>JANJXV010000052.1:0-5761658 GCA_024803745.1 Megascapheus bottae | reverse complement strand
CACTGATTTGCTACTTTGGCAGGATCTCCCCGTGCCTGGAGAGTGGGCATGTCATGTACTCTCTGTGGAGAAGTTGCCCCAGGAGAAGAAATATGCACTTCATGTGAGTGTTGGACAGGGCAGGAGGGCTCCATAGGATCAGAAGCCACAGGAGGGGTGCATAAGGGGGAATGCTAGGGGCCCCAGGGGACAATGGGAGTTAGGGCACAGTTGGGTCCTTCTGCAGGGTTGACACCGCTTCACAAACCCAACAGAATGAGGTTCACATTACAGATGTCAGAGACAGTGCAGATTGCCAATGGGCGCAGGGGTCACTGTCAATCCCAGATGCTGGCTGCATGCTGGGATGCACGCAGAGATGTTTTCAAGATCAGATAATGAGGATGTTGCAGGGTGTAACCATTCTTTTCAGATGGCTCTCTTGCTCTCTTGAGTTTCATCTCTATCTTTGGCTTTTTCTTGGCAGTTAACTGGAAATGAGAGTTTCATGGACTATCCTTTCTGGACTGGCTTCAAACAGAAGCTATGCACAGTTTTCAAACCATACCCTACTGTAGAAGGGAAGCTTGATCTGGTGCTTAACTGGGTTGCACTTTGGCTCCGTTTGCTATGCCTCACGGGAGGGGGCTCATCATTTATAGACTAAGATCTCATGACCTTCAAAGCCAAATGCTACCTGAAAGTTCAGGGTCCCAGCCTATGTGTTGGGCCGGGGTGAATACATTCTCTGTTATGCTGGGTCATCAACCCATGTTTTAAGCTGGAAGTAGGCAGTGCCACATTTGATAAGAACATCTGCCAGAGATTGTCACCTCATGAAAGCAGATTCTAAATTTGTATTCCATTTCCTGTGGTGGAGAAATCCCCTCCAACTTAGACAGGCTCCCATCCACCTGCAGGTCACACTCCTAATGCACCCTTGAGTGTCCTCATGGTATTGGGATCTAAGTTTGTAGGGAATGCTGCTTTAGTCCATGAATTAGCTGGACAAGTGATGACAAACGTGTTGTGGATTAATATGAGAACAATTTAAGAAGCCCTGGAGGAGCATCAACCTGACCCTCTGTGGTGCTATAAATCTGATAGGATGTTCCAGACTGAGAAACAATCACATGGCTTTGTGTTTGGCATCCAGACAAGTGAGTGCATGTCTTAGCTGTCAGCCAATACAGAGGAGAACATGAATAAGTGGGTGGAAAGCATCTGTCAGACCCCTGTCTGGGGGAAGGTGGAGAGAACATAGGAAGGTAGATACCATGCCTGTGGTGGGGCCAAAAAAAGGGTAAAAGAGGCAAAGGAACCAGGTACTGGTAGCTCAAGACTGTCATCCTAGCTACTCAGGAGTTTGAGATCTGAGGATCACAATTCAAAGCCAGCCCAGGACAGAAACTCCATGAAACTCTTATCTGCAATAAACTACTGAATGCAAAAAACTCAAGCTCAGTGACAGCATCCAGGCCTAGCGTTCAAAACCGAGGACTGGCAGAAAAAAGTATCAAAGGACAAGAAGCTGGCCAAAAGTTAGAGGGACTCTATCTTGACAAACAATACAATGGTAAGTTGTACTCAGAAGACTTGCACAAAATCTGGAAATGCCTGAGACCTATCTATGTATGTTTCCTGTTTGTCTAAATACATATGTTTATGCATTTATATATTAGTATAGAGAGACAGATCAATACATATGACTATACATATATACATAGCCAGACACTTATGGGTGGGTGGTATACTGTGTGAGAGTTTGTGTTTGTGTTTTGTGGATGGCTATCTCTGTTTAAGAAAGATAGAAAATATGTCAATATCTTTAAAAAAACTTGAAAAAAATATAGAGAGACATAAGCTCTTGAGGGAATCTGAAATGACAAGATTATTCACAGGCACGTTTATCCTTATGGATTCCTCAGCAAGTTTTAATTTTTTTCATTATTTTCTTTCCTTTTTTGAACCAGTGCTAAGGATTTCTCTCAGGGACCAGGTGCTGCCAATTACTAATTTTCTCATGGCTGCTACAAGAGGAACTGAGCCACAGTTCCACTTTTGCCTTATTTATTCGTGCTTAACTGAAGATAAAGATTTCTATCAGTGACTTTCTTTCAGGGGCTGGATTCTAACGAGGATCCCCAGACCTCAGGCTTCTCTATAGCTACAATTAACAATATGAGAACCCAGCACTGGGTTCCAATGCACAGGGCAAGAAATTGAGTGAATCTCTCAACTCCAATTAGCTATAATAAGCTACAAGTGAAAGACCAATACCTTTGTGGAAAAGATGCTGAGGGTTATCACACAGGCCCTATGAGTAAGCCCTAAACCCTGTACACATGTGTGCATGCACACATTGGCAGATACACACACACATGCACACACACAATATCTCAGGCAATATTGTATTTTGAATTAATATCCAAAGATTGGACAACAGGATAGCAAGTAATAAAATCTGTTTTTCTTGTCTACATTGAGGGAAAGGGATAAGTCACAAGATGCAGAAGCGAAGAATTCAGAGGCAAATGCTGTGAGTGAATAACTTGTAAAAAGCACATTTCTTTTCTTTTCTTTTCTTTTGTTTTTTCTGGGGCTTGAACTCAGGGCCTGAGCACTGCTCTTGGCTTTTCCCAAGTCTAGCCCTCTGCCACTTGAGCCACATTGCCATATGGATTTTTATATCTGTGTGATATTAAGGACTCAAACCTAGATCTTCATGGATGCTAGGCAAGCACTCTACCACTGGGCCAAAGTCTAAACCCCGATTAAGTATTTATAAATAGTCATCTTCATCATATCAAAATATCCTTTCTCCTACAAAGAATGAACACTTATCTATGTCTGTAAGACTTTTTTATGTCACCAATGCTTCTGTGATTTTCCCACTTGCATTTTTACAGATGACAGCACAGATATTCATCAGGAAGAAAAATAGATTAGGATAGAGAAACCTAACAACGTCCTAGTAGATTGAAGTGAAAAATATGTGCAAGATGGCCTGGGTCTTTCATCTATTTGTAGAGTGCTTGGCTACCACACAAAAAGACTCCGGTTTGATTCTGCAGTACCATATACATAGAAAACTCTGGAAGTGGTGCTGTGGCTTGGTGGGACAGCTATAGCCTAAAGAAAGCCTAAGAACAATGGTCAGGCTCTGAGGTCAAGTCCCAGGACTAGCAAACAAAATGTGCAAGAGGCAAAATGCAAGCTGAGAAGGCACTGTGAAGCAAAATGTCTTGTGAAGTCTAAGGGGAATAGTGACAGTTAAGTTTGGATCTTACCTAAGAAAGGCTCCTTGAGCCTGAGACCAGGCTAGCACTTACGCCTAGTTAATGACTTGGGATTTGAACAAAAAGGTGTGCTGTTTACTACATCCATATGTGAGGTGGGAAGGGAGATTCAGCCTCCATTATGTCTTTGGGGAGGTCTTCTGTGAGCAAGGAGCTTTGGTCATTGGGCCTTGAAATGTGACCCTACCTCCCTCACAATGGAACAGAATATGGAACCCTGGTAACCAAGCCACTGTATGTGACAACCAGCTCAAGTCAGCTCCCTTGGCCTGTGGCTCAGGAGGAAGAAAGATGTTGCTGTGCTGTTGCCAAAGGTCAGGAGGCTCGGATCTCAGGCATGAGAGATATGGATGTCTCACTTGAAGAAGTAGATGCTGGATCAGGGCCAAGACAAAATTCCAGTATATCAGGCATTTCTCTAGGAAGAAAGCCAGGAAACTCCAGGGAAACTCAGATGAGGTATATTGAGAGGAAACCTATTTGAACCCATCATCCTGCCCACAAACTACAACCTTCTTGTGTGCTTTCAAGTGACTATACTGAGATTAGAGTGTGTCATTTCCAATCTACTCTATACCAATTCCTCAGTGTGAAGTGTTGTCCCATTCCTACGTTTGAAATATCCACTGTTTTGCCAATACAGTGTGATGGTAAGTCAGCTCAGACTCTGAATGAGCCTTGTAACCTATGGATCCTGGAGGAAGGCCTGTTGGAGATGCTGCTGACAAAGCTGATCCCTGCCTACCAGAAAGGTGATCTCTATTATGTGGGAAACTTCCTGCACAATTTCAAATAGTGGAGGACAATGTAGTAGTTGCTGGAAATTCTCTTGAAAAAGTGAGTGTTCCCCCTCCAAACCCAAGTTTGCTCACCACTCCTGGCCAAGCCTTGGAATACTTGGCTCCTCTCTGAGCCTGTTTGGTTCACTGGGGTGTTCACAGGGGAGCTAAGCATGATACAAGTGCACAAACTACTTCATTATGACTGGGACACTATGCCATTTCATTTCCCTCACAAGCTACTGGAGTGTCAACAGTGTGCTTACTGAGAAGTTGGATTTCAGGCATGAGTAAGTGGCTCCCAACTGCAGCCCTCACCTAGGTGACATCCTAGGAAATCCCATTTCCCAGTAAGAAATGAGGTGTCAGTACTAATGGCGGAGGCCTGTGAAATACTGGAGTCAGAGGAAAAGCTGGGGGCTGAATCACTTTTGAGCCATCAGGGAGGGATTGTGATAGCTTTGCCTGTTAGAACCTGAAAGCATTTACATTTTGGTGTGTGTCCAGTGCTGCCACTTGAACCTGAACCCAGGTCTAAATGCCATCCCTTTGGTGTTCAAAAATTAGCACTGTACCATTTGAGTCATAGGTCAAGTTCTGGCTTTTTGCTGCCTAATTGAAGACAAGTGCCTTTAGACTTTTACTGACTAGACTGGCTTTCCACTGTGATCTTCAGAGCTCAGCCTGCTGGGTGGCTAAGATTAGAGCAATGAGCATTTAGTTATTTATGTAGAGCATTCACTTATTGATTTATTTAGAGCATTTACTTAGTTAATTTAAGGTCCGTTTACTTTGGACAGATGCATAGAGGCCTCTCTCAGAAGCTTCTGGAAGTGGGGTGTAAAAGTCATCCTGTTCTCGAGTGTCTCTTACCCCCCTCCCAGCACATAAGTGCACATCTCTGCAGGACAGCCACAGCATTAGAATCCTGCAAGAAAGGGGCTTTGGTAAAATGCTCAGGATGGAGAGAGAAGGCTCTCACTTTCCTTGTACCAAATGTGCCCACAGCATCATGTGTTCCATCTATACGATGTGAATGGACTTCTACCCGAGTGATTTCTACGAGTTCAAGAACTGCCACACCCTTACACAACTCAAGCTCTATATGAGGCTCCTCATGTCGGCTTTGGACCTGCTCTTCTAAACACAAACTTTTAGACCAGGTGGAGGAATATGTGACCAGTAAGACCAAGAAAAAGTAGAAGTCCTGGTGTGGGTGCCTCAGAACCTGTGAGTAGGAAGCCCATGTGGTCTAGATATTGGTTGGCCCTTACTTCTACAGAGCTTGGCAAAATGCCCTTTATGGGTGGTGTCAGCCAGGTAATGTCTGTCCTCTGAAAGGACTCGGGAATAAGCACTCATTAGAAAGACCCTACACCTCCTCAGTGTTCAGTCCAAACTCCAGTTCTACAGGTTCCTCCATTAGATCCTCATGGAAGTTGAGTGACACTTCAACTTGCAGAGTCCACTCTGTCCACTCTGTACCTATTTCTATTCTTAGGTTTGGGTCATCGTGTAAGAGCTTATCCTGAACTCCGGATGAAAAACCCACCAATGGAGCTGGTGACTGATGGAGACTGAGAATCATCACTGCACTCCAGAAAGCATGGGCCTTCTGTAGAAATTACCAAACAGGTTTAGAGTCCTATGGATATACCTTTTGCTCTGAACCCCATGTGTGACACAGTTGAACCTGCAGATACTATGGAGGAAGAAAAAGAGCAGCCAGATTTCCTTCCGTTTCCTTTCACACTCCACCCAGAGTCAGTCCATCTGAGTCAGAGTAACACTCCACTTATTGTGCAAGCTGAAGGGGCACACGCTGGGCTCATGGAAAATGTCCCCATGGGAAGCAGCAAGTGTACTCTCAATACTGGATTCATTGGAGGAAAATGAATCCATCCTCACAGAATATCCAGACCCATCCATCTCACTAAAAGAGACTCAATCTCCATTCGACAAACCAGAATCCATCCCCCTCTTAACTCAGGAAGGACATTCTGTTTCTCATGAGGAAGGAGACCCTTCTGAGGACTCGGAAGTAGAATCACTGTCTGAAGGCAACTTGGAGGCCAGTCTGGATTTAGAGCTTCCCTGTCCCCTTCCTAAAAAGACATCTCTTTATCTTGCTCTCATGATTCTTGTCAAGTATTCATTGTATTTACTTTGCTAACTATTAAACTCTCATTGTTAATATTATGGTGTGCAGTTCTTCAGTGCTTATTATACTGTGTTTTATTTTCCACTTATAATGTGAGACCTCAGACACATAGGTCCTGGGTGGGCCAAAAACCAGACAGGTCTGGTCCCATAGAAGACAACCTTACTGGATATACAGAGAACTATGAAATGCGTGGAATCACCAGGAATCCAGGCCAGGCCTCCATCGAAAGACAAGTCAGCTACCAAAGCTGAAGGACAGAGCAGATGCCTGGAAATGTGTTTTGTCAATCGGGAGAAGTGCCAGAGTAACTGTAATATTATGTGGGACTCTGTTCTGTGAGTTCAAGTCTGTTTATATATCCATTGTGCTTTGTACAAATATTTAAGAAAATTAAAACTCCACAATAGCATCAAAAATCTACTTTGGCTTTTAATGTTGCCTAGTTGTAGAGTGCTCGCCTAGTATACAAGAAGACCTTGATTCAATTCCTCGACACTGCATACACAGAAAAAGCAGATGGGGCACTGTTGCTCAGGTGTAAGAGTGCCACCCTTGAACAAATGTGGCCAAGGACAGTTCCTGGTCCCTCAGTTCAAGCCGCAGGACTAGCCAAACAAGAAATCATACCATTTTCCACACATTTGGAAATAAATCTGATTTATCTACTTCTTTTTTGCCAGTCCAGGGTGTGTGCCACAAAGCCAAACTACTGGCCCCCAACCTTACTATTTTTAATCATTTAATTTTTTTACATAATCATATTTCATGCTGTCTGTATTAATACCATAAACAGTATGCTTAGTGTAATAATGTTAAAGGTAAAACATAAGAAATTAATAACTAAAATTCCTTTTATATTAGTTTTATAGCATTACTACAATTTTATGAGAAAAATTACTTAGAATGTTTATTTTAGAGTTCAAGTAATCCATTTTGATAAATATATCAACCTACATCATTTATTTGAACACATTTTAAACTATTTTTTTCAGGAATGAAAATACATATATATTTGTTGTAAATGAAATTTATGACTTGGGGGGAAAGGAAAGAGAAAATGGGGGAGGGGGTAACAGTGTTTACAAGAAATGCACTCATTACATATGTAACAGCAATCTCTTTGTATATCACCTTGAACAACAAATTTTTTGAAAAGTACAATAAGTTTAAATGTCTACTTTGGGCAGAATTTTTTTTGCCAGTACTGGGCTTAGACTCAGGACCTGAGCACGATCCTTGTTTTTGTTTTTGTTTATTCTTAAGGCGCAAGTTCTATCACATGTGCCACAGCACCACTTTTATCTTTTTTTATCAATGTTGTGCTGAGGAATTGAACTTGGGTCTTCATTCATGCTCGGCAAGAACGCTTCCACTAGGCTTAACTTATGGCCCCAGTGGGAAGGAAGTTTTCCATAAAATATGTAGGAAATATGTACACTAAGGAAAAGCCATCAAAAATAGAAGAAAAATTATATACTTAGATAACAACATGCCAGTATTATGGCCGATCTCTGTAATTCTAGCTTCAAGAGTGGCCTATTTGGACCAGGAGTTGGCTGGCTGAAGTAAAGTGCTATCCTTGAGCAAGCCCTAGGATAGTGCTCTGGCCATGAGTTGAAGCCATAGGACATGCAAAAAATAATAATTTAATGCCCGTGACTGGTGGCTCACCCTGGTAATCCTAGCTACCCTGGAGGATCGAGGTTCAAAGACGGCCCAGGCATAAAAATCTGTGAGAATCTTATTTCCAAGTAATCCAGAAAATTCAAAATGACATTGTGCCTCAAGTGGTAGAGCTCTTGCCTTGAGCTGAAGAGCTTAAGGTAAACATCCAGGCCCAGAGTTCAAGCCCCATGAGTGAAAAAAAGAAAAAGAAAAAGAAAGCCCTTATCTAACGCTGGAGTGCACACTAATGGTAGTTTGCTTGCCTAGTATGCACAAAGCCCTGTGTTCAATTACTCTGTACCACTTACACCAAAAAAAGCTGGAAATGATCTCAGAAGGTTGGGTTCTGAGGATCACAGTTCAAAGCCAGGCCAGACACTAAAGTGCATGAAACTGTTTCTTCCACTTAAGCACCAGAAAAGCAGAAGTGACACTGTGGCTCAAGGTGTTTAAGGTTGTAGCCTTGAGCTGAAGAGCCCAGGGACACTGCCCAGGTGCACAATTAAAGTCTTACAACCAAAAGAGAGAGAGAGAGAGAGAGAGAGAGAGAGAGAGAGAGAGAGAGAGAGAGAGAGAGAGAGAGAGAGAGAGAGACAGAAGAGAGAGAGAGACGAGAGAGAGAGAGAGAGACAGAGAGAGAGAGAGAGAGAGAGAGAGAAAGAGAGAGAGACGAGAGAGAGAGAGATAGAGAGAGAGAGAGAGACAGAGAGAGAGAGAGAGAGAGACAGAGAGACAGACAGGCAGACAGACAGAGACAGACAGACAGAGAGACAGAGACAGAGACATCAAACAGTCAGGCACTGCTGGCTGAAGCGTGTAATTCTACCTACTATGGAGGCTGAGATTGGAGGATCTTGGTTCAAAGCCCAAAGCCAGCCTGGACACATATGTTTGTGAGACTTACATCACCAATTAACTACCAGAAACCAAAAATGGAGCTGTAGAGGAAGAGCGCTAGCCTTGAGCTGAAGAGGTCAGGGACAGTCCAGGCCCAAAGTCCAAGCAACATGACGAATCAATAATAAAAAAAAAGAAGATAGCTAATAGTAATGATGAATAATTTTGGGCTGGGAGTTTGGCCTAGTGGTAGAGTGCTTGCCTAGCATGCACGAAGACCTGGGTTCAATTCCTCAATATCACATACATAGAAAAATGCTGGAAGTGGTGCTGAGGCTGAAGTGGTAGCCCTAGCCTTGAGAAAATATAAGGACAGTGCTCAGTCCCTGAGTTCAAGCCCAGGAGTGGCCAAATCAAAAGTAGTAAAGCACTGGCATTGAACTGAAGATCTGAGGAACAGCCCAGGCACAGAGTTCAAGCACCGCAAACAACAACAACAAAATCTATGAAATGGCAGTGGTGGATTTAAGCTAAGCAAAAATAGAGTAGAAATTGGTAAAACACATATTTGTGTGTAAGCAAAATAGCCAGACTTATGCATTAGAACAGGATAGCAACTTGAAAAAAAATTTTGTTTTCCATCTCACTAGGTCCTGTCTCTTAATTTATTCAAGTAAGTAAAATGCTGGGTTTTATAATCATTGCTCTGAATATTAGAAAATCATAATATCTCTCATTAACCAACAAAGACCAGGAACTGGGGCTTCGTTGAAATGGCAGAGTATCAGGCAAGAGAAGAAAAATTGAAGTAAGAACTTGAAGTTCTTGATCCAGAACCTGCATAGTAACAGAGCAGCAGCCTGGTGATGGTACCTCACACCTATAATCTTGGCTACTCAGGAGGCTAAGATCTGAGAATCAAAGTTTAAAGCCGCCAAAGTACCCAGTTACCTGCCAGAAAAACCAGAAGTGGCACTGTGGCTCACAGATTAAAGCACTAGCCTTGAGCTGAAGAGCTCAGGGACAGTGCCCAGGCCCAGAGTTCAAGCCCCACAATTGACAAAAATCAAACAAGCAAACAAAACTCAAAGAAGCCTGCAGACCACAGTGGTTCTGCTGAGTCTCTTCTCTATGGGGATCAGGAAACATTTCCCTTTTTCTGTCTCTTCCCATCTCAACATTCATACTAAAATAAGACTGTGTTGAAAGTTTCAATTTATAAAAATGTTTTTCATGAAGCACCCTGAAATATTCATCGCTTATATCTCAATTGAAGATAGTTGATTTGGGGCTGCATTGGTACAGTGCTAGCCTTGAGCAGAAAAGGTCAGGGATAGAGCTGAAGCACTCAGTTGAAGACCCAGTGCCAACACACAAAAGAAATTATGCACTTTATACATATTTTCTAATTTCTTAATGAATTTTTCAGTCTGTATAAATATAGGGTACATTCCTTGTTACTTAAGTAAGATTGCTCTTTTTTTTCTTTTTGCCAGTCCTACGGGTTGGACTCAGGGCCTAGACATTTTCATTGGACTCGCTTGCCCAAGGTGAGTGCTCTGCCTCTTGAAACACAGCGCCACTTCTAGCTTTTTTCTGAATATGCGGTACCGGTGAATAGAACCTAGGTCTTCATGCATTCTAGGTGAGCACTCTACCATTAGGCTACATTCCCAGGCAGTGAGATTCCTCTTACAGTCATTGTATATTCACAGAGTTTGATCTCACACACTGTAGGGCCCTGGTTGGCTTTGACCTGTGATCCTAAGCCCTGAGCCTCCTAAGTAGCTGAAATTAAGTTGTGAGCCAGCATGATGGCTTCCATTCTTTTTTCTACAAAAATATATGTAGTTATATAAAATATATCTATAGCTGAAAAAAATGAATCTCTCCCAAACAAATCTTCAAAGAAACAACCATCCTATTAAAAGGTGGGCTAAAGACTTAAAAGAGTATTCTCTGAAGAAAAAATTAAAATGGGCTTTAGACACATGAAGAAATGCTCCATATCTCTAGCAATAAGGGAAATGAAAATCAAAACAACTTTGAGATTCCACCTGACTCCAGTCAGAATGGCCATTATCAAAAAATCTAATAAGAGATACTGGTGGGGAAGTGACCAGGGGGGATCACACCTACACTGTTGGTGTGAGTGTAAACTCGTTCAACCACTAGGGAAAGCAGTGTGGTGGTTCCTCAAAAGACTGAACATAGAGCTCCCCTATGATCCAGCAAATCCACTACTTGGCATCTACCCAATTGTCCAGAAAAAAGGACATTGTAAAGCCACTAGCACAATGATGCTCATTGCAGCACTATTTACCATAGCAAAGCTATGAAACCAACCCAGATGCCACTCAGTAGATGACTGAATCAAGAAGATATGGTACTTATACACAATGGAATGCTATGCTGCCATCAGAAGGAATGACATCGCCCCATTTGTAAGGAAATGGAAAGACTTGGAAAAATTCATATTAAGTGAAGCAGCCAGATCCAAAGAAACATAAGCTCAATGGTTTCCCTCATTTGTAATAATTAGTTCACATCTAGGACTCTCCTAGCAGAGGATTACAATAACTCAAAAACCTAGGTATATAAGGTCATATAGGATGAGACTAAATGAAAGGATCTCTAGGATATGGGAACAAGAGCTATATCTTGTGTCATCGTTGCTCTTAATCTTGTGTGATTTTTGTCCTTAATCTACTATGTTATTTCTCATCTCTTATTTTGCCCTTTGGTTAATGTCAGATTGTTACTGTATCTGATTTTTCCCTGGCATATTGTATATATGTTTATTTGTTTATGTCAAATAGGAAAGGGAAGGGGGGAAACAAGATGATTGGGAAGGGGAGGGGAGAGGGAACTGGGAACAAAAACATGTGGAGTGGAATAAATGTGTGAGAAGTAATGCAGTCCACTACCTGTAAATGTAATCGTAACCCCTCTATACATTACCCTGAAAATAAAAAAGAGACTATCAAAATATCTGTAGAAAATGAGGTTGGATGATGGAAACAACCAGATGCCCTACTACAAAAAATGTGATACACGCACACACACACACACACACACACACACACACACACACACAAACGCACACACACACAATGGAATGATATATAGCCAACCGACAAGATAAAATAATGGCATTCTCGGGGAAGTGATGAAAAGGAAAAAAATCATATTAAGTGAAGTAAGCCAAACTCAAAGGAACATAGGCCCAAGAGTCTCCCTCATTTGTCAAATTCAGTAGAAACCTTGGGCTCTGCTACCAGAGATTTACAATAGAACAAAATCTAGAGACATCATGACAAATAGTATGACACTAAATGTAAGGACCTCCAAGATAAAGAAACAAAACTCATATAATGAGTGATTGTTGTCCTTAATGAACTATGTGATCTCTTATCTCTTTTGCTATCCCTTGGTTATATCATATTGTTACAATATTTCACCTTGTTTTCTGATATATTTCATATGTGCCTAATTGGTTATTTGAAATTGGATAGGGAAGGGGGAAATGAACATGAATGGGGGTAGGGGAAGGGAAATGGGGACCATATCATTACATGGGGTATCAAAGTTTGAGAAGTAATGCACCTTCTATCTGGTGAATATAATGTAACCCTTCTATAAATTACAATAAATATAAATACATAAAAAGAAGATCTGCACAGAAAAAAATAATAATGACATTTTTGGGGTAGTGGATGAATTTAGAGTGAATCCTGTTGAGTGAGATAAGTCAAGACCAAGGAACAAAAGGTACATGATATCCTTAATATATGGATATTAGTTTCAAACGGTAGTAGAGCGATGATTGAATAGTTGATACCCAAAGTTCTGGACATAATTTTGGAGATATAAACATAACTACATAGACATAAAAATCTAGGATAGACTGTACACTCTATAGACATGTGTTTTATTATAGATTAATCTGTATCTATGACATACAAAGACTCAGCTTAATTTTTACTATATTCTAAAATCTATGTGCCAGTGATTGTATAGCGATTCCCTTCTTGAATAATTGTTGGTTAAACATGACATTTGAAATATGATGTAAAATTCAATGTTAATAAATTTTTTAAAAAAGAGGCTAGAGGTAAATACCACTAATGTACTTGCTCTAAGTGGTACAGAAATTTTCTTAATGAATCAAGGGTTTTTATTACATCTTTATGCAATTATTTTAGTTCTGAGTGTTCTACACTCAATGATACTTCTGGAAAGATGATATAGCTGACTGTGTAGATGGTATGAAGACATACTGGCCTAAACGTAGAATAAAGCATTGGTAAGTGGCTGTTAGCTGTCCAGATTCTACTGGAATATGTGGAATGAATTTATTAAGCACAATGCAGGCTCTTAGTCAGATCAGGATCAAGATTATGTGGTTCCATCAGATGAATGAGGAAAGATCAGAAAAATCTACTAAGATATCCAGATATACTTTTTAAACTAAGGTATCTGGACTCCTTTTTTTTTGTTTCTTGGTGGGGAGGTTGAACTTTGGACCTGGGCAAGGTCTCTTAGTTCTTTTTCCTCAAGGCTAATGCTGTACCAGTTTTAGCCACAACTCCACTTAGTTTTTGGGTGGATAAGTGGAGAGTAGAATCTTACAGTTTTTTTTGTTTTCATTTTTTTGCTTGCAAAGGCTTTGAATCACCTTCTCCCTGGCTAGTAGAATGACAATTATGACCCTCCAGCGCCTGGCTAGTGATTTTTTGAAAACTGGACTTTATTCCAAATCACATAACTGGTTCCTAGCAAAGTTTTGAAGCCTGACTTAAATGTGACAGATTTTTGTCACTTGGAGACACTCTGTGCTGAACGTAAGAAATTTACCAGCTGAGTCACAGTGGCACTTCCAGTTTTTTGTTTATGTGGTGCTGAGAAATGGAATCCAGGGTTTCATACATGCTAGGCAAGCTTCATTTTCAGCCCAAGGTTTATGTTTTGTTTTTTCAGTGTTGTTGCTTCTAAGGTACTGTATGATGTTCTTTCATTTTCTTTGCTTTTTACCTCTTTTCTTCTTTTTCCCTTTAGTTTTATTCTCTGTAGTCACTGTGTTGAATTCGGGTACCCTGTGTCTTGTACATAGGTTTATGTGATTTGGGGAATGGAGAGGGTATAATAAAATGGTAAAAAAAAAAAAAAGGAAAAAGGGTGGACCAATTGAACAGTGATACTTGGAAGACACTAAACGGAAATGAACTGAACAATCTGGGTGGAGAGGGGGCTGAGGGTAGGAAAACAGAGAAAAATGAGGGAGGGGATAACAATTTTCTTAAGAAATATGTTCATTACTTATGTAACCGTATGCCAACTATATATTGACTTAACAAAATAAATTAACTTAAAAAATAATTTAGCCGGGTATGGTGGCTCACACTTGTAAATGTAGCTACTCAAGAGGCTGGGATCCAAGGATAGCAGTTCAAAGTCAGCCTGGGCACTGAAGTCCATGTGACTCTTATCTCCAATTAACCACCAGAAACCCAGAAGTGGCCCTATGGCTCAAGGGATAGGGCAGTAGTCTTGAGCTGAAAAGCTCAGTGACAAGACCCAGGTGCAGAATTGCAGTCCCATGACTTGAATGATGAATGATACTAGCCAGGCTCTGTGCGCTCACACTTGGAATCCTATCTACACAGAATCAGGTTTGAATCCAGCCCAAACAAATTGCATGATATTCTGATTTACAGTTCATTGCCAAAAATCTGGAAGTGGAGCTGTGGATAAAGTGGTAGAACACTAGCCTGAAGCAAAAAAAATCTTTTAAGGACAGTTCCCAGGCCCTGGGTTCAAGTCCCAGGACTTGCATAAAACAACAAAATGTGACGCTGAGTCCTCCATCATTTGGTGTTATAGTTCAATATTCTTGATATGCGTCTTAGAAATTAAGTCCCTAGCAAATACTCTCCCCTGAAATTCTGCTTCATAGCTGATTCATAGAATTTCAGCATCATTACTATCACCTACCAGTTAGCATAGCAGTCTACTACTGAAAATTTGAAGAAAACTTTTGAGTAATCCTAATAAATCTGTGTATCATGTGCACACACATCAAATCAGCAGGAGCTATGTTCTACTATTATATAAATGTATTTAATCCCTTCTTGACTTAATGAGCCTTAAAGAGTAAAACATATGAAGTAGTTATGAAACTAACAGTCACCATTCTTCTACCTAATATTGTAATATAAGTTTATAAATGCAAGGACTATTCTGAAGTGTGCAGAAGATAGCTTCTAATTATAATATTCTCATGAAGTATAGTTTTTAAGAAACATGTTGCTTGCTTTGGGAAAGCAAAGGCAAGGAAAAATGATATAAGTTCCCTATTTATCAGAAGGAAAATACTATTGGGTTTAGATCAACTTCATTCATTCCGTGCTGATGAAACAAATATTTGCAATTCCTGAGGCCAATCACTTCATTGTGATGCACAATCAGCCAGCTTAGATCAATCTTCCAAAAAAGGAAAGGAACAAATGAGAAGCAATTAAGGTTTCCAAAATGAACCAGGTGGTGGTGGCAGCTCACACTTGTAATTCTATCTACTCAAGGCCTGAAATCCAAGGATCTGGATTAAGTCTGTCTGGGATGAAGATATTACTGTCTGTAACATCATCTCTGTTATCACAGCCCAGCTGATACACTCTGCCCAACAGGTTCCAAACACCAAAGTCCATCTCCTATCTGAAATACTACCAAACGTACTCACATATTATTTCCTCTTTGGGAGATAGTTGAAACATGTACCAGAAACATTTCCCTGGCTTCAGAGTGGAAGTGGAAATATATACTCACTAGAATCCCATCTAGTAAATTACAGTCAATCATCGTTCCTCACATCTTGTTAGTTAAATTGAACAATGAGTGTTTGGATCAGAAGCAATGTGTATGAGCATACATGTTGTAAAAGTACTGTAATCCTAGCTACTCAAGATAAGCTGAGAACTGAGGATTCCAGTTTAAAATCGGCCACGCAATACATTCCATAAGATTTTTACCTCTAATTAACCAGCAAAAAACAGAGCGTTGAATTGTGCTTAAAATGCCACAGCCCAAAGCTTTGCATTAAAGTACTAGGGGGTAGCATTCAGGATGCCCACTCCCTCCACTCCTTTTTAACATAGTACTAGAATTCCTAGGCAGTGCAATAAGGCAAGAAGCAAGCATAAAGGGGATCCAAGTAGGGAAAGAGGAAATAAAACTATCCCTCTTTGCCGATGACATGATTCTGTATTTAAAGAATCCTATAGACTCTACTCCCAAGCTCCTTGAGCTGATTCAAAGATTTGGAAGGGTAACAGGCCATAAAATGAACCCTCACAAATCAACTACCTTACTTTATGCCAACACTGAGAGGAACGAGGCAATAATCAGGAAAGAAATTCTTTCACAGTAGCCTCAAAGAAAATAAAGTACCTAGCAATTAGCTTAACTAAGAATGTAAAGGACCGTTTAGATGAAAACTTTAAAACCCTAAAAAAGGAAATAAAAGCAGAATTAAGGAAAGGGAAAAACCTCCCATGCTCCTGGATTGGAAGAAGCAACATTGTGAAAATGACAATCTTGCCAAGGGCTATCAACAAATTCAATGTAATACCAATCAACATCCCAATGTCATTCTTTAAAGAAATAGAAGAGGCAATTCAAAATTTCATATGGAATAATAAAAGACACCGTATAGCAAAAATACTTCTTAGCAGAAAGAACAGCGCTGGAGGAATTTCAATTCCAAACTTAAGACTCTATTACAGAGCTATAATTCTCAAAACAGCTTGGTACTGGCACAAGAACAGGCCTGAAGTCCATTGCAGTAGAACTACGGACCCAGATATTATACCACAGACCTATGGCCACATAATCTTTGACCAGGGAGCCAAAAAATAGAATGAGAGAAAGATAGCCTCTTCAACAAGTTGTGCTGGCAGAACTGGTTAAACACCTGCAGAAAAATAAGTTGGATCCTTCTTTGTCCCCTTGCACTAGAATTAACTCCAAATGGATCAAAGACGTGGAGGTAAAAGCTGACACACTGAAAAGTTTACAGGAAGGAATAGGAGATACACTAGGCCTCCTTGGCACAGGTCGAAACTTTCTTAATAAGGACCAAGAATCACAACAAATCAGAGAAAGGCTGGATAAGTGGGACTGCATTAAACTGCAGAGCTTTTGTATGGCAACGGATATAGCTAGTAAACTAATCAGGAAGCCTACAGAGTGGGAGAAGATCTTCACCACCCAAACAACGGACAAAGGCCTCATATCTAAAATATATCAACAACTCAAAAAATTGAATCACTCCAAAACTAACCTCCAAAGTAACACCCATCCCATTAAAAATGGGCCAAAGACTTAAGAGAGCCTTCTCTGAAGAAGAAACAAAATTCCTATAGACACATGAAGAAATGCTCAACATCTCTGGTCATAAAAGAAATGCAAATCAAAACAACTCCAAGATTCCACCTCACTCCAGTTAGAATGGCCAGGATTAGGAAAATGAATGAAAACAGATGCTGGAGGCGATGTGGCCAGGAGGGATCAGTACTACACTGTTGATGGGAGTGCAAACTAGTTCAACCACTATGGAAAGCAGTGCGGCAGTGCCTCAAAACGCTAAACATACAACTCCCCTAGGTCCCACCAATTCCAGTACTTGGCATTTACCCAACAATCCAGAAACAAGGGCATACTAAACCCACTAGCACAACAATGTTCTTTGCAGCACTATTCACCATAGCAAAGATATGGAACCAACCCAGATGTCCCTCAGTTGATGAGTGGATCAACAAGTTGTGGTATTTGTACACAATGGAATTCTATGCTGCTGTCAGAAAGAATGACATCGCCCCATTTGTTAGGAAATGGAAAGACTTAGAAAAATCATATTAAGTGAAGTAAGCCAGACTCAAAGGAACTTAGTCTCAGTGATTTCCGTCAATCGTCATAATCAGTACAAACCTTGGGCTCTACTAACAGAGATTGTCAATAGAGCAAAAGGCCATATATAAAGCCACATAATGTGAAGCTAATTGAAAGGACCTCCAGGATATTGACACAAAAGCCATATAATGAATGATTGTTGTCCTTAATGTACTATGTTGTCTCTCATCTCGTTTGCTGTCCCTTGGTTATCCCATATTGGTATAGTATCTCACTTTATCTTATATATTGAATTTATTTGTATTTGGATATTTGAAATTTGATAGGGAAGGGGGGAAAACCAAGACGGGTGGGGGGTGTGGGGTTGGAGGGAAATGGGTACCAAGACATGTGAAAGGGTATCAATGTATGTGAATTAATGCACATTCTATCTGGCAAATATCATCTAACCCTTTTACTAATTACAATAAAAAATGAAAAATAGAAAGTTGTAGTGTGTAGGGAGGATGATGGGTTCAAATACATTTATTCTTAGAAATTTACCTCATCTGGTTGCCCTGGATTTTCCTGGCCTTCTTCTTAGAGAAAGTTCTGTTATACTGGATTTGTGGCTTGGCAATGATCTAGCATGTACATCTTCGAGTAAGACATCCACAACTTCCATGCCTGAGACTCGAGTTTCCTGACCTTTGGCAACAGCGCAGCAACATCTTTCTTCCTCCTGAGCCACAGGCCAAGTGAGCTGGCTTGAGCTGGTTGTTAGTTACAGTGGCTTGGTTACCAGGGTTCCATATTCTGTTCCATTGTGAGGGAGGCAGGGTCAACTTTCAGGGCCCAATGACCAAAGATCCTTGCTCACAAAAGACCTCACCAAAGACATACTGGAGGCTGAATCTCTCCTCCAATATCACAATATACATGTGGATGTAGTAAACAGCACACCTTATTTGTCCAATCCCAATGTCTTCCACTAGGCCCAACTACCAGTCTGGTCTCAGGCTCAAGGAGCCTTTCTTAGGTAAGATCCAAACTTAAGGGTCAATATTGCCCTCATCCTTTACAAAACATTTGCTTCACAGTGCCTTCTCTGCCTGCTTTTTGCCCCTTGTCGAATTTTTTTTTGTTTTTGCTAGACTTGGGACTTGACCTCAGAGTGTGAACATTGTTCTTGGGCTTTCTTTAGGCTTTAGCTGTCCCACCGAGCCACAGCACCACTTGCAGCGTTTTCTATGTATGTGGTAATGAGGAATCAAACCTGAGGCTTACTGCTTGGTAGCCAAGGACTCTCCCACTAGGTCAAACACACAGGGCATCTTGCACATATTTTTGACATCAATCTACTAGGATATTATTAGGTTTCTGTATCCTAATCCATTTTTTCCTGATGATTAGCTTTGCTGTCATGTGTAAAAAATGCAAGAGGGAAAAACACAGAAGAATTAGTGAAATTAAACAAAGCATTAGACACAGTTAAGTGTTCATTCTTTGTAGGAGAAAAGATATTTGGATATGATGATTATGATGATGATGATGATGATGACTTTATAATTACTATGTCAGGGTTGAGAGTTTGGCATAGTGGTAGAGTGCTTGCCTAGCATCCATGAAGATCTGGGTTTGATTGCTCAGTACCACATAGATAGAAACTCTAGATGTGGCACTGTGGCTCAAGTGGCAGAGGGCTAGACTTGAGAAAACCCGAGGACAGTGCTCAGGCCCTGAATTCAAGCCCCAAGACTGGCAGAAAGATAAAAGAAAATAAAAATGCTTTTTACGAGCTAATTCACTCACAGCATTTGCTTCTGAAATCTTCGCTTCTGCATCTTGTGAAATACCCCTTTCCCTCAACCTAGACAAGAAAAACAGATCCATCCCATGGTCCACTGTGAGGCCACTGGTTGGGCTAAGAGCTAGTCGTGCAGCAACACATAAGTTTTATTCTAATACTTTCCAAACTTTGTACTCAAATATGCTACCTACTTACCAACTTAGGTCAGTTATCCTTATGCTATAACTTTTCTTCATTACTACAATATTCTTACACTCCTACGTTAATCCTCTTGCACCTCCCCTGACCTCTCTCATTCTTTTTTTCTATCTCTGGACCTCTGCTCGTCTTTCAACCCTTATACTGCACGGATCTACACTTGATGGCTGTTGAGCAATATTGTATATGTAGGTGGTTAATTATTCTCTAGGCTCAGAGGGACTTAAAGACAATAGAGATTGGATTGAGAGGCTTATTGTTTTGGGTATAAATCGCTTATCAGTGGTTGTATTAGGCTGGTCTGTAAGTGCACAAAAAGAAAGAGTGATAATACCAATCAAAACTTGTGAACATCTAGTGTCTGCCAGCTACAGAGGTCTAGGTTGGTTATATCTGAAAAACTATAATCGTATTTAGTAGTAATCTTGCTCCCATTTTCAAATGGGCAGAACAAGAAACTCAAGAAAAATGTCAAATCAAGAAACAACATCCCCCACCCAATGTAAACAGACAATGAAACAGTCACTGGCAAACCTAGAGGAGAGTCTTCCAATTGCTACACAAATGCAATTGAAAAACATCATTAATGAAAAATGTGAAAATATAAAGAAAGAGAAAATGGAGGAAGCCATACCTGAACAAGAGGAAAGCAAAAACAAGGTGATAAGTGAAAAAGAAGAAGCCATAAAGGAGGCCATAATAAAGGTTTTTCAAAGAAAGATGGATGAATTCAAAGAATCCACAAATAAAAACGTGACCAAACTCCAGCAAATGTCCAAAGAAAATAAAGCTACTGAGCTAACCACTCAAAAGGAAATCAAGGAGATAAAGAAATCCATACATGATCTAAAACAAGGGATGCAAGGCATCAAAAGTGAGCAATTAGAAGCAAGGGAGATGAAAAATAAAGTAGATAGCTTTGATAGCAGGTTAGACATTGCAGAGGAGAGAATTTCCGTGGCTGAAGATAATTTAGGTATTATAAAGAACAGAAAATGAGTCAATCCAAATCTAGGAAATATGAGAGAGCGCTTCAGGAGGTCCAAGATACAATTAGGAAGCCTAATTTAAGGCTAGTTGGTATTGAGGAGGGCGTGGAGAAAGAGGTCAATGGTATTGGAAATATACTTCAGGGAATCATCTCAGAGAATTTCCCAAATATCCAGAAGGGCAGGCCCATCCAGATACGAGAAGCTTTTGGAACCCCAAACAGACCTGACCAGAAAAGAACATCCCACCGCCACATTGTGATCCGAACTGGATCAATAGATACGAAAGGAAAGATCCTAAAGGCAGTCAGGGAAAAGGGATCAGTAACCTACAAAGGCAAACCAATCAGAATAACCCCAGATTTCTCAGCAGAGACCATGCAAGCACGAAGTGACTGGAAGCATATATGTCATGCCCTTATATCAAATAACTACCAACCAAGAATACTGTAGCCAGCTAAGCTCTCTTTCGTAACTGAGGGAAAAATAAAAACATTCCATTCCAGGGAAAAGCTGCAACAATATGTCGAAACAAAACCAACACTACAGAGAATTCTCAAAGATGCTCTATACATAGAAAACCAAAATAAATGCAATATAGGGAAAGAAATGGCACCTAAACAGCATACCATCTAAGGACCACAAGCACTGTCAAGACACAGGCCCTAATAAAAGCTTTTAAAAATGGTAGGAACTAATAAATATCTCTCAATCCTAACTCTCAATATCAATGGACTTAACTCTCCAATTAAACGGCATAGGTAGTCTAGTTGGATCAAAAAGCAAGAGCCATCGTTCTGCTGACTTCGAGAGACACATCTTACCCAAAAACAATCATCTTTTGAAAGTGAGAGGTTGGAATAAACTCTATCAAGCTAACTGCCCCCATAAACAGGCTAGAGTTGCCATCCTCATATCAGATACAATAGACTTCAAACTAAAATTAGTAAGAAAAGACAAAGAAGGTTACTACATACTACTAAAGGGATCTTTCCTCCCGGAAGACATAACAATCCTAAATATTTACACACCCAATCCCGGAGCTCCAAACTTCATCAAGCAAACTTTACTTACACTGAAACCATACATAGATCGAAACACAGTGATTGTTGGTGAGTTTAACACACCACTCTCACCTATGGACAGATCAACAAGGCAAAAACTCAACAGAGAAACCTTAGAAGTGAACAACTATATAGACCAACTAGATCTAACAGACATCTGCAGAATATTCCACCCAGTAACACCACAATATACGTTTTTCTCAGCAGCACATGGAACATTTTCCAAAATACACCACACCTTAGGCCATAAAGCAAACCTGGACAGATTCAGAAACACTGAAATTATTCCATGCACACTCTCAGAACATAAAGGCATCAAATTGGAGCTGAACACACATCTCCACCAAAGAAAACCCTGTAACTCATGGAGACTGAACCACACATTGTTGAATCAAAAACAATGGGTAATCGAAGAGATCAGAACAGATATCCAACTGTTTATGAAATTTAACAATAAGGAGCACACAAATATCAACTCCTTAGGGACACAACCAAGGCAGTACTCAGAGGAAAATTTATAGCGCGGAGTGCCTACAACAGCAAGTTGGAAAAATGGCAAACCAACTAGTTAATGTCTCACCTTAACCTCCTGGAAAAAGAGCAACAAACCAACCCTAAACCCATTAGGAGAAAGCAAATTATTAAAATCAAAGCAGAATTAAATGATTTGGAATAAAAAAAACTATAGAAAGAATCAACAAAACAAGGAGTTGGTTCTTGAAAGAATTAACAAAATTGACAAGCCCTTAGCAAATCTTATCAAAAAAAGAAGAGAGCATATCGAAATAAACAAAATCGCAGATGAAAATGGTAATATCACGACAGAAATTACCAAGATCCAGAATATCATGAGGGAATACTTCTCAAACCTTTACGCCAACAAATTTGAGAATCTAGAAGAAATGGATGAATTCCTAGACAATATTAACATACACACACTGAACCAAGAAGAGCTATCCCAACTCAACAGGCCTATTTCAAGCTCTGAAATAGAAATGGAAATTAGACAACTTCCACTTAAAAAGAGCCCAGGGCCAGATGGATTCACAGCTGAATTCTATAAGGTCTTCAAAGCAGAGCTCACACCAATACTCCTCAAGCTCTTCAACGAAATTGAAAATGAAGGTTCTTTACTAAACTGATTCTGTGAAGCCAGCATATCCCTCATCCCCAAACCAGACAGAGATTCATCAAAGAAAGAGATCTATAGACCCATTTCTTTGATGAACATCGATGCAAAACTTCTCAACAAAATACTGGCCAACCGTCTACAACAACTCATCAAAAAAAATATACACTATGATCAAACTGGATTCATCACAGGGAGACAAAGCTGGTTCAACATACACAAATCAATTAATATAATTCAACACATCAACAGGAGCAGGGATAAAATCACATGATTGTCTCAATAGATGCGGAAAAGGCATTTGACAAGATCCAAAACCCCTTTATGTTAAAAGATGTGGAGAAACTAGGAATCCATGGAACATTTCTCAATGTAATAAAGGCTGTGTATGAGAAACCCACTGGGAGTATTATACTTAATGGTGAAAATCTAAAGCCATTCCCTCTAAAATCAGGAACGAGACAAGGATGCCCACTCTCTCCACTCCTTTTTAACATAGTACTAGAATTCCTAGGCAGTGCAATATGGCAAGAAGCAAGCATAAAGGGGATCCAAGTAGGGAAAGAGGAAATAAAACTATCCCTCTTTGCAGATGACATGATTCTGTATTTAAAGAATCCTATAGACTCTACTCCCAAGCTACTTGAGCTGATTCAAAGCTTTGGAAGGGTAGCAGGCCATAAAATCAACACTCACAAATCAACTGCCTTACTTTACGCCAACACTGAGAGGAACGAGGCAATAATCAGGAAAGAAAATCCTTTCACAATAGCCTCAAAGAAAATAAAGTACCTAGCAATTAGCTTAACTAAGAATGTAAAGGACCGTTTAGATGAAAACTTTAAAACCCTAAAAAAGGAAATTAAAGCAGAACTAAGGAAATGGATAAACCTCCCATGCTCCTGGATTGGAAGAATCAACATTGTGAAAATGACAATCTTGCCAAGGGCTATCTACAAATTCAATGTAATACCCATCAACATCCCAATGTCATTCTTTAAAGACATAGAAGAGGCAATTCAAAATTTCATATGGAATAATAAAAGACCCCGTATAGCAAAAACACTTCTTAGCAGAAAGAACAGCGCTGGAGGAATTTCAATTCCAAACTTAAGGCTCTATTACAGAGCTATAATTCTCAAAACAGCTTGGTACTGGCACAAGAACAGGCCTGAAGTCCAATGGAGTAGAACTGCGGATCCAGATATTAAATCACAGACCTATGGCCACCTAATCATTGACCAGGGAGCCAAAAAAAATAGAATGGAAGAAAGATAGCCTCTTCAACAAGTTGTGCTGGCAGAACTGGTTAAACACCTGCAGAAAACTAAAGTTGGACCATCCTTTGTCCCCTTGCACTAGAATTAACTCCAAATGGATCAAAGACGTGGAGGTAAAAGCTGACACACTGAAAAGTTTTCAGGAAGGAATAGGAGATACACTAGGCCTCCTTGGCACAGGTCGAAACTTTCTTAATAAGGACCAAGAATCACAACAAATCAGAGAAAGGCTGGATAAGTGGGACTGCATTAAACTGCAGAGCTTTTGTATGGCAACGGATATAGCTAGTAAACTAATCAGGAAGCCTACAGAGTGGGAGAAGATCTTCACCACCCAAACAACGGAACAAGGCCTCATATCTAAAATATATCAACAACTCAAAAAATTGAATCACTCCAAAACTAACCTCCAAAGTAACACCCATCCCATTACAAAATGGGCCAAAGACTTAAAGAGAGTCTTCTCTGAAGAAGAAACAAAAATGGCCTATAGACACATGAAGAAATGCTCAACATCTCTGGTCATAAAAGAAATGCAAATCAAAACAAGTCTAAGATTCCACCAACTCCAGTTAGAATGGCCAGGATCAGGAAAACGAATGACAACAGATGCTGGAGGGGATGTGGTCAGGAGGGATCACTACTACACTGTTGGTGGGAGTGCAAACTCGTTCAACCACTATGGAAAGCAGTGCGGCAGTGCCTCAAAACGCTAAACATACAACTCCCCTATGACCCAGCAATTCCAGTACTTGGCATTTACCCAACAATCCAGAAACAAGGGCCTACTAAACCCACTAGCACAACAATGTTCATTGCAGCACTATTCACCATAGCATAGATATGGAACCAACCCAGATGTCCCTCAGTTGATGAGTGGATCAACAAGTTGTGGCATTGGTACACAATGGAATTCTATGCTGCTGTCAGAAAGAATGACATCGCCCCATTTGTTAGGAAATGGAAAGACTTAGAACAAATCATATTAAGTGAAGTAAGCCAGACTCAAAGGAACTTAGGCTCAGTGGTTTCCCTCATTCGTCATAATCAGTAGAAACCTTGGGCTCTACTAGCAGAGATTGGCAATAGAGCAAAAGGCCATATATAAGGCCATATAATGTGAAGCTAATTGAAAGGACCTCCAGGATATTGACACAAAAGCCATATAATGAATGATTGTTGTCCTTAATGTACTATGTTGTCTCTCATCTCGCTTGCTGTCCCTTGGTTATCCCATATTGGTATAGTATCTCACTTTGTTATCTGATATATTGAATTTATTTGTATTTGGATATTTGAAATTTGATAGGGAAGGGGGGAAAACCAAGACGGGTGGGGGGTGTGGGGTTGGAGGGAAATGGGTACCAAGACATGTGAAAGGGTATCAATGTATGTGAATTAATGCACCTTCTATCTGGCAAATATCATCTAACCCTTTTACTAATTACAATAAAAAAATGAAAAAAAAGAAAGTTGTAGTGTGTGGGGAGGATGATGGGGTCAAATACATTTCTTCTTAGAAATTTACCTCATCTGGTTGCCCTGGATTTTCCTGTCCTTCTTCTTAGAGAAAGTTCTGTTATACTGGATTTGTGGCTTGGCAATGATCTAGTATGTACATCTTCGAGTAAGACATCCACAAATTCCATGCCTGAGACTCGAGTTTCCTGATCTTTGGCAACAGCACAGCAACATCTTTCTTCCTCCTGAGCCACAGGCCAAGTGAGCTGGCTTGAGCTGGTTGTTAGTTACAGTGGCTTGGTTACCAGGGTTCCATATTCTGTTCCATTGTGAGGGAGGCAGGGTCACCTTTCAGGGCCCAATGACCAAAGATCCTTGCTCACAAAAGACCTCACCAAAGACATACTGGAGGCTGAATCTCTCCTCCAGTCTCACAATATACGTGTGGATGTAGTATACAGCACACCTTATTTGTCCAATCCCAATGTCTTCCACTAGGCCCAACTACCAGTCTGGTCTCAGGCTCAAGGAGCCTTTCTTAGGTAAGATCCAAACTTAAGGGTCAATATTGCCCTCATCCTTTACAAAACATTTGCTTCACAGTGCCTTCTCTGCCTGCATTTTGCCCCTTGTCGAATTTTTTTTTGTTTTTGCTAGTCTTGGGACTTGACCTCAGAGTGTGAACATTGTTCTTGGGCTTTCTTTAGGCTTTAGCTGTCCCACCGAGCCACAGCACCACTTGCAGCGTTTTCTATGTATGTGGTAATGAGGAATCAAACCTGAGGCTTACTGCTTGGTAGCCAAGGACTCTCCCACTAGGTCAAACACACAGGGCATCTTGCACATATTTTTGACGTCAATCTACTAGGATATTATTAGGTTTCTGTATCCTAATCAATTTTTTCCTGATGATTAGCTTTGCTGTCATGTGTAAAAAATGCAAGAGGGAAAAACACAGAAGAATTAGTGAAATTAAAAAAAAGCATTAGACACAGTTAAGTGTTCATTCTTTGTAGGAGAATGGATATTTGGATATGATGATGATGATGATGACTTTATAATTACTATGTCAGTGTTGAGAGTTTGGCATAGTGGTAGAGTGCTTGCCTAGCATCCATGAAGATCTGGGTTTGATTGCTCAGTACCACATAGATAGAAAATCTAGATGTGGCACTGTGGCTCAAGTGGCAGAGGGCTAGACTTGAGAAAACCCGAGGACAGTGCTCAGGCCCTGAATTCAAGCCCCAAGACTGGCAGAAAGATAAAAGAAAATAAAAATGCTTTTTACGAGCTAATTCACTCACAGCATTTTCTTCTGAAATCTTCGCTTCTGCATCTTGTGAAATAGCCCTTTCCCTCAACGTAGACAAGAAAAACAGATCCATCCCATGGTCCACTGTGAGGCCACTGGTTGGGCTAAGAGCTAGTCGTGCAGCAACACATAAGTTTTATTCTAATACTTTCCAAACTTTGTACTCAAATATGCTACCTACTTACCAACTTATGTCAGTTATCCTTATGCTATAACTTTTCTTCATTACTACAATATTCTTACACTCCTACGTTAATCCTCTTGCACCTCCCCTGACCTCTCTCATTCTTTTTTTCTATCTCTGGACCTCTGCTCGTCTTTCAACCCTTATACTGCACGGATCTACACTTGATGGCTGTTGAGCAATATTGTATTTGTAGGTGGTTAATTATTCTCTAGGCTCAGAGGGACTTAAAGACAATAGAGATTGGATTGAGAGGCTTATTGTTTTGGGTATAAATCGCTTATCAGTGGTTGTATTAGGCTGGTCTGTAAGTGCACAAAAAGAAAGAGTGATAATACCAATCAAAACTTGTGAACATCTAGTGTCTGCCAGCGACAGAGGTCTAGGTTGGTTATATCTGAAAAACTATAATCGTATTTAGTAGTAATCTTGCTCCCATTTTCAAATGGGCAGAACAAGAAACTCAAGAAAAATGTCAAATCAAGAAACAACATCCCCCACCCAATGTAAACAGACAATGGAACAGTCACTGGCAAACCTAGAGGAGAGTCTTCCAATTGCTACACAAATGCAATTGATAATCATCATTAATGAAAAATGTGAAAATATAAAGAAAGAGATAATGGAGGAAGCCATACCTGAACAAGAGGAAAGCAAAAACAAGGTGATAAGTGAAAAGGAAGAAGCCATAAAGGAGGCCATAATAAAGGTTTTTCAAAGAAAGATGGATGAATTCAAAGAATCCACAAATAAAAACGTGACCAAACTCCAGCAAATGTCCAAAGAAAATAAAGCTACTGAGCTAACCACTCAAAAGGAAATCAAGGAGATAAAGAAATCCATACATGATCTAAAACAAGGGATGCAAGGCATCAAAAGTGAGCAATTAGAAGCAAGGGAGATGAAAAATAAA
Organism: Megascapheus bottae; assembly: GCA_024803745.1. Classification (NCBI taxonomy): domain Eukaryota; kingdom Metazoa; phylum Chordata; class Mammalia; order Rodentia; family Geomyidae; genus Megascapheus; species Megascapheus bottae. The sequence continues at coordinate 5,733,709 of JANJXV010000052.1, read as the reverse complement.
GTAGATAGCTTTGATAGCAGGTTAGACATTGCAGAGGAGAGAATTTCCGTGGCTGAAGATAATTTAGGTATTATAAAGAACAGAAAATGAGTCAATCCAAATCTAAGAAATATGAGAGAGCGCTTCAGGAGGTCCAAGATACAATTAGGAAGCCTAAATTAAGGCTAGTTGGTACTGAGGAGGGCGTGGAGAAAGAGGTCAATGGTATTGGAAATATACTTCAGGGTATCATCTCAGAGAATTTCCCAAATATCCAGAAGGGCAGGCACATCCAGATACGAGAAGCTTTTAGGACCCCAAACAGACCTGACCAGAAAAGAACATCCCACCGCCACATTGTGATCCGAACTGGATCAATAGAAACGAAAGGAAAGATCCTAAAGGCAGCCAGGGAAAAGGGATCAGTAACCTACAAAGGCAAACCAATCAGAATAACCCCAGATTTCTCAGCAGAGACCATGCAAGCACGAAGTGACTGGAAGCATATATGTCATGCCCTTATATCAAATAACTACCAACCAAGAATACTGTAGCCAGCTAAGCTCTCTTTCATAACTGAGGGAAAAATAAAAACATTCCATTCCAGGGAAAAGCTGCAACAATATGTCGAAACAAAACCAACACTACAGAGAATTCTCAAAGATGCTCTATACATAGAAAACCAAAATAAATGCAATATAGGGAAAGAAATGGCACCTAAACAGCATACCATCTAAGGACCACAAGAACTGTCAAGACACAGGCCCTAATAAAAGCTTTTAAAAATGGTAGGAACTAATAAATATCTCTCAATCCTAACTCTCAATATCAATGGACTTAACTCTCCAATTAAACGGCATAGGTTGTCTAGTTGGATCAAAAAGCAAGAGCCATCGTTCTGCTGACTTCGAGAGACACATCTTACCCAAAAACAATCATCTTTTGAAAGTGAGAGGTTGGAATAAACTCTATCAAGCTAACTGCCCCCATAAACAGGCTAGAGTTGCCATCCTCATATCAGATACAATAGACTTCAAACTAAAATTAGTAAGAAAAGACAAAGAAGGTTACTACATACTACTAAAGGGATCTTTCCTCCCGGAAGACATAACAATCCTAAATATTTACACACCCAATCCCGGAGCTCCAAACTTCATCAAGCAAACTTTACTTACACTGAAACCATACATAGATCGAAACACAGTGATTGTTGGTGAGTTTAACACACCACTCTCACCTATGGACAGATCAACAAGGCAAAAACTCAACAGAGAAACCTTAGAACTGAACAACTATATAGACCAACTAGATCTAACAGACATCTGCAGAATATTCCACCCAGTAACACCACAATATACGTTTTTCTCAGCAGCACATGGAACATTTTCCAAAATACAGCACATCTTAGGCCATAAAGCAAACCTGGACAGATTCAGAAACACTGAAATTATTCCATGCACACTCTCAGAAAATAAAGGCATCAAATTGGAGCTGAACACACATCTCCACCAAAGAAAACACTGTAACTCATGGAGACTGAACCACACATTGTTGAATCAAAAACAATGGGTAATCGAAGAGATCAGAACAGATATCCAACTGTTTATGAAATTTAACAATAAGGAGCACACAAATATCAACTCCTTAGGGACACAACAAAGGCAGTACTCAGAGGAAAATTTATAGCGCGGAGTGCCTACAACAGCAAGTTGGAAAAATGGCAAACCAACTAGTTAATGTCTCACCTTAACCTCCTGGAAAAAGAGCAACAAACCAACCCTAAACCCATTAGGAGAAAGCAAATTATTAAAATCAAAGCAGAATTAAATGATTTGTAATAAAAAAAAACTATAGAAAGAATCAACAAAACAAGGAGTTGGTTCTTGAAAGAATTAACAAAATTGACAAGCCCTTAGCAAATCTTACCAAAAAAAGAAGAGAGCATATCGAAATAAACAAAATCGCAGATGAAAATGGTAATATCACGACAGAAATTACCAAGATCCAGAATATCATGAGGGAATACTTCTCAAACCTTTACGCCAACAAATTTGAGAATCTAGAAGAAATGGATGAATTCCTAGACAATATTAACATACACACACTGAACCAAGAAGAGCTAACCCAACTCAACAGGCCTATTTCAAGCTCTGAAATAGAAATGGAAATTAGACAACTTCCACTTAAAAAGAGCCCAGGGCCAGATGGATTCACAGCTGAATTCTATACGGTCTTCAAAGCAGAGCTCACACCAATACTCCTCAAGCTCTTCAACGAAATTGAAAATGAAGGTTCTTTACTAAACTGATTCTGTGAAGCCAGCATATCCCTCATCCCCAAACCAGACAGAGATTCATCAAAGAAAGAGATCTATAGACCCATTTCTTTGATGAACCTCGATGCAAAACTTCTCAACAAAATACTGGCCAACCGTCTACAACAACTCATCAAAAAAAATATACACTATGATCAAACTGGATTCATCACAGGGAGGCAAAGCTGGTTCAACATACACAAATCAATTAATATAATTCAACACATCAACAGGAGCAGGGATAAAATCACATGATTGTCTCAATAGATGCGGAAAAGGCATTTGACAAGATCCAAAACCCCTTTATGTTAAAAGATGTGGAGAAACTAGGAATCCATGGAACATTTCTCAATGTAATAAAGGCTGTGTATGAGAAACCCACTGGGAGTATTATACTTAATGGTGAAAATCTAAAGCCATTCCCTCTAAAATCCGGAACGAGACAAGGATGCCCACTCTCTCCACTCCTTTTTAACATAGTACTAGAATTCCTAGGCAGTGCAATAAGGCAAGAAGCAAGCATAAAGGGGATCCAATTAGGGAAAGAGGAAATAAAACTATCCCTCTTTGCAGATGACATGATTCTGTATTTAAAGAATCCTATAGACTCTACTCCCAAGCTCCTTGAGCTAATTCAAAGCTTTGGAAGGGTAGCAGGCCATAAAATCAACCCTCACAAATCAACTGCCTTACTTTACGCCAACACTGAGAGGAACGAGGCAATAATCAGGAAAGAAAATCCTTTCACAATAGCCTCAAAGAAAATAAAGTACCTAGCAATTAGCTTAACTAAGAATGTAAAGGACCGTTTAGATGAAAACTTTAAAACCCTAAAAAAGGAAATTAAAGCAGAACTAAGGAAATGGAAAAACCTCCCATGCTCCTGGATTGGAAGAATCAACATTGTGAAAATGACAATCTTGCCAAGGGCTATCTACAAATTCAATGTAATACCCATCAACATGACAATGTCATTCTTTAAAGACATAGAAGAGGCAATTCAAAATTTCATATGGAATAATAAAAGACCCCGTATAGCAAAAACACTTCTTAGCAGAAAGAACAGCGCTGGAGGAATTTCAATTCCAAACTTAAGGCTCTATTACAGAGCTATAATTCTCAAAACAGCTTGGTACTGGCACAAGAACAGGCCTGAAGTCCAATGGAGTAGAACTGCGGACCCAGATATTAAACCACAGACCTATGGCCACCTAATCTTTGACCAGGGAGCCAAAAAAAAATAGAATGGAAGAAAGATAGCCTCTTCAACAAGTTGTGCTGGCAGAACTGGTTAAACACCTGCCGAAAACTAAAGTTGGACCATCCTTTGTCCCCTTGCACTAGAATTAACTCCAAATGGATCAAAGACGTGGAGGTAAAAGCTGACACACTGAAAAGTTTACAGGAAGGAATAGGAGATACACTAGGCCTCCTTGGCACAGGTCGAAACTTTCTTAATAAGGACCAAGAATCACAACAAATCAGAGAAAGGCTGGATAAGTGGGACTGCATTAAACTGCAGAGCTTTTGTATGGCAACGGATATAGCTAGTAAACTAATCAGGAAGCCTACAGAGTGGGAGAAGATCTTCACCACCCAAACAACGGAACAAGGCCTCATATCTAAAATATATCAACAACTCAAAAAATTGAATCACTCCAAAACTAACCTCCAAAGTAACACCCATCCCATTACAAAATGGGCCAAAGACTTAAAGAGAGTCTTCTCTGAAGAAGAAACAAAAATGGCCTATAGACACATGAAGAAATGCTCAACATCTCTGGTCATAAAAGAAATGCAAATCAAAACAAGTCTAAGATTCCACCTAACTCCAGTTAGAATGGCCAGGATCAGGAAAACGAATGACAACAGATGCTGGAGGGGATGTGGTCAGGAGGGATCACTACTACACTGTTGGTGGGAGTGCAAACTCGTTCAACCACTATGGAAAGCAGTGCGGCAGTGCCTCAAAACGCTAAACATACAACTCCCCTATGACCCAGCAATTCCAGTACTTGGCATTTACCCAACAATCCAGAAACAAGGGCATACTAAACCCACTAGCACAACAATGTTCATTGCAGCACTATTCACCATAGCAAAGATATGGAACCAACCCAGATGTCCCTCAGTTGATGAGTGGATCAACAAGTTGTGGTATTGGTACACAATGGAATTCTATGCTGCTGTCAGAAAGAATGACATCGCCCCATTTGTTAGGAAATGGAAAGACTTAGAACAAATCATATTAAGTGAAGTAAGCCAGACTCAAAGGAACTTAGGCTCAGTGGTTTCCCTCATTCGTCATAATCAGTAGAAACCTTGGGCTCTACTAGCAGAGATTGGCAATAGAGCAAAAGGCCATATATAAGGCCATATAATGTGAAGCTAATTGAAAGGACCTCCAGGATATTGACACAAAAGCCATATAATGAATGATTGTTGTCCTTAATGTACTATGTTGTCTCTCATCTCGCTTGCTGTCCCTTGGTTATCCCATATTGGTATAGTATCTCACTTTGTTATCTGATATATTGAATTTATTTGTATTTGGATATTTGAAATTTGATAGGGAAAGGGGGAAAACTAAGACGGGTTGGGGGTGTGGGGTTGGAGGGAAATGGGTACCAAGACATGTGAAAGGGTATCAATGTATGTGAATTAATGCACCTTCTATCTGGCAAATATCATCTAACCCTTTTACTAATTACAATAAAAAAATGAAAAAAAAAGAAAGTTGTAGTGTGTGGGGAGGATGATGGGGTCAAATACATTTCTTCTTAGAAATTTACATCATCTGGTTGCCCTGGATTTTCCTGGCCTTCTTCTTAGAGAAAGTTCTGTTATACTGGATTTGTGGCTTTTCAATGATCTAGCATGTACATCTTCGTGTAAGACATCCACAACTTCCATGCCTGAGACTCGAGTTTCCTGACCTTTGGCAACAGCACAGCAACATCTTTCTTCCTCCTGAGCCACAGGCCAAGTGAGCTAGCTTGAGCTGGTTTTAAGTTACAGTGGCTTGGTTACCAGGGTTCCATATTCTGTTCCATTGTGAGGGAGGCAGGGTCACCCTCAGGCCCAAAGACCAAAGATCCTTGCTCACAAAAGACCTCACCAAAGACATACTGGAGGCTGAATCTCTCCTCCAGTCTCACAATATACATGTGGATGTAGTATACAGCACACCTTATTTGTCCAATCCCAATGTCTTCCACTAGGCCCAACTACCAGTCTGGTCTCAGGCTCAAGGAGCCTTTCTTAGGTAAGATCCAAACTTAAGGGTCAATATTGCCCTCATCCTTTACAAAACATTTGCTTCACAGTGCCTTCTCTGCCTGCATTTTGCCCCTTGTCGAATTTTTTTTTGTTTTTGCTAGTCTTGGGACTTGACCTCAGAGTGTGAACATTGTTCTTGGGCTTTCTTTAGGCTTTAGCTGTCCCACCGATCCACAGCACCACTTGCAGCGTTTTCTATTTATGTGGTAATGAGGAATCAAACCTGAGGCTTACTGCTTGGTAGCCAAGGACTCTCCCACTAGGTCAAACACACAGGGCATCTTGCACATATTTTTGACGTCAGTCTACTAGGATATTATTAGGTTTCTGTATCCTAATCAATTTTTTCCTGATGATTAGCTTTGCTGTCATGTGTAAAAAATGCAAGAGGGAAAAACACAGAAGAATTAGTGAAATTAAAAAAAAAGCATTGGACACAGTTAAGTGTTCATTCTTTGTAGGAGAAAGGATATTTGGATATGATGATGATGATGATGATGACTTTATAATTACTATGTCAGGGTTGAGAGTTTGGCATAGTGGTAGAGTGCTTGCCTAGCATCCATGAAGATCTGGGTTTGATTGCTCAGTACCACATAGATAGAAAATCTAGATGTGGCACTGTGGCTCAAGTGGCAGAGGGCTAGACTTGAGAAAACCCGAGGACAGTGCTCAGGCCCTGAATTCAAGCCCCAAGACTGGCAGAAAGATAAAAGAAAATAAAAATGCTTTTTACGAGCTAATTCACTCACAGCATTTGCTTCTGAAATCTTCGCTTCTGCATCTTGTGAAATACCCCTTTCCCTCAACGTAGACAAGAAAAACAGATCCATCCCATGGTCCACTGTGAGGCCACTGGTTGGGCTAAGAACTAGTCGTGCAGTAACACATAAGTTTTATTCTAATACTTTCCAAACTTTGTACTCAAATATGCTACCTACTTACCAACTTATGTCAGTTATCCTTATGCTATATCTTTTCTTCATTACTACAATATTCTTACACTCCTACGTTAATCCTCTTGCACCTCCCCTGACCTCTCTCATTCTTTTTTTCTATCTCTGGACCTCTGTTCGTCTTTCAACCCTTATACTGCACGGATCTACACTTGATGGCTGTTGAGAAATATTGTATATGTAGGTGGTTAATTATTCTCTAGGCTCAGAGGGACTTAAAGACAATAGAGATTGGATTGAGAGGCTTATTGTTTTGGGTATAAATCGCTTATCAGTGGTTGTATTAGGCTGGTCTGTAAGTGCACAAAAAGAAAGAGTGATAATACCAATCAAAACTTGTGAACATCTAGTGTCTGCCAGCGACAGAGGTCTAGGTTGGTTATATCTGAAAAACTATAATCGTATTTAGTAGTAATCTTGCTCCCATTTTCAAATGGGCAGAACAAGAAACTCAAGAAAAATGTCAAATCAAGAAACAACATCCCCCACCCAATGTAAACAGACAATGGAACAGTCACTGGCAAACCTAGAGGAGAGTCTTCCAATTGCTACACAAACGCAATTGATAAACATCATTAATGAAAAATGTGAAAATATAAAGAAAGAGATAATGGAGGAAGCCATACCTGAACAAGAGGAAAGCAAAAACAAGGTGATAAGTGAAAAGGAAGAAGCCATAAAGGAGGCCATAATAAAGGTTTTTCAAAGAAAGATGGATGAATTCAAAGAATCCACAAATAAAAACGTGATCAAACTCCAGCAAATGTCCAAAGATAATAAAGCTACTGAGCTAACCACTCAAAAGGAAATCAAGGAGATAAAGAAATCCATACATGATCTAAAACAAGGGATGCAAGGCATCAAAAGTGAGCAATTAGAAGCAAGGGAGATGAAAAATAAAGTAGATAGCTTTGATAGCAGGTTAGACATTGCAGAGGAGAGAATTTCCGTGGCTGAATATAATTTAGGTATTATAAAGAACAGAAAATGAGTCAATCCAAATCTAAGAAATATGAGAGAGCGCTTCAGGAGGTCCAAGATACAATTAGGAAGCCTAATTTAAGGCTAGTTGGTACTGAGGAGGGCGTGGAGAAAGAGGTCAATGGTATTGGAAATATACTTCAGGGAATCATCTCAGAGAATTTCCCAAATATCCAGAAGGGCGGGCCCATCCACATACGAGAAGCTTTTAGAACCCCAAACAGACCTGACCAGAAAAGAACATCCCACCGCCACATTGTGATCCGAACTGGATCAATAGAAACGAAAGGAAAGATCCTAAAGGCAGCCAGGGAAAAGGGATCAGTAACCTACAAAGGCAAACCAATCAGAATAACCCCAGATTTCTCAGCAGAGACCATGCAAGCACGAAGTGACTGGAAGCATATATGTCATGCCCTTATATCAAATAACTACCAACCAAGAATACTGTAGCCAGGTAAGCTCTCTTTCATAACTGAGGGAAAAATAAAAACATTCCATTCCAGGAAAAAGCTGCAACAATATGTCGAAACAAAACCAACACTACAGAGAATTCTCAAAGATGCTCTATACATAGAAAACCAAAATAAATGCAATATAGGGAAAGAAATGGCACCTAAACAGCATACCATCTAAGGACCACAAGAACTGTCAAGACACAGGCCCTACTAAAAGCTTTTAAAAATGGTAGGAACTAATAAATATCTCTCAATCCTAACTCTCAATATCAATGGACTTAACTCTCCAATTAAACGGCATAGGTTGTCTAGTTGGATCAAAAAGCAAGAGCCATCGTTCTGCTGACTTCGAGAGACACATCTTACCCAAAAACAATCATCTTTTGATAGTGAGAGGTTGGAATAAACTCTATCAAGCTAACTGCCCCCATAAACAGGCTAGAGTTGCCATCCTCATATCAGATACAATAGACTTCAAACTAAAATTAGTAAGAAAAGACAAAGAAGGTTACTACATACTACTAAAGGGATCTTTCCTCCCGGAAGACATAACAATCCTAAATATTTACACACCCAATCCCGGAGCTCCAAACTTCATCAAGCAAACTTTACTTACACTGAAACCATACATAGATCGAAATACAGTGATTGTTGGTGAGTTTAACACACCACTCTCACCTATGGACAGATCAACAAGGCAAAAACTCAACAGAGAAACCTTAGAACTGAACAACTATATAGACCAACTAGATCTAACAGACATCTGCAGAATATTCCACCCAGTAACACCACAATATACGTTTTTCTCAGCAGCACATGGAACATTTTCCAAAATAGACCACATCTTAGGCCATAAAGCAAACCTGGACAGATTCAGAAACACTGAAATTATTCCATGCACACTCTCAGACCATAAAGGCATCAAATTGGAGCTGAACACACATCTCCACCAAAGAAAACCCTGTAATTCATGGAGACTGAACCACACATTGTTGAATCAAAAACAATGGGTAATCGAAGAGTTCAGAACAGATATCCAACTGTTTATGAAATTTAACAATAAGGAGCACACAAATATCAACTCCTTAGGGACATAATAAAGGCAGTACTCAGAGGAAAATTTATAGCGCGGAGTGCCTACAACAGCAAGTTGGAAAAATGGCAAACCAACTAGTTAATGTCTCACCTTAACCTCCTGGAAAAAGAGCAACAAACCAACCCTAAACCCATTAGGAGAAAGCAAATTATTAAAATCAAAGCAGAATTAAATGATTTGGAATAAAAAAAACTATAGACAGAATCAACAAAAGAAGGAGTTGGTTCTTGAAAGAATTAACAAAATTGACAAGCCCTTAGCAAATCTTACCAAAAAAAGAAGAGAGCATATCGAAATAAACAAAATCGCAGATGAAAATGGTAATATCACGACAGAAATTACCAAGATCCAGAATATCATGAGGGAATACTTCTCAAACCTTTACGCCAACAAATTTGAGAATCTAGAAGAAATGGATGAATTCCTAGACAATATTAACATACACATTGAACCAAGAAGAGCTATCCCAACTCAACAGGCCTATTTCAAGCTCTGAAATAGAAATGGAAATTAGACAACTTCCACTTAAAAAGAGCCCAGGGCCAGATGGATTCACAGCTGAATTCTATAAGGTCTTCAAAGCAGAGCTCACACCAATACTCCTCAAGCTCTTCAACGAAATTGAAAATGAAGGTTCTTTACTAAACTGATTCTGTGAAGCCAGCATATCCCTCATCCCCAAACCAGACAGAGATTCATCAAAGAAAGAGATCTATAGACCCATTTCTTTGATGAACCTCGATGCAAAACTTCTCAACAAAATACTGGCCAACCGTCTACAACAACTCATAAAAAAAATGTACACTATGATCAAACTGGATTCATCACAGGGAGGCAAAGCTGGTTCAACATACACAAATCAATTAATATAATTCAACACATCAACAGGAACAGGGATAAAATCACATGATTGTCTCAATGGATGCGGAAAAGGCATTTGACAAGATCCAAAACCCCTTTATGTTAAAAGATGTGCAGACACTAGGAATCCATGGAACATTTCTCAATGTAATAAAGGCTGTGTATGAGAAACCCACTGCTAGTATTATACTTAATGGTGAAAATCTAAAGCCATTCCCTCTAAAATCAGGAACGAGACGAGGATGCCCACTCTCTCCACTCCTTTTTAACATAGTACTAGAATTCCTAGGCAGTGCAATAAGGCAAGAAGCAAGCATAAAGGGGATCCAAGTAGGGAAAGAGGAAATAAAACTATCCCTCTTTGCAGATGACATGATTCTGTATTCAAAGAATCCTATAGACTCTACTCCCAAGCTCCTTGAGCTGCTTCAAAGCTTTGGAAGGGTAGCAGGCCATAAAATCAACCCTCACAAATCAACTGCCTTACTTTACGCCAACACTGAGAGGAACGAGGCAATAATCAGGAAAGAAAATCCTTTCACAATAGCCTCAAAGAAAATAAAGTACCTAGCAATTAGCTTAACTAAGAATGTAAAGGACCGTTTAGATGAAAACTTTAAAACCCTAAAAAAGGAAATTAAAGCAGAACTAAGGAAATGGAAAAACCTCCCATGCTCCTGGATTGGAAGAATCAACATTGTGAAAATGACAATCTTGCCAAGGGCTATCTACAAATTCAATGTAATACCCATCAACATCCCAATGTCATTCTTTAAAGACATAGAAGAGGCAATTCAAAATTTCATGTGGAATAATAAAAGACCCCGTATAGCAAAAACACTTCTTAGCAGAAAGAACAGCGCTGGAGGAATTTCAATTCCAAACTTAAGGCTCTATTACAGAGCTATAATTCTCAAAACAGCTTGGTACTGGCACAAGAACAGGCCTGAAGTCCAATGGAGTAGAACTGCGGACCCAGATATTAAACCACAGACCTATGGCCACCTAATCATTGACCAGGGAGCCAAAAAAAATAGAATGGAAGAAAGATAGCCTCTTCAACAAGTTGTGCTGGCAGAACTGGTTAAACACCTGCAGAAAACTAAAGTTGGACCCTCCTTTGTCCCCTTGCACTAGAATTAACTCCAAATGGATCAAAGACGTGGAGGTAAAAGCTGACACACTGAAAAGTTTACAGGAAGGAATAGGAGATACACTAGGCCTCCTTGGCACAGGTCGAAACTTTCTTAATAAGGACCAAGAATCACAACAAATCAGAGAAAGGCTGGATAAGTGGGACTGGATTAAACTGCAGAGCTTTTGTATGGCAACGGATATAGCTAGTAAACTAATCAGGAAGCCTACCGAGTGGGAGAAGATCTTCACCACCCAAACAACGGAACAAGGCCTCATATCTAAAATATATCAACAACTCAAAAAATTGAATCACTCCAAAACTAACCTCCAAAGTAACACCCATCCCATTACAAAATGGGCCAAAGACTTAAAGAGAGTCTTCTCTGAAGAAGAAACAAAAATGGCCTATAGACACATGAAGAAATGCTCAACATCTCTGGTCATAAAAGAAATGCAAATCAAAACAAGTCTAAGATTCCACCTAACTCCAGTTAGAATGGCCAGGATCAGGAAAAAGAATGACAACAGATGCTGGAGGGGATGTGGTCAGGAGGGATCACTACTACACTGTTGGTGGGAGTGCAAACTCGTTCAACCACTATGTTAAGCAGTGCGGCAGTGCCTCAAAACGCTAAACATACAACTCCCCTATGACCCAGCAATTCCAGTACTTGGCATTTACCCAACAATCCAGAAACAAGGGCATACTAAACCCACTAGCACAACAATGTTCATTGCAGCACTATTCACCATAGCAAAGATATGGAACCAACCCAGATGTCCCTCAGTTGATGAGTGGATCAACAAGTTGTGGTATTTGTACACAATGGAATTCTATGCTGCTGTCAGAAAGAATGACATCGCCCCATTTGTTAGGAAATGGAAAGACTTAGAACAAATCATATTAAGTGAAGTAAGCCAGACTCAAAGGAACTTAGGCTCAGTGGTTTCCCTCATTCGTCATAATCAGTAGAAACCTTGGGCTCTACTAGCAGAGATTGTCAATAGAGCAAAAGGCCATATATAAGGCCATATAATGTGAAGCTAATTGAAAGGACCTCCAGGATATTGACACAAAAGCCATATAATGAATGATTGTTGTCCTTAATGTACTATGTTGTCTCTCTTCTAATTTGCTGTCCCTTGGTTATCCCATATTGGTATAGTATCTCACTTTGTTATCTGATATATTGAATTTATTTGTATTTGGATATTTGAAATTTGATAGGGAAGGGGGGAAAACCAAGACGGGTGGGGGGTGTGGGGTTGGAGGGAAATGGGTACCAAGACATGTGAAAGGGTATCAATGTATGTGAATTAATGCACCTTCTATCTGGCAAATATCATCTAACCCTTTTACTAATTACAATAAAAAAATGAAAAAAAAAGAAAGTTGTAGTGTGTGGGGAGGATGATGGGGTCAAATACATTTCTTCTTAGAAATTTACCTCATCTGGTTGCCCTGGATTTTCCTGGCCTTCTTCTTAGAGAAAGTTCTGTTATACTGGATTTGTGGCTTGGCAATGATCTAGCATGTACATCTTCGAGTGAGATATCCACAAATTCCATGCCTGAGACTCGAGTTTCCTGACCTTTGGCAACAGCACAGCAACATCTTTCTTCCTCCTGAGCCACAGGCCAAGTGAGCTGGCTTGAGCTGGTTGTTAGTTACAGTGGCTTGGTTACCAGGGTTCCATATTCTGTTCCATTGTGAGGGAGGCAGGGTCACCTTTCAGGGCCCAATGACCAAAGATCCTTGCTCACAAAAGACCTCACCAAAGACATACTGGAGGCTGAATCTCTCCTCCAGTCTCACAATATACATGTGGATGTAGTATACAGCACACCTTATTTGTCCAATCCCAATGTCTTCCACTAGGCCCAACTACCAGTCTGGTCTCAGGCTCAAGGAGCCTTTCTTAGGTAAGATCCAAACTTAAGGGTCAATATTGCCCTCATCCTTTACAAAACATTTGCTTCACAGTGCCTTCTCTGCCTGCATTTTGCCCCTTGTCGAATTTTTTTTTGTTTTTGCTAGTCTTGGGACTTGACCTCAGAGTGTGAACATTGTTCTTGGGCTTTCTTTAGGCTTTAGCTGTCCCACCGAGCCACAGCACCACTTGCAGCGTTTTCTATGTATGTGGTAATGAGGAATCAAACCTGAGGCTTACTGCTTGGTAGCCAAGGACTCTCCCACTAGGTCAAACACACAGGGCATCTTGCACATATTTTTGACGTCAATCTACTAGGATATTATTAGGTTTCTGTATCCTAATCAATTTTTTCCTGATGATTAGCTTTGCTGTCATGTGTAAAAAATGCAAGAGGGAAAAACACAGAAGAATTAGTGAAATTAAAAAAAAACATTAGACATAGTTAAGTGTTCATTCTTTGTAGGAGAAAGGATATTTGGATATGATGATGATGATGATGATGATGATAATGATGATGATGATGATGATGATGACTTTATAATTACTATGTCAGGGTTGAGAGTTTGGCATAGTGGTAGAGTGCTTGCCTAGCATCCATGAAGATCTGGGTTTGATTGCTCAGTACCACATAGATAGAAAATCTAGATGTGGCACTGTGGCTCAAGTGGCAGAGGGCTAGACTTGAGAAAACCCGAGGACAGTGCTCAGGCCCTGAATTCAAGCCCCAAGACTGGCAGAAAGATAAAAGAAAATAAAAATGCTTTTTACGAGCTAATTCACTCACAGCATTTGCTTCTGAAATCTTCACTTCTGCATCTTGTGAAATACCCCTTTCCCTCAACGTAGACAAGAAAAACAGATCCATCCCATGGTCCACTGTGAGGCCACTGGTTGGGCTAAGAGCTAGTCGTGCAGCAACACATAAGTCTTATTCTAATACTTTCCAAACTTTGTACTCAAATATGCTACCTACTTACCAACTTATGTCAGTTATCCTTATGCTATAAATTTTCTTCATTACTACAATATTCTTACACTCCTACGTTAATCCTCTTGCACCTCCCCTGACCTCTCTCATTCTTTTTTTCTATCTCTGGACCTCTGCTCGTCTTTCAACCCTTATACTGCACGGATCTACACTTGATGGCTGTTGAGCAATATTGTATTTGTAGGTGGTTAATTATTCTCTAGGCTCAGAGGGACTTAAAGACAATAGAGATTGGATTGAGAGGCTTATTGTTTTGGGTATAAATCGCTTATCAGTGGTTGTATTAGGCTGGTCTGTAAGTGCACAAAAAGAAAGAGTGATAATACCAATCAAAACTTGTGAACATCTAGTGTCTGCCAGCTACAGAGGTCTAGGTTGGTTATATCTGAAAAACTATAATCGTATTTAGTAGTAATCTTGCTCCCATTTTCAAATGGGCAGAACAAGAAACTCAAGAAAAATGTCAAATCAAGAAACAACATCCCCCACCCAATGTAAACAGACAATGGAACAGTCACTGGCAAACCTAGAGGAGAGTCTTCCAATTGCTACACAAATGCAATTGATAAACATCATTAATGAAAAATGTGAAAATATAAAGAAAGAGATAATGGAGGAAGCCATACCTGAACAAGAGGAAAGCAAAAACAAGGTGATAAGTGAAAAAGAAGAAGCCATAAAGGAGGCCATAATAAAGGTTTTTCAAAGAAAGATGGATGAATTCAAAGAATCCACAAATAAAAACGTGACCAAACTCCAGCAAATGTCCAAAGAAAATAAAGCTACTGAGCTAACCACTCAAAAGGAAATCAAGGAGATAAAGAAATCCATACATGATCTAAAACAAGGGATGCAAGGCATCAAAAGTGAGCAATTAGAAGCAAGGGAGATGAAAAAATAAAGTAGATAGCTTTGATAGCAGGTTAGACATTGCAGAGGAGAGAATTTCCGTGGCTGAAGATAATTTAGGTATTATAAAGAACAGAAAATGAGTCAATCCAAATCTAGGAAATATGAGAGAGCGCTTCAGGAGGTCCAAGATACAATTAGGAAGCCTAATTTAAGGCTAGTTGGTACTGAGGAGGGCGTGGAGAAAGAGGTCAATGGTATTGGAAATATACTTCAGGGAATCATCTCAGAGAATTTCCCAAATATCCAGAAGGGCAGGCCCATCCACATACGAGAAGCTTTTAGAACCCCAAACAGACCTGACCAGAAAAGAACATCCAACCGCCACATTGTGATCCGAACTGGATCAATAGAAACGAAAGGAAAGATCCTAAAGGCAGCCAGGGAAAAGGGATCAGTAACCTACAAAGGCAAACCAATCAGAATAACCCCAGATTTCTCAGCAGAGACCATGCAAGCACGAAGTGACTGGAAGCATATATGTCATGCCCTTATATCAAATAACTACCAACCAAGAATACTGTAGCCAGCTAAGCTCTCATTCATAACTGAGGGAAAAATAAAAACATTCCATTCCAGGGAAAAGCTGCAACAATATGTCGAAACAAAACCAACACTACAGAGAATTCTCAATGATGCTCTATACATAGAAAACCAAAATAAATGCAATATAGGGAAAGAAATGGCACCTAAACAGCATACCATCTAAGGACCACAAGAACTGTCAAGACACAGGCCCTACTAAAAGCTTTTAAAAATGGTAGGAACTAATAAATATCTCTCAATCCTAACTCTCAATATCAATGGACTTAACTCTCCAATTAAACGGCATAGGTTGTCTAGTTGGATCAAAAAGCAAGAGCCATCGTTCTGCTGACTTCGAGAGACACATCTTACCCAAAAACAATCATCTTTTGAAAGTGAGAGGTTGGAATAAACTCTATCAAGCTAACTGCCCCCATAAACAGGCTAGAGTTGCCATCCTCATATCAGATACAATAGACTTCAAACTAAAATTAGTAAGAAAAGACAAAGAAGGTTACTACATACTACTAAAGGGATCTTTCCTCCTGGAAGACATAACAATCCTAAATATTTACACACCCAATCCCGGAGCTCCAAACTTCATCAAGCAAACTTTACTTACACTGAAACCATACATAGATCGAAACACAGTGATTGTTGGTGAGTTTAACACACCACTCTCACCTATGGACAGATCAACAAGGCAAAAACTCAACAGAGAAACCTTAGAACTGAACAACTATA
The DNA here is from genome assembly GCA_024803745.1 of Megascapheus bottae. NCBI lineage: Eukaryota > Metazoa > Chordata > Mammalia > Rodentia > Geomyidae > Megascapheus > Megascapheus bottae. The sequence continues at coordinate 5,717,548 of JANJXV010000052.1, read as the reverse complement.
TAGACCAACTAGATCTAACAGACATCTGCAGAATATTCCTCCCAGTAACACCACAATATACGTTTTTCTCAGCAGCACATGGAACATTTTCCAAAATAGACCACATCTTAGGCCATAAAGCAAACCTGGACAGATTCAGAAACACTGAAATTATTCCATGCACACTCTCAGACCATAAAGGCATCAAATTGGAGCTGAACACACATCTCCACCAAAGAAAACCCTGTAATTCCTGGAGACTGAACCACACATTGTTGAATCAAAAACAATGGGTAATCGAAGAGATCAGAACAGATATCCAACTGTTTATGAAATTTAACAATAAGGAGCACACAAATATCAACTCCTTAGGGACACAACAAAGGCAGTACTCAGAGGAAAATTTATAGCGTGGAGTGCCTACAACAGCAAGTTGGAAAAATGGCAAACCAACTAGTTAATGTCTCACCTTAACCTCCTGGAAAAAGAGCAACAAACCAACCCTAAACCCATTAGGAGAAAGCAAATTATTAAAATCAAAGCAGAATTAAATGATTTGGAATAAAAAAAACTATAGACAGAATCAACAAAAGAAGGAGTTGGTTCTTGAAAGAATTAACAAAATTGACAAGCCCTTAGCAAATCTTACCAAAAAAAGAAGAGAGCATATCGAAATAAACAAAATCGCAGATGAAAATGGTAATATCACGACAGAAATTACCAAGATCCAGAATATCATGAGGGAATACTTCTCAAACCTTTACGCCAACAAATTTGAGAATCTAGAAGAAATGGATGAATTCCTAGACAATATTAACATACACACTGAACCAAGAAGAGCTATCCCAACTCAACAGGCCTATTTCAAGCTCTGAAATAGAAATGGAAATTAGACAACTTCCACTTAAAAAGAGCCCAGGGCCAGATGGATTCACAGCTGAATTCTATAAGGTCTTCAAAGCAGAGCTCACACCAATACTCCTCAAGCTCTTCAACGAAATTGAAAATGAAGGTTCTTTACTAAACTGATTCTGTGAAGCCAGCATATCCCTCATCCCCAAACCAGACAGAGATTCATCAAAGAAAGAGATCTATAGACCCATTTCTTTGATGAACCTCGATGCAAAACTTCTCAACAAAATACTGGCCAAACGTCTACAACAACTCATAAAAAAAATGTACACTATGATCAAACTGGATTCATCACAGGGAGGCAAAGCTGGTTCAACATACACAAATCAATTAATATAATTCAACACATCAACAGGAACAGGGATAAAATCACATGATTGTCTCAATGGATGCGGAAAAGGCATTTGACAAGATCCAAAACCCCTTTATGTTAAAAGATGTGCAGACACTAGGAATCCATGGAACATTTCTCAATGTAATAAAGGCTGTGTATGAGAAACCCACTGCTAGTATTATACTTAATGGTGAAAATCTAAAGCCATTCCCTCTAAAATCAGGAACGAGACGAGGATGCCCACTCTCTCCACTCCTTTTTAACATAGTACTAGAATTCCTAGGCAGTGCAATAAGGCAAGAAGCAAGCATAAAGGGGATCCAAGTAGGGAAAGAGGAAATAAAACTATCCCTCTTTGCAGATGACATGATTCTGTATTCAAAGGATCCTATAGACTCTACTCCCAAGCTCCTTGAGCTGATTCAAAGCTTTGGAAGGGTAGCAGGCCATAAAATCAACCCTCACAAATCAACTGCCTTACTTTACGCCAACACTGAGAGGAACGAGGCAATAATCAGGAAAGAAAATCCTTTCACAATAGCCTCAAAGAAAATAAAGTACCTAGCAATTAGCTTAACTAAGAATGTAAAGGACCGTTTAGATGAAAACTTTAAAACCCTAAAAAAGGAAATTAAAGCAGAACTAAGGAAATGGAAAAACCTCCCATGCTCCTGGATTGGAAGAATCAACATTGTGAAAATGACAATCTTGCCAAGGGCTATCTACAAATTCAATGTAATACCCATCAACATCCCAATGTCATTCTTTTAAGACATAGAAAAGGCAATTCAAAATTTCATATGGAATAATAAAAGACCCCGTATAGCAAAAACACTTCTTAGCAGAAAGAACAGCGCTGGAGGAATTTCAATTCCAAACTTAAGGCTCTATTACAGAGCTATAATTCTCAAAACAGCTTGGTACTGGCACAAGAACAGGCCTGAAGTCCAATGGAGTAGATCTGCGGACCCATATATTAAACCACAGACCTATGGCCACCTAATCTTTGACCAGGGAGCCAAAAAAATAGAATGGAAGAAAGATAGCCTCTTCAACAAGTTGTGCTGGCAGAACTGGTTAAACACCTGCAGAAAACTAAAGTTGGATCCTTCTTTGTCCCCTTGCACTAGAATTAACTCCAAATGGATCAAAGACGTGGAGGTAAAAGCTGACACACTGAAAAGTTTACAGGAAGGAATAGGAGATACACTAGGCCTCCTTGGTACAGGTCAAACTTTCTTAATAAGGACCAAGAATCACAACAAATCAGAGAAAGGCTGGATAAGTGGGACTGCATTAAACTGCAGAGCTTTTGTATGGCAACGGATATAGCTAGTAAACTAATCAGGAAGCCTACAGAGTGGGAGAAGATCTTCACCACCCAAACAACGGAACAAGGCCTCATATCTAAAATATATCAACAACTCAAAAAATTGAATCACTCCAAAACTAACCTCCAAAGTAACACCCATCCCATTACAAAATGGGCCAAAGACTTAAAGAGAGTCTTCTCTGAAGAAGAAACAAAAATGGCCTATAGACACATGAAGAAATGCTCAACATCTCTGGTCATAAAAGAAATGCAAATCAAAACAAGTCTAAGATTCCACCTAACTCCAGTTAGAATGGCCAGGATCAGGAAAACGAATGACAACAGATGCTGGAGGGGATGTGGTCAGGAGGGATCACTACTACACTGTTGGTGGGAGTGCAAACTCATTCAACCACTATGTTAAGCAGTGCGGCAGTGCCTCAAAACGCTAAACATACAACTCCCCTATGACCCAGCAATTCCAGTACTTGGCATTTACCCAACAATCCAGAAACAAGGGCATACTAAACCCACTAGCACAACAATGTTCATTGCAGCACTATTCACCATAGCAAAGATATGGAACCAAGCCAGATGTCCCTCAGTTGATGAGTGGATCAACAAGTTGTGGTATTTGTACACAATGGAATTCTATGCTGCTGTCAGAAAGAATGACATCGCCCCATTTGTTAGGAAATGGAAAGACTTAGAACAAATCATATTAAGTGAAGTAAGCCAGACTCAAAGGAACTTAGGCTCAGTGGTTTCCCTCATTCATCATAATCAGTAGTAACCTTGGGCTCTACTAGCAGAGATTGTGAATAGAGCAAAAGGCCACATATAAGGCCATATAATGTGAAGCTAATTGAAAGGACCTCCAGGATATTGACACAAAAGCCATATAATGAATGATTGTTGTCCTTAATGTACTATGTTGTCTCTCATCTCGCTTGCTGTCCCTTGGTTATCCCATATTGGTATAGTATCTCACTTTGTTATCTGATATATTGAATTTATTTGTATTTGGATATTTGAAATTTGATAGGGAAGGGGGGAAAACCAAGACGGGTGGGGGGTGTGGGGTTGGAGGGAAATGGGTACCAAGACATGTGAAAGGGTATCAATATATGTGAATTCATGCACTTTCTATCTGGCAAATATCATCTAACCCTTTTACTAATTACAATAAAAAATGAAAAAAAAAGAAATTTGTAGTGTGTGGGGAGGATGATGGGGTCAAATACATTTCTTCTTAGAAATTTACCTCATCTGGTTGCCCTGGATTTTCCTGGCCTTCTTCTTAGAGAAAGTTCTGTTATACTGGATTTGTGGCTTGGCAATGATCTAGCATGTACATCTTCAAGTAAGACATCCTCAACTTCCATGCCTGAGACTCAAGTTTCCTGACCTTTGGCAACAGCACAGCAACATCTTTCTTCCTCCTGAGCCACAGGCCAAGTGAGCTGGCTTGAGCTGATTGTTAGTTACAGTGGCTTGGTTACCAGGGTTCCATATTCTGTTCCATTGTGAGGGAGTCAGGGTCACCTTTCAGGGCCCAATGACCAAAGATCCTTGCTCACAAAAGACCTCACCAAAGACATACTGGAGGCTGAATCTCTCCTCCAGTCTCACAATATACATGTGGATGTAGTATACAGCACACCTTATTTGTCCTATCCCAATGTCTTCCACTAGGCCCAACTACCAATCTGGTCTCAGGCTCAAGGAGCCTTTCTTAGGTAAGATCCAAACTTAAGGGTCAATATTGCCCTCATCCTTTACAAAACATTTGCTTCACAGTGCCTTCTCTGCCTGCATTTTGCCCCTTGTCGAATTTTTTTTTGTTTTTGCTAGTCTTGGGACTTGACCTCAGAGTGTGAACATTGTTCTTGGGCTTTCTTTAGGCTTTAGCTGTCCCACCGAGCCACAGCACCACTTGCAGCGTTTTCTATGTATGTGGTAATGAGGAATCAAACCTGAGGCTTACTGCTTGGTAGCCAAGGACTCTCCCACTAGGTCAAACACACAGGGCATCTTGCACATATTTTTGACGTCAATCTACTAGGATATTATTAGGTTTCTGTATCCTAATCAATTTTTTCCTGATGATTAGCTTTGCTGTCATGTGTAAAAAATGCAAGAGGGAAAAACACAGAAGAATTAGTGAAATTAAAAAAAAACATTAGACATAGTTAAGTGTTCATTCTTTGTAGGAGAAAGGATATTTGGATATGATGATGATGATGATGATGATGATAATGATGATGATGATGATGATGATGACTTTATAATTACTATGTCAGGGTTGAGAGTTTGGCATAGTGGTAGAGTGCTTGCCTAGCATCCATGAAGATCTGGGTTTGATTGCTCAGTACCACATAGATAGAAAATCTAGATGTGGCACTGTGGCTCAAGTGGCAGAGGGCTAGACTTGAGAAAACCCGAGGACAGTGCTCAGGCCCTGAATTCAAGCCCCAAGACTGGCAGAAAGATAAAAGAAAATAAAAATGCTTTTTACGAGCTAATTCACTCACAGCATTTGCTTCTGAAATCTTCACTTCTGCATCTTGTGAAATACCCCTTTCCCTCAACGTAGACAAGAAAAACAGATCCATCCCATGGTCCACTGTGAGGCCACTGGTTGGGCTAAGAGCTAGTCGTGCAGCAACACATAAGTCTTATTCTAATACTTTCCAAACTTTGTACTCAAATATGCTACCTACTTACCAACTTATGTCAGTTATCCTTATGCTATAAATTTTCTTCATTACTACAATATTCTTACACTCCTACGTTAATCCTCTTGCACCTCCCCTGACCTCTCTCATTCTTTTTTTCTATCTCTGGACCTCTGCTCGTCTTTCAACCCTTATACTGCACGGATCTACACTTGATGGCTGTTGAGCAATATTGTATTTGTAGGTGGTTAATTATTCTCTAGGCTCAGAGGGACTTAAAGACAATAGAGATTGGATTGAGAGGCTTATTGTTTTGGGTATAAATCGCTTATCAGTGGTTGTATTAGGCTGGTCTGTAAGTGCACAAAAAGAAAGAGTGATAATACCAATCAAAACTTGTGAACATCTAGTGTCTGCCAGCTACAGAGGTCTAGGTTGGTTATATCTGAAAAACTATAATCGTATTTAGTAGTAATCTTGCTCCCATTTTCAAATGGGCAGAACAAGAAACTCAAGAAAAATGTCAAATCAAGAAACAACATCCCCCACCCAATGTAAACAGACAATGGAACAGTCACTGGCAAACCTAGAGGAGAGTCTTCCAATTGCTACACAAATGCAATTGATAAACATCATTAATGAAAAATGTGAAAATATAAAGAAAGAGATAATGGAGGAAGCCATACCTGAACAAGAGGAAAGCAAAAACAAGGTGATAAGTGAAAAAGAAGAAGCCATAAAGGAGGCCATAATAAAGGTTTTTCAAAGAAAGATGGATGAATTCAAAGAATCCACAAATAAAAACGTGACCAAACTCCAGCAAATGTCCAAAGAAAATAAAGCTACTGAGCTAACCACTCAAAAGGAAATCAAGGAGATAAAGAAATCCATACATGATCTAAAACAAGGGATGCAAGGCATCAAAAGTGAGCAATTAGAAGCAAGGGAGATGAAAAAATAAAGTAGATAGCTTTGATAGCAGGTTAGACATTGCAGAGGAGAGAATTTCCGTGGCTGAAGATAATTTAGGTATTATAAAGAACAGAAAATGAGTCAATCCAAATCTAGGAAATATGAGAGAGCGCTTCAGGAGGTCCAAGATACAATTAGGAAGCCTAATTTAAGGCTAGTTGGTACTGAGGAGGGCGTGGAGAAAGAGGTCAATGGTATTGGAAATATACTTCAGGGAATCATCTCAGAGAATTTCCCAAATATCCAGAAGGGCAGGCCCATCCACATACGAGAAGCTTTTAGAACCCCAAACAGACCTGACCAGAAAAGAACATCCCACCGCCACATTGTGATCCGAACTGGATCAATAGAAACGAAAGGAAAGATCCTAAAGGCAGCCAGGGAAAAGGGATCAGTAACCTACAAAGGCAAACCAATCAGAATAACCCCAGATTTCTCAGCAGAGACCATGCAAGCACGAAGTGACTGGAAGCATATATGTCATGCCCTTATATCAAATAACTACCAACCAAGAATACTGTAGCCAGCTAAGCTCTCATTCATAACTGAGGGAAAAATAAAAACATTCCATTCCAGGGAAAAGCTGCAACAATATGTCGAAACAAAACCAACACTACAGAGAATTCTCAATGATGCTCTATACATAGAAAACCAAAATAAATGCAATATAGGGAAAGAAATGGCACCTAAACAGCATACCATCTAAGGACCACAAGAACTGTCAAGACACAGGCCCTACTAAAAGCTTTTAAAAATGGTAGGAACTAATAAATATCTCTCAATCCTAACTCTCAATATCAATGGACTTAACTCTCCAATTAAACGGCATAGGTTGTCTAGTTGGATCAAAAAGCAAGAGCCATCGTTCTGCTGACTTCGAGAGACACATCTTACCCAAAAACAATCATCTTTTGAAAGTGAGAGGTTGGAATAAACTCTATCAAGCTAACTGCCCCCATAAACAGGCTAGAGTTGCCATCCTCATATCAGATACAATAGACTTCAAACTAAAATTAGTAAGAAAAGACAAAGAAGGTTACTACATACTACTAAAGGGATCTTTCCTCCTGGAAGACATAACAATCCTAAATATTTACACACCCAATCCCGGAGCTCCAAACTTCATCAAGCAAACTTTACTTACACTGAAACCATACATAGATCGAAACACAGTGATTGTTGGTGAGTTTAACACACCACTCTCACCTATGGACAGATCAACAAGGCAAAAACTCAACAGAGAAACCTTAGAACTGAACAACTATATAGACCAACTAGATCTAACAGACATCTGCAGAATATTCCTCCCAGTAACACCACAATATACGTTTTTCTCAGCAGCACATGGAACATTTTCCAAAATAGACCACATCTTAGGCCATAAAGCAAACCTGGACAGATTCAGAAACACTGAAATTATTCCATGCACACTCTCAGACCATAAAGGCATCAAATTGGAGCTGAACACACATCTCCACCAAAGAAAACCCTGTAATTCATGGAGACTGAACCACACATTGTTGAATCAAAAACAATGGGTAATCGAAGAGATCAGAACAGATATCCAACTGTTTATGAAATTTAACAATAAGGAGCACACAAATATCAACTCCTTAGGGACACAACAAAGGCAGTACTCAGAGGAAAATTTATAGCGTGGAGTGCCTACAACAGCAAGTTGGAAAAATGGCAAACCAACTAGTTAATGTCTCACCTTAACCTCCTGGAAAAAGAGCAACAAACCAACCCTAAACCCATTAGGAGAAAGCAAATTATTAAAATCAAAGCAGAATTAAATGATTTGGAATAAAAAAAACTATAGACAGAATCAATAAAAGAAGGAGTTGGTTCTTGAAAGAATTAACAAAATTGACAAGCCCTTAGCAAATCTTACCAAAAAAAGAAGAGAGCATATCGAAATAAACAAAATCACAGATGAAAATGGTAATATCACGACAGAAATTACCAAGATCCAGAATATCATGAGGGAATACTTCTCAAACCTTTACGCCAACAAATTTGAGAATCTAGAAGAAATGGATGAATTCCTAGACAATATTAACATACACACTGAACCAAGAAGAGCTATCCCAACTCAACAGGCCTATTTCAAGCTCTGAAATAGAAATGGAAATTAGACAACTTCCACTTAAAAAGAGCCCAGGGCCAGATGGATTCACAGCTGAATTCTATAAGGTCTTCAAAGCAGAGCTCACACCAATACTCCTCAAGCTCTTCAACGAAATTGAAAATGAAGGTTCTTTACTAAACTGATTCTGTGAAGCCAGCATATCCCTCATCCCCAAACCAGACAGAGATTCATCAAAGAAAGAGATCTATAGACCCATTTCTTTGATGAACCTCGATGCAAAACTTCTCAACAAAATACTGGCCAACCGTCTACAACAACTCATAAAAAAAATGTACACTATGATCAAACTGGATTCATCACAGGGAGGCAAAGCTGGTTCAACATACACAAATCAATTAATATAATTCAACACATCAACAGGAACAGGGATAAAATCACATGATTGTCTCAATGGATGCGGGAAAGGCATTTGACAAGATCCAAAACCCCTTTATGTTAAAAGATGTGCAGACACTAGGAATCCATGGAACATTTCTCAATGTAATAAAGGCTGTGTATGAGAAACCCACTGCTAGTATTATACTTAATGGTGAAAATCTAAAGCCATTCCCTCTAAAATCAGGAACGAGACGAGGATGCCCACTCTCTCCACTCCTTTTTAACATAGTACTAGAATTCCTAGGCAGTGCAATAAGGCAAGAAGCAAGCATAAAGGGGATCCAAGTAGGGAAAGAGGAAATAAAACTATCCCTCTTTGCAGATGACATGATTCTGTATTCAAAGGATCCTATAGACTCTACTCCCAAGCTCCTTGAGCTGATTCAAAGCTTTGGAAGGGTAGCAGGCCATAAAATCAACCCTCACAAATCAACTGCCTTACTTTACGCCAACACTGAGAGGAACGAGGCAATAATCAGGAAAGAAAATCCTTTCACAATAGCCTCAAAGAAAATAAAGTACCTAGCAATTAGCTTAACTAAGAATGTAAAGGACCGTTTAGATGAAAACTTTAAAACCCTAAAAAAGGAAATTAAAGCAGAACTAAGGAAATGGAAAAACCTCCCATGCTCCTGGATTGGAAGAATCAACATTGTGAAAATGACAATCTTGCCAAGGGCTATCTACAAATTCAATGTAATACCCATCAACATCCCAATGTCATTCTTTTAAGACATAGAAAAGGCAATTCAAAATTTCATATGGAATAATAAAAGACCCCGTATAGCAAAAACACTTCTTAGCAGAAAGAACAGCGCTGGAGGAATTTCAATTCCAAACTTAAGGCTCTATTACAGAGCTATAATTCTCAAAACAGCTTGGTACTGGCACAAGAACAGGCCTGAAGTCCAATGGAGTAGATCTGCGGACCCATATATTAAACCACAGACCTATGGCCACCTAATCTTTGACCAGGGAGCCAAAAAAATAGAATGGAAGAAAGATAGCCTCTTCAACAAGTTGTGCTGGCAGAACTGGTTAAACACCTGCAGAAAACTAAAGTTGGATCCTTCTTTGTCCCCTTGCACTAGAATTAACTCCAAATGGATCAAAGACGTGGAGGTAAAAGCTGACACACTGAAAAGTTTACAGGAAGGAATAGGAGATACACTAGGCCTCCTTGGTACAGGTCAAACTTTCTTAATAAGGACCAAGAATCACAACAAATCAGAGAAAGGCTGGATAAGTGGGACTGCATTAAACTGCAGAGCTTTTGTATGGCAACGGATATAGCTAGTAAACTAATCAGGAAGCCTACAGAGTGGGAGAAGATCTTCACCACCCAAACAACGGAACAAGGCCTCATATCTAAAATATATCAACAACTCAAAAAATTGAATCACTCCAAAACTAACCTCCAAAGTAACACCCATCCCATTACAAAATGGGCCAAAGACTTAAAGAGAGTCTTCTCTGAAGAAGAAACAAAAATGGCCTATAGACACATGAAGAAATGCTCAACATCTCTGGTCATAAAAGAAATGCAAATCAAAACAAGTCTAAGATTCCACCTAACTCCAGTTAGAATGGCCAGGATCAGGAAAAAGAATGACAACAGATGCTGGAGGGGATGTGGTCAGGAGGGATCACTACTACACTGTTGGTGGGAGTGCAAACTCATTCAACCACTATGTTAAGCAGTGCGGCAGTGCCTCAAAACGCTAAACATACAACTCCCCTATGACCCAGCAATTCCAGTACTTGGCATTTACCCAACAATCCAGAAACAAGGGCATACTAAACCCACTAGCACAACAATGTTCATTGCAGCACTATTCACCATAGCAAAGATATGGAACCAACCCAGATGTCCCTCAGTTGATGAGTGGATCAACAAGTTGTGGTATTTGTACACAATGGAATTCTATGCTGCTGTCAGAAAGAATGACATCGCCCCATTTGTTAGGAAATGGAAAGACTTAGAACAAATCATATTAAGTGAAGTAAGCCAGACTCAAAGGAACTTAGGCTCAGTGGTTTCCCTCATTCATCATAATCAGTAGTAACCTTGGGCTCTACTAGCAGAGATTGTGAATAGAGCAAAAGGCCACATATAAGGCCATATAATGTGAAGCTAATTGAAAGGACCTCCAGGATATTGACACAAAAGCCATATAATGAATGATTGTTGTCCTTAATGTACTATGTTGTCTCTCATCTCGCTTGCTGTCCCTTGGTTATCCCATATTGGTATAGTATCTCACTTTGTTATCTGATATATTGAATTTATTTGTATTTGGATATTTGAAATTTGATAGGGAAGGGGGGAAAACCAAGACGGGTGGGGGGTGTGGGGTTGGAGGGAAATGGGTACCAAGACATGTGAAAGGGTATCAATATATGTGAATTCATGCACTTTCTATCTGGCAAATATCAACTAACCCTTTTACTAATTACAATAAAAAATGAAAAAAAAAGAAATTTGTAGTGTGTGGGGAGGATGATGGGGTCAAATACATTTCTTCTTAGAAATTTACCTCATCTGGTTGCCCTGGATTTTCCTGGCCTTCTTCTTAGAGAAAGTTCTGTTATACTGGATTTGTGGCTTGGCAATGATCTAGCATGTACATCTTCAAGTAAGACATCCTCAACTTCCATGCCTGAGACTCAAGTTTCCTGACCTTTGGCAACAGCACAGCAACATCTTTCTTCCTCCTGAGCCACAGGCCAAGTGAGCTGGCTTGAGCTGATTGTTAGTTACAGTGGCTTGGTTACCAGGGTTCCATATTCTGTTCCATTGTGAGGGAGTCAGGGTCAACTTTCAGGGCCCAATGACCAAAGATCCTTGCTCACAAAAGACCTCACCAAAGACATACTGGAGGCTGAATCTCTCCTCCAGTCTCACAATATACATGTGGATGTAGTATACAGCACACCTTATTTGTCCTATCCCAATGTCTTCCACTAGGCCCAACTACCAATCTGGTCTCAGGCTCAAGGAGCCTTTCTTAGGTAAGATCCAAACTTAAGGGTCAATATTGCCCTCATAATTTACAAAACATTTGCTTCACAGTGCCTTCTCTGCCTGCACTTTGCCCCTTGTCGAATTTTTTTTTGTTTTTGCTAGTCTTGGGACTTGACTTCAGAGTGTGAACATTGTTCTTGGGCTTTCTTTAGGCTTTAGCTGTCCCACCGAGCCACAGCACCACTTGCAGCGTTTTCTATGTATGTGGTAATGAGGAATCAAACCTGAGGCTTACTGCTTGGTAGCCAAGGACTCTACCACTAGGTCAAACACACAGGGCATCTTGCACATATTTTTGACGTCAATCTACTAGGATATTATTAGGTTTCTGTATCCTAATCAATTTTTTCCTGATGATTAGCTTTGCTGTCATGTGTAAAAAATGCAAGAGGGAAAAACACAGAAGAATTAGTGAAATTAAAAAAAAAACATTAGACATAGTTAAGTGTTCATTCTTTGTAGGAGAAAGGATATTTGGATATGATGATGATGATGATGATGATGATAATGATGATGATGATGATGATGATGACTTTATAATTACTATGTCAGGGTTGAGAGTTTGGCATAGTGGTAGAGTGCTTGCCTAGCATCCATGAAGATCTGGGTTTGATTGCTCAGTACCACATAGATAGAAAATCTAGATGTGGCACTGTGGCTCAAGTGGCAGAGGGCTAGACTTGAGAAAACCCGAGGACAGTGCTCAGGCCCTGAATTCAAGCCCCAAGACTGGCAGAAAGATAAAAGAAAATAAAAATGCTTTTTACGAGCTAATTCACTCACAGCATTTGCTTCTGAAATCTTCGCTTCTGCATCTTGTGAAATACCCCTTTCCCTCAACGTAGACAAGAAAAACAGATCCATCCCATGGTCCACTGTGAGGCCACTGGTTGGGCTAAGAACTAGTCGTGCAGTAACACATAAGTTTTATTCTAATACTTTCCAAACTTTGTACTCAAATATGCTACCTACTTACCAACTTATGTCAGTTATCCTTATGCTATATCTTTTCTTCATTACTACAATATTCTTACACTCCTACGTTAATCCTCTTGCACCTCCCCTGACCTCTCTCATTCTTTTTTTCTATCTCTGGACCTCTGTTCGTCTTTCAACCCTTATACTGCACGGATCTACACTTGATGGCTGTTGAGAAATATTGTATATGTAGGTGGTTAATTATTCTCTAGGCTCAGAGGGACTTAAAGACAATAGAGATTGGATTGAGAGGCTTATTGTTTTGGGTATAAATCGCTTATCAGTGGTTGTATTAGGCTGGTCTGTAAGTGCACAAAAAGAAAGAGTGATAATACCAATCAAAACTTGTGAACATCTAGTGTCTGCCAGCTACAGAGGTCTAGGTTGGTTATATCTGAAAAACTATAATCGTATTTAGTAGTAATCTTGCTCCCATTTTCAAATGGGCAGAACAAGAAACTCAAGAAAAATGTCAAATCAAGACACAACATCCCCCACCCAATGTAAACAGACAATGGAACAGTCACTGGCAAACCTAGAGGAGAGTCTTCCAATTGCTACACAAATGCAATTGATAAACATCATTAATGAAAAATGTGAAAATATAAAGAAAGAGATAATGGAGGAAGCCATACCTGAACAAGAGGAAAGCAAAAACAAGGTGATAAGTGAAAAAGAAGAAGCCATAAAGGAGGCCATAATAAAGGTTTTTCAAAGAAAGATGGATGAATTCAAAGAATCCACAAATAAAAACGTGACCAAACTCCAGCAAATGTCCAAAGAAAATAAAGCTACTGAGCTAACCACTCAAAAGGAAATCAAGGAGATAAAGAAATCCATACATGATCTATAACAAGGGATGCAAGGCATCAAAAGTGAGCAATTAGAAGCAAGGGAGATGAAAAATAAAGTAGATAGCTTTGATAGCAGGTTAGACATTGCAGAGGAGAGAATTTCCGTGGCTGAACATAATTTAGGTATTATAAAGAACAGAAAATGAGTCAATCCAAATCTAGGAAATATGAGAGAGCGCTTCAGGAGGTCCAAGATACAATTAGGAAGCCTAATTTAAGGCTAGTTGGTACTGAGGAGGGCGTGGAGAAAGAGGTCAATGGTATTGGAAATATACTTCAGGGAATCATCTCAGAGAATTTCCCAAATATCCAGAAGGGCAGGCCCATCCAGATACGAGAAGCTTTTAGAACCCCAAACAGACCTGACCAGAAAAGAACATCCCACCGCCACATTGTGATCCGAACTGGATCAATAGAAACGAAAGGAAAGATCCTAAAGGCAGCCAGGGAAAAGGGATCAGTAACCTACAAAGGCAAACCAATCAGAATAACCCCAGATTTCTCAGCAGAGACCATGCAAGCACGAAGTGACTGGAAGCATATATGTCATGCCCTTATATCAAATAACTACCAACCAAGAATACTGTAGCCAGCTAAGCTCTCATTCATAACTGAGGGAAAAATAAAAACATTCCATTCCAGGGAAAAGCTGCAACAATATGTCGAAACAAAACCAACACTACAGAGAATTCTCAAAGATGCTCTATACATAGAAAACAAAAATAAATGCAATATAGGGAAGGAAATGGCACCTAAACAGCATACCATTTAAGGACCACAAGCACTGTCAAGACACAGGCCCTACTAAAAGCTTTTAAAAATGGTAGGAACTAATAAATATCTCTCAATCCTAACTCTCAATATCAATGGACTTAACTCTCCAATTAAACGGCATAGGTTGTCTAGTTGGATCAAAAGCAAGAGCCATCGTTCTGCTGACTTCAAGAGACACATCTTACCCAAAAACAATCATCTTTTGAAAGTGAGAGGTTGGAATAAACTCTATCAAGCTAACTGCCCCCATAAAGAGGCTAGAGTTGCCATCCTCATATCAGATACAATAGACTTCAAACTAAAATTAGTAAGAAAAGACAAAGAAGGTTACTACATACTACTAAAGGGATCTTTCCTCCCGGAAGACATAACAATCCTAAATATTTACACACCCAATCCCGGAGCTCCAAACTTCATCAAGCAAACTTTACTTACACTGAAACCATACATAGATCGAAACACAGTGATTGTTGGTGAGTTTAACACACCACTCTCACCTATGGACAGATCAACAAGGCAAAAACTCAACAGAGAAACCTTAGAACTGAACAACTATATAGACTAACTAGATCTAACAGACATCTGCAGAATATTCCACTCAATAACACCACAATATACGTTTTTCTCAGCAGCACATGGAACATTTTCCAAAATAGACCACATCTTAGGCCATAAAGCAAACCTGGACAGATTCAGAAACACTGAAATTATTCCATGCACACTCTCAGACCATAAAGGCATCAAATTGGAGCTGAACACACATCTCCACCAAAGAAAACCCTGTAACTCATGGAGACTGAACCACACATTGTTGAATCAAAAACAATGGGTAATCGAAGAGATCAGAACAGATATCCAACTGTTTATGAAATTTAACAATAAGGAGCACACAAATATCAACTCCTTAGGGACACAACAAAGGCAGTACTCAGAGGAAATTTTATAGCGCGGAGTGCCTACAACAGCAAGTTGGAAAAATGGCAAACCAACTAGTTAATGTCTCACCTTAACCTCCTGGAAAAAGAGCAACAAACCAACCCTAAACCCATTAGGAGAAAGCAAATTATTAAAATCAAAGCAGAATTAAATGATTTGGAATAAAAAAAACTATAGAAAGAATCAACAAAACAAGGAGTTGGTTCTTGAAAGAATTAACAAAATTGACAAGCCCTTAGCAAATCTTACCGAAAAAAGAAGAGAGCATATCGAAATAAACAAAATCGCAGATGAAAATGGTAATATCACGACAGAAATTACCAAGATCCAGAATATCATGAGGGAATACTTCTCAAAACTTTACACCAACAAATTTGTGAATCTAGAAGAAATGGATGAATTCCTAGACAATATTAACATACACACACTGAACCAAGAAGAGCTAACCCAACTCAACAGGCCTATTTCAAGCTCTGAAATAGAAATGGAAATTAGACAACTTCCACTTAAAAAGAGCCCAGGGCCAGATGGATTCACAGCTGAATTCTACAAGGTCTTCAAAGCAGAGCTCACACCAATACTCCTCAAGCTCTTCAACGAAATTGAAAATGAAGGCTCTTTACTAAACTGATTCTGTGAAGCCAGTATATCCCTCATCCCCAAACCAGACAGAGATTCATCAAAGAAAGAGATCTATAGACCCATTTCTTTGATGAACATCGATGCAAACCTTCTCAACAAAATACTGGCCAACCGTCTACAACAACTCATCAAAAAAAATATACACTATGATCAAACTGGATTCATCACAGGGAGGCAAAGCTGGTTCAACATACACAAATCAATTAATATAAGTCAACACATCAACAGGAGCAGGGATAAAATCACATGATTGTCTCAATAGATGCGGAAAAGGCATTTGACAAGATCCAAAACCCCTTTATGTTAAAAGATGTGGAGAAACTAGGAATCCATGGAACATTTCTCAATGTAATAAAGGCTGTGTATGAGAAACCCACTGCTAGTATTATACTTAATGGTGAAAATCTAAAGCCATTCCCTCTAAAATCAGGAACGAGACAAGGATGCCCACTCTCTCCACTTCTTTTTAACATAGTACTAGAATTCCTAGGCAGTGCAATAAGGCAAGAAGCAAGCATAAAGGGGATCCAAGTAGGGAAAGAGGAAATAAAACTATCCCTCTTTGCAGATGACATGATTCTGTATTTAAAGAATCCTATAGACTCTACTCCCAAGCTCCTTGAGCTGATTCAAAGCTTTGGAAGGGTAGCAGGCCATAAAATCAACCCTCACAAATCAACTGCCTTACTTTACGCCAACACTGAGAGGAACGAGGCAATAATCAGGAAAGAAAATCCTTTCACAATAGCCTCAAAGAAAATAAAGTACCTAGCAATTAGCTTAACTAAGAATGTAAAGGACCGTTTAGATGAAAACTTTAAAACCCTAAAAAAGGAAATTAAAGCAGAACTAAGGAAATGGAAAAATCTCCCGTGCTCCTGGATTGGAAGAATCAACATTGTGAAAATGACAATCTTGCCAAGGGCTATCTACAAATTCAATGTAATACCCATCAACATCCCAATGTCATTCTTTAAAGACATAGAAGAGGTAATTCAAAATTTCATATGGAATAATAAAAGACCCCGTATAGCAAAAACACTTCTTAGCAGAAAGAACAGCGCTGGAGGAATTTCAATTCCAAACTTAATGCTCTATTACAGATCTATAATTCTCAAAACAGCTTGGTACTGGCACAAGAACAGGCCTGAAGTCCAATGGAGTAGAACTGCGGACCCAGATATTAAACCACAGACCTATGGCCACCTAATCTTTGACCAGGGAGCCAAAAAAATAGAATGGAAGACAGATAGCCTCTTCAACAAGTTGTGCTGGCAGAACTGGTTAAACACCTGCAGAAAACTAAAGTTGGATCCTTCTTTGTCCCCTTGCACTAGAATTAACTCCAAATGGATCAAAGACGTGGAGGTAAAAGCTGACACACTGAAAAGTTTACAGGAAGGAATAGGAGATACACTAGGCCTCCTTGGTACTGGTCGAAACTTTCTTAATAAGGACCAAGAATCACAACAAATCAGAGAAAGGCTGGATAAGTGGGACTGCATTAAACTGCAGAGATTTTGTATGGCAACGGATATAGCTAGTAAACTAATCAGGAAGCCTACAGAGTGGGAGAAGATCTTCACCACCCAAACAACGGAACAAGGCCTCATATCTAAAATATATCAACAACTCAAAAAATTGAATCACTCCAAAACTAACCTCCAAAGTAACACCCATCCCATTACAAAATGGGCCAAAGACTTAAAGAGAGCCTTCTCTGAAGAAGAAAAAAAATGGCCTATAGACACATGAAGAAATGCTCAACATCTCTGGTCATAAAAGAAATGCAAATCAAAACAAGTCTAAGATTCCACCTAACTCCAGTTAGAATGGCCAGGATCAGGAAAAAGAATGACAACAGATGCTGGAGGGGATGTGGTCAGGAGGGATCACTACTACACTGCTGGTGGGAGTGCAAACTCGTTCAACCACTATGGAAAGCAGTGCGGCAGTGGCTCAAAACGCTAAACATACAACTCCCCTATGACCCAGCAATTCCAGTACTTGGCATTTACCCAACAATCCAGAAACAAGGGCATACTAAACCCACTAGCACAACAATGTTCATTGCAGCACTATTCACCATAGCAAAGATATGGAACCAACCCAGATGTCCCTCAGTTGATGAGTGGATCAACAAGTTGTGGTATTTGTACACAATGGAATTCTATGCTGCTGTCAGAAAGAATGACATCGCCCCATTTGTTAGGAAATGGAAAGACTTAGAACAAATCATATTAAGTGAAGTAAGCCAGACTCAAAGGAACTTAGGCTCAGTGGTTTCCCTCATTCGTCATAATCAGTAGAAACCTTAGGCTCTACTAGCAGAGATTGTCAATAGAGCAAAACGCCATATATAAGGCCATATAATGTGAAGCTAATTGAAAGGACCTCCAGGATATTGACACAAAAGCCATATAATGAATGATTGTTGTCCTTAATGTACTATGTTGTCTCTCATCTCGCTTACTGTCCCTTGGTTATCCCATATTGGTATAGTATCTCACTTTATTATCTGATATATTGAATTTATTTGTATTTGCATATTTGAAATTTGATAGGGAAGGGGGAAAACCAAGACGGGTGGGGGGTGTGGGGTTGGAGGGAAATGGGTACCAAGACATGTGAAAGGGTATCAATGTATGTGAATTAATGCACCTTCTATCTGGCAAATATCATCTAACCCTTTTACTAATTACAATAAAAAAATGAAAAAAAAAGAAAGTTGTAGTGTGTGGGGAGGATGATGAGGTCAAATACATTTCTTCTTAGAAATTTACCTCATCTGGTTGCCCTGGATTTTCCTGGCCTTCTTCTTAGAGAAAGTTCTGTTATACTGGATTTGTGGCTTGGCAATGATCTAGCATGTACATCTTCGAGTAAGACATCCACAACTTCCATGCCTGAGTCTCGAGTTTCCTTGCCTTTGGCAACAGCACAGCAACACCTTTCTTCCTCCTGAGCCACAGGCCAAGTGAGCTGGCTTGAGCTGGTTGTTAGTTACAGTGGCTTGGTTACCAGGGTTCCATATTCTGTTCCATTGTGAGGGAGGCAGGGTCACCTTTCAGGGCCCAATGACCAAAGATCCTTGCTCACAAAAGACCTCACCAAAGACATACTGGAGGCTGAATCTCTCCTCCAGTCTCACAATATACATGTGGATGTAGTATACAGCACACCTTATTTGTCCAATCCCAATGTCTTCCACTAGGCCCAACTACCAGTCTGGTCTCAGGCTCAAGGAGCCTTTCTTAGGTAAGATCCAAACTTAAAGGTCAATATTGCCCTCATGCTTTACAAAACATTTGCTTCACAGTGCCTTCTCTGCCTGCATTTTGCCCCTTGTCGAATTTTTTTTGTTTTTGCTAGTCTTGGGACTTGACCTCAGAGTGTGAACATTGTTCTTGGTCTTTCTTTAGGCTTTAGCTGTCCCACCGAGCCACAGCACCACTTGCAGAGTTTTCTATTTATGTGGTAATGAGGAATCAAACCTGAGGCTTACTGCTTGGTAGCCAAGGACTCTACCACTAGGTCAAACACACAGGGCATCTTGCACATATTTTTGACGTCAATCTACTAGGATATTATTAGGTTTCTGTATCTTAATCAATTTTTTCCTGATGATTAGCTTTGCTGTCATGTGTAAAAAATGCAAGAGGGAAAAACACAGAAGAATTAGTGAAATTAAAAAAAGCATTAGACACAGTTAAGTGTTCATTCTTTGTAGGAGAAAGGAGATTTGGATATGATGATGATGATGATGACTTTATAATTACTATGTCAGGGTTGAGAGTTTGGCATAGTGGTAGAGTGCTTGCCTAGCATCCATGAAGATCTGGGTTTGATTGCTCAGTACCACATAGATAGAAAATCTAGATGTGGCACTGTGGCTCAAGTTGCAGAGGGCAGACTTGAGAAAACCCGCGGACAGTGCTCAGGCCCTGAATTCAAGCCCCAAGACTGGCAGAAAGATAAAAGAGAATAAAAATGATTTTTACGAGCTAATTCACTCACAGCATTTGCTTCTGAAATCTTCGCTTCTGCATCTTGTGAAATACCCCTTTCCCTCAACGTAGACAAGAAAAACAGATCCATCCCATGGTCCACTGTGAGGCCACTGGTTGGGCTAAGAGCTAGTCGTGCAGCAACACATAAGTTTTATTCTAATACTTTCCAAACTTGGTACTCAAATATGCTACCTACTTACCAACTTATGTCAGTTATCCTTATGCTATAACTTTTCTTCATTACTACAATATTCTTACACTCCTACGTTAATCCTCTTGCACCTCCCCTGACCTCTCTCATTCTTTTTTTCTATCTCTGGACCTCTGCTCGTCTTTCAACCCTTATACTGCACGGATCTACACTTGATGGCTGTTGAGCAATATTGTATATGTAGGTGGTTAATTATTCTCTAGGCTCAGAGGGACTTAAAGACAATAGAGATTGGATTGAGAGGCCTTATTGTTTTGGGTATAAATCGCTTATCAGTGGTTGTATTAGGCTGGTCTGTAAGTGCACAAAAAAAAGAGTGATAATACCAATCAAAACTTGTGAACATCTAGTGTCTGCCAGCTACAGAGGTCTAGGTTGGTTATATCTGAAAAACTATAATCGTATTTAGTAGTAATCTTGCTCCCATTTTCAAATGGGCAGAACAAGAAACTCAAGAAAAATGTCAAATCAAGAAACAACATCCCCCACCCAATGTAAACAGACAATGGAACAGTCACTGGCAAACCTAGAGGAGAGTCTTCCAATTGCTACACAAATGCAATTGATAAACATCATTTATGAAAAATGTGAAAATATA
The DNA here is from genome assembly GCA_024803745.1 of Megascapheus bottae. Classification (NCBI taxonomy): domain Eukaryota; kingdom Metazoa; phylum Chordata; class Mammalia; order Rodentia; family Geomyidae; genus Megascapheus; species Megascapheus bottae. The sequence goes on along the minus strand of JANJXV010000052.1, from coordinate 5,696,803 downwards.
AAGAAAGAGATAATGGAGGAAGCCATACCTGAACAAGAGGAAAGCAAAAACAAGGTGATAAGTGAAAAAGAAGAAGCCATAAAGGAGGCCATAATAAAGGTTTTTCAAAGAAAGATGGATGAATTCAAAGAATCCACAAATAAAAACGTGACCAAACTCCAGCAAATGTCCAAAGAAAATAAAGCTACTGAGCTAACCACTCAAAAGGAAATCAAGGAGATAAAGAAATCCATACATGATCTATAACAAGGGATGCAAGGCATCAAAAGTGAGCAATTAGAAGCAAGGGAGATGAAAAATAAAGTAGATAGCTTTGATAGCAGGTTAGACATTGCAGAGGAGAGAATTTCCGTGGCTGAAGATAATTTAGGTATTATAAAGAACAGAAAATGAGTCAATCCAAATCTAGGAAATATGAGAGAGCGCTTCAGGAGGTCCAAGATACAATTAGGAAGCCTAATTTAAGGCTAGTTGGTACTGAGGAGGGCGTGGAGAAAGAGGTCAATGGTATTGGAAATATACTTCAGGGAATCATCTCAGAGAATTTCCCAAATATCCAGAAGGGCAGGCCCATCCAGATACGAGAAGCTTTTAGAACCCCAAACAGACCTGACCAGAAAAGAACATCCCACCGCCACATTGTGATCCGAACTGGATCAATAGAAACGAAAGGAAAGATCCTAAAGGCAGCCAGGGAAAAGGGATCAGTAACCTACAAAGGCAAACCAATCAGAATAACCCCAGATTTCTCAGCAGAGACCATGCAAGCACGAAGTGACTGGAAGCATATATGTCATGCCCTTATATCAAATAACTACCAACCAAGAATACTGTAGCCAGCTAAGCTCTCATTCATAACTGAGGGAAAAATAAAAACATTCCATTCCAGGGAAAAGCTGCAACAATATGTCGAAACAAAACCAACACTACAGAGAATTCTCAAAGATGCTCTATACATAGAAAACAAAAATAAATGCAATATAGGGAAGGAAATGGCACCTAAACAGCATACCATTTAAGGACCACAAGCACTGTCAAGACACAGGCCCTACTAAAAGCTTTTAAAAATGGTAGGAACTAATAAATATCTCTCAATCCTAACTCTCAATATCAATGGACTTAACTCTCCAATTAAACGGCATAGGTTGTCTAGTTGGATCAAAAGCAAGAGCCATCGTTCTGCTGACTTCAAGAGACACATCTTACCCAAAAACAATCATCTTTTGAAAGTGAGAGGTTGGAATAAACTCTATCAAGCTAACTGCCCCCATAAAGAGGCTAGAGTTGCCATCCTCATATCAGATACAATAGACTTCAAACTAAAATTAGTAAGAAAAGACAAAGAAGGTTACTACATACTACTAAAGGGATCTTTCCTCCCGGAAGACATAACAATCCTAAATATTTACACACCCAATCCCGGAGCTCCAAACTTCATCAAGCAAACTTTACTTACACTGAAACCATACATAGATCGAAACACAGTGATTGTTGGTGAGTTTAACACACCACTCTCACCTATGGACAGATCAACAAGGCAAAAACTCAACAGAGAAACCTTAGAACTGAACAACTATATAGACTAACTAGATCTAACAGACATCTGCAGAATATTCCACTCAATAACACCACAATATACGTTTTTCTCAGCAGCACATGGAACATTTTCCAAAATAGACCACATCTTAGGCCATAAAGCAAACCTGGACAGATTCAGAAACACTGAAATTATTCCATGCACACTCTCAGACCATAAAGGCATCAAATTGGAGCTGAACACACATCTCCACCAAAGAAAACCCTGTAACTCATGGAGACTGAACCACACATTGTTGAATCAAAAACAATGGGTAATCGAAGAGATCAGAACAGATATCCAACTGTTTATGAAATTTAACAATAAGGAGCACACAAATATCAACTCCTTAGGGACACAACAAAGGCAGTACTCAGAGGAAATTTTATAGCGCGGAGTGCCTACAACAGCAAGTTGGAAAAATGGCAAACCAACTAGTTAATGTCTCACCTTAACCTCCTGGAAAAAGAGCAACAAACCAACCCTAAACCCATTAGGAGAAAGCAAATTATTAAAATCAAAGCAGAATTAAATGATTTGGAATAAAAAAAACTATAGAAAGAATCAACAAAACAAGGAGTTGGTTCTTGAAAGAATTAACAAAATTGACAAGCCCTTAGCAAATCTTACCGAAAAAAGAAGAGAGCATATCGAAATAAACAAAATCGCAGATGAAAATGGTAATATCACGACAGAAATTACCAAGATCCAGAATATCATGAGGGAATACTTCTCAAAATTTTACACCAACAAATTTGAGAATCTAGAAGAAATGGATGAATTCATAGAAAATATTAACATACACACACTGAACCAAGAAGAGCTAACCCAACTCAACAGGCCTATTTCAAGCTCTGAAATAGAAATGGAAATTAGACAACTTCCACTTAAAAAGAGCCCAGGGCCAGATGGATTCACAGCTGAATTCTACAAGGTCTTCAAAGCAGAGCTCACACCAATACTCCTCAAGCTCTTCAACGAAATTGAAAATGAAGGCTCTTTACTAAACTGATTCTGTGAAGCCAGTATATCCCTCATCCCCAAACCAGACAGAGATTCATCAAAGAAAGAGATCTATAGACCCATTTCTTTGATGGACATTGATGCAAACCTTCTCAACAAAATACTGGCCAACCGTCTACAACAACTCATCAAACAAAATATACACTATGATCAAACTGGATTCATCACAGGGAGGCAAAGCTGGTTCAACATACACAAATCAATTAATATAATTCAACACATCAACAGGAGCAGGGATAAAATCACATGATTGTCTCAATAGATGCGGAAAAGGCATTTGACAAGATCCAAAACCCCTTTATGTTAAAAGATGTGGAGAAACTAGGAATCCATGGAACATTTCTCAATGTAATAAAGGCTGTGTATGAGAAACCCACTGCTAGTATTATACTTAATGGTGAAAATCTAAAGCCATTCCCTCTAAAATCAGGAACGAGACAAGGATGCCCACTCTCTCCACTTCTTTTTAACATAGTACTAGAATTCCTAGGCAGTGCAATAAGGCAAGAAGCAAGCATAAAGGGGATCCAAGTAGGGAAAGAGGAAATAAAACTATCCCTCTTTGCAGATGACATGGTTCTGTATTTAAAGAATCCTATAGACTCTACTCCCAAGCTCCTTGAGCTGATTCAAAGCTTTGGAAGGGTAGCAGGCCATAAAATCAACCCTCACAAATCAACTGCCTTACTTTACGCCAACACTGAGAGGAACGAGGCAATAATCAGGAAAGAAAATCCTTTCACAATAGCCTCAAAGAAAATAAAGTACCTAGCAATTAGCTTAACTAAGAATGTAAAGGACCGTTTAGATGAAAACTTTAAAACCCTAAAAAAGGAAATTAAAGCAGAACTAAGGAAATGGAAAAACCTCCCGTGCTCCTGGATTGGAAGAATCAACATTGTGAAAATGACAATCTTGCCAAGGGCTATCTACAAATTCAATGTAATACCCATCAACATCCCAATGTCATTCTTTAAAGACATAGAAGAGGTAATTCAAAATTTCATATGGAATAATAAAAGACCCCGTATAGCAAAAACACTTCTTAGCAGAAAGAACAGCGCTGGAGGAATTTCAATTCCAAACTTAATGCTCTATTACAGATCTATAATTCTCAAAACAGCTTGGTACTGGCACAAGAACAGGCCTGAAGTCCAATGGAGTAGAACTGCGGACCCAGATATTAAACCACAGACCTATGGCCACCTAATCTTTGACCAGGGAGCCAAAAAAATAGAATGGAAGACAGATAGCCTCTTCAACAAGTTGTGCTGGCAGAACTGGTTAAACACCTGCAGAAAACTAAAGTTGGATCCTTCTTTGTCCCCTTGCACTAGAATTAACTCCAAATGGATCAAAGACGTGGAGGTAAAAGCTGACACACTGAAAAGTTTACAGGAAGGAATAGGAGATACACTAGGCCTCCTTGGTACTGGTCGAAACTTTCTTAATAAGGACCAAGAATCACAACAAATCAGAGAAAGGCTGGATAAGTGGGACTGCATTAAACTGCAGAGATTTTGTATGGCAACGGATATAGCTAGTAAACTAATCAGGAAGCCTACAGAGTGGGAGAAGATCTTCACCACCCAAACAACGGAACAAGGCCTCATATCTAAAATATATCAACAACTCAAAAAATTGAATCACTCCAAAACTAACCTCCAAAGTAACACCCATCCCATTACAAAATGGGCCAAAGACTTAAAGAGAGCCTTCTCTGAAGAAGAAAAAAAATGGCCTATAGACACATGAAGAAATGTTCAACATCTCTGGTCATAAAAGAAATGCAAATCAAAACAAGTCTAAGATTCCACCTAACTCCAGTTAGAATGGCCAGGATCAGGAAAAAGAATGACAACAGATGCTGGAGGGGATGTGGTCAGGAGGGATCACTACTACACTGTTGGTGGGAGTGCAAACTCGTTCAACCACTATGGAAAGCAGTGCGGCAGTGGCTCAAAACGCTAAACATACAAATCCCCTATGACCCAGCAATTCCAGTACTTGGCATTTACCCAACAATCCAGAAACAAGGGCATACTAAACCCACTAGCACAACAATGTTCATTGCAGCACTATTCACCATAGCAAAGATATGGAACCAACCCAGATGTCCCTCAGTTGATGAGTGGATCAACAAGTTGTGGTATTTGTACACAATGGAATTCTATGCTGCTGTCAGAAAGAATGACATCGCCCCATTTGTTAGGAAATGGAAAGACTTAGAACAAATCATATTAAGTGAAGTAAGCCAGACTCAAAGGAACTTAGGCTCAGTGGTTTCCCTCATTCGTCATAATCAGTAGAAACCTTAGGCTCTACTAGCAGAGATTGTCAATAGAGCAAAACGCCATATATAAGGCCATATAATGTGAAGCTAATTGAAAGGACCTCCAGGATATTGACACAAAAGCCATATAATGAATGATTGTTGTCCTTAATGTACTATGTTGTCTCTCATCTCGCTTACTGTCCCTTGGTTATCCCATATTGGTATAGTATCTCACTTTATTATCTGATATATTGAATTTATTTGTATTTGGATATTTGAAATTTGATAGGGAAGGGGGAAAACCAAGACGGGTGGGGGGTGTGGGGTTGGAGGGAAATGGGTACCAAGACATGTGAAAGGGTATCAATGTATGTGAATTAATGCACCTTCTATCTGGCAAATATCATCTAACCCTTTTACTAATTACAATAAAAAAATGAAAAAAAAGAAAGTTGTAGTGTGTGGGGAGGATGATGAGGTCAAATACATTTCTTCTTAGAAATTTACCTCATCTGGTTGCCCTGGATTTTCCTGGCCTTCTTCTTAGAGAAAGTTCTGTTATACTGGATTTGTGGCTTGGCAATGATCTAGCATGTACATCTTCGAGTAAGACATCCACAACTTCCATGCCTGAGACTCGAGTTTCCTGACCTTTGGCAACAGCACAGCAACACCTTTCTTCCTCATGAGCCACAAGACAAGTGAGCTGGCTTGAGCTGGTTGTTAGTTACAGTGGCTTGGTTACCAGGGTTCCATATTCTGTTCCATTGTGAGGGAGGCAGGGTCACCTTTCAGGGCCCAATGACCAAAGATCCTTGCTCACAAAAGACCTCACCAAAGACATACTGGAGGCTGAATCTCTCCTCCAGTCTCACAATATACATGTGGATGTAGTATACAGCACACCTTATTTGTCCAATCCCAATGTCTTCCACTAGGCCCACCTACCAGTCTGGTCTCAGGCTCAAGGAGCCTTTCTTAGGTAAGATCCAAACTTAAAGGTCAATATTGCCCTCATGCTTTACAAAACATTTGCTTCACAGTGCCTTCTCTGCCTGCATTTTGCCCCTTGTCGAATTTTTTTTGTTTTTGCTAGTCTTGGGACTTGACCTCAGAGTGTGAACATTGTTCTTGGGCTTTCTTTAGGCTTTAGCTGTCCCACCGAGCCACAGCACCACTTGCAGTGTTTTCTATTTATGTGGTAATGAGGAATCAAACCTGAGGCTTACTGCTTGGTAGCCAAGGACTCTACCACTAGGTCAAACACACAGGGCATCTTGCACATATTTTTGACGTCAATCTACTAGGATATTATTAGGTTTCTGTATCTTAATCAATTTTTTCCTGATGATTAGCTTTGCTGTCATGTGTAAAAAATGCAAGAGGGAAAAACACAGAAGAATTAGTGAAATTAAAAAAAAGCATTAGACACAGTTAAGTGTTCATTCTTTGTAGAAGAAAGGAGATTTGGATATGATGATGATGATGATGACTTTATAATTACTATGTCAGGGTTGAGAGTTTGGCATAGTGGTAGAGTGCTTGCCTAGCATCCATGAAGATCTGGGTTTGATTGCTCAGTACCACATAGATAGAAAATCTAGATGTGGCACTGTGGCTCAAGTGGCAGAGGGCAGACTTGAGAAAACCCGCGGACAGTGCTCAGGCCCTGAATTCAAGCCCCAAGACTGGCAGAAAGATAAAAGAGAATAAAAATGATTTTTACGAGCTAATTCACTCACAGCATTTGCTTCTGAAATCTTCGCTTCTGCATCTTGTGAAATACCCCTTTCCCTCAACGTAGACAAGAAAAACAGATCCATCCCATGGTCCACTGTGAGGCCACTGGTTGGGCTAAGAGCTAGTCGTGCAGCAACACATAAGTTTTATTCTAATACTTTCCAAACTTGGTACTCAAATATGCTACCTACTTACCAACTTATGTCAGTTATCCTTATGCTATAACTTTTCTTCATTACTACAATATTCTTACACTCCTACGTTAATCCTCTTGCACCTCCCCTGACCTCTCTCATTCTTTTTTTCTATCTCTGGACCTCTGTTCGTCTTTCAACCCTTATACTGCACGGATCTACACTTGATGGCTGTTGAGCAATATTGTATATGTAGGTGGTTAATTATTCTCTAGGCTCAGAGGGACTTAAAGACAATAGAGATTGGTTTGAGAGGCCTTATTGTTTTGGGAATAAATCGCTTATCAGTGGTTGTATTAGGCTGGTCTGTAAGTGCACAAAAAGAAAGAGTGATAATACCAATCAAAACTTGTGAACATCTAGTGTCTGCCAGCTACAGAGGTCTAGGTTGGTTATATCTGAAAAACTATAATCGTATTTAGTAGTAATCTTGCTCCCATTTTCAAATGGGCAGAACAGGAAACTCAAGAAAAATGTCAAATCAAGAAACAACATCCCCCACCCAATGTAAACAGACAATGGAACAGTCACTGGCAAACCTAGAGGAGAGTCTTCCAATTGCTACACAAATGCAATTGATAAACATCATTTATGAAAAATGTGAAAATATAAAGAAAGAGATAATGGAGGAAGCCATACCTGAACAAGAGGAAAGCAAAAACAAGGTGATAAGTGAAAAAGAAGAAGCCATAAAGGAGGCCATAATAAAGGTTTTTCAAAGAAAGATGGATGAATTCAAAGAATCCACAAATAAAAACGTGACCAAACTCCACCAAATGTCCAAAGAAATTAAAGCTACTGAGCTAACCACTCAAAAGGAAATCAAGGAGATAAAGAAATCCATACATGATCTAAAACAAGGGATGCAAGGCATCAAAAGTGAGCAATTAGAAGCAAGGGAGATGAAAAATAAAGTAGATAGCTTTGATAGCAGGTTAGACATTGCAGAGGAGAGAATTTCCGTGGCTGAAGATAATTTAGGTATTATAAAGAACCGAAAATGAGTCAATCCAAATCTAGGAAATATGAGAGAGCGCTTCAGGAGGTCCAAGATACAATTAGGAAGCCTAATTTAAGGCTAGTTGGTATTGAGGAGGGCGTGGAGAAAGAGGTCAATGGTATTGGAAATATACTTCAGGGAATCATCTCAGAGAATTTCCCAAATATCCAGAAGGGCAGGCCCATCCAGATACGAGAAGTTTTTAGAACCCCAAACAGACCTGACCAGAAAAGAACATCCCACCGCCACATTGTGATCCGAACTGGATCAATAGAAACGAAAGGAAAGATCCTACAGGCAGCCAGGGAAAAGGGATCAGTAACCTACAAAGGCAAACCAATCAGAATAACCCCAGATTTCTCAGCAGAGACCATGCAAGTACGAAGTGACTGGAAGCATATATGTCATGCCCTTATATCAAATAACCACCAACCAAGAATACTGTAGCCAGCTAAGCTCCCATTCATAACTGAGGGAAAAATAAAAACATTCCATTCCAGGGAAAAGCTGCAACAATATGTCGAAACAAAACCAACACTACAGAGAATTCTCAAAGATGCTCTATACATAGAAAACCAAAATAAATGCAATATAGGGAAAGAAATGGCACCTAAACAGCATTCCATCTAAGGACCACAAGAACTGTCAAGACACAGGCCCTACTAAAAGCTTTTAAAAATGGTAGGAACTAATAAATATCTCTCAATCCTAACTCTCAATATCAATGGACTTAACTCTCCAATTAAACGGCATAGGTTGTCTAGTTGGATCAAAAAGCAAGAGCCATCGTTCTGCTGACTTCGAGAGACACATCTTACCCAAAAACAATCGTCTTTTGAAAGTGAGAGGTTGGAATAAACTCTATCAAGCTAACTGCCCCCATAAACAGGCTAGAGTTGCCATCCTCATATCAGATACAATAGACTTCAAACTAAAATTAGTAAGAAAAGACAAAGAAGGTTACTACATACTACTAAAGGGATCTTTCCTCCCGGAAGACATAACAATCCTAAATATTTACACACCCAATCCCGGACCTCCAAACTTCATCAAGCAAACTTTACTTACACTGAAACCATACATAGATCGAAACACAGTGATTGTTGGTGAGTTTAACACACCACTCTCACCTATGGACAGATCAACAAGGCAAAAACTCAACAGAGAAACCTTAGAACTGAACAACTATATAGACCAACTAGATCTAACAGACATCTGCAGAATATTCCACCCAGTAACACCACATTATACGTTTTTCTCAGCAGCACATGGAACATTTTGCAAAATAGACCACATCTTAGGCCATAAAGCAAACCTGGACAGATTCAGAAACACTGAAATTATTCCATGCACACTCTCAGACCATAAAGGCATCAAATTGGAGCTGAACACACATCTCCACCAAAGAAAACCCTGTAACTCATGGAGACTGAACCACACATTGTTGAATCAAAAACAATGGGTAATCGAAGAGATCAGAACAGATATCCAACTGTTTATGAAATTTAACAATAAGGAGCACACAAATATCAACTCCTTAGGGACACAACAAAGGCAGTACTCAGAGGAAAATTTATAGCGTGGAGTGCCTACCACAGCAAGTTGGAAAAATGGCAAACCAACTAGTTAATGTCTCACCTTAACCTCCTGGAAAAAGAGCAACAAACCAACCCTAAACCCATTAGGAGAAAGCAAATTATTAAAATCAAAGCAGAATTAAATGATTTGGAATAAAAAAAAACTATAGAAAGAATCAACAAAACAAGGAGTTGGTTCTTGAAAGAATTAACAAAATTGACAAGCCCTTAGCAAATCTTACCAAAAAAAGAAGAGAGCATATCGAAATAAACAAAATCGCAGATGAAAATGGTAATATCACGACAGAAATTACCAAGATCCAGAATATCATGAGGGAATACTTCTCAAACCTTTACGCCAACAAATTTGAGAATCTAGAAGAAATGGATGAATTCCTAGACAATATTAACATACACACACTGAACCAAGAAGAGCTAACCCAACTCAACAGGCCTATTTCAAGCTCTGAAATAGAAATGGAAATTAGACAACTTCCAGTTAAAAAGAGCCCAGGGCCAGATGGATTCACAGCTGAATTCTATAAGGTCTTCAAAGCAGAGCTCACACCAATACTCCTCAAGCTCTTCAACGAAATTGAAAATGAAGGTTCTTTACTAAACAGATTCTGTGAAGCCAGCATATCCCTCATCCCCAAACCAGACAGAGATTCATCAAAGAAAGAGATCTATAGACCCATTTCTTTGATGAACATCGATGCAAACCTTCTCAACAAAATACTGGCCAACCGTCTACAACAACTCATCAAAAAAAATATACACTATGATCAAACTGGATTCATCACAGGGAGGCAAAGCTGGTTCAACATACACAAATCAATTAATATAATTCAACACATCAACAGGAGCAGGGATAAAATCACATGATTGTCTCAATAGATGCGGAAAAGGCATTTGACAAGATCCAAAACCCCTTTATGTTAAAAGATGTGGAGAAACTAGGAATCCATGGAACATTTCTCAATGTAATAAAGGCGGTGTATGAGAAACCCACTGCTAGTATTATACTTAATGGTGAAAATCTAAAGCCATTCCCTCTAAAATCAGGAATGAGACAAGGATGCCCACTCTCTCCACTCCTTTTTAACATAGTACTAGAATTCCTAGGCAGTGCAATATGGCAAGAAGCAAGCATAAAGGGGATCCAAGTAGGGAAAGAGGAAATAAAACTATCCCTCTTTGCAGATGACATGATTCTGTATTTAAAGAATCCTATAGACTCTACTCCCAAGCTCCTTGAGCTGATTCAAAGCTTTGGAAGGGTAGCAGGCCATAAAATCAACCCTCACAAATCAACTGCCTTACTTTACGCCAACACTGAGAGGAACGAGGCAATAATCAGGAAAGAAAATCTTTTCACAATAGCCTCAAAGAAAATAAAGTACCTAGCAATTAGCTTAACTAAGAATGTAAAGGACCGTTTAGATGAAAACTTTAAAACCCTAAAAAAGGAAATTAAAGCAGAACTAAGGAAATGGAAAAACCTCCCATGCTCCTGGATTGGAAGAATCAACATTGTGAAAATGACAACCTTGCCAAGGGCTATCTACAAATACAATGTAATACCCATCAACATCGCAATGTCATTCTTTAAAGACATAGAAGAGGCAATTCAAAATTTCATATGGAATAATAAAAGACCCCGTATAGCAAAAACACTTCTTAGCAGAAAGAACAGCGCTGGAGGAATTTCAATTCCAAACTTAAGGCTCTATTACAGAGCTATAATTCTCAAAACAGCTTGGTACTGGCACAAGAACAGGCCTGAAGTCCAATGGAGTAGAACTGCGGACCCAGATATTAAACCACAGACCTATGGACACCTAATCATTGACCAGGATGCCAAAAAAAATAGAATGGAAGAAAGATAGCCTCTTCAACAAGTTGTGCTGGCAGAACTGGTTAAACACCTGCAGAAAACTAAAGTTGGACCCTCCTTTGTCCCCTTGCACTAGAATTAACTCCAAATGGATCAAAGACGTGGAGGTAAAAGCTGACACACTGAAAAGTTTACAGGAAGGAATAGGAGATACACTAGGCCTCCTTGGCACAGGTCGAAACTTTCTTAATAAGGACCAAGAATCACAACAAATTAGAGAAAGGCTGGATAAGTGGGACTGGATTAAACTGCAGAGCTTTTGTATGGCAACGGATATAGCTAGTAAACTAATCAGGAAGCCTACAGAGTGGGAGAAGATCTTCACCACCCAGACAACGGAACAAGGCCTCATATCTAAAATATATCAACAACTCAAAAAATTGAATCACTCCAAAACTAACCTCCAAAGTAACACCCATCCCATTACAAAATGGGCCAAAGACTTAAAGAGAGTCTTCTCGGAAGAAGAAACAAAAATGGCCTATAGACACGTGAAGAAATGTTCAACATCTCTGGTCATAAAAGAAATGCAAATCCAAAGAAGTCTAATATTCCACCTAACTCCAGTTAGAATGGCCAGGATCAGGAAAACGAATGACAACAGATGCTGGAGGGGATGTGGTCAGGAGGGATCACTACTACACTGTTGGTGGGAGTGCAAACTCGTTCAACCACTATGGAAAGCAGTGCGGCAGTGCCTCAAAACGCTAAACATACAACTCCCCTATGACCCAGCAATTCCAGTACTTGGCATTTACCCAACAATCCAGAAACAAGGGCCTACTAAACCCACTAGCACAACAATGTTCATTGCAGCACTATTCACCATAGCAAAGATATGGAACCAACCCAGATGTCCCTCAGTTGATGAGTGGATCAACAAGTTGTGGTATTTGTACACAATGGAATTCTATGCTGCTGTCAGAAAGAATGACATCGCCCCATTTGTTAGGAAATGGAAAGACTTAGAACAAATCATATTAAGTGAAGTAAGCCAGACTCAAAGGAACTTAGGTTCAGTGGTTTCCCTCATTCGTCATAATCAGTAGAAACCCTGGGCTCTACTAGCAGAGATTGTCAATAGAGCAAAAGGCCATATATAAGGCCATATAAGGTGAAGCTAATTGAAAGGACCTCCAGGATATTGACACAAAAGCCATATAATGAATGATTGTTGTCCTTAATGTACTATGTTGTCTCTCATCTCGCTTGCTGTCCCTTGGTTATCCCATATTGGTATAGTATCTCACTTTGTTATCTGATATATTGAATTTATTTGTATTTGGATATTTGAAATTTGATAGGGAAGGGGGGAAAACCAAGATGGGTGGGGGGTGTGGGGTTGGAGGGAAATGGGTACCAAGACATGTGAAAGGGTATCAATGTATGTGAATTAATGCACCTTCTATCTGGCAAATATCATCTAACCCTTTTACTAATTACAATAAAAAAAATGAAAAAAAAAGAAAGTTGTAGTGTGTCGGGAGGATGATGGGGTCAAATACATTTCTTCTTAGAAATTTACCTCATCTGGTTGCCCTGGATTTTCCTGGCCTTCTTCTTAGAGAAAGTTCTGTTATACTGGATTTGTGGCTTGGCAATGATCTAGCATGTACATCTTCGAGTAAGACATCCACAACTTCCATGCCTGAGACTCGAGTTTCCTGACCTTTGGCAACAGCACAGCAACATCTTTTTTCCTCCTGAGCCATAGGCCAAGTGAGCTGGCTTGAGCTGGTTGTTAGTTACAGTGGCTTGGTTACCAGGGTTCCATATTCTGTTCCATTGTGAGGGAGGCAGATTCACCTTTCAGGGCCCAATGACCAAAGATCCTTGCTCACAAAAGACCTCACCAAAGACATACTGGAGGCTGAATCTCTCCTCCAGTCTCACAATATACATGTGGATGTAGTATACAGCACACCTTATTTGTCCAATCCCAATGTCTTCCACTAGGCCCAACTACCAGTCTGGTCTCAGGCTCAAGGAGCCTTTCTTAGGTAAGATCCAAACTTAAGGGTCAATATTGCCCTCATCCTTTACAAAACATTTGCTTCACAGTGCCTTCTCTGCCTGCATTTTGCCCCTTGTCGAATTTTTTTTGTTTTTCCTAGTCTTGGGACTTGACCTCAGAGTGTGAACATTGTTCTTGGGCTTTCTTTAGGCTTTAGCTGTCCCACCGAGCCACAGCACCACTTGCAGCGTTTTCTATGTATGTGGTAATGAGGAATCAAACCTGAGGCTTACTGCTTGGTAGCCAAGGACTCTACCACTAGGTCAAACACACAGGGCATCTTGCACATATTTTTGACGTCAATCTACTAGGATATTATTAGGTTTCTGTATCCTAATCAATTTTTTCCTGATGATTAGCTTTGCTGTCATGTGTAAAAAATGCAAGAGGGAAAAACACAGAAGAATTAGTGAAATTAAAAAAAAAGCATTAGACACAGTTAAGTGTTCATTCTTTGTAGGAGAATGGATATTTGGATATGATGATGATGATGATGACTTTATAATTACTATGTCAGGGTTGAGAGTTTGGCATAGTGGTAGAGTGCTTGCCTAGCATCCATGAAGATCTGGGTTTGATTGCTCAGTACCACATAGATAGAAAATCTAGATGTGGCACTGTGGCTCAAGTGGCAGAGGGCTAGACTTGAGAAAACCCGAGGACAGTGCTCAGGCCCTGAATTCAAGCCCCAAGACTGGCAGAAAGATAAAAGAAAATAAAAATGCTTTTTACGAGCTAATTCACTCACAGCATTTGCTTCTGAAATCTTCGCTTCTGCATCTTGTGAAATACCCCTTTCCCTCAACGTAGACAAGAAACACAGATCCATCCCATGGTCCACTGTGAGGCCACTGGTTCGGCTAAGAGCTAGTCGTGCAGCAACACATAAGTTTTATTCTAATACTTTCCAAACTTGGTACTCAAATATGCTACCTACTTACCAACTTAGGTCAGTTATCCTTATGCTATAACTTTTCTTCATTACTACAATATTCTTACACTCCTACGTTAATCCTCTTGCACCTCCCCTGACCTCTCTCATTCTTTTTTTCTATCTCTGGACCTCTGCTCGTCTTTCAACCCTTATACTGCACGGATCTACACTTGATGGCTGTTGAGCAATATTGTATATGTAGGTGGTTAATTATTCTCTAGGCTCAGAGGGACTTAAAGACAATAGAGATTGGATTGAGAGGCTTATTGTTTTGGGTATAAATCGCTTATCAGTGGTTGTATTAGGCTGGTCTGTAAGTGCACAAAAAGAAATAGTGAAAATACCAATCAAAACTTGTGAACATTTAGTGTCTGCCAGCTACAGAGGTCTAGGTTGGTTATATCTGAAAAACTATAATCGTATTTAGTAGTAATCTTGCTCCCATTTTCAAATGGGCAGAACAAGAAACTCAAGAAAAATGTCAAATCAAGAAACAACATCCCCCACCCAATGTAAACAGACAATGGAACAGTCACTGGCAAACCTAGAGGAGAGTCTTCCAATTGCTACACAAATGCAATTGATAAACATCATTAATGACAAATGTGAAAATATAAAGAAAGAGATAATGGAGGAAGCCATACCTGAACAAGAGGAAAGCAAAAACAAGGTGATAAGTGAAAAAGAAGAAGCCATAAAGGAGGCCATAATAAAGGTTTTTCAAAGAAAGATGGATGAATTCAAAGAATCCACAAATCAAAACGTGACCAAACTCCAGCAAATGTCCAAAGAAAATAAAGCTACTGAGCTAACCACTCAAAAGGAAATCAAGGAGATAAAGAAATCCATACATGATCTAAAACAAGGGATGCAAGGCATCAAAAGTCAGCAATTAGAAGCAAGGGAGATGAAAAATAAAGTAGATAGCTTTGATAGCAGGTTAGACATTGCAGAGGAGAGAATTTCCGTGTCTGAAGATAATTTAGGTATTATAAAGAACAGAAAATGAGTCAATCCAAATCTAGGAAATATGAGAGAGCGCTTCAGGAGGTCCAAGATACAATTAGGAAGCCTAATTTAAGGCTAGTTGGTATTGAGGAGGGCGTGGAGAAAGAGGTCAATGGTATTGGAAATATACTTCAGGGAATCATCTCAGAGAATTTCCCAAATATCCAGAAGGGCAGGCCCATCCAGATACGAGAAGCTTTTAGAACCCCAAACAGACCTGACCAGAAAAGAACATCCCACCGCCACATTGTGATCCGAACTGGATCAATAGAAACGAAAGGAAAGATCCTAAAGGCAGCCAGGGAAAAGGGATCAGTAACCTACAAAGGCAAACCAATCAGAATAACCCCAGATTTCTCAGCAGAGACCATGCAAGCAGGAAGTGACTGGAAGCATATATGTCATGCCCTTATATCAAATAACTACCAACCAAGAATACTGTAGCCAGCTAAGCTCTCATTCATAACTGAGGGAAAAATAAAAACATTCCATTCCAGGGAAAAGCTGCAACAATATGTCGAAACAAAACCAACACTACAGAGAATTCTCAAAGATGCTCTATACATAGAAAACCAAAATAATGCAATATAGGGAAAGAAATGGCACCTAAAGAGCATACCATCTAAGGACCACAAGAACTGTCAAGACACAGGCCCTACTAAAAGCTTTTAAAAATGGTAGGAACTAATAAATATCTCTCAATCCTAACTCTCAACATCAATGGAGTTAACTCTCCAATTAAACGGCATAGGTTGTCTAGTTGGATCAAAAAGCAAGAGCCATCGTTCTGCTGACTTCGAGAGACACATCTTACCCAAAAACAATCATCTTTTGAGAGTGAGAGGTTGGAATAAACTCTATCAAGCTAACTGCCCCCATAAACAGGCTAGAGTTGCCATCCTCATATCAGATACAATAGACTTCAAACTAAAATTAGTAAGAAAAGACAAAGAAGGTTACTACATACTACTAAAGGGATCTTTCCTCCCGGAAGACATAACAATCCTAAATATTTACACACCCAATCCCGGACCTCCAAACTTCATCAAGCAAACTTTACTTACACTGAAACCATACATAGATCGAAACACAGTGATGGTTGGTGAGTTTAACACACCACTCTCACCTATGGACAGATCAACAAGGCAAAAACTCAACAGAGAAACCTTAGAACTGAACAACTATATAGACCAACTAGATCTAACAGACATCTGCAGAATATTCCACCCAGTAACACCACAATATACGTTTTTCTCAGCAGCACATGGAACATTTTCCAAAATAGACCACATCTTAGGCCATAAAGCAAACCTGGACAGATTCAGAAACACTGAAATTATTCCATGCACACTCTCAGACCATAAAGGCATCAAATTGGAGCTGAACACACATCTCCACCAAAGAAAACCCTGTAACTCATGGAGACTGAACCACACATTGTTGAATCAAAAACAATGGGTAATCGAAGAGATCAGAACAGATATCCAACTGTTTATGAAATTTAACAATAAGGAGCACACAAATATCAACTCCTTAGGGACACAACAAAGGCAGTACTCAGAGGAAAATTTATAGCGTGGAGAGCCTACAACAGCAAGTTGGAAAAATGGCAAACCAACTAGTTAATGTCTCACCTTAACCTCCTGGAAAAAGAGCAACAAACCAACCCTAAACCCATTAGGAGAAAGCAAATTATTAAAATCAAAGCAGAATTAAATGATTTGGAATAAAAAAAACTATAGAAAGAATCAACAAAACAAGGAGTTGGTTCTTGAAAGAATTAACAAAATTGACAAGCCCTTAGCAAATCTTACCAAAAAAAGAAGAGAGCATATCGAAATAAACAAAATCGCAGATGAAAATGGTAATATCACGACAGAAATTACCAAGATCCAGAATATCATGAGGGAATACTTCTCAAACCTTTACGCCAACAAATTTGAGAATCTAGAAGAAATGGATGAATTCCTAGACAATATTAACATACACACACTGAACCAAGAAGAGCTAACCCAACTCAACAGGCCTATTTCAAGCTCTGAAATAGAAATGGAAATTAGACAACTTCCACTTAAAAAGAGCCCAGGGCCAGATGGATTCACAGCTGAATTCTATAAGGTCTTCAAAGCAGAGCTCACACCAATACCCCTCAAGCTCTTCAACGAAATTGAAAATGAAGGCTCTTTACTAAACTGATTCTGTGAAGCCAGCATATCCCTCATCCCCAAACCAGACAGAGATTCATCAAAGAAAGAGATCTATAGACCCATTTCTTTGATGAACATCGATGCAAAACTTCTCAACAAAATACTGGCCAACCGTCTACAACAACTCATCAAAAAAAATGTACACTATGATAAAACTGGATTCATCACAGGGAGGCAAAGCTGGTTCAACATACACAAATCAATTAATATAATTCAACACATCAACAGGAGCAGGGATAAAATCACATGATTGTCTCAATAGACGCGAAAAAGGCATTTGACAAGATCCAAAACCCCTTTATGTTAAAAGATGTGGAGAAACTAGGAATCCATGGAACATTTCTCAATGTAATAAAGGCTGTGTATGAGAAACCCACTGCTAGTATTATACTTAATGGTGAAAATCTAAAGCCATTCCCTCTAAAATCAGGAACGAGACAAGGATGCCCACTCTCTCCACTCCTTTTTAACATAGTAATAGAATTCCTAGGCAGTGCAATAAGGCAAGAAGCAAGTATAAAGCGGATCCAAGAAGGGAAAGAGGAAATAAAACTATCCCTCTTTGCAGATGACATGATTCTGTATTTAAAGAATCCTATAGACTCTACTCCCAAGCTCCTTGAGCTGATTCAAAGCTTTGGAAGGGTAGCAGGCCATAAAATCCACCCTCACAAATCAACTGCCTTACTTACGCCAACACTGAGAGGAACGAGGCAATAATCAAGAAAGAAAATCCTTTCACAATAGCCTCAAAGAAAATAAAGTACCTAGCAATTAGCTTAACTAAGAATGTAAAGGACCGTTTAGATGAAAACTTTAAAACCCTAAAAAAGGAAATTAAAGCAGAACTAAGGAAATGGAAAAACCTCCCGTGCTCCTGGATTGGAAGAATCAACATTGTGAAAATGACAATCTTGCCAAGGGCTATCTACAAATTCAATGTAATACCCATCAACATCCCAATGTCATTCTTTAAAGACATAGAAGAGGCAATTCAAAATTTCATATGGAATAATAAAAGACCCCGTATAGCGAAAACACTTCTTAGCAGAAAGAACAGCGCTGGAGGAATTCCAATTCCAAACTTAAGGCTCTATTACAGAGCTATAATTCTCAAAACAGCTTCGTACTGACACAAGAACAGGCCTGAAGTCCAATGGAGTAGAACTGCGGACCCATATATTAAACCACAGACCTATGGCCACCTAATCTTTGACCAGGGAGCCAAAAAAATAGAATGGAAGAAAGATAGCCTCTTCAACAAGTTGTGCTGGCAGAACTGGTTAAACACGTGCAGAAAATTAAGTTGGACCCTCCTTTGTCCCCTTGCACTAGAATTAACTCCAAATGGATCAAAGACGTGGAGGTCAAAGCTGACACACTGAAAAGTTTACAGGAAGGAATAGGAGATACACTAGGCCTCCTTGGCACAGGTCGAAACTTTCTTAATAAGGACCAAGAATCACAACAAATCAGAGAAAGGCTGGATAAGTGGGACTGGATTAAACTGCAGAGCTTTTGTATGGCAACGGATATAGCTAGTAAACTAATCAGGAAGCCTACAGAGTGGGAGAAGATCTTCACCACCCAGACAACGGAACAAGGCCTCATATCTAAAATATATCAACAACTCAAAAACTTGAATCACTCCAAAACTAACCTCCAAAGTAACACCCATCCCATTACAAAATGGGCCAAAGACTTAAAGAGAGTCTTCTCGGAAGAAGAAACAAAAATGGCCTATAGACACGTGAAGAAATGTTCAACATCTCTGGTCATAAAAGAAATGCAAATCCAAAGAAGTCTAATATTCCACCTAACTCCAGTTAGAATGGCCAGGATCAGGAAAACGAATGACAACAGATGCTGGAGGGGATGTGGTCAGGAGGGATCACTACTACACTGTTGGTGGGAGTGCAAACTCGTTCAACCACTATGGAAAGCAGTGCGGCAGTGCCTCAAAACGCTAAACATACAACTCCCCTATGACCCAGCAATTCCAGTACTTGGCATTTACCCAACAATCCAGAAACAAGGGCCTACTAAACCCACTAGCACAACAATGTTCATTGCAGCACTATTCACCATAGCAAAGATATGGAACCAACCCAGATGTCCCTCAGTTGATGAGTGGATCAACAAGTTGTGGTATTTGTACACAATGGAATTCTATGCTGCTGTCAGAAAGAATGACATCGCCCCATTTGTTAGGAAATGGAAAGACTTAGAACAAATCATATTAAGTGAAGTAAGCCAGACTCAAAGGAACTTAGGTTCAGTGGTTTCCCTCATTCGTCATAATCAGTAGAAACCCTGGGCTCTACTAGCAGAGATTGTCAATAGAGCAAAAGGCCATATATAAGGCCATATAAGGTGAAGCTAATTGAAAGGACCTCCAGGATATTGACACAAAAGCCATATAATGAATGATTGTTGTCCTTAATGTACTATGTTGTCTCTCATCTCGCTTGCTGTCCCTTGGTTATCCCATATTGGTATAGTATCTCACTTTGTTATCTGATATATTGAATTTATTTGTATTTGGATATTTGAAATTTGATAGGGAAGGGGGGAAAACCAAGATGGGTGGGGGGTGTGGGGTTGGAGGGAAATGGGTACCAAGACATGTGAAAGGGTATCAATGTATGTGAATTAATGCACCTTCTATCTGGCAAATATCATCTAACCCTTTTACTAATTACAATAAAAAAAATGAAAAAAAAAGAAAGTTGTAGTGTGTCGGGAGGATGATGGGGTCAAATACATTTCTTCTTAGAAATTTACCTCATCTGGTTGCCCTGGATTTTCCTGGCCTTCTTCTTAGAGAAAGTTCTGTTATACTGGATTTGTGGCTTGGCAATGATCTAGCATGTACATCTTCGAGTAAGACATCCACAACTTCCATGCCTGAGACTCGAGTTTCCTGACCTTTGGCAACAGCACAGCAACATCTTTTTTCCTCCTGAGCCATAGGCCAAGTGAGCTGGCTTGAGCTGGTTGTTAGTTACAGTGGCTTGGTTACCAGGGTTCCATATTCTGTTCCATTGTGAGGGAGGCAGATTCACCTTTCAGGGCCCAATGACCAAAGATCCTTGCTCACAAAAGACCTCACCAAAGACATACTGGAGGCTGAATCTCTCCTCCAGTCTCACAATATACATGTGGATGTAGTATACAGCACACCTTATTTGTCCAATCCCAATGTCTTCCACTAGGCCCAACTACCAGTCTGGTCTCAGGCTCAAGGAGCCTTTCTTAGGTAAGATCCAAACTTAAGGGTCAATATTGCCCTCATCCTTTACAAAACATTTGCTTCACAGTGCCTTCTCTGCCTGCATTTTGCCCCTTGTCGAATTTTTTTTGTTTTTCCTAGTCTTGGGACTTGACCTCAGAGTGTGAACATTGTTCTTGGGCTTTCTTTAGGCTTTAGCTGTCCCACCGAGCCACAGCACCACTTGCAGCGTTTTCTATGTATGTGGTAATGAGGAATCAAACCTGAGGCTTACTGCTTGGTAGCCAAGGACTCTACCACTAGGTCAAACACACAGGGCATCTTGCACATATTTTTGACGTCAATCTACTAGGATATTATTAGGTTTCTGTATCCTAATCAATTTTTTCCTGATGATTAGCTTTGCTGTCATGTGTAAAAAATGCAAGAGGGAAAAACACAGAAGAATTAGTGAAATTAAAAAAAAAGCATTAGACACAGTTAAGTGTTCATTCTTTGTAGGAGAATGGATATTTGGATATGATGATGATGATGATGACTTTATAATTACTATGTCAGGGTTGAGAGTTTGGCATAGTGGTAGAGTGCTTGCCTAGCATCCATGAAGATCTGGGTTTGATTGCTCAGTACCACATAGATAGAAAATCTAGATGTGGCACTGTGGCTCAAGTGGCAGAGGGCTAGACTTGAGAAAACCCGAGGACAGTGCTCAGGCCCTGAATTCAAGCCCCAAGACTGGCAGAAAGATAAAAGAAAATAAAAATGCTTTTTACGAGCTAATTCACTCACAGCATTTGCTTCTGAAATCTTCGCTTCTGCATCTTGTGAAATACCCCTTTCCCTCAACGTAGACAAGAAAAACAGATCCATCCCATGGTCCACTGTGAGGCCACTGGTTGGGCTAAGAGCTAGTCGTGCAGCAACACATAAGTTTTATTCTAATACTTTCCAAACTTGGTACTCAAATATGCTACCTACTTACCAACTTAGGTCAGTTATCCTTATGCTATAACTTTTCTTCATTACTACAATATTCTTACACTCCTACGTTAATCCTCTTGCACCTCCCCTGACCTCTCTCATTCTTTTTTTCTATCTCTGGACCTCTGCTCGTCTTTCAACCCTTATACTGCACGGATCTACACTTGATGGCTGTTGAGCAATATTGTATATGTAGGTGGTTAATTATTCTCTAGGCTCAGAGGGACTTAAAGACAATAGAGATTGGATTGAGAGGCTTATTGTTTTGGGTATAAATCGCTTATCAGTGGTTGTATTAGGCTGGTCTGTAAGTGCACAAAAAGAAATAGTGAAAATACCAATCAAAACTTGTGAACATTTAGTGTCTGCCAGCTACAGAGGTCTAGGTTGGTTATATCTGAAAAACTATAATCGTATTTAGTAGTAATCTTGCTCCCATTTTCAAATGGGCAGAACAAGAAACTCAAGAAAAATGTCAAATCAAGAAACAACATCCCCCACCCAATGTAAACAGACAATGGAACAGTCACTGGCAAACCTAGAGGAGAGTCTTCCAATTGCTACACAAATGCAATTGATAAACATCATTAATGACAAATGTGAAAATATAAAGAAAGAGATAATGGAGGAAGCCATACCTGAACAAGAGGAAAGCAAAAACAAGGTGATAAGTGAAAAAGAAGAAGCCATAAAGGAGGCCATAATAAAGGTTTTTCAAAGAAAGATGGATGAATTCAAAGAATCCACAAATCAAAACGTGACCAAACTCCAGCAAATGTCCAAAGAAAATAAAGCTACTGAGCTAACCACTCAAAAGGAAATCAAGGAGATAAAGAAATCCATACATGATCTAAAACAAGGGATGCAAGGCATCAAAAGTCAGCAATTAGAAGCAAGGGAGATGAAAAATAAAGTAGATAGCTTTGATAGCAGGTTAGACATTGCAGAGGAGAGAATTTCCGTGTCTGAAGATAATTTAGGTATTATAAAGAACAGAAAATGAGTCAATCCAAATCTAGGAAATATGAGAGAGCGCTTCAGGAGGTCCAAGATACAATTAGGAAGCCTAATTTAAGGCTAGTTGGTATTGAGGAGGGCGTGGAGAAAGAGGTCAATGGTATTGGAAATATACTTCAGGGAATCATCTCAGAGAATTTCCCAAATATCCAGAAGGGCAGGCCCATCCAGATACGAGAAGCTTTTAGAACCCCAAACAGACCTGACCAGAAAAGAACATCCCACCGCCACATTGTGATCCGAACTGGATCAATAGAAACGAAAGGAAAGATCCTAAAGGCAGCCAGGGAAAAGGGATCAGTAACCTACAAAGGCAAACCAATCAGAATAACCCCAGATTTCTCAGCAGAGACCATGCAAGCACGAAGTGACTGGAAGCATATATGTCATGCCCTTATATCAAATAACTACCAACCAAGAATACTGTAGCCAGCTAAGCTCTCATTCATAACTGAGGGAAAAATAAAAACATTCCATTCCAGGGAAAAGCTGCAACAATATGTCGAAACAAAACCAACACTACAGAGAATTCTCAAAGATGCTCTATACATAGAAAACCAAAATAATGCAATATAGGGAAAGAAATGGCACCTAAAGAGCATACCATCTAAGGACCACAAGAACTGTCAAGACACAGGCCCTACTAAAAGCTTTTAAAAATGGTAGGAACTAATAAATATCTCTCAATCCTAACTCTCAACATCAATGGAGTTAACTCTCCAATTAAACGGCATAGGTTGTCTAGTTGGATCAAAAAGCAAGAGCCATCGTTCTGCTGACTTCGAGAGACACATCTTACCCAAAAACAATCATCTTTTGAGAGTGAGAGGTTGGAATAAACTCTATCAAGCTAACTGCCCCCATAAACAGGCTAGAGTTGCCATCCTCATATCAGATACAATAGACTTCAAACTAAAATTAGTAAGAAAAGACAAAGAAGGTTACTACATACTACTAAAGGGATCTTTCCTCCCGGAAGACATAACAATCCTAAATATTTACACACCCAATCCCGGACCTCCAAACTTCATCAAGCAAACTTTACTTACACTGAAACCATACATAGATCGAAACACAGTGATGGTTGGTGAGTTTAACACACCACTCTCACCTATGGACAGATCAACAAGGCAAAAACTCAACAGAGAAACCTTAGAACTGAACAACTATATAGACCAACTAGATCTAACAGACATCTGCAGAATATTCCACCCAGTAACACCACAATATACGTTTTTCTCAGCAGCACATGGAACATTTTCCAAAATAGACCACATCTTAGGCCATAAAGCAAACCTGGACAGATTCAGAAACACTGAAATTATTCCATGCACACTCTCAGACCATAAAGGCATCAAATTGGAGCTGAACACACATCTCCACCAAAGAAAACCCTGTAACTCATGGAGACTGAACCACACATTGTTGAATCAAAAACAATGGGTAATCGAAGAGATCAGAACAGATATCCAACTGTTTATGAAATTTAACAATAAGGAGCACACAAATATCAACTCCTTAGGGACACAACAAAGGCAGTACTCAGAGGAAAATTTATAGCGTGGAGAGCCTACAACAGCAAGTTGGAAAAATGGCAAACCAACTAGTTAATGTCTCACCTTAACCTCCTGGAAAAAGAGCAACAAACCAACCCTAAACCCATTAGGAGAAAGCAAATTATTAAAATCAAAGCAGAATTAAATGATTTGGAATAAAAAAAACTATAGAAAGAATCAACAAAACAAGGAGTTGGTTCTTGAAAGAATTAACAAAATTGACAAGCCCTTAGCAAATCTTACCAAAAAAAGAAGAGAGCATATCGAAATAAACAAAATCGCAGATGAAAATGGTAATATCACGACAGAAATTACCAAGATCCAGAATATCATGAGGGAATACTTCTCAAACCTTTACGCCAACAAATTTGAGAATCTAGAAGAAATGGATGAATTCCTAGACAATATTAACATACACACACTGAACCAAGAAGAGCTAACCCAACTCAACAGGCCTATTTCAAGCTCTGAAATAGAAATGGAAATTAGACAACTTCCACTTAAAAAGAGCCCAGGGCCAGATGGATTCACAGCTGAATTCTATAAGGTCTTCAAAGCAGAGCTCACACCAATACCCCTCAAGCTCTTCAACGAAATTGAAAATGAAGGCTCTTTACTAAACTGATTCTGTGAAGCCAGCATATCCCTCATCCCCAAACCAGACAGAGATTCATCAAAGAAAGAGATCTATAGACCCATTTCTTTGATGAACATCGATGCAAAACTTCTCAACAAAATACTGGCCAACCGTCTACAACAACTCATCAAAAAAAATGTACACTATGATAAAACTGGATTCATCACAGGGAGGCAAAGCTGGTTCAACATACACAAATCAATTAATATAATTCAACACATCAACAGGAGCAGGGATAAAATCACATGATTGTCTCAATAGACGCGGAAAAGGCATTTGACAAGATCCAAAACCCCTTTATGTTAAAAGATGTGGAGAAACTAGGAATCCATGGAACATTTCTCAATGTAATAAAGGCTGTGTATGAGAAACCCACTGCTAGTATTATACTTAATGGTGAAAATCTAAAGCCATTCCCTCTAAAATCAGGAACGAGACAAGGATGCCCACTCTCTCCACTCCTTTTTAACATAGTAATAGAATTCCTAGGCAGTGCAATAAGGCAAGAAGCAAGTATAAAGCGGATCCAAGAAGGGAAAGAGGAAATAAAACTATCCCTCTTTGCAGATGACATGATTCTGTATTTAAAGAATCCTATAGACTCTACTCCCAAGCTCCTTGAGCTGATTCAAAGCTTTGGAAGGGTAGCAGGCCATAAAATCCACCCTCACAAATCAACTGCCTTACTTACGCCAACACTGAGAGGAACGAGGCAATAATCAAGAAAGAAAATCCTTTCACAATAGCCTCAAAGAAAATAAAGTACCTAGCAATTAGCTTAACTAAGAATGTAAAGGACCGTTTAGATGAAAACTTTAAAACCCTAAAAAAGGAAATTAAAGCAGAACTAAGGAAATGGAAAAACCTCCCGTGCTCCTGGATTGGAAGAATCAACATTGTGAAAATGACAATCTTGCCAAGGGCTATCTACAAATTCAATGTAATACCCATCAACATCCCAATGTCATTCTTTAAAGACATAGAAGAGGCAATTCAAAATTTCATATGGAATAATAAAAGACCCCGTATAGCGAAAACACTTCTTAGCAGAAAGAACAGCGCTGGAGGAATTCCAATTCCAAACTTAAGGCTCTATTACAGAGCTATAATTCTCAAAACAGCTTCGTACTGACACAAGAACAGGCCTGAAGTCCAATGGAGTAGAACTGCGGACCCATATATTAAACCACAGACCTATGGCCACCTAATCTTTGACCAGGGAGCCAAAAAAATAGAATGGAAGAAAGATAGCCTCTTCAACAAGTTGTGCTGGCAGAACTGGTTAAACACGTGCAGAAAATTAAGTTGGACCCTCCTTTGTCCCCTTGCACTAGAATTAACTCCAAATGGATCAAAGACGTGGAGGTCAAAGCTGACACACTGAAAAGTTTACAGGAAGGAATAGGAGATACACTAGGCCTCCTTGGCACAGGTCGAAACTTTCTTAATAAGGACCAAGAATCACAACAAATCAGAGAAAGGCTGGATAAGTGGGACTGGATTAAACTGCAGAGCTTTTGTATGGCAACGGATATAGCTAGTAAACTAATCAGGAAGCCTACAGAGTGGGAGAAGATCTTCACCACCCAGACAACGGAACAAGGCCTCATATCTAAAATATATCAACAACTCAAAAACTTGAATCACTCCAAAACTAACCTCCAAAGTAACACCCATCCCATTACAAAATGGGCCAAAGACTTAAAGAGAGTCTTCTCGGAAGAAGAAACAAAAATGGCCTATAGACACGTGAAGAAATGTTCAACATCTCTGGTCATAAAAGAAATGCAAATCCAAAGAAGTCTAATATTCCACCTAACTCCAGTTAGAATGGCCAGGATCAGGAAAACGAATGACAACAGATGCTGGAGGGGATGTGGTCAGGAGGGATCACTACTACACTGTTGGTGGGAGTGCAAACTCGTTCAACCACTATGGAAAGCAGTGCGGCAGTGCCTCAAAACGCTAAACATACAACTCCCCTATGACCCAGCAATTCCAGTACTTGGCATTTACCCAACAATCCAGAAACAAGGGCATACTAAACCCACTAGCACAACAATGTTCATTGCAGCACTATTCACCATAGCAAAGATATGGAACCAACCCAGATGTCCCTCAGTTGATGAGTGGATCAACAAGTTGTGGTATTGGTACACAATGGAATTCTATGCTGCTGTCAGAAAGAATGACATCGCCCCATTTTTAGGAAATGGAAAGACTTAGAACAAATCATATTAAGTGAAGTAAGCCAGACTCAAAGGAACTTAGGTTCAGTGGTTTCCCTCATTCGTCATAATCAGTAGAAACCCTGGGCTCTACTAGCAGAGATTGTCAATAGAGCAAAAGGCCATATATAAGGCCATATAAGGTGAAGCTAATTGAAAGGACCTCCAGGATATTGACACAAAAGCCATATAATGAATGATTGTTGTCCTTAATGTACTATGTTGTCTCTCATCTTGCTTGCTGTCCCTTGGTTATCCCATATTGGTATAGTATCTCACTTTGTTATCTGATATATTGAATTTATTTGTATTTGGATATTTGAAATTTGATAGGGAAGGGGGGAAAACCAAGACGGGTGGGGGGTGTGGGTTTGGAGGGAAATGGGTACCAAGACATGTGAAAGGGTATCAATGTATGTGAATTAATGCACCTTCTATCTGGCAAATATCATCTAACCCTTTTACTAATTACAATAAAAAAATGAAAAAAAAAAGAAAGTTGTAGTGTGTCGGGAGGATGATGGGGTCAAATACATTTCTTCTTAGAAATTTACCTCATCTGGTTGCCCTGGATTTTCCTGGCCTTCTTCTTAGAGAAAGTTCTGTTATACTGGATTTGTGGCTTGGCAATGATCTAGCATGTACATCTTCGAGTAAGACATCCACAACTTCCATGCCTGAGACTCGAGTTTCCTGACCTTTGGCAACAGCACAGCAACATCTTTTTTCCTCCTGAGCCATAGGCCAAGTGAGCTGGCTTGAGCTGGTTGTTAGTTACAGTGGCTTGGTTACCAGGGTTCCATATTCTGTTCCATTGTGAGGGAGGCAGGGTCACCTTTCAGGGCCCAATGACCAAAGATCCTTGCTCACAAAAGACCTCACCAAAGACATACTGGAGGCTGAATCTCTCCTCCAGTCTCACAATATACATGTGGATGTAGTATACAGCACACCTTATTTGTCCAATCCCAATGTCTTCCACTAGGCCCAACTACCAGTCTGGTCTCAGGCTCAAGGAGCCTTTCTTAGGTAAGATCCAAACTTAAGGGTCAATATTGCCCTCATCCTTTACAAAACATTTGCTTCACAGTGCCTTCTCTGCCTGCATTTTGCCCCTTGTCGAATTTTTTTTGTTTTTCCTAGTCTTGGGACTTGACCTCAGAGTGTGAACATTGTTCTTGGGCTTTCTTTAGGCTTTAGCTGTCCCACCGAGCCACAGCACCACTTGCAGCGTTTTCTATGTATGTGGTAATGAGGAATCAAACCTGAGGCTTACTGCTTGGTAGCCAAGGACTCTACCACTAGGTCAAACACACAGGGCATCTTGCACATATTTTTGACGTCAATCTACTAGGATATTATTAGGTTTCTGTATCCTAATCAATTTTTTCCTGATGATTAGCTTTGCTGTCATGTGTAAAAAATGCAAGAGGGAAAAACACAGAAGAATTAGTGAAATTAAAAAAAAAGCATTAGACACAGTTAAGTGTTCATTCTTTGTAGGAGAATGGATATTTGGATATGATGATGATGATGATGACTTTATAATTACTATGTCAGGGTTGAGAGTTTGGCATAGTGGTAGAGTGCTTGCCTAGCATCCATGAAGATCTGGGTTTGATTGCTCAGTACCACATAGATAGAAAATCTAGATGTGGCACTGTGGCTCAAGTGGCAGAGGGCTAGACTTGAGAAAACCCGAGGACAGTGCTCAGGCCCTGAATTCAAGCCCCAAGACTGGCAGAAAGATAAAAGAAAATAAAAATGCTTTTTACGAGCTAATTCACTCACAGCATTTGCTTCTGAAATCTTCGCTTCTGCATCTTGTGAAATACCCCTTTCCCTCAACGTAGACAAGAAAAACAGATCCATCCCATGGTCCACTGTGAGGCCACTGGTTGGGCTAAGAGCGAGTCGTGCAGCAACACATAAGTTTTATTCTAATACTTTCCAAACTTTGTACTCAAATATGCTACCTACTTACCAACTTAGGTCAGTTATCCTTATGCTATAACTTTTCTTCATTACTACAATATTCTTACACCCCTACGTTAATCCTCTTGCACCTCCCCTGACCTCTCTCATTCTTTTTTTCTATCTCTGGACCTCTGCTCGTCTTTCAACCCTTATACTGCACGGATCTACACTTGATGGCTGTTGAGCAATATTGTATATGTAGGTGGTTAATTATTCTCTAGGCTCAGAGGGACTTAAAGACAATAGAGATTGGATTGAGAGGCTTATTGTTTTGGGTATAAATCGCTTATCAGTGGTTGTATTAGGCTGGTCTGTAAGTGCACAAAAAGAAATAGTGAAAATACCAATCAAAACTTGTGAACATTTAGTGTCTGCCAGCTACAGAGGTCTAGGTTGGTTATATCTGAAAAACTATAATCGTATTTAGTAGTAATCTTGCTCCCATTTTCAAATGGGCAGAACAAGAAACTCAAGAAAAATGTCAAATCAAGAAACAACATCCCCCACCCAATGTAAACAGACAATGGAACAGTCACTGGCAAACCTAGAGGAGAGTCTTCCAATTGCTACACAAATGCAATTGATAAACATCATTAATGAAAAATGTGAAACTATAAAGAAAGAGATAATGGAGGAAGCCATACCTGAACAAGAGGAAAGCAAAAACAAGGTGATAAGTGAAAAAGAAGAAGCCATAAAGGAGGCCATAATAAAGGTTTTTCAAAGAAAGATGGATGAATTCAAAGAATCCACAAATAAAAACGTGACCAAAATCCAGCAAATGTCCAAAGAAAATAAAGCTACTGAGCTAACCACTCAAAAGGAAATCAAGGAGATAAAGAAATCCATACATGATCTAAAACAAGGGATGCAAGGCATCAAAAGTGAGCAATTAGAAGCAAGGGAGATGAAAAATAAAGCAGATAGCTTTGATAGCAGGTTAGACATTGCAGAGGAGAGAATTTCCGTGTCTGAAGATAATTTAGGTATTATAAAGAACAGAAAATGAGTCAATCCAAATCTAGGAAATATGAGAGAGCGCTTCAGGAGGTCCAAGATACAATTAGGAAGCCTAATTTAAGGCTAGTTGGTACTGAGGAGGGCGTGGAGAAAGAGGTCAATGGTATTGGAAATATACTTCAGAGAATCATCTCAGAGAATTTCTCAAATATCCAGAAGGGCAGGCCCATCCAGATACGAGAAGCTTTTAGAACCCCAAACAGACCTGACCAGAAAAGAACATCCCACCGCCACATTGTGATCCGAACTGGATCAATAGAAACGAAAGGAAAGATCCTACAGGCAGCCAGGGAAAAGGGATCAGTAACCTACAAAGGCAAACCAATCAGAATAACCCCAGATTTCTCAGCAGAGACCATGCAAGCACGAAGTGACTGGAAGCATATATGTCATGCCCTTATATCAAATAACTACCAACCAAGAATACTGTAGACAGCTAAGCTCTCATTCATAACTGAGGGAAAAATAAAAACATTCCATTCCAGGGAAAAGCTGCAACAATATGTCGAAACAAAACCAACACTACAGAGAATTCTCAAAGATGCTCTATACATAGAAAAGCAAAATAAATGCAATATAGGGAAAGAAATGGCACCTAAACAGCATACGATCTAAGGACCACAAGAACTGTCAAGACACAGGCCCTACTAAAAGCTTTTAAAAATGGTAGGAACTAATAAATATCTCTCAATCCTAACTCTCAATATCAATGGACTTAACTCTCCAATTAAACGGCATAGGTTGTCTAGTTGGATCAAAAAGCAAGAGCCATCGTTCTGCTGACTTCGAGAGACACATCTTACCCAAAAACAATCATCTTTTGAAAGTGAGAGGTTGGAATAAACTCTATCAAGCTAACTGCCCCATAAACAGGCTAGAGTTGCCATCCTCATATCAGATACAATAGACTTCAAACTAAAATTAGTAAGAAAAGACAAAGAAGGTTACTACATACTACTAAAGGGGTCTTTCCTCCCGGAAGACATAACAATCCTAAATATTTACACACCCAGTCCCGGAGCTCCAAACTTCATCAAGCAAACTTTACTTACACTGAAACCATACATAGATCGAAACACAGTGATTGTTGGTGAGTTTAACACACCACTCTCACCTATGGACAGATCAACAAGGCAAAAACTCAACAGAGAAACCTTAGAACTGAACAACTATATAGACCAACTAGATCTAACAGACATCTGCAGAATATTCCACCCAGTAACACCACAATATACGTTTTTCTCAGCAGCACATGGAACATTTTCCAAAATAGACCACATCTTAGGCCATAAAGCAAACCTGGACAGATTCAGAAACAATGAAATTATTCCATGTACACTCTCAGACCATAAAGGCATCAAATTGGAGCTGAACACACATCTCCACCAAAGAAAACCCTGTAACTCATGGAGACTGAACCACACATTGTTGAATCAAAAACAATGGGTAATCGAAGAGATCAGAACAGATATCCAACTGTTTATGAAATTTAACAATAAGGAGCACACAAATATCAACTCCTTAGGGACACAACAAAGGCAGTACTCAGAGGAAAATTTATAGCGCTGAGTGCCTACCACAGCAAGTTGGAAAAATGGCAAACCAACTAGTTAATGTCTCACCTTAACCTCCAGGAAAAAGAGCAACAAACCAACCCTAAACCCATTAGGAGAAAGCAAATTATTAAAATCAAAGCAGAATTAAATGATTTGGAATAAAAAAAACTATAGAAAGAATCAGCAATACAAGGAGTTGGTTCTTGAAAGAATTAACAAAATTGACAAGCCCTTAGCAAATCTTACCAAAAAAAGAAGAGAGCATATCGAAATAAACAAAATCGCAGATGAAAATGGTAATATCACGACAGAAATTACCAAGATCCAGAATATCATGAGGGAATACTTCTCAAACCTTTACGCCAACAAATTTGAGAATCTAGAAGAAATGGATGAATTCCTAGACAATATTAACATACACACACTGAACCAAGAAGAGCTAACCCAACTCAACAGGCCTATTGCAAGCTCTGAAATAGAAATGGAAATTAGACAACTTCCACTTAAAAAGAGCCCAGGGCCAGATGGATTCACAGCTGAATTCTATAAGGTCTTCAAAGCAGAGCTCACACCAATACTCCTCAAGCTCTTCAACGAAATTGAAAATGAAGGTTCTTTACTAAACTGATTCTGTGAAGCCAGCATATCCCTCATCCCCAAACCAGACAGAGATTCATCAAAGAAAGAGATCTATAGACCCATTTCTTTGATGAACATCGATGCAAAACTTCTCAACAAAATACTGGCCAACCGTCTACAACAACTCATCCAAAAAAATATACACTATGATCAAACTGGATTCATCACAGGGAGGCAAAGCTGGTTCAACATACACAAATCAATTAATATAATTCAACACATCAACAGGAGCAGGGATAAAATCACATGATTGTCTCAATAGATGCGGAAAAGGCACTTGACAAGATCCAAAACCCCTTTATGTTAAAATATGCGGAGAAACTAGGAATCCATGGAACATTTCTCAATGTAATAAAGGCTGTGTATGAGAAACCCACTGCTAGTATTATACTTAATGGTGAAAATCTAAAGCCATTCCCTCTAAAATCAGGAACGAGACAAGGATGCCCACTCTCTCCACTCCTTTTTAACATAGTACTAGAATTCCTAGGCAGTGCAATAAGGCAAGAAGCAAGCATAAAGGGGATCCAAGTAGGGAAAGAGGAAATAAAACTATCCCTCTTTGCAGATGACATGATTCTGTATTTAAAGAATCCTATAGACTCTACTCCCAAGCTCCTTGAGCTGATTCAAAGCTTTGGTAGGGTAGCAGGCCATAAAATCAACCCTCACAAATCAACTGCCTTACTTTACGCCAACACTGAGAGGAACGAGGCAATAATCAGGAAAGAAAATCCTTTCACAATAGCCTCAAAGAAAATAAAGTACCTAGCAATTAGCTTAACTAAGAATGTAAAGGACCGTTTAGATGAAAACTTTAAAACCCTAAAAAAGGAAATTAAAGCAGAACTAAGGAAATGGAAAAACCTCCCATGCTCCTGGATTGGAAGAATCAACATTGTGAAAATGACAACCTTGCCAAGGGCTATCTACAAATTCAATGTAATACCCATCAACATCCCAATGTCATTCTTTAAAGACATAGAAGAGGCAATTCAAAATTTCATATGGAATAATAAAAGACCCCGTATAGCAAAAACACTTCTTAGCAGAAAGAACAGCGCTGGAGGAACTTCAATTCCAAACTTAAGGCTCTATTACAGAGCTATAATTCTCAAAACAGCTTGGTACTGGCACAAGAACAGGCCTGAAGTCCAATGGAGTAGAACTGCGGACCCAGATATTAAACCACAGACCTATGGCCACCTAATCTTTGACCAGGGAGCCAAAAAAAATAGAATGGAAGAAAGATAGCCTCTTCAACAAGTTGTGCTTGCAGAACTGGTTAATCACCTGCAGTAAACTAAATTTGGATCCTTCTTTGTCACCTTGCACTAGAATTAACTCCAAATGGATCAAAGACGTGGAGGTAAAAGCTGACACACTGAAAAGTTTACAGGAAGGAATAGGAGATACACTAGGCCTCCTTGGTACAGGTCGAAACTTTCTTAATAAGGACCAAGAATCACAACAAATCAGAGAAAGGCTGGATAAGTGGGACTGCATTAAACTGCAGAGCTTTTGTATGGCAACGGATATAGCTAGTAAACTAATCAGGAAGCCTACAGAGTGGGAGATGATCTTCACCACCCAAACAACGGAACAAGGCCTCATATCTAAAATATATCAACAACTCAAAAAATTGAATCACTCCAAAACTAACCTCCAAAGTAACACCCATCCCATTACAAAATGGGCCAAAGACTTAAAGAGAGTCTTCTCGGAAGAAGAAACAAAAATGGCCTATAGACACATGAAGAAATGCTCAACATCTCTGGTCATAAAAGAAATGCAAATCAAAACAAGTCTAAGATTCCACCTAACTCCAGTTAGAATGGCCAGGATCAGGAAAACGAATGACAACAGATGCTGGAGGGGATGTGGTCAGGAGGGATCACTACTACACTGTTGGTGGGAGTGCAAACTCGTTCAACCACTATGGAAAGCAGTGCGGCAGTGCCTCAAAACGCTAAACATACAACTCCCCTATGACCCAGCAATTCCAGTACTTGGCATTTACCCAACAATCCAGAAACAAGGGCATACTAAACCCACTAGCACAACAATGTTCATTGCAGCACTATTCACCATAGCAAAGATATGGAACCAAGCCAGATGTCCCTCAGTTGATGAGTGGATCAACAAGTTGTGGTATTTGTACACAATGGAATTCTATGCTGCTGTCAGAAAGAATGACATCGCCCCATTTGTTAGGAAATGGAAAGACTTAGAACAAATCATATTAAGTGAAGTAAGCCAGACTCAAAGGAACTTAGGCTCAGTGGTTTCCCTCATTCGTCATAATCAGTAGAAACCTTGGACTCTACTGGCAGAGATTGTCAATAGAGCAAAAGGCCATATATAAGGCCATATAATGTGAAGCTAATTGAAAGGACCTCCAGGATATTGACACAAAAGCCATATAATGAATGATTGTTGTCCTTAATGTACTATGTTGTCTCTCATCTCGCTTGCTGTCCCTTGGTTATCCCATATTGGTATAGTATCTCACTTTGTTATCTGATATATTGAATTTATTTGTATTTGGATATTTGAAATTTGATAGGGAAGGGGGGAAAACCAAGACAGGTGGGGGGTGTGGGGTTGGAGGGAAATGGGTACCAAGACATGTGAAAGGGTATCAATGTATGTAAATTAATGCACCTTCTATCTGGCAAATATCATCTAACCCTTGTGGGGAGGATGATGGGGTCAAATACATTTCTTCTTACAAATTTACCTCATCTGGTTGCCCTGGATTTTCCTGGCCTTCTTCTTAGAGAAAGTTCTGTTATACTGGATTTGTGGCTTTTCAATGATCTAGCATGTACATCTTCGAGTAAGACATCCACAACTTCCATGCCTGAGACTCGAGTTTCCTGACCTTTGGCAACAGCACAGCAACATCTTTCTTCCTCCTGAGCCACAGGCCAAGTGAGCTGGCTTGAGCTGGTTGTTAGTTACAGTGGCTTGATTACCAGGGTTCCATATTCTGTTCCATTGTGAGGGAGGCAGGGTCACCTTTCAGGGCCCAATGACCAAAGATCCTTGCTCACAAAAGACCTCACCAAAGACATACTGGAGGCTGAATCTCTCCTCCAGTCTCACAATATACATGTGGATGTAGTATACAGCACACCTTATTTGTCCAATCCCAATGTCTTCCACTAGGCCCAACTACCAGTCTGGTCTCAGGCTCAAGGGGCCTTTCTTAGGTAAGATCCAAACTTAAGGGTCAATATTGCCCTCATCATTTACAAAACATTTGCTTCACAGTGCCTTCTCTGCCAGCATTTTGCCCCTTGTCGAATTTTTTTTTGTTTTTCCTAGTCTTGGGACTTGACCTCAGAGTGTGAACATTGTTCTTGGGCTTTCTTTAGGCTTTAGCTGTCCCACCGAGCCACAGCACCACTTGCAGCGTTTTCTATGTATGTGGTAATGAGGAATCAAACCTGAGGCTTACTGCTTGGTAGCCAAGGACTCTCCCACTAGGTCAAACACACAGGGCATCTTGCACATATTTTTGACGTCAATCTACTAGGATATTATTAGGTTTCTGTATCCTAATCAATTTTTTCCTGATGATTAGCTTTGCTGTCATGTGTAAAAAATGCAAGAGGGAAAAACACAGAAGAATTAGTGAAATTAAAAAAAAAGCATTAGACACAGTTAAGTGTGCATTCTTTGTAGGAGAAAGGATATTTGGATATGATGATGATGATGATGATGACTTTATAATTACTATGTCAGGGTTGAGAGTTTGGCATAGTGGTAGAGTGCTTGCCTAGCATCCATGAAGATCTGGGTTTGATTGCTCAGTACCACATAGATAGAAAATCTAGATGTGGCACTGTGGCTCAAGTGGCAGAGGGCTAGACTTGAGAAAACCCGAGGACAGTGCTCAGGCCCTGAATTCAAGCCCCAAGACTGGCAGAAAGATAAAAGAAAATAAAAATGCTTTTTACGAGCTAATTCACTCACAGCATTTGCTTCTGAAATCTTCGCTTCTGCATCTTGTGAAATACCCCTTTCCCTCAACGTAGACAAGAAAAACAGATCCATCCCATGGTCCACTGTGAGGCCACTGGTTGGGCTAAGAACTAGTCGTGCAGCAACACAAACTTTGTACTCAAATATGCTACCTACTTACCAACTTGTGTCAGTTATCCTTATGCTATAACTTTTCTTCATTACTACAATATTCTTACACTCCTACGTTAATCCTCTTGCACCTCCCCTGACCTCTCTCATTCTTTTTTTCTATCTCTGGACCTCTGTTCGTCTTTCAACCCTTATACTGCACGGATCTACACTTGATGGCTGTTGAGAAATATTGTATATGTAGGTGGTTAATTATTCTCTAGGCTCAGAGGGACTTAAAGACAATAGAGATTGGATTGAGAGGCTTATTGTTTTGGGTATAAATCGCTTATCAGTGGTTGTATTAGGCTGGTCTGTAAGTGCACAAAAAGAAAGAGTGATAATACCAATCAAAACTTGTGAACATCTAGTGTCTGCCAGCGACAGAAGTCTAGGTTGGTTATATCTGAAAAACTATAATCGTATTTAGTAGTAATCTTGCTCCCATTTTCAAATGGGCAGAACAAGAAACTCAAGAAAAATGTCAAATCAAGAAACAACATCCCCCACCCAATGTAAACAGACAATGGAACAGTCACTGGCAAACCTAGAGGAGAGTCTTCCAATTGCTACACAAATGCAATTGATAAACATCATTAATGAAAAATGTGAAAATATAAAGAAAGAGATAATGGAGGAAGCCATACCTGAACAAGAGGAAAGCAAAAACAAGGTGATAAGTGAAAAAGAAGAAGCCATAAAGGAGGCCATAATAAAGGTTTTTCAAAGAAAGATGGATGAATTCAAAGAATCCACAAATCAAAACGTGACCAAACTCCAGCAAATGTCCAAAGAAAATAAACCTACTGAGCTAACCACTCAAAAGGAAATCAAGGAGATAAAGAAATCCATACATGATCTAAAACAAGGGATGCAAGGCATCAAAAGTGAGCAATTAGAAGCAAGGGAGATGAAAAATAAAGTAGATAGCTTTGATAGCAGGTTAGACATTGCAGAGGAGAGAATTTCCGTGGCTGAACATAATTTAGGTATTATAAAGAACAGAAAATGAGTCAATCCAAATCTAGGAAATATGAGAGAGCGCTTCAGGAGGTCCAAGATACAATTAGGAAGCCTAATTTAAGGCTAGTTGGTACTGAGGAGGGCGTGGAGAAAGAGGTCAATGGTATTGGAAATATACTTCAGGGAATCATCTCAGAGAATTTCCCAAATATCCAGAAGGGCAGGCCCATCCAGATACGAGAAGCTTTTAGGACCCCAAACAGACCTGACCAGAAAAGAACATCCCACCGCCACATTGTGATCCGAACTGGATCAATAGAAACGAAAGGAAAGATCCTAAAGGCAGCCAGGGAAAAGAGATCAGTAACCTACAAAGGCAAACCAATCAGAATAACCCCAGATTTCTCAGCAGAGACCATGCAAGCACGAAGTGACTGGAAGCATATATGTCATGCCCTTATATCAAATAACTACCAACCAAGAATACTGTAGCCAGCTAAGCTCTCTTTCATAACTGAGGGAAAAATAAAAACATTCCATTCCAGGGAAAAGCTGCAACAATATGTCGAAACAAAACCAACACTACAGAGAATTCTCAAAGATGCTCTATACATAGAAAACCAAAATAAATGCAATATAGGGAAAGAAATGGCACCTAAACAGCATACCATCTAAGGACCACAAGAACTGTCAAGACACAGGCCCTACTAAAAGCTTTTAAAAATGGTAGGAACTAATAAATATCTCTCAATCCTAACTCTCAATATCAATGGACTTAACTCTCCAATTAAACGCCATAGGTTGTCTAGTTGGATCAAAAAGCAAGAGCCATCGTTCTGCTGACTTCGAGAGACACATCTTACCCAAAAACAATCATCTTTTGAAAGTGAGAGGTTGGAATAAACTCTATCAAGCTAACTGCCCCCATAAACAGGCTAGAGTTGCCATCCTCATATCAGATACAATAGACTTCAAACTAAAATTAGTAAGAAAAGACAAAGAAGGTTACTACATACTACTAAAGGGATCTTTCCTCCCGGAAGACATAACAATACTAAATATTTACACACCCAATCCCGGAGCTCCAAACTTCATCAAGCAAACTGTACTTACAGTGAAACCATACATAGATCGAAATACAGTGATTGTTGGTGAGTTTAACACACCACTCTCACCTATGGACAGATCAACAAGGCAAAAACTCAACAGAGAAACCTTAGAACTGAACAACTATATAGACCAACTAGATCTAACAGACATCTGCAGAATATTCCACCCAGTAACACCACAATATACGTTTTTCTCAGCAGCACATGGAAAATTTTCCAAAATAGACCACATCTTAGGCCATAAAGCAAACCTGGACAGATTCAGAAACACTGAAATTATTCCATGCACACTCTCAGACCATAAAGGCATCAAATTGGAGCTGAACACACATCTCCACCAAAGAAAACCCTGTAACTCATGGAGACTGAACCACACATTGTTGAGTCAAAAACAATGGGTAATCGAAGAGTTCAGAACAGATATCCAACTGTTTATAAAATTTAACAATAAGGAGCACACAAATATCAACTCCTTAGGGACACAACAAAGGCAGTACTCAGAGGAAAATTTATAGCGCGGAGTGCCTACAACAGCAAGTTGGAAAAATGGCAAACCAACTAGTTAATGTCTCACCTTAACCTCCTGGAAAAAGAGCAACAAACCAACTCTAAACCCATTAGGAGAAAGCAAATTATTAAAATCAAAGCAGAATTAAATGATTTGGAATAAAAAAAACTATAGACAGAATCAACAAAAGAAGGATTTGGTTCTTGAAAGAATTAACAAAATTGACAAGCCCTTAGCAAATCTTACCAAAAAAAGAAGAGAGCATATCGAAATAAACAAAATCGCAGATGAAATTGGTAATATCACGACAGAAATTACCAAGATCCAGAATATCATGAGGGAATACTTCTCAAACCTTTACGCCAACAAATTTGAGAATCTAGAAGAAATGGATGAATTCCTAGACAATATTAACATACACACACTGAACCAAGAAGAGCTAACCCAACTCAACAGGCCTATTTCAAGCTCTGAAATAGAAATGGAAATTAGACAACTTCCACTTAAAAAGAGCCCAGGGCCAGATGGATTCACACCTGAATTCTAAAAGGTCTTCAAAGTAGAGCTCACACCAATACTCCTCAAGCTCTTCAACGAAATTGAAAATGAAGGTTCTTTACCAAACTGATTCTGTGAAGCCAGCATATCCCTCATCCCCAAACGAGACAGAGATTCATCAAAGAAAGAGATCTATAGACCCATTTCTTTGATGAACCTCGATGCAAAACTTCTCAACAAAATACTGGCCAACCGTCTACAACAACTCATCAAAAAAATATACACTATGATCAAACTGGATTCATCACAGGGAGGCAAAGCTGGTTCAACATACACAAATCAATTAATATAATTCAACACATCAACAGGAGCAGGGATAAAATCACATGATTGTCTCAATAGATGCGGAAAAGGCATTTGACAAGATCCAAAACCCCTTTATGTTAAAAGATGTGGAGAAACTAGGAATCCATGGAACATTTCTCAATGTAATAAAGGCTGTGTATGAGAAAACCACTGCTAGTATTATACTTAATGGTGAAAATCTAAAGCCATTCCCTCTAAAATCAGGAATGAGACAAGGATGCCCACTCTCTCCACTCCCTTTTAACATAGTACTAGAATTCCTAGGCAGTGCAATAAG
This sequence comes from Megascapheus bottae, assembly GCA_024803745.1. Taxonomy (NCBI): domain Eukaryota; kingdom Metazoa; phylum Chordata; class Mammalia; order Rodentia; family Geomyidae; genus Megascapheus; species Megascapheus bottae. Next base: position 5,656,654 of record JANJXV010000052.1, on the reverse strand, counting down.
GCAAGAAGCAAGCATAAAGGTGATCCAAGTAGGGAAAGAGTAAATAAAACTATCCCTCTTTGCAGATGACATGATTCTGCATTTAAAGAATCCTATAGACTCTACTCCCAAGCTCCTTGAGCTGATTCAAAGCTTTGGAAGGGTAGCAGGCCATAAAATCAACCCTCACAAATCAACTGCCTTACTTTACGCCAACACTGAGAGGAAAGAGGCAATAATCAGGAAAGAAAATCCTTTCACAATAACCTCAAAGAAAATAAAGTACCTAGCAATTAGCTTAACTAAGAATGTAAAGGACCGTTTAGATGAAAACTTTAAAACCCTAAAAAAGGAAATTAAAGCAGAACTAAGGAAATGGAAAAACCTCCCATGCTCCTGGATTGGAAGAATCAACATTGTGAAAATGACAATCTTGCCAAGGGCTATCTACAAATTCAATGTAATACCCATCAACATCCCAATGTCATTCTTTAAAGACATAGAAGAGGCAATTCAAAATTTCATATGGAATAATAAAAGACCCCGTATAGCAAAAACACTTCTTAGCAGAAAGAACAGCGCTGGAGGAATTTCAATTCCAAACTTAAGGCTCTATTACAGAGCTATAATTCTCAAAACAGCTTGGTACTGGCACAAGAACAGGCCTGAAGTCCAATGGAGTAGAACTGCGGACCCAGATATTAAACCACAGACCTATGGCCACCTAATCATTGACCAGGGAGCCAAAAAAAATAGAATGGAAGAAAGATAGCCTCTTCAACAAGTTGTGCTGGCAGAACTGGTTAAACACCTGCAGAAAACTAAAGTTGGACCCTCCTTTGTCCCCTTGCACTAGAATTAACTCCAAATGGATCAAAGACGTGGAGGTAAAAGCTGACACACTGAAAAGTTTACAGGAAGGAATAGGAGATACACTAGGCCTCCTTGGCACAGGTCGAAACTTTCTTAATAAGGACCAAGAATCACAACAAATCAGAGAAAGACTGGATAAGTGGGACTGCATTAAACTGCAGAGCTTTTGTATGGCAACGGATATAGCTAGTAAACTAATCAGGAAGCCTACAGAGTGGGAGAAGATCTTCACCACCCAAACAACGGAACAAGGCCTCATATCTAAAATATATCAACAACTCAAAAAATTGAATCACTCCAAAACTAACCTCCAAAGTAACACCCATCCCATTACAAAATGGGCCAAAGACTTAAAGAGAGTCTTCTCGGAAGAAGAAACAAAAATGGCCTATAGACACATGAAGAAATGCTCAACATCTCTGGTCATAAAAGAAATGCAAATCAAAACAAGTCTAAGATTCCACCTAACTCCAGTTAGAATGGCCAGGATTAGGAAAACGAATGACAACAGATGCTGGAGGGGATGCGGTCAGGAGGGATCACTACTACACTGTTGGTGGGAGTGCAAACTCGTTCAACCACTATGGAAAGCAGTGCGGCAGTGCCTCAAAACGCTAAACATACCACTCCCCTATGACCCAGTAATTCCAGTACTTGGCATTTACCCAACAATCCAGAAACAAGGGCATACTAAACCCACTAGCACAACAATGTTCATTGCAGCACTATTCACCATAGCAAAGATATGGAACCAACCCAGATGTCCCTCAGTTGATGAGTGGATCAACAAGTTGTGGTATTTGTACACAAGGGAATTCTATGCTGCTGTCAGAAAGAATGACATCGCCCCATTTGTTAGGAAATGGAAAGACTTAGAACAAATCATATTAAGTGAAGTAAGCCAGACTCAAAGGAACTTAGGCTCAGTGGTTTCCCTCATTCGTAATAATCAGTAGAAACCTTGGGCTCCACTAGCAGAGATTGTCAATAGAGCAAAAGGCCATATATAAGGCCATATAATATGAAGCTAATTGAAAGGACCTCCAGGATATTGACACAAAAGCCATATAATGAATGATTGTTGTCCTTAATGTACTATGTTGTCTCTCATCTCGCTTGCTGTCCCTTGGTTATCCCATATTGGTATAGTATCTCACTTTGTTATCTGATATATTGAATTTATTTGTATTTGGATATTTGAAATTTGATAGGGAAGGGGGGAAAACCAAGACGGGTGGGGGGTGTGGGGTTGGAGGGAAATGGGTACCCAGACATGTGAAAGGGTATCAATGTATGTGAATTCATGCACCCTCTATCTGGCAAATATCATCTAACCCTTTTACTAATTACAATAAAAAAATGAAAAAGAAAGAAATTTGTAGTGTGTGGGGAGGATGATGGGGTCAAATACATTTCTTCTTAGAAATTTACCTCATCTGGTTGCCCTGGATTTTCCTGGCCTTCTTCTTAGAGAAAGTTCTGTTATACTGGATTTGTGGCTTGGCAATGATCTAGCATGTACATCTTCGAGTAAGACATCCACAACTTCCATGCCTGAGACTCGAGTTTCCTGACCTTTGGCAACAGCACAGCAACACCTTTCTTCCTCCTGAGCCACAGGCCAAGTGAGCTGGCTTGAGCTGGTTGTTAGTTACAGTGGCTTGGTTACCAGGGTTCCATATTCTGTTCCATTGTGAGGGAGGCAGGGTCACCTTTCAGGGCCCAATGACCAAAGATCCTTGCTCACGAAAGACCTCACCAAAGACATACTGGAGGCTGAATCTCTCCTCCAGTCTCACAATATACATGTGGATGTAGTATACAGCACACCTTATTTGTCCAATCCCAATGTCTTCCACTAGGCCCAACTACCAGTCTGGTCTCAGGCTCAAGGAGCCTTTCTTAGGTAAGATCCAAATTTAAAGGTCAATATTGCCCTCATGCTTTACAAAACATTTGCTTCACAGTGCCTTCTCTGCCTGCATTTTGCCCCTTGTCGAATTTTTTTTTGTTTTTGCTAGTCTTGGGACTTGACTTCAGAGTGTGAACATTGTTCTTGGGCTTTCTTTAGGCTTTAGCTGTCCCACCGAGCCACAGCACCACTTGCAGCGTTTTCTATGTATGTGGTAATGAGGAATCAAACCTGAGGCTTACTGCTTGGTAGCCAAGGACTCTCCCACTAGGTCAAACACACAGGGCATCTTGCACATATTTTTGACGTCAATCTACTAGGATATTATTAGGTTTCTGTATCCTAATCAATTTTTTCCTGATGATTAGCTTTGCTGTCATGTGTAAAAAATGCAAGAGGGAAAAACACAGAAGAATTAGTGAAATTAAAAAAAAACATTAGACATAGTTAAGTGTTCATTCTTTGTAGGAGAAAGGATATTTGGATATGATGATGATGATGATGATGATAATGATGATTATGATGATGATGATGATGACTTTATAATTACTATGTCAGGGTTGAGAGTTTGGCATAGTGGTAGAGTGCTTGCCTAGCATCCATGAAGATCTGGGTTTGATTGCTCAGTACCACATAGATAGAAAATCTAGATGTGGCACTGTGGCTCAAGTGGCAGAGGGCTAGACTTGAGAAAACCCGAGGACAGTGCTCAGGCCCTGAATTCAAGCCCCAAGACTGGCAGAAAGATAAAAGAAAATAAAAATGCTTTTTACGAGCTAATTCACTCACAGCATTTGCTTCTGAAATCTTCGCTTCTGCATCTTGTGAAATACCCCTTTCCCTCAACGTAGACAAGAAAAACAGATCCATCCCATGGTCCACTGTGAGGCCACTGGTTGGGCTAAGAACTAGTCGTGCAGGAACACATAAGTTTTATTCTAATACTTTCCAAACTTTGTACTCAAATATGCTACCTACTTACCAACTTATGTCAGTTATCCTTATGCTATAACTTTTCTTCATTACTACAATATTCTTACACTCCTACGTTAATCCTCTTGCACCTCCCCTGACCTCTCTCATTCTTTTTTTCTATCTCTGGACCTCTGTTCGTCTTTCAACCCTTATACTGCACGGATCTACACTTGATGGCTGTTGAGCAATATTGTATTTGTAGGTGGTTAATTATTCTCTAGGCTCAGAGGGACTTAAAGACAATAGAGATTGGATTGAGAGGCTTATTGTTTTGGGTATAAATCGCTTATCAGTGGTTGTATTAGGCTGGTCTGTAAGTGCACAAAAAGAAAGAGTGATAATACCAATCAAAACTTGTGAACATCTAGTGTCTGCCAGCTACAGAGGTCTAGGATGGTTATATCTGAAAAACTATGATCGTATTTAGTAGTAATCTTGCTCCCATTTTCAAATGGGCAGAACAAGAAACTCAAGAAAAATGTCAAATCAAGAAACAACATCCCCCACCCAATGTAAACAGACAATGGAACAGTCACTGGCAAACCTAGAGGAGAGTCTTCCAATTGCTACACAAATGCAATTGATAAACATCATTAATGAAAAATGTGAAAATATAAAGAAAGGGATAATGGAGGAAGCCATACCTGAACAAGAGGAAAGCAAAAACAAGGTGATAAGTGAAAAAGAAGAAGCCATAAAGGAGGCCATAATAAAGGTTTTTCAAAGAAAGATGGATGAATTCAAAGAATCCACAAATAAAAACGTGACCAAACTCCAGCAAATGTCCAAAGAAAATAAAGCTACTGAGCTAACCACTCAAAAGGAAATCAAGGAGATAAAGAAATCCATACATGATCTAAAACAAGGGATGCAAGGCATCAAAAGTGATCAATTAGAAGCAAGGGAGATGAAAAATAAAGTAGATAGCTTTGATAGCAGGTTAGACATTGCAGAGGAGAGAATTTCCGTGGCTGAAGATAATTTGGGAATTATAAAGAACAGAAAATGAGTCAATCCAAATCTAGGAAATATGAGAGAGCGCTTCAGGAGGTCCAAGATACAATTAGGAAGCCTAATTTAAGGCTAGTTGGTACTGAGGAGGGCGTGGAGAAAGAGGTCAATGGTATTGGAAATATACTTCAGGGAATCATCTCAGAGAATTTCCCAAATATCCAGAAGGGCAGGCCCATCCAGATACGAGAAGCTTGTAGAACCCCAAACAGACCTGACCAGAAAAGAACATCCCACCGCCACATTGTGATCCGAACTGGATCAATAGAAACGAAAGGAAAGATTCTAAAGGCAGCCAGGGAAAAGGGATCAGTAACCTACAAAGGCAAACCAATCAGAATAACCCCAGATTTCTCAGCAGAGACCATGCAAGCACGAAGTGACTGGAAGCATATATGTCATGCCCTTATATCAAATAACTACCAACCAAGAATACTGTAGCCAGCTAAGCTCTCATTCATAACTGAGGGAAAAATAAAAACATTCCATTCCAGGGAAAAGCTGCAACAATATGTCGAAACAAAACCAACACTACAGAGAATTCTCAAAGATGCTCTATACATAGAAAACCAAAATAAATGCAATATAGGGAAAGAAAAGGCACCTAAACAGCATACCATCTAAGGACCACAAGAACTGTCAAGACACAGGCCCTACTAAAAGCTTTTAAAAATGGTAGGAACTAATAAATATCTCTCAATCCTAACTCTCAATATCAATGGACTTAACTCTCCAATTAAACCGCATAGGTTGTCTAGTTGGATCAAAAAGCAAGAGCCATCGTTCTGCTGACTTCGAGAGACACATCTTACCCAAAAACAATAATCTTTTGAAAGTGAGAGGTTGGAATAAACTCTATCAAGCTAACTGCCCCCATAAACAGGCTAGAGTTGCCATCCTCATATCAGATACAATAGACTTCAAACTAAAATTAGTAAGAAAAGACAAAGAAGGTTACTACATACTACTAAAGGGATCTTTCCTCCCGGAAGACATAACAATCCTAAATATTTACACACCCAATCCCGGAGCTCCAAACTTCATCAACCAAACTTTACTTACACTGAAACCATACATAGATCGAAACACAGTGATGGTTGGTGAGTTTAACACACCACTCTCACCTATGGACAGATCAACAAGGCAAAAACTCAACAGAGAAACCTTAGAACTGAACAACTATATAGACCAACTAGATCTAACAGACATCTGCAGAATATTCCACCCAGTAACACCACAGTATACGTTTTTCTCAGCAGCACATGGAACATTTTCCAAAATAGACCACATCTTAGGCCATAAAGCAAACCTGGACAGATTCACAAACACTGAAATTATTCCATGCACACTCTCAGACCATAAAGGCATCAAATTGGAGCTGAACACACATCTCCACCAAAGAAAACCCTGTAACTCATGGAGACTGAACCACACATTGTTGAATCAAAAACAATGGGTAATCGAAGAGATCAGAACAGATATCCAACTGTTTATGAAATTTAACAATAAGGAGCACACAAATATCAACTCCTTAGGGACACAACAAAGGCAGTACTCAGAGGAAAATTTATAGCGTGGAGTGCCTACAACAGCAAGTTGGAAAAATGGCAAACCAACTAGTTAATGTCTCACATTAACCTCCTGGAAAAAGAGCAACAAAACAACCCTAAACCCATTAGGAGAAAGCAAATTATTAAAATCAAAGCAGAATTAAATGATTTGGAATAAAAAAAAACTATAGAAAGAATCAACAAAACAAGGAGTTGGTTCTTGAAAGAATTAACAAAATTGACAAGCCCTCAGCAAATCTTACCAAAAAAAGAAGAGAGCATATCGAAATAAACAAAATCGCAGATGAAAATGGTAATATCACGACAGAAATTACCAAGATCCAGAATATCATGAGGGAATACTTCTCAAACCTTTACGCCAACAAATTTGAGAATCTAGAAGAAATGGATGAATTCCTAGACAATATTAACATACACACACTGAACCAAGAAGAGCTAACCCAACTCAACAGGCCTATTTCAAGCTCTGAAATAGAAATGGAAATTAGACAACTTCCACTTAAAAAGAGCCCAGGGCCAGATGGATTCACAGCTGAATTCTATAAGGTCTTCAAAGCAGAGCTCACACCAATACTCCTCAAGCTCTTCAACGAAATTGAAAATGAAGGTTCTTTACTAAACTGATTCTGTGAAGCCAGCATATCCCTCATCCCCAAACCAGACAGAGATTCATCAAAGAAAGAGATCTATAGACCCATTTCTTTGATGAACATCGATGCAAACCTTCTCAACAAAATACTGGCCAACCGTCTACAACAACTCATCAAAAAAAAATATACACTATGATCAAACTGGATTCATCACAGGGAGGCAAAGCTGGTTCAACATACACAAATCAATTAATATAATTCAACACATCAACAGGAGCAGGGATAAAATCACATGATTGTCTCAATAGATGCGGAAAAGGCATTTGACAAGATCCAAAACCCCTTTATGTTAAAAGATGTGGAGAAACTAGGAATCCATGGAACATTTCTCAATGTAATAAAGGCTGTGTATGAGAAAACCACTGCTAGTATTATACTTAATGGTGAAAATCTAAAGCCATTCCCTCTAAAATCAGGAATGAGACAAGGATGCCCACTCTCTCCACTCCCTTTTAACATAGTACTAGAATTCCTAGGCAGTGCAATAAGGCAAGAAGCAAGCATAAAGGTGATCCAAGTAGGGAAAGAGTAAATAAAACTATCCCTCTTTGCAGATGACATGATTCTGTATTTAAAGAATCCTATAGACTCTACTCCCAAGCTCCTTGAGCTGATTCAAAGCTTTGGAAGGGTAGCAGGCCATAAAATCAACCCTCACAAATCAACTGCCTTACTTTACGCCAACACTGAGAGGAAAGAGGCAATAATCAGGAAAGAAAATCCTTTCACAATAACCTCAAAGAAAATAAAGTACCTAGCAATTAGCTTAACTAAGAATGTAAAGGACCGTTTAGATGAAAACTTTAAAACCCTAAAAAAGGAAATTAAAGCAGAACTAAGGAAATGGAAAAACCTCCCATGCTCCTGGATTGGAAGAATCAACATTGTGAAAATGACAATCTTGCCAAGGGCTATCTACAAATTCAATGTAATACCCATCAACATCCCAATGTCATTCTTTAAAGACATAGAAGAGGCAATTCAAAATTTCATATGGAATAATAAAAGACCCCGTATAGCAAAAACACTTCTTAGCAGAAAGAACAGCGCTGGAGGAATTTCAATTCCAAACTTAAGGCTCTATTACAGAGCTATAATTCTCAAAACAGCTTGGTACTGGCACAAGAACAGGCCTGAAGTCCAATGGAGTAGAACTGCGGACCCAGATATTAAACCACAGACCTATGGCCACCTAATCATTGACCAGGGAGCCAAAAAAAATAGAATGGAAGAAAGATAGCCTCTTCAAAAAGTTGTGCTGGCAGAACTGGTTAAACACCTGCAGAAAACTAAAGTTGGACCCTCCTTTGTCCCCTTGCACTAGAATTAACTCCAAATGGATCAAAGACGTGGAGGTAAAAGCTGACACACTGAAAAGTTTACAGGAAGGAATAGGAGATACACTAGGCCTCCTTGGCACAGGTCGAAACTTTCTTAATAAGGACCAAGAATCACAACAAATCAGAGAAAGACTGGATAAGTGGGACTGCATTAAACTGCAGAGCTTTTGTATGGCAACGGATATAGCTAGTAAACTAATCAGGAAGCCTACAGAGTGGGAGAAGATCTTCACCACCCAAACAACGGAACAAGGCCTCATATCTAAAATATATCAACAACTCAAAAAATTGAATCACTCCAAAACTAACCTCCAAAGTAACACCCATCCCATTACAAAATGGGCCAAAGACTTAAAGAGAGTCTTCTCGGAAGAAGAAACAAAAATGGCCTATAGACACATGAAGAAATGCTCAACATCTCTGGTCATAAAAGAAATGCAAATCAAAACAAGTCTAAGATTCCACCTAACTCCAGTTAGAATGGCCAGGATTAGGAAAACGAATGACAACAGATGCTGGAGGGGATGCGGTCAGGAGGGATCACTACTACACTGTTGGTGGGAGTGCAAACTCGTTCAACCACTATGGAAAGCAGTGCGGCAGTGCCTCAAAACGCTAAACATACCACTCCCCTATGACCCAGTAATTCCAGTACTTGGCATTTACCCAACAATCCAGAAACAAGGGCATACTAAACCCACTAGCACAACAATGTTCATTGCAGCACTATTCACCATAGCAAAGATATGGAACCAACCCAGATGTCCCTCAGTTGATGAGTGGATCAACAAGTTGTGGTATTTGTACACAAGGGAATTCTATGCTGCTGTCAGAAAGAATGACATCGCCCCATTTGTTAGGAAATGGAAAGACTTAGAACAAATCATATTAAGTGAAGTAAGCCAGACTCAAAGGAACTTAGGCTCAGTGGTTTCCCTCATTCGTAATAATCAGTAGAAACCTTGGGCTCCACTAGCAGAGATTGTCAATAGAGCATGTACATCTTCGAGTAAGACATCCACAACTTCCATGCCTGAGACTCGAGTTTCCTGACCTTTGGCAACAGCACAGCAACACCTTTCTTCCTCCTGAGCCACAGGCCAAGTGAGCTGGCTTGAGCTGGTTGTTAGTTACAGTGGCTTGGTTACCAGGGTTCCATATTCTGTTCCATTGTGAGGGAGGCAGGGTCACCTTTCAGGGCCCAATGACCAAAGATCCTTGCTCACGAAAGACCTCACCAAAGACATACTGGAGGCTGAATCTCTCCTCCAGTCTCACAATATACATGTGGATGTAGTATACAGCACACCTTATTTGTCCAATCCCAATGTCTTCCACTAGGCCCAACTACCAGTCTGGTCTCAGGCTCAAGGAGCCTTTCTTAGGTAAGATCCAAATTTAAAGGTCAATATTGCCCTCATGCTTTACAAAACATTTGCTTCACAGTGCCTTCTCTGCCTGCATTTTGCCCCTTGTCGAATTTTTTTTTGTTTTTGCTAGTCTTGGGACTTGACTTCAGAGTGTGAACATTGTTCTTGGGCTTTCTTTAGGCTTTAGCTGTCCCACCGAGCCACAGCACCACTTGCAGCGTTTTCTATGTATGTGGTAATGAGGAATCAAACCTGAGGCTTACTGCTTGGTAGCCAAGGACTCTCCCACTAGGTCAAACACACAGGGCATCTTGCACATATTTTTGACGTCAATCTACTAGGATATTATTAGGTTTCTGTATCCTAATCAATTTTTTCCTGATGATTAGCTTTGCTGTCATGTGTAAAAAATGCAAGAGGGAAAAACACAGAAGAATTAGTGAAATTAAAAAAAAACATTAGACATAGTTAAGTGTTCATTCTTTGTAGGAGAAAGGATATTTGGATATGATGATGATGATGATGATGATAATGATGATTATGATGATGATGATGATGACTTTATAATTACTATGTCAGGGTTGAGAGTTTGGCATAGTGGTAGAGTGCTTGCCTAGCATCCATGAAGATCTGGGTTTGATTGCTCAGTACCACATAGATAGAAAATCTAGATGTGGCACTGTGGCTCAAGTGGCAGAGGGCTAGACTTGAGAAAACCCGAGGACAGTGCTCAGGCCCTGAATTCAAGCCCCAAGACTGGCAGAAAGATAAAAGAAAATAAAAATGCTTTTTACGAGCTAATTCACTCACAGCATTTGCTTCTGAAATCTTCGCTTCTGCATCTTGTGAAATACCCCTTTCCCTCAACGTAGACAAGAAAAACAGATCCATCCCATGGTCCACTGTGAGGCCACTGGTTGGGCTAAGAACTAGTCGTGCAGGAACACATAAGTTTTATTCTAATACTTTCCAAACTTTGTACTCAAATATGCTACCTACTTACCAACTTATGTCAGTTATCCTTATGCTATAACTTTTCTTCATTACTACAATATTCTTACACTCCTACGTTAATCCTCTTGCACCTCCCCTGACCTCTCTCATTCTTTTTTTCTATCTCTGGACCTCTGTTCGTCTTTCAACCCTTATACTGCACGGATCTACACTTGATGGCTGTTGAGCAATATTGTATTTGTAGGTGGTTAATTATTCTCTAGGCTCAGAGGGACTTAAAGACAATAGAGATTGGATTGAGAGGCTTATTGTTTTGGGTATAAATCGCTTATCAGTGGTTGTATTAGGCTGGTCTGTAAGTGCACAAAAAGAAAGAGTGATAATACCAATCAAAACTTGTGAACATCTAGTGTCTGCCAGCGACAGAGGTCTAGGTTGGTTATATCTGAAAAACTATAATCGTATTTAGTAGTAATCTTGCTCCCATTTTCAAATGGGCAGAACAAGAAACTCAAGAAAAATGTTAAATCAAGAAACAACATCCCCCACCCAATGTAAACAGACAATGGAACAGTCACTGGCAAACCTAGAGGAGAGTCTTCCAATTGCTACACAAATGCAATTGATAAACATCATTAATGAAAAATGTGAAAATATAAAGAAAGGGATAATGGAGGAAGCCATACCTGAACAAGAGGAAAGCAAAAACAAGGTGATAAGTGAAAAAGAAGAAGCCATAAAGGAGGCCATAATAAAGGTTTTTCAAAGAAAGATGGATGAATTCAAAGAATCCACAAATAAAAACGTGACCAAACTCCAGCAAATGTCCAAAGAAAATAAAGCTACTGAGCTAACCACTCAAAAGGAAATCAAGGAGATAAAGAAATCCATACATGATCTAAAACAAGGGATGCAAGGCATCAAAAGTGATCAATTAGAAGCAAGGGAGATGAAAAATAAAGTAGATAGCTTTGATAGCAGGTTAGACATTGCAGAGGAGAGAATTTCCGTGGCTGAAGATAATTTGGGAATTATAAAGAACAGAAAATGAGTCAATCCAAATCTAGGAAATATGAGAGAGCGCTTCAGGAGGTCCAAGATACAATTAGGAAGCCTAATTTAAGGCTAGTTGGTACTGAGGAGGGCGTGGAGAAAGAGGTCAATGGTATTGGAAATATACTTCAGGGAATCATCTCAGAGAATTTCCCAAATATCCAGAAGGGCAGGCCCATCCAGATACGAGAAGCTTGTAGAACCCCAAACAGACCTGACCAGAAAAGAACATCCCACCGCCACATTGTGATCCGAACTGGATCAATAGAAACGAAAGGAAAGATTCTAAAGGCAGCCAGGGAAAAGGGATCAGTAACCTACAAAGGCAAACCAATCAGAATAACCCCAGATTTCTCAGCAGAGACCATGCAAGCACGAAGTGACTGGAAGCATATATGTCATGCCCTTATATCAAATAACTACCAACCAAGAATACTGTAGCCAGCTAAGCTCTCATTCATAACTGAGGGAAAAATAAAAACATTCCATTCCAGGGAAAAGCTGCAACAATATGTCGAAACAAAACCAACACTACAGAGAATTCTCAAAGATGCTCTATACATAGAAAACCAAAATAAATGCAATATAGGGAAAGAAAAGGCACCTAAACAGCATACCATCTAAGGACCACAAGAACTGTCAAGACACAGGCCCTACTAAAAGCTTTTAAAAATGGTAGGAACTAATAAATATCTCTCAATCCTAACTCTCAATATCAATGGACTTAACTCTCCAATTAAACCGCATAGGTTGTCTAGTTGGATCAAAAAGCAAGAGCCATCGTTCTGCTGACTTCGAGAGACACATCTTACCCAAAAACAATAATCTTTTGAAAGTGAGAGGTTGGAATAAACTCTATCAAGCTAACTGCCCCCATAAACAGGCTAGAGTTGCCATCCTCATATCAGATACAATAGACTTCAAACTAAAATTAGTAAGAAAAGACAAAGAAGGTTACTACATACTACTAAAGGGATCTTTCCTCCCGGAAGACATAACAATCCTAAATATTTACACACCCAATCCCGGAGCTCCAAACTTCATCAACCAAACTTTACTTACACTGAAACCATACATAGATCGAAACACAGTGATGGTTGGTGAGTTTAACACACCACTCTCACCTATGGACAGATCAACAAGGCAAAAACTCAACAGAGAAACCTTAGAACTGAACAACTATATAGACCAACTAGATCTAACAGACATCTGCAGAATATTCCACCCAGTAACACCACAGTATACGTTTTTCTCAGCAGCACATGGAACATTTTCCAAAATAGACCACATCTTAGGCCATAAAGCAAACCTGGACAGATTCACAAACACTGAAATTATTCCATGCACACTCTCAGACCATAAAGGCATCAAATTGGAGCTGAACACACATCTCCACCAAAGAAAACCCTGTAACTCATGGAGACTGAACCACACATTGTTGAATCAAAAACAATGGGTAATCGAAGAGATCAGAACAGATATCCAACTGTTTATGAAATTTAACAATAAGGAGCACACAAATATCAACTCCTTAGGGACACAACAAAGGCAGTACTCAGAGGAAAATTTATAGCGTGGAGTGCCTACAACAGCAAGTTGGAAAAATGGCAAACCAACTAGTTAATGTCTCACATTAACCTCCTGGAAAAAGAGCAACAAAACAACCCTAAACCCATTAGGAGAAAGCAAATTATTAAAATCAAAGCAGAATTAAATGATTTGGAATAAAAAAAAACTATAGAAAGAATCAACAAAACAAGGAGTTGGTTCTTGAAAGAATTAACAAAATTGACAAGCCCTCAGCAAATCTTACCAAAAAAAGAAGAGAGCATATCGAAATAAACAAAATCGCAGATGAAAATGGTAATATCACGACAGAAATTACCAAGATCCAGAATATCATGAGGGAATACTTCTCAAACCTTTACGCCAACAAATTTGAGAATCTAGAAGAAATGGATGAATTCCTAGACAATATTAACATACACACACTGAACCAAGAAGAGCTAACCCAACTCAACAGGCCTATTTCAAGCTCTGAAATAGAAATGGAAATTAGACAACTTCCACTTAAAAAGAGCCCAGGGCCAGATGGATTCACAGCTGAATTCTATAAGGTCTTCAAAGCAGAGCTCACACCAATACTCCTCAAGCTCTTCAACGAAATTGAAAATGAAGGTTCTTTACTAAACTGATTCTGTGAAGCCAGCATATCCCTCATCCCCAAACCAGACAGAGATTCATCAAAGAAAGAGATCTATAGACCCATTTCTTTGATGAACATCGATGCAAACCTTCTCAACAAAATACTGGCCAACCGTCTACAACAACTCATCAAAAAAAAATATACACTATGATCAAACTGGATTCATCACAGGGAGGCAAAGCTGGTTCAACATACACAAATCAATTAATATAATTCAACACATCAACAGGAGCAGGGATAAAATCACATGATTGTCTCAATAGATGCGGAAAAGGCATTTGACAAGATCCAAAACCCCTTTATGTTAAAAGATGTGGAGAAACTAGGAATCCATGGAACATTTCTCAATGTAATAAAGGCTGTGTATGAGAAAACCACTGCTAGTATTATACTTAATGGTGAAAATCTAAAGCCATTCCCTCTAAAATCAGGAATGAGACAAGGATGCCCACTCTCTCCACTCCCTTTTAACATAGTACTAGAATTCCTAGGCAGTGCAATAAGGCAAGAAGCAAGCATAAAGGTGATCCAAGTAGGGAAAGAGTAAATAAAACTATCCCTCTTTGCAGATGACATGATTCTGTATTTAAAGAATCCTATAGACTCTACTCCCAAGCTCCTTGAGCTGATTCAAAGCTTTGGAAGGGTAGCAGGCCATAAAATCAACCCTCACAAATCAACTGCCTTACTTTACGCCAACACTGAGAGGAAAGAGGCAATAATCAGGAAAGAAAATCCTTTCACAATAACCTCAAAGAAAATAAAGTACCTAGCAATTAGCTTAACTAAGAATGTAAAGGACCGTTTAGATGAAAACTTTAAAACCCTAAAAAAGGAAATTAAAGCAGAACTAAGGAAATGGAAAAACCTCCCATGCTCCTGGATTGGAAGAATCAACATTGTGAAAATGACAATCTTGCCAAGGGCTATCTACAAATTCAATGTAATACCCATCAACATCCCAATGTCATTCTTTAAAGACATAGAAGAGGCAATTCAAAATTTCATATGGAATAATAAAAGACCCCGTATAGCAAAAACACTTCTTAGCAGAAAGAACAGCGCTGGAGGAATTTCAATTCCAAACTTAAGGCTCTATTACAGAGCTATAATTCTCAAAACAGCTTGGTACTGGCACAAGAACAGGCCTGAAGTCCAATGGAGTAGAACTGCGGACCCAGATATTAAACCACAGACCTATGGCCACCTAATCATTGACCAGGGAGCCAAAAAAAATAGAATGGAAGAAAGATAGCCTCTTCAAAAAGTTGTGCTGGCAGAACTGGTTAAACACCTGCAGAAAACTAAAGTTGGACCCTCCTTTGTCCCCTTGCACTAGAATTAACTCCAAATGGATCAAAGACGTGGAGGTAAAAGCTGACACACTGAAAAGTTTACAGGAAGGAATAGGAGATACACTAGGCCTCCTTGGCACAGGTCGAAACTTTCTTAATAAGGACCAAGAATCACAACAAATCAGAGAAAGACTGGATAAGTGGGACTGCATTAAACTGCAGAGCTTTTGTATGGCAACGGATATAGCTAGTAAACTAATCAGGAAGCCTACAGAGTGGGAGAAGATCTTCACCACCCAAACAACGGAACAAGGCCTCATATCTAAAATATATCAACAACTCAAAAAATTGAATCACTCCAAAACTAACCTCCAAAGTAACACCCATCCCATTACAAAATGGGCCAAAGACTTAAAGAGAGTCTTCTCGGAAGAAGAAACAAAAATGGCCTATAGACACATGAAGAAATGCTCAACATCTCTGGTCATAAAAGAAATGCAAATCAAAACAAGTCTAAGATTCCACCTAACTCCAGTTAGAATGGCCAGGATTAGGAAAACGAATGACAACAGATGCTGGAGGGGATGCGGTCAGGAGGGATCACTACTACACTGTTGGTGGGAGTGCAAACTCGTTCAACCACTATGGAAAGCAGTGCGGCAGTGCCTCAAAACGCTAAACATACCACTCCCCTATGACCCAGTAATTCCAGTACTTGGCATTTACCCAACAATCCAGAAACAAGGGCATACTAAACCCACTAGCACAACAATGTTCATTGCAGCACTATTCACCATAGCAAAGATATGGAACCAACCCAGATGTCCCTCAGTTGATGAGTGGATCAACAAGTTGTGGTATTTGTACACAAGGGAATTCTATGCTGCTGTCAGAAAGAATGACATCGCCCCATTTGTTAGGAAATGGAAAGACTTAGAACAAATCATATTAAGTGAAGTAAGCCAGACTCAAAGGAACTTAGGCTCAGTGGTTTCCCTCATTCGTAATAATCAGTAGAAACCTTGGGCTCCACTAGCAGAGATTGTCAATAGAGCAAAAGGCCATATATAAGGCCATATAATATGAAGCTAATTGAAAGGACCTCCAGGATATTGACACAAAAGCCATATAATGAATGATTGTTGTCCTTAATGTACTATGTTGTCTCTCATCTCGCTTGCTGTCCCTTGGTTATCCCATATTGGTATAGTATCTCACTTTGTTATCTGATATATTGAATTTATTTGTATTTGGATATTTGAAATTTGATAGGGAAGGGGGGAAAACCAAGACGGGTGGGGGGTGTGGGGTTGGAGGGAAATGGGTACCCAGACATGTGAAAGGGTATCAATGTATGTGAATTAATGCACCCTCTATCTGGCAAATATCATCTAACCCTTTTACTAATTACAATAAAAAAATGAAAAAGAAAGAAATTTGTAGTGTGTGGGGAGGATGATGGGGTCAAATACATTTCTTCTTAGAAATTTACCTCATCTGGTTGCCCTGGATTTTCCTGGCCTTCTTCTTAGAGAAAGTTCTGTTATACTGGATTTGTGGCTTGGCAATGATCTAGCATGTACATCTTCGAGTAAGACATCCACAACTTCCATGCCTGAGACTCGAGTTTCCTGACCTTTGGCAACAGCACAGCAACACCTTTCTTCCTCCTGAGCCACAGGCCAAGTGAGCTGGCTTGAGCTGGTTGTTAGTTACAGTGGCTTGGTTACCAGGGTTCCATATTCTGTTCCATTGTGAGGGAGGCAGGGTCACCTTTCAGGGCCCAATGACCAAAGATCCTTGCTCACGAAAGACCTCACCAAAGACATACTGGAGGCTGAATCTCTCCTCCAGTCTCACAATATACATGTGGATGTAGTATACAGCACACCTTATTTGTCCAATCCCAATGTCTTCCACTAGGCCCAACTACCAGTCTGGTCTCAGGCTCAAGGAGCCTTTCTTAGGTAAGATCCAAATTTAAAGGTCAATATTGCCCTCATGCTTTACAAAACATTTGCTTCACAGTGCCTTCTCTGCCTGCATTTTGCCCCTTGTCGAATTTTTTTTTGTTTTTGCTAGTCTTGGGACTTGACTTCAGAGTGTGAACATTGTTCTTGGGCTTTCTTTAGGCTTTAGCTGTCCCACCGAGCCACAGCACCACTTGCAGCGTTTTCTATGTATGTGGTAATGAGGAATCAAACCTGAGGCTTACTGCTTGGTAGCCAAGGACTCTCCCACTAGGTCAAACACACAGGGCATCTTGCACATATTTTTGACGTCAATCTACTAGGATATTATTAGGTTTCTGTATCCTAATCAATTTTTTCCTGATGATTAGCTTTGCTGTCATGTGTAAAAAATGCAAGAGGGAAAAACACAGAAGAATTAGTGAAATTAAAAAAAAACATTAGACATAGTTAAGTGTTCATTCTTTGTAGGAGAAAGGATATTTGGATATGATGATGATGATGATGATGATAATGATGATTATGATGATGATGATGATGACTTTATAATTACTATGTCAGGGTTGAGAGTTTGGCATAGTGGTAGAGTGCTTGCCTAGCATCCATGAAGATCTGGGTTTGATTGCTCAGTACCACATAGATAGAAAATCTAGATGTGGCACTGTGGCTCAAGTGGCAGAGGGCTAGACTTGAGAAAACCCGAGGACAGTGCTCAGGCCCTGAATTCAAGCCCCAAGACTGGCAGAAAGATAAAAGAAAATAAAAATGCTTTTTACGAGCTAATTCACTCACAGCATTTGCTTCTGAAATCTTCGCTTCTGCATCTTGTGAAATACCCCTTTCCCTCAACGTAGACAAGAAAAACAGATCCATCCCATGGTCCACTGTGAGGCCACTGGTTGGGCTAAGAACTAGTCGTGCAGGAACACATAAGTTTTATTCTAATACTTTCCAAACTTTGTACTCAAATATGCTACCTACTTACCAACTTATGTCAGTTATCCTTATGCTATAACTTTTCTTCATTACTACAATATTCTTACACTCCTACGTTAATCCTCTTGCACCTCCCCTGACCTCTCTCATTCTTTTTTTCTATCTCTGGACCTCTGTTCGTCTTTCAACCCTTATACTGCACGGATCTACACTTGATGGCTGTTGAGCAATATTGTATTTGTAGGTGGTTAATTATTCTCTAGGCTCAGAGGGACTTAAAGACAATAGAGATTGGATTGAGAGGCTTATTGTTTTGGGTATAAATCGCTTATCAGTGGTTGTATTAGGCTGGTCTGTAAGTGCACAAAAAGAAAGAGTGATAATACCAATCAAAACTTGTGAACATCTAGTGTCTGCCAGCTACAGAGGTCTAGGATGGTTATATCTGAAAAACTATGATCGTATTTAGTAGTAATCTTGCTCCCATTTTCAAATGGGCAGAACAAGAAACTCAAGAAAAATGTCAAATCAAGAAACAACATCCCCCACCCAATGTAAACAGA
Organism: Megascapheus bottae; assembly: GCA_024803745.1. NCBI lineage: Eukaryota > Metazoa > Chordata > Mammalia > Rodentia > Geomyidae > Megascapheus > Megascapheus bottae. The sequence goes on along the minus strand of JANJXV010000052.1, from coordinate 5,637,996 downwards.
CAATGGAACAGTCACTGGCAAACCTAGAGGAGAGTCTTCCAATTGCTACACAAATGCAATTGATAAACATCATTAATGAAAAATGTGAAAATATAAAGAAAGGGATAATGGAGGAAGCCATACCTGAACAAGAGGAAAGCAAAAACAAGGTGATAAGTGAAAAAGAAGAAGCCATAAAGGAGGCCATAATAAAGGTTTTTCAAAGAAAGATGGATGAATTCAAAGAATCCACAAATAAAAACGTGACCAAACTCCAGCAAATGTCCAAAGAAAATAAAGCTACTGAGCTAACCACTCAAAAGGAAATCAAGGAGATAAAGAAATCCATACATGATCTAAAACAAGGGATGCAAGGCATCAAAAGTGAGCAATTAGAAGCAAGGGAGATGAAAAATAAAGTAGATAGCTTTGATAGCAGGTTAGACATTGCAGAGGAGAGAATTTCCGTGGCTGAAGATAATTTAGGTATTATAAAGAACAGAAAATGAGTCAATCCAAATCTAGGAAATATGAGAGAGCGCTTCAGGAGGTCCAAGATACAATTAGGAAGCCTAATTTAAGGCTAGTTGGTACTGAGGAGGGCGTGGAGAAAGATGTCAATGGTATTGGAAATATACTTCAGGGAATCATCTCAGAGAATTTCCCAAATATCCAGAAGGGCAGGCCCATCCAGATACGAGAAGCTTGTAGAACCCCAAACAGACCTGACCAGAAAAGAACATCCCACCGCCACATTGTGATCCGAACTGGATCAATAGAAACGAAAGGAAAGATCCTAAAGGCAGCCAGGGAAAAGGGATCAGTAACCTACAAAGGCAAACCAATCAGAATAACCCCAGATTTCTCAGCAGAGACCATGCAAGCACGAAGTGACTGGAAGCATATATGTCATGCCCTTATATCAAATAACTACCAACCAAGAATACTGTAGCCAGCTAAGCTCTCATTCATAACTGAGGGAAAAATAAAAACATTCCATTCCAGGGAAAAGCTGCAACAATATGTCGAAACAAAACCAACACTACAGAGAATTCTCAAAGATGCTCTATACATAGAAAACCAAAATAAATGCAATATAGGGAAAGAAATGGCACCTAAACAGCATACCATCTAAGGACCACAAGAACTGTCAAGACACAGGCCCTACTAAAAGCTTTTAAAAATGGTAGGAACTAATAAATATCTCTCAATCCTAACTCTCAATATCAATGGACTTAACTCTCCAATTAAACGGCATAGGTTGTCTAGTTGGATCAAAAAGCAAGAGCCATCGTTCTGCTGACTTCGAGAGACACATCTTACCCAAAAACTATCATCTTTTGAAAGTGAGAGGTTGGAATAAACTCTATCAAGCTAACTGCCCCCATAAACAGGCTAGAGTTGCCATCCTCATATCAGATACAATAGACTTCAAACTAAAATTAGTAAGAAAAGACAAAGAAGGTTACTACATACTACTAACGGGATCTTTCCTCCCGGAAGACATATCAATCCTAAATATTTACACACCCAATCCCGGAGCTCCAAACTTCATCAAGCAAACTTTACTTACACTGAAACCATACATAGATCGAAACACAGTGATTGTTGGTGAGTTTAACACACCACTCTCACCTATGGACAGATCAACAAGGCAAAAACTCAACAGAGAAACCTTAGAACTGAACAACTATATAGACCAACTAGATCTAACAGACATCTGCAGAATATTCCACCCAGTAACACCACAATATACGTTTTTCTCAGCAGCACATGGAACATTTTCCAAAATAGACCACATCTTAGGCCATAAAGCAAACCTGGACAGATTCACAAACACTGAAATTATTCCATGCACACTCTCAGACCATAAAGGCATCAAATTGGAGCTGAACACACATCTCCACCAAAGAAAACCCTGTAACTCATGGAGACTGAACCACACATTGTTGAATCAAAAACAATGGGTAATCGAAGAGATCAGAACAGATATCCAACTGTTTATGAAATTTAACAATAAGGAGCACACAAATATCAACTCCTTAGGGACACAACAAAGGCAGTACTCAGAGGAAAATTTATAGCGCGGAGTGCCTACAACAGCAAGTTGGAAAAATGGCAAACCAACTAGTTAATGTCTCACCTTAACCTCCTGGAAAAAGAGCAACAAAACAACCCTAAACCCATTAGGAGAAAGCAAATTATTAAAATCAAAGCAGAATTAAATGATTTGGAATAAAAAAAACTATAGAAAGAATCAACAAAACAAGGAGTTGGTTCTTGAAAGAATTAACAAAATTGACAAGCCCTCAGCAAATCTTACCAAAAAAAGAAGAGAGCATATCGAAATAAACAAAATCGCAGATGAAAATGGTAATATCACGACAGAAATTACCAAGATCCAGAATATCATGAGGGAATACTTCTCAAACCTTTACGCCAACAAATTTGAGAATCTAGAAGAAATGGATGAATTCCTAGACAATATTAACATACACACACTGAACCAAGAAGAGCTAACCCAACTCAACAGGCCTATTTCAAGCTCTGAAATAGAAATGGAAATTAGACAACTTCCCCTTAAAAAGAGCCCAGGGCCAGATGGATTCACAGCTGAATTCTATAAGGTCTTCAAAGCAGAGCTCACACCAATACTCCTCAAGCTCTTCAACGAAATTGAAAATGAAGGTTCTTTACTAAACTGATTCTGTGAAGCCAGCATATCCCTCATCCCCAAACCAGACAGAGATTCATCAAAGAAAGAGATCTATAGACCCATTTCTTTGATGAACATCGATGCAAACCTTCTCAACAAAATACTGGCCAACCGTCTACAACAACTCATCAAAAAAAATATACACTATGATCAAACTGGATTCATCACAGGGAGGCAAAGCTGGTTCAACATACACAAATCAATTAATATAATTCAACACATCAACAGGAGCAGGGATAAAATCACATGATTGTCTCAATAGATGCGGAAAAGGCATTTGACAAGATCCAAAACCCCTTTATGTTAAAAGATGTGGAGAAACTAGGAATCCATGGAACATTTCTCAATGTAATAAAGGCTGTGTATGAGAAACCCACTGCTAGTATTATACTTAATGGTGAAAATCTAAAGCCATTCCCTCTAAAATCAGGAATGAGACAAGGATGCCCACTCTCTCCACTCCTTTTTAACATAGTACTAGAATTCCTAGGCAGTGCAATATGGCAAGAAGCAAGCATAAAGGGGATCCAAGTAGGGAAAGAGGAAATAAAACTATCCCTCTTTGCAGATGACATGATTCTGTATTTAAAGAATCCTATAGACTCTACTCCCAAGCTCCTTGAGCTGATTCAAAGCTTTGGAAGGGTAGCAGGCCATAAAATCAACCCTCACAAATCAACTGCCTTACTTTACGCCAACACTGAGAGGAACGAGGCAATAATCAGGAAAGAAAATCCTTTCACAATAGCCTCAAAGAAAATAAAGTACCTAGCAATTAGCTTAACTAAGAATGTAAAGGACCGTTTAGATGAAAACTTTAAAACCCTAAAAAAGGAAATTAAAGCAGAACTAAGGAAATGGAAAAACCTCCCATGCTCCTGGATTGGAAGAATCAACATTGTGAAAATGACAACCTTGCCAAGGGCTATCTACAAATTCAATGTAATACCCATCAACATCCCAATGTCATTCTTTAAAGACATAGAAGAGGCAATTCAAAATTTCATATGGAATAATAAAAGACCCCGTATAGCAAAAACACTTCTTAGCAGAAAGAACAGCGCTGGAGGAATTTCAATTCCAAACTTAAGGCTCTATTACAGAGCTATAATTCTCAAAACAGCTTGGTACTGGCACAAGAACAGGCCTGAAGTCCAATGGAGTAGAACTGCGGACCCAGATATTAAACCACAGACCTATGGCCACCTAATCTTTGACCAGGGAGCCAAAAAAATAGAATGGAAGAAAGATAGCCTCTTCAACAAGTTGTGCTGGCAGAACTGGTTAAACACCTGCAGAAAACTAAAGTTGGATCCTTCTTTGTCACCTTGCACTAGAATTAACTCCAAATGGATCAAAGACGTGGAGGTAAAAGCTGACACACTGAAAAGTTTACAGGAAGGAATAGGAGATACACTAGGCCTCCTTGGTACAGGTCGAAACTTTCTTAATAAGGACCAAGAATCACAACAAATCAGAGAAAGGCTGGATAAGTGGGACTGCATTAAACTGCAGAGCTTTTGTATGGCAACGGATATAGCTAGTAAACTAATCAGGAAGCCTACAGAGTGGGAGAAGATATTCACCACCCAAACAACGGAACAAGGCCTCATATCTAAAATATATCAACAACTCAAAAAATTGAATCACTCCAAAACTAACCTCCAAAGTAACACCCATCCCATTACAAAATGGGCCAAAGACTTAAAGAGAGTCTTCTCTGAAGAAGAAACAAAAATGGCCTATAGACACATGAAGAAATGCTCAACATCTCTGGTCATAAAAGAAATGCAAATCAAAACAAGTCTAAGATTCCACCTAACTCCAGTTAGAATGGCCAGGATCAGGAAAACGAATGACAACAGATGCTGGAGGGGATGTGGTCAGGAGGGATCACTACTACACTGTTGGTGGGAGTGCAAACTCGTTCAACCATTATGGAAAGCAGTGCGGCAGTGCCTCAAAACGCTAAACATACAACTCGCCTATGACCCAGCAATTCCAGTACTTGGTATTTACCCAACAATCCAGAAACAAGGGCATACTAAACCCACTAGCACAACAATGTTCATTGCAGCACTATTCACCATAGCATAGATATGGAACCAACCCAGATGTCCCTCAGTTGATGAGTGGATCAACAAGTTGTGGTATTTGTACACAATGGAATTCTATGCTGCTGTCAGAAAGAATGACATCGCCCCATTTGTTAGGAAATGGAAAGACTTAGAACAAATCATATTAAGTGAAGTAAGCCAGACTCAAAGGAACTTAGGCTCACTGGTTTCCCTCATTCGTCATAATGATTAGAAACCTTAGGCTCTACTAGCAGAGATTGGCAATAGAGCAAAAGGCCATATATAAGGCCATATAATGTGAAGCTAATTAAAGGACCTCCAGGATATTGACACAAAAGCCATATAATGAATGATTGTTGTCCTTAATGTACTATGTTGTCTCTCATCTCGCTTGCTGTCCCTTGGTTATCCCATATTGGTATAGTATCTCACTTTGTTATCTGATATATTGAATTTATTTGTATTTGGATATTTGAAATTTGATAGGGAAGGGGGGAAAACCAAGACGGGTGGGGGGTGTGGGATTGGAGGGAAATGGGTACCAAGACATGTGAAAGGGTATCAATGTATGTGAATTAATGCACCTTCTATCTGGCAAATATCATCTAACCCTTTTACTAATTACAATAAAAAAATGAAAAAAAAGAAAGTTGTAGTGTGTGGGGAGGATGATGGGGTCAAATACATTTCTTCTTAGAAATTTACCTCATCTGGTTGCCCTGGATTTTCCTGGCTTTCTTCTTAGAGAAAGTTCTGTTATACTGGATTTGTGGCTTGGCAATGATCTAGCATGTACATCTTCGAGTAAGACATCCACAACTTCCATGCCTGAGACTCGAGTTTCCTGACCTTTGGCAACAGCACAGCAACATCTTTCTTCCTCCTGAGCCACAGGCCAAGTGAGCTGGCTTGAGCTGGTTGTTAGTTACAGTGGCTTGGTTACCAGGGTTCCATATTCTGTTCCATTGTGAGGGAGGCAGGGTCACCTTTCAGGGCCCAATGACCAAAGATCCTTGCTCACAAAAGACCTCACCAAAGACATACTGGAGGCTGAATCTCTCCTCCAGTCTCACAATATACGTGTGGATGTAGTATACAGCACACCTTATTTGTCCAATCCCAATGTCTTCCACTAGGCCCAACTACCAGTCTGGTCTCAGGCTCAAGGAGCCTTTCTTAGGTAAGATCCAAACTTAAGGGTCAATATTGCCCTCATCCTTTACAAAACATTTGCTTCACAGTGCCTTCTCTGCCTGCATTTGGCCCCTTGTCGAATTTTTTTTGTTTTTGCTAGTCTTGGGACTTGACCTCAGAGTGTGAACATTGTTCTTGGGCTTTCTTTAGGCTTTAGCTGTCCCACCGAGCCACAGCACCGCTTGCAGCGTTTTCTATGTATGTGGTAATGAGGAATCAAACCTGAGGCTTACTGCTTGGTAGCCAAGGACTCTCCCACTAGGTCAAACACACAGGGCATCTTGCACATATTTTTGACGTCAATCTACTAGGATATTATTAGGTTTCTGTATCCTAATCAATTTTTTCCTGATGATTAGCTTTGCTGTCATGTGTAAAAAATGCAAGAGGGAAAAACACAGAAGAATTAGTGAAATTAAAAAAAAGCATTAGACACAGTTAAGTGTTCATTCTTTGTAGGAGAAAGGATATTTGGATATGATGATGATGATGATGACTTTATAATTACTATGTCACGGTTGAGAGTTTGGCATAGTGGTAGAGTGCTTGCCTAGCATCCATGAAGATCTGGGTTTGATTGCTCAGTACCACATAGATAGAAAATCTAGATGTGGCACTGTGGCTCAAGTGGCAGAGGGCTAGACTTGAGAAAACCCGAGGACAATGCTCAGGCCCTGAATTCAAGCCCCAAGACTGGCAGAAAGATAAAAGAAAATAAAAATGCTTTTTACGAGCTAATTCACTCACAGCATTTGCTTCTGAAATCTTCGCTTCTGCATCTTGTGAAATACCCCTTTCCCTCAACGTAGACAAGAAAAACAGATCCATCCCATGGTCCACTGTGAGGCCACTGGTTGGGCTAAGAGCTAGTCGTGCAGCAACACATAAGTTTTATTCTAATACTTTCCAAACTTTGTACTCAAATATGCTACCTACTTACCAACTTATGTCAGTTATCCTTATGCTATAACTTTTCTTCATTACTACAATATTCTTACACTCCTACGTTAATCCTCTTGCACCTCCCCTGACCTCTCTCATTCTTTTTTTCTATCTCTGGACCTCTGCTCGTCTTTCAACCCTTATACTGCACGGATCTACACTTGATGGCTGTTGAGCAATATTGTATATGTAGGTGGTTAATTATTCTCTAGGCTCAGAGGGACTTAAAGACAATAGAGATTGGATTGAGAGGCTTATTGTTTTGGGTATAAATCGCTTATCAGTGGTTGTATTAGGCTGGTCTGTAAGTGCACAAAAAGAAAGAGTGATAATACCAATCAAAACTTGTGAACATCTAGTGTCTGCCAGCTACAGAGGTCTAGGTTGGTTATATCTGAAAAACTATAATCGTATTTAGTAGTAATCTTGCTCCCATTTTCAAATGGGCAGAACAAGAAACTCAAGAAAAATGTCAAATCAAGAAACAACATCCCCCACCCAATGTAAACAGACAATGGAACAGTCACTGGCAAACCTAGAGGAGAGTCTTCCAATTGCTACACAAATGCAATTGATAAACATCATTAATGAAAAATGTGAAAATATAAAGAAAGAGATAATGGAGGAAGCCATACCTGAACAAGAGGAAAGCAAAAACAAGGTGATAAGTGAAAAAGAAGAAGCCATAAAGGAGGCCATAATAAAGGTTTTTCAAAGAAAGATGGATGAATTCAAAGAATCCACAAATAAAAACGTGACCAAACTCCAGCAAATGTCCAAAGAAAATAAAGCTACTGAGCTAACCACTCAAAAGGAAATCAAGGAGATAAAGAAATCCATACATGATCTAAAACAAGGGATGCAAGGCATCAAAAGTGAGCAATTAGAAGCAAGGGAGATGAAAAATAAAGTAGATAGCTTTGATAGCAGGTTAGACATTGCAGAGGAGAGAATTTCCGTGGCTGAAGATAATTTAGGTATTATAAAGAACAGAAAATGAGTCAATCCAAATCTAGGAAATATGAGAGAGCGCTTCAGGAGGTCCAAGATACAATTAGGAAGACTAATTTAAGGCTAGTTGGTACTGAGGAGGGCGTGGAGAAAGAGGTCAATGGTATTGGAAATATACTTCAGGGAATCATCTCAGAGAATTTCCCAAATATCCAGAAGGGCAGGCCCATCCAGATACGAGAAGCTTGTAGAACCCCAAACAGACCTGACCAGAAAAGAACATCCCACCGCCACATTGTGATCCGAACTGGATCAATAGAAACGAAAGGAAAGATCCTAAAGGCAGCCAGGGAAAAGGGATCAGTAACCTACAAAGGCAAACCAATCAGAATAACCCCAGATTTCTCAGCAGAGACCATGCAAGCACGAAGTGACTGGAAGCATATATGTCATGCCCTTATATCAAATAACTACCAACCAAGAATACTGTAGCCAGCTAAGCTCTCATTCATAACTGAGGGAAAAATAAAAACATTCCATTCCAGGGAAAAGCTGCAACAATATGTCGAAACAAAACCAACACTACAGAGAATTCTCAAAGATGCTCTATACATAGAAAACCAAAATAAATGCAATATAGGGAAAGAAAAGGCACCTAAACAGCATACCATCTAAGGACCACAAGAACTGTCAAGACACAGGCCCTACTAAAAGCTTTTAAAAATGGTAGGAACTAATAAATATCTCTCAATCCTAACTCTCAATATCAATGGACTTAACTCTCCAATTAAACGGCATAGGTTGTCTAGTTGGATCAAAAAGCAAGAGCCATCGTTCTGCTGACTTCGAGAGACACATCTTACCCAAAAACAATCATCTTTTGAAAGTGAGAGGTTGGAATAAACTCTATCAAGCTAACTGCCCCCATAAACAGGCTAGAGTTGCCATCCTCATATCAGATACAATAGACTTCAAACTAAAATTAGTAAGAAAAGACAAAGAAGGTTACTACATACTACTAAAGGGATCTTTCCTCCCGGAAGACATAACAATCCTAAATATTTACACACCCAATCCCAGACCTCCAAACTTCATCAAGCAAACTTTACTTACACTGAAACCATACATACATCGAAACACAGTGATGGTTGGTGAGTTTAACACACCACTCTCACCTATGGACAGATCAACAAGGCAAAAACTCAACAGAGAAACCTTAGAACTGAACAAGTATATAGACCAACTAGATCTAACAGACATCTGCAGAATATTCCACCCAGTAACACCACAATATATGTTTTTCTCAGCAGCACATGGAACATTTTCCAAAATAGACCACATCTTAGGCCATAAAGCAAACCTGGACAGATTCACAAACACTGAAATTATTCCATGCACACTCTCAGACCATAAAGGCATCAAATTGGAGCTGAACACACATCTCCACCAAAGAAAACCCTGTAACTCATGGAGACTGAACCACACATTGTTGAATCAAAAACAATGGGTAATCGAAGAGATCAGAACAGATATCCAACTGTTTATGAAATTTAACAATAAAGAGCACACAAATATCAACTCCTTAGGGACACAACAAAATCAGTACTCAGAGGAAAATTTATAGCGTGGAGTGCCTACCACAGCAAGTTGGAAAAATGGCAAACCAACTAGTTAATGTCTCACCTTAACCTCCTGGAAAAAGAGCAACAAACCAACCCTAAACCCATTAGGAGAAAGCAAATTATTAAAATCAAAGCAGAATTAAATGATTTGGAATAAAAAAAACTATAGAAAGAATCAACAAAACAAGGAGTTGGTTCTTGAAAGAATTAACAAAATTGACAAGCCCTTAGCAAATCTTACCAAAAAAAGAAGAGAGCATATCGAAATAAACAAAATCGCAGATGAAAATGGTAATATCACGACAGAAATTACCAAGATCCAGAATATCATGAGGGAATACTTCTCAAACCTTTACGCCAACAAATTTGAGAATCTAGAAGAAATGGATGAATTCCTAGACAATATTAACATACACACACTGAACCAAGAAGAGCTAACCCAACTCAACAGGCCTATTTCAAGCTCTGAAATAGAAATGGAAATTAGACAACTTCCAGTTAAAAAGAGCCCAGGGCCAGATGGATTCACAGCTGAATTCTATAAGGTCTTCAAAGCAGAGCTCACACCAATACTCCTCAAGCTCTTCAACGAAATTGAAAATGAAGGTTCTTTACTAAACAGATTCTGTGAAGCCAGCATATCCCTCATCCCCAAACCAGACAGAGATTCATCAAAGAAAGAGATCTATAGACCCATTTCTTTGATGAACATCGATGCAAACCTTCTCAACAAAATACTGGCCAACCGTCTACAACAACTCATCAAAAAAAATATACACTATGATCAAACTGGATTCATCACAGGGAGGCAAAGCTGGTTCAACATACACAAATCAATTAATATAATTCAACACATCAACAGGAGCAGGGATAAAATCACATGATTGTCTCAATAGATGCGGAAAAGGCATTTGACAAGATCCAAAACCCCTTTATGTTAAAAGATGTGGAGAAACTAGGAATCCATGGAACATTTCTCAATGTAATAAAGGCTGTGTATGAGAAACCCACTGCTAGTATTATACTTAATGGTGAAAATCTAAAGCCATTCCCTCTAAAATCAGGAACGAGACAAGGATGCCCACTCTCTCCACTCCTTTTTAACATAGTACTAGAATTCCTAGGCAGTGCAATATGGCAAGAAGCAAGCATAAAGGGGATCCAAGTAGGGAAAGAGGAAATAAAACTATCCCTCTTTGCAGATGACATGATTCTGTATTTAAGGAATCCTATAGACTCTACTCCCAAGCTCCTTGAGCTGATTCAAAGCTTTGGAAGGGTAGCAGGCCATAAAATCAACCCTCACAAATCAACTGCCTTACTTTACGCCAACACTGAGAGGAACGAGGCAATAATCAGGAAAGAAAATCCTTTCACAATAGCCTCAAAGAAAATAAAGTACCTAGCAATTAGCTTAACTAAGAATGTAAAGGACCGTTTAGAAGAAAACTTTAAAACCCTAAAAAAGGAAATTAAAGCAGAACTAAGGAAATGGAAAAACCTCCCATGCTCCTGGATTGGAAGAATCAACATTGTGAAAATGACAACCTTGCCAAGGGCTATCTACAAATTCAATGTAATACCCATCAACATCCCAATGTCATTCTTTAAAGACATAGAAGAGGCAATTCAAAATTTCATATGGAATAATAAAAGACCCCGTATAGCAAAACCACTTCTTAGCAGAAAGAACAGCGCTGGAGGAATTTCAATTCCAAACTTAAGGCTCTATTACAGAGCTATAATTCTCAAAACAGCTTGGTACTGGCACAAGAACAGGCCTGAAGTCCAATGGAGTAGAACTGCGGACCCAGATATTAAACCACAGACCTATGGCCACCTAATCTTTGACCAGGGAGCCAAAAAAATAGAATGGAAGAAAGATAGCCTCTTCAACAAGTTGTGCTGGCAGAACTGGTTAAACACCTGCAGGAAACTAAAGTTGGATCCTTCTTTGTCCCCTTGCACTAGAATTAACTCCAAATGGATCAAAGACGTGGAGGTAAAAGCTGACACACTGAAAAGTTTACAGGAAGGAATAGGAGATACACTAGGCCTCCTTGGTACAGGTCGAAACTTTCTTAATAAGGACCAAGAATCACAACAAATCAGAGAAAGGCTGGATAAGTGGGACTGCATTAAACTGCAGAGCTTTCGTATGGCAACGGATATAGCTAGTAAACTAATCAGGAAGCCTACAGAGTGGGAGAAGATCTTCACCACCCAAACAACGCAACAAGGCCTCATATCTAAAATATATCAACAACTCAAAAAATTGAATCACTCCAAAACTAACCTCCAAAGTAACACCCATCCCATTACAAAATGGGCCAAAGACTTAAAGAGAGTCTTCTCTGAAGAAGAAACAAAAATGGCCTATAGACACATGAAGAAATGCTCAACATCTCTGGTCATAAAAGAAATGCAAATCAAAACAAGTCTAAGATTCCACCTAACTCCAGTTAGAATGGCCAGGATCAGGAAAACGAATGACAACAGATGCTGGAGGGGATGTGGTCAGGAGGGATCACTACTACACTGTTGGTGGGAGTGCAAACTCGTTCAACCACTATGGAAAGCAGTGCGGCAGTGCCTCAAAACGCTAAACATACAACTCGCCTATGACCCAGCAATTCCAGTACTTGGTATTTACCCAACAATCCAGAAACAAGGGCATACTAAACCCACTAGCACAACAATGTTCATTGCAGCACTATTCACCATAGCATAGATATGGAACCAACCCAGATGTCCCTCAGTTGATGAGTGGATCAACAAGTTGTGGTATTTGTACACAATGGAATTCTATGCTGCTGTCAGAAAGAATGACATCGCCCCATTTGTTAGGAAATGGAAAGACTTAGAACAAATCATATTAAGTGAAGTAAGCCAGACTCAAAGGAACTTAGGCTCAGTGGTTTCCCTCATTCGTCATAATGATTAGAAACCTTAGGCTCTACTAGCAGAGATTGGCAATAGAGCAAAAGGCCATATATAAGGCCATATAATGTGAAGCTAATTGAAAGGACCTCCAGGATATTGACACAAAAGCCATATAATGAATGATTGTTGTCCTTAATGTACTATGTTGTCTCTCATCTCGCTTGCTGTCCCTTGGTTATCCCATATTGGTATAGTATCTCACTTTGTTATCTGATATATTGAATTTATTTGTATTTGGATATTTGAAATTTGATAGGGAAGGGGGGAAAACCAAGACGGGTGGGGGGTGTGGGGTGGGAGGGAAATGGGTACCAAGACATGTGAAAGGGTATCAATGTATGTGAATTAATGCACCTTCTATCTGGCAAATATCATCTAACCCTTTTACTAATTACAATAAAAAAATGAAAAAAAAAGAAAGTTGTAGTGTGTGGGGAGGATGATGGGGTCAAATACATTTCTTCTTAGAAATTTACCTCATCTGGTTGCCCTGGATTTTCCTGGCCTTCTTCTTAGAGAAAGTTCTGTTATACTGGATTTGTGGCTTGGCAATGATCTAGCATGTACATCTTCGAGTAAGACATCCACAACTTCCATGCCTGAGACTCGAGTTTCCTGACCTTTGGCAACAGCACAGCAACATCTTTCTTCCTCCTGAGCCACAGGCCAAGTGAGCTGGCTTGAGCTGGTTGTTAGTTACAGTGGCTTGGTTACCAGGGTTCCATATTCTGTTCCATTGTGAGGGAGGCAGGGTCACCTTTCAGGGCCCAATGACCAAAGATCCTTGCTCACAAAAGACCTCACCAAAGACATACTGGAGGCTGAATCTCTCCTCCAGTCTCACAATATACGTGTGGATGTAGTATACAGCACACCTTATTTGTCCAATCCCAATGTCTTCCACTAGGCCCAACTACCAGTCTGGTCTCAGGCTCAAGGGGCCTTTCTTAGGTAAGATCCAAACTTAAGGGTCAATATTGCCCTCATCCTTTACAAAACATTTGCTTCACAGTGCCTTCTCTGCCTGCATTTGGCCCCTTGTCGAATTTTTTTTTGTTTTTGCTAGTCTTGGGACTTGACCTCAGAGTGTGAACATTGTTCTTGGGCTTTCTTTAGGCTTTAGCTGTCCCACCGAGCCACAGCACCGCTTGCAGCGTTTTCTATGTATGTGGTAATGAGGAATCAAACCTGAGGCTTACTGCTTGGTAGCCAAGGACTCTCCCACTAGGTCAAACACACAGGGCATCTTGCACATATTTTTGACATCAATCTGCTAGGATATTATTAGGTTTCTGTATCCTAATGAATTTTTTCCTGATGATTAGATTTGCTGTCATGTGTAAAAAATGCAAGAGGGAAAAACACAGAAGAATTAGTGAAATTAAAAAAAAGCATTAGACACAGTTAAGTGTTCATTCTTTGTAGGAGAGAGGATATTTGGATATGATGATGATGATGATGACTTTATAATTACTATGTCACGGTTGAGAGTTTGGCATAGTGGTAGAGTGCTTGCCTAGCATCCATGAAGATCTGGGTTTGATTGCTCAGTACCACATAGATAGAAAATCTAGATGTGGCACTGTGGCTCAAGTGGCAGAGGGCTAGACTTGAGAAAACCCGAGGACAGTGCTCAGGCCCTGAATTCAAGCCCCAAGACTGGCAGAAAGATAAAAGAAAATAAAAATGCTTTTTACGAGCTAATTCACTCACAGCATTTGCTTCTGAAATCTTCGCATCTGCATCTTGTGAAATACCCCTTTCCCTCAACGTAGACAAGAAAAACAGATCCACCCCATGGTCCACTGTGAGGCCACTGGTTGGGCTAAGAGCTAGTCGTGCAGCAACACATAAGTTTTATTCTAATACTTTCCAAACTTTGTACTCAAATATGCTACCTACTTACCAACTTATGTCAGTTATCCTTATGCTATAACTTTTCTTCATTACTACAATATTCTTACACTCCTACGTTAATCCTCTTGCACCTCCCCTGACCTCTCTCATTCTTTTTTTCTATCTCTGGACCTCTGCTCATCTTTCAACCCTTATACTGCACGGATCTACACTTGATGGCTGTTGAGCAATATTGTATATGTAGCTGGTTAATTATTCTCTAGGCTCAGAGGGACTTAAAGACAATAGAGATTGGATTGAGAGGCTTATTGTTTTGGGTATAAATCGCTTATCAGTGGTTGTATTAGGCTGGTCTGTAAGTGCACAAAAAGAAAGAGTGATAATACCAATCAAAACTTGTGAACATCTAGTGTCTGCAAGCTACAGAGGTCTAGGATGGTTATATCTGAAAAACTATGATCGTATTTAGTAGTAATCTTGCTCCCATTTTCAAATGGGCAGAACAAGAAACTCAAGAAAAATGTCAAATCAAGAAACAACATCCCCCACCCAATGTAAACAGACAATGGAACAGTCACTGGCAAACCTAGAGGAGAGTCTTCCAATTGCTACACAAATGCAATTGATAAACATCATTAATGAAAAATGTGAAAATATAAAGAAAGAGATAATGGAGGAAGCCATACCTGAACAAAAGGAAAGCAAAAACAAGGTGATAAGTGAAAAAGAAGAAGCCATAAAGGAGGCCATAATAAAGGTTTTTCAAAGAAAGATGGATGAATTCAAAGAATCCACAAATCAAAACGTGACCAAACTCCAGCAAATGTCCAAAGAAAATAAAGCTACTGAGCTAACCACTCAAAAGGAAATCAAGGAGATAAAGAAATCCATACATGATCTAAAACAAGGGATGCAAGGCATCAAAAGTGAGCAATTAGAAGCAAGGGAGATGAAAAATAAAGTAGATAGCTTTGATAGCAGGTTAGACATTGCAGAGGAGAGAATTTCCGTGGCTGAAGATAATTTAGGTATTATAAAGAACAGAAAATGAGTCAATCCAAATCTAGGAAATATGAGAGAGCGCTTCAGGAGGTCCAAGATACAATTAGGAAGCCTAATTTAAGGCTAGTTGGTACTGAGGAGGGCGTGGAGAAAGAGGTCAATGGTATTGGAAATATACTTCAGGGAATCATCTCAGAGAATTTCCCAAATATCCAGAAGGGCAGGCCCATCCAGATACGAGAAGCTTTTAGAACCCCAAACAGACCTGACCAGAAAAGAACATCCCACCGCCACATTGTGATCCGAACTGGATCAATAGAAACGAAAGGAAAGATCCTACAGGCAGCCAGGGAAAAGGGATCAGTAACCTACAAAGGCAAACCAATCAGAATAACCCCAGATTTCTCAGCAGAGACCATGCAAGCACGAAGTGACTGGAAGCATATATGTCATGCCCTTATATCAAATAACTACCAACCAAGAATACTGTAGCCAGCTAAGCTCTCATTCATAACTGAGGGAAAAATAAAAACATTCCATTCCAGGGAAAAGCTGCAACAATATGTCGAAACAAAACCAACACTACAGAGAATTCTCAAAGATGCTCTATACATAGAAAACCAAAATAAATGCAATATAGGGAAAGAAAAGGCACCTAAACAGCATACCATCTAAGGACCACAAGAACTGTCAAGACACAGGCCCTACTAAAAGCTTTTAAAAATGGTAGGAACTAATAAATATCTCTCAATCCTAACTCTCAATATCAATGGACTTAACTCTCCAATTAAACGGCATAGGTTGTCTAGTTGGATCAAAAAGCAAGAGCCATCGTTCTGCTGACTTCGAGAGACACATCTTACCCAAAAACAATCATCTTTTGAAAGTGAGAGGTTGGAATAAACTCTATCAAGCTAACTGCCCCCATAAACAGGCTAGAGTTGCCATCCTCATATCAGATACAATAGACTTCAAACTAAAATTAGTAAGAAAAGACAAAGAAGGTTACTACATACTACTAAAGGGATCTTTCCTCCCGGAAGACATAACAATCCTAAATATTTACACACCCAATCCCAGACCTCCAAACTTCATCAAGCAAACTTTACTTACACTGAAACCATACATACATCGAAACACAGTGATGGTTGGTGAGTTTAACACACCACTCTCACCTATGGACAGATCAACAAGGCAAAAACTCAACAGAGAAACCTTAGAACTGAACAAGTATATAGACCAACTAGATCTAACAGACATCTGCAGAATATTCCACCCAGTAACACCACAATATATGTTTTTCTCAGCAGCACATGGAACATTTTCCAAAATAGAACACATCTTAGGCCATAAAGCAAACCTGGACAGATTCACAAACACTGAAATTATTCCATGCACACTCTCAGACCATAAAGGCATCAAATTGGAGCTGAACACACATCTCCACCAAAGAAAACCCTGTAACTCATGGAGACTGAACCACACATTGTTGAATCAAAAACAATGGGTAATCGAAGAGATCAGAACAGATATCCAACTGTTTATGAAATTTAACAATAAAGAGCACACAAATATCAACTCCTTAGGGACACAACAAAATCAGTACTCAGAGGAAAATTTATAGCGTGGAGTGCCTACCACAGCAAGTTGGAAAAATGGCAAACCAACTAGTTAATGTCTCACCTTAACCTCCTGGAAAAAGAGCAACAAACCAACCCTAAACCCATTAGGAGAAAGCAAATTATTAAAATCAAAGCAGAATTAAATGATTTGGAATAAAAAAAACTATAGAAAGAATCAACAAAACAAGGAGTTGGTTCTTGAAAGAATTAACAAAATTGACAAGCCCTTAGCAAATCTTACCAAAAAAAGAAGAGAGCATATCGAAATAAACAAAATCGCAGATGAAAATGGTAATATCACGACAGAAATTACCAAGATCCAGAATATCATGAGGGAATACTTCTCAAACCTTTACGCCAACAAATTTGAGAATCTAGAAGAAATGGATGAATTCCTAGACAATATTAACATACACACACTGAACCAAGAAGAGCTAACCCAACTCAACAGGCCTATTTCAAGCTCTGAAATAGAAATGGAAATTAGACAACTTCCACTTAAAAAGAGCCCAGGGCCAGATGGATTCACAGCTGAATTCTATAAGGTCTTCAAAGCAGAGCTCACACCAATACTCCTCAAGCTCTTCAACGAAATTGAAAATGAAGGTTCTTTACTAAACTGATTCTGTGAAGCCAGCATATCCCTCATCCCCAAACCAGACAGAGATTCATCAAAGAAAGAGATCTATAGACCCATTTCTTTGATGAACATCGATGCAAACCTTCTCAACAAAATACTGGCCAACCGTCTACAACAACTCATCAAAAAAAATATACACTATGATCAAACTGGATTCATCACAGGGAGGCAAAGCTGGTTCAACATACACAAATCAATTAATATAATTCAACACATCAACAGGAGCAGGGATAAAATCACATGATTGTCTCAATAGATGCGGAAAAGGCATTTGACAAGATCCAAAACCCCTTTATGTTAAAAGATGTGGAGAAACTAGGAATCCATGGAACATTTCTCAATGTAATAAAGGCTGTGTATGAGAAACCCACTGCTAGTATTATACTTAATGGTGAAAATCTAAAGCCATTCCCTCTAAAATCAGGAACGAGACAAGGATGCCCACTCTCTCCACTCCTTTTTAACATAGTACTAGAATTCCTAGGCAGTGCAATATGGCAAGAAGCAAGCATAAAGGGGATCCAAGTAGGGAAAGAGGAAATAAAACTATCCCTCTTTGCAGATGACATGATTCTGTATTTAAAGAATCCTATAGACTCTACTCCCAAGCTCCTTGAGCTGATTCAAAGCTTTGGAAGGGTAGCAGGCCATAAAATCAACCCTCACAAATCAACTGCCTTACTTTACGCCAACACTGAGAGGAACGAGGCAATAATCAGGAAAGAAAATCCTTTCACAATAGCCTCAAAGAAAATAAAGTACCTAGCAATTAGCTTAACTAAGAATGTAAAGGACCGTTTAGAAGAAAACTTTAAAACCCTAAAAAAGGAAATTAAAGCAGAACTAAGGAAATGGAAAAACCTCCCATGCTCCTGGATTGGAAGAATCAACATTGTGAAAATGACAACCTTGCCAAGGGCTATCTACAAATTCAATGTAATACCCATCAACATCCCAATGTCATTCTTTAAAGACATAGAAGAGGCAATTCAAAATTTCATATGGAATAATAAAAGACCCCGTATAGCAAAAACACTTCTTAGCAGAAAGAACAGCGCTGGAGGAATTTCAATTCCAAACTTAAGGCTCTATTACAGAGCTATAATTCTCAAAACAGCTTGGTACTGGCACAAGAACAGGCCTGAAGTCCAATGGAGTAGAACTGCGGACCCAGATATTAAACCACAGACCTATGGCCACCTAATCTTTGACCAGGGAGCCAAAAAAATAGAATGGAAGAAAGATAGCCTCTTCAACAAGTTGTGCTGGCAGAACTGGTTAAACACCTGCAGGAAACTAAAGTTGGATCCTTCTTTGTCCCCTTGCACTAGAATTAACTCCAAATGGATCAAAGACGTGGAGGTAAAAGCTGACACACTGAAAAGTTTACAGGAAGGAATAGGAGATACACTAGGCCTCCTTGGTACAGGTCGAAACTTTCTTAATAAGGACCAAGAATCACAACAAATCAGAGAAAGGCTGGATAAGTGGGACTGCATTAAACTGCAGAGCTTTCGTATGGCAACGGATATAGCTAGTAAACTAATCAGGAAGCCTACAGAGTGGGAGAAGATCTTCACCACCCAAACAACGGAACAAGGCCTCATATCTAAAATATATCAACAACTCAAAAAATTGAATCACTCCAAAACTAACCTCCAAAGTAACACCCATCCCATTACAAAATGGGCCAAAGACTTAAAGAGAGTCTTCTCTGAAGAAGAAACAAAAATGGCCTATAGACACATGAAGAAATGCTCAACATCTCTGGTCATAAAAGAAATGCAAATCAAAACAAGTCTAAGATTCCACCTAACTCCAGTTAGAATGGCCAGGATCAGGAAAACGAATGACAACAGATGCTGGAGGGGATGTGGTCAGGAGGGATCACTACTACACTGTTGGTGGGAGTGCAAACTCGTTCAACCACTATGGAAAGCAGTGCGGCAGTGCCTCAAAACGCTAAACATACAACTCGCCTATGACCCAGCAATTCCATTACTTGGTATTTACCCAACAATCCAGAAACAAGGGCATACTAAACCCACTAGCACAACAATGTTCATTGCAGCACTATTCACCATAGCATAGATATGGAACCAACCCAGATGTCCCTCAGTTGATGAGTGGATCAACAAGTTGTGGTATTTGTACACAATGGAATTCTATGCTGCTGTCAGAAAGAATGACATCGCCCCATTTGTTAGGAAATGGAAAGACTTAGAACAAATCATATTAAGTGAAGTAAGCCAGACTCAAAGGAACTTAGGCTCAGTGGTTTCCCTCATTCGTCATAATGATTAGAAACCTTAGGCTCTACTAGCAGAGATTGGCAATAGAGCAAAAGGCCATATATAAGGCCATATAATGTGAAGCTAATTGAAAGGACCTCCAGGATATTGACACAAAAGCCATATAATGAATGATTGTTGTCCTTAATGTACTATGTTGTCTCTCATCTCGCTTGCTGTCCCTTGGTTATCCCATATTGGTATAGTATCTCACTTTGTTATCTGATATATTGAATTTATTTGTATTTGGATATTTGAAATTTGATAGGGAAGGGGGGAAAACCAAGACGGGTGGGGGGTGTGGGGTTGGAGGGAAATGGGTACCAAGACATGTGAAAGGGTATCAATGTATGTGAATTAATGCACCTTCTATCTGGCAAATATCATCTAACCCTTTTACTAATTACAATAAAAAAATGAAAAAAAAAAGAAAGTTGTAGTGTGTGGGGAGGATGATGGGGTCAAATACATTTCTTCTTAGAAATTTACCTCATCTGGTTGCCCTGGATTTTCCTGGCCTTCTTCTTAGAGAAAGTTCTGTTATACTGGATTTGTGGCTTGGCAATGATCTAGCATGTACATCTTCGAGTAAGACATCCACAACTTCCATGCCTGAGACTCGAGTTTCCTGACCTTTGGCAACAGCACAGCAACATCTTTCTTCCTCCTGAGCCACAGGCCAAGTGAGCTGGCTTGAGCTGGTTGTTAGTTACAGTGGCTTGGTTACCAGGGTTCCATATTCTGTTCCATTGTGAGGTAGGCAGGGTCACCTTTCAGGGCCCAATGACCAAAGATCCTTGCTCACAAAAGACCTCACCAAAGACATACTGGAGGCTGAATCTCTCCTCCAGTCTCACAATATACGTGTGGATGTAGTATACAGCACACCTTATTTGTCCAATCCCAATGTCTTCCACTAGGCCCAACTACCAGTCTGGTCTCAGGCTCAAGGGGCCTTTCTTAGGTAAGATCCAAACTTAAGGGTCAATATTGCCCTCATCCTTTACAAAACATTTGCTTCACAGTGCCTTCTCTGCCTGCATTTGGCCCCTTGTCGAATTTTTTTTTGTTTTTGCTAGTCTTGGGACTTGACCTCAGAGTGTGAACATTGTTCTTGGGCTTTCTTTAGGCTTTAGCTGTCCCACCGAGCCACAGCACCGCTTGCAGCGTTTTCTATGTATGTGGTAATGAGGAATCAAACCTGAGGCTTACTGCTTGGTAGCCAAGGACTCTCCCACTAGGTCAAACACACAGGGCATCTTGCACATATTTTTGACATCAATCTGCTAGGATATTATTAGGTTTCTGTATCCTAATCAATTTTTTCCTGATGATTAGATTTGCTGTCATGTGTAAAAAATGCAAGAGGGAAAAACACAGAAGAATTAGTGAAATTAAAAAAAAGCATTAGACACAGTTAAGTGTTCATTCTTTGTAGGAGAAAGGATATTTGGATATGATGATGATGATGATGACTTTATAATTACTATGTCACGGTTGAGAGTTTGGCATAGTGGTAGAGTGCTTGCCTAGCATCCATGAAGATCTGGGTTTGATTGCTCAGTACCACATAGATAGAAAATCTAGATGTGGCACTGTGGCTCAAGTGGCAGAGGGCTAGACTTGAGAAAACCCGAGGACAGTGCTCAGGCCCTGAATTCAAGCCCCAAGACTGGCAGAAAGATAAAAGAAAATAAAAATGCTTTTTACGAGCTAATTCACTCACAGCATTTGCTTCTGAAATCTTCGCATCTGCATCTTGTGAAATACCCCTTTCCCTCAACGTAGACAAGAAAAACAGATCCACCCCATGGTCCACTGTGAGGCCACTGGTTGGGCTAAGAGCTAGTCGTGCAGCAACACATAAGTTTTATTCTAATACTTTCCAAACTTTGTACTCAAATATGCTACCTACTTACCAACTTATGTCAGTTATCCTTATGCTATAACTTTTCTTCATTACTACAATATTCTTACACTCCTACGTTAATCCTCTTGCACCTCCCCTGACCTCTCTCATTCTTTTTTTCTATCTCTGGACCTCTGCTCATCTTTCAACCCTTATACTGCACGGATCTACACTTGATGGCTGTTGAGCAATATTGTATATGTAGGTGGTTAATTATTCTCTAGGCTCAGAGGGACTTAAAGACAATAGAGATTGGATTGAGAGGCTTATTGTTTTGGGTATAAATCGCTTATCAGTGGTTGTATTAGGCTGGTCTGTAAGT
Source organism: Megascapheus bottae (assembly GCA_024803745.1). Classification (NCBI taxonomy): domain Eukaryota; kingdom Metazoa; phylum Chordata; class Mammalia; order Rodentia; family Geomyidae; genus Megascapheus; species Megascapheus bottae. Next base: position 5,615,928 of record JANJXV010000052.1, on the reverse strand, counting down.
GCACAAAAAGAAAGAGTGATAATACCAATCAAAACTTGTGAACATCTAGTGTCTGCAAGCTACAGAGGTCTAGGATGGTTATATCTGAAAAACTATGATCGTATTTAGTAGTAATCTTGCTCCCATTTTCAAATGGGCAGAACAAGAAACTCAAGAAAAATGTCAAATCAAGAAACAACATCCCCCACCCAATGTAAACAGACAATGGAACAGTCACTGGCAAACCTAGAGGAGAGTCTTCCAATTGCTACACAAATGCAATTGATAAACATCATTAATGAAAAATGTGAAAATATAAAGAAAGAGATAATGGAGGAAGCCATACCTGAACAAGAGGAAAGCAAAAACAAGGTGATAAGTGAAAAAGAAGAAGCCATAAAGGAGGCCATAATAAAGGTTTTTCAAAGAAAGATGGATGAATTCAAAGAATCCACAAATCAAAACGTGACCAAACTCCAGCAAATGTCCAAAGAAAATAAAGCTACTGAGCTAACCACTCAAAAGGAAATCAAGGAGATAAAGAAATCCATACATGATCTAAAACAAGGGATGCAAGGCATCAAAAGTGAGCAATTAGAAGCAAGGGAGATGAAAAATAAAGTAGATAGCTTTGATAGCAGGTTAGACATTGCAGAGGAGAGAATTTCCGTGGCTGAAGATAATTTAGGTATTATAAAGAACAGAAAATGAGTCAATCCAAATCTAGGAAATATGAGAGAGCGCTTCAGGAGGTCCAAGATACAATTAGGAAGCCTAATTTAAGGCTAGTTGGTACTGAGGAGGGCGTGGAGAAAGAGGTCAATGGTATTGGAAATATACTTCAGGGAATCATCTCAGAGAATTTCCCAAATATCCAGAAGGGCAGGCCCATCCAGATACGAGAAGCTTTTAGAACCCCAAACAGACCTGACCAGAAAAGAACATCCCACCGCCACATTGTGATCCGAACTGGATCAATAGAAACGAAAGGAAAGATCCTACAGGCAGCCAGGGAAAAGGGATCAGTAACCTACAAAGGCAAACCAATCAGAATAACCCCAGATTTCTCAGCAGAGACCATGCAAGCACGAAGTGACTGGAAGCATATATGTCATGCCCTTATATCAAATAACTACCAACCAAGAATACTGTAGCCAGCTAAGCTCTCATTCATAACTGAGGGAAAAATAAAAACATTCCATTCCAGGGAAAAGCTGCAACAATATGTCGAAACAAAACCAACACTACAGAGAATTCTCAAAGATGCTCTATACATAGAAAACCAAAATAAATGCAATATAGGGAAAGAAATGGCACCTAAACAGCATACCATCTAAGGACCACAAGAACTGTCAAGACACAGGCCCTACTAAAAGCTTTTAAAAATGGTAGGAACTAATAAATATCTCTCAATCCTAACTCTCAATATCAATGGACTTAACTCTCCAATTAAACGGCATAGGTTGTCTAGTTGGATCAAAAAGCAAGAGCCATCGTTCTGCTGACTTCGAGAGACACATCTTACCCAAAAACAATCATCTTTTGAAAGTGAGAGGTTGGAATAAACTCTATCAAGCTAACTGCCCCCATAAACAGGCTAGAGTTGCCATCCTCATATCAGATACAATAGACTTCAAACTAAAATTAGTAAGAAAAGACAAAGAAGGTTACTACATACTACTAAAGGGATCTTTCCTCCCGGAAGACATAACAATCCTAAATATTTACACACCCAATCCCAGACCTCCAAACTTCATCAAGCAAACTTTACTTACACTGAAACCATACATACATCGAAACACAGTGATGGTTGGTGAGTTTAACACACCACTCTCACCTATGGACAGATCAACAAGGCAAAAACTCAACAGAGAAACCTTAGAACTGAAGAAGTATATAGACCAACTAGATCTAACAGACATCTGCAGAATATTCCACCCAGTAACACCACAATATATGTTTTTCTCAGCAGCACATGGAACATTTTCCAAAATAGAACACATCTTAGGCCATAAAGCAAACCTGGACAGATTCACAAACACTGAAATTATTCCATGCACACTCTCAGACCATAAAGGCATCAAATTGGAGCTGAACACACATCTCCACCAAAGAAAACCCTGTAACTCATGGAGACTGAACCACACATTGTTGAATCAAAAACAATGGGTAATCGAAGAGATCAGAACAGATATCCAACTGTTTATGAAATTTAACAATAAAGAGCACACAAATATCAACTCCTTAGGGACACAACAAAATCAGTACTCAGAGGAAAATTTATAGCGTGGAGTGCCTACCACAGCAAGTTGGAAAAATGGCAAACCAACTAGTTAATGTCTCACCTTAACCTCCTGGAAAAAGAGCAACAAACCAACCCTAAACCCATTAGGAGAAAGCAAATTATTAAAATCAAAGCAGAATTAAATGATTTGGAATAAAAAAACTATAGAAAGAATCAACAAAACAAGGAGTTGGTTCTTGAAAGAATTAACAAAATTGACAAGCCCTTAGCAAATCTTACCAAAAAAAGAAGAGAGCATATCGAAATAAACAAAATCGCAGATGAAAATGGTAATATCACGACAGAAACTACCAAGATCCAGAATATCATGAGGGAATACTTCTCAAACCTTTACGCCAACAAATTTGAGAATCTAGAAGAAATGGATGAATTCCTAGACAATATTAACATACACACACTGAACCAAGAAGAGCTAACCCAACTCAACAGGCCTATTTCAAGCTCTGAAATAGAAATGGAAATTAGACAACTTCCACTTAAAAAGAGCCCAGGGCCAGATGGATTCACAGCTGAATTCTATAAGGTCTTCAAAGCAGAGCTCACACCAATACTCCTCAAGCTCTTCAACGAAATTGAAAATGAAGGTTCTTTACTAAACTGATTCTGTGAAGCCAGCATATCCCTCATCCCCAAACCAGACAGAGATTCATCAAAGAAAGAGATCTATAGACCCATTTCTTTGATGAACATCGATGCAAACCTTCTCAACAAAATACTGGCCAACCGTCTACAACAACTCATCAAAAAAAATATACACTATGATCAAACTGGATTCATCACAGGGAGGCAAAGCTGGTTCAACATACACAAATCAATTAATATAATTCAACACATCAACAGGAGCAGGGATAAAATCACATGATTGTCTCAATAGATGCGGAAAAGGCATTTGACAAGATCCAAAACCCCTTTATGTTAAAAGATGTGGAGAAACTAGGAATCCATGGAACATTTCTCAATGTAATAAAGGCTGTGTATGAGAAACCCACTGCTAGTATTATACTTAATGGTGAAAATCTAAAGCCATTCCCTCTAAAATCAGGAACGAGACAAGGATGCCCACTCTCTCCACTCCTTTTTAACATAGTACTAGAATTCCTAGGCAGTGCAATATGGCAAGAAGCAAGCATAAAGGGGATCCAAGTAGGGAAAGAGGAAATAAAACTATCCCTCTTTGCAGATGACATGATTCTGTATTTAAAGAATCCTATAGACTCTACTCCCAAGCTCCTTGAGCTGATTCAAAGCTTTGGAAGGGTAGCAGGCCATAAAATCAACCCTCACAAATCAACTGCCTTACTTTACGCCAACACTGAGAGGAACGAGGCAATAATCAGGAAAGAAAATCCTTTCACAATAGCCTCAAAGAAAATAAAGTACCTAGCAATTAGCTTAACTAAGAATGTAAAGGACCGTTTAGATGAAAACTTTAAAACCCTAAAAAAGGAAATTAAAGCAGAACTAAGGAAATGGAAAAACCTCCCATGCTCCTGGATTGGAAGAATCAACATTGTGAAAATGACAACCTTGCCAAGGGCTATCTACAAATTCAATGTAATACCCATCAACATCCCAATGTCATTCTTTAAAGACATAGAAGAGGCAATTCAAAATTTCATATGGAATAATAAAAGACCCCGTATAGCAAAAACACTTCTTAGCAGAAAGAACAGCGCTGGAGGAATTTCAATTCCAAACTTAAGGCTCTATTACAGAGCTATAATTCTCAAAACAGCTTGGTACTGGCACAAGAACAGGCCTGAAGTCCAATGGAGTAGAACTGCGGACCCAGATATTAAACCACAGACCTATGGCCACCTAATCTTTGACCAGGGAGCCAAAAAAATAGAATGGAAGAAAGATAGCCTCTTCAACAAGTTGTGCTGGCAGAACTGGTTAAACACCTGCAGAAAACTAAAGTTGGATCCTTCTTTGTCCCCTTGCACTAGAATTAACTCCAAATGGATCAAAGACGTGGAGGTAAAAGCTGACACACTGAAAAGTTTACAGGAAGGAATAGGAGATACACTAGGCCTCCTTGGTACAGGTCGAAACTTTCTTAATAAGGACCAAGAATCACAACAAATCAGAGAAAGGCTGGATAAGTGGGACTGCATTAAACTGCAGAGCTTTCGTATGGCAACGGATATAGCTAGTAAACTAATCAGGAAGCCTACAGAGTGGGAGAAGATCTTCACCACCCAAACAACGGAACAAGGCCTCATATCTAAAATATATCAACAACTCAAAAAATTGAATCACTCCAAAACTAACCTCCAAAGTAACACCCATCCCATTACAAAATGGGCCAAAGACTTAAAGAGAGTCTTCTCTGAAGAAGAAACAAAAATGGCCTATAGACACATGAAGAAATGCTCAACATCTCTGGTCATAAAAGAAATGCAAATCAAAACAAGTCTAAGATTCCACCTAACTCCAGTTAGAATGGCCAGGATCAGGAAAACGAATGACAACAGATGCTGGAGGGGATGTGGTCAGGAGGGATCACTACTACACTGTTGGTGGGAGTGCAAACTCGTTCAACCACTATGGAAAGCAGTGCGGCAGTGCCTCAAAACGCTAAACATACAACTCGCCTATGACCCAGCAATTCCATTACTTGGTATTTACCCAACAATCCAGAAACAAGGGCATACTAAACCCACTAGCACAACAATGTTCATTGCAGCACTATTCACCATAGCATAGATATGGAACCAACCCAGATGTCCCTCAGTTGATGAGTGGATCAACAAGTTGTGGTATTTGTACACAATGGAATTCTATGCTGCTGTCAGAAAGAATGACATCGCCCCATTTGTTAGGAAATGGAAAGACTTAGAACAAATCATATTAAGTGAAGTAAGCCAGACTCAAAGGAACTTAGACTCAGTGGTTTCCCTCATTCGTCATAATGATTAGAAACCTTAGGCTCTACTAGCAGAGATTGGCAATAGAGCAAAAGGCCATATATAAGGCCATATAATGTGAAGCTAATTGAAAGGACCTCCAGGATATTGACACAAAAGCCATATAATGAATGATTGTTGTCCTTAATGTACTATGTTGTCTCTCATCTCGCTTGCTGTCCCTTGGTTATCCCATATTGGTATAGTATCTCACTTTGTTATCTGATATATTGAATTTATTTGTATTTGGATATTTGAAATTTGATAGGGAAGGGGGGAAAACCAAGACGGGTGGGGGGTGTGGGGTTGGAGGGAAATGGGTACCAAGACATGTGAAAGGGTATCAATGTATGTGAATTAATGCACCTTCTATCTGGCAAATATCATCTAACCCTTTTACTAATTACATTAAAAAAATGAAAAAAAAAGAAAGTTGTAGTGTGTGGGGAGGATGATGGGGTCAAATACATTTCTTCTTAGAAATTTACCTCATCTGGTTGCCCTGGATTTTCCTGGCCTTCTTCTTAGAGAAAGTTCTGTTATACTGGATTTGTGGCTTGGCAATGATCTAGCATGTACATCTTCGAGTAAGACATCCACAACTTCCATGCCTGAGACTCGAGTTTCCTGACCTTTGGCAACAGCACAGCAACATCTTTCTTCCTCCTGAGCCACAGGCCAAGTGAGCTGGCTTGAGCTGGTTGTTAGTTACAGTGGCTTGGTTACCAGGGTTCCATATTCTGTTCCATTGTGAGGTAGGCAGGGTCACCTTTCAGGGCCCAATGACCAAAGATCCTTGCTCACAAAAGACCTCACCAAAGACATACTGGAGGCTGAATCTCTCCTCCAGTCTCACAATATACGTGTGGATGTAGTATACAGCACACCTTATTTGTCCAATCCCAATGTCTTCCACTAGGCCCAACTACCAGTCTGGTCTCAGGCTCAAGGGGCCTTTCTTAGGTAAGATCCAAACTTAAGGGTCAATATTGCCCTCATCCTTTACAAAACATTTGCTTCACAGTGCCTTCTCTGCCTGCATTTGGCCCCTTGTCGAATTTTTTTTTGTTTTTGCTAGTCTTGGGACTTGACCTCAGAGTGTGAACATTGTTCTTGGGCTTTCTTTAGGCTTTAGCTGTCCCACCGAGCCACAGCACCGCTTGCAGCGTTTTCTATGTATGTGGTAATGAGGAATCAAACCTGAGGCTTACTGCTTGGTAGCCAAGGACTCTCCCACTAGGTCAAACACACAGGGCATCTTGCACATATTTTTGACATCAATCTGCTAGGATATTATTAGGTTTCTGTATCCTAATCAATTTTTTCCTGATGATTAGATTTGCTGTCATGTGTAAAAAATGCAAGAGGGAAAAACACAGAAGAATTAGTGAAATTAAAAAAAAGCATTAGACACAGTTAAGTGTTCATTCTTTGTAGGAGAAAGGATATTTGGATATGATGATGATGATGATGACTTTATAATTACTATGTCACGGTTGAGAGTTTGGCATAGTGGTAGAGTGCTTGCCTAGCATCCATGAAGATCTGGGTTTGATTGCTCAGTACCACATAGATAGAAAATCTAGATGTGGCACTGTGGCTCAAGTGGCAGAGGGCTAGACTTGAGAAAACCCGAGGACAGTGCTCAGGCCCTGAATTCAAGCCCCAAGACTGGCAGAAAGATAAAAGAAAATAAAAATGCTTTTTACGAGCTAATTCACTCACAGCATTTGCTTCTGAAATCTTCGCATCTGCATCTTGTGAAATACCCCTTTCCCTCAACGTAGACAAGAAAAACAGATCCACCCCATGGTCCACTGTGAGGCCACTGGTTGGGCTAAGAGCTAGTCGTGCAGCAACACATAAGTTTTATTCTAATACTTTCCAAACTTTGTACTCAAATATGCTACCTACTTACCAACTTATGTCAGTTATCCTTATGCTATAACTTTTCTTCATTACTACAATATTCTTACACTCCTACGTTAATCCTCTTGCACCTCCCCTGACCTCTCTCATTCTTTTTTTCTATCTCTGGACCTCTGCTCATCTTTCAACCCTTATACTGCACGGATCTACACTTGATGGCTGTTGAGCAATATTGTATATGTAGGTGGTTAATTATTCTCTAGGCTCAGAGGGACTTAAAGACAATAGAGATTGGATTGAGAGGCTTATTGTTTTGGGTATAAATCGCTTATCAGTGGTTGTATTAGGCTGGTCTGTAAGTGCACAAAAAGAAAGAGTGATAATACCAATCAAAACTTGTGAACATCTAGTGTCTGCAAGCTACAGAGGTCTAGGATGGTTATATCTGAAAAACTATGATCGTATTTAGTAGTAATCTTGCTCCCATTTTCAAATGGGCAGAACAAGAAACTCAAGAAAAATGTCAAATCAAGAAACAACATCCCCCACCCAATGTAAACAGACAATGGAACAGTCACTGGCAAACCTAGAGGAGAGTCTTCCAATTGCTACACAAATGCAATTGATAAACATCATTAATGAAAAATGTGAAAATATAAAGAAAGAGATAATGGAGGAAGCCATACCTGAACAAGAGGAAAGCAAAAACAAGGTGATAAGTGAAAAAGAAGAAGCCATAAAGGAGGCCATAATAAAGGTTTTTCAAAGAAAGATGGATGAATTCAAAGAATCCACAAATAAAAACGTGACCAAACTCCAGCAAATGTCCAAAGAAAATAAAGCTACTGAGCTAACCACTCAAAAGGAAATCAAGGAGATAAAGAAATCCATACATGATCTAAAACAAGGGATGCAAGGCATCAAAAGTGAGCAATTAGAAGCAAGGGAGATGAAAAATAAAGTAGATAGCTTTGATAGCAGGTTAGACATTGCAGAGGAGAGAATTTCCGTGGCTGAAGATAATTTAGGTATTATAAAGAACAGAAAATGAGTCAATCCAAATCTAGGAAATATGAGAGAGCGCTTCAGGAGGTCCAAGATACAATTAGGAAGCCTAATTTAAGGCTAGTTGGTACTGAGGAGGGCGTGGAGAAAGAGGTCAATGGTATTGGAAATATACTTCAGGGAATCATCTCAGAGAATTTCCCAAATATCCAGAAGGGCAGGCCCATCCAGATACGAGAAGCTTTTAGAACCCCAAACAGACCTGACCAGAAAAGAACATCCCACCGCCACATTGTGATCCGAACTGGATCAATAGAAATGAAAGGAAAGATCCTAAAGGCAGCCAGGGAAAAGGGATCAGTAACATACAAAGGCAAACCAATCAGAATAACCCCAGATTTCTCAGCAGAGACCATGCAAGCACGAAGTGACTGGAAGCATATATGTCATGCCCTTATATCAAATAACTACCAACCAAGAATACTGTAGCCAGCTAAGCTCTCATTCATAACTGAGGGAAAAATAAAAACATTCCATTCCAGGGAAAAGCTGCAACAATATGTCGAAACAAAACCAACACTACAGAGAATTCTCAAAGATGCTCTATACATAGAAAACCAAAATAAATGCAATATAGGGAAAGAAATGGCACCTAAACAGCATACCATCTAAGGACCACAAGAACTGTCAAGACACAGGCCCTACTAAAAGCTTTTAAAAATGGTAGGAACTAATAAATATCTCTCAATCCTAACTCTCAATATCAATGGACTTAACTCTCCAATTAAACGGCATAGGTTGTCTAGTTGGATCAAAAAGCAAGAGCCATCGTTCTGCTGACTTCGAGAGACACATCTTACCCAAAAACAATCATCTTTTGAAAGTGAGAGGTTGGAATAAACTCTATCAAGCTAACTGCCCCCATAAACAGGCTAGAGTTGCCATCCTCATATCAGATACAATAGACTTCAAACTAAAATTAGTAAGAAAAGACAAAGAAGGTTACTACATACTACTAAAGGGATCTTTCCTCCCGGAAGACATAACAATCCTAAATATTTACACACCCAATCCCAGACCTCCAAACTTCATCAAGCAAACTTTACTTACACTGAAACCATACATACATCGAAACACAGTGATGGTTGGTGAGTTTAACACACCACTCTCACCTATGGACAGATCAACAAGGCAAAAACTCAACAGAGAAACCTTAGAACTGAACAAGTATATAGACCAACTAGATCTAACAGACATCTGCAGAATATTCCACCCAGTAACACCACAATATATGTTTTTCTCAGCAGCACATGGAACATTTTCCAAAATAGAACACATCTTAGGCCATAAAGCAAACCTGGACAGATTCACAAACACTGAAATTATTCCATGCACACTCTCAGACCATAAAGGCATCAAATTGGAGCTGAACACACATCTCCACCAAAGAAAACCCTGTAACTCATGGAGACTGAACCACACATTGTTGAATCAAAAACAATGGGTAATCGAAGAGATCAGAACAGATATCCAACAGTTTATGAAATTTAACAATAAAGAGCACACAAATATCAACTCCTTAGGGACACAACAAAATCAGTACTCAGAGGAAAATTTATAGCGTGGAGTGCCTACCACAGCAAGTTGGAAAAATGGCAAACCAACTAGTTAATGTCTCACCTTAACCTCCTGGAAAAAGAGCAACAAACCAACCCTAAACCCATTAGGAGAAAGCAAATTATTAAAATCAAAGCAGAATTAAATGATTTGGAATAAAAAAAACTATAGAAAGAATCAACAAAACAAGGAGTTGGTTCTTGAAAGAATTAACAAAATTGACAAGCCCTTAGCAAATCTTACCAAAAAAAGAAGAGAGCATATCGAAATAAACAAAATCGCAGATGAAAATGGTAATATCACGACAGAAATTACCAAGATCCAGAATATCATGAGGGAATACTTCTCAAACCTTTACGCCAACAAATTTGAGAATCTAGAAGAAATGGATGAATTCCTAGACAATATTAACATACACACACTGAACCAAGAAGAGCTAACCCAACTCAACAGGCCTATTTCAAGCTCTGAAATAGAAATGGAAATTAGACAACTTCCACTTAAAAAGAGCCCAGGGCCAGATGGATTCACAGCTGAATTCTATAAGGTCTTCAAAGCAGAGCTCACACCAATACTCCTCAAGCTCTTCAACGAAATTGAAAATGAAGGTTCTTTACTAAACTGATTCTGTGAAGCCAGCATATCCCTCATCCCCAAACCAGACAGAGATTCATCAAAGAAAGAGATCTATAGACCCATTTCTTTGATGAACATCGATGCAAACCTTCTCAACAAAATACTGGCCAACCGTCTACAACAACTCATCAAAAAAAATATACACTATGATCAAACTGGATTCATCACAGGGAGGCAAAGCTGGTTCAACATACACAAATCAATTAATATAATTCAACACATCAACAGGAGCAGGGATAAAATCACATGATTGTCTCAATAGATGCGGAAAAGGCATTTGACAAGATCCAAAACCCCTTTATGTTAAAAGATGTGGAGAAACTAGGAATCCATGGAACATTTCTCAATGTAATAAAGGCTGTGTATGAGAAACCCACTGCTAGTATTATACTTAATGGTGAAAATCTAAAGCCATTCCCTCTAAAATCAGGAACGAGACAAGGATGCCCACTCTCTCCACTCCTTTTTAACATAGTACTAGAATTCCTAGGCAGTGCAATATGGCAAGAAGCAAGCATAAAGGGGATCCAAGTAGGGAAAGAGGAAATAAAACTATCCCTCTTTGCAGATGACATGATTCTGTATTTAAAGAATCCTATAGACTCTACTCCCAAGCTCCTTGAGCTGATTCAAAGCTTTGGAAGGGTAGCAGGCCATAAAATCAACCCTCACAAATCAACTGCCTTACTTTACGCCAACACTGAGAGGAACGAGGCAATAATCAGGAAAGAAAATCCTTTCACAATAGCCTCAAAGAAAATAAAGTACCTAGCAATTAGCTTAACTAAGAATGTAAAGGACCGTTTAGATGAAAACTTTAAAACCCTAAAAAAGGAAATTAAAGCAGAACTAAGGAAATGGAAAAACCTCCCATGCTCCTGGATTGGAAGAATCAACATTGTGAAAATGACAACCTTGCCAAGGGCTATCTACAAATTCAATGTAATACCCATCAACATCCCAATGTCATTCTTTAAAGACATAGAAGAGGCAATTCAAAATTTCATATGGAATAATAAAAGACCCCGTATAGCAAAAACACTTCTTAGCAGAAAGAACAGCGCTGGAGGAATTTCAATTCCAAACTTAAGGCTCTATTACAGAGCTATAATTCTCAAAACAGCTTGGTACTGGCACAAGAACAGGCCTGAAGTCCAATGGAGTAGAACTGCGGACCCAGATATTAAACCACAGACCTATGGCCACCTAATCTTTGACCAGGGAGCCAAAAAAATAGAATGGAAGAAAGATAGCCTCTTCAACAAGTTGTGCTGGCAGAACTGGTTAAACACCTGCAGAAAACTAAAGTTGGATCCTTCTTTGTCCCCTTGCACTAGAATTAACTCCAAATGGATCAAAGACGTGGAGGTAAAAGCTGACACACTGAAAAGTTTACAGGAAGGAATAGGAGATACACTAGGCCTCCTTGGTACAGGTCGAAACTTTCTTAATAAGGACCAAGAATCACAACAAATCAGAGAAAGGCTGGATAAGTGGGACTGCATTAAACTGCAGAGCTTTCGTATGGCAACGGATATAGCTAGTAAACTAATCAGGAAGCCTACAGAGTGGGAGAAGATCTTCACCACCCAAACAACGGAACAAGGCCTCATATCTAAAATATATCAACAACTCAAAAAATTGAATCACTCCAAAACTAACCTCCAAAGTAACACCCATCCCATTACAAAATGGGCCAAAGACTTAAAGAGAGTCTTCTCTGAAGAAGAAACAAAAATGGCCTATAGACACATGAAGAAATGCTCAACATCTCTGGTCATAAAAGAAATGCAAATCAAAACAAGTCTAAGATTCCACCTAACTCCAGTTAGAATGGCCAGGATCAGGAAAACGAATGACAACAGATGCTGGAGGGGATGTGGTCAGGAGGGATCACTACTACACTGTTGGTGGGAGTGCAAACTCGTTCAACCACTATGGAAAGCAGTGCGGCAGTGCCTCAAAACGCTAAACATACAACTCCCCTATGACCCAGCGATTCCAGTACTTGGCATTTACCCAACAATCCAGAAACAAGGGCCTACTAAACCCACTAGCACAACAATGTTCATTGCAGCACTATTCACCATAGCATAGATATGGAACCAACCCAGATGTCCCTCAGTTGATGAGTGGATCAACAAGTTGTGGTATTTGTACACAATGGAATTCTATGCTGCTGTCAGAAAGAATGACATCGCCCCATTTGTTAGGAAATGGAAAGACTTAGAACAAATCATATTAAGTGAAGTAAGCCAGACTCAAAGGAACTTAGGCTCAGTGGTTTCCCTCATTCGTCATAATCAGTAGAAACCTTGGGCTCTACTAGCAGAGATTGGCAATAGAGCAAAAGGCCATATAAAAGGCCATATAATGTGAAGCTAATTGAAAGGACCTCCAGGATATTGACACAAAAGCCATATAATGAATGATTGTTGTCCTTAATGTACTATGTTGTCTCTCATCTCGCTTGCTATCCCTTGGTTATCCCATATTGGTATATTATCTCACTTTGTTATCTGATATATTGAATTTATTTGTATTTGGATATTTGAAATTTGATAGGGAAGGGGGGAAAACCAAGACGGGTGGGGGGTGTGGGGTTGGAGGGAAATGGGTACCAAGACATGTGAAAGGGTATCAATGTATGTGAATTAATGCACCTTCTATCTGGCAAATATCATCTAACCCTTTTACTAATTACATTAAAAAAATGAAAAAAAAAGAAAGTTGTAGTGTGTGGGGAGGATGATGGGGTCAAATACATTTCTTCTTAGAAATTTACCTCATCTGGTTGCCCTGGATTTTCCCGGCCTTCTTCTTAGAGAAAGTTCTGTTATACTGGATTTGTGGCTTGGCAATGATCTAGCATGTACATCTTCGAGTAAGACATCCACAACTTCCATGCCTGAGACTCGAGTTTCCTGACCTTTGGCAACAGCACAGCAACATCTTTCTTCCTCCTGAGCCACAGGCCAAGTGAGCTGGCTTGAGCTGGTTGTTAGTTACAGTGGCTTGGTTACCAGGGTTCCATATTCTGTTCCATTGTGAGGGAGGCAGGGTCACCTTTCAGGGCCCAATGACCAAAGATCCTTGCTCACAAAAGACCTCACCAAAGACATACTGGAGGCTGAATCTCTCCTCCAGTCTCACAATATACGTGTGGATGTAGTGTACAGCACACCTTATTTGTCCAATCCCAATGTCTTCCACTAGGCCCAACTACCAGTCTGGTCTCAGGCTCAAGGAGCCTTTCTTAGGTAAGATCCAAACTTAAGGGTCAATATGGCCCTCATCCTTTACAAAACATTTGCTTCACAGTGCCTTCTCTGCCTGCATTTTGCCCCTTGTCGAATTTTTTTTGTTTTTGCTAGTCTTGGGACTTGACCTCAGAGTGTGAACATTGTTCTTGGGCTTTCTTTAAGCTTTAGCTGTCCCACCGAGCCACAGCACCGCTTGCAGCGTTTTCTATGTATGTGGTAATGAGGAATCAAACCTGAGGCTTACTGCTTGGTAGCCAAGGACTCTCCCACTAGGTCAAACACACAGGGCATCTTGCACATATTTTTGACGTCAATCTACTAGGATATTATTAGGTTTCTGTATCCTAATCAATTTTTTCCTGGTGACTAGTTTGCTGTCATGTGTAAAAAATGCAAGAGGGAAAAACACAGAAGAATTAGTGAAATTAAAAAAAAGCATTAGACACAGTTAAGTGTTCATTCTTTGTAGGAGAAAGGATATTTGGATATGATGATGATGATGATGACTTTATAATTACTATGTCAGGGTTGAGAGTTTGGCATAGTGGTAGAGTGCTTGCCTAGCATCCATGAAGATCTGGGTTTGATTGCTCAGTACCACATAGATAGAAAATCTAGATGTGGCACTGTGGCTCAAGTGGCAGAGGGCTAGACTTGAGAAAACCCGAGGACAGTGCTCAGGCCCTGAATTCAAGCCCCAAGACTGGCAGAAAGATAAAAGAAAATAAAAAGGCTTTTTACGAGCTAATTCACTCACAGCATTTGCTTCTGAAATCTTCGCTTCTGCATCTTGTGAAATACCCCTTTCCCTCAACGTAGACAAGAAAAACAGATCCATCCCTTGGTCCACTGTGAGGCCACTGGTTGGGCTAAGAGCTAGTCGTGCAGCAACACATAAGTTTTATTCTAATACTTTCCAAACTTTGTACTCAAATATGCTACCTACTTACCAACTTATGTCAGTTATCCTTATGCTATAACTTTTCTTCATTACTACAATATTCTTACACTCCTACGTTAATCCTCTTGCACCTCCCCTGACCTCTCTCATTCTTTTTTTCTATCTCTGGACCTCTGCTCGTCTTTCAACCCTTATACTGCACGGATCTACACTTGATGGCTGTTGAGCAATATTGTATATGTAGGTGGTTAATTATTCTCTAGGGTCAGAGGGACTTAAAGACAATAGAGATTGGATTGAGAGGCTTATTGTTTTGGGTATAAATGGCTTATCAGTGGTTGTATTAGGCTGGTCTGTAAGTGCACAAAAAGAAAGAGTGATAATACCAATCAAAACTTGTGAACATCTAGTGTCTGCCAGCTACAGAGGTCTAGGTTGGTTATATCTGAAAAACTATAACCGTATTTAGTAGTAATCTTGCTCCCATTTTCAAATGGGCAGAACAAGAAACTCAAGAAAAATGTCAAATCAAGAAACAACATCCCCCACCCAATGTAAACAGACAATGGAACAGTCACTGGCAAACCTAGAGGAGAGTCTTCCAATTGCTACACAAATGCAATTGATAAACATCATTAATGAAAAATGTGAAAATATAAAGAAAGAGATAATGGAGGAAGCCATACCTGAACAAGAGGAAAGCAAAAACAAGGTGATAAGTGAAAAAGAAGAAGCCATAAAGGAGGCCATAATAAAGGTTTTTCAAAGAAAGATGGATGAATTCAAAGAATCCACAAATCAAAACGTGACCAAACTCCAGCAAATGTCCAAAGAAAATAAAGCTACTGAGCTAACCACTCAAAAGGAAATCAAGGAGATAAAGAAATCCATACATGATCTAAAACAAGGGATGCAAGGCATCAAAAGTGAGCAATTAGAAGCAAGGGAGATGAAAAATAAAGTAGATAGCTTTGATAGCAGGTTAGACATTGCAGAGGAGAGAATTTCCGTGGCTGAAGATAATTTAGGTATTATAAAGAACAGAAAATGAGTCAATCCAAATCTAGGAAATATGAGAGAGCGCTTCAGGAGGTCCAAGATACAATTAGGAAGCCTAATTTAAGGCTAGTTGGTACTGAGGAGGGCGTGGAGAAAGAGGTCAATGGTATTGGAAATATACTTCAGGGAATCATCTCAGAGAATTTCCCAAATATCCAGAAGGGCAGGCCCATCCAGATACGAGAAGCTTTTAGAACCCCAAACAGACCTGACCAGAAAAGAACATCCCACCGCCACATTGTGATCCGAACTGGATCAATAGAAACGAAAGGAAAGATCCTACAGGCAGCCAGGGAAAAGGGATCAGTAACCTACAAAGGCAAACCAATCAGAATAACCCCAGATTTCTCAGCAGAGACCATGCAAGCACGAAGTGACTGGAAGCATATATGTCATGCCCTTATATCAAATAACTACCAACCAAGAATACTGTAGCCAGCTAAGCTCTCATTCATAACTGAGGGAAAAATAAAAACATTCCATTCCAGGGAAAAGCTGCAACAATATGTCGAAACAAAACCAACACTACAGAGAATTCTCAAAGATGCTCTATACATAGAAAACCAAAATAAATGCAATATAGGGAAAGAAATGGCACCTAAACAGCATACCATCTAAGGACCACAAGAACTGTCAAGACACAGGCCCTACTAAAAGCTTTTAAAAATGGTAGGAACTAATAAATATCTCTCAATCCTAACTCTCAATATCAATGGACTTAACTCTCCAATTAAACGGCATAGGTTGTCTAGTTGGATCAAAAAGCAAGAGCCATCGTTCTGCTGACTTCGAGAGACACATCTTACCCAAAAACAATCATCTTTTGAAAGTGAGAGGTTGGAATAAACTCTATC
This sequence comes from Megascapheus bottae, assembly GCA_024803745.1. Taxonomy (NCBI): domain Eukaryota; kingdom Metazoa; phylum Chordata; class Mammalia; order Rodentia; family Geomyidae; genus Megascapheus; species Megascapheus bottae. The sequence goes on along the minus strand of JANJXV010000052.1, from coordinate 5,599,531 downwards.
AAGCTAACTGCCCCCATAAACAGGCTAGAGTTGCCATCCTCATATCAGATACAATAGACTTCAAACTAAAATTAGTAAGAAAAGACAAAGAAGGTTACTACATACTACTAAAGGGATCTTTCCTCCCGGAAGACATAACAATCCTAAATATTTACACACCCAATCCCAGACCTCCAAACTTCATCAAGCAAACTTTACTTACACTGAAACCATACATACATCGAAACACAGTGATGGTTGGTGAGTTTAACACACCACTCTCACCTATGGACAGATCAACAAGGCAAAAACTCAACAGAGAAACCTTAGAACTGAACAAGTATATAGACCAACTAGATCTAACAGACATCTGCAGAATATTCCACCCAGTAACACCACAATATATGTTTTTCTCAGCAGCACATGGAACATTTTCCAAAATAGAACACATCTTAGGCCATAAAGCAAACCTGGACAGATTCACAAACACTGAAATTATTCCATGCACACTCTCAGACCATAAAGGCATCAAATTGGAGCTGAACACACATCTCCACCAAAGAAAACCCTGTAACTCATGGAGACTGAACCACACATTGTTGAATCAAAAACAATGGGTAATCGAAGAGATCAGAACAGATATCCAACAGTTTATGAAATTTAACAATAAAGAGCACACAAATATCAACTCCTTAGGGACACAACAAAATCAGTACTCAGAGGAAAATTTATAGCGTGGAGTGCCTACCACAGCAAGTTGGAAAAATGGCAAACCAACTAGTTAATGTCTCACCTTAACCTCCTGGAAAAAGAGCAACAAACCAACCCTAAACCCATTAGGAGAAAGCAAATTATTAAAATCAAAGCAGAATTAAATGATTTGGAATAAAAAAAACTATAGAAAGAATCAACAAAACAAGGAGTTGGTTCTTGAAAGAATTAACAAAATTGACAAGCCCTTAGCAAATCTTACCAAAAAAAGAAGAGAGCATATCGAAATAAACAAAATCGCAGATGAAAATGGTAATATCACGACAGAAATTACCAAGATCCAGAATATCATGAGGGAATACTTCTCAAACCTTTACGCCAACAAATTTGAGAATCTAGAAGAAATGGATGAATTCCTAGACAATATTAACATACACACACTGAACCAAGAAGAGCTAACCCAACTCAACAGGCCTATTTCAAGCTCTGAAATAGAAATGGAAATTAGACAACTTCCACTTAAAAAGAGCCCAGGGCCAGATGGATTCACAGCTGAATTCTATAAGGTCTTCAAAGCAGAGCTCACACCAATACTCCTCAAGCTCTTCAACGAAATTGAAAATGAAGGTTCTTTACTAAACTGATTCTGTGAAGCCAGCATATCCCTCATCCCCAAACCAGACAGAGATTCATCAAAGAAAGAGATCTATAGACCCATTTCTTTGATGAACATCGATGCAAACCTTCTCAACAAAATACTGGCCAACCGTCTACAACAACTCATCAAAAAAAATATACACTATGATCAAACTGGATTCATCACAGGGAGGCAAAGCTGGTTCAACATACACAAATCAATTAATATAATTCAACACATCAACAGGAGCAGGGATAAAATCACATGATTGTCTCAATAGATGCGGAAAAGGCATTTGACAAGATCCAAAACCCCTTTATGTTAAAAGATGTGGAGAAACTAGGAATCCATGGAACATTTCTCAATGTAATAAAGGCTGTGTATGAGAAACCCACTGCTAGTATTATACTTAATGGTGAAAATCTAAAGCCATTCCCTCTAAAATCAGGAACGAGACAAGGATGCCCACTCTCTCCACTCCTTTTTAACATAGTACTAGAATTCCTAGGCAGTGCAATATGGCAAGAAGCAAGCATAAAGGGGATCCAAGTAGGGAAAGAGGAAATAAAACTATCCCTCTTTGCAGATGACATGATTCTGTATTTAAAGAATCCTATAGACTCTACTCCCAAGCTCCTTGAGCTGATTCAAAGCTTTGGAAGGGTAGCAGGCCATAAAATCAACCCTCACAAATCAACTGCCTTACTTTACGCCAACACTGAGAGGAACGAGGCAATAATCAGGAAAGAAAATCCTTTCACAATAGCCTCAAAGAAAATAAAGTACCTAGCAATTAGCTTAACTAAGAATGTAAAGGACCGTTTAGATGAAAACTTTAAAACCCTAAAAAAGGAAATTAAAGCAGAACTAAGGAAATGGAAAAACCTCCCATGCTCCTGGATTGGAAGAATCAACATTGTGAAAATGACAACCTTGCCAAGGGCTATCTACAAATTCAATGTAATACCCATCAACATCCCAATGTCATTCTTTAAAGACATAGAAGAGGCAATTCAAAATTTCATATGGAATAATAAAAGACCCCGTATAGCAAAAACACTTCTTAGCAGAAAGAACAGCGCTGGAGGAATTTCAATTCCAAACTTAAGGCTCTATTACAGAGCTATAATTCTCAAAACAGCTTGGTACTGGCACAAGAACAGGCCTGAAGTCCAATGGAGTAGAACTGCGGACCCAGATATTAAACCACAGACCTATGGCCACCTAATCTTTGACCAGGGAGCCAAAAAAATAGAATGGAAGAAAGATAGCCTCTTCAACAAGTTGTGCTGGCAGAACTGGTTAAACACCTGCAGAAAACTAAAGTTGGATCCTTCTTTGTCCCCTTGCACTAGAATTAACTCCAAATGGATCAAAGACGTGGAGGTAAAAGCTGACACACTGAAAAGTTTACAGGAAGGAATAGGAGATACACTAGGCCTCCTTGGTACAGGTCGAAACTTTCTTAATAAGGACCAAGAATCACAACAAATCAGAGAAAGGCTGGATAAGTGGGACTGCATTAAACTGCAGAGCTTTCGTATGGCAACGGATATAGCTAGTAAACTAATCAGGAAGCATACAGAGTGGGAGAAGATCTTCACCACCCAAACAACGGAACAAGGCCTCATATCTAAAATATATCAACAACTCAAAAAATTGAATCACTCCAAAACTAACCTCCAAAGTAACACCCATCCCATTACAAAATGGGCCAAAGACTTAAAGAGAGTCTTCTCTGAAGAAGAAACAAAAATGGCCTATAGACACATGAAGAAATGCTCAACATCTCTGGTCATAAAAGAAATGCAAATCAAAACAAGTCTAAGATTCCACCTAACTCCAGTTAGAATGGCCAGGATCAGGAAAACGAATGACAACAGATGCTGGAGGGGATGTGGTCAGGAGGGATCACTACTACACTGTTGGTGGGAGTGCAAACTCGTTCAACCACTATGGAAAGCAGTGCGGCAGTGCCTCAAAACGCTAAACATACAACTCGCCTATGACCCAGCAATTCCATTACTTGGTATTTACCCAACAATCCAGAAACAAGGGCATACTAAACCCACTAGCACAACAATGTTCATTGCAGCACTATTCACCATAGCATAGATATGGAACCAACCCAGATGTCCCTCAGTTGATGAGTGGATCAACAAGTTGTGGTATTTGTACACAATGGAATTCTATGCTGCTGTCAGAAAGAATGACATCGCCCCATTTGTTAGGAAATGGAAAGACTTAGAACAAATCATATTAAGTGAAGTAAGCCAGACTCAAAGGAACTTAGACTCAGTGGTTTCCCTCATTCGTCATAATGATTAGAAACCTTAGGCTCTACTAGCAGAGATTGGCAATAGAGCAAAAGGCCATATATAAGGCCATATAATGTGAAGCTAATTGAAAGGACCTCCAGGATATTGACACAAAAGCCATATAATGAATGATTGTTGTCCTTAATGTACTATGTTGTCTCTCATCTCGCTTGCTGTCCCTTGGTTATCCCATATTGGTATAGTATCTCACTTTGTTATCTGATATATTGAATTTATTTGTATTTGGATATTTGAAATTTGATAGGGAAGGGGGGAAAACCAAGACGGGTGGGGGGTGTGGGGTTGGAGGGAAATGGGTACCAAGACATGTGAAAGGGTATCAATGTATGTGAATTAATGCACCTTCTATCTGGCAAATATCATCTAACCCTTTTACTAATTACATTAAAAAAATGAAAAAAAAAGAAAGTTGTAGTGTGTGGGGAGGATGATGGGGTCAAATACATTTCTTCTTAGAAATTTACCTCATCTGGTTGCCCTGGATTTTCCTGGCCTTCTTCTTAGAGAAAGTTCTGTTATACTGGATTTGTGGCTTGGCAATGATCTAGCATGTACATCTTCGAGTAAGACATCCACAACTTCCATGCCTGAGACTCGAGTTTCCTGACCTTTGGCAACAGCACAGCAACATCTTTCTTCCTCCTGAGCCACAGGCCAAGTGAGCTGGCTTGAGCTGGTTGTTAGTTACAGTGGCTTGGTTACCAGGGTTCCATATTCTGTTCCATTGTGAGGTAGGCAGGGTCACCTTTCAGGGCCCAATGACCAAAGATCCTTGCTCACAAAAGACCTCACCAAAGACATACTGGAGGCTGAATCTCTCCTCCAGTCTCACAATATACGTGTGGATGTAGTATACAGCACACCTTATTTGTCCAATCCCAATGTCTTCCACTAGGCCCAACTACCAGTCTGGTCTCAGGCTCAAGGGGCCTTTCTTAGGTAAGATCCAAACTTAAGGGTCAATATTGCCCTCATCCTTTACAAAACATTTGCTTCACAGTGCCTTCTCTGCCTGCATTTGGCCCCTTGTCGAATTTTTTTTTGTTTTTGCTAGTCTTGGGACTTGACCTCAGAGTGTGAACATTGTTCTTGGGCTTTCTTTAGGCTTTAGCTGTCCCACCGAGCCACAGCACCGCTTGCAGCGTTTTCTATGTATGTGGTAATGAGGAATCAAACCTGAGGCTTACTGCTTGGTAGCCAAGGACTCTCCCACTAGGTCAAACACACAGGGCATCTTGCACATATTTTTGACATCAATCTGCTAGGATATTATTAGGTTTCTGTATCCTAATCAATTTTTTCCTGATGATTAGATTTGCTGTCATGTGTAAAAAATGCAAGAGGGAAAAACACAGAAGAATTAGTGAAATTAAAAAAAAGCATTAGACACAGTTAAGTGTTCATTCTTTGTAGGAGAAAGGATATTTGGATATGATGATGATGATGATGACTTTATAATTACTATGTCACGGTTGAGAGTTTGGCATAGTGGTAGAGTGCTTGCCTAGCATCCATGAAGATCTGGGTTTGATTGCTCAGTACCACATAGATAGAAAATCTAGATGTGGCACTGTGGCTCAAGTGGCAGAGGGCTAGACTTGAGAAAACCCGAGGACAGTGCTCAGGCCCTGAATTCAAGCCCCAAGACTGGCAGAAAGATAAAAGAAAATAAAAATGCTTTTTACGAGCTAATTCACTCACAGCATTTGCTTCTGAAATCTTCGCATCTGCATCTTGTGAAATACCCCTTTCCCTCAACGTAGACAAGAAAAACAGATCCACCCCATGGTCCACTGTGAGGCCACTGGTTGGGCTAAGAGCTAGTCGTGCAGCAACACATAAGTTTTATTCTAATACTTTCCAAACTTTGTACTCAAATATGCTACCTACTTACCAACTTATGTCAGTTATCCTTATGCTATAACTTTTCTTCATTACTACAATATTCTTACACTCCTACGTTAATCCTCTTGCACCTCCCCTGACCTCTCTCATTCTTTTTTTCTATCTCTGGACCTCTGCTCATCTTTCAACCCTTATACTGCACGGATCTACACTTGATGGCTGTTGAGCAATATTGTATATGTAGGTGGTTAATTATTCTCTAGGCTCAGAGGGACTTAAAGACAATAGAGATTGGATTGAGAGGCTTATTGTTTTGGGTATAAATCGCTTATCAGTGGTTGTATTAGGCTGGTCTGTAAGTGCACAAAAAGAAAGAGTGATAATACCAATCAAAACTTGTGAACATCTAGTGTCTGCAAGCTACAGAGGTCTAGGATGGTTATATCTGAAAAACTATGATCGTATTTAGTAGTAATCTTGCTCCCATTTTCAAATGGGCAGAACAAGAAACTCAAGAAAAATGTCAAATCAAGAAACAACATCCCCCACCCAATGTAAACAGACAATGGAACAGTCACTGGCAAACCTAGAGGAGAGTCTTCCAATTGCTACACAAATGCAATTGATAAACATCATTAATGAAAAATGTGAAAATATAAAGAAAGAGATAATGGAGGAAGCCATACCTGAACAAGAGGAAAGCAAAAACAAGGTGATAAGTGAAAAAGAAGAAGCCATAAAGGAGGCCATAATAAAGGTTTTTCAAAGAAAGATGGATGAATTCAAAGAATCCACAAATAAAAACGTGACCAAACTCCAGCAAATGTCCAAAGAAAATAAAGCTACTGAGCTAACCACTCAAAAGGAAATCAAGGAGATAAAGAAATCCATACATGATCTAAAACAAGGGATGCAAGGCATCAAAAGTGAGCAATTAGAAGCAAGGGAGATGAAAAATAAAGTAGATAGCTTTGATAGCAGGTTAGACATTGCAGAGGAGAGAATTTCCGTGGCTGAAGATAATTTAGGTATTATAAAGAACAGAAAATGAGTCAATCCAAATCTAGGAAATATGAGAGAGCGCTTCAGGAGGTCCAAGATACAATTAGGAAGCCTAATTTAAGGCTAGTTGGTACTGAGGAGGGCGTGGAGAAAGAGGTCAATGGTATTGGAAATATACTTCAGGGAATCATCTCAGAGAATTTCCCAAATATCCAGAAGGGCAGGCCCATCCAGATACGAGAAGCTTTTAGAACCCCAAACAGACCTGACCAGAAAAGAACATCCCACCGCCACATTGTGATCCGAACTGGATCAATAGAAACGAAAGGAAAGATCCTACAGGCAGCCAGGGAAAAGGGATCAGTAACCTACAAAGGCAAACCAATCAGAATAACCCCAGATTTCTCAGCAGAGACCATGCAAGCACGAAGTGACTGGAAGCATATATGTCATGCCCTTATATCAAATAACTACCAACCAAGAATACTGTAGCCAGCTAAGCTCTCATTCATAACTGAGGGAAAAATAAAAACATTCCATTCCAGGGAAAAGCTGCAACAATATGTCGAAACAAAACCAACACTACAGAGAATTCTCAAAGATGCTCTATACATAGAAAACCAAAATAAATGCAATATAGGGAAAGAAATGGCACCTAAACAGCATACCATCTAAGGACCACAAGAACTGTCAAGACACAGGCCCTACTAAAAGCTTTTAAAAATGGTAGGAACTAATAAATATCTCTCAATCCTAACTCTCAATATCAATGGACTTAACTCTCCAATTAAACGGCATAGGTTGTCTAGTTGGATCAAAAAGCAAGAGCCATCGTTCTGCTGACTTCGAGAGACACATCTTACCCAAAAACAATCATCTTTTGAAAGTGAGAGGTTGGAATAAACTCTATCAAGCTAACTGCCCCCATAAACAGGCTAGAGTTGCCATCCTCATATCAGATACAATAGACTTCAAACTAAAATTAGTAAGAAAAGACAAAGAAGGTTACTACATACTACTAAAGGGATCTTTCCTCCCGGAAGACATAACAATCCTAAATATTTACACACCCAATCCCAGACCTCCAAACTTCATCAAGCAAACTTTACTTACACTGAAACCATACATACATCGAAACACAGTGATGGTTGGTGAGTTTAACACACCACTCTCACCTATGGACAGATCAACAAGGCAAAAACTCAACAGAGAAACCTTAGAACTGAACAAGTATATAGACCAACTAGATCTAACAGACATCTGCAGAATATTCCACCCAGTAACACCACAATATATGTTTTTCTCAGCAGCACATGGAACATTTTCCAAAATAGAACACATCTTAGGCCATAAAGCAAACCTGGACAGATTCACAAACACTGAAATTATTCCATGCACACTCTCAGACCATAAAGGCATCAAATTGGAGCTGAACACACATCTCCACCAAAGAAAACCCTGTAACTCATGGAGACTGAACCACACATTGTTGAATCAAAAACAATGGGTAATCGAAGAGATCAGAACAGATATCCAACAGTTTATGAAATTTAACAATAAAGAGCACACAAATATCAACTCCTTAGGGACACAACAAAATCAGTACTCAGAGGAAAATTTATAGCGTGGAGTGCCTACCACAGCAAGTTGGAAAAATGGCAAACCAACTAGTTAATGTCTCACCTTAACCTCCTGGAAAAAGAGCAACAAACCAACCCTAAACCCATTAGGAGAAAGCAAATTATTAAAATCAAAGCAGAATTAAATGATTTGGAATAAAAAAAACTATAGAAAGAATCAACAAAACAAGGAGTTGGTTCTTGAAAGAATTAACAAAATTGACAAGCCCTTAGCAAATCTTACCAAAAAAAGAAGAGAGCATATCGAAATAAACAAAATCGCAGATGAAAATGGTAATATCACGACAGAAATTACCAAGATCCAGAATATCATGAGGGAATACTTCTCAAACCTTTACGCCAACAAATTTGAGAATCTAGAAGAAATGGATGAATTCCTAGACAATATTAACATACACACACTGAACCAAGAAGAGCTAACCCAACTCAACAGGCCTATTTCAAGCTCTGAAATAGAAATGGAAATTAGACAACTTCCCCTTAAAAAGAGCCCAGGGCCAGATGGATTCACAGCTGAATTCTATAAGGTCTTCAAAGCAGAGCTCACACCAATACTCCTCAAGCTCTTCAACGAAATTGAAAATGAAGGTTCTTTACTAAACTGATTCTGTGAAGCCAGCATATCCCTCATCCCCAAACCAGACAGAGATTCATCAAAGAAAGAGATCTATAGACCCATTTCTTTGATGAACATCGATGCAAACCTTCTCAACAAAATACTGGCCAACCGTCTACAACAACTCATCAAAAAAAATATACACTATGATCAAACTGGATTCATCACAGGGAGGCAAAGCTGGTTCAACATACACAAATCAATTAATATAATTCAACACATCAACAGGAGCAGGGATAAAATCACATGATTGTCTCAATAGATGCGGAAAAGGCATTTGACAAGATCCAAAACCCCTTTATGTTAAAAGATGTGGAGAAACTAGGAATCCATGGAACATTTCTCAATGTAATAAAGGCTGTGTATGAGAAACCCACTGCTAGTATTATACTTAATGGTGAAAATCTAAAGCCATTCCCTCTAAAATCAGGAACGAGACAAGGATGCCCACTCTCTCCACTCCTTTTTAACATAGTACTAGAATTCCTAGGCAGTGCAATATGGCAAGAAGCAAGCATAAAGGGGATCCAAGTAGGGAAAGAGGAAATAAAACTATCCCTCTTTGCAGATGACATGATTCTGTATTTAAAGAATCCTATAGACTCTACTCCCAAGCTCCTTGAGCTGATTCAAAGCTTTGGAAGGGTAGCAGGCCATAAAATCAACCCTCACAAATCAACTGCCTTACTTTACGCCAACACTGAGAGGAACGAGGCAATAATCAGGAAAGAAAATCCTTTCACAATAGCCTCAAAGAAAATAAAGTACCTAGCAATTAGCTTAACTAAGAATGTAAAGGACCGTTTAGATGAAAACTTTAAAACCCTAAAAAAGGAAATTAAAGCAGAACTAAGGAAATGGAAAAACCTCCCATGCTCCTGGATTGGAAGAATCAACATTGTGAAAATGACAACCTTGCCAAGGGCTATCTACAAATTCAATGTAATACCCATCAACATCCCAATGTCATTCTTTAAAGACATAGAAGAGGCAATTCAAAATTTCATATGGAATAATAAAAGACCCCGTATAGCAAAAACACTTCTTAGCAGAAAGAACAGCGCTGGAGGAATTTCAATTCCAAACTTAAGGCTCTATTACAGAGCTATAATTCTCAAAACAGCTTGGTACTGGCACAAGAACAGGCCTGAAGTCCAATGGAGTAGAACTGCGGACCCAGATATTAAACCACAGACCTATGGCCACCTAATCTTTGACCAGGGAGCCAAAAAAATAGAATGGAAGAAAGATAGCCTCTTCAACAAGTTGTGCTGGCAGAACTGGTTAAACACCTGCAGAAAACTAAAGTTGGATCCTTCTTTGTCCCCTTGCACTAGAATTAACTCCAAATGGATCAAAGACGTGGAGGTAAAAGCTGACACACTGAAAAGTTTACAGGAAGGAATAGGAGATACACTAGGCCTCCTTGGTACAGGTCGAAACTTTCTTAATAAGGACCAAGAATCACAACAAATCAGAGAAAGGCTGGATAAGTGGGACTGCATTAAACTGCAGAGCTTTCGTATGGCAACGGATATAGCTAGTAAACTAATCAGGAAGCCTACAGAGTGGGAGAAGATCTTCACCACCCAAACAACGGAACAAGGCCTCATATCTAAAATATATCAACAACTCAAAAAATTGAATCACTCCAAAACTAACCTCCAAAGTAACACCCATCCCATTACAAAATGGGCCAAAGACTTAAAGAGAGTCTTCTCTGAAGAAGAAACAAAAATGGCCTATAGACACATGAAGAAATGCTCAACATCTCTGGTCATAAAAGAAATGCAAATCAAAACAAGTCTAAGATTCCACCTAACTCCAGTTAGAATGGCCAGGATCAGGAAAACGAATGACAACAGATGCTGGAGGGGATGTGGTCAGGAGGGATCACTACTACACTGTTGGTGGGAGTGCAAACTCGTTCAACCACTATGGAAAGCAGTGCGGCAGTGCCTCAAAACGCTAAACATACAACTCCCCTATGACCCAGCGATTCCAGTACTTGGCATTTACCCAACAATCCAGAAACAAGGGCCTACTAAACCCACTAGCACAACAATGTTCATTGCAGCACTATTCACCATAGCATAGATATGGAACCAACCCAGATGTCCCTCAGTTGATGAGTGGATCAACAAGTTGTGGTATTTGTACACAATGGAATTCTATGCTGCTGTCAGAAAGAATGACATCGCCCCATTTGTTAGGAAATGGAAAGACTTAGAACAAATCATATTAAGTGAAGTAAGCCAGACTCAAAGGAACTTAGGCTCAGTGGTTTCCCTCATTCGTCATAATCAGTAGAAACCTTGGGCTCTACTAGCAGAGATTGGCAATAGAGCAAAAGGCCATATAAAAGGCCATATAATGTGAAGCTAATTGAAAGGACCTCCAGGATATTGACACAAAAGCCATATAATGAATGATTGTTGTCCTTAATGTACTATGTTGTCTCTCATCTCGCTTGCTATCCCTTGGTTATCCCATATTGGTATATTATCTCACTTTGTTATCTGATATATTGAATTTATTTGTATTTGGATATTTGAAATTTGATAGGGAAGGGGGGAAAACCAAGACGGGTGGGGGGTGTGGGGTTGGAGGGAAATGGGTACCAAGACATGTGAAAGGGTATCAATGTATGTGAATTAATGCACCTTCTATCTGGCAAATATCATCTAACCCTTTTACTAATTACATTAAAAAAATGAAAAAAAAAGAAAGTTGTAGTGTGTGGGGAGGATGATGGGGTCAAATACATTTCTTCTTAGAAATTTACCTCATCTGGTTGCCCTGGATTTTCCCGGCCTTCTTCTTAGAGAAAGTTCTGTTATACTGGATTTGTGGCTTGGCAATGATCTAGCATGTACATCTTCGAGTAAGACATCCACAACTTCCATGCCTGAGACTCGAGTTTCCTGACCTTTGGCAACAGCACAGCAACATCTTTCTTCCTCCTGAGCCACAGGCCAAGTGAGCTGGCTTGAGCTGGTTGTTAGTTACAGTGGCTTGGTTACCAGGGTTCCATATTCTGTTCCATTGTGAGGTAGGCAGGGTCACCTTTCAGGGCCCAATGACCAAAGATCCTTGCTCACAAAAGACCTCACCAAAGACATACTGGAGGCTGAATCTCTCCTCCAGTCTCACAATATACGTGTGGATGTAGTGTACAGCACACCTTATTTGTCCAATCCCAATGTCTTCCACTAGGCCCAACTACCAGTCTGGTCTCAGGCTCAAGGAGCCTTTCTTAGGTAAGATCCAAACTTAAGGGTCAATATTGCCCTCATCCTTTACAAAACATTTGCTTCACAGTGCCTTCTCTGCCTGCATTTTGCCCCTTGTCGAATTTTTTTTGTTTTTGCTAGTCTTGGGACTTGACCTCAGAGTGTGAACATTGTTCTTGGGCTTTCTTTAAGCTTTAGCTGTCCCACCGAGCCACAGCACCACTTGCAGCGTTTTCTATGTATGTGGTAATGAGGAATCAAACCTGAGGCTTACTGCTTGGTAGCCAAGGACTCTCCCACTAGGTCAAACACACAGGGCATCTTGCACATATTTTTGACGTCAATCTACTAGGATATTATTAGGTTTCTGTATCCTAATCAATTTTTTCCTGGTGACTAGTTTGCTGTCATGTGTAAAAAATGCAAGAGGGAAAAACACAGAAGAATTAGTGAAATTAAAAAAAAGCATTAGACACAGTTAAGTGTTCATTCTTTGTAGGAGAAAGGATATTTGGATATGATGATGATGATGATGACTTTATAATTACTATGTCAGGGTTGAGAGTTTGGCATAGTGGTAGAGTGCTTGCCTAGCATCCATGAAGATCTGGGTTTGATTGCTCAGTACCACATAGATAGAAAATCTAGATGTGGCACTGTGGCTCAAGTGGCAGAGGGCTAGACTTGAGAAAACCCGAGGACAGTGCTCAGGCCCTGAATTCAAGCCCCAAGACTGGCAGAAAGATAAAAGAAAATAAAAAGGCTTTTTACGAGCTAATTCACTCACAGCATTTGCTTCTGAAATCTTCGCTTCTGCATCTTGTGAAATACCCCTTTCCCTCAACGTAGACAAGAAAAACAGATCCATCCCTTGGTCCACTGTGAGGCCACTGGTTGGGCTAAGAGCTAGTCGTGCAGCAACACATAAGTTTTATTCTAATACTTTCCAAACTTTGTACTCAAATATGCTACCTACTTACCAACTTATGTCAGTTATCCTTATGCTATAACTTTTCTTCATTACTACAATATTCTTACACTCCTACGTTAATCCTCTTGCACCTCCCCTGACCTCTCTCATTCTTTTTTTCTATCTCTGGACCTCTGCTCGTCTTTCAACCCTTATACTGCACGGATCTACACTTGATGGCTGTTGAGCAATATTGTATATGTAGGTGGTTAATTATTCTCTAGGGTCAGAGGGACTTAAAGACAATAGAGATTGGATTGAGAGGCTTATTGTTTTGGGTATAAATGGCTTATCAGTGGTTGTATTAGGCTGGTCTGTAAGTGCACAAAAAGAAAGAGTGATAATACCAATCAAAACTTGTGAACATCTAGTGTCTGCCAGCTACAGAGGTCTAGGTTGGTTATATCTGAAAAACTATAACCGTATTTAGTAGTAATCTTGCTCCCATTTTCAAATGGGCAGAACAAGAAACTCAAGAAAAATGTCAAATCAAGAAACAACATCCCCCACCCAATGTAAACAGACAATGGAACAGTCACTGGCAAACCTAGAGGAGAGTCTTCCAATTGCTACACAAATGCAATTGATAAACATCATTAATGAAAAATGTGAAAATATAAAGAAAGAGATAATGGAGGAAGCCATACCTGAACAAGAGGAAAGCAAAAACAAGGTGATAAGTGAAAAAGAAGAAGCCATAAAGGAGGCCATAATAAAGGTTTTTCAAAGAAAGATGGATGAATTCAAAGAATCCACAAATCAAAACGTGACCAAACTCCAGCAAATGTCCAAAGAAAATAAAGGTACTGAGCTAACCACTCAAAAGGAAATCAAGGAGATAAAGAAATCCATACATGATCTAAAACAAGGGATGCAAGGCATCAAAAGTGAGCAATTAGAAGCAAGGGAGATGAAAAATAAAGTAGATAGCTTTGATAGCAGGTTAGACATTGCAGAGGAGAGAATTTCCGTGGCTGAAGATAATTTAGGTATTATAAAGAACAGAAAATGAGTCAATCCAAATCTAGGAAATATGAGAGAGTGCTTCAGGAGGTCCAAGATACAATTAGGAAGCCTAATTTAAGGCTAGTTGGTACTGAGGAGGGCGTGGAGAAAGAGGTCAATGGTATTGGAAATATACTTCAGGGAATCATCTCAGAGAATTTCCCAAATATCCAGAAGGGCAGGCCCATCCAGATACGAGAAGCTTTTAGAACCCCAAACAGACCTGACCAGAAAAGAACATCCCACCGCCACATTGTGATCCGAACTGGATCAATAGAAACGAAAGGAAAGATCCTACAGGCAGCCAGGGAAAAGGGATCAGTAACCTACAAAGGCAAACCAATCAGAATAACCCCAGATTTCTCAGCAGAGACCATGCAAGCACGAAGTGACTGGAAGCATATATGTCATGCCCTTATATCAAATAACTACCAACCAAGAATACTGTAGCCAGCTAAGCTCTCATTCATAACTGAGGGAAAAATAAAAACATTCCATTCCAGGGAAAAGCTGCAACAATATGTCGAAACAAAACCAACACTACAGAGAATTCTCAAAGATGCTCTATACATAGAAAACCAAAATAAATGCAATATAGGGAAAGAAATGGCACCTAAACAGCATACCATCTAAGGACCACAAGAACTGTCAAGACACAGGCCCTACTAAAAGCTTTTAAAAATGGTAGGAACTAATAAATATCTCTCAATCCTAACTCTCAATATCAATGGACTTAACTCTCCAATTAAACGGCATAGGTTGTCTAGTTGGATCAAAAAGCAAGAGCCATCGTTCTGCTGACTTCGAGAGACACATCTTACCCAAAAACAATCATCTTTTGAAAGTGAGAGGTTGGAATAAACTCTATCAAGCTAACTGCCCCCATAAACAGGCTAGAGTTGCCATCCTCATATCAGATACAATAGACTTCAAACTAAAATTAGTAAGAAAAGACAAAGAAGGTTACTACATACTACTAAAGGGATCTTTCCTCCCGGAAGACATAACAATCCTAAATATTTACACACCCAATCCCGGACCTCCAAACTTCATCAAGCAAACTTTACTTACACTGAAACCATACGTAGATCGAAACACAGTGATTGTTGGTGAGTTTAACACACCACTCTCACCTATGGACAGATCAACAAGGCAAAAACTCAACAGAGAAACCTTAGAACTGAACAACTATATAGACCAACTAGATCTAACAGACATCTGCAGAATATTCCACCCAGTAACACCACAATATACGTTTTTCTCAGCAGCACATGGAACATTTTCCAAAATAGAACACATCTTAGGCCATAAAGCAAACCTGGACAGATTCACAAACACTGAAATTATTCCATGCACACTCTCAGACCATAAAGGCATCAAATTGGAGCTGAACACACATCTCCACCAAAGAAAACCCTGTAACTCATGGAGACTGAACCACACATTGTTGAATCAAAAACAATGGGTAATCGAAGAGATCAGAACAGATATCCAACTGTTTATGAAATTTAACAATAAGGAGCACACAAATATCAACTCCTTAGGGACACAACAAAGGCAGTACTCAGAGGAAAATTTATAGCGTGGAGTGCCTACCACAGCAAGTTGGAAAAATGGCAAACCAACTAGTTAATGTCTCACCTTAACCTCCTGGAAAAAGAGCAACAAACCAACCCTAAACCCATTAGGAGAAAGCAAATTATTAAAATCAAAGCAGAATTAAATGATTTGGAATAAAAAAAAAACTATAGAAAGAATCAACAAAACAAGGAGTTGGTTCTTGAAAGAATTAACAAAATTGACAAGCCCTTAGCAAATCTTACCAAAAAAAGAAGAGAGCATATCGAAATAAACAAAATCGCAGATGAAAATGGTAATATCACGACAGAAATTACCAAGATCCAGAATATCATGAGGGAATACTTCTCAAACCTTTACGCCAACAAATTTGAGAATCTAGAAGAAATGGATGAATTCCTAGACAATATTAACATACACACACTGAACCAAGAAGAGCTAACCCAACTCAACAGGCCTATTTCAAGCTCTGAAATAGAAATGGAAATTAGACAACTTCCCCTTAAAAAGAGCCCAGGGCCAGATGGATTCACAGCTGAATTCTATAAGGTCTTCAAAGCAGAGCTCACACCAATACTCCTCAAGCTCTTCAACGAAATTGAAAATGAAGGTTCTTTACTAAACTGATTCTGTGAAGCCAGCATATCCCTCATCCCCAAACCAGACAGAGATTCATCAAAGAAAGAGATCTATAGACCCATTTCTTTGATGAACATCGATGCAAACCTTCTCAACAAAATACTGGCCAACCGTCTACAACAACTCATCAAAAAAAATATACACTATGATCAAACTGGATTCATCACAGGGAGGCAAAGCTGGTTCAACATACACAAATCAATTAATATAATTCAACACATCAACAGGAGCAGGGATAAAATCACATGATTGTCTCAATAGATGCGGAAAAGGCATTTGACAAGATCCAAAACCCCTTTATGTTAAAAGATGTGGAGAAACTAGGAATCCATGGAACATTTCTCAATGTAATAAAGGCTGTGTATGAGAAACCCACTGCTAGTATTATACTTAATGGTGAAAATCTAAAGCCATTCCCTCTAAAATCAGGAACGAGACAAGGATGCCCACTCTCTCCACTCCTTTTTAACATAGTACTAGAATTCCTAGGCAGTGCAATATGGCAAGAAGCAAGCATAAAGGGGATCCAAGTAGGGAAAGAGGAAATAAAACTATCCCTCTTTGCAGATGACATGATTCTGTATTTAAAGAATCCTATAGACTCTACTCCCAAGCTCCTTGAGCTGATTCAAAGCTTTGGAAGGGTAGCAGGCCATAAAATCAACCCTCACAAATCAACTGCCTTACTTTACGCCAACACTGAGAGGAACGAGGCAATAATCAGGAAAGAAAATCCTTTCACAATAGCCTCAAAGAAAATAAAGTACCTAGCAATTAGCTTAACTAAGAATGTAAAGGACCGTTTAGATGAAAACTTTAAAACCCTAAAAAAGGAAATTAAAGCAGAACTAAGGAAATGGAAAAACCTCCCATGCTCCTGGATTGGAAGAATCAACATTGTGAAAATGACAACCTTGCCAAGGGCTATCTACAAATTCAATGTAATACCCATCAACATCCCAATGTCATTCTTTAAAGACATAGAAGAGGCAATTCAAAATTTCATATGGAATAATAAAAGACCCCGTATAGCAAAAACACTTCTTAGCAGAAAGAACAGCGCTGGAGGAATTTCAATTCCAAACTTAAGGCTCTATTACAGAGCTATAATTCTCAAAACAGCTTGGTACTGGCACAAGAACAGGCCTGAAGTCCAATGGAGTAGAACTGCGGACCCAGATATTAAACCACAGACCTATGGCCACCTAATCTTTGACCAGGGAGCCAAAAAAATAGAATGGAAGAAAGATAGCCTCTTCAACAAGTTGTGCTGGCAGAACTGGTTAAACACCTGCAGAAAACTAAAGTTGGATCCTTCTTTGTCACCTTGCACTAGAATTAACTCCAAATGGATCAAAGACGTGGAGGTAAAAGCTGACACACTGAAAAGTTTACAGGAAGGAATAGGAGATACACTAGGCCTCCTTGGTACAGGTCGAAACTTTCTTAATAAGGACCAAGAATCACAACAAATCAGAGAAAGGCTGGATAAGTGGGACTGCATTAAACTGCAGAGCTTTTGTATGGCAACGGATATAGCTAGTAAACTAATCAGGAAGCCTACAGAGTGGGAGAAGATATTCACCACCCAAACAACGGAACAAGGCCTCATATCTAAAATATATCAACAACTCAAAAAATTGAATCACTCCAAAACTAACCTCCAAAGTAACACCCATCCCATTACAAAATGGGCCAAAGACTTAAAGAGAGTCTTCTCTGAAGAAGAAACAAAAATGGCCTATAGACACATGAAGAAATGCTCAACATCTCTGGTCATAAAAGAAATGCAAATCAAAACAAGTCTAAGATTCCACCTAACTCCAGTTAGAATGGCCAGGATCAGGAAAACGAATGACAACAGATGCTGGAGGGGATGTGGTCAGGAGGGATCACTACTACACTGTTGGTGGGAGTGCAAACTCGTTCAACCACTATGGAAAGCAGTGCGGCAGTGCCTCAAAACACTAAACATACAACTCCCCTATGACCCAGCAATTCCAGTACTTGGCATTTACCCAACAATCCAGAAACAAGGGCCTACTAAACCCACTAGCACAACAATGTTCATTGCAGCACTATTCACCATAGCATAGATATGGAACCAACCCAGATGTCCCTCAGTTGATGAGTGGATCAACAATTTGTGGTATTTGTACACAATGGAATTCTATGCTGCTGTCAGAAAGAATGACATCGCCCCATTTGTTAGGAAATGGAAAGACTTAGAACAAATCATATTAAGTGAAGTAAGCCAGACTCAAAGGAACTTAGGCTCAGTGGTTTCCCTCATTCGTCATAATCAGTAGAAACCTTGGGCTCTACTAGCAGAGATTGGCAATAGAGCAAAAGGCCATATAAAAGGCCATATAATCTGAAGCTAATTGAAAGGACCTCCAGGATATTGACACAAAAGCCATATAATGAATGATTGTTGTCCTTAATGTACTATGTTGTCTCTCATCTCGCTTGCTGTCCCTTGGTTATCCCATATTGGTATAGTATCTCACTTTGTTATCTGATATATTGAATTTATTTGTATTTGGATATTTGAAATTTGATAGGGAAGGGGGGAAAACCAAGACGGGTGGGGGGTGTGGGGTTGGAGGGAAATGGGTACCAAGACATGTGAAAGGGTATCAATGTATGTGAATTAATGCACCTTCTATCTGGCAAATATCATCTAACCCTTTTACTAATTACAATAAAAAAATGAAAAAAAAAGAAAGTTGTAGTGTGTGGGGAGGATTATGGGGTCAAATACATTTCTTCTTAGAAATTTACCTCATCTGGTTGCCCTGGATTTTCCCGGCCTTCTTCTTAGAGAAAGTTCTGTTATACTGGATTTGTGGCTTGGCAATGATCTAGCATGTACATCTTCGAGTAAGACATCCACAACTTCCATGCCTGAGACTCGAGTTTCCTGACCTTTGGCAACAGCACAGCAACATCTTTCTTCCTCCTGAGCCACAGGCCAAGTGAGCTGGCTTGAGCTGGTTGTTAGTTACAGTGGCTTGGTTACCAGGGTTCCATATTCTGTTCCATTGTGAGGGAGGCAGGGTCACCTTTCAGGGCCCAATGACCAAAGATCCTTGCTCACAAAAGACCTCACCAAAGACATACTGGAGGCTGAATCTCTCCTCCAGTCTCACAATATACATGTGGATGTAGTATACAGCACACCTTATTTGTCCAATCCCAATGTCTTCCACTAGGCCCAACTACCAGTCTGGTCTCAGGCTCAAGGAGCCTTTCTTAGGTAAGATCCAACTTAAGGGTCAATATTGCCCTCATCCTTTACAAAACATTTGCTTCACAGTGCCTTCTCTGCCTGCATTTTGCCCCTTGTCGAATTTTTTTTTTGTTTTTCCTAGTCTTGGGACTTGACCTCAGAGTGTGAACATTGTTCTTGGGCTTTCTTTAGGCTTTAGCTGTCCCACCGAGCCACAGCACCACTTGCAGCGTTTTCTATGTATGTGGTAATGAGGAATCAAACCTGAGGCTTACTGCTTGGTAGCCAAGGACTCTCCCACTAGGTCAAACACACAGGGCATCTTGAACATATTTTTGACGTCAATCTACTAGGATATTATTAGGTTTCTGTATCCTAATCAATTTTTTCCTGATGATTAGCTTTGCTGTCATGTGTAAAAAATGCAAGAGGGAAAAACACAGAAGAATTAGTGAAATTAAAAAAAAGCATTAGACACAGTTAAGTGTTCATTCTTTGTAGGAGAAAGGATATTTGGATATGATGATGATGATGATGATGATGATGATGATGATGATGACTTTATAATTACTATGTCAGGGTTGAGAGTTTGGCATAGTGGTAGAGTGCTTGCCTAGCATCCATGAAGATCTGGGTTTGATTGCTCAGTACCACATAGATAGAAAATCTAGATGTGGCACTGTGGCTCAAGTGGCAGAGGGCTAGACTTGAGAAAACCCGAGGACAGTGCTCAGGCCCTGAATTCAAGCCCCAAGACTGGCAGAAAGATAAAAGAAAATAAAAAGGCTTTTTACGAGCTAATTCACTCACAGCATTTGCTTCTGAAATCTTCGCTTCTGCATCTTGTGAAATACCCCTTTCCCTCAACATAGACAAGAAAAACAGATCCATCCCATGGTCCACTGTGAGGCCACTGGTTGGGCTAAGAGCTAGTCGTGCAGCAAAACATAAGTTTTATTCTAATACTTTCCAAACTTTGTACTCAAATATGCTACCTACATACCAACTTATGTCAGTTATCCTTATGCTATAACTTTTCTTCATTACTACAATATTCTTACACTCCTATGTTAATCCTCTTGCACCTCCCCTGACCTCTCTCATTCTTTTTTTCTATCTCTGGACCTCTGCTCATCTTTCAACCCTTATACTGCACGGATCTACACTTGATGGCTGTTGAGCAATATTGTATATGTAGGTGGTTAATTATTCTCTAGGCTCAGAGGGACTTAAAGACAATAGAGATTGGATTGAGAGGCTTATTGTTTTGGGTATAAATCGCATTTCAGTGGTTGTATTAGGCTGGTCTGTAAGTGCACAAAAAGAAAGAGTGATAATACCAATCAAAACTTGTGAACATCTAGTGTCTGCCAGCTACAGAGGTCTAGGTTGGTTATATCTGAAAAACTATAATCGTATTTAGTAGTAATCTTGCTCCCATTTTCAAATGGGCAGAACAAGAAACTCAAGAAAAATGTCAAATCAAGAAACAACATCCCCCACCCAATGTAAACAGACAATGGAACAGTCACTGGCAAACCTAGAGGAGAGTCTTCCAATTGCTACACAAATGCAATTGATAAACATCATTAATGATAAATGTGAAAATATAAAGAAAGAGATAATGGAGGAAGCCATACCTGAACAAGAGGAAAGCAAAAACAAGGTGATAAGTGAAAAAGAAGAAGCCATAAAGGAGGCCATAATAAAGGTTTTTCAAAGAAAGATGGATGAATTCAAAGAATCCACAAATAAAAACGTGACCAAACTCCAGCAAATGTCCAAAAAAATAAAGCTACTGAGCTAACCACTCAAAAGGAAATCAAGGAGATAAAGAAATCCATACATGATCTAAAACAAGGGATGCAAGGCATCAAAAGTGAGTAATTAGAAGCAAGGGAGATGAAAAATAAAGTAGATAGCTTTGACAGCAGGTTAGACATTGCAGAGGAGAGAATTTCCGTGGCTGAAGATAATTTAGGTATTATAAAGAACAGAAAATGAGTCAATCCAAATCTAGGAAATATGAGAGAGCGCTTCAGGAGGTCCAAGATACAATTAGGAAGCCTAATTTAAGGCTAGTTGGCATTGAGGAGGGCTTGGAGAAAGAGGTCAATGGTATTGGAAGTATACTTCAGGGAATCATCTCAGAGAATTTCCCAAATATCCAGAAGGGCAGGCCCATCCAGATACGAGAAGCTTTTAGAACCCCAAACAGACCTGACCAGAAAAGAACATCCCACCGCCACATTGTGATCCGAACTGGATCAATAGAAATGAAAGGAAAGATCCTAAAGGCAGCCAGGGAAAAGGGATCAGTAACATACAAAGGCAAACCAATCAGAATAACCCCAGATTTCTCAGCAGAGACCATGCAAGCACGAAGTGACTGGAAGCATATATGTCATGCCCTTATATCAAATAACTACCAACCAAGAATACTGTAGCCAGCTAAGCTCTCATTCATAACTGAGGGAAAAATAAAAACATTCCATTCCAGGGAAAAGCTGCAACAATATGTCGAAACAAAACCAACACTACAGAGAATTCTCAAAGATGCTCTATACATAGAAAACCAAAATAAATGCAATATAGGGAAAGAAATGGCACCTAAACAGCATACCATCTAAGGACCACAAGAACTGTCAAGACACAGGCCCTACTAAAAGCTTTTAAAAATGGTAGGAACTAATAAATATCTCTCAATCCTAACTCTCAATATCAATGGACTTAACTCTCCAATTAAACGGCATAGGTTGTCTAGTTGGATCAAAAAGCCAGAGCCATCGTTCTGCTGACTTCGAGAGACACATCTTACCCAAAAACAATCATCTTTTGAAAGTGAGAGGTTGGAATAAACTCTATCAAGCTAACTGCCCCCATAAACAGGCTAGAGTTGCCATCCTCATATCAGATACAATAGACTTCAAACTAAAATTAGTAAGAAAAGACAAAGAAGGTTACTACATACTACTAAAGGGATCTTTCCTCCCGGAAGACATAACAATCCTAAATATTTACACACCCAATCCCGGACCTCCAAACTTCATCAAGCAAACTTTACTTACACTGAAACCATACGTAGATCGAAACACAGTGATTGTTGGTGAGTTTAACACACCACTCTCACCTATGGACAGATCAACAAGGCAAAAACTCAACAGAGAAACCTTAGAACTGAACAACTATATAGACCAACTAGATCTAACAGACATCTGCAGAATATTCCACCCAGTAACACCACAATATACGTTTTTCTCAGCAGCACATGGAACATTTTCCAAAATAGACCACATCTTAGGCCATAAAGCAAACCTGGGCAGATTCAGAAACACTGAAATTATTCCATGCACACTCTCAGACCATAAAGGCATCAAATTGGAGCTGAACACACATCTCCACCAAAGAAAACCCTGTAACTCATGGAGACTGAACCACACATTGTTGAATCAAAAACAATGGGTAATCGAAGAGATCAGAACAGATATCCAACTGTTTATGAAATTTAACAATAAGGAGCACACAAATATCAACTCCTTAGGGACACAACAAAGGCAGTACTCAGAGGAAAATTTATAGCGCTGAGTGCCTACAACAGCAAGTTGGAAAAATGGCAAACCAACTAGTTAATGTCTCACCTTAACCTCCTGGAAAAAGAGCAACAAACCAACCCTAAACCCATTAGGAGAAAGCAAATTATTAAAATCAAAGCAGAATTAAATGATTTGAAATAAAAAAACTATAGAAAGAATCAACAAAACAAGGAGTTGGTTCTTGAAAGAATTAAGAAAATTGACAAGCCCTTAGCAAATCTTACCAAAAAAGAAGAGAGCATATCGAAATAAACAAAATCGCAGATGAAAATGGTAATATCACGACAGAAATTACCAAGATCCAGAATATCATGAGGGAATACTTCTCAAACCTTTACGCCAACAAATTTGAGAATCTAGAAGAAATGGATGAATTCCTAGACAATATTAACATACACACACTGAACCAAGAAGAGCTAACCCAACTCAACAGGCCTATTTCAAGCTCTGAAATAGAAATGGAAATTAGACAACTTCCACTTAAAAAGAGCCCAGGGCCAGATGGATTCACAGCTGAATTCTATAAGGTCTTCAAAGCAGAGCTCACACCAATACTCCTCAAGCTCTTCAACGAAATTGAAAATGAAGGTTCTTTACTAAACTGATTCTCTGAAGCCAGCATATCCCTCATCCCCAAACCAGACAGAGATTCATCAAAGAAAGAGATCTATAGACCCATTTCTTTGATGAACCTCGATGCAAAACTTCTCAACAAAATACTGGCCAACCGTCTACAACAACTCATCAAAAAAAATATACACTATGATCAAACTGGATTCATCACAGGGAGGCAAAGCTGGTTCAACATACACAAATCAATTAATATAATTCAACACATCAACAGGAGCAGGGATAAAATCACATGATTGTCTCAATAGATGCGGAAAAGGCATTTGACAAGATCCAAAACCCCTTTATGTAAAAAGATGTGCAGAAACTAGGAATCCATGGAACATTTCTCAATGTAATAAAGGCTGTGTATGAGAAACCCACTGCTAGTATTATACTTAATGGTGAAAATCTAAAGCCATTCCCTCTAAAATCAGGAACGAGACAAGGATGCCCACTCTCTCCACTCCTTTTTAACATAGTACTAGAATTCCTAGGCAGTGCAATATGGCAAGAAGCAAGCATAAAGGGGATCCAAGTAGGGAAAGAGGAAATAAAACTATCCCTCTTTGCCGATGACATGATTCTGTATTTAAAGAATCCTATAGACTCTACTCCCAAGCTCCTTGAGCTGATTCAAAGCCTTGGAAGGGTAGCAGGCCATAAAATCAACCCTGACAAATCAACTGCCTTACTTTACGCCAACACTGAGAGGAACGAGGCAATAATCAGGAAAGAAAATCCTTTCACAATAGCCTCAAAGAAAATAAAGTACCTAGCAATTAGCTTATCTAAGAATGTAAAGGACCGTTTAGATGAAAACTTTAAAACCCTAAAAAAGGAAATTAAAGCAGAACTAAGGAAATGGAAAAACCTCCCGTGCTCCTGGATTGGAAGAATCAACATTGTGAAAATGACAATCTTGCCAAGGGCTATCTACAAATTCAATGTAATACCCATCAACATCCCAATGTCATTCTTTAAAGACATAGAAGAGGCAATTCAAAATTTCATATGGAATAATAAAAGACCCCGTATAGCAAAAACACTTCTTAGCAGAAAGAACAGCGCTGGAGGAATTTCAATTCCAAACTTAAGGCTCTATTACAGAGCTATAATTCTCAAAACAGCTTGGTAAAGGCACAAGAACAGGCCTGAAGTCCAATGGAGTAGAACTGCGGACCCATATATTAAACCACAGACCTATGGCCACCTAATCTTTGACCAGGGAGCCAAAAAAATAGAATGGAAGAAAGATAGCCTCTTCAACAAGTTGTGCTGGCAGAACTGGTTAAACACCTTCAGAAAACTAAAGTTGGATCCTTCTTTGTCACCTTGCACTAGAATTAACTCCAAATGGATCAAAGACGTGGAGGTAAAAGCTGACACACTGAAAAGTTTACAGGAAGGAATAGGAGATACACTAGGCCTCCTTGGTACAGGTCGAAACTTTCTTAATAAGGACCAAGAATCACAACAAATCAGAGAAAGGCTGGATAAGTGGGACTGCATTAAACTGCAGAGCTTTTGTATGGCAATGGATATAGCTAGTAAACTAATCAGGAAGCCTACAGAGTGGGAGAAGATCTTCACCACCCAAACAACGGAACAAGGCCTCATATCTAAAATATATCAACAACTCAAAAAATTGAATCACTCCAAAACTAACCTCCAAAGTAACACCCATCCCATTACAAAATGGGCCAAAGACTTAAAGAGAGTCTTCTCTGAAGAAGAAACAAAAATGGCCTATAGACACATGAAGAAATGCTCAACATCTCTGGTCATAAAAGAAATGCAAATCAAAACAAGTGTAAGATTCCACCTAACTCCAGTTAGAATGGCCAGGATCAGGAAAACGAATGACAACAGATGCTGGACGGGATGTGGTCAGGAGGGATCACTACTACACTGTTGGTTGGAGTGCAAACTCGTTCAACCACTATGGAAAGCAGTGCGGCAGTGCCTCAAAACGCTAAACATACAACTCCCATATGACCCAGCAATTCCAGTACTTGGCATTTACCCAACAATCCAGAAACAAGGGCATACTAAACCCACTAGCACAACAATGTTCATTGCAGCACTATTCACCATAGCAAAGATATGGAACCAACCCAGATGTCCCTCAGTTGATGAGTGGATCAACAAGTTGTGGTATTTGTACACAATGGAATTCTATGCTGCTGTCAGAAAGAATGACATCGCCCCATTTGTTAGGAAATGGAAAGACTTAGAACAAATCATATTAAGTGAAGTAAGCCAGACTCAAAGGAACTTAGGCTCAGTGGTTTCCCTCATTCATCATAATCAGTAGAAACCTTGGGCTCTACTAGCAGAGATTGGCAATAGAGCAAAAGGCCATATATAAGGCCATATAATGTGAAGCTAATTGAAAGGACCTCCAGGATATTGACACAAAAGCCATATAATGAATTATTGTTGTCCTTAATGTACTATGTTGTCTCTCATCTCGCTTGCTGTCCCTTGGTTATCCCATATTGGTATAGTATCTCACTTTGTTATCTGATATATTGAATTTATTTGTATTTGGATATTTGAAATTTGATAGGGAAGGGGGGAAAACCAAGACGGGTAGAGGGTGTGGGGTTGGAGGGAAATGGGTACCAAGACATGTGAAAGGGTATCAATGTATGTGAATTAATGCACCTTCTATCTGGCAAATATCATCTAACCCTTTTACTAATTACAATAAAACATGAAAAAAAAGAAAGTTGTAGTGTGTGGGGAGGATGATGGGGTCAAATACATTTCTTCTTAGAAATTTACCTCATCTGGTTGCCCTGGATTTTCCTGGCCTTCTTCTTAGAGAAAGTTCTGTTATACTGGATTTGTGGCTTGGCAATGATCTAGCATGTACATCTTCGTGTAAGACATCCACAACTTCCATGCCTGAGACTCGAGTTTCCTGACCTTTGGCAACAGCACAGCAACATCTTTCTTCCTCCTGAGCCACAGGCCAAGAGAGCTGGCTTGAGCTGGTTGTTAGTTACAATGGCTTGGTTACCAGGGTTCCATATTCTGTTCCATTGTGAGGGAGGCAGGGTCACCTTTCAGGGCCCAATGACCAAAGATCCTTGCTCACAAAAGACCTCACCAAAGACATACTGGAGGCTGAATCTCTCCTCCAGTCTCACAATATACATGTGGATGTAGTATACAGCACACCTTATTTGTCCAATCCCAATGTCTTCCACTAGGCCCAACTACCAGTCTGGTCTCAGGCTCAAGGAGCCTTTCTTAGGTAATATCCAAACTTAAGGGTCAATAGTGCCCTCATCCTTTACAAAACATTTGCGTCACAGTGCCTTCTCTGCCTGCATTTTGCCCCTTGTCGAATTTTTTTTGTTTTTGCTGGTCTTGGGACTTGACCCCGAGTGTGAACATTGTTCTTGGGCTTTCTTTAGGCTGTAGCTATCCCACCGAGCCACAGCACCACTTGCAGCTTTTTCTATGTATGTGGTAATGAGGAATCAAACCTGAGGCTTACTGCTTGGTAGCCAAGGACTCTCCCACTAGGTCAAACACACAGGGCATCTTGCACATATTTTTGACGTCAATCTACTAGGATATTATTAGGTTTCTGTATCCTAATCAATTTTTTCCTGATGATTAGCTTTGCTGTCATGTGTAAAAAATGCAAGAGGGAAAAACACAGAAGAATTAGTGAAATTAAAAAAAAAGCATTAGACACAGTTAAGTGTTCATTCTTTGTAGGAGAAAGGATATTTGGATATGATGATAATGATGATGACTTTATAATTACTATGTAAGGGTTGAGAGTTTGGCATTGTGTTAAAGTGCTTGCCTAGCATCCATGAAGATCTGGGTTTGATTGCTCAGTACCACATAGATAGAAAATCTCGATGTGGCACTGTGGCTCAAGTGGCAGAGGGCTAGACTTGAGAAAACCTGAGGACAGTGCTCAGGCCCTGAATTCAAGCCCCAAGACTGGCAGAAAGATAAAAGAAAATAAAAATGCTTTTTACGAGCTAATTCACTCACAGCATTTGCTTCTGAAATCTTCGCTTCTGCATCTTGTGAAATACCCCTTTCCCTCAATGTAGACAAGAAAAACAGATCCATCCCATGGTCCACTGTGAGGCCACTGGTTGGGCTAAGAGCTAGTCGTGCAGCAACACATAAGTTTTATTCTAATACTTTGCAAACTTTGTACTCAAATATGCTACCTACTTACCAACTTATGTTAGTTATCCTTATGCTATAACTTTTCTTCATTACTACAATATTCTTACACTCCTACGTTAATACTCTTGCACCTCCCCTGACCTCTCTCATTCTTTTTTTCTATCTCTGGACCTCTGCTCGTCTTTCAACCCTTATACTGCACGGATCTACACTTGATGGCTGTTGAGCAATATTGTATATGTAGGTGGTTAATTATTCTCTAGGCTCAGAGGGACTTAAAGACAATAGAGATTGGATTGAGAGGCTTATTGTTTTGGGTATAAATCGCATTTCAGTGGTTGTATTAGGCTGGTCTGTAAGTGCACAAAAAGAAAGAGTGATAATACCAATCAAAACTTGTGAACATCTAGTGTCTGCCAGCTACAGAGGTCTAGGTTGGTTATATCTGAAAATCTATAATCGTATTTAGTAGTAATCTTGCTCCCATTTTCAAATGGGCAGAACAAGAAACTCAAGAAAAATGTCAAATCAAGACACAACATCCCCCACCCAATGTAAACAGACAATGGAACAGTCACTGGCAAACCTAGAGGAGAGTCTTCCAATTGCTACACAAATGCAATTGATAAACATCATTAATGAAAAATGTGAAAATATAAAGAAAGAGATAATGGAGGAAGCCATACCTGAACAAGAGGAAAGCAAAAACAAGGTGATAAGTGAAAAAGAAGAAGCCATAAAGGAGGCCATAATAAAGGTTTTTCAAAGAAAGATGGATGAATTCAAAGAATCCACAAATAAAAACGTGACCAAACTCCAGCAAATGTCCAAAGAAAATAAAGCTACTGAGCTAACCACTCAAAAGGAAATCAAGGAGATAAAGAAATCCATACATGATCTAAAACAAGGGATGCAAGGCATCAAAAGTGAGCAATTAGAAGCAAGGGAGATGAAAAATAAAGTAGATAGCTTTGACAGCAGGTTAGACATTGCAGAGGAGAGAATTTCCGTGGCTGAAGATAATTTAGGTATTATAAAGAACAGAAAATGAGTCAATCCAAATCTAGGAAATATGAGAGAGCGCTTCAGGAGGTCCAAGATACAATTAGGAAGCCTAATTTAAGGCTAGTTTGTATTGAGGAGGGCGTGGAGAAAGAGGTCAATGGTATTGGAAATATACTTCAGGGAATCATCTCAGAGAATTTCCCAAATATCCAGAAGGGCAGGCCCATCCAGATACGAGAAGCTTTTAGAACCGCAAACAGACCTGACCAGAAAAGAACATCCCACCGCCACATTGTGATCCGAACTGGATCAATAGAGACGAAAGAAAAGATCCTAAAGGCAGCCAGGGAAAAGGGATCAGTAACCTATAAAGGCAAACCATTCAGAATAACCCCAGATGTCTCAGCAGAGACCATGCAAGCACGAAGTGACTGGGAACATATATGTCATGCCCTTAAATCAAATAACTACCAACCAAGAATACTGTAGCCAGCTAAGCTCTCATTCATAACTGAGGGAAAAATAAAAACATTCCATTCCAGGGAAAAGCTGCAACAATATGTCGAAACAAAACCAACACTACAGAGAATTCTCAAAGATGCTCTATACATAGAAAACCAAAATAAATGCAATATAGGGCAAGAAATGGCACCTAAACAGCATACCGTCTAAGGACCACAAGAACTGTCAAGACACAGGCCCTACTAAAAGCTTTTTAAAATGGTGGGAACTAATAAATATCTCTCAATCCTAACTCTCAATATCAATGGACTTAACTCTCCAATTAAATGGCATAGGCTGTCTAGTTGGATCAAAATCAAGAGCCATCGTTCTGCTGTCTTCAAGAGACACATCTTACCCCAAAACAATCATCTTTTGAAAGTGAGAGGTTGGAATAACCTCTATCAAGCTAACTGCCCCCATAAACAGGCTGGAGTTGCCATCCTCATATCAGATACAATAGACTTCAAACTAAAATTAATAAGAAAAGACAAAGAAGGTTACTACATACTACTAAAGGGATCTTTCCTCCAGGAAGATATAACGATCCTAAATATTTACACACCCTTTTGAAGATTCTCAAAAGATTGAAGATTCTGCCAGTGTAAGTTAGATTCCGGCATTGATATTAAATAATGCAATGAGTAGGGATTTATATTTGAAATATCACTGTTGACAAAATCTAACACACATTTGCTTAGTATTTGCTTTTGATTTCCCAAGAAGTACAGTACAAGCTAACACTTGTGGCATATATCGACTGGGAGAAATGATTCAGAATATGTGACTCATTTCAACAAGAGTCAGTGAAAGATACAGAAGCAGGATACCCATACTGTGATAATTTGTATCTTTTGCATATTTTGTGTTTGTTGTTAATTCCATTTGTAGTGTACATTTCTAGGTAAAAACTTTTTTGCAAACAATTTGTTATTTCAACCGTAAAAAAAGACATTTATATGCCTGATAAAATTCACAGAATTCAATTTTTTCCATCTTATTTTTTGTTGTTTGGTTTTTTTTTGGTGGGTCATAGATCTTGAACTCAGCCTGGGCACTATCCCTGAGCTCTTCAGCTCCAGGCTACCACCTTACCCTGGAGCCAAGCCCCACTTCCCATTTTCTAAAGGTAAATTGGAGATAAGTGTCTCAGGTCTTTTTGTGCCAGGATGGCTTTAAACCTTGATCCTCAGATCTCAGCCTCCTGAGTATCTAGGATTATAGAAGTGAGCCACCACCCCATCATGCTCAGCTTTCTGGGTTTTTTTTAAACTCGGTTTAAGCACTGTCCTTCAGCTTTCCTCAAGCCTAGTGATCTTCTACTTGAGCCACAGCACTACTTCTGGTTTTTTCTGTGTATGTGGTACTGCGGAATTGAACCTTCGTCTTCATACAAGCACTCTACAACTATGCCAAACTCCCAGCCCCTCCACATTAGTTTTTATGGTAGATCTTTCCATGCATCCAGGATGGCTAGAAATCCTTCTTGAGTTTCCCAAGATCAGAGAGTATAGGTGTGTCCCATCCTGTGTGGCTACATAACCATTGTTTAGGGTACAGTTCTCTCTTCATTCTACCCATCTAGAGCAATTTTCATCTTCCATGTATAATCATTAAACATTCAGCTCCTGTTCCTCTCTACTCCATTCTCTGGAACCATCGTGCTTTTTGGCTCCAAGGGTTTGTTGATCCTTGGAAGCTCTGGAAGGGAAAACATACCCTAGCTCTTCCTTTATGACTGCTGTATTTTTAGTTTACTGTAATCAAGATTCATCTGTAAAATATAGTAAAATGTTCTTCCT
Organism: Megascapheus bottae; assembly: GCA_024803745.1. Lineage (NCBI taxonomy): Eukaryota > Metazoa > Chordata > Mammalia > Rodentia > Geomyidae > Megascapheus > Megascapheus bottae. The sequence goes on along the minus strand of JANJXV010000052.1, from coordinate 5,568,425 downwards.
TTTCAATGCATTGTTTTGCATATTTCTATCTTTGGATTATTATTAATAGTTGTGAATGGATTCTCCACATATTTGTTCTAGTCTCTGCTTTCTCTTCCATTAGGTACAAATCTAGAAATAGAAGTGTTGGACCATATTTCTATGTAATTCTATATTTAGTACTTTTTTTTAGCACTCTCCACGCAATTTTTGATTGTTTTATATTCCTTGCAGAACTATTCCAAAGTTCTACTTCTTCTCACTACCTTCCCAGTAATAGTTAGACTTTGAAAGTTGTTTTTTTGTATGCGTGTGTGTGTGTGTGTGTGTGTTTGTGTGTGTGTATGTGGATCTTTTTGTTTAAAAGTATATTTATATTAATATACTTAAAGTAATGATTTCATTGTAATTTTAATTTTTCTCATGACTGTTAATATTGAACTTCTTTCTACATTTTGAACTACAATTTCTATATATTCTTTTTAGAAAATCCTCTCCAATCTCCAATTTTTTTCCCTTTTTTTGTGGGGTAGTGGGGAAAGTCATGGGGCTTGGACCTTGGGCCGTGAGCTCTTTAGTTTAAGGCTATTGTCCTACCCTGAGTATTGCCCCTCAGTTCTTCTGCTCACAGCTCCCTACCCCTCTTCCCATTATATACAGAACAAGGGTCATCCTCAGTCTTTGAAAAAGTAAAACATACAGTAAATTTGTAGTATAAAACAGCAAGAAATAAATTTCTTGCCAGGTGCAGTGCCTTATACCTGTAATCCTAGCTACTCAGATATCAGGCTGATATCTAAAGATTTGGTTCAAAGCCAGCCTGGGCATTAGAAAGTCTATGAGACTCTCATCGACAGTTAACCACTAGAATATGGGAAATGGCACTGAGGCTTTATAGGTAGGGTGGTAGCCTTGAGTTGAAGAGCTCAGGAACAGTGCCCAGGCCCAGAGTTCAAGCCGTACAAATCCCCCAGCCAAAAAAAAAAGAAAAAATAGTTTCTTCCGCAAGTGATTATTATGCCAGACATAGAACATTAACATTCTGGGTGTACTTCACAGTATTATTACTTGATACCCTAAGATTTTGCAATATTCTCTCAGTATCAGCATATGTCATCATATAATGTAGTTCCTTTTCAATGGAATAATTCCATTTATAACCTAAATCTACTCCCCCGACTTATTTCTGTCGATACCACAATTGCTCTACCATGATACGCCACAAGCCATTAAACATTTTATGGTGGGTAATTGGAAAGGAGTCTCATGGAATTTTGTGCCAGGCTGGCTTTGAAACCATGGTCCTGAGATCTCAGTCTCCTGAGTAGCTAGGATGACAGGCGTGAGCCACCAACACCTGGCTTGCCTTTTTATTTTTTTGTGGGTCTTGGGACTTGAACTCTGGGCCTAGGCACCATCCCTAAGCTTTACAGGTCAATATTTCATGTAAGTCTAAACATTTAAGTAAAGGAATACAATTCCAACAAAAAAAGAATAAAATTCCAGACATGGTGTGTTTATAACTCAGTGCTAAATACTTGATGAAAATGTGCCATTCCAGAAGCTGGTGTCATTTGATGATGTAGCTGTGGATTTCAGCTGGGAGGAGTGGCAGCATCTGGACAATGCTCAGAGGACCCTGTACAGAGATGTAATGCTGGAGACCTACAGCAACCTGGTGTCCTTAGGTGAGCAAAAGTCAAACTCACTTTCAAGGCCAAGTGCCTTGTTATTTTGCAGATACGTGAATGTTTATCAAACTTTCAATACTATTTAAATGAAAGATTCCAGGCCCTGAGAAGTATCATTACTTTCTAAAGAAAACCTAAGGTAATTTTGTACTCATTCTTCAGGATACCTTCAGGATACTTTGACAACAGTTCTAAATTATGTTTCCTCTAATGGAGACGACATTCCAAACTTACACAGTAATTGTAAGTGGATAAACCATCCAGAATAGAATATATATCATTATTGGAAATAGGATCTACAAATCACTAAACAGTGAGTTTATAAAGGAAACCGGGCACTAGGTGCAATGTTTCATGCCTGTAATCTTAAAATATTCAGGAGGAAGAAATCTAAGAATTCTAATTTGAAGCCAGCAATGGCATAAAAATTGCCATGAAACTCTATAACTCCAAGTATCCCCTCAAAAATGTTAGTGGAGTGTCAAGAGTTTGACATTGTGGTTGAGTGCTTGCCTAGCATGCATGAAGACCTATGCATGTAAGTGGAGCTGGGACTCAAACTGGTATTTTTCTAGCCTTGAGCAAGACAGCTAAGTTTATGCCATACAAAATGAATCCAGAGCTGGGGAAAAGTCAACCATGGAGCCAGTGAGAAATGAGAGAAAAGATTTAATAGATAACTTGTGAGTAGGATGTCTGCGAACTTAAAGCAATGATGACACAGCATAAGCAATAATTCTCTACTGTTTCTAATTTACAGGGCCCTGTGTTCCCAAACCTGTATTAATTGACAAGCTAGAGCACTGTGCAGAACTCGGGATAGGAAATTCCTCTGACAAGAATATCACAGGTGAGTGAATGCATCTTCATATTGATGTTGGAGCCTGAGCCCCATTGGTAAGTTCATGTTGTGATGTACTGAGCAATAATATTCTTAGTTACCCTAAATCCTGTGTGGAACCTATGGAATTCTTTGTGAATGAATCAAGAATCATTTTCTTTTCCCAATCCTATGCTTGGTCTCAGGGCCTGAGCATGGTCCTTGGGTTTTCTCAAGGCTAGCTCTCTACTTCTGGAGTCATAGCATCACTTCTGGCTTTTTCTTTGTATGTAGTACCAAGGAACTGAACCAGGTCTTTGTGCATGCTAGCCCAAACCCCCGGCACGAAGGAATCATAGGGTGATATGATGAATTCTATGTGGCAGTAGAGTTAAAGTTAGATTTCTCTGTAGAAATCACTGTGAAACAAAATATAATGAGAAAGCCATGAGCCCGTGGCTCATGCCTGTAATCCTAGCTACTTAGGAGGCTGAGATCTGAGGATCAAGGTTCAAAGACTGACCTATCACAAAAACACCTTAGACTCTTCTCTACAATGAACCAATAGAAAATGAGAAGTGGGGTTGAGTCTAAAGACATAGGGCAGTAGCCTTGAGCTGAAGAGCTCAGGAAGAACAGCCAGGTCTAGAATTCAAGTCCCATGACTGCAAAATAAGAAAGAAAGAAAGAAAGAAAGAAAGAAAGAAAGAAAGAAAGAAAGAAAGAAAGAAAGAAAGAAGGAAAGAAAGAAAGAGGGAAGAAAGAGGGAAGGAAGGAAAGGAAGAAAGAAAGAAAGAAAGAAAGAAAGAAAGAAAGAAAGAAAGAAAGAAAGAAATATCCTTCCTTCATTTCTTTAAAACTAAGACTATAAATGATTGCGCAAACAAGGAATATGTCACGGCATTATTCTCTGATAAGGATAATATCTTTATGCTGGTAGGAAGAGACTGGTATTCAAAACCAGACGTTTCCACCAGAAATTGAGCCTAGTGGTAGAGTGCTTGAGTAGCATGCACAAAGACACAGGTTTTATTCCTTATTACAACATACATAGAAAAAGCCAGAAGTAATGAATTCATTGGTAGGGTTCTAGTCTTGAGAAAACCCAAGGACAGTGGTTAGGTCCTAAGTTCAAACCCAGGAATGGAAGGAAAAAAAAACAACAAAGTTTCAATCAACATAAGAAAATTAACTAGACAATGAGCTGGGAATTTTCTGGTCTTCCATGGTTCTGAGGGACAGGAGTGTTAGAAAAGGAATTTTTATAAGACTTCAAAGGGAAAGAAATAAATTTCAAAATTCCCACAAATACCTAAATTGAGACTTTAGTGAGAAGTTGTAACTGAAGGGATATAGGTGTAAGACCTTACTCTCAAGAATCGTTCTTGCTTGGATCAAAGGCAAACAGACATATAAACCAAACTTGTGGCCGCTGAATCTAGAAAAAATTCGTGTTCCTCACTTAATGGTTAATAAGCAAACAGCATTGAAACTGGGTAAGGTAATCCTATCTGGTACTCAGGACGTGAGACTCTTATCAGTAGTTAACTGTAGAAAACAGGAAGTGGGGCTGTAGCTCAAGGATAGGGGTTATAGTCTTCTGCTGAAGTGTTCAGGGACAGGGCCGAGGCCTATGAACTACAAAAAAAAAAAGAAAAGAAAAGAAAGTTTTAAAAAGAGGCAAAACAGCACAATATTTAGAGTATTTCTCAAAAATAAAAGAAAGGCAGCTATTCCTCAATGTATAAACAAAACAGTATTTGAAAAAAAACAGCTGCAGGTATGCTATAGATAGTACTCAGCATAAAACTGTAGCAATACATAGATGGGTAATTTCAATAAATATTTCCTGTGATATAAAAAGAGAACTAAAACACAGAAAAACATTATTGGTCATTGTAAAATATCATTTTCTTAATATATTAGGGAGAAAAGCATATTTTTCTCACAAATCAATTTCCACTTTTATATTTTAAAATATCTAACACTTAGGATGGGAAAGTAAAGTCATTATCTTTACAGTAAGGAATATTTGTATCTCATGTATGTTTGTGTCTTTTTTTCTATGACTCATTTTAGATGTCCAGGTAATGGAAAATGTGTTCAAGACACGCCAGGAAAGTCCACATGAATGTCTTTGTGAAGTAGCAGTTGCAAGTAGTATCGAAGTGGAGGAAAACGTGAGATTTGCAACAACTTTAAATTTGAGCTCTACACATAATCCAGAGCTGATTAGTAATAACGGTAACAACTTAGGGGTGAGGACTGAGGAGTTCATAAAGTGTCAGAACATGCTTCTGTCTCCTAAGCCTGATGAGATGCATACAGCATATAGATCTCGTATGTCTCCTGTTCTTAAAAAATCCATCGGATATTCAGAGCATTTTATTCATGATTGTGACAGTCCAAAAGATCTGCAGTATCATAATTCTGTTCTCCCTGCCCAAGAAATTCTTCAGGGAGGGAGGAAAACTGCTAAATGTACTGTGTGATGAAAAATATTGTACTTAACACCGACCATCACTACACATCCGAAAATGTACACAGGAGAGACTCCTCATATATGTAGTGAATGTGAGAAATCTTTCAGTAATGAAATACGCCTTACAGTACCTCAGAGCAAATATCCTGAGATATGTGATGCGTACGTCAAGTGTGAAAATTAATTTCTGAGAAGTCAGACCTGACGCTCCAACCTCGATCTCCAAGAGAAGACAAACCTTATGAATATGAGGAACGTAATAAAATTTCTGCCCAGAATTCAGCAATCAGCACACATCAGAGATCTCACACAGAAGAGAAATCTTATGAATGGGATAAATGTGGGAAGACTTTTAGACTGAAATCATACCTCACTTTGCACCAGAGAAGACACACAGAAGAGAAACCTTATGAATGTAACAAATGTGAAAAGTCTTTCACCCAGAAGATACACCTTCGAGTTCATCAAATAACACACACAGGAGAGAAATCTTATAAGTGTAATGAATGTGGAAAGTCTTTCCAAGGGAAGGGAAAACTTCGTGTTCATCAGAGAATACACACAGGAGTGAAACCTTATGAATGTAACCAATGTGTAAAGTCTTTCAGACAGAAATCTTCCCTCAAATTTCATCAAAGAACACACACAGGAGAGAAACCTTATGTGTGCAACAAATGTGGAAAGACCTTCAAGTGGAAGTCATATCTTGATGGGCATAATAGAACACACACAGGAGAGAAAACTTATGCATGTAGTGAATGCGGAAAGTCTTTCAAATGGAAGGTAAAACTCCATGTTCATCAGAGAATATACTCAGGAGAAACACCTAATGAGTGTAGCATATGTGAAAAGTCCTTCTCACAGAAGCCAAACCTCAACATGCATAAGACAATTCAAACAGGAGAAAAACCTTATGAATGTAACCGATGTGGAATGTCTTTCAAATGGAAGTCTTCCCTCAAATTGCATCAGAGAACACACACAGGAGAGAAACTGTACGAGTGCATCAAATGTGGTAAGACCTTCAGATGGAAGTCACATTACAGGAGGCATAACAGAATTCACACATATTAGAAACCTTAGGAATATAACCAAAGTTGAAAGTCTTTCGTGCAGTATTCACCCTTCAGGAAGCGTAAGAGAGTTCACACATATGAGAAGCCTTAGCAATGTAATAAATAGGAAAGACTTTTTAGTCTGTGGAAGAAAACTCAGCTTGTGTCACAGAACCAACACAAGATAAAACCCTTAATGAATGTAGCAAATGTTCAGTCTTTTCCCCAGAAGGCACAAGTCAAGATTTATCACTAAACACCCACAGGATAGAATCCTATGAATAAAATGAAAGGGAAATTTTTTTGAAGAACTCATAGTTCAGTTTGCATGATACCACACAGACACAGGATAAAAATCGTATGAATATAAGAATATGAAAAATCCATCATGAACGTATGACTAAGTATAAAATGCACATAGGAGAGAAAAACCTTATGAATATTACAAATGTGGAAATTGTTTGACCTGGAAGGCATACTTCTGTGTTCATCACAAACCTGATTCCCATAGAAGAAAAGAAAACTAATGAATAGAACAAATGTGCAATGACTTTTAATCAGAAGTCAGTCTTCAGTACATTTCAGAACATACACAATAGAGAAATTCTGAGTAATGAAAAACATTTAGCTATATATAGAATCTCTGTGTATGGGAGCATTAGGGTAAGTCTTCTAAACAAAGTCAACCTTCAGCAAGCATTAAGAGCACTCACAGAAGAAATAATAGCATGTAGGAAAACCTATGTCAGGAACCTCTAAAAGCTGACTGTGTGGCTTAGTGGTAGAGTGCTAACCTATCAAGGATGAAGGCCTGGGTTAGATTCCTCAATACTACGTGAAAAGAGCAAGCCAGAAGCAGCACTGTGGTTCAAATGGTAGAGTGCTAACCTTGAGCAAAAGTAGCTCAGGCCCTGAGTTCAAGCCTAAGGATTGGAGAGAGAGAGAGAGAGAGAGAGAGAGAGAGAGAGAGAGAGAGAGAGAGAGAGAGAGAGAGAGAGAGAGAGAGAGAGAGAGAGAGACAGAGACAGACAGAGAGAGACAGAGAGAGAGACAGAGAGAGAGACAGAGAGAGACAGAGAGAGAGAGAGAAAGAGAGAAAAGAGAGAGAAACAGGAACTTCTAAATTTTACAGAGATAGAGAAGGAGAGAGAGAAGGAGACAGAAACTAATTTCTAAACTTTACAGCCTTTCTATTTCCTTACAAATTCGTCTATGTCATTCTTTCTGACAGAAGCACAGAATTCCATTGTGTAAAAATACCATATTTGATCTACTCATCAACTGACGGGCATCTGGGTTGGTTCCATACCTTTGTTATAGTAAATAGTGCTGTGATAAATGTTATTGTTCTAGTGAATTTAGTGTGTCCTATCTGGACGATTGGCAAGTAGTGAAATTGCTGGATCACAGGGGAGCTCTATGTTTAGTCTTTTTGGGATACTGCCATAGTGCTTTCCATAGTGGTTGAACGAGTTTGCAATCCCACCAGCAGTGTAGTAGTGATCGCTCCTGGCCACATCCCCTCCAGCATACGTTATTAGATTTCTGGATCTTGGCCATTCTAACTGGAGTGAGGAGGAAAAGGGAAAGAGGAACTGAAACTTTCTCTCCTTACAGATGACATGATTCTGTATTTAAAGAACCCTATAGACTCTACTCCGAAGCTGCTTGAGCTGATATAAAACTTTGGTAAGGTAGCAGGCTATAAAATTAACCCTCAATGTCAACTGCCTTCCTATATGCCAACAAATGAGAGGAATGAGGCAAGAATCAGGATAGCAACTCATTTTGCTATCAAAGAAAATAAAATACCTAGGAATTAACTTAGAATGTAAAGCACCTTTTTGATGGAACTATAAACTCTGGAGAAGGAAATTAACGCAGAACTGAGGAAATGCAAAAACCTATGCTCCTGGTTTGGAAAAAGTAATATTGTAAAAATGGCAATCTTGATAGGGACTATCTACAAATTCAGTGCAATATTCATCAATATCCCAATGTCATTCTTTAAAGAAACAGAAGAGGAAATCCAAAATTTCACTTGGAATAATAAAAGACCCCTTATAGTCTGTCTTCTTGCATGATACATAATGTTTAATCTCACCTTCTCCACCAAAATCTCACCTTTCTCATTGAGACATAGGTGGCCCTGTTTACTAGCAGCAAAGGCTCAAACGCGCAGTTTCAGGTGTCACCACTGCCTCTGTTACTGGGTAGATCCAACTCTGTCATCGATTCTGAGGTCTGCTCTGGGAGTCTTGGTCACAAGTTGTTCTGTGGCATCTGCTGCCAGCCTGTGCCTATTTGCTTCCTTTTCTTCCAGCAGCCTACAACAGGGAATGAAGTTCAGGCGCTGATGCTCTCCTTCATATGCAGGGCAGGATGAGCCCAACCCTCCCACATCTTCCTCTTCTAATTTTTGGGAAAAAATGTGCTGGCAAAAGTCCTCTGGTGTGGCGCATGGCTGATCCACAATTTTAATCCAGGCTTTTCACGAGGCTGAGATCTGAGTATGGAAGTTCCAAGTCACCTAGAACAGGAAAGTCTGATAGATTCTTACTACCAAAAATAAAAACAGCTGGGAATGGTAAAGGGCTAGTCTTGAGTACAAATGCTTAGTGCCCAGGCCCTGAGTTCAGGCTCCAGCACTGCCAACAACCTCACTTTAGTGAAATTTTAGCTTTATCCATGTAGGCACATCTCACTGGAATCTTTGCTGGTAGAGATAGTCTTCATAATTTTGTCTCAAGGTAAAGGTCCTCCTGGGGTAGTACACAAAAGATGTCATGGACAGAGGAGCCCCACTTGCTCCAGGTTTGAAGATGGCATAGGTCAAGCCAGCATGGAGTTGGCATATCAGTCTTTTTCCTAGCACCACCTACCAGTGAATGTCAAATGACAGTTATTGTTGTGGGATTGTGTGATTGAAGTACCCCATTAAGAGCAGTGTAAGCACATCCAAACTTGGATACCAGGAATGCTGAAATCTCAAAGCTAAGATTTCTGTTGGCTACAGAAATGCTGGTGTGTCTGTGATTCACTAAAAGTTCAGGTGCAAAGATTCTGAAGCTTGATGCCATGTGTTTATTCCATTTAGTAAAATTATTTTAATGCACTGTATAAGTTAAAACATTTGATAAGAGTCAGGGGTAGTGAAAACATTGTCCTTGAATTCAGGTGTCTGGCAGGGTAATGGGGGCGGTGTTGGTGGCTGGGACTATGAAGCTGGAGCTGCTATCAAACCATGGATCATGTTCCTCTTTGTCTGGGAGAAATGACTCCAAAGATGAAATTTGAATGGTGAGGAAAAGATGATGATGTACTCAGGAAATTTCTCCTAAACAAATGCTCATGTGGAAGTGGGATGGGGGCTGGGCATGTCTGAGGCAGAGCTTAAGGGGGCTTCTCATGGCGTTGAGAATGTTCCTTGCGACTTCAGGCATGCAGCAGGGTGTTTTAGATGACCATTGTGAGATGGATGGAATAAGACTGGAGACAAGATGAATGCTGGGATCCTGCAATGCTCTTGCATGAGTGGCTGGTGGCTCACCTGAAAGAACTAATTATGTCTAAAAAAGAAATCAGGAATTTGTTTTGATTAGATAATACCTGTAATCCGAGGCATATTCAGGATCCTGATCTTAGTATTGTGGTTTAAAACCAACCCAGCAAAGGGAAAAATGCATGAGACTCATACTCCCAGTTTAGAGCAAGAACAAAGATTGAAGTAGAGCTGTGGCTCAAGAGCTAGAGTGCTACCTTGAGCAAAGAAAAGCTAAGAAAAAGCTCCAGGTCTTGAGTTCAAGGCCAGGAATGAAAGAAGGAAGGTAAAAAAAGGGAAGTATTTGAGGAAGGGAAATATATAAATGAAAGAGAGAAGGAACTAGAAATTTAAAACTAGAGAATATTTAAAAGTCATCAGTCCTTCTAAGAAAAGTGTTGGAGTATGGGTTCTATATGTGGTGAACTGGAAGCCCAGCAGTGACTTGTTAACCAAAGAGTCACCATGATGAGCAAAGGATAGAAATCTGCATGAGCCTCTTAGCGGATGGAGTGACAGAAGAGAACCTCAGCTCCCATCCCATAGTTAGAAGTATATAGAGATGGGGAAGTTGGCATCACCTTGATGTCATTGTGTCCATGGAGACTGGAAGCCATGGCTCTGTGAAAGCACAATGTTCTGGTTACTGAGCTGGGAGGCTGAGGAGAGCCAAGTCCTGGCCATGAAGAAATCAGGGTGGCAGCAGAGCAACTCTGCTGCAGTGTGTGCCTGCTTGGCTGTTCTTATTCTGTGGTGGATCAGGCTGGAGCGGGTGATAGTAACTGTTTTGTGGTCACAAGACCTTCACCAAGAGCTTCCTCTGGGATCCTCATATGCTACAGGGTGGCTGGTGGTGGGATGTGTGTGGGGTGAAAGTGACAGAGGGATGGATGCATGGCAAGGTGGGTGAAGAGATGAGAGGAATGATGAGAGCCCAGTTCATTGGTTTCCAAGGTTAATGGGTGGGAGGTAGAGAGGCATGATGGAGGAATGATGGAGGCAGGGGAAGGTGGTGACAGAGTGAGGCCATCTGTAGTGCCAGCCTGGCCATCATCTGAAGCCCATAGGCAGCTTCCTGATCCTTCACTTAGTCCTGCTCCTTGTGGAGGGAATGTCACGTGTACCCAGAGCTAGGGGTGGGGCAATGTTAGTAGCACCTGGAAAACCATTGGCCTCTACCTGGGTGAGGGGTGGTTATGGCTCCCATGCTGGGTGGCCTGATAGCTATGGAACAGATCTCTCCTTAGCTACCACAGTCAGTGGCTGCTCTCCATCTAGGGTTAGGGCACCTGCTCAGCCATCAGGACACCCCATGCCAGGACAGAGGCCTACAATTCAGATGGCAGCACAGGGGTGAAGATGATCTCACCGTAGCCCTAGTTACATGGCTGCCCCAGCATAAAGGACAGGATGAGCTGGGGGAAGATGTTCTCTGTGTTTTTCCACAGCCTATCCCGGCCCTCTCATAGTCCTGGTACTTTTTCCTTTACAGTCATGAGGCTTGAACCCAGGTCCTGGGTACTGTCCCTGAGCTCTTTTGCTCAAGGTTGATGCTCTACCATTTGAACCATAGTGCCATTTCCAGCTTTTCCTTTTCATGTGGATCTCTGATATGTCCAGTACTGTGCCTGCAGGGAGGCACTCACCCCACAGACAGAGCCACCTCTGCCGTGACTGTCACTGCCCACAACCCTCACACCCACTCCTTGCACACCCCTCGACTCCAGTTTTAGCTCCTCTTGGACTGGGTGTCCAGCCTACCCCTTCCTACACTCACAAAGGGTCTACAATTGTCTTCCCAGGGTTCTTTCTTCTGCCAGCCAGAGTACAGACTGTGCACATCTTGACGATCACAGAGCTCAAAGCCAAAGGCTGAGATGCAGAAGGGGGTGACCCAGTAGCTGCACAGGGCCCATGGATCATCCTGTGCATCCCCCAGCCTGTGACTTCCCCCACCCCCTTGGCAGTTAACTGGAAATGAGAGTTTCATGGACTTTCCTTTCTGTACTGGCTTCAAACAGAAGCTATGCACAGTTTTCAAACCATACCCTACTGAAGAAGGGAAGCTTGATCTGGTGCTTAACTGGATTGCACTTTGGCTCCGTTTGCTATGCCTCACGGGAGGGGGCTCATCATTTGTAGACTAAGATCTCATGACCTTCAAAGCCAAATGCTACCTGAAAGTACAGGGTCTCAGCCTATGTGTTGGGCCGGGGTGAATACATTCTCTGTTATGCTGGGTCATCAACCCATGTTTTAAGCTGGAAGTAGGCAGTGCCACATTTGATAAGAACATCTGCCAGAGATTGTCACCTCATGAAAGCAGATTCTAAATTTGTATTCCATTTCCTGTGGTGGAGAAATCCCCTCCAACTTAGACAGGCTCACATCCACCTGCAGGTCACACTCCTAATGCACCCTTGAGTGTCCTCATGGTATTGGGATCTAAGTTTGTAGGGAATGCTGCTTTAGTCCATGAATTTGCTGGACAAGTGATGACAAACGTGTTGTGGATTAATATGAGAACAATTTAAGAAGCCCTGGAGGAGCATCAACCTGACCCTCTGTGGTGCTATAAATCTGATAGGATGTTCCAGACTGAGAAACAATCACATGGCTTTGTGTTTGGCATCCAGACAAGTGAGTGCATGTCTTAGCTGTCAGCCAATACAGAGTAGGACATGAATAAGTGGGTGGAAAGCATCTGTCAGACCCCTGTCTGGGGGCAGGTGGAGAGAACATAGGAAGGTAGATACCATGGCTGTGGTGGGGCCAAAAAAAAGGGTAAAAGAGGCAAAGGAACCAGGTACTGGTAGCTCAAGACTGTCATCCTAGCTACTCAGGAGTTTGAGATCTGAGGATCACAATTCAAAGCCAGCCCAGGACAGAAACTCCATGAGACTCTTATCTGCAATAAACTACTGAATGCAAGAAGCTCAAGCTCAGTGACAGCATCCAGGCCTAGAGTTCAAAACCCAGGACTGGCAGAAAAAAGTATCAAAGGACAAGAAGCTGGCCAAAAGTTAGAGGGACTCAATCTTGACAAACAATACAATGATAAGTTGCACTCAGAAGACTTGCACAAAATCTGGAAACGCGTGAGACCTATCTATTTATGTTTCCGGTTTGTCTAAATATATATGTTTATGCATTTATATATTAGTATAGAGAGACAGATCAATACATATGACTATACATATATACATAGCCAGACACTTATGGGTGGGTGGTATACTGTGTGAGAGTTTGTGTTTGTGTTTTGTGGATGGCTATCTCTGTTTAAGAAAGATAGAAAATATGTCAATATCTTTAAAAAAAACTTGAAAAAAATATGGAGAGACATAAGCTCTTGAGGGAATCTGAAATGACAAGATTATTCACAGGCACGTTTATCCTTATGGATTCCTCAGCAAGTTTTAATTTTTTTCATTATTTTCTTTCTTTTTTTGAACCAGTGCTAAGGATTTCTCTCAGGGACCAGGTGCTGCCAATTACTAATTTTCTCATGGCTGCTACAAGAGGAACTGAGCCACAGTTCCACTTTTGCCTTATTTATTCGTGCTTAACTGAAGATAAAGATTTCTATCAGTGACTTTCATTCAGGGGCTGGATTCTAACGAGGATCCCCAGACCTCAGGCTTCTCTATAGCTACAATTAACAATATGAGAACCCAGCACTGGGTTCCAATGCACAGGGCAAGAAATTGAGTGAATCTCTCAACTCCAATTAGCTATAATAAGCTAGAAGTTAAAGACCAATACCTTTGAGGAAAAGATGCTGAGGGTTATCACACAGGCCCTATGAGTAAGCCCTAAACCCTGTACACATGTGTGCATGCACACATTGGCAGATACACACACACATGCACACACACAATATCTCAGGCAATATTGTATTTTGAATTAATATCCAAAGATTGGACAACAGGATAGCAAGTAATAAAATATGTTTTTCTTGTCTACATTGAGGGAAAGGGATAAGTCACAAGATGCAGAAGCGAAAAATTCAGAGGCAAATTCTGTGAGTGAATAACTTGTAAAAAGCACATTTCTTTTCTTTTCTTTTGTTTTTTTTTCTGCCATTCCTGGAGCTGGAACTCAGGGCCTGAGCACTGCTCTTGGCTTTTCCCAAGTCTAGCCCTCTGCCACTTGAGCCGCATTGCCATATGGATTTTTATATCTGTGTGATATTAAGGACTCAAACCTAGATCTTCATGGATGCTAGGCAAGCACTCTACCACTGGGCCAAACTCTAAACCCCGATAAAGTATTTATAAATAGTCATCATCATCATATCAAAATATCCTTTCTCCTACAAAGAATGAACACTTATCTATGTCTGTAAGACTTTTTTTTATGTCACCAATGCTTCTGTGATTTTCCCACTTGCATTTTTACAGATGACAGCACAGATATTCATCAGGAAGAAAAATTGATTACGATACAGAAACCTAACAACGTCCTAGAAGATTGAAGTGAATACTATGTGCAAGATGGCCTGGGTGTTTCATCTATTTGTAGAGTGCTTGGCTACCACACAAAAAGACTCTGGTTTGATTCTGGAGTACTATATACATAGAAAACGCTGGAAGTGGTGCTGTGGCTTGGTGGGACAGCTATAGCCTAAAGAAAGCCTAAGAATAATGGTCAGGCTCTGAGGTCAAGTACCAGGACTAGCAAAGAAAATGTGCAAGAGGCAAAATGCAAGCTGAGAAGGCACTGTGAAGCAAAATGTCTTGTGAAGGGTAAGGGGAATAGTGACAGTTAAGTTTGGATCTTACCTAAGAAAGGCTCCTTGAGCCTGAGACAAGGCTAGCACTTACGCCTAGTTAATGACTTGGGATTTGAACAAAAAGGTGTGCTGTTTACTACATCCATATGTGAGGTGGGAAGGGAGATTCAGCCTCCAGTATGTCTTTGGGGAGGTCTTCTGTGAGCAAGGAGCTTTGGTCATTGGGCCTTGAAAGGTGACCCTACCTACCTCACAATGGAACAGAATATGGAACCCTGGAAACCAAGCCACTGCATGTGACAACCAGCTCAAGCCAGCTCCCTTGGCCTGTGGCTCAGGAGGAAGAAAGATGTTGCTGTGCTGTTGCCAACGGTCAGGAGGCTTGGATCTCAGGCATGAGAGATATGGATCTCTCACTTGAAGAAGTAGATTCTGGACCAGTGCCAAGCCAAAATTCCCGTATATCAGGCATTTCTCTAGGAAGAAAGCCAGGAAACTCCAGGGCAACTCAGATGAGGTATATTGAGAGGAAACCTATTTGAACCCATCATCCTGCCCACACACTACAACCTTCTTGTGTACTTTCAAGTGACTATACTGAGATTAGAGTGTGTCATTTCCAATCTACTCTATTCCAATTCCTCAGTGTGAAGTGTGGTCCCATTCCTACGTTTGAAATATCCACTGTTTTGCCAACATAATGTCATGGTAAGTCAGCTCAGACTCTGAATGAGCCTTGTAACGTATGGATCCTGGAGGAAGGCCTGTTGGAGATGCTGCTGACAAAGCTGATCGCTGCCTACCAGAAAGGTGATCTCTTTTATGTGGGAAACTTCCTGCACAATTTCAAATAGTGGAGGACAATGTAGTAGTTGCTGGAAATTCTCTTGAAAAAGTGAGTGTTCCCACCCAAACCCAGGTTTGCTCACCCCTCCTGGCCAAGCCTTGGAATACTTGGATACTCTCTGAGCCTGTTTGGTTCACTGGGGTGTTCACAGGGGAGCTAAGCATGATACAAGTGCACAAACTACTTCATTATGACTGGGACACCATGCCATTTCATTTCCCTCACAAGCTACTGGAGTCTCAACAGTGTGCTTACTGAGAAGTTGGATTTCAGGCATGAGTAAGTGGCTCCCAACTGCAGCCCTCACCTAGGTGACATCCTAGGAAATCCCATTTCCCAGTAAGAAATGAGGTGTCAGTACTAATGGCGGAGGCCTGTGAAATACTGGCGTCAGAGGAAAAGCTGGGGGCTGAATCACGTTTGAGCCATCAGGGAGGGATTGTGATAGCTTTGCCTGTTAGAACCTGAAAGCATTTACATTTTGGTGTGTGGTCCAGTGCTGCCACTTGAACCTGAACCCAGGTCTAAATACCATTCCTTTGGTGTTCAAAAATTAGCACTGTACCATTTGAGTCATAGGTCAAGTTATGGCTTTTTGCTGCCTAATTGAAGACAAGTGCCTTTAGACTTTTACTGACTAGACTGGCTTTCCACTGTGATCTTCAGAGCTCAGCCTGCTGGGTGGCTAAGATTAGAGCAATGAGCATTTAGTTCTTTATTTAGAGCATTCACTTATTGATTTATTTAGAGCATTTACTTAGTTAATTTAAGGTGCGTTTACTTTGGACAGATGCATAGAGGCCTCTCTCAGAAGCTTCTGGAAGTGGGGTGTAAAAGTCATCCTGTTCTGGAGTGTCTCTTACCCCCCTCCCAGCACATAAGTGCACATCTCTGCAGGACAGCCACAGCATTAGAGTCCTGCAAGAAAGCGGCTTTGGTAAAAGGCTCAGGATGGAGAGAGAGGGCTCTCAATTTCCTTGTACCGAATGTGCCCACAGCATCATGTGTTCCATCTATACGATGTGAATGGACTTCTACCCCAGTGATTTCTACGAGTTCAAGAACTGCCACACCCTGAAACAACTCAAGCTCTATATGAGGCTCCACATGCCGGCTTTGGACCTGCTCTTCTAAACACATACTTTTTGACCAGCTGGAGGAATGTGCGACCAGTAAGACCAAGAAAAAGTAGAAGTCCTGGTGTGGGTGCCTCAGAGCCTGTGAGTAGGAAGCCCATGTGGTCTAGATATTGGTTGGCCCTTACTTCTACAGAGCTTGGCAAAATGCACTTTATGGGTGGTGTCAGCCAGGTAATGTCTGTCCTCTGAAAGGACTCGGGAATAAGCACTCATTAGAAAGACCCTACACGTCCTCAGTGTTCAGTCCAAACTCCAGTTCTACAGGTTCCTCCATTAGATCCTCATGGAAGTTGAGTGACACTTCAACTTGCAGAGTCCACTCTGTCCACTCTGTACCTATTTCCATTCTTAGGTTTGGGTCATCGTGGAAGAGCTTATCCTGAACTCCGGATGAAAAACCCACCAATGGAGCTGGTGAGTGATGGAGACTGAGAATCATCACTGCGCTCCAGAAACCATGGGCCTTCTGTAGAAATTACCAAACAGGTTTAGAGTCCTGTGGATATACCTTTTGCTCTGAACCCCATGTGTGACACAGTTGAACCTGCAGATACTATGGAGGAAGAAAAAGAGCAGCCAGATTTCCTTCCGTTTCCTTTCACACTCCACCCAGAGTCAGTCCATCTGAGTCAGAGTAACACTCCACTTATTGTGCAAGCTGAAGGGGCACACGCTGGGCTCATGGAAAATGTCCCCATGGGAAGCAGCAAGTGTACTCTCAATACTGGATTCATTGGAGGAAAATGAATCCATCCTCACAGAATATCCAGACCCATCCATCTCACTGACAGAGACTCAATCTCCATTCGACAAACCAGAATCCACCCCCCTCTTAACTCAGGAAGGACATTCTGTTTCTCATGAGGAAGGAGACCCTTCTGAGGACTCTGAAGGAGAATTACTGTCTGAAGGCAACTTGGAGGCCAGTCTGGATTTAGAGCTTCCCTGTCCCCTTCCTAAAAAGACATCTCTTTATCTTGCTCTCATGATTCTTGTCAAGTATTCATTGTATTTACTTTGCTAACTATTAAACTCTCATTGTTAATATTATGGTGTGCAGTTCTTCAGTGCTTATTATACTGTGTTTTATTTTCCACTTATAATGTGAGACCTCAGACACATAGGTCCTGGGTGGGCCAAAAACCAGACAGGTCTGGTCCCATAGAAGACAACCTTACTGGATATACAGGGAACTATGAAATGCATGGAATCACCAGGAATCCAGGCCAGGCCTCCATGGAAAGACAAGTCAGCTACCAAAGCTTAAGGACAGAGCAGATGCCTGGAAATGTGTTTTGTCAATCGGGAGAAGTGCCAGAGTAACTGTAATATTATGTGGGACTCTGTTCTGTGAGTTCAAGTCTGTTTATATATCCATTGTGCTTTGTACAAATATTTAAGAAAATTAAAACTCCACAATAGCATCAAAAATCTACTTTGGCTTTGAATGTGGCCTACTTGTAGAGTGCTCGCCTAGTATACAAGAAGACCATGATTCAATTCCTCGGCACTGCATACACAGAAAAAGCAGATGGGGCACTGTGGCTCAGGTGTCAGAGTGCCACCCTTGAACAAATGTGGCCAAGGACAGTTCCTGGTCCCTCAGTTCAAGCCCCAGGACTAGCGAAACAAGAAATCATACCATTTTCCACACATTTGGAAATAAATCTGTTTTATCTAACACTACTTCTTTTTTGCCAGTCCACAGTGTGTGCCACCAAGCCAAACTACTGGCCCCCAACCTTACTATTTTTAATCATTTAATTTTTTTACATAACCATATTTCATGCTGTCTGTATTAATAGCATAAACAGTATGCTTAGTGTAATAATGTTAAAGGTAAAACATAAGAAATTAATAACTAAAATTCCTTTTTTATTATTTTTATAGCATGACTACAATTTTATGAGAAAAATTACTTAGAATGTTTATTTTAGAGTTCAAGTAATCCATTTTGATAAATATATCAACCTACATCATTTATTTGAACACATTTTAAACTATTTTTTTCAGGAATGAAAATGCATACATATTTGTTGTAAATGAAATTTATGACTTGGGGGGAAGGGAAAAAGAAAAGGGGGAAGGGGGTAACAGTTTTTACAAGAAATGTACTCATTACATATTTAACAGCAATCTCTTTGTATATCACCTTGACAACAAATTTTTTGAAAAGTACAATGAGTTTAAATGTCTACTTTGGGTAGAATTTTTTTTGCCAGTACTGGGCTTAGACTCAGGACCTGAGCACGATCCTTGTTTTTGTTTTTGTTTATTCTTAAGGCACAAGTTCTATCACATGTGCCACAGCACCACTTTTATCTTTTTTTATCTATGTTGTGCTGAGGAATTGAACTTGGGTCTTCATTCATGCTCGGCAAGAACTCTTCCACTAGGCTTAACTTATGGCCCCAGTGGGAAGGAAGTTTTCCATAAAATATGTAGGAAATATGTACACTAAGGAAAAGCCATCAAAAATAGAAGAAAAATTATATACTTAGATAACGACATGCCAGTATTATGGCAGATCTCTGTAATTCTAGCTTCAAGAGTGGCCTATTTGGACCGGGAGTTGGCTGGCTGAAGTAAAGTGCTATCCTTGAGCAAGCCCTAGGACAGTGCTCTGGCCATGAGTTGAAGCCATAGGACATGCAAAAATAATAATTTAATGCCCGTAACTGGTGGCTCACCCTGGTAATCCTAGCTACCCTGGAGGATCGAGGTTCAAAGACGGCCCAGGCATAAAAATCTGTGAGAATCTTATTTCCAAATAATCCAGAAAATTCAAAATGACAATGTGCCTCAAGTGGTAGAGCTCTTGCCTTGAGCTGAAGAGCTTAAGGTAAACATCCAGGCCCAGAGTTCAAGCCCCATGAGTGAAAAAAAGAAAAAGAAAAAGAAAGCCCTTATCTAAGGCTGGAGTGCACACTAGTGGTAGTTTGCTTGCCTAGTATGCACAAAGCCCTGTGTTCAATTACTCTGTACCACTTTCACCAAAAAAAAGCTGGAAATGATCTCAGAAGGTTGGGTTCTGAGGATCACAGCTCAAAGCCAGGCCAGACACTAAAGTCCATGAAACTGTTACTTCCACTTAAGCACCAGAAAACCAGAAGTGACACAGTGGCTCAAGGTGTTTAAGGTTGTAGCCTTGAGCTGAAGAGCCCAGGGCCACTGCCCAGGTGCACAATTAAAGTCTTACAACCAAGACAGAGAGAGAGAGAGAGAGAGAGAGAGAGAGAGAGAGAGAGAGAGAGAGAGAGAGAGAGAGAGACAGAGAGAGACAGAGAGGCAGAGAGGCAGAGAGACAGAGAGAGACAGAGAGACAGAGAGAGAGACAGATAGAGAGAGAGAGAGAGAGGCAGACCGACAGAGACAGACAGAGACAGACAGACAGACACAGAGACATCAAACAGTCAGGCACTGCTTGCTGAAGCGTGTAATTCTACCTACTATGGAGGCTGAGATTGGAGGATCTTGATTCAAAGCCCAAAGCCAGCCTGGACACATATGTTTGTGAGACTTACATCACCAATTAACTACCAGAAAACAAAAATGGAGCTGTAGAGGAAGAGCGCTAGCCTTGAGCTGAAGAGGTCAGGGACAGTCCAGGCCCAAAGTCCAAGCACCATGACGAATCAATAATAAAAAAGAAGGTAGCTAATAGTAATGATGAATAATTTTGGGCTGGGAGTTTGGCCTAGTGGTAGAGTGCTTGCCTAGCATGCACGAATACCTGGGTTCAATTCCTCAATATCACATTCATAGAAAAATGCTGGAAGTGGTGCTGAGGCTGAAGTGGTAGAGCCCTAGCCTTGAGAAAATATAAGGACAGTGCTCAGTCCCTGATTTCAAGGCCAGGACTGGCCAAATCAAAAGTAGTAGAGCACTGGCATTGAACTGAAGATCTGAGGAACAGCCCAGGCACAGAGTTCAAGCACCACAAACAACAACAACAAAATCTATGAAATGGCAGTGGTGGTTTTAAGCTAAGCAAAAATAGAGTAGAAAGTGGTAAAATACATATTTGTGTGTAAGCAAAATAGCCAGACTTATGCATTAGAACAGGATAGCAACTTGAAAAAAAATTTTGTTTTCCATCTCACTAGGTCCTGTCTCTTAATTTATTCAAGTAATTAAAATGCTGGGTTTTATAATCGTTGCTCTGAATATTAGAAAACCATAATATCTCTCATTAACCAACAAAGACCAGGAACTGGGGCTTCGTTGAAATGGCAGAATATCAGGCAAGCGAAGAAAAAATTGAAGTAAGAACTTGAAGTTCTTGATCCAGAACCTGCATAGTAACAGAGCAGCAGCCTGGTGATGGTACCCCACACCTATAATCTTAGCTACTCAGGAGGCTAAGATCTGAGAATCAAAGTTTAAAGCCAGCCAAAGTACCAAGTTAACTGCCAGAAAAACCAGAAGTGGCACTGTGGCTCACAGATTAAAGCACTAGCCTTGAGCTGAAGAGCTCAGGGACAGTGCCCAGGCCCAGCGTTCAAGCCCCACAATTGACAAAAATCAAACAAGCAAACAAAACTCACAAAGAAGCCTGCAGACCACAGTGGTTCTGCTGAGTCTCTTCTCTATGGGGATCAGGAAACATTTCACTTTTTCTGTCTCTTCCCATCTCAACATTCATACTAAAATAAGACTGTGTTTAAAGTTTCAATTTATAAAAATGTTTTTCATGAAGCACCCTGAAATATTCATCGCTTATATCTCAATTGAAGATAGTTGATTTGGGGCTGCATTGGTACAGTGCTAGCCTTGAGCAGAAAAGGTCAGGGATAGAGCTGAAGCACTCAGTTGAAGACCCAGTGCCAACACACCAAAGAAATTATGCACTTTATACATATTTTCTAATTTCTTAATGAATTTTTCAGTCTGTATAAATATAGGGTACATTCCTTGTTACTTAAGTAAGATTGCTCTTTTTTTTTCTTTTTGCCAGTCCTACGGCTTGGACTCAGGGCCTAGACATTTTCATTGGACTCGCTTGCCCAAGGTGAGTGCTCTGCCTCTTGAGACACAGCGCCACTTCTAGCTTTTATTCTGAGTATGCGGTACCTGTGAATAGAACCTAGGTCTTCATGCATTCTAGGTGAGCACTCTACCATTAGGCTACATTCCCAGGCAGTGAGATTCCTTTTACAGTCATTGTATGTTCACAGAGTTTGATCTCACACACTGTAGGGCCCTGGTTGGCTTTGACCTGTGATCCTAAACCCTGAGCATCCTAAGTAGCTGAAATTAAATTGTGAGCCAGCATGATGACTTCCATTCTTTTTTCTACAAAAATATATGTAGTTATCTAAAATATATCTATAGCTGAAAAAAATGAATCTCTCCCAAACAAATCTTCAAAGAAACAACCATCCTATTAAAAGGTGGGCTAAAGACTTAAAAGAGTATTCTCTGAAGAAAAAATTAAAATGGGCTTTAGACACATGAAGAAATGCTCCATATCTCTAGCAATAAGGGAAATGAAAATCAAAACAACTTTGAGATTCCTCCTGAGTCCAGTCAGAATGGCCATTATCAAAAAATCTAATAAGAGATACTGGTGGGGAAGTGACCAGGGGGATCACACCTACACTGTTGGTGTGAGTGTAAACTCGTTCAACCACTAGGGAAAGCAGTGTGGTGGTTCCTCAAAAGACTGAACATAGAGCTCCCCTATGATCCAGCAAATCCACTACTTGGCATCTACCCAATTGTCCAGAAAAAAGGACATTCTAAAGCCACTAGCACAATGATGCTCATTGCAGCACTATTTACCATAGCAAAGCTATGAAACCAACCCAGATGCCACTCAGTAGATGACTGAATCAAGAAGATGTGGTACTTATACACAATGGAATGCTATGCTGCCATCAGAAGGAAAGACATCGCCCCATTTGTAAGGAAATGGAAAGACTTGGAAAAATTCATATTAAGTGAAGCAAGCCAGACCCAAAGAAACATAAGCTCAATGGTTTACCTCATTTGTAACAATTAGTTCACATCTAGGACTCTCCTAGCAGAGGATTACAATAACTCAAAAACCTAGGTATATAAGGTCATATAGGATGAGACTAAATGAAAGGATCTCTAGGATATGGGAACAAGAGCTATATCTTGTGTCATCGTTGCTCTTAATCTTGTGTGATTTTTGTCCATAAACTACTATGTTATTTCTCATCTCTTATTTTGCCCTTTGGTTAATGTCAGATTGTTACTGTATCTGATTTTTTCCCTGGCATATTGTATATATGTTTATTTGTTTTTGTCAAATAGGAAAGGGAAGGGGGGAAACAAGATGATTGGGAAGGGGAGGGGAGAGGGAACTGGGGACAAAAACATGTGGAGTGGAATAAATACGTGAGAAGTAATGCAGTCCACTACCTGTAAATGTAATCGTAACCCCTCTATACATTACCCTGAAAATAAAAAAGAGACTATAAAAATATCTGTAGAAAATGAGGCTGGATGATGGAAACAACCAGATGCCCTACTACAAAAAATGTGATACACACACACACACACACACACACACACACACACACACACACACAATGGAATGATACATAGCCAACCGACAAGATAAAATAATGGCATTCTCGGGGAAGTGGATGAAAAGGAAAAAAATCATATTAAGTGAAGTAAGCCAAACTCAAAGGAACATAGGCCCAAGAGTCTCCCTCATTTGTCAAATTCAGTAGAAACCTTGGGCTCTGCTACCAGAGATTTATAATAGAACAAAATCTAGAGACATCGTGACAAATAGTATGACACTAAATGTAAGGACCTCCAAGATAAAGAAACAAAACTCATATAATGAGTGATTGTTGTCCTTAATGAACTATGTGATCTTTTATCTCTTTTGCTATCCCTTGGTTATATCATATTGTTACAATTTTTCACCTTGTTTTCTGATATATTTATATGTGCCTAATTGGTTATTTGAAATTAGATAGGGAAGGGGGGAAATGAACATGAGTGGGGGTAGGGGAAGGGTAATGGGGACCATATCATTACATGGGGTATCAAAGTTTGAGAAGTAATGCACCTTCTATCTGGTGAATATAATGTAACCCTTCTATAAATTACAATAAAAATAAATACATAAAAAGAAGATCTGCACAGAAAAAAATAATAATGGCATTTTTGGAATAGTGGATGAAATTAGAGTGAATCCTGTTGAGTGAGATAAGTCAAGACCAAGGAACAAAAGGTACATGGTATCCTTAATATATAGATATTAGTTTCAAACAGTAGTAGAGCGATGATTGAATAGTTGATACCCAAAGTTCTGGACATAATTTTGGAGATATAAACATAACTACATAGACATAAAAATCTACTATAGACTATACACTCTATAGACATGTGTTTTATTATAGATTAATCTGTATCTATGACATACAATGACTCAGCTTAACTTTTACTATATTCTAAAATCTATGTGCCAGTGATTGTATAGCGATTCCCTTCTTGAATACTTGTTGGTTAAACATGACATTTGAAATATGATGTAAATTTCAATGTTAATAAATTTTTTTAAAAAAGAGGCTAGAGGTAAATACCACTAATGTACTTGCTCTAAGTGGTACAGAAATTTTCTTAATGAATCAAGGGGTTTTATTACATCTTTATGCAATTATTTTAGTTCTGAGTGTTCTACACTCAATGATACTTCTGGAAAGATGATATAGCTGACTGTGTAGATGGTATGAAGACATACTGGCCTAAACGTAGAATAAAGCATTGGTAAGTGGCTGTTAGCTGTCAAGATTCTACTGGAATATGTGGAATGAATTTATTAAGCACAATGCAGGCTCTTAGTCAGATCAGGATCAAGATTATGTGGTTCCATGAGATGAATGAGGAAAGATCAGAAAAATCTACTAAGATATCCAGATATACTTTTGAAACTAAGGTATCTGTACTCCTTTTTTTTCTTTCTTGGTGGGGAGCTTGAACTTTGGACCTGGGCAAGGTCTCTTAGATCTTTTTCCTCAAGGCTAATGCTGTACCAGTTTTAGCCACAACTCCACTTAGTTTTTGGGTGGATAAGTGGAGAGTAGAATCTTACATTTTTTTTTGTTTTCGTTTTTTTTGCTTGCAAAGGCTTTGATTCACCTTCTCCCTGGCAAGTAGAATGACAATTATGACCCTCCAGCGCCTGGCTAGTGATTCTTTGAAAATTGGACTTTCTTCCAAATCACATAACTGGTTCCTAGCAAATTTTTGAAGCCTGACTTAAATGTGACAGATTTTTGTCACTTGGAGACACTCTGTGCTGAACGTTAGAAATCTACCAGCTGAGTCACAGTGGCACTTCCAGTTTTTTGTTTATGTGGTGCTGAGGAATGGAATCCAGGGTTTCATACATGCTAGGCAAGCTTCATTTTCAGCCCAAGGTTTTATGTTTTGTTTTTTCAGTGTTGTTGATTCTAAGGTACTGTATGATGTTCTTTCATTTTCTTTGCTTTTTACCTCTTTTCTTCTTTTTCCCTTTAGTTTTATTCTCTGTAGTCACTGTGTTGAATTCGGGTACCCTGTGTCTTGTACATAGGTTTATGTGATTTGGAATGCAGAGGGTATAATAAAATGGTAACAAAAAAAACAAAGGAAAAAGGGTGAACCAATTGAACAGTGATACTTGGAAGACACTAAACGGAAATGAACTGAACAATCTGGGTGGAGAGGGGGCTGAGGGTAGGAAAACAGAGAAAATGAGGGAGGGGATAACAATTTTCTTAAGAAATGTGTTCATTACTTATGTAACCCTATGCCAACTATATATTGACTTAACAAAAAAATTAACTTAAAAAATAATTTAGCTGGGTATGGTGGCTCACACTTGTAAATGTAGCTACTCAAGAGGCTGGGATCCAAGGATAGCAGTTCAAAGTCAGCCTGGGCACTGAAGTCCATGTGACTCTTATCTCCAATTAACCACCAGAAACCCAGAAGTGGCCCTATGGCTCAAGGGATAGGGCAGTAGTCTTGAGCTGAAAAGCTCAGTGACAAGACCCAGGTGCAGAATTGCAGTCCCATGACTTGAATGATGAATGATACTAGCCAGGCTCTGTGCGCTCACACTTGGAATCCTATCTACACAGAATCAGGTTTGAATCCAGCCCAAACAAATTGCATGATATTCTGATTTACAGTTCATTACCAAAAATCTGGAAGTGGAGCTGTGGATAAAGTGGTAGAACACTAGCCTGAAGCAAAAAAAAACATTTAAGGACAGTTCCCAGGCCCTGGGTTCAAGTCCCAAGACTTGCATAAAACAAACAAAATGTGACGCTGAGTCGTCCATCATTTGGTGTTATAGTTCAATATTCTTGATATGCGTCTTAGAAATTAAGTCCCTAGCAAATACTCTCCCCTGAAATTCTGCTTCATAGCTGATTCATAGAATTTCAGCATCATTACTATCACCTTCCCGTTAGCACAGCAGTCTACTACTGAAAATTTGAACAAAACTTTTGAGTAATCCTAATTAATCTGTGTATCATCTGCACACACATCAAATCAGCAGCAGCTATGATCTACTATTATCTAAATGTATTTAATCCCTTCTTGAGTTAATGAGCCTTAAAGAGTAAAACATTTGAAATAGTTATGAAACTAACAGTCACCATTCTTCTACCTAATATTGTAATATAAGTTTATAAATGCAAGGACTATTCTGAAGTGTGCAGAAGATAGCTTCTAATTATAATATTCTCATGAAGTATAGTTTTTAAGAAACATGTTGTTTGCTTTGGGAAAGCAAAGGCAAGGAAAAATGATATAAGTAAGTTCCCTATTTATCAGAAGGAAAATACTATTGGGTTTAGATCAACTTTCATTCATTCCGTGCTGATGAAACAAATATTTGCAATTCCTGAGGCCAATCACTTCATTGTGATGCACAATCAGCCAGCTTAGATCAATCTTCCAAAAAAGGAAAGGAACAAATGAGAAGCAATTAAGGTTTCCAAAATGAACCAGGTGGTGGTGGCAGCTCACACTTGTAATTCTATCTACTCAAGGCCTGAAATCCAAGGATCTGGACTAAGTCTGTCTGTTATGAAAATATTCCTGTCTGAAACATCATCTCTGTTATCACAGCCTAGCTGATACCCTCTGCCTAACAGGTTCCAAACACCAAAGTCCATCTCCTATCTGAAATACTAGCAAACGTACTCACACATTATTTCCTCTTTGGGAGATAGTTGAAACAAGTACCAAAAACATTTCCCTGGCTTCAGAGTGGAAGTGGAAATATATACTGACTAGAAGCCCATCTAGTAAATTACAGTCAATCATCGTTCCTCACATCTTGTTAGTTAAATTGAAAATGAGTGTTTGGATCAGAAGCGATGTGTATGAGCATACAGGTTGTAAAAGTACTGTAATCCTAGCTACTCAAAATAAGCTGAGACCTGAGGATTCCAGTTCAAAATCAGCCACGCAATAAATTCCATAAGATTTTTACCTCTAATTAACCAGCAAAAAACAGAGCGTTGAATTGTGCGTAAAATGCCACAGGCCTAAGCTTTGCATAAAAGTGGTTAGTTGTAGCATTCAGGATGCCCTCTCTCTCCACTCCTTTTTACATAGTACTAGAATTCCTAGGCAGTGCAATAAGGCAAGAAGCAAGCATAAAGGGGATCCAAATGGAGAAGGAGGAAATAAAACTATCCCTCTTTGCAGATGACATGATTCTGGATTTAACAACTATATAGACCAAATAGATCTAACAGACATCTGCAAAATATTCCACCCAGTAACAACACAATATACGTTTTCCTCAGCATCACATGGAACATTTTCTAAAATAGACCACATCTTAGGCCATAAAACAAACCTGGACAGATTCAGAAACACTGAAATCATTTAATGCACACTCTCAGACCATAAAGGCATCAAATTGGATCGAAAACCCTGTAACTAATGGAGACTGAACAACACATTGTTGAATCAAAAACAATGGGTAATCGAAGAGATCAGAACAGATATCCAACTGTTTATGAAATTTAACAATAAGGAGCACACAAATATCAACTCCTTAGGGACACAACAAAGGCAGTACTCAGAGGAAAATTTATAGCACTGAGTGCCTACAACAGCAAGTTGGAAAAATGGCAAACCAACTGGTTAATGTTTCACCTTAACCTCCTGGAAAAAGAGCAACAAACCAACCCTAAACCCATTAGGAGAAAGCAAATTATTAAAATCAAAGCAGAATTAAATGATTTGGAATAAAAAAATCTATAGAAAGAATCAACAAAACAAGGAGTTGGTTCTTTGAAAGAATTAACAAAATTGACAAGCCCTTAGCAAATCTTACCAAAAAAAGGAGAGAGCATATCGAAATAACCAAAATCGCAGATGAAAATGGTAATATCATGACAGAAATTACCAAGATCCAGAATATCATGAGGGAATACTTTTCAAAACTTTACGCCAACAAATTTGAGAATCTAGTAGAAATGGATGAATTCCTAGACAATATTAACATACCCACACTGAACCAAGAAGAGCTAACCCAACTCAACAGGCCTATTTCAAGCTCTGAAATAGAAATGGAAATTAGACAACTTCCACTTAAAAAGAGCCCAGGGCAGGATGGATTCACAGCTGAATTCTATAAGGTCTTTAAAGCAGAGCTCACACCAATACACCTCAAGCTCTTCAACGAAATTGAAAATGAAGGTTCTTTACCAAACTCATTCTGTGAAGCCAGTATATTCCTCATCCCCAAACCAGACAGAGATTCATCAAAGAAAGAGAACTATAGACCCATTTCTTTGATGAACATCGATGCAAAACTTCTCAACAAAATACTGGCCAACCGTCTACAACAACTCATCAAAAAAATTATACACTATGATCAAACTGGATTCATCACAGGGAGGCAAAGCTGGTTCAACATACACAAATCAATTAATATAATTCAACACATCAACAGGAGCAAGGACAAAAATCACATGATTGTCTCAATAGATGCAGAAAAGGCATTTGACAAGATCCAAAACCCCTTTATGTTAAAAGATGTGGAGAAACTAGGAATCCATGGAACATTTCTCAATGTAATAAAGGCTGTGTATTAGAAACCCACTGCTAGTATTATACTTAATGGTGAAAATCTAAAGCCATTCCATCTATAATCAGGAACAAGACAAGGATGCCCACTCTCTCCACTCCTTTTTAACATAGTACAAGAATTCTTAGGCAGTGCAATAAGGCAAGAAGCAAGCATAAAGGTGATCAAAGTAGGGAAAGAGGAAATAAAACTATCCCTCTTTGCAGATGACATGATTCTGTATTTAAAGAATCCTATAGACTCTAGTCCAAAGCTCCTTGAGCTGATTCAAAGCTTTGGAAGGGTAGCAGGCCATAAAATCAACCCACACAAATCAACTGCCTTCCTTTACGCCAACACTGAGAGGAACGTGGCAATAATCAGGAAAGAAACTCGTTTCACAATAGCCTCAAAGAAAATGAAGTACCTAGGACTTAGCTTAACTAAGAATGTAAAGGACCGTTTAGATGAAAACTTTAAAAATCTAAAAAAAGAAATTAAAGCAGAACTAAGGAAATGGAAAAGCCTCCCATGCTCCTGGATTGGAAGAATCAACATTGTCAAAATGACAATCTTGCCAAGGGCTATCTACTAATTCAATGCAATACCCATCAACATCCCAATGTCATTCTTTAAAGAAATAGAAGAGGCAATTCAGAATTTCATATGGAATAATAACAGACCCCGCAGAGCAAAAACACTTCTTAGCAGAAAGAACAGCGCTGGAGGAATTTCAATTCCAAACTTTAGACTCTATTACAGAGCAATAATTCTCGAAACAGCTTGGTACTGGCACAAGAACAGGCATGAGGTCCAATGGAATAGAACTGCGGACCCTGATATTAAACCACATACCTATGGCCAAACATAGAATGGAAGAAAGATAGCGTCTTCAACAAGTTGTGCTGGCAGAACTGGTTAAGCACCTGCAGAAAACTAAATTTGGATCCTTCTTTGTCACCTTGCACTGGAATTAACTCCAAATGGATCAAAGACCTGGAGGTAAAAGCTGACACACTAAAAAGTTTACAGGAAGGAATAGGAGATACACTAGGCCTCCATGGCACAGGTCGAAACTTTCTTAATAAGGACCAAGAATCACAACAAATCAGAGAAAGGCTGGAAAAGTGGGACTGCATTAAACCGCAGAGCTTTTGTATGGCAACGGATATAGCTAGTAAACTAATCAGGAAGCCTACAGAGTAGGAGAAGATCTTCACCAACCAAAAAACGGACAAAGGCCTCATATCTAAATATATCAACAACTCTAAAAATTAAATCACTCCAAAACTAACCTCCAAAGTAACACCCATCCCATTAAAAATGGGCCAAAGAATTAAAGAGAGTCTTCTCTGAAGAAGAAAAAAAATGGCCTATAGACACATGAAGAAATTCTCAACATCTCTGGTCATAAAAGAAATGCAAATCAAAACAACTCTAAGATTCCACCTCATTCCAGTTAGAATGGCCAGGTTCTGGAAAACGAATGACAACAGATGCTGGAGGGGATGTGGCCAGGAGGGATCATTACTACACTGTTTGTGGGAGTGCAAACTCGTTCAACCACTATGGAAAGCAGTGTGGCTCTGCCTCAAAAGGCTAAACATAGAACTCCCCTATGACCCAGCAATTCCACTACTTGGCATTTACCCAAAAATCCAAAAACAAGGGCATACTTAACCCACTAGCACAACAATGTTCATTGCAGCACTATTCACCATAGCAAAGATATGGAACCAACCCAGATGTCCCTCAGTTGATGAGTGGATCAACAAGTTGTGGTATTTGTACACAATGGAATTCTATGCTGCTGTCAGAAAGAATGACATTGCCCCATTTGTTAGGAAATGGAAAGACTTAGAACAAATCATATTAAGTGAAGTAAGCCAGACTCAAAGGAACTTAGGCTCAGTGGTTTCCCTCATTCTTCATAATCAGTAGAAACCTTGGGCTCTACTAGCAGAGATTTGCAATAGAGAAAAAGTCCATATATAAGGCCATATAATGTGAAGCTAAATGAAAGGACCTCCAGGATATTGAAACAAAAGCCACATAATGAATGATTGTTGTCCTTAATGTACTATGTTTTCTCTCATCTCGTTTGCTGTCCCTTGGTTATCCCACATTTGTAAAGTATCTCACTTTGTTATCTGTTATATTGAATTTATTTGTATTTGGATATTTGAAATTTGATAGGGAAGGGGGGAAAACCAAGACGGGTGGGGGGTGTGGGGTTGGAGGGAAATGGGTACCAAGACATGTGAATGGGTACCAATGTATGTGAATTAATGCACCTTCTATCTGGCAAATATCATCTAACCCTTTTACTAATTACAATAAAAAATTTAAAAAACAGAAAGTTGTAGTGTGTGGGGAGGATGATGGGGTCAAATACATTTCTTCTTAGAAATATACCTCATCTGGTTGCCCTGGATTTTCCTGGCCTTCTTCTTAGAGAAAGGCCTGTTATACTGGATTTGTGGATTGGCAATGATCTAGCATGTACATCTTCGAGTAAGACATCCACAACTTCCATGCCTGAGACTCGAGTTTCCTGACCTTTGGCAACAGCACAGGAACATCTTTCTTCCTCCTGAGCCAAAGGCCAAGTGAGCTGGCTTGAGCTGGTTGTTAGTTACAGTGGGTTGGTTACCAGGGTTCCATATTCTGTTCCATTGTGAGGGAGGCAGGGTCACCTTTCAGGGCCCAATGACCAAAGATCCTTGCTCAGAGAAGACCTCACCAAAGACATACTGGAGGCTGAATCTCTCCTACAATCTCACAATATACATGTGGATGTAGTAAACAGCACACCTTATTTGTCCAATCCCAATATCTTCCACTAGGCCCAACTACCAGTCTGGTCTCAGGCTCAAGGAGCCTTTATTAGGTTAGATCCAGACTTAAGGGTCAATATTGCCCTCATCCTATACAAAACATTTGCTTCACAGTGCCTTCTCTGCCTGTATTTTGCCCCTTGTCGAATTTTTTTTTGTTTTTGCTAGTCTTGGGACTTGACCTCAGAGTGTGAACATGGTTCTTGGGCTTTCTTTAGGCTTTAGCTGTCCCACCGAGCCACAGCACCACTTGCAGCGTTTTCTATGTATGTGGTAATGAGGAATCAAACCTGAGTCTTTTTGCGTGGTAGCCAAGGACTCTACCACTAGGTCAAACACACAGGGCATCTTGCACATATTTTTGACGTCAATCTACTAGGATATTATTAGGTTTCTGTATCCTAATCAATTTTTTATTGATGATTTGCTTTGCTGTCATGTGTAAAAAATGCAAGAGGGAAAAACACAGAAGAATTAGTGAAATTTAAAAAAAAGCATTACAGACATAGATAAGTGTTCATTCTTTATAGGAGAAAGGATATTTTGATATGATGATGATCACTTTATAATTACTATGTCAGCGTTGAGAGTTTGGCATAGTGGTAGAGTGCTTGCCTAGCATCCATGAAGATCTGGGATTGATTGCTCAGTATCACATAGATAGAAAATCTAGATGTGGCACTGTGGCTCAAGTGGCAGAGGGCTAGACTTGAGAAAACCCGAGGACAGTGCTCAGGCCCTGAATTCAAGCCCCAAAACTGGTAGAAAATAAAAGAAAATCAAAATGCTTTTTACGAGCTAATTCACTCACAGCATTTGCTTCTGAAATCTTCGCTTCTGCATCTTGTGAAATACCCCTTTCCCTCAACGTAGACAAGAAAAACAGATCCATCCCATGGTTCACTGTGAGGCCACTGGTTAGGCTAAGAGCTAGACGTGCAGCATCACATGAGTTTTATTCTAATAATTTCCAAACTTTGTACTCAAATATGCTACCTACTTACCAACTTATTTCAGTTATCCTTATTCTATACCTTTTCTTCTTTACTACAATATTCTTACACTCCTACGTTAATCCTCTTGTACCTCCCCTGAACTCTCTCATTCTTTTTTTCTATCTCTGGACCTCTGCTGGTCTTTCAACCCTTATACTGCACGGATCTACACTTGATGGCTGTTGAGCAATATTGTATATGTAGGTGGTTAATTATTCTCTAGGCTCAGAGGGACTTAAAGACAATAGAGATTGGATTGAGAGGCTTATTGCTTTGGGTATAAATCGCTTATCAGTGGTTGTATTAGACTGGTCTGTAAGTGCACAAAAAGAAAGAGTGATAATACCAATCAAAACTTGTGAACATCTAGTGTCTGCCAGCTACAGAGGTCTAGGTTGGTTATATCTGAAAAACTATAATCGTATTTAGTAGTAATCTTGCTCCCATTGTCAAATGGGCAGAACAAGAAACTCAAGAAAAATTTCAAATCAAGAAACAACATCCCCCACACAATGTAAACAGACAATGGAACAGTCACTGGCAAACCTAGAGGAGAGTCTTCCAAGTGCTACACAAATGCAATTGATAAACATCCTTAATGGAAAATGTGAAAATATAAAGAAAGAGATAATAGAGGAAGACATAGCTGAACAAGAGGAAAGCATAAACAAAGTGATAAGTGAAAAAGAAGAAGCCATAAAGGAGGCCATAATAAAGGTTTTTCAAAGAAAGATGGATTAATTCATAGAATCCATAAATAAAAACGTGACCAAACTCCAGCAAATGTCCAAATAAAATAAAGCTACTGAGCTAACCACTCAAAAGGAAATCAAGGAGATAAAGAAATCCATACATGATCTAAAACAAGAGATGGAAGGCATCAAAAATGAGCAATTAGAAGCAAGGGAGATGAAAAATAAAGTAGATAGTTTTGATAGCAGGTTAGACAATGCAGAGGAGAGAATTTCCGGGGCTGAAGATAATTTAGTTATTATAGAGAATGAACAGAAAATGAGTCAATCCAAATCTAGGAAATATGAGAGAGCGCTTCAGGAGGTCCAAAATACAATTAGGAAGCCTAATTTAAGGCTAGTTGGTATTGAGGAGGGCGTGGAGAAAGAGGTCAATGGTATTGGAAATATACTTCAGGGAATCATCTCAGAGAATTTCCCAAATATCCAGAAGGGCAGGCCCATCCAGATACGAGAAGCTTTTAGAACCCCAAACAGACCTGACCAGAAAAGAACATCCCACCGCCACAATGTGATCCGAACTGGATCAATAGAAACGAAAGGAAAGATCCTAAAGGTAGCCAGTGAAAAGGGATCAGCAACCTACAAAGGCAAACCAATCAGAATAACCCCAGATTTCTCAGCAGAGACCATGCAAGCACGAAGTGACTGGAAGCATATATGTCATGCCCTTATATCAAATAACTACCAACCAAGAATACTGTAGCCTGCTAAGCTCTCATTCATAACTGAGGGAAAAATAAAAACATTCCATTCCAGGGAAAAGCTGCAACAATATGTCGAAACAAAACCAACACTACAGAGAATTCTCAAAGATGCTCTATACATAGAAAACCAAGATAAATGCAACATAGGGAAAGAAATGGCACCTAAACAGCATACCATCTATGGACCACAAGAACTGTCAAGACACAGGCCCTAGTAAAAGCTTTTAAAAATGGTAGGAACTAATAAATATCTCTCAATCCTAACTCTCAATATCAATGGACTTAACTCTCCAATTAAACGGCATAGGCTGCCTAGTTGGATCAAAAAGCAAGAGCCATCGTTCTGCTGTCTTCAAGAGACACATCTTACCCAAAAACAATCATCTTTTGAGAGTGAGAGGTTGGAATAAACTCTATCAAGCTAACTGCCCCCATAAACAGGCTGGAGTTGCCATCCTCATATCAGATACAATAGACTTCAAACTAAAAATAGTTAGAAAAGACAAAGAAGGTTACTACATACTACTAAAGGGATCTCTCCTCCAGAAAGACATAACGATCCTAAATATTTACACACCCTTTTGAAGATTCTCAAAAGATTGAAGATTCTGCCAGTGTAAGTTAGATTCCGGCATTGATATTAAATAATGCAATGAGTAGGGATTTATATTTGAAATATCACTGTTGACAAAATCTAACACACATTTGCTTAGTATTTACTTTTGATTTCACAAGAAGTTCAGTACAAGCTAACATGCGTGGCATATATCGACTGGGAGAAATAATTCAGAATATGTGACTCATTTGAACAGGAGTCAGTGAAAAGATACAAAAGCAGGATACCCATATTGTGATAATTTGTATCTTTTGCATATTTTGTGTTTGTTATTAGTTCCATTTGTGGTGTACATTTCTAGGTAAAAACTTTTAAAATGTTTCCATACAATTTGTTATTTCAACAGCAAAAAAAGACATTTATATGCCTGATAAAATTCATAGAATCCAAATTTTTCCATATTATTTTTTGTTTTTTCTTTTTTTTTGGTGGGTCATAGATCTTGAACTCAGCTTGGGCACTATCCCTGAGCTCTTCAGCTCCAGGCTACCACCTTACCCTGGAGCCAAGCCCCACTTCCCATTTTCTAAAGGTAAATTTGAGATAAGTGTCTCAGGTCTTTTTGTGCCAGGATGGCTTTAAACCTTGATCCTCAGATCTCAGCCTCCTGAGTAGCTAGGATTATAGAAGTGAGCCACCACCCCATCATGCTCAGCTTTCTGGTTTTTTTTAAACAAGCCCTTTGGCTGGAACTCGGTCTGAGCACTGTCCTTCAGCTTTCCTCAAGCCTAGTGATCTTCTACTTGAGCCACAGCACTACTTCTGGTTTTTTCTGTGTATGTGGTACTGCGGAATTGAACCTTCGTCTTCATACAAGCACTCTACAACTATGCCAAACTCCCAGCCCCTCCACATTAGTTTTTATGATAGATCTTTCCATGCATCTAGGATGGCTAGAAATCCTTCTTGAGTTCCCCAAGATCAGGGAGTATAGGTGTGTCCCATCCTGTGTGGCTACATAACCATTGTTTAGGGTACAGTTCTCTCTTCATTCTACCCATCTAGAGCAATTTTCATCTTCCATGTATAATCATTAAACATTCAGCTCCTGTTCCTCTCTACTCCATTCTCTGGAACCATCGTGCTTTTTGGCTCTAAGGGTTTGTTGATCCTTGGAAGCTCTGGAAGGGAAAACATACCCTAGCTCGTCCTTTATGACTGCTGTATTTTTAGTTTACTGTAATCAAGATTCATCTGTAAAATATAGTAAAATGTTCTTCCTTTTCAATGCATTGTTTTGCATATTTCTATCTTTTGATTATTATTAATAGTTGTGAATGGATTCTCCACATATTTGTTCTAGTCTCTGCTTTCTCTTCCATTAGGTACAAATCTAGAAATAGAAGTGTTGGACCATATTTCTATGTACTTCTATATTTAGCACTTTTTTAGCACTCTCCACGCAATTTTTGATTGCTTTATATTCCTTACAGGACTATTCCAAAGTTCTACTTCTTCTCACTACCTTCCCAGTAATAGACTTTGAAAGTTGTTTTATTGTATGCGTGTGTGTGTGTGGATCTTTTTGTTTAAAACTATATTTATATTAACATATTTAAAGTACTGATTTCATTGTAATTTTAATTTTTCTCATGACTGTTAATATTGAACTTCTTTCTACATTTTGAACTACTATTTCTATATATTCTTTTTAGAAAATCATCTCCAATCTCCAATTTTTTTCCCTTTTTTTTGTGGGGTAGTGGGGAAAGTCATGGGGCTTGGACCTTGGGCCGTGAGCTCTTTAGTTTAAGGCTATTGTCCTACCCTGAGTATTGCCCCTCAGTTCTTCTGCTCACAGCTCCCTACCCCTCTTCCCATTATATACAGAACAAAGGTCATCCTCAGTCTTTTTGAAAAAGTAAAACATACAGTAAATTTGTAGTATAAAACAGCAAGAAATAAATTTCTTGCCAGGTGCAGTGCCTTATACCTGTAATCCTAGCTACTCAGACATCAGGCTGATATCTAAAGATTTGGTTCAGCCAGCCTGCGCATTAGAAAGTCTATGAGACTCTCATCTACAGTTAACCACTAGAATATGGGAAATGGCACTGTGGCTTCATCAGTAGGGTGATAGCCTTTAGTTGAAGAACTCAGGAACAGTGCCCAGGCCCAGAGTTCAAGCCGTACAAATCCCCCAGGCAAAAAAAAAGAAAAAAAAAGTTTCTTCCCCAAGTGATTATTATGCCAGACATAGAACATTAACATTCTGGGTGTACTTCATAGTATTATTACTTGATACCCTAAGATTTTGCAATATTCTCACAGTACCAGCATATGTCATCATATAATGTAGTTCCTTTTCAATGGAATAATTCCATTTATAACCTAAATCTACTCCCTCGACTTATTTTTGTCGATACCACAATTGCTCTCCCATGATATGCCACAAGCCATTAAACATTTTATGGTGGGTAATTGGAAAGGAGTCTCATGGAATTTTGTGCCAGGCTGGCTTTGAACCATGGTCCTCAGATCTCAGTCTCCTGAGTAGCTAGGATGTCAGGCGTGAGCCACCAACACCTGGCTTGCCTTTTTATTTTTTTGTGGATCTTGGGACTTGAAGTCTGGGCCTAGGCACCATCCCTAAGCTTTTCAGGTCAATATTTCATGTAAGTCTAAACATTTAAGTAAAGGAATACAATTCCAACAAAAAAAGAATAAAATTCCAGACACTGTGTGTTTATAACTCAGTGCTAATTACTTGATGAAAATGTGCCATTCCAGAAGCTGGTGTCATTTGATGATGTAGCTGTGGATTTCAGCTGGGAGGAGTGGCAGCATCTGGACAATGCTCAGAGGACCCTGTACAGAGATGTAATGCTGGAGACCTACACCAACCTGGTGTACTTAGGTGAGCAAAAGTCAAATTCACTTGCAAGGTCAAGTGCCTTGTTATTTTGCAGTTACGTGAATGTTTATCAAACTTTCAATACTATTTAAATGAAAGATTCCAGGCCCTGAGAATTATCATTACTTTCTAAAGAAAACCTAAGGTAATTTTGTACTCATTCTTCAGGATACATTCAGGATACTTTGACAACAGTTCTAAATTATGTTTCCTCTAATGGAGATGACATTCCAAACTTACACAGTAATTGTAAGTGGATAAACCATCCAGAATAGAATATATATCATTATTGGAAATAGGATCTACAAATCACTAAACAGTGAGTTTATAATGGAAACCTGGCACTAGGTGCAATGTTTCATGCCTGTAATCTTAAAATATTCAGGAGGAAGAAATCTAAGAATTCTAATTTGAAGCCAGCAATGGCATAAAAATTGCCATGAAACTCTATAACTCCAAGTAAGCCCTCAAAAATGTTAGTGGAGTGTCAAGAGTTTGACTTTGTGGTTGAGTGCTTGCCTAGCATGCATGAAGACCTATGCATGTAAGTGGAGCTGGGACTCAAACTGGTATTTTTCTAGCCTTGAGCAAGACAGCTAAGTTTATGCCATAGAAAATGAATCCAGAGCTGGGGAAGAGTCAACCATGGAGCCAGTGAGAAATGAGAAAAAAGATTTAATACATAACATGTGAGTAGGATGTCTGCGAACTTAAACAATGATGACACAGCATAAGCAATAATTCTCTACTGTTTCTAATTTACAGGGCCCTGTGTTCCCAAACCTGTATTAATTGACAAGCTAGAGCACTGTGCAGAACTCGGGATAGGAAATTCCTCTGACAAGAATATCACAGGTGAGTGAATGCATCTTCATATTGATGTTGGAGCCTGAGCCCCATTGGTAAGTTCATGTTGTGATGTACTGAGCAATAATATTCTTAGTTACCCTAAATCCTGTGTGGAACCTATGGAATTCTTTGTGAATGAATCAAGAATCATTTTCTTTTCCCAAGCCTATGCTTGGTCTCAGGGCCTGAGCATGGTCCTTGGGTTTTCTCAAGGCTAGCTCTCTACTTCTTGAGTCATAGCGCCACTTCTGGCTTTTTCTTTGTATGTAGTACCAAGGATCTGAACCAGGTCTTTGTGCATGCTAGCCCAAAACCCCGGCACCAAGAATCATAGGGTGATATGATGAATTCTATGTGGCAGTAGAGTTAAAGTTAGATTTCTCTGTAGAAATCACTTTGAAACAAAATAAAATGAGAAAGCCATGAGCCCGTGTCTCATGCCTGTAATCCTAGCTATTTAGGAGGCTGAGATCTGAGGATCAAGGTTCAAAGACTGACCTATCACAAAAACACCTTAGACTCTTCTCTCCAATGAACCAATAGAAAATGAGAAGTGGGGATGAGGCTAAAGACATAGGGCAGTAGCCTTGAGCTGAAGAGCTCTGGAAGGACAGCCAGGTCTAGAATTCAAGTCCCATGACCACAAAACAAGAAAGAAAGAAAGAAAGAAAGAAAGAAAGAAAGAAAGAAAGAAAGAAAGATATTTCATTTGTTTAAAACTAAGACTATAAATGATTGAGCAAACAAGGAATAAGTCAGGGCATTATTCTCTGATAAGGATAATATCTTTATGCTGGTAGGAAGAGACTGGTATTGAGAACCAGACCTTTCCACCAGAAATTGAGCCTAGTGGTAGAGTGCTTGCCTAGCATGCACAAGGCAGAGGTTTGATTCCTTATTACCACATACATAGAAAAAGCCAGAAGTAATGACTTCATTGGTAGGGTACTAGTCTTGAGAAAACCCAAGGACAGTGGTTAGGTCCTAAGTTCAAACCCAGGAATGGAAGGAAAAAAGAACTACAAAGTTTCAATCAACATAAGAAAATTAACTAGACAATGAGCTGGGGATTTTCTGGTCTTCCATGGTTCTGAGGGACAGGAGTGTTAGAAAAGGAATTTTTATAAGACTTCAAATGGAAAGAAACAAATTTCAAAATTCCCACAAATACCTAAATTGAGACTTTAGTGAGAAGTTGTAACTGAACGGATATAGGTGTAAGTCCTTACTCTCAAGAATCGTTCTTGCTTGGATCAAAGGCAAACAGACATATAAACCAAACTTGTGGCCGCTGAATCTAGAAAAAATTCGTGTTCCTCACTTAATGGTTAATAAGCAAACAGCATTGAAACTGGGTA
This sequence comes from Megascapheus bottae, assembly GCA_024803745.1. NCBI lineage: Eukaryota > Metazoa > Chordata > Mammalia > Rodentia > Geomyidae > Megascapheus > Megascapheus bottae. The sequence continues at coordinate 5,529,101 of JANJXV010000052.1, read as the reverse complement.
AGGTAGTCCTATCTGCTACTCAGGACCTGAGACTCTTATCTGTAGTTAACTCTAGAAAAGAGTATGTGGGGCTGTAGCTCAAGGATAGGGGTTATAGTCTTCTGCTGAAGTGTTCAGGGACAGGACCGAGGCCTATGAACTACAAAAAAAAGAAAAGAAAAGAGAAGAAAGTTTTAAAAAGATGCAAAACAGCACAGTATTTAGATTTTTTCTCAAAAATAAAAGAAAGGCAGCTATTCCTCAATGTATAAACAAAACAGTATTTGAAAAAAAACAGCTGCAGGTATATTATAGGTAGTACTCAGCTTAAAACTGTAGCAATACATAGATGGGTAATTTCAATAAATATTTCCTGTGATATAAAAAGAGAACTAAAACACAGAAAAACATTATTGGTCATTGGAAAATATCATTTTCTTAATATGTTAGGGAGAAAAGCATATATTTCTCACAAATCAATTTCCACTTTTATATTTTAAAATATCTAACACTTAGGATGGGAAAGTAAAGTCATTACCTTTACAGTAAGGAATATTTGTATCTCATGTATGTTTGTGTCCTTTTTTCTATGACTCATTTTAGATGTCCAGGTAATGGAAAATGTGTTCAAGACCTGCCAGGAAAGTCCACATGAATGTCTTTGTGAAGTAGCAGTTGCAAGTAGTATCGAAGTGGAGGAAAACGTGAGATTTGCAAGAACTTCAAATTTGAGCTCTACACATAATCCAGAGCTGATTAGTAATAACGGTAACAAGTTAGGTGTGAGGACTGAGGAGTTCATTAAGTGTCAGAACATGCTTCTGTCTCCTAAGCCTGATGAGATGCATGCTGCATATAGATCTCGTATGTCTCCTGTTCTTAAAAAATCCATCGGATATTCAGAGCATTTTATTCATGATTGTGACAGTCCAAAAGATCTGCAGTATCATAATTCTGTTCTCCCTGCCCAAGAAATTCTTCAGGGAGGGAGGAAAACTGCTAAATGTACTGTGTGATGAAAAATATTGTACTTAACACCGACCATCACTACACATCTGAAAATGTACACAGGAGAGACTCCTCATACATGTAGTGAATGTGAGAAATCTTTCAGTAATGAAATACGCCTTACAATACCTCAGAGCAAATATCCTGAGATATGTGATGCGTACATCAAGTGTGAAAATTAATTTCTGAGAATTCAGACCTGACGCTCCAACCTCGATCTCCAAGAGAAGACAAACCTTATGAATATGAGGAACGTAATAAAATTTCTGCCCAGAATTCAGCTCTCAGCACACATCAGAGATCTCACACAGAAGAGAAATCTTATGAATGGGATAAATGTGGGAAGACTTTTAGACTGAAATCATACCTCACTTTGCACCAGAGAAGACACACAGAAGAGAAACCTTATGAATGTAACAAATGTGAAAAGTCTTTCACCAAGAAGATACACCTTCGAGTTCATCAAATAACACACACAGGAGAGAGAAATCTTATAAGTGTAATGAATGTGGAAAGTCTTTCCAAGGGAAGGGAAAACTTCGTGTTCATCAGAGAATACACACAGGAGTGAAACCTTATGAATGTAACCAATGTGTAAAGTCTTTCCGACAGAAATCTTCCCTCAAATTGCATCAAAGAACACACACAGGAGAGAAACCTTATGTGTGCAACAAATGTGGAAAGACCTTCAAGTGGAAGTCATAACTTGATGGGCATAATAGAACACACACAGGAGAGAAAACTTATGCATGTAGTGAATGCGGAAAGTCTTTCAAATGGAAGGTAAAACTCCATGTTCATCAGAGAATATACTCAGGAGAAACACCTTATGAGTGTAACATATGTGGAAAGTCCTTCACACAGAAGCCAAACCTCAACATGCATAAGACAATTCAAACAGGAGAAAAACCTTATGAAGGTAACCGATGTGGAATGTCTTTCAAATGGAAGTCTTCCCTCAAATTGCATCAGAGAACACACACAGGAGAGAAACAAATGTGGTAAGACCTTCAGATGGAAGTCACATTACAGGAGGCATAACAGAATTCACACATATTAGAAACCCTAGGAATATAACCAAAGTTGAAAGCCTTTCGTGCAGTATTCACCCTTCAGGCAGCGTAAGAGAGTTCACACATATGAGAAGCCTTAGCAATGTAATAAATAGGAAAGACTTTTTAGTCTGTGGAAGAAAACTCAGCTTGTGTCACAGAACCAACCCAAGATAAAACCCTTAATGAATGTAGCAAATGTTCAGTCTTTTCCCCAGAAGGCACAAGTCAAGATTTATCACTAAACACCCACAGGATAGAATCCTATGAATAAAATGAAAGGGAAATTTTTTGGAAGAAGTCATAGTTCAGTTTGCATGATACCACACAGACACAGGATAAAAATCGTATGAATATAAGAATATGAAAAATCCATCATGAACGCATGACTAAGTATAAAATGCACATAGGAGAGAAAAACCTTATGAATATTACAAATGTGGAAAGTGTTTGACCTGGAAGGCATACTTCTGTGTTCATCACAAACCTGATTCCCATAGAGGAAAAGAAAACTAATGAATAGAACAAATGTGCAATGACTTTTAATCAGAAGTCAGTCTTCAGTACATTGCACAACATACACAATAGAGAAATTCTGAGTAATGAAAAACATTTAGCTATATATAGAATCTCTGTATATGGGAGCATTAAGGTAAGTCTTCTAAACAAAGTCAACCTTCAGCAAGCATTAAGAGCACTCACAGAAGAAATAATAGCATGTAGGAAAACCTTTGTCAGGAACCTCTAAAAGCTGACTGTGTGGCTTAGTGGTAGAGTGCTAACCTATCAAGGATGAAGGTCTGGGTTAGATTCCTCAATACTACGTGAAAAGAGCAAGCCAGAAGCAGCACTGTTGTTCAAATGGTAGAGTGCTAACCTTGAGCAAAAGTACCTCAGGCCCTGAGTTCAAGCCTAAGGATTGGAGAAAGAGAGAGAGAGAGAGAGAGAGAGAGAGAGAGAGAGAGAGAGAGACAGAGAGAGAGAGACAGAGAGAGAGAGACAGAGAGAGAGAGAGAAAGAGAGAAAAGAGAGAGAAACAGGAACTTCTAAATTTTACAGAGATAGAGAAGGAGAGAGAGAAGGAGACAGAAACTAATTTCTAAACTTTACAGCCTTTCTATTTCCTTACAAATTCGTCTATGTCATTCTTTCTGACAGAAGCACAGAATTCCATTGTGTAAAAATACCATATTTGATCTACTCATCAACTGACGGGCATCTGGGTTGGTTCCATACCTTTGTTATAGTAAATAGTGCTGTGATAAATGTTATTGTTCTAGTGAATTTAGTGTGTCCTATCTGGACGATTGGCAAGTAGTGAAATTGCTGGATCACAGGGGAGCTCTATGTTTAGTCTTTTTGGGATACTGCCATAGTGCTTTCCATAGTGGTTGAACGAGTTTGCAATCCCACCAGCAGTGTAGTAGTGATCCCCCCTGGCCACATCCCCTCCAGCATACGTTATTAGATTTCTGGATCTTGTCCATTGTAACTGGAGTGAGGAGGAAAAGGGAAAGAGGAACTGAAACTTTCTCTCCTTACAGATGATATGATTCTGTATTTAAAGAACCCTATAGACTCTACTCTGAAGCTGCTTGAGCTGATATAAAACTTTGGTAAGGTAGCAGGCTATAAAATTAACCCTCAATGTCAACTGCCTTCCTATATGCCAACAAATGAGAGGAATGAGGCAAGAATCAGGATAGCAACTCATTTTGCTATCAAAGAAAATAAAATACCTAGGAATTAACTTAGAATGTAAAGCACCTTTTTGATGGAACTATAAACCCTGGAGAAGGAAATTAACGCAGAACTGAGGAAATGCAAAAACCTATGCTCCTGGTTTGGAAGAAGTAATATTGTAAAAATGGCAATCTTGATAAGGACTATCTACAAATTCAGTGCAATATTCATCAATATCCCAATGTCATTCTTTAAAGAAACAGAAGAGGAAATCCAAAATTTCACTTGGAATAATAAAAGACCCCTTATAGTCTGTCTTCTGGCATGATACATAATGTTTAATCTCACCTTCTCCACCAAAATCTCACCTTTCTCATTGAGACATAGGTGGCCCTGTTTACTAGCAGCAAAGGCTCAAACGCGCAGTTTCAGGTGTCACCACTGCCTCTGTTACTGGGTAGATCCAACTCTGTCATCGATTCTGAGGTCTGCTCTGGGAGTCTTGGTCACAAGTTGTTCTGTGGCATCTGCTGCCAGCCTGTGCCTATTTGCTTCCTTTTCCTCCAGCAGCCTACAACAGGGAATGAAGTTCACTCGCGGATGCTCTCCTTCATATGCAGGGCAGGATGAGCCCAACCCTCCCTCATCTTCCTCTTCCAATTTTTGGGAAAAAATATGCTGGCAGAAGTCCTCAGGTATGGCGCATGGCTGATCCACACTTTTAATCCAGGCTGGTCAGGAGGCTGAGATCTGAGTATGGAAGTTCCAAGTCACCTAGAACAGGAAAGTGTGATAGATTCTTACTACCAAAAATAAAAACAGCTGGGAATGGAATTTGGGCTCAAGTGGTAAAGGGCTGGTCTTGAGTACAAATGCTTAGTGCCCAGGCCCTGAGTTCAGGCTCCAGCACTGCCAACAACCTCACTTTAGTGAGATTTTAGCTTTATCCATGTAGGCACATCTCACTGGAATCTTTGCTGGTAGAGATAGTCTTCATAATTTTGTCTCAAGGTAAAGGTCCTCCTGGGGTAGTAGACAAAAGGTGTCATGGAGAGAGGAGCCCCACTTGCTCCAGGTTTGAAGATGGCATAGGTCAAGCCAGCATGGAGTTGGCACATCAGTCTTTTTCCTAGCACCACCTACCAGTGAATGTCAAATGACATTGATTGTTGTGGGATTGTGTGATTGAAGTGCCCCATTAAGGGCAGTGTAAGCACATCCAAACTTGGATACCAGGAATGCTGAAATCTCAAAGCTAAGATTTCTGTTGGCTACAGAAATGCTGGTGTGTCTGTTATTCACTAAAAGTTCAGGTGCAAAGATTCTGAAGCTTGATGCCATGTGTTTATTCCATTTAGTAAAATTATTTTAATGCACTGTATAAGTTAAAACATTTGATAAGAGTCAGGGGTAGTGAAAACATTGTCCTTGAATTCAGGTGTCTGGCAGGGTAATGGGGGGGGTGTTGGTGGCTGGGACTATGAAACTGGAGCTGCTATCAAACCATGGATCATGTTCCTCTTTGTCTGGGAGAAATGACTCCAAAGATGAAATTTGAATGGTGAGGAAAAGATGATGATGTACTCAGGAAATTTCTCCTAAACAAATGCTCATGTGGAAGTGGGATGGGGGCTGGGCATGTCTGAGGCAGAGCTTAAGGGGGCTTCTCATGGCGTTGAGAACGTTCCTTGCGACTTCAGGCATGCAGCAGGGTGCTTTAGATGACCATTGTGAGATGGACGGAATAAGACTGGAGACAAGATGAATACTGGGATCTTGCAATGCTCTTGCATGAGTGGCTGGTGGCTCACCTGAAAGAACTAGTTATGTCTAAAAAAGAAATCAGGAATTTATTTTGATTAGATAATACCTGTAATCCGAGGCATATTCAGGATCCTGATCTTAGTATTGTGGTTTAAAACCAACCCAGCAAAGGGAAAAATGCATGAGACTCATACTCCCAGTTTAGAGCAAGAACAAAGATTGAAGTAGAGCTGTAGCTCAAGAGCTAGAGTGCTACCTTGAGCAAAGAACAGCTAAGAAAAAGGTCCTGGTTTTGAGTTCAAGGCCAGGAATGAAAGAAGGAAGGTAAAAAAAGAGAACTATGTGAGGAAGGGAAATATATAAAAGAAAAAGAGAAGGAAGTAGAAATTTAAAACTAGAGAATATTTAAAAGTCATCAGTCCTTCTAAGAAAAGTGTTGGAGTATGGGTTCTATATGTGGTGAACTGGAAGCCCAGCAGTGACTTGTTAACCAAAGAGTCACCATGATGAGCAAAGGATAGAAATCTGCATGAGCCTCTTAGCGGATGGAGTGACAGAAGAGAACCTCAGCTCCCATCCCATAGTTAGAATTATATAGAGATGGGGAAGTTGGCATCACCTTGATGTCATTGTGTCCATGGAGACTGGAAGCCATGGCTCTGTGAAAGCACAATGTTCTTGTTACTGAGCTGAGAGGCTGAGGAGAGCCAGGTCCTGGCCATGAAGAAATCAGAGTGGCAGCAGAGCAACTCTGCTGCAGTGTGTGCCTGCTTGGCTGTTCTTATTCTGTGGTGGATCAGGCCGGAGCGGGTGATAGTAACTGTTTTGTGGTCACAAGCCCTTCACCAAGAGCTTCCTCTGGGATCCTCATAAGCTAGAGGGTGGCTGGTGGTGGGATGTGTGTGGGGTGGAAGTGACAGAGGGATGGACGCATGGCAAGGTGGGTGAAGAGATGAGAGGAATGTTGAGAGCCCAGTTCATTGGTTTCCAAGGTTAATGGGTGGGAGGTAGAGAGGCATGATGGAGGAATGATGGAGGCAGTGGAAGGTGCGGACAGATTGAGGCAATCTGTATTGCCAGCCTGGCCATCATCTGAAGCCCATAGGCAGCTTCCTGATCCTTCACTTAGTCCTGCTCCTTGTGGAGGGAATGTCACGTGTACCCAGAGCTAGGGGTGGGGCAATGTTAGTAGCACCTGGAGAACCATTGGCCTCTACCTGGGTGAGGGGTGGTTATGGCTCCCATGCTGGGTGGCCTGATAGCTATGGAACAGATCTCTCCTTAGATACCACAGTCAGTGGCTGCTCTCCATCTAGGGTTAGGGCACCTGCTCATCCATCAGGACACCCCATGCAGGACAGAGGCCTACAATTCAGATGGCAGCACAGGGGTGAAGATGATCTCACCGTAGCCCTAGTTACATGGCTGTCCCTGCATGCAGGACAGGATGAGCTGGGGGAAGATGTTCTCTGTGTTTTTCCACAGCCTATCCCGGCCTCTTCTTGTGTCTGATTAGACCAAGAGAGTACCAGGTTCCCTCTCATAGTCCTGGTTCTTTTTCTTTTACAGTCATGAGGCTTGAACTCAGGTCCTGGGTACTGTCCCTGAGCTCTTTTGCTCAAGGTTGATGCTCTACCATTTGAACCATAGTGCCATTTCCAGCTTTTCCTTTTCATGTGGATCTCTGATATGTCCAGTGCTGTGCCTGCAGGGAGGCACTCACCCCACAGACAGAGCCTCCTCTGCCGTGACTGTGACTGCCCACAACCCTCACACCCACTCCTTGCACACCCCTCGACTCCAGTTTTAGCTCCTCTTGGACTGGGTGTCCAGCCTACCCCTTCCTACACTCACAAAGGGTCTACAATTGTCTTCCCAGGGTCCTTTCTTCTGCCAGCCAGAGTACAGACTGTGCACATCTTGACGATCACAGAGCTCAAAGCCAAAGGCTGAGATGCAGAAGGGGGTGACCCAGTAGCTGCACAGGGCCCATGGATCATCCTGTGCATCCCCCAGCCTGTGACTTCCCCCACCCCCTTGGCAGGGAAGCTCCATGCCCACATCCTGATCCCTGGTCCCCTCCAATTCCATTCTCCCTTTGATTTTGCAGACTGTCTACCATCAAGATCTAAAATTCTATTCATCACTTTATGTCCTTATCACTGATTTGCTACTTGGGCAGGATCTCCCCGTGCCTGGAGAGTGGGCATGTCATGTACTCTCTGTGGAGAAGTTGCCCCAGGAGAAGAAATATGCACTTCATGTGAGTGTTGGACAGGGCAGGAGGGCTCCCTAGGATCAGAAGCCACAGGAGGGGTGCAGATGGGGGAATGCTAGGGGCCCCAGGGGACAGTGGGAGTTAGGGCACAGTTGGTTCCTTCTGCAGGGTTGACACCGCTTCACAAACCCAACAGAATGAGGTTCACATTACAGATGTCAGAGACAGTGCAGATTGCCAATGGGCGCAGGGGTCACTGTCAATCCCAGATGCTGGCTGCATGCTGGGATGCACGCAGAGATGTTTTCAAGATCAGGTAATGAGGATGTTGCAGGGTGTAACCATTCTTTTCAGATGGCTCTCTAGCTCTCTTGAGCTTCATCTCTATCTTTGGCTTTTTCTTGGCAGTTAATTGGAAATGAGAGTTTCATGGACTTTCCTTTCTGGACTGGCTTCAAACAGAAGCTATGCACAGTTTTCAAACCATACCCTACTGAAGAAGGGAAGCTTGATCTGGTGCTTAACTGGGTTGCACTTTGGCTCCGTTTGCTATGCCTCACGGGAGGGGGCTCATCATTTGTAGACTAAGATCTCATGACCTTCAAAGCCAAATGCTACCTGAAAGTTCAGGGTCCCAGCCTATGTGTTGGGCAGGGGTGAATACATTCACTGTTATGCTGGGTCATCAACCCATGTTTTAAGCTGGAAGTAGGCAGTGCCACATTTGATAAGAACATCTGCCAGAGATTGTCACCTCATGAAAGCAGATTCTAAATTTGTATTCCATTTCCTGTGGTGGAGAAATCCCCTCCAACTTAGACAGGCTCACATCCACCTGCAGGTCACACTTCTAATGCACCCTTGAGTGTCCTCATGGTATTGGGATCTAAGTTTGTAGGGAATGCTGCTTTAGTCCATGAATTAGCTGGACAAGTGATGACAAACGTGTTGTGGATTAATATGAGAACAATTTAAGAAGCCCTGGAGGAGCATCAACCTGACCCTCTGTGGTGCTATAAATCTGATAGGATGTTCCAGACTGAGAAACAATCACCTGGCTTTGTGTTTGGCATCCAGACAAGTGAATGCATGTCTTAGCTGTCAGCCAATACAGAGGAGGACATGAATAAGTGGGTGGAAAGCATCTGTCAGATCCCTGTCTGGGGGCAGGTGGAGAGAACATAGGAAGGTAGATACCATGGCTGTGGTGGGGCCAAAAAAAGGGTAAAAGAGGCAAAGGAACCAGGTGCTGGTAGCTCAAGACTGTCATCCTAGCTACTCAGGAGTTTGAGATCTGAGGATCACAATTCAAAGCCAGCCCAGGACAGAAACTCCATGAGACTCTTATCTGCAATAAACTACTGAATGCAAGAAGCTCAAGCTCAGTGACAGCATCCAGGCCTAGGGTTCAAAACCCAGGACTGGCAGAAAAAAGTATCAAAGGACAAGAAGCTGGCCAAAAGTTAGAGGGACTCTATCTTGACAAACAATACAATGGTAAGTTGTACTCAGAAGACTTGCACAAAATCTGGAAATGCCTGAGACCTATCTATGTATGTTTCCTGTTTGTCTAAATACATATGTTTATGCATTTATATATTAGTATAGAGAGACAGATCAATACATATGACTATACATACATACATAGCCAGACACTTATGGGTGGGTGGTATACTGTGTGAGAGTTTGTGTTTGTGTTTTGTGGATGGCTATCTCTGTTTAAGAAAGATAGAAAATATGTCAATATCTTTAAAAAACTTGAAAAAAATATAGAGAGACATAAGCTCTTGAGGGAATCGGAAATGACAAGATTATTCACAGGCACGTTTATCCTTATGGATTCCTCAGCAAGTTTTAATTTTTTTCATTATTTTCTTTCTTTTTTTGAACCAGTGCTAAGGATTTCTCTCAGGGACCAGGTGCTGCCAATTACTAATTTTCTCATGGCTGCTACAAGAGGAACTGAGCCACAGTTCCACTTTTGCCTTATTTATTCGTGCTTAACTGAAGATAAAGATTTCTATCAGTGACTTTCTTTCAGGGGCTGGATTCTAACGAGAGTCCCCAGACCTCAGGCTTCTCTATAGCTACAATTAACAATATGAGAACCCAGCACTGGGTTCCAATGCACAGGGCAAGAAATTGAGTGAATCTCTCAACTCCAATTAGCTATAATAAGCTAGAAGTGAAAGATCAATACCTTTGAGGAAAAGATGCTGAGGGTTATCACACAGGCCCTATGAGTAAGCCCTAAACCCTGTACACATGTGTGCATGCACACATTGGCAGATACACACACATGCACACACACAATATTTCAGGCAATATTGTATTTTGAATTAATATCCAAAGATTGGACAACAATGATAGCAAGTAAAAAATCTGTTTTTCTTGTCTACATTGAGGGAAAGGGATAAGTCACAAGATGCAGAAGCGAAGAATTCAGAGGCAAATGCTGTGAGTGAATAACTTGTAAAAAGCACATTTCTTTTCTTTTCTTTTCTTTTGTTTTTTCTGCCATTCCTGGGGATTGAACTCAGGGCCTGAGCACTGCTCTTGGCTTTTCCCAAGTCTAGCCCTCTGCCACTTGAGCCATATTGCCATATGGATTTTTATATCTGTGTGATATTAAGGACTCAAACCTAGATCTTCATGGATGCTAGGCAAGCACTCTACCACTGGGCCAAAGTCTAAACCCCGATTAAGTATTTATAAATAGTCATCATCTTCATATCAAAATATCCTTTCTCCTACAAAGAATGAACACTTATCTATGTCTGTAAGACTTTTTTTATGTCACCAATGCTTCTGTGATTATCCCACTTGCATTTTTACGGATGACAGCACAGATATTCATCAGGAAGAAAAATAGATTAGGATACAGAAACCTAACAACGTCCTAGTAGATTGAAGTGAAAAATATGTGCAAGATGGCCTGGGTCTTTCGTCTATTTGTAGAGTGCTTGGCTAAAACACAAAAAGAGTCCGGTTTGATTCTGCAGTACCATATACATAGAAAACTCTGGAAGTGGTGCTGTGGCTTGGTGGGACAGCTATAGCCTAAAGAAAGCCTAAGAGCAATGGTCAGGCTCTGAGGTCAAGTCCCAGGACTAGCAAAAAAAAATGTGCAAGAGGCAAAATGCAAGCTGAGAAGGCACTGTGAAGCAAAATGTCTTGTGAAGTCTAAGGGGAATAGTGACAGTTAAGTTTGGATCTTACCTAAGAAAGGCTCCTTGAGCCTGAGACCAGGCTAGCACTTACGCCTAGTTAATGACTTGGGATTTGAACAAAAAGGTGTGCTGTTTACTACATCCATATGTGAGGTGGGAAGGGAGATTCAGCCTCCAGTATGTCTTTGGGGAGGTGTTCTGTGAGCAAGGAGCTTTGGTCATTGGGCCTTGAAAGGTGACCCTACCTCCCTCACAATGGAACAGAATATGGAACCCTGGTAACCAAGCCACTGTATGTGACAACCAGCTCAAGTCAGCTCCCTTGGCCTGTGGCTCAGGAGGAAGAAAGATGTTGCTGTGCTGTTGCCAAAGGTCAGGAGGCTCGGATCTCAGGCATGAGAGATATGGATGTCTCACTTGAAGAAGTAGATGCTGGATCAGGGCCAAGACAAAATTCCAGTATATCAGGCATTTCTCTAGGAAGAAAGCCAGGAAACTCCAGGGAAACTCAGATGAGGTATATTGAGAGGAAACCTATTTGAACCCATCATCCTGCCCACAAACTACAACCTTCTTGTGTGCTTTCAAGTGACTATACTGAGATTAGAGTGTGTCATTTCCAATCTACTCTATACCAATTCCTCAGTGTGAAGTGTAGTCCCATTCCTACGTTTGAAATATCCACTGTTTTGCCAATACAGTGTGATGGTAAGTCAGCTCAGACTCTGAATGAGCCTTGTAACCTATGGATCCTGGAGGAAGACCTGTTGGAGATGCAGCTGACAAAGCTGATCCCTGCCTACCAGAAAGGAGATCTCTTTTATGTGGGAAACTTCCTGCACAATTTCAAATAGCGGAGGACAATATAGTAGTTGCTGGAAATTCTCTTGAAAAAGTGAGTGTTCCCCCTCCAAACCCATGTTTGCTCACCACTCCTGGCCAAGTCTTGGAATACTTGGCTCCTGTCTGAGCCTGTTTGTTTCACTGGGGTGTTCACAGGGGAGCTAAGCATGATACAAGTGCACAAACTACTTTATTATAACTGGGACACCATGCCATTTCATTTCCCTCACAAGCTACTGGAGTCTCAACAGTGTGCTTACTGAGAAGTTGGATTTCAGGCATGAGTAAGTGGCTCCCAACTGCAGCCCTCACCTAGGGGACATCCTAGGAAATCCCATTTCCCAGTAAGAAATGAGGTGTCAGTACTAATGGCGGAGGCCTGTGAAATACTGGAGTCAGAGGAAAAGCTGGGGGCTGAATCACTTTTGAGCCATCAGGGAGGGATTGTGATAGCTTTGCCTGTTAGAACCTGAAAGCCTTTACATTTTGGTGTGTGGTCCAGTGCTGCCACTTGAACCTGAACCCAGGTCTAAATGCCATCCGTTTGGTGTTCAAAAATTAGCACTGTACCATTTGAGTCATAGGTCAAGTTCTGGCTTTTTGCTGCCTAATTGAAGACAAGTGCCTTTAGACTTTTACTGACTAGACTGGCTTTCCACTGTGATCTTCAGAGCTCAGCCTGCTGGGTGGCTAAGATTAGAGCAATGAGCATTTAGTTCTTTATGTAGAGCATTCACTTATTGATTTATTTAGAGCATTTACTTAGTTAATTTAAGGTGCGTTTACTTTGGACAGATGCATAGAGGCCTCTCTCAGAAGCTTCTGGAAGTGGGGTGTAAAAGTCATCCTGTTCTCGAGTGTCTCTTACACCCCTCCCAGCACATAAGTGCACATCTCTGCAGGACAGCCACAGCATTAGAATCCTGCAAGAAAGGGGCTTTGGTAAAAGGCTCAGGATGGAGAGAGAAGGCTCTCACTTTCCTTGTACCGAATGTGCCCACAGCATCATGTGTTCCATCTATACGATGTGAATGGACTTCTACCCGAGTGATTTCTACGAGTTCAAGAACTGCCACACCCTGACACAACTCAAGCTCTATATGAGGCTCCACATGTCGGCTTTGGACCTGCTCTTCTAAACACAAACTTTTTGACCAGCTGGAGGAATATGTGACCAGTAAGACCAAGAAAAAGTAGAAGTCCTGGTGTGGGTGCCTCAGAACCTGTGAGTAGGAAGCCCATGTGGTCTAGATATTGGTTGGCCCTTACTTCTACAGAGCTTGGCAAAATGCACTTTATGGGTTGTGTTAGCCAGGTAAAGTCTGTCCTCTGAAAGGACTCGGGAATAAGCACTCATTAGAAAGACCCTACACCTCCTCAGTGTTCAGTCCAAACTCCAGTTCTACAGGTTCCTCCATTAGATCCTCATGGAAGTTGAGTGACACTTCAACTTGCAGAGTCCACTCTGTCCACTCTGTACCTATTTCCATTCTTAGGTTTGGGTCATCGTGGAAGAGCTTATCCTGAACTCCGGATGAAAAACCCACCAATGGAGCTGGTGACTGATGGAGACTGAGAATCATCACTGCACTCCAGAAAGCATGGGCCTTCTGTAGAAATTACCAAACAGGTTTAGAGTCCTATGGATATACCTTTTGCTCTGAACCCCATGTGTGACACAGTTGAACCTGCAGATACTATGGAGGAAGAAAAAGTGCATCCAGATTTCCTTCCGTTTCCTTTCACACTCCACCCAGAGTCAGTCCATCTGAGTCAGAGAACACTCCACTTATTGTGCAAGCTGAAGGGGCACACGCTGGGCTCATGGAAAATGTCCCCATGGGAAGCAGCAAGTGTACTCTCAATACTGGATTCATTGGAGGAAAATGAATCCATCCTCACAGAATATCCAGACCCATCCATCTCACTAAAAGAGACTCAATCTCCATTCGACAAACCAGAATCCATCCCCCTCTTAACTCAGGAAGGACATTCTGTTTCTCATGAGGAAGGAGACCCTTCTGAGGACTCGGAAGTAGAATTACTGTCTGAAGGCAACTTGGAGGCCAGTCTGGATTTAGAGCTTCCCTGTCCCCTTCCTAAAAAGACGTCTCTTTATCTTGCTCTCATGATTCTTGTCAAGTATTCATTGTATTTACTTTGCTAACTATTAAACTCTCATTGTTAATATTATGGTGTGCAGTTCTTCAGTGCTTATTATACTGTGTTTTATTTTCCACTTATAATGTGAGACCTCAGACACATAGGTCCTGGGTGGGCCAAAAACCAGACAGGTCTGGTCCCATAGAAGACAACCTTACTGGATATACAGGGAACTATGAAATGCATGGAATCACCAGGAATCCAGGCCAGGCCTCCATGGAAAGACAAGTCAGCTACCAAAGCTTAAGGACAGAGCAGATGCCTGGAAATGTGTTTTGTCAATCGGGAGAAGTGCCAGAGTAACTGTAATATTATGTGGGACTCTGTTCTGTGAGTTCAAGTCTGTTTATATATCCATTGTGCTTTGTACAAATATTTAAGAAAATTAAAACTCCACAATAGCATCAAAAATCTACTTTGGCTTTTAATGTTGCCTAGTCGTAGAGTGCTCGCCTAGTATACAAGAAGACCTTGATTCAATTCTTCGACACTGCATACACAGAAAAAGCAGATGGGGCACTGTTGCTCAGGTGTAAGAGTGCCACCCTTGAACAAATGTGGCCAAGGACAGTTCCTGGTCCCTCAGGTCAAGCCCAGGACTAGCCAAACAAGAGATCATACCATTTTGCACACATTTGGAAATAAATCTGTTTTATCTAACGCTACTTCTTTTTTGCCAGTCCAGGGTGTGTGCCACCAAGCCAAACTACTGGCCCCCAACCTTACTATTTTTTCATCATTTAATTTTTTTACATAATCATATTTCATGCTGTCTGTATTAATACCATAAACAGTATGCTTAGTGTAATAATGTTAAAGGTAAAACCTAAGAAATTAATAACTAAAATTCCTTTTATATTAGTTTTATAGCATTACTACAATTTTATGAGAAAAATTACTTAGAATGTTTATTTTAGAGTTCAAGTAATCCATTTTGATAAATATATCAACCTACATCATTTATTTGAACATATTTTAAACTATTTTTTTCAGGAATGAAAATACATATATATTTGTTGTAAATGAAATTTATGACTTGGGGGGAAGGGAAAGAGAAAACGGGGGAGGGGATAACAGTGTTTACAAGAAATGTACTCATTACATATGTAACAGCAATCTCTTTGTATATCACCTTGAACAACAAATTTTTTGAAAAGTACAATAAGTTTAAATGTCTACTTTGGGCAGAATTTTTTTTTGCCAGTACTGGGCTTAGACTCAGGACCTGAGCACGATCCTTGTTTTTGTTTTTGTTTATTCTTAAGGCGCAAGTTCTATCACATGTGCCACAGCACCACTTTTATCTTTTTTTATCTATGTTGTGCTGAGGAATTGAACTTGGGTCTTCATTCATGCTCGGCAAGAACGCTTCCACTAGGCTTAACTTATGGCCCCAGTGGGAAGGAAGTTTTCCAAAAATATGTAGGAAATATGTACACTAAGGAAAAGCCATCAAAAATAGAAGAAAAATTATATACTTAGATAACAACATGCCAGTATTATGGCCGATCTCTGTAATTCTAGCTTCAAGAGTGGCCTATTTGGACCGGGAGTTGGCTGGCTGAAGTAAAGTGCTATCCTTGAGCAAGCCCTAGGATAGTGCTCTGGCCATGAGTTGAAGCCATAGGACATGCAAAAAATAATAATTTAATGCCCGTGACTGGTGGCTCACTCTGGTAATCCTAGCTACCCTGGAGGATCGAGGTTCAAAGACGGCCCAGGCATAAAAATCTGTGAGAATCTTATTTCCAAATAATCCAGAAAATTCAAAATGACAATGTGCCTCAAGTGGTAGAGCTCTTGCCTTGAGCTGAAGAGCTTAAGGTAAACATCCAGGCCCAGAGTTCAAGCCCCATGAGTGAAAAAAAGAAAAAGAAAAAGAAAGCCCTTATCTAAGGCTGGAGTGCACACTAGTGGTAGTTTGCTTGCCTAGTATGCACAAAGCCCTGTGTTCAATTACTCTGTACCACTTACACTAAAAAAAAGCTGGAAATGATCTCAGAAGGTTGGGTTCTGAGGATCACAGTTCAAAGCCAGGCCAGACACTAAAGTCCATGAAACTGTTACTTCCACTTAAGCACCAGAAAACCAGAAGTGACAATGTGGCTCAAGGTGTTTAAGGTTGTAGCCTTGAGCTGAAGAGCCCAGGGACACTGCCCAGGTGCACAATTAAACTCTTACAACCAAAAGAGAAAGAAAGAGAGAGAGAGAGAGAAAGAGAGAGAGAGAGAGAGAGACAGAGACAGAGAGAGAGACAGAGACAGAGACAGAGAGAGACAGAGAGACAGAGAGACAGACAGGCAGACAGACAGAGACAGACAGACAGAGAGACAGAGACAGAGACATCAAACAGTCAGGCACTGCTGGCTGAAGCGTGTAATTCTACCTACTATGGAGGCTGAGATTGGAGGATCTTGGTTCAAAGCCCAAAGCCAGCCTGGACACATATGTTTGTGAGACTTACATCACCAATTAACTACCAGAAACCAAAAATGGAGCTGTAGAGGAAGAGCGCTAGTCTTGAGCTGAAGAGGTCAGGGACAGTCCAGGCCCAAAGTCCAAGCAACATGATGAATCAATAATAAAAAAAAGAAGATAGCTAATAGTAATGATGAATAATTTTGGGCTGGGAGTTTGGCCTAGTGGTAGAGTGCTTGCCTAGCATGCACGAAGACCTGGGTTCAATTCCTCAATATCACATACATAGAAAAATGCTGGAAGTGGTGCTGAGGCTGAAGTGGTAGAGCCCTAGCCTTGAGAAAATATAAGGACAGTGCTCAGTCCCTGATTTCAAGGCCAGGACTGGCCAAATCAAAAGTAGTAGAGCACTGGCATTGAACTGAAGATCTGAGGAACAGCCCAGGCACAGAGTTCAAGCACCGCAAACAACAACAACAAAATCTATGAAATGGCAGTGGTGGTTTTAAGCTAAGCAAACATAGAGTAGAAATTGGTAAAATACATATTTGTGCGTAAGCAAAATAGCCAGACTTATGCATTAGAACAGGATAGCAACTTGAAAAAAAATTTTGTTTTCCATCTCACTAGGTCCTGTCTCTTAATTTATTCAAGTAAGTAAAATGCTGGGTTTTATAATCATTGCTCTGAATATTAGAAAATCATAATATCTCTCATTAACCAACAAAGACCAGGAACTGGGGCTTCGTTCAAATGGCAGAGTATCAGGCAAGAGAAGAAAAAATTGAAGTAAGAACTTGAAGTTCTTGATCCAGAACCTGCATAGTAACAGAGCAGCAGACTGGTGATGATACCACACACGTATAATCTTAGCTGCTCAGGAGGCTAAGATCTGAGAATCAAAGTTTAAAGCCAGCCAAAGTACCCAGTTAACTGCCAGAAAAACCGGAAGTGGCACTGTGGCTCACAGATTAAAGCACTAGCCTTGAGCTGAAGAGCTCAGGGACAGTGCCCAGGCCCAGAGTTCAAGCCCCACAATTGACAAAAATCAAACAAGCAAACAAAACTCACAAAGAAGCCTGCAGACCACAGTGGTTCTGCTGAGTCTCTTCTCTATGGCGATCAGGAAACATTTCACTTTTTCTGTCTCTTCCCATCTCAACATTCATACTAAAATAAGACTGTGTTGAAAGTTTCAATTTATAAAAATGTTTTTCATGAAGCACCCTGAAATATTCATCGCTTATATCTCAGTTGAAGATAGTTGATTTTGGGCTGCATTGGTAGAGTGCTAGCCTTGAGTAGAAAAGGTCAGGGATAGAGCTGAAGCACTCAGTTGAAGACCCAGTGCCAACACACAAAAGAAATTATGCACTTTATACATATTTTCTAATTTCTTAATGAATTTTTCAGTCTGTATAAATATAGGGTACATTCCTTGTTACTTAAGTAAGATTGCTCTTTTTTTTTCTTTTTGCCAGTCCTATGGCTTGGACTCAGGGCCTAGACATTTTCATTGGACTCGCTTGCCCAAGGTGAGTGCTCTGCCTCTTGAAACACAGCGCCACTTCTAGCTTTTTTCTGAATATGCGGTACCGGTGAATAGAACCTAGGTCTTCATGCATTCTAGGTGAGCACTGTACCATTAGGCTACATTCCCAGGCAGTGAGATTCCTCTTACAGTCATTGTATGTTCACAGAGTTTGATCTCACACACTGTAGGGCCCTGGTTGGCTTTGACCTGTGATCCTAAGCCCTGAGCCTCCTAAGTAGCTGAAATTAAGTTTTGAGCCAGCATGATGGCTTCCATTCTTTTTTCTACAAAAATATATGTAGTTATCTAAAATATATCTATAGCTGAAAA
This sequence comes from Megascapheus bottae, assembly GCA_024803745.1. Classification (NCBI taxonomy): domain Eukaryota; kingdom Metazoa; phylum Chordata; class Mammalia; order Rodentia; family Geomyidae; genus Megascapheus; species Megascapheus bottae. The sequence continues at coordinate 5,510,939 of JANJXV010000052.1, read as the reverse complement.
AAATGAATCTCTCCCAAACAAATCTTCAAAGAAACAACCATCCTATTAAAAGGTGGGCTAAAGACTTAAAAGAGTATTCTCTGAAGAAAAAATTAAAATGGGCTTTAGACACATGAAGAAATGCTCCATATCTCTAGCAATAAGGGAAATGAAAATCAAAACAACTTTGAGATTCCACCTGACTCCAGTCAGAATGGCCATTATCAAAAAATCTAATAAGAGATACTGGTGGGGAAGTGACCAGGTGGGATCAACACCTACACTGTTGGTGTGAGTTTAAACTCGTTCAACCACTAGGGAAAACAGTGTGGTGGTTCCTCAAAGGACTGAACATAGAGCTCCCCTATGATCCAGCAAATCCACTACTTGGCATCTACCCAATTGTCCAGAAAAAAGGACATACTAAAGCCACTACCACAATGATGCTCATTGCAGCACTATTTACCATAGCAAAGATATGAAACCAACCCAGATGCCACTCAGTAGATGACTGAATCAAGAAGATGTGGTACTTATACACAATGGAATGCTATGCTGCCATCAGAAGGAATGACATCGCCCCATTTGTAAGGAAATGGAAAGACTTGGAAAAATTCATATTAAGTGAAGCAGCCAGACCCAAAGAAACATAAGCTCAATGGTTTCCCTCATTTGTAATAATTAGTTCACATCTAGGACTCTCCTAGCAGAGGATTACAATAACTCAAAAACCTAGGTATATAAGGTCATATAGGATGAGACTAAATGAAAGGATCTCTAGGATATGGGAACAAGAGCTATAACTTGTGTCATCGTTGCTCTTAATCTTGTGTGATTTTTGTCCTTAATCTACTATGTTATTTCTCATCTCTTATTTTGCCCTATGGTTAATGTCAGATTGTTACTGTATCTGATTTTTCCCTGGCATATTGTATATATGTTTATTTGTTTATGTCAAATAGGAAAGGGAAGGGGGGAAACAAGATGATTGGGAAGGGGAGGGGAGAGGGAACTGGGGACAAAAACATGTAGAGTGGAATAAATGTGTGAAAAGTAATGCAGTCCACTACCTGTAAATGTAATCGTAACCCCTCTATACATTACCCTGAAAATAAAAAAGAGACTATAAAAATATCTGTAGAAAATGAGGTTGGATGATGGAAACAACCAGATGCCCTACTACAAAAAATGTCATACACGCACGCACACACACAAACACACACACACACACACACACACACACACACACACACACACACACACACAAACGCACACACACACAATGGAATGATACATAGACAACCGACAAGATAAAATAATGGCATTCTCGGGGAAGTGGATGAAAAGGAAAAAAATCATATTAAGTGAAGTAAGCCAAACTCAAAGGAACATAGGCCCTAGAGTCTCCCTCATTTGTCAAATTCAGTAGAAACCTTGGGCTCTGCTACCAGAGATTTACAATAGAACAAAATCTAGAGACATCGTGACAAATAGTATGACACTAAATGTAAGGACCTCCAAGATAAAGAAACAAAACTCACATAATGAGTGATTGTTGTCCTTAATGAACTATGTGATCTCTTATCTCTTTTGCTATCCCTTGGTTATATCATATTGTTACAATATTTCACCTTGTTTTCTGATATATTTCATATGTGCCTAATTGGTTATTTGAAATTGGATAGGGAAGGGGGGAAATGAACATGAATGGGGGTAGGGGAAGGGAAATGGGGACCATATCATTACATGGGGTATCAAAGTTTGAGAAGTAATGCACCTTCTATCTGGTGAATATAATGTAACCCTTCTATAAATTACAATAAATATAAATACATAAAAAGAAGATCTGCACAGAAAAAAATAATAATGGCATTTTTGGGGTAGTGGATGAAATTAGAGTGAATCCTGTTGAGTGAGATAAGTCAAGACCAAGGAACAAAAGGTACATGATATCCTTAATATATGGATATTAGTTTCAAACAGTAGTAGAGCGATGATTGAATAGTTGATACCCAAAGTTCTGGACATAATTTTGGAGATATAAACATAACTACATAGACATAAAAATCTAGGATAGACTATACACTCTATAGACATGTGTTTTATTATAGATTAATCTGTATCTATGACATACAAAGACTCAGCTTAATTTTTACTATATTCTAAAATGTATGTGCCAGTGATTGTATAGCGATTCCCTTCTTGAATACTTGTTGGTTAAACATGACATTTGAAATATGATGTAAAATTCAATGTTAATAAATTTTTTTAAAAAGAGGCTAGAGGTAAATACCACTAATGTACTTGCTCTAAGTGGTACAGAAATTTTCTTAATGAATCAAGGGTTTTTATTACATCTTTATGCAATTATTTTAGTTCTGAGTGTTCTACACTCAATGATACTTCTGGAAAGATGATATAGCTGACTGTGTAGATGGTATGAAGACATACTGGCCTAAACGTAGAATAAAGCATTGGTAAGTGGCTGTTAGCTGTCCAGATTCTACTGGAATATGTGGAATGAATTTATTAAGCACAATGCAGGCTCTTAGTCAGATAAGGATCAAGATTATGTGGTTCCATGAGATGAACGAGGAAAGACCAGAAAAATCTACTAAGATATCCAGATATACTTTTTAAACTAAGGTATCTGGACTCCATTTTTTTCTTTCTTGGTGGGGAGGTTGAACTTTGGACCTGGGCAAGGTCTCTTAGTTCTTTTTCCTCAAGGCTAATGCTGTACCAGTTTTAGCCACAACTCCACTTAGTTTTTGGGTGGATAAGTGGAGAGTAGAATCTTACAGTTTTTTTGTTTTCATTTTATTTGCTTGCAAAGGCTTTGAATCACCTTCTCCCTGGCTAGTAGAATGACAATTATGACCCTCCAGCGCCTGGCTAGTGATTTTTTGAAAACTGGACTTTATTCCAAATCACATAACTGGTTCCTAGCAAAGTTTTGAAGCCTGACTTAAATGTGACAGATTTTTGTCACTTGGAGACACTCTGTGCTGAACGTTAGAAATCTACCAGCTGAGTCACAGTGGCACTTCCAGTTTTTTGTTTATGTGGTGCTGAGGAATGGAATCCAGGGTTTCATACATGCTAGGCAAGCTTCATTTTCAGCCCAAGGTTTTATGTTTTGTTTTTTCAGTGTTGTTGCTTCTAAGGTACTGTATGATGTTCTTTCATTTTCTTTGCTTTTTACCTCTTTTCTTCTTTTTCCCTTTAGTTTTATTCTCTGTAGTCACTGTGTTGAATTCGGGTACCCTGTGTCTTGTACATAGGTTTATGTGATTTGGGGAATGGAGAGGGTATAATAAAATGGTAAAAAAAAAAAACAAAGGAAAAAGGGTGAACCAATTGAACAGTGATACTTGGAAGACACTAAACGGAAATGAACTGAACAATCTGGGTGGAGACGGGGCTGAGGGTAGGAAAACAGAGAAAAATGAGGGAGGGGATAACAATTTTCTTAAGAAATATGTTCATTACTTATGTAACCGTATGCCAACTATATATTGACTTAACAAAATAAATTAACTTAAAAAATAATTTAGCCGGGTATGGTGGCTCACACTTGTAAATGTAGCTACTCAAGAGGCTGGGATCCAAGGATAGCAGTTCAAAGTCAGCCTGGGCACTGAAGTCCATGTGACTCTTATCTCCAATTAACCACCAGAAACCCAGAAGTGGCCCTATGGCTCAAGGGATAGGGCAGTAGTCTTGAGCTGAAAAGCTCAGTGACAAGACCCAGGTGCAGAATTGCAGTCCCATGACTTGAATGATGAATGATACTAGCCAGGCTCTGTGCGCTCACACTTGGAATCCTATCTACACAGAATCAGGTTTGAATCCAGCCCAAACAAATTGCATGATATTCTGATTTACAGTTCATTACCAAAAATCTGGAAGTGGAGCTGTGGATAAAGTGGTAGAACACTAGCCTGAAGCAAAAAAAAACTTTTAAGGACAGTTCCCAGGCCCTGGGTTCAAGTCCCAGAACTTGCATAAAACAACAAAATGTGACGCTGAGTCCTCCATCATTTGGTGTTATAGTTCAATATTCTTGATATGCGTCTAAGAAATTAAGTCCCTAGCAAATACTCTCCCCTGAAATTCTGCTTCATAGCTGATTCATAGAATTTCAGCATCATTACTATCACCTACCAGTTAGCATAGCAGTCTACTACTGAAAATTTGAAGAAAACTTTTGAGTAATCCTAATAAATCTGTGTATCATCTGCACACACATCAAATCAGCAGGAGCTATGTTCTACTATTATATAAATGTATTTAATCCCTTCTTGACTTAATGAGCCTTAAAGAGTAAAACATATGAAGTAGTTATGAAACTAACAGTCACCATTCTTCTACCTAATATTGTAATATAAGTTTATAAATGCAAGGACTATTCTGAAGTGTGCAGAAGATAGCTTCTCATTATAATATTCTCATGAAGTATAGTTTTTAAGAAACATGTTGCTTGCTTTGGGAAAGCAAAGGCAAGGAAAAATGATATAAGTAAGTTCCCTATTTATCAGAAGGAAAATACTATTGGGTTTAGATCAACTTCATTCATTCCGTGCTGATGAAACAAATATTTGCAATTCCTGAGGCCAATCACTTCATTGTGATGCACAATCAGCCAGCTTAGATCAATCTTCCAAAAAAGGAAAGGAACAAATGAGAAGCAATTAAGGTTTCCAAAATGAACCAGGTGGTGGTGGCAGCTCACACTTGTAATTCTATCTACTCAAGCCTGAAATCCAGGGATCTGGATTAAGTCTGTCTGGGATGAAGATATTACTGTCTGTAACATCATCTCTGTTATCACAGCCCAGCTGATACACTCTGCCCAACAGGTTCCAAACACCAAAGTCCATCTCCTATCTGAAATACTATCAAACGTACTCACATATTATTTCCTCTTTGGGAGATAGATGAAACATGTACCAGAAACATTTCCATGGCTTCAGAGTGGAAGTGGAAATATATACTCACTAGAATCCCATCTAGTAAATTACAGTCAATCATCGTTCCTCACATCTTGTTAGTTAAATTGAACAATGAGTGTTTGGATCAGAAGCAATGTGTATGAGCATACATGTTGTAAAAGTACTGTAATCCTAGCTACTCAAGATAAGCTGAGAACTGAGGATTCCAGTTCAAAATCAGCCACGCAATAAATTCCATAAGATTTTTACCTCTAATTAACCAGCAAAAAACAGAGCGTTGAATTGTGCTTAAAATGCCACAGCCCTAAGCTTTGCATTAAAGAGCTAGGGGGTAGCATTCAGGATGCCCACTCCCTCCACTCCTTTTTAACATAGTACTAGAATTCCTAGGCAGTGCAATAAGGCAAGAAGCAAGCATAAAGGGGATCCAAGTAGGGAAAGAGGAAATAAAACTATCCCTCTTTGCCGATGACATGATTCTGTATTTACAGAATCCTATAGATTCTACTCCCAAGCTCCTTGAGTTGATTCAAAGATTTGGAAGGGTAACAGGCCATAAAATGAACCCTTACAAATCAACTACCTTACTTTACGCCAACACTGAGAGGAACGAGGCAATAATCAGGAAAGAAATTCCTTTCACAGTAGCCTCAAAGAAAATAAAGTACCTAGCAATTAGCTTAACTAAGAATGTAAAGGACCGTTTAGATGAAAACTTTAAAACCACAAAAAAGGAAATAAAAGCAGAACTAAGGAAATGGAAAAACCTCCCATGCTCCTGGATTGGAAGAATCAACATTGTGAAAATGACAATCTTGCCAAGGGCTATCTACAAATTCAATGTAATACCAATCAACATCCCAATGTCATTCTTTAAAGAACTAGAAGAGGCAATTCAAAATTTCATATGGAATAATAAAAGACCCCGTAGAGCAAAAATACTTCTTAGCAGAAAGCACAGAGCTGGAGGAATTTCAATTCCAAACTTAAGACTCTCTTATAGAGCTATAATTCTCAAAACAGCTTGGTACTGGCACAAGAACAGGCGTGAAGTCCACTGGAGTAGAACTGCGGACGCAGATATTAAACCACAGACCTATGGCCACCTAATCTTTGACCAGGGAGCCAAAAAAATAGAATGGAAGAAAGATAGCCTCTTCAACAAGTTGTGCTGGCAGAACTGGTTAAACACCTGCAGAAAACTAAAGTTGGATCCTTCTTTGTCACCTTGCACTAGAATTAACTCCAAATGGATCAAAGACCTGGAGGTAAAAGCTGACACACTGAAAAGTTTACAGGAAGGAATAGGAGATACACTAGGCCTCCTTGGCACAGGTCGAAAATTTCTTAATAAGGACCAAGAATCACAACAAATCAGAGAAAGGCTGGATAAGTGGGACTGCATTAAACTGCAGAGCTTTTGTATGGCAACGGATATAGCTAGTAAACTAATCAGGAAGCCTACAGAGTGGGAGAAGATCTTCACCAACCAAACAACGGACAAAGGCCTTATATCTAAAATATATCAACAACTCAAAAAATTGAATCACTCCAAAACTAACCTCCAAAGTAACACCCATCCCATTAAAAATGGGCCAAAGACTTAAGAGAGTCTTCTCTGAAGAAGAAACAAAAATGGCGTATAGACACATGAAGAAATGCTCCACATCTCTGGTCATAAAAGAAATGCAAATCAAAACAACTCTAAGATTCCACCTCACTCCAGTTAGAATGGCCAGGATCAGGAAAATGAATGACAACAGATGCTGGAGGCGATGTGGCCAGGAGGGATCAGTACTACACTGTTGATGGGAGTGCAAACTCGTTCAACCACTATGGAAAGCAGTGCGGCAGTGCCTCAAAAGGCAAAAAATAGAACTCCCCTATGACCCAGCAATTCCAGTACTTGGCATTTACCCAACAATCCAGAAACAAGGGCATACTAAACCCACTAGCACAACAATGTTCATTGCAGCACTATTCACCATAGCAAAGATATGGAACCAACCCAGATGTCCCTCAGTTGATGAGTGGATCAACAAGTTGTGGTATTTGTACACAATGGAATTCTATGCTGCTGTCAGAAAGAATGACATCGCCCCATTTGTTAGGAAATGGAAAGACTTAGAACAAATCATATTAAGTGAAGTAAGCCAGACTCAAAGGAACTTAGGCTCAGTGGTTTCCCTCATTCATCATAATCAGTAGAAACCTTGGGCTCTACTAGCAGAGATTGTCAATAGAGCAAAAGGCCATATATAAGGCCATATAATGTGAAGCTAATTGAAAGGACCTCCAGGATATTGACACAAAAGCCATATAATGAATGATTGTTGTCCTTAATGTACTATGTTGTCTCTCATCTCGCTTGCTGTCCCTTGGTTATCACATATTGGTATAGTATCTCACTTTGTTATCTGATATATTGAATTTATTTGTATTTGGATATTTGAAATTTGATAGGGAAGGGGGGAAAACCAAGATGGGTGGGGGGTGTGGGGTTGGAGGGAAATGGGTACCAAGACATGTGAAAGGGTATCAATGTATGTGAATTAATGCACCTTCTATCTGGCAAATATCATCTAACCCTTTTACTAATTACAATAAAAAATGAAAAAAAAGAAAGTTGTAGTGTGTGGGGAGGATGATGGGGTCAAATACATTTCTTCTTAGAAATTTACCTCATCTGGTTGCCCTGGATTTTCCTGGCCATCTTCTTAGAGAAAGTTCTGTTATACTGGATTTGTGGCTTGGCAATGATCTAGCATGTACATCTTCGAGTAAGACATCCACAACTTCCATGCGTGAGACTCGAGTTTCCTGAACTTTGGCAACAGCACAGCAACATCTTTCTTCCTCCTGAGCCACAGGCCAAGTGAGCTGGCTTGAGCTGGTTGTTAGTTACAGTGGCTTGGTTACCAGGGTTCCATATTCTGTTCCATTGTGAGGGAGGCAGGGTCACCTTTCAGGGCCCAATGACCAAAGATCCTTGCTCATAAAAGACCTCACCAAAGACATACTGGAGGCTGAATCTCTCCTCAAATCTCACAATATACATGTGGATGTAGTAAACAGCACACCTTATTTGTCCAATCCCAATGTCTTCCACTAGGCCCAACTACCAGTCTGGTCTCAGGCTCAAGGAGCCTTTCTTAGGTAAGATCCAAACTTAAGCGTCAATATTGCCCTCATCCTTTACAAAACATTTGCTTCACAGTGCCTTCTCTGCCTGCATTTTGCCCCTTGTCGAATTTTTTTTTGTTTTTGCTAGTCTTGGGACTTGACCTCAGAGTGTGAACATTGTTCTTGGGCTTTCTTTAGGCTTTAGCTGTCCCACCGAGCCACAGCACCACTTGCAGCGTTTTCTATGTATGTGGTAATGAGGAATCAAACCTGAGGCTTACTGCTTGGTAGCCAAGGACTCTACCACTAGGTCAAACACACAGGGCATCTTGCACATATTTTTGACGTCAATCTACTAGGATATTATTAGGTTTCTGTATCCTAATCAATTTTTTCCTGATGATTACCTTTGCTGTCATGTGTAAAAAATGCAAGAGGTAAAAACCCAGAAGAATTAGTGAAATTAAAAAAAAAGCATTAGACACAGTTAAGTGTTCATTCTTTGTAGGAGAAAGGATATTTGGATATGATGATGATGATGATGACTTTATAATTACTATGTCAGGGTTGAGAGTTTGGCATAGTGGTAGAGTGCTTGCCTAGCATCCATGAAGATTTGGGTTTGATTGCTCAGTACCACATAGATAGAAAATCTAGATGTGGCACTGTGGCTCAAGTGGCAGAGGGCTAGACTTGAGAAAACCCGAGGACAGTGCTCAGGCCCTGAATTCAAGCCCCAAGACTGGCAGAAAGTTAAAAGAAAATAAAAATGCTTTTTATGAGCTAATTCACTCACAGCATTTGCTTCTGAAATCTTCGCTTCTGCATCTTGTGAAATAGCCCTTTCCCTCAACGTAGACAAGAAAAACAGATCCATCCCATGGTCCACTGTGAGGCCACTGGTTGGGCTAAGAGCTAGTCGTGCAGCAACACATAAGTTTTATTCTAATACTTTCCAAACTTTGTACTCAAATATGCTACCTACTTACCAACTTATGTCAGTTATCCTTATGCTATAACTTTTCTTCATTACTACAATATTCTTACACTCCTACGTTAATCCTCTTGCACCTCCCCTAAACTCTCTCATTCTTTTTTTCTATCTCTGGACCTCTGCTCGTCGTTCAATCCTTACACTGCACGGATCTACACTTGATGCCTGTTGAGCAATATTGTATATGTAGGTGGTTAATCATTCTCTAGGCTCAGAGGGACTTAAAGACAATAGAGATTGGATTGAGAGGCTTATTGTTTTGGGTATAAATCGCTTCTCAGTGGTTGTATTAGGCTGGTCTGTAAGTGCACAAAAGAAAGAGTGATAATACCAATCAAAACTTGTGAACATCTAGTGTCTGCCAGCTACAGAGGTCTAGGTTGGTTATATCTGAAAAACTATAATCGTATTTAGTAGTAATCTTGCTCCCATTTTCAAATGGGCAGAACAAGAAACTCAAGAAAAATGTCAAATCAAGAAACAACATCCCCCACCTAATGTAAACAGACAATGGAACAGTCACTGGCAAACCTAGAGGAGAGTCTTCCAATTGCTACACAAATGCAATTGATAAACATCATTAATGAAAAATGTGAAAATATAAAGAAAGAGATAATGGAGGAAGCCATACCTGAACAAGAGGAAAGCAAAAACAAGGTGATAAGTGAAAAAGATGAAGCCATAAAGGAGGCCATAATAAAGGTTTTTCAAAGAAAGATGGATGAATTCAAAGAATCCACAAATAAAAACGTGACCAAACTCCAGCAAATGTCCAAAGAAAATAAAGCTACTGAGCTAACCACTCAAAAGGAAATCAAGGAGATAAAGAAATCCATACATGATCTAAAACAAGGGATGCAAGGCATCAAAAGTGAGCAATTAGAAGCAAGGGAGATGAAAAATAAAGTAGATAGCTTTGATAGCAGGTTAGACATTGCAGAGGAGAGAATTTCCGTGGCTGAAGATAATTTAGGTATTATAAAGAACAGAAAATGAGTCAATCCAAATCTAGGAAATATGAGAGAGCGCTTCAGGAGGTCCAAGATACAATTAGGAAGCCTAATTTAAGGCTAGTTGGTACTGAGGAGGCGTGGAGAAAGAGGTCAATGGTATTGGAAATATACTTCAGGGAATCATCTCAGAGAATTTCCCAAATATCCAGAAGGGCAGGCCCATCCAGATACGAGAAGCTTTTAGAACCCCAAACAGACCTGACCAGAAAAGAACATCCCACCGCCACATTGTGATCCGAACTGGATCAATAGAAACGAAAGGAAAGATCCTAAAGGCAGCCAGGGAAAAGGGATCAGTAACCTACAAAGGCAAACCAATCAGAATAACCCCAGATTTCTCAGCAGAGACCATGCAAGCACGAAGTGACTGGAAGCATATATGTCATGCCCTTATATCAAATAACTACCAACCAAGAATACTGTAGCCAGCTAAGCTCTCATTCATAACTGAGGGAACAATAAAAACATTCCATTCCAGGGAAAAGCTGCAACAATATGTCGAAACAAAACCAACACTACAGAGAATTCTCAACGATGCTCTATACATAGAAAACCAAAATAAATGCAATATAGGGCAAGAAATGGCACCTAAACAGCATACCGTCTAAGGACCACAAGAACTGTCAAGACACAGGCCCTACTAAAAGCTTTTTAAAATGGTGGGAACTAATAAATATCTCTCAATCCTAACTCTCAATATCAATGGACTTAACTCTCCAATTAAACGGCATAGGCTGTCTAGTTGGATCAAAAAGCAGGAGCCATCGTTCTCCTGTCTTCAAGAGACATATCTTACCCAAAAACCATCATCTTTTGAAAGTGAGAGGTTGGAATAAATTCTATGAAGCTAACTGCCCCCATAAACAGGCTGAAGTTGCCATCCTCATATCAGATAGAATACACTTCAAACTAAAATTAGTAAGAAAAGACAAAGAAGGTTACTACATACTACTAAAGGGATCTTTCCTCCCGGAAGACATAACGATCCTAAATATTTACACACCAATTTGAAGGTTCTCAAAAGGTTGAAGATTCTGACAGTGTAAGTTAGATTCCGGCATTGATATTAAATAATGCAATGAGTAGGGATTTCTATCTGAAATATCACTGTTGGCAAATTCTAACACACATTTGCTTAGTATTTGCTTTTAATTTCCCAAGAAGTTCAGTACAAGCCAATATGTGTGGCATATATCGACTGGGAAAATTATTCAGAGTATGTGACTCATTTGAACAGGAGTCAGTGAAAAGATACAGAAGCAGGATACCCATATCGTGATAATTTGTATCTTTTGCATATTTTGTGTTTGTTATTATTTCCATTTGTAGTGTACATTTCTAGGTAAAAACTTTTAAAATGTTTAGAAACAATTTGTGATTTCAACAGCAAAAAAAGACATTTATATGCCTGATAAAATTCACAGAATCCAAATTTTTCCATATTATTTTTTTTTTGTGGTTCATAGATCTTGAACTCAGCCTGGGCACTATCCCTGAGCTCTTCAGCTCCAGGCTACCACCTTACTCTGGAGCCAAGCCCCACTTCCCATTTTCTAAAAGTAAATTGGAGATAAGTCTCAGGTCTTTTTGTGCCAGGATGGCTTTAAACCTTGATCCTCAGATCTCAGCCTCCTGAGTAGCTAGGATTATAGTAGTGAGCCACAACCCCATCATGCTCTGCTTTCTGGTTTTTTTTTAAACAAGCCCTTTGGCTGGAACTCGGTCTGAGCACTGTCCTTCAGCTTTCCTCAAGCCTAGTGATCTTCTACTTGAGCCACAGCACTACTTCTGGTTTTTTCTGTGTATGTGGTACTGCGGAATTGAAACTTCGTCTTCATACAAGCACTCTACAACTATGCCAAACTCCCAGCCCCTCCACATTAGTTTTTATGATAGATCTTTCCATGCATCCAGGTTGGCTAGAAATCCTTCTTGAGTTTCCCAAGATCAGGGAGTATAGGTGTGTCCCATCCTGTGTGGCTACATAACCATTGTTTAGGGTACAGTTCTCTCTTCATTCTACCCATCTAGAGCAATTTTCATCTTCCATGTATAATCATTAAACATTCAGCTCCTGTTCCTCTCTACTCCATTCTCTGGAACCATCGTGCTTTTTGGCTCTAAGGGTTTGTTGATCCTTGGAAGCTCTGGAAGGGAAAACATACCCTAGCTCTTCCTTTATGACTGCTGTATTTTTAGTTTACTGTAATCAAGATTCATCTGTAAAATATAGTAAAATGTTCTTCCTTTTCAATGCATTGTTTTGCATATTTCTATCTTTGGATTATTATTAATAGTTGTGAATGGATTCTCCACATATTTGTTCTAGTCTCTGCTTTCTCTTCCGTTAGGTACAAATCTAGAAATAGAAGTGTTGGACCATATTTCTATGTAATTCTATATTTAGTACTTTTTTAGCACTCTCCACGCAATTTTTGATTGTTTTATATTCCTTGCAGAACTATTCCAAAGTTCTACTTCTTCTCACTACCTTCCCAGTAATAGTTAGACTTTGAAAGTTGTTTTTTTGTATGCGTGTGTGTGTGTGTGTGTGTGTTTGTGTGTGTATGTGGATCTTTTTGTTTAAAACTATATTTATATTAATATACTTAAGGTAAAGATTTCATTGTAATTTTAATTTTTCTCATGACTGTTAATATTGAGCTTCTTTCTACATTTTGAACTACTATTTCTATATATTCTTTTTAGAAAATCCTCTCCAATCTCCAATTATTTTCCCTTTTTTTGTGGGGTAGTGGGGAAAGTCATGGGGCTTGGACCTTGGGCCGTGAGCTCTTTAGTTAAGGCTATTGTCCTACCCTGAGTATTGCCCCTCAGTTCTTCTGCTCACAGCTCCCTACCCCTCTTCCCATTATATACAGAACAAAGGTCATCCTCAGTCTTTTTGAAAAAGTAAAACATACAGTAAATTTGTAGTATAAAACAGCAAGAAATAAATTTCTTGCCAGGTGCAGTGCCTTATACCTGTAATCCTAGCTACTCAGATATCAGGCTGATATCTAAAGATTTGGTTCAAAGCCAGCCTGGGCATTAGAAAGTCTATGAGACTCTCCTCGACAGTTAACCACTAGAATATGGGAAATGGCACTGTGGCTTCATAGGTAGGGTGATAGCCTTGAGTTGAAGAGCTCAGGAACAGTGCCCAGGCCCAGAGTTCAAGCCTTACAAATCCCCCAGCCAAAAAAAAAGAAAAAATAGTTTCTTCCCCAAGTGATTATTATGCCAGACATAGAACATTTACATTCTTGGTGTACTTCACAGTATTATTACTTGATACCCTAAGATTTTGCAATATTCTCAGAGTACCAGCATATGTCATCATATAATGTAGTTCCTTTTCAATGGAATAATTCCATTTATAACCTAAATCTACTCCCCTGACTTATTTTTTGATACCACAATTGCTCTCCCATGATATGCCACAAGCCATTAAACATTTTATGGTGGGTAATTGGAAAGGAGTCTCATGGAATTTTGTGCCAGGCTGGCTTTGAACCATGGTCCTCAGATCTCAGTCTCCTGAGTAGCTAGGATGACAGGCGTGAGCCACCAACACCTGGCTTGCCTTTTTATTTTTTTGTGGGTCTTGGGACTTGAACTCTGGGCCTAGGCACCATCCCTAAGCTTTTCAGGTCAATAGTAAGTCTAAACATTTAAGTAAAGGAATACAATTCCAACAAAAAAAGAATAAAATTCCAGACATGGTGTCTTTATAACTCAGTGCTAATTACTTGATGAAAATGTGCCATTCCAGAAGCTGGTGTCATTTGATGATGTAGCTGTGGATTTCAGCTGGGAGGAGTGGCAGCATCTGGACAATGCTCAGAGGACCCTGTACAGAGATGTAATGCTGGAGACCTACAGCAACCTGGTGTCCTTAGGTGAGCAGAAGTCAAATTCACTTGCAAGGCCAAGTGCCTTGTTATTTTGCAGATACGTGAATGTTTATGAAACTTTCAGTACTATTTAAATGAAAGATTCCAGGCCCTGAGAAGTATCATTACTTTCTAAAGAAAACCTAAGGTAATTTTGTACTCATTCTTCAGGATACCTTCAGGATACTTTGACAACAGTTCTAAATTATGTTTCCTCTAATGGAGACGACATTCCAAACTTACACAGTAATTGTAAGTGGATAAACCATCCAGAATAGAATATATATCATTATTGGAAATAGGATCTACAAATCACTAAACAGTGAGTTTATAATGGAAACCTGGCACTAGGTGCAATGTTTCATGCCTGTAATCTTAGAATATTCAGGAGGAAGAAATCTAAGAATTCTAATTTGAAGCCAGCAATGGCATAAAAATTGCCATGAAACTCTATAACTCCAAGTAACCCCTCAAAAATGTTAGTGGAGTGTCAAGAGTTTGACTTTGTGGTTCAGTGCTTGCCTAGCATGCATGAAGACCTATGCATGTAAGTGGAGCTGGGACTCAAACTGGTATTTTTCTAGCCTTGAGCAAGACAGCTAAGTTTATGCCATACAAAATGAATCCAGAGCTGGGGAAAAGTCAACCATGGAGCCAGTGAGAAATGAGAAAAAAGTTTTAATAGATAACTTGTGAGTAGGATGTCTGTGAACTTAAAGCAATGATGACACAGCATAAGCAATAATTCTCTACTGTTTCTAATTTACAGGTCCCTGTGTTCCCAAACCTGTATTAATTGACAAGCTAGAGCACTGTGCAGAACTCTGGATAGGAAATTCCTCTGACAAGAATATCACAGGTGAGTGAATGCATCTTCATATTGATGTTGGAGCCTGAGCCCCATTGGTAAGTTCATGTTGTGATGTACTGATCAATAATATTCTTAGTTACCGTAAATCCTGTGTGGAACCTATGGAATTCTTTGTGAATGAATCAAGAATCATTTTCTTTTCCCAATCCTATGCCGGGTCTCAGGGACTGACCATGGTCCTTGGGTTTTCTCAAGGCTAGGTCTCTACTTCTTGAGTCATAGCACCACTTCTGGCTTTTTCTTTGTATGTAGTACCAAGGAACTGAACCAGGTCTTTGTGCATGCTAGCCCAAACCCCCGGCACCAAGAATCATAGGGTGATATGAAGAATTGTATGTGGCAGTAGAGTTAAAGTTAGATTTCTCTGTAGAAATCACTGTGAAACAAAATAAAATGAGAAAGCCATGAGCCCGTGGCTCATGCCTGTAATCCTAGCTACTTAGGAGGCTGAGATCTGAGGATCAAGGTTCAAAGACTGACCTATCACAAAAACACCTTAGACTCTTCTCTCCAATGAACCAATAGAAAATGAGAAGTAGGGTTGAGGCTAAAGACATAGGGCAGTAGCCTTGAGCTGAAGAGCTCAGGAAGAACAGCCAGGTCTAGAATTCAAGTCCCATGACTACAAAACAAGAAAGAAAGAAAGAAAGAAAGAAAGAAAGAAAGAAAGAAAGAAAGAAAGAAGGAAAGAAAGAAAGAATGATCTTTCATTCCTTTAAAACTAAGACTATAAATGATTGAGCAAACAAGGTGTAAGTCAGGGCATTATTCTCTGATAAGGATAATATCTTTATGCTGGTAGGAAGAGACTGGTATTCAGAACCAGATCTTTCCACCAGAAATTGAGCCTAGTGGTAGAGTGCTTGCCTAGCATGCACAAAGACAGAGGTTTGATTCCTTATTACCACATACATAGAAAAAGCCAGAAGTAATGACTTCATTGGTAGGGTTCTAGTCTTGAGAAAACCCAAGGACAGTGGTTAGGTCTTAAGTTTAAACCCAGGAATGGAAGGAAAAGAAAAACAACAAAGTTTCAATCAACATAAGAAAATTAACTAGACAATGAGCTGGGGATTTTCTGGTCTTCCATGGTTCTGAGGGACAGGAGTGTTAGAAAAGGAATTTTTATAAGACATCAAATGGAAAGAAACAAATCTCAAAATTCCCACAAATACCTAAATTGAGACTTTAGTGAGAAGTTGTAACTGAAGGGATATAGGTGTAAGACCTTACTCTCAAGAATCGTTCTTGCTTGGATCAAAGGCAAACAGACATATACACCAAACTTGTGGCCGCTGAATCTAGATAAAATTCGTGTTCCTCACTTAATGGTTAATAAGCAAACAGCATTGAAACTGGCTAAGGAAATCCTATCTGCTACTCAGGACCTGAGACTCTTATCTGTAGTTAACTCTAGAAAAGAGTATGTGGGGCTGTAGCTCAAGGATAGGGGTTATCGTCTTCTGCTGAAGTGTTCAGGGACAGGGCCAAGGCCTATGAACTACAAAAAAAAGAAAAGAAAAGAGAGGAAAGTTTTAAAAAGATGCAAAACAGCACAATATTTAGATTATTTCTCAAAAATAAAAGAAAGGCAGCTATTCCTCAATGTATAAACAAAACAGTATTTCAAAAAAAACAGCTGCAGGTATGCTATAGTTAGTACTCAGCTTAAAACTGTAGCAATACATAGATGGGTAATTTCAATAAATATTTCCTGTGATATAAAAAGAGAACTGAAACACAGAAAAACATTATTGGTCATTGTAAAATATCATTTTCTTAATATGTTAGGGAGAAAAGCTTATATTTCTCACAAATCAATTTCCACTTTTATATTTTAAAATATCTAACACTTAGGATGGGAAAGTAAAGTCATTACCTTTACAGTAAGGAATATTTGTATCTCATGTATGTTTGTGTCTTTTTTTCTAGGACTCATTTTAGATGTCCAGGTAATGGAAAATGTGTTCAAGACTTGCCAGGAAAGTCCACATGAATGTCTATGTGAAGTAGCAGTTGCAAGTAGTATCGAAGTGGAGGAAAATGTGAGATTTGCAAGAACTTCAAATTTGAGCTCTACACATAATCCAGAGCTGATTAGTAATAACGGTAACAAGTTAGGGGTGAGGACTGAGGAGTTCATTAAGTGTCAGAACATGCTTCTGTCTCCTAAGCCTGATGAGATGCATGCTGCATATAGATCTCGTATGTCTCCTGTTCTTAAAAAATCCATCGGATATTCAGAGCATTTTATTCATGATTGTGACAGTCCAAAAGATCTGCAGTATCATAATTCTGTTCTCCCTGCCCAAGAAATTCTTCAGGGAGGGAGGAAAACTGCTAAATGTACTGTGTGATGAAAAATATTGTACTTAACACCGACCATCACTACACATCCGAAAATGTACACAGGAGAGACTCCTCATACATGTAGTGAATGTGAGAAATCTTTCAGTAATGAAATACGCCTTACAATACCTCAGAGCAAATATCCTGAGATAGGTGATGCGTACATCAAGTGTGAAAATTAATTTCTGAGAAGTCAGACCTGACGCTCCAACCTCGATCTCCAAGAGAAGACAAACCTTATGAATATGAGGAACGTAATAAAATTTCTGCCCAGAATTCAGCTCTCAGCACACATCAGAAATCTCACACAGAAGAGAAATATTATGAATGGGATAAATGTGGGAAGACTTTTAGACTGAAATCATACCTCACTTTGCACCAGAGAAGACACACAGAAGAGAAACCTTATGAATGTAACAAATGTGAAAAGTCTTTCACCCAGAAGATACACCTTCGAGTTCATCAAATAACACACACAGGAGAGAGAAATCTTATAAGTGTAATGAATGTGGAAAGTCTTTCCAAGGGAAGGGAAAACTTCGTGTTCATCAGAGAATACACACAGGAGTGAAAGCTTATGAATGTAACCAATGTGTAAAGTCTTTCTGACAGAAATCTTCCCTCAAATTGCGTCAAAGAACACACACAGGAGAGAAACCTTATGTGTGCAGCAAATGTGGAAAGACCTTCAAGTGGAAGTCATATCTTGATGGGCATAATAGAACACACACAGGAGAGAAAATTTATGCATGTAGTGAATGAGGAAAGTCTTTCAAATGGAAGGTAAAACTCCATGTTCATCAGAGAATATACTCAGGAGAAACACCTTATGAGTGTAACATATGTGGAAAGTCCTTCACACAGAAGCCAATCCTCAACATGCATAAGACAATTCAAACAGGAGAAAAACCTTATGAATGTAACCGATGTGGAATGTCTTTCAAATGGAAGTCTTCCCTCAAATTGCATCAGAGAACACACACAGGAGAGAAACTGTACGAGTGCATCAAATGTGGTAAGACCTTCAGATGGAAGTCACATTAAAGGAGGCATAACAGAATTCACACATATTAGAAACCCTAGGAATATAACCAAAGTTGAAAATCTTTCGTGCAGTATTCACCCTTCAGGAAGCGTAAGAGAGTTCACACATATGAGAAGCCTTAACAATGTAATAAATAGGAAAGACTTTTTAGTCTGTGGAAGAAAACTCAGCTTGTGTCACAGAACCAACACAAGATAAAACCCTTAATGAATGTAGCAAATGTTCAGTCTTTTCCCCAGAAGGCACAAGTCAAGATTTATCACTAAACACCCACAGGATAGAATCCTATGAATAAAATGAAAGGGAAATTTTTTTGAAGAACTCATAGTTGAGTTTGCATGATACCACACAGACACAGGATAAAAATCGTATGAATATAAGAATATGAAAAATCCATCATGAACGCATGACTAAGTATAAAATGCACATAGGAGAGAAAAACCTTATGAATATTACAAATGTGGAAAGTGTTTGACCTGGAAGGCATACTTCTGTGTTCATCACAAACCTGATTCCCATAGAAGAAAAGAAAACTAATGAATAGAACAAATGTGCAATGACTTTTAATCAGAAGTCAGTCTTCAGTATATTTCAGAACATACACAATAGAGAAATTCTGAGTAATGAAAAACATTTAGCTATATATAGAATCTCTGTATATGGGAGCATTAGGGTAAGTCTTCTAAACAAAGTCAACCTTCAGCAAGCATTAAGAGCACTCACAGAAGAAATAATAGCATGTAGGAAAACCTTTGTCAGAAACCTCTAAAAGCTGACTGTGTGGCTTAGTGGTAGAGTGCTAACCTATCAAGGATGAAGGCCTGGGTTAGATTCCTCAATACTACGTGAAAAGAGCAAGCCAGAAGCAGCACTGTGTTTCAAATGGTAGAGTGCTAACCTTGAGCAAAAGTAGCTCAGTCCCTGAGTTCAAGCCTAAGGATGAGAGAGAGAGAGAGAGAGAGAGAGAGAGAGAGAGAGAGAGAGAGAGAGAGAGAAAGAAAGAGAGAGAGAGAGAGGAAGAAAGAGAAAGAGAGAGACAGAGAGAGACAGAAAGAGAGAGAGAAAAAGAGAAAAGAGACAGAAAGTGAGAGAAACAGGAACTTCTAAATTGAAGCAGGAGAACAGAAACTAATTTCTAAACTTTACAGTCTTTCTATTTCCTTACAAATTCGTCTATGTCATTCTTTCTGACAGAAGCACAGAATTCCATTGTGTAAAAATACCATATTTGATCTACTCATCAACTGACGGGCATCTGGGTTGGTTCCATACCTTTGCTATAATAAATAGTGCTGTGATAAATGTTATTGTTCTAGTGAATTTAGTATGTCCTATCTGGACGATTGGCAAGTAGTGAAATTGCTGGATCACAGGGAGCTCTATGTTTAGTCTTTTTGGGATACTGCCATAGTGCTTTCCATAGTGGTTGAACGAGTTTGCAATCCCACCACAGTGTAGTAGTGATCCCTCCTGGCCACATCCCCTCCAGCATAAGTTATTAGATTTCTGGATCTTGGCCATTCTAACTGGAGTGAGGAGGAAAAGGGAAAGAGGAACTGAAACTTTCTCTCCTTACAGATGACATGATTCTGTATTTAAAGAACCCTATAGTCTCTACTCCGAAGCTGCTTGAGCTGATATAAAACTTTGGTAAGGTAGCAGGGTATAAAATTAACCTTCAATGTCAACTGCCTTCTTATATGCCAAGAAACGAGAGGAATGAGGCAAGAATCAGGATAGCAACTCATTTTGCTATCAAAGAAAATAAAATACCTAGGAATTAACTTTTAATGTAAAGCACCTTTTTGATGGAACTATAAAACCTGGAGAAGGAAATTAACGCAGAACTGAGGAAATGCAAAAACCTATGCTCCTGGTTTGGAAGGAGTAATATTGTAAAAATGGCAATCTTCAATCAATATCCCAATGTCATTCTTTAAAGAAACAGAAGAGGAAATCCAAAATTTCACTTGGAATAATAAAAGACCCCTTATAGTCTGTCTTCTTGCATGATACATAATGTTTAATCTCACCTTCTCCACCAAAATCTCACCTTTCTCATTGAGACATAAGTGGACTTGTTTACTAGCAGCAAAGGCTCAAACGCGCAGTTTCAGGAGTCACCACTGCCTCTGTTACTGGGTAGATCCAACTCTGTCATCGATTCTGAGGTCTGCTCTGGGAGTCTTGGTCACAAGTTGTTCTGTGGCATCTGCTGCCAGCCTGTGCCTATTTGCTTCCTTTTCCTCCAGCAGCCTACAACAGGGAATGAAGTTCAGGCGCTGATGCTCTCCTTCATATGCAGGGTAGGATGAGCCCAACCCTCCCTCATCTTCCTCTTCCAATTTTTGGGAAAAAATATGCTGGCAGAAGTCCTTAGGTGTGGCGCATAGCTGATCCACACTTTTAATCCAGGCTGGTCAGGAGGCTGAGATCTGAGTATGGAAGTTTCAAGTCACCTAGAACAGGAAAGTCTGATAGATTCTTACTACCAAAAATAAAAACAGCTGGGAATGGAGTTTGGGCTCAAGTGGTAAAGGGCTAGTCTTGAGTAGAAATGCTTAGTGGCCAGGCCCTGAGTTCAGGCTCCAGCACTGCCAACAGCCTCACGTTAGTGAGATTTTAGCTTTATCCATGTAGGCACATCTCACTGGAATCTTTGCTGGTAGAGATAGTCTTCATAATTTTGTCTCAAGGTAAAGATGTCATGGAGAGAGGAGCCCCACTTGCTCCAGGTTTGAAGATGGCATAGGTCAAGCCAGCATGGAGTTGGCACATCAGTCTTTTTCCTAGCACCACCTACCAGTGAATGTCAAATGACATTGATTGTTGTGGGATTGTGTGATTGAAGTGCCCCATTAAGGGCAGTGTTAGCACATCCAAACTTGGATACCAGGAATGCTGAAATCTTAAAGCTAAGATTTCTGTTGGCTACAGAAATGCTGGTGTGTCTGTGATTCACTAAAAGTTCAGGTGCAAAGATTCTGAAGCTTGATGCCATGTGTTTATTCCATTTTGTAATATTATTTTAATGCACTGTATAAGTTAAAACATTTGATAAGTGTCAGGGGTAGTGAAAACATTGTTCTTGAATTCAGGTGTCTGGCAAGGTAATGGGGGGGTGTTGGTGGCTGGGACTATGAAGCTGGGGCTGCTATCAAACCATGGATCATGTTCCCCTTTGTCTAGGAGAAATGACTCCAAAGATGAAATTTGAATGGTGAGGAAAAGATGATGATGTACTCAGGAAATTTCTCCTAAACAAATGCTCATGTGGAAGTGGGATGGGGGCTGGGCATGTCTGAGGCAGAGCTTAAGGGGGCTTCTCATGGCGTTGAGAACGTTCCTTGCGACTTCAGGCATGCAGCAGGGTGTTTTAGATGACCATTGTGAGATGGATGGAATAAGACTGGAGACAAGATGAATGCTGGGATCCTGCAATGCTCTTGCATGAGTGGCTGGTGGCTCACCTGAAAGAACTAATTATTTCTAAAAAAGAAATCAGAAATTAGTTTTGATTGGATAATACCTGTAATCCGAGGCATATTCAGGATCCTGATCTTAGTATTGTGGTTTAAAACCAGCCCAGCAAAGGGAAAAATGCATGAGACTCTTATTCCCAGTTTAGAGCAAGAACAAAGATTGAAGTAGAGCTGTGACTCAAGAGCTAGAGTGCAAAGAAAAGCTAAGAAAAAGCTCCAGGTCTTGAGTTCAACGCCAGCAATGAAAGAAGGAAGGTAAAAAAAGGGAAGTATGTGAGGAAGGGAAATATATAAATGAAAGAGAGAAGGAACTAGAAATTTAAAACTAGAGAATATTTAAAAGTCATCAGTCCTTCTAAGAAAAGTGTTGGAGTATGCGTTCTATATGTGGTGAACTGGAAGCCCAGCAGTGACTTGTTAACCAAAGAGTCACCATGATGAGCAAAGGATAGAAATCTGCATGAGCCTCTTAGCAGATGGAGTCACAGATGAGAACCTCAGCTCCCATCCCATAGTTAAAAGTATATAGAGATGGGGAAGTTGGCATCACCTTGATGTCATTGTGTCCATGGAGACTGGAAGCTATGGCTCTGTGAAAGCACAATGTTCTGGTTACTGAGCTGGGAGGCTGAGGAGAGCCAAGTCCTTGCCATGAAGAAATCAGGGTGGCAGCAGAGCAACTCTGCTGCAGTGTGGGCCTGCTTGGCTGTTCTTATTCTGTGGTGGATCAGGCCAGAGCGGGTGATAGTAACAGTTTTGTGGTCACAAGCCCTTCACCAAGAGCTTCCTCTGGGATCCTCATAAGCTACAGGGTGGCTGGTGGTGGGATGTGTGTGGGGTGGAAGTGAAAGAGGGATGGACGCATGGCAAGGTGGGTGAAGAGATGAGAGGAATGATGAGAGCCCAGTTCATTGGTTTCCAAGGTTAATGGGTGGGAGGTAGAGAGGCATGATGGAGGAATGATGGAGGCAGGGGAAGGTGGTGACAGAGTGAGGCCATCTGTAGTGCCAGCCTGGCCATCATGTGAAGCCCATAGGCAGCTTCCCGATCCTTCACTTAGTCCTGCTCCTTGTGGAGGGAATGTCATGTGTACCCAGAGCTAGGGGTGGGGCAATGTTAGTAGCACCTGGAGAACCATTGGCCTCTACCTGGGTGAGGGGTGTTTATGGCTCCCATGCTGGGTGGCCTGATAGCTATTGAACAGATCTCTCCTTAGCTACCACAGTCAGTGGCTGCTCTCCATCTAGGGTTAGGGCACCTGCTCAGCCATCAGGACACCCCATGCCAGGACAGAGGCCTACAATTCAGATGGCAGCACAGGGGTGAAGATGATCTCACCGTAGCCCTAGTTACATGGCTGTCCCTGCTTGCAGGACAGGATGAGCTGTGGGAAGATGTTCTCTGAGTTTTTCCACAGCCTATCCCGGCCTCTTCTTGTGTCTGATTAGACCAAGAGAGTACCAGGTTCCCTCTCATAGTCCTGGTTCTTTTTCTTTTACAGTCATGAGGCTTGAAATCAGGTCCTGGGTACTGTCCCTGAGCTCTTTTGCTCAAGGTTGATGCTCTACCATTTGAACCATAGTGCCATTTCCAGCTTTTCCTTTTCATGTGGATCTCTGATATGTCCAGTACTGTGCCTGCAGGTAGGCACTCACCCCACAGACAGAGCCACCTCTGCCGTGACTGTGACTGCCCACAACCCTCACACCCACTCCTTGCACACCCCTCGACTCCAGTTTTAGCTCCTCTTGGACTGGGTGTCCAGCCTACCCTTTCCTACACTCACAAAGGGTCTACAATTGTCTTCCCAGGGTCCTTTCTTCTGCCAGCCAGAGTACAGACTGTGCACATCTTGACGATCACAGAGCTCAAAGCCAAAGGCTGAGATGCAGAAGGGGGTGACCCAGTAGCTGCACAGGGCCCATGGATCATCCTGTGCATCCCCCAGCCTGTGACTTCCCCCACCCCCTTGGCAGGGAAGCTCCGTGCCCACATCCTGATCGCTGGTCCCCTCCAATTCCATTCTCCCCTGGATTTTGTAGACTGTCTACCGTCAGGATGTAAAATTCTATTCATCACTTTATGTCCTTATCACTGATTTGCTACTTTGACAGGATATCCCCGTGCCTGGAGAGTGGGCATGTCATGTACTCTCTGTGGAGAAGTTGCCCCAGGAGAAGAAATATGCACTTCATGTGAGTGTTGGACAGGGCAGGAGGGCTCCCTAGGAACAGAAGCCACAGGAGGGGTGCAGATGGGGGAATGCTAGGGGCCCTAGAGGACAGAGGGAGTTAGGGCACAGTTGGTTCCTTCTGCAGAGTTGACACCGCTTCACAAACCCAACAGAATGAGGTTCACATTACAGATGTCAGAGACAGTGCAGATTGCCAATGGGCGCAGGGGTCACTGTCAATCCCAGATGCTGGCTGCATGCTGGGATGCACGCAGAGATGTTTTCAAGATCAGATAATGAGGATGTTGCAGGGTGTAACCATTGTTTTCAGATGGCTCTCTAGCTCTCTTGAGCTTCATCTCTATCTTTGGCTTTTTCTTGGCAGTTAACTGGAAATGAGAGTTTCATGGACTTTCCTTTCTGGACTGGCTTCAAACAGAAGCTATGCACAGTTTTCAAACCATACCCTACTGAAGAAGGGAAGCTTGATCTGGTGCTTAACTGGGTTGCACTTTGGCTCCGTTTGCTATGCCTCACGGGAGGGGGCTCATCATTTGTAGACTAAGATCTCATGACCTTCAAAGCCAAATGCTACCTGAAAGTTCAGGGTCCCAGCCTATGTGTTGGGCCGGGGTGAATACATTCTCTGTTATGCTGGGTCATCAACCCATGTTTTAAACTGGAAGTAGGCAGTGCCACATTTGATAAGAACATCTGCCAGAGATTGTCACCTCATGAAAGCAGATTCTAAATTTGTATTCCATTTCCTGTGGTGGAGAAATCCCCTCCAAGTTAGACAGGCTCACATCCACCTGCAGGTCATACTCCTAATGCACCCTTGAGTGTCCTCATGGTGTTGGGATCTAAGTTTTTAGGGAATGCTGCTTTAGTCCATGAATTAGCTGGACAAGTGATGACAAACGTGTTGTGGATTAATATGAGAACAATTTAAGAAGCCCTGGAGGAGCATCAACCTGACCGTCTATGGTGCTATAAATCTGATAGGATGTTCCAGACTGAGAAACAATAACATGGCTTTGTGTTTGGCATCCAGACAAGTGAGTGCATATCTTAGCTGTCAGCCAATACAGAGGAGGACATGAATAAGTGGGTGGAAAGCATCTGTCAGTCCCCTGTCTGGGGTCAGGTGGAGAGAACATAGGAAGGTAGATACCATGGCTGTGGTGGGGCCAAAAAAAAGGGTAAAAGAGGCAAAGGAACCAGGTACTGGTAGCTCAAGACTGTCATCCTAGCTACTCAGGAGTTTGAGATCTGAGGATCACAATTCAAAGCCAGCCCAGGACAGAAACTCCATGAGACTCTTATCTGCAATAAACTACTGAATGCAAGAAGCTCAAGCTCAGTGACAGCATCCAGGCCTAGCGTTCAAAACCGAGGACTGGCAGAAAAAAGTATCAAAGGACAAGAAGCTGGCCAAAAGTTAGAGGGACTCTATCTTGACGAACAATACAATGGTAAGTTGCACTCAGAAGACTTGCACAAAATCTGGAAATGCCTGAGACCTATCTATGTATGTTTCCTGTTTGTCTAAATACATATGTTTATGCATTTATATACTAGGATAGAGAGACAGATCAATACATATGACTATACATATATACATAGCCAGACACTTATGGGTGGGTGGTATACTGTGTGAGAGTTTGTGTTTTGTGGATGGCTATCTCTGTTTAAGAAAGATAGAAAATATGTAAATATCTTTAAAAAAACTTGATAAAATATTGAGAGACATAAGCCCTTGAGGGAATCGGAAATGACAAGATTATTCACAGGCACGTTTATCCTTATGGATTCCTCAGCAAGTTTTAATTTTTTTCATTATTTTCTTTCTTTTTTTGAACCAGTGCTAAGGATTTCTCTCAGGGACCAGGTGCTGCCAATTACTAATTTTCTCATGTCTGCTACAAGAGGAACTGAGCCACAGTTCCACTTTTGCCTTATTTATTCGTGCTTAACTGAAGATAAAGATTTCTATCAGTGACTTTCTTTCAGGGGCTGGATTCTAACGAGGATCCCCAGACCTCAGCCTTCTCTATAGCTACAATTAACAATATGAGAACCCAGCACTGGGTTCCAATGCACAGGGCAAGAAATTGAGTGAATCTCTCAACTCCAATTAGCTATAATAAGCTACAAGTGAAAGACCAATACCTTTGAGGAAAAGATGCTGAGGGTTATCACACAGGCCCTATGAGTAAGCCCTAAACCCTGTACACATGTGTGCATGCACACATTGGCAGATACACACACACATGCACACACACAATATCTCAGGCAATATTGTATTTTGAATTAATATCCAAAGATTGGACAAAGGATAGCAAGTAATAAAATCTGTTTTTCTTGTCTACATTGAGGGAAAGGGATAAGTCACAAGATGCAGAAGCGAAGAATTCAGAGGCAAATGCTGTGAGTGAATAACTTGTAAAAAGCACATTTCTTTTCTTTTCTTTTCTTTTGTTTTTTCTGCCATTCCTGGGGCTTGAACTCAGGGCCTGAGCACTGCTTTTCGCTTTTCCCAAGTCTAGCCCTCTGCCACTTGAGCCGCATTGCCATATGGATTTTTATATCTGTGTGATATTAAGGACTCAAACCTAGATCTTCATGGATGCTAGGCAAGCACTCTACCACTGGGCCAAACTCTAAACCCCGATAAAGTATTTATAAATAGTCATCATCATCATATCAAAATATCCTTTCTCCTACAAAGAATGAACACTTATCTATGTCTGTAAGACTTTTTTTTATGTCACCAATGCTTCTGTGATTTTCCCACTTGAATTTTTACAGATGACAGCACAGATATTCATCGGAAGAAAAATAGATTACGATACAGAAACCTAACAACGTCCTAGTAGATTGAAGTGAATAATATGTGCAAGATGGCCTGGGTGTTTCATCTATTTGTAGAGTGCTTGGTTACCACACAAAAAGACTGCGGTTTGATTCTGCAGTACTATATACATAGAAAACGCTGGAAGTGGTGCTGTGGCTTGGTGGGACAGCTATAGCCTAAAGAAAGCCTAAGAACTATGGTCAGGCTCTGAGGTCAAGTCCCAGGACTAGCAAAGAAAATGTGCAAGAGGCAAAATGCAAGCTGAGAAGGCACTGTGAAGCAAAATGTCTTGTGAAGGGTAAGGGGAATAGTGACAGTTAAGTTTGGATCTTACCTAAGAACGGCTCCTTGAGCCTGAGACCAGGCTAGCACTTACGCCTAGGTAATGACTTGGGATTTGAACAAAAAGGTGTGCTGTTTACTACATCCATATGTGAGGTGGGAAGGGAGATTCAGCCTCCAGTATGTCTTTGGGGAGGTCTTCTGTGAGCAAGGAGCTTTGGTCATTGGGCCTTGAAAGGTGACCCTACCTACCTCACAATGGAACAGAATATGGAACCCTGGTAACCAAGCCACTGCATGTGACAACCAGCTCAAGCCAGCTCCCTTGGCCTCTAGCTCAGGAGGAAGAAAGTTGTTGCTGTGCTGTTGCCAACGGTCAGGAGGCTCGGATCTCAGGCATGAGAGATATGGATGTCTCACTTGAACAAGTAGATTCTGGATCAGGGCCAAGAAAAAATTCCAGTATATCAGGCATTTCTCTAGGAAGAAAGCCAGGAAACTCCAGGGCAACTCAGATAAGGTATATTGAGAGGAAACCTATTTGAACCCATCATCCTGCCCACAGACTACAACCTTCTTCTGTGCTTTCAAGTGATTATACTGAGATTAGAGTGTGTCATTTCCAATCTACTCTATTCTATTTCCTCAGTGTGAAGTGTGGTCCCATTCCTACGTTTGAAATATCCACTGTTTTGCCAACATAATGTGATGGTAAGTCAGCTCAGACTCTGAATGAGCCTTGTAACCTATGGATCCTGGAGGAAGGCCTGTTGGAGATGCTGCTGACAAAGCTGATCGCTGCCTACCAGAAAGGTGATCTCTTTTATGTGGGAAACTTCCTGCACAATTTCAAATAGTGGAGGACAATGTAGTAGTTGCTGGAAATTCTCTTGCAAAAGTGAGTGTTCCCCCTCCAAACCCAGGTTTGCTCACCCCTCCTGGCCAAGTCTTGGAATACTTGGCTCCTCTCTGAGCCTGTTTGGTTCACTGGGGTGTTCACAGGGGAGCTAAGCATGATACAAGTGCACAAACTACTTCATTATGACTGGGACACTATGCCATTTCATTTCCCTCACAAGCTACTGGAGTGTCAACAGTGTGCTTACTGAGAAGTTGGATTTCAGGCATGAGTAAGTGGCTCCCAACTGCAGCCCTCACCTAGGTGACATCCTAGGAAATCCCATTTCCCAGTAAGAAATGAGGTGTCAGTACTAATGGCGGAGGCCTGTGAAATACTGGAGTCAGAGGAAAAGCTGGGGGCTGAATCACGTTTGAGCCATCAGGGAGGGATTGTGATAGCTTTGCCTGTTAGAACCTGAAAACATTTTCATTTTGGTGTGTGGTCCAGTGCTGCCACTTGAACCTGAACCCAGGTCTAAATGCCATTCCTTTGGTGTTCAAAAATTAGCACTGTACCATTTGAGTTATATGTCAAGTTCTGGCTTTTTGTTGCCTAATTGAAGACAAGTGCCTTTAGACTTTTACTGACTAGACTGGCTTTCCACTGTGATCTTCAGAGCTCAGCCTGCTGGGTGGCTAAGATTAGAGAAATGATCATTTAGTTCTTTATTTAGAGCATTCACTTATTGATTTATTTAGAGCATTTACTTAGTTAATTTAAGATGCGTTTACTTTGGACAGATGCATAGAGGTCTCTCTCAGAAGCTTCTGGAAGTGGGGTGTAAAAGTCATCCTGTTCTCGAGTGTCTCTTACCCCCCTCCCAGCACATAAGTGCACATCTCTGCAGGACAGCCACAGCATTAGAATCCTGCAAGAAAGGGGCTTTGGTAAAAGGCTCAGGATGGAGAGAGAAGGCTCTCCCTTTCCTTGTACCGAATGTGCCCACAGCATCATGTGTTCCATCTATACGATGTGAATGGACTTCTACCTGAGTGATTTCTACGAGTTCAAGAACTGCCACACCCTGACACAACTCAAGCTCTATATGAGGCTCCACATGTCGGCTTTGGACCTGCTCTTCTAAACACATGCTTTTTGACCAGCTGGAGGAATGTGCGACCAGTAAGACCAAGTAAAAGTAGAAGTCCTGGTGTGGGTGCCTCAGAGCCTGTGAGTAGGAAGCCCATGTGGTCTAGATATTGGTTGGCCCTTACTTCTACAGAGCTTGGCAAAATGCCCTTTATGGGTGGTGTCAGCCAGGTAATGTCTGTCCTCTGAAAGGACTTGGGAATAAGCACTCATTAGAAAGACCCTACACCTCCTCAGTGTTCAGTCCAAACTCCAGTTCTACAGGTTCCTCCATTAGATCCTCATGGAAGTTGAGTGACACTTCAACTTACAGAGTCCACTCTGTCCACTCTGTACCTATTTCCATTCTTAGGTTTGGGTCATCGTGGAAGAGCTTATCCTGAACTCCGGATGAAAAACCCACCAATGGAGCTGGTGACTGATGGAGACTGAGAATCATCACTGCTGGAGACTGAGAATCATCACTGCACTCCAGAAACCATGGGCCTTCTGTAGAAATTACCAAACAGGTTTAGAGTCCTGTGGATATAACTTTTGCTCTGAACCCCATGTGTGACACAGTTGAACCTGCAGATACTATGGAGGAAGAAAAAGAGCAGCCAGATTTCCTTCCGTTTCCTTTCACACTCCACCCAGAGTCAGTCCATCTGAGTCAGAGTAACACTCCACTTATTGTGCAAGCTGAAGGGGCACACGCTGGGCTCATGGAAAATGTCACCATGGGAAGCAGCAAGTGTACTCTCAATACTGGATTCATTGGAGGAAAATGAATCCATCCTCACAGAATATCCAGACCCATCCATCTCCCTAAAAAAGACTCAACCTCCATTCGACAAACCAGAATCCATCCCCCTCTTAACTCAGGAAGGACATTCTGTTTCTCATGAGGAAGGAGACCCTTCTGAGGACTCTGAAGTAGAATTACTGTCTGAAGGCAACTTGGAGGCCAGTCTGGATTTAGAGCTTCCCTGTCCCTTTCCAAAAAAGACATCTCTTTATCTTGCTCTCATGATTCTTGTCAAGTATTCATTGTATTTACTTTGCTAACTATTAAACTCTCATTGTTAATATTATGGTGTGCAGTTCTTCAGTGCTTATTATACTGTGTTTTATTTTCCACTTATAATGTGAGACCTCAGACACATAGGTCCTGGGTGGGCCAAAAACCAGACAGGTCTAGTCCCATAGAAGACAACCGTACTGCATATACAGGGAACTATGAATGCATGAAATCACCAGGAATCCAGGCCAGCCCTCCATGGAAAGACAAGTCAGCTACCAAAGCTTAAGGACAGAACAGATGCCTGGAAATGTGTTTTGTCAATCGGGAGAAGTGCCAGAGTAACTGTAATATTATGTGGGACTCTGTTCTGTGAGTTCAAGTCTGTTTATATATCCATTGTGCTTTGTACAAATATTTAAGAAAATTAAAACTCCACAATAGCATCAAAAATCTACTTTGGCTTTGAATATGGCCTAGTTGTAGAGTGCTCGCCTAGTATACAAAAAGACCTTGATTCAATTCCTCGGCACTGCATACACAGAAAAAGCAGATGGGGCACTGTTGCTCAGGTGTAAGAGTGCCACCCTTGAACAAATGTGGCCAAGGACAGTTCCTGGTCCCTCAGTTCAAGCCCCAGGACTAGCCAAACAAGAAATCATACCATTTTCCACACATTTGGAAATAAATCTGTTTTATCTAACCCTACTTCTTTTTTGCCAGTCCAGAGTGTGTGCCACCAAGCCAAACTACTGGCCCCCAACCTTACTATTTTTAATCATTTAATTTTTTTACATAATCATATTTCATGCTGTCTGTATTAATATCATAAACAGTATGCTTAGTGTAATAATGTTAAAGGTAAAACATAAGAAATTAATAACTAAAATTCCTTTTTTATTATTTTTATAGCATTACTACAATTTTATGACAAAAATTACCTAGAATGTTTATTTTAGAGTTCAAGTAATCCATTTTGATAAATATATCAACCTACATCATTTATTTGAACACATTTTAAACTATTTTTTTCAGGAATGAAAATACATACATATTTGTTGTAAATGAAATTTATGACTTGGGGGGAAGGGAAAAAGAAAAGGGGGAATGGGGTAACAGTGTTTACAAGAAATGTACTCATTACATATATAACAGCAATCTCTTTGCATATCACCTTGACAACAAATTTTTTCAAAAGTACAATGAGTTCAAATGTCTACTTTGGGCAGAATTTTTTTTTGTCAGTACTGGGCTTAGACTCAGGACCTGAGCACGATCGTTGTTTTTGTTTTTGTTTATTCATAAGGCGCAAGTTCTATCACATGTGCCACAGCACCACTTTTATCTTTTTTATCTATGTTGTGCTGAGGAATTGAACTTGGGTCTTCATTCATGCTCGGCAAGAACTCTTCCACTAGGCTTAACTTATGGCCCCAGTGGGAAGGAAATTTTCCATAAAATATGTAGGAAATATGTACACTAAGGAAAAGCCATCAAAAATAGAAGAAAAATTATATACTTAGATAACGACATGCCAGTATTATGGCAGATCTCTGTAATTCTAGCTTCAAGAGTGGCCTATTTAGACCGGGAGTTGGCTGGCTGAAGTAAAGTGCTATCCTTGAGCAAGCCCTAGGACAGTGCTCTGGCCATGAGTTGAAGCCATAGGACATGCAAAAAATAATAATTTAATGCCTGTGACTGGTGGCTCACCCTGGTAATCCTAGCTACCCTGGAGGATCGAGGTTCAAAGACGGCCCAGGCATAAAAATCTGTGAGAATCTTATTTCCAAATAATCCAGAAAATTCAAAATGACAATGTGCCTCAAGTGGTAGAGCTCTTGCCTTGAGCTGAAGAGCTTAAGGTAAACATCCAGGCCCAGAGTTCAAGCCCCATGAGTGAAAAAAAGAAAAAGAAAAAGAAAGCCCTTATCTAAGGCTGGAGTGCACACTAGTGGTAGTTTGCTTGCCTAGTATGCACAAAGCCCTGTGTTCAATTACTCTGTACCACTTACACCAAAAAAAAGCTGGAAATGATCTCATAAGGTTGGGTTTTGAGGATCACAGTTCAAAGCCAGGCTAGACACTAAAGTCCATGAAACTGTTACTTCCACTTAAGCAACAGAAAACCAGAAGTGACACTGTGGCTCAAGGTGTTTAAGGTTGTAGCCTTGAGCTGAAGAGCCCAGGGACACAATTAAAGTCTTACAACTAAGAGAGAGAGAGAGAGAGAGAGAGAGAGAGAGAGAGAGAGAGAGAGAGAGAGAGAGAGAGAGAGAGAGAGACAGAGAGACAGAGAGACAGAGAGAGAGAGGCAGACAGACAGAGACAGACAGAGACAGAGAGACAGAGACAGAGACATCAAACAGTCAGGCACTGCTGGCTGAAGCATGTAATTCTAGCTACTATGGAGGCTGAGATTGGAGGATCTTGGTTCAAAGCCCAAAGCCAGCCTGGACACATATGTTTTTGAGACTTACATCACCAATTAACTACCAGAAACCAAAAATGGAGCTGTAGAGGAAGAGCGCTAGCCTTGAGCTGAAGAGGTCAGGGACAGTCCAGGCCCAAAGTCTAAGCAACATGATGAATCAATAATAAAAAAAGAAGATAGCTAATAGTAATGATGAATAATTTTGGGCTGGGAGATTGGCCTAGTGGTAGAGTGCTTGCCTAGCATGCACGAAGACCTGGGTTCAATTCCTCAATATCACATACATAGAAAAATGCTGGAAGTGGTGCTGAGGCTGAAGTGGTAGAGCCCTAGCCTTGAGAAAATAGAAGGACAGTGCTCAGTCCCTGAGTTCAAGCCCAGGACTGGCCAAATCAAAAGTAGTAGAGCACTGGCATTGAACTGAAGATCTGAGGAACAGCCCAGGCACAGAGTTCAAGCACCGCAAACAACAAAAACAAAATCTATGAAATGGCAGTGGTGGTTGTAAGCTAAGCAAAAATAGAGTAGAAACTGGTAAAATCCATATTTGTGTGTAAGCAAAATAGCCAGACTTATGCATTAGAACAGGATAGCAACTTGAAAAAAATTTTGTTTTCCATCTCACTAGGTCCTGTCTCTTAATTTATTCAAGTAAGTAAAATGCTGGGTTTTATAATCGTTGCTCTGAATATTAGAAAATCATAATATCTCTCATTAACCAACAAAGACCAGGAACTGGGGCTTCGTTCAAATGGCAGAGTATCAGACAAGAGAAGAAAAAATTGAAGTAAGAACTTGAAGTTCTTGATCTAGAACCTGCATAGTAACAGAGCAGCAGCCTGGTGATGGTACCTCACACCTATAATCTTAGCTACTCAGGAGGCTAAGATCTGAGAATCAAAGTTTAAAGCCAGCCAAAGTACCCAGTTAACTGCCAGAAAAACCAGAAGTGGCACTGTGGCTCACAGATTAAAGCACTAGCCTTGAGCTGAAGAGCTCAGGGACAGTGCCCAGGCCCAGAGTTCAAGCCCCACAATTGACAAAAATCAAACAAGCAAACAAAACTCACAAAGAAGCCTGCAGACCACAGTGGTTCTGCTGAGTCTCTTCTCTACGAGGATCAGGAAACATTTCACTTTTTCTGTCTCTTCCCATCTCAACATTCATACTAAAATAAGACTGTTGAAAGTTTCAATTTTTAAAAATGTTTTTCATGAAGCACCCTGAAATATTCATCGCTTATATCTCAATTGAAGATAGTTGATTTGGGGCTGCATTGGTACAGTGCTAGCCTTGAGCAGAAAAGGTCAGGGATAGAGCTGAAGCACTCAGTTGAAGACCCAGTGCCAACACACAAAAGAAATTATGCACTTTATACATATTTTCTAATTTCTTAATGAATTTTTCAGTCTGTATAAATATAGGGTACATTCCTTGTTACTTAAGTAAGATTGCTCTTTTTTTTTCTTTTTGCCAGTCCTACGGCTTGGACTCAGGGCCTAGACATTTTCATTGGACTCACTTGCCCAAGGTGAGTGCTCTGCCTCTTGAGACACAGCGCCACTTCTAGCTTTTATTCTGAATATGCGGTACCGGTGAATAGAACCTAGGTCTTCATGCATTCTAGGTGAGCACTCTACCATTAGGCTACATTCCCAGGCAGTGAGATTCCTCTTACAGTCATTGTATGTTCACAGAGTTTGATCTCACACACTGTAGGGCCCTGGTTGGCTTTGACCTGTGATCCTAAACCCTGAGCATCCTAAGTAGCTGAAATTAAATTGTGAGCCAGCAGGATGACTTCCATTCTTCTTTCTACAAAAATATACGTAGTTATCTAAAATATATCTATAGCTGAAAAAAATGAATCTCTCC
Source organism: Megascapheus bottae (assembly GCA_024803745.1). NCBI lineage: Eukaryota > Metazoa > Chordata > Mammalia > Rodentia > Geomyidae > Megascapheus > Megascapheus bottae. Next base: position 5,476,621 of record JANJXV010000052.1, on the reverse strand, counting down.
CAAACAAATCTTCAAAGAAACAACCATCCTATTAAAAGGTGGGCTAAAGACTTAAAAGAGTATTCTCTGAAGAAAAAATTAAAATGGGCTTTAGACACATGAAGAAATGCTCCATATCTCTAGCAATAAGGGAAATGAAAATCAAAACAACTTTGAGATTCCTCCTGACTCCAGTCAGAATGGTCATTATCAAAAAATCTAATAAGAGATACTGGTGGGGAAGTGACCAGGGGGATCACACCTACACTGTTGGTGTGAGTGTAAACTCGTTCAACCAGTAGGGAAAGCAGTGTGGTGGGTCCTCAAAAGACTGAACATAGAGCTCCCCTATGATCCAGCAAATCCACTACTTGGCATCTACCCAATTGTCCAGAAAAAAAGGACATTCTAAAGCCACTAGCACAATGATGCTCATTGCAGCACTATTTACCATAACAAAGCTATGAAACCAACCCAGATGCCACTCAGTAGATGACTGAATCAAGAAGATGTGGTACTTATACACAATGGAATGCTATGCTGCCATCAGAAGGAAAGACATCGCCCCATTTGTAAGGAAATGGAAAGACTTGGAAAAATTCATATTAAGTGAAGCAAGCCAGACCCAAGGAAACATAAGCTCAATGGTTTCCCTCATTTGTAACAATTAGTTCACATCAAGGACTCTCCTAGCAGAGGATTACAATAACTCAAAAACCTAGGTATATAAGGTCATATAGGATGAGACTAAATGAAAGGATCTCTAGGATATGGGAACAAGAGCTATATCTTGTGTCATCGTTGCTCTAAATCTTGTGTGATTTTTGTCCTTAAACCACTATGTTAGTTCTCATCTCTTATTTTGCCCTTTGGTTAATGTCAGATTGTTACTGTATCTGATTTTTTCCCTGGCATATTGTATATATGTTTATTTGTTTATGTCAAATAGGAAAGGGAAGGGGGGAAACAAGATGATTGGGAAGGGGAGGGGAGAGGGAACTGGGGACAAAAACATGTGGAGTGGAATAAATGTGTGAGAAGTAATGCAGTCCACTACCTGTAAATGTAATCGTAACCCCTCTATACATTACCCTGAAAATAAAAAAGAGACTATAAAAATATCTGTAGAAAATGAGGCTGGATGATGGAAACAACCAGATGCCCTACTACAAAAAACGTGATACACGCACACACACACACACACACACACACACACACACACACACACACACACACAAAGGAATGATACATAGGCAACCGACAAGATAAAATAATGGCATTCTCTGGGAAGTGGATGAAAAGGAAAAAAATCATATTAAGTGAAGTAAGCCAAACTCAAAGGAACATAGGCCCAAGAGTCTCCCTCATTTGTCAAATTCAGTAGAAACCTTGGGCTCTGCTACCAGAGATTTACAATAGAACAAAATCTAGAGACATCGTGACAAATAGTATGACACTAAATGTAAGGACCTCCAAGATAAAGAAACAAAACTCATATAATGAGTGATTGTTGTCCTTAATGAACTATGTGATCTCTTATCTCTTTTGCTATCCCTTGGTTATATCATATTGTTACAATATTTCACCTTGTTTTCTGATATATTTCATATGTGCCTAATTGGTTATTTGAAATTGCAAAGGGAAGGGGGGAAATGAACATGAGTGGGGGTAGGGGAAGGGAAATGGGGACCATATCATTACATGGGGTATCAAAGTTTGAGAAGTAATGCACCTTCTATCTGGTGAATATAATGTAACCCTTCTATAAATTACAACAAAAATAAATACATAAAAAGAAGATCTGCACAGAAAAAAATAATAATGGCATTTTTGGGGGAGTGGATGAAATTAGAGTGAATCCTGTTGAGTGAGATAAGTCAAGACCAAGGAACAAAAGGTACATGGTCTCCTTAATATATGGATATTAGTTTCAAACAGTAGTAGAGCGATGATTGAATAGTTGATACCCAAAGTTCTGGACATAATTTTGGAGATATAAACGTAACTACATAGACATAAAAATCTAGGATAGACTATACACTCTATAGACATGTGTTTTATTATAGATTAATCTGTATCTATGACATACAAAGACTCAGCTTAATTTTTACTATATTCTAAAATCTATGTGCCAGTGATTGTATAGCGATTCCCTTCTTGAATACTTGTTGGTTAAACATGACATTTGAAATGTGATGTAAAATTCAATGTTAATAAATTTTTTTAAAAAAGAGGCTAGAGGTAAATACCACTAATGTACTTGCTCTAAGTGGTACAGAAATTTTCTTAATGAATCAAGGGGTTTTATTACATCTTTATGCAATTATTTTAGTTCTGAGTGTTCTACACTCAATGATACTTCTGGAAAGATGATATAGCTGACTGTGTAGATGGTATGAAGACATACTGGCCTAAACGTAGAATAAAGCATTGGTAAGTGGCTGTTAGCTGTCCAGATTCTACTGGAATATGTGGAATGAATTTATTAAGCACAATGCAGGCTCTTAGTCAGATCAGGATCAAGATTATGTGGTTCCATGAGATGAATGAGGAAAGATCAGAAAAATCTAAGATATCCAGATATACTTTTGAAACTAAGGTATCTGTACTCCTTTTTTTTCTTTCTTGGTGGGGAGCTTGAACTTTGGACCTGGGCAAGGTCTCTTAGTTCTTTTTCCTCAAGGCTAATGCTGTACCAGTTTTAGCCACAACTCCACTTAGTTTTTGGGTGGATAAGTGGAGAGTAGAATCTTACAGTTTTTTTTGTTTTCGTTTTTTTGCTTGCAAAGGCTTTGACTCACCTTCTCCCTGGCTAGTAGAATGACAATTATGACCCTCCAGCGCCTGGCTAGTGATTCTTTGAAAATTGGACTTTCTTCCAAATCACGTAACTGCTTCCTAGCAAAGTTTTGAAGCCTGACTTAAATGTGACAGATTTTTGTCACTTGGAGACACTCTGTGCTGAACGTTAGAAATCTACCAGCTGAGTCACAGTGACACTTCCAGTTTTTTGTTTATGTGGTGCTGAGGAATGGAATCCAGGGTTTCTTACATGCTAGGCAAGCTTCATTTTCAGCCCAAGGTTTATGTTTTGTTTTTTCAGTGTTGTTGATTCTAAGGTACTGTATGATGTTCTTTCATTTTCTTTGCTTTTTACCTCTTTTCTTCTTTTTCCCTTTAGTTTTATTCTCTGTAGTCACTGTGTTGAATTCGGGTACCCTGTGTCTTGTACATAGGTTTATGTGATTTGGAATGGAGAGGGTATAATAAAATGGTAAAAAAAAAAAAAACAAAGGAAAAAAAAAACAAAGGAAAAAGGGTGAACCAATTGAACAGTGATACTTGGAAGACACTAAACGGAAATGAACTGAACAATCTGGGTGGTGAGGGGGCTGAGGGTAGGAAAACAGAGAAAAAGGAGGGAGGGGATAACAATTTTCTTAAGAAATGTGTTCATTACTTATGTAACCGTATGCCAACTATGTATTGACTTAACAAAAAATTAACTTAAAAAATAATTTAGCTGGGTATGGTGGCTCACACTTGTAAATGTAGCTACTCAAGAGGCTGGGATCCAAGGATAGCAGTTCAAAGTCAGCCTGGGCACTGAAGTCCATGTGACTCTTATCTCCAATTAACCACCAGAAACCCAGAAGTGGCCCTATGGCTCAAGGGATAGGGCAGTAGTCTTGAGCTGAAAAGCTCAGTGACAAGACCCAGGTGCAGAATTGCAGTCCCATGACTTGAATGATGAATGATACTAGCCAGGCTCTGTGCGCTCACACTTGGAATCCTATCTACACAGAATCAGGTTTGAATCCAGCCCAAACAAATTGCATGATATTCTGATTCACAGTTCATTACCAAAAATCTGGAGGTAGAGCTGTGGATCAAGTGGTAGAACACTAGCCTGAAGCAAAAAAAAAACATTTAAGGACAGTTCCCAGGCCCTGGGTTCAAGTCCCAAGACTTGCATAAAACAAACAAAATGTGACGCTGAGTCCTCCATCATTTGGTGTTATAGTTCAATATTCTTGATATGCGTCTTAGAAATTAAGTCCCTAGCAAATACTCTCCCTTGAAATTCTGCTTCATAGCTGATTCATAGAATTTCAGCATCATTACTATCACCTTCCCGTTAGCATAGCAGTCTACTACTGAAAATTTGAACAAAACTTTTCAGTAATCCTAATTAATCTGTGTATCATCTGCACCCACATCAAATCAGCAGCAGCTATGATCTACTATTATCTAAATGTATTTAATCCCTTCTTGAGTTAATGAGCCTTAAAGAGTAAAACATATGAAATAGTTATGAAACTAACAGTCACCATTTTTCTACCTAATATTGTAATATAAGTTTATAAATGCAAGGACTATTCTGAAGTGTGCAGAAGATAGCTTCTAATTAAAATATTCTCATGAAGTATAGTTTTTAAGAAACATGTTGCTTGCTTTGATAAAGCAAAGGCAAGGAAAAATGATATAAGTAAGTTCCCTCTTTATCAGAAGGAAAATACTATTGGGTTTAGCTCAACTTTCATTCATTCCGTGCTGATGAAACAAATATTTGCAATTCCTGAGGCCAATCACTTCATTGTGATGCACAATCAGCCAGCTTAGATCAATCTTCCAAAAAAGGAAAGGAACAAATGAGAAGCAATTAAGGTTTCCAAAATGAACCAGGTGTTGGTGGCAGCTCACACTTGTAATTCTATCTACTCAAGGCCTGAAATCCAAGGATCTGGACTAAGTCTGTCTGTTATGAAAATATTCCTGTCTGAAACATCATCTCTGTTATCACAGCCCAGCTGATACCCTCTGCCCAACAGGTTCCAAACACCAAAGTCCATCTCCTATCTGAAATACTAGCAAACGTACTCACACATTATTTCCTCTTTGGGAGATAGTTGAAACAAGTACCAGAAACATTTCCCTGCCATCAGAGTGGAAGTGGAAATATATACTCACTAGAAGCCCATCTAGTAAATTACAGTCAATCATCTTTCCTCACATCTTGTTAGTTAAATTGAACAATGAGTGTTTGGATCAGAAGCGATGTGTATGAGCACACAGGTTGTAAAAGTACTGTAATCCTAGCTACTCAAGATAAGCTGAGACCTGAGGATTCCAGTTCAAAATCAGCCATGCAATAAATTCCATAAGATTTTTACCTCAAATTAACCAGCAAAAAACAGAGCGTTGAATTGTGCGTAAAATGCCACAGGCCTAAGCTTTGCATAAAAGTGGTAAGGGGTAGCATTCAGGATGCCCACTCTCTCCACTCCTTTTTAACATAGTACTAGAATTCCTAGGCAGTGCAATAAGGCAAGAAGCAAGCATAAAGGGGATCCAAGAGGAGAAGGAGGAAATAAACCTATCCCTCTTTGCAGATGACATGATTCTGTATTTAAAGAATCCTATAGACTCTACTCCCAAGCTCCTTGAGCTGATTTAAAGCTTTGGAAGGGTAGCAGGACCTAAAATCATCCCTCAAAAATCAACTGCCTTCCTTTACGCCAACAGTGACAGGAAAGAGACAATAATCAGGAAAGAAACTCCTTTCACAATAGCCTCAAAGAAAATAAAGTACCTTGGAATTAGCTTAACTAAGAATGTAAAGGACCGTTTAGATGAAAACTTTAAAACCCTAAAAAAGGAAATTAAAGCAGAACTAAGGAAATGGAAAAACCTCCCTTGCTCCTGGATTGGAAGAATCAACATTGTGAAAATGACAATCTTGCCAAGGGCTATCTACAAATTCAATGCAATACCCATCAACATCCCAATGTCATTCTTTAAAGAAATAGAAGAGGCAATTCAAAATTTCATATGGAATAGTAAAAGAGCCGTATAGCAAAAACACTTCTTAGCAGAAAGAACAGCGCTGGAGGAATTTCAATTCCAAACTTTAGACTCTATTAAAGAGCTATAATTCTTAAAACAGCTTGGTACTGGCACAAGAACAGGCCTGAAGTCCAATGGAATAGAACTGCGGACCCAGATATTAAACCACAGACCTAGGGCCACCTAATCTTTGACAAGGGAGCCAAAAAAATAGAATGGAAGAAAGATAGCCTCTTCAACAAGTTGTGTTGGCAGAACTGGTTAAGCACCTGCAGAAAACTAAGGTTGGGTCCTTCTTTGTCCCTTGCACTAGAATTAACTCCAAATGGATCAAAGACCTGGAGGTAAAAGCTGACACACTGAAAAGTTTACAGGAAGGAATAGGAGATACACTAGGCCTCCTTGGCACAGGTCGAAACTTTCTTAATAAGGACCAAGAATCACAACAAATCAGAGAAAGGCTGGATAAGTGGGACTGCATCATACTGCAGAGATATTGTATGGCTACTGATATAGCTAGTAAACTAGTCAGGAAGCCTACAGAGTGGGAGAAGATCTTCACCAACCAAACAACGGACAAAGGCCTCATATCTAAAATATATCAACAACTCAAAAAATTGAATCACTCCAAAACTAAGCTCCAAAGTAACACCCATCCCATTAAAAAATGGGCCAAAGACTTAAAGAGAGTCTTCTCTGAAGAAGAAACAAAAATGGCCTATAGACACATGAAGAAATGCTCCACATCTCTGGTCATAAAAGAAATGCAAATCAAAACAACTCTAAGATTCCACCTCACTCCAGTTAGAATGGCCAGGATCAGGAAAACGAATGACAACGGATGCTGGAGGGGTTGTGGCCAGGAGGGATAACTACTACAATGTTGGTGAGAGTGCAAACTCGTTCAACCCCTATGGAAAGCAGTGAGGCAGTGCCTCAAAAGGCTAAACATAGAATTCCCCTATGACCCAGCAATTCCACTACTTGGCATTTACCCAACAATCCAGAAACAAGGGCATACTAAACCCACTAGCACAACAATGTTCATTGCAGCACTATTCACCATAGCAAAGATATGGAATCAACCTAGATGTCCCTCCGTTGATGAGTGGATCAACAAGTTGTGGTATTTGTACACAATGGAATTCTATGCTGCTGTCAGAAAGAATGACATCGCCCCATTTGTTAGGAAATGGAAAGACTTAGAACAAATCATATTAAGTGAACTAAGCCAGACCCAAAGGAACTTGGCTCAGTGGTTTCCCTCATACGTTATAATCAGTAGAAACTATGGGCTGTACTAGCAGTGATTTGCAATAGAGTAAAAGGCCATATATAAGGCCATATAATGTGAAGCTAATTGAAAGGACCTCCAGGATATTGAAACAAAAGCCACATAATGAATGAATGTTGTCCTTAATGTACTATGTTGTCTCTCATCTCCTTTGCTGTCCCTTGGTTATCCCATATTGGTGTAGTGTCTCACTTTGTTATCTGATATATTGAATTTATTTGTATTTGGATATTTGAAATTTGATAGGGAAGGGGGGAAAACCAAGACTGGTGGGGTGTAGCGTTGGAGGGAAATGGGTACCAAGACATGTGAAAGGGTATCAATGTATGTGAATTAATGCACCTTCTATCTGGCAAATATCTTGAACCCTTTTACTAATTACAATAAAAAAAATTTAAAAAAAAGTTGTAATGTGTGGGGAGGATGATCGGGTCAAATACATTTCTTCTTAGAAATATACCTCATCTGGTTGCCCTGGATTTTCCTGGGCTTCGTCTCAGAGAAAGGCCTGTTATACTGGATTTGTGGCTTGGCAATGATCTAGCATGGACATCTCCGAAGAAGACATCCACAACTTCCATGCCTGAAACTCGCGTTTCCTGATCTTTGGCAACAGCACAGCAACATCTTTCTTCCTCCTGAGCCACAAGCCAAGTGAGCTGGCTTGAGTTGGTTGTTAGTTACAGTGGCTTGGTTACCAGGGTTCCATATTCTGTTCCATTGTGAGGGAGGCAGGGTCACCTTTCAGGGCCCAATGACCAAAGATCCTTGCTCACAGAAGACCTCACAAAAGACATACTGGATGCTGAATCTCTCCTCCAATCTCACAATATTCATGTGGATGTAGTAAACATCACACCTTATTTGTCCAAACCCAATGTCTTCCACTAGGCCCAACTACCAGTCTGGTCTCAGGCTCAAGGAGCCTTTCTTATGTAAGATCCAAACTTAAGGGTCAATATTGCCCTCATACTTTACAAAACATTTGCTTCACAGTGCCTTCTCTGCCTGCTTTTTGCCCCTTGTCGAATTTTTTTTTGTTTTTGCTAGTCTTGGGACTTGACCTCAGATTGTGAACATTGTTCTTGGGCTTTCTTTAGGCTTTAGATGTCCCACCGAGCCACAGCACCACTTGCAGCGTTTTCTATATATGTGTTAATGAGGAATCAAACCTGAGGCTTTTTGCGTGGTAGCCAAGGACTCTACCACTAGGTCAAACACACAGGGCATCTTGCACATATTTTTGACGTCAATCTACTAGGATATTATTAGGTTTCTGTATCATAATCAATTTTTTCCTGATGATTAGCTTTGCTGTCATGTGTAAAAATGCAAGAGGGTAAAACACAGAAGAAGTAGTAAAATTTAAAAAAAAAACATTACACACATAGATAAGTGTTCATTCTTTGTTGGAGAAAGGTTATTTTGATATGATGATGATGACTTTATAATTACTCTCCAATTAAACGGTATAGGCTGTCTAGTTGGATCAAAAAGCAAGAGCCATCCTTCTGCTATCTTCAAGAGACACATCTTACCCAAAAACAATCATCTTTTTAAAGTGAGAGGTTGGAATAAATTCTATCAACCTAACTGCCCCCATAAACAGGCTGGAGTTGCCATCCTCATATCACACAATAGACTTCAAACTAAAATTAGTAAGAAAAGACAAAGAAGGTTACTACATACTACTAAAGGGATCTTTCCTCCAGGAAGACATAACGATCCTAAATATTTACACACCAAATCCCGGAGCTCCAAACTTCATCAAGCAAACTTTACTTACACTGAAACCATACATAGATCGAAATACAGTGATTGTTGGTGAGTTTAACACACCACTCTCACCTATGGACAGATCAACAAGGCAAAAACTCAACAGAGAAACCTTAGAACTGAACAACTATATAGACCAACTAGATCTAACAGACATCTGCAGAATATTCCACCCAGTAACAACACAATACACATTTTTCCCAGCAGCACATGGAACATTTTCCAAAATAGACCACATCTTAGGCCATAAAGCAAACCTGGACGGATTCAGAAACAATGAAATTATTCCATGCACACTCTCAGACCACAAAGGCATCAAATTGGAGCTGAAAACACATCTCCACCAAAGAAAACACTGTAACTCATGGAGACTGAACAACACATTGTTGAATCAAAAACAATGGGTAATCGAAGAGATCAGAACAGATATCCAACTGTTTATGAAATTTAACAATAAGGAGCACACAAATATCAACTCCTTAGGGACACAACAAAGGCAGTACTCAGAGGAAAATTTATAGCGCTGAGTGCCTACAACAGCAAGTTGGAAAAATGGCAAACCAACTAGTTAATGTCTCACCTTAACCTCCTGGAAAAAGAGCAACAAACCAACCCTAAACCCATTAGGAGAAAGCAAATTATTAAAATCAAAGCAGAATTAAATGATTTGGAATAAAAAAACTATAGAAAGCATCAACAAAACAAGGAGTTGGTTCTTTGAAAGAATTAACAAAATTGACAAGCCCTTAGCAAATCTTACCAAAAAAAGAAGAGAGCATATTGAAATAAACAAAATCGCAGATGAAAATGGTAATATCACGACAGAAATTACCAAGATCCAGAATATCATGAGGGAATACTTCTCAAACCTTTACGCCAACAAATTTGAGAATCTAGAAGAAATGGATGAATTCCTAGACAATATTAACATACACACACTGAACCAAGAAGAGCTAACCCAACTCAACAGGCCTATTTCAAGCTCTGAAATAGAAATGGAAATTAGACAACTTCCACTTAAAAAGAGCCCAGGGCCAGATGGATTCACAGCTGAATTCTATAAGGTCTTCAACGCAGAGCTCACACCAATATTCCTCAAGCTCTTCAACGAAATTGAAAATGAAGGTTCTTTACCAAACTCATTCTGTGAAGCCAGCATATCCCTCATCCCCAAACCAGACAGAGATTCATCAAAGAAAGAGATCTATAGACCCATTTCTTTGATGAATATCGATGCAAAACTTCTCAACAAAATACTGACCAACCGTCTACAACAACTCATCAAAAAAATTATACACTATGATCAAACTGGATTCATCACAGGGAGGCAACGCTGGTTGAACATACACAAATCAATTAATATAATTCAACACATTAACAGGAGCATGGATAAAATCACATGATTGTCTCAATAGATGCAGAAAAGGCATTTGACAAGATCCAAAACCCCTTTATGTTAAAAGATGTGGAGAAACTAGGAATCCATGGAGCATTTCTCAATGTAATAAAGGCTGTGTATGTGAAACCCACTGCTAGTATTATACTTAATGGTGAAAATCTAAAGCCATTCCCTCTAAAATCAGGAACGAGACAAGGATGCCCACTCTCTCCACTCCTTTTTAACATAGAACTAGAATTCCTAGGCAGTGCAATAAGGCAAGAAGCAAGCATAAAGGGAATCCAAGTAGGGAAAGAGGAAATAAAACTATCCCTCTTTGCCGATGACATGATTCTGTATTTAAAGAATCCTATAGACTCTACTCCCAAGCTCCTTGAGCTGATTCAAAGCTTTGGAAGGGTAGCAGGCCATAAAATCAACCCTCACAAATCAACTGCCTTACTTTACGCCAACACTGAGAGGAACGTGGCAATAATCAGGAAAGAAACTCCTTTCACAATAGCCTCAAAGAAAATAAAGTACCTAGCAATTAGCTTAACTAAGAATACAAAAGACCGTTTAGATGAAAATTTTAAAACCATAAAAAAGGAAATTAAAGCAGAACTAAGGAAATGGAAAAACCTCCCATGCTCCTGGATTGGAAGAATCAACATTGTGAAAATGACAATCTTGCCAAGGGCTATCTACAAATTCAATGTAATACCAATCAACATCCCAATGTCATTCTTTAAAGAAATGGAAGAGGCAATTCAAAATTTCATATGGAATAATAAAAGACCCCGTATAGCAAAAACACTTCTTAGCAGAAAGAACAGCGCTGGAGGAATTTCAATTCCAAACTTAAGACTCTATTACAGAGCTATAATTCTCAAAACAGCTTGGTACTGGCACAAGAACAGGCCTGAAGTCCAATGGAGTAGAACTGCGGACCCAGATATTAAACCACAGACCTATGGCCACCTAATATTTGACCAGGGAGCCAAAAAAATAGAATGGAAGAAAGATAGCCTCTTCAACAAGTTGTGCTGGCAGAACTGGTTAAACAACTGCAGAAAACTAAAGTTGGATCCTTCTTTATCACATTGCACTAGAATTAACTCCAAATGGATCAAAGACCTGGAGGTAAAAGTTGACACACTGAAAAGTTTACAGGAAGGAATAGGAGATACACTAGGCCTCCGTGGCACAGGTCGAAACTTTCTTAATAAGGACCAAGAATCACAACAAATCAGAGAAAGGCTGGATAAGTGGGACTGTATTAAACTGCAGAGCTTTTGTATGGCAACGGATATAGCTAGTAAACTAACAGGAAGCCTACAGAGTGGGAGAAGATCTTCACCAACCAAACAACGGACAAAGGCCTCATATCTAAAATATATCAACAACTCAAAAAATTGAATCACTCCAAAACTAACCTCCGAAGTAACACCCATCCCATTAAAAAATGGGCAAAAGACTTAAAGAGAGTCTTCTCTGAAGAAGAAACAAAAATGGCCTATAGACACATGAAGAAATGCTCCACATCTCTGGTCATAAAAGAAATGCAAATCAAAACAACTCTAAGATTCCACCTCACTCCAGTTAGAATGGCCAGGATCAGGAAAACGAATGACAAAGGATGCTGGAGGGGTTGTGGCCAGGAGGGATAAATACTACACTGTTGGTGAGAGTGCAAACTCGTTCAACCCCTATGGAAAGCAGGGTGGCAGTGCCTCAAAAGGCTAAACATAGAATTCCCCTATGACCCAGCAATTCCACTACTTGGCATTTACCCAACAATCCAGAAACAAGGGCATACTAAACCCACTAGCACAACAATGTTCATTGCAGCACTATTCACCATAGCAAAGTTATGGAACCAAACTAGATGTCCCTCAGTTGATGAGTGGATCAACAAGTTGTGGTATTTGTACACAATGGAATTCTATGCTGCTGTCAGAAAGAATGACATCGCCCCATTTGTTAGGAAATGGAAAGACTTAGAACAAATCATATTAAGTGAACTAAGCCAGACTCAAAGGAACTTAGGTTCAGTGGATTCTCTCATTCGTCATAATCAGTAGAAACTTTGGGCTGTACTAGCAGTGATTTGCAATAGAGCAAAAGGCCATATATACGGCCATATAATGTGAAGCTAATTGAAAGGACCTCCAGGATATTGAAACAAAAGCCACATAATGAATGAATGTTGTCCTTAATGTACTATGTTGTCTCTCATCTCCTTTGCTGTCCCTTGGTTATCCCATATTGGTGTAGTGTCTCACTTTGTTATCTGATATATTGAATTTATTTGTATTTGGATATTTGAAATTTGATAGGGAAGGGGGGAAAACCCAGACGGGTGGGGTGCAGCGTTGGAGGGAAATGGGTACCAAGACATGTGAATGGGTATCAATGTATGTGAATTAATGCACCTTCTATCTGGCAAATATCATGTAACCCTTTTACTAATTACAATAAAAAAAATTAAAAAAAGTTGTAATGTGTGGGGAGGATGATGGGGTCAAATACATTTCTTCTTAGAAATATACCTCATCTGGTTGCCCTGGATTTTCCTGGCCTTCGTCTTAGAGAAAGGCCTGTTATACTGGATTTGTGGCTTGGCAATGATCTAGCATGGACATCTCCGAAGAAGACATCCACAACTTCCATGCCTGAGACTCGAGTTTCCTGATCTTTGGCAACAGCACAGCAACATCTTTCTTCCTCCTGAGCCACAAGCCAAGTGAGCTGGCTTGAGTTGGTTGTTAGTTACAGTGGCTTGGTTACCAGGGTTCCATATTCTGTTCCATTGTGAGGGAGGCAGCGTCACCATTCAGGGCCCAATGACCAAAGATCCTTGCTCACAGAAGACCTCACAAAAGACATACTGGAGGCTGAATCTCTCCTCCAATCTCACAATATCATGTGGATGTAGTAAACATCACACCTTATTTGCCCAAACCCAATGTCTTCCACTAGGCCCAACTACCAGTCTGGTCTCAGGCTCAAGGAGCCTTTCTTATGTAAGATCCAAACTTAAGGGTCAATATTGCCCACATACTTTACAAAACATTTGCTTCACAGTGCCTTCTCTGCCTGCTTTTTGCCCCTTGTCGAATTTTTTTTTGTTTTTGCTAGTCTTGGGACTTGACCTCAGATTGTGAACATTGTTCTTGGGCTTTCTTTAGGCTTTAGCTGTCCCACCGAGCCACAGCACCACTTGCAGCGTTTTCTATATATGTGTTAATGAGGAATCAAACCTGAGGCTTTTTGCGTGGTAGCCAAGGACTCTACCACTAGGTCAAACACACAGGGCATCTTGCACATATTTTTGACGTCAATCTACTAGGGTATTATTAGGTTTCTGTATCATAATCAATTTTTTCCTGATGATTAGCTTTGCTGTCATGTGTAAAAATGCAAGAGGGTAAAACACAGAAGTAGTGAAATTTAAAAAAAAACATTACACACATAGATAAGTGTTCATTCTTTGTAGGAGAAAGGTTATTTTGATATGATGATGATAACTTTATAATTACTCTCCAATTAAACGGTATAGGCTGTCTAGTTGGATCAAAAAGCAAGAGCCATCCTTCTGCAATCTTCAAGAGACACATCTTACCCAAAAACAATCATCTTTTTAAAGTGAGAAGTTGGAATAAATTCTATCAACCTAACTGCCCCCATAAACAGGCTGGAGTTGCCATCCTCATATCACACAATAGACTTCAAACTAAAATTAGTAAGAAAAGACAAAGAAGGTTACTACATACTACTAAAGGGATCTTTCCTCCAGGAAGACATAACGATCCTAAATATTTACACACCCAATCCCGGAGCTCCAAACTTCATCAAGCAAACTTTACTTACACTGAAACCATACATAGATCGAAATACAGTGATTGTTGGTGAGTTTAACACACCACTCTCACCTATGGACAGATCAACAAGGCAAAACTCAACAGAGAAACCTTAGAACTGAACAACTATATAGACCAACAAGATCTAGTAGACATCTGCAGAATAATCCACCCAGTAACACCACAATATACGTTTTTCTCAGCAGCACATGGAACATTTTCCAAAATAGACCACATCTTAGGCCATAAAGCAAACCTAGACAGATTCAGAAACACTGAAATTATTCCATGCACACTCTCAGACCATAAAGGCATCAAATTGGAGCTGAAAACACATCTCCACCAAAGAAAACACTGTAACTCATGGAGACTGAACAACACATTGTTGAATCCAAAATAATGGGTAATCGAAGAGATCAGAACAGATATCCAACTGTTTATGAAATTTAACAATAAGGAGCACACAAATATTAACTCCTTAGGGACACAACAAAGGCAGTACTCAGTGGAAAATTTATAGCGCTGAGTGCCTACAACAGCAAGTTGGAAAAATGGCAAACCAACTAGTTAATGTCTCACCTTAACCTCCTGGAAAAAGAGCAACAAACCAACCCTAAACCCATTAGGAGAAAGCAAATTATTAAAATCAAAGCAGAATTAAATGATTTGGAATAAAAAAACTATAGAAAGCATCAACAAAACAAGGAGTTGGTTCTTTGAAAGAATTAACAAAATTGACAAGCCCTTAGTACATCTTACCAAGAAAAGAAGAGAGCATATCGAAATAAACAAAATCGAAGATGAAAATGGTAATATCACGACAGAAATTACCAAGATCCAGAATATCATGAGGGAATACTTCTCAAACCTTTACGCCAACAAATTTGAGAATCTAGAAGAAATGGATGAATTCCTAGACAATATTAACATACCCACACTGAAAGAGATCTATAGACCCATTTCTTTGATGAACATCGATGCAAAACTTCTCAACAAAATACTGGCCAACCTTCTACAACAACTCATCAAAAAAATTATATACTAATTACAATAAAAAAATTTAAAAAAAGAAAGTTGTTGTGTGTGGGGAGGATGATGGGGTCAAATACATTTCTTCTTAGAAATATACCTCATCTGGTTGCCCTGGATTTTCCTGGCCTTCTTCTTAGAGAAAGGACTTTTATACTGTATTTGTGCCTGGCAATGATCTAGCATGTACATCTTCGAGTAAGACAGCCACAACTTCCATGCTTGAGACTCGAGTTTCCTGACCTTTGGCAACAGCACAGCAACATCTTTCTTCCTCCTGAGCCACAGGCCAAGTGAGCTGGCTTGAGTTGGTTGTTAGTTACAGTGGCTTGGTTACCAGGGTTCCATATTCTGTTCCATTGTGAGGGAGGCAGGGTCACCTTTCAGGGCCCAATGACCAAAGATCCTTGTTCACAGAAGACCTCACCAAAGACATACTGGAGGCTGAATCTCTCCTCTAATCTCACAATATACATGTGGATGTAGTAAACAGCACACCTTATTTGTCCAATCCCAATATCTTCCACTGGGCCCGACTACCAGTCTGGTCTCAGGCTCAAGGAGCCTTTCTTAGGTAAGATCCAAACTTAAGGGTCAATATTGCCCTCATCCTTTACAAAACATTTGCTTCACAGTGCCTTCTCTGCCTGCATTTTGCCCCTTGTCGAATTTTTTTTGGTTTTGGTAGTCTTGGGACTTGACCTCAGAGTTTGAACATTGTTCTTCGGCTTTATTTAGGCTTTAGCTGTCCCACCGAGCCACAGCCCCACTTGCAGCATTTTCTATGTATGTGGTAATGAGGAATCAAACCTGAGGTATTTTGTGTGGTAGCCAAGTACTCTACCACTAGGTCAAACACACAGGGCATCTTGCACATAATTTTGACGTCAATCTACTAGGATATTATTAGGTTTCTGTATCCTAATCAATTTTTTCCTGATGATTAGCTTTTCTGTCATGTGTAAAAATGCAAGAGGGAAAAACACAGAAGAACTAGTGAAATTTAAAAAAAAGCATTACGCACATAGATAAGTGTTCATTCTTTGTAGGAGAAAGGATAGTTTGATACGACGATGATGACTTTATGATTACTACGTCAGGGTTGACAGTTTGGCATAGTGGTAGAGTGCTTGCCTAGCATCCATGAAGGTCTGGGTTTGATTGCTCAGTACCACATAGATAGAAAATCTAGATGTGGCACTGTGGCTCAAGTGGCAGAGGGCTAGACTTGAGAAAACACGAGGACAGTGCTCAGGCCCTGAATTCAAGCCCCAAGACTGGCATAAAGATAAAAGAAAATAAAAATGCTTTTTACGAGCTACTTCACTCATAGCATTTGCTTCTGAAATCTTCGCTTCTGCATCTTGTGAAATAGCCCTTTCCCTCAACGTAGACAAGAAAAACAGATCCATCCCATGGTCCACTGTGAGGCCACTGGTTGGGCTAAGAGCTAGTCGTGCAGCAACACATAAGTTTTATTCTAATACTTTCCAAAATGTGTACTCAAATATGTTACCTACTAACCAACTTAGGTCAGTTATCTTTATGCTATATTTTTTTCATTACTACAAAATTCTTACACTCCTATGTTAATCCTATTGTACCTCCCCTGAACTCTCTCATTCTTTTTTTCTATCTCTGGACCTCTGCTCGTCTTTCAACCCTTATACTGCACGGATATACACTTGATGGCTGTTGAGCAATATTGTATATGTAGGTGGTTAATTATTCTCTAGGTCAGAGGGACTTAAAGTCAATAGAGAATGGATTGAGAGGCTTATTGTTTTGGGTATAAATCGCTTATCATTGGTTGTATTAGACTGGTCTGTAAGTGCACAAAAAGAAAGAGTGATAATACCAATCAAAACTTGTGAACATCAAGTGTCTACCACCTACAGAGATCTAGGTTGATTATATCTGAAAAACTATAATTGTATTTAGTAGTAATCTTGCTCCCATTTTCAAATTGGCAGAACAAGAAACTCAAGAAAAATGTCAAATCAAGAAACAACATCCCCCACCCAATGTAAACAGACAATGGAACAGTCACTCGCAAACCTATAGGAGAGTCTTCCAAGTGCTACACAAATGCAATTGATAAACATCATTAATGGAAACTGTGAAAATATAAAGAAAGAGATAATGGAGGAAGCCATAGCTGAACAAGAGGAAAGCATAAACAAGGTGATAAGTGAAAAAGAAGAAGCCATAAAGGAGGCCATAATAAAGGTTTTCAAAGAAAGATGGATGAATTCATAGAATCCACAAATAAAAACGTGAGCAAACTCCAGCAAATGTCCGAAGAAAATAAAGCTACTGAGCTAACCACTCAAAAGGAAATCAAGGAGATAAAGAAGTCCATACATGATCTAAAACAAGAGATGCAAGGCATCAAAAATGAGCAATTAGAAGCAAGGGAGATGAAAATAAAGTAGATAGCTTTGATAGCAGGTTAGACAATGCAGAGGAGAGAATTTCCGGGGCTGAAGATAATTTAGGTATTATAGAGAAAGAACAGAAAATGAGTCAATCCAAATCTAGGATATATGAGAGAGCGCTTCAGGAGGTCCAAGATACAATTAGGAAGCCTAATTTAAGGCTAGTTGGTATTGAGGAGGGCGTGGAGAAAGAGGTCAATGGTATTGGAAATATACTTCAGGGAATCATCTCAGAGAATTTCCCAAATATCCAGAAGGTCAGGCCCATCCAGATACGAGAAACTTTTAGAACCCCAAACAGACCTGACAGAAAAGAACATCCCACCGCCACATTGTGATCCGAACTGGATCAATAGAAACGAAAGAAAAGATCCTAAAGGCAGCCAGGGGAAAGGAATCAGTAACCTATAAAGGCAAACCAATCAGAATAACCCCAGATTTCTCAGCAGAGACCATGCAAGCACGAAGTGACTGGAAGCATATATGTCATGCGCTTAAATCAAATAACTACCAACCAAGAATACTGTAGCCAGCTAAGCTCTCATTCATAACTGAGGGAACAATAAAAACATTCCATTCCAGGGAAAAGCTGCAACAATATGTCAAAACAAAACCAACACTACAGAGAATTCTCAAAGATGCTCTATACATAGAAAACCAAAATAAATGCAATATAGGGAAAGAAATGGCACCTAAACAGCATACCATCCAAGGACCACAAGAACTGTCAAGACACAGGCCCTACTAAAAGCTTTTAAAAATGGTAGGAACTAATAAATATCTCTCAATCCTAACTCTCAATATCAATGGATTTAACTCTCCAATTAAACGGCATAGGTTGTCTAGTTGGATCAAAAAGCAAGAGCCATCGTTCTGCTGTCTTCAAGAGACACATCTTACCCAAAAACAATCATCTTTTGAAAGTGAGAGGTTGGAATAAACTCTATCAAGCTAACTGCCCCCATAAACAGGCTGGAGTTGCCATCCTCATATCAGATACAATAGACTTCAAACTAAAATTAGTAAGAAAATACAAAGAAGGTGACTACATACTACTAAAGGGATCTTTCCTCCTGGAAGACATAACGATCCTAAATATTTACACACCCTTTTGAAGATTCTCAAAAGATTGAAGATTCTGCCAGTGTAAGTTAGATTCCAGCATTGATATTAAATAATGCTATGAGTATGGTTTTATATTTGAAATAGCACTGTTGACAAAATATAACACACATTTGCTTAGTATTTGCTTTTGTTTTCCCAAGAAGTTCAGTACAAGCTAACATGTGTGGCATATATCGACTGGGAGAAATGATTCAGAGTAAGTGACTCATTTGAACAGGAGTCAGTGAAAAGATACAGAAGCAGGATACCCATATTGTGATAATTTGTATCTTTTGCATATTTTGTGTTTGTTATTAATTCCATTTGTAGTGTACATTTCTAGGTAAAAACTTTTAAAATGTTTTCAAACAATTTGTTATTTCAACCGCAAAAAAAGACATTTATATGCCTGATAAAATTCACAGAATCCAAATTTTTCCATATTATTTTTTTTTGTTTTTGTTTTTGAGGGGTCATAGATCTTGAAATCAGCCTGGGCACTATCCCTGAGCTCTTCAGCTCCAGGCTACCACCTTACCCTGGAGCCAAGCCCCACTTCCCATTTTCTAAAGGTAAATTGGAGATAAGAGTCTCAGGTGTTTTTGTGCCAGGATGACTTTAAACCTTGATCCTCAGATCTCAGCCTCCTGAGTAGCTAGGATTATAGAAGTGAGCCACCACCCCATCATGCTCAGCTTTCTGTTTTTTTTTAAACAAGCCCTTTGGCTGGAACTCGGTCTGAGCACTGTCCTTCAGCTTTCCTCAAGCCTAGTGATCTTCTACTTGAGCCACAGCACTACTTCTGGTTTTTTCTGTGTATGTGGTACTGCGGAATTGAACCTTCGTCTTATACAAGCACTCTACAACTATGCCAAACCTCCAGCCCCTCCACATTTGTTTTTGAGATAGATCTTTCCATGCCTCTAGTATGGCTAGAAATCCTTCTTGAGTTTCCCAAGTTCAGGGAGTATTGGTGTGTCCCATCCTGTGTGGCTACATAACCATTGTTTAGGGTACAGTTCTCTCTTCATTCTACCCATCTAGAGCAATTTTCATCTTCCATGTATAATCATTAAACATTCAGCTCCTGTTCCTCTCTACTCCATTCTCTGGAACCATCGTGCTTTTTGGCTCTAAGGGTTTGTTGATCCTTGGAAGCTCTGGAAAGGAAAACATACCCTAGCTCTTCCTTTATGACTGCTGTATTTTTAGTTTACTGTAATCAAGATTCATCTGTAAAATATAGTAAAATGTTCTTCCTTTTCAATGCATTGTTTTGCATATTTCTATCTTTGGATTATTATTAATAGTTGTGAATGGATTCTCCACATATTTGTTCTAGTCTCTGCTTTCTCTTCCGTTAGGTACAAATCTAGAAATAGAAGTGTTGGACCATATTTCTATGTAATTCTATATTTAGTACTTTTTTAGCACTCTCCACGCAATTTTTGATTGTTTTATATTCCTTGCAGAAATATTCCAGAGTTCTACTTCTTCTCACTTCCTTCCCAGTAATAGTTAGACTTTGAAAGTTGTTTTTTTTGTATGCGTGTGTGTGTGTGTTTGTGTGTGTGTATGTGGATCTTTTTGTTTAAAACTATATTTATATTAACATATTTAAAGTAATGATTTCATTGTAATTTTAATTTTTCTCATGACTGTTAATATTGAACTTCTTTCTACATTTTGAACTAATATTTCTATATATTCGTTTTACAAAATCCTCTCCAATCTCCAATTTTTTTCCCTTTTTTTGTGGGGTAGTGGGGAAAGTCATGGGGCTTGGACCTTGGGCCGTGAGCTCTTTAGTTTAAGGCTATTGTCCTACCCTGAGTATTGCCCCTCAGTTCTTCTGCTCACAGCTCCGTACCCCTCTTCCCATTATATACAGAACAAAGGTCATCCTCAGTCTTTTTGAAAAAGTAAAACAAACAGTAAATTTGTAGTATGAAACAGCAAGAAATAAATTTCTTGCCAGGTGCAGTGACTTCTACCTGTAATCCTAGCTACTCAGATATCAGGCTGATATCTAATGATTTGGTTCAATGCCAGCCTGGGCATTAGAAAGTCTATGAGACTCTCATCTACAGTTAACCACTAGAATATGGGAAGTTGCATTGTGGCTTCATAGGTAGAGTAATAGCCTTGAGTTGAAGAGCTCAGGAACTGTGCCCAGGCCCAGAATTCAAGCCTTACAAATCCCCCAGCCAAAAAAAGAAAAAAAAGTTTCTTCCCCAATTGATTATTATGCCAGACATAGAACATTAACATTCTGGGTGTACTTCACAGTATTATTACTTGATACCCTAAGATTTTGCAATATTCTCACAGAACCAGCATATGTCATCATATAATGTAGTTCCTTTTCAATGGAATAATTCCATTTATAACCTAAATCTACTCCCCCGACTTATTTTTGTCGATACCACAATTGCTCTCCCATGATATGCCACAAGCCATTAAACATTTTATGGTGGGTAATTGGAAAGGAGTCTCATGGAATTTTGTGCCAGGCTGGCTTTGAACCATGGTCCTCAGATCTCAGTCTCCTGAGTAGCTAGGATGACAGGCGTGAGCCACCAACACCTGGCTTGCCTTTTTATTTTTTGTGGGTCTTGGGACTTGAACTCTGGGCCTAGGCACCATCCCTAAAATTTTCAGGTCAATATTTCATGTAAGTCTAAACATTTAAGTAAAGCAATACAATTCCAACAAAAAAAGAATAAAATTCCAGACAAGGTGTGTCTATAACTCAGTGCTAATTACTTGATGAAAATGTGCCATTCCAGAAGCTGGTGTTATTTGATGATGTAGCTGTGGATTTCAGCTGGAAGGAGTGGCAGCATCTGGACAATGCTCAGAGGACCCTGTACAGAGATGTAATGCTGGAGACCTACAGCAACCTGGTGTCCTTAGGTGAGCAAGAGTCAAATTCACTTGCAAGGCCAAGTGCCTTGTTATTTTGCAGATACGTGAATGTTTATCAAACTTTCAATACTATTTAAATGAAAGATTCCAGGCCCTGAGAAATATCATTACTTTCTAAAGAAAACCTAAGGTAATTTTGTACTCATTCTTCAGGATACCTTCAGGATACTTTGACAACAGTTCTAAATTATGTTTCCTCTAATGGAGACGACATTCCAAACTTACACAGTAATTGTAAGTGGATAAACCATCCAGAATAGAATATATATCATTATTGGAAATAGGATCTACAAATCACTAAACAGTGAGTTTATAATGGAAACCTGGCACTAGGTGCAATGTTTCATGCCTGTAATCTTAAAATATTCAGGAGGAAGAAATCTAAGAATTCTAATTTGAAGCCAGCAATGGCTTAAAAATTGCCATGAAACTCTATAACTGCAAGTAACCCCTCAAAAATATTAGTGGAGTGTCAAGAGTTTGACTTTGTGGTTGAGTGCTTGCCTAGCATGCATGAAGACCTATGCATGTAAGTGGAGCTGGGACTCAAACTGGTATTTTTCTAGCCTTGAGAAAGACAGCTAAGTTTATGCCATACAAAATGAATCCAGAGCTGGGGAAAAGTCAACCATGGAGTCAGTGAGAAATGAGGGAAAAGATTTAATAGATAACTTGTGAGTAGGATGTCTGCGAACTTAAAGCAATGATGACCAAGCATAAGCAATAACTCTCTACTGTTTCTAATTTACAGAGCCCTATGTTCCCAAACCTGTATTAATTGACAAGCTAGAGCACTGTGCAGACCTCTGGATAGGAAATTCCTCTGACAAGAATATCACAGGTGAGTGAATGCATCTTCATATTGATGTTGGAGCCTGAGCCCCATTGGTAAGTTCATGTTGTGATGTACTGAGCAATAATATTCTTAGTTACCCTAAATCCTGTGCAGAACCTATGGAATTCTTTGTGAATGAATCAAGAATCATTTTCTTTTCCCAATCCTATGCTTGGTCTCAGGGCCTGAGCATGGTCCTTGGGTTTTCTCAAGGCTAGCTCTCTACTTCTTGAGTCATAGCACCACTTCTGGCTTTTTCTTTGTATGTAGTACCAAGGAACTGAATCAGGTCTTTGTGCATGCTAGCCCAAACCCCCGGCACCAAGAATCATAGGGTGATATAATGAATTCTATGTGGCAATAGAGTTAAAGTTAGATTTCTCTGTAGAAATCACTGTGAAACAAAATAAAATGAGAAAGCCATGAGCCCGTGGCTCATGCCTGTAATCCTAGCTACTTAGGAGGCTGAGATCTGAGGATCAAGGTTCAAAGACTGACCTATCACAAAAACACCTTAGACTCTTCTCTCCAATGAACCAATAGAAAATGAGAAGCGGGGTTGGGACTAAAACATAGGGCAGTAGCCTTGAGCTGAAGAGCTCAGGAAGAACAGCCAGGTCTAGAATTCAAGTCCCATGACTGCAAAACAAGAAAGAAAGAAAGAAGGAAAGAAAGAAAGAAAGAAAGAAAGAAAGAAAGAAAGAAAGAAAGAAGAAAGAAAGAAGAAAGAGGCAAGGAAGAGGGAAGGAAGGAAAGGAAGGAAGAAAGGAAGAAAGAAGGAAAGAAAGAAAGAAAGAAAGAAAGAAAGAAAGAAAGAAAGAAAGAAAGAGATATTTCATTTCTTTAAAACTAAGACTATAAATGATTGAGCAAACAAGGAATAAGTCAGGGCATTATTTTCTGATAAGGATAATATCTTTTTGCTGGTAGGAAGAGACTGGTATTCAGAACCAGACCTTTCCACCAGAAATTGAGCCTAGTGGTAGAGTGCACAAAGACACAGGTTTGATTCCTTATTACCACAAACATAGAAAAAGCCAGAAGTAATGAATTCATTGGTAGGGTACTAGTCTTGAGAAAACCCAAGGACAGTGGTTAGGTCCTAAGTTCAAACCCAGGAATGGACGGAAAAAAAAACAACAAAGTTTCAATCAACATAAGAAAATTAACTAGACAATGAGCTGGGGATTTTCTGGTCTTCCATGGTTCTGAGGGACAGGAGTGTTAGAAAAGGAATTTTTATAAGACTTCAAATGGAAAGAAACAAATTTCAAAATTCCCACAAATACCTAAATTGAGACTTTAGTGAGAAGTTGTAACTGAAGGGATATAGGTGTAAGTCCTTACTCTCAAGAATCGTTCTTGCTTGGATCAAAGGCAAACAGACATATAAACCAAACTTGTGGCCATTGAATCTAGAAAAAATTCGTGTTCCTCACTTAATGGTTAATAAGCAAACAGCATTGAAACTGGGTAAGGTAATCCTATCTGCTACTCAGGACCTGAGACTCTTATCTGTAGTTAACTCTAGAAAACAGGAAGTGGGGCTGTAGCTCAAGGGTAGGGGTTATAGTCTTCTGCTGAAGTGTTCAGGGACAGGGCCGAGGCCTATGAACTACAAAAAAAAAAGAAAAGAAAAGAAAAGAAAGTTTTAAAAAGATGCAAAACAGCACAATATTTAGATTATTTCTCAAAAATAAAAGAAAGGGAGCTATTACTCAATGTATAAACAAAACAGTATTTGAAAAAAAACAGCTGCAGGTATAGTATAGGTAGTACTCAGCTTAAAACTGTAGCAATATAGTTGGGTAATTTCAATAAATATTTCCTGTGATATAAAAAGAGAACTATTATATAAGTACCGCGCTCTAACCGATTGCGCCCCTGGAGCACTCCTTTGCTGTCCCTTGGTTATCTCATATTGGTATAGTATCTCACTTTGTCATCTGATTTATTGAATTTATTTGTATTTGGATATTTGAAATTAAATAGGGAAGGGGGGAAAATGAAGACGGGTGGGAGGTGTGGGGGGGGGGAGGGATACGGGTACCAAGACATGTGAAATGGTATCAATGCATGTGAATTAATGCACCTTCTATCTGGCCAATATCATGTAACCCTTTTACTAATTACAATAAAAAAAATACAAAAAAAGACAACTAAAACACAGAAAAACATTATTGGTCATTGTAAAATATCATTTTCTTAATATGTTAGGGAGAAAAGCATATATTTCTCACAAATCAATTTCCACTTTTACATTTTAAAATATCTAACACTTAGGATGGGACAGTAAAGTCATTACCTTTACAGTAAGGAATATTTGTATCTCATGTATGTTTGTGTCTTTTTTTCTATGACTCATTTTTGATGTCCAGGTAATGGGAAATGTGTTCAACACCTGCCAGGAAAGTCCACATGAATGTCTTTGTGAAGTAGCAGTTGCAAGTAGTATCGAAGTGGAGGAAAACGTGACATTAGCAACAATTTTAAATTTGAGCTCTACACATAATCCAGAGCTGATTAGGAATAACGGTAACAACTTAGGGGTGAGGACTGAGGAGTTCATTAATTGTCAAAACATGCTTCTGTCTCCTAAGCCTGATGAGATGCATGCTGCATATAGATCTCATATGTCTCCTGTTCTTAAAAAATCCATCGGATATTCAGAGCATTTTATTCATGATTGTGACAGTCCAAAAGATCTGCAGTATCATAATTCTGTTCTCCCTGCCCAAGAAATTCTTCAGGGAGGGAGGAAAACTGCTAAATGTACTGTGTGATGAAAAATATTGTACTTAACACCGACCATCACTACACATCCGAAAATGTACACAGGAGAGACTCCTCATATATGTAGTGAATGTGAGAAATCTTTCAGTAATGAAATACACCTTACAATACCTCAGAGCAAATATCCTGAGATATGTGATGCGTACATCAAGTGTGAAAATTAATTTCTGAGAAGTCAGACCTGACTCTCCAACCTCGATCTCCAAGAGAAGACAAACCTTATGAATATGAGGAACGTAATAAAATTTCTGCCCAGAATTCAGCTCTCAGCACACATCAGAGATCTCACACAGAAGAGAAATCTTATGAATGGGATAAATGTGGGAAGACTTTTAGACTGAAATCATACCTCACTTTGCACCAGAGAAGACACACAGAAGAGAAACCTTATGAATGTAACAAATATGAAAAGTCTTTCACCCAGAAGATACACCTTCGAGTTCATCAAATAACACACACAGGAGAGAAATCTTATAAGTGTAATGAATGTGGAAAGTCTTTCCAAGGGAAGGGAAAACTTCGTGTTCATCAGGGAATACACACAGGAGTGAAACCTTATGAATGTAACCAATGTGTAAAGTCTTTCAGACAGAAATCTTCCCTCAAATTGCATCAAAGAACACACACAGGAGAGAAACCTTATGTGTGCAACAAATGTGGAAAGACCTTCAAGAGGAAGTCATATCTTGATGGGCATAATAGAACACACACAGGAGAGAAAACTTATGCATGTAGTGAATGCAGAAAGTCTTTCAAATGGAAGGTAAAACTCCATGTTCATCAGAGAATATACTCAGGAGAAACACCTTATGAGTGTAACATATGTGGAAAGTCCTTCACACAGAAGCCAAACGTCAACATGCATAAGACAATTCAAACAGGAGAAAAACCTTATGAATGTAACCGATGTGGAATGTCTTTCAAATGGAAGTCTTCCCTCAAATTGCATCAGAGAACACACACAGGAGAGAAACTGTACGAGTGCATCAAATGTGGTAAGACCTTCAGATGGAAGTCACATTACAGGAGGCATAACAGAATTCACACATATTAGAAACCTTAGGAATATAACCAAAGTTGAAAGTCTTTCGTGCAGTATTCACCCTTCAGGAAGCGTAAGAGAGTTCACACATATGAGAAGCCTTAGCAATGTAATAAATAGGAAAGACTATTTAGTCTGTGGAAGAAAACTCAGCTTGTGTCACAGAACCAACACAAGATAAAACCCTTAATGAATGTAGCAAATGTTCAGTCTTTTCCCCAGAAGGCACAAGTCAAGATTTATCACTAAACACCCACAGGATAGAATCCTATGAATAAAATGAAAGGGAAATTTTCTTGAAGAACTCATAGTTGAGTTTGCATGATACCACACAGACACAGGATAAAAATCGTATGAATATAAGAATATGAAAAATCCATCATGAACGTATGACTAAGTATAAAATGCACATAGGAGAGAAAAACCTTATGAATATTACAAATGTGGAAAGTGTTTGACCTGGAAGGCATACTTCTGTGTTCATCACAAACCTGATTCCCATAGAAGAAAAGAAAACTAATGAATAGAACAAATGTGCAATGACTTTTAATCAGAAGTCAGTCTTCAGTACATTTCAGAACATACACAATAGAGAAATTCTGAGTAATGAAAAACATTTAGCTATATATACAATCTCTGTATATGGGAGCATTAGGGTAAGTCTTCTAAACAAAGTCAACCTTCAGCAAGCATTAAGAGCACTCACAGAAGAAATAATAGCATGTAGGAAAACCTTTGTCAGGAACCTCTAAAAGCTGACTGTGTGGCTTAGTGGTAGAGTGCTAACCTATCAAGGATGAAGACCTGGGTTAGATTCCTCAATACTATGTGAAAAGAGCAAGCCAGAAGCAGCACTGTGGTTCAAATGGTAGAGTGCTAACCTTGAGCAAAAGTAGCTCAGGCCCTGAGTTCAAGCCTAAGTATGAGAGAGAGAGAGAGAGAGAGAGAGAGAGAGAGAGAGAGAGAGAGAGAGAGAGAGAGAGACAGAGAGAGAGAGACAGAGAGAGAGAGAGAAAGAGAGAAAAGAGAGAGAAACAGGAACTTCTAAATTTTACAGAGATAGAGAAGGAGAGAGAGAAGGAGACAGAAACTAATTTCTAAACTTTACAGTCTTTCTATTTCCTTACAAATTCGTCTATGTCATTCTTTCTGACAGAAGCACAGAATTCAATTGTGTAAAAATACCATATTTGATCTACTCATCAACTGACGGGCATCTGGGTTGGTTCCCTACCTTTGCTATAGTAAATAGTGCTGTGATAAATGTTATTGTTCTAATGAATTTAGTATGTCCTATCTGAACGATTGCAAGTAGTGAAATTGCTGGAACACAGGGGAGCTCTATGTTTAGTCTTTTTGGGATACTGCCATACTGCGTTCCATAGTGGTTGAACGAGTTTGCAATCCCACCAGCAGTGTAGTAGTGATCCCTCCTGGCCACATCCCCTCCAGCATACGTTATTAGATTTCTGGATCTTGGCCATTCTAACTGGAGTGAGGAGGAAAAGGGAAAGAGGAACTGAAAATTTCTCTCCTTACAGATGACATGATTCTGTATTTAAAGAACCCTATTGAAACTACTCCGAAGCTGCTTGAGCTGATATAAAACTTTGGTAAGGTAGCAGGGTATAAAATGAACCCTCAATGACAACTGCCTTCCTATATGCCAACAAATGAGAGGAATGAGGCAAGAATCAGGATAGCAACTCAGTTTGCTATCAAAGAAAATAAAATACCTAGGAATTAACTTAGAATGTAAACCTCCTTTTTGATGGAACTATAAACTCTGGAGAAGGAAATTAACGCAGAACTGAGGAAATGCAAAAACCTATGCTCCTGCTTTGGAAGAAGTAGTATTGTAAAAATGGCAATCTTGATAAGGACTATCTACAAATTCAGTGCAATATTCATCAATATCCCAATGTCATTCTTTAAAGAAACAGAAGAGGAAATCCAAAATTTCACTTGGAATAATAAAAGACCCCTTATAGTCTGTCTTCTTGCATGATACATAATGTTTAATCTCACCTTCTCCACCAAAATCTCACCTTTCTCATTGAGACATAGGTGGCCGTGTTTACTAGCAGCAAAGGCTCAAACGCGCAGTTTCAGGTGTCACCACTGCCTCTGTTACTGGGTAGAGCCAACTCTGTCATCGATTCTGAGGTCTGCTCTGGGAGTCTTGGTCACAAGTTGTTCTGTGGCTTCTGCTCCCAGCCTGTGCCCATTTGCTTCCTTTTCCTCCAGCAGCCTACAACAGGGAATGAAGTTCAGGCGCTGATGCTCTCCTTCATATGCAGGGCAGGATGAGCCCAACCCTCCCTCATCTTCCTCTTCCAATTTTTGGGAAAAAATGTGCTGGCAGAAGTCCTCAGGTGTGGCGCATGGCTGATCCACGCTTTTAATCCAGGCTGGTCAGGAGGCTGAGATCTGAGTATGGAAGTTCCAAGTCACCTAGAACAGGAAAGTCTGATAGATTCTTACTACCAAAAATAAAAACAGCTGGGAATGGAGTTTGTGCTCAAGTGGTAAAGGGCTAGTCTTGAGTACAAATGCTTAGTGCCCAGGCCCTGAGTTCAGGCTCCAGCACTGCCAACAACCTCACTTTAGTGAGATTTTAGCTTTATCCATGTAGGCACATCTCACTGGAATCTTTGCTGGTAGAGATAGTCTTCATAATTTTGTCTCAAGGTAAAGGTCCTCTTGGGTAGTACACAAAAGGTGTCATGGAGAGAGGAGCCCCACTTGCTCCAGGTTTGAAGATGGCATAGGTGAAGCCAGCATGGAGTTGGCACATCAGTCTTTTTCCTAGCACCACCTACCAGTGAATTTCCAATGACAGTGATTGTTGTGGGATTGTGTGATTGAAGTGCCCCATTAAGGTCAGTGTTAGCACATCCAAACTTGGATACCAGAAATGCTGAAATCTCACAGCTAAGATTTCTGTTGGCTACAGAAATTCTGGTGTGTCTGTGATTCACAAAAATTTCAGGTGCAAAGATTCTGAAGCTTGATGCCATGTGTTTATTCCATTTAGTAAAATTATTTTAATGCACTGTATAAGTTAAAACATTTGATAAGAGTCAGGGGTAGTGAAAACATTGTTCTTGAAATCAGGTGTCTGGCAGGGTAATGGGGGGTTGTTGGTGGCTGGGACTATGAAGCGGGAGCTGCTATCAAACCATGGATCATGTTCCTCTTTGTCTGGGAGAAATGACTCCAAAGATGAAATTTGAATGGTGAGGAAAAGATGATGATGTACTCAGGAAATTTCTCCTAAACAAATGCTCATGTGGAAGTGGGATGGGGGCTGGGCATATCTGAGCTAAGAAAAAGCTCCAGGTCTTGAGTTCAAGGCCAGGAAAGAAAGAAGGAAGGTAAAAAAAGGGAAGTATGTGAGGAAGGGAAATATATAAATGAAAGAGAGAAGGAACTAGAAATTGGAAACTAGAGAGTATTTAAAAGTCATCAGTCCTTCTAAGAAAAGTGTTGGAGTATGGGTTCTATATGTGGTGAACTGGAAGCCCAGCAGTGACTTGTTAACCAAAGAGTCACCATGATGAGCAAAGGATAGAAATCTGCATGAGTCTCTTAGCAGATGGAGTCACAGAAGAGAACCTCAGCTCCTCAGTATATAGAGATGGGGAAGTTGGCATCACCTTGATGTCATTGTGTCCATGGAGACTGAAAGCCATGGCTCTGTGAAAGCACAATGTTCTGGTTACTGAGCTGGGATGCTGAAGAGAGCCAAGTCCTGGCCATGAAGAAATCGGGGTGGCAGAAGAGCAACTCTGCTGAAGTGTGTGCCTGCTTGGCTGTACTTATTCTGTGGTGGATCAGGCCGGAGCGGGTGATAGTAACTGTTCTGTGGTCACAAGCCCTTCACCAAGAGCTTCC
Organism: Megascapheus bottae; assembly: GCA_024803745.1. Classification (NCBI taxonomy): domain Eukaryota; kingdom Metazoa; phylum Chordata; class Mammalia; order Rodentia; family Geomyidae; genus Megascapheus; species Megascapheus bottae. Next base: position 5,446,418 of record JANJXV010000052.1, on the reverse strand, counting down.
TCTGGGATCCTCATAAGCTACAGGGTGGCTGGTGGTGGGATGTGTGTGGGGTGGAAGTGATAGAGGGATGGATGCATGGCAAGGTGGGTGAAGAGATGAGAGGAATGATGAGAGCCCAGTTCATTGGTTTCCAAGGTTAATGGGTGGGAGGTAGAGAGGCATGAGGGAGTAAAGATGGAGGCAGGGGAAGGTGGTGACAGAGTGAGGCCATCTGTAGTGCCAGCCTGGCCATCATCTGAAGCCCATAGGCAGCTTCCTGATCCCTCATTTTGTCCTGCTCCTTGTGGAGGGAATGTGACGTGTACCCAGAGCTAGGGGTGGGGCAATGTTAGTAGCACCTGGAGAACCATTGGTCTCTACCTTGGTGAGGGGCGTTTATGGCTCCCAAGCTTGGTTGCCTGATAGCTATGGAACAGATCTCTCCTTAGCTACCACAGTCAGTGGCTGCTCTCCATCTAGGGTTAGGGCACCTGCTCAGCCATCAGGACACCCCATGACAGGACAGAGGCCTACAATTCAGATGGCAGCACAGGGGTGAAGATGATCTCACCATAGCCCTAGTTACATGGCTGTCCCTGCATGCAGGACAGGATGAGCTGGGGGAAGATGTTCTCTGTGTTTTTCCACAGCCTATCCCGGCCTCTTCTTGTGTCTGATTAGACCAAGAGAGTACCAGGTTCCCTCTCATAGTCCTGGTTCTTTGTCTTTTACAGTCATGAGGCTTGAACTCAGGTCCTGGGTACTGTCCCTGAGCTCTTTTGCTCAAGGTTGATGCTCTACCATTTGAACCATAGTGCCATTTCCAGCTTTTCCTTTTCATGTGGATCTCTGATATGTCCAGTGCTGTGCCTGCAGGGAGGCACTCACCCCACAGACAGAGCCACCTCTGCCGTGACTGTGACTGCCCACAACCCTCACACCCACTCCTTGCACACCCCTCGACTCCAGTTTTAGCTCCTCTTGGACTGGGTGTCCAGCCTACCCCTTCCTACACTCACAAAGGGTCTACAATTGTCTTCCCAGGGTCCTTTCTTCTGCCAGCCAGAGTACAGACTGTGCACATCTTGACGATCACAGAGCTCAAAGCCAAAGGCTGAGATGCAGAAGGGGGTGACCCAGTAGCTGCACAGGGCCCATGGATCATCCTGTGCATCCCCCAGCCTGTGACTTCCCCCACCCCCTTGGCAGGGAAGCTCCGTGCCCACATCCTGATCGCTGGTCCCCTCCAATTCCATTCTCCCTTGGATTTTGCAGACTGTCTACCATCAGGTTCTAAAATTCTATTCATCACTTTATGTCCTTATCACTGACTTGCTACTTTGGCAGGATCTCCCCGTGCCTGGAGAGTGGGCATGTCATGTACTCTCTGTGGAGAAGTTGCCCCAGGAGAAGAAATATGCACATCATGTGAGTGTTGGACAGGGCAGGAGGGCTCCCTAGGATCAGAAGCCACAGGAGGGGTGCAGATGTGGGAATGCTAGGGGACCCTGGGGACAGTGGGCGTTAGGGCACAGTTGGTTCCTTCTGCAGGGTTGACACCGCTTCACAAACCCAACAGAATGAGGTTCACATTACAGATGTCAGAGACATTGCAGATTGCCAATGGGCGCAGGGGTCACTGTCACCCCCAGATGCTGGCTGCATGCTGGGATGCACGTAGAGATGTTTTCAAGATCAGATAATGAGGATGTTGCAGGGTGTAACCATTCTTTTCAGATGGCTCTCTAGCTCTCTTGAGCTTCATCTCTATCTTTGGCTTTTTCTTGGCAGTTAACTGGAAATGAGAGTTTCATGGACTTTCCTTACTGGACTGGCTTCAAACAGAAGCTATGCACAGTTTTCAAACCATACCCTACTGAAGAAGGGAAGCTTGATCTGGTGCTTAACTGGGTTGCACTTTGGCTCCGTTTGCTATGCCTCACGGGAGGGGGCTCATCATTTGTAGACTAAGATCTCATGACCTTCAAAGCCAAAGGCTACCTGAAAGTTCAGGGTCCCAGCCTATGTGTTGGGCCTCTGTGAATACATTCTCTGTTATGCTGGGTCATCAACCCATGTTTTAAGCTGGAAGTAGTCAATGCCACATTTGATAAGAACATCTGCCAGAGATTGTCACCTCATGAAAGCAAATTCTAAATTTGTATTCCATTTCCTGTGGTGGAGAAATCCCCTCCAAGTTAGACAGACTCACATCCACCTGCAGGTCACACTCCGAATTCACCCTTGAGTGTCCTCATGGTATTGGGATCTAAGTTTGTAGGGAATGTTGGTTTAGTACATGAATTAGCTGGACAAGTGATGACAAACGTGTTGTGGATTAATATGAGAAAAATTTAAGAAGCCCTGGGGGAGCATAACCTGACCCTCTGTGGTGCTATAAATCTGAAAGTATGTTCCAGACTGAGAAACAATCACCTGGCTTTGTGTTTGGCATCCAGACAAGTGAGTGCATGTCTTAGCTGTCAGCCAATTCAGAGGAGGACATGAATAAGTGGGTGGAAAGCATCTGTCAGACCCCTGTCTGGGGGCAGGTGGAGAGAACATAGGAAGGTAGATACCATGGCTATGGTGGGGCCAAAAAAGGGTAAAAGAGGCAAAGGAACGAGGTACTGGTAGCTCAAGCCTGTCATCCTAGCTACTCAGGAGTTTGAGATCTGAGGATCACAATTCAAAGCCAGCCCAGGACAGAAACTCCATGAGACTCTTATCTGCAATAAACTACTGAATGCAAGAAGCTCAAGCTCAGTGACAGCATCCAGGCCTAGCGTTCAAAACCCAGGACTGGCAGAAAAAAGTATCAAAGGACAAGAAGCTGGCCAAAAGTTAGAGGGACTCTATCTTGACAAACAATACAATGGTAAGTTGCACTCAGAAGACTTGCACAAAATCTGGAAATGCCTAAGACCTGTCTATGTATGTTTCCTGTTTGTCTAAATACATACGTTTATGCATTTATATATTAGGATAGAGAGACAGATCAATACATATGACTATACATATATACATAGCGAGACACTTATGGGTGGGTGGTATACTGTGTGAGAATTTGTGTTTGTGTTTTGTGGATGGCTATCTCTGTTGAAGAAAGATAGAAAATATGTAAATATCTTTAAAAAAACTTGATAAAATATAGAGAGACATAAGCTCTTGAGGGAATCTGAAATGACAAGATTATTCACAGGCACGTTTATCCTTATGGATTCCTCAGCAAGTTTTAATTTTTTTCAATATTTTCTTTCTTTTTTTGAACCAGTGCTAAGGATTTCTCTCAAGGACCAGGTGCTGCCAATTACGAATTTTCTCATGACTGGTACAAGAGGAACTGAGCCACAGTTCCACTTTTGCCTTATTTATTCGTGCTTAACTGAAGATAAAGATTTCTATCAGTGACTTTCTTTCAGGGGCTGGATTCTAACGAGGATCCCCAGACCTCAGCCTTCTCTATAGCTACAATTAACAATATGAGAACCCAGCACTGGGTTCCAATGCACAGGGCAAGAAATTGAGTGAATCTCTCAACTCCAATTAGCTATAATAAGCTACAAGTGAAAGACCAATACCTTTGAGGAAAAGATGCTGAGGGTTATCACACAGGCCCTATGAGTAAGCCCTAAACCCTGTACACATGTGTGCATGCACACATTGGCAGATACACACACACATGCACACACACAATATCTCAGGCAATATTGTATTTTGAATTAATATCCAAAGATTGGACAACAGGATAGCAAGTAATAAAATCTGTTTTTCTTGTCTACATTGAGGGAAAGGGATAAGTCACAAGATGCAGAAGCGAAGAATTCAGAGGCAAATGCTGTGAGTGAATAACTTGTAAAAAGCACATTTCTTTTCTTTTCTTTTCTTTTGTTTTTCTGCCATTCCTGGGGCTTGAACTCAGGGCCTGAGCACTGGTCTTGGCTTTTCCCAAGTTTAGCCCTCTGCCACTTGAGCCACATTGCCGTATGGATTTTTATATCTGTGTGATATTAAGGACTCAAACCTAGATCTTCATGGATGCTAGGCAAGCACTCTACCACTGGGCCAAACTCTAAACCCCGATTAAGTATTTATAAATAGTCATCATCATCATATCAAAATATCCTTTCTCCTACAAAGAATGAACACTTATCTATGTCTGTAAGACTTTTTTTATGTCACCAATGCTTCTGTGATTTTCCCACTTGCATTTTTACAGATGACAGCACAGATATTCATCAGGAAGAAAAATAGATTAGGATACAGAAACCTAACAACGTCCTAGTAGATTGAAGTGAAAAATATGTGCAAGATGGCCTGGGTGTTTCATCTATTTGTAGAGTGCTTGGCTACCACACAAAAAGACTCCGGTTTGATTCCGCAGTACCATATACATAGAAAACGTTGGAAGTGGTGCTGTGGCTTGGTGGAACAGCTATAGCCTAAAGAAAGCCTAAGAACAATGGTCAGGCTCTGAGGTCAAGTCCCAGGACTAGCAAAAAAAATGTGCAAGAGGCAAAATGCAAGCTGAGAAGGCACTGTGAAGCAAAATGTCTTGTGAGGGGTAAGGGGAATAGTGACAGTTAAGTTTGGATATTACCTAAGAAAGGCTCCTTGAGCCTGAGACCAGGCTAGCACTTATGCCTAGTTAATGACTTGGGATTTGAACAAAAAGGTGTGCTGTTTACTACATCCATATGTGAGGTGGGAAGGGAGATTCAGCCTCCAGTATGTCTTTGGGGAGGTCTTCTGTGAGCAAGGAGCTTTGGTCATTGGGCCTTGAAAGGTGACCCTACCTCCCTCACAATGGAACAGAATATGGAAACCTGGTACCCAAGACACTGTATGTGACAACCAGCTCAAGCCAGCTCCCTTGGCCTGTGGCTCAGGAACCAGAAAGATGTTGCTGTGCCGTTGCCAAAGATCAGGAGGCTCGGATCTCAGGCATGAGAGATATGAATGTCTCACTTGAAGAAGTAGATGCTGGATCAGTGCCAAGCCCAAATTCCAGTATGTCAGGCATTTCTCTAGGAAGAAAGCCAGGAAACTCCAGGGCAACTCAGATGAGTCATATTGAGAAGAAACCTGTTGGAACCCATCATCCTGCCCACACACTACAACCTTCTTGTGTGCTTTCAAGTGACTATACTGAGATTAGAGTGTGTCATTTCCAATCTACTCTATTCCAATTCCTCAGTGTGAAGTGTGGTCCCATTCCTACGTTTGAAATATCCACTGTTTTGCCAACATAGTGTGATGGTAAGTCAGCTCAGACTCTGAATGAGCCTTGTAACCTATGGATCCTGGAGGAAGGCCTGTTGGAGATGCTGCTGACAAAGCTGATCCCTGCCTACCAGAAAGGTGATCTCTTTTATGTGGGAAACTTCCTGCACAATTTCAAATAGTGGAGGACAATGTAGTAGTTGCTGGAAATTCTCTGGAAAAAGTGAGTGTTCCCCCTCCAAACCCAGGTTTGCTCAACTCTCCTGGCCAAGTCTTGGAATACTTGGCTCCTCTCTGAGCCTGTTTGGTTCACTGGGGTGTTCACAGGGGAGCTAAGAATGATACAAGTGCACAAACTACTTTATTATGACTGGGACACCATGCCATTTCATTTCCCTCACAAGCTACTGGAGTCTCAACAGTGTGATTACTGAGAAGTTGGATTTCAGGCATGAGTAAGTGGCTCCCAACTGCATCCCTCACCTAGGTGACATCCTAGGAAATCCCATTTCCCAGTAAGAAATGAGGTGTCAGTTCTAATGGCGGAGGCCTGTGAAATACTGGAGCCAGAGGAAAACCTGGGGGTGAATCACTTTTGAGCCATCAGGGAGAGATTGTGATAGCTTTGCCTGTTAGAACCTGAAAGCATTTACATTTTGGTGTGTGGTCCAGTGCTGCCACTTGAACCTGAACCCAGGTCTAAATGCCATCCCTTTGGTGTTCAAAAATTAGCACTGTACCATTTGAGTCATAGGTCAAGTTCTGGCTTTTTGCTGCCTAATTGAAGACAAGTGCCTTTAGAGTTTTACTGACTAGACTGGCTTTCCACTGTGATCTTCAGAGCTCAGCATGCTGGGTGGCTAAGATTAGAGGAATGAGCATTTAGTTCTTTATTTAGAGCATTCACTTATTGATTTATTTAGAGCATTTTCTTAGTTAATTTAAGGTGCGTTTACTTTGGACAGATGCATAGAGGCCTCTCTCAGAAGCTTCTGGAAGTGGGGTGTAAAAGTCATCCTGTTCTCGAGTGTCTTTTACCCCCCTCCCAGCACATAAGTGCACATCTCTGCAGGATAGCCACAGCATTAGAGTCCTGCACGAAAGGGGCTTTTGTAGAAGGCTCAGGATGGAGAGAGAAGGCTCTCACTTTCCTAGTTCCGAATGTGCCCACAGCATCATGTGTTCCATCTATATGATGTGAATGGACTTCTACCCGAGTGATTTCTACGAGTTCAAGAACTGCCACACCCTGACACAACTCAAGCTCTATATGAGGCTCCACATGCCGGCTTTGGACCTGCTCTTCTAAACAACTGGAGGAATGTGCGACCAGTAAGACCAAGAAAAAGTAGAAGTCCTGGTGTGGGTGCCTCAGAGCCTGTGAGTAGGAAGCCCATGTGGTCTAGATATTGGTTGGCCCTTACTTCTACAGAGCTTGGCAAAATGCCCTTTATAGGTGGTGTCAGCCAGGTAATGTCTGTCCTCTGAAAGGACTCGGGAATAAGCACTCATTAGAAAGACCCTACACCTCCTCAGTGTTCAGTCCAAACTCCAGTTCTACAGGTTCCTCCATTAGATCCTCATGGAAGTTGAGTTACACTTCAACTTGCAGAGTCCACTCTGTCCACTCTGTACCTATTTCCATTCTTAGGTTTGGGTCATCGTGGAAGAGCTTATCCTGAACTCCGGATGAAAAACCCACCAATGGAGCTGGTGACTGATGGAGACTGAGAATCATCACTGCACTCCAGAAAGCATGGGCCTTCTGTAGAAATTACCAAACAGGTTTAGAGTCCTGTGGATATAACTTTTGCTCTGAATCCCATGTGTGACACAGTTGAAGCTGTAGATACTATGGAGGAAGAAAAAGAGCAGCCAGATTTCCTTCCGTTTCCTTTCACACTCCACCCAGAGTCAGTCCATCTGAGTCAGAGTAACACTCCACTTATTGTGCAAGCTGAAGGGGCACACGCTGGGCTCATGGAAAATGTCCCCATGGGAAGCAGCAAGTGTACTCTCAATACTGGATTCATTGGAGGAAAATGAATCCATCCTCACAGAATATCCAGACCCATCCATCTCACTAAAAGAGACTCAATCTCCATTCGACAAACCAGAATCCATCCCCCTCTTAACTCAGGAAGGACATTCTGTTTCTCATGAGGAAGGTGACCCTTCTGAGGACTCGGAAGTAGAATTACTGTCTGAAGGCAACTTGGAGGCCAGTCTGGATTTAGAGCTTCCCTGTCCCCTTCCTAAAAAGACATCTCTTTATCTTGCTCTCATGATTCTTGTCAAGTATTCATTGTATTTACTTTGCTAACTATTAAACTCTCATTGTTAATATTATGGTGTGCAGTTCTTCAGTGCTTATTATACTGTGTTTTATTTTCCACTTATAATGTGAGACCTCAGACACATAGGTCCTGGGTGGGCCAAAAACCAGACAGGTCTGGTCCCATAGAAGACAACCTTACTGGATATACAGGGAACTATGAAATGCATGGAATCACCAGGAATCCCGGCCAGGCACCCATGGAAAGACAAGTCAGCTACCAAAGCTTAAGGACAGAGCAGATGCCTGGAAATGTGTTTTGTCAATCGGGAGAAGTGCCAGAGTAACTGTAATATTATGTGGGACTCTGTTCTGTGAGTTCAAGTCTGTTTATATATCCATTGTGCTTTGTACAAATATTTAAGAAAATTAAAACTCCACAATAGCATCAAAAATCTACTTTGGCTTTGAATGTGGCCTAGTTGTAGAGTGCTCGCCTTGTATACAAGAAGACCTTGATTCAATTCCTCGGCACTGCATACACAGAAAAAGCAGATGGGGCACTGTTGCTCAGGTGTAAGAGTGCCACCGTTGAACAAATGTGGCCAAGGACAGTTCCTGGTCCCTCAGTTCAAGCCCCAGGACTAGCCAAACAAGAAATCATACCATTTTCCACACATTTGGAAATAAATCTGTTTTATCTAACGCTACTTCTTTTTTGCCAGTCCAGGGTGTGCGCCACCAAGCCATACTACTGGCCCCCAACCTTACTATTTTTAATCATTTAATTTTTTACATAATCATATTTCATGCTGTCTGTATTAATACCATAAACAGTATGCTTAGTGTAATAATGTTAAAGGTAAAACATAAGAAATTAATAACTAAAATTCCTTTTTTATTAGTTTTATAGCATTACTACAATTTTATGAGAAAAATTACCTAGAATGTTTATTTTAGAGTTCAAATAATCCATTTTGATAAATATATCAACCTACATCATTTATTTGAACACATTTTAAACTATTTTTTTCAGGAATGAAAATACATATATATTTGTTGTAAATGAAATTTATGACTTGTGGGGAAGGGAAAGAGAAAACGGGGGAGGGGGTAACAGTGTTTACAAGAAATGTACTCATTACATATGTAACAGCAATCTCTTTGTATATCACCTTGACAACAAATTTTTTGAAAAGTACAAGTTTATATGTCTACTTTGGGCAGAATTTTTTTTGCCAGTTCTGGGCTTAGACTCAGGACCTGAGCACGATCCTTGTTTTTGTTTTTGTTTATTCTTAAGGCGCAAGTTCTATCACATGTGCCACAGCACCAGTTTATCTTTTTTTATCTATGTTGTGCTGAGGAATTGAACTTGGGTCTTCATTCATGCTCGGCAAGAACTCTTCCACTAGGCTTAACTTATGGCCCCAGTGGGAAGGAAGATTTCCATAAAATATGTAGGAATTATGTACACTAAGGAAAATCCATCAAAAATAGTAGAAAAATTATATACTTAGATAACGACATGCCAGTATTATGGCAGATTTCGGTAATTCTAGCTTCAAGAGTGGCCTATTGGGACCGGGACTTGGCTGGTTGAAGTAAAGTGCTATCCTTGAGCAAGCCCTAGGACAGTGCTCTGGCCATGAGTTGAAGCCATAGGACATGCAAAAAATAATAATTTAATGCCCGTGACTGGTGGCTCACCCTGGTAATCCTAGCTACCCTGGAGGATCGATGTTCAAAGACGGCCCAGGCATAAAAATCTGTGAGAATCTTATTTCCAAATAATCCAGAAAATTCAAAATGACAATGTGCCTCAAGTGGTAGAGCTCTTGCCTTGAGCTGAAGAGCTTAAGGTAAACATCCAGGTCCAGAGTTCAAGCCCCATGAGTGAAAAAAAGAAAAAGAAAAAGAAAGCCCTTATCTAAGGCTGGAGTGCACACTAGTGGTAGTTTGCTTGCCTAGTATGCACATAGCCCTGTGTTCAATTACTCTGTACCACTTACACCAAAAAAAAGCTGGAAATGATGTCATAAGGTTGGGTTCTGAGGATCACAGTTCAAAGCCAGGCCAGACACTAAAGTCCATGAAACTGTTACTTCCAGTTAAGCACCAGAAAACCAGAAGTGACACTGTGGCTCAAGGTGTTTAAGGTTGTAGCCTTGAGCTGAGGAGCCGAGGACACTGCCCAGATGCACAATTAAAGTCTTACAACCAAAAGAGAGAGAGAGAGAGAGAGAGAGAGAGAGAGAGAGAGAGAGAGAGGCAGAGAGACAGAGAGAGACAGAGAGAGAGACAGAGAGAGAGACAGACAGGCAGACAGACAGAGACAGACAGAGACAGAGAGACAGAGACAGAGACATCAAACAGTCAGGCACTGCTGGCTGAAGCGTGTAATTCTACCTACTATGGAGGCTGAGATTGGGGGATCTTGGCTCAAAGCCCAAAGCCAGCCTGGACACATATGTTTGTGAGACTTACATCACCAATTAACTACCAGAAACCAAAAATGGAGCTGTAGAGGAAGAGCGATAGCCTTGAGCTGAAGAGCTCAGGGACAGTGTCCAGCCCCAAAGTCCAAGCACCATGACGAATCAATAATAAAAAAAAGAAGATAGCTAATAGTAATGATGAATAATTTTGGGCTGGAAGTTTGGCCTAGTGGTAGAGTGCTTGCCTAGCATGCAAGAAGACCTGGGTTCAATTCCTCAATACCACGTACATAGAAAAATGCTGGAAGTGGTGCTGAGGCTGAAGTGGTAGAGCCCTAGCCTTGAGAAAATATAAGGAGAGTGCTCAGTCCCTGAGTTCAAGCCCAGGACTGGAGAAATCAAAGTAGTAGAGCACTGGCATTGAACTGAAGATCTGAGGAACAGCCCAGGCACAGAGTTCAAGCACCGCAAACAACAACAACAAAATCTATGAAATGGCAGTGGTGGTTTTAAGCTAAGCAAAAATAGAGTAGAAACTGGTAAAATATATATCTGTGTGTAAGCAAAATAGCCAGACTTATGCATTAGAACAGGATAGCAACTTGAGAAAAAATTTGTTTTCCATCTCACTAGGTCCTGTCTCTTAATTTATTCAAGTAAGTAAAATGCTGGGTTTTATAATCGTTGCTCTGGATATTAGAAAATCATAATATCTCTCATTAACCAACAAAGACCAGGAACTGGGGCTTCGTTCAAATGGCAGAGTATCAGGCAAGAGAAGAAAAAATTGAAGTAAGAACTTGAAGTTCTTGATCCAGAACCTGCATAGTAACAGAGCAGCAGCCTGGTGATGGTGCCTCACACCTATAATCTTAGCTACTCAGGAGGCTAAGATCTGAGAATCAAAGTTTAAAGCCAGCCAAAGTACCCAGTTAACTGCCAGAAAAACCAGAAGTGGCACTGTGGCTCACAGATTAAAGCACTAGCCTTGAGCTGAAGAGCTCAGGGACAGTGCCCAGGCCCAGAGTTCAAGCCCCACAATTGACAAAAATCAAACAAGCAAACAAAACTCACAAAGAAGCCTGCAGACCACAGTGGTTCTGCTGAGTCTCTTCTTTATGGGGATCAGGAAACATTTCACTTTTTCTGTCTCTTCCCATCTCAAAATTCATACTAAAATAAGACTGTGTTGAAAGTTTCAATTTATAAAAATGTTTTTCATGAAGCACCCTGAAATATTCATCGCTTATATCTCAATTGAAGACAGTTGATTTGGGGCTGCATTGGTAGAGTGCTAGCCTTGAGCAGAAAATGTCAGGGATAGAGCTGAAGCACTCAGTTGAAGACCCAGTGCCAACACACAAAAGAAATTATGCACTTTATACATATTTTCTAATTTCTTAATGAATTTTTCAGTCTGTATAAATATAGGGTACATTCCTTGTTACTTAAGTAAGATTGCTCTTTTTTTTCTTTTTGCCAGTCCTACGGCTTGGACTCAGGGTCTAGACATTTTCATTGGACTCGCTTGCCCAAGGTGAGTGCTCTGCCTCTTGAGACACAGCGCCACTTCTAGCTTTTTTCTGAGTATGCGGTACCGATGAATAGAACCTAGGTCTTCATGCATTCTAGGTGAGCACTCTACCATTAGGCTACATTCCCAGGCAGTGAGATTCCTCTTACAGTCATTGTATGTTCACAGAGTTTGATCCCACACACTGTAGTGCCCTGGTTGGCTTTGACCTGTGATCCTAAGCCCTGAGCCTCCTAAGTAGCTGAAATTAAGTTGTGAGCCAGCATGATGGCTTCCATTCTTTTTTCTACAAAAATATATGTAGTTATCTAAAATATAACTATAGCTGAAAAAAATGAATCTCTCCCAAACAAATCTTCAAAGAAACAACCATCCTATTAAAAGGTGGGCTAAAGACTTAAAAGAGTATTCTCTGAAGAAAAAATTAAAATGGGCTTTAGACACATGAAGAAATGCTCCATATCTCTAGCAATAAGGGAAATGAAAATCAAAACAACTTTGAGATTCCACCTGACTCCAGTCAGAATGGCCATTATCAAAAAATCTAATAAGAGATACTGGTGGGGAAGTGACCAGGGGGGATCACACCTACACTGTTGGTGTGAGTGTAAACTCGTTCAACCACTAGGGAAAGCAGTATGGTGGTTCCTCAAAAGACTGAACATAGAGCTCCCCTATGATCCAGCAAATCCACTACTTGGCATCTACCCAATTGTCCAGAAAAAAGGACATACTAAAGCCACTAGCACAATGATGCTCATTGCAGCACTATTTACCATAGCAAAGCTATGAAACCAACCCAGATGCCACTCAGTAGATGACTGAATCAAGAAGATGTGGTACTTATACACAATGGAATGCTATGCTGCCATCAGAAGGAAAGACATCGCCCCATTTGTAAGGAAATGGAAAGACTTGGAAAAATTCATATTAAGTGAAGCAAGCCTGACCCAAAGAAACATAAGCTCAATGGTTTCCCTCATTTGTAATAATTAGTTCACATCTAGGACTCTCCTAGCAGAGGATTACAATAACTGAAAAACCTAGGTATATAAGGTCATATAGGTTGAGACTAAATGAAAGGATCTCTAGGATGTGGGAACAAGAGCTATATCTTGTGTCATCGTTGCTCTTAATCTTGTGTGATTTTTGTCCTTACTCTACTATGTTATTTCTCATCTCTTATTTTGCCCTTTGGTTAATGTCAGATTGTTACTGTATCTGATTTTTTCCCTGGCATGTTGTATATATGTTTATTTGTTTATGTCAAATAGGAAAGGGAAGGGGGGAAACAAGATGATTGGGAAGGGGAGGGGAGAGGGAACTGGGGACAAAAACATGTGGAGTGGAATAAATGTGTGAGAAGTAATGCAGTCCACTACCTGTAAATGTAATCGTAACCCCTCTATACATTACCCTGAAAATAAAAGAGACTATAAAAATATCTGTAGAAAATGAGGCTGCATGATGGAAACAACCAGATAGATGCCCTACTACAAAAATGTGATACATGCACACACACACACACACACACACACACACACACACACACACACACACACACAATGGAATGATACATAGCCAACCGACAAGATAAAGTAATGGCATTCTCGGGGAAGTGGATGAAAAGGAAAAAAATCATATTAAGTGTAGTAAGCCAAACTCAAAGGAACATAGTCCCAAGAGTCTCCCTCATTTGTCAAATTTAGTAGAAACCTTGGGCTCTGCTACCAGAGATTTACAATAGAACAAAATCTAGAGACATCGTGACAAATAGTATGACACTAAATGTAAGGACTTCCAAGATAAAGAAACAAAACTCATATAATGAGTGATTGTTGTCCTTAATGAACTATGTGATCTCTTATCTCTTTTGCTATCCCTTGGTTATATCATATTGTTACAATATTTCACCTTGTTTTCTGATATATTTCATATGTGCCTAATTGGTTATTTGAAATTGGATAGGGAAGGGGGAAATGAACATGACTGGGGGTAGGGGAAGGGAAATGGGGACCATATCATTACATGGGGTATCAAAGTATGAGAAGTAATGCACCTTCTATCTGGTGAATATAATGTTACCCTTCTATAAATTACAATAAAAATAAATGCATAAAAAGAAGATCTGCACAGAAAAAATAATAATGGCATTTTTGGGGTAGTGGATGAAATTAGAGTGAATCCTGTTGAGTGAGATAAGTCAAGACCAAGGAACAAAAGGTACATGGTATCCTTAATATATGGATATTAGTTTCAAACAGTAGTAGAGCGATGATTGAATAGTTGATACCCAAAGTTCTGGACATAATTTTGGAGATATAAACATAACTACATAGACATAAAAATCTAGGATAGACTATACACTCTATAGACATGTGTTTTATTATAGATTAATCTGTATCTATGACATACAAAGACTCAGCTTAATTTTTACTATATTCTAAAATCTATGTGCCAGTGATTGTATAGCGATTCCCTTCTTGAATACTTGTTGGTTAAACATGACATTTGAAATATGATGTAAAATTCAATGTTAATAAATTTTTTTAAAAAAGAGGCTAGAGGTAAATACCACTAATGTACTTGCTCTAAGCGGTACAGAAATTTTCTTAATGAATCAAGGGGTTTTATTACATCTTTATGCAATTATTTTAGTTCTGAGTGTTCTACCCTCAATGATACTTCTGGAAAGATGATATAGCTGACTGTGTAGATGGTATGAAGACATACTGGCCTAAACGGAGAATAAAGCATTGGTAAGTGGCTGTTAGCTGTCCAGATTCTACTGGAATATGTGGAATGAATTTATTAAGCACAATGCAGGCTCTTAGTCAGTTCAGGATCAAGATTATGTTGTTCCATGAGATGAATGAGGAAAGATCAGAAAAATCTACTAAGATATCCAGATATACTTTTGACACTAAGGTATCTGGACTCCTTTTTTTTTCTTTCTTGGTGGGGAGCTTGAACTTTGGACCTGGGCAAGGTCTCTTAGTTCTTTTTCCTCAAGGCTAATGCTGTACCAGTTTTAGCCACAACTCCACTTAGTTTTTTGGTGGATAAGTGGAGAGAAGAATCTTAGAGTTTTTTTGTTTTCATTTTTTTGCTTGCAAAGGCTTTGAATCACCGTCTCCCTGGCTAGTAGAATGACAATTATGACCCTCCAGCGCCTGGCTAGTGATTTTTTGAAAATTGGACTTTCTTCCAAATCACGTAACTGGTTCCTAGCAAAGTTTTGAAGCCTAACTTAAATGTGACAGATTTTTTGTCACTTGGAGACACTCTGTGCCGAACGTTAGAAATCTACCAGCTGAGTCACAGTGGCAGTTCCAGTTTTTGTTTATGTGGTGCTGAGGAATGGAATCCAGGGTTTCATACATGCTAGGCATGCTTCATTTTCAGCTCAAGGTTTTATGTTTTGTTTTTTCAGTGTTGTTGCTTCTAAGGTACTGTATGATGTTCTTTCATTTTCTTTGCTTTTTACCTCTTTTCTTCTTTTTCCCTTTAATTTTTTTCTGTGTATCATCTGCACAGACATCAAATCAGCAGCAGCTATGATCTACTATTATCTAAATGTATTTAATCCCTTCTTGAGTTAATGAGCCTTAAAGAGTAAAACATATGAAATAGTTATGAAACTAACAGTCACCATTCTTCTACCTAATATTGTAATATAAGTTTATAAATGCAAGGACTATTCTGAAGTGTGCAGAAGATAGCTTCTAATTATAATATTCTCATGCAGTATAGTTTTTAAGAAACATGTTGCTTGCTTTGGGAAAGCAAAGGCAAGGAAAAATGATATAAGTAAGTTCCCTATTTATCAGAAGGAAAATACTATGGGGTTTAGATCAACTTCATTCATTCCGTGCTGAAGAAACAAATATTTGCAATTCCTGAGGCCAATCACTTCATTGTGATGCACAATCAGCCAGCTTAGATCAGTCTCCCAAAAAAGGAAAGGAACAAATGAGAAGCAATTAAGGTTTCCAAAATGAACCAGGTGGTGGTGGCAGCTCACACTTGTAATTCTATTTACTCAAGGCCTGAAATCCAAGTATCTGGATTAAGTCTGTCTGGCATGAAAATAATCCTGTCTGAAACATCATCTCTGTTATCTCAGCCCAGCTGATACACTCTGCCCAACACGTTCCAAACACCAAAGTACATCGCCTATCTGAAATACTAGCAAACGTACTCACACATTAATTCCTCTTTGGGAGAGAGTTGAAACATGTACCAGAAACATTTCCCTGGCTTCACAGTGGAAGTGGAAATATATACTCACTAGAAGCCCATCTAGTAAATTACAGTCAATCATCTTTCCTCACATCTTGTTAGTTAAATTGAACAATGAGTGTTTGGATCAGAAGCGATGTGTATGAGCATACAGGTTGTAAAAGTACTGTAATCCTAGCTACTCAAGATAAGCTGAGACCTGAGGATTCCAATTCAAAATCAGCCATGCAATAAATTCCATAAGACATTTAACTCTCATTAACCAGCAAAAAACAGAGCGTTGAATTGTGGTTAAAATACCACAGGCCTAAGCTTTGCATAAAAGCGCTAAGGGTTAGCATTCAGGATGCCCACTCTCTCCACTCCTTTTTAACATAGTACTAGAATTCCTAGGCAGTGCAATAAGGCAAGAAGCAAGCATAAAGGGGATCCAAGTAGGGAAAGAGGAAATAAAACTATCCCTCTTTGCAGGTGACATGATTCTGTATTTAAAGAATCCTATAGACTCTACTCCCAAGCTCCTTGAGCTGATTCAAAGCTTTGGAAGGGTAGCAGGCCATAAAATCAACCCTCACAAATCAACTGCCTTACTTTACGCAAACAGTGAGAGGAACGAGGCAATAATCAGGAAAGAAACTCCTTTCACAATAGCCTCAAAGAAAATAAAGTACCTAGGAATTAGCTTAACTAAGAATGTAAATGACTGTTTAGATGAAAACTTTAAAAACCTAAAAACGGAAATTACAGCAGAACTAAGGAAAAACCTCCCATGCTCCTGGATGGAAGAATCAACATTGTGAAAATGACAAACTTGCCAAGGGCTATCTACAAATTCAATGCAATACCCATCAAAATCCCAATGTCATTCCTTAAAGAAATAGAAGAGGCAATTCAAAATTTCATATGGAATAACAATAGACCCCGTATAGCAAAAACACTTCTTATCAGAAAGAACAGCGATGGAGGAATTTCAATTCCAAACTTTAGACACTATTACAGAGCTATAATTCTCAAAACAGCTTGGTTCTGGCACAAGAACAGGCCTGAAGTCCAATGGAGTAGAACTGTGGACCCAGATATTAAACCACAGACCTATGGCCACCTAATCTTTGACCAGGGAGCCAAAAAAATAGAAAGGAAGAAAGATAGCCTCTTCAACAAGTTGTGCTGGCAGAACTGGTTAAACACCTGCAGAAAACTAAAGTTGGATCCTTCTTTGTCACCTTGCAATAGAATTAACTCCAAATGGATCAAAGACGTGGAGGTAAAAGCTGACACACTGAAAAGTTTACAGGAAGGAATAGGAGATACACTAGGCCTCCTTGGCAGAGGTCGAAACTTTCTTAATAAGGACCAAGAATCAAAACAAATCAGAGAAAGGCTGGATAAGTGGGAGTGCATTAAACTGCAGAGCTTTTGTATGGCAACGGATATAGCTAGTAAACTAATCAGGAAGCCTACAGAGTGGGAGAAGATCTTCACCAACCAACAACGAACCAAGGCCTCACATCTAAAATATATCAACAACTCAAAAAATTTAATCACTCCAAAACTAACCTCCAAAGTAACACCCATCCCATTAAAAATGGGCCAAAGACTTAAGAGTGTCTTCTCTGAAGAAGAAACAAAAATGGCCTATAGACACATGAAGAAATACTCCACATGTCTGGTCATAAAGGAAATGCAAATCAAAACAACTCTAAGATTCCACCTCACTCCAGTTAGAATGGCCAGGATCAGGAAAACGAATGACAACAGATGCTGCAGGGGATGTGGCCAGGAGGGATCTCTCTACACTGTTGGTGAGAGTGCAAACTCGTTCAACCACTATGGAAAGCAGTGTGGCAGTGCCTCAAAAGGCTAAACATAGAACTCCCCTATGACCCAGCAATTCCACTACTTGGCATTTACCCAACAATCCAGAAACAAGGGCATACTAAACCCACTAGCACAACAATGTTCATTGCAGCACTATTCACCAGAGCAAAGATATGGAACGAACCCAGATGTCCCTCAGTTGATGAGTGGATCAACAAGTTGTGGTATTTGTACACAATGGAATTCTATGCTGCTGTCAGAAAGAATGACATCGCCCCATTTGTTAGGAAATGGAAAGACTTAGAACAAATCATATTAAGTGAAGTAAGCCAGACTCAAAGGAACTTAGGCTCAGTGGTTTCCCTCATTCCTCATAATCAGTAGAAACCATGGGCTCTACTAGCAGAGATTGGCAATAGAGCAAAAGGCCATGTATAAGGCCATATAATGTGAAGCTAATTGAAAGGACCTCCAGGATATTGAAACAAAAGCCATATCTTGAATGATTGTTGTCCTTAATATACTATGTTGTCTCTCATCTCGTTTGCTGTCCCTTGGTTATCCCATATTGGTATAGTATCTCACTTTGTTATCTGATATATTGAATTTATTTGTATTTGGATATTTGCAATTTGATAGGGAAGGGGGGAAAACCAAGACGGGTGGGGGGTGTGGGGTTGGAGGGAAATGGGTACCAAGACATGTGAAAGGGTATCAATGTATGTAACTTAATGCACCTTCTATCTGGCAAATATCATCTAACCGTTTTACTAATTACAATAAAAAAATGAAAATAAAGACAGTTGTAGTGTGTGGGGAGGATGATGGGGTCAAATACATTTCTTCTTAGAAATTTACCTCATCTGGTTGCCCTGGGTTTTCCTGGCCTTCTTCTTAGAGAAAGTTCTGTAATACTGGATTTGTGGCTTGGCAATGATCTAGCATGTACATCTACGAGTAAGACATCCACAACTTCCATGCCTGAGACTCGAGTTTCCTGACCTTTGGCAACAGCACAGCAACATCTTTCTTCCTCCTGAGCCACAGGCCAAGTGAGCTGGCTTGAGCTGGTTATAGTTACAGTGGCTTGGTTACCAGGGTTCCATATTCTGTTCCACTGTGAGGGAGGCAGGGTCACCTTTCAGGGCCCAATGACCAAAGATCCTTGCTCACAAAAGACCTCACCAAAGACATACTGGAGGCTGAATCTCTCCTCCAGTCTCACAATATACATGTGGATGTAGTATACAGCACACCTTATTTGTCCAATCCCAATGTCTTCCCCTAGGCCCAAATACCAGACTGGTCTCAGGCTCAAGGATCCTTTCTTCGGTAAGATCCAAACTTAAGGGTCAATATTGCTCTCATCCTTTACAAAACATTTGCTTCACAGTGCCTTCTCTGCCTGCATTTTGCCCCTTGTCGATTTTTTTTGTTTTTGCTAGTCTTGGGACTTAACCTCAGAGTGTGAACATTGTTCTTGGGCTTTCTTTAGGCTTTAGCTGTCCCACCGAGCCACAGCACCACTTGCAGTGTTTTCTATGTATGTGGTAATGAGGAATCAAACCTGAGGCTTATTGCTTGGTAGCCAAGTTCTCTACCACTAGCTCAAACACACAGGGCATCTTGCACATATTTTTGATGTCAATCTACTAGGATATTATTAGGTTTCTGTATCCTAATCAATTTTTTCCTGATGATTAGCTTTGTTGTCATGTGTAAAAAATGCAAGAGGGAAAAACACAGAAGAATTAGTGAAATTAAAAAAAAGCATTAGACACAGTTAAGTGTTCATTCTTTGTAGGAGAAAGGATATTTGGTTATGATGATGATGATGATGATGGCTTTATAATTACTATGTCAGGGTTGAGAGTTTGGCATAGTGGTAGAGTGCTTGCCTAGCATCCATGAAGATCTGGGTTTGATTGCTCAGTATCACATAGATAGAATATCTAGATGTGGCACTGTAGCTCAAGTGGCAGAGGGCTAGAATTGAGAAAACCCGAGGACAGTGCTCAGGCCCTGAATTCAAGCCCCAAGTCTGGCAGAAAGATAAAAGAAAATAAAAATGCTTTTAACGAGCTAATTCACTCACAGCATTTGCTTCTGAAATCTTCGCTTCTGCATCTTGTGAAATACACCTTTCCCTCAACGTAGACAAGAAAAGCAGATCCATCCCATGGTCCACTGTGAGGCCACTGTTTGGGCTAAGAGCTAGTCGTGCAGCAACACATAAGTTTTATTCTAATACTTTCCAAACTTTGTTCGCAAATATGCTACCTACTTACCAACTTAGGTCAGTTATCCTTATGCTATACCTTTTCTTCATGACTACAATATTCTTACACTCCTACGTTAATCCTCTTGCACCTCCCCTGACCTCTCTCATTCTTTTTTTCTATCTCTGGACCTCTGCTCGTCTTTCAACCTTTATACTGCACGGATCTACACATGATGCCTATTGAGCAATATTGTATATGTAGGTGGTTAATTATTCTCTAGGCTCAGAGGGACTTAAAGACAATAGAGATTGGATTGAGAGGCTTATTGTTTTGGGTATAAAGCGCTTATCAGTGGTTGTATTAGACTGGTCTGTAAGTGCACAAAAAGAAAGAGTAATAATGCCAATCAAAACTTGTGAACATCTACTGTCTCCAGCTACAGAGGTCTAGGTTGGTTATATCTGAAAAACTATAATCGTATTTAGTAGTAATCTTGCTCCCATTTTCAAATGGGCAGAACAAGAAACTCAAGAAAAATGTCAAATCAAGAAACAACATCCCCCACCCAATGTAAACAGACAATGGAACAGTCACTGGCAAACCGAGAGGAGAGTCTTCCAAGTGCTACACAAATGCAATTGAAAGACATCATTAATGAAAAATGTGAGAATATAAAGAAAGAGATAATGGAGGAAGCCATAGCTGAACAAGAGGAAAGCATAAACAAGGTGATAAGTGAAAAAGAAGAAGCCATAAAGGAGGCCATAATAAAGGTTTTTCAAAGAAAGATGGATGAATTCACAGAATCCACAAATAAAAACGTGACCAAACTCCAGCAAATGTCCAAAGAAAATACAGCTACTGAGCTAATCACTCAAAAGGAAATCAAGGAGATAAAGTAATCCATACATGATCTAAAACAAGAGATGCAAGGCATCAAAAGTGAGCAATTAGAAGCAAGGGAGATGGAAAATAAAGTAGATAGCTTTGATAGCAGGTTAGACAATGCAGAGGAGAGAATTTCTGGGGCTGAAGATAATTTAGTTATTATAGAGAAAGAACAGAAAATGAGTCAATCCAAATCTAGGAAATTTAAGAGAGCGCTTCAGGAGGTCCAAGATACAATTAGGAAGCCTAATTTAAGGCTAGTTGGTTTGAGGAGGGCGTGGAGAAAGAGGTCAATGGTATTGGAAATATACTTCAGGGAATCATCTCAGAGAATTTCCCAAATATCCAGAAGGGCTGGCCCATCCAGATACGAGAAGCTTTTAGAACCCCAAACAGACCTGACCAGAAAAGAACATCCCACCGCCACATTGTGATCCGAACTGGATCAATAGAAACGAAAGTTAAGATCCTAAAGGCAGCCAGGGAAAAGGGATCAGTAACCTATAAAGGCAAAGCAATCAGAATAACCCCAAATTTCTCAGAAGAGACCATGCAAGCACGAAGTGACTAGAAGCATATATGTCATGCCCTTAAATCAAATAACTACCAACCAAGAATACTGTAGCCAGCTAAGCTCTCATTCATAACTGAGGGAACAATAAAAACATTCCATTCCAGGGAAAAGCTGCAACAATATGTCGAAACAAAACCAACACTACAGAGAATTCTCAAGGATGCTCTATACATAGAAAACTAAAATAAATGCAATATAGGGAAAGAAATGGCACCTAAACAGCATACCGTTTAAGGACCACAAGAACTGTCAAGACACAGGCCCTACTAAAAGCTTTTAAAAATGGTAGGAACTAATAAATATCTCTCAATCCTAACTCTCAATATCAATGGACTTAACTCTCCAATTAAATGGCATAGGCTGTCTAGTTGGATCAAAAAGCAAGACCCATCGTTCTGCTTTCTTCAAGAGACACATCTTACCCCAAAACAATCATCTCTTGAAAGTGAGAGGTTGGAATAAATTCTATCAACCTAACTGCCCCCATAAACAGGCTGGAGTTGCCATCCTCATATCAGATACAATAGACTTCAAACTAAAATTAGTAAGAAAAGACAAAGAAGGTTACTACATACTACTAAAGGGATTTTTCCTCCAGGAAGACATAACGATCCTAAATATTTACACACCCAATCCCGGAGCTCCAAACTTCATCAAGCAAACTTTATTTACACTGAAACCATACATAGATCGAAATACAGTGATTTTTGGTGAGTTTAACACACCACTCTCACCTCTGGACAGATCACCAAGGCAAAAACTCAACAGAAAAACCTTAGAACTGAACAACTATATAGACCAACTAGATCTAACAGACGTCTGCAGAATATTCCACCCACTAACAACACAATATACGTTTTTCTCAGCAGCAAATGGAACATTTTCAAAAATAGACCACATCTTAGGCCATAAAACACACCTGGACAGATTCAGAAACACTGAAATTATTCCATGCACACTCTCAGACCATAAAGGCATCAAATTGGAACTGAACACACATCTCCACCAAAGAAATCCCTGTACCTCCTGGAGACTGAACAACACATTGTTGAATCAAAAACAATGGGTAATCGAAGAGATCAGAGCAGATATCCAACTGTTTATGAAATTTAACAATAAGAGCACACAAATATCAACTTCTTAGGGACACAACAAAGGCAGTACGCAGAGGAAAATTTATAGCGCTGAGTGCCTACAACAGCAAGTTGGAAAAATTGCAATCCAACTACTTAATGTCTCACCTTAAACTCCTGGAAAAAGAGCAACAAACCAACCCTAAACCCATTAGGAGAAAGAAAATTATTAAAAATCAAAGCAGAATTAAATGATTTGGAAGAAAAAAAACTATAGAAATAATCAACAATACAAGGAGTTGGTTCTTTGAAAGAATTAAAAAAATTGACAAGCCCTTAGCAAATCTTACCAAAAAAAGAAGAGAGCATATCGAAATAAACAAAATCGCAGATGAAAATGGGAATATCACGACAGAAATTACCAAGATCCAGAATATCATGAGGGAATACTTCTCAAACCTTTACGCCAACAAATTTGAGAATCTAGAAGAAATGGATGAATTCCTAGACAATATTAACATACCCACACTGAACCCAGAAGAGCTAACCCAACTCAACAGGCCTATTTCAAGCTCTGAAACAGAAATGGAAATCAGACAACGTCCACTTAAAAAGAGCTCAGGGCCAGATGGATTCACAGCTGAATTCTATAAGGTCTTCAAAGCAGAGCTCACACCAATACTCCTCAAGCTCTTCAACGAAATTGAAAATCAAGGTTCTTTACCAAACTCATTCTGTGAAGCCAGTATATCCCTAATCCCCAAACCAGACAGAGATTCATCAAAGAAAGAGATCTATAGACCCATTTCTTTGATGAACATCGATGCAAAACTTCTCAACAAAATACTGGCCAACCGTCTACAGCAACTCATCAAAAAAATTATACACTGTGATAAAACTGGATTCATCACAGGGAGGCAAAGCTGGTTCAACATACACAAATCAATTAATATAATTCAACACATCAACAGGAGCAAGGACAAAAATCACATGATTGTCTCAATAGATGCGGAAAAGGCATTTGACAAGATCCAAAACCCCTTTATGTTAAAACATGTGGAGAAACTAGGAATCCATAGAACACTTCTCAATGTAATAAAGGCTGTGTATGAGAAACTCACTGCTAGTATTATACTTTGGTGAAAATCTAAAGCCATTCCCTCTAAAATCAGGAACGAGACAAGGATGCCCACTCTCTCCACTCCTTTTTAACATAGTACTAGAATTCCTAGGCAGTGCAATAAGGCAAGAAGCAAGCATAAAGGGGATCCAAGTAGGGAAAGAGGAAATAAAACTATCCCTCTTTGCAGATGACATGATTCTGTATTTAAAGAATCCTATAGACTCTACTCCCAAGCTCCTTGAGCTGATTCAAAGCTTTGGAAGGGTAGCAAGACATAAAATCAACCCTCACAAATCAACTGCCTTACTTTACGCCAACAGTGAGAGGAACGAGGCAATAATCAGGAAAGAAAATCCTTTCACAATAGCCTCAAAGAAAATAAAGTACCTAGGAATTAGCTTAACTAAGAATGTAAAGGACCGTTTAGATGAAAACTTTAAAACCCTAAAAAAGGAAATTAAAGCAGAACTAAGGAAATGGAAAGACTCCCATGCTCCTGGATTGAAAGAATCAACATTGTGAAAATGACAATCTTGCCAAGGGCTATCTACAAATTCAACGCGATACCCATCAACATCCCAATGTCATTCTTTAAAGAAATAGAAGAGGCAATTCAAAATTTCATATGGAATAATAAAAGACCCCGTATAGCAAAAACACTTCTTAGCAGAAAGAACAGCGCTGGAGGAAATTCAATTCCAAACTTTAGACTCTATTACAGAGCTATAATTCTCAAAACAGCTTGGTACTGGCACAAGAACAGGCCTGAAGTCCAATGGAATAGAACTGCACACCCAGATATTAAACCACAAACCTATGGCCTCCTAATCTTTGACAAGGGAGCCAAAAAAATAGCATGGCAGAAAGATAGCCTCTTCAACAAGTTGTGCTGGTAGAACTGGTTAAACACCTGCAGAAAGCTAAAGTTGGATCCTTATTTTTCACCTTGCACTAGAATTAACTCCAAATGGATCAAAGACCTGGAGGTAAAAGCTGACACACTGAAAAGTTTACAGGAAGGAATAGGAGATAAACTAGGCCTCCTTGGCACAGTTTGAAACTTTCTTTATAAGGACCAAGAATCACAACAAATCAGAGAAAGGCTGGATAAGTGGGACTGCATTAAACTGCAGAGCTTTTGTATGGCAAAGGATATAGCTAGTAAACTAATCAGGAAGCCTACAGAGTGGGAGAAGATCTTCACCAACCAAACAACGGAAAAAGGCCTCATATCTAAAATATACCAACAACTCAAAAAATTGAATCACTCCAAAACTAACCTCCAAAGTAACACCCATCCCATTAAAAATGGGCCAAAGACTTAAAGAGAGACTTCTCTGCAGAAGAAACAAAAATGCCCTGTAGACACATGAAGAAATGCTCCACATCTCTGGTCATAAAAGAAATGCAAACCAAAACAACTCTAAGATTCCACCTCACTCCAGTTAGAATGGCCAGGATCAGGAAAACGAATGACAACAGATGCTGGAGGGGATGTGGCCAAGAGGGATCACTACTACACTGTTGGTAGGAGTGCAAACTCGTTCAACCACTATGAAAAGCAGTGTGACAGTGCCTCAAAAGGCTAAACATATAACTCCCCTATGACCCAGCAATTCCACTACTTGGCATTTACCCAACAATCCAGAAACAAGGGCATACTAAACCCACTAGCACAACAATGTTCATTGCAGCACTATTCACCAGAGCAAAGGTATAGAACCAACCCAGATGTCCCTCAATTGAAGAGTGGATGAACAAGTTGTGGTATTTGTACACAATGGAATTCTAAGCTTCTGTGAGAAAGAATGACATCGCCCCATTTGTTAGGAAATGGAAAGACTTAAAACAAATCATATTAAGTGAAGTAAGCCAGACTCAAAGGAACTGAGGCTCAGTGGTTTTCCTCATTCGTCATAATCAGTAGAAACTTTGGGCTCTACTAGCAGAGATTTGCAATAGAGCAAAAGGCCATATATAAGGCCATATAACGTGAAGCTAATTGAAAGGACCTCCAGGATATTGAAAAGAAAAGCCACATAATGAATGATTGTTGTCCTTAATGTACTATGTTGTTTCTCATCTCGCTTGCTGTCCCTTGGTTATCCCATATTGGTATAGTATCTCACTTTGTTATCTGATATATTGAATTTATTTGTATTTGGATATTTGCAATTTGATAGGGAAGGGGGGAAAACCAAGACGGGTGGGGGGTGTGGGGTTGGAGGGAAGTGGGTACCAAGACATGTGAAAGGGTATCAATGTATGTGAATTAATGCACCTTCTATCTGGCAAATATTATGTAACCCTTTTACTAATTACAATAAAAAAAATGAAAAAAAAAGAAAGTTGTAGTGTGTGGGGAGGATGATGGGGTCAAATACATTTCTTCTTAGAAATTTACCTCATCTGGTTGCCCTGGATTTTCCTGGCCTTCTTCTTAGAGAAAGGCCTGTTATACTGGATTTGTGGCTTGGCAATGATCTAGCATTTACATCTTAGAGTAAGACATCCACAACTTCCATGCCTGAGACTCGAGTTTCCTGACCTTTGGCAACAGCACAGCAACATCTTTCTTCCTCCTGAGCCACAGGCCAAGTGAGTTGGCTTGAGTTGGTTGTTAGTTAAAGTGGCTTGGTTACCAGGGTTCCATATTCTGTTCCATTGTGAGTGAGGCAAGGTCACCTTTCAGGGCCCAATGACCAAAGATCCTTGCTCACAGAAGACCTCACCAAAGACATACTGGAGGCTGAATCTCTCCTCCAATCTCACAATATATATGTGGATGTAGTATACAGCACACCTTATTTGTCCAATCGCAATGTCTTCCACTAGGCCCAACTACCAGTCTGGTCTCAGGCTGAAGGAGCGTTTATTAGGTAAGATCCAAACTTAAATGTCAATATTGCCCTCATCCTTTAAAAAACATTTGTTTCACAGTGCCTTCTCTGCCTGCATTTTGCCCCTTGTCGATTTTTTTTGTTTTTGCTAGTCTTGGGACTTGACCTCAGAGTGTGAACATTGTTCTTGGGCTTTCTTTAGGCTTTAGCTGTCCCACCGAGCCACAGCACCACTTGCAGCGTTTTCTATGTATGTGGTAATGAGGAATCAAACCTGAGTCTTTTTTCGTGGTAGACAAGCACTCTACCACTCAGTCAAACACACAGTTCATATTGCACATATTGTTGAGGTCAATCTACTACGATATTATTAGGTTTCTGTATCCTAATCATTTTTTTCCTGATAATTAGTTTTGCTGTCATGTGTAAAAAATGCAAGAGGGAAAAACACAGAAGAATTAGTGAAATTTAAAAAAAAAAAGCATTACGCACATAGATGAGTGATCATTCTTTGTAGGAGAAAGGATATTTTGATATGAAGATGATGATGATGACTTTATAATTACTGTTTCAGGGTTGAGAGTTTGGCATAGTGGTAGAGTGCTTGCCTAGCATCCATGAAGATCTGGGTTTGATTGCTCAGTATCACATAGATAGAAAATCTAGATGTGGCACTGTGGCTCAAGTGACAGAGGGCTAGACTTGAGAAAACCCGAGGACAGTGCTCAGGCCCTGAATTTAAGCCCGAAGACTGGCAGAAAGTTAAAAGAAAATAAAAATGCTTTTTACGAGCTAATTCACTCACAGCATTTGCTTCTGAAATCTTCGCTTCTGCATCTTGTGAAATACCCCTTTCCCTCAACGTAGACAAGAAAAACAGTTCCATCCCATGGTCCACTGTGAGGCCACTGGTTGGGCTAAGAGCTAGTCGTGCAGCAACACATAAGTTTATTCTAAAACTTTCCAAACTTTGTTCTCAAAT
This sequence comes from Megascapheus bottae, assembly GCA_024803745.1. Lineage (NCBI taxonomy): Eukaryota > Metazoa > Chordata > Mammalia > Rodentia > Geomyidae > Megascapheus > Megascapheus bottae. Next base: position 5,419,207 of record JANJXV010000052.1, on the reverse strand, counting down.
ATGCTACCTACTTACCAACTTAGGTCAGTTATCCTTATGCTCTACGTTTTCTTCATTAATACAATATTCTTACACTCCTACGTTAATCCTCTTGCACCTCCCCTGACCTCTCTCATTCTTTTATTCTATCTCTGGAACTCTGCTCGTCTTTCAACCCTTATCCTGCACGGATCTACACTTGATGGCTGTTGAGCAATATTGTACATGTAGGTGGTTAATTATTCTCTAGGCTCAGAGGGACTTAAAGACAATAGAGACTGGATTGAGAGGCTTATTGTTTTGGGTATAAATTGCTTATCAGTGTTTGTATTAGACTGGTCTGTAAGTGCACAAAAAGAAAGAGTGATAATACCAATCAAAACTTGTGAATATCTAGTGTCTGCCAGCTACAGAGGTCTAGGATGGTTATATCTGAAAAACTATAATCGTATTTAGTAGTAATCTTGCTCCCATTTTCAAATGGGCAGAACAAGAAACTCAAGAAAAATGTCAAATCAAGAAACAACATCCCCCACAAAATGTAAACCGACAATGGAACAGTCACTGGCAAACCGAGAGGAGAGTCTTCCAAGTGCTACACAAATGCAATTGATAAACAGCATTAATGAAAAATGTGAAAATATAAAGAAAGAGATAATGGAGGAAGCCATAGCTGAACAAGAGGAAAGCATAAACAAGGTGATAAGTGAAAAAGAAGAAGCCACAAAGGAGGCCATAATAAAGGTTTTTCAAAGAAAGATGGATGAATCCACAAATAAAAACGTGACCAAACTCCAGGAAATGTCCAAAGAAAATAAAGCTACTGAGCTAACCACTCAAAAGGAAATCAAGGAGATAAAGAAATCCATACATGATCTAAAACAAGGGATGCAAGGCATCAAAAGTAAGCAATTAGAAGCAAGGGAGATGAAAAATAAAGTAGATAGCTTTGATAGCAGGTTAGACATTGCAGAGGAGAGTATTTCCGTGGCTGAAGATAATTTAGGTATTATAAAGAACAGAAAATGAGTCAATCCAAATCTAGGAAATATGAGAGAGCGCTTCAGGAGGTCCAAGATACAATTAGGAAGCCTAATTTAAGGCTAGTTGGTACTGAGGAGGGCGTGGAGAAAGAGGTCAAAGGTATTGGAAATATACTTCAGGGAATCATCTCAGAGAATTTCCCAAATATCCAGAAGGGCAGGCCCATCCAGATACAAGAAGCTTTTAGAACACCACACAGACCTGACCAGAAAAGAACATCCCACCGCCACATTGTGATCCGAACTGGATCAATAGAAACGAAAGGAAAGATCCTAAAGGCAGCCAGGGAAAAGGGATCAGTAACCTACAAAGGCAAACCAATCAGAATAAGCCCAGATTTCTCAGCAGAGACCATGCAAGCACGAAGTGACTGGAAGCATATATGTCATGCCCTTATATCAAATAACTACCAACCAAGAATACTGTAGCCAGCTAAGCTCTCATTCATAACTGAGGGAAAAATAAAAACATTCCATTCCAGGGAAAAGCTGCAACAATATGTCGAAACAAAACCAACACTACAGAGAATTCTCAAAGATGCTCTATACATAGAAAACCAAAATAAATGCAATATAGGGAAAGAAATGGCACCTAAACAGCATACCATCTAAGGACCACAAGAACTGTCAAGACACAGGCCCTACTAAAAGCTTTTAAAAATGGTAGGAACTAATAAATATCTCTCAATCCTAACTCTCAATATCAATGGACTTTACTCTCCAATTAAACGGCATAGGTTGTCTAGTTGGATCAAAAAGCAAGAGCCATCGTTCTGCTGACTTCGAGAGACACATCTTACCCAAAAACAATCATCTTTTGAAAGTGAGAGGTTGGAATAAACTCTATCAAGCTAACTGCCCCCATAAACAGGCTAGAGTTGCCATCCTCATATCAGATACAATAGACTTCAAACTAAAATTAGTAAGAAAAGACAAAGAAGGTTACTACATACTACTAAAGGGATCTTTCCTCCCGGAAGACATAACAATCCTAAATATTTACACACCCAATCCCGGAGCTCCAAACTTCATCAAGCAAACTTTACTTACATTGAAACCATACATAGATCGAAACAGAGTGATTGTTGGTGAGTTTAACACACCACTCTCACCTATGGACAGATCAACAAGGCAAAAACTCAACAGAGAAACCTTAGAACTGAACAACTATATAGACCAACTAGATCTAACAGACATCTGCAGAATATTCCACCCAGTAACACCACAATATACGTTTTTCTCAGCAGCACATGGAACATTTTCCAAAATAGACCACATCTTAGGCCATAAAGCAAACCTGGACAGATTCAGAAACACTGAAATTATTCCATGCACACTCTCAGACCATAAAGGCATCAAATTGGAGCTGAACACACATCTCCACCAAAGAAAACCCTGTAACTCATGGAGACTGAACCACACATAGTTGAATCAAAAACAATGGGTAATCGAAGAGATCAGAACAGATATCCAACTGTTTATGAAATTTAACAATAAGGAGCACACAAATATCAACTCCTTAGGGACACAACAAAGGCAGTACTCAGAGGAAAATTTATAGCGCAGAGTGCCTACAACAGCAAGTTGGAAAAATGGCAAACCAACTAGTTAATGTCTCACCTTAACCTCCTGGAAAAAGAGCAACAAACCAACCCTAAACCCATTAGGGTTTATTAAAATCAAAGCAGAATTAAATGATTTGGAATAAAAAACTATAGAAAGAATCAACAAAACAAGGAGTTGGTTCTTGAAAGAATTAACAAAATTGACAAGCCCTTAGCAAATCTTACCAAAAAAAGAAGAGAGCATATCGAAATAAACAAAATCGCAGATGAAAATGGTAATATCACGACAGAAATTACCAAGATCCAGAATATCATGAGGGAATACTCCTCAAACCTTTACGCCAACAAATTTGAGAATCTAGAAGAAATGGATGAATTCCTAGACAATATTAACATACACACACTGAACCAAGAAGAGCTAACCCAACTCAACAGGCCTATTTCAAGCTCTGAAATAGAAATGGAAATTAGACAACTTCCACTTAAAAAGAGCCCAGGGCCAGATGGATTCACAGCTGAATTCTATAAGGTCTTCAAAGCAGAGCTCACACCAATACTCCTCAAGCTCTTCAACGAAATTGAAAATGAAGGTTCTTTACTAAACTGATTCTGTGAAGCCAGTATATCCCTCAACCCCAAACCAGACAGAGATTCATCAAAGAAAGAGATCTATAGACCCATTTCTTTGATGAATATCGATGCAAAACTTCTCAACAAAATACTGGCCAACCGTCTACAACAACTCATCAAAAAAAATAAACACTATGATCAAACTGGATTCATCACAGGGAGGCAAAGCTGGTTCAACATACACAAATCAATTAATATAATTCAACACATCAACAGGAGCAGGGATAAAATCACATGATTGTCTCAATAGATGCGGAAAAGGCATTTGACAAGATCCAAAACCCCTTTATGTTAAAAGATGTGGAGAAACTAGGAATCCATGGAACATTTCTCAATGTAATAAAGGCTGTGTATGAGAAACCCACTGCTAGTATTATACTTAATGGTGAAAATCTAAAGCCATTCCCTCTAAAATCAGGAACGAGACAAGGATGCCCACTCTCTCCACTCCTTTTTAACATAGTACTAGAATTCCTAGGCAGTGCAATAAGGCAAGAAGCAAGCATAAAGGGGATCCAAGTAGGGAAAGAGGAAATAAAACTATCCCTCTTTGCAGATGACATGATTCTGTATTTAAAGAATCCTATAGACTCTACTCCCAAGCTCCTTGAGCTGATTCAAAGCTTTGGAAGGGTAGCAGGCCATAAAATCAACCCTCACAAATCAACTGCCTTACTTTACGCCAACACTGAGAGGAACGAGGCAATAATCAGGAAAGAAAATCCTTTCACAATAGCCTCAAAGAAAATAAAGTACCTAGCAATTAGCTTAACTAAGAATGTAAAGGACCGTTTAGATGAAAACTTTAAAACCCTAAAAAAGGAAATTAAAGCAGAACTAAGGAAATGGAAAAACCTCCCGTGCTCCTGGATTGGAAGAATCAACATTGTGAAAATGACAATCTTGCCAAGGGCTATCTACAAATTCAATGTAATACCCATCAACATCCCAATGTCATTCTTTAAAGACATAGAAGAGGCAATTCAAAATTTCATATGGAATAATAAAAGACCCCGTATAGCAAAAACACTTCTTAGCAGAAAGAACAGCGCTGGAGGAATTTCAATTCCAAACTTAAGGCTCTATTACAGAGCTGTAATTCTCAAAACAGCTTGGTACTGGCACAAGAACAGGCCTGAAGTCCAATGGAGTAGAACTGCGGACCCAGATATTAAACCACAGACCTATGGCCACCTAATCTTTGACCAGGGAGCCAAAAAAATAGAATGGAAGAAAGATAGCCTCTTCAACAAGTTGTGCTGGCAGAACTGGTTAAACACCTGCAGAAAACTAAAGTTGGATCCTTCTTTGTCCCCTTGCACTAGAATTAACTCCAAATGGATCAAAGACGTGGAGGTAAAAGCTGACACACTGAAAAGTTTACAGGAAGGAATAGGAGATACACTAGGCCTCCTTGGTACAGGTCGAAATTTTCCTAATAAGGACCAAGAATCACAACAAATCAGAGAAAGGCTGGATAAGTGGGACTGCATTAAACTGCAGAGCTTTTGTATGGCAACGGATATAGCTAGTAAACTAATCAGGAAGCCTACAGAGTGGGAGAAGATCTTCACCACCCAAACAACGGAACAAGGCCTCATATCTAAAATATATCAACAACTCAAAAAATTGAATCACTCCAAAACTAACCTCCAAAGTAACACCCATCCCATTACAAAATGGGCCAAAGACTTAAAGAGAGTCTTCTCTGAAGAAGAAAAAAAAATGGCCTATAGACACATGAAGAAATGCTCAACATCTCTGGTCATAAAAGAAATGCAAATCAAAACAAGTCTAAGATTCCACCTAACTCCAGTTAGAATGGCCAGGATCAGGAAAACGAATGACAACAGATGCTGGAGGGGATGTGGTCAGGAGGGATCACTACTACACTGTTGGTGGGAGTGCAAACTCGTTCAACCACTATGGAAAGCAGTGCAGCAGTGCCTCAAAAGGCTAAACATACAACTCCCCTATGACCCAGCAATTCCAGTACTTGGCATTTACCCAACAATCCAGAAACAAGGGCATATTAACCCACTAGCACAACAATGTTCATTGCAGCACTATTCACCATAGCAAAGATATGGAACCAACCCAGATGTCCCTCAGTTGATGAGTGGATCAACAAGTTGTGGTGTTTGTACACAATGGAATTCTACGCTGCTGTCAGAAAGAATGACAATGCCCCATTTGTTAGGAAATGGAAAGACTTAGAACAAATCATATTAAGTGAAGTAAGCCAGACTCAAAGGAACTTAGGCTCAGTGGTTTCCCTCATTTATCATAATCAGTAGAAACCTTGGGCTCTACTAGCAGAGATTGTGAATAGAGCAAAAGGCCATATATAAGGCCATATAATGTGAAGCTAATTGAAAGGACCTCCAGGATATTGACACAAAAGCCATATAATGAATGATTGTTGTCCTTAATGTACTATGTTGTCTCTCATCTCGCTTGCTGTCCCTTGGTTATCCCATATTGGTATAGTATCTCACTTTGTTATCTGATATATTGAATTTATTTGTATTTGGATATTTGAAATTTGATAGGGAAGGGGGGAAAACCAAGACGGGTGGGGGGTGTGGGGTTGGAGGGAAATGGGTACCAAGACATGTGAAAGGGTATCAATGTATGTGAATTCATGCACCTACTATCTGGCAAATATCATCTAACCCTTTTACTAATTACAATAAAAAATGAAAAAAAAAGAAAGTTGTAGTGTGTGGGGAGGATGATGGGGTCAAATACATTTCTTCTTAGAAATTTACCTCATCTGGTTGCCCTGGATTTTCCTGGCCTTTTTCTTAGAGAAAGTTCTGTTATACTGGATTTGTGGCTTGGCAATGATCTAGCATGTACATCTTCGAGTAAGACATCCACAACTTCCTTGCCTGAGACTCGAGTTTCCTGACCTTTGGCAACAGCACAGCAACATCTTTCTTCCTCCTGAGCCACAGGCCAAGTGAGCTGGCTTGAGCTGGTTGTTAGTTACAGTGGGTTGGTTACCAGGGTTCCATATTCTGTTCCATTGTGAGGGAGGCAGGGTCACCTTTCAGGGCCCAATGACCAAAGATCCTTGCTCACAAAAGACCTCACCAAAGACATACTGGAGGCTGAATCTCTCCTCCAGTCTCACAATATACATGTGGATGTAGTATACAGCACACCTTATTTGTCCAATCCCAATGTCTTCCACTAGGCCCAACTACCAGTCTGGTCTCAGGCTGAAGGAGCCTTTCTTAGGTAAGATCCAAACTTAAGGGTCAATATTGCCCTCATCCTTTACAAAACATTTGCTTCACAGTGCCTTCTCTGCCTACATTTTGCCCCTTGTCGAATTTTTTTTGTTTTTGCTAGTCTTGGGACTTGACCTCAGAGTGTGAACATTGTTCTTGGGCTTTCTTTAGGCTTTAGCTGTCCCACCGAGCCACAGCACCACTTGCAGCGTTTTCTATGTATGTGGTAATGAGGAATCAAACCTGAGGCTTACTGCTTGGTAGCCAAGGACTCTCCCACTAGGTCAAACACACAGGGCATCTTGCACATATTTTTGACGTCAATCTACTAGGATATTATTAGGTTTCTGTATCCTAATCAATTTTTTCCTGATGATTAGCTTTGCTGTCATGTGTAAAAATGCAAGAGGGAAAAACACAGAAGAATTAGTGAAATTAAAAAAACAGCATTAGACACAGTTAAGTGTTCATTCTTTGTAGGAGAAAGGATATTTGGATATGATGATGATGATGATGACTTTATAATTACTATGTCAGGGTTGAGAGTTTGGCATAGTGGTAGAGTGCTTGCCTAGCATCCATGAAGATCTGGGTTTGATTGCTCAGTACCACATAGATAGAAAATCTAGATGTGGCACTGTGGCTCAAGTGGCAGAGGGCTAGACTTGAGAAAACCCGAGGACAGTGCTCAGGCCCTGAATTCAAGCCCCAAGACTGGCAGAAAGATAAAAGAAAATAAAAATGCTTTTTACGAGCTAATTCACTCACAGCATTTGCTTCTGAAATCTTCGCTTCTGCATCTTGTGAAATACCCCTTTCCCTCAACGTAGACAAGAAAAACAGATCCATCCCATGGTCCACTGTGAGGCCACTGGTTGGGCTAAGAGCTAGTCGTGCAGCAACACATAAGTTTTATTCTAATACTTTCCAAATTTTGTACTCAAATATGCTACCTACTTACCAACTTATGTCAGTTATCCTTATGCTATAACTTTTCTTCATTACTACAATATTCTTACACTCCTACGTTAATCCTCTTGCACCTCCCCTGACCTCTCTCATTCTTTTTTTCTATCTCTGGACCTCTGCTCGTCTTTCAACCCTTATACTGCACGGATCTACACTTGATGGCTGTTCAGCAATATTGTATATGTAGGTGGTTAATTATTCTCTAGGCTCAGAGGGACTTAAAGACAATAGAGATTGGATTGAGAGGCTTATTGTTTTGGGTATAAATCGCTTATCAGTGGTTGTATTAGGCTGGTCTGTAAGTGCACAAAAAGAAAGAGTGATAATACCAATCAAAACTTGTGAACATCTAGTGTCTGCCAGCGACAGAGGTCTAGGTTGGTTATATCTGAAAAACTATAATCGTATTTAGTAGTAATCTTGCTCCCATTTTCAAATGGGCAGAAAAAGAAACTCAAGAAAAATGTCAAATCAAGAAACAACATCCCCCACCCAATGTAAACAGACAATGGAACAGTCACTGGCAAACCTAGAGGAGAGTCTTCCAATTGCTACACAAATGCAATTGATAAACATCATTAATGAAAAATGTGAAAATATAAAGAAAGAGATAATGGAGGAAGCCATACCTGAACAAGAGGAAAGCAAAAACAAGGTGATAAGTGAAAAAGAAGAAGCCATAAAGGAGGCCATAATAAAGGTTTTTCAAAGAAAGATGGATGAATTCAAAGAATCCACAAATCAAAACGTGACCAAACTCCAGCAAATGTCCAAAGAAAATAAAGCTACTGAGCTAACCACTCAACAGGAAATCAAGGAGATAAAGAAATCCATACATGATCTAAAACAAGGGATGCAAGGCATCAAAAGTGAGCAATTAGAAGCAAGGGAGATGAAAAATAAAGTAGATAGCTTTGATAGCAAGTTAGACATTGCAGAGGACAGCATTTCCGTGGCTGAAGATAATTTAGGTATTATAAAGAACAGAAAATGAGTCAATCCAAATCTAGGAAATATGAGAGAGCGCTTCAGGAGGTCCAAGATACAATTAGGAAGCCTAATTTAAGGCTAGTTGGTATTGAAGAGGGCGTGGAGAAAGAGGTCAATGGTATTGGAAATATACTTCAGGGAATCATCTCAGAGAATTTCCCAAATATCCAGAAGGGCAGGCCCATCCAGATACAAGAAGCTTTTAGAACCCCAAACAGACCTGACCAGAAAAGAACATCCCACCGCCACATTGTGATCCGAATTGGATCAATAGAAACGAAAGAAAAGATCCTAAAGGCAGCCAGGGAAAAGGGATCAGTAACCTGTAAAGGCAAACCATTCAGAATAACCCCAGATGTCTCAGAAGAGACCATGCAAGCACGAAGTGACTGGAAGCATATATGTCATGCCCTTAAATCAAATAACTACCAACCAAGAATACTGTAGCCAGCTAAGCTCTCATTCATAACTGAGGGAAAAATAAAAACATTCCATTCCAGGGAAAAGCTGCAACAATATGTCGAAACAAAACCAACACTACAGAGAATTCTCAAAGATGCTCTATACATAGAAAACCAAAATAAATGCAATATAGGGAAAGAAATGGCACCTAAACAGCATACCGTCTAAGGACCACAAGAACTGTCAAGACACAGGCCCTACTTAAAGCTTTTAAAAATGGTAGGAACTAATAAATATCTCTCAATCCTAACTCTCAATATCAATGGACTTAACTCTCCAATTAAATGGCATAGGCTGTCTAGTTGGATCAAAATCAAGAGCCATCGTTCTGCTGTCTTCAAGAGACACATCTTACCCCAAAACAATGATCTTTTGAAAGTGAGAGGTTGGAATAAACTCTATCAAGCTAACTGCCCCCATAAACAGGCTGGAGTTGCCATCCTCATATCAGATACAATAGACTTCAAACTAAAATTAGTAAGAAAAGACAAAGAAGGTTACTACATACTACTAAAGGGATCTTTCCTCCAGGAAGACATAACGATCCTAAATATTTACACACCCTTTTGAAGATTCTCAAAAGATTGAAGATTCTGCCAGTGTAAGTTTGATTCCGGCATTGATATTAAATAATGCAATGAGTAAGGATTTATATTTGAAATATCACTGTTGACAAAATCTAACACACATTTGCTTAGTATTTGCTTTTGATTTCCCAAGAAGTACAATACAGGCTAACACTTGTGGCATATATCGACTGGGAGAAATCATTCAGTATATGTGACTCATTTGAACAGGAGTCAGTGAAAGATACAGAAGCAGGATACCCATATTGTGATAATTTGTATCTTTTGCATATTTTGTGTTTGTTGTTAATTCCATTTGTAGTGTACATTTCTAGATAAAAACTTTTTTCCAAACAATTTGTTATTTCAACCGTAAAAAAATACATTTATATGCCTGATAAAATTCACAGAATCCAATTTTTTCCATCTTATTTTTTGTTTTTTGGTTTTTTTTTGGTGGGTGATAGATCTTGAACTCAGCCTGGGCACTATCCCTGAGCTCTTCAGCTCCAGGCTACCACCTTACCCTGGAGCCAAGCCCCACTTCCCATTTTCTAAAGGTAAATTGGAGATAAGTGTCTCAGGTCTTTTTGTGCCAGGATGGCTTTAAACCTTGATCCTCAGATCTCAGCCTCCTGAGTATCTAGGATTATAGAAGTGAGCCACCACCCCATCATGCTCAGCTTTCTGGGTTTTTTTAAAACTCGGTTTAAGCACTGTCCTTCAGCTTTCTTCAAGCCTAGTGATCTTCTACTTGAACCACAGCACTACTTCTGGTTTTTTCTGTGTATGTGGTACTGCGGAATTGAACCTTCGTCTTCATACAAGCACTCTACAACTATGCCAAACTCCCAGCCCCTCCACATTAGTTTTTATGATAGATCTTTCCATGCATCCAGGTTGGCTAGAAATTCTTCTTGAGTTTCCCAAGATCAGGGAGTTTAGGTGTGTCCCATCCTGTGTGGCTACATAACCATTGTTTAGGGTACAGTTCTCTCTTCATTCTACCCATCTAGAGCAATTTTCATCTTCCATGTATAATCATTAAACATTCAGCTCCTGTTCCTCTCTACTCCATTCTCTGGAACCATCGTGCTTTTTGGCTCTAAGGGTTTGTTGATCCTTGGAAGCTCTGGAAGGGAAAACATACCCTAGCTCTTCCTTTATGACTGCTGTATTTTTAGTTTACTGTAATCAAGATTCATCTGTAAAATATAGTAAAATGTTCTTCCTTTTCAATGCATTGTTTTGCATATTTCTATCTTTGGATTATTATTAATAGTTGTGAATGGATTCTCCACATATTTGTTCTAGTCTCTGCTTTCTCTTCCGTTAGGTACAAATCTAGAAATAGAAGTGTTGGACCATATTTCTATGTAATTCTATATTTAGTACTTTTTAGCACTTTCCACGCAATTTTTGATTGTTTTATATTCCTTGCAGAACTATTCCAAAGTTCTACTTCTTCTCACTACCTTCCCAGTAATAGTTAGACTTTGAAAGTTGTTTTTTTGTATGCGTGTGTGTGTGTGTGTGTGTTTGTGTGTGTGTATGTGGATCTTTTTGTTTAAAACTATATTTATATTAATATACTTAAAGTAAAGATTTCATTGTAATTTTAATTTTTCTCATGACTGTTAATATTGAACTTCTTTCTACATTTTGAACTACTATTTCTATATATTCTTTTTAGAAAATCCTCTCCAATCTCCAATTATTTTCCCTTTTTTTGTGGGGTAGTGGGGAAAGTCATGGGGCTTGGACCTTGGGCCGTGAGCTCTTTAGTTAAGGCTATTGTCCTACCCTGAGTATTGCCCCTCAGTTGTTCTGCTCACAGCTCCCTACCCCTCTTCCCATTATATACAGAACAAAGGTCATCCTCAGTCTTTTTGAAAAAGTAAAACATACAGTAAATTTGTAGTATAAAACAGCAAGAAATAAATTTCTTGCCAGGTGCAGTGTCTTATACCTGTAATCCTAGCTACTCAGATATCAGGCTGATATCTAAAGATTTGGTTCAAAGCCAGCCTGGGCATTAGAAAGTCTATGAGACTCTCATCGACAGTTAACCACTAGAATATGGGAAATGGCACTGTGGCTTCATAGGTAGGGTGATAGCCTTGAGTTGAATAGTTCAGGAACAGTGCCCAGGCCCAGAGTTCAAGCCTTACAAATCCCCCAGCCAAACAAAAGAAAAAAAAATTTCTTCCCCAAGTGATTATTATGCCAGCCATAGAACATTAACATTCTTGGTGTACTTCACAGTATTATTACTTGATACCCTAAGATTTTGCAATATTCTCAGAGTACCAGCATATGTCATCATATAATGTAGTTCCTTTTCAATGGAATAATTCCATTTATAACCTAAATCTACTCCCCTGACTTATTTTTTTGATACCACAATTGCTCTACCATGATATGCCACAAGCCATTAAACATTTTATGGTGGGTAATTGGAAAGGAGTCTCATGGAATTTTGTGCCAGGCTGGCTTTGAACCATGGTCCTCAGATCTCAGTCTCCTGAGTAGCTAGGATGACAGGCGTGAGCCACCAACACCTGGCTTGCCTTGTTATTTTTTTGTGGGTCTTGGGACTTGAACTCTGGGCCTAGGCACCATCCCTAAGCTTTTCAGGTCAATAGTAAGTCTAAACATTTAAGTAAAGGAATACAATTCCAACAAAAAAAAAGAATAAAATTCCAGACATGGTGTGTTTATAACTCAGTGCCAATTACTTGATGAAAATGTGCCATTCCAGAAGCTGGTGTCATTTGATGATGTAGCTGTGGATTTCAGCTGGGAGGAGTGGCAGCATCTGGACAATGCTCAGAGGACCCTGTACAGAGATGTAATGCTGGAGACCTACAGCAACCTGGTGTCCTTAGGTGAGCAAAAGTCAAATTCACTTGCAAGGCCAAGTGCCTTGTTATTTTGCAGATACGTGAATGTTTATGAAACTTTCAGTACTATTTAAATGAAAGATTCCAGGCCCTGAGAAGTATCATTACTTTCTAAAGAAAACCTAAGGAAATTTTGTACTCATTCTTCAGGATACCTTCAGGATACTTTGACAACAGTTCTAAATTATGTTTCCTCTAATGGAGACGACATTCCAAACTTACACAGTAATTGTAAGTGGATAAACCATCCAAATAGAATATATATCATTATTGGAAATAGGATCTACAAATCACTAAACAGTGAGTTTATAATGGAAACCTGGCACTAGGTGCAATGTTTCATGCCTGTAATCTTAAAATATTCAGGAGGAAGAAATCTAAGAATTCTAATTTGAAGCCAGCAATGGCATAAAAATTGCCATGAAACTCTATAACTCCAAGTAACCCCTCAAAAATGTTAGTGGAGTGTCAAGAGTTTGACTTTGTGGTTGAGTGCTTGCCTAGCATGCATGAAGACCTATGCATGTAAGTGGAGCTGGGACTCAAACTGGTATTTTTCTAGCCTTGAGCAAGACAGCTAAGTTTATGCCATACAAAATGAATCCAGAGCTGGGGAAAAGTCAACCATGGAGCCAGTGAGAAATGAGAAAAAAGATTTAATAGATAACTTGTGAGTAGGATGTCTGTGAACTTAAAGCAATGATGACACAGCATAAGCAATAATTCTCTACTGTTTCTAATTTACAGGTCCATGTGTTCCCAAACCTGTATTAATTGACAAGCTAGATCACTGTGCAGAACTCTGGATAGGAAATTCCTCTGACAAGAATATCACAGGTGAGTGAATGCATCTTCATATTGATGTTGGAGCCTGAGCCCCATTGGTAAGTTCATGTTTTGATGTACTGATCAATAATATTCTTAGTTACCCTAAATCCTGTGTGGAACCTATGGAATTCTTTGTGAATGAATCAAGAATCATTTTCTTTTCCCAATCCTATGCCTGGTCTCAGGGACTGAGCATGGTCCTTGGGTTTTCTCAAGGCTAGCTCTCTACTTCTTGAGTCATAGCACCACTTCTGGCTTTTTCTTTGTATGTAGTACCAAGGAACTGAACCAGGTCTTTGTGCATGCTAGCCCAAACCCCCGGCACCAAGAATCATAGGGTGATATGTCGAATTCTATGTGGCAGTAGAGTTAAAGTTAGATTTCTCTGTAGAAATCACTGTGAAACAAAATAAAATGAGAAAGCCATGAGCCCGTGGCTCATGCCTGTAATCCTAGCTACTTAGGAGGCTGAGATCTGAGGATCAAGGTTCAAAGACTGACCTATCACAAAAGCACCTTAGACTCTTCTCTCCAATGAACCAATAGAAAATGAGAAGTAGGGTTGAGGCTAAAGACATAGGGCAGTAGCCTTGAGCTGAAGAGCTCAGGAAGAACAGCCAGGTCTAGAATTCAAGTCCCATGACTACAAAACAAGAAAGAAAGAAAGAAAGAAAGAAAGAAAGAAAGAAAGAAAGAAAGAAAGAAAGAAAGAAGAAAGAGTGAAGAAAGAGGGAAGGAAGGAAAGGAAGAAAGAAAGAAAGAAAGAAAGAAAGAAAGAAAGAAAGAAAGAAAGAAAGAAAGAAAGAAAGAATGATCTTTCATTTCTTTAAAATTAAGACTATAAATGATTGAGCAAACAAGGAATAAGTCAGGGCATTATTCTCTGATAAGGATAATATCTTTTTGCTGGTAGGAAGAGACTGGTATTCAGAACCAGATCTTTCCACCAGAAATTGAGCCTAGTGGTAGAGTGCTTGCCTAGCATGCACAAAGACAGAGGTTTGATTCCTTATTACCACATACATAGAAAAAGCCAGAAGTAATGACTTCATTGGTAGGGTTCTAGTCTTGAGAAAACCCAAGGACAGTGGTTAGGTCTTAAGTTTAAAATCAGGAATGGAAGGAAAAGAAAAACAACAAAGTTTCAATCAACATAAGAAAATTAACTAGACAATGAGCTGGGGATTTTCTGGTCTTCCATGGTTCTGAGGGACAGGAGTTTTAGAAAAGGAATTTTTATAAGACTTCAAATGGAAAGAAACAAATTTCAAAATTCCCACAAATACCTAAATTGAGACTTTAGTGAGAAGTTGTAACTGAAGGGATATAGGTGTAAGTCCTTACTCTCAAGAATCATTCTTGCTTGGATCAAAGGCAAACAGACATATACACCAAACTTGTGGCCGCTGAATCTAGAAAAAATTCGTGTTCCTCACTTAATGGTTAATAAGCAAACAGCATTGAAACTGGCTAAGGTAATCCTATCTGCTACTCAGGACCTGAGACTCTTATCTGTAGTTAACTCTAGAAAAGAGTATGTGGGGCTGTAGCTCAAGGATAGGGGTTATAGTCTTCTGCTGAAGTGTTCAGGGACAGGGCCAAGGCCTATGAACTACAAAAAAAAGAAAAGAAAAGAGAAGAAAGTTTTAAAAAGATGCAAACAGCACAATATTTAGATTATTTCTCAAAAATAAAAGAAAGGCAGCTATTCCTCAATGTATAAACAAAACAGTATTTCAAAAAAAACAGCTGCAGGTATGCTATAGTTAGTACTCAGCTTAAAACTGTAGCAATACATAGATGGGTAATTTCAATAAATATTTCCTGTGATATAAAAAGAGAACTAAAACACAGAAAAACATTATTGGTCATTGTAAAATATCATTTTCTTAATATGTTAGGGAGAAAAGCATATATTTCTCACAAATCAATTTCCACTTTTATATTTTAAAATATCTAACACTTAGGATGGGAAAGCAAAGTCATTACCTTTACAGTAAGGAATATTTGTATCTCATGTATGTTTGTGTCTTTTTTTCTAGGACTCATTTTAGATGTCCAGGTAATGGAAAATGTGTTCAAGACTTGCCAGGAAAGTCCACATGAATGTCTATGTGAAGTAGCAGTTGCAAGTAGTATCGAAGTGGAGGAAAATGTGAGATTTGCAAGAACTTTAAATTTGAGCTCTACACATAATCTAGAGCTGATTAGTAATAACGGTAACAACTTAGGGGTGAGGACTGAGGAGTTCATTAAGTGTCAGAACATGCTTCTGTCTCCTAAGCCTGATGAGATGCATGCTGCATATAGATCTCGTATGTCTCCTGTTCTTAAAAATCCATCGGATATTCAGAGCATTTTATTCATGATTGTGACAGTCCAAAAGATCTGCAGTATCATAATTCTGTTCTCCCTGCCCAAGAAATTCTTCAGGGAGGGAGGAAAACTGCTAAATTTACTGTGTGATGAAAAATATTGTCCTTAACACCGACCATCACTACACATTTGAAAATGTACACAGGAGAAACTCCTCATACATGTAGTGAATGTGCGAAATCTTTCAGTAATGAAATACGCCTTACAATACCTCAGAGCAAATATCCTGAGATATGTGAGATATGCGTACATCAAGTGTGAAAATTAATTTCTGAGAAGTCAGACCTGACGCTCCAACCTCGATCTCCAAGAGAAGAAAAACCTTATGAATATGAGGAACGTAATAAAATTTCTGCCCAGAATTCAGCTCTCAGCACACATCAGAGATCTCACACAGAAGAGAAATCTTATGAATGGGATAAATGTGGGAAGACTTTTAGACTGAAATCATACCTCACTTTGCACCAGAGAAGACACACAGAAGAGAAACCTTATGAATGTAACAAATGAGAAAAGTCTTTCACCCAGAAGATACACCTTCGAGTTCATCAAATAACACACACAGGAGAGAAATCTTATAAGTGTAATGAATGTGGAAAGTCTTTCCAAGGGAAGGGAAAACTTCGTGTTCATCAGAGAATACACACAGGAGTGTTACCTTATGAATGTAACCAATGTGTAAAGTCTTTCAGACAGAAATCTTCCCTCAAATTGCGTCAAAGAACACACACAGGAGAGAAACCTTATGTGTACAACAAATGTGGAAAGACCTTGAAGTGGAAGTCATACCTTCATGGGCATTATAGAAAACACACAGGAGAGAAAACGTATGCATGTAGTGAATGCGGAAAGTCTTTCAAATGGAAGGTAAAACTCCATGTTCATCAGAGAATATACTCAGGAGAAACACCTTATGAGTGTAACATATGTGGAAAGTCCTTCACAAAGAAGCCAAACCTCAACATGCATAAGACAATTCAAACAGGAGAAAAACCTTATGAATGTAACCGATGTGGAATGTCTTTCAAATGGAAGTCTTCCCTCAAATTGCATCAGAGAACACACACAGGAGAGAAACTGTACGAGTGCATCAAATGTGGTAAGACCTTCAGATGGAAGTCACATTACAGGAGGCATAACAGAATTCACACATATTAGAAACCTTAGGAATATAATCAAAGTTGAAAGTCTTTCGTGCAGTATTCACCCTTCAGGAAGCGTAAGAGAGTTCACACATATGAGAAGCCTTAGCAATGTAATAAATAGGAAAGACTTTTTAGTCTGTGGAAGAAAACTCAGCTTGTGTCACAGAACCAACACAAGATAAAACCCTTAATGAATGTAGCAAATGTTCAGTCTTTTTCCCAGAAAGCACAAGTCAAGATTTATCACTAAACACCCACGGGATAGAATCCTATGAATAAAATGAAAGGGAAATTTTTTTGAAGAACTCATAGTTGAGTTTGCATGATACCACACAGACACAGGATAAAAATCGTATGAATATAAGAATATGAAAAATCCATCATGAACGCATGACTAAGTATAAAATGCACATAGGAGAGAAAAACCTTATGAATATTACAAATGTGGAAAGTGTTTGACCTGGAAGGCATACTTCTGTGTTCATCACAAACCTGATTCCCATAGAAGAAAAGAAAACTAATGAATAGAACAAATGTGCAATGACTTTTAATCAGAAGTCAGTCTTCAGTACATTTCAGAACATACACAATAGAGAAATTCTGAGTAATGAAAAACATTTAGCTATATATAGAATCTCTGTATATGGGAGCATTAGGGTAAGTCTTCTAAACAAAGTCAACCTTCAGCAAGCATTAAGAGCACTCACAGAAGAAATAATAGCATGTAGGAAAACCTTTGTCAGAAACCTCTAAAAGCTGACTGTGTGGCTTAGTGGTAGAGTGCTAACCTATCAAGCATGAAGGCCTGGGTTAGATTCCTCAATACTACGTGGAAAGAGCAAGCCAGAAGCAGCACTGTGGTCCAAATGGTAGAGTGCTAACCTTGAGCAAAAGTAGCTCAGTCCCTGAGTTCAAGCCTAAGGATGAGAGAGAGAGAGAGAGAGAGAGAGAGAGAGAGAGAGAGAGAGAGAGAGAGAGAGAGAGAGAGAGAGAGAGGAAGAGAGAGAAAGAGAGAGACAGAGAGAGACAGAAAGAGAGAGAGAAAAAGAGAAAAGAGACAGAAAGTGAGAGAAACAGGAACTTCTAAATTGTACAGAGATAGAGAAGGAGACAGAAACTAATTTCTAAACTTTACAGTCTTTCTATTTCCTTACAAATTCGTCTATGTCATTCTTTCTGACAGAAGCACAGAATTCCATTGTGTAAAAATACCATATTTGATATACTCATCAACTGACGGGCATCTGGGTTGGTTCCATACCTTTGCTATAGTAAATAGTGCTGTGATAAATGTTATTGTTCTAGTGAATTTAGTATGTCCTATCTGGACGATTGGCAAGTAGTGAAATTGCTGGATCACAGGGGAGCTCTATGTTTAGTCTTTTTGGGATACTGCCATAGTGCTTTCCATAGTGGTTGAACGAGTTTGCAATCCCACCAGCAGTGTAGTAGTGATCCCTCCTGGCCACATCCCCTCCAGCATAAGTTATTAGATTTCTGGATCTTGGCCATTCTAACTGGAGTGAGGAGGAAAAGGGAAAGAGGAACTGAAACTTTCTCTCCTTACAGATGACATGA
This sequence comes from Megascapheus bottae, assembly GCA_024803745.1. NCBI lineage: Eukaryota > Metazoa > Chordata > Mammalia > Rodentia > Geomyidae > Megascapheus > Megascapheus bottae. The sequence continues at coordinate 5,400,934 of JANJXV010000052.1, read as the reverse complement.
TTCTGTATTTAAAGAACCCTATAGTCTCTACTCCGAAGCTGCTTGAGCTTATATAAAACTTTGGTAAGGTAGCAGTGTATAAAATTAACCTTCAATGTCAACTGCCTTCTTATATGCCAAGAAACGAGAGGAATGAGGCAAGAATCAGGATAGCAACTCATTTTGCTATCAAAGAAAATAAAATACCTAGGAATTAACTTAGAATGTAAAGCACCTTTTTGATGGAACTATAAACCCTGGAGAAGGAAATTAACGCAGAACTGAGGAAATGCAAAACCTATGCTCCTGGTTTGGAAGGAGTAATATTGTAAAAATGGCAACCTTCAATCAATATCCCTATGTCATTCTTTAAAGAAACAGAAGAGGAAATCCAAAATTTCACTTGGAATAATAAAAGACCCCTTATAGTCTGTCTTCTTGCATGATACATAATGTTTAATCTCACCTTCTCCACCAAAATCTCACCTTTCTCATTGAGACATAGGTGGCCCTGTTTACTAGCAGCAAAGGCTCAAACGCGCAGTTTCAGGTGTCACCACTGCCTCTGTTACTGGATAGATCCAACTCTGTCATCGATTCTGAGGTCTGCTCTGGGAGTCTTGGTCACAAGTTGTTCTGTGGCATCTGCTGCCAGCCTCTGCCTATTTGCTACCTTTTCTCCAGCAGCCTACAACAGGGAATGAATTTCACGGGCTGATGCTCTCCTTCATATGCAGGGCAGGATGAGCCCAATCCTCCCTCATCTTCCTCTTCCAATTTTTGGGAAAAAATGTGCTGGCAGAAGTCCTCAGGTGTGGCGCATGGCTGATCCACACTTTTAATCCAGGCTGGTCAGGAGGCCGAGATCTGAGTATGGAAGTTCCAAGTCACCTAGAACAGGAAAGTCTGATAGATTCTTACTACCAAAAATATAAACAGCTGGGAATGGAGTTTGGGCTCAAGTGGTAAAGGGCTAGTCTTGAGTACAAATGCTTAGTGCCCAGGCCCTGAGTTCAGGCTCCAGCACTGCCAACAACCTCACTTTAGTGAGATTTTAGCTTTATCCATGTAGGCACATCTCACTGGAATCTTTGCTGGTAGAGATAGTCTTCATAATTTTGACTCAAGGTAAAGGTCCTCCTGGGGTAGTACACAAAAGATGTCACGGAGAGAGGAGCCCCACTTGCTCCAGGTTTGAAGATGGCATAGGTCAAGCCAGCATGGAGTTGGCACATCAGTCTTTTTCCTAGCACCACCTACCAGTGAATGTCAAATGACAGTGATTGTTGTGGGATTGTGTGGTTGAAGTGCCTCATTAAGGGCAGTGTTAGCACATCCAAACTTGGATACCAGGAATGCTGAAATCTCAAAGCTAAGATTTCTGTTGGCTACAGAAATGCTGGTGTGTCTGTTATTCACTAAAAGTTCAGGTGCAAAGATTCTGAAGCTTGATGCCATGTGTTTATTCCATTTAGTAAAATTATTTTAATGCACTGTATAAGTTAAAACATTTGATAAGAGTCAGGGGTAGTGAAAACATTGTTCTTGAATTCAGGTGTCTGGCAAGGTAATGGGGGGGGTGTTGGTGGCTGGGACTATGAAGCTGGAGCTGCTATCAAACCATGGATCATGTTCCTCTTTGTCTGGGAGAAATGACTCCAAAGATGAAATTTGAATGGTGAGGAAAAGATGATGATGTACTCAGGAAATTTCTCCTAATCAAATGCTCATGTGGAAGTGGGATGGGGGCTGGGCATGTCTGAGGCAGAGCTTAAGGGGGCTTCTCATGGCGTTGAGAACGTTCCTTGCGACTTCAAGCATGCAGCGGGGTGTTTTAGATGACCATTGTGAGATGGATGGAATAAGACTGGAGACAAGATGAATGCTGGGATCCTGCAATGCTCTTGCATGAGTGGCTGGTGGCTCACCTGAAAGAACTAATTATGTCTAAAAAAGAAATCAGGAATTTGTTTTGATTAGATAATACCTGTAATCCGAGGCATATTCAGGATCCTGATCTTAGTATTGTGGTTTAAAACCAACCCAGCAAAGGGAAAAATGCATGAGACTCATACTCCCAGTTTAGAGCAAGAACAAAGATTGAAGTAGAGCTGTGGCTCAAGAGCTAGAGTGCTACCTTGAGCAAAGGAAAGCTAAGAAAAAGCTCCAGGTTTTGAGTTCAAGGCCAGGAATGAAAGAAGGAAGGTAAAAAAGAGAAGGATGTGAGGAAGGGAAATATATAAATGAAAGAGAGAAGGAACTAGAAATTTAAAACTAGAGAATATTTAAAAGTCATCAGTCCTTCTAAGAAAAGTGTTGGAGTATGGGTTCTATATGTGGTGAACTGGAAGCCCAGCAGTGACTTGTTAACCAAAGAGTCACCATGATGAGCAAAGGATAGAAATCTGCATGAGCCTCTTAGCGGATGGAGTGACAGAAGAGAACCTCAGCTCCCATCCCATAGTTAGAAGTATATAGAGATGGGGAAGTTGGCATCACCTTGATGTCATTGTGTCCATGGAGACTGGAAGCCATGGCTCTGTGAAAGCACAATGTTCTGGTTACTGAGCTGGGAGGCTGAGGAGAGCCAAGTCCTGGCCATGAAGAAATCAGAGTGGCAGCAGAGCAACTCTGCTGCAGTGTGTGCCTGCTTGGCTGTTCTTATTCTGTGGTGGATCAGGCCGGAGCGGGTGATAGTAACTGTTTTGTGGTCACAAGCCCTTCACCAAGAGCTTCCTCTGGGATCCTCATAAGCTACAGGGTGGCTGGTGGTGGGATGTGTGTGGGGTGGAAGTGACAGAGGGATGGACGCATGGCAAGGTGGGTGAAGAGATGAGAGGAATGATGAGAGCCCAGTTCATTGGTTTCCAAGGTTAATGGGTGGGAGGTAGAGAGGCATGTTGGAGGAATGATGGAGGCAGGGGAAGGTGGTGACAGATTGAGGCCATCTGTAGTGCCAGCCTGGCCATCTTCTGAAGCCCATAGGCAGCTTCCTGATCCTTCACTTAGTCCTGCTCCTTGTGGAGGGAATGTCACGTGTACCCAGAGCTAGGGGTGGGGCAATGTTAGTAGCACCTGGAGAACCATTGGCCTCTACCTGGGTGGGGGGTGGTTATGGCTCCCATGCTGGGTGGCCTGATAGCTATGGAACAGATCTCTCCTTAGCTACCACAGTCAGTGGCTGCTCTCCATCTAGGGTTAGGGCACCTGCTCAGCCATCAGGACACCCCATGCAGGACAGAGGCCTACAATTCAGATGGCAGCACAGGGGTGAAGATGATCTCACCGTAGCCCTAGTTACATTGCTGTCCCTGCATGCAGGACAGGATGAGCTGGGGGAAGATGTTCTCTGTGTTTTTCCACAGCCAATCCCGGCCTCTTCTTGTGTCTGATTAGACCAAGAGAGTACCAGGTTCCATCTCATAGTCCTGGTTCTTTTTCTTTTACAGTCATGAGGCTTGAACTCAGGTCCTGGGTACTGTCCCTGAGCTCTTTTGCTCAAGGTTGATGCTCTACCATTTGAACCATAGTGCCATTTCCAGCTTTTCCTTTTCATGTGGATCTCTGATATGTCCAGTTCTGTGCCTGCAGGGAGGCACTCACCCCACAGACAGAGCCACCTCTGCCATGACTGTGACTGCCCACAACCCTCACACCCACTCCTTGCACACCCGTCGACTCCAGTTTTAGCTCCTCTTGGACTGGGTGTCCAGCCTAACCCTTCCTACACTCACAAAGGGTCTACAATTGTCTTCCCAGGGTCCTTTCTTCTGCCAGCCAGAGTACAGACTGTGCACATCTTGACGATCACAGAGCTCAAAGCCAAAGGCTGAGATGCAGAAGGGGGTGACCCAGTAGCTGCACAGGGCCCATGGATCATCCTGTGCATCCCCCAGCCTGTGACTTCCCCCACCCCCTTGGCAGGGAAGCTCCATGCCCACATCCTGATCGCTGGTCCCCTCCAATTCCATTCTCGCTTGGATTTTGCAGACTGTCTACCATCAGGATCTAAAATTCTATTCATCACTTTATGTCCTTATCACTGATTTGCTACTTTGGCAGGATCTCCCCGTGCCTGGAGAGTGGGCATGTCATGTACTCTCTGTGGAGAAGTTGCCCCAGGAGAAGAAATATGCACTTCATGTGAGTGTTGGACAGGGCAGGAGGGCTCCATAGGATCAGAAGCCACAGGATGGGTGCACATGGGGGAATGCCAGGGGCCCCAGGGGACAGTGGGAGTTAGGGCACAGTTGGTTCCTTCTGCAGGGTTGACACTGCTTCACAAACCCAACAGAATGAGGTTCACATTACAGATGTCAGAGACAGTGCAGATTGCCAATGGGCACAGGGGTCACTGTCAATCCCAGATGCTGGCTGCATGCTGGGATGCACGCAGAGATGTTTTCAAGATCAGATAATGAGGATGTTGCAGGGTGTAACCATTCTTTTCAGATGGCTCTCTAGCTCTCTTGAGTTTCATCTCTATCTTTGGCTTTTTCTTGGCAGTTAACTGGAAATGAGAGTTTCATGGACTTTCCTTTCTGGACTGGCTTCAAACAGAAGCTATGCACAGTTTTCAAACCATACCCTACTGTAGAAGGGAAGCTTGATCTGGTGCTTAACTGGATTGCACTTTGGCTCCGTTTGCTATGCCTCACGGGAGGGGGCTCATCATTTATAGACTAAGATCTCATGACCTTCAAAGCCAAATGCTACCTGAAAGTTCAGGGTCCCAGCCTATGTGTTGGGCCGGGGTGAATACATTCTCTGTTATGCTGGGTCATCAACCCATGTTTTAAGATGGAAGTAGGCAGTGCCACATTTGATAAGAACATCTGCCAGAGATTGTCACCTCATGAAAGCAGATTCTAAATTTGTATTCCATTTCCTGTGGTGGAGAAATCCCCTCCAACTTAGACAGGCTCACATCCACCTGCAGGTCACACTCCTAATGCACCCTTGAGTGTCCTCATGGTATTGGGATCTAAGTTTGGAGGGAATGCTGCTTTAGTCCATGAATTAGCTGGACAAGTGATGACAAACGTGTTGTGGATTAATATGAGAACAATTTAAGAAGCCCTGGAGGAGCATCAACCTGACCCTCTGTGGTGCTATAAATCTGATAGGATGTTCCAGACTGAGAAACAATCACATGGCTTTGTGTTTGGCATCCAGACAAGTGAGTGCATGTCTTAGCTGTCAGCCAATACAGAGGAGAACATGAATAAGTGGGTGGAAAGCATCTGTCAGACCCCTGTCTGGGGGAAGGTGGAGAGAACATAGGAAGGTAGATACCATGGCTGTGGTGGGGCCAAAAAAAGGGTAAAAGAGGCAAAGGAACCAGGTACTGGTAGCTCAAGACTGTCATCCTAGCTACTCAGGAGTTTGAGATCTGAGGATCACAATTCAAAGCCAGCCCAGGACAGAAACTCCATGAGACTCTTATCTGCAATAAACTACTGAATGCAAGAAGCTCAAGCTCAGTGACAGCATCCAGGCCTAGCGTTCAAAACCGAGGACTGGCAGAAAAAAGTATCAAAGGACAAGAAGCTGGCCAAAGGTTAGACGGACTCTATCTTGACAAACAATACAATGGTAAGTTGCACTCAGAAGACTTGCACAAAATCTGGAAATGCCTGAGACCTATCTATGTATGTTTCCTGTTTGTCTAAATACATATGTTTATGCATTAATATATTAGTATAGAGAGACAGATCAATACATATGACTATACATATATACATAGCCAGACACTTATGGGTGGGTGGTATACTGTGTGAGAGTTTGTGTTTGTGTTTTGTGGATGGCTATCTCTGTTTAAGAAAGATAGAAAATATGTAAATATCTTTAAAAAAACTTGAAAAAAATATAGAGAGACATAAGCTCTTGAGGGAATCTGAAATGACAAGATTATTCACAGGCACGTTTATCCTTATGGATTCCTCAGCAAGTTTTAATTTTTTTCATTATTTTCTTTCTTTTTTTTCTCTCAGGGACCAGGTGCTGCCAGTTACTAATTTTCTCATGGCTGCTACAAGAGGAACTGAGCCACAGTTCCACTTTTGCCTTATTTATTCGTGCTTAACTGAAGATAAAGATTTCTATCAGTGACTTTCTTTCAGGGGCTGGATTCTAACGAGGATCCCCAGACCTCAGGCTTCTCTATAGCTACAATTAACAATATGAGAACCCAGCACTGGGTTCCAATGCACAGGGCAAGAAATTGAGTGAATCTCTCAACTCCAATTAGCTATAATAAGCTACAAGTGAAAGACCAATACCTTTGAGGAAAAGATGCTGAGGGTTATCACACAGGCCCTATGAGTAAGCCCTAAACCCTGTACACATGTGTGCATGCACACATTGGCAGATACACACACACATGCACACACACATTATCTCAGGCAATATTGTATTTTGAATTAATATCCAAAGATTGGACAACAGGATAGGAAGTAATAAAATCTGTTTTTCTTGTCTACATTGAGGGAAAAGGGATAACTCACAAGATGCAGAAGCGAAGAATTCAGAGGCAAATGCTGTGAGTGAATAACTTGTAAAAAGCACATTTCTTTTCTTTTCTTTTCTTTTGTTTTTTCTGGGGCTTGAACTCAGGGCCTGAGCACTGCTCTTGGCTTTTCCCAAGTCTAGCCCTCTGCCACTTGAGCCACATTGCCATATGGATTTTTATATCTGTGTGATATTAAGGACTCAAACCTAGATCTTCATGGATGCTAGGCAAGCACTCTACCACTGGGCCAAAGTCTAAACCCCGATTAAGTATTTATAAATAGTCATCATCATCATATCAAAATATCCTTTCTCCTACAAAGAATGAACACTTATCTATGTCTGTAAGACTTTTTTATGTCACCAATTCTTCTGTGATTTTCCCACTTGCATTTTTAAAGATGACAGCACAGATATTCATCAGGAAGAAAAATAGATTAGGATACAGAAACCTAACAACGTCCTAGTAGATTGAAGTGAAAAATATGTGCAAGATGGCCTGGGTCTTTCATCTATTTGTAGAGTGCTTGGCTACCACACAAAAAGAGTCCGGTTTGATTCTGCAGTACCATATACATAGAAAACTCTGGAAGTGGTGCTGTGGCTTGGTGGGACAGCTATAGCCTAAAGAAAGCCTAAGAACAATGGTCAGGCTCTGAGGTCAAGTCCCAGGACTAGCAAAAAAATGTGCAAGAGGCAAAATGCAAGCTGAGAAGGCACTGTGAAGCAAAATGTCTTGTGAAGGCTAAGGGGAATAGTGACAGTTAAGTTTGGATCTTACCTAAGAAAGGCTCCTTGAGCCTGAGACCAGGCTAGCACTTACTCCTAGTTAATGACTTGGGATTTGAACAAAAAGGTGTGCTGTTTACTACATCCATATGTGAGGTGGGAAGGGAGATTCAGCCTCCAGTATGTGTTTGGGGAGGTCTTCTGTGAGCAAGGAGCTTTGGTGATTGGGCCTTGAAATGTGACCCTACCTCCCTCACAATGGAACAGAATATGGAACCCTGGTAACCAAGCCACTGTATGTGACAACCAGCTCAAGTCAGCTCCCTTGGCCTGTGGCTCAGGAGGAAGAAAGATGTTGCTGTGCTGTTGCCAAAGGTCAGGAGGCTCGGATCGCAGGCATGACAGATATGGATGTCTCACTTGAAGAAGTAGATGCTGGATCAGGGCCAAGACAAAATTCCAGTATATCAGGCATTTCTCTAGGAAGAAAGCCAGGAAACTCCAGGGCAACTCAGATGAGGTATATTGAGAGGAAACCTATTTGAACCCATCATCCTGCCCACAAACTACAACCTTCTTGTGTGCTTTCAAGTGACTATACTGAGATTAGAGTGTGTCATTTCCAATCTACTCTATACCAATTTCTCAGTGTGGTGTGGTCCCATTCCTACGTTTGAAATATCCACTGTTTTGCCAATACAGTGTGATGGTAAGTCAGCTCAGACTCTGAATGAGCCTTGTAACCTATGGATCCTGGAGGAAGGCCTGTTGGAGATGCTGCTGACAAAGCTGATCGCTGCCTACCAGAGAGGTGATCTCTTTTACGTGGGAAAGTTCCTGCACAATTTCAAATAGTGGAGGACAATGTAAAATAGAAGAAAAATTATATACTTAGATAACAACATGCCAGTATTATGGCAGATCTCTGTAATTCTAGCTTCAAGAGTGGCCTATTTGGACCGGGAGTTGGCTGGCTGAAGTAAAGTGCTATCCTTGAGCAAGCCCTAGGATAGTGCTCTGGCCATGAGTTGAAGCCATAGGACATGCAAAAAATAATAATTTAATGCCCGTGACTGGTGGCTCACCCTGGTAATCCTAGCTACCCTGGAGGATCGAGGTTCAAAGACGGCCCAGGCATAAAAATCTGTGAGAATCTTATTTCCAAATAATCCAGAAAATTCAAAATGACAATGTGCCTCAAGTGGTAGAGCTCTTGACTTCAAGCCCCATGAGTGAAAAAAAGAAAAAGAAAAAGAAAGCCCTTATCTAAGGCTGGAGTGCACACTAGTGGTAGTTTGCTTGCCTAGTATGCACAAAGCCCTGTGTTCAATTACTCTGTACCACTTACACCAAAAAAAAGCTGGAAATGATCTCAGAAGGTTGGGTTCTGAGGATCACAGTTCAAAGCCAGGCCAGACACTAAAGTGCATGAAACTGTTTCTTCCACTTAAGCACCAGAAAACCAGAAGTGACACTGTGGCTCAAGGTGTTTAAGGTTGTAGCCTTGAGCTGAAGAGCCCAGGGACACTGCCCAGGTGCACAATTAAAGTCTTACAACCAAAAGAGAGACAGAGAGAGAGAGAGAGACAGAGAGAGAGAGAGAGAGAGAGAGAGAAAGAGAGACAGAGAGAGACAGAGAGAGAGAGACAGAGACAGAGACAGAGACAGAGAGACAGAGAGACAGACAGGCAGACAGACAGAGACAGACAGACAGAGAGACAGAGACAGAGACATCAAACAGTCAGGCACTGCTGGCTGAAGCGTGTAATTCTACCTACTATGGAGGCTGAGATTGGAGGATCTTGGTTCAAAGCCCAAAGCCAGCCTGGACACATATGTTTGTGAGACTTACATCACCAATTAACTACCAGAAACCAAAAATGGAGCTGTAGAGGAAGAGCGCTAGCCTTGAGCTGAAGAGGTCAGGGACAGTCCAGGCCCAAAGTCCAAGCAACATGACAAATCAATAATAAAAAAAAAGAAGATAGCTAATAGTAATGATGAATAATTTTGGGCTGGGAGTTTGGCCTAGTGGTAGAGTGCTTGCCTAGCATGCACGAAGACCTGGGTTCAATTCCTCAATATCACATACATAGAAAAATGCTGGAAGTGGTGCTGAGGCTGAAGTGGTAGAGCCCTAGCCTTGAGAAAATATAAGGACAGTGCTCAGTCCCTGAGTTCAAGGCCAGGACTGGCCAAATCAAAAGTAGTAGAGCACTGGCATTGAACTGAAGATCTGAGGAACAGCCCAGGCACAGAGTTCAAGCACCGCAAACAACAACAACAAAATCTATGAAATGGCAGTGGTGGATGTAAGCTAAGCAAAAATAGAGTAGAAATTGGTAAAATACATATTTGTGTGTAAGCAAAATAGCCAGACTTATGCATTAGAACAGGATAGCAACTTGAAAAAAAATTTTGTTTTCCATCTCAAGAGGTCCTGTATCTTAATTTATTCAAGTAAGTAAAATGCTGGGTTTTATAATCATTGCTCTGAATATTAGAAAATCATAATATCTCTCATTAACCAACAAAGACCAGGAACTGGGGCTTCGTTGAAATGGCAGAGTATCAGGCAAGAGAAGAAAAAATTGAAGTAAGAACTTGAAGTTCTTGATCCAGAACCTGCATAGTAACAGAGCAGCAGCCTGGTGATGGTACCTCACACCTATAATCTTAGCTACTCAGGAGGCTAAGATCTGAGAATCAAAGTTTAAAGCCAGCCAAAGTACCCAGTTAACTGCCAGAAAAACCAGAAGTGGCACTGTGTCTCACAGATTAAAGCACTAGCCTTGAGCTGAAGAGCTCAGGGACAGTGCCCAGGCCCAGAGTTCAAGCCCCACAATTGACAAAAATCAAACAAGCAAACAAAACTCACAAAGAAGCCTGCAGACCACAGTGGTTCTGCTGAGTCTCTTCTCTATGGGGATCAGGAAACATTTCACTTTTTCTGTCTCTTCCCATCTCAACATTCATACTAAAATAAGACTGTGTTGAAAGTTTCAATTTATAAAAATGTTTTTCATGAAGCACCCTGAAATATTCATCGCTTATATCTCAATTGAAGATAGTTGATTTGGGGCTGCATTGGTACAGTGCTAGCCTTGAGCAGAAAAGGTCAGGGATAGAGCTGAAGCACTCAGTTGAAAACCCAGTGCCAACACACAAAAGAAATTATGCACTTTATACATATTTTCTAATTTCTTAATGAATTTTTCAGTCTGTATAAATATAGGGTACATTCCTTGTTACTTAAGTAAGATTGCTCTTTTTTTTTCTTTTTGCCAGTCCTACGGCTTGGACTCAGGGCCTAGACATTTTCATTGGACTCGCTTGCCCAAGGTGAGTGCTCTGCCTCTTTAAACACAGCGCCACTTCTAGCTTTTTTCTGAATATGCGGTACCGGTGAATAGAACCTAGGTCTTCATGCATTCTAGGTGAGCACTCTACCATTAGGCTACATTCCCAGGCAGTGAGATTCCTCTTACAGTCATTGTATGTTCACAGAGTTTGATCTCACACACTGTAGGGCCCTGGTTGGCTTTGACCTGTGATCCTAAGCCCTGAGCCTCCTAAGTAGCTGAAATTAAGTTGTGAGCCAGCATGATGGCTTCCATTCTTTTTTCTACAAAAATATATGTGGTTATCTAAAATATATCTATAGCTGAAAAAAATGAATCTCTCCCAAACAAATCTTCAAAGAAACAACCATCCTATTAAAAGGTGGGCTAAAGACTTAAAAGAGTATTCTCTGAAGAAAAAATTAAAATGGGCTTTAGACACATGAAGAAATGCTCCATATCTCTAGCAATAAGTGAAATGAAAATCAAAACAACTTTGAGATTCCACCTGACTCCAGTCAGAATGGCCATTATCAAAAAATCTAATAAGAGATACTGGTGGGGAAGTGACCAGGGGGGATCACACCTACACTGTTGGTGTGAGTGTAAACTCGTTCAACCACTAGGGAAAGCAGTGTGGTGGTTCCTCAAAAGACTGAACATAGAGCTCCCCTATGATCCAGCAAATCCACTACTTGGCATCTACCAATTGTCCAGAAAAAAGGACATACTAAAGCCACTAGCACAATGATGCTCATTGCAGCACTATTTACCATAGCAAAGATATGAAACCAACCCAGATGCCACTCAGTAGATGACTGAATCAAGAAGATTTGGTACTTATACACAATGGAATGCTATGCTGCCATCAGAAGGAATGACATCGCCCCATTTGTAAGGAAATGGAAAGACTTGGAAAAATTCATATTAAGTGAAGCAAGCCAGACCCAAAGAAACATAAGCTCAATGGTTTCCCTCATTTGTAATAATTAGTTCACATCTAGGACTCTCCTAGCAGAGGATTACAATAACTCAAAAACCTAGGTATATAAGGTCATATAGGATGAGACTAAATGAAAGGATCTCTAGGATATGGGAACAAGAGCTATATCTTGTGTCATCGTTGCTCTTAATCTTGTGTGATTTTTGTCCTTAATCTACTATGTTATTTCTCATCTCTTATTTTGCCCTTTGGTTAATGTCAGATTGTTACTGTATCTGATTTTTTCCCTGGCATATTGTATATATGTTTATTTGTTTATGTCAAATAGGAAAGGGAAGGGGGGAAACAAGATGATTGGAAAGGGGAGGGGAGAGGGAACTGGGGACAAAAACATGTGGAGTGGAATAAATGTATGAGAAGTAATGCAGTCCACTACCTGTAAATGTAATCGTAACCCCTCTATACATTACCCTGAAAATAAAAAAGAGACTATCAAAATATCTGTAGAAAATGAGGTTGGATGATGGAAACAACCAGATGCCCTACTACAAAAAATGTGATACACGCACGCACGCACACACACACACACACACACACACACACACACACACACACACAAACGCACACACACACAATGGAATGATACATAGCCAACCGACAAGATAAAATAATGGCATTCTCGGGGAAGTGGATGAAAAGGAAAAAAATCATATTAAGTGAAGTAAGCCAAACTCAAAGGAACATAGGCCCAAGGGTCTCCCTCATTTGTCAAATTCAGTAGAAACCTTGGGCTTTGCTACCAGAGATTTACAATAGAACAAAATCTAGAGACATCATGACAAATAGTATGACACTAAATGTAAGGACCAACAAGATAAAGAAACAAAACTCATATAATGAGTGATTGTTGTCCTTAATGAACTATGTGATCTCTTATCTCTTTTGCTATCCCTTGGTTATATCATATTGTTACAATATTTCACCTTGTTTTCTGATATATTTCATATGTGCCTAATTGGTTATTTGAAATTGGATAGGGAAGGGGGGAAATGAACATGAATGTGGGTAGGGGAAGGGAAATGGGGACCATATCATTACATGGGGTATCAAAGTTTGAGAAGTAATGCACCTTCTATCTGGTGAATATAATGTAACCCTTCTATAAATTACAATAAATATAAATACATAAAAAGAAGATCTGCACAGAAAAAAATAATAATGGCATTTTTGGGGTAGTGGATGAAATTAGAGTGAATCCTGTTGAGTGAGATAAGTCAAGACCAAGGAACAAAAGGTACATGATATCCTTAATATATGGATATTAGTTTCAAACAGTAGTAGAGCGATGATTGAATAGTTGATACCCAAAGCTCTGGACATAATTTTGGAGATATAAACATAACTACATAGACATAAAAATCTAGGATAGACTATACACTCTATAGACATGTGTTTTATTATAGATTAATCTGTATCTATGACATACAAAGACTCAGCTTAATTTTTACTATATTCTAAAATGTATGTGCCAGTGATTGTATAGCGATTCCCTTCTTGAATACTTGTTGGTTAAACATGACATTTGAAATATGATGTAAAATTCAATGTTAATAAATTTTTTTAAAAAGAGGCTAGAGGTAAATACCACTAATGTACTTGCTCTAAGTGGTACAGAAATTTTCTTAATGAATCAAGGGGTTTTATTACATCTTTATGCAATTATTTTAGTTCTGAGTGTTCTGCACTCAATGATACTTCTGGAAAGATGATATAGCTGACTGTGTAGATGGTATGAAGACATACTGGCCTAAACGTAGAATAAAGCATTGGTAAGTGGCTGTTAGCTGTCCAGATTCTACTGGAATATATGGAATGAATTTATTAAGCACAATGCAGGCTCTTAGTCAGATCAGGATCAAGATTATGTGGTTCCATGAGATGAATGAGGAAAGATTAGAAAAATCTACTAAGATATCCAGATATACTTTTTAAACTAAGGTATCTGGACTCCTTTTTTTTCTTTCTTGGTGGGGAGGTTGAACTTTGGACCTGGGCAAGGTCTCTTAGTTCTTTTTCCTCAAGGCTAATGCTGTACCAGTTTTAGCCACAACTCCACTTAGTTTTTGGGTGGATAAGTGGAGAGTAGAATCTTACAGTTTTTTTGTTTTCATTTTATTTGCTTGCAAAGGCTTTGAATCACCTTCTCCCTGGCTAGTAGAATGACAATTATGACCCTCCAGCGCCTGGCTAGTGATTTTTTGAAAACTGGACTTTATTCCAAATCACAAAACTGGTTCCTAGCAAAGTTTTGAAGCCTGACTTAAATGTGACAGATTTTTGTCACTTGGAGACATTCTGTGCTGAACGTTAGAAATCTACCAGCTGAGTCACAGTGGCACTTCCAGTTTTTTGTTTATGTGGTGCTGAGGAATGGAATCCAGGGTTTCATACATGGTAGGCAAGCTTCATTTTCAGCCCAAGGTTTTATGTTTTGTTTTTTCAGTGTTGTTGCTTCTAAGGTACTGTATGATGTTCTTTCATTTTCTTTGCTTTTTACCTCTTTTCTTCTTTTTCCCTTTAGTTTTATTCTCTGTAGTCACTGTGTTGAATTCAGGTACCCTGTGTCTTGTACATAGGTTTATGTGATTTGGGGAATGGAGAGGGTATAATAAAATGGTAAAAAAAAAAAACAAAGGAAAAAGGGTGAACCCATTCAACAGTGATGCTTGGAAGACACTAAACGGAAATGAACTGAACAATCTGGGTGGAGAGGGGGCTGAGGGTAGGAAAACAGAGAAAAATGAGGGAGGGGATAACAATTTTCTTAAGAAATATGTTCATTACTTATGTAACCGTATGCCAACTATATATTGACTTAACAAAATAAATTAACTTAAAAAATAATTTAGCCGGGTATGGTGGCTCACACTTGTAAATGTAGCTACTCAAGAGGCTGGGATCCAAGGATAGCAGTTCAAAGTTAGCCTGGGCACTGAAGTCCATGTGACTCTTATCTCCAATTAACCACCAGAAACCCAGAAGTGGCCCTATGGCTCAAGGGATAGGGCAGTAGTCTTGAGCTGAAAAGCTCAGTGACAAGACCCAGGTGCAGAATTGCAGTCCCATGACTTGAATGATGAATGATACTAGCCAGGCTCTGTGCGCTCACACTTGGAATCCTATCTACACAGAATCAGGTTTGAATCCAGCCCAAACAAATTGCATGATATTCTGATTTACAGTTCATTACCAAAAATCTGTAAGTGGAGGTGTGGATCAAGTGGTAGAACACTAGCCTGAAGCAAAAAAAAACTTTTAAGGACAGTTCCCAGACCCTGGGTTCAAGTCCCAGGACTTGCATAAAACAACAAAATGTGACGCTGAGTCCTCCATCATTTGGTGTTATAGTTCAATATTCTTGATATGCGTCTTAGAAATTAAGTCCCTAGCAAATACTCTCCCCTGAAATTCTGCTTCATAGCTGATTCATAGAATTTCAGCATCATTACTATCACCTTCCAGTTAGCATAGCAGTCTACTACTGAAAAATTGAAGAAAACTTTTGAGTAATCCTAATAAATCTGTGTATCATCTACACACACATCAAATCAGCAGGAGCTATGTTCTACTATTATATAAATGTATTTAATCCCTTCTTGACTTAATGAGCCTTAAAGAGGAAAACATATGAAATAGTTATGAAACTAACAGTCACCATTCTTCTACCTAATATTGTAATATAAGTTTATAAATGCAAGGACTATTCTGAAGTGTGCAGAAGATAGCTTCTAATTATAATATTCTCATGAAGTATAGTTTTTAAGAAACATGTTGCTTGCTTTGGGAAAGCAAAGGCAAGGAAAAATGATATAAGTAAGTTCCCTATTTATCAGAAGGAAAATACTATTGGGTTTAGACCAACTTCATTCATTCCGTGCTGATGAAACAAATATTTGCAATTCCTGAGGCCAATCTCTTCATTGTGATGCATAATCAGCCAGCTTAGATCAATCTTCCAAAATAGGAAAGGAACAAATGAGAAGCAATTAAGGTTTCCAAAATGAACCAGGTGGTGGTGGCAGCTCACACTTGTAATTCTATCTACTCAAGGCCTGAAATCCAAGGATCTGGATTAAGTCTGTCTGGGATGAAAATATTACTGTCTGTAACATCATCTCTGTCATCACAGCCCAGCTGATACACTCTGCCCAACAGGTTCCAAACACCAAAGTCCATTTCCTATCTGAAATACTATCAAACGTACTCACATATTATTTCCTCTTTGGGAGATAGTTGAAACATGTACCAGAAATATTTCCCTGGCTTCAGAGTGGAAGTGGAAATATATACTCACTAGAAGCCCATCTAGTAAATTACAGTCAATCATCGTTCCTCACATCTTGTTAGTTAAATTGAACAATGAGTGTTTGGATCAGAAGCAATGTGTATGAGCATACATGTTGTAAAAGTACTGTAATCCTAGCTACTCAAGATAAGCTGAGAACTGAGGATTTCAGTTCAAAATCAGCCACGCAATAAATTCCATAATATTTTTACCTCTAATTAACCAGCAATAAACAGAGCGTTGAATTGTGCTTAAAATGCCACAGCCCTAAGCTTTGCATTAAAGTGCTAGGGGGTAGCATTCAGGATGCCCACTCCCTCCACTCCTTTTTAACATAGTACTAGAATTCCTAGGCAGTGCAATAAGGCAAGAAGCAAGCATAAAGGGGATCCAAGTAGGGAAAGAGGAAATAAAACTATCCCTCTTTGCCGATGACATGATTCTGTATTTAAAGAATCCTATAGACCCTACTCCCAAGCTCCTTGAGCTGATTCAAAGATTTGGAAGGGTAACAGGCCATAAAATGAACCATCACAAATCAACTACCTTACTTTACGCCAACACTGAGAGGAACGAGGCAATAATCAGGAAAGAAATTCCTTTCACAGTAGCCTCAAAGAAAATAAAGTACCTAGCAATTAGCTTAACTAAGAATGTAAAGGACCGTTTAGATGAAAACTTTAAAACCATAAAAAAAGGAAATAAAAGCAGAACTAAGGAAATGGAAAAACCTCCCATGCTCCTGGATTGGAAGAATCAACATTGTGATAATGACAATCTTGCCAAGGGCTATCTACAAATTCAATGTAATACCAATCAACATCCCAATGTCATTCTTTAAAGAAATAGAAGAGGCAATTAAAAATTTCATATGGAATAATAAAAGACCCTGTATAGCAAAAATACTTCTTAGCAGAAAGAACAGCGCTGGAGGAATTTCAATTCCAAACTTAAGACTCTATTACAGAGCTATAATTCTCAAAACAGCTTGGTACTGGCACAAGAACAGGCCTGAAGTCCATTGCAGCAGAACTGCGGACCCAGATATTAAACCACAGACCTATGGCCACCTAACCTTTGACCAGGGAGCCAAAAAAATAGAATGGAAGAAAGATAGCCTCTTCAACAAGTTGTGCTGGCAGAACTGGTTAAACACCTGCAGAAAACTAAAGTTGGATCCTTCTTTGTCACCTTGCACTAGAATTAACTCCAAATGGATCAAAGACCTGGAGGTAAAAGCTGACACACTGAAAAGTTTACAGGAAGGAATAGGAGATACACTAGGCCTCCTTGGCACAGGTCGAAACTTTCTAAATAAGGACCAAGAATCACAACAAATCAGAGAACGGCTGGGTAAGTGGGAATGCATTAAACTGCAGAGCTTTTGTATGGCAACGGATATAGCTAGTAAACTAATCAGGAAGCCTGCAGAGTGGGAGAAGATCTTCACCAACCAAACAACGGACAAAGGCCTCATATCTAAAATATATCAACAACTCAAAAAATTGAATCACTCCAAAACTAACCTCCAAAGTAACACCCATCCCATTAAAAATGGGCCAAAGAAGAGAGTCTTCTCTGAAGAAGAAATAAAAATGGCCTATAGACACATGAAGAAATGCTCCACATCTCTGGTCATAAAAGAAATGCAAATCAAAACAACTCTAAGATTCCACCTCACTCCAATTAGAATGGCCAGGATCAGGAAAATGAATGACAACAGATGCTGGAGGCGATGTGGCCATGAGGGATCAGTACTACACTGTTGATGGGAGGGCAAACTCGTTCCACCACTATGGAAAGCAGTGCAGCAGTGCCTCAAAAGGCAAAAAATAGAACTCCCCTATGACCCAGCAATTCCAGTACTTGGCATTTACCCAACAATCCAGAAACAAGGGCATACTAAACCCACTAGCACAACAATGTTCATTGCAGCACTATTCACCATAGCAAAGATATGGAACCAACCAAGATGTCCCTCAGTTGATGAGTGGATCAACAAGTTGTGGTATTTGTACACAAGGGAATTCTATGCTGCTGTCAGAAAAAAAGACATCGCCCCATTTGTTAGGAAATGGAAAGACTTAGAACAAATCATATTAAGTGAAGTAAGCCAGACTCACAGGAACTTAGGCTCAGTGGATTCCCTCATTCGTCATAACCAGTAAAAACTTTGGGCTGTACAAGCTGTGATTTGCAATAGAGCAAAAGGCCATATATAAGGCCATATAATGTGAAGCTAATTGAAAGGACCTCCAGGATATTGAAACAAAAGCCACATAATGAATGATTGTTGTCCTTAATGTACTATGTTGTCTCTCATCTCCTTTGCTGTCCCTTGGTTATCCCATATTGGTATAGTGTCTCACTTTGTTATCTGATATATTGAATTTATTTGTATTTGGATATTTGAAATTTGATAGGGAAGGGGGGAAAACCAAGACGGGTGGGGGTGTAGCGTTGGAGGGAAATGGGAACCAAGACATGTGAACGGGTATCAATGTATGTGAATTAATGCACCTTCTATCTGGCAAATATCATCTAACCCTTTTACTAATTACAATAAAAAAATTAAAAAAAAGAAAGTTGTAATGTGTGGGGAGGATGATGGGGTCAAATACATTTCTTCTTAGAAATATACCTCATCTGGTTGCCGTGGATTTTCCTGGCCTTCTTCTTAGAGAAAGTTCTGTTATACTGGATTTGTGGCTTGGCAATGATCTAGCATGTACATCTTCGAGTAAGACATCCACAACTTCCATGCCTGAGACTCGAGTTTCCTGACCTTTGGCAACAGCACAGCAACATCTTTCTTCCTCCTGAGCCACAGGCCAAGTGAGCTGGCTTGAGCTGGTTGTTACTTACAGTGGCTTGGTTACCAGGGTTCCATATTCTGTTCCATTATGAGGGAGGCAGGGTCAAACTTCAGGGCACAATGACCAAAGATCCTTGCTCACAGAAGACCTCACCAAAGACATACTGGAGGCTGAATCTCTCCTCCAATCTCACAATATACATGTGGATGTAGTATACAGCACACCTTATTTGTCCAATCCCAATGTGTTCCACTAGGCCCAACTACCAGTCTGGTCTCAGGCTCAAGGAGCCTTTCTTAGGTAAGATCCCGACTTAAGTGTCAATATTGCCCTCATCCTTTACAAAACATTTGTTTCACAGTGACTTCTCTGCCTGTATTTTGCCCCTTGTCGAATTTTTTTGTTTTTGCTAGTCTTGGGACTTGACCTCAGAGTTTGAACATTGTCCTTGGGCTTTCTTTAGGCTTTAGCTGTCCCACCGAGCCACAGCACCACTTGCAGCGTTTTCTATGTATGTGTTAATAACGAATCAAACCTGAGGCTTTTTGCGTGGTAACCAAGGACTCTACCACTAGGTCAAACACACAGGGCATCTTGCACATATTTTTGACGTCAATCTACTAGGATATTATTAGGTTTCTGTATCCTAATCACTTTTTATTGATGATTTTCTTTGCTGTCATGTGTAAAATATGCAAGAGGGAAAAACACAGAAGAATTAGTGAAATTTAAAAAAATATCATTACACACATAGAGAAGTGTTCATTCTTTGTAGGAGAAAGGATATTTTGATATGATAATGATGACTTTATAATTACTATGTCAGCGTTGAGAGTTTGGCATAGTGGTAGAGTGCTTGCCTAGCATCCATGAAGATCTGGGATTGATTGCTCAGTATCACATAGATAGAAAATCTAGATGTGGCACTGTGGCTCAAGTGGCAGAGGGCTAGACTTGAGAAAACGCGAGGACAGTGCTCAGGCCCTGAATTCAAGCCCCAAAACTGGTAGAAAATAAAAGAAAATGAAACTGCTTTTTACGAGCTAATTCACTCACAGCATTTGCTTCTGAAATCTTCGCTTCTGCATCTTGTGAAATACCCCTTTCCCTCAACGTAGACAAGAAAAACAGATCCATCCCATGGTCCACTGTGAGGCCGCTGGTTAGGCTAAGAGCTAGACGTGCAGCAACACATGAGTTTTATTCTAATACTTTCCAAACTTTGTACTCAAATATGCTACCTACTTACCAACTTATTTCAGTTATCCTTATTCTATACCTTTTCTTCTTTACTACAATATTCTTACACTCCTACGTTAATCCTCTTGTACCTCCCCTGACCAATCTCATTCTTTTTTTCTATCTCTGGACCTCTGCTGGTCTTTCAACCCTTATACTGCACGGATCTACACTTGATGGCTCTTGAGCAATATTGTATATGTAGGTGGTAAATTATTCTCTAGGCTCAGAGGGACTTAAAGACAATAGATATTCGATTGAGAGGCTTATTGCTTTGGGTATAAATCGCTTATCAGTGGTTGTATTAGACTGGTCTGTAAGTGCACAAAAAGAAAGAGTGATAATACCAATCAAAACTTGTGAACATCTAGTGTCTGCCAGCTACAGAGGTCTAGGTTGGTTATATCTGAAAAACTATAATCGTAGTTAGTAGTAACCTTGCTCCCATTGTCAAATGGGCAGAACAAGAAACTCAAGAAAAATGTCAAATCAAGAAACAACATCCCCCACACAATGTAAACAGACAATGGAACAGTCACTGGCAAACCTAGAGGAGAGTCTTCCAAGTGCTACACAAATGCAATTGATAAACATCCTTAATGGAAAATGTGAAAATATAAAGAAAGAGATACTGGAGGAAGACATAGCTGAACAAGAGGAAAGCATATACAAGGTGATAAGTGAAAAAGAAGAAGCCATAAAGGAGGCCATAATAAAGGTTTTTCAAAGAAAGATGGATGAATTCATAGAATCCACAAATAAAAATGTGACCAAACTCCAGCAAATGTCCAAAGAAAATAAAGCTACTTAGCTAACCACTCAAAAGGAAATCAAGGAGATAAAGAAATCCATACATGATCTAAAACAAGAGATGCAAGGCATCAAAAATGAGCAATTAGAAGCAAGGGAGATGAAAAATAAAGTAGATAGTTTTGATAGCAGGTTAGACAATGCAGAGGAGAGAATTTCCGGGGCTGAAGATAATTTAGTTATTATAGAGAATGAACAGAAAATGAGTCAATCCAAATCTAGGAAATATGAGAGAGCGCTTCAGGAGGTCCAAGATACAATTAGGAAGCCTAATTTAAGGCTAGTTGGTATTGAGGAGGGCGTGGAGAAAGAGGTCAATGGTATTGGAAATATACTTCAGGAAATCATCTCAGAGAATTTCCCAAATATCCAGAAGGGCAGGTCCATCCAGATACGAGAAGCTTTTAGAACCCCAAACAGGCCTGACCAGAAAAGAACATCCCACTGCCACATTGTGATCCGAACTGGATCAATAGAAACGAAAGAAAAGATCCTAAAGGCAGCCAGGGAAAAGGGATCAGTAACCTATAAAGGCAAACCAATCAGAATAACCGTAGATTTCAAAGCAGAGACCATGCAAGCACGAAGTGACTGGAAGCATATATGTCATGCCCTTAAATCAAATAACTATCAACCAAGAATACTGTAGCCAGCTAAGCTCTCATTCATAACTGAGGGAACAAGAAAAACATTCTATTCCAGGGAAAAGCTGCAACAATATGTCGAAACAAAACCAACACTACAGAGAATTCTCAAAGATGCTCTATACATAGAAAACCAAAATAAATGCAATATAGGTAAAGAAATGGCACCTAAACAGCATACCATCTATGGACCACAAGAACTGTCAAGACACAGGCCCTACTAAAAGCTTTTAAAAATGGTAGGAACTAATAAATATCTCTCAATCCTAACTCTCAATATCAATGGACTTAACTCTTCAATTAAACGGCATAGGCTGTCTAGTTGGATCAAAAAGCAAGAGCCATCGTTCTGCTGTCTTCAAGAGACACATCTTACCACAAAACAATCATCTTTTCAGAATGAGAGGTTGGAATAAACTCTATCAAGCTAACTGCCCCCATAAACATGCTGGAGTTGCCATCCTCATATCAGATACAATATACTTCAAACTAAAAATAGTAAGAAAAGACAAAGAAGGTTACTACATACTACTAAAGGGATCTCTCCTCCAGGAAGACATAACGATCCTAAATATTTACACACCCTTTTGAAGATTCTCAAAAGATTGAAGATTCTGCCAGTGTAATTGAGATTCCGGCATTGATATTAAATAATGCAATGAGTAGGGATTTATATTTGAAATATCACTGTTGACAAAATCTAACACACATTTGCTTAGTATTTGCTTTTGATTTCCCAAGAAGTTCAGTACAAGCTAACATGTGTGGCATATATCGACTGGGAGAAATGATTCAGAATATGTGACTCATTTGAACAGGAGTCAGTGAAAAGATACAAAAGCAGGATACCCATATTGTGATAATTTGTATCTTTTGCATATTTTGTGTTTGTTATTAATTCCATTTGTGGTGTACATTTCTAGGTAAAAACTTTTAAAATGTTTCCAAACAATTTGTTATTTCAACAGCAAAAAAAGACATTTATATGCCTGATAAAATTCATAGAATCCAAATTTTTCCATATTATTTTTTGTTTTTTCTTTTTTTTTGGTGGGTCATAGATCTTGAACTCAGCTTGGGCACTATCCCTGAGCTCTTCAGCTCCAGGCTACCACCTTACCCTGGAGCCAAGCCTCACTTCCCATTTTCTAAAGGTAAATTGGAGATAAGAGTCTCAGGTCTTTTTGTGCCAGGATGGCTTTAAACCTTGATCCTCAGATCTCAGCCTCCTGAGTATCTAGGATTATAGAAGTGAGCCACCACCCCATCATGCTCAGCTTTCTGGTTTTTTTTAAACAAGCCCTTTGGCTGGAACTCGGTCTGAGCACTGTCCTTCAGCTTTCCTCAAGCCTAGTGATCTTCTCCTTGAGCCACAGAACTACTTCTGGTTTTTTCTGTGTATGTGGTACTGCGGAATTGAACCTTCGTCTTCATACAAGCACTCTACAAATATGCCAAACTCCCAGCCCCTCCACATTAGTTTTTATGATAGATCTTTCCATGCATCTAGGATGGCTAGAAATACTTCTTGAGTTTCCCAAGATCAGGGAGTTTAGGTGTGTCCCATCCTGTGTGGCTACATAACCATTGTTTAGGGTACAGTTCTCTCTTCATTCTATCCATCTAGAGCAATTTTCATCTTCCATGTATAATCATTAAACATTCAGCTCCTGTTCCTCTCTACTCCATTCTCTGGAACCATCGTGCTTTTTGGCTCTAAGGGTTTGTTGATCCTTGGAAGCTCTGGAAGGGAAAACATACCCTAGCTCTTCCTTTATGACTGCTGTATTTTTAGTTTACTGTAATCAAGATTCATCTGTAAAATATAGTAAAATGTTCTTCCTTTTCAATGCATTGTTTTGCATATTTCTATCTTTTGATTTTTATTAATAGTTGTGAATGGATTCTCCACATATTTGTTCTAGTCTCTGCTTTCTCTTCCATTAGGTACAAATCTAGAAATAGAAGTGTTGGACCATATTTCTATGTACTTCTATAATTAGCACTTTTTTAGCACTCTCCACTCAATTTTTGATTGCTTTATATTCCTTAAAGAACTATTCCAAAGTTCTACTTCTTCTCAATACCTTCCCAGTAATAGAGTTTGAAAGTTGTTTTATTGTATGCGTGTGTGTGTGTGTGTGTGTTTGTGTGTGTGTATGTGGATCTTTTTGTTTAAAACTATATTTATATTAACATATTTAAAGTAATGATTTCATTGTAATTTTAATTTTTCTCATGACTGTTAATATTGAACTTCTTTCTTCATTTTGAACTACTATTTCTATATATTCTTTTTAGAAAATCATCTCCAATCTCCTATTTTTTTCCCTTTTTTTATGGGGTAGTGGGGAAAGTCATGGGGCTTGGATCTTGGGCCGTGAGCTCTTTAGTTTAAGGCCATTGTCCTACCCTGAGTATTGCCCCTCAGTTCTTCTGCTCACAGCTCCCTACCCCTCTTCCCATTATATACAGAACAAAGGTCATCCTCAGTCTTTTTGAAAAAGTAAAACATACAGTAAATTTGTAGTATAAAACAGCAAGAAATAAATTTCTTGCCAGGTGCAGTGACTTCTACCTGTAATCCTAGCTACTCAGATATCTGGCTGGTATCTAAAGATTTGGTTCAGCCAGCCTGCACATTAGAAAGTCTATGAGACTCTCATCTACAGTTAACCACTAGAATATGGGAAATGGCACGGTGGCTCCATCGGTAGGGTGATAGCCTTGAGTTGAAGAGCTCAGGAACAGTGCCCAGGCCCAGAGTTCAAGCCTTACAAATCCCCCAGCCAAAAAGAAAAAAGAAAAAAAATTTTCTTCCTTAAGTGATTATTACGCCAGACATAGAACATTAACATTCTGGGTGTACTTCACAGTATTATTACTTGATACCCTAAGATTTTGCAATATTCTCACAGTACCAGCATATGTCATCATATAATGTAGTTCCTTTTCAATGGAATAATTCAATTTATAACCTAAATCTACTCCCTCGACTTATTTTTGTCGATACCACAATTGCTCTCCCATGATATGCCACAAGCCATTAAACATTTTATGGTGGGTAATTGGAAAGGAGTGTCATGGAATTTTGTGCCAGGCTGGCTTTGAACTATGGTCCTCAGATCTCAGTCTCCTGAGTAGCTAGGATGACAGGCGTGAGCAACCAACACCTGGCTTGCCTTTTTATTTTTTTGTGGGTCTTGGGACTTGAACTCTGGGCCTAGGCACCATCCCTAAGCTTTTCAGGTCAATATTTCATGTAAGTCTAAACATTTAAGTAAAGGAATACAATTCAAACAATAAAAAGAATAAAATTCCAGACATTGTGTGTTTATAACTCAGTGCTAATTACTTGATGAAAATGTGCCATTCCAGAAGCTGGGTTCATTTGATGATGTAGCTGTGGATTTCAGCTGGGAGGAGTGGCAGCATCTGGACAATGCTCAGAGGACCCTGTACAGAGATGTAATGCTGGAGACCTACACCAACCTGGTGTATTTAGGTGAGCAAAAGTCAAATTCACTTGCAAGGCCAAGTGCCTTGTTATTTTGCAGATACGTGAATGTTTATCAAACTTTCAATACTATTTAAATGAAAGATTCCAGGCCCTGAGAATTATCATTACTTTCTAAAGAAAACCTAAGGTAATTTTGTACTCATTCTTCAGGATACCTTCAGGATACTTTGACAACAGTTCTAAATTATGTTTCCTCTAATGGAGACGACATTCCAAACTTACACAGTAATTGTAAGTGGATAAACAATCCAGAATAGAATATATATCATTATTGGAAATAGGATCTACAAATCACTAAACAGTGAGTTTATAATGGAAACCTGGCACTAGGTGCAATGTTTCATGCCTGTACTCTTAAAATATTCAGGAGGAAGAAATCTAAGAATTCTAATTTGAAGCCAGCAATGGCATAAAAATTGCCATGAAACTCTATAACTCCAAGTAACCCCTCAAAAATGTTAGTGGAGTGTCAAGAGTTTGACTTTGTTGTTGAGTGCTTGCCTAGCTTGCATGAAGACCTATGCATGTAAGTGGAGCTGGGACTCAAACTGGTATTTTTCTAGCCTTGAGCAAGACAGGTAAGTTTATGCCATAGAAAATGAATCCAGAGCTGGGGAAAAGTCAACCATGGAGCCAGTGAGAAATGAGAAAAAAGATTTAATAGATAACTTGTGAGTAGGATGTCTGCGAACTTAAACAATGATGACACAGCATAAGCAATAATTCTCTACTGTTTCTAATTTACAGGGCCCTGTGTTCCCAAACCTGTATTAATTGACAAGCTAGAGCACTGTGCAGAACTCTGGATAGGAAATTCCTCTGACAAGAATATCACAGGTGAGTGAATGCATCTTCATATTGATGTTGGAGCCTGAGCCCCATTGGTAAGTTCATGTTGTGATGTACTGAGCAATAATATTCTTAGTTACCCGAAATCCTGTGTGGAACCTATGGAATTCTTTGTGAATGAATCAAGAATCATTTTCTTTTCCCAAGCCTATGCTTGGTCTCAGGGCCTGAGCATGATCCTTGGGTTTTCTCAAGGCTAGCTCTCTACTTCTTGAGTCATAGCACCACTTCTGGCTTTTTCTTTGTATGTAGTAGCAAGGAACTGAACCAGGTCTTTGTGCATGCTAGCCCAAACCCCCGGCACCAAGAATCATAGGGTGATATGATGAATTCTATGTGGCAGTAGAGTTAAAGTTAGGTTTCTCTGTAGAAATCACTGTGAAACAAAATAAAATGAGAAAGCCATGAGCCCGTGGCTCATGCCTGTAATCCTAGCTACTTAGGAGGCTGAGATCTGAGGATCAAGGTTCGAAGACTGACCTATCACAAAAACACCTTAGACTCTTCTCTCCAATGAACCAATAGAAAATGAGAAGTGGGGTTGAGGCTAAAGACATAGGGCAGTAGCCTTGAGCTGAAGAGCTCAGGAAGAACAGCCAGGTCTAGAATTCAAGTCCCATGACCACAAAACAAGAAAGAAAGAAAGAAAGAAAGAAAGAAAGAAAGAAAGAAAGAAAGAAAGAAAGAAAGAAAGATATTTCATTTCTTTAAAACTAAGACTATAAATGATTGAGCAAACAAGGAATAAGTCAGGGCATTATTCTCTGATAAGGACAATATCTTTATGCTGGTAGGAAGAGACTGGTATTCAGAACCAGAACTTTCCACCAGAAATTGAGCCTAGTGGTAGAGTGCTTGCCTAGCATGCACAAAGACACAGGTTTGATTCCTTATTACAACATACATAGAAAAAGCCAGAAGTAATGACTTCATTGGTAGGGTTCTAGTCTTGAGAAAACCCAAGGACAGTGGTTAGGTCTTAAGTTTAAACCCAGGAATGGAAGGAAAAGAAAAACAACAAAGTTTCAATCAACATAAGAAAATTAACTAGACAATGAGCTGGGGATTTTCTGGTCTTCCATGGTTCTGAGGGACAGGAGTGTTAGAAAAGGAATTTTTATAAGACTTCAAATGGAAAGAAACAAATTTCAAAATTCCCACAAATACCTAAATTGAGACTTTAGTGAGAAGTTGTAACTGAAGGGATATAGGTGTAAGTCCTTACTCTCAAGAATCGTCCTTGCTTGGATCAAAGGCAAACAGACATATAAACCAAACTTGTGGCCGCTGAATCTAGAAAAAATTCGTGTTCCTCACTTAATGGTTAATAAGCAAACAGCATTGAAACTGGGTAAGGTAATCCTATCTGCTACTCAGGACCTGAGACTCTTATCTGTAGTTAACTCTAGAAAACAGGAAGTGGAGCTGTAGCTCAAGGATAGGGGTTATAGTCTTCTGCTGAAGTGTTCAGGGACAGGGCCGAGGCCTATGAACTACAAAAAAAAAGAAAAGAAAAGAAAAGAAAGTTTTAAAAAGATGCAAAACAGCACAGTATTTAGATTATTTCTCAAAAATAAAAGAAAGGCAGCTATTCCTCAATGTATAAACAAAACAGTATTTGCAAAAAAACAGCTGCAGGTATATTATAGGTAGTACTCAACTTAAAACTGTAGCAATACATAGATGGGTAATTTCAATAAATATTTCCTGTGATATAAAAAGAGAACTAAAACACAGAAAAACATTATTGGTCATTGTAAAATATCATTTTCTTAATAGGTTAGGGAGAAAAGCATATATTTCTCACAAATCAATTTCCACTTTTATATTTTAAAATATCTAACACTTAGGATGGGAAAGTAAAGTCATTACCTTTACAGTAAGGAATATTTGTATCTCATGTATGTTTGTGTCTTTTTTTCTATGACTCATTTTAGATGTCCAGGTAATGGAAAATGTGTTCAAGACCTGCCAGGAAAGTCCACATGAATGTCTTTGTGAAGTAGCAGTTGCAAGTAGTATCGAAGTGGAGGAAAACGTGAGATTTGCAACAACTTTAAATTTGAGCTCTACACATAATCCAGAGCTGATTAGTAATAACGGTAACAACTTAGGGGTGAGGACTGAGGAGTTCATTAAGTGTCAGAACATGCTTCTGTCTCCTAAGCCTGATGAGATGCATGCTGCATATAGATCTCATATGTCTCCTGTTCTTAAAAAATCCATCGGATATTCAGAGCATTTTATTCATGATTGTGACAGTCCAAAAGATCTGCAGTATCATAATTCTGTTCTCCCTGCCCAAGAAATTCTTCAGGGAGGGAGGAAAACTGCTAAATTTACTGTGTGATGAAAAATATTGTACTTAACACCGACCATCACTACACATCTGAAAATGTACACAGGAGAGACTCCTCATACATGTAGTGAATGTGAGAAATCTTTCAGTAATGAAATATGCCTTACAATACCTCAGAGCAAATATCCTGAGATATGTGATGCGTACATCAAGTGTGAAAATTAATTTCTGAGAAGTCAGACCTGACGCTCCAACCTCGATCTCCAAGAGAAGACAAACCTTATGAATATGAGGAACGTAATAAAATTTCTGCCCAGAATTCAGCTCTCAGCACACATCAGAGATCTCACACAGAAGAGAAATCTTATGAATGGGATAAATGTGGGAAGACTTTTAGACTGAAATCATACCTCACTTTGCACCAGAGAAGACACACAGAAGAGAAACCTTATGAATGTAACAAATGTGAAAAGTCTTTCACCCAGAAGATACACCTTCGAGTTCATCAAATAACACACACAGGAGAGAAATCTTATAAGTGTAATGAATGTGGAAAGTCTTTCCAAGGGAAGGGAAAACTTCGTGTTCATCAGAGAATACACACAGGAGTGAAACCTTATGAATGTAACCAATGTGTAAAGTCTTTCAGACAGAAATCTTCCCTCAAATTGCATCAAAGAACACACACAGGAGAGAAACCTTATGTGTGCAACAAATGTGGAAAGACCTTCAAGTGGAAGTCATATCTTGATGGGCATAATAGAACACACACAGGAGAGAAAACATATGCATGTAGTGAATGCGGAAAGTCTTTCAAATGGAAGGTAAAACTCCATGTTCATCAGAGAATATACTCAGGAGAAACACCTTATGAGTGTAACATATGTGAAAAGTCCTTCACACAGAAGCCAAACCTCAACATGCATATGACAATTCAAACAGGAGAAAAACCTTATGAAGGTAACCGATGTGGAATGTCTTTCAAATGGAAGTCTTCCCTCAAATTGCATCAGAGAACACACACAGGAGAGAAACTGTACGAGTGCATCAAATGTGGTAAGACCTTCAGATGGAAGTCACATTACAGGAGGCATAACAGAATTCACACATATTAGAAACCTTAGGAATATAACCAAAGCTGAAAGTCTTTCGTGCAGTATTCACCCTTCAGGAAGCGTAAGAGAGTTCACACATATGAGAAGTCTTAGCAATGTAATAAATAGGAAAGACTTTTTAGTCTGTGGAAGAAAACTCAGCTTGTGTCACAGAACCAACAGAAGATAAAACCCTTAATGAATGTAGCAAATGTTCAGTCTTTTCCCCAGAAGGCACAAGTCAAGATTTATCACTAAACACCCACAGGATAGAATCCTATGAATAAAATGAAAGGGAAATTTTTTTGAAGAACTCATAGTTGAGTTTGCATGATACCACACAGACACAGCATAAAAATCGTATGAATATAAGAATATGAAAAATCCATCATGAACGTATGACTAAGTATAAAATGCACATAGGAAAGAAAAACCTTATGAATATTACAAATGTGGAAGGTTTTGACCTGAAAGGCATACTTCTGTGTTCATCACAAACCTGATTCCCATAGAAGAAAAGAAAACTAATGAATAGAACAAATGTGCAATGACTTTTAATCAGAAGTCAGTCTTCAGTACATTTCAGAACATACACAATAGAGAAATTCTGAGTAATGAAAAACATTTAGCTATATATAGAATTTCTGTATATGGGAGCATTAGGGTAAGTCTTCTAAACAAAGTCAAACTTCAGCAAGCATTAAGAGCACTCACAGAAGAAATAATAGCATGTAGGAAATCCTTTGTCAGGAACCTCTAAAAGCTGACTGTGTGGCTTAGTGGTAGAGTGCTAACCTATCAAGGATGAAGGCCTGGGTTAGATTCCTCAATACTACGTGAAAAGAGCAAGCCAGAAGCAGCACTGTGGTTCAAATGGTAGAGTGCTAACCTTGAGCAAAAGTAGCTCAGGCCCTGAGTTCAAGCCTAAGGATTGGAGAGAGAGAGAGAGAGAGAGAGAGAGAGAGAGAGAGAGAGAGAGAGAGAGAGAGAGAGAGAGAGAGAGAGGGAGAGAGAGACAGAGACAGAGAGAGACAGAGACAGAGAGAGACAGAGAGAGACAGAGACAGAGACAGACAGAAAGAGAGAGACAGAAAGAGAGAGAGAAAGAGAGAAAAGAGAGAGAAACAGGAACTTCTAAATTTTACAGAGATAGAGAAGGAGAGAGAGAAGGAGACAGAAACTAATTTCTAAACTTTACAGTCTTTCTATTTCCATACAAATTCGTCTGTGTCATTCTTTCTGACAGAAGCACAGAATTCCATTGTGTAAAAATAACATATTTGATCTACCCATCAACTGACGGGCATCTGGGTTGGTTCCATACCTTTGTTATAGTAAATAGTGCTGTGATAAATGTTATTGTTCTAGTGAATTTAGTGTGTCCTATCTGGACGATTGGCAAGTAGTGAAATTGCTGGATCACAGGGGAGCTCTATGTTTAGTCTTTTTGGGATACTGCCATAGTGCTTTCCATAGTGGTTGAACGAGTTTGCAATCCCACCAGCAGTGTAGTAGTGATTCCTCCTGGCCACATCCCCTCCAGCATACGTTATTAGATTTCTGGATCTTGGCCATTCTAACTGGAGTGAGGAGGAAAAGGGAAAGAGGAACTGAAACTTTCTCTCCTTACAGATGACATGATTCTGTATTTAAAGAACCCTATAGGCTCTACTCCAAAGCTGCTTGAGCTGATATAAACCTTTCGTAAGGTAGCAGGGTATAAAATTAACCCTCAATGTCAACTGCCTTCCTATATGTCAACAAATGAAAGGAATGAGGCAAGAATCAGGATAGCAACTCATTTTGCTATCAAAGAAAATAAAATACCTAGGAATTAACTTAGAATGTAAAGCACCTTTTTGATGGAACTATAAACTCTGGAGAAGGACATTAACGCAGAACTGAGGAAATGCAAAAACCTATGCTCCTGGTTTGGAAGAAGTAATATTGTAAAAATGGCAATCTTGATAAGGACTATCTACAAATTCAGTGCAATATTCATCAATATCCCAATGTCATTCTTTAAAGAAACAGAAGAGGAAATCCAAAATTTCACTTGGAATAATAAAAGACCCCTTATAGTCTGTCTTCTTGCATGGTACATAATGTTTAATCTCACCTTCTCCACCAAAATCTCACCTTTCTCATTGAGATATAGGTGGCCCTGCTTACCAGCAGCAAAGGCTCAAACACGCAGTTTCAGGTGTCACCACAGCCTCTGTTACTGGGTAGATCCAACTCTGTCATCGATTCTGAGGTCTGCTCTGGGAGTCTTGGTCACAAGTTGTTCTGTGGCATCTGCTGCCAGCCTGTGCCTATTTGCTTCCTTTCCCTCCAGCAGCCTACAACAGGGAATGAAGTTCAGGCGCTGATGCTCTCCTTCATATGCAGGGCAGGATGAGCCCAACCCGCCCTAATCTTCCTCTTCCAATTTTTGGGAAAAAATGTGCTGGCTGAATTCCTCAGGTGTGGCACATGGCTGATCCACACTTTTAATCCAGGCTGGTCAGGAGGCTGAGATCTGAGTATGGAAGTTCCAAGTCACCTAGAACAGGAAAGTCTGATAGATTCTTACTACCAAAAATAAAAACAGCTGGGAATGGAGTTTGGGCTCAAGTGGTAAAGGGCTAGTCTTGAGTACAAATGCTTAGTGCCCAGGCCCTGAGTTCAGGCTCCAGCACTGTCAACAACCTCACTTTAGTGAGATTTTAGCTTTATCCATGTAGGCACATCTCACTGGAATCTTTGCTGGTAGAGATAGGCTTCATAATTTTGTCTCAAGGTAAAGGTCCTCCTGGGGTAGTACACAAAATGTGTCATGGAGAGAGGAGCCCCACTTGCTCTAGGTTTGAAGATGGCATAGGTCAAGCCAGCATGGAGTTGGCACATCAGTCTTTTTCCTAGCACCACCTACCAGTGAATGTCAAATGACATTGATTGTTGTGGGATTGTGTGATTGAAGTGCCCCATTAAGGGCAGTGTTAGCACATCCAAACTTGGATACCAGGGATGCTGAAATCTCAAAGCTAAGATTTCTGTTGGCTACAGAAATGCTGGTGTGTCTGTGAGAACGTTCCTTGCGACTTCAGGCATGCAGCAGGGTGTTTTAGATGACCATTGTGAGATGGATGGAATAAGACTGGAGACAAGATGAATGCTGGGATCCTGCAATGCTCTTGCATGAGTGGCTGGTGGCTCACCTGAAAGAACTAATTATGTCTAAAAAAGAAATCAGGAATTTGTTTTGATTAGATAATACCTGTAATCCGAGGCATATTCAGGATCCTGATCTTAGTATTGTGGTTTAAAACCAACCCAGCAAAGGGAAAAATGCATGAGACTCATACTCCCAGTTTAGAGCAAGAACAAAGATTGAAGTAGAGCTGTGGCTCAAGAGCTAGAGTGCTACCTTGAGCAAAGAAAAGCTAAGAAAAAGCTCCAGGTTTTGAGTTCAAGGCCAGGAATGAAAGAAGGAAGGTAAAAAAAGAGAAGTATGTGAGGAAGGGAAATATATAAAAGAAAAAGAGAAGGAACTAGAAATTTAAAACTAGAGAATATTTAAAAGTCATCAGTCCTTCTAAGAAAAGTGTTGGAGTATGGGTTCTATATGTGGTGAACTGGAAGCCCAGCAGTGACTTGTTAACCAAAGAGTCACCATGATGAGCAAAGGATAGAAATCTGCATGAGCCTCTTAGCGGATGGAGTCACAGAAGAGAACCTCAGCTCCCATCCCATAGTTAGAAGTATATAGAGATGGGGAAGTTGGCATCACCTTGATGTCATTGTGTCCATGGAGACTGGAAGCCATGGCTCTGTGAAAGCACAATGTTCTGGTTACTGAGCTGAGAGGCTGAGGAGAGCCAAGTCCTGGCCATGAAGAAATCAGAGTGGCAGCAGAGCAACTCTGCTGCAGTGTGTGCTTGCTTGGCTGTTCTTATTCTGTGGTGGATCAGGCCGGAGCGGGTGATAGTAATTGTTTTGTGGTCACAAGCCCTTCACCAAGAGCTTCTTCTGTGATCCTCATAAGCTACAGGGTGGCTGGTGGTGGGATGTGTGTGGGGTGGAAGTGACAGAGGGATGGACGCATGGCAAGGTGCGTGAAGAGATGAGAGGAATGATGAGAGCCCAGTTCATTGGTTTCCAAGGTTAATGGGTGGGAGGTAGACAGGCATGTTGGAGGAATGATGGAGGCAGGGGAAGATGGTGACAGATTGAGGACATCTGTAGTGCCAGCCTGGCCATCATCTGAAGCCCATAGGCAGCTTCCTGATCCTTCACTTAGTCCTGCTCCTTGTGGAGGGAATGTCACGTGTACCCAGAGCTAGGGGTGGGGCAATGTTAGTAGCACCTGGAGAACCATTGGCCTCTACCTGGGTGAGGGGTGGTTATGGCTCCCATGCTGGGTGGCCTGATAGCTATGGAACAGATCTCTCCTTAGCTACCACAGTCAGTGGCTGCTCTCCATCTAGGGTTAGGGCACCTGCTCAGCCATCAGGACACCCCATGCAGGACAGAGGCCTACAATTCAGATGGCAGCACAGGGGTGAAGATGATCTCACCGTAGCCCTAGTTGCATGGCTGTCCCTGCATGCAGGACAGGATGAGCTGGGGGAAGATGTTCTCTGTGTTTTTCCACAGCCTATCCCGGCCTCTTCTTGTGTCTGATTAGACCAAGAGAGTACCAGGTTCCCTCTCATAGTCCTGGTTCTTTTTCTTTTACAGTCATGAGGCTTGAACTCAGGTCCTGGGTACTGTCCCTGAGCTCTTTTGCTCAAGGTTGATGCTCTACCATTTGAACCATAGTGCCTTTTCCAGATTTTCCTTTTCATGTGGATCTCTGATATGTCCAGTGCTGTGCCTGCAGGGAGGCACTCACCCCACAGACAGAGCCACCTCTGCCGTGACTGTGACTGCCCACAACCCTCACACCCACTCCTTGCACACCCCTCGACTCCAGTTTTAGCTCCTCTTGGACTGGGTTTCCAGCCTACCCCTTCCTACATTCACAAAGGGTCTACAATTGTCTTCCCAGGGTCCTTTCTTCTGCCAGCCAGAGTACAGACTGTGCACATCTTGACTATCACAGAGCTCAAAGCCAAAGGCTGAGATGCAGAAGGATGTGACCCCGTAGCTGCACAGGGCCCATGGATCATCCTGTGCATCCCCCAGCCTGTGACTTCCCCCACCCCCTGGGCAGGGAAGCTCCATGCCCACATCCTGATCCCCGGTCCCCTCCAATTCCACTCTCCCTTGGATTTTGCAGACTGTCTACCATCAGGATCTAAAATTCTATTCATCACTTTATGTCCTTATCACTGATTTGCTACTTTGACAGGATCTCCCCGTGCCTGGAGAGTCGGCATGTCATGTACTCTCTGTGGAGAAGTTGCCCCAGGAGAAGAAATATGCACTTCATGTGAGTGTTGGACAGGGCAGGAGGGCTCCCTAGGATCAGAAGCCACAGGAGGGGTGCAGATGGGGGAATGCTAGGGGCCCCAGGGGACTGTGGGACTTAGGGCACAGTTGGTTCCTTCTGCAGGGTTGACACCGCTTCACAAACCCAACAGAATGAGGTTCACATTACAGATGTCAGAGACAGTGCAGATTGCCAATGGGCGCAGGGTCACTGTCACCCCCAGATGCTGGCTGCATGCTGGGATGCACGCAGAGATGTTTTCAAGATCAGATAATGAGGATGTTGCAGGGTGTAACCATTCTTTTCAGATGGCTCTCTAGCTCTCTTGAGCTTCATCTCTATCTTTGGCTTTTTCTTGGCAGTTAACTGGAAATGAGAGTTTCATGGACTTTCCTTTCTGGACTGGCTTCAAACAGAAGCTATGCACAGTTTTCAAACCATACCCTACTGAAGAAGGGAAGCTTGATCTGGTGCTTAACTGGGTTGCACTTTGGCTCCGTTTGCTATGCCTCACGGGAGGGGGCTCATCATTTGTAGACTAAGATCTCATGACCTTCAAAGCCAAATGCTACCTGAAAGTTAAGGGTCCCAGCCTATGTGTTGGGCCGGGGTGAATACATTCACTGTTATGCTGGGTCATCAACCCATGTTTTAAGGTGGAAGTAGGCAGTGCCACATTTGATAAGAACATCTGCCAGAGATTGTCACCTCATGAAAGCAGATTCTAAATTTGTATTCCATTTCCTGTGGTGGAGAAATCCCCTCCAACTTAGACAGGCTCACATCCACCTGCAGGTCACACTCCTAATGCACCCTTGAGTGTCCTCATGGTATTGGGATCTAAGTTTGGAGGGAATGCTGCTTTAGTCCATGAATTAGCTGGACAAGTGATGACAAACGTGTTGTGGATTAATATGAGAACAATTTAAGAAGCCCTGGAGGAGCATCAACCTGACCCTCTGTGGTGCTATAAATCTGATAGGATGTTCCAGACTGAGAAACAATCACAAGGCTTTGTGTTTGGCATCCAGACAAGTGAGTGCATGTCTTAGCTGTCAGCCAATACAGAAGAGGACATGAATAAGTGGGTGGAAAGCATCTGTCAGACCCCTGTCTGGGGGCAGGTGGAGAGAACATAGGAAGGTAGATACCATGGCTGTGGTGGGGCCAAAAAAGGGTAAAAGAGGCAAAGGAACCAGGTACTGGTAGCTCAAGACTGTCATCCTAGCTACTCAGGAGTTTGAGATCTGAGGGTCACAATTCAAAGCCAGCCCAGGACAGAAACTCCATGAGACTCTTATCTGCAATAAACTACTGAATGCAAGAAACTCAAGCTCAGTGACAGCATCCACGCCTAGCGTTCAAAACCCAGGACTGGCAGAAAAAAGTATCAAAGGACAAGAAGCTGGCCAAAAGTTAGAGGGACTCTATTTTGAAAAACAATACAATGGTAAGTTGCACTCAGAAGACTTGCACAAAATCTGGAAATGCCTGAGACCTATCTATGTATGTTTCCTGTTTGTCTAAATACATATGTTTATGCATTTATATATTAGTATAGAGAGACAGATCAATACATATGACTATACATATATACATAGCCAGACACTTATGGGTGGGTGGTATACTGTGTGAGAGTTTGTGTTTGTGTTTTGTGGATGGCTATCTCTGTTTAAGAAAGATAGAAAATATGTAAATATCTTTAAAAAAACTTGGAAAAAATATAGAGAGTCATAAGCTCTTGAGGGAATCTGAAATGACAAGATTATTCACAGGCACGTTTATCCTTATGGATTCCTCAGCAAGTTTTAATTTTTTCATTATTTTCTTTCTTTTTTTGAACCAGTGCTAAGGATTTCTCTCAGGGACCAGGTGCTGCCAATTACTAATTTTCTCATGGCTGGTACAAGAGGAACTGAGCCACAGTTCCACTTTTGCCTTATTTATTCGTGCTTAACTGAAGATAAAGATTTCTATCAGTGACTTTCTTTCAGGGGCTGGATTCTAACGAGGATCCCCTGACCTCAGCATTCTCTATAGCTACAATTAACAATATGAGAACCCAGCACTGGGTTCCAATGCACAGGGCAAGAAATTGAGTGAATCTCTCAACTCCAATTAGCTATAATAAGCTAGAAGTGAAAGACCAATACCTTTGAGGAAAAGATGCTGAGGGTTATCACACAGGCCTATGAGTAAGCCCTAAACCCTATACACATGTTGCATGCACACATTGGCAGATACACACACATGCACACACACAATATTTCAGGCAATATTGTATTTTGAATTAATATCCAAAGATTGGACAACAGGATAGCAAGTAATAAAATCTTTTTTTCTTGTCTACATTGAGGGAAAGGGATAAGTCACAAGATGCAGAAGCGAAGAATTCAGAGTCAAATGCTGTGAGTGAATAACTTGTAAAAAGCACATTTCTTTTCTTTTCTTTTGTTTTTTTCTGCCATTCCTGGGGCTTGAACTCAGGGCCTGAGCACTGCTCTTGGCTTTTCCCAAGTCTAGCCCTCTGCCACTTGAGCCACATTGCCATATGGATTTTTATATCTGTGTGATATTAAGGACTCAAACCTAGATCTTCATGGATGCTAGGCAAGCACTCTACCACTGGGCCAAACTCTAAACCCCGATTAAGTATTATAAATAGTCATCATCATCATATCAAAATATCCTTTCTCCTACAAAGAATGAACATTTATCTATGTGTGTAAGACTTTTTTTATGTCACCAATGCTTCTGTGATTTTCCCACTTGCATTTTTACAGATGACAGCACAGATATTCATCAGGAAGAAAAATAGATTACGATACAGAAACCTAACAACGTCCTAGTAGATTGAAGTGAAAAATATGTGCAAGATGGCCTGGGTCTTTCATCTATTTGTAGAGTGCTTGGCTACCACACAAAAAGAGTCCGGTTTGATTCTGCAGTACCATATACATAGAAAACTCTGGAAGTGGTGCTGTGGCTTGGTGGGACAGCTATAGCCTAAAGAAAGCCTAAGAACAATGGTCAGGCTCTGAGGTCAAGTCCCAGGACTAGCAAAGAAAATGTGCAAGAGGCAAAATGCAAGCTGAGAAGGCACTGTGAAGCAAAATGTCTTGTGAAGGGTAAGGGGAATAGTGACAGTTAAGTTTGGATCTTACTTAAGAAAGGCTCCTTGAGCCTGAGACCAGGCTAGCACTTACGACTAGTTAATGACTTGGGATTTGAACAAAAAGGTGTGCTGTTTACTACATCCATATGTGAGGTGGGAAGGGAGATTCAGCCTCCAGTATGTCTTTGGGGAGGTCTTCTGTGAGCAAGCAGCTTTGGTCATTGGGCCTTGAAAGGTGACCCTACCTCCCTCACAATGGAACAGAATATGGAACCCTGGTAACCAAGCCAGTGTATGTGACAACCAGCTCAAGTCAGCTCCCTTGGCCTGTGGCTCAGGAGGAAGAAAGATGTTGCTGTGCTGTTGCCAAAGGTCAGGAGGCTTGGATCTCAGGCATGAGAGATATGGATGTCTCACTTGAAGAAGTAGATGCTGGATCAGGGCCAAGACAAAATTCCAGTATATCAGGCATTTCTCTAGGAAGAAAGCCAGGAAACTCTAGGGAAACTCAGATGAGGTATATTGAGAGGAAACCTATTTAAACCCATCATCCTGCCCACAAACTACAACCTTCTTGTGTGCTTTCAAGTGACTATACTGAGATTAGGGTGTGTCATTTCCAATCTACTCTATACCAATTCCTGAGTGTGAAGTGTGGTCCCATTCCTACGTTTGAAATATCCACTGTTTTGCCAATACAGTGTGATGGTTAGTCAGCTCAGACTCTTAATGAGCCTTGTAACCTATGGATCCTGGAGGAAGGCCTGTTGGAGATGCTGCTGACAAAGCTGATCCCTGCCTACCAGAAAGGTGATCTCTTTTATGTGGGAAACTTCCTGCACAATTTCAAATAGTGGAGGACAATGTAGTAGTTGCTGGAAATTCTCTTGAAAAACCCATGTTTGCTCACCACTCCTGGCCAAGTCTTGGAATACTTGGCTCCTCTCTGAGCCTGTTTGGTTCACTGGGGTTTTCACAGGGGAGCTAAGCATGATACAAATGCACAAACTACTTTATTATGACTGGGACACCATGCCATTTCATTTCCCTCACAAGCTACTGGAGTCTCAACAGTGTGCTTACTGAGAAGTTGGATTTCAGGCATGAGTAAGTGGCTCCCAACTGCAGCCCTCACCTAGGTGACATCCTAGGAAATCCCATTTCCCAGTAAGAAATGAGGTGTCAGTACTAATGGCGGAGGCCTGTGAAATACTGGAGTCAGAGGAAAAGCTGGGGGCTGAATCACTTTTGAGCCATCAGGGAGGGATTGTGATAGCTTTGCCTGTTAGAACCTGAAAGCATTTACATTTTGGTGTGTGGTCCAGTGCTGCCACTTGTACCTGAACCCAGGTCTAAATGCCATCCCTTTGGTGTTCAAAAATTAGCACTGTACCATTTGAGTCATAGGTCAAGTTCTGGCTTTTTGCTGCCTAATTGAAGACAAGTGCCTTTAGACTTTTACTGACTAGACTGGCTTTCCACTGTGATCTTCAGAGCTCAGCCTGCTGGGTGGCTAAGATTAGAGGAATGCGCATTTAGTTCTTTATTTAGAGCATTCACTTATTGATTTATTTAGAGCATTTACTTAGTTAATTTAAGGTGCGTTTACTTTGGACAGATGCATAGAGGCCTCTCTCAGAAGCTTCTGGAAGTGGGGTGTAAAAGTCATCCTGTTCTCGAGTGTCTCTTACCCCCCTCCCAGCACATAAGTGCACATCTCTGCAGGACAGCCACAGCATTAGAATCCTGCAAGAAAGGGGCTTTGGTAAAAGGCTCAGGATGGAGAGAGAAGGCTCTCACTTTCCTTGTACCGAATGTGCCCACAGCATCATGTGTTCCATCTATACGATGTGAATGGACTTCTACCCGAGTGATTTCTACGAGTTCAAGAACTGCCACACCCTGACACAACTCAAGCTCTATATGAGGCTCCACATGTCGGCTTTGGACCTGCTCTTTTAAACACAAACTTTTTGACCAGCTGGAGGAATATGCGACCAGTAAGACCAAGAAAAAGTAGAAGTCCTGGTGTGGGTGCCTCAGAACCTGTGAGTAGGAAGCCCATGTGGTCTAGATATTGGTTGGCCCTTACTTCTACAGAGCTTGGCAAAATGCCCTTTATGGGTGGTGTCAGCCAGGTAATGTCTGTCCTCTGAAAGGACTCGGGAATAAGCACTCATTAGAAAGACCCTACACCTCCTCAATGTTCAGTCCAAACTCCAGTTCTACAGGTTCCTCCATTAGATCCTCATGGAAGTTGAGTGACACTTCAACTTGCAGAGTCCACTCTGTCCACTCTGTACCTATTTCCATTCTTAGGTTTGGGTCATCGTGGAAGAGCTTATCCTGAACTCCGGATGAAAAACCCACCAATGGAGCTGGTGACTGATGGAGACTGAGAATCATCACTGCACTCCAGAAAGCATGGGCCTTCTGTAGAAATTACCAAACAGGTTTAGAGTCCTGTGGATATACCTTTTGCTCTGAACCCCATGTGTGACACAGTTGAACCTGCAGATACTATGGAGGAAGAAAAAGAGCAGCCAGATTTCCTTCCGTTTCCTTTCACACTCCACCCAGAGTCAGTCCATCTGAGTCAGAGTAACACTCCACTTATTGTGCAAGCTGAAGGGGCACACGCTGGGCTCATGGAAAATGTCCCCATGGGAAGCAGCAAGTGTACTCTCAATACTGGATTCATTGGAGGAAAATGAATCCATCCTCACAGAATATCCAGACCCATCCATCTCACTAAAAGAGACTCAATCTCCATTCGACAAACCAGAATCCATCCCCCTCTTAACTCAGGAAGGACATTCTGTTTCTCATGAGGAAGGAGACCCTTCTGAGGACTCTGAAGGAGAATTACTGTCTGAAGGCAACTTGGAGGCCAGTCTGGATTTAGAGCTTCCCTGTCCCCTTCCTAAAAAGACATCTCTTTATCTTGCTCTCATGATTCTTGTCAAGTATTCATTGTATTTACTTTGCTAACTATTAAACTCTCATTGTTAATATTATGGTGTGCAGTTCTTCAGTGCTTATTATACTGTGTTTTATTTTCCACTTATAATGTGAGACCTCAGACACATAGGTCCTGGGTGGGCCAAAAACCAGACAGGTCTGGTCCCATAGAAGACAACCTTACTGGATATACAGGGAACTATGAAATGCATGGAATCACCAGGAATCCAGGCCAGGCCTCCATGGAAAGACAAGTCAGCTACCAAAGCTTAAGGACAGAGCAGATGCCTGGAAATGTGTTTTGTCAATCGGGAGCAGTGCCAGAGTAACTGTAATATTATGTGGGACTCTGTTCTGTGAGTTCAAGTCTGTTTATATATCCATTGTGCTTTGTACAAATATTTAAGAAAATTAAAACTCCACAATAGCATCAAAAATCTACTTTGGCTTTTAATGTTGCCTAGTTGTAGAGTGCTCGCCTAGTATACAAGAAGACCTTGATTCAATTCTTCGACACTGCATACACAGAAAAAGCAGATGGGGCACTGTTGCTCAGGTGTAAGAGTGCCACCCTTGAACAAATGTGGCCAAGGACATTTCCTGGTCCCTCAGTTCAAGCTGCACGACTAGCCAAACAAGAAATCATACCATTTTCCACACATTTGGAAATAAATCTGTTTTATCTAACCCTACTTCTTTTTTGCCAGTCCAGGGTGTGTGCCACCAAGCCAAACTACTGGCCCCCAACCTTACTATTTTTAATCATTTAATTTTTTTACATAATCATATTTCATGCTGTCTGTATTAATACCATAAACAGTATGCTTAGTGTAATAATGTTAAAGGTAAAACATAAGAAATTAATAACTAAAATTCCTTTTATATTAGTTTTATAGCATTACTACAATTTTATGAGAAAAATTACTTAGAATGTTTATTTTAGAGTTCAAGTAATCCATTTTGATAAATATATCAACCTACATCATTTATTTGAACACATTTTAAACTATTTTTTTCAGGAATGAAAATACATATATATTTGTTGTAAATGAAATTTATGACTTGGGGGGAAGGGAAAGAGAAAACGGGGGAGGGGGTAACAGTGTTTACAAGAAATGTACTCATTACATATGTAACAGCAATCTCTTTGTATATCACCTTGAACAACAAATTTTTTGAAAAGTACAATAAGTTTAAATGTCTACTTTGGGCAGAATTTTTTTTGCCAGTACTGGGCTTAGACTCAGGACCTGAGCACGATCCTTGTTTTTGTTTTTGTTTATTCTTAAGGCGCAAGTTCTATCACATGTGCCACAGCACCACTTTTATCTTTTTTTATCAATGTTGTGCTGAGGAATTGAACTTGGGTCTTCATTCATGCTCGGCAAGAACGCTTCCACTAGGCTTAACTTATGGCCCCAGTGGGAAGGAAATTTTCCATAAAATATGTAGGAAATATGTACACTAAGGAAAAGCCATCAAAAATAGAAGAAAAATTATATACTTAGATAACAACATGCCAGTATTATGGCCGATCTCTGTAATTCTAGCTTCAAGAGTGGCCTATTTGGACCGGGAGTTGGCTGGCTGAAGTAAAGTGCTATCCTTGAGCAAGCCCTAGGATAGTGCTCTGGCCATGAGTTGAAGCCATA
The DNA here is from genome assembly GCA_024803745.1 of Megascapheus bottae. Lineage (NCBI taxonomy): Eukaryota > Metazoa > Chordata > Mammalia > Rodentia > Geomyidae > Megascapheus > Megascapheus bottae. The sequence continues at coordinate 5,358,672 of JANJXV010000052.1, read as the reverse complement.
GGACATGCAAAAAATAATAATTTAATGCCCGTGACTGGTGGCTCACCCTGGTAATCATAGCTACCCTGGAGGATCGAGGTTCAAAGATGGCCCAGGCATAAAAATCTGTGAGAATCTTATTTCCAAATAATCCAGAAAATTCAAAATGACAATGTGCCTCAAGTGGTAGAGCTCTTGCCTTGAGCTGAAGAGCTTAAGGTAAACATCCAGGCCCAGAGTTCAAGCCCCATGAGTGAAAAAAAGAAAAAGAAAAAGAAAGCCCTTATCTAAGGCTGGAGTGCACACTAGTGGTAGTTTGCTTGCCTAGTATGCACAAAGCCCTGTGTTCAATTACTCTGTACCACTTTCACCAAAAAAAAGCTGGAAATGATCTCAGAAGGTTGGGTTCTGGGATCACAGACACTAAAGTCCATGAAACTGTTACTTCCACTTCAGCACCAGAAAACCAGAAGTGACACTGTGGCTCAAGGTGTTTAAGGTTGTAGCCTTGAGCTGAAGAGCCCAGGGACACTGCCCAGGAGCACAATTAAAGTCTTACAACCAAAAGAGAGAGAGAGAGAGAGAGAGAGAGAGAGAGAGAGAGAGAGAGAGAGACAGACAGACAGAGAGAGAGAGACAGAGACAGAGACAGAGACAGAGAAACAGAGAGACAGAGAGACAGAGAGAGACAGGCAGAGAGACAGAGACAGACAGACAGAGAGACAGAGACAGAGACATCAAACACTCAGGCACTGCTGGCTGAAGCGTGTAATTCTACCTACTATGGAGGCTGAGATTGGAGGATCTTGGTTCAAAGCCCAAAGCCAGCCTGGACACATATGTTTGTGAGACTTACATCACCAATTAACTACCAGAAACCAAAAATGGAGCTGTAGAGGAAGAGCGCTAGCCTTGAGCTGAAGAGGTCAGGGACAGTCCAGGCCCAAAGTCCAAGCAACATGACGAATCAATAATAAAAAAAAGAAGATAGCTAATAGTAATGATGAATAATTTTGGGCTGGGAGTTTGGCCTAGTGGTAGAGTGCTTGCCTAGCATGCACGAAGACCTGGGTTCAATTCCTCAATATCACATACATAGAAAAATGCTGGAAGTGGTGCTGAGGCTGAAGTGGTAGAGCCCTAGCCTTGAGAAAATATAAGGACAGTGCTCAGTCCCTGAGTTCAAGCCCAGGACTGGCCAAATCAAAAGTAGTAGAGCACTGGCATTGAACTGAAGATCTGAGGAACAGCCCAGGCACAGAGTTCAAGCACCGCAAACAACAACAACAAAATCTATGAAATGGCAGTGGTGGTTTTAAGCTAAGCAAAAATAGAGTAGAAATTGGTAAAATACATATTTGTGTGTAAGCAAAATAGCCAGACTTATGCATTAGAACAGGATAGCAACTTGAAAAAAAATTTTGTTTTCCATCTCACTAGGTCCTGTCTCTTAATTTATTCAAGTAAGTAAAATGCTGGGTTTTATAATCATTGCTCTGAATATTAGAAAATCGTAATATCTCTCATTAACCAACAAAGACCAGGAACTGGGGCTTCGTTCAAATGGCAGAGTATCAGGCAAGAGAAGAAAAAATTGAAGTAAGAACTTGAAGTTCTTGATCCAGAACCTGCATAGTAACAGAGCAGCAGCCTGGTGATGGTACCTCACACCTATAATCTTAGCTACTCAGGAGGCTAAGATCTGAGAATCAAAGTTTAAAGCCAGCCAAAGTACCCAGTTAACTGCCAGAAAAACCAGAAGTGGCACTGTGGCTCACAGATTAAAGCACTAGCCTTGAGCTGAAGAGCTCAGGGACAGTGCCCAGGCCCAGAGTTCAAGCCCCACAATTGACAAAAATCAAACAAGCAAACAAAACTCACAAAGAAGCCTGCAGACCACAGTGGTTCTGCTGAGTCTCTTCTCTATGGGGATCAGGAAACATTTCACTTTTTCTGTCTCTTCCCATCTCAACATTCATACTAAAATAAGACTGTGTTGAAAGTTTCAATTTATAAAAATGTTTTTCATGAAGCACCCTGAAATATTCATCGCTTATATCTCAATTGAAGATAGTTGATTTGGGGCTGCATTGGTAGAGTGCTAGCCTTGAGCAGAAATGGTCAGGGATAGAGCTGAAGCACTCAGTTGAAGAGCCAGTGCCAACACACCAAAGAAATTATGCACTTTATACATATTTTCTAATTTCTTAATGAATTTTTCAGTCTGTATAAATATAGGGTACATTCCTTGTTACTTAAGTAAGATTGCTCTTTTTTTCTTTTTGCCAGTCCTACGGCTTGGACTCAGGGCCTAGACATTTTCATTGGACTCGCTTGCCCAAGGTGAGTGCTCTGCCTCTTGAAACACAGCGCCACTTCTAGCTTTTTTCTGAGTATGCGGTACCGGTGAATACAACCTAGGTCTTCATGCATTCTAGGTGAGCACTCTACTATTAGGCTACATTCCCAGGCAGTGAGATTCCTCTTACAGTCATTGTATGTTCACAGAGTTTGATCTCACACACTGTAGGGCCCTGGTTGGCTTTGACCTGTGATCCTAAGCCCTGAGCCTCCTAAGTAGCTGAAATTAAGTTGTGAGCCAGCATGATGGCTTCCACTCTTTTTTCTACAAAAATATATGTAGTTATCTAAAATATATCTATAGCTGAAAAAAATGAATCTCTCCCAAACAAATCTTCAAAGAAACAACCATCCTATTAAAAGGTGGGCTAAAGACTTAAAAGAGTATTCTCTGAAGAAAAAATTAAAATGGGCTTTAGACACATGAAGAAATGCTCCATATCTCTAGCAATAAGGGAAATGAAAATCAAAACAACTTTGAGATTCCACCTGACTCCAGTCAGAATGGCCATTATCAAAAAAACTAATAAGAGATACTGGTGGGGAAGTGACCAGGGGGGATCACACCTACACTGTTGGTGTGAGTGTAAACTCGTTCAACCACTAGGGAAAGCAGTGTGGTGGTTCCTCAAAAGACTGAGCATAGAGCTCCCCTATGATCCAGCAAATCCACTACTTGGCATCTACCCAATTGTCCAGAAAAAAGGACATACTAAAGCCACTAGCACAATGATGCTCATTGCAGCACTATTTACCATAGCAAAGATATGAAACCAACCCAGATGCCACTCAGTAGATGACTGAATCAAGAAGATTTGGTACTTATACACAATGGAATGCTATGCTGCCATCAGAAGGAATGACATCGCCCCATTTGTAAGGAAATGGAAAGACTTGGAAAAATTCATATTAAGTGAAGCAAGCCAGACCCAAAGAAACATAAGCTCAATGGTTTCCCTCATTTGTAATAATTAGTTCACATCTAGGACTCTTCTAGCAGAGGATTACAATAACTCAAAAACCTAGGTATATAAGGTCATATAGGATGAGACTAAATGAAAGGATCTCTAGGATATGGGAACAAGAGCTATATCTTGTGTCATCGTTGCTCTTAATCTTGTGTGATTTTTGTCCTTAATCTACTATGTTATTTCTCATCTCTTATTTTGCCCTTTGGTTAATGTCAGATTGTTACTGTATCTGATTTTTTCCCTGGCATATTGTATATATGTTTATTTGTTTATGTCAAATAGGAAAGGGAAGGGGGGAAACAAGACGATTGGAAAGGGGAGGGGAGAGGGAACTGGGGACAAAAACATGTGGAGTGGAATAAATGTGTGAGAAGTAATGCAGTCCACTACCTGTAAATGTAATCGTAACCCCTCTATACATTACCCTGAAAATAAAAAAGAGACTATAAAAATATCTGTAGAAAATGAGGTTGGATGATGGAAACAACCAGATGCCCTACTACAAAACATGTGATACACGCACGCACACACACACACACACACACACACACAAACGCACACACACACAATGGAATGATACATAGCCAACCGACAAGATAAAATAATGGCATTCTCGGGGAAGTGGATGAAAAGGAAAAAAATCATATTAAGTGAAGTAAGCCAAACTCAAAGGAACATAGGCCCAAGAGTCTCCCTCATTTGTCAAATTCAGTAGAAACCTTGGGCTCTGCTACCAGAGATTTACAATAGAACAAAATCTAGAGACATCGTGACAAATAGTATGACACTAAATGTAAGGACCTCCAAGATAAAGAAACAAAACTCATATAATGAGTGATTGTTGTCCTTAATGAACTATGTGATCTCTTATCTCTTTTGCTATCCCTTGGTTATATCATATTGTTACAATATTTCACCTTGTTTTCTGATATATTTCATATGTGCCTAATTGGTTATTTGAAATTGGGTATGGAAGGGGGGAAATGAACATGAATGGGGGTAGGGGAAGGGAAATGGGGACCATATCATTACATGGGGTATCAAAGTTTGAGAAGTAATGCACCTTCTATCTGGTGAATATAATGTAACCCTTCTATAAATTACAATAAATATAAATACATAAAAAGAAGATCTGCACAGAAAAAAATAATAATGGCATTTTTGGGGTAGTGGATGAAATTAGAGTGAATCCTGTTGAGTGAGATAGGTCAAGACCAAGGAACAAAAGGTACATGATATCCTTAATATATGGATATTAGTTTCAAACAGTAGTAGAGCGATGATTGAATAGTTGATACCCAAAGTTCTGGACATAATTTTGGAGATATAAACATAACTACATAGACATAAAAATCTCGGATAGACTATACACTCTATAGACATGTGTTTTATTATAGATTAATCTGTATCTATGACATACAAAGACTCAGCTTAATTTTTACTATATTCTAAAATCTATGTGCCAGTGATTGTATAGCGATTCCCTTCTTGAATACTTGTTGGTTAAACATGACATTTGAAATATGATGTAAAATTCAATGTTAATAAATTTTTTTAAAAAGAGGCTAGAGGTAAATACCACTAATGTACTTGCTCTAAGTGGTACAGAAATTTTCTTAATGAATCAAGGGGTTTTATTACATCTTTATGCAATTATTTTAGTTCTGAGTGTTCTACACTCAATGATACTTCTGGAAAGATGATATAGCTGACTGTGTAGATGGTATGAAGACATACTGGCCTAAACGTAGAATAAAGCATTGGTAAGTGGCTGTTAGCTGTCCAGATTCTACTGGAATATGTGGAATGAATTTATTAAGCACAATGCAGGCTCTTAGTCAGATCAGGATCAAGATTATGTGGTTCCATGAGATGAATGAGGAAAGATCAGAAAAATCTACTAAGATATCCAGATATACTTTTTAAACTAAGGTATCTGGACTCCTTTTTTTTTCTTTCTTGGTGGGGAGGTTGAACTTTGGACCTGGGCAAGGTCTCTTAGTTCTTTTTCCTCAAGGCTAATGCTGTACCAGTTTTAGCCACAACTCCACTTAGTTTTTGGGTGGATAAGTGGAGAGTAGAATCTTACAGTTTTTTTGTTTTCATTTTTTACTTGCAAAGGCTTTGAATCACCTTCTCCCTGGCTAGTAGAATGACAATTATGACCCTCCAGCGCCTGGCTAGTGATTTTTTGAAAACTGGACTTTATTCCAAATCACATAACTGGTTCCTAGCAAAGTTTTGAAGCCTGACTTAAATGTGACAGATTTTTGTCACTTGGAGACACTCTGTGCTGAACGTTAGAAATCTACCAGCTGAGTCACAGTGGCACTTCCAGTTTTTTGTTTATGTGGTGCTGAGGAATGGAATCCAGGGTTTCATACATGCTAGGCAAGCTTCATTTTCAGCCCAAGGTTTTATGTTTTGTTTTTTCAGTGTTGTTGCTTCTAAGGTACTGTATGATGTTCTTTCATTTTCTTTGCTTTTTACCTCTTTTCTTCTTTTTCCCTTTAGTTTTATTCTCTGTAGTCACTGTGTTGAATTCGGGTACCCTGTGTCTTGTACATAGGTTTATGTGATTTGGGGAATGGAGAGGGTATATTAAAATGGTAAAAAAAAAAAACAAAGTAAAAAGGGTGAACCCATTGAACAGTGATGCTTGGAAGACACTAAACGGAAATGAACTGAACAATCTGGGTGGAGAGGGGGCTGAGGGTAGGAAAACAGAGAAAAATGAGTGAGGGGATAACAATTTTCTTAAGAAATATGTTCATTACTTATGTAACCGTATGCCAACTATATATTGACTTAATAAAATAAATTAACTTAAAAAATAATTTAGCCGGGTATGGTGGCTCACACTTGTAAATGTAGCTACTCAAGAGGCTGGGATCCAAGGATAGCAGTTCAAAGTCAGCCTGGGCACTGAAGTCCATGTGACTCTTATCTCCAATTTACCACCAGAAACCCAGAAGTGGCCTTATGGCTCAAGGGATAGGGCAGTAGTCTTGAGCTGAAAAGCTCAGTGACAAGACCCAGGTGCAGAATTGCAGTCCCATGACTTGAATGATGAATGATACTAGCCAGGCTCTGTGCGCTCACACTTGGAATCCTATCTACACAGAATCAGGTTTGAATCCAGCCCAAACAAATTGCATGATATTCTGATTTACAGTTCATTACCAAAAATCTGGAAGTGGAGCTGTGGATAAAGTGGTAGAACACTATCCTGAAGCAAAAAAAAACTTTTAAGGACAGTTCCCAGGCCCTGGGTTCAAGTCCCAGGACTTGCATAAAACAACAAAATGTGACGCTGAGTCCTCCATCATTGGGTGTTATAGTTCAATATTCTTGATATGCGTCTTAGAAATTAAGTCCCTAGCAAATACTCTCCCCTGAAATTCTGCTTCATAGCTGATTCATAGAATTTCAGCATCATTACTATCACCTTCCAGTTAGCATAGCAGTCTACTACTGAAAAATTGAAGAAAACTTTTGAGTAATCCTAATAAATCTGTGTATCATCTGCACACACATCAAATCAGCAGGAGCTATGTTCTACTATTATATAAATGTATTTAATCCCTTCTTGACTTAATGAGCCTTAAAGAGGAAAACATATGAAATAGTTATGAAACTAACAGTCACCATTCTTCTACCTAATATTGTAATATAAGTTTATAAATGCAGGACTATTCTGAAGTGTGCAGAAGATAGCTTCTAATTATAATATTCTCATGAAGTATAGTTTTTAAGAAACATGTTGCTTGCTTTGGGAAAGCAAAGGCAAGGAAAAATGATATAAGTAAGTTCCCTATTTATCAGAAGGAAAATACTATTGGGTTTAGATCAACTTCATTCATTCCGTGCTGATGAAACAAATATTTGCAATTCCTGAGGCCAATCTCTTCATTGTGATGCAGAATCAGCCAGCTTAGATCAATCTTCCAAAAAAGGAAAGGAACAAATGAGAAGCAATTAAGGTTTCCAAAATGAACCAGGTGGTGGTGGCAGCTCACACTTGTAATTCTATCTAATCAAGGCCTGAAATCCAAGGATCTGGATTAAGTCTGTCTGGGATGAAAATATTACTGTCTGTAACATCATCTCTGTTATCACAGCCCAGCTGATACACTCTGCCCAACAGGTTCCAAACACCAAATTCCATCTCCTATCTGAAATACTATCAAACGTACTCACATATTATTTCCTCTTTGGGAGATAGTTGACACATGTACCAGAAACATTTCCCTGGCTTCAGAGTGGAAGTGGAAATATATACTTACTAGAATCCCATCTAGTAAATTACAGTCAATCATCGTTCCTCAATGAGTGTTTGGATCAGAAGCAATGTGTATGAGCATACATGTTGTAAAAGTACTGTAATCCTAGCTACTCAAGATAAGCTGAGAACTGAGGATTCCAGTTCAAAATCAGCCACGCAATAAATTCCATAATATTTTTACCTCTAATTAACCAGCAAAAAACAGAGCGTTGAATTGTGCTTAAAATGCCACAGCCCTAAGCTTTGCATTAAAGTGCTAGGGGGTAGCATTCAGGATGCCCACTCCCTCCACTCCTTTTTACCATAGTACTAGAATTCCTAGGCAGTGCAATAAGGCAAGAAGCAAGCATAAAGGGGATCCAAGTAGGGAAAGAGGAAATAAAACTATCCCTCTTTGCCGATGACATGATTCTGTATTTAAAGAATCCTATAGACTCTACTTCAAAGCTCCTTGAGCTGATTCAAAGATTTGGAAGGGTAACAGGCCATAAAAGGAACCATCACAAATCAACTACCTTACTTTACGCCAACACTGAGAGGAACGAGGCAATAATCAGGAAAGAAATTCCTTTCACAGTAGCCTCAAAGAAAATAAAGTACCTAGCAATTAGCTTAACTAAGAATATAAAGGACCGTTTAGATGAAAACTTTAAAACCATAAAAAAAGGAAATAAAACCAGAACTAAGGAAATGGAAAAACCTCCCATGCTCCTGGATTGGAAGAATCAACATTGTGAAAATGACAATCTTGAAAAGGGCTATCTACAAATTCAATGTAATACCAATCAACATCCCAATGTCATTCTTTAAAGAAATAGAAGAGGCAATTCAAAATTTCATATGGAATAATAAAAGACCCCGTATAGCAAAAATACTTCTTAGCAGAAAGAACAGGAATTTCAATTCCAAACGTAAGACTCTCTTACAGAGCTATAATTCTCAAAACATCTTGGTACGGGCACAAGAACAGGCCTGAAGTCCATTGGAGGAGAAATGCGGACCCAGATATTAAACCACAGACCTATGGCCACCTAATCTTTGACAAGGGAGCCAAAAAAATAGAATGGAAGAAAGATAGCCTCTTCAACAAGTTGTGCTGGCAGAACTGGTTAAACACCTGCAGAAAACTAAAGTTGGATCCTTCTTTGTCACCTTGCACTAGAATTAACTCCAAATGGATCAAAGACCTGGAGGTAAAAGCTGACACACTGAAAAGTTTACAGGAAGGAATAGGAGATACACTAGGCCTCCTTGGCACAGGTCGAAACTTTCTTAATAAGGACCAAGAATCACAACAAATCAGAGGAAGGCTGGATAAGTGGGACTGCATTAAACTGCAGAGCTTTTGTATGGGAACGGATATAGCTAGTAAACTAATCAGGAAGCCTACAGAGTGGGAGAAGACCTTCACCAACCAAACAACGGACAAAGGCCTCATATATAAAATATATCAACAACTCAAAAAATTGAATCACTCCAAAACTAACCTCCAAAGTAACACCCATCCCATTACAAAATGGGCCAAAGACTTAAAGAGAGTCTTCTCTGAAGAAGAAACAAAAATGGCCTATAGACACATGAAGAAATGCTCAACATCTCTGATCGTAAAAGAAATGCAAGTCAAAACAAGTCTAAGATTCCACCTAACTCCAGTTAGAATGGCCAGGATCAGGAAAACAAATGACAACAGATGCTGGAGGGGATGTGGTCAGGAGGGATCATTACTACACTGTTGGTGGGAGCGCAAACTCGTTCAACCACTATGGAAAGCAGTGCAGCAGTGCTTCAAAACGCTAAACATACAACTCACCTATGACCCAGCAATTCCAGTACTTGGCATTTACCCAACAATCCAGAAACAAGGGCATACTAAACCCAGTAGCACAACAATGTTCATTGCAGCACTATTCACCATAGCAAAGATATGGAACCAACCCAGATGTCCCTCAGTTGATGAGTGGATCAACAAGTTGTGGTATTTGTACACAATGGAATTCTATGCTGCTGTCAGAAAGAATGACATTGCCACATTTGTTAGGAAATGGAAAGACTTAGAACAAATCATATTAAGTGAAGTAAGCCAGACTCAAAGGAACTTAGGCTCAGTGGTTTCCCTCATTCGTCATAATCAGTAGAAACCTTGGGCTCTACTAGCAGAGATTGTCAATAGAGCAAACGGCCATATATAAGGCCATATAATGTGAAGTTAATTGAAAGGACCTCCCGGATATTGACACAAAAGCCATATAATGAATGATTGTTGTCCTTAATGTACTATGTTGTCTCTCATCTAGTTTGCTGTCCCTTGGTTATCCCATTTGGTATAGTATCTCACTTTGTTATCTGATATATTGAATTTATTTGTATTTGGATATTTGAAATTTGATAGGGAAGGGGAGAAAACCAAGACGGGTGGGGGGTGTGGGGTTGGAGGGAAATGGGTACCAAGACATGTGAAAGGGTATCAATGTATGTGAATTAATGCACCTTCTATCTGGCAAATATCATCTAACCCTTTTACTAATTACAATAAAAAAATGAAAAAAAAGAAAGTTGTAGTGTGTGGGGAGGATGATGGGGTCAAATACATTTCTTCTTAGAAATTTATCTCATCTGGTTGCCCTGGATTTTCCTGGCCTTCTTCTTAGAGAAAGTTCTGTTATACTGCATTTGTGGCTTGGCAATGATCTAGCATGTACATCTTCAAGTAAGACATCCACAACTTCCATGCCTGAGACTCGAGTTTCCTGACCTTTGGCAACAGCACAGCAACATCTTGCTTCCTCCGGAGCCACAGGCCAAGTGAGCTGGCTTGAGCTGGTTGTTAGTTACAGTGGCTTGGTTACCAGGGTTCCATATTCTGTTCCATTGTGAGGGAGGCAGGGTCACCTTTCAGGGCCCAATGACCAAAGATCCTTGCTCACAAAAGACCTCACCAAAGACATACTGGAGGCTGAATCTCTCCTCCAATCTCACAATATACATGTGGATGTAGTATACAGCACACCTTATTTGTCCAATCCCAATGTCTTCCACTAGGCCCAACTACCAGTCTGGTCTCAGGCTCAAGGAGCCTTTCTTAGGTAACATCCAAACTTAAGGGTCAATATTGCCCTCATCCTTTACAAAACATTTGCTTCACAGTGCCTTCTTTGCCTGCATTTTGCCCCTTGTCGAATTTTTTTGTTTTTGCTAGTCTTGGGACTTGACCTCAGAGTGTGAACATTGTTCTTGGGCTTTCTTTAGGCTTTAGCTTTCCACCGAGCCACAGCACCACTTGCAGCGTTTTCTATGTATGTGGTAATGAGGAATCAAACCTGAGGCTTACTGCTTGGTAGCCAAGGACTCTACCAATAGGTTAAGCACACAGGGCATCTTGCACATATTTTTGACGTCAATCTACTAGGATATTATTAGGTTTCTGTATCCTAATCAATTTTTTCCTGATGATTAGCTTTGCTGTCATGTGTAAAAAATGCAAGAGGGAAAAACACAGAAGAATTCGTGAAATTAAAAAAAAGCATTAGACACAGTTAAGTGTTCATTCTTTGTTGGAGAAAAGATATTTGGATATGATGATGATGATGATGACTTTATAATTACTATGTCAGGGTTGAGAGTTTGGCATAGTGGTAGAGTGCTTGCCTAGCATCCATGAAGATCTGGGTTTGATTGCTCAGTATCACATAGATAGAAAATCTAGATGTGGCACTGTGGCTCAAGTGGCAGAGGGCTAGACTTGAGAAAACCCGAGGACAGTGCTCAGGCCCTGAATTCAAGCCCCAAGACTGGCAGAAAGATAAAAGAAAATAAAAATGCTTTTTACAAGCTAATTCACTCACAGCATTTGCTTCTGAAATCTTCGCTTCTGCATCTTGTGAAATACCCCTTTCCCTCAACGTAGACAAGAAAAACAGATCCATCCCATGGTCCACTGTGAGGCCACTGGTTGGGCTAAGAGCTAGTCGTGCAGCAACACATAAGTTTTATTCTAATACTTTCCAAACTTTGTACTCAAATATGCTACCTACTTACCAACTTAGGTCAGTTATCCTTATGCTATAACTTTTCTTCATTACTACAATATTCTTACACTCCTACGTTAATCTTCTTGCACCTCCCCTGACCTCTCTCATTCTTTTTTTCTATCTCTGGACCTCTGCTCGTCTTTCAACCCTTACACTGCACGGATCTACACTTGATGGCTGTTGAGCAATATTGTATATGTAGGTGGTTAATTATTCTCTAGGCTCAGAGGGACTTAAAGACAATAGAGATTGGATTGAGAGGCTTATTGTTTTGGGTATAAATCGCTTATCAGTGGGTGTATTAGGCTTGTCTGTAAGTGCACAAAAAGAAAGAGTGATAATACCAATCAAAACTTGTGAACATCTAGTGTCTGCCAGCTACAGAGGTCTAGGTTGGTTATATCTGAAAAACTATAATCGTATTTAGTAGTAATCTTGCTCCCATTTTCAAATGGGCAGAACAAGAATCACAAGAAAAATGTCAAACCAAGAAACAACATCCCCCACCCAATATAAACAGACAATGGAACAGTCACTGGCAAACCTAGACCAGAGTCTTCCAAGTGCTACACAAATGCAATTGATAAACATCATTAATGAAAAATGTGAAAATATAAAGAAAGAGATAATGGAGGAAGCCATACCTGAACAAGAGGAAAGCAAAAACAAGGTGATAAGTGAAAAAGAAGAAGCCACAAAGGAGGCCATAATAAAGGTTTTTCAAAGAAAGAGGAATGAATTCAAAGAATCCACAAATAAAAACGTGACCAAACTCCAGCAAATGTCCAAAGAAAATAAAGCTACTGAGCTAACCACTCAAAAGGAAATCAAGGAGGTAAAGAAATCCATACATGATCTAAAACAAGGGATGCAAGGCATCAAAAGTGAGCAATTAGAAGCAAGGGAGATGAAAAATAAAGTAGATACCTTGATAGCAGGTTAGACATTTCAGAGGAGAGAATTTCTGTGGCTGAAGATAATTTAGGTATTATAAAGAACAGAAAATGAGTCAATCCAAATGTAGGAAATATGAGAGAGCGCTTCAGGAGGTCAAAGATACAATTAGGAAGCCTAATTTAAGGCTAGTTGGTATTGAGGAGGGCGTGGAGAAAGAGGTCAATGGTATTGAAAATATACTTCAGGGAATCATCTCAGAGAATTTCCCAAATATCCAGAAGGGCAGGCCCATCCACATACGAAAAGCTATTAGAATAGCAAACAGACCTGACCAGAAAAGAACATCCCACCGCCACATTGTGATCCGAACTGGATCAATAGAAATGAAAGGAAAGATCCTAAAGGTAGCCAGGGAAAAGGGATCAGTAACCTACAAAGGCAAACCAATCAGAATAACCCCAGATTTCTCAGCAGAGACCATGCAAGCACGAAGTGACTGGAAGCATATATGTCATGCCCTTAAATCAAATAACTACCAACCAAGAATACTGTAGCCAGCTAAGCTCTCATTCATAACTGAGGGAAAAATAAAAACATTCCATTCCAGGGAAAAGCTGCAACAATATGTCAAAACAAAACCAACACTAGAGAGAATTCTCAAAGATGCTCTATACATAGAAAACCAAAATAAATGCAATATAGGGAAAGAAATGGCACCTAAACAGCATACCATCTAAGGACTACAAGAACTGTCAAGACACAGGCCCTACTAAAAGCTTTTAAAAATGGTAGGAACTAATAAATATCTCTCAATCCTAACTCTCAATATCAATGGACTTAACTCTCCAATTAAACGGCATAGGTTGTCTAGTTGGATCAAAAAGCAAGAGCCATCGTTCTGCTGACTTCAAGAGACACATCTTACCCAAAAACAATCATCTTTTGAAAGTGAGAGGTTGGAATAAACTCTATCAAGCTAACTGCCCCCATAAACAGGCTACAGTTGCCATCCTCATATCAGATACAATAGACTTCAAACTAAAATTAGTAAGAAAAGACAAAGAAGGTTACTACATACTACTAATGGGATCTTTCCTCCCGGAAGACATAACAATCCTAAATATTTACACACGCAATCCCGGAGCTACAAACTTATCAAGCAAACTTTACTTACACTGAAACCATACATAGATCGAAATACAGTGATTGTTGGTGAGTTTAACACACCACTCTCACCTATGGACAGATCAACAAGGCAAAAACTCAACAGAGAAACCTTAGAACTGAACAACTATATAGACCAAATAGATTTAAGAGACATCTGCAGAATATTACACCCAGTAACAACACAATATACGTTTTTCTCAGCAGCACATGGAACATTTTCCAAAATAGACCACATCTTAGGCCATATAGCAAACCTGGACAGATTCAGAAACACTGAAATTATTCCATGCACACTCTCAGACCATAAAGGCATCAAATTGGAGCTGAACACACATCTCCACCAAAGAAAACCCTGTAACTCATGGAGACTGAACAACACATTGTTGAATCAAAAACAATGGGAAATCGAAGAGATCAGAACAGATATCCAACTGTTTATAAAATTTAACAATAAGGAGCACGCAAATATCAACTCCTTAGGGACACAACAAAGGCAGTACTCAGAGGAAAATTTATAGCGTGGGGTGCCTACAACAGCAAGTTGGAAAAATGGCAAACCAACTAGTTAATGTCTCACCTTAACCTCCTGGAAAAAGAGCAACAAACCAACCCTAAACCCATTAGGAGAAAGCAAATTATTAAAATCAAAGCAGAATTAAATGATTTGGAATAAAAGAACTATAGAAAGAATCAACAAAACAAGGAGATGGTTCTTGAAAGAATTAACAAAATTGACAAGCCCTTAGCAAATCTTACCAAAAAAAGAAGAGAGCATATCGAAATAAACAAAATCGCAGATGAAAATGGTAATATCACGACAGAAATTACCAAGATCCAGAATATCATGAGGGAATACTTCTCAAACCTTTACGCCAACAAATTTGAGCATCTAGAAGAAATGGATGAATTCCTAGACAATATTAACATACCCACACTGAACCAAGAAGAGCTAACCCAAATCAACAGGCCTATTTCAAGCTCTGAAATAGAAATGGAAATTAGACAACTTCCACTTAAAAAGAGCCCAGGGCCAGATGGATTCACAGCTGAATTCTATAAGGTCTTCAAAGCAGAGGTCACACCAATACTCCTCAAGCTCTTCAATGATATTGAAAATGAAGGTTCTTTACCAAACTGATTCTGTGAAGCCAGCATATCCCTCATCCCCAAACCAGACAGAGATTCATCAAAGAAAGAGATCTATAGACCGATTTCTTTGATGAACATCGATGCAAAACTTCTCAACAAAATACTGGCCAACCGTCTACAACAACTCATCAAAAAAAATATACACTATGATCAAACTGGATTCATCACAGGGAGGCAAAGCTGGTTCAACATACACAAATCAATTAATATAATTCAACACATCAACAGGAACAGGGATAAAATCACATGATTGTCTCAATAGATGCGGAAAAGGCATTTGACAAGATCCAAAATCCCTATATGTAAAAATATGTGGAGAAACTAGGAATCCATGGAACATTTCTCAATGTAATAAAGGCTGTGTATGAGAAACCCACTGCTAGTATTATACTTAATGGTGAAAATCTAAAGCCATTCCCTCTAAAATCAGGAACGAGACAAGGATGCCCACTCTCTCCACTCCTTTTTCACATAGTACTAGTATTCCTAGGCAGTGCAATAAGGCAAGAAGCAAGCATAAAGAGGATCCAAGTAGGGATCTTTGCAGATGACATGATTTTGTATTTAAGAATCCTATAGACTCAACTCCCAAGCTCCTTGAGCTGATTCAAAGCTTTGGAAGGGTAGCAGGCCATAAAATCAACCCTAACAAATCAACTGCCTTACTTTACGCCAACACTGAGAGGAACGAGGCAATAATGAGGAAAGAAATTCCTTTCAAAATAGCTTCAAAGAAAATAAAGTACCTAGCAGTTAGCTTAACTAAGAATGTAAACACCGTTTAGATGAAAACTTTAAAAGCATAAAAAAGGAAATTAAAGCAGAACTAAGGAAATGGAAAAACCTCCCATGCTCCTGGATTGGAAGAATCAACATTGTGAAAATGACAGTCTTGCCAAGAGCTATCTACAAATTCAATGTAATACCAATCAACATCCCAATGTCATTCTTTAAAGAAATAGAAGAGGCAATTCAAAATTTCATATGGAATAATAAAAGACCCCGTATAGCAAAAACACTTCTTAGCAGAAAAAACAGCGCTGGAGGAATTTCAATTCCAAACTTAAGACTCTATTACAGAGCTATAATTCTCAAAACAGCTTGGTATTGGCACAAGAACAGGCCTGAAGTCCAATGGAGTAGAACCGCGGACCCAGATATTAAACCACAGACCTATGGCCACCTAATCTTTGACAAGGGAGCCAAAAAAATAGAATGGAAGAAAGAAAGCCCCTTCAAAAAGTTGTGCTGGCAGAACTGGTTAAACACCTGCACAAAACTGAAGTTGGATCCTTCTTTGTCACATTGCACTAGAATTAATTCCAAAAGGATCAAAGACCTGGAGGTAAAAGCTGACACACTGAAAAGTTTACAGGAAGGAATAGGAGATACACTAGGCCTCCTTAGCACAGGTCGAAACTTTCTTAATAAGGACCAAGAATCACAACAAATCAGAGAAAGGCTGGATAAGTGGGACTGCATTAAACTGCAGAGCTTTTGTATGGCAACGGATGTAGCTAGTAAACTAATCAGGAAGCCTACAGAGTGGGAGAAGATCTTCACCAACCAAACAACGGACAGAGGCCTCATATCTAAAATATATCAACAACTCAAAAAATTGAATCACTCCAAAACTAACCTCCAAAGTAACACCCATCCCATTAAAAATGGGCCAAAGCCTTAAAGAGAGTCTTCTCTGAAGAAGAAACAAAAATGGCCTATAGACACATGAAGAAATGCTCCACATCTCTGATCATAAAAGAAATGCAAATCAAAACAACTCTAAGATTCCACCTCACTCCAGTTAGAATGGCCAGGATCAGGAAAACGAATGACAACAGATGCTGGAGGGGATGTGGCCAGGAGGGATCACTACTACACTGTTGGTGGGAGTGCAAACTCGTTCAACCACTATGGAAAGCAGGGTGGCAGTGCCTCAAAAGGCTAAACATAGAACTCCCCTATGATCCAGCAATTCCACTACTTGGCATTTACCCAACAATCCAGAAACAAGGGCATACTAAACCCACTAGCACAACAATGTTCATTGCAGCACTATTCAACATGGCAAAGATATGGAACGAACCCAGATGTCCCTCAGTTGATGAGTGGATCAACAAGTTGTGGTATTTGTACACAATGGAATTCTATGCTGCTGTCAGAAAGAATGACATCGCCCCGTTTGTTAGGAAATGGAAAGACTTAGAACAAATCATATTAAGTGAAGTAAGCCAGACTCAAAGGATCTTAGGCTCAGTAGTTTCCCTCATTCGTCATAATCAGTAGAAACCTTGGGCTCTACTAGTAGAGATTGTCAGTAGAGCAAAAGGCCATATATAAGGCCATATAATGTGAAGCTAATTGACAGGAACTCCAGGATATTGAAACAAAAGCCATATAATGAATGATTGTTGTCCTTAATGTACTATGTTGTCTCTCATCTCGTTTGATGTCCCTTGGTTATCCCATATTGGTATAGTATCTCACTTTATCTTATATATTGAATTTAGTTTTACTTGGATATCTGAAATTTGATAGGGAAGGGGGGAAAACCAAGACGGGTGGGGGGTGTGGAGTTGGAGGGAAATGGGTACCAAGACATGTGAAAAGGTATCAATGTATGTGAATTAATGCACCTTCTATCTGGCAAATATCATCTAACCCTTTTACTAATTACAATAAAAAATTAAAAAATAGAAAGTTGTAGTGTGTGGAGAGGATGTTGGGGTCAAATACATTTCTTCTTAGAAATTTACCTCATCTGGTTGCCCTGGATTTTCCTGGCCTTCTTCTTAGAGAAAGTTCTGTTATACTGGATTTGTGGCTTGGCAATGATCTAGCATGTACATCTTCGAGTAAGACATCCACAACTTCCATGCCTGAGACTCGAGTTTCCTGACCTTTGGCAACAACACAGCAACATCTTTCTTCCTCCTGAGCCACAGGCCAAGTGAGCTGGCTTGAGCTGGTTGTTAGTTACAGTGGCTTGGTTACCAGGGTTCCATATTCTGTTCCATTGTGAGGGAGGCAGGGTCACCTTTCAGGGCCCAATGACCAAAGATCCTTGCTCACAAAAGACCTCACCAAAGACATACTGGAGGCTGAATCTCTCCTCCAATCTCACAATATACTTGTGGATGTAGTAAACAGCACACCTTATTTGTCCAATCACAATGTCTTCCATTAGGCCCAACTACCAGTCTGGTCTCAAACTCAAGGAGCCTTTCTTAGGTAAGATCCAAACAAGGGTCAACATTGCCCTCATGCTTTACAAAACATTTGCTTCACAGTGCCTTCTCTGCCTGCATTTTGCCCCTTGTCGAATTTTTTTTTGCTAGTCTTGGGTCTTGACCTCAGAGTGTGAACATTGTTCTTGGACTTTCTTTAGGCTTTAGCTGTCCCACCGAGCCACAGCACCACTTGCAGCGTTTCCTATGTATGTGGTAATGAGAAATCAAACCTGAGTCTTTTTGCTTGGTAGCCAAGTACTCTACCACTAGGTCAAACACACAGGGCATCTTGCACATATTTTTGACGTCAATCTACTAGGATATTATTAGGTTTCTGTATCCTAATCAATTTTTTCCTGATGATTAGCTTTGCTGTCATGTGGAAAAAATGCAAGAGGGAAAAACACAGAAGAATCAGTGAATTTTAAAACAAAGCATTACACACATACATAAGTGTTCATTCTTTGTAGGAGAAAGGATATTTTGATATGATGATGATGACTTTATAATTACTATGTCAGGCTTGAGAGTTTGGCATAGTGGTAGAGTGCTTGCCTAGCATCCATGAAGATCTGGGTTTGATTGCTCAGTATCACATAGATAGAAAATCTAGATGTGGCACTGTGGCTCAAGTGGCAGAGGGCTAGACTTGAGAAAACCCGAGGACAGTTCTCAGGCCCTGAATTCAAGCCCCAAGACTGGCAGAAAGATAAAAGAAAATAAAAATGCTTTTTACGAGCTAATTCACTCACAGCATTTGCTTCTGAAATCTTCGCTTCTGCATCTTGCGAAATACCCCTTTCCCTCAACGTAGACAAGAAAAACAGATCCATCCCATGGTCCACTGTGAGGCCACTGGTTGGGCTAAGAGCTAGTCGTGCAGCAACATATAAGTTTTATTCTAATACTTTCCAAACTTTGTACTCAATTATGCTACCTACTTACCAACTTAGGTCAGTTATCCTTATGCTATACCTTTTCTTCATGACTACAATATTCTTACACTCCTACGTTAATCCTTTTGTACCTCCCCTGACCTCTCTCATTCTTCTTTTCTATCTCTGGACCTCTGCTCGTCTTTCAACCCTTATACTGCACGGATCTACACTTGATGGCTGTTGAGCAATATTGTATATGTAGGTGGTTAATTATTCTCTAGGCTCAGAGGGACTTAACGACAATAGAGATTGGATTGAGACGCTTATTATTTTGGGTATAAATCGCTTATCAGTAGTTGTATTAGACTGGTCTGTAAGTGCACAAAGAGAAAGAGTGATAATACCAATCAAAACTAGTGAACATCTAGTGTCTGCCAGCTACAGAGGTCTAGGTTGGTTATATCTGAAAAACTATAACCGTATTTAGTAGTAATCTTGCTCCCATTTCAAATGGGCAGAACCAGAAACTCAAGAAAAATGTCAAATCAAGAAACAACATCCCCCACCCAATATAAACAGACAATGGAACAGTCACTGCAAACATAGAGGAGAGTCTTCCAAGTGCTACACAAATGCAATTGATAAACATCCTTAATGGAAAATGTGAAAATATAAAGAAAGAGATAATGGAGGAAGCCATAGCTGAACAAGAGGAAAGCATAAACAAGGTGATAAGTGAAAAAGAAGAAGCCATAAAGGAGGCCATAATAAAGGTTTTTCAAAGAAATAAGGATGAATTCATAGAATCCACAAATAAAAACGCGACCAAACTCCAACAAATGTCCAAAGAAAATAAAGCCACTGAGCTAACCACTCAAAAGGAAATCAAGGAGATAAAGAAATACATACATGATCTAAAACAAGAGATGCAAGGCATCAAAAATGAGCAATTAGAAGCAAGGGAGATGAAAATAAAGTAGATAGTTTGATAGCAGTTTAGACAATGCAGAGGAGAGAATTTCCGGGGCTGAAGATAATTTAGTTATTATAGAGAAAGAACAGAAAATGAGTCAATCCAAATGTAGGAAATATGAGAGAGCGCTTCAGGAGGTTCAAGATACAATTAGGAAGGCTAATTTAAGGCTAGTTGGTATTGAGGAGGGCGTGGAGAAAGAGGTCAATGGTATTGAAAATATACTTCAGGGAATCATCTCAGAGAATTTCCCAAATATCCAGAAGGGCAGGCCCATCCACATACGAAAAGCTTTTAGAACCCCAAACAGACCTGACCAGAAAAGAACATCCCACCGCCACATTGTGATCCGAACTGGAACAATAGAAATGAAAGAATAGATCCTAAAGGCAGCCAGGGAAAAAGGATCAGTAACCTATAAAAGCAAACCAATCAGAATAACCCCAGATTTCTCAGCAGAGACCATGCAAGCACGAAGTGACTGGAAGCATATATGTCATGCCCTTAAATCAAATAACTACCAACCAAGAATACTGTAGCCAGCTAAGCTCTCATTTATAACTGAGGGAACAATAAAAACATTCCATTTCAGGGAAATGCTGCAACAATATGTCGAAACAAAACCAACACTACAGAGAATTCTCAACGATGCTCTATACATACAAAACCAAAATAAATGCAACATAGGGAAAGAAATGGCACCTAAACAGCACACCATCTAAGGACTACAAGAACTGTCAAGACACAGGCCCTACTAAAAGCTTTTAAAAATGGTAGGAACTAATAAATATCTCTCAATCCTAACTCTCAATATCAATGGACTTAACTCTCCAATTAAACGGTATAGGCTGTCTAGTTGGATCAAAAAGCAAGAGCAATCGTTTTGCTGTCTTCAAGAGACACATCTTACCCAAAAACAATCATCTTTGAAAGTGAGAGGTTGGAATAAACTGTGTCAAGCTAACTGCCCCCATAAACAGGCTGGAGTTGCCATCCTCATATCAGACACAATAGACTTCAAACTAAAATTAGTAAGAAAAGACAAAGAAGGTTACTACATACTACTAAAGGGATCTTTCCTCCAGGAAGGCATAACCATCCTAAATATTTACACACCCAGTCCCGGAGCTCCAAACTTCACTTACACTGAAACCATACATAGATCGAAATACAGTGATTGTTGGTGAGTTTAACACACCACTCTCACCTATGGACAGATCAACAAGGCAAAAACTCAACAGAGAAATCTTAGAACTGAACAATTATATAGACCAACTAGATCTAACAGACATCTGCAGAATATTACACCCAGTAACAACACAATATACGTTTTTCTCAGCAGCACATGGAACATTTTCCAAAATAGACCACATCTTAGGCCATAAAACAAACCTGGACAGATTCAGAAACACTGAAATTATTCCATGCACACTCTCAGACCATAAAGACATCAAATTGGAGCTGAACACACATCTCCACCAACGAATACCCTGTAACTCATGGAGACTGAACAACACATTGTTGAATCCAAAACAATGGGTATTCGAAGAGATCAGAAGAGATTTCCAACTGATTATGAAATTTAACAATAAGGAGCACACAAATATCAAGACCTTAGGGACACAACAAAGGCAGTACTCAGAGGAAAATTTATAGCGCTGAGTGCCTACAACAGCAAGTTGGAAAAATGGCAAACCAACTAGTTAATGTCTCACCTTAACCTCCTGGAAAAAGAGCAACAAACCAACCCTAAACCCATTAGGAGAAAGCAAATTATTAAAATCAAAGCAGAATTGGAATAAAAAAACTATACAAAGAATCAACAAAACAAGGAGTTGGTTCTTTGAAAGAATTAACAAAATTGACAAGCCCTTAGCAAATCTTACCAAAAAAAAGAGAGCATATCGAAATAAACAAAATCGCAGATGAAAATGGTAATATCACGACAGAAATTACCAAGATCCAGAATATCATGAGGGAATACTTCTCAAGCCTTTACGCCAACAAATTTGAGAATCTAGAAGAAATGGATGAATTCCTAGACACTATTAACATACCCACACGGAACCAAGAAGATCTAACCCAACTCAACAGGCCTATTTCAAGCTCTGAAATAGAAACAGAAATTAGACAACTTCCACTTAAAAAGAGCCCAGGGCCAGATGGATTCACAGCTGAATTCTATAAGGTCTTCAAAGCAGAGCTCACACCAATACTCCTCAAGCTCTTCAACGAAATTGAAAATGAAGGTTCTTTACCAAACTCATTATTTGAAGCCAGTATATCCCTCATCCCCAAACCAGACAGAGATTCATCAAAGAAAGAGATCTATAGATCCATTTCTTTGATGAACATCGATTCAAAACTTCTCAACAAAATACTGGCCAACCGTCTACAACAACTCATCAAAAAAATTATACACTATGATCAAACTTGATTCATCACATGGAGGCAAAGCTGATTCAACATACACAAATCAATTAATATAATTAAACACATCAAGAGGAGCAAGGACAAAAATCACATGATTGTCTCAATAGATGCGGAAAAGGCATTTGACAAGATCCAAAACCCCTTTATGGGAAAAGATGTGGAGAAACTAGGAATTCATGGAACATTTCTCAATGTAATAAAGGCTGTGTATGAGAAACCCACTGCTAGTATTATACTTAATGGTGAAAATCTAAAGCCATTCCCTCTAAAATCAGGAAAGAGACAAGGATGCCCACTCTCTCCACTCCTTTTTAACATAGTACTAGAATTCCTAGGCAGTGCAATAAGGCAAGAAGCAAGCATAAAGGGGATCCAAGTAGGGAAAGAGGAAATAAAACTCTCCCTCTTTGCAGATGACATGATTCTGTATTTAAAGAATCCTATAGACTCTACTCCCAAGCTCCTTGAGCTGATTCCAAGCTTTGGAAGGTTAGCAGGCCATAAAATCAACCCTCACAAATCAACTGCCTTACTTTACGCCAACACTGAGAGGAACGAGGCAATAATCAGGAAAGAAAATCCTTTCACAATAGCCTTAAAAAATAAAGTAAATAGCAATTAGCTTAACTAAGAATGTAAAGGACCGTTTAGATGAAAACTTTCAAACCCTAAAAAGGAAATTAAAGCAGAAGTAAGGAAATGGAAAAACCTCCCATGCTCCTGGATTGGAAGAATCAACATTGTGAAAATGACAATCTTGCCAAGAGCTATCTACAAATTCAATGTAATACCAATCAACATCCCAATGTCATTCTTTAAAGAAATAGAAGAGGCAATTCAAAATTTCATATGGAATAATAAAAGACCCCGTATAGCAAAAACACTTCTTAGCAGAAAAAACAGCGCTGGAGGAATTTCAATTCCAAACTTAAGGCTCTATTACAGAGCTATAATTCTCAAAACAGCTTGGTACTGGCACAAGAACAGGCCTGAAGTCCAATGGAGTAGAACTGCGGACCCAGATATTAAACCACAGACCTATGGCCACCTAATCTTTGACAAGGGAGCCAAAAAAATAGAATGGAAGAAAGATAGCCTCTTCAACAAGTTGTGCTGGCAGAACTGGTTAAACACCTGCAGAAAACTGAAGTTGGATCCTTCTTTGTCACCTTGCACTAGAATTAACTCCAAATGGATCAAAGACCTGGAGGTAAAAGCTGACACACTGAAAAGTTTACAGGAAGGAATAGGAGATACACTAGGCCTCCTTGGCACAGGTCGAAACTTTCTTAAAAAAGGACCAAGAATCACAACAAATCAGAGAAAGGCTGGATAAGTGGGACTGCATTAAACTGCAGAGCTTTTGTATGGCAACGGATGTAGCTAGTAAACTAATCAGGAAGCCTACAGAGTGGGAGAAGATCTTCACCAACCAAACAACGGACAAAGGCCTCATATCTAAAATATATCAACAACTCAAAAAATTGAATCACTCCAAAACTAACCTCCAAAGTAACACCCATCCCATTAAAAATGGGCCAAAGCCTTAAAGAGAGTCTTCTCTGAAGAAGAAACAAAAATGGCCTATAGACACATGAAGAAATGCTCCACATCTCTGATCATAAAAGAAATGCAAATCAAAACAACTCTAAGATTCCACCTCACTCCAGTTAGAATGGCCAGGATCAGGAAAACGAATGACAACAGATGCTGGAGCGAATGTGGCCAGGAGGGGTCACCACTACACTGTTGGTGGGAGTGCAAACTCGTTCAACCACTATGGAAAGCAGTGTGGCAGTGCCTCAAAGGCTAAACATAGAACTCCCCTATGACCCAGCAATTCCACTACTTGGCATTTACCCAACAATCCAGAAACAAGGGCATACTAAACCCACTAGCACAACAATGTTCATTGCAGCACTATTCACCATAGTAAAGATATGGAACCAACCCAGATGTACCTCAGTTGATGAGTGGATCAACAAGTTGTGGTATTTGTACACAATGGAATTCTATGCTGCTGTCAGAAAGAATGACATCGCCCCATTTATTAGGAAATGGAAAGACTTAGAACAAATCATATTAAGTGAAGTAAGCCAGACTCAAAGGAACTTAGGCTCAGTGGTTTCCCTCATTCGTCATAATCAGTAGAAACCTTTGGCTCTACTAGCAGAGATTGTCAATAGAGCAAAAGGCCATATATAAGGCCATATAATGTGAAGCTAATTGAAAGGACCTCCAGGATATTGACACAAATGCCATATAATGAATGATTGTTGTCCTTAATGTAGTATGTTGTCTCTCATCTCGTTTGCTGTCCCTTGGTTATCCCATATTGGTATAGTATCTCACTTTATCTTATATATTGAATTTATTTGTATTTGGATATTTGAAATTTGATAGGGAAGGGGGGAAAACCAAGACGGGTGGGGGGTGTGGGGTTGGAGGGAAATGGGTACCAAGACATGTGAAATGGTATCAATGTATGTGTATTAATGCACCTTCTATCTGGCAAATATCATCTAACCTTTTTACTAATTACAATAAAAAAATGAAAAAAAGAAAGTTGTAGTGTGTGGGGAGGATGATGGGGTCAAATACATTTCTTCTTAGAAATTTACCTCATCTGGTTGCCCTGGATTTTCCTGGCCTTCTTCTTAGAGAAAGTTCTGTTATACTGGATTTGTGGCTTGGCAATGATCTAGCATGTACATCTTCGAGTAAGACATCCACAACTTCCATGCCTGAGACTCGAGTTTCCTGACCTTTGGCAACAGCACAGCAACATCTTTCTTCCTCCTGAGCCACAGGCCAAGTGAGCTGGCTTGAGCTGGTTGTTAGTTACAGTGGCTTGGTTACCAGGGTTCCATATTCTGTTCCATTGTGAGGGAGGCAGGGTCACCTTTCAGGGCCCAATGACCAGAGATCCTTGCTCACAAAAGACCTCACCAAAGACATACTGGAGGCTGAATCTCTCCTCCAATCTCACAATATACTTGTGGATGTAGTAAACAGCACACCTTATTTGTCCAATCCCAATGTCTTCCACTAGGCCCAACTACCAGTCTGGTCTCAGACTCAAGGAGCCTTTCTTAGGTAAGATCCAAACAAGGGTCAACATTGCCCTCATGCTTTACAAAACATTGGCTTCACAGTGCCTTCTCTGCCTGCATTTTGCCCCTTGTCGAATTTTTTTTTTGCTAGTCTTGGGACTTGACCTCAGAGTGTGAACATTGTTCTTGGACTTTCTTTAGGCTTTAGCTGTCCCACCGAGCCACAGCACCACTTGCAGCGTTTCCTATGTATGTGGTAATGAGGAATCAAACCTGAGTCTTTTTGCTTGGTAGCCAAGTACTCTACCACTAGGTCAAACACACAGGGCATCTTGCACATATTTTTGACGTCAATCTACTAGGATATTATTAGGTTTCTGTATCCTAATCAATTTTTTCCTGATGATTAGCTTTGCTGTCATGTGGAAAAAATGCAAGAGGGAAAAACACAGAAGAATCAGTGAATTTTAAAACAAAGCATTCCACACATACATAAGTGTTCATTCTTTGTAGGAGAAAGGATATTTTGATATGATGATGATGACTTTATAATTACTATGTCAGGCTTGAGAGTTTGGCATAGTGGTAGAGTGCTTGCCTAGCATCCATGAAGATCTGGGTTTGATTGCTCAGTATCACATAGATAGAAAATCTAGATGTGGCACTGTGGCTCAAGTGGCAGAGGGCTAGACTTGAGAAAACCCGAGGACAGTTCTCAGGCCCTGAATTCAAGCCCCAAGACTGGCAGAAAGATAAAAGAAAATAAAAATGCTTTTTACGAGCTAATTCACTCACAGCATTTGCTTCTGAAATCTTCGCTTCTGCATCTTGCGAAATACCCCTTTCCCTCAACGTAGACAAGAAAAACAGATCCATCCCATGGTCCACTGTGAGGCCACTGGTTGGGCTAAGAGCTAGTCGTGCAGCAACATGTAAGTTTTATTCTAATACTTTCCAAACTTTGTACTCAATTATGCTACCTACTTACCAACTTAGGTCAGTTATCCTTATGCTATACCTTTTCTTCATGACTACAATATTCTTACACTCCTACGTTAATCCTTTTGTACCTCCCCTGACCTCTCTCATTCTTCTTTTCTATCTCTGGACCTCTGCTCGTCTTTCAACCCTTATACTGCACGGATCTACACTTGATGGCTGTTGAGCAATATTGTATATGTAGGTGGTTAATTATTCTCTAGGCTCAGAGGGACTTAACGACAATAGAGATTGGATTGAGACGCTTATTATTTTGGGTATAAATCGCTTATCAGTAGTTGTATTAGACTGGTCTGTAAGTGCACAAAGAGAAAGAGTGATAATACCAATCAAAACTAGTGAACATCTAGTGTCTGCCAGCTACAGAGGTCTAGGTTGGTTATATCTGAAAAACTATAACCGTATTTAGTAGTAATCTTGCTCCCATTTCAAATGGGCAGAACCAGAAACTCAAGAAAAATGTCAAATCAAGAAACAACATCCCCCACCCAATATAAACAGACAATGGAACAGTCACTGCAAACATAGAGGAGAGTCTTCCAAGTGCTACACAAATGCAATTGATAAACATCCTTAATGGAAAATGTGAAAATATAAAGAAAGAGATAATGGAGGAAGCCATAGTTGAACAAGAGGAAAGCATAAACAAGGTGATAAGTGAAAAAGAAGAAGCCATAAAGGAGGCCATAATAAAGGTTTTTCAAAGAAATAAGGATGAATTCATAGAATCCACAAATAAAAACGCGACCAAACTCCAACAAATGTCCAAAGAAAATAAAGCCACTGAGCTAACCACTCAAAAGGAAATCAAGGAGATAAAGAAATACATACATGATCTAAAACAAGAGATGCAAGGCATCAAAAATGAGCAATTAGAAGCAAGGGAGATGAAAATAAAGTAGATAGTTTGATAGCAGTTTAGACAATGCAGAGGAGAGAATTTCCGGGGCTGAAGATAATTTAGTTATTATAGAGAAAGAACAGAAAATGAGTCAATCCAAATGTAGGAAATATGAGAGAGCGCTTCAGGAGGTTCAAGATACAATTAGGAAGGCTAATTTAAGGCTAGTTGGTATTGAGGAGGGCGTGGAGAAAGAGGTCAATGGTATTGAAAATATACTTCAGGGAATCATCTCAGAGAATTTCCCAAATATCCAGAAGGGCAGGCCCATCCACATACGAAAAGCTTTTAGAACCCCAAACAGACCTGACCAGAAAAGAACATCCCACCGCCACATTGTGATCCGAACTGGAACAATAGAAATGAAAGAATAGATCCTAAAGGCAGCCAGGGAAAAAGGATCAGTAACCTATAAAAGCAAACCAATCAGAATAACCCCAGATTTCTCAGCAGAGACCATGCAAGCACGAAGTGACTGGAAGCATATATGTCATGCCCTTAAATCAAATAACTCCCAACCAAGAATACTGTAGCCAGCTAAGCTCTCATTTATAACTGAGGGAACAATAAAAACATTCCATTTCAGGGAAATGCTGCAACAATATGTCGAAACAAAACCAACACTACAGAGAATTCTCAACGATGCTCTATACATACAAAACCAAAATAAATGCAACATAGGGAAAGAAATGGCACCTAAACAGCACACCATCTAAGGACTACAAGAACTGTCAAGACACAGGCCCTACTAAAAGCTTTTAAAAATGGTAGGAACTAATAAATATCTCTCAATCCTAACTCTCAATATCAATGGACTTAACTCTCCAATTAAACGGTATAGGCTGTCTAGTTGGATCAAAAAGCAAGAGCAATCGTTTTGCTGTCTTCAAGAGACACATCTTACCCAAAAACAATCATCTTTGAAAGTGAGAGGTTGGAATAAACTGTGTCAAGCTAACTGCCCCCATAAACAGGCTGGAGTTGCCATCCTCATATCAGACACAATAGACTTCAAACTAAAATTAGTAAGAAAAGACAAAGAAGGTTACTACATACTACTAAAGGGATCTTTCCTCCAGGAAGGCATAACCATCCTAAATATTTACACACCCAGTCCCGGAGCTCCAAACTTCACTTACACTGAAACCATACATAGATCGAAATACAGTGATTGCTGGTGAGTTTAACACACCACTCTCACCTATGGACAGATCAACAAGGCAAAAACTCAACAGAGAAATCTTAGAACTGAACAATTATATAGACCAACTAGATCTAACAGACATCTGCAGAATATTACACCCAGTAACAACACAATATACGTTTTTCTCAGCAGCACATGGAACATTTTCCAAAATAGACCACATCTTAGGCCATAAAACAAACCTGGACAGATTCATAAACACTGAAATTATTCCATGCACACTCTCAGACCATAAAGACATCAAATTGGAGCTGAACACACATCTCCACCAACGAATACCCTGTAACTCATGGAGACTGAACAACACAATGTTGAATCCAAAACAATGGGTATTCGAAGAGATCAGAAGAGATTTCCAACTGATTATGAAATTTAACAATAAGGAGCACACAAATATCAAGACCTTAGGGACACAACAAAGGCAGTACTCAGAGGAAAATTTATAGCGCTGAGTGCCTACAACAGCAAGTTGGAAAAATGGCAAACCAACTAGTTAATGTCTCACCTTAACCTCCTGGAAAAAGAGCAACAAACCAACCCTAAACCCATTAGGAGAAAGCAAATTATTAAAATCAAAGCAGAATTGGAATAAAAAAACTATACAAAGAATCAACAAAACAAGGAGTTGGTTCTTTGAAAGAATTAACAAAATTGACAAGCCCTTAGCAAATCTTACCAAAAAAAGAGAGCATATCGAAATAAACAAAATCGCAGATGAAAATGGTAATATCACGACAGAAATTACCAAGATCCAGAATATCATGAGGGAATACTTCTCAAGCCTTTACGCCAACAAATTTGAGAATCTAGAAGAAATGGATGAATTCCTAGACAATATTAACATACCCACACGGAACCAAGAAGATCTAACCCAACTCAACAGGCCTATTTCAAGCTCTGAAATAGAAACAGAAATTAGACAACTTCCACTTAAAAAGAGCCCAGGGCCAGATGGATTCACAGCTGAATTCTATAAGGTCTTCAAAGCAGAGCTCACACCAATACTCCTCAAGCTCTTCAACGAAATTGAAAATGAAGGTTCTTTACCAAACTCATTATTTGAAGCCAGTATATCCCTCATCCCCAAACCAGACAGAGATTCATCAAAGAAAGAGATCTATAGATCCATTTCTTTGATGAACATCGATTCAAAACTTCTCAACAAAATACTGGCCAACCGTCTACAACAACTCATCAAAAAAATTATACACTATGATCAAACTTGATTCATCACATGGAGGCAAAGCTGATTCAACATACACAAATCAATTAATATAATTAAACACATCAAGAGGAGCAAGGACAAAAATCACATGATTGTCTCAATAGATGCGGAAAAGGCATTTGACAAGATCCAAAATCCCTTTATGGGAAAAGATGTGGAGAAACTAGGAATTCATGGAACATTTCTCAATGTAATAAAGGCTGTGTATGAGAAACCCACTGCTAGTATTATACTTAATGGTGAAAATCTAAAGCCATTCCCTCTAAAATCAGGAAAGAGACAAGGATGCCCACTCTCTCCACTCCTTTTTAACATAGTACTAGAATTCCTAGGCAGTGCAATAAGGCAAGAAGCAAGCATAAAGGGGATCCAAGTAGGGAAAGAGGAAATAAAACTCTCCCTCTTTGCAGATGACATGATTCTGTATTTAAAGAATCCTATAGACTCTACTCCCAAGCTCCTTGAGCTGATTCCAAGCTTTGGAAGGTTAGCAGGCCATAAAATCAACCCTCACAAATCAACTGCCTTACTTTACGCCAACACTGAGAGGAACGAGGCAATAATCAGGAAAGAAAATCCTTTCACAATAGCCTTAAAAAATAAAGTAAATAGCAATTAGCTTAACTAAGAATGTAAAGGACCGTTTAGATGAAAACTTTCAAACCCTAAAAAGGAAATTAAAGCAGAAGTAAGGAAATGGAAAAACCTCCCATGCTCCTGGATTGGAAGAATCAACATTGTGAAAATGACAATCTTGCCAAGAGCTATCTACAAATTCAATGTAATACCAATCAACATCCCAATGTCATTCTTTAAAGAAATAGAAGAGGCAATTCAAAATTTCATATGGAATAATAAAAGACCCCGTATAGCAAAAACACTTCTTAGCAGAAAGAACAGCGCTGGAGGAATTTCAATTCCAAACTTAAGACTCTATTACAGAGCTATAATTCTCAAAACAGCTTGGTACTGGCACAAGAACAGGCCTGAAGTCCAATGGAGTAGAACTGCGGACCCAGATATTAAACCACAGACCTATGGCCACCTAATCTTTGACAAGGGAGCCAAAAAAATAGAATGGAAGAAAGATAGCCTCTTCAACAAGCTGTGCTGGCAGAACTGGTTAAACACCTGCAGAAAACTGAAGTTGGATCCTTCTTTGTCACCTTGCACTAGAATTAACTCCAAATGGATCAAAGACCTGGAGGTAAAAGCTGACACACTGAAAAGTTTACAGGAAGGAATAGGAGATACACTAGGCCTCCTTGGCACAGGTCGAAACTTTCTTAAAAAAGGACCAAGAATCACAACAAATCAGAGAAAGGCTGGATAAGTGGGACTGCATTAAACTGCAGAGCTTTTGTATGGCAACGGATGTAGCTAGTAAACTAATCAGGAAGCCTACAGAGTGGGAGAAGATCTTCACCAACCAAACAACGGACAAAGGCCTCATATCTAAAATATATCAACAACTCAAAAAATTGAATCACTCCAAAACTAACCTCCAAAGTAACACCCATCCCATTAAAAATGGGCCAAAGCCTTAAAGAGAGTCTTCTCTGAAGAAGAAACAAAAATGGCCTATAGACACATGAAGAAATGCTCCACATCTCTGATCATAAAAGAAATGCAAATCAAAACAACTCTAAGATTCCACCTCACTCCAGTTAGAATGGCCAGGATCAGGAAAACGAATGACAACAGATGCTGGAGCGAATGTGGCCAGGAGGGGTCACCACTACACTGTTGGTGGGAGTGCAAACTCGTTCAACCACTATGGAAAGCAGTGTGGCAGTGCCTCAAAGGCTAAACATAGAACTCCCCTATGACCCAGCAATTCCACTACTTGGCATTTACCCAACAATCCAGAAACAAGGGCATACTAAACCCACTAGCACAACAATGTTCATTGCAGCACTATTCACCATAGTAAAGATATGGAACCAACCCAGATGTACCTCAGTTGATGAGTGGATCAACAAGTTGTGGTATTTGTACACAATGGAATTCTATGCTGCTGTCAGAAAGAATGACATCGCCCCATTTATTAGGAAATGGAAAGACTTAGAACAAATCATATTAAGTGAAGTAAGCCAGACTCAAAGGAACTTAGGCTCAGTGGTTTCCCTCATTCGTCATAATCAGTAGAAACCTTTGGCTCTACTAGCAGAGATTGTCAATAGAGCAAAAGGCCATATATAAGGCCATATAATGTGAAGCTAATTGAAAGGACCTCCAGGATATTGACACAAATGCCATATAATGAATGATTGTTGTCCTTAATGTAGTATGTTGTCTCTCATCTCGTTTGCTGTCCCTTGGTTATCCCATATTGGTATAGTATCTCACTTTATCTTATATATTGAATTTATTTGTATTTGGATATTTGAAATTTGATAGGGAAGGGGGGAAAACCAAGACGGGTGGGGGGTGTGGGGTTGGAGGGAAATGGGTACCAAGACATGTGAAATGGTATCAATGTATGTGTATTAATGCACCTTCTATCTGGCAAATATCATCTAACCTTTTTACTAATTACAATAAAAAAATGAAAAAAAGAAAGTTGTAGTGTGTGGGGAGGATGATGGGGTCAAATACATTTCTTCTTAGAAATTTACCTCATCTGGTTGCCCTGGATTTTCCTGGCCTTCTTCTTAGAGAAAGTTCTGCTATACTGGATTTGTGGCTTGGCAATGATCTAGCATGTACATCTTCGAGTAAGACATCCACAACTTCCATGCCTGAGACTCGAGTTTCCTGACCTTTGGCAACAGCACAGCAACATCTTTCTTCCTCCTGAGCCACAGGCCAAGTGAGCTGGCTTGAGCTGGTTGTTAGTTACAGTGGCTTGGTTACCAGGGTTCCATATTCTGTTCCATTGTGAGGGAGGCAGGGTCACCTTTCAGGGCCCAATGACCAGAGATCCTTGCTCACAAAAGACCTCACCAAAGACATACTGGAGGCTGAATCTCTCCTCCAATCTCACAATATACTTGTGGATGTAGTAAACAGCACACCTTATTTGTCCAATCCCAATGTCTTCCACTAGGCCCAACTACCAGTCTGGTCTCAGACTCAAGGAGCCTTTCTTAGGTAAGATCCAAACAAGGGTCAACATTGCCCTCATGCTTTACAAAACATTGGCTTCACAGTGCCTTCTCTGCCTGCATTTTGCCCCTTGTCGAATTTTTTTTTTGCTAGTCTTGGGACTTGACCTCAGAGTGTGAACATTGTTCTTGGACTTTCTTTAGGCTTTAGCTGTCCCACCGAGCCACAGCACCACTTGCAGCGTTTCCTATGTATGTGGTAATGAGGAATCAAACCTGAGTCTTTTTGCTTGGTAGCCAAGTACTCTACCACTAGGTCAAACACACAGGGCATCTTGCACATATTTTTGACGTCAATCTACTAGGATATTATTAGGTTTCTGTATCCTAATCAATTTTTTCCTGATGATTAGCTTTGCTGTCATGTGGAAAAAATGCAAGAGGGAAAAACACAGAAGAATTAGTGAAATTAAAAAAAAGCATTAGACACAGTTAAGTGTTCATTCTTTGTAGGAGAAAAGATATTTGGATATGATGATGATGATGATGACTTTATAATTACTATGTCAGGGTTGAGAGTTTGGCATAGTGGTAGAGTGCTTGCCTAGCATCCATGAAGATCTGGGTTTGATTGCTCAGTATCACATAGATAGAAAATCTAGATGTGGCACTGTGGCTCAAGTGGCAGAGGGCTAGACTTGAGAAAACCCGAGGACAGTGCTCAGGCCCTGAATTCAAGCCCCAAGACTGGCAGAAAGATAAAAGAAAATAAAAATGCTTTTTACAAGCTAATTCACTCACAGCATTTGCTTCTGAAATCTTCGCTTCTGCATCTTGCGAAATACCCCTTTCCCTCAACGTAGACAAGAAAAACAGATCCATCCCATGGTCCACTGTGAGACCACTGGTTGGGCTAAGAGCTAGACGTGCAGCAACATATAAGTTTTATTCTAATACTTTCCAAACTTTGTACTCAAATATGCTACCTACTTACCAACTTAGGTCAGTTATCCTTATGCTATACCTTTTCTTCATGACTACAATATTCTTACACTCCTACGTTAATCCTTTTGTACCTCCCCTGACCTCTCTCATTCTTTTTTTCTATCTCTGGACCTCTGCTCGTCTTTCAACCCTTATACTGCACGGATCTACACTTGATGGCTGTTGAGCAATATTGTATATGTAGGTGGTTAATTATTCTCTAGGCTCAGAGGGACTTAACGACAATAGAGATTGGATTGAGAGGCTTATTATTTTGGGTATAAATCGCTTATCAGTAGTTGTATTAGACTGGTCTGTAAGTGCACAAAGAGAAAGAGTGATAATACCAATCAAAACTTGTGAACATCTAGTGTCTGCCAGCTACAGAGGTCTAGGTTGGTTATATCTGAAAAACTATAACCGTATTTAGTAGTAATCTTGCTCCCATTTTCAAATGGGCAGAACCAGAAACTCAAGAAAAATGTCAAATCAAGAAACAACATCCCCCACCCAATATAAACAGACAATGGAACAGTCACTGCAAACCTAGATGATAGTCTTCCACGTGCTACACAAATGCAATTGATAAACATCCTTAATGGAAAATGTGAAAATATAAAGAAAGAGATAATGGAGGAAGCCATAGCTGAACAAGAGGAAAGCATAAACAAGGTGATAAGTGAAAAAGAAGAAGCCATAAAGGAGGCCATAATAAAGGTTTTTCAAAGAAATAAGGATGAATTCATAGAATCCACAAATAAAAACGCGACCAAACTCCAACAAATGTCCAAAGAAAATAAAGCTACTGAGCTAACCACTCAAAAGGAAATCAAGGAGATAAAGAAATACATACATGATCTAAAACAAGAGATGCAAGGCATCAAAAATGAGCAATTAGAAGCAAGGGAGATGAAAATAAAGTAGATAGTTTGATAGCAGTTTAGACAATGCAGAGGAGAGAATTTCCGGGGCTGAAGATAATTTAGTTATTATAGAGAAAGAACAGAAAATGAGTCAATCCAAATCTAGGAAATATGAGAAAGCGCTTCAGGAGGTCCAAGATACAATTAGGAAGGCTAATTTAAGGCTAGTTGGTATTGAGGAGGGCGTGGAGAAAGAGGTCAATGGTATTGAAAATATACTTCAGGGAATCATCTCAGAGAATTTCCCAAATATCCAGAAGGCAGGCCCATCCACATACGAAAAGCTTTTAGAACCCCAAACAGACCTGACCAGAAAAGAACATCCCACCGCCACATTGTGATCCGAACTGGATCAATAGAAACGAAAGAATAGATCCTAAAGGCAGCCAGGGAAAAAGGATCAGTAACCTATAAAAGCAAACCAATCAGAATAACCCCAGATTTCTCAGCAGAGACCATGCAAGCACGAAGTGACTGGAAGCATATATGTCATGCCCTTAAATCAAATAACTCCCAACCAAGAATACTGTAGCCAGCTAAGCTCTCATTTATAACTGAGGGAACAATAAAAACATTCCATTTCAGGGAAAAGCTGCAACAATATGTCGAAACAAAACCAACACTACAGAGAATTCTCAACGATGCTCTATACATACAAAACCAAAATAAATGCAACATAGGGAAAGAAATGGCACCTAAACAGCATACCATCTAAGGACTACAAGAACTGTCAAGACACAGGCCCTACTAAAAGCTTTTAAAAATGGTAGGAACTAATAAATATCTCTCAATCCTAACTCTCAATATCAATGGACTTAACTCTCCAATTAAACGGCATAGGCTGTCTAGTTGGATCAAAAAGCAAGAGCAATCGTTTTGCTGTCTTCAAGAGACACATCTTACCCAAAAACAATCATCTTTGAAAGTGAGAGGTTGGAATAAACTGTGTCAAGCTAACTGCCCCCATAAACAGGCTGGAGTTGCCATCCTCATATCAGACACAATAGACTTCAAACTAAAATTAGTAAGAAAAGACAAAGAAGGTTACTACATACTACTAAAGGGATCTTTCCTCCAGGAAGACATAACCATCCTAAATATTTACACACCCAGTCCCGGAGCTCCAAACTTCACTTACACTGAAACCATACATAGATCGAAATACAGTGATTGTTGGTGAGTTTAACACACCACTCTCACCTATGGACAGATCAACAAGGCAAAAACTCAACAGAGAAATCTTAGAACTGAACAATTATATAGACCAACTAGATCTAACAGACATCTGCAGAATATTACACCCAGTAACAACACAATATACGTTTTTCTCAGCAGCACATGGAACATTTTCCAAAATAGACCACATCTTAGGCCATAAAACAAACCTGGACAGATTCAGAAACACTGAAATTATTCCATGCACACTCTCAGACCATAAAGACATCAAATTGGAGCTGAACACACATCTCCACCAACGAATACCCTGTAACTCATGGAGACTGAACAACACATTGTTGAATCTAAAACAATGGGTATTCGAAGAGATCAGAAGAGATTTCCAACTGATTATGAAATTTAACAATAAGGAGCACACAAATATCAAGTCCTTAGGGACACAACAAAGGCAGTACTCAGAGGAAAATTTATAGCGCTGAGTGCCTACAACAGCAAGTTGGAAAAATGGCAAACCAACTAGTTAATGTCTCACCTTAACCTCCTGGAAAAAGAGCAACAAACCAACCCTAAACCCATTAGGAGAAAGCAAATTATTAAAATCAAAGCAGAATTGGAATAAAAAAACTATACAAAGAATCAACAAAACAAGGAGTTGGTTCTTTGAAAGAGTTAACAAAATTGACAAGCCCTTAGCAAATCTTACCAAAAAAAAGAGAGCATATCGAAATAAACAAAATCGCAGATGAAAATGGTAATATCACGACAGAAATTACCAAGATCCAGACTATCATGAGGGAATACTTCTCAAGCCTTTACGCCAACAAATTTGAGAATCTAGAAGAAATGGATGAATTCCTAGACAATATTAACATACCCACACGGAACCAAGAAGAGCTAACCCAATTCAACAGGCCTATTTCAAGCTCTGAAATAGAAACAGAAATTAGACAACTTCCACTTAAAAAGAGCCCAGGGCCAGATGGATTCACAGCTGAATTCTATAAGGTCTTCAAAGCAGAGCTCACACCAATACTCCTCAAGCTCTTCAACGAAATTGAAAATGAAGGTTCTTTACCAAACTCATTATTTGAAGCCAGTATATCCCTCATCCCCAAACCAGACAGAGATTCATCAAAGAAAGAGATCTATAGACCCATTTCTTTGATGAACATCGATTCAAAACTTCTCAACAAAATACTGGCCAACCGTCTACAACAACTCATCAAAAAAATTATACACTATGATCAAACTTGATTCATCACATGGAGGCAAAGCTGGTTCACCATACACAAATCAATTAATATAATTAAACACATCAAGAGGAGCAAGGACAAAAATCACATGATTGTCTCAATAGATGCGGAAAAGGCATTTGACAAGATCCAAAACCCCTTTATGGGAAAAGATGTGGAGAAACTAGGAATTCATGGAACATTTCTCAATGTAATAAAGGCTGTGTATGAGAAACCCACTGCTAGTATTATACTTAATGGTGAAAATCTAAAGCCATTCCCTCTAAAATCAGGAAAGAGACAAGGATGCCCACTCTCTCCACTCCTTTTTAACATAGTACTAGAATTCCTAGGCAGTGCAATAAGGCAAGAAGCAAGCATAAAGGGGATCCAAGTAGGGAAAGAGGAAATAAAACTCTCCCTCTTTGCAGATGACATGATTCTGTATTTAAAGAATCCTATAGACTCTACTCCCAAGCTCCTTGAGCTGATTCCAAGCTTTGGAAGGTTAGCAGGCCATAAAATCAACCCTCACAAATCAACTGCCTTACTTTACGCCAACACTGAGAGGAACGAAGCAATAATCAGGAAAGAAAATCCTTTCACAATAGCCTTAAAAAAATAAAGTAAATAGCAATTAGCTTAACTAAGAATGTAAAGGACCGTTTAGATGAAAACTTTCAAACCCTAAAAAGGAAATTAAAGCAGAAGTAAGGAAATGGAAAAACCTCCCATGCTCCTGGATTGGAAGAATCAACATTGTGAAAATGACAATCTTGCCAAGAGCTATCTACAAATTCAATGTAATACCAATCAACATCCCAATGTCATTCTTTAAAGAAATAGAAGAGGCAATTCAAAATTTCATATGGAATAATAAAAGACCCCGTATAGCAAAAACACTTCTTAGCAGAAAGAACAGCGCTGGAGGAATTTCAATTCCAAACTTAAGACTCTATTACAGAGCTATAATTCTCAAAACAGCTTGGTACTGGCACAAGAACAGGCCTGAAGACCAATGGAGTAGAACTGCGGACCCAGATATTAAACCACAGACCTATGGCCACCTAATCTTTGACAAGGGAGCCAAAAAAATAGAATGGAAGAAAGATAGCCTCTTCAACAAGTTGTGCTGGCAGAACTGGTTAAACACCTGCAGAAAACTGAAGTTGGATCCTTCTTTTCACCTTGCACTAGAATTAACTCCAAATGGATCAAAGACCTGGAGGTAAAAGCTGACACACTGAAAAGTTTACAGGAAGGAATAGGAGATACACTAGGCCTCCTTGGCACAGGTCGAAACTTTCTTAAAAAAGGACCAAGAATCACAACAAATCAGAGAAAGGCTGGATAAGTGGGACTGCATTAAACTGCAGAGCTTTTGTATGGCAACGGATGTAGCTAGTAAACTAATCAGGAAGCCTACAGAGTGGGAGAAGATCTTCACCAACCAAACAACGGACAAAGGCCTCATATCTAAAATATATCAACAACTCAAAAAATTGAATCACTCCAAAACTAACCTCCAAAGTAACACCCATCCCATTAAAAATGGGCCAAAGCCTTAAAGAGAGTCTTCTCTGAAGAAGAAACAAAAATGGCCTATAGACACATGAAGAAATGCTCCACATCTCTGATCATAAAAGAAATGCAAATCAAAACAACTCTAAGATTCCACCTCACTCCAGTTAGAATGGCCAGGATCAGGAAAACGAATGACAACAGATGCTGGAGCGAATGTGGCCAGGAGGGGTCACCACTACACTGTTGGTGGGAGTGCAAACTCGTTCAACCACTATGGAAAGCAGTGTGGCAGTGCTTCAAAACGCTAAACATACAACTCCCCTATGACCCAGCAATTCCAGTACTTGGCATTTACCCAACAATCCAGAAACAAGGGCATACTAAACCCACTAGCACAACAATGTTCATTGCAGCACTATTCACCATAGTAAAGATATGGAACCAACCCAGATGTACCTCAGTTGATGAGTGGATCAACAAGTTGTGGTATTTGTACACAATGGAATTCTATGCTGCTGTCAGAAAGAATGACATCGCCCCATTTATTAGGAAATGGAAAGACTTAGAACAAATCATATTAAGTGAAGTAAGCCAGACTCAAAGGAACTTAGACTCAGTGGTTTCCCTCATTCGTCATAATCAGTAGAAACCTTTGGCTCTACTAGCAGAGATTGTCAATAGAGCAAAAGGCCATATATAAGGCCATATAATGTGAAGCTAATTGAAAGGACCTCCAGGATATTGACACAAATGCCATATAATGAATGATTGTTGTCCTTAATGTACTATGTTGTCTCTCATCTCGTTTGCTGTCCCTTGGTTATCCCATATTGGTATAGTATCTCACTTTATCTTATATATTGAATTTATTTGTATTTGGATATTTGAAATTTGATAGGGAAGGGGGGAAAACCAAGACGGGTGGGGGGTGTGGGGTTGGAGGGAAATGGGTACCAAGACATGTGAAATGGTATCAATGTATGTGTATTAATGCACCTTCTATCTGGCAAATATCATCTAACCTTTTTACTAATTACAATAAAAAATGAAAAAAAGAAAGTTGTAGTGTGTGGGGAGGATGA
Source organism: Megascapheus bottae (assembly GCA_024803745.1). Classification (NCBI taxonomy): domain Eukaryota; kingdom Metazoa; phylum Chordata; class Mammalia; order Rodentia; family Geomyidae; genus Megascapheus; species Megascapheus bottae. The sequence continues at coordinate 5,318,971 of JANJXV010000052.1, read as the reverse complement.
TGGGGTCAAATACATTTCTTCTTAGAAATTTACCTCATCTGGTTGCCCTGGATTTTCCTGGCCTTCTTCTTAGAGAAAGTTCTGTTATACTGGATTTGTGGCTTGGCAATGATCTAGCATGTACATCTTCGAGTAAGACATCCACAACTTCCATGCCTGAGACTCGAGTTTCCTGACCTTTGGCAACAGCACAGCAACATCTTTCTTCCTCCTGAGCCACAGGCCAAGTGAGCTGGCTTGAGCTGGTTGTTAGTTACAGTGGCTTGGTTACCAGGGTTCCATATTCTGTTCCATTGTGAGGGAGGCAGGGTCACCTTTCAGGGCCCAATGACCAGAGATCCTTGCTCACAAAAGACCTCACCAAAGACATACTGGAGGCTGAATCTCTCCTCCAATCTCACAATATACTTGTGGATGTAGTAAACAGCACACCTTATTTGTCCAATCCCAATGTCTTCCACTAGGCCCAACTACCAGTCTGGTCTCAGACTCAAGGAGCCTTTCTTAGGTAAGATCCAAACAAGGGTCAACATTGCCCTCATGCTTTACAAAACATTGGCTTCACAGTGCCTTCTCTGCCTGCATTTTGCCCCTTGTCGAATTTTTTTTTTGCTAGTCTTGGGACTTGACCTCAGAGTGTGAACATTGTTCTTGGACTTTCTTTAGGCTTTAGCTGTCCCACCGAGCCACAGCACCACTTGCAGCGTTTCCTATGTATGTGGTAATGAGGAATCAAACCCGAGTCTTTTTGCTTGGTAGCCAAGTACTCTACCACTAGGTCAAACACACAGGGCATCTTGCACATATTTTTGACGTCAATCTACTAGGATATTATTAGGTTTCTGTATCCTAATCAATTTTTTCCTGATGATTAGCTTTGCTGTCATGTGGAAAAAATGCAAGAGGGAAAAACACAGAAGAATTAGTGAAATTAAAAAAAAGCATTAGACACAGTTAAGTGTTCATTCTTTGTAGGAGAAAAGATATTTGGATATGATGATGATGATGATGACTTTATAATTACTATGTCAGGGTTGAGAGTTTGGCATAGTGGTAGAGTGCTTGCCTAGCATCCATGAAGATCTGGGTTTGATTGCTCAGTATCACATAGATGGAAAATCTAGATGTGGCACTGTGGCTCAAGTGGCAGAGGGCTAGACTTGAGAAAACCCGAGGACAGTGCTCAGGCCCTGAATTCAAGCCCCAAGACTGGCAGAAAGATAAAAGAAAATAAAAATGCTTTTTACAAGCTAATTCACTCACAGCATTTGCTTCTGAAATCTTCGCTTCTGCATCTTGCGAAATACCCCTTTCCCTCAATGTAGACAAGAAAAACAGATCCATCCCATGGTCCACTGTGAGACCACTGGTTGGGCTAAGAGCTAGTCGTGCAGCAACATATAAGTTTTATTCTAATACTTTCCAAACTTTGTACTCAAATATGCTACCTACTTACCAACTTAGGTCAGTTATCCTTATGCTATACCTTTTCTTCATGACTACAATATTCTTACACTCCTACGTTAATCCTTTTGTACCTCCCCTGACCTCTCTCATTCTTTTTTTCTATCTCTGGACCTCTGCTGGTCTTTCAACCCTTATACTGCACGGATCTACACTTGATGGCTGTTGAGCAATATTGTATATGTAGGTGGTTAATTATTCTCTAGGCTCAGAGGGACTTAACGACAATAGAGATTGGATTGAGAGGCTTATTATTTTGGGTATAAATCGCTTATCAGTAGTTGTATTAGACTGGTCTGTAAGTGCACAAAGAGAAAGAGTGATAATACCAATCAAAACTTGTGAACATCTAGTGTCTGCCAGCTACAGAGGTCTAGGTTGGTTATATCTGAAAAACTATATTTAGTAGTAATCTTGCTCCCATTTCAAATGGGCAGAACCAGAAACTCAAGAAAAATGTCAAATCAAGAAACAACATCCCCCACCCAATATAAACAGACAATGGAACAGTCACAGCAAACCTAGAGGAGAGTCTTCCACGTGCTACACAAATGCAAATGATAAACATCCTTAATGGAAAATGTGAAAATATAAAGAAAGAGATAATGGAGGAAGCCATAGCTGAACAAGAGGAAAGCATAAACAAGGTGATAAGTGAAAAAGAAGAAGCCATAAAGGAGGCCATAATAAAGGTTTTTCAAAGAAATAAGGATGAATTCATAGAATCCACAAATAAAAACGCGACCAAACTCCAACAAATGTCCAAAGAAAATAAAGCCACTGAGCTAACCACTCAAAAGGAAATCAAGGAGATAAAGAAATACATACATGATCTAAAACAAGAGATGCAAGGCATCAAAAATGAGCAATTAGAAGCAAGGGAGATGAAAATAAAGTAGATAGTTTGATAGCAGTTTAGACAATGCAGAGGAGAGAATTTCCGGGGCTGAAGATAATTTAGTTATTATAGAGAAAGAACAGAAAATGAGTCAATCCAAATCTAGGAAATATGAGAAAGCGCTTCAGGAGGTCCAAGATACAATTAGGAAGGCTAATTTAAGGCTAGTTGGTATTGAGGAGGGCGTGGAGAAAGAGGTCAATGGTATTGAAAATATACTTCAGGGAATCATCTCAGAGAATTTCCCAAATATCCAGAAGGGCAGGCCCATCCACATACGAAAAGCTTTTAGAACCCCAAACAGACCTGACCAGAAAAGAACATCCCACCGCCACATTGTGATCCGAACTGGATCAATAGAAACGAAAGAATAGATCCTAAAGGCAGCCAGGGAAAAAGGATCAGTAACCTATAAAAGCAAACCAATCAGAATAACCCCAGATTTCTCAGCAGAGACCATGCAAGCACGAAGTGACTGGAAGCATATATGTCATGCCCTTAAATCAAATAACTCCCAACCAAGAATACTGTAGCCAGCTAAGCTCTCATTTATAACTGAGGGAACAATAAAAACATTCCATTTCAGGGAAAAGCTGCAACAATATGTCGAAACAAAACCAACACTACAGAGAATTCTCAACGATGCTCTATACATACAAAACCAAAATAAATGCAACATAGGGAAAGAAATGGCACCTAAACAGCATACCATCTAAGGACTACAAGAACTGTCAAGACACAGGCCCTACTAAAAGCTTTTAAAAATGGTAGGAACTAATAAATATCTCTCAATCCTAACTCTCAATATCAATGGACTTAACTCTCCAATTAAACGGCATAGGCTGTCTAGTTGGATCAAAAAGCAAGAGCAATCGTTTTGCTGTCTTCAAGAGACACATCTTACCCAAAAACAATCATCTTTGAAAGTGAGAGGTTGGAATAAACTGTGTCAAGCTAACTGCCCCCATAAACAGGCTGGAGTTGCCATCCTCATATCAGACACAATAGACTTCAAACTAAAATTAGTAAGAAAAGACAAAGAAGGTTACTACATACTACTAAAGGGATCTTTCCTCCAGGAAGACATAACCATCCTAAATATTTACACACCCAGTCCCGGAGCTCCAAACTTCACTTACACTGAAACCATACATAGATCGAAATACAGTGATTGTTGGTGAGTTTAACACACCACTCTCACCTATGGACAGATCAACAAGGCAAAAACTCAACAGAGAAATCTTAGAACTGAACAATTATATAGACCAACTAGATCTAACAGACATCTGCAGAATATTACACCCAGTAACAACACAATATACGTTTTTCTCAGCAGCACATGGAACATTTTCCAAAATAGACCACATCTTAGGCCATAAAACAAACCTGGACAGATTCAGAAACACTGAAATTATTCCATGCACACTCTCAGACCATAAAGACATCAAATTGGAGCTGAACACACATCTCCACCAACGAATACCCTGTAACTCATGGAGACTGAACAACACATTGTTGAATCTAAAACAATGGGTATTCGAAGAGATCAGAAGAGATTTCCAACTGATTATGAAATTTAACAATAAGGAGCACACAAATATCAAGTCCTTAGGGACACAACAAAGGCAGTACTCAGAGGAAAATTTATAGCGCTGAGTGCCTACAACAGCAAGTTGGAAAAATGGCAAACCAACTAGTTAATGTCTCACCTTAACCTCCTGGAAAAAGAGCAACAAACCAACCCTAAACCCATTAGGAGAAAGCAAATTATTAAAATCAAAGCAGAATTGGAATAAAAAAACTATACAAAGAATCAACAAAACAAGGAGTTGGTTCTTTGAAAGAGTTAACAAAATTGACAAGCCCTTAGCAAATCTTACCAAAAAAAAGAGAGCATATCGAAATAAACAAAATCGCAGATGAAAATGGTAATATCACGACAGAAATTACCAAGATCCAGACTATCATGAGGGAATACTTCTCAAGCCTTTACGCCAACAAATTTGAGAATCTAGAAGAAATGGATGAATTCCTAGACAATATTAACATACCCACACGGAACCAAGAAGAGCTAACCCAATTCAACAGGCCTATTTCAAGCTCTGAAATAGAAACAGAAATTAGACAACTTCCACTTAAAAAGAGCCCAGGGCCAGATGGATTCACAGCTGAATTCTATAAGGTCTTCAAAGCAGAGCTCACACCAATACTCCTCAAGCTCTTCAACGAAATTGAAAATGAAGGTTCTTTACCAAACTCATTATTTGAAGCCAGTATATCCCTCATCCCCAAACCAGACAGAGATTCATCAAAGAAAGAGATCTATAGACCCATTTCTTTGATGAACATCGATTCAAAACTTCTCAACAAAATACTGGCCAACCGTCTACAACAACTCATCAAAAAAATTATACACTATGATCAAACTTGATTCATCACATGGAGGCAAAGCTGGTTCACCATACACAAATCAATTAATATAATTAAACACATCAAGAGGAGCAAGGACAAAAATCACATGATTGTCTCAATAGATGCGGAAAAGGCATTTGACAAGATCCAAAACCCCTTTATGGGAAAAGATGTGGAGAAACTAGGAATTCATGGAACATTTCTCAATGTAATAAAGGCTGTGTATGAGAAACCCACTGCTAGTATTATACTTAATGGTGAAAATCTAAAGCCATTCCCTCTAAAATCAGGAAAGAGACAAGGATGCCCACTCTCTCCACTCCTTTTTAACATAGTACTAGAATTCCTAGGCAGTGCAATAAGGCAAGAAGCAAGCATAAAGGGGATCCAAGTAGGGAAAGAGGAAATAAAACTCTCCCTCTTTGCAGATGACATGATTCTGTATTTAAAGAATCCTATAGACTCTACTCCCAAGCTCCTTGAGCTGATTCCAAGCTTTGGAAGGTTAGCAGGCCATAAAATCAACCCTCACAAATCAACTGCCTTACTTTACGCCAACACTGAGAGGAACGAGGCAATAATCAGGAAAGAAAATCCTTTCACAATAGCCTTAAAAAAATAAAGTAAATAGCAATTAGCTTAACTAAGAATGTAAAGGACCGTTTAGATGAAAACTTTCAAACCCTAAAAAGGAAATTAAAGCAGAAGTAAGGAAATGGAAAAACCTCCCATGCTCCTGGATTGGAAGAATCAACATTGTGAAAATGACAATCTTGCCAAGAGCTATCTACAAATTCAATGTAATACCAATCAACATCCCAATGTCATTCTTTAAAGAAATAGAAGAGGCAATTCAAAATTTCATATGGAATAATAAAAGACCCCGTATAGCAAAAACACTTCTTAGCAGAAAGAACAGCGCTGGAGGAATTTCAATTCCAAACTTAAGACTCTATTACAGAGCTATAATTCTCAAAACAGCTTGGTACTGGCACAAGAACAGGCCTGAAGACCAATGGAGTAGAACTGCGGACCCAGATATTAAACCACAGACCTATGGCCACCTAATCTTTGACAAGGGAGCCAAAAAAATAGAATGGAAGAAAGATAGCCTCTTCAACAAGTTGTGCTGGCAGAACTGGTTAAACACCTGCAGAAAACTGAAGTTGGATCCTTCTTTTCACCTTGCACTAGAATTAACTCCAAATGGATCAAAGACCTGGAGGTAAAAGCTGACACACTGAAAAGTTTACAGGAAGGAATAGGAGATACACTAGGCCTCCTTGGCACAGGTCGAAACTTTCTTAAAAAAGGACCAAGAATCACAACAAATCAGAGAAAGGCTGGATAAGTGGGACTGCATTAAACTGCAGAGCTTTTGTATGGCAACGGATGTAGCTAGTAAACTAATCAGGAAGCCTACAGAGTGGGAGAAGATCTTCACCAACCAAACAACGGACAAAGGCCTCATATCTAAAATATATCAACAACTCAAAAAATTGAATCACTCCAAAACTAACCTCCAAAGTAACACCCATCCCATTAAAAATGGGCCAAAGCCTTAAAGAGAGTCTTCTCTGAAGAAGAAACAAAAATGGCCTATAGACACATGAAGAAATGCTCCACATCTCTGATCATAAAAGAAATGCAAATCAAAACAACTCTAAGATTCCACCTCACTCCAGTTAGAATGGCCAGGATCAGGAAAACGAATGACAACAGATGCTGGAGCGAATGTGGCCAGGAGGGGTCACCACTACACTGTTGGTGGGAGTGCAAACTCGTTCAACCACTATGGAAAGCAGTGTGGCAGTGCTTCAAAACGCTAAACATACAACTCCCCTATGACCCAGCAATTCCAGTACTTGGCATTTACCCAACAATCCAGAAACAAGGGCATACTAAACCCACTAGCACAACAATGTTCATTGCAGCACTATTCACCATAGTAAAGATATGGAACCAACCCAGATGTACCTCAGTTGATGAGTGGATCAACAAGTTGTGGTATTTGTACACAATGGAATTCTATGCTGCTGTCAGAAAGAATGACATCGCCCCATTTATTAGGAAATGGAAAGACTTAGAACAAATCATATTAAGTGAAGTAAGCCAGACTCAAAGGAACTTAGACTCAGTGGTTTCCCTCATTCGTCATAATCAGTAGAAACCTTTGGCTCTACTAGCAGAGATTGTCAATAGAGCAAAAGGCCATATATAAGGCCATATAATGTGAAGCTAATTGAAAGGACCTCCAGGATATTGACACAAATGCCATATAATGAATGATTGTTGTCCTTAATGTACTATGTTGTCTCTCATCTCGTTTGCTGTCCCTTGGTTATCCCATATTGGTATAGTATCTCACTTTATCTTATATATTGAATTTATTTGTATTTGGATATTTGAAATTTGATAGGGAAGGGGGGAAAACCAAGACGGGTGGGGGGTGTGGGGTTGGAGGGAAATGGGTACCAAGACATGTGAAATGGTATCAATGTATGTGTATTAATGCACCTTCTATCTGGCAAATATCATCTAACCTTTTTACTAATTACAATAAAAAATGAAAAAAAGAAAGTTGTAGTGTGTGGGGAGGATGATGGGGTCAAATACATTTCTTCTTAGAAATTTACCTCATCTGGTTGCCCTGGATTTTCCTGGCCTTCTTCTTAGAGAAAGTTCTGTTATACTGGATTTGTGGCTTGGCAATGATCTAGCATGTACATCTTCGAGTAAGACATCCACAACTTCCATGCCTGAGACTCGAGTTTCCTGACCTTTGGCAACAGCACAGCAACATCTTTCTTCCTCCTGAGCCACAGGCCAAGTGAGCTGGCTTGAGCTGGTTGTTAGTTACAGTGGCTTGGTTACCAGGGTTCCATATTCTGTTCCATTGTGAGGGAGGCAGGGTCACCTTTCAGGGCCCAATGACCAGAGATCCTTGCTCACAAAAGACCTCACCAAAGACATACTGGAGGCTGAATCTCTCCTCCAATCTCACAATATACTTGTGGATGTAGTAAACAGCACACCTTATTTGTCCAATCCCAATGTCTTCCACTAGGCCCAACTACCAGTCTGGTCTCAGACTCAAGGAGCCTTTCTTAGGTAAGATCCAAACAAGGGTCAACATTGCCCTCATGCTTTACAAAACATTGGCTTCACAGTGCCTTCTCTGCCTGCATTTTGCCCCTTGTCGAATTTTTTTTTTGCTAGTCTTGGGACTTGACCTCAGAGTGTGAACATTGTTCTTGGACTTTCTTTAGGCTTTAGCTGTCCCACCGAGCCACAGCACCACTTGCAGCGTTTCCTATGTATGTGGTAATGAGGAATCAAACCCGAGTCTTTTTGCTTGGTAGCCAAGTACTCTACCACTAGGTCAAACACACAGGGCATCTTGCACATATTTTTGACGTCAATCTACTAGGATATTATTAGGTTTCTGTATCCTAATCAATTTTTTCCTGATGATTAGCTTTGCTGTCATGTGGAAAAAATGCAAGAGGGAAAAACACAGAAGAATTAGTGAAATTAAAAAAAAGCATTAGACACAGTTAAGTGTTCATTCTTTGTAGGAGAAAAGATATTTGGATATGATGATGATGATGATGACTTTATAATTACTATGTCAGGGTTGAGAGTTTGGCATAGTGGTAGAGTGCTTGCCTAGCATCCATGAAGATCTGGGTTTGATTGCTCAGTATCACATAGATGGAAAATCTAGATGTGGCACTGTGGCTCAAGTGGCAGAGGGCTAGACTTGAGAAAACCCGAGGACAGTGCTCAGGCCCTGAATTCAAGCCCCAAGACTGGCAGAAAGATAAAAGAAAATAAAAATGCTTTTTACAAGCTAATTCACTCACAGCATTTGCTTCTGAAATCTTCGCTTCTGCATCTTGCGAAATACCCCTTTCCCTCAATGTAGACAAGAAAAACAGATCCATCCCATGGTCCACTGTGAGACCACTGGTTGGGCTAAGAGCTAGTCGTGCAGCAACATATAAGTTTTATTCTAATACTTTCCAAACTTTGTACTCAAATATGCTACCTACTTACCAACTTAGGTCAGTTATCCTTATGCTATACCTTTTCTTCATGACTACAATATTCTTACACTCCTACGTTAATCCTTTTGTACCTCCCCTGACCTCTCTCATTCTTTTTTTCTATCTCTGGACCTCTGCTCGTCTTTCAACCCTTATACTGCACGGATCTACACTTGATGGCTGTTGAGCAATATTGTATATGTAGGTGGTTAATTATTCTCTAGGCTCAGAGGGACTTAACGACAATAGAGATTGGATTGAGAGGCTTATTATTTTGGGTATAAATCGCTTATCAGTAGTTGTATTAGACTGGTCTGTAAGTGCACAAAGAGAAAGAGTGATAATACCAATCAAAACTTGTGAACATCTAGTGTCTGCCAGCTACAGAGGTCTAGGTTGGTTATATCTGAAAAACTATATTTAGTAGTAATCTTGCTCCCATTTCAAATGGGCAGAACCAGAAACTCAAGAAAAATGTCAAATCAAGAAACAACATCCCCCACCCAATATAAACAGACAATGGAACAGTCACAGCAAACCTAGAGGAGAGTCTTCCACGTGCTACACAAATGCAAATGATAAACATCCTTAATGGAAAATGTGAAAATATAAAGAAAGAGATAATGGAGGAAGCCATAGCTGAACAAGAGGAAAGCATAAACAAGGTGATAAGTGAAAAAGAAGAAGCCATAAAGGAGGCCATAATAAAGGTTTTTCAAAGAAATAAGGATGAATTCATAGAATCCACAAATAAAAACGCGACCAAACTCCAACAAATGTCCAAAGAAAATAAAGCCACTGAGCTAACCACTCAAAAGGAAATCAAGGAGATAAAGAAATACATACATGATCTAAAACAAGAGATGCAAGGCATCAAAAATGAGCAATTAGAAGCAAGGGAGATGAAAATAAAGTAGATAGTTTGATAGCAGTTTAGACAATGCAGAGGAGAGAATTTCCGGGGCTGAAGATAATTTAGTTATTATAGAGAAAGAACAGAAAATGAGTCAATCCAAATCTAGGAAATATGAGAAAGCGCTTCAGGAGGTCCAAGATACAATTAGGAAGGCTAATTTAAGGCTAGTTGGTATTGAGGAGGGCGTGGAGAAAGAGGTCAATGGTATTGAAAATATACTTCAGGGAATCATCTCAGAGAATTTCCCAAATATCCAGAAGGGCAGGCCCATCCACATACGAAAAGCTTTTAGAACCCCAAACAGACCTGACCAGAAAAGAACATCCCACCGCCACATTGTGATCCGAACTGGATCAATAGAAACGAAAGAATAGATCCTAAAGGCAGCCAGGGAAAAAGGATCAGTAACCTATAAAAGCAAACCAATCAGAATAACCCCAGATTTCTCAGCAGAGACCATGCAAGCACGAAGTGACTGGAAGCATATATGTCATGCCCTTAAATCAAATAACTCCCAACCAAGAATACTGTAGCCAGCTAAGCTCTCATTTATAACTGAGGGAACAATAAAAACATTCCATTTCAGGGAAAAGCTGCAACAATATGTCGAAACAAAACCAACACTACAGAGAATTCTCAACGATGCTCTATACATACAAAACCAAAATAAATGCAACATAGGGAAAGAAATGGCACCTAAACAGCATACCATCTAAGGACTACAAGAACTGTCAAGACACAGGCCCTACTAAAAGCTTTTAAAAATGGTAGGAACTAATAAATATCTCTCAATCCTAACTCTCAATATCAATGGACTTAACTCTCCAATTAAACGGCATAGGCTGTCTAGTTGGATCAAAAAGCAAGAGCAATCGTTTTGCTGTCTTCAAGAGACACATCTTACCCAAAAACAATCATCTTTGAAAGTGAGAGGTTGGAATAAACTGTGTCAAGCTAACTGCCCCCATAAACAGGCTGGAGTTGCCATCCTCATATCAGACACAATAGACTTCAAACTAAAATTAGTAAGAAAAGACAAAGAAGGTTACTACATACTACTAAAGGGATCTTTCCTCCAGGAAGACATAACCATCCTAAATATTTACACACCCAGTCCCGGAGCTCCAAACTTCACTTACACTGAAACCATACATAGATCGAAATACAGTGATTGTTGGTGAGTTTAACACACCACTCTCACCTATGGACAGATCAACAAGGCAAAAACTCAACAGAGAAATCTTAGAACTGAACAATTATATAGACCAACTAGATCTAACAGACATCTGCAGAATATTACACCCAGTAACAACACAATATACGTTTTTCTCAGCAGCACATGGAACATTTTCCAAAATAGACCACATCTTAGGCCATAAAACAAACCTGGACAGATTCAGAAACACTGAAATTATTCCATGCACACTCTCAGACCATAAAGACATCAAATTGGAGCTGAACACACATCTCCACCAACGAATACCCTGTAACTCATGGAGACTGAACAACACATTGTTGAATCCAAAACAATGGGTATTCGAAGAGATCAGAAGAGATTTCCAACTGATTATGAAATTTAACAATAAGGAGCACACAAATATCAAGTCCTTAGGGACACAACAAAGGCAGTACTCAGAGGAAAATTTATAGCGCTGAGTGCCTACAACAGCAAGTTGGAAAAATGGCAAACCAACTAGTTAATGTCTCACCTTAACCTCCTGGAAAAAGAGCAACAAACCAACCCTAAACCCATTAGGAGAAAGCAAATTATTAAAATCAAAGCAGAATTGGAATAAAAAAACTATACAAAGAATCAACAAAACAAGGAGTTGGTTCTTTGAAAGAGTTAACAAAATTGACAAGCCCTTAGCAAATCTTACCAAAAAAAAGAGAGCATATCGAAATAAACAAAATCGCAGATGAAAATGGTAATATCACGACAGAAATTACCAAGATCCAGACTATCATGAGGGAATACTTCTCAAGCCTTTACGCCAACAAATTTGAGAATCTAGAAGAAATGGATGAATTCCTAGACAATATTAACATACCCACACGGAACCAAGAAGAGCTAACCCAATTCAACAGGCCTATTTCAAGCTCTGAAATAGAAACAGAAATTAGACAACTTCCACTTAAAAAGAGCCCAGGGCCAGATGGATTCACAGCTGAATTCTATAAGGTCTTCAAAGCAGAGCTCACACCAATACTCCTCAAGCTCTTCAACGAAATTGAAAATGAAGGTTCTTTACCAAACTCATTATTTGAAGCCAGTATATCCCTCATCCCCAAACCAGACAGAGATTCATCAAAGAAAGAGATCTATAGACCCATTTCTTTGATGAACATCGATTCAAAACTTCTCAACAAAATACTGGCCAACCGTCTACAACAACTCATCAAAAAAATTATACACTATGATCAAACTTGATTCATCACATGGAGGCAAAGCTGGTTCACCATACACAAATCAATTAATATAATTAAACACATCAAGAGGAGCAAGGACAAAAATCACATGATTGTCTCAATAGATGCGGAAAAGGCATTTGACAAGATCCAAAACCCCTTTATGGGAAAAGATGTGGAGAAACTAGGAATTCATGGAACATTTCTCAATGTAATAAAGGCTGTGTATGAGAAACCCACTGCTAGTATTATACTTAATGGTGAAAATCTAAAGCCATTCCCTCTAAAATCAGGAAAGAGACAAGGATGCCCACTCTCTCCACTCCTTTTTAACATAGTACTAGAATTCCTAGGCAGTGCAATAAGGCAAGAAGCAAGCATAAAGGGGATCCAAGTAGGGAAAGAGGAAATAAAACTCTCCCTCTTTGCAGATGACATGATTCTGTATTTAAAGAATCCTATAGACTCTACTCCCAAGCTCCTTGAGCTGATTCCAAGCTTTGGAAGGTTAGCAGGCCATAAAATCAACCCTCACAAATCAACTGCCTTACTTTACGCCAACACTGAGAGGAACGAGGCAATAATCAGGAAAGAAAATCCTTTCACAATAGCCTTAAAAAAATAAAGTAAATAGCAATTAGCTTAACTAAGAATGTAAAGGACCGTTTAGATGAAAACTTTCAAACCCTAAAAAGGAAATTAAAGCAGAAGTAAGGAAATGGAAAAACCTCCCATGCTCCTGGATTGGAAGAATCAACATTGTGAAAATGACAATCTTGCCAAGAGCTATCTACAAATTCAATGTAATACCAATCAACATCCCAATGTCATTCTTTAAAGAAATAGAAGAGGCAATTCAAAATTTCATATGGAATAATAAAAGACCCCGTATAGCAAAAACACTTCTTAGCAGAAAGAACAGCGCTGGAGGAATTTCAATTCCAAACTTAAGACTCTATTACAGAGCTATAATTCTCAAAACAGCTTGGTACTGGCACAAGAACAGGCCTGAAGACCAATGGAGTAGAACTGCGGACCCAGATATTAAACCACAGACCTATGGCCACCTAATCTTTGACAAGGGAGCCAAAAAAATAGAATGGAAGAAAGATAGCCTCTTCAACAAGTTGTGCTGGCAGAACTGGTTAAACACCTGCAGAAAACTGAAGTTGGATCCTTCTTTTCACCTTGCACTAGAATTAACTCCAAATGGATCAAAGACCTGGAGGTAAAAGCTGACACACTGAAAAGTTTACAGGAAGGAATAGGAGATACACTAGGCCTCCTTGGCACAGGTCGAAACTTTCTTAAAAAAGGACCAAGAATCACAACAAATCAGAGAAAGGCTGGATAAGTGGGACTGCATTAAACTGCAGAGCTTTTGTATGGCAACGGATGTAGCTAGTAAACTAATCAGGAAGCCTACAGAGTGGGAGAAGATCTTCACCAACCAAACAACGGACAAAGGCCTCATATCTAAAATATATCAACAACTCAAAAAATTGAATCACTCCAAAACTAACCTCCAAAGTAACACCCATCCCATTAAAAATGGGCCAAAGCCTTAAAGAGAGTCTTCTCTGAAGAAGAAACAAAAATGGCCTATAGACACATGAAGAAATGCTCCACATCTCTGATCATAAAAGAAATGCAAATCAAAACAACTCTAAGATTCCACCTCACTCCAGTTAGAATGGCCAGGATCAGGAAAACGAATGACAACAGATGCTGGAGCGAATGTGGCCAGGAGGGGTCACCACTACACTGTTGGTGGGAGTGCAAACTCGTTCAACCACTATGGAAAGCAGTGTGGCAGTGCCTCAAAGGCTAAACATAGAACTCCCCTATGACCCAGCAATTCCACTACTTGGCATTTACCCAACAATCCAGAAACAAGGGCATACTAAACCCACTAGCACAACAATGTTCATTGCAGCACTATTCACCATAGTAAAGATATGGAACCAACCCAGATGTACCTCAGTTGATGAGTGGATCAACAAGTTGTGGTATTTGTACACAATGGAATTCTATGCTGCTGTCAGAAAGAATGACATCGCCCCATTTATTAGGAAATGGAAAGACTTAGAACAAATCATATTAAGTGAAGTAAGCCAGACTCAAAGGAACTTAGACTCAGTGGTTTCCCTCATTCGTCATAATCAGTAGAAACCTTTGGCTCTACTAGCAGAGATTGTCAATAGAGCAAAAGGCCATATATAAGGCCATATAATGTGAAGCTAATTGAAAGGACCTCCAGGATATTGACACAAATGCCATATAATGAATGATTGTTGTCCTTAATGTACTATGTTGTCTCTCATCTCGTTTGCTGTCCCTTGGTTATCCCATATTGGTATAGTATCTCACTTTATCTTATATATTGAATTTATTTGTATTTGGATATTTGAAATTTGATAGGGAAGGGGGGAAAACCAAGACGGGTGGGGGGTGTGGGGTTGGAGGGAAATGGGTACCAAGACATGTGAAATGGTATCAATGTATGTGTATTAATGCACCTTCTATCTGGCAAATATCATCTAACCTTTTTACTAATTACAATAAAAAATGAAAAAAAGAAAGTTGTAGTGTGTGGGGAGGATGATGGGGTCAAATACATTTCTTCTTAGAAATTTACCTCATCTGGTTGCCCTGGATTTTCCTGGCCTTCTTCTTAGAGAAAGTTCTGTTATACTGGATTTGTGGCTTGGCAATGATCTAGCATGTACATCTTCGAGTAAGACATCCACAACTTCCATGCCTGAGACTCGAGTTTCCTGACCTTTGGCAACAGCACAGCAACATCTTTCTTCCTCCTGAGCCACAGGCCAAGTGAGATGGCTTGAGCTGGTTGTTAGTTACAGTGGCTTGGTTACCAGGGTTCCATATTCTGTTCCATTGTGAGGGAGGCAGGGTCACCTTTCAGGGCCCAATGACCAGAGATCCTTGCTCACAAAAGACCTCACCAAAGACATACTGGAGGCTGAATCTCTCCTCCAATCTCACAATGTACTTGTGGATGTAGTAAACAGCACACCTTATTTGTCCAATCCCAATGTCTTCCACTAGGCCCAACTACCAGTCTGGTCTCAGACTCAAGGAGCCTTTCTTAGGTAAGATCCAAACAAGGGTCAACATTGCCCTCATGCTTTACAAAACATTGGCTTCACAGTGCCTTCTCTGCCTGCATTTTGCCCCTTGTCGAATTTTTTTTTTGCTAGTCTTGGGACTTGACCTCAGAGTGTGAACATTGTTCTTGGACTTTCTTTAGGCTTTAGCTGTCCCACCGAGCCACAGCACCACTTGCAGCGTTTCCTATGTATGTGGTAATGAGGAATCAAACCCGAGTCTTTTTGCTTGGTAGCCAAGTACTCTACCACTAGGTCAAACACACAGGGCATCTTGCACATATTTTTGACGTCAATCTACTAGGATATTATTAGGTTTCTGTGTCCTAATCAATTTTTTCCTGATGATTAGCTTTGCTGTCATGTGGAAAAAATGCAAGAGGGAAAAACACAGAAGAATTAGTGAAATTAAAAAAAAGCATTAGACATAGTTAAGTGTTCATTCTTTGTAGGAGAAAAGATATTTGGATATGATGATGATGATGATGACTTTATAATTACTATGTCAGGGTTGAGAGTTTGGCATAGTGGTAGAGTGCTTGCCTAGCATCCATGAAGATCTGGGTTTGATTGCTCAGTATCACATAGATGGAAAATCTAGATGTGGCACTGTGGCTCAAGTGGCAGAGGGCTAGACTTGAGAAAACCCGAGGACAGTGCTCAGGCCCTGAATTCAAGCCCCAAGACTGGCAGAAAGATAAAAGAAAATAAAAATGCTTTTTACAAGCTAATTCACTCACAGCATTTGCTTCTGAAATCTTCGCTTCTGCATCTTGCGAAATACCCCTTTCCCTCAACGTAGACAAGAAAAACAGATCCATCCCATGGTCCACTGTGAGACCACTGGTTGGGCTAAGAGCTAGTCGTGCAGCAACATATAAGTTTTATTCTAATACTTTCCAAACTTTGTACTCAAATATGCTACCTACTTACCAACTTAGGTCAGTTATCCTTATGCTATACCTTTTCTTCATGACTACAATATTCTTACACTCCTACGTTAATCCTTTTGTACCTCCCCTGACCTCTCTCATTCTTTTTTTCTATCTCTGGACCTCTGCTCGTCTTTCAACCCTTATACTGCACGGATCTACACTTGATGGCTGTTGAGCAATATTGTATATGTAGGTGGTTAATTATTCTCTAGGCTCAGAGGGACTTAACGACAATAGAGATTGGATTGAGAGGCTTATTATTTTGGGTATAAATCGCTTATCAGTAGTTGTATTAGACTGGTCTGTAAGTGCACAAAGAGAAAGAGTGATAATACCAATCAAAACTTGTGAACATCTAGTGTCTGCCAGCTACAGAGGTCTAGGTTGGTTATATCTGAAAAACTATATTTAGTAGTAATCTTGCTCCCATTTCAAATGGGCAGAACCAGAAACTCAAGAAAAATGTCAAATCAAGAAACAACATCCCCCACCCAATATAAACAGACAATGGAACAGTCACAGCAAACCTAGAGGAGAGTCTTCCACGTGCTACACAAATGCAAATGATAAACATCCTTAATGGAAAATGTGAAAATATAAAGAAAGAGATAATGGAGGAAGCCATAGCTGAACAAGAGGAAAGCATAAACAAGGTGATAAGTGAAAAAGAAGAAGCCATAAAGGAGGCCATAATAAAGGTTTTTCAAAGAAATAAGGATGAATTCATAGAATCCACAAATAAAAACGCGACCAAACTCCAACAAATGTCCAAAGAAAATAAAGCCACTGAGCTAACCACTCAAAAGGAAATCAAGGAGATAAAGAAATACATACATGATCTAAAACAAGAGATGCAAGGCATCAAAAATGAGCAATTAGAAGCAAGGGAGATGAAAATAAAGTAGATAGTTTGATAGCAGTTTAGACAATGCAGAGGAGAGAATTTCCGGGGCTGAAGATAATTTAGTTATTATAGAGAAAGAACAGAAAATGAGTCAATCCAAATCTAGGAAATATGAGAAAGCGCTTCAGGAGGTCCAAGATACAATTAGGAAGGCTAATTTAAGGCTAGTTGGTATTGAGGAGGGCGTGGAGAAAGAGGTCAATGGTATTGAAAATATACTTCAGGGAATCATCTCAGAGAATTTCCCAAATATCCAGAAGGGCAGGCCCATCCACATACGAAAAGCTTTTAGAACCCCAAACAGACCTGACCAGAAAAGAACATCCCACCGCCACATTGTGATCCGAACTGGAACAATAGAAATGAAAGAATAGATCCTAAAGGCAGCCAGGGAAAAAGGATCAGTAACCTATAAAAGCAAACCAATCAGAATAACCCCAGATTTCTCAGCAGAGACCATGCAAGCACGAAGTGACTGGAAGCATATATGTCATGCCCTTAAATCAAATAACTACCAACCAAGAATACTGTAGCCAGCTAAGCTCTCATTTATAACTGAGGGAACAATAAAAACATTCCATTTCAGGGAAAAGCTGCAACAATATGTCGAAACAAAACCAACACTACAGAGAATTCTCAACGATGCTCTATACATACAAAACCAAAATAAATGCAACATAGGGAAAGAAATGGCACCTAAACAGCATACCATCTAAGGACTACAAGAACTGTCAAGACACAGGCCCTACTAAAAGCTTTTAAAAATGGTAGGAACTAATAAATATCTCTCAATCCTAACTCTCAATATCAATGGACTTAACTCTCCAATTAAACGGCATAGGCTGTCTAGTTGGATCAAAAAGCAAGAGCAATCGTTTTGCTGTCTTCAAGAGACACATCTTACCCAAAAACAATCATCTTTGAAAGTGAGAGGTTGGAATAAACTGTGTCAAGCTAACTGCCCCCATAAACAGGCTGGAGTTGCCATCCTCATATCAGACACAATAGACTTCAAACTAAAATTAGTAAGAAAAGACAAAGAAGGTTACTACATACTACTAAAGGGATCTTTCCTCCAGGAAGACATAACCATCCTAAATATTTACACACCCAGTCCCGGAGCTCCAAACTTCACTTACACTGAAACCATACATAGATCGAAATACAGTGATTGTTGGTGAGTTTAACACACCACTCTCACCTATGGACAGATCAACAAGGCAAAAACTCAACAGAGAAATCTTAGAACTGAACAATTATATAGACCAACTAGATCTAACAGACATCTGCAGAATATTACACCCAGTAACAACACAATATACGTTTTTCTCAGCAGCACATGGAACATTTTCCAAAATAGACCACATCTTAGGCCATAAAACAAACCTGGACAGATTCAGAAACACTGAAATTATTCCATGCACACTCTCAGACCATAAAGACATCAAATTGGAGCTGAACACACATCTCCACCAACGAATACCCTGTAACTCATGGAGACTGAACAACACATTGTTGAATCCAAAACAATGGGTATTCGAAGAGATCAGAAGAGATTTCCAACTGATTATGAAATTTAACAATAAGGAGCACACAAATATCAAGTCCTTAGGGACACAACAGAGGCAGTACTCAGAGGAAAATTTATAGCGCTGAGTGCCTACAACAGCAAGTTGGAAAAATGGCAAACCAACTAGTTAATGTCTCACCTTAACCTCCTGGAAAAAGAGCAACAAACCAACCCTAAACCCATTAGGAGAAAGCAAATTATTAAAATCAAAGCAGAATTGGAATAAAAAAACTATACAAAGAATCAACAAAACAAGGAGTTGGTTCTTTGAAAGAATTAACAAAATTGACAAGCCCTTAGCAAATCTTACCAAAAAAAAGAGAGCATATCGAAATAAACAAAATCGCAGATGAAAATGGTAATATCACGACAGAAATTACCAAGATCCAGAATATCATGAGGGAATACTTCTCAAGCCTTTACGCCAACAAATTTGAGAATCTAGAAGAAATGGATGAATTCCTAGACAATATTAACATACCCACACGGAACCAAGAAGATCTAACCCAACTCAACAGGCCTATTTCAAGCTCTGAAATAGAAACAGAAATTAGACAACTTCCACTTAAAAAGAGCCCAGGGCCAGATGGATTCACAGCTGAATTCTATAAGGTCTTCAAAGCAGAGCTCACACCAATACTCTTCAAGCTCTTCAACGAAATTGAAAATGAAGGTTCTTTACCAAACTCATTATTTGAAGCCAGTATATCCCTCATCCCCAAACCAGACAGAGATTCATCAAAGAAAGAGATCTATAGATCCATTTCTTTGATGAACATCGATTCAAAACTTCTCAACAAAATACTGGTCAACCGTCTACAACAACTCATCAAAAAAATTATACACTATGATCAAACTTGATTCATCACATGGAGGCAAAGCTGATTCAACATACACAAATCAATTAATATAATTAAACACATCAAGAGGAGCAAGGACAAAAATCACATGATTGTCTCAATAGATGCGGAAAAGGCATTTGACAAGATCCAAAACCCCTTTATGGGAAAAGATGTGGAGAAACTAGGAATTCATGGAACATTTCTCAATGTAATAAAGGCTGTGTATGAGAAACCCACTGCTAGTATTATACTTAATGGTGAAAATCTAAAGCCATTCCCTCTAAAATCAGGAAAGAGACAAGGATGCCCACTCTCTCCACTCCTTTTTAACATAGTACTAGAATTCCTAGGCAGTGCAATAAGGCAAGAAGCAAGCATAAAGGGGATCCAAGTAGGGAAAGAGGAAATAAAACTCTCCCTCTTTGCAGATGACATGATTCTGTATTTAAAGAATCCTATAGACTCTACTCCCAAGCTCCTTGAGCTGATTCCAAGCTTTGGAAGGTTAGCAGGCCATAAAATCAACCCTCACAAATCAACTGCCTTACTTTACGCCAACACTGAGAGGAACGAGGCAATAATCAGGAAAGAAAATCCTTTCACAATAGCCTTAAAAAATAAAGTAAATAGCAATTAGCTTAACTAAGAATGTAAAGGACCGTTTAGATGAAAACTTTCAAACCCTAAAAAGGAAATTAAAGCAGAAGTAAGGAAATGGAAAAACCTCCCATGCTCCTGGATTGGAAGAATCAACATTGTGAAAATGACAATCTTGCCAAGAGCTATCTACAAATTCAATGTAATACCAATCAACATCCCAATGTCATTCTTTAAAGAAATAGAAGAGGCAATTCAAAATTTCATATGGAATAATAAAAGACCCCGTATAGCAAAAACACTTCTTAGCAGAAAAAACAGCGCTGGAGGAATTTCAATTCCAAACTTAAGACTCTATTACAGAGCTATAATTCTCAAAACACCTTGGTACTGGCACAAGAACAGGCCTGAAGTCCAATGGAGTAGAACTGCGGACCCAGATATTAAACCACAGACCTATGGCCACCTAATCTTTGACAAGGGAGCCAAAAAAATAGAATGGAAGAAAGATAGCCTCTTCAACAAGTTGTGCTGGCAGAACTGGTTAAACACCTGCAGAAAACTGAAGTTGGATCCTTCTTTGTCACCTTCACTAGAATTAACTCCAAATGGATCAAAGACCTGGAGGTAAAAGCTGACACACTGAAAAGTTTACAGGAAGGAATAGGAGATACACTAGGCCTCCTTGGCACAGGTCGAAACTTTCTTAAAAAAGGACCAAGAATCACAACAAATCAGAGAAAGGCTGGATAAGTGGGACTGCACTAAACTGCAGAGCTTTTGTATGGCAACGGATGTAGCTAGTAAACTAATCAGGAAGCCTACAGAGTGGGAGAAGATCTTCACCAACCAAACAACGGACAAAGGCCTCATATCTAAAATATATCAACAACTCAAAAAATTGAATCACTCCAAAACTAACCTCCAAAGTAACACCCATCCCATTAAAAATGGGCCAAAGCCTTAAAGAGAGTCTTCTCTGAAGAAGAAACAAAAATGGCCTATAGACACATGAAGAAATGCTCCACATCTCTGATCATAAAAGAAATGCAAATCAAAACAACTCTAAGATTCCACCTCACTCCAGTTAGAATGGCCAGGATCAGGAAAACGAATGACAACAGATGCTGGAGCGAATGTGGCCAGGAGGGGTCACCACTACACTGTTGGTGGGAGTGCAAACTCGTTCAACCACTATGGAAAGCAGTGTGGCAGTGCCTCAAAGGCTAAACATAGAACTCCCCTATGACCCAGCAATTCCACTACTTGGCATTTACCCAACAATCCAGAAACAAGGGCATACTAAACCCACTAGCACAACAATGTTCATTGCAGCACTATTCACCATAGTAAAGATATGGAACCAACCCAGATGTACCTCAGTTTATGAGTGGATCAACAAGTTGTGGTATTTGTACACAATGGAATTCTATGCTGCTGTCAGAAAGAATGACATCGCCCCATTTATTAGGAAATGGAAAGACTTAGAACAAATCATATTAAGTGAAGTAAGCCAGACTCAAAGGAACTTAGGCTCAGTGGTTTCCCTCATTCGTCATAATCAGTAGAAACCTTTGGCTCTACTAGCAGAGATTGTCAATAGAGCAAAAGGCCATATATAAGGCCATATAATGTGAAGCTAATTGAAAGGACCTCCAGGATATTGACACAAATGCCATATAATGAATGATTGTTGTCCTTAATGTAGTATGTTGTCTCTCATCTCGTTTGCTGTCCCTTGGTTATCCCATATTGGTATAGTATCTCACTTTATCTTATATATTGAATTTATTTGTATTTGGATATTTGAAATTTGATAGGGAAGGGGGGAAAACCAAGACGGGTGGGGGGTGTGGGGTTGGAGGGAAATGGGTACCAAGACATGTGAAATGGTATCAATGTATGTGTATTAATGCACCTTCTATCTGGCAAATATCATCTAACCTTTTTACTAATTACAATAAAAAAATGAAAAAAAGAAAGTTGTAGTGTGTGGGGAGGATGATGGGGTCAAATACATTTCTTCTTAGAAATTTACCTCATCTGGTTGCCCTGGATTTTCCTGGCCTTCTTCTTAGAGAAAGTTCTGCTATACTGGATTTGTGGCTTGGCAATGATCTAGCATGTACATCTTCGAGTAAGACATCCACAACTTCCATGCCTGAGACTCGAGTTTCCTGACCTTTGGCAACAGCACAGCAACATCTTTCTTCCTCCTGAGCCACAGGCCAAGTGAGCTGGCTTGAGCTGGTTGTTAGTTACAGTGGCTTGGTTACCAGGGTTCCATATTCTGTTCCATTGTGAGGGAGGCAGGGTCACCTTTCAGGGCCCAATGACCAGAGATCCTTGCTCACAAAAGACCTCACCAAAGACATACTGGAGGCTGAATCTCTCCTCCAATCTCACAATATACTTGTGGATGTAGTAAACAGCACACCTTATTTGTCCAATCCCAATGTCTTCCACTAGGCCCAACTACCAGTCTGGTCTCAGACTCAAGGAGCCTTTCTTAGGTAAGATCCAAACAAGGGTCAACATTGCCCTCATGCTTTACAAAACATTGGCTTCACAGTGCCTTCTCTGCCTGCATTTTGCCCCTTGTCGAATTTTTTTTTTGCTAGTCTTGGGACTTGACCTCAGAGTGTGAACATTGTTCTTGGACTTTCTTTAGGCTTTAGCTGTCCCACCGAGCCACAGCACCACTTGCAGCATTTCCTATGTATGTGGTAATGAGGAATCAAACCTGAGTCTTTTTGCTTGGTAGCCAAGTACTCTACCACTAGGTCAAACACACAGGGCATCTTGCACATATTTTTGACGTCAATCTACTAGGATATTATTAGGTTTCTGTATCCTAATCAATTTTTTCCTGATGATTAGCTTTGCTGTCATGTGGAAAAAATGCAAGAGGGAAAAACACAGAAGAATTAGTGAAATTAAAAAAAAGCATTAGACACAGTTAAGTGTTCATTCTTTGTAGGAGAAAAGATATTTGGATATGATGATGATGATGATGACTTTATAATTACTATGTCAGGGTTGAGAGTTTGGCATAGTGGTAGAGTGCTTGCCTAGCATCCATGAAGATCTGGGTTTGATTGCTCAGTATCACATAGATAGAAAATCTAGATGTGGCACTGTGGCTCAAGTGGCAGAGGGCTAGACTTGAGAAAACCCGAGGACAGTGCTCAGGCCCTGAATTCAAGCCCCAAGACTGGCAGAAAGATAAAAGAAAATAAAAATGCTTTTTACAAGCTAATTCACTCACAGCATTTGCTTCTGAAATCTTCGCTTCTGCATCTTGCGAAATACCCCTTTCCCTCAACATAGACAAGAAAAACAGATCCATCCCATGGTCCACTGTGAGACCACTGGTTGGGCTAAGAGCTAGTCGTGCAGCAACATATAAGTTTTATTCTAATACTTTCCAAACTTTGTACTCAAATATGCTATCTACTTACCAACTTAGGTCAGTTATCCTTATGCTATACCTTTTCTTCATGACTACAATATTCTTACACTCCTACGTTAATCCTTTTGTACCTCCCCTGACCTCTCTCATTCTTTTTTTCTATCTCTGGACCTCTGCTCGTCTTTCAACCCTTATACTGCACGGATCTACACTTGATGGCTGTTGAGCAATATTGTATATGTAGGTGGTTAATTATTCTCTAGGCTCAGAGGGACTTAACGACAATAGAGATTGGATTGAGAGGCTTATTATTTTGGGTATAAATCGCTTATCAGTAGTTGTATTAGACTGGTCTGTAAGTGCACAAAGAGAAAGAGTGATAATACCAATCAAAACTTGTGAACATCTAGTGTCTGCCAGCTACAGAGGTCTAGGTTGGTTATATCTGAAAAACTATAACCGTATTTAGTAGTAATCTTGCTCCCATTTTCAAATGGGCAGAACCAGAAACTCAAGAAAAATGTCAAATCAAGAAACAACATCCCCCACCCAATATAAACAGACAATGGAACAGTCACTGCAAACCTAGATGATAGTCTTCCACGTGCTACACAAATGCAATTGATAAACATCCTTAATGGAAAATGTGAAAATATAAAGAAAGAGATAATGGAGGAAGCCATAGCTGAACAAGAGGAAAGCATAAACAAGGTGATAAGTGAAAAAGAAGAAGCCATAAAGGAGGCCATAATAAAGGTTTTTCAAAGAAATAAGGATGAATTCATAGAATCCACAAATAAAAACGCGACCAAACTCCAACAAATGTCCAAAGAAAATAAAGCTACTGAGCTAACCACTCAAAAGGAAATCAAGGAGATAAAGAAATACATACATGATCTAAAACAAGAGATGCAAGGCATCAAAAATGAGCAATTAGAAGAAAGGGAGATGAAAATAAAGTAGATAGTTTGATAGCAGTTTAGACAATGCAGAGGAGAGAATTTCCGGGGCTGAAGATAATTTAGTTATTATAGAGAAAGAACAGAAAATGAGTCAATCCAAATCTAGGAAATATGAGAAAGCGCTTCAGGAGGTCCAAGATACAATTAGGAAGGCTAATTTAAGGCTAGTTGGTATTGAGGAGGGCGTGGAGAAAGAGGTCAATGGTATTGAAAATATACTTCAGGGAATCATCTCAGAGAATTTCCCAAATATCCAGAAGGGCAGGCCCATCCACATACGAAAAGCTTTTAGAACCCCAAACAGACCTGACCAGAAAAGAACATCCCACCGCCACATTGTGATCCGAACTGGATCAATAGAAACGAAAGAATAGATCCTAAAGGCAGCCAGGGAAAAAGGATCAGTAACCTATAAAAGCAAACCAATCAGAATAACCCCAGATTTCTCAGCAGAGACCATGCAAGCACGAAGTGACTGGAAGCATATATGTCATGCCCTTAAATCAAATAACTCCCAACCAAGAATACTGTAGCCAGCTAAGCTCTCATTTATAACTGAGGGAACAATAAAAACATTCCATTTCAGGGAAAAGCTGCAACAATATGTCGAAACAAAACCAACACTACAGAGAATTCTCAACGATGCTCTATACATACAAAACCAAAATAAATGCAACATAGGGAAAGAAATGGCACCTAAACAGCATACCATCTAAGGACTACAAGAACTGTCAAGACACAGGCCCTACTAAAAGCTTTTAAAAATGGTAGGAACTAATAAATATCTCTCAATCCTAACTCTCAATATCAATGGACTTAACTCTCCAATTAAACGGCATAGGCTGTCTAGTTGGATCAAAAAGCAAGAGCAATCGTTTTGCTGTCTTCAAGAGACACATCTTACCCAAAAACAATCATCTTTGAAAGTGAGAGGTTGGAATAAACTGTGTCAAGCTAACTGCCCCCATAAACAGGCTGGAGTTGCCATCCTCATATCAGACACAATAGACTTCAAACTAAAATTAGTAAGAAAAGACAAAGAAGGTTACTACATACTACTAAAGGGATCTTTCCTCCAGGAAGACATAACCATCCTAAATATTTACACACCCAGTCCCGGAGCTCCAAACTTCACTTACACTGAAACCATACATAGATCGAAATACAGTGATTGTTGGTGAGTTTAACACACCACTCTCACCTATGGACAGATCAACAAGGCAAAAACTCAACAGAGAAATCTTAGAACTGAACAATTATATAGACCAACTAGATCTAACAGACATCTGCAGAATATTACACCCAGTAACAACACAATATACGTTTTTCTCAGCAGCACATGGAACATTTTCCAAAATAGACCACATCTTAGGCCATAAAACAAACCTGGACAGATTCAGAAACACTGAAATTATTCCATGCACACTCTCAGACCATAAAGACATCAAATTGGAGCTGAACACACATCTCCACCAACGAATACCCTGTAACTCATGGAGACTGAACAACACATTGTTGAATTCAAAACAATGGGTATTCGAAGAGATCAGAAGAGATTTCCAACTGATTATGAAATTTAACAATAAGGAGCACACAAATATCAAGTCCTTAGGGACACAACAAAGGCAGTACTCAGAGGAAAATTTATAGCGCTGAGTGCCTACAACAGCAAGTTGGAAAAATGGCAAACCAACTAGTTAATGTCTCACCTTAACCTCCTGGAAAAAGAGCAACAAACCAACCCTAAACCCATTAGGAGAAAGCAAATTATTAAAATCAAAGCAGAATTGGAATAAAAAAACTATACAAAGAATCAACAAAACAAGGAGTTGGTTCTTTGAAAGAGTTAACAAAATTGACAAGCCCTTAGCAAATCTTACCAAAAAAAAGAGAGCATATCGAAATAAACAAAATCGCAGATGAAAATGGTAATATCACGACAGAAATTACCAAGATCCAGACTATCATGAGGGAATACTTCTCAAGCCTTTACGCCAACAAATTTGAGAATCTAGAAGAAATGGATGAATTCCTAGACAATATTAACATACCCACACGGAACCAAGAAGAGCTAACCCAATTCAACAGGCCTATTTCAAGCTCTGAAATAGAAACAGAAATTAGACAACTTCCACTTAAAAAGAACCCAGGGCCAGATGGATTCACAGCTGAATTCTATAAGGTCTTCAAAGCAGAGCTCACACCAATACTCCTCAAGCTCTTCAACGAAATTGAAAATGAAGGTTCTTTACCAAACTCATTATTTGAAGCCAGTATATCCCTCATCCCCAAACCAGACAGAGATTCATCAAAGAAAGAGATCTATAGACCCATTTCTTTGATGAACATCGATTCAAAACTTCTCAACAAAATACTGGCCAACCGTCTACAACAACTCATCAAAAAAATTATACACTATGATCAAACTTGATTCATCACATGGAGGCAAAGCTGGTTCAACATACACAAATCAATTAATATAATTAAACACATCAAGAGGAGCAAGGACAAAAATCACATGATTGTCTCAATAGATGCGGAAAAGGCATTTGACAAGATCCAAAACCCCTTTATGGGAAAAGATGTGGAGAAACTAGGAATTCATGGAACATTTCTCAATGTAATAAAGGCTGTGTATGAGAAACCCACTGCTAGTATTATACTTAATGGTGAAAATCTAAAGCCATTCCCTCTAAAATCAGGAAAGAGACAAGGATGCCCACTCTCTCCACTCCTTTTTAACATAGTACTAGAATTCCTAGGCAGTGCAATAAGGCAAGAAGCAAGCATAAAGGGGATCCAAGTAGGGAAAGAGGAAATAAAACTCTCCCTCTTTGCAGATGACATGATTCTGTATTTAAAGAATCCTATAGACTCTACTCCCAAGCTCCTTGAGCTGATTCCAAGCTTTGGAAGGTTAGCAGGCCATAAAATCAACCCTCACAAATCAACTGCCTTACTTTACGCCAACACTGAGAGGAACGAGGCAATAATCAGGAAAGAAAATCCTTTCACAATAGCCTTAAAAAAATAAAGTAAATAGCAATTAGCTTAACTAAGAATGTAAAGGACCGTTTAGATGAAAACTTTCAAACCCTAAAAAGGAAATTAAAGCAGAAGTAAGGAAATGGAAAAACCTCCCATGCTCCTGGATTGGAAGAATCAACATTGTGAAAATGACAATCTTGCCAAGAGCTATCTACAAATTCAATGTAATACCAATCAACATCCCAATGTCATTCTTTAAAGAAATAGAAGAGGCAATTCAAAATTTCATATGGAATAATAAAAGACCCCGTATAGCAAAAACACTTCTTAGCAGAAAAAACAGCGCTGGAGGAATTTCAATTCCAAACTTAAGTCTCTATTACAGAGCTATAATTCTCAAAACAGCTTGGTACTGGCACAAGAACAGGCCTGAAGTCCAATGGAGTAGAACTGCGGACCCAGATATTAAACCACAGAGCTATGGCCACCTAATCTTTGACAAGGGAGCCAAAAAAATAGAATGGAAGAAAGATAGCCTCTTCAACAAGTTGTGCTGGCAGAACTGGTTAAACACCTGCAGAAAACTGAAGTTGGATCCTTCTTTGTCACCTTGCACTAGAATTAACTCCAAATGGATCAAAGACCTGGAGGTAAAAGCTGACACACTGAAAAGTTTACAGGAAGGAATAGGAGATACACTAGGCCTCCTTGGCACAGGTCGAAACTTTCTTAAAAAAGGACCAAGAATCACAACAAATCAGAGAAAGGCTGGATAAGTGGGACTGCATTAAACTGCAGAGCTTTTGTATGGCAACGGATGTAGCTAGTAAACTAATCAGGAAGCCTACAGAGTGGGAGAAGATCTTCACCAACCAAACAACGGACAAAGGCCTCATATCTAAAATATATCAACAACTCAAAAAATTGAATCACTCCAAAACTAACCTCCAAAGTAACACCCATCCCATTAAAAATGGGCCAAAGCCTTAAAGAGAGTCTTCTCTGAAGAAGAAACAAAAATGGCCTATAGACACATGAAGAAATGCTCCACATCTCTGATCATAAAAGAAATGCAAATCAAAACAACTCTAAGATTCCACCTCACTCCAGTTAGAATGGCCAGGATCAGGAAAACGAATGACAACAGATGCTGGAGCGAATGTGGCCAGGAGGGGTCACCACTACACTGTTGGTGGGAGTGCAAACTCGTTCAACCACTATGGAAAGCAGTGTGGCAGTGCCTCAAAGGCTAAACATAGAACTCCCCTATGACCCAGCAATTCCACTACTTGGCATTTACCCAACAATCCAGAAACAAGGGCATACTAAACCCACTAGCACAACAATGTTCATTGCAGCACTATTCACCGTAGTAAAGATATGGAACCAACCCAGATGTACCTCAGTTGATGAGTGGATCAACAAGTTGTGGTATTTGTACACAATGGAATTCTATGCTGCTGTCAGAAAGAATGACATCGCCCCATTTATTAGGAAATGGAAAGACTTAGAACAAATCATATTAAGTGAAGTAAGCCAGACTCAAAGGAACTTAGGCTCAGTGGTTTCCCTCATTCGTCATAATCAGTAGAAACCTTTGGCTCTACTAGCAGAGATTGTCAATAGAGCAAAAGGCCATATATAAGGCCATATAATGTGAAGCTAATTGAAAGGACCTCCAGGATATTGACACAAATGCCATATAATGAATGATTGTTGTCCTTAATGTACTATGTTGTCTCTCATCTCGTTTGCTGTCCCTTGGTTATCCCATATTGGTATAGTATCTCACTTTATCTTATATATTGAATTTATTTGTATTTGGATATTTGAAATTTGATAGGGAAGGGGGGAAAACCAAGACGGGTGGGGGGTGTGGGGTTGGAGGGAAATGGGTACCAAGACATGTGAAATGGTATCAATGTATGTGTATTAATGCACCTTCTATCTGGCAAATATCATCTAACCTTTTTACTAATTACAATAAAAAAATGAAAAAAAGAAAGTTGTAGTGTGTGGGGAGGATGATGGGGTCAAATACATTTCTTCTTAGAAATTTACCTCATCTGGTTGCCCTGGATTTTCCTGGCCTTCTTCTTAGAGAAAGTTCTGTTATACTGGATTTGTGGCTTGGCAATGATCTAGCATGTACATCTTCGAGTAAGACATCCACAACTTCCATGCCTGAGAATCGAGTTTCCTGACCTTTGGCAACAGCACAGCAACATCTTTCTTCCTCCTGAGCCACAGGCCAAGTGAGCTGGCTTGAGCTGGTTGTTAGTTACAGTGGCTTGGTTACCAGGGTTCCATATTCTGTTCCATTGTTAGGGAGGCAGGGTCACCTTTCAGGGCCCAATGACCAGAGATCCTTGCTCACAAAAGACCTCACCAAAGACATACTGGAGGCTGAATCTCTCCTCCAATCTCACAATATACTTGTGGATGTAGTAAACAGCACACCTTATTTGTCCAATCCCAATGTCTTCCACTAGGCCCAACTACCAGTCTGGTCTCAGACTCAAGGAGCCTTTCTTAGGTAAGATCCAAACAAGGGTCAACATTGCCCTCATGCTTTACAAAACATTGGCTTCACAGTGCCTTCTCTGCCTGCATTTTGCCCCTTGTCGAATTTTTTTTTTGCTAGTCTTGGGACTTGACCTCAGAGTGTGAACATTGTTCTTGGACTTTCTTTAGGCTTTAGCTGTCCCACCGAGCCACAGCACCACTTGCAGCGTTTCCTATGTATGTGGTAATGAGGAATCAAACCTGAGTCTTTTTGCTTGGTAGCCAAGTACTCTACCACTAGGTCAAACACACAGGGCATCTTGCACATATTTTTGACGTCAATCTACTAGGATATTATTAGGTTTCTGTACCCTAATCAATTTTTTCCTGATGATTAGCTTTGCTGTCATGTGGAAAAAATGCAAGAGGGAAAAACACAGAAGAATTAGTGAAATTAAAAAAAAGCATTAGACACAGTTAAGTGTTCATTCTTTGTAGGAGAAAAGATATTTGGATATGATGATGATGATGATGACTTTATAATTACTATGTCAGGGTTGAGAGTTTGGCATAGTGGTAGAGTGCTTGCCTAGCATCCATGAAGATCTGGGTTTGATTGCTCAGTATCACATAGATGGAAAATCTAGATGTGGCACTGTGGATCAAGTGGCAGAGGGCTAGACTTGAGAAAACCCGAGGACAGTGCTCAGGCCCTGAATTCAAGCCCCAAGACTGGCAGAAAGATAAAAGAAAATAAAAATGCTTTTTACAAGCTAATTCACTCACAGCATTTGCTTCTGAAATCTTCGCTTCTGCATCTTGCGAAATACCCCTTTCCCTCATCGTAGACAAGAAAAACAGATCCATCCCATGGTCCACTGTGAGGCCACTGGTTGGGCTAAGAGCTAGTCGTGCAGCAACATATAAGTTTTATTCTAATACTTTCCAAACTTTGTACTCAAATATGCTACCTACTTACCAACTTAGGTCAGTTATCCTTATGCTATACCTTTTCTTCATGACTACAATATTCTTACACTCCTACGTTAATCCTTTTGTACCTCCCCTGACCTCTCTCATTCTTTTTTTCTATCTCTGGACCTCTGCTCGTCTTTCAACCCTTATACTGCACGGATCTACACTTGATGGCTGTTGAGCAATATTGTATATGTAGGTGGTTAATTATTCTCTAGGCTCAGAGGGACTTAACGACAATAGAGATTGGATTGAGACGCTTATTATTTTGGGTATAAATCGCTTATCAGTAGTTGTATTAGACTGGTCTGTAAGTGCACAAAGAGAAAGAGTGATAATACCAATCAAAACTTGTGAACATCTAGTGTCTGCCAGCTACAGAGGTCTAGGTTGGTTATATCTGAAAAACTATAACCGTATTTAGTAGTAATCTTGCTCCCATTTCAAATGGGCAGAACCAGAAACTCAAGAAAAATGTCAAATCAAGAAACAACATCCCCCACCCAATATAAACAGACAATGGAACAGTCACTGCAAACCTAGAGGAGAGTCTTCCACGTGCTACACAAATGCAATTGATAAACATCCTTAATGGAAAATGTGAAAATATAAAGAAAGAGATAATGGAGGAAGCCATAGCTGAACAAGAGGAAAGCATAAACAAGGTGATAAGTGAAAAAGAAGAAGCCATAAAGGAGGCCATAATAAAGGTTTTTCAAAGAAATAATGATGAATTCATAGAATCCACAAATAAAAACGCGACCAAACTCCAACAAATGTCCAAAGAAAATAAAGCTACTGAGCTAACCACTCAAAAGGAAATCAAGGAGATAAAGAAATACATACATGATCTAAAACAAGAGATGCAAGGCATCTAAAATGAGCAATTAGAAGCAAGGGAGATGAAAATAAAGTAGATAGTTTGATAGCAGTTTAGACAATGCAGAGGAGAGAATTTCCGGGGCTGAAGATAATTTAGTTATTATAGAGAAAGAACAGAAAATGAGTCAATCCAAATCTAGGAAATATGAGAAAGCGCTTCAGGAGGTCCAAGATACAATTAGGAAGGCTAATTTAAGGCTAGTTGGAATTGAGGAGGGCGTGGAGAAAGAGGTCAATGGTATTGAAAATATACTTCAGGGAATCATCTCAGAGAATTTCCCAAATATCCAGAAGGGCAGGCCCATCCACATACGAAAAGCTTTTAGAACCCCAAACAGACCTGACCAGAAAAGAACATCCCACCGCCACATTGTGAACCGAACTGGATCAATAGAAACGAAAGAATAGATCCTAAAGGCAGCCAGGGAAAAAGGATCAGTAACCTATAAAAGCAAACCAATCAGAATAACCCCAGATTTCTCAGCAGAGACCATGCAAGCACGAAGTGACTGGAAGCATATATGTCATGCCCTTAAATCAAATAACTCCCAACCAAGAATACTGTAGCCAGCTAAGCTCTCATTTATAACTGAGGGAACAATAAAAACATTCCATTTCAGGGAAAAGCTGCAACAATATGTCGAAACAAAACCAACACTACAAGAATTCTCAACGATGCTCTATACATACAAAACCAAAATAAATGCAACATAGGGAAAGAAATGGCACCTAAACAGCATACCATCTAAGGACTACAAGAACTGTCAAGACACAGGCCCTACTAAAAGCTTTTAAAAATGGTAGGAACTAATAAATATCTCTCAATCCTAACTCTCAATATCAATGGACTTAACTCTCCAATTAAACGGCATAGGCTGTCTAGTTGGATCAAAAAGCAAGAGCAATCGTTTTGCTGTCTTCAAGAGACACATCTTACCCAAAAACAATCATCTTTGAAAGTGAGAGGTTGGAATAAACTGTGTCAAGCTAACTGCCCCCATAAACAGGCTGGAGTTGCCATCCTCATATCAGACACAATAGACTTCAAACTAAAATTAGTAAGAAAAGACAAAGAAGGTTACTACATACTACTAAAGGGATCTTTCCTCCAGGAAGACATAACCATCCTAAATATTTACACACCCAGTCCCGGAGCTCCAAACTTCACTTACACTGAAACCATACATAGATCGAAATACAGTGATTGTTGGTGAGTTTAACACACCACTCTCACCTATGGACAGATCAACAAGGCAAAAACTCAACAGAGAAATCTTAGAACTGAACAATTATATAGACCAACTAGATCTAACAGACATCTGCAGAATATTACACCCAGTAACAACACAATATACGTTTTTCTCAGCAGCACATGGAACATTTTCCAAAATAGACCACATCTTAGGCCATAAAACAAACCTGGACAGATTCAGAAACACTGAAATTATTCCATGCACACTCTCAGACCATAAAGACATCAAATTGGAGCTGAACACACATCTCCACCAACGAATACCCTGTAACTCATGGAGACTGAACAACACATTGTTGAATCCAAAACAATGGGTATTCGAAGAGATCAGAAGAGATTTCCAACTGATTATGAAATTTAACAATAAGGAGCACACAAATATCAAGTCCTTAGGGACACAACAAAGGCAGTACTCAGAGGAAAATTTATAGCGCTGAGTGCCTACAACAGCAAGTTGGAAAAATGGCAAACCAACTAGTTAATGTCTCACCTTAACCTCCTGGAAAAAGAGCAACAAACCAACCCTAAACCCATTAGCAGAAAGCAAATTATTAAAATCAAAGCAGAATTGGAATAAAAAAACTATACAAAGAATCAACAAAACAAGGAGTTGGTTCTTTGAAAGAGTTAACAAAATTGACAAGCCCTTAGCAAATCTTACCAAAAAAAAGAGAGCATATCGAAATAAACAAAATCGCAGATGAAAATGGTAATATCACGACAGAAATTACCAAGATCCAGACTATCATGAGGGAATACTTCTCAAGCCTTTACGCCAACAAATTTGAGAATCTAGAAGAAATGGATGAATTCCTAGACAATATTAACATACCCACACGGAACCAAGAAGAGCTAACCCAATTCAACAGGCCTATTTCAAGCTCTGAAATAGAAACAGAAATTAGACAACTTCCACTTAAAAAGAGCCCAGGGCCAGATGGATTCACAGCTGAATTCTATAAGGTCTTCAAAGCAGAGCTCACACCAATACTCCTCAAGCTCTTCAACGAAATTGAAAATGAAGGTTCTTTACCAAACTCATTATTTGAAGCCAGTATATCCCTCATCCCCAAACCAGACAGAGATTCATCAAAGAAAGAGATCTATAGACCCATTTCTTTGATGAACATCGATTCAAAACTTCTCAACAAAATACTGGCCAACCGTCTACAACAACTCATCAAAAAAATTATACACTATGATCAAACTTGATTCATCACATGGAGGCAAAGCTGGTTCACCATACACAAATCAATTAATATAATTAAACACATCAAGAGGAGCAAGGACAAAAATCACATGATTGTCTCAATAGATGCGGAAAAGGCATTTGACAAGATCCAAAACCCCTTTATGGGAAAAGATGTGGAGAAACTAGGAATTCATGGAACATTTCTCAATGTAATAAAGGCTGTGTATGAGAAACCCACTGCTAGTATTATACTTAATGGTGAAAATCTAAAGCCATTCCCTCTAAAATCAGGAAAGAGACAAGGATGCCCACTCTCTCCACTCCTTTTTAACATAGTACTAGAATTCCTAGGCAGTGCAATAAGGCAAGAAGCAAGCATAAAGGGGATCCAAGTAGGGAAAGAGGAAATAAAACTCTCCCTCTTTGCAGATGACATGATTCTGTATTTAAAGAATCCTATAGACTCTACTCCCAAGCTCCTTGAGCTGATTCCAAGCTTTGGAAGGTTAGCAGGCCATAAAATCAACCCTCACAAATCAACTGCCTTACTTTACGCCAACACTGAGAGGAACGAGGCAATAATCAGGAAAGAAAATCCTTTCACAATAGCCTTAAAAAAATAAAGTAAATAGCAATTAGCTTAACTAAGAATGTAAAGGACCATTTAGATGAAAACTTTCAAACCCTAAAAAGGAAATTAAAGCAGAAGTAAGGAAATGGAAAAACCTCCCATGCTCCTGGATTGGAAGAATCAACATTGTGAAAATGACAATCTTGCCAAGAGCTATCTACAAATTCAATGTAATACCAATCAACATCCCAATGTCATTCTTTAAAGAAATAGAAGAGGCAATTCAAAATTTCATATGGAATAATAAAAGACCCCGTATAGCAAAAACACTTCTTAGCAGAAAGAACAGCGCTGGAGGAATTTCAATTCCAAACTTAAGACTCTATTACAGAGCTATAATTCTCAAAACAGCTTGGTACTGGCACAAGAACAGGCCTGAAGACCAATGGAGTAGAACTGCGGACCCAGATATTAAACCACAGAGCTATGGCCACCTAATCTTTGACAAGGGAGCCAAAAAAATAGAATGGAAGAAAGATAGCCTCTTCAACAAGTTGTGCTGGCAGAACTGGTTAAACACCTGCAGAAAACTGAAGTTGGATCCTTCTTTTCACCTTGCACTAGAATTAAATCCAAATGGATCAAAGACCTGGAGGTAAAAGCTGACACACTGAAAAGTTTACAGGAAGGAATAGGAGATACACTAGGCCTCCTTGGCACAGGTCGAAACTTTCTTAAAAAAGGACCAAGAATCACAACAAATCAGAGAAAGGCTGGATAAGTGGGACTGCATTAAACTGCAGAGCTTTTGTATGGCAACGGATGTAGCTAGTAAACTAATCAGGAAGCCTACAGAGTGGGAGAAGATCTTCACCAACCAAACAACGGACAAAGGCCTCATATCTAAAATATATCAACAACTCAAAAAATTGAATCACTCCAAAACTAACCTCCAAAGTAACACCCATCCCATTAAAAATGGGCCAAAGCCTTAAAGAGAGTCTTCTCTGAAGAAGAAACAAAAATGGCCTATAGACACATGAAGAAATGCTCCACATCTCTGATCATAAAAGAAATGCAAATCAAAACAACTCTAAGATTCCACCTCACTCCAGTTAGAATGGCCAGGATCAGGAAAACGAATGACAACAGATGCTGGAGCGAATGTGGCCAGGAGGGGTCACCACTACACTGTTGGTGGGAGTGCAAACTCGTTCAACCACTATGGAAAGCAGTGTGGCAGTGCCTCAAAGGCTAAACATAGAACTCCCCTATGACCCAGCAATTCCACTACTTGGCATTTACCCAACAATCCAGAAACAAGGGCATACTAAACCCACTAGCACAACAATGTTCATTGCAGCACTATTCACCATAGTAAAGATATGGAACCAACCCAGATGTACCTCAGTTGATGAGTGGATCAACAAGTTGTGGTATTTGTACACAATGGAATTCTATGCTGCTGTCAGAAAGAATGACATCGCCCCATTTATTAGGAAATGGAAAGACTTAGAACAAATCATATTAAGTGAAGTAAGCCAGACTCAAAGGAACTTAGGCTCAGTGGTTTCCCTCATTCGTCATAATCAGTAGAAACCTTTGGCTCTACTAGCAGAGATTGTCAATAGAGCAAAAGGCCATATATAAGGCCATATAATGTGAAGCTAATTGAAAGGACCTCCAGGATATTGACACAAATGCCATATAATGAATGATTGTTGTCCTTAATGTACTATGTTGTCTCTCATCTCATTTGCTGTCCCTTGGTTATCCCATATTGGTATAGTATCTCACTTTATCTTATATATTGAATTTATTTGTATTTGGATATTTGAAATTTGATAGGGAAGGGGGGAAAACCAAGACGGGTGGGGGGTGTGGGGTTGGAGGGAAATGGGTACCAAGACATGTGAAATGGTATCAATGTATGTGTATTAATGCACCTTCTATCTGGCAAATATCATCTAACCTTTTTACTAATTACAATAAAAAATGAAAAAAAGAAAGTTGTAGTGTGTGGGGAGGATGATGGGGTCAAATACATTTCTTCTTAGAAATTTACCTCATCTGGTTGCCCTGGATTTTCCTGGCCTTCTTCTTAGAGAAAGTTCTGTTATACTGGATTTGTGGCTTGGCAATGATCTAGCATGTACATCTTCGAGTAAGACATCCACAACTTCCATGCCTGAGACTCGAGTTTCCTGACCTTTGGCAACAGCACAGCAACATCTTTCTTCCTCCTGAGCCACAGGCCAAGTGAGCTGGCTTGAGCTGGTTGTTAGTTACAGTGGCTTGGTTACCAGGGTTCCATATTCTGTTCCATTGTGAGGGAGGCAGGGTCACCTTTCAGGGCCCAATGACCAGAGATCCTTGCTCACAAAAGACCTCACCAAAGACATACTGGAGGCTGAATCTCTCCTCCAATCTCACAATATACTTGTGGATGTAGTAAACAGCACACCTTATTTGTCCAATCCCAATGTCTTCCACTAGGCCCAACTACCAGTCTGGTCTCAGACTCAAGGAGCCTTTCTTAGGTAAGATCCAAACAAGGGTCAACATTGCCCTCATGCTTTACAAAACATTGGCTTCACAGTGCCTTCTCTGCCTGCATTTTGCCCCTTGTCGAATTTTTTTTTTGCTAGTCTTGGGACTTGACCTCAGAGTGTGAACATTGTTCTTGGACTTTCTTTAGACCTTAGCTGTCCCACCGAGCCACAGCACCACTTGCAGCGTTTCCTATGTATGTGGTAATGAGGAATCAAACCCGAGTCTTTTTGCTTGGTAGCCAAGTACTCTACCACTAGGTCAAACACACAGGGCATCTTGCACATATTTTTGACGTCAATCTACTAGGATATTATTAGGTTTCTGTATCCTAATCAATTTTTTCCTGATGATTAGCTTTGCTGTCATGTGGAAAAAATGCAAGAGGGAAAAACACAGAAGAATTAGTGAAATTAAAAAAAAGCATTAGACACAGTTAAGTGTTCATTCTTTGTAGGAGAAAAGATATTTGGATATGATGATGATGATGATGACTTTATAATTACTATGTCAGGGTTGAGAGTTTGGCATAGTGGTAGAGTGCTTGCCTAGCATCCATGAAGATCTGGGTTTGATTGCTCAGTATCACATAGATGGAAAATCTAGATGTGGCACTGTGGCTCAAGTGGCAGAGGGCTAGACTTGAGAAAACCCGAGGACAGTGCTCAGGCCCTGAATTCAAGCCCCAAGACTGGCAGAAAGATAAAAGAAAATAAAAATGCTTTTTACAAGCTAATTCACTCACAGCATTTGCTTCTGAAATCTTCGCTTCTGCATCTTGCGAAATACCCCTTTCCCTCAACGTAGACAAGAAAAACAGATCCATCCCATGGTCCACTGTGAGACCACTGGTTGGGCTAAGAGCTAGTCGTGCAGCAACATATAAGTTTTATTCTAATACTTTCCAAACTTTGTACTCAAATATGCTACCTACTTACCAACTTAGGTCAGTTATCCTTATGCTATACCTTTTCTTCATGACTACAATATTCTTACACTCCTACGTTAATCCTTTTGTACCTCCCCTGACCTCTCTCATTCTTTTTTTCTATCTCTGGACCTCTGCTCGTCTTTCAACCCTTATACTGCACGGATCTACACTTGATGGCTGTTGAGCAATATTGTATATGTAGGTGGTTAATTATTCTCTAGGCTCAGAGGGACTTAACGACAATAGAGATTGGATTGAGAGGCTTATTATTTTGGGTATAAATCGCTTATCAGTAGTTGTATTAGACTGGTCTGTAAGTGCACAAAGAGAAAGAGTGATAATACCAATCAAAACTTGTGAACATCTAGTGTCTGCCAGCTACAGAGGTCTAGGTTGGTTATATCTGAAAAACTATATTTAGTAGTAATCTTGCTCCCATTTCAAATGGGCAGAACCAGAAACTCAAGAAAAATGTCAAATCAAGAAACAACATCCCCCACCCAATATAAACAGACAATGGAACAGTCACAGCAAACCTAGAGGAGAGTCTTCCACGTGCTACACAAATGCAAATGATAAACATCCTTAATGGAAAATGTGAAAATATAAAGAAAGAGATAATGGAGGAAGCCATAGCTGAACAAGAGGAAAGCATAAACAAGGTGATAAGTGAAAAAGAAGAAGCCATAAAGGAGGCCATAATAAAGGTTTTTCAAAGAAATAAGGATCAATTCATAGAATCCACAAATAAAAACGCGACCAAACTCCAACAAATGTCCAAAGAAAATAAAGCTACTGAGCTAACCACTCAAAAGGAAATCAAGGAGATAAAGAAATACATACATGATCTAAAACAAGAGATGCAAGGCATCAAAAATGAGCAATTAGAAGCAAGGGAGATGAAAATAAAGTAGATAGTTTGATAGCAGTTTAGACAATGCAGAGGAGAGAATTTCCGGGGCTGAAGAAAATTTAGTTATTATAGAGAAAGAACAGAAAATGAGTCAATCCAAATCTAGGAAATATGAGAAAGCGCTTCAGGAGGTCCAAGATACAATTAGGAAGGCTAATTTAAGGCTAGTTGGTATTGAGGAGGGCGTGGAGAAAGAGGTCAATGGTATTGAAAATATACTTCAGGGAATCATCTCAGAGAATTTCCCAAATATCCACAAGGGCAGGCCCATCCACATACGAAAAGCTTTTAGAACCCCAAACAGACCTGACCAGAAAAGAACATCCCACCGCCACATTGTGATCCGAACTGGAACAATAGAAATGAAAGAATAGATCCTAAAGGCAGCCAGGGAAAAAGGATCAGTAACCTATAAAAGCAAACCAATCAGAATAACCCCAGATTTCTCAGCAGAGACCATGCAAGCACGAAGTGACTGGAAGCATATATGTCATGCCCTTAAATCAAATAACTCCCAACCAAGAATACTGTAGCCAGCTAAGCTCTCATTTATAACTGAGGGAACAATAAAAACATTCCATTTCAGGGAAAAGCTGCAACAATATGTCGAAACAAAACCAACACTACAGAGAATTCTCAACGATGCTCTATACATACAAAACCAAAATAAATGCAACATAGGGAAAGAAATGGCACCTAAACAGCATACCATCTAAGGACTACAAGAACTGTCAAGACACAGGCCCTACTAAAAGCTTTTAAAAATGGTAGGAACTAACAAATATCTCTCAATCCTAACTCTCAATATCAATGGACTTAACTCTCCAATTAAACGGCATAGGCTGTTTAGTTGGATCAAAAAGCAAGAGCAATCGTTTTGCTGTCTTCAAGAGACACATCTTACCCAAAAACAATCATCTTTGGAAGTGAGAGGTTGGAATAAACTGTGTCAAGCTAACTGCCCCCATAAACAGGCTGGAGTTGCCATCCTCATATCAGACACAATAGACTTCAAACTAAAATTAGTAAGAAAAGACAAAGAAGGTTACTACATACTACTAAAGGGATCTTTCCTCCAGGAAGACATAACCATCCTAAATATTTACACACCCAGTCCCGGAGCTCCAAACTTCACTTACACTGAAACCATACATAGATCGAAATACAGTGATTGTTGGTGAGTTTAACACACCACTCTCACCTATGGACAGATCAACAAGGCAAAAACTCAACAGAGAAATCTTAGAACTGAACAATTATATAGACCAACTAGATCTAACAGACATCTGCAGAATATTACACCCAGTAACAACACAATATACGTTTTTCTCAGCAGCACATGGAACATTTTCCAAAATAGACCACATCTTAGGCCATAAAACAAACCTGGACAGATTCAGAAACACTGAAATTATTCCATGCACACTCTCAGACCATAAAGACATCAAATTGGAGCTGAACACACATCTCCACCAACGAATACCCTGTAACTCATGGAGACTGAACAACACATTGTTGAATCCAAAACAATGGGTATTCGAAGAGATCAGAAGAGATTTCCAACTGATTATGAAATTTAACAATAAGGAGCACACAAATATCAAGTCCTTAGGGACACAACAAAGGCAGTACTCAGAGGAAAATTTATAGCGCTGAGTGCCTACAACAGCAAGTTGGAAAAATGGCAAACCAACTAGTTAATGTCTCACCTTAACCTCCTGGAAAAAGAGCAACAAACCAACCCTAAACCCATTAGCAGAAAGCAAATTATTAAAATCAAAGCAGAATTGGAATAAAAAAACTATACAAAGAATCAACAAAACAAGGAGTTGGTTCTTTGAAAGAGTTAACAAAATTGACAAGCCCTTAGCAAATCTTACCAAAAAAAGAGAGCATATCGAAATAAACAAAATCGCAGATGAAAATGGTAATATCACGACAGAAATTACCAAGATCCAGACTATCATGAGGGAATACTTCTCAAGCCTTTACGCCAACAAATTTGAGAATCTAGAAGAAATGGATGAATTCCTAGACAATATTAACATACCCACACGGAACCAAGAAGAGCTAACCCAATTCAACAGGCCTATTTCAAGCTCTGAAATAGAAACAGAAATTAGACAACTTCCACTTAAAAAGAGCCCAGGGCCAGATGGATTCACAGCTGAATTCTATAAGGTCTTCAAAGCAGAGCTCACACCAATACTCCTCAAGCTCTTCAACGAAATTGAAAATGAAGGTTCTTTACCAAACTCATTATTTGAAGCCAGTATATCCCTCATCCCCAAACCAGACAGAGATTCATCAAAGAAAGAGATCTATAGACCCATTTCTTTGATGAACATCGATTCAAAACTTCTCAACAAAATAGTGGCCAACCGTCTACAACAACTCATCAAAAAAATTATACACTATGATCAAACTTGATTCATCACATGGAGGCAAAGCTGGTTCAACATACACAAATCAATTAATATAATTAAACACATCAAGAGGAGCAAGGACAAAAATCACATGATTGTCTCAATAGATGCGGAAAAGGCATTTGACAAGATCCAAAACCCCTTTATGGGAAAAGATGTGGAGAAACTAGGAATTCATGGAACATTTCTCAATGTAATAAAGGCTGTGTATGAGAAACCCACTGCTAGTATTATACTTAATGGTGAAAATCTAAAGCCATTCCCTCTAAAATCAGGAAAGAGACAAGGATGCCCACTCTCTCCACTCCTTTTTAACATAGTACTAGAATTCCTAGGCAGTGCAATAAGGCAAGAAGCAAGCATAAAGGGGATCCAAGTAGGGAAAGAGGAAATAAAACTCTCCCTCTTTGCAGATGACATGATTCTGTATTTAAAGAATCCTATAGACTCTACTCCCAAGCTCCTTGAGCTGATTCCAAGCTTTGGAAGGTTAGCAGGCCATAAAATCAACCCTCACAAATCAACTGCCTTACTTTACGCCAACACTGAGAGGAACGAGGCAATAATCAGGAAAGAAAATCCTTTCACAATAGCCTTAAAAAAATAAAGTAAATAGCAATTAGCTTAACTAAGAATGTAAAGGACCGTTTAGATGAAAACTTTCAAACCCTAAAAAGGAAATTAAAGCAGAAGTAAGGAAATGGAAAAACCTCCCATGCTCCTGGATTGGAAGAATCAACATTGTGAAAATGACAATCTTGCCAAGAGCTATCTACAAATTCAATGTAATACCAATCAACATCCCAATGTCATTCTTTAAAGAAATAGAAGAGGCAATTCAAAATTTCATATGGAATAATAAAAGACCCCGTATAGCAAAAACACTTCTTAGCAGAAAAAACAGCGCTGGAGGAATTTCAATTCCAAACTTAAGACTCTATTACAGAGCTATAATTCTCAAAACAGCTTGGTACTGGCACAAGAACAGGCCTGAAGACCAATGGAGTAGAACTGCGGACCCAGATATTAAACCACAGACCTATGGCCACCTAATCTTTGACAAGGGAGCCAAAAAAATAGAATGGAAGAAAGATAGCCTCTTCAACAAGTTGTGCTGGCAGAACTGGTTAAACACCTGCAGAAAACTGAAGTTGGATCCTTCTTTGTCACCTTGCACTAGAATTAACTCCAAATGGATCAAAGACCTGGAGGTAAAAGCTGACACACTGAAAAGTTTACAGGAAGGAATAGGAGATACACTAGGCCTCCTTGGCACAGGTCGAAACTTTCTTAAAAAAGGACCAAGAATCACAACAAATCAGAGAAAGGCTGGATAAGTGGGACTGCATTAAACTGCAGAGCTTTTGTATGGCAACGGATGTAGCTAGTAAACTAATCAGGAAGCCTACAGAGTGGGAGAAGATCTTCACCAACCAAACAATGGACAAAGGCCTCATATCTAAAATATATCAACAACTCAAAAAATTGAATCACTCCAAAACTAACCTCCAAAGTAACACCCATCCCATTAAAAATGGGCCAAAGCCTTAAAGAGAGTC
This sequence comes from Megascapheus bottae, assembly GCA_024803745.1. Lineage (NCBI taxonomy): Eukaryota > Metazoa > Chordata > Mammalia > Rodentia > Geomyidae > Megascapheus > Megascapheus bottae. The sequence goes on along the minus strand of JANJXV010000052.1, from coordinate 5,275,729 downwards.
TTCTCTGAAGAAGAAACAAAAATGGCCTATAGACACATGAAGAAATGCTCCACATCTCTGATCATAAAAGAAATGCAAATCAAAACAACTCTAAGATTCCACCTCACTCCAGTTAGAATGGCCAGGATCAGGAAAACGAATGACAACAGATGCTGGAGCGAATGTGGCCAGGAGGGGTCACCACTACACTGTTGGTGGGAGTGCAAACTCGTTCAACCACTATGGAAAGCAGTGTGGCAGTGCCTCAAAGGCTAAACATAGAACTCCCCTATGACCCAGCAATTCCACTACTTGGCATTTACCCAACAATCCAGAAACAAGGGCATACTAAACCCACTAGCACAACAATGTTCATTGCAGCACTATTCACCATAGTAAAGATATGGAACCAACCCAGATGTACCTCAGTTGATGAGTGGATCAACAAGTTGTGGTATTTGTACACAATGGAATTCTATGCTGCTGTCAGAAAGAATGACATCACCCCATTTATTAGGAAATGGAAAGACTTAGAACAAATCATATTAAGTGAAGTAAGCCAGACTCAAAGGAACTTAGGCTCAGTGGTTTCCCTCATTCGTCATAATCAGTAGAAACCTTTGGCTCTACTAGCAGAGATTGTCAATAGAGCAAAAGGCCATATATAAGGCCATATAATGTGAAGCTAATTGAAAGGACCTCCAGGATATTGACACAAATGCCATATAATGAATGATTGTTGTCCTTAATGTACTATGTTGTCTCTCATCTCGTTTGCTGTCCCTTGGTTATCCCATATTGGTATAGTATCTCACTTTATCTTATATATTGAATTTATTTGTATTTGGATATTTGAAATTTGATAGGGAAGGGGGGAAAACCAAGACGGGTGGGGGGTGTGGGGTTGGAGGGAGATGGGTACCAAGACATGTGAAATGGTATCAATGTATGTGTATTAATGCACCTTCTATCTGGCAAATATCATCTAACCTTTTTACTAATTACAATAAAAAAATGAAAAAAAGAAAGTTGTAGTGTGTGGGGAGGATGATGCGGTCAAATACATTTCTTCTTAGAAATTTACCTCATCTGGTTGCCCCGGATTTTCCTGGCCTTCTTCTTAGAGAAAGTTCTGTTATACTGGATTTGTGGCTTGGCAATGATCTAGCATGTACATCTTCGAGTAAGACATCCACAACTTCCATGCCTGAGACTCGAGTTTCCTGACCTTTGGCAACAGCACAGAAACATCTTTCTTCCTCCTGAGCCACAGGCCAAGTGTGCTGGCTTGAGCTGGTTGTTAGTTACAGTGGCTTGGTTACCAGGGTTCCATATTCTGTTCCATTGTGAGGGAGGCAGGGTCACCTTTCAGGGCCCAATGACCAGGGATCCTTGCTCACAAAAGACCTCACCAAAGACATACTGGAGGCTGAATCTCTCCTCCAATCTCCCAATATACTTGTGGATGTAGTAAACAGCACACCTTATTTGTCCAATCCCAATGTCTTCCACTAGGCCCAACTACCAGTCTGGTCTCAGACTCAAGGAGCCTTTCTTAGGTAAGATCCAAACAAGGGTCAACATTGCCCTCATGCTTTACAAAACATTGGCTTCACAGTGCCTTCTCTGCCTGCATTTTGCCCCTTGTCGAATTTTTTTTTGCTAGTCTTGGGACTTGACCTCAGAGTGTGAACATTGTTCTTGGACTTTCTTTAGACCTTAGCTGTCCCACCGAGCCACAGCACCACTTGCAGCGTTTCCTATGTATGTGGTAATGAGGAATCAAACCTGAGTCTTTTTGCTTGGTAGCCAAGTACTCTACCACTAGGTCAAACACACAGGGCATCTTGCACATATTTTTGACGTCAATCTACTAGGATATTATTAGGTTTCTGTATCCTAATCAATTTTTTCCTGATGATTAGCCTTGCTTTCATGTGGAAAAAATGCAAGAGGGAAAAACACAGAAGAATTAGTGAAATTAAAAAAAAAGCATTAGACACAGTTAAGTGTTCACTCTTTGTAGGAGAAAAGATATTTGGATATGATGATGATGATGATGATGATGACTTTATAATTACTATGTCAGGGTTGAGAGTTTGGCATAGTGGTAGAGTGCTTGCCTAGCATCCATGAAGATCTGGGTTTGATTGCTCAGTATCACATAGATAGAAAATCTAGATGTGGCACTGTGGCTCAAGTGGCAGAGGGCTAGACTTGAGAAAACCCGAGGACAGTGCTCAGGCCCTGAATTCAAGCCCCAAGACTGGCAGAAAGATAAAAGAAAATAAAAATGCTTTTTACGAGCTAATTCACTCACAGCATTTGCTTCTGAAACCTTCGCTTCTGCATCTTGCGAAATACCCCTTTCCCTCAACGTAGACAAGAAAAACAGATCCATCCCATGGTCCACTGTGAGGCCACTGGTTGGGCTAAGAGCTAGTCGTGCAGCAACATATAAGTTTTATTCTAATACTTTCCAAACTTTGTACTCAAATATGCTACCTACTTACCAACTTAGGTCAGTTATCCTTATGCTATACCTTTTCTTCATGACTACAATATTCTTACACTCCTACGTTAATCCTTTTGTACCTCCCCTGACCTCTCTCATTCTTTTTTTCTATCTCTGGACCTCTGCTCGTCTTTCAACCCTTATACTGCACGGATCTACACTTGATGGCTGTTGAGCAATATTGTATATGTAGGTGGTTAATTATTCTCTAAGCTCAGAGGGACTTAAAGACAATAGAGATTGGATTGAGAGGATTATTGTTTGGGGTATAAATCGCTTATCAGTGGTTGTATTAGACTGGTCTGTAAGTGCACAAAAAGAAAGAGTGATAATACCAATCAAAACTTGTGAATATCTAGTGTCTGCCAGCTACCGAGGTCTAGGTTGGTTATATCTGAAAAACTATAATCATATTTAGTAGTAATCTTGCTCCCATTTTCAAATGGGCAGAACAAGAAACTCACGAAAAATGTCAAATCAAGAAACAACGTCCCCAACCCAATGTAAATAGACAATGGAACAGTCACTGGCAAACCTAGAGGACAGTCTTCCAAGTGCTACACAAATGCAATTGATAAACATCCTTAATGGAAAATGTGAAAATATAAAGAAAGAGATAATGGAGGAAGCCATAGCTGAACAAGAGGAAAGCAAAAACAAGGTGATAAGTGAAAAAGAAGAAGCCATAAAGGAGGCCATAATAAAGGTTTTTCAAACAAAGATTGATGAATTCATAGAATGCACAAATAAAAACGGGACCAAACTCAAGCAAATGTCCAAAGAAAATAAAGCTACTGAGCTAACCACTCAAAAGGAAATCAAGGAGATAAAGAAATCCATACATAATGTAAAACAAGAGACGCAAGGCATAAAAAGTGAGCAATTAGAAGCAAGGGAGATGAAAAATAAAGGAGATAGCTTTGATAGCAGGTTAGACAATGCAGAGGAGAGAATTTCCGGGGCTGAAGATAATTTAGGTATTATAAAGAACAGAAAATGAGTCAATCCAAATCTAGGAAATATGAGAGAGCGCTTCATGAGGTCCAAGATACAATTAGGAAGCCTAATTTAAGGCTAGTTGGTATTGAGGAGGGCGTGGAGAAAGAGGTCAATGGTATTGGAAATATACTTCAGGGAATCATCTCAGAGAATTTACCAAATATCCAGAAGGGCAGGCCCATCCAGATACGAGAAGCTTTTAGAACCCCAAACAGAACTGACCAGAAAAGAACATCCCACCGCCACATTGTGATCCGAACTGGATCAATAGAAACGAAAGGAAAGATCCTAAAGGCAGCCAAGGAAAAGGGATCAGTAACCTATAAAGGCAAACCAATCAGAATAACCCCAGATTTCTCAGCAGAGACCATGCAAGCACGAAGTGACTGGAAGCATATATGTCATGCCCTTAAATCAAATAACTACCAACCAAAAATACTGTAGCCAGCTAAGCTCTCATTCAAACTGAGGGAACAATAAAACATTCCATTCCAGGGAAAAGATGCAACAATATTTCGAAACAAAACCAACACTACAGAGAATTCTCAACGATGCTCTATACATAGAAAACCAAAATAAATGTAACATAGGGAAAGAAATGGCACCTAAACAGCATACCATCTAAGGACCACAAGAACTGTCAAGACACAGGCCCTACTAAAAGCTGTTAAAAATGGTAGGAACTAATAAATATCTCTCAATCCTAACTCTCAATATCAATGGACTTAACTCTCCAATTAAACGGCATAGGCTGTCTAGTTGGATCAAAAAGCAAGAGCCATCGTTTTGCTGTCTTCAAGAGACACATCTTACCCAAAACAATCATCTTTTGAAAGTGAGAGGTTGGAATAAACTCTATCAAGCTAACTGCCCCCATAAACAGGCTGGAGTTGCCATCCTCATATCAGATACAATAGACTTCAAACTAAAATTAGTAAGAAAAGACAAAGAAGGTTACTACATACTACTAAAGTGATCTTTCCTCCAGGAAGACATAACGATCCTAAATATTTACACACCCTTTTGAAGATTCTCAAAAGATTGAAGATACTGCCAGTGTAAGTTAGATTCCGGCATTCATATTAAATAATGCAATGAGTAGGGATTTATATTTGAAATATCACTGTTGACAAAATCTAACACATATTTGCTTAGTATTTGCTTTTGATTTCCCAAGAAGATCAGTACAAGCTAACATGTGTGGCATATTTCGACTGGGAGAAATGATTCAGAATATGTGACTCATTTGAACAGGAGTCAGTGAAAGATACAGAAGCAGGATACCCATATTGTGATAATTTGTATCTTTTGCATATTTTGTGTTTGTTATTAATTCTATTTGTAGTGTACATTTCTAGGTAAAAACTTTTAAAATATTTCCAAACAATTTGTTATTTCAACAGCAAAAAACATTTATATGCCTGATAAAATTTACAGAATCCAAATTTTTCCATATTATTTTTTGTTTTTTGGGTTTTTTTTGGTGGGTCATAGATCTTGAACTCAGCCTGGGTACTATCCCTGAGCTCTTCAGGTCCAGGCTACCACCTTACCCTGGAGCCATGCCCCACTTCCCATTTTCTAAAGGTAAATTGGAGATAAGAGTCTCAGGTCTTTTTGTGCCAGGATGGCTTTAAACCTTGATCCTCAGATCTCAGCCTCCTGAGTAGCTAGGATTATAGAAGTGAGCCACCACCCCATCATGCTCAGCATTCTGGTTTTTTTTTAAACAAGCCCTTTGGCTGGAACTCGGTCTGAGCACTGTCCTTCAGGTTTCCTCAAGCCTAGTGATCTTCTACTTGAGCCACAGCACTACTTCTGGTTTTTTTCTGTGTATGTGGTACTGCGGAATTGAACCTTCGTCTTCATACAAGCACTCTACAACTATGCCAAACTCCCAGCCCCTCCACATTAGTTTTTATAATAGATCTTTCCATGCATCCAGGATGGCTAGAAATCCTTCTTGAGTTTCCCAAGATCAGGGAGCCTAGGTTTGTCCCATCCTGTGTGGCTACATAACCATTGTTTAGGGTACAGTTCTCTCTTCATTCTACCCATCTAGAGCAATTTTCATCTTCCATGTATAATCATTAAACATTCAGCTCCTGTTCCTCTCTACTCCATTCTCTGGAACCATCGTGCTTTTTGGCTCCAAGGGTTTGTTGATCCTTGGAAGCTCTGGAAGGGAAAACATACCCTAGCTCTTCCTTTATGACTGCTGTATTTTTAGTTTACTGTAATCAAGATTCATCTGTAAAATATAGTAAAATATTCTTCCTTTTCAATGCATTGTTTTGCATATTTCTATCTTTTGATTATTATTAATAGTTGTGAATGGATTCTCCACATATTTGTTCTAGTCTCTGCTTTCTCTTCCGTTAGGTACAAATCTAGAAATAGAAGTGTTGGACCATATTTCTATGTAATTCTATATTTAGTACTTTTTTTAGCACTCTCCACGCAATTTTTGATTGTTTTATATTCCTTGCAGAACTATTCCAAAGTTCTACTTCTTCTCACTACCTTCCCAGTAATAGTTAGAATTTGAAAGTTGTTTTTTGTATGCGTGTGTGTGTGTGTGTGTGTGTGTGTTTGTGTGTGTGTATGTGGATCTTTTTGTTTAAAACTATATTTATTTTAACATATTTAAAGTAATGATTTCATTGTAATTTTAATTTTTCTCATGACTGTCAATATTGAACTTCTTTCTACATTTTGAACTACTATTTCTATCTATTCTTTTTAGAAAATCTTCTCCAATCTCCAATTTTTTCCCTTTTTTTGTGGGGTAGTGGGGAAAGTCATGGGGCTTGGACCTTGGCCCATGAGCTCTTTAGTTTAAGACTATTGTCCTACCCTGAGTATTGCCCCTCAGTTCTTCTGCTCACAGCTCCCTACCCCTCTTCCCATTATATACAGAACAAAGGTCATCCTCAGTATTTTTGAAAAAGTAAAACATACAGTAAATTTATAGTATAAAACAGCAAGAAATAAATTTCTTGCCAGGTGCAGTGACTTCTACCTGTAATCCTAGCTACTCAGATATCAGGCTGATATCTAAAGATTTGGTTCAAAGCCAGCCTGGGCATTAGAAAATCTATGAGACTCTCATCTACAGTTAACCACTAGAATATGGGAAATGGCACTGTGGCTTCATAGGTAGGGTGATAGCCTTGAGTTGAAGAGCTCAGGAACAGTGCCCAGGCCCAGAATTCAAGCCTTACAAATCCCCCAGCCAAAAAAAGAAAAAAAAGTTTCTTCCCCAAGTGATTATTATGCCAGCCATAGAACATTAACATTCTGGGTGTACTTCACAGTATTATTACTTGATACCTTAAAATTTTGCAATATTCTCACGGTACCAGCATATGTCATCATATAATGTAGTTCCTTTTCAATGGAATAATTCCATTTATAACCTAAATCTACTCCCCCGACTTATTTTTGTCGATAATAAATTGCTCTACCATGATATGCCACAAGCCATTAAACATTTTATGGTGGGTAATTGGAAAGGAGTCTCATGGAATTTTGTGCTAGGCTGGCTTTGAACCATGGTCCTCAGATCTCAGTCTCCTGAGTAGCTAGGATGACAGGCATGAGCCACCAACACCTGGCTTGCCTTTTTATTTTTTTTTGGGTCTTGGGACTTGAACTCTGGGCCAAGGCACCATCCCTAAGCTTTTCAGGTCAATATTTCATGTAAGTCTAAACATTTAAGTAAAGGAATACAATTCCAACAAAAAAAGAATAAAATTCCAGACATGGTGTGTTTATAACTCAGTGCTAATTACTTGATGAAAATGTGCCATTCCAGAAGCTGGGGTCATTTGATGATGTAGCTGTGGATTTCAGCTGGGAGGAGTGGCAGCATCTGGACAATGCTCAGAGGTCCCTGTACAGAGATGTGATGCTGGAGACCTACAGCAACCTGGTGTCCTTAGGTGAGCAAAAGTCAAATTCACTTGCAAGGCCAAGTGCCTTGTTATTTTGCAGATACGTGAATGTTTATCAAACTTTCAATACTATTCAAATGAAAGATTCCAGGCCCTGAGAAGTATCATTACTTTCTAAAGAAAACCTAAGGTAATTTTGTACTCATTCTTCAGGATACCTTCAGGATACTTTGACAACAGTTCTAAATTATGTTTCCTCTAATGGAGACGACATTCCAAACTTATACAGTAATGGTAAGTGGATAAACAATCCAGAATAGAATATATATATCATTATTGGAAATAGGATCTACAAATCACTAAACAGTGAGTTTATAATGGAAACCTGGCACTAGGTGCAATATTTCATGCCTGTAATCTTAAAATATTCAGGAGGAAGAAATCTAAGAATTCTAATTTGAAGCCAACAATGGCATAAAAATTGCCATGAAACTCTATAACTCCAAGTAACCCCTCAAAAATGTTAGTGGAGTGTCAAGAGTTTGACTTTGTGGTTGAGTGCTTGCCTAGCATGCATGAAGACCTATGCATGTAAGTGGAGCTGGGACTCAAACTGGTATTTTTCTAGACTTGAGCAAGATAGCTAAGTTTATGCCATACAAAATGAATCCAGAGCTGGGGAAAAGTCAACCATGGAGCCTTGAGAAATGAGAAAAAAAAGATTTAATAGATAACTTGTGAGTAGGATGTCTGCGAACTTAAAGCAATGATGACACAGCATAAGAAATAATTCTCTACTGTTTCTAATTTACAGGCCCTTTGTTCCCAAACCTGTATTAATTGTCAAGCTAGATCACTGTGCAGAACTCTGGATAGGAAATTCCTCTGACAAGAATATCACAGGTGAGTGAATGCATCTTCATATTGATGTTGGAGCCTGAGCCCCATTGGTAAGTTCATGTTGTGATGTACTGAGCAATAATATTCTTAGTTACCCTAAATCCTGTGTGGAACCTATGGAATTCTTTGTGAATGAATCAAGAATCATTTTCTTTTCCCAATCCTATGCCTGGTCTCAGGGCCTGAGCATGGTCCTTGGGTTTTCTCAAGGCTAGCTCTCTACTTCTTGAGTCATAGCACCACTTCTGGCTTTTTCTTTGTATGTAGTACCAAGGAACTGAACCAGGTCTTTGTGCATGCTAGCCCAAACCCCCGGCACCAAGAATCATAGGGTGATATGACCAATTCTATGTGGCAGTAGAGTTAAAGTTAGATTTCTCTGTAGAAATCACTGTGAAACAAAATAAAATGAGAACGCCATGAGCCCGTGGCTCATGCCTGTAATCCTAGCTACTTAGGAGGCTGAGATCTGAGGATCAAGGTTCAAAGACTGACATATAACAAAAACACCTTAGACTCTTCTCTCCAATGAACGAATAGAAAATGAGAAGTGGGGTTGAGGCTAAAGACATAGGGCAGTAGCCTTGAGCTGAAGAGCTCAGGAAGAACAGCCAGGTCTAGAATTCAAGTCCCATGACTGCAAAACAAGAAAGAAAGAAAGAAAGAAAGAAAGAAAGAAAGAAAGAAAGAAAGAAAGAAAGAAAGAAAGAAAGAAAGAAAGAGGGAAGAAAGAGGGAAGGAAGGAAAGGAAGAAAGAAAGAAAGAAAGAAAGAAAGAAAGAAAGAAAGATATTTCATTTCTTTAAAACTATGACTATAAATGATTGAGCAAACAAGGAATAAGTCAGGGCATTATTCTCTGATAAGGATAATATCTTTTTGCTGGTAGGAAGAGACTGGTATTCAGAACCAGACCTTTCCACCAGAAATTGAGCCTAGTGGTAGAGTGCTTGCCTAGCATGCACAAAGACACAGGTTTGATTCCTTATTACCACATACATAGAAAAAGCCAGAAGTAATGACTTCATTGGTAGGGTTCTAGTCTTGAGAAAACCCAAGGACAGTGGTTAGGTCCTAAGTTCAAACCCAGGAATGGAAGGAAAAAACAACAAAGTTTCAATCAACATAAGAAAATTAACTAGACAATGAGCTGGGGATTTTCTGGTCTTCCATGGAGTGTTAGAAAAGGAATTTTTATAAGACTTCAAATTGAAAGAAACAAATTTCAAGATTCCCACAAATACCTAAATTGAGACTTGAGTGAGAAGTTGTAACTGAAGGGATATAGGTGTAAGTCCTTACTCTCAAGAATCGTTCTTGCTTGGATCAAAGGCAAACAGACATATAAACCAAACTTGTGGCCGCTGAATATAGAAAAAATTCGTGTTCCTCACTTAATGGTTAATAAGCAAACAGCATTGAAACTGGGTAAGGTAATCCTATCTGCTACTCAGGACCTGAGACTCTTATCTGTAGTTAACTCTAGAAAAGAGTATGTGGGGCTGTAGCTCAAGGATAGGGGTTATAGTCTTCTGCTGAAGTGTTCAAAGACAGGGCCGAGACCTATGAACTACAAAAAAAAAGAAAAGAAAAGAAAAAATTTTAAAAAGATGCAAAACAGCACAGTATTTAGATTATTTCTCAAAAATAAAAGAAAGGCAGCTATTCCTCAATGTATAAACAAAAGAGTATTTGAAAAAAAACATCTGCAGGTATAGTATAGGTAGTCCTCAGCTTAAAACTGTAGCAATACATATTTGGGTAATTTCAATAAATATTTCCTGTGATATAAAAAGAGAACTAAAACACAGAAAAACATTATTGGTCATTGTAAAATATCATTTTCTTAATAGGTTAGGGAGAAAAGCATATATTTCTCACAAATCAATTTCCACTTTTATATTTTAAAATATCTAACACTTAGGATGGGAAAGTAAAGTCATTACCTTTACAGTAAGAAATATTTGTATCTCATGTATGTTTGTGTCTTTTTTTCTATGACTCATTTTAGATGTCCAGGTAATGGAAAATGTGTTCAAGACCTGCCAGGAAAATCCACATGAATGTCTTTGTGAAGTAGCAGTTGCAAGTAGTATCGAAGTGGAGGAAAACGTGAGATTTGCAACAACTTTAAATTTGAGCTCTACACAAAATCCAGAGCTGATTAGGAATAACGGTAACAACTTAGGGGTGAGGACTGAGGAGTTCATTAAGTGTCAGAACATGCTTCTGTCTCCTAAGCCTGATGAGATGCATGCTGCATATTGATCTCGTATGTCTCCTGTTCTTAAAAAATCCATCGGATATTCAGAGCATTTTATTCATGATTGTGACAGTCCAAAAGATCTGCAGTATCATAATTCTGTTCTCCCTGCCCAAGAAATTCTTCAGGGAGGGAGAAAAACTGCTAAATGTACTGTGTGATGAAAAATATTGTACTTAACACCGACCATCACTACACATCCGAAAATGTACACAGGAGAGACTTCTCATACATGTAGTGAATGTGAGAAATCTTTCAGTAATGAAATACGCCTTACAATACTTCAGAGCAAATATCCTGAGATATGTGATGTGTACATCAAGTGTGAAAATTAATTTCTGAGAAGTCAGACCTGACGCTCCAACCTCGATCTCCAAGAGAAGACAAAGCTTATGAATATGAGGAACGTAATAAAATTTCTGCCCAGAATTCAGCTCTCAGCACACATCAGAGATCTCACACAGAAGAGAAATCTTTAATGGGATAAATGTGGGAAGACTTTTAGACTGAAATCATACCTCACTTTGCACCAGAGAAGACACACAGAAGAGAAACCTTATGAATGTAACAAATGTGAAAAGTCTTTCACCCAGAAGATACACCTTCGAGTTCATCAAATAACACACACAGGAGAGAAATCTTATAAGTGTAATGAATGTGGAAAGTCTTTCCAAGGGAAGGGAAAACTTCGTGTTCATCAGAGAATACACACAGGATTGAAACCTTATGAATGTAACCAATGTGTAAAGACTTTCAGACAGAAATCTTCCCTCAAATTTCATCAAAGAACACACACAGGAGAGAAACCTTATGTGTGCAACAAATGTGGAAAGACCTTCAAGTGGAAGTCATATCTTGATGGGCATAATAGAACACACACAGGAGAGAAAACTTATGCATGTAGTGAATGCGGAAAGTCTTTCAAATGGAAGGTAAAACTCCATGTTCATCAGAGAATATACTCAGGAGAAACACCTTATGAGTGTAACATATGGGGAAAGTCCTTCACAGAAGCAAAACCTCAACATGCATAAGACAATTCAAACAGGAGAAAAACCTTATGAATGTAACCGATGTGGAATGTCTTTCAAATGGAAGTCTTCCCTCAAATTGCATCAGAGAACACACACAGGAGAGAAACTGTACGAGTGCATCAAATGTGGTAAGACCTTCAGATGGAAGTCACATTACAGGAGGCATAACAGAATTCACACATATTAGAAACCTTAGGAATATGACCAAATTTGAAAGTCTTTCGTGCAGTATTCACCCTTCAGGAAGCGTAAGAGAGTTCACAAATATGAGAAGCCTTAGCAATGTAATAAATAGGAAAGACTTTTTAGTCTGTGGAAGAAAACTCAGCTTGTGTCACAGAACCAACACAAGATAAAACCCTTAATGAATGTAGCAAATGTTCAGTCTTTTCCCCAGAAGGCACAAGTCAAGATTTATCACTAAACACCCACAGGATAGAACCCTATGAATGAAATGAAAGGGAAATTTTTTTGAAGAACTCATACTTGAGTTTGCATGATACCACACAGACACAGGATAAAAATCGTATGAATATAAGAATATGAAAAATCCATCATGAACGCATGACTAAGTATAAAATGCACATAGGAGAGAAAAACCTTATGAATATTACAAATGTGTAAAGTGTTTGACCTGGAAGGCATACTTCTGTGTTCATCACAAACCTGATTCCTATAGAAGAAAAGAAAACTAATGAATAGTACAAATGTGCAATGACTTTTAATCAGAAGTCAGTCTTCAGTACATTTCAGAACATACACAATAGAGAAATACTGAGTAATGAAAAACATTGAGCTATATATAGAATCTCTGTATATGGGAGCATTAGGGTAAGTCTTCTAAACAAAGTCAACCTTCAGCAAGCATTAAGAGCACTCACAGAAGAAATAATAGCATGTAGGAAAACCTTTGTCAGAAACCTCTAAAAGCTGACTCTGTGGCTTAGTGGTAGAGTGCTAACCTATCAAGGATGAAGGCCTGGGTTAGATTCCTCAATAGTACGTGAACAGAGCAAGCCAGAAGCAGCACTGTGGTTCAAATGGTAGAGTGCTAACCTTGAGCAAAAGTAGCTCAGGCCCTGAGTTCAAGCCTAAGGATTGGAGAGAGAGAGAAAGAGAGAGAGAGAGAGAGAGAGAGAGAGAGAGAGAGAGAGAGAGAGAGAGAGAGAGAGATACAGAAAGAGAGAAAAAGAGAGAAAAGAGAGAGAAACAGGAACTTCTAAATTTTACAGAGATAGAGAAGGAGAGAGAGAAGGAGACAGAAACTAATTTCTAAACTTTACAGTCTTTCTATTTCCTTACAAATTCGTCTATGTCATTCTTTCTGACAGAAGCACAGAATTCCATTGTGTAAAAATATTATATTTGATCTACTCATCAACTGACGGGCATCTGGGTTGGTTCCATACCTTTGTTATAGTAAATAGTGCTGTGATAAATGTTATTGTTCTAGTGAATTTAGTGTGTCCTCTCTGGACGATTGGCAAGTAGTGAAATTGCTGGATCACAGGGGAGCTCTATGTTTAGTCTTTTTGGGATACTGCCATAGTGCTTTCCATAGTGGTTGAACGAGTTTGCAATCCTACCAGCAGTGTAGTAGTGATCCCTCCTGGCCACATCCCCTCCAGCATACGTTATTAGATTTCTGGATCTTGGCCATTCTAACTGGAGTGAGGAGGAAAAGGGAAAGAGGAACTGAGGAACTGAAACTTAGAATGTAAACCACGTTTGATGGAACTATAAACCCTGGAGAAGGAAATTAACGCAGAACTGAGGAAATGCAAAAACCTATGCTCCTGGTTTGGAAGAAGTAATATTGTAAAAATGGCAATCTTGATAGGGACTATCTACAAATTCAGTGCAATATTCATCAATATCCCAATGTCATTCTTTAAAGAAACAGAAGAGGAAATCCAAAATTTCACTTGGAATAATAAAAGACCCCTTTTAGTCTGTCTTCTTGCATGATACATAATGTTTAATCTCACCTTCTCCACCAAAATCTCACCTTTCTCATTGAGACATAGGTGGCCCTGTTTACTAGCAGCAAAGGCTCAAACGCGCAGTTTCAGGTGTCACCACTGCCTCTGTTACTGGGTAGATCCAACTCTGTCATCGATTCTGAGGTCTGCTCTGGGAGTCTTGGTCACAAGTTGTTCTGTGGCATCTGCTGCCAGCCTGTGCCTATTTGCTTACTTTTCCTCCAGCAGCCTACAACAGGGAATGAAGTTCTGGCGCTGATGCTCTCCTTCATATGCAGGGCAGGATGAGCCCAACCCTCCCTCATCTTCCTCTTGCAATTTTTGGGAAAAAAATGTGCTGGCAAAAGTCCTCAGGTGTGGCGCATGGCTGATCCACACATTTAATCCAGGCTGGTCAGGAGGCTGAGATCTGAGTATGGAAGTTCCAAGTCACCTAGAACAGGAAAGTCTGATAGATTCTTACTACCAAAAATAAAAACAGCTGGGAATGGAGTTTGGGCTCAAGTGGTAAAGGGCTAGTCTTGAGTACAAATGCTTTGTGCCCAGGCCCTGAGTTCAGGCTCCAGCACTGCCAACAACCTCACTTTAGTGAGATTTTAGCTTTATCCATGTAGGCACATCTCACTGGAATCTTTGCTGGTAGAGATAGTCTTCATAATTTTGTCTCAAGGTAAAGGTCCTCCTGGGGTAGTACACAAAAGGTGTCATGGAGAGAGGAGCCCCACTTGCTTCAGGTTTGAAGATGGCATAGGTCAAGCCAGCATGGAGTTGGCACATCAGTCTTTTTCCTAGCACCACCTACCAGTGAATGTCAAATGACATTGATTGTTGTGGGATTGTGTGATTGAAGTGCCCCATTAAGGGCAGTGTTAGCACATCCAAACTTGGATACCAGGGATGCTGAAATCTCAAAGCTAAGATTTCTGTTGGCTACAGAAATGCTGGTGTGTCTGTGATTCACTAAAAGTTCAGGTGCAAAGCTTCTGAAGCTTGATGCCATGTGTTTATTCCATTTAGTAAAATTATTTTAATGCACTGTATAAGTTAAAACATTTGATAAGAGTCAGGGGTTGTGAAAACATTGTTCATGAATTCAGGTGTCTGGCAGGGTAATGGGGGGTGTTGGTGGCTGGGACTATGTAGCTGGAGCTGCTATCATACCATGGATCATGTTCCTCTTTGTCTGGGAGAAATGACTCCAAAGATGAAATTTGAATGGTGAGGAAAAGATGATGATGTACTCAGGGAATTTCTCCTAAACAAATACTCATGTGGAAGTGGGATGGGGGCTGGGCATGTCTGAGGCAGAGCTTAAGGGAGCTTCTCATGGCGTTGGGAACGTTCCTTGCGACTTCAGGCATGCAGCAGGGTGTTTTAGATGACCATTGTGAGATGGATGGAATAAGACTGGAGACAAGATGAATGCTGGGATCCTGCAATGCTCTTGCATGAGTGGCTGGTGGCTCACCTGAAAGAACTAATTATGTCTAAAAAAGAAATCAGGAATTTGTTTTGATTAGATAATACCTGTAATCCGAGGCATATTCAGGATCCTGATCTTAGTATTGTGGTATAAAACCAACCCAGCAAAGGGAAAAATGCATGAGACTCATACTCCCAGTTTAGAGCAAGAACAAAGATTGAAGTAGAGCTGTGGCTCAAGAGCTAGAGTGCTACCTTGAGCAAAGAAAAGCTAAGAAAAAACTCCAGGTCTTGAGTTCAAGGCCAGGAATGAAAGAAGGAAGGTAAAAAAAGGGAAGTATGTGAGGAAGGGAAATATATAAATGAAAGAGAGAAGGAACTAGAAATTTAAAACTAGAGAATATTTAAAAGTCATCAGTCCTTCTAAGAAAAGTGTTGGAGTATGGGTTCTATATGTGGTGAACTGGAAGCCCAGCAGTGACTTGTTAACCAAAGAGTCACCATGATGAGCAAAGGATAGAAATCTGCATGAGCCTCTTAGCGGATTGATTCACAGAAGGGAACCTCAGCTCCCATCCCATAGTTAGAAGTATATAGAGATGGGGAAGTTGGCATCACCTTGATGTCATTGTGTCCATGGAGACTGGAAGCCATGGCTCTGTGAAAGCACAATGTTCTGGTTCCTGAGCTGGAAGGCTGAGGAGAGCCAAGTCCTGGCCATGAAGAAATCAGGGTGGCAGCAGAGCAACTCTGATGCGGTGTGTGCCTCCTTGGCTGTTCTTATTCTGAGGTGGGTCAGGCCGGAGCGGGTGATAGTAACTGTTTTGTGGTCACAAGCCCTTCACCAAGAGCTTCCTCTGGGATCCTCATAAGCTACAGGGTGGCTGGTGGTGGGATGTGTGTGGGGTGGAAGTGACAGAGGGATGGACGCATGGCAAGGTGCGTGAAGAAATGAGAGGAATGATGAGAGCCCAGTTCATTGGTTTCCAAGGTTAATGGGTGGGAGGTAGAGAGGCATGATGGAGGAATGATGGAGGCAGGGGAAGGTGGTGACAGAGTGAGGCCATCTGTAGTGCCAGCCTGGCCATCATCTGAAGCCCATAGGCAGCTTCCTGATCCTTCACTTAGTCCTGCTCCTTGTGGAGGGAATGTCACGTGTACCCAGAGCTAGGGGTGGGGCAATGTTAGTAGCACCTGGAGAACCATTGGCCTCTACCTGGGCGAAGGGTGGTTATGGCTCCCATGCTGGGTGGCCTGATAGCTATGGAACAGATCTCTCCTTAGCTACCACAGTCAGTGGCTGCTCTCCATCTAGGGTTAGGGCACCTGCTCAGCCATCAGGACACCCCATGCAGGACAGAGGCCTACAATTCAGATGGCAGCACAGGGGTGAAGATGATCTCACCGTAGCCCTAGTTACATGGCTGTCCCTGCATGCAGGACAGGATGAGCTGGGGGAAGATGTTCTCTGTGTTTTTCCACAGCCTATCCCGGCCTCTTCTTGTGTCTGATTAGACCAAGAGACTACCAGGTTCCCTCTCATAGTCCTGGTTCTTTTCCTTTTACAGTCATGAGGCTTGAACTCAGGTCCTGGGTACTGTCCCTGAGCTCTTTTGCTCAAGGTTGATGCTCTACCATTTGAACCATAGTGCCATTTCCAGCTTTTCCTTTTCATGTGGATCTCTGATATGTCCAGTGCTGTGCCTGCAGGGAGGCACTCACCCCACAGACAGAGCCACCTCTGCCGTGACTGTGACTGCCCACAACCCTCACACCCAATCCTTGCACACCCCTCGACTCCAGTTTTAGCTCCTCTTGGACTGGGTGTCCAGCCTACCCCTTCCTACACTCACAAAGGGTCTACAATTGACTTCCCAGGGTCTTTTCTTCTGAAAGCCAGAGTACAGACTGTGCACATCTTGACGATCACAGAGCTCAAAGCCAAAGGCTGAGATGCAGAAGGGGGTGACCCCGTAGCTGCACAGGGCCCATGGATCATCCTGTGCATCCCCCAGCCTGTGACTTCCCCCACCCCCTTGGCAGGGAAGCTCCATGCCCACATCCTGATCCCTGGTCCCCTCCAATTCCATTCTCCCTTGGATTTTGCAGACTGTCTACCATCAGGATCTAAAATTCTATTCATCACTTTATGTCCGTATCACTGATTTGCTACTTGGGCAGGATCTCCTCGTGCCTGGAGAGTGGGCATGTCATGTACTCTCTGTGGAGAAGTTGCCCCAGGAGAAGAAATATGCACTTCATGTGAGTGTTGGACAGGGCAGGAGGGCTCCCTAGGATCAGAAGCCACAGGAGGGGTGCAGATGGGGGAATGCTAGGGGCCCCAGGGGACAGTGGGAGTTAGGGCACAGTTTTGTCCTTCTGCAGGGTTGACACCGCTTCACAAACCCAACAGAATGAGGTTCACATTACAGATGTCAGAGACAGTGCAGATTGCCAATGGGCGCAGGGGTCACTGTCACCCCAGATGCTGGCTGCATGCTGGGATGCACACAGAGATTTTTTCAAGATCAGATAATGAGGATGTTGCAGGGTGTAACCATTCTTTTCAGATGGCTCTCTAGCTCTCTTGAGCTTCATCTCTATCTTTGGCTTTTTCTTGGCAGTTAACTGGAAATGAGACTTTCATGGACTTTCATTTCTGGACTGGCTTCAAACAGAAGCTATGCACAGTTTTCAAACCATACCCTACTGAAGAAGGGAAGCTTGATCTGGTGCTTAACTGGGTTGCACTTTGGCTCCGTTTGCTATGCCTCACGGGAGGGGGCTCATCATTTGTAGACTAAGATCTCATGACCTTCAAAGCCAAATGCTACCTGAAAGTTCAGGGTCCCAGCCTATGTGTTGGGCCGGGGTGAATACATTCTCTGTTATGCTGGGTCATCAACCCATGTTTTAAGCTGGAAGTAGGCAGTGCCACATTTGATAGGAACATCTGCCAGAGATTGTCACCTCATGAAAGCAGATTCTAAATTTGTATTCCATTTCCTGTGGTGGAGAAATCCCCTCCAACTTAGACAGGCTCACATCCACCTGCAGGTCACACTCCTAATGCACCCTTGAGTGTCCTCATGGTATTGGGATCTAAGTTTGTAGGGAATGCTGCTTTAGTCCATGAATTAGCTGGACAAGTGATGACAAACGTGTTGTGGATTAATATGAGAACAATTTAAGAAGCCCTGGAGGAGCATCAACCTGACCCTCTGTGGTGCTATAAATCTGATAGGATGTTCCAGACTGAGAAACAATCACATGGCTTTGTGTTTGGCATCCAGACAAGTGAGTGCATGTCTTAGCTGTCAGCCAATACAGAGGAGAACATGAATAAGTGGGTGGAAAGCATCTGTCAGACCCCTGTCTGGGGGAAGGTGGAGAGAACATAGGAAGGTAGATACCATGCCTGTGGTGGGGCCAAAAAAAGGGTAAAAGAGGCAAAGGAACGAGGTACTGGTAGCTCAAGCCTGTCATCCTAGCTACTCAGGAGTTTGAGATCTGAGGATCACAATTCAAAGCCAGCCCAGGACAGAAACTCCATGAGACACTTATCTGCAATAAACTACTGAATGCAAGAAGCTCAAGCTCAGTGACAGCATCCAGGCCTAGCGTTCAAAACCGAGGACTGGCAGAAAAAAGTATCAAAGGACAAGAAGCTGGCCAAAAGTTAGAGGGACTCTATCTTGACAAACAATACAATGGTAAGTTGCACTCAGAAGACTTGCACAAAATCTGGAAATGCCTGAGACCTATCTATGTATGTTTCCTGTTTGTCTAAATACATATGTTTATGCATTTATATATTAGTATAGAGAGACAAATCAATACATATGACTATACATATATACATAGCCAGACACTTATGGGTGGGTGGTATACTGTGTGAGAATTTGTGTTTGTGTTTTGTGGATGGCTATCTCTGTTTAAGAAAGATAGAAAATATGTAAATATCTTTAAAAAAACTTGATAAAATATAGAGAGACATAAGCTCTTGAGGGAATCTGAAATGACAAGATTATTCACAGGCACGTTTATCCTTATGGATTCCTCAGCAAGTTTTAATTTTTTTCATTATTTTCTTTCTTTTTTTGAACCAGTGCTAAGGATTTCTCTCAGGGACCAGGTGCTGCCAATTACTAATTTTCTCATGGCTGCTACAAGAGGAACTGAGCCACAGTTCCACTTTTGCCTTATTTATTCGTGCTTAACTGAAGATAAAGATTTCTATCAGTGACTTTCTTTCAGGGGCTGGATTCTAACGAGGATCCCCAGACCTCAGCCTTCTCTATAGCTACAATTAACAATATGAGAACCCAGCACTGGGTTCCAATGCACAGGGCAAGAAATTGAGTGAATCTCTCAACTCCAATTAGCTATAATAAGCTAGAAGTGAAAGACCAATACCTTTGAGGAAAAGATGCTGAGGGTTATCACACAGGCCCTATGAGTAAGCCCTAAACCCTGTACACATGTGTGCATGCACACATTGGCAGATACACACACACATGCACACACACAATATCTCAGGCAATATTGTATTTTGAATTAATATCCAAAGATTGGACAACAGGATAGCAAGTAATAAAATCTGTTTTTCTTGTCTACATTGAGGGAAAGGGATAAGTCACAAGATGCAGAAGCGAAGAATTCAGAGGCAAATGCTGTGAGTGAATAACTTGTAAAAAGCACATTTCTTTTCTTTTCTTTTCTTTTGTTTTTTCTGCCATTCCTGGGGCTTGAACTCAGGGCCTGAGCACTGCTCTTGGCTTTTCCCAAGTCTAGCCCTCTGCCACTTGAGCCACATTGCCATATGGATTTTTATATCTGTGTGATATTAAGGACTCAAACCTAGATCTTCATGGATGCTAGGCAAGCACTCTACCACTGGGCCAAACTCTAAACCCCGATAAAGTATTTATAAATAGTCATCATCATCATATCAAAATATGCTTTCTCCTACAAAGAATGAACACTTATCTATGTCTGTAAGACTTTTTTTATGTCACCAATGCTTCTGT
This sequence comes from Megascapheus bottae, assembly GCA_024803745.1. Taxonomy (NCBI): domain Eukaryota; kingdom Metazoa; phylum Chordata; class Mammalia; order Rodentia; family Geomyidae; genus Megascapheus; species Megascapheus bottae. Next base: position 5,255,710 of record JANJXV010000052.1, on the reverse strand, counting down.
GATTTTCCCACTTGCATTTTTACAGATGACAGCACAGATATTCATCAGGAAGAAAAATAGATTACGATACAGAAACCTAACAACGTCCTAGCAGACTGAAGTGAAAAATATGTGCATGATGGCCTGGGTCTTTCATCTATTTGTAGAGTGCTTTGCTACCACACAAAAAGAGTCCGGTTTGATTCTGCAGTACCATATACATAGAAAACGGTGGAAGTGGTGCTGTGGCTTGGTGGGACAGCTATAGCCTAAAGAAAGCCTAAGAACAATGGTCAGGCTCTGAGGTCAAGTCCCAGGACTAGCAAAAAAAATGTGCAAGAGGCAAAATGCAAGCTGAGAAGGCACTGTGAAGCAAAATGTCTTGTGAAGGCTAAGGGGAATAGTGACAGTTAAGTTTGGATCTTACCTAAGAAAGGCTCCTTGAGCCTGAGACCAGGCTAGCACTTACTCCTAGTTAATGACTTGGGATTTGAACAAAAAGGTGTGCTGTTTACTACATCCATATGTGAGGTGGGAAGGGAGATTCAGCCTCCAGTATGTCTTTGGGGAGGTCTTCTGTGAGCAAGGAGCTTTGGTCATTGGGTCTTGAAATGTGACCCTACCCCCCTCACAATGGAACAGAATATGGAACCCTGGTAACCAAGCCACTGTATGTGACAACCAGCTCAAGTCAGCTCCCTTGGCCTGTGGCTCAGGAGGAAGAAAGATGTTGCTGTGCTGTTGCCAAAGGTCAGGAGGCTCGGATCGCAGGCATGAGAGATATGGATGTCTCACTTGAAGAAGTAGATGCTGGATCAGGGCCAAGACAAAATTCCAGTATATCAGGCATTTCTCTAGGAAGAAAGCCAGGAAACTCCAGGGCAACTCAGATGAGGTATATTGAGAGGAAACCTATTTGAACCCATCATCCTGCCCACAAACTACAACCTTCTTGTGTGCTTTCAAGTGACTATACTGAGATTAGAGTGTGTCATTTCCAATCTACTCTATACCAATTTCTCAGTGTGAAGTGTGGTCCCATTCCTACGTTTGAAATATCCACTGTTTTGCCAATACAGTGTGATGGTAAGTCAGCTCAGACTCTGAATGAGCCTTGTAACCTATGGATCCTGGAGGAAGGCCTGTTGGAGATGCTGCTGACAAAGCTGATCCCTGCCTACCAGAAAGGTGATCTCTTTTATGTGGGAAACTTCCTGCAAAATTTCAAATAGTGGAGGACAATGTAGTAGTTGCTGGAAATTCTCTTGAAAAACCCATGTTTGCTCAACCCTCCTGGCCAAGTCTTGGAATACTTGGCTCCTCTCTGAGCCTGTTTGGTTCACTGGGGTGTTCACAGGGGAGCTAAGCATGATACAAGTGCACAAACTACTTTATTATGACTGGGACACCATGCCATTTCATTTCCCTCACAAGCTACTGGAGTCTCAACAGTGTGCTTACTGAGAAGTTGGATTTCAGGCATGAGTAAGTGGCTCCCAACTGCAGCCCTCACCTAGGTGACATCCTAGGAAATCCCATTTCCCAGTAAGAAATGAGGTGTCAGTACTAATGGCGGAGGCCTGTGAAATACTGGAGTCAGAGGAAAAGCTGGGGGCTGAATCACTTTTGAGCCATCAGGGAGGGATTGTGATAGCTTTGCCTGTTAGAACCTGAAAGCATTTACATTTTGGTGTGTGGTCCAGTGCTGCCACTTGAACCTGAACCCAGGTCTAAATGCCATCCCTTTGGTGTTCAAAAATTAGCACTGTACCATTTGAGTCATAGGTCAAGTTCTGGCTTTTGGCTGCCTAATTGAAGACAAGTGCCTTTAGACTTTTACTGACTAGACTGGCTTTCCACTGTGATCTTCAGAGCTCAGCCTGCTGGGTGGCTAAGATTAGAGGAATGAGCATTTAGTTCTTTATTTAGAGCATTCACTTATTGATTTATTTAGAGCATTTACTTAGTTAATTTAAGGTGCGTTTACTTTGGACAGATGCATAGAGGCCTCTCTCAGAAGCTTCTGGAAGTGGGGTGTAAAAGTCATCCTGTTCTCGAGTGTCTCTTACCCCCCTCCCAGCACATAAGTGCACATCTCTGCAGGACAGCCACAGCATTAGAATCCTGCAAGAAAGGGGCTTTGGTAAAAGGCTCAGGATGGAGAGAGAAGGCTCTCACTTTCCTTGTACCGAATGTGCCCACAGCATCATGTGTTCCATCTATACGATGTGAATGGACTTCTACCCGAGTGATTTCTACGAGTTCAAGAACTGCCACACCCTGACACAACTCAAGCTCTATATGAGGCTCCACATGTCGGCTTTGGACCTGCTCTTCTAAACACAAACTTTTTGACCAGCTGGAGGAATATGCGACCAGTAAGACCAAGAAAAAGTAGAAGTCCTGGTGTGGGTGCCTCAGAACCTGTGAGTAGGAAGCCCATGTGGTCTAGATATTGGTTGGCCCTTACTTCTACAGAGCTTGGCAAAATGCCCTTTATGGGTGTTGTCAGCCAGGTAATGTATGTCCTCTGAAAGGACTCGGGAATAAGCACTCATTAGAAAGACCCTACACCTCCTCAATGTTCAGTCCAAACTCCAGTTCTACAGGTTCCTCCATTAGATCCTCATGGAAGTTGAGTGACACTTCAACTTGCAGAGTCCACTCTGTCCACTCTGTACCTATTTCCATTCTTAGGTTTGGGTCATCGTGTAAGAGCTTATCCTGAACTCCGGATGAAAAACCCACCAATGGAGCTGGTGACTGATGGAGACTGAGAATCATCACTGCACTCCAGAAAGCATGGGCCTTCTGTAGAAATTACCAAACAGGTTTAGAGTCCTATGGATATACCTTTTGCTCTGAACCCCATGTGTGACACAGTTGAACCTGCAGATACTATGGAGGAAGAAAAAGAGCAGCCAGATTTCCTTCCGTTTCCTTTCACACTCCACCCAGAGTCAGTCCATCTGAGTCAGAGTAACACTCCACTTATTGTGCAAGCTGAAGGGGCACACGCTGGGCTCATGGAAAATGTCCCCATGGGAAGCAGCAATTGTACTCTCAATACTGGATTCATTGGAGGAAAATGAATCCATCCTCACAGAATATCCAGACCCATCCATCTCACTAAAAGAGACTCAATCTCCATTCGACAAACCAGAATCCATCCCCCTCTTAACTCAGGAAGGACATTCTGTTTCTCATGAGGAAGGAGACCCTTCTGAGGACTCTGAAGGAGAATTACTGTCTGAAGGCAACTTGGAGGCCAGTCTGGATTTAGAGCTTCCCTGTCCCCTTCCTAAAAAGACATCTCTTTATCTTGCTCTCATGATTCTTGTCAAGTATTCATTGTATTTACTTTGCTAACTATTAAACTCTCATTGTTAATATTATGGTGTGCAGTTCTTCAGTGCTTATTATACTGTGTTTTATTTTCCACTTATAATGTGAGACCTCAGACACATAGGTCCTGGGTGGGCCAAAAACCAGACAGGTCTGGTCCCATAGAAGACAACCTTACTGGATATACAGGGAACTATGAAATGCATGGAATCACCAGGAATCCAGGCCAGGCCTCCATGGAAAGACAAGTCAGCTACCAAAGCTTAAGGACAGAGCAGATGCCTGGAAATGTGTTTTGTCAATCGGGAGCAGTGCCAGAGTAACTGTAATATTATGTGGGACTCTGTTCTGTGAGTTCAAGTCTGTTTATATATCCATTGTGCTTTGTAAAAATATTTAAGAAAATTAAAACTCCACAATAGCATCAAAAATCTACTTTGGCTTTTAATGTTGCCTAGTTGTAGAGTGCTCGCCTAGTATACAAGAAGACGTTGATTAAATTCTTCGACACTGCATACACAGAAAAAGCAGATGGGGCACTGTTGCTCAGGTGTAAGAGTGCCACCCTTGAACAAATGTGGCCAAGGACAGTTCCTGGTCCCTCAGTTCAAGCCGCAGGACTAGCCAAAGAAGAAATCATACCATTTTCCACACATTTGGAAATAAATCTGTTTTATCTAACCCTACTTCTTTTTTGCCAGTCCAGGGTGTGTGCCACCAAGCCAAACTACTGGCCCCCAACCTTACTATTTTTAATCATTTAATTTTTTTATATAATCATATTTCATGCTGTCTGTATTAATACCATAAACAGTATGCTTAGTGTAATAATGTTAAAGGTAAAACATAAGAAATTAATAACTAAAATTCCTTTTATATTAGTTTTATAGCATTACTACAATTTTATGAGAAAAATTACCTAGAATGTTTATTTTAGAGTTCAAGTAATCCATTTTGATAAATATATCAACCTACATCATTTATTTGAACACATTTTAAAGTATTTTTTTCAGGAATGAAAATACATATATATTTGTTGTAAATGAAACTTATGACTTGGGGGAAGGGAAAGAGAAAACGGGGGAGGGGGTAACAGTGTTTACAAGAAATGTACTCATTACATATGTAACAGCAATCTCTTTGTATATCACCTTGAACAACAAATTTTTTGAAAAGTACAATAAGTTTAAATGTCTACTTTGGGCAGAGTTTTTTTTTGCCAGTACTGGGCTTAGACTCAGGACCTGAGCACGATCCTTGTTTTTGTTTTTGTTTATTCTTAAGGCGCAAGTTCTATCACATGTGCCACAGCACCACTTTTATCTTTTTTTTATCAATGTTGTGCTGAGGAATTGAACTTGGGTCTTCATTCATGCTCGGCAAGAACGCTTCCACTAGGCTTAACTTATGGCCCCAGTGGGAAGGAAGTTTTCCATAAAATATGTAGGAAATATGTACACTAAGGAAAAGCCATCAAAAATAGAAGAAAAATATATACTTAGATAACAACATGCCAGTATTATGGCCGATCTCTGTAATTCTAGCTTCAAGAGTGGCCTATTTGGACCGGGAGTTGGCTGGCTGAAGTAAAGTGCTATCCTTGAGCAAGCCCTAGGATAGTGCTCTGGCCATGAGTTGAAGCCATAGGACATGCAAAAATAATAATTTAATGCCCGTGACTGGTGGCTCACCCTGGTAATCCTAGCTACCCTGGAGGATCGAGGTTCAAAGATGGCCCAGGCATAAAAATCTGTGAGAATCTTATTTCCAAATAATCCAGAAAATTCAAAATGACAATGTGCCTCAAGTGGTAGAGCTCTTGCCTTGAGCTGAAGAGCTTAAGGTAAACATCCAGGCCCAGAGTTCAAGCCCCATGAGTGAAAAAAAGAAAAAGAAAAAGAAAGCCCTTATCTAAGGCTGGAGTGCACACTAGTGGTAGTTTGCTTGCCTAGTATGCACAAAGCCCTGTGTTCAATTACTCTGTACCACTTACACCAAAAAAAGCTGGAAATGATCTCAGAAGGTTGGGTTCTGAGGATCACAGTTCAAAGCCAGGCCAGACACTAAAGTCCATGAAACTGTTACTTCCACTTAAGCACCAGAAAACCAGAAGTGACACTGTGGCTCAAGGTGTTTAAGGTTGTAGCCTTGAGCTGAAGAGCCCAGGGACACTGCTCAGGAGCACAATTAAAGTCTTACAACCAAAAGAGAGAGAGAGAGAGAGAGAGAGAGAGAGAGAGAGAGAGAGAGAGAGAGAGAGAGAGACAGAGAGACAGAGACAGAGAGAGAGACAGAGAGAGAGAGACAGAGACAGAGACAGAGACAGAGAAACAGAGAGACAGAGAGAGAGACAGGCAGAGAGACAGAGACAGACAGACAGAGAGACAGAGACAGAGACATCAAACAGTCAGGCACTGCTGGCTGAAGCGTGTAATTCTACCTACTATGGAGGCTGAGATTGGAGGATCTTGGTTCAAAGCCCAAAGCCAGCCTGGACACATATGTTTGTGAGACTTACATCACCAATTAACTACCAGAAACCAAAAATGGAGCTGTAGAGGAAGAGCGCTAGCCTTGAGCTGAAGAGGTCAGGGACAGTCCAGGTCCAAAGTCCAAGCAACATGACGAATCAATAATAAAAAAAGAAGATAGCTAATAGTAATGATGAATAATTTTGGGCTGGGAGTTTGGCCTAGTGGTAGAGTGCTGGCCTAGCATGCACGAAGACCTGGGTTCAATTCCTCAATATCACATACATAGAAAAATGCTGGAAGTGGTGCTGAGGCTGAAGTGGTAGAGCCCTAGCCTTGAGAAAATATAAGGACAGTGCTCAGTCCCTGAGTTCAAGCCCAGGACTGGCCAAATCAAAAGTAGTAGAGCACTGGCATTGAACTGAAGATCTGAGGAACAGCCCAGGCACAGAGTTCAAGCACCGCAAACAACAACAACAAAATCTATGAAATGGCAGTGGTGGTTTTAAGCTAAGCAAAAATAGAGTAGAAATTGGTAAAATACATATTTGTGTGTAAGCAAAATAGCCAGACTTATGCATTAGAACAGGATAGCAACTTGAAAAAAAATTTTGTTTTCCATCTCACTAGGTCCTGTCTCTTAATTTATTCAAGTAAGTAAAATGCTGGGTTTTATAATCATTGCTCTGAATATTAGAAAATCGTAATATCTCTCATTAACCAACAAAGACCAGGAACTGGGGCTTCGTTCAAATGGCAGAGTATCAGGCAAGAGAAGAAAAAATTGAAGCAAGAACTTGAAGTTCTTGATCCAGAACCTGCATAGTAACAGAGCAGCAGCCTGGTGATGGTGCCTCACACCTATAATCTTAGCTACTCAGGAGGCTAAGATCTGAGAATCAAAGTTTAAAGCCAGCCAAAGTACCCAGTTAACTGCCAGAAAAACCAGAAGTGGCACTGTGGCTCACAGATTAAAGCACTAGCCTTGAGCTGAAGAGCTCAGGGACAGTGCCCAGGCCCAGAGTTCAAGCCCCACAATTGACAAAAATCAAACAAGCAAACAAAACTCACAAAGAAGCCTGCAGACCACAGTGGTTCTGCTGAGTCTCTTCTCTATGGGGATCAGGAAACATTTCACTTTTTCTGTCTCTTCCCATCTCAACATTCATACTAAAATAAGACTGTGTTGAAAGTTTCAATTTATAAAAATGTTTTTCATGAAGCACCCTGAAATATTCATCGCTTATATCTCAATTGAAGATAGTTGATTTGGGGCTGCATTGGTAGAGTGCTAGCCTTGAGCAGAAATGGTCAGGGATAGAGCTGAAGCACTCAGTTGAAGACCCAGTGCCAACACACCAAAGAAATTATGCACTTTATACATATTTTCTAATTTCTTAATGAATTTTTTAGTCTGTATAAATATAGGATACATTCCTTGTTACTTAAGTAAGATTGCTCTTTTTTTCTTTTTGCCAGTCCTACGGCTTGGACTCAGGGCCTAGACATTTTCATTGGACTCGCTTGCCCAAGGTGAGTGCTCTGCCTCTTGAAACACAGCGCCACTTCTAGCTTTTTTCTGAGTATGCGGTACCGGTGAATAGAACCTAGGTCTTCATGCATTCTAGGTGAGCACTCTACCATTAGGCTACATTCCCAGGCAGTGAGATTCCTCTTACAGTCATTGTATGTTCACAGAGTTTGATCTCACACACTGTAGGGCCCTGGTTTGCTTTGACCTGTGATCCTAAGCCCTGAGCCTCCTAAGTAGCTGAAATTAAGTTGTGAGCCAGCATGATGGCTTCCGTTCTTTTTTCTACAAAAATATATGTAGTTATCTAAAATATATCTATAGCTGAAAAAAATGAATCTCTCCCAAACAAATCTTCAAAGAAACAACCATCCTATTAAAAGGTGGGCTAAAGACTTAAAAGAGTATTCTCTGAAGAAAAAATTAAAATGGGCTTTAGACACATGAAGAAATGCTCCATATCTCTAGCAATAAGTGAAATGAAAATCAAAACAACTTTGAGATTCCACCTGACTCCAGTCAGAATGGCCATTATCAAAAAATCTAATAAGAGATACTGGTGGGGAAGTGACCAGGGGGGATCACACCTACACTGTTGGTGTGAGTGTAAACTCGTTCAACCACTAGGGAAAGCAGTTTGGTGGTTCCTCAAAAGACTGAGCATAGAGCTCCCCTATGATCCAGCAAATCCACTACTTGGCATCTACCCAATTGTCCAGAAAAAAGGACATACTAAAGCCACTAGCACAATGATGCTCATTGCAGCACTATTTACCATAGCAAAGATATGAAACCAACCCAGATGCCACTCAGTAGATGACTGAATCAAGAAGATTTGGTACTTATACACAATGGAATGCTATGCTGCCATCAGAAGGAATGACATCGCCCCATTTGTAAGGAAATGGAAAGACTTGGAAAAATTCATATTAAGTGAAGCAAGCCAGACCCAAAGAAACATAAGCTCAATGGTTTCCCTCATTTGTAATAATTAGTTCACATCTAGGACTCTCCTAGCAGAGGATTACAATAACTCAAAAACCTAGGTATATAAGGTCATATAGGATGAGACTAAATGAAAGGATCTCTAGGATATGGGAACAAGAGCTATATCTTGTGTCATCGTTGCTCTTAATCTTGTGTGATTTTTGTCCTTAATCTACTATGTTATTTCTCATCTCTTATTTTGCCCTTTGGTTAATATCAGATTGTTACTGTATCTGATTTTTTTCCCTGGCATATTGTATATATGTTTATTTGTTTATGTCAAATAGGAAAGGGAAGGGGGGAAACAAGATGATTGGGAAGGGGAGGGGAGAGGGAACTGGGGACAAAAACATGTGTTGTGGAATAAATGTGTGAGAAGTAATGCAGTCCACTACCTGTAAATGTAATCGTAACCCCTCTATACATTACCCTGAAAATAAAAAAGAGACTATAAAAATATCTGTAGAAAATGAGGTTGGATGATGGAAACAACCAGATGCCCTACTACAAAAAATGTGACACACGCACGCACACACACACACATACACACACACAAACACACACACACACACACAATGGAATGATACATAGCCAACCGACAAGATAAAATAATGGCATTCTCGGGGAAGTGGATGAAAAGGAAAAAAATCATATTAAGTGAAGTAAGCCAAACTCAAAGGATCATAGGCCCAAAAGTCTCCCTCATTTGTCAAATTCAGTAGAAACCTTGGGCTCTGCTACCAGAGATTTACAATAGAACAAAATCTAGAGACATCGTGACAAATAGTATGACACTAAATGTAAGGACCTCCAAGATAAAGAAACAAAACTCATATAATGAGTGATTGTTGTCCTTAATGAAATATGTGATCTCTTATCTCTTTTGCTATCCCTTGGTTATATCATATTGTTACAATATTTCACCTTGTTTTCTGATATATTTCATATGTGCCTAATTGGTTATTTGAAATTGGATAGGGAAGGGGGGAAATGAACATGAGTGGGGGTAGGGGAAGGGAAATGGGGACCATATCATTACATGGGGTATCAAAGTTTGAGAAGTAATGCACCTTCTATCTGGTGAATATAATGTAACCCTTCTATAAATTACAATAAATATAAATACATAAAAAGAAGATCTGCACAGAAAAAAATAATAATGGCATTTTTGGGGTAGTGGATGAAATTAGAGTGAATCCTGTTGAGTGAGATAAGTCAAGACCAAGGAACAAAAGGTACATGATATCCTTAGTATATGGATATTAGTTTCAAACAGTAGTAGGGCGATGATTGAATAGTTGATACCCAAAGTTCTGGACATAATTTTGGAGATATAAACATAACTAGACATAAAAATCTAGGATAGACTATACACTCTATAGACATGTGTTTTATTATAGATTAATCTGTATCTATGACATACAAAGACTCAGCTTAATTTTTACTATATTCTAAAATCTATGTGCCAGTGATTGTATAGCGATTCCCTTCTTGAATACTTGTTGGTTAAACATGACATTTGAAATATGATGTAAAATTCAATGTTAATAAATTTTTTAAAAAAGAGGCTAGAGGTAAATACCACTAATGTAGTTGCTCTAAGTGGTACAGAAATTTTCTTAATGAATCAAGGGGTTTTATTACATCTTTATGCAATTATTTTAGTTCTGAGTGTTCTACACTCAATGATACTTCTGGAAAGATGATATAGCTGACTGTGTAGATGGTATGAAGACATACTGGCCTAAACGTAGAATAAAGCATTGGTAAGTGGCTGTTAGCTGTCCAGATTCTACTGGAATATGTGGAATGAATTTATTAAGCATAATGCAGGCTCTTAGTCAGATCAGGATCAAGATTATGTGGTTCCATCAGATGAATGAGGAAAGATCAGAAAAATCTACTAAGATATCCAGATATACTTTTTAAACTAAGGTATCTGGACTCCTTTTTTTTCTTTCTTGGTGTGGAGGTTGAACTTTGGACCTGGGCAAGGTCTCTTAGTTCTTTTTCCTCAAGGCTAATGCTGTACCAGTTTTAGCCACAACTCCACTTAGTTTTTGGGTGGATAAGTGGAGAGTAGAATCTTACAGTTTTTTTTGTTTTCATTTTTTTGCTTGCAAAGGCTTTGAATCACCTTCTCCCTGGCTAGTAGAATGACAATTATGACCCTCCAGCGCCTGGCTAGTGATTTTTTGAAAACTGGACTTTATTCCAAATCACATAACTGGTTCCTAGCAAAGTTTTGAAGCCTGACTTAAATGTGACAGATTTTTGTCACTTGGAGACACTCTGTGCTGAACGTTAGAAATCTACCAGCTGAGTCACAGTGGCACTTCCAGTTTTTTGTTTATGTGGTGCTGAGGAATGGAATCCAGGGTTTCATACATGCTAGGCAAGCTTCATTTTCAGCCCAAGGTTTTATGTTTTGTTTTTTCAGTGTTGTTGCTTCTAAGGTACTGTATGATGTTCTTTCATTTTCTTTGCTTTTTACCTCTTTTCTTCTTTTTCCCTTTAGTTTTATTCTCTGTAGTCACTGTGTTGAATTCGGGTACCCTGTGTCTTGTACATAGGTTTATGTGATTTGGGGAATGGAGAGGGTATAATAAAATGGTAAAAAAAAACAAAGGAAAAAGGGTGAACCCATTGAACAGTGATGCTTGGAAGACACTAAACGGAAATGAACTGAACAATCTGGGTGGAGAGGGGGCTGAGGGTAAGAAAACAGAGAAAAATGAGGGAGGGGATAACAATTTTCTTAAGAAATATGTTCATTACTTATGTAACCGTATGCCAACTATATATTGACTTAACAAAATAAATTAACTTAAAAAATAATTTAGCCGGGTATGGTGGCTCACACTTGTAAATGTAGCTACTCAAGAGGCTGGGATCCAAGGATAGCAGTTCAAAGTCAGCCTGGGCACTGAAGTCCATGTGACTCTTATCTCCAATTAACCACCAGAAACCCAGAAGTGGCCCTATGGCTCAAGGGATAGGGCAGTAGTCTTGAGCTGAAAAGCTCAGTGACAAGACCCAGGTGCAGAGTTGCAGTCCCATGACTTGAATGATGAATGATACTAGCCAGGCTCTGTGTGCTCACACTTGGAATCCTATCTACACAGAATCAGGTTTGAATCCAGCCCAAACAAATTGCATGATATTCTGATTTACAGTTCATTACCAAAAATCTGGAAGTGGAGCTGTGGATAAAGTGGTAGAACACTATCCTGAAGCAAAAAAAAACTTTTAAGGACAGTTCCCAGGCCCTGGGTTCAAGTCCCAGGACTTGCATAAAACAACAAAATGTGACGCTGAGTCCTCCATCATTGGGTGTTATAGTTCAATATTCTTGATATGCGTCTTAGAAATTAAGTCCCTAGCAAATACTCTCCCCTGATATTCTGCTTCATAGCTGTTTCATAGAATTTCAGCAACATTACTATCACCTTCCAGTTAGCATAGCAGTCTACTACTGAAAATTTGAAGAAAACTTTTGAGTAATCCTAATAAATCTGTGTATCATCTGCACACACATCAAATCAGCAGGAGCTATGTTCTACTATTATATAAATGTATTTAATCCCTTCTTGACTTAATGAGCCTTAAAGAGGAAAACATATGAAATAGTTATGAAACTAACAGTCACCATTCTTCTACCTAATATTGTAATATAAGTTTATAAATGCAAGGACTATTCTGAAGTGTGCAGAAGATAGCTTCTAATTATAATATTCTCATGAAGTATAGTTTTTTTAAGAAACATGTTGCTTGCTTTGGGAAAGCAAAGGCAAGGAAAAATGATATAAGTAAGTTCCCTATTTATCAGAAGGAAAATACTATTGGGTTTAGATCAACTTCATTCATTCCGTGCTGATGAAACAAATATTTGCAATTCCTGAGGCCAATCACTTCACTGTGATGCACAATCAGCCAGCTTAGATCAATCTTCCAAAAAAGGAAAGGAACAAATGAGAAGCAATTCAGGTTTCCAAAATGAACCAGGTGGTGGTGGCAGCTCACACTTGTAATTCTATCTACTCAAGGCCTGAAATCCAAGGATCTGGATTAAGTCTGTCTGGGATGAAAATATTACTGTCTGTAACATCATCTCTGTTATCACAGCCCAGCTGATACACTCTGCCCAACAGGTTCCAAACACCAAAGTCCATCTCCTATCTGAAATACTATCAAACGTACTCACATATTATTTCCTCTTTGGGAGATAGTTGAAACATGTACCAGAAACATTTCCCTGGCTTTAGAGTGGAAGTGGAAATATATACTTACTAGAATCCCATCTAGTAAATTACAGTCAATCATCGTTCCTCACATCTTGTTAGTTAAATTGAACAATGAGTGTTTGGATCAGAAGCAATGTGTATGAGCATACATGTTGTAAAAGTACTGTAATCCTAGCTACTCAAGATAAGCTGAGAACTGAGGATTCCAGTTCAAAATCAGCCACGCAATAAATTCCATAATATTTTTACCTCTAATTAACCAGCAAAAAACAGAGCGTTGAATTGTGCTTAAAATGCCACAGCCCTAAGCTTTGCATTAAAGTGCTAGGGGGTAGCATTCAGGATGCCCACTCCCTCCACTACTTTTTAACATAGTACTAGAATTCCTAGGCAGTGCAATAAGGCAAGAAGCAAGCATAAAGGGGATCCAAGTAGGGAAAGAGGAAATAAAACTATTCCTCTTTGCCGATGACATGATTCTGTATTTAAAGAATCGTATAGAATCTACTTCCAAGCTCCTTGAGCTGATTCAAAGATTTGGAACGGTAACAGGCCATAAAATGAACCATCACAAATCAACTACCTTACTTTACGCCAACACTGAGAGGAACGAGGCAATAATCAGGAAAGAAATTCCTTTCACAGTAGCCTCAAGCTCTTCAACGAAATTGAAAATGAAGATTCTTTACCAAACTCATTCTGTGAAGCCAGTATATCCCTCGCCCCAAACCAGACGGAGATTCATCAAAGAAAGAGATCTATAGACCCATTTCTTTGATGAACATCGATGCAAAACTTCTCAACAAAATACTGGCCAACCGTCTACAACAACTCATCAAAAAAATTATACACTATGATCAAACTGGATTCATCACGGGGAGGCAAAGCTGGTTCAACATACACAAATCAATTAATATAATTCAACACATCAACAGGAGCAGGGATAAAATCACATGATTGTCTCAATAGATACGGAAAAGGCATTTGACAAGATCCAAAACCCCTTTATGTAAAAAGATGTGGAGAAACTAGGAATCCATGGAACATTTCTCAATGTAATAAAGACTGTGTATGAGAAACCCACTGCTAGTATTATACTTAATGGTGAAAATCTAAAGCCATTCCCTCTAAAATCAGGAATGAGACAAGGATGCCCACTCTCTCCAATCCTTTTTAACATAGTACTAGTATTCCTAGGCAGTGCAATAAGGCAAAAAGCAAGCATAAAGGGGATCCAAGTAGGGAAAGAGGAAATAAAACTATCCCTCTTTGCCGATGACATGATTCTGTATTTAAAGAATCCTATAGACTCTACTCCCAAGTTCCTTGAGCTGATTCAAAGCTTTGGAAGGGTAGCAGGCCATAAAATCAACCCTCACAAATCAACTGCCTTACTTTACGCCAGCACTGAGAGGAACGAGGCAATAATCAGGAAAGAAAATCCTTTCACAATAGCCTCAAAGAAAATAAAGTACCTAGAAATTACCTTAACTAAGAATGTAAAGGACCGTTTAGATGAAAACTTTAAAACCATAAAAAAGGAAATTAAAGCAGAAGTAAGGAAATGGAAAAACCTCCCATGCTCCTGGATTGGAAGAATCAACATTGTGAAAATGACAATCTTGCCAAGAGCTATCTACACATTCAATGTAATACCAATCGACATCCCAATGTCATTCTTTAAAGAAATAGAAGAGGCAATTCAAAATTTCATATGGAATAATAAAAGACCCCTTATAGCAAAAACACTTCTTAGCAGAAAGAACAGTGCTGGAGGAATTTCAATTCCAAACTTAAGACTCTATTACAGAGCTATAATTCTCAAAACAGCTTGGTACTGGCACAAGAACAGGCCTGAAGTCCAATGGAGTAGAACTGCGGACCCAGATATTAAACCACAGACCTATGGCCACCTAATCTTTGACCAGGGAGCCAAAAAAATAGAATGGAAGAAAGATAGCCTCTTCAACAAGTTGTGCTGGCAGAACTGGTTAAACACCTGCAGAAAACTAAAGTTGGATCCTTCTTTGTCCCCTTGCACTAGAATTAACTCCAAATGGAGCAAAGACCTGGAGATAAAAGCTGACACACTGAAAAGTTTACAGGAAGGAATAGGAGATACACTAGGCCTCCTTGGCACAGGTCGAAACTTTCTTAATAAGGACCAAGAATCACAACAAATCAGAGAAAGGCTGGATAAGTGGGACTGCAGTAAACTGCAGAGCTTTTGTATGGCAACGGATATAGCTAGTAAACTAATCAGGAAGCCTACAGAGTGGGAGAAGATCTTCACCAACCAAACAACGGACAAAGGCCTCATATCTAAAATATATCAACAACTCAAAAAATTGAATCACTCCAAAACTAACCTCCAAAGTAACACCCATCCCATTACAAAATGGGCCAAAGACTTAAAGAGAGTCTTCTCTGAAGAAGAAACAAAAATGGCCTATAGACACATGAAGAAATGCTCAACATCTCTGATCATAAAAGAAATGCAAGTCAAAACAAGTCTAAGATTCCACCTCACTCCAGGTAGAATGGCCAGGATCAGGAAAACGAATGACAACAGTTGCTGGAGGGGATGTGGTCAGGAGGGGTCATGACTACACTGTTGGTGGGAGTGCAAACTCGTTCAACCACTATGGAAAGCAGTGCAGCAGTGCTTCAAAACGCTAAACATACAACTCCCCTATGACCCAGCAATTCCAGTACTTGGCATTTACCCAACAATCCAGAAACAAGGGCATACTAAACCCACTAGCACAACAATGTTCATTGCAGCACTATTCACCATAGCAAAGATATGGAACCAACCCAGATGTCCCTCAGTTGATGAGTGGATCAACAAGTTGTGGTATTTGTACACAATGGAATTCTATGCTGCTGTCAGAAAGAATGACATTGCCCCATTTGTTAGGAAATGGAAAGACTTAGAACAAATCATATTAAGTGAAGTAAGCCAGACTCAAAGGAACTTAGGCTCAGTGGTTTCCCTCATTCGTCATAATCAGTAGAAACCTTGGGCTCTACTAGCAGAGATTGTCAATAGAGCAAACGGCCATATATAAGGCCATATAATGTGAAGCTAATTGAAAGGACCTCCAGGATGTTGACACAAAAGCCATATAATGAATGATTGTTGTCCTTAATGTACTATGTTGTCTCTCATCTCGTTTGCTGTCCCTTGGTTATCCCATATTGGTATAGTATCTCACTTTGTTATCTGATATATTGAATTTATTCGTATTTGCATATTTGAAATTTGATAGGGAAGGGGGGAAAACCAAGACGGGTGGGGGGTGTGGGGTTGGAGGGAAATGGGTACCAAGACATGTGAAAGGGTATCAATGTATGTGAATTAATGCACCTTCTATCTGGCAAATATCATCTAACCCTTTTACTAATTACAAGAAAAAAATGAAAAAAAAAAAAGTTGTAGTGTGTGGGGAGGATGATGGGGTCAAATACATTTCTTCTTAGAAATTTACCTCATCTGGTTGCCCTGGATTTTCCTGGCCTTCTTCTTAGAGAAAGTTCTGTTATACTGGATTTGTGGCTTGGCAATGATCTAGCATGTACATCTTCGAGTAAGACATCCACAACTTCCATGCCTGAGACTCGAGTTTCCCGACCTTTGGCAACAGCACAGCAACATCTTGCTTCCTACTGAGCCACAGGCCAAGTGAGCTGGCTAAAGCTGGTTGTTAGTTACAGTGGCTTGGTTACCAGGGTTCCATATTCTGTTCCATTGTGAGGGAGGCAGGGTCACCTTTCAGGGCCCAATGACCAAAGATCCTTGCTCACAAAAGACCTCACCAAAGACATACTGGAGGCTGAATCTCTCCTCCAATCTCACAATATACATGTGGATGTAGTATACAGCACACCTTATTTGTCCAATCCCAATGTCTTCCACTAGGCCCAACTACCAGTCTGGTCTCAGGCTCAAGGAGCCTTTCTTAGGTAAGATCCAAACTTAAGGGTCAATATTGCCCTCATCCTTTACAAAACATTTGCTTCACAGTGCCTTCTCTGCCTGCATTTTGCCCCTTGTCGAATTTTTTTTGTTTTTGCTAGTCTTGGGACTTGACCTCAGAGTGTGAACATTGTTCTTGGGCTTTCTTTAGGCTTTAGCTTTCCACCGAGCCACAGCACCACTTGCAGCGTTTTCTATGTATGTGGTAATGAGGAATCAAACCTGAGGCTTACAGCTTGGTAGCCAAGGACTCTACCAATAGGTCAAACACACAGGGCATCTTGCACATATTTTTGACGTCAATCTACTAGGATATTATTAGGTTTCTGTATCCTAATCAATTTTTCTGATGATTAGCTTTGCTGTCATGTGTAAAAAATGCAAGAGGGAAAAACACAGAAGAATTAGTGAAATTAAAAAAAAGCATTAGACACAGTTAAGTGTTCATTCTTTGTAGGAGAAAGGATATTTGGATGTGATGACGATGATGATGACTTCATAATTACTATGTCCGGGTTGAGAGTTTGGCATAGTGGTAGAGTGCTTGCCTAGCATCCATGAAGATCTGGGTTTGATTGCTCAGTATCACATAGATAGAAAATCTAGATGTGGCACTGTGGCTCAAGTGGCAGAGGGCTAGACTTGAGAAAACCCGAGGACAGTTCTCAGGCCCTGAATTCAAGCCCCAAGACTGGCAGAAAGATAAAAGAAAATAAAAATGCTTTTTACAAGCTAATTCACTCACAGCATTTGCTTCTGAAATCTTCGCTTCTGCATCTTGTGAAATAGCCCTTTTCCTCAACGTAGACAAGAAAAACAGATCCATCCCATGGTCCACTATGAGGCCACTGGTTGGGCTAAGAGCTAGTCGTGCAGGAACACATAAGTTTTATTCTAATACTTTCCAAACTTTGTACTCAAATATGCTACCTACTTACCAACTTAGGTCAGTTATCCTTATGCTATAACTTTTCTTCATTACTACAATATTCTTACACTCCTACGTTAATCCTCTTGCACCTCCCCTGACCTCTCTCATTCTTTTTTTCTATCTCTGGACCTCTGCTCGTCTTTCAACCCTTATACTGCACGGATCTACACTTGATGGCTGTTGAGCAATATTGTATATGTAGGTGGTTAATTATTCTCTAGGCTCAGAGGGACTTAAAGACAATAGAGATTGGATTGAGAGGCTTATTTTTTGGGTATAAATCGCATTTCAGTGGGTGTATTAGGCTGGTCTGTAAGTGCACAAAAAGAAAGAGTGATAATACCAATCAAAACTTGTGAACATCTAGTGTCTGCCAGCTACAGTGGTCTAGGTTGGTTATATCTGAAAAACTATAATCGTATTTAGTAGTCATCTTGCTCCCATTTTCAAATGGGCAGAACAAGAAACTCAAGAAAAATGTCAAATCAAGAAACAACATCCCCCACCCAATGTAAACAGACAATGGAACAGTCACTGGCAAACCTAGACCAGAGTCTTCCAAGTGCTACACAAATGCAATTGATAAACATCATTAATGGAAAATGTGAAAATATAAAGAAAGAGATAATGGAGGAAGCCATACCTGAACAAGAGGAAAGCAAAAACAAGGTGATAAGTGAAAAAGAAGCCATAAAGGAGGCCATAATAAAGGTTTTTCAAAGAAAGATGGATGAATTCAAAGAATCCACAAATAAAAACCCGACCAAACTCCAGCAAATGTCCAAAGAAAATAAAGCTAATGAGCTAACCACTCAAAAGGAAATCAAGGAGATAAAGAAATCCATACATGATCTAAAACAAGGGATGCAAGGCATCAAAAGTGAGCAATTAGAAGCAAGGGAGATGAAAAATAAAGTAGATACCTTTGATAGCAGGTTAGACATTGCAGAGGAGAGAATTTCCGTGGCTGAAGATAATTTAGGTATTATAAAGAACAGAAAATGAGTCAATCCAAATGTAGGAAATATGAGAGAGCGCTTCAGGAGGTCCAAGATACAATTAGGAAGGCTAATTTAAGGCTAGTTGGTATTGAGGAGGGCGTGGAGAAAGAGGTCAATGGTATTGGAAATATACTTCAGGGAATCATCTCAGAGAATTTCCCAAATATCCAGAAGGGCAGGCCCATCCAGATACGAGAAGCTTTTAGAATCCCAAACACACCTGACCAGAAAAGAACATCCCACCTCCACATTGTGATCCGAACTGGATCAATAGAAACGAAAGGAAAGATCCTAAAGGTAGCCAGGGAAAAGGGATCAGTAACCTACAAAGGCAAACCAATCAGAATAACCCCAGATTTCTCAGCAGAGACCATGCAAGCACGAAGTGACTGGAAGCATATATGTCATGCCCTTAAATCGAATAACTACCAACCAAGAATAGTGTAGCCAGCTAAGCTCTCATTCATAACTGAGGGAAAAATAAAAACATTCCATTCCAGGGAAAAGCTGCAACAATATGTCGAAACAAAACCAACACTACAGAGAAATCTCAAAGATGCTCTATACATAGAAAACCAAAATAAATGCAATATAGGGAAAGAAATGGCACCTAAACAGCATACCATCTAAGGACCACAAGAACTGTCAAGACACAGGCCCTACTAAAAGCTTTAAAAAATGGTAGGAACTAATAAATATCTCTCAATCCTAACTCTCAATATCAATGGACTTAACTCTCCAATTAAACGGCATAGGTTGTCTAGTTGGATCAAAAAGCAAGAGCCATCGTTCTGCTGACTTCAAGAGACACATCTTACCCAAAACCAATCATCTTTTGAAAGTGAGAGGTTGGAATAAACTCTATCAAGCTAACTGCCACCATAAACAGGCTACAGTTGCCATCCTCATATCAGATACAATAGACTTCAAACTAAAATTAGTAAGAAAAGACAAAGAAGGTTACTACATACTACTAATGGGATCTTTCCTCCCGGAAGACATAACGATCCTAAATATTTACACACGCAATCCCGGAGCTACAAACTTCATCAAGCAAACTTTACTTACACTGAAACCATACATAGATCGAAATACAGTGATTGTTGGTGAGTTTAACACACCACTCTCACCTATGGACAGATCAACAAGGCAAAAACTCAACAGAGAAACCTTAGAACTGAACAACTATATACACCAACTAGATCTAAGAGACATCTGCAGAATATTACACCCAGAAACAACACAATATACGTTTTTCTCAGCAGCACATGGAACATTTTCTAAAATATACCACATCTTAGGCCATAAAGCAAACCTGGAAATATTCAGAAACACTGAAATTATTCCATGCACACTCTCAGACCATAAAGGCATCAAATTGGAGCTGAACACACATCTCCACCAAAGAAAACCCTGTAACACATGGAGACTGAACAACACATTGTTGAATCAAAAACAATGGGTAATCGAAGAGATCAGAACAGATATCCAACTGTTTATGAAATTTAACAATAAGGAGCACGCAAATATCAACTCCTTAGGGACACAACAAAGGCAGTACTCAGAGGAAAATTTATAGCGCGGGGTGCCTACAACAGCAAGTTGGAAAAATGGCAAACCAACTAGTTAATGTCTCACCTTAACCTCCTGGAAAAAGAGCAACAAACCAACCCTAAACCCATTAGGAGAAAGCAAATTATTAAAATCAAAGCAGAATTAAATGATTTGGAATAAAAAAACTATAGAAAGAATCAACAAAACAAGGAGTTTGTTCTTGAAAGAATTAACAAAATTGACAAGCCCTTAGCAAATCTTACCAAAAAAAGAAGAGAGCATATCAAAATAAACAAAATCGCAGATGAAAATCGTAATATCACGACAGAAATTACCAAGATCCAGAATATCATGAGGTAATACTTCTCAAACCTTTACGCCAACAAATTTGAGAATCTAGAAGAAATGGATGAATTCCTAGACAATATTAACATACCCACACTGAACCAAGAAGAGCTAACCCAACTCAACAGGCCTATTTCAAGCTCTGAAATAGAAATGGAAATTAGACAACTTCCACTTAAAAAGAGCCCAGGGCCAGATGGATTCACAGCTGAATTCTATAAGGTCTTCAAAGCAGAGGTCACACCAATACTCCTCAAGCTCTTCAACGAAATTGAAAATGAAGGTTCTTTACCAAACTGATTCTGTGAAGCCAGCATATCCCTCATCCCCAAACCAGACAGAGATTCATCAAAGAAAGAGATCTATAGACTCATTTCTTTGATGAACATCGATGCAAACATTCTCAACAAAATACTGGCCAACCGTCTACAACAACTCATCAAAAAAAATATACACTATGATCAAACTGGATTCATCACAGGGAGGCAAAGCTGGTTCAACATACACAAATCAATTAATATAATTAAACACATCAACAGGAGCAAGGACAAAAATCACATGATTGTCTCAATAGATGCGGAAAAGGCATTTGACAAGATCCAAAACCCCTTTATGGTAAAAGATGTGGAGAAACTAGGAATTCATGGAACATTTCTCAATGTAATAAAGGCTGTGTATGAGAAACCCACTGCTAGTATTATACTTAATGGTGAAAATCTAAAGCCATTCCCTCTAAAATCAGGAACGAGACAAGGATGCCCACTCTCTCCACTCCTTTTTAACACAGTACTAGACTTCCCAGGCAGTGCAATAAGGCAAGAAGCAAGCACAAAGGGGATCCAAGTAGGGAAAGAGGAAATAAAACTCTCCCTCTTTGCAGATGACATGATTCTGTATTTAAAGAATCCTATAGACTCTACTCCCAAGCTCCTTGAGCTGATTCAAAGCTTTGGAAGGTTAGCAGGCCATAAAATCAACCCTCACAAATCACTGAGAGGAACGAGGCAATAATGAGGAAAGAAATTCCTTTCACAATAGCTTCAAAGAAAATAAAGTACCTAGCAGTTAGCTTTACTAAGAATGTAAACACCGTTTAGATGAAAACTTTAAAAGCATAAAAAAGGAAATTAAAGCAGAATTAAGGAAATGGAAAAACCTCTCATGCTCCTGGATTGGAAGAATCAACATTGTGAAAATGACAATCTTGCCAAGGGCTATCTACAAATTCAATGTAATACCAATCAACATCCCAATGTCATTCTTTAAAGAAATAGAAGAGAGAATTCAAAATTTCATATGGAATAATAAAAGACCCCGTATAGCAAAAACACTTCTTAGCAGAAGAACAGCGCTGGAGGAATTTCAATTCCAAACTTAAGACTCTATTACAGAGCTATAATTCTCAAAACAGCTTGGTACTGGCACAAGAACAGGCCTGAAGTCCAATGGAGTAGAACTGCGGACCCAGATATTAAATCACAGACCTATAGCCACCTAATCTTTGACAAGGGAGCCAAAAAAATAGAATGGAAGAAAGATAGCCTCTTCAACAAGTTGTGCTGGCAGAACTGGTTAAACACCTGCAGAAAACTGAAGTTGGATCCTTCTTTGTCACCGTGCACTAGAATTAACTCCAAATGGATCAAAGACCTGGAGGTAAAAGCTGACACACTGAAAAGTTTACAGGAAGGAATAGGAGATACAGTAGGCCTCTTTGGCACAGGTAGAAACTTTCTCAATAAGGACCAAGAATCACAACAAATCAGAGAAAGGCTGGATAGGTGGGACTGCATTAAACTGCAGAGCTTTTGTATGGCAACGGATGTAGCTAGTAAACTAATCAGGAAGCCTACAGAGTGGGAGAAGTTCTTCACCATCCAAACAACGGACAAAGGCCTCATATCTAAAATATATCAACAACTCAAAATATTGAATCACTCCAAAACTAACCTCCAAAGTAACACCCATGCCATTAAAAATGGGCCAAAGACTTAAAGAGAGTCTTCTCTGAAGAAGAAACAAAAATGGCCTATAGACACATGAAGAAATGCTCCACATCTCTGGTCATAAAAGAAATGCAAATCAAAACAACTCTAAGATTCCACCTCACTCCAGTCGAATGGCCAGGATCAGGAAAACGAATGACAACAGATGCTGGAGCGCATGTGGCCAGGAGGGGTCACTACTACACTGTTGGTGGGAGTGCAAACTCGTTAAACCACTAAGGAAAGCAGTGTGGCAGTGCCTCAAAGGCTCAACATAGAACTCCCCTATGACCCAGCAATTCCACTACTTGGCATTTACCCAACAATCCAGAAACAAGGGCATACTAAACCCACTAGCACAACAATGTTCATTGCAGCACTATTCACCATAGTAAAGATATGGAACCAACCCAGATCTACCTCAGTTTAATGAGTGGATCAACAAGTTGTGGTATTTGTACACAATGGAATTCTATGCTGCTGTCAGAAAGAATGACATCGCCCCATTTGTTAGGAAATGGAAAGACTTAGAACAAATCATATTAAGTGAAGTAAGCCAGACTCAAAGGAACTTAGGCTCAGTGGTTTCCCTCATTCGTCATAATCAGTAGAAACCTTGGGCTCTACTAGCAGAGATTGTCAATAGAGCAAAAGGCCATATATAAGGCCATATAATGTGAAGCTAATTGAAAGGACCTCCAGGATATTGACACAAAAGCCATATAATGAATGATTGTTCTCCTTAATGTACTATGTTGTCTCTCATCTCGTTTGCTGTCCCTTGGTTATCCCATATTGGTATAGTATCTCACTTTATCTTATATATTGAATTTATTTGTATTTGGATATTTGAAATTTGATAGGGAAGGGGGGAAAACCAAGACGGGTGGGGGGTGTGGGGTTGAAGGGAAATGGGTACCAAGACATGTGAAATGGTATCAATGTATGTGTATTAATGCACCTTCTATCTGGCCAATATCATCTAACCTTTTTACTAATTAAAATAAAAAATGAAAAAAAAGAAAGTTGTAGTGTGTGGGGAGGATGATGGGGTCAAATACATTTCTTCTTAGAAATTTACCTCATCTGGTTGCCGTGGATTTTCCTGGCCTTCTTCTTAGAGAAAGTTCTGTTATACTGGATTTGTGACTTGGCAATGATCTAGCATGTACATCTTCGAGTAAGACATCCACAACTTCCATGCCTGAGACTCGAGTTTCCTGACCTTTGGCAACAGCACAGCAACATCTTTCTTCCTCCTGAGCCACAGGCCAAGTGAGCTGGCTTGAGCTGGTTGTTAGTTACAGTGGCTTGGTTACCAGGGTTCCATATTCTGTTCCATTGTGAGGGAGGCAGGGTCACCTTTCAGGGCCTAATGACCAAAGATCCTTGCTCACAGAAGACCTCACCAAAGACATACTGGAGGCTGAATCTCTCCTCCAATCTCACAATATACATGTGGATGTAGTAAACAGCACACCTTATTTGTCCAATGCCAATGTCTTCCACTAGGCCCAACTACCAGTCTGGTCTCAGGCTCAAGGAGCCTTTCTAAGGTAAGATCCAAACTTAAGGGTCAATATTGCCGTAGTCCTTTACAAAACATTTCTTCACTGTGCCTTCTCTACCTGCATTTTGCCCCTTGTCGAATTTTTTTTGTTTTTGCTAGTCTTGGGACTTGACTTCAGAGTGTGAACATTGTTCTTGGGCATTCTTTAGGCTTTAGTTGTCCCACTGAGCCACAGCACCACTTGCAGCGTTTTCTATGTATGTGGTAATGAGGAATCAAACGTGAGTCTTTTTGTGTGGTAGCCAAGGACTCTACCACTAGGTCAAACACACAGGGCATCTTGCACATATTTTGACGTCAATCTACTAGGATATTATTAGGTTTCTGTATCCTAATCAATTTTTTCCTGATGATTAGCTTTGCTGTATTGTGTAAAAAATGCAAGAGGGAAAAACACAGAAGAATCAGTGAAATTTAAAACAAAGCATTACACACATACATAAGTGTTCATTCTTTGTAGGAGAAAGGATATTTTGATATGATGATGATGATGATGACTTTATAATTACTATGTCAGGGTTGAGAGTTTGGCATAGTGGTTGAGTGCTTGCCTAGCATCCATGAAGATCTGGGTTTGATTGCTCAGTATCACATAGATAGAAAATCTAGATGTGGCACTGTGGCTCAAGTGGCAGAGGGCTATACTTGAGAAAACCCGAGGACAGTTCTCAGGCCCTGAATTCAAGCCCCAAGACTGGCAGAAAGATAAAAGAAAATAAAAATGCTTTTTACGAGCTAATTCACACACAGCATTTGCTTCTGAAATCTTCGCTTCTGCATCTTGTGAAATAACCCTTTCCCACAACGTAGACAAGAAAAACAGATCCATCCCATGGTCCACTGTGAGGCCACTGGTTGGGCTAAGAGCTAGTCGTGCAGCAACATATAAGTTTTATTCTAATACTTTCCAAACTTTGTACTCAAATATGCTACCTACTTACCAACTTAGGTCAGTTATCCTTATGCTATACCTTTTCTTCATGACTACAATATTCTTACACTCCTACGTTAATACTTTTTTACCTCCCCTGACCCCTCTCATTCTTTTTTTCTATCTCTGGACCTCTGCTCGTCTTTCAACCCTTATACTGCACGGATCTACACTTGATGGCTGTTGAGCAATATTGTATATGTAGGTGGATAATTATTCTCTACGCTCAGAGGGACTTAACGACAATAGAGATTGGATTGAGAGGCTTATTATTTTGGGTATAAATCGCTTATCAGTAGTTGTATTAGACTGGTCTGTAAGTGCACAAAGAGAAAGAGTGATAATACCAATCAAAACTTGTGAACATCTAGTGTCTGCCAGCTACAGAGGTCTAGGTTGGTTATATCTGAAAAACTGTAACCGTATTTAGTAGTAATCTTGCTCCCATTTCAAATGGGCAGAACCAGAAACTCAAGAAAAATGTCAAATCAAGAAACAACATCCCCCACCCAATATAAACAGACAATGGAACAGTCACTGCAAACCTAGAGGAGAGTCTTCCAAGTGCTACACAAATGCAATTGATAAACATCCTTAATGGAAAATGTGAAAATATAAAGAAAGAGATAATGGAGGAAGCCATAGCTGAACAAGAGGAAAGCATAAACAAGGTGATAAGTGAAAAAGAAGAAGCCATAAAGGAGGCCATAATAAAGGTTTTTCAAAGAAAGATGGATGAATTCATAGAATCCACAAATAAAAACGCGACCAAACTCCAACAAATGTCCAAAGAAAATAAAGCTACTGAGCTAACCACTCAAAAGGAAATCAAGGAGATAAAGAAATACATACATGATCTAAAACAAGAGATGCAAGGCATCAAAAATGAGCAATTAGAAGCAAGGGAGATGAAAATAAAGTAGATAGTTTGATAGCAGTTTAGACAATGCAGAGGAGAGAATTTCCGGGGCTGAAGATAATTTAGTTATTATAGAGAAAGAACAGAAAATGAGTCAATCCAAATCTAGGAAATATGAGAGAGCGCTTCAGGAGGTCCAAGATACAATTAGGAAGGCTAATTTAAGGCTAGTTGGTATTGAGGAGGGCGTGGAGAAAGAGGTCAATGGTATTGGTAATATACTTCAGGGAATCATCTCAGAGAATTTCCCAAATATCCAGAAGGGCAGGCCCATCCAGATACGAGAAGCTTTTAGAACCCCAAACAGAACTGACCAGAAAAGAACATCCCACTGCCACATTGTGATCCGAACTGGATCAATAGAAACGAAAGGAAAGATCCTAAAGTCAGCCAGGGAAAAGGGATCAGTAACCTATAAAGGCAAACCAATCAGAATAACCCCAGATTTCTCAGCATAGACCATGGAAGCAGGAAGTGACTGGAGGCATATGTGTCATGCCCTTAAATCAAATAACTACCAACCAAGAATACTGTAGCCAGCTAAGCTCTCATTCAAACTGAGGGAACAATAAAACATTCCATTCCAGGGAAAAGATGCAACAATATGTCGAAACAAAACCAACACTACAGAGAATTCTCAACGATGCTCTATACATACAATACCAAAATAAATGCATTATACGGAAAGAAATGGCACCTAAACAGCATACCATCTAAGGACCACAAGAACTGTCAAGACACAGGCCCTACTAAAAGCTTTTAAAATGGTAGGAACTAATAAATATCTCTCAATCCTAACTCTCAATATCAATGGACTTAACTCTCCAATTAAACGGCATAGGCTGTCTAGTTGGATCAAAAAGCAAGAGCCATGGTTCTGCTGTCTTCAAGAGACACATCTTAACCAAAAACAATCATCTTTTGAAAGTGAGAGGTTGGAATAAACTCTATCAAGCTAAATGCCCCCATAAAGAGGCTGGAGTTGCCATCCTCATATCAGATACAACAGACTTCAAACTAAAATTAGTAAGAAAAGACAAAGAAAGTTACAACATACTACTAAATGGATCTTTCCTCCAGGAAGACATAACGATCCTAAATATTTACACACCCAATCCCGGAGCTCCAAACTTCATCAAGCAAACTTTACTTACACTGAAACCATACATAGATCGAAATACAGTGATTGTTGGTGAGTTTAACACACCACTCTCACCTATGGACAGAACAACAAGGCAAAAACTCAAAAGAGAAACCTTAGAACTGAACAACTATATAGACCGACTAGATGTAACAGACATCTGCAGAATATTCCACCCAGTATCACCACAATATACGTTTTTCTCAGCAGCACATGGAACATTTTCCAAAATAGACCACATCGTAGGCCATAAAGCAAACCTGGACAGATTCAGAAACACTGAAATTATTCCATGCACACTCTCAGACCATAAAGGCATCAAATTGGAGCTGAACACACATCTCCACCAAAGAAAACCCTGTAACTCATGGAGACTGAACACCACATTGTTGAATCAAAAACAATGGGTAATCGAAGAGATCAGAACAGATATCCAACTGTTTATGAAATTAACAATAAGGAGCACACAAATATCAACTCCTTAGGGACACAACAAAGGCAGTACTCAGAGGAAAATTTATAGCGCTGAGTGCCTACAACAGCAAGTTGGAAAAATGGCAAACCAACTAGTTAATATCTCACCTTAACCTCTTGGAAAAAGAGCAACAAACCAACCCTAAACTAATGAGGAGAAAGCAAATTATTAAAATCAAAGCAGAATTAAATGATTTGGAATAAAAAACTATAGAAAGAATCAACAAAACAAGGAGTTGGTTCTTGAAAGAATTAACAAAATTGACAAGCCCTTAGCAAATCTTACCAAAAAAAGAAGAGAGCATATCGAAATAAACAAAATCGCAGATGAAAATGGTAATATCACGACAGAAATTACCAAGATCCAGAATATCATGAGGGAAAACTTCTCAAACCTTTACGCCAACAAATTTGAGAATCTAGAAGAAATGGATGAATTCCTAGACAATATTAACATACCCACACTGAACCAAGAAGAGCTACCCCACCTCAACAGGCCTATTTCAAGCTCTGAAATAGAACTGGAAATTAGACAACTTCCACTTAAAAAGAGCCCAGGCCCAGATGGATTCACAGCTGAATTCTATAAGGTCTTCAAAGCAGAGCTCACACCAATACTCCTCAGGCTGTTCAAAAAAATTGAAAATGAAGGTTCTTTACCAAACTCATTCTGTGAAGCCAGTATATCCCTCATCCCCGAACCAGACAGAGATTCATCAAAGAAAGAGATCTATAGACCCATTTCTTTGATGAACATCGATGCAAAACTTCTCAACAAAATACTGGCCAACCGTCTACAACAACTCATCAAAAAAATTATACACTATAATCAAACTGGATTCATCACAGGGAGGCAAAGCTTGTTCAACATACACAAATCAATTAATATAATTCAACACATCAACAGGAGCAGGGATAAAATCTCATGATTGTCTCAATAGATGCGGAAAAGGCATTTGACAAGATCCAAAACCCCTTTATGTTAAAAGATGTGGAGAAACTAGGAATCCATGGAACATTTCTCAATGTAATAAAGGCTGTGTATGAGAAACCCACTGCCAGTATTTTACTTAATGGTGAAAATCTAAAGCCATTCCCTCTAAAATCAGGAACGAGACAAGGATGCCCACTCTTTCCACTCCTTTTTAACATAGTACTAGAATTCGTAGGCAGTGCAATAAGGCAAGAACCAAGCATAAAGGGGATCCAAGTAGGGAAAGAGGAAATAAAACTATCCCTCTTTGCAGATGACATGATTCTGTATTTAAAGAATCCTATAGACTCTACTCCCAAGTTCCTTGAGCTGATTCAAAGCTTTGGAAGGGTAGCAGGCCATAAAATCAACCCTCACAAATCAACTGCCTTACTTTACGTCAACACTGAGAGGAACGAGGCAATAATCAGGAAAGAAATTCCTTTCACAATAGCCTCAAAGAAAATAAAGTACCTAGCAGTTAGCTGAAATAACAATGTAAAGACCGTTTAGATGAAAACTTTAAAACCATAAAAAAGGAAATTAAAGCAGAACTAAGGAAATGGAAAAACCTCCCATGCTCCTGGATTGGAAGAATCAACATTGTGAAAATGACAATCTTGCCAAGGGCTATCTACAAATTCAATGTAATACCAATCAACATCCCAATGTCATTCTTTAAAGAAATAGAAGAGGCAATTCAAACTTTCATATGGAATGATAAAAGACCCCGTATAGCAAAAACACTTCTTACCAGAAAGAACAGCTCTGGAGGAATTTCAATTCCAAACTTTAGACTCTATTACAGAGCTATAATTCTCAAAACAGCTTGGTACTGGCACAAGAACAGGCCTGAAGTCCAATGGAGTAGAACTGCGGACCCAGATATTAAACCACAGACCTATGGCCACCTAATCTTTGACCAGGGAGCCAAATATATAGAATGGAAGAAAGATAGCCTCTTCAACAAGTTGTGCTGGCAGAACTGGTTAAACACCTGCAGAAAACTAAAGTTGGATCCTTCTTTGTCACCTTGCACTAGAATTAACTCCAAATGGATCAAAGACCTGGAGGTAAAAGCTGACACACTGAAAAGTTTACAGGAAGGAATAGGAGATACACTAGGCCTCCTTGGCACAGGTCGAAACTTTCTGAATAAGGACCAAGAATCACAACAAATCAGAGAAAGGCTGGATAAGTGGGACTGCATTAAACTGCAGAGCTTTTGTATGGCAACGGATATAGCTAGTAAACTAATCAGGAAGCCTACAGAGTGGGAGAAGATCTTCACCAACCAAACAACGGACAAAGGCCTCATATCTAAAATATATCAACAACTCAAAAAATTGAATCACTCCAAAACTAACCTCCAAAGTAACACCCATCCCATTAAAAATGGGCCAAAGCCTTAAAGAGAGTCTTCTCTGAAGAAGAAACAAAAATGGCCTATAGACACATGAAGAAATGCTCCACATCTCTGGTCATAAAAGAAATGCAAATCAAAACAATTCTAAGATTCCACCTCACTCCAGTTAGAATGGCCAGGTTCAGGAAAACGAATGACAACAGATGCTGGAGGGGATGTGGCCAGGAGGGATCACTACTACACTGTTGGTGGGAGTGCAAACTCGTTCAACCACTATGGAAAGCAGTGTGGCAGTGCCTCAAAAGGCTAAACATAGAACTCCCCTATGACCCAGGAATTCCACTACTTTGCGTTTATCCAACAGTCCATAAACAAGGGCATACTAAACCCACTAGCACAACAATGTTCATTGCAGCACTATTCACCATAGTAAAGATATGGAACCAACCCAGATGTCCCTCAGTTGATGAGTGGATCAACAAGTTGTGGTATTTGTACACAATGGAATTCTATGCTGCTGTCAGAAAGAATGACATCACCCCATTTGTTAGGAAATGGAAAGACTTAGAACAAATCATATTGAGTGAAGTAATCCAGACTCAAAGGAACTTGGGCTCAGTGGTTTCCCTTATTCGTCATAATCAGTAGAAACCTTGGGCTCTACTAGCAGAGATTGTCAATAGAGCCAAAGGCCATATATAAGGCCATATAATGTGAAGCTAATTGAAAGGACCTCCAGGATATTGAAACAAAAGCCATATAATGAATGATTGTTGTCCTTAATGTACTATGTTTTCTCTCATCTCCTTTGCTGTCCCTTGGTTATCCCATATTGGTATAGTATCTCACATTGTTATGTGATATATTGAATTTATTTGTATTTGGATATTTGAAATTGGATAGGGAAGGGGGGAAAACCAAGATGGCTGGGGGTTGTGGGGTTGGAGGGAAATGGGTACCAAGACATGTGAAAGGGTATCAATGTATGTGAATCAATGCACCTTCTATCTGGCAAATATCATGTAACCCTTTTACTAATTACAAGAAAAATTGAAAAAAAAAGAAAGTTGTAGTGTGGGGGGAGGATGATGGGGTCAAATACATTTCCTCTTAGAAATATACCTCATCTGGTTGTCCTGGATTTTCGTGGCCTTCTTCTTAGAGAAAGGCCTGTTATACTGGATTTGTGGCTTGGCAATGATCTAGCATGTACATCTTCGAGTAAGACATCCACAACTTCCATGCCTGAGACTTGAGTTTCCAGAACTTTGGCAACAGCACAGCAACATCTTTCTTCCTCCTGAGCCACAGGCCAAGTGAGCTGGCTTGAGTTGGTTGTTAGTTACAGTGGCTTGGTTACCTGGGTTCCATATTCTGTTCCATTGTGAGGGAGGCAGGGTCACCTTTCGGGGCCTAATGACCAAAGATCCTTGCTCACAGAAGACTTCACCAAAGACATACTGGAGGCTGAATCTCTCCTCCAATCTCACAATATACATGTGGATGTAGTAAACAGCACACCTTATTTGTCCAATCCCAATGTCTTCCACTAGGCCCAACTACCAGTCTGGTCTCAGGCTCAAGGAGCCTTTCTTAGGTAAGATCCAAACTTAAGGGTCAATATTGCCCTCATCCTTTACAAAACATTTGCTTCACAGTGCCTTCTCTGCCTGCATTTTGCCCCTTGTCGAATTTTTTTTTGTTTTTGCTAGTCTTGGGACTTGACCTCAGAGTGTGAACATTGTTTTTGGGCTTTCTTTAGGCTTTAGCTGTCCCACCGAGCCACAGCACCACTTGCAGCGTTTTCTATGTATGTGGTAATGAGGAATCAAACCTGAGTCTTTTTGCGTGGTAGTCAAGGACTCTACCACTAGGTCAAACACACAGGGCATCTTGCACATATTTTTGACGTCAATCTACTAGGATATTATTAGGTTTCTGTATCCTAATCACTTTTTTCCTGATAATTAGCTTTGCTGTCATGTGTAAAAAATGCAAGAGGGAAAAACACAGAAGAATTAGTGAAATTTTTTAAAAAAGCATTACACACATAGATAAGTGTTCATTCTTTGTAGGAGAAAGGATATTTTGATATGATGACGATGACTTTATAATTACTATGTCAGGGTTGAGAGTTTGGCATAGTGGTAGAGTACTTGCCTAGCATCCATGCAGATCTGGGTTTGATTGCTCAGTATCACATAGATAGAAAATCTTGATGTGGCACTGTGGCTCAAGTGGCAGAGGGCTAGACTCGAGAAAACCCGAGGACAGTGCTCAGGCCCTGAATTCAAGCCCCAAAACTGGCAGAAAATAAAAGAAAATAAAAATGCTTTTTACGAGCTAATTCACACACAGCATTTGCTTCTGAAATCTTCGCTTCTGCATCTTGTGAAATACCCCTTTCCCTCAACGTAGACAAGAAAAACAGATCCATCCCATGGTCCACTGTGAGGCCACTGGTTGGGCTAAGAGCTAGTCGTGCAGCAACACATAAGTTTTATTCTAATACTTTCCAAACTTTGTACTCAAATATGCTACCTACTTACCAACTTAGGTCAGTTATCCTTATGCTATATCTGTTCTTCATTACTACAATATTCTTACACTCCTACGTTAATCCTTTTGTACCTCCCCTGACCTCTCTCATTCTTTTTTTCTATCTCTGGACCTCTGCTCGTCTTTCAACCCTTATACTGCACGGATCTACACTTGATGGCTGTTGAGCAATATTGTATATGTAGGTGGTTAATTATTCTCTATGCTCAGAGGGACTTAAAGACAATAGAGATTGGATTGAGAGGCTTATTGTTTTGGGAATAAATCGCTTATCAGTGGTTGTATTAGACTGGTCTGTAAGTGCACAAAAAGAAAGAGTGATAATACCAATCAAAACTTGTGAACATCGAGTGTCTGCCAGCTACAGAGGTCTAGGTTGGTTATATCTGAAAAACTATAATCGTATTTAGTAGTAATCTTGCTCCCATTTTCAAATGGGCAGAACAAGAAACTCAAGAAAAATGTCAAATCAAGAAACAACATCCCCCACCCAATGTAAATAGGCAATGGAACAGTGACTGGCAAACCTAGAGTAGAGTCTTCCAAGTGCTACACAAATGCAATTGATAAACATCCTTAATGGAAAATGTGAAAATATAAATAAAGAGATAATGGAGGAAGGCACAGCTGAACAAGAGGAAAGCAAAAACAAGGTGATAAGTGAAAAAGAAGAAGCCATAAAGGAGGCCATAATAAAGGTCTTTCAAAGAAAGATGGATGAATTCATAGAATCCACAAATAAAAACTGGACCAAACTCCAGCAAATGTCCAAAGAAAATAAAGCTACTGAGCTAACCACTCAAAAGGAAATCAAGGAGATAAAGAAATCCATACATGATGTAAAACAAGAGACGCAAGGCATAAAAAGTGAGCAATTAGAAGCAAGGGAGATGAAAAATAAAGTAGATAGCTTTGATAGCAGGTTAGACAATGCAGAGGAGAGAATTTCCGGGGCTGAAGATAATTTAGGTATTATAAAGAACAGAAAATGAGTCAATCCAAATCTAGAAAATATGAGAGAGAGCTTCAGGAGGTCCAAGATACAATTAGGAAGCCTAATTTAAGGCTAGTTGGATTGGAATTGAGGAGGGCGTGGAGAAAGAGGTCAATGGTATTGGAAATATACTTCAGGGAATCATCTCAGAGAATTTCCCAAATATACAGAAGGGCAGGCCCATCCACATACGAGAAGCTTTTAGAACCCCACACAGACCTGACCAGAAAAGAACATCCCACCGCCACATTGTGATCCGAGCTGGATCAATAGAAACGAAAGGAAAGATCCTAAAGTCAGCCAGGTAAAAGGGATCAGTAACCTATAAAGGCAAACCAATCAGAATAACCCCAGATTTCTCAGCAGAGACCATGCAAGCACGAAGTGACTGGAAGCATATATGTCATGCCCTTAAATCAAATAACTACCAACCAAGAATACTGTAGCCAGCTAAGCTCTCATTCAAACTGAGGGAACAATAAAACATTCCATTCCAGGGAAAAGATGCAACAATATGTCGAAACAAAACCAACACTACAGAGAATTCTCAACGATGCTCTATACATACAAAACCAAAATAAATGCATTATAGGGAAAGAAATGGCACCTAAACAGCAAACCATCTAAGGACCACAAGAACTGTCCAGACACAGGCCCTACTAAAAGCTTTTAAAAATGGTAGGAACCAATAAATATCTCTCAATCCTAACTCTCAATATCAATGGACTTAACTCTCCAATTAAACGGCATAGTCTGTCTAGTTGGATCAAAAAGCAAGAGCCATCGTTCTGCTGTCTTCAAGAGACACATCTTACCCAAAAACAATCATCTTTTGAAAGTGAGAGGTTGGAATAAACTCTATCAAGCTAACTGTCCCCATAAACAGGCTGGAGTTGCCATCCTCATATCAGATACAACAGACTTCAAACTAAAATTAGTAAGAAAAGACAAAGAAGGTTACAACATACTACTAAAGGCTCTTTCCTCCAGGAAGACATAACGATCCTAAATATTTACACACCCAATCCCGGAGCTGCAAACTTCATCAAGCAACCTGTACTTACACTGAAACCATACATAGATCGAAATACAGTGATTGCTGGTGAGTTTCACACACCACTCTCACCTATGAACAGATCAACAAGGCAAAAACTCAAAGGAGAAACCTTAGAACTGAACAACTATATAGACCAACAAGATCTAACAGACATCTGCACAATATTCCACCCAGTAACACCACAATATACGTTTTTCTCAGCAGCACATGGAACATTTTCCAAAATAGACCACATCCTCGGCCATAAAGCAAACCTGGACAGATTCAGAAACACTGAAATTATTCCATGCACACTCTCAGACCATAAAGGCATCAAATTGGAGCTGAACACACATCTCCACCAAAGAAAACCCTGTAACTCATGGAGACTGAACAACACATTGTTGAATCAAAAACAATGGGTAATCGAAGAGATCAGAACAGATATCCAACTGTTTATGAAATTTAACAATAAGGAGCACACAAATATCAACTCCTTAGGGACACAACAAAGGCAGTACTCAGAGGAAAATTTATAGCGCTGAGTGCCTACAACAGCCAGTTCGAAAAATGGGAAACCAACTAGTTAATATCTCACCTTAACCTCCTGGAAAAAGAGCAACAAACCAACCCTAAACCCATTAGGAGAAAGCAAATTATTAAAATCAAAGCAGAATTAAATGATTTGGAATAAAAACTATAGAAAGAATCAACAAAACAAGGAGTTGGTTCTTTGAAAGAATTAACAAAATTGACAAGCCCTTAGCAAATCTTACCAAAAAAAGAAGACAGCATATCGAAATAAACAAAATCGCAGATGAAAATGGTAATATCACGACAGAAATTACCAAGATCCAGAATATCATGAGGGAATACTTCTCAAATCTTTACGCCAACAAATTTGAGAATCTAGAAGAAATGGATGAATTCCTAGACAATATTAACATACACACACTGAACCAAGAAGAGCTAACCCAACTCAACAGGCCTATTTCAAGCTCTGAAATAGAAATGGAAATTAGACACCTTCCACTTAAAAAGAGCCTAGGGCCAGATGGATTCACAGCTGAATTCTATAAGGTCTTCAAAGCAGAGCTCACACAAATACTCCTTAAGCTCTTCAACGAAATTGAAAATGAAGGTTCTTTACCAAACTCATTCTGTGAGCCAGCATATCCCTCATCCCCACCCAGACAGAGATTCATCAAAGAAAGAGATATATAGACCCATTTCTTTGATGAATATCGATGCAAAACTTCTCAACGAAATACTGGCCAACCTTCTACAACAACTCATCAAAAAAATTATACACTATGATCAAACTGGATTCATCACAGGGAGGCAAAGCTGGTTCAACATACACAAATCAATTAATATAATTCAACACATCAACAGGAACAGGGATAAAATCACATGATTGTCTCAATAGATGCGGAAAAGGCATTTGACAAGATCCAAAACCCTTTTATGTTAAAAGATGTGGAGAAACTAGGAATCAATGGAACATTTTTCAATGTAATAAAGGCTGTGTATGGGAAACCCACTGCTAGTATTATACTGAATGGTGAAAATCTAAAGCCATTCCCTCTAAAATCAAGAACGAGACAAGGATGCCCACTCTCTCCACTCCTTTTTAACATAGTACTAGAATGCCTAGGCAGTGCAATAAGGCAAGAAACAAGCATAAAGGGGATCCAAGCAGGGAAAGAGGAAATAAAACTATCCCTCTTTGCAGATGACATGATTCTGTATTTAAAGAATCCTATGGACTCTACTCCCAAGCTCCTTGAGCTGATTCAAAGCTTTGGAAGGGTAGCAGGCCATAAAATCAACCCTCACAAATCAACTGCCTTACTTTACGTCAACACTGAGAGGAACGAGGCAATAATCAGGAAAGAAAATCCTTTCACAATAGCCTCAAAGAAAATAAAGTACCTAGCAATTAGCTTAACTAAGAATGTAAAGGACCGTTTAGATGAAAACTTTACAACCATAAAAAAGGAAATTAAAGCAGAACTAAGGAAATGGAAAAACCTCCCATGCTCCTGGATTGGAAGAATCAACATTGTGAAAATGACAATCTTGCCAAGGGCTATCTACAAATTCAATGTAATACCAATCAACATCCCAATGTCATTCTTTAAAGAAATGGAAGAGGCAATTCAAAATTTCATATGGAATAATAAAAGACCCCGTATAGCAAAAACACTTCTTAGCAGAAAGAACAGCGCTGGAGGAATTTCAATTCCAAACTTAAGACTCTATTACAGAGCTATAATTCTCAAAACAGCTTGGTACTGGCACAAGAACAGGCCTGAAGTCCAATGGAGTAGAACTGCGGACCCAGATATTAAACCACAGACCTATGGCCACCTAATCTTTGACCAGGGAGCCAAAAATATAGAATGGAAGAAAGATAGCCTCTTCAACAAGTTGTGCTGGCAGAACTGGTTAAACACATGCACAAAACTAAAGTTGGATCCTTCTTTGTCACCTTGCACTAGAATTAACTCCAAAGGGATCAAAGACCTGGAGGTAAAAGCTGACACACTGAAAAGTTTACAGGAAGGAATAGGAGATACACTAGGCCTCCTTGGCACAGGTCGAAACTTTCTCAATAAGGACCAAGAATCACAACAAATCAGAGAAAGGCTGGATAAGTGGGACTGCATTAAAGTGCAGAGCTTTTGTATGGCAACGGATATAGCTAGTAAACTAATCAGGAAGCCTACAGAGTGGGAGAAGATCTTCACCCACCAAACAACGGACAAAGGCCTCGTATCTAAAATATATCAACAACTCAAAAAATTGAATCACTCCAAAACTAACCTGCAAAGTAACACCCATCCCATTAAAAATGGGCCAAAGCCTTAAAGAGAGTCTTCTCTGAAGAAGAAACAAAAATGGCCTATAGACACATGAAGAAATGCTCCACATCTCTGGTCATAAAAGAAATGCAAATCAAAACAATTCTAAGATTCCACCTCACTCCAGGTAGAATGGCCAGGTTCAGGAAAACGAATGAGAACAGATGCTGGAGGGGATGTGGCCAGGAGGGATCACTACTACACTGTTGGTGGGAGTGCAAACTCGTTCAACCACTATGGAAAGCTGTGTGGCAGTGCCTCAAAAGGCTAAACATAGAACTCCCCTATGACCCAGGAATTCCACTACTTGGCGTTTACCCAACAATCCAGAAACAAGGGCATACTAAACCCACTAGCACAACAATGTTCATTGCAGCACTATTCACCATAGTAAAGATATGGAACCAACCCAGATGTCCCTCAGTTGATGAGTGGATCAACAAGTTGTGGTATTTGTACACAATGGAATTCTATGCTGCTGTCAGAAAGAATGACATCACCCCATTTGTTAGGAAATGGAAAGACTTAAAACAATTCATATTAAGTGAAGTAATCCAGACTCAAAGGAACTTGGGCTCAGTGGTTTCCCTCATTCGTCATAATCAGTAGAAACCTTGGGCTCTACTAGCAGAGATTGTCAGTAGAGCAAAAGGCCCTATATAAGGCCCTATGATGTGAAGCTAATTGAAAGGACCTCCAGGATATTGAAACAAAAGCCATATAATGAATGATTGTTGTCCTTAATGTACTATGTTGTCTCTCATCTCCTTTGCTGTCCCTTGGTTATCCCATAGTGGTATAGTATCTCACTTTGTTATCTGATATATTGAATTTATTTGTATTTGGATATTTGAAATTTGATAGGGAAGGGGGGAAAACCAAGACGGGTGGGGGTTGTGGGGTTGGAGGGAAATGGGTACCAAGACATGTGAAAGGGTATCAATGTATGTGAATCAATGCACCTTCTATCTGGCAAATATCATGTAACCCTTTTACTAATTACAAGAAAAATTGAAAAAAAAAGAAAGTTGTAGTGTGGGGGGAGGATGATGGGGTCAAATACATTTCCTCTTAGAAATATACCTCATCTGGTTGTCCTGGATTTTCGTGGCCTTCTTCTTAGAGAAAGGCCTGTTATACTGGATTTGTGGCTTGGCAATGATCTAGCATGTACATCTTCGAGTAAGACATCCACAACTTCCATTCCTGAGACTCGAGTTTCCAGAACTTTGGCAACAGCACAGCAACATCTTTCTTCCTCCTGAGCCACAGGCCAAGTGAGCTGGCTTGAGTTGGTTGTTAGTTACAGTGGCTTGGTTACCTGGGTTCCATATTCTGTTCCATTGTGAGGGAGGCAGGGTCACCTTTCGGGGCCTAATGACCAAAGATCCTTGCTCACAGAAGACTTCACCAAAGACATACTGGAGGCTGAATCTCTCCTCCAATCTCACAATATACATGTGGATGTAGTAAACAGCACACCTTATTTGTCCAATCCCAATGTCTTCCACTAGGCCCAACTACCAGTCTGGTCTCAGGCTCAAGGAGCCTTTCTTAGGTAAGATCCAAACTTAAGGGTCAATATTGCCCTCATCCTTTACAAAACATTTGCTTCACAGTGCCTTCTCTGCCTGCATTTTGCCCCTTGTCGAATTTTTTTTTGTTTTTGCTAGTCTTGGGACTTGACCTCAGAGTGTGAACATTGTTTTTGGGCTTTCTTTAGGCTTTAGCTGTCCCACCGAGCCACAGCACCACTTGCAGCGTTTTCTATGTATGTGGTAATGAGGAATCAAACCTGAGTCTTTTTGCGTGGTAGTCAAGGACTCTACCACTAGGTCAAACACACAGGGCATCTTGCACATATTTTTGACGTCAATCTACTAGGATATTATTAGGTTTCTGTATCCTAATCACTTTTTTCCTGATAATTAGCTTTGCTGTCATGTGTAAAAAATGCAAGAGGGAAAAACACAGAAGAATTAGTGAAATTTTTTAAAAAAGCATTACACACATAGATAAGTGTTCATTCTTTGTAGGAGAAAGGATATTTTGATATGATGACGATGACTTTATAATTACTATGTCAGGGTTGAGAGTTTGGCATAGTGGTAGAGTGCTTGCCTAGCATCCATGCAGATCTGGGTTTGATTGCTCAGTATCACATAGATAGAAAATCTTGATGTGGCACTGTGGCTCAAGTGGCAGAGGGCTAGACTCGAGAAAACCCGAGGACAGTGCTCAGGCCCTGAATTCAAGCCCCAAAACTGGCAGAAAATAAAAGAAAATAAAAATGCTTTTTACGAGCTAATTCACTCACAGCATTTGCTTCTGAAATCTTCGCTTCTGCATCTTGTGAAATACCCCTTTCCCTCAACGTAGACAAGAAAAACAGATCCATCCCATGGTCCACTGTGAGGCCACTGGTTGGGCTAAGAGCTAGTCGTGCAGCAACACATAAGTTTTATTCTAATACTTTCCAAACTTTGTACTCAAATATGCTACCTACTTACCAACTTAGGTCAGTTATCCTTATGCTATATCTGTTCTTCATTACTACAATATTCTTACACTCCTACGTTAATCCTTTTGTACCTCCCCTGACCTCTCTCATTCTTTATTTCTATCTCTGGACCTCTGCTCGTCTTTCAACCCTTATACTGCACGGATCTACACTTGATGGCTGTTGAGCAATATTGTATATGTAGGTGGTTAATTATTCTCTATGCTCAGAGGGACTTAAAGACAATAGAGATTGGATTGAGAGGCTTATTGTTTTGGGAATAAATCGCTTATCAGTGGTTGTATTAGACTGGTCTGTAAGTGCACAAAAAGAAAGAGTGATAATACCAATCAAAACTTGTGAACATCGAGTGTCTGCCAGCTACAGAGGTCTAGGTTGGTTATATCTGAAAAACTATAATCGTATTTAGTAGTAATCTTGCTCCCATTTTCAAATGGGCAGAACAAGAAACTCAAGAAAAATGTCAAATCAAGAAACAACATCCCCCACCCAATGTAAATAGGCAATGGAACAGTCACTGGCAAACCTAGAGGAGAGTCTTCCAAGTGCTACACAAATGCAATTGATAAACATCCTTAATGGAAAATGTGAAAATATAAATAAAGAGATAATGGAGGAAGGCACAGCTGAACAAGAGGAAAGCAAAAACAAGGTGATAAGTGAAAAAGAAGAAGCCATAAAGGAGGCCATAATAAAGGTCTTTCAAAGAAAGATGGATGAATTCATAGAATCCACAAATAAAAACTGGACCAAACTCCAGCAAATGTCCAAAGAAAATAAAGCTACTGAGCTAACCACTCAAAAGGAAATCAAGGAGATAAAGAAATCCATACATGATGTAAAACAAGAGACGCATGGCATAAAAAGTGAGCAATTAGAAGCAAGGGAGATGAAAAATAAAGTAGATAGCTTTGATAGCAGGTTAGACAATGCAGAGGAGAGAATTTCCGGGGCTGAAGATAATTTAGGTATTATAAAGAACAGAAAATGAGTCAATCCAAATCTAGAAAATATGAGAGAGAGCTTCAGGAGGTCCAAGATACAATTAGGAAGCCTAATTTAAGGCTAGTTGGATTGGAATTGAGGAGGGCGTGGAGAAAGAGGTCAATGGTATTGGAAATATACTTCAGGGAATCATCTCAGAGAATTTCCCAAATATACAGAACGGCAGGCCCATCCACATACGAGAAGCTTTTAGAACCCCACACAGACCTGACCAAAAAAGAACATCCCACCGCCACATTGTGATCCGAACTGGATCAATAGAAACGAAAGGAAAGATCCTAAAGTCAGCCAGGTAAAAGGGATCAGTAACCTATAAAGGCAAACCAATCAGAATAACCCCAGATTTCTCAGCAGAGACCATGAAAGCACGAAGTGACTGGAAGCATATATGTCATGCCCTTAAATCAAATAACTACCAACCAAGAATACTGTAGCCAGCTAAGCTCTCATTCAAACTGAGGGAACAATAAAACATTCTATTCCAGGGAAAAGATGCAACAATATGTCGAAACAAAACCAACACTACAGAGAATTCTCAACGATGCTCTATACATACAAAACCAAAATAAATGCATTATAGGGAAAGAAATGGCACATAAACAGCATACCATCTAATGACCACAAGAACTGTCCAGACACAGGCCCTACTAATAGCTTTTAAAAATGGTAGGAACCAATAAATATCTCTCAATCCTAACTCTCAATATCAATGGACTTAACTCTCCAATTAAACGGCATAGGCTGTCTAGTTGGATCAAAAAGCAAGAGCCATCGTTCTGCTGTCTTCCAGAGACACATCTTACCCAAAAACAATCATCTTTTGAAAGTGAGAGGTTGGAATAAACTCTATCAAGCTAACTGTCCCCATAAACAGGCTGGAGTTGCCATCCTCATATCAGATACAACAGACTTCAAACTAAAATTAGTAAGAAAAGACAAAGAAGATTACAACATACTACTAAAGGCTCTTTCCTCCAGGAAGACATAACGATCCTAAATATTTACACAGCCAATCCCGGAGCTCCAAACTTCATCAAGCAAACTTTACTTACACTGAAACCATACATAGATCGAAATACAGTGATTGCTGGTAGGTTTAACACACCTATGGACAGATCAACAAGGCAAAAACTCAAAGGAGAAACCTTAGAACTGAACAACTATATAGACCGACTAGATCTAACAGACATCTGCAGAATATTCCACCCAGTAACACAATATACGTTTTTCTCAGCAGCACATGGAACATTTTCCAAAATAGACCACATCTTAGGCCATAAAGCAAACCTGGACAGATTCAGAAACACTGAAATTATTCCATGCACACTCTCAGACCATAAAGGCATCAAATTGGAGCTGAACACACATCTCCACCAAAGAAAACCCTGTAACTCATGGAGACTGAACAACACATTGTTGAATCAAAAACAATGGGTAATCGAAGAGATCAGAACAGATATCCAACTGTTTATGAAATTTAACAATAAGGACCACACAAATATCAACTCCTTAGGGACACAACAAAGGCAGTACTCAGAGGAAAATTTATAGCGCTGAGTGCCTACAACAGCAAGTTGGAAAAATGGGAAACCAACTAGTTAATGTCTCACCTTAACCTCCTGGATAAAGAGCAACAAACCAACCCTAAACCCATTAGGAGAAAGCAAATTATTAAAATCAAAACAGAATTAAATGATTTGGAATAAAAAAACTATAGAAAGAATCAACAAAACAAGGAGTTGGTTCTTTGAAAGAATTAACAAAATTGACAAGCCCTTAGCAAATCTTACCAAAAAAAGAAGAGAGCATATCGAAATAAACAAAATCGCAGATGAAAATGGTAATATCACGACAGAAATTACCAAGATCCAGAATATCATGAGGGAATACTTCTCAAACCTTTACGCCAACAAATTTGCGATCTAGAAGAAATGGATGAATTCCTAGACAATATTAACATACCCACACTGAACCAAGAAGAGCTAACACAACTCAACAGGCCTATTTCAAGATCTGAAATAGAAATGGAAATTAGACAACTTCCACTTAAAAAGAGCCCAGGGCCAGATGGATTCACAGCTGAATTCTATAAGGTCTTCAAAGCAGAGCTCACACCAATACTCCTCAAGCTCTTCAACGAAATTGAAAATGAAGGTTCTTTACCAAACTCATTCTGTGAAGCCAGTATATCCATCATCCCCAAACCAGACAGAGATTCATCAAAGAAAGAGATCTATAGACCCATTTCTTTGATGAACATCGATGCAAAACTTCTCAACAAAATACTGGCCAACCGTCTACAACAACTCATCAAAAAAATTATACACTATGATCAAACTGGATTCATCACAGGGAGGCAAAGCTGTTTCAACATACACAAATCAATTAATATAAGTCAACACATCAACAGGAGCAGGGATAAAATCACATGATTGTCTCAATAGATGCGGAAAAGGCATTTGACAAGATCCAAAACCCCTTTATGTTAAAAGATGTGGAGAAACTAGGAATCCATGGAACATTTCTCAATGTAATAAAGGCTGTGTATGAGAAACCCACTGCTAGTATTATACTTAATGGTGAAAATCTAAAGCCATTCCCTTTAAATCAGGAACGAGACAAGGATGCCCACTCTCTACACTCCTTTTTAACATAATACTAGAATTCCTAGCCAGTGCAATGAGGCAAGAATCAAGCATAAAGGGGATCCAAGTAACGAAAGAGGAAATAAAACTATCCCTCTTTGCAGATGACATGATTCTGTATTTAAAGAATCCTATAGACCCTACTCCCAAGCTCCTTGAGCTGATTCAAAGCTTTGGAAGGGTAGCAGGCCATAAAATCAACCCTCACAAATCAACTGCCTTACTTTACGTCAACACTGAGAGGAACGAGGCAATAATCAGGAAAGAAAATCCTTTTACAATAGCCTCAAAGAAAATAAAGTACCTAGCAATTAGCTTAACTAAGAATGTAAAGGACCGTTTAGATGAAAACTTTACAACCATAAAAAAGGAAATTAAAGCAGAACTAAGGAAATGGAAAAACCTCCCATGCTCCTGGATTGGAAGAATCAACATTGTGAAAATGACAATCTTGCCAAGGGCTATCTACAAATTCAATGTAATACCCATCAACATCCCAATGTCATTCTTTAAAGAAATGGAAGAGGCAATTCAAAATTTCATATGGAATGATAAAATACCCCGTATAGCAAAAACACTTCTTAGCAGAAAGAACAGCGCTGGAGGAATTTCAATTCCAAACTTAAGACTCTATTACAGAGCTATAATTCTCAAAACAGCTTGGTACTGGCACAAGAACAGGCCTGAAGTCCAATGGAGTAGAACTGCGGACCCAGATATTAAACCACAGACCTATGGCCACCTAATCTTTGATCAGGGAGCCAAAAAAATAGAATGGATGAAAGATAGCCTCTTCAACAAGTTGTGCAGGCAGAACTGGTTAAACACCTGCACAAAACTAAAGTTGGATCCTTCTTTGTCACCTTGCACTAGAATTAACTCCAAATGGATCAAAGACCTGGAGGTAAAAGCTGACACACTGAAAAGTTCACAGAAAGGAATAGGAGATACACTAGGCCTCCTTGGCACAGGTCGAAACTTTCTTAATAAGGACCAAGAATCACAACAAATCAGAGAAAGGCTGGAAAAGTGGGACTGCATTAAACTGCAGA
Organism: Megascapheus bottae; assembly: GCA_024803745.1. Classification (NCBI taxonomy): domain Eukaryota; kingdom Metazoa; phylum Chordata; class Mammalia; order Rodentia; family Geomyidae; genus Megascapheus; species Megascapheus bottae. The sequence goes on along the minus strand of JANJXV010000052.1, from coordinate 5,211,305 downwards.
GCTTTTGTATGGCAACGGATATAGCCAGTAAACTAATCAGGAAGCCTACAGAGTGGGAGAAGGTCTTCACCACCCAAACAAGGAACAAAGGCCTCATATCTAAAATATATCAACAACTCAAAAAATTGAATCACTCCAAAACTAACCTCCAAAGTAACACCCATCCCATTAAAAATGGGACAAAGACTTAAAGAGAGTCTTCTCTGAAGAAGAAAAAAAAATGGCCTATAGACACATGAAGAAATGCTCCACATCTCTGGTCATAAAAGAAATGCAAATCAAAACAACTCTAAGATTCCACCTCACTCCAGTTAGAATGGCCAGGATCAGGAAAACGAATGACAACAGAAGCTGGAGGGGATGTGGCCAGGAGGGATCAATACTACACGGTTGGTGGGAGTGCAAACTCGTTCAACCACTATGGAAAGCAATGTGGCAGTGCCTCAAAAGGCTACACATAGAACTCCCCTATGACCCAGCAATTCCACTCCTTGGCATTTACCCAACAATCCAGAAACAAGGGCATACTAAACCCACTAGCACAACAATGTTCATTGCAGCACTATTCACCATAGCAAAGATATGGAACCAACCCATATGTCCCTCAGTTGATGAGTGGATCAACAAGTTGTGGTATTTGTACACAATGGAATTCTATGCTGCTGTCAGAAAGAATGACATCGCCCCATTTGTTAGGAAATGGTAAGAATTAGAACAAATCATATTAAGTGAAGTAAGCCAGACTCAAAGGAACTTAGGCTCAGTGGTTTCCCTCATTGGTCATAATCAGTAGAAACCTTGGGCTCTACTAGCAGAGATTGTCAATAGAGCAAAAGTCCATATATAAGGCCATATAATGTGAAGCTAATTGAAAGGACCTCCAGGATATTGACACAAATGCCATATAATGAATGATTGTTGTCCTTAATGTACTATGTTGTCTCTCATCTCCTTTGCTGTCCCTTGGTTATCCCATATTGGTATAGTATCTCACTTTATCTTATATATTGAATTTATTTGTATTTGGATATTTGAAATTTGACAGGGAAGAGGGGAAAACCAAGACGGGTGGGGGGTGTGGGGTTGGAGGGAAATGGGTACCAAGACAGGTGAAAGGGTATCAATGTATGTGAATTAATGCACCTTCTATGTGGCAAATATCATCTAACCCTTTTACTAATTACAATAAAAAATGAAAAAAAAAGAAAGTTGTAGTGTGTGGGGAGGATGATGGGGTCAAATACATTTCTTCTTAGAAATTTACCTCATCTGGTTGCCCTGGATTTTCCTGGCCTTCTTCTTAGAGAAAGTTCTGTTATACTGGATTTGTGGCTTGGCAATGATCTAGCATGTACATCTTCGAGTAAGACATCCACAATTTCCATGCCTGAGACTCGAGTTTCCTGACCTTTGGCAACAGCACAGCAACATCTTTTTTCCTCCTGAGCCACAGGCTAAGTGAGCTGGCTTTAGCTGGTTGTTAGTTACAGTGGCTTGGTTACCATGGTTTCATATTCTGTTCCATTGTGAGGGAGGCAGGGTCACCTTTCAGGGCCCAATGACCAAAGATCCTTGCTCACAAAAGACCTCACCAAAGACATACTGGAGGCTGAACATCTCCTCCAATCTCACAATATACATGTGGATGTAGTAAACAGCACACCTTATTTGTCCAATCCCAATGTCTTCCACTAGGCCCAACTACCAGTCTGGTCTCAGGCTCAAGGAGCCTTTCTTAGGTAAGATCCAAACTTAAGGGTCAATATTGCCCTCATCCTTTACAAAACATTTGCTTCACAGTGCCTTCTCTGTCTGTATTTTGCCCCTTGTCAAATTTTTTTTTGTTTTTGCTAGTCTTAGGACTTGACCTCAGAGTGTGAACATTGTTCTTGGACTTTCTTTAGGCTTTAGCTGTCCCACCGAGCCACAGCACCACTTGCAGCGTTTTCTATGTATGTGGTAATGAGGAATAAAACCTGAGTCTTTTTGCGTGGTAGCCAAGTACTCTACCACTAGGTGAAACACACAGGGCATCTTGCACTTATTTTTGACGTCAATCTACTAGGATATTATTAGGTTTCTGTATCCTAATCAATTTTTTCCTGATGATTAGCTTTGCTGTCAAGTGTAAAAAATGCAAGAGGGAAAACCACAGAAGAATTAGTGAAATTAAAAAAAAAGCATTACACACAGTTAAGTGTTCATTCTTTGTAGGAGAAAGGATATTTTGATATGATGATGATGACTTTATAATTACTATGTCAGGGTGGAGAATTTGGCATAGTGGTAGAATGCTTGCCTAGCATCCATGAAGATCTGGGTTTGATTGCTCAGTATCACATAGATAGAAAATCTTGATGTGGCACTGTGGCTCAAGTGGCAGCGGGCTAGACTTGAGAAAACCCGAGGACAGTGCTCAGGCCCTGAATTCAAGCCCCAAGATTGGCAGAAAGATAAAAGAAAATAAAAATGCTTTTACGAGCTAATTCACTCACAGCATTTGCTTCTGAAATCTTCGCTTCTGCATCTTGTGAAATACCCCTTTCCCTCAACGTAGAGAATAAAAATGGATCCATCCCATGGTCCACTGTGAGGCCACTGGTTGGGCTAAGAGCTAGTCGTTCAGCAACACATATGTTTTATTCTAATACTTTCCAAACTTTGTACTCAAATATGCTACCTACTTACCAACTTAGGTCAGTTATCCTTATGCTATACCTTTTCTTCATTACTACACTATTCTTACACTCCTACGTTAATCCTCTTGTACCTCCCCTGACTTCTCTCATTCTTTTTTTCTATCTCTGGACCTCTGCTCATCTTTCAACCCTTATACTGCACGGATCTACACTTGAAGGCTGTTGAGCAATATTGTATATGTAGGTGGTTAATTATTCTCTATGCTCAGAGGGACTTAAAGACAATAGAGATTGGATTGAGAGGCTTATTGTTTTGGGTATAAATCGCTTATCAGTGGTTGTATTAGGCTGGTCTGTAAGTGCACAAAAAGAAAGAGTGATAATACCAATCAAAACTTGTGAACATCTAGTGTCTGCCAGCTACAGAGGTCTAGGTTGGTTATATCTGAAAAACTATAATCGTATTTAGTAGTAATCTTGCTCCCATTTTCAAATGGGCAGAACAAGAAACTCAAGAAAAATGTCAAATGAAGAATCAACATCACCCACCCAATGCAACAGACAATGGAACAGTCACTGGCAAACCTAGACCAGAGTCTTCCAAGTGCTACACAAATGCAATTGATAAACATCATTAATGGAAAACGTGAAAATATAAAGAAAGAGGTAATGGAGGAAGCCATAGCTGAACAAGAGGAAAGCAAAAAAAAGCTGATAAGTGAAAAAGAAGAAGCCATAAAGGAGGCCATAATAAAGGTTTTTCAAAGAAAGATGGATGAATTCATAGAATCCACAAATAAAAACGGGACCAAACTCCAGCAAATGTCCAAAGAAAATAAAGCTACTGAGCTAACCACTCAAAAGGAAATCAAGGAGATAAAGAAATCCATACATGATAAAAATCAGGAAATGCAAGGCATCAAAAATGAACAATTAGAAGCAAGGGAGATGAAAAATAAAGTAGATAGCTTTGATAGCAGGTTAGACAATGCAGAGGAGAGAATTTCCGGGGCTGAAGATAATTTAGTTATTATAGAGAAAGAACAGAAAATGAGTCAATCCAAATCTAGGAAATATTAGAGAGCGCTTAATTAGGTCCAAGATGCAATTAGGAAGCCTAATTTAAGGCTAGTTGGTATTGAGGAGGGCATAGAGAAAGAGGTCAATGGTATTGGAAATATACTTCAGGGAATCATCTCAGAGAATTTCCCAAATATCCCGAAGGGCAGGCCCATCCAGATACGAGAAGCTTTTAGAACCCCAAACAGACCTGACCAGAAAAGAACATGCCACCGCCACATTGTGATCCGTACTGGATCAAGAGAAACGAAAGGAAAGATCCTAAAGGCAGCCAGGGAAAAGGGATCAGTAACCTACAAAGGCAAACCAATCAGAATAACCCCAGATTTCTAGGCAGAGACCATGCAAGCACGAAGTGACTGGAAGCATATATGTCATGCCCTTAAATCAAATAACTACCAACCAAGAATACTGTAGCCAGCTAAGCTCTCATTCATAACTGAGGGAACAATAAAAACATTCCATTCCAGGGAAAAGCTGCAACAATATGTCGAAACAAAACCAACACTACAGAGAATTCTCAAAGATGCTCTATACATAGAAAACCAAAATAAATGCAATATAGGGAAAGAAATGGCACCTAAACAGCATACCATCTAAGGACCACAAGAACTGTCAAGACACAGGCACTACTAAAAGCTTTTAAAAATGGTAGGAACTAATAAATATCTCTCAATCCTAACTCTCAATATCAATGGACTTAACTCTCCAATTAAACGGCATAGGCTGTCTAGTTGGATCAAAAAGCAAGAGCCATCGTTCTGCTGTCTTCAAGAGACACATCTTACCCAAAAACAATCATCTTTTGAAAGTGAGAGGTTGGAATAAACTCTATCAAGCTAACTGCCCCCATAAACAGGCTGGAGTTGCCATCCTCATATCAGATAAAATAGACTTCAAACTAAAATTAGTAAGAAAAGACAAAGAAGGTTACTATATACCACTAACCGGATCTTTCCTCCAGGAAGACATAACGATCCTAAATATTTACACACCCTTTTGAAGATTCTCAAAAGATTGAAGATTCTGCCAGTGTAAGTTAGATTCCGGCATTGATATTAAATAATGCAATGAGTAGGGATTTATATTTGAAATATCACTGCTGACAAAAGCTAACACACATTTGCTTAGTAATTGCTTTTGATTTTCCAAGAAGTTCAGTAAAAGCTAACAAGTGTGGCATATATCGACTGGGAGAAATGATTCACAATATGTGACTCATTTGAACAGGAGTCAGTGAAAGATACAGAAGCAGGATACCCATATTGTGATAATTTGTATCTTTTTCATATTTTGTGTTTGTTATTAATTCCATTTGTAGTGTACATTTCTAGGTAAAAACTTTTAAAATATTTCCAAACAATTTATTTCAACAGCAAAAAAACATTTATATGCCTGATAAAATTCACAGAATCCAAATTTTTCCATATTATTTTTTGTTTTTTGTTTTTTTTTTTGGTGGGTCATAGATCTTGAACTCAGCCTGGGCACTATCCCTGAGCTCTTCAGCTCCAGGTTACCACCTTACCCTGGAGCCAAGCCCCACTTCCAATTTTTTAAAAGTAAATTGGAGATAAGAGTCTCAGGTCTTTTTGTGCCAGGATGGCTTTAAACCTTGATCCTCAGATCTCAGCCTCCTGAGTAGCTAGGATTATAGAAGTGAGCCACCACCCCATCATTCTCAGCTTTCTGGTTTTTTTTAAACAAGCCCTTTGGCTGGAACTCGGTCTGAGCACTGTCTTTCAGCTTTCCTCAAGCCTAGTGATCTTCTACTTGAGCCACAGCACTACTTCTGGTTTTTTCCGTGTATGTGGTACTGCGGAATTGAACCTTCGTCTTCATACAAGCACTCTACAACTATGCCAAACTCCCAGCCCCTCCACATTAGTTTTTATGATAGATCTTTCCATGCATCCAGGTTGGCTAGAAATCCTTCTTGAGTTTCCCAAGATCAGGGAATATAGGTGTGTCCCATCCTGTGTGGCTACATAACCATTGTTTAGGGTACAGTTCTCTCTTCATTCTACCCATCTAGAACAATTTTCATCTTCCATGTATAATCATTAAACATTCAGCTCCTGTTCCTCTCTACTCCATTCTCTGGAACCATCCTGCTTTTTGGCTCTAAGGGTTTGTTGATCCTTGGAAGCTCTGGAAGGGAAAACATACACTAGCTCTTCCTTTATGACTGCTGTATTTTTAGTTTACTGTAATCAAGATTCATCTGTAAAATATAGTAAAATGTTCTTCCTTTTCAATGCATTGTTTTGCATATTTCTATCTTTGGATTATTATTAATAGTTGTGAATGGATTCTCCACATATTTGTTCTAGTCTCTGCTTTCTCTTCCGTTAGGTACAAATCTAGAAATAGAAGTGTTGGACCATATTTCTATGTAATTCTATATTTAGTACTTTTTTAGCACTCTCCACGCAATTTTCGATTGTTTTATATTCCTTGCAGAACTATTCCAAAGTTCTACTTCTTCTCACTACCTTCCCAGTAATAGTTAGACTTTGAAAGTTGTTTTTTTTGTATGTGTGTATGTGTGTGTGTTTGTGTGTGTGTATGTGGATCTTTTTGTTTAAAATTATATTTATATTAACATATTTAAAGTAATGATTTCATTGTAATTTTAATTTTTCTCATGACTGTTAATATTGAACTTCTTTCTACATTTTGAACTACTATTTCTATATATTCTTTTTAGAAAATCCTCTCCAATCTCCAATTTTTTCCCTTTTTTTGTGGGGTAGTGGGGAAAGTCATGGGGCTTGGACCTTGGGCAGTGAGCTCTTTAGTTTAAGGCTATTGTCCTACCCTGAGTATTGCCCCTCAGTTCTTCTGCTCACAGCTCCCTACCCCTCTTCTGATTATATACACAACAAAGGTCATCCTCAGACTTTTTGAAAAAGTAAAACATACAGTAAATTTGTAGTATACAACAGCAAGAAATAAATTTCTTGCCAGGTGCAGTGACTTCTACCTGTAATCCTAGCTACTCAGATATCAGGCTGAGATCTAAAGATTTGGTTCAAAGCCAGCCTGGGCATTAGAAAGTCTATGAGACTCTCATCTACAGTTAACCACTAGAATATGGGAAATGGCACTGTGGCTTCATAGGTAGGGTGATAGCCTTGAGTTGAAGAGCTCAGGACAGTGCCCAGGCCCAGAGTTCAAGCCTTACAAATCCCCCAGCCAAAAAAAAGAAAAAAAGTTTCTTCCCCAAGGGATTATTATGCCAGACATAGAACATTAACATTCTGGGTGTACTTCACAGTATTATTACTTGATACCCTAAGATTTTCAATATTCTCACAGTACCAGCATATGTCATCATATAATGTAGTTCCTTTTCAATGGAATAATTCCATTTATAACCTAAATCTACTCCCCCGACTTATTTTTGTCGATACCACAATTGCTCTCCCATGATATGCCACAAGCCATTAAACATTTTATGGTGGGTAATTGGAAAGGAGTCTCATGGAATTTTGTGCTAGGCTGGCTTTGAACCATGGTCCTCAGATCTCAGTCTCCTGAGTAGCTAGGATGACAGGCGTGAGCCACCAACACCTGGCTTGCCTTTTTATTTTTTTGTGGGACTTGGGACTTGAACTCTGGGCCTAGGCACCATCCCTAAGCTTTTCAGGTCAATATTTCATGTAAGTCTAAACATTTAAGTAAAGGAATACAATTCCAACAAAAAAAGAATAAAATTCCAGACATGGTGTGTTTATAACTCAGTGCTAATTACTTGATGAAAATGTGCCATTCCAGAAGCTGGTGTCATTTGATGATGTAGCTGTGGATTTCAGCTGGGAGGAGTGGCAGCATCTGGACAATGCTCAGAGAACCCTGTACAGAGATGTAATGCTGGAGACCTACAGCAACCTGGTGTCCTTAGGTGAGCAAAAGTCAAATTCACTTGCAAGGCCAAGTGCCTTGTTATTTTGCAGATACGTGAATGTTTATCAAACTTTCAATACTATTTAAATGAAAGATTCCAGGCCCTGAGAAGTATCATTACTTTCTAAAGAAAACCTAAGGTAATTTTGTACTCATTCTTCAGGATACCTTCAGGATACTTTGACAACAGTTCTAAATTATGTTTCCTCTAATGGAGACGACATTCCAAACTTACACAGTAATTGTAAGTGGATAAACAATCCAGAATAGAATATATATCATTATTGGAAATAGGATCTACAAATCACTAAACAGTGAGTTTATAATGGAAACCTGGCACTAGGTGCAATGTTTCATGCCTGTAATCTTAAAATATTCAGGAGGAAGAAATCTAAGAATTCTAATTTGAAGCCAGCAATGGCATAAAAATTGCCATGAAACTCTATAACTCCAAGTAACCCCTCAAAAATGTTAGTGGAGTGTCAAGAGTTTGACTTAGTGGTTGAGTGCTTGCCTAGCATGCATGAAGACCTATGCATGTAAGTGGAGCTGGGACTCAAACTGGTATTTTTCTAGCCTTGAGCAAGACAGCTAAGTTTATGCCATAGAAAATGAATCCAGAGCTGGGGAAAAGTCAACCATGGAGCCAGTGAGAAATGAGAAAAAAGATTTAATAGGTAACTTGTGAGTAGGATGTCTGCGAACTTAAAGAAATGATGACACAGCATAATTCTCTACTGTTTCTAATTTACAGGGCCCTGTGTTCCCAAACCTGTATTAATTGACAAGCTAGACCACTGTGCAGAACTCTGGATAGGAAATTCCTCTGACAAGAATATCACAGGTGAGTGAATTCATCTTCATATTGATGTTGGAGCCTGAGCCCCATTGGTAAGTTCATGTTGTGATGTACTGAGCAATAATATTCTTAGTTACCCTAAATCCTGTGTGGAACCTATGGAATTCTTTGTGAATGAATCAAGAATCATTTTATTTTCCCAATCCTATGCTTGGTCTCAGGGCCTGAGCATGGTCCTTGGGTTTTCTCAAGGCTAGCTCTCTAATTCTTGAGTCATAGCACCACTTCTGGCTTTTTCTTTGTATGTAGTACCAAGGAACTGAACCAGGTCTTTGTGCATGCTAGCCCAAACCCCCGGCACCAAGAATCATAGGGTGATATGATGAGTTCTATGTGGCAGTAGAGTTAAAGTTAGATTTCTCTGTAGAAATCACTGTGAAACAAAATAAAATGAGAAAGCCATGAGCCCGTGGCTCATGCCTGTAATCCTAGCTACTTAGGAGGCTGAGATCTGAGGATCAAGGTTCAAAGACTGACCTATCACAAAAACACCTTAGACTCTTCTCTCCAATGAACCAATAGAAAATGGGAAGTGGGGTTGAGTCTAAAGACATAGGGCAGTAGCCTTGAGCTGAAGAGCTCAGGAAGAACAGCCAGGTCTAGAATTCAAGTCCCATGACTGCAAAACAAGAAAGAATGAAAGAAAGAAAGAAAGAAAGAAAGAAAGAAAGAAAGAAAGAAGGAAAGAAAGAAAGAAGAAAGAGGGAAGAAAGAGGGAAGGAAGGAAAGAAAGAAAGAAAGAAAGAATGAATGAATGATATTTCATTTCTTTAAAACTAAGAATAAGTCAGGGCATTATTCTCTGATAAGGATAATATCTTTTTGCTGGTAGGAAGAGACTGGTATTCAGAACCAGACCTTTCCACCAGAAATTGAGCCTAGTGGTAGAGTGCTTGCCTAGCATGCACAAAGACACAGGTTTGATTCCTTATTACCACATACATAGAAAAAGCCAGAAGTAATGACTTCATTGGTAGGGTTCTAGTCTTGAGAAAACCCAAGGACAGTGGTTAGGTCCTAAGTTCAAACCCAGGAATGGAAGGGAAAAAAAACAACAAAGTTTCAATCAACATAAGAAAATTAACTAGACAATGAGCTGGGGATTTTCTGGTCTTCCATGGTTCGAAGGGACAGGAGTGATAGAAAAGGAATTTTTATAAGACTTCAAATGGAAAGAAATAAATTTCAAAATTCCCACAAATACCTAAATTGAGACTTTAGTGAGAAGTTGTAACTGAAGGGATATAGGTGTAAGTCCTTACTCTCAAGAATCGTTCTTGCTTGGATCAAAGCCAACAGACATATACACCAAACTTGTGGCCGCAGAATCTAGAAAAATTCGTGTTCCTCACTTAATGGTTAATAAGCAAACAGCATTGAAACTGGGTAAGGTAATCCTATCTGCTACTCAGGACCTGAGACTCTTATCTGTAGTTAACTCTTGAAAAGAGGAAGTGGGGCTGTAGCTCAAGGATAGGGGTTATAGTCTTCTGCTGAAGTGTTCAGGGACAGGGCCGAGGCCTATGAACTACCAAAAAAAAAGAAAAGAAAAGAAAAGAAAGTTTTAAAAAGATGCAAAACAGCACAATATTTAGATTATTTCTCAAAAATAAAAGAAAGGCAGCTATTCCTCAATGTATAAACAAAACAGTATTTGAAAAAAAACAGCTGCAGGTATATTATAGGTAGTACTCAGCTTAAAACTGTAGGAATACATGGATGGGTAATTTCAATAAATATTTCCTGTGATATAAAAAGAGAACTATTATATAAGTACCGCGCTCTAACCGATTGCGCCACTGGAGCACTCCTTTGCTGTCCCTTGGTTATCTCATATTGGTATAGTATCTCACTTTGTCTTCTGATTTATTGAATTTATTTATATTTGGATATTTGAAATTTGATAGGGAAGGGGGGAAAATCAAGACGGGTGGGGGGTGTGGGGGGGGAGGTATACGGGTACCAAGACATGTGAAAGGGTATCAATGTATGTGAATTAATGCACCTTCTATCTGGCCAATATCATGTAACCCTTTTACTAATTACAATTAAAAAATACAAAAAAAGAGAACTAAAACACAGAAAAACATTATTGGTCATTGTAAAATATCATTTTCTTAATATGTTAGGGAGAAAAGCATATATTTCTCACAAATCAATTTCCACTTTTATTTTTTAAAATATCTAACACTTAGGATGGGAAAGTAAAGTCATTACCTTTACAGTAAGGAATATTTGTATCTCATGTATGTTTGTGTCTTTTTTTCTATGACTCATTTTAGATGTCCAGGTAATGGAAAATGTGTTCAAGACCTGCCAGGAAAGTCCACATGAATGTCTTTGTGAAGTAGCAGTTGCAAGTAGTATCGAAGTGGAGGAAAACGTGAGATTTGCAACAACTTTAAATTTGAGCTCTACACATAATCCAGAGCTGATTAGTAATAACGATAACAACTTAGGGGTGAGGACTGAGGAGTTCATTAAGTGTCAGAACATGCTTCTGTCTCCTAAGCCTGATGAGATGCATGCTGCATATAGATCTCGTATGTCTCCTGTTCTTAAAAAATCCATCGGATATTCAGAGCATTTTATTCATGATTGTGACAGTCCAAAAGATCTGCAGTATCATAATTCTGTTCTCCCTGCCCAAGAAATTATTCAGGGAGGGAGGAAAACTGCTAAATGTACTGTGTGATGAAAAATATTGTACTTAACACCGACCATCACTACACATCCGAAAATGTACACAGGAGAGACTCCTCATACATGTAGTGAATGTGAGAAATCTTTCAGTAATGAAATACGCCTTACAATACCTCAGAGCAAATATCCTGAGATATGTGATGCGTACATCAAGTGTGAAAATTAATTTCTGAGAAGTCAGACCTGAAGCTCCAACCTCGATCTCCAACAGAAGACAAACCTTATGAATATGAGGAACGTAATAAAATTTCTGCCCAGAATTCAGCTCTCAGCACACATCAGAGATCTCACACAGAAGAGAAATCTTATGAATGGGATAAATGTGGGAAGACTTTTAGACTGCAATCATACCTCACTTTGCACCAGAGAAGACACACAGAAGAGAAACCTTATGAATGTAACAAATGTGAAAAGTCTTTCACCCAGAAGATACACCTTCGGGTTCATCAAATAACACACACAGGAGAGAAATCTTATAAGTGTAATGAATGTGGAAAGTCTTTCCAAGGGAAGGGAAAACTTCGTGTTCATCAGAGAATACACACAGGACTGAAACCTTATGAATGTAACCAATGTGTAAAGTCTTTCAGACAGAAATCTTCCCTCAAATTGCATCAAAGAACACACACAGGAGAGAAACCTGTTGTGTGCAACAAATGTGGAAAGACCTTCAAGTGGAAGTCATATCTTGATGGGCATAATAGAACACACACAGGAGAGAAAATTTATGGATGTAGTGAATGCGGAAAGTCTTTCAAATGGAAGGTAAAACTCCATGTTCATCAGAGAATATACTCAGGAGAAACACCTTATGTGTGTAACATATGTGGAAAGTCCTTCACACAGAAGCCAAACCTCAACATGCATAAGACAATTCAAACAGGAGAAAAACCTTATGAATGTAACTGATGTGGAATGTCTTTCAAATGGAAGTCTTCCCTCAAATTGCATCAGAGAACACACACAGGAGAGAAACTGTACGAGTGCATCAAATGTGGTAAGACCTTCAGATGGCAGTCACATTACAGGAGGCATAACAGAATTCACACATATTAGAAACCTTAGGAATATAACCAAAGTGGAAAGTCTTTCGTGCAGTATTCACCCTTCAGAAAGTGTAAGAGAGTTCACACATATGAGAAGCCTTAGCAATGTAATAAATAGGAAAGACTTTTTAGTCTGTGGAAGAAAACTCAGCTTGTGTCACAGAACCAACACAAGATAAAACCCTTAATGAATGTAGCAAATGTTCAGTCTTTTCCCCAGAAGGCACAAGGCAAGATTTATCACTAAACACCCACAGGATAGAATCCTATGAATAAAATGAAAGGGAAATTTTTTTGAAGAACTCATAGTTGAGTTTGCATGATACCACACAGACACAGGATAAAAATCGTATGAATATAAGAATATGAAAAATCCATCATGAACGCATGACTAAGTATAAAATGCACATAGGAGAGAAAAACCTTATGAATATTACAAATGTGGAAAGTGTTTGACCTGGAAGGCATACTTCTGTGTTCATCACAAACCTGATTCCCATAGAAGAAAAGAAAACTAATGAATAGAACAAATGTGCAATGACTTTTAATCAGAAGTCAGTCTTCAGTACATTTCACAACATACACAATAGAGAAATTCTGAGTAATGAAAAACATTTAGCTATATATAGAATCTCTGTATATGGGAGCATTAGGGTAAGTCTTCTAAACAAAGTCAACCTTCAGCAAGCATTAAGAGCACTCACAGAAGAAATAATAGCATGTAGGAAAACCTTTGTCAGAAACCTCTAAAAGCTGACTGTGTGGCTTAGTGGTAGAGTGCTAACCTATCAAGGATGAAGGCCTGGGTTAGATTCCACAATACTACGTGAAAAGAGCAAGCCAGAAGCAGCACTGTGGTTCAAATGGTAGAGTGCTAACCTTGAGCAAAAGTAGCTCAGGCCCTGAGTTCAAGCCTAAGGATTGGAGAGAGAGAGAGAGAGAGAGAGAGAGAGAGAGAGAGAGAGAGAGAGAGAGAGAGAGAGAGAGAGAGAGGGAGAGACAGACAGACAGACAGAGAGAGACAGAAAGAGAGAGAGAGAAAGAGAGAAAAGAGAGAGAAACGGGAACTTCTAAATTTTACAGAGATAGAGAAGGAGAGAGAGAAGGAGACAGAAACTAATTTCTAAACGTTACAGTCTTTCTATTTCTTTACAAATTCGTCTATGTCATTCTTTCTGACAGAAGCACAGAATTCCATTGTGTAAAAATACCATATTTGATCTACTCATCAACTGACGGGCATCTGGGTTGGTTCCATAGCTTTGCCATAGTAAATAGTGCTGTGATAAATGTTATTGTTCTAGTGAATTTAGTATGTCCTATCTGGCCGATTGGCAAGTAGTGAAATTGGTGGATCACAGGGGAGCTCTATGTTTAGTCTTTTTGGGATACTGCCATAGTGCTTTCCATAGTGGTTGAACGAGTTTGCAATCCCACCAGCAGTGTAGTAGTGATCCCTCCTGGCCACATCACCTCCAGCATACGTTATTAGATTTCTGGATCTTGGCCATTCTTACTGGAGTGAGGAGGAAAAGGGAAAGAGGAACTGAAACTTTCTCTCCTTACAGATGACATGATTCTGTATTTAAAGAACCCTATAGACTCTACTCTAAAGCTGCTTGAGCTGATATAAAACTTTGGTAAGGTAGCAGGGTATACAATTAACCCTCAATGTCAACTGCCTTCCTATATGCCAACAAATGAGAGGAATGAGGCAAGAATCAGGATAGCAACTCATTTTGCTATCAAAGAAAATAAAATACCTAGGAATTAACTTAGAATGTAAAGCACCTTTTTGATGGAACTATAAACCCTGGAGAAGGAAATTAACGCAGAACTGAGGAAATGCAAAAACCTATGCTCCTGGTTTGGAAGAAGTAATATTGTAAAAATGGCAATCTTGATAAGGACTATCTACAAATTCAGTGCAATATTCATCAAGATCAGAATGTCATTCTTTAAAGAAACAGAAGAGGAAATCCAAAATTTCACTTGGAATAATAAAAGACCCCTTATAGTCTGTCTTCTTGCATGATACATAAAGTTTAATCTCACCTTCTCCACCAAAATCTCTCCTTTCTCATTGAGACATAGGTGGCCCTGTTTACTAGCAGCAAAGGCTCAAACGCGCAGTTTCAGGTGTCACCACTGCCTCTGTTACTGGGTAGATCCAACTCTGTCATCGATTCTGAGGTCTGCTCTGGGAGTCTTGGTCACAAGTTGTTCTGTGGCATCTGCTGCCAGCCTGTGCCTATTTGCTTCCTTTTCCTCCAGCAGCCTACAACAGGGAATGAAGTTCAGGCGCTGATGCTCTCCTTCATATGCAGGGCAGGATGAGCCCAACCCTCCCTCATCTTCCTCTTCCAATTTTTGGGAAAAAATGTGCTGGCTGAAGTCCTCAGGTGTGGTGCATGGCTGATCCACACTTTTAATCCAGGCTGGTCAGGAGGCTGAGATCTGAGTATGGAAGTTCCAAGTCACCTAGAACAGGAAAGTCTGATAGATTCTTACTACCAAAAATAAAAACAGCTGGGAATGGAGTTTGTGCTCCAGTGGTAAAGGGCTAGTCTTGAGTACAAATGCTTAGTGCCCAGGCCCTGAGTTCAGGCTCCAGCACTGCCAACAACCTCACTTTAGTGAAATTTTAGCTTTATCCATGTAGGCACATCTCACTGGAATCTTTGCTGGTAGAGATAGTCTTCATAATTTTGTCTCAAGGTAAAGGTCCTCCTGGGGTAGTACACAAAAGGTGTCATGGACAGAGGAGCCCCACTTGCTCCAGGTTTGAAGATGGCATAGGTCAAGCCAGCATGGAATTGGCACATCAGTCTTTTTCCTAGCACCACCTACCAGTGAATGTCAAATGACATTGATTGTTGTGGGATTGTGTGATTGAAGTGCCCCATTAAGGGCAGTGTTAGCACATCCAAACTTGGATACCAGGAATGCTGAAATCTCAAAGCTAAGATTTCTGTTGGCTACAGAAATGCTGGTGTGTCTGTGATTCACTAAAAGTTCAGGTGCAAAGATTCTGAAGCTTGATGCCATGTGTTTATTCCATTTAGTAAAATTATTTTAATGCACTGTATAAGTTAAAACATTTGATAAGAGTCAGGGGTAGTGAAAACATTGTTCTTGAATTCAGGTGTCTGGCAGGGTAATGGGGGGGTGTTGGTGGCTGGGACTATGAAGCTGGAGCTGCTATCAAACCATGGATCATGTTCCTCTTTGTCTGGGAGAAATGACTCCAAAGATGAAATTTGAATGGTGAGGAAAAGATGATGATGTACTCAGGAAATTTCTCCTAAACAAATGCTCATGTGGAAGTGGGATGGGGGCTGGGCATGTCTGAGGCAGAGCTTAAGGGGGCTTCTCATGGCGTTGAGAACGTTCCTTGCGACTTCAGGCATGCAGCAGGGTGTTTTAGATGACCATTGTGAGATGGATGGAATAAGACTGGAGACAAGATGAATGCTGGGATCCTGCAATGCTCTTGCATGAGTGGCTGGTGGCTCACCTGAAAGAACTAATTATGTCTAAAAAAGAAATCAGGAATTTGTTTTGATTAGATAATACCTGTGATCCGAGGCGTATTCAGGATCCTGATCTTAGTATTGTGGTTTAAAACCAACCCAGCAAAGGGAAAAATGCATGAGACTCATACTCCCAGTTTAGAGCAAGAACAAAGATTGAAGTAGAGCTGTGGCTCAAGAGCTAGAGTGCTACCTTGAGCAAAGAAAAGCTAAGAAAAAGCTCCAGGTCTTGAGTTCAAGGCCAGGAATGAAAGAAGGAAGGTAAAAAAAGGGAAGTATGTGAGGAAGGGAAATATATAAATGAAAGAGAGAAGGAACTAGAAATTTAAAACTAGAGAATAGTTAAAAGTCATCAGTCCTTCTAAGAAAAGTGTTGGAGTATGGGTTCTATATGTGGTGAACTGGAAGCCCAGCAGTGACTTGTTAACCAAAGAGTCACCATGATGAGCAAAGGATAGAAATCTGCATGAGCCTCTTAGCGGATGGAGTCACAGAAGAGAACCTCAGCTCCCATCCCATAGTTAGAAGTATATAGAGATGGGGAAGTTGGCATCACCTTGATGTCATTGTGTCCATGGAGACTGGAAGCCATGGCTCTGTGAAAGCACAATGTTCTGTTTACTGAGCTGGGAGGCTGAGGAGAGCCAAGTCCTGGCCATGAAGAAATCAGGGTGGCAGCAGAGCAAGTCTGCTGCGGTGTGTGCCTGCTTGGCTGTTCTTATTCTGTGGTGGATCAGGCCGGAACGTGTGATAGTAACTGTTTTGTGGTCACAAGCCCTTCACCAAGAGCTTCCTCTGGGATCCTCATAAGCTAGAGGGTGGCTGGTGGTGGGATGTGTGTGGGGTGGAAGTGACAGAGGGATGGACGCATGGCAAGGTGGGTGAAGAGATGAGAGGAATGATGAGAGCCCAGTTCATTGGTTTCCAAGGTTAATGGGTGGGAGGTAGAGAGGCATGATGGAGGAATGATGGAGGCAGGGGAAGGTGGTGACAGAGTGAGGCCATCTGTAGTGCCAGCCTGGCCATCATCTGAAGCCCATAGGCAGCTTCCTGATCCTTCACTTAGTCCTGCTCCTTGTGGAGGGAATGTCACGTGTACCCAGAGCTAGGGGTGGGGCAATGTCAGTAGCACCTGGAAAACCATTGGCCTCTACCTGGGTGAGGGGAGGTTATGGCTCCCATGCTGGGTGGCCTGATAGCTATGGAACAGATCTCTCCTTAGCTACCACAGTCAGTGGCTGCTCTCCATCTAGGGTTAGGGCACCTGCTCAGCCATCAGGACACCCCATGCCAGGACAGAGGCCTACAATTCAGATGGCAGCACAGGGGTGAAGATGATCTCACCGTAGCCCTAGTTACATGGCTGTCCCTGCATGCAGGACAGGATGAGCTGGGGGAAGATGTTCTCTGTGTTTTTCCACAGCCTATCCAGGCCTCTTCTTGTGTCTGATTAGACCAAGAGAGTACCAGGTTTCCTCTCATAGTCCTGGTTCTTTTTCTTTTACAGTCATGAGGCTTGAACTCAGGTCCTGGGTACTGTCCCTGAGCTCTTTTGCTCAAGGTTGATGCTCTACCATTTGAACCATAGTGACATTTCGAGCTTTTCCTTTTCATGTGGATCTCTGATATGTCCAGTGCTGTGCCTGCAGGGAGGCACTCACCCCACAGACAGAGCCACGTCTGCCATGACTGTGACTGCCCACAACCCTCACACCCACTCCTTGCAAACCCCTCGACTCCAGTTTTAGCTCCTCTTGGACTGGGTGTCCAGCCTACCCCTTCCTACACTCACAAAGGGTCTACAGTTGTCTTCCCAGAGTCCTTTCTTCTGCCAGCCAGAGTACAGACTGTGCACATCTTGACGATCACAGAGCTCAAAGCCAAAGGCTGAGATGCAGAAGGGGGTGACCCAGTAGCTTCACAGGGCCCATGGATCATCCTGTGCATCCCCCAGCCTGTGACTTCCCCCACCCCCTTGGCAGGGAAGCTCCATGCCCACATCCTGATCCCTGGTCCCCTCCAATTCCATTCTCCCTTGGATTTTGCAGACTGTCTACCATCAGGATCTAAAATTCTATTCATCACTTTATGTCCTTATCACTGATTTGCTATTTTGGCAGGATCTCCCCGTGCCTGGAGAGTGGGCATGTCATGTATTCTCTGTGGAGAAGTTGCCCCAGGAGAAGAAATATGCACTTCATGTGAGTTGTGGACAGGGAAGGAGGGCTCCCTAGGATCAGAAGCCACAGGAGGGGTGCAGATGGGGGAATGCTAGGGGCCCCAGGGGACAGTGGGAGTTAGGGCACAGTTGGTTCCTTCTGCAGGGTTGACACCGCTTCACAAACCCAACAGAATGAGGTTCACATTACAGATGTCAGAGACAGTGCAGATTGCCAATGGGCGCAGGGGTCACTGTCAACCCCAGATGCTGGCTGCATGCTGGGATGCACGCAGAGATGTTTTCAAGATCAGATAATGAGGATGTTGCAGGGTGTAACCATTCTTTTCAGATGGCTCTCTACCTCTCTTGAGCTTCATCTCTATCTTTGGCTTTTTCTTGGCAGTTAACTGGAAATGAGACTTTCATGGACTTTCATTTCTGGACTGGCTTCAAACAGAAGCTATGCACAGTTTTCAAACCATACCCTACTGAAGAAGGGAAGCTTGATCTGGTGCTTAACTGGGTTGCACTTTGGCTCCGTTTGCTATGCCTCACGGGAGGGGGCTCATCATTTGTAGAGTAAGATCTCATGACCTTCAAAGCCAAATGCTACCTGAAAGTTCAGGGTCCCAGCCTATGTGTTGGGCCTGGGTGAATACATTCTCTGTTATGCTGGGTCATCAACCCATGTTTTAAGCTGGAAGTAGGCAGTGCCACATTTGATAAGAACATCTGCCAGAGATTGTCACCTCATGAAAGCAGATTCTAAATTTGTATTCCATTTCCTGTGGTGGAGAAATCCCCTCCAACTTAGACAGGCTCACATCCACCTGCAGGTCACACTCCTAATGCACCCTTGAGTGTCCTCATGGTATTGGGATCTAAGTTTGTAGGGAATGCTGGTTTAGTCCCTGAATTAGCTGGACAAGTGATGACAAACGTGTTGTGGATTAATATGAGAACAATTTAAGAAGCCCTGGAGGAGCATCAACCTGACCCTCTGTGGTGCTATAAATCTGATAGGATGTTCCAGACTGAGAAACAATCACATGGCTTTGTGTTTGGCATCCAGACAAGTGAGTGCATGTCTTAGCTGTCAGCCAATACAGAGGAGGACATGAATAAGTGGGTGGAAAGCATCTGTCAGACCCCTGTCTGGGGGCAGGTGGAGAGAACATAGGAAGGTAGATACCATGGCTGTGATGGGGCCAAAAAAAGGGTAAAAGAGGCAAAGGAACCAGGTACTGGTAGCTCAAGACTGTCATCCTAGCTACTCAGGAGTTTGAGATCTCAGGATCACAATTCAAAGCCAGCCCAGGACAGAAACTCCATGAGACTCTTATCTGCAATAAACTACTGAATGCAAGAAGTTCAAGCTTAGTGACAGCATCCAGGCCTAGCGTTCAAAACCCAGGACTGGCAGAAAAAAGTATCAAAGGACAAGAAGCTGGCCAAAAGTTAGAGGGACTCTATCTTGACAAACAATACAATGGTAAGTTGCACTCAGAAGACTTGCACAAAATCTGGAAATGCCTGAGACCTATCTATGTATGTTTCCTGTTTGTCTAAATACATATGTTTATGCATTTATATATTAGTATAGAGAGACAGATCAATACATATGACTATACATATATACATAGCCAGACACTTATGGGTGGGTGGTATACTGTGTGAGAGTTTGTGTTTGTGTTTTGTGGATGGCTATCTCTGTTTAAGAAAGATAGAAAATATGTAAATATCTTTAAAAAAACTTGAAAAATATAGAGAGACATAAGCTCTTGAGGGAATCTGAAATGACAAGATTATTCACAGGCACGTTTATCCTTATGGATTCCTCAGCAAGTTTTAATTTTTTTCATTATTTTCTTTCTTTTTTTGAACCAGTGCTAAAGATTTCTCTCAGGGACCAGGTGCTGCCAATTACTAATTTTCTCATGGCTGGTACAAGAGGAACTGAGCCACAGTTCCACATTTGCCTTATTTATTCGTGCTTAACTGAAGATAAAGATTTCTATCAGTGACTTTCTTTCAGGGGCTGGATTCTAACGAGGATCCCCAGACCTCAGCCTTCTCTATAGCTACAATTAACAATATGAGAACCCAGCACTGGGTTCCAATGCACAGGGCAAGAAATTGAGTGAATCTCTCAACTCCAATTAGCTATAATAAGCTACAAGTGAAAGACCAATACCTTTGAGGAAAAGATGCTGAGGGTTATCACACAGGCCCTATGAGTAAGCCCTAAACCCTGTACACATGTGTGCATGCACACATTGGCAGATACACACACATGCACACACACAATATTTCAGGCAATATTGTATTTTGAATTAATATCCAAAGATTGGACAACAGGATAGCAAGTAATAAAATCTGTTTTTCTTGTCTACATTGAGGGAAAGGGATAAGTCACAAGATGCAGAAGCGAAGAATTCAGAGGCAAATGCTGTGAGTGAATAACTTGTAAAAAGCACATTTCTTTTCTTTTGTTTTTTCTGCCATTCCTGGGGCTTGAACTCAGGGCCTGAGCACTGCTCTTGGCTTTTCCCAAGTCTAGCCCTCTGCCACTTGAGCCACATTGCCATATGGATTTTTATATCTGTGTGATATTAAGGACTCAAACCTAGATCTTCATGGATGCTAGGCAAGCACTCTACCACTGGGCCAAACTCTAAACCCCGATTAAGTATTATAAATAGTCATCATCATCATATCAAAATATCCTTTCTCCTACAAAGAATGAACACTTATCTATGTCTGTAAGACTTTTTTTTATGTCACCAATGCTTCTGTGATTTTCCCACTTGCATTTTTACAGATGACAGCACAGATATTCATCAGGAAGAAAAATAGATTAGGATACAGAAACCTAACAACGTCCTAGTAGACTGAAGTGAAAAATATGTGCAAGATGGCCTGGGTCTTTCATCTATTTGTAGAGTGCTTGGCTACCACACAAAAAGAGTCCGGTTTGATTCTGCAGTACCATATACATAGAAAACTCTGGAAGTGGTGCTGTGGCTTGGTGGGACAGCTATAGCCTAAAGAAAGCCTGAGAACAATGGTCAGGCTCTGAGGTCAAGTCTCAGGTCTAGCAAAAAAAGGTGCAAGAGGCAAAATGCAAGCTGAGAAGGCACTGTGAAGCAAAATGTCTTGTGAAGGGTAAGGGGAATAGTGACAGTTAAGTTTGGATCTTACCTAAGAAAGGCTCCTTGAGCCTGAGACCAGGCTAGCACTTGCGCCTAGTTAATGACTTGGGATTTGAACAAAAAGGTGTGCTGTTTACTACATCCATATGTGAGGTGGGAAGGGAGATTCAGCCTCCAGTATGTCTTTGGGGAGGTCTTCTGTGAGCAAGGAGCTTTGGTCATTGGGCCTTGAAAGGTGACCCTACCTCCCTCACAATGGAACAGAATATGGAACCCTGGTAACCAAGCCACTGTATGTGACAACCAGCTCAAGCCAGCTCCCTTGGCCTGTGACTCAGGAGGAAGAAAGATGTTGCTGTGCTGTTGCCAAAGGTCAGGAGGCTCGCATCTCAGGCATGAGAGATATGGATCTCTCACTTGAAGAAG
Source organism: Megascapheus bottae (assembly GCA_024803745.1). Classification (NCBI taxonomy): domain Eukaryota; kingdom Metazoa; phylum Chordata; class Mammalia; order Rodentia; family Geomyidae; genus Megascapheus; species Megascapheus bottae. The sequence continues at coordinate 5,189,797 of JANJXV010000052.1, read as the reverse complement.
TAGATGCTGGATCAGTGCCAAGCCAAAATTTCCGTATATCAGGCATTTCTCTAGGTAGAAAGCCAGGAAACTCCAGGGCAACTCAGATGAGGTATATTGAGAGGAAACCTATTTGAACCCATCATCCTGCCCACACACTACAACCTTCTTGTGTGCTTTCAAGTGACTCTACTGAGATTAGAGTGTGTTATTTCCAATCTACTGTATTCCAATTCCTCAGTGTGAAGTGTGGTCCCATTCCTACTTTTGAAATATCCACTGTTTTGCCAACATAGTGTGATGGTTAGTCAGCTCAGACTCTTAATGAGCCTTGTAACCTATGGATCCTGGAGGAAGGCCTGTTGGAGATGCTGCTGACAAAGCTGATCCCTGCCTACCAGAAAGGTGATCTCTTTTATGTGGGAAACTTCCTGCACAATTTCAAATAGTGGAGGACAATGTAGTAGTTGCTGGAAATTCTCCTGAAAAGGTGAGTGTTCCCCCTCCAAACCCAGGTTTGCTCACCCCTCCTGGCCAAGTCTTGGAATACTTGGCTCCTCTCTGAGCCTGTTTGTGTCACTGGGTTGTTCACAGGGGAGCTAAGCATGATACAAGTGCACAAACTACTTCATTAAGACTGGGACACCATGCCATTTCATTTCCTCACAAGCTACTGGAGTCTCAACAGTGTGCTTACTGAGAAGTTGGATTTCAGGCATGAGTAAGTGGCTCCCAACTGCAGCCCTCACCTAGGTGACATCCTAGGAAATCCCATTTCCCAGTAAGCAATGAGGTGTCAGTACTAATGGCGGAGGCCTGTGAAATACTGGAGTCAGAGGAAAAGCTGGGGGCTGAATCACTTTTGAGCCATCAGGGAGGGATTGTGATAGCTTTGCCTGTTAGAACCTGAAAGCATTTACATTTTGGTGTGTGGTCCAGTGCTGCCACTTGAAACTGAACCCAGGTCAAAATGCCATCCCTTTGGTGTTCAAAAATTAGCACTGTACCATTTGAGTCATAGGTCAAGTTCTGGCTTTTTGCTGCCTAATTGAAGACAAGTGCCTTTAGACTTTTACTGACTAGACTGGCTTTCCGCTGTGAACTTCAGAGCTCAGCCTGCTGGGTGGCTAAGATTAGAGGAATGAGCATTTAGTTCTTTATTTAGAGCATTCACTTATTGATTTATTTAGAGCATTTACTTAGTTAATTTAAGGTGCGTTTACTTTGGACACATGCATAGAGGCCTCTCTCAGAAGCTTCTGGAAGTGGGGTGTAAAAGTCATCCTGTTCTCGAGTGTCTCTTACCCCCCTCCCAGCACATAAGTGCACATCTCTGCAGGACAGCCACAGCATTAGAGTCCTGCAAGAAAGGGGCTTTTGTAGAAGGCTCAGGATGGAGAGAGAAGGCTCTCACTTTCCTTGTACCGAATATGCCCACAGCATCATGTGTTCCATCTATACGATGTGAATGGACTTCTACCCCAGTGATTTCTACGAGTTCAAGAACTGCCACACCCTGACACAACTCAAGTTCTATGTGAGGCTCCACATGCCGGCTTTGGACCTGCTCTTCTAAACACATACTTTTTGACCAGCTGGAGGAATGTACGTACAGTAAGACCAAGAAAAAGTAGAAGTCCTGGTGTGGGTGCCTCAGAGCCTGTGAGTAGGAAGCCCATGTGGTCTAGATATTGGTTGGCCCTTACTTCTACAGAGCTTGGCAAAATGCCCTTTATGGGTGGTGTCAGCCAGGTAATGTCTGTCCTCTGAAAGGACTCGGGAATAAGCACTCATTAGAAAGACCCTACACCTCCTCAGTGTTCAGTCCAAACTCCAGTTCTACAGGTTCCTCCATTAGATCCTCATGGAAGTTGAGTGACACTTCAACTTGCAGAGTCCACTCTGTCCACTCTGTACCTATTTCCATTCTTACGTTTGGGTCATCGTGTAAGAGCTTATCCTGAACTCCAGATGAAAAACCCACCAATGGAGCTGGTGACTGATGGAGACTGAGAATCATCACTGCACTCCAGAAAGCATGGGCCTTCTGTAGAAATTACCAAACAGGTTTAGAGTCCTGTGGATATACCTTTTGCTCTGAACCCCATGTGTGACACAGTTGAACCTGCAGATACTATGGAGGAAGAAAAAGAGCAGCCAGATTTCCTTCCGTTTCCTTTCACACTCCACCCAGAGTCAGTCCATCTGAGTCAGAGTAACACTCCACTTACTGTGCAAGCTGAAGGGGCACACGCTGGGCTCATGGAAAATGTCCCCATGGGAAGCAGCAAGTGTACTCTCAATACTGGATTCATTGGAGGAAAATGAATCCATCCTCACAGAATATCCAGACCCATCCATCTCACTAAAAGAGACTCAATCTCCATTCGACAACCCAGAATCCATCCCCCTCTTAACTCAGGAAGGACATTCTGTTTCTCATGAGGAAGGAGACCCTTCTGAAGACTCTCAAGTAGAATTACTGTCTGAAGGCAACTTGGAGGCCAGTCTGGATTTAGAGCTTCCCTGTCCCCTTCCTAAAAAGACATCTCTTTATCTTGGTCTCATGATTCTTGTCAAGTATTCATTGTATTTACATTGCTAACTATTAAACTCTCATTGTTAATATTATGGTGTGCAGTTCTTCAGTGCTTATTATACTGTGTTTTATTTTCCACTTATAATGTGAGACCTCAGACACATAGGTCCTGGGTGGGCCAAAAACCAGACAGGTCTGGTCCCATAGAAGACAACCTTACTGGATATACAGGGAACTATGAAATGCATGGAATCACCTGGAATCCAGGCCAGGCCTCCATGGAAAGACAAGTCAGCTACCAAAGCTTAAGGACAGAGCAGATGCCTGGAAATGTGTTTTGTCAATCGGGAGAAGTGCCAGAGTAACTGTAATATTATGTGGGACTCTGTTCTGTGAGTTCAAGTCTGTTTATATAACCATTGTGCTTTGTACAAATATTTAAGAAAATTAAAACTCCACAATAGCATCAAAAATCTACTTTGGCTTTGAATGTGGCCTAGTTGTAGAGTGCTCGCCTAGTATACAAGAAGACCTTGATTCAATTCCTCGACACTGCATACACAGAAAAAGCAGATGGGGCACTGTGGCTCAGGTGTCAGAGTGCCACCCTTGAACAAATGTGGCCAAGGACAGTTTCTGGTCCCTCAGTTCAAGCCCCAGGACTAGCCAAACAAGAAATCATACCATTTTCCACACATTTGGAAATAAATCTGTTTTATCTAACCCCACTTCTTTTTTGCCAGTCCAGGGTGTGTGACACCAAGCCAAACTACTGGCCCCCAACCTTACTATTTTTAATCATTTAATTTTTTTACATAATCATATTTCATGCTGTCTGTATTAATACCATAAACAGTATGCTTAGTGTAATAATGTTAAAGGTAAAACATAAGAAATTAATAACTAAAATTCCTTTTTTTATTATTTTTATAGCATTACTACAATTTTATGAGAAAAATTACCTAGAATATTTATTTTAGAGTTCAAGTAATCCATTTTGATAAATATATCAACCTACATCATTTATTTGAACACATTTTAAACTATTTTTTTCAGGAATGAAAATTCATATATATTTGTTGTAAATGAAATTTATGACTTGGGGGAAGGGAAAGAGAAAAAGGGGGACGGGGTAACAGTGTTTACAAGAAATGTACTCATTACATATGTAACAGCAATCTCTTTGTATATCACCTTGACAACAAATTTTTTGAAAAGTACAATAAGTTTAAATGTCTACTTTGGGCAGAATTTTTTCTTGCCAGTACTGGGCTTAGACTCAGGACCTGAGCACGATCCTTGTTTTTGTTTTTGTTTATTTTTAAGGCACAAGTTCTATCACATGTGCCACAGCACCACTTTTATCTTTTTATCTATGTTGTGCTGAGGAATTGAACTTGGGTCTTCATTCATGCTCAGCAAGAACTCTTCAACTAGGCTTAACTTATGGCCCCAGTGGGAAGGAAGTTTTCCATAAAATATGTAGGAAATATGTACACTAAGGAAAAGCCATCAAAAATAGAAGAAAAATTATATACTTAGATAACGACATGCCAGTATTATGGCAGATCTCTGTAATTCTAGCTTCAAGAGTGGCCTATTTGGACCGGGAGTTGGCTGGCTGAAGTAAAGTGCTATCCTTGAGCAAGCCCTAGGACAGTGCTCTGGCCATGAGTTGAAGCCATATTGTTTGGTTGGTGAGGATCTTCTCCCACTCTGTAGGCTTCCTGATTAGTTTACTAGCTATATCCGTTGCCATACAAAAGCTCTGCAGTTTAATGCAGTCCCACTTATCCAGCCTTTCTCTGATTTGTTGTGATTCTTGGTCCTTATTAAGAAAGTTTCGACCTGTGCCAAGGAGGCCTAGTGTATCTCCTATTCCGTCCTGTAAACTTTTCAGTGTGTCAGGTTTTACCTCCACGTCTTTCATCCATTTGGATTTAATTCTAGTGCAAGGTGACAAAGAAGGATCCAACTTTAGTTTTCTGCAGGTGTTTAACCAGTTCTGCCAGCACAACTTGTTGAAGAGTCTATCTTTCTTCCATTCTATTTTTTTGGCTCCCTTGTCAAAGATTAGATGGCCATAGGTCTGTGGTTTAATATCTGGGTCCGCAGTTCTACTTCATTGGACTTCAGGCCTGTCCTTGTGCCAGTACCAAGCTGTTTTGAGAATTGTATCTCTGTAATAGAGCCTTAAGTTTGGAATTGAAATTCCTCCAGTGCTGTTCTTTCTGCTAAGAAGTGTTTTTGCTATATGGGGTCTTTTATTATTCCATATGAAATTTTGAATTGCCTCTTCTATGTCTTTAAAGAATGACATTGGGATGTTGATGGGTATTATATTGAATTTGTAGATAGCCCTTGGCAAGATTGTCATTTTCACAATGTTGATTCTTCCAATCTAGGAGCATGGGAGATTTTTCCATTTGCTTAGTTCTGCTTTAATTTCCTTTTTTATCGTTTTAATTTTTTCATCTAAACGGTCCTTTACATTCTTAGTTAAGCTAATTGCTAGGTACTTTATTTTCTTTGAGGCTATTGTGAAAGGATTTTCTTTCCTGATTATTGCCTCGTTCCTCTCAGTGTTGGCATAAAGTAAGGCAGTTCATTGGTGAGGGTTGATTTTATGGCCTGCTACGCTTCCAAAGCTTTGAATCAGCTCAAGGAACTTGGGAGTAGAGTCTATAGGATTCTTTAAATACAGAATCATGTCATCTGCAAAGAGGGATAGTTTTATTTCCTCTTTCCCTACTTGGATCCCCTTTATGCTTGCTTCTTGCCCTATTGCACTGCCTAGGAATTCTAGTACTATGTTAAAAAGGAGTGGAGAGAGTGGGCATTCTTATGTCGTTCCTGATTTTAGAGGGAATGGCTTTAGGTTTTCACCATTAAGTATAATACTAGCAGTGGGTTTCTCATACACAGCCTTTATTACATTGAGAAATGTTCCATGGATTCCTAGTTTCTCCACATCTTTTTACATAAAGGGGTTTTGGATCTTGTCAAATGCCTTTTCCGCATCTATTGAGACAATCATGTGATTTTATCCCTGCTCCTGTTGATGTGTTGAATTATATTAATTGATTTGTGTATGTTGAACCAGCTTTGCCTCCCTGTGATGAATCCAGTTTGATCATAGTGTATAATTTTTTTGATGAGTTGTTGTAGACGGTTGGCCAGTATTTTGTTGAGAAGTTTTGCATCGATGTTCATCAAAGAAATGGGTCTATAGATCTCTTTCTTTGATGAATCTCTGTCTGGTTTGGGGATGAGGGATATGCTGGCTTCACCGAATCAGTTTGGTAAAGGACCTTCATTTTCAATTAAGTTGAAGAGCTTGAGGAGTATTGGTGTGAGCTCTGCTTTGAAGACCTTATAGAATTCAGCTGTGAATTCATCTGGCCCTGGGCTCTTTTTAAGTGGAAGTTGTCTAATTTCCATTTCTATTTCAGAGCTTGAAATATGCCTGTTGAGTTGGGTTAGCACTTCTTGGTTCAGTGTGTGTATGTTAATATTGTCGAGGAATTCATCCATTTCTTCTAGATTCTCAAATTTGTTGGCGTAAAGGTTTGAGAAGTGTTCCCTCATGATATTCTGGATCTTGGTAATTTCTGTCGTGATATTACCATTCTCATCTGCAATTTTGTTTATTTCGATATGCTCTCTTCTTTTTTTGGTAAGATTTGCTAAGGGCTTGTCAATTTTGTTAATTCTTTCAAAGAACCAACTCCTGGTTTTGTTGATTCTTTCTATAGTTTTTTATTCCAAATCATTTAATTCTGCTTTGATTTTAATAATTTTCTTTCTCCTAATGGGTTTAGTTTTGGTTTGTTTCTCTTTTTCCAGGAGGTTAAGGTGAGACATTAACTAGTTGGTTTGCCATTTTTCCAACTTGCTGTTGTAGGCACTCAGCGCTATAAATTTTCCTCTGAGTACTGCCTTTGTTGTGTCCCTAAGGAGTTGATATTTGTGTGGTCCTTATTGTTAAATTTCATAAACAGTTGGATATCTGTTCTGATCTCTTCGATTACCCATTGTTTTTGATTCAACAATGTGTTGTTCAGTCTCCATGACTTACAGGGCATTCGTTGGTGGAGATGTGTGTTCAGCTCCAATTTGATGTCTTTATGGTCTGAGAGTGGGCATGGAGTAATTTCAGTGTTTCTGAATCTGTCCAGTTTTGCTTTATCGCCTAAGATGTGGTCTATTTTGGAAAATGTTCCATGTGCTGCTGAGAAAAACGTATATTGTGTTGTTACTGGGTGGAATATTCTGCAGATGTCTGTTAGATTTAGTTGGTCTATATAGTTGTTAAGTTCTAAGGTTTCTCTGTTGAGTTTTTGCCTTGTTGATCTGTCCATAGGTGAGAGTGGTGTGTTAAACTCACCAACAATCACTGTATTTCGATCTATGTATGCTTTCAGTGTAAGTAAAGTTTGCTTGATGAAGTTTGGAGCTCCGGGATTGGGTGTGTAAATATTTAGGATCATTATGTCTTCCAGGAGGAAAGACCTTTTAGTAGTATGTAGTAACCTTCTATGTCTTTTCTTACTAATTTTAGTTTGAAGTCTATTGTATCTGATATGAGGTTGGCAACTCCAGCCTGTTTATGGGGGCAGTTAGACTGATAGAATTTATTCCGACCCCTCCCTTTCAAAAGATGTTTGTTTTTGGGTAAGATGTGTCTCTTGAAGACAGCAGAACGATGGCTTTTGCTTTTTGATCCAACTAGACAGCCTATGCCGTTTAATTGGAGAGTTAAGTCCATTGATATTGAGAGTTAGGATTGAGAGATATTTATTAGTTCCTACCATTTTTAAAAGCTTTTAGTAGGGTTTGTGTGTTGACAGTTCTTGTGGTCCTTAGATTGTATGCTATTTAGCTGCCATTTCTTTCCCTATATTGCATTTATTTTGGTTTTCTATGTATAGACCATCTTTGAGAATTCTCTGTAGTGTTGGTTTTGTTTCGACATATTGTTGCAGCTTTTCCCTGGAATGGAATGTTTTTCTTCTCCCCTCAGTTATGAATGAGAGCTTTCCTGGCTACAATATTGTTAGTTGGTAATTATTTGGTTGAAGGGCATGACATATATGCTTCCAGTCACTTCGTGCTTTCATGGTCTCTGCTGAGAAATCTGGGGTTATTCTGATTGGTTTGCCTTTATAGGTTACTGATCCATTTTCCCTGGCTGCCTTTAGGATCTTTTCTTTCGTTTCTATTGATCCAGTTTGGACCACAATGTGATGGTGGGATGTTCTTTTCTCGTCAGGTCTGTTTGGGGTTCTAAAAGCTTCTCGTATCTGGATGGGCCTGCCCTTCTGGATATTTGGGAAATTCTCTGTGATGATTCCCTGAAGTATATTTCCAATACCATTGACCTCTTTCTCCACGCCCTCCTCAACACCAACTAGCCTTAAATTAGGCTTCCTTATTGCATCTTGGACCTCCTGAAGCGCTCTCTCATATTTCCTATATTTGGATTGACTCATTTTCTGTTCTTTCTCTATAATAACTAAATTATCTTCAGCCCCGGAATTTCTCTCCTCTGCATTGTCTAATCTGCTATCAAAGCTACCTACTTTATTTTTCATCTCCCTTGCTTCTAATTGCTCACTTTTGGTGCCTTGCATCTCTTGTTTTAGATCATGTATGGATTTCTTTATCTCCTTGATTTCCTTTTGAGTGGTTAGCTCAGTAGCTTTATTTTCTTTGGACATTTGGTGGAGTTTGGTCACGTTTTTATATGTGGATTCAATGAATTCATCCATCCTTCTTTGAAAAACCTTTATTATGGCCTCCTTTATGGCTTCTTCTTTTTCACTTATCACCTTGTTTTTGCTTTACTCTTGTTCAGCTATGGCTTCCTCCATTATCTCTTTCTTTATATTTTCACATTTTTCATTAATGAAGTTTATCATTTTCTTGAGTTTCTTATTCTTCCCATTTGAAAATGGGAGCAAGATTACTACTAAATATGATTATAGTTTTTCAGATATAACCAACCTAGACTTCTGTAGCTGGCAGATACTAGATGTTCACAAGTTTTGATTGGTATTATCACATTTTCTTTTTGTGCACTTACAGACCAGTCTATTACAACCACTGATAAACGATTTATACCCCAAACAATAAGCCTCTCAATCCATTCTCTATTGACTTTAGGTCCCTCTGAGCCTAGAGAATAATTAACCACCTACATATACAATATTGCTCAACAGCCATCAAGTGTAGATCCGTGCAGTATAAGGGTTGAAAGACCAGCAGAGGTCCAGAGATAGAAAAATAGAATGAGAGAGGTCAGGGAGGTACAAGAGGATTAACGTAGGAGTGTAAGAATATTGTAGTAATAAAGAAAAGGTATAGCATAAGGATAACTGACCTAAGTTGGTAAGTAGGTAGCATAATTGAGTACAAAGTTTGGAAAGTATTAGAATAAAACTTGTGTGTTGCTGCACGACTAGCTCTTACCCCAACCAGTGGCCTCACAGTGGACCATGGGATGGATCTGTTTTTCTTGTCTACGTTGAGGGAAAGGGGTATTTCACAAGATGCAAAAGCAAAAATTTCAGAAGCAAATGCTATGAGTGAATTAGCTCGTAAAAAGCATTTTTATTTTCTTTTATCTTTCTGCCAGTCTTGGGGCTTGAATTCAGGGCCTGAGCACTGTCCTCGGGTTTTCTCAAGTCTAGCCCTCTGCCACTTGAGCCCCAGTGCCACATCTAGATTTTCTATCTTTGTGATACTGAGCAATCAAACCCAGATCTTCATGGATGCTAGGCAAACACTCTACCACTATGCCAAACTCTCAACCCTGACATAGTAATTATAAAGTCATCATCATCATATCAAAATAACCTTTCTCTTACAAAGAATGAACACTTATCTATGTGTGTAACGTTTTTTTTAAATTTCACTACTTCTTCTGTGTTTTACCCTCTTGCATTTTTACACATGACAGTAAAGCTAATCATCAGGAAAAAATTGATTAGGATACAGAAACCTAATAATATCCTAGTAGATTGACGTCAAAAATATGTGCAAGATGCCCTGTGTGTTTGACCTAGTGGTAGAGTCCTTGGCTACCACGCAAAAATCCTCAGGTTTAATTCCTCATTAACACATACATAGAAAACGCTGCAAGTGGTGCTGTGGCTCGGTGGGACAGCTAAAGCCTAAAGAAAGCCCAAGAACAATGTTCAAACTCTGAGGTCAAGACCCAAGACTAGCAAAAACAAAAAAAAATTCGACAAGGGGCAAAATGCAGGCAGAGAAGGCACTGTGAAGCAAATGTTTTGTAAAGGATGAGGGCAATATTGACCCTTAAGTTTGGATCTTACCAAAAAAGGCTCCTTGAGCCTGAGACCAGACTGGTAGTTGAGCCTAGTGGAAGACATTGGGATTGGACAAATAAGGTGTGCTGTTTACTACATCCAAATGTACATTGTGAGATTGGAGGAGAGATTCAGCCTCCAGTATGTCTTTGGTGAGGTCTTCTGAGAGCAAGGATCTTTGGTCATTGGGCCCTGAAAGGTGACCCTGCCTCCCTCACAATGGAACAGAATATGGAACCCTAGTAACCAAGCCACTGTAACTAACAACCAACTCAAGCAAGCTCACTTGTCCTGTGGCTCAGGAGGAAGGAAGATGTTGCTGTGCTGTTGCCAAAGGTCAGGAAACTCGAGTCTCAGGCATGGAAGTTGTGGATGTCTTACTCGAAGATGTACATGCTAGATCATTGCCAAGCCACAAATCCAGTATAACAGGCTTTTCTCTAAGAAGAAGGCCAGGAAAATCCAGGGCAACCAGACGAGTTATATTTGACCCCATCATCCTCCCCACACACTACAACTTTCTTTTTTTTTAAATTTTTTTATTGTAATTAGTAAAGGCTTACATGATATTTGCCAGATAGAAGTTGCATTGATTCACATACATTGATACCCTTTCACATGTCTTGGTACCCATTTCCCTCCAACCCCACACCCCCCACCCCTCTTGGTTTTGCCCCCTTCCCTATCAAATTTCAAATATTCAAATACAAATAAATTCAATATATCACATAACAAAGTGAGATACTATACCAGTATGGGATAACCAAGGGACAGCAAAGGAGATAAGAGACAACATAGTACATTAAGGACAACAATCATTCATAATGTGGCTTTTGTTTCAATATCCTGGACGTCCTTTCAATTAGCTTCACATTATATGGCCTTATATATGGACTTTTGTTCTATTGCAAATCTCTGCTAGTAGAGCCCAATGTTTCTACTTATTATGACGAATGAGGGAAACCAATGAGCCTAAGTTCTTTGAGTCTGGCTTACTTCACTTAATATGATTTGTTCTAAGTCATTCCATTTCCTAACAAATGGGGCGATGTCATTCTTTCTGACAGCAGCATAGAATTCGATTGTGTACAAATACCGCAACTTGTTGATCCACTCATCAACTGAGGGACATATGGGTTGGTTCCATATCTTTGCTATGGTGAATAGTGCTGCAATGAACATTGTTGTGCTAGTGGGTTTAGTATGCCCTTGTTTCTGGATTGTTGAGTAAATGCCAAGTAGTGGAATTGCTGGGTCATTGGGGAGTTCTATGTTTAGCCTTTTGAGGCACTGCCACACTGCTTACCACAGTGGTTGAACGAGTTTGCACCCCCACCAACAGTGTAGTAGTGATCCCTCCTGGCCACATCCCCTGCAGCACCTGCTGTCATTCGTTTTCCTGATCCTGGCCATTCTAACTGGAGTGAGGTGGAATCTTAGACTTGTTTTGCTTTGCATTTCTTTTATGACCAGAGATGTGGAGCATTTCTTCATGTGTCAATAAGCCATTTCTGTTTCTTCTTCAGAGAAGACTCTCTTTAAGTCTTTGGCCCATTTTTTAATGGGATGGGTGTTACTTTGGAGGTTAGTTTTGGAATGATTCAATTTTTTGAGTTGTTGATATATTTTAGATATGAGGCCTTTGTCCGTTGTTTGGTTGGTGAAGATCTTCTCCTACTCTGTAGGCTTCCTGATTAGTTTACTAGCTATATCCGTTGCCATACAAAAGCTCTGCAGTTTAATGCAGTCCCACTTATCCAGCCTTTCTCTGATTTGTTGTGATTCTTGGTCCTTATTAAGAAAGTTTCGACCTGTGCCAAGGAGGCCTAGTGTATCTCCTATTCCTTCCTGTAAACGTTTCAGTGTGTCAGCTTTTACCTCCAGGTCTTTGATCCATTTGGAGTTAATTCTAGTGCAAGGTGACAAAGAAGGACCCAACCTTAGTTTTCTGCAGGTGCTTAACCAGTTCTGCCAGCACAACTTGTTGAAGAGGCTATCTTTCTTCCATTCTATTTTTTTGGCTCCCTGGTCAAAGATTAGGTGGCCCTAGGTCTGTGGTTTAATATCTGGGTCCGCAGTTCTATTCCATTGGACTTCAGGCCTGTTCTTGTGCAAGTACCAAGCTGTTTTAAGAATTATAGCTCTGTAATAGAGTCTAAAGTTTGGAATTGAAATTCCTCCAGCTCTGTTCTTTCTGCTAAGAAATGTTTTTGCTATACGGCTCTTTTACTATTCCATGTGAAATTTTGAATTGCCTCTTCTATTTCTTTAAAGAATGACATTGGGATGTTGATGGGTATTGCATTGAATTTGTATATAGCCCTTGGCAAGATTGTCATTTTCACAATGTTGATTCTTCCAATCCAGGAGCATGGGAGGTTTTTCCATTTCCTTAGTTCTGCTTTAATTTCCTTTTTTAGGGTTTTAAAATTTTCATCTAAACGTCCTTTACATTCTTAGTTATGCTAATTTCTAGGTACTTTATTTTCTTTGATGCTATTGTGATCACCCCTGGTCACTTCCCCACCAGTATCTCTTATTAGATTTTTTGATAATGGCCATTCTGACTGGAGTCAGGAGGAATCTCAAAGTTGTTTTGATTTTCATTTCCCTTATTGCTAGAGATATGGAGCATTTCTTCATGTGTCTAAAGCCCATTTTAATTTTTTCTTCAGAGAATACTCTTTTAAGTCTTTAGCCCACCTTTTAATAGGATGGTTGTTTCTTTGAAGATTTGTTTGGGAGAGATTCATTTTTTTCAGCTATAGATATATTTTAGATAACTACATATATTTTTGTAGAAAAAAGAATGGAAGCCATCATGCTGGCTCACAACTTAATTTCAGCTACTTAGGAGGCTCAGGGCTTAGGATCACAGGTCAAAGCCAACCAGGGCCCTACAGTGTGTGGGATCAAACTCTGTGAACATACAATGACTGTAAGAGGAATCTCACTGCCTGGGAATGTAGCCTAATGGTAGAGTGCTCACCTAGAATGCATGAAGACCTAGGTTCTATTCATCGGTACCGCATACTCAGAAAAAAGCTAGAAGTGGCGCTGTGTCTCAAGAGGCAGAGCACTCACCGTGGGCAAGCGAGTCCAATGAAAATGTCTAGACCCTGAGTCCAAGCCGTAGGACTGGCAAAAAGAAAAAAAAGAGCAATCTTACTTAAGTAACAAGGAATGTACCCTATATTTATACAGACTGAAAAATTCATTAAGAAATTAGAAAATATGTATAAAGTGCATAATTTCTTTTGTGTGTTGGCACTGGGTCTTCAACTGAGTGCTTCAGCTCTATCCCTGACCTTTTGTGCTCAAGGCTAGCACTGTACCAATGCAGCCCCAAATCAACTATCTTCAATTGAGATATAAGCGATGAATATTTCAGGGTGCTTCATGAAAAACATTTTATAAATTGAAACTTTCAACAGAGTCTTACTTTAATATGAATGTTGAGATGGGAAGAGACAGAAAAAGTGAAATGTTTCCTGATCCCCATAGAAAAGAGACTCAGCAGAACCACTGTGGTCTGCAGTCTTCTTTGTGAGTTTTGTTTGCTTGTTTGATTTTTGTCAATTGTGGGGCTTGAACTCTGGGCCTGGGCACTGTCCCTGAGCTCTTCAGCTCAAGGCTAGTGCTTTAATCTGTGAGCCACAGTGCCACTTCTGGTTTTTCTGGCAGTTAACTGGGTACTTTGGCTGGCTTTAAACTTTGATTCTCAGATCTTAGCCTCCTGAGTAGCTAAGATTATAGGTGTGAGGCACCATCACCAGGCTGCTGCTCTGTTACTATGCAGGTTCTGGATCAAGAACTTCAAGTTCTTACTTCAATTTTTTCTTCTCTTGCCTGATACTCTGCCATTTGAACGAAGCCCCAGTTCCTGGTCTTTGTTGGTTAATGAGAGATATTATGATTTTCTAATATTCAGAGCAACGATTATAAAACCCAGCATTTCACTTACTTGAATAAACTAAGAGACAGGACCTAGTGAGATGGAAAACAAAATTTTTTTTCAAGTTGCTCTCCTGTTCTAATGCATAAGTCTGGCTATTTTGCTTACACACAAATATGTATTTTACCAATTTCTACTCTATTTTTGCTTAGCTTAAATCCACCACTGCCATTTCATAGATTTTGTTGTTGTTGTTTGCGGTGCTTGAACTCTGTGCCTGGGCTGTTCCTCAGATCTTCAGTTCAATGCTAGTGCTCTACTACTTTTGATTTGGCCAGTCCTGGGTTTGAACTCAGGGACTGAGCACTGTCCTTATATGTTCTCAAGGCTAGGGCTCTACCACTTCAGCCTCAGCACCACTTCCAGCATTTTTCTATGTATGTGGTATTGAGGAATTGAACCCAGGTCTTCGTGCATGCTAGGCAAGCACTCTACCACTAGGCCAAACTCCCAGCCCAAAATTATTCATCATTACTATTAGCTATTTTTTATTATTGATTCGTCATGGTGCTTGGACTTTGGGCCTGGACACTGTCCCTGAGCTCTTCAGCTCAAGGCTAGCGCTCTTCCTCTACAGCTCCATTTTTGGTTTCTGGTAGTTATTTGGTGATGTAAGTCTCACAAACATATGTGTCCAGGCTGGCTTTGGGCTTTGAACCAAGATCCTCCAATCTCAGCCTCCATAGTAGCTAGAATTACACGCTTCAGCCAGCAGTGCCTGACTGTTTGATGTCTCTGTCTCTGTCTCTCTGTCTCTGTCTGTCTCTGTCTGTCTGCCTGTCTGTCTCTCTCTCTCTCTCTGTCTCTGTGTGTGTGTCTTTCTCTGTCTCTCTCTTTCTCTCTCTCTCTTTTGTTTGTAAGACTTTAATTGTGCTCCTGAGCAGTGTCCCTGGGCTCTTCAGCTCAAGGCTACAACCTTAAACACCTTGAGCCACAGTGTCACTTCTTGTTTTCTGGTGCTCAAGTGGAAGTAACAGTTTCATGGACTTTAGTGTCTGGCCTGGCTTTGAACTGTGATCCTCAGAACCCAACCTTCTGCGATCATTTCCGTCTTTTTTTGGTGTAAGTGATACAGAGTAATTGAACACAGGGCTTTGTGCATACTAGGCAAGCAAACTACCACTAGTGTGCACTCCAGCCTTAGATAAGGGCTTTCTTTTTCTTTTTCTTGCATTTGCTATGGCTTCAACTCATGGCCAGAGCACTGTCCTAGGGCTTGCTCAAGGATAGCACTTTACTTCAGCCAGCCAACTCCCGGTCCAAATAGGCCACTCTTGAAGCTAGAATTACAGAGATCTGCCATAATACTGGCATGTCGTTATCTAAGTATATAATTTTTCTCCTATTTTTGATGGCTTTTACTTAGTGTACCTATTTCCTACATATTTTATGGAAAACTTCCTTCCCACTGGGGCCATAAGTTAAGCCTAGTGGAAGAATTCTTGCCGAGCATGAATGAAGACCCAAGTTGAATTCCTCAGCACAACATAGATAAAAAAATATAAGTGGTGCTGTGGCACATGTGATACAACTTGCGCCTTAAGAATAAGCAAAAACAAAAACAAGGATCGTGCTCAGGTCCTGAGTCTAAGCCCAGTACTGGCAAAAAAAAAATTCTGCCCAAAGTAGACATTTAAACTTATTGTACTTTTCAAAAACTTTGTTGTCAAGGTGATATACAAAGAGATTGCTGTTACATATGTAATGAGTACATTTCTTGTTAACACTGTTACCCCCTTCCCCTTTTCTCTTTCCCATACCCCCAAGTCATAAATTTCATTTACAACAAATATGTATGTATTTTCATTCCTGAAAAAAATAGTTTAAAATGTGTTCAAATAAATGATGTAGGTTGATATATTTAAAAAAATGGATTACTAGAACTCTAAAATAAACATTCTAGGTAATTTTTCTCATAAAATTGTAGTAATGCTATAAAACTAATAAAAAAGGAATTTCAGTTATTAATTTCTTATGTTTTACCTTTAACATTATTACACTAAGCATACTGTTTATGCTATTAATACAGACAGCATGAAATATGATTATGTAAAAAAATTAAATGATTAAAAATAGTAAGGTTGTGGGCCAGTAGTTTGGCTTGGTGGCACACACCCTGGACTGGCAAAAAAGAAGTGGGGTTAGATAAAACAGATTTATTTCCAAATGTGTGGAAAATGGTATGATTTCTTGTTTGGCTAGTCCTGGGGCTTGAACTGAGGGCCAGGAACTGTCCTTGGCCACATTTGTTCAAGGGTGGCACTCTGACACCTGAGCCACAGTGCCCCATCTGCTTTTTTTGTGTATGCAGTGCCGAGGAATTGAATCAAGGTCTTCTTGTATACTAGGCGAGCATTCTACAACTAGGCCACATTCAAAGCCAAAGTAGATTTTTGATGCTATTGTGGAGTTTTAATTTTCTTAAATATTTGTACAAAGCACAATGGATATATAAACAGACTTGGACTCACAGAACAGAGCCCACATAATATTACAGTTACTCTGGCACTTCTCCGGATTGACAAAACACATTTCCAGGCATCTGCTCTGTCCTTAAGCTTTGGTAGCTGACTTGTTTTTCCATGGAGGGCTGTCCTGGATTCCTGGTGATTCCATGCATTTCATAGTTCCCTGTATATCCAGTAAGGTTGTCTTCTATGGGACCAGACCTGTCTGAAGAACTGCACACCATAATATTAACAATGAGAGTTTAACAGTTAGCAAAGTAAATACAATGAATACTTGACAAGAATCATGAGAGCAAGGTAAAGAGATGTCTTTTTAGAAAGGGGACAGGGAAGCTCTAAATCCAGACTGGCCTCCAAGTTGCCTTCAGACAGTAATTCTACTTCAGAGTCCTCAGAAGGGTCTCCTTCCTCATGAGAAACAGAATGTCCTTCCTGAGTTAAGAGGGGGATGGATTCTGGTTTGTCGAATGGAGATTGAGTCTCTTTTAGTGAGATGGATGGGTCTGGATATTCTGTGAGGATGGATTCATTTTCCTCCAATGAATCCAGTATTGAGAGTACAATTGCTGCTTCCCATGGGGACATTTTCCATGAGCCCAGCGTGTGCCCCTTCAGCTTGCACAATAAGTGGAGTGTTACTCTGACTCAGATGGACTGACTCTGGGTGGAGTGTGAAAGGAAACGGAAGGAAATCTGGCTGCTCTTTTTCTTCCTCCATAGTATCTGCAGGTTCAACTGTGTCACACATGGGGTTCAGAGCAAAAGGTATATCCATAGGACTCTAAACCTGTTTGGTAATTTCTACAGAAGGCCCATGCTTTCTGGAGTGCAGTGATGATTCTCAGTCTCCATCAGTCACCAGCTCCATTGGTGGGTTTTTCATCCGGAGTTCAGGATAAGCTCTTACACGATGACCCAAACCTAAGAATGGAAATAGGTACAGAGTGGACAGAGTGGACTCTGCAAGTTGAAGTGTCACTCAACTTCCATGAGGATCTAATGGAGGAACCTGTAGAACTGGAGTTTGGACTGAACATTGAGGAGGTGTAGGGTCTTTCTAATGAGTGCTTATTCCCGAGTCCTTTCAGAGGACATACATTACCTGGCTGACAACACCCATAAAGGGCATTTTGCCAAGCTCTGTAGAAGTAAGGGCCAACCAATATCTAGACCACATGGGCTTCCTACTCACAGGTTCTGAGGCACCCACACCAGGACTTCTACTTTTTCTTGGTCTTACTGGTCGCATATTCCTCCAGCTGGTCAAAAAGTTTGTGTTTAGAAGAGCAGGTCCAAAGCCGACATGTGGAGCCTCATATAGAGCTTGAGTTGTGTCAGGGTGTGGCAGTTCTTGAACTCGTAGAAATCACTCGGGTAGAAGTCCATTCACATCGTATAGATGGAACACATGATGCTGTGGGCACATTCGGTACAAGGAAAGTGAGAGCCTTCTCTCTCCATCCTGAGCCTTTTACCAAAGCCCCTTTCTTGCAGGATTCTAATGCTGTGGCTGTCCTGCAGAGATGTGCACTTATGTGCTGGGAGGGGGGTAAGAGACACTCGAGAACAGGATGACTTTTACACCCCACTTCCAGAAGCTTCTGAGAGAGGCCTCTATGCATCTGTCCAAAGTAAACGCACCTTAAATTAACTAAGTAAATGCTCTAAATAAATCAATAAGTGAATGCTCTAAATAAAGAACTAAATGCTCATTCCTCTAATCTTAGCCACCCAGCAGGCTGAGCTCTGAAGATCACAGTGGAAAGCCAGTCTAGTCAGTAAAAGTCTAAAGGCACTTGTCTTCAATTAGGCAGCCAAAAGCCAGAACTTGACCTATGACTCAAATGGTACAGTGCTAATTTTTGAACACCAAAGGGATGGCATTTAGACCTGGGTTCAGGTTCAAGTGGCAGCACTGGACCACACACCAAAATGTAAATGCTTTCAGGTTCTAACAGGCAAAGCTATCACAATCCCTCCCTGATGGCTCAAAAGTGATTCAGCCCCCAGCTTTTCCTCTGACTCCAGTATTTCACAGGCCTCCGCCATTAGTACTGACACCTCATTTCTTACTGGGAAATGGGATTTCCTAGGATGTCACCTAGGTGAGGGCTGCAGTTGGGAGCCACTTACTCATGCCTGAAATCCAACTTCTCAGTAAGCACACTGTTGAGACTCCAGTAGCTTGTGAGGGAAATGAAATGGCATGGTGTCCCAGTCTTAATGAAGTAGTTTGTGCACTTGTATCATGCTTAGCTCCCCTGTGAACACCCCAGTGAACCAAACAGGCTCAGAGAGGAGCCAAGTATTCCAAGACTTGGCCAGGAGGGGTGAGCAAACTTGGGTTTGGAGGGGGAACACTCACTTTTTCAAGAGAATTTCCAGCAACTACTACATTGTCCTCCACTATTTGAAATTGTGCAGGAAGTTTCCCACATAAAAGAGATCACCTTTCTGGTAGGCAGCGATCAGCTTTGTCAGCAGCATCTCCAACAGGCCTTCCTCCAGGATCCATAGGTTACAAGGCTCATTCAGAGTCTGAGCTGACTTACCATCACACTATGTTGGCAAAACAGTGGATATTTCAAAAGTAGGAATGGGACCACTCTTCACACTGAGGAATTGGAATAGAGTAGATTGGAAATGACACACTGTAATCTCAGTAGAGTCACTTGAAAGCACACAAGAAGGTTGTAGTGTGTGGGCAGGATGATGGGTTCAAATAGGTTTCCTCTCAATATACCTCATCTGAGTTGCCCTGGAGTTTCCTGGATTTCTTCCTAGAGAAATGCCTGATATACGGAAATTTTGGCTTGGCACTGATCCAGCATCTACTTCTTCAAGTGAGAGATCCATATCTCTCATGCCTGAGATGCGAGCCTCCTGACCTTTGGCAACAGCACAGCAACATCTTTCTTCCTCCTGAGTCACAGGCCAAGGGAGCTGGCTTGAGCTGGTTGTCACATACAGTGGCTTGGTTACCAGGGTTCCATATTCTGTTCCATTGTGAGGGAGGTAAGGTCACCTTTCAAGGCCCAATGACCAAAGCTCCTTGCTCACAGAAGACCTCCCCAAAGTCATACTGGAGGCTGAATCTCCTTTCCCACCTCACATATGGATGTAGTAAACAGCACACCTTTTTGTTCAAATCCCAAGTCATTAACTAGGCGTAAGTGCTAGCCTGGTCTCAGGCTCAAGGAGCCTTTCTTAGGTAAGATCCAAACTTAACTGTCACTATTCCCCTTACCCTTCACAAGACATTTTGCTTCACAGTGCCTTCTCAGCTTGCATTTTGCCTCTTGCACCTTTTTTTGCTGGACCTGGGACTTGACCTCAGAGCCTGACCATTGTTCTCAGGCTTTGTTTAGGCTATAGCTGTCCCACCAAGCCACAGCACCACTTCCAGAGTTTTCTATGTATATGGTACTGCAGAATCAAACCGGACTCTTTTTGTGTGGTAGCCAAGCACTCTACAAATAGATGAAAGACCCAGGCCATCTTGCACATATTTTTCACTTCAGTCTACTAGGACGTGGTTAGGTTTCTGTATCCTAATCTATTTTTCTTCCTGATGAATATCTGTGCTGTCATCTGTAAAAATGCAAGTGGGAAAATCACAGAAGCATTGGTGACATAAAAAAAAGTCTTACAGACATAGATAAGTGTTCATTCTTTGTAGGAGAAAGGATATTTTGATATGATGATGATGACTATTTATAATACTTAATCGGGGTTTAGAGTTTGGCCCAGTGGTAGAGTGCTTGCCTAGCATCCATGAAGATCTAGGTTTGAGTCCTTAATATCACACAGATATAAAAATCCATATGGCAATGTGGCTCAAGTGGCAGAGGGCTAGACTTGGGAAAAGCCAAGAGCAGTGCTCAGGCCCTGAGTTCAAGCCCCAGGAATGGCAGAAAAAACAAAAGAAAAGAAATGTGCTTTTTACAAGTTATTCACTCACAGCATTTGCCTCTGAATTCTTCACTTCTGCATCTTGTGACTTATCCCTTTCCCTCAATGTAGACAAGAAAAACAGATTTTATTACTTGCTATCCTGTTGTCCAATCTTTGGATATTAATTCAAAATACAATATTGCCTGAAATATTGTGTGTGTGCATGTGTGTGTATCTGCCAATGTGTGCATGCACACATGTGTACAGGGTTTAGGGCTTACTCATAGGGCCTGTGTGATAACCCTCAGCATCTTTTCCTCAAAGGTATTGGTCTTTCACTTCTAGCTTATTATAGCTAATTGGAGTTGAGAGATTCACTCAATTTCTTGCCCTGTGCATTGGAACCCAGTGCTGGGTTCTCATATTGTTAATTGTAGCTATAGAGAAGGCTGAGGTCTGGGGATCCTCGTTAGAATCTAGCCCCTGAAAGAAAGTCACTGATAGAAATCTTTATCTTCAGTTAAGCACGAATAAATAAGGCAAATGTGGAACTGTGGCTCAGTTCCTCTTGTACCAGCCATGAGAAAATTAGTAATTGGCAGCACCTGGTCCCTGAGAGAAATCTTTAGCACTGGTTCAAAAAAAGAAAGAAAATAATGAAAAAAATTAAAACTTGCTGAGGAATCCATAAGGATAAACGTGCCTGTGAATAATCTTGTCATTTCAGATTCCCTCAAGAGCTTATGTCTCTCTATATTTTTCAAGTTTTTTTAAAGATATTTACATATTTTCTATCTTTCTTAAACAGAGATAGCCATCCACAAAACACAAACACAAACTCTCACACAGTATACCACCCACCCATAAGTGTCTGGCTATGTATATATGTATAGTCATATGTATTGATCTGTCTCTCTATACTAATATATAAATGCATAAACATATGTATTTAGACAAACAGGAAACATACATAGATAGGTCTCAGGCATTTCCAGATTTTGTGCAAGTCTTCTGAGTGCAACTTACCATTGTATTGTTTGTCAAGATAGAGTCCCTCTAACTTTTGGCCAGCTTCTTGTCCTTTGATACTTTTTTCTGCCAGTCCTGGGTTTTGAACGCTAGGCCTGGATGCTGTCACTAAGCTTGAACTTCTTGCATTCAGTAGTTTATTGCAGATAAGAGTCTCATGGAGTTTCTGTCCTGGGCTGGCTTTGAATTGTGATCCTGAGATCTCAAACTCCTGAGTAGCTAGGATGACAGTCTTGAGCTACCAGTACCTGGTTCCTTTGCCTCTTTTACCCTTTTTTTGGCCCCATCACAGCCATGGTATCTACCTTCCTATGTTCTCTCCACCTGCCCCCAGACAGGGGTCTGACAGATGCTTTCCACCCACTTATTCATGTCCTCCTCTGTATTGGCTGACAGCTAAGACATGCACTCACTTGTCTGGATGCCAAACACAAAGCCATGTGATTGTTTCTCAGTCTGGAACATCCTATCAGATTTATAGCACCACAGAGGGTCAGGTTGATGCTCCTCCAGGGCTTCTTAAATTGTTCTCATATTAATCCACAACACGTTTGTCATCACTGGTCCAGCTAATTCATGGACTAAAGCAGCATTCCCTACAAACTTAGATCCCAATACCATGAGGACACTCAAGGGTGCATTAGGAGTGTGACCTGCAGGTGGATGTGAGCCTGTCTAAGTTGGAGGGGATTTCTCCACCACAGGAAATGGAATACAAATTTAGAATCTGCTTTCATGAGGTGACAATCTCTGGCAGATGTTCTTATCAAATGTGGCACTGCCTACTTCCAGCTTAAAACATGGGTTGATGACCCAGCATAACAGAGAATGTATTCACCCAGGCCCAACACATAGGCTGGGACCCTGAACTTTCAGGTAGCATTTGGCTTTGAAGGTCATGAGATCTTACTCTACAAATGATGAGCCCCCTCCCGTGAGGCATAGCAAACGGAGCCAAAGTGCAACCCAGTTAAGCACCAGATCAAGCTTCCCTTCTTCAGTAAGGTATGGTTTGAAAACTGTGCATAGCTTCTGTTTGAAGCCAGTCCAGAAATGAAAGTCCATGAAAGTCTCATTTCCAGTTAACTGCCAAGAAAAAGCCAAAGATAGAGATGAAGCTTAAGAGAGGTAGAGAGCCATCTGAAAAGAATGGTTACACCCTGCAACATCCTCATTATCTGATCTTGAAAACATCTCTGCGTGCATCCCAGCATGCAGCCAGCATCTGGGGTTGACAGTGACCCCTGCGCCCATTGGCAATCTGCACTGTCTCTGACATCTGTAATGTGAACCTCATTCTGTTGGGTTTGTGAAGCGGTGTCAACCCTGCAGAAGGAACCAACTGTGCCCTAACTCCCACTGTCCCCTGGGGCCCCTAGCATTCCCCCATCTGCACCCCTCCTGTGGCTTCTGATCCTAGGGAGCCCTCCTTCCCTGTCCACAACTCACATGAAGTGCATATTTCTTCTCCTGGGGCAACTTCTCCACAGAGAATACATGACATGCCCACTCTCCAGGCACGGGGAGATCCTGCCAAAATAGCAAATCAGTGATAAGGACATAAAGTGATGAATAGAATTTTAGATCCTGATGGTAGACAGTCTGCAAAATCCAAGGGAGAATGGAATTGGAGGGGACCAGGGATCAGGATGTGGGCATGGAGCTTCCCTGCCAAGGGGGTGGGGGAAGTCACAGGCTGGGGGATGCACAGGATGATCCATGGGCCCTGTGAAGCTACTGGGTCACCCCCTTCTGCATCTCAGCCTTTGGCTTTGAGCTCTGTGATCGTCAAGATGTGCACAGTCTGTACTCTGGCTGGCAGAAGAAAGGACTCTGGGAAGACAACTGTAGACCCTTTGTGAGTGTAGGAAGGGGTAGGCTGGACACCCAGTCCAAGAGGAGCTAAAACTGGAGTCGAGGGGTTTGCAAGGAGTGGGTGTGAGGGTTGTGGGCAGTCACAGTCATGGCAGACGTGGCTCTGTCTGTGGGGTGAGTGCCTCCCTGCAGGCACAGCACTGGACATATCAGAGATCCACATGAAAAGGAAAAGCTCGAAATGTCACTATGGTTCAAATGGTAGAGCATCAACCTTGAGCAAAAGAGCTCAGGGACAGTACCCAGGACCTGAGTTCAAGCCTCATGACTGTAAAAGAAAAAGAACCAGGACTATGAGAGGAAACCTGGTACTCTCTTGGTCTAATCAGACACAAGAAGAGGCCTGGATAGGCTGTGGAAAAACACAGAGAACATCTTCCCCCAGCTCATCCTGTCCTGCATGCAGGGACAGCCATGTAACTAGGGCTACGGTGAGATCATCTTCACCCCTGTGCTGCCATCTGAATTGTAGGCCTCTGTCCTGGCATGGGGTGTCCTGATGGCTGAGCAGGTGCCCTAACCCTAGATGGAGAGCAGCCACTGACTGTGGTAGCTAAGGAGAGATCTGTTCCATAGCTATCAGGCCACCCAGCATGGGAGCCATAACCTCCCCTCACCCAGGTAGAGGCCAATGGTTTTCCAGGTGCTACTGACATTGCCCCACCCCTAGCTCTGGGTACACGTGACATTCCCTCCACAAGGAGCAGGACTAAGTGAAGGATCAGGAAGCTGCCTATGGGCTTCAGATGATGGCCAGGCTGGCACTACAGATGGCCTCACTCTGTCACCACCTTCCCCTGCCTCCATCATTCCTCCATCATGCCTCTCTACCTCCCACCCATTAACCTTGGAAACCAATGAACTGGGCTCTCATCATTCCTCTCATCTCTTCACCCACCTTGCCATGCGTCCATCCCTCTGTCACTTCCACCCCACACACATCCCACCACCAGCCACCCTCTAGCTTATGAGGATCCCAGAGGAAGCTCTTGGTGAAGGGCTTGTGACCACAAAATAGTTACTATCACACGTTCCGGCCTGATCCACCACAGAATAAGAACAGCCAAGCAGGCACACACCGCAGCAGAGTTGCTCTGCTGCCACCCTGATTTCTTCATGGCCAGGACTTGGCTCTCCTCAGCCTCCCAGCTCAGTAAACAGAACATTGTGCTTTCACAGAGCCATGGCTTCCAGTCTCCATGGACACAATGACATCAAGGTGATGCCAACTTCCCCATCTCTATATACTTCTAACTATGGGATGGGAGCTGAGGTTCTCTTCTGTGACTCCATCCGCTAAGAGGCTCATGCAGATTTCTATCCTTTGCTCATCATGGTGACTCTTTGGTTAACAAGTCACTGCTGGGCTTCCAGTTCACCACATATAGAACCCATACTCCAACACTTTTCTTAGAAGGACTGATGACTTTTAACTATTCTCTAGTTTTAAATTTCTAGTTCCTTCTCTCTTTCATTTATATATTTCCCTTCCTCACATACTTCCCTTTTTTTACCTTCCTTCTTTCATTCCTGGCCTTGAACTCAAGACCTGGAGCTTTTTCTTAGCTTTTCTTTGCTCAAGGTAGCACTCTAGCTCTTGAGCCACAGCTCTACTTCAATCTTTGTTCTTGCTCTAAACTGGGAGTATGAGTCTCATGCATTTTTCCCTTTGCTGGGTTGGTTTTAAACCACAATACTAAGATCAGGATCCTGAATACGCCTCGGATCACAGGTATTATCTAATCAAAACAAATTCCTGATTTCTTTTTTAGACATAATTAGTTCTTTCAGGTGAGCCACCAGCCACTCATGCAAGAGCATTGCAGGATCCCAGCATTCATCTTGTCTCCAGTCTTATTCCATCCATCTCACAATGGTCATCTAAAACACCCTGCTGCATGCCTGAAGTCGCAAGGAACGTTCTCAACGCCATGAGAAGCCCCCTTAAGCTCTGCCTCAGACATGCCCAGCCCCCATCCCACTTCCACATGAGCATTTGTTTAGGAGAAATTTCCTGAGTACATCATCATCTTTTCCTCACCATTCAAATTTCATCTTTGGAGTCATTTCTCCCAGACAAAGAGGAACATGATCCATGGTTTGATAGCAGCTCCAGCTTCATAGTCCCAGCCACCAACACCCCCCCATTACCCTGCCAGACACCTGAATTCAAGAACAATGTTTTCACTACCCCTGACTCTTATCAAATGTTTTAACTTATACAGTGCATTAAAATAATTTTACTAAATGGAATAAACACATGGCATCAAGCTTCAGAATCTTTGCACCTGAACTTTTAGTGAATCACAGACACACCAGCATTTCTGTAGCCAACAGAAATCTTAGCTTTGAGATTTCAGCATTCCTGGTATCCAAGTTTGGATGTGCTAACACTGCCCTTAATGGGGCACTTCAATCACACAATCCCACAACAATCAATGTCATTTGACATTCACTGGTAGGTGGTGCTAGGAAAAAGACTGATGTGCCAATTCCATGCTGGCTTGACCTATGCCATCTTCAAACCTGGAGCAAGTGGGGCTCCTCTGTCCATGACACCTTTTGTGTACTACCCCAGGAGGACCTTTACCTTGAGACAAAATTATGAAGACTATCTCTACCAGCAAAGATTCCAGTGAGATGTGCCTACATGGATAAAGCTAAAATTTCACTAAAGTGAGGTTGTTGGCAGTGCTGGAGCCTGAACTCAGGGCCTGGGCACTAAGCATTTGTACTCAAGACTAGCCCTTTACCACTGGAGCACAAACTCCATTCCCAGCTGTTTTTATTTTTGGTAGTAAGAATCTATCAGACTTTCCTGTTCTAGGTGACTTGGAACTTCCATACTCAGATCTCAGCCTCCTGACCAGCCTGGATTAAAAGTGTGGATCAGCCATGCACCACACCTGAGGACTTCAGCCAGCACATTTTTTCCCAAAAATTGGAAGAGGAAGATGAGGGAGGGTTGGGCTCATCCTGCCCTGCATATGAAGGAGAGCATCAGCGCCTGAACTTCATTCCCTGTTGTAGGCTGCTGGAGGAAAAGGAAGCAAATAGGCACAGGCTGGCAGCAGATGCCACAGAACAACTTGTGACCAAGACTCCCAGAGCAGACCTCAGAATCGATGACAGAGTTGGATCTACCCAGTAACAGAGGCAGTGGTGACACCTGAAACTGCGCGTTTGAGCCTTTGCTGCTAGTAAACAGGGCCACCTATGTCTCAATGAGAAAGGTGAGATTTTGGTGGAGAAGGTGAGATTAAACATTATGTATCATGCAAGAAGACAGACTATAAGGGGTCTTTTATTATTCCAAGTGAAATTTTGGATTTCCTCTTCTGTTTCTTTAAAGAATGACATTCTGATCTTGATGAATATTGCACTGAATTTGTAGATAGTCCTTATCAAGATTGCCATTTTTACAATATTACTTCTTCCAAACCAGGAGCATAGGTTTTTGCATTTCCTCAGTTCTGCGTTAATTTCCTTCTCCAGGGTTTATAGTTCCATCAAAAAGGTGCTTTACATTCTAAGTTAATTCCTAGGTATTTTATTTTCTTTGATAGCAAAATGAGTTGCTATCCTGATTCTTGCCTCATTCCTCTCATTTGTTGGCATATAGGAAGGCAGTTGACATTGAGAGTTAATTTTATACCCTGCTACCTTACCAATGTTTTATATCAGCTCAAGCAGCTTTGGAGTAGAGTCTATAGGGTTCTTTAAATACAGAATCATGTCATCTGTAAGGAGAGAAAGTTTCAGTTCCTCTTTCCCTTTTCCTCCACACTCCAGTTAGAATGGCCAAGATCCAGAAATCTAATAACGTATGCTGGAGGGGATGTGGCCAGGAGGGATCACTACTACACTGCTGTTGGGATTGCAAACTCATTCAACCACTATGGAAAGCACTATGGCAGTATCCCAAAAAGACTAAACATAGAGCTCCCCTGTGATCCAGCAATTTCACTACTTGCCAATCGTCCAGATAGGACATACTAAATTCACTAGAACAATAACATTTATCACAGCACTATTTACTATGGCAAAGCTATGGAACCAACCCAGATGCCCGTCAGTTGATGAGTAGATCAAATATGGTATTTTTACACAATGGAATTCTGTGCTTCTGTCAGAAAGAATGACATAGACGAATTTGTAAAGAAATAGAAAGACTGTAAAGTTTAGAAATTAGTTTCTGTCTCCTTCTCTCTCTCCCTCTCTAACTCTGTAAAATTTAGAAGTACCTGTTTCTCTCTCTTTTCTGTCTTTCTCTCTCTCTTTCTCTCTCTCTCTCTCTCTCTCTCTCTCTCTCTCTCTCTCTCTCTTTCTCCAATCCTTAGGCTTGAACTCAGGGCCTGAGCTACTTTTGCTCAAGGTTAGCACTCTACTATTTGAACCACAATGCTGCTTCTGGCTTGCTCTTTTCACGTAGTATTGAGGAATCTAACCCAGGCCTTCATCCTTGATAGGTTAGCACTCTACCACTAAGCCACACAGTCAGCTTTTAGAGGTTTCTGACGAAGGTTTTCCTACATGCTATTATTTCTTCTGTGAGTGCTCTTAATGCTTGCTGAAGGTTGACTTTGTTTAGAAGACTTACCCTAATGCTCCCATATACAGAGATTCTATATATAGCTAAATGTTTTTCATTACTCAGAATTTCTCTATTGTGTATGTTCTGAAATGTACTGAAGACTGACTTCTGATTAAAAGTCATTGCACATTTGTTCTATTCATTAGTTTTCTTTTCTTCTATGGAATCAGGTTTGTGATGAACACAGAAGTATGCCTTCCAGGTCAAACACTTTCCACATTTGTAATATTCATAAGGTTTTTCTCTCCTATGTGCATTTTATACTTAGTCATGCGTTCATGATGGATTTTTCATATTCTTATATTCATACGATTTTTATCCTGTGTCTGTGTGGTATCATGCAAACTCAACTATGAGTTCTTCAAAAAAAATTTCCCTTTCATTTTATTCATAGGATTCTATCCTGTGGGTGTTTAGTGATAAATCTTGCCTTGTGCCTTCTGGGGAAAAGACTGAATATTTGCTACATTCATTAAGGGTTTTATCTTGTGTTGGTTCTGTGACACAAGCTGAGTTTTCTTCCACAGACTAAAAAGTCTTTCCTATTTATTACATTGCTAAGGATTCTCATATGTGTGAACTCTCTTACGCTTTCTGAAGGGTGAATACTGCACGAAAGACTTTCCACTTTGGTTATATTCCTAAGGTTTCTAATATGTGTGAATTCTGTTATGCCTCCTGTAATGTGACTTCCATCTGAAGGTCTTACCACATTTGATGCACTCGTACAGTTTCTCTCCTGTGTGTGTTCTCTGATGCAATTTGAGGGAAGACTTCCATTTGAAAGACATTCCACATCGGTTACATTCATAAGGTTTTTCTCCTGTTTGAATTGTCTTATGCATGTTGAGGTTTGGCTTCTGTGTGAAGGACTTTCCACATATGTTACACACATAAGGTGTTTTTCCTGAGTATATTCTCTGATGAACATGGAGTTTTACCTTCCATTTGAAAGACTTTCCGCATTCACTACATGCATAAGTTTTCTCTCCTGTGTGTGTTCTATTATGCCCATCAAGATATGACTTCCACTTGAAGGTCTTTCTACATTTGTTGCACACAACAGGTTTCTCTCCTTTGTGTGTTCTTTGATGCAATTTGAGGGAAGATTTCTGTCTGAAAGACTTTACACATTGGTTACATTCATAAGGTTTCAGTTCTGTGTGTATTCTCTGATGAACACGAAGTTTTCCCTTCCCTTGGAAAGACTTTCCACATTTATTACACTTATAAGATTTCTCTCCTGTGTGTGTTATTTGATGAACCCGAAGGTGTATCTTCTGGGTGAAAGACTTTTCACATTTGTTACATTCATAAGGTTTCTCTTCTGTGTGTCTTCTCTGGTGCAAAGTGAGGTATGATTGCAGTCTAAAAGTCTTCCCACATTTATCCCATTCATAAGATTTCTCTTCTGTGTGAGATCTCTGATGTGTGCTGAGAGCTGAATTCTGGGCAGAAATTTTATTACGTTCCTCATATTCATAAGGTTTGTCTTCTCTTGGAGATCGAGGTTGGAGCATCAGGTCTGACTTCTCAGAAATTAATTTTCACACTTGATGTACGCATCACATATCTCAGAATATTTGCTCTGAGGTATTGTAAGGCGTATTTCATTACTGAAAGATTTCTCACATTCTCTACATGTATGAGGAGTCTCTCCTGTGTACATTTTCGGATGTGGAGTGATGGTCGGTGTTAAGTACAATATTTTTCATCACACAGTACATTTAGCAGTTTTCCTCCCTCCCTGAAGAATTTCTTGGGCAGGGAGAACAGAATTATGATACTGCAGATCTTTTGGACTGTCACAATCATGAATAAAATGCTCTGAATATCCGATGGATTTTTTAAGAACAGGAGACATACGAGATCTATATGCAGCATGCATCTCATCAGGCTTAGGAGACAGAAGCATGTTCTGAACTTAATGAACTCCTCAGTCCTCACCCCTAAGTTGTTACCGTTATTACTAATCAGCTCTGGATTATGTGTAGAGCTCAAATTTAAAGTTGTTGCAAATCTCACGTTTTCCTCCACTTTGATACTACTTGCAACTGCTACTTCACAAAGACATTCATGTGGAATTTCCTGGCAGGTCTTGAACACATTTTCCATTACCTGGACATCTAAAATGAGTCATAGAAAAAAAGACACAAACATACATGAGATACAAATATTCCTTACTGTAAAGGTAATGACTTTACTTTCCCATCCTAAGTGTTAGATATTTTAAAATATAAAAGTGGAAATTGATTTGTGAGAAATATATGCTTTTCTCCCTAACATATTAAGAAAATGATATTTTACAATGACCAATAATGTTTTTCTGTGTTTTAGTTCTCTTTTTTTGTATTTTTTAATTGTAATTAGTAAAAGGGTTACATGATATTGGCCAGATAGAAGGTGCATTAATTCACATACATTGATATCCTTTCACATGTCTTGGTACCCGTATCCCTCCCCCCCACACCCCCCACCCGTCTTGATTTTCCCCCCTTCCCTATCAAATTTCAAATATCCAAATACAAATAAATGAAATAAATCAGAAGACAAAGTGAGATACTATACCAATATGAGATAACCAAGGGACAGCAAAGGAGTGCTCCAGTGGCGCAATCGGTTAGAGCGCGGTACTTATATAATAGTTCTCTTTTTATATCACAGGAAATATTTATTGAAATTACCCATCCATGTATTGCTACAGTTTTAAGCTGAGTACTACCTATAATATACCTGCAGCTGTTTTTTTTCAAATACTGTTTTGTTTATACATTGAGGAATAGCTGCCTTTCTTTTATTTTTGAGAAATAATCTAAATATTGTGCTGTTTTGCATCTTTTTAAAACTTTCTTTTCTTTTCTTTTCTTTTTTTTTTGTAGTTCATAGGCCTCGGCCCTGTCCCTGAACACTTCAGCAGAAGTCTATAACCCCTATCCTTGAGCTACAGCCCCACTTCCTCTTTTCAAGAGTTAACTACAGATAAGAGTCTCAGGTCCTGAGTAGCAGATAGGATTACCTTACCCAGTTTCAATGCTGTTTGCTTATTAACCATTAAGTGAGGAACACGAATTTTTCTAGATTCTGCGGCCACAAGTTTGGTGTATATGTCTGTTGGCTTTGATCCAAGCAAGAACGATTCTTGAGAGTAAGGACTTACACCTATATCCCTTCAGTTACAACTTCTCACTAAAGTCTCAATTTAGGTATTTGTGGGAATTTTGAAATTTATTTCTTTCCATTTGAAGTCTTATAAAAATTCCTTTTCTAACACTCCTGTCCCTTAGAACCATGGAAGACCAGAAAATCCCCAGCTCATTGTCTAGTTAATTTTCTTATGTTGATTGAAACTTTGTTGTTTTTTTTCCCTTCCATTCCTGGGTTTGAACTTAGGACCTAACCACTGTCCTTGGGTTTTCTCAAGACTAGAACCCTACCAATGAAGTCATTACTTCTGGCTTTTTCTATGTATGTGGTAATAAGGAATCAAACCTGTGTCTTTGTGCATGCTAGGCAAGCACTCTACCACTAGGCTCAATTTCTGGTGGAAAGGTCTGGTTCTGAATACCAGTCTCTTCCTACCAGCAAAAAGATATTATCCTTATCAGAGAATAATGCCCTGACTTATTCCTTGTTTGCTCAATCATTTATAGTCTTAGTTTTAAAGAAATGAAATATCATTCTTTCTTTCTTTCTTTCTTTCTTTCTTTCTTTCTTTCTTTCTTTCTTTCTTTCCTCCCTTCCCTCTCTCTTCCCTCTTTCTTCTTTCTTTCTTTCTTTCTTTCTTTCTTTCTTTCTTTCTTTCTTTCTTTCTTTCTTTCCTTCTTTCTTTCTTTCTTGTTTTTCAGTCATGGGACTTGAATTCTACACCTGGCTGTTCTTCCTGAGCTCTTCAGCTCAAGGCTACTGCCCTATGTCTTTAGACTCAACCCCACTTCCCATTTTCTATTGGTTCATTGGAGAGAAGAGTCTAAGGTGTTTTTGTGATAGGTCAGTCTTTGAACCTTGATCCTCAGATCTCAGCCTCCTAAGTAGCTAGGATTACAGGCATGAGCCACGGGCTCATGGCTTTCTCATTTTATTTTGTTTCACAGTGATTTCTACAGAGAAATCTAACTTTAACTCTACTGCCACATAGAATTCATCATATCACCCTATGATTCTTGGTGCCGGTGGTTTGGGCTAGCATGCACAAAGACCTGGTTCAGTTCCTTGGTACTACATACAAAGAAAAAGCCAGAAGTGGTGCTATGACTCAAGAAGTAGAGAGCTAGCCTTGAGAAAACCCAAGGACCATGCTCAGGCCCTGAGACCAAGCATAGGATTGGGAAAATAAAATGATTCTTGATTCATTCACAAAGAATTCCATAGGTTACACACAGGATTTAGGGTAACTAAGAATATTATTGCTCAGTACATCACAACATGAACTTACCAATGGGGCTCAGGCTCCAACATCAATATGAAGATGCATTCACTCACCTGTGATATTCTTGTCAGAGGAATTTCCTATCCAGAGTTCTGCACAGTGCTCTAGCTTGTCAATTAATACAGGTTTGGGAACACAGGGCCCTGTAAATTAGAAACAGTAGAGAATTATTGCTTATGCTGTGTCATCATTGCTTTAAGTTCGCAGACATCCTACTCACAAGTTACCTATTCAATCTTTTCTCTCATTTCTCACTGGCTCCATGGTTGACTTTTCCCCAGCTCTGGATTCATTTTGTATGGCATAAACTTAGCTGTCTTGCTCAAGGCTAGAAAAATACCAGTTTGAGTCCCAGCTCCACTTACATGCATAGGTCTTCATGCATGCTAGGCAAGCACTCAACCACTAAGTCAAACTCTTGACACTCCACTAACATTTTTGAGGGATTAATTGGAGTTATAGAGTTTCATGGCAATTTTTATGCCATTGCTGGCTTCAAATTAGAATTCTTAGATTTCTTCCTCCTGAATATTTTAAGATTACAGGCATGAAACATTGCACCTAGTGCCAGGTTTCCATTATAAACTCACTGTTTAGTGATTTGTAGATCCTATTTCCAATAATGATATATATTCTATTCTGGATGGTTTATCCACTTACAATTACTGTGTAAGTTTGGAATGTCGTCTCCATTAGAGGAAACATAATTTAGAACTGTTGTCAAAGTATCCTGAAGGTATCCTGAAGAATGAGTACAAAATTACCTTAGGTTTTCTTTAGAAAGTAATGATACTTCTCAGGACCTGGAATCTTTCATTTAAATAGTATTGAAAGTTTGATAAACATTCACGTATCTGCAAAATAACAAGGCACTTGGCCTTGCAAGTGAATTTGACTTTTGCTCACCTAAGGACACCAGGTTGCTGTAGGTCTCCAGCATTACATCTCTGTACAGGGTTCTCTGAGCATTGTCCAGATGCTGCCACTCCTCCCAGCTGAAATCCACAGCTACATCATCAAATGACACCAGCTTCTGGAATGGCACATTTTCATCAAGTAATTAGCACTGAGTTATAAACACACCATGTCTGGAATTTTATTCTTTTTTTGTTGGAATTGTATTCCTTTACTTAAATGTTTAGACTTACATGAAATATTGACCTGAAAAGCTTAGGGATGGTGCCTAGGCCCAGACTTCAAGTCCCAAGACCCACAAAAAAATAAAAAGGCAAGCCAGGTGTTGGTGGCTCACGCCTGTCATCCTAGCTACTCAGGAGACTGAGATCTGAGGACCATGGTTCAAAGCCAGCCTAGCACATAATTCCATGAGTCTCCTTTCCAATTAACCACCATAAAATGTTTAATGGCTTGTGGCATATCATGGTAGAGCAATTGTGGTATCAAAAAAATAAGTCGGGGGAGTAGATTTAGGTTATAAATGGAATTATTCCATTGAAAAGGAACTACATTATATGATGACATATGCTGGTACTGTGAGAATATTGCAAAATCTTAGGGTATCAAGTAATAATACTGTGAAGTACACCCAGAATGTTAATGTTCTATGTCTGGCATAATAATCACTTGGGGAAGAAACTTTTTTTTCTTTTTTTTGGCTGGGGGATTTGTAAGGCTTTAACTCTGGGCCTGGGCACTGTCCTGAGCTCTTCAACTCAAGGCTATCACCCTACCTATGAAGCCACAGTGCCATTTCCCATATTCTAGTGGTTAACTGTAGATGAGAGTCTCATAGACTTTCTAATGCCCAGGCTGGCTTTGAACCAAATCTTTAGATATCAGCCTGATATCTGAGTAGCTAGGATTACAGGTAGAAGTCACTGCACCTGGCAAGAAATTTATTTCTTGCTGTTGTATACTACAAATTTACTGTATGTTTTACTTTTTCAAAAAGTCTGAGGATGACCTTTGTTCTGTATATAATCAGAAGAGGGGTAAGGAGCTGTGAGCAGAAGAACTGAGGGGCAATACTCAGGGTAGGACAATAGCCTTAAACTAAAGAGCTCACTGCCCAAGGTCCAAGCCCCATGACTTTCCCCACTACCCCACAAAAAAAGGGAAAAAAATTGGAGATTGGAGAGGATTTTCTAAAAAGAATATATAGAAATAGTAGTTCAAAATGTAGAAAGAAGTTCAATATTAACAGTCATGAGAAAAATTAAAATTACAATGAAATCATTACTTTAAATATGTTAAGATAAATATAATTTTAATCAAAAAGATCCACATACACACACACAAACACACACACACACACACATACAAAAAAACAACTTTCAAAGTCTAACTATTACTGGGAAGGTAGTGAGAAGAAGTGGAACTTTGGAATAGTTCTGCAAGGAATATAAAACAATCAAAAATTGCGTGGAGAGTGCTAAAAAAGTACTAAATATAGAATTACATAGAAATATGGTTCAACACTTCTATTTCTAGATTTGTACCTAACGGAAGAGAAAGCAGAGACTAGAACAAATATGTGGAGAATCCATTCACAACTATTAATAATAATCCAAAGATAGAAATATGCAAAACAATGCATTGAAAAGGAAGAACATTTTACTATATTTTACAGATGAATCTTGATTACAGTAAACTAAAAATACAGCAGTCATAAAGGAAGAGCTAGCATATGTTTTCCCTTCCAGAGCTTCCAAGGATCAACAAACCCTTAGAGCCAAAAAGCAGGATGGTTCCAGAGAATGGAGTAGAGAGGATCAGCAGCTGAATGTTTAATGATTATACATGGAAGATGAAAATTGCTCTAGATGGGTAGAATGAAGAGAGAACTGTACCCTAAACAATGGTTATGTAACCATACAGGATGGGACACACCTATACTACCTGATCTTGGGAAACTCAAGAAGGATTTCTACCCAACCTGGATGCATGGAAAGATCTATCATAAAAACTAATGTGGAGGGGCTGGGAGTTTGGCATAGTTGTAGAGTGCTTGTATGAAGACGAAGGTTCAATTCCGCAGTACCACATACACAGAAAAAACCAGAAGTAGTGCTGTGGCTCAAGTAGAAGATCACTAGGCTTGAGGAAAGCTGAAGGACAATGCTCAGACCGAGTTCCAGCAAAAGGGCTTGTTTAAAAAAAATCCAGAAAGCTGAGCATGATGGGGTGGTGGCTCACTTCTATAATCCTAGCTACTCAGGAGGCTGAGATCTGAGGATCAAGGTTTAAAGCCATCCTGGCACAAAAAGACCTGAGACTCTTATCTCCAATTTACTTTTAGAAAATGGGAAGTGGGGCTTGGCTCCAGGGTAAGGTGGTAGCCTGGAGCTGAAGAGCTCAGGGATAGTGCCCAGGCTGAGTTCAAGATCTATGACCCACCAAAAAAAACAAAACAAAAAAAAATAATATGGAAAACTTTGGATTCTGTGAATTTTATCAGGCATATAAATGTTTTTTTGCTGTTGAAATAAATTGTTTGGAAATATTTTAAAAGTTTTTACCTAGAAATGTACACTACAAATGGAATTAATAACAAACACAAAATATGAAAAAGATACAAATTATCACAATATCGGTATCCTGCTTCTGTATCTTTCACTGACTCCTGTTCGAATGAGTCACATATTGTGAATCATTTCTCCCAGTCGATATATGGCACACATGTTAGCTTTTACTGAACTTCTTGGAAAATCAAAAGCAAATACTAAGCAAATGTGTGTTAGCTTTTGTCAACAGTGATATTTCAAATATAAATCCCTACTCATTGCATTATTTAATATCAATGCCGGAATCTAACTTACACTGGCAGAATCTTCAATCTTTTGAGAATCTTCAAAAGGGTGTGTAAATATTTAGGATCGTTATGTCTTCCTGGAGGAAAGATCCGGTTAGTGGTATATAGTAACCTTGTTTGTCTTTTCTTACTAATTTTAGTGTGAAGTCTATTTTATCTGATATGAGGATGGCAACTCCAGCCTATTTATGGGGGCAGTTAGCTTGATAGAGTTTATTCCAACCTCTCACTTTCAAAAGATGATTGTTTTGGGGGAAGATGTGTCTCTTGAAGACAGCAGAACGATGGCTCTTGCTTTTTGATCCAACTAGACAGCCTATGCCGTTTAATTGGAGAGTTAAGTCCATTGATATTGAGAGTTAGGATTGAGAGATATTTATTAGTTCCTACCATTTTTAAAAGCTTTTAGTAGGGCCTGTGTCTTGACAGTTCTTGTGGTCCTTAGATGGTATGCTGTTTAGGTGCCATTTCTTTCCCTATATTGCATTTATTTTGGTTTTCTATGTATAGAGCATCTTTGAGAATTCTCTGTAGTGTTGGTTTTGTTTCGACATATTGTTGCAGCTATTCCCTGGAATGGAATGTTTTTATTGTTCCCTCAGTTATGAATGAGAGCTTAGCTGGCTACAGTATTCTTGGTTGGTAGTTATTTGATTTAAGGGCATGACATATATGCTTCCAGTCACTTCGTGCTTCCATGGTCTCTGCTGAGCAATCTGGGGTTATTCTGATTGGTTTGCCTTTATAGGTTACTGATCCCTTTTCCCTGGCTGCCTTTAGGATCTTTCCTTTCGTTTCTCTTGATCCAGTACGGATCACAATGTGGCGGTGGCATGTTCTTTTCTGGTCAGGTCTGTTTGGGGTTCTAAAAGCTTTTCGTATGTGGATGGGCCTGCCCTTGTGGATATTTGGGAAATTCTCTGAGATGATTCCCTGAAGTATATTTCCAATACCATTGACCTCTTTCTCCACTCCCTCCTCAATACCAACTAGCCTTAAATTAGGCTTCCTAATTGCATCTTGGACCTCCTTAAGCGCTCTCTCATATTTCCTAGATTTGGATTGACTCATTTTCTGTTCTTTCTCTATAATAACTAAATTATCTTCAGCCCCGGAAATTCTCTCCTCTGCATTGTCTAACCTGCTATCAAAGCTATCTACTTTATTTTTCATCTCCCTTGCTTCTAATTGTTCATTTTTGATGCCTTGCATCTCCTGATTTTGATCATGTATGGATTTCTTTATCTCCTTGATTTCCTTTGAGTGGTTAGCTCAGTAGCTTTATTTTCTTTGGACATTTGCTGGAGTTTCGTCACGTTTTTATTTGTGGATTCTATGAATTCATCCATCTTTCTTTGAAAAACCTATATTATGGCCTCCTTTATGGCTTCTTCTTTTTCACTTATCACCTTGTTTTTGCTTTCCTCTTGTTCAGCTATGGCTTCCTCCATTATCTCTTTCTTCATATTTTCACGTTTTCCATTAATGATGTTTATCAATTGCATTTGTGTAGCACTTGGAAGACTCTGGTCTAGGTTTGCCAGTGACTGTTCCATTGTCTGTTTGCATTGGGTGGGGGATATTGATTCTTGATTTGACATTTTTCTTGAGTTTCTTGTTCTGCCCATTTGAAAATGGGAGCAAGATTACTACTAAATACGAGTATAGTTTTTCAGATATAACCAACCTAGACCTCTGTAGCTGGCAGACACTAGATGTTCACAAGTTTTAATTGGTATTATGACTCTTTCTTTTTCTGCACTTACAGACCAGTCTAATACAACCACTGATAAGCGATTTATACCCAAAACAATAAGCCTCTCAATCCAATCTCTATTGTTTTTAAGTCCCTCAGAGCCTAGCATATTTGAGTACAAAGTTTGGAAAGTATTAGAATAAAATATATGTGTTGCTGAACGACTAGCTCTTAGCCCAACCAGTGGCCTCACAGTGGACAATGGGATGGATCTGTTTTTCTTGTCTACGTTGAGGGAAAGGGGTATTTCACAAGATGCAGAAGCGAAGATTTCAGAAGCAAATGCTGTGAGTGAATTAGCTCGTAAAAGCATTTTTATTTTCTTTTATCTTTCTGCCAATCTTGGGGCTTGAATTCAGGGCCTGAGCACTGTCCTCGGGTTTTCTCAAGTCTAGCCCGCTGCCACTTGAGCCACAGAACCACATCTAGATTTTCTATCTATGTGATACTGAGCAATCAAACCCAGATCTTCATGGATGCTAGGCAAGCATTCTACCACTATGCCAAATTCTCCACGCTGACATAGTAATTATAAAGTCATCATCATCATATCAAAATATTCTTTCTCCTACAAAGAATGAACACTTAACTGTGTGTAATGCTTTTTTTTAATTTCACTAATTCTTCTGTGGTTTTCCCTCTTGCATTTTTTACACTTGACAGCAAAGCTAATCATCAGGAAAAAATTGATTAGGATACAGAAACCTAATAATATCCTAGTAGATCGACGTCAAAAATATGTGCAAGATGCCCTGTGTGTTTGACCTAGTGGTAGAGTACTTGGCTACGAAGGAAAAAGGCTCAGGTTTGATTCCTCATTACCACATACATAGAGAACGCTGCAAGTGGTGCTGTGGCTCGGTGGGACAGCTAAAGCCTAAAGAAAGCTAAAAAACAATGTTTACACTCTGAAGTCAAGTCCCAAGACTAGACTTCAGACTTTCATTTTTTATTGTAATTAGTAAAAGGGTTAGATGATATTTGCCAGATAGAAGGTGCATTAATTCACATACATTGATACCCTTTCACATGTCTTGGTACCCATTTCCCTCCAACCCCACACCCCCCACCCGTCTTGGTTTTCCCCCCTTCCCTATCAAATTAAAAATATCCAAATACAAATAAATTCAGTATATAAGATAAAGTGAGCTACTATACCAATATGGGATAACCAAGGGACAGCAAACGAGATGAGAGACAACATAGTACATTAAGGACAACAATCATTCATTATATGGCTTTTGTGTCAATATCCTGGAGGTCCTTTCAATTAGCTTCACATTATATGGCCTTATATATGGCCTTTTGCTCTATTGACAATCTCTGCTAGTAGAGCCCAAGGTTTCTACTGATTATGACGAATGAGGGAAACCACTGAGCCTAAGCTCCTTTGAGTCTGGCTTACTTCACTTAATATGATTTGTTCTAAGTCTTTCCATTTCCTAACAAATGGGGCGATGTCATTCTTTCTGACAGCAGCATAGAATTCCTTTGTGTACAAATACCACAACTTGTTGAACCACTCATCAACTGAGGGACATCTGGGTTCGTTCCATATCTTTACTATAGTGAATAATGCTGCAATGAACATTGTTGTGCTAGTGGGTTTAGTATGCCCTTGTTTCTGGATTGTTGGGTAAATACCAACTAGTGGAATTGCTGGGTCATAGGGGAGTTCTATGTTTAGCCTTTTGAGGCACTGCCACACTGCTTTCCATAGTGGTTGAACGAGTTTGCACTCCCACCAACAGTGTAGTAGTGATCCCTCCTGTCCACATCCCCTCCAGCATCTGTTGTCATTCGTTTTCCTGATCCTGGCCATTCTAACTGGAGTGAGGTGGAATCTTAGAATTGTTTTGATTTGCATTTCTTTTATGACCAGAGATGTGGAGCATTTCTTCATGTGTCTATAGGCCATTTTTGTTTCTTCTTCAGAGAAGACTCTCTTTAAGGCTGTGGCCCATTTTTAATGGGATGGGTGTTACTTTGGAGGTTAGTTTTGGAGTGATTCAATTTTTTGAGTTGTTGATATATTTTAGATATGAGGCCTTTGTCCGTTGTTTGGTTGGTGAAGATCTTCTCCCACTCTGTAGGCTTCCTGATTAGTTTACTAGCTATATCCGTTGCCATACAAAAGCTCTGCAGTTTAATGCAGTCCCACTTATCCAGCCTTTCTCTGATTTGTTGTGATTCTTGGTCCTTATTCAGAAAGTTTCGACCTGTGCCAAGGAGGCCTAGTGTATCTCCTATTCCTTCCTGTAAACTTTTCAGTGTGTCAGCTTTTACCTCCAGGTCTTTGATCCATTTGGAGTTAATTCTAGTGCAAGGTGACAAAGAAGGATCCAACTTTAGTTTTCTGCAGGTGTTTAACCCGTTCTGCCAGCACAAATTGTTGAAGAGGCTATCTTTCTTCCATTCTATTTTTTTGGCTCCCTTGTCAAAGATTAGGTGGCCATAGGTCTGTGGTTTAATATCTGGGTCCGCAGTTCTACTCCATTGGACTTCAGGCCTGTTCATGTGCCAGTACCAAGCTGTTTTGAGAATTATAGCTCTGTAATAGAGACTTAAGTTTGGAATTGAAATTCCTCCAGCGCTGTTCTTTCTGCTAAGAAGTGTTTTTGCTATACGGGGTCTTTTATTATTCCATATGAAATTTTGAATTGCCTCTTCTATTTTTTAAAGAATGACATTGGGATGTTGATTGGTATTACATTGAATTTGTATATAGCCCTTGGCAAGATTGTCATTTTCACAATGTTGATTCTTCCAATCCAGGAGCATGGGAGGTTTTTCCCTTTCCTTAGTTCTACTTTAATTTCCTTTTTTATGGTTTTAAAGTTTTCATCTAAACGGTCTTTACATTCTTAGTTAAGTTAACTGCTAGGTACTTTATTTTCTTTGAGGCTATTGTGAAAGGAATTTCTTTCCTGATTATTGCCTCATTCCTCTCAGTGTTGGCGTAAAGTAAGGCAGTTGATTTGTGAGGGTTGATTTTATGGCCTGCTACCCTTCCAAAGCTTTGAATCAGCTCAAGGAACTTGGGAGTAGAGTCTATAGGATTCTTTAAATACAAAATCATGTCATCTGCAAAGAGGGATAGTTTTATTTCCTCTTTCCCTACTTGGATCCCCTTTATGCTTGCTTCTTGCCTTATTGCACTGCCTAGGAATTCTAGTACTATGTTAAAAAGGAGTGGAGAGAGTGGGCATCCTTGTCTCGTTCCTGATTTTAGAGGGAATGGCTTTAGATTTTCACCATTAAGTATAATACTGGCAGTGGGTTTCTCATACACAGCCTTTATTACATTCAGAAATGTTCCATGGGTTCCTAGTTTCTCCACATCTTTTAATATAAAGGGGTTCTGGATCTTGTCAAATGCCTTTTCCGCATCTATTGAGACAATCATGTGATTTTATCCCTGCTCCTGTTCATGTGTTGAATTATATTAATTGATTTGTGTATTTTGAACCAACTTTGCCTCCCTGTGATGAATCCAGTTTGATCATAGTGTATAATTTTTTGATGAGTTGTTGTAGAAGGTTGGCCAGTATTTTGTTGAGAAGTTTTGCATCGATGTTCATCAAAGTAATGGGTCTATAGATCTCTTTCTTTGATGAATCTCTGTCTGGTTTGGGGATGAGGGATATACTGGCTTCACAGAATGAGTTTGGTAAATAACCTTCATTTTCAATTTCGTTGAAGAGCTTGAGGAGTATTGGTGTGAGCTCTGCTTTGAAGACCTTATAGAATTCAGGTGTGAATCCATCTGGCCCTGGGCTCTTTTTAAGTGGAAGTTGTCTTATTTCCATTTCTATTTCAGAGCTTGAAATAGGCCTGTTGAGTTGGGTTAGCACTTCTTGGTTCAGTGTGGGTATGTTAATAATGTCTAGGAATTCATCCATTTCTTCTAGATTCTCAAATTTGTTGGTGTAAAGTTTTGAGAAGTATTCCCTCATGATATTCTGGATCTTGGTAATTTCTGTCGTGATATTACCATTTTCATCTGCGATTTTGTTTATTTCGATATGCTCTCTTCTTTTTTTTGGTAAGATTTGCTAAGGGCTTGTCAATTTTGTTAATTCTTTCAAAGAACCAACGCCTTCTTTTGTTGATTCTTTCTGTAGTTTTTTT
The DNA here is from genome assembly GCA_024803745.1 of Megascapheus bottae. NCBI lineage: Eukaryota > Metazoa > Chordata > Mammalia > Rodentia > Geomyidae > Megascapheus > Megascapheus bottae. The sequence continues at coordinate 5,148,045 of JANJXV010000052.1, read as the reverse complement.
TATTCCAAATCATTTAATTCTGCTTTGATTTTAATAATTTGCTTTCTCCTAATGGGTTTAGGGTTGGTTTGTTGCTCTTTTTCCAGGAGGTTAAGGTGAGATATTAACTAGTTGGTTTGCCATTTTTCCAACTTGCTGTTGTAGGCACTCAGCGCTATAAATTTTCCTCTGAGTACTGCCTTTGTTGTGTCCCTAAGGAGTTGATATTTGTGTGCTCCTTATTGTTAAATTTCATAAACAGTTGGATATCTGTTCTGATCTCTTCGATTACCCATTGTTTTTGATTCAACAATGTGTTGTTCAGTCTCCATGAGTTACAGGGTTGTCTTTGGTGGAGATGTGTGTTCAGCTCCAATTTGATGCCTTTATGGTCTGAGAGTGTGCATGGAATAATTTCAGTGTTTCTGAATCTGTCCAGGTTTGCTTTATGGCCTAAGATGTGGTCTATTTTGGAAAATATTCCATGTGCTGCTGAGAAAAACGTATATTGTGGTGTTACTGGGTGGAATATTCTGCAGATGTCTGTTACATCTAATCGGTCTATATAGTTGTTCAGTTCTAAGGTTTCTCTGTTGAGTTTTTGCCTTGTTCATCTGTCCATAGGTGAGAGTGGTGTGTTAAACTCACCAACAATCACTGTATTTCGATCTATGTATGGTTTTAGTGTAAGTAAAGTTTGCTTGATGAAGTTTGGAGCTCCGGGATTGGGTGTGTAAATATTTAGGATCGTTATGCTTCCTGGAGGAAAGACCCCTTTAGTAGTATGTAGTAACCTTCTTTGTCTTTTCTTACTAATTTTAGTTTCAAGTCTGTTGTATCTGATATGAGGATGGCAACTCCAGCCTGTTTATGGGGGCAGTTAGCTTGATAGAGTTATTCCAACCTCTCACTTTCAAAAGATGATTGTTTTTGGGTAAGATGTGTCTCTTGAAGACAGCAGAACGATGGCTCTTGCTTTTGTTCCAACTAGACAGAATATGCCGTTTAATTGGAGAGTTAAGTCCATTGATATTGAGAGTTAGGATTGAGAGATATTTATTAGTTCCTACCATTTTTAAAAGCTTTTAGTAGGGCCTGTGTCTTGAAAGTTCTTGTGGTCCTTAGATGGTATGCTGTTTAGGTGCCATTTCTTTCCCTATAATGCATTTATTTTGGTTTTGTATGTATAGAGCATCGTTGAGAATTCTCTGTAGCGTTGGTTTTGTTTCGACATGTTGTTGCAGCTTTTCCCTGGAATGGAATGTTTTATTGTTCCCTCGGTTTGAATGAGAGGTTAGCTGGCTACAGTATTCTTGGTTGGTAGTTATTTGATTTAAGGGCATGACATATATGCTTCCAGTCACTTCGTGCTTACATGGTCTCTGCTGAGAAATCTGGGGTTATTCTGATTGGTTTGCTTTATAGGTACTGATCCCTTTTCCCTGGCTGCCTTTAGGATCTTTCCTTTCGTTTCTATTGATCCAACTCGTATCACAATGTGGCGGTGGCATGTTCTTTTCTGGTCAGGTCTGTTTGGGGTTCTAAAAGCTTCTCGTATCTGGATGGGCCTGCCCTTCTGGATATTTGGGAAATTCTCTGAGATGATTTCCTGAAGTATATTTCCAATACCATTGACCTCTTTCTCCACGCCCTCCTCAATACCAACTAGCATTAAATTAGGCTTCCTAATTGTATCTTGGACCTCCTGAAGCGCTCTCTCATATTTCCTAGATTTGGATTGACTCATTTTCTGTTCTTTATAATACCTAAATTATCTTCAGCCCCGGAAATTCTCTCCTCTGCATTGTCTAACCTGCTATCAAAGCTATCTACTTTATTTTTCATCTCCCTCGCTTCTAATTGCTCACTTTTGATGCCTTGCGTCTCTTGTTTTTGAACATGTATGGATTTCTTTATCTCCTTCATTTCCTTTTGAGTGGTTAGCTAGGTAGCTTTATTTTCTTTGGACATTTGCTGGAGTTTTGTCCCGTTTTTATTTGTGGATTCTATGAATTCATCCATCTTTCTTTGAAAAACCTTTGTTATGGCCTCCTTTATGGCTTCTTCTTTTTCACTTATCACCTTGTTTTTGCTTTCCTCTTGTTCAGTTATGGCTTCCTCCATTATCTCTTTCTTTATATTTTCACATTTTCCATTAATGATGTTTATCAATTGCATTTGTGTAGCACTTGGAAGACTCTGGTCTAGGTTTGCTAGTGACTGTTCCATTGTCTGTTTACATTGGGTGGGGGATGTTGTTTCTTGATTTGATATTTTTCTTGAGTTTCTTGTTCTGCCCATTTGAAAATGGGAGCAAGATTACTACTAAATACGATTATAGTTTTTCAGATTTAACTAACCTAGACATCTGTAGCTGGCAGACACTAGATGTTCACAAGTTTTGATTGGTATTATCACTCTTTCTTTTTGTGCACTTACAGACCAGTCTAATACAACCACTCATAAGCGATTTATACCCCAAACAATAAGCCTCTCAATCTATCTCTATTGTCTTTAAGTCCCTCTGAGCCTAGAGAATAATTTACCACCTACATATACAATATTGCTCAACAGCCATCAAGTGTAGATCCGTGCAGTATAAGGGTTGAAAGACGAGCAGAAGTCCAGAGATAGAAAAAAAGAATGAGAGAGGTCAGGGGAGGTACAAAAGGATTAACGTAGGAGTGTAAGAATATTGTAGTCATGAAGAAAATGTATAGCATAAGGATAACTGACCTAAGTTGGTAAGTAGGTAGCATATTTGAGTACAAAGTTTGGAAAGTATTAGAATAAAACTTATGTGTTGCTGCACGAATAGCTCTTAGCCCAACCAGTGGCCTCACAGTGGACCATGGGATGGATCTGTTTTTCTTGTCTACGTTGAGGGAAAGGGGTATTTCACAAGATGCAGAAGCGAAGATTTCAGAAGCAAATGCTTTGAGTGAATTAGCTCATAAAAAGCATTTTTATTTTCTTTTATCTTTCTGCCAGTCTTGGGGCTTGAATTCAGGGCCTGAGCACTGTCCTCGGGTTTTCTCAAGTCTAGCCCTCTGCCACTTGAGCCACAGTGCCACATCTAGATTTTCTATCTATGTGATACTGAGCAATCAATCCCAGATCTTCATGGATGCTAGGCATGCACTCTACCACTATGCCAAACTCTCAACCCTGACATAGTAATTATAAAGTCAACATCATCATCATCATATCCAAATATCTTTTCTCCTACAAAGAATGAACACTTAACTGTGTCTAATGCTTTTTTTTAATTTCACTAATTCTTCTGTGTTTTTCCCTCTTGCATTTTTTACACTTGTCAGCAAAGCTAATCATCAGGAAAAAATTGATTAGGATACAGAAACCTAATAATATCCTAGTAGATCGACGTCGAAAATATGTGCAAGATGCCCTGTGTGTTTCACCTAGTGGTAGAGTACTTGGCTACCAAGCAAAAAGGCTCAGGTTTGATTCGTCATTACCACATACATAGAAAACGATGCAAGTGGTGCTGTGGCTCGATGGGACAGCTAAAGCCTAAAGAAAGCCCAAGAACAATGTTCACACTCTGAAGTCAATACCAAGACTAGCAAAAACAAAAAAAAATTCGACAAGGGGCAAAATGCAAACAGAGAAGGCAATGTGAAGCAAATGTTTTGTAAAGGATGAGGGCAATATTGACCCTTAAGTTTGGATCTTACCAAAAAAGGCTCCTTGAGCCTGAGACCAGACTTGTAGTTGGGCCTAGTGGAAGACATTGGGATTGGACAAATAAGGTGTGCTGTTTACTACATCCACATGTATATTGTGAGATTGGAGGAGATGTTCTGCCTCCAGTATGTCTCTGGTGAGGTCTTTTGTGAGCAAGGATCTTTGGTCATTGGGCCCTGAAAGGTGACCCTGCCTCCCTCACAATGGAACAGAATATGGAACCCTGGTAACCAAGCCACTGTAACTAACAACCAGCTCAAGCCAGCTCACTTGGCCTGTGGCTCAGGAGGAAGAAAGATGTTGCTGTGCTCTTGCCAAAGGTCAGGAAACTCGAGTCTCAGGCATGGAAGTTGTGGATGTCTTACTCGAAGATGTACATGCTAGATCATTGCCAAGCCACAAATCCAGTATAACAGAACTTTCTCTAAGAAGAAGGCCAGGAAAATCCAGGGCAACCAGATGAGGTAAATTTCTAAGAAGAAATGTATTTGACCCCATCATCCTCCCTACACACTACAACTTTCTTTTTTTTCAATTTTTATTGTAATTAGTAAAAGGGTTAGATGATATTTGCCAGATAGAAGGTGCATTAATTCACATACATTGATACCCTTTCACATGTCTTGGTACCCATTTCCCTCCAACCCCACACCCCCCACCCGTCTTGGTTTTCCCCCCTTCCCTATCAAATTTCAAATATCCAAATACAAATAAATTCAATATATAAGATAAAGTGAGATACTATACCAATAAGGGATAACCAAGGGACAGCAAACGAGATGAGAGACAACATAGTACTTTAAGGACAAAAATCATTCAGTATAGGGCTTTTGTGTCAATATCCTGGAGGTCTTTTCAATTAGCTTCACATTATATCGCCTTATATATGGCCTTTTGCTCTATTGACAATCTCTGCTAGTAGAGCCCAAGGTTTCTACTGATTATGATGAATGAAGGAAACCACTGAGCCTAAGTTCCTTTGAGTCTGTCTTACTTCACTTAATATGATTTGTTCTAAGTCTTTCCATTTCCTAACAAATGGGGCGATGCCATTCTTTCTGACAGCAGCATAGAATTCCATTGTGTACAAATACCACAACTTGTTGATCCACTCATCAACTGAGGGACATCTGGGTTGGTTCCATATCTTTGCTATGGTGAATAGTGCTGCAATGAACATTGTTGTGCTAGTGGGTTTAGTATGCCCTTGTTTCTGGATTGTTGGGTAAATGCCAAGTAGTGGAATTGCTGGGTCATAGGGGAGTTCTATGTTTAGCCTTTTGAGGCACTGCCACACTGCTTTCCATAGTGGTTGAATGAGTTTGCACTCCCACCAACAGTGTCGTAGTGATCCCTCCTGGCCGCATCCCCTCCAGGATCTGTTGTCATTCGTTTTCCTGATCCTGGCCATTCTAACTGGAAAGAGGTGGAATCTTAGAATTGTTTTGATTTGCATTTCTTTTATGACCAGAGATATGGAGCATTTCTTCATGTGTCTATAGGCCATTTTTGTTTCTTCTTCAGAGAAGACTCTCTTTAAGTCTTTGGCCCATTTTTTAATGGGATGGGTGTTACTTTGGAGGTTAGTTTTGGAGTGATTCAATTTTTTGAGTTGTTGATATATTTTAGATATGAGGCCTTTGTTTGTTGTTTGGTTGGGGAAGATCTTCTCCCACTCTGTAGGCTTTCTGATTAGTTTACTAGCTATATCCGTTGCCATACAAAAGCTCTGCAGTTTAATGCAGTCCCACTTATCCAGCCTTTCTCTGATTTGTTGTGATTCTTGGTCCTTATTCACAAAGTTTCGACCTGTGCCAAGGAGGCCTAGTGTATCTCCTATTCCTTCCTGTAAACTTTTCAGTGTGTCAGCTTTTACCTCCAGGTCTTTGATCCATTTGGAGTTAATTCTAGTGCAAGGTGACAAAGAAGGATCCAACTTTAGTTTTCTGCAGGTGTTTAACCAGTTCTGCCAGCACAACTTGTTGAAGAGGCTATCTTTCTTCCATTCTATTTTTTTGGCTCCCTTGTCAAAGATTAGGTGGCCATAGGTCTGTGGTTTAATATCTGGGTCCGCAGTTCTACTCCATTGGACTTCAGGCCTGTTCATGTGCCAGTACCAAGCTGTTTTGAGAATTATAGCTCTGTAATAGAGTGTTAAGTTTGGAATTGAAATTCCTCCAGCGCTGTTCTTTCTGCTAAGAAGTGTTTTTGCTATACGGGGTCTTTTATTATTCCATATGAAATTTTGAATTGCCTCTTCTATTTCTTTAAAGAATGACATTGGGATGTTGATTGGTATTACATTGATTTTGTAGATAGCCCTTGGCAAGATTGTCATTTTCACAATGTTGATTCTTCCAATCCAGGAGCATGGGAGGTTTTTCCATTTCCTTAGTTCTGCTTTAATTTCCTTTTTTTATGGTTTTAAAGTTTTCATCTAAACGGTCCTTTACATTCTTAGTTAAGCTAATTCCTAGGTACTTTATTTTCTTTGAGGCTACTGTGAAAGGAGTTTCTTTCCTGATTATTGCCTCGTTCCTCTCAGTGTTGGCGTAAAGGAAGGCAGTTGATTTGTGAGGGTTGATTTTATGGACTGCTACCCTTCCAAAGCTTTGAATCAGCACAAGGAGCTTGGGAGTAGGGTCTATAGGATTCTTTAAATACAGAATCATGTCATCTGCAAAGAGGGATAGTTTTATTTCCTCTTTTCCTATTTGGATCCCCTTTGTGCTTGTTTCTTGCCTTATTGCACTGCCTAGTACTATGTTAAAAAGGAGTGGAGAGAATGGGCATCCTGAATGCTAACCCTTAGCACTTTTATGCAAAGCTTAGGCCTGTGGCATTTTAAGCACATTTCAACGCTCTGTTTTTTGCTGGTTAATTAGAGGTAAAAGTCTTATGGAATTTATTGCATGGCTGATTTTGACCTGGAATCCTCAGGTCTCAGCTTATCTTGAGTAGCTAGGATTACAGTACTTTTACAACCTGTATGCTCATACACATCGCTTCTGATCCAAACACTCATTGTTCAATTTAACTAACAAGATGTGAGGAAAGATGATTGACTGTAATTTATTAGATGGGCTTCTAGTGAGTATATATTTCCACTTCCACTCTGAAGCCAGGGAAATGTTTCTGGTACATGTTTCAACTATCTCCCAAAGAGGAAATAATGTGTGAGTATGTTTGCTAGTATTTCAGATAGGAGATGGACTTTGGTGTTTGGAACCTGTTGGGCAGAGTGTATCAGCTGGGCTGTGATAACAGAGATGATGTTTCAGACAGGAATATTTTCATCCCAGACAGACTTAATCCAGATCCTTGGATTTCAGGCCTTGAGTAGATAGAATTACAAATGTGAGCTGCCACCACCACCTGGTTCATTTTGGAAACCTTAATTGCTTCTCATTTGTTCCTTTCCTTTTTTGGAAGATTGATCTAAGCTGGCTGATTGTGCATCTCAATGAAGTGATTGGCCTCAGGAATTGCAAATATTTGTTTCATCAGCACGGAATGAATGAAGTTGATCTAAACCCAATAGTATTTTCCTTCTGATAAATAGGGAACTTACTTATATCATTTTTCCTTGCCTTTGCCTTCCCAAAGCAAGCAACATGTTTCTTAAAAACTATACTTCATGAGAATATTATAATTAGAAGCTATCTTCTGCACACTTCAGAATAGTCCTTGCATTTATAAACTTATATTACAATATTAGGTAGAAGAATGGTGACTGTTAGTTTCATAACTATTTCATATGTTTTACTCTTTAAGGCTCATTAACTCAAGAAGGGATTAAATACATTTAGATAATAGTATAACATAGCTGCTGCTGATTTGATGTGTGTGCAAATGATACACAGATTTATTAGGATTACTCAAAAGTTTTCTTCAAATTTTCAGTAGTAGACTGCTATGCTAACTGGAAGGTGATAGTAATGATGCTGAAATTCTATGAATCAGCTATGAAGCAGAATTTCAGGGGAGAGTATTTGCTAGGGACTTAATTTCTAAGACGAATATCAAGAATATTGAACTATAACAGTAAATGATGGAGGACTCAGCGTCACATTTTGTTTGTTTTATGCAAGTCTTGGGACTTGAACCCAGGGCCTGGGAACTGTCCTTAAATGTTTTTTATTTTTTTGCTTCAGGCTAGTGTTCTACCACTTGATCCACAGATCCACCTCCAGATTTTTGGTAATGAACTGTAAATCAGAATATCATGCAATTTGTTTGGCCTGGATTCAAACCTGATTCTCTGTAGATAGGATTCCAAGTGTGAGCGCACAGAGCCTGGCTAGTATCATTCATCATTCAAGTCATGGGACTGCAATTCTGCACCTGGGTCTTGTCACTGAGCTTTCCAGCTCAAGACTACTGCCCTATCCCTTGAGCCATAGGGCCACTTCTGGGTTTCTGGTGGTTAATTGGAGATAAGAGTCACATGGACTTCAGTGCCCAGGCTGACTTTGAACTGCTATCCTTGGATCCCAGCCTCTTGAGTAGCTACATTTACAAGTGTGAGCCACCACACCCGGCTAAATTATTTTTTAAGTTAATTTCTTTTGTTAAGTCAATATATAGTTGGCATACGGTTACATAAGTAATGAACCCATTTTTTAAGAAAATTGTTATCCCCTCCATCCTTTTTCTCTGTTTTCCTACCCTCAGCCCCCTCTCCACCCAGATTGTTCAGTTCATTTCCGTTTAGTGTCTTCCAAGTATCACTGTTCAATTGGTTCACCCATTTTCCTTTGTTTTTTTTTTTTTTTACCATTTTATTATACCCTCTCCATTCCCAAAATCACATAAACCTATGTACAAGACACAGGGTAGCCGAATTCAACACAGTGACTACAGAGAATAAAACTAAAGGGAAAAAGAAGAAAAGAGGTAAAAAGCAAAGAAAATGAAAGAACATCATACAGTACCTTAGAAGCAACAACACTGAAAAAACAAAACATAAAACCTTGGGCTGAAAATGAAGCTTGCCTAGACTGTATGAAACCCTGGATTCCATTCCTCAGCACCACATAAACAAAAACTGGAAGTGCCACTGTGACTCAGCTGGTAGATTTCTAACGTTCAGCACAGAGTGTCTCCAAGTGACAAAAATCTGTCACATTTAAGTCAGGCTTCAAAACTTTGCTAGGAACCAGTTACGTGATTTGGAATAAAGTCCAGTTTTCAAAAAATCACTAGCCAGGCGCTGGAGGGTCATAATTGTCATTCTACTAGCCAGGGAGGAGGTGATTCAAAGCCTTTGCAAGCAAAAAAACGAAAACAAAAAAAACTGTAAGATTCTTCTCTCCACTTATCCACCCAAAAACTAAGTGGAGTTGTGGCTAAAACTGGTACAGCATTAGCCTTGAGGAAAAAGAACTAAGAGACCTTGCCCAGGTCCAAAGTTCAACCTCCCCACCAAGAAAGAAAAAAAGGAGTCCAGATACCTTAGTTTCAAGTGTATATCTGGATATCTTAGTAGATTTTTCTGATCTCTCCTCATTCATCTGATGGAACCACATAATCTTGATCCTGATCTGACTAAGAGCCTGCATTGTGCTTAATAAATTCATTCCACATATTCCAGTAGAATTTGGACAGCTAACAGCCAATTACCAATGCTTTATTCTACGTTTAGGCCAGTATGTCTTCATACCATCTACACAGTCAGCTATATCATCTTTCCAGAAGTATCATTGAGTGTAGAACACTCAGAACTAAAATAATTGCATAAAGATGTAATAAAAACCCTTGATTCATTAAGAAAATTTCTGTACCACTTAGAGCAAGTACATTAGTGGTATTTACATCTAGCCTCTTTTTTAAAAAAATTTATTAACATTGAATTTTAAATCATATTTCAATTGTCATGTTTAACCAACAAGTATTCAAGAAGGGAATCGCTATACAATCACTGGCACATAGATTTTAGAATATAGTAAAAATTAAGCTGAGTCTTTGTATGTCATAGATACAGATTAATCTATAATAAAACACATGTCTATAGAGTGTATAGTCTATCCTAGATTTTTATGTCTATGTAGTTATGTTTATATCTCCAAAATTATGTCCAGAACTTTGGGTATCAACTATTCAATCATCGCTCTACTACTGTTTGAAACTAATATCCATATACTAGGGATACCATGTACCTTTTGTTCCTTGGTCTTGACTTATCTCACTCAACAGGATTCACTCTAATTTCATCCACTACCCCAAAAATGCCATTATTATTTTTTTCTTGCAGATCTTCTTTTTATGTATTTATTTTTATTGTAATTTATAGAAGGGTTACATTATATTCACCAGATAGAAGGTGCATTACTTCTCAAACTTTGATACCCCATGTAATGATATGGTCCCCATTTCCCTTCCCCTACTCCCACTCATGTTCATTTCCCCCCTTCCCTATCCAATTTCAAATAACCAATTAGGCACATATGAAATATATCAGAAAACAAGGTGAAATATTGTAACAATATGATATAACCAAGGGATAGCAAAAGAGATAAGAGATCACATAGTTCATTAAGGACAACAATCACTCATTATATGAGTTTTGTTTCTTTATCTTGGAGGTCCTTACATTTAGTGTCATACTATTTGTCACGATGTCTCTAGATTTTGTTCTATTGTAAATCTCTGGTAGCAGAGCCCAAGGTTTCCACTGAATTTGACAAATGAGGGAGACTCTTGGACCTATGTTCCTTTGAGTTTGGCTTACTTCACTTAATATGATTTTTTTCCTTTTCATCCACTTCCCCGAGAATGCCATTATTTTATCTTGTCGGTTGGCTATGTATCATTCCATTTTGTGTGTGTGTGTGTGTGAGTGTGTGTGTGTGTGTGCACGCGCGTGTATCACATTTTTTGTAGTAGGGCATCTGGTTGTTTCCATCATCCAGCCTCATTTTCTACAGATATTTTTATAGTCTCTTTTTTATTTTCAGGGTATTGTATAGAGGGGTTACGATTACATTTACAGGTAGTGGACTGCATTACTTCTCACACATTTATTCCACTCATGTTTTTGTCCCCAGTTCCCTCTCCCCTCTCCTTCCCAATCATCTTGTTTCCCCCCTTCCCTTTCCTATTTGACATAAACAAATAAACATATATACAATATGCCAGGGAAAATATCAGATACAGTAACAATCTGACATTAACCAAAGGGCAAAATAAGAGATGAGAAATAACATAGTAGATTAAGGACAAAAATCACACAAGATTAAGAGCAACGATGACACAAGATATAGCTCTTGTTCCCATATCCTAGAGATCCTTTCATATAGTCTCATCCTATATGACCTTATATACCTAGGTTTTTTGAGTTATTGTAATCCTCTGCTAGGAGACTCCTAGATGTGAACTAATTATTACAAATGAGGGAAACCATTGAGCTTATGTTTCTTTGGGTCTGGCTTGCTTCACTTAATATGAATTTTTCCAACTCTTTCCATTTCCTTACAAATGGGGCGATGTCTTTCCTTCTGATGGCAGCATAGCATTCCATTGTGTATAAGTACCACATCTTCTTGATTCAGTCATCTACTGAGTGGCATCTGGGTTGGTTTCATAGCTTTGCTATGGTAAATAGTGCTGCAGTGAGCATCATTGTGCTAGTGGCTTTAGTATGTCCTTTTTTCTGGACAATTGGGAATGGAAGCCATCATGCTGGCTCACAACTTAATTTCAGCTACTTAGGAGGCTCAGGGCTTAGGATCACAGGTCAAAGCCAACCAGGGCCCTACAGTGTGTGAGATCAAACTCTGTGAACATACAAGGACTGTAAGAGGAATCTCACTGCCTGGGAATGTAGCCTAATGGTAGAGTGCTCACCTAGAATGCATGAAGACCTAGGTTCTATTCACCGGTACCGCATACTCAAGAAAAAAGCTAGAAGTGGCGCTGTGTCTCAAGAGGCAGAGCACTCACCTTGGGCAAGCGAGTCCAATGAAAATGTCTAGGCCCTGATTCCAAGCCGTAGGACTGGCAAAAAGAAAAAAAAAGAGCAATCTTACTTAAGTAACAAGGAATGTACCCTATATTTATACAGACTGAAAAATTCATTAAGAAATTAGAAAATATGTATAAAGTGCATAATTTCTTTTGTGTGTTGGCACTGGGTCTTCAACTGAGTACTTCAGCTCTATCCCTGACCTTTTCTGCTCAAGGCTAGCACTCTACCAATGCAGCCCCAAATCAAATATCTTCAATTGAGATATAAGCGATGAATATTTCAGGGTGCTTCATGAAAAACATTTTTATAAATTGAAACTTTCAACAGAGTCTTATTTTAATATGAATGTTGAGATGGGAAGAGACAGAAAAAGTGAAATGTTTCCTGATCCCCATAGAGAAGAGACTCAGCAGAACCACTGTGGTCTGCAGGCTTCTTTGTGAGTTTTGTTTGCTTGTTTGATTTTTGTCAATTGTGGGGCTTGAATTCTGGGCCTGGGCACTGTCCCTGAGCTCTTCAGCTCAAGGCTAGTGCTTTAATCTGTGAGCCACAGTGCCACTTCTGGTTTTTCTGGCAGTTAACTGGGTACTTTGGCTGGCTTTAAACTTTGATTCTCATATCTTAGCCTCCTGAGTATCTAAGATTATAAGTGTGAGGTACCATCACCAGGCTGCTGCTCTGTTACTATGCAGGTTCTGGATCAAGAACTTCAAGTTCTTACTTCAATTTTTTCTTCTCTTGCCTGATACTCTGCCATTTGAACGAAACCCCAGTTCCTGGTCTTTGTTGGTTAATGAGAGATATTATGATTTTCTAATATTCAGAGCAATGATTATAAAACCCAGCATTTTATTTACTTGAATAAATTAAGAGGCAGGACCTAGTGAGATGGAAAACAAAATTTTTTTTCAAGTTGCTATCCTGTTCTAATGCATAAGTCTGGCTATTTTGCTTACACACAAATATGTATTTTACCAGTTTCTACTCTATTTTTGCTTAGCTTAAAACCACCACTGCCATTTCACAGATTTTTTGTTGTTGTTTGCGGTGCTTGAACTCTGTGCCTGGGCTGTTCCTCAGATCTTCAGTTCAATGCCAGTGCTCTACTACTTTTGATTTGGCCAGTCCTGGGCTTGAACTCAGGGACTGAGCACTGTCCTTATATTTTCTCAAGGCTAGGGCTCTACCACTTCAGCCTCAGCACCACTTCCAGCATTTTTCTATGTATGTGGTATTGAGGAATTAAACCCAGGTCTCCGTGCATGCTAGGCAAGCACTCTACCACTAGGCCCAACTCTGTGTGAAGTCACAGAATGGAGGTGTGTGAACTCACAATGGAGGTGAGTGAAGTCACAGAATGGAGGTGTGTGAAGTCATAGAATGGAAGTGTGTGAAGTCATAGAATGGAGGTGTGTGATATCAGAATGGAGGTGTGTGAAGTCACAGAATGGAGGTATGTGACGTCATAAATGTTGGTGTGTGAAGTCATAGATTGGAGGTGTGAAGTCATGGAATGGAGGTGTGAAGTCATAGAATGGAGGTGTGTGAAGTCATAAAATGCAGGTGTGTGAAGTCATAGAATGGAGGTGTGTGAAGTCAGATTGGAGGTGTGTGAAGTAAAAGAATGGAGGTGTGTCAACTCAGAAAGGAGGTGTGTGAAGTCATAGAGTGGAGGTGTGTGAAGTAATAGAATGCAGGTGTGTGAAATCATAGATTGGAGGTGTGTGAAGCCAGAGAAATGAGGTGTTTGAAGTCAAAATGGAAGTGTGTGAAGTCAGAATGGAGGTGTCTGAAGTCATAGAATGAAGGTGTGTGAAGTCATAGAATGGAGGTGTGTGAACTCATAGAATGGAGGAGTGTGAGGTCATATAATGGAGGTGGGTGAAGTCACAGAATGGAGGTGTGTGAACTCAAAGGGAGGTGTTTGAAGTCACAGAATGGAGATGTGTGAAGTCATAGAATGGAGATGTGTGAAGTCACAGAATGGAAGTGTGTGAAGCCATAGAATGCAGATGCGTGAAGGCACAGAATGGAGGTGTGTGAAATCATAGAATGGAGGTGGGTGAAGTCAGAGAATCGAGGTGGGTGAAGCCACAGAATGGAGGTGTGTGAAGTCATAGAATGGAGATGGGTGAAGTCAGAGAATCGAGGTGTGTGAAGCCACAGAATGGAGGTGTGTGAAGTCATAGAATGGAGGTGTGTGAAGTCAGATTGGAGGTGTGTGAAGTAAAAGGATGGAGGTGTGTCAACTCAGAAAGGAGTTATGTGAAGTCATGGAATGGAGGTTTGTGAAGTCATAGAATGGAGGTGTGTGAATTCATAGAATGGAGGAGTGTGAAGTCATAGAATGGAGGTGTGTGAAGTCACAAATGGAAGTGTGTGAACTCAGAATGGAGGTGTGTGAATTCACAGAAGGTAGGTTTGTGTATTCATAGAATGGATGTTTCTGAAGTAAGAATGAAGGTGTGTGAAGTCATAGAATGGAGGTGTGTGAAGTCAAAATGCAGGTGTGTGAAGTCAAACAATGGATGGGTGTTAAGTCACAGAATGGAGGTGTGTGAAGTCACAGAATGGAAGTGTATGAAGTCAAAATGGAGGTGTGTGAAGTCAGAGAATGGAGGTGTGTGAAGTCATAGAATGGAGGTGTGTCAAGTCAGAATGGAGGTTTGTGAAGGCACAGAATGGAGGTGTGTGAAGTCATAGAATGTTGTGTGTGAAGTCATACAATGGAGGTTTATGAAATCATAGAATAGAGGTGTGTGAAGTCATAGAATGGAGGTGTGTGAAATCATAGAATGGAGGTTTGTGAAGTCACAGATTGAGGTGTGTGAAGTCAGAATGGAGGTGTGTGAAGTCAGAATGGAGGTGTGTAAAGTCATAGAATGGAGGTGTGTGAAGTCACAATGCAGGTGTGTGAACTCAGAGAATGGAGGTGTGTGAAGTCACAACGTAGGTGTGTGAAGTCATAGAATGGAGGTGTGTAAAGTCATAGAATGTAGGTGTGTAAACTCAAAAAATGGAGGTGTGTGAAATCATAGAATGGAGGTGTTTGAGTCATAGAATGGAGGTGTGTGAAGTCATAGAATGGAGGTGTGTGAAGTCATAGAATGGAGGTGTGAAGTCATAGAATGGAGTTGTGAAGTCATAGAATGGAGGTGTGTGAAGTCATAGAATGCAGGTGTGTGAAGTCATAGAATGGAGGTGTGTGAAGTCAGATTGGAGGTGTGTGAAGTAAAAGAATGGAGGTGTGTCAACTCAGAAAGGAGGTGTGTGAAGTCATATAGTGGAGGTGTGTGAAGTTATAGAATGCAGGTGTGTGAAATCATAGCATGGAGGTGTGTGAAGCCAGAGAAATGAGGTGTTTGAAGTCAAAATGGAAGTGTGTGAAGTCAGAATGGAGGTGTCTGAAGTCATAGAATGGAGGTGTGTGAAGTCATAGAATGGAGGTGTGTGAACTCATAGAATGGAGGAGTGTGAAGTCATATAATGGAGGTGGGTGAAGTCACAGAATGGAGGTGTGTGAACTCAAAGGGAGGTGTTTGAAGTCACAGAATGGAGATGTGTGAAGTCATAGAATGGAGATGTGTGAAGTCACAGAATGGAAGTGTGTGAAGCCATAGAATGCAGATGCGTGAAGGCACAGAATGGAGGTGTGTGAAATCATAGAATGGAGGTGGGTGAAGTCAGAGAATCGAGGTGGGTGAAGCCACAGAATGGAGGTGTGTGAAGTCATAGAATGGAGGTGTGTGAAGTCAGATTGGAGGTGTGTGAAGTAAAAGGATGGAGGTGTGTCAACTCAGAAAGGAGTTATGTGAAGTCATGGAATGGAGGTTTGTGAAGTCATAGAATGGAGGTGTGTGAACTCATAGAATGGAGGAGTGTGAAGTCAGAATGGAGGTGTGTGAAGTCACAAATGGACGTGTGTGAACTCAGAATGGAGGTGTGTGAATTCACAGAAGGTAGGTTTGTGTATTCATAGAATGGATGTTTCTGAAGTAAGAATGAAGGTGTGTGAAGTCATAGAATGGAGGTGTGTGAAGTCATAGAATGGAGGTGTGTCAAGTCAGAATGGAGGTTTGTGAAGGCACAGAATGGAGGTGTGTGAAGTCATAGAATGTTGTGTGTGAAGTCATACAATGGAGGTGTATGAAATCATAGAATAGAGGTGTGTGAAGTCATAGAATGGAGGTGTGTGAAATCATAGAATGGAGGTTTGTGAAGTCACAGATTGAGGTGTGTGAAGTGAGAATGGAGGTGTGTGAAGTCAGAATGGAGGTGTGTAAAGTCATAGAATGGAGGTGTGTGAAGTCACAATGCAGGTGTGTGAACTCAGAGAATGGAGGTGTGTGAAGTCACAATGTAGGTGTGTGAAGTCATAGAATGGAGGTGTGTAAAGTCATAGAATGTAGGTGTGTAAACTCAAAAAATGGAGGTGTGTGAAATCATAGAATGGAGGTGTTTGAGTCACAGAATGGAGGTGTGTGAAGTCATAGAATGGAGGTGTGTGAAGTCATAGAATGGAGGTGTGTGAAGTCATATATTGGAGATGTGTGAAGATACAGAATGGAGGTGTGTGAAGTCACAGAATGGAAGTGTGTGAAGCCATAGAATGGAGATGCGTGAAGGCACAGAATGGAGGTGTGTGAAATCATAGAATGGAGGTGGGTGAAGTCAGAGAATAGAGGTGTGTGAAGCCACAGAATGGAGGTGTGTGAAGTCATAGAATGGAGGTGTGTGAAGTCAGATTGGAGGTGTGTGAAGTAAAAGGATGGAGGTGTGTCAACTCAGAAAGGAGGTATGTGTAGTCATGGAATGGAGGTTTGTGAAGTCAAAGAATGGAGGTGTGGGAAATCATACAATGGAGGTGTGTGAAGTGACAGAATTGAATTGTGTGAAGTCAGAATGGAGGTGTGTGAATTCAGAGTGGAGGTGTGTAAAGTCAGAGACTGGAGGTGTGTGAAGTCACAATGCAGGGGTGTGAACTGATAGAACGTAGGTGTGTGAAGTCACAATGTAGGTGTGTGAAGTCATAGAATGGAGGTGTGTGAAGTCACAAAATGGAGGTGTGTGAAGTCATATAATGGAGGTGTGTGAAGTCACAGAATGGAGGTGTGTGAACTCAGAAGGGAGGTGTGTGAAGTCACAGAATGGAGATGTGTGAAGTCATAGAATGGAGATGTGTGAAGTCACAGAATGGAGGTGTGTGAGTCACAGAATGGAGGTGTGAGAAGTCAGAGAATCGAGGTGTGTGAAGTCACAGAATGGAGGTGTGAGAAGTCACAGAATGGAGGTGTGTGAACTCACAATGGAGGTGAGTGAAGTCACAGAATGGGGGTGTGTGAAGTCATAGAATGGAAGTGTGTGAAGTCATAGATGGAGGTGTGTGATGACAGAATGGAGGTGTATGAAGTCACAGAATGGAGGTATGTGACGTCATAAATGTTGGTGTGTGAATTCATAGAATGGAGGTGTGTGAAGTCAAAGAATGGAGGTGTGTGAAGTCATAGAATGGAGGTGTGTGAAATCACAGAATGTGGTATTTTGTAGTCACAGAGTGTAGGTGTGTAAAGTCACAGAGGGGAGGTGTGTGAAGTCTCAGAATGGAGGTGTGGGAAGTCATAGAATGGAGGTGTTTGAAGTCATAGAATGTTGGATTTGAAGACACAGAATGGAGGTGTGTGAAGTCATAGAATGGAGGTGTGTGAAGTCATAGAATGCAGGTGTGTGAAATCATAGAATGGAGGTGTGTCAAGCCAGAGAAATGAGGTGTTTGAAGTCAAAATGGAAGTGTGTCAAGTCAGAATGGAGATGTGTGAAGTCATAGAATGGAGGTGTGTGAAGTCATAGAATGGAGGTGTGTGAAGTCACAGAATGGAGGTGTGTGAACTCATAGAATGGAGGTGTGTGAAGTCATAGAATGGAGGTGTGTGAAGTGACAGAATGGAGGTGTGTGAACTCATAGAATGGAGGAGTGTGAAGTCATAGAATAGAGGTGTGCGTAGTCACAGAATGGAGGTGTGTGAAGTCACAGAATGGAGGTGTGTGAACTCAGAATGGAGGTGTGTGAATTCAAAGAATGGAGGTTTTTGAAGTCATAGAATGGATGTTTCTGAAGTAAGAATGAACGTGTGTGAAGTCTTGGAATGGAGGTGTGTGAAGTCAAAAGGCAGGTGTGTGAAGTCAAACAATGGATGTGTGTTAAGTCAAAGAATGGAGGTGTGTGAAGTCACAGAATGGAAGTGTGTGAAGTCAAAATGGAGGTGTGTGAAGTCAGAGAATGGAGGTGTGTGAAGTCATAGAATGGAGGTGGGTGAAGTCAGAGAATCGAGGTGGGTGAAGCCACAGAATGGAGGTGTGTGAAGTCATAGAATGGAGGTGTGTGAAGTCAGATTGGAGGTGTGTGAAGTAAAAGGATGGAGGTGTGTCAACTCAGAAAGGACTTATGTGAAGTCATGGAATGGAGGTTTGTGAAGTCATAGAATGGAGGTGTGTGAACTCATAGAATGGAGGAGTGTGAAGTCATAGAATGGAGGTGTGTGAAGTCACAAATGGACGTGTGTGAACTCAGAATGGAGGTGTGTGAATTCACAGAAGGTAGGTTTGTGTATTCATAGAATGGATGTTTCTGAAGTAAGAATGAAGGTGTGTGAAGTCATAGAATGGAGGTGTGTGAAGTCATAGAATGGAGGTGTGTCAAGTCAGAATGGAGGTTTGTGAAGGCACAGAATGGAGGTGTGTGAAGTCATAGAATGTTGTGTGTGAAGTCATACAATGGAGGTGTATGAAATCATAGAATAGAGGTGTGTGAAGTCATAGAATGGAGGTGTGTGAAATCATAGAAGGGAGGTTTGTGAAGTCACAGATTGAGGTGTGTGAAGTCAGAATGGAGGTGTGTGAAGTCAGAATGGAGGTGTGTAAAGTCATAGAATGGAGATGTGTGAAGTCACAATGCAGGTGTGTGAACTCAGAGAATGGAGGTGTGTGAAGTCACAATGTAGGTGTGTGAAGTCATAGAATGGAGGTGTGTAAAGTCATAGAATGTAGGTGTGTAAACTCAAAAAATGGAGGTGTGTGAAATCATAGAATGGAGGTGTTTGAGTCACAGAATGGAGGTGTGTGAAGTCATAGAATGGAGGTGTGTGAAGTCATAGAATGGAGGTGTGTGAAGTCATATATTGGAGATGTGTGAAGATACAGAATGGAGGTGTGTGAAGTCACAGAATGGAAGTGTGTGAAGCCATAGAATGGAGATGCGTGAAGGCACAGAATGGAGGTGTGTGAAATCATAGAATGGAGGTGGGTGAAGTCAGAGAATAGAGGTGTGTGAAGCCACAGAATGGAGGTGTGTGAAGTCATAGAATGGAGGTGTGTGAAGTCAGATTGGAGGTGTGTGAAGTAAAAGGATGGAGGTGTGTCAACTCAGAAAGGAGGTATGTGAAGTCATGGAATGGAGGTTTGTGAAGTCAAAGAATGGAGGTGTGGGAAATCATACAATGGAGGTGTGTGAAGTGACAGAATTGAATTGTGTGAAGTCAGAATGGAGGTGTGTGAATTCAGAGTGGAGGTGTGTGAAGTCAGAGACTGGAGGTGTGTGAAGTCACAATGCAGGGGTGTGAACTGATAGAACGTAGGTGTGTGAAGTCACAATGTAGGTGTGTGAAGTCATAGAATGGAGGTGTGTGAAGTCACAAAATGGAGGTGTGTGAAGTCATATAATGGAGGTGTGTGAAGTCACAGAATGGAGGTGTGTGAACTCAGAAGGGAGGTGTGTGAAGTCACAGAATGGAGATGTGTGAAGTCATAGAATGGAGATGTGTGAAGTCACAGAATGGAGGTGTGTGAGTCACAGAATGGAGGTGTGAGAAGTCAGAGAATCGAGGTGTGTGAAGTCACAGAATGGAGGTGTGAGAAGTCACAGAATGGAGGTGTGTGAACTCACAATGGAGGTGAGTGAAGTCACAGAATGGGGGTGTGTGAAGTCATAGAATGGAAGTGTGTGAAGTCATAGATGGAGGTGTGTGATGACAGAATGGAGGTGTATGAAGTCACAGAATGGAGGTATGTGACGTCATAAATGTTGGTGTGTGAATTCATAGAATGGAGGTGTGTGAAGTCAAAGAATGGAGGTGTGTGAAGTCATAGAATGGAGGTGTGTGAAATCACAGAATGTGGTATTTTGTAGTCACAGAGTGTAGGTGTGTAAAGTCACAGAGGGGAGGTGTGTGAAGTCTCAGAATGGAGGTGTGGGAAGTCATAGAATGGAGGTGTTTGAAGTCATAGAATGTTGGATTTGAAGACACAGAATGGAGGTGTGTGAAGTCATAGAATGGAGGTGTGTGAAGTCATAGAATGCAGGTGTGTGAAATCATAGAATGGAGGTGTGTCAAGCCAGAGAAATGAGGTGTTTGAAGTCAAAATGGAAGTGTGTCAAGTCAGAATGGAGATGTGTGAAGTCATAGAATGGAGGTGTGTGAAGTCATAGAATGGAGGTGTGTGAAGTCACAGAATGGAGGTGTGTGAACTCATAGAATGGAGGTGTGTGAAGTCATAGAATGGAGGTGTGTGAAGTGACAGAATGGAGGTGTGTGAACTCATAGAATGGAGGAGTGTGAAGTCATAGAATAGAGGTGTGCGTAGTCACAGAATGGAGGTGTGTGAAGTCACAGAATGGAGGTGTGTGAACTCAGAATGGAGGTGTGTGAATTCAAAGAATGGAGGTTTTTGAAGTCATAGAATGGATGTTTCTGAAGTAAGAATGAACGTGTGTGAAGTCTTAGAATGGAGGTGTGTGAAGTCAAAAGGCAGGTGTGTGAAGTCAAACAATGGATGTGTGTTAAGTCAAAGAATGGAGGTGTGTGAAGTCACAGAATGGAAGTGTGTGAAGTCAAAATGGAGGTGTGTGAAGTCAGAGAATGGAGGTGTGTGAAGTCATAGAATGGAGGTGTGTCAAGTCAGAATGGAGATGTGTGAAGGCACAGAATGGAGGTGTGTGAAGTCATAGAATGTTGGTGTGTGAAGTCATACAATGGAGGTGTATGAAGTCATAGAATCGAGGTGTGTGAAGTCATAGAATGAAGGTGTGTGAAATCATAGAATGGAGGTTTGTGAAGTCACAGATTGACGTGTGTGAAGTCAGAATGGAGGTGTGTGAAGTCAGAATGGAGGTGTGTAAAGTCATAGAATGGAGGTGTGTGAAGTCAAAATGCAGGTGTGTGAACTCAGAGAATGGAGGTGTGTGAAGTCATAGAATGGAGGTGTGTAAAGTCATAGAACGTAGGTGTGTAAAGTCAAAAAATGGAGGTGTGTGAAGTCATAGAATGGAGGTGTTTGAGTCACAGAATGGAGGTGTGTGAAGTCATAGAATGGAGGTGTGTGAAGTCATAGAATGGAGGTGTGTGAAGTCATATATTGGAGGTGTAAAGTTACAGAATGGAGGTGTGTGAAATCACAGAATGGAGGTGTGTGAACTCAGAATTGAGGTGTGGGTAGTCACAAAATGGAGGTGTGTGAAGTCATAGAATGGAGGTGTGTGAAATCATAGAATGGAGGTGTGTGAAGTCAGAGAATCGAGGTGTGTGAAGTCACAGAATGGAGGTGTGTGAGGTCACAGAATGGAGGTGTGTGAACACACAATGGAGGTGAGTGAAGTCACAGAATGGAGGTGTGTGAAGTCATAGAATGGAAGTGTGTGAAGTCATAGAATGGAGGTGTGTGGTGTCAGAATGGAGGTGTGTGAAGTCACAGATTGGAGGTATGTGACGTCATAAATGTTGTTGTGTGAAGTCATAAAATGGAGGTGTGAAGTCATAGAATGGAGGTGTGAAGTCATAGAATGCAGGTGTGTGAAGTCACAGAATGGAGGTGTGTGAAGTCAGATTGCAGGTGTGTGAAGTAAAAGAATGGAGGTGTGTCAACTCAGAAAGGAGGTGTGTGAAGTCATGTAGTGGAGGTGTGTGAAGTTATAGAATGCAGGTGTGTGAAATCATAAAATGGAGGTGTGTGAAGCCACAGAAAAGAGGTGTTTGAAGTCAAAATGAAAGTGTGTGAAGTCAGAATGGAGGTGTGTGAAGTCATAGAATGGAGGTGTGTGAAGTCATAGAATGGAGTTGTGTGAACTCATAGAATGGAGGAGTGTGAAGTCATAGAATTGAGGTGTGTGAAGTCACAGATGGACGTGTGAGAACTCAGAATGGAGGTGTGTGAATTCACAGAAGGTAGGTTTGTGTATTCATAGAATGGATGTTTCTGAAGTCAGAATGAAGGTGTGTGAAGTCATAGAATGGAGGTGTGTGAAGTCAAAATGCAGGTGTGTGAAGTCAAACAATGGATGGGTGTTAAGTCACAGAATGGAGGTGTGTGAAGTCACAGAATGGAAGTGTGTGAAGTCAAAATGGAGGTGTGTGAAGTCAGAAAATGGAGGTGTGTGAAGTCATAGAATGGAGGTATGTCAAGTCAGAAGGGAGATTTGTGAAGGCACAGAATGGAGGTGTGTGAAGTCATAGAATGTTGTGTGTGAAGTCATACAATGGAGGTATATGAAATCATAGAACAGAGGTGTGTGAAGTCATAGAATGGAGGTGTGTGAAATCATAGAATGGAGGTTTGTGAAGTCACAGATTGAGGTGTGTGAAGTCAGAATGGAGGTGTGTGAAGTCAGAATGGAGGTGTGTAAAGTCATAGAATGGAGGTGTGTGAAGTCACAATGCAGGTGTGTGAACTCAGAGAATGGAGGTGTGTGAAGTCACAATGTAGGTGTGTGAAGTCATAGAATGGAGGTGTGTAAAGTCATAGAATGTAGGTGTGTAAACTCAAAAAATGGAGGTGTGTGAAATCATAGAATGGAGGTGTTTGAGTCACACAATGGAGGTGTGTGAAGTCATAGAATGGAGGTGTGTGAAGTCATAGAATGGAGGTGTGTGAAGTCATATATTGGAGGTGTGTGAAGATACAGAATGGAGGTGTGTGAAGTCACAGAATGGAAGTGTGTGAAGCCATAGAATGGAGATGCGTGAAGGCACAGAATGGAGGTGTGTGAAATCATAGAATGGAGGTGGGTGAAGTCAGAGAATAGAGGTGTGTGAAGCCACAGAATGGAGGTGTGTGCAGTCATAGAATGGAGGTGTGTGAAGTCAGATTGGAGGTGTGTGAAGTAAAAGGATGGAGGTGTGTCAACTCAGTAAGGAGGTATGTGAAGTCATGGAATGGAGGTTTGTGAAGTCAAAGAATGGAGGTGTGGGAAATCATACAATGGAGGTGTGTGAAGTGACAAAACTGAATTGTGTGAAGTCAGAATGGAGGTGTGTGTATTCAGAATGGAGGTGTGTGAAGTCAGAGACTAGAGGTGTGTGAAGTCACAATGCAGGTGTGTGAACTGATAGAACGTAGGTGTGTGAAGTCACAATGTAGGTGTGTGAAGTCATAGAATGGAGTTGTGTGAAGTCACAAAATGGAGGTGTGTGAAGTCATATAATGGAGGTGTGTGAAGTCACAGAATGGAGGTGTGTGAACTCAGAAGGGAGGTGTGTGAAGTCACAGAATGGAGATGTGTGAAGTCATAGAATGGAGATGTGTGAAGTCACAGAATGGAGGTGTGTGAGTCACAGAATGGAGGTGTGTGAAGTCAGAGAATCGAGGTGTGTGAAGTCACAGAATGGAGGTGTGAGAAGTCACAGAATGGAGGTGTGTGAACTCACAATGGAGGTGAGTGAAGTCACAGAATGGGGGTGTGTGAAGTCATAGAATGGAAGTTTGTGAAGTCATAGATGGAGGTGTGTGATGTCAGAATGGAGGTGTGTGAAGTCACAGAATGGAAGTATGTGACGTCATAAATGTTGGTGTGTGAATTCATAGAGTGGAGGTGTGTGAAGTCAAAGAATGGAGGTGTGTGAAGTCATAGAATGTAGTTGTGTGTAGTCAAGAGTGTAGGTGTGTAAAGTCACAGAGTGGAGGTGTGTGAAGTCTCAGAATGGAGGTGTGGGAAGTCATAGAATGGAGGTGTTTGAAGTCATAGAATGTTGGTTTTTGAAGACACAGAATGGAGGTGTGTGAAGTCATAGAATGGAGGTGTGTGAAGTCAGATTGGAGGTGTGTTAAGTAACAGAATGGAGGTGTGTCAACTCAGAAAGGAGGTGTGTGAAGTCATAGAATGGAGGTGTGTGAAGTCATAGAATGCAGGTGTGTGAAATCATAGAATGGAGGTGTGTGAAGCCACAGAAATGAGGTGTTTGAAGTCAAAATGGAAGTGTGTCAAGACAGAATGGAGATGTGTGAAGTCATAGAATGGAGGTGTGTGAAGTCATAGAATGGAGGTGTGTGAAGTCACAGAATGGAGGTGTGTGAAGTCATAGAATGGAGGTGTGTGAAGTCATAGAATGGAGGTGTGTGAAATCATAGAATGGAGGTTTGTGACGTCACAGATTGACGTGTGTGAAGTCAGAATGGAGGTGTGTGAAGCCAGAATGGAGGTGTGTAAAGTCATAGAATGGAGGTGTGTGAAGTCACAATGCAGGTGTGTGAACTCAGAGAATGGAGCTGTGTGAAGTCATAGAATGGAGGTGTGTAAAGTCACAGAATGTAGGTGTGTAAAGTCAAAAAATGGAGGTGTGTGAAGTCATAGAATGGAGGTGTTTGAGTCACAGGATGGAGGTGTGTGAAGTCATAGAATGCAGGTGTGTGAAGTCATAGAATGGAGTTGTGTGAAGTCACAAAATGGAGGTGTGTGAAGTCATATAATGGAGGTGTGTGAAGTCACAGAATGGAGGTGTGTGAACTCAGAAGGGAGGTGTGTGAAGTCACAGAATGGAGATGTGTGAAGTCATAGAATGGAGATGTGTGAAGTCACAGAATGGAGGTGTGTGAGTCACAGAATGGAGGTGTGTGAAGTCAGAGAATCGAGGTGTGTGAAGTCACAGAATGGAGGTGTGAGAAGTCACAGAATGGAGGTGTGTGAACTCACAATGGAGGTGAGTGAAGTCACAGAATGGGGGTGTGTGAAGTCATAGAATGGAAGTTTGTGAAGTCATAGATGGAGGTGTGTGATGTCAGAATGGAGGTGTGTGAAGTCACAGAATGGAAGTATGTGACGTCATAAATGTTGGTGTGTGAATTCATAGAGTGGAGGTGTGTGAAGTCAAAGAATGGAGGTGTGTGAAGTCATAGAATGTAGTTGTGTGTAGTCAAGAGTGTAGGTGTGTAAAGTCACAGAGTGGAGGTGTGTGAAGTCTCAGAATGGAGGTGTGGGAAGTCATAGAATGGAGGTGTTTGAAGTCATAGAATGTTGGTTTTTGAAGACACAGAATGGAGGTGTGTGAAGTCATAGAATGGAGGTGTGTGAAGTCAGATTGGAGGTGTGTTAAGTAACAGAATGGAGGTGTGTCAACTCAGAAAGGAGGTGTGTGAAGTCATAGAATGGAGGTGTGTGAAGTCATAGAATGCAGGTGTGTGAAATCATAGAATGGAGGTGTGTGAAGCCACAGAAATGAGGTGTTTGAAGTCAAAATGGAAGTGTGTCAAGACAGAATGGAGATGTGTGAAGTCATAGAATGGAGGTGTGTGAAGTCATAGAATGGAGGTGTGTGAAGTCACAGAATGGAGGTGTGTGAAGTCATAGAATGGAGGTGTGTGAAGTCATAGAATGGAGGTGTGTGAAATCATAGAATGGAGGTTTGTGACGTCACAGATTGACGTGTGTGAAGTCAGAATGGAGGTGTGTGAAGCCAGAATGGAGGTGTGTAAAGTCATAGAATGGAGGTGTGTGAAGTCACAATGCAGGTGTGTGAACTCAGAGAATGGAGCTGTGTGAAGTCATAGAATGGAGGTGTGTAAAGTCACAGAATGTAGGTGTGTAAAGTCAAAAAATGGAGGTGTGTGAAGTCATAGAATGGAGGTGTTTGAGTCACAGGATGGAGGTGTGTGAAGTCATAGAATGCAGGTGTGTGAAGTCATAGAATGGAGGTGTGTGAAGTCATATATTGGAGGTGTAAAGTTACAGAATGGAGGTGTGTGAAATCACAGAATGGAGGTGTGTGAACTCAGAATGGAGGTGTGGAAAGTCACAAAATGGAGGTGTGTGAAGTCATAGAAAGGAGATGTGTGAAGGCAAAGAATGGAGGTGTGTGAAATCATAGAATGGAGGTGTGTGAAGTCACAAAATTGAGGTGTGTGAAGTCCTAGAATGGAGGTGTGTGAGGTCACAGAATGGAGGTGTGTGAACACACAATGGAGGTGAGTGAAGTCACAGAATGGAGGTGTGTGAAGTCATAGAATGGAGATGTGTGAAGTCACAGAATGGAGGTGTGTGAAGTCATAGAATGGAGGTGTGTGAAGTCACAAAATTGAGGTGTGTGAAGTCCTAGAATGGAGGCGTGTGAAGTCAAAGGATGGAGGTGTGTGAAGTAATAGAATGCAGGTGTGTGAAGTCATAAAATGGAGATGTGTGAAGTCACAGAATGGATCTGTGTGAAATCATAGAATGGAGGTGTGTGAAGTCAGAGAATCGAGGTGTGTGAAGTCACAGAATGGAGGTGCGTGAAGTCAGAATGGTGTTGTGTGAGGTCACAGAACTGAGGTGTGTGACGTTACAGAATCGAGGTGTGTGAAGTCATATAATGGAAGTGTGTGAAGTCATAGAATGGAGGTGTGTGAACTCATAGAATGGAGTTGTGTGAAGTCATGGATTGGATGTGTGTGAAATCAAAGAATGGAGGTGTGGGAAGTGAAAAAATGGAGGTGTGTGAAGTCACAGAATGGAGGTGTGTGAAGTCACAGAATGGAAGTGTGTGAAGTCAAAATTGAGGTGTGTGAAGTCACAGAATGAAGGTGTGTGAAGTCAAAGAATGGAGGTGTGTGAAGTCAAAATGGAGGTGTGTGAAGTCAAAGAAATAGGTGTGTGAAGTCATAGAATGGAGGTGTGTGAAGTCATGGAATGGAGGTTTGTGAGGTCAAATATTTGAAGTGTGTGAAGTTACAGAAAGGAGGTGTGTGAAGTCATAGAATGGAGGTGTGTGAAGTCATAGAATGAAGGTGTGTGAAGTCACACAAGGCAGGTGTGTGAAGTCACAGAATAGAGTTGTGTGAAATCACAATGGAGGTGTGTGAATTCATAGAATGGAGGTGTGTGAAGTGAAAGAATGGAGGTGTGTGAAGTCAGATTGGAGGTGTGTGAAGTAACAGAATGGAGGTGTGTCAACTCAGAAAGGAGGTGTGTGAAGTCATAGAATGGAGGTGTGTGAAGTCATAGAATAGAGGTGTGTGAAATCATAGAATGGAGGTGTGTGAAGTCACAGAAATGAGGTGTTTGAAGTCAAAATGGAAGTGTGTGAAGTCAGATTGGAGGTGTGTGAACTCATAGAATGGAGGTGTGTGAAGTCATAGAATGGAGGTGTGTGAAGTCACAGAATGGAGGTGTGTGAACTCATAGAATGGAGGATTGTGAAGTCATGGAATGGAGATGTGTGAAGTCACAGATGGAGGTGTTTGAAGTCATAGAATGGAGGTGTGTGAAGTCACAGAATGGAGGTGTGTGAAGTCACAGGATGGAGGTGTGTGAACTCAGAATGGAGGTGTGTGAATTCACAGAAGTGAGGTTTGTGAAGTCATAGAATGGATGTTTCTGAAGTAAGAATGAAGGTGTGTGAAGCCATAGAATGGAGGTGTGTGAAGTCAAAATGCAGGTGTGTGAAGTCAAACAATGGAGGTGTGTGAAGTCACAGAATGGAGTGGTGTGAAGTCACAGAATGGAGGTGTGTGAAGTCACAGAATGGAAGTGTGTGAAGTAAAAATGGAGGTGTGTGAAGTCAGAGAATGGAGGTGTGTGAAGTCATGGAATGGAGGTTTGTGAAGTCAAACATTGGAAGTGTGTGAAGTTACAGAATGGAGGTGTGTGAAGTCATAGAATGGAGGTGTGTGAAGTCAGAGAATGGAGGTGTGTGAAGTCACAATGCAGGTGTGTGAAGTCATAGAATGGAGGTGTGTGAAGTCATAGAATGGAGGTGTGTGAAGTCATAGATTGGAAGTGTGTGAAGTCATAGAATGGAGGTGTGTGAAGTCATAGATTGAAGGTGTGTGGAAGTCATAGTATGGAGGTGTGTGAAGTAACAGAAAGGAGGTGTGTGAAGTCACAGAATGGAGTTGTGTGAAGTCACAATGGAGGTGTGTGAAATCATAGAATTGAGGTGTGTGAAATCAAAGTATGGAGGTTTGTTAAGTCATAGAATGGCTTGTGTGTGCAATCATAGAATGGAGGTGTGTGAAGTCACAGAATTGAGGTGTGTAAAGTCACAGAGTGGAGGTGTGTGAAGTCACAGAATGGAGTTGTGTGTGAAGTCATAGAATGGAGGTGTGTGAAGTCACAGAATGCAGGTGTGCGATGTCAGAATGGAGGTGTGTGAAGTCACAGAATGGAGGTATGTGACTTCATAAATGTTGGTGTGTGAAGTCATAGAATGGAGGTGTGAAGTCATAGAATGGAGGTGTGTGAAGTCATAGAATGGAGGTGTGTGAAGTCACAGAAGGCAGGTGTGTGAAACACAGAATACAGTTGTGTGAAATCATGGAATGGAAGTGTGTGAAGTCAGAATGCAGGTGTGTGAAGTCATAGAATGGAGGTGTGTGAAGTCATAGAATGGAGGTGTGTGAAGTCATAGATTGGAAGTGTGTGAAGTCATAGAATGGAGGTGTGTGAAGTCATAGATTGAAGGTGTGTGGAAGGCATAGTATGGAGGTGTGTGAAGTCACTGAAAGGAGGTGTGTGAAGTCACAGAATGGAGGTGTGTGAAGTCAAAATGGAGGTGTGTGAAGTCAAAGGATGGAGGTGTGTGAAGTCATAGAATGGAGGTGTATGAAGTCATGGGATGGAGGTTTGTGTAGTCAAACATTGGAAGTGTGTGAAGTTACAGAATGGAGGTGTGTGAAGTCATAGAATGGAGGTGTGTGAAGTCATAGAATGGAGGAGTGTGAAGTCAGAATGGAGATGTGTGAAGTCACATAATGGAGGTGTGTGAAGTCATAGAATGGAGGTGTATGAAGTCATAGAATGGAGGTGTGTGAAGTCAGAATGCAGGTGTGTGAAGTCATAGAATGGAGGTGTGTGAAGTCATAGAAAGGAGGTGTGTGAAGACATAGATTGGAAGTGTGTGAAGTCATAGAATGGAGTTGTGTGAAGTAATAGAATGGAGGTTTTTGAAGTCAGAATGGAGATGTGTGAAGTCACATAATTGAGGTGTGTGAAGTCATAGAACATTGGTGTATGAAGTCCTAGATTGGAGGTGTATGAAGTCATAGAATGGAGGTGTGTGAAGTCAGAATGCAGGTGTGTGAAGTCATAGAATTGAGTGTGTGAAGTCATAGAATTGAGGTGTGTGAAGTCATAGATTGGAAGTGTGTGAAGTCATAGAATGGAGCTGTGGGAAGTCATAGAATGGAGGTGTGTGAAGTTATAGAATGGAGGTGTGTGAAGTCAGAGAATCGAGTTGTGTGAAGTCACAATGGAGGTGTGTGAAGTCATAGAGTAGAGGTGTGTGTAGTCAGAATAGAGGTGTGCGAAGTCATAGAATGGAGGTGTGTGAAGTCAGAATGGAGCTGTGTGAACTCATAGAATGGAGGTGTGTGAAGTCACAATGGAGGTGTGTGAAGTCATAGAATGAGGGCTTTTGAAGTCACGGAATGGAGGTGTGTGAAGTCATAGAATGGAGGTGTGGGAAGTACAAATGGAGTTTGTGTACTCATAGAATGAATGTGTGTGAACTCATAGAATGGAGGTTGTGAAGTCATGGAATGGAGGTGTGTGAAGTCAAAGAATGGAGGTGTGTGAAGTCAAACAATAGAGGTGTGTGAGGTGAAACCATGGAGGTGTGTGAAGTCACAAAATGGATGTGTGTGAAGTCAAAACGGAAGTGTGTGAAGTCCCAAAATGGAGGTGTGTGAAGTCACAGAATGAAGGTGTGTGAAGTCAAAAAGGTGGTGTGTGAAGTCACAAATGGACGTGTGTAAAGTCACAGAATGGAGGTGTGTGAAGTCAAAATGGAGGTGTGTGAAGTCAAGGAATGGAGGTGTGTGAAGTCATCGAATGGAGGTATGTAAAGTCATGTCATGGAGGTGTGTGAAGTCACAGAATGGAGGTGTGTGAAGTCAGAATTGAGGTGTGCTAAGTCATATAATGGAGGTGTGTGAAGTCAGAATGTAGGTGTGTGAAGTCATAGAATGGAGGTGTGTGAAGACAGAATGGAGGTGTGTGAACTCATAGAATGGAGGTGTGTGAAGTCACAATGGAGGTGTGTGAAGTCATAGAATGGTGGTGTGTGAAGTTACAGAATGGAGGTGTGGAAGTCATAGAATGGAGGTGTGTGAAGTCAGAAATTGAGGTGTGTTAAGTCACAGAATATATTTGTGGGAATTCAGAATGGAGGTGTGTGAAGTCATAGAATGGAGGTGTGTGAAGTCATGGAATGGAGGTGTGTGAAATCATAGAATGGAGGTGTGTGAAGTCACAGAATGGAGGTGTGTGAAATCACAATGGAGGTGTGTGAAGTCATAGAATAGAGGTGTGTGAAGTCACAGAAGGAGGTGTGTGAAGTCATAGAAAGGAGCTGTGTGAATTCAGAATGGAGGTGTGTGAAGTCACAGAATGGAGGTTTGTGAAGTCACAGAATGGAGGTGTGTGAAGTCATAGAATGGATGTTTCTGAAGTAAGAATGAAGGTGTGTGAAGTCATAGAATGGAGGTGTGTGAAGTCAAAATGGAGGTGTGTGAACTCCTAGAATATAGATGTGTGACCTCATAGAATGGAGGTGTGTGAAGTCATGGAATGGAGGTGTGTGAAATCCACGAATGGAGGTGTGTGAAATCAGACAATCGAGGTGTGTGAAGTCACAGAATGGAGGTGTGTGAAGTCACAGAATGGAAGTTTGTGAAGTCAAAATTAAGGTGTGTGAAATCACAGAATGGAGGTGTGTGAAGTCACAGAATGGACGTGTGTGAAGTCAAAATTGTGATGTGTGAAGTCACAAATGGAGGTGTGTGAAGTCACAGAATTGTGGTGTGTGAAGTCAAAATGGAGGTGTATGAAGTCAAAGAAAGAGGTGTTTGAAGTCATAGAATGGAGGTGTATGAAGTCATGGAATGGAGGTTTGTGAAGTCATAGAATGGAGATTTGTGAAGTCATACAATGGATGTGTGTGAAGTCAGAATGGAGATGTGTGAAGTCACAGAATGGAGGTGTGTGAAGTCAAAGAATATTGGTGTGTGAAGTCATAGAATGGAGGTGTGTGAAGTCTTAGAATGGAGGTGTGTGAAGTCATAGAATGGAGGTGTGTGAAGTCACAGAAGGAAGGTGTGTGAAGTCACAGTATGGAAGTGTGTAAAGTCACAGAGTGGAGGTGTGTGAAGGCACAGAATGGAGGGGTGTGAAGTCAAAGAATGGCGGTATGTGAAGTCACAGAATGGAGGGGTGTGAAGTCAGAATAGAGGTGTGCGAAGTCATAGAATGGAGGTGTGTGTAGTCAGAATGGAGCTGTGTGAACTCATAGAATGGAGGTGTGTGAAGTCACAATGGAGGTGTGTGAAGTCATAGAATGAGGGCTTTTGAAGTCACAGAATGGAGGTGTGTGAAGTCATAGAATGGAGGTGTGGGAAGTAAAAATGGAGTTTGTGTACTCATAGAATGAATGTGTGTGAACTCATAGAATGGAGGTTGTGAAGTCATGGAATGGAGGTGTGTGAAGTCAAAGAATGGAGGTGTGTGAAGTCAAACAATAGAGGTGTGTGAGGTGAAACCATGGAGGTGTGTGAAGTCACAAAATGGATGTGTGTAAGTCAAAACGGAAGTGTGTGAAGTCCCAAAATGGAGGTGTGTGAAGTCACAGAATGAAGGTGTGTGAGGTCAAAAAGGTGGTGTGTGAAGTCACAAATGGACGTGTGTAAAGTCACAGAATGGAGGTGTGTGAAGTCAAAATGGAGGTGTGTGAAGTCAAAGAATGGAGGTGTATGAAGTCATGGAATGGAGGTATGTAAAGTCATGTCATGGAGGTGTGTGAAGTCACAGAATGGAGGTGTGTGAAGTCAGAATTGAGGTGTGCTAAGTCATATAATGGAGGTGTGTGAAGTCAGAATGTAGGTGTGTGAAGTCATAGAATGGAGGTGTGTGAAGTCAGAATGGAGGTGTGTGAACTCATAGAATGGAGGTGTGTGAAGTCACAATGGAGGTGTGTGAAGTCATAGAATGGTGGTGTGTGAAGTTACAGAATGGAGGTGTGGAAATCATAAAATGGAGGTGTGTGAAGTCAGAAATTGAGGTGTGTGAAGTCACAGAATATATTTGTGGGAATTCAGAATGGAGGTGTGTGAAGTCATAGAATGGAGGTGTGTGAAGTCATGGAATGGAGGTGTGTGAAATCATAGAATGGAGGTGTGTGAAGTCACAGAATGGAGGTGTGTGAACACATAGAATGGAGGTGTGTGAAATCACAATGGAGGTGTGTGAAGTCATAGAATAGAGGTGTGTGAAGTCACAGAAGGAGGTGTGTGAAGTCATAGAAAGGAGCTGTGTGAATTCAGAATGGAGGTGTGTGAAGTCACAGAATGGAGGTTTGTGAAGTCACAGAATGGAGGTGTGTGAAGTAATAGAATGGATGTTTCTGAAGTAAGAATGAAGGTGTGTGAAGTCATAGAATGGAGGTGTGTGAAGTCAAAATGGAGGTGTGTGAACTCCTAGAATATAGATGTGTGACCTCATAGAATGGAGGTGTGTGAACTCATGGAATGGAGGTGTATGAAATCCACGAATGGAGGTGTGTGAAATCACACAATCGAGGTGTGTGAAGTCACAGAATGGAGGTGTGTGAAGTCACAGAATGGAAGTTTGTGAAGTCAAAATTAAGGTGTGTGTAATCACAGAATGGAGGTGTGTGAAGTCACAGAATGGACATGTGTGAAG
Organism: Megascapheus bottae; assembly: GCA_024803745.1. Taxonomy (NCBI): domain Eukaryota; kingdom Metazoa; phylum Chordata; class Mammalia; order Rodentia; family Geomyidae; genus Megascapheus; species Megascapheus bottae. The sequence continues at coordinate 5,115,463 of JANJXV010000052.1, read as the reverse complement.
TCAAAATTGTGATGTGTGAAGTCACAAATGGAGGTGTGTGAAGTCACAGAATTGTGGTGTGTGAAGTCAAAATGGAGGTGTATGAAGTCAAAGAAAGGAGGTGTGTGAAGTCATAGAATGGAGGTGTATGAATTCATGGAATGGAGGTTTGTGAAGTCATAGAATGGAGATTTGTGAAGTCATAGAATGGATGTGTGTGAAGTCAGAATGGACAGGTGTGAAGTCACAGAATGGAGGTGTGTGAAGTCAAAGAATATTGGAGTGTGAAGTCATAGAATGGAGGTGTGTGAAGTCTTAGAATGGAGGTGTGTGAAGTCATAGAATGGAGGTGTGTGAAGTCACAGAATGAAGGTGTGTGAAGTCACAGTATAGAAGTGTGTAAAGTCACAGAGTGGAGGTGTGTGAAGGCACAGAATGGAGGGGTGTGAAGTCAAAGAATGGCGGTATGTGAAGTCACAGACTGGAGGGGTGTGAAGTCAGAATAGAGGTGTGCGAAGTCATAGAATGGAGGTGTGTGAAGTCAGAACGGAGCTGTGTGAACTCATAGAATGGAGGTGTGTGAAGTCACAATGGAGGTGTGTGAAGTCATAGAATGAGGGCTTTTGAAGTCACAGAATGGAGGTGTGTGAAGTCATAGAATGGAGGTGTGGGAAGTAAAAATGGAGTTTGTGTACTCATAGAATGATTGTGTGTGAACTCATAGAATGGAGGTTGTGAAGTCATGGAATGGAGGTGTGTGAAGTCAAAGGATGGAGGTGTGTGAAGTCAAACAATAGAGGTGTGTGAGGTGAAACCATGGAGGTGTGTGAAGTCACAAAATGGATGTGTGTGAAGTCAAAACGGAAGTGTGTGAAGTCCCAAAATGGAGGTGTGTGAAGTCACAGAATGAAGGTGTGTGAAGTCAAAAAGGTGGTGTGTGAAGTCACAAATGGACGTGTGTAAAGTCACAGAATGGAGGTGTGTGAAGTCAAAATGGAGGTGTGTGAAGTCACAGAATGGAGGTGTGTGAAGTCAGAATTGAGGTGTGCTAAGTCATATAATGGAGGTGTGTGAAGTCAGAATGTAGGTGTGTGAAGTCATAGAATGGAGGTGTGTAAAGTCAGAATGGAGGTGTGTGAACTCATAGAATGGAGGTGTGTGAAGTCACAATGGAGGTGTGTGAAGTCATAGAATGGTGGTGTGTGAAGTTACAGAATGGATGTGTGGAAGTCATAGAATGGAGGTGTGTGAAGTCAGAAATTGAGGTGTGTTAAGTCACAGAATATATTTGTGGGAATTCAGAATGGAGGTGTGTGAAGTCATAGAATGGAGGTGTGTGAAGTCATATATTGGAGATGTGTGAAGATACAGAATGGAGGTGTGTGAAGTCACAGAATGGAAGTGTGTGAAGCCATAGAATGGAGATGCGTGAAGGCACAGAATGGAGGTGTGTGAAATCATAGAATGGAGGTGGGTGAAGTCAGAGAATAGAGGTGTGTGAAGCCACAGAATGGAGGTGTGTGAAGTCATAGAATGGAGGTGTGTGAAGTCAGATTGGAGGTGTGTGAAGTAAAAGGATGGAGGTGTGTCAACTCAGAAAGGAGGTATGTGAAGTCATGGAATGGAGGTTTGTGAAGTCAAAGAATGGAGGTGTGGGAAATCATACAATGGAGGTGTGTGAAGTGACAGAATTGAATTGTGTGAAGTCAGAATGGAGGTGTGTGAATTCAGAGTGGAGGTGTGTGAAGTCAGAGACTGGAGGTGTGTGAAGTCACAATGCAGGGGTGTGAACTGATAGAACGTAGGTGTGTGAAGTCACAATGTAGGTGTGTGAAGTCATAGAATGGAGGTGTGTGAAGTCACAAAATGGAGGTGTGTGAAGTCATATAATGGAGGTGTGTGAAGTCACAGAATGGAGGTGTGTGAACTCAGAAGGGAGGTGTGTGAAGTCACAGAATGGAGATGTGTGAAGTCATAGAATGGAGATGTGTGAAGTCACAGAATGGAGGTGTGTGAGTCACAGAATGGAGGTGTGAGAAGTCAGAGAATCGAGGTGTGTGAAGTCACAGAATGGAGGTGTGAGAAGTCACAGAATGGAGGTGTGTGAACTCACAATGGAGGTGAGTGAAGTCACAGAATGGGGGTGTGTGAAGTCATAGAATGGAAGTGTGTGAAGTCATAGATGGAGGTGTGTGATGACAGAATGGAGGTGTATGAAGTCACAGAATGGAGGTATGTGACGTCATAAATGTTGGTGTGTGAATTCATAGAATGGAGGTGTGTGAAGTCAAAGAATGGAGGTGTGTGAAGTCATAGAATGGAGGTGTGTGAAATCACAGAATGTGGTATTTTGTAGTCACAGAGTGTAGGTGTGTAAAGTCACAGAGGGGAGGTGTGTGAAGTCTCAGAATGGAGGTGTGGGAAGTCATAGAATGGAGGTGTTTGAAGTCATAGAATGTTGGATTTGAAGACACAGAATGGAGGTGTGTGAAGTCATAGAATGGAGGTGTGTGAAGTCATAGAATGCAGGTGTGTGAAATCATAGAATGGAGGTGTGTCAAGCCAGAGAAATGAGGTGTTTGAAGTCAAAATGGAAGTGTGTCAAGTCAGAATGGAGATGTGTGAAGTCATAGAATGGAGGTGTGTGAAGTCATAGAATGGAGGTGTGTGAAGTCACAGAATGGAGGTGTGTGAACTCATAGAATGGAGGTGTGTGAAGTCATAGAATGGAGGTGTGTGAAGTGACAGAATGGAGGTGTGTGAACTCATAGAATGGAGGAGTGTGAAGTCATAGAATAGAGGTGTGCGTAGTCACAGAATGGAGGTGTGTGAAGTCACAGAATGGAGGTGTGTGAACTCAGAATGGAGGTGTGTGAATTCAAAGAATGGAGGTTTTTGAAGTCATAGAATGGATGTTTCTGAAGTAAGAATGAACGTGTGTGAAGTCTTAGAATGGAGGTGTGTGAAGTCAAAAGGCAGGTGTGTGAAGTCAAACAATGGATGTGTGTTAAGTCAAAGAATGGAGGTGTGTGAAGTCACAGAATGGAAGTGTGTGAAGTCAAAATGGAGGTGTGTGAAGTCAGAGAATGGAGGTGTGTGAAGTCATAGAATGGAGGTGTGTCAAGTCAGAATGGAGATGTGTGAAGGCACAGAATGGAGGTGTGTGAAGTCATAGAATGTTGGTGTGTGAAGTCATACAATGGAGGTGTATGAAGTCATAGAATCGAGGTGTGTGAAGTCATAGAATGAAGGTGTGTGAAATCATAGAATGGAGGTTTGTGAAGTCACAGATTGACGTGTGTGAAGTCAGAATGGAGGTGTGTGAAGTCAGAATGGAGGTGTGTAAAGTCATAGAATGGAGGTGTGTGAAGTCAAAATGCAGGTGTGTGAACTCAGAGAATGGAGGTGTGTGAAGTCATAGAATGGAGGTGTGTAAAGTCATAGAACGTAGGTGTGTAAAGTCAAAAAATGGAGGTGTGTGAAGTCATAGAATGGAGGTGTTTGAGTCACAGAATGGAGGTGTGTGAAGTCATAGAATGGAGGTGTGTGAAGTCATAGAATGGAGGTGTGTGAAGTCATATATTGGAGGTGTAAAGTTACAGAATGGAGGTGTGTGAAATCACAGAATGGAGGTGTGTGAACTCAGAATTGAGGTGTGGGTAGTCACAAAATGGAGGTGTGTGAAGTCATAGAATGGAGGTGTGTGAAATCATAGAATGGAGGTGTGTGAAGTCAGAGAATCGAGGTGTGTGAAGTCACAGAATGGAGGTGTGTGAGGTCACAGAATGGAGGTGTGTGAACACACAATGGAGGTGAGTGAAGTCACAGAATGGAGGTGTGTGAAGTCATAGAATGGAAGTGTGTGAAGTCATAGAATGGAGGTGTGTGGTGTCAGAATGGAGGTGTGTGAAGTCACAGATTGGAGGTATGTGACGTCATAAATGTTGTTGTGTGAAGTCATAAAATGGAGGTGTGAAGTCATAGAATGGAGGTGTGAAGTCATAGAATGCAGGTGTGTGAAGTCACAGAATGGAGGTGTGTGAAGTCAGATTGCAGGTGTGTGAAGTAAAAGAATGGAGGTGTGTCAACTCAGAAAGGAGGTGTGTGAAGTCATGTAGTGGAGGTGTGTGAAGTTATAGAATGCAGGTGTGTGAAATCATAAAATGGAGGTGTGTGAAGCCACAGAAAAGAGGTGTTTGAAGTCAAAATGAAAGTGTGTGAAGTCAGAATGGAGGTGTGTGAAGTCATAGAATGGAGGTGTGTGAAGTCATAGAATGGAGTTGTGTGAACTCATAGAATGGAGGAGTGTGAAGTCATAGAATTGAGGTGTGTGAAGTCACAGATGGACGTGTGAGAACTCAGAATGGAGGTGTGTGAATTCACAGAAGGTAGGTTTGTGTATTCATAGAATGGATGTTTCTGAAGTCAGAATGAAGGTGTGTGAAGTCATAGAATGGAGGTGTGTGAAGTCAAAATGCAGGTGTGTGAAGTCAAACAATGGATGGGTGTTAAGTCACAGAATGGAGGTGTGTGAAGTCACAGAATGGAAGTGTGTGAAGTCAAAATGGAGGTGTGTGAAGTCAGAAAATGGAGGTGTGTGAAGTCATAGAATGGAGGTATGTCAAGTCAGAAGGGAGATTTGTGAAGGCACAGAATGGAGGTGTGTGAAGTCATAGAATGTTGTGTGTGAAGTCATACAATGGAGGTATATGAAATCATAGAACAGAGGTGTGTGAAGTCATAGAATGGAGGTGTGTGAAATCATAGAATGGAGGTTTGTGAAGTCACAGATTGAGGTGTGTGAAGTCAGAATGGAGGTGTGTGAAGTCAGAATGGAGGTGTGTAAAGTCATAGAATGGAGGTGTGTGAAGTCACAATGCAGGTGTGTGAACTCAGAGAATGGAGGTGTGTGAAGTCACAATGTAGGTGTGTGAAGTCATAGAATGGAGGTGTGTAAAGTCATAGAATGTAGGTGTGTAAACTCAAAAAATGGAGGTGTGTGAAATCATAGAATGGAGGTGTTTGAGTCACACAATGGAGGTGTGTGAAGTCATAGAATGGAGGTGTGTGAAGTCATAGAATGGAGGTGTGTGAAGTCATATATTGGAGGTGTGTGAAGATACAGAATGGAGGTGTGTGAAGTCACAGAATGGAAGTGTGTGAAGCCATAGAATGGAGATGCGTGAAGGCACAGAATGGAGGTGTGTGAAATCATAGAATGGAGGTGGGTGAAGTCAGAGAATAGAGGTGTGTGAAGCCACAGAATGGAGGTGTGTGCAGTCATAGAATGGAGGTGTGTGAAGTCAGATTGGAGGTGTGTGAAGTAAAAGGATGGAGGTGTGTCAACTCAGTAAGGAGGTATGTGAAGTCATGGAATGGAGGTTTGTGAAGTCAAAGAATGGAGGTGTGGGAAATCATACAATGGAGGTGTGTGAAGTGACAAAACTGAATTGTGTGAAGTCAGAATGGAGGTGTGTGTATTCAGAATGGAGGTGTGTGAAGTCAGAGACTAGAGGTGTGTGAAGTCACAATGCAGGTGTGTGAACTGATAGAACGTAGGTGTGTGAAGTCACAATGTAGGTGTGTGAAGTCATAGAATGGAGTTGTGTGAAGTCACAAAATGGAGGTGTGTGAAGTCATATAATGGAGGTGTGTGAAGTCACAGAATGGAGGTGTGTGAACTCAGAAGGGAGGTGTGTGAAGTCACAGAATGGAGATGTGTGAAGTCATAGAATGGAGATGTGTGAAGTCACAGAATGGAGGTGTGTGAGTCACAGAATGGAGGTGTGTGAAGTCAGAGAATCGAGGTGTGTGAAGTCACAGAATGGAGGTGTGAGAAGTCACAGAATGGAGGTGTGTGAACTCACAATGGAGGTGAGTGAAGTCACAGAATGGGGGTGTGTGAAGTCATAGAATGGAAGTTTGTGAAGTCATAGATGGAGGTGTGTGATGTCAGAATGGAGGTGTGTGAAGTCACAGAATGGAAGTATGTGACGTCATAAATGTTGGTGTGTGAATTCATAGAGTGGAGGTGTGTGAAGTCAAAGAATGGAGGTGTGTGAAGTCATAGAATGTAGTTGTGTGTAGTCAAGAGTGTAGGTGTGTAAAGTCACAGAGTGGAGGTGTGTGAAGTCTCAGAATGGAGGTGTGGGAAGTCATAGAATGGAGGTGTTTGAAGTCATAGAATGTTGGTTTTTGAAGACACAGAATGGAGGTGTGTGAAGTCATAGAATGGAGGTGTGTGAAGTCAGATTGGAGGTGTGTTAAGTAACAGAATGGAGGTGTGTCAACTCAGAAAGGAGGTGTGTGAAGTCATAGAATGGAGGTGTGTGAAGTCATAGAATGCAGGTGTGTGAAATCATAGAATGGAGGTGTGTGAAGCCACAGAAATGAGGTGTTTGAAGTCAAAATGGAAGTGTGTCAAGACAGAATGGAGATGTGTGAAGTCATAGAATGGAGGTGTGTGAAGTCATAGAATGGAGGTGTGTGAAGTCACAGAATGGAGGTGTGTGAAGTCATAGAATGGAGGTGTGTGAAGTCATAGAATGGAGGTGTGTGAAATCATAGAATGGAGGTTTGTGACGTCACAGATTGACGTGTGTGAAGTCAGAATGGAGGTGTGTGAAGCCAGAATGGAGGTGTGTAAAGTCATAGAATGGAGGTGTGTGAAGTCACAATGCAGGTGTGTGAACTCAGAGAATGGAGCTGTGTGAAGTCATAGAATGGAGGTGTGTAAAGTCACAGAATGTAGGTGTGTAAAGTCAAAAAATGGAGGTGTGTGAAGTCATAGAATGGAGGTGTTTGAGTCACAGGATGGAGGTGTGTGAAGTCATAGAATGCAGGTGTGTGAAGTCATAGAATGGAGTTGTGTGAAGTCACAAAATGGAGGTGTGTGAAGTCATATAATGGAGGTGTGTGAAGTCACAGAATGGAGGTGTGTGAACTCAGAAGGGAGGTGTGTGAAGTCACAGAATGGAGATGTGTGAAGTCATAGAATGGAGATGTGTGAAGTCACAGAATGGAGGTGTGTGAGTCACAGAATGGAGGTGTGTGAAGTCAGAGAATCGAGGTGTGTGAAGTCACAGAATGGAGGTGTGAGAAGTCACAGAATGGAGGTGTGTGAACTCACAATGGAGGTGAGTGAAGTCACAGAATGGGGGTGTGTGAAGTCATAGAATGGAAGTTTGTGAAGTCATAGATGGAGGTGTGTGATGTCAGAATGGAGGTGTGTGAAGTCACAGAATGGAAGTATGTGACGTCATAAATGTTGGTGTGTGAATTCATAGAGTGGAGGTGTGTGAAGTCAAAGAATGGAGGTGTGTGAAGTCATAGAATGTAGTTGTGTGTAGTCAAGAGTGTAGGTGTGTAAAGTCACAGAGTGGAGGTGTGTGAAGTCTCAGAATGGAGGTGTGGGAAGTCATAGAATGGAGGTGTTTGAAGTCATAGAATGTTGGTTTTTGAAGACACAGAATGGAGGTGTGTGAAGTCATAGAATGGAGGTGTGTGAAGTCAGATTGGAGGTGTGTTAAGTAACAGAATGGAGGTGTGTCAACTCAGAAAGGAGGTGTGTGAAGTCATAGAATGGAGGTGTGTGAAGTCATAGAATGCAGGTGTGTGAAATCATAGAATGGAGGTGTGTGAAGCCACAGAAATGAGGTGTTTGAAGTCAAAATGGAAGTGTGTCAAGACAGAATGGAGATGTGTGAAGTCATAGAATGGAGGTGTGTGAAGTCATAGAATGGAGGTGTGTGAAGTCACAGAATGGAGGTGTGTGAAGTCATAGAATGGAGGTGTGTGAAGTCATAGAATGGAGGTGTGTGAAATCATAGAATGGAGGTTTGTGACGTCACAGATTGACGTGTGTGAAGTCAGAATGGAGGTGTGTGAAGCCAGAATGGAGGTGTGTAAAGTCATAGAATGGAGGTGTGTGAAGTCACAATGCAGGTGTGTGAACTCAGAGAATGGAGCTGTGTGAAGTCATAGAATGGAGGTGTGTAAAGTCACAGAATGTAGGTGTGTAAAGTCAAAAAATGGAGGTGTGTGAAGTCATAGAATGGAGGTGTTTGAGTCACAGGATGGAGGTGTGTGAAGTCATAGAATGCAGGTGTGTGAAGTCATAGAATGGAGGTGTGTGAAGTCATATATTGGAGGTGTAAAGTTACAGAATGGAGGTGTGTGAAATCACAGAATGGAGGTGTGTGAACTCAGAATGGAGGTGTGGAAAGTCACAAAATGGAGGTGTGTGAAGTCATAGAAAGGAGATGTGTGAAGGCAAAGAATGGAGGTGTGTGAAATCATAGAATGGAGGTGTGTGAAGTCACAAAATTGAGGTGTGTGAAGTCCTAGAATGGAGGTGTGTGAGGTCACAGAATGGAGGTGTGTGAACACACAATGGAGGTGAGTGAAGTCACAGAATGGAGGTGTGTGAAGTCATAGAATGGAGATGTGTGAAGTCACAGAATGGAGGTGTGTGAAGTCATAGAATGGAGGTGTGTGAAGTCACAAAATTGAGGTGTGTGAAGTCCTAGAATGGAGGCGTGTGAAGTCAAAGGATGGAGGTGTGTGAAGTAATAGAATGCAGGTGTGTGAAGTCATAAAATGGAGATGTGTGAAGTCACAGAATGGATCTGTGTGAAATCATAGAATGGAGGTGTGTGAAGTCAGAGAATCGAGGTGTGTGAAGTCACAGAATGGAGGTGCGTGAAGTCAGAATGGTGTTGTGTGAGGTCACAGAACTGAGGTGTGTGACGTTACAGAATCGAGGTGTGTGAAGTCATATAATGGAAGTGTGTGAAGTCATAGAATGGAGGTGTGTGAACTCATAGAATGGAGTTGTGTGAAGTCATGGATTGGATGTGTGTGAAATCAAAGAATGGAGGTGTGGGAAGTGAAAAAATGGAGGTGTGTGAAGTCACAGAATGGAGGTGTGTGAAGTCACAGAATGGAAGTGTGTGAAGTCAAAATTGAGGTGTGTGAAGTCACAGAATGAAGGTGTGTGAAGTCAAAGAATGGAGGTGTGTGAAGTCAAAATGGAGGTGTGTGAAGTCAAAGAAATAGGTGTGTGAAGTCATAGAATGGAGGTGTGTGAAGTCATGGAATGGAGGTTTGTGAGGTCAAATATTTGAAGTGTGTGAAGTTACAGAAAGGAGGTGTGTGAAGTCATAGAATGGAGGTGTGTGAAGTCATAGAATGAAGGTGTGTGAAGTCACACAAGGCAGGTGTGTGAAGTCACAGAATAGAGTTGTGTGAAATCACAATGGAGGTGTGTGAATTCATAGAATGGAGGTGTGTGAAGTGAAAGAATGGAGGTGTGTGAAGTCAGATTGGAGGTGTGTGAAGTAACAGAATGGAGGTGTGTCAACTCAGAAAGGAGGTGTGTGAAGTCATAGAATGGAGGTGTGTGAAGTCATAGAATAGAGGTGTGTGAAATCATAGAATGGAGGTGTGTGAAGTCACAGAAATGAGGTGTTTGAAGTCAAAATGGAAGTGTGTGAAGTCAGATTGGAGGTGTGTGAACTCATAGAATGGAGGTGTGTGAAGTCATAGAATGGAGGTGTGTGAAGTCACAGAATGGAGGTGTGTGAACTCATAGAATGGAGGATTGTGAAGTCATGGAATGGAGATGTGTGAAGTCACAGATGGAGGTGTTTGAAGTCATAGAATGGAGGTGTGTGAAGTCACAGAATGGAGGTGTGTGAAGTCACAGGATGGAGGTGTGTGAACTCAGAATGGAGGTGTGTGAATTCACAGAAGTGAGGTTTGTGAAGTCATAGAATGGATGTTTCTGAAGTAAGAATGAAGGTGTGTGAAGCCATAGAATGGAGGTGTGTGAAGTCAAAATGCAGGTGTGTGAAGTCAAACAATGGAGGTGTGTGAAGTCACAGAATGGAGTGGTGTGAAGTCACAGAATGGAGGTGTGTGAAGTCACAGAATGGAAGTGTGTGAAGTAAAAATGGAGGTGTGTGAAGTCAGAGAATGGAGGTGTGTGAAGTCATGGAATGGAGGTTTGTGAAGTCAAACATTGGAAGTGTGTGAAGTTACAGAATGGAGGTGTGTGAAGTCATAGAATGGAGGTGTGTGAAGTCAGAGAATGGAGGTGTGTGAAGTCACAATGCAGGTGTGTGAAGTCATAGAATGGAGGTGTGTGAAGTCATAGAATGGAGGTGTGTGAAGTCATAGATTGGAAGTGTGTGAAGTCATAGAATGGAGGTGTGTGAAGTCATAGATTGAAGGTGTGTGGAAGTCATAGTATGGAGGTGTGTGAAGTAACAGAAAGGAGGTGTGTGAAGTCACAGAATGGAGTTGTGTGAAGTCACAATGGAGGTGTGTGAAATCATAGAATTGAGGTGTGTGAAATCAAAGTATGGAGGTTTGTTAAGTCATAGAATGGCTTGTGTGTGCAATCATAGAATGGAGGTGTGTGAAGTCACAGAATTGAGGTGTGTAAAGTCACAGAGTGGAGGTGTGTGAAGTCACAGAATGGAGTTGTGTGTGAAGTCATAGAATGGAGGTGTGTGAAGTCACAGAATGCAGGTGTGCGATGTCAGAATGGAGGTGTGTGAAGTCACAGAATGGAGGTATGTGACTTCATAAATGTTGGTGTGTGAAGTCATAGAATGGAGGTGTGAAGTCATAGAATGGAGGTGTGTGAAGTCATAGAATGGAGGTGTGTGAAGTCACAGAAGGCAGGTGTGTGAAACACAGAATACAGTTGTGTGAAATCATGGAATGGAAGTGTGTGAAGTCAGAATGCAGGTGTGTGAAGTCATAGAATGGAGGTGTGTGAAGTCATAGAATGGAGGTGTGTGAAGTCATAGATTGGAAGTGTGTGAAGTCATAGAATGGAGGTGTGTGAAGTCATAGATTGAAGGTGTGTGGAAGGCATAGTATGGAGGTGTGTGAAGTCACTGAAAGGAGGTGTGTGAAGTCACAGAATGGAGGTGTGTGAAGTCAAAATGGAGGTGTGTGAAGTCAAAGGATGGAGGTGTGTGAAGTCATAGAATGGAGGTGTATGAAGTCATGGGATGGAGGTTTGTGTAGTCAAACATTGGAAGTGTGTGAAGTTACAGAATGGAGGTGTGTGAAGTCATAGAATGGAGGTGTGTGAAGTCATAGAATGGAGGAGTGTGAAGTCAGAATGGAGATGTGTGAAGTCACATAATGGAGGTGTGTGAAGTCATAGAATGGAGGTGTATGAAGTCATAGAATGGAGGTGTGTGAAGTCAGAATGCAGGTGTGTGAAGTCATAGAATGGAGGTGTGTGAAGTCATAGAAAGGAGGTGTGTGAAGACATAGATTGGAAGTGTGTGAAGTCATAGAATGGAGTTGTGTGAAGTAATAGAATGGAGGTTTTTGAAGTCAGAATGGAGATGTGTGAAGTCACATAATTGAGGTGTGTGAAGTCATAGAACATTGGTGTATGAAGTCCTAGATTGGAGGTGTATGAAGTCATAGAATGGAGGTGTGTGAAGTCAGAATGCAGGTGTGTGAAGTCATAGAATTGAGTGTGTGAAGTCATAGAATTGAGGTGTGTGAAGTCATAGATTGGAAGTGTGTGAAGTCATAGAATGGAGCTGTGGGAAGTCATAGAATGGAGGTGTGTGAAGTTATAGAATGGAGGTGTGTGAAGTCAGAGAATCGAGTTGTGTGAAGTCACAATGGAGGTGTGTGAAGTCATAGAGTAGAGGTGTGTGTAGTCAGAATAGAGGTGTGCGAAGTCATAGAATGGAGGTGTGTGAAGTCAGAATGGAGCTGTGTGAACTCATAGAATGGAGGTGTGTGAAGTCACAATGGAGGTGTGTGAAGTCATAGAATGAGGGCTTTTGAAGTCACGGAATGGAGGTGTGTGAAGTCATAGAATGGAGGTGTGGGAAGTACAAATGGAGTTTGTGTACTCATAGAATGAATGTGTGTGAACTCATAGAATGGAGGTTGTGAAGTCATGGAATGGAGGTGTGTGAAGTCAAAGAATGGAGGTGTGTGAAGTCAAACAATAGAGGTGTGTGAGGTGAAACCATGGAGGTGTGTGAAGTCACAAAATGGATGTGTGTGAAGTCAAAACGGAAGTGTGTGAAGTCCCAAAATGGAGGTGTGTGAAGTCACAGAATGAAGGTGTGTGAAGTCAAAAAGGTGGTGTGTGAAGTCACAAATGGACGTGTGTAAAGTCACAGAATGGAGGTGTGTGAAGTCAAAATGGAGGTGTGTGAAGTCAAGGAATGGAGGTGTGTGAAGTCATCGAATGGAGGTATGTAAAGTCATGTCATGGAGGTGTGTGAAGTCACAGAATGGAGGTGTGTGAAGTCAGAATTGAGGTGTGCTAAGTCATATAATGGAGGTGTGTGAAGTCAGAATGTAGGTGTGTGAAGTCATAGAATGGAGGTGTGTGAAGACAGAATGGAGGTGTGTGAACTCATAGAATGGAGGTGTGTGAAGTCACAATGGAGGTGTGTGAAGTCATAGAATGGTGGTGTGTGAAGTTACAGAATGGAGGTGTGGAAGTCATAGAATGGAGGTGTGTGAAGTCAGAAATTGAGGTGTGTTAAGTCACAGAATATATTTGTGGGAATTCAGAATGGAGGTGTGTGAAGTCATAGAATGGAGGTGTGTGAAGTCATGGAATGGAGGTGTGTGAAATCATAGAATGGAGGTGTGTGAAGTCACAGAATGGAGGTGTGTGAAATCACAATGGAGGTGTGTGAAGTCATAGAATAGAGGTGTGTGAAGTCACAGAAGGAGGTGTGTGAAGTCATAGAAAGGAGCTGTGTGAATTCAGAATGGAGGTGTGTGAAGTCACAGAATGGAGGTTTGTGAAGTCACAGAATGGAGGTGTGTGAAGTCATAGAATGGATGTTTCTGAAGTAAGAATGAAGGTGTGTGAAGTCATAGAATGGAGGTGTGTGAAGTCAAAATGGAGGTGTGTGAACTCCTAGAATATAGATGTGTGACCTCATAGAATGGAGGTGTGTGAAGTCATGGAATGGAGGTGTGTGAAATCCACGAATGGAGGTGTGTGAAATCAGACAATCGAGGTGTGTGAAGTCACAGAATGGAGGTGTGTGAAGTCACAGAATGGAAGTTTGTGAAGTCAAAATTAAGGTGTGTGAAATCACAGAATGGAGGTGTGTGAAGTCACAGAATGGACGTGTGTGAAGTCAAAATTGTGATGTGTGAAGTCACAAATGGAGGTGTGTGAAGTCACAGAATTGTGGTGTGTGAAGTCAAAATGGAGGTGTATGAAGTCAAAGAAAGAGGTGTTTGAAGTCATAGAATGGAGGTGTATGAAGTCATGGAATGGAGGTTTGTGAAGTCATAGAATGGAGATTTGTGAAGTCATACAATGGATGTGTGTGAAGTCAGAATGGAGATGTGTGAAGTCACAGAATGGAGGTGTGTGAAGTCAAAGAATATTGGTGTGTGAAGTCATAGAATGGAGGTGTGTGAAGTCTTAGAATGGAGGTGTGTGAAGTCATAGAATGGAGGTGTGTGAAGTCACAGAAGGAAGGTGTGTGAAGTCACAGTATGGAAGTGTGTAAAGTCACAGAGTGGAGGTGTGTGAAGGCACAGAATGGAGGGGTGTGAAGTCAAAGAATGGCGGTATGTGAAGTCACAGAATGGAGGGGTGTGAAGTCAGAATAGAGGTGTGCGAAGTCATAGAATGGAGGTGTGTGTAGTCAGAATGGAGCTGTGTGAACTCATAGAATGGAGGTGTGTGAAGTCACAATGGAGGTGTGTGAAGTCATAGAATGAGGGCTTTTGAAGTCACAGAATGGAGGTGTGTGAAGTCATAGAATGGAGGTGTGGGAAGTAAAAATGGAGTTTGTGTACTCATAGAATGAATGTGTGTGAACTCATAGAATGGAGGTTGTGAAGTCATGGAATGGAGGTGTGTGAAGTCAAAGAATGGAGGTGTGTGAAGTCAAACAATAGAGGTGTGTGAGGTGAAACCATGGAGGTGTGTGAAGTCACAAAATGGATGTGTGTAAGTCAAAACGGAAGTGTGTGAAGTCCCAAAATGGAGGTGTGTGAAGTCACAGAATGAAGGTGTGTGAGGTCAAAAAGGTGGTGTGTGAAGTCACAAATGGACGTGTGTAAAGTCACAGAATGGAGGTGTGTGAAGTCAAAATGGAGGTGTGTGAAGTCAAAGAATGGAGGTGTATGAAGTCATGGAATGGAGGTATGTAAAGTCATGTCATGGAGGTGTGTGAAGTCACAGAATGGAGGTGTGTGAAGTCAGAATTGAGGTGTGCTAAGTCATATAATGGAGGTGTGTGAAGTCAGAATGTAGGTGTGTGAAGTCATAGAATGGAGGTGTGTGAAGTCAGAATGGAGGTGTGTGAACTCATAGAATGGAGGTGTGTGAAGTCACAATGGAGGTGTGTGAAGTCATAGAATGGTGGTGTGTGAAGTTACAGAATGGAGGTGTGGAAATCATAAAATGGAGGTGTGTGAAGTCAGAAATTGAGGTGTGTGAAGTCACAGAATATATTTGTGGGAATTCAGAATGGAGGTGTGTGAAGTCATAGAATGGAGGTGTGTGAAGTCATGGAATGGAGGTGTGTGAAATCATAGAATGGAGGTGTGTGAAGTCACAGAATGGAGGTGTGTGAACACATAGAATGGAGGTGTGTGAAATCACAATGGAGGTGTGTGAAGTCATAGAATAGAGGTGTGTGAAGTCACAGAAGGAGGTGTGTGAAGTCATAGAAAGGAGCTGTGTGAATTCAGAATGGAGGTGTGTGAAGTCACAGAATGGAGGTTTGTGAAGTCACAGAATGGAGGTGTGTGAAGTAATAGAATGGATGTTTCTGAAGTAAGAATGAAGGTGTGTGAAGTCATAGAATGGAGGTGTGTGAAGTCAAAATGGAGGTGTGTGAACTCCTAGAATATAGATGTGTGACCTCATAGAATGGAGGTGTGTGAACTCATGGAATGGAGGTGTATGAAATCCACGAATGGAGGTGTGTGAAATCACACAATCGAGGTGTGTGAAGTCACAGAATGGAGGTGTGTGAAGTCACAGAATGGAAGTTTGTGAAGTCAAAATTAAGGTGTGTGTAATCACAGAATGGAGGTGTGTGAAGTCACAGAATGGACATGTGTGAAGTCAAAATTGTGATGTGTGAAGTCACAAATGGAGGTGTGTGAAGTCACAGAATTGTGGTGTGTGAAGTCAAAATGGAGGTGTATGAAGTCAAAGAAAGGAGGTGTGTGAAGTCATAGAATGGAGGTGTATGAATTCATGGAATGGAGGTTTGTGAAGTCATAGAATGGAGATTTGTGAAGTCATAGAATGGATGTGTGTGAAGTCAGAATGGACAGGTGTGAAGTCACAGAATGGAGGTGTGTGAAGTCAAAGAATATTGGAGTGTGAAGTCATAGAATGGAGGTGTGTGAAGTCTTAGAATGGAGGTGTGTGAAGTCATAGAATGGAGGTGTGTGAAGTCACAGAATGAAGGTGTGTGAAGTCACAGTATAGAAGTGTGTAAAGTCACAGAGTGGAGGTGTGTGAAGGCACAGAATGGAGGGGTGTGAAGTCAAAGAATGGCGGTATGTGAAGTCACAGACTGGAGGGGTGTGAAGTCAGAATAGAGGTGTGCGAAGTCATAGAATGGAGGTGTGTGAAGTCAGAACGGAGCTGTGTGAACTCATAGAATGGAGGTGTGTGAAGTCACAATGGAGGTGTGTGAAGTCATAGAATGAGGGCTTTTGAAGTCACAGAATGGAGGTGTGTGAAGTCATAGAATGGAGGTGTGGGAAGTAAAAATGGAGTTTGTGTACTCATAGAATGATTGTGTGTGAACTCATAGAATGGAGGTTGTGAAGTCATGGAATGGAGGTGTGTGAAGTCAAAGGATGGAGGTGTGTGAAGTCAAACAATAGAGGTGTGTGAGGTGAAACCATGGAGGTGTGTGAAGTCACAAAATGGATGTGTGTGAAGTCAAAACGGAAGTGTGTGAAGTCCCAAAATGGAGGTGTGTGAAGTCACAGAATGAAGGTGTGTGAAGTCAAAAAGGTGGTGTGTGAAGTCACAAATGGACGTGTGTAAAGTCACAGAATGGAGGTGTGTGAAGTCAAAATGGAGGTGTGTGAAGTCACAGAATGGAGGTGTGTGAAGTCAGAATTGAGGTGTGCTAAGTCATATAATGGAGGTGTGTGAAGTCAGAATGTAGGTGTGTGAAGTCATAGAATGGAGGTGTGTAAAGTCAGAATGGAGGTGTGTGAACTCATAGAATGGAGGTGTGTGAAGTCACAATGGAGGTGTGTGAAGTCATAGAATGGTGGTGTGTGAAGTTACAGAATGGATGTGTGGAAGTCATAGAATGGAGGTGTGTGAAGTCAGAAATTGAGGTGTGTTAAGTCACAGAATATATTTGTGGGAATTCAGAATGGAGGTGTGTGAAGTCATAGAATGGAGGTGTGTGAAGTCATGGAATGGAGGTGTGTGAAATCATAGAATGGAGGTGTGTGAAGTCACAGAATGGAGGTGTGTGAACACATAGAATGGAGGTGTGTGAAATCACAATGGAGGTGTGTGAAGTCATAGAATAGAGGTGTGTGAAGTCACAGAAGGAGGTGTGTGAAGTCATAGAAAGGAGCTGTGTGAATTCAGAATGGAGGTGTGTGAAGTCACAGAATGGAGGTTTGTGAAGTCACAGAATGGAGGTGTGTGAAGTCATAGAATGGATGTTTCTGAAGTAAGAATGAAGGTGTGTGAAGTCATAGAATGGAGGTGTGTGAAGTCAAAATGGAGGTGTGTGAACTCCTAGAATATAGATGTGTGACCTCATAGAATGGAGGTGTGTGAAGTCATGGAATGGAGGTGTGTGAAATCCACGAATGGAGGTGTGTGAAATCAGACAATCGAGGTGTGTGAAGTCACAGAATGGAGGTGTGTGAAGTCACAAAATGGAAGTTTGTGAAGTAAAAATTAAGGTGTGTGAAATCACAGAATGGAGGTGTGTGAAGTCAAAGAATGGACGTGTGTGAAGTCAAAATTGTGATGTGTGAAGTCACAAATGGAGGTGTGTGAAGTCACAGAATTGTGGTGTGTGAAGTCAAAATGGAGGTGTATGAAGTCAAAGAAAGGAGGTGTGTGAAGTCATAGAATGGAGGTGTATGAAGTCATGGAATGGAGGTTTGTGAAGTCATAGAATGGAGATTTGTGAAGTCATACAATGGATGTGTGTGAAGTCAGAATGGAGATGTGTGAAGTCACAGAATGGAGGTGTGTGAAGTCAAAGAATATTGGTGTGTGAAGTCAAAGAATGGAGGTGTGTGAAGTCTTAGAATGGAGGTGTGTGAAGTCATAGAATGGAGGTGTGTGAAGTCACAGAAGGAAGGTGTGTGAAGTCACAGTATGGAGGAGTGTAAAGTCACAGAGTGGAGGTGTGTGAAGGCACAGAATGGAGGGGTGTGAAGTCAAAGAATGGCGGTATGTGAAGTCACAGAATGGAGGGGTGTGAAGTCAGAATAGAGGTGTGCGAAGTCATAGAATGGAGGTGTGTGAAGTCAGAATGGAGCTGCGTGAACTCATAGAATGGAGGTGTGTGAAGTCACAATGGAGGTGTGTGAAGTCATAGAATGAGGGCTCTTGAAGTCACAGATTGGAGGTGTGTGAAGTCATAGAATGGAGGTGTGGGAAGTAAAAATGGAGTTTGTGTACTCATAGAATGAATGTGTGTGAACTCTAGAATGGAGGTTGTGAAGTCATGGAATGGAGGTGTGTGAAGTCAAAGAATGGAGGTGTGTGAGATGAAACCATGGAGGTGTGTGAAGTCACAAAATGGATGTGTGTGAAGTCAAAACGGAAGTGTGTGATGTCCCAAAATGGAGGTGTGTGAAGTCACAGAATGAAGGTGTGTGAAGTCAAAAAGGTGGTGTGTGAAGTCACAAATGGACGTGTGTAAAGTCACAGAATGGAGGTGTGTGAAGTCAAAATGGAGGTGTGTGAAGTCAAAGAATGGAGGTGTGTGAAGTCACGGAATGGAGGTATGTAAAGTCATGTCATGGAGGTGTGTGAAGTCACAGAATGGAGGTGTGTGAAGTCATGGAATGGAGGTATGTAAAGTCATGTCATGGAGGTGTGTGAAGTCAGAATATAGGTGTGTGAAGTCATAGAATGGAGGTGTGTGAAGTCAGAATGGAGGTGTGTGAACTCATAGAATGGAGGTGTGTGAAGTTACAATGGAGGTGTGTGAAGTCATAGAATGGAAGTTTGTGAAGTCAAAATTAAGGTGTGTGAAATCACAGAATGGAGGTGTGTGAACTCACAGAATGGATGTGTGTGAAGTCAAAATTGTGATGTGTGAAGTCACCTATGGAGGTGTGTGAAGTCACAGAATTGTGGTGTGTGAAGTCAAAATGGAGGTGTATGAAGTCAAAGAAAGGAGGTGTGTGAAGTCATAGAATGGAGGTGTATGAAGTCATGGAATGGAGGTGTGTGAAGTCATAGAATGGAGATTTGTGAAGTCATAGAATGGATGTGTGTGAAGTCAGAATGGAGATGTGTGAAGTCACAGAATGGAGGTGTGTGAAGTCAAAGAATATTGGAGTGTGAAGTCATAGAATGGAGGTGTGTGAAGTCTTAGAATGGAGGTGTGTGAAGTCATAGAATGTAGGTGTGTGAAGTCACAGAAGGAAGGTGTGTGAAGTCACAGTATGGAGGTGTGTAAAGTCACAGAGTGGAGGTGTGTGAAGGCACAGAATGGAGGGGTGTGAAGTCAAAGAATGGCGGTATGTGAAGTCACAGAATGGAGGGGTGTGAAGTCAGAATAGAGGTGTGCGAAGTCATAGAATGGAGGTGTGTGAAGTCAGAATGGAGCTGTGTGAAATCATAGAATGGAGGTGTGTGAAGTCACAATGGAGATGTGTGAAGTCATACAATGGTGGTTTTTGAAGTCACAGAATGGAGGTGTGTGAAGTCATAGAATGGAGGTGTGTGAAGTCAGATTGGAGGTATGTGAAGTCACAGAATGGAGGTGTGTCAACTCAGAAAGGAGGTATGTGAAGTCACAGAATGGAGGTGTGGGAAATCATAGAATGGAGGTGTGTGAAGTCACAGAATTGAGGTGTACGAAGTCAGAATGGAGGTGTGTGTATTCAGAATGGAGGTGTGTGAAGTCAGAGACTGGAGGTGTGTGAAGTCACAATGCAGGTGTGTGAACTGATAGAACGTAGGTGTGAGAAGTCACAATGTAGGTGTGTGAAGTCATAGAATGGAGGTGTGTGAAGTCATAGAATGGAGGTGTGTGAAGTCACAAAATGGAGGTGTGTGAAGTCATATAATAGTGGTGTGTGAAGTCACAGAATGGAGGTGTGTGAACTCAGAATGGAGGTGTGTGAAGTCACAGAATGGAGGTGTGTGAAGTCAAAGAATGGATATGTGTGAAGTCACAGAATGGAGGTGTGTGAAATCGTAGAATGGAGGTGTGTGCAGTCAGAGAATCGAGGTGTGTGAAGTCACAGAATGGAGGTGTGTGAAGTCACAGAATGGAGGTGTGTGAACTCACAATGGAGGTGAGTGAAGTCACAGAATGGACTTGTGTGAAGTCATAGAAGGGAAGTGTGTAAAGTCATAGAATGGAGGTGTGTGATGTCAGAATGGAATTGTGTGAAGTCACAGAATGGAGGTATGTGCCGTCATATATGTTGGTGTGTGAAGTCATAGAACGGAGGTGTGAAGTCATAGAATGGAGGTGTGTGAAGTCATAGAATGGATGTGTGAAGTCACAGAAGGCAGGTGTGTGAAGTCACAGAACAGAGTTGTGTGAAGTCACAATGGAGGTGTGGGAATTCATAGAATGGAGGTGTGTGAAGTCAAAGAATGGAGGTGTGTGAAGTCATAGAATGGAGTTGTGTGTAGTCACAGAGTGTAGGTGTGTAAAGTCACAGAGTGGAGGTGTGTGAAGTCTCAGAATGGAGGTGTGTGAAGTCAGATTGGAGGTGTGTGAAGTAACAGTATGGAGGTGTTTCAACTCAGAAAAGAGGTGTGTGAAGTCATAGAATGGAGGTGTGTGAAGTCATAGAATGCAGTGGTGTGAAATCATGAATGGAGGTGTCGTAAGCCACAGAAATGAGGTGTATGAAGTCAAAATGGAAGTGTGTGAAGTCAGAATGGAGGTGTGTGAAGTCATAGAATGGAGGTGTGTGAAGTCATAGAATGGAGGTGTGTGAAGTCATAGAATGGAGGTGTGTGAACTCATCGAATGGAGGTGTGTAAAGTCATAGAATGGAGGTGTGTGAAGTCACAGATGGAGGTGTGTGAAGTCATAGGATGGAGGTGTGTGAAGTCACATAATGGAGGTGTGTGAAGTCACAGAATGGAGATGTGTGAACTTAGAATGGAGGTGTGTGAATTCACAGATGGGAGGTTTGTGAAGTCATAGAATAGATGTTTCTGAAGTAAGAATGAAGGTGTGTGAAGTCATAGAATGGACGTGTGTGAAGTCAAAATGCAGGTGTGTGAAGTCAACCAATGGAGGTGGGTTAAATCACAGAATGGAGGTGTGTGAAGTCACAGAATGGAAGTGTGTGAAGTCAAAATGGAGGTGTGTGAAGTCAGAGAATGGAGGTGTGTGAAGTCAGAGAATGGAAGTGTGTGAAGTCATAGAATGGAGGTGTGTCAAGTCAGAATGGAGATGTGTGAAGGCACAGAATGGAGGTGTGTGAAGTCATAGAATGTTGGTGTGTGAAGTCATACAATGGAGGTGTATGAAGTCATAGAGTGGAGGTGTGTGAAGTCATAGAATTGAGGTGTGTGAATTCATAGAACGGAGGTTTGTGAAGTCACAGATTGAGGTGTGTGAAGTCAGAATGGAGGTGTATGAAGTCAGAATGGAGGTGTGTAAAGTCATAGAATGGAGGTGTGTGAAGTCACAATGCAGGTGTGTGAACTCAGAGAATGGAGGTGTGTGAAGTCACAATGTAGGTGAGTGAAGTCATAGAATGTATGTGTGTAAAGTCAAAAAATTGAGGTGTGTGAAGACATAGAATGGAGGTGTTTGAGTCACAGAATGGAGGTGTGTGAAGTCATAGAATGGAGGTGTGTGAAGTCATAGAATGGAGGTGTGTGAAGTCATATATTGGAGGTGTGTGAAGTTACAGCATGGAGGTGTATGAAGTCACAGAATGGAGGTGTGTGAAGTCATAGAATGGAGATGTGTGAAGGCACAGAATGGAGGTGTGTGAAATCATAGAATGGAGGTGTGTGAAGTCAGAGAATCGAGGTGTGTGAAGTCACAGAATGGAGGTGTGTGAGGTCACAGAACGGAGGTGTGTGAACACACAATGGAAGTGAGTGAAGTCACAGAATGGAGGTGTGTGAAGTCATAGAATGGAGGTGTGTGAAGTCAGAATGGACTCTGGAAACTCATATAATGGAGGTGTGGGAAGTCAAAATGGAGATGTGTGAAGTCATAGAATGGTGGTTTTTGAAGTCACAGAATGGAGGCGTGTGAAGTCATAGAATGGAAGTTTGTGAAGTCAGATTGGAGGTATGTGAAGTCACAGAATGGAGGTGTGTCAATTCAGAAAGGAGGTATGTGAAGTCATAGAATGGAGGTGTGTGAAGTCAAAGAATGGAGGTGTGGGAAATCATAGAATGGAGGTGTGTGAAGTGACAGCACTGAGGTGTGTGAAGTCAGAATGGAGGTGTATGTATTCAGAATGGAGGTGTGTGAAGTCAGAGACTGGAGGTGTGTGAAGTCACAATGCAGGTGTGTGAACTGATAGAACGTAGGTGTGTGAAGTCACAATGTAGGTGTGTGAAGTCATAGAATGGAGGTGTGTGAAGTCATAGAATGGAGGTGTGTGAAGTCACAAAATGGAGGTGTGTGAAGTCATATAATGGAGGTGTGTGAAGTCATAGTATGGAGATGTGTGAACTCAGAATGGAGGTGTGTGAAGTCACAGAATGGAGGTGTGTGAAGTCACAGAATGGAGGTTTGTGAACTCATAGAATGGAGGTGTGTGAAGTTACAATGGAGGTGTGTGAAGTCATAGAATGGAAGTTTGTGAAGTCAAAATTAAGGTGTGTGAAATCACAGAATGGAGGTGTGTGAAGTCACAGAATGGATGTGTGTGAAGTCAAAATTGTGATGTGTGAAGTCACAAATGGAGGTGTGTGAAGTCACAGAATTGTGGTGTGTGAAGTCAAAATGGAGGTGTATGAAGTCAAAGAAAGGAGGTGTGTGAAGTCATAGAATGGAGGTGTATGAAGTCATGGAATGGAGGTTTGTGAAGTCATAGAATGGAGATTTGTGAAGTCATAGAATGGATGTGTGTGAAGTCAGAATGGAGATGTGTGAAGTCACAGAATGGAGGTGTGTGAAGTCAAAGAATATTGGAGTGTGAAGTCATAGAATGGAGGTGTGTGAAGTCTTAGAATGGAGGTGTGTGAAGTCATAGAATATAGGTGTGTGAAGTCACAGAAGGAAGGTGTGTGAAGTCACAGTATGGAGGTGTGTAAAGTCACAGAGTGGAGGTGTGTGAAGGCACAGAATGGAGGGGTGTGAAGTCAAAGAATGGCGGTATGTGAAGTCACAGAATGGAGGGGTGTGAAGTCAGAATAGAGGTGTGCGAAGTCATAGAATGGAGGTGTGTGAAGTCAGAATGGAGCTGTGTGAACTCATACAATGGAGGTGTGTGAAGTCACAATGGAGATGTGTGAAGTCATACAATGGTGGTTTTGGAAGTCACAGAATGGAGGTGTGTGAAGTCATAGAATGGAGGTGTGTGAAGTCAGATTGGAGGTATGTGAAGTCACAGAATGGAGGTGTGTCAACTCAGAAAGGAGGTATGTGAAGTCACAGAATGGAGGTGTGGGAAATCATAGAATGGAGGTGTGTGAAGTCACAGAATTGAGGTGTACGAAGTCAGAATGGAGGTGTGTGTATTCAGAATGGAGGTGTGTGAAGTCAGAGACTGGAGGTGTGTGAAGTCACAATGCAGGTGGGTGAACTGATAGAACGTAGGTGTGAGAAGTCACAATGTAGGTGTGTGAAGTCATAGAATGGAGGTGTGTGAAGTCATAGAATGGAGGTGTGTGAAGTCACAAAATGGAGGTGTGTGAAGTCACAGAATGGAGGTGTGTGAAGTCATAGAATGGAAGTGTGTAAAGTCATAGAATGGAGGTGTGTGAAGTCATAGAATGGAGGTGTGTGAACTCATCGAATGGAGGTGTGTAAAGTCATAGAATGGAGGTGTGTGAAGTCACAGATGGAGGTGTGTGAAGTCATAGGATGGAGGTGTGTGAAGTCATAGAATGGATGTGTGAAGTCACAGAAGGCAGGTGTGTGAAGTCACAGAACAGAGTTGTGTGAAGTCACAATGGAGGTGTGGGAATTCATAGAATGGAGGTGTGTGAAGTCAAAGAATGGAGGTGTGTGAAGTCATAGAATGGAGTTGTGTGTAGTCACAGAGTGTAGGTGTGTAAAGTCACAGAGTGGAGGTGTGTGAAGTCTCAGAATGGAGGTGTGTGAAGTCAGATTGGAGGTGTGTGAAGTAACAGTATGGAGGTGTTTCAACTCAGAAAAGAGGTGTGTGAAGTCATAGAATGGAGGTGTGTGAAGTCATAGAATGCAGTGGTGTGAAATCATGAATGGAGGTGTCGTAAGCCACAGAAATGAGGTGTATGAAGTCAAAATGGAAGTGTGTGAAGTCAGAATGGAGGTGTGTGAAGTCATAGAATGGAGGTGTGTGAAGTCATAGAATGGAGGTGTGTGAAGTCATAGAATGGAGGTGTGTGAACTCATCGAATGGAGGTGTGTAAAGTCATAGAATGGAGGTGTGTGAAGTCACAGATGGAGGTGTGTGAAGTCATAGGATGGAGGTGTGTGAAGTCACATAATGGAGGTGTGTGAAGTCACAGAATGGAGGTGTGTGAACTTAGAATGGAGGTGTGTGAATTCACAGAAGGGAGGTTTGTGAAGTCATAGAATAGATGTTTCTGAAGTAAGAATGAAGGTGTGTGAAGTCATAGAATTGACGTGTGTGAAGTCAAAATGCAGGTGTGTGAAGTCAACCAATGGAGGTGGGTTAAATCACAGAATGGAGGTGTGTGAAGTCACAGAATGGAAGTGTGTGAAGTCAAAATGGAGGTGTGTGAAGTCAGAGAATGGAGGTGTGTGAAGTCAGAGAATGGAAGTGTGTGAAGTCATAGAATGGAGGTGTGTCAAGTCAGAATGGAGATGTGTGAAGGCACAGAATGGAGGTGTGTGAAGTCATAGAATGTTGGTGTGTGAAGTCATACAATGGAGGTGTATGAAGTCATAGAGTGGAGGTGTGTGAAGTCATAGAATTGAGGTGTGTGAATTCATAGAACGGAGGTTTGTGAAGTCACAGATTGAGGTGTGTGAAGTCAGAATGGAGGTGTATGAAGTCAGAATGGAGGTGTGTAAAGTCATAGAATGGAGGTGTGTGAAGTCACAATGCAGGTGTGTGAACTCAGAGAATGGAGGTGTGTGAAGTCACAATGTAGGTGAGTGAAGTCATAGAATGTATGTGTGTAAAGTCAAAAAATTGAGGTGTGTGAAGACATAGAATGGAGGTGTTTGAGTCACAGAATGGAGGTGTGTGAAGTCATAGAATGGAGGTGTGTGAAGTCTTAGAATGGAGGTGTGTGAAGTCATATATTGGAGGTGTGTGAAGTTACAGAATGGAGGTGTATGAAGTCACAGAATGGAGGTGTGTGAAGTCATAGAATGGAGATGTGTGAAGGCACAGAATGGAGGTGTGTGAAATCATAGAATGGAGGTGTGTGAAGTCAGAGAATCGAGGTGTGTGAAGTCACAGAATGGAGGTGTGTGAGGTCACAGAACGGAGGTGTGTGAACACACAATGGAAGTGAGTGAAGTCACAGAATGGAGGTGTGTGAAGTCGTAGAATGGAGGTGTGTGAAGTCAGAATGGACTCTGTGAACTCATATAATGGAGGTGTGGGAAGTCAAAATGGAGATGTGTGAAGTCATAGAATGGTGGTTTTTGAAGTCACAGAATGGAGGCGTGTGAAGTCATAGAATGGAGGTGTGTGAAGTCAGATTGGAGGTATGTGAAGTCACAGAATGGAGGTGTGTCAATTCAGAAAGGAGGTATGTGAAGTCATAGAATGGAGGTGTGTGAAGTCAAAGAATGGAGGTGTGGGAAATCATAGAATGGAGGTGTGTGAAGTGACAGCACTGAGGTGTGTGAAGTCAGAATGGAGGTGTATGTATTCAGAATGGAGGTGTGTGAAGTCAGAGACTGGAGGTGTGTGAAGTCACAATGCAGGTGTGTGAACTGATAGAACGTAGGTGTGTGAAGTCACAATGTAGGTGTGTGAAGTCATAGAATGGAGGTGTGTGAAGTCATAGAATGGAGGTGTGTGAAGTCACAAAATGGAGGTGTGTGAAGTCATATAATGGAGGTGTGTGAAGTCATAGTATGGAGATGTGTGAACTCAGAATGGAGGTGTGTGAAGTCACAGAATGGAGGTGTGTGAAGTCACAGAATGGAGGTGTGTGAAATCGTAGAATGGAGGTGTGTGAAGTCACAGAATGCAGGTGTGTGAAATCACAGAATGGAGGTGTGAGAAGTCACAGAATGGAGGTGTGTGAACTCACAATGGAGGTGATTGAAGTCACAGAATGGAGGTGTGTGAAGTCATAGAATGGAAGTGTGTGAAGTCATAGATGGAGGTGTGTGATGTCAGAATGGAGGTGTGTGAAGTCACAGAATGGAGGTATGTGACGTCATAAATGTTGGTGTGTGAAGTCATAGAATGGAGGTGTGAAGTCATAGAATGGAGGTGTGTGAAGTCATAGAATGGAGGTGTGTGAAGTCACAGAAGGCAGGTATGTGAAGTCACAGAATAGAGTTGTGTGAAGTCACAATGGAGGTGTGTGAATTCATAGAATGGAGGTGTGTGAAGTCAAAGAATGGAGGTGTGTGAAGTCATAGAATGTAGGTGTGTGAAATCACAGAATGGAGTTGTGTGTAGTCATTGAGTGTAGGTGTGCAAAGTCACAGAGTGGAGGTGTGTGAAGTCTCAGAATGGAGGTGTGTGAAGTCATACAATGGAGGTGTTTGAAGTCATAGAATGTTGGTTTTTGAAGACACAGAATGGAGGTGTGTGAAGTCATTGAATGGAGGTGTGTCAACTCAGAAAGGAGGTGTGTGAAGTCATAGAATGGAGGTGTGTGAAGTCATAGAATGCAGTTGTGTGAAATCATAGAATGGAGGTGTGTGAAGCCACAGAAATGAGGTGTTTGAAGTCAAAATGGAAGTGTGTGAAGTCAGAATGGAGATGTGTGAAGTCATAGAATGGAGGTGTGTGAAGTCATAGAATGGAGGAGTGTGAAGTCAGAATGGAGGTGTGTGAAGTCACAGATGGCGGTGTGTGAAATCATAGAATGGAGGTGTGTGAAGTCACAGAATGGAGGTGTGTGAACTCATAGAATGGAGGAGTGTGAAGTCAGAATGGAGGTGTGTGAAGTCACAGATGGAGGTGTGTGAAATCATAGAATGGAGGTGTGTGAAGTCACAGAATGGAGGTGTGTGAAGTCACAGAATGGAGGTGTGTGAATTCAGAATGAAGGTGTGTGAATTCACAGAAGGTAGCTTTGTGTATTCATAGAATGGATGTTTCTGAAGTAAGAATGAAGGTGTGTGAAGTCATAGAATGGAGGTGTGTGAAGTCAAAATGCAGGTGTGTGAAGTCAAACAATGGATGTGTGTTAAGTCACAGAATGGAGGTGTGTGAAGTCACAGAATGGAAGTGTGTGAAGTCAAAATGGAGGTGTGTGAAGTCAGAGAATGGAGGTGTGTGAAGTCATAGAATGGAGGTGTGTAAAGCCATAGAATGTAGGTGTGTAAAGTCAAAAAATGGAGGTGTGTGAAGTCATAGAATGGAGGTGTTTGAGTCACAGAATGGAGGTGTGTGAACTCAGAATGGAGGTGTGGGAAGTCATAAAATGGAGGTGTGTGAAGTCAGAGAATGGAGATGTGTGAAGGCACAGAATGGAGTTGTGTGAAATCATAGAATGGAGGTGTGTGAAGTCAGAGAATCGAGGCTTGTTTAAAAAATATCCAGAAAGCTGAGCATGATGGGGTGGTGGCTCACTTCTATAATCCTAGCTACTCAGGAGGCTGAGATCTGAGGATCAAGGTTTAAAGCCATCCTGGCACAAAAAGACCTGAGACTCTTATCTCCAATTTACTTTTAGAAAATGGGAAGTGGGGCTTGGCTCAAGGGTAAGGTGGTAGCCTGGAGCTGAAGAGCTCAGGGATAGTGCCCAGGCTGAGTTCAAGATCTATGACCCACCAAAAAAAAAACAAAAAACAAAAAATAATATGGAAAACCTTGGGTTCTGTGAATTTTATCAGGCATATAAATGTTTTTTTGCTGTTGAAATAAATTGTTTGGAAATATTTTAAAAGTTTTTACCTAGAAATGTACACTACAAATGGAATTAATAACAAACACAAAATATGAAAAAGATACAAATTATCACAATATGGGTATCCTGCTTCTGTATCTTTCACTGACTCCTGTTCAAATGAGTCACATATTGTGAATCATTTCTCCCAGTCGATATATGGCACACATGTTAGCTTTTACTGAACTTCTTGGAAAATCAAAAGCAAATACTAAGCAAATGTGTGTTAGCTTTTGTCAACAGTGATATTTCAAATATAAATCCCTACTCATTGCATTATTTAATATCAATGCCGGAATCTAACTTACACTGGCAGAATCTTCAATCTTTTGAGAATCTTCAAAAGGGTGTGTAAATATTTAGGATCGTTATGTCTTCCTGGAGGAAAGATCCGGTTAGTGGTATATAGTAACCTTGTTTGTCTTTTCTTACTAATTTTAGTGTGAAGTCTATTTTATCTGATATGAGGATGGCAACTCCAGCCTGTTTATGGGGGCAGTTAGCTTGATAGAGTTTATTCCAACCTCTCACTTTCAAAAGATGATTGTTTTTGGGTAAGATGTGTCTCTTGAAGACAGCAGAACGATGGCTCTTGCTTTTTGATCCAACTAGACAGCCTATGCCGTTTAATTGGAGAGTTAAGTCCATTGATATTGAGAGTTAGGATTGAGAGATATTTATTAGCTCTAGATTCTCAAATTTGTTGGCGTAAAGTTTTCAGAAGTATTCCCTCATGATATTCTGGATCTTGGTAATTTCTGTCGTGATATTACCATTTTCATCTGCGATTTTGTTTATTTCGATATGCTCTCTTCTTTTTTTGGTAGGATTTGCTAAGGGCTTGTCAATTTTGTTAATTCTTTCAAAGAACCAACGCCTTCTTTTGTTGATTCTTTCTGTAGTTTTTTTTATTCCAAATCATTTAATTCTGCTTTGATTTTAATAATTTGCTTTCTCCTAATGGGTTTAGGGTTGGTTTGTTGCTCTTTTTCCAGGAGGTTAAGGTGAGATATTAACTAGTTGTTTTGCCATTTTTCCAACTTGCTGTTGTAGGCACTCAGCGCTATAAATTTTCCTCTGAGTACTGCCTTTGTTGTGTCCCTAAGGAGTTGATATTTGTGTGCTCCTTATTGTTAAATTTCATAAACAGTTGGATATCTGTTCTGATCTCTTCGATTACCCATTGTTTTTGATTCAACAATGTGTTGTTCAGTCTCCATGAGTTACAGGGTTGTCTTTGGTGGAGATGTGTGTTCAGCTCCAATTTGATGCCTTTATGGTCTGAGAGTGTGCATGGAATAATTTCAGTGTTTCTGAATCTGTCCAGGTTTGCTTTATGGCCTAAGATGTGGTCTATTTTGGAAAATGTTCCATGTACTGCTGAGAAAAACGTATATTGTGGTGTTACTGGGTGGAATATTCTGCAGATGTCTGTTACATCTACTCGGTCTATATAGTTGTTCAGTTCTAAGGTTTCTCTGTCGAGTTTTTGCCTTGTTCATCTGTCCATAGGTGAGAGTGGTGTGTTAAACTCACCAACAATCACTGTATTTCGATCTATGTATGGTTTTCGTGTAAGTAAAGTTTGCTTGATGAAGTTTGGAGCTCCGGGATTGGGTGTGTAAATATTTAGGATCGTTATGTGTTCTGGGAGGAAAGATCCCTTTAGTAGTATGTAGTAACCTTCTTTGTCTTTTCTTACTAATTTTAGTTTGAAGTCTATTGTATCTGATATGAGGATGGCAACTCCAGCCTGTTTATGGGGGCAGTTAGCTTGATAGAGTTTATTCCAACCTCTCACTTTCAAAAGATGATTGTTTTTGGGTAAGATGTGTCTCTTGAAGACAGCAGAACGATGGCTCTTGCTTTTTGATCCAACTAGACAGCCTATGCCGTTTAATTGGAGAGTTAAGTCCATTGATATTGAGAGTTAGGATTGAGAGATATTTATTAGTTCCTACCATTTTTAAAAGCTTTTAGTAGGGCCTGTGTCTTGAAAGTTCTTGTGGTCCTTAGATGGTATGCTGTTTAGGTGCCATTTCTTTCCCTATGTTGCATTTATTTTGGTTTTGTATGTATAGAGCATCGTTGAGAATTCTCTGTAGTGTTGGTTTTGTTTCGACATGTTGTTGCAGCTTTTCCCTGGAATGGAATGTTTTATTGTTCCCTCAGTTTGAATGAGAGGTTAGCTGGCTACAGTATTCTTGGTTGGTAGTTATTTGATTTAAGGGCATGACATATATGCTTCCAGTCACTTCGTGCTTGCATGGTCTCTGCTGAGAATTCTGGGGTTATTCTGATTGGTTTGCCTTTATAGGTACTGATCCATTTTCCCTGGCTGCCTTTAGGATCTTTCCTTTCGTTTCTCTTGATCCAGTACGGATCACAATGTGGCGGTGGCATGTTCTTTTCTGGTCAGGTCTGTTTGGGGTTCTAAAAGCTTCTCGTATCTGGATGGGCCTGCCCTTGTGGATATTTGGGAAATTCTCTGAGATGATTCCCTGAAGTATATTTCCAATACCATTGACCTCTTTCTCCACGCCCTCCTCAATACCAACTAGCCTTAAATTAGGCTTCCTAATTGTATCTTGGACCTCCTGAAGCGCTCTCTCATATTTCCTAGATTTGGATTGACTCATTTTCTGTTCTTTATAATACCTAAATTATCTTCAGCCCCGGAAATACTCTCCTCTGCATTGTCTAACCTGCTATCAAAGCTATCTACTTTATTTTTCATCTCCCTCGCTGCTAATTGCTCACTTTTGATGCCTTGTGTCTCTTGTTTTTGAACATGTATGGATTTCTTTATCTCCTTGATTTCCTTTTGAGTGGTTAGCTAAGTAGCTTTATTTTCTTTGGACATTTGCTGGAGTTTCGTCACGTTTTTATTTGTGGATTCTATGAATTCATCCATCTTTCTTTGAAAAACCTTTATTATGGCCTCCTTTATGGCTTCTCCTTTTTCACTTCTCACCTTGTTTTTACTTTCCTCTTGTTCAGTTATGGCTTCCTCCATTATCTCTTTCTTTATATTTTCACATTTTCCACTAATGATGTTTATCAATTGCATTTGTGTAGCACTTGGAAGACTCTGGTCTAGGTTTGCTAGTGACTGTTTCATTGTCTATTTACATTGGGTGGGGGATGTTGTTTCTTGATTTGACATTTTTCTTGAGTTTCTTGTTCTGCCCATTTGAAAATGGGAGCAAGATTACTACTAAATACGATTATAGTTTTTCAGATTTAACTAACCTAGACATCTGTAGCTGGCAGACACTAGATGTTCACAAGTTTTGATTGGTATTATCATTCTTTCTTTTTGTGCACTTACAGACCAGTCTAATACAACCACTCATAAGCGATTTATACCCCAAACAATAAGCCTCTCAATCTATCTCTATTGTCTTTAAGTCACTCTGAGCCTAGAGAATAATTAACCACCTACATATACAATATTCCTCAACAGCCATCAAGTGTAGATCCGTGCAGTATAAGGGTTGAAAGACGAGCAGAAGTCCAGAGATAGAAAAAAAGAATGAGAGAGGTCAGGGGAGGTGCAAGAGGATTAACGTAGGAGTGTAAGAATATTGTAGTCATGAAGAAAATGTATAGCATAAGGATAACTGACCTAAGTTGGTAAGTAGGTAGCATATTTGAGTACAAAGTTTGGAAAGTATTAGAATAAAACTTATGTGTTGCTGCACGACTAGCTCTTAGCCCAACCAGTGGCCTCACAGTGGACCATGGGATGGATCTGTTTTTCTTGTCTACGTTGAGGGAAAGGGGTATTTCACAAGATGCAGAAGCGAAGATTTCAGAAGCAAATGCTGTGAGTGAATTAGCTCATAAAAAGTATTTTTATTTTCTTTTATCTTTCTGCCAGTCTTGGGGCTTGAATTCAGGACCTGAGCACTGTCCTCGGGTTTTCTCAAGTCTAGCCCTCTGCCACTTGAGCCACAGGGCCACATCTAGATTTTCTATCTATGTGATACTGAGCAATCAAACCCAGATCTTCATGGATGCTAGGCAAGCACTCTACCACTATGCCAAACTCTCAACCCTGACATAGTAATTATAAAGTCATCATCATCATCATCATATCCAAATATCTTTTCTCCTACAAAGAATGAACACTTAACTGTGTCTAATGCTTTTTTTTTAATTTCACTAATTCTTCTGTGTTTTTCCCTCTTGCATTTTTTACACTTGACAGCAAAGCTAATCATCAGGAAAAAATTGATTAGGATACAGAAACCTAATAATATCCTAGTAGATTGACGTCAAAAATATGTGCAAGATGCCCTGTGTGTTTCACCTAGTGGTAGAGTACTTGGCTACCAAGCAAAAAGGCTCAGGTTTGATTCCTCATTACCACATACATAGAAAACGCTGCAAGTGGTGCTGTGGCTCGATGGGACAGCTAAAGCCTAAAGACAGCCCAAGAACAATGTTCACACTCTGAAGTCAATCCCAAGACTAGCAAAAACAAAAAAAAATTCGACAAGGGGCAAAATGCATGCAGAGAAGGCACTGTGAAGCAAATGTTTTGTAAAGGATGAGGGCAATATTGACCCTTAAGTTTGGATCTTACCTAAGAAAGGCTCCTTGAGCCTGAGACCAGACTGGTAGTTGGGCCTAGTGGAAGACATTGGGATTGGACAAATAAGGTGTGCTGTTTACTACATCCACATGTATATTGTGAGATTGGAGGAGATGTTCAGCCTCCAGTATGTCTCTGGTGAGGTCTTTTGTGGGCAAGGATCTTTGGTCATTGGGCCCTGAGAGGTGACCCTGCCTCCCTCACAATGGAACAGAATATGGAACCCTGGTAACCAAGCCACTGTAACTAACAACCAGCTCAAGCCAGCTCACTTGGCCTGTGGCTCAGGAGGAAGAAAGATGTTGCTGTGCTCTTGCCAAAGGTCAGGAAACTCGAGTCTCAGGCATGGAAGTTGTGGATGTCTTACTCGAAGATGTACATGCTAGATCATTGCCAAGCCACAAATCCAGTATAACAGAACTTTCTCTAAGAAGAAGGCCAGGAAAATCCAGGGCAACCAGATGAGGTAAATTTCTAAGAAGAAATGTATTTGACCCCATCATCCTCCCTACACACTACAACTTTCTTTTTTTTCATTTTTTTATTGTAATTAGTAAAAGGGTTAGATGATATTTGCCAGATAGAAGGTGCATTAATTCACATACATTGATACCCTTTCACATGTCTTGGTACCCATTTCCCTCCAACCCCACACCCCCCACCCGTCTTGGTTTTCCCCCCTTCCCTATCAAATTTCAAATATCCAAATACAAATAAATTCAATATATAAGATAAAGTGAGATACTATACCAATAAGGGATAACCAAGGGACAGCAAACGAGATGAGAGACAACATAGTACTTTAAGGACAACAATCATTCATTATATGGCTTTTGTGTCAATAACCTGGAGGTCTTTTCAATTAGCTTCACATTATATGGCCTTATATATGGCCTTTTGCTCTATTGACAATCTCTGCTAGTAGAGCCCAAGGTTTCTACTGATTATGACGAATGAAGGAAACCACTGAGCCTAAGTTCCTTTGAGTCTGTCTTACTTCACTTAATATGATTTGTTCTAAGTCTTTCCATTTCCTAACAAATGGGGCGATGCCATTCTTTCTGACAGCAGCATAGAATTCCATTGTGTACAAATACCACAACTTGTTGATCCACTCATCAACTGAGGGACATCTGGGTTGGTTCCATATCTTTACTATGGTGAATAGTGCTGCAATGAACATTGTTGTGCTAGTGGGTTTAGTATGCCCTTGTTTCTGGATTGTTGGGTAAATGCCAAGTAGTGGAATTTCTGGGTCATAGGGGAGTTCTATGTTTAGCCTTTTGAGGCACTGCCAAACTGCTTTCCATAGTGGTTGAATGAGTTTGCACTCCCACCAACAGTGTAGTAGTGATCCCTCCTGGCCGCATCCCTTCCAGCATCTGTTGTCATTCGTTTTCCTGATCCTGGCCATTCTAACTGGAGTTAGGTGGAATCTTAGACTTGTTTTGATTTGCAGTTCTTTTATGACCAGAGATATGGAGCATTTCTTCATGTGTCTATAGGCCATTTTTGTTTCTTCTTCAGAGAAGACTCTCTTTAAGTCTTTGGCCCATTTTTAATGGGATGAGTGTTACTTTGGAGGTTAGTTTTGGAGTGATTCAATTTTTTGAGTTGTTGATATATTTTAGATATGAGGCCTTTGTCTCTTGTTTGGTTGGGGAAGATCTTCTCCCACTCTGTAGGCTTTCTGATTAGTTTACTAGCTATATCCGTTGCCATACAAAAGCTCTGCAGTTTAATGCAGTCCCACTTATCCAGCCTTTCTCTGATTTGTTGTGATTCTTGGTCCTTATTAAGAAAGTTTCGACCTGTGCCAAGGAGGCCTAGTGTATCTCCTGTTCCTTCCTGTAAACTTTTCAGTGTGTCAGCTTTTACCTCCAGGTCTTTGATCCATTTGGAGTTAATTCTAGTGCAAGGTGACAAAGAAGGATCCAACTTTAGTTTTCTGCAGGTGTTTAACCAGTTCTGCCAGCACAACTTGTTGAAGAGGCTATCTTTCTTCCATTCTATTTTTTTGGCTCCCTTGTCAAAGATTAGGTGGCCATAGGTCTGTGGTTTAATATCTGGGTCCGCAGTTCTACTCCATTGGACTTCAGGCCTGTTCTTGTGCCAGTACCAAGCTGTTTTGAGAATTATAGCTCTGTAATAGAGTCTTAAGTTTGTAATTGAAATTCCTCCAGCGCTGTTCTTTCTGCTAAGAAGTGTTTTTGCTATACGGGGTCTTTTATTATTCCATATGAAATTTTGAATTGCCTCTTCTATTTCTTTAAAGAATGACATTGGGATGTTGATTGGTATTACATTGATTTTGTAGATAGCCCTTGGCAAGATTGTCATTTTCACAATGTTGATTCTTCCAATCCAGGAGCATGGGAGGTTTTTCCATTTCCTTAGTTCTGCTTTAATTTCCTTTTTTATGGTTTTAAAGTTTTCATCTAAACGGTCCTTTACATTCTTAGTTAAGCTAATTCCTAGGTACTTTATTTTCTTTGAGGCTACTGTGAAAGGAGTTTCTTTCCTGATTATTGCCTCGTTCCTCTCAGTGTTGGCGTAAAGGAAGGCAGTTGATTTGTGAGGGTTGATTTTATGGACTGCTACCCTTCCAAAGCTTTGAATCAGCACAAGGAGCTTGGGAGTAGGGTCTATAGGATTCTTTAAATACAGAATCATGTCATCTGCAAAGAGGGATAGTTTTATTTCCTCTTTCCCTACTTGGATCCCCTTTATGCTTGTTTCTTGCCTTATTGCACTGCCTAGGCGTTCTAGTACTATGTTAAAATGGAGTGGAGATAATGGGCATCCTGAATGCTAACCCTTAGCACTTTTATGCAAAGCTTAGGCCTGTGGCATTTTAAGCACAATTCAACGTTCTGTTTTTTGCTGGTTAATTAGAGGTAAAAGTCTTATGGAATTTATTGCATGGCTGATTTTGACCTGGAATCCTCAGGTCTCAGCTTATCTTGAGTAGCTAGGATTACAGTACTTTTACAACCTGTATGCTCATACACATCGCTTCTGATCCAAACACTCATTGTTCAATTTAACTAACAAGATGTGAGGAAAGATGATTGACTGTAATTTACTAGATGGGCTTCTAGTGAGTATATATTTCCACTTCCACTCTGAAGCCAGGGAAATGTTTCTGGTACATGTTTCAACTATCTCCCAAAGAGGAAATAATGTGTGAGTACATTTGCTAGTATTTCAGATAGGAGATGGACTTTGGTGTTTGGAACCTGTTGGGCAGAGTGTATCAGCTGGGCTGTGATAACAGAGATGATGTTTCAGACAGGAATATTTTCATCCCAGACAGACTTAATCCAGATCCTTGGATCTCAGGCCTTGAGTAGATAGAATTACAAGTGTGAGCTGCCACCACCACCTGGTTCATTTTGGAAACCTTAATTGCTTCTCATTTGTTCCTTTCCTTTTTTGGAAGATTGATCTAAGCTGGCTGATTGTGCATCTCAATGAAGTGATTGGCCTCAGGAATTGCAAATATTTGTTTCATCAGCACGGAATGAATGAAGTTGATCTAAACCCAATAGTATTTTCCTTCTGATAAATAGGGAACTTACTTATATCATTTTTCCTTGCCTTTTCCTTCCCAAAGCAAGCAACATGTTTCTTAAAAACTATACTTCATGAGAATATTATAATTAGAAGCTATCTTCTGCACACTTCAGAATAGTCCTTGCATTTATAAACTTATATTACAATATTAGGTAGAAGAATGGTGACTGTTAGTTTCATAACTATTTCATATGTTTTACTCTTTAAGGCTCATTAACTCAAGAAGGGATTAAATACATTTAGATAATAGTAGAACATAGCTGCTGCTGATTTGATGTGTGTGCAAATATACACAGATTTATTAGGATTACTCAAAAGTTTTCTTCAAATTTTCAGTAGTAGACTGCTATGCTAACTGGAAGGTGATAGTAATGATGCTGAAATTCTATGAATCAGCTATGAAGCAGAATTTCAGGGGAGAGTATTTGCTAGGGACTTAATTTCTAAGACGAATATCAAGAATATTGAACTATAACAGTAAATGATGGAGGACTCAGCGTCACATTTTGTTTGTTTTATGCAAGTCTTGGGACTTGAACCCAGGGCCTGGGAACTGTCCTTAAATGTTTTTTATTTTTTTGCTTCAGGCTAGTGTTCTACCACTTGATCCACAGATCCACCTCCAGATTTTTGGTAATGAACTGTAAATCAGAATATCATGCAATTTGTTTGGGCTGGATTCAAACCTGATTCTGTGTAGATAGGATTCCAAGTGTGAGCGCACAGAGCCTGGCTAGTATCATTCATCATTCAAGTCATGGGACTGCAATTCTGCACCTGGGTCTTGTCACTGAGCTTTTCAGCTCAAGACTACTGCCCTATCCCTTGAGCCATAGGGCCACTTCTGGGTTTCTGGTGGTTAATTGGAGATAAGAGTCACATGGACTTCAGTGCCCAGGCTGACTTTGAACTGCTATCCTTGGATCCCAGCCTCTTGAGTAGCTACATTTACAAGTGTGAGCCACCACACCCGGCTAAATTATTTTTTAAGTTAATTTCTTTTGTTAAGTCAATATATAGTTGGCATACGGTTACATAAGTAATGAACACATTTCTTAAGAAAATTGTTATCCCCTCCCTCCTTTTTCTCTGTTTTCCTACCCTCAGCCCCCTTTCTACCCAGATTGTTCAGTTCATTTCCGTTTAGTGTCTTCCAAGTATCACTGTTCAATTGGTTCACCCATTTTCCTTTGTTTTTTTTTTTACCATTTTATTATACCCTCTCCATTCCCAAAATCACATAAACCTATGTACAAGACACAGGGTAGCCGAATTCAACACAGTGACTACAGAGAATAAAACTAAAGGGAAAAAGAAGAAAAAAGGTAAAAAGCAAAGAAAATGAAAGAACATCATACAGTACCTTAGAAGCAACAACACTGAAAAAACAAAACATAAAACCTTGGGCTGAAAATGAAGCTTGCCTAGCCTGTATGAAACCCTGGATTCCATTCCTCAGCACCACATAAACAAAAACTGGAAGTGCCACTGTGACTCAGCTGGTAGATTTCTAACGTTCAGCACAGAGTGTCTCCAAGTGACAAAAATCTGTCACATTTAAGTCAGGCTTCAAAACTTTGCTAGGAACCAGTTACGTGATTTGGAATAAAGTCCAGTTTTCAAAAAATCACTAGCCAGGCGCTGGAGGGTCATAATTGTCATTCTACTAGCCAGGGAGAAGGTGATTCAAAGCCTTTGCAAGCAAAAAAACGAAAACAAAAAAAACTGTAAGATTCTTCTCTCCACTTATCCACCCAAAAACTAAGTGGAGTTGTGGCTAAAACTGGTACAGCATTAGCCTTGAGGAAAAAGAACTAAGAGACCTTGCCCAGGTCCAAAGTTCAAGCTCCCCACCAAGAAAGAAAAAAAGGAGTCCAGATACCTTAGTTTCAAAAGTATATCTGGATATCTTAGTAGATTTTTCTGATCTCTCCTCATTCATCTGATGGAACCACATAATCTTGATCCTGATCTGACTAAGAGCCTGCATTGTGCTTAATAAATTCATTCCACATATTCCAGTAGAATTTGGACAGCTAACAGCCAATTACCAATGCTTTATTCTACGTTTAGACCAGTATGTCTTCATACCATCTACACAGTCAGCTATATCATATTTCCAGAAGTATCATTGAGTGTAGAACACTCAGAACTAAAATAATTGCATAAAGATGTAATAAAACCCCTTGATTCATTAAGAAAATTTCTGTACCACTTAGAGCAAGTACATTAGTGGTATTTACCTCTAGCCTCTTTTTTAAAAAAATTTATTAACATTGAATTTTACATCATATTTCAAATGTCATGTTTAACCAACAAGTATTCAAGAAGGGAATCGCTATACAATCACTGGCACATAGATTTTAGAATATAGTAAAAATTAAGCTGAGTCTTTGTATGTCATAGATACAGATTAATCTATAATAAAACACATGTCTATAGAGTGTATAGTCTATCCTAGATTTTTATGTCTATGTAGTTATGTTTATATCTCCAAAATTATGTCCAGAACTTTGGGTATCAACTATTCAATCATCGCTCTACTACTGTTTGAAACTAATATCCATATATTAAGGATACCATGTACCTTTTGTTCCTTGGTCTTGACTTATCTCACTCAACAGGATTCACTCTAATTTCATCCACTACTCCAAAAATGCCATTATTATTTTTTTCTGTGCAGATCTTCTTTTTATGTATTTATTTTTATTGTAATTTATAGAAGGGTTACATTATATTCACCAGATAGAAGGTGCATTACTTCTCAAACTTTGATACCCCATGTAATGATATGGTCCCCATTTCCCTTCCCCTACTCCCACTCATGTTCATTTCCCCCCTTCCCTATCCAATTTCAAATAACCAATTAGGCACATATGAAATATATCAGAAAACAAGGTGAAATATTGTAACAATATGATATAACCAAGGGATAGCAAAAGAGATAAGAGATCACATAGTTCATTAAGGACAACAATCACTCATTATATGAGTTTTGTTTCTTTATCTTGGAGGTCCTTACATTTAGTGTCATACTATTTGTCACGATGTCTCTAGATTTTGTTCTATTTTAAATCTCTGGTAGCAGAGCCCAAGGTTTCTACTGAATTTGACAAATGAGGGAGACTCTTGGGCCTATGTTCCTTTGAGTTTGGCTTACTTCACTTAATATGATTTTTTTCCTTTTCATCCACTTCCCCGAGAATGCCATTATTTTATCTTGTCGGTTGGCTATGTATCATTCCATTGTGTGTGTGTGTGTGTGTGAGTGTGTGTGTGTGTGTGCGCGCGCGTGTATCACATTTTTTGTAGTAGGGCATCTGGTTGTTTCCATCATCCAGCCTCATTTTCTACAGATATTTTTATAGTCTCTTTTTTTTTCAGGGTATTGTATAGAGGGGTTACGATTACATTTACAGGTAGTGGACTGCATTACTTCTCACACATTTATTCCACTCATGTTTTTGTCCCCAGTTCCCTCTGCCCTCCCCTTCCCAAT
The DNA here is from genome assembly GCA_024803745.1 of Megascapheus bottae. Classification (NCBI taxonomy): domain Eukaryota; kingdom Metazoa; phylum Chordata; class Mammalia; order Rodentia; family Geomyidae; genus Megascapheus; species Megascapheus bottae. The sequence continues at coordinate 5,076,400 of JANJXV010000052.1, read as the reverse complement.
CATCTTGTTTCCCCCTTTCCCTTTCCTATTTGACATAAACAAATAAACATATATACAATATGCCAGGGAAAATATCAGATACAGTAACAATCTGACATTAACCAAAGGGCAAAATAAGAGATGAGAAATAACATAGTAGATTAAGGACAAAAATCACACAAGATTAAGAGCAACGATGACACAAGATATAGCTCTTGTTCCCATATCCTAGAGATCCTTTCATTTAGTCTCATCCTATATGACCTTATATACCTAGGTTTTTGAGTTATTGTAATCCTCTGCTAGGAGACTCCTAGATGTGAACTAATTATTACAAATGAGGGAAACCATTGAGCTTATGTTTCTTTGGGTCTGGCTTGCTTCACTTAATATGAATTTTTCCAACTCTTTCCATTTCCTTACAAATGGGGCGATGTCTTTCCTTCTGATGGCAGCATAGCATTCCATTGTGTATAAGTACCACATCTTCTTGATTCAGTCATCTACTGAGTGGCATCTGGGTTGGTTTCATAGCTTTGCTATGGTAAATAGTGCTGCAATGAGCATCATTGTGCTAGTGGCTTTAGTATGTCCTTTTTTCTGGACAATTGGGAATGGAAGCCATCATGCTGGCTCACAACTTAATTTCAGCTACTTAGGAGGCTCAGGGCTTAGGATCACAGGTCAAAGCCAACCAGAGCCCTACAGTGTGTGAGATCAAACTCTGTGAACATACAAGGACTGTAAGAGGAATCTCACTGCCTGGGAATGTAGCCTAATGGTAGAGTGCTCACCTAGAATGCATGAAGACCTAGGTTCTATTCACCAGTACCGCATACTCAAGAAAAAAGCTAGAAGTGGCGCTGTGTCTCAAGAGGCAGAGCACTCACCTTGGGCAAGCGAGTCCAATGAAAATGTCTAGGCCCTGAGTCCAAGCCGTAGGACTGGCAAAAAGAAAAAAAAAGAGCAATCTTTCTTAAGTAACAAGGAATGTACCCTATATTTATACAGACTGAAAAATTCATTAAGAAATTAGAAAATATGTATAAAGTGCATAATTTCTTTTGTGTGTTGGCACTGGGTCTTCAACTGAGTACTTCAGCTCTATCCCTGACCTTTTCTGCTCAAGGCTAGCACTCTACCAATGCAGCCCCAAATCAACTATCTTCAATTGAGATATAAGCGATGAATATTTCAGGGTGCTTCATGAAAAACATTTTTATAAATTGAAACTTTCAACAGAGTCTTATTTTAATATGAATGTTGAGATGGGAAGAGACAGAAAAAGTGAAATGTTTCCTGATCCCCATAGAGAAGAGACTCAGCAGAACCACTGTGGTCTGCAGGCTTCTTTGTGAGTTTTGTTTGCTTGTTTGATTTTTGTCAATTGTGGGGCTTGAACTCTGGGCCTGGGCACTGTCCCTGAGCTCTTCAGCTCAAGGCTAGTGCTTTAATCTGTGAGCCACAGTGCCACTTCTGGTTTTTCTGGCAGTTAACTGGGTACTTTGGCTGGCTTTAAACTTTGATTCTCATATCTTAGCCTCCTGAGTATCTAAGATTATAAGTGTGAGGTACCATCACCAGGCTGCTGCTCTGTTACTATGCAGGTTCTGGATCAAGAACTTCAAGTTCTTACTTCAATTTTTTCTTATCTTGCCTGATACTCTGCCATTTGAACGAAGCCCCAGTTCCTGGTCTTTGTTGGTTGTGAGAGATATTATAATTTTCTAATATTCAGAGCAATGATTATAAAACCCAGCATTTTACTTACTTGAATAAATTAAGAGGCAGGACCTAGTGAGATGGAAAACAAAATTTTTTTTCAAGTTGCTATCCTGTTCTAATGCATAAGTCTGGCTATTTTGCTTACACACAAATATGTATTTTACCAGTTTCTACTCTATTTTTGCTTAGCTTAAAACCACCACTGCCATTTCTTAGATTTTGTTGTTGTTGTTTGCGGTGCTTGAACTCTGTGCCTGGGCTGTTCCTCAGATCTTCAGTTCAATGCCAGTGCTCTACTACTTTTGATTTGGCCAGTCCTGGGCTTGAACTCAGGGACTGAGCACTGTCCTTATATTTTCTCAAGGCTAGGGCTCTACCACTTCAGCCTCAGCACCACTTCCAGCATTTTTCTATGTATGTGGTATTGAGGAATTAAACCCAGGTCTTCGTGCATGCTAGGCAAGCACTCTACCACTAGGCCAAACTCTCTGTGAAGTCACAGAATGGAGGTGTGTGAACTCACAATGGAGGTGAGTGAAGTCACAGAATGGAGGTGTGTGAAGTCATAGAATGGAAGTGTGTGAAGTCATAGAATGGAGGTGTGTGATGTCAGAATGGAGGTGTGTGAAGTCACAGAATGGAGGTATGTGACGTCATAAATGTTGGTGTGTGAAGTCATAGAATGGAGGTGTGAAGTCATAGAATGGAGGTGTGAAGTCATAGAATGGAGGTGTGTGAAGTCATAGAATGCAGGTGTGTGAAGTCATAGAATGGAGGTGTGTGAAGTCAGATTGGAGGTGTGTGAAGTAAAAGAATGGAGGTGTGTCAACTCAGAAAGGAGGTGTGTGAAGTCATATAGTGGAGGTGTGTGAAGTTATAGAATGCAGGTGTGTGAAATCATAGAATGGAGGTGTGTGAAGCCACAGATATGAGGTGTTTGAAGTCAAAATGGAAATGTGTGAAGTCAGAATGGAGGTGTGTTAAGTCATAGAATGGAGGTGTGTGAAGTCATAGAATGGAGGTGTGTGAACTCATAGAATGGAGGAGTGTGAAGTCATATAATGGAGGTGTGTGAAGTCACAGAATGGAGGTGTGTGAACTCAAAGGGAGGTGTGTGAAGTCACGGAATGGAGATGTGTTAAGTCATAGAATGGAGATGTGTGAAGTCACAAAATGGAAGTGTGTGAAGCCATAGAAGGGAGATGCGTGAAGGCACAAACTGGAGGTGTGTGAAATCATAGAATGGAGGTGGGTGAAGTCAGAGAATCGAGGTGTGTGAAGCCACAGAATGGAGGTGTGTGAAGTCATAGAATGGAGGTGGGTGAAGTCAGAGAATCGAGGTGTGTGAAGCCACAGAATGGAGGTATGTGAAGTCATAGAATGGAGGTGTGTGAAGTCAGATTGGAGGTGTGTGAAGTAAAAGGATGGAGGTGTGTCAACTCAGACAGGAGGTATGTGAAGTCATGGAATGGAGGTTTGTGAAGTCAAAGAATGGAGGTGTGGGAAATCATACAATGGAGGTGTGTGAAGTGACAGAACTGAAGTGTGTGAAGTCAGAATGGAGGTGTGTGTATTCAGAATGGAGGTGTGTGAAGTCAGAGACTGGAGGTGTGTGAAGTCACAATGCAGGTTTGTGAACTGATAGAACGTAGGTGTGTGAAGTCACAATGTAGGTGTGTGAAGTCATAGAATGGAGGTGTGTGAAGTCACAAAATGGAGGTGTGTGAAGTCATATAATGGAGGTGTGTGAAGTCACAGAATGGAGGTGTGTGAACTCAGAAGGGAGGTGTGTGAAGTCACAGAATGGAGATGTGTGAAGTCATAGAATGGAGATGTGTGAAGTCACAGAATGGAGGTGTGTGAGTCACAGAATGGAGGTGTGTGAAGTCAGAGAATCGAGGTGTGTGAAGTCACAGAATGGAGGTGTGAGAAGTCACAGAATGGAGGTGTGTGAACTCACAATGGAGGTGGGTGAAGTCACAGAATGGGGGTGTGTGAAGTCATAGAATGGAAGTGTGTGAAGTCATAGATGGAGGTGTGTGATGTCAGAATGGAGGTGTGTGAAGTCACAGAATGGAGGTTTGTGACGTCATAAATGTTGGTGTGTGAATTCATACAATGGAGGTGTGTGAAGTCAAAGAATGGAGGTGTGTGAAGTCATAGAATGGAGGTGTGTGAAATCACAGAATGTAGTTGTGTGTAGTCACAGAGTGTAGGTGTGTAAAGTCACAGAGTGGAGCTGTGTGAAGTCTCAGAATGGAGGTGTGGGAAGTCATAGAATGTTGGTTTTTGAAGACACAGAATGGAGGTGTGTGAAGTCATAGAATGGAGGTGTGTGAAGTCAGATTGGAGGTGTGTTAAGTAACAGAATGGAGGTGTGTCAACTCAGAAAGGAGGTGTGTGAAGTCATAGAATGGAGGTGTGTGAAGTCATAGAATGCAGGTGTGTGAAGTCACAGAATGGAGGTGTGTGAACTCATAGAATGGAGGTGTGTGAAGTCATAGAATGGAGGTGTGTGAAGTGACAGAATGGAGGAGTGTGAACTCATAGAATGGAGGTGTGTGAAGTCATAGAATGGAGGTGTATCAAGTCAGAATGGAGATGTGTGAAGGCACAGAATGGAGGTGTGTGAAGTCATAGAATGTTGGTGTGTGAAGTCATATAATGGAGGTGTATGAAGTCATAGAATGGAGGTGTGTGAAGTCATAGAATGGATGTTTCTGAAGTAAGAATGAACGTGTGTGAAGTCATAGAATGGAAGTGTGTGAAGTCAAAATGCAGGTGTGTGAAGTCAAACAATGGATGTGTGTTAAGTCAAAGAATGGACGTGTGTGAAGTCACAGAATGGAAGTGTGTGAAGTCAAAATGGAGGTGTGTGAAGTCAGAGAATGGAGGTGTGTGAAGTCATAGAATGGAGATGTATCAAGTCAGAATGGAGATGTGTGAAGGCACAGAATGGAGGTGTGTGAAGTCATAGAATGTTGGTGTGTGAAGTCATACAATGGAGGTGTATGAAGTCATAGAATGGAGGTGTGTGAAGTCATAGAATGGTGGTGTTTGAAGTCAGAATGGAGGTGTGTAAAGTCATAGAATGGAGGTGTGTGAAGTCACAATGCAGGTGTGTGAACTCAGAGAATGGAGGTGTGTGAAGTCATAGAATGGAGGTGTGTAAAGTCATAGAATGTAGGTGTGTAAAGTCAAAAAATGGAGGTGTGTGAAGTCATAGAATGGAGGTGTTTGAGTCACAGAATGGAGGTGTGCGAAGTCATAGAATGGAGGTGTGTGAAGTCATAGAATGGAGGTGTGTGAAGTCATATATTGGAGGTGTAAAGTTACAGAATGGAGGTGTGTGAAATCACAGAATGGAGGTGTGTGAACTCAGAATGGAGGTGTGGGAAGTCACAAAATGGAGGTGTGTGAAGTCATAGAATGGAGATGTGTGAAGGCAAAGAATGGAGGTGTGTGAAATCATAGAATGGAGGTGTGTGAAGTCAGAGAATCGAGGTGTGTGAAGTCACAGAATGGAGGTGTGTGAAGTCACAGAATGGAGGTGTATGAACACACAATGGAGGTGAGTGAAGTCACAGAATGGAAGTGTGTGAAGTCATAGAATGGAGATGTGTGAAGTCACAGAATGGAGGTGTGTGAAGTCACAAAATTGAGGTGTGTGAAGTCCTAGAATGGAGGTGTGTGAAGTCAAAGGATGGAGGTGTGTGAAGTAATAGAATGCAGGTGTGTGAAGTCATAAAATGGAGATGTGTGAAGTCACAGAATGGAGCTGTGTGAAATCAAAGAATGGAGGTGTGTGAAGTCAGAGAATGGAGGTGCGTGAAGTCAGAATGGTGTTGTGTGAAGTCCCAGAATTGAGGTGTGTGACGTTACAGAATCGAGGTGTGTGAAGTCATATAATGGAAGTGTGTGAAGTCATAGAATGGAGGTGTGTGAAGTCATGGATTGGATTTGTGTGAAATCAAAGAATGGAGGTGTGGGAAGTGAAAAAATTGAGGTGTGTGAAGTCACAGAATGGAGGTTTGTGAAGTCACAGAATGGAAGTGTGTGAAGTTAACATTGACGTGTGTGAAATCACAGAATGGAGGTGTGTGAAGTCATGGAATGGAGGTTCGTGAGGTCAAATATTTGAAGTGTGTGAAGTTACAGAAAGGAGGTGTGTGAAGCCATAGAATGGAGGTGTGTGAAGTCATAGAATGGAGGAGTGTGAAGTCACACAAGGCAGGTGTGTGAAGTCACAGAATAGAGTTGTGTGAAATCACATTGGAGGTGTGTGAATTCATAGAATGGAGGTGTGTGAAGTGAAAGAATGGAGGTGTGTGAAGTCAGATTGGAGGTGTGTGAAGTAACAGAATGGAGGTGTGTCAACTCAGAAAGGAGGTGTGTGAAGTCATAGAATGGAGGTGTGTGAAGTCATAGAATAGAGGTTTGTGAAATCATAGAATAGAGGTGTGTGAAGTCACAGAAATGAGGTGTTTGAAGTCAAAATGGAAGTGTGTGAAGTCAGATTGGAGGTGTGTGAAGTCATAGAATGGAGGTGTGTGAAGTCATAGAATGGAGGTGTGTGAAGTCACAGAATGGAGGTGTGTGAACTCATAGATTGGAGGATTGTGAAGTCATGGAATGGAGGTGTGTGAAGTCACAGATGGAGGTGTTTGAAGTCATAGAATGGAGGTGTGTGAAGTCACAGAATGGAGGTGTGTGAAGTCACAGAATGGAGGTGTGTGAACTCAGAATGGATGTGTGTGAATTCACCGAAGGGAGGTTTGTGAAGTCATAGAATGGATGTTTCTGAAGTAAGAATGAAGTTGTGTGAAGCCATAGAATGGAGGTGTGTGAAGTCAAAATGCAGGTGTGTGAAGTCAAACAATGGAGGTGTGTGAAGTCACAGAATGGAGGTGTGTGAAGTCACAGAATGGAGGTGTGTGAAGTCACAGAATGGAAGTGTGTGAAGTAAAAATGGAGGTGTGTGAAATCAGAGAATGGAGGTGTGTGAAGTCATGGAATTGAGGTTTGTGATGTCAAACATTGGAAGTGTGTGAAGTTACAGAATGGAGGTGTGTGAAGTCATAGAATGGAGGTGTGTGAAGTCAGAGAATGGAGGTGCGTGAAGTCAGAATGCAGGTGTGTGAAGTCATAGAATGGAGGTGTGTGAAGTCATAGAATGGAGGTGTGTGAAGTCATAGATTGGAAGTGTGTGAAGTCATAGAATGGAGGTGTGTGAAGTCATAGATTGAAGGTGTGTGGAAGTCATAGTATGGAGGTGTCTGAAGTAACAGAAAGGAGGTGTGTGAAGTCAAAGAATGGAGTTGTGTGAAGTCACAATGGAGGTGTGTGAAGTCATAGAATGGAGGTGTGTGAAATCAAAGTATGGAGGTTTGTTAAGACATAGAATGGATTGTGTGTGCAATCATAGAATGGAGGTGTGTGAAGTCACAGAATTGAGGTGTGTAAAGTCACAGAGTGGAGGTGTGTGAAGTCACAGAATGGAGTTGTGTGTGAGGTCATAGAATGGAAGTGTGTGAAGTCACAGAATGCAGGTGTGTGATGTAAGAATGGAGGTGTGTGAAGTCACAGAATGGAGGTATGTGACTTCATAAATGGTGGTGTGTGAAGTCATAGAATGGAGGTGTGAAGTCATAGAATGGACTTGTGTGAAGTCATAGAATGGAGGTGTGTGAAGTCACAGAAGGCAGGTGTGTGAAGTCACACAATACAGTTGTGTGAAATCATGGAATGGAGGTGTGTGAAGTCAGAATGCAGGTGTGTGAAGTCATAGAATGGAGCTGTGTGAAGTCATAGAATGGAGGTGTGTGAAGTCATAGATTGGAAGTGTGTGACGTCATAGAATGGAGGTGTGTGAAGTCATAGATTGAAGGTGTGTGGAAGGCATAGTATGGAGGTGTGTGAAGTCACTGAAAGGAGGTGTGTGAAGTCACAGAATGGAGGTGTGTGAAGTCAAAATGGAGGTGTGTGAAGTCAAAGAATGGAGGTGTGTGAAGTCATAGAATGGAGGTGTATGAAGACATGGAATGGAGGTTTGTGTAGTCAAACATTGGAAGTGTGTGAAGTTACAGAATGGAGGTGTGTGAAGTCATAGAATGGAGGTGTGTGAAGTCATAGAATGGAGGAGTGTGAAGTCAGAATGGAGATGTGTGAAGTCACATAATGGAGGTGTGTGAAGTCATAGAATGGAGGTGTATGAAGTCATAGAATGGAGGTGTGTGAAGTCAGAATGCAGGTGTGTGAAGTCATAGAATGGAGGTGTGTTAAGTCATAGAATGGAGGTGTGTGAAGTCATAGATTGGAAGTGTGTGAAGTCATAGAATGGAGGTGTGTGAAGTAATAGAATGGAGGTTTGTGAAGTCAGAATGGAGATGTGTGAAGTCACATAATTGAGGTGTGTGAAGTCATAGAACATTGGTGTATGAAGTCCTAGATTGGAGGTGTATGAAGTCATAGAATGGAGGTGTGTGAAGTCAGAATGCAGGTGTGTGAAGTCATAGAATGGAGTGTGTGAAGTCATAGAATGGATGTGTGTGAAGTCAGAATGGAGATGTGTGAAGTCACAGAATGGAGGTGTGTGAAGTCAAAGAATATTGGTGTGTGAAGTCATAGAATGGAGGTGTGTGAAGTCTTAGAATGCAGGTGTGTGAAGTCACAGAATGGAGGTGTGTGAAGTCACAGAAGGAAGGTGTGTGAAGTCACAGTATGGAGGTGTGTAAAGTCACAGAGTGGAGGTGTGTGAAGTCACAGAATGGAGGGGTGTGAAGTCAGAATAGAGGTGTGCGAAGTCATAGAATGGAGGTGTGTGAAGTCAGAATGGAGGTGTGTGAACTCATAGAATGGAGGTGTGTGAAGTCACAATGGAGGTGTGTGAAGTCATAGAATGAGGGCTTTTGAAGTCACAGAATGGAGGTGTGTGAAGTCATAGAATGGAGGTGTGGGAAGAAAAATGGAGTTTGTGAACTCATAGAATGAATGTGTGTGAACTCATAGAATGGAGGTTGTGAAGTCATGGAATGGAGGTGTGTGAAGTCAAAGAATGGAGGTGTGTGAAGTCAAACAATAGAGGTGTGTGAGGTGAAACCATGGAGGTGTGTGAAGTCACAAAATGGATGTGTGTGAACTCAAAACGGAAGTGTGTGAAGTCCCAAAATGGAGGTGTGTGAAGTCACAGAATGAAGGTGTGTGAAGTCAAAAAGGTGGTGTGTGAAGTCACAAATGGACGTGTGTAAAGTCACAGAATGGAGGTGTGTGAAGTCAAAATGGAGGTGTGTGAAGTCAAAGAATGGAGGTGTGTGAAGTCATCGAATGGAGGTATGTAAAGTCATGTCATGGAGGTGTGTGAAGTCACAGAATGGAGGTGTGTGAAGTCAGAATTGAGGTGTGCTAAGTCATATAATGGAGGTGTGTGAAGTCAGAATGTAGGTGTGTGAAGTCATAGAATGGAGGTGTGTGAAGTTAGAATGGAGGTGTGTGAACTCATAGAATGGAGGTGTGTGAAGTCACAATGGAGGTGTGTGAAGTCATAGAATGGTGGTGTGTGAAGTTACAGAATCGAGGTGTGGAAGTCATAGAATGGAGGTGTGTGAAGTCAGAAATTGAGGTGTGTGAAGTCACAGAATATAGGTCTGGGAATTCAGAATGGAGGTGTGTGAAGTCATAGAATGGAGGTGTGTGAAGTCACAGAATGGAAGTTTGTGAAGTCAAAATTAAGGTGTGTGAAATCACAGAATGGAGGTGTGTGAAGTCACAGAATGGACGTGTGTGAAGTCAAAATTGTGATGTGTGAAGTCACAAATGGAGGTGTGTGAAGTCACAGAATTGTGGTGTGTGAAGTCAAAATGGAGCTGTATGAAGTCAAAGAAAGGAGGTGTGTGAAGTCTTAGAATGGAGGTGTATGAAGTCATGGAATGGAGGTTTGTGAAGTCATAGAATGGAGATTTGTGAAGTCATAGAATGGATGTGTGTGAAGTCAGAATGGAGATGTGTGAAGTCACAGAATGGAGGTGTGTGAAGTCAAAGAATATTGGTGTGTGAAGTCATAGAATGGAGGTGTGTGAAGTCTTAGAATGGAGGTGTGTGAAGTCATAGAATGGAGGTGTGTGAAGTCACAAAATGGAGGTGTGTGAAGTCATATAATGGAGGTGTGTGAAGTCACAGAATGGAGGTGTGTGAACTCAGAAGGGAGGTGTGTGAAGTCACAGAATGGAGATGTGTGAAGTCATAGAATGGAGATGTGTGAAGTCACAGAATGGAGGTGTGTGAGTCACAGAATGGAAGTGTGTGAAGTCAGAGAATCGAGGTGTGTGAAGTCACAGAATGGAGGTGTGAGAAGTCACAGAATGGAGGTGTGTGAACTCACAATGGAGGTGGGCGAAGTCACAGAATGGGGGTGTGTGAAGTCATAGAATGGAAGTGTGTGAAGTCATAGATGGAGGTGTGTGATGTCAGAATGGAGGTGTGTGAAGTCACAGAATGGAGGTGTGTGAAGTCATAGAATGGAGGTGTGTGAAATCACAGAATGTAGTTGTGTGTAGTCACAGAGTGTAGGTGTGTAAAGTCACAGAGTGGAGCTGTGTGAAGTCTCAGAATGGAGGTGTGGGAAGTCATAGAATGTTGGTTTTTGAAGACACAGAATGGAGGTGTGTGAAGTCATAGAATGGAGGTGTGTGAAGTCAGATTGGAGGTGTGTTAAGTAACAGAATGGAGGTGTGTCAACTCAGAAAGGAGGTGTGTGAAGTCATAGAATGGAGGTGTGTGAAGTCATAGAATGCAGGTGTGTGAAATCATAGAATGGAGGTGTGTGAAGGCACAGAAATGAGGTGTTTGAAGTCAAAATGGAAGTGTGTCAAGTCAGAATGGAGATGTGTGAAGTCATAGAATGGAGGTGTGTGAAGTCATAGAATGGAGGTGTGTGAAGTCATAGAATGGTGGTGTTTGAAGTCAGAATGGAGGTGTGTAAAGTCATAGAATGGAGGTGTGTGAAGTCACAATGCAGGTGTGTGAACTCAGAGAATGGAGGTGTGTGAAGTCATAGAATGGAGGTGTGTAAAGTCATAGAATGTAGGTGTGTAAAGTCAAAAAATGGAGGTGTGTGAAGTCATAGAATGGAGGTGTTTGAGTCACAGAATGGAGGTGTGCGAAGTCATAGAATGGAGGTGTGTGAAGTCATAGAATGGAGGTGTGTGAAGTCATATATTGGAGGTGTAAAGTTACAGAATGGAGGTGTGTGAAATCACAGAATGGAGGTGTGTGAACTCAGAATGGAGGTGTGGGAAGTCACAAAATGGAGGTGTGTGAAGTCATAGAATGGAGATGTGTGAAGGCAAAGAATGGAGGTGTGTGAAATCATAGAATGGAGGTGTGTGAAGTCAGAGAATCGAGGTGTGTGAAGTCACAGAATGGAGGTGTGTGAAGTCACAGAATGGAGGTGTATGAACACACAATGGAGGTGAGTGAAGTCACAGAATGGAAGTGTGTGAAGTCATAGAATGGAGATGTGTGAAGTCACAGAATGGAGGTGTGTGAAGTCACAAAATTGAGGTGTGTGAAGTCCTAGAATGGAGGTGTGTGAAGTCAAAGGATGGAGGTGTGTGAAGTAATAGAATGCAGGTGTGTGAAGTCATAAAATGGAGATGTGTGAAGTCACAGAATGGAGCTGTGTGAAATCAAAGAATGGAGGTGTGTGAAGTCAGAGAATGGAGGTGCGTGAAGTCAGAATGGTGTTGTGTGAAGTCCCAGAATTGAGGTGTGTGACGTTACAGAATCGAGGTGTGTGAAGTCATATAATGGAAGTGTGTGAAGTCATAGAATGGAGGTGTGTGAAGTCATGGATTGGATTTGTGTGAAATCAAAGAATGGAGGTGTGGGAAGTGAAAAAATTGAGGTGTGTGAAGTCACAGAATGGAGGTGTGTGAAGTCACAGAATGGAAGTGTGTGAAGTTAACATTGACGTGTGTGAAATCACAGAATGGAGGTGTGTGAAGTCATGGAATGGAGGTTCGTGAGGTCAAATATTTGAAGTGTGTGAAGTTACAGAAAGGAGGTGTGTGAAGCCATAGAATGGAGGTGTGTGAAGTCATAGAATGGAGGAGTGTGAAGTCACACAAGGCAGGTGTGTGAAGTCACAGAATAGAGTTGTGTGAAATCACATTGGAGGTGTGTGAATTCATAGAATGGAGGTGTGTGAAGTGAAAGAATGGAGGTGTGTGAAGTCAGATTGGAGGTGTGTGAAGTAACAGAATGGAGGTGTGTCAACTCAGAAAGGAGGTGTGTGAAGTCATAGAATGGAGGTGTGTGAAGTCATAGAATAGAGGTTTGTGAAATCATAGAATGGAGGTGTGTGAAGTCACAGAAATGAGGTGTTTGAAGTCAAAATGGAAGTGTGTGAAGTCAGATTGGAGGTGTGTGAAGTCATAGAATGGAGGTGTGTGAAGTCATAGAATGGAGGTGTGTGAAGTCACAGAATGGAGGTGTGTGAACTCATAGATTGGAGGATTGTGAAGTCATGGAATGGAGGTGTGTGAAGTCACAGATGGAGGTGTTTGAAGTCATAGAATGGAGGTGTGTGAAGTCACAGAATGGAGGTGTGTGAAGTCACAGAATGGAGGTGTGTGAACTCAGAATGGATGTGTGTGAATTCACCGAAGGGAGGTTTGTGAAGTCATAGAATGGATGTTTCTGAAGTAAGAATGAAGTTGTGTGAAGCCATAGAATGGAGGTGTGTGAAGTCAAAATGCAGGTGTGTGAAGTCAAACAATGGAGGTGTGTGAAGTCACAGAATGGAGGTGTGTGAAGTCACAGAATGGAGGTGTGTGAAGTCACAGAATGGAAGTGTGTGAAGTAAAAATGGAGGTGTGTGAAATCAGAGAATGGAGGTGTGTGAAGTCATGGAATTGAGGTTTGTGATGTCAAACATTGGAAGTGTGTGAAGTTACAGAATGGAGGTGTGTGAAGTCATAGAATGGAGGTGTGTGAAGTCAGAGAATGGAGGTGCGTGAAGTCAGAATGCAGGTGTGTGAAGTCATAGAATGGAGGTGTGTGAAGTCATAGAATGGAGGTGTGTGAAGTCATAGATTGGAAGTGTGTGAAGTCATAGAATGGAGGTGTGTGAAGTCATAGATTGAAGGTGTGTGGAAGTCATAGTATGGAGGTGTCTGAAGTAACAGAAAGGAGGTGTGTGAAGTCAAAGAATGGAGTTGTGTGAAGTCACAATGGAGGTGTGTGAAGTCATAGAATGGAGGTGTGTGAAATCAAAGTATGGAGGTTTGTTAAGACATAGAATGGATTGTGTGTGCAATCATAGAATGGAGGTGTGTGAAGTCACAGAATTGAGGTGTGTAAAGTCACAGAGTGGAGGTGTGTGAAGTCACAGAATGGAGTTGTGTGTGAGGTCATAGAATGGAAGTGTGTGAAGTCACAGAATGCAGGTGTGTGATGTAAGAATGGAGGTGTGTGAAGTCACAGAATGGAGGTATGTGACTTCATAAATGGTGGTGTGTGAAGTCATAGAATGGAGGTGTGAAGTCATAGAATGGACTTGTGTGAAGTCATAGAATGGAGGTGTGTGAAGTCACAGAATGCAGGTGTGTGAAGTCACACAATACAGTTGTGTGAAATCATGGAATGGAGGTGTGTGAAGTCAGAATGCAGGTGTGTGAAGTCATAGAATGGAGCTGTGTGAAGTCATAGAATGGAGGTGTGTGAAGTCATAGATTGGAAGTGTGTGACGTCATAGAATGGAGGTGTGTGAAGTCATAGATTGAAGGTGTGTGGAAGGCATAGTATGGAGGTGTGTGAAGTCACTGAAAGGAGGTGTGTGAAGTCACAGAATGGAGGTGTGTGAAGTCAAAATGGAGGTGTGTGAAGTCAAAGAATGGAGGTGTGTGAAGTCATAGAATGGAGGTGTATGAAGACATGGAATGGAGGTTTGTGTAGTCAAACATTGGAAGTGTGTGAAGTTACAGAATGGAGGTGTGTGAAGTCATAGAATGGAGGTGTGTGAAGTCATAGAATGGAGGAGTGTGAAGTCAGAATGGACATGTGTGAAGTCACATAATGGAGGTGTGTGAAGTCATAGAATGGAGGTGTATGAAGTCATAGAATGGAGGTGTGTGAAGTCAGAATGCAGGTGTGTGAAGTCATAGAATGGAGGTGTGTTAAGTCATAGAATGGAGGTGTGTGAAGTCATAGATTGGAAGTGTGTGAAGTCATAGAATGGAGGTGTGTGAAGTAATAGAATGGAGGTTTGTGAAGTCAGAATGGAGATGTGTGAAGTCACATAATTGAGGTGTGTGAAGTCATAGAACATTGGTGTATGAAGTCCTAGATTGGAGGTGTATGAAGTCATAGAATGGAGGTGTGTGAAGTCAGAATGCAGGTGTGTGAAGTCATAGAATGGAGTGTGTGAAGTCATAGAATGGATGTGTGTGAAGTCAGAATGGAGATGTGTGAAGTCACAGAATGGAGGTGTGTGAAGTCAAAGAATATTGGTGTGTGAAGTCATAGAATGGAGGTGTGTGAAGTCTTAGAATGCAGGTGTGTGAAGTCACAGAATGGAGGTGTGTGAAGTCACAGAAGGAAGGTGTGTGAAGTCACAGTATGGAGGTGTGTAAAGTCACAGAGTGGAGGTGTGTGAAGTCACAGAATGGAGGGGTGTGAAGTCAGGATAGAGGTGTGCGAAGTCATAGAATGGAGGTGTGTGAAGTCAGAATGGAGGTGTGTGAACTCATAGAATGGAGGTGTGTGAAGTCACAATGGAGGTGTGTGAAGTCATAGAATGAGGGCTTTTGAAGTCACAGAATGGAGGTGTGTGAAGTCATAGAATGGAGGTGTGGGAAGAAAAATGGAGTTTGTGAACTCATAGAATGAATGTGTGTGAACTCATAGAATGGAGGTTGTGAAGTCATGGAATGGAGGTGTGTGAAGTCAAAGAATGGAGGTGTGTGAAGTCAAACAATAGAGGTGTGTGAGGTGAAACCATGGAGGTGTGTGAAGTCACAAAATGGATGTGTGTGAACTCAAAACGGAAGTGTGTGAAGTCCCAAAATGGAGGTGTGTGAAGTCACAGAATGAAGGTGTGTGAAGTCAAAAAGGTGGTGTGTGAAGTCACAAATGGACGTGTGTAAAGTCACAGAATGGAGGTGTGTGAAGTCAAAATGGAGGTGTGTGAAGTCAAAGAATGGAGGTGTGTGAAGTCATCGAATGGAGGTATGTAAAGTCATGTCATGGAGGTGTGTGAAGTCACAGAATGGAGGTGTGTGAAGTCAGAATTGAGGTGTGCTAAGTCATATAATGGAGGTGTGTGAAGTCAGAATGTAGGTGTGTGAAGTCATAGAATGGAGGTGTGTGAAGTTAGAATGGAGGTGTGTGAACTCATAGAATGGAGGTGTGTGAAGTCACAATGGAGGTGTGTGAAGTCATAGAATGGTGGTGTGTGAAGTTACAGAATCGAGGTGTGGAAGTCATAGAATGGAGGTGTGTGAAGTCAGAAATTGAGGTGTGTGAAGTCACAGAATATAGGTCTGGGAATTCAGAATGGAGGTGTGTGAAGTCATAGAATGGAGGTGTGTGAAGTCACAGAATGGAAGTTTGTGAAGTCAAAATTAAGGTGTGTGAAATCACAGAATGGAGGTGTGTGAAGTCACAGAATGGACGTGTGTGAAGTCAAAATTGTGATGTGTGAAGTCACAAATGGAGGTGTGTGAAGTCACAGAATTGTGGTGTGTGAAGTCAAAATGGAGCTGTATGAAGTCAAAGAAAGGAGGTGTGTGAAGTCTTAGAATGGAGGTGTATGAAGTCATGGAATGGAGGTTTGTGAAGTCATAGAATGGAGATTTGTGAAGTCATAGAATGGATGTGTGTGAAGTCAGAATGGAGATGTGTGAAGTCACAGAATGGAGGTGTGTGAAGTCAAAGAATATTGGTGTGTGAAGTCATAGAATGGAGGTGTGTGAAGTCTTAGAATGGAGGTGTGTGAAGTCATAGAATGGAGGTGTGTGAAGTCACAAAATGGAGGTGTGTGAAGTCATATAATGGAGGTGTGTGAAGTCACAGAATGGAGGTGTGTGAACTCAGAAGGGAGGTGTGTGAAGTCACAGAATGGAGATGTGTGAAGTCATAGAATGGAGATGTGTGAAGTCACAGAATGGAGGTGTGTGAGTCACAGAATGGAAGTGTGTGAAGTCAGAGAATCGAGGTGTGTGAAGTCACAGAATGGAGGTGTGAGAAGTCACAGAATGGAGGTGTGTGAACTCACAATGGAGGTGGGCGAAGTCACAGAATGGGGGTGTGTGAAGTCATAGAATGGAAGTGTGTGAAGTCATAGATGGAGGTGTGTGATGTCAGAATGGAGGTGTGTGAAGTCACAGAATGGAGGTGTGTGAAGTCATAGAATGGAGGTGTGTGAAATCACAGAATGTAGTTGTGTGTAGTCACAGAGTGTAGGTGTGTAAAGTCACAGAGTGGAGCTGTGTGAAGTCTCAGAATGGAGGTGTGGGAAGTCATAGAATGTTGGTTTTTGAAGACACAGAATGGAGGTGTGTGAAGTCATAGAATGGAGGTGTGTGAAGTCAGATTGGAGGTGTGTTAAGTAACAGAATGGAGGTGTGTCAACTCAGAAAGGAGGTGTGTGAAGTCATAGAATGGAGGTGTGTGAAGTCATAGAATGCAGGTGTGTGAAATCATAGAATGGAGGTGTGTGAAGGCACAGAAATGAGGTGTTTGAAGTCAAAATGGAAGTGTGTCAAGTCAGAATGGAGATGTGTGAAGTCATAGAATGGAGGTGTGTGAAGTCATAGAATGGAGGTGTGTGAAGTCACAGAATGGAGGTGTGTGAACTCATAGAATGGAGGTGTGTGAAGTCATAGAATGGAGGTGTGTGAAGTGACAGAATGGAGGAGTGTGAACTCATAGAATGGAGGTGTATGAAGTCATAGAATGGAGGTGTATCAAGTCAGAATGGAGATGTGTGAAGGCACAGAATGGAGGTGTGTGAAGTCATAGAATGTTGGTGTGTGAAGTCATACAATGGAGGTGTATGAAGTCATAGAATGGAGGTGTGTGAAGTCATAGAATGGATGTTTCTGAAGTAAGAATGAACGTGTGTGAAGTCATAGAATGGAAGTGTGTGAAGTCAAAATGCAGGTGTGTGAAGTCAAACAATGGATGTGTGTTAAGTCAAAGAATGGACGTGTGTGAAGTCACAGAATGGAAGTGTGTGAAGTCAAAATGGAGGTGTGTGAAGTCAGAGAATGGAGGTGTGTGAAGTCATAGAATGGAGGTGTATCAAGTCAGAATGGAGATGTGTGAAGGCACAGAATGGAGGTGTGTGAAGTCATAGAATGTTGGTGTGTGAAGTCATACAATGGAGGTGTATGAAGTCATAGAATGGAGGTGTGTGAAGTCATAGAATGGAGGTGTGTGAAGTCAGAATGGAGATGTGTAAAGTCATAGAATGGAGGTGTGTGAAGTCACAATGCAGGTGTGTGAACTCAGAGAATGGAGGTGTGTGAAGTCATAGAATGGAGGTGTGTAAAGTCATAGAATGTAGGTGTGTAAAGTCAAAAACGGGAGGTGTGTGAAGTCATAGAATGGAGGTGTTTGAGTCACAGAATGGAGGTGTGCGAAGTCATAGAATGGAGGTGTGTGAAGTCATAGAATGGAGGTGTGTGAAGTCATATATTGGAGGTGTAAAGTTACAGAATGGAGGTGTGTGAAATCACAGAATGGAGGTGTGTGAACTCAGAATGGAGGTGTGGGAAGTCACAAAATGGAGGTGTGTGAAGTCATAGAATGGAGATGTGTGAAGGCAAAGAATGGAGGTGTGTGAAATCATAGAATGGAGGTGTGTGAAGTCAGAGAATCGAGGTGTGTGAAGTCACAGAATGGAGGTGTGTGAAGTCACAGAATGGAGGTGTGTGAACACACAATGGAGGTGAGTGAAGTCACAGAATGGAGGTGTGTGAAGTCATAGAATGGAGATGTGTGAAGTCACAGAATGGAGGTGTGTGAAATCACAGAATGGAGGTGTGTGAAGTCACAAAATTGAGGTGTGTGAAGTCCTAGAATGGAGGTGTGTGAAGTCAAAGGATGGAGGTGTGTGAAGTATAGAATGCAGGTGTGTGAAGTCATAAAATGGAGATGTGTGAAGTCACAGAATGGAGCTGTGTGAAATCAAAGAATGGAGGTGTGTGAAGTCAGAGAATCGAGGTGTGTGAAGTCACAGAATGGAGGTGCGTGAAGTCAGAATGGTGTTGTGTGAAGTCACAGAATTGAGGTGTGTGACGTTACAGAATCAAGGTGTGTGAAGTCATATAATGGAAGTGTGTGAAGTCATAGAATGGAGGTGTGTGAACTCATAGAATGGAGGTGTGTGAAGTCATGGATTGGATTTGTGTGAAATCAAAGAATGGAGGTGTGGGAAGTGAAAAAATTGAGGTGTGTGAAGTCACAGAATGGAGGTGTGTGAAGTCACAGAATGGAAGTGTGTGAAGTCAACATTGACGTGTGTGAAGTCACAGAATGGAGGTGTGTGAAGTCACAGAATGGAGGTGTGTGAAGTCAAAATGGAGGTGTGTGAAGTCAAAGAAATAGGTGTGTGAAGTCATAGAATGGAGGTGTGTGAAGTCATGGAATGGAGGTTTGTGAGGTCAAATATTTGAAGTGTGTGAAGTTACAGAAAGGAGGTGTGTGAAGTCATAGAATGGAGGTGTGTGAATTCATAGAATGGAGGAGTGTGAAGTCACACAAGGCAGGTGTGTGAAGTCACAGAATAGAGTTGTGTGAAATCAAAATGGAGGTGTGTGAATTCATAGAATGGAGGTGTGTGAAGTGAAAGAATGGAGGTGTGTGAAGTCAGATTGGAGGTGTGTGAAGTAACAGAATGGAGGTGTGTCAACTCAGAAAGGAGGTGTGTGAAGTCATAGAATGGAGGTGTGTGAAGTCATAGAATAGAGGTTTGTGAAATCATAGAATGGAGGTGTGTGAAGTCACAGAAATGAGGTGTTTGAAGTCAAAATGGAAGTGTGTGAAGTCAGATTGGAGGTGTGTGAAGTCATAGAATGGAGGTGTGTGAAGTCATAGAATGGAGGTGTGTGAAGTCACAGAATGGAGGTGTGTGAACTCATAGAATGGAGGATTGTGAAGTCATGGAATGGAGGTGTGTGAAGTCACAGATGGAGGTGTTTGAAGTCATAGAATGGAGGTGTGTGAAGTCACAGAATGGAGGTGTGTGAAGTCACAGAATGGAGGTGTGTGAACTCAGAATGGATGTGTGTGAATTCACCGAAGGGAGGTTTGTGAAGTCATAGAATGGATGTTTCTGAAGTAAGAATGAAGTTGTGTGAAGCCATAGAATGGAGGTGTGTGAAGTCAAAATGCAGGTGTGTGAAGTCAAACAATGGAGGTGTGTGAAGTCACAGAATGGAGGTGTGTGAAGTCACAGAATGGAGGTGTCTGAAGTCACAGAATGGAAGTGTGTGAAGTAAAAATGGAGGTGTGTGAAATCAGAGAATGGAGGTGTGTGAAGTCATGGAATGGAGGTTTGTGAAGTCAAACATTGGAAGTGTGTGAAGTTACAGAATAGAGGTGTGTGAAGTCATAGAATGGAGGTGTGTGAAGTCAGAGAATGGAGGTGTGTGAAGTCAGAATTTCAGGTGTGTGAAGTCATAGAATGGAGGTGTGTGAAGTCATAGAATGGAGGTGTGTGAAGTCATAGATTGGAAGTGTGTGAAGTCATAGAATGGAGGTGTGTGAAGTCATAGATTGAAGGTGTGTGGAAGTCATAGTATGGAGGTGTGTGAAGTAACAGAAAGGAGGTGTGTGAAGTCAAAGAATGGAGTTGTGTGAGGTCACAATGGAGGTGTGTGAAGTCATAGAATGGAGGTGTGTGAAATCAAAGTATGGAGGTTTGTTAAGTCATAGAATGGATTGTGTGTGCAATCATAGAATGGAGGTGTGTGAAGTCACAGAATTGAGGTGTGTAAAGTCACAGAGTGGAGGTGTGTGAAGTCACAGAATGGAGTTGTGTGTGAGGTCATAGAATGGAAGTGTGTGAAGTCACAGAATGCAGGTGTGTGATGTAAGAATGGAGGTGTGTGAAGTCACAGAATGGAGGTATGTGACTTCATAAATGTTGGTGTGTGAAGTCATAGAATGGAGGTGTGAAGTCATAGAATGGAGGTGAGTGAAGTCATAGAATGGAGGTGTGTGAAGTCACAGAAGGCAGGTGTGTGAAGTCACAGAATACAGTTGTGTGAAATCATGGAATGGAGGTGTGTGAAGTCAGAATGCAGGTGTGTGAAATCATAGAATGGAGGTGTGTGAAGTCATAGAATGGAGGTGTGTGAAGTCATAGATTGGAAGTGTGTGAAGTCATAGAATGGAGGTGTGTGAAGTCATAGATTGAAGGTGTGTGGAAGGCATAGTATGGAGGTGTGTGAAGTCACTGAAAGGAGGTGTGTGAAGTCACAGAATGGAGGTGTGTGAAGTCAAAATGGAGGTGTGTGAAGTCAAAGAATGGAGGTGTGTGAAGTCATAGAATGGAGGTGTATGAAGACATGGAATGGAGGTTTGTGTAGTCAAACATTGGAAGTGTGTGAAGTTACAGAATGGAGGTGTGTGAAGTCATAGAATGGAGGTGTGTGAAGTCATAGAATGGAGGAGTGTGAAGTCAGAATGGAGATGTGTGAAGTCACATAATGGAGGTGTGTGAAGTCATAGAATGGAGGTGTATGAAATCATAGAATGGAGGTGTGTGAAGTCAGAATGCAGGTGTGTGAAGTCATAGAATGGAGGTGTGTGAAGTCATAGAATGGAGGTGTGTGAAGTCATAGATTGGAAGTGTGTGAAGTCATAGAATGGAGGTGTGTGAAGTAATAGAATGGAGGTTTGTGAAGTCAGAATGGAGATGTGTGAAGTCACATAATTGAGGTGTGTGAAGTCATAGAACATTGGTGTATGAAGTCCTAGATTGGAGGTGTATGAAGTCATAGAATGGAGGTGTGTGAAGTCAGAATGCAGGTGTGTGAAGTCATAGAATGGAGTGTGTGAAGTCATAGAATGGATGTGTGTGAAGTCAGAATGGAGATGTGTGAAGTCACAGAATGGAGGTGTGCGAAGTCAAAGAATATTGGTGTGTGAAGTCATAGAATGGAGGTGTGTGAAGTCATAGAATGGAGGTGTGTGAAGTCATAGAATGGAGGTGTGTGAAGTCACAGAATGGAGGTGTGTGAACTCATAGAATGGAGGTGTGTGAAGTCATAGAATGGAGGTGTGTGAAGTGACAGAATGGAGGAGTGTGAACTCATAGAATGGAGGTGTGTGAAGTCATAGAATGGAGGTGTATCAAGTCAGAATGGAGATGTGTGAAGGCACAGAATGGAGGTGTGTGAAGTCATAGAATGTTGGTGTGTGAAGTCATACAATGGAGGTGTATGAAGTCATAGAATGGAGGTGTGTGAAGTCATAGAATGGATGTTTCTGAAGTAAGAATGGACGTGTGTGAAGTCACAGAATGGAAGTGTGTGAAGTCAAAATGGAGGTGTGTGAAGTCAGAGAATGGAGGTGTGTGAAGTCATAGAATGGAGGTGTATCAAGTCAGAATGGAGATGTGTGAAGGCACAGAATGGAGGTGTGTGAAGTCATAGAATGTTGGTGTGTGAAGTCATACAATGGAGGTGTATGAAGTCATAGAATGGAGGTGTGTGAAGTCATAGAATGGAGGTGTGTGAAGTCAGAATGGAGATGTGTAAAGTCATAGAATGGAGGTGTGTGAAGTCACAATGCAGGTGTGTGAACTCAGAGAATGGAGGTGTGTGAAGTCATAGAATGGAGGTGTGTAAAGTCATAGAATGTAGGTGTGTAAATTCAAAAACGGGAGGTGTGTGAAGTCATAGAATGGAGGTGTTTGAGTCACAGAATGGAGGTGTGCGAAGTCATAGAATGGAGGTGTGTGAAGTCATAGAATGGAGGTGTGTGAAGTCATATATTGGAGGTGTAAAGTTACAGAATGGAGGTGTGTGAAATCACAGAATGGAGGTGTGTGAACTCAGAATGGAGGTGTGGGAAGTCACAAAATGGAGGTGTGTGAAGTCATAGAATGGAGATGTGTGAAGGCAAAGAATGGAGGTGTGTGAAATCATAGAATGGAGGTGTGTGAAGTCAGAGAATCGAGGTGTGTGAAGTCACAGAATGGAGGTGTGTGAAGTCACAGAATGGAGGTGTGTGAACACACAATGGAGGTGAGTGAAGTCACAGAATGGAGGTGTGTGAAGTCATAGAATGGAGATGTGTGAAGTCACAGAATGGAGGTGTGTGAAATCACAGAATGGAGGTGTGTGAAGTCACAAAATTGAGGTGTGTGAAGTCCTAGAATGGAGGTGTGTGAAGTCAAAGGATGGAGGTGTGTGAAGTATAGAATGCAGGTGTGTGAAGTCATAAAATGGAGATGTGTGAAGTCACAGAATGGAGCTGTGTGAAATCAAAGAATGGAGGTGTGTGAAGTCAGAGAATCGAGGTGTGTGAAGTCACAGAATGGAGGTGCGTGAAGTCAGAATGGTGTTGTGTGAAGTCACAGAATTGAGGTGTGTGACGTTACAGAATCAAGGTGTGTGAAGTCATATAATGGAAGTGTGTGAAGTCATAGAATGGAGGTGTGTGAACTCATAGAATGGAGGTGTGTGAAGTCATGGATTGGATTTGTGTGAAATCAAAGAATGGAGGTGTGGGAAGTGAAAAAATTGAGGTGTGTGAAGTCACAGAATGGAGGTGTGTGAAGTCACAGAATGGAAGTGTGTGAAGTCAACATTGACGTGTGTGAAGTCACAGAATGGAGGTGTGTGAAGTCACAGAATGGAGGTGTGTGAAGTCAAAATGGAGGTGTGTGAAGTCAAAGAAATAGGTGTGTGAAGTCATAGAATGGAGGTGTGTGAAGTCATGGAATGGAGGTTTGTGAGGTCAAATATTTGAAGTGTGTGAAGTTACAGAAAGGAGGTATGTGAAGTCATAGAATGGAGGTGTGTGAATTCATAGAATGGAGGAGTGTGAAGTCACACAAGGCAGGTGTGTGAAGTCACAGAATAGAGTTGTGTGAAATCAAAATGGAGGTGTGTGAATTCATAGAATGGAGGTGTGTGAAGTGAAAGAATGGAGGTGTGTGAAGTCAGATTGGAGGTGTGTGAAGTAACAGAATGGAGGTGTGTCAACTCAGAAAGGAGGTGTGTGAAGTCATAGAATGGAGGTGTGTGAAGTCATAGAATAGAGGTTTGTGAAATCATAGAATGGAGGTGTGTGAAGTCACAGAAATGAGGTGTTTGAAGTCAAAATGGAAGTGTGTGAAGTCAGATTGGAGGTGTGTGAAGTCATAGAATGGAGGTGTGTGAAGTCATAGAATGGAGGTGTGTGAAGTCACAGAATGGAGGTGTGTGAACTCATAGAATGGAGGATTGTGAAGTCATGGAATGGAGGTGTGTGAAGTCACAGATGGAGGTGTTTGAAGTCATAGAATGGAGGTGTGTGAAGTCACAGAATGGAGGTGTGTGAAGTCACAGAATGGAGGTGTGTGAACTCAGAATGGATGTGTGTGAATTCACCGAAGGGAGGTTTGTGAAGTCATAGAATGGATGTTTCTGAAGTAAGAATGAAGTTGTGTGAAGCCATAGAATGGAGGTGTGTGAAGTCAAAATGCAGGTGTGTGAAGTCAAACAATGGAGGTGTGTGAAGTCACAGAATGGAGGTGTGTGAAGTCACAGAATGGAGGTGTCTGAAGTCACAGAATGGAAGTGTGTGAAGTAAAAATGGAGGTGTGTGAAATCAGAGAATGGAGGTGTGTGAAGTCATGGAATGGAGGTTTGTGAAGTCAAACATTGGAAGTGTGTGAAGTTACAGAATAGAGGTGTGTGAAGTCATAGAATGGAGGTGTGTGAAGTCAGAGAATGGAGGTGTGTGAAGTCAGAATGCAGGTGTGTGAAGTCATAGAATGGAGGTGTGTGAAGTCATAGAATGGAGGTGTGTGAAGTCATCGATTGGAAGTGTGTGAAGTCATAGAATGGAGGTGTGTGAAGTCATAGATTGAAGGTGTGTGGAAGTCATAGTATGGAGGTGTGTGAAGTAACAGAAAGGAGGTGTGTGAAGTCAAAGAATGGAGTTGTGTGAGGTCACAATGGAGGTGTGTGAAGTCATAGAATGGAGGTGTGTGAAATCAAAGTATGGAGGTTTGTTAAGTCATAGAATGGATTGTGTGTGCAATCATAGAATGGAGGTGTGTGAAGTCACAGAATTGAGGTGTGTAAAGTCACAGAGTGGAGGTGTGTGAAGTCACAGAATGGAGTTGTGTGTGAGGTCATAGAATGGAAGTGTGTGAAGTCACAGAATGCAGGTGTGTTATTTCAGAATGGAGGTGTGTGAAGTCACAGAATGGAGGTATGTGACTTCATAAATGTTGGTGTGTGAAGTCATAGAATGGAGGTGTGAAGTCATAGAATGGAGGTGAGTGAAGTCATAGAATGGAGGTGTGTGAAGTCACAGAAGGCAGGTGTGTGAAGTCACAGAATACAGTTGTGTGAAATCATGGAATGGAGGTGTGTGAAGTCAGAATGCAGGTGTGTGAAATCATAGAATGGAGGTGTGTGAAGTCATAGAATGGAGGTGTGTGAAGTCATAGATTGGAAGTGTGTGAAGTCATAGAATGGAGGTGTGTGAAGTCATAGATTGAAGGTGTGTGGAAGGCATAGTATGGAGGTGTGTGAAGTCACTGAAAGGAGGTGTGTGAAGTCACAGAATGGAGGTGTGTGAAGTCAAAATGGAGGTGTGTGAAGTCAAAGAATGGAGGTGTGTGAAGTCATAGAATGGAGGTGTATGAAGACATGGAATGGAGGTTTGTGTAGTCAAACATTGGAAGTGTGTGAAGTTACAGAATGGAGGTGTGTGAAGTCATAGAATGGAGGTGTGTGAAGTCATAGAATGGAGGAGTGTGAAGTCAGAATGGAGATGTGTGAAGTCACATAATGGAGGTGTGTGAAGTCATAGAATGGAGGTGTATGAAATCATAGAATGGAGGTGTATGAAGTCAGAATGCAGGTGTGTGAAGTCATAGAATGGAGGTGTGTGGAGTCATAGAATGGAGGTGTGTGAAGTCATAGATTGGAAGTGTGTGAAGTCATAGAATGGAGGTGTGTGAAGTAATAGAATGGAGGTTTGTGAAGTCAGAATGGAGATGTGTGAAGTCACATAATTGAGGTGTGTGAAGTCATAGAACATTGGTGTATGAAGTCCTAGATTGGAGGTGTATGAAGTCATAGAATGGAGGTGTGTGAAGTCAGAATGCAGGTGTGTGAAGTCATAGAATGGAGTGTGTGAAGTCATAGAATGGATGTGTGTGAAGTCAGAATGGAGATGTGTGAAGTCACAGAATGGAGGTGTGTGAAGTCAAAGAATATTGGTGTGTGAAGTCATAGAATGGAGGTGTGTGAAGTCTTAGAATGCAGGTGTGTGAAGTCACAGAATGGAGGTGTGTGAAGTCACAGAAGGAAGGTGTGTGAAGTCACAGTATGGAGGTGTGTAAAGTCACAGAGTGGAGGTGTGTGAAGTCACAGAATGGAGGGGTGTGAAGTCAGAATAGAGGTGTGCGAAGTCATAGAATGGAGGTGTGTGAAGTCAGAATGGAGGTGTGTGAACTCATAGAATGGAGGTGTGTGAAGTCACAATGGAGGTGTGTGAAGTCATAGAATGAGGGCTTTTGAAGTCACAGAATGGAGGTGTGTGAAGTCATAGAATGGAGGTGTGGGAAGAAAAATGGAGTTTGTGAACTCATAGAATGAATGTGTGTGAACTCATAGAATGGAGGTTGTGAAGTCATGGAATGGAGGTGTGTGAAGTCAAAGAATGGAGGTGTGTGAAGTCAAACAATAGAGGTGTGTGAGGTGAAACCATGGAGGTGTGTGAAGTCACAAAATGGATGTGTGTGAACTCAAAACGGAAGTGTGTGAAGTCCCAAAATGGAGGTGTGTGAAGTCACAGAATGAAGGTGTGTGAAGTCAAAAAGGTGGTGTGTGAAGTCACAAATGGACGTGTGTAAAGTCACAGAATGGAGGTGTGTGAAGTCAAAATGGAGGTGTGTGAAGTCAAAGAATGGAGGTGTGTGAAGTCATCGAATGGAGGTATGTAAAGTCATGTCATGGAGGTGTGTGAAGTCACAGAATGGAGGTGTGTGAAGTCAGAATTGAGGTGTGCTAAGTCATATAATGGAGGTGTGTGAAGTCAGAATGTAGGTGTGTGAAGTCATAGAATGGAGGTGTGTGAAGTTAGAATGGAGGTGTGTGAACTCATAGAATGGAGGTGTGTGAAGTCACAATGGAGGTGTGTGAAGTCATAGAATGGTGGTGTGTGAAGTTACAGAATCGAGGTGTGGAAGTCATAGAATGGAGGTGTGTGAAGTCAGAAATTGAGGTGTGTGAAGTCACAGAATATAGGTCTGGGAATTCAGAATGGAGGTGTGTGAAGTCATAGAATGGAGGTGTGTGAAGTCACAGAATGGAAGTTTGTGAAGTCAAAATTAAGGTGTGTGAAATCACAGAATGGAGGTGTGTGAAGTCACAGAATGGACGTGTGTGAAGTCAAAATTGTGATGTGTGAAGTCACAAATGGAGGTGTGTGAAGTCACAGAATTGTGGTGTGTGAAGTCAAAATGGAGCTGTATGAAGTCAAAGAAAGGAGGTGTGTGAAGTCTTAGAATGGAGGTGTATGAAGTCATGGAATGGAGGTTTGTGAAGTCATAGAATGGAGATTTGTGAAGTCATAGAATGGATGTGTGTGAAGTCAGAATGGAGATGTGTGAAGTCACAGAATGGAGGTGTGTGAAGTCAAAGAATATTGGTGTGTGAAGTCATAGAATGGAGGTGTGTGAAGTCTTAGAATGGAGGTGTGTGAAGTCATAGAATGGAGGTGTGTGAAGTCACAAAATGGAGGTGTGTGAAGTCATATAATGGAGGTGTGTGAAGTCACAGAATGGAGGTGTGTGAACTCAGAAGGGAGGTGTGTGAAGTCACAGAATGGAGATGTGTGAAGTCATAGAATGGAGATGTGTGAAGTCACAGAATGGAGGTGTGTGAGTCACAGAATGGAAGTGTGTGAAGTCAGAGAATCGAGGTGTGTGAAGTCACAGAATGGAGGTGTGAGAAGTCACAGAATGGAGGTGTGTGAACTCACAATGGAGGTGGGCGAAGTCACAGAATGGGGGTGTGTGAAGTCATAGAATGGAAGTGTGTGAAGTCATAGATGGAGGTGTGTGATGTCAGAATGGAGGTGTGTGAAGTCACAGAATGGAGGTGTGTGAAGTCATAGAATGGAGGTGTGTGAAATCACAGAATGTAGTTGTGTGTAGTCACAGAGTGTAGGTGTGTAAAGTCACAGAGTGGAGCTGTGTGAAGTCTCAGAATGGAGGTGTGGGAAGTCATAGAATGTTGGTTTTTGAAGACACAGAATGGAGGTGTGTGAAGTCATAGAATGGAGGTGTGTGAAGTCAGATTGGAGGTGTGTTAAGTAACAGAATGGAGGTGTGTCAACTCAGAAAGGAGGTGTGTGAAGTCATAGAATGGAGGTGTGTGAAGTCATAGAATGCAGGTGTGTGAAATCATAGAATGGAGGTGTGTGAAGGCACAGAAATGAGGTGTTTGAAGTCAAAATGGAAGTGTGTCAAGTCAGAATGGAGATGTGTGAAGTCATAGAATGGAGGTGTGTGAAGTCATAGAATGGAGGTGTGTGAAGTCACAGAATGGAGGTGTGTGAACTCATAGAATGGAGGTGTGTGAAGTCATAGAATGGAGGTGTGTGAAGTGACAGAATGGAGGAGTGTGAACTCATAGAATGGAGGTGTGTGAAGTCATAGAATGGAGGTGTATCAAGTCAGAATGGAGATGTGTGAAGGCACAGAATGGAGGTGTGTGAAGTCATAGAATGTTGGTGTGTGAAGTCATACAATGGAGGTGTATGAAGTCATAGAATGGAGGTGTGTGAAGTCATAGAATGGATGTTTCTGAAGTAAGAATGGACGTGTGTGAAGTCACAGAATGGAAGTGTGTGAAGTCAAAATGGAGGTGTGTGAAGTCAGAGAATGGAGGTGTGTGAAGTCATAGAATGGAGGTGTATCAAGTCAGAATGGAGATGTGTGAAGGCACAGAATGGAGGTGTGTGAAGTCATAGAATGTTGGTGTGTGAAGTCATACAATGGAGGTGTATGAAGTCATAGAATGGAGGTGTGTGAAGTCATAGAATGGAGGTGTGTGAAGTCAGAATGGAGATGTGTAAAGTCATAGAATGGAGGTGTGTGAAGTCACAATGCAGGTGTGTGAACTCAGAGAATGGAGGTGTGTGAAGTCATAGAATGGAGGTGTGTA
The DNA here is from genome assembly GCA_024803745.1 of Megascapheus bottae. NCBI lineage: Eukaryota > Metazoa > Chordata > Mammalia > Rodentia > Geomyidae > Megascapheus > Megascapheus bottae. The sequence goes on along the minus strand of JANJXV010000052.1, from coordinate 5,048,291 downwards.
AAGTCATAGAATGTAGGTGTGTAAATTCAAAAACGGGAGGTGTGTGAAGTCATAGAATGGAGGTGTTTGAGTCACAGAATGGAGGTGTGCGAAGTCATAGAATGGAGGTGTGTGAAGTCATAGAATGGAGGTGTGTGAAGTCATATATTGGAGGTGTAAAGTTACAGAATGGAGGTGTGTGAAATCACAGAATGGAGGTGTGTGAACTCAGAATGGAGGTGTGGGAAGTCACAAAATGGAGGTGTGTGAAGTCATAGAATGGAGATGTGTGAAGGCAAAGAATGGAGGTGTGTGAAATCATAGAATGGAGGTGTGTGAAGTCAGAGAATCGAGGTGTGTGAAGTCACAGAATGGAGGTGTGTGAAGTCACAGAATGGAGGTGTGTGAACACACAATGGAGGTGAGTGAAGTCACAGAATGGAGGTGTGTGAAGTCATAGAATGGAGATGTGTGAAGTCACAGAATGGAGGTGTGTGAAATCACAGAATGGAGGTGTGTGAAGTCACAAAATTGAGGTGTGTGAAGTCCTAGAATGGAGGTGTGTGAAGTCAAAGGATGGAGGTGTGTGAAGTATAGAATGCAGGTGTGTGAAGTCATAAAATGGAGATGTGTGAAGTCACAGAATGGAGCTGTGTGAAATCAAAGAATGGAGGTGTGTGAAGTCAGAGAATCGAGGTGTGTGAAGTCACAGAATGGAGGTGCGTGAAGTCAGAATGGTGTTGTGTGAAGTCACAGAATTGAGGTGTGTGACGTTACAGAATCAAGGTGTGTGAAGTCATATAATGGAAGTGTGTGAAGTCATAGAATGGAGGTGTGTGAACTCATAGAATGGAGGTGTGTGAAGTCATGGATTGGATTTGTGTGAAATCAAAGAATGGAGGTGTGGGAAGTGAAAAAATTGAGGTGTGTGAAGTCACAGAATGGAGGTGTGTGAAGTCACAGAATGGAAGTGTGTGAAGTCAACATTGACGTGTGTGAAGTCACAGAATGGAGGTGTGTGAAGTCACAGAATGGAGGTGTGTGAAGTCAAAATGGAGGTGTGTGAAGTCAAAGAAATAGGTGTGTGAAGTCATAGAATGGAGGTGTGTGAAGTCATGGAATGGAGGTTTGTGAGGTCAAATATTTGAAGTGTGTGAAGTTACAGAAAGGAGGTGTGTGAAGTCATAGAATGGAGGTGTGTGAATTCATAGAATGGAGGAGTGTGAAGTCACACAAGGCAGGTGTGTGAAGTCACAGAATAGAGTTGTGTGAAATCAAAATGGAGGTGTGTGAATTCATAGAATGGAGGTGTGTGAAGTGAAAGAATGGAGGTGTGTGAAGTCAGATTGGAGGTGTGTGAAGTAACAGAATGGAGGTGTGTCAACTCAGAAAGGAGGTGTGTGAAGTCATAGAATGGAGGTGTGTGAAGTCATAGAATAGAGGTTTGTGAAATCATAGAATGGAGGTGTGTGAAGTCACAGAAATGAGGTGTTTGAAGTCAAAATGGAAGTGTGTGAAGTCAGATTGGAGGTGTGTGAAGTCATAGAATGGAGGTGTGTGAAGTCATAGAATGGAGGTGTGTGAAGTCACAGAATGGAGGTGTGTGAACTCATAGAATGGAGGATTGTGAAGTCATGGAATGGAGGTGTGTGAAGTCACAGATGGAGGTGTTTGAAGTCATAGAATGGAGGTGTGTGAAGTCACAGAATGGAGGTGTGTGAAGTCACAGAATGGAGGTGTGTGAACTCAGAATGGATGTGTGTGAATTCACCGAAGGGAGGTTTGTGAAGTCATAGAATGGATGTTTCTGAAGTAAGAATGAAGTTGTGTGAAGCCATAGAATGGAGGTGTGTGAAGTCAAAATGCAGGTGTGTGAAGTCAAACAATGGAGGTGTGTGAAGTCACAGAATGGAGGTGTGTGAAGTCACAGAATGGAGGTGTCTGAAGTCACAGAATGGAAGTGTGTGAAGTAAAAATGGAGGTGTGTGAAATCAGAGAATGGAGGTGTGTGAAGTCATGGAATGGAGGTTTGTGAAGTCAAACATTGGAAGTGTGTGAAGTTACAGAATAGAGGTGTGTGAAGTCATAGAATGGAGGTGTGTGAAGTCAGAGAATGGAGGTGTGTGAAGTCAGAATGCAGGTGTGTGAAGTCATAGAATGGAGGTGTGTGAAGTCATAGAATGGAGGTGTGTGAAGTCATCGATTGGAAGTGTGTGAAGTCATAGAATGGAGGTGTGTGAAGTCATAGATTGAAGGTGTGTGGAAGTCATAGTATGGAGGTGTGTGAAGTAACAGAAAGGAGGTGTGTGAAGTCAAAGAATGGAGTTGTGTGAGGTCACAATGGAGGTGTGTGAAGTCATAGAATGGAGGTGTGTGAAATCAAAGTATGGAGGTTTGTTAAGTCATAGAATGGATTGTGTGTGCAATCATAGAATGGAGGTGTGTGAAGTCACAGAATTGAGGTGTGTAAAGTCACAGAGTGGAGGTGTGTGAAGTCACAGAATGGAGTTGTGTGTGAGGTCATAGAATGGAAGTGTGTGAAGTCACAGAATGCAGGTGTGTTATTTCAGAATGGAGGTGTGTGAAGTCACAGAATGGAGGTATGTGACTTCATAAATGTTGGTGTGTGAAGTCATAGAATGGAGGTGTGAAGTCATAGAATGGAGGTGAGTGAAGTCATAGAATGGAGGTGTGTGAAGTCACAGAAGGCAGGTGTGTGAAGTCACAGAATACAGTTGTGTGAAATCATGGAATGGAGGTGTGTGAAGTCAGAATGCAGGTGTGTGAAATCATAGAATGGAGGTGTGTGAAGTCATAGAATGGAGGTGTGTGAAGTCATAGATTGGAAGTGTGTGAAGTCATAGAATGGAGGTGTGTGAAGTCATAGATTGAAGGTGTGTGGAAGGCATAGTATGGAGGTGTGTGAAGTCACTGAAAGGAGGTGTGTGAAGTCACAGAATGGAGGTGTGTGAAGTCAAAATGGAGGTGTGTGAAGTCAAAGAATGGAGGTGTGTGAAGTCATAGAATGGAGGTGTATGAAGACATGGAATGGAGGTTTGTGTAGTCAAACATTGGAAGTGTGTGAAGTTACAGAATGGAGGTGTGTGAAGTCATAGAATGGAGGTGTGTGAAGTCATAGAATGGAGGAGTGTGAAGTCAGAATGGAGATGTGTGAAGTCACATAATGGAGGTGTGTGAAGTCATAGAATGGAGGTGTATGAAATCATAGAATGGAGGTGTATGAAGTCAGAATGCAGGTGTGTGAAGTCATAGAATGGAGGTGTGTGGAGTCATAGAATGGAGGTGTGTGAAGTCATAGATTGGAAGTGTGTGAAGTCATAGAATGGAGGTGTGTGAAGTAATAGAATGGAGGTTTGTGAAGTCAGAATGGAGATGTGTGAAGTCACATAATTGAGGTGTGTGAAGTCATAGAACATTGGTGTATGAAGTCCTAGATTGGAGGTGTATGAAGTCATAGAATGGAGGTGTGTGAAGTCAGAATGCAGGTGTGTGAAGTCATAGAATGGAGTGTGTGAAGTCATAGAATGGATGTGTGTGAAGTCAGAATGGAGATGTGTGAAGTCACAGAATGGAGGTGTGTGAAGTCAAAGAATATTGGTGTGTGAAGTCATAGAATGGAGGTGTGTGAAGTCTTAGAATGCAGGTGTGTGAAGTCACAGAATGGAGGTGTGTGAAGTCACAGAAGGAAGGTGTGTGAAGTCACAGTATGGAGGTGTGTAAAGTCACAGAGTGGAGGTGTGTGAAGTCACAGAATGGAGGGGTGTGAAGTCAGAATAGAGGTGTGCGAAGTCATAGAATGGAGGTGTGTGAAGTCAGAATGGAGGTGTGTGAACTCATAGAATGGAGGTGTGTGAAGTCACAATGGAGGTGTGTGAAGTCATAGAATGAGGGCTTTTGAAGTCACAGAATGGAGGTGTGTGAAGTCATAGAATGGAGGTGTGGGAAGAAAAATGGAGTTTGTGAACTCATAGAATGAATGTGTGTGAACTCATAGAATGGAGGTTGTGAAGTCATGGAATGGAGGTGTGTGAAGTCAAAGAATGGAGGTGTGTGAAGTCAAACAATAGAGGTGTGTGAGGTGAAACCATGGAGGTGTGTGAAGTCACAAAATGGATGTGTGTGAACTCAAAACGGAAGTGTGTGAAGTCCCAAAATGGAGGTGTGTGAAGTCACAGAATGAAGGTGTGTGAAGTCAAAAAGGTGGTGTGTGAAGTCACAAATGGACGTGTGTAAAGTCACAGAATGGAGGTGTGTGAAGTCAAAATGGAGGTGTGTGAAGTCAAAGAATGGAGGTGTGTGAAGTCATCGAATGGAGGTATGTAAAGTCATGTCATGGAGGTGTGTGAAGTCACAGAATGGAGGTGTGTGAAGTCAGAATTGAGGTGTGCTAAGTCATATAATGGAGGTGTGTGAAGTCAGAATGTAGGTGTGTGAAGTCATAGAACGGAGGTGTGTGAAGTTAGAATGGAGGTGTGTGAACTCATAGAATGGAGGTGTGTGAAGTCACAATGGAGGTGTGTGAAGTCATAGAATGGTGGTGTGTGAAGTTACAGAATCGAGGTGTGGAAGTCATAGAATGGAGGTGTGTGAAGTCAGAAATTGAATTGTGTGAAGTCACAGAATATAGGTCTGGGAATTCAGAATGGAGGTGTGTGAAGTCATAGAATGGAGGTGTGTGAAGTCACAGAATGGAAGTTTGTGAAGTCAAAATTAAGGTGTGTGAAATCACAGAATGGAGGTGTGTGAAGTCACAGAATGGACGTGTGTGAAGTCAAAATTGTGATGTGTGAAGTCACAAATGGAGGTGTGTGAAGTCACAGAATTTTGGTGTGTGAAGTCAAAATGGAGGTGTATGAAGTCAAAGAAAGGAGGTGTGTGAAGTCTTAGAATGGAGGTGTATGAAGTCATGGAATGGAGGTTTGTGAAGTCATAGAATGGAGATTTGTGAAGTCATAGAATGGATGTGTGTGAAGTCAGAATGGAGATGTGTGAAGTCACAGAATTGAGGTGTGTGAAGTCAAAGAATATTGGTGTGTGAAGTCATAGAATGGAGGTGTGTGAAGTCTTAGAATGGAGGTGTGTGCAGTCATAGAATGGAAGTGTGTGAAGTCACAGAAGGAAGGTGTGTGAAGTCACAGTATGGAGGTGTGTAAAGTCACAGAGTGGAGGTGTGTGAAGGCACAGAATGGAGGGGTGTGAAGTCAAAGAATGGCGGTATGTGAAGTCACAGAATGGAGGGGTGTGAAGTCAGAATAGAGGTGTGCGAAGTCATAGAATGGAGGTGTGTGAAGTCAGAATGTAGGTGTGTGAAGTCATAGAATGGAGGTGTGTGAAGTCAGAATGGAGGTGTGTGAACTCATAGAATGGAGGTGTGTGAAGTCACAATGGAGGTGTGTGAAGTCATAGAATGGTGGTGTGTGAAGTTACAGAATGGAGGTGTGGAAGTCATAGAATGGAGGTGTGTGAAGTCAGAATGGAGGTGTGTGAACTCATAGAATGGAGGTGTGTGAAGTCACAATGGAGGTGTGTGAAGTCATAGAATGAGGGCTTTTGAAGTCACAGAATGGAGGTGTGTGAAGTCATAGAATGGAGGTGTGGGAAGTAAAAATGGAGTTTGTGAACTCATAGAATGAATGTGTGTGAACTCATAGAATGGAGGTTGTGAAGTCATGGAATGGAGGTGTGTGAAGTCAAAGAATGGAGGTGTGTGAAGTCAAACAATAGAGGTGTGTGAGGTGAAACCATGGAGGTGTGTGAAGTCACAAAATGGATGTGTGTGAAGTCAAAACTGAAGTGTGTGAAGTCCCAAAATGGAGGTGTGTGAAGTCAAAACGGTGGTGTGTGAAGTCACAAATGATCGTGTGAAAAGTCACAGAATGGAGGTGTGTGAAGTCAAAATGGAGGTGTGTGAAGTCAAAGAATGGAGGTGTGTGAAGTCATCGAATGGAGGTATGTAAAGTCATGTCATGGAGGTGTGTGAAGGCACAGAATGGAGGTGTGTGAAGTCAGAATTGAGGTGTGCTAAGTCATATAATGGAGGTGTGTGAAGTCAGAATGTAGGTGTGTGAAGTCATAGAATGGAGGTGTGTGAAGTCAGAATGGAGGTGTGTGAACTCATAGAATGGAGGTGTGTGAAGTCACAATGGAGGTGTGTGAAGTCATAGAATGGTGGTGTGTGAAGTTACAGAATGGAGGTGTGGAAGTCATAGAATGGAGGTGTGTGAAGTCAGAAATTGAGGTGTGTGAGGTCACAGAATATAGGTGTGGGAATTCAGAATGGAGGTGTGTGAAGTCATAGAATGGAGGTGTGTGAAGTCATGGAATGGAGGTGTGTGAAATCATAGAATGGAGGTGTGTGAAGTCACAGAATGGAGGTGTGTGAACACATAGAATGGAGGTGAGTGAAATCACAATGGAGGTGTGTGAAGTCATAGAATAGAGGTTTGTGAAGTCACAGAATGGAGGTGTGTGAAGTCATAGAAAGGAGCTGTGTGAATTCAGAATGGAGGTGTGTGAAGTCACAGAATGGAGGTTTGTGAAGTCACAGAATGGAGGTGTGTGAAGTCATAGAATGTTGGTGTGTGAAGTCATACAATGGAGGTGTATGAAGTCATAGAATGGAGGGGGGTGAAGGCATAGAATGGAGGTGTGTGAATTCATAGAATGGAGGTTTGTGAAGTCACAGATTGACGTGTGTGAAGTCAGAATGGAGGTGTGTGAAGTCAGAATGGAGGTGTGTAAAGTCATAGAATGGAGGTGTGTGAAGTCACAATGTAGGTGAGTGAAGTCATAGAATATATGTGTGTAAAGTCAAAAAATTGAGGTGTGTGAAGTCATAGAATGGAGGTGTTTGAGTCACAGAATGGAGGTGTGTGAAGTCATAGAATGGAGGTGTGTGAAGTCATAGAATGGAGGTGTGTGAAGTCACAATGGAGGTGTGTGAAGTCATAGAATGGAGGTGTGTGAAATCAAAGCATGGAGGTTTGTTAAGTCATAGAATGGATTGTGTGTGCAATCATAGAATGGAGGTGTGTGAAGTCACAGAATTGAGGTGTGTAAAGTCACAGAGTGGAGGTGTGTGAAGTCACAGAATGGAGTTGTGTGTGAAGTCATAGAATGGAGGTGTGTGAATTCACAGAATGCAGGTGTGTGATGTCAGAATGGAGGTGTGTGAAGTCACAATGTAGGTGAGTGAAGTCATAGAATGTATGAGTGTAAAGTCAAGAAATTGAGGTGTGTGAAGTCATAGAATGGTGGTGTTTGAGTCACAGAATGGAGGTGTGTGAAGTCATAGAATGTAGGTGTGTGAAGTCATAGAATGGAGGTGTGTGAAGTCATATATTGGAGGTGTGTGAATTTACAGAATGGAGATGTGTGAACACACAATGGAAGTGAGTGAAGTCACAGAATGGAGGTGTGTGAAGTCGTAGAATGGAGGTGTGTGAAGTCAGAATGGAGGTATGTGAAGTCACAGAATGGAGGTGTGTCAACTCAGAAAGGAGGTATGTGAAGTCATAGAACGGAGGTGTGTGAAGTCAAAGAATGGAGGTGTGGGAAAGCATAGAATGGAGGTGTGTGAAGTGACAGCACTGAAGTGTGTGAAGTCAGAATGCAGGTGCATGTATTCAGAATGGAGGTGTGTGAAGTCAGAGACTGGAGGTGTGTGAAGTCACAATATAGGTGTGTGAAGTCATAGAATGGAGGTGTGTGAAGTCTTAGAATGGAGGTGTGTGAAGTCACAAAATGGAGGTGTGTGAAGTCATATAATGGAGGTGTGTGATGTCATAGAATGGAGATGTGTGAACTCAGAATGGAGGTGTGTGAAGTCACAGAATTGAGTTGTGTGAAGTCACAGAATGGAGGTGTGTGAAATCGTAGAATGGAGGTGTGTGAAGTCACAGAATCGAGGTGTGTGAAGTCACAGAATGGAGGTGTGAGAAGTCACAGAATGGAGGTGTGTGAACTCACAATGGAGGTGAGTGAAGTCACAGAATGGAGGTGTGTGAAGTCATAGAATGGAAGTGTGTGAAGTCATAGATGGAGGTGTGTGATTTCAAAATGGAGGTGTGTGAAGTCACAGAATGGAGGTATGTGACGTCATAAATGTTGGTGTGTGAAGTCATAGAATGGAGGTGTGAAGTCATAGAATGGAGGTGTGTTAAGTCATAGAATGGAGGTGTGTGAAGTCACAGAAGGCAGGTGTGTGAAGTCACAGAATAGAGTTGTGTGAAGTCACAATGTAGGTGTGTGAATTCATAGAATGGAGGTGTGTGAAGTCAAAGAATGGAGGTGTGTGAAGTCATAGAATGTAGGTGTGTGAAATCACAGAATGGAGTTGTGTGTAGTCACTGAGTGTAGGTGTGCAAAGTCACAGAGTGGAGGTGTGTGAAGTCTCAGAATGGAGGTGGTGAAGTCATAGAATGGAGGTGTTTGAAGTCATAGAATGTTGGTTTTTGAAGACACAGAATGGAGGTGTGTGAAGTCATTGAATGGAGGTGTGTGACGTCAGATTGGAGGTGTGTGAAGTAACAGAATGGAGGTGTGTCAACTCAGAAAGGAGGTGTGTGAAGTCATAGAATGGAGGTGTGTGAAGTCATAGAATGCAGTTGTGTGAAATCATAGAATGGAGGTGTGTGAAGCCAGAGAAATGAGGTGTTTGAAGTCAAAATGGAAGTGTGTGATGTCAGACTGGAGATGTGTGAAGTCGTAGAATGGAGGTGTGTGAAGTCATAGAATGGAGGTGTGTGAAGTCACAGAATGGAGGTGTGTGAACTCATAGAATGGAGGAGTGTGAAGTCAGAATTGAGGTGTGTGAAGTCACAGATGGAGGTGTGTGAAATCATAGAATGGAGGTGTGTGAAGTCACAGAATGGAGGTGTGTGAAGTCACAGAATGGAGGTGTGTGAACTCAGAATGGAGGTGTGTGAATTCACAGAAGGTAGGTTTGCGTATTCATAGAATGGATGTTTCTGAAGTAAGAATGAAGGTGTGTGAAGTCATAGAATGGAGGTGTGTGAAGTCAAAATGCAGGTGTGTGAAGTCAAACAATGGATGTCTGTTAGGTCACAGAATGGAGGTGTGTGAAGTCACAGAATGGAGGTGTGTGAAATCATAGAATGGAGGTGTTTGAAGTCACAGATTGAGGTGAGTGAAGTCAGAATGGAGGTGTGTGAAGTCAGAATGGAGGTGTGTAAAGTCATAGAATGGAAGTGTGTGAAGTCACAATGCAGGTGTGTGAACTCAGAGAATGAATGTGTGTGAAGTCATAGAATGGAGGTGTGTAAAGCCATAGAATGTAGGTGTGTAAAGTAAAAAAATGGAGGTGTGTGAAGTCATAGAATGGAGGTGTTTAAGTCACAAAATGGAGGTGTGTGAACTGAGAATGCAGGTGTGGGCAGTCATAAAATGGAGGTGTGTGAAGTCAGAGAATGGAGATGTGTTAAGGCACAGAATGGAGTTGTGTGAAATCATAGAATGGAGGTGTGTGAAGACAGAGAATCGAGGTGTGTGAAGTCACAGAATGGAGGTGTGTGAGGTCACAGAATGGAGGTGTGTGAAGTCATAGAATGGAGGTGTGTGAACTCATACAATGGAGGAGTGTGAAGTCATGGAATGGAGGCGTGTGAAGTCACAGATGGAGGTGTGTGAAGTCATAGAATGGAGGTGTGTGAAGTTACAGAATGGAGGTGTGTGAAGTCACAGAATCGAGGTGTGTGAACTCAGAATGGAGGTGTGTGAATTCACAGAAGGGAGGTTTGTGAAGTCATAGAATGGATGTTTCTGAAGTAAGAATGAAGTTGTGTGAAGCCATAAAATGGAGGTGTGTGAAGTCAAAATGCAGGTGTGTGAAGTCAAACAATGGAGGTGTGTGAAGTCACAGAATGGAGGTGTGTGAAGTCACAGAATGGAGGTGTGTGAAGTCAAAATGGAGGTGTGTGAAGTCAGCGAATGGAGGTGTGTGAAGTCAAATCATGGACGTGTGTGAAGTCAAAATTTTGGTGTGGGAAGTCACAAATGCAGGTGTGTGAAGTCACAGAATGGAGGTGTGTGAAGTCAAAATGGAGGTGTGTGAAGTCAAAGAATGGATGTGTTTGAAGTCATAGAATGGAGGTGTATGAAGTCATGGAAAGGAGGTTTGTGAAGTCAAACATTGGAAGTGTGTAAAGTTACAGAATGGAGGTGTGTGAAGTCATCGAATGAAGGTGTTTGAAGTCACAAAATGGAGGTGTGTGAAGTCATAGATGGAGGTGTGTGAAGTCAAAGGATGGAGGTTTGTGAAGTCATAGAATGCAGGTGTGTGAAGTCAGAGAATCGAGGTGTGTGAAGTTACAGAATGGAGGTGCGAGAAGTCAGAATGGTGTTGTGTGAAGTCACAGAATTGAGGTGTGTGAAGTCAGAGAACGGAGATGTGTGAAGTCATAGAATGGAGGTGTGTGACGTCACAGAATCGAGGTGTGTGAAGTCATATAATGGAAGTGTGTGAAGTCATAGAATGGATGTGTGTGAAGTCATAGAATGGAGGTGTGTGAAGTCACAGAAGGTAGGTGTGTGAAGTCACAGAATAGAGATGTGTGAAATCACAATGGAGGTGTGTGAATTCATAGAATGGAGATGTGTGAAGTGAAAGAATGGAGTTGTGTGAAGTCATAGAATGGAGGTGTGTGAAAACACAGAATGGATTTGTGTGTAGTCACAGAGTGGAGGTGTGTAAAGTCACAGATTGGAGGTGTGTGAAGTCAGATTGGAGGTGTGTGAAGTAACAGAATGGAGGTGTGTCAACTCAGAAAGGAGGTGTGTGAAGTCATAGAATGGAGGTGTGTGAAGTCATCGAATGGAGGTGTTTGAAGTCATAGAATGTTGGTTTTTGAAGTCACAGAATGGAGGTGTGTGAAGTCATAGAATGGAGGTGTGTGAAGTCAGATTGGAGGTGTGTGAAGTAACAGGATGGAGGTGTGTCAACTCAGAAAGGAGGTGTGTGAAGTCATAGAATGTAGGTGTGTGAAGTCATAGATTGGAGGTGTGTGAAATCATAGAATGGAGGTCTGTGAAGTCACAGAAATGAGGTGTTTGAAGTCACAATGGAAGTGTGTGAAGTCAGAATGGAAGTGTGTGATGTCATAGAATGGAGGTGTGTGAAGTCATAGAATGGAGGTGTGTGAACTCATACAATGGAGGAGTGTGAAGTCATGGAATGGAGGCGTGTGAAGTCACAGATGGAGGTGTGTGAAGTCATAGAATGGAGGTGTGTGAAGTTACAGAATGGAGGTGTGTGAAGTCACAGAATCGAGGTGTGTGAACTCAGAATGGAGGTGTGTGAATTCACAGAAGGGAGGTTTGTGAAGTCATAGAATGGATGTTTCTGAAGTAAGAATGAAGTTGTGTGAAGCCATAAAATGGAGGTGTGTGAAGTCAAAATACAGGTGTGTGAAGTCAAACAATGGAGGTGTGTGAAGTCACAGAATGGAGGTGTGTGAAGTCACAGAATGGAGGTGTGTGAAGTCAAAATGGAGGTGTGTGAAGTCAGCGAATGGAGGTGTGTGAAGTCAAATCATGGACGTGTGTGAAGTCAAAATTTTGGTGTGGGTAGTCACAAATGCAGGTGTGTGAAGTCACAGAATGGAGGTGTGTGAAGTCAAAATGGAGGTGTGTGAAGTCAAAGAATGGATGTGTTTGAAGTCATAGAATGGAGGTGTATGAAGTCATGGAAAGGAGGTTTGTGAAGTCAAACATTGGAAGTGTGTAAAGTTACAGAATGGAGGTGTGTGAAGTCATCGAATGGAGGTGTGTGAAGTCAGAGAATGGAGGTGTGTGAAGTCAGAGAGCAGGTGTGTGAAGTCATAGAATGGAGGTGTGTGAAGTCATAGAATGGAGGTGTGTGAAGTCATAGATTGGAAGCGTGTGAAGTCATAGAATGGAGGTGTGTGAAGTCATAGATTGAAGGTGTGTGGAAGTCATAGTATGGAGGTGTGTGAAGTCACAGAAAGGAGGTGTGTGAAGTCACAGAATGGAGTTGTGTGAAGTCACAATAGAGGTGTGTGAAGTCACAGAATGGAGGTGTGTGAAGTAAGAGAACCGAGGTGTGTGAAGTCATAGAATGGAGGTGTGTGAAGTCATAGATTGGAAGTGTGTGAAGTCATAGAATGGAGGTGTGTGAAGTCATAGAATGGAGGAGTGTGAAGTCAGAATGGAGATGTGTAGTCACATAATGGAGGTGTGTGAAGTCATAGAATGTTGGTGTGTGAAGTCATAGAATGGAGGTGTATGAAGTCATAGAATGGAGGTGTGTGAAGTCAGAATGCAGGTGTGTGAAGTCATAGAATGGAGGTGTGTGAAGTCATAGAATGGAGGTGTGTGAAGTCATAGATTGGAAGTGTGTGAAGTCATAGAATGGAGGTGTGTGTAGTCATAGAATGGAGGTGTGTGAAGTCACAGAATGGAGGTGTGTGAAGTTACAGAATCGAGTTGTGTGAAGTCACAATGGAGGTGTGTGAAGTCATAGAATGGAGGTGTGTGAAGTCAGAATAGAGGTGTGCGAAGTCATAGAATGGAGGTGTGTGGAGTCAGAATGGAGCTGTTTGAAGTCTTAGAATTCAGGTGTGTGAAGTCAGAATGGAGGTGTATGAACTCATAGAATGTAGGTGTGTGAAGTCACAATGGAGGTGTGTGAAGTCATAGAATGGGGGTTTTTGCAGTCACAGAATGGAGGTGTGTGAAGACATAGAATGCAGGTGTGGGAAGTAAAAATGGAGTTTGTGAACTCATAGAATGAAGGTGTGTGAACTCATAGAATGGAGGTTTTGATGTCATGGAATGGAGGTGTGTGAAGTCAAAGAATGGAGGTGTGTGAAGTCAAAGAATGGAGGTGTGTGACGTCAAACAATAGAGGTGTGTGAAGTCAAACAATGAAGGTCTGTGAAGTCACAGAATGGATGTGTGTGAAGTCAAAACGGAGGTGTGTGAAGTCACAAAATGGAGGTGTGTGAAGTCACAGAATGAAGGTGTGTGAAGTCAAAAAGGTGGTGTGTGAAGTCACAAATGGACGTGTGTAAAGTCACAGAATGGAGGGGTGTGAAGTCAAAATGGAGGTGTATGAAGTCAAAGAATGGAGGTGTGTGAAGTCATTGAATGGAGGTATGTAAAGTCATGTCATGGAGGTGTGTGAAGTCACAGAATGGAGGTGTGTGAAATCAGAATTGAGGTGTGCTAAGTCATAGAATGGAGGTGTGTGAAGTCAGAATGGAGGTGTGTGAACTCATAGAACGGAGGTGTGTGAACTCATAGAATGGAGGTATGTGAAGTCACAATGGAGGTATGTGAAGTAATAGAATGGTGGTATGTGAAGTTACAGAATGGAGGTGTGGAAGTCATAGAATGGAGGTGTGTGAAGTCAGAAATTGAGGTGTGTGAATTCACAGAATATAGGTGTGTGAATTCAGAATGGAGGTGTGTGAAGTCATATAATGGAGGTGTGTGAAGTCATGGAATGGAGGTGTGTGAAATCATAGAATGGAGGTGTGGCAAGTCACAGAATGGAGGTGTGTGAAGTCAGAATGGAGGTGTGTGAAGTGATAGAATTGAGGTGTGTAAAGTCAGAATGGAGGTGTGTGAACACATAGAAGGGAGGTGTGTGAAATCACAATGGAGGTGTGTGAAGTCATAGAATAGAGGTGTGTGAAGTCACAGAAGGAGATGTGTGAAGTCATAGAAAGGAGCTGTGTGAATTCAGAATGGAGGTGTGTGAAGTCACAGAATGGAGGTTTGTGAAGTCACAGAATGGGGGTGTGTGAGGTCATAGAATGGATGTTTGTGAAGTAAGAATGAAGGTGTGTGAAGTCATAGAATGGAGGTGTGTGAAGTCAAAATGGAGGTGTGTGAACTCATAGAATAGAGATGTGTGACATCATAGAATGGAGATGTGTGAAGTCATGGAATGGATGTGTGAAATCCAAGAATAGAGGAGTGCGAAATCAAACAATGGAGGTGTGTGACGTCACAGAATGGAGGTGTGCGAAGTCACATAATGGAAGTGTGTGAAGTCAAAATTGAGGTGTGTGAAGTCACAGAATAGAGGTGTGTGAAGTCACAGAATGGACGTGTGTGAAGTCAAAATTGTGATGTGTGAAGTCACAAATGAAGGTGTGTGAAGTCATAGAATTGTGGTGTGTGAAGTCAAAATGGAGGTGTGTGAAATCAAAGAAAGGAGGGGTGTGAAGTCATAGAATGGAGGTGTATGAAGTCATGGAATGGAGGTTTGTGAAGTCATAGAATAGAGATTTGTGAAGTCATAGAATGGATGTGTGTGAAGTCAGAATGAAGATGTGTGAAGTCACAGAATGGAGGTGTGTGAAGTCAAAGAATATTGGTGTGTGAAGTCATAGAATGGAGGTGTGTGAAGTCTAGAAAGGAGGTGTGTGAAGTCATAGAATGGAGGTGTGTGAAGTCACAGAAAGGAGGTGTGTGAAGTCACAGAATGGAGGTGTGTAAACTCACAGAGTGGAGGTGTGTGAAGGCACAGAATGGAGGGGTGTGAAGTCAAAGAATGGAGGTATGTGAAGTCACAGAATGGAGGGGTGTGAAGTCAGAATAGAGGTGTGCGAAATCATAGAATGGAGGTGTGTGAAGTCAGAATGGAGCTGTGTGAACTCATAGAACGGAGGTGTGTGAAGTCACAATGGAGATGTGTGAAGTCATAGAATGGTGGATTTTGAAGTCACAGAATGGAGGTGTGTGAAGTCATAGAATGTAGGTGGGTGAAGTCAGATTGGAGGTATGTGAAGTCACAGAATGGAGGTGTGTCAACACTGAAAGCAGGTATGTGAAGTCATAGAATGGAGGTGTGTGAAATCAAAGAATGGAGGTGTGGGAAATCATAGAATGGAAGTGTGTGAAGTCACAGAATTGAGGTGTGTGAAGTCAGAATGGAGGTGTGTGAAGTCACAATGCAGGTGTGTGAACTGATAGAACATAGGTGTGTGAAGTCACAATGTAGGTGTGTGAAGTCATAGAATGGAGGTGTGTGAAGTCATAGAATGGAGGTGTGTGAAGTCACAATATGGAGGTGTGTGAAGTCATATAATGTAGGTGTGTGAAGTCACAGAATGGAGGTGTGTGACGTCAGAATGGAGGTGTGTGAAGTCACAGAATGGAGGTGTGTGAAGTCATAGAATGGAGATGTGTGAAGTCACAGAATGGAGGTGTGTGAAATCGTAGAATGGAGGTGTGTGAAGTCAGAGAATCGAAGAGTGTGAAGTCACAGAATGGAGGTGTGTGAAGTCACAGAACTGAGGTATGTGAACTCACAATGGAGGTGAGTGAAGTCACAGAATGGAGGTGTGTGAAGTAATAGAATGGAAATGTGTGAAGTCATAGAATGCAGGTGTGTGATGTCAGAATGGAGGTGTGTGAAGTCACAGAATGGAGGTATGTGACGTCATAAATGTTGGTGTGTTAAGTCATAGAATGGAAGTGTGAAGTCATAGAATGGAGGTGTGTGAAGTCATAAAATGGAGGTGTGTGAAGTCACAGAAAGCAGGTGTGTGAAGTCACAGAATAGAGTTGTGTGAAGTCACAATTGAGGTGTGTGAATTCATAGAATGGAGGTGTGTGAAGTCAAACAACGGAGGTGTGTGAAGTCATAGAATGGAGGTGTGTGAAATCACAGAATGGAGTTGTGTGTTGTCACAGAGTGGAGGTGTGTAAAGTCACAGAGTGGAGATGTGTGAAGTCTCAGAACGGAGGTGTGTGAAGTCATTTGAGGTGTGTGATGTAACAGAATGGAGGTGTGTCAACTCAGAAAGGAGGTGTGTGAAGTCACAGAATGGAGTTGTGTGAAGTCATAGAATGGAGGTGTGTGAAATCATAGAATGGAGGTGTGTGAAGTCACAGAAATGAGGTGTTTGAAGTCAATATAGAAGTGTGTGAAGACAGAATGGAGTTGTGTGAACTCATAGAATGGAGGTGTGTGAACTCAGAATGGAGGTGTGTGAATTCACAGAAGGGAGGTTTGTGAAGTCATAGAATGGATGTTTCTGAAGTAAGAATGAATGTGTGTGAAGTCATAGAATGGAGGTGTGTGAAGTCAAAATGCAGGTGTGTGAAGTCAAACAATGGAGGTGTGTGAAGTCACAGAATGGAGGTGTGTGAAGTCACAGAATGGAAGTGTGTGAAGTCAAAATGGAGGTGTTTGAAGTCAGAGAATGGAGGTGTGTGAAGTCAAAGAATGGACGTGTGTGAAGTCAAAATTGTGGTGTGTGAAGTCACAAATGCAGGTGTGTGAAATCAGAGAATGGAGGTGTGTGAAGTCAAAATGGAGGTGTGTGAAGTCAAAGAATGGATTTTTTTGAAGTCATAGAATGGAGGTGTATGAAGTCATGCAATGGAGGTTTGTGAAGTCAAACATTGGAAGTGTGTGAAGTTACAGAATGGAGGTGTGTGAAGTCATA
The DNA here is from genome assembly GCA_024803745.1 of Megascapheus bottae. NCBI lineage: Eukaryota > Metazoa > Chordata > Mammalia > Rodentia > Geomyidae > Megascapheus > Megascapheus bottae. The sequence continues at coordinate 5,031,849 of JANJXV010000052.1, read as the reverse complement.
GAATGGAGGTGTGTGAAGTCATAGAATGGAGGTGTGTGAAGTCATAGATTGGAAGCGTGTGAAGTCATAGAATGGAGGTATGTGAAGTCATAGAATGGAGGTGTGTGAAGTCATATAATGGAAGTGTGTGAAGTCACAGAATGGAGGTGTCTGAACTCAGAATTGAGGTGTGTGAAATCATGGACTGGACGTGTGTGAAATCAAAGAATGGAGGTGTGGGAAGTGAAAAAATGGAGGTGTGTGAAGTCACAGAATGGAAGTGTGTGAAGTCAAAATTGAGGTGTGTGAAGTCACAGAATGGAGGTGTGTGAAGTCACAGAATGGAGGTGTGTGAAGTCAAAATGGAGGTGTGTGAAGTCAAAGAAAGAGGTGTGTGAAGTCATAGAATGCAGGTCTGTGAAGTAATGGAATGGAGGTTTGTGAGGTCAAATATTTGAAGTGTGTGAAGTTACAGAAAGGAGGTGTGTGAAGTCATAGAATGGAGGTGTGTGAAGTCATAGAATGGAGGTGTGTGAAGTCACAGAAGGCAGGTGTGTGAAGTCACAGAATAGAGATGTGTGAAATCACAATGGAGGTGTGTGAATTCATAGAATGGAGATGTGTGAAGTGAAAGAATGGAGTTGTGTGAAGTCATAGAATGGAGGTGTGTGAAATCACAGAATGGATTTGTGTGTAGTCACAGAGTGGAGGTGAGTAAAGTCACAGATTGGAGGTGTGTGAAGTCAGATTGGAGGTGTGTGAAGTAACAGAATGGAGGTGTGTCAACTCAGAAAGGAGGTGTGTGAAGTCATAGAATGGAGGTGTGTGAAGTCATCGAATGGAGGTGTTTGAAGTCATAGAATGTTGGTTTTTGAAGTCACAGAATGGAGGTGTGTGAAGTCATAGAATGGAGGTGTGTGAAGTCAGATTGGAGGTGTGTGAAGTAACAGGATGGAGGTGTGTCAACTCAGAAAGGAGGTGTATGAAGTCATAGAATGGAGGTGTGTGAAGTCATAGATTGGAGGTGTGTGAAATCATAGAATGGAGGTCTGTGAAGTCACAGAAATGAGGTGTTTGAAGTCAAAATGGAAGTGTGTGAAGTCAGAATGGAGGTGTGTGATGTCATAGAATGGAGGTGTGTGAAGTCTCAGAATGGAGGTGTGTGAACTCATACAATGGAGGAGTGTGAACTCATAAAATGGAGGAGTGTGAAGTCATGGAATGGAGGCGTGTGAAGTCACAGATGGAGGTGTGTGAAGTCATAGAATGGAGGTGTGTGAAGTCACAGAATGGAGGTGTGTGAACTCAGAATGGAGGTGTGTGAATTCACAGAAGGGAGGTTTGTGAAGTCATAGAATGGATGTTTCTGAAGTAAGAATGAAGGTGTGTGAAGCCATAAAATGGAGGTGTGTGAAGTCAAAATGCAGGTGTGTGAAGTCAAACAATGGAGGTGTGTGAAGTCACAGAATGGAGGTGTGTGAAGTCACATAATGGAAGTGTGTGAAGTCAAAATGGAGGTGTGTGAAGTCAGCGAATGGAGGTGTGTGAAGTCAAATCATGGACGTGTGTGAAGTCAAAATTTTGGTGTGTGAAGTCACAAATGCAGGTGTGTGAAGTCACAGAATGGAGGTGTGTGAAGTTAAAATGGAGGTGTGTGAAGTCAAAGAATGGATGTGTTTGAAGTCATAGAATGGAGGTGTATGAAGTCATGGAAAGGAGGTTTGTGAAGTCAAACATTGGAAGTGTGTAAAGTTACAGAATGGAGGTGTGTGAAGTCATCGAATGGAGGTGTGTGAAGTCAGAGAATGGAGGTGTGTGAAGTCAGAAAGCAGGTGTGTGAAGTCATAGAATGGAGGTGTGTGAAGTCATAGAATGGAGGTGTGTGAAGTCATAGATTGGAAGCGTGTGAAGTCATAGAATGGAGGTGTGTGAAGTCATAGATTGAAGGTGTGTGGAAGTCATAGTATGGAGGTGTGTGAAGTCACAGAATGGAGGTGTGTGAAGTCACAGAATGGAGTTGTGTGAAGTCACAATAGAGGTGTGTGAAGTCATAGAATGGAGTTGTGTGAAATCAAAGAATGGAGGTTTGTTAAGTCATAGAATGGATTGTGTGTGAAATCATAGAATGGAGGTGTGTGAATCACAGAATTGAGGTGTGTAAAGTCACAGAGTGGAGGTGTGTGAAGTCATAGATTGGAAGTGTGTGAAGTCATAGAATGGAGGTGTGTGAAGTCATAGAATGCAGGAGTGTGAAGTCAGAATGGAGATGTGTAGTCACATAATGGAGGTGTGTGAAGTAATAGAATGTTGGTGTGTGAAGTCATAGAATGGAGGTGTATGAAGTCATAGAATGGAGGTGTGTGAAGTCAGAATGCAGGTGTGTGAAGTCATAGAATGGAGGTGTGTGAAGTCATAGAATGGAGGTGTGTGAAGTCATAGATTGGAAGTGTGTGAAGTCATAGAATGGAGGTGTGTGTAGTCATAGAATGGAGGTGTGTGAAGTCACAGAATGGAGGTGTGTGAAGTCACAGAATCGAGTTGTGTGAAGTCACAATGGAGGTGTGTGAAGTCATAGAATGGAGGTGTGTGAAGTCAGAATAGAGGTGTGCGAAGTCATAGAATGGAGGTGTGTGGAGTCAGAATGGAGCTGTTTGAAGTCTTAGAATTCAGGTGTGTGAAGTCAGAATGGAGGTGTATGAACTCATAGAATGGAGGTGTGTGAAGTCATAGAATGGGGGTTTTTCCAGTCACAGAATGGAGGTGTGTGAAGTCATAGAATGCAGGTGTGGGAAGTAAAAATGGAGTTTGTGAACTCATAGAATGAAGGTGTGTGAACTCATAGAATGGAGGTTTTGATGTCATGGAATGGAGGTGTGTGAAGTCAAAGAATGGAGGTGTGTGAAGTCAAAGAATGGAGGTGTGTGAAGTCAAACAATAGAGGTGTGTGAAGTCAAACAATGGAGGTCTGTGAAGTCACAGAATGGATGTGTGTGAAGTCAAAACGGAGGTGTGTGAAGTCACAAAATGGAGGTGTGTGAAGTCACAGAATGAAGGTGTGTGAAGTCAAAAAGGTGGTGTGTGAAGTCACAAATGGACGTGTGTAAAGTCACAGAATGGAGGGGTGTGAAGTCAAAATGGAGGTGTATGAAGTCAAAGAATGGAGGTGTGTGAAGTCATTGAATGGAGGTATGTAAAGTCATGTCATGGAGGTGTGTGAAGTCACAGAATGCAGGTGTGTGAAATCAGAATTGAGGTGTGCTAAGTCATAGAATGGAGGTGTGTGAAGTCAGAATGGAGGTGTGTGAACTCATAGAACAGAGGTGTGTGAAGTCAGAATGGAGGTGTGTGAACTCATAGAATGGAGGTATGTGAAGTCACAATGGAGGTGTGTGAAGTAATAGAATGGTGGTATGTGAAGTTACAGAATGGAGGTGTGGAAGTCATAGAATGGAGGTGTGTGAAGTCAGAAATTGAGGTGTGTGAATTCACAGAATATAGGTGTGTGAATTCAGAATGGAGGTGTGTGAAGTCATATAATGGAGGTGTGTGAAGTCATGGAATGGAGGTGTGTGAAATCATAGAATGGAGGTGTGGCAATTCACAGAATGGAGGTGTGTGAAGTCAGAATGGAGGTGTATGAAGTGATAGAATTGAGGTGTGTAAAGTCAGAATGGAGGTGTGTGAACACATAGAAGGGAGGTGTGTGAAATCACAATGGAGGTGTGTGAAGTCATAGAATAGAGGTGTGTGAAGTCACAGAAGGAGATGTGTGAAGTCATAGAAAGGAGCTGTGTGAATTCAGAATGGAGGTGTGTGAAGTCACAGAATGGAGGTTTGTGAAGTCACAGAATGGGGGTGTGTGACGTCATAGAATGGATGTTTGTGAAGTAAGAATGAAGGTGTGTGAAGTCATAGAATGGAGGTGTGTGAAGTCAAAATGGAGGTGTGTGAACTCATAGAATAGATATGTGTGACATCATAGAATGGAGATGTGTGAAGTCATGGAATGGAGGTGTGAAATCCAAGAATAGAGGAGTGCGAAATCAAACAATGGAGGTGTGTGAAGTCACAGAATGGAGGTGTGCGAAGTCACATAATGGAAGTGTATGAAGTCAAAATTGAGGTGTGTGAAGTCACAGAATGGAGGTGTGTGAAGTCACAGAATGGACGTGTGTGAAGTCAAAATTGTGATGTGTGAAGTCACAAATGAAGGTGTGTGAAGTCATAGAATTGTGGTGTGTGAAGTCAAAATGGAGGTGTGTGAAATCAAAGAAAGGAATGGTGTGAAGTCATAGAATGGAGGTGTATGAAGTCATGGAATGGAGGTTTGTGAAGTCATAGAATAGAGATTTGTGAAGTCATAGAAAGGATGTGTGTGAAGTCAGAATGAAGATGTGTGAAGTCACAGAATGGAGGTGTATGAAGTCAAAGAATATTGGTGTGTGAAGTCATAGAATGGAGGTGTGTGAAGTCTAGAATGGAAGTGTGTGAAGTCATAGAATGGAGGAGTGTGAAGTCACAGAAAGGAGGTGTGTGAAGTCACAGAATGGAGGTGTGTAAACTCACAGAGTGGAGGTGTGTGAAGGCACAGAATGGAGGGGTGTGAAGTCAAAGAATGGAGTTATGTGAAGTCAAAGAATGGAGGGGTGTGAAGTCAGAATAGAGTTGTGCGAAATCATAGAATGGAGGTCTGTGAAGTCAGAATGGAGCTGTGTTAACTCATAGAACGGAGGTGTGTGAAGTCACAATGGAGATGTGTGAAGTCATAGAATGTTGGTTTTTGAATTCACAGAATGGAGGTGTGTGAAGTCATAGAATGGAGGTGGGTGAAGTAAGATTGGAGGTATGTGAAGTCACAGAATGGAGGTGTGTCAACACAGAAAGCAGGTATGTGAAGTCATAGAATGGAGGTGTGTGAAATCAAAGAATGGAGGTGTGGGAAATCATAGAATGGAAGTGTGTGAAGTCACAGAATTGAGGTGTGTGAAGTCAGAATGGAGGTGTGTGAAGTCACAATGCAGGTGTGTGAACTGATAGAACATAGGTGTGTGAATTCACAATGTAGGTGTGTGAAGTCATAGAATGGAGGTGTGTGAAGTCATAGAATGGAGGTGTGTGAAGTCACAATATGGAGGTGTGTGAAGTCATACAATGTAGGTGTGTGAAGTCACAGAATGGAGGTGTGTGACGTCAGAATGGAGGTGTGTGAAGTCACAGAATGGAGGTGTGTGAAGTCATAGAATGGAGATGTGTGAAGTCACAGAATGGAGGTGTGTGAAATCGTAGAATGGAGGTGTGTGAAGTCAGAGAATCGAAGGGTGTGAAGTCACAGAATGGAGGTGTGTGAAGTCACAGAATTGAGGTGTGTGCACTCACAATGGAGGTGAGTGAAGTCACAGAATGGAGGTGTGTGAAGTAATAGAATGGAAGTGTGTGAAGTCATAGAATGGAGGTGTGTGATGTCAGAATGGAGGTGTGTGAAGTCACAGAATGGAGGTATGTGACGTCATAAATGTTGGTGTGTGAAGTCATAGAATGGAAGTGTGAAGTCATAGAATGGAGGTCTGTGAAGTCATAGAATGGAGGTGTGTGAAGTCACAGAAGGCAGGTGTGTGAAGTCACAGAATAGAGTTGTGTGAAGTCACAATGGAAGTGTGTGAAGTTACAGAATGGAGGTGTGTGAAGTCATAGAATGGAGGTGTGTGAAGTCATAGAATGGAGGTGTGTGAAGTCATAGATTGGAAGCGTGTGAAGTCATAGAATGGAGGTGTGTGAAGTCATAGATTGAAGATGTGTGGAAGTCACAGTATGGAGGTGTGTGAAGTCACAGAAAGGAGGTGTGTGAAATCACAGAATGGATTTGTGTGAAGTCACAATGGAGGTGTGTGAAGTCATAGAATGGAGGTGTGTGAAATCAAAGAATGGAGGTTTGTGAAGTCATAGAATGGATTGTGTGAGAAATCATAGAATGGAGGTGTGTGAAGTCACAGAATGGAGGTGTGTGTAGTCACAGAATGCAGGTGTGTGAAGTCAGAATAGAGGTGTGCGAAGTCATAGAATGGAGGTGTGTGAAGTCAGAATGGAGCTGTGTGAAGTCATAGAATGGAAGTGTGTGAGGTCAGAATGGAGGTGTGTAAACTCATAGAATGGACTTGTATGAAGTCAAAATGGAGGTGTGGGAAGTCACAGAATGGATGTGTAAGAACTTAGAAAGGAGGTGTGTGAAGTCTTTGAATGGAGGTAAGTGAAGTCATAGAATGGAGGTGTGTGAAATCATAGAATGGAGGTGTGTGAATGCATAGAATTGAGGTGTGTGAAGTCAGAATGGAGGTGTGTGAAGTCACAGAATGGAGGTGTGAGTAGTCAAAGAAGGAGGTGTCTGAAGTCACAGAATGGAGGTGTGTGAAGACACAGAATGGAGGTGTGTGAACTCAGAAAGGAGGTGTGTGAAGTCACAGAATGGACGTGTGTGAAGTCATAGAATGGATGTGTGTGAAGTCATAGAATGGAGGTGTGTGAAATCAAAGAATGGAGGTTTGTGAAGTCATAAAATGGATTGTGTGAGAAATCATAGAATGGATGTGTGTGAAGTCACAGAATGGAGGTGTGTAAAGTCACAGAGTGGAGGTGTGAGAAGTCACAGAATGGAGTTTCTTGTGAAGTCACAGAATGGAGGTGTGTGAAGTCACAGAATGCAGGTGTGTGAAGTCAGAATAGAGGTGTGCGAAGTCATAGAATGGAGGTGTTTGAAGTCAGAATGGAGCTGTGTGAAGTCATAGAATTAAAGTGTGTGAAGTCAGAATGGAGGTGTGTAAACTCATAGAATGGAGGTGTATGAAGTCACAATGGAGGTGTGGGAAGTCACAGAATGGATGTGTAAGAACTCAGAAAGGAGGTGTGTTTAATCTTAGAATGGAGGTCTGTGAAGTCATAGAATGGATGTATGTGAAGTCATAGAATAGAGGTGTGTGAAGTCACAATATGGAGGTGTGTGAAGTCATATAATGGAGGTGTGTGAATTCACAGAATTGAGGTGTGTGAAGTCAGAATGGACGTGTGTGAAGTCAAAGAATGGAGGTGTGTGAGTTCAGAATGGCGGTGTGTGAAGTAATAGATGGAGGTGTGTGAAGTCACAGAATGGAAGTGTGTGAAATCATAGAATGGAGGTGTGTGAAGTCATAGAATGGAGGTGTGTGAAGTCACAGAATGGTGGTGTTTGAAGTCACAGAATCGAGGTGTGTGAAGTTTCAGAATGGAGGTGTGTGAAATAATAGAATGGAGGTGTGTGAAGTCACAGAATGGAGGTGTGTGAAGTCAGAATGGAGGTGTGTGAAGTCATAGAATGGAGGTGTGTGAGGTCAGAATAGAGGTGTGAAGTCATAGAATGGAGGTGGGTGAAGTCATAGAAATTAGGTGTGGGAAGTCATAGAAATGAGAAATGTGAAGTCATAGAGTGGAGATGAGTGAAGTCACAGATTCGAGGTCTGTGAAGTCATAGAATGGAAGTGTGTGAAATCAGAATGTAGGTGTACGAAGTCGTAGAAGAGAGGTGTGTGAAGTCAGAATGGAGGTGTGTGATGTCATAGAATGTAGATGTGTGAAGTCATAGAATGGAGTATTGTGAAGTCACCGAAGGGAGGTTTGTGAAGTCATAGAATGGAGGTATGAGAAATCAAATTAGAGGGGTGTGAAGTCGGAGAATGGAGGTGTGTGAAGTCATAGAATGGATGTGGGTGAAGTCATAGAATGGAGGTGTGTGAATTCAGATTGGAGGTGTGTGAAGTCATAGAATGGAGGTGTGTCAACTCAGAAAGGAGGTGTGTGAAGTCATAGAATGGAGGTGAGTGAAGTCATAGAATGGAGGTGTGTGAACTCATAGAATGGAGGTGTGTGACGTCACAACGGTAGTTTGTGAAGTCATAGAATGGAGGTGTGTGAAGTCACAGAATTGAGGTGTGTGAAGTCAGAATGGAGGTGTGAAGTCATAGAATGGAGGTGGGTGAACTCATAGAAATTAGGTGTGTGAAGTCATAGAATGGAGGTGTGTGAACTCATAGAATGGAGGTGTGTGACATCACAATGGAAGTTTGTGAAGTCATAGAATGGAGGTGTGTGAAGTCACAGAATGGAGGTGTGTGAAGTCATAAAATGGAGGTGTCTGAAGTCAGAATGGAGGTGTGTGAAGTCACAGAATGGAGGTGTGTGAATTCAGAATGGAGGTGTGTGAAGTCATAGATGGAGGTGTGTAATGTCATAGTATGGAGATATGTGAAATCATAGAATGGAGTTTTGTGAAGTCACAAAATGGAGTTGTTTGAGTCAGAATTGAGGTGTGTGAAGTCATAGAATGGAGGTGGATGAAGTCATAGAATGGAGGTGTATGAAGTCATAGAATGGAGGTGTGTGAAGTCACAGAATGGAGGTGTGTGAACTCAGAATGGAGATGTGTGAAGTCACAGAATGGAGGTTTGTGAAGTCATAGATGGAGGTGTGTGAGGTCATAGAATGGATGTTTCTGAAGTAAGAATGAAGGTTTGTGAAGTCATAGAATGGAGATGTGTGAAGTCATTGAATGGAGGTGTGTGAAGTCACTGAATGGAAGTGTGTGAAGTCAGAATGGAGGTGTGAAGTCATAGAATGAACGTGGGTGAAATCATAGAAAGGAGGTGTGGGAAGTCATAGAATGGAGGAGTGTGAAGTCATACAGTGGAGGTGAGTGAAGTCACAGATTCGAGGTCTGTGAAGTCATAGATTGGAGGTGTGTGATGTCAGAATGGAGGTGTGTGAACTCATAGAATGGAGGTGTGTGACGTCACAATGGAAGTGTGTGAAGTCACAGAATGGAGGTGTGTGAATTCATACAATGGAGGTGTGTGAAGTCAGAATGGAATTTTGTGAAGTCACAGAATTGAGCTGTGTGAATTCAGAATGGAGGTGTGTGAAGTCATAGAATGGAGGTGTGAGAAGTCAGAATGGAGGTGTGTGAACTCATAGAATGGAGGTGTGTGTAGTCACAATGGAGGTGTGCGAAGTTATAGAATAGAGGTTTGTGAAGTCAGAATGTAGGTGTGTGAAGTCATAGAATGGAGGTGTGTGAACTCATAGAATGGAGGTGTATGACGTCACAATGGAAGTGTGTGAAGTCACAGAATGGAGGTGTGTGAATTCATACAATGGAGGTGTGTGAAGTCAGAATGGAATTTTGTGAAGTCACAGAATTGAGCTGTGTGAATTCAGAATGGAGGTGTGTGAAGTCATAGAATGGAGGTGTGAGAAGTCAGAATGGAGGTGTGTGAACTCATAGAATGGAGGTGTGTGTACTCACAATGGAGGTGTGTGAAGTCATAGAATGGAGGTGTGTGAAGTCACAGAATGGAGGTGTGTGAAGTCATAGAATGGAGTTGTGTGAAGTCATAGAATGGGTGTTTGTGAAGTAAGAATGAATGTGTGTGAAGTCATAGAATGGAGGTGTGTGAAGTCACAAAATGGAGGTGTGTGAAGTCATAGAATGGAAGTGTGTCAAGTCATAGAATGGAGGTGTGTGAAGTCACAAAATGGACGGTATGAATTCATAGAATGGAGGTGTGTGAAGTCACAGAATTGAGGTGTTTGAAGACATATATTGGAGGTGTGTGAAATCAAAATGGATGTGTGAAGTCATAGAATGGAGGTGTGTGAAATCATAGAATGAGGGTGTGTGAAGTCATAGAATGGAGGTGTGTGAAGTCACAGAATGGAGGTGTGTGAAGTCATAGAATGGAGGTATGTGAAGTCATAGAATGGAAGTGTGTGAAGTCACAGATTGGAGGTGTGTGAAGTCACAGAATCCAGGTGTGAGAAGTCACAGAATGGAGGTGTGTGAACTCAGAATGGAGGTGTGTGACGTCACAGAATGGAGGTGTGTGAAGTCATAGAATGGAGGTGTGTGAGGTCAGAGAATGGAGGTGTGTGAAATCATAGAATGGAGGTGTGTGAAGTCACAGAATGGAGGTGTGTGAAGTCAGAATGGAGGTGTGTGAAGTCATAGAGTGGAGGTGTGTGAAGTCAGAATGGAGGTGTGAAGTCATAGAATGGAGGTGGGTGAAGTCATAGAACTTAGGTGTGGGAAGTCATAGAATGGAGAATTGTGAAGTCATAGAGTGGAGGTGAGTGAAGTCACAGATTCGTGATCTGTGAAGTCATAGAATGGAGGTGTGTGAAGTCATAGAATGGAGTATTGTGAAGTCACCGAAGGGAGGTTTGTGAAGTCATAGAATAGAGGTATGAGAAATCAAATTAGAGGGGTTTGAAGTCGTAGAATGGAGGTGTGTGAAGTCATAGAATGGAGGTGGGTGAAGTCATAGAATGGAGGTGTGTGAATTCAGATTGGAGGTGTGTGAAGTCATACAATGGAGGTGTGTCAACTCAGAAAGGAGGTGTGTGAAGTCATAGAATGGAGGTGAGTCAAGTCAGAATGGAGGTGTGTGAAGTCACAGAATGGAGGTGTGTGAATTCAGAATGGAGGTGTGTGAAATCATAGATGGAGGTGTGTAAAGTCATAGTATGGAGATATGTGAAATCATAGAATGGAGTTTTGTGAAGTCACAGAATGGAGTTGTGTGAGTCAGAATTGAGATGTGTGAAGTCATAGAATGTAGATGTGTGAAGTCATAGAATGGAGTATTGTGAAGTCACCGAAGGGACGTTTGTGAAGTCATAGAATGGAGGCATGAGAAATCAAATTAGAGGGGTGTGAAGTCGGAGAATGGAGGTGTGTGAAGTCATAGAACTGAGGTGGGTGAAGTCATAGAATGGAGGTGTATGAAGTCATAGAATGGAGGTGTGTGAAGTCACTGAATGGACGGGTTTAAAGTCATAGAATGGAGGTGTGTGAAGTCAGAGAATTGAGCTGTTTGAAGTCATATATTGGAGGTGTGTGAAGTCAAAATGGATGTGTGAAGTCAGAGAATGTAGGTGTGTGAAGTCATAAAATGGAGGTGTGTGAAGTCACAGAATGGAGGTGTGTGAAGTCATAGAATGGAGGAGTGTGAAGTCAGAATGAAGATTTGTGAAGTCACAGAATGGAGGTGTGTGAAGTCATAGAATGTTGGTGTATGAAGTCATAGAAGGGAGGTGTATGAAGTCATAGAATGGAGGTGTGTGAAGTCAGAGTGCAGGTGTGTGAAGTCATAGAATGGAAGTGTGTGAAGTCATAGAATGGAGGTCTCTGATGATATAGAATAGAGGTGTGTGAAGTCACAGAATGGACGTGTGTGAAGTCACAATAGAGGTTTGTGAAGTCATAGAATGGAGGTGTGTGAAGTCATAGAATGGAGGTGTGTGAAATCTCAGAATGGAGGGGTATGAATTCGCAGAATGGAGGTGTGTAAAGACACAGAGTGGAGATGTGTGCATTCACAGAGTGGAGTTGGGTGAAGTCATAGAAAGGAGGTTTGTGAAGTCACAGAATGGAGGTGTGTGAAGTCAGAATGGAGGTGTACAAAGTCATAGAATTGAGGTGTGTGAAGTCAGAATGGAGCTGTGTGAAGTCATAGAATGGAGGTGTGTGAAGTCAGAATGGAGGTGTGTGAACTCATAGAATGGAGGTGTGTGAAGTCACAGAATGGAGGTGTGTGAAGTCATAGAATGGAGGTGTGTGAAGTCATAGAATGGAGGTGTGTGAAGTCATAGAATGGAGGTTTGTGAAGTCATAGAATGGAGGTATGTGAAGTCAAATTGGAGGGGTGTGAAGTCAGAGAATGGAGGTGTGTGAAGTCATAGAATGGACGTGGGTGAAGTCATAGAATGGAGGTGTATGAAGTCATAGAATGGAGGTCTGTGAAGTCACAGAATGGACGGGTATGAAGTCATAGAATGAAGGTGTGTGAAATCAGAGAGTTGAGGTGTTTGAGGTCATATATTGGAGGTGTGTGAAGTCAAACAATGGCGGTGTGTGAACTCAGAAAGAGGTGTGTGAACTCACAGAATGGAAGTGTGTGAAGTAATAGAAAGGAAGTGTGTGAACTCATAGAATGGAGGTGTGTGAAGTCACAGAATGGAGGTGTGTGAAGTCAAAATGGAGGTCTGTGAAGTCAAAATGGAGGTGTGTGAAGTCAAAAATACCGGTGTGTGAACTCATGGAATGGAGGTGTGTGAAGTCATGGAATGGAGGTTTGTGAAGTCAAACATTGGAAGTGTGTGAAGTTACAGAAAGGAGATGTGTGAAGTCATAGAATGGACGTCTGTGAAGTCATAGAATGGAGGAGTGTGAAGTCAGAATGGAGATTTGTGAAGTCATAGAATGGAGGTGTGTGAAGTCCTAGAATGTTGGTGTATGAAGTCATAGAATGGAGGTGTATGAAGTCATAGAATGGAGGTGTGTGAAGTCAGAATGCAGGTGGGTGAAGTCATAGAATGGAGGTGTGTGAAGTCATAGAATAGAGGTGTGTGAAGTCATAGAATGGAAGTGTGTGAAGTCATAGAATGGAGGTGTGTGATGTCATAGAATGTAGGTGTGTGAAGTTATAAATGGAGGTGTGTGAAGTCACGGAAGGGAGGTGTGTGAAGTCACAGAATGGAGGTGTGTGAAGTTACAATGGAGGTGTGTGAAGTCATAGAATGGAGGTGTGTGAAGTCAAAGAATGGAGGTGTGTGAAGTCATAGAATGGAGGTGTGTGAAATCACAGAATGGAGGTGTGTGAATTCGGAGAATGGAGGTGTGTAAAGTCACAAAGTGGAGATGTGTGAAGTCACAGAGTGGAGGTGTGTCAACTCAGAAAGGAGGTGTGTGAAGTCATAGAATGGAGGTGAGTGAAGTCATAGAATGGAGGTGTGTGAACTCATAGAATGGAGGTGTGTGACGTCACAACGGTAGTTTGTGAAGTCATAGAATGGAGGTGTGTGAAGTCACAGAATTGAGGTGTGTGAAGTCAGAATGGAGGTGTGAAATCATAGAATGGAGGTGGGTGAAGTCATAGAAATTAGGTGTGTGAAGTCATAGAATGGAGGTGTGTGAACTCATAGAATGGAGGTGTGTGACGTCACTATGGAAGTTTGTGAAGTCATAGAATGGAGGTCTGTGAAGTCACAGAATGGAGGTGTGTGAAGTCATAAAATGGAGGTGTGTGAATTCAGAATGGAAGTGTGTGAAGTCATAGATGGAGGTGTGTAAAGTCATAGTATGGAGATATGTGAAATCATAAAATGGAGTTTTGTGAAGTCACAAAATGGACTTGTGTGAGTCAGAATTGAGGTGTGTGAAGTCATAGAATGTAGATGTGTGAAGTCATAAAATGGAGTATTGTGAAGTCACCGAAGGGACCTTTGTGAAGTCATAGAATGGAGGTATGAGAAATCAAATTAGAGGGGTGTGAAGTCTGAGAATTGAGGTGTGTGAAGTCATAGAATGGAGGTGGGTGAAGTCATAGAATGGAGGTGTATGAAGTCATAGAATGGAGGTGTGTGAAGTCACTCAATGGACGGGTTTAAAGTCATAGAATGGAGGTGTGTGAAGTCAAAGAATTGAGCTGTTTGAAGTCATATATTGGAGGTGTGTGAAGTCAAAATGGATGTGTGAAGTCATAGAATGTAGGTGTGTGAAGTCATAAAATGGAGGTGTGTGAAGTCACAGAATGGAGATGTGTGAAGTCACAGAATGGAGGTTTGTGAAGTCATAGAATGGAAGTGTGTGAAGTCATAGAATGGACGTGTGTGAAGTCAGAATGGAGGTGTGTTAAGTCACTGAATGGAGATTTGTGAACTCAGTCTGGAGGTGTGTGAAGTCACAGAATGGAGGTTTGTGAAGTCATTGAATGGAGGTGTGTAAAGTCACTGAATGGAAGTGTGTGAAGTCAGAATGGAGGTGTGAAGTCATAGAATGAACGTGGGTGAAATCATAGAAAGGAGGTGTGGGAAGTCATAGAATGGAGGAGTGTGAAGTCAGAATGGAGGTGTGTGAAGTCATAGAATGGAGGTGTGTGAACTCATAGAATGGAGGTGTGTGACGTCACAATGGAAGTGTGTGAAGTCACAGAATGGAGGTGTGTGAATTCATACAATGGAGGTGTGTGAAGTCAGAATGGAATTTTGTGAAGTCACAGAATTGAGCTGTGTGAATTCAGAATGGAGGTGTGTGAAGTCATAGAATGGAGGTGTGTGAAGTCAGAATGGAGGTGTGTGAACTCATAGAATGGAGGTGTGTGTAGTCACAATGGAGGTGTGTGAAGTCATAGAATGGAGGTGTGTGAAGTCACAGAATGGAGGTGTGTGAAGTCATAGAATGGAGGTGTGTGAAGTCATAGAATGGGTGTTTGTGAAGTAAGAATGAAGGTGTGTGAAGTCATAGAATGGAGGTGTGTGAAGTCACAGAATGGAGGTGTGGGAAGTCACAGATTGCAGGAGTGTGAAGTCACAGAATGGAGGTGTGTGAACCCACAATGGAGGTGTGTAAAGTCACAAAATGGAGGTGTGTGAAGTCATAGAATGGAAGTGTGTCAAGTCATAGAATGGAGGTGTGTGTGAAGTCACAGAATGGACGGTATGAAGTCATAGAATGGAGGTGTGTGAAGTCACAGAATTGAGGTGTTTGAAGACATGTATTGGAGGTGTGTGAAATCAAAATGGATGTGTGAAGTCATAGAATGGAGGTGTGTGAAATCATAGAATGAGGGTGTGTGAAGTCATAGAATGGAGGTGTGTGAAGTCACAGAATGGAGGTGTGTGAAGTCATAGAATGGAGGTGTGTGAAGTCATAGAATGGAAGTGTGTGAAGTCACAGATTGGAGGTGTGTGAAGTCACAGAATTGAGGTGTTTGAAGACATATATTGGAGGTGTGTGAAATCAAAATGGATGTGTGAAGTCATAGAATGTAGGTGTGTGAAGTCATAAAATGGAGGTGTGTGAAGTCACAGAATGGAGGTGTGTGAACTCAGAATGGAGATGTGTGAAGTCACAGAATGGAGGTTTGTGAAGTCATAGAATGGAAGTGTGTGAAGTCATAGAATGGACGTGTGTGAAGTCAGAATGGAGGTGTGTTAAGTCACCGAATGGAGATTTGTGAACTCAGTCTGGAGGTGTGTGAAGTCACAGAATGGAGGTTTGTGAAGTCATTGAATGGAGGTGTGTGAAGTCACTGAATGGAAGTGTGTGAAGTCAGAATGGAGGTGTGAAGTCATAGAATGAACGTGGGTGAAATCATAGAAAGGAGGTGTGGGAAGTCATAGAATGGAGGAGTGTGAAGTCATAGAGTGGAGGTGAGTGAAGTCACAGATTCGAGGTCTGTGAAGTCATAGATTGGAGGTGTGTGATGTCAGAATGGAGGTGTGCGAAGTCATAGAATAGAGGTTTGTGAAGTCAGAATGGAGGTGTGTGAAGTCATAGAATGGAGGTGTGTGAACTCATAGAATGGAGGTGTGTGACGTCACAATGGAAGTGTGTGAAGTCACAGAATGGAGGTGTGTGAATTCATACAATGGAGGTGTGTGAAGTCAGAATGGAATTTTGTGAAGTCACAGAATTGAGCTGTGTGAATTCAGAATGGAGGTGTGTGAAGTCATAGAATGGAGGTGTGTGAAGTCAGAATGGAGGTGTGTGAACTCATAGAATGGAGGTGTGTGTAGTCACAATGGAGGTGTGTGAAGTCATAGAATGGAGGTGTGTGAAGTCACAGAATGGAGGTGTGTGAAGTCATAGAATGGAGGTGTGTGAAGTCATAGAATGGGTGTTTGTGAAGTAAGAATGAAGGTGTGTGAAGTCATAGAATGGAGGTGTGTGAAGTCACAGAATGGAGGTGTGGGAAGTCACACATTGCAGGAGTGTGAAGTCACAGAATGGAGGTGTGTGAACCCAGAATGGAGGTGTGTAAAGTCACAAAATGGAGGTGTGTGAAGTCATAGAATGGAAGTGTGTCAAGTCATAGAATGGAGGTGTGTGTGAAGTCACAGAATGGACGGTATGAAGTCATAGAATGGAGGTGTGTGAAGTCACAGAATTGAGGTGTTTGAAGACATATATTGAAGGTGTGTGAAATCAAAATGGATGTGTGAAGTCATAGAATGGAGGTGTGTGAAATCATAGAATGAGGGTGTGTGAAGTCATAGAATGGAGGTGTGTGAAGTCACAGAATGGAGGTGTGTGAAGTCATAGAATGGAGGTGTGTGAAGTCATAGAATGGAAGTGTGTGAAGTCACAGATTGGAGGTGTGTGAAGTCACAGAATCCAGGTGTGAGAAGTCACAGAATGGAGGTGTGTGAACTCAGAATGGAGGTGTGTGATGTCACAGAATGGAGGTGTGTGAAGTCATAGAATGGAGGTGTGTGAGGTCAGAGAATGGAGGTGTGTGAAATCATAGAATGGAGGTGTGTGAAGTCACAGAATGGAGGTGTGTGAAGTCAGAGTGGAGGTGTGTGAAGTCATAGAGTGGAGGTGTGTGAAGTCAGAATGGAGATGTGAAGTCATAGAATGGAGGTGGGTAAAGTCATAGAACTTAGGTGTGGGAAGTCATAGAATGGAGAATTGTGAAGTCATAGAGTGGAGGTGAGTGAAGTCACAGATTCGTGGTCTGTGAAGTCATAGAATGGAGGTGTGTGAAGTCATAGAATGGAGTATTGTGAAGTCACCGAAGGGAGGTTTGTGAAGTCATAGAATGGAGGTAGGAGAAATCAAATTAGAGGGGTGTGAAGTCGTAGAATGGAGGTGTGTGAAGTCATAGAATGGAGGTGGGTGAAGTCATAGAATGGAGGTGTGTGAATTCAGATTGGAGGTGTGTGAAGTCATAGAATGGAGGTGTGTCAACTCAGAAAGGAGGTGTGTGAAATCATAGAATGGAAGTGAGTGAAGTCATAGAATGGAGGTGTGTGAAATCATACAATGGAGGTGTGTGAAGTCACAGAATTTAGGTGTGTGAAGTCAGAATGGAGGTGTGTGAGGACAGAATGGAGGTGTGTGAAGTCATAGATGGAGGTGTGTAAAGTCATAGTATGGAGATATGTGAAATCATAAAATGGAGTTTTGTGAAGTCACAAAATGGACTTGTGTGAGTCAGAATTGAGGTGTGTGAAGTCATAGAATGTAGATGTGTGAAGTCATAAAATGGAGTATTGTGAAGTCACCGAAGGGACCTTTGTGAAGTCATAGAATGGAGGTATGAGAAATCAAATTAGAGGGGTGTGAAGTCTGAGAATTGAGGTGTGTGAAGTCATAGAATGGAGGTGGGTGAAGTCATAGAATGGAGGTGTATGAAGTCATAGAATGGAGGTGTGTGAAGTCACTCAATGGACGGGTTTAAAGTCATAGAATGGAGGTGTGTGAAGTCAAAGAATTGAGCTGTTTGAAGTCATATATTGGAGGTGTGTGAAGTCAAAATGGATGTGTGAAGTCATAGAATGTAGGTGTGTGAAGTCATAAAATGGAGGTGTGTGAAGTCACAGAATGGAGATGTGTGAAGTCACAGAATGGAGGTTTGTGAAGTCATAGAATGGAAGTGTGTGAAGTCATAGAATGGACGTGTGTGAAGTCAGAATGGAGGTGTGTTAAGTCACTGAATGGAGATTTGTGAACTCAGTCTGGAGGTGTGTGAAGTCACAGAATGGAGGTTTGTGAAGTCATTGAATGGAGGTGTGTAAAGTCACTGAATGGAAGTGTGTGAAGTCAGAATGGAGGTGTGAAGTCATAGAATGAACGTGGGTGAAATCATAGAAAGGAGGTGTGGGAAGTCATAGAATGGAGGAGTGTGAAGTCAGAATGGAGGTGTGTGAAGTCATAGAATGGAGGTGTGTGAACTCATAGAATGGAGGTGTGTGACGTCACAATGGAAGTGTGTGAAGTCACAGAATGGAGGTGTGTGAATTCATACAATGGAGGTGTGTGAAGTCAGAATGGAATTTTGTGAAGTCACAGAATTGAGCTGTGTGAATTCAGAATGGAGGTGTGTGAAGTCATAGAATGGAGGTGTGTGAAGTCAGAATGGAGGTGTGTGAACTCATAGAATGGAGGTGTGTGTAGTCACAATGGAGGTGTGTGAAGTCATAGAATGGAGGTGTGTGAAGTCACAGAATGGAGGTGTGTGAAGTCATAGAATGGAGGTGTGTGAAGTCATAGAATGGGTGTTTGTGAAGTAAGAATGAAGGTGTGTGAAGTCATAGAATGGAGGTGTGTGAAGTCACAGAATGGAGGTGTGGGAAGTCACAGATTGCAGGAGTGTGAAGTCACAGAATGGAGGTGTGTGAACCCACAATGGAGGTGTGTAAAGTCACAAAATGGAGGTGTGTGAAGTCATAGAATGGAAGTGTGTCAAGTCATAGAATGGAGGTGTGTGTGAAGTCACAGAATGGACGGTATGAAGTCATAGAATGGAGGTGTGTGAAGTCACAGAATTGAGGTGTTTGAAGACATGTATTGGAGGTGTGTGAAATCAAAATGGATGTGTGAAGTCATAGAATGGAGGTGTGTGAAATCATAGAATGAGGGTGTGTGAAGTCATAGAATGGAGGTGTGTGAAGTCACAGAATGGAGGTGTGTGAAGTCATAGAATGGAGGTGTGTGAAGTCATAGAATGGAAGTGTGTGAAGTCACAGATTGGAGGTGTGTGAAGTCACAGAATTGAGGTGTTTGAAGACATATATTGGAGGTGTGTGAAATCAAAATGGATGTGTGAAGTCATAGAATGTAGGTGTGTGAAGTCATAAAATGGAGGTGTGTGAAGTCACAGAATGGAGGTGTGTGAACTCAGAATGGAGATGTGTGAAGTCACAGAATGGAGGTTTGTGAAGTCATAGAATGGAAGTGTGTGAAGTCATAGAATGGACGTGTGTGAAGTCAGAATGGAGGTGTGTTAAGTCACCGAATGGAGATTTGTGAACTCAGTCTGGAGGTGTGTGAAGTCACAGAATGGAGGTTTGTGAAGTCATTGAATGGAGGTGTGTGAAGTCACTGAATGGAAGTGTGTGAAGTCAGAATGGAGGTGTGAAGTCATAGAATGAACGTGGGTGAAATCATAGAAAGGAGGTGTGGGAAGTCATAGAATGGAGGAGTGTGCAGTCATAGAGTGGAGGTGAGTGAAGTCACAGATTCGAGGTCTGTGAAGTCATAGATTGGAGGTGTGTGATGTCAGAATGGAGGTGTGCGAAGTCATAGAATAGAGGTTTGTGAAGTCAGAATGGAGGTGTGTGAAGTCATAGAATGGAGGTGTGTGAACTCATAGAATGGAGGTGTGTGACGTCACAATGGAAGTGTGTGAAGTCACAGAATGGAGGTGTGTGAATTCATACAATGGAGGTGTGTGAAGTCAGAATGGAATTTTGTGAAGTCACAGAATTGAGCTGTGTGAATTCAGAATGGAGGTGTGTGAAGTCATAGAATGGAGGTGTGTGAAGTCAGAATGGAGGTGTGTGAACTCATAGAATGGAGGTGTGTGTAGTCACAATGGAGGTGTGTGAAGTCATAGAATGGAGGTGTGTGAAGTCACAGAATGGAGGTGTGTGAAGTCATAGAATGGAGGTGTGTGAAGTCATAGAATGGGTGTTTGTGAAGTAAGAATGAAGGTGTGTGAAGTCATAGAATGGAGGTGTGTGAAGTCAGAATGGATGTGTGTGAACTCATAGAATGGAGGTGTGTGTAGTCACAATGGAGGTGTGTGAAGTCATAGAATGGAGGTGTGTGAAGTCACAGAATGGAGGTGTGTGAAGTCATAAAATGGAGGTGTGTGAAGTCATAGAATGGGTGTTTGTGAAGTAGGAATGAAGGTGTGTGAAGTCATAGAATGGAGGTGTGTGAAGTCACAGAATGGAGGTGTGGGAAGTCACAGATTGCAGGAGTGTGAAGTCACAGAATGGAGGTGTGTGAACCCAGAATGGAGGTGTGTAAAGTCACAAAATGGAGGTGTGTGAAGTCATAGAATGGAAGTGTGTCAAGTCATAGAATGGAGGTGTGTGTGAAGTCACAGAATGGACGGTATGAAGTCATAGAATGGAGGTGTGTGAAGTCACAGAATTGAGGTGTTTGAAGACATATATTGAAGGTGTGTGAAATCAAAATGGATGTGTGAAGTCATAGAATGGAGGTGTGTGAAATCATAGAATGAGGGTGTGTGAAGTCATAGAATGGAGGTGTGTGAAGTCACAGAATGGAGGTGTGTGAAGTCATAGAATGGAGGTGTGTGAAGTCATAGAATGGAAGTGTGTGAAGTCACAGATTGGAGGTGTGTGAAGTCACAGAATCCAGGTGTGAGAAGTCACAGAATGGAGGTGTGTGAACTCAGAATGGAGGTGTGTGATGTCACAGAATGGAGGTGTGTGAAGTCATAGAATGGAGGTGTGTGAGGTCAGAGAATGGAGGTGTGTGAAATCATAGAATGGAGGTGTGTGAAGTCACAGAATGGAGGTGTGTGAAGTCAGAGTGGAGGTGTGTGAAGTCATAGAGTGGAGGTGTGTGAAGTCAGAATGGAGATGTGAAGTCATAGAATGGAGGTGGGTAAAGTCATAGAACTTAGGTGTGGGAAGTCATAGAATGGAGAATTGTGAAGTCATAGAGTGGAGGTGAGTGAAGTCACAGATTCGTGGTCTGTGAAGTCATAGAATGGAGGTGTGTGAAGTCATAGAATGGAGTATTGTGAAGTCACCGAAGGGAGGTTTGTGAAGTCATAGAATGGAGGTAGGAGAAATCAAATTAGAGGGGTGTGAAGTCGTAGAATGGAGGTGTGTGAAGTCATAGAATGGAGGTGGGTGAAGTCATAGAATGGAGGTGTGTGAATTCAGATTGGAGGTGTGTGAAGTCATAGAATGGAGGTGTGTCAACTCAGAAAGGAGGTGTGTGAAATCATAGAATGGAAGTGAGTGAAGTCATAGAATGGAGGTGTGTGAAATCATACAATGGAGGTGTGTGAAGTCACAGAATTTAGGTGTGTGAAGTCAGAATGGAGGTGTGTGAGGACAGAATGGAGGTGTGTGAAGTCATAGAATGCAGGTGTGTGAAGTCACAGTGTAGGTGTGTGAAGTCATAGAATAGAGTTGTGTGAAGTCATAGAATGGAGGTGTGTGAAGTCACAGAATGGAGGTGTGTGAAATCATAGAATGGAGGTGTGTGAAGTCACAGAATGTAGGTGTGTGAAGTCAGAATGGAGGTGTGTGAAGTCATAGAATGGAGGTGTGTGAAGTCAGAATGGAGGTGTGAAGTCATAGAATGGAGGTGGGTGAAGTCATAGAAATTAGGTGTGGGAAGTCATAGAATGGAGAAGTGTGAAGTCATAGAGTGGAGGTGAGTGAAGTCACAGATTCGAGGTCTGTGAAGTCATAGAATGGAGGTGTGTGAAGTCAGAATGTAGGTGTTCGAAGTCATAGAATAGAGGTGTGTGAAGTCATAATGGAGGTGTGTGAAGTCATAGAATGGAGGTGTGTGAACTCATAGAATGGAGGTGTGTGACCTCACAATGGAAGTTTGTGAAGTCATAGAATGGAGGTGTGTGAACTCAGAATGGAGGTGTGTGAAGTCATAGATGGAGGTGTGTGAAGTCATAGTATGGAGATATGTGAAATCATAGAATGGAGTTTTGTGAAGTCACAGAATGGAGTTGTGTGAGTCAGAATTGAGGTGTGTGAAGTCATAGAATGTAGATGTGTGAAGTCATAGAATGGAGTATTGTGAAGTCAACGAAGGGAGGTTTGTGAAGTCATAGAATGGAGGTATGAGAAATCAAATTAGAGGGGTGTGAAGTCGGAGAATGGAGGTGTGTGAAGTCATAGAATGGAGGTGGGTGAAGTCATAGAATGGAGGTGTGTGAAGTCACTGAATGGACGAGTTTAAAGTCATTGAATGGAGGTGTGTGAAGTGAGAGAATTGAGCTGTTTGAAGTCATATATTGGAGGTGTGTGAAGTCAAAATGGATGTGTGAAGTCATAGAATGTAAGTGTGTGAAGTCATAGAATGGAGGTGTGTGAAGTCACAGAATGGAGGTGTGTGAACTCAGAATGGAGGTGTGTGAAGTCACAGAATGGAGGTTTGTGAAGTCATAGAATGGAAGTATGTGAAGTCATAGAATGGACGTGTGTGAAGTCAGAATGGAGGTGTGTTAAGTCACCGAATGGAGTTTTGTGAACTCAGTATGGAGATGTGTGAAGTCACAGAATGGAGGTTGGTGATGTCATAGATGGAGGTGTGTGAGGTCATAGAATGGATGTTTCTGAAGTAAGAATGAAGGTTTGTGAAGTCATAGAATGAAGGTGGGTGAAGTCATAGAAAGGAGGTGTGGGAAGTCATAGAATGGAGGAGTGTGAAGTCATAGACTGGAGGTGAGTGAAGTCACAGATTCGAGGTCTGTGAAGTCATAGATTGGAGGTGTGTGATGTCAGAATGCAGGTGTGTGAAGTCATAGAATGGAGGTGTGTGAAGTCAAAGAATGGAGGTGTGTGAAGTCATAGAATGGAGGTGTGTGAAATCACAGAATGGAGGTGTGTGAATTGGCAGAATGGAGGTGTGTAAAGTCACAGAGTGGAGATGTGTGAAGTCACAGAGTGGAGGTTTGTGAAGTCATAGAAGGGAGGTTTGTGAAGTCATAGAATGGAGGTGTGTGAAGTCAGAATAGAGGTGTGTGAAGTCATAGAATGGAGGTGTGTGAAGTCAGAATGGAGGTGTACAAAGTCATAGAATTGAGGTGTGTGAAGTCAGAATGGAGCTGTGTGAAGTCATAGAATGGAGGTGTGTGAAGTCAGAATGGAGGTGTGTGAACTCATAGAATGGAGGTGTGTGAAGTCACAGAATGGAGGTGTGTGAAGTCATAGAATGGAGGTGTGTGAAGTCATAGAATGGAGGTGTGTGAAGTCATAGAATGGAGGTTTGTGAAGTCATAGAATGGAGGTATGTGAAGTCAAATTGGAGGGGTGTGAAGTCAGAGAATGGAGGTGTGTGAAGTCATAGAATGGACGTGGGTGAAGTCATAGAATGGAGGTGTATGAAGTCATAGAATGGAGGTCTGTGAAGTCACAGAATGGACGGGTATGAAGTCATAGAATGAAGGTGTGTGAAATCAGAGAGTTGAGGTGTTTGAGGTCATATATTGGAGGTGTGTGAAGTCAAACAATGACGGTGTGTGAACTCAGAAAGAGGTGTGTGAACTCACAGAATGGAAGTGTGTGAAGTAATAGAAAGGAAGTGTGTGAACTCATAGAATGGAGGTGTGTGAAGTCACAGAATGGAGGTGTGTGAAGTCAAAATGGAGGTCTGTGAAGTCAAAATGGAGGTGTGTGAAGTCAAAAATACCGGTGTGTGAACTCATGGAATGGAGGTGTGTGAAGTCATGGAATGGAGGTTTGTGAAGTCAAACATTGGAAGTGTGTGAAGTTACAGAAAGGAGATGTGTGAAGTCATAGAATGGACGTCTGTGAAGTCATAGAATGGAGGAGTGTGAAGTCAGAATGGAGATTTGTGAAGTCATAGAATGGAGGTGTGTGAAGTCCTAGAATGTTGGTGTATGAAGTCATAGAATGGAGGTGTATGAAGTCATAGAATGGAGGTGTGTGAAGTCAGAATGCAGGTGGGTGAAGTCATAGAATGGAGGTGTGTGAAGTCATAGAATAGAGGTGTGTGAAGTCATAGAATGGAAGTGTGTGAAGTCATAGAATGGAGGTGTGTGATGTCATAGAATGTAGGTGTGTGAAGTTATAAATGGAGGTGTGTGAAGTCACGGAAGGGAGGTGTGTGAAGTCACAGAATGGAGGTGTGTGAAGTTACAATGGAGGTGTGTGAAGTCATAGAATGGAGGTGTGTGAAGTCAAAGAATGGAGGTGTGTGAAGTCATAGAATGGAGGTGTGTGAAATCACAGAATGGAGGTGTGTGAATTCGGAGAATGGAGGTGTGTAAAGTCACAAAGTGGAGATGTGTGAAGTCACAGAGTGGAGGTGTGTCAACTCAGAAAGGAGGTGTGTGAAGTCATAGAATGGAGGTGAGTGAAGTCATAGAATGGAGGTGTGTGAACTCATAGAATGGAGGTGTGTGACGTCACAACGGTAGTTTGTGAAGTCATAGAATGGAGGTGTGTGAAGTCACAGAATTGAGGTGTGTGAAGTCAGAATGGAGGTGTGAAATCATAGAATGGAGGTGGGTGAAGTCATAGAAATTAGGTGTGTGAAGTCATAGAATGGAGGTGTGTGAACTCATAGAATGGAGGTGTGTGACGTCACTATGGAAGTTTGTGAAGTCATAGAATGGAGGTCTGTGAAGTCACAGAATGGAGGTGTGTGAAGTCATAAAATGGAGGTGTGTGAATTCAGAATGGAAGTGTGTGAAGTCATAGATGGAGGTGTGTAAAGTCATAGTATGGAGATATGTGAAATCATAAAATGGAGTTTTGTGAAGTCACAAAATGGACTTGTGTGAGTCAGAATTGAGGTGTGTGAAGTCATAGAATGTAGATGTGTGAAGTCATAAAATGGAGTATTGTGAAGTCACCGAAGGGACCTTTGTGAAGTCATAGAATGGAGGTATGAGAAATCAAATTAGAGGGGTGTGAAGTCTGAGAATTGAGGTGTGTGAAGTCATAGAATGGAGGTGGGTGAAGTCATAGAATGGAGGTGTATGAATTCATAGAATGGAGGTGTGTGAAGTCACTCAATGGACGGGTTTAAAGTCATAGAATGGAGGTGTGTGAAGTCAGAGAATTGAGCTGTTTGAAGTCATATATTGGAGGTGTGTGAAGTCAAAATGGATGTGTGAAGTCATAGAATGTAGGTGTGTGAAGTCATAAAATGGAGGTGTGTGAAGTCACAGAATGGAGATGTGTGAAGTCACAGAATGGAGGTTTGTGAAGTCATAGAATGGAAGTGTGTGAAGTCATAGAATGGACGTGTGTGAAGTCAGAATGGAGGTGTGTTAAGTCACTGAATGGAGATTTGTGAACTCAGTCTGGAGGTGTGTGAAGTCACAGAATGGAGGTTTGTGAAGTCATTGAATGGAGGTGTGTAAAGTCACTGAATGGAAGTGTGTGAAGTCAGAATGGAGGTGTGAAGTCATAGAATGAACGTGGGTGAAATCATAGAAAGGAGGTGTGGGAAGTCATAGAATGGAGGAGTGTGAAGTCAGAATGGAGGTGTGTGAAGTCATAGAATGGAGGTGTGTGAACTCATAGAATGGAGGTGTGTGACGTCACAATGGAAGTGTGTGAAGTCACAGAATGGAGGTGTGTGAATTCATACAATGGAGGTGTGTGAAG
This sequence comes from Megascapheus bottae, assembly GCA_024803745.1. Taxonomy (NCBI): domain Eukaryota; kingdom Metazoa; phylum Chordata; class Mammalia; order Rodentia; family Geomyidae; genus Megascapheus; species Megascapheus bottae. The sequence continues at coordinate 5,006,694 of JANJXV010000052.1, read as the reverse complement.
TCAGAATGGAATTTTGTGAAGTCACAGAATTGAGCTGTGTGAATTCAGAATGGAGGTGTGTGAAGTCATAGAATGGAGGTGTGTGAAGTCAGAATGGAGGTGTGTGAACTCATAGAATGGAGGTGTGTGTAGTCACAATGGAGGTGTGTGAAGTCATAGAATGGAGGTGTGTGAAGTCACAGAATGGAGGTGTGTGAAGTCATAGAATGGAGGTGTGTGAAGTCATAGAATGGGTGTTTGTGAAGTAAGAATGAAGGTGTGTGAAGTCATAGAATGGAGGTGTGTGAAGTCACAGAATGGAGGTGTGGGAAGTCACACATTGCAGGAGTGTGAAGTCACAGAATGGAGGTGTGTGAACCCACAATGGAGGTGTGTAAAGTCACAAAATGGAGGTGTGTGAAGTCATAGAATGGAAGTGTGTCAAGTCATAGAATGGAGGTGTGTGTGAAGTCACAGAATGGACGGTATGAAGTCATAGAATGGAGGTGTGTGAAGTCACAGAATTGAGGTGTTTGAAGACATGTATTGGAGGTGTGTGAAATCAAAATGGATGTGTGAAGTCATAGAATGGAGGTGTGTGAAATCATAGAATGAGGGTGTGTGAAGTCATAGAATGGAGGTGTGTGAAGTCACAGAATGGAGGTGTGTGAAGTCATAGAATGGAGGTGTGTGAAGTCATAGAATGGAAGTGTGTGAAGTCACAGATTGGAGGTGTGTGAAGTCACAGAATTGAGGTGTTTGAAGACATATATTGGAGGTGTGTGAAATCAAAATGGATGTGTGAAGTCATAGAATGTAGGTGTGTGAAGTCATAAAATGGAGGTGTGTGAAGTCACAGAATGGAGGTGTGTGAACTCAGAATGGAGATGTGTGAAGTCACAGAATGGAGGTTTGTGAAGTCATAGAATGGAAGTGTGTGAAGTCATAGAATGGACGTGTGTGAAGTCAGAATGGAGGTGTGTTAAGTCACCGAATGGAGATTTGTGAACTCAGTCTGGAGGTGTGTGAAGTCACAGAATGGAGGTTTGTGAAGTCATTGAATGGAGGTGTGTGAAGTCACTGAATGGAAGTGTGTGAAGTCAGAATGGAGGTGTGAAGTCATAGAATGAACGTGGGTGAAATCATAGAAAGGAGGTGTGGGAAGTCATAGAATGGAGGAGTGTGAAGTCATAGAGTGGAGGTGAGTGAAGTCACAGATTCGAGGTCTGTGAAGTCATAGATTGGAGGTGTGTGATGTCAGAATGGAGGTGTGCGAAGTCATAGAATAGAGGTTTGTGAAGTCAGAATGGAGGTGTGTGAAGTCATAGAATGGAGGTGTGTGAACTCATAGAATGGAGGTGTGTGACGTCACAATGGAAGTGTGTGAAGTCACAGAATGGAGGTGTGTGAATTCATACAATGGAGGTGTGTGAAGTCAGAATGGAATTTTGTGAAGTCACAGAATTGAGCTGTGTGAATTCAGAATGGAGGTGTGTGAAGTCATAGAATGGAGGTGTGTGAAGTCAGAATGGAGGTGTGTGAACTCATAGAATGGAGGTGTGTGTAGTCACAATGGAGGTGTGTGAAGTCATAGAATGGAGGTGTGTGAAGTCACAGAATGGAGGTGTGTGAAGTCATAGAATGGAGGTGTGTGAAGTCATAGAATGGGTGTTTGTGAAGTAAGAATGAAGGTGTGTGAAGTCATAGAATGGAGGTGTGTGAAGTCACAGAATGGAGGTGTGGGAAGTCACACATTGCAGGAGTGTGAAGTCACAGAATGGAGGTGTGTGAACCCACAATGGAGGTGTGTAAAGTCACAAAATGGAGGTGTGTGAAGTCATAGAATGGAAGTGTGTCAAGTCATAGAATGGAGGTGTGTGTGAAGTCACAGAATGGACGGTATGAAGTCATAGAATGGAGGTGTGTGAAGTCACAGAATTGAGGTGTTTGAAGACATATATTGAAGGTGTGTGAAATCAAAATGGATGTGTGAAGTCATAGAATGGAGGTGTGTGAAATCATAGAATGAGGGTGTGTGAAGTCATAGAATGGAGGTGTGTGAAGTCACAGAATGGAGGTGTGTGAAGTCATAGAATGGAGGTGTGTGAAGTCATAGAATGGAAGTGTGTGAAGTCACAGATTGGAGGTGTGTGAAGTCACAGAATCCAGGTGTGAGAAGTCACAGAATGGAGGTGTGTGAACTCAGAATGGAGGTGTGTGATGTCACAGAATGGAGGTGTGTGAAGTCATAGAATGGAGGTGTGTGAGGTCAGAGAATGGAGGTGTGTGAAATCATAGAATGGAGGTGTGTGAAGTCACAGAATGGAGGTGTGTGAAGTCAGAGTGGAGGTGTGTGAAGTCATAGAGTGGAGGTGTGTGAAGTCAGAATGGAGATGTGAAGTCATAGAATGGAGGTGGGTAAAGTCATAGAACTTAGGTGTGGGAAGTCATAGAATGGAGAATTGTGAAGTCATAGAGTGGAGGTGAGTGAAGTCACAGATTCGTGGTCTGTGAAGTCATAGAATGGAGGTGTGTGAAGTCATAGAATGGAGTATTGTGAAGTCACCGAAGGGAGGTTTGTGAAGTCATAGAATGGAGGTAGGAGAAATCAAATTAGAGGGGTGTGAAGTCGTAGAATGGAGGTGTGTGAAGTCATAGAATGGAGGTGGGTGAAGTCATAGAATGGAGGTGTGTGAATTCAGATTGGAGGTGTGTGAAGTCATAGAATGGAGGTGTGTCAACTCAGAAAGGAGGTGTGTGAAATCATAGAATGGAAGTGAGTGAAGTCATAGAATGGAGGTGTGTGAAATCATACAATGGAGGTGTGTGAAGTCACAGAATTTAGGTGTGTGAAGTCAGAATGGAGGTGTGTGAGGACAGAATGGAGGTGTGTGAAGTCATAGAATGCAGGTGTGTGAAGTCACAGTGTAGGTGTGTGAAGTCATAGAATAGAGTTGTGTGAAGTCATAGAATGGAGGTGTGTGAAGTCACAGAATGGAGGTGTGTGAAATCATAGAATGGAGGTGTGTGAAGTCACAGAATGTAGGTGTGTGAAGTCAGAATGGAGGTGTGTGAAGTCATAGAATGGAGGTGTGTGAAGTCAGAATGGAGGTGTGAAGTCATAGAATGGAGGTGGGTGAAGTCATAGAAATTAGGTGTGGGAAGTCATAGAATGGAGAAGTGTGAAGTCATAGAGTGGAGGTGAGTGAAGTCACAGATTCGAGGTCTGTGAAGTCATAGAATGGAGGTGTGTGAAGTCAGAATGTAGGTGTTCGAAGTCATAGAATAGAGGTGTGTGAAGTCATAATGGAGGTGTGTGAAGTCATAGAATGGAGGTGTGTGAACTCATAGAATGGAGGTGTGTGACCTCACAATGGAAGTTTGTGAAGTCATAGAATGGAGGTGTGTGAACTCAGAATGGAGGTGTGTGAAGTCATAGATGGAGGTGTGTGAAGTCATAGTATGGAGATATGTGAAATCATAGAATGGAGTTTTGTGAAGTCACAGAACGGAGTTGTGTGAGTCAGAATTGAGGTGTGTGAAGTCATAGAATGTAGATGTGTGAAGTCATAGAATGGAGTATTGTGAAGTCAACGAAGGGAGGTTTGTGAAGTCATAGAATGGAGGTATGAGAAATCAAATTAGAGGGGTGTGAAGTCGGAGAATGGAGGTGTGTGAAGTCATAGAATGGAGGTGGGTGAAGTCATAGAATGGAGGTGTGTGAAGTCACTGAATGGACGAGTTTAAAGTCATTGAATGGAGGTGTGTGAAGTGAGAGAATTGAGCTGTTTGAAGTCATATATTGGAGGTGTGTGAAGTCAAAATGGATGTGTGAAGTCATAGAATGTAAGTGTGTGAAGTCATAGAATGGAGGTGTGTGAAGTCACAGAATGGAGGTGTGTGAACTCAGAATGGAGGTGTGTGAAGTCACAGAATGGAGGTTTGTGAAGTCATAGAATGGAAGTATGTGAAGTCATAGAATGGACGTGTGTGAAGTCAGAATGGAGGTGTGTTAAGTCACCGAATGGAGTTTTGTGAACTCAGTATGGAGATGTGTGAAGTCACAGAATGGAGGTTGGTGATGTCATAGATGGAGGTGTGTGAGGTCATAGAATGGATGTTTCTGAAGTAAGAATGAAGGTTTGTGAAGTCATAGAATGAAGGTGGGTGAAGTCATAGAAAGGAGGTGTGGGAAGTCATAGAATGGAGGAGTGTGAAGTCATAGACTGGAGGTGAGTGAAGTCACAGATTCGAGGTCTGTGAAGTCATAGATTGGAGGTGTGTGATGTCAGAATGCAGGTGTGTGAAGTCATAGAATGGAGGTGTGTGAAGTCAAAGAATGGAGGTGTGTGAAGTCATAGAATGGAGGTGTGTGAAATCACAGAATGGAGGTGTGTGAATTGGCAGAATGGAGGTGTGTAAAGTCACAGAGTGGAGATGTGTGAAGTCACAGAGTGGAGGTTTGTGAAGTCATAGAAGGGAGGTTTGTGAAGTCATAGAATGGAGGTGTGTGAAGTCAGAATAGAGGTGTGTGAAGTCATAGAATGGAGGTGTGTCAACTCATAAAGTAGGTCTGTGAAGTCATAGAATGGAGGTGTGTGAAGTCATAGAATGGAGGTGTGTGAAATCATAGAATGGAGGTGTGTGATGTCACAGAATTTGGTGTGTGAAGTCAGTAAGGAGGTGTGTGAGGTCAGAATGGAGATGTGTGAAGTCATAGAATGGAGGTGTGTGAAGTCACAATGCGGGTGTGTGAACTCATAGAATGGAGGTGTGTGAAGTCACAATGTAGGTGTGTGAAGTCATAGAACGGAGGTGTGTGAAGTCACAATAGAGGTGTGCAAAGTCATAGAATGGAGGTGTGTGAAGTCAGAATGGAGCTTTGTGAAGTCATAGAATGGAGGTGTGTGAAGTCAGAATGGAGGTGTGTGAACTCATAGAATGGAGGTGTGTGAAATCACAGAATGGAAGTGTGTGAAGTCATAGAATGGAGGTGTGTGAAATCATAGAATGAAGGTGTGTGAAGACAAAATTGTGGTGTGGGAACTCATAGAATGGATGTGTGTGAACTCATAGAATGGACATGTGTGAAGTCGTGGAATGGAGGTGTGTGAAGTCAAAGAATGGAGGCGTGTGATGTCAAACAATGGTGGTGTGTGAAGTCACACAATGGAGGTGTGTGATATCACAGAATGGAAGTGTGTGAAGTCAAAATGGAGGTGTGTGAAGTCACAGAATGGAGGTGTGTGAAGTCACAGAATGGAGGTGTGTGAAGTCAAAATGGAGGTGTGTGAAGTCAAAGAATGGAGGTGTGTTAACTCATAGAATGGAGGTTTGTGAAGTCATGGAATGGAAGTTTGTGAAGTGAATGATTGGAAGTGTGTGAAGTTACAGAAAGAGATGTGTGAAGTCATAGAATGGAGGAGTGTAAAGTCAGAATTGAGATTTGTGAAGTCATAGAATGGAGGTGTGTGAAGTCATAGAATGTTGGTGTATGAAGTCATAGAATGGAGGTGTATGAAGTCGTGGAATGGAGGTGTTTGAAGTCCGAATGCAGGTGTGTGAAATCATAGAATTGAGGTGTGTGTGGAGTCATAGAATGGAGGTGTGTGAAGTCATAGAATGGAAGTGTGTGAAGTCATAGAATGGAGGTGTGTGATGTCATAGAATGTAGGTGTGTGAAGTCATACAATGGAGGTGTGTGAAGTCACGAAAGGGAGGTGTGTGAAGTCACAGAATGGAGGTGTGTGAAGTCACAATGGAGGTGTGTGAAGTCATAGAATGGAGGTGTGTGAAGTCAAAGAATGGAGGTGTGTGAAGTCATAGAATGGAGGTGTGTGAAATCACAGAATGGAGGTGTGTGAATTCGCAGAATGGAGGTGTGTAAAGTCACAGAGTGGAGATGTGTGAAGTCAGAGAGTGGAGGTGGTGAAGTCATAGAAGGGAGGTTTGTGAAGTCATAGAATGGAGGTGTGTGAAGTCAGAATAGAGGTGTGTAAAGTCATATAATTGAGGTGTGTGAAGTCAGAATGGAGCTGTGTGAAGTCATAGAATTGAGGTGTGTGAAGTCAAAATGGAAGTGTGTAAACTCATAGAATGGAGGTGTGTGAAGTCACAGAATGGAGGTGTGTGAATTCAGATTGGAGGTGTGTGAAATCATAGAATGGAGGTGTGTCAACTCATAAAATAGGTCTGTGAAGTCATAGAATGGAGGTGTGTGAAGTCATAGAATGGAGGTGTGTGAAATCATAGAATGGAGATCTGTGAAGTCACAGAATTTAGGTGTGAGAATTCAGTATGGAGGTGTGTGAGGTCAGAATGGAGATGTGTGAAGTCATAGAATGGAGGTGTGTGAAGTCACAATGCAGGTGTGTGAACTCATAGAATGGAGGTGTGTAAAGTCACAATGTAGGTGTGTGAAGTCATAGAATGGAGGTTTGTGAAGTCATAGAATGGAGGTGTGTGAAGTCACAGAATGGAGGTGTGTGAAGTCAAAATGGTCGTGTGTGAAGTCACAAATGGAGGTGTGTGAAGTCACAGAATGTAGGTGTGTGAAGTCAAAATGGAGGTGTGTGAAGCCAAAGAATGGAGGTGTGTGTACTCATAGAATGGAGGTGTGTGAAGTCATGGAATGGAGGTTTGTGAAGTCAAACGTTGGAAGTGTGGGAAGTTAAAAAAAGGACATGTGTGAAGTCATACAATGGAGGTGTGTGAAGTCAGAATGGAGGTGTGTGAAGTCACAGAATGGAGGTGTGTGAACTCAGAATGGAGGTGTGTGAAGTCATAGATGGAGGTGTGTGAAGTCATAGTATGGAGATATGTGAAATCATAGAATGGAGATTTGTGAAGTCACAGAATGGAATTGTGTGAGTCAGAATTGAGGTGTGTGAAGTCATAGAATGTAGATGTGTGAAGTCATAGAATGGAGTATTGTGAAGTCAACGAAGGGAGGTTTGTGAAGTCATAGAATGGAGGTATGAGAAATCAAATTAGAGGGGTGTGAAGTCGGAGAATGGAGGTGTGTGAAGTCATAGAATGGAGGTGGGTGAAGTCACTGAATGGACGAGTTTAAAGTCATTGAATGGAGGTGTGTGAAGTCAGAGAATTGAGCTATTTGAAGTCATATATTGGAGGTGAGTGAAGTCAAAATGGATGTGTGAAGTCATAGAATGTAGGTGTGTGAAGTCATAGAATGGAGGTGTGTGAAGTCACAAAATGGAGGTGTGTGAACTCAGAATGGAGGTGTGTGAAGTCACAGAATGGAGGTTTGTGAAGTCATAGAATGGAAGTATGTGAAGTCATAGAATGGACGTGTGTGAAGTCAGAATGGAGGTGTGTTAAGTCACCGAATGGAGTTTTGTGAACTCAGTATGGAGATGTGTGAAGTCATAGAATGGGGGTTGGTGATGTCATAGATGGAGGTGTGTGAGGTCATAGAATGGATGTTTCTGAAGTAAGAATGAAGGTGTCTGAAGTCATAGAATGAAGGTGGGTGAAGTCATAGAAAGGAGGTGTGGGAAGTCATAGAATGGAGGAGTGTGAAGTCATAGAGTGGAGGTGAGTGAAGTCTCAGTTTCGAGGTCTGTGAAGTCATAGATTGGAGGTGTGTGATGTCAGAATGCAGGTTTGTAAAGTCATAGAATGGAGGTGTGTGAAGTCAAAGAATGGAGGTGTGTGAAGTCATAGAATGGAGGTGTGTGAAATCACAGAATGGAGGTGAGTGAATTCGCAGAATGGAGGTGTGTAAAGTCACAGAGTGGAGATGTGTGAAGTCACAGAGTGGAGGTGTGTGAAGTCATAGAAGGGAGGTTTGTGAAGTCATAGAATGGAGGTGTGTGAAGTCAGAATAGAGGTGTGTAAAGTCATATAATTGAGGTGTGTAAAGTCAGAATGGAGCTGTGTGAAGTCATAGAATGGAGGTGTGTGAAGTCAAAATGGAAGCGTGTAAACTAATAGAATGGAGGTGTGTGAAGTCACAGAATGGAGGTGTGTGAGTTCAGATTGGAGGTGTGTGAAGTCATAGAATGGAGGTGTGTCAACTCATAAAGTAGGTCTGTGAAGTCATAGAATGGAGGTGTGTGAAGTCCTAGAATGGAGGTGTGTGAAATCATAGAATGGAGGTGTGTGAAGTCACAGAATTTAGGTGTGTGAAGTCAGTATGGAGGTGTGTGAGGTCAGAATGGAGATGTGTGAAGTCATAGAATGGAGGTGTGTGAAATCTCAGAATGGAGGGGTATGAATTCGCAGAATGGAGGTGTGTAAAGACACAGAGTGGAGATGTGTGCATTCACAGAGTGGAGTTGGGTGAAGTCATAGAAAGGAGGTTTGTGAAGTCACAATAGAGGTGTGCAAATCATAGAATGGAGGTGTGTGAAGTCAGAATGGAGCTTTGTGAAGTCATAGAATGGAGGTGTGTGAAGTCAGAATGGAGGTGTGTGAAGTCATAGAATGGAGGTATGTGAATTCAGAATAGAGGTGTGAAGTCATAGAATGGAGGTGGGTGAAGTCATAGAAATTAGCTGTGGGAAGTCATAGAATGGAGAAGTGTGAAGTCATAGAGTGGAGGTGAGTGAAGTCACAGATTCGAGGTGTGTGAAGTCATAGAATGGAGGTGTGTGAAGTCAGAATGTAGGTGTACGAAGTCGTAGAATAGAGGTTTGTGAAGTCAGAATGGAGGTGTGTGAAGTCATAGAATGTAGATATGTGAAGTCATAGAATGGAGTATTGTGAAGTCACCGAAGGGAGGTTTGTGAAGTCATAGAATGGAGGTGTGTGAAGTCATAGAATGGAGGTGTGTGAAATCTCCGAATGGAGGGGTATGAATTCGCAGAATGGAGGTGTGTAAAGACACAGAGTGGAGATGTGTGCATTCACAGAGTGGAGTTGGGTGAAGTCATAGAAAGGAGGTTTGTGAAGTCAGAGAATGGAGGTGTGTGAAGACAGAATAGAGGTGTACAAAGTCATAGAATTGAGGTGTGTGAAGTCAGAATGGAGCTGTGAGAAGTCATAGAATGGAGGTGTGTGAAGTCAGAATGGAGGTGTGTGAACTCATAGAATGGAGGTGTGTGAAGTCACAGAATGGAGGTGTGTGAAATCATAGAATGGAGGTGTGTGAAGTCATAGAATGGAGGTGTGTGAAGTCATAGAATGGAGGTTTGTGAAGTCATAGAATGGAGGTGTGTGAAGTCATAGTATGGAGATGTGTGAAATCATAGAATGGAGTTTTGTGAAGTCACAGAATGGAGCTGTGTGAGTCAGAATTGAGGTGTGTGAAGTCATAGAATGCAGATATGTGAAGTCATAGAATGGAGATTTGTGAAGTCACCGAAGGGAGGTTTGTGAAGTCATAGAATGGAGGTATGTGAAGTCAAATTGGAGGGGTGTGAAGTCAGAGAATGGAGGTGTGTGAAGTCATAGAATGGACGTGGGTGAAGTCATAGAATGGAGGTGTATGAAGTCATAGAATGGAGGTCTGTGAAGTCACAGAATGGACAGGTATGAAGTCATAGAGTGAAGGTGTGTGAAGTCAGAGAATTGAGGTGTTTGAGGTCATATATTGGAGGTGTGTGAAGTCAAACAATGGAGGTGTGTGAACTCAGAAAAGGTGTGTGAACTCACAGAATGGAAGTGTGTGAAGTAATAGAAAGGAAGTGTGTGAACTCATAGAATGGAGGTGTGTGAAGTAACAGAATGGAGGTGTGTGAAGTCAAAATGGAGGTGTGTGAAGTCAAAAATACTGGTGTGTGAACTCATGGAATGGAGGTGTGTGAAGTCATGGAATGGAGGTTTGTGAAGTCAAACATTGGATGTGTGTGAAGTTACAGAAAGGAGATGTGTGAAGTCATAGAATGGACGTCTGTGAAGTCATAGAATGGAGGAGTGTGAAGTCAGAATGGAGATTTGTGAAGTCATAGAATGGAAGTGTGTGAAGTCCTAGAATGTTGGTGTATGAAGTCATAGAATGGAGGTGTATGAAGTCATAGAATGGAGGTGTGTGAAGTCAGAATGCAGGTGTGTGAAGTCATAGAATGGAGGTGTGTGAAGTCATAGAATAGAGGTGTGTGAAGTCATAGAATGGTGGTGTGTGAAGTTACAGAATTTAGGTGTGGAAGTCATAGAATGGAGGTGTGTGAAGTCAGAAATTGAGGTGTGTGAAGTCACAGAATATAGGTGTGGGAATTCAGAATGGAGGTGTGTGAAGTCATAGAATGGAGGTGTGTGAAGTCACAGAATGGAAGTTTGTGAAGTCAAAAATAAGGTGTGTGAAATCACAGAATGGAGGTGTGTGAAGTCACAGAATGGACGTGTGTGAAGTCAAAATTGTGATGTGTGAAGTCACAAATGGAGGTGTGTGAAGTCACAGAATTGTGGTGTGTGAAGTCAAAATGGAGGTGTATGAAGTCAAAGAAAGGAGGTGTGTGAAGTCTTAGAATGGAGGTGTATGAAGTCATGGAATGGAGGTTTGTGAAGTCATAGAATGGAGATTTGTGAAGTCATAGAATGGATGTGTGTGAAGTCAGAATGGAGATGTGTGAAGTCACAGAATGGAGGTGTGTGAAGTCAAAGAATATTGGTGTGTGAAGTCATAGAATGGAGGTGTGTGAAGTCTTAGAATGGAGGTGTGTGAAGTCATAGAATGGAGGAGTGTGAAGTCATAGAAGGGAGGTGAGTGAAGTCACAGATTCGAGGTCTGTGAAGTCATAGATTGGAGGTGTGTGATGTCAGAATGCAGGTGTGTGAAGTCATAGAATGGAGGTGTGTGAAGTCAAAGAATGGAGGTGTGTGAAGTCATAGAATGGAGGTGTGTGAAATCACAGAATGGAGGTGTGTGAATTGGCAGAATGGAGGTGTGTAAAGTCACAGAGTGGAGATGTGTGAAGTCACAGAGTGGAGGTTTGTGAAGTCATAGAAGGGAGGTTTGTGAAGTCATAGAATGGAGGTGTGTGAAGTCAGAATAGAGGTGTGTGAAGTCATAGAATGGAGGTGTGTCAACTCATAAAGTAGGTCTGTGAAGTCATAGAATGGAGGTGTGTGAAGTCATAGAATGGAGGTGTGTGAAATCATAGAATGGAGGTGTGTGATGTCACAGAATTTAGGTGTGTGAAGTCAGTAAGGAGGTGTGTGAGGTCAGAATGGAGATGTGTGAAGTCATAGAATGGAGGTGTGTGAAGTCACAATGCGGGTGTGTGAACTCATAGAATGGAGGTGTGTGAAGTCACAATGTAGGTGTGTGAAGTCATAGAATGGAGGTGTGTGAAGTCACAATAGAGGTGTGCAAAGTCATAGAATGGAGGTGTGTGAAGTCAGAATGGAGCTTTTTGAAGTCATAGAATGGAGGTGTGTGAAGTCAGAATGGAGGTGTGTGAACTCATAGAATGGAGGTGTGTGAAATCACAGAATGGAAGTGTGTGAAGTCATAGAATGGAGGTGTGTGAAATCATAGAATGAAGGTGTGTGAAGACAAAATTGTGGTGTGGGAACTCATAGAATGGATGTGTGTGAACTCATAGAATGGACATGTGTGAAGTCGTGGAATGGAGGTGTGTGAAGTCAAAGAATGGAGGCGTGTGATGTCAAACAATGGTGGTGTGTGAAGTCACACAATGGAGGTGTGTGATATCACAGAATGGAAGTGTGTGAAGTCAAAATGGAGGTGTGTGAAGTCACAGAATGGAGGTGTGTGAAGTCACAGAATGGAGGTGTGTGAAGTCAAAATGGAGGTGTGTGAAGTCAAAGAATGGAGGTGTGTTAACTCATAGAATGGAGGTTTGTGAAGTCATGGAATGGAAGTTTGTGAAGTGAATCATTGGAAGTGTGTGAAGTTACAGAAAGAGATGTGTGAAGTCATAGAATGGAGGAGTGTAAAGTCAGAATTGAGATTTGTGAAGTCATAGAATGGAGGTGTGTGAAGTCATAGAATGTTGGTGTATGAAGTCATAGAATGGAGGTGTATGAAGTCGTGGAATGGAGCTGTTTGAAGTCCGAATGCAGGTGTGTGAAATCATAGAATTGAGGTGTGTGTGGAGTCATAGAATGGAGGTGTGTGAAGTCATAGACTGGAAGTGTGTGAAGTCATAGAATGGAGGTGTGTGATGTCATAGAATGTAGGTGTGTGAAGTCATACAATGGAGGTGTGTGAAGTCACGAAAGGGAGGTGTGTGAAGTCACAGAATGGAGGTGTGTGAAGTCACAATGGAGGTGTGTGAAGTCATAGAATGGAGGTGTGTGAAGTCAAAGAATGGAGGTGTGTGAAGTCATAGAATGGAGGTGTGTGAAATCACAGAATGGAGGTGTGTGAATTCGCAGAATGGAGGTGTGTAAAGTCACAGAGTGGAGATGTGTGAAGTCAGAGAGTGGAGGTGTGTGAAGTCATAGAAGTGAGGTTTGTGAAGTCATAGAATGGAGGTGTGTGAAGTCAGAATAGAGGTGTGTAAAGTCATATAATTGAGGTGTGTGAAGTCAGAATGGAGCTGTGTGAAGTCATAGAATTGAGGTGTGTGAAGTCAAAATGGAAGTGTGTAAACTCATAGAATGGAGGTGTGTGAAGTCACAGAATGGAGGTGTGTGAACTCAGATTGGAGGTGTGTGAAATCATAGAATGGAGGTGTGTCACCTCATAAAATAGGTCTGTGAAGTCATAGAATGGAGGTGTGTGAAGTCATAGAATGGAGGTGTGTGAAATCATAGAATGGAGGTGTGTGAAGTCACAATGCAGGTGTGTGAACTCATAGAATGGAGGTGTGTAAAGTCACAATGTAGGTGTGTGAAGTCATAGAATGGAGGTTTGTGAAGTCATAGAATGGAGGTGTGTGAAGTCACAGAATGGAGGTGTGTGAAGTCAAAATGGTCGTGTGTGAAGTCACAAATGGAGGTGTGTGAAGTCACAGAATGTAGGTGTGTGAAGTCAAAATGGAGGTGTGTGAAGTCAAAGAATGGAGGTGTGTGTACTCATAGAATGGAGGTGTGTGAAGTCATGGAATGGAGGTTTGTGAAGTCAAACGTTGGAAGTGTGGGAAGTTAAAAAAAGGACATGTGTGAAGTCATAGAATGGAGGTGTGTGAAGTCATAGAATGGAGGAGTGTGAAGTCAGAATGGAGACTTGTGAAGTCACAGAATGGAGGCGTGTGAAGTCATAGAATGTTGGTGTATGAAGTCATAGAAGGGAGGTGTATGAAGTCATAGAATGGAGGTGTATGAAGTCAGAGTACAGGTGTGTGAAGTCATAGAATGGAGGTTTGTGAAGTCATAGACTGGAGCTGTGTGAAGTCATAGAATGGAAGTGTGTGAAGTCATAGAATGGAGGTCTGTGATGATATAGAATGGAGGTGTGTGAAGTCACAGAATGGACGTGTGTGAAGTCACAATACAGGTTTGTGAAGTCATAGAATGGAGGTGTGTGAAGTCATAGAATGGAGGTGTGTGAAATCTCAGAATGGAGGGGTATGAATTCGCAGAATGGAGGTGTGTAAAGACACAGAGTGGAGATGTGTGCATTCACAGAGTGGAGTTGGGTGAAGTCATAGAAAGGAGGTTTGTGAAGTCACAGAATGGAGGTGTGTGGTGTGCAAAGTCATAGAATGGAGGTGTGTGAAGTCAGAATGGAGCTGTGTGAAGTCATAGAATGGAGGTGTGTGAAGTCAGAATGGAGGTGTGTGAACTCATAGAATGGAGGTGTGTGAAGTCACAGAATGGAGGTGTGTGAAGTCATAGAATGGAGGTGTGTGAAATCATAGAATGGAGGTGTGTGAAGTCATAGAATGGAGGTGTGTAAATTCATAGAATGGAGGTTTGTGAAGTCATAGAATGGAGGTGTGTGAAGTCATAGTATGGAGATGTGTGAAATCATAGAATGGAGTTTGGTGAAGTCACAGAATGGAGCTGTGTGAGTCAGAATTGAGGTGTGTGAAGTCATAGGATGCAGATGTGTGAAGTCATAGAATGGAGATTTGTGCAGTCACCGAAGGGAGGTTTGTGAAGTCATAGAATGGAGGTATGTGAAGTCAAATTGGAGGGGTGTGAAGTCAGAGAATGGAGGTGTGTGAATTCATAGAATGGAGGTGGGTGAAGTCATAGAATGGAGGTGTGTGAAGTCACTGAATGGACGAGTTTAAAGTCATTGAATGGAGGTGTGTGAAGTCAGAGAATTGAGCTGTTTGAAGTCACATATTGGAGGTGTGTGAAGTCAAAAAGGATGTGTGAAGTCATAGAATGTAGGTGTGTGAAGTCGTAGAATGGAGATGTGTGAAGTCACAGAATGGAGGTGTGTGAACTCAGAATGGAGGTGTGTGAAGTCACAGAATGGAGGTTTGTGAAGTCATAGAATGGAAGTATGTGAAGTCATAGAATGGACGTGTGTGAAGTCAGAATGGAGGTGTGTTAAGTCACCGAACGGAGTTTTGTGAACTCAGTATGGAGATGTGTGAAGTCACAGAATGGAGGTTGGTGATGTCATAGAGGGAGGTGTGTGAGGTCATAGAATGGATGTTTCTGAAGTAAGAATGAAGGTGTGTGAAGTCATAGAATGTAGGTGGGTGAAGTCATAGAAAGGAGGTGGGGGAAGTCATAGAATGGAGGAGTGTGAAGTCATAGAGTGGAGGTGAGTGAAGTCACAGTTTCGAGGTCTATGAAGTCATAGATTGGAGGTGTGTGATGTCAGAATGCAGGTGTGTGAAGTCATAGAATGGAGGTGTGTGAAGTCAAAGAATGGAGGTGTGTGAAGTCGTAGAATGGAGGTGTGTGAAATCACAGAATGGAGGTGTGTGAATTCGCAGAATGGAGGTGTGTAAAGTCACAGAGTGGAGATGTGTGAAGTCACAGGGTGGAGGTGTGTGAAGTCATAGAAGGGAGGTTTGTGAAGTCATAGAATGGAGGTGTGTGAAGTCATAGAATGGAGTATTGTGAAGTCACCGAAGGGAGGTTTGTGAAGTCATAGAATGGAGGTATGAGAAATCAAATTAGAGGGGTGTGAAGTCGTAGAATGGAGGTGTGTGAAGTCATAGAATGGAGGTGGGTGAAGTCATAGAATGGTGGTGTGTGAATTCAGATTGGAGGTGTGTGAAGTCATAGAATGGAGGTGTGTCAACTCAGAAAGGAGGTGTGTGAAGTCATAGAATGGAGGTGAGTGAAGTCATAGAATGGAAGTGTGTGAAATCATAGAATGGAGGTGTGTGAAGTCATAGAATGGAGGTGGGTGAAGTCACAATGCAGGTGTGTGAACTCATAGAATGGAGGTGTGTGAAGTCACAGTGGAGGTGTGTGAAGACATAGAATGGAGGTGTCTTAAGTCATAGAATGGAGGTGTATGAAGTCACAGAATGGAGGTGTGTGAAATCATAGAATGGAGGTATGTGAAGTCACAGAATGTAGGTGTGTGAAGTCAGAATGGAGGTGTGTGAAGTCATAGAATGGAGGTGTGTGAAGTCAGAATGGAGGTGTGAAGTCATAGAATGGAGGTGGGTGAAGTCATAGAAATTAGGTGTGGGAAGTCATAGAATGGAGAAGTGTGAATTCATAGAGTGGAGGTGAGTGAAGTCACAGATTCGAGGTCTGTGAAGTCATAGAATGGAGGTGTGTGAAGACAGAATGTAGGTGTTCGAAGTCATAGAATAGAGGTGTGTGAAGTCAGAATGGAGGTGTGTGAAGTCATAGAATGGAGGTGTGTGAACTCATAGAATGGAGGTGTGTGACATCACAATGGACGTTTGTGAAGTCATAGAATGGAGGTGTGTGAAATCACAGAATGGAGGTGTGTGAAGTCATACAATGGAGGTGTGTGAAGTCAGAATGGAGGTGTGTGAAGTCACAGAATGGAGGTGTGTGAACTCAGAATGGAGGTGTGTGAAGTCATAGATGGAGGTGTGTGAAGTCATAGTATGGAGATATGTGAAATCATAGAATGGAGATTTGTGAAGTCACAGAATGGAATTGTGTGAGTCAGAATTGAGGTGTGTGAAGTCATAGAATGTAGATGTGTGAAGTCATAGAATGGAGTATTGTGAAGTCAACGAAGGGAGGTTTGTGAAGTCATAGAATGGAGGTATGAGAAATCAAATTAGAGGGGTGTGAAGTCGGAGAATGGAGGTGTGTGAAGTCATAGAATGGAGGTGGGTGAAGTCATAGAATGGAGGTGTGTGAAGTCACTGAATGGACGAGTTTAAAGTCATTGAATGGAGGTGTGTGAAGTCAGAGAATTGAGCTATTTGAAGTCATATATTGGAGGTGAGTGAAGTCAAAATGGATGTGTGAAGTCATAGAATGTAGGTGTGTGAAGTCATAGAATGGAGGTGTGTGAAGTCACAAAATGGAGGTGTGTGAACTCAGAATGGAGGTGTGTGAAGTCACAGAATGGAGGTTTGTGAAGTTATAGAATGGAAGTATGTGAAGTCATAGAATGGACGTGTGTGAAGTCAGAATGGA
Source organism: Megascapheus bottae (assembly GCA_024803745.1). Taxonomy (NCBI): domain Eukaryota; kingdom Metazoa; phylum Chordata; class Mammalia; order Rodentia; family Geomyidae; genus Megascapheus; species Megascapheus bottae. The sequence continues at coordinate 4,990,299 of JANJXV010000052.1, read as the reverse complement.
GGTGTGTTAAGTCACCGAATGGAGTTTTGTGAACTCAGTATGGAGATGTGTGAAGTCATAGAATGGGGGTTGGTGATGTCATAGATGGAGGTGTGTGAGGTCATAGAATGGATGTTTCTGAAGTAAGAATGAAGGTGTGTGAAGTCATAGAATGAAGGTGGGTGAAGTCATAGAAAGGAGGTGTGGGAAGTCATAGAATGGAGGAGTGTGAAGTCATAGAGTGGAGGTGAGTGAAGTCACAGTTTCGAGGTCTGTGAAGTCATAGATTGGAGGTGTGTGATGTCAGAATGCAGGTTTGTGAAGTCATAGAATGGAGGTGTGTGAAGTCAAAGAATGGAGGTGTGTGAAGTCATAGAATGGAGGTGTGTGAAATCACAGAATGGAGGTGAGTGAATTCGCAGAATGGAGGTGTGTAAAGTCACAGAGTGGAGATGTGTGAAGTCACAGAGTGGAGGTGTGTCAACTCAGAAAGGAGGTGTGTGAAGTCATAGAATGGAGGTGAGTGAAGTCATAGAATGGAGATGTGTGAACTCATAGAATGGAGGTGTGTGAAGTCAAAATGGAAGCGTGTAAACTAATAGAATGGAGGTGTGTGAAGTCACAGAATGGAGGTGTGTGAGTTCAGATTGGAGGTGTGTGAAGTCATAGAATGGAGGTGTGTCAACTCATAAAGTAGGTCTGTGAAGTCATAGAATGGAGGTGTGTGAAGTCCTAGAATGGAGGTGTGTGAAATCATAGAATGGAGGTGTGTGAAGTCACAGAATTTAGGTGTGTGAAGTCAGTATGGAGGTGTGTGAGGTCAGAATGGAGATGTGTGAAGTCATAGAATGGAGGTGTGTGAAATCTCAGAATGGAGGGGTATGAATTCGCAGAATGGAGGTGTGTAAAGACACAGAGTGGAGATGTGTGCATTCACAGAGTGGGGTTGGGTGAAGTCATAGAAAGGAGGTTTGTGAAGTCACAATAGAGGTGTGCAAATCATAGAATGGAGGTGTGTGAAGTCAGAATGGAGCTTTGTGAAGTCATAGAATGGAGGTGTGTGAAGTCAGAATGGAGGTGTATGAAGTCATAGAATGGAGGTATGTGAATTCAGAATAGAGGTGTGAAGTCATAGAATGGAGGTGGGTGAAGTCATAGAAATTAGCTGTGGGAAGTCATAAAATGGAGAAGTGTGAAGTCATAGAGTGGAGGTGAGTGAAGTCACAGATTCGAGGTGTGTGAAGTCATAGAATGCAGGTGTGTGAAGTCAGAATGTAGGTGTACGAAGTCGTAGAATAGAGGTTTGTGAAGTCAGAATGGAGGTGTGTGAAGTCATAGAATGTAGATGTGTGAAGTCATAGAATGGAGTATTGTGAAGTCACCGAAGGGAGGTTTGTGAAGTCATAGAATGGAGGTGTGTGAAGTCATAGAATGGAGGTGTGTGAAATCTCCGAATGGAGGGGTATGAATTCGCAGAATGGAGGTGTGTAAAGACACAGAGTGGAGATGTGTGCATTCACAGAGTGGAGTTGGGTGAAGTCATAGAAAGGAGGTTTGTGAAGTCAGAGAATGGAGGTGTGTGAAGACAGAATAGAGGTGTACAAAGTCATAGAATTGTTGTGTGTGAAGTCAGAATGGAGCTGTGTGAAGTCATAGAATGGAGGTGTGTGAAGTCACAGAATGGAGCTGTGTGAAGTCATAGAATGGAGGTGTGTGAAGTCAGAATGGAGGTGTGTGAACTCATAGAATGGAGGTGTGTGAAGTCACAGAATGGAGGTGTGTGAAATCATAGAATGGAGGTGTGTGAAGTCATAGAATGGAGGTGTGTGAAGTCATAGAATGGAGGTTTGTGAAGTCATAGAATGGAGGTGTGTGAAGTCATAGAATGCAGATGTGTGAAGTCATAGAATGGAGATTTGTGAAGTCACCGAAGGGAGGTTTGTGAAGTCATAGAATGGAGGTATGTGAAGTCAAATTGGAGGGGTGTGAAGTCAGAGAATGGAGGTGTGTGAAGTCATAGAATGGACGTGGGTGAAGTCATAGAATGGAGGTGTATGAAGTCATAGAATGGAGGTCTGTGAAGTCACAGAATGGACGGGTATGAAGTCATAGAGTGAAGGTGTGTGAAGTCAGAGAATTGAGGTGTTTGAGGTCATATATTGGAGGTGTGTGAAGTCAAACAATGGAGGTGTGTGAACTCAGAAAAGGTGTGTGAACTCACAGAATGGAAGTGTGTGAAGTAATAGAAAGGAAGTGTGTGAACTCATAGAATGGAGGTGTGTGAAGTAACAGAATGGAGGTGTGTGAAGTCAAAATGGAGGTGTGTGAAGTCAAAAATACTGGTGTGTGAACTCATGGAATGGAGGTGTGTGAAGTCATGGAATGGAGGTTTGTGAAGTCAAACATTGGATGTGTGTGAAGTTACAGAAAGGAGATGTGTGAAGTCATAGAATGGACGTCTGTGAAGTCATAGAATGGAGGAGTGTGAAGTCAGAATGGAGATTTGTGAAGTCATAGAATGGAAGTGTGTGAAGTCCTAGAATGTTGGTGTATGAAGTCATAGAATGGAGGTGTATGAAGTCATAGAATGGAGGTGTGTGAAGTCAGAATGCAGGTGTGTGAAGTCATAGAATGGAGGTGTGTGAAGTCATAGAATAGAGGTGTGTGAAGTCATAGAATGGTGGTGTGTGAAGTTACAGAATTTAGGTGTGGAAGTCATAGAATGGAGGTGTGTGAAGTCAGAAATTGAGGTGTGTGAAGTCACAGAATATAGGTGTGGGAATTCAGAATGGAGGTGTGTGAAGTCATAGAATGGAGGTGTGTGAAGTCACAGAATGGAAGTTTGTGAAGTCAAAATTAAGGTGTGTGAAATCACAGAATGGAGGTGTGTGAAGTCACAGAATGGACGTGTGTGAAGTCAAAATTGTGATGTGTGAAGTCACAAATGGAGGTGTGTGAAGTCACAGAATTGTGGTGTGTGAAGTCAAAATGGAGGTGTATGAAGTCAAAGAAAGGAGGTGTGTGAAGTCTTAGAATGGAGGTGTATGAAGTCATGGAATGGAGGTTTGTGAAGTCATAGAATGGAGATTTGTGAAGTCATAGAATGGATGTGTGTGAAGTCAGAATGGAGATGTGTGAAGTCACAGAATGGAGGTGTGTGAAGTCAAAGAATATTGGTGTGTGAAGTCATAGAATGGAGGTGTGTGAAGTCTTAGAATGGAGGTGTGTGAAGTCATAGAATGGAGGTGTGTGAAGTCACAGAAGGAAGGTGTGTGAAGTCACAGTATGGAGGTGTGTAAAGTCACAGAGTGGAGGTGTGTGAAGGCACAGAATGGAGGGGTGTGAAGTCAAAGAATGGCGGTATGTGAAGTCACAGAATGGAGGGGTGTGAAGTCAGAATAGAGGTGTGCGAAGTCATAGAATGGAGGTGTGTGAAGTCAGAATGTAGGTGTGTGAAGTCATAGAATGGAGGTGTGTGAAGTCAGAATGGAGGTGTGTGAACTCATAGAATGGAGGTGTGTGAAGTCACAATGGAGGTGTGTGAAGTCATAGAATGGTGGTGTGTGAAGTTACAGAATGGAGGTGTGGAAGTCATAGAATGGAGGTGTGTGAAGTCAGAATGGAGGTGTGTGAACTCATAGAATGGAGGTATGTGAAGTCACAATGGAGGTGTGTGAAGTCATAGAATGAGGGCTTTTGAAGTCACAGAATGGAGGTGTGTGAAGTCATAGAATGGAGGTGTGGGAAGTAAAAATGGAGTTTGTGAACTCATAGAATGAATGTGTGTGAACTCATAGAATGGAGGTAGTGAAGTCATGGAATGGAGGTGTGTGAAGTCAAAGAATGGAGGTGTGTGAAGTCAAACAATAGAGGTGTGTCAGGTGAAACCATGGAGGTGTGTGAAGTCACAAAATGGATGTGTGTGAAGTCAAAACTGAAGTGTGTGAAGTCCCAATATGGAGGTGTGTGAAGTCACAGAATGAAGGTGTGTGAAGTCAAAACGGTGGTGTGTGAAGTCACAAATGAACGTGTGTAAAGTCACAGAATGGAGGTGTGTGAAGTCAAAATGGAGGTGTGTGAAGTCAAAGAATGGAGGTGTGTGAAGTCATCGAATGGAGGTATGTAAAGTCATGTCATGGAGGTGTGTGAAGACACAGAATGGAGGTGTGTGAAGTCAGAATTGAGGTGTGCTAAGTCATATAATGGAGGTGTGTGAAGTCAGAATGTAGGTGTGTGAAGTCATAGAATGGAGGTGTGTGAAGTCAGAATGGAGGTGTGTGAACTCATAGAATGGAGGTGTGTGAAGTCACAATGGAGGTGTGTGAAGTCATAGAATGGTGGTGTGTGAAGTTACAGAATGGAGGTGTGGAAGTCATAGAATGGAGGTGTGTGAAGTCAGAAATTGAGGTGTGTGAGGTCACAGAATATAGGTGTGGGAATTCAGAATGGAGGTGTGTAAAGTCATAGAATGGAGGTGTGTGAAGTCATGGAATGGAGGTGTGTGAAATCATAGAATGGAGGTGTGTGAAGTCACAGAATGGAGGTGTGTGAACACATAGAATGGAGGTGAGTGAAATCACAATAGAGGTGTGTGAAGTCATAGAATAGAGGTTTGTGAAGTCACAGAATGGAGGTGTGTGAAGTCATAGAAAGGAGCTGTGTGAATTCAGAATGGAGGTGTGTGAAGTCACAGAATGGAGGTTTGTAAAGTCACAGAATGGAGGTGTGTGAAGTCATAGAATGTTGGTGTGTGAAGTCATACAATGGAGGTGTATGAAGTCATAGAATGGAGGTGGGTGAAGTCATAGAATGGAGGTGTGTGAATTCATAGAATGGAGGTTTGTGAAGTCACAGATTGAGGTGTGTGAAGTCAGAATGGAGGTGTGTGAAGTCAGAATGGAGGTGTGCAAAGTCATAGAATGGAGGTGTGTGAAGTCACAATGTAGGTGAGTGAAGTCATAGAATATATGTGTGTAAAGTCAAAAAATTGGGGTGTGTGAAGTCATAGAATGGAGGTGTTTGAGTCACAGAATGTAGGGTGTGAAGTCATAGAATGGAGGTGTGTGAAGTCATAGAATGGAGGTGTGTGAAGTCACAATGGAGGTGTGTGAAGTCATAGAATGGAGGTGTGTGAAATCAAAGCATGGAGGTTTGTTAAGTCATAGAATGGATTGTGTGTGCAATCATAGAATGGAGGTGTGTGAACTCACAGAATTGAGGTGTGTAAAGTCACAGAGTGGAGGTGTGTGAAGTCACAGAATTGAGTTGTGTGTGAAGTCATAGAATGGAGGTGTGTGAAGTCACAAAATGCAGGTGTGTGATGTCAGAATGGAGGTGTGTGAAGTCACAATGTAGGTGAGTGAAGTCATAGAATGTATGTGTGTAAAGTCAAGAAATTGAGGTGTGTGAAGTCATAGAATGGTGGTGTTTGAGTCACAGAATGGAGGTGTGTGAAGTCATAGAATGGAGGTGTGTGAAGTCGTAGAATGGAGGTGTGTGAAGTCAGAATGGAGGTATGTGAAGTCACAGAATGGAGGTGTGTCAACTCAGAAAGGAGGTATGTGAAGTCATAGAACGGAGGTGTGTGAAGTCAAAGAATGGAGGTGTGGGAAAGCATAGAATGGAGGTGTGTGAAGTGACAGCACTGAAGTGTGTGAAGTCAGAATGCAGGTGCATGTATTCAGAATGGAGGTGTGTGAAGTCAGAGACTGGAGGTGTGTGAAGTCACAATATAGGTGTGTGAAGTCATAGAATGGAGGTGTGTGAAGTCTTAGAATGGAGGTGTGTGAAGTCACAAAATGGAGGTGTGTGAAGTCATATAATGGAGGTGTGTGATGTCATAGAATGGAGATGTGTGAACTCAGAATGGAGGTGTGTGAAGTCACAGAATTGAGTTGTGTGAAGTCACAGAATGGAGGTGTGTGAAATCGTAGAATGGAGGTGTGTGAAGTCACAGAATCGAGGTGTGTGAAGTCACAGAATGGAGGTGTGAGAAGTCACAGAATGGAGGTGTGTGATCTCACAATGGAGGTGAGTGAAGTCACAGAATGGAGGTGTGTGAAGTCATAGAATGGAAGTGTGTGAAGTCATAGATGGAGGTGTGTGATTTCAGAATGGAGGTGTGTGGAGTCACAGAATGGAGGTATGTGACGTCATAAATGTTGGTGTGTGAAGTCATAGAATGGAGGTGTGAAGTCATAGAATGGAGGTGTGTGAAGTCATAGAATGGAGGTGTGTGAAGTCACAGAAGGCAGGTGTGTGAAGTCACAGAATAGAGTTGTGTGAAGTCACAATGTAGGTGTGTGAATTCATAGAATGGAGGTGTGTGAAGTCAAAGAATGGAGGTGTGTGAAGTCATAGAATGTAGGTGTGTGAAATCACAGAATGGAGTTGTGTGTAGTCACTGAGTGTAGGTGTGCAAAGTCACAGAGTGGAGGTGTGTGAAGTCTCAGAATGGAGGTGGTGAAGTCATAGAATGGAGGTGTTTGAAGTCATAGAATGTTGGTTTTTGAAGACACAGAATGGCGGTGTGTGAAGTCATTGAATGGAGGTGTGTGACGTCATATTGGAGGTGTGTGAAGTAACAGAATGGAGGTGTGTCAACTCAGAAAGGAGGTGTGTGAAGTCATAGAATGGAGGTGTGTGAAGTCATAGAATGCAGTTGTGTGAAATCATAGAATGGAGGTGTGTGAAGCCACAGAAATGAGGTGTTTGAAGTCAAAATGGAAGTGTGTGAAGTCAGACTGGAGATGTATGAAGTCGTAGAATGGAGGTGTGTGAAGTCATAGAATGGAGGTGTGTGAAGTCACAGAATGGAGGTGTGTGAACTCATAGAATGGAGGAGTGTGAAGTCAGAATGGAGGTGTGTGAAGTCACAGATGGAGGTGTGTGAAATCATAGAATGGAGGTGTGTGAAGTCACAGAATGGAGGTGTGTGAAGTCACAGAATGGAGGTGTGTGAACTCAGAATGGAGGTGTGTGAATTCACAGAAGGTAGGTTTGCTTATTCATAGAATGGATGTTTCTGAAGTAAGAATGAAGGTGTGTGAAGTCATAGAATGGAGGTGTGTGAAGTCACAGAATGGAGGTGTGTGAACTCATAGAATGGAGGAGTGTGAAGTCAGAATGGAGGTGTGTGAAGTCACAGATGGAGGTGTGTGAAATCATAGAATGGAGGTGTGTGAAGTCACAGAATGGAGGTGTGTGAAGTCACAGAATGGAGGTGTGTGAACTCAGAATGGAGGTGTGTGAATTCACAGAAGGTAGGTTTGCTTATTCATAGAATGGATGTTTCTGAAGTAAGAATGAAGGTGTGTGAAGTCATAGAATGGAGGTGTGTGAAGTCAAAATGCAGGTGTGTGAAGTCAAACAATGGATGTGTGTTAAGTCACAGAATGGAGGTGTGTGAAGTCACAGAATGGAAGTGTGTGAAGTCAAAATGGAGGTGTGTGAAGTCATAGAATGGAGGTGTGTGAAATCATAGAATGGAGGTGTGTGAAGTCACAGATTGAGGTGAGTGAAGTCAGAATGGAGGTGTGTGAAGTCAGAATGGAGGTGTGTAAAGTCATAGAATGGAACTGTGTGAAGTCACAATGCAGGTGTGTGAACTCAGAGAATGAATGTGTGTGAAGTCATAGAATGGAGGTGTGTAAAGCCATAGAATGTAGGTGTGTAAAGTCAAAAAATGGAGGTGTGTGAAGTCATAGAATGGAGGTGTTTGAGTCACAAAATGGAGGTGTGTGAACTGAGAATGCAGGTGTGGGCAGTCATAAAATGGATTTGTGTGAAGTCAGAGAATGGAGATGTGTTAAGGCACAGAATGGAGTTGTGTGAAATCATAGAATGGAGGTGTGTGAAGACAGAGAATCGAGGTGTGTGAAGTCACAGAATGGAGGTGTGTGAGGTCACAGAATGGAGGTGTGTGAACACACAATGGAGGTGAGTGAAGGCACAGAATGGAGGTGTGTGAAGTCATAGAATGGAGATGTGTGAAGTCACAGAATGGAGGTGTGTGAAGTCATAGAATGGAGGTGTTTGAAGTCACAAAATGGAGGTGTGTGAAGTCATAGAATGGAGGTGTGTGAAGTCAAAGGATGGAGGTTTGTGAAGTCATAGAATGCAGGTGTGTGAAGTCATGAAATGGAGATGTGTGAAGTCACAGAATGGAGCTGTGTGAAATCATAGAATGGAGGTGTGTGAAGTCAGAGAATCGAGATGTGTGAAGTCACAGAATGGAGGTGCGAGAAGTCAGAATGGTGTTGTGTGAAGTCACAGAATTGAGGTGTGTGAAGTCATAGAACGGAGATGTGTGAAGTCATAGAATGGAGGTGTGTGACGTCACAGAATCGAGGTGTGTGAAGTCATATAATGGAAGTGTGTGAAGTCATAGAATGGAGGTGTGTGAAGTCATAGAATGGAGGTGTGTGAAGTCACAGAAGGTAGGTGTGTGAAGTCACAGAATAGAGATGTGTGAAATCACAATGGAGGTGTGTGAATTCATAGAATCGAGATGTGTGAAGTGAAAGAATGGAGTTGTGTGAAGTCATAGAATGGAGGTGTGTGAAATCACAGAATGGATTTGTGTGTAGTCACAGAGTGGAGGTGTGTAAAGTCACAGATTGGAGGTGTGTGAAGTCAGATTGGAGGTGTGTGAAGTAACAGAATGGAGGTGTGTCAACTCAGAAAGGAGATGTGTGAAGTCATAGAATGGAGGTGTGTGAAGTCATCGAATGGAGGTGTTTGAAGTCATGGAATGTTGGTTTTTGAAGTCACAGAATGGAGGTGTGTGAAGTCATAGAATGGAGGTGTGTGAAGTCAGATTGGAGGTGTGTGAAGTAACAGGATGGAGGTGTGTCAACTCAGAAAGGAGGTGTGTGAAGTCATAGAATGGAGGTGTGTGAAGTCATAGATTGGAGGTGTGTGAAATCATAGAATGGAGGTCTGAGAAGTCACAGAAATGAGGTGTTTGAAGTCAAAATGGAAGTGTGTGAAGTCAGAATGGAAGTGTGTGATGTCATAGAATGGAGGTGTGTGAAGTCAAACAATAGAGGTGTGTGAGGTGAAACCATGGAGGTGTGTGAAGTCACAAAATGGATGTGTGTGAAGTCAAAACTGAAGTGTGTGAAGTCCCAAAATGGAGGTGTGTGAAGTCACAGAATGAAGGTGTGTGAAGTCAAAACGGTGGTGTGTGAAGTCACAAATGAACGTGTGTAAAGTCACAGAATGGAGGTGTGTGAAGTCAAAATGGAGGTGTGTGAAGTCAAAGAATGGAGGTGTGTGAAGTCATCGAATGGAGGTATGTAAAGTCATGTCATGGAGGTGTGTGAAGGCACAGAATGGAGGTGTGTGAAGTCAGAATTGAGGTGTGCTAAGTCATATAATGGAGGTGTGTGAAGTCAGAATGTAGGTTTGTGAAGGCATAGAATGGAGGTGTGTGAAGTCAGAATGGAGGTGTGTGAACTCATAGAATGGAGGTGTGTGAAGTCACAATGGAGGTGTGTGAAGTCATAGAATGGTGGTGTGTGAAGTTACAGAATGGAGGTGTGGAAGTCATAGAATGGAGGTGTGTGAAGTCAGATATTGAGGTGTGTGAGGTCACAGAATATAGGTGTGGGAATTCAGAATGGAGGTGTTTGAAGTCATAGAATGGAGGTGTGTGAAGTCATGGAATGGAGGTGTGTGAAATCATAGAATGGAGGTGTGTGAAGTCACAGAATGGAGGTGTGTGAACACATAGAATGGAGGTGAGTGAAATCACAATGGAGGTGTATGAAGTCATAGAATAGAGGTTTGTGAAGTCACAGAATGGAGGTGTGTGAAGTCATAGAAAGGAGCTGTGTGAATTCAGAATGGAGGTGTGTGAAGTCACAGAATGGAGGTTTGTGAAGTCACAGAATGGAGGTGTGTGAAGTCATAGAATGTTGGTGTGTGAAGTCATACAATGGAGGTGTATGAAGTCATAGAATGGAGGTGGGTGAAGTCATAGAATGGAGGTGTGTGAATTCATAGAATGGAGGTTTGTGAAGTCACAGATTGAGGTGTGTGAAGTCAGAATGGAGGTGTGTGAAGTCAGAATGGAGGTGTGTAAAGTCATAGAATGGAGGTGTGTGAAGTCACAATGTAGGTGAGTGAAGTCATAGAATGTATGTGTGTAAAGTCAAGAAATTGAGGTGTGTGAAGTCATAGAATGGTGGTGTTTGAGTCACAGAATGGAGGTGTGTGAAGTCATAGAATGGAGGTGTGTGAAGTCATAGAATGGAGGTGTGTGAAGTCATATATTGGACGTGTGTGAATTTACAGAATGGAGATGTGTGAACACACAATGGAAGTGAGTGAAGTCACAGAATGGAGGTGTGTGAAGTCGTAGAATGGAGGTGTGTGAAGTCAGAATGGAGGTATGTGAAGTCACAGAATGGAGGTGTGTCAACTCAGAAAGGAGGTATGTGAAGTCATAGAACGGAGGTGTGTGAAGTCAAAGAATGGAGGTGTGGGAAAGCATAGAATGGAGGTGTGTGAAGTGACAGCACTGAAGTGTGTGAAGTCAGAATGCAGGTGCATGTATTCAGAATGGAGGTGTGTGAAGTCAGAGACTGGAGGTGTGTGAAGTCACAATATAGGTGTGTGAAGTCATAGAATGGAGGTGTGTGAAGTCTTAGAATGGAGGTGTGTGAAGTCACAAAATGGAGGTGTGTGAAGTCATATAATGGAGGTGTGTGATGTCATAGAATGGAGATGTGTGAACTCAGAATGGAGGTGTGTGAAGTCACAGAATTGAGTTGTGTGAAGTCACAGAATGGAGGTGTGTGAAATCGTAGAATGGAGGTTTGTGAAGTCACAGAATCGAGGTGTGTGAAGTCACAGAATGGAGGTGTGAGAAGTCACAGAATGGAGGTGTGTGATCTCACAATGGAGGTGAGTGAAGTCACAGAATGGAGGTGTGTGAAGTCATAGAATGGAAGTGTGTGAAGTCATAGATGGAGGTGTGTGATTTCAGAATGGAGGTGTGTGAAGTCACAGAATGGAGGTATGTGACGTCATAAATGTTGGTGTGTGAAGTCATAGAATGGAGGTGTGAAGTCATAGAATGGAGGTGTGTGAAGTCATAGAATGGAGGTGTGTGAAGTCACAGAAGGCAGGTGTGTGAAGTCACAGAATAGAGTTGTGTGAAGTCACAATGTAGGTGTGTGAATTCATAGAATGGAGGTGTGTGAAGTCAAAGAATGGAGGTGTGTGAAGTCATAGAATGTAGGTGTGTGAAATCACAGAATGGAGTTGTGTGTAGTCACTGAGTGTAGGTGTGCAAAGTCACAGAGTGGAGGTGTGTGAAGTCTCAGAATGGAGGTGGTGAAGTCATAGAATGGAGGTGTTTGAAGTCATAGAATGTTGGTTTTTGAAGACACAGAATGGAGGTGTGTGAAGTCATTGAATGGAGGTGTGTGACGTCAGATTGGAGGTGTGTGAAGTAACAGAATGGAGGTGTGTCAACTCAGAAAGGAGGTGTGTGAAGTCATAGAATGGAGGTGTGTGAAGTCATAGAATGCAGTTGTGTGAAATCATAGAATGGAGGTGTGTGAAGCCACAGAAATGAGGTGTTTGAAGTCAAAATGGAAGTGTGTGAAGTCAGACTGGAGATGTATGAAGTCGTAGAATGGAGGTGTGTGAAGTCATAGAATGGAGGTGTGTGAAGTCACAGAATGGAGGTGTGTGAACTCATAGAATGGAGGAGTGTGAAGTCAGAATGGAGGTGTGTGAAGTCACAGATGGAGGTGTGTGAAATCATAGAATGGAGGTGTGTGAAGTCACAGAATGGAGGTGTGTGAAGTCACAGAATGGAGGTGTGTGAACTCAGAATGGAGGTGTGTGAATTCACAGAAGGTAGGTTTGCTTATTCATAGAATGGATGTTTCTGAAGTAAGAATGAAGGTGTGTGAAGTCATAGAATGGAGGTGTGTGAAGTCAAAATGCAGGTGTGTGAAGTCAAACAATGGATGTGTGTTAAGTCACAGAATGGAGGTGTGTGAAGTCACAGAATGGAAGTGTGTGAAGTCAAAATGGAGGTGTGTGAAGTCATAGAATGGAGGTGTGTGAAATCATAGAATGGAGGTGTGTGAAGTCACAGATTGAGGTGAGTGAAGTCAGAATGGAGGTGTGTGAAGTCAGAATGGAGGTGTGTAAAGTCATAGAATGGAACTGTGTGAAGTCACAATGCAGGTGTGTGAAGTCAGAGAATGAATGTGTGTGAAGTCATAGAATGGAGGTGTGTAAAGCCATAGAATGTAGGTGTGTAAAGTCAAAAAATGGAGGTGTGTGAAGTCATAGAATGGAGGTGTTTGAGTCACAAAATGGAGGTGTGTGAACTGAGAATGCAGGTGTGGGCAGTCATAAAATGGATTTGTGTGAAGTCAGAGAATGGAGATGTGTTAAGGCACAGAATGGAGTTGTGTGAAATCATAGAATGGAGGTGTGTGAAGACAGAGAATCGAGGTGTGTGAAGTCACAGAATGGAGGTGTGTGAGGTCACAGAATGGAGGTGTGTGAACACACAATGGAGGTGAGTGAAGGCACAGAATGGAGGTGTGTGAAGTCATAGAATGGAGATGTGTGAAGTCACAGAATGGAGGTGTGTGAAGTCATAGAATGGAGGTGTTTGAAGTCACAAAATGGAGGTGTGTGAAGTCATAGAATGGAGGTGTGTGAAGTCAAAGGATGGAGGTTTGTGAAGTCATAGAATGCAGGTGTGTGAAGTCATGAAATGGAGATGTGTGAAGTCACAGAATGGAGCTGTGTGAAATCATAGAATGGAGGTGTGTGAAGTCAGAGAATCGAGGTGTGTGAAGTCACAGAATGGAGGTGCGAGAAGTCAGAATGGTGTTGTGTGAAGTCACAGAATTGAGGTGTGTGAAGTCATAGAACGGAGATGTGTGAAGTCATAGAATGGAGGTGTGTGACGTCACAGAATCGAGGTGTGTGAAGTCATATAATGGAAGTGTGTGAAGTCATAGAATGGAGGTGTGTGAAGTCATAGAATGGAGGTGTGTGAAGTCACAGAAGGTAGGTGTGTGAAGTCACAGAATAGAGATGTGTGAAATCACAATGGAGGTGTGTGAATTCATAGAATCGAGATGTGTGAAGTGAAAGAATGGAGTTGTGTGAAGTCATAGAATGGAGGTGTGTGAAATCACAGAATGGATTTGTGTGTAGTCACAGAGTGGAGGTGTGTAAAGTCACAGATTGGAGGTGTGTGAAGTCAGATTGGAGGTGTGTGAAGTAACAGAATGGAGGTGTGTCAACTCAGAAAGGAGATGTGTGAAGTCATAGAATGGAGGTGTGTGAAGTCATCGAATGGAGGTGTTTGAAGTCATGGAATGTTGGTTTTTGAAGTCACAGAATGGAGGTGTGTGAAGTCATAGAATGGAGGTGTGTGAAGTCAGATTGGAGGTGTGTGAAGTAACAGGATGGAGGTGTGTCAACTCAGAAAGGAGGTGTGTGAAGTCATAGAATGGAGGTGTGTGAAGTCATAGATTGGAGGTGTGTGAAATCATAGAATGGAGGTCTGAGAAGTCACAGAAATGAGGTGTTTGAAGTCAAAATGGAAGTGTGTGAAGTCAGAATGGAAGTGTGTGATGTCATAGAATGGAGGTGTGTGAAGTCAAACAATAGAGGTGTGTGAGGTGAAACCATGGAGGTGTGTGAAGTCACAAAATGGATGTGTGTGAAGTCAAAACTGAAGTGTGTGAAGTCCCAAAATGGAGGTGTGTGAAGTCACAGAATGAAGGTGTGTGAAGTCAAAACGGTGGTGTGTGAAGTCACAAATGAACGTGTGTAAAGTCACAGAATGGAGGTGTGTGAAGTCAAAATGGAGGTGTGTGGAGTCAAAGAATGGAGGTGTGTGAAGTCATCGAATGGAGGTATGTAAAGTCATGTCATGGAGGTGTGTGAAGGCACAGAATGGAGGTGTGTGAAGTCAGAATTGAGGTGTGCTACGTCATATAATGGAGGTGTGTGAAGTCAGAATGTAGTTGTGTGAAGTCATAGAATGGAGGTGTGTGAAGTCAGAATGGAGGTGTGTGAACTCATAGAATGGAGGTGTGTGAAGTCACAATGGAGGTGTGTGAAGTCATAGAATGGTGGTGTGTGAAGTTACAGAATGGAGGTGTGGAAGTCATAGAATGGAGGTGTGTGAAGTCAGAAATTGAGGTGTGTGAGGTCACAGAATATAGGTGTGGGAATTCAGAATGGAGGTGTTTGAAGTCATAGAATGGAGGTGTGTGAAGTCATGGAATGGAGGTGTGTGAAATCATAGAATGGAGGTGTGTGAAGTCACAGAATGGAGGTGTGTGAACACATAGAATGGAGGTGAGTGAAATCACAATGGAGGTGTGTGAAGTCATAGAATAGAGGTTTGTGAAGTCACAGAATGGAGGTGTGTGAAGTCATAGAAAGGAGCTGTGTGAATTCAGAATGGAGGTGTGTGAAGTCACAGAATGGAGGTTTGTGAAGTCACAGAATGGAGGTGTGTGAAGTCATAGAATGTTGGTGTGTGAAGTCATACAATGGAGGTGTATGAAGTCATAGAATGGAGGTGGGTGAAGTCATAGAATGGAGGTGTGTGAATTCATAGAATGGAGGTTTGTGAAGTCACAGATTGAGGTGTGTGAAGTCAGAATGGAGGTGTGTGAAGTCAGAATGGAGGTGTGTAAAGTCATAGAATGGAGGTGTGTGAAGTCACAATGTAGGTGAGTGAAGTCATAGAATATATGTGTGTAAAGTCAAAAAATTGAGGTGTGTGAAGTCATAGAATGGAGGTGTTTGAGTCACAGAATGGAGGTGTGTGAAGTCATAGAATGGAGGTGTGTGAAGTCATAGAATGGAGGTGTGTGAAGTCACAATGGAGGTGTGTGAAGTCATAGAATGGAGGTGTGTGAAATCAAAGCATGGAGGTTTGTTAAGTCATAGAATGGATTGTGTGTGCAATCATAGAATGGAGGTGTGTGAAGTCACAGAATTGAGGTGTGTAAAGTCACAGAGTGGAGGTGTGTGAAGTCACAGAATTGAGTTGTGTGTGAAGTCATAGAATGGAGGTGTGTGAAGTCACAGAATGCAGGTGTGTAATGTCAGAATGGAGGTGTGTGAAGTCAAGAAATTGAGGTGTGTGAAGTCATAGAATGGTGGTGTTTGAGTCACAGAATGGAGGTGTGTGAAGTCATAGAATGGAGGTGTGTGAAGTCATAGAATGGAGGTGTGTGAAGTCATATATTGGACGTGTGTGAATTTACAGAATGGAGATGTGTGAACACACAATGGAAGTGAGTGAAGTCACAGAATGGAGGTGTGTGAAGTCGTAGAATGGAGGTGTGTGAAGTCAGAATGGAGGTATGTGAAGTCACAGAATGGAGGTGTGTCAACTCAGAAAGGAGGTATGTGAAGTCATAGAACGGAGGTGTGTGAAGTCAAAGAATGGAGGTGTGGGAAAGCATAGAATGGAGGTGTGTGAAGTGACAGCACTGAAGTGTGTGAAGTCAGAATGCAGGTGCATGTATTCAGAATGGAGGTGTGTGAAGTCAGAGACTGGAGGTGTGTGAAGTCACAATATAGGTGTGTGAAGTCATAGAATGGAGGTGTGTGAAGTCTTAGAATGGAGGTGTGTGAAGTCACAAAATGGAGGTGTGTGAAGTCATATAATGGAGGTGTGTGATGTCATAGAATGGAGATGTGTGAACTCAGAATGGAGGTGTGTGAAGTCACAGAATTGAGTTGTGTGAAGTCACAGAATGGAGGTGTGTGAAATCGTAGAATGGAGGTTTGTGAAGTCACAGAATCGAGGTGTGTGAAGTCACAGAATGGAGGTGTGAGAAGTCACAGAATGGAGGTGTGTGATCTCACAATGGAGGTGAGTGAAGTCACAGAATGGAGGTGTGTGAAGTCATAGAATGGAAGTGTGTGAAGTCATAGATGGAGGTGTGTGATTTCAGAATGGAGGTGTGTGAAGTCACAGAATGGAGGTATGTGACGTCATAAATGTTGGTGTGTGAAGTCATAGAATGGAGGTGTGAAGTCATAGAATGGAGGTGTGTGAAGTCATAGAATGGAGGTGTGTGAAGTCACAGAAGGCAGGTGTGTGAAGTCACAGAATAGAGTTGTGTGAAGTCACAATGTAGGTGTGTGAATTCATAGAATGGAGGTGTGTGAAGTCAAAGAATGGAGGTGTGTGAAGTCATAGAATGTACGTGTGTGAAATCACAGAATGGAGTTGTGTGTAGTCACTGAGTGTAGGTGTGCAAAGTCACAGAGTGGAGGTGTGTGAAGTCTCAGAATGGAGGTGGTGAAGTCATAGAATGGAGGTGTTTGAAGTCATAGAATGTTGGTTTTTGAAGACACAGAATGGAGGTGTGTGAAGTCATTGAATGGAGGTGTGTGACGTCAGATTGGAGGTGTGTGAAGTAACAGAATGGAGGTGTGTCAACTCAGAAAGGAGGTGTGTGAAGTCATAGAATGGAGGTGTGTGAAGTCATAGAATGCAGTTGTGTGAAATCATAGAATGGAGGTGTGTGAAGCCACAGAAATGAGGTGTTTGAAGTCAAAATGGAAGTGTGTGAAGTCAGACTGGAGATGTATGAAGTCGTAGAATGGAGGTGTGTGAAGTCATAGAATGGAGGTGTGTGAAGTCACAGAATGGAGGTGTGTGAACTCATAGAATGGAGGAGTGTGAAGTCAGAATGGAGGTGTGTGAAGTCACAGATGGAGGTGTGTGAAATCATAGAATGGAGGTGTGTGAAGTCACAGAATGGAGGTGTGTGAAGTCACAGAATGGAGGTGTGTGAACTCAGAATGGAGGTGTGTGAATTCACAGAAGGTAGGTTTGCTTATTCATAGAATGGATGTTTCTGAAGTAAGAATGAAGGTGTGTGAAGTCATAGAATGGAGGTGTGTGAAGTCAAAATGCAGGTGTGTGAAGTCAAACAATGGATGTGTGTTAAGTCACAGAATGGAGGTGTGTGAAGTCACAGAATGGAAGTGTGTGAAGTCAAAATGGAGGTGTGTGAAGTCATAGAATGGAGGTGTGTGAAATCATAGAATGGAGGTGTGTGAAGTCACAGATTGAGGTGAGTGAAGTCAGAATGGAGGTGTGTGAAGTCAGAATGGAGGTGTGTAAAGTCATAGAATGGAACTGTGTGAAGTCACAATGCAGGTGTGTGAAGTCAGAGAATGAATGTGTGTGAAGTCATAGAATGGAGGTGTGTAAAGCCATAGAATGTAGGTGTGTAAAGTCAAAAAATGGAGGTGTGTGAAGTCATAGAATGGAGGTGTTTGAGTCACAAAATGGAGGTGTGTGAACTGAGAATGCAGGTGTGGGCAGTCATAAAATGGATTTGTGTGAAGTCAGAGAATGGAGATGTGTTAAGGCACAGAATGGAGTTGTGTGAAATCATAGAATGGAGGTGTGTGAAGACAGAGAATCGAGGTGTGTGAAGTCACAGAATGGAGGTGTGTGAGGTCACAGAATGGAGGTGTGTGAACACACAATGGAGGTGAGTGAAGGCACAGAATGGAGGTGTGTGAAGTCATAGAATGGAGATGTGTGAAGTCACAGAATGGAGGTGTGTGAAGTCATAGAATGGAGGTGTTTGAAGTCACAAAATGGAGGTGTGTGAAGTCATAGAATGGAGGTGTGTGAAGTCAAAGGATGGAGGTTTGTGAAGTCATAGAATGCAGGTGTGTGAAGTCATGAAATGGAGATGTGTGAAGTCACAGAATGGAGCTGTGTGAAATCATAGAATGGAGGTGTGTGAAGTCAGAGAATCGAGGTGTGTGAAGTCACAGAATGGAGGTGCGAGAAGTCAGAATGGTGTTGTGTGAAGTCACAGAATTGAGGTGTGTGAAGTCATAGAACGGAGATGTGTGAAGTCATAGAATGGAGGTGTGTGACGTCACAGAATCGAGGTGTGTGAAGTCATATAATGGAAGTGTGTGAAGTCATAGAATGGAGGTGTGTGAAGTCATAGAATGGAGGTGTGTGAAGTCACAGAAGGTAGGTGTGTGAAGTCACAGAATAGAGATGTGTGAAATCACAATGGAGGTGTGTGAATTCATAGAATCGAGATGTGTGAAGTGAAAGAATGGAGTTGTGTGAAGTCATAGAATGGAGGTGTGTGAAATCACAGAATGGATTTGTGTGTAGTCACAGAGTGGAGGTGTGTAAAGTCACAGATTGGAGGTGTGTGAAGTCAGATTGGAGGTGTGTGAAGTAACAGAATGGAGGTGTGTCAACTCAGAAAGGAGATGTGTGAAGTCATAGAATGGAGGTGTGTGAAGTCATCGAATGGAGGTGTTTGAAGTCATGGAATGTTGGTTTTTGAAGTCACAGAATGGAGGTGTGTGAAGTCATAGAATGGAGGTGTGTGAAGTCAGATTGGAGGTGTGTGAAGTAACAGGATGGAGGTGTGTCAACTCAGAAAGGAGGTGTGTGAAGTCATAGAATGGAGGTGTGTGAAGTCATAGATTGGAGGTGTGTGAAATCATAGAATGGAGGTCTGAGAAGTCACAGAAATGAGGTGTTTGAAGTCAAAATGGAAGTGTGTGAAGTCAGAATGGAAGTGTGTGATGTCATAGAATGGAGGTGTGTGAAGTCACAGAATGGAGGTGTGTGAACTCATACAATGGAGGAGTGTGAAGTCATGGAATGGAGGCGTGTGAAGTCACAGATGGAGGTGTGTGAAGTCATAGAATGGAGGTGTGTGAAGTTACAGAATGGAGGTGTGTGAAGTCACAGAATCGAGGTGTGTGAACTCAGAATGGAGGTGTGTGAATTCACAGAAGGGAGGTTTGTGAAGTCATAGAATGGATGTTTCTGAAGTAAGAATGAAGTTGTGTGAAGCCATAAAATGGAGGTGTGTGAAGTCAAAATGCAGGTGTGTGAAGTCAAACAATGAAGGTGTGTGAAGTCACAGAATGGAGGTGTGTGAAGTCACAGAATGGAAGTGTGTGAAGTCAAAATGGAGTTATGTGAAGTCAGCGAATGGAGGTGTGTGAAGTCAAATCATGGACGTGTGTGAAGTCAAAATTTTGGTGTGTGAAGTCACAAATGCAGGTGTGTGAAGTCACAGAATGGAGGTGTGTGAAGTCAAAATGGAGGTGTTTGAAGTCAAAGAATGGATGTGTTTGAAGTCATAGAATGGAGGTGTATGAAGTCATGGAAAGGAGGTTTGTGAAGTCAAACATTGGAAGTGTGTAAAGTTACAGAATGGAGGTGTGTGAAGTCATCGAATGGAGGTGTGTGAAGTCAGAGAATGGAGGTGTGTGAAGTCAGAAAGCAGGTGTGTGAAGTCATAGAATGGAGGTGTTGAAGTCATAGAATGGAGGTGTGTGAAGTCATAGATTGGAAGCGTGTGAAGTCATAGAATGGAGGTGTGTGAAGTCATAGATTGAAGGTGTGTGGAAGTCATAGTATGGAGGTGTGTGAAGTCACAGAAAGGAGGTGTGTGAAGTCACAGAATGGAGTTGTGTGAAGTCACAATAGAGGTGTGTGAAGTCATAGAATGGAGTTGTGTGAAATCAAAGAATGGAGGTTTGTTAAATCATAGAATGGATTGTGTGTGAAATCATAGAATGGAGGTGTGTGAATCACAGAATTGAGGTGTGTAAAGTCACAGAGTGGAGGTGTGTGAAGTCATAGATTGGAAGTGTGTGAAGTCATAGAATGGAGGTGTGTGAAGTCATAGAATGGAGGAGTGTGAACTCAGAATGGAGATGTGTAGTCACATAATGGAGGTGTGTGAAGTCATAGAATGTTGGTGTGTGAAGTCATAGAATGGAGGTGTATGAAGTCATAGAATGGAGGTGTGTGAATTCAGAATGCAGGTGTGTGAAGTCATAGAATGGAGGTGTGTGAAGTCATAGAATGGAGGTTTGTGAAGTCATAGATTGGAAGTGTGTGAAGTTATAGAATGGAGGTGTGTGTAGTCATAGAATGGAGGTGTGTGAAGTCACAGAATGGAGGTGTGTGAAGTCACAGAATCGAGTTGTGTGAAGTCACAATGGAGGTGTGTGAAGTCATAGAATGGAGGTGTGTGAAGTCAGAATAGAGGTGTGCGAAGTCATAGAATGGAGGTGTGTGGAGTCAGAATGGAGCTGTTTGAAGTCTTAGAATTCAGGTGTGTGAAGTCAGAATGGAGGTGTATGAACTCATAGAATGGAGGTGTGTGAAGTCACAATGGAGGTGTGTGAAGTCATGGAATGGGGGTTTTTGCAGTCACAGAATGGAGGTTTGTGAAGTCATAGAATGCAGGTGTGGGAAGTAAAAATGGAGTTTGTGAACTCATAGAATGAAGGTGTGTGAACTCATAGAATGGAGGTTTTGATGTCATGGAATGGAGGTGTGTGAAGTCAAAGAATGGAGGTGTGTGAAGTCAAAGAATGGAGGTGTGTGAAGTCAAACAATGGAGGTCTGTGAAGTCACAGAATGGATGTGTGTGAAGGCAAAACGGAGGTGTGTGAAGTCACAAAATGGAGGTGTGTGAAGTCACAGAATGAAGGTGTGTGAAGTCAAAAAGGTGGTGTGTGAAGTCACAAATGGACGTGTGTAAAGTCACAGAATGGAGGGGTGTGAAGTCAAAATGGAGGTGTATGAAGTCAAAGAATGGAGGTGTGTGAAGTCATTGAATGGAGGTATGTAAAGTCATGTCATGGAGGTGTGTGAAGTCACAGAATGGAGGTGTGTGAAATCAGAATTGAGGTGTGCTAAGTCATAGAATGGAGGTGTGTGAAGTCAGAATGGAGGTGTGTGAACTCATAGAACGGAGGTGTGTGAACTCATAGAATGGAGGTATGTGAAGTCACAATGGAGGTATGTGAAGTAATAGAATGGTGGTATGTGAAGTTACAGAATGGAGGTGTGGAAGTCATAGAATGGAGGTGTGTGAAGTCAGAAATTGAGGTGTGTGAATTCACAGAATATAGGTGTGTGAATTCAGAATGGAGGTGTGTGAAGTCATATAATGGAGGTGTGTGAAGTCATGGAATGGAGGTGTGTGAAATCATAGAATGGACGTGTGGCAAGTCACAGAATGGAGGTGTGTGAAGTCAGAATGGAGGTGTGTGAAGTGATAGAATTGAGGTGTGTAAAGTCAGAATGGAGGTGTGTGAACACATAGAAGGGATGTGTGTGAAATCACAATGGAGGTGTGTGAAGTCATAGAATATAGGTGTGTGAAGTCACAGAAGGAGATGTGTGAAGTCATAGAAAGGAGCTGTGTGAATTCAGAATGGAGGTGTGTGAAGTCACAGAATGGAGGTTTGTGAAGTCACAGAATGGGGGTGTGTGAGGTCATACAATGGATGTTTGTGAAGTAAGAATGAAGGTGTGTGAAGTCATAGAATGGAGGTGTGTGAAGTCAAAATGGAGGTGTGTGAACTCATAGAATAGAGATGTGTGACATCATAGAATGGAGATGTGTGAAGTCATGGAATGGAGGTGTGAAATCCAAGAATAGAGGAGTGCGAAATCAAACAATGGAGGTGTGTGAAGTCACAGAATGGAGGTGTGCGAAGTCACATAATGGAAGTGTGTGAAGTCAAAATTGAGGTGTGTGAAGTCACAGAATGGAGGTGTGTGAAGTCACAGAATGGACGTGTGTGAAGTCAAAATTGTGATGTGTGAAGTCACAAATGAAGGTGTGTGAAGTCATAGAATTGTGGTGTGTGAAGTCAAAATGGAGGTGTGTGAAATCAAAGAAAGGAGGTTTGTGAAGTCATAGAATAGAGATTTGTGAAGTCATAGAATGGATGTGTGTGAAGTCAGAATGAAGATGTGTGAAGTCACAGAATGGAGGTGTGTGAAGTCAAAGAATATTGGTGTGTGAAGTCATAGAATGGAGGTGTGTGAAGTCTAGAAAGGAGGTGTGTGAAGTCATAGAATGGAGGTGTGTGAAGTCACAGAAAGGAGGTGTGTGAAGTCACAGAATGGAGGTGTGTAAACTCACAGAGTGGATGTGTGTGAAGGCACAGAATGGAGGGGTGTGAAGTCAAAGAATGGAGGTATGTGAAGTCACAGAATGGAGGGGTGTGAAGTCAGAATAGAGGTGTGCGAAATCATAGAATGGAGGTCTGTGAAGTCAGAATGGAGCTGTGTTAACTCATAGAACGGAGGTGTGTGAAGTCACAATGGAGATGTGTGAAGTCATAGAATGTTGGTTTTTGAAGTCACAGAATGGAGGTGTGTGAAGTCATAGAATGGAGGTGGGTGAAGTCAGATTGGAGGTATGTGAAGTCACAGAATGGAGGTGTGTCAACACAGAAAGCAGGTATGTGAAGTCATAGAATGGAGGTGTGTGAAATCAAAGAATGGAGGTGTGGGAAATCATAGAATGGAAGTGTGTGAAGTCACAGAATTGAGGTGTGTGAAGTCGGAATGGAGATGTGTGAAGTCACAATGCAGGTGTGTGAACTGATAGAACATAGGTGTGTGAAGTCACAATGTAGGTGTGTGAAGTCATAGAATGGAGGTGTGTGAAGTCATAGAATGGAGGTGTGTGAAGTCACAATATGGAGGTGTGTGAAGTCATATAATGTAGGTGTGTGAAGTCACAGAATGGAGGTGTGTGACGTCAGAATGGAGGTGTGTGAAGTCACAGAATGGAGGTGTGTGAAGTCATAGAATGGAGATGTGTGAAGTCACAGAATGGAGGTGGGTGAAATCGTAGAATGGAGGTGTGTGAAGTCAGAGAATCGAAGGGTGTGAAGTCACAGAATGGAGGTGTGTGAAGTCACAGAATTGAGGTGTGTGAACTCACAATGGAGGTGAGTGAAGTCACAGAATGGAGGTGTGTGAAGTAATAGAATGGAAGTGTGTGAAGTCATAGAATGGAGGTGTGTGATGTCAGAATGGAGGTGTGTGAAGTCACAGAATGGAGGTATGTGACGTCATAAATGTTGGTGTGTGAAGTCATAGAATGGAAGTGTGAAGTCATAGAATGGAGGTGTGTGAAGTCATAGAATGGAGGTGTGTGAAGTCACAGAAGGCAGGTGTGTGAAGTCACAGAATAGAGTTGTGTGAAGTCACAATGGAGGTGTGTGAATTCATAGAATGGAGGTGTGTGAAGTCAAACAACGGAGGTGTGTGAAGTCATAGAATGGAGGTGTGTGAAATCACAGAATGGAGTTGTGTGTTGTCACAGAGTGGAGGTGTGTAAAGTCACAGAGTGGAGATGTGTGAAGTCTCAGAACGGAGGTGTGTGAAGTCATAGAATGGAGGTGTGTGAAGTCAGATTTGAGGTGTGTGATGTAACAGAATGGAGGTGTGTCAACTCAGAAAGGAGGTGTGTGAAGTCATAGAATGGAGTTGTCTGAAGTCATAGAATGGAGGTGTGTGAAATCATAGAATGGAGGTGTGTGAAGTCACAGAAATGAGGTGTTTGAAGTCAATATAGAAGTGTGTGAAGACAGAATGGAGTTGTGTGAAGTCATAGAATGGAGGTGTGTGAAGTCATAGAATGGAGGTGTGTGAACTCACAGAATGGAGGTGTGTGAATTCCTAGAATGGAGGAGTGTGAAGTCATAGAATGGAGGTGTGTGAAGTCACAGAATGGAGATGTGTGAAGTCACAGAATGGAGGTGTGTGAACTCAGAAAGGAGGTGTGTGAATTCACAGAAGGGAGGTTTGTGAAGTCATAGAATGGATGTTTCTGAAGTAAGAATGAATGTGTGTGAAGTCATAGAATGGAGGTGTGTGAAGTCAAAATGCAGGTGTGTGAAGTCAAACAATGGAGGTGTGTGAAGTCACAGAATGGAGGTGTGTGAAGTCACAGAATGGAAGTGTGTGAAGTCAAAATGGAGGTGTTTGAAGTCAGAGAATGGAGGTGTGTGAAGTCAAAGAATGGAAGTGTGTGAAGTCAAAATTGTGGTGTGTGAAGTCACAAATGCAGGTGTGTGAAATCAGAGAATGGAGGTGTGTGAAGTCAAAATGGAGGTGTGTGAAGTCAAAGAATGGATTTGTTTGAAGTCATAGAATGGAGGTGTATGAAGTCATGTAATGGAGGTTTGTGAAGTCAAACATTGGAAGTGTGTGAAGTTACAGAATGGAGGTGTGTGAAGTCATAGAATGGAGGTGTGTGAAGTCATAGAATGGAGGTGTGTGAAGTCATAGATTGGAAGCGTGTGAAGTCATAGAATGGAGGTATGTGAAGTCATAGAATGGAGGTGTGTGAAGTCATATAATGGAAGTGTGTGAAGTCATAGAATGGAGGTGTATGAACTCAGAATTGAGGTGTGTGAAATCATGGACTGGACGTGTGTGAAATCAAAGAATGGAGGTGTGGGAAGTGAAAAAATGGAGGTGTGTGAAGTCACAGAATGGAAGTGTGTGAAGTCAAAATTGAGGTGTGTGAAGTCACAGAATGGAGGTGTGTGAAGTCACAGAATGGAGGTGTGTGAAGTCAAAATGGAGGTGTGTGAAGTCAAAGAAGGAGGTGTGTGAAGTCATAGAATGCAGGTCTGTGAAGTCATGGAATTGAGGTTTGTGAGGTCAAATATTTGAAGTGTGTGAAGTTACAGAAAGGAGGTGTGTGAAGTCATAGAATGGAGGTGTGTGAAGTCATAGAATGGAGGTGTGTGAAGTCACAGAAGGCAGGTGTGTGAAGTCACAGAATAGAGTTGTGTGAAATCACAATGGAGGTGTGTGAATTCATAGAATGGAGATGTGTGAAGTGAAAGAATGGAGTTTTGTGTAGTCATAGAATGGAGGTGTGTGAAGTCACAGAATGGAATTGTGTGTAGTCACAGAGTGGAGGTGTGTAAAGTCACAGATTGGAGGTGTGTGAAGTCAGATTGGAGGTGTGTGAAGTAACAGAATGGAGGTGTGTCAACTCAGAAAGGAGGTGTGTGAAGTCATAGAATGGAGGTGTGTGAAGTCATCGAATGGAGGTGTTTGAAGTCATAGAATGTTGGTTTTTGAAGTCACAGAATGGAGGTGTGTGAAGTCATAGAATGGAGGTGTGTGAAGTCAGATTGGAGGTGTGTGAAGTAACAGGATGGAGGTGTGTCAACTCAGAAAGGAGGTGTGTGAAGTCATAGAATGGAGGTGTGTGAAGTCATAGATTGGAGGTGTGTGAAATCATAGAATGGAGGTCTGTGAAGTCACAGAAATGAGGTGTTTGAAGTCAAAATGGAAGTGTGTGAAGTCAGAATTGAGGTGTGTGATGTCATAGAATGGAGGTGTGTGAAGTCACAGAATGGAGGTGTGTGAACTCATACAATGGAGGAGTGTGAACTCATACAATGGAGGAGTGTGAAGTCATGGAATGGAGGCGTGTGAAGTCACAGATGGAGGTGTGTGAAGTCATAGAATGGAGGTGTGTGAAGTCACAGAATGGAGGTGTGTGAACTCAGAATGGAGGTGTGTGAATTCACAGAAGGGAGGTTTGTGAAGTCATAGAATGGATGTTTCTGAAGTAAGAATGAAGGTGTGTGAAGCCATAAAATGGAGGTGTGTGAAGTCAAAATGCAGGTGTGTGAAGTCAAACAATGGAGGTGTGTGAAGTCACAGAATGGAGGTGTGTGAAGTCACAGAATGGAAGTGTGTGAAGTCAAAATGGAGGTGTGTGAAGTCAGCGAATGGAGGTGTGTGAAGTCAAATCATGGACGTGTGTGAAGTCAAAATTTTGGTGTGTGAAGTCACAAATGCAGGTGTGTGAAGTCACAGAATGGAGGTGTGTGAAGTCAAAATGGAGGTGTGTGAAGTCAAAGAATGGATGTGTTTGAAGTCATAGAATGGAGGTGTATGAAGTCATGGAAAGGAGGTTTGTGAAGTCAAACATTGGAAGTGTGTAAAGTTACAGAATGGAGGTGTGTGAAGTCATCGAATGGAGGTGTGTGAAGTCAGAGAATGGAGGTGTGTGAAGTCAGAAAGCAGGTGTGTGAAGTCATAGAATGGAGGTGTGTGAAGTCATAGATTGGAAGCGTGTGAAGTCATAGAATGGAGGTGTGTGAAGTCATAGATTGAAGGTGTGTGGAAGTCATAGTATGGAGGTGTGTGAAGTCACAGAAAGGAGGTGTGTGAAGTCACAGAATGGAGTTGTGTGAAGTCACAATAGAGGTGTGTGAAGTCATAGAATGGAGTTGTGTGAAATCAAAGAATGGAGGTTTGTTAAGTCATAGAATGGATTGTGTGTGAAATCATAGAATGGAGGTGTGTGAATCACAGAATTGAGGTGTGTAAAGTCACAGAGTGGAGGTGTGTGAAGTCATAGATTGGAAGTGTGTGAAGTCATAGAATGGAGGTGTGTGAAGTCATAGAATGGAGGAGTGTGAAGTCAGAATGGAGATGTGTAGTCACATAATGGAGCTGTGTGAAGTCATAGAATGTTGGTGTGTGAAGTCATAGAATGGAGGTGTATGAAGTCATAGAATGGAGGTGTGTGAAGTCAGAATGCAGGTGTGTGAAGTCATAGAATGGAGGTGTGTGAAGTCATAGAATGGAGGTGTGTGAAGTCATAGATTGGAAGTGTGTGAAGTTATAGAATGGAGGTGTGTGAAGTCACAGAATGGAGGTGTGTAAAGTCACAGAGTGGAGGTTTGTGAAGTCACAGAATGGAGTTTTGTGTGAAGTCACAGAATGGAGGTGTGTGTAGTCACAGAATGCAGGTGTGTGAAGTCAGAATAGAGGTGTGCGAAGTCATGGAATGGAGGTGTGTGAAGTCAGAATGGAGCTGTGTGAAGTCATAGAATGGAAGTGTGTGAGGTCAGAATGGAGGTGTGTAAACTCATAGAATGGAGGTGTATGAAGTCAAAATGGAGGTGTGGGAAGTCACAGAATGGATGTGTAAGAACTTAGAAAGGAGGTGTGTGAAGTCTTAGAATGGAGGTAAGTGAAGTCATAGAATGGAGGTGTGTGAAATCATAGAATGGAGGTGTGTGAATGCACAGAATTGAGGTGTGTGAAGTCAGAATGGAGGTGTGTGAAGTCACAGAATGGAGGTGTGAGTAGTCAAAGAAGGAGGTGTCTGAAGTCACAGAATGGAGGTGTGTGAAGACACAGAATGGAGGTGTGTGAACTCAGAAAGGAGGTGTGTGATGTCACAGAATGGACGTGTGTGAAGTCATAGAATGGATGTGTGTGAAGTCATAGAATGGAGGTGTGTGAAATCAAAGAATGGAGGTTTGTGAAGTCATAAAATGGATTGTGTGAGAAATCATAGAATGGATGTGTGTGAAGTCACAGAATGGAGGTGTGTAAAGTCACAGAGTGGAGGTGTGAGAAGTCACAGAATGGAGTTTTGTGTGAAGTCACAGAATGGAGGTGTGTGAAGTCACAGAATGCAGGTGTGTGAAGTCAGAATAGAGGTGTGCGAAGTCATAGAATGGAGGTGTTTGAAGTCAGAATGGAGCTGTGTGAAGTCATAGAATTGAAGTCTGTGAAGTCAGAATGGAGGTGTGTAAACTCATAGAATGGAGGTGTATGAAGTCACAATGGAGGTTTGGGAAGTCACAGAATGGATGTGTAAGAACTCAGAAAGGAGGTGTGTTTAGTCTTAGAATGGAGGTCTGTGAAGTCATAGAATGGATGTATGTGAAGTCATAGAATAGAGGTGTGTGAAGTCACAATATGGAGGTGTGTGAAGTCATATAATGGAGGTGTGTGAATTCACAGAATTGAGGTGTGTGAAGTCAGAATGGAGGTGTGTGAAGTCAGAATGGAGGTGTGTGAATTCAGAGAATGGAGGTGTGTGAAGTCACAATGCAGGTGTGTGAACTCATAGAATGGAGGTGTGTGAAGTCACAATGTAGGTTTCTGAAGTCATAGAATGGAGGTGTGTGAAGTCATAGAATGGAGGTGTGTGAAGTCACAATGTAGGTGTGTGAAGTCATAGAATGGAGGTGTGTGAAGTCACAGAATGGAGGTGTGTGAAGTCATAGAATGGAGGTGTGTGAAGTCACAGAATGGAGGTGTGTGAAATCATAGAATGGAGGTGTGTGAAGTCACAGAATGGAGGTGTGTGAAGTCAGAATGGAGGTGTGTGAAGTCATAGAATGGAGGTGTGTGAGGTCAGAATAGAGGTGTGAAGTCATAGAATGGAGGTGGGTGCAGTCATAGAAATTAGCTGTGGGAAGTCAGAGAATGGAGAAGTGTGAAGTCATAGAGTGGAGGTGAGTGAAGTCACAGATTCGAGGTCTGTGAAGTCATAGAATGAAGGTGTGTGAAGTCAGAATGTAGGTGTACGAAGTCATAGAATAGAGGTGTATGAAGTCAGAATGGAGGTGTGTGAAGTCATAGAATGGAGGTGTGTGCACTCATAGAATGGAGGTGTGTGACGTCACAATGGAAGTTTGTGAAGTCATAGAATGGAGGTGTGTGAAGTCACAGAATGGAGGTGTGTGAAGTCATACAATGGAGGTGTGTGAAGTCAGAATGGACGTGTGTGAAGTCAAAGAATGGAGGTTTGTGAGCTCAGAATGGCGGTGTGTGAAGTAATAGATGGAGGTGTGTGAAGTCACAGAATGGAAGTGTGTGAAATCATAGAATGGAGGTGTGTGAAGTCATAGAATGGAGGTGTGTGAAGTCACAGAATGGTGGTGTGTGAAGTCACAGAATCGAGGTGTGTGAAGTTTCAGAATGGAGGTGTGTGAAATCATAGAATGGAGGTGTGTGAAGTCACAGAATGGAGGTGTGTGAAGTCAGAATGGAGGTGTGTGAAGTCATAGAATGGAGGTGTGTGAGGTCAGAATAGAGGTGTGAAGTCATAGAATGGAGGTGGGTGAAGTCATAGAAATTAGGTGTGGGAAGTCATAGAAAAGAGAAATGTGAAGTCATAGAGTGGAGATGAGTGAAGTCACAGATTCGAGGTCTGTGAAGTCATAGAATGGAAGTGTGTGAAATCAGAATGTAGGTGTACGAAGTCGTAGAAGAGAGGTGTGTGAAGTCAGAATGGAGGTGTGTGATGTCATAGAATGTAGATGTGTGAAGTCATAGAATGGAGTATTGTGAAGTCACCGAAGGGAGGTTTGTGAAGTCATAGAATGGAGGTATGAGAAATCAAATTAGAGGGGTGTGAAGTCGGAGAATGGAGGTGTGTGAAGTCATAGAATGGATGTGGGTGAAGTCATAGAATGGAGGTGTGTGAATTCAGATTGGAGGTGTGTGAAGTCATAGAATGGAGGTGTGTCAACTCAGAAAGGAGGTGTGTGAAGTCATAGAATGGAGGTGAGTGAAGTCATAGAATGGAGGTGTCTGAACTCATAGAATGGAGGTGTGTGACGACACAACGGTAGTTTGTGAAGTCATAGAATGGAGGTGTGTGAAGTCACAGAATTGAGGTGTGTGAAATCCGAATGGAGGTGTGAAGTCATAGAATGGAGGTGGGTGAAGTCATAGAAATTAGGTGTGTGAAGTCATAGAATGGAGGTGTGTGAACTCATAGAATGGAGGTGTGTGACATCACAATGGAAGTTTGTGAAGTCATAGAATGGAGGTGTGTGAAGTCACAGAATGGAGGTGTGTGAAGTCATAAAATGGAGGTGTGTGAAGTCAGAATGGAGGTTTGTGAAGTCACAGAATGGAGGTGTGTGAATTCAGAATGGAGGTGTGTGAAGTCATAGATGGAGGTGTGTAATGTCACAGTATGGAGATATGTGAAATCATAGAATGGAGTTTTGTGAAGTCACAAAATGGAGTTGTTTGAGTCAGAATTGAGGTGTGTGAAGTCATAGAATGGAGGTGGGTGAAGTCATAGAATGGAGGTGTATGAAGTCATAGAATGGAGGTGTGTGAAGTCACTGAATGGACGGGTTTAAAGTCATAGAATGGAGGTGTGTGACGTCAGAGAATTGAGCTGTTTGAAGTCATATATTGGAGGTGTGTGAAGTCAAAATGTATGTGTGAAGTCATAGAATGTAGGTGTGTGAAGTCATAAAATGGAGGTGTGTGAAGTCACAGAATGGAGGTGTGTGAAGTCATAGATGGAGGTGTGTGAGGTCATAGAATGGATGTTTCTGAAGTAAGAATGAAGGTTTGTGAAGTCATAGAATGGAGGTGTGTGAAGTTATTGAATGGAGGTGTGTGAAGTCACTGAATGGAAGTGTGTGAAGTCAGAATGGAGGTGTGAAGTCATAGAATGAACGTGGGTGAAATCATAGAAAGGAGGTGTGGGAAGTCATAGAATGGAGGAGTGTGAAGTCATACAGTGGAGGTGAGTGAAGTCACAGATTCGAGGTCTGTGAAGTCATAGATTGGAGGTGTGTGATGTCAGAATGGAGGTGTGCGAAGTCATAGAATAGAGGTTTGTGAAGTCAGAATGTAGGTGTGTGAAGTCATAGAATGGAGGTGTGTGAACTCATAGAATGGAGGTGTGTGACGTCACAATGGAAGTGTGTGAAGTCACAGAATGGAGGTGTGTGAATTCATACAATGGAGGTGTGTGAAGTCAGAATGGAATTTTGTGAAGTCACAGAATTGAGCTGTGTGAATTCAGAATGGAGGTGTGTGAAGTCATAGAATGGAGGTGTGAGAAGTCAGAATGGAGGTGTGTGAACTCATAGAATGGAGGTGTGTGTAGTCACAATGGAGGTGTGTGAAGTCATAGAATGGAGGTGTGTGAAGTCACAGAATGGAGGTGTGTGAAGTCATGGAATGGAGTTGTGTGAAGTCATAGAATGGGTGTTTGTGAAGTAAGAATGAATGTGTGTGAAGTCATAGAATAGAGGTGTGTGAAGTCACAGAATGGAGGTGTGGGAAGTCACAGATTGCAGGAGTGTAAAGTCACAGAATGGAGGTGTGTGAACCCAGAATGGAGGTGTGTAAAGTCACAAAATGGAGGTGTGTGAAGTCATAGAATGGAAGTGTGTCAAGTCATAGAATGGAGGTGTGTGAAGTCACAGAATGGACGGTATGAATTCATAGAATGGAGCTGTGTGAAGTCACAGATTGAGGTGTTTGAAGACATATATTGGAGGTGTGTGAAATCAAAATGGATGTGTGAAGTCATAGAATGGAGGTGTGTGAAATCATAGAATGAGGGTGTGTGAAGTCAAAGAATGGAGGTGTGTGAAGTCACAGAATGGAGGTGTGTGAAATCATAGAATGGAGGTATGTGAAGTCATAGAATGGAAGTGTGTGAAGTCACAGATTGGAGGTGTGTGAAGTCACAGAATCCAGGTGTGAGAAGTCACAGAATGGAGGTGTGTGAAGTCACAGAATGGAGGTGTGTGAAGTCATACAATGGAGGTGTGTGAAGTCAGAATGGACGTGTGTGAAGTCAAAGAATGGAGGTTTGTGAGCTCAGAATGGCGGTGTGTGAAGTAATAGATGGAGGTGTGTGAAGTCACAGAATGGAAGTGTGTGAAATCATAGAATGGAGGTGTGTGAAGTCATAGAATGGAGGTGTGTGAAGTCACAGAATGGTGGTGTGTGAAGTCACAGAATCGAGGTGTGTGAAGTTTCAGAATGGAGGTGTGTGAAATCATAGAATGGAGGTGTGTGAAGTCACAGAATGGAGGTGTGTGAAGTCAGAATGGAGGTGTGTGAAGTCATAGAATGGAGGTGTGTGAGGTCAGAATAGAGGTGTGAATTCATAGAATGGAGGTGGGTGAAGTCATAGAAATTAGGTGTGGGAAGTCATAGAAATGAGAAATGTGAAGTCATAGAGTGGAGATGAGTGAAGTCACAGATTCGAGGTCTGTGAAGTCATAGAATGGAAGTGTGTGAAATCAGAATGTAGGTGTACGAAGTCGTAGAAGAGAGGTGTGTGAAGTCAGAATGGAGGTGTGTGATGTCATAGAATGTAGATGTGTGAAGTCATAGAATGGAGTATTGTGAAGTCACCGAAGGGAGGTTTGTGAAGTCATAGAATGGAGGTATGAGAAATCAAATTAGAGGGGTGTGAAGTCGGAGAATGGAGGTGTGTGAAGTCATAGAATGGATGTGGGTGAAGTCATAGAATGGAGGTGTGTGAATTCAGATTGGAGGTGTGTGAAGTCATAGAATGGAGGTGTGTCAACTCAGAAAGGAGGTGTGTGAAGTCATAGAATGGAGGTGAGTGAAGTCATAGAATGGAGGTGTCTGAACTCATAGAATGGAGGTGTGTGACGACACAACGGTAGTTTGTGAAGTCATAGAATGGAGGTGTGTGAAGTCACAGAATTGAGGTGTGTGAAGTCCGAATGGAGGTGTGAAGTCATAGAATGGAGGTGGGTGAAGTCATAGAAAT
Source organism: Megascapheus bottae (assembly GCA_024803745.1). Lineage (NCBI taxonomy): Eukaryota > Metazoa > Chordata > Mammalia > Rodentia > Geomyidae > Megascapheus > Megascapheus bottae. The sequence continues at coordinate 4,958,128 of JANJXV010000052.1, read as the reverse complement.
TAGGTGTGTGAAGTCATAGAATGGAGGTGTGTGAACTCATAGAATGGAGGTGTGTGACATCACAATGGAAGTTTGTGAAGTCATAGAATGGAGGTGTGTGAAGTCACAGAATGGAGGTGTGTGAAGTCATAAAATGGAGGTGTGTGAAGTCAGAATGGAGGTTTGTGAAGTCACAGAATGGAGGTGTGTGAATTCAGAATGGAGGTGTGTGAAGTCATAGATGGAGGTGTGTAATGTCACAGTATGGAGATATGTGAAATCATAGAATGGAGTTTTGTGAAGTCAGAAAATGGAGTTGTTTGAGTCAGAATTGAGGTGTGTGAAGTCATAGAATGGAGGTGGGTGAAGTCATAGAATGGAGGTGTATGAAGTCATAGAATGGAGGTGTGTGAAGTCACTGAATGGACGGGTTTAAAGTCATAGAATGGAGGTGTGTGACGTCAGAGAATTGAGCTGTTTGAAGTCATATATTGGAGGTGTGTGAAGTCAAAATGTATGTGTGAAGTCATAGAATGTAGGTGTGTGAAGTCATAAAATGGAGTTGTGTGAAGTCACAGAATGGAGGTGTGTGAAGTCATAGATGGAGGTGTGTGAGGTCATAGAATGGATGTTTCTGAAGTAAGAATGAAGGTTTGTGAAGTCATAGAATGGAGGTGTGTGAAGTTATTGAATGGAGGTGTGTGAAGTCACTGAATGGAAGTGTGTGAAGTCAGAATGGAGGTGTGAAGTCATAGAATGAACGTGGGTGAAATCATAGAAAGGAGGTGTGGGAAGTCATAGAATGGAGGAGTGTGAAGTCATACAGTGGAGGTGAGTGAAGTCACAGATTCGAGGTCTGTGAAGTCATAGATTGGAGGTGTGTGATGTCAGAATGGAGGTGTGCGAAGTCATAGAATAGAGGTTTGTGAAGTCAGAATGGAGGTGTGTGAAGTCATAGAATGGAGGTGTGTGAACTCATAGAATGGAGGTGTGTGACGTCACAATGGAAGTGTGTGAAGTCACAGAATGGAGGTGTGTGAATTCATACAATGGAGGTGTGTGAAGTCAGAATGGAATTTTGTGAAGTCACAGAATTGAGCTGTGTGAATTCAGAATGGAGGTGTGTGAAGTCATAGAATGGAGGTGTGAGAAGTCAGAATGGAGGTGTGTGAACTCATAGAATGGAGGTGTGTGTAGTCGCAATGGAGCTGTGTGAAGTCATAGAATGGAGGTGTGTGAAGTCACAGAATGGAGGTGTGTGAAGTCATGGAATGGAGTTGTGTGAAGTCATAGAATGGGTGTTTGTGAGGTAAGAATGAATGTGTGTGAAGTCATAGAATGGAGGTGTGTGAAGTCACAGAATGGAGGTGTGGGAAGTCACAGATTGCAGGAGTGTAAAGTCACAGAATGGAGGTGTGTGAACCCAGAATGGAGGTGTGTAAAGTCACAAAATGGAGGTGTGTGAAGTCATAGAATGGAAGTGTGTCAAGTCATAGAATGGAGGTGTGTGAAGTCACAGAATGGACGGTATGAATTCATAGAATGGAGCTGTGTGAAGTCACAGAATTGAGGTGTTTGAAGACATATATTGGAGGTGTGTGAAATCAAAATGGATGTGTGAAGTCATAGAATGGAGGTGTGTGAAATCATAGAATGAGGGTGTGTGAAGTCAAAGAATGGAGGTGTGTGAAGTCACAGAATGGACGTGTGTGAAATCATAGAATGGAGGTATGTGAAGTCATAGAATGGAAGTGTGTGAAGTCACAGATTGGAGGTGTGTGAAGTCACAGAATCCAGGTGTGAGAAGTCACAGAATGGAGGTGTGTGAACTCAGAATGGAGGTGTGTGACGTCACAGAATGGAGGTGTGTGAAGTCATAGAATGGAGGTGTGTGAGGTCAGAGAATGGAGGTGTGTGAAATCATAAAATGGAGGTGTGTGAAGTCACAGAATGGAGGTGTGTGAAGTCAGAATGGAGGTGTGTGAAGTCATAGAGTGGAGGTGTGTGAAGTCAGAATGGAGGTGTGAAGTCATAGAATGGAGGTGGGTGAAGTCATAGAACTTAGGTGTGGGAAGTCATAGAATGGAGAACTGTGAAGTCATAGAGTGGAGGTGAGTGAAGTCACAGATTCGTGGTCTGTGAAGTCATAGAATGGAGTTGTGTGAAGTCATAGAATGGAGTATTGTGAAGTCACCGAAGGGAGGTTTGTGAAGTCATAGAATAGAGGTATGAGAAATCAAATTAGAGGGGTTTGAAGTCGTAGAATGGAGGTGTGTGAAGTCATAGAATGGAGGTGGGTGAAGTCATAGAATGGAGGTGTGTGAATTCAGATTGGAGGTGTGTGAAGTCATAGAATGGAGGTGTGTCAACTCAGAAAGGAGGTGTGTGAAGTCATAGAATGGAGGTGAGTGAAGTCAGAATGGAGGTGTGTGAAGTCACAGAATGGAGGTGTGTGAATTCAGAATGGAGGTGTGTGAAATCATAGATGGAGGTGTGTAAAGTCATAGTATGGAGATATGTGAAATCATAGAATGGAGTTTTGTGAAGTCACAGAATGGAGTTGTGTGAGTCAGAATTGAGATGTGTGAAGTCATAGAATGTAGATGTGTGAAGTCATAGAATGGAGTATTGTGAAGTCACCGAAGGGACGTTTGTGAAGTCATAGAATGGAGACATGAGAAATCAAATTAGAGGGGTGTGAAGTCGGAGAATGGAGGTGTGTGAAGTCATAGAATGGAGGTGGGTGAAGTCATAGAATGGAGGTGTATGAAGTCATAGAATGGAGGTGTGTGAAGACACTGAATGGACGGGTTTAAAGTCATAGAATGGAGGTGTGTGAAGTCAGAGAATTGAGCTGTTTGAAGTCATATATTGGAGGTGTGTGAAGTCAAAATGGATGTGTGAAGTCAGAGAATGTAGGTGTGTGAAGTCATATAATGGAGGTGTGTGAATTCACAGAATTGAGGTGTGTGAAGTCAGAATGGAGGTGTGTGAAGTCAGAATGGAGGTGTGTGAATTCAGAGAATGGAGGTGTGTGAAGTCACAATGCAGGTGTGTGAACTCATAGAATGGAGGTGTGTGAAGTCACAATGTAGGTTTCTGAAGTCATAGAATGGAGGTGTGTGAAGTCATAGAATGGAGGTGTGTGAAGTCACAATGTAGGTGTGTGAAGTCATAGAATGGAGGTGTGTGAAGTCACAGAATGGAGGTGTGTGAAGTCATAGAATGGAGGTGTGTGAAGTCACAGAATGGAGGTGTGTGAAATCATAGAATGGAGGTGTGTGAAGTCACAGAATGGAGGTGTGTGAGGTCAGAATAGAGGTGTGAAGTCATAGAATGGAGGTGGGTGCAGTCATAGAAATTAGCTGTGGGAAGTCAGAGAATGGAGAAGTGTGAAGTCATAGAGTGGAGGTGAGTGAAGTCACAGATTCGAGGTCTGTGAAGTCATAGAATGAAGGTGTGTGAAGTCAGAATGTAGGTGTACAAAGTCATAGAATAGAGGTGTATGAAGTCAGAATGGAGGTGTGTGAAGTCATAGAATGGAGGTGTGTGCACTCATAGAATGGAGGTGTGTGACGTCACAATGGAAGTTTGTGAAGTCATAGAATGGAGGTGTGTGAAGTCACAGAATGGAGGTGTGTGAAGTCATACAATGGAGGTGTGTGAAGTCAGAATGGACGTGTGTGAAGTCAAAGAATGGAGGTTTGTGAGCTCAGAATGGCGGTGTGTGAAGTAATAGATGGAGGTGTGTGAAGTCACAGAATGGAAGTGTGTGAAATCATAGAATGGAGGTGTGTGAAGTCATAGAATGGAGGTGTGTGAAGTCACAGAATGGTGGTGTGTGAAGTCACAGAATCGAGGTGTGTGAAGTTTCAGAATGGAGGTGTGTGAAATCATAGAATGGAGGTGTGTGAAGTCACAGAATGGAGGTGTGTGAAGTCAGAATGGAGGTGTGTGAAGTCACAGAATGGAGGTGTGTGAGGTCAGAATAGAGGTGTGAAGTCATAGAATGGAGGTGGGTGAAGTCATAGAAATTAGGTGTGGGAAGTCATAGAAATGAGAAATGTGAAGTCATAGAGTGGAGATGAGTGAAGTCACAGATTCGAGGTCTGTGAAGTCATAGAATGGAAGTGTGTGAAATCAGAATGTAGGTGTACGAAGTCGTAGAAGAGAGGTGTGTGAAGTCAGAATGGAGGTGTGTGATGTCATAGAATGTAGATGTGTGAAGTCATAGAATGGAGTATTGTGAAGTCACCGAAGGGAGGTTTGTGAAGTCATAGAATAGAGGTATGAGAAATCAAATTAGAGGGGTTTGAAGTCGTAGAATGGAGGTGTGTGAAGTCATAGAATGGAGGTGGGTGAAGTCATAGAATGGAGGTGTGTGAATTCAGATTGGAGGTGTGTGAAGTCATAGAATGGAGGTGTGTCAACTCAGAAAGGAGGTGTGTGAAGTCATAGAATGGAGGTGAGTGAAGTCAGAATGGAGGTGTGTGAAGTCACAGAATGGAGGTGTGTGAATTCAGAATGGAGGTGTGTGAAATCATAGATGGAGGTGTGTAAAGTCATAGTATGGAGATATGTGAAATCATAGAATGGAGTTTTGTGAAGTCACAGAATGGAGTTGTGTGAGTCAGAATTGAGATGTGTGAAGTCATAGAATGTAGATGTGTGAAGTCATAGAATGGAGTATTGTGAAGTCACCGAAGGGACGTTTGTGAAGTCATAGAATGGAGACATGAGAAATCAAATTAGAGGGGTGTGAAGTCGGAGAATGGAGGTGTGTGAAGTCATAGAATGGAGGTGGGTGAAGTCATAGAATGGAGGTGTATGAAGTCATAGAATGGAGGTGTGTGAAGACACTGAATGGACGGGTTTAAAGTCATAGAATGGAGGTGTGTGAAGTCAGAGAATTGAGCTGTTTGAAGTCATATATTGGAGGTGTGTGAAGTCAAAATGGATGTGTGAAGTCAGAGAATGTAGGTGTGTGAAGGCATAAAATGGAGGTGTGTGAAGTCACAGAATGGAGATGTGTGAAGTCATAGAATGGAGGAGTGTGAAGTCAGAATGAAGATTTGTGAAGTCACAGAATGGAGGTGTGTGAAGTCATAGAATGTTGGTGTATGAAGTCATAGAAGGGAGGTGTATGAAGTCATAGAATGGAGGTGTGTGAAGTCAGAGTGCAGGTGTGTGAAGTCATAGAATGGAAGTGTGTGAAGTCATAGAATGGAGGTCTCTGATGATATAGAATAGAGGTGTGTGAAGTCACAGAATGGACGTGTGTGAAGTCACAATAGAGGTTTGTGAAGTCATAGAATGGAGGTGTGTGAAGTCATAGAATGGAGGTGTGTGAAATCTCAGAATGGAGGGGTATGAATTCGCAGAATGGAGGTGTGTAAAGACACAGAGTGGAGATGTGTGCATTCACAGAGTGGAGTTGGGTGAAGTCATAGAAAGGAGGTTTGTGAAGTCACAGAATGGAGGTGTGTGAAGTCAGAATGGAGGTGTACAAAGTCATAGAATTGAGGTGTGTGAAGTCAAAATGGAGCTGTGTGAAGTCATAGAATGGAGGTGTGTGAAGTCAGAATGGAGGTGTGTGAACTCATAGAATGGAGGTGTGTGAAGTCACAGAATGGAGGTGTGTGAAATCATAGAATGGAGGTGTGTGAAGTCATAGAATGGAGGTGTGTGAAGTCATAGAATGGAGGTTTGTGAAGTCATAGAATGGAGGTATGTGAAGTCAAATTGGAGGGGTGTGAAGTCAGAGAATGGAGGTTTGTGAAGTCATAGAATGGACGTGGGTGAAGTCATAGAATGGAGGTGTATGAAGTCATAGAATGGAGGTCTGTGAAGTCACAGAATGGACGGGTATGAAGTCATAGAATGAAGGTGTGTGAAGTCAGAGAATTGAGGTGTTTGAGGTCATATATTGGAGGTGTGTGAAGTCAAACAATGGCGGTGTGTGAACTCAGAAAGAGGTGTGTGAACTCACAGAATGGAAGTGTGTGAAGTAATAGAAAGGAAGTGTGTGAACTCATAGAATGGAGGTGTGTGAAGTCACAGAATGGAGGTGTGTGAAGTCAAAATGGAGGTCTGTGAAGTCACAAATGGAGGTGTGTGAAGTCACAGAATGTAGGTGTGTGAAGTCAAAATGGAGGTGTGTGAAGTCAAAAATACCGGTGTGTGAACTCATGGAATGGAGGTGTGTGAAGTCATGGAATGGAGGTTTGTGAAGTCAAACATTGGAAGTGTGTGAAGTTACAGAAAGGAGATGTGTGAAGTCATAGAATGGAGGTCTGTGAAGTCATAGAATGGAGGAGTGTGAAGTCAGAATGGAGATTTGTGAAGTCATAGAATGGAGGTGTGTGAAGTCCTAGAATGTTGGTGTATGAAGTCATAGAATGGAGGTGTATGAAGTCATAGAATGGAGGTGTGTGAAGTCAGAATGCAGGTGTGTGAAGTCATAGAATGGAGGTGTGTGAAGTCATAGAATAGAGGTGTGTGAAGTCATAGAATGGAAGTGTGTGAAGTCATAGAATGGAGGTGTGTGATGTCATAGAATGTAGGTGTGTGAAGTCATAGAATGGAGGTGTGTGAAGTCACGGAAGGGAGGTGTGTGAAGTCACAGAATGGAGGTGTGTGAAGTTACAATGGAGGTGTGTGAAGTCATAGAATGGAGGTGTGTGAAGTCAAAGAATGGAGGTGTGTGAAGTCATAGAATGGAGGTGTGTGAAATCACAGAATGGAGGTGTGTGAATTCGCAGAATGGAGCTGTGTAAAGTCACAGAGTGGAGATGTGTGAAGTCACAGAGTGGAGGTGTGTCAACTCAGAAAGGAGGTGTGTGAAGTCATAGAATGGAGGTGAGTGAAGTCATAGAATGGAGATGTGTGAACTCATAGAATGGAGGTGTGTGACGTCACAACGGTAGTTTGTGAAGACATAGAATGGAGGTGTGTGAAGTCACAGAATTGAGGTGTGTGAAGTCAGAATGGAGGTGTGTGAAGTCATAGAATGGAGGTGGGTGAAGTCATAGAAATTAGGTGTGTGAAGTCATAGAATGGAGGTGTGTGAACTCATAGAATGGAGGTGTGTGACGTCACTATGGAAGTTTGTGAAGTCATAGAATGGAGGTCTGTGAAGTCACAGAATGGAGGTGTGTGAAGTCATAAAATGGAGGTGTGTGAATTCAGAATGGAGGTGTGTGAAGTCATAGATGGAGGTGTGTAAAGTCATAGTATGGAGATATGTGAAATAATAAAATGGAGTTTTGTGAAGTCACAAAATGGACTTGTGTGAGTCAGAATTGAGGTGTGTGAAGTCATAGAATGTAGATGTGTGAAGTCATAGAATGGAGTATTGTGAAGTCACCGAAGGGACGTTTGTGAAGTCATAGAATGGAGGTATGAGAAATCAAATTAGAGGGGTGTGAAGTCGGAGAATTGAGGTGTGTGAAGTCATAGAATGGAGGTGGGTGAAGTCATAGAATGGAGGTGTATGAATTCATAGAATGGAGGTGTGTGAAGTCACTCAATGGACGGGTTTAAAGTCATAGAATGGAGGTGTGTGAAGTCAGAGAATTGAGCTGTTTGAAGTCATATATTGGAGGTGTGTGAAGTCAAAATGGATGTGTGAAGTCATAGAATGTAGGTGTGTGAAGTCATAAAATGGAGGTGTGTGAAGTCACAGAATGGAGGTGTGTGAACTCAGAATGGAGATGTGTGAAGTCACAGAATGGAGGTTTGTGAAGTCATAGAATGGAAGTGTGTGAAGTCATAGAATGGACGTGTGTGAAGTCAGAATGGAGGTGTGTTAAGTCACCGAATGGAGATTTGTGAACTCAGTCTGGAGGTGTGTGAAGTCACAGAATGGAGGTTTGTGAAGTCATTGAATGGAGGTGTGTGAAGTCACTGAATGGAAGTGTGTGAAGTCAGAATGGAGGTGTGAAGTCATAGAATGAACGTGGGTGAAATCATAGAAAGGAGGTGTGGGAAGTCATAGAATGGAGGAGTGTGCAGTCATAGAGTGGAGGTGAGTGAAGTCACAGATTCGAGGTCTGTGAAGTCATAGATTGGAGGTGTGTGATGTCAGAATGGAGGTGTGCGAAGTCATAGAATAGAGGTTTGTGAAGTCAGAATGGAGGTGTGTGAAGTCATAGAATGGAGGTGTGTGAACTCATAGAATGGAGGTGTGTGACGTCACAATGGAAGTGTGTGAAGTCACAGAATGGAGGTGTGTGAATTCATACAATGGAGGTGTGTGAAGTCAGAATGGAATTTTGTGAAGTCACAGAATTGAGCTGTGTGAATTCAGAATGGAGGTGTGTGAAGTCATAGAATGGAGGTGTGTGAAGTCAGAATGGATGTGTGTGAACTCATAGAATGGAGGTGTGTGTAGTCACAATGGAGGTGTGTGAAGTCATAGAATGGAGGTGTGTGAAGTCACAGAATGGAGGTGTGTGAAGTCATAAAATGGAGGTGTGTGAAGTCATAGAATGGGTGTTTGTGAAGTAGGAATGAAGGTGTGTGAAGTCATAGAATGGAGGTGTGTGAAGTCACAGAATGGAGGTGTGGGAAGTCACAGATTGCAGGAGTGTGAAGTCACAGAATGGAGGTGTGTGAACCCAGAATGGAGGTGTGTAAAGTCACAAAATGGAGGTGTGTGAAGTCATAGAATGGAAGTGTGTCAAGTCATAGAATGGAGGTGTGTGTGAAGTCACAGAATGGACGGTATGAAGTCATAGAATGGAGGTGTGTGAAGTCACAGAATTGAGGTGTTTGAAGACATATAATGGAGGTGTGTGAAATCAATATGAATGTGTGAAGTCATAGAATGGAGGTGTGTGAAATCATAGAATGAGGGTGTGTGAAGTCATAGAATGGAGGTGTGTGAAGTCACAGAATGGAGGTGTGTGAAGTCATAGAATGGAGGTGTGTGAAGTCATAGAATGGAAGTGTGTGAAGTCACAGATTGGAGGTGTGTGAAGTCACAGAATCCAGGTGTGAGAAGTCACAGAATGGAGGTGTGTGAACTCAGAATGGAGGTGTGTGACGTCACAGAATGGAGGTGTGTGAAGTCATACAATGGAGGTGTGTGAGGTCAGAGAATGGAGGTGTGTGAAATCATAGAATGGAGGTGTGTGAAGTCACAGAATGGAGGTGTGTGAAGTCAGAATGGAGGTGTGTGAAGTCATAGAGTGGAGGTGTGTGAAGTCAAAATGGAGGTGTGAAGTCATAGAATGGAGGTGGGTAAAGTCATAGAACTTAGGTGTGGGAAGTCATAGAATGGAGAATTGTGAAGTCATAGAGTGGAGGTGAGTGAAGTCACAGATTCGTGGTCTGTGAAGTCATAGAATGGAGGTTTGTGAAGTCATAGAATGGAGTATTGTGAAGTCACCGAAGGGAGGTTTGTGAAGTCATAGAATGGAGGTAGGAGAAATCAAATTAGAGGGGTGTGAAGTCGTAGAATGGAGGTGTGTGAAGTCATAGAATGGAGGTGTGTCAACTCAGAAAGGAGGTGTGTGAAGTCATAGAATGGAAGTGAGTGAAGTCATAGAATGGAGGTGTGTGAAATCATACAATGGAGGTGTGTGAAGTCACAGAATTTAGGTGTGTGAAGTCAGAATGGAGGTGTGTGAGGACAGAATGGAGGTGTGTGAAGTCATAGAATGGAGGTGTGTGAAGTCACAGTGTAGGTGTGTGAAGTCATAGAATGGAGTTGTGTGAAGTCATAGAATGGAGGTGTGTGAAGTCACAGAATGGAGGTGTGTGAAATCATAGAATGGAGGTGTGTGAAGTCACAGAATGTAGGTGTGTGAAGTCAGAATGGAGGTGTGTGAAGTCATAGAATGGAGGTGTGTGAAGTCAGAATGGAGGTGTGAAGTCATAGAATGGAGGTGGGTGAAGTCATAGAAATTAGGTGTGGGAAGTCATAGAATGGAGGTGTGTCAACTCAGAAAGGAGGTGTGTGAAGTCATAGAATGGAAGTGAGTGAAGTCATAGAATGGAGGTGTGTGAAATCATACAATGGAGGTGTGTGAAGTCACAGAATTTAGGTGTGTGAAGTCAGAATGGAGGTGTGTGAGGACAGAATGGAGGTGTGTGAAGTCATAGAATGGAGGTGTGTGAAGTCACAGTGTAGGTGTGTGAAGTCATAGTATGGAGTTGTGTGAAGTCATAGAATGGAGGTGTGTGAAGTCACAGAATGGAGGTGTGTGAAATCATAGACTGGAGGTGTGTGAAGTCACAGAATGTAGGTGTGTGAAGTCAGAATGGAGGTGTGTGAAGTCATAGAATGGAGGTGTGTGAAGTCAGAATGGAGGTGTGAAGTCATAGAATGAACGTGGGTGAAATCATAGAAAGGAGGTGTGGGAAGTCATAGAATGGAGGAGTGTGCAGTCATAGAGTGGAGGTGAGTGAAGTCACAGATTCGAGGTCTGTGAAGTCATAGATTGGAGGTGTGTGATGTCAGAATGGAGGTGTGCGAAGTCATAGAATAGAGGTTTGTGAAGTCAGAATGGAGGTGTGTGAAGTCATAGAATGGAGGTGTGTGAACTCATAGAATGGAGGTGTGTGACGTCACAATGGAAGTGTGTGAAGTCACAGAATGGAGGTGTGTGAATTCATACAATGGAGGTGTGTGAAGTCAGAATGGAATTTTGTGAAGTCACAGAATTGAGCTGTGTGAATTCAGAATGGAGGTGTGTGAAGTCATAGAATGGAGGTGTGTGAAGTCAGAATGGAGGTGTGTGAACTCATAGAATGGAGGTGTGTGTAGTCACAATGGAGGTGTGTGAAGTCATAGAATGGAGGTGTGTGAAGTCACAGAATGGAGGTGTGTGAAGTCATAGAATGGAGGTGTGTGAAGTCATAGAATGGGTGTTTGTGAAGTAAGAATGAAGGTGTGTGAAGTCATAGAATGGAGGTGTGTGAAGTCACAGAATGGAGGTGTGGGAAGTCACACATTGCAGGAGTGTGAAGTCACAGAATGGAGGTGTGTGAACCCAGAATGGAGGTGTGTAAAGTCACAAAATGGAGGTGTGTGAAGTCATAGAATGGAAGTGTGTCAAGTCATAGAATGGAGGTGTGTGTGAAGTCACAGAATGGACGGTATGAAGTCATAGAATGGAGGTGTGTGAAGTCACAGAATTGAGGTGTTTGAAGACATATAATGGAGGTGTGTGAAATCAATATGGATGTGTGAAGTCATAGAATGGAGGTGTGTGAAATCATAGAATGAGGGTGTGTGAAGTCATAGAATGGAGGTGTGTGAAGTCACAGAATGGAGGTGTGTGAAGTCATAGAATGGAGGTGTGTGAAGTCATAGAATGGAAGTGTATGAAGTCACAGATTGGAGGTGTGTGAAGTCACAGAATCCAGGTGTGAGAAGTCACAGAATGGAGGTGTGTGAACTCAGAATGGAGGTGTGTGACGTCACAGAATGGAGGTGTGTGAAGTCATACAATGGAGGTGTGTGAGGTCAGAGAATGGAGGTGTGTGAAATCATAGAATGGAGGTGTGTGAAGTCACAGAATGGAGGTGTGTGAAGTCAGAATGGAGGTGTGTGAAGTCATAGAGTGGAGGTGTGTGAAGTCAGAATGGAGGTGTGAAGTCATAGAATGGAGGTGGGTAAAGTCATAGAACTTAGGTGTGGGAAGTCATAGAATGGAGAATTGTGAAGTCATAGAGTGGAGGTGAGTGAAGTCACAGATTCGTGGTCTGTGAAGTCATAGAATGGAGGTGTGTGAAGTCATAGAATGGAGTATTGTGAAGTCACCGAAGGGAGGTTTGTGAAGTCATAGAATGGAGGTAGGAGAAATCAAATTAGAGGGGTGTGAAGTCGTAGAATGGAGGTGTGTGAAGTCATAGAATGGAGGTGGGTGAAGTCATAGAATGGAGGTGTGTGAATTCAGATTGGAGGTGTGTGAAGTCATAGAATGGAGGTGTGTCAACTCAGAAAGGAGGTGTGTGAAGTCATAGAATGGAAGTGAGTGAAGTCATAGAATGGAGGTGTGTGAAATCATACAATGGAGGTGTGTGAAGTCACAGAATTTAGGTGTGTGAAGTCAGAATGGAGGTGTGTGAGGACAGAATGGAGGTGTGTGAAGTCATAGAATGGAGGTGTGTGAAGTCACAGTGTAGGTGTGTGAAGTCATAGAATGGAGTTGTGTGAAGTCATAGAATGGAGGTGTGTGAAGTCACAGAATGGAGGTGTGTGAAATCATAGAATGGAGGTGTGTGAAGTCACAGAATGTAGGTGTGTGAAGTCAGAATGGAGGTGTGTGAAGTCATAGAATGGAGGTGTGTGAAGTCAGAATGGAGGTGTGAAGTCATAGAATGGAGGTGGGTGAAGTCATAGAAATTAGGTGTGGGAAGTCATAGAATGGAGGTGTGTCAACTCAGAAAGGAGGTGTGTGAAGTCATAGAATGGAAGTGAGTGAAGTCATAGAATGGAGGTGTGTGAAATCATACAATGGAGGTGTGTGAAGTCACAGAATTTAGGTGTGTGAAGTCAGAATGGAGGTGTGTGAGGACAGAATGGAGGTGTGTGAAGTCATAGAATGGAGGTGTGTGAAGTCACAGTGTAGGTGTGTGAAGTCATAGAATGGAGTTGTGTGAAGTCATAGAATGGAGGTGTGTGAAGTCACAGAATGGAGGTGTGTGAAATCATAGAATGGAGGTGTGTGAAGTCACAGAATGTAGGTGTGTGAAGTCAGAATGGAGGTGTGTGAAGTCATAGAATGGAGGTGTGTGAAGTCAGAATGGAGGTGTGAAGTCATAGAATGGATGTGGGTGAAGTCATAGAAATTAGGTGTGGGAAGTCATAGAATGGAGAAGTGTGAAGTCATAGAGTGGAGGTGAGTGAAGTCACAGATTCTAGGTCTGTGAAGTCATAGAATGGAGGTGTGTGAAGTCAGAATGTAGGTGTTCGAAGTCATAGAATAGAGGTGTGTGAAGTCATAATGGAGGTGTGTGAAGTCATAGAATGGAGGTGTGTGAACTCATAGAATGGAGGTGTGTGACCTCACAATGGAAGTTTGTGAAGTCATAGAATGGAGGTGTGTGAACTCAGAATGGAGGTGTGTGAAGTCATAGATGGAGGTGTGTGAAGTCATAGTATGGAGATATGTGAAATCATAGAATGGAGTTTTGTGAAGTCGCAGAACGGAGTTGTGTGAGTCAGAATTGAGGTGTGTGAAGTCATAGAATGTAGATGTGTGAAGTCATAGAATGGAGTATTGTGAAGTCAACGAAGGGAGGTTTGTGAAGTCATAGAATGGAGGTATGAGAAATCAAATTAGAGGGGTGTGAAGTCGGAGAATGGAGGTGTGTGAAGTCATAGAATGGAGGTGGGTGAAGTCATAGAATGGAGGTGGGTGAAATCACTGAGTGGACGAGTTTAAAGTCATTGAATGGAGGTGTGTGAAGTGAGAGAATTGAGCTGTTTGAAGTCATATATTGGAGGTGTGTGAAGTCAAAATGGATGTGTGAAGTCATAGAATGTAAGTGTGTGAAGTCATAGAATGGAGGTGTGTGAAGTCACAGAATGGAGGTGTGTGAACTCAGAATGGAGGTGTGTGAAGTCACAGAATGGAGGTTTGTGAAGTCATAAAATGGAAGTATGTGAAGTCATAGAATGGACGTGTGTGAAGTCAGAATGGAGGTGTGTTAAGTCACCGAATGGACTTTTGTGAACTCAGTATGGAGATGTGTGAAGTCACAGAATGGAGGTTGGTGATGTCATTGATGGAGGTGTGTGAGGTCATAGAATGGATGTTTCTGAAGTAAGAATGAAGGTTTGTGAAGTCATAGAATGAAGGTGGGTGAAGTCATAGAAAGGAGGTGTGGGAAGTCATAGAATGGAGGAGTGTGAAGTCATAGACTGGAGGTGAGTGAAGTCACAGATTCGAGGTCTGTGAAGTCATAGATTGGAGGTGTGTGATGTCAGAATGCAGGTGTGTGAAGTCATAGAATGGAGGTGTGTGAAGTCAAAGAATGGAGGTGTGTGAAGTCATAGAATGGAGGTGTGTGAAATCACAGAATGGAGGTGTGTGAATTGGCAGAATGGAGGTGTGTAAAGTCACAGAGTGGAGATGTGTGAAGTCACAGAGTGGAGGTGTGTGAAGTCATAGAAGGGAGGTTTTTGAAGTCATAGAATGGAGGTGTGTGAAGTCAGAATAGAGGTGTGTGAAGTCATAGAATGGAGGTGTGTCAACTCATAAAGTAGGTCTGTGAAGTCATAGAATGGAGGTGTGTGAAGTCATAGAATGGAGGTGTGTGATGTCACAGAATTTAGGTGTGTGAAGTCAGTAAGGAGGTGTGTGAGGTCAGAATGGAGATGTGTGAAGTCATAGAATGGAGGTGTGTGAAGTCACAATGCAGGTGTGTGAACGCATAGAATGGAGGTGTGTGAAGTTACAATGTAGGTGTGTGAAGTCATAGAATGGAGGTGTGTGAAGTCACAATAGAGGTGTGCAAAGTCATAGAATGGAGGTGTGTGAAGTCAGAATGGAGCTTTGTGAAGTCATAGAATGGAGGTGTGTGAAGTCAGAATGGAGGTGTGTGAACTCATAGAATGGAGGTGTGTGAAATCACAGAATGGAAGTGTGTGAAGTCATAGAATGGAGGTGCGTGAAATCATAGAATGAAGGTGTGTGAAGACAAAATTGTGGTGTGGGAACTCATAGAATGGATGTGTGTGAACTCATAGAATGGACATGTGTGAAGTCGTGGAATGGAGGTGTGTGAAGTCAAAGAATGGAGGCGTGTGATGTCAAACAATGGTGGTGTGTGAAGTCACACAATGGAGGTGTGTGAAGTCATAAAATGGAGGTGTGTGAATTCAGAATGGAGGTGTGTGAAGTCATAGATGGAGGTGTGTAAAGTCATAGTATGGAGATATGTGAAATAATAAAATGGAGTTTTGTGAAGTCACAAAATGGACTTGTGTGAGTCAGAATTGAGGTGTGTGAAGTCATAGAATGTAGATGTGTGAAGTCATAGAATGGAGTATTGTGAAGTCACCGAAGGGACGTTTGTGAAGTCATAGAATGGAGGTATGAGAAATCAAATTAGAGGGGTGTGAAGTCGGAGAATTGAGGTGTGTGAAGTCATAGAATGGAGGTGGGTGAAGTCATAGAATGGAGGTGTATGAATTCATAGAATGGAGGTGTGTGAAGTCACTCAATGGACGGGTTTAAAGTCATAGAATGGAGGTGTGTGAAGTCAGAGAATTGAGCTGTTTGAAGTCATATATTGGAGGTGTGTGAAGTCAAAATGGATGTGTGAAGTCATAGAATGTAGGTGTGTGAAGTCATAAAATGGAGGTGTGTGAAGTCACAGAATGGAGGTGTGTGAACTCAGAATGGAGATGTGTGAAGTCACAGAATGGAGGTTTGTGAAGTCATAGAATGGAAGTGTGTGAAGTCATAGAATGGACGTGTGTGAAGTCAGAATGGAGGTGTGTTAAGTCACCGAATGGAGATTTGTGAACTCAGTCTGGAGGTGTGTGAAGTCACAGAATGGAGGTTTGTGAAGTCATTGAATGGAGGTGTGTGAAGTCACTGAATGGAAGTGTGTGAAGTCAGAATGGAGGTGTGAAGTCATAGAATGAACGTGGGTGAAATCATAGAAAGGAGGTGTGGGAAGTCATAGAATGGAGGAGTGTGCAGTCATAGAGTGGAGGTGAGTGAAGTCACAGATTCGAGGTCTGTGAAGTCATAGATTGGAGGTGTGTGATGTCAGAATGGAGGTGTGCGAAGTCATAGAATAGAGGTTTGTGAAGTCAGAATGGAGGTGTGTGAAGTCATAGAATGGAGGTGTGTGAACTCATAGAATGGAGGTGTGTGACGTCACAATGGAAGTGTGTGAAGTCACAGAATGGAGGTGTGTGAATTCATACAATGGAGGTGTGTGAAGTCAGAATGGAATTTTGTGAAGTCACAGAATTGAGCTGTGTGAATTCAGAATGGAGGTGTGTGAAGTCATAGAATGGAGGTGTGTGAAGTCAGAATGGATGTGTGTGAACTCATAGAATGGAGGTGTGTGTAGTCACAATGGAGGTGTGTGAAGTCATAGAATGGACGTGTGTGAAGTCACAGAATGGAGGTGTGTGAAGTCATAGAATGGAGGTGTGTGAAGTCATAGAATGGGTGTTTGTGAAGTAGGAATGAAGGTGTGTGAAGTCATAGAATGGAGGTGTGTGAAGTCACAGAATGGAGGTGTGGGAAGTCACAGATTGCAGGAGTGTGAAGTCACAGAATGGAGGTGTGTGAACCCAGAATGGAGGTGTGTAAAGTCACAAAATGGAGGTGTGTGAAGTCATAGAATGGAAGTGTGTCAAGTCATAGAATGGAGGTGTGTGTGAAGTCACAGAAAGGACGGTATGAAGTCATAGAATGGAGGTGTGTGAAGTCACAGAATTGAGGTGTTTGAAGACATATAATGGAGGTGTGTGAAATCAATATGAATGTGTGAAGTCATAGAATGGAGGTGTGTGAAATCATAGAATGAGGGTGTGTGAAGTCATAGAATGGAGGTGTGTGAAGTCACAGAATGGAGGTGTGTGAAGTCATAGAATGGAGGTGTGTGAAGTCATAGAATGGAAGTGTGTGAAGTCACAGATTGGAGGTGTGTGAAGTCACAGAATCCAGGTGTGAGAAGTCACAGAATGGAGGTGTGTGAACTCAGAATGGAGGTGTGTGACGTCACAGAATGGAGGTGTGTGAAGTCATACAATGGAGGTGTGTGAGGTCAGAGAATGGAGGTGTGTGAAATCATAGAATGGAGGTGTGTGAAGTCACAGAATGGAGGTGTGTGAAGTCAGAATGGAGGTGTGTGAAGTCATAGAGTGGAGGTGTGTGAAGTCAAAATGGAGGTGTGAAGTCATAGAATGGAGGTGGGTAAAGTCATAGAACTTAGGTGTGGGAAGTCATAGAATGGAGAATTGTGAAGTCATAGAGTGGAGGTGAGTGAAGTCACAGATTCGTGGTCTGTGAAGTCATAGAATGGAGGTGTGTGAAGTCATAGAATGGAGTATTGTGAAGTCACCGAAGGGAGGTTTGTGAAGTCATAGAATGGAGGTAGGAGAAATCAAATTAGAGGGGTGTGAAGTCGTAGAATGGAGGTGTGTGAAGTCATAGAATGGAGGTGTGTCAACTCAGAAAGGAGGTGTGTGAAGTCATAGAATGGAAGTGAGTGAAGTCATAGAATGGAGGTGTGTGAAATCATACAATGGAGGTGTGTGAAGTCACAGAATTTAGGTGTGTGAAGTCAGAATGGAGGTGTGTGAGGACAGAATGGAGGTGTGTGAAGTCATAGAATGGAGGTGTGTGAAGTCACAGTGTAGGTGTGTGAAGTCATAGAATGGAGTTGTGTGAAGTCATAGAATGGAGGTGTGTGAAGTCACAGAATGGAGGTGTGTGAAATCATAGAATGGAGGTGTGTGAAGTCACAGAATGTAGGTGTGTGAAGTCAGAATGGAGGTGTGTGAAGTCATAGAATGGAGGTGTGTGAAGTCAGAATGGAGGTGTGAAGTCATAGAATGGAGGTGGGTGAAGTCATAGAAATTAGGTGTGGGAAGTCATAGAATGGAGGTGTGTCAACTCAGAAAGGAGGTGTGTGAAGTCATAGAATGGAAGTGAGTGAAGTCATAGAATGGAGGTGTGTGAAATCATACAATGGAGGTGTGTGAAGTCACAGAATTTAGGTGTGTGAAGTCAGAATGGAGGTGTGTGAGGACAGAATGGAGGTGTGTGAAGTCATAGAATGGAGGTGTGTGAAGTCACAGTGTAGGTGTGTGAAGTCATAGAATGGAGTTGTGTGAAGTCATAGAATGGAGGTGTGTGAAGTCACAGAATGGAGGTGTGTGAAATCATAGACTGGAGGTGTGTGAAGTCACAGAATGTAGGTGTGTGAAGTCAGAATGGAGGTGTGTGAAGTCATAGAATGGAGGTGTGTGAAGTCAGAATGGAGGTGTGAAGTCATAGAATGAACGTGGGTGAAATCATAGAAAGGAGGTGTGGGAAGTCATAGAATGGAGGAGTGTGCAGTCATAGAGTGGAGGTGAGTGAAGTCACAGATTCGAGGTCTGTGAAGTCATAGATTGGAGGTGTGTGATGTCAGAATGGAGGTGTGCGAAGTCATAGAATAGAGGTTTGTGAAGTCAGAATGGAGGTGTGTGAAGTCATAGAATGGAGGTGTGTGAACTCATAGAATGGAGGTGTGTGACGTCACAATGGAAGTGTGTGAAGTCACAGAATGGAGGTGTGTGAATTCATACAATGGAGGTGTGTGAAGTCAGAATGGAATTTTGTGAAGTCACAGAATTGAGCTGTGTGAATTCAGAATGGAGGTGTGTGAAGTCATAGAATGGAGGTGTGTGAAGTCAGAATGGAGGTGTGTGAACTCATAGAATGGAGGTGTGTGTAGTCACAATGGAGGTGTGTGAAGTCATAGAATGGAGGTGTGTGAAGTCACAGAATGGAGGTGTGTGAAGTCATAGAATGGAGGTGTGTGAAGTCATAGAATGGGTGTTTGTGAAGTAAGAATGAAGGTGTGTGAAGTCATAGAATGGAGGTGTGTGAAGTCACAGAATGGAGGTGTGGGAAGTCACACATTGCAGGAGTGTGAAGTCACAGAATGGAGGTGTGTGAACCCAGAATGGAGGTGTGTAAAGTCACAAAATGGAGGTGTGTGAAGTCATAGAATGGAAGTGTGTCAAGTCATAGAATGGAGGTGTGTGTGAAGTCACAGAATGGACGGTATGAAGTCATAGAATGGAGGTGTGTGAAGTCACAGAATTGAGGTGTTTGAAGACATATAATGGAGGTGTGTGAAATCAATATGGATGTGTGAAGTCATAGAATGGAGGTGTGTGAAATCATAGAATGAGGGTGTGTGAAGTCATAGAATGGAGGTGTGTGAAGTCACAGAATGGAGGTGTGTGAAGTCATAGAATGGAGGTGTGTGAAGTCATAGAATGGAAGTGTATGAAGTCACAGATTGGAGGTGTGTGAAGTCACAGAATCCAGGTGTGAGAAGTCACAGAATGGAGGTGTGTGAACTCAGAATGGAGGTGTGTGACGTCACAGAATGGAGGTGTGTGAAGTCATACAATGGAGGTGTGTGAGGTCAGAGAATGGAGGTGTGTGAAATCATAGAATGGAGGTGTGTGAAGTCACAGAATGGAGGTGTGTGAAGTCAGAATGGAGGTGTGTGAAGTCATAGAGTGGAGGTGTGTGAAGTCAGAATGGAGGTGTGAAGTCATAGAATGGAGGTGGGTAAAGTCATAGAACTTAGGTGTGGGAAGTCATAGAATGGAGAATTGTGAAGTCATAGAGTGGAGGTGAGTGAAGTCACAGATTCGTGGTCTGTGAAGTCATAGAATGGAGGTGTGTGAAGTCATAGAATGGAGTATTGTGAAGTCACCGAAGGGAGGTTTGTGAAGTCATAGAATGGAGGTAGGAGAAATCAAATTAGAGGGGTGTGAAGTCGTAGAATGGAGGTGTGTGAAGTCATAGAATGGAGGTGGGTGAAGTCATAGAATGGAGGTGTGTGAATTCAGATTGGAGGTGTGTGAAGTCATAGAATGGAGGTGTGTCAACTCAGAAAGGAGGTGTGTGAAGTCATAGAATGGAAGTGAGTGAAGTCATAGAATGGAGGTGTGTGAAATCATACAATGGAGGTGTGTGAAGTCACAGAATTTAGGTGTGTGAAGTCAGAATGGAGGTGTGTGAGGACAGAATGGAGGTGTGTGAAGTCATAGAATGGAGGTGTGTGAAGTCACAGTGTAGGTGTGTGAAGTCATAGAATGGAGTTGTGTGAAGTCATAGAATGGAGGTGTGTGAAGTCACAGAATGGAGGTGTGTGAAATCATAGAATGGAGGTGTGTGAAGTCACAGAATGTAGGTGTGTGAAGTCAGAATGGAGGTGTGTGAAGTCATAGAATGGAGGTGTGTGAAGTCAGAATGGAGGTGTGAAGTCATAGAATGGAGGTGGGTGAAGTCATAGAAATTAGGTGTGGGAAGTCATAGAATGGAGGTGTGTCAACTCAGAAAGGAGGTGTGTGAAGTCATAGAATGGAAGTGAGTGAAGTCATAGAATGGAGGTGTGTGAAATCATACAATGGAGGTGTGTGAAGTCACAGAATTTAGGTGTGTGAAGTCAGAATGGAGGTGTGTGAGGACAGAATGGAGGTGTGTGAAGTCATAGAATGGAGGTGTGTGAAGTCACAGTGTAGGTGTGTGAAGTCATAGAATGGAGTTGTGTGAAGTCATAGAATGGAGGTGTGTGAAGTCACAGAATGGAGGTGTGTGAAATCATAGAATGGAGGTGTGTGAAGTCACAGAATGTAGGTGTGTGAAGTCAGAATGGAGGTGTGTGAAGTCATAGAATGGAGGTGTGTGAAGTCAGAATGGAGGTGTGAAGTCATAGAATGGATGTGGGTGAAGTCATAGAAATTAGGTGTGGGAAGTCATAGAATGGAGAAGTGTGAAGTCATAGAGTGGAGGTGAGTGAAGTCACAGATTCGAGGTCTGTGAAGTCATAGAATGGAGGTGTGTGAAGTCAGAATGTAGGTGTTCGAAGTCATAGAATAGAGGTGTGTGAAGTCATAATGGAGGTGTGTGAAGTCATAGAATGGAGGTGTGTGAACTCATAGAATGGAGGTGTGTGACCTCACAATGGAAGTTTGTGAAGTCATAGAATGGAGGTGTGTGAACTCAGAATGGAGGTGTGTGAAGTCATAGATGGAGGTGTGTGAAGTCATAGTATGGAGATATGTGAAATCATAGAATGGAGTTTTGTGAAGTCGCAGAACGGAGTTGTGTGAGTCAGAATTGAGGTGTGTGAAGTCATAGAATGTAGATGTGTGAAGTCATAGAATGGAGTATTGTGAAGTCAACGAAGGGAGGTTTGTGAAGTCATAGAATGGAGGTATGAGAAATCAAATTAGAGGGGTGTGAAGTCGGAGAATGGAGGTGTGTGAAGTCATAGAATGGAGGTGGGTGAAGTCATAGAATGGAGGTGGGTGAAATCACTGAGTGGACGAGTTTAAAGTCATTGAATGGAGGTGTGTGAAGTGAGAGAATTGAGCTGTTTGAAGTCATATATTGGAGGTGTGTGAAGTCAAAATGGATGTGTGAAGTCATAGAATGTAAGTGTGTGAAGTCATAGAATGGAGGTGTGTGAAGTCACAGAATGGAGGTGTGTGAACTCAGAATGGAGGTGTGTGAAGTCACAGAATGGAGGTTTGTGAAGTCATAAAATGGAAGTATGTGAAGTCATAGAATGGACGTGTGTGAAGTCAGAATGGAGGTGTGTTAAGTCACCGAATGGACTTTTGTGAACTCAGTATGGAGATGTGTGAAGTCACAGAATGGAGGTTGGTGATGTCATTGATGGAGGTGTGTGAGGTCATAGAATGGATGTTTCTGAAGTAAGAATGAAGGTTTGTGAAGTCATAGAATGAAGGTGGGTGAAGTCATAGAAAGGAGGTGTGGGAAGTCATAGAATGGAGGAGTGTGAAGTCATAGACTGGAGGTGAGTGAAGTCACAGATTCGAGGTCTGTGAAGTCATAGATTGGAGGTGTGTGATGTCAGAATGCAGGTGTGTGAAGTCATAGAATGGAGGTGTGTGAAGTCAAAGAATGGAGGTGTGTGAAGTCATAGAATGGAGGTGTGTGAAATCACAGAATGGAGGTGTGTGAATTGGCAGAATGGAGGTGTGTAAAGTCACAGAGTGGAGATGTGTGAAGTCACAGAGTGGAGGTGTGTGAAGTCATAGAAGGGAGGTTTTTGAAGTCATAGAATGGAGGTGTGTGAAGTCAGAATAGAGGTGTGTGAAGTCATAGAATGGAGGTGTGTCAACTCATAAAGTAGGTCTGTGAAGTCATAGAATGGAGGTGTGTGAAGTCATAGAATGGAGGTGTGTGATGTCACAGAATTTAGGTGTGTGAAGTCAGTAAGGAGGTGTGTGAGGTCAGAATGGAGATGTGTGAAGTCATAGAATGGAGGTGTGTGAAGTCACAATGCAGGTGTGTGAACGCATAGAATGGAGGTGTGTGAAGTTACAATGTAGGTGTGTGAAGTCATAGAATGGAGGTGTGTGAAGTCACAATAGAGGTGTGCAAAGTCATAGAATGGAGGTGTGTGAAGTCAGAATGGAGCTTTGTGAAGTCATAGAATGGAGGTGTGTGAAGTCAGAATGGAGGTGTGTGAACTCATAGAATGGAGGTGTGTGAAATCACAGAATGGAAGTGTGTGAAGTCATAGAATGGAGGTGCGTGAAATCATAGAATGAAGGTGTGTGAAGACAAAATTGTGGTGTGGGAACTCATAGAATGGATGTGTGTGAACTCATAGAATGGACATGTGTGAAGTCGTGGAATGGAGGTGTGTGAAGTCAAAGAATGGAGGCGTGTGATGTCAAACAATGGTGGTGTGTGAAGTCACACAATGGAGGTGTGTGATATCACAGAATGGAAGTGTGTGAAGTCAAAATGGAGGTGTGTGAAGTCACAGAATGGAGGTGTGTGAAGTCACAGAATGGAGGTGTGTGAAGTCAAAATGGAGGTGTGTGAAGTCAAAGAATGGAGGTGGGTTAACTCATAGAATGGAGGTTTGTGAAGTCATGGAATGGAGGTTTGTGAAGTGAATCATTGGAAGTGTGTGAAGTTACAGAAAGGAGATGTGTGAAGTCATAGAATGGAGGAGTGTAAAGTCAGAATTGAGATTTGTGAAGTCATAGAATGGAGGTGTGTGAAGTCATAGAATGTTGGTGTATGAAGTCATAGAATGGAGGTGTATGAAGTCGTGGAATGGAGGTGTTTGAAGTCCGAATGCAGGTGTGTGAAATCATAGAATTGAGGTGTGTGTGGAGTCATAGAATGGAGGTGTGTGAAGTCATAGAATGGAAGTGTGTGAAGTCATAGAATGGAGGTGTGTGATGTCATAGAATGTAGGTGTGTGAAGTCATACAATGGAGGTGTGTGAAGTCACGAAAGGGAGGTGTGTGAAGTCACAGAATGGAGGTGTGTGAAGTCACAATGGAGGTGTGTGAAGTCATAGAATGGAGGTGTGTGAAGTCAAAGAATGGAGGTGTGTGAAGTCATAGAATGGAGGTGTGTGAAATCACAGAATGGAGGTGTGTGAATTCGCAGAATGGAGGTGTGTAAAGTCACAGAGTGGAGATGTGTGAAGTCACAGAGTGGAGGTGTGTGAAGTCATAGAAGGGAGGTTTGTGAAGTCAAAGAATGGAGGTGTGTGAAGTCAGAATAGAGGTGTGTAAAGTCATATAATTGAGGTGTGTGAAGTCAGAATGGAGCTGTGTGAAGTCATAGAATTGAGGTGTGTGAAGTCAAAATGGAAGTGTGTAAACTCATAGAATGGAGGTGTGTGAAGTCACAGAATGGAGGTGTGTGAATTCAGATTGGAGGTGTGTGAAATCATAGAATGGAGGTGTGTCAACTCATAAAGTAGGTCTGTGAAGTCATAGAATGGAGGTGTGTGAAGTCATAGAATGGAGGTGTGTGAAATCATAGAATGGAGGTCTGTGAAGTCACAGAATTTAGGTGTGAGAATTCAGTATGGAGGTGTGTGAGGTCAGAATGGAGATGTGTGAAGTCATAGAATGGAGGTGTGTGAAGTCACAATGCAGGTGTGTGAACTCATAGAATGGAGGTGTGTAAAGTCACAATGTAGGTGTGTGAAGTCATAGAATGGAGGTTTGTGAAGTCATAGAATGGAGGTGTGTGAAGTCACAGAATGGAGGTGTGTGAAGTCAAAATGGTGGTGTGTGAAGTCACAAATGGAGGTGTGTGAAGTCACAGAATGTAGGTGTGTGAAGTCAAAATGGAGGTGTGTGAAGTCAAAGAATGGAGGTGTGTGTACTCATAGAATGGAGGTGTGTGAAGTCATGGAATGGAGGTTTGTGAAGTCAAACGTTGGAAGTGTGGGAAGTTAAAAAAAGGACATGTGTGAAGTCATAGAATGGAGGTGTGTGAAGTCATAGAATGGAGGAGTGTGAAGTCAGAATGGAGATTTGTGAAGTCACAGAATGGAGGCGTGTGAAGTCATAGAATGTTGGTGTATGAAGTCATAGAAGGGAGGTGTATGAAGTCATAGAATGGAGGTGTATGAAGTCAGAGTGCAGGTGTGTGAAGTCATAGAATGGAGGTTTGTGAAGTCATAGACTGGAGCTGTGTGAAGTCATAGAATGGAAGTGTGTGAAGTCATCGAATGGAGGTCTGTGATGATATAGAATGGAGGTGTGTGAAGTCACAGAATGGACGTGTGTGAAGTCACAATACAGGTTTGTGAAGTCATAGAATGGAGGTGTGTGAAGTCATAGAATGGAGGTGTGTGAAATCTCAGAATGGAGGGGTATGAATTCGCAGAATGGAGGTGTGTAAAGACACAGAGTGGAGATGTGTGCATTCACAGAGTGGAGTTGGGTGAAGTCATAAAAAGGAGGTTTGTGAAGTCACAGAATGGAGGTGTGTGGTGTGCAAAGTCATAGAATGGAGGTGTGTGAAGTCAGAATGGAGCTGTGTGAAGTCATAGAATGGAGGTGTGTGAAGTCAGAATGGAGGTGTGTGAACTCATAGAATGGAGGTGTGTGAAGTCACAGAATGGAGGTGTGTGAAGTCATAGAATGGAGGTGTGTGAAATCATAGAATGGAGGTGTGTGAAGTCATAGAATGGAGGTGTGTAAAGTCATAGAATGGAGGTTTGTGAAGTCATAGAATGGAGGTGTGTGAAGTCATAGTATGGAGATGTGTGAAATCATAGAATGGAGTTTTGTGAAGTCACAGAATGGAGCTGTGTGAGTCAGAATTGAGGTGTGTGAAGTCATAGAATGCAGATGTGTGAAGTCATAGAATGGAGATTTGTGCAGTCACCGAAGGGAGGTTTGTGAAGTCATAGAATGGAGGTATGTGAAGTCAAATTGGAGGGGTGTGAAGTCAGAGAATGGAGGTGTGTGAAGTCATAGAATGGAGGTGGGTGAAGTCATAGAATGGAGGTGTGTGAAGTCACTGAATGGACGAGTTTAAAGTCATTGAATGGAGGTGTGTGAAGTCAGAGAATTGAGCTGTTTGAAGTCATATATTGGAGGTGTGTGAAGTCAAAAAGGATGTGTGAAGTCATAGAATGTAGGTGTGTGAAGTCATAGAATGGAGATGTGTGAAGTCACAGAATGGAGGTGTTTGAACTCAGAATGGAGGTGTGTGAAGTCACAGAATGGAGGTTTGTGAAGTCATAGAATGGAAGTATGTGAAGTCATAGAATGGACGTGTGTGAAGTCAGAATGGAGGTGTGTTAAGTCACCGAACGGAGTTTTGTGAACTCAGTATGGAGATGTGTGAAGTCACAGAATGGAGGTTGGTGATGTCATAGAGGGAGGTGTGTGAGGTCATAGAATGGATGTTTCTGAAGTAAGAATGAAGGTGTGTGAAGTCATAGGATGTAGGTGGGTGAAGTCATAGAAAGGAGGTGGGGGAAGTCATAGAATGGAGGAGTGTGAAGTCATAGAGTGGAGGTGAGTGTAGTCACAGTTTCGAGGTCTATGAAGTCATAGATTGGAGGTGTGTAATGTCAGAATGCAGGTGTGTGAAGTCATAGAATGGAGGTGTGTGAAGTCAAAGAATGGAGGTGTTTGAAGTCGTAGAATGGAGGTGTGTGAAATCACAGAATGGAGGTGTGTGAATTCGCAGAATGGAGGTGTGTAAAGTCACAGAGTGGAGATGTGTGAAGTCACAGGGTGGAGGTGTGTGAAGTCATAGAAGGGAGGTTTGTGAAGTCATAGAATGGAGGTGTGTGAAGTCATAGAATGGAGTATTGTGAAGTCACCGAAGGGAGGTTTGTGAAGTCATAGAATGGAGGTATGAGAAATCAAATTAGAGGGGTGTGAAGTCGTAGAATGGAGGTGTGTGAAGTCATAGAATGGAGGTGGGTGAAGTCATAGAATAGAGGTGTGTGAATTCAGATTGGAGGTGTGTGAAGTCATAGAATGGAGGTGTGTCAACTCAGAAAGGAGGTGTGTGAGGTCATAGAATGGAGGTGAGTGAAGTCACAGAATGGAAGTGTGTGAAATCATAGAATGGAGGTGTGTGAAGTCACAGAATTTAGGTGTGTGAAGTCAGAATGGAGGTGTGTGAGGTCAGAATGGAGGTGTGTGAAGTCATAGAATGGAGGTGGGTGAAGTCACAATGCAGGTGTGTGAACTCATAGAATGGAGGTGTGTGAAGTCACAGAATGGAGGTGTGTGAAGTCATAGAATGGAGGTGTATGAAGTCACAGAATGGAGGTGTGTGAAATCATAGAATGGAGGTATGTGAAGTCACAGAATGTAGGTGTGTGAAGTCAGAATGGAGGTGTGTGAAGTCATAGAATGGAGGTGTGTGAAGTCAGAATGGAGGTGTGAAGTCATAGAATGGAGGTGGGTGAAGTCATAGAAATTAGGTGTGGGAAGTCATAGAATGGAGATGTGTGAAGTCATAGAGTGGAGGTGAGTGAAGTCACAGATTCGAGGTCTGTGAAGTCATAGAATGGAGGTGTGTGAAGACAGAATGTAGGTGTTCGAAGTCATAGAATAGAGGTGTGTGAAGTCAGAATGTAGGTGTGTGAAGTCATAGAATGGAGGTGTGTGAACTCATAGAATGGAGGTGTGTGACGTCACAATGGAAGTTTGTGAAGTCATAGAATGGAGGTGTGTGAAATCACAGAATGGAGGTGTGTGAAGTCATACAATGCAGGTGTGTGAAGTCAGAATGGAGGTGTGTGAAGTCACAGAATGGAGGTGTGTGAACTCAGAATGGAGGTGTGTGAAGTCATACATGGAGGTGTGTGAAGTCATAGTATGGAGATATGTGAAATCATAGAATGGAGATTTGTGAAGTCACAGAATGGAATTGTGTGAGTCAGAATTGAGGTGTGTGAAGTCATAGAATGTAGATGTGTGAAGTCATAGAATGGAGTATTGTGAAGTCAACGAAGGGAGGTTTGTGAAGTCATAGAATGGAGGTATGAGAAATCAAATTAGAGGGGTGTGAAGTCGGAGAATGGAGGTGTGTGAAGTCATAGAATGGAGGTGGGTGAAGTCATAGAATGGAGGTGTGTGAAGTCACTGAATGGACGAGTTTAAAGTCATTGAATGGAGGTGTGTGAAGTCAGAGAATTGAGCTATTTGAAGTCATATATTGGAGGTGAGTGAAGTCAAAATGGATGTGTGAAGTCATGGAATGTATGTGTGTGAAGTCATAGAATGGAGGTGTGTGAAGTCACAAAATGGAGGTGTGTGAACTCAGAATGGAGGTGTGTGAAGTCACAGAATGGAGGTTTGTGAAGTCATAGAATGGAAGTATGTGAAGTCATAGAATGGACGTGTGTGAAGTCAGAATGGAGGTGTGTTAAGTCACCGATTGGAGTTTTGTGAACTCAGTATGGAGATGTGTGAAGTCATAGAATGGAGGTTGGTGATGTCATATATGGAGGTGTGTGAGGTCATAGAATGGATGTTTCTGAAGTAAGAATGAAGGTGTGTGAAGTCATAGAATGAAGGTGGGTGAAGTCATAGAAAGGAGGTGTGGGAAGTCATAGAATGGAGGAGTGTGAAGTCATAGAGTGGAGGTGAGTGAAGTCACAGTTTCGAGGTCTGTGAAGTCATAGATTGGAGGTGTGTGATGTCAGAATGCAGGTTTGTGAATTCATAGAATGGAGGTGTGTGAAGTCAAAGAATGGAGGTGTGTGAAGTCATAGAATGGAGGTGTGTGAAATCACAGAATGGAGGTGTGTGAATTCGCAGAATGGAGGTGTGTAAAGTCACAGAGTGTAGATGTGTGAAGTCACAGAGTGGAGTTGTGTGAAGTCATAGAAGGGAGGTTTGTGAAGTCATAGAATGGAGGTGTGTGAAGTCAGAATAGAGGTGTGTAAAGTCATATAATTGAGGTGTGTAAAGTCAGAATGGAGCTGTGTGAAGTCATAGAATGGAGGTGTGTGAAGTCAAAATGGAAGCGTGTAAACTAATAGAATGGAGGTGTGTGAAGTCACAGAATGGAGGTGTGTGAGTTCAGATTGGAGGTGTGTGAAGTCATAGAATGGAGGTGTGTCAACTCATAAAGTAGGTCTGTGAAGACATTGAATGGAGGTGTGTGAAGTCATAGAATGGAGGTGTGTGAAATCATAGAATGGAGGTGTGTGAAGTCACAGAATTTAGGTGTGTGAAGTCAGTATGGAGGTGTGTGAGGTCAGAATGGAGATGTGTGAAGTCATAGAATGGAGGTGTGTGAAATCTCAGAATGGAGGGGTATGAATTCGCAGAATGGAGGTGTGTAAAGACACAGAGTGGAGATGTGTGCATTCACAGAGTGGAGTTGGGTGAAGTCATAGAAAGGAGGTTTGTGAAGTCACAATAGAGGTGTGCAAATCATAGAATGGAGGTGTGTGAAGTCAGAATGGAGCTTTGTGAAGTCATAGAATGGTGGTGTGTGAAGTCAGAATGGAGGTGTGTGAACTCATAGAATGGAGGTGTGTGAAGTCATAGAATGGAGGTATGTGAATTCAGAATAGAGGTGTGAAGTCATAGAATGGAGGTGGGTGAAGTCATAGAAATTAGCTGTGGGAAGTCATAGAATGGAGAAGTGTGAAGTCATAGAGTGGAGGTGAGTGAAGTCACAGATTCGAGGTGTGTGAAGTCATAGAATGGAGGTGTGTGAAGTCAGAATGTAGGTGTACGAAGTCGTAGAATAGAGGTTTGTGAAGTCAGAATGGAGGTGTGTGAAGTCATAGAATGTAGATGTGTGAAGTCATAGAATGGAGTATTGTGTAGTCACCGAAGGGAGGTTTGTGAAGTCATAGAATGGAGGTGTGTGAAGTCATAGAATGGAGGTGTGTGAAATCTCCGAATGGAGGGGTATGAATTCGCAGAATGGAGGTGTGTAAAGACACAGAGTGGAGATGTGTGCATTCACAGAGTGAAGTTGGGTGAAGTCATAGAAAGGAGGTTTGTGAAGTCACAGAATGGAGGTGTGTGAAGACAGAATAGAGGTGTACAAAGTCATAGAATTGAGGTGTGTGAAGTCAGAATGGAGCTGTGTGAAGTCATAGAATGGAGGTGTGTGAAGTCAGAATGGAGGTGTGTGAACTCATAGAATGGAGGTGTGTGAAGTCACAGAATGGAGGTGTGTGAAATCATAGGATGGAGGTGTGTGAAGTCATAGAATGGAGGTGTGTGAAGTCATAGAATGGAGGTTTGTGAAGTCATAGAATGGAGGTGTGTGAAGTCATAGTATGGAGATGTGTGAAATAATAGAATGGAGTTTTGTGAAGTCACAGAATGGAGCTGTGTGAGTCAGAATTGAGGTGTGTGAAGTCATAGAATGCAGATGTGTGAAGTCATAGAATGGAGATTTGTGAAGTCACCGAAGGGAGGTTTGTGAAGTCATAGAATGGAGGTATGTGAAGTCAAATTGGAGGGCTGTGAAGTCAGAGAATGGAGGTGTGTGAAGTCATAGAATGGACGTGGGTGAAGTCATAGAATGGAGGTGTATGAAGTCATAGAATGGAGGTCTGTGAAGTCACAGAATGGACGGGTATGAAGTCATAGAATGAAGGTGTGTGAAGTCAGAGAATTGAGGTGTTTGAGGTCATATATTGGAGGTGTGTGAAGTCAAACAATGGAGGTGTGTGAACTCAGAAAAGGTGTGTGAACTCACAGAATGGAAGTGTGTGAAGTAATAGAAAGGAAGTGTGTGAACTCATAGAATGGAGGTGTGTGAAGTCACAGAATGGAGGTGTGTGAAGTCAAAATGGAGGTGTGTGAAGTCAAAAATACCGGTGTGTGAACTCATGGAATGGAGGTCTGTGAAGTCATAGAATGGAGGAGTGTGAAGTCAGAATGGAGATTTGTGAAGTCATAGAATGGAAGTGTGTGAAGTCCTAGAATGTTGGTGTATGAAGTCATAGAATGGAGGTGTATGAAGTCATAGAATGGAGGTGTGTGAAGTCAGAATGCAGGTGTGTGAAGTCATAGAATGGAGGTGTGTGAAGTCATAGAATAGAGGTGTGTGAAGTCATAGAATGGAAGTGTGTGAAGTCATAGAATGGATGTGTGTGATGTCATAGAATGTAGGTGTGTGAAGTCATAGAATGGAGGTGTGTGAAGTCACGGAAGGGAGGTGTGTGAAGTCACAGAATGGAGGTGTGTGAAGTTACAATGGAGGTGTGTGAAGTCATAGAATGGAGGTGTGTGAAGTCAAAGAATGGAGGTGTGTGAAGTTATAGAATTGAGGTGTGTGAAATCACAGAATGGAGGTGTGTGAATTCGCAGAATGGAGGTGTGTAAAGTCACAGAGTGGACATGTGTGAAGTCACAGAGTGGAGGTGTGTCAACTCAGAAAGGAGGTGTGTGAAGTCATAGAATGGAGGTGAGTGAAGTCATAGAATGGAGGTGTGTGAACTCATAGAATGGAGGTGTGTGACGTCACAACGGTAGTTTGTGAAGTCATAGAATGGAGGTGTGTGAAGTCACAGAATTGAGGTGTGTGAAGTCAGAATGGAGGTGTGAAGTAATAGAATGGAGGTGGGTGAAGTCATAGAAATTAGGTGTGTGAAGTCATAGAATGGAGATGTGTGAACTCATAGAATGGAGGTGTGTGACGTCACTATGGAAGTTTGTGAAGTCATAGAATGGAGGTGTGTGAAGTCACAGAATGGAGGTGTGTGAAGTCATAAAATGGAGGTGTGTGAAGTCAGAATGGAGGTGTGTGAAGTCACAGAATGGAGGTGTGTGAATTCAGAATGGAGGTGTGTGAAGTCATAGATGGAGGTGTTTAAAGTCATAGTATGGAGGTATGTGAAATCATAAAATGGAGTTTTGTGAAGTCACAAAATGGAGTTGTGTGAGTCAGAATTGAGGTGTGTGAAGTCATAGAATGTAGATGTGTGAAGTCATAGAATGGAGTATTGTGAAGTCACCGAAGGGACGTTTGTGAAGTCATAGAATGGAGGTATGAGAAATCAAATTAGAGGGGTGTGAAGTCGGAGAATTGAGGTGTGTGAAGTCATAGAATGGAGGTGGGTGAAGTCACAGAATGGAGGTGTGTGAACTCAGAATGGAGATGTGTGAAGTCACAGAATGGAGGTTTCTGAAGTCATAGAATGGAAGTGTGTGAAGTCATAGAATGGACGTGTGTGAAGACAGAATGGAGGTGTGTTAAGTCACCAAATGGAGATTTGTGAACTCAGTCTGGAGGTGTGTGAAGTCACAGAATGGAGGTTTGTGAAGTCATTGAATGGAGGTGTGTGAAGTCACTGAATGGAAGTGTGTGAAGTCAGAATGGAGGTGTGAAGTCATAGAATGAACGTGGGTGAAATCATAGAAAGGAGGTGTGGGAAGTCATAGAATGGAGGAGTGTGAAGTCATAGAGTGGAGGTGAGTGAAGTCACAGATTCGAGGTCTGTGAAGTCATAGATTGGAGGTGTGTGATTTCAGAATGTAGGTGTGCGAAGTCATAGAATAGATGTTTGTGAAGTCAGAATGGAGGTGTGTGAAGTCATAGAATGGAGGTGTGTGAACTCATAGAATGGAGGTGTGTGACGTCACAATGGAAGTGTGTGAAGTCACAGAATGGAGGTGTGTGAATTCATACAATGGAGGTGTGTGAAGTCAGAATGGAATTTTGTGAAGTCACAGAATTGAGCTGTGTGAATTCAGAATGGAGGTGTGTGAAGTCATAGAATGGAGGTGTGTGAAGTCAGAATGGAGGTGTGTGAACTGATAGAATGGAGGTGTGTGTAGTCACAATGGAGGTGTGTGAAGTCATAGAATGGAGGTGTGTGAAGTCACAGAATGGAGGTGTGTGAAGTCATAGAATGGAGGTGTGTGAAGTCATAGAATGGGTGTTTGTGAAGTAAGAATGAAGGTGTGTGAAGTCAGAGAATGGAGGTGTGTGAAATCACAGAATGGAGGTGTGGGAAGTCACAGATTACAGGAGTGTGAAGTCACTGAATGGAGGTGTGTGAACCCAGAATGGAGGTGTGTAAAGTCACAAAATGGAGGTGTGTGAAGTTATAGAATGGAAGTGTGTCAAGTCATAGAATGGAGGTGTGTGTGAAGTCACAGAATGGACGGTATGAAGTCATAGAATGGAGGTGTGTAAAATCATAGAATGAGGGTGTGTGAAGTCATAGAATGGAGGTGTGTGAAGTCACAGAATGGAGGTGTGTGAAGTCATAGAATGGAGGTGTGTGAAGTCATAGAATGGAAGTGTGTGAAGTCACAGATTGGAGGTGTGTGAAGTCACAGAATCCAGGTGTGAGAAATCACAGAATGGAGGTGTGTGAACTCAGAATGGAGGTGTGTGAGGTCACAGAATGGAGGAGTGTGAAGTCATAGAATGGAGGTGTGTGAGGTCAGAGAATGGAGGTGTGTGAAATCATAGAATGGAGGTGTGTGAAGTCACAGAATGGAGGTGTGTGAAGTCAGAATGGAGGTGTGTGAAGTCATAGAGTGGAGGTGTGTGAAGTCAGAATGGAGGTGTGAAGTCATAGAATGGAGGTGGGTGAAGTCATAGAACTTAGGTGTGGGAAGTCATAGAATGGAGAATTGTGAAGTCATAGAGTGGAGGTGAGTGAAGTCACAGATTCGTGGTCTGTGAAGTCATAGAATGTAGGTGTGTGAAGTCATAGAATGGAGTATTGTGAAGTCACCGAACGGAGGTTTGTGAAGTCATAGAATGGAGGTATGAGAAATCAAATTAGAGGGGTGTGAAGTCGTAGAATGGAGGTGTGTGAAGTCATAGAATGGAGGTGGGTGAAGTCATAGAATGGAGGTGTGTGAATTCAGATTGGAGGTATGTGAAGTCATAGAATGGAGGTGTGTCAACTCAGAAAGGAGGTGTGTGAAGTCATAGAATGGAAGTGAGTGAAGTCATAGAATGGAGGTGTGTGAAATCATACAATGGAGGTGTGTGAAGTCACAGAATTTAGGTGTGTGAAGTCAGAATGGAGGTGTGTGAGGACAGAATGGAGGTGTGTGAAGGCATAGAATGGAGGTGTGTGAAGTCACAGTGTAGGTGTGTGAAGTCATAGAATGGAGTTGTGTGAAGTCATAGAATGGAGGTGTGTGAAGTCACAGAATGGAGGTGTGTGAAATCATAGAATGGAGGTGTGCGAAGTCACAGAATGTAGGTGTGTGAAGTCAGAATGGAGGTGTGTGAAGTCATAGAATGGAGGTGTGTGAAGTCAGAATGGAGGTGTGAAGTCATAGAATGGAGGTGGGTGAAGTCATAGAAATTAGGTGTGGGAAGTCATAGAATGGAGAAGTGTGAAGTCATAGAGTGGAGGTGAGTGAAGTCACAGATTCGAGGTCTGTGAAGTCATAGAATGGAGGTGTGTGAAGTCAGAATGTAGGTGTTCGAAGTCATAGAATAGAGGTGTGTGAAGTCATAATGGAGGTGTGTGAAGTCATAGAATGGAGGTGTGTGACCTCACAATGGAAGTTTGTGAAGTCATAGAATGGAGGTGTGTGAACTCAGAATGGAGGTGTGTGAAGTCATAGATGGAGGTGTGTGAAGTCATAGTATGGAGATATGTGAAATCATAGAATGGAGTTTTGTGAAGTCACAGAACAGAGTTGTGTGAGTCAGAATTGAGGTGTGTGAAGTCATAGAATGTAGATGTGTGAAGTCATAGAATGGAGTATTGTGAAGTCAACGAAGGGAGGTTTGTGAAGTCATAGAATGGAGGTATGAGAAATCAAATTAGAGGGGTGTGAAGTCGGAGAATGGAGGTGTGTGAAGTCATAGAATGGAGGTGGGTGAAGTCATAGAATGGAGGTTTGTGAAGTCATAGAATGGAAGTATGTGAAGTCATAGAATGGACGTGTGTGAAGTGAGAGAATTGAGCTGTTTGAAGTCATATATTGGAGGTGTGTGAAGTCAAAATGGATGTGTGAAGTCATAGAATGTAAGTGTGTGAAGTCATAGAATGGAGGTGTGTGAAGTCACAGAATGGAGGTGTGTGAACTCAGAATGGAGGTGTGTGAAGTCACAGAATGGAGGTTTGTGAAGTCATAGAATGGAAGTATGTGAAGTCATAGAATGGACGTGTGTGAAGTCAGAATGGAGGTGTGTTAAGTCACCGAATGGAGTTTTGTGAACTCAGTATGGAGATGTGTGAAGTCACAGAATGGAGGTTGGTGATGTCATAGATGGAGGTGTGTGAGGTCATAGAATGGATGTTTCTGAAGTAAGAATGAAGGTGTGTGAAGTCATAGAATGAAGGTGGGTGAAGTCATAGAAAGGAGGTGGGGGAAGTCATAGAATGGAGGAGTGTGAAATCATAGACTGGAGGTGAGTGAAGTCACAGATTCGAGGTCTGTGAAGTCATAGATTGGAGCTGTGTGATGTCAGAATGGAGGTGTGTGAAGTCATAGAATGGAGGTGTGTGAAGTCAAAGAATGGAGGTGTGTGAAGTCATAGAATGGAGGTGTGTGAAATCACAGAATGGAGGTGTGTGAATTCGCAGAATGGAGGTGTGTAAAGTCACAGAGTGGAGATGTGTGAAGTCACAGAGTGGAGGTGTGTGAAGTCATAGAAGGGAGGTTTGTGAAGTCATAGAATGGAGGTGTGTGAAGTCAGAATAGAGGTGTGTGAAGTCATAGAATGGAGGTGTGACAACTCATAAAGTAGGTCTGTGAAGTCATAGAATGGAGGTGTGTGAAGTCATAGAATGGAGGTGTGTGAAATCATAGAATGGAGGTGTGTGATGTCACAGAATTTAGGTGTGTGAAGTCAGTAAGGAGGTGTGTGAGGTCAGAATGGAGATGTGTGAAGTCATAGAATGGAGGTGTGTGAAATCTCCGAATGGAGGGGTATGAATTCGCAGAATGGAGGTGTGTAAAGACACAGAGTGGAGATGTGTGCATTCACAGAGTGGAGTTGGGTGAAGTCATAGAAAGGAGGTTTGTGAAGTCACAGAATGGAGGTGTGTGAAGACAGAATAGAGGTGTACAAAGTCATAGAATTGAGGTGTGTGAAGTCAGAATGGAGCTGTGTGAAGTCATAGAATGGAGGTGTGTGAAGTCAGAATGGAGGTGTGTGAACTCATAGAATGGAGGTGTGTGAAGTCACAGAATGGAGGTGTGTGAAATCATAGAATGGAGGTGTGTGAAGTCATAGAATGGAGGTGTGTGAAGTCATAGAATGGAGGTTTGTGAAGTCATAGAATGGAGGTGTGTGAAGTCATAGTATGGAGATGTGTGAAATAATAGAATGGAGTTTTGTGAAGTCACAGAATGGAGCTGTGTGAGTCAGAATTGAGGTGTGTGAAGTCATAGAATGCAGATGTGTGAAGTCATAGAATGGAGATTTGTGAAGTCACCGAAGGGAGGTTTGTGAAGTCATAGAATGGAGGTATGTGAAGTCAAATTGGAGGGCTGTGAAGTCAGAGAATGGAGGTGTGTGAAGTCATAGAATGGACGTGGGTGAAGTCATAGAATGGAGATGTATGAAGTCATAGAATGGAGGTCTGTGAAGTCACAGAATGGACGGGTATGAAGTCATAGAATGAAGGTGTGTGAAGTCAGAGAATTGAGGTGTTTGAGGTCATATATTGGAGGTGTGTGAAGTCAAACAATGGAGGTGTGTGAACTCAGAAAAGGTGTGTGAACTCACAGAATGGAAGTGTGTGAAGTAATAGAAAGGAAGTGTGTGAACTCATAGAATGGAGGTGTGTGAAGTCACAGAATGGAGGTGTGTGAAGTCAAAATGGAGGTGTGTGAAGTCAAAAATACCGGTGTGTGAACTCATGGAATGGAGGTCTGTGAAGTCATAGAATGGAGGAGTGTGAAGTCAGAATGGAGATTTGTGAAGTCATAGAATGGAAGTGTGTGAAGTCCTAGAATGTTGGTGTATGAAGTCATAGAATGGAGGTGTATGAAGTCATAGAATGGAGGTGTGTGAAGTCAGAATGCAGGTGTGTGAAGTCATAGAATGGAGGTGTGTGAAGTCATAGAATAGAGGTGTGTGAAGTCATAGAATGGAAGTGTGTGAAGTCATAGAATGGATGTGTGTGATGTCATAGAATGTAGGTGTGTGAAGTCATAGAATGGAGGTGTGTGAAGTCACGGAAGGGAGGTGTGTGAAGTCACAGAATGGAGGTGTGTGAAGTTACAATGGAGGTGTGTGAAGTCATAGAATGGAGGTGTGTGAAGTCATAGAATTGAGGTGTGTGAAATCACAGAATGGAGGTGTGTGAATTCGCAGAATGGAGGTGTGTAAAGTCACAGAGTGGACATGTGTGAAGTCACAGAGTGGAGGTGTGTCAACTCAGAAAGGAGGTGTGTGAAGTCATAGAATGGAGGTGAGTGAAGTCATAGAATGGAGGTGTGTGAACTCATAGAATGGAGGTGTGTGACGTCACAACGGTAGTTTGTGAAGTCATAGAATGGAGGTGTGTGAAGTCACAGAATTGAGGTGTGTGAAGTCAGAATGGAGGTGTGAAGTAATAGAATGGAGGTGGGTGAAGTCATAGAAATTAGGTGTGTGAAGTCATAGAATGGAGATGTGTGAACTCATAGAATGGAGGTGTGTGACGTCACTATGGAAGTTTGTGAAGTCATAGAATGGAGGTGTGTGAAGTCACAGAATGGAGGTGTGTGAAGTCATAAAATGGAGGTGTGTGAAGTCAGAATGGAGGTGTGTGAAGTCACAGAATGGAGGTGTGTGAATTCAGAATGGAGGTGTGTGAAGTCATAGATGGAGGTGTGTAAAGTCATAGTATGGAGGTATGTGAAATCATAAAATGGAGTTTTGTGAAGTCACAAAATGGAGTTGTATGAGTCAGAATTGAGGTGTGTGAAGTCATAGAATGTAGATGTGTGAAGTCATAGAATGGAGTATTGTGAAGTCACCGAAGGGACGTTTGTGAAGTCATAGAATGCAGGTATGAGAAATCAAATTAGAGGGGTGTGAAGTCGGAGAATTGAGGTGTGTGAAGTCATAGAATGGAGGTGGGTGAAGTCACAGAATGGAGGTGTGTGAACTCAGAATGGAGATGTGTGAAGTCACAGAATGGAGGTTTCTGAAGTCATAGAATGGAAGTGTGTGAAGTCATAGAATGGACGTGTGTGAAGACAGAATGGAGGTGTGTTAAGTCACCAAATGGAGATTTGTGAACTCAGTCTGGAGGTGTGTGAAGTCACAGAATGGAGGTTTGTGAAGACATTGAATGGAGGTGTGTGAAGTCACTGAATGGAAGTGTGTGAAGTCAGAATGGAGGTGTGAAGTCATAGAATGAACGTGGGTGAAATCATAGAAAGGAGGTGTGGGAAGTCATAGAATGGAGGAGTGTGAAGTCATAGAGTGGAGGTGAGTGAAGTCACAGATTCGAGGTCTGTGAAGTCATAGATTGGAGGTGTGTGATTTCAGAATGGAGGTGTGCGAAGTCATAGAATAGATGTTTGTGAAGTCAGAATGGAGGTGTGTGAAGTCATAGAATGGAGGTGTGTGAACTCATAGAATGGAGGTGTGTGACGTCACAATGGAAGTGTGTGAAGTCACAGAATGGAGGTGTGTGAATTCATACAATGGAGGTGTGTGAAGTCAGAATGGAATTTTGTGAAGTCACAGAATTGAGCTGTGTGAATTCAAAATGGAGGTGTGTGAAGTCATAGAATGGAGGTGTGTGAAGTCAGAATGGAGGTGTGTGAACTGATAGAATGGAGGTGTGTGTAGTCACAATGGAGGTGTGTGAAGTCATAGAATGGAGGTGTGTGAAGTCACAGAATGGAGGTGTGTGAAGTCATAGAATGGAGGTGTGTGAAGTCATAGAATGGGTGTTTGTGAAGTAAGAATGAAGGTGTGTGAAGTCATAGAATGGAGGTGTGTGAAATCACAGAATGGAGGTGTGGGAAGTCACAGATTACAGGAGTGTGAAGTCACAGAATGGAGGTGTGTGAACCCAGAATGGAGGTGTGTAAAGTCACAAAATGGAGGTGTGTGAAGTTATAGAATGGAAGTGTGTCAAGTCATAGAATGGAGGTGTGTGTGAAGTCACAGAATGGACGGTATGAAGTCATAGAATGGAGGTGTGTAAAATCATAGAATGAGGGTGTGTGAAGTCATAGAATGGAGGTGTGTGAAGTCACAGAATGGAGGTGTGTGAAGTCATAGAATGGAGGTGTGTGAAGTCATAGAATGGAAGTGTGTGAAGTCACAGATTGGAGGTGTGTGAAGTCACAGAATCCAGGTGTGAGAAGTCACAGAATGGAGGTGTGTGAACTCAGAATGGAGGTGTGTGAAGTCACAGAATGGAGGTTTGTGAAGTCATAGAATGGAAGTATGTGAAGTCATAGAATGGACGTGTGTGAAGTCAGAATGGAGGTGTGTTAAGTCACCGAATGGAGTTTTGTGAACTCAGTATGGAGATGTGTGAAGTCACAGAATGGAGGTTGGTGATGTCATAGATGGAGGTGTGTGAGGTCATAGAATGGATGTTTCTGAAGTAAGAATGAAGGTGTGTGAAGTCATAGAATGAAGGTGGGTGAAGTCATAGAAAGGAGGTGTGGGAAGTCATAGAATGGAGGAGTGTGAAGTCATAGACTGGAGGTGAGTGAAGTCACAGATTCGAGGTCTGTGAAGTCATAGATTGGAGGTGTGTGATGGCAGAATGGAGGTGTGTGAAGTCATAGAATGGAGGTGTGTGAAGTCAAAGAATGGAGGTGTGTGAAGTCATAGAATGGAGGTGTGTGAAATCACAGAATGGAGGTGTGTGAATTCGCAGAATGGAGGTGTGTAAAGTCACAGAGTGGAGATGTGTGAAGTCACAGAGTGGAGGTGTGTGAAGTCATAGAAGGGAGGTTTGTGAAGTCATAGAATGGAGGTGTGTGAAGTCATAGAATGGAGGTGTGTGAAATCATAGAATGGAGGTGTGTGATGTCACAGAATTTAGGTGTGTGAAGTCAGTAAGGAGGTGTGTGAGGTCAGAATGGAGATGTGTGAAGTCATAGAATGGAGGTGTGTGAAGTCACAATGCAGGTGTGTGAACTCATAGAATGGAGGTGTGTGAAGTCACAATGTAGGTGTGTGAAGTCATAGAATGGAGGTGTGTGAAGTCACAATAGAGGTGTGCAAAGTCATAGAATGGAGGTGTGTGAAGTCAGAATGGAGCTTTGTGAAGTCATAGAATGGAGGTGTGTGAAGTCAGAATGGAGGTGTGTGAACTCATAGAATGGAGGTGTGTGAAATCACAGAATGGAAGTGTGTGAAGTCATAGAATGGAGGTGTGTGAAATCATAGAATGAAGGTGTGTGAAGTCATAGAATGGATGTTTCTGAATTAAGAATTAAGGTGTGTGAAGTCATAGAATGGAGGTGTGTGAAGACAAAATTGTGGTGTGGGAACTCAGAATGGATGTGTGTGAACTCATAGAATGGACATGTGTGAAGTCGTGGAATGGAGGTGTGTGAAGTCAAAGAATGGAGGCGTGTGATGTCAAACAATGGTGGTGTGTGAAGTCACAGAATGGAGGTGTGTGATATCACAGAATGGAAGTGTGTGAAGTCAAAATGGAGGTGTGTGAAGTCACAGAATGGAGGTGTGTGAAGTCACAGAATGGAGGTGTGTGAAGTCAAAATGGAGGAGTGTGAAGTCAAAGAATGGAGGTGTGTTAACTCATAGAATGGAGGTGTGTGAAGTCATGGAATGGAGGTTTGTGAAGTGAATCATTGGAAGTGTGTGAAGTTACAGAAAGGAGATGTGTGAAGTCATAGAATGGAGGAGTGTAAAGTCAGAATTGAGATTTGTGAAGTCATACAATGGAGGTGTGTGAAGTCATAGAATGTTGGTGTATGAAGTCATAGAATGGAGGTGTATGAAGTCGTGGAATGGAGGTGTTTGAAGTCCGAATGCAGGTGTGTGAAGTCATAGAATTGAGGTGTGTGTGGAGTCATAGAATGGAGGTGTGTGAAGTCATAGAATGGAAGTGTGTGAAGTCATAGAATGGAGGTGTGTGATGTCATAGAATGTAGGTGTGTGAAGTCATACAATGGAGGTGTGTGAAGTCACGGAAGGGAGGTGTGTGAAGTCACAGAATGGAGGTGTGTGAAGTCACAATGGAGGTGAGGTGAAGTCATAGAATGGAGGTGTGTGAAGTCATAGAATGGAGGTGTGTGAAATCATAGAATGGAGGTCTGTGAAGTCACAGAATTTAGGTGTGAGAATTCAGTATGGAGGTGTGTGAGGTCAGTATGGAGATGTGTGAAGTCATAGAATGGAGGTGTGTGAAGTCACAATGCAGGTGTGTCAACTCATAGAATGGAGGTGTGTAAAGTCACAATGTAGGTGTGTGAAGTCATAGAATGGAGGTTTGTGAAGTCAAAGAATGGAGGTGTGTGAAGTCACAGAATGGAGGTGTGTGAAGTCAAAATGGTGGTGTGTGAAGTCACAAATGGAGGTGTGTGAAGTCACAGAATGTAGGTGTGTGAAGTCAAAATGGAGGTGTGTGAAGTCAAAGAATGGAGGTGTGTGAACTCATAGAATGGAGGTGTGTGAAGTCATGGAATGGAGGTTTGTGAAGTCAAACATTGGAAGTGTGGGAAGTTAAAAAAAGGAGATGTGTGAAGTCATAGAATGGAGGTGTGTGAAGTCATAGAATGGAGGAGTGTGAAGTCAGAATGGAGATTTGTGAAGTCACAGAATGGAGGCGTGTGAAGTCATAGAATGTTGGTGTATGAAGTCATAGAAGGGAGGAGTATGAAGTTATAGAATGGAGGTGTGTGAAGTCAGAGTGCAGGTGTGTGAAGTCATAGAATGGAAGTGTGTGAAGTCATAGAATGGAGGTCTGTGATGATATAGAATGGAGGTGTGTGAAGTCACAGAATGGACGTGTGTGAAGTCACAATAGAGGTTTGTGAAGTCATAGAATGGAGGTGTGTGAAGTCATAGAATGGAGGTGTGTGAAATCTCAGAATGGAGGGGTATGAATTCGCAGAATGGAGGTGTGTAAAGACACAGAGTGGAGATGTGTGCATTCACAGAGTGGAGTTGGGTGAAGTCATAGAAAGGAGGTTTGTGAAGTCACAGAATGGAGGTGTGTGGTGTGCAAAGTCATAGAATGGAGGTGTGTGAAGTCAGAATGGAGCTGTGTGAAGTCATAGAATGGAGGTGTGTGAAGTCAGAATGGAGGTGTGTGAACTCATAGAATGGAGGTGTGTGAAGTCACAGAATGGAGGTGTGTGAAGTCATAGAATGGAGGTGTGTGAAATCATAGAATGGAGGTGTGTGAAGTCATAGAATGGAGGTGTGTAAAGTCATAGAATGGAGGTTTGTGAAGTCATAGAATGGAGGTGTGTGAAGTCATAGTATGGAGATGTGTGAAATCATAGAATGGAGTTTTGTGAAGTCACAGAATGGAATTGTGTGAGTCAGAATTGAGGTGTGTGAAGTCATAGAATGCAGATGTGTGAAGTCATAGAATGGAGATTTGTGAAGTCACCGAAGGGAGGTTTGTGAAGTCATAGAATGGAGGTATGTGAAGTCAAATTGGAGGGGTGTGAAGTCAGAGAATGGAGGTGTGTGAAGTCATAGAATGGAGGTGGGTGAAGTCATAGAATGGAGGTGTGTGAAGTCACTGAATGGACGAGTTTAAAGTCATTGAATGGAGGTGTGTGAAGTCAGAAAATTGAGCTGTTTGAAGTCATATATTGGAGGTGTGTGAAGTCAAAAAGGATGTGTGAAGTCATAGAATGTAGGTGTGTGAAGTCATAGAATGGAGATGTGTGAAGTCACAGAATGGAGGTGTGTGAAGTCAGAATGGAGGTGTGTTAAGTCACCGAACGGAGTTTTGTGAACTCAGTATGGAGATGTGTGAAGTCACAGAATGGAGGTTGGTGATGTCATAGAGGGAGGTGTGTGAGGTCATGGAATGGATGTTTCTGAAGTAAGAATGAAGGTGTGTGAAGTCATAGAATGTAGGTGGGTGAAGTCATAGAAAGGAGGTGGGGGAAGTCATAGAATGGAGGAGTGTGAAGTCATAGAGTGGAGGTGAGTGAAGTCACAGTTTCGAGGTCTATGAAGTCATAGATTGGAGGTGTGTGATGTCAGAATGCAGGTGTGTGAAGTCATAGAATGGAGGTGTGTGAAGTCAAAGAATGGAGGTGTGTGATGTCGTAGAATGGAGGTGTGTGAAATCACAGAATGGAGGTGTGTGAATTCGCAGAATGGAGGTGTGTAAATTCACAGAGTGGAGATGTGTGAAGTCACAGGGTGGAGGTGTGTGAAGTCATAGAAGGGAGGTTTGTGAAGTCATAGAATGGAGGTGTGTGAAGTCAGAATAGAGGTGTGTAAAGTCATATAATTGAGGTGTGTAAAGTCAGAATGGAGCTGTGTGAAGTCATAGAATGGACGTGTGTGAAGTCAAAATGGAAGCGTGTAAACTAATAGAATGGAGGTGTGTGAAGTCACAGAATGGAGGTGTGTGAGTTCAGATTGGAGGTGTGTGAAGTCATAGAATGGAGGTGTGTCAACTCATAAAGTAGGTCTGTGAAGTCATAGAATGGAGGTGTGTGAAGTCATAGAATGGAGGTGTGTGAAATCATAGAATGGAGGTGTGTGAAGTCACAGAATTTAGGTGTGTGAAGTCAGTATGGAGGTGTGTGAGGTCAGAATGGAGATGTGTGAAGTCATAGAATGGAGGTGTGTGAAATCTCAGAATGGAGGGGTATGAATTCGCAGAATGGAGGTGTGTAAAGACACAGAGTGGAGATATGTGCATTCACAGAGTGGAGTTGGGTGAAGTCATAGAAAGGAGGTTTGTGAAGTCACAATAGAGGTGTGCAAATCATAGAATGGAGGTGTTTGAAGTCAGAATGGAGCTTTGTGAAGTCATAGAATGGAGGTGTGTGAAGTCAGAATGGAGGTGTGTGAACTCATAGAATGGAGGTGTGTGAAGTCACAGAATGGAAGTGTGGGAAGTCATAGAATGGAGGTGTGTGAACTCATAATGGAGGTGTGTGAAGTCATAGATGGAGGTGTGTGAAGTCATAGTATGGAGATATGTGAAATCATAGAATGGAGTTTTGTGAAATCACAGAACGGAGTTGTGTGAGTCAGAATTGAGGTGTGTGAAGTCATAGAATGTAGATGTGTGAAGTCATAGAATGGAGTATTGTGAAGTCAACGAAGGGAGGTTTGTGAAGTCATAGAATGGAGGTATTAGAAATCAAATTAGAGGGGTGTGAAGTCGGAGAATGGAGGTGTGGGAAGTCATAGAATGGAGGTGTGTGAAGTCATAGAATGGAGGTGTGTGAAGTCACTGAATGGACGAGTTTAAAGTCATTGAATGGAGGTGTGTGAAGTGAGAGAATTGAGCTGTTTGAAGTCATATATTGGAGGTGTGTGAAGTCAAAATGGATGTGTGAAGTCATAGAATGTAAGTGTGTGAAGTCATAGAATGGAGGTGTGTGAAGTCACAGAATGGAGGTGTGTGAACTCAGAATGGAGGTGTGTGAAATCACAGAATGGAGGTTTGTGAAGTCATAGAATGGAAGTATGTGAAGTCATAGAATGGACGTGTGTGAAGTCAGAATGGAGGTGTGTTAAGTCACCGAATGGAGTTTTGTGAACTCAGTATGGAGATGTGTGAAGTCACAGAATGGAGGTTGGTGATGTCATAGATGGAGTTGTGTGATGTCATAGAATGGATGTTTCTGAAGTAAGAATGAAGGTGTGTGAAGTCATAGAATGAAGGTGGGTGAAGTCCTAGAAAGGAGGTCTGGGAAGTCATAGAATGGAGGAGTGTGAAGTCATAGACTGGAGGTGAGTGAAGTCACAGATTCGAGGTCTGTGAAGTCATAGATTGGAGGTGTGTGATGTCAGAATGCAGGTGTGTGAAGGCATAGAATGGAGGTGTGTGAAGTCAAAGAATGGAGGTGTGTGAAGTCATAGAATGGAGGTGTGTGAAATCACAGAATGGAGGTGTGTGAATTCGCAGAATGGAGGTGTGTAAATTCACAGAGTGGAGATGTGTGAAGTCACAGGGTG
Source organism: Megascapheus bottae (assembly GCA_024803745.1). Classification (NCBI taxonomy): domain Eukaryota; kingdom Metazoa; phylum Chordata; class Mammalia; order Rodentia; family Geomyidae; genus Megascapheus; species Megascapheus bottae. Next base: position 4,914,116 of record JANJXV010000052.1, on the reverse strand, counting down.
GAGGTGTGTGAAGTCATAGAAGGGAGGTTTGTGAAGTCATAGAATGGAGGTGTGTGAAGTCAGAATAGAGGTGTGTAAAGTCATATAATTGAGGTGTGTAAAGTCAGAATGGAGCTGTGTGAAGTCATAGAATGGACGTGTGTGAAGTCAAAATGGAAGCGTGTAAACTAATAGAATGGAGGTGTGTGAAGTCACAGAATGGAGGTGTGTGAGTTCAGATTGGAGGTGTGTGAAGTCATAGAATGGAGGTGTGTCAACTCATAAAGTAGGTCTGTGAAGTCATAGAATGGAGGTGTGTGAAGTCATAGAATGGAGGTGTGTGAAATCATAGAATGGAGGTGTGTGAAGTCACAGAATTTAGGTGTGTGAAGTCAGTATGGAGGTGTGTGAGGTCAGAATGGAGATGTGTGAAGTCATAGAATGGAGGTGTGTGAAATCTCAGAATGGAGGGGTATGAATTCGCAGAATGGAGGTGTGTAAAGACACAGAGTGGAGATATGTGCATTCACAGAGTGGAGTTGGGTGAAGTCATAGAAAGGAGGTTTGTGAAGTCACAATAGAGGTGTGCAAATCATAGAATGGAGGTGTTTGAAGTCAGAATGGAGCTTTGTGAAGTCATAGAATGGAGGTGTGTGAAGTCAGAATGGAGGTGTGTGAACTCATAGAATGGAGGTGTGTGAAGTCACAGAATGGAAGTGTGGGAAGTCATAGAATGGAGGTGTGTGAACTCATAATGGAGGTGTGTGAAGTCATAGATGGAGGTGTGTGAAGTCATAGTATGGAGATATGTGAAATCATAGAATGGAGTTTTGTGAAATCACAGAACGGAGTTGTGTGAGTCAGAATTGAGGTGTGTGAAGTCATAGAATGTAGATGTGTGAAGTCATAGAATGGAGTATTGTGAAGTCAACGAAGGGAGGTTTGTGAAGTCATAGAATGGAGGTATTAGAAATCAAATTAGAGGGGTGTGAAGTCGGAGAATGGAGGTGTGGGAAGTCATAGAATGGAGGTGTGTGAAGTCATAGAATGGAGGTGTGTGAAGTCACTGAATGGACGAGTTTAAAGTCATTGAATGGAGGTGTGTGAAGTGAGAGAATTGAGCTGTTTGAAGTCATATATTGGAGGTGTGTGAAGTCAAAATGGATGTGTGAAGTCATAGAATGTAAGTGTGTGAAGTCATAGAATGGAGGTGTGTGAAGTCACAGAATGGAGGTGTGTGAACTCAGAATGGAGGTGTGTGAAATCACAGAATGGAGGTTTGTGAAGTCATAGAATGGAAGTATGTGAAGTCATAGAATGGACGTGTGTGAAGTCAGAATGGAGGTGTGTTAAGTCACCGAATGGAGTTTTGTGAACTCAGTATGGAGATGTGTGAAGTCACAGAATGGAGGTTGGTGATGTCATAGATGGAGTTGTGTGATGTCATAGAATGGATGTTTCTGAAGTAAGAATGAAGGTGTGTGAAGTCATAGAATGAAGGTGGGTGAAGTCCTAGAAAGGAGGTCTGGGAAGTCATAGAATGGAGGAGTGTGAAGTCATAGACTGGAGGTGAGTGAAGTCACAGATTCGAGGTCTGTGAGGTCATAGATTGGAGGTGTGTGATGTCAGAATGCAGGTGTGTGAAGGCATAGAATGGAGGTGTGTGAAGTCAAAGAATGGAGGTGTGTGAAGTCATAGAATGGAGGTGTGTGAAATCACAGAATGGAGGTGTGTGAATTCGCAGAATGGAGGTGTATAAAGTCACAGAGTGGAGATGTGTGAAGTCACAGAGTGGAGGTGTGTGAAGTCATAGAAGGGAGGTTTGTGAAGTCATAGAATGGAGGTGTGTGAAGTAAGAATAGAGGTGTGTAAAGTCATATAATTGAGGTGTGTAAAGTCAGAATGGAGCTGTGTGAAGTCATAGAATGGAGGTGTGTGAAGTCAAAATGGAAGTGTGTAAACTCATAGAATGGAGGTGTGTGAAGTCACAGAATGGAGGTGTGTGAGTTCAGATTGGAGGTGTGTGAAGTCATAGAATGGAGGTGTGTCAACTCATAAAGTAGGTCTGTGTAGTCATAGAATGGAGGTGTGTGAAGTCATAGAATGGAGGTGTGTGAAATCATAGAATGTAGGTGTGTGATGTCACAGAATTTAGGTGTGTGAAGTCAGTAAGGACGTGTGTGAGTTCAGAATGGAGATGTGTGAAGTCATAGAATGGAGGTGTGTGAAGTCACAATGCAGGTGTGTGAACTCATAGAATGGAGGTGTGTGAAGTCACAATGTAGGTGTGTGAAGTCATAGAATGGAGGTGTGTGAAGTCACAATAGAGTTGTGCAAAGTCATAGAATGGAGGTGTGTGAAGTCAGAATGGAGCTTTGTGAAGTCATAGAATGGAGGTGTGTGAAGTCAAAATGGAGGTGTGTGAACTCATAGAATGGAGGTGTGTGAAGTCATAGAATTGAGGTGTGTGTGGAGTCATAGAATGGAGGTGTGTGAAGTCATAGAATGGAAGTGTGTGAAGTCATAGAATGGAGGTGTGTGATGTCATAGAATGTAGGTGTGTGAAGTCATACAATGGAGGTGTGTGAAGTCACGGAAGGGAGGTGTGTGAAGTCACAGAATGGAGGTGTGGGAAGTCACAATGGAGGTGTGTGAAGTCATAGAATGGAGGTGTGTGAAGTCAAAGAATGGAGGTGTGTGAAGTCATAGAATGGAGGTGTGTGAAATCACAGAATGGAGGTGTGTGAATTCGCAGAATGGAGGTGTGTAAAGTCACAGAGTGGAGATGTGTGAAGTCACAGAGTGGAGGTGTGTGAAGTCATAGAAGGGAGGTTTGTGAAGTCATAGAATGGAGGTGTGTGAAGTCAGAATAGAGGTGTGTAAAGTCATATAATTGCGGTGTGTGAAGTCAGAATGGAGCTGTGTGAAGTCATAGAATGGAGGTGTGTGAAGTCAAAATGGAAGCGTGTAAACTCATAGAATGGAGGTGTGTGAAGTCACAGAATGGAGGTGTGTGAGTTCAGATTGGAGGTGTGTGAAGTCATAGAATGGAGGTGTGTCAACTCATAAATTAGATCTGTGAAGTCATAGAATGGAGGTGTGTGAAGTAATAGAATGGAGGTGTGTGAAATCATAGAATGGAGGTCTGTGAAGTCACAGAATTTAGGTGTGAGAAGTCAGTATGGAGGTGTGTGAGGTAAGAATGGAGATGTGTGAAGTCATAGAATGGAGGTGTGTGAAGTCACAATGCAGGTGTGTGAACTCATAGAATGGAGGTGTGTAAAGTCACAATGTAGGTGTGTGAATTCATAGAATGGAGGTTTGTGAAGTGATAGAATGGAGGTGTTTGAAGTCACAGAATGGAGGTGTGTGAAGTCAAAATGGTGGTGTGTGAAGTCTCAAATGAAGGTGTGTGAAGTCACAGAATGTAGGTGTGTGAAGTCAAAATGGAGGTGTGTGAAGTCAAAGAATAGAGGTGTGTGAACTCATAGAATGGAGGTGTGTGAAGTCATAGAATGGAGGAGTGTGAAGTCAAAATGGAGATTTGTGAAGTCACAGAATGGAGTCGTGTGAAGTCATAGAATGTTGGTGTATGAAGTCATAGAAGGGAGGTGTATGAAGTCATAGAATGGAGGTGTGTGAAGTCAAAGTGCAGGTGTGTGAAGTGATAGAATGGAGGTTTGTGAAGTCATAGACTGGAGCTGTGTGAAGTCACAGAATGGAAGTGTGTGAAGTCATAGAATGGAGGTCTGTGATGATATAGAATGGAGGTGTGTGAAGTCACAGAATGGACGTGTGTGAAGTCACAATAGAGGTTTGTGAAGTCATAGTATGGAGGTGTGTTAAGTCATAGAATGGAGGTGTGTGAAATCTCAGAATGGAGGGGTATGAATTCGCAGAATGGAGGGGTGTAAAGACACAGAGTGGAGATGTGTGCATTCACAGAGTGGAGTTGGGTGAAGTCATAGAAAGGAGGTTTGTGAAGTCACAGAATGGAGGTGTGTGGTGTGCAAAGTCATAGAATGGAGGTGTGTGAAGTCAGAATGGAGCTGTGTGAAGTCATAGAATGGAGGTGTGTGAAGTCAGAATGGAGGTGTGTGAAGTCATAGAATGGAGGTGTGTGAAATCATAGAATGGAGGTGTGTGAAGTCATAGAATGGAGGTGTGTGAAGTAATAGAATGGAGGTTTGTGAAGTCATAGAATGGAGGTGTGTGAAGTCATAGTATGGAGATGTGTGAAATCATAGAATGGAGTTTTGTGAAGTCACAGAATGGAGCTGTGTGAGTCAGAATTGAGGTGTGTGAAGTCATAGAATGCAGATGTGTGAAGTCATAGAATGGAGATTTGTGAAGTCACCGAAGGGAGGTTTGTGAAGTCATAGAATGGAGGTATGTGAAGTCAAATTGGAGGGGTGTGAAGTCAGAGAATGGAGGTGGGTGAAGTCATAGAATGGAGGTGTGTGAAGTCACTGAATGGAAGAGTTTAAAGTCATTGAATGGAGGTGTGTGAAGTCAGAGAATTGAGCTGTTTGAAGTCATATATTGGAGGTGTGTGAAGTCAAAATGGATGTGTGAAGTCATAGAATGTAGGTGTGTGAAGTCATAGAATGGAGATGTGTGAAGTCACAGAATGGAGGTGTGTGAACTCAGAATGGAGGTGTGCGAAGTCACAGAATGTAGGTTTGTGAAGTCATAGAATGGAAGTATGTGAAGTCATAGAATGGACGTGTGTGAAGTCAGAATGGAGGTGTGTTAAGTCACCGAACGGAGTTTTGTGAACTCAGTATGGAGATGTGTGAAGTCACAGAATGGAGGTTGGTGATGTCATAGATGGTGGTGTGTGAGGTCATAGAATGGATGTTTCTGAAGAAAGAATGAAGGTGTGTGAAGTCATAGAATGTAGGTGGGTGAAGTCATAGAAAGGAGGTGGGGGAAGTCATAGAATGGAGGAGTGTGAAGTCATAGAGTGGAGGTGAGTGAAGTCACAGTTTCGAGGTCTATGAAGTCATAGATAGGAGGTGTGTGATGTCAGAATGCAGGTGTGTGAAGTCATAGAATGGAGGTGTGTGAAGTCAAAGAATTGAGGTGTGTGAAGTCGTAGAATGGAGGTGTGAGAAATCACAGAATGGAGGTGTGTGAATTCGCAGAATGGAGGTGTGTAAAGTCACAGAGTGGAGATGTGTGAAGTCACAGGGTGGAGGTGTGTGAAGTCATAGAAGGGAGGTTTGTGAAGTCATAGAATGGAGGTGTGTGAAGTCATAGAATGGAGTATTGTGAAGTCACCGAAGGGAGGTTTGTGAAGTCATAGAATGGAGGTATGAGAAATCAAATTAGAGGGGTGTGAAGTCGTAGAATGGAGGTGTGTGAAGTCATAGAATGGAGGTGGGTGAAGTCATAGAACGGAGGTGTATGAATTCAGATTGGAGGTGTGTGAAGTCATAGAATGGAGGTGTGTCAACTCAGAAAGGAGGTGTGTGAAGTCATAGAATGGAGGTGAGTGAAGTCATAGAATTTAGGTGTGTGAAGTCAGAATGGAGGTGTGTGAGGTCAGAATGGAGGTGTGTGAAGTCATAGAATGGAGGTGGGTGAAGTCAGAATGGAGGTGTGAAGTCATAGAATGGAGGTGGGTGAAGTCATAGAAATTAGGTGTGGGAAGTCATAGAATGGAGAAGTGTGAAGTCATAGAGTGGAGATGAGTGAAGTCACAGATTCGAGGTCTGTGAAGTCATAGAATGGAGGTGTTTGAAGTCAGAATGTAGGTGTTCGAAGTCATAGAATAGAGGTGTGTGAAGTCATAATGGAGGTGTGTGAAGTCATAGAATGGAGGTGTGTGAACTCATAGAATGGAGGTGTGTGACGTCACAATGGAAGTTTGTGAAGTCATAGAATGGAGGTGTGTGAAATCACAGAATGGCGGTGTGTGAAGTCATACAATGGAGGTGTGTGAAGTCAGAATGGAGGTGTGTGAAGTCACAGAATGGAGGTGTGTGAACTGAGAGTGGAGGTGTTTGAAGTCATAGATGGAGGTGTGTGAAGTCATAGTATGGAGATATGTGAAATCATAGAATGGAGATTTGTGAAGTCACAGAGTGGAATTGTGTGAGTCAGAATTGAGGTGTGTGAAGTCATAGAATGTAGATGTGTGAAGTCATAGAATGGAGTATTGTGAAGTCAACGAAGGGAGGTTTGTGAAGTCATAGAATGGAGGTATGAGAAATCAAATTAGAGGGGTGTGAAGTCGGAGAATGGAGGTGTGTGAAGTCATAGAATGGAGGTGGGTGAAGTCATAGAATGGAGGTGTGTGAAGTCACTGAATGGACGAGTTTAAAGTCATTGAATGGAGGTGTGTGAAGTCAGAGAATTGAGCTGTTTGAAGTCATATATTGGAGGTGAGTGAAGTCAAAATGGATGTGTGAAGTCATAGAATGTAGGTGTGTGAAGTCATAGAATGGAGGTGTGTGAAGTCACAGAATGGAGGTTTGTGAAGTCATAGAATGGAAGTATGTGAAGTCATAGAATGGACGTGTGTGAAGTCAGAATGGAGGTGTGTTAAGTCACCGAATGGAGTTTTGTGAACTCAGTATGGAGATGTGTGAAGTCACAGAGTGGAGGTTGGTGATGTCATAGATGGAGGTGTGTGAGGTCATAGAATGGATGTTTCTGAAGTAAGAATGAAGGTGTGTGAAGTCATAGAATGAAGGTGGGTGAAGTCATAGAAAGGAGGTGTGGGAAGTCATAGAATGGAGGAGTGTGAAGTCATAGAGTGGAGGTGAGTGAAGTCACAGTTTCGAGGTCTGTGAAGTCATAGAATGGAGGTGTGTGAAGTCAAAGAATGGAGGTGTGTGAAGTCATAGAATGGAGGTGTGTGAAATCACAGAATGGAGGTGTGTGAATTCGCAGAATGGAGGTGTGTAAAGTCACAGAGTGGAGATGTGTGAAGTCACAGAGTGGAGGTGTGTGAAGTCATAGAAGGGAGGTTTGTGAAGTCATAGAATGGAGGTGTGTGAAGTCAGAATAGAGGTGTGTAAAGTCATATAATTGAGGTGTGTAAAGTCAGAATGGAGCTGTGTGAAGTCATAGAATGGAGGTGTGTGAAGTCAAAATGGAAGCGTGTAAACTCATAGAATGGAGGTGTGTGAAGTCACAGAATGGAGGTGTGTGAGTTCAGATTGGAGGTGTGTGAAGTCATAGAATGGAGGTGTGTCAACTCATAAAGTAGGTCTGTGAAGTCATAGAATGGAGGTGTGTGAAGTCATAGAAGGGAGGTGTGTGAAATCATAGAATGGAGGTGTGTGAAGTCACAGAATTTAGGTGTGTGAAGTCAGTATGGAGGTGTGTGAGGACAGAATGGAGATGTGTTAAGTCATAGAATGGAGGTGTGTGAAATCTCAGAATGGAGGGGTATGAATTCGCAGAATGGAGGTGTGTAAAGACACAGAGTGGAGATGTGTGCATTCACAGAGTGGAGTTGGGTGAAGTCATAGAAAAGAGGTTTGTGAAGTCACAGAATGGAGGTGTGTGAAGTCACAATAGAGGTGTGCAAAGTCATAGAATGGAGGTGTGTGAAGTCAGAATGGAGCTTTGTGAAGTCATAAAATGGAGGTGTGTGAAGTCAGAATGGAGGTGTGTGAACTCATAGAATGGAGGTGTGTGAAGTCACAGAATGGAAGTGTGTGAAGTCATAGAATGGAGGTGTGTGAAGTCATAGAATGGAGGTTTGTGAAGTCATAGAATGGAGGTGTGTGAAGTCATAGAATGGAGATGTGTGAAATCATAGAATGGAGTTTTGTGAAGTTACAGAATGGAGCTGTGTGAGTCAGAATTGAGGTGTGTGAAGTCATAGAATGCAGATGTGTGAAGTCATAGAATGGAGGATTGTGAAGTCAACGAAGGGAGGTTTGTGAAGTCATAGAATGGAGGTATGTGAAGTCAAATAGGAGGGGTGTGAAGTCAGAGAATGGAGGTGTGTGAAGTCATAGAATGGAGTTGGGTGACGTCATAGAATGGAGGTGTATGAAGCCATAGAATGGAGGTCTGTGAAGTCACAGAATGGACGGGTATGAAGTCATAGAATGAAGGTGTGTGAAGTCAGAGAATTGAGGTGTTTGAGGTCATATATTGGAGGTGTGTGAAGTCAAACAATGGAGGTGTCTGAACTCAGAAAGGAGGTGTGTGAAGTCACAGAATGGAAGTGTGTGAAGTAATAGAAAGGAAGTGTGTGAACTCATAGAATGGAGGTGTGTGAAGTCACAGAATGGAGGTGTGTGAAGTCAAATTGGAGGTGTGTGAAGTCACAAATGGAGGTGTGTGAAGTCACAGAATGTAGGTGTGTGAAGTCAAAATGGAGGTGTGTGAAGTCAAAGAATGGCGGTGTGTGAAGTCATGGAATGGAGGTTTGTGAAGTCAAACATTGGAATTGTGTGAAGTTACAGAAAGGAGATGTGTGAAGTCATAGAATGGAGGTGTGTGAAGTCATAGAATGGAGGAGTGTGAAGTCAGAATGGAGATTTGTGAAGTCATAGAATGGAGGTGTGTGAAGTCCTAGAATATTGGTGTATGAAGTCATAGAATGGAGGTGTATGAAGTCATAGAATGGAGGTGTGTGAAGTCAGAAGGCAGATGTGTGAAGTCATAGAATGGAGGTGTGTGAAGTCATAGTATGGAGGTGTGTGAAGTCATAGAATGGAAGTGTGTGAAGTCATAGAATGGATGTGTGTGATGTCATAGAATGTAGGTGTGTGAAGTCATAGAATGGAGGTGTGTGAAGTCATGGAAGGGAGGTGTGTGAAGTCACAGAATGGAGGTGTGTGAAGTTACAATGGAGGTGTGTGAAGTCACAGAATGGAGGTGTGTGAACTGAGATTGGAGGTGTGTGAAGTCATAGAATGGATGTGTGTCAACTCAGAAAGGAGGTGTGTGAAGTCATAGAATGGAGGTGAGTGAAGTCATAGAATGGGGGTGTGTGAAATCATAGAATGGAGGTGTGTGAAGTCACAGAATTTAGGTGTGTGAAATCAGAATGGAGGTGTGTGAGGTCAGAATAGAGGTGTGTGAAGTCATAGAATGGAGGTGTGTGAAGTCACAATGCATGTGTGTGAACTCATAAAATGGAGTTTTGTGAAGTCACAATGTAGGTGTGTGAAGTCATAGAATGGAGGTGTGTGAAGTCATAGACTGGAGGTGTGTGAAGTCACAGAATGGAGGTGTGTGAAGTCATAGAATGGAGGTGTGTGAAGTCACAGAATGGAAGTGTGTGAAATCATAGAATGTAGGTGTGTGAAGACACAGAATGGAGGTGTATGAAGTCAGAATGGAGGTGTGTGAAGTCATAGAATGGAGGTGTGTGAAGTCCGAATGGAGGTGTGAAGTCAGAATGGAGGTGCCTGAAGTCATAGAAATTAGGTGTGGGAAGTCATAGAATGGAGAAGTGTGAAGTCATAGAGTGGAGGTGAGTGAAGTCACAGATTCGAGGTCTGTGAAGTCATAGAATGAATGTGTGTGAAGTCAGAATGTAGGTGTTTGAAGTCATAGAATAGAGGTGTGTGAAGTCAGAATCGATGTGTGTGAAGTCATAGAATGGAGGTGTGTGAACTCATAGAATGGAGGTGTGTGACGTCACAATGGAAGTTTGTGAAGTTATAGAATGGAGGTGTGTGAAGTCACAGAATAGAGGTGTGTGAAGTCATACAATGGAGGTGTGTGAAGTCAGAATGGAGGTGTGTGAAGTCACAGAATGGAGGTGTGTGAACTGAGAATGGAGGTGTGTGAAGTCATAGATGGAGGTGTGTGAAGTCATAGTATGGAGATATGTGAAATCATAGAATGGAGTTTTGTGAAGACACAGAATGGAGTTGTGTGAGTCGGAATTGAGGTGTGTGAAGTCATAGAATGTAGATGTGTGAAGTCATAGAATGGAGTATTGTGAAGTCAACGAAGGGAGGTTTGTGAAGTCATATAATGGAGGTATGAGAAATCAAATTAGAGAGGTGTGAAGTCGGAGAATGGCGGTGTGTGAAGTCATAGAATGGAGGTGGTAGAAGTCATAGAATGGAGGTGTGTGTATTCAGATTGGAGGTGTGTGAAGTCATAGAATGGAGGTGTGTCAACTCAGAAAGGAGGTGTGTGAAGTCAAAGAATGGCGGTGTGTGAAGTCATGGAATGGAGGTTTGTGAAGTCAAACATTGGAATTGTGTGAAGTTACAGAAAGGAGATGTGTGAAGTCATAGAATGGAGGTGTGTGAAGTCATAGAATGGAGGAGTGTGAAGTCAGAATGGAGATTTGTGAAGTCATAGAATGGAGGTGTGTGAAGTCCTAGAATGTTGGTGTATGAAGTCATAGAATGGAGGTGTATGAAGTCATAGAATGGAGGTGTGTGAAGTCAGAAGGCAGATGTGTGAAGTCATAGAATGGAGGTGTGTGAAGTCATAGAATGGAGGTGTGTGAAGTCATAGAATGGAAGTGTGTGAAGTCATAGAATGGAGGTGTGTGATGTCATAGAATGTAGGTGTGTGAAGTCATAGAATGGAGGTGTGTGAAGTCATGGAAGGGAGGTGTGTGAAGTCACAGAATGGAGGTGTGTGAAGTTACAATGGAGGTGTGTGAAGTCACAGAATGGAGGTGTGTGAACTGAGAATGGAGGTGTGTGAAGTCATAGATGGAGGTGTGTGAAGTCATAGTATGGAGATATGTGAAATCATAGAATGGAGATTTGTGAAGTCACAGAGTGGAATTGTGTGAGTCAGAATTGAGGTGTGTGAAGTCATAGAATGTAGATGTGTGAAGTCATAGAATGGAGTATTGTGAAGTCAACGAAGGGAGGTTTGTGAAGTCATAGAATGGAGGTATGAGAAATCAAATTAGAGGGGTGTTAAGTCGGAGAATGGAGGTGTGTGAAGTCATAGAATGGAGATTTGTGAAGTCATAGAATGGAGGTGTGTGAAGTCATAGAATGGAGGTGTGTGAAGTCCTAGAATGTTGGTCTATGAAGTCATAGAATGGAGGTGTATGAAGTCATAGAATGGAGGTGTGTGAAGTCAGAAGGCAGATGTGTGAAGTCATAGAATGGAGGTGTGTGAAGTCATAGAATGGAGGTGTGTGAAGTCATAGAATGGAAGTGTGTGAAGTCATAGAATGGAGGTGTGTGATGTCATAGAATGTAGGTGTGTGAAGTCATAGAATGGAGGTGTGTGAAGTCATGGAAGGGAGGTGTGTGAAGTCACAGAATGGAGGTGTGTGAAGTTACAATGGAGGTGTGTGAAGTCATAGAATGGATGTGTGAAGTCAAAGAATGGAGGTGTGTGAAGTCACAGATGGAGGTGTGTGAAATCACAGAATGGAGGTGTGTGAATTCGCAGAATGGAGGTGTGTAAAGTCACAGATTGGAGATGTGTGAAGTCACAGAGTGGAGGTGTGTGAAGTCATAGAATGGAGGTTTGTGAAGTCACAGAATGGAGGTGTGTGAAGTCAGAATGGAGCTGTGTTAAGTTATAGAATGGAGGTGTGTGAAGTCAAAATGGAGGTGTGTGAACTCATAGAATGGAGGTGTGTGAAGTCACAGAATGGAGGTGTGTGAAGTCATAGAATGGAGGTGTGTGAATTCAGATTGGAGGTGTGTGAAGTCATAGAATGGATGTGTGTCAACTCAGAAAGGAGGTGTGTGAAGTCATAGAATGGAGGTGAGTGAAGTCATAGAATGGAGGTGTGTGAACTCATAGAATGGAGGTGTGTGACGTCACAATGGAAGTTTGTGCAGTTATAGAATGGAGGTGTGTGAAGTCACAGAATAGAGGTGTGTGAAGTCATACAATGGAGGTGTGTGAAGTCAGAATGGAGGTGTGTGAAGTCACAGAATGGAGGTGTGTGAACTGAGAATGGAGGTGTGTGAAGTCATAGATGGAGGTGTGTGAAGTCATAGTATGGAGATATGTGAAATCATAGAATGGAGTTTTGTGAAGTCACAGAATGGAGTTGTGTGAGTCAGAATTGAGGTGTGTGAAGTCATAGAATGTAGATGTGTGAAGTCATAGAATGGAGTATTGTGAAGTCAACGAAGGGAGGTTTGTGAAGTCATAGAATGGAGGTATGAGAAATCAAATTAGAGAGGTGTGAAGTCGGAGAATGGAGGTGTGTGAAGTCATAGAATGGAGGTGGGTGAAGTCATAGAATGGAGGTGTGTGTATTCAGATTGGAGGTGTGTGAAGTCATAGAATGGAGGTGTGTCAACCCAGAAAGGAGGTGTGTGAAGTCATAGAATGGAGGTGAGTGAAGTCATAGAATGGAGGTGTGTGAAGTCATAGAATGGAGGTGTGTGAAGTCACAGAATTTAGGTGTGTGAAGTCAGAATGGAGGTGTGTGAGGTCAGAAGGCAGATGTGTGAAGTCATAGAATGGAGGTGTGTGAAGTCATAGAATGGAGGTGTGTGAAGTCATAGAATGGAAGTGTGTGAAGTCATAGAATGGAGGTGTGTGATGTCATAGAATGTAGGTGTGTGAAGTCATAGAATGGAGGTGTGTGAAGTCACGGAATGGAGGTGTGTGAAGTCACAGAATGGAGGTGTGTGAAGTTACAATGGAGGTGTGTGAAGTCATAGAATGGAGGTGTGTGAAGTCAAAGAATGGAGGTGTGTGAAGTCACAGATGGAGGTGTGTGAAATCACAGAATGGAGGTGTGTGAATTCGCAGAATGGAGGTTTGTAAAGTCACAGATTGGAGATGTGTGAAGTCACAGAGTGGAGGTGTGTGAAGTCATAGAATGGAGGTTTGTGAAGTCACAGAATGGAGGTGTGTGAAGTCAGAATAGAGGTGTGTAAAATCATAGAATTGAGGTGTGTGAAGTCAGAATGGAGCTGTGTTAAGTTATAGAATGGAGGCGTGTGAAGTCACAGAATGGAGGTTTGTGAAGTCATAGAATGGAGGTGTGTGAATTCAGATTGGAGGTGTGTGAAGTCATAGAATGGATGTGTGTCAACTCAGAAAGGAGGTGTGTGAAGTCATAGAATGGAGGTGAGTGAAGTCATAGAATGGAGGTGTGTGAAATCATAGAATGGAGGTGTGTGAAGTCACAGAATTTAGGTGTGTGAAATCAGAATGGAGGTGTGTGAGGTCAGAATAGAGGTGTGTGAAGTCATAGAATGCAGGTGTGTGAAGTCACAATGCAGGTGTGTGAACTCATAAAATGGAGTTTTGTGAAGTCACAATGTAGATGTGTGAAGTCATAGAATGGAGGTGTGTGAAGTCATAGACTGGAGGTGTGTGAAGTCACAGAATGGAGGTGTGTGAAGTCATAGAATGGAGGTGTGTGAAGTCACAGAATGGAAGTGTGTGAAATCATAGAATGGAGGTGTGTGAAGACACAGAATGGAGGTGTGTGAAGTCAGAATGGAGGTGTGTGAAGTCATAGAATGGAGGTGTGTGAAGTCCGAATGGAGGTGTGAAGTCAGAATGGAGGTGGGTGAAGTCATAGAAATTAGGTGTGGAAAGTCATAGAATGGAGAAGTGTGAAGTCATAGAGTGGAGGTGAGTGAAGTCACAGATTCGAGGTCTGTGAAGTCATAGAATGGATGTGTGTGAAGTCAGAATGTAGGTGTTCGAAGTCATAGAATAGAGGTGTGTGACGTCAGAATCGATGTGTGTGAAGTCATAGAATGGAGGTGTGTGAACTCATAGAATGGAGGTGTGTGACGTCACAATGGAAGTTTGTGAAGTTATAGAATGGAGGTGTGTGAAGTCACAGAATAGAGGTGTGTGAAGTCATACAATGGAGGTGTGTGAAGTCAGAATGGAGGTGTGTGAAGTCACAGAATGGAGGTGTGTGAACTGAGAATGGAGGTGTGTGAAGTCATAGATGGAGGTGTGTGAAGTCATAGTATGGAGATATGTGAAATCATAGAATGGAGTTTTGTGAAGTCACAGAATGGAATTGTGTGAGTCGGAATTGAGGTGTGTGAAGTCATAGAATGTAGATGTGTGAAGTCATAGAATGGAGTATTGTGAAGTCAACGAAGGGAGGTTTGTGAAGTCATATAATGGAGGTATGAGAAATCAAATTAGAGAGGTGTGAAGTCGGAGAATGGAGGTGTGTGAAGTCATAGAATGGAGGTGGGTGAAGTCATAGAATGGAGGTGTGTGTATTCAGATTGGAGGTGTGTGAAGTCATAGAATGGAGGTGTGTCAACCCAGAAAGGAGGTGTGTGAAGTCACAGAATGGAGTTGAGTGAAGTCATAGAATGGAGGTGTGTGAAGTCATAGAATGGAGGTGTGTGAAGTCACAGAATTTAGGTGTGTGAAGTCAGAATGGAGGTGTGTGAGGTCAGAAGGCAGATGTGTGAAGTCATAGAATGGAGGTGTGTGAAGTCATAGAATGGAGGTGTGTGGAGTCATAGAATGGAAGTGTGTGAAGTCATAGAATGGAGGTGTGTGATGTCATAGAATGTAGGTGTGTGAAGTCATAGAATGGAGGTGTGTGAAGTCACGGAATGGAGGTGTGTGAAGTCACAGAATGGAGGTGTGTGAAGTTACAATGGAGGTGTGTGAAGTCATAGAATGGAGGTGTGTGAAGTCAAAGAATGGAGGTGTGTGAAGTCACAGATGGAGGTGTGTGAAATCACAGAATGGAGGTGTGTGAATTCGCAGAATGGAGGTTTGTAAAGTCACAGATTGGAGATGTGTGAAGTCACAGAGTGGAGGTGTGTGAAGTCATAGAATGGAGGTTTGTGAAGTCACAGAATGGAGGTGTGTGAAGTCAGAATAGAGGTGTGTAAAATCATAGAATTGAGGTGTGTGAAGTCAGAATGGAGCTGTGTTAAGTTATAGAATGGAGGCGTGTGAAGTCACAGAATGGAGGTTTGTGAAGTCATAGAATGGAGGTGTGTGAATTCAGATTGGAGGTGTGTGAAGTCATAGAATGGATGTGTGTCAACTCAGAAAGGAGGTGTGTGAAGTCATAGAATGGAGGTGATTGAAGTCATAGAATGGAGGTGTGTGAAATCATAGAATGGAGGTGTGTGAAGTCACAGAATTTAGGTGTGTGAAATCAGAATGGAGGTGTGTGAGGTCAGAATAGAGGTGTGTGAAGTCATAGAATGGAGGTGTGTGAAGTCACAATGCAGGTGTGTGAACTCATAAAATGGAGTTTTGTGAAGTCACAATGTAGGTGTGTGAAGTCATAGAATGGAGGTGTGTGAAGTCATAGACTGGAGGTGTGTGAAGTCACAGAATGGAGGTGTGTGAAGTCATAGAATGGAGGTGTGTGAAGTCACAGAATGGAAGTGTGTGAAATCATAGAATGGAGGTGTGTGAAGACACAGAATGGAGGTGTGTGAAGTCAGAATGGAGGTGTGTGAAGTCATAGAATGGAGGTGTGTGAAGTCCGAATGGAGGTGTGAAGTCAGAATGGAGGTGGGTGAAGTCATAGAAATTAGGTGTGGGAAGTCATAGAATGGAGAAGTGTGAAGTCATAGAGTGGAGGTGAGTGAAGTCACAGATTCGAGGTCTGTGAAGTCATAGAATGGATGTGTGTGAAGTCAGAATGTAGGTGTTCGAAGTCATAGAATAGAGGTGTGTGAAGTCAGAATCGATGTGTGTGAAGTCATAGAATGGAGGTGTGTGACGTCACAATGGAAGTTTGTGAAGTTATAGAATGGAGGTGTGTGAAGTCACAGAATAGAGGTGTGTGAAGTCATACAATGGAGGTGTGTGAAGTCAGAATGGAGGTGTGTGAAGTCACAGAATGGAGGTGTGTGAACTGAGAATGGAGGTGTGTGAAGTCATAGATGGAGGTGTGTGAAGTCATAGTATGGAGATATGTGAAATCATAGAATGGAGTTTTGTGAAGTCACAGAATGGAGTTGTGTGAGTCGGAATTGAGGTGTGTGAAGTCATAGAATGGAGTATTGTGAAGTCAACGAAGGGAGGTTTGTGAAGTCATATAATGGAGGTATGAGAAATCAAATTAGAGAGGTGTGAAGTCGGAGAATGGCGGTGTGTGAAGTCATAGAATGGAGGTGGTTGAAGTCATAGAATGGAGGTGTGTGTATTCAGATTGGAGGTGTGTGAAGTCATAGAATGGAGGTGTGTCAACTCAGAAAGGAGGTGTGTGAAGTCATAGAATGGAGGTGAGTGAAGTCATAGAATGGAGGTTTGTGAAATCATAGAATGGAGGTGTGTGAAGTCACAGAATTTAAGTGTGTGAAGTCAGAATGGAGGTGTGTTATGTCAGAATGGAGGTGTGTGAAGTCATAGAATGAAGGTGTGTGAAGTCACAATGCAGGTGTGTGAACTCATAAAATGGAGTTTTGTGAAGTCACAATGTAGATGTGTGAAGTCATAGAATGGAGGTGTGTGAAGTCATAGACTGGAGGTGTGTGAAGTCACAGAATGGAGGTGTGTGAAGTCATAGAATGGAGGTGTGTGAAGTCACAGAATGGAAGTGTGTGAAATCATAGAATGGAGGTGTGTGAAGACACAGAATGGAGGTGTGTGAAGTCAGAATGGAGGTGTGTGAAGTCATAGAATGGAGGTGTTTGAAGTCCGAATGGAGGTGTGAAGTCAGAATGGAGGTGGGTGAAGTCATAGAAATTAGGTGTGGGAAGTCATAGAATGGAGAAGTGTGAAGTCATAGAGTGGAGGTGAGTGAAGTCACAGATTCGAGGTCTGTGAAGTCATAGAATGGATGTGTGTGAAGTCAGAATGTAGGTGTTCGAAGTCATAGAATAGAGGTGTGTGAAGTCAGAATCGATGTGTGTGAAGTCATAGAATGGAGGTGTGTGAACTCATAGAATGGAGGTGTGTGACGTCACAATGGAAGTTTGTGAAGTTATAGAATGGAGGTGTGTGAAGTCACAGAATAGAGGTGTGTGAAGTCATACAATGGAGGTGTGTGAAGTCAGAATGGAGGTGTGTGAAGTCACAGAATGGAGGTGTGTGAACTGAGAATGGAGGTGTGTGAAGTCATAGATGGAGGTGTGTGAAGTCATAGTATGGAGATATGTGAAATCATAGAATGGAGTTTTGTGAAGTCACAGAATGGAGTTGTGTGAGTCGGAATTGAGGTGTGTGAAGTCATAGAATGGAGTATTGTGAAGTCAACGAAGGGAGGTTTGTGAAGTCATATAATGGAGGTATGAGAAATCAAATTAGAGAGGTGTGAAGTCGGAGAATGGCGGTGTGTGAAGTCATAGAATGGAGGTGGTTGAAGTCATAGAATGGAGGTGTGTGTATTCAGATTGGAGGTGTGTGAAGTCATAGAATGGAGGTGTGTCAACTCAGAAAGGAGGTGTGTGAAGTCATAGAATGGAGGTGAGTGAAGTCATAGAATGGAGGTGTGTGAAATCATAGAATGGAGGTGTGTGAAGTCACAGAATTTAAGTGTGTGAAGTCAGAATGGAGGTGTGTTAGGTCAGAATGGAGGTGTGTGAAGTCATAGAATGGAGGTGTGTGAAGTCACAATGCAGGTGTGTGAACTCATAAAATGGAGTTTTGTGAAGTCACAATGTAGGTGTGTGAAGTCATAGAATGGAGGTGTGTGAAGTCATAGACTGGAGGTGTGTGAAGTCACAGAATGGAGGTGTGTGAAGTCATAGAATGGAGGTGTGTGAAGTCACAGAATGGAAGTGTGTGAAATCATAGAATGGAGGTGTGTGAAGACACAGAATGGAGGTTTGTGAAGTCAGAATGGAGGTGTGTGAAGTCATAGAATGGAGGTGTGTGAAGTCCGAATGGAGGTGTGAAGTCAGAATGGAGGTGGGTGAAGTCATAGAAATTAGGTGTGGGAAGTCATAGAATGGAGAAGTGTGAAGTCATAGAGTGGAGGTGAGTGAAGTCACAGATTCGAGGTCTGTGAAGTCATAGAATGGATGTGTGTGAAGTGAGAATGTAGGTGTTCGAAGTCATAGAATAGAGGTGTGTGAAGTCAGAATCGATGTGTGTGAAGTCATAGAATGGAGGTGTGTGAACTCATAGAATGGAGGTGTGTGACGTCACAATGGAAGTTTGTGAAGTTATAGAATGGAGGTGTGTGAAGTCACAGAATAGAGGTGTGTGAAGTCATACAATGGAGGTGTGTGAAGTCAGAATGGAGGTGTGTGAAGTCACAGAATGGAGGTGTGTGAACTGAGAATGGAGGTGTGTGAAGTCATAGATGGAGGTGTGTGAAGTCATAGTATGGAGATATGTGAAATCATAGAATGGAGTTTTGTGAAGTCACAGAATGGAGTTGTGTGAGTCAGAATTGAGGTGTGTGAAGTCATAGAATGTAGATGTGTGAAGTCATAGAATGGAGTATTGTGAAGTCAACGAAGGGAGGTTTGTGAAGTCATATAATGGAGGTATGAGAAATCAAATTAGAGAGGTGTGAAGTCGGAGAATGGAGGTGTGTGAAGTCATAGAATGGAGGTGGGTGAAGTCATAGAATGGAGGTGTGTGTATTCAGATTGGAGGTGTGTGAAGTCATAGAATGGAGGTGTGTCAACCCAGAAAGGAGGTGTGTGAAGTCACAGAATGGAGGTGAGTGAAGTCATAGAATGGAGGTGTGTGAAGTCATAGAATGGAGGTGTGTGAAGTCACAGAATTTAGGTGTGTGAAGTCAGAATGGAGGTGTGTGAGGTCAGAAGGCAGATGTGTGAAGTCATAGAATGGAGGTGTGTGAAGTCATAGAATGGAGGTGTGTGGAGTCATAGAATGGAAGTGTGTGAAGTCATAGAATGGAGGTGTGTGATGTCATAGAATGTAGGTGTGTGAAGTCATAGAATGGAGGTGTGTGAAGTCACGGAATGGAGGTGTGTGAAATCACAGAATGGAGGTGTGTGAAGTTACAATGGAGGTGTGTGAAGTCATAGAATGGAGGTGTGTGAAGTCAAAGAATGGAGGTGTGTGAAGTCACAGATGGAGGTGTGTGAAATCACAGAATGGAGGTGTGTGAATTCGCAGAATGGAGGTTTGTAAAGTCGCAGATTGGAGATGTGTGAAGTCACAGAGTGGAGGTGTGTGAAGTCATAGAATGGAGGTTTGTGAAGTCACAGAATGGAGGTGTGTGAAGTCAGAATAGAGGTGTGTAAAATCATAGAATTGAGGTGTGTGAAGTCAGAATGGAGCTGTGTTAAGTTATAGAATGGAGGCGTGTGAAGTCACAGAATGGAGGTTTGTGAAGTCATAGAATGGAGGTGTGTGAATTCAGATTGGAGGTGTGTGAAGTCATAGAATGGATGTGTGTCAACTCAGAAAGGAGGTGTGTGAAGTCATAGAATGGAGGTGAGTGAAGTCATAGAATGGAGGTGTGTGAAATCATAGAATGGAGGTGTGTGAAGTCACAGAATTTAGGTGTGTGAAATCAGAATGGAGGTGTGTGAGGTCAGAATAGAGGTGTGTGAAGTCATAGAATGGAGGTGTGTGAAGTCACAATGCAGGTGTGTGAACTCATAAAATGGAGTTTTGTGAAGTCACAATGTAGGTGTGTGAAGTCATAGAATGGAGGTGTGTGAAGTCATAGACTGGAGGTGTGTGAAGTCACAGAATGGAGGTGTGTGAAGTCATAGAATGGAGGTGTGTGAAGTCACAGAATGGAAGTGTGTGAAATCATAGAATGGAGGTGTGTGAAGACACAGAATGGAGGTGTGTGAAGTCAGAATGGAGGTGTGTGAAGTCATAGAATGGAGGTGTGTGAAGTCCGAATGGAGGTGTGAAGTCAGAATGGAGGTGGGTGAAGTCATAGAAATTAGGTGTGGGAAGTCATAGAATGGAGAAGTGTGAAGTCATAGAGTGGAGGTGAGTGAAGTCACAGATTCGAGGTCTGTGAAGTCATAGAATGGATGTGTGTGAAGTCAGAATGTAGGTGTTCGAAGTCATAGAATAGAGGTGTGTGAAGTCAGAATCGATGTGTGTGAAGTCATAGAATGGAGGTGTGTGAACTCATAGAATGGAGGTGTGTGACGTCACAATGGAAGTTTGTGAAGTTATAGAATGGAGGTGTGTGAAGTCACAGAATAGAGGTGTGTGAAGTCATACAATGGAGGTGTGTGAAGTCAGAATGGAGGTGTGTGAAGTCACAGAATGGAGGTGTGTGAACTGAGAATGGAGGTGTGTGAAGTCATAGATGGAGGTGTGTGAAGTCATAGTATGGAGATATGTGAAATCATAGAATGGAGTTTTGTGAAGTCACAGAATGGAGTTGTGTGAGTCGGAATTGAGGTGTGTGAAGTCATAGAATGGAGTATTGTGAAGTCAACGAAGGGAGGTTTGTGAAGTCATATAATGGAGGTATGAGAAATCAAATTAGAGAGGTGTGAAGTCGGAGAATGGCGGTGTGTGAAGTCATAGAATGGAGGTGGTTGAAGTCATAGAATGGAGGTGTGTGTATTCAGATTGGAGGTGTGTGAAGTCATAGAATGGAGGTGTGTCAACTCAGAAAGGAGGTGTGTGAAGTCATAGAATGGAGGTGAGTGAAGTCATAGAATGGAGGTGTGTGAAATCATAGAATGGAGGTGTGTGAAGTCACAGAATTTAAGTGTGTGAAGTCAGAATGGAGGTGTGTTAGGTCAGAATGGAGGTGTGTGAAGTCATAGAATGGAGGTGTGTGAAGTCACAATGCAGGTGTGTGAACTCATAAAATGGAGTTTTGTGAAGTCACAATGTAGGTGTGTGAAGTCATAGAATGGAGGTGTGTGAAGTCATAGACTGGAGGTGTGTGAAGTCACAGAATGGAGGTGTGTGAAGTCATAGAATGGAGGTGTGTGAAGTCACAGAATGGAAGTGTGTGAAATCATAGAATGGAGGTGTGTGAAGACACAGAATGGAGGTTTGTGAAGTCAGAATGGAGGTGTGTGAAGTCATAGAATGGAGGTGTGTGAAGTCCGAATGGAGGTGTGAAGTCAGAATGGAGGTGGGTGAAGTCATAGAAATTAGGTGTGGGAAGTCATAGAATGGAGAAGTGTGAAGTCATAGAGTGGAGGTGAGTGAAGTCACAGATTCGAGGTCTGTGAAGTCATAGAATGGATGTGTGTGAAGTGAGAATGTAGGTGTTCGAAGTCATAGAATAGAGGTGTGTGAAGTCAGAATCGATGTGTGTGAAGTCATAGAATGGAGGTGTGTGAACTCATAGAATGGAGGTGTGTGACGTCACAATGGAAGTTTGTGAAGTTATAGAATGGAGGTGTGTGAAGTCACAGAATAGAGGTGTGTGAAGTCATACAATGGAGGTGTGTGAAGTCAGAATGGAGGTGTGTGAAGTCACAGAATGGAGGTGTGTGAACTGAGAATGGAGGTGTGTGAAGTCATAGATGGAGGTGTGTGAAGTCATAGTATGGAGATATGTGAAATCATAGAATGGAGTTTTGTGAAGTCACAGAATGGAGTTGTGTGAGTCAGAATTGAGGTGTGTGAAGTCATAGAATGTAGATGTGTGAAGTCATAGAATGGAGTATTGTGAAGTCAACGAAGGGAGGTTTGTGAAGTCATATAATGGAGGTATGAGAAATCAAATTAGAGAGGTGTGAAGTCGGAGAATGGAGGTGTGTGAAGTCATAGAATGGAGGTGGGTGAAGTCATAGAATGGAGGTGTGTGTATTCAGATTGGAGGTGTGTGAAGTCATAGAATGGAGGTGTGTCAACCCAGAAAGGAGGTGTGTGAAGTCACAGAATGGAGGTGAGTGAAGTCATAGAATGGAGGTGTGTGAAGTCATAGAATGGAGGTGTGTGAAGTCACAGAATTTAGGTGTGTGAAGTCAGAATGGAGGTGTGTGAGGTCAGAAGGCAGATGTGTGAAGTCATAGAATGGAGGTGTGTGAAGTCATAGAATGGAGGTGTGTGGAGTCATAGAATGGAAGTGTGTGAAGTCATAGAATGGAGGTGTGTGATGTCATAGAATGTAGGTGTGTGAAGTCATAGAATGGAGGTGTGTGAAGTCACGGAATGGAGGTGTGTGAAATCACAGAATGGAGGTGTGTGAAGTTACAATGGAGGTGTGTGAAGTCATAGAATGGAGGTGTGTGAAGTCAAAGAATGGAGGTGTGTGAAGTCACAGATGGAGGTGTGTGAAATCACAGAATGGAGGTGTGTGAATTCGCAGAATGGAGGTTTGTAAAGTCGCAGATTGGAGATGTGTGAAGTCACAGAGTGGAGGTGTGTGAAGTCATAGAATGGAGGTTTGTGAAGTCACAGAATGGAGGTGTGTGAAGTCAGAATAGAGGTGTGTAAAATCATAGAATTGAGGTGTGTGAAGTCAGAATGGAGCTGTGTTAAGTTATAGAATGGAGGCGTGTGAAGTCACAGAATGGAGGTTTGTGAAGTCATAGAATGGAGGTGTGTGAATTCAGATTGGAGGTGTGTGAAGTCATAGAATGGATGTGTGTCAACTCAGAAAGGAGGTGTGTGAAGTCATAGAATGGAGGTGAGTGAAGTCATAGAATGGAGGTGTGTGAAATCATAGAATGGAGGTGTGTGAAGTCACAGAATTTAGGTGTGTGAAATCAGAATGGAGGTGTGTGAGGTCAGAATAGAGGTGTGTGAAGTCATAGAATGGAGGTGTGTGAAGTCACAATGCAGGTGTGTGAACTCATAAAATGGAGTTTTGTGAAGTCACAATGTAGGTGTGTGAAGTCATAGAATGGAGGTGTGTGAAGTCATAGACTGGAGGTGTGTGAAGTCACAGAATGGAGGTGTGTGAAGTCATAGAATGGAGGTGTGTGAAGTCACAGAATGGAAGTGTGTGAAATCATAGAATGGAGGTGTGTGTAGACACAGAATGGAGGTGTGTGAAGTCAGAATGGAGGTGTGTGAAGTCATAGAATGGAGGTGTGTGAAGTCCGAATGGAGGTGTGAAGTCAGAATGGAGGCGGGTGAAGTCATAGAAATTAGGTGTGGGAAGTCATAGAATGGAGAAGTGTGAAGTCATAGAGTGGAGGTGAGTGAAGTCACAGATTCGAGGTCTGTGAAGTCATAGAATGGATGTGTGTGAAGTCAGAATGTAGGTGTTCGAAGTCATAGAATAGAGGTGTGGAAGTCAGAATCGATGTGTGTGAAGTCATAGAATGGAGGTGTGTGAACTCATAGAATGGAGGTGTGTGACGTCACAATGGAAGTTTGTGAAGTTATAGAATGGAGGTGTGTGAAGTCACAGAATAGAGGTGTGTGAAGTCATACAATGGAGGTGTGTGAAGTCAGAATGGAGGTGTGTGAAGTCACAGAATGGAGGTGTGTGAACTGAGAATGGAGGTGTGTGAAGTCATAGATGGAGGTGTGTGAAGTCATAGTATGGAGATATGTGAAATCATAGAATGGAGTTTTGTGAAGTCACAGAATGGAGTTGTGTGAGTCGGAATTGAGGTGTGTGAAGTCATAGAATGGAGTATTGTGAAGTCAACGAAGGGAGGTTTGTGAAGTCATATAATGGAGGTATGAGAAATCAAATTAGAGAGGTGTGAAGTCGGAGAATGGCGGTGTGTGAAGTCATAGAATGGAGGTGGTTGAAGTCATAGAATGGAGGTGTGTGTATTCAGATTGGAGGTGTGTGAAGTCATAGAATGGAGGTGTGTCAACTCAGAAAGGAGGTGTGTGAAGTCATAGAATGGAGGTGAGTGAAGTCATAGAATGGAGGTGTGTGAAATCATAGAATGGAGGTGTGTGAAGTCACAGAATTTAAGTGTGTGAAGTCAGAATGGAGGTGTGTTAGGTCAGAATGGAGGTGTGTGAAGTCATAGAATGGAGGTGTGTGAAGTCACAATGCAGGTGTGTGAACTCATAAAATGGAGTTTTGTGAAGTCACAATGTAGATGTGTGAAGTCATAGAATGGAGGTGTGTGAAGTCATAGACTGGAGGTGTGTGAAGTCACAGAATGGAGGTGTGTGAAGTCATAGAATGGAGGTGTGTGAAGTCACAGAATGGAGGTGTGTGAAGTCAGAATGGAGGTGTGTGAAGTCATAGAATGGAGGTGTGTGAAGTCCGAATGGAGGTGTGAAGTCAGAATGGAGGTGGGTGAAGTCATAGAAATTAGGTGTGGGAAGTCATAGAATGGAGAAGTGTGAAGTCATAGAGTGGAGGTGAGTGAAGTCACAGATTCGAGGTCTGTGAAGTCATAGAATGAATGTGTGTGAAGTCAGAATGTAGGTGTTCGAAGTCATAGAATAGAGGTGTGTGAAGTCAGAATCGATGTGTGTGAAGTCATAGAATGGAGGTGTGTGAACTCATAGAATGGAGGTGTGTGACGTCACAATGGAAGTTTGTGAAGTTATAGAATGGAGGTGTGTGAAGTCACAGAATAGAGGTGTGTGAAGTCATACAATGGAGGTGTGTGAAGTCAGAATGGAGGTGTGTGAAGTCACAGAATGGAGGTGTGTGAACTGAGAATGGAGGTGTGTGAAGTCATAGATGGAGGTGTGTGAAGTCATAGTATGGAGATATGTGAAATCATAGAATGGAGTTTTGTGAAGTCACAGTATGGAGTTGTGTGAGTCAGAATTGAGGTGTGTGAAGTCATAGAATGTAGATGTGTGAAGTCATAGAATGGAGTATTGTGAAGTCAACGAAGGGAGGTTTGTGAAGTCATATAATGGAGGTATGAGAAATCAAATTAGAGAGGTGTGAAGTCGGAGAATGGAGGTGTGTGAAGTCATAGAATGGAGGTGGGTGAAGTCATAGAATGGAGGTGTGTGTATTCAGATTGGAGGTGTGTGAAGTCATAGAATGGAGGTGTGTCAACCCAGAAAGGAGGTGTGTGAAGTCATAGAATGGAGGTGAGTGAAGTCATAGAATGGAGGTGTGTGAAGTCATAGAATGGAGGTGTGTGAAGTCACAGAATGGAGGTGTGGGAAGTCACAGATTGCAGGAGTGTGAAGTCACAGAATGGAGGTGTGTGAACCCAGAATGGAGGTGTGTAAAGTCACAGAATGGAGGTGTGTGAAGTCATAGAATGGAGGTGTGTCAACTCAGAAAGGAGGTGTGTGAAGTCAAAGAATGGCGGTGTGTGAAGTCATGGAATGGAGGTTTGTGAAGTCAAACATTGGAATTGTGTGAAGTTACAGAAAGGAGATGTGTGAAGTCATAGAATGGAGGTGTGTGAAGTCATAGAATGGAGGAGTGTGAAGTCAGAATGGAGATTTGTGAAGTCATAGAATGGAGGTGTGTGAAGTCCTAGATTGTTGGTGTATGAAGTCATAGAATGGAGGTGTATGAAGTCATAGAATGGAGGTGTGTGAAGTCAGAAGGCAGATGTGTGAAGTCATAGAATGGAGGTGTGTGAAGTCATAGAATGGAGGTGTGTGAAGTCATAGAATGGAAGTGTGTGAAGTCATAGAATGGAGGTGTGTGATGTCATAGAATGTAGGTGTGTGAAGTCATAGAATGGAGGTGTGTGAAGTCATGGAAGGGAGGTGTGTGAAGTCACAGAATGGAGGTGTGTGAAGTTACAATGGAGGTGTGTGAAGTCACAGAATGGAGGTGTGTGAACTGAGAATGGAGGTGTGTGAATTCAAAATGGAGCTGTGTTAAGTTATAGAATGGAGGTGTGTGAAGTCAAAATGGAGGTGTGTGAACTCCTAGAATGGAGGTGTGTGAAGTCACAGAATGGAGGTGTGTGAAGTCATAGAATGTAGGTGTGTGAATTCAGATTGGAGGTGTGTGAAGTCATAGAATGGATGTGTGTCAACTCAGAAAGGAGGTGTGTGAAGTCATAGAATGGAGGTGAGTGAAGTCATAGAATGGAGGTTTGTGAAATCATAGAATGGAGGTGTGTGAAGTCACAGAATTTAAGTGTGTGAAGTCAGAATGGAGGTGTGTTAGGTCAGAATGGAGGTGTGTGAAGTCACAGAATGGAGGTGTGTGAACTGAGAATGGAGGTGTGTGAAGTCATAGATGGAGTTGTGTGAAGTCATAGTATGGAGATATGTGAAATCATAGAATGCAGTTTTGTGAAGTCACAGAATGGAGTTGTGTGAGTCAGAATTGAGGTGTGTGAAGTCATAGAATGTAGATGTGTGAAGTCATAGAATGGAGTATTGTGAAGTCAACGAAGGGAGGTTTGTGAAGTCATATAATGGAGGTATGAGAAATCAAATTAGAGAGGTGTGAAGTCGGAGAATGGAGGTGTGTGAAGTCATAGAATGGAGGTGGGTGAAGTCATAGAATGGAGGTGTGTGTATTCAGATTGGAGGTGTGTGAAGTCATAGCATGGAGGTGTGTCAACCCAGAAAGGAGGTGTGTGAAGTCATAGAATGGAGGTGAGTGAAGTCATAGAATGGAGGTGTGTGAAGTCATAGAATGGAGGTGTGTGAAGTCACAGAATTTAGGTGTGTGAAGTCAGAATGGAGGTGTGTGAGGTCAGAAGGCAGATGTGTGAAGTCATAAAATGGAGGTGTGTGAAGTCACAGAATGGAGGTGTGTGAAGTCATAGAATGGAAGTGTGTGAAGTCATAGAATGGAGGTGTGTGATGTCATAGAATGTAGGTGTGTGAAGTCATAGAATGGAGGTGTGTGAAGCTACGGAAGGGAGGTGTGTGAAGTCACAGAATGGAGGTGTGTGAAGTTACAATGGAGGTGTGTGAAGTCATAGAATGGAGGTGTGTGAAGTCAAAGAATGGAGGTGTGTGAAGTCACAGATGGAGGTGTGTGAAATCACAGAATGGAGGTGTGTGAATTCGCAGAATGGAGGTTTGTAAAGTCACAGATTGGAGATGTGTGAAGTCACAGAGTGGAGGTGTGTGAAGTCATAGAATGGAGGTTTGTGAAGTCACAGAATGGAGGTGTGTGAAGTCAGAATAGAGGTGTGTAAAATCATAGAATTGAGGTGTGTGAAGTCAGAATGGAGCTGTGTTAAGTTATAGAATGGAGGCGTGTGAAGTCACAGAATGGAGGTTTGTGAAGTCATAGAATGGAGGTGTGTGAATTCAGATTGGAGGTGTGTGAAGTCATAGAATGGATGTGTGTCAACTCAGAAAGGAGGTGTGTGAAGTCATAGAATGGAGGTGAGTGAAGTCATAGAATGGAGGTGTGTGAAATCATAGAATGGATGTGTGTGAAGTCACAGAATTTAGGTGTGTGAAATCAGAATGGAGGTGTGTGAGGTCAGAATGGAGGTGTGTGAACTCATAGAATGGAGGTGTGTGAAGTCCGAATGGAGGTGTGAAGTCAGAATGGAGGTGGGTGAAGTCATAGAAATTAGGTGTGGGAAATCATAGAATGGAGAAATGTGTAGTCATAGAGTGGAGGTGAGTGAAGTCACAGATTCGAGGTCTGTGAAGTCATAGAATGGATGTGTGTGAAGTCAGAATGTAGGTGTTCGAAGTCATAGAATAGAGGTGTGTGAAGTCAGAATCGTGGTGTGTGAAGTCATAGAATGGAGGTGTGTGAACTCATAGAATGGAGGTGTGTGACGTCACAATGGAAGTTTGTGAAGTCATAGAATGGAGGTGTGTGATGTCATAGAATGTAGGTGGGTGAAGTCATAGAATGGAGGTGTGTGAAGTCATGGAAGGGAGGTGTGTGAAGTCACAGAATGGAGGTGTCTGAAGTTACAATGGAGGTGTGTGAAGTCACAGAATGGAGGTGTGTGACCTGAGAACGGAGGTGTGTGAAGTCATAGATGGAGGTGTGTGAAGTCATAGTATGGAGATATGTGAAATCATAGAATGGAGATTTGTGAAGTCACAGAGTGGAATTGTGTGAGTCAGAATTGAGGTGTGTGAAGTCATAGAATGTAGATGTGTGAAGTCATAGAATGGAGTATTGTGAAGTCAACGAAGGGAGGTTTGTGAAGTCATAGAATGGAGGTATGAGAAATCAAATTAGAGGGGTGTGAAGTCGGAGAATGGAGGTGTGTGAAGTCATAGAATGGAGGTGTGTGAAGTCACAGAATTTAGGTGTGTGAAGTCAGAATGGAGGTGTGTGAGGTCAGAAGGCAGATGTGTGAAGTCATAGAATGGAGGTGTGTGAAGTCATAGAATGGAGGTGTGTGGAGTCATAGAATGGAAGTGTGTGAAGTCATAGAATGGAGGTGTGTGATGTCATAGAATGTAGGTGTGTGAAGTCATAGAATGGAGATGTGTGAAGTCACGGAATGGAGGTGTGTGAAATCACAGAATGGAGGTGTGTGAAGTTACAATGGAGGTGTGTGAAGTCATAGAATGGAGGTGTGTGAAGTCAAAGAATGGAGGTGTGTGAAGTCACAGATGGAGGTGTGTGAAATCACAGAATGGAGGTGTGTGAATTCGCAGAATGGAGGTTTGTAAAGTCACAGATTGGAGATGTGTGAAGTCACAGAGTGGAGGTGTGTGAAGTCATAGAATGGAGGTTTGTGAAGTCACAGAATGGAGGTGTGTGAAGTCAGAATAGAGGTGTGTAAAATCATAGAATTGAGGTGTGTGAAGTCAGAATGGAGCTGTGTTAAGTTATAGAATGGAGGCGTGTGAAGTCACAGAATGGAGGTTTGTGAAGTCATAGAATGGAGGTGTGTGAATTCAGATTGGAGGTGTGTGAAGTCATAGAATGGATGTGTGTCAACTCAGAAAGGAGGTGTGTGAAGTCATAGAATGGAGGTGAGTGAAGTCATAGAATGGAGGTGTGTGAAATCATAGAATGGAGGTGTGTGAAGTCACAGAATTTAGGTGTGTGAAATCAGAATGGAGGTGTGTGAGGTCAGAATAGAGGTGTGTGAAGTCATAGAATGGAGGTGTGTGAAGTCACAATGCAGGTGTGTGAACTCATAAAATGGAGTTTTGTGAAGTCACAATGTAGGTGTGTGAAGTCATAGAATGGAGGTGTGTGAAGTCATAGACTGGAGGTGTGTGAAGTCACAGAATGGAGGTGTGTGAAGTCATAGAATGGAGGTGTGTGAAGTCACAGAATGGAAGTGTGTGAAATCATAGAATGGAGGTGTGTGAAGACACAGAATGGAGGTGTGTGAAGTCAGAATGGAGGTGTGTGAAGTCATAGAATGGAAGTGTGTGAAGTCCGAATGGAGGTGTGAAGTCAGAATGGAGGTGGGTGAAGTCATAGAAATTAGGTGTGGGAAGTCATAGAATGGAGAAGTGTGAAGTCATAGAGTGGAGGTGAGTGAAGTCACAGATTCGAGGTCTGTGAAGTCATAGAATGGATGTGTGTGAAGTCAGAATGTAGGTGTTCGAAGTCATAGAATAGAGGTGTGTGAAGTCAGAATCGATGTGTGTGAAGTCATAGAATGGAGGTGTGTGAACTCATAGAATGGAGGTGTGTGACGTCACAATGGAAGTTTGTGAAGTTATAGAATGGAGGTGTGTGAAGTCACAGAATAGAGGTGTGTGAAGTCATACAATGGAGGTGTGTGAAGTCAGAATGGAGGTGTGTGAAGTCACAGAATGGAGGTGTGTGAACTGAGAATGGAGGTGTGTGAAGTCATAGATGGAGGTGTGTGAAGTCATAGTATGGAGATATGTGAAATCATAGAATGGAGTTTTGTGAAGTCACAGAATGGAGTTGTGTGAGTCGGAATTGAGGTGTGTGAAGTCATAGAATGGAGTATTGTGAAGTCAACGAAGGGAGGTTTGTGAAGTCATATAATGGAGGTATGAGAAATCAAATTAGAGAGGTGTGAAGTCGGAGAATGGCGGTGTGTGAAGTCATAGAATGGAGGTGGTTGAAGTCATAGAATGGAGGTGTGTGTATTCAGATTGGAGGTGTGTGAAGTCATAGAATGGAGGTGTGTCAACCCAGAAAGGAGGTGTGTGAAGTCAAAGAATGGAGGTGAGTGAAGTCATAGAATGGAGGTGTGTGAAGTCATAGAATGGAGGTGTGTGAAGTCACAGAATGGAGGTGTGGGAAGTCACAGATTGCAGGAGTGTGAAGTCACAGAATGGAGGTGTGTGAACCCAGAATGGAGGTGTGTAAAGTCACAGAATGGAGGTGTGTGAAGTCATAGAATGGAGGTGTGTCAACTCAGAAAGGAGGTGTGTGAAGTCAAAGAATGGCGGTGTGTGAAGTCATGGAATGGAGGTTTGTGAAGTCAAACATTGGAATTGTGTGAAGTTACAGAAAGGAGATGTGTGAAGTCATAGAATGGAGGTGTGTGAAGTCATAGAATGGAGGAGTGTGAAGTCAGAATGGAGATTTGTGAAGTCATAGAATGGAGGTGTGTGAAGTCCTAGATTGTTGGTGTATGAAGTCATAGAATGGAGGTGTATGAAGTCATAGAATGGAGGTGTGTGAAGTCAGAAGGCAGATGTGTGAAGTCATAGAATGGAGGTGTGTGAAGTCATAGAATGGAGGTGTGTGAAGTCATAGAATGGAAGTGTGTGAAGTCATAGAATGGAGGTGTGTGATGTCATAGAATGTAGGTGTGTGAAGTCATAGAATGGAGGTGTGTGAAGTCATGGAAGGGAGGTGAGTGAAGTCATAGAATGGAGGTGCGTGAAGTCACAGAATTTAGGTGTGTGAAATCAGAATGGAGGTGTGTGAGGTCAGAGTAGAGGTGTGTGAAGTCATAGAATGGAGGTGTGTGAAGTCACAATGCAGGTGTGTGAACTCATAAAATGGAGTTTTGTGAAGTCACAATGTAGGTGTGTGAAGTCATAGAATGGAGGTGTGTGAAGTCATAGACTGGAGGTGTGTGAAGTCACAGAATGGAGGTGTGTGAAGTCATAGAATGGAGGTGTGTGAAGTCACAGAATGGAAGTGTGTGAAATCATAGAATGGAGGTGTGTGAAGACACAGAATGGAGGTGTGTGAAGTCAGAATGGAGGTGTGTGAAGTCATAGAATGGAAGTGTGTGAAGTCCGAATGGAGGTGTGAAGTCAGAATGGAGGTGGGTGAAGTCATAGAAATTAGGTGTGGGAAGTCATAGAATGGAGAAGTGTGAAGTCATAGAGTGGAGGTGAGTGAAGTCACAGATTCGAGGTCTGTGAAGTCATAGAATGGATGTGTGTGAAGTCAGAATGTAGGTGTTCGAAGTCATAGAATAGAGGTGTGTGAAGTCAGAATCGATGTGTGTGAAGTCATAGAATGGAGGTGTGTGAACTCATAGAATGGAGGTGTGTGACGTCACAATGGAAGTTTGTGCAGTTATAGAATGGAGGTGTGTGAAGTCACAGAATAGAGGTGTGTGAAGTCATACAATGGAGGTGTGTGAAGTCAGAATGGAGGTGTGTGAAGTCACAGAATGGAGGTGTGTGAACTGAGAATGGAGGTGTGTGAAGTCATAGATGGAGGTGTGTGAAGTCATAGTATGGAGATATGTGAAATCATAGAATGGAGTTTTGTGAAGTCACAGAATGGAGTTGTGTGAGTCGGAATTGAGGTGTGTGAAGTCATAGAATGGAGTATTGTGAAGTCAACGAAGGGAGGTTTGTGAAGTCATATAATGGAGGTATGAGAAATCAAATTAGAGAGGTGTGAAGTCGGAGAATGGAGGTGTGTGAAGTCATAGAATGGAGGTGGTTGAAGTCATAGAATGGAGGTGTGTGTATTCAGATTGGAGGTGTGTGAAGTCATAGAATGGAGGTGTGTCAACCCAGAAAGGAGGTGTGTGAAGTCATAGAATGGAGGTGAGTGAAGTCATAGAATGGAGGTGTGTGAAGTCATAGAATGGAGGTGTGTGAAGTCACAGAATGGAGGTGTGGGAAGTCACAGATTGCAGGAGTGTGAAGTCACAGAATGGAGGTGTGTGAACCCAGAATGGAGGTGTGTAAAGTCACAGAATGGAGGTGTGTGAAGTCATAGAATGGAGGTGTGTCAACTCAGAAAGGAGGTGTGTGAAGTCAAAGAATGGCGGTGTGTGAAGTCATGGAATGGAGGTTTGTGAAGTCAAACATTGGAATTGTGTGAAGTTACAGAAAGGAGATGTGTGAAGTCATAGAATGGAGGTGTGTGAAGTCATAGAATGGAGGAGTGTGAAGTCAGAATGGAGATTTGTGAAGTCATAGAATGGAGGTGTGTGAAGTCCTAGATTGTTGGTGTATGAAGTCATAGAATGGAGGTGTATGAAGTCATAGAATGGAGGTGTGTGAAGTCAGAAGGCAGATGTGTGAAGTCATAGAATGGAGGTGTGTGAAGTCATAGAATGGAGGTGTGTGAAGTCATAGAATGGAAGTGTGTGAAGTCATAGAATGGAGGTGTGTGATGTCATAGAATGTAGGTGTGTGAAGTCATAGAATGGAGGTGTGTGAAGTCATGGAAGGGAGGTGTGTGAAGTCACAGAATGGAGGTGTGTGAAGTTACAATGGAGGTGTGTGAAGTCACAGAATGGAGGTGTGTGAACTGAGAATGGAGGTGTGTGAATTCAAAATGGAGCTGTGTTAAGTTATAGAATGGAGGTGTGTGAAGTCAAAATGGAGGTGTGTGAACTCATAGAATGGAGGTGTGTGAAGTCACAGAATGGAGGTGTGTGAAGTCATAGAATGTAGGTGTGTGAATTCAGATTGGAGGTGTGTGAAGTCATAGAATGGATGTGTGTCAACTCAGAAAGGAGGTGTGTGAAGTCATAGAATGGAGGTGAGTGAAGTCATAGAATGGAGGTTTGTGAAATCATAGAATGGAGGTGTGTGAAGTCACAGAATTTAAGTGTGTGAAGTCAGAATGGAGGTGTGTTAGGTCAGAATGGAGGTGTGTGAAGTCACAGAATGGAGGTGTGTGAACTGAGAATGGAGGTGTGTGAAGTCATAGATGGAGTTGTGTGAAGTCATAGTATGGAGATATGTGAAATCATAGAATGCAGTTTTGTGAAGTCACAGAATGGAGTTGTGTGAGTCAGAATTGAGGTGTGTGAAGTCATAGAATGTAGATGTGTGAAGTCATAGAATGGAGTATTGTGAAGTCAACGAAGGGAGGTTTGTGAAGTCATATAATGGAGGTATGAGAAATCAAATTAGAGAGGTGTGAAGTCGGAGAATGGAGGTGTGTGAAGTCATAGAATGGAGGTGGGTGAAGTCATACAATGGAGGTGTGTGTATTCAGATTGGAGGTGTGTGAAGTCATAGCATGGAGGTGTGTCAACCCAGAAAGGAGGTGTGTGAAGTCATAGAATGGAGGTGAGTGAAGTCATAGAATGGAGGTGTGTGAAGTCATAGAATGGAGGTGTGTGAAGTCACAGAATTTAGGTGTGTGAAGTCAGAATGGAGGTGTGTGAGGTCAGAAGGCAGATGTGTGAAGTCATAAAATGGAGGTGTGTGAAGTCACAGAATGGAGGTGTGTGAAGTCATAGAATGGAAGTGTGTGAAGTCATAGAATGGAGGTGTGTGATGTCATAGAATGTAGGTGTGTGAAGTCATAGAATGGAGGTGTGTGAAGCTACGGAAGGGAGGTGTGTGAAGTCACAGAATGGAGGTGTGTGAAGTTACAATGGAGGTGTGTGAAGTCATAGAATGGAGGTGTGTGAAGTCAAAGAATGGAGGTGTGTGAAGTCACAGATGGAGGTGTGTGAAATCACAGAATGGAGGTGTGTGAATTCGCAGAATGGAGGTTTGTAAAGTCACAGATTGGAGATGAGTGAAGTCACAGAGTGGAGGTGTGTGAAGTCATAGAATGGAGGTTTGTGAAGTCACAGAATGGAGGTGTGTGAAGTCAGAATAGAGGTGTGTAAAATCATAGAATTGAGGTGTGTGAAGTCAGAATGGAGCTGTGTTAAGTTATAGAATGGAGGCGTGTGAAGTCACAGAATGGAGGTTTGTGAAGTCATAGAATGGAGGTGTGTGAATTCAGATTGGAGGTGTGTGAAGTCATAGAATGGATGTGTGTCAACTCAGAAAGGAGGTGTGTGAAGTCATAGAATGGAGGTGAGTGAAGTCATAGAATGGAGGTGTGTGAAATCATAGAATGGATGTGTGTGAAGTCACAGAATTTAGGTGTGTGAAATCAGAATGGAGGTGTGTGAGGTCAGAATGGAGGTGTGTGAACTCATAGAATGGAGGTGTGTGAAGTCCGAATGGAGGTGTGAAGTCAGAATGGAGGTGGGTGAAGTCATAGAAATTAGGTGTGGGAAATCATAGAATGGAGAAATGTGTAGTCATAGAGTGGAGGTGAGTGAAGTCACAGATTCGAGGTCTGTGAAGTCATAGAATGGATGTGTGTGAAGTCAGAATGTAGGTGTTCGAAGTCATAGAATAGAGGTGTGTGAAGTCAGAATCGATGTGTGTGAAGTCATAGAATGGAGGTGTGTGAACTCATAGAATGGAGGTGTGTGACGTCACAATGGAAGTTTGTGAAGTTATAGAATGGAGGTGTGTGAAGTCACAGAATAGAGGTGTGTGAAGTCATACAATGGAGGTGTGTGAAGTCAGAATGGAGGTGTGTGAAGTCACAGAATGGAGGTGTGTGAACTGAGAATGGAGGTGTGTGAAGTCATAGATGGAGGTGTGTGAAGTCATAGTATGGAGATATGTGAAATCATAGAATGGAGTTTTGTGAAGTCACAGAATGGAGTTGTGTGAGTCGGAATTGAGGTGTGTGAAGTCATAGAATGGAGTATTGTGAAGTCAACGAAGGGAGGTTTGTGAAGTCATATAATGGAGGTATGAGAAATCAAATTAGAGAGGTGTGAAGTCGGAGAATGGCGGTGTGTGAAGTCATAGAATGGAGGTGGTTGAAGTCATAGAATGGAGGTGTGTGTATTCAGATTGGAGGTGTGTGAAGTCATAGAATGGAGGTGTGTCAACCCAGAAAGGAGGTGTGTGAAGTCATAGAATGGAGGTGAGTGAAGTCATAGAATGGAGGTGTGTGAAGTCATAGAATGGAGGTGTGTGAAGTCACAGAATGGAGGTGTGGGAAGTCACAGATTGCAGGAGTGTGAAGTCACAGAATGGAGGTGTGTGAACCCAGAATGGAGGTGTGTAAAGTCACAGAATGGAGGTGTGTGAAGTCATAGAATGGAGGTGTGTCAACTCAGAAAGGAGGTGTGTGAAGTCAAAGAATGGCGGTGTGTGAAGTCATGGAATGGAGGTTTGTGAAGTCAAACATTGGAATTGTGTGAAGTTACAGAAAGGAGATGTGTGAAGTCATAGAATGGAGGTGTGTGAAGTCATAGAATGGAGGAGTGTGAAGTCAGAATGGAGATTTGTGAAGTCATAGAATGGAGGTGTGTGAAGTCCTAGATTGTTGGTGTATGAAGTCATAGAATGGAGGTGTATGAAGTCATAGAATGGAGGTGTGTGAAGTCAGAAGGCAGATGTGTGAAGTCATAGAATGGAGGTGTGTGAAGTCATAGAATGGAGGTGTGTGAAGTCATAGAATGGAAGTGTGTGAAGTCATAGAATGGAGGTGTGTGATGTCATAGAATGTAGGTGTGTGAAGTCATAGAATGGAGGTGTGTGAAGTCATGGAAGGGAGGTGAGTGAAGTCATAGAATGGAGGTGCGTGAAGTCACAGAATTTAGGTGTGTGAAATCAGAATGGAGGTGTGTGAGGTCAGAATAGAGGTGTGTGAAGTCATAGAATGGAGGTGTGTGAAGTCACAATGCAGGTGTGTGAACTCATAAAATGGAGTTTTGTGAAGTCACAATGTAGGTGTGTGAAGTCATAGAATGGAGGTGTGTGAAGTCATAGACTGGAGGTGTGTGAAGTCACAGAATGGAGGTGTGTGAAGTCATAGAATGGAGGTGTGTGAAGTCACAGAATGGAAGTGTGTGAAATCATAGAATGGAGGTGTGTGAAGACACAGAATGGAGGTGTGTGAAGTCAGAATGGAGGTGTGTGAAGTCATAGAATGGAAGTGTGTGAAGTCCGAATGGAGGTGTGAAGTCAGAATGGAGGTGGGTGAAGTCATAGAAATTAGGTGTGGGAAGTCATAGAATGGAGAAGTGTGAAGTCATAGAGTGGAGGTGAGTGAAGTCACAGATTCGAGGTCTGTGAAGTCATAGAATGGATGTGTGTGAAGTCAGAATGTAGGTGTTCGAAGTCATAGAATAGAGGTGTGTGAAGTCAGAATCGATGTGTGTGAAGTCATAGAATGGAGGTGTGTGAACTCATAGAATGGAGGTGTGTGACGTCACAATGGAAGTTTGTGAAGTTATAGAATGGAGGTGTGTGAAGTCACAGAATAGAGGTGTGTGAAGTCATACAATGGAGGTGTGTGAAGTCAGAATGGAGGTGTGTGAAGTCACAGAATGGAGGTGTGTGAACTGAGAATGGAGGTGTGTGAAGTCATAGATGGAGGTGTGTGAAGTCATAGTATGGAGATATGTGAAATCATAGAATGGAGTTTTGTGAAGTCACAGAATGGAGTTGTGTGAGTCGGAATTGAGGTGTGTGAAGTCATAGAATGGAGTATTGTGAAGTCAACGAAGGGAGGTTTGTGAAGTCATATAATGGAGGTATGAGAAATCAAATTAGAGAGGTGTGAAGTCGGAGAATGGCGGTGTGTGAAGTCATAGAATGGAGGTGGTTGAAGTCATAGAATGGAGGTGTGTGTATTCAGATTGGAGGTGTGTGAAGTCATAGAATGGAGGTGTGTCAACTCAGAAAGGAGGTGTGTGAAGTCATAGAATGGAGGTAAGTGAAGTCATAGAATGGAGGTTTGTGAAATCATAGAATGGAGGTGTGTGAAGTCACAGAATTTAAGTGTGTGAAGTCAGAATGGAGGTGTGTTAGGTCAGAATGGAGGTGTGTGAAGTCATAGAATGGAGGTGTGTGAAGTCACAATGCAGGTGTGTGAACTCATAAAATGGAGTTTTGTGAAGTCACAATGTAGATGTGTGAAGTCATAGAATGGAGGTGTGTGAAGTCATAGACTGGAGGTGTGTGAAGTCACAGAATGGAGGTGTGTGAAGTCATAGAATGGAGGTGTGTGAAGTCGCAGAATGGAGGTGTGTGAAGTCAGAATGGAGGTGTGTGAAGTCATAGAATGGAGGTGTGTGAAGTCCGAATGGAGGTGTGAAGTCAGAATGGAGGTGGGTGAAGTCATAGAAATTAGGTGTGGGAAGTCATAGAATGGAGAAGTGTGAAGTCATAGAGTGGAGGTGAGTGAAGTCACAGATTCGAGGTCTGTGAAGTCATAGAATGAATGTGTGTGAAGTCAGAATGTAGGTGTTCGAAGTCATAGAATAGAGGTGTGTGAAGTCAGAATCGATGTGTGTGAAGTCATAGAATGGAGGTGTGTGAACTCATAGAATGGAGGTGTGTGACGTCACAATGGAAGTTTGTGAAGTTATAGAATGGAGGTGTGTGAAGTCACAGAATGGAGGTGTGTGAAGTCATAGAATGTAGGTGTGTGAATTCAGATTGGAGGTGTGTGAAGTCATAGAATGGATGTGTGTCAACTCAGAAAGGAGGTGTGTGAAGTCATAGAATGGAGGTGTGTGGAGTCATAGAATGGAAGTGTGTGAAGTCATAGAATGGAGGTGTGTGATGTCATAGAATGTAGGTGTGTGAAGTCATAGAATGGAGGTGTGTGAAGTCACGGAATGGAGGTGTGTGAAATCACAGAATGGAGGTGTGTGAAGTTACAATGGAGGTGTGTGAAGTCATAGAATGGAGGTGTGTGAAGTCAAAGAATGGAGGTGTGTGAAGTCACAGATGGAGGTGTGTGAAATCACAGAATGGAGGTGTGTGAATTCGCAGAATGGAGGTTTGTAAAGTCACAGATTGGAGATGTGTGAAGTCACAGAGTGGAGGTGTGTGAAGTCATAGAATGGAGGTTTGTGAAGTCACAGAATGGAGGTGTGTGAAGTCAGAATAGAGGTGTGTAAAATCATAGAATTGAGGTGTGTGAAGTCAGAATGGAGCTGTGTTAAGTTATAGAATGGAGGCGTGTGAAGTCACAGAATGGAGGTTTGTGAAGTCATAGAATGGAGGTGTGTGAATTCAGATTGGAGGTGTGTGAAGTCATAGAATGGATGTGTGTCAACTCAGAAAGGAGGTGTGTGAAGTCATAGAATGGAGGTGAGTGAAGTCATAGAATGGAGGTGTGTGAAATCATAGAATGGAGGTGTGTGAAGTCACAGAATTTAGGTGTGTGAAATCAGAATGGAGGTGTGTGAGGTCAGAATAGAGGTGTGTGAAGTCATAGAATGGAGGTGTGTGAAGTCACAATGCAGGTGTGTGAACTCATAAAATGGAGTTTTGTGAAGTCACAATGTAGGTGTGTGAAGTCATAGAATGGAGGTGTGTGAAGTCATAGACTGGAGGTGTGTGAAGTCACAGAATGGAGGTGTGTGAAGTCATAGAATGGAGGTGTGTGAAGTCACAGAATGGAAGTGTGTGAAATCATAGAATGGAGGTGTGTGAAGACACAGAATGGAGGTGTGTGAAGTCAGAATGGAGGTGTGTGAAGTCATAGAATGGAGGTGTGTGAAGTCCGAATGGAGGTGTGAAGTCAGAATGGAGGTGGGTGAAGTCATAGAAATTAGGTGTGGGAAGTCATAGAATGGAGAAGTGTGAAGTCATAGAGTGGAGGTGAGTGAAGTCACAGATTCGAGGTCTGTGAAGTCATAGAATGGATGTGTGTGAAGTCAGAATGTAGGTGTTCGAAGTCATAGAATAGATGTGTGTGAAGTCAGAATCGATGTGTGTGAAGTCATAGAATGGAGGTGTGTGAACTCATAGAATGGAGGTGTGTGACGTCACAATGGAAGTTTGTGAAGTTATAGAATGGAGGTGTGTGAAGTCACAGAATAGAGGTGTGTGAAGTCATACAATGGAGGTGTGTGAAGTCAGAATGGAGGTGTGTGAAGTCACAGAATGGAGGTGTGTGAACTGAGAATGGAGGTGTGTGAAGTCATAGATGGAGGTGTGTGAAGTCATAGTATGGAGATATGTGAAATCATAGAATGGAGTTTTGTGAAGTCACAGAATGGAGTTGTGTGAGTCGGAATTGAGGTGTGTGAAGTCATAGAATGGAGTATTGTGAAGTCAACGAAGGGAGGTTTGTGAAGTCATATAATGGAGGTATGAGAAATCAAATTAGAGAGGTGTGAAGTCGGAGAATGGCGGTGTGTGAAGTCATAGAATGGAGGTGGTTGAAGTCATAGAATGGAGGTGTGTGTATTCAGATTGGAGGTGTGTGAAGTCATAGAATGGAGGTGTGTCAACTCAGAAAGGAGGTGTGTGAAGTCATAGAATGGAGGTAAGTGAAGTCATAGAATGGAGGTTTGTGAAATCATAGAATGGAGGTGTGTGAAGTCACAGAATTTAAGTGTGTGAAGTCAGAATGGAGGTGTGTTAGGTCAGAATGGAGGTGTGTGAAGTCATAGAATGGAGGTGTGTGAAGTCACAATGCAGGTGTGTGAACTCATAAAATGGAGTTTTGTGAAGTCACAATGTAGATGTGTGAAGTCATAGAATGGAGGTGTGTGAAGTCATAGACTGGAGGTGTGTGAAGTCACAGAATGGAGGTGTGTGAAGTCATAGAATGGAGGTGTGTGAAGTCGCAGAATGGAGGTGTGTGAAGTCAGAATGGAGGTGTGTGAAGTCATAGAATGGAGGTGTGTGAAGTCCGAATGGAGGTGTGAAGTCAGAATGGAGGTGGGTGAAGTCATAGAAATTAGGTGTGGGAAGTCATAGAATGGAGAAGTGTGAAGTCATAGAGTGGAGGTGAGTGAAGTCACAGATTCGAGGTCTGTGAAGTCATAGAATGAATGTGTGTGAAGTCAGAATGTAGGTGTTCGAAGTCATAGAATAGAGGTGTGTGAAGTCAGAATCGATGTGTGTGAAGTCATAGAATGGAGGTGTGTGAACTCATAGAATGGAGGTGTGTGACGTCACAATGGAAGTTTGTGAAGTTATAGAATGGAGGTGTGTGAAGTCACAGAATAGAGGTGTGTGAAGTCATACAATGGAGGTGTGTGAAGTCAGAATGGAGGTGTGTGAAGTCACAGAATGGAGGTGTGTGAACTGAGAATGGAGGTGTGTGAAGTCATAGATGGAGGTGTGTGAAGTCATAGTATGGAGATATGTGAAATCATAGAATGGAGTTTTGTGAAGTCACAGTATGGAGTTGTGTGAGTCAAAATTGAGGTGTGTGAAGTCATAGAATGTAGATGTGTGAAGTCATAGAATGGAGTATTGTGAAGTCAACGAAGGGAGGTTTGTGAAGTCATATAATGGAGGTATGAGAAATCAAATTAGAGAGGTGTGAAGTCGGAGAATGGCGGTGTGTGAAGTCATAGAATGGAGGTGGTTGAAGTCATAGAATGGAGGTGTGTGTATTCAGATTGGAGGTGTGTGAAGTCATAGAATGGAGGTGTGTCAACCCAGAAAGGAGGTGTGTGAAGTCATAGAATGGAGGTGAGTGAAGTCATAGAATGGAGGTGTGTGAAGTCATAGAATGGAGGTGTGTGAAGTCACAGAATGGAGGTGTGGGAAGTCACAGATTGCAGGAGTGTGAAGTCACAGAATGGAGGTGTGTGAACCCAGAATGGAGGTGTGTAAAGTCACAGAATGGAGGTGTGTGAAGTCATAGAATGGAGGTGTGTCAACTCAGAAAGGAGGTGTGTGAAGTCAAAGAATGGCGGTGTGTGAAGTCATGGAATGGAGGTTTGTGAAGTCAAACATTGGAATTGTGTGAAGTTACAGAAAGGAGATGTGTGAAGTCATAGAATGGAGGTGTGTGAAGTCATAGAATGGAGGAGTGTGAAGTCAGAATGGAGATTTGTGAAGTCATAGAATGGAGGTGTGTGAAGTCCTAGATTGTTGGTGTATGAAGTCATAGAATGGAGGTGTATGAAGTCATAGAATGGAGGTGTGTGAAGTCAGAAGGCAGATGTGAGAAGTCATAGAATGGAGGTGTGTGAAGTCATAGAATGGAGGTGTGTGAAGTCATAGAATGGAAGTGTGTGAAGTCATAGAATGGAGGTGTGTGATGTCATAGAATGTAGGTGTGTGAAGTCATAGAATGGAGGTGTGTGAAGTCATGGAAGGGAGGTGTGTGAAGTCACAGAATGGAGGTGTGTGAAGTTACAATGGAGGTGTGTGAAGTCACAGAATGGAGGTGTGTGAACTGAGAATGGAGGTGTGTGAATTCAAAATGGAGCTGTGTTAAGTTATAGAATGGAGGTGTGTGAAGTCAAAATGGAGGTGTGTGAACTCATAGAATGGAGGTGTGTGAAGTCACAGAATGGAGGTGTGTGAAGTCATAGAATGTAGGTGTGTGAATTCAGATT
Organism: Megascapheus bottae; assembly: GCA_024803745.1. Lineage (NCBI taxonomy): Eukaryota > Metazoa > Chordata > Mammalia > Rodentia > Geomyidae > Megascapheus > Megascapheus bottae. The sequence continues at coordinate 4,873,101 of JANJXV010000052.1, read as the reverse complement.
GGAGGTGTGTGAAGTCATAGAATGGATGTGTGTCAACTCAGAAAGGAGGTGTGTGAAGTCATAGAATGGAGGTGAGTGAAGTCATAGAATGGAGGTTTGTGAAATCATAGAATGGAGGTGTGTGAAGTCACAGAATTTAAGTGTGTGAAGTCAGAATGGAGGTGTGTTAGGTCAGAATGGAGGTGTGTGAAGTCACAGAATGGAGGTGTGTGAACTGAGAATGGAGGTGTGTGAAGTCATAGATGGAGTTGTGTGAAGTCATAGTATGGAGATATGTGAAATCATAGAATGCAGTTTTGTGAAGTCACAGAATGGAGTTGTGTGAGTCAGAATTGAGGTGTGTGAAGTCATAGAATGTAGATGTGTGAAGTCATAGAATGGAGTATTGTGAAGTCAACGAAGGGAGGTTTGTGAAGTCATATAATGGAGGTATGAGAAATCAAATTAGAGAGGTGTGAAGTCGGAGAATGGAGGTGTGTGAAGTCATAGAATGGAGGTGGGTGAAGTCATAGAATGGAGGTGTGTGTATTCAGATTGGAGGTGTGTGAAGTCATAGAATGGAGGTGTGTCAACCCAGAAAGGAGGTGTGTGAAGTCATAGAATGGAGGTGAGTGAAGTCATAGAATGGAGGTGTGTGAAGTCATAGAATGGAGGTGTGTGAAGTCACAGAATTTAGGTGTGTGAAGTCAGAATGGAGGTGTGTGAGGTCAGAAGGCAGATGTGTGAAGTCATAAAATGGAGGTGTGTGAAGTCACAGAATGGAGGTGTGTGAAGTCATAGAATGGAAGTGTGTGAAGTCATAGAATGGAGGTGTGTGATGTCATAGAATGTAGGTGTGTGAAGTCATAGAATGGAGGTGTGTGAAGCTACGGAAGGGAGGTGTGTGAAGTCACAGAATGGAGGTGTGTGAAGTTACAATGGAGGTGTGTGAAGTCATAGAATGGAGGTGTGTGAAGTCAAAGAATGGAGGTGTGTGAAGTCACAGATGGAGGTGTGTGAAATCACAGAATGGAGGTGTGTGAATTCGCAGAATGGAGGTTTGTAAAGTCACAGATTGGAGATGTGTGAAGTCACAGAGTGGAGGTGTGTGAAGTCATAGAATGGAGGTTTGTGAAATCACAGAATGGAGGTGTGTGAAGTCAGAATAGAGGTGTGTAAAATCATAGAATTGAGGTGTGTGAAGTCAGAATGGAGCTGTGTTAAGTTATAGAATGGAGGCGTGTGAAGTCACAGAATGGAGGTTTGTGAATCATAGAATGGAGGTGTGTGAATTCAGATTGGAGGTGTGTGAAGTCATAGAATGGATGTGTGTCAACTCAGAAAGGAGGTGTGTGAAGTCATAGAATGGAGGTGAGTGAAGTCATAGAATGGAGGTGTGTGAAATCATAGAATGGATGTGTGTGAAGTCACAGAATTTAGGTGTGTGAAATCAGAATGGAGGTGTGTGAGGTCAGAATGGAGGTGTGTGAACTCATAGAATGGAGGTGTGTGAAGTCCGAATGGAGGTGTGAAGTCAGAATGGAGGTGGGTGAAGTCATAGAAATTAGGTGTGGGAAATCATAGAATGGAGAAATGTGTAGTCATAGAGTGGAGGTGAGTGAAGTCACAGATTCGAGGTCTGTGAAGTCATAGAATGGATGTGTGTGAAGTCAGAATGTAGGTGTTCGAAGTCATAGAATAGAGGTGTGTGAAGTCAGAATCGTGGTGTGTGAAGTCATAGAATGGAGGTGTGTGAACTCATAGAATGGAGGTGTGTGACGTCACAATGGAAGTTTGTGAAGTCATAGAATGGAGGTGTGTGATGTCATAGAATGTAGGTGGGTGAAGTCATAGAATGGAGGTGTGTGAAGTCATGGAAGGGAGGTGTGTGAAGTCACAGAATGGAGGTGTGTGAAGTTACAATGGAGGTGTGTGAAGTCACAGAATGGAGGTGTGTGACCTGAGAACGGAGGTGTGTGAAGTCATAGATGGAGGTGTGTGAAGTCATAGTATGGAGATATGTGAAATCATAGAATGGAGATTTGTGAAGTCACAGAGTGGAATTGTGTGAGTCAGAATTGAGGTGTGTGAAGTCATAGAATGTAGATGTGTGAAGTCATAGAATGGAGTATTGTGAAGTCAACGAAGGGAGGTTTGTGAAGTCATAGAATGGAGGTATGAGAAATCAAATTAGAGGGTGTGAAGTCGGAGAATGGAGGTGTGTGAAGTCATAGAATGGAGATTTGTGAAGTCATAGAATGGAGGTGTGTGAAGTCATAGAATGGAGGTGTGTGAAGTCCTAGAATGTTGGTCTATGAAGTCATAGAATGGAGGTGTATGAAGTCATAGAATGGAGGTGTGTGAAGTCAGAAGGCAGACGTGTGAAGTCATAGAATGGAGGTGTGTGAAGTCATAGAATGGAGGTGTGTGAAGTCATAGAATGGAAGTGTGTGAATTCATAGAATGGAGGTGTGTGATGTCATAGAATGTAGGTGTGTGAAGTCATAGAATGGAGGTGTGTGAAGTCATGGAAGGCAGGTGTGTGAAGTCACAGAATGGAGGTGTGTGAAGTTACAATGGAGGTGTGTGAAGTCATAGAATGGAGGTGTGTGAAGTCAAAGAATGGAGGTGTGTGAAGTCACAGATGGAGGTGTGTGAAATCACAGAATGGAGGTGTGTGAATTCGCAGAATGGAGGTGTGTAAAGTCACAGATTGGAGATGTGTGAAGTCACAGAGTGGAGGTGTGTGAAGTCATAGAATGGAGGTTTGTGAAGTCACAGAATGGAGGTGTGTGAAGTCAGAAATAAGGTGTGTAAAATCATAGAATTGAGGTTTGTGAAGTCAGAATGGATCTGTGTTAAGTTATAGAATGGAGGTGTGTGAAGTCAAAATGGAGGTGTGTGAACTCATAGAATGGAGGTGTGTGAAGTCACAGAATGGAGGTGTGTGAAGTCATAGAATGGAGTTGTGTGAATTCAGATTGGAGGTGTGTGAAGTCATAGAATGGATGTGTGTCAACTCAGAAAGGAGGTGTGTGAAGTCATAGAATGGAGGTGAGTGAAGTCATAGAATGGAGGTGTGTGAAATCATAGAATGGAGGTGTGTGAAGTCACAGAATTTAGGTGTGTGAAGTCAGAATGGAGGTGTGTGAGGTCAGAATGGAGTTGTGTGAAGTCATAGAATGGAGGTGTGTGAAGTCACAATGCAGGTGTGTGAACTCATAAAATGGAGTTGTGTGAAGTCACAATGTAGGTGTGTGAAGTCATAGAATGGAGGTGTGTGAAGTCATAGACTGGAGGTGTGTGAAGTCACAGAATGGAGGTGTGTGAAGTCATAGAATGGAGGTGTGTGAAGTCACAGAATGTAAGTGTGTGAAATCATAGAATGGAGGTGTGTGAAGTCACAGAATGGAGGTGTGTGAAGTCAGAATGGAGGTGTGCGAAGTCATAGAATGGAGGTGTGTGAAGTCCGAATGGAGGTGTGAAGTGAGAATGGAGGTGGGTGAAGTCATAGAATGTAGATGTGGGAAGTCATAGAATGGAGTATTGTGAAGTCAACGAAGGGAGGTTTGTGAAGTCATATAATGGAGGTATGAGAAATCAAATTAGAGAGGTGTGAAGTCGGAGAATGGAGGTGTGTGAAGTCATAGAATGGAGGTGGGTGAAGTCATAGAATGGAGGTGTGTGTATTCAGATTGGAGGTGTGTGAAGTCATAGAATGGAGGTGTGTCAACTCAGAAAGGAGGTGTGTGAAGTCATAGAATGGAGGTAAGTGAAGTCATAGAATGGAGGTGTGTGAAATCATAGAATGGAGGTGTGTGAAGTCACAGCATTTAGGTGTGTGAAGTCAGAATGTAGGTGTGTGAGGTCAGAAGGCAGATGTGTGAAGTCATAGAATGGAGGTGTGTGAAGTCATAGAATGGAGGTGTGTGAAGTCATAGAATAGAAGTGTGTGAAGTCATAGAATGGAGGTGTGTGATGTCATAGAATGTAGGTGTGTGAAGTCATAGAATGGAGGTGTGTGAAGTCACGGAAGGGAGGTGTGTGAAGTCACAGAATGGAGGTGTGTGAAGTTACAATGGAGGTGTGTGAAGTCATAGAATGGAGGTGTGTGAAGTCAAAGAATGGAGGTGTGTGAAGTCACAGATGGAGGTGTGTGAAATCACAGAATGGAGGTGTGTGAAGTCATAGATGGAGGTGTGTAAAGTCATAGTGTGGAGATATGTGAAATCATAGAATGGAGTTTTGTGAAGTCACAGAATGGAGTTGTGTGAGTCAGAATTGAGGTGTGTGAAGTCATAGAATGTAGATGTGTGAAGTCATAGAATGGAGTATTGTGAAGTCACCGAAGGGACGTCTGTGAAGTCATAAAATGGAGTTGTGAGAAATCAAATTAGAGGGGTGTGAAGTCGGAGAATGGAGGTGTGTGAAGTCACAGAATGGAGGTGTGTGAAGTCATACAATATAGATGTGTAAAGTCAGAATGGAGGTGTGTGAAGTCACAGAATGGAGGTGTGTGAAATCATAGAATGGAGGTGTGTGAAGTCACAGAATTTAGGTGTGTGAAGTCAAAATGGAGGTGTGTGAGGTCAGAATGGAGGTGTGTGAAATCATAGAATGGAGGTGTGTGAAGTCACAATGCAGGTGTGTGAACTCATAAAATGGAGTTGTGTAAAGTCACAATGTAGGTGTGTGAAGTCATAGTATGGAGGTGTGTGAAGTCATAGGCTGGAGGTGTGTGAAGTCACAGAATGGAGGTGTGTGAAGTCATAGAATGGAGGTGTGTGAAGTCACAGAATGGAAGTCTGTGAAATCATAGAATGGAGGTGTGTGAAGTCACAGAATGGAGGTGTGTGAAGTCAGAATGGAGGTGTGTGAAGTCATAGAAATTAGGTGTGGGAAGTCATAGAATGGAGAAGTGTGAAGTCATAGAGTGGAGGTGAGTGAAGTCACAGATTCGAGATCTGTGAAGTCATAGAATGGATGTGTGTGAAGTCAGAATGTAGGTGTTCGAAGTCATAGAATAGAGGTGTGTGAAGTCAGAATCGATGTGTGTGAAGTCATAGAATGGAGGTCTGTGAACTCATAGAATGGAGGTGTGTGACGTCACAATGGAAGTTTGTGAAGTTATAGAATGGAGGTGTGTGAAGTCACAGAATAGAGGTGTGTGAAGTCATACAATGGAGGTGTGTGAAGTCAGAATGGAGGTGTGTGAAGTCACAGAATGCAGGTGTGTGAACTGAGAATGGAGGTTTGTGAAGTCATAGATGGAGTTGTGTGAAGTCATAGTATGGAGATATGTGAAATCATAGAATGGAGTTTTGTGAAGTCACAGAATGGAGTTGTGTGAGTCGGAATTGAGGTGTGTGAAGTCATAGAATGGAGTATTGTGAAGTCAACGAAGGGAGGTTTGTGAAGTCATATAATGGAGGTATGAGAAATCAAATTAGAGAGGTGTGAAGTCGGAGAATGGCGGTGTGTGAAGTCATAGAATGGAGGTGGTTGAAGTCATAGAATGGAGGTGTGTGTATTCAGATTGGAGGTGTGTGAAGTCATAGAATGGAGGTGTGTCAACTCAGAAAGGAGGTGTGTGAAGTCATAGAATGGAGGTGAGTGAAGTCATAGAATGGAGGTGTGTGAAATCATAGAATGGAGGTGTGTGAAGTCACAGAATTTAAGTGTGTGAAGTCAGAATGGAGGTGTGTTAGGTCAGAATGGAGGTGTGTGAAGTCATAGAATGGAGGTGTGTGAAGTCACAATGCAGGTGTGTGAACTCATAAAATGGAGTTGTGTGAAGTCACAATGTAGGTGTGTGAAGTCATAGAATGGAGGTGTGTGAAGTCATAGACTGGAGGTGTGTGAAGTCACAGAATGGAGGTGTGTGAAGTCATAGAATGGAGGTGTGTGAAGTCACAGAATGGAAGTGTGTGAAATCATAGAATGGAGGTGTGTGAAGTCACAGAATGGAGGTGTGTGAAGTCAGAATGGAGGTGTGTGAAGTCATAGAATGGAGGTGTGTGAAGTCCGAATGGAGGTGTGAAGTCAGAATGGAGGGGGGTGAAGTCATAGAAATTAGGTGTGGGAAATCATAGAATGGAGAAATGTGAAGTCATAGAGTGGAGGTGAGTGAAGTCACAGATTCGAGGTCTGTGAAGTCATAGAATGGATGTGTGTGAAGTCAGAATGTACGTGTTCGAAGTCATAGAATAGAGGTGTGTGAAGTCAGAATCGTGGTGTGTGAAGTCATAGAATGGAGGTGTGTGAACTCATAGAATGGAGGTGTGTGACGTCACAATGGAAGTTTGTGAAGTTATAGAATGGAGGTGTGTGAAGTCACAGAATAGAGGTGTGTGAAGTCATACAATGGAGGTGTGTGAAGTCAGAATGGAGGTGTGTGAAGTCACAGAATGGAGGTGTGTGAACTGAGAATGGAAGTGTGTGAAGTCATAGATGGAGGTGTGTGAAGTCATAGTATGGAGATATGTGAAATCATAGAATGGAGTTTTGTGAAGTCACAGAATGGAGTTGTGTGCGTCGGAATTGAGGTGTGTGAAGTCATAGAATGTAGATGTGTGAAGTCATAGAATGGAGTATTGTGAAGTCAACGAAGGGAGGTTTGTGAAGTCATAGAATGGAGGTATGAGAAATCAAATTAGAGGGGTGTGAAGTCGGAGAATGGAGGTGTGTGAAGTCATAGAATGGAGGTGGGTGAAGTCATAGAATGGAGGTGTGTGAATTCAGATTGAGGTGTGTGAAGTCACAAAATGGAGGTGTGTCCACTCAGAAAGGAGGTGTGTGAAGTCATAGAATGGAGGTGAGTGAAGTCATAGAATGGAGGTGTGTGAAATCATACAATGGAGGTGTGTGAAGTCACAGAATTTAGGTGTGTGAAGTCAGAATGAAGGTGTGTGAGGTCAGAATGGAGGTGTGTGAAGTCATAGAATGGAGGTGTGTGAAGTCACAATGCAGGTGTGTGAACTCATAGAATGGAGGTGTGTGAAGTCACAATGTAGGTGTGTGAAGTCATAGAATGGAGGTGTGTGAAGTCACAGAATGGAGTTGTGTGAAGTCATACAATGCAGGTGTGTGAAGTCAGAATGGAGGTGTGTGAAGTCAAAGAATGGAGGTGTGTGAACTCAGAATGGCGGTTTGTGAAGTAATAGATTGAGGTGTGTGAAGTCATAGTATGGAGATATGTGAAATCATAGAATGGAGTTTTGTGAAGTCACAGAATGGAGTTGTGTGAGTCAGAATTGAGGTGTGTGAAGTCATAGAATGTAGATGTGTGAAGTCATAGAATGGAGTATTGTGAAGTCACCGAAGGGAGGTTTGTGAAGTCATAGAATGGAGGTATGAGAAATCAAATTAGAGGGGTGTGAAGTCGGAGAATGGAGGTGTGAGAAGTCATAGAATGGAGGTGGGTGAAGTCATAGAATGGAGGTGTGTGAATTCAGATTGGAGGTGTGTGAAGTCATAGAATGGAGGTGTGTCAACTCAGAAAGGAGGTGTGTGAAGTCATAGAATGGAGGTGAGTGAAGTCATAGAATGGAGGTGTGTGAACTCATAGAATGGAGGTGTGTGACGTCACAATGGAAGTTTGTGAATTCATAGAATGGAGGTGTGTGAAGTCACAGAATTGAGGTGTGTGAAGTCAGAATGGAGGTGTGAAGTCATAGAATGGAGGTGGGTGAAGTCATAGAAATTTATTGTGTGAAGTCATAGAATGGAGGTGTGTGAACTCATAGAATGGAGGTGTGTGACGTCACAATGGAAGTTTGTGAAGTCATAGAATGGAGGTGTGTGAAGTCACAGAATGGAGGTGTGTGAAGTCATACAATGGAGGTGTGTGAAGTCAGAATGGAGGTGTGTGAAGTCACAGAATGGAGGTGTGTGAACTCAGAATGGAGGTGTGTGAAGTCATAGATGGAGGTGTGTAAAGTCATAGTATGGAGATATGTGAAATCATAGAATGGAGTTTTGCGAAGTCACAGAATGGAGTTGTGTGAGTCAGAATTGAGGTGTGTGAAGTCATAGAATGTAGATGTGTGAAGTCATAGAATGGAGTATTGTGAAGTCACCGAAGGGACGTCTGTGAAGTCATAAAATGGAGTTGTGAGAAATCAAATTAGAGGGGTGTGAAGTCGGAGAATGGAGGTGTGTGAAGTCACAGAATGGAGGTGTGTGAAGTCATACAATATAGATGTGTAAAGTCAGAATGGAGGTGTGTGAAGTCACAGAATGGAGGTGTGTGAAATCATAGAATGGAGGTGTGTGAAGTCACAGAATTTAGGTGTGTGAACTCAGAATGGAGGTGTGTGAGGTCAGAATGGAGGTGTGTGAAATCAGAGAATGGAGGTGTGTGAAGTCACAATGCAGGTGTGTGAACTCATAAAATGGAGTTGTGTGAAGTCACAATGTAGGTGTGTGAAGTCATAGTATGGAGGTGTGTGAAGTCATAGGCTGGAGGTGTGTGAAGTCACAGAATGGAGGTGTGTGAAGTCATAGAATGGAGGTGTGTGAAGTCACAGAATGGAAGTGTGTGAAATCATAGAATGGAGGTGTGTGAAGACACAGAATGGAGGTGTGTGAAGTCAGAATGGAGGTGTGTGAAGTCATAGAATGGAGGTGTGTGAAGTCCGAATGGAGGTGTGAAGTCAGAATGGAGGTGGGTGAAGTCATAGAAATTAGGTGTGGGAAGTCATAGAATGGAGAAGTGTGAAGTCATAGAGTGGAGGTGAGTGAAGTCACAGATTCGAGGTCTGTGAAGTCATAGAATGGATGTGTGTGAAGTCAGAATGTAGGTGTTCGAAGTCATAGAATAGAGGTGTGTGAAGTCAGAATCGATGGGTGTGAACTCATAGAATGGAGGTGTGTGAACTCATAGAATGGAGGTGTGTGACGTCACAATGGAAGTTTGTGAAGTTATAGAATGGAGGTGTGTGAAGTCACAGAATAGAGGTGTGTGAAGTCATACAATGGAGGTGTGTGAAGTCAGAATGGAGGTGTGTGAAGTCACAGAATGGAGGTGTGTGAACTGAGAATGGAGGTGTGTGAAGTCATAGATGGAGGTGTGTGAAGTCATAGTATGGAGATATGTGAAATCATAGAATGGAGTTTTGTGAAGTCACAGAATGGAGTTGTGTGAGTCAGAATTGAGGTGTGTGAAGTCATAGAATGTAGATGTGTGAAGTCATAGAATGGAGTATTGTGAAGTCAACGAAGGGAGGTTTGTGAAGTCATATAATGGAGGTATGAGAAATCAAATTAGAGAGGTGTGAAGTCGGAGAATGGAGGTGTGTGATGTCATAGAATGGAGGTGGGTGAAGTCATAGAATGGAGGTGTGTGTAATCAGATTGGAGGTGTGTGAAGTCATAGAATGGAGGTGTGTCAACTCAGAAAGGAGGTGTGTGAAGTCATAGAATGGAGGTGAGTGAAGTCATAGAATGGAGGTGTGTGAAATCATAGAATGGAGGTGCGTGAAGTCACAGAATTTAGGTGTGTGAAGTCAGAATGGAGGTGTGTGAGGTCAGAATGGAGGTGTGTGAAGTCATAGAATGGAGGTGTGTGAAGTCACAATGCAGGCGTGTGAACTCATAAAATGGAGTTGTGTGAAGTCACAATGTAGGTGTGTGAAGTCATAGAATGGAGGTGTGGGAAGTCATAGACTGGAGGTGTGTGAAGTCACAGAATGGAGGTGTGTGAAGTCATAGAATGGATGTGTGTGAAGTCACAGAATGGAAGTGTGTGAAATCATAGAATGGAGGTGTGTGAAGTCACAGAATGGAGGTGTGTGAAGTCAGAATGGAGGTGTGTGAAGTCATAGAATGGAGGTGTGTGAAGTCCGAATGGAGGTGTGAAGTCAGAATGGAGGGGGGTGAAGTCATAGAAATTAGGTTTGGGAAATCATAGAATGGAGAAATGTGAAGTCATAGAGTGGAGGTGAGTGAAGTCACAGATTCGAGGTCTGTGAAGTCATAGAATGGATGTGTGTGAAGTCAGAATGTAGGTGTTCGAGGTCATAGAATAGAGGTGTGTGAAGTCAGAATCGATGTGTGTGAAGTCATAGAATGGAGGTGTGTGAACTCATAGAATGGAGGTGTGTGACCTCACAATGGAAGTTTGTGAAGTTATAGAATGGAGGTGTGTGAAGTCACAGAATAGAGGTGTGTGAAGTCATACAATGGAGGTGTGTGAAGTCAGAATGGAGGTGTGTGAAGTCACAGAATGGAGGTGTGTGAACTCAGAATGGAGGTGTGTGAAGTCATAGATGGAGGTGTGTGAAGTCATAGTATGGAGATATGTGAAATCATAGAATGGAGTTTTGTGAAGTCACAGAATGGAGTTGTGTGCGTCGGAATTGAGGTGTGTGAAGTCATAGAATGTAGATGTGTGAAGTCATAGAATGGAGTATTGTGAAGTCAACGAAGGGAGGTTTGTGAAGTCATAGAATGGAGGTATGAGAAATCAAATTAGAGGGGTGTGAAGTCGGAGAATGGAGGTGTGTGAAGTCATAGAATGGAGGTGGGTGAAGTCATAGAATGGAGGTGTGTGAATTCAGATTGAGGTGTGTGAAGTCACAGAATGGAGGTGTGTCCACTCAGAAAGGAGGTGTGTGAAGTCATAGAATGGAGGTGAGTGAAGTCATAGAATGGAGGTGTGTGAAATCATAGAATGGAGGTGTGTGAAGTAACAGAATTTAGGTGTGTGAAGTCAGAATGGAGGTGTGTGAGGTCAGAATGGAGGTGTTTGAAGTCATAGAATGGAGGTGTGTGAAGTCACAATGCAGGTGTGTGAACTCATAGAATGGAGGTGTGTGAAGTCACAATGTAGGTGTGTGAAGTCATAGAATGGAGGTGTGTGAAGTCATAGAATGGAGGTGTGTGAAGTCACAGAATGTAGGTGTCTGAAGTCATAGAATGGAGGTGTGTGAAGTCACTGAATGGTGGTGTGTGAAATCATAGAATGGAGGTGTGTAAAGTCACAGAATGGAGGTGTGTGAAGTCAGAATGGAGGTGTGAAGTCATAGAATGGAGGTAGGTGAAGTCATAGAAATTAGGTGTGGGAAGTCATAGAATGGATAAGTGTGAAGTCATAGAGTGGAGGTGAGTGAAGTCACATATTCGAGGTCTGTGAAGTCATAGAATGGAGGTGTGTGAAGTCAGAATGTAGGTGTACGAAGTCGTAGAATAGTGGTGTGTGAAGTCAGAATGGAGGTGTGTGAAGTCATCGAATGGAGGTGTGTGAACTCATAGAATGGAGGTGTGTGACGTCACAATGGAAGTTTGTGAAGTCATAGAATGGAGGTGTGTGAAGTCACAGAATGGAGGTGTGTGAAGTCATACAATGGAGGTGTGTGAAGTCAGAATGGAGGTGTGTGAAGTCAAAGAATGGAGGTGTGTGAACTCAGAATGGCGGTGTGTGAAGTAATAGATGGAGGTGTGTGAAGTCATAGTATGGAGATATGTGAAATCATAGAATGGAGTTTTGTGAAGTCACAGAATGGAGTTGTGTGAGTCAGAATTGAGGTGTGTGAAGTCATAGAATGTAGATGTGTGAAGTCATAGAATGGAGTATTGTGAAGTCACCGAAGGGAGGTTTGTGAAGTCATAGAATGGAGGTATGAGAAATCAAATTAGAGGGGTGTGAAGTCGGAGAATGGAGGTGTGAGAAGTCATAGAATGGAGGTGGGTGAAGTCATAGAATGGAGGTGTGTGAATTCAGATTGGAGGTGTGTGAAGTCATAGAATGGAGGTGTGTCAACTCAGAATGGAGGTGTGTGAAGTCATAGAATGGAGGTGACTGAAGTCATAGAATGGAGGTGTGTGAACTCTTAGAATGGAGGTGTGTGACGTCACAATGGAAGTTTGTGAATTCATAGAATGGAGGTGTGTGAAGTCACAGAATTGTGGTGTGTGAAGTCAGAATGGAGGTGTGAAGTCATAGAATGGAGGTGGGTGAAGTCATAGAAATTTGGTGTGTGAAGTGATAGAATGGAGGTTTGTGAACTCATAGAATGGAGGTGTGTGACGTCACAATGGAAGTTTGTGAAGTCATAGAATGGAGGTGTGTGAAGCCATACAATGGAGGTGTGTGAAGTCAGAATGGAGGTGTGTGAAGTCACAGAATGGAGGTGTGTGAACTCAGAATGGAGGTGTGTGAAGTCATAGATGGAGGTGTGTAAAGTCATAGTATGGAGATATGTGAAATCATAGAATGGAGTTTTGTGAAGTCACAGAATGGAGTTGTGTGAGTCAGAATTGAGGTGTGTGAAGTCATAGAATGTAGATGTGTGAAGTCATATAATGGAGTATTGTGAAGTCACCGAAGGGACGTCTGTGAAGTCATAGAATGGAGTTATGAGAAATCAAATTAGAGGGGTGTGAAGTCGGAGAATGGAGGTGTGTGAAGTCACAGAATGGAGGTGTGTGAAGTCATACAATATAGTTGTGTGAAGTCATAGAATGGAGGTGTGTGAAGTCAGCATGGAGGTGTGTGAAGTCAAGAAATGATGTGTGTGAAGTCAAAATGGAGGTGTGTGAAGTCAGAATGGAGGTGTGTTGAGTCACAGAATGGAGGTATGTGAACGCAGAATGGAGGTGTGTGAAGTCACAGAATGGAGGTGTGTGAAATGATAGCATGGAGGTATGTGAAATCATAGAATAGAAGTGTGTGAAGTCATACAATGGAGGTGTGTGAAGTCATAGAATGTAGATGTGTGAAGTCATAGAATGGAGGTGTGTGAAGTCACCGAAGGGAGGAGTGGGAAGTCACATAATGGAGATGAGTGAAGTCAAAATGGAGGTGTGTGACGTCATAAAATGGAGGTGTGTGAAATCATAGAATGGAGGTTTGTGAAATCACAGAATGGAGATGTGTGAAGTCACAGAATGGAGGTTTGTGAAGTTATAGAATGGATGTTTCTGAAGTAAGAATGAAGGTGTGTGAAGTCACAGAATGGAGGTTTGTGAACTCATAGAATGGAGGTGTGTGAAGTCACAGAATGCAGGTGTGTGAAGTCAGAATGGAGGTGTGTAGTCATAGATTGGAGGTGGGTGAAGTCATAAAAAGGAGGTGTGGGAAATCATAGAATGGAGGAATGTGAAGTCATAGAGTGCAGGTGAGTGAAGTCACAGATTCGAGGTCTGTGAAGTCATAGAATGGAGGTGTGTGATGTAAAAATGGAGTGTGCGAAGTCATAGAATAGAGTTGTGTGAAGTCACAATTGAGGTGTGTGAGGTCATAGATGGAGTTGTGTGAAGTCATACTATGGAGGTGTGTGAAATCATAGAATGGAGTTTTGTGAAGTCACAGAATGGAGCTGTGTGAATTCAGAATGGAGGTGTGTTAAGTCATAGAATGGAGGTGTGTGAAGTGAGAATGGAGATGTGTGAACTCATAGAATGGAGGTGTGTGACGTCACAGAATGGAGGTGTGTGAAGTCATAGAATGGAGTTTTGTGAAGTCATAGAATGGAGCTGTGTGAAGTCAGAATGGAGGTGTGTGAAGTCACAGAATGGAGGTGTGTCAACTCAGAATTTAGGTGTGTGAAGTCAAAGAATGGAGGTGTGCGAAGTCATAGAAGGGAGGTGAGTGAAGTCATAGAATGGAGGTGTGTGAAGTCAAAATGGAGGTGTGTGAAGTCACAGAATTGAGGTGTGTGAACACAGAATGGAGGTGTGTGAAGTCAAAGAATGGAGGTGTGTGAAGTCATAGTATGGAGGTGTGAAAAGTCATAGAACGTATGTTTGTGAAGTAAGAATGAAGGTGTGTGAAGTCACAGAATTGAGGTGTGTGACGTCACAGAATGGAGGTGTGTGAAGTCATAGAATGGAGGTGTGTGAAGTCAGAATGGAGGTGTTTGAAGTCACCGAATGGAGGTGTGTGAACTCAGAATGGAGGTGTGTGAAGTCACAGAATGAAGGTTTGCGAAGTCACAGAATGGAGTTGCGGTAAGTCATAAAATGGATGTTTCTGAATTAAGAATGAAGATGGGTGAAGTCATAGAATGGAGGTGTGTGAAGTCAGAATGGAGGTGTGTGAAGACACTGAATGGAGGTGTGTGAACTCCGAATGGAGGTGTGTGAAGTCATAGAATGGAGGTGTGTGAAGACAAAATTGTGGTGTGTGAACTCATAGAATGGATGTGTGTGAACTCATCGAATGGAGGTGTGTGAAGTCGTGGAATGGAGGTGTGTGAAGTCACAGAATGGAGGTGTGTGAAGTGACAGAATGGAAGTGTGTGAAGTCAAAATAGAGGTGTGTGAAATCAAAGAATGGAGGTGTGTGAAGTCACAGAATGGAGGTGTGTGAAGTCAAAATGGTGGTGTGTGAAGTCACAAATGGAGGTGTGTGATGTCACAGAATGTAGGTGTGTGAAGTCAAAATGGAGGTGTGTGAAGTCAAAGAATGGAGGTGTGTGAACTCATAGAATGGAGGTGTGTGAAATCATGGAATGGCGGTTTGTGAAGTCAAACATTGGAAGTGTGGGAAGTTACAAAAAGGAGATGTGTGAAGTCATAGAATGGAGGTGTGTGAAGTCATAGAATGGAGGAGTGTGAAGTCAGAATGGAGATTTGTGAAGTCACAGAATGGAGGTGTGTGAAGGCATAGAATGTTGGTGTATGAAGTCATAGAAGGGAGGTGTATGAAGTCATAGAATGGAGGTGTGTGAAGTCAGAGTGCAGGTGTGTGAAGTCATGGAATGGAGGTTTGTGAAGTCATAGACCGGAGGTGTGTGAAGTCATAGAATGGAAGTGTGTGAAGTCATAGAATGGAGGTGTGTGATGTCATAGAATGGAGTTGTGTGAAGTCATAGAATGGAGGTGTGTGAAGTCAGAATGGAGCTGTGTGAAGACATAGAATGGAGGTGTGTGAAGTCAGAATGGAGGTGTGTGAACTCATAGAATGGAGGTGTGTGAAGTCACAGAATGGAGGTGTGTGAAGTCATATTGGAGTTGTTTGAAGTCGTATAATGGAGGTGTGTCAACTCAGAAAGGAGGTGTGTGAAGTTATAGAATGGAGGTGTGTGAAGTCATAGAATGGAGTTGTGTGAAATCATAGAATGGTGGTGTGTGAATTCACAGAATTTAGGTTTGTGAAGTCAGAATGGAGGTGTGTGAGGTCAGAATGCAGGTGAGTGAAGTCATAGAATGGAGGTGTGTGAACTCATAGAATGGAGGTGTGTGATGTCACAATGTAGGTGTGTAAAGTCATAGAATGGAGGTGTGTGAAGTCATAGAATGGAGGTGTGTGAAGTCACAGAATGGAGATGTGTGAAGTCATAGAATGGAGGTGTGTGAAGTCACAGAATGGAGGTGTGTGAAATCATAGAATGGAGGTGTGTGAAGTCACAGAATGGAGGTGTGTGAACTCATAGAATTGAGGTGTGTGAAGTCACAGAATTCAGGTTTGTGAAGTCAGAATGGAGGTGTGTAGTCATAGATTGGAGGTGGGTGAAGTCATAAAAGGGAGGTGTGGGAAATCATAGAATGGAGGAGTGTGAAGTCATAGAGTGCTGGTGAGTGAAGTCACAGATTCGATGTCTATGAAGTCATAGAATGGATGTGTGTGATGTCAAAATGGAGGTGTGCAAAGTCATAGAATAGAGGTGTGTGAAGTTAAAATTGAGGTGTGTGAAGTCATAGATGGAGTTGTGTGAAGTCATAGTATGGAGGTGTGTGAAATCATAGAATGAAGTTTTGTGAAGTCACAGAATGGAGCTATGTGAATTCAGTATGGAGGTGTGTGAAGTCATAGAATGGAGGTGTGTGAAGTCAGAATGGAGATGTGTGAACTCATAGAATGGAGGTGTGTGATGTCACAATGGAAGTGTGTGAAGTCATAGAATGGAGGTGTGTGAAGTCACAGAATGGAGGTGTGTGAATCATAGAATGGAGTTTGGTGAAGTCATAGAATGGAGCTGTGTGAAGTCAGAATGGAGGTGTGTGGAGTCACAGAACGGAGGTGTGTCAACTCAGAATTTAGGTGTGTGAAGTCAAAGAATGGAGGTGTGTGGAGTCATAGAAGGGAGGTGTGTGAAGTCATAGAATGGAGGTGTGTGAAGACAGAATGGAGGTGTGTGAACTCATAGAATGGAGGTGTGTGAACACAGAATGGAGGTGTGTGAAGTCAAAGAATGGAGGTGTGTGAAGTCATATTATGGAGGTGTGTGAAGTCATAGAATGTATGTTTGTGAAGTAAGAATGAAGGTGTGTGAATTCACAGAATTGAGGTGTGTGAAGTCACAGAATGGAGTTGTGTGAAGTCATAGAATGGAGGTGTGTGAAGACAAAATTGTGGTGTGGGAACTCATAGAATGAATGTGTGTGAAGTCATAGAATGGAGGAGTGTGAAGTCAGAATGGAGAATTGTGAAGTCACAGAATGGAGGTGTGTGAAGTCATAGAATGTTGGTGTATGAAGTCATAGAATGGAGGTGTATGAAGTCATAGAATGGAGGTGTGTGAAGTCCGAATGCAGGTGTGTGAAGTCATAGAATGGAGGTGTGTGAAGTCATTGAATGGAGGTGTGTGAAGTCATAGAATGGAAGTGTGTGAAGTCTAGAATGGAGGTGTGTGATGTCATAGAATGTAGGTGTGTGAAGTCATACAATGGAGGTGTATGAAGTCACGGAAGTGAGGTGTGTGAAATCACAGAATGGAGGTGTGTGAAGTCACAATGGAGGTGTGTGAAGTCATAGAATGGAGGTGTGTGAAGTCAAAAAATGGAGGTGTGTGAAGTCATAGAATGGAGGTGTGTGAAATCACAGAATGGAGGTGTGTGAATTCGCAGAATAGAGGTGTGTAAAGTCACAGAGTGGAGATGTGTGAAGTCACAGATTGGAGGTGTGTGAAGTCATAGAAGGGAGGTTTGTGAAGTCATAGAATGGAGGTGTGTGAAGTCAGAATAGAGGTGTGTAAAGTCATATAATTGAGGTGTTTGAAGTCAGAATGGAGCTGTGTGAAGTCATAGAATGGAGGTGTGTGAAGTCAAAATTGAAGTGTGTAAATTCATGGAATGGAGGTGTGTGAAGTCACAGAATGGAGGTGTGTGAATTCAGATTGGAGGTGTGTGAAGTCATAGAATGGAGGTGTGTCAACTCATAAAGTAGGTCTGTGAAGTCATAGAATGGAGGTGTGTGAAGTCATAGAATGGAGGTGTGTGAAATCATAGAATGGAGGTGTGTGAAGTCACAGAATTTAGGTGTGTGAAGTCAGTATGGAGGTGTGTGAGGTCAGAATGGAGTTGTGTGAAGTCATAGAATGGAGGTGTGTGAAGTCACAATGCAGGTGTGTGAACTCATAGAATGGAGGTGTGTGAAGTCACAATGAAGGTGTGTGAATTCATAGAATGGAGGTGTGTGAATTCACAGAATGGAGGTGTGTGTAGTCAAAATGGTGGTGTATGAAGTCACAAATGGAGGTGTGTGAAGTCACAGAATGTAGGTGTGTGAAGTCAAAATGGAGGTGTTTGAAGTCAAAGAATGGAGGTGTGTGAAGTCATAGAATGGAGGTGTGTGAAGTCAAAGAATGGAGGTGTGTGAACTCATAGAATGGAGGTGTGTGAAGTCATGGAATGGAGGTTTGTGAAGTCAAACATTGGAAGTGTGGGAAGTTACAAAAGGGAGATGTGTGAAGTCATAGAATGGATGTGTGTGAAGTCATAGAATGGAGGAGTGTGAAGTCAGAATGGAGATTTGTGAAGTCACATAATGGAGGTGTGTGAAGTCATAGAATGTTGGTGTATGAAGTCATAGAAGGGAGGTGTATGAAGTCATAGAGTGGAAGTGTGTGAAGTCAGAGTGCAGGTGTGTGAAGTCATAGAATGAAGGTTTGTGAAGTCATAGACTGGAGCTGTGTGAAGTCATAGAATGGAAGTGTGTGAAGTCATAGAATGGAGGTCTGTGATGATATAGAATGGAGGTGTGTGAAGTCACAGAATGGACGTGTGTGAAGTCACAATGGAGGTTTGTGAAGTCATAGAATGGAGGTGTGTGAAGTCATAGAATTGAGGTGTGTGAAATCTCAGAATGGAGGGGTATGATTCGCAGAATGGAGGTGTGTAAAGGCACAGAGTGGAGATGTGTGCATTCACAGAGTGGAGTTGGGTGAAGTCATAGAAAGGAGGTTTGTGAAGTCACAGAATGGAGGTGTGTGAAGTCAGAATAGAGGTCTGCAAAGTCATAGAATGGAGGTGTGTGAAGTCAGAATGGAGCTGTGTGAAGTCATAGAATGGAGGTGTGTGAAGTCAGAATGGAGGTGTGTGAAGTCATAGAATGGAGGTGTGTGAAGTCACAGAATGGAGGTGTGTGAAGTCATAGAATGGAGGTGTGTGAAATCATAGAATGGAGGTGTGTGAAGACATAGAATGGAGGTGTTTAAAGTCATAGAATGGAGGTTTGTGAAGTCATAGAATGGAGGTGTGTGAAGTCATAGAATGGAGATGTGTGAAATCAGAGAATGGAGTTTTGTGAAGTCACAGAATGGAGCTGTGTGAGTCAGAATTGAGGTGTGTGAAGTCATAGAATGCAGATGTGTGAAGTCATAGAATGGAGGATTGTGAAGTCACCGAAGGGAGGTTTGTGAAGTCATAGAATGGAGGTATGTGAAGTCAAATTGGAGGGGTGTAAAGTCAAGAATGGAAGTGTGTGAAGTCATAGAATGGAGGTCGGTGAAGTCATAGAATGGAGGTGTATGAAGTCATAGAATGGAGGTCTGTGAAGTCACAGAATGGACGGGTATGAAGTCATAGAATGAAGGTGTGTGAAGTCAGAGAATTGAGGTGTTTGAGGTCATATATTGGAGGTGTGTGAAGTCAAACAATGGAGGTGTGTGAACTCAGAAAGGAGGTGTGTGAAGTCACACAATGGAAGTGTGTGAAGTAATAGAAAGGAAGTGTGTGAAGTCATAGAATGGAGGTGTGTGAAGTCACAGAATGGAGGTGTGTGAAGTCAAAATGGAGGTGTGTGAAGTCACAAATGGAGGTGTGTGAAGTCACAGAATGTAGTTGTGTTAAGTCAAAATGCAGGTGTGTGAAGTGAAAAATGGCGGTGTGTGAACTCATGGAATGGAGGTGTGTGAAGTCATGGAATGGAGGTTTGTGAAGTCAAACAGTGGAAGTGTGTGAAGTTACAGAAAGGAGATGTGTGAAGTAGTAGAATGGAGGAGTGTGAAGTCATATAATGGAGGAGTGTGAAGTCAGAATGGAGATTTGTGAAGTCATAGAATGGAGGTGTGTGAAGTCCTAGAATGTTGGTGTATGAAGTCATAGAATGGAGGTGTATGAAGTCATAGAACGGAGGTGTGTGAAGTCAGAATGCAGGTGTGTGAAGTCATAGAATGGAGGTGTGTGAAATCATAGAATGGAGGTGTGTGAAGTCATAGAATGGAAGTGTGTGAAGTCATAGAATGGATGTGTGTGATGTCATAGAATGGAGGTGTGTGAAGTCATACAATGGAGGTGTGTGAAGTCAGAATGGAGGTGTGTGAAGTCACAGATTGGAGGTGTGTGAAGTCACAGAATCGAGGTGTGAGAAGTCACAAAATGGAGGTGGGTGAAGTCAGAATGGAGGTGTGTGAAGTCATAGAATGGAGGTGTGTGAAGTCAGAATGGAGGTGAGAAGTCACAGAATGTATGTGGCTGAAGTCATAGAATGGAGGTGTGTGAAGTCACAGAATGGAGGTGTGTGAAGTCAGAATGGAGGTGTGTGAAGTCATAGAATGGAGGTGTGTGAAGTCAGACTGGAGGTGAGAAGTCATAGAATGTAGGTGGGTGAAGTCATAGAACTTAGGTGTGGGAAGTCATAGAATGGAGAACTGTGAAGTCATAGACTGGAGGTGAGTGAAGTCACAGATTCGAGGTCTGTGAAGTCATAGAATGGAGGTGTGTGAAGTCACAGAGTGGAGGTGTGTGAAGTCATACAATGGAGGTGTGTGAAGTCAGAATGGAGGTGTGTGAAGTCACAGAATGGAGGTGTGTGAACTCAGAATGGAGGTGTGTGAAGTCAGAAATGGAGGTGTGTGAAGTCATAGTATGGAGACATGTGAAATCATAGAATGGAGTTTTGTGAAGTCACAGAATGGATATGTGTGAGTCAGAATTGAGGTGTGTGAAGTCATAGAATGTAGATGTGTGAAGTCATAGAATGGAGTATTGTGAAGTCACCAAAGGGAGGTTTGTGAAGTCATAGAATGGAGGTATGAGAAATCAAATTAGAGGGGTGTGAATTCGGAGAATGGAGGTGTGTGAAGTCATAGAATGGAGGTGGGTGAAGTCATAGAATGGAGGTGTGTGAATTCAGATTGGAGGTGTGTGAAGTCATAGAATGGAGGTGAGTGAAGTCATAGAATGGAGGTGTCTGAAATCATAGAATGGAGGTGTGTGAAGTCACAGAATTTAGATGTGTGACTTCAGAATGGAGGTGTGTGAGGTCAGAATGGAGGTGTGTGAAGTCATAGAATGGAGGTGTGTGAAGTCACAATGCAGGTGTGTGAACTCATAGAATGGAGGTGTGTGAAGTCAAAATGTAGGTGTGTGAAGTCATAGAATGGAGGTGTGTGAAGTCATAGAATGGAGGTGTGTGAAGTCACAGAATGGAGGTGTGTGAAGTCATAGAATTCAGGTGTGTGAAGTCACAGAATGGAGGTGTGTGAAATCATAGAATGGAGGTGTGTGAAGTCACAGAATGGAGGTGTGTGAAGTGAGAATGTAGGTGTGTGTAGTCATAGAATGGAGGTGTGTGAAGTCAGAATGGAGGTGTGAAGTCATAGAATGGAGGTGGGTGAAGTCACAGAAATTAGGTGTGGGAAGTCATAGAATGCAGAAGTGTGAAGTCATAGAGTGGAGGTGAATGAAGTCACAGATTCGAGGTCTGTGAAGTCATAGAATGGAGGTGTGGGAAGTCAGAATGTAGGTGTTGCAAGTCATAGAATAGAGGTGTGAGAAGTCAGAATGGAGGTGTGTGAAGTCATAGAATGGAGGTGTGTGAACTCATAGAATGGAGGTGTGTGACGTCACAATGGAAGTTTGTGAAGTCATAATGGAGGTGTGTGAAGTCACAGAATGGAGGTGTGTGAACTCAGAATGGAGGTGTGTGAAATCTTAGATGGAGGTGTGTGAAGTCATAGTATGGAGATATGTGAAATCATAGAATGGAGTATTTTGAAGTCACAGAATGGAGTTGTGTGAGTCCGAATTGAGGTGTGTGAAGTCATAGAATGTAGATGTGGGAAGTCATAGAATGGAGTATTGTGAAGTCACCGAAGAGAGGTTTGTGAAGTCATAGAATGGAGGTATGAGAAATCAAATTAGAGGGGTGTGAAGTCGGAGAATGGAGGTGTGTGAAGTCATAGAATGGAGGTGGGTGAAGTCATAGAATGGAGGTGTGTGAATTCAGATTGGAGGTGTGTGAAGTCATAGAATGGAGGTGTGTCAACTCAGAAAGGAGGTGTGTGAAGTCATAGAATGGAGGTGAGTGAAGTCATAGAATGGAGGTGTGTGAAATCATAGAATGGAGTTGTGTGACGTCACAATGGAAGTTTGTGAATTCATAGAATGGAGGTGTGTGAAGTCACAGAATGGAGGTGTGTGAAGTCACAATGGAGGTGTAAAGTCATAGAATGGAGGTGGGTGAAGTCATAGAAATTAGGTGTGTGAAGTCATAGAATGGAGGTGTGTGAACTCATAGAATGGAGGTGTATGACGTCACAATGGAAGTTTGTGAAGTCATGGAATGGAGGTGTGTGACGTCAAAGAATGGAGGTGTGTGAAGTCATACAATGGAGGTGTGTGAACTCAGAATGGATGTGTGTGAAGTCACAGAATGGAGGTGTGTGAACTCATAATGGAGGTGTGTGAAGTCATAGATGGAGGTGTGTGAAGTCATAGTATGGAGATATGTGAAATCATAGAATGGAGTTTTGTGAAGTTACAGAATGGAGTTGGGTGAGTCAGAATTGAGGTGTGTGAAGTCATAGAATGCAGATGTGTGAAGTCATAGAATGGAGTATTGTGAATCACCAAAGTGAGGTTTGTGAAGTTATAGAATGGAGGTATGAGAAATCAAATTAGAGGGATGTGAAGTCGGAGAATGGAGGTGTGTGAAGTCATAGAATGGAGGTGGGTGAAGTCATTGAATGGAGGTGTGTGAAGTCACTGAATGGACGGGTTTAAAGTCATAGAATGGAGGTGTGTGAAGTCAGAGAATTGAGCTGATTGAAGTCATATATTGGAGGTGTGTGAAGTCAAAATGGATGTGTGAAGTCATAGAATGTAGGTATGTGAAGTCATAGAATGGAGGTGTGTGAAGTCACAGCATGGAGGTGTGTGAAGTCATAGAATGGAGATGGTTGAAGTCACAGAATGGAGGTGTGTGAAGTCACAGAATGGAAGGGTGTGAAGTCATAGAATGGACGTGTGTGAAGTCAGAATGGAGGTGTGTTAAGTCACCGAATGGAGTTTTGTGAACTCAGTATGGAGGTGTGTGAAGTCACAGAATGGAGGTTTGTGTAGTCATAGAAGGAGGTGAGTGAGGTCATAGAATGGATGTTTCTGAAGTAAGAATGAAGGTGTGTGAAGTCATAGAATGGAGGTGTGTGAAGTCATTGAATGGAGGTTTGTGAATCACTGAATAGAAGTGTGTGAAGTCAGAATGGAGGTGTGAAGTCATAGAATGAAGGTGGATGAAGTCATAGGAAGGAGGTGTGGGAAGTCATAGAATGGAGGAGTGTGAAGTCATAGAGTGGAGGTGAGTGAAGTCACAGATTCGAGGTCTGTGAAGTCATAGATTGGAGATGTGTGATGTCAAAATGGAGGTGTGCGAAGTCATAGAATAGATGTTTGTGAAGTCAGAATGGAGGTCTGTGAAGTCATAGAATGGAGGTGTGTGAACTCATAGAATGGAGGTGTGTGACGTCACAATGGATGTGTGTGAAGTCACAGAATGGAGGTGTGTGAATACATACAATGGAGGTGTTTGAAGTCAGAATGGAATTTTGTGAAGACACAGAATTAAGCTGTGTGAATTCCGAATGGAGGTGTGTGAAGTCATAGAATGGAGGTGTGTGAAGTCAGAATGGAGGTGTTGAACTCATAGAATGGAGGTGTGTGTAGTCACAATGTAGGTGTTTGAAGTCATAGAATGGAGGTGTGTGGAGTCACAGAATGGAGGTGTGTGAAGTCATAGAATGGAGGTGTGTGAAGTCATAGAATGGGTGTTTGTGAAGTAAGAATGAAGGTGTGTTAAGTCATAGAATGGAGGTGTGTGAAGACACAGAATCGAGGTGTGGGAAGTCACAGATTGCAGGAGTGTGAAGTAACAGAATGGAGGTGTGTGAACCCAGAATTGAGGTGCGTAAAGTCACAGAATGGAGGTGTGTGAAGTCATAGAATGGAAGTGTGAAGTCATAGAATGGAGGTGTGTGATGTCACAGAATGGACGGTATGAAGTCATAGAATGGAGGTGTGTGAAGTCACAGAATTGAGGTGTTTGAAGTCATATACTGGAGGTGTGTAAAATCAAAATGGATGTGTGAAGTCATAGAATGGAGGTGTGTGAAATCATAGAATGAGGGTGTGTGAGGTCATAGAATGGAGGTGTGTGAAGTCACTGTTTGGAGCTGTGTGAAGTCACAGAATCGAGGTGTGAGAAGTCACAGAATGGAGGTGTGTGAATTCAGAATGGAGGTGTGTGAAGTCACAGAATGGAGGTGTATGAAGTCATAGAATGGAAGTGTGCGAAGTCATAGAATGGAGGTGTGTGAAGTCAGAATGGAGGTGTGTGAAGTCATCGAATGGAATTGTGTGAACTCACAATGGAGGTGTGTGAAGTCACAGAATGGAGGTTTGTGAAGTCATAGAATGGAGGTGTGTGAAGTCATAGAATGGATGTTTCTGAAGTAAGAATGAAGGTGTGTGAAGTCAAAGAAAGGAGTTATGCGAACCCATAGATTGGGGGTGTGTTAAGTCACAGAATGGAGGTGTGTGAGGTCAGAATGGAGGTGTGTAGTCATCGATTGGAGGTGGGTGAAGTCATAGAAAGGAGGTGTGGGAAGTCATAGAATGGAGGAGTGTGAAGTCATAGGGTGCATGTGAGTGAAATCACAGATTCGAGGTCTGTGAAGTCATAGAATGGAGGTGTGTGATGTCAGAATGGAGGTGTGCGAAGTCATAGAATAGAGGTGTGTGAAGTCAGAATGGAGGTGTGTGAAGTCATAGATGGAGTTGTGTGAAGTCATAGTATGGAGTTGTGTGAAATCATAGAGTAGAGTTTTGTGAAGGCACAGAATGGAGCTGTGTGAATTCAGAATGGAGGTGTGTGAAGTCATAGAATGGAGGTGTGTGAAGTCACAGAATGGAGGTGTGTGAAGTCATAGAATGGAGGTGTGTGAAATCACTGAATGGAGGTTTGTGAAGTCACAGAATGGAGGTGTGTGAAGTTATAGAATGGATGTTTGTAAAGTAAAAATGAAGGTGTGTGAAGTCATAGAATGGAGATGTGTGAAGTCAGAATGGAGGTGGGTGAAGTCACAGAATGGAGATGTGTCAACTCAGAATTTAGGTGTGTGAAGTCAAAGAATGGAGGTGTGTGAAGACATAGAATGGAGGTGTGTGAATTCAAAGAATGGAGGTGTGTGAAGTCATAGAATATATGTTTGTGAAGTAAGAATGAAGGTGTGTGAAGGCATAGAATGGAGGTGTGTGAAGTCACAGAATGCAGGTGTGTGAAGTCAGAATGGAGGTGTGAAGTCATAGAATGGAGTTGGGTGAAGTCATAGAAAGGAGGTGTGTGAAGTCATAGAATGGAGGTGTGTGAAGTCATAGAATGGAGATGTGTGAAGTCATAAAATGGAGGTGTGTGAAGTCACAGAATGGACGGTTTGAAATCATAGAATGGAGGTGTGTGAGGTCACAGAATTGAGGTGTTTGAAGTCATATATTGGAGGTGTGTGAAGTCAAAATGGATGTGTGAAGTCATAGAATGGAGGTGTGTGAAATCATAGAATGAGGGTATGTGAGGTCATAGAATGGATGTTTGTGAAGTCACAGAATGGAGGTGTGTGAAATCATAGAATGAAGGTGTGTGATTTCATAGAATGGAAGTGTGTGAAGTCACAGAATGGAGGTGTGTGAAGTCACAGAATGGAGATGTGTGAAATCACAGAATAGAGGTGTGTGAACACAGAATGGTAGTGTGTGAAGTCAGAGAATGGAGGTGTGTGAAGTCATAGAATGGAAGTGTGTGAAGTCATAGAATGTAAGTGTGTGAAGTCGAATGGAGGTGTGTGAAGTCACAGAATGGAGGTTTGTGAAGTCAAAGAATGGAGGTGTGTGAAGTCATAGAATGCATGTTTCTGAAGTAAGAATGAAGGTGTGTGAAGTCATAGAATGGAGGTGTGTGAAGTCATAGAATGGAGGTGTGTGAATTCACAGAATGGAGGTGTGTGAAGTCAGAATGGAGGTGTGTAGTCATAGATTGGAGGTGGGTGAAGTCATAGAAAGTGGTGTGGGTAGTCATAGAGTGCAGGTGAGTGAAGTCACAGATTCGAGGTCTGTGAAATCATAGAATGTAGGTGTGTGATGCCAGATTGGAGGTGTGTGAAGTCAAAGAATGTAGGTTTGTGAAGTCATTGAATGGAGGTGTGTGAAGTCACAGAATGGAGGTGTGTGAAATCAGAAGAGAGGTGTACGAAGTCATAGAATGGAGGTGTGTGAAGTCAGAATGGAGGTGTATGAAGTCATAGAATGGAGGTGTGTGAAGTCACAGAATGGAGGTGTGGGAAATGACAGAATAGAGGTGTGTGACGTCACAGAATGGAGGTGTGTGAACTCAGAATGGAGGTGAGTAAAGGCACAGAATGGAGGTGTGTGAAGTCATAGAATGGAAGTGTGTGAAGTCATAGAATGGAGCTGTGTGAAGTCACAGAATGGAGGTTATGAAGTCATAGAATGGAGCTGTGTGAAGTCACAGAATTGAGGTGTTTGAAGTCATATATTGGAGGTGTGTGAAGTCAAAATGCATGTGTTAAGTCACAGAATGGAGGTTTGTGAAGTCATAGAATGGAGTTGTGTGAATGTTTCTGAAGTAAAAATGAAGGTGTGTGAAGTCATGGAATGGAGGTGTGTGAAGTCAGAATGGAGGTGTGTAGTCATAGATTGGAGGTGGGTGAAGTCATAGAAAGGAGGTGTGGGAAGTCATAGAATGGAGGAGTGTGAAGTCATAGAGTGAATGTGAGTGAAATCACAGATTCGAGGTCTGTGAAGTCATAGAATGGAGGTGTGTGATGTCAGAATGGAGGTGTGCGAAGTCATAGAATAGAGGTGTGTGAAGTCAGAATGGAGGTGTGTGAAGTCATAGATGGAGTTGTTTGAAGTCATAGTATGGAGGTGTGTGAAATCATAGAATAGAGTTTTGTGAAGGCACAGAATGGAGCTGTGTGAATTCAGAATGGAGGTGTGTGAAGTCATAGAATGGAGGTGTGTGAAGTCAGAATGGAGGTGTGTGAACTCATAGAATGGAGGTGTGTGACGTCACAATGGAAGTGTGTGAAGTCATAGAATGGAGGTGTGTGAAGTCATAGAATGGAGGTGTGTGAAGTCACTGAATGGAGGTGTGTGAAGTCATAGAATGGAGGTGTGTGAAGTTATAAAATGGATGTTTGTAAAGTAAAAATGAAGGTGTGTGAAGTCATAGAATGGAGATGTGTGAAGTCAGAATGGAGGTGTGTGAAGTCACAGAATGGAGATGTGTCAAATCAGAATTTAGGTGTGTGAAGTCAAAGAATGGAGGTTTGTGAAGACATAGAATGGAGGTGTGTGAAGTCAAAGAATGGAGGTGTGTGAAGTCATAGAATATATGTTTGTGAAGTAAGAATGAAGGTGTGTGAAGGCAGAGAATGGAGTTGTGTGAAGTCACAGAATGGAGGTGTGTGAAGGCATAGAATGGAGGTGTGTGAAGTCATAGAATGGAGGTGTGTGAAGTCATATAATGGAGGTGTGTGAAGTCATTGAATGGAGGTGTGTGAAGTCATAGAATGGAGGTGTGTGAAGTCATTGAATGGAGGTGTGTGAAGTCACAGAATGGAGGTGTGTGAAGTCATAGAATGGAGGTGTGTGATGTCATAGAATGGGTGTTTGTGAAGTAAGAATGAAGGTGTGTGAAGTCACAGAATGGAGGTTTGTGAAGTCAAAGAATGGAGGTGTGTGAAGTCATAGAATGCATGTTTCTGAAGTAAGAATGAACGTGTGTGAAGTCATAGAATGGAGGTGTGTGAAGTCATAGAATGGAGGTGTGTGAATTCACAGAATGGAGGTGTGTGAAGTCAGAATGGAGGTGTGTAGTCATAGATTGGAGGTGGGTGAAGTCATAGAAAGTGGTGTGGGTAGTCATAGAGTGCAGGTGAGTGAAGTCACAGATTCGAGGTCTGTGAAATCATAGAATGTAGGTGTGTGATGCCAGATTGGAGGTGTGTGAAGTCAAAGAATGTAGGTTTGTGAAGTCATTGAATGGAGGTGTGTGAAGTCACAGAATGGAGGTGTGTGAAATCAGAAGAGAGGTGTACGAAGTCATAGAATGGAGGTGTGTGAAGTCAGAATATAGGTGTATGAAGTCATAGAATGGAGGTGTGTGAAGTCACAGAATGGAGGTGTGGGAAATGACAGAATAGAGGTGTGTGACGTCACAGAATGGAGGTGTGTGAACTCAGAATGGAGGTGAGTAAAGGCACAGAATGGAGGTGTGTGAAGTCATAGAATGGAAGTGTGTGAAGTCATAGAATGGAGCTGTGTGAAGTCACAGAATGGAGGTTATGAAGTCATAGAATGGAGCTGTGTGAAGTCACAGAATTGAGGTGTTTGAAGTCATATATTGGAGGTGTGTGAAGTCAAAATGCATGTGTTAAGTCACAGAATGGAGGTTTGTGAAGTCATAGAATGGAGTTGTGTGAATGTTTCTGAAGTAAAAATGAAGGTGTGTGAAGTCATGGAATGGAGGTGTGTGAAGTCAGAATGGAGGTGTGTAGTCATAGATTGGAGGTGGGTGAAGTCATAGAAAGGAGGTGTGGGAAGTCATAGAATGGAGGAGTGTGAAGTCATAGAGTGAATGTGAGTGAAATCACAGATTCGAGGTCTGTGAAGTCATAGAATGGAGGTGTGTGATGTCAGAATGGAGGTGTGCGAAGTCATAGAATAGAGGTGTGTGAAGTCAGAATGGAGGTGTGTGAAGTCATAGATGGAGTTGTTTGAAGTCATAGTATGGAGGTGTGTGAAATCATAGAATAGAGTTTTGTGAAGGCACAGAATGGAGCTGTGTGAATTCAGAATGGAGGTGTGTGAAGTCATAGAATGGAGGTGTGTGAAGTCAGAATGGAGGTGTGTGAACTCATAGAATGGAGGTGTGTGACGTCACAATGGAAGTGTGTGAAGTCATAGAATGGAGGTGTGTGAAGTCATAGAATGGAGGTGTGTGAAGTCACTGAATGGAGGTGTGTGAAGTCATAGAATGGAGGTGTGTGAAGTTATAAAATGGATGTTTGTAAAGTAAAAATGAAGGTGTGTGAAGTCATAGAATGGAGATGTGTGAAGTCAGAATGGAGGTGTGTGAAGTCACAGAATGGAGATGTGTCAAATCAGAATTTAGGTGTGTGAAGTCAAAGAATGGAGGTTTGTGAAGACATAGAATGGAGGTGTGTGAAGTCAAAGAATGGAGGTGTGTGAAGTCATAGAATATATGTTTGTGAAGTAAGAATGAAAGTGTGTAAAGG
Source organism: Megascapheus bottae (assembly GCA_024803745.1). NCBI lineage: Eukaryota > Metazoa > Chordata > Mammalia > Rodentia > Geomyidae > Megascapheus > Megascapheus bottae. Next base: position 4,844,365 of record JANJXV010000052.1, on the reverse strand, counting down.
CATAGAATGGAGTTGTGTGAAGTCACAGAATGGAGGTGTGTGAAGGCATAGAATGGAGGTGTGTGAAGTCATAGAATGGAGGTGTGTGAAGTCATATAATGGAGGTGTGTGAAGTCATTGAATGGAGGTGTGTGAAGTCATAGAATGGAGGTGTGTGAAGTCATTGAATGGAGGTGTGTGAAGTCACAGAATGGAGGTGTGTGAAATCAGAAGAGAGGTGTGCGAAGTCATAGAATGGAGGTGTGTGAAGTCAGAATGGAGGTGTATGAAGTCATAGAATGAAGGTGTGTGAAGTCAGAATAGAGGTGTGTGGAGTCATAGAATGGTGTTGTGTGAAGTCAAAGAATGGAGCTGTGTGAAGTTATAGAATGGAGGTGTGTGAAGTCACAGAATGGAGGTGTGTGAAGTCAGAATGAAGGTGTGTAGTCATAGATTGGAGGTGGGTGAATTCATAGAAAGGAGGTGTGGGAAGTCATAGAATGGGGGTTTGTGAAGTCACAGAATGGAGGTGTGTGAAGTCATAGATGGAAGTGTGCGAAGTCATAGTATGGAGATTTGTGAAATCATAGAATCGAGTTTTGTGAAGTCACAGAATGGAGTTGGGTGAGTCAGAATTGAGGTGTGTGAAGTCATGTAATGTAGATGTGTGAAGTCATAGAATGGAGTATTGTGAAGTCACCGAAGGGAGGTTTGTGAAGTCATAGAATGGAGGTATGAGAAATCAAATTAGAGGGGTGTGAAGTCGGAGAATGGAGGTGTGTGAAGTCATAGAATGGAGGTGGGTGAATTCAGATTGGAGCTGTGTGAAGTCATAGAATGGAGGTGTGTCAACTCAGAAAGGAGGTGTGTGAAGTCATAGAATGGAGGTGAGTGAAGTCATAGAATGGAGGTGTGTGAACTCATAGAATGGAGGTGTGTGACGTCACAATGGAAGTTTGTGAAGTCATAGAATGGAGGTGTGTGAAGTCACAGAATGGAGGTGTGTGAAGTCACAGAATGGAGATGGTTGAAGTCACAGAATGGAGGTGTGTGAAGTCATAGAATGGAAGTGTGTGAAGTAATAGAATGGAGGTGTGTGAAGTCACAGAATGGACGGTATGAAGTCACAGAATGGAGGTGTGTGAAGTCACAGAATTGAGGTGTTTGAAGTCATATATTGGAGGTGTGTGAAATCAAAATGGATGTGTGAAGTCATAGAATGTAGGTGTGTGAAGTCATAGAATGGAGGTGTGTGAAGTCACAGAATGGAGGTGTGTGAACTCAAAATGGAGGTGTGTGAAGTCACAGAATGGAGGTGTGTGAAGTTATAGAATGGAAGTGTGTGAAGTCATAGAATGGACGTGTGTGAAGTCAGAATGGAGGTGTGTTAAGTCCCCGAATGGAGTATTGTGATCTCAGTATGGAGGTGTGTGAAGTCACAGAATGGAGGTTTGTGAAGTCATAGATGGAGGTGTGTGAGGTCATAGAATGGATGTTTCTGAAGTAAGAATGAAGGTGTGTGAAGTCATAGAATGGAGGTGTGTGAAGTCATTGAATGGAGGTGTGGGAAGTCATAGAATGGAGTAGTGTGAAGTCATAGAGTGGAGGTGAGTGAAGTCACAGATTCGAGGTCTGTGAAGTCATAGATTGGAGGTGTGTGATGTCAGAATGGAGGTGTGCGAAGTCATAGAATAGAGGTTTGTGAAGTCAGAATGGAGGTGTGTGAAGTCATAGAATGGAGGTGTGTGACGTCACAATGGAAGTGTGTGAAGTCACAGAATAGAGGTGTGTGAATTCATACAATGGATGTGTGTGAAGTCAGAATGGAATTTTGTGAAGTCACAGAATTGAGCTGTGTGAATTCAGAATGGAGGTGTGTGAAGTCATAGAATGGAGGTGTGTGAAGTCAGAATGGAGGTGTGTGAAGTCATAGAATGGAGCTCTGTTAAGTCACAGAATGGAGGTGTGTGAAGTCATAGAATGGAGGTGTGTGAAGTCATAGAATGGGTGTTTGTGAAGTAAGAATGAAGGTGTGTGAAGTCATAGAATCGACGTGTGTGAAGTCACAGAATGGAGGTGTGTGAAGTCACAGATGGCAGGAGTGTGAAGTCACAGAATGGAGGTGTGTGAACCCAGAATGGAGGTGTGTAGAGTCACAGAATGGAGGTGTGTGAAGTCATAGAATGGAGGTTTGTGAAGTCAGAATGGAGGTGTGTGAACTCATAGAATGGAGGTGTGTGACGTCACAATGGAAGTGTGTGAAGTCATAGAATGGAGGTGTGTGAAATCACTGAATGGAGGTGTGTGAAGTCATAGAATGGAGGTGTGTGAAGTTATAGAATGAATGTTTGTAAAGTAAAAATGAAGGTGTGTTAAGTCATAGAATGGAGATGTGTGAAGTCAGAATGGAGGTGTGTGAAGTCACAGAATGGAGATGTGTCAACTCAGAATTTAGGTGTGTGAAGTCAAAGAATGGAGGTGTGTGAAGACAAAGAATGGAGGTGTGTGAAGTCAAAGAATGGAGGTGTGTGAAGTCATAGAATATATGTTTGTGAAGTAAGAATGAAGGTGTGTGAAGGCATGGAATGGAGGTGTGTGAAGTCACAGAATAGAGGTGTGTGAAGTCAGAATGGAGGTGTGAAGTCATAGAATGGAGTTGGGTGAAGTCATAGAAAGGAGATGTGTGAAGTCATAGAATGGAGGTGTGTGAAGTCATAGAATGGAGGTGTGTGAAGTCAGAATGGAGGTGTGTGAACTCATAGAATGGTAGTGTGTGTAGTCACAATGGAGGTGTGTGAAGTCATAGAATGGAGGTGTTTGAAGTCACAGAATGGACGTGTGTGAAGTCATAGAATGGAGGTGTGTGAAGTCACAGATTGGAGGTGTGTGAAGTCCCAGAATTGAGGTGTGTGAACTCAGAATGGAGGTGTGTAAAGTCACAGAATGGAGGTGTGTGAAGTCAGAATGGAGGTGTGTGAAGTCAGAATGGAGGTGTGTGAACTCATAGAATGGAGGTGTGTGTAGTCACAATGGAGGTGTGTGAAGTCATAGAATGGAGGTGAGTGAAGTCACAGAATGGAGGTGTGTGAAGGCATAGAATACAGATGTGTGAAGTCATAGAACGGGTGTTTGTGAAGTAAGAATGAAGGTATGTGAAGTCATAGAATGGAGGTGTGTGAAGTCACAGAATGGAGGTGTGTGAAATCACAGAATAGAGGTGTGTGAACTCAGAATGGAGGTGTGTGAAGTCAGAGAATGGTGGCGTGTGAAGTCATAGAATGGAAGTGTGTGAAGTCATAGAATGGAAGTGTGTGAAATCAAAATTGAGGTGTGTGAAGTCACAGAATGGAGGTTTATGAAGTCATAGAATGGAGGTGTGTCAATTTATACAATGGAGGTGTGTGAAATCAGAATGGAATTTTGTGAAGTCACAGAATTGAGCTGTGTGAATTCAGAATGGAGGTGTGTGAAGTCATAGAATGGAGGTGTGTGTGAAGTCAGAATGGAGGTGTGTGAAGTCATAGAATGGAAGTGTGTGAAGTCACAGAATGGAGGTGTGTGAAGTCATAGAATAGAGGTGTGTGAAGTCACAGAATGGGTGTTTGTGAAGTAAGAATGAATGTGTGTGAAGTCATAGAATGGAGGTGTGTGAAGTCACAGAATGGAGCTGTGGGAAGTCACAGATTGCAGGAGTGTGAAGTCACAGAATGGAGGTGTGTGAACCCAGAATGGAGGTGTGTACAGTCACAGAATGGAGGTGTGTGAAGTCATAGAATGGAAGTGTGTGAAGTAATAGAATGGAGGTGTGTGAAGTCACAGAATGGACGGTATGAAGTCACAGAATGGAGGTGTGTGAAGTCACAGAATTGAGGTGTTTGAAGTCATATATTGGAGGTGTGTGAAATCAAAATGGATGTGTGAAGTCATAGAATGGAGGTGTGTGAAATCATAGAATGAGGGTGTGTGTGGTCATAGAATGGAGGTGTGTGAAGTCACAGAATGGAGGAGTGTGAAGACACAGAATGGAGGTGTGTGAACCCACAATGGAGGTGTGTGAAGTCACAGAATGGAGGTGTGTAAAATCACAGAATAGAGGTGTGTGAACTCAGAATGGAGGTGTGTGAAGTCAGAGAATGGAGGCGTGTGAAGTCATAGAATGGAAGTGTGTGAAGTCATAGAATGGAAGTGTGTGAAATCAGAATTGAGCTGTGTGAAGTCACAGAATGGAGGTTTGTGAAGTCATAGAATGGAGGTGTGTGAATTTACACAATGGAGGTGTGTGAAGTCAGAATGGAATTTTGTGAAGTCACAGAATTGAGCTGTGTGAATTCAGCATGGAGTTGTGTGAAGTCATAGAATGGAGGTGTGTGAAGTCAGAATGGAGGTGTGTGAAGTCATAGAATGGAAGTTTGTGAAGTCACAGAATGGAGGTGTGTGAAGTCATAGAATGGAGGTGTGTGAAGTCATAGAATGGGTGTTTGTGAAGTAAGAATGAAGGTGTGTGAAGTCATAGAATGGAGGTGTGTGAAGTCACAGAATTGAGGGGTGGGAAGTCAGAGATTGCAGGAGTGTGAAGTCACAGAATGGAGGTGTGTGAACCCAGAATGGAGGTGTGTAAAGTCACAGAATGGAGGTGTGTGAAGTCATAGAATGGAAGTGTGTGAAGTCATAGAATGGAGGTGTGTGAAGTCATAGAATGGAGGTGTGTGAATTCACAGAATGGAGGTGTGTGATATCATAGAATAGAGGTGTGTGAAGTCACAGAATGGAGGTGTGTGAAGTCAGAATGGAGGTGTGTGAAGTCATAGAATGGAGGTGTGTGAAGTCAGAATGGAGGTGAGTGAACTCATAGAATGGAGGTGTGTGTAGTCACAATGGAGGTGTGTGAAGTCAAAGAATGGAGGTGAGTGAAGTCACAGAATGGAGGTGTGTGAAGTCATAGAATGGAGGTGTGTGAAGTCATAGAATGGGTGTTTTTGAAGTAAGAATGAAGGTATGTGAAGTCATAGAATGGAGGTGTGTGAAGTCACAGAATGGAGGTGTGGGAAGTCACAGATTGCAGGAGTGTGAAGTCACAGAATGGAGGTGTGTGAACCCAGCATGGAGGTGTGTAAAGTCACAGAATGGAGGTGTGTGAAGTCATAGAATGGAAGTGTGTGAAGTCATAGAATGGAGGTGTGTGAAGTCACAGAATGGACGGTATGAAGTCATAGAATGGAGGTGTGTGAAGTCACAGAATTGAGGTGTTTGAAGTCATATATTGGAGGTGTGTGAAATCAAAATGGATGTGTGAAGTCATAGAATGGAGGTGTGTGAAGTCATAGAATGGAAGTGTGTGAAGTCACAGATTAGAGGTGTGTGAAGTCACATATTCGAGGTGTGAGAAATCACAGAATGAAGGTGTGTGAACTCAGAATGGAGGTATGTGAAGTCAGAGAATGGAGGTGTGTGAAGTCATGGAATGGAAGTGTGTGAAGTCATAGAATGGAGGTGTGTGAAGTCAGAATGGAGGTGTGTGATCTCACCGAATGGAGTGGTGTGAACTCAGAATGGAGGTGTGTGAAGTCACAGAATGGAGGTTTGTGAAGTCATAGAATGGAGGTGTGGGAAGTCATAGAATGGTTGTTTCTGAAGTAAGAATGAAGGTGTGTGAAGTCATAGAATGGAGGTATGTGAACTCATAGAATGGGGGTGTGTGAAGTCACAGAATGGAAGTGTGTGAAGTCAGAATGGAGGTGTGTAGTCATCGATTGGAGGTGAGGGTGAAGTCATAGAAAAGAGGTGTGGGAAGTCATAGAAAGGAGGAGTGTGAAGTCATAGAGTGCATGTGAGTGAAATCACAGATTCGAGGTCTGTGAAGTCATAGAATGGAGGTGTGTGATGTCACAGAATGGAGGTGTGGGAAGTCACAGATTGGAGGTGTGTGAAGTCCCAGAATTGAGGTGTGTGAACTCAGAATGGAGGAGTGTAAAGTCACAGAATGGAGGTGTGTGAAGTCATAGAATGGAAGTGTGTGAAGTCATACAATGAAGGTGTGTGAAGTCACAGAATGGACGGTTTGAAGTCATAGAATGGAGGTGTGTGAAGTCACAGAATTGAGGTGTTTGAAGTCATATATTGGAGGTGTGTGAAGTCAAAATGGATGTGTGAAGTCATAGAATGGAGGTGTGTGAAATCATAGAATGAGGGTGTGTGAGGTCATAGAATGGAGGTTTGTGAAGTCACAGAATGGAGGTGTGTGAAATCATAGAATGAAGGTGTGTGAAGTCATAGAATGGAAGTGTGTGAAGTCACAGAATGGAGGTGTGTGAAGTCACAGAATGGAGGTGTGTGAAATCACAGAATAGAGGTGTGTGAACTCAGAATGGAGGTGTGTGAAGTCAGAGAATGGAGGCGTGTGAAGTCATAGAATGGAAGTGTGTGAAGTCATAGAATGGAAGTGTGTGAAATCAGAATTGAGGTGTGTGAAGTCACAGAATGGACGTTTGTGAAGTCATAGAATGGAGGTGTGTGAATTTACACAATGGAGGTGTGTGAAGTCAGAATGGAATTTTGTGAAGTCACAGAATTGAGCTGTGTGAATTCAGAATGGAGGTGTGTGAAGTCATAGAATGGAGGTGTGTGAAGTCAGAAAGGTGGTGTGTGAAGTCATAGAATGGAAGTGTGGGAAGTCACAGAATAGAGGTGTGTGAAGTCATAGAATGGAGGTGTGTGAAGTCATAGAATGGGTGTTTGTGAAGTAAGAATTAAGGTGTGTGAAGTCATAGAATGGAGGTATGTGAAGTCACAGAATGGAGGTGTGGGAAGTCACAGATTGCAGGAGTGTGAAGTCACAGAATGGAGGTGTGGGAACCCAGAATGGAGGTGTGTAAAGTCACAGAATGGAGGTGTGTGAAGTCATAGAATGGAAGTGTGTGAAGTCATAGAATGGAGGTGTTTGAAGTCACAGAATGGACGGTATGAAGTCATTGAGTGGAGGTGTGTGAAGTCACAGAATTGAGGTGTTTGAAGTCATATATTGGAGGTGTGTGAAATCAAAATGGATGTGTGAAGTCATAGAATGGAGGTGTGTGAAATCATAGAATGAGGGTGTGTGTGGTCATAGAATGGAGGTGTGTGAATTCACAGAATGGAGTTGTGTGAAGTCATAGAATGGAGGTGTGTGAAGTCACAGAATCGAGGTGTGAGAAGTCACAGACTGGAGATGTGTGAACTCAGAATGGAGGTGTGTGAAGTCACAGAATGGAGGTGTGTGAAGTAATAGAATGGAGGTGTGTGAAGTCACAGAATGGAGGTGTTTGAAGTCATATATTGGAGGTGTGTGAAATCACAATGGATGTGTGAAATCATAGAATGGAGGTGTGTGAAGTAATAGAATGGAAGTGTGTGTAGTCACAGATTGGAGGTGTGTGAAGTCACAGATTCGAGGTGTGAGAAGTCACAGAATGAAGGTGTGTGAACACAGAATGGAGGTATGTGAAGTCAGAGAATGGAGGTGTGTGAAGTCATGGAATGGAAGTGTGTGAAGTCATAGAATGGAGGTGTGTGAAGTCAGAATGGAGGTGTGTGAAGTCACCGAATGGAGTTGTGTGAACTCAGAATGGAGGTGTGTGAAGTCACAGAATGGAGGTTTGTGAAGTCATAGAATGGAGGTGTGGGAAGTCATAGAATGGAGGTATGTGAACTCATAGAATGGGGGTGTGTGAAGTCACAGAATGGAACTGTGTGAAGTCAGAATGGAGGTGTGTAGTCATCGATTGGAGGTGGGTGAAGTCATAGAAAGGAGGTGTGGGAAGTCATAGAAAGGAGGAGTGGGAAGTCATAGAGTACATGTGAGTGAAATCACAGATTCGAGGTCTGTGAAGTCATAGAATGGAGGTGTGTGATGTCACAGAATGGCGGTGTGGGAAGTCACAGATTGGAGGTGTGTGAAGTCCCGAATTGAGGTGTGTCAACTCAGAATGGAGGAGTGTAAAGTCACAGAATGGAGGTGTGTGAAGTCATAGAATGGAAGTGTGTGAAGTCATACAATGGAGGTGTGTGAAGTCACAGAATGGACGGTTTGAAGTCATAGAATGGAGGTGTGTGAAGTCACAGAATTGAGGTGTTTGAAGTCATATATTGGAGGTGTGTGAAGTCCCGAATTGAGCTGTGTGAATTCAGAATGGAGGTGTGTGAAGTCATAGAATGGAGGTGTGTGAAGTCAGAATGGAGGTTTGTGAAGTCATAGAATGGAAGTGTGTGAAGTCACAGAATGGAGGTGTGTGAAGTCATAGAATGGAGGTGTGTGAAGTCATAGAATGGGTGTTTGTGAAGTAAGAATGAAGGTGTGTGAAGTCATAGAATGGAGGTATGTGAAGTCACAGAATGGAGGTGTGGGAAGTCACAGATTGCAGGAGTGTGAAGTCACAGAATGGAGGTGTGTGAACCCAGAATGGAGGTGTGTAAAGTCACAGAATGGAGGTGTGTGAAGTCATAGAATGGAAGTGTGTGAAGTCATAGAATGGAGGTGTGTGAAGTCACGGAATGGACGGTATGAAGTCATAGAATGGAGGTTTGTGAAATCAAAATGGATGTGTGAAGTCATAGAATGGAGGTGTGTGAAATCATAGAATGAGGGTGTGTGTGGTCATAGAATGGAGGTGTGTGAAATCACAGAATGGAGTTGTGTGAAGTCATAGAAAGGAGGTGTGTGAAGTCATAGAATGGAAGTGTGTGAAGTCACAGATTGGAGGTGTGTGAAGTCACAGAATCGAGGTGTGAGAAGTCACAGAATGGAGATGTGTGAACTCAGAATGGAGGTGTGTGAAGTCACAGAATGGAGGTGTGTGAAGTAATAGAATGGAGGTGTGTGAAGTCACAGAATGGAGGTGTGTGAAGTCAGAATGGAGGTGTGTGAAGTCATAGAATGGAGGTGAGTTAAGTCAGAATGGAGGTGTGAAGTCATAGAATGGAGGTGTGTGAAGTCACAGAATGGAGGTGTGTGAAATCATAGAATGGAGAAGTGAGAAGTCATAGAGTGGAGTTGAGTAAAGTCACATATTCGAGGTCTGTGAAGTCATAAAATGGAGGTGTGTGAAGTCAGAATGTAGGTGTTCGAAGTCATACAATAGAGGTGTGTGAAATCAGAATGGAGGTGTGTGAAGTCATAGAATGGAGGTGTGAGAAGTCACACAATGGAGGTGTGTGAAGTCATACAATGGAGGTGTGTGAAGTCAGAATGGAGGTGTGTGAAGTCACAGAATGGAGGTGTGTGAACTCAGAATGGAGGTGTGTGAAGTCATGGATGGAGGTGTGTGAAGTCATAGTATGGAGATATGTGAAATCATAGAATGGAGTTTTTGAAGTCACAGAATGGAGTTGTGTGAGTCAGAATTGAGGTGTGTGAAGTCATAGAATGTAGATGTGTGAAGTCATAGAATGGAGTATTGTGAAGTCACCGAAGGGAGGTTTGTGAAGTCCCAGAATTGAGATGTGTGAACTCAGAATGGAGGTGTGTAAAGTCACAGAATGGACGGTTTCAAGTCATAGAATGAAGGTGTGTGAAGTCACAGAATGCAGGTGTGGGAAGTCAAAGAATGGAGGTGTGTGATGTCACAGAATGGAGGTGTGTCAACTCAGAATGGAGGTGAGTAAAGTCACAGAATGTAGGTGTGCGAAGTTATAGAATGGAAGTGTGTGAAGTCATAGAATGGAGGTGTGTGAAGTCACAGAATGGGCAGTATGAAGTCATAGAATGGAGGTGTGTGAAGTTACAGAATTGAGGTGTTTGAAGTCATATATTGGAGGTGTGTGAATTCAAAATGGATGTGTGAAGTCATAGAATGGAGGTGTGTGAAATCATAGAGTGAGGGTGTGTGAGGTCATAGAATGGAGGTGTGTGAAGTCACAGAATGGAGATGTGTGAAGTCCTAAAATGGAGGTGTGTGAAGTCATAGAATGGAAGTGTGTGAAGTCACACAATGGAATTGTGTGAAGTCACAGAATAGAGGTGTGTGAAGTCACAGAATGGAGGTGTGTGACTCAGAATGGAGGTTTGTGAAGTCACAGAATGGAGGTGTGTGAAGTCATAGAATGGAAGTGTGTGAAGTCATAGAATGGAGGTGTGTGAAGTCACAGAATGGAGGTGTGTGAAGTCAGAATGGAGGTGTGTAGTCATAGATTGGAGGTGGGTGAAGTCTTAGAAAGAAGGTGTGGGAAGTCATAGAATGGAGGAGTATGAAGTCATAGAGTGCAGGTGAGTGAAGTCACAGATTCCAGGTCTGTGAAGTCATAGAATGGAGGTGTGTGAAGTCAGAATGGAGGTATGTGAAGTCATAGATGGAGTTGTGTGAAGTCATAGTATGGAGGTGTGTGAAATCATAGAATGTAGTTTTGTGAAGTCACAGAATGGAGCTGTGTGAATTCAGAATGGAGGTGTGTGAAGTCATAGAATGGAGGTGTGTGAAGTCAGAAAGGAGGTGTGTGCACTCATAGAATGGAGGTGTGTGAAGTCACAGAATGGAAGTGTGTGAAGTCATAGAATGGAGGTGTGTGAAGTCACAGAATGGAGGTTTGTGAAGTCATAGAATGGAGGTATGTGAAGTCACAGAATGGCGGTGTGTAAAGTCATAGAATGGAGGTGTGTGAAGTTATAGAATGGATGTTTGTAATGTAATAATATAGGTGTGTGAAGTCATAGAATGGAGGTGTGTGACGTCAAAGAACGGAGGTGTGCAAAGTCATAGAATGGAGCTGTGTGAAGTCAGAATGGAGGTGTGTGAAGTCACAGAATGGAGGTGTGTCAAGTCAGAATTTAGGTGTGTGAAGTCAAAGAATGCAGGTGTGTGAAGTCATAGAATGGAGGTGTGTGAAGTCAGAATATAGGTGTGTGAAGTCACAGAATTGAGGTGTGTGAACACAGAATGGAGGTGTATGAAGTCACAGAATGGAGGTTTGTGAAGTCATAGAATGGAGGTGTGGGAAGTCATAGAATGGTGGTGTGGGAAGTCAGAGAATGGAGGTGTGTGAAGTCATGGAATGGAAGTGTGTGAAGTCATAGAATGGAGGTGTGTGAAGTCAGAATGGAGGTGTGTGAAGTCACCGAATGGAGTTGTGTGAACTCAGAATGGAGGTGTGTGAAGTCACAGAATGGAGGTTTGTGAAGTCATAGAATGGAGGTGTGGGAAGTCATAGAATGGTGGTTTCTGAAGTAAGAATGAAGATGTGTGAAGTCATAGAATGGAGGTATGTGAACTCATAGAATGGGGGTGTGTGAAGTCACAGAATGGAACTGTGTGAAGTCAGAATGGAGGTGTGTAGTCATCGATTGGAGGTGGGTGAAGTCATAGAAAGGAGGTGTGGGAAGTCATAGAAAGGAGGAGTGGGAAGTCATAGAGTACATGTGAGTGAAATCACAGATTCGAGGTCTGTGAAGTCATAGAATGGAGGTGTGTGATGTCACAGAATGGCGGTGTGGGAAGTCACAGATTGGAGGTGTGTGAAGTCCCGAATTGAGGTGTGTCAACTCAGAATGGAGGAGTGTAAAATCACAGAATGGAGGTGTGTGAAGTCATAGAATGGAAGTGTGTGAAGTCATACAATGGAGGTGTGTGAAGTCACAGAATGGACGGTTTGAAGTCATAGAATGGAGGTGTGTGAAGTCACAGAATTGAGGTGTTTGAAGTCATATATTGGAGGTGTGTGAAGTCCCGAATTGAGCTGTGTGAATTCAGAATGGAAGTGTGTGAAGTCATAGAATGGAGGTGTGTGAAGTCAGAATGGAGGTGTGTGAAATCACCGAATGGAGTTGTGTGAACTCAGAATGGAGGTGTGTGAAGTCACAGAATGGAGGTTTGTGAAGTCATATAATGGAGGCGTGTGAAATCAAAGTGGATGTGTGAAGTCATAGAATGTACGGGTGTGTAATCCTAGAATGAGGGTGTATGTGGTCATAGAATGGAGGTGTGTGAAGTCACAGAATGGAGGAGTGTGAAGTCACAGAATGGAGGTGTGTGAACCCAGAATGGAGTTGTGTGAAGTCACAGAATGGAGGTGTGTGAAGTCATAGAATGGATGTTTCTGAAGTAAGAATGAAGGTGTGTGAAGTCATAGAATGGAGGTGTGTGAAGTCACAGAATGGAGGTGTGTGAAGTCACAGAATGGAGGAGTGTGAAGTCACAGAATGGAGGTGTGTGAACCCAGAATGGAGTTGTGTGAAGTCACAGAATGGAGGTGTGTGAAGTCATAGAATGGATGTTTCTGAAGTAAGAATGAAGGTGTGTGAAGTCATAGAATGGAGGTGTGTGAAGTCACAGAATGGAGGTGTGTGAACCCAGAATGGAGGTGTGTGAAGTCACAGAATGGAGGTGTGTGAAGTCATGGAATGGAAGTGTGTGAAGTCATAGAATGGAGGTGTGTGAAGTCACAGAATGGACGGTATTAAGTCAAAGAATGGAGGTGTGTGAAGTCACAGAATTGAAGTGTATGAAGTTATATATTCGAGTTGTGTGAAATCAACATGGATGTGTGAATTCATAGAATGGAGGTGTGTGAAATCATAGAATGAGGGTGTGTGAAGTCATAGAATGGAGGTGTGTGAAGTCACAGAATGCAGGTGTGTGAAGTCATAGAATGGAGGTGTGTGAAGTCATAGAATGGAATTGTGTGAAGTCACAGATTGGAGGTGTCTGAAGTCACAGAATCGAGGTGTGAGAAGTCACAGAATGGAGATGTGTGAACTCAGAATGGAGGTGTGTGAAGTCACAGAATGGAGGTGTGTGAAGTCATAGAATGGAGGTGTGTGAAGTCACAGAAGGGAGGTGTGTGAAATCATAGAATGGAGGTGTGTGAAGTCACAGAATGGAGGTGTGTGAAGTCAGAATGGAGGTGTGTGAAGTCATAGAATGGAGGTGTGTGAAGTCAGAATGGAGGTGTGATGTCATAGAATTTAGGTGGGTGAAGTCATAGAACTTAGGTGTGGGAAGTCAAAGAATGGAGAAGTGTGAAGTCATAGAGTGGAGGTGTGTGAAGTCAGAATGTAGGTGTTCGAAGTCATAGAATAGAGGTGTGTGAAGTCAGAATGGAGGTGTGTGAAGTCATAGAATGGAGGTGTGTGAACTCATAGAATGGAGGTGTGTGACGTCACAATGGAAGTGTGTGAAGTCACAGAATGGAGGTGTGTGAATACATACAATGGAGGTGTGTGAAGTCAGAATGGAATTTTGTGAAGTCACAGAATTGAGCTGTGTGAATTCAGAATGGAGGTGTGTGAAGTCATAGAATGGAGGTGTGTGAAGTCAGAATGGAGGTGTGTGAACTCATACAATGGAGGTGTGTGTAGTCACAATGGAGGTGTGTGAAGTCATAGAATGGAGGTGAGTGAAGTCACAGAATGGAGGTGTGTGAAGTCATAGAATGGAGGTGTGTGAACTCATAGAATGGGTGTTTGTGAAGTAAGAATGAAGGTATGTGAAGTCATAGAATGGAGGTGTGTGAAGTCACAGAATGGAGGTGTGGGAAGTCACAGATTGCAGGAGTGTGAAGTCAGAGAATAGAGGTGTGTGAACCCAGAATGGAGGTGTGTAAAGTCACAGAATGGAGGTGTGTGAAGTCATAGAATGGAAGTGTGTGAAATCATAGAATAGAGGTGTGTGAAGTCACAGAAGGGACGGTATGAAGTCATAGAATGGAGGTGTGTGAAGTCACAGTATTGAGGTGTTTGAAGTCATATATTGGAGGTGTGTGAAATCACAATGGATGTGTGAAATCATAGAATGGAGGTGTGTGAAGTAATAGAATGGAAGTGTGTGTAGTCACAGATTGGAGGTGTGTGAAGTCACAGATTCGAGGTGTGAGAAGTCACAGAATGAAGGTGTGTGAACACAGAATGGAGGTATGTGAAGTCAGAGAATGGAGGTGTGTGAAGTCATGGAATGGAAGTGTGTGAAGTCATAGAATGGAGGTGTGTGAAGTCAGAATGGAGGTGTGTGAAGTCACCGAATGGAGTTGTGTGAACTCAGAATGGAGGTGTGTGAAGTCACAGAATGGAGGTTTGTGAAGTCATAGAATGGAGGTGTGGGAAGTCATAGAATGGTGGTTTCTGAAGTAAGAATGAAGGTGTGTGAAGTCATAGAATGGAGGTATGTGAACTCATAGAATGGGGGTGTGTGAAGTCACAGAATGGAACTGTGTGAAGTCAGAATGGAGGTGTGTAGTCATCGATTGGAGGTGGGTGAAGTCATAGAAAGGAGGTGTGGGAAGTCATAGAAAGGAGGAGTGGGAAGTCATAGAGTACATGTGAGTGAAATCACAGATTCGAGGTCTGTGAAGTCATAGAATGGAGGTGTGTGATGTCACAGAATGGCGGTGTGGGAAGTCACAGATTGGAGGTGTGTGAAGTCCCGAATTGAGGTGTGTCAACTCAGAATGGAGGAGTGTAAAGTCACAGAATGGAGGTGTGTGAAGTCATAGAATGGAAGTGTGTGAAGTCATACAATGGAGGTGTGTGAAGTCACAGAATGGACGGTTTGAAGTCATAGAATGGAGGTGTGTGAAGTCACAGAATTGAGGTGTTTGAAGTCATATATTGGAGGTGTGTGAAGTCCCGAATTGAGCTGTGTGAATTCAGAATGGAGGTGTGTGAAGTCATAGAATGGAGGTGTGTGAAGTCAGAATGGAGGTTTGTGAAGTCATAGAATGGAAGTGTGTGAAGTCACAGAATGGAGGTGTGTGAAGTCATAGAATGGAGGTGTGTGAAGTCATAGAATGGGTGTTTGTGAAGTAAGAATGAAGGTGTGTGAAGTCATAGAATGGAGGTATGTGAAGTCACAGAATGGAGGTGTGGGAAGTCACAGATTGCAGGAGTGTGAAGTCACAGAATGGAGGTGTGTGAACCCAGAATGGAGGTGTGTAAAGTCACAGAATGGAGGTGTGTGAAGTCATAGAATGGAAGTGTGTGAAGTCATAGAATGGAGGTGTGTGAAGTCACGGAATGGACGGTATGAAGTCATAGAATGGAGGTTTGTGAAATCAAAATGGATGTGTGAAGTCATAGAATGGAGGTGTGTGAAATCATAGAATGAGGGTGTGTGTGGTCATAGAATGGAGGTGTGTGAAATCACAGAATGGAGTTGTGTGAAGTCATAGAAAGGAGGTGTGTGAAGTCATAGAATGGAAGTGTGTGAAGTCACAGATTGGAGGTGTGTGAAGTCACAGAATCGAGGTGTGAGAAGTCACAGAATGGAGATGTGTGAACTCAGAATGGAGGTGTGTGAAGTCACAGAATGGAGGTGTGTGAAGTAATAGAATGGAGGTGTGTGAAGTCACAGAATGGAGTTGTGTGAAGTCAGAATGGAGGTGTGTGAAGTCATAGAATGGAGGTGAGTTAAGTCAGAATGGAGGTGTGAAGTCATAGAATGGAGGTGTGTGAAGTCACAGAATGGAGGTGTGTGAAATCATAGAATGGAGAAGTGAGAATTCATAGAGTGGAGTTGAGTAAAGTCACATATTCGAGGTCTGTGAAGTCATAAAATGGAGGTGTGTGAAGTCAGAATGTAGGTGTTCGAAGTCATACAATAGAGGTGTGTGAAATCAGAATGGAGGTGTGTGAAGTCATAGAATGGAGGTGTGAGAAGTCACACAATGGAGGTGTGTGAAGTCATACAATGGAGGTGTGTGAAGTCAGAATGGAGGTGTGTGAAGTCACAGAATGGAGGTGTGTGAACTCAGAATGGAGGTGTGTGAAGTCATGGATGGAGGTGTGTGAAGTCATAGTATGGAGATATGTGAAATCATAGAATGGAGTTTTTGAAGTCACAGAATGGAGTTGTGTGAGTCAGAATTGAGGTGTGTGAAGTCATAGAATGTAGATGTGTGAAGTCATAGAATGGAGTATTGTGAAGTCACCGAAGGGACGTTTGTGAAGTCCCAGAATTGAGATGTGTGAACTCAGAATGGAGGTGTGTAAAGTCACAGAATGGACGGTTTGAAGTCATAGAATGAAGGTGTGTGAAGTCACAGAATGCAGGTGTGGGAAGTCAAAGAATGGAGGTGTGTGATGTCACAGAATGGAGGTGTGTCAACTCAGAATGGAGGTGAGTAAAGTCACAGAATGTAGGTGTGCGAAGTTATAGAATGGAAGTGTGTGAAGTCATAGAATGGAGGTGTGTGAAGTCACAGAATGGGCAGTATGAAGTCATAGAATGGAGGTGTGTGAAGTTACAGAATTGAGGTGTTTGAAGTCATATATTGGAGGTGTGTGAATTCAAAATGGATGTGTGAAGTCATAGAATGGAGGTGTGTGAAATCATAGAGTGAGGGTGTGTGAGGTCATAGAATGGAGGTGTGTGAAGTCACAGAATGGAGATGTGTGAAGTCCTAAAATGGAGGTGTGTGAAGTCATAGAATGGAAGTGTGTGAAGTCACACAATGGAATTGTGTGAAGTCACAGAATAGAGGTGTGTGAAGTCACAGAATGGAGGTGTGTGACTCAGAATGGAGGTTTGTGAAGTCACAGAATGGAGGTGTGTGAAGTCATGGAATGGAAGTGTGTGAAGTCATAGAATGGAGGTGTGTGAAATCAGAATGGAGATGTGTGAAGTCACCGAATGGAGGTTTGTGAAATGATAGAATGGAGGTGTGTGAAGTCATAGAATGGATGTTTCTGAAGTAAAAATGAAGGTGTGTGAAGTCATAGAATGGAGGTGTGTGAAGTCACAGAATGGAGGTGTGTGAAGTCAGAATGGAGGTGTGTAGTCATAGATTGGAGGTGGGTGAAGTCTTAGAAAGAAGGTGTGGGAAGTCATAGAATGGAGGAGTATGAAGTCATAGAGTGCAGGTGAGTGAAGTCACAGATTCCAGGTCTGTGAAGTCATAGAATGGAGGTGTGTGAAGTCAGAATGGAGGTATGTGAAGTCATAGATGGAGTTGTGTGAAGTCATAGTATGGAGGTGTGTGAAATCATAGAATGGAGTTTTGTGAAGTCACAGAATGGAGCTGTGTGAATTCAGAATGGAGGTGTGTGAAGTCATAGAATGGAGGTGTGTGAAGTCAGAAAGGAGGTGTGTGCACTCATAGAATGGAGGTGTGTGAAGTCACAGAATGGAAGTGTGTGAAGTCATAGAATGGAGGTGTGTGAAGTCACAGAATGGAGGTTTGTGAAGTCATAGAATGGAGGTATGTGAAGTCACAGAATGGCGGTGTGTAAAGTCATAGAATGGAGGTGTGTGAAGTTATAGAATGGATGTTTGTAATGTAATAATATAGGTGTGTGAAGTCATAGAATGGAGGTGTGTGACGTCAAAGAATGGAGGTGTGCAAAGTCATAGAATGGAGCTGTGTGAAGTCAGAATGGAGGTGTGTGAAGTCACAGAATGGAGGTGTGTCAAGTCAGAATTTAGGTGTGTGAAGTCAAAGAATGCAGGTGTGTGAAGTCATAGAATGGAGGTGTGTGAAGTCAGAATATAGGTGTGTGAAGTCACAGAATTGAGGTGTGTGAACACAGAATGGAGGTGTGTGAAGTCACAGAATGGAGGTTTGTGAAGTCATAGAATGGAGGTGTGGGAAGTCATAGAATGGTGGTGTGGGAAGTCAGAGAATGGAGGTGTGTGAAGTCATGGAATGGAAGTGTGTGAAGTCATAGAATGGAGGTGTGTGAAGTCAGAATGGAGGTGTGTGAAGTCACCGAATGGAGTTGTGTGAACTCAGAATGGAGGTGTGTGAAGTCACAGAATTGAGGTTTGTGAAGTCATAGAATGGAGGTGTGGGAAGTCATAGAATGGAGGTATGTGAACTCATAGAATGGGGGTGTGTGAAGTCACAGAATGGAACTGTGTGAAGTCAGAATGGAGGTGTGTAGTCATCGATTGGAGGTGGGTGAAGTCATAGAAAGGAGGTGTGGGAAGTCATAGAAAGGAGGAGTGGGAAGTCATAGAGTACATGTGAGTGAAATCACAGATTCGAGGTCTGTGAAGTCATAGAATGGAGGTGTGTGATGTCACAGAATGGCGGTGTGGGAAGTCACAGATTGGAGGTGTGTGAAGTCCCGAATTGAGGTGTGTCAACTCAGAATGGAGGAGTGTAAAGTCACAGAATGGAGGTGTGTGAAGTCATAGAATGGAGGTGTGTGAAATCATAGAGTGAGGGTGTGTGAGGTCATAGAATGGAGGTGTGTGAAGTCACAGAATGGAGATGTGTGAAGTCCTAAAATGGAGGTGTGTGAAGTCATAGAATGGAAGTGTGTGAAGTCACACAATGGAATTGTGTGAAGTCACAGAATAGAGGTGTGTGAAGTCACAGAATGGAGGAGTGTGACTCAGAATGGAGGTTTGTGAAGTCACAGAATGGAGGTGTGTGAAGTCATAGAATGGAAGTGTGTGAAGTCATAGAATGGAGGTGTGTGAAATCAGAATGGAGATGTGTGAAGTCACCGAATGGAGGTTTGTGAAATCATAGAATGGAGGTGTGTGAAGTCATAGAATGGATGTTTCTGAAGTAAAAATGAAGGTGTGTGAAGTCATAGAATGGAGGTGTGTGAAGTCACAGAATGGAGGTGTGTGAAGTCAGAATGGAGGTGTGTAGTCATAGATTGGAGGTGGGTGAAGTCTTAGAAAGAAGGTGTGGGAAGTCATAGAATGGAGGAGTATGAAGTCATAGAGTGCAGGTGAGTGAAGTCACAGATTCCAGGTCTGTGAAGTCATAGAATGGAGGTGTGTGAAGTCAGAATGGAGGTTTGTGAAGTCATAGAATGGAAGTGTGTGAAGTCACAGAATGGAGGTGTGTGAAGTCATAGAATGGAGGTGTGTGAAGTCATAGAATGGGTGTTTGTGAAGTAAGAATGAAGGTGTGTGAAGTCATAGAATGGAGGTATGTGAAGTCACAGAATGGAGGTGTGGGAAGTCACAGATTGCAGGAGTGTGAAGTCACAGAATGGAGGTGTGTGAACCCAGAATGGAGGTGTGTAAAGTCACAGAATGGAGGTGTGTGAAGTCATAGAATGGAAGTGTGTGAAGTCATAGAATGGAGGTGTGTGAAGTCACGGAATGGACGGTATGAAGTCATAGAATGGAGGTTTGTGAAATCAAAATGGATGTGTGAAGTCATAGAATGGAGGTGTGTGAAATCATAGAATGAGGGTGTGTGTGGTCATAGAATGGAGGTGTGTGAAATCACAGAATGGAGTTGTGTGAAGTCATAGAAAGGAGGTGTGTGAAGTCATAGAATGGAAGTGTGTGAAGTCACAGATTGGAGGTGTGTGAAGTCACAGAATCGAGGTGTGAGAAGTCACAGAATGGAGATGTGTGAACTCAGAATGGAGGTGTGTGAAGTCACAGAATGGAGGTGTGTGAAGTAATAGAATGGAGGTGTGTGAAGTCACAGAATGGAGGTGTGTGAAGTCAGAATGGAGGTGTGTGAAGTCATAGAATGGAGGTGAGTTAAGTCAGAATGGAGGTGTGAAGTCATAGAATGGAGGTGTGTGAAGTCACAGAATGGAGGTGTGTGAAATCATAGAATGGAGAAGTGAGAAGTCATAGAGTGGAGTTGAGTAAAGTCACATATTCGAGGTCTGTGAAGTCATAAAATGGAGGTGTGTGAAGTCAGAATGTAGGTGTTCGAAGTCATACAATAGAGGTGTGTGAAATCAGAATGGAGGTGTGTGAAGTCATAGAATGGAGGTGTGAGAAGTCACACAATGGAGGTGTGTGAAGTCATACAATGGAGGTGTGTGAAGTCAGAATGGAGGTGTGTGAAGTCACAGAATGGAGGTGTGTGAACTCAGAATGGAGGTGTGTGAAGTCATGGATGGAGGTGTGTGAAGTCATAGTATGGAGATATGTGAAATCATAGAATGGAGTTTTTGAAGTCACAGAATGGAGTTGTGTGAGTCAGAATTGAGGTGTGTGAAGTCATAGAATGTAGATGTGTGAAGTCATAGAATGGAGTATTGTGAAGTCACCGAAGGGAGGTTTGTGAAGTCCCAGAATTGAGATGTGTGAACTCAGAATGGAGGTGTGTAAAGTCACAGAATGGACGGTTTGAAGTCATAGAATGAAGGTGTGTGAAGTCACAGAATGCAGGTGTGGGAAGTCAAAGAATGGAGGTGTGTGATGTCACAGAATGGAGGTGTGTCAACTCAGAATGGAGGTGAGTAAAGTCACAGAATGTAGGTGTGCGAAGTTATAGAATGGAAGTGTGTGAAGTCATAGAATGGAGGTGTGTGAAGTCACAGAATGGGCAGTATGAAGTCATAGAATGGAGGTGTGTGAAGTTACAGAATTGAGGTGTTTGAAGTCATATATTGGAGGTGTGTGAATTCAAAATGGATGTGTGAAGTCATAGAATGGAGGTGTGTGAAATCATAGAGTGAGGGTGTGTGAGGTCATAGAATGGAGGTGTGTGAAGTCACAGAATGGAGATGTGTGAAGTCCTAAAATGGAGGTGTGTGAAGTCATAGAATGGAAGTGTGTGAAGTCACACAATGGAATTGTGTGAAGTCACAGAATAGAGGTGTGTGAAGTCACAGAATGGAGGTGTGTGACTCAGAATGGAGGTTTGTGAAGTCACAGAATGGAGGTGTGTGAAGTCATAGAATGGAAGTGTGTGAAGTCATAGAATGGAGGTGTGTGAAATCAGAATGGAGATGTGTGAAGTCACCGAATGGAGGTTTGTGAAATCATAGAATGGAGGTGTGTGAAGTCATAGAATGGATGTTTCTGAAGTAAAAATGAAGGTGTGTGAAGTCATAGAATGGAGGTGTGTGAAGTCACAGAATGGAGGTGTGTGAAGTCAGAATGGAGGTGTGTAGTCATAGATTGGAGGTGGGTGAAGTCTTAGAAAGAAGGTGTGGGAAGTCATAGAATGGAGGAGTATGAAGTCATAGAGTGCAGGTGAGTGAAGTCACAGATTCCAGGTCTGTGAAGTCATAGAATGGAGGTGTGTGAAGTCAGAATGGAGGTATGTGAAGTCATAGATGGAGTTGTGTGAAGTCATAGTATGGAGGTGTGTGAAATCATAGAATGGAGTTTTGTGAAGTCACAGAATGGAGCTGTGTGAATTCAGAATGGAGGTGTGTGAAGTCATAGAATGGAGGTGTGTGAAGTCAGAAAGGAGGTGTGTGCACTCATAGAATGGAGGTGTGTGAAGTCACAGAATGGAAGTGTGTGAAGTCATAGAATGGAGGTGTGTGAAGTCACAGAATGGAGGTTTGTGAAGTCATAGAATGGAGGTATGTGAAGTCACAGAATGGCGGTGTGTAAAGTCATAGAATGGAGGTGTGTGAAGTTATAGAATGGATGTTTGTAATGTAATAATATAGGTGTGTGAAGTCATAGAATGGAGGTGTGTGACGTCAAAGAACGGAGGTGTGCAAAGTCATAGAATGGAGCTGTGTGAAGTCAGAATGGAGGTGTGTGAAGTCACAGAATGGAGGGGTGTCAAGTCAGAATTTAGGTGTGTGAAGTCAAAGAATGCAGGTGTGTGAAGTCATAGAATGGAGGTGTGTGAAGTCAGAATATAGGTGTGTGAAGTCACAGAATTGAGGTGTGTGAACACAGAATGGAGGTGTGTGAAGTCACAGAATGGAGGTTTGTGAAGTCATAGAATGGAGGTGTGGGAAGTCATAGAATGGTGGTGTGGGAAGTCAGAGAATGGAGGTGTGTGAAGTCATGGAATGGAAGTGTGTGAAGTCATACAATGGAGGTGTGTGAAGTCAGAATGGAGGTGTGTGAAGTCACCGAATGGAGTTGTGTGAACTCAGAATGGAGGTGTGTGAAGTCACAGAATTGAGGTTTGTGAAGTCATAGAATGGAGGTGTGGGAAGTCATAGAATGGAGGTATGTGAACTCATAGAATGGGGGTGTGTGAAGTCACAGAATGGAACTGTGTGAAGTCAGAATGGAGGTGTGTAGTCATCGATTGGAGGTGGGTGAAGTCATAGAAAGGAGGTGTGGGAAGTCATAGAAAGGAGGAGTGGGAAGTCATAGAGTACATGTGAGTGAAATCACAGATTCGAGGTCTGTGAAGTCATAGAATGGAGGTGTGTGATGTCACAGAATGGCGGTGTGGGAAGTCACAGATTGGAGGTGTGTGAAGTCCCGAATTGAGGTGTGTCAACTCAGAATGGAGGAGTGTAAAGTCACAGAATGGAGGTGTGTGAAGTCATAGAATGGAAGTGTGTGAAGTCATACAATGGAGGTGTGTGAAGTCACAGAATGGACGGTTTGAAGTCATAGAATGGAGGTGTGTGAAGTCACAGAATTGAGGTGTTTGAAGTCATATATTGGAGGTGTGTGAAGTCCCGAATTGAGCTGTGTGAATTCAGAATGGAGGTGTGTGAAGTCATAGAATGGAGGTGTGTGAAGTCAGAATGGAGGTTTGTGAAGTCATAGAATGGAAGTGTGTGAAGTCACAGAATGGAGGTGTGTGAAGTCATAGAATGGAGGTGTGTGAAGTCATAGAATGGGTGTTTGTGAAGTAAGAATGAAGGTGTGTGAAGTCATAGAATGGAGGTATGTGAAGTCACAGAATGGAGGTGTGGGAAGTCACAGATTGCAGGAGTGTGAAGTCACAGAATGGAGGTGTGTGAACCCAGACTGGAGGTGTGTAAAGTCACAGAATGGAGGTATGTGAAGTCATAGAATGGAAGTGTGTGAAGTCATAGAATGGAGGTGTGTGAAGTCACGGAATGGACGGTATGAAGTCATAGAATGGAGGTTTGTGAAATCAAAATGGATGTGTGAAGTCATAGAATGGAGGTGTGTGAAATCATAGAATGAGGGTGTGTGTGGTCATAGAATGGAGGTGTGTGAAATCACAGAATGGAGTTGTGTGAAGTCATAGAAAGGAGGTGTGTGAAGTCATAGAATGGAAGTGTGTGAAGTCACAGATTGGAGGTGTGTGAAGTCACAGAATCGAGGTGTGAGAAGTCACAGAATGGAGATGTGTGAACTCAGAATGGAGGTGTGTGAAGTCACAGAATGGAGGTGTGTGAAGTAATAGAATGGAGGTGTGTGAAGTCACAGAATGGAGGTGTGTGAAGTCAGAATGGAGGTGTGTGAAGTCATAGAATGGAGGTGAGTTAAGTCAGAATGGAGGTGTGAAGTCATAGAATGGAGGTGTGTGAAGTCACAGAATGGAGGTGTGTGAAATCATAGAATGGAGAAGTGAGAAGTCATAGAGTGGAGTTGAGTAAAGTCACATATTCGAGGTCTGTGAAGTCATAAAATGGAGGTGTGTGAAGTCAGAATGTAGGTGTTCGAAGTCATACAATAGAGGTGTGTGAAATCAGAATGGAGGTGTGTGAAGTCATAAAATGGAGGTGTGAGAAGTCACACAATGGAGGTGTGTGAAGTCATACAATGGAGGTGTGTGAAGTAAGAATGGAGGTGTGTGAAGTCACAGAATGGAGGTGTGTGAACTCAGAATGGAGGTGTGTGAAGTCATGGATGGAGGTGTGTGAAGTCATAGTATGGAGATATGTGAAATCATAGAATGGAGTTTTTGAAGTCACAGAATGGAGTTGTGTGAGTCAGAATTGAGGTGTGTGAAGTCATAGAATGTAGATGTGTGAAGTCATAGAATGGAGTATTGTGAAGTCACCGAAGGGAGGTTTGTGAAGTCCCAGAATTGAGATGTGTGAACTCAGAATGGAGGTGTGTAAAGTCACAGAATGGACGGTTTGAAGTCATAGAATGAAGGTGTGTGAAGTCACAGAATGCAGGTGTGGGAAGTCAAAGAATGGAGGTGTGTGATGTCACAGAATGGAGGTGTGTCAACTCAGAATGGAGGTGAGTAAAGTCACAGAATGTAGGTGTGCGAAGTTATAGAATGGAAGTGTGTGAAGTCATAGAATGGAGGTGTGTGAAGTCACAGAATGGGCAGTATGAAGTCATAGAATGGAGGTGTGTGAAGTTACAGAATTGAGGTGTTTGAAGTCATATATTGGAGGTGTGTGAATTCAAAATGGATGTGTGAAGTCATAGAATGGAGGTGTGTGAAATCATAGAGTGAGGGTGTGTGAGGTCATAGAATGGAGGTGTGTGAAGTCACAGAATGGAGATGTGTGAAGTCCTAAAATGGAGGTGTGTGAAGTCATAGAATGGAAGTGTGTGAAGTCACACAATGGAATTGTGTGAAGTCACAGAATAGAGGTGTGTGAAGTCACAGAATGGAGGAGTGTGACTCAGAATGGAGGTTTGTGAAGTCACAGAATGGAGGTGTGTGAAGTCATAGAATGGAAGTGTGTGAAGTCATAGAATGGAGGTGTGTGAAATCAGAATGGAGATGTGTGAAGTCACCGAATGGAGGTTTGTGAAATCATAGAATGGAGGTGTGTGAAGTCATAGAATGGATGTTTCTGAAGTAAAAATGAAGGTGTGTGAAGTCATAGAATGGAGGTGTGTGAAGTCACAGAATGGAGGTGTGTGAAGTCAGAATGGAGGTGTGTAGTCATAGATTGGAGGTGGGTGAAGTCTTAGAAAGAAGGTGTGGGAAGTCATAGAATGGAGGAGTATGAAGTCATAGAGTGCAGGTGAGTGAAGTCACAGATTCCAGGTCTGTGAAGTCATAGAATGGAGGTGTGTGAAGTCAGAATGGAGGTTTGTGAAGTCATAGAATGGAAGTGTGTGAAGTCACAGAATGGAGGTGTGTGAAGTCATAGAATGGAGGTGTGTGAAGTCATAGAATGGGTGTTTGTGAAGTAAGAATGAAGGTGTGTCAAGTCATAGAATGGAGGTATGTGAAGTCACAGAATGGAGGTGTGGGAAGTCACAGATTGCAGGAGTGTGAAGTCACAGAATGGAGGTGTGTGAACCCAGAATGGAGGTGTGTAAAGTCACAGAATGGAGGTGTGTGAAGTCATAGAATGGAAGTGTGTGAAGTCATAGAATGGAGGTGTGTGAAGTCACGGAATGGACGGTATGAAGTCATAGAATGGAGGTTTGTGAAATCAAAATGGATGTGTGAAGTCATAGAATGGAGGTGTGTGAAATCATAGAATGAGGGTGTGTGTGGTCATAGAATGGAGGTGTGTGAAATCACAGAATGGAGTTGTGTGAAGTCATAGAAAGGAGGTGTGTGAAGTCATAGAATGGAAGTGTGTGAAGTCACAGATTGGAGGTGTGTGAAGTCACAGAATCGAGGTGTGAGAAGTCACAGAATGGAGATGTGTGAACTCAGAATGGAGGTGTGTGAAGTCACAGAATGGAGGTGTGTGAAGTAATAGAATGGAGGTGTGGGAAGTCACAGAATGGAGGTGTGTGAAGTCAGAATGGAGGTGTGTGAAGTCATAGAATGGAGGTGAGTTAAGTCAGAATGGAGGTGTGAAGTCATAGAATGGAGGTGTGTGAAGTCACAGAATGGAGGTGTGTGAAATCATAGAATGGAGAAGTGAGAAGTCATAGAGTGGAGTTGAGTAAAGTCACATATTCGAGGTCTGTGAAGTCATAAAATGGAGGTGTGTGAAGTCAGAATGTAGGTGTTCGAAGTCATACAATAGAGGTGTGTGAAATCAGAATGGAGGTGTGTGAAGTCATAGAATGGAGGTGTGAGAAGTCACACAATGGAGGTGTGTGAAGTCATACAATGGAGGTGTGTGAAGTCAGAATGGAGGTGTGTGAAGTCACAGAATGGAGGTGTGTGAACTCAGAATGGAGGTGTGTGAAGTCATGGATGGAGGTGTGTGAAGTCATAGTATGGAGATATGTGAAATCATAGAATGGAGTTTTTGAAGTCACAGAATGGAGTTGTGTGAGTCAGAATTGAGGTGTGTGAAGTCATAGAATGTAGATGTGTGAAGTCATAGAATGGAGTATTGTGAAGTCACCGAAGGGAGGTTTGTGAAGTCCCAGAATTGAGATGTGTGAACTCAGAATGGAGGTGTGTAAAGTCACAGAATGGACGGTTTGAAGTCATAGAATGAAGGTGTGTGAAGTCACAGAATGCAGGTGTGGGAAGTCAAAGAATGGAGGTGTGTGATGTCACAGAATGGAGGTGTGTCAACTCAGAATGGAGGTGAGTAAAGTCACAGAATGTAGGTGTGCGAAGTTATAGAATGGAAGTGTGTGAAGTCATAGAATGGAGGTGTGTGAAGTCACAGAATGGGCAGTATGAAGTCATAGAATGGAGGTGTGTGAAGTTACAGAATTGAGGTGTTTGAAGTCATATATTGGAGGTGTGTGAATTCAAAATGGATGTGTGAAGTCATAGAATGGAGGTGTGTGAAATCATAGAGTGAGGGTGTGTGAGGTCATAGAATGGAGGTGTGTGAAGTCACAGAATGGAGATGTGTGAAGTCCTAAAATGGAGGTGTGTGAAGTCATAGAATGGAAGTGTGTGAAGTCACACAATGGAATTGTGTGAAGTCACAGAATAGAGGTGTGTGAAGTCACAGAATGGAGGAGTGTGACTCAGAATGGAGGTTTGTGAAGTCACAGAATGGAGGTGTGTGAAGTCATAGAATGGAAGTGTGTGAAGTCATAGAATGGAGGTGTGTGAAATCAGAATGGAGATGTGTGAAGTCACCGAATGGAGGTTTGTGAAATCATAGAATGGAGGTGTGTGAAGTCATAGAATGGATGTTTCTGAAGTAAAAATGAAGGTGTGTGAAGTCATAGAATGGAGGTGTGTGAAGTCACAGAATGGAGGTGTGTGAAGTCAGAATGGAGGTGTGTAGTCATAGATTGGAGGTGGGTGAAGTCTTAGAAAGAAGGTGTGGGAAGTCATAGAATGGAGGAGTATGAAGTCATAGAGTGCAGGTGAGTGAAGTCACAGATTCCAGGTCTGTGAAGTCATAGAATGGAGGTGTGTGAAGTCAGAATGGAGGTTTGTGAAGTCATAGAATGGAAGTGTGTGAAGTCACAGAATGGAGGTGTGTGAAGTCATAGAATGGAGGTGTGTGAAGTCATAGAATGGGTGTTTGTGAAGTAAGAATGAAGGTGTGTCAAGTCATAGAATGGAGGTATGTGAAGTCACAGAATGGAGGTGTGGGAAGTCACAGATTGCAGGAGTGTGAAGTCACAGAATGGAGGTGTGTGAACCCAGAATGGAGGTGTGTAAAGTCACAGAATGGAGGTGTGTGAAGTCATAGAATGGAAGTGTGTGAAGTCATAGAATGGAGGTGTGTGAAGTCACGGAATGGACGGTATGAAGTCATAGAATGGAGGTTTGTGAAATCAAAATGGATGTGTGAAGTCATAGAATGGAGGTGTGTGAAATCATAGAATGAGGGTGTGTGTGGTCATAGAATGGAGGTGTGTGAAATCACAGAATGGAGTTGTGTGAAGTCATAGAAAGGAGGTGTGTGAAGTCATAGAATGGAAGTGTGTGAAGTCACAGATTGGAGGTGTGTGAAGTCACAGAATCGAGGTGTGAGAAGTCACAGAATGGAGATGTGTGAACTCAGAATGGAGGTGTGTGAAGTCACAGAATGGAGGTGTGTGAAGTAATAGAATGGAGGTGTGTGAAGTCACAGAATGGAGGTGTGTGAAGTCAGAATGGAGGTGTGTGAAGTCATAGAATGGAGGTGAGTTAAGTCAGAATGGAGGTGTGAAGTCATAGAATGGAGGTGTGTGAAGTCACAGAATGGAGGTGTGTGAAATCATAGAATGGAGAAGTGAGAAGTCATAGAGTGGAGTTGAGTAAAGTCACATATTCGAGGTCTGTGAAGTCATAAAATGGAGGTGTGTGAAGTCAGAATGTAGGTGTTCGAAGTCATACAATAGAGGTGTGTGAAATCAGAATGGAGGTGTGTGAAGTCATAGAATGGAGGTGTGAGAAGTCACACAATGGAGGTGTGTGAAGTCATACAATGGAGGTGTGTGAAGTCAGAATGGAGGTGTGTGAAGTCACAGAATGGAGGTGTGTGAACTCAGAATGGAGGTGTGTGAAGTCATGGATGGAGGTGTGTGAAGTCATAGTATGGAGATATGTGAAATCATAGAATGGAGTTTTTGAAGTCACAGAATGGAGTTGTGTGAGTCAGAATTGAGGTGTGTGAAGTCATAGAATGTAGATGTGTGAAGTCATAGAATGGAGTATTGTGAAGTCACCGAAGGGAGGTTTGTGAAGTCCCAGAATTGAGATGTGTGAACTCAGAATGGAGGTGTGTAAAGTCACAGAATGGACGGTTTGAAGTCATAGAATGAAGGTGTGTGAAGTCACAGAATGCAGGTGTGGGAAGTCAAAGAATGGAGGTGTGTGATGTCACAGAATGGAGGTGTGTCAACTCAGAATGGAGGTGAGTAAAGTCACAGAATGTAGGTGTGCGAAGTTATAGAATGGAAGTGTGTGAAGTCATAGAATGGAGGTGTGTGAAGTCACAGAATGGGCAGTATGAAGTCATAGAATGGAGGTGTGTGAAGTTACAGAATTGAGGTGTTTGAAGTCATATATTGGAGGTGTGTGAATTCAAAATGGATGTGTGAAGTCATAGAATGGAGGTGTGTGAAATCATAGAGTGAGGGTGTGTGAGGTCATAGAATGGAGGTGTGTGAAGTCACAGAATGGAGATGTGTGAAGTCCTAAAATGGAGGTGTGTGAAGTCATAGAATGGAAGTGTGTGAAGTCACACAATGGAATTGTGTGAAGTCACAGAATAGAGGTGTGTGAAGTCACAGAATGGAGGTGTGTGACTCAGAATGGAGGTTTGTGAAGTCACAGAATGGAGGTGTGTGAAGTCATAGAATGGAAGTGTGTGAAGTCATAGAATGGAGGTGTGTGAAATCAGAATGGAGATGTGTGAAGTCACCGAATGGAGTTTTGTGAAATCATAGAATGGAGGTGTGTGAAGTCATAGAATGGATGTTTCTGAAGTAAAAATGAAGGTGTGTGAAGTCATAGAATGGAGGTGTGTGAAGTCACAGAATGGAGGTGTGTGAAGTCAGAATGGAGGTGTGTAGTCATAGATTGGAGGTGGGTGAAGTCTTAGAAAGAAGGTGTGGGAAGTCATAGAATGGAGGAGTATGAAGTCATAGAGTGCAGGTGAGTGAAGTCACAGATTCCAGGTCTGTGAAGTCATAGAATGGAGGTGTGTGAAGTCAGAATGGAGGTATGTGAAGTCATAGATGGAGTTGTGTGAAGTCATAGTATGGAGGTGTGTGAAATCATAGAATGGAGTTTTGTGAAGTCACAGAATGGAGCTGTGTGAATTCAGAATGGAGGTGTGTGAAGTCATAGAATGGAGGTGTGTGAAGTCAGAAAGGAGGTGTGTGCACTCATAGAATGGAGGTGTGTGAAGTCACAGAATGGAAGTGTGTGAAGTCATAGAATGGAGGTGTGTGAAGTCACAGAATGGAGGTTTGTGAAGTCATAGAATGGAGGTATGTGAAGTCACAGAATGGCGGTGTGTAAAGTCATAGAATGGAGGTGTGTGAAGTTATAGAATGGATGTTTGTAATGTAATAATATAGGTGTGTGAAGTCATAGAATGGAGGTGTGTGACGTCAAAGAATGGAGGTGTGCAAAGTCATAGAATGGAGCTGTGTGAAGTCAGAATGGAGGTGTGTGAAGTCACAGAATGGAGGTGTGTCAAGTCAGAATTTAGGTGTGTGAAGTCAAAGAATGCAGGTGTGTGAAGTCATAGAATGGAGGTGTGTGAAGTCAGAATATAGGTGTGTGAAGTCACAGAATTGAGGTGTGTGAACACAGAATGGAGGTGTGTGAAGTCACAGAATGGAGGTTTGTGAAGTCATAGAATGGAGGTGTGGGAAGTCATAGAATGGTGGTGTGGGAAGTCAGAGAATGGAGGTGTGTGAAGTCATGGAATGGAAGTGTGTGAAGTCATAGAATGGAGGTGTGTGAAGTCAGAATGGAGGTGTGTGAAGTCACCGAATGGAGTTGTGTGAACTCAGAATGGAGGTGTGTGAAGTCACAGAATTGAGGTTTGTGAAGTCATAGAATGGAGGTGTGGGAAGTCATAGAATGGAGGTATGTGAACTCATAGAATGGGGGTGTGTGAAGTCACAGAATGGAACTGTGTGAAGTCAGAATGGAGGTGTGTAGTCATCGATTGGAGGTGGGTGAAGTCATAGAAAGGAGGTGTGGGAAGTCATAGAAAGGAGGAGTGGGAAGTCATAGAGTACATGTGAGTGAAATCACAGATTCGAGGTCTGTGAAGTCATAGAATGGAGGTGTGTGATGTCACAGAATGGCGGTGTGGGAAGTCACAGATTGGAGGTGTGTGAAGTCCCGAATTGAGGTGTGTCAACTCAGAATGGAGGAGTGTAAAGTCACAGAATGGAGGTGTGTGAAGTCATAGAATGGAAGTGTGTGAAGTCATACAATGGAGGTGTGTGAAGTCACAGAATGGACGGTTTGAAGTCATAGAATGGAGGTGTGTGAAGTCACAGAATTGAGGTGTTTGAAGTCATATATTGGAGGTGTGTGAAGTCCCGAATTGAGCTGTGTGAATTCAGAATGGAGGTGTGTGAAGTCATAGAATGGAGGTGTGTGAAGTCAGAATGGAGGTTTGTGAAGTCATAGAATGGAAGTGTGTGAAGTCACAGAATGGAGGTGTGTGAAGTCATAGAATGGAGGTGTGTGAAGTCATAGAATGGGTGTTTGTGAAGTAAGAATGAAGGTGTGTGAAGTCATAGAATGGAGGTATGTGAAGTCACAGAATGGAGGTGTGGGAAGTCACAGATTGCAGGAGTGTGAAGTCACAGAATGGAGGTGTGTGAACCCAGACTGGAGGTGTGTAAAGTCACAGAATGGAGGTATGTGAAGTCATAGAATGGAAGTGTGTGAAGTCATAGAATGGAGGTGTGTGAAGTCACGGAATGGACGGTATGAAGTCATAGAATGGAGGTTTGTGAAATCAAAATGGATGTGTGAAGTCATAGAATGGAGGTGTGTGAAATCATAGAATGAGGGTGTGTGTGGTCATAGAATGGAGGTGTGTGAAATCACAGAATGGAGTTGTGTGAAGTCATAGAAAGGAGGTGTGTGAAGTCATAGAATGGAAGTGTGTGAAGTCACAGATTGGAGGTGTGTGAAGTCACAGAATCGAGGTGTGAGAAGTCACAGAATGGAGATGTGTGAACTCAGAATGGAGGTGTGTTAAGTCACAGAATGGAGGTGTGTGAAGTAATAGAATGGAGGTGTGTGAAGTCACAGAATGGAGGTGTGTGAAGTCAGAATGGAGGTGTGTGAAGTCATAGAATGGAGGTGAGTTAAGTCAGAATGGAGGTGTGAAGTCATAGAATGGAGGTGTGTGAAGTCACAGAATGGAGGTGTGTGAAATCATAGAATGGAGAAGTGAGAAGTCATAGAGTGGAGTTGAGTAAAGTCACATATTCGAGGTCTGTGAAGTCATAAAATGGAGGTGTGTGAAGTCAGAATGTAGGTGTTCGAAGTCATACAATAGAGGTGTGTGAAATCAGAATGGAGGTGTGTGAAGTCATAGAATGGAGGTGTGAGAAGTCACACAATGGAGGTGTGTGAAGTCATACAATGGAGGTGTGTGAAGTCAGAATGGAGGTGTGTGAAGTCACAGAATGGAGGTGTGTGAACTCAGAATGGAGGTGTGTGAAGTCATGGATGGAGGTGTGTGAAGTCATAGTATGGAGATATGTGAAATCATAGAATGGAGTTTTTGAAGTCACAGAATGGAGTTGTGTGAGTCAGAATTGAGGTGTGTGAAGTCATAGAATGTAGATGTGTGAAGTCATAGAATGGAGTATTGTGAAGTCACCGAAGGGAGGTTTGTGAAGTCCCAGAATTGAGATGTGTGAACTCAGAATGGAGGTGTGTAAAGTCACAGAATGGACGGTTTGAAGTCATAGAATGAAGGTGTGTGAAGTCACAGAATGCAGGTGTGGGAAGTCAAAGAATGGAGGTGTGTGATGTCACAGAATGGAGGTGTGTGAACTCAGAATGGAGGTGAGTAAAGTCACAGAATGTAGGTGTGCGAAGTTATAGAATGGAAGTGTGTGAAGTCATAGAATGGAGGTGTGTGAAGTCACAGAATGGGCAGTATGAAGTCATAGAATGGAGGTGTGTGAAGTTACAGAATTGAGGTGTTTGAAGTCATATATTGGAGGTGTGTGAGTTCAAAATTGATGTGTGAAGTCATAGAATGGAGGTGTGTGAAATCATAGAGTGAGGGTGTGTGAGGTCATAGAATGGAGGTGTGTGAAGTCACAGAATGGAGATGTGTGAAGTCCTAAAATGGAGGTGTGTGAAGTCATAGAATGGAAGTGTGTGAAGTCACACAATGGAATTGTGTGAAGTCACAGAATAGAGGTGTGTGAAGTCACAGAATGGAGGAGTGTGACTCAGAATGGAGGTTTGTGAAGTCACAGAATGGAGGTGTGTGAAGTCATAGAATGGAAGTGTGTGAAGTCATAGAATGGAGGTGTGTGAAGTCATAGAATGGATGTTTCTGAAGTAAAAATGAAGGTGTGTGAAGTCATAGAATGGAGGTGTGTGAAGTCACAGAATGGAGGTGTGTGAAGTCAGAATGGAGGTGTGTAGTCATAGATTGGAGGTGGGTGAAGTCTTAGAAAGAAGGTGTGGGAAGTCATAGAATGGAGGAGTATGAAGTCATAGAGTGCAGGTGAGTGAAGTCACAGATTCCAGGTCTGTGAAGTCATAGAATGGAGGTGTGTGAAGTCAGAATGGAGGTATGTGAAGTCATAGATGGAGTTGTGTGAAGTCATAGTATGGAGGTGTGTGAAATCATAGAATGTAGTTTTGTGAAGTCACAGAATGGAGCTGTGTGAATTCAGAATGGAGGTGTGTGAAGTCATAGAATGGAGGTGTGTGAAGTCAGAAAGGAGTTGTGTGAAGTCATAGAATGGAGGTGTGTGAAGTCACAGAATGGAAGTGTGTGAAGTCATAGAATGGAGGTGTGTGAAGTCACAGAATGGAGGTTTGTGAAGTCATAGAATGGAGGTATGTGAAGTCACAGAATGGCGGTGTGCAAAGTCATAGAATGGAGGTGTGTGAAGTTATAGAATGGATGTTTGTAATGTAATAATATAGGTGTGTGAAGTCATAGAATGGAGGTGTGTGACGTCAAAGAATGGAGGTGTGCAAAGTCATAGAATGGAGCTGTGTGAAGTCAGAATGGAGGTGTGTGAAGTCACAGAATGGAGGTGTGTCAAGTCAGAATTTAGGTGTGTGAAGTCAAAGAATGCAGGTGTGTGAAGTCATAGAATGGAGGTGTGTGAAGTCAGAATATAGGTGTGTGAAGTCACAGAATTGAGGTGTGTGAACACAGAATGGAGGTGTGTGAAGTTAAAGAATGGAAGTGTGTGAAGTCATAGAATGGAGGTGTGTGAAGTCATAGAATGGAGGTGTGTGAAGTCAGAATGGAGATGTGTGAAGTCACCGAATGGAGGTTTGTGAAGTCATAGAATGGAGGTGTGTGAAGTCATAGAATGTATGTTTGTGAAGTAAGAATGAAGGTGTGTGAAGTCATAGAATGGAGGTGTATGAAGTCACAGAATGGAGGTGTGTGAAGTCATAGAATGGAGGTGTGTGAAGTCATAGAATATAGGTGTGTGAAGTCATATAATGGAGGTGTGTGAAGTCACAGAATGGAGGTGTGTGAAGTCAATATGGAGGTATGAAATCATAGAATGGAGGTCTGTGAAGTCATAGAATGGAGGTGTGTGAAATCATAGAATGGAGTTGTGTGAAGTCACAGAATGGAGGTGTGTGACGTCACAGAATGGAGGTGTGTGAACTCAGAATGGAGGTGTGTAAAGTCACAGAATGGAGGTGTGTGAAGTCATAGAATGGAAGTGTGTGAAATCATAGAATAGAAGTGTGTGGAGTCACAGAATGCAGGGTATGAAGTCATAGAATGGAGGTGTGTGATGTCACAGAATTGAGGTGTTTGAAGTCACATATTGGAGGTGTGTGAAGTCGAAATGTATGTGTGAAGTCATAGAATGGAGGTGTGTGAAATCATAGAATGAGGGTGTGTGAGGTCATAGAATAGAGGTGTGTGAAGTCACAGAATGGAGGTGTGTGAAGTCATAGAATGGAGGTGTGTGAAGTCACAGAATGGAGGTGTGGGAAGTCACAGATTGCAGGAGTGTGAAGTCACAGAATGGAGGTGTGTGAACCCAGAATGGAGGTGTGTAAAGTCACAGAATGGAGGTGTGTGAAGTCATAGAATGGAAGTGTGTGAAGTCATAGAAAGGAGGTGTGTGAAGTCACAGAATGGACGGTATGATTTCATAGAAAGGAGGTGTGTGAAGTCACAGAATTGAGGTGTTTGAAGTCATATATTGGAGGTGTGTGAAATCAAAATGGATGTGTGAAGTCATAGAATGGAGGTGTGTGAAATCATAGAATGAGGGTGTGTGAAGTCATAGAAAGGAGATGTGTGAAGTCATAGAATGGAAGTGTGTGAAGTCACAGATTGGAGGTGTGTGAATTCACAGAATCGAGGTGTGAGACGTCACAGAATGGATATGTGTGAACTCAGAATGGAGGTGTGTGAAGTCACAGAATGGAGGTGGGTGAAGTAACAGCATGGAGGTGTGTGAAGTCACAGAATGGAGGTGTGTGAAATCATATAATGGAGTTGTGTGAAGTCACAGAATGGAGATGTGTGAACTCAGAATGGAGGTGTGTGAAGTCATAGAATGGAGGTGGGTGAAGTCAGAATGGAGGTGTGAAGTCATAGAATGGAGGTGTGTGAAGTCAAAGAATGGAGGTGTGTGAAATCATAGAATGGAGAAGTGAGAAGTCATAGAGTGGAGGTGAGTGAAGTCACATATTCGAGGTCTGTGAAGTCACACAATGGAGGTGTGTGAAGTCATACAATGGAGGTGTGTGAAGTCAGAATGGAGGTGTGTGAAGTCACAGAATGGAGGTGTGTGAACTCAGAATGGAGGTGTGTGAAGTCATAGATGGAGGTGTGTGAAGTCATAGTATGGAGATATGTGAAATCATAGAATGGAGTTTTTGAAGTCACAGAATGGAGTTTTGTGAGTCAGAATTGAGGTGTGTGAAGTCATAGAATGTAGATGTGTGAAGTCATAGAATGGAGTATTGTGAAGTCACCGAAGGGAGGTTTGTGAAGTCCCAGAATTGAGGTGTGTGAACTCAGAATGGAGGTGTGTAAAGTCACAGAATGGACGGTTTGAAGTCATAGAATGGAGGTGTGTGAAGTCACAGAATGGAGGTGTGCAAAGTCATAGAATGGAGCTGTGTGAAGTCAGAATGGAGGTGTGTGTAGTCACAGAATGGAGGTGTGTCAACTCAGAATTTAGGTGTGTGAAGTCAAAGAATGGAGGTGTGTGAAGTCATAGAATGGAGGTGTGTGAAGTCAGCATGGAGATGTGTGAAGTCACCGAATGGAGGTTTGTGTAGTCATAGAATAGAGGTGTGTGAAGTCATAGAATGTATGTTTGTGAAGTAAGAATGAAGGTGTGTGAAGTCATAGAATGGAGGTGTGTGAAGTCACAGAATGGAGGTGTGTGAAGTCATAGAATGGAGGTGTGTGAAGTCATAGAATGGAGGTGTGTGAAGTCATATAATGGAGGTGTGTGAAGTCACAGAATGGAGGTGTGTGAAGTCAATATGGAGGTATGAAGTCATAGAATGGAGGTGGGTGAAGTCATAGAATGGAGGTGTGTGAAATCATAGAATGGAGTTGTGTGAAGTCACAGAATGGAGGTGTGTGACGTCACAGAATGGAGGTGTGTGAACTCAGAATGGAGGTGTGTAAAGTCACAGAATGGAGGTGTGTGAAGTCATAGAATGGAAGTGTGTGAAATCATAGAATAGAGGAATGGGGAGTCACAGAATGGAGGGTATGAAGTCATAGAATGGAGGTGTGTGATGTCACAGAATTGAGGTGTTTGAAGTCACATATTGGAGGTGTGTGAAGTCAAAATGGATGTGTGAAGTCATAGAATGGAGGTGTGAGAAATCATAGAATGAGGGTGTGTGAGGTCATAGAATAGAGGTGTGTGAAGTCACAGAATGGAGGTGTGTGAACTCATAAAATGGAGGTGGGTGAAGTCATAGAAAGGAGGTGTGGGAAGTCATAGAATGGAGGAGTGTGAAGTCATATATTGGAGGTGAGTGAAGTCACATATTCGAGGTCTGTGAAGTCATAGAATGGAGGTGTGTGAAGTCAGAATGGAGGTGTGTGAAACTATGGAATGGATGTGTGTGAACTCATAGAATGGAGGTGTGTGACGTCACAATGGAAGTGTGTCAAGTCATAGAATGGAGGTGTGTGAAGTCACAGAATGGAGGTGTGAGGAGTTAAAATGGAGGTGTGTGACGTCATAAAATGGAGGTGTGTGAAGTCATAGAATGGAGGTGTGTGAAATCATAGAATGGAGGTTTGTGAAGTCACAGAATGGAGGTCTGTGAACTCAGAATGGAGGTGTGTGAAGTCACAGAATGGAGGTGTGTGAACTCATAGAATGGAGCTATGTGAAATCATAGAATGGAAGTGTGTGAAGTCATGGAATGGAGGTGTGTGAAGTCACAGAATTGAGGTGTTTGAAGTCACATATTAGAGGTGTGTGAAGTCAAACTGGATGTGTGAAGTCATAGAATGGTGGTGTGTGAAATCATAGAATGAGGATGTGTGAGGTCATAGAATGGAGGTGTGTGAAGTCATAGAATGGAGGTGTGTGAACTCAGAATGGAGGTGTGTGAAGTCACAGAATGGAGATTTGTGAAGTCATAGAATGGAGGTGTGAGAGGTCATAGAATGGATGTTTCTGAAGGAAAAATGAAGGTGTGTGAAGTCATTGAATGGAGGTGTGTGAAGAAACAGAATGGAGGTGTGTGAAGTCAGAATGGAGGTGTGTAGTCATAGATTGGAGGTGGGTGAAGTCATAGAAAGGAGGTGTGGGAAGTTATAGAATGGAGGAGTGTGAAGTCATAGAGTGCAGGTGAGTGAAGTCACAGATTCGAGGTCTGTGAAGCCATAGAATGGAGGTGTGTGATGTCAGAATTGAGGTGTGCGAAGTCATAGAATAGAGGTGTGTGAAGTCAGAATGGAGGTGTGTGAAGTCATAGATGGAGTTGTGTGAAGTCATAGTATGGTGGTGTGTGAAATCATAGAATGGAGTTTTGTGAAGTCACAGAATTGAGCTGTGTGAATTCAGAATGGAGGTGTGTGAAGTCATAGAATGTATGTTTGTGAAGTAAGAATGAAGGTGTGTGAAGTCATAGAATGGAGGTGTGTGAAGTCACAGAATGGAGGTGTGTGAAGTCATAGAATGGAGGTGTGTGAAGTCATAGAATGGAGGTGTGTGAAGCCATATAATGGAGGTGTGTGAAGTCACAGAATGGAGGTGTGTGAAGTCAATATGGAGGTATGAAATCATAGAATGGAGGTGGGTGAAGTCATAGAATGGAGGTGTGTGAAATCATAGAATGGAGTTGTGTGAAGTCACAGAATGGAGGTGTGTGACGTCACAGAATGGAGGTGTGTGAACTCAGAATGGAGGTGTGTAAAGTCACAGAATGGAGGTGTGTGAAGTCATAGAATGGAAGTGTGTGAAATCATAGAATAGAGGAATGGGGAGTCACAGAATGGAGGGTATGAAGTCATAGAATGGAGGTGTGTGATGTCACAGAATTGAGGTGTTTGAAGTCACATATTGGAGGTGTGTGAAGTCAAAATGGATGTGTGAAGTCATAGAATGGAGGTGTGAGAAATCATTAGAATGAGGGTGTGTGAGGTCATAGAATAGAGGTGTGTGAAGTCACAGAATGGAGGTGTGTGAACTCATAAAATGGAGGTGGGTGAAGTCATAGAAAGGAGGTGTGGGAAGTCATAGAATGGAGGAGTGTGAAGTCATATATTGGAGGTGAGTGAAGTCACATATTCGAGGTCTGTGAAGTCATAGAATGGAGGTGTGTGAAGTCAGAATGGAGGTGTGTGAAATTATAGAATGGATGTGTGTGAACTCATAGAATGGAGGTGTGTGACGTCACAATGGAAGTGTGTCAAGTCATAGAATGGAGGTGTGTGAAGTCACAGAATGGAGGTGTGAGGAGTTAAAATGGAGGTGTGTGACGTCATAAAATGGAGGTGTGTGAAGTCATAGAATGGAGGTGTGTGAAATCATAGAATGGAGGTTTGTGAAGTCACAGAATGGAGGTCTGTGAACTCAGAATGGAGGTGTGTGAAGTCACAGAATGGAGGTGTGTGAACTCATAGAATGGAGCTATGTGAAATCATAGAATGGAAGTGTGTGAAGTCATGGAATGGAGGTGTGTGAAGTCACAGAATTGAGGTGTTTGAAGTCACATATTAGAGGTGTGTGAAGTCAAACTGGATGTGTGAAGTCATAGAATGGTGGTGTGTGAAATCATAGAATGAGGATGTG
The DNA here is from genome assembly GCA_024803745.1 of Megascapheus bottae. Taxonomy (NCBI): domain Eukaryota; kingdom Metazoa; phylum Chordata; class Mammalia; order Rodentia; family Geomyidae; genus Megascapheus; species Megascapheus bottae. The sequence continues at coordinate 4,806,095 of JANJXV010000052.1, read as the reverse complement.
TGAGGTCATAGAATGGAGGTGTGTGAAGTCATAGAATGGAGGTGTGTGAACTCAGAATGGAGGTGTGTGAAGTCACAGAATGGAGATTTGTGAAGTCATAGAATGGAGGTGTGAGAGGTCATAGAATGGATGTTTCTGAAGGAAAAATGAAGGTGTGTGAAGTCATTGAATGGAGGTGTGTGAAGAAACAGAATGGAGGTGTGTGAAGTCAGAATGGAGGTGTGTAGTCATAGATTGGAGGTGGGTGAAGTCATAGAAAGGAGGTGTGGGAAGTTATAGAATGGAGGAGTGTGAAGTCATAGAGTGCAGGTGAGTGAAGTCACAGATTCGAGGTCTGTGAAGCCATAGAATGGAGGTGTGTGATGTCAGAATTGAGGTGTGCGAAGTCATAGAATAGAGGTGTGTGAAGTCAGAATGGAGGTGTGTGAAGTCATAGATGGAGTTGTGTGAAGTCATAGTATGGTGGTGTGTGAAATCATAGAATGGAGTTTTGTGAAGTCACAGAATTGAGCTGTGTGAATTCAGAATGGAGGTGTGTGAAGTCATAGAATGTATGTTTGTGAAGTAAGAATGAAGGTGTGTGAAGTCATAGAATGGAGGTGTGTGAAGTCACAGAATGGAGGTGTGTGAAGTCATAGAATGGAGGTGTGTGAAGTCATAGAATGGAGGTGTGTGAAGCCATATAATGGAGGTGTGTGAAGTCACAGAATGGAGGTGTGTGAAGTCAATATGGAGGTATGAAATCATAGAATGGAGGTGGGTGAAGTCATAGAATGGAGGTGTGTGAAATCATAGAATGGAGTTGTGTGAAGTCACAGAATGGAGGTGTGTGACGTCACAGAATGGAGGTGTGTGAACTCAGAATGGAGGTGTGTAAAGTCACAGAATGGAGGTGTGTGAAGTCATAGAATGGAAGTGTGTGAAATCATAGAATAGAGGAATGGGGAGTCACAGAATGGAGGGTATGAAGTCATAGAATGGAGGTGTGTGATGTCACAGAATTGAGGTGTTTGAAGTCACATATTGGAGGTGTGTGAAGTCAAAATGGATGTGTGAAGTCATAGAATGGAGGTGTGAGAAATCATTAGAATGAGGGTGTGTGAGGTCATAGAATAGAGGTGTGTGAAGTCACAGAATGGAGGTGTGTGAACTCATAAAATGGAGGTGGGTGAAGTCATAGAAAGGAGGTGTGGGAAGTCATAGAATGGAGGAGTGTGAAGTCATATATTGGAGGTGAGTGAAGTCACATATTCGAGGTCTGTGAAGTCATAGAATGGAGGTGTGTGAAGTCAGAATGGAGGTGTGTGAAATTATAGAATGGATGTGTGTGAACTCATAGAATGGAGGTGTGTGACGTCACAATGGAAGTGTGTCAAGTCATAGAATGGAGGTGTGTGAAGTCACAGAATGGAGGTGTGAGGAGTTAAAATGGAGGTGTGTGACGTCATAAAATGGAGGTGTGTGAAGTCATAGAATGGAGGTGTGTGAAATCATAGAATGGAGGTTTGTGAAGTCACAGAATGGAGGTCTGTGAACTCAGAATGGAGGTGTGTGAAGTCACAGAATGGAGGTGTGTGAACTCATAGAATGGAGCTATGTGAAATCATAGAATGGAAGTGTGTGAAGTCATGGAATGGAGGTGTGTGAAGTCACAGAATTGAGGTGTTTGAAGTCACATATTAGAGGTGTGTGAAGTCAAACTGGATGTGTGAAGTCATAGAATGGTGGTGTGTGAAATCATAGAATGAGGATGTGTGAGGTCATAGAATGGAGGTGTGTGAAGTCATAGAATGGAGGTGTGTGAACTCAGAATGGAGGTGTGTGAAGTCACAGAATGGAGATTTGTGAAGTCATAGAATGGAGGTGTGAGAGGTCATAGAATGGATGTTTCTGAAGGAAAAATGAAGGTGTGTGAAGTCATTGAATGGAGGTGTGTGAAGAAACAGAATGGAGGTGTGTGAAGTCAGAATGGAGGTGTGTAGTCATAGATTGGAGGTGGGTGAAGTCATAGAAAGGAGGTGTGGGAAGTTATAGAATGGAGGAGTGTGAAGTCATAGAGTGCAGGTGAGTGAAGTCACAGATTCGAGGTCTGTGAAGCCATAGAATGGAGGTGTGTGATGTCAGAATTGAGGTGTGCGAAGTCATAGAATAGAGGTGTGTGAAGTCAGAATGGAGGTGTGTGAAGTCATAGATGGAGTTGTGTGAAGTCATAGTATGGTGGTGTGTGAAATCATAGAATGGAGTTTTGTGAAGTCACAGAATTGAGCTGTGTGAATTCAGAATGGAGGTGTGTGAAGTCATAGAATGTATGTTTGTGAAGTAAGAATGAAGGTGTGTGAAGTCATAGAATGGAGGTGTGTGAAGTCACAGAATGGAGGTGTGTGAAGTCATAGAATGGAGGTGTGTGAAGTCATAGAATGGAGGTGTGTGAAGCCATATAATGGAGGTGTGTGAAGTCACAGAATGGAGGTGTGTGAAGTCAATATGGAGGTATGAAATCATAGAATGGAGGTGGGTGAAGTCATAGAATGGAGGTGTGTGAAATCATAGAATGGAGTTGTGTGAAGTCACAGAATGGAGGTGTGTGACGTCACAGAATGGAGGTGTGTGAACTCAGAATGGAGGTGTGTAAAGTCACAGAATGGAGGTGTGTGAAGTCATAGAATGGAAGTGTGTGAAATCATAGAATAGAGGAATGGGGAGTCACAGAATGGAGGGTATGAAGTCATAGAATGGAGGTGTGTGATGTCACAGAATTGAGGTGTTTGAAGTCACATATTGGAGGTGTGTGAAGTCAAAATGGATGTGTGAAGTCATAGAATGGAGGTGTGAGAAATCATTAGAATGAGGGTGTGTGAGGTCATAGAATAGAGGTGTGTGAAGTCACAGAATGGAGGTGTGTGAACTCATAAAATGGAGGTGGGTGAAGTCATAGAAAGGAGGTGTGGGAAGTCATAGAATGGAGGAGTGTGAAGTCATATATTGGAGGTGAGTGAAGTCACATATTCGAGGTCTGTGAAGTCATAGAATGGAGGTGTGTGAAGTCAGAATGGAGGTGTGTGAAATTATAGAATGGATGTGTGTGAACTCATAGAATGGAGGTGTGTGACGTCACAATGGAAGTGTGTCAAGTCATAGAATGGAGGTGTGTGAAGTCACAGAATGGAGGTGTGAGGAGTTAAAATGGAGGTGTGTGACGTCATAAAATGGAGGTGTGTGAAGTCATAGAATGGAGGTGTGTGAAATCATAGAATGGAGGTTTGTGAAGTCACAGAATGGAGGTCTGTGAACTCAGAATGGAGGTGTGTGAAGTCACAGAATGGAGGTGTGTGAACTCATAGAATGGAGCTATGTGAAATCATAGAATGGAAGTGTGTGAAGTCATGGAATGGAGGTGTGTGAAGTCACAGAATTGAGGTGTTTGAAGTCACATATTAGAGGTGTGTGAAGTCAAACTGGATGTGTGAAGTCATAGAATGGTGGTGTGTGAAATCATAGAATGAGGATGTGTGAGGTCATAGAATGGAGGTGTGTGAAGTCATAGAATGGAGGTGTGTGAACTCAGAATGGAGGTGTGTGAAGTCACAGAATGGAGATTTGTGAAGTCATAGAATGGAGGTGTGAGAGGTCATAGAATGGATGTTTCTGAAGGAAAAATGAAGGTGTGTGAAGTCATTGAATGGAGGTGTGTGAAGAAACAGAATGGAGGTGTGTGAAGTCAGAATGGAGGTGTGTAGTCATAGATTGGAGGTGGGTGAAGTCATAGAAAGGAGGTGTGGGAAGTTATAGAATGGAGGAGTGTGAAGTCATAGAGTGCAGGTGAGTGAAGTCACAGATTCGAGGTCTGTGAAGCCATAGAATGGAGGTGTGTGATGTCAGAATTGAGGTGTGCGAAGTCATAGAATAGAGGTGTGTGAAGTCAGAATGGAGGTGTGTGAAGTCATAGATGGAGTTGTGTGAAGTCATAGTATGGTGGTGTGTGAAATCATAGAATGGAGTTTTGTGAAGTCACAGAATTGAGCTGTGTAAATTCAGAATGGAGGTGTGTGAAGTCATAGAATGTATGTTTGTGAAGTAAGAATGAAGGTGTGTGAAGTCATAGAATGGAGGTGTGTGAAGTCACAGAATGGAGGTGTGTGAAGTCATAGAATGGAGGTGTGTGAAGTCATAGAATGGAGGTGTGTGAAGCCATATAATGGAGGTGTGTGAAGTCACAGAATGGAGGTGTGTGAAGTCAATATGGAGGTATGAAATCATAGAATGGAGGTGGGTGAAGTCATAGAATGGAGGTGTGTGAAATCATAGAATGGAGTTGTGTGAAGTCACAGAATGGAGGTGTGTGACGTCACAGAATGGAGGTGTGTGAACTCAGAATGGAGGTGTGTAAAGTCACAGAATGGAGGTGTGTGAAGTCATAGAATGGAAGTGTGTGAAATCATAGAATAGAGGAATGGGGAGTCACAGAATGGAGGGTATGAAGTCATAGAATGGAGGTGTGTGATGTCACAGAATTGAGGTGTTTGAAGTCACATATTGGAGGTGTGTGAAGTCAAAATGGATGTGTGAAGTCATAGAATGGAGGTGTGAGAAATCATTAGAATGAGGGTGTGTGAGGTCATAGAATAGAGGTGTGTGAAGTCACAGAATGGAGGTGTGTGAACTCATAAAATGGAGGTGGGTGAAGTCATAGAAAGGAGGTGTGGGAAGTCATAGAATGGAGGAGTGTGAAGTCATATATTGGAGGTGAGTGAAGTCACATATTCGAGGTCTGTGAAGTCATAGAATGGAGGTGTGTGAAGTCAGAATGGAGGTGTGTGAAATTATAGAATGGATGTGTGTGAACTCATAGAATGGAGGTGTGTGACGTCACAATGGAAGTGTGTCAAGTCATAGAATGGAGGTGTGTGAAGTCACAGAATGGAGGTGTGAGGAGTTAAAATGGAGGTGTGTGACGTCATAAAATGGAGGTGTGTGAAGTCATAGAATGGAGGTGTGTGAAATCATAGAATGGAGGTTTGTGAAGTCACAGAATGGAGGTCTGTGAACTCAGAATGGAGGTGTGTGAAGTCACAGAATGGAGGTGTGTGAACTCATAGAATGGAGCTATGTGAAATCATAGAATGGAAGTGTGTGAAGTCATGGAATGGAGGTGTGTGAAGTCACAGAATTGAGGTGTTTGAAGTCACATATTAGAGGTGTGTGAAGTCAAAATGGATGTGTGAAGTCATAGAATGGTGGTGTGTGAAATCATAGAATGAGGATGTGTGAGGTCATAGAATGGAGGTGTGTGAAGTCATAGAATGGAGGTGTGTGAACTCAGAATGGAGGTGTGTGAAGTCACAGAATGGAGATTTGTGAAGTCATAGAATGGAGGTGTGAGAGGTCATAGAATGGATGTTTCTGAAGGAAAAATGAAGGTGTGTGAAGTCATTGAATGGAGGTGTGTGAAGAAACAGAATGGAGGTGTGTGAAGTCAGAATGGAGGTGTGTAGTCATAGATTGGAGGTGGGTGAAGTCATAGAAAGGAGGTGTGGGAAGTTATAGAATGGAGGAGTGTGAAGTCATAGAGTGCAGGTGAGTGAAGTCACAGATTCGAGGTCTGTGAAGCCATAGAATGGAGGTGTGTGATGTCAGAATTGAGGTGTGCGAAGTCATAGAATAGAGGTGTGTGAAGTCAGAATGGAGGTGTGTGAAGTCATAGATGGAGTTGTGTGAAGTCATAGTATGGAGGTGTGTGAAATCATAGAATGGAGTTTTGTGAAGTCACAGAATTGAGCTGTGTGAATTCAGAATGGAGGTGTGTGAAGTCATAGAATGTATGTTTGTGAAGTAAGAATGAAGGTGTGTGAAGTCATAGAATGGAGGTGTGTGAAGTCACAGAATGGAGGTGTGTGAAGTCATAGAATGGAGGTGTGTGAAGTCATAGAATGGAGGTGTGTGAAGTCATATAATGGAGGTGTGTGAAGTCACAGAATGGAGGTGTGTGAAGTCAATATGGAGGTATGAAGTCATAGAATGGAGGTGGGTGAAGTCATAGTATGGAGGTGTGTGAAATCATAGAATGGAGTTGTGTGAAGTCACAGAATGGAGGTGTGTGACGTCACAGAATGGAGGTGTGTGAACTCAGAATGGAGGTGTGTAAAGTCACAGAATGGAGGTGTGTGAAGTCATAGAATGGAAGTGTGTGAAATCATAGAATAGAGGAATGGGGAGTCACAGAATGGAGGGTATGAAGTCATAGAATGGAGGTGTGTGATGTCACAGAATTGAGGTGTTTGAAGTCACATATTGGAGGTGTGTGAAGTCAAAATGGATGTGTGAAGTCATAGAATGGAGGTGTGAGAAATCATAGAATGAGGGTGTGTGAGGTCATAGAATAGAGGTGTGTGAAGTCACAGAATGGAGGTGTGTGAACTCATAAAATGGAGGTGGGTGAAGTCATAGAAAGGAGGTGTGGGAAGTCATAGAATGGAGGAGTGTGAAGTCATATATTGGAGGTGAGTGAAGTCACATATTCGAGGTCTGTGAAGTCATAGAATGGAGGTGTGTGAAGTCAGAATGGAGGTGTGTGAAATTATAGAATGGATGTGTGTGAACTCATAGAATGGAGGTGTGTGACGTCACAATGGAAGTGTGTCAAGTCATAGAATGGAGGTGTGTGAAGTCACAGAATGGAGGTGTGAGGAGTTAAAATGGAGGTGTGTGACGTCATAAAATGGAGGTGTGTGAAGTCATAGAATGAAGGTGTGTGAAATCATAGAATGGAGGTTTGTGAAGTCACAGAATGGAGGTCTGTGAACTCAGAATGGAGGTGTGTGAAGTCACAGAATGGAGGTGTGTGAACTCCTAGAATGGAGCTATGTGAAATCATAGAATGGAAGTGTGTGAAGTCATGGAATGGAGGTGTGTGAAGTCACAGAATTGAGGTGTTTGAAGTCACATATTAGAGGTGTGTGAAGTCAAAATGGATGTGTGAAGTCATAGAATGGTGGTGTGTGAAATCATAGAATGAGGATGTGTGAGGTCATAGAATGGAGGTGTGTGAAGTCATAGAATGGAGGTGTGTGAACTCAGAATGGAGGTGTGTGAAGTCACAGAATGGAGATTTGTGAAGTCATAGAATGGAGGTGTGAGAGGTCATAGAATGGATGTTTCTGAAGGAAAAATGAAGGTGTGTGAAGTCATTGAATGGAGGTGTGTGTAGAAACAGAATGGAGGTGTGTGAAGTCAGAATGGAGGTGTGTAGTCATAGATTGGAGGTGGGTGAAGTCATAGAAAGGAGGTGTGGGAAGTTATAGAATGGAGGAGTGTGAAGTCATAGAGTGCAGGTGAGTGAAGTCACAGATTCGAGGTCTGTGAAGCCATAGAATGGAGGTGTGTGATGTCAGAATTGAGGTGTGCGAAGTCATAGAAAAGAGGTGTGTGAAGTCAGAATGGAGGTGTGTGAAGTCATAGATGGAGTTGTGTGAAGTCATAGTATGGAGGTGTGTGAAATCATAGAATGGAGTTTTGTGAAGTCACAGAATTGAGCTGTGTGAATTCAGAATGGAGGTGTGTGAAGTCATAGAATGTATGTTTGTGAAGTAAGAATGAAGGTGTGTGAAGTCATAGAATGGAGGTGTGTGAAGTCACAGAATGGAGGTGTGTGAAGTCATAGAATGGAGGTGTGTGAAGTCATAGAATGGAGGTGTGTGAAGTCATATAATGGAGGTGTGTGAAGTCACAGAATGGAGGTGTGTGAAGTCAATATGGAGGTATGAAGTCATAGAATGGAGGTGGGTGAAGTCATAGAATGTAGGTGTGTGAAATCATAGAATGGAGTTGTGTGAAGTCACAGAATGGAGGTGTGTGACGTCACAGAATGGAGGTGTGTGAACTCAGAATGGAGGTGTGTAAAGTCACAGAATGGAGGTGTGTGAAGTCATAGAATGGAAATGTGTGAAATCATAGAATAGAGGAATGGGGAGTCACAGAATGGAGGGTATGAAGTCATAGAATGGAGGTGTGTGATGTCACAGAATTGAGGTGTTTGAAGTCACATATTGGAGGTGTGTGAAGTCAAAATGGATGTGTGAAGTCATAGAATGGAGGTGTGAGAAATCATAGAATGAGGGTGTGTGAGGTCATAGAATAGAGGTGTGTGAAGTCACAGAATGGAGGTGTGTGAACTCATAAAATGGAGGTGGGTGAAGTCATAGAAAGGAGGTGTGGGAAGTCATAGAAAGGAGGAGTGTGAAGTCATATATTGGAGGTGAGTGAAGTCACATATTCGAGGTCTGTGAAGTCATAGAATGGAGGTGTGTGAAGTCAGAATGGAGGTGTGTGAAATTATAGAATGGATGTGTGTGAACTCATAGAATGGAGGTGTGTGACGTCACAATGGAAGTGTGTCAAGTCATAGAATGGAGGTGTGTGAAGTCACAGAATGGAGGTGTGAGGAGTTAAAATGGAGGTGTGTGACGTCATAAAATGGAGGTGTGTGAAGTCATAGAATGGAGGTGTGTGAAATCATAGAATGGAGGTTTGTGAAGTCACAGAATGGAGGTCTGTGAACTCAGAATGGAGGTGTGTGAAGTCACAGAATGGAGGTGTGTGAACTCATAGAATGGAGCTATGTGAAATCATAGAATGGAAGTGTGTGAAGTCATGGAATGGAGGTGTGTGAAGTCACAGAATGGAGGTGTTTGAAGTCACATATTAGAGGTGTGTGAAGTCAAAATGGATGTGTGAAGTCATAGAATGGTGGTGTGTGAAATCATAGAATGAGGATGTGTGAGGTCATAGAATGGAGGTGTGTGAAGTCATAGAATGGAGGTGTCTGAACTCAGAATGGAGGTGTGTGAAGTCACAGAATGGAGATTTGTGAAGTCATAGAATGGAGGTGTGAGAGGTCATAGAATGGATGTTTCTGAAGGAAAAATGAAGGTGTGTGAAGTCATTGAATGGAGGTGTGTGAAGAAACAGAATGGAGGTGTGTGAAGTCAGAATGGAGGTGTGTAGTCATAGATTGGAGGTGGGTGAAGTCATAGAAAGGAGGTGTGGGAAGTTATAGAATGGAGGAGTGTGAACTCATAGAGTGCAGGTGAGTGAAGTCACAGATTCGAGGTCTGTGAAGCCATAGAATGGAGGTGTGTGATGTCAGAATTGAGGTGTGCGAAGTCATAGAATAGAGGTGTGTGAAGTCAGAATGGAGGTGTGTGAAGTCATAGATGGAGTTGTGTGAAGTCATAGCATGGAGGTGTGTGAAATCATAGAATGGAGTTTTGTGAAGTCACAGAATTGAGCTGTGTGAATTCAGAATGGAGGTGTGTGAAGTCATAGAATGTATGTTTGTGAAGTAAGAATGAAGGTGTGTGAAGTCATAGAATGGAGGTGTGTGAAGTCACAGAATGGAGGTGTGTGAAGTCATAGAATGGAGGTGTGTGAAGTCATAGAATGGAGGTGTGTGAAGTCATATAATGGAGGTGTGTGAAGTCACAGAATGGAGGTGTGTGAAGTCAATATGGAGGTATGAAGTCATAGAATGGAGGTGGGTGAAGTCATAGAATGGAGGTGTGTGAAATCATAGAATGGAGTTGTGTGAAGTCACAGAATGGAGGTGTGTGACGTCACAGAATGGAGGTGTGTGAACTCAGAATGGAGGTGTGTAAAGTCACAGAATGGAGGTGTGTGAAGTCATAGAATGGAAATGTGTGAAATCATAGAATAGAGGAATGGGGAGTCACAGAATGGAGGGTATGAAGTCATAGAATGGAGGTGTGTGATGTCACAGAATTGAGGTGTTTGAAGTCACATATTGGAGGTGTGTGAAGTCAAAATGGATGTGTGAAGTCATAGAATGGAGGTGTGAGAAATCATAGAATGAGGGTGTGTGAGGTCATAGAATAGAGGTGTGTGAAGTCACAGAATGGAGGTGTGTGAACTCATAAAATGGAGGTGGGTGAAGTCATAGAAAGGAGGTGTGGGAAGTCATAGAAAGGAGGAGTGTGAAGTCATATATTGGAGGTGAGTGAAGTCACATATTCGAGGTCTGTGAAGTCATAGAATGGAGGTGTGTGAAGTCAGAATGGAGGTGTGTGAAATTATAGAATGGATGTGTGTGAACTCATAGAATGGAGGTGTGTGACGTCACAATGGAAGTGTGTCAAGTCATAGAATGGAGGTGTGTGAAGTCACAGAATGGAGGTGTGAGGAGTTAAAATGGAGGTGTGTGACGTCATAAAATGGAGGTGTGTGAAGTCATAGAATGGAGGTGTGTGAAATCATAGAATGGAGGTTTGTGAAGTCACAGAATGGAGGTCTGTGAACTCAGAATGGAGGTGTGTGAAGTCACAGAATGGAGGTGTGTGAACTCATAGAATGGAGCTATGTGAAATCATAGAATGGAAGTGTGTGAAGTCATGGAGTGGAGGTGTGTGAAGTCACAGAATGGAGGTGTGTGAAGTCAATATGGAGGTATGAAGTCATAGAATGGAGGTGGGTGAAGTCATAGTATGGAGGTGTGTGAAATCATAGAATGGAGTTGTGTGAAGTCACAGAATGGAGGTGTGTGACGTCACAGAATGGAGGTGTGTGAACTCAGAATGGAGGTGTGTAAAGTCACAGAACGGAGGTGTGTGAAGTCATAGAATGGAAGTGTGTGAAATCATAGAATAGAGGAATGGGGAGTCACAGAATGGAGGGTATGAAGTCATAGAATGGAGGTGTGTGATGTCACAGAATTGAGGTGTTTGAAGTCACATATTGGAGGTGTGTGAAGTCAAAATGGATGTGTGAAGTCATAGAATGGAGGTGTGAGAAATCATAGAATGAGGGTGTGTGAGGTCATAGAATAGAGGTGTGTGAAGTCACAGAATGGAGGTGTGTGAACTCATAAAATGGAGGTGGGTGAAGTCATAGAAAGGAGGTGTGGGAAGTCATAGAATGGAGGAGTGTGAAGTCATATATTGGAGGTGAGTGAAGTCACATATTCGAGGTCTGTGAAGTCATAGAATGGAGGTGTGTGAAGTCAGAATGGAGGTGTGTGAAATTATAGAATGGATGTGTGTGAACTCATAGAATGGAGGTGTGTGACGTCACAATGGAAGTGTGTCAAGTCATAGAATGGAGGTGTGTGAAGTCACAGAATGGAGGTGTGAGGAGTTAAAATGGAGGTGTGTGACGTCATAAAATGGAGGTGTGTGAAGTCATAGAATGAAGGTGTGTGAAATCATAGAATGGAGGTTTGTGAAGTCACAGAATGGAGGTCTGTGAACTCAGAATGGAGGTGTGTGAAGTCACAGAATGGAGGTGTGTGAACTCATAGAATGGAGCTATGTGAAATCATAGAATGGAAGTGTGTGAAGTCATGGAATGGAGGTGTGTGAAGTCACAGAATTGAGGTGTTTGAAGTCACATATTAGAGGTGTGTGAAGTCAAAATGGATGTGTGAAGTCATAGAATGGTGGTGTGTGAAATCATAGAATGAGGATGTGTGAGGTCATAGAATGGAGGTGTGTGAAGTCATAGAATGGAGGTGTCTGAACTCAGAATGGAGGTGTGTGAAGTCACAGAATGGAGATTTGTGAAGTCATAGAATGGAGGTGTGAGAGGTCATAGAATGGATGTTTCTGAAGGAAAAATGAAGGTGTGTGAAGTCATTGAATGGAGGTGTGTGAAGAAACAGAATGGAGGTGTGTGAAGTCAGAATGGAGGTGTGTAGTCATAGATTGGAGGTGGGTGAAGTCATAGAAAGGAGGTGTGGGAAGTTATAGAATGGAGGAGTGTGAACTGATAGAGTGCAGGTGAGTGAAGTCACAGATTCGAGGTCTGTGAAGCCATAGAATGGAGGTGTGTGATGTCAGAATTGAGGTGTGCGAAGTCATAGAATAGAGGTGTGTGAAGTCAGAATGGAGGTGTGTGAAGTCATAGATGGAGTTGTGTGAAGTCATAGTATGGAGGTGTGTGAAATCATAGAATGGAGTTTTGTGAAGTCACAGAATTGAGCTGTGTGAATTCAGAATGGAGGTGTGTGAAGTCATAGAATGTATGTTTGTGAAGTAAGAATGAAGGTGTGTGAAGTCATAGAATGGAGGTGTGTGAAGTCACAGAATGGAGGTGTGTGAAGTCATAGAATGGAGGTGTGTGAAGTCATAGAATGGAGGTGTGTGAAGTCATATAATGGAGGTGTGTGAACTCAGAATGGAGGTGTGTGAAGTCACAGAATGGAGGTGTGTGAACTCATAGAATGGAGCTATGTGAAATCATAGAATGGAAGTGTGTGAAGTCATGGAATGGAGGTGTGTGAAGTCACAGAATGGAGGTGTGTGAAGTCAATATGGAGGTATGAAGTCATAGAATGGAGGTGGGTGAAGTCATAGTATGGAGGTGTGTGAAATCATAGAATGGAGTTGTGTGAAGTCACAGAATGGAGGTGTGTGACGTCACAGAATGGAGGTGTGTGAACTCAGAATGGAGGTGTGTAAAGTCACAGAATGGAGGTGTGTGAAGTCATAGAATGGAAGTGTGTGAAATCATAGAATAGAGGAATGGGGAGTCACAGAATGGAGGGTATGAAGTCATAGAATGGAGGTGTGTGATGTCACAGAATTGAGGTGTTTGAAGTCACATATTGGAGGTGTGTGAAGTCAAAATGGATGTGTGAAGTCATAGAATGGAGGTGTGAGAAATCATAGAATGATGGTGTGTGAGGTCATAGAATAGAGGTGTGTGAAGTCACAGAATGGAGGTGTGTGAACTCATAAAATGGAGGTGGGTGAAGTCATAGAAAGGAGGTGTGGGAAGTCATAGAATGGAGGAGTGTGAAGTCATATATTGGAGGTGAGTGAAGTCACATATTCGAGGTCTGTGAAGTCATAGAATGGAGGTGTGTGAAGTCAGAATGGAGGTGTGTGAAATTATAGAATGGATGTGTGTGAACTCATAGAATGGAGGTGTGTGACGTCACAATGGAAGTGTGTCAAGTCATAGAATGGAGGTGTGTGAAGTCACAGAATGGAGGTGTGAGGAGTTAAAATGGAGGTGTGTGACGTCATAAAATGGAGGTGTGTGAAGTCATAGAATGAAGGTGTGTGAAATCATAGAATGGAGGTTTGTGAAGTCACAGAATGGAGGTCTGTGAACTCAGAATGGAGGTGTGTGAAGTCACAGAATGGAGGTGTGTGAACTCATAGAATGGAGCTATGTGAAATCATAGAATGGAAGTGTGTGAAGTCATGGAATGGAGGTGTGTGAAGTCACAGAATTGAGGTGTTTGAAGTCACATATTAGAGGTGTGTGAAGTCAAAATGGATGTGTGAAGTCATAGAATGGTGGTGTGTGAAATCATAGAATGAGGATGTGTGAGGTCATAGAATGGAGGTGTGTGAAGTCATAGAATGGAGGTGTCTGAACTCAGAATGGAGGTGTGTGAAGTCACAGAATGGAGATTTGTGAAGTCATAGAATGGAGGTGTGAGAGGTCATAGAATGGATGTTTCTGAAGGAAAAATGAAGGTGTGTGAAGTCATTGAATGGAGGTGTGTGAAGAAACAGAATGGAGGTGTGTGAAGTCAGAATGGAGGTGTGTAGTCATAGATTGGAGGTGGGTGAAGTCATAGAAAGGAGGTGTGGGAAGTTATAGAATGGAGGAGTGTGAACTCATAGAGTGCAGGTGAGTGAAGTCACAGATTCGAGGTCTGTGAAGCCATAGAATGGAGGTGTGTGATGTCAGAATTGAGGTGTGCGAAGTCATAGAATAGAGGTGTGTGAAGTCAGAATGGAGGTGTGTGAAGTCATAGATGGAGTTGTGTGAAGTCATAGTATGGAGGTGTGTGAAATCATAGAATGGAGTTTTGTGAAGTCACAGAATTGAGCTGTGTGAATTCAGAATGGAGGTGTGTGAAGTCATAGAATGTATGTTTGTGAAGTAAGAATGAAGGTGTGTGAAGTCATAGAATGGAGGTGTGTGAAGTCACAGAATGGAGGTGTGTGAAGTCATAGAATGGAGGTGTGTGAAGTCATAGAATGGAGGTGTGTGAAGTCATATAATGGAGGTGTGTGAAGTCACAGAATGGAGGTGTGTGAAGTCAATATGGAGGTATGAAGTCATAGAATGGAGGTGGGTGAAGTCATAGAATGGAGGTGTGTGAAATCATAGAATGGAGTTGTGTGAAGTCACAGAATGGAGGTGTGTGACGTCACAGAATGGAGGTGTGTTAACTCAGAATGGAGGTGTGTAAAGTCACAGAATGGAGGTGTGTGAAGTCATAGAATGGAAATGTGTGAAATCATAGAATAGAGGAATGGGGAGTCACAGAATGGAGGGTATGAAGTCATAGAATGGAGGTGTGTGATGTCACAGAATTGAGGTGTTTGAAGTCACATATTGGAGGTGTGTGAAGTCAAAATGGATGTGTGAAGTCATAGAATGGAGGTGTGAGAAATCATAGAATGAGGGTGTGTGAGGTCATAGAATAGAGGTGTGTGAAGTCACAGAATGGAGGTGTGTGAACTCATAAAATGGAGGTGGGTGAAGTCATAGAAAGGAGGTGTGGGAAGTCATAGAAAGGAGGAGTGTGAAGTCATATATTGGAGGTGAGTGAAGTCACATATTCGAGGTCTGTGAAGTCATAGAATGGAGGTGTGTGAAGTCAGAATGGAGGTGTGTGAAATTATAGAATGGATGTGTGTGAACTCATAGAATGGAGGTGTGTGACGTCACAATGGAAGTGTGTCAAGTCATAGAATGGAGGTGTGTGAAGTCACAGAATGGAGGTGTGAGGAGTTAAAATGCAGGTGTGTGACGTCATAAAATGGAGGTGTGTGAAGTCATAGAATGGAGGTGTGTGACATCATAGAATGGAGGTTTGTGAAGTCACAGAATGGAGGTCTGTGAACTCAGAATGGAGGTGTGTGAAGTCACAGAATGGAGGTGTGTGAACTCATAGAATGGAGCTATGTGAAATCATAGAATGGAAGTGTGTGAAGTCATGGAATGGAGGTGTGTGAAGTCACAGAATTGAGGTGTTTGAAGTCACATATTAGAGGTGTGTGAAGTCAAAATGGATGTGTGAAGTCATAGAATGGTGGTGTGTGAAATCATAGAATGAGGATGTGTGAGGTCATAGAATGGAGGTGTGTGAAGTCATAGAATGGAGGTGTGTGAACTCAGAATGGAGGTGTGTGATGTCACAGAATGGAGATTTGTGAAGTCATAGAATGGAGGTGTGAGAGGTCATAGAATGGATGTTTCTGAAGGAAAAATGAAGGTGTGTGAAGTCATTGAATGGAGGTGTGTGAAGAAACAGAATGGAGGTGTGTGAAGTCAGAATGGAGGTGTGTAGTCATAGATTGGAGGTGGGTGAAGTCATAGAAAGGAGGTGTGGGAAGTTATAGAATGGAGGAGTGTGAAGTCATAGAGTGCAGGTGAGTGAAGTCAAAGATTCGAGGTCTGTGAAGCCATAGAATGGAGGTGTGTGATGTCAGAATTGAGGTGTGCGAAGTCATAGAATAGAGGTGTGTGAAGTCAGAATGGAGGTGTGTGAAGTCATAGATGGAGTTGTGTGAAGTCATAGTATGGAGGTGTGTGAAATCATAGAATGGAGTTTTGTGAAGTCACAGAATTGAGCTGTGTGAATTCAGAATGGAGGTGTGTGAAGTCATAGAATGTATGTTTGTGAAGTAAGAATGAAGGTGTGTGAAGTCATAGAATGGAGGTGTGTGAAGTCACAGAATGGAGGTGTGTGAAGTCATAGAATGGAGGTGTGTGAAGTCATAGAATGGAGGTGTGTGAAGTCATATAATGGAGGTGTGTGAAGTCACAGAATGGAGGTGTGTGAAGTCAATATGGAGGTATGAAGTCATAGAATGGAGGTGGGTGAAGTCATAGAATGGAGGTGTGTGAAATCATAGAATGGAGTTGGGTGAAGTCACAGAATGGAGGTGTGTGACGTCACAGAATGGAGGTGTGTGAACTCAGAATGGAGGTGTGTAAAGTCACAGAATGGAGGTGTGTGAAGTCATAGAATGGAAGTGTGTGAAATCATAGAATAGAGGAATGGGGAGTCACAGAATGGAGGGTATGAAGTCATAGAATGGAGGTGTGTGATGTCACAGAATTGAGGTGTTTGAAGTCACATATTGGAGGTGTGTGAAGTCAAAATGGATGTGTGAAGTCATAGAATGGAGGTGTGAGAAATCATAGAATGAGGGTGTGTGAGGTCATAGAATAGAGGTGTGTGAAGTCACAGAATGGAGGTGTGTGAACTCATAAAATGGAGGTGGGTGAAGTCATAGAAAGGAGGTGTGGGAAGTCATAGAATGGAGGAGTGTGAAGTCATATATTGGAGGTGAGTGAAGTCACATATTCGAGGTCTGTGAAGTCATAGAATGGAGGTGTGTGAAGTCAGAATGGAGGTGTGTGAAATTATAGAATGGATGTGTGTGAACTCATAGAATGGAGGTGTGTGACGTCACAATGGAAGTGTGTCAAGTCATAGAATGGAGGTGTGTGAAGTCACAGAATGGAGGTGTGAGGAGTTAAAATGGAGGTGTGTGACGTCACAAAATGGAGGTGTGTGAAGTCATAGAATGGAGGTGTGTGAAATCATAGAATGGAGGTTTGTGAAGTCACAGAATGGAGGTCTGTGAACTCAGAATGGAGGTGTGTGAAGTCACAGAATGGAGGTGTGTGAACTCATAGAATGGAGCTATGTGAAATCATAGAATGGAAGTGTGTGAAGTCATGGAATGGAGGTGTGTGAAGTCACAGAATTGAGGTGTTTGAAGTCACATATTAGAGGTGTGTGAAGTCAAAATGGATGTGTGAAGTCATAGAATGGTGGTGTGTGAAATCATAGAATGAGGATGTGTGAGGTTATAGAATGGAGGTGTGTGAAGTCATAGAATGGAGGTGTGTGAACTCAGAATGGAGGTGTGTGAAGTCACAGAATGGAGGTTTGTGAAGTCATAGAATGGAGGTGTGAGAGGTCATAGAATGGATGTTTCTGAAGGAAAAATGAAGGTGTGTGAAGTCATTGAATGGAGGTGTGTGAAGAAACAGAATGGAGGTGTGTGAAGTCAGAATGGAGGTGTGTAGTCATAGATTGGAGGTGGGTGAAGTCATAGAAAGGAGGTGTGGGAAGTTATAGAATGGAGGAGTGTGAAGTCATAGAGTGCAGGTGAGTGAAGTCACAGATTCGAGGTCTGTGAAGCCATAGAATGGAGGTGTGTGATGTCAGAATTGAGGTGTGCGAAGTCATAGAATAGAGGTGTGTGAAGTCAGAATGGAGGTGTGTGAAGTCATAGATGGAGTTGTGTGAAGTCATAGTATGGAGGTGTGTGAAATCATAGAATGGAGTTTTGTGAAGTCACAGAATTGAGCTGTGTGAATTCAGAATGGAGGTGTGTGAAGTCATAGAATGTATGTTTGTGAAGTAAGAATGAAGGTGTGTGAAGTCATAGAATGGAGGTGTGTGAAGTCACAGAATGGAGGTGTGTGAAGTCATAGAATGGAGGTGTGTGAAGTCATAGAATGGAGGTGTGTGAAGTCACAGAATGGAGGTGTGTGAAGTCAATATGGAGGTATGAAGTCATAGAATGGAGGTGGGTGAAGTCATAGAATGGAGGTGTGTGAAATCATAGAATGGAGTTGTGTGAAGTCACAGAATGGAGGTGTGTGACGTCACAGAATGGAGGTGTGTGAACTCAGAATGGAGGTGTGTAAAGTCACAGAATGGAGGTGTGTGAAGTCATTGAATGGAAGTGTGTGAAATCATAGAATAGAGGAATGTGGAGTCACAGAATGGAGGGTATGAAGTCAAAGAATGGAGGTGTGTGATGTCACAGAATTGAGGTGTTTGAAGTCACATATTGGAGGTGTGTGAAGTCAAAATGGATGTGTGAAGTCATAGAATGGAGGTGTGAGAAATAGAATGAGGGTGTGTGAGGTCATAGAATAGAGGTGTGTGAAATCACAGAATGGAGGTGTGTGAACTCATAAAATGGAGGTGGGTGAAGTCATAGAAAGGAGGTGTGGGAAGTCATAGAATGGAGGAGTGTGAAGTCATATATTGGAGGTGAGTGAAGTCACATATTCGAGGTCTGTGAAGTCATAGAATGGAGGTGTGTGAAGTCAGAATGGAGGTGTGTGGAATTATAGAATGGATGTGTGTGAACTCATAGAATGGAGGTGTGTGACGTCACAATGGAAGTGTGTCAAGTCATAGAATGGAGGTGTGTGAAGTCACAGAATGGAGGTGTGAGGAGTTAAAATGGAGGTGTGTGACGTCATAAAATGGAGGTGTGTGAAGTCATAGAATGGAGGTGTGTGAAATCATAGAATGGAGGTTTGTGAAGTCACAGAATGGAGGTCTGTGAACTCAGAATGGAGGTGTGTGAAGTCACAGAATGGAGGTGTGTGAACTCATAGAATGGAGCTATGTGAAATCATAGAATGGAAGTGTGTGAAGTCATGGAATGGAGGTGTGTGAAGTCACAGAATTGAGGTGTTTGAAGTCACATATTAGAGGTGTGTGAAGTCAAAATGGATGTGTGAAGTCATAGAATGGTGGTGTGTGAAATCATAGAATGAGGATGTGTGAGGTTATAGAATGGAGGTGTGTGAAGTCATAGAATGGAGGTGTGTGAACTCAGAATGGAGGTGTGTGAAGTCACAGAATGGAGGTTTGTGAAGTCATAGAATGGAGGTGTGAGAGGTCATAGAATGGATGTTTCTGAAGGAAAAATGAAGGTGTGTGAAGTCATTGAATGGAGGTGTGTGAAGAAACAGAATGGAGGTGTGTGAAGTCAGAATGGAGGTGTGTAGTCATAGATTGGAGGTGGGTGAAGTCATAGAAAGGAGGTGTGGGAAGTTATAGAATGGAGGAGTGTGAAGTCATAGAGTGCAGGTGAGTGAAGTCAAAGATTCGAGGTCTGTGAAGCCATAGAATGGAGGTGTGTGATGTCAGAATTGAGGTGTGCGAAGTCATAGAATAGAGGTGTGTGAAGTCAGAATGGAGGTGTGTGAAGTCATAGATGGAGTTGTGTGAAGTCATAGTATGGAGGTGTGTGAAATCATAGAATGGAGTTTTGTGAAGTCACAGAATTGAGCTGTGTGAATTCAGAATGGAGGTGTGTGAAGTAATAGAATGGAGGTGTGTGAAGTCAGAATGGAGGTGTGTGAACTCATAGAATGGAGGTGTGTGACGTCACAATGGAAGTGTGTGATTCATAGAATAGAGGTGTGTGAAGTCACAGAATGGAGGTGGGTGAAGTCACAGAATGGAGGTTTGAGAAGTCAGAGAATGGAGGTATGTGAAGTCAAATTGGAGGGGTGTGAAGTCGGAGAATGGAGGTGTGTGAAGTCAGAATGGAGGTGTGTGAAGTCACAGAAAGGAGGTTTGCGAAGTCATAGAATGGAGGTGTGTGAAGTCAGAATGCAGGTGTGGGAAGTCATAGAATGGAGGTGTGTGAAGTCAGAATGGAGGTGTTTGAAGTCACCGAATGGAGTTGTGTGAACTCAGAATGGAGGTGTGTGAAGTCACAGAATGGAGGTTTGTGAAGTCATATATTGGAGGTGTGTGAAATCAAAATGGATTTGTGAAGTCATAGAATGGAGGTGTGTGAAATCATAGAATGAGGGTGTGTGTGGTCATAGAATGGAATTGTGTGAAGTCAAAGATTGGAGGTGTGTGAAGTCACAGAATCGAGGTGTGAGAAGTCACAGAATGGAGATGTGTGAACTCAGAATGGAGGTGTGTGAAGTCATGGAATGGAAGTGTGTGAAGTCACAGAATGGACGATATTAAGTCAAAGAATGGAGGTGTGTGAAGTCACAGAATTGAGGTGTTTGAAGTCATATATTGGAGTTGTGTGAAATCAACATGGATGTGTGAATTCATAGAATGGAGGTGTGTGAAATCATAGAATGAGGGTGTGTGAAGTCATAGAATGGAATTGTGTGAAGTCAAAGATTGGAGGTGTGTGAAGTCACAGAATCGAGGTGTGAGAAGTCACAGAATGGAGATGTGTGAACTCAGAATGGAGGTGTGTGAAGTCACAGAATGGAGGTTTGTGAAGTCATAGACTGGAGGTGTGTGAAGTCACAGAAGGGAGGTGTGTGAAATCATAGAATGGAGGTGTGTGAAGTCAGAGAATGGAGGTGTGTGCAGTCAGAATGGAGGTGTGTGAAGTCATAGAATGGAGGTGTGTGAAGTCAGAATGGAGGTGTGATGTCATAGAATTTAGGTGGGTGAAGTCATAGAACTTAGGTGTGGGAAGTCATAGAATGGAGAAGTGTGAAGTCATAGAGTGGAGGTGTGTGAAGTCAGAATGTAGGTGTTCGAAGTCATAGAATAGAGGTGTGTGAAGTCAGAATGGAGGTGTGTGAAGTCATAGAATGGAGGTGTGTGAACTCATAGAATGGAGGTGTGTGACGTCACAATGGAAGTGTGTGAAGTCACAGAATGGAGGTGTGTGAATACATACAATGGAGGTGTGTGAAGTCAGAATGGAATTTTGTGAAGTCACAGAATTGAGCTGTGTGAATTCAGAATGGAGGTGTGTGAAGTCATAGAATGGAGGTGTGTGAAGTCAGAATGGAGGTGTGTGAACTCACAATGGAGGTGTGTAAAGTCACAGAATGGAGGTGTGTGAAGTCATAGAATGGAAGTGTGTGAAATCATAGAATAGAGGAGTGTGGAGTCACAGAATGGAGGGTATGAAGTCATAGAATGGAGGTGTGTGAAGTCACAGAATTGAGGTGTTTGAAGTCACATATTGGAGGTGTGTGAAGTCAAAATGGATGTGTGAAGTCATAGAATGGAGGTGTGAGAAATCATAGAATGAGGGTGTGTGAGGTCATAGAATAGAGGTGTGTGAAGTCACAGAATGGAGGTGTGTGAACTCATAAAATGGAGGTGGGTGAAGTCATAGAAAGGGGGTGTGGGAAGTCATAGAATAGAGGTGTGTGAAGTCAGAATGGAGGTGTGTGAAGTCATAGATGGAGTTGTGTGAAGTCATAGTATGGAGGTGTGTGAAATCATAGAATGGAGTTTTGTGAAGTCACAGAATTGAGCTGTGTGAATTCAGAATGGAGGTGTGTGAAGTAATAGAATGGAGGTGTGTGAAGTCAGAATGGAGGTGTGTGAACTCATAGAATGGAGGTGTGTGACGTCACAAAGGAAGTGTGTGATTCATAGAATAGAGGTGTGTGAAGTCACAGAATGGAGGTGGGTGAAGTCACAGAATGGAGGTTTGAGAAGTCAGAGAATGGAGGTATGTGAAGTCAAATTGGAGGGGTGTGAAGTCGGAGAATGGAGGTGTGTGAAGTCAGAATGGAGGTGTGTGAAGTCACAGAAAGGAGGTTTGCGAAGTCATAGAATGGAGGTGTGTGAAGACAAAATTGTGGTGTGTGAACTCATAGAAAGGAAGTGTGTGAACTAATAGAATGGAGGTGTGTGAAGTCGTGGAATGGAGGTGTGTGAAGTCAAAGAATGGAGGTGTGTGAAGTCAAACAATGGTGGTGTGTGAAGTCACATAATGGAGGTGTGTGAAGTCACAGAATGGAAGTGTGTGAAGTCAAAACGGAGGTGTGTCAACTCAAAGAATGGATGTGTGTGAAGTCACAGAATGGAGGTGTGTGAAATCAAAATGGTGGTGTGTGAAGTCACAAATGGAAGTGTGTGAAGTCACAGAATGTAGGTGTGTGAAGTCAAAATGGAGGTGTGTGAAGTCAAAGAATGGAGGTGTGTGAACTCATAGAATGGAGGTGTGTGAAGATATGGAACGGAGGTTCGTGAAGTCAAACATTGGAAGTGTGGGAAGTTACAGAAAGAAGATGCGTGAAGTCATAGAATGGAGGTGTGTGAAGTCAGAATGCAGGTGTGGGAAGTCATAGAATGGAGGTGTGTGAAGTCAGAATGGAGGTGTTTGAAGTCACCGAATGGAGTTGTGTGAACTCAGAATGGAGGTGTGTGAAGTCACAGAATGGAGGTTTGTGAAGTCATATATTGGAGGTGTGTGAAATCAAAATGGATTTGTGAAGTCATAGAATGGAGGTGTGTGAAATCATAGAATGAGGGTGTGTGTGGTCATAGAATGGAATTGTGTGAAGTCAAAGATTGGAGGTGTGTGAAGTCACAGAATCGAGGTGTGAGAAGTCACAGAATGGAGATGTGTGAACTCAGAATGGAGGTGTGTGAAGTCATGGAATGGAAGTGTGTGAAGTCACAGAATGGACGATATTAAGTCAAAGAATGGAGGTGTGTGAAGTCACAGAATTGAGGTGTTTGAAGTCATATATTGGAGTTGTGTGAAATCAACATGGATGTGTGAATTCATAGAATGGAGGTGTGTGAAATCATAGAATGAGGGTGTGTGAAGTCACAGAATGGAATTGTGTGAAGTCAAAGATTGGAGGTGTGTGAAGTCACAGAATCGAGGTGTGAGAAGTCACAGAATGGAGATGTGTGAACTCAGAATGGAGGTGTGTGAAGTCACAGAATGGAGGTTTGTGAAGTCATAGACTGGAGGTGTGTGAAGTCACAGAAGGGAGGTGTGTGAAATCATAGAATGGAGGTGTGTGAAGTCAGAGAATGGAGGTGTGTGCAGTCAGAATGGAGGTGTGTGAAGTCATAGAATGGAGGTGTGTGAAGTCAGAATGGAGGTGTGATGTCATAGAATTTAGGTGGGTGAACTCATAGAACTTAGGTGTGGGAAGTCATAGAATGGAGAAGTGTGAAGTCATAGAGTGGAGGTGTGTGAAGTCAGAATGTAGGTGTTCGAAGTCATAGAATAGAGGTGTGTGAAGTCAGAATGGAGGTGTGTGAAGTCATAGAATGGAGGTGTGTGAACTCATAGAATGGAGGTGTGTGACGTCACAATGGAAGTGTGTGAAGTCACAGAATGGAGGTGTGTGAATACATACAATGGAGGTGTGTGAAGTCAGAATGGAATTTTGTGAAGTCACAGAATTGAGCTGTGTGAATTCAGAATGGAGGTGTGTGAAGTCATAGAATGGAGGTGTGTGAAGTCAGAATGGAGGTGTGTGAACTCAGAATGGAGGTGTGTAAAGTCACAGAATGGAGGTGTGTGAAGTCATAGAATGGAAGTGTGTGAAATCATAGAATAGAGGAGTGTGGAGTCACAGAATGGAGGGTATGAAGTCATAGAATGGAGGTGTGTGAAGTCACAGAATTGAGGTGTTTGAAGTCACATATTGGAGGTGTGTGAAGTCAAAATGGATGTGTGAAGTCATAGAATGGAGGTGTGAGAAATCATAGAATGAGGGTGTGTGAGGTCATAGAATAGAGGTGTGTGAAGTCACAGAATGGAGGTGAGTGAACTCATAAAATGGAGGTGGGTGAAGTCATAGAAAGGGGGTGTGGGAAGTCATAGAATAGAGGTGTGTGAAGTCAGAATGGAGGTGTGTGAAGTCATAGATGGAGTTGTGTGAAGTCATAGTATGGAGGTGTGTGAAATCATAGAATGGAGTTTTGTGAAGTCACAGAATTGAGCTGTGTGAATTCAGAATGGAGGTGTGTGAAGTAATAGAATGGAGGTGTGTGAAGTCAGAATGGAGGTGTGTGAACTCATAGAATGGAGGTGTGTGACGTCACAATGGAAGTGTGTGATTCATAGAATAGAGGTGTGTGAAGTCACAGAATGGAGGTGGGTGAAGTCACAGAATGGAGTTTTGAGAAGTCAGAGAATGGAGGTATGTGAAGTCAAATTGGAGGGGTGTGAAGTCGGAGAATGGAGGTGTGTGAAGTCAGAATGGAGGTGTGTGAAGTCACAGAATGGAGGTTTGCGAAGTCATAGAATGGAGGTGTGTGAAGACAAAATTGTGGTGTGTGAACTCATAGAAAGGAAGTGTGTGAACTAATAGAATGGAGGTGTGTGAAGTCGTGGAATGGAGGTGTGTGAAGTCAAAGAATGGAGGTGTGTGAAGTCAAACAATGGTGGTGTGTGAAGTCACATAATGGAGGTGTGTGAAGTCACAGAATGGAAGTGTGTGAAGTCAAAACGGAGGTGTGTCAACTCAAAGAATGGATGTGTGTGAAGTCACAGAATGGAGGTGTGTGAAATCAAAATGGTGGTGTGTGAAGTCACAAATGGAAGTGTGTGAAGTCACAGAATGTAGGTGTGTGAAGTCAAAATGGAGGTGTGTGAAGTCAAAGAATGGAGGTGTGTGAACTCATAGAATGGAGGTGTGTGAAGATATGGAACGGAGGTTCGTGAAGTCAAACATTGGAAGTGTGGGAAGTTACAGAAAGAAGATGCGTGAAGTCATAGAATGGAGGTGTGTGAAGTCAGAATGCAGGTGTGGGAAGTCATAGAATGGAGGTGTGTGAAGTCAGAATGGAGGTGTTTGAAGTCACCGAATGGAGTTGTGTGAACTCAGAATGGAGGTGTGTGAAGTCACAGAATGGAGGTTTGTGAAGTCATATATTGGAGGTGTGTGAAATCAAAATGGATTTGTGAAGTCATAGAATGGAGGTGTGTGAAATCATAGAATGAGGGTGTGTGTGGTCATAGAATGGAATTGTGTGAAGTCAAAGATTGGAGGTGTGTGAAGTCACAGAATCGAGGTGTGAGAAGTCACAGAATGGAGATGTGTGAACTCAGAATGGAGGTGTGTGAAGTCATGGAATGGAAGTGTGTGAAGTCACAGAATGGACGATATTAAGTCAAAGAATGGAGGTGTGTGAAGTCACAGAATTGAGGTGTTTGAAGTCATATATTGGAGTTGTGTGAAATCAACATGGATGTGTGAATTCATAGAATGGAGGTGTGTGAAATCATAGAATGAGGGTGTGTGAAGTCATAGAATGGAATTGTGTGAAGTCAAAGATTGGAGGTGTGTGAAGTCACAGAATCGAGGTGTGAGAAGTCACAGAATGGAGATGTGTGAACTCAGAATGGAGGTGTGTGAAGTCACAGAATGGAGGTTTGTGAAGTCATAGACTGGAGGTGTGTGAAGTCACAGAAGGGAGGTGTGTGAAATCATAGAATGGAGGTGTGTGAAGTCAGAGAATGGAGGTGTGTGCAGTCAGAATGGAGGTGTGTGAAGTCATAGAATGGAGGTGTGTGAAGTCAGAATGGAGGTGTGATGTCATAGAATTTAGGTGGGTGAAGTCATAGAACTTAGGTGTGGGAAGTCATAGAATGGAGAAGTGTGAAGTCATAGAGTGGAGGTGTGTGAAGTCAGAATGTAGGTGTTCGAAGTCATAGAATAGAGGTGTGTGAAGTCAGAATGGAGGTGTGTGAAGTCATAGAATGGAGGTGTGTGAACTCATAGAATGGAGGTGTGTGACGTCACAATGGAAGTGTGTGAAGTCACAGAATGGAGGTGTGTGAATACATACAATGGAGGTGTGTGAAGTCAGAATGGAATTTTGTGAAGTCACAGAATTGAGCTGTGTGAATTCAGAATGGAGGTGTGTGAAGTCATAGAACGGAGGTGTGTGAAGTCAGAATGGAGGTGTGTGAACTCATACAATGGAGATGTGTGTAGTCACAATGGAGGTGTGTGAAGTCATAGAATGGAGGTGAGTGAAGTCACAGAATGGAGGTGTGTGAAGTCATAGAATGGAGGTGTGTGAACTCATAGAATGGGTGTTCGTGAAGTAAGAATGAAGGTATGTGAAGTCATAGAATGGAGGTGTGTGAAGTCACAGAATGGAGGTGTGGGAATTCACAGATTGCAGGAGTGTGAAGTCAGAGAATAGAGGTGTGTGAACCCAGAATGGAGGTGTGTAAAGTCACAGAATGGAGGTGTGTGAAGTCATAGAATGGAAGTGTGTGAAATCATAGAATGGAGATGTGTGAAGTCACAGAATGGACGGTATGAAGTCATAGAATGGAGGTGTGTGAAGTCACAGAATTGAGGTGTTTGAAGTCATATATTGGAGGTGTGTGAAATCACAATGTATGTGTGAAGTCATAGAATGGAGGTGTGTGAAGTCATAGAATGGAAGTGTGTGTAGTCACACATTGCAGGTGTGTGAAGTCACAGATTCGAGGTGTGAGAAGTCACAGAATGAAGGTGTGTGAACTCAGAATGGAGGTATGTGAAGTCAGAGAATGGAGGTGTGTGAAGTCATGGAATGGAAGTGTGTGAAGTCATAGAATGGAGGTGTGTGAAGTCAGAATGGAGGTGTGTGAAGTCACCGAATGGAGTTGTGTGAACTCAGAATGGAGGTGTGTGAAGTCACAGAATGGAGGTTTGTGAAGTCATAGAATGGGGGTGTGTGAAGTCACAGAATGGAAGTGTGTGAAGTCAGAATGGAGGTGTGTAGTCATCGATTGGAGGTGGGTGAAGTCATAGAAAGGAGGTGTGGAAAGTCATAGAAAGGAGGAGTGGGAAGTCATAGAGTACATGTGAGTGAAATCACAGATTCGAGGTCTGTGAAGTCATAGAATGGAGGTGTGTGATGTCACAGGATGGAGGTGTGGGAAGTCACAGATTGGAGGTGTGTGAAGTCCCGAATTGAGGTGTGTCAACTCAGAATGGAGTAGTGTAAAGTCACAGAATGGAGGTGTGTGAAGTCATAGAATGGAAGTGTGTGAAGTCATACAATGGAGGTGTGTGAAGTCACAGAATGGACGGTTTGAAGTCATAGAATGGAGGTGTGTGAAGTCACAGAATTGAGGTGTTTGAAGACATATATTGGAGGTGTGTGAAGTCAAAATGGATGTGTGAAGTCATAGAATGGAGGTGTGTGAAATCATAGAATGCGGGTGTGTGAGGTCATAGAATGGAGGTTTGTGAAGTCACAGAATGGAGGTGTGTAAAATCATAGAATGAAGGTGTGTGAAGTCATAGAATGGAAGTGTGTGAAGTCACAGAATGGAGGTGTGTGAAGTCACAGAAGGGAGGTGTGTGAAAACACAGAATAGAGGTGTGTGAACTCAGAATGGAGGTGTGTGAAGTCAGGGAATGGAGGCGTGTGAAATCATAGAATGGAAGTGTGTGAAGTCATAGAATGGAAGTGTGTGAAATCATAATTGAGGTGTGTGAAGTCACAGAATGGAGGTTTGTGAAGTCATAGCATGGATGTGTGTGAATTTATACAATGGAGGTGTGTGAAGTCAGAAGGGAATTTTGGGAAGTCACAGAATTGAGCTGTGTGAATTCAGAATGGAGGTGTGTGAAGTCATAGAATGGAGGTGTGTGAAGTCAGAATGGAGGTTTGTGAAGTCATAGAATGGAAGTGTGTGAAGTCACAGAATGGAGGTGTGTGAAGTCATAGAATGGAGGTGTGTGAAGTCATAGAATGGGTGTTTGTGAAGTAAGAATGAAGGTGTGTGAAGTCATAGAATGGAGGTATGTGAAGTCACAGAATGGAGGTGTGGGAAGACACAGATTGCAGGAGTGTGAAGTCACAGAATGGAGGTGTGTGTACCCAGAATGGACGTGTGTAAAGTCACAGAATGGAGGTGTGTGAAGTCATAGAATGGAGGTGTGTGAAGTCATAGAATGGAAGTGTGTGAAGTCATAGAATGGAGGTGTGTGAAGTCACAGAATGGACGGTATGAAGTCATAGAATGCAGGTGTGTGAAGTCACAGAATTGAGGTGTTTGAAGTCATATACTGGAGGTGTGTGAAATCAAAATGGATGTGTGAAGTCATAGAATGGAGGTGTGTGAAATCATAGAATGAGTGTGTGTGTGGTCATAGAATGGAGGTGTGTGAAGTCACAAAATGGAGTTGTGTGAAGTCATAGAAAGGAGCTGTGTGAAGTCATAGAATGGAAGTGTGTGAAGTCACAGATTGGAGGTGTGTGAAGTCACAGAATCGAGGTGTGAGAAGTCACAGAATGGAGATGTGTGAACTCAGAATGGAGGTGTGTGAAGTCACAGAATGGAGGTGTGTGAAGTAATAGAATGGAGGTGTGTGAAGTCACAGAATGGAGGTGTGTGAAGTCAGAATGGAGGTGTGTGAAGTCATAGAATGGAGGTGAGTGAAGTCAGAATGGAGGTGTGAAGTCATAGAATGGAGGTGTGTGAAGTCACAGAATGGAGGTGTGTAATATCATAGAATGGAGAAGTGAGAAGTCATAGAGTGGAGTTGAGTAAAGTCACATATTCGAGGTCTGTGAAGTCATAGAATGGAGGTGTGTGAAGTCAGAATGTAGGTGTTCAAAGTCATACAATAGAGGTGTGTGAAATCAGAATGGAGTTGTGTGAAGTCATAGAATGGAGGTGTGAGAAGTCACACAATGGAGGTGTGTGAAGTCATACAATGGATGTGTGTGAAGTCAGAATGGAGGTGTGTGAAGTCACAGAATGGAGGTGTGTGAACTCAGAATGGAGGTGTGTGAAGTCATAGATGGAGGTGTGTGAAGTCATAGTATGGAGATATGTGAAATCATAGAATGGAGTTTTTGAAGTCACAGAATGGAGTTGTGTGAGTCAGAATTGAGGTGTGTGAAGTCATAGAATGTAGATGTGTGAAGTCATAGAATGGAGTATTGTGAAGTCACCGAAGGGAGGTTTGTGAAGTACCAGAATTGAGATGTGTGAACTCAGAATGGAGGTGTGTAAAGTCACAGAATGGACGGTTTGAAGTCATAGAATGAAGGTGTGTGAAGTCACAGAATGCAGGTGTGGGAAGTCACAGAATGGAGGTGTGTGATGTCACAAAATGGAGGTGGGTGAACTCAGAATGGAGGTGAGTAAAGTCACAGAATGTAGGTGTGCGAAGTTATAGAATGGAAGTGTGTGAAGTCATAGAATGGAGGTGTGTGAAGTCACAGAATGGGCAGTATGAAGTCATAGAATGGAGGTGTGTGAAGTTACAGAATTGAGGTGTTTGAAGTCATATATTGGAGGTGTGTGAATTCAAAATGGATGTGTGAAGTCATAGAATGGAGGTGTGTGAAATCATAGAGTGAGGGTGTGTGAGGTCATAGAATGTAGGTGTGTGAAGTCACAGAATGGAGATCTGTGAAGTCCTAAAATGGAGGTGTGTGAAGTCATGGAATGGAAGTGTGTGAAGTCACACAATGGAATTGTGTGAAGTCACAGAATGGAGGTGTGTGAAGTCACACAATGGAGGTGTGTGACTCAGAATGGAGGTTTGTGAAGTCACAGAATGGAGGTGTGTGAAGTCATAGAATGGAAGTGTGTGAAGTCATAGAATGGAGGTGTGTGAAATCAGAATGGAGATGTGTGAAGACACCGAATGGAGGTTTGTGAAATCATAGAATGGAGGTGTGTGAAGTCATAGAATGGATGTTTCTGAAGTAAAAATGAAGGTGTGTGAAGTCATAGAATGGAGGTGTGTGAAGTCACAGAATGGAGGTGTGTGAAGTCAGAATGGAGGTGTGTAGTCATAGATTGGAGGTGGGTGAAGTCTTAGAAAGAAGGTGTGGGAAGTCATAGAATGGAGGAGTATGAAGTCATAGAGTGCAGGTGAGTGAAGTCACAGATTCGAGGTCTGTGAAGTCATAGAATGGAGGTGTGTGAAGTCAGAATGGAGGTATGTGAAGTCATAGATGGAGTTGTGTGAAGTCATAGTATGGAGGTGTGTGAAATCATAGAATGGAGTTTTGTGAAGTCACAGAATGGAGCTGTGTGAATTCAGAATGGAGGTGTGTGAAGTCATAGAATGGAGGTGTGTGAAGTCAGAAAGGAGGTGTGTGCACTCATAGAATGGATGTGTGTGAAGTCACAGAATGGAAGTGTGTGAAGTCATAGAATGGAGGTGTGTGAAGTCACAGAATGGAGGTGTGTGAAGTCATAGAATGGAGGTATGTGAAGTCACAGAATGGCGGTGTGTAAAGTCATAGAATGGAGGTGTGTGAAGTTATAGAATGGATGTTTGTAATGTAATAATATAGGTGTGTGAAGTCATAGAATGGAGGTGTGTGACGTCAAAGAATGGAGGTGTGCAAAGTCATAGAATGGAGCTGAGTGAAGTCAGAATGGAGGTGTGTGAAGTCGCAGAATGGAGGTGTGTCAAGTCAGAATTTAGGTGTGTGAAGTCAAAGAATGCAGGTTTGTGAAGTCATAGAATGGAGGTGTGTGAAGTCAGAATATAGGTGTGTGAAGTCACAGAATTGAGGTGTGTGAACACAGAATGGAGGTGTGTGAAGTCAAAGAATGGAAGTGTGTGAAGTCATAGAATGGAGGTGTGTGAAGTCATAGAATGGAGGTGTGTGAAGTCAGAATGGAGATGTGTAAAGTCACCGAATGGAGGTTTGTGAAGTCATAGAATGGAGGTGTGTGAAGTCATAGAATGTATGTTTGTGAAGTAAGAATGAAGGTGTGTGAAGTCATAGAATGGAGGTGTGTGAAGTCACAGAATGGAGGTGTGTGAAGTCATAGAATGGAGGTGTGTGAAGTCATAGAATGGAGGTGTGTGAAGTCATATAATGGAGGTGTGTGAAGTCACAGAATGGATGTGTGTGAAGTCAATATGGAGGTATGAAGTCATAGAATGGAGGTGGGTGAAGTCACAGAATGGAGGTGTGTGACGTCACAGAATGGAGGTGTGTGAACTCAGAATGGAGGTGTGTAAAGTCACAGAATGGAGGTGTGTGAAGTCATAGAATGGAAGTGTGTGAAATCATAGAATAGAGGTGTGTGGAGTCACAGAATGCAGGGTATGAAGTCATAGAATGGAGGTGTGTGAAGTCACAGAATTGAGGTGTTTGAAGTCACATATTGGAGGTGTGTGAAGTCAAAATGGATGTGTGAAGTCATAGAATGGAGGTGTGTGAAATCATAGAATGGGGGTGTGTGAGGTCATAGAATAGAGGTGTGTGAAGTCACAGAATGTAGGTGTGTGAACTCATAAAATGGAGGTGGGTGAAGTCATAGAATGTAGGTGTTTGAAGTCACAGAATGGAGGTGTGGGAAGTCACAGATTGCAGGAGTGTGAAGTCACAGAATGGAGGTGTGTGAATCCAGAATGGAGGTGTGTAAAGTCACAGAATGGAGGTGTGTGAAGTCATAGAATGGAAGTGTGTGAAGTCATAGAATGGAGGTGTGTGAAGTCACAGAATGGACGGTATGAAGTCATAGAATGGAGGTGTGTGAAGTCACAGAATTGAGGTGTTTGAAGTCATATATTGGAGGTGTGTGAAATCAAAATGGATGTGTGAAGTCATAGAATGGAAGTGTGTGAAATCATAGAATGAGGGTGTGTGAAGTCATAGAAAGGAGGTGTGTGAAGTCATAGAATGGAAGTGTGTGAAGTCATACAATGGAGGTGTGTGAAGTCACAGAATGGACGGTTTGAAGTCATAGAATGGAGGTGTGTGAAGTCACAGAATTGAGGTGTTTGAAGTCATATATTGGAGGTGTGTGAAGTCAAGATGGATGTGTGAAGTCATAGAATGGAGGTGTGTGAAATCATAGAATGAGAGTGTGTGAGGTCATAGAATGGAGGTTTGTGAAGTCACAGAATGGAGGTGTGTAAAATCATAGAATGAAGGTGTGTGAAGTCATAGAATGGAAGTGTGTGAAGTCACAGAATGGAGGTGTGTGAAGTCACAGAAGGGAGGTGTGTGAAAACACAGAATAGAGGAGTGTGAACTCAGAATGGAAGTGTGTGAAGTCATAGAATGGAAGTGTGTGAAATAATAATTGAGGTGTGTGAAGTCACAGAATGGAGGTTTGTGAAGTCATAGCATGGAGGTGTGTGAATTTATACAATGGAGGTGTGGGAAGTCAGAAGGGAATTTTGTGAAGTCACAGAATTGAGCTGTGTGAATTCAGAATGGAGGTGTGTGAAGTCATAGAATGGAGGTGTGTGAAGTCAGAATGGAGGTTTGTGAAGTCATAGAATGGAAGTGTGTGAAGTCACAGAATGGAGGTGTGTGAAGTCATAGAATGGAGGTGTGTGAAGTCATAGAATGGGTGTTTGTGAAGTAAGAATGAAGGTGTGTGAAGTCATAGAATGGAGGTATGTGAAGTCACAGAATGGAGGTGTGGGAAGTCACAGATTGCAGGAGTGTGAATCACAGAATGGAGGTGTGTGAACCCAGAATGGACGTGTGTAAAGTCACAGAATGGAGGTGTGTGAAGTCATAGAATGGAGGTGTGTGAAGTCATAGAATGGAAGTGTGTGAAGTCATAGAATGGAGGTGTGTGAAGTCACAGAATGGACGGTATGAAGTCATAGAATGCAGGTGTGTGAAGTCACAGAATTGAGGTGTTTGAGGTCATATATTGGAGGTGTGTGAAATCAAAATGGATGTGTGAAGTCATAGAATGGATGTGTGTGAAATCATAGAATGAGTGTGTGTGTGGTCATAGAATGGAGGTGTGTGAAGTCACAAAATAGAGTTGTGTGAAGTCATAGAAAGGAGGTGTGTGAAGTCATAGAATGGAAGTGTGTGAAGTCACAGATTGGAGGTGTGTGAAGTCACAGAATCGAGGTGTGAGAAGTCACAGAATGGATATGTGTGAACTCAGAATGGAGGTGTGTGAAGTCACAGAATGGAGGTGTGTGAAGTAATAGAATGGAGGTGTGTGAAGTCACAGAATGGAGGTGTGTGAAGTCAGAATGGAGGTGTGTGAAGTCATAGAATGGAGGTTGGTGAAGTCAGAATGGAGGTGTGAAGTCATAGAATGGAGGTGTGTGAAGTCACAGAATGGAGGTGTGTAATATCATAGAATGGAGAAGTGAGAAGTCATAGAGTGGAGTTGAGTAAAGTCACATATTCGAGGTCTGTGAAGTCATAGAATGGAGGTGTGTGAAGTCAGAATGTAGGTGTTCGAAGTCATACAATAGAGGTGTGTGAAATCAGAATGGAGGTGTGTGAAGTCATAGAATGGAGGTGTGAGAAGTCACACAATGGAGGTGTGTGAAGTCATACAATGGAGGTGTGTGAAGTCAGAATGGAGGTGTGTGAAGTCACAGAATGGAGGTGTGTGAACTCAGAATGGAGGTGTGTGAAGTCATAGATGGAGGTGTGTGAAGTCATAGTATGGAGATATGTGAAATCATAGAATGGAGTTTTTGTAGTCACAGAATGGAGTTGTGTGAGTCAGAATTGAGGTGTGTGAAGTCATAGAATGTAGATGTGTGAAGTCATAGAATGGAGTATTGTGAAGTCACCGAAGGGAGGTTTGTGAAGTACCAGAATTGAGATGTGTGAACTCAGAATGGAGGTGTGTAAAGTCACAGAATGGACGGTTTGAAGTCATAGAATGAAGGTGTGTGAAGTCACAGAATGCAGGTGTGGGAAGTCACAGAATGGAGGTGTGTGATGTCACAAAATGGAGGTGGGTGAACTCAGAATGGAGGTGAGTAAAGTCACCGAATGTAGGTGTGCGAAGTTATAGAATGGAAGTGTGTGAAGTCATAGAATGGAGGTGTGTGAAGTCACAGAATGGGCAGTATGAAGTCATAGAATGGAGGTGTGTGAAGTTACAGAATTGAGGTGTTTGAAGTCATATATTGGAGGTGTGTGAATTCAAAATGGATGTGTGAAGTCATAGAATGGAGGTGTGTGAAATCATAGAGTGAGGGTGTGTGAGGTCATAGAATGTAGGTGTGTGAAGTCACAGAATGGAGATCTGTGAAGTCCTAAAATGGAGGTGTGTGAAGTCATGGAATGGAAGTGTGTGAAGTCACACAATGGAATTGTGTGAAGTCACAGAATGGAGGTGTGTGAAGTCACAGAATGGAGGTGTGTGACTCAAAATGGAGGTTTGTGAAGTCACAGAATGGAGGTGTGTGAAGTCATAGAATGGAAGTGTGTGAAGTCATAGAATGGAGGTGTGTGAAATCAGAATGGAGATGTGTGAAGTCACCGAATGGAGGTTTGTGAAATCATAGAATGGAGGTGTGTGAAGTCATAGAATGGATGTTTCTGAAGTAAAAATGAAGGTGTGTGAAGTCATAGAATGGAGGTGTGTGAAGTCACAGAATGGAGGTGTGTGAAGTCAGAATGGAGGTGTGTAGTCATAGATTGGAGGTGGGTGAAGTCTTAGAAAGAAGGTGTGGGAAGTCATAGAATGGAGGAGTATGAAGTCATAGAGTGCAGGTGAGTGAAGTCACAGATTCGAGGTCTGTGAAGTCATAGAATGGAGGTGTGTGAAGTCAGAATGGAGGTATGTGAAGTCATAGATGGAGTTGTGTGAAGTCATAGTATGGAGGTGTGTGAAATCATAGAATGGAGTTTTGTGAAGTCACAGAATGGAGCTGTGTGAATTCAGAATGGAGGTGTGTGAAGTCATAGAATGGAGGTGTGTGAAGTCAGAAAGGAGGTGTGTGCACTCATAGAATGGATGTGTGTGAAGTCACAGAATGGAAGTGTGTGAAGTCATAGAATGGAGGTGTGTGAAGTCACAGAATGGAGGTGTGTGAAGTCATAGAATGGAGGTATGTGAAGTCACAGAATGGCGGTGTGTAAAGTCATAGAATGGAGGTGTGTGAAGTTATAGAATGGATGTTTGTAATGTAATAATATAGGTGTGTGAAGTCATAGAATGGAGGTGTGTGACGTCAAAGAATGGAGGTGTGCAAAGTCATAGAATGGAGCTGAGTGAAGTCAGAATGGAGGTGTGTGAAGTCACAGAATGGAGGTGTGTCAAGTCAGAATTTAGGTGTGTGAAGTCAAAGAATGCAGGTGTGTGAAGTCATAGAATGGAGGTGTGTGAAGTCAGAATATAGGTGTGTGAAGTCACAGAATTGAGGTGTGTGAACACAGAATGGAGGTGTGTGAAGTCAAAGAATGGAAGTGTGTGAAGTCATAGAATGGAGGTGTGTGAAGTCATAGAATGGAGGTGTGTGAAGTCAGAATGGAGATGTGTGAAGTCACCGAATGGAGGTTTGTGAAGTCATAGAATGGAGGTGTGTGAAGTCATAGAATGGAGGTGTGTGAAGTCATATAATGGAGGTGTGTGAAGTCACAGAATGGATGTGTGTGAAGTCAATATGGAGTTATGAAGTCATAGAATGGAGGTGGGTGAAGTCACAGAATGGAGGTGTGTGACGTCACAGAATGGAGGTGTGTGAACTCAGAATGGAGGTGTGTAAAGTCACAGAATGGAGGTGTGTGAAGTCATAGAATGGAAGTGTGTGAAATCATAGAATAGAGGTGTGTGGAGTCACAGAATGCAGGGTACGAAGTCATAGAATGGAGGTGTGTGAA
Source organism: Megascapheus bottae (assembly GCA_024803745.1). Classification (NCBI taxonomy): domain Eukaryota; kingdom Metazoa; phylum Chordata; class Mammalia; order Rodentia; family Geomyidae; genus Megascapheus; species Megascapheus bottae. The sequence continues at coordinate 4,771,003 of JANJXV010000052.1, read as the reverse complement.
GTCACAGAATTGAGGTGTTTGAAGTCACATATTGGAGGTGTGTGAAGTCAAAATGGATGTGTGAAGTCATAGAATGGAGGTGTGTGAAATCATAGAATGAGGGTGTGTGAGGTCATAGAATAGAGGTGTGTGAAGTCACAGAATGTAGGTGTGTGAACTCATAAAATGGAGGTGGGTGAAGTCATAGAATGGAGGTGTGTGAAGTCACAGAATGGAGGTGTGGGAAGTCACAGATTGCAGGAGTGTGAAGTCACAGAATGGAGGTGTGTGAATCCAGAATGGAGGTGTGTAAAGTCACAGAATGGAGGTGTGTGAAGTCATAGAATGGAAGTGTGTGAAGTCATAGAATGGAGGTGTGTGAAGTCACAGAATGGACGGTATGAAGTCATAGAATGGAGGTGTGTGAAGTCACAGAATTGAGGTGTTTGAAGTCATATATTGGAGGTGTGTGAAATCAAAATGGATGTGTGAAGTCATAGAATGGAGGTGTGTGAAATCATAGAATGAGGGTGTGTGAAGTCATAGAAAGGAGGTGAGTGAAGTCATAGAATGGAAGTGTGTGAAGTCACAGATTGGAGGTGTGTGAAGTCACAGAATCGAGGTGTGAGAAGTCACAGAATGGAGATGTGTGAACTCAGAATGGAGGTGTGTGAAGTCACAGAATGGAGGTGTGTGAAGTAACAGAATGGAGGTGTGTGAAGTCACAGAATGGAGGTGTGTGAAATCATATAATGGAGTTGTGTGAAGTCACAGAATGGAGATGTGTGAACTCAGAATGGAGGTGTGTGAAGTCATAGAATGGAGGTTGGTGAAGTCAGAATGGAGGTGTGAAGTCATAGAATGGAGGTGTGTGAATTCACAGAATGGAGGTGTGTGAAATCATAGAATGGAGAAGTGAGAAGTCATAGAGTGGAGGTGAGTGTAGTCACATATTCGAGGTCTGTGAAGTCTTAGAATGGAGGTGTGTGAAGTCAGAATGTAGGTGTTCGAAGTCATACAATAGAGGTGTGTGAAGTCAGAATGGAGGTGTGTGAAGTCATAGAATTGAGGTGTGTGAAGTCACACAATGGAGGTGTGTGAAGTCATACAATGGAGGTGTGTGAAGTCAGAATGGAGGTGTGTGAAGTCACAGAATGGAGGTGTGTGAACTCAGAATGGAGGTGTGTGATGTCATAGATGGAGGTGTGTGAAGTCATAGTATGGAGATATGTGAAATCATAGAATGGAGTTTTTGAAGTCACAGAATGGAGTTGTGTGAGTCAGAATTGAGGTGTGTGAAGTCATAGAATATAGATGTGTGAAGTCATAGAATGGAGTATTGTGAAGTCACCGAAGGGAGGTTTGTGAAGTCCCAGAATTGAGGTGTGTGAACTCAGAATGGAGGTGTGTAAAGTCACAGAATGGACGGTTTGAAGTCATAGAATGGAGGTGTGTGAAGTCACAGAATGCAGGTGTGGGAAGTCAAAGAATGGAGGTGTGTGATGTCACAGAATGGAGGTGTGTGAACTCAGAATGGAGGTGAGTAAAGTCACAGAATGTAGCTGTGCGAAGTTATAGAATGGAAGTGTGTGAAGTCATAGAATGGAGGTGTGTGAGGTCACAGAATGGACTGTATGAAGTCATAGAATGGAGGTGTGTGAAGTTACAGAATTGAGGTGTTTGAAGTCATATATTGGAGGTGTGTGAATTCAAAATGGATGTGTGAAGTCATAGAATGGAGGTGTGTGAAATCATAGAGTGAGGGTGTGTGAGGTCATAGAATGGAGGTGTGTGAAGTCACAGAATGGAGATGTGTGAAGTCCTAAATTGGAGGTGTGTGAAGTCATAGAATGGAAGTGTGTGAAGTCACACAATGGAGTTGTGTGAAGTGACAGAATGGAGGTGTGTGACGTCACAGAATGGAGGTGTGTGACTCAGAATGGAGGTTTGTGAAGTCACAGAATGGAGGTGTGTGAAGTCACAGAATGGAAGTGTGTGAAGTCATAGAATGGAGGTGTGTGAAATCAGAATGGAGATGTGTGAAGTCACCGAATGGAGGTTTGTGAAATCATAGAATGGAGGTGTGTGAAGTCATAGAATGGATGTTTCTGAAGTAAAAATGAAGGTGTGTGAAGTCATAGAATGGAGGTGTGTGAAGTCACAGAATGGAGGTGTGCAAAGTCATAGAATGGAGCTGTGTGAAGTCAGAATGGAGGTGTGTGAAGTCACAGAATGGAGGTGTGTCAACTCAGAATTTAGGTGTGTGAAGTCAAAGAATGAAGGTGTGTGAAGTCATAGAATGCAGGTGTGTGAAGTCATAGAATGGATGTGTGTGAAGTCAGAATATATGTGTGTGAAGTCACATAATTGAGGTGTGTGAACACAGAATGGAGGTGTGTGAAGTCAAAGAATGGAAGTGTGTGAAGTCATAGAATGGAAGTGTGTGACGTCACAGAATGGAGGTGTGTGAACTCAGAATGGAGGTGTGTGAAGTCACAGAATTGAGGTGTTTGAAGTCACATATTGGAGGTGTGTGAAGTCAAAATGGATGTGTGAAGTCATAGAATGGAGGTGTGTGAAATCATAGAATGAGCGTGGGTGAGGTCATAGAATAGAGGTGTGTGAAGTCACAGAATGGAGGTGTGTGAACTCATAAAATGGAGGTGGGTGAAGTCATAGAAAGGAGGTGTGGGAAGTCATAGAATGGAGGAGTGTGAAGTCATATATTGGAGGTGAGTGAAGTCACATATTCGAGGTCTGTGAAGTCATAGAATGGAGGTGTGTGAAGTCAGAATGGAGGTGTGTGAAATTATAGAATGGATGTGTGTGAACTCATAGAATGGAGGTGTGTGACGTCACAATGGAAGTGTGTCAAGTCATAGAATGGAGGTGTGTGAAGTCACAGAATGGAGGTGTGAGGAGTTAAAATGGAGGTGTGTGACGTCATAAAATGGAGGTGTGTGAAGTCATAGAATGGAGGTGTGTGAAATCATAGAATGGAGGTTTGTGAAGTCATAAAATGGAGGTTTGTGAAGTCACAGAATGGAGGTGTGTGAACTCAGAATGGAGGTGTGTGAAGTCACAGAATGGAGGTGTGTGAACTCATAGAATGGAGTTATGTGAAATCATAGAATGGAAGTGTGAGAAGTCATGGAATGGAGGTGTGTGAAGTCACAGAATTGAGGTGTTTGAAGTCACATATTAGAGGTGTGTGAAGTCAAAATGGATGTGTGAAGTCATAGAATGGAGGTGTGTGAAATCATAGAATGAGGATGTGTGAGGTCATAGAATGGAGGTGTGTGAAGTCACAGAATGGAGGTGTGTGAACTCAGAATGGAGGTGTGTGAAGTCACAGAATGGAGGTTTGTGAAGTCATAGAATGGAGGTTTGAGAGGTCATAGAATGGATGTTTCTGAAGTCAAAATGCATGTGTGAAGTCATAGAATGGAGGTGTGTGAAATCATAGAATGAAGATGTGTGAAGTCATTGAATGGAGGTGTGTGAAGAAACAGAATGGAGGAGTGTGAAGTCATAGAGTGCAGGTGAGTGAAGTCACAGATTCGAGGTCTGTGAAGCCATAGAATGGAGGTGTGTGATGTCAGAATTGAGGTGTGCGAAGTCATAGAATAGAGGTGTGTGAAGTCAGAATGGAGGTGTGTGAAGTCATAGATGGAGTTGTGTGAAGTCATAGTATGGAGGTGTGTGAAATCATAGAATGGAGTTTTGTGAAGTCACAGAATTGAGCTGTGTGAATTCAGAATGGAGGTGTGTGAAGTAATAGAATGGAGGTGTGTGAAGTCAGATGGAGGTGTGTGAAGTCACAAAATGGAGGTGTGTGAACTCAGAATGGAGGTGTGTGAAGTCACAGAATGGAGGTGGGTGAATTCACAGAATGGAGGTGTGTGAAGTCATAGAATGAAAGTGTGTGAAGTCATAGAATTGGGGTGTGTGAAATCAGAATGGAGGTGTGTGAAGTCACCGAATGGAGGTGTGTGAACACCGAATGGAGGTGTGTGAAGTCACAGAATGGAGGTTTGTGAAGTCATAGAATGGAGCTGTGTGAAGACAAAATTGTGCTGTGTGAACTCATAGAATGGAAGTGTGTGAACGAATAGAATGGAGGTGTGTGAAGTCGTGGAATGGAGGTGTGTGAAGTCCAAGAATGGAGGTGTGTGAAGTCAAACAATGGTGGTGTGTGAAGTCACATAATGGAGGTGTGTGAAGTCACAGAATGGAAGTGTGTGAAGTCAAAACGGAGGTGAGTGAACTCAAAGAATGGAGGTGTGTGAAGTCACAGAATGGAGGTGTGTGAAATCAAAATGGTGGTGTGTGAAGTCACAAATGGAAGTGTGTGAAGTCGCAGAATGTAGGTGTGTGAAGTCAAAATGGAGGTGTGTGAAGTCAAAGAGTGGAGGTGTGTGAACTCATAAAATGGAGGTGTGTGAACTCATGGAATGGAGGTTTGTGAAGTCAAACATTGGAAATGTGGGAAGTTACACAAAGAAGATGCGTGAAGTCATAGAATGGAGGTGTGTGAAGTCAGAATGCAGGTGTGGGAAGTCATAGAACGGAGGTGTGTGAAGTCACAAAATGGAGGGTATGAGGTCATAGAATGGAGGTGTGTGAAGTGAAAGAATTGAGGTGTTTGAAGTCATATATTGGAGGTGTGTGAAGTCAGAATGGAGGTGTGAAGTCATAGAATGGAGGTGGGTGAAGTCATAGAATGGAATTGTGTGAAGTCATAGAATGGAGGTGTGTGGAGTGAAAGAATTGAGGTGTTTGAAGTCATATATTGGAGGTGTGTGAAGTCAAAATGGATGTGTGAAGTCATAGAATGGAGGTGTGTGAAATCATAGAATGAGGGTGTGTGAGGTCATAGAATGGAGGTGTTTGAAGTCACAGAATGGAGGTGTGTGAAGTCATAAAATGGAGGTGGGTGAAGTCATAGAAAGGAGGTGTGGCAATTCATAGAATGGAGGAGTGTGAAGTCATACAGTGGAGGTGAGTGAAGTCACATATTCTAGGTCTGTGAAGTCATGGAATGGAGGTGTGTGAAGTCAGAATGGAGGTGTGTGAAGTCATAGAATGGAGGTGTGTGAACTCATAGAATGGAGGTGTGTGATGTCACAATGGAAGTGTGTGAAGTCATAGAATGGAGGTGTGTGAAGTCACAGAATGGAGGTGTGAGGAGTCAAAATGCAGGTGTGTGACGTCATAAAATGGAGGTGTATGAAGTCATAGAATGGAGGTGTGTGAAATCATAGAATGGAGGTTTGTGAAGTCACAGAATGGAGGTGGGTGAACTCAGAATGGAGGTGTGTGAAGTCACAGAATGGAGGTGTGTGAAGTCATAGCATGGAGGTATGTGAAATCATAGAATGGAAGTGTGTGAAGTCATAGAATGGAGGTGTGTGAAATCACAGAATTGAGGTGTTTGAAGTCATATATTAGAAGTGTGTGAAGTCAAAATGGATGTTTGAAGTCATAGAATGGAGGTCTGTGAAATCATAGAATGAGGGTGTGTGAGGTCATAGAATGGAGGTGTGTGAAGTCACAGAATGGAGGTGTGTGAAGTTATAAAATGGAGGTGTGTGAAGTCATAGAATGGAAGTGTGTGAAGTCACACAATGGAGGTTTGTGAAGTCACAGACTGGAGGTGTGTGAAGTCACAGAATGGAGGTGTGTGAACTCAGAATGGAGGTTGGTGAAGTCACAGAATGGAGGTGTGTGAAGTCATAGAATGGAAGTGTGTGAAGTCATAGAATGGAGGTGTGTGAAGTCAGAATGGAGATGTGTGACGTCACTGAATGGAGTTTTGTCAACTCAGATTGGAGGTGTGTGAAGTCACAGAATGGAGGTTGTGAAGTCATAGAATGGACGTGTGTGAAGTCATAGAATGGATGTTTCTGAAGGAAAAATGAAGTTGTGTGAAGTCATAGAATGGAGGTGTGTGAAGTCAGAGAATGGAGGTGTGTGAAGTAAGAATGGAGGTGGGTAGTCATAGACTGGAGGTGGGTGACGTCATAGAAAGGAGGTGTGGTAAGTCATAGAATGGAGGAGTGTGAAGTCTTAGAGTGCAGGTGAGTGAAGTCACAGATTCGAGGTCTGTGAAGTCATAGAATGGAGGTGTGTGATGTCAGAATGGAGGTGTGCGAAGTCATAGAATAGAGGTGTGTGGTGTCAGAATGGAGGTGTGTGAAGTCATAGATGGAGTTGTGTCAAGTCATAGTATGGAGGTGTGTGAAACCATAGAATGGAGTTTTGTGAAGTAACAGAATGAGGCTGTGTGAATTCAGAATGGAGTTGTGTGAAGTAATAAATGGAGGTATGTGAAGTCAAAATGGATGTGTGAAGTCATAGAATGGAGGTGTGTGAAATCATAGAATGAGGGTGTGTGAGGTCATAGAAAGGAGGTGTGTGAAGTCACAGAATGGAGGTGTGAGGAGTCAAAATGGAGGTGTGTGACGTCATAAAATGGAGGTGTGTGAAGTCACAGAATGGAGGTGTGTGAAATCATAGAATAGAGGTTTGTGAAGTCACAGATTGGAGGTGTGTGAACTCAGAATGGAGGTGTGTGAGTCACAGAATGGAGGTGTGTGAAGTCATAGCATGGAGGTATGTGAAATCATAGAATGGAAGTGTGTGAAGTCATAGAATGGAGGTGTGTGAAATCACAGAATTGAGGTGTTTGAAGTCATATATTAGAGGTGTGTGAAGTCAAAATGGATGTTTGAAGTCATAGAATGGAGTTCTGTGAAATCATAGATTGAGGGTGTGTGAGGTAATAGAATGGAGGTGTGTGAAGTCACAGAATGGAGATGTGTGAAATTATAAAATGGAGGTGTGTGAAGTCATAGAATGGAAGAGTGTGAAGTCACACGATGGAGGTGTGTGAAGTCACAGACTGGAGGTGTGTGAAGTCACAGAATGGAGGTGTGTGAACTCAGAATGGAGGTTTGTGAAGTTACAGAATGGAGGTGTGTGAAGTCATAGAATGGAAGTGTGTGAAGTCATAGAATGGAGGTGTGTGAAGTCAGAATGGAGATGTGTGACGTCACTGAATGGAGTTTTGTCAACTCAGAATGGAGGTGTGTGAAGTCACAGAATGGAGGTTGTGAAGTCATAGAATGGAGGTGTGTGAAGTCATAGAATGGATGTTTCTGAAGGAAAAATGAAGGTGTGTGAAGTCATAGAATGGAGGTGTGTGAAGTCAGAGAATGGAGGTGTGTGAAGTAAGAATGGAGGTGGGTAGTCATAGATTGGAGGTGGGTGACATCATAGAAAGGAGGTGTGGTAAGTCATAGAATGGAGGAGTGTGAAGTCATAGAGTGCAGGTGAGTGAAGTCACAGATTCGAGGTCTGTGAAGTCATAGAATGGAGGTGTGTGATGTCAGAATGGAGGTGTGCGAAGTCATAGAATAGAGGTGTGTGGTGTCAGAATAGAGGTGTGTGAAGTCATAGATGGAGTTGTGTCAGGTCATAGTATGGAGGTGTGTGAAACCATAGAATGGAGTTTTGTGAAGTAACAGAATGAGGCTGTGTGAATTCAGAATGGAGGTGTGTGAAGTAATAGAATGGAGGTGTGTGAAATCATAGAATGAGGGTGTGTGAGGTCATAGAATGGAGGTGTGTGAAGTCACAGCATGGAGGTGTGGGAAGTCATAAAATGGAGGTGGGTGAAGTCATAGAAAGGAGGTGTGGGAAGTCATAGAATGGAGGAGTGTGAAGTCATAGAGTGCAGGTGAGTGAAGTCACATATTCGAGGTCTGTGAAGTCATAGAATGGAGGTGTGTGAAGTCAGAATGGAGGTGTGTGAAGTCATAGAATGGAGGTGTGCGAACTCATAGAATGGAGGTGTGTGACGTCACAATGGAAGTGTGTGAAGTCATAGAATGGAGGTGTGTGAACTAATAGAATGGAGGTGTGTGAAGTCGTGGAATGGAGGTGTGTTAAGTCAAAGAATGTAGGTGTGTGAAGTCAAACAATGGTGGTGTGTGAAGTCACATAATGGAGGTGTGTGAAGTCACAGAATGGAAGTGTGTGAAGTCAAAACGGAGGTGTGTGAACTCAAAGAATGGAGGTGTGTGAAGTCACAGAATGGAGGTGTGTGAAATCAAAATGGTGGTGTGTGAAGTCACAAATGGAAGTGTGTGAAGTCACAGAATGTAGGTGTGTGAAGTCAAAATGGAGGTGTGTGAAGTCAAAGAATGGACGTGTGTCAACTCATAGAATGGAGGTGTGTGAAGTCATAGAATGGAGGTGTGTGAAGTCATGGAACGGAGGTTCGTGAAGTCAAACACTGGAAGTGTGGGAAGGTACAGAAAGAAGATGCGTGAAGTCATGGAATGGAGGTGTGTGAAGTCAGAATGCAGGTGTGGGAAGTCATAGAATGGAGGTGTGTGAAGTCATAGAATGGAGGTGTGTGATGTCACAGAATGGAAGTGTGTGAAGTCAGAATGGAGGTGTGAAGTCATAGAATGGAGGTGGGTGAAGTCATAGAATGGAATTGTGTGAAGTCATAGAATGGAGGAGTGTGGAGTCACAGAATGGAGAGTATCAGGTCATAGAATGGAGGTGTGTGAAGTGACAGAATTGAGGTGTTTGAAGTCATATATTGGAGGTGTGTGAAGTCAAAATGGATGTGTGAAATCATAGAATGGAGGTGTGTGAAATCATAGAATGAGGGTGTGTGAGGTCATAGAATGGAGGTGTGTGAAGTCACAGAATGGAGGTGTGTGAAGTCATAAAATGGAGGTGGGTGAAGTCATAGAAAGGAGGTGTGGCAATTCATAGAATGGAGGAGTGTGAAGTCTTAGAGTGGAGGTGAATGAAGTCACATATTCGATGTCTGTGAAGTCATAGAATGGAGGTGTGTGAAGTAAGAATGGAGGTGTGTGAAGTCATAGAATGGAGGTGTGTGAACTCATAGAATGGAGGTGTGTGATGTCACAATGGAAGTGTGTGAAGTCATAGAATGGAGGTGTGTGAAGTCACAGAATGGAGGTGTGAGAAGTCAAAATGGAGGTGTGTGACGTCATAACATGGAGGTGTGTGAAGTCATAGAATGTAGGTGTGTGAAATCATAGAATGGAGGTTTGTGAAGTCACAGAATGGAGGTGTGTGAACTCAGAATGGAGGTGTGTGAAGTCACAGAATGGAGGTGTGTGAAGTCATAGCATGGAGGTATGTGAAATCATAGAATGAAAGTGTGTGAAGTCATAGAAGGGAGGTGTGTGAAATCACAGAATTGAGGTGTTTGAAGTCATATATTAGAGGTGTGTGAAATCAAAATGGATGTTTGAAGTCATAGAATGCAGGTCTGTGAAATCATAGAATGAGGGTGTGTGAGGTCATAGAATGGATGTGTGTGAAGTCACAGAATGGAGGTGTGTGAAGTTATAAAATGGAGGTGTGTGAAGTCATAGTATGGAAGTGTGTGAAGTCACACAATGGAGTTTTGTGAAATCACAAACTGGAGGTGTGTGAAGTCACAGAATGGAGGTGTGTCAACTCAGAATTTAGGTGTGTGAAGTCAAAGAATGGAGGTGTGTGAAGTCATAGAATGCAGGTGTGTGAAGTCATAGAATGGAGGTGTGTGAATTCAGAATGGATGTGTGTGAAGTCACAGAATTGAGGTGTGTGAACACAGAATGGAGGTGTGTGAAGTCAAAGAATGGAAGTGTGTGAAGTCATAGAATGGAGGTGTGTTAAGTCATAGAATGGAGGTGTGTGAAATCAGAATGGAGATGTGTGAACTCACCGAATGGAGGTTTGTGAAGCCATAGAATGGAGGTGTGTGAAGTCATAGAATGTATGATTGTGAAGTAAGAATGAAGGTGTGTGAAGTCATAGAATGGAGGTGTGTGAAGTCACAGAATGGAGGTGTGTGAAGTCATAGAATGGAGGTGTGTGAAGTCATAGAATGGAGGTGTGTGAAGTGATATAATGGAGGTGTGTGAAGTCACAGAATGGAGGTGTGTGAAGTCAATATGGAGGTATGAAGTCATAGAATGGAGGTGGGTGAAATCATAGAATGGAGGTGTGTGAAATCATACAATGGAGTTGTGTGAAGTCACAGAATGGAGGTGTGTGACATCACAGAATGGAGTTGTGTGAACTCAGAATGGAGGTGTGTAAAGTCACAGAATGGAGGTGTGTGAAGGCATAAAATGGAAGTGTGTGAAGTCATAGAATAGAGGGGTGTGGAGTCACAGAATGGAGGGTATGAACTCATAGAATGCAGGTGTGTGAAGTCACAGAATTGAGGTGTTTGAAGTCATATATTGGAGGTGTGTGAAGTCAAAATGGATGTGTGAAGTCATAGAATGGAGCTGTGTGAAATCATAGAATGAGGGTGTGTGAGGTCATAGAATAGAGGTGTGTGAAGTCACAGAATGGAGGTGTGTGAACTCATAAAATGGAGGTTTGTGAAGTCATAGAAAGGAGGTGTGGGAAGTTATAGAATGGAGGAGTGTGAAGTCACAGAATGGAGGTGTGTGAAGTCATAGAATGGAGGTATGTGAAGTCACAGAATGGAGGTGTGTAAAGTCATAGAATGGAGGTGTGTGAAGTTATAGAATGGATGTTTGTAAAGTAAAAATGGAGGTGTGTGAAGTCATAGAATGGAGGTGTGTGAACTCAGAATGGAGTTGTGTGAAGTCACAGAATGGAGGTGTCTGAAGTCACAGAATGGAAGTGTGTGAAGTCATAGAACTGAGGTGTGTGAAGTCAGAATGGAGGTGTGTGAAGTCACCGAATGGAGGTGTGTGAACTCCGAATGGAGGTGTGTGAAGTCACAGAATGGAGGTTTGCGAAGTCATAGAATGGAGGTGTGTGAAGACAAAATTGTGGTGTGTGAACTCATAGAATGGATGTGTGTGAACTAATAGAATGGAGGTGTGTGAAGTCGTGGAATGGAGGTGTGTGAAGTCAAAGAATGGAGGTGTGTGAAGTCAAACAATGGTGGTGTGTAAAGTCACAGAATGCAGGTGTGTGAAGGCATAGAATGGAAGTGTGTGAAGTCATAGAATAGAGGTGTGTGGAGTCACAGAATGGAGGGTATGAAGTCATAGAATGCAGGTGTGTGAAATCACAGAATTGAGGTGTTTGAAGTCATATATTGGAGGTGTGTGAAGTCAAAATGGATGTGTGAAGTCATAGAATGGAGGTGTGTGAAGTCAGAATGGTGTGAAGTCATAGAATGGAGGTGGGTGAAGTCATAGAATGGAATTGTGTGAAGTCTTAGAATGGAGGTGCGTGGAGTCACAGAATGGAGGGTATGAGGTCATAGAATGGAGGTGTGTGAAGTCACAGAATTGAGGTGTTTGAAGTCATATATTGGTGGTGTGTGAAGTCAAAATGGATGTGTGGAGTCATAGAATGGAGGTGTGTGAAATCATGGAATGAGGGTGGGTGAGGTAATAGAATGGAGGTGTGTGAAGTCACAGAATGGAGGTGTGTGAAGTAATAAAATGGAGGTGGGTGAAGTCATAGAAAGGAGGTGTGGTAATTCATCGAATGGAGGAGTGTGAAGTCATAGATTGGAGGTGAGTGAAGTCACATATTCGAGGTCTGTGAAGTCATAGAAGGTCGGTGTGTGAAGTCAGAATGGAGGTGTGTGAAGTCATAGAATGGAGGTGTGTGAACTCCTAGAATGGAGGTGTGTGATGTCACAATGGAAGTGTGTGAAGTCATAGAATGGAGGTGTGTGAAATCACAGAACTGAGGTGTTTGAAGTCATATATTAGAGGTGTGTGAAGTCAAAATGGATGTTTGAAGTCATAGAATGGAGGTCTGTGAAATCATAGAATGAGGGTGTGTGAGGTCATAGAATGGAGGTGTGTGATGTCAGAATGGAAGTGTGTGAAGTCATAGAATGGAAGTGTGTGAAGTCATAGAATGGCGGTGTGTGATGTCAGAATGGAGGTGTGCGAAGTCCTAGAATAGAGGTGTGTGATGTCAGAATGGAGGTGTGTGAAGTCATAGATGGAGTTGTGTCAAGTCATAGTATGGAGGTGTGTGAAACCATAGAATGGAGTTTTGTGAAGTCACAGAATGAGGCTTTGTGAATTCAGAATGGAGGTGTGTGAAGTAATAGAATGGAGGTGTGTGAAGTCAAAATGGATGTGTGAAGTCATAGAATGGCGGTGTGTGAAATCATAGAATGAGGGTGTGTGAGGTCATAGAATGGAGGTGTGTGAAGTGACAGAATGGAGGTGTGTGAAGTCAAAATGGATGTGTGAAGTCATAGAATGGAGGTGTGTGAAATCATAGAATGAGGGTGTGTGAGGTCATAGAATGGAGGTGTGTGAAGTGACAGAATGGAGGTGTGTGAAGTCATAAAATGGAGGTGGGTGAAGTCATAGAAAGGAGGTGTGGGAAGTCATAGAATGGAGGTGTGTGAACTCATAGAGTGGAGGTGAGTGAAGTCATATATTCGAGGTCTGTGAAATCATAGAATGGAGGTGTGTGAAGTCAGAATGGAGGTGTGTGAAGTCATAGAATGGAGGTGTGTGAACTCATAGAATGGAGGTGTGTGACGTCACAATGGAAGTGTGTGAAGTCATAGAATGGAGGTGTGTGAAGTCACAGAATGGAGGTGTGTGAAGTCATAGAATGGAGGTATGTGAAGTTACAGAATGGAGGTGTGTAAAGTCATAGAATGCAGGTGTGTGAAGTTATAGAATGGATGTTTGTAAAGCAAGAATGGAGGTGTGTGAAGTCAAAGAATGGAGCTGTGTGAAGTCAGAATGGAGGTGTGTGAAGTCACAGAATGGAGGTGTGTGAAGTCACAGAATGGAGGTGTGTGAAGTCATAGAATGGAGGTATGTGAAGTCACAGAATGGAGGTGTGTAAAGTCATAGAATGGAGATGTGTGAAGTTATAGAATGGATGTTTGTAAAGTAAGAATGGTGGTGTGTGAACTCATAGAATGGAGCTGTGTGAAGTCAGAATGGAGGTGTGTGAAGTCACAGAATGGAGGTGTGTGAAGTCACAGAATGGAAGTGTGTGAAGTCATAGAATTGAGGTGTGTGAAGTCAGAATGGAGGTGTGTGAAGTCACCGAATGGAGGTGTGTGAACTCCGAATGGAGGTGTGTGAAGTCACAGAATGGAGGTTTGCGAAGTCATAGAATGGAGGTGTATGAAGACAAAATTGTGGTGTGTGAACTCATAGAATGGATGTGTGTGAACTAATAGAATGGAGGTGTGTGAAGTCGTGGAATGGAGGTGTGTGAAGTCAAAGATTGGAGGTGTGTGAAGTCAAACAATGGTGGTGTGTGAAGTCACATAATGGAGGTGTGTGAAGTCACAGAATGGAAGTGTGTGAAGTCAAAACGGAGGTGTGTGAACTCAAAGAACGGAGGTGTGTGATGTCACAGTGGAAGTGTGTGAAGTCATAGAATGGAGGTGTGTGAAGTCACAGAATGGAGGTGTGAGAAGTCAAAATGGAGGTGTGTGACGTCATAAAATGGAGGTGTGTGAAGTCATAGAATGGAGGTGTGTGAAATCATAGAATGGAGGTTTGTGAAGTCACAGAATGGAGGTATGTGAACTCAGAATGGAGGTGTGTGAAGTCACAGAATGGAGGTGTGTGAAGTCATAGCATGGAGGTATGTGAAATCATAGAATAGAAGTGTGTGAAGTCATAGAATGGAGGTGTGTGAAATCACAGAATTGAGGTGTTTGAAGTCATATGTTAGATGTGTGTGAAGTCAAAATGGATGTCTGAAGTCATAGAATGGAGGTCTGCGAAATCATAGAAGGAGGGTGTGTGAGGTCACCGAATGGAGGTGTGTGAACTCAGAATGGAGGTTTGTGAAGTCACAGAATGGAGGTGTGTGAAGTCATAGAATGGAAGTGTGTGAAGTCATAGAATGTAGGTGTGTGAAGTCAGAATGGAGATGTGTGACGTCACCGAATGGAGTTGTGTCAACTCAGAAAGGAGGTGTGTGAAGTCACAGAATGGAGGTTTGTGAAGTCATAGAATGGACGTGTGTGAAGTCATAGAATGGATGTTTCTGAAGGAAAAATGAAGGTGTGTGAAGTCAAAGAATGGAGGTGTGTGAAGTCAGAGAATGGAGGTGTGTGAAGTCAGAATGGAGGTGGGTAGTCATAGATTGGAGGTGGGTGACGTCATAGAAAGGAGGTGTGGTAAGTCATAGAATGGAGCAGTGTGAAGTCATAGAGTGCAGGTGAGTGAAGTCACAGATTCGAGGTGTGTGAAATCATAGAATGGAGGTGTGTGATGTCAGAATGGAGGTGTGCGTAGTCATAGAATAGAGGTGTGTGATGTCAGAATGGAGGTGTGTGAAGTCATAGATGGAGTTGTGTGAAGTCGTAGTATGGAGGTGTGTGAAACCATAGAATGGAGTTTTGTGAAGTCACACAATGGAGCTGTGTGAATTCAGAATGGAGGTGTGTGAAGTAATAGAATGGAGGTGTGTGACGTCACAATGGAAGTGTGTGAAGTCATAGAATGGATGTTTGTAAAGTAAGAATGGAGGTGTGTGAATTCATAGAATGGAGCTGTGTGAAGTCAGAATGGAGGTGTGTGAAGTCACAGAATGGAGGTGTATGAAGTCACAGAATGGAGGTGTGTGAAGTCACAGAATGGAAGTGTGTGAAGTCATAGAATTGAGGTGTGTGAAGTCAGAATGGAGGTGTGTGAAGTCACCGAATGCAAGTTTGTGAACTCCGAATGGAGGTGTGTGAAGTCACAGAATGGAGGTTTGCGAAGTCATAGAATGGAGGTGTGTGAAGAAATATTGTGGTGTGTGAACTCATAGAATGGATGTGTGTGAACTAATAGAATGGAGGTGTGTGAAGTCGTGGAATGGAGGTGTTTGACGTCAAAGAATGGAGGTGTGTGAAGTCAACAATGGTGGTGTGTGAAGTCACAGAATGGAGGTATGTGAAGTCACAGAATGGAAGTGTGTGAAGTCAAAACGGAGGTGTGTGAACTCAAAGAATGGAGGTGTGTGAAGTCACAGAATGGAGGTGTGTGAAATCAAAATGGTGGTGTGTGAAGTCACAAATGGAGGTGTGTGAAGTCAGAGTATGTAGGTGTGTGAAGTAAAAATGGAGGTGTGTGAAGTCAAAGAATGGAGGTGTGTGAACTCATAGAATGGAGGTGTGTGAAGTCATGGAATGGAGGTTTGTGAAGTGAAATATTGGAAGTGTGGGAAGTTACAGAAAGAAGATGTGTGAAGTCATAGAATGGAGGTGTGTGAAGTCAGAATGCAGGTGTGGGAAGTCATAGAATGGAGGTGTGTGAAGTCATAGAATGGAGGTGTGTGAAGTCATGGAATGGAAGTGTGTGAAGTCATAGAATGGAGGTATGTGATGTCACAGAATGGAGGTGTGTGAAGTCATATATTGGAATTGTGTGAAGTCATAGAATGGAGGTGTGTGAAGTCACAGAATGGAGGTGTGTGACATCACAGAATGGAGGAGTGTGAACTCACAATGGAGGTGTGTAAAGTCACAGAATGGAGGTGTGTGAAGTCATAGAATGGAAGAGTGTGAAGTCATAGAATGGAGGTGTGTGAAGTCAGAATGGAGGTGTGTGAAGTCACCGAATGGAGGTGTGTGAACACCGAATGGAGGTGTGCGCAATTTCAGAATGGAGGTTTGCGAAGTCATAGAATGGAGGTGTGTGAAGACAAAATTGTGGTGTGTGAACTCAGAGAATGGAAGTGTGTGAACTAATAGAATGGAGGTGTGTGAACTCCGAATGGAGGTGTGTGAAGTCACAGAATGGAGGTTTGCGAAGTCATAGAATGGAGGTGTATGAAGACAAAATTGTGGTGTGTGAACTCATAGAATGGATGTGTGTGAACTAATAGAATGGAGGTGTGTGAAGTCGTGGAATGGAGGTGTGTGAAGTCAAAGATTGGAGGTGTGTGAAGTCAAACAATGGTGGTGTGTGAAGTCACATAATGGAGGTGTGTGAAGTCACAGAATGGAAGTGTGTGAAGTCAAAACGGAGGTGTGTGAACTCAAAGAACGGAGGTGTGTGATGTCACAGTGGAAGTGTGTGAAGTCATAGAATGGAGGTGTGTGAAGTCACAGAATGGAGGTGTGAGAAGTCAAAATGGAGGTGTGTGACGTCATAAAATGGAGGTGTGTGAAGTCATAGAATGGAGGTGTGTGAAATCATAGAATGGAGGTTTGTGAAGTCACAGAATGGAGGTATGTGAACTCAGAATGGAGGTGTGTGAAGTCACAGAATGGAGGTGTGTGAAGTCATAGCATGGAGGTATGTGAAATCATAGAATAGAAGTGTGTGAAGTCATAGAATGGAGGTGTGTGAAATCACAGAATTGAGGTGTTTGAAGTCATATGTTAGATGTGTGTGAAGTCAAAATGGATGTCTGAAGTCATAGAATGGAGGTCTGCGAAATCATAGAAGGAGGGTGTGTGAGGTCACCGAATGGAGGTGTGTGAACTCAGAATGGAGGTTTGTGAAGTCACAGAATGGAGGTGTGTGAAGTCATAGAATGGAAGTGTGTGAAGTCATAGAATGTAGGTGTGTGAAGTCAGAATGGAGATGTGTGACGTCACCGAATGGAGTTGTGTCAACTCAGAAAGGAGGTGTGTGAAGTCACAGAATGGAGGTTTGTGAAGTCATAGAATGGACGTGTGTGAAGTCATAGAATGGATGTTTCTGAAGGAAAAATGAAGGTGTGTGAAGTCAAAGAATGGAGGTGTGTGAAGTCAGAGAATGGAGGTGTGTGAAGTCAGAATGGAGGTGGGTAGTCATAGATTGGAGGTGGGTGACGTCATAGAAAGGAGGTGTGGTAAGTCATAGAATGGAGCAGTGTGAAGTCATAGAGTGCAGGTGAGTGAAGTCACAGATTCGAGGTCTGTGAAATCATAGAATGGAGGTGTGTGATGTCAGAATGGAGGTGTGCGAAGTCATAGAATAGAGGTGTGTGATGTCAGAATGGAGGTGTGTGAAGTCATAGATGGAGTTGTGTGAAGTCGTAGTATGGAGGTGTGTGAAACCATAGAATGGAGTTTTGTGAAGTCACACAATGGAGCTGTGTGAATTCAGAATGGAGGTGTGTGAAGTAATAGAATGGAGGTGTGTGACGTCACAATGGAAGTGTGTGAAGTCATAGAATGGATGTTTGTAAAGTAAGAATGGAGGTGTGTGAATTCATAGAATGGAGCTGTGTGAAGTCAGAATGGAGGTGTGTGAAGTCACAGAATGGAGGTGTATGAAGTCACAGAATGGAGGTGTGTGAAGTCACAGAATGGAAGTCTGTGAAGTCATAGAATTGAGGTGTGTGAAGTCAGAATGGAGGTGTGTGAAGTCACCGAATGCAAGTTTGTGAACTCCGAATGGAGGTGTGTGAAGTCACAGAATGGAGGTTTGCGAAGTCATAGAATGGAGGTGTGTGAAGAAATATTGTGGTGTGTGAACTCATAGAATGGATGTGTGTGAACTAATAGAATGGAGGTGTGTGAAGTCGTGGAATGGAGGTGTTTGAAGGCAAAGAATGGAGGTGTGTGAAGTCAACAATGGTGGTGTGTGAAGTCACAGAATGGAGGTATGTGAAGTCACAGAATGGAAGTGTGTGAAGTCAAAACGGAGGTGTGTGAACTCAAAGAATGGAGGTGTGTGAAGTCACAGAATGGAGGTGTGTGAAATCAAAATGGTGGTGTGTGAAGTCAGAGTATGTAGGTGTGTGAAGTAAAAATGGAGGTGTGTGAAGTCAAAGAATGGAGGTGTGTGAACTCATAGAATGGAGGTGTGTGAAGTCACAGAATGGAGGTGTGTGAAGTCATAGAATGGAGGTGTGTGAAGTTATAGAATGGATGTTTGTAAAGTAAGAATGGAGGTGTGTGACGTCAAAGAATGGAGCTGTGTGAAGTCAGAATGGAGGTGTGTGAAGTCACAGAATGGAGGTGTGTGAAGTCACAGAATGGAGGTGTGTGAAGTCATAGAATGGAGGTATGTGAAATCACAGAATGGAGGTGTGTAAAGTCATAGAATGGAGGTGTGTGAAGTTATAGAATGGATGTTTGTAAAGTAAGAATGGAGGTGTGTGAAGTCATAGAATGGAGCTGTGTGAAGTCAGAATGGAGGTGTGTGAAGTCACAGAATGGAGGTGTGTGAAGTCACAGAATGGAAGTGTGTGAAGTCATAGATTTGAGGTGTGTGAAGTCAGAATGGAGGTGTGTGAAGACACTGAATGGAGGTGTGTGAACTCCGAATGGAGGTGTGTGAAGTCATAGAATGGAGGTGTGTGAAGACAAAATTGTGGTGTGTGAACTCATAGAATGGATGTGTGTGAACTAATAGAATGGAGGTGTGTGAAGTCGTGGAATGGAGGTGTGTGAAGTCAAAGAATGGAGGTGTGTGAAGTCAAACAATGGTGGTGTGTGAAGTCACATAATGGAGGTGTGTGAAGTCAAAGAAGGGAAGTGTGTGAACTCAAAACGGAGGTGTGTGAACTCAAAGAACGGAGGTGTGTGAAGTCACATAATGCAGGTGTGTTAAGTCACAGAATGTAGGTGTGTGAAGTCAAAATGGAGGTGTGTGAAGTCAAAGAATGGAGGTGTGTGAGCTCATAGAATGAAGGTGTGTGAAGTCATGGAATGGAGGTTTGTGAAGTCAAACATTGGAAGTGTAGGAAGTTACAGAAAGAAGATGTGTGAAGTCATAGAATGGAGGTGTGTGAAGTCAGAATGCAGGTGTGGGAAGTCATAGAATGGAGGTGTGTGAAGTCATATAATGGAGGTGTGTGAAGTCATAGAATGGAAGTGTGTGAAGTCATAGAATGGAGGTGTGTGATGTCACAGAATGGAGGTGTGTGAAGTCAGAATGGAGGTGTGAAGTCATAGAATGGAGGTGGGTGAAGTCATAGAATGGAATGGTGTGAAGTCATAGAATGGAGGTGTGTGAAGTCACAGAATGGAGATGTGTGACATCACAGAATGGAGGAGTGTGAACTCACAATGGAGGTGTGTAAAGTCACAGAATGGAGGTGTGTGAAGTCATAGAATGGAAGTGTGTGAAGTCATAGAATGGAGGTGTGTGGAGTCACAGAATGGAGGGTATGAGGTCATAGAATGGAGGTGTGTGAAGTGACAGAATTGAAGTGTTTCATGTCATATATTGGAGGTGAGTGAAGTCAAAATGGATGTGTGAAGTCATAGAATGGAGGTGTGTGAAATCATAGATTGAGGGTGTATGAGGTCATAGAATGGAGGTGTGTGAATTCACAGAATGGAGGTGTGTGAAGTCATAGAATGGAGGTGTGTGAACTCATAGAATGGAGGTGTGTGATGTCACAATGGAAGTGTGTGAAGTCATAGAATGGAGGTGTGTGAAGTCACAGAATGGAGGTGTGAAAAGTCAAAATGGAGGTGTGTGACGTCATAAAATGGAGGTGTGTGAAGTCATAGAATTGAGGTGTGTGAAATCATAGAATGGAGGTTTGTGAAGTCACAGAATGGAGGTGTGTGAACTCAGAATGGAGGTGTGTGAAGTCACAGAATGGAGGTTTGTGAAGTCATAGCATGGAGGTATGTGAAATCATAGAATGGAAGTGTGTGAAGTCATAGAATGGAGGTGTGTGAAATCACAGAACTGAGGTGTTTGAAGTCATATGTTAGAGGTGTGTGAAGTCAAAATGGATGTCTGAAGTCATAGAATGGAGGTCTGTGAAATCATAGAATGAGGGTGTGTGAGGTCATAAAATGGAGTTGTGTGAAGACACAGAATGGAAGTGTGTGAAGTCACACAATGGAGGTGTGTGAAGTCACAGAATGGAGGTGTGTGAAGTCACAGAATGGACGTGTGTGAACTCAGAATGGAGGTTTGTGAAGTCACAGAATGGAGGTGTGTGAAGTCATAGAATGGAAGTGGGTGAAGTCATAGAATGGAGGTGTTTGAAGTCAGAATGGAGATGTGTGACGTCACCGAATGGAGTTGTGTCAACTCAGAATGGAGTTGTGTGAAGTCACAGAATGGAGGTTTGTGAAGTCATAGAATGGACGTGTGTGAAGTCATAGAATGGATGTTTCTGAAGGAAAAATGAAGGTGTGTGAAGTCAAAGAATGGAGGTGTGTGAAGTCAGAGAATGGAGGTGTGTGAAGTCAGAATGGAGGTGGGTAGTCATAGATTGGAGGTGGGTGACATCATAGAAAGGAGGTGTGGTAAGTCATAGAATGGAGCAGTGTGAAGTCATAGAGTGCAGGTGAGTGAAGTCACAGATTCGATGTCTGTGAAGTCATAGAATGGAGGTGTGTGATGTCAGAATGGAGGTGTGCGAAGTCAAAGCATAGAGGTGTGTGATGTCAGAATGGAGGTGTGTGAAGTCATAGATGGAGTTGTGTGAAGTCGTAGTATGGAGGTGTGTGAAACCATACAATGGAGTTTTGTGAAGTCACACAATGGAGCTGTGTGAATTCAGAATGGAGGTGTGTGAAGTAATAGAATGGAGGTGTGTGAAGTCAGAATGGAGGTGTGTGAACTCATAGAATGGAGGTGTGTGACGTCACAATGGAAGTGTGTGAAGTCATAGAATGGAGGTGTGTGAAGTCACAGAATGGAGGTGTGTGAAGTCATAGAATGGAGGTATGTGAAGTCACAGAATGGAGGTGTGTGAAGTCATAGAATGGAGGTGTGTGAAGTTATAGAATGGATGTTTGTAAAGTAAGAATGGAGGTGTGTGAATTCATAGAATGGAGCTGTGTGAAGTCAGAATGGAGGTGTGTGAAGTCACAGAATGGAGGTGTGTGAAGTCACAGACTGGAGGTGTGTGAAGTCACAGAATGGAGGTGTGTGAACTCAGAATGGAGGTTTGTGTAGTCACAGAATGGAGGTGTGTGAAGTCATAGAATGGAAGTGTGTGAAGTCATAGAATGGAGGTGTGTGAAGTCAGAATGGAGATGTGTGACGTCACCGAATGGAGTTTTGTCAACTCAGAATGGAGGTGTGTGAAGTCACAGAATGGAGGTTTGTGACGTCATAGAATGGAGGTGTGTGAAGTCATAGAATGGATGTTTCTGAAGGAAAAATGAAGGTGTGTGAAGTCATAGAATGGAGGTGTGTGAAGTCAGAGAATGGAGGTGTGTGAAATCAGAATGGAGGTGGGTAGTCATAGATTGGAGGTGGGTGACGTCATAGAAAGGAGGTGTGGTAAGTCATAGAATGGAGGAGTGAAAAGTCATAGAGTGCAGGTGAGAGAAGTCACAGATTCGAGGTCTGTGAAGTCATAGAATGGAGGTGTGTGATGTCAGAATGGAGGTGTGCGAAGTCATAGAATAGAGGTGTGTGATGTCAAAATGGAGGTGTGTGAAGTCATAGATGGAGTTGTGACAAGTCATAGTATGGAGGTGTGTGAAACCATAGAATGGAGTTTTGTGAAGTCACAGAATGAGGCTTTGTGAATTCAGAATGGAGGTGTGTGAAGTAATAGAATGGAGGTGTGTGAAGTCAAAATGGATGTGTGAAGTTATAGAATGGAGGTGTGTTAAATCATAGAATGAGGGTGTGTGAGGTCATAGAATGGAGGTGTGTGAAGTCACAGAATGGAGGTGTGTGAAGTCATAAAATGGAGGTGGGTGAAGTCATAGAAAGGAGGTGTGGGAAGTCATAGAATGGAGGAGTGTGAAGTCATAGAGTGGAGGTGAGTGAAGTCACATATTCGAGGTCTGTGAAGTCATAGAATGGAGGTGTGTGAAGTCAGAATGGAGGTGTGTGAACTCATAGAATGGAGTTGTGTGAACTCATAGAATGGAGGTGTGTGAAGTCACAGAATGGAGGTGTGTGAAGTCATAGAATGGAGGTATGTGAAGTCACAGAATGGAGGTGTGTGAAGTCATAGAATGGAGGTGTGTGAAGTTATAGAATGGATGTTTGTAAAGTAAGAATGGAGGTGTGTGACGTCAAAGAATGGAGCTGTGTGAAGTCAGAATGGAGGTGTGTGAAGTCACAGAATGGAGGTGTGTGAAGTCACAGAATGGAGGTGTGTGAAGTCATAGAATGGAGGTATGTGAAATCACAGAATGGAGGTGTGTAAAGTCATAGAATGGAGGTGTGTGAAGTTATAGAATGGATGTTTGTAAAGTAAGAATGGAGGTGTGTGAAGTCATAGAATGGAGCTGTGTGAAGTCAGAATGGAGGTGTGTGAAGTCACAGAATGGAGGTGTGTGAAGTCACAGAATGGAAGTGTGTGAAGTCATAGATTTGAGGTGTGTGAAGTCAGAATGGAGGTGTGTGAAGACACTGAATGGAGGTGTGTGAACTCCGAATGGAGGTGTGTGAAGTCATAGAATGGAGGTGTGTGAAGACAAAATTGTGGTGTGTGAACTCATAGAATGGATGTGTGTGAACTAATAGAATGGAGGTGTGTGAAGTCGTGGAATGGAGGTGTGTGAAGTCAAAGAATGGAGGTGTGTGAAGTCAAACAATGGTGGTGTGTGAAGTCACATAATGGAGGTGTGTGAAGTCAAAGAATGGAAGTGTGTGAACTCAAAACGGAGGTGTGTGAACTCGAAGAACGGAGGTGTGTGAAGTCACATAATGCAGGTGTGTGAAGTCACAGAATGTAGTTGTGTGAAGTCAAAATGGAGGTGTGTGAAGTCAAAGAATGGAGGTGTGTGAGCTCATAGAATGAAGGTGTGTGAAGTCATGGAATGGAGGTTTGTGAAGTCAAACATTGGAAGTGTAGGAAGTTACAGAAAGAAGATGTGTGAAGTCATAGAATGGAGGTGTGTGAAGTCATAGAATGGAAGTGTGTGAAGTCATAGAATGGAGGTGTGTGATGTCACAGAATGGAGGTGTGTGAAGTCAGAATGGAGGTGTGAAGTCATAGAATGGAGGTGGGTGAAGTCATAGAATGGAATGGTGTGAAGTCATAGAATGGAGGTGTGTGAAGTCACAGAATGGAGATGTGTGACATCACAGAATGGAGGAGTGTGAACTCACAATGGAGGTGTGTAAAGTCACAGAATGGAGGTGTGTGAAGTCATAGAATGGAAGTGTGTGAAGTCATAGAATGGAGGTGTATGGAGTCACAGAATGGAGGGTATGAGGTCATAGAATGGAGGTGTGTGAAGTGACAGAATTGAAGTGTTTCATGTCATATATTGGAGGTGAGTGAAGTCAAAATGGATGTGTGAAGTCATAGAATGGAGGTGTGTGAAATCATAGATTGAGGGTGTATGAGGTCATAGAATGGAGGTGTGTGAATTCACAGAATGGAGGTGTGTGAAGTCATAAAATGGAGGTGGGTGAAGTCATAGAAAGGAGGTGTGGGAAGTCAGAAGGGAGGTGTGTGAAGTCATAGAATGGAGGTGTGTGAACTCATAGAATGGAGGTGTGTGATGTCACAATGGAAGTGTGTGAAGTCATAGAATGGAGGTGTGTGAAGTCACAGAATGGAGGTGTGAAAAGTCAAAATGTAGGTGTGTGACGTCATAAAATGGAGGTGTGTGAAGTCATAGAATTGAGGTGTGTGAAATCATAGAATGGAGGTTTGTGAAGTCAAACATTGGAAGTGTAGGAAGTTACAGAAAGAAGATGTGTGAAGTCATAGAATGGAGGTGTGTGAAGTCAGAATGCAGGTGTGGGAAGTCATAGAATGGAGGTGTGTGAAGTCATAGAATGGAGGTGTGTGAAGTCATAGAATGGAAGTGTGTGAAGTCATAGAATGGAGGTGTGTGATGTCACAGAATGGAGGTGTGTGAAGTCAGAATGGAGGTGTGAAGTCATAGAATGGAGGTGGGTGAAGTCATAGAATGGAATGGTGTGAAGTCATAGAATGGAGGTGTGTGAAGTCACAGAATGGAGATGTGTGACATCACAGAATGGAGGAGTGTGAACTCACAATGGAGGTGTGTAAAGTCACAGAATGGAGGTGTGTGAAGTCATAGAATGGAAGTGTGTGAAGTCATAGAATGGAGGTGTGTGGAGTCACAGAATGGAGGGTATGAGGTCATAGAATGGAGGTGTGTGAAGTGACAGAATTGAAGTGTTTCATGTCATATATTGGAGGTGAGTGAAGTCAAAATGGATGTGTGAAGTCATAGAATGGAGGTGTGTGAAATCATAGATTGAGGGTGTATGAGGTCATAGAATGGAGGTGTGTGAATTCACAGAATGGAGGTGTGTGAAGTCATAGAATGGAGGTGGGTGAAGTCATAGAAAGGAGGTGTGGGAAGTCAGAAGGGAGGTGTGTGAAGTCATAGAATGGAGGTGTGTGAACTCATAGAATGGAGGTGTGTGATGTCACAATGGAAGTGTGTGAAGTCATAGAATGGAGGTGTGTGAAGTCACAGAATGGAGGTGTGAAAAGTCAAAATGGAGGTGTGTGACGTCATAAAATGGAGGTGTGTGAAGTCATAGAATTGAGGTGTGTGAAATCATAGAATGTAGGTTTGTGAAGTCACAGAATGGAGGTGTGTGAACTCAGAATGGAGGTGTGTGAAGTCACAGAATGGAGGTTTGTGAAGTCATAGCATGGAGGTATGTGAAATCATAGAATGGAAGTGTGTGAAGTCATAGAATGGAGGTGTGTGAAATCACAGAACTGAGGTGTTTGAAGTCATATGTTAGAGGTGTGTGAAGTCAAAATGGATGTCTGAAGTCATAGAATGGAGGTCTGTGAAATCATAGAATGAGGGTGTGTGAGGTCATAAAATGGAGTTGTGTGAAGACACAGAATGGAAGTGTGTGAAGTCACACAATGGAGGTGTGTGAAGTCACAGAATGGAGGTGTGTGAAGTCACAGAATGGACGTGTGTGAACTCAGAATGGAGGTCTGTAAAGTCACAGAATGGAGGTGTGTGAAGTCATAGAATGGAAGTGTGTGAAGTCATAGAATGGAGGTGTTTGAAGTCAGAATGGAGATGTGTGACGTCACCGAATGGAGTTGTGTCAACTCAGAATGGAGTTGTGTGAAGTCACAGAATGGAGGTTTGTGAAGTCATAGAATGGACGTGTGTGAAGTCATAGAATGGATGTTTCTGAAGGAAAAATGAAGGTGTGTGAAGTCAAAGAATGGAGGTGTGTGAAGTCAGAGAATGGAGGTGTGTGAAGTCAGAATGGAGGTGGGTAGTCATAGATTGGAGGTGGGTGACATCATAGAAAGGAGGTGTGGTAAGTCATAGAATGGAGCAGTGTGAAGTCATAGAGTGCAGGTGAGTGAAGTCACAGATTCGATGTCTGTGAAGTCATAGAATGGAGGTGTGTGATGTCAGAATGGAGGTGTGCGAAGTCAAAGCATAGAGGTGTGTGATGTCAGAATGGAGGTGTGTGAAGTCATAGATGGAGTTGTGTGAAGTCGTAGTATGGAGGTGTGTGAAACCATAGAATGGAGTTTTGTGAAGTCACACAATGGAGCTGTGTGAATTCAGAATGGAGGTGTGTGAAGTAATAGAATGGAGGTGTGTGAAGTCAGAATGGAGGTGTGTGAACTCATAGAATGGAGGTGTGTGAAGTCACAGAATGGAGGTGTGTGAAGTCATAGAATGGAGGTATGTGAAGTCACAG
Source organism: Megascapheus bottae (assembly GCA_024803745.1). Classification (NCBI taxonomy): domain Eukaryota; kingdom Metazoa; phylum Chordata; class Mammalia; order Rodentia; family Geomyidae; genus Megascapheus; species Megascapheus bottae. The sequence continues at coordinate 4,745,513 of JANJXV010000052.1, read as the reverse complement.
AATGGAGGTGTGTAAAGTCATAGAATGGAGGTGTGTGAAGTTATAGAATGGATGTTTTTAAAGTAAGAATGGAGGTGTGTGAAGTCATAGAATGGAGCTGTGTGAAGTCAGAATGGAGGTGTGTGAAGTCACAGAATGGAGGTGTGTGAAGTCACAGAATGGAAGTGTGTGAAGTCATAGATTTGAGGTGTGTGAAGTCAGAATGGAGGTGTGTGAAGACACTGAATGGAGGTGTGTGAACTCCGAATGGAGGTGTGTGAAGTCATAGAATGGAGGTGTGTGAAGACAAAATTGTGGTGTGTGAACTCATAGAATGGATGTGTGTGAACTAATAGAATGGAGGTGTGTGAAGTCGTGGAATGGAGGTGTGTGAAGTCAAAGAATGGAGGTGTGTGAAGTCAAACAATGGTGGTGTGTGAAGTCACATAATGGAGGTGTGTGAAGTCAAAGAAGGGAAGTGTGTGAACTCAAAACGGAGGTGTGTGAACTCAAAGAACGGAGGTGTGTGAAGTCACATAATGCAGGTGTGTTAAGTCACAGAATGTAGGTGTGTGAAGTCAAAATGGAGGTGTGTGAAGTCAAAGAATGGAGGTGTGTGAGCTCATAGAATGAAGGTGTGTGAAGTCATGGAATGGAGGTTTGTGAAGTCAAACATTGGAAGTGTAGGAAGTTACAGAAAGAAGATGTGTGAAGTCATAGAATGGAGGTGTGTGAAGTCAGAATGCAGGTGTGGGAAGTCATAGAATGGAGGTGTGTGAAGTCATATAATGGAGGTGTGTGAAGTCATAGAATGGAAGTGTGTGAAGTCATAGAATGGAGGTGTGTGATGTCACAGAATGGAGGTGTGTGAAGTCAGAATGGAGGTGTGAAGTCATAGAATGGAGGTGGGTGAAGTCATAGAATGGAATGGTGTGAAGTCATAGAATGGAGGTGTGTGAAGTCACAGAATGGAGATGTGTGACATCACAGAATGGAGGAGTGTGAACTCACAATGGAGGTGTGTAAAGTCACAGAATGGAGGTGTGTGAAGTCATAGAATGGAAGTGTGTGAAGTCATAGAATGGAGGTGTGTGGAGTCACAGAATGGAGGGTATGAGGTCATAGAATGGAGGTGTGTGAAGTGACAGAATTGAAGTGTTTCATGTCATATATTGGAGGTGAGTGAAGTCAAAATGGATGTGTGAAGTCATAGAATGGAGGTGTGTGAAATCATAGATTGAGGGTGTATGAGGTCATAGAATGGAGTTGTGTGAATTCACAGAATGGAGGTGTGTGAAGTCATAGAATGGAGGTGTGTGAACTCATAGAATGGAGGTGTGTGATGTCACAATGGAAGTGTGTGAAGTCATAGAATGGAGGTGTGTGAAGTCACAGAATGGAGGTGTGAAAAGTCAAAATGGAGGTGTGTGACGTCATAAAATGGAGGTGTGTGAAGTCATAGAATTGAGGTGTGTGAAATCATAGAATGGAGGTTTGTGAAGTCACAGAATGGAGGTGTGTGAACTCAGAATGGAGGTGTGTGAAGTCACAGAATGGAGGTTTGTGAAGTCATAGCATGGAGGTATGTGAAATCATAGAATGGAAGTGTGTGAAGTCATAGAATGGAGGTGTGTGAAATCACAGAACTGAGGTGTTTGAAGTCATATGTTAGAGGTGTGTGAAGTCAAAATGGATGTCTGAAGTCATAGAATGGAGGTCTGTGAAATCATAGAATGAGGGTGTGTGAGGTCATAAAATGGAGTTGTGTGAAGACACAGAATGGAAGTGTGTGAAGTCACACAATGGAGGTGTGTGAAGTCACAGAATGGAGGTGTGTGAAGTCACAGAATGGACGTGTGTGAACTCAGAATGGAGGTTTGTGAAGTCACAGAATGGAGGTGTGTGAAGTCATAGAATGGAAGTGGGTGAAGTCATAGAATGGAGGTGTTTGAAGTCAGAATGGAGATGTGTGACGTCACCGAATGGAGTTGTGTCAACTCAGAATGGAGTTGTGTGAAGTCACAGAATGGAGGTTTGTGAAGTCATAGAATGGACGTGTGTGAAGTCATAGAATGGATGTTTCTGAAGGAAAAATGAAGGTGTGTGAAGTCAAAGAATGGAGGTGTGTGAAGTCAGAGAATGGAGGTGTGTGAAGTCAGAATGGAGGTGGGTAGTCATAGATTGGAGGTGGGTGACATCATAGAAAGGAGGTGTGGTAAGTCATAGAATGGAGCAGTGTGAAGTCATAGAGTGCAGGTGAGTGAAGTCACAGATTCGATGTCTGTGAAGTCATAGAATGGAGGTGTGTGATGTCAGAATGGAGGTGTGCGAAGTCAAAGCATAGAGGTGTGTGATGTCAGAATGGAGGTGTGTGAAGTCATAGATGGAGTTGTGTGAAGTCGTAGTATGGAGGTGTGTGAAACCATACAATGGAGTTTTGTGAAGTCACACAATGGAGCTGTGTGAATTCAGAATGGAGGTGTGTGAAGTAATAGAATGGAGGTGTGTGAAGTCAGAATGGAGGTGTGTGAACTCATAGAATGGAGGTGTGTGACGTCACAATGGAAGTGTGTGAAGTCATAGAATGGAGGTGTGTGAAGTCACAGAATGGAGGTGTGTGAAGTCATAGAATGGAGGTATGTGAAGTCACAGAATGGAGGTGTGTGAAGTCATAGAATGGAGGTGTGTGAAGTTATAGAATGGATGTTTGTAAAGTAAGAATGGAGGTGTGTGAATTCATAGAATGGAGCTGTGTGAAGTCAGAATGGAGGTGTGTGAAGTCACAGAATGGAGGTGTGTGAAGTCACAGACTGGAGGTGTGTGAAGTCACAGAATGGAGGTGTGTGAACTCAGAATGGAGGTTTGTGTAGTCACAGAATGGAGGTGTGTGAAGTCATAGAATGGAAGTGTGTGAAGTCATAGAATGGAGGTGTGTGAAGTCAGAATGGAGATGTGTGACGTCACCGAATGGAGTTTTGTCAACTCAGAATGGAGGTGTGTGAAGTCACAGAATGGAGGTTTGTGACGTCATAGAATGGAGGTGTGTGAAGTCATAGAATGGATGTTTCTGAAGGAAAAATGAAGGTGTGTGAAGTCATAGAATGGAGGTGTGTGAAGTCAGAGAATGGAGGTGTGTGAAATCAGAATGGAGGTGGGTAGTCATAGATTGGAGGTGGGTGACGTCATAGAAAGGAGGTGTGGTAAGTCATAGAATGGAGGAGTGAAAAGTCATAGAGTGCAGGTGAGAGAAGTCACAGATTCGAGGTCTGTGAAGTCATAGAATGGAGGTGTGTGATGTCAGAATGGAGGTGTGCGAAGTCATAGAATAGAGGTGTGTGATGTCAAAATGGAGGTGTGTGAAGTCATAGATGGAGTTGTGTCAAGTCATAGTATGGAGGTGTGTGAAACCATAGAATGGAGTTTTGTGAAGTCACAGAATGAGGCTTTGTGAATTCAGAATGGAGGTGTGTGAAGTAATAGAATGGAGGTGTGTGAAGTCAAAATGGATGTGTGAAGTTATAGAATGGAGGTGTGTTAAATCATAGAATGAGGGTGTGTGAGGTCATAGAATGGAGGTGTGTGAAGTCACAGAATGGAGGTGTGTGAAGTCATAAAATGGAGGTGGGTGAAGTCATAGAAAGGAGGTGTGGGAAGTCATAGAATGGAGGAGTGTGAAGTCATAGAGTGGAGGTGAGTGAAGTCACATATTCGAGGTCTGTGAAGTCATAGAATGGAGGTGTGTGAAGTCAGAATGGAGGTGTGTGAACTCATAGAATGGAGTTGTGTGAACTCATAGAATGGAGGTGTGTGAAGTCACAGAATGGAGGTGTGTGAAGTCATAGAATGGAGGTATGTGAAGTCACAGAATGGAGGTGTGTGAAGTCATAGAATGGAGGTGTGTGAAGTCATAGAATGGAAGTGTGTGAAGTCATAGAATGGAGGTGTGTGATGTCACAGAATGGAGGTGTGTGAAGTCAGAATGGAGGTGTGAAGTCATAGAATGGAGGTGGGTGAAGTCATAGAATGGAATGGTGTGAAGTCATAGAATGGAGGTGTGTGAAGTCACAGAATGGAGATGTGTGACATCACAGAATGGAGGAGTGTGAACTCACAATGGAGGTGTGTAAAGTCACAGAATGGAGGTGTGTGAAGTCATAGAATGGAAGTGTGTGAAGTCATAGAATGGAGGTGTATGGAGTCACAGAATGGAGGGTATGAGGTCATAGAATGGAGGTGTGTGAAGTGACAGAATTGAAGTGTTTCATGTCATATATTGGAGGTGAGTGAAGTCAAAATGGATGTGTGAAGTCATAGAATGGAGGTGTGTGAAATCATAGATTGAGGGTGTATGAGGTCATAGAATGGAGGTGTGTGAATTCACAGAATGGAGGTGTGTGAAGTCATAAAATGGAGGTGGGTGAAGTCATAGAAAGGAGGTGTGGGAAGTCAGAAGGGAGGTGTGTGAAGTCATAGAATGGAGGTGTGTGAACTCATAGAATGGAGGTGTGTGATGTCACAATGGAAGTGTGTGAAGTCATAGAATGGAGGTGTGTGAAGTCACAGAATGGAGGTGTGAAAAGTCAAAATGGAGGTGTGTGACGTCATAAAATGGAGGTGTGTGAAGTCATAGAATTGAGGTGTGTGAAATCATAGAATGGAGGTTTGTGAAGTCAAACATTGGAAGTGTAGGAAGTTACAGAAAGAAGATGTGTGAAGTCATAGAATGGAGGTGTGTGAAGTCAGAATGCAGGTGTGGGAAGTCATAGAATGGAGGTGTGTGAAGTCATATAATGGAGGTGTGTGAAGTCATAGAATGGAAGTGTGTGAAGTCATAGAATGGAGGTGTGTGATGTCACAGAATGGAGGTGTGTGAAGTCAGAATGGAGGTGTGAAGTCATAGAATGGAGGTGGGTGAAGTCATAGAATGGAATGGTGTGAAGTCATAGAATGGAGGTGTGTGAAGTCACAGAATGGAGATGTGTGACATCACAGAATGGAGGAGTGTGAACTCACAATGGAGGTGTGTAAAGTCACAGAATGGAGGTGTGTGAAGTCATAGAATGGAAGTGTGTGAAGTCATAGAATGGAGGTGTGTGGAGTCACAGAATGGAGGGTATGAGGTCATAGAATGGAGTTGTGTGAAGTGAGAGAATTGAAGTGTTTCATGTCATATATTGGAGGTGAGTGAAGTCAAAATGGATGTGTGAAGTCATAGAATGGAGGTGTGTGAAATCATAGATTGAGGGTGTATGAGGTCATAGAATGGAGGTGTGTGAATTCACAGAATGGAGGTGTGTGAAGTCATAGAATGGAGGTGGGTGAAGTCATAGAAAGGAGGTGTGGGAAGTCAGAAGGGAGGTGTGTGAAGTCATAGAATGGAGGTGTGTGAACTCATAGAATGGAGGTGTGTGATGTCACAATGGAAGTGTGTGAAGTCATAGAATGGAGGTGTGTGAAGTCACAGAATGGAGGTGTGAAAAGTCAAAATGGAGGTGTGTGACGTCATAAAATGGAGGTGTGTGAAGTCATAGAATTGAGGTGTGTGAAATCATAGAATGTAGGTTTGTGAAATCACAGAATGGAGGTGTGTGAACTCAGAATGGAGGTGTGTGAAGTCACAGAATGGAGGTTTGTGAAGTCATAGCATGGAGGTATGTGAAATCATAGAATGGAAGTGTGTGAAGTCATAGAATGGAGGTGTGTGAAATCACAGAACTGAGGTGTTTGAAGTCATATGTTAGAGGTGTGTGAAGTCAAAATGGATGTCTGAAGTCATAGAATGGAGGTCTGTGAAATCATAGAATGAGGGTGTGTGAGGTCATAAAATGGAGTTGTGTGAAGACACAGAATGGAAGTGTGTGAAGTCACACAATGGAGGTGTGTGAAGTCACAGAATGGAGGTGTGTGAAGTCACAGAATGGACGTGTGTTAACTCAGAATGGAGGTTTGTAAAGTCACAGAATGGAGGTGTGTGAAGTCATAGAATGGAAGTGTGTGAAGTCATAGAATGGAGGTGTTTGAAGTCAGAATGGAGATGTGTGACGTCACCGAATGGAGTTGTGTCAACTCAGAATGGAGTTGTGTGAAGTCACAGAATGGAGGTTTGTGAAGTCATAGAATGGACGTGTGTGAAGTCATAGAATGGATGTTTCTGAAGGAAAAATGAAGGTGTGTGAAGTCAAAGAATGGAGGTGTGTGAAGTCAGAGAATGGAGGTGTGTGAAGTCAGAATGGAGGTGGGTAGTCATAGATTGGAGGTGGGTGACATCATAGAAAGGAGGTGTGGTAAGTCATAGAATGGAGCAGTGTGAAGTCATAGAGTGCAGGTGAGTGAAGTCACAGATTCGATGTCTGTGAAGTCATAGAATGGAGGTGTGTGATGTCAGAATGGAGGTGTGCGAAGTCAAAGCATAGAGGTGTGTGATGTCAGAATGGAGGTGTGTGAAGTCATAGATGGAGTTGTGTGAAGTCGTAGTATGGAGGTGTGTGAAACCATAGAATGGAGTTTTGTGAAGTCACACAATGGAGCTGTGTGAATTCAGAATGGAGGTGTGTGAAGTAATAGAATGGAGGTGTGTGAAGTCAGAATGGAGGTGTGTGAACTCATAGAATGGAGGTGTGTGAAGTCACAGAATGGAGGTGTGTGAAGTCATAGAATGGAGGTATGTGAAGTCACAGAATGGAGGTGTGTAAAGTCATAGAATGGAGGTGTGTGAAGTTATAGAATGGATGTTTGTAAAGTAAGAATGGAGGTGTGTGAAGTCATAGAATGGAGCTGTGTGAAGTCAGAATGGAGGTGTGTGAAGTCACAGAATGGAGGTGTGTGAAGTCACAGAATGGAAGTGTGTGAAGTCATAGATTTGAGGTGTGTGAAGTCAGAATGGAGGTGTGTGAAGACACTGAATGGAGGTGTGTGAACTCCGAATGGAGGTGTGTGAAGTCATAGAATGGAGGTGTGTGAAGACAAAATTGTGGTGTGTGAACTCATAGAATGGATGTGTGTGAACTAATAGAATGGAGGTGTGTGAAGTCGTGGAATGGAGGTGTGTGAAGTCAAAGAATGGAGGTGTGTGAAGTCAAACAATGGTGGTGTGTGAAGTCACATAATGGAGGTGGGTGAAGTCAAAGAAGGGAAGTGTGTGAACTCAAAACGGAGGTGTGTGAACTCAAAGAACGGAGGTGTGTGAAGTCACATAATGCAGGTGTGTTAAGTCACAGAATGTAGGTGTGTGAAGTCAAAATGGAGGTGTGTGAAGTCAAAGAATGGAGGTGTGTGAGCTCATAGAATGAAGGTGTGTGAAGTCATGGAATGGAGGTTTGTGAAGTCAAACATTGGAAGTGTAGGAAGTTACAGAAAGAAGATGTGTGAAGTCATAGAATGGAGGTGTGTGAAGTCAGAATGCAGGTGTGGGAAGTCATAGAATGGAGGTGTGTGAAGTCATATAATGGAGGTGTGTGAAGTCATAGAATGGAAGTGTGTGAAGTCATAGAATGGAGGTGTGTGATGTCACAGAATGGAGGTGTGTGAAGTCAGAATGGAGGTGTGAAGTCATAGAATGGAGGTGGGTGAAGTCATAGAATGGAATGGTGTGAAGTCATAGAATGGAGGTGTGTGAAGTCACAGAATGGAGATGTGTGACATCACAGAATGGAGGAGTGTGAACTCACAATGGAGGTGTGTAAAGTCACAGAATGGAGGTGTGTGAAGTCATAGAATGGAAGTGTGTGAAGTCATAGAATGGAGGTGTGTGGAGTCACAGAATGGAGGGTATGAGGTCATAGAATGGAGGTGTGTGAAGTGACAGAATTGAAGTGTTTCATGTCATATATTGGAGGTGAGTGAAGTCAAAATGGATGTGTGAAGTCATAGAATGGAGGTGTGTGAAATCATAGATTGAGGGTGTATGAGGTCATAGAATGGAGGTGTGTGAATTCACAGAATGGAGGTGTGTGAAGTCATAGAATGGAGGTGTGTAAACTCATAGAATGGAGGTGTGTGATGTCACAATGGAAGTGTGTGAAGTCATAGAATGGAGGTGTGTGAAGTCACAGAATGGAGGTGTGAAAAGTCAAAATGGAGGTGTGTGACGTCATAAAATGGAGGTGTGTGAAGTCATAGAATTGAGGTGTGTGAAATCATAGAATGGAGGTTTGTGAAGTCACAGAATGGAGGTGTGTGAACTCAGAATGGAGGTGTGTGAAGTCACAGAATGGAGGTTTGTGAAGTCATAGCATGGAGGTATGTGAAATCATAGAATGGAAGTGTGTGAAGTCATAGAATGGAGGTGTGTGAAATCACAGAACTGAGGTGTTTGAAGTCATATGTTAGAGGTGTGTGAAGTCAAAATGGATGTCTGAAGTCATAGAATGGAGGTCTGTGAAATCATAGAATGAGGGTGTGTGAGGTCATAAAATGGAGTTGTGTGAAGACACAGAATGGAAGTGTGTGAAGTCACACAATGGAGGTGTGTGAAGTCACAGAATGGAGGTGTGTGAAGTCACAGAATGGACGTGTGTGAACTCAGAATGGAGGTTTGTGAAGTCACAGAATGGAGGTGTGTGAAGTCATAGAATGGAAGTGGGTGAAGTCATAGAATGGAGGTGTTTGAAGTCAGAATGGAGATGTGTGACGTCACCGAATGGAGTTGTGTCAACTCAGAATGGAGTTGTGTGAAGTCACAGAATGGAGGTTTGTGAAGTCATAGAATGGACGTGTGTGAAGTCATAGAATGGATGTTTCTGAAGGAAAAATGAAGGTGTGTGAAGTCAAAGAATGGAGGTGTGTGAAGTCAGAGAATGGAGGTGTGTGAAGTCAGAATGGAGGTGGGTAGTCATAGATTGGAGGTGGGTGACATCATAGAAAGGAGGTGTGGTAAGTCATAGAATGGAGCAGTGTGAAGTCATAGAGTGCAGGTGAGTGAAGTCACAGATTCGATGTCTGTGAAGTCATAGAATGGAGGTGTGTGATGTCAGAATGGAGGTGTGCGAAGTCAAAGCATAGAGGTGTGTGATGTCAGAATGGAGGTGTGTGAAGTCATAGATGGAGTTGTGTGAAGTCGTAGTATGGAGGTGTGTGAAACCATACAATGGAGTTTTGTGAAGTCACACAATGGAGCTGTGTGAATTCAGAATGGAGGTGTGTGAAGTAATAGAATGGAGGTGTGTGAAGTCAGAATGGAGGTGTGTGAACTCATAGAATGGAGGTGTGTGACGTCACAATGGAAGTGTGTGAAGTCATAGAATGGAGGTGTGTGAAGTCACAGAATGGAGGTGTGTGAAGTCATAGAATGGAGGTATGTGAAGTCACAGAATGGAGGTGTGTGAAGTCATAGAATGGAGGTGTGTGAAGTTATAGAATGGATGTTTGTAAAGTAAGAATGGAGGTGTGTGAATTCATAGAATGGAGCTGTGTGAAGTCAGAATGGAGGTGTGTGAAGTCACAGAATGGAGGTGTGTGAAGTCACAGACTGGAGGTGTGTGAAGTCACAGAATGGAGGTGTGTGAACTCAGAATGGAGGTTTGTGTAGTCACAGAATGGAGGTGTGTGAAGTCATAGAATGGAAGTGTGTGAAGTCATAGAATGGAGGTGTGTGAAGTCAGAATGGAGATGTGTGACGTCACCGAATGGAGTTTTGTCAACTCAGAATGGAGGTGTGTGAAGTCACAGAATGGAGGTTTGTGACGTCATAGAATGGAGGTGTGTGAAGTCATAGAATGGATGTTTCTGAAGGAAAAATGAAGGTGTGTGAAGTCATAGAATGGAGGTGTGTGAAGTCAGAGAATGGAGGTATGTGAAATCAGAATGGAGGTGGGTAGTCATAGATTGGAGGTGGGTGACGTCATAGAAAGGAGGTGTGGTAAGTCATAGAATGGAGGAGTGAAAAGTCATAGAGTGCAGGTGAGAGAAGTCACAGATTCGAGGTCTGTGAAGTCATAGAATGGAGGTGTGTGATGTCAGAATGGAGGTGTGCGAAGTCATAGAATAGAGGTGTGTGATGTCAAAATGGAGGTGTGTGAAGTCATAGATGGAGTTGTGTCAAGTCATAGTATGGAGGTGTGTGAAACCATAGAATGGAGTTTTGTGAAGTCACAGAATGAGGCTTTGTGAATTCAGAATGGAGGTGTGTGAAGTAATAGAATGGAGGTGTGTGAAGTCAAAATGGATGTGTGAAGTTATAGAATGGAGGTGTGTTAAATCATAGAATGAGGGTGTGTGAGGTCATAGAATGGAGGTGTGTGAAGTCACAGAATGGAGGTGTGTGAAGTCATAAAATGGAGGTGGGTGAAGTCATAGAAAGGAGGTGTGGGAAGTCATAGAATGGAGGAGTGTGAAGTCATAGAGTGGAGGTGAGTGAAGTCACATATTCGAGGTCTGTGAAGTCATAGAATGGAGGTGTGTGAAGTCAGAATGGAGGTGTGTGAACTCATAGAATGGAGTTGTGTGAACTCATAGAATGGAGGTGTGTGAAGTCACAGAATGGAGGTGTGTGAAGTCATAGAATGGAGGTATGTGAAGTCACAGAATGGAGGTGTGTGAAGTCATAGAATGGAGGTGTGTGAAGTTATAGAATGGATGTTTGTAAAGTAAGAATAGAGGTGTGTGACGTCAAAGAATGGAGCTGTGTGAAGTCAGAATGGAGGTGTGTGAAGTCACAGAATGGAGGTGTGTGAAGTCACAGAATGGAGGTGTGTGAAGTCATAGAATGGAGGTATGTGAAATCACAGAATGGAGGTGTGTAAAGTCATAGAATGGAGGTGTGTTAAGTTATAGAATGGATGTTTGTAAAGTAAGAATGGAGGTGTGTGAAGTCATAGAATGGAGCTGTGTGAAGTCAGAATGGAGGTGTGTGAAGTCACAGAATGGAGGTGTGTGAAGTCACAGAATGGAAGTGTGTGAAGTCATAGAATTGAGGTGTGTGAAGTCAGAATGGAGGTGTGTGAAGACACTGAATGGAGGTGTGTGAACTCCGAATGGAGGTGTGTGAAGTCATAGAATGGAGGTGTGTGAAGACAAAATTGTGGTGTGTGAACTCATAGAATGGATGTGTGTGAACTAATAGAATGGAGGTGTGTGAAGTCGTGGAATGGAGGTGTGTGAAGTCAAAGAATGGAGGTGTGTGAAGTCAAACAATGGTGGTGTGTGAAGTCACATAATGGAGGTGTGTGAAGTCAAAGAATGGAAGTGTGTGAACTCAAAACGGAGGTGTGTGAACTCAAAGAACGGAGGTGTGTGAAGTCACATAATGCAGGTGTGTGAAGTCACAGAATGTAGTTGTGTGAAGTCAAAATGGAGGTGTGTGAAGTCAAAGAATGGAGGTGTGTGAGCTCATAGAATGAAGGTGTGTGAAGTCATGGAATGGAGGTTTGTGAAGTCAAACATTGGAAGTGTAGGAAGTTACAGAAAGAAGATGTGTGAAGTCATAGAATGGAGGTGTGTGAAGTCATAGAATGGAAGTGTGTGAAGTCATAGAATGGAGGTGTGTGATGTCACAGAATGGAGGTGTGTGAAGTCAGAATGGAGGTGTGAAGTCATAGAATGGAGGTGGGTGAAGTCATAGAATGGAATGGTGTGAAGTCATAGAATGGAGGTGTGTGAAGTCACAGAATGGAGATGTGTGACATCACAGAATGGAGGAGTGTGAACTCACAATGGAGGTGTGTAAAGTCACAGAATGGAGGTGTGTGAAGTCATAGAATGGAAGTGTGTGAAGTCATAGAATGGAGGTGTGTGGAGTCACAGAATGGAGGGTATGAGGTCATAGAATGGAGGTGTGTGAAGTGACAGAATTGAAGTGTTTCATGTCATATATTGGAGGTGAGTGAAGTCAAAATGGATGTGTGAAGTCATAGAATGGAGGTGTGTGAAATCATAGATTGAGGGTGTATGAGGTCATAGAATGGAGGTGTGTGAATTCACAGAATGGAGGTGTGTGAAGTCATAAAATGGAGGTGGGTGAAGTCATAGAAAGGAGGTGTGGGAAGTCAGAAGGGAGGTGTGTGAAGTCATAGAATGGAGGTGTGTGAACTCATAGAATGGAGGTGTGTGATGTCACAATGGAAGTGTGTGAAGTCATAGAATGGAGGTGTGTGAAGTCACAGAATGGAGGTGTGAAAAGTCAAAATGGAGGTGTGTGACGTCATAAAATGGAGGTGTGTGAAGTCATAGAATTGAGGTGTGTGAAATCATAGAATGGAGGTTTGTGAAGTCAAACATTGGAAGTGTAGGAAGTTACAGAAAGAAGATGTGTGAAGTCATAGAATGGAGGTGTGTGAAGTCAGAATGCAGGTGTGGGAAGTCATAGAATGGAGGTGTGTGAAGTCATAGAATGGAGGTGTGTGAAGTCATAGAATGGAAGTGTGTGAAGTCATAGAATGGAGGTGTGTGATGTCACAGAATGGAGGTGTGTGAAGTCAGAATGGAGGTGTGAAGTCATAGAATGGAGGTGGGTGAAGTCATAGAATGGAATGGTGTGAAGTCATAGAATGGAGGTGTGTGAAGTCACAGAATGGAGATGTGTGACATCACAGAATGGAGGAGTGTGAACTCACAATGGAGGTGTGTAAAGTCACAGAATGGAGGTGTGTGAAGTCATAGAATGGAAGTGTGTGAAGTCATAGAATGGAGGTGTGTGGAGTCACAGAATGGAGGGTATGAGGTCATAGAATGGAGGTGTGTGAAGTGATAGAATTGAAGTGTTTCATGTCATATATTGGAGGTGAGTGAAGTCAAAATGGATGTGTGAAGTCATAGAATGGAGGTGTGTGAAATCATAGATTGAGGGTGTATGAGGTCATAGAATGGAGGTGTGTGAATTCACAGAATGGAGGTGTGTGAAGTCATAGAATGGAGGTGGGTGAAGTCATAGAAAGGAGGTGTGGGAAGTCAGAAGGGAGGTGTGTGAAGTCATAGAATGGAGGTGTGTGAACTCATAGAATGGAGGTGTGTGATGTCACAATGGAAGTGTGTGAAGTCATAGAATGGAGGTGTGTGAAGTCACAGAATGGAGGTGTGAAAAGTCAAAATGGAGGTGTGTGACGTCATAAAATGGAGGTGTGTGAAGTCATAGAATTGAGGTGTGTGAAATCATAGAATGTAGGTTTGTGAAGTCACAGAATGGAGGTGTGTGAACTCAGAATGGAGGTGTGTGAAGTCACAGAATGGAGGTTTGTGAAGTCATAGCATGGAGGTATGTGAAATCATAGAATGGAAGTGTGTGAAGTCATAGAATGGAGGTGTGTGAAATCACAGAACTGAGGTGTTTGAAGTCATATGTTAGAGGTGTGTGAAGTCAAAATGGATGTCTGAAGTCATAGAATGGAGGTCTGTGAAATCATAGAATGAGGGTGTGTGAGGTCATAAAATGGAGTTGTGTGAAGACACAGAATGGACGTGTGTGAACTCAGAATGGAGGTTTGTGAAGTCACAGAATGGAGGTGTGTGAAGTCATAGAATGGAAGTGTGTGAAGTCATAGAATGGAGGTGTGTGAAGTCACAGAATGGAGGTGTGTGAAGTCACAGAATGGACGTGTGTGAACTCAGAATGGAGGTTTGTGAAGTCACAGAATGGAGGTGTGTGAAGTCATAGAATGGAAGTGTGTGAAGTCATAGAATGGAGGTGTTTGAAGTCAGAATGGAGATGTGTGACGTCACCGAATGGAGTTGTGTCAACTCAGAATGGAGTTGTGTGAAGTCACAGAATGGAGGTTTGTGAAGTCATAGAATGGACGTGTGTGAAGTCATAGAATGGATGTTTCTGAAGGAAAAATGAAGGTGTGTGAAGTCAAAGAATGGAGGTGTGTGAAGTCAGAGAATGGAGGTGTGTGAAGTCAGAATGGAGGTGGGTAGTCATAGATTGGAGGTGGGTGACATCATAGAAAGGAGGTGTGGTAAGTCATAGAATGGAGCAGTGTGAAGTCATAGAGTGCAGGTGAGTGAAGTCACAGATTCGATGTCTGTGAAGTCATAGAATGGAGGTGTGTGATGTCAGAATGGAGGTGTGCGAAGTCAAAGCATAGAGGTGTGTGATGTCAGAATGGAGGTGTGTGAAGTCATAGATGGAGTTGTGTGAAGTCGTAGTATGGAGGTGTGTGAAACCATAGAATGGAGTTTTGTGAAGTCACACAATGGAGCTGTGTGAATTCAGAATGGAGGTGTGTGAAGTAATAGAATGGAGGTGTGTGAAGTCAGAATGGAGGTGTGTGAACTCATAGAATGGAGGTGTGTGAAGTCACAGAATGGAGGTGTGTGAAGTCATAGAATGGAGGTATGTGAAGTCACAGAATGGAGGTGTGTGAAGTCATAGAATGGAGGTGTGTGAAGTTATAGAATGGATGTTTGTAAAGTAAGAATGGAGGTGTGTGAATTCATAGAATGGAGCTGTGTGAAGTCAGAATGGAGGTGTGTGAAGTCACAGAATGGAGGTGTGTGAAGTCACAGAATGGAGGTGTGTGAAGTCACAGAATGGAAGTGTGTGAAGTCATAGAATTGAGGTGTGTGAAGTCAGAATGGAGGTGTGTGAAGTCACCGAATGCAGGTGTGTGAACTCCGAATGGAGGTGTGTGAAGTCACAGAATGGAGGTTTGCGAAGTCATAGAATGGAGGTGTGTGAAGAAATATTGTGGTGTGTGAACTCATAGAATGGATGTGTGTGAACTAACAGAATGGAGGTGTGTAAAGTCGTGGAATGGAGGTGTTTGAAGTCAAGGAATGGTGGTGTGTGAAGTCACAGAATGGAGGTGTGTGAAGTCACAGAATGGAAGTGTGTGAACTCAAAACGGAGGTGTGTGAACTCAAAGAATGGAGGTGTGTGAAGTCACAGAATGGAGGTGTGTGAAATCAAAATGGTGGTGTGTGAAGTCACAAATTGAGGAGGGTGAAGTCACAGAATGTAGGTGTGTGAAGTCAAAATGGAGGTGTGTGAAGTCAAAGAATGGAGGTGTGTGAACTCATAGAATGGAGGTGTGTGAAGTCATGGAATGGAGGTTTGTGAAGTGAAATATTGGAAGTGTGGGAAGTTACAGAAAGAAGATGTGTGAAATCATAGAATAGAGGTGTGTGAAGTCAGAATGCAGGTGTGGGAAGTCATAGAATGGAGGTGTGTGAAGTCATAGAATGGAGGTGTGTGAAGTCATAGAATGGAAGTGTGTGAAGTCATAGAATGGAGGTGTGTGATGTCACAGAATGGAGGTGTGTGAAGTCATAGAATGGAATTGTGTGAAGTCATAGAATGGAGGTGTGTGAAGTCACAGAATGGAGGTGTGTGACATCACAGAATGGAGGAGTGTGAACTCACAATGGAGGTGTGTAAAGTCACAGAATGGAGGTGTGTGAAGTCATAGAATGGAAGTGTGTGAAGTCATAGAATGGAGGTGTGTGGAGTCACAGAATGGAGGGTATGAGGTCATAGAATGGAGGTGTGCGAAGTCACAGAATTGAGGTGTTTGAAGTCATATATTGGAGGTGTGTGAAGTCAAAATGGATGTGTGAAGTCATAGAATGGAGTTGTGTGAAATCATAGAATGAGGGTGTGTGAGGTCATAGAATGGAGGTGTGTGAAGTCACAGAATGGAGGTGTGTGAAGTCATAAAATGGAGGTGGGTGAAGTCATAGAAAGAGGTGTGGGAAGTCATAGAATGGAGGAGTGTGAAGTCATAGAGTGGAGGTGAGTGAAGTCACATATTCGAAGTCTGTGAAGTAGTGGAATGGAAGTGTGTGAATTTAGAATGGAGGTGTGTGAAGTCATAGAATGGAGGTTTGTGAACTCATAGAATGGAGGTGTGTGATGACACAATGGAAGTGTGTGAAGTCATAGAATGGAGGTGTGTGAAGTCACAGAATGGAGGTGTGAGAAGTCAAAATGGAGGTGTGTGACGTCATAAAATGGAGGTGTGTGAAGTCATAGAATGGAGGTGTGTGAAATCATAGAATGGAGGTTTGTGAAGTGACAGAATAGAGGTGTGTGATGTCAGAATGGAGGTGTGTGAAGTCATAGATGGAGTTGTGTGAAGTCATAGTATGGAGGTGTTTGAAACCATAGAATGGAGTTTTGTAAAGTCACAGAATGGAGCTGTGTGAATTCAGAATGGAGGTTTGTGAAGTAATAGAATGGAGGTGTGTGAAGTCAGAATGGAGGTGTGTGAACTCATAGAATGGAGGTGTGTGACATCACAATGGAGGTGTGTGAAGTCATAGAATGCAGGTGTGTGAAGTCACAGAATGGAGTTGTGTGAAATCATAGAATGGAGGTATGTAAAGTCACAGAATGGAGGTGTGTAAAGTCATAGAATGGAGGTGTGTGAAGTTATAGAATGGATGTTTGTAAAGTAAGAATGGAGTTGTGTGAAGTCATAGAATGGAGCTCTGTGAAGTCAGAATGGAGGTGTGTGAAATCACAGAATGGAGGTATGTGAAGTCATAGAATGGAGGTGTGTGAAGTCATAGAATGTATGTTTGTGAAGTAAGAAGAAGGTGTGTGAAGTTATAGAATGGAGGTGTGTGAAGTCACAGAATGGAGGTGTGTGAAGTCATAGAACGGAGGTGTGTGAAGTCATAGAATGGAGGTGTGTGAAGTCATATAATGGAGGTGTGTGAAGTGACAGAATGGAGGTGTGTGAAGTCAGAATGGAGGTGTGAAATCATAGAATGGAGGTGTGTGAAGTCACATAGTGGAGGTGTGGGAAGTCACAGAATGGAGGTGTGTGACGTCACAGAATGGATGTGTGTGAAGTCAGAATGGAGGTGTGTAAAGTCACAGAATGGAGGTGTGTGAAGTCATAGAATGGAAGTGTGTGAAGTCATAGAATGGAGGTCTGTGAAGTCACAGAATGGAAGGTATGAACTCATAGAATGGAGGTGTGTGAAGTGACAGAATGGAGGTGTGTGAAGTCAGAATGGAGGTGTGAAATCATAGAATGGAGGTGTGTGAAGTCACATAGTGGAGGTGTGGGAAGTCACAGAATGGAGGTGTGTGACGTCACAGAATGGATGTGTGTGAAGTCAGAATGGAGGTGTGTAAAGTCACAGAATGGAGGTGTGTGAAGTCATAGAATGGAAGTGTGTGAAGTCATAGAATGGAGGTCTGTGAAGTCACAGAATGGAAGGTATGAACTCATAGAATGGAGGTGTGTGAAGTCACAGAATCGAGGTGTTTGAAATCATATATTGGAGGTGCGTGAAGTCAAAATGGATGTGTGAAGTCATAGAATGGAGGTGTGTGAAATCATAGAATGAGGGTGTGTGAGGTCATAGAATGGAGGTGTGTGAAGTCACAGAATGGAGGTGTGTGAAGTCATAAAATGGAGATGGGTGAAGTCATAGAAAGGAGGTGTGGGAAGTCATAGATTGGAGGAGTGTGAAGTATTACAGTGGAGGTGAGTGAAGTCACATATTC
Source organism: Megascapheus bottae (assembly GCA_024803745.1). Lineage (NCBI taxonomy): Eukaryota > Metazoa > Chordata > Mammalia > Rodentia > Geomyidae > Megascapheus > Megascapheus bottae. The sequence continues at coordinate 4,728,145 of JANJXV010000052.1, read as the reverse complement.
GAGGTCTGTGAAGTCATAGAATGGAGGTGTGAGAAGTCAGAATGGAGGTGTGTGAAGTCATAGAATGGAGGTGTGTGAACTCATAGAATGGAGGTGTGTGACGTCACAAAGGAAGTGTGTGAAGTCATAGAATGGAGGTGTGTGAAGTCACAGAATGGAGGTGTGAGAAGCCAAAATGGAGGTGTGTGATGTCATAAAATGGAGGTGTGTGAAGTCATAGAATGGAGGTGTGTGAAATCATAGAATGGAGGTGTGTGAAGTCACAGAGTGGAGGTGTGTGAACTCAGAATGGAGGTGTGTGAAGTCACAGAATGGAGGTGTGTGAAGTCATAGCATGGAGGTATGTGAAATCATAGAATGGAAATGTGTGAAGTCATAGAATGGAGGTGTGTGATGTCACAGAATGAAGGTGTGTGAAGTCATAGAATGGAGGTGCGTGAAGTCACAGAAGGAATGTGTGTGAAGTCACATAATTGAGGTGTGTGAAGTCAAAATAGAGGTGTGTGACGTCATAAACTGGAGGTGTGTGAAGTCATAGAATTGAGGTGTGAGAAATCATAGAATGGAGGTTTGTGAAGTCACAGAATGGAGGTGTGTGAAGTCACAGAATGGAGGTTTGTGAAGTCTTAGAATGGAGGTATGTGAAGTCACAGAATGGAGGTGGGTGAAGTCACAGAAAGGAGGTGTGTGAAGTCATAGAATGGAGGTGTGTGAAGTCACAGAATGGACGGGTATGAAGTCATATATTTTAGGTGTGTGAAGTCAAAATGGATGTGTGAAATCATAGAATGGAGGTGTGTTAAATCATAGAATGTTGGTGTGTGAAGTCATAGAATGGAGGTGTGTGAAGTCACAGAATGAACGTGTGTGAACTCAGAATGGAGGTTTGTGAAGTCACAGAATGGAGGTGTGTGAAGTCATAGAATGGAAGTGTGTGAAGTCATAGAATGGAGGTGTTTGAAGTCAGAATGGAGATGTGTGACGTCACCGAATGGAGTTGTGTCAACTCAGAATGGAGGTGTGTGAAGTCACAGAATGGAGGTTTGTGAAGTCATAGAATGGACGTGTGTGAAGTCATAGAATGGATGTTTCTGAAGGAAAAATGAAGGTGTGTGAAGTCAAAGAATCAAGGTGTGTGAAGTCAGAGAATGGAGGTGTGTGAAGTCAGAATGGAGGTGGGTAGTCATAGATTGGAGGTGGGTGACATCATAGAAAGGAGGTGTGGTAAGTCATAGAATGGAGCAGTGTGAAGTCATAGAGTGCAGGTGAGTGAAGTCACAGATTCGATGTCTGTGAAGTCATAGAATGGAGGTGTGTGATGTCAGAATGGAGGTGTGCGAAGTCATAGCATAGAGGTGTGTGATGTCAGAATGGAGGTGTGTGAAGTCATAGATGGAGTTGTGTGAAGTCGTAGTATGGAGGTGTGTGAAACCATAGAATGGAGTTTTGTGAAGTCACACAATGGAGCTGTGTGAATTCAGAATGGAGGTGTGTGAAGTAATAGAATGGAGGTGTGTGAAGTCAGAATGGAGGTGTGTGAACTCATAGAATGGAGGTGTGTGACGTCACAATGGAAGTGTGTGAAGTCATAGAATGGAGGTGTGTGAAGTCACAGAATGGAGGTGTGTGAAGTCATAGAATGGAGGTATGTGAAGTCACAGAATGGAGGTGTGTGAAGTCATAGAATGGAGGTGTGTGAAGTTATAGAATGGATGTTTGTAAAGTAAGAATGGAGGTGTGTGAATTCATAGAATGGAGCTGTGTGAAGTCAGAATGGAGGTGTGTGAAGTCACAGAATGGAGGTGTGTGAAGTCACAGACTGGAGGTGTGTGAAGTCACAGAATGGAGGTGTGTGAACTCAGAATGGAGGTTTGTGTAGTCACAGAATGGAGGTGTGTGAAGTCATAGAATGGAAGTGTGTGAAGTCATAGAATGGAGGTGTGTGAAGTCAGAATGGAGATGTGTGACGTCACCGAATGGAGTTTTGTCAACTCAGAATGGAGGTGTGTGAAGTCACAGAATGGAGGTTTGTGACGTCATAGAATGGAGGTGTGTGAAGTCATAGAATGGATGTTTCTGAAGGAAAAATGAAGGTGTGTGAAGTCATAGAATGGAGGTGTGTGAAGTCAGAGAATGGAGGTGTGTGAAATCAGAATGGAGGTGGGTAGTCATAGATTGGAGGTGGGTGACGTCATAGAAAGGAGGTGTGGTAAGTCATAGAATGGAGGAGTGAAAAGTCATAGAGTGCAGGTGAGAGAAGTCACAGATTCGAGGTCTGTGAAGTCATAGAATGGAGGTGTGTGATGTCAGAATGGAGGTGTGCGAAGTCATAGAATAGAGGTGTGTGATGTCAAAATGGAGGTGTGTGAAGTCATAGATGGAGTTGTGTCAAGTCATAGTATGGAGGTGTGTGAAACCATAGAATGGAGTTTTGTGAAGTCACAGAATGAGGCTTTGTGAATTCAGAATGGAGGTGTGTGAAGTAATAGAATGGAGGTGTGTGAAGTCAAAATGGATGTGTGAAGTTATAGAATGGAGGTGTGTTAAATCATAGAATGAGGGTGTGTGAGGTCATAGAATGGAGGTGTGTGAAGTCACAGAATGGAGGTGTGTGAAGTCATAAAATGGAGGTGGGTGAAGTCATAGAAAGGAGGTGTGGGAAGTCATAGAATGGAGGAGTGTGAAGTCATAGAGTGGAGGTGAGTGAAGTCACATATTCGAGGTCTGTGAAGTCATAGAATGGAGGTGTGTGAAGTCAGAATGGAGGTGTGTGAACTCATAGAATGGAGTTGTGTGAACTCATAGAATGGAGGTGTGTGAAGTCACAGAATGGAGGTGTGTGAAGTCATAGAATGGAGGTATGTGAAGTCACAGAATGGAGGTGTGTGAAGTCATAGAATGGAGGTGTGTGAAGTTATAGAATGGATGTTTGTAAAGTAAGAATGGAGGTGTGTGACGTCAAAGAATGGAGCTGTGTGAAGTCAGAATGGAGGTGTGTGAAGTCACAGAATGGAGGTGTGTGAAGTCACAGAATGGAGGTGTGTGAAGTCATAGAATGGAGGTATGTGAAATCACAGAATGGAGGTGTGTAAAGTCATAGAATGGAGGTGTGTGAAGTTATAGAATGGATGTTTGTAAAGTAAGAATGGAGGTGTGTGAAGTCATAGAATGGAGCTGTGTGAAGTCAGAATGGAGGTGTGTGAAGTCACAGAATGGAGGTGTGTGAAGTCACAGAATGGAAGTGTGTGAAGTCATAGAATTGAGGTGTGTGAAGTCAGAATGGAGGTGTGTGAAGACACTGAATGGAGGTGTGTGAACTCCGAATGGAGGTGTGTGAAGTCATAGAATGGAGGTGTGTGAAGACAAAATTGTGGTGTGTGAACTCATAGAATGGATGTGTGTGAACTAATAGAATGGAGGTGTGTGAAGTCGTGGAATGGAGGTGTGTGAAGTCAAAGAATGGAGGTGTGTGAAGTCAAACAATGGTGGTGTGTGAAGTCACATAATGGAGGTGTGTGAAGTCAAAGAATGGAAGTGTGTGAACTCAAAACGGAGGTGTGTGAACTCAAAGAACGGAGGTGTGTGAAGTCACATAATGCAGGTGTGTGAAGTCACAGAATGTAGTTGTGTGAAGTCAAAATGGAGGTGTGTGAAGTCAAAGAATGGAGGTGTGTGAGCTCATAGAATGAAGGTGTGTGAAGTCATGGAATGGAGGTTTGTGAAGTCAAACATTGGAAGTGTAGGAAGTTACAGAAAGAAGATGTGTGAAGTCATAGAATGGAGGTGTGTGAAGTCATAGAATGGAAGTGTGTGAAGTCATAGAATGGAGGTGTGTGATGTCACAGAATGGAGGTGTGTGAAGTCAGAATGGAGGTGTGAAGTCATAGAATGGAGGTGGGTGAAGTCATAGAATGGAATGGTGTGAAGTCATAGAATGGAGGTGTGTGAAGTCACAGAATGGAGATGTGTGACATCACAGAATGGAGGAGTGTGAACTCACAATGGAGGTGTGTAAAGTCACAGAATGGAGGTGTGTGAAGTCATAGAATGGAAGTGTGTGAAGTCATAGAATGGAGGTGTGTGGAGTCACAGAATGGAGGGTATGAGGTCATAGAATGGAGGTGTGTGAAGTGACAGAATTGAAGTGTTTCATGTCATATATTGGAGGTGAGTGAAGTCAAAATGGATGTGTGAAGTCATAGAATGGAGGTGTGTGAAATCATAGATTGAGGGTGTATGAGGTCATAGAATGGAGGTGTGTGAATTCACAGAATGGAGGTGTGTGAAGTCATAAAATGGAGGTGGGTGAAGTCATAGAAAGGAGGTGTGGGAAGTCAGAAGGGAGGTGTGTGAAGTCATAGAATGGAGGTGTGTGAACTCATAGAATGGAGGTGTGTGATGTCACAATGGAAGTGTGTGAAGTCATAGAATGGAGGTGTGTGAAGTCACAGAATGGAGGTGTGAAAAGTCAAAATGGAGGTGTGTGACGTCATAAAATGGAGGTGTGTGAAGTCATAGAATTGAGGTGTGTGAAATCATAGAATGGAGGTTTGTGAAGTCAAACATTGGAAGTGTAGGAAGTTACAGAAAGAAGATGTGTGAAGTCATAGAATGGAGGTGTGTGAAGTCAGAATGCAGGTGTGGGAAGTCATAGAATGGAGGTGTGTGAAGTCATAGAATGGAGGTGTGTGATGTCACAGAATGGAGGTGTGTGAAGTCAGAATGGAGGTGTGAAGTCATAGAATGGAGGTGGGTGAAGTCATAGAATGGAATGGTGTGAAGTCATAGAATGGAGGTGTGTGAAGTCACAGAATGGAGATGTGTGACATCACAGAATGGAGGAGTGTGAACTCACAATGGAGGTGTGTAAAGTCACAGAATGGAGGTGTGTGAAGTCATAGAATGGAAGTGTGTGAAGTCATAGAATGGAGGTGTGTGGAGTCACAGAATGGAGGTATGAGGTCATAGAATGGAGGTGTGTGAAGTGACAGAATTGAAGTGTTTCATGTCATATATTGGAGGTGAGTGAAGTCAAAATGGATGTGTGAAGTCATAGAATGGAGGTGTGTGAAATCATAGATTGAGGGTGTATGAGGTCATAGAATGGAGGTGTGTGAATTCACAGAATGGAGGTGTGTGAAGTCATAGAATGGAGGTGGGTGAAGTCATAGAAAGGAGGTGTGGGAAGTCAGAAGGGAGGTGTGTGAAGTCATAGAATGGAGGTGTGTGAACTCATAGAATGGAGGTGTGTGATGTCACAATGGAAGTGTGTGAAGTCATAGAATGGAGGTGTGTGAAGTCACAGAATGGAGGTGTGAAAAGTCAAAATGGAGGTGTGTGACGTCATAAAATGGAGGTGTGTGAAGTCATAGAATTGAGGTGTGTGAAATCATAGAATGTAGGTTTGTGAAGTCACAGAATGGAGGTGTGTGAACTCAGAATGGAGGTGTGTGAAGTCACAGAATGGAGGTTTGTGAAGTCATAGCATGGAGGTATGTGAAATCATAGAATGGAAGTGTGTGAAGTCATAGAATGGAGGTGTGTGAAATCACAGAACTGAGGTGTTTGAAGTCATATGTTAGAGGTGTGTGAAGTCAAAATGGATGTCTGAAGTCATAGAATGGAGGTCTGTGAAATCATAGAATGAGGGTGTGTGAGGTCATAAAATGGAGTTGTGTGAAGACACAGAATGGAAGTGTGTGAAGTCAAACAATGGAGGTGTGTGAAGTCACAGAATGGAGGTGTGTGAAGTCACAGAATGGACGTGTGTTAACTCAGAATGGAGGTTTGTGAAGTCACAGAATGGAGGTGTGTGAAGTCATAGAATGGAAGTGTGTGAAGTCATAGAATGGAGGTGTTTGAAGTCAGAATGGAGATGTGTGACGTCACCGAATGGAGTTGTGTCAACTCAGAATGGAGTTGTGTGAAGTCACAGAATGGAGGTTTGTGAAGTCATAGAATGGACGTGTGTGAAGTCATAGAATGGATGTTTCTGAAGGAAAAATGAAGGTGTGTGAAGTCAAAGAATGGAGGTGTGTGAAGTCAGAGAATGGAGGTGTGTGAAGTCAGAATGGAGGTGGGTAGTCATAGATTGGAGGTGGGTGACATCATAGAAAGGAGGTGTGGTAAGTCATAGAATGGAGCAGTGTGAAGTCATAGAGTGCAGGTGAGTGAAGTCACAGATTCGATGTCTGTGAAGTCATAGAATGGAGGTGTGTGATGTCAGAATGGAGGTGTGCGAAGTCAAAGCATAGAGGTGTGTGATGTCAGAATGGAGGTGTGTGAAGTCATAGATGGAGTTGTGTGAAGTCGTAGTATGGAGGTGTGTGAAACCATACAATGGAGTTTTGTGAAGTCACACAATGGAGCTGTGTGAATTCAGAATGGAGGTGTGTGAAGTAATAGAATGGAGGTGTGTGAAGTCAGAATGGAGGTGTGTGAACTCATAGAATGGAGGTGTGTGAAGTCACAGAATGGAGGTGTGTGAAGTCATAGAATGGAGGTATGTGAAGTCACAGAATGGAGGTGTGTGAAGTCATAGAATGGAGGTGTGTGAAGTTATAGAATGGATGTTTGTAAAGTAAGAATGGAGGTGTGTGAATTCATAGAATGGAGCTGTGTGAAGTCAGAATGGAGGTGTGTGAAGTCACAGAATGGAGGTGTGTGAAGTCACAGAATGGAGGTGTGTGAAGTCACAGAATGGAAGTGTGTGAAGTCATAGAATTGAGGTGTGTGAAGTCAGAATGGAGGTGTGTGAAGTCACCGAATGCAGGTGTGTGAACTCCGAATGGAGGTGTGTGAAGTCACAGAATGGAGGTTTGCGAAGTCATAGAATGGAGGTGTGTGAAGAAATATTGTGGTGTGTGAACTCATAGAATGGATGTGTGTGAACTAACAGAATGGAGGTGTGTGAAGTCGTGGAATGGAGGTGTTTGAAGTCAAGGAATGGTGGTGTGTGAAGTCACAGAATGGAGGTGTGTGAAGTCACAGAATGGAAGTGTGTGAACTCAAAACGGAGGTGTGTGAACTCAAAGAATGGAGGTGTGTGAAGTCACAGAATGGAGGTGTGTGAAATCAAAATGGTGGTGTGTGAAGTCACAAATTGAGGAGGGTGAAGTCACAGAATGTAGGTGTGTGAAGTCAAAATGGAGGTGTGTGAAGTCAAAGAATGGAGGTGTGTGAACTCATAGAATGGAGGTGTGTGAAGTCATGGAATGGAGGTTTGTGAAGTGAAATATTGGAAGTGTGGGAAGTTACAGAAAGAAGATGTGTGAAATCATAGAATAGAGGTGTGTGAAGTCAGAATGCAGGTGTGGGAAGTCATAGAATGGAGGTGTGTGAAGTCATAGAATGGAGGTGTGTGAAGTCATAGAATGGAAGTGTGTGAAGTCATAGAATGGAGGTGTGTGATGTCACAGAATGGAGGTGTGTGAAGTCATAGAATGGAATTGTGTGAAGTCATAGAATGGAGGTGTGTGAAGTCACAGAATGGAGGTGTGTGACATCACAGAATGGAGGAGTGTGAACTCACAATGGAGGTGTGTAAAGTCACAGAATGGAGGTGTGTGAAGTCATAGAATGGAAGTGTGTGAAGTCATAGAATGGAGGTGTGTGGAGTCACAGAATGGAGGGTATGAGGTCATAGAATGGAGGTGTGCGAAGTCACAGAATTGAGGTGTTTGAAGTCATATATTGGAGGTGTGTGAAGTCAAAATGGATGTGTGAAGTCATAGAATGGAGTTGTGTGAAATCATAGAATGAGGGTGTGTGAGGTCATAGAAGGGAGGTGTGTGAAGTCACAGAATGGAGGTGTGTGAAGTCATAAAATGGAGGTGGGTGAAGTCATAGAAAGAGGTGTGGGAAGTCATAGAATGGAGGAGTGTGAAGTCATAGAGTGGAGGTGAGTGAAGTCACATATTCGAAGTCTGTGAAGTAGTGGAATGGAAGTGTGTGAATTCAGAATGGAGGTGTGTGAAGTCATAGAATGGAGGTTTGTGAACTCATAGAATGGAGGTGTGTGATGACACAATGGAAGTGTGTGAAGTCATAGAATGGAGGTGTGTGAAGTCACAGAATGGAGGTGTGAGAAGTCAAAATGGAGGTGTGTGACGTCATAAAATGGAGGTGTGTGAAGTCATAGAATGGAGGTGTGTGAAATCATAGAATGGAGGTTTGTGAAGTGACAGAATAGAGGTGTGTGATGTCAGAATGGAGGTGTGTGAAGTCATAGATGGAGTTGTGTGAAGTCATAGTATGGAGGTGTTTGAAACCATAGAATGGAGTTTTGTGAAGTCACAGAATGGAGCTGTGTGAATTCAGAATGGAGGTTTGTGAAGTAATAGAATGGAGGTGTGTGAAGTCAGAATGGAGGTGTGTGAACTCATAGAATGGAGGTGTGTGACATCACAATGGAGGTGTGTGAAGTCATAGAATGCAGGTGTGTGAAGTCACAGAATGGAGTTGTGTGAAATCATAGAATGGAGGTATGTAAAGTCACAGAATGGAGGTGTGTAAAGTCATAGAATGGAGGTGTGTGAAGTTATAGAATGGATGTTTGTAAAGTAAGAATGGAGTTGTGTGAAGTCATAGAATGGAGCTCTGTGAAGTCAGAATGGAGGTGTGTGAAATCACAGAATGGAGGTATGTGAAGTCATAGAATGGAGGTGTGTGAAGTCATAGAATGTATGTTTGTGAAGTAAGAAGAAGGTGTGTGAAGTTATAGAATGGAGGTGTGTGAAGTCACAGAATGGAGGTGTGTGAAGTCATAGAACGGAGGTGTGTGAAGTCATAGAATGGAGGTGTGTGAAGTCATATAATGGAGGTGTGTGAAGTGACAGAATGGAGGTGTGTGAAGTCAGAATGGAGGTGTGAAATCATAGAATGGAGGTGTGTGAAGTCACATAGTGGAGGTGTGGGAAGTCACAGAATGGAGGTGTGTGACGTCACAGAATGGATGTGTGTGAAGTCAGAATGGAGGTGTGTAAAGTCACAGAATGGAGGTGTGTGAAGTCATAGAATGGAAGTGTGTGAAGTCATAGAATGGAGGTCTGTGAAGTCACAGAATGGAAGGTATGAACTCATAGAATGGAGGTGTGTGAAGTCACAGAATCGAGGTGTTTGAAATCATATATTGGAGGTGCGTGAAGTCAAAATGGATGTGTGAAGTCATAGAATGGAGGTGTGTGAAATCATAGAATGAGGGTGTGTGAGGTCATAGAATGGAGGTGTGTGAAGACACAGAATGGAGGTGTGTGAAGTCATAAAATGGAGATGGGTGAAGTCATAGAAAGGAGGTGTGGGAAGTCATAGATTGGAGGAGTGTGAAGTATTACAGTGGAGGTGAGTGAAGTCACATATTCGAGGTCTGTGAAGTCATAGAATGGAGGTGTGAGAAGTCAGAATGGAGGTGTGTGAAGTCATAGAATGGAGGTGTGTGAACTCATAGAATGGAGGTGTGTGACGTCACAAAGGAAGTATGTGAAGTCATAGAATGGAGGTGTGTGAAGTCACAGAATGGAGGTGTGAGAAGCCAAAATGGAGGTGTGTGATGTCATAAAATGGAGGTGTGTGAAGTCATAGAATGGAGGTGTGTGAAATCATAGAATGGAGGTGTGTGAAGTCACAGAGTGGAGGTGTGTGAACTCAGAATGGAGGTGTGTGAAGTCACAGAATGGAGGTGTGTGAAGTCATAGCATGGAGGTATGTGAAATCATAGAATGGAAATGTGTGAAGTCATAGAATGGAGGTGTGTGATGTCACAGAATGAAGGTGTGTGAAGTCATAGAATGGAGGTGCGTGAAGTCACAGAAGGAATGTGTGTGAAGTCACATAATTGAGGTGTGTGAAGTCAAAATAGAGGTGTGTGACGTCATAAACTGGAGGTGTGTGAAGTCATAGAATTGAGGTGTGAGAAATCATAGAATGGAGGTTTGTGAAGTCACAGAATGGAAGTGTGTGAAGTCACAGAATGGAGGTTTGTGAAGTCTTAGAATGGAGGTATGTGAAGTCACAGAATGGAGGTGGGTGAAGTCACAGAAAGGAGGTGTGTGAAGTCATAGAATGGAGGTGTGTGAAGTCACAGAATGGACGGGTATGAAGTCATATATTTTAGGTGTGTGAAGTCAAAATGGATGTGTGAAATCATAGAATGGAGGTGTGTTAAATCATAGAATGTTGGTGTGTGAAGTCATAGAATGGAGGTGTGTGAAGTCACAGAATGGAGGTGTGTGAAGTCACAGAATGGACGTGTGTGAACTCAGAATGGAGGTTTGTGAAGTCACAGAATGGAGGTGTGTGAAGTCATAGAATGGAAGTGTGTGAAGTCATAGAATGGAGGTGTTTGAAGTCAGAATGGAGATGTGTGACGTCACCGAATGGAGTTGTGTCAACTCAGAATGGAGGTGTGTGAAGTCACAGAATGGAGGTTTGTGAAGTCATAGAATGGACGTGTGTGAAGTCATAGAATGGATGTTTCTGAAGGAAAAATGAAGGTGTGTGAAGTCAAAGAATGGAGGTGTGTGAAGTCAGAGAATGGAGGTGTGTGAAGTCAGAATGGAGGTGGGTAGTCATAGATTGGAGGTGGGTGACATCATAGAAAGGAGGTGTGGTAAGTCATAGAATGGAGCAGTGTGAAGTCATAGATGCAGGTGAGTGAAGTCACAGATTCGATGTCTGTGAAGTCATAGAATGGAGGTGTGTGATGTCAGAATGGAGGTGTGCGAAGTCAAAGCATAGAGGTTTGTGATGTCAGAATGGAGGTGTGTGAAGTCATAGATGGAGTTGTGTGAAGTCGAAGTATGGAGGTGTGTGAAACCATAGAATGGAGTTTTGTGAAGTCACACAATGGAGCTGTGTGAATTCAGAATGGAGGTGTGTGAAGTAATAGAATGGAGGTGTGTGAAGTCAGAATGGAGGTGTGTGAACTCATAGAATGGAGGTGTGTGACGTCACAATGGAAGTGTGAAGTCATAGAATGGAGGTGTGTGAAGTCACAGAATGGAGGTGTGTGAAGTCATAGAATGGAGGTATGTGAAGTCACAGAATGGAGGTGTGTGAAGTCATAGAATGGAGGTGTGTGAAGTTATAGAATGGATGTTTGTAAAGTAAGAATGGAGGTGTGTGAATTCATAGAATGGAGCTGTGTGAAGTCAGAATGGAGGTGTGTGAAGTCACAGAATGGAGGTGTGTGAAGTCACAGAATGGAGGTGTGTGAAGTCACAGAATGGAAGTGTGTGAAGTCATAGAATTGAGGTGTGTGAAGTCAGAATGGAGGTGTGTGAAGTCACCGAATGCAGGTGTGTGAACTCCGAATGGAGGTGTGTGAAGTCACAAAATGGAGGTTTGCGAAGTCATAGAATGGAGGTGTGTGAAGAAATATTGTGGTGTGTGAACTCATAGAATGGATGTGTGTGAACTAACAGAATGGAGGTGTGTGAAGTCGTGGAATGGAGGTGTTTGAAGTCAAAGAATGGAGGTGTGTGAAGTCAACAATGGTGGTGTGTGAAGTCACAGAATGGAGGTGTGTGAAGTCATAGAATGGAAGTGTGTGAACTCAAAACGGAGGTGTGTGAACTCAAAGAATGGAGGTGTGTGAAGTCACAGAAGGGAGGTGTGTGAAATCAAAATGGTGGTGTGTGAAGTCACAAATTGAGGAGGGTGAAGTCACAGAATGTAGGTGTGTGAAGTCAAAATGGAGGTGTGTGAAGTCAAAGAATGGAGGTGTGTGAACTCATAGAATGGAGGTGTGTGAAGTCATGGAATGGAGGTTTGTGAAGTGAAATATTGGAAGTGTGGGAAGTTACAGAAAGAAGATGTGTGAAGTCATAGAATAGAGGTGTGTGAAGTCAGAATGCAGGTGTGGGAAGTCATAGAATGGAGGTGTGTGAAGTCATAGAATGGAGGTGTTTGAAGTCAGAATGGAGATGTGTGACGTCACCGAATGGAGTTGTGTCAACTCAGAATGGAGGTGTGTGAAGTCACAGAATGGAGGTTTGTGAAGTCATAGAATGGAGGTGTGTGAAGTCAGAGAATGGAGGTGTGTGAAATCAGAATGGAGGTGGGTAGTCATAGATTGGAGGTGGGTGACATCATAGAAAGGAGGTGTGGTAAGTCATAGAATGGAGGAGTGAGAAGTCATAGAGTGCAGGTGAGAGAAGTCACAGATTCGAGGTCTGTGAAGTCATAGAATGGAGGTGTGTGATGTCAGAATGGAGGTGTGCGAAGTCATAGAATAGAGGTGTGTGATGTCAAAATGGAGGTGTGTGAAGTCATAGATGGAGTTGTGTCAAGTCATAGTATGGAGGTGTGTGAAACCATAGAATGGAGTTTTGTGAAGTCACAGAATGAGGCTTTGTGAATTCAGAATGGAGGTGTGTGAAGTAATAGAATGGAGGTGTGTGAAGTCAAAATGGATGTGTGAAGTTATAGAATGGAGGTGTGTTAAATCATAGAATGAGGGTGTGTGAGGTCATAGAATGGAGGTGTGTGAAGTCACAGAATGGAGGTGTGTGAAGTCATAAAATGGAGGTGGGTGAAGTCATAGAAAGGAGGTGTGGGAAGTCATAGAATGGAGGAGTGTGAAGTCATAGAGTGGAGGTGAGTGAAGTCACATATTCGAGGTCTGTGAAGTCATAGAATGGAGGTGTGTGAAGTCAGAATGGAGGTGTGTGAAGTCATAGAATGGAGGTGTGTGAACTCATAGAATGGAGGTGTGTGACGTCACAATGGAAGTGTGTGAACTCATAGAATAGAGGTGTGTGAAGTCACAGAATGGAGGTGTGTGAAGTCATAAAATGGAGGTATGTGAAGTCACAGAATGGAGGTGTGTGAAGTCATAGAATGGAGGTGTGTGAAGTTATAGAATGGATGTTTGTAAAGTAAAATGGAGGTGTGTGAAGTCAAAGAATGGAGCTGTGTGAAGTCAGAATGGAGGTGTGTGAAGTCACAGAATGGAGGTGTGTGAAGTCACAGAATGGAGGTGTGTGAAGTCATAGAATGGAGGTATGTGAAATCACAGAATGGAGGTGTGTAAAGTCATAGAATGGAGGTGTGTGAAGTTATAGAATGGATGTTTGTAAAGTAAGAATGGAGGTGTGTGAAGTCATAGAATGGAGCTGTGTGAAGTCAGAATGGAGGTGTGTGAAGTCACAGAATGGAGGTGTGTGAAGTCACAGAATGGAAGTGTGTGAAGTCATAGTATTGAGGTGTGTGAAGTCAGAATGGAGGTGTGTGAAGACACTGAATGGAGGTGTGTGAACTCCGAATGGAGGTGTGTGAAGTCACAGAATGGAGGTTTGCGAAGTCATAGAATGGAGGTGTGTGAAGACAAAATTGTGGTGTGTGAACTCATAGAATGGATGTGTGTGAACTAATAGAATGGAGGTGTGTGAAGTCGTGGAATGGAGGTGTGTGAAGTCAAAGAATGGAGGTGTGTGAAGTCAAACAATGGTGGTGTGTGAAGTCACATAATGGAGGTGTGTGAAGTCAAAGAATGGAAGTGTGTGAACTCAAAACGGAGGTGTGTGAACTCAAAGAACGGAGGTGTGTGAAGTCACATAATGGAGGTGTGTGAAATCAAAATGGTGGTGTGTGAAATCACAAATGGAGGTGTGTGAAGTCACAGAATGTAGGTGTGTGAAGTCAAAATGGAGGTGTGTGAAGTCAAAGAATGGAGGTGTGTGAACTCATAGAATGAAGGTTTGTGAAGTCATGGAATGGAGGTTTGTGAAGTCAAACATTGGAAGTGTAGGAAGTTACAGAAAGAAGATGTGTGAAGTCATAGAATGGAGGTGTGTGAAGTCAGAATGCAGGTGTGGGAAGTCATAGAATGGAGGTGTGTGAAGTCATAGAATGGAGGTGTGTGAAGTCATAGAATGGAAGTGTGTGAAGTCATAGAATGGAGGTGTGTGATGTCACAGAATGGAGGTGTGTGAAGTCAGAATGGAGGTGTGAAGTCATAGAATGGAGGTGGGTGAAGTCATAGAATGGAATGGTGTGAAGTCATAGAATGGAGGTGTGTGAAGTCACAGAATGGAGATGTGTGACATCACAGAATGGAGGAGTGTGAACTCACAATGGAGGTGTGTAAAGTCACAGAATGGAGGTGTGTGAAGTCATAGAATGGAAGTGTGTGAAGTCATAGAATGGAGGTGTGTGGAGTCACAGAATGGAGGGTATGAGGTCATAGAATGGAGGTGTGTGAAGTGAGAGAATTGAAGTGTTTCATGTCATATATTGGAGGTGAGTGAAGTCAAAATGGATGTGTGAAGTCATAGAATGGAGGTGTGTGAAATCATAGATTGAGGGTGTATGAGGTCATAGAATGGAGGTGTGTGAATTCACAGAATGGAGGTGTGTGAAGTCATAAAATGGAGGTGGGTGAAGTCATAGAAAGGAGGTGTGGGAAGTCAGAAGGGAGGTGTGTGAAGTCATAGAATGGAGGTGTGTGAACTCATAGAATGGAGGTGTGTGATGTCACAATGGAAGTGTGTGAAGTCATAGAATGGAGGTGTGTGAAGTCACAGAATGGAGGTGTGAAAAGTCAAAATGGAGGTGTGTGACGTCATAAAATGGAGGTGTGTGAAGTCATAGAATTGAGGTGTGTGAAATCATAGAATGGAGGTTTGTGAAGTCACAGAATGGAGGTGTGTGAACTCAGAATGGAGGTGTGTGAAGTCACAGAATGGAGGTTTGTGAAGTCATAGCATGGAGGTATGTGAAATCATAGAATGGAAGTGTGTGAAGTCATAGAATGGAGGTGTGTGAAATCACAGAACTGAGGTGTTTGAAGTCATATGTTAGAGGTGTGTGAAGTCAAAATGGATGTCTGAAGTCATAGAATGGAGGTCTGTGAAATCATAGAATGAGGGTGTGTGAGGTCATAAAATGGAGTTGTGTGAAGACACAGAATGGAAGTGTGTGAAGTCACACAATGGAGGTGTGTGAAGTCACAGAATGGAGGTGTGTGAAGTCACAGAATGGAGGTGTGTGAAGTCATAGAATGGAAGTGTGTGAAGTCATAGAATGGAGGTGTTTGAAGTCAGAATGGAGATGTGTGACGTCACCGAATGGAGTTGTGTCAACTCAGAATGGAGGTGTGTGAAGTCACAGAATGGAGGTTTGTGAAGTCATAGAATGGACGTGTGTGAAGTCATAGAATGGAAGTTTCTGAAGGAAAAATGAAGGTGTGTGAAGTCAAAGAATGGAGGTGTGTGAAGTCAGAGAATGGAGGTGTGTGAAGTCAGAATGGAGGTGGGTAGTCATAGATTGGAGGTGGGTGACATCATAGAAAGGAGGTGTGGTAAGTCATAGAATGGAGCAGTGTGAAGTCATAGAGTGCAGGTGAGTGAAGTCACAGATTCGATGTCTGTGAAGTCATAGAGTGGAGGTGTGTGATGTCAGAATGGAGGTGTGCGAAGTCAAAGCATAGAGGTGTGTGATGTCAGAATGGAGGTGTGTGAAGTCATAGATGGAGTTGTGTGAAGTCGTAGTATGGAGGTGTGTGAAACCATAGAATGGAGTTTTGTGAAGTCACACAATGGAGCTGTGTGAATACAGAATGGAGGTGTGTGAAGTAATAGAATGGAGGTGTGTGAAGTCAGAATGGAGGTGTGTGAACTCATAGAATGCAGGTGTGTGACATCACAATGGAAGTGTGTGAAGTCATAGAATGGAGGTGTGTGAAGTCACAGAATGGAGGTGTGTGAAGTCATAGAATGGAGGTATGTGAAGTCAGAGAATGGAGGTGTGTGAAGTCATAGAATGGATGTTTGTAAAGTAAGAATGGAGGTGTGTGAATTCATAGAATGGAGCTGTGTGAAGTCAGAATGGAGGTGTGTGAAGTCACAGAATGGAGGTGTGTGAAGTCACAGAATGGAGGTGTGTGAAGTCACAGAATGGAAGTGTGTGAAGTCATAGAATTGAGGTGTGTGAAGTCAGAATGGAGGTGTGTGAAGTCACCGAATGCAGGTGTGTGAACTCCGAATGGAGGTGTGTGAAGTCACAGAATGGAGGTTTGCGAAGTCATAGAATGGAGGTGTGTGAAGAAATATTGTGGTGTGTGAACTCATAGAATGGATGTGTGTGAACTAACAGAATGGAGGTGTGTGAAGTCGTGGAATGGAGGTGTTTGAAGTCAAAGAATGGAGGTGTGTGAAGTCAACAATGGTGGTGTGTGAAGTCACAGAATGGAGGTGTGTGAAGTCACAGAATGGAAGTGTGTGAACTCAAAACGGAGGTGTGTGAACTCAAAGAATGGAGGTGTGTGAAGTCACAGAATGGAGGTGTGTGAAATCAAAATGGTGGTGTGTGAAGTCACAAATTGAGGAGGGTGAAGTCACAGAATGTAGGTGTGTGAAGTCAAAATGGAGGTGTGTGAAGTCAAAGAATGGAGGTGTGTGAACTCATAGAATGGAGGTGTGTGAAGTCATGGAATGGAGGTTTGTGAAGTGAAATATTGGAAGTGTGGGAAGTTACAGAAAGAAGATGTGTGAAGTCATAGAATGGAGGTGTGTGAAGTCAGAATGCAGGTGTGGGAAGTCATAGAATGGAGGTGTGTGAAGTCATAGAATGGAGGTGTTTGAAGTCAGAATGGAGATGTGTGACGTCACCGAATGGAGTTGTGTCAACTCAGAATGGAGGTGTGTGAAGTCACAGAATGGAGGTTTGTGAAGTCATAGAATGGAGGTGTGTGAAGTCATAGAATGGATGTTTCTGAAGGAAAAATGAAGGTGTGTGAAGTCATAGAATGGAGGTGTGTGAAGTCAGAGAATGGAGGTGTGTGAAATCAGAATGGAGGTGGGTAGTCATAGATTGGAGGTGGGTGACGTCATAGAAAGGAGGTGTGGTAAGTCATAGAATGGAGGAGTGAGAAGTCATAGAGTGCAGGTGAGAGAAGTCACAGATTCGAGGTCTGTGAAGTCATAGAATGGAGGTGTGTGATGTCAGAATGGAGGTGTGCGAAGTCATAGAATAGAGGTGTGTGATGTCAAAATGGAGGTGTGTGAAGTCATAGATGGAGTTGTGTCAAGTCATAGTATGGAGGTGTGTGAAACCATAGAATGGAGTTTTGTGAAGTCACAGAATGAGGCTTTGTGAATTCAGAATGGAGGTGTGTGAAGTAATAGAATGGAGGTGTGTGAAGTCAAAGTGGATGTGTGAAGTTATAGAATGGAGGTGTGTTAAATCATAGAATGAGGGTGTGTGAGGTCATAGAATGGAGGTGTGTGAAGTCACAGAATAGAGGTGTGTGAAGTCATAAAATGGAGGTGGGTGAAGTCATAGAAAGGAGGTGTGGGAAGTCATAGAATGGAGGAGTGTGAAGTCATAGAGTGGAGTTGAGTGAAGTCACATATTCGAGGTCTGTGAAGTCATAGAATGGAGGTGTGTGAAGTCAGAATGGAGGTGTGTGAAGTCATAGAATGGAGGTGTGTGAACTCATAGAATGGAGGTGTGTGACGTCACAATGGAAGTGTGTGAACTCATAGAATAGAGGTGTGTGAAGTCACAGAATGGAGGTGTGTGAAGTCATAGAATGGAGGTATGTGAAGTCACAGAATGGAGGTGTGTGAAGTCATAGAATGGAGGTGTGTGAAGTTATAGAATGGATGTTTGTAAAGTAAGAATGGAGGTGTGTGAAGTCAAAGAATGGAGCTGTGTGAAGTCAGAATGGAGGTGTGTGAAGTCACAGAATGGAGGTGTGTGAAGTCACAGAATGGAGGTGTGTGAAGTCATAGAATGGAGGTATGTGAAATCACAGAATGGAGGTGTGTAAAGTCATAGAATGGAGGTGTGTGAAGTTATAGAATGGATGTTTGTAAAGTAAGAATGGAGGTGTGTGAAGTCATAGAATGGAGCTGTGTGAAGTCAGAATGGAGGTGTGTGAAGTCACAGAATGGAGGTGTGTGAAGTCACAGAATGGAAGTGTGTGAAGTCATAGTATTGAGGTGTGTGAAGTCAGAATGGAGGTGTGTGAAGACACTGAATGGAGGTGTGTGAACTCCGAATGGAGGTGTGTGAAGTCACAGAATGGAGGTTTGCGAAGTCATAGAATGGAGGTGTGTGAAGACAAAATTGTGGTGTGTGAACTCATAGAATGGATGTGTGTGAACTAATAGAATGGAGGTGTGTGAAGTCGTGGAATGGAGGTGTGTGAAGTCAAAGAATGGAGGTGTGTGAAGTCAAACAATGGTGGTGTGTGAAGTCACATAATGGAGGTGTGTGAAGTCAAAGAATGGAAGTGTGTGAACTCAAAACGGAGGTGTGTGAACTCAAAGAACGGAGGTGTGTGAAGTCACATAATGGAGGTGTGTGAAATCAAAATGGTGGTGTGTGAAATCACAAATGGAGGTGTGTGAAGTCACAGAATGTAGGTGTGTGAAGTCAAAATGGAGGTGTGTGAAGTCAAAGAATGGAGGTGTGTGAACTCATAGAATGAAGGTGTGTGAAGTCATGGAATGGAGGTTTGTGAAGTCAAACATTGGAAGTGTAGGAAGTTACAGAAAGAAGATGTGTGAAGTCATAGAATGGAGGTGTGTGAAGTCAGAATGCAGGTGTGGGAAGTCATAGAATGGAGGTGTGTGAAGTCATAGAATGGAGGTGTGTGAAGTCATAGAATGGAAGTGTGTGAAGTCATAGAATGGAGGTGTGTGATGTCACAGAATGGAGGTGTGTGAAGTCAGAATGGAGGTGTGAAGTCATAGAATGGAGGTGGGTGAAGTCATAGAATGGAATGGTGTGAAGTCATAGAATGGAGGTGTGTGAAGTCACAGAATGGAGATGTGTGACATCACAGAATGGAGGAGTGTGAACTCACAATGGAGGTGTGTAAAGTCACAGAATGGAGGTGTGTGAAGTCATAGAATGGAAGTGTGTGAAGTCATAGAATGGAGGTGTGTGGAGTCACAGAATGGAGGGTATGAGGTCATAGAATGGAGGTGTGTGAAGTGAGAGAATTGAAGTGTTTCATGTCATATATTGGAGGTGAGTGAAGTCAAAATGGATGTGTGAAGTCATAGAATGGAGGTGTGTGAAATCATAGATTGAGGGTGTATGAGGTCATAGAATGGAGGTGTGTGAATTCACAGAATGGAGGTGTGTGAAGTCATAAAATGGAGGTGGGTGAAGTCATAGAAAGGAGGTGTGGGAAGTCAGAAGGGAGGTGTGTGAAGTCATAGAATGGAGGTGTGTGAACTCATAGAATGGAGTTGTGTGATGTCACAATGGAAGTGTGTGAAGTCATAGAATGGAGGTGTGTGAAGTCACAGAATGGAGGTGTGAAAAGTCAAAATGGAGGTGTGTGACGTCATAAAATGGAGGTGTGTGAAGTCATAGAATTGAGGTGTGTGAAATCATAGAATGGAGGTTTGTGAAGTCACAGAATGGAGGTATGTGAACTCAGAATGGAGGTGTGTGAAGTCACAGAATGGAGGTTTGTGAAGTCATAGCATGGAGGTATGTGAAATCATAGAATGGAAGTGTGTGAAGTCATAGAATGTAGGTGTGTGAAATCACAGAACTGAGATGTTTGAAGTCATATGTTAGAGGTGTGTGAAGTCAAAATGGATGTCTGAAGTCATAGAATGGAGGTCTGTGAAATCATAGAATGAGGGTGTGTGAGGTCATAAAATGGAGTTGTGTGAAGACACAGAATGGAAGTGTGTGAAGTCACACAATGGAGGTGTGTGAAGTCACAGAATGGAGGTGTGTGAAGTCACAGAATGGACGTGTGTGAACTCAGAATGGAGGTTTGTGAAGTCACAGAATGGAGGTGTGTGAAGTCATAGAATGGAAGTGTGTGAAGTCATAGAATGGAGGTGTTTGAAGTCAGAATGGAGATGTGTGACGTCACCGAATGGAGTTGTGTCAACTCAGAATGGAGGTGTGTGAAGTCACAGAATGGAGGTTTGTGAAGTCATAGAATGGACGTGTGTGAAGTCATAGAATGGATGTTTCTGAAGGAAAAACTGAAGGTGTGTGAAGTCAAAGAATGGAGGTGTGTGAAGTCAGAAAATGGAGGTGTGTGAAGTCAGAATGGAGGTGGGTAGTCATAGATTGGAGGTGGGTGACATCATAGAAAGGAGGTGTGGTAAGTCATAGAATGGAGCAGTGTGAAGTCATAGAGTGCAGGTGAGTGAAGTCACAGATTCGATGTCTGTGAAGTCATAGAATGGAGGTGTGTGATGTCAGAATGGAGGTGTGCAGAGTCAAAGCATAGAGGTGTGTGATGTCAGAATGGAGGTGTGTGAAGTCATAGATGGAGTTGTGTGAAGTCGTAGTATGGAGGTGTGTGAAACCATAGAATGGAGTTTTGTGAAGTCACACAATGGAGCTGTGTGAATTCAGAATGGAGGTGTGTGAAGTATTAGAATGGAGGTGTGTGACGTCACAATGGAAGTGTGTGAAGTCACAGAATGGAGGTGTGTGAAGTCACAGAATGGAGGTGTGTGAAGTCATAGAATGGGGGTATGTGAAGTCACAGAATGGAGGTGTGTGAAGTCATAGAATGGAGGTGTGTGAAGTTATAGAATAGATGTTTGTAAAGTAAGAATGGAGGTGTGTGAATTCATAGAATGGAGCTGTGTGAAGTCAGAATGGAGGTGTGTGAAGTCACAGAATGGAGGTGTGTGAAGTCCAGAATGGAGGTGTGTGAAGTCACAGAATGGAAGTGTGTGAAGTCATAGAATTGAGGTGTATGAAGTCAGAATGGAGGTGTGTGAAGTCACCGAATGCAGGTGTGTGAACTCCGAATGGAGGTGTGTGAAGTCACAGAATGGAGGTTTGTGAAGTCATAGAATGGAGGTGTGTGAAGAAATATTGTGGTGTGTGAACTCATAGAATGGATGTGTGTGAACTAACAGAATGGAGGTGTGTGAAGTCGTGGAATGGAGGTGTTTGAAGTCAAAGAATGGTGGTGTGTGAAGTCACAGAATGGAGGTGTGTGAAGTCACAGAATGGAAGTGTGTGAATTCAAAACGGAGGTGTGTGAACTCAAAGAATGGAGGTGTGTGAAGTCACAGAATGGAGGTGTGTGAAATCAAAATGGTGGTGTGTGAAGTCACAAATTGAGGAGGGTGAAGTCACAGAATGTAGGTGTGTGAAGTCAAAATGGAGGTGTGTGAAGTCAAAGAATGGAGGTGTGTGAACTCATAGAATGGAGGTGTGTGAAGTCATGGAATGGAGGTTTGTGAAGTGAAATATTGGAAGTGTGGGAAGTTACAGAAATAAGATGTGTGAAGTCATAGAATAGAGGTGTGTGAAGTCAGAATGCAGGTGTGGGAAGTCATAGAATGGAGGTGTGTGAAGTCATAGAATGGAGGTGTGTGAAGTCATAGAATGGAAGTGTGTGAAGTCATAGAATGGAGGTGTGTGATGTCACAGAATGGAGGTGTGTGAAGTCATAGAATGGAATTGTGTGAAGTCATAGAATGGAGGTGTGTGAAGTCACAGAATGGAGGTGTGTGACATCACAGAATGGAGGAGTGTGAACTCACAATGGAGGTGTGTAAAGTCACAGAATGGAGGTGTGTGAAGTCATAGAATGGAAGTGTGTGAAGTCATAGAATGGAGGTGTGTGGAGTCACAGATTGGAGGATATGAGGTCATAGAATGGAGGTGCGTGAAGTCACAGAATTGAGGTGTTTGAAGTCATATATTGGAGGTGTGTGAAGTCAAAATGGATGTGTGAAGTCATAGAATGGATTTGTGTGAAATCATAGAATGAGGGTGTGTGAGGTCATAGAATGGAGGTGTGTGAAGTCACAGAATGGAGGTGTGTGAAGTCATAAAATGGAGGTGGGTGAAGTCATAGAAAGGAGGTGTGGGAAGTCATAGAATGGAGGAGTGTGAAGGCATAGAGTGGAGGTGAGTGAAGTCACATATTCGAGGACTGTGAAGTCGTGGAATGGAAGTGTGTGAATTCAGAATGGAGGTGTGTGAAGTCATAGAATGGAGGTTTGTGAACTCATAGAATGGAGGTGTGTGATGTCACAAAGGAAGTGTGTGAAGTCATAGAATGGAGGTGTGTGAAGTCACAGAATGGAGGTGTGAGAAGTCAAAATGGAGTTTGTGACGTCATAAAATGGAGGTGTGTGAAGTCATAGAATGGAGGTGTGTGAAATCATAGAATGGAGGTTTGTGAAGTGACAGAATAGAGGTGTGTGATGTCAGAATGGAGGTGTGTGAAGTCATAGATGGAGTTGTGTGAAGTCATAGTATGGAGGTGTGTGAAACCATAGAATGGAGTTTTGTGAAGTCACAGAATGGAGCTGTGTGAATTCAGAATGGAGGTGTGTGAAGTAATAGAATGGAGGTGTGTGAAGTCAGAATGGAGGTGTGTGAACTCATAGAATGGAGGTGTGTGACGTCACAATGGAAGTGTGTGAAGTCATAGAATGCAGGTGTGTGAAGTCACAGATTGGAGTTGTTTGAAATCATAGAATGGAGGTATGTAAAGTCACAGAATGGAGGTGTGTAAAGTCATAGAATGGAGGTGTGTGAAGTTATAGAATGGATGTTTGTAAAGTAAGAATGGAGGTGTGTGAATTCATAGAATGGAGCTGTGTGAAGTCAGAATGGAGGTGTGTGAAGTCACAGAATGGAGGTATGTGAAGTCATAGAATGGAGGTGTGTGAAGTCATAAAATGTATGTTTGTGAAGTAAGAAGAAGGTGTGTGAAGTTATAGAATGGAGGTGTGTGAAGTCACAGAATGGAGGTGTGTGAAGTCATAGAACGGAGGTGTGTGAAGTCATAGAATGGAGGTGTGTGAAGTCATAGAATGGAGGTGTGTGAAGTGACAGAATGGAGGTGTGTGAAGTCAGAATGGAGGTGTGAAATCATAGAATGGAGGTGTGTGAAGTCACATAGTGGAGGTGTGGGAAGTCACAGAATGGAGGTGTGTGACGTCACAGAATGGATGTGTGTGAAGTCAGAATGGAGGTGTGTAAAGTCACAGAATGGAGGTGTGTGAAGTCATAGAATGGAAGTGTGTGAAGTCATAGAATGGAGGTCTGTGAAGTCACAGAATGGAAGGTATGAACTCATAGAATGGAGTTGTGTGAAGTCACAGAATCGAGGTGTTTGAAGTCATATATTGGAGGTGCGTGAAGTCAAAATGGATGTGTGAAGTCATAGAATGGAGGTGTGTGAAATCATAGAATGAGGGTGTGTGAGGTCATAGAATGGAGGTGTGTGAAGTCACAGAATGGAGGTGTGTGAAGTCATAAAATGGAGATGGGTGAAGTCATAGAAAGGAGGTGTGGGAAGTCATAGATTGGAGGAGTGTGATGTATTACAGTGGAGGTGAGTGAAGTCACATATTCGAGGTCTGTGAAGTCATAGAATGGAGGTGTGAGAAGTCTGAATGGAGGTGTGTGAAGTCATAGAATGGAGGTGTGTGAACTCATAGAATGGAGGTGTGTGACGTCACAAAGGAAGTGTGTGAAGTCATAGAATGGAGGTGTGTGAAGTCACAGAATGGAGGTGTGAGAAGCCAAAATGGAGGTGTGTGACGTCATAAAATGGAGGTGTGTGAAGTCATAGAATGGAGGTGTGTGAAATCATAGAATGGAGGTGTGTGAAGTCACAGAGTGGAGGTGTGTGAACTCAGAATGGAGGTGTGTGAAGTCACAGAATGGAGGTGTGTGAAGTCATAGCATGGAGGTATGTGAAATCATAGAATGGAAATGTGTGAAGTCATAGAATGGAGGTGTGTGATGTCACAGAATGAAGGTGTGTGAAGTCATAGAATGGAGGTGCGTGAAGTCACAGAAGGGATGTGTGTGAAGTCACATAATTGAGGTGTGTGAAGTCAAAACAGAGGTGTGTGACGTCATAAACTGGAGGTGTGTGAAGTCATAGAATTGAGGTGTGAGAAATCATAGAATGGAGGTTTGTGAAGTCACAGAATGGAGGTGTGTGAAGTCACAGAATGGAGGTTTGTGAAGTCTTAGAATGGAGGTATGTGAAGTCACAGAATGGAGGTGGGTGAAGTCACAGAAAGGAGGTGTGTGAAGTCATAGAATGGAGGTGTGTGAAGTCACAGAATGGACGGGTATGAAGTCATATATTTTAGGTGTGTGAAGTCAAAATGGATGTGTGAAATCATAGAATGGAGGTGTGTTAAATCATAGAATGTTGGTGTGTGAAGTCATAGAATGGAGGTGTGTGAAGTCACAGAATGGAGGTGTGTGAAGTCACAGAATGGACGTGTGTGAACTCAGAATGGAGGTTTGTGAAGTCACAGAATGGAGGTGTGTGAAGTCATAGAATGGAAGTGTGTGAAGTCATAGAATGGAGGTGTTTGAAGTCAGAATGGAGATGTGTGACGTCACCGAATGGAGTTGTGTCAACTCAGAATGGAGGTGTGTGAAGTCACAGAATGGAGGTTTGTGAAGTCATAGAATGGACGTGTGTGAAGTCATAGAATGGATGTTTCTGAAGGAAAAATGAAGGTGTGTGAAGTCAAAGAATGGAGGTGTGTGAAGTCAGAGAATGGAGGTGTGTGAAGTCAGAATGGAGGTGGGTAGTCATAGATTGGAGGTGGGTGACATCATAGAAAGGAGGTGTGGTAAGTCATAGAATGGAGCAGTGTGAAGTCATAGAGTGCAGGTGAGTGAAGTCACAGATTCGATGTCTGTGAAGTCATAGAATGGAGGTGTGTGATGTCAGAATGGAGGTGTGCGAAGTCATAGCATAGAGGTGTGTGATGTCAGAATGGAGGTGTGTGAAGTCATAGATGAAGTTGTGTGAAGTCGTAGTATGGAGGTGTGTGAAACCATAGAATGGAGTTTTGTGAAGTCACACAATGGAGCTGTGTGAATTCAGAATGGAGGTGTGTGAAGTAATAGAATGGAGGTGTGTGAAGTCAGAATGGAGGTGTGTGAACTCATAGAATGGAGGTGTGTGACGTCACAATGGAAGTGTGTGAAGTCATAGAATGGAGGTGTGTGAAGTCACAGAATGGAGGTGTGTGAAGTCATAGAAAGGAGGTATGTGAAGTCACAGAATGGAGGTGTGTGAAGTCATAGAATGGAGGTGTGTGAAGTTATAGAATGGATGTTTGTAAAGTAAGAATGGAGGTGTGTGAATTCATAGAATGGAGCTGTGTGAAGTCAGAATGGAGGTGTGTGAAATCACAGAATGGAGGTGTGTGAAGTCACAGAATGGAGGTGTGTGAAGTCACAGAATGGAAGTGTGTGAAGTCATAGAATTGAGGTGTGTGAAGTCAGAATGGAGGTGTGTGAAGTCACCGAATGCAGGTGTGTGAACTCCGAATGGAGGTGTGTGAAGTCACAGAATGGAGGTTTGCGAAGTCATAGAATGGAGGTGTGTGAAGAAATATTGTGGTGTGTGAACTCATAGAATGGATGTGTGTGAACTAACAGAATGGAGGTGTGTGAAGTCGTGGAATGGAGGTGTTTGAAGTCAAAGAATGGTGGTGTGTGAAGTCACAGAATGGGGGTGTGTGAAGTCACAGAATGGAAGTGTGTGAACTCAAAACGGAGGTGTGTGAACTCAAAGAATGGAGGTGTGTGAAGTCACAGAATGGAGGTGTGTGAAATCAAAATGGTGGTGTGTGAAGTCACAAATTGAGGAGGGTGAAGTCACAGAATGTAGGTGTGTGAAGTCAAAATGGAGGTGTGTGAAGTCAAAGAATGGAGGTGTGTGAACTCATAGAATGGAGGTGTGTGAAGTCATAGAATGGAGGTGTGTGAAGTCAGAATGGAGGTGTGTGAAGTCATAGAATGGAGGTGTGTGACGTCAGAATAGAGGTGTGTGAAGTCATAGAATGGAGGTGTGTGAAGTAACAGAATGGAGGTGTGGGAATTCATAGAATGGAAGTGTGTGAAGTCATAGAATGCAGTTGTGT
The DNA here is from genome assembly GCA_024803745.1 of Megascapheus bottae. Lineage (NCBI taxonomy): Eukaryota > Metazoa > Chordata > Mammalia > Rodentia > Geomyidae > Megascapheus > Megascapheus bottae. Next base: position 4,702,280 of record JANJXV010000052.1, on the reverse strand, counting down.
GAAGTCAGAATGGAGGTGTGTGAAGTCACCGAATGGAGGTGTGTGAACTCCGAATGGAGGTGTGTGAAGTCACAGAATGGAGGTTTGCGAAGTCATAGAATGGAGGTGTGTGAAGTCATAGAATGGATGTTTCTGAATTAAGAATGAAGGTGTGTGAAGTCATAGAATGGAGGTGTGTGAAGACAAAATTTTGGTGTTGAACTCATAGAATGGATGTTTGTGAACTAATAGAATGGAGGTGTGTGAAGTCAAAGAATGGATGTGTGTGAAGTAAAACAATGGTGGTGTGTGAAGTCACAGAATGGAGGTGTGTGAAGTCACAGAATGGAAGTGTGTGAAGTCAAAACGGAGGTGTGTGAAGTCAAAGAATGGAGGTGTGTGAAGTCACAGAATGGTGGTGTGTGAAATCAAAATGGTGGTGTGTGAAGTCGTAAATGGAGGTGTGTGAGGTCACAGAATGTAGGTGTGTGAAGTCAAATTGGAGGTGTGTGAAGTCAAAGAATGGAGGTGTGTGAACTCATAGAATGGAGGTGTGTGAGTCATGGAAGGGTGGTTTGTGAACTCAAACATTGGGAGTGTGGGAAGTTACAGAAAGAAGATGTGTGAAGACATACAATGGAGGTGTGTGAAGTCAGAATGCATGTGTAGGAAGTCATAGAATGGAGGTGTGTGAAGTCATAGAATGGTGGTGTCTGAAGTCATAGAGTGGAAGTGTGTGAAGTCATAGAATGGAGGTGTGTGATGTCATAGAGTGGAAGTGTGTGAAGTCATAGAATGGAGGTGGGTGAAGTCACGGAAGGGAGGTGTGTGAAGTCACAGAATGGAGGTGTGTGAAGTCACAGAATGGAGATGTGTGAAGTCAAAAAGGTGGTGTGAGAAGTCACAAACGTAAGTGTGTGAAGTCAAAGAATGGAGGTGTGAAGTCAAAATGGTTGTGTGTGAAGTCAAAGAATGTATGTGTGTGAAGTCATCGAATGGAGGTGTTTGAAGTCACAGAATGGAGGTGTGTGAAGTCTGAATAGAGGTGTGCGAAGTCATAGAATGGAGGAGTGTGAAGTCAGAATGGAGGTGTGTGAAGTCACAGAATGGAGGTGTGTGACGTCAGAATAGAGGTGTGTGAAGTCATAGAATGGAGGTGTGTGAAGTAACAGAATGGAGGTGTGGGAAGTCATAGAATGGAAGTGTGTGAAGTCATAGAATGGAGTTGTGTGAAGTCAGAATGGAGGTGTGTGAAGTAACCGAATGGAGGTGTGTGAACTCCGAATGTAGGTGTGTGAAGTCACAGAATGGAGGTTTGCGAAGTCATAGAATGGAGGTGTGTGAAGTCATAGAATGGATGTTTCTGAATTAAGAATGAAGGTGTGTGAAGTCATAGAATGGAGGTGTGTGAAGACAAAATTTTGGTGTTGAACTCATAGAATGGATGTTTGTGAACTAATAGAATGGAGGTGTGTGAAGTCAAAGAATGTGTGTGTGAAGTAAAACAATGGTGGTGTGTGAAGTCACAGAATGGAGGTGTGTGAAGTCACAGAATTGAAGTGTGTGAAGTCAAAACGGAGGTGTGTGAAGTCAAAGAATGGAGGTGTGTGAAGTCACAGAATGGTGGTGTGTGAAATCAAAATGGTGGAGTGTGAAGTCGTAAATGGAGGTGTGTGAGGTCACAGAATGTAGGTTTGTGAAGTCAAAATGGAGGTGTGTGAAGTCAAAGAATGGAGGTGTGTGAACTCATAGAATGGAGGTGTGTGAGTCATGGAAGGGTGGTTTGTGAACTCAAACATTGGGAGTGTGGGAAGTTACAGAAAGAAGATGTGTGAAGACATACAATGGAGGTGTGTGAAGTCAGAATGCATGTGTAGGAAGTCATAGAATGGAGGTGTGTGAAGTCATAGAATGGTGGTGTGTGAAGTCATAGAGTGGAAGTGTGTGAAGTCATAGAATGGAGGTGTGTGATGTCATAGAGTGGAGGTGTGTGAAGTCATAGAATGGAGGTGGGTGAAGTCACGGAAGGGAGGTGTGTGAAGTCACAGAATGGAGGTGTGTGAAGTCACAGAATCTAGATGTATGAAGTCAAAAAGGTGGTGTGAGAAGTCACAAACGTAAGTGTGTGAAGTCAAAGAATGGAGGTGTGAAGTCAAAATGGTTGTGTGTGAAGTCAAAGAATGTATGTGTGTGAAGTCATCGAATGGAGGTGTTTGAAGTCACAGAATGGAGGTGTGTGAAGTCTGAATAGAGGTGTGCGAAGTCATAGAATGGAGGAGTGTGAAGTCAGAATGGAGGTGTGTGAAGTCATAGAATGGAGGTGTGTGACGTCAGAATAGAGGTGTGTGAAGTCATAGAATGGAGGTGTGTGAAGTAACAGAATGGAGGTGTGGGAAGTCACAGAATGGAGGTGTGTGAAGTCACAGAATGGAGGTGTGTGATCTCACAATGGAGGTATGTAAAGTCACAGAATGGAGGTGTATGAAGTCATAGAATGGAAGTGTGTGAAGTCATAGAATGGAGGTGTGTGAAGTCACAGAATGGATGGTATGAACTCATAGAATGCAGGTGTGTGAAGTCACAGAATTCAGGTGTTTGAAGACATATATTGGAGGTGTGTGAAGTCAAAATGGATGTGTGAATTCATAGAATGGAGGTGTGTGAAACAATAGAATGAGGGTGTGTGAAGTCACATAATGGAGGTGTGTGAAGTCATATAATGGAGGTGTGTGAAGTCACAGAATGGAGGTGTGTGAAGTCACAGAATGGAGGTGTGTGAAGTCACAGAATGGAAGTTTGCGAACACAGAATGGAGGTGTGTGAAGTCACAGAATGGAGGTGTGTGAAGTCATAGAATGGAAGGGTGTGAAGTCATAGAATGGAGGTGTGTGAAGTCAGAATGGAGGTGTGTGAAGTCACCGAATGGAGTTGTGTGAACTCAGAATGGAGGTGTGTGAAGTCACAGAATGGAGGTTTGTGAAGTCATAGAATGGAATTGTGTGAACTCATAGAACTGATGTTTCTGAAGTAAGAATGAAGGTGTGTGAAGTCATAGAATGGAGGTGTGTGAGGTCACAGAATGGAGGTATTTGAACACACAATGGAGGTGAGTGAAGTCACAGAATGGAGGTGTGTGAAGTCATAGAATGGAGATGTGTGAAGTCACAGAATGGAGGTGTGTGAAGTCATAGAATGGAGGTGTGTGAAGTAACAGAATGGAGGTGTGTGATGTCATAGAATGGAGGTGTGTGAAGTCATAGAATGGAGGTGGGTGAAGTCACGGAAGGGAGGTGTGTGAAATCACAGAATGGAGGTGTGTGAAGTCACAGAATGGAGGTGTGTGAAGTCACAGATTGGAGGTGTGTGAAGTCACAGAATGGAGGTGTGTAAACTCAGAATGGAGGTGTGTGAAGTCATAGAATGGAGGTGTGTGAAGTTATAAAATGGAGGTGTGTGAAGTCATAGAATGGAATTGTGTGAAGTCATAGAATGGAGGTGTTTGAAGTCACAGAATGGACGGTATGAAGTCGTAGAATGCAGGTGTGTGAAGTCACAGAATTGAGGTGTTTGAAGTCATATATTAGAGGTGTGTGAAGTCGAAATGGATGTGTGAAATCATAGAATGGAGGTGTGTGAAATCAAAGAATGAGGGTGTGTGAGGTCATAGAATGGAGGTGTGTGAAATTATAAAAGGGAGGTTTATGAAGTCATAGAATGGAAGTGTGTGAAGTCACACGATGGAGGTGTGTGAAGTCACAGAATAGAGGTGTGTGAAGTCATAGAATGGACGTGTGTGAAGTCATAGAATGGAGGTGTGTGAAGTCAGAATGGACATGTGTGAACTCAACGAATGGAGTTGTGTGAACTCAGAATGGAGGTGTGTGAAGTCACAGAATGGAGGTTTGTGAAGTCATAGAGTGGAGGTGTGTGAAGTCATAGAATGGATGTTTCTGAAGTAAAAATGAAGGTGTGTGAAGTTATAGAAAGTGTTGTGGAAAATCATAGAATGGACGAGTGTAAAGTCATAGAGTGTAGGTGAGAGAAATCACAGACTCGAGGTCTGTTAAGTCATAGAATGGAGGTGTGTGATGTCAGAATGGAGGTGTGCGAAGTCATAGAATAGAGGTGTGTGAAATCAGAATGGAGGTGTGTGAAGTCATAGAATGGAGGTGTGTGAAGTCAGAATGCAGGTGTGTGAACTCATACAATGGAGGTGTGTGACGTCACAATTGAAGTGTGTGAAGTCATAGAATGGAGGTGTGTGAAGTCACAGAATGGAGGTGTGTGAAGTCCGAATAGAGGTGTGCGAAGTCATAGAATGGAGGAGTGTGACGTCAGAATAGAGGTGTGTGAAGTCATAGAATGGAGGTGTGTGACGTCAGAATAGAGGTGTGTGAAGTCATAGAATGGAGGTGTGGGAAGTCACAGAATGGAGGTGTGTGAAGTCACAGAATGGAGGTGTGTGATCTCACAATGGAGGTATGTAAAGTCACAGAATGGAGGTGTATGAAGTCATAGAATGGAAGTGTGTGAAGTCATAGAATGGAGGTGTGTGAAGTCACAGAATGGATGGTATGAACTCATAGAATGGAGGTGTGTGAAGTCACAGAATTGAGGTGTTTGAAGACATATATTGGAGGTGTGTGAAGTCAAAATGGATGTGTGAATTCATAGAATGGATGTGTGTGAAACCATAGAATGAGGGTGTGAGGTCATATAATGGAGGTGTGTGAAGTCACAGAATGGAGGTGTGTGAAGTCATAGAATGGAGGTGTGTGAAGTCATAGAATGGAAGTGTGTGAAGTCATAGAATGGAGGTGTGTGAAGTCAGAATGGAGGTGTGTGAAGTCACAGAATGGAGGTTTGTGAAGTCATAGAATGGAGTTGTGTGAAGTCATAGAACTGATGTTTCTGAAGTAAGAATGAAGGTGTGTGAAGTCATAGAATGGAGGTGTGTGAACACATAGAATGGAGGTGTGCGAATTCACAGAATGAAGGTGTGAGAAGTCAGAATGGAGGTGTGTAGTCATAGATTGGAGGTGGTGAATTCATAGAAAAGAGGTGTGGAAAGTCATAGAATGGAGGCGTGTGAAGTCATAGAGTGCAGGTGAGTGAAGTCACAGATTCGAGGTCTGTGAAGTCATAGAATGGAGGTGTGTGATGTCAGAATGAAGGTGTGTGAAGTCATAGATGGAGGTGTGTGAAGTTAGAATGCATGTGTGGGAAGTCATAGAATGGAGGTGTTTGAAGTCATAGTATGGTGGTGTGTGAAGTCATAGAGTAGAAGGGTTTGAAGTCATAGAATGGAGGTGTGTGATGTCATAGAATGGAGGTGTGTGAAGTAATAGAATAGAGGTGGGTGAAGTCACGGAAGGGAGGTGTGTGAAATCACAGAATGGAGGTGTGTGAAGTCACAGAATGGAGGTGTGTGAAGTCACAGATTTGAGGTATGTGAAGTCACAGAATGGAGATGTGTGAAGTCAAAAAGGTGGTGTGAGAAGTCACAAATGTAAATGTGTGAAGTCACAGAATGTAGGTGTGAAGTCAACATGGTTGTGTGTGAAGTCAAAGAATGTAGGTGTGTGAAGTCATCGAATGGAGGTGTGTGAAGTCACAGAATGGAGGTGTGTGAAGTCATAATAGAGGTGTGCGAAGTCATAGAATGGAGGTGTGTGAAGTCAGAATGGAGGTGTGTGAAGTCATAGAATGGAGGTGTGTGACGTCAGAATAGAGGTGTGTGAAGTCATAGAATGGAGGTGTGTGAAGTAACAGAATGGAGGTGTGGGAAGTCACAGAATGGAGGTCTGTGAAGTCACAGAATGGAGGTGTATGAAGTCATAGAATGGAAGTGTGTGAAGTTATAGAATGGAGGTGTGTGAAGTCACAGAATTGAGGTGTTTGAAGTCATATATTTGAGGTGTGTGAAGTCAAAATGGATGTGTAAATTCATAGAATGGAGGTGTGTGAAATCATAGAATGAGGGTGTGTGAGGTCATAGAATGGAGGTGTGTGAAGTCACAGAATGGAGGTGTGTGAAGTCATAAAATGGAGGTGGGTGAAGTCATAGAAAGGAGGTGTGGGAAGTCATAGAATGGAGGAGTGTGAAGTCTTAGAGTGGAGGTGAGTGAAGTCACAGAATGGAGGTGTGTGAAGTCACAGAATGGAGGTGTGTGAAGTCATAGAATGGAAGTGTGTGAAGTCACAGAATGGAGGTGTGTGAAGTCACAGAATGGAGGTGTGTGAAGTCACAGAATGGAGGTGTGCGAGCACAGAATGGAGGTGTGTGAAGTCACAGAATGGAGGTGTGTGAAGTCATAGAATGGAAGTGTGTGAAGTCATAGAATGGAGGTGTGTGAAATCAGAATGGAGGTGTGTGAAGTCACCGAATTGAGTTGTGCGAACTCAGAATGGAGGTGTGTTACGTCACAGAATGGAGGTTTGTGAAGTCATAGAATGGAGTTGTGTGAAGTCATAGAACTGATGTTTCTGAAGTAAGAATGAAGGTGTGTGAAGTCATAGAATGGAGGTGTGTGAACACATAGAATGGAGGTGTGTGAATTCACAGAATGAAGGTGTGTGAAGTCAGAATGGAGGTGTGTAGTCATAGATTGGAGGTGGTGAAGTCATAGAAGGGAGGTGTGGAAAGTCATAGAAAGGAGGAGTGTGAAGTCATAGAGTGCAGCTGAGTGAAGTCACAGATTCGAGGTCTGTGAAGTCATAGAATGGAGGTGTGTGATGTCAGAATGAAGGTGTGTGTAGTCATAGATGGAGTTGTGTGAAGTCATAGTATGGAGGTGTGTGAAATCATAGAATGGAGTTTTGTGAAGTCACAGAATCGAGCTGTGTGAATACAGAATGGAGGTGTGTGAAGTCATGGAATGTAGGTGTGTGAAGTCAGAAGGGATGTGTGTGAACGCATAGAATGGAGGTGAGTGAAGTCACAGAATGGAGGTGTGTGAAGTCATAGAATGGAGGTGTGTGAAGTCACAGAATGGAGGTGTTTGAAGTCATAAAATGGAGGTGTGTGAAGTTATTGAATGGATGTTTGTAAAGTAAGAATGAAGTTGTGTGAAGTCATAGAATAAATGTGTGACGTCAAAGAATGGAGGTGTGTGAAGTCATAGAATGGAGGTGTGTAAACTCAGAATGGAGGTGTGTGAAGTCATAGAATGGAGGTGTGTGAAGATATAAAATGGAGGTGTGTGAAATCATAGAATGGAATTGTGTGAAGTCATAGAATGGAGGTGTTTGAAGTCACAGAATGGACGGTATGAAGTCATAGAATGCAGGTGTGTGAAGTCAAAGGATTGAGGTGTTTAAAGTCATATATTAGAGGTGTGTGAAGTCGAAATGGATGTGTGAAATCATAGAATGGAGGTGTGTGAAATCAAAGAATGAGGGTGTGTGAGGTCATAGAATGGAGGTGTGTGAAATTATAAAAGGGAGGTTTATGAAGTCATAGAATGGAAGTGTTTGAAGTCACACAATGGAGGTGTGTGAAGTCACAGAATAGAGGTGTGTGAAGTCATAGAATGGACGTGTGTGAAGTCATAGAATGGAGGTGTGTCAAGTCAGAATGGAGATGTGTGAACTCAACGAATGGAATTGTGTGAACTCAGAATGGAGGTGTGTGAAGTCACAGAATGGAGGTTTGTGAAGTCATAGAGTGGAGGTGTGTGAAGTCATAGAATGGATGTTTCTGAAGTAAAAATGAAGGTGTGTGAAGTCATAGAAAGAGTTGTGGGAAGTCATAGAATGGACGAGTGTAAAGTCATAGAGTGCAGGTGAGAGAAGTCACAGATTCGAGGTCTGTGAAGTCATAGAATGGAGGTGTGTGATGTCAGAATGGAGGTGTGCGAAGTCATAGAATAGAGGTGTGTGAAGTCAGAATGGAGGTGTGTGAAGTCATAGAATGGAGGTGTGTGAAGTCAGAATGCATGTGTTGAACTCATACAATGGAGGTGTGTGACGTCACAATTGAAGTGTGTGAAGTCATAGGATGGAGGTGTGTGAAGTCACAGAATGGAGGTGTGTGAAGTCAGAATAGAGGTGTGCGAAGTCATAGAATGGAGGAGTGTGAAGTCAGAATGGAGGTGTGTGAAGTCATAGAATGGAAGTGTGTGACGTCAGAATAGAGGTGTGTGAAGTCATAGAATGGAGGTGTGTGAATTAACAGAATGGAGGTGTGGGAAGTCACAGAATGGAGGTGTGTGAAGTCACAGAATGGATGTGTGTGATCTCACAATGGAGGTATGGAAAGTCACAGAATGGAGGTGTATGAAGTCATAGAATGGAAGTGTGTGAAGTCATAGAATGGAGGTAGTTGAAGTCACAGAATGGATGGTATGAACTCATAGAATGGAGGTGTGTGAAGTCACAGAATTGAGGTGTCTGAAGACATATATTGGAGGTGTGTGAAGTCAAAATGGATGTGTGAATTCATAGAATGGAGGTGTGTGAAACCATAGAATGAGGGTGTGTGAGGTCATATAATGGAGGTGTGTGAAGTCACAGAATGGAGGTGTGTGAAGTCATAGAATGGAGGTGTGTGAAGTCATAGAATGGAGGTGTGTGAAGTCAGAATGGAGGTGTGTGAAGTCACAGAATGGAGGTTTGTGAAGTCATAGAATGGAGTTGTGTGAAGTCATAGAACTGATGTTTCTGAAGTAAGAATGAAGGTGTGTGAAGTCATAGAATGGAGGTGTGTGAACACATAGAATGGAGGTGTGCGAATTCACAGAATGAAGGTGTGAGAAGTCAGAATGGAGGTGTGTAGTCATAGATTGGAGGTGGTGAAGTCATAGAAAAGAGGTGTGGAAAGTCATAGAATGGAGGAGTGTGAAGTCATAGAGTGCAGGTGAGTGAAGTCACAGATTCGAGGTCTGTGAAGTCATAGAATGGAGGTTTTTGATGTCAGAATGAAGGTGTGTGAAGTCATAGATGGAGGTGTGTGAAGTTAGAATGCATGTGTGGGAAGTCATAGAATGGAGGTGTTTGAAGTCATAGTATGGTGGTGTGTGAAGTCATAGAGTAGAAGGGTTTGAAGTCATAGAATGGAGGTGTGTGATGTCATAGAATGGAGGTGTGTGAAGTAATAGAATGGAGGTGGGTGAAGTCACGGAAGGGAGGTGTGTGAAATCACAGAATGGAGGTGTGTGAAGTCACAGAATGGAGGTGTGTGAAGTCACAGATTTGAGGTATGTGAAGTCACAGAATGGAGATGTGTGAAGTCAAAAAGGTGGTGTGAGAAGTCACAAATGTAAATGTGTGAAGTCACAGAATGTAGGTGTGAAGTCAACATGGTTGTGTGTGAAGTCAAAGAATGTAGGTGTGTGAAGTCATCGAATGGAGGTGTGTGAAGTCACAGAATGGAGGTGTGTGAAGTCAGAATAGAGGTGTGCGAAGTCATAGAATGGAGGTGTGTGAAGTCAGAATGGAGGTTTGTGAAGTCATAGAATGGAGGTGTGTGACGTCAGAATAGAGGTGTGTGAAGTCATAGAATGGAGGTGTGTGAAGTAACAGAACGGAGGTGTGGGAAGTCACAGAATGGAGGTCTGTGAAGTCACAGAATGGAGGTGTATGAAGTCATAGAATGGAAGTGTGTGAAGTTATAGAATGGAGGTGTGTGAAGTCACAGAATGGATGGTATGATCTCATAGAATGGAGGTGTGTGAAGTCACAGAATTGAGGTGTTTGAAGTCATATATTTGAGGTGTGTGAAGTCAAAATGGATGTGTAAATTCATAGAATGGAGGTGTGTGAAATCATAGAATGAGGGTGTGTGAGGTCATAGAATGGAGGTGTGTGAAGTCACAGAATGGAGGTGTGTGAAGTCATAAAATGGAGGTGGGTGAAGTCATAGAAAGGAGGTGTGGGAAGTCATAGAATGGAGGAGTGTGAAGTCTTAGAGTGGAGGTGAGTGAAGTCACAGAATGGAGGTGTGTGAAGTCACAGAATGGAGGTGTGTGAAGTCATAGAATGGAGGTGTGTGAAGTCACAGATTGGAGGTGTGGGAAGTCACAGAATGGAAGTGTGTGAAGTCATAGTATGGAGGTGTGTGAAGTCACAGAATTGTAGTGTTTGAAGTCATATATTGGAGGTGTGTAAAGTCAAAATGGATGTGTGAATTCATAGAATGGAGGTGTGTAAAACCATAGAATGAGGGTGTGTGAGGTAATAGAATGGAGGTGTGTGAAGTCACAGAATGAAGGTGTGTGAAGTCATAGAATGGAGGTGTGTGAAGTCATAGAATGGAAGTGTGTGAAGTCACAGAATGCAGGTGTGTGAAGTCACAGAATGGAGGTGTGTGAAGTCACAGAATGGAGGTGTGTGAACACAGAATGGAGGTGTGTGAATTCACAGAATGGAGGTGTGTGAAGTCAAAGAATGGAAGTGTGTGAAGTCATAGAATGGAGGTGTGTGAAGTCAGAATGGAGGTGTGTGAAGTCACTGAATGGAGTTTTGTGAACTCAGAATGGAGGTGTGTGAAGTCACAGAATGGAGGTTTGTGAAGTCATAGAATCGGGTTGAGTGAAGTCATAGAATGGATGTTTCTGAAGTAAGAATGAAGGTGTGTAAAGTCATAGAATGGAGGTATGTGAACACATAGAATGGAGGTGTGTGAATTCACAGAATGAAGGTGTGTGAAGTCAGAATGGAGTTGTGTAGTCATAGATTGGAGGTGGTGAAGTCATAGAAGGGAGGTGTGGAAAGTCATAGAATTAGGAGTGTGAAGTCATAGAGTGCAGGTGAGTGAAGTCACAGATTCGAGGTCTGTGAAGTCATAGAATGGAGGTGTGTGATGTCAGAATGCAGGTGTGTGAAGTCATAGATGGAGTTGTGTGAAGTCATAGTATGGAGGTGTGTGAAATCACAGAATGGAGTTTTGTGAAGTCACAGAATGGAGCTGTGTGAATAGAGAATGGAGGTGTGTGAAGTCACAGAATGGAGGTGTGTGAAGTCATAGAATGGAGGTGTGTGAAGTCACAGAATGGAGATGTTTGAAGTCATAGAATGGAGGTGTGTAAAGTTATAGAATGGAGGTGTGTAAACTCAGAATGGAGGTGTGTGAAGTCATAGAATGGAGGTGTGTGAAGTTATAAAATGGAGGTGTGTGAAGTCATAGAATGGAAGTGTGTGAAGTCATAGAATGGAGGTGTTTGAAGTCACAGAATGGACGGTACGAAGTCATAGAATGGAGGTGTGTGAAGTCACAGAATTGAGGTGTTTGAAGTCATATATTAGAGGTGTGTGAAGTCAAAATGGATGTGTGAAATCATAGAATGGAGGTATGTGAAATCATAGAATGAGGGTGTGTGAGGTCATAGAATGGAGGTATGTGAAGTCACAGAATGGAGGTGTGTGAAATTATGAAAGGGAGGTTTATGAAGTCAAAATGGAGGTGAGTGATGTGAAATCATAGAATGAAGGTTTGTGAAGTCACAGAATTGAGGTGTGTGACGTCGTAGAATGGAGGTGTGTGAAGTCACAGAATGGAGGTGTGTGAAGTCATAGCATGGAGGTATGTGAAATCATAGAATGGAAGTGTGTGAAGTCATAGAATGGAGGTGTGTGAAGTCATACAATGAAGGTTTGTGAAGTCATAGAATGGAGGTGTGTGAATTCACAGAAGGGAGGTGTGTGGAGTCACATAATGGAGGTGTGTGAAGTCAAAATAGAGGTGTGTGACGTCATAAAATGTAGGTGTGTGAATTCATAGATTGGAGGTGTGTGAAATCATAGAATGGACGTTTGTGAAGTCACAGAATGGAAGTGTGTGAAGTCGTAGAATGGAGGTATGTGAAGTCAAATTGGAGGGGTGTGAAGTCGGAGAATGGAGGTGTGGGAAGTCACAGAATGGAGGTGGGTGAAGTCACAGAATGCAGGTGTGTGAAGTCAAAGAATGGAGGTGTGTGAAGTCACAGAATGGACGGGTATGAATTCATAGAATGGAGGTGTGTGAAGTCACAGAATTGAGGTGTTTGAAGTTATATATTGGAGTTGTGTGAAGTCAAAATGGATGTGTGAAGTCATAGAATGGAGGTGTGTGAAGTCGGAGAATGGAGGTGTGTGAAGTCACAGAATGGAGCAGTGTGAAGTCACAGAATGGAGGTGTGTGAAGTCACAGAATGGAGGTGTGTGAAGTCAAAGAATGGAGGTGTGTGAAGTCATAGAATGGAGGTTTGTGAAGTCATAGAATATATATTTGTGAAGTAAGAATGAAGGTGTGTGAAGTAATAGAATGGAGGTGTGTGAAGTCACAGAATGGAGGTGTGTGAAGTCAAAATGGAGGTGTGTGATGTCATAAACTGGAGGTGTGTGAAGTCATAGAATGGAGGTGTGTGAAATTATAGAATGGAGGTTTGTGAAGTCACAGAATGGAGTTGTGTGACGTCACAGAATGGAGGTTTATGAAGTCATAGAATGGAGGTATGTGAAGTCAAATTGGAGGGGTGTGAAGTCGGAGAATAGAGGTGTGTGAAGTCACAGAATGGAGGTGGGTGAAGTCACAGAATGGAGGTGTGTGAAGTCATAGAATGGAGATGTGTGAAGTCACAGAATGGACGGGTATGAAGTCATAGAATGGAGGTGTGTGAAGTCACAGAATTGAGGTGTTTGAAGTCATATATTTTATGTGTGTGAAGTCAAAATGGATGTGTGAAATCATAGAATAGAGGTGGGTGAAGTCATATAATGGAGGTGTGTGAAGTCATAGAATGAAGGTGTGTGAAGTCACAGAATTGAGGTGTGTGAAGTCACAGAATGGAGGTGTGTGAAGTCATAGAATGGAAGTGTGTATAGTCATAGAATGGAGGTGCGTGAAGTCAGAATGGAGGTGTGTGAAGTCAATGAATGGAGGTGTGTGAACTGAAAATGGAGGTGTGTGAAGTCACAGAATAGAGGTTTTTGAAGTCATAGAATGGAGGTGTGTGAAGGCATAGAATGGATGTTTCCGAATTAAGAATGAAGGTGTGTGAAGTCATAGAATGGAGGTGTGTGAAGACAAAATTGTGGTGTGTGAACTCATAGAATGGATGTTTCTGAACTCATTGAATGGAGTTGTGTGAAGTCGTGGAATGGAGGTGTGTGAAGTCAAAGAATGGAAGTGTGTGAAGTCAAACAATGGTGGTGTTTGAAGTCACAGAATGGAGGTGTGTGAAGTCCCAGAATGGAAGTGTGTGAAGTCAAAACGGATGTGTGTGAAGTCAAAGAATGGAGGTGTGTGAAGTCACAGAATGGAGGTGTGTGAAATCAAAATGGTGGTGTGTGAAGTCACAAATGGAGGTGTGTGAAGTCACAGAATGTAGGTGTGTGAAGTCAAAATGGAGATGTGTGAAGTCAAAGAATGGAGGTGTGTGAACTCATCGAATGGAAGTTTGTGAAGTCATAGAATGGATGTGTGTGAAGTCATGGAATGGAGGTGTGTGAAGTCAAAGAATGGAGGTGTGTGAAGTCATAGAAAGGAGGTCTGTGAAGTCATAGAATGGAGGAGTGTGAAGTCATAGAGTGCAGGTGACTTAAGGCACAGAGTCGAGGTCTGTGAAGTTATAGAATGTAGGTGTGTGATGTCAGAATGCAGGTATGTGAAGTCATAGATGGAGTTGTGTGAAGTCATAGTATGGAGGTGTGTGAAATCATAGAATGGAGTTTTGAGAAGTCACAGAATGGAGCTGTGTGAATTCAGAATGGAGGTGTGTGAAGTCACAGAATGGATCTGTGTGAATTCAGAATGGAGGTGTGTGAACTCATAGAATGGAGGTGTGTGAAGTCACAGAATGGAGGTGTGTGAAGTCATAGAATGGAGGTTTGTGAAGTCACAGAATGGAGGTGCTTGAAGTCATAGAATGGAGGTGTGTGAAGTTATAGAATGGATGTTTGTAAAGTAAGAATGAAGTTGTGGGAAGTCATAGAATAGAGGTGTGTGACGTCAAAGAATGGAAGTGTGTGAAATCATAGAATGGAGGTGTGTAAACTCAGAATGCAGGTGTGGGAAGTCAAAGAATGGAGGTGTGTGAAGTCATAGAATGGAGGTGGGTGAAGTCACAGAATGGAGGTGTGTGAAGTCATAGAATGGAGGTGTGTGAAGTCATAGAATGGAGGTGTGTGATATCATATAATGGAGGTGTGTGAAGTCACAGAATGGAGGTGTGTGAAGTCAGAATGGAGGTGTGAAGTCATAGAATACAGGTGGGTGAAGTCATAGAAAGGAGGTGTGGAAAGTCAGAGAATGGAGGAGTGTGAAGTCATAGAATGGAGGTGAGTGAAGTCACAGATTCGAGGTCTGTGAAGTCATAGAATGGAGGTGTGTGAAGTCAGAATGGGGGTGTGTGAAGTCATAGAATGGAGGTGTGTGAACTCATAGAATAGAGGTGTGTGACGTCACAATGGAAGTGTGTGAATTCATAGTATGGAGGTGTGTGAAGTCACAGAATGGAGGAGTCTGAAGTCAAAATGGAGGTGTGTGATATCCTAAAATGGAGGTGTGTGAAGTCATAAAATGGAGGTGTGTGAAATCATAGAATGAAGGTCTGTGAAGTCACAGAATTGAGGTGTGTGAAGTCATAGAATGGAGGTGTGTGAAGTCACAGAATGGAGGTGTGTGAAGTCATAGCATGGAGGTATGTGAAATCATAGAATGGAAGTGTGTGAAGTCATAGAATGGAGGTGTGTGAAGTCATACAATGAAGGTGTGTGAAGTCATAGAATGGAGGTGTGTGAATTCACAGAAGGGAGGTGTGTGGAGTCACATAATGGAGGTGTGTGAAGTCAAAATGGAGGTGTGTGACGTCATAAAATGTAGGTGTGGGAAGTCATAGATTGGAGGTGTGTGAAATCATAGAATGGAGGTTTGTGAAGTCACAGAATGGAGGTGTGTGAAGTCATAGAATGGAGGTATGTGAAGTCAAATTGGAGGGGTGTGAAGTCGGAGAATGGAGGTGTGGGAAGTCACAGAATGGAGGTGGGTGAAGTCACAGAATGGAGGTGTGTGAAGTCAAAGAATGGAGGTGTGTGAAGTCACAGAATGGACGGGTATGAATTCATAGAATGGAGGTGTGTGAAGTCACAGAATTGAGGTGTTTGAAGTTATATATTGGAGTTGTGTGAAGTCAAAATGGATGTGTGAAGTCATAGAATGGAGGAGTGTGAAGTCGGAGAATGGAGGTGTGTGAAGTCACAGAATGGAGCTGTGTGAAGTCACAGAATGGAGGTGTATGAAGTCACAGAATGGAGGTGTGTGAAGTCAAAGAATGGAGGTGTGTGAAGTCATAGAATGGAGGTGTGTGAAGTCATAGAATACATGTTTGTGAAGTAAGAATGAAGGTGTGTGAAGTCATAGAATGGAGGTGTGTGAAGTCACAGAATGGAGGTGTGTGAAGTCATAGAATGGAGGTGTGTGAAGTCATAGAACGGAGTTGTGTGACGTCATATAATGGAGGTGTGTGAAGTCACATAATGGAGGTGTGTGAAGTCAGAATGGAGGTGTGAAGTCATAGAAAGGAGGTGTGGGAAGTCATAGAATGGAGGAGTGTGAAGTCATAGATTGGAGGTGAATGAAGTCACAGATTCGTGGTCTGTGAAGTGATAGAATGCAGGTGTGTGAAGACGAATGAAGGTGTGTGAAGTCATAGAATGTAGGTGTGTGAACTCATAGAATGGAGGAGTGTGACGTCCCAATGGAAGTGTGTGAATTCATAGAATGGAGGTGTGTGAAGTCACAGAATGGAAGTGTGTGAAGTCAAAATGGAGGTGTGTGACGTCCTGAAATGGAGGTGTGAGAAGTCATAGGATGGAGGTGTGTGAAATCATAGAATAGAGGTTTGTGAAATCACAGACTGGCGGTGTGTGAACTCAGAATGGAGGTGTGTGAAGTCACAGAAGGGAGGTGTGTGAAGTCATCGTATGAAGGTATGTGAAATCATAGAATGGAAGTGTGAGAAGTCATAGAATGGAGGTGTGCGAAGTCATACAATGAAGGTGTGTGAAGTCATAGAATGGAGGTGTGTGAAGTCACAGAAGAGAGGTGTGTGAAGTCACATAATGGAGGTGTGAGAAGTCAAAATGGAGGTGTGTGACGTCATAAAGTGGAGGTGTGTGAAGTCATAGATTGGAGGTGTGTGAAGTCATAGAATGGAGGTGTGTGAAGTCACAGAATGGAGGTGTGTGAAGTCATAGAATGGAGGTGTGTGAATTCACAGAATGGAGGTGTGTGAAGTCACAGAATGGAAGTGTGACATCTCAGAATGGATGTGTGTGAAATCGCAGAATGGAGGTTTGTGAAGTCACAGAAGGGAGGTGTTTGGAGTCACATAATGGAGGTGTGTGAAGTCAAAATGGAGGTGTGTGACGTCATAAAATGTATGTGTGTGAAGTCGTAGATTGGAGGTGTGTGAAATCGTAGAATGGAGGTTTGTGAAGTCACAGAATGGAGGTGTGTGAAGTCATAGAATGGAGGTGTGAAGTCAAAATGGTTGTGTATGAAGTCAAAGAAAGTAGGTGTGTGAAGTTATCGAAGGGAGGTGTGTGAAGTCAGAGAATGGAGGTGTGTGAAGTCAGAATAGAGGTGTGCAAAGTCATAGAATGGAGTTGTGTGAAGTCAGAATGGAGGTGTGTGAAGTCATAGAATGGAGGTGTGTGAAGTCAGAATAGAGGTGTGTGAACTCATAGAATGGAGGTGTGTGAAGTCAGAATAGAGGTGTGTGAAGTCATAGAATGGAGGTGTGTGAAGTCACAGAATGGAGGTGTGGGAAGTCACAGAATGGAAGTGTGTGAAGTCATAGTATGGAGGTGTGTGAAGTCACAGAATTGTAGTGTTTGAAGTCATATATTGGAGGTGTGTAAAGTCAAAATGGATGTGTGAATTCATAGAATGGAGGTGTGTAAAACCATAGAATGAGGGTGTGTGAGGTCATAGAATGGAGGTGTGTGAAGTCACAGAATGGAGGTGTGTGAAGTCATAGAATGGAGGTGTGTGAAGTCATAGAATGGAAGTGTGTGAAGTCACAGAATGCAGGTGTGTGAAGTCACAGAATGGAGGTTTGTGAAGTCACAGAATGGAGGTGTGTGAACACAGAATGGAGGTGTGTGAATTCACAGAATGGAGGTGTGTGAAGTCAATAATGGAAGTGTGTGAAGTCATAGAATGGAGGTGTGTGAAGTCAGAATGGAGGTGTGTGAAGTCACTGAATGGAGTTTTGTGAACTCAGAATGGAGGTGTGTGAAGTCACAGAATGGAGGTTTGTGAAGTCATAGAATCGGGTTGAGTGAAGTCATAGAATGGATGTTTCTGAAGTAAGAATGAAGGTGTGTAAAGTCATAGAATGGAGGTATGTGAACACATAGAATGGAGGTGTGTGAATTCACAGAATGAAGGTGTGTGAAGTCAGAATGGAGTTGTGTAGTCATAAATTGGAGGTGGTGAAGTCATAGAAAGGAGGTGTGGAAAGACATAGAATTAGGAGTGTGAAGTCATAGAGTGCAGGTGAGTGAAGTCACAGATTCGAGGTCTGTGAAGTCATAGAATGGAGGTGTGTGATGTCAGAATGCAGGTGTGTGAAGTCATAGATGGAGTTGTGTGAAGTCATAGTATGGAGGTGTGTGAAATCATAGAATGGAGTTTTGTGAAGTCACAGAATGGAGCTGTGTGAATAGAGAATGGAGGTGTGTGAAGTCACAGAATGGAGGTGTGTGAAGTCATAGAATGGAGGTGTGTGAAGTCACAGAATGGAGATGTTTGAAGTCATAGAATGGAGGTGTGTAAAGTTATAGAATGGAGGTGTGTAAACTCAGAATGGAGGTGTGTGAAGTCATAGAATGGAGGTGTGTGAAGTTATAAAATGGAGGTGTGTGAAGTCATAGAATGGAAGTGTGTGAAGTCATAGAATGGAGGTGTTTGAAGTCACAGAATGGACGGTACGAAGTCATAGAATGGAGGTGTGTGAAGTCACAGAATTGAGGTGTTTGAAGTCATATATTAGAGGTGTGTGAAGTCAAAATGGATGTGTGAAATCATAGAATGGAGGTATGTGAAATCATAGAATGAGGGTGTGTGAGGTCATAGAAAGGAGGTATGTGAAGTCACAGAATGGAGGTGTGTGAAATTATGAAAGGGAGGTTTATGAAGTCAAAATGGAGGTGAGTGATGTGAAATCATAGAATGAAGGTTTGTGAAGTCACAGAATTGAGGTGTGTGACGTCGTAGAATGGAGGTGTGTGAAGTCACAGAATGGAGGTGTGTGAAGTCATAGCATGGAGGTATGTGAAATCATAGAATGGAAGTGTGTGAAGTCATAGAATGGAGGTGTGTGAAGTCATACAATGAAGGTTTGTGAAGTCATAGAATGGAGGTGTGTGAATTCACAGAAGGGAGGTGTGTGGAGTCACATAATGGAGGTGTGTGAAGTCAAAATAGAGGTGTGTGACGTCATAAAATGTAGGTGTGTGAAGTCATAGATTGGAGGTGTGTGAAATCATAGAATGGACGTTTGTGAAGTCACAGAATGGAGGTGTGTGAAGTCGTAGAATGGAGGTATGTGAAGTCAAATTGGAGGGGTGTGAAGTCGGAGAATGGAGGTGTGGGAAGTCACAGAATGGAGGTGGGTGAAGTCACAGAATGCAGGTGTGTGAAGTCAAAGAATGGAGGTGTGTGAAGTCACAGAATGGACGGGTATGAATTCATAGAATGGAGGTGTGTGAAGTCACAGAATTGAGGTGTTTGAAGTTATATATTGGAGTTGTGTGAAGTCAAAATGGATGTGCGAAGTCATAGAATGGAGGTGTGTGAAGTCGGAGAATGGAGGTGTGTGAAGTCACAGAATGGAGCAGTGTGAAGTCACAGAATGGAGGTGTGTGAAGTCACAGAATGGAGGTGTGTGAAGTCAAAGAATGGAGGTGTGTGAAGTCATAGAATGGAGGTTTGTGAAGTCATAGAATATATGTTTGTGAAGTAAGAATGAAGGTGTGTGAAGTCATAGAATGGAGGTGTGTGAAGTCACAGAATGGAGGTGTGTGAAGTCATAGAATGGAGGTGTGTGAAGTCATAGAACGGAGTTGTGTGACGTCATATAATGGAGGTGTGTGAAGTCACATAATGGAGGTGTGTGAAGTCAGAATGGAGGTGTGAAGTCATAGAAAGGAGGTGTGGGAAGTCATAGAATGGAGGAGTGTGAAGTCATAGATTGGAGGTGAGAGAAGTCACAGATTCGAGGTCTGTGAAGTCATAGAATGTAGGTGTGTGAACTCATAGAATGGAGGTGTGTGACGTCCCAATGGAAGTGTGTGAAGTCATTGAATGGAGGTGTGTGAAGTCACAGAATGGAAGTGTGTGAAGTCAAAATGGAGGTGTGTGACGTCCTAAAATGGAGGTGTGAGAAGTCATATAATGGAGGTGTGTGAAATCATAGAATACAGGTTTGTGAAGTCACAGAATGGCGGTGTGTGAATTCAGAATGGAGGTGTGTGAAGTCACAGAATGGAGGTGTATGAAGTCATCGTATGAAGGTATGTGAAATCATAGAATGGAAGTGTGTGAAGTCATAGAATGGAGGTGTGCGAATTGATACAATGAAGGTTTGTGAAGTCATAGAATGGAGGTGTGTGAATTCACAGAAGAGAGGTGTGTGAAATCACATAATGGAGGTGTGAGAAGTCAAAATGGAGGTGTGTGACGTCATAAAGTGGAGGTGTGTGAAGTCATATATTGGAGGTGTGTGAAATCATAGAATGGAGGTTTGTGAAGTCACAGAATGGAGGTGTGTGAAGTCATAGAATGCAGGTGTGTGAAGTCACAGATTGGAGGTGTGTGAAGTCACAGAATGGAGGTGTGTGAACTCAGAATGGAGATGTGTGAAGTCACAGAATGGAGTTGTGTGAAGTCATAGAATTGAGGTGTGTGAAATCACAGAATGGAGGTGTGTGAATTCATAGAATGGAGGTGTGACATCTCAGAATGGATGTGTGTGTAATCGCAGAATGGAGGTGTGTGAGGTCACAGAATGGAGGTGTGTGAACTCACAATGCAGGTATGTGAAGTCACGGAATGGCGGTGTGTGAAGTCATAGAATGGAAGTGTGTGAACTCATAGAATGGAGGTGTGTGAAGTCACAAAAGGGAGGTGTGTGGAGTCACATAATGGAGGTGTGTGAAGTCAAAATGGAGGTGTGTGACGTCATAAAATGTAGGTGTGTGAAGTCATAGATTGGAGGTGTGTGAAATCATAGAATGGAGGTTTGTGAAGTCACAGAATGGAGGTTTTTCGAAGTCATAGAATGGAGGTATGTGAAATCAAATTGGAGGGGTGTGAAGTCGGAGAATGGAGGTGTGGGAAGTCACAGAATGGCGGTGGGTGAAGTCACAGAATGGAGGTGTGTGAAGGCACAGTATGGAGGTGTGTGAAGTCACAGAATGGAGGTGTTTCAAGTCACAGAATGGAGGTGTGTGAAGGCACAGAATGGAGGTGTTTGAAGTTATATATTGGAGTTGTGTGAAGTCAAAATGGAAGTGTGAAGTCATAGAATGGAGGTGTGTGAAGTCGGAGAATGGAGGTGTGTGAAGTTATAAAATGGAGGTGTGTGAAGTCATAGAATGGAAGTGTGTGAAGTCATAGAATGGAGGTGTTTGAAGTCACAGAATGGACGGTACGAAGTCATAGAATGGAGGTGTGTGAAGTCACAGAATTGAGGTGTTTGAAGTCATATATTAGAGGTGTGTGAAGTCAAAATGGATGTGTGAAATCATAGAATGGAGGTATGTGAAATCATAGAATGAGGGTGTGTGAGGTCATAGAATGGAGGTATGTGAAGTCACAGAATGGAGGTGTGTGAAATTATGAAAGGGAGGTTTATGAAGTCAAAATGGAGGTGAGTGATGTGAAATCATAGAATGAAGGTTTGTGAAGTCACAGAATTGAGGTGTGTGACGTCGTAGAATGGAGGTGTGTGAAGTCACAGAATGGAGGTGTGTGAAGTCATAGCATGGAGGTATGTGAAATCATAGAATGGAAGTGTGTGAAGTCATAGAATGGAGGTGTGTGAAGTCATACATTGAAGGTTTGTGAAGTCATAGAATGGAGGTGTGTGAATTCACAGAAGGGAGGTGTGTGGAGTCACATAATGGAGGTGTGTGAAGTCAAAATAGAGGTGTGTGACGTCATAAAATGTAGGTGTGTGAAGTCATAGATTGGAGGTGTGTGAAATCATAGAATGGACGTTTGTGAAGTCACAGAATGGAGGTGTGTGAAGTCGTAGAATGGAGGTATGTGAAGTCAAATTGGAGGGGTGTGAAGTCGGAGAATGGAGGTGTGGGAAGTCACAGAATGGAGGTGGGTGAAGTCACAGAATGCAGGTGTGTGATGTCAGAATGCAGGTATGTGAAGTCATAGATGGAGTTGTGTGAAGTCATAGTATGGAGGTGTGTGAAATCATAGAATGGAGTTTTGAGATGTCACAGAATGGAGCTGTGTGAATTCAGAATGGAGGTGTGTGAAGTCACAGAATGGATCTGTGTGAATTCAGAATGGTGGTGTGTGAACTCATAGAATGGAGGTGTGTGAAGTCACAGAATGGAGGTGTGTGAAGTCATAGAATGGAGGTTTGTGAAGTCACAGAATGGAGGTGCTTGAAGTCATAGAATGGAGGTGTGTGAAGTTATAGAATGGATGTTTGTAAAGTAAGAATGAAGTTGTGGGAAGTCATAGAATAGAGGTGTGTGACGTCAAAGAATGGAAGTGTGTGAAATCATAGAATGGAGGTGTGTAAACTCAGAATGCAGGTGTGGGAAGTCAAAGAATGGAGGTGTGTGAAGTCATAGAATGGAGGTGGGTGAAGTCACAGAATGGAGGTGTGTGAAGTCATAGAATGGAGGTGTGTGAAGTCATAGAATGGAGGTGTGTGATATCATATAATGGAGGTGTGTGAAGTCACAGAATGGAGGTGTGTGAAGTCAGAATGGAGGTGTGAAGTCATAGAATACAGGTGGGTGAAGTCATAGAAAGGAGGTGTGGAAAGTCAGAGAATGGAGGAGTGTGAAGTCATAGAATGGAGGTGAGTGAAGTCACAGATTCGAGGTCTGTGAAGTCATAGAATGGAGGTGTGTGAAGTCAGAATGGGGGTGTGTGAAGTCATAGAATGGAGGTGTGTGAACTCATAGAATAGAGGTGTGTGACGTCACAATGGAAGTGTGTGAATTCATAGTATGGAGGTGTGTGAAGTCACAGAATGGAGGTGTGTGAAGTCAAAATGGAGGTGTGTGATATCCTAAAATGGAGGTGTGTGAAGTCATAAAATGGAGGTGTGTGAAATCATAGAATGAAGGTCTGTGAAGTCACAGAATTGAGGTGTGTGAAGTCATAGAATGGAGGTGTGTGAAGTCACAGAATGGAGGTGTGTGAAGTCATAGCATGGAGGTATGTGAAATCATAGAATGGAAGTGTGTGAAGTCATAGAATGGAGGTGTGTGAAGTCATACAATGAAGGTGTGTGAAGTCATAGAATGGAGGTGTGTGAATTCACAGAAGGGAGGTGTGTGGAGTCACATAATGGAGGTGTGTGAAGTCAAAATGGAGGTGTGTGACGTCATAAAATGTAGGTGTGGGAAGTCATAGATTGGAGGTGTGTGAAATCATAGAATGGAGGTTTGTGAAGTCACAGAATGGAGGTGTGTGAAGTCATAGAATGGAGGTATGTGAAGTCAAATTGGAGGGGTGTGAAGTCGGAGAATGGAGGTGTGGGAAGTCACAGAATGGAGGTGGGTGAAGTCACAGAATGGAGGTGTGTGAAGTCAAAGAATGGAGGTGTGTGAAGTCACAGAATGGACGGGTATGAATTCATAGAATGGAGGTGTGTGAAGTCACAGAATTGAGGTGTTTGAAGTTATATATTGGAGTTGTGTGAAGTCAAAATGGATGTGTGAAGTCATAGAATGGAGGAGTGTGAAGTCGGAGAATGGAGGTGTGTGAAGTCACAGAATGGAGCTGTGTGAAGTCACAGAATGGAGGTGTATGAAGTCACAGAATGGAGGTGTGTGAAGTCAAAGAATGGAGGTGTGTGAAGTCATAGAATGGAGGTGTGTGAAGTCATAGAATACATGTTTGTGAAGTAAGAATGAAGGTGTGTGAAGTCATAGAATGGAGGTGTGTGAAGTCACAGAATGGAGGTGTGTGAAGTCATAGAATGGAGGTGTGTGAAGTCATAGAACGGAGTTGTGTGACGTCATATAATGGAGGTGTGTGAAGTCACATAATGGAGGTGTGTGAAGTCAGAATGGAGGTGTGAAGTCATAGAAAGGAGGTGTGGGAAGTCATAGAATGGAGGAGTGTGAAGTCATAGATTGGAGGTGAATGAAGTCACAGATTCGTGGTCTGTGAAGTGATAGAATGCAGGTGTGTGAAGACGAATGAAGGTGTGTGAAGTCATAGAATGTAGGTGTGTGAACTCATAGAATGGAGGAGTGTGACGTCCCAATGGAAGTGTGTGAATTCATAGAATGGAGGTGTGTGAAGTCGCAGAATGGAAGTGTGTGAAGTCAAAATGGAGGTGTGTGACGTCCTGAAATGGAGGTGTGAGAAGTCATAGGATGGAGGTGTGTGAAATCATAGAATAGAGGTTTGTGAAATCACAGACTGGCGGTGTGTGAACTCAGAATGGAGGTGTGTGAAGTCACAGAAGGGAGGTGTGTGAAGTCATCGTATGAAGGTATGTGAAATCATAGAATGGAAGTGTGAGAAGTCATAGAATGGAGGTGTGCGAAGTCATACAATGAAGGTGTGTGAAGTCATAGAATGGAGGTGTGTGAAGTCACAGAAGAGAGGTGTGTGAAGTCACATAATGGAGGTGTGAGAAGTCAAAATGGAGGTGTGTGACGTCATACAGTGGAGGTGTGTGAAGTCATAGATTGGAGGTGTGTGAAGTCATAGAATGGAGGTGTGTGAAGTCACAGAATGGAGGTGTGTGAAGTCATAGAATGGAGGTGTGTGAATTCACAGAATGGAGGTGTGTGAAGTCACAGAATGGAAGTGTGACATCTCAGAATGGATGTGTGTGAAATCGCAGAATGGAGGTTTGTGAAGTCACAGAAGGGAGGTGTTTGGAGTCACATAATGGAGGTGTGTGAAGTCAAAATGGAGGTGTGTGACGTCATAAAATGTATGTGTGTGAAGTCATAGATTGGAGGTGTGTGAAATCGTAGAATGGAGGTTTGTGAAGTCACAGAATGGAGGTGTGTGAAGTCATAGAATGGAGGTGTGATGTCAAAATGGTTGTGTGTGAAGTCAAAGAAAGTAGGTGTGTGAAGTCATCGAAGGGAGGTGTGTGAAGTCAGAGAATGGAGGTGTGTGAAGTCAGAATAGAGGTGTGCAAAGTCATAGAATGGAGTTGTGTGAAGTCAGAATGGAGGTGTGTGAAGTCATAGAATGGAGGTGTGTGAAGTCAGAATAGAGGTGTGTGAACTCATAGAATGGAGGTGTGTGAAGTCAGAATAGAGGTGTGTGAAGTCATAGAATGGAGGTGTGTGAAGTCACAGAATGGAGGTGTGGGAAGTCACAGAATGGAAGTGTGTGAAGTCATAGTATGGAGGTGTGTGAAGTCACAGAATTGTAGTGTTTGAAGTCATATATTGGAGGTGTGTAAAGTCAAAATGGATGTGTGAATTCATAGAATGGAGGTGTGTAAAACCATAGAATGAGGGTGTGTGAGGTCATAGAATGGAGGTGTGTGAAGTCACAGAATGGAGGTGTGTGAAGTCATAGAATGGAGGTGTGTGAAGTCATAGAATGGAAGTGTGTGAAGTCACAGAATGCAGGTGTGTGAAGTCACAGAATGGAGGTTTGTGAAGTCACAGAATGGAGGTGTGTGAATACAAAATGGAGGTGTGTGAATTCACAGAATGGAGGTGTGTGAAGTCAAAGAATGGAAGTGTGTGAAGTCATAGAATGGAGGTGTGTGAAGTCAGAATGGAGGTGTGTGAAGTCACTGAATGGAGTTTTGTGAACTCAGAATGGAGGTGTGTGAAGTCACAGAATGGAGGTTTGTGAAGTCATAGAATCGGGTTGAGTGAAGTCATAGAATGGATGTTTCTGAAGTAAGAATGAAGGTGTGTAAAGTCATAGAATGGAGGTATGTGAACACATAGAATGGAGGTGTGTGAATTCACAGAATGAAGGTGTGTGAAGTCAGAATGGAGTTGTGTAGTCATAAATTGGAGGTGGTGAAGTCATAGAAAGGAGGTGTGGAAAGTCATAGAATTAGGAGTGTGAAGTCATAGAGTGCAGGTGAGTGAAGTCACAGATTCGAGGTCTGTGAAGTCATAGAATGGAGGTGTGTGATGTCAGAATGCAGGTGTGTGAAGTCATAGATGGAGTTGTGTGAAGTCATAGTATGGAGGTGTGTGAAATCATAGAATGGAGTTTTGTGAAGTCACAGAATGGAGCTGTGTGAATAGAGAATGGAGGTGTGTGAAGTCACAGAATGGAGGTGTGTGAAGTCATAGAATGGAGGTGTGTGAAGTCACAGAATGGAGATGTTTGAAGTCATAGAATGGAGGTGTGTAAAGTTATAGAATGGAGGTGTGTAAACTCAGAATGGAGGTGTGTGAAGTCATAGAATGGAGGTGTGTGAAGTTATAAAATGGAGGTGTGTGAAGTCATAGAATGGAAGTGTGTGAAGTCATAGAATGGAGGTGTTTGAAGTCACAGAATGGACGGTACGAAGTCATAGAATGGAGGTGTGTGAAGTCACAGAATTGAGGTGTTTGAAGTCATATATTAGAGGTGTGTGAAGTCAAAATGGATGTGTGAAATCATAGAATGGAGGTATGTGAAATCATAGAATGAGGGTGTGTGAGGTCATAGAATGGAGGTATGTGAAGTCACAGAATGGAGGTGTGTGAAATTATGAAAGGGAGGTTTATGAAGTCAAAATGGAGGTGAGTGATGTGAAATCATAGAATGAAGGTTTGTGAAGTCACAGAATTGAGGTGTGTGACGTCGTAGAATGGAGGTGTGTGAAGTCACAGAATGGAGGTGTGTGAAGTCATAGCATGGAGGTATGTGAAATCATAGAATGGAAATGTGTGAAGTCATAGAATGGAGGTGTGTGAAGTCATACAATGAAGGTTTGTGAAGTCATAGAATGGAGGTGTGTGAATTCACAGAAGGGAGGTGTGTGGAGTCACATAATGGAGGTGTGTGAAGTCAAAATAGAGGTGTGTGACGTCATAAAATGTAGGTGTGTGAAGTCATAGATTGGAGGTGTGTGAAATCATAGAATGGACGTTTGTGAAGTCACAGAATGGAGGTGTGTGAAGTCGTAGAATGGAGGT
Organism: Megascapheus bottae; assembly: GCA_024803745.1. Lineage (NCBI taxonomy): Eukaryota > Metazoa > Chordata > Mammalia > Rodentia > Geomyidae > Megascapheus > Megascapheus bottae. The sequence continues at coordinate 4,675,991 of JANJXV010000052.1, read as the reverse complement.
ATGTGAAGTCAAATTGGAGGGGTGTGAAGTCGGAGAATGGAGGTGTGGGAAGTCACAGAATGGAGGTGGGTGAAGTCACAGAATGCAGGTGTGTGAAGTCAAAGAATGGAGGTGTGTGAAGTCACAGAATGCACGGGTATGAATTCATAGAATGGAGGTGTGTGAAGTCACAGAATTGAGGTGTTTGAAGTTATATATTGGAGTTGTGTGAAGTCAAAATGGATGTGCGAAGTCATAGAATGGAGGTGTGTGAAGTCGGAGAATGGAGGTGTGTGAAGTCACAGAATGGAGCAGTGTGAAGTCACAGAATGGAGGTGTGTGAAGTCACAGAATGGAGGTGTGTGAAGTCAAAGAATGGAGGTGTGTGAAGTCATAGAATGGAGGTTTGTGAAGTCATAGAATATATGTTTGTGAAGTAAGAATGAAGGTGTGTGAAGTCATAGAATGGAGGTGTGTGAAGTCACAGAATGGAGGTGTGTGAAGTCATAGAATGGAGGTGTGTGAAGTCATAGAACGGAGTTGTGTGACGTCATATAATGGAGGTGTGTGAAGTCACATAATGGAGGTGTGTGAAGTCAGAATGGAGGTGTGAAGTCATAGAAAGGAGGTGTGGGAAGTCATAGAATGGAGGAGTGTGAAGTCATAGATTGGAGGTGAGAGAAGTCACAGATTCGAGGTCTGTGAAGTCATAGAATGTAGGTGTGTGAACTCATAGAATGGAGGTGTGTGACGTCCCAATGGAAGTGTGTGAAGTCATTGAATGGAGGTGTGTGAAGTCACAGAATGGAAGTGTGTGAAGTCAAAATGGAGGTGTGTGACGTCCTAAAATGGAGGTGTGAGAAGTCATATAATGGAGGTGTGTGAAATCATAGAATACAGGTTTGTGAAGTCACAGAATGGCGGTGTGTGAATTCAGAATGGAGGTGTGTGAAGTCACAGAATGGAGGTGTACGAAGTCATCGTATGAAGGTATGTGAAATCATAGAATGGAAGTGTGTGAAGTCATAGAATGGAGGTGTGCGAATTGTTACAATGAAGGTTTGTGAAGTCATAGAATGGAGGTGTGTGAATTCACAGAAGAGAGGTGCGTGAAGTCACATAATGGAGGTGTGAGAAGTCAAAATGGAGGTGTGTGACGTCATAAAGTGGAGGTGTGTGAAGTCATATATTGGAGGTGTGTGAAATCATAGAATGGAGGTTTGTGAAGTCACAGAATGGAGGTGTGTGAAGTCATAGAATGCAGGTGTGTGAAGTCACAGATTGGAGGTGTGTGAAGTCACAGAATGGAGGTGTGTGAACTCAGAATGGAGATGTGTGAAGTCACAGAATGGAGTTGTGTGAAGTCATAGAATTGAGGTGTGTGAAATCACAGAATGGAGGTGTGTGAATTCATAGAATGGAGGTGTGACATCTCAGAATGGATGTGTGTGTAATCGCAGAATGGAGGTGTGTGAGGTCACAGAATGGAGGTGTGTGAACTCACAATGCAGGTATGTGAAGTCACGGAATGGCGGTGTGTGAAGTCATAGAATGGAAGTGTGTGAACTCATAGAATGGAGGTGTGTGAAGTCACAAAAGGGAGGTGTGTGGAGTCACATAATGGAGGTGTGTGAAGTCAAAATGGAGGTGTGTGACGTCATAAAATGTAGGTGTGTGAAGTCATAGATTGGAGGTGTGTGAAATCATAGAATGGAGGTTTGTGAAGTCACAGAATGGAGGTTTTTCGAAGTCATAGAATGGAGGTATGTGAAATCAAATTGGAGGGGTGTGAAGTCGGAGAATGGAGGTGTGGGAAGTCACAGAATGGCGGTGGGTGAAGTCACAGAATGGAGGTGTGTGAAGGCACAGAATGGAGGTGTGTGAAGTCACAGAATGGAGGTGTTTCAAGTCACAGAATGGAGGTGTGTGAAGGCACAGAATGGAGGTGTTTGAAGTTATATATTGGAGTTGTGTGAAGTCAAAATGGAAGTGTGAAGTCATAGAATGGAGGTGTGTGAAGTCGGAGAATGGAGGTGTGTGAAGTTATAAAATGGAGGTGTGTGAAGTCATAGAATGGAAGTGTGTGAAGTCATAGAATGGAGGTGTTTGAAGTCACAGAATGGACGGTACGAAGTCATAGAATGGAGGTGTGTGAAGTCACAGAATTGAGGTGTTTGAAGTCATATATTAGAGGTGTGTGAAGTCAAAATGGATGTGTGAAATCATAGAATGGAGGTATGTGAAATCATAGAATGAGGGTGTGTGAGGTCATAGAATGGAGGTATGTGAAGTCACAGAATGGAGGTGTGTGAAATTATGAAAGGGAGGTTTATGAAGTCAAAATGGAGGTGAGTGATGTGAAATCATAGAATGAAGGTTTGTGAAGTCACAGAATTGAGGTGTGTGACGTCGTAGAATGGAGGTGTGTGAAGTCACAGAATGGAGGTGTGTGAAGTCATAGCATGGAGGTATGTGAAATCATAGAATGGAAGTGTGTGAAGTCATAGAATGGAGGTGTGTGAAGTCATACAATGAAGGTTTGTGAAGTCATAGAATGGAGGTGTGTGAATTCACAGAAGGGAGGTGTGTGGAGTCACATAATGGAGGTGTGTGAAGTCAAAATAGAGGTGTGTGACGTCATAAAATGTAGGTGTGTGAAGTCATAGATTGGAGGTGTGTGAAATCATAGAATGGACGTTTGTGAAGTCACAGAATGGAGGTGTGTGAAGTCGTAGAATGGAGGTATGTGAAGTCAAATTGGAGGGGTGTGAAGTCGGAGAATGGAGGTGTGGGAAGTCACAGAATGGAGGTGGGTGAAGTCACAGAATGCAGGTGTGTGAAGTCAAAGAATGGAGGTGTGTGAAGTCACAGAATGGACGGGTATGAATTCATAGAATGGAGATGTGTGAAGTCACAGAATTGAGGTGTTTGAAGTTATATATTGGAGTTGTGTGAAGTCAAAATGGATGTGCGAAGTCATAGAATGGAGGTGTGTGAAGTCGGAGAATGGAGGTGTGTGAAGTCACAGAATGGAGCAGTGTGAAGTCACAGAATGGAGGTGTGTGAAGTCACAGAATAGAGGTGTGTGAAGTCAAAGAATGGAGGTGTGTGAAGTCATAGAATGGAGGTTTGTGAAGTCATAGAATATATGTTTGTGAAGTAAGAATGAAGGTGTGTGAAGTCATAGAATGGAGGTGTGTGAAGTCACAGAATGGAGGTGTGTGAAGTCATAGAATGGAGGTGTGTGAAGTCATAGAACGGAGTTGTGTGACGTCATATAATGGAGGTGTGTGAAGTCACATAATGGAGGTGTGTGAAGTCAGAATGGAGGTGTGAAGTCATAGAAAGGAGGTGTGGGAAGTCATAGAATGGAGGAGTGTGAAGTCATAGATTGGAGGTGAGAGAAGTCACAGATTCGAGGTCTGTGAAGTCATAGAATGTAGGTGTGTGAACTCATAGAATGGAGGTGTGTGACGTCCCAATGGAAGTGTGTGAAGTCATTGAATGGAGGTGTGTGAAGTCACAGAATGGAAGTGTGTGAAGTCAAAATGGAGGTGTGTGACGTCCTAAAATGGAGGTGTGAGAAGTCATATAATGGAGGTGTGTGAAATCATAGAATACAGGTTTGTGAAGTCACAGAATGGCGGTGTGTGAATTCAGAATGGAGGTGTGTGAAGTCACAGAATGGAGGTGTATGAAGTCATCGTATGAAGGTATGTGAAATCATAGAATGGAAGTGTGTGAAGTCATAGAATGGAGGTGTGTGAATTGATACAATGAAGGTGTGTGAAGTCATAGAATGGAGGTGTGTGAAGTCACAGAAGAGAGGTGTGTGAAGTCACATAATGGAGGTGTGAGAAGTCAAAATGGAGGTGTGTGACGTCATAAAGTGGAGGTGTGTGAAGTCATATATTGGAGGTGTGTGAAATCATAGAATGGAGGTTTGTGAAGTCACAGAATGGAGGTGTGTGAAGTCATAGAATGCAGGTGTGTGAAGTCACAGATTGGAGGTGTGTGAAGTCACAGAATGGAGGTGTGTGAACTCAGAATGGAGATGTGTGAAGTCACAGAATGGAGTTGTGTGAAGTCATAGAATTGAGGTGTGTGAAATCACAGAATGGAGGTGTGTGAATTCATAGAATGGAGGTGTGACATCTCAGAATGGATGTGTGTGTAATCGCAGAATGGAGGTGTGTGAGGTCACAGAATGGAGGTGTGTGAACTCACAATGCAGGTATGTGAAGTCACGGAATGGCGGTGTGTGAAGTCATAGAATGGAAGTGTGTGAACTCATAGAATGGAGGTGTGTGAAGTCACAAAAGGGAGGTGTGTGGAGTCACATAATGGAGGTGTGTGAAGTCAAAATGGAGGTGTGTGACGTCATAAAATGTAGGTGTGTGAAGTCATAGATTGGAGGTGTGTGAAATCATAGAATGGAGGTTTGTGAAGTCACAGAATGGAGGTTTTTCGAAGTCATAGAATGGAGGTATGTGAAATCAAATTGGAGGGGTGTGAAGTCGGAGAATGGAGGTGTGGGAAGGCACAGAATGGAGGTGGGTGAAGTCACAGAATGGAGGTGTGTGAAGGCACAGAATGAAGGTGTGTGAAGTCACAGAATGGAGGTGTTTCAAGTCACAGAATGGAGGTGTGTGAAGGCACAGAATGGAGGTGTTTGAAGTTATATATTGGAGTTGTGTGAAGTCAAAATGGAAGTGTGAAGTCATAGAATGGAGGTGTGTGAAGTCACAGAATGAAGGTGTGTGAAGTCACAGAATTGAGGTGTTTGAAGTTATATATTGGAGTTGTGTGAAGTCAAAATGGAAGTGTGAAGTCATAGAATGGAGGTGTGTGAAGTCATAGAATGTATGTTTGTGAAGTAAGAATGAAGGTGTGTGAAGTCATAGAATAGAGGTGTGTGAAGTCACAGAATGGAGGTGTGTGAAGTCATAGAATGGAGGTGTGTGAAGTCATAGAACGGAGTTGTGTGACGTCATATAATGGAGGTGTGTGAAGTCACATAATGGAGGTGTGTGAAGTCACAGAATGGAGGTGTGTGAAGTCACAGAATGAAGGTGTGTGAAGTCAAAGAATGGAGGTGTGTGAAGTCGGAGAATGGAGGTGTGTGAAGTCACAGAAGGGAACTGTGTGAAGTCAGAATGGAGGTGTGAAGTCATAGAAAGGAGGTGTGGGAAGGCATAGAATGCAGGAGTGTGAAGTCATAGATTGGAGGTGAGTGAAGTCACAGATTCGAGGTCTGTGAAGTCATAGAATGGAGGTGTGTGAAGTCGAATGAACGTGTGTGAAGTCATAGAATGTAGGTGTGTGAACTCATAGAATGGAGGCGTGTGACGTCCCAATGGATGTGTGTGAACTCATAGAATGGAGGTGTGTGAAGTCACAGAATGGAAGTGTGTGAAGTCAAAATGGAGGTGTGTGACGTCCTAAAATAGAGGTGTGAGAAGTCATAGAATGGAGGTGTGTGAAATCATAGAAAAGAGGTTTGTGAAGTCACAGAATAGAGGTGTGTGAACTCAGAATGGAGGTGTGTGAAGGCACAAAATGTAGGTGTGTGATGTCATCGTATGAAGGTATGTGAAATCACAGAATGGAAGTGTGTGAAGTCATAGAATGGATGTGTGCGAAGTCATACAATGAAGGTGTGTGAAGTCATAGAATGGCGGTTTGTGAAGTAACAGAATGGAGGTGTGTGAAGTCACAGAACGGAGGTTTGTGAAGTCATAGATTGGAGGTAGGTGAAGTCACAGAATGGAGGTGTGTGAAGTCATAGAATGGAGGTGTGTGAAGTCACAGAATGGAGGTGTGTGAAGTCACAGAATGGAGGTGCGTGAACTCAGAATGGAGATGTGTGAAGTCACAGAATGGAGTTGTGTGAAGTCATAGAATTGAGGTGTGTGAAATCACAGAATGGAGGTGTGTCAATTCATAGAATGGAGGTGTGACATCTCAGAATGGAGGTGTGTGAAATCGCAGAATGGAGGTGTGTGAGGTCACAGAATGGAGGTGTGTGAACTCACAATGCAGGTGTGTGAAGTCACGGAATGGCAGTGTGTGAAGTCATAGAATGGAAGTGTGTGAAGTGATAGAATGGAGGTGTGTGAAGTCACAGAAGCGAGGTGTGTGGAGTCACATAATGGAGGTGTGTGAAGTCGAAATGGAGATGTGTGACGTCATAAAATGTAGGTGTGTGAAGTTATAGTTTGGAGGTGTGTGAAATCATAGAATGGAGGTTTGTGAAGTCACAGAATGGAGGTGTGTGAAGTCAAAGAATGGAGGTGTGTGAAGTCGGAGAATGGAGGTATGTGAAGTCAAATTGAGGGGTGTGAATTCGGAGAATGGAGGTGTGGGAAGTCACAGAATGGAGGTGGGTGAAGTCACAGAATGGAGGTGTTTGAAGTTATATATTGGAGGTGTGTGAAGTCAAAATGGATGTGTGAAGTCATAGAATGGATGTGTGTGAAGTCGGAGAATGGAGGTGTGTGAAGTCACAGAATGGAGCTGTGTGAAGTCACAGAATGGAGATGTGTGAAGTCACAGAATGGAGGTGTGTGAAGTCACAGATTGGAAGTGTGTGAAGTCAAAGAATGGAGGTGTGTGAAGTCATAGAATAGAGGTGTGTGAAGTCATAGAATGTATGTTTGTGAAGTAAGAATGGAGGTGTGGGAAGTCACAGAATGGAAGTGGGTGAAGTCACAGAATGGAGGTGTGTGAATTCAAAGAATGGAGGTGTGTGAAGTCACAGAATCGACGGGTATGATTTCATAGAATGGAGGTGTGTGAAGTCACAGAATTGAGGTGTTTAAAGTTATATATTGGAGGTGTGTGAAGTCAAAATGGATGTGTGAAGTCATAGAATGGAGGTGTGTGAAGTCGGAGAATGGAGTTGTGTGAAGTCACAGAATGGAGCTGTGTGAAGTCACAGAATGGAGGTGTGTGAAGTCACAGAATGGAGGTGTGTGAAGTCAAAGAATGGAGGTGTGTGAAGTCATAGAATGGAGGTGTGTGAAGTCATAAATGTATGTTTGTGAAGTAAGAATGAAGGTGTGTGAAGTCATAGAATGGAGGTGTGTGAAGTCATAGAATGGAGGTGTGTGAAGTCATAGAACGGAGTTGTGTGACGTCATATAGTGGAGGTATGTGAAGTCACATAATGGAGGTGTGTGAAGTCAGAATGGAGGTGTGTGAAGTCGAATGAAGGTGTGTGAAGTCATAGAATATAGGTGTGTGAACTTATAGAATGGAGGTGTGTGACGTCACAATGGAAGTGTGTGAAGTCATAGAATGGAGGTGTGTGAAGTCACAAAATGGAAGTGTGTGAAGTCAAAATGGAGGTGTGTGACGTCCTAAAATGGAGGTGTGTGAAGTCATAGAATGGAGGTGTGTGAAATCATAGAATAGAGGTTTGGGAAGTCACAGAATGGAGGTGTGTGAACTCAGAATGGAGGTGTGTGAAGTCACAGAATGGAGGTGTGTGAAGTCATTGCATGAAGGTATGTGAAATCATAGAATGGAGGTGTGTGAAGTCACAGAATGAAAGTGTGTGAAGTCAAAATGGAGGTGTGTGACATCCTAAAATGGAGGTGTGTGAAATCATAGAATAGAGGTTTGTGAAGTCACAAAATGGAGGTGTGTGAAGTCACAGAATGGAGCTGTGTGAAGTCACAGAATGGAGGTGTGTGAAGTCACAGAATGGAGGTGTGTGAAGTCAAAGAATGGAGGTGTGTGAAGTCATAGAATAGAGGTGTGTGAAGTCATAGAATGGAGGTGTGTGAAGTCACAGAATGGAGGTGTGTGAAGTCATAGAATGGAGGTGTGTGAAGTCATAGAACGGAGTTGTGTGACGTCATATAATGGAGGTGTGTGAAGTCACATAATGGAGGTGTGTGAAGTCAGAATGGAGGTGTGAAATCATAGAAAGGAGGTGTGGGAAGTCATAGAATGGAGGAGTGTGAAGTCATAGATTGGAGGTGAGTGAAGTCACAGATTCGAGGTCTGTGAAGTCATAGAATGGAGGTGTGTGAAGTCGAATGAAGGTGTGTGAAGTCATAGAATGTAGGTGTGTGAACTCATAGAATGGAGGTGGGTGACGTCCCAATGGAAGTGTGTGAAGTCATAGAATGGAGGTGTGTGAAGTCACAGAATGGAAGTGTGTGAAGTCAAAATGGAGGTGTGTGACGTCCTAAAATGGAGGTGTGAGAAGTCATAGAATGGAGGTGTGTGAAATCATAGAATAGAGGTTTGTGAAGTCACAGAATGGCGGTGTGTGAACTCAGAATGGAGGTGTGTGAAGTCACAGAATGGAGGTGTGTGAAGTCATCGTATGAAGGTATGTGAAATCATAGAATGGAAGTGTGTGAAGTCATAGAATGGAGGTGTGCGAAGTCATACAATGAAGGTGTGTGAAGTCATAGAATGGAGGTGTGTGAAGTCACAGAAGAGAGGTGTGTGAAGTCACATAATGGAGGTGTGAGAAGTCAAAATGGAGGTGTGTGACGTCATAAACTGGAGGTGTGTGAAGTCATAGATTGGAGGTGTGTGAAATCATAGAATGGAGGTTTGTGAAGTCACAGAATGGAGGTGTGTGAAGTCATAGAATGGAGGTGTGTGAAGTCACAGAATGGAGGTGTGTGAAGTCACAGAATGGAGGTGTGTGAACTAAGAATGGAGATGTGTGAAGTCACAGAATGGAGTTGTGTGAAATCATAGAACTGAGGTGTGTGAAATCACAGAGTGGAGGTGTGTGAATTCATAGAATGGAGGTGTGACATCTCAGAATGGAGGTGTGTGAAATCGCAGAATGGAGGTGTGTGAGGTCACAGAATGGAGACGTGTGAACTCACAATGCAGGTGTGTGAAGTCACGGAATGGCGGTGTTTGAGGTCATAGAATGGAAGTGTGTGAAGTCATAGAATGGAGGTGTGTGAAGTCACAGAAGGGAGGTGTGTGAAGTCACATAATGGAGGTGTGTGAAGTCAAAATGGAGGTGTGTGACGTCATAAAATGTAGGTGTGTGAAGTCATAGATTGGAGGTGTGTGAAAACATAGAATGGAGGTTTGTGAAGTCACACAATGGAGGTGTGTGAAGTCATAGAATGGAGGTATGTGAAGTCAAATTGGAGGGGTGTGAAGTCGGAGAATGGAGGTGTGGGAAGTCACAGAATGGAGGTAGGTGAAGGCACAGAACGGAGGTGTGTGAAGGCACAGAATGGAGGTGTGTGAAGTCACAGAATGGAGGTGTGTGAAGTCAAAGAATGGAGGTGTGTGAAGTCGGAGAATGGAGGTGTGTGAAGTCACAGAATGGAGCTGTGTGAAGTCACAGAATGGAGGTGTGTGAAGTCACAGAACGGAGGTGTGTGAAGTCACAGAATGGAGGTGTGTGAAGTCAAAGAATGGAGGTGTGTGAACTCATGGAATGGAGGTGTGTGAAGTCATAGAATATATGTTTGTGAAGTAACAATGAAGGTGTGTGAAGTCATAGAATGGAGGTGTGTGAAGTCACAGAATGGAGGTGTGTGAAGTCATAGAATGAAGGTGTGTGAAGTCATAGAATGGAGGTGTGTGAAGTCACAGAATGGAGGTGTGTGAAGTCATAGAATGGAGGTGTGTGAAGTCACGTAATGGAGGTGTGTGAAGTCAGAATGGAGGTGTGAAGTTATAGAAAGGAGGTGTGGGAAGGCATAGAATTCAGGAGTGTGAAGTCATAGATTGGAGGTGAGTGAAGTCACAGATTCGAGGTCTGTGAAGTCATAGAATGGAGGTGTGTGAAGTCGAATGAAGGTGTGTGAAGTCATAGAATGTAGGTGTGTGAACTCATAGAATGGAAGTGTGTGACGTCCCAATGGAAGTGTGTGAACTCATAGAATGGAGGTGTGTGAAGTCACAGAATGGAAGTGTGTGAAGTCAAAATGGAGGTGTGTGACGTCCTAAAATGGAGGTGTGAGAAGTCATAGAATGGAGGTGTGTGAAATCATAGAAAAGAGGTTTGTGAAGTCACAGAATAGAGGTGTGTGAACTCAGAATGGAGGTGTGTGAAGGCACAGAATGTAGGTGTGTGATGTCATCGTATGAAGGTATGTGAAATCACAGAATGGAAGTGTGTGAAGTCATAGAATGGAGGTGTGCGAAGTCATACAATGAAGGTGTGTGAAGTCATAGAATGGAGGTTTGTGAAGTCACAGAATGGAGGTGTGTGAAGTCACAGAATGGAGGTTTGTGAAGTCATAGATTGGAGGTAGGTGAAGTCACAGAATGGAGGTGTGTGAAGTCATAGAATAGAGGTGTGGGAAATCATAGAATAGAGGTTTGTGAAGTCACAGAATGGCGGTGTGTGAACTCAGAATGGAGGTGTGTGAAGTCACAGAATGGAGGTGTGTGAAGTCATCGTATGAAGGTATGTGAAATCATAGAGTGGAAGTGTGTGAAGTCATAGAATGGAGGTGTGCGAAGTCATACAATGAAGGTGTGTGAAGTCATAGAATGGAGGTGTGTGAAGTCACAGAAGAGAGGTGTGTGAAGTCACATAATGGAGGTGTGAGAAGTCAAAATGGAGGTGTGTGACGTCATAAAGTGGAGGTGTGTGAAGTCATAGATTGGAGGTGTGTGAAATCATAGAATGGAGGTTTGTGAAGTCACAGAATGGAGGTGTGTGAAGTCATAGAATGGAGGTGTGTGAAGTCACAGAATGGAGGTGTGTGAAGTCACAGAATGGAGGTGTGTGAACTCAGAATGGAGATGTGTGAAGTCACAGAATGGAGTTGTGTGAAATCATAGAACTGAGGTGTGTGAAATCACAGAATGGAGGTGTGTGAATTCATAGAATGGAGGTGTGACATCTCAAAATGGAGGTGTGTGAAATCGCAGAATGGAGGTGTGTGAGGTCACAGAATGGAGATGTGTGAACTCACAATGCAGGTGTGTGAAGTCACGGAATGGCGGTGTTTGAGGTCATAGAATGGAAGTGTGTGAAGTCATAGAATGGAGGTGTGTGAAGTCACAGAAGGGAGGTGTGTGAAGTCACATAATGGAGGTGTGTGAAGTCAAAATGGAGGTGTGTGACGTCATAAAATGTAGGTGTGTGAAGTCATAGATTGGAGGTGTGTGAAAACATAGAATGGAGGTTTGTGAAGTCACACAATGGAGGTGTGTGAAGTCATAGAATGGAGGTATGTGAAGTCAAATTGGAGGGGTGTGAAGTCGGAGAATGGAGGTGTGGGAAGTCACAGAATGGAGGTGGGTGAAGGCACAGAACGGAGGTGTGTGAAGTCAAAGAATGGAGGTGTGTGAAGTCACAGAATGGAGGTGTGTGAAGTCACAGAATGGAGGTGTGTGAAGTCACAGAATGGAGGTGTGTGAAGTCAAAGAATGGAGGTGTGTGAAGTCGGAGAATGGAGGTGTGTGAAGTCACAGAATGGAGCTGTGTGAAGTCACAGAATGGAGGTGTGTGAAGTCACAGAATGGAGGGGTGTGAAGTCACAGAATGGAGGTGTGTGAAGTCACAGAAGAGAGGTGTGTGAAGTCACATAATTGAGGTGTGAGAAGTCAAAATGGAGGTGTGTGACGTCATAAAGTGGAGGTGTGTGAAGTCATAGATTGGAGGTGTGTGAAATCATAGAATGGAGGTTTGTGAAGTCACAGAATGGAGGTGTGTGAAGTCATAGAATGGAGGTGTGTGAAGTCACAGAATGGAGGTGTGTGAAGTCACAGAATGGAGGTGTGTGAACTAAGAATGGAGATGTGTGAAGTCACAGAATGGAGTTGTGTGAAGTCATAGAACTGAGGTGTGGGTAATCACAGAATGGAGGTGTGTGAATTCATAGAATGGAGGTGTGACAACTCAGAATGGAGGTGTGTGAAATCGCAGAATGGAGGTGTGTGAGGTCACAGAATGGAGATGTGTGAACTCACAATGCAGGTGTGTGAAGTCACGGAATGGCGGTGTTTGAGGTCATAGAATGGAAGTGTGTTAAGTCATAGAATGGAGGTGTGTGAAGTCACAGAAGGGAGGTGTTTGAAGTCACATGATGGAGGTGTGTGAAGTCAAAATGGAGGTGTGTGACGTCATAAAATGTAGGTGTGTGAAGTCATAGATTGGAGGTGTGTGAAAACATAGAATGGAGGTTTGTGAAGTCACACAATGGAGGTGTGTGAAGTCATAGAATGGAGGTATGTGAAGTCAAATTGGAGGGGTGTGAAGTCGGAGAATGGAGGTGTGGGAAGTCACAGAATGGAGGTGGGTGAAGTCACAGAACGGAGGTGTGTGAAGTCAAAGAATGGAGGTGTGTGAAGTCACAGAATGGAGGTGTGTGAAGTCACAGAATGGAGGTGTGTGAAGTCACAGAATGGAGGTGTGTGAAGTCAAAGAATGGAGGTGTGTGAAGTCGGAGAATGGAGGTGTGTGAAGTCACAGAAGGGAACTGTGTGAAGTCAGAATGGAGGTGTGAAGTCATAGAAAGGAGGTGTGGGAAGGCATAGAATGCAGGAGTGTGAAGTCATAGATTGGAGGTGAGTGAAGTCACAGATTCGAGGTCTGTGAAGTCATAGAATGGAGGTGTGTGAAGTCGAATGAACGTGTGTGAAGTCATAGAATGTAGGTGTGTGAACTCATAGAATGGAGGCGTGTGACGTCCCAATGGATGTGTGTGAACTCATAGAATGGAGGTGTGTGAAGTCACAGAATGGAAGTGTGTGAAGTCAAAATGGAGGTGTGTGACGTCCTAAAATAGAGGTGTGAGAAGTCATAGAATGGAGGTGTGTGAAATCATAGAAAAGAGGTTTGTGAAGTCACAGAATAGAGGTGTGTGAACTCAGAATGGAGGTGTGTGAAGGCACAAAATGTAGGTGTGTGATGTCATCGTATGAAGGTATGTGAAATCACAGAATGGAAGTGTGTGAAGTCATAGAATGGATGTGTGCGAAGTCATACAATGAAGGTGTGTGAAGTCATAGAATGGCGGTTTGTGAAGTAACAGAATGGAGGTGTGTGAAGTCACAGAACGGAGGTTTGTGAAGTCATAGATTGGAGGTGTGTGAAGTCACAGAATGGAGGTGTGTGAAGTCACAGAATGGAGGTGCGTGAACTCAGAATGGAGATGTGTGAAGTCACAGAATGGAGTTGTGTGAAGTCATAGAATTGAGGTGTGTGAAATCACAGAATGGAGGTGTGTCAATTCATAGAATGGAGGTGTGACATCTCAGAATGGAGGTGTGTGAAATCGCAGAATGGAGGTGTGTGAGGTCACAGAATGGAGGTGTGTGAACTCACAATGCAGGTGTGTGAAGTCACGGAATGGCAGTGTGTGAAGTCATAGAATGGAAGTGTGTGAAGTGATAGAATGGAGGTGTGTGAAGTCACAGAAGCGAGGTGTGTGGAGTCACATAATGGAGGTGTGTGAAGTCAAAATGGAGGTGTGTGACGTCATAAAATGTAGGTGTGTGAAGTTATAGTTTGGAGGTGTGTGAAATCATAGAATGGAGGTTTGTGAAGTCACAGAATGGAGGTGTGTGAAGTCAAAGAATGGAGGTGTGTGAAGTCGGAGAATGGAGGTATGTGAAGTCAAATTGAGGGGTGTGAATTCGGAGAATGGAGGTGTGGGAAGTCACAGAATGGAGGTGGGTGAAGTCACAGAATGGAGGTGTTTGAAGTTATATATTGGAGGTGTGTGAAGTCAAAATGGATGTGTGAAGTCATAGAATGGATGTGTGTGAAGTCGGAGAATGGAGGTGTGTGAAGTCACAGAATGGAGCTGTGTGAAGTCACAGAATGGAGATGTGTGAAGTCACAGAATGGAGGTGTGTGAAGTCACAGATTGGAAGTGTGTGAAGTCAAAGAATGGAGGTGTGTGAAGTCATAGAATAGAGGTGTGTGAAGTCATAGAATGTATGTTTGTGAAGTAAGAATGGAGGTGTGGGAAGTCACAGAATGGAAGTGGGTGAAGTCACAGAATGGAGGTGTGTGAATTCAAAGAATGGAGGTGTGTGAAGTCACAGAATCGACGGGTATGATTTCATAGAATGGAGGTGTGTGAAGTCACAGAATTGAGGTGTTTAAAGTTATATATTGGAGGTGTGTGAAGTCAAAATGGATGTGTGAAGTCATAGAATGGAGGTGTGTGAAGTCGGAGAATGGAGTTGTGTGAAGTCACAGAATGGAGCTGTGTGAAGTCACAGAATGGAGGTGTGTGAAGTCACAGAATGGAGGTGTGTGAAGTCAAAGAATGGAGGTGTGTGAAGTCATAGAATGGAGGTGTGTGAAGTCATAGAATGTATGTTTGTGAAGTAAGAATGAAGGTGTGTGAAGTCATAGAATGGAGGTGTGTGAAGTCACAGAATGGAGGTGTGTGAAGTCATAGAATGGAGGTGTGTGAAGTCATAGAACGGAGTTGTGTGACGTCATATAATGGAGGTATGTGAAGTCACATAATGGAGGTGTGTGAAGTCAGAATGGAGGTGTGTGAAGTCGAATGAAGGTGTGTGAAGTCATAGAATATAGGTGTGTGAACTTATAGAATGGAGGTGTGTGACGTCACAATGGAAGTGTGTGAAGTCATAGAATGGAGGTGTGTGAAGTCACAAAATGGAAGTGTGTGCAGTCAAAATGGAGGTGTGTGACGTCCTAAAATGGAGGTGTGTGAAGTCATAGAATGGAGGTGTGTGAAATCATAGAATAGAGGTTTGGAAAGTCACAGAATGGAGGTGTGTGAACTCAGAATGGAGGTGTGTGAAGGCACAAAATGTAGGTGTGTGATGTCATCGTATGAAGGTATGTGAAATCACAGAATGGAAGTGTGTGAAGTCATAGAATGGAGGTGTGCGAAGTCATACAATGAAGGTGTGTGAAGTCATAGAATGGCGGTTTGTGAAGTAACAGAATGGAGGTGTGTGAAGTCACAGAATGGAGGTGCGTGAACTCAGAATGGAGATGTGTGAAGTCACAGAATGGAGGTGCGTGAACTCAGAATGGAGATGTGTGAAGTCACAGAATGGAGTTGTGTGAAGTCATAGAATTGAGGTGTGTGAAATCACAGAATGGAGGTGTGTCAATTCATAGAATGGAGGTGTGACATCTCAGAATGGAAGTGTGTGAAATCGCAGAATGGAGGTGTGTGAGGTCACAGAATGGAGGTGTGTGAACTCACAATGCAGGTGTGTGAAGTCACGGAATGGCAGTGTGTGAAGTCATAGTATGGAAGTGTGTGAAGTGATAGAATGGAGGTGTGTGAAGTCACAGAAGCGAGGTGTGTGGAGTCACATAATGGAGGTGTGTGAAGTCAAAATGGAGGTGTGTGACGTCATAAAATGTAGGTGTGTGAAGTTATAGTTTGGAGGTGTGTGAAATCATAGAATGGAGGTTTGTGAAGTCACAGAATGGAGGTGTGTGAAGTCAAAGAATGGAGGTGTGTGAAGTCGGAGAATGGAGGTATGTGAAGTCAAATTGAGGGGTGTGAAGTCGGAGAATGGCGGTGTGGGAAGTCACAGAATGGAGGTGGGTGAAGTCACAGAATGGAGGTGTTTGAAGTTATATATTGGAGGTGTGTGAAGTCAAAATGGATGTGTGAAGTCATAGAATGGATGTGTGTGAAGTCGGAGAATGGAGGTGTGTGAAGTCACAGAATGGAGCTGTGTGAAGTCACAGAATGGAGGTGTGTGAAGTCACAGAATGGAGGTGTGTGAAGTCACAGATTGGAGGTGTGTGAAGTCAAAGAATGGAGGTGTGTGAAGTCATAGAATGTATGTTTGTGAAGTAAGAATGGAGGTGTGTGAAGTCGAATGAAGGTGTGTGAAGTCATAGAATAGAGGTGTGTGAAGTCATAGAATGTATGTTTGTGAAGTAAGAATGAAGGTGTGTGAAGTCATAGAATGGAGGTGTGTGAAGTCACAGAATGGAGGTGTGTGAAGTCATAGAATGGAGGTGTGTGAAGTCATAGAACGGAGTTGTGTGACGTCATATAATGGAGGTATGTGAAGTCACATAATGGAGGTGTGTGAAGTCAGAATGGAGGTGTGTGAAGTCGAATGAAGGTGTGTGAAGTCATAGAATATAGGTGTGTGAACTTATAGAATGGAGGTGTGTGACGTCACAATGGAAGTGTGTGAAGTCATAGAATGGAGGTGTGTGAAGTCACAAAATGGAAGTGTGTGAAGTCAAAATGGAGGTGTGTGACGTCCTAAAATGGAGGTGTGTGAAGTCATAGAATGGAGGTGTGTGAAATCATAGAATAGAGGTTTGGGAAGTCACAGAATGGAGGTGTGTGAACTCAGAATGGAGGTGTGTGAAGTCACAGAATGGAGGTGTGTGAAGTCATTGCATGAAGGTATGTGAAATCATAGAATGGAGGTGTGTGAAGTCACAGAATGAAAGTGTGTGAAGTCAAAATGGAGGTGTGTGACATCCTAAAATGGAGGTGTGTGAAATCATAGAATAGAGGTTTGTGAAGTCACAAAATGGAGGTGTGTGAAGTCACAGAATGGAGCTGTGTGAAGTCACAGAATGGAGGTGTGTGAAGTCACAGAATGGAGGTGTGTGAAGTCAAAGAATGGAGGTGTGTGAAGTCATAGAATAGAGGTGTGTGAAGTCATAGAATATATTATTGTGAAGTAAGAATGAAGGTGTGTGAAGTCATAGAATGGAGGTGTGTGAAGTCACAGAATGGAGGTGTGTGAAGTCATAGAATGGAGGTGTGTGAAGTCATAGAACGGAGTTGTGTGACGTCATATAATGGAGGTGTGTGAAGTCACATAATGGAGGTGTGTGAAGTCAGAATGGAGGTGTGAAATCATAGAAAGGAGGTGTGGGAAGTCATAGAATGGAGGAGTGTGAAGTCATAGATTGGAGGTGAGTGAAGTCACAGATTCGAGGTCTGTGAAGTCATAGAATGGAGGTGTGTGAAGTCGAATGAAGGTGTGTGAAGTCATAGAATGTAGGTGTGTGAACTCATAGAATGGAGGTGGGTGACGTCCCAATGGAAGTGTGTGAATTCATAGAATGGAGGTGTGTGAAGTCACAGAATGGAAGTGTGTGAAGTCAAAATGGAGGAGTGTGACGTCCTAAAATGGAGGTGTGAGAAGTCATAGAATGGAGGTGTGTGAAATCATAGAATAGAGGTTTGTGAAGTCACAGAATGGCGGTGTGTGAACTCAGAATGGAGGTGTGTGAAGTCACAGAATGGAGGTGTGTGAAGTCATCGTATGAAGGTATGTGAAATCATAGAATGGAAGTGTGTGAAGTCATAGAATGGAGGTGTGCGAAGTCATACAATGAAGGTGTGTGAAGTCATAGAATGGAGGTGTGTGAAGTCACAGAAGAGAGGTGTGTGAAGTCACATAATGGAGGTGTGAGAAGTCAAAATTGAGGTGTGTGACGTCATAAAGTGGAGGTGTTTGAAGTCATAGATTGGAGGTGTGTGAAATCATAGAATGGAGGTTTGTGAAGTCACAGAATGGAGGTGTGTGAAGTCATAGAATGGAGGTGTGTGAAGTCACAGAATGGAGGTGTGTGAAGTCACAGAATGGAGGTGTGTGAACTAAGAATGGAGATGTGTGAAGTCACAGAATGGAGTTGTGTGAAATCATAGAACTGAGGTGTGTGAAATCACAGAATGGAGGTGTGTGAATTCATAGAATGGAGGTGTGACATCTCAGAATGGAGGTGTGTGAAATCGCAGAATGGAGGTGTGTGAGGTCACAGAATGGAGATGTGTGAACTCGCAATGCAGGTGTGTGAAGTCACGGAATGGCGGTGTTTGAGGTCATAGAATGGAAGTGTGTGAAGTCATAGAATGGAGGTGTGTGAAGTCACAGAAGGGAGGTGTGTGAAGTCACATAATGGAGGTGTGTGAAGTCAAAATGGAGGTGTGTGACGTCATAAAATGTAGGTGTGTGAAGTCATAGATTGGAGGTGTGTGAAAACATAGAATGGAGGTTTGTGAAGTCACACAATGGAGGTGTGTGAAGTCATAGAATGGAGGTATGTGAAGTCAAATTGGAGGGGTGTGAAGTCGGAGAATGGAGGTGTGGGAAGTCACAGAATGGAGGTGGGTGAAGGCACAGAACGGAGGTGTGTGAAGGCACAGAATGGAGGTGTGTGAAGTCACAGAATGGAGGTGTGTGAAGTCAAAGAATGGAGGTGTGTGAAGTCGGAGAATGGAGGTGTGTGAAGTCACAGAATGGAGCTGTGTGAAGTCACAGAATGGAGGTGTGTGAAGTCACAGAATGGAGGTGTGTGAAGTCACAGAATGGAGGTGTGTGAAGTCAAAGAATGGAGGTGTGTGAACTCATAGAATGGAGGTGTGTGAAGTCATAGATTGGAGGTGTGTGAAAACATAGAATGGAGGTTTGTGAAGTCACCCAATGGAGGTGTGTGAAGTCATAGAATGGAGGTATGTGAAGTCACAGAATGGAGGTGTGTGAAGTCACAGAATGGAGGTGTGTGAAGTCAAAGAATGGAGGTGTGTGAACTCATAGAATGGAGGTGTGTGAAGTCATAGATTGGAGGTGTGTGAAAACATAGAATGGAGGTTTGTGAAGTCACACAATGGAGGTGTGTGAAGTCATAGAATGGAGGTATGTGAAGTCACAGAATGGAGGTGTGTGAAGTCAAAGAATGGAGGTGTGTGAACTCATAGAATGGAGGTGTGTGAAGTCATAGATTGGAGGTGTGTGAAAACATAGAATGGAGGTTTGTGAAGTCACACAATGGAGCTGTGTGAAGTCACAGAATGGAGGTGTGTGAAGTCACAGAATGGAGGTGTGTGAAGTCGGAGAATGGAGGTGTGTGAAGTCACAGAATGGAGCTGTGTGAAGTCACAGAATGGAGGTGTGTGAAGTCACAGAATGGAGGTGTGTGAAGTCACAGAATGGAGGTGTGTGAAGTCAAAGAATGGAGGTGTGTGAACTCATAGAATGGAGGTGTTTGAAGTCATAGATTGGAGGTGTGTGAAATCATAGAATGGAGGTTTGTGAAGTCACAGAATGGAGGTGTGTGAAGTCATAGAATGGATGTGTGTGAAGTCGCAGAATGGAGGTGTGTGAAGTCACAGAATGGAGGTGTGTGAACTAAGAATGGAGATGTGTGAAGTCACAGAATGGAGTTGTGTGAAATCATAGAACTGAGGTGTGTGAAATCACAGAATGGAGGTGTGTGAATTCATAGAATGGAGGTGTGACATCTCAGAATGGAGGTGTGTGAAATCGCAGAATGGAGGTGTGTGAGGTCACAGAATGGAGATGTGTGAACTCGCAATGCAGGTGTGTGAAGTCACGGAATGGCGGTGTTTGAGGTCATAGAATGGAAGTGTGTGAAGTCATAGAATGGAGGTGTGTGAAGTCACAGAAGGGAGGTGTGTGAAGTCACATAATGGAGGTGTGTGAAGTCAAAATGGAGGTGTGTGACGTCATAAAATGTAGGTGTGTGAAGTCATAGATTGGAGGTGTGTGAAAACATAGAATGGAGGTTTGTGAAGTCACACAATGGAGGTGTGTGAAGTCATAGAATGGAGGTATGTGAAGTCAAATTGGAGGGGTGTGAAGTCGGAGAATGGAGGTGTGGGAAGTCACAGAATGGAGGTGGGTGAAGGCACAGAACGGAGGTGTGTGAAGTCAAAGAATGGAGGTGTGTGAAGTCACAGAATGGAGGTGTGTGAAGTCACAGAATGGAGGTGTGTGAAGTCACAGAATGGAGGTGTGTGAAGTCAAAGAATGGAGGTGTGTGAAGTCGGAGAATGGAGGTGTGTGAAGTCACAGAATGGAGCTGTGTGAAGTCACAGAATGGAGGTCTGTGAAGTCACAGAATGGAGGGGTGTGAAGTCACAGAATGGAGGTGTGTGAAGTCACAGAAGAGAGGTGTGTGAAGTCACATAATTGAGGTGTGAGAAGTCAAAATGGAGGTGTGTGACGTCATAAAGTGGAGGTGTGTGAAGTCATAGATTGGAGGTGTGTGAAATCATAGAATGGAGGTTTGTGAAGTCACAGAATGGAGGTGTGTGAAGTCATAGAATGGAGGTGTGTGAAGTCACAGAATGGAGGTGTGTGAAGTCACAGAATGGAGGTGTGTGAACTAAGAATGGAGATGTGTGAAGTCACAGAATGGAGTTGTGTGAAGTCATAGAACTGAGGTGTGGGTAATCACAGAATGGAGGTGTGTGAATTCATAGAATGGAGGTGTGACATCTCAGAATGGAGGTGTGTGAAATCGCAGAATGGAGGTGTGTGAGGTCACAGAATGGAGATGTGTGAACTCACAATGCAGGTGTGTGAAGTCACGGAATGGCGGTGTTTGAGGTCATAGAATGGAAGTGTGTTAAGTCATAGAATGGAGGTGTGTGAAGTCACAGAAGGGAGGTGTTTGAAGTCACATGATGGAGGTGTGTGAAGTCAAAATGGAGGTGTGTGACGTCATAAAATGTAGGTGTGTGAAGTCATAGATTGGAGGTGTGTGAAAACATAGAATGGAGGTTTGTGAAGTCACACAATGGAGGTGTGTGAAGTCATAGAATGGAGGTATGTGAAGTCAAATTGGAGGGGTGTGAAGTCGGAGAATGGAGGTGTGGGAAGTCACAGAATGGAGGTGGGTGAAGTCACAGAACGGAGGTGTGTGAAGTCAAAGAATGGAGGTGTGTGAAGTCACAGAATGGAGGTGTGTGAAGTCACAGAATGGAGGTGTGTGAAGTCACAGAATGGAGGTGTGTGAAGTCAAAGAATGGAGGTGTGTGAAGTCGGAGAATGGAGGTGTGTGAAGTCACAGAAGGGAACATTGTGAAGTCAGAATGGAGGTGTGAAGTCATAGAAAGGAGGTGTGGGAAGGCATAGAATGCAGGAGTGTGAAGTCATAGATTGGAGGTGAGTGAAGTCACAGATTCGAGGTCTGTGAAGTCATAGAATGGAGGTGTGTGAAGTCGAATGAACGTGTGTGAAGTCATAGAATGTAGGTGTGTGAACTCATAGAATGGAGGCGTGTGACGTCCCAATGGATGTGTGTGAACTCATAGAATGGAGGTGTGTGAAGTCACAGAATGGAAGTGTGTGAAGTCAAAATGGAGGTGTGTGACGTCCTAAAATAGAGGTGTGAGAAGTCATAGAATGGAGGTGTGTGAAATCATAGAAAAGAGGTTTGTGAAGTCACAGAATAGAGGTGTGTGAACTCAGAATGGAGGTGTGTGAAGGCACAAAATGTAGGTGTGTGATGTCATCGTATGAAGGTATGTGAAATCACAGAATGGAAGTGTGTGAAGTCATAGAATGGATGTGTGCGAAGTCATACAATGAAGGTGTGTGAAGTCATAGAATGGCGGTTTGTGAAGTAACAGAATGGAGGTGTGTGAAGTCACAGAACGGAGGTTTGTGAAGTCATAGATTGGAGGTAGGTGAAGTCACAGAATGGAGGTGTGTGAAGTCATAGAATGGAGGTGTGTGAAGTCACAGAATGGAGGTGTGTGAAGTCACAGAATGGAGGTGCGTGAACTCAGAATGGAGATGTGTGAAGTCACAGAATGGAGTTGTGTGAAGTCATAGAATTGAGGTGTGTGAAATCACAGAATAGAGGTGTGTCAATTCATAGAATGGAGGTGTGACATCTCAGAATGGAGGTGTGTGAAATCGCAGAATGGAGGTGTGTGAGGTCACAGAATGGAGGTGTGTGAACTCACAATGCAGGTGTGTGAAGTCACGGAATGGCAGTGTGTGAAGTCATAGAATGGAAGTGTGTGAAGTGATAGAATGGAGGTGTGTGAAGTCACAGAAGCGAGGTGTGTGGAGTCACATAATGGAGGTGTGTGAAGTCAAAATGGAGGTGTGTGACGTCATAAAATGTAGGTGTGTGAAGTTATAGTTTGGAGGTGTGTGAAATCATAGAATGGAGGTTTGTGAAGTCACAGAATGGAGGTGTGTGAAGTCAAAGAATGGAGGTGTGTGAAGTCGGAGAATGGAGGTATGTGAAGTCAAATTGAGGGGTGTGAATTCGGAGAATGGAGGTGTGGGAAGTCACAGAATGGAGGTGGGTGAAGTCACAGAATGGAGGTGTTTGAAGTTATATATTGGAGGTGTGTGAAGTCAAAATGGATGTGTGAAGTCATAGAATGGATGTGTGTGAAGTCGGAGAATGGAGGTGTGTGAAGTCACAGAATGGAGCTGTGTGAAGTCACAGAATGGAGATGTGTGAAGTCACAGAATGGAGGTGTGTGAAGTCACAGATTGGAAGTGTGTGAAGTCAAAGAATGGAGGTGTGTGAAGTCATAGAATAGAGGTGTGTGAAGTCATAGAATGTATGTTTGTGAAGTAAGAATGGAGGTGTGGGAAGTCACAGAATGGAAGTGGGTGAAGTCACAGAATGGAGGTGTGTGAATTCAAAGAATGGAGGTGTGTGAAGTCACAGAATCGACGGGTATGATTTCATAGAATGGAGGTGTGTGAAGTCACAGAATTGAGGTGTTTAAAGTTATATATTGGAGGTGTGTGAAGTCAAAATGGATGTGTGAAGTCATAGAATGGAGGTGTGTGAAGTCGGAGAATGGAGTTGTGTGAAGTCACAGAATGGAGCTGTGTGAAGTCACAGAATGGAGGTGTGTGAAGTCACAGAATGGAGGTGTGTGAAGTCAAAGAATGGAGGTGTGTGAAGTCATAGAATGGAGGTGTGTGAAGTCATAGAATGTATGTTTGTGAAGTAAGAATGAAGGTGTGTGAAGTCATAGAATGGAGGTGTGTGAAGTCACAGAATGGAGGTGTGTGAAGTCATAGAATGGAGGTGTGTGAAGTCATAGAACGGAGTTGTGTGACGTCATATAATGGAGGTATGTGAAGTCACATAATGGAGGTGTGTGAAGTCAGAATGGAGGTGTGTGAAGTCGAATGAAGGTGTGTGAAGTCATAGAATATAGGTGTGTGAACTTATAGAATGGAGGTGTGTGACGTCACAATGGAAGTGTGTGAAGTCATAGAATGGAGGTGTGTGAAGTCACAAAATGGAAGTGTGTGAAGTCAAAATGGAGGTGTGTGAAGTCATAGAATGGAGGTGTGTGAAATCATAGAATAGAGGTTTGGGAAGTCACAGAATGGAGGTGTGTGAACTCAGAATGGAGGTGTGTGAAGTCACAGAATGGAGGTGTGTGAAGTCATTGCATGAAGGTATGTGAAATCATAGAATGGAGGTGTGTGAAGTCACAGAATGAAAGTGTGTGAAGTCAAAATGGAGGTGTGTGACATCCTAAAATGGAGGTGTGTGAAATCATAGAATAGAGGTTTGTGAAGTCACAAAATGGAGGTGTGTGAAGTCACAGAATGGAGCTGTGTGAAGTCACAGAATGGAGGTGTGTGAAGTCACAGAATGGAGGTGTGTGAAGTCAAAGAATGGAGGTGTGTGAAGTCATAGAATAGAGGTGTGTGAAGTCATAGAATATATTATTGTGAAGTAAGAATGAAGGTGTGTGAAGTCATAGAATGGAGGTGTGTGAAGTCACAGAAGGGAGGTGTTTGAAGTCACATGATGGAGGTGTGTGAAGTCAAAATGGAGGTGTGTGACGTCATAAAATGTAGGTGTGTGAAGTCATAGATTGGAGGTGTGTGAAAACATAGAATGGAGGTTTGTGAAGTCACACAATGGAGGTGTGTGAAGTCATAGAATGGAGGTATGTGAAGTCAAATTGGAGGGGTGTGAAGTCGGAGAATGGAGGTGTGGGAAGTCACAGAATGGAGGTGGGTGAAGTCACAGAACGGAGGTGTGTGAAGTCAAAGAATGGAGGTGTGTGAAGTCACAGAATGGAGGTGTGTGAAGTCACAGAATGGAGGTGTGTGAAGTCACAGAATGGAGGTGTGTGAAGTCAAAGAATGGAGGTGTGTGAAGTCGGAGAATGGAGGTGTGTGAAGTCACAGAAGGGAACATTGTGAAGTCAGAATGGAGGTGTGAAGTCATAGAAAGGAGGTGTGGGAAGGCATAGAATGCAGGAGTGTGAAGTCATAGATTGGAGGTGAGTGAAGTCACAGATTCGAGGTCTGTGAAGTCATAGAATGGAGGTGTGTGAAGTCGAATGAACGTGTGTGAAGTCATAGAATGTAGGTGTGTGAACTCATAGAATGGAGGCGTGTGACGTCCCAATGGATGTGTGTGAACTCATAGAATGGAGGTGTGTGAAGTCACAGAATGGAAGTGTGTGAAGTCAAAATGGAGGTGTGTGACGTCCTAAAATAGAGGTGTGAGAAGTCATAGAATGGAGGTGTGTGAAATCATAGAAAAGAGGTTTGTGAAGTCACAGAATAGAGGTGTGTGAACTCAGAATGGAGGTGTGTGAAGGCACAAAATGTAGGTGTGTGATGTCATCGTATGAAGGTATGTGAAATCACAGAATGGAAGTGTGTGAAGTCATAGAATGGATGTGTGCGAAGTCATACAATGAAGGTGTGTGAAGTCATAGAATGGCGGTTTGTGAAGTAACAGAATGGAGGTGTGTGAAGTCACAGAACGGAGGTTTGTGAAGTCATAGATTGGAGGTAGGTGAAGTCACAGAATGGAGGTGTGTGAAGTCATAGAATGGAGGTGTGTGAAGTCACAGAATGGAGGTGTGTGAAGTCACAGAATGGAGGTGCGTGAACTCAGAATGGAGATGTGTGAAGTCACAGAATGGAGTTGTGTGAAGTCATAAAATTGAGGTGTGTGAAATCACAGAATGGAGGTGTGTCAATTCATAGAATGGAGGTGTGACATCTCAGAATGGAGGTGTGTGAAATCGCAGAATGGAGGTGTGTGAGGTCACAGAATGGAGGTGTGTGAACTCACAATGCAGGTGTGTGAAGTCACGGAATGGCAGTGTGTGAAGTCATAGAATGGAAGTGTGTGAAGTGATAGAATGGAGGTGTGTGAAGTCACAGAAGCGAGGTGTGTGGAGTCACATAATGGAGGTGTGTGAAGTCAAAATGGAGGTGTGTGACGTCATAAAATGTAGGTGTGTGAAGTTATAGTTTGGAGGTGTGTGAAATCATAGAATGGAGGTTTGTGAAGTCACAGAATGGAGGTGTGTGAAGTCAAAGAATGGAGGTGTGTGAAGTCGGAGAATGGAGGTATGTGAAGTCAAATTGAGGGGTGTGAATTCGGAGAATGGAGGTGTGGGAAGTCACAGAATGGAGGTGGGTGAAGTCACAGAATGGAGGTGTTTGAAGTTATATATTGGAGGTGTGTGAAGTCAAAATGGATGTGTGAAGTCATAGAATGGATGTGTGTGAAGTCGGAGAATGGAGGTGTGTGAAGTCACAGAATGGAGCTGTGTGAAGTCACAGAATGGAGATGTGTGAAGTCACAGAATGGAGGTGTGTGAAGTCACAGATTGGAAGTGTGTGAAGTCAAAGAATGGAGGTGTGTGAAGTCATAGAATAGAGGTGTGTGAAGTCATAGAATGTATGTTTGTGAAGTAAGAATGGAGGTGTGGGAAGTCACAGAATGGAAGTGGGTGAAGTCACAGAATGGAGGTGTGTGAATTCAAAGAATGGAGGTGTGTGAAGTCACAGAATCGACGGGTATGATTTCATAGAATGGAGGTGTGTGAAGTCACAGAATTGAGGTGTTTAAAGTTATATATTGGAGGTGTGTGAAGTCAAAATGGATGTGTGAAGTCATAGAATGGAGGTGTGTGAAGTCGGAGAATGGAGTTGTGTGAAGTCACAGAATGGAGCTGTGTGAAGTCACAGAATGGAGGTGTGTGAAGTCACAGAATGGAGGTGTGTGAAGTCAAAGAATGGAGGTGTGTGAAGTCATAGAATGGAGGTGTGTGAAGTCATAGAATGTATGTTTGTGAAGTAAGAATGAAGGTGTGTGAAGTCATAGAATGGAGGTGTGTGAAGTCACAGAATGGAGGTGTGTGAAGTCATAGAATGGAGGTGTGTGAAGTCATAGAACGGAGTTGTGTGACGTCATATAATGGAGGTATGTGAAGTCACATAATGGAGGTGTGTGAAGTCAGAATGGAGGTGTGTGAAGTCGAATGAAGGTGTGTGAAGTCATAGAATATAGGTGTGTGAACTTATAGAATGGAGGTGTGTGACGTCACAATGGAAGTGTGTGAAGTCATAGAATGGAGGTGTGTGAAGTCACAAAATGGAAGTGTGTGAAGTCAAAATGGAGGTGTGTGAAGTCATAGAATGGAGGTGTGTGAAATCATAGAATAGAGGTTTGGGAAGTCACAGAATGGAGGTGTGTGAACTCAGAATGGAGGTGTGTGAAGTCACAGAATGGAGGTGTGTGAAGTCATTGCATGAAGGTATGTGAAATCATAGAATGGAGGTGTGTGAAGTCACAGAATGAAAGTGTGTGAAGTCAAAATGGAGGTGTGTGACATCCTAAAATGGAGGTGTGTGAAATCATAGAATAGAGGTTTGTGAAGTCACAAAATGGAGGTGTGTGAAGTCACAGAATGGAGCTGTGTGAAGTCACAGAATGGAGGTGTGTGAAGTCACAGAATGGAGGTGTGTGAAGTCAAAGAATGGAGGTGTGTGAAGTCATAGAATAGAGGTGTGTGAAGTCATAGAATATATTATTGTGAAGTAAGAATGAAGGTGTGTGAAGTCATAGAATGGAGGTGTGTGAAGTCACAGAATGGAGGTGTGTGAAGTCATAGAATGGAGGTGTGTGAAGTCATAGAACGGAGTTGTGTGACGTCATATAATGGAGGTGTGTGAAGTCACATAATGGAGGTGTGTGAAGTCAGAATGGAGGTGTGAAATCATAGAAAGGAGGTGTGGGAAGTCATAGAATGGAGGAGTGTGAAGTCATAGATTGGAGGTGAGTGAAGTCACAGATTCGAGGTCTGTGAAGTCATAGAATGGAGGTGTGTGAAGTCGAATGAAGGTGTGTGAAGTCATAGAATGTAGGTGTGTGAACTCATAGAATGGAGGTGGGTGACGTCCCAATGGAAGTGTGTGAAGTCATAGAATGGAGGTGTGTGAAGTCACAGAATGGAAGTGTGTGAAGTCAAAATGGAGGTGTGTGACGTCCTAAAATGGAGGTGTGAGAAGTCATAGAATGGAGGTGTGTGAAATCATAGAATAGAGGTTTGTGAAGTCACAGAATGGCGGTGTGTGAACTCAGAATGGAGGTGTGTGAAGTCACAGAATGGAGGTGTGTGAAGTCATCTTATGAAGGTATGTGAAATCATAGAATGGAAGTGTGTGAAGTCATAGAATGGAGGTGTGCGAAGTCATACAATGAAGGTGTGTGAAGTCATAGAATGGAGGTGTGTGAAGTCACAGAAGAGAGGTGTGTGAAGTCACATAATGGAGGTGTGAGAAGTCAAAATGGAGGTGTGTGACGTCATAAA
This sequence comes from Megascapheus bottae, assembly GCA_024803745.1. Lineage (NCBI taxonomy): Eukaryota > Metazoa > Chordata > Mammalia > Rodentia > Geomyidae > Megascapheus > Megascapheus bottae. Next base: position 4,648,707 of record JANJXV010000052.1, on the reverse strand, counting down.
CTGGAGGTGTGTGAAGTCATAGATTGGAGGTGTGTGAAATCATAGAATGGAGGTTTGTGAAGTCACAGAATGGAGGTGTGTGAAGTCATAGAATGGAGGTGTGTGAAGTCACAGAATGGAGGTGTGTGAAGTCACAGAATGGAGGTGTGTGAACTAAGAATGGAGATGTGTGAAGTCACAGAATGGAGTTGTGTGAAATCATAGAACTGAGGTGTGTGAAATCACAGAATGGAGGTGTGTGAATTCATAGAATGGAGGTGTGACATCTCAGAATGGAGGTGTGTGAAATCGCAGAATGGAGGTGTGTGAGGTCACAGAATGGAGATGTGTGAACTCACAATGCAGGTGTGTGAAGTCACGGAATGGCGGTGTTTGAGGTCATAGAATGGAAGTGTGTGAAGTCATAGAATGGAGGTGTGTGAAGTCACAGAAGGGAGGTGTGTGAAGTCACATAATGGAGGTGTGTGAAGTCAAAATGGAGGTGTGTGACGTCATAAAATGTAGGTGTGTGAAGTCATAGATTGGAGGTGTGTGAAAACATAGAATGGAGGTTTGTGAAGTCACACAATGGAGGTGTGTGAAGTCATAGAATGGAGGTATGTGAAGTCAAATTGGAGGGGTGTGAAGTCGGAGAATGGAGGTGTGGGAAGTCACAGAATGGAGGTAGGTGAAGGCACAGAACGGAGGTGTGTGAAGGCACAGAATGGAGGTGTGTGAAGTCACAGAATGGAGGTGTGTGAAGTCAAAGAATGGAGGTGTGTGAAGTCGGAGAATGGAGGTGTGTGAAGTCACAGAATGGAGCTGTGTGAAGTCACAGAATGGAGGTGTGTGAAGTCACAGAATGGAGGTGTGTGAAGTCACAGAATGGAGGTGTGTGAAGTCAAAGAATGGAGGTGTGTGAACTCATGGAATGGAGGTGTGTGAAGTCATAGAATATATGTTTGTGAAGTAACAATGAAGGTGTGTGAAGTCATAGAATGGAGGTGTGTGAAGTCACAGAATGGAGGTGTGTGAAGTCATAGAATGAAGGTGTGTGAAGTCATAGAATGGAGGTGTGTGAAGTCACAGAATGGAGGTGTGTGAAGTCATAGAATGGAGGTGTGTGAAGTCACGTAATGGAGGTGTGTGAAGTCAGAATGGAGGTGTGAAGTTATAGAAAGGAGGTGTGGGAAGGCATAGAATTCAGGAGTGTGAAGTCATAGATTGGAGGTGAGTGAAGTCACAGATTCGAGGTCTGTGAAGTCATAGAATGGAGGTGTGTGAAGTCGAATGAAGGTGTGTGAAGTCATAGAATGTAGGTGTGTGAACTCATAGAATGGAAGTGTGTGACGTCCCAATGGAAGTGTGTGAACTCATAGAATGGAGGTGTGTGAAGTCACATAATGGAAGTGTGTGAAGTCAAAATGGAGGTGTGTGACGTCCTAAAATGGAGGTGTGAGAAGTCATAGAATGGAGGTGTGTGAAATCATAGAAAAGAGGTTTGTGAAGTCACAGAATAGAGGTGTGTGAACTCAGAATGGAGGTGTGTGAAGGCACAGAATGTAGGTGTGTGATGTCATCGTATGAAGGTATGTGAAATCACAGAATGGAAGTGTGTGAAGTCATAGAATGGAGGTGTGCGAAGTCATACAATGAAGGTGTGTGAAGTCATAGAATGGAGGTTTGTGAAGTCACAGAATGGAGGTGTGTGAAGTCACAGAATGGAGGTTTGTGAAGTCATAGATTGGAGGTAGGTGAAGTCACAGAATGGAGGTGTGTGAAGTCATAGAATAGAGGTGTGGGAAATCATAGAATAGAGGTTTGTGAAGTCACAGAATGGCGGTGTGTGAACTCAGAATGGAGGTGTGTGAAGTCACAGAATGGAGGTGTGTGAAGTCATCGTATGAAGGTATGTGAAATCATAGAGTGGAAGTGTGTGAAGTCATAGAATGGAGGTGTGCGAAGTCATACAATGAAGGTGTGTGAAGTCATAGAATGGAGGTGTGTGAAGTCACAGAAGAGAGGTGTGTGAAGTCACATAATGGAGGTGTGAGAAGTCAAAATGGAGGTGTGTGACGTCATAAAGTGGAGGTGTGTGAAGTCATAGATTGGAGGTGTGTGAAATCATAGAATGGAGGTTTGTGAAGTCACAGAATGGAGGTGTGTGAAGTCATAGAATGGAGGTGTGTGAAGTCACAGAATGGAGGTGTGTGAAGTCACAGAATGGAGGTGTGTGAACTCAGAATGGAGATGTGTGAAGTCACAGAATGGAGTTGTGTGAAATCATAGAACTGAGGTGTGTGAAATCACAGAATGGAGGTGTGTGAATTCATAGAATGGAGGTGTGACATCTCAAAATGGAGGTGTGTGAAATCGCAGAATGGAGGTGTGTGAGGTCACAGAATGGAGATGTGTGAACTCACAATGCAGGTGTGTGAAGTCACGGAATGGCGGTGTTTGAGGTCATAGAATGGAAGTGTGTGAAGTCATAGAATGGAGGTGTGTGAAGTCACAGAAGGGAGGTGTGTGAAGTCACATAATGGAGGTGTGTGAAGTCAAAATGGAGGTGTGTGACGTCATAAAATGTAGGTGTGTGAAGTCATAGATTGGAGGTGTGTGAAAACATAGAATGGAGGTTTGTGAAGTCACACAATGGAGGTGTGTGAAGTCATAGAATGGAGGTATGTGAAGTCAAATTGGAGGGGTGTGAAGTCGGAGAATGGAGGTGTGGGAAGTCACAGAATGGAGGTGGGTGAAGGCACAGAACGGAGGTGTGTGAAGTCAAAGAATGGAGGTGTGTGAAGTCACAGAATGGAGGTGTGTGAAGTCACAGAATGGAGGTGTGTGAAGTCACAGAATGGAGGTGTGTGAAGTCAAAGAATGGAGGTGTGTGAAGTCGGAGAATGGAGGTGTGTGAAGTCACAGAATGGAGCTGTGTGAAGTCACAGAATGGAGGTCTGTGAAGTCACAGAATGGAGGGGTGTGAAGTCACAGAATGGAGGTGTGTGAAGTCACAGAAGAGAGGTGTGTGAAGTCACATAATTGAGGTGTGAGAAGTCAAAATGGAGGTGTGTGACATCATAAAGTGGAGGTGTGTGAAGTCATAGATTGGAGGTGTGTGAAATCATAGAATGGAGGTTTGTGAAGTCACAGAATGGAGGTGTGTGAAGTCATAGAATGGAGGTGTGTGAAGTCACAGAATGGAGGTGTGTGAAGTCACAGAATGGAGGTGTGTGAACTAAGAATGGAGATGTGTGAAGTCACAGAATGGAGTTGTGTGAAGTCATAGAACTGAGGTGTGGGTAATCACAGAATGGAGGTGTGTGAATTCATAGAATGGAGGTGTGACATCTCAGAATGGAGGTGTGTGAAATCGCAGAATGGAGGTGTGTGAGGTCACAGAATGGAGATGTGTGAACTCACAATGCAGGTGTGTGAAGTCACGGAATGGCGGTGTTTGAGGTCATAGAATGGAAGTGTGTTAAGTCATAGAATGGAGGTGTGTGAAGTCACAGAAGGGAGGTGTTTGAAGTCACATGATGGAGGTGTGTGAAGTCAAAATGGAGGTGTGTGACGTCATAAAATGTAGGTGTGTGAAGTCATAGATTGGAGGTGTGTGAAAACATAGAATGGAGGTTTGTGAAGTCACACAATGGAGGTGTGTGAAGTCATAGAATGGAGGTATGTGAAGTCAAATTGGAGGGGTGTGAAGTCGGAGAATGGAGGTGTGGGAAGTCACAGAATGGAGGTGGGTGAAGTCACAGAACGGAGGTGTGTGAAGTCAAAGAATGGAGGTGTGTGAAGTCACAGAATGGAGGTGTGTGAAGTCACAGAATGGAGGTGTGTGAAGTCACAGAATGGAGGTGTGTGAAGTCAAAGAATGGAGGTGTGTGAAGTCGGAGAATGGAGGTGTGTGAAGTCACAGAAGGGAACTGTGTGAAGTCAGAATGGAGGTGTGAAGTCATAGAAAGGAGGTGTGGGAAGGCATAGAATGCAGGAGTGTGAAGTCATAGATTGGAGGTGAGTGAAGTCACAGATTCGAGGTCTGTGAAGTCATAGAATGGAGGTGTGTGAAGTCGAATGAACGTGTGTGAAGTCATAGAATGTAGGTGTGTGAACTCATAGAATGGAGGCGTGTGACGTCCCAATGGATGTGTGTGAACTCATAGAATGGAGGTGTGTGAAGTCACAGAATGGAAGTGTGTGAAGTCAAAATGGAGGTGTGTGACGTCCTAAAATAGAGGTGTGAGAAGTCATAGAATGGAGGTGTGTGAAATCATAGAAAAGAGGTTTGTGAAGTCACAGAATAGAGGTGTGTGAACTCAGAATGGAGGTGTGTGAAGGCACAAAATGTAGGTGTGTGATGTCATCGTATGAAGGTATGTGAAATCACAGAATGGAAGTGTGTGAAGTCATAGAATGGATGTGTGCGAAGTCATACAATGAAGGTGTGTGAAGTCATAGAATGGCGGTTTGTGAAGTAACAGAATGGAGGTGTGTGAAGTCACAGAACGGAGATTTGTGAAGTCATAGATTGGAGGTAGGTGAAGTCACAGAATGGAGGTGTGTGAAGTCATAGAATGGAGGTGTGTGAAGTCACAGAATGGAGGTGTGTGAAGTCACAGAATGGAGGTGCGTGAACTCAGAATGGAGATGTGTGAAGTCACAGAATGGAGTTGTGTGAAGTCATAGAATTGAGGTGTGTGAAATCACAGAATGGAGGTGTGTCAATTCATAGAATGGAGGTGTGACATCTCAGAATGGAGGTGTGTGAAATCGCAGAATGGAGGTGTGTGAGGTCACAGAATGGAGGTGTGTGAACTCACAATGCAGGTGTGTGAAGTCACGGAATGGCAGTGTGTGAAGTCATAGAATGGAAGTGTGTGAAGTGATAGAATGGAGGTGTGTGAAGTCACAGAAGCGAGGTGTGTGGAGTCACATAATGGAGGTGTGTGAAGTCAAAATGGAGGTGTGTGACGTCATAAAATGTAGGTGTGTGAAGTTATAGTTTGGAGGTGTGTGAAATCATAGAATGGAGGTTTGTGAAGTCACAGAATGGAGGTGTGTGAAGTCAAAGAATGGAGGTGTGTGAAGTCGGAGAATGGAGGTATGTGAAGTCAAATTGAGGGGTGTGAATTCGGAGAATGGAGGTGTGGGAAGTCACAGAATGGAGGTGGGTGAAGTCACAGAATGGAGGTGTTTGAAGTTATATATTGGAGGTGTGTGAAGTCAAAATGGATGTGTGAAGTCATAGAATGGATGTGTGTGAAGTCGGAGAATGGAGGTGTGTGAAGTCACAGAATGGAGCTGTGTGAAGTCACAGAATGGAGATGTGTGAAGTCACAGAATGGAGGTGTGTGAAGTCACAGATTGGAAGTGTGTGAAGTCAAAGAATGGAGGTGTGTGAAGTCATAGAATAGAGGTGTGTGAAGTCATAGAATGTATGTTTGTGAAGTAAGAATGGAGGTGTGGGAAGTCACAGAATGGAAGTGGGTGAAGTCACAGAATGGAGGTGTGTGAATTCAAAGAATGGAGGTGTGTGAAGTCACAGAATCGACGGGTATGATTTCATAGAATGGAGGTGTGTGAAGTCACAGAATTGAGGTGTTTAAAGTTATATATTGGAGGTGTGTGAAGTCAAAATGGATGTGTGAAGTCATAGAATGGAGGTGTGTGAAGTCGGAGAATGGAGTTGTGTGAAGTCACAGAATGGAGCTGTGTGAAGTCACAGAATGGAGGTGTGTGAAGTCACAGAATGGAGGTGTGTGAAGTCAAAGAATGGAGGTGTGTGAAGTCATAGAATGGAGGTGTGTGAAGTCATAGAATGTATGTTTGTGAAGTAAGAATGAAGGTGTGTGAAGTCATAGAATGGAGGTGTGTGAAGTCACAGAATGGAGGTGTGTGAAGTCATAGAATGGAGGTGTGTGAAGTCATAGAACGGAGTTGTGTGACGTCATATAATGGAGGTATGTGAAGTCACAGAATAGAGGTGTGTGAACTCAGAATGGAGGTGTGTGAAGGCACAAAATGTAGGTGTGTGATGTCATCGTATGAAGGTATGTGAAATCACAGAATGGAAGTGTGTGAAGTCATAGAATGGATGTGTGCGAAGTCATACAATGAAGGTGTGTGAAGTCATAGAATGGCGGTTTGTGAAGTAACAGAATGGAGGTGTGTGAAGTCACAGAACGGAGGTTTGTGAAGTCATAGATTGGAGGTAGGTGAAGTCACAGAATGGAGGTGTGTGAAGTCATAGAATGGAGGTGTGTGAAGTCACAGAATGGAGGTGTGTGAAGTCACAGAATGGAGGTGCGTGAACTCAGAATGGAGATGTGTGAAGTCACAGAATGGAGTTGTGTGAAGTCATAGAATTGAGGTGTGTGAAATCACAGAATGGAGGTGTGTCAATTCATAGAATGGAGGTGTGACATCTCAGAATGGAGGTGTGTGAAATCGCAGAATGGAGGTGTGTGAGGTCACAGAATGGAGGTGTGTGAACTCACAATGCAGGTGTGTGAAGTCACGGAATGGCAGTGTGTGAAGTCATAGAATGGAAGTGTGTGAAGTGATAGAATGGAGGTGTGTGAAGTCACAGAAGCGAGGTGTGTGGAGTCACATAATGGAGGTGTGTGAAGTCAAAATGGAGGTGTGTGACGTCATAAAATGTAGGTGTGTGAAGTTATAGTTTGGAGGTGTGTGAAATCATAGAATGGAGGTTTGTGAAGTCACAGAATGGAGGTGTGTGAAGTCAAAGAATGGAGGTGTGTGAAATCGGAGAATGGAGGTATGTGAAGTCAAATTGAGGGGTGTGAATTCGGAGAATGGAGGTGTGGGAAGTCACAGAATGGAGGTGGGTGAAGTCACAGAATGGAGGTGTTTGAAGTTATATATTGGAGGTGTGTGAAGTCAAAATGGATGTGTGAAGTCATAGAATGGATGTGTGTGAAGTCGGAGAATGGAGGTGTGTGAAGTCACAGAATGGAGCTGTGTGAAGTCACAGAATGGAGATGTGTGAAGTCACAGAATGGAGGTGTGTGAAGTCACAGATTGGAAGTGTGTGAAGTCAAAGAATGGAGGTGTGTGAAGTCATAGAATAGAGGTGTGTGAAGTCATAGAATGTATGTTTGTGAAGTAAGAATGGAGGTGTGGGAAGTCACAGAATGGAAGTGGGTGAAGTCACAGAATGGAGGTGTGTGAATTCAAAGAATGGAGGTGTGTGAAGTCACAGAATCGACGGGTATGATTTCATAGAATGGAGGTGTGTGAAGTCACAGAATTGAGGTGTTTAAAGTTATATATTGGAGGTGTGTGAAGTCAAAATGGATGTGTGAAGTCATAGAATGGAGGTGTGTGAAGTCGGAGAATGGAGTTGTGTGAAGTCACAGAATGGAGCTGTGTGAAGTCACAGAATGGAGGTGTGTGAAGTCACAGAATGGAGGTGTGTGAAGTCAAAGAATGGAGGTGTGTGAAGTCATAGAATGGAGGTGTGTGAAGTCATAGAATGTATGTTTGTGAAGTAAGAATGAAGGTGTGTGAAGTCATAGAATGGAGGTGTGTGAAGTCACAGAATGGAGGTGTGTGAAGTCATAGAATGGAGGTGTGTGAAGTCATAGAACGGAGTTGTGTGACGTCATATAATGGAGGTATGTGAAGTCACATAATGGAGGTGTGTGAAGTCAGAATGGAGGTGTGTGAAGTCGAATGAAGGTGTGTGAAGTCATAGAATATAGGTGTGTGAACTTATAGAATGGAGGTGTGTGACGTCACAATGGAAGTGTGTGAAGTCATAGAATGGAGGTGTGTGAAGTCACAAAATGGAAGTGTGTGAAGTCAAAATGGAGGTGTGTGACGTCCTAAAATGGAGGTGTGTGAAGTCATAGAATGGAGGTGTGTGAAATCATAGAATAGAGGTTTGGGAAGTCACAGAATGGAGGTGTGTGAACTCAGAATGGAGGTGTGTGAAGTCACAGAATGGAGGTGTGTGAAGTCATTGCATGAAGGTATGTGAAATCATAGAATGGAGGTGTGTGAAGTCACAGAATGAAAGTGTTTGAAGTCAAAATGGAGGTGTGTGACATCCTAAAATGGAGGTGTGTGAAATCATAGAATAGAGGTTTGTGAAGTCACAAAATGGAGGTGTGTGAAGTCACAGAATGGAGCTGTGTGAAGTCACAGAATGGAGGTGTGTGAAGTCACAGAATGGAGGTGTGTGAAGTCAAAGAATGGAGGTGTGTGAAGTCATAGAATAGAGGTGTGTGAAGTCATAGAATATATTATTGTGAAGTAAGAATGAAGGTGTGTGAAGTCATAGAATGGAGGTGTGTGAAGTCACAGAATGGAGGTGTGTGAAGTCATAGAATGGAGGTGTGTGAAGTCATAGAACGGAGTTGTGTGACGTCATATAATGGAGGTGTGTGAAGTCACATAATGGAGGTGTGTGAAGTCAGAATGGAGGTGTGAAATCATAGAAAGGAGGTGTGGGAAGTCATAGAATGGAGGAGTGTGAAGTCATAGATTGGAGGTGAGTGAAGTCACAGATTCGAGGTCTGTGAAGTCATAGAATGGAGGTGTGTGAAGTCGAATGAAGGTGTGTGAAGTCATAGAATGTAGGTGTGTGAACTCATAGAATGGAGGTGGGTGACGTCCCAATGGAAGTGTGTGAAGTCATAGAATGGAGGTGTGTGAAGTCACAGAATGGAAGTGTGTGAAGTCAAAATGGAGGTGTGTGACGTCCTAAAATGGAGGTGTGAGAAGTCATAGAATGGAGGTGTGTGAAATCATAGAATAGAGGTTTGTGAAGTCACAGAATGGCGGTGTGTGAACTCAGAATGGAGGTGTGTGAAGTCACAGAATGGAGGTGTGTGAAGTCATCGTATGAAGGTATGTGAAATCATAGAATGGAAGTGTGTGAAGTCATAGAATGGAGGTGTGCGAAGTCATACAATGAAGGTGTGTGAAGTCATAGAATGGAGGTGTGTGAAGTCACAGAAGAGAGGTGTGTGAAGTCACATAATGGAGGTGTGAGAAGTCAAAATGGAGGTGTGTGACGTCATAAACTGGAGGTGTGTGAAGTCATAGATTGGAGGTGTGTGAAATCATAGAATGGAGGTTTGTGAAGTCACAGAATGGAGGTGTGTGAAGTCATAGAATGGAGGTGTGTGAAGTCACAGAATGGAGGTGTGTGAAGTCACAGAATGGAGGTGTGTGAACTAAGAATGGAGATGTGTGAAGTCACAGAATGGAGTTGTGTGAAATCATAGAACTGAGGTGTGTGAAATCACAGAATGGAGGTGTGTGAATTCATAGAATGGAGGTGTGACATCTCAGAATGGAGGTGTGTGAAATCGCAGAATGGAGGTGTGTGAGGTCACAGAATGGAGATGTGTGAACTCACAATGCAGGTGTGTGAAGTCACGGAATGGCGGTGTTTGAGGTCATAGAATGGAAGTGTGTGAAGTCATAGAATGGAGGTGTGTGAAGTCACAGAAGGGAGGTGTGTGAAGTCACATAATGGAGGTGTGTGAAGTCAAAATGGAGGTGTGTGACGTCATAAAATGTAGGTGTGTGAAGTCATAGATTGGAGGTGTGTGAAAACATAGAATGGAGGTTTGTGAAGTCACACAATGGAGGTGTGTGAAGTCATAGAATGGAGGTATGTGAAGTCAAATTGGAGGGGTGTGAAGTCGGAGAATGGAGGTGTGGGAAGTCACAGAATGGAGGTAGGTGAAGGCACAGAACGGAGGTGTGTGAAGGCACAGAATGGAGGTGTGTGAAGTCACAGAATGGAGGTGTGTGAAGTCAAAGAATGGAGGTGTGTGAAGTCGGAGAATGGAGGTGTGTGAAGTCACAGAATGGAGCTGTGTGAAGTCACAGAATGGAGGTGTGTGAAGTCACAGAATGGAGGTGTGTGAAGTCACAGAATGGAGGTGTGTGAAGTCAAAGAATGGAGGTGTGTGAACTCATAGAATGGAGGTGTGTGAAGTCATAGAATATATGTTTGTGAAGTAACAATGAAGGTGTGTGAAGTCATAGAATGGAGGTGTGTGAAGTCACAGAATGGAGGTGTGTGAAGTCATAGAATGAAGGTGTGTGAAGTCATAGAATGGAGGTGTGTGAAGTCACAGAATGGAGGTGTGTGAAGTCATAGAATGGAGGTGTGTGAAGTCACGTAATGGAGGTGTGTGAAGTCAGAATGGAGGTGTGAAGTTATAGAAAGGAGGTGTGGGAAGGCATAGAATTCAGGAGTGTGAAGTCATAGATTGGAGGTGAGTGAAGTCACAGATTCGAGGTCTGTGAAGTCATAGAATGGAGGTGTGTGAAGTCGAATGAAGGTGTGTGAAGTCATAGAATGTAGGTGTGTGAACTCATAGAATGGAAGTGTGTGACGTCCCAATGGAAGTGTGTGAACTCATAGAATGGAGGTGTGTGAAGTCACAGAATGGAAGTGTGTGAAGTCAAAATGGAGGTGTGTGACGTCCTAAAATGGAGGTGTGAGAAGTCATAGAATGGAGGTGTGTGAAATCATAGAAAAGAGGTTTGTGAAGTCACAGAATAGAGGTGTGTGAACTCAGAATGGAGGTGTGTGAAGGCACAGAATGTAGGTGTGTGATGTCATCGTATGAAGGTATGTGAAATCACAGAATGGAAGTGTGTGAAGTCATAGAATGGAGGTGTGCGAAGTCATACAATGAAGGTGTGTGAAGTCATAGAATGGAGGTTTGTGAAGTCACAGAATGGAGGTGTGTGAAGTCACAGAATGGAGGTTTGTGAAGTCATAGATTGGAGGTAGGTGAAGTCACAGAATGGAGGTGTGTGAAGTCATAGAATAGAGGTGTGGGAAATCATAGAATAGAGGTTTGTGAAGTCACAGAATGGCGGTGTGTGAACTCAGAATGGAGGTGTGTGAAGTCACAGAATGGAGGTGTGTGAAGTCATCGTATGAAGGTATGTGAAATCATAGAATGGAAGTGTGTGAAGTCATAGAATGGAGGTGTGCGAAGTCATACAATGAAGGTGTGTGAAGTCATAGAATGGAGGTGTGTGAAGTCACAGAAGAGAGGTGTGTGAAGTCACATAATGGAGGTGTGAGAAGTCAAAATGGAGGTGTGTGACGTCATAAAGTGGAGGTGTGTGAAGTCATAGATTGGAGGTGTGTGAAATCATAGAATGGAGGTTTGTGAAGTCACAGAATGGAGGTGTGTGAAGTCATAGAATGGAGGTGTGTGAAGTCACAGAATGGAGGTGTGTGAAGTCACAGAATGGAGGTGTGTGAACTCAGAATGGAGATGTGTGAAGTCACAGAATGGAGTTGTGTGAAATCATAGAACTGAGGTGTGTGAAATCACAGAATGGAGGTGTGTGAATTCATAGAATGGAGGTGTGACATCTCAAAATGGAGGTGTGTGAAATCGCAGAATGGAGGTGTGTGAGGTCACAGAATGGAGATGTGTGAACTCACAATGCAGGTGTGTGAAGTCACGGAATGGCGGTGTTTGAGGTCATAGAATGGAAGTGTGTGAAGTCATAGAATGGAGGTGTGTGAAGTCACAGAAGGGAGGTGTGTGAAGTCACATAATGGAGGTGTGTGAAGTCAAAATGGAGGTGTGTGACGTCATAAAATGTAGGTGTGTGAAGTCATAGATTGGAGGTGTGTGAAAACATAGAATGGAGGTTTGTAAAGTCACACAATGGAGGTGTGTGAAGTCATAGAATGGAGGTATGTGAAGTCAAATTGGAGGGGTGTGAAGTCGGAGAATGTAGGTGTGGGAAGTCACAGAATGGAGGTGGGTGAAGGCACAGAACGGAGGTGTGTGAAGTCAAAGAATGGAGGTGTGTGAAGTCACAGAATGGAGGTGTGTGAAGTCACAGAATGGAGGTGTGTGAAGTCACAGAATGGAGGTGTGTGAAGTCAAAGAATGGAGGTGTGTGAAGTCGGAGAATGGAGGTGTGTGAAGTCACAGAATGGAGCTGTGTGAAGTCATAGAATATATGTTTGTGAAGTAAGAATGAAGGCGTGTGAAGTCATAGAATGGAGGTGTGTGAAGTCACAGAATGGAGGTGTGTGAAGTCATAGAATGGAGGTGTGTGAAGTCATAGAATGGAGGTGTGTGAAGTCACAGAATGGAGGTGTGTGAAGTCATAGAATGGAGGTGTGTGAAGTCACGTATTGGAGGTGTGTGAAGTCAGAATGGAGGTGTGAAGTTATAGAAAGGAGGTGTGGGAAGGCATAGAATTTAGGAGTGTGAAGTCATAGATTGGAGGTGAGTGAAGTCACAGATTCGAGGTCTGTGAAGTCATAGAATGGAGGTGTGTGAAGTCGAATGAAGGTGTGTGAAGTCATAGAATGTAGGTGTGTGAACTCATAGAATGCAGGTGTGTGACGTCCCAATGGAAGTGTGTGAACTCATAGAATGGAGGTGTGTGAAGTCACAGAATGGAAGTGTGTGAAGTCAAAATGGAGGTGTGTGACGTCCTAAAATGGAGGTGTGAGAAGTCATAGAATGGGGGTGTGTGAAATCATAGAAAAGAGGTTTGTGAAGTCATAGAATGGAAGTGTGTGAAGTCATAGAATGGAGGTGTGTGAAGTCAGAATGGAGATGTGTGAAGTCACCGAATGGAGTTATGTGAACTCAGAATGGAGATGTGTGAAGTCACAGAATGGAGGTTTGTGAAGTCATAGAATGGAGGAATTTAAAGTCATAGAATGCAGGCGAGTGAAGTCACAGATTCGAGGTCTGTGAAGTCATAGAATGTAGGTGTGTGATATCAGAATGGAGGTGTGCGAAGTCATAGAATAGAGGTGTGTGAAGTCAGAGTGTAGGTGTGTGAAGTCATAGAATGGAGGTGTGTGAAGTCAGAATGGAGGTGTGTGAACTCATAGAATGGAGGTGTGTGACGTCACAATGGAAGTGTGTGAAGTCAAAGAATGGAGGTGTGTGAAGTCATAGAATGGAGGTGTGTGAAATCATAGAATAGAGGTTTGGGAAGTCACAGAATGGAGGTGTGTGAACTCAGAATGGAGGTGTGTGAAGTCACAGAATGGAGGTGTGTGAAGTCATTGCATGAAGGTATGTGAAATCATAGAATGGAGGTGTGTGAAGTCACAGAATGAAAGTGTGTGAAGTCAAAATGGAGGTGTGTGACATCCTAAAATGGAGGTGTGTGAAATCATAGAATAGAGGTTTGTGAAGTCACAAAATGGAGGTGTGTGAAGTCACAGAATGGAGCTGTGTGAAGTCACAGAATGGAGGTGTGTGAAGTCACAGAATGGAGGTGTGTGAAGTCAAAGAATGGAGGTGTGTGAAGTCATAGAATAGAGGTGTGTGAAGTCATAGAATATATTATTGTGAAGTAAGAATGAAGGTGTGTGAAGTCATAGAATGGAGGTGTGTGAAGTCACAGAATGGAGGTGTGTGAAGTCATAGAATGGAGGTGTGTGAAGTCATAGAACGGAGTTGTGTGACGTCATATAATGGAGGTGTGTGAAGTCACATAATGGAGGTGTGTGAAGTCAGAATGGAGGTGTGAAATCATAGAAAGGAGGTGTGGGAAGTCATAGAATGGAGGAGTGTGAAGTCATAGATTGGAGGTGAGTGAAGTCACAGATTCGAGGTCTGTGAAGTCATAGAATGGAGGTGTGTGAAGTCGAATGAAGGTGTGTGAAGTCATAGAATGTAGGTGTGTGAACTCATAGAATGGAGGTGGGTGACGTCCCAATGGAAGTGTGTGAATTCATAGAATGGAGGTGTGTGAAGTCACAGAATGGAAGTGTGTGAAGTCAAAATGGAGGTGTGTGACGTCCTAAAATGGAGGTGTGAGAAGTCATAGAATGGAGGTGTGTGAAATCATAGAATAGAGGTTTGTGAAGTCACAGAATGGCGGTGTGTGAACTCAGAATGGAGGTGTGTGAAGTCACAGAATGGAGGTGTGTGAAGTCATCGTATGAAGGTATGTGAAATCATAGAATGGAAGTGTGTGAAGTCATAGAATGGAGGTGTGCGAAGTCATACAATGAAGGTGTGTGAAGTCATAGAATGGAGGTGTGTGAAGTCACAGAAGAGAGGTGTGTGAAGTCACATAATGGAGGTGTGAGAAGTCAAAATGGAGGTGTGTGACGTCATAAACTGGAGGTGTGTGAAGTCATAGATTGGAGGTGTGTGAAATCATAGAATGGAGGTTTGTGAAGTCACAGAATGGAGGTGTGTGAAGTCATAGAATGGAGGTGTGTGAAGTCACAGAATGGAGGTGTGTGAAGTCACAGAATGGAGGTGTGTGAACTAAGAATGGAGATGTGTGAAGTCACAGAATGGAGTTGTGTGAAATCATAGAACTGAGGTGTGTGAAATCACAGAATGGAGGTGTGTGAATTCATAGAATGGAGGTGTGACATCTCAGAATGGAGGTGTGTGAAATCGCAGAATGGAGGTGTGTGAGGTCACAGAATGGAGATGTGTGAACTCGCAATGCAGGTGTGTGAAGTCACGGAATGGCGGTGTTTGAGGTCATAGAATGGAAGTGTGTGAAGTCATAGAATGGAGGTGTGTGAAGTCACAGAAGGGAGGTGTGTGAAGTCACATAATGGAGGTGTGTGAAGTCAAAATGGAGGTGTGTGACGTCATAAAATGTAGGTGTGTGAAGTCATAGATTGGAGGTGTGTGAAAACATAGAATGGAGGTTTGTGAAGTCACACAATGGAGGTGTGTGAAGTCATAGAATGGAGGTATGTGAAGTCAAATTGGAGGGGTGTGAAGTCGGAGAACGGAGGTGTGGGAAGTCACAGAATGGAGGTAGGTGAAGGCACAGAACGGAGGTGTGTGAAGGCACAGAATGGAGGTGTGTGAAGTCACAGAATGGAGGTGTGTGAAGTCAAAGAATGGAGGTGTGTGAAGTCGGAGAATGGAGGTGTGTGAAGTCACAGAATGGAGCTGTGTGAAGTCACAGAATGGAGGTGTGTGAAGTCACAGAATGGAGGTGTGTGAAGTCACAGAATGGAGGTGTGTGAAGTCAAAGAATGGAGGTGTGTGAACTCATAGAATGGAGGTGTGTGAAGTCATAGAATATATGTTTGTGAAGCAACAATGAAGGTGTGTGAAGTCATAGAATGGAGGTGTGTGAAGTCACAGAATGGAGGTGTGTGAAGTCATAGAATGAAGGTGTGTGAAGTCATAGAATGGAGGTGTGTGAAGTCACAGAATGGAGGTGTGTGAAGTCATAGAATGGAGGTGTGTGAAGTCACGTAATGGAGGTGTGTGAAGTCAGAATGGAGGTGTGAAGTTATAGAAAGGAGGTGTGGGAAGGCATAGAATTCAGGAGTGTGAAGTCATAGATTGGAGGTGAGTGAAGTCACAGATTCGAGGTCTGTGAAGTCATAGAATGGAGGTGTGTGAAGTCGAATGAAGGTGTGTGAAGTCATAGAATGTAGGTGTGTGAACTCATAGAATGGAAGTGTGTGACGTCCCAATGGAAGTGTGTGAACTCATAGAATGGAGGTGTGTGAAGTCACAGAATGGAAGTGTGTGAAGTCAAAATGGAGGTGTGTGACGTCCTAAAATGGAGGTGTGAGAAGTCATAGAATGGAGGTGTGTGAAATCATAGAAAAGAGGTTTGTGAAGTCACAGAATAGAGGTGTGTGAACTCAGAATGGAGGTGTGTGAAGGCACAGAATGTAGGTGTGTGATGTCATCGTATGAAGGTATGTGAAATCACAGAATGGAAGTGTGTGAAGTCATAGAATGGAGGTGTGCGAAGTCATACAATGAAGGTGTGTGAAGTCATAGAATGGAGGTTTGTGAAGTCACAGAATGGAGGTGTGTGAAGTCACAGAATGGAGGTTTGTGAAGTCATAGATTGGAGGTAGGTGAAGTCACAGAATGGAGGTGTGTGAAGTCATAGAATAGAGGTGTGGGAAATCATAGAATAGAGGTTTGTGAAGTCACAGAATGGCGGTGTGTGAACTCAGAATGGAGGTGTGTGAAGTCACAGAATGGAGGTGTGTGAAGTCATCGTATGAAGGTATGTGAAATCATAGAATGGAAGTGTGTGAAGTCATAGAATGGAGGTGTGCGAAGTCATACAATGAAGGTGTGTGAAGTCATAGAATGGAGGTGTGTGAAGTCACAGAAGAGAGGTGTGTGAAGTCACATAATGGAGGTGTGAGAAGTCAAAATGGAGGTGTGTGACGTCATAAAGTGGAGGTGTGTGAAGTCATAGATTGGAGGTGTGTGAAATCATAGAATGGAGGTTTGTGAAGTCACAGAATGGAGGTGTGTGAAGTCATAGAATGGAGGTGTGTGAAGTCACAGAATGGAGGTGTGTGAAGTCACAGAATGGAGGTGTGTGAACTCAGAATGGAGATGTGTGAAGTCACAGAATGGAGTTGTGTGAAATCATAGAACTGAGGTGTGTGAAATCACAGAATGGAGGTGTGTGAATTCATAGAATGGAGGTGTGACATCTCAGAATGGAGGTGTGTGAAATCGCAGAATGGAGGTGTGTGAGGTCACAGAATGGAGATGTGTGAACTCACAATGCAGGTGTGTGAAGTCACGGAATGGCGGTGTTTGAGGTCATAGAATGGAAGTGTGTGAAGTCATAGAATGGAGGTGTGTAAAGTCACAGAAGGGAGGTGTGTGAAGTCACATAATGGAGGTGTGTGAAGTCAAAATGGAGGTGTGTGACGTCATAAAATGTAGGTGTGTGAAGTCATAGATTGGAGGTGTGTGAAAACATAGAATGGAGGTTTGTAAAGTCACACAATGGAGGTGTGTGAAGTCATAGAATGGAGGTATGTGAAGTCAAATTGGAGGGGTGTGAAGTCGGAGAATGTAGGTGTGGGAAGTCACAGAATGGAGGTGGGTGAAGGCACAGAACGGAGGTGTGTGAAGTCAAAGAATGGAGGTGTGTGAAGTCACAGAATGGAGGTGTGTGAAGTCACAGAATGGAGGTGTGTGAAGTCACAGAATGGAGGTGTGTGAAGTCAAAGAATGGAGGTGTGTGAAGTCGGAGAATGGAGGTGTGTGAAGTCACAGAATGGAGCTGTGTGAAGTCATAGAATATATGTTTGTGAAGTAAGAATGAAGGTGTGTGAAGTCATAGAATGGAGGTGTGTGAAGTCACAGAATGGAGGTGTGTGAAGTCATAGAATGGAGGTGTGTGAAGTCATAGAATGGAGGTGTGTGAAGTCACAGAATGGAGGTGTGTGAAGTCATAGAATGGAGGTGTGTGAAGTCACGTATTGGAGGTGTGTGAAGTCAGAATGGAGGTGTGAAGTTATAGAAAGGAGGTGTGGGAAGGCATAGAATTCAGGAGTGTGAAGTCATAGATTGGAGGTGAGTGAAGTCACAGATTCGAGGTCTGTGAAGTCATAGAATGGAGGTGTGTGAAGTCGAATGAAGGTGTGTGAAGTCATAGAATGTAGGTGTGTGAACTCATAGAATGGAGGTGTGTGACGTCCCAATGGAAGTGTGTGAACTCATAGAATGGAGGTGTGTGAAGTCACAGAATGGAAGTGTGTGAAGTCAAAATGGAGGTGTGTGACGTCCTAAAATGGAGGTGTGAGAAGTCATAGAATGGGGGTGTGTGAAATCATAGAAAAGAGGTTTGTGAAGACATAGAATGGAAGTTTGTGAAGTCATAGAATGGAGGTGTGTGAAGTCAGAATGGAGATGTGTGAAGTCACCGAATGGAGTTATGTGAACTCAGAATGGAGATGTGTGAAGTCACAGAATGGAGGTTTGTGAAGTCATAGAATGGAGGAATTTAAAGTCATAGAATGCAGGCGAGTGAAGTCACAGATTCGAGGTCTGTGAAGTCATAGAATGTAGGTGTGTGATATCAGAATGGAGGTGTGCGAAGTCATAGAATAGAGGTGTGTGAAGTCAGAGTGTAGGTGTGTGAAGTCATAGAATGGAGGTGTGTGAAGTCAGAATGGAGGTGTGTGAACTCATAGAATGGAGGTGTGTGACGTCACAATGGAAGTGTGTGAAGTCATAGAATGGAGGTGTGTGAAGTCATACAATGGAGGTGTGTGATATCATATAATGGAGGTGTGTGAAGTCACAGAATGGAGGTGTGTGAAGTCAGAATGGAGGTGTGAAGTCATAGAATAGAGGTGGGTGTAGTCATAGAAAGGAGGTGTGGGAATTCAGAGAATGGTGGAGTGTGAAGTCATAGAGTGGAGGTGAGTGAAGTCACAGTTTCGAGGTCTGTGAAGTCATAGAATGGAGGTGTGTGAAGTCAGAATGGAGGTGTGTCAAGTCATAGAATGGAGGTGTGTGAACTGGGAGAATGGAGGTGTGTGAAGTCACAGAATGGAGCTGTGTGAAGTCACAGAATGGAGGTGTGTGAAGTCAAAGAATGGAGGTGTGTGAAGTCATAGAATGGAGGTGTGTGAAGTCATAGAATATATGTTTGTGAAGTAAGAATGAAGGTGTGTGAAGTCATAGAATGGAGGTGTGTGAAGTCACAGAATGGAGGTGTGTGAAGTCATAGAATGGAGGTGTGTGAAGTCATAGAACGGAGTTGTGTGACGTCATGTAATGGAGGTGTGTGAAGTCACGTAATGGAGGTGTGTGAAGTCAGAATGGAGGTGTGAAGTCATAGAAAGAGGTATGGGAAGTCATAGAATGGAGGAGTGTGAAGTCATAGATTGGAGGTGAGTGAAGTCACAGATTCGAGGTCTGTGAAGTTATAGAATGGAGGTGTGTGAAGTCGAATGAAGGTGTGTGAAGTCATAGAATGTAGGTGTGTGAACTCATGGAATGGAGGTGTGTGACATCCCAATGGAAGTGTGTGAACTCATAGAATGGAGATGTGTGAAGTCACAGAATGGAAGTGTGTGAAGTCAAAATGGAGGTGTGTGACATCCTAAAATAGAGGTGTGAGATGTCATAGAATGGAGGTGTGTGAAATCATAGAAAAGAGGTTTGTGAAGTCATAGAATGGAAGTGTGTGAAGTCATAGAATGGAGGTGTGTGAAGTCAGAATGGAGATGTGTGAAGTCACCGAATGGAGTTATGTGAACTCAGAATGGAGATGTGTGAAGTCACAGAATGGAGGTTTGTGAAGTCATAGAATGGAGGTGTGGGAAGTCATAGAATGGAGGAATTTAAAGTCATAGAATGCAGGCGAGTGAAGTCACAGATTCGAGGTCTGTGAAGTCATAGAATGTAGGTGTGTGATATCAGAATGGAGGTGTGCGAAGTCATAGAATAGAGGTGTGTGAAGTCAGAGTGGAGGTGTGTGAAGTCACAGAATGGAGGTGTGTGAAGTCAGAATGGAGGTGTGTGAACTCATAGAATGGAGGTGTGTGACGTCACAATGGAAGTGTGTGAAGTCATATAATGGAGGTGTGTGAAGTCACAGAATGGAGGTGTGTGAAGTCAGAATGGAGGTGTGAAGTCATAGAATAGAGGTGGGTGAAGTCATAGAAAGGAGGTGTGTGAATTCAGAGAATGGTGGAGTGTGAAGTCATAGAGTGGAGGTGAGTGAAGTCACAGTTTCGAGGTCTGTGAAGTCATAGAATGGAGGTGTGTGAAGTCAGAATGGAGGTGTCTCAAGTCATAGAATGGAGGTGTGTGAACTGGGAGAATGGAGGTGTGTGAAGTCACAGAATGGAGCTGTGTGAAGTCACAGAATGGAGGTGTGTGAAGTCAAAGAATGGAGGTGTGTGAAGTCATAGAATGGAGGTGTGTGAAGTCATAGAATATATGTTTGTGAAGTAAGAATGAAGGTGTGTGAAGTCATAGAATGGAGGTGTGTGAAGTCACACAATGGAGGTGTGTGTAGTCATAGAACGGAGGTGTGTGAAGTCATAGAACCGAGTTGTGTGACGTCATATAGTGGAGGTGTGTGAAGTCACATAATGGAGGTGTGTGAAGTCAGAATGGACGTGTGAAATCATAGAAAGGAGGTGTGGGAAGTCATAGAATGGAGGAGTGTGAAGTCATAGATTGGAGGTGAGTGAAGTCACAGATTCGAGGTCTGTGAAGTCATAGAATGGAGGTGTGTGAAGTCGAATGAAGGTGTGTGAAGTCATAGAATGTAGGTGTGTGAACTCATAGAATGGAGGTGGGTGAGGTCCCAATGGAAGTGTGTGAAGTCATAGAATGGAGGTGTGTGAAGTCACAGAATGGAAGTGTGTGAAGTCAAAATGGAGGTGTGTGACGTCCTAAAATGGAGGTGTGAGAAGTAATAGAATGGAGGTGTGTGAAATCATAGAATAGAGGTTTGTGAAGTCACAGAATGGCGGTGTGTGAACTCAGAATGGAGGTGTGTGAAGTCACAGAATGGAGGTGTGTGAAGTCATCGTATGAAGGTATGTGAAATCATAGAATGGAAGTGTGTGAAGTCATAGAATGGAGGTGTGCGAAGTCATACAATGAAGGTGTGTGAAGTCATAGAATGGAGGTGTGTGAAGTCACAGAAGAGAGGTGTGTGAAGTCACATAATGGAGGTGTGAGAAGTCAAAATGGAGGTGTGTGACATCATAAAGTGGAGGTGTGTGAAGTCATAGATTGGAGGTGTGTGAAATCATAGAATGGAGGTTTGTGAAGTCACAGAATGGAGGTGTGTGAAGTCATAGAATGGAGGTGTGTGAAGTCACAGAATGGAGGTGTGTGAAGTCACAGAATGGAGGTGTGTGAACTAAGAATGGAGATGTGTGAAGTCACAGAATGGAGTTGTGTTAAGTCATAGAACTGAGGTGTGGGTAATCACAGAATGGAGGTGTGTGAATTCATAGAATGGAGGTGTGACATCTCAGAATGGAGGTGTGTGAAATCGCAGAATGGAGGTGTGTGAGGTCACAGCATGGAGATGTGTGAACTCACAATGCAGGTGTGTGAAGTCACGGAATGGCGGTGTTTGAGGTCATAGAATGGAAGTGTGTGAAGTCATAGAATGGAGGTGTGTGAAGTCACAGAAGGGAGGTGTGTGAAGTCACATAATAGAGGTGTGTGAAGTCAAAATGGAGGTGTGTGACGTCATAAAATGTAGGTGTGTGAAGTCATAGATTGGAGGTGTGTGAAAACATAGAATGGAGGTTTGTGAAGTCACACAATGGAGGTGTGTGAAGTCATAGAATGGAGGTATGTGAAGTCAAATTGGAGGGGTGTGAAGTCGGAGAATGGAGGTGTGGGAAGTCACAGAATGGAGGTGGGTGAAGTCACAGAACGGAGGTGTGTGAAGTCAAAGAATGGAGGTGTGTGAAGTCACAGAATGGAGGTGTGTGAAGTCACAGAATGGAGGTGTGTGAAGTCACAGAATGGAGGTGTGTGAAGTCAAAGAATGGAGGTGTGTGAAGTCGGAGAATGGAGGTGTGTGAAGTCACAGAATGGAACTGTGTGAAGTCAGAATGGAGGTGTGAAGTCATAGAAAGGAGGTGTGGGAAGGCATAGAATGCAGGAGTGTGAAGTCATAGATTGGAGGTGAGTGAAGTCACAGATTCGAGGTCTGTGAAGTCATAGAATGGAGGTGTGTGAAGTCGAATGAACGTGTGTGAAGTCATAGAATGTAGGTGTGTGAACTCATAGATTGGAGGCGTGTGACGTCCCAATGGAAGTGTGTGAACTCATAGAATGGAGGTGTGTGAAGTCACAGAATGGAAGTGTGTGAAGTCAAAATGGAGGTGTGTGACGTCCTAAAATAGAGGTGTGAGAAGTCATAGAATGGAGGTGTGTGAAATCATAGAAAAGAGGTTTTTGAAGTCACAGAATAGAGGTGTGTGAACTCAGAATGGAGGTGTGTGAAGGCACAAAATGTAGGTGTGTGATGTCATCGTATGAAGGTATGTGTAATCACAGAATGGAAGTGTGTGAAGTCATAGAATGGAGGTGTGCGAAGTCATACAATGAAGGTGTGTGAAGTCATAGAATGGCGGTTTGTGAAGTAACAGAATGGAGGTGTGTGAAGTCACAGAACGGAGGTTTGTGAAGTCATAGATTGGAGGTAGGTGAAGTCACAGAATGGAGGTGTGTGAAATCATAGAATGGAGGTGTGTGAAGTCACAGAATGGAGGTGTGTGAAGTCACAGAATGGAGGTGCGTGAACTCAGAATGGAGATGTGTGAAGTCACAGAATGGAGTTGTGTGAAGTCATAGAATTGAGGTGTGTGAAATCACAGAATGGAGGTGTGTCAATTCATAGAATGGAGGTGTGACATCTCAGAATGGAGGTGTGTGAAATCGCAGAATGGAGGTGTGTAAGGTCACAGAATGGAGGTGTGTGAACTCACAATCCAGGTGTGTGAAGTCACGGAATGGCAGTGTGTGAAGTCATAGAATGGAAGTGTGTGAAGTGATAGAATGGAGGTGTGTGAAGTCACAGAAGCGAGGTGTGTGGAGTCACATAATGGAGGTGTGTGAAGTCAAAATGGAGGTGTGTGACGTCATAAAATGTAGGTGTGTGAAGTCATAGTTTGGAGGTGTGTGAAATCATAGAATGGAGGTTTGTGAAGTCACAGAATGGAGGTGTGTGAAGTCACATAATGGAGGTGTGAGAAGTCAAAATGGAGGTGTGTGACGTCATAAAGTGGAGGTGTGTGAAGTCATAGATTGGAGGTGTGTGAAATCATAGAATGGAGGTTTGTGAAGTCACAGAATGGAGGTGTGTGAAGTCATAGAATGGAGGTGTGTGAAGTCACAGAATGGAGGTGTGTGAAGTCACAGAATGGAGGTGTGGGAACTAAGAATGGAGATGTGTGAAGTCACAGAATGGAGTTGTGTGAAGTCATAGAACTGAGGTGTGGGTAATCACAGAATGGAGGTGTGTGAATTCATAGAATGGAGGTGTGACATCTCAGAATGGAGGTGTGTGAAATCGCAGAATGGAGGTGTGTGAGGTCACAGAATGGAGGTGTGTGAACTCACAATGCAGGTGTGTGAAGTCACGGAATGGCAGTGTGTGAAGTCATAGAATGGAAGTGTGTGAAGTGATAGAATGGAGGTGTGCGAAGTCATACAATGAAGGTGTGTGAAGTCATAGAATGGCGGTTTGTGAAGTAACAGAATGGAGGTGTGTGAAGTCACAGAACGGAGGTTTGTGAAGTCATAGATTGGAGGTAGGTGAAATCACAGAATGGAGGTGTGTGAAGTCATAGAATGGAGGTGTGTGAAGTCACAGAATGGAGGTGTGTGAAGTCACAGAATGGAGGTGCGTGAACTCAGAATGGAGATGTGTGAAGTCACAGAATGGAGTTGTGTGAAGTCATAGAATTGAGGTGTGTGAAATCACAGAATGGAGGTGTGTCAATTCATAGAATGGAGGTGTGACATCTCAGAATGGAGGTGTGTGAAATCGCAGAATGGAGGTGTGTGAGGTCACAGAATGGAGGTGTGTGAACTCACAATGCAGGTGTGTGAAGTCACGGAATGGCAGTGTGTGAAGTCATAGAATGGAAGTGTGTGAAGTGATAGAATGGAGGTGTGTGAAGTCACAGAAGCGAGGTGTGTGGAGTCACAAAATGGAGGTGTGTGAAGTCAAAATGGAGGTGTGTGACGTCATAAAATGTAGGTGTGTGAAGTCATAGTTTGGAGGTGTGTGAAATCATAGAATGGAGGTTTGTGAAGTCACAGAATGGAGGTGTGTGAAGTCAAAGAATGGAGGTGTATGAAGTCGGAGAGTGGAGGTATGTGAAGTCAAATTGAGGGGTGTGAAGTCGGAGAATGGAGGTGTGGGAAGTCACAGAATGGAGGTGGGTGAAGTCACAGAATGGAGGTGTTTGAAGTTATATATTGGAGGTGTGTGAAGTCAAAATGGATGTGTGAAGTCATAGAATGGAGGTGTGTGAAGTCGGAGAATGGAGGTGTGTGAAGTCACAGAATGGAGCTGTGTGAAGTCACAGAATGGAGGTGTGTGAAGTCACAGAATGGAGGTGTGTGAAGTCACAGATTGGAGGTGTGTGAAGTCAAAGAATGGAGGTGTGTGAAGTCATAGAATGGAGGTGTGTGAAGTCATAGAATGTATGTTTGTGAAGTACGAATGAAGGTGTGTGAAGTCATAGAATGGAGGTGTGTGAAGTCACAGAATGGAGGTGTGTGAAGTCATAGAATGGAGGTGTGTGAAGTCATAGAACGGAGTTGTGTGACGTCATATAATGGAGGTGTGTGAAGTCACATAATGGAGGTGTGTGAAGTCAGAATGGAGGTGTGTGAAGTCGAATGAACGTGTGTGAAGTCATAGAATGTAGGTGTGTGAACTTATAGAATGGAGGTGTGTGACGTCACAATGGAAGTGTGTTAAGTCATAGAATGGAGGTGTGTGAAGTCACAAAATGGAAGTGTGTGAAGTCAAAATGGAGGTGTATGTTTGTGAAGTAAGAATGAAGGTGTGTGAAGTCATAGAATGGAGGTGTGTGAAATCATAGAATAGAGGTTTGGGAAATCACACAATGGAGGTGTGTGAACTCAGAATGGAGGTGTGTGAAGTCACAGAATGGAGGTGTGTGAAGTCATCGCATGAAGGTATGTGAAATCATAGAATGGAGGTGTGTGAAGTCACAGAATGAAAGTGTGTGAAGTCAAAATGGAGGTGTGTGACATCCTAAAATGGAGGTGTGTGAAGTCATAGAATGGAGGTATGTGAAGTCAAATTGGAGGGGTGTGAAGTCGGAGAATGGAGGTGTGGGAAGTCACAGAATGGAGGTGGGTGAAGTCACAGAACGGAGGTGTGTGAAGTCAAAGAATGGAGGTGTGTGAAGTCACAGAATGGAGGTGTGTGAAGTCACAGAATGGAGGTGTGTGAAGTCACAGAATGGAGGTTTGTGAAATCAAAGAATGGAGGTGTGTGATGTCGGAGAATGGAGGTGTGTGAAGTCACAGAATGGAACTGTGTGAAGTCAGAATGGAGGTGTGAAGTCATAGAAAGGAGGTGTGGGAAGGCATAGAATGCAGGAGTGTGAAGTCATAGATTGGAGGTGAGTGAAGTCACAGATTCGAGGTCTGTGAAGTCATAGAATGGAGGTGTGTGAAGTCGAATGAAGGTGTGTGAAGTCATAGAATGTAGGTGTGTGAACTCATAGAATGGAGGCGTTTGACATCCCAATGGAAGTGTGTGAACTCATAGAATGGAGGTGTGTGAAGTCACAGAATGGAAGTGTGTGAAGTCAAAATGGAGGTGTGTGACGTCCTAAAATAGAGGTGTGAGAAGTCATAGAATGGAGGTGTGTGAAATCATAGAAAAGAGGTTTTTGAAGTCACAGAATAGAGGTGTGTGAACTCAGAATGGAGGTGTGTGAAGGCACAAAATGTAGGTGTGTGATGTCATCGTATGAAGGTATGTGAAATCACAGAATGGAAGTGTGTGAAGTCATAGAATGGAGGTGTGCGAAGTCATACAATGAAGGTGTGTGAAGTCATAGAATGGCGGTTTGTGAAGTAACAGAATGGAGGTGTGTGAAGTCACAGAACGGAGGTTTGTGAAGTCATAGATTGGAGGTAGGTGAAGTCACAGAATGGAGGTGTGTGAAGTCATAGAATGGAGGTGTGTGAAGTCACAGAATGGAGGTGTGTGAAGTCACAGAATGGAGGTGTGTGAACTCAGAATGGAGATGTGTGAAGTCACAGAATGGAGTTGTGTGAAGTCATAGAATTGAGGTGTGTGAAATCACAGAATGGAGGTGTGTCAATTCATAGAATGGAGGTGTGACATCTCAGAATGGAGGTGTGTGAAATCGCAGAATGGAGGTGTGTGAGGTCACAGAATGGAGGTGTGTGAACTCACAATGCAGGTGTGTGAAGTCACGGAATGGCAGTGTGTGAAGTCATAGAATGGAAGTGTGTGAAGTGATAGAATGGAGGTGTGTGAAGTCACAGAAGCGAGGTGTGTGGAGTCACATAATGGAGGTGTGTGAAGTCAAAATGGAGGTGTGTGACGTCATAAAATGTAGGTGTGTGAAGTCATAGTTTGGAGGTGTGTGAAATCATAGAATGGAGGTTTGTGAAGTCACAGAATGGAGGTGTGTGAAGTCAAAGAATGGAGGTGTATGAAGTCGGAGAGTGGAGGTATGTGAAGTCAAATTGAGGGGTGTGAAGTCGGAGAATGGAGGTGTGGGAAGTCACAGAATGGAGGTGGGTGAAGTCACAGAATGGAGGTGTTTGAAGTTATATATTGGAGGTGTGTGAAGTCAAAATGGATGTGTGAAGTCATAGAATGGAGGTGTGTGAAGTCGGAGAATGGAGGTGTGTGAAGTCACAGAATGGAGCTGTGTGAAGTCACAGAATGGAGGTGTTTGAAGTCACAGAATGGAGGTGTGTGAAGTCACAGATTGGAGGTCTGTGAAGTCAAAGAATGGAGGTGTGTGAAGTCATAGAATGGAGGTGTGTGAAGTCATAGAATGTATGTTTGTGAAGTAAGAATGAAGGTGTGTGAAGTCATAGAATGGAGGTGTGTGAAGTCACAGAATGGAGGTGTGTGAAGTCATAGAATGGAGGTGTGTGAAGTCATAGAACGGAGTTGTGTGACGTCATATAATGGAGGTGTGTGAAGTCACATAATGGAGGTGTGTGAAGTCAGAATGGAGGTGTGTGAAGTCGAATGAACGTGTGTGAAGTCATAGAATGTAGGTGTGTGAACTTATAGAATGGAGGTGTGTGACGTCACAATGGAAGTGTGTTAAGTCATAGAATGGAGGTGTGTGAAGTCACAAAATGGAAGTGTGTGAAGTCAAAATGGAGGTGTATGTTTGTGAAGTAAGAATGAAGGTGTGTGAAGTCATAGAATGGAGGTGTGTGAAATCATAGAATAGAGGTTTGGGAAATCACACAATGGAGGTGTGTGAACTCAGAATGGAGGTGTGTGAAGTCACAGAATGGAGGTGTGTGAAGTCATCGCATGAAGGTATGTGAAATCATAGAATGGAGGTGTGTGAAGTCACAGAATGAAAGTGTGTGAAGTCAAAATGGAGGTGTGTGACATCCTAAAATGGAGGTGTGTGAAATCATAGAATAGAGGTTTGTGAAGTCACAAAATGGAGGTGTGTGAAGTCACAGAATGGAGCTGTGTGAAGTCACAGAATGGAGGTGTGTGAAGTCACAGAATGGAGGTGTGTGAAGTCAAAGAATGGAGGTGTGTGAAGTTACAGAATAGAGGTGTGTGAAGTCATAGAATATATGTTTGTGAAGTAAGAATGAAGGTGTGTGAAGTCATAGAATGGAGGTGTGTGAAGTCACAGAATGGAGGTGTGTGAAGTCATAGAATGGAGGTGTGTGAAGTCATAGAACGGAGTTGTGTGACGTCATATAATGGAGGTGTGTGACGTCACATAATGGAGGTGTGTGAAGTCAGAATGGAGGTGTGAAATCATAGAAAGGAGGTGTGGGAAGTCATAGAATGGAGGAGTGTGAAGTCATAGATTGGAGGTGAGTGAAGTCACAGATTCGAGGTCTGTGAAGTCATAGAATGGAGGTGTGTGAAGTCGAATGAAGGTGTGTGAAGTCATAGAATGTAGGTGTGTGAACTCATAGAATGGAGGTGGGTGACGTCCCAATGGAAGTGTGTGAAGTCATAGAATGGAGGTGTGTGAAGTCACAGAATGGAAGTGTGTGAAGTCAAAATGGAGGTGTGTGACGTCCTAAAATGGAGGTGTGAGAAGTCATAGAATGGAGGTGTGTGAAATCATAGAATAGAGGTTTGTGAAGTCACAGAATGGCGGTGTGTGAACTCAGAATGGAGGTGTGTGAAGTCACAGAATGGAGGTGTGTGAAGTCATCGTATGAAGGTATGTGAAATCATAGAATGGAAGTGTGTGAAGTCATAGAATGGAGGTGTGCGAAGTCATACAATGAAGGTGTGTGAAGTCATAGAATGGAGGTGTGTGAAGTCACAGAAGAGAGGTGTGTGAAGTCACATAATGGAGGTGTGAGAAGTCAAAATGGAGGTGTGTGACGTCATAAAGTGGAGGTGTGTGAAGTCATAGATTGGAGGTGTGTGAAATCATAGAATGGAGGTTTGTGAAGTCACAGAATGGAGGTGTGTGAAGTCATAGAATGGAGGTGTGTGAAGTCACAGAATGGAGGTGTGTGAAGTCACAGAATGGAGGTGTGTGAACTCAGAATGGAGATGTGTGAAGTCACAGAATGGAGTTGTGTGAAATCATAGAACTGAGGTGTGTGAAATCACAGAATGGAGGTGTGTGAATTCATAGAATGGAGGTGTGACATCTCAGAATGGAGGTGTGTGAAATCGCAGAATGGAGGTGTGTGAGGTCACAGAATGGAGATGTGTGAACTCACAATGCAGGTGTGTGAAGTCACGCAATGGCGGTGTTTGAGGTCATAGAATGGAAGTGTGTGAAGTCATAGAATGGAGGTGTGTGAAGTCACAGAAGGGAGGTGTGTGAAGTCACATAATAGAGGTGTGTGAAGTCAAAATGGAGGTGTGTGACGTCATAAAATGTAGGTGTGTGAAGTCATAGATTGGAGGTGTGTGAAAACATAGAATAGAGGTTTGTGAAGTCACACAATGGAGGTGTGTGAAGTCATAGAATGGAGGTATGTGAAGTCAAATTGGAGGGGTGTGAAGTCGGAGAATGGAGGTGTGGGAAGTCACAGAATGGAGGTGGGTGAAGGCACAGAACGGAGGTGTGTGAAGTCACAGAATGGAGGTGTGTGAAGTCACAGAATGGAGGTGTGTGAAGTCAAAGAACAGAGGTGTGTGAAATCGGAGAATGGAGGTGTGTGAAGTCACAGAATGGAGCTGTGTGAAGTCACAGAATGGAGGTGTGTGAAGTCACAGAATGGAGGTGTGTGAAGTCACAGAATGGAGGTGTGTGAAGTCAAATAATGGAGGTGTGTGAACTCATAGAATGGAGGTGTGTGAAGTCATAGAATATATGTTTGTGAAGTAAGAATGAAGGTGTGTGAAGTCATAGAATGGAGGTGTGTGAAGTCACAGAATGGAAGTGTGTGAAGTCATAGAATGAAGGTGTGTGAAGTCATAGAATGGAGGTGTGTGAAATCACAGAATGGAGGTGTGTGAAGTCATAGAATGGAGGTGTGTGAAGTCACGTAATGGAGGTGTGTGAAGTCAGAATGGAGGTGTGAAGTTATAGAAAGGAGGTGTGGGAAGGCATAGAATTCAGGAGTGTGAAGTCATAGATTGGAGGTGAGTGAAGTCACAGATTCGAGGTCTGTGAAGTCATAGAATGGAGGTGTGTGAAGTCGAATGAAGGTGTGTGAAGTGATAGAATGTAGGTGTGTGAACTCATAGAATGGAGGTGTGTGACGTCCCAATGGAAGTGTGTGAACTCATAGAATGGAGGTGTGTGAAGTCACAGAATGGAATTGTGTGAAGTCAAAATGGAGGTGTGTGACGTCCTAAAATGGAGGTGTGAGAAGTCATAGAATGGAGGTGTGTGAAATCATAGAAAAGAGGTTTGTGAAGTCACAGAATAGAGGTGTGTGAACTCAGAATGGAGGTGTGTGAAGGCACAGAATGTAGGTGTGTGATGTCATCGTATGAAGGTATGTGAAATCACAGAATGGAAGTGTGTGAAGTCATAGAATGGAGGTGTGCGAAGTCATACAATGAAGGTGTGTGAAGTCATAGAATGGAGGTTTGTGAAGTCACAGAATGGAGGTGTGTGAAGTCACAGAATGGAGGTTTGTGAAGTCATAGATTGGAGGTAGGTGAAGTCACAGAATGGAGGTGTGTGAAGTCATAGAATGGAGGTGTGTGAAATCATAGAATAGAGGTTTGTGAAGTCACAGAATGGCGGTGTGTGAACTCAGAATGGAGGTGTGTGAAGTCACAGAATGGAGGTGTGTGAAGTCATCGTATGAAGGTATGTGAAATCATAGAATGGAAGTGTGTGAAGTCATAGAATGGAGGTGTGCGAAGTCATACAATGAAGGTGTGTGAAGTCATAGAATGGAGGTGTGTGAAGTCACAGAAGAGAGGTGTGTGAAGTCACATAATGGAGGTGTGAGAAGTCAAAATGGAGGTGTGTGACGTCATAAAGTGGAGGTGTGTGAAGTCATAGATTGGAGGTGTGTGAAATCATAGAATGGAGGTTTGTGAAGTCACAGAATGGAGGTGTGTGAAGTCATAGAATGGAGGTGTGTGAAGTCACAGAATGGAGGTGTGTGAAGTCACAGAATGGAGTTGTGTGAAATCATAGAACTGAGGTGTGTGAAATCACAGAATGGAGGTGTGTGAATTCATAGAATGGAGGTGTGACATCTCAGAATGGAGGTGTGTGAAATCGCAGAATGGAGGTGTGTGAGGTCACAGAATGGAGATGTGTGAACTCACAATGCAGGTGTGTGAAGTCACGGAATGGCGGTGTTTGAGGTCATAGAATGGAAGTGTGTGAAGTCATAGAATGGAGGTGTGTGAAGTCACAGAAGGGAGGTGTGTGAAGTCACATAATGGAGGTGTGTGAAGTCAAAATGGAGGTGTGTGACGTCATAAAATGTAGGTGTGTGAAGTCATAGATTGGAGGTGTGTGAAAACATAGAATGGAGGTTTGTGAAGTCACACAATGGAGGTGTGTGAAGTCATAGAATGGAGGTATGTGAAGTCAAATTGGAGGGGTGTGAAGTCGGAGAATGGAGGTGTGGGAAGTCACAGAATGGAGGTGGGTGAAGGCACAGAACGGAGGTGTGTGAAGTCAAAGAATGGAGGTGTGTGAAGTCACAGAATGGAGATGTGTGAAGTCACAGAATGGAGGTGTGTGAAGTCACAGAATGGAGGTGTGTGAAGTCAAAGAATGGAGGTGTGTGAAGTCGGAGAATGGAGGTGTGTGAAGTCACAGAATGGAGCTGTGTGAAGTCACAGAATGGAGGTGTGTGAAGTCACAGAATGGAGGTGTGTGAAGTCACAGAATGGAGGTGTGTGAAGTCAAAGAATGGAGGTGTGTGAACTCATAGAATGGAGGTGTGTGAAGTCATAGAATATATGTTTGTGAAGTAAGAATGAAGGTGTGTGAAGTCATAGAATGGAGGTGTGTGAAGTCACAGAATGGAGGTGTGTGAAGTCATAGAATGAAGGTGTGTGAAGTCATAGAATGGAGGTGTGTGAAGTCACAGAATGGAGGTGTGTGAAGTCATAGAATGGAGGTGTGTGAAGTCACGTAATGGAGGTGTGTGAAGTCAGAATGGAGGTGTGAAGTTATAGAAAGGAGGTGTGGGAAGGCATAGAATTCAGGAGTGTGAAGTCATAGATTGGAGGTGAGTGAAGTCACAGATTCGAGGTCTGTGAAGTCATAGAATGGAGGTGTGTGAAGTCGAATGAAGGTGTGTGAAGTCATAGAATGTAGGTGTGTGAACTCATAGAATGGAGGTGTGTGACGTCCCAATGGAAGTGTGTGAACTCATAGAATGGAGGTGTGTGAAGTCACAGAATGGAAGTGTGTGAAGTCAAAATGGAGGTGTGTGACGTCCTA
Organism: Megascapheus bottae; assembly: GCA_024803745.1. Classification (NCBI taxonomy): domain Eukaryota; kingdom Metazoa; phylum Chordata; class Mammalia; order Rodentia; family Geomyidae; genus Megascapheus; species Megascapheus bottae. The sequence continues at coordinate 4,617,350 of JANJXV010000052.1, read as the reverse complement.
AAATGGAGGTGTGAGAAGTCATAGAATGGAGGTGTGTGAAATCATAGAAAAGAGGTTTGTGAAGTCACAGAATAGAGGTGTGTGAACTCAGAATGGAGGTGTGTGAAGGCACAGAATGTAGGTGTGTGATGTCATTGTATGAAGGTATGTGAAATCACAGAATGGAAGTGTGTGAAGTCATAGAATGGAGGTGTGCGAAGTCATACAATGAAGGTGTGTGAAGTCATAGAATGGAGGTTTGTGAAGTCACAGAATGGAGGTGTGTGAAGTCACAGAATGGAGGTTTGTGAAGTCATAGAATGGAGGTGTGTGAAGTCACAGAATGGAGGTGTGTGAAGTCACAGAATGGAGGTGCGTGAACTCAGAATGGAGATGTGTGAAGTCACAGAATGGAGTTGTGTGAAATCATAGAACTGAGGTGTGTGAAATCACAGAATGGAGGTGTGTGAATTCATAGAATGGAGGTGTGACATCTCAAAATGGATGTGTGTGAAATCGCAGAATGGAGGTGTGTGAGGTCACAGAATGGAGGTTTGTGAAGTCATAGATTGGAGGTAGGTGAAGTCACAGAATGGAGGTGTGTGAAGTCATAGAATGGAGGTGTGTGAAGTCACAGAATGGAGGTGTGTGAAGTCACAGAATGGAGGTGCGTGAACTCAGAATGGAGATGTGTGAAGTCACAGAATGGAGTTGTGTGAAGTCATAGAATTGAGGTGTGTGAAATCACAGAATGGAGGTGTGTGAATTCATAGAATGGAGGTGTGACATCTCAGAATGGAGGTGTGTGAAATCGCAGAATGGAGGTGTGTGAGGTCACAGAATGGAGGTGTGTGAACTCACAATGCAGGTGTGTGAAGTCACGGAATGGCAGTGTGTGAAGTCATAGAATGGAAGTGTGTGAAGTGATAGAATGGAGGTGTGTGAAGTCACAGAAGCGAGGTGTGTGGAGTCATATAATGGAGGTGTGTGAAGTCAAAATGGAGGTGTGTGACGTCATAAAATGTAGGTGTGTGAAGTCATAGTTTGGAGGTGTGTGAAATCATAGAATGGAGGTTTGTGAAGTCACAGAATGGAGGTGTGTGAAGTCAAAGAATGGAGGTGTGTGAAGTCGGAGAATGGAGGTATGTGAAGTCAAATTGAGGGGTGTGAAGTCGGAGAATGGAGGTGTGGGAAGTCACAGAATGGAGGTGGGTGAAGTCACAGAATGGAGGTGTGTGAAGTCACAGAATGGAGGTGTGTGAAGTCACAGATTGGAGGTGTGTGAAGTCAAAGAATGGAGGTGTGTGAAGTCATAGAATGGAGGTGTGTGAAGTCATAGAATGTATGTTTGTGAAGTAAGAATGGAGGTGTGGGAAGTCACAGAATGGAAGTGGGTGAAGTCACAGAATGGAGGTGTGTGAAGTCAAAGAATGGAGGTGTGTGAAGTCACAGAATGGACGGGTATGATTTCATAGAATGGAGGTGTGTGAAGTCACAGAATTGAGGTGTTTGAAGTTATATATTGGAGGTGTGTGAAGTCAAAATGGATGTGTGAAATCATAGAATGGAGGTGTGTGAAGTCGGAGAATGGAGGTGTGTGAAGTCACAGAATGGAGGTGTGTGAAGTCACAGAATGGAGGTGTGTGAAGTCACAGAATGGAGGTGTGTGAAGTCAAAGAATGGAGGTGTGTGAAGTCATAGAATGGAGGTTTGTGAAGTCATAGAATGTATGTTTGTGAAGTAAGAATGCAGGTGTGTGAAGTCATAGAATGGAGGTGTGTGAAGTCACAGAATGGAGGTGTGTGAAGTCATAGAATGGAGGTGTGTGAAGTCACAGAACGGAGTTGTGTGACGTCATATAATGGAGGTGTGTGAAGTCACATAATGGAGGTGTGTGAAGTCAGAATGGAGGTGTGTGAAGTCGAATGAAGGTGTGTGAAGTCATAGAATGTAGGTGTGTGAACTGATAGAATGGAGGTGTGTGACGTCACAATGGAAGTGTGAGAAGTCATAGAATGGAGGTGTGTGAAGTCACAAAATGGAAGTGTGTGAAGTCAAAATGGAGGTGTGTGACGTCCTAACATGGAGGTGTGTGAAGTCATAGAATGGAGGTGTGTGAAATCATAGAATAGAGGTTTGGGAAGTCACAGAATGGAGGTGTGTGAACTCAGAATGGAGGTGTGTGAAGTCACAGAATGAAAGTGTGTGAAGTCAAAATGGAGGTGTGTGACGTCCTAAAATGGAGGTGTGTGAAATCATAGAATAGAGGTTTGTGAAGTCACAAACTGGAGGTGTGTGAACTCAGAATGGAGGTTTATGAAATCACAGAATGGAAGTGTGTGAAGTCAAAACGGAGGTGTGTGAAGTCAAAGAATGGAGGTGTGTGAAGTCACAGAATGCTGGTGTGTGAAATCAAAATGGTGGTGTGTGAAGTCACAAATGGAGGTGTGTGAAGTCACAGAATGTAGGTGTGTGAAGTCAAAATGGAGGTGTGTGAAGTCAAAGAATGGAGGTGTGTGAACTCATAGAATGAAGGTGTGTGAAGTCATGGAATGGAGCTTTGTGAAGTCAAACACTGGAAGTGTGGGAAGTTACAGAAAGACGATGTGTGAAGTCATACAATGGAGGTGTGTGAAGTCAGAATGCAGGTGTGGGAAGTCATAGAATGGAGATGTGTGAAGTCATAGAATGGAGGTGTGTGAAGTCATAGAATGGAAGTGTGTGAAGTCATAGAATGGAGGTGTGTGAAGTCATAGAATGGATGTGGGTGAAGTCACGGAAGGGAGGTGTGTGAAATCACAGATTGGACATGTGTGAAGTCACACAATGGAGGTGTTTGAAGTCACAGAATGGAGATATGTGAAGTCAAAAAGGTGGTGTGAGAAGTCACAAATGTAAGTGTGTGAAGTCACAGAATGGAGGTGTGAAGTCAAAATGGTTGTGTATGAAGTCAAAGAATGTAGGTGTGTGAAGTCATCGAATGGAGGTGTGTGAACTCACAGAATGGAGGTGTGTGAAGTCAGAATAGAGGTGTGCGAAGTCATAGAATTGAGGTGTGTGAAGTCAGAATGGAGGTGTGTGAAGTCATAGAATGGAGGTGTGTGAAGTCAGAATAGAGGTGTGTGAACTCATAGAATGGAGGTGTGTGAAGTCACAGAATGGAGGTGTGGGAAGTCACAGAATGGAAGTGTGTGAAGTCATAGAATGGAGGTGTGTGAAGTCACAGATTGGATGGTATGAACTCATAGAATGGAGGTGTGTGAAGTCACAGAATTGAGGTGTTTGAAGTCATATATATGAGGTGTGTGAAGTCAAAATGGATGTGTGAAATCATAGAATGGAGGTGTGTGAAGTCACAGAATTGAGGTGTTTGAAGTCATATATTGGAGGTTTGTAAAGTCAAAATGGATGTGTGAATTCATAGAATGGAAGTGTGTGAAACCATAGAATGAGGGTGTGTGAGGTCATAGAATGGAGGTGTGTGAAGTCACAGAATGGAGTTGTGTGAAGTCATAGAATGGAGGTGTGTGAAGTCATAGAATGGAAGTGTGTGAAGTCACAGAATGGAATTGTGTGAAGTCATAGAATGGAGGTGTGTGAAGTCACAGAATGGAGGTGTATGAAGTCACAGAATGGAGGTGTGTGAAGTCACAGAATGGAGGTGTGTGAACACAGAATGGAGGTGTGTGAAGTCACAGAATGGAGGTGTGTGAAGTCATAGAATGGAAGTGTGTGAAGTCATAGAATGGAGGTGTGTGAAGTCAGAATGGAGGTGTGTGAAGTCACCGAATGGAGTTGTGTGAACTCAGAATGGAGGTGTGTGAAGTCACAGAATGGAGGTTTGTGAAGTCATAGAATGGGGTTGTGTGAATTCATAGAATGGATGTTTCTGAAGTAAGAATGAAGGTGTGTGAAGTCATAGAATGGAGGTATGTGAACACATAGAATGGAGGTGTGTGAATTCACAGAATGAAGGTGTGTGAAGTCAGAATGGAGGTGTGTAGTCATAGATTGGAGGTGGTGAAGTCATAGAAAGGAGGTGTGGAAAGTCATAGAATTAGGAGTGTGAAGTCATAGAGTGCAGGTGAGTGAAGTCACAGATTCGAGGTCTTTGAAGTCATAGAATGGAGGTGTGTGATGTCCGAATGCAGGTGTGTGAAGTCATAGATGGAGTTGTGTGAAGTCATAGTATGGAGGTTTGTGAAATCATAGAATGGAGTTTTGTGAAGTCACAGAATGGAGCTGTGTGAATACAGAATGGAGGTGTGTGAAGTCATAGAATGTAGGTGTTTGAAGTCAGAACGGAGGTGTGTGAACTCATAGAATGGAGGTGAGAGACGTCACAATGGAAGTGTATGAAGTCATAAAATGGAGGTGTGTGAAGTCACAGAATGGAGGTGTGTGAAGTCATAGAATGGAGGTGTGTGAAATCACAGAATGGAGCTGTTTGAAGTCATAGAATGGAGGTGTGTGAAGTTATAGAATGAATGTTCGTAAAGTAAGAATGAAGTTGTATGAAGTCATAGAATAAATGTGTTGTCAAAGAATGGAGGTGTGGGAAGTCATAGAATGGAGGTGTGTAAACTCAGAATGGAGGTGTGTGAAGTCACAGAATGGAAGTGTGTGAAGTCATAGAATGGAGGTGTGTGAAGTCACAGAATTGAGGTGTTTGAAGTTATATATTGGAGGTGTGTGAAGTCAAAATGGATGTGTGAAGTCATAGAATGGAGGTGTGTGAAGTCGGAGAATGGAGGTGTGTGAAGTCACAGAATGGAGCTGTGTGAAGTCACAGAATGGAGGTGTGTGAAGTCACAGAATGGAGGTGTGTGAAGTCACAGAATGGAGGTGTGTGAAGTCAAAGAATGGAGGTGTGTGAAGTCATAGAATGGAGGTGTGTGAAGTCATTGAATGTATGTTTGTGAAGTACGAATGAAGGTGTGTGAAGTCATTGAATGGAGGTGTGTGAAGTCACAGAATGGAGATGTGTGAAGTCATAGAATGGAGGTGTGTGAAGTCATAGAACGGAGTTGTGTGACGTCATATAATGGAGGTGTGTGAAGTCACATAATGGAGGTGTGTGAAGTGAGAATGGAGGTGTGAAGTCATAGAAAGGAGGTGTGGGAAGTCAGAGAATGGAGGAGTGTGAAGTCATAGATTGGAGGTGAGTGAAGTCACAGATTCGAGGTCTGTGAAGTCATAGAATGGAGGTGTGTGAAGTCGAATGAAGGTGTGTGAAGTCATAGAATGTAGGTGTGTGAACTCATACAATAGAGGTGTGTGACGTCCCAATGGAAGTGTGTGAACTCATAGAATGGAGGTGTGTGAAGTCACAGAATGGAAGTGTGTGAAGTCAAAATGGAGGTGTGACGTCTTAAAATGGAGGTGTGAGAAGTCATAGAATGGAGGTGTGTGAAATCATAGAATAGAGGTTTGTGAAGTCACAGAATGGAGGTGTGTGAACTCAGAATGGAGGTATGTGAAGGCACAGAATGGAGGTGTGTGAAGTCATTGTATGAAGGTATGTGAAATCATAGAATGGAAGTGTGTGAAGTCATAGAATGGAGATGTGCGAAGTCATACAAAGAAGGTGTGTGAAGTCATAGAATGGAGGTGTATGAAGTCACAGAAGAGAGGTGTGTGAAATCATATAATGGAGGTGTGAGAAGTCAAAATGGTGGTGAGTGACGTCATAAAATGGAGGTGTGTGAAGTCATAGATTGGAGGAGTGTGAAATCATAGAATGGAGGTTTGTGAAGTCACAGAATGAAGGTGTGTGAAGTCACAGAATGGAGGTTTGTGAAGTCATAGAATGGAGGTAGTTGAAGTCACAGAATGGAGGTGTGTGAAGTCATAGAATGGAGGTGTGTGAAGTCACAGAATGGAGGTGTGTGAACTCAGAATGGAGGTGTGTGAAGTCACAGAATGGAGGTTTGTGAAGTCATAGAATGGGGTTGTGTGAATTCATAGAATGGATGTTTCTGAAGTAAGAATGAAGGTGTGTGAAGTCATAGAATGGAGGTATGTGAACACATAGAATGGAGGTGTGTGAATTCACAGAATGAAGGTGTGTGAAGTCAGAATGGAGGTGTGTAGTCATAGATTGGAGGTGGTGAAGTCATAGAAAGGAGGTGTGGAAAGTCATAGAATTAGGAGTGTGAAGTCATAGAGTGCAGGTGAGTGAAGTCACAGATTCGAGGTCTGTGAAGTCATAGAATGAAGGCGTGTGATGTCAGAATGGAGGTGTGTGAAGTCATAGATGGAGTTGTGTGAAGTCATAGTATGAAGGTGTGTGAAATCATAGAATGGAGTTTTGTGAAGTCACAGAATGGAGCTGTGTGAATACAGAATGGAGGTGTGTGAAGTCATAGAATGTAGGTGTTTGAAGTCAGAACGGAGGTGTGTGAACTCATAGAATGGAGGTGAGAGACGTCACAATGGAAGTGTGTGAAGTCATAAAATGGAGGTGTGTGAAGTCACAGAATGGTGGTGTGTGAAGTCATAGAATGGAGGTGTGTGAAATCACAGAATGGAGCTGTTTGAAGTCATAGAATGGAGGTGTGTGAAGTTATAGAATGAATGTTCGTAAAGTAAGAATGAAGTTGTATGAAGTCATAGAATAAATGTGTTGTCAAAGAATGGAGGTGTGGGAAGTCATAGAATGGAGGTGTGTAAACTCAGAATGGAGGTGTGTGAAGTCACAGAATGGAAGTGTGTGAAGTCATAGAATGGAGGTGTGTGAAGTCACAGAATTGAGGTGTTTGAAGTTATATATTGGAGGTGTGTGAAGTCAAAATGGATGTGTGAAGTCATAGAATGGAGGTGTGTGAAGTCGGAGAATGGAGGTGTGTGAAGTCACAGAATGGAGCTGTGTGAAGTCACAGAATGGAGGTGTGTGAAGTCACAGAATGGAGGTGTGTGAAGTCACAGAATGGAGGTGTGTGAAGTCAAAGAATGGAGGTGTGTGAAGTCATAGAATGGAGGTGTGTGAAGTCATTGAATGTATGTTTGTGAAGTACGAATGAAGGTGTGTGAAGTCATAGAATGGAGGTGTGTGAAGTCACGGAATGGAGATGTGTGAAGTCATAGAATGGAGGTGTGTGAAGTCATAGATCGGAGTTGTGTGACGTCATATAATGGAGGTGTGTGAAGTCACATAATGGAGGTGTGTGAAGTGAGAATGGAGGTGTGAAGTCATATAAAGGAGGTGTGGGAAGTCAGAGAATGGAGGAGTGTGAAGTCATAGATTGGAGGTGAGTGAAGTCACAGATTCGAGGTCTGTGAAGTCATAGAATGGAGGTGTGTGAAGTCGAATGAAGGTGTGTGAAGTCATAGAATGTAGGTGTGTGAACTCATACAATAGAGGTGTGTGACGTCCCAATGGAAGTGTGTGAACTCATAGAATGGAGGTGTGTGAAGTCACAGAATGGAAGTGTGTGAAGTCAAAATGGAGGTGTGTGACGTCTTAAAATGGAGGTGTGAGAAGTCATAGAATGGAGTTGTGTGAAATCATAGAATAGAGGTTTGTGAAGTCACAGAATGGAGGTGTGTGAACTCAGAATGGAGGTTTGTGAAGGCACAGAATGGAGGTGTGTGAAGTCATCGTATGAAGGTATGTGAAATCACAGAATGGAAGTGTGTGAAGTCATAGAATGGAGATGTGCGAAGTCATACAAAGAAGGTGTGTGAAGTCATAGAATGGAGGTGTATGAAGTCACAGAAGAGAGATGTGTAAAATCACATAATGGAGGTGTGAGAAGTCAAAATGGTGGTGTGTGACGTCATAAAATGGAGGTGTGTGAAGTCATAGATTGGAGGAGTGTGAAATCATAGAATGGAGGTTTGTGAAGTCACAGAATGGAGGTGTGTGAAGTCACAGAATGGAGGTTTGTGAAGTCATAGAATGGAGGTAGTTGAAGTCACAGAATGGAGGTGTGTGAAGTCATAGAATGGAGGTGTGTGAAGTCACAGAATGGAGGTGTGTGAAGTCACAGAATGGAGGTACGTGAACTCAGAATGGAGATGTGTGAAGTCACAGAATGGAGTTGTGTGAAGTCATAGTACTGAGGTGTGTGAAATCACAGAATGGAGGTGTGTGAATTCATAGAATTGAGGTGTGACATCTCAGAATGGAGGTGTGTGAAATCGCAGAATGGAGGTGTGTGAGGTCACAGAATGGAGGTGTGTGAACTCACAATGCAGGTGTGTGAAGTCACGGAATGGCGGTGTGTGATGTCATAGAATGGAAGTGTGTGAAGTCATAGAATGGAGGTGTGTGAAATCACAGAAGCGAGGTGTGTGGAGTCACATAATGGAGGTGTGTGAAGTCAAAATGGAGGTGTGTGACGTCATAAAATGTAGGTGTGTGAATTCATAGTTTGGAGGTGTGTGAAATCATATAATGGAGGTTTGTGAAGTCACAGAATGGTGGTGTGTGAAGTCACAGAATAGAGGTGTGTGAAATCATAGAATGGAGGTGTGTGAAATCAGAATGGAGGTGTGTGAAGTCATAGAATGGAGGGGTGTGAAGTCAGAATAGAGGTGTGTGAAGTCATAGAATGGAGGTGTGTGAAGTCACAGAATGGAGGTGTGGGAAGTCACAGAATGGAAGTGTGTGAAGTCATAGAATGGAGGTGTGTGAAGTCACAGAATGGATGGTATGAACTCATAGAATGGAGGTGTGTGAAGTCACAGAATTGAGGTGTTTGAAGTCATATATAGGAGGTGTGTGAAGTCAAAATGGATATGTGAATTCATAGAATGGAGGTGTGTGAAGTCACAGAAATGAGGTGTTTGAAGTCATATATTGGAGGTGTGTAAAGTCAATATGGATGTGTGAATTCATAGATTGGAGCTGTGTGAAACCATAGAATGACGGTGTGTGAGGTCATACAATGGAGCTGGGTGAAGTCACAGAATGGAGGTGTGTGAAATCATGGAATGGAGGTGTGTGAAGTCATAGAATGGAAGTTTGTGAAGTCACAGAATGGAGGTGTGTGAAGTCACAGAATGGAGGTGTGTGAAGTCACAGAATGGAGGTGTGTGAACACAGAATGGAGGTGTGTGAAGTCACCGAATGGAGGTGTGTGAAGTCATAGAATGGCAGTGTGTGAAGTCATAGAATGGAGGTGTGTGACGTGAGAATGGAGGTGTGTGAAGTCACCGAATGGAGTTGTGTGAACTCAGAATGGACGTGTGTGAAGTCACTGAATGGAGGTTTGTGAAGTCATAGAATGGATGTTTCTGAAGTAAGAATGAAGGTGTTTGAAGTCAGAATGGAGGTGTGTAGTCATATATTGGAGGTGGTGAAGGCATAGAAAGGAGGTGTGTAAAGTCATAGAATTAGGAGTGTGAAGTCATAGAGTGCAGGTGAGTGAAGTCACAGATTCGAGGTCTGTAAAGTCATAGAATGGAGGTGTGTGATGTCAGAATGCAGGTGTGTGAAATCATAGATGGAGTTGTGTGAAGTCATAGTATGGAGGTGTGTGAAATCATAGAATGGACTTTTGTGAAGTCACAGAATGGAGCTGTGTGAATACAGAATGGAGGTGTGTGAAGTCATGGAATGTAGGTGTTTGAAGTCAGAACGGAGGTGTGTGAACTGATAGAATGGAGGTGAGTGACGTCACAATGGAAGTGTGTGAAGTCATACAATGGAGGTGTGTAAACTCAGAATGGAGGTGTGTGAAGTCATAGAATGGAGGTGTGTGAAGTTATAAAATGGAGGTGTATGAGGTCATAGAATGGAAGTGTTTGAAGTCATAGAATGGAGGTGTTTGAAGTCATATTTTGAGGTGTGTGAAGTCAAAATGGATGTGTGAAATCATAGAATGGAGGTGTGTGAAATCATAGAATGAGGGTGTGTGAGGTCATAGAATGGAGGTGTGTGAAGTCACAGAATGGAGGTGTGTGAAATTATAAAAGGGAGGTTTATGAAGTCATAGAATGGAATTGTGTGAACTCACACAATAGAGGTGTGTGAAGTCACAGAATAGAGGTGTGTGAAGTCACAGAATGGAGGTGTGTGAACTCAGAATGGAGGTTTGTGAAGTCACAGAATAGAGGTGTGTGAAGTCATAGAAAGGAAGTGTGTGAAGTCATAGAATGGAGGTGTGTGAAGTCAGAATGGAGGTGTGTGAAGTCACTGAATGGAGTTGTGTGAACTCAGAATGGAGGTGTGTGAAGTCACAGAATGGAGGTTTGTGACGTCATAGAATGGAGGTGTGTGAAGTCATAGAATGGATGTTTCTGAAGTAAAAATGAAGGTGTGTGAAGTCATAGAAAGACGTGAGGGAAGTCATAGAATGGAGGAGTGTAATGTCATAGAATGCAGGCGAGTGAAGTCACAGATTCGAGGTCTGTGAAGTCATAGAATGGAGGTGTGTGATATCAGAATGGAGGTGTGCGAAGTCATAAAATAGAGGTGTGTGAAGTCAGAATGGAGGTGTGTGAAGTCATAGAATGGAGGTGTGTGAAGTCAGAATGGAGGTGTGTGAACTCATAGAATGGAGGTGTGTGACGTCACAATGGAAGTGTGTGAAGTCATAGAATGGAGGTTTGTGAAGTCATAGAATGGAGGTGTGTGAAGTCAGAATGGAGGTGTGTGAAGTCTCAGAATTGAGGTGTGTGAACACAGAATGGAGGTGTGTGAAGTCAAAGAATGTAGGTGTGTGAAGTCATAGAATGGAGGTGTGTGAAGTCATAGAATGTATGTTTGTGAAGTAAGAATGAAGGTGTGTGAAGTCATAGAATGGAGATGTGTGAAGTCACAGAATGGAGGTGTGGGAAGTCACAGAATAGAGGTGTGTGACGTCACAGAATGAAGGTGTGTGAAGTCAGAATGGAGGTGTGTAAAGTCACAGAATGGAGGTGTGTGAAGTCATAGAATTGAAGTGTGTGAAGTCATAGAATGGAGGTGTGTGAAGGCACACAATGGACTGTATGTAGTCATAGAATGGAGGTGTGTGAAATCACAGAATTGAGGTGTTTGAAGTCATATATTGGAGGTGTGTGATGTCAAAATGGATGTGTGAAGTCATAGAATGGAGGTGTGTGAAATCACAGAATGAGGGTGTGTGAGGTCATAGAATGGAGGTGTGTGAAGTCACAGAATGGAGGTGTGTGAAGTCATAAAATGGAGGTGGGTGAAGTCATAAAAAGGAGATGTGGGAAGTCATAGAATGGAGGAGTGTGAAGTCATACAGTGGAGGTGACTGAAGACACAGATTCGAGGTCTGTGAAGTCATAGAATGGAGGTGTGTAAAGTCAGAATGGAGGTGTGTGAAGTCATAGAATGGACATTTGTGAATTCATAGAATGGAGGTGTGTGACATCACAATTGAAGTGTGTGAAGTCATAGAATGGAGGTGTGTGAAGTCACAGAATGGAGGTGTGTGAAGTCATACAATGGTGGTGAGTGAAGTCAGAATGGAGGTGTGTGAAGTCACAGAATGGAGGTGTGTGAACTCAGAATGGAGGTGTGTGAAGTCATAGATGGAGGTGTGTGAAGTCATAGTATGGAGGTGTGTGAAACCATAGAATGGAGTTTTGTGAAGTCACACAATGGAGCTGTGTGAAGTCAGAATGGAGGTGTGTGAAGTCATAGAATGGAGGTGTGTGAAGTCAGAAAGGAGGTATGTGAAATCATAGAATCAAGGTGTGTGAAGTCACTGAATGGAGGTGTTTGAAGTCATAGAATGGAGGTGCGTGAAGTCACAGAATGGAGGTGTGTGAAGTCATAGAATTTAGGTGTGTGAAGTCACAAAATGGAGGTGTGTGAAGTCATCGAATGGTGGTGTGTGAAGTGACAGTATGGAGGTGTGTGAAGTCAGAATGGAGGTGTGTGAAGTCACAGAGTTGAGGTGTGTGAAGTCACAGAAAAGAGGTGTGTGAAGTCAGAATGCAGGTGTGAAGTCACAGAAGGGAGGTGTGTGAAGTCACAGAATGGATGTTTGTGAAGAAAGAATGAAGGTGTTTGAAGTCATAGAATGGAGGTGTGTGACGTCACAGAATGGAGGTGTGTGAAGTTAGAGAATGGAGGTGTGTGAAGTCATAGAATTGAGGTGTGTGACGTCATACGATGAAGGTGTGTAAAGTCAGAATGGAGGTGTGTGAAGTCACAGAATGGAGGTGTGTGAACTCAGAATGGAGGTGTGTGAAGTCATAGATGGAGGTGTGTGAAGACATAGTATGGAGGAGGGTGGAATCATAGAATGGAGTTTTGTGAAGTCACAGAATGGAGCTGTGTGAAGTCAGAATGGAGGTGTGTGAACTCATAGAATGGAGGTGTGTGAAGTCACAATGGAGGTGTGTGAAGTGATAGAATGGAGGTGTGTGAAGTTATAGAATGGATTTTTGTGAAATAAGAATGAAGGTGTGTGAAGTCATAGAATGGAGGTGTGTGACGTCACAGAATGGAGTTGTGTGAAGTCATAGAATGGAGCTGTGTGAATCAGAATGGAGGTGTGTGAAGTCATAGAATGGAGGTGTGTCAAATCAGAATGGAGGTGTGTGAAGTCACAGAATGGAGGTGTGTGAAGTCATAGATGGAGGTGTATGAAGTTATAGAATGGATGTGTGTGAAGTCAGAATGGAGGTGTGTGAATTCACAGAATTGAGGTGTGTGAACACAGAATGCAGGTGTGTGAATTACAGAATGGAGGTGTTTGAAATCATAGAATGGAGGTGTGTGAAGTCATAGAATGGATGTTTGTGAAGTAAGAATGAAGGTGTGTGGAGTCATAGAATAGAGGTGTGTGAAGTCAAAGAATGGAGGTGTGTGAAGTCACAGAATGGAGGTGTGTAAAGTCACACAATGGAGGTGTGTGAAGTCTAGAATGGAGGTGTGCGGTCATAGAAGGGAGGTGTGTGAAGTCATAGAAAGAGGTGAGAGAAGTCATAGAATGGAGGAGTGTTAGGTCATACAGTGGAGGTGACTGAAGACACAGATTCGAGGTTTGTGAAGTGATAGAATGGAGGTGTGTAAAGTCAGAATGGAGGTGTGTGAAGTCATAGAATGGAGATTTGTGAATTCATAGAATGGAGGTGTGTGACGTCAAATTGAAGTGTGTGAAGTCATAGAATGGAGGTGTGTGAACTCAGAATGGAGGTGTTTGGAGTCACAGAATGGAGGTGTGTGAAGTCATACAATGGAGGTGTGTGAAATCACAGAATGGAGCTGTGTGAATTCATAGAATGGAGGTGTGTGAAATCATAGGATCGAGGTGTGTGAAGTCACAGAATGGAGGTGTGTGAAGTCACAGAATGGAGGTGTGTGAAGTCATAGAATGGAGGTGTGTGAAGTCATAGAATTGAGGTGTGTGAAGTCATAGAATGGAGGTGTGTGAAGTCATAAAATGGAGGTGTGTGAACTCATAGAATGGAGTTGTGTGAAGTCAAAATGGAGTTGTGTGAAGTCATAGAATGGAGGTGTGTGAAGTCAGATTGGAGGTGTGTGAAATCACAGAAGGCAGGTGGGTGAAGTCACAGAATGGAGGTGTGTAAACTCAGAATGTAGGTGTGTGAAGCCACAGAATGGAGGTGTGTGAAGTCATAGAATGAAAGTGCGTGAAATCATAGAATGGAGGTGTGTGAAGTCAGAGAATTAAGGTGTTTGAAGTCAGAATGGAGGTGTGTGAAGTCAGAATGGAGGTGAGTGAAGTCATAGAATGGAGGTGTGTGAAGTCATAGAATGGAGGTCTGTGAACTCAGAATGGAGGTTTGTGAAGTCATAGAATGGATGTGTGTGAACTCAGAATGGAGGTGTTTGAAGTCACAAAATGGAGTTGTGTGAAGTCATAGAATGGAGGTTTGTGACATCACAGAATGGAGGTGTGTTAATTCATTGAATGGAGGTGTGTGAAATCATAGGATCGAGGTGTGTCAAGTCACAGAATGGAGGTGTGTGAAGCCACAGAATGGAGGTGTGTGAAGTCATAGAATGGAAGTGTGTGAAGTCATAGAAAGGAGGTGTGTGAACTCATAGAATGGAGGTTTGTGAAGTCATGGAATGGCGGTGTGTGAAGTCAAAGAATGGAGGTGTGGGAAGTGAAACAATAGAGGTGTGTGAAGTCACAGAATGGAGGTGTGTGAAGTCACAGATTGGAAGTGTGTGAAGTCAAAACGGAGGTGTGTGAATTCACAGAATGGAGTTGTGTGAAGTCACAGAATGGAGGTGTGTGAAGTCAAAAAGGTGGTGTGTGAAGTCACAAAATGGAGGTGTGTGAATTCATAGAATGGAGCTGTGTGAAGTCATAGAGTGGAGGTGTGTGAAATCATAGAATGAAGGTGTGTGAAGTCAGAATGGAGGTGTGTCACGTCACAGAATTGAGGTCTGTGAAGTCAGAGAATGGAGGTGTGTGAAGTCAGAATGAAGGTGTTTGAAGTCATAGAATGGAGTTGTGTGAAGTCACAGAATGGAGGTGTGTGAAGTCATAGAATGGAGGTGAGTGAAGTCATAGAATTGAGGTGTGTTAAGTCATAGAATGGAGGTGTGTGAAGTCACAGAATGGAGGTGTGTGAAGTCAGAATGGATGTGTGTGAAGTCATAGACTGAGGTGGGTGAAGTCATAGAAAGGAGGTGTGGGAAGTCATAGAATGGAGGAGTGTGAAGTCATAGAGTGGAGGTGAGTGAAGTCACAGATTCGAGGTCTGTGATGTCATAGAATGGAGGTGTGTGAAGTCAGAATGGCGGTGTGTGAAATCATAGAATGGAGATGTGTGAACTCAGAGAATGGAGTTGTGTGACGTCACAATGGAAGAGTGTGAAGTCATAGAATGGAGGTGTGAGAAGTCACAGAATGGAGGTGTGTGAAGTCATAAAATAAATGTGTGTAAAGTCAGAATGGAGGTGTGTGAAGTCACAGAATGGAGGTGTGTGAACTCAGAATGGAGGTGTGTAAAGTCATAGATGGAGGTGTGTGAAGTCATAATATGGAGGTGTGTGAAATCACAGAATGGAATTTTGTGAAGTCACAGAATGGAGCTGTATGAAGTCAGAACGGAGGTGTGTGAAGTCATAGAATGAAGGTGTGTGAAGTCAGAATGGAGGTGTGTGAACTCATAGAATGGAGGTGTGTGAGTCACAATGGAGTTGAGTGAAGTCATAGAATTTAGGTGTGTGAAGTCACAAAATGGAGGTGTGTGAAGTCATAGAATGGAGGTGAGTGAAGTCATAGAATGGAGGTGTGTGAAGTCAGAATGGAGGTGAGTGAAGTCACAGAATTGAGGTGTGTGAAGTCACAGAATGGAGGTGTGTGAAGTCAGAATGAAGGTTTGTGAAATCACAGAATGGAGGTGTGTGAAGTCACAGAATGGATGTTTGTTAAGTAAGAATGAAGGTGTTTGAAGTCATAGAGTGGAGGTATGTGAAGTCACAGAATGGAGGTGTGTGAAGTCATAGAATGGAGGTGTGTGAAGTCATAGAATTGAGGTGTGTGAAGTCATAGAATGGAGGTGTGTGAAGTCATAAAATGGAGGTGTGTGAAGTCATAGAATGGAGGTGTGTGAAGATAAAATGGAGTTGTGTGAAGTCATAGAATGGTGGTTTTTGATGTCAATGAATGGAGGTGTGTGAAGTCACAGAATGGAGGTGTGTGAACTCAGAATGGAAGTGTGTGAAGTCACAGAATGGAGGTTTGTGAAGTCATAGAATGGAGGTGTGTGAAGTCAGAGAATGGATGTTTCTGAAGTAAGAATGAAGGTGTGTGAAGTCATAGAATGGAGGTGTGTGAAGTCACAGAATGGATGTTTGTGAAGTAAGAATGAAGGTGTTTGAAGTCATAGAGTGGAGGTATGTGAAGTCACAGAATGGAGGTGTGTGAAGTCATAGAATGGAGGTGTGTGAAGTCATAGAATTGAGGTGTGTGAAGTCATAGAATGGAGGTGTGTGAAGTCATAAAATGGAGGTGTGTGAAGTCATAGAATGGAGGTGTGTGAAGATAAAATGGAGTTGTGTGAAGTCATAGAATGGTGGTTTTTGATGTCAACGAATGGAGGTGTGTGAAGTCACAGAATGGAGGTGTGTGAACTCAGAATGGAAGTGTGTGAAGTCACAGAATGGAGGTTTGTGAAGTCATAGAATGGAGGTGTGTGAAGTCAGAGAATGGATGTTTCTGAAGTAAGAATTAAGCTGTGTGAAGTCATAGAATGGAGGTGTGTGAAGTCAAATTGGAGGTGTGTGAACTCATAGAATGGAAGTGTGTGAACTCATAGAATGGAGGTGTGTGAAGTCATGGAATGGAGGTGTGTGAAGTCAAATAATGGAGGTGTGTGAAGTGAAACAATACAGGTGTGTGAAGTCACAGAATGGAAGTGTGTGAAGTCACAGAATGGAAGTGTGTGAAGTCAAAACAGAGGTGAGTGAAGTCACAGATTGGAGGTGTGTGAAGTCACAGACTGGAGGTGTGTGAAGTCAAAAAGGTGGTGTGTGAAGTCACAGAATGGAGGTGTGTGAAGTCATAGAATGGAGGTGTGTGAAATCATAGAATGGAGGTATGTGAAGTCAGAATGGAGGTATGTGAAGTCACAGAATTGAGGTGTGTGAAGTCACAGAATGGAGGTGTGTGAAGTCAGAATGAAGGTGTGTAAAGTCACAGAATGGAGGTGCGTGAAGTCACAGAATGGATGTTTGTGAAGTAAGAATGAAGGTGTTTGAAGTCATAGAGTGGAGGTGTGGGAAGTCACAGAATGGAGGTGTGTGAAGTCATAGAATGGAGGTCTGTGAACTCAGAATGGAGGTTTGTGAAGTATTAGAATAGAGGTGTGTGAAGTCACAGAATGGAGGTGTGTGAAGTCATAGAATGGAGGTGTGTGAAGTCATAAAATGGAGGTGTGTGAATTCATAGAATGGAGATGTGGGAAGTCACCATGGAGTTGTGTGAAGTCATAGAATGGTTGTTTTTGATGTCAACGAATGGAGGTGTGTGAAGTCATAGAATGGAGGTGTGTGAAGTCAGATTGGAGGTGTGTGAAATCACAGAGTGGAGGTGTGTCAACGCAGAAATGAGGTGTGTGAAGTCATAGAATGGAGGTGAGTGAAGTCATAGAATGGAAGTGTGTGAAATCATAGAATGGAGGTGTGTGAAGTCAAAGAATGGAGGTGTGTGAAGTCAGAATGGAGGTGTGTGAAGTCAGAATGGAGGTGTGTGAAGTCATAGAAAGGAAGTGTGTGAAGTCATAGAATGGAGGTCTGTGAACTCAGAATGGGGGTTTGTGAAGTCATAGAATGGAGGTGTGTGAACTCAGAATGGAGGTGTGTGAAGTCACAGAATGGAGGTGTGTGAAGTCATAGAATGGAGGTGTGTGAAATCACAGAATGGAGGTGTGTGAATTCATAGAATGGAGGTGTTTGAAGTCATAGGATCGAGGTGTGTGAAGTCACAGAATGGAGGTGTGTGAAGTCACAGAATGGAGTCGTGTGAAGTCACAGAATGGAGGTGTGTGAACTCAGAATGGAGGTGTGTGAAGCCACAGAATGGAGGTGTGTGAAGTCATAGAATGGAAGTGTGTGAAGTCATAGAATGGAGGTGTGTGAAGGAAGAATGGAGGTGTGTGAAGTCACACAATGGAGGTGTGTGAACTCAGAATGGAGGTGTGTGAAGTCACAGAATGGAGGTTTGTGTAGTCATAGAATGGAGGTGTGTGAAGTCAGAGAATGGATGTTTCTAAAGTAAGAATGAAGGTGTGTGAAGTCATAGAATGGAGGTGTGAAGTCAAATTGGAGGTATGTGAACTCATAGAATGGAGGTGTGTGAACTCATAGAATGTAGGTGTGTGAAGTCATGGAATGGAGGTGTGTGACGTCAAAGAATGGAGGTGTGTGAAGTGAAACAATAGAGGTGTGTGAAGTCACAGAATGGAGGTGTGTGAAGTCACAGAATGTAAGTGTGTGAAGTGAAAATGGAGGTGTGTGAAGTCACAGAATGGAGGTGTGTGAAGTCACAGAATGGAGGTGTGTGAAGTCAAAAAGGTGGTGTGTGAAGTCACAGAATGGAGGTGTGTGAAGTCATAGTATGGAGGTGTGTGAAATCATAGAATGGAGGTGTGGGAAGTCAGAATGGAGTTGTGTGAAGTCACAGAATTGAGGTGTGTTAAGTCACAGAATGGAGGTGTGTGAAGTCAGAATGAAGGTGTGTGGAGTCACAGAATGGAGGTGTGTGAAGTCACAGAATGGATGTTTGTGAAGTAAGAATGAAGGTGTTTGAAGTCATAGAGTGGAGGTGTGTGAAGTCACAGAATGGAGGTGTGTGAAGTCAGATTGGAGGTGTGTGAAATCACAGAATGGAGGTGTGTGAAGTCATAGAATGGAGGTGTGTGAAGTCATAAAATGGAGGTGTGTGAACTCATAGAATGGAGGTGTGTGAAGTCAAAATGGAGTTGTGTGAAGTCATAGAATGGTGTTTTTTGATGTCAACGAATGGAGGTGTGTGAAGTCATAGAATGGAGGTGTGTGAAGTCAGATTGGAGGTGTGTGAAATCACAGAATGGAGGTGTGTGAAGTCACAGAATGGAGGTGTGTAAACTCAGAATGTAGGTGTGTGAAGCCACAGAATGGAGGTGTGTGAAGTCATAGAATGGAAGTGTGTGAAATCATAGAATGGAGGTGTGTGAAGTCACAGAATTGAGGTGTGTGAAGTCAGAATGGAGGTGTGTGAAGTCAGAATGGAGGTGAATGAAGTCATAGAATGGAGGTGTGTGAAGTCATAGAATGGAGGTCTGTGAACTCAGAATGGAGGTTTGTGAAGTCATAGAATTTAGGTGTGTGAACTCAGAATGGAGGTGTGTGAAGTCACAGAATGGAGGTGTGTGAAGTCGCAGAATGGAGGTGTGTGAAGTCACAGAATGGAGGTGTGTGAACTCAGAATGTAGGTGTGTGAAGCCACAGAATGGAGGTGTGTGAAGTCAGAGAATGGATGTTTCTGAAGTAAGAATGAAGGTGTGTGAAGTCATAGAATGGAGATGTGTGAAGTCAAATTGGAGGTTTGTGAACTCATAGAATGGAGGTGTATGAACTGATAGAATGGAGGTTTGTGAAGTCATGGAATGGCGGTGTGTGAAGTCAAAGCATGGAGGTGTGTGAAGTGAAACAATAGAGGTGTGTGAAGTCACAGAATGGAGGTGCGTGAAGTCACAGATTGGAAGTGTGTGAAGGCAAAACGGAGGTGTCTGAAGTCACAGAATGGAGGTGTGTGAAGTCATATAATGGAGGTGTGTGAAGTCAAAAAGGTGGGGTGTGAAGTCACAGAATGTAGGTGTGTGAATTCAGAGAATGGAGCTGTGTGAAGTCAGAATGGAGGTGTGTGAAGTCAGAATGGAGGTGTGTGAAGTCACAGAATGGAGGTGTGTGAAGTCATAGAATGGAGGTGTGTGAAATCATGGAATGAAGGTGTGTGAAGTCAGAATGGAGGTGTGTCACGTCACAGATCTGAGGTCTGTGAAGTCAGAGAATGGAGGTGTGTGAAGTCAGAATGAAGGTGTTCGAAGTCATAGAATGGAGGTGTGTGAAGTCACAGAATGGAGGTGTGTGAAGTCATAGGTTGGAGGTGTGTGAAGTCATAGAATTGAGGTGTGTGAAGTCATAGAATGGAGGTGTGTGAAGTCACAGAATGGAGGTGTGTGAAGTCAGAATGGAGGTGTGTGAAGTCATAGACTGAGGTGGGTGAAGTCATAGAAAGGAGGTGTGGGAAGTCATAGAATGGAGGAGTGTGAAGTCATAGAGTGGAGGTGAGTGAAGTCACAGATTCGAGGTCTGTGATGTCATAGAATTGAGGTGTGTGAAGTCAGAATGGAGGTGTGTGAAATCATAGAATGGAGATGTGTGAACTCATAGAATGGAGTTGTGTGACGTCACAATGGAAGAGTGTGAAGTCATAGAATGGAGGTGTGAGAAGTCACAGAATGGAGGTGTGTGAAGTCATAAAATGAAGGTGTGTGAAGTCAGAATGGAGGTGTGTGAAGTCATAGAATGGAGGTGTGTGAAGTCATAGAATTGAGGTGTGTGAAGTCATAGAATGGAGGTGTGTGAAGTCATAAAATGGAGGTGTGTGAACTCATAGAATGGAGGTGTGTGAAGTCAAAATGGAGTTGTGTGAAGTCATAGAATGGTGGTTTTTGATGTCAACGAAAGGCGGTGTGTGAAGTTATAGAATGGAGGTGTGTGAAGTCAGATTGGAGGTGTGTGAAATCACAGAATGGAGGTGTGTCAACTCAGAAATGAGGTGTGTGAAGTCATAGAATGGAGGTGTGTGAAGTCATAGAATGGAAGTGTGTGAAATCATAGAATGGAGGTGTGTGAAGTAATAGAATTGAGGTGTGTGAAGTCAGAATGGAGGTGTGTGAAGTCAGAATGGAGGTGAGTGAAGTCATAGAATGGAGGTATGTAAAGTCATAGAATGGAGGTCGGTGAACTCAGAATGGAGGTTTGTGAAGTCATAGAATGGAGGTGTGTGAAGTCACAGAATGGAGGTTTGTGAAGTCGTAGAATGGAGGTGTGTGAAATCACAGAATGGAGGTGTGTGAAGTCATAGAATGGAGGTGTGTGAAGTCATAAAATGGAGGTGTGTGAACTCATAGAATGGAGGTGTGTGAAGTCAAAATGGAGTTGTGTGAAGTCATAGAATGGTGTTTTTTGATGTCAACGAATGGAGGTGTGTGAAGTCATAGAATGGAGGTGTGTGAAGTCAGATTGGAGGTGTGTGAAATCACAGAATGGAGGTGTGTGAAGTCACAGAATGGAGGTGTGTAAACTCAGAATGTAGGTGTGTGAAGCCACAGAATGGAGGTGTGTGAAGTCATAGAATGGAAGTGTGTGAAATCATAGAATGGAGGTGTGTGAAGTCACAGAATTGAGGTGTGTGAAGTCAGAATGGAGGTGTGTGAAGTCAGAATGGAGGTGAGTGAAGTCATAGAATGGAGGTGTGTGAAGTCATAGAATGGAGGTCTGTGAACTCAGAATGGAGGTTTGTGAAGTCATAGAATGGAGGTGTATGAACTCAGAATGGAGGTGTGTGAAGTCACAGAATGGAGGTGTGTGAAGTCATAGAATGGAACTTTGTGAACTCACAGAATGGAGGTGTGTTCATTCATAGAATGGAGGTGTGCGAAGTCATAGGATCGAGGTGTGTGAAGTCACAGAATGGAGGTGTGTGAAGTCACAGAATGGAGGTGTGTGAAGTCACAGAATGGAGGTGTGTGAAATCAGAATGTAGGTGTGTGAAGCCACAGAATGGAGGTGTGTGAAGTCATAGAATGGAAGTGTGTGAAGTCATAGAAAGGAGGTGTGTGAACTTCGAATGGAGGTGTGTGAAGTCACAGAATGGAGGTTTGTGAAGTCATATAATGGAGGCGTGTGAAGTCAGAGAATGGATGTTTCTGAAGTAAGAATGAAGGTGTGTGAAGTCATAGAATGTAGATGTGTGAAGTCAAATTGGAGGTGTGTGAACTCATAGAATGGAGGTGTGTGAACTGATAGAATGGAGGTGTGTGAAATCATAGAATGAAGCTGTGTGAAGTCAGAATGGAGGTGTGTCACGTCACAGATCTGAGGTCTGTGAAGTCAGAGAATGGAGGTGTGTGAAGTCAGAATGAAGGTGTTTGAAGTCATAGAATGGAGGTGTGTGAAGTCACAGAATGGAGGTGTGTGAAGTCATAGGTTGGAGGTGTGTGAAGTCATAGAATTGAGGTGTGTGAAGTCATAGAATGGAGGTGTGTGAAGTCACAGAATGGAGGTGTGTGAAGTCAGAATGGAGGTGTGTGAAGTCATAGACTGAGGTGGGTGAAGTCATAGAAAGGAGGAGTGGGAAGTCATAGAATGGAGGAGTGTGAAGTCATAGAGTGGAGGTGAGTGAAGTCACAGATTCGAGGTCTGTGATGTCATAGAATGGAGGTGTGTGAAGTCAGAATGGAGGTGTGTGAAATCATAGAATGGAGATGTGTGAACTCATAGAATGGAGTTGTGTGACGTCACAATGGAAGAGTGTGAAGTCATAGAATGGAGGTGTGAGAAGTCACAGAATGGAGGTGTGTGAAGTCATAAGATGAAGGTGTGTGAAGTCAGAATGGAGGTGTGTGAAGTCATAGAATGGAGGTGTGTGAAGTCATAGAATTGAGGTGTGTGAAGTCATAGAATGGAGGTGTGTGAAGTCATAAAATGGAGGTGTGTGAACTCATAGAATGGAGGTGTGTGAAGTCAAAATGGAGTTGTGTGAAGTCATAGAATGGTGGTTTTTGATGTCAACGAAAGGCGGTGTGTGAAGTTATAGAATGGAGGTGTGTGAAGTCAGATTGGAGGTGTGTGAAATCACAGAATGGAGGTGTGTCAACTCAGAAATGAGGTGTGTGAAGTCATAGAATGGAGGTGTGTGAAGTCATAGAATGGAAGTGTGTGAAATCATAGAATGGAAGTGTGTGAAGTAATAGAATTGAGGTGTGTGAAGTCAGAATGGAGGTGTGTGAAGTCAGAATGGAGGTGAGTGAAGTCATAGAATGGAGGTGTGTAAAGTCATAGAATGGAGGTCGGTGAACTCAGAATGGAGGTTTGTGAAGTCATAGAATGGAGGTGTGTGAAGTCACAGAATGGAGGTTTGTGAAGTCGTAGAATGGAGGTGTGTGAAATCACAGAATGGAGGTGTTTGAAGTCATAGAATGGAGGTGTGTGAAGTCATAAAATGGAGGTGTGTGATCTCATAGAATGGAGGTGTGTGAAGTCAAAATGGAGTTGTGTGAAGTCATAGAATGGTGTTTTTTGATGTCAACGAATGGAGGTGTGTGAAGTCATAGAATGGAGGTGTGTGAAGTCAGATTGGAGGTGTGTGAAATCACAGAATGGAGGTGTGTGAAGTCACAGAATGGAGGTGTGTAAACTCAGAATGTAGGTGTGTGAAGCCACAGAATGGAGGTGTGTGAAGTCATAGAATGGAAGTGTGTGAAATCATAGAATGGAGGTGTGTGAAGTCACAGAATTGAGGTGTGTGAAGTCAGAATGGAGGTGTGTGAAGTCAGAATGGAGGTGAGTGAAGTCATAGAATGGAGGTGTGTGAAGTCATAGAATGGAGGTCTGTGAACTCAGAATGGAGGTGTGTGAAGTCACAGAATGGAGGTGTGTGAAGTCATAGAATGGAACTTTGTGAACTCACAGAATGGAGGTGTGTTCATTCATAGAATGGAGGTGTGTGAAGTCATAGAATGGATTTTTGTGAAATAAGAATGAAGGTGTGTGAAGTCATAGAATGGAGGTGTGTGACGTCACAGAATGGAGTTGTGTGAAGTCATAGAATGGAGCTGTGTGAATCAGAATGGAGGTGTGTGAGGTCATAGAATGGAGGTATGTCAAATCAGAATGGAGGTGTGTGAAGTCACAGAATGGAGGTGTGTGAAGTCATAGATGGAGGTGTATGAAGTTATAGAATGGAGGTGTGTGAAGTCAGAATGGAGGTGTGTGAATTCACAGAATTGAGGTGTGTGAACACAGAATGCAGGTGTGTGAATCACAGAATGGAGGTGTTTGAAATCATAGAATGGAGGTGTGTGAAGTCATAGAATGGATGTTTGTGAAGTAAGAATAAAGGTGTGTGGAGTCATAGAATAGAGGTGTGTGAAGTCAAAGAATGGAGGTGTGTGAAGTCACAGAATGGAGGTGTGTAAAGTCACACAATGGAGGTGTGTGAAGTCTCGAATGGAGGTGTGCGGTCATAGAAGGGAGGTGTGTGAAGTCATAGAAAGAGGTGAGAGAAGTCATAGAATGGAGGAGTGTTAGGTCATACAGTGGAGGTGACTGAAGACACAGATTCGAGGTTTGTAAAGTCATAGAATGAAGGTGTGTAAAGTCAGAATGGAGGTGTGTGAAGTCATAGAATGGAGATTTGTGAATTCATAGAATGGAGGTGTGTGACGTCAAATTGAAGTGTGTGAAGTCATACAATGGAGGTGTGTGAAGTCACAGAATGGAGGTGTGTGAAGTCATACAATGGAGGTGAGTGAAGTCAGAATGGAGGTGTGTGAAGTCATAGAATGGAGGTGTGTGAACTCAGAATGGAGGTGTGTGGAGTCACAGAATGGAGGTGTGTGAAGTCATACAATGGAGGTGTGTGAAATCACAGAATGGAGGTGTGTGAATTCATAGAATGGAGGTGTGTGAAATCATAGGATCGAGGTGTGTGAAGTCACAGAATGGAGGTGTGTGAAGTCACAGAATGGAGGTGTGTGAAGTCACAGAATGGAGGTGTGTGAACTCAGAATGGAGGTGTGTGAAGCCACAGAATGGAGGTGTGTGAAGTCCTAGAATGGAAGTGTGTGAAGGCATAGAATGGAGGTGTGTGAAGGAAGAATGGAGGTGTGTGAAGTCACAGAATGCAGGAGTGTGAACTCAGAATGGAAGTGTGTGAAGTCACAGAATGGAGGTTTGTGAAGTCATAGAATGGAGGTGTGTGAAGTCAGAGAATGGATGTTTCTGAAGTAAGAATGAAGGTGTGTGAAGTCATAGAATGGATGTGTGTGAAGTGAAATTTGAGGTGTGTCAACTCATAGAATGGAGATGTGTGAACTCATAGAATGGAGGTGTGTGAAGTCATGGAATGGAGGTGTGTGAAGTCAAAGAATGGAGGTGTGTGAAGTGAAACAATAGAGGTGTGTGAAGTCACAGAATGGACGTGTGTGAAGTCACAGAATGGAAGTGTGTAAAGTCAAAACGGTGGCGTGTGAAGTCACAGAATGGAGGTGTGTGAAGTCACAGAATGGAGGTGTGTGAAGTCAAAAAGGTGGTGTTTGAAGACACAGAATGGAGGTGTGAGAAGTCAGAATGAAGGTGTGTGAAGCCACAGAATGGAGGTGTGTGAAGTCACATAATGGATGTTTGTGAAGTAAGAATGAAGGTGTTTGAAGTCATAGAGTGGAGTTGTGTGAAGTCACAGAATGGAGGTGTGTGAAGTCATAGAATGGAGGTGTGTGAAGTCATAGAATTGAGGTGTGTGAAGTCATAGAATGGAGGTGTGTGAAGTCATAAAATGGAGGTGTGTGAACTCATAGAATGGAGTTGTGTGAAGTCAAAATGGAGTTGTGTGAAGTCATAGAATGGAGGTGTGTGAAGTCAGATTGGAGGTGTGTGAAATCACAGAAAGCAGGTGGGTGAAGTCACAGAATGGAGGTGTGTAAACTCAGAATGTAGGTGTGTGAAGCCACAGAATGGAGGTGTGTGAAGTCATAGAGTGAAAGTGCGTGAAATCATAGAATGGAGGTGTGTGAAGTCAGAGAATTAAGGTGTTTGAAGTCAGAATGGAGGTGTGTGAAGTCAGAATGGAGGTGAGTGAAGTCATAGAATGGAGGTGTGTGAAGTCATAGAATGGAGGTCTGTGAACTCAGAATGGAGGTTTGTGAAGTCATAGAATGGAGGTGTGTGAACTCAGAATGGAGGTGTTTGAAGTCACAAAATGGAGTTGTGTGAAGTCATAGAATGGAGGTTTGTGACATCACAGAATGGAAGTGTGTTAATTCATTGAATGGAGGTGTGTGAAATCATAGGATCGAGGTGTGTCAAGTCACAGAATGTAGGTGTGTGAAGCCACAGAATGGAGGTGTGTGAAGTCATAGAATGGAAGTGTGTGAAGTCATAGAAAGGAGGTGTGTGAACTCCGAATGGAGGTGTGTGAAGTCACAGAATGGAGGTTTGTGAAGTCATAGAATGGAGGCGTGTGAAGTCAGAGAATGGATGTTTCTGAAGTAAGAATGAAGGTGTGTGAAGTCATACAATGGAGATGTGTGAAGTCAAATTGGAGGTGTGTGAACTCATAGAATGGAGGTGTGTGAACTCATAGAATGGAGGTTTGTGAAGTCATGGAATGGCGGTGTGTGAAGTCAAAGAATGGAGGTGTGGGAAGTGAAACAATAGAGGTGTGTGAAGTCACAGAATGGAGGTGTGTGAAGTCACAGATTGGAAGTGTGTGAAGTCAAAACGGAGGTGTGTGAATTCACAGAATGGAGTTGTGTGAAGTCACAGAATGGAGGTGTGTGAAGTCAAAAAGGTGGTGTGTGAAGTCACAGAATGGAGGTGTGTGAATTCATAGAATGGAGCTGTGTGAAGTCATAGAATGGAGGTGTGTGAAATCATAGAATGAAGGTGTGTGAAGTCAGAATGGAGGTGTGTCACGTCACAGAATTGAGGTCTGTGAAGTCAGAGAATGGAGGTGTGTGAAGTCAGAATGAAGGTGTTTGAAGTCATAGAATGGAGTTGTGTGAAGTCACAGAATGGAGGTTTGTGAAGTCATAGAATGGAGGTGTGTGAAGTCATAGAATTGAGGTGTGTTAAGTCATAGAATGGAGGTGTGTGAAGTCACAGAATGGAGGTGTGTGAAGTCAGAATGGAGGTGTGTGAAGTCATAGACTGAGGTGGGTGAAGTCATAGAAAGGAGGTGTGGGAAGTCATAGAATGGAGGAGTGTGAAGTCATAGAGTGGAGGTGTGTGAAGTCAGAATGGCGGTGTGTGAAATCATAGAATGGAGATGTGTGAACTCAGAGAATGCAGTTGTGTGACGTCACAATGGAAGAGTGTGAAGTCATAGAATGGAGGTGTGAGAAGTCACAGAATGGAGGTGTGTGAAGTCATAAAATGAATGTGTGTGAAGTCAGAATGGAGGTGTGTGAAGTCACAGAATGGAGGTGTGTGAACTCAGAATGGAGGTGTGTAAAGTCATAGATGGAGGTGTGTGAAGTCATAATATGGAGGTGTGTGAAATCACAGAATGGAGTTTTGTGAAGTCACAGAATGGAGCTGTATAAAGTCAGAACGGAGGTGTGTGAAGTCATAGAATGGAGGTGTGTGAAGTCAGAATGGAGGTGTGTGAACTCATAGAATGGAGGTGTGTGAGTCACAATGGAGTTGTGTGAAGTCATAGAATTTAGGTGTGTGAAGTCACAAAATGGAGGTGTGTGAAGTCATAGAATGGAGGTGAGTGAAGTCATAGAATGGAGGTTTGTGAAGTCACAATGGAGGTGTGTGAAGTCACAGAATTGAGGTGTGTGAAGTCACAGAATGGAGGTGTGTGAAGTCAGAATGAAGGTTTGTGAAATCACAGAATGGAGGTGTGTGAAGTCACAGAATGGATGTTTGTTAAGTAAGAATGAAGGTGTTTGAAGTCATAGAGTGGAGGTATGTGAAGTCACAGAATGGAGGTGTGTGAAGTCATAGAATGGAGGTGTGTGAAGTCATAGAATTGATGTGTGTGAAGTAATAGAATGGAGGTGTGTGAAGTCATAAAATGGAGGTGTGTGAAGTCATAGAATGGAGGTGTGTGAAGATAAAATGGAGTTGTGTGAAGTCATAGAATGGTGGTTTTTGATGTCAACGAATGGAGGTGTGTGAAGTCACAGAATGGAGGTGTGTGAACTCAGAATGGCAGTGTGTGAAGTCACAGAATGGAGGTTTGTGAAGTCATAGAATGGAGGTGTGTGAAGTCAGAGAATGGATGTTTCTGAAGTAAGAATGAAGGTGTGTGAAGTCATAGAATGGAGGTGTGTGAAGTCACAGAATGGATGTTTGTGAAGTAAGAATGAAGGTATTTGAAGTCATAGAGTGGAGGTATGTGAAGTCACAGAATGGAGGTGTGTGAAGTCATAGAATGGAGGTGTGTGAAGTCATAGAATGGAGGTGTGTGAAGTCATAGAATGGAGGTGTGTGAAGTCATAAAATGGAGGTGTGTGAAGTCATAGAATGGAGGTGTGTGAAGATAAAATGGAGTTGTGTGAAGTCATAGAATGGTGGTTTTTGATGTCAACGAATGGAGGTGTGTGAAGTCACAGAATGGAGGTGTGTGAACTCAGAATGGAAGTGTGTGAAGTCACAGAATGGAGGTTTGTGAAGTCATAGAATGGAGGTGTGTGAAGTCAGAGAATGGATGTTTCTGAAGTAAGAATGAAGGTGTGTGAAGTCATAGAATGGAGGTGTGTGAAGTCAAATTGGAGGTGTGTGAACTCATAGAATGGAAGTGTGTGAACTCATAGAATGGAGGTGTGTGAAGTCATGGAATGGAGGTGTGTGAAGTCAAAGAATGGAGGTGTGTGAAGTGAAACAATACAGGTGTGTGAAGTCACAGAATGGAAGTGTGTGAAGTCACAGAATGGAAGTGTGTGAAGTCAAAACAGAGGTGTGTGAAGTCACAGATTGGAGGTGTGTGAAGTCACAGACTGGAGGTGTGTGAAGTCAAAAAGGTGGTGTGTGAAGTCACAGAATGGAGGTGTGTGAAGTCATAGAATGGAGGTGTGTGAAATCATAGAATGGAGGTATGTGAAGTCAGAATGGAGGTGTGTGAAGTCACAGAATTGAGGTGTGTGAAGTCACAGAATGGAGGTGTGTGAAGTCAGAATGAAGGTGTGTGAAGTCACTGAATGGAGGTGTGTGAAGTCACAGAATGGATGTTTGTGAAGTAAGAATGAAGGTGTTTGAAGTCATCGAGTGGAGGTGTGGGAAGTCACAGAATGGAGGTGTGTGAAGTCATAGAATGGAGGTGTGTGAAGTCAGAATGGAGTTGTGTGAAGTCAGAATGGAGGTGAGTGAAGTCATAGAATGGAGGTGTGTGAAGTCATAGAATGGAGGTCTGTGAACTCAGAATGGAGGTTTGTGAAGTATTAGAATAGAGGTGTGTGAAGTCACAGAATGGAGGTGTGTGAAGTCATAGAATGGAGGTGTGTGAGGTCATAAAATGGAGGTGTGTGAATTCATAGAATGGAGATGTGTGAAGTCACAATGGAGTTGTGTGAAGTCATAGAATGGTTGTTTTTGATGTCAACGAATGGAGGTGTGTGAAGTCATAGAATGGAGGTGTGTGAAGTCAGATTGGAGGTGTGTGAAATCACAGCGTGGAGGTGTATCAACGCAGAAATGAGGTGTGTGAAGTCATAGAATGGAGGTGTGTGAAGTCATAGAATGGAAGTGTGTGAAATCATAGAATGGAGGTGTGTGAAGTCAAAGAATGGAGGTGTGTGAAGTCAGAATGGAGGTGTGTGAAGTCAGAATGGAGGTGTGTGAAGTCATAGAAAGGAAGTGTGTGAAGTCATAGAATGGAGGTCTGTGAACTCAGAATGGGGGTTTGTGAAGTCATAGAATGGAGGTGTGTGAACTCAGAATGGAGGTGTGTGAAGTCACAGAATGGAGGTGTGTGAAGTCATAGAATGGAGGTGTGTGAAATCACAGAATGGAGGTGTGTGAATTCATAGAATGGAGGTGTATGAAGTCATAGGATCGAGGTGTGTGAAGTCACAGAATGGAGGTGTGTGAAGTCACAGAATGGAGTTGTGTGAAGTCACAGAATGGAGGTGTGTGAACTCAGAATGGAGGTGTGTGAAGCCACAGAATGGAGGTGTGTGAAGTGATAGAATGGAAGTGTGTGAAGTCATAGAATGGAGGTGTGTGAAGGAAGAATGGAGGTGTGTGAAGTCACACAATGGAGGTGTGTGAACTCAGAATGGAGGTGTGTGAAGTCACAGAATGGAGGTTTGTGGAGTCATAGAATGGAGGTGTGTGAAGTCAGAGAATGAATGTTTCTAAAGTAAGAATGAAGGTGTGTGAAGTCATAGAATGTAGGTGTGAAGTCAAATTGGAGGTATGTGAACTCATAGAATGGAGGTGTGTGAACTCATAGAATGTAGGTGTGTGAAGTCATGGAATGGAGGTGTGTGACGTCAAAGAATGGAGGTGTGTGAAGTGAAACAATAGAGGTGTGTGAAGTCACAGAATGGAGGTGTGTGAAGTCACAGAATGTAAGTGTGTGAAGTCAAAATGGAGGTGTGTGAAGTCACAGAATGGAGGTGTGTGAAGTCACCGAATGGAGGTGTGTGAAGTCAAAAAGGTGGTGTGTGAAGTCACAGAATGGAGGTGTGTGAAGTCATTGTATGGAGGTGTGTGAAATCATAGAATGGAGTTGTGGGAAGTCAGAATGGAGTTGTGTGAAGTCACAGAATTGAGGTGTGTTAAGTCACAGAATGGAGGTGTGTGAAGTCAGAGAATGGATGTTTCTGAAGTAAGAATGAAGGTGTGTGAAGTCAAAATGGAGTTGTGTGAAGTCATAGAATGGTGTTTTTTGATATCAACGAATGGAGGTGTGTGAAGTCATAGAATGGAGGTGTGTGAAGTCAGATTGGAGGTGTGTGAAATCACAGAATGGAGGTGTGTGAAGTCAGAATGGAGGTGTGTCACGTCACAGATCTGAGGTCTGTGAAGTCAGAGAATGGAGGTGTGTGAAGTCAGAATGAAGGTGTTTGAAGTCATAGAATGGAGGTGTGTGAAGTCACAGAATGGAGGTGTGTGAAGTCATAGGTTGGAGGTGTGTGAAGTCATAGAATTGAGGTGTGTGAAGTCATAGAATGGAGGTTTGTGAAGTCACAGAATGGAGGTGTGTGAAGTCAGAATGGAGGTGTGTGAAGTCATAGACTGAGGTGGGTGAAGTCATAGAAAGGAGGAGTGGGAAGTCATAGAATGGAGGAGTGTGAAGTCATAGAGTGGAGGTGAGTGAAGTCACAGATTCGAGGTCTGTGATGTCATAGAATGGAGGTGTGTGAAGTCAGAATGGAGGTGTGTGAAATCATAGAATGGAGATGTGTGAACTCATAGAATGGAGTTGTGTGACGTCACAATGGAAGAGTGTGAAGTCATAGAATGGAGGTGTGAGAAGTCACAGAATGGAGGTGTGTGAAGTCATAAAATGAAGGTGTGTGAAGTCAGAATGGAGGTGTGTGAAGTCATAGAATGGAGGTGTGTGAAGTCATAGAATTGAGGTGTGTGAAGTCATAGAATGGAGGTGTGTGAAGTCATAAAATGGAGGTGTGTGAACTCATAGAATGGAGGTGTGTGAAGTCAAAATGGAGTTGTGTGAAGTCATAGAATGGTGGTTTTTGATGTCAACGAAAGGAGGTGTGTGAAGTTATAGAATGGAGGTGTGTGAAGTCAGATTGGAGGTGTGTGAAATCACAGAATGGAGGTGTGTCAACTCAGAAATGAGGTGTGTGAAGTCATAGAATGGAGGTGTGTGAAGTCATAGAATGGAAGTGTGTGAAATCATAGAATGGAGGTGTGTGAAGTCATAGAATTGAGGTGTGTGAAGTCAGAATGGAGGTGTGTGAAGTCAGAATGGAGGTGAGTGAAGTCATAGAATGGAGGTGTGTGAAGTCATAGAATGGAGGTCGGTGAACTCAGAATGGAGGTTTGTGAAGTCATAGAATGGAGGTGTGTGAAGTCACAGAATGGAGTTTTGTGAAGTCATAGAATGGAGGTGTGTGAAATAACAGAATGGAGGTGTGTGAAGTCATAGAATGGAGGTGTGTGAAGTCATAAAATGGAGGTGTGTGAACGCATAGAATGGAGGTGTGTGAAGTCAAAATGGAGTTGTGTGAAGTCATAGAATGGTGTTTTTTGATGTCAACGAATGGAGGTGTGTGAAGTCATAGAATGGAGGTGTGTGAAGTCAGATTGGAGGTGTGTGAAATCACAGAATGGAGGTGTGTGAAGTCACAGAATGGAGGTGTGTAAACTCAGAATGTAGGTGTGTGAAGCCACAGAATGGAGGTGTGTGAAGTCATAGAATGGAAGTGTGTGAAATCATAGAATGGAGGTGTGTGAAGTCACAGAATGGAGGTGTGTGAAGTCAGAATGGAGGTGTGTGAAGTCAGAACGGAGGTGAGTGAAGTCATAGAATGGAGGTGTGTGAAGTCATAGAATGGAGGTCTGTGAACTCAGAATGGAGGTTTGTGAAGTCATAGAATGGAGGTGTATGAACTCAGAATGGAGGTGTGTGAAGTCATAGAATGGAACTTTGTGAACTCACAGAATGGAGGTGTGTTCATTCATAGAATGGAGGTGTGTGAAGTCATAGGATTGAGGTGTGTGAAGTCACAGAATGGAGGTGTGTGAAGTCACAGAATGGAGGTGTGTGAAGTCACAGAATGGAGGTGTGTGAACTCAGAATGTAGGTGTGTGAAGCCACAGAATGGAGGTGTGTGAAGTCATAGAATGGAAGTGTGTGAAGTCATAGAAAGGAGGTGTGTGAACTCCGAATGGAGGTGTGTGAAGTCACAGAATGGAGGTTTGTGAAGTCATAGAATGGAGGCGTGTGAAGTCAGAGAATGGATGTTTCTGAAGTAAGAATGAAGGTGTGTGAAGTCATAGAATGGATATGTGTGAAGTCAAATTGGAGGTGTGTGAACTCATAGAATGGAGGTGTGTGAACTGATAGAATGGAGGTTTGTGAAGTCATGGAATGGCGGTGTGTGAAGTCAAAGCATGGAGGTGTGTGAAGTGAAACAATAGAGGTGTGTGAAGTCACAGAATGGAGGTGCGTGAAGTCACAGATTGGAAGTGTGTGAAGGCAAAACGGAGGTGTGTGAAGTCACAGAATGGAGGTGT
Source organism: Megascapheus bottae (assembly GCA_024803745.1). Classification (NCBI taxonomy): domain Eukaryota; kingdom Metazoa; phylum Chordata; class Mammalia; order Rodentia; family Geomyidae; genus Megascapheus; species Megascapheus bottae. The sequence goes on along the minus strand of JANJXV010000052.1, from coordinate 4,584,994 downwards.
GTGAAGTCATATAATGGAGGTGTGTGAAGTCAAAAAAGTGGTGTGTGAAGTCACAGAATGGAGGTGTGTGAATTCATAGAATGGAGCTGTGTGAAGTCAGAATGGAGGTGTGTGAAGTCAGAATGGAGGTGTGTGAAGTCACAGAATGGAGGTGTGTGAAGTCATAGAATGGAGGTGTGTGAAATCATAGAATGAAGGTGTGTGAAGTCAGAATGGAGGTGTGTCACGTCACAGAACTGAGGTCTGTGAAGTCAGAGAATGGAGGTGTGTGAAGTCAGAATGAAGGTGTTTGAAGTCATAGAATGGAGGTGTGTGAAGTCACAGAATGGAGGTGTGTGAAGTCATAGGTTGGAGGTGTGTGAAGTCATAGAATTGAGGTGTGTGAAATCATAGAATGGAGGTGTATGAAGTCACAGAATGGAGGTGTGTGAAGTCAGAATGGAGGTGTGTGAAGTCATAGAGTGAGGTGGGTGAAGTCATAGAAAGGAGGTGTGGGAAGTCATAGAATGGAGGAGTGTGAAGTCATAGAGTGGAGGTGAGTGAAGTCACAGATTCGAGGTCTGTGATGTCATAGAATGGAGGTGTGTGAAATCAGAATGGAGGTGTGTGAAATCATAGAATGGAGATGTGTGAACTCATAGAATGGAGTTGTGTGACGTCACAATGGAAGAGTGTGAAGTCATAGAATGGAGGTGTGAGAAGTCAGAGAATGGAGGTGTGTGAAGTCATAAAATGAAGGTGTGTGAAGTCAGAATGGAGGTGTGTGAAGTCATAGAATGCAGGTGTGTGAAGTCATAGAATTGAGGTGTGTGAAGTCATACAATGGAGGTGTGTGAAGTCATAAAATGGAGGTGTGTGAACTCATAGAATGGAGGTGTGTGAAGTCAAAATGGAGTTGTGTGAAGTCATAGAATGGTGGTTTTTGATGTCAACGAAAGGAGGTGTGTGAAGTTATAGAATGGAGGTGTGTGAAGTCAGACTGGAGGTGTGTGAAATCACAGAATGGAGGTGTGTCAACTCAGAAATGAGGTGTGTGAAGTCATAGAATGGAGGTGTGTGAAGTCATAGAATGGAAGTGTGTGAAATCATAGAATGGAGGTGTGTGAAGTCATAGAATTGAGGTGTGTGAAGTCAGAATGGAGGTGTGTGAAGTCAGAATGGAGGTTAGTGAAGTCATAGAATGGAGGTGTGTGAAGTCATAGAATGGAGGTCTGTGAACTCAGAATGGAGGTTTGTGAAGTCATAGAATGGAGGTGTGTGAAGACACAGAATGGAGGTCTGTGAAGTCACAGAATGGAGGTGTGTGAACTCAGAATGTAGGTGTGTGAAGCCACAGAATGGAGGTGTGTGAAGACATAGAATGGAAGTGTGTGAAGTCATAGAAAGGAGGTGTGTGAATTCAGAATGGAGGTGTGTGAAGTCACAGAATGGAGGTTTGTGAAGTCATAGAATGGAGGTGTGTGAAGTCAGAAAATGGATGTTTCTGAAGAAAGAATGAAGGTGTGTGAAACCAAAGAATGGAGGTGTGTGAAGTCATAGAAGGGAGGTGTGTGAAGTCAGAATGGAGGTGTGTCAAGTCACAGAATTGAGGTGTGTGAAACCACAGAATGGAGGTGTGTGAAGTCCTAGAAAGGAAGTGTGTGAAGTCATACAACGGAGGTGTGTGAAGTCAGAATGGAGGTGTGTGAAGTCACAGAATGGGGGTGTGTGAACCCAGAATGGAGGTGTGTGAAGTCACAGAATGGATGTTTGTGAAGTCATACAATTGAGGTGTGTGAAGTCATGCAACGGAGGTGTGTGAATTCAGAATGGAGGTGTGTGAAGTCACAGAATGGAGGTGTGTGAATTCAGAATGGAGGTGTGTGAAGTCAGAGATGGAGGTGTGTGAAGTCATAGTATGGAGGTGTGTCAAATCATAGGATGGAGTTTTGTGAAGTCACAGAATGGAGCTGTGTGAAGTCACAATGGAGGTGTGTGAAGTCATAGAATGGAGGTGTGTGAAGTCAGAATGGAGGTGTGTGAAATCACAGAATTGAGGTGTGTGAAGTCACAGAATGGAGGTGTATGAAGTCACAGAATGGAGGTGTGTGAAGTCATAGAATGAAGGTGTGTGAAGTCACAGAATGGAGGTGTATGAAGTCACAGAATGGAGGTGTGTGAAGTCATAGAATGGAGGTGTGTGAAGTCACAGAATGAAGGTGTGTGAAGTCACAGAATGGAGGTGTGTGAACTCAGGATGGAGATGGGTGAAGTCACAGAATGGACGTGTGTGAAGTCATAGAATGGAGTTGTGTGAAGTCACAGAATGGAGGTGTGTGAATTCATAGAATGGAGGTGTGTGAAATCATAAAATGGAAGTGTTTGAAGTCACAGAATGGAGGTGTGTGAAGTCAGAATGGAGGTGTGTGAAGTCACAGAATTGAGGTGTGTGAATTCACAGAATAGAGATGTGTGAAGTCAGAATGGAGGTGTGAAGTCACAGAAGGGAGGTGTGTGAAGTCACAGAATGGATGTTTGTGAAGTAAGAATGAAGGTGTTTGAAGTCATAGAATGGAAATGTGTGACGTCACAGAATGGAGGTGTGTGAAGTTATAGAATGGAGGTGTGTGAAATCATAGAATGGAGGTGTGTGAAGTCATACAATGCAGGTGTGTGAAGTCAGAATGGAGGTGTGTGAAGTCACAGAGTGGAGGTGTGTGAACTCAGAATAGAGGTGTGTGAAGTCATAGATGGAGGTGTGTGAAGACATAGAATGGAGGTGTGTGGAATCATAGAATGGAGTTTTGTGAAGTCACAGAATGGAGCTGTGTGAAGTCAGAATGGAGGTGTGTGAACTCATAAAATGGAGGTGTGTGAAGTCACAATGGAGGTGTGTGAAATCTTAGAATGGAGGTGTGTGAAGTCAAAAAATGGAGGTGTGTGAAGTCTTAGAATGGAGGCGTGTGAAGTCATAGAATGGATTTTTGTGAAATAAGAATGAAGGTGTGTGAAGTCATAGAATGGAGGTGTGTGACGTCACAGAATGGAGTTGTGTGAAGTCATAGAATGGAGCTGTGTGAAGTCAGAATGGTGGTGTGTGAAGTCACAGACTGGAGGTGTGTCAACTCAGAATGGAGGTGTGTGAAGTCAGAATGGAGGTGTGTGAAGTCACAGAATTGAGGTGTGTGAAGTCATAGAATGGAGGTGTGTGAAGTCAGAATGAAGGTGTGTGGAGTCACAGAATGGAGGTGTGTGAAGTCACAGAATGGATGTTTGTGAAGTAAGAATGAAGGTGTTTGAAGTCATAGAGTGGAGGTGTGTGAAGTCACAGAATGGAGGTGTGTGAAGTCATAGAATGGAGGTGTGTGAAGTCATAAAATGGAGGTGTGTGAACTCATAGAATGGAGGTGTGTGAAGTCAAAATGGAGTTGTGTGAAGTCATAGAATGGTGTTTTTTGATGTCAACGAATGGAGGTGTGTGAAGTCATAGAATCGAGGTGTGTGAAGTCAGATTGGAGGTGTGTGAAATCACAGAATGGAGGTGTGTGAAGTCACAGAATGGAGGTGTGTAAACTCAGAATGTAGGTGTGTGAAGCCACAGAATGGAGGTGTGTGAAGTCATAGAATGGAAGTGTGTGAAATCACAGAATGGAGGTGTGTGAAGTCACAGAATTGAGGTCTGTGAAGTCAGAATGGAGGTGTGTGAAGTCAGAATGGAGGTGAGTGAAGTCATAGAATGGAGGTGTGTGAAGTCATAGAATGGAGGCGTGTGAACTCAGAATGGAGGTGTGTGAAGTCACAGAATGGAGGTGTGTGAAGTCATAGAATGGAACTTTGTGAACTCACAGAATGGAGGTGTGTTAATTCATAGAATGGAGGTGTGTGAAGTCATAGGATCGAGGTGTGTGAAGTCACAGAATGGAGGTGTGTGAAGTCACAGAATGGAGGTGTGTGAAGTCACAGAATGGAGGTGTGTGAACTCAGAATGTAGGTGTGTGAAGCCACAGAATGGAGGTGTGTGAAGTCATAGAATGGAAGTGTGTGAAGTCATAGAAAGGAGGTGTGTGAACTCCGAATGGAGGTGTGTGAAGTCACAGAATGGAGGTTTGTGAAGTCATAGAATGGAGGTGTGTGAAGTCAGAGAATGGATGTTTCTGAAGTAAGAATGAAGGTGTGTGAAGTCAGAGAATGGATGTGTGTGAACTGATAGAATGGAGGTTTGTGAAGTCATGGAATGGCGGTGTGTGAAGTCAAAGAATGGCGGTGTGTGAAATGAAAGAATAGAGGTGTGTGAAGTCAAAGAATGGAGGTGTGTGAAGTCACAGATTGGAAGTGTGTGAAGGCAAAACGGAGGTGTGTGAAGTCACAGAATGGAGGTGTGTGAAGTCATATAATGGAGGTGTGTGAAGTCAAAAAGGTGGTGTGTGAAGTCACAGAATGGAGGTGTGTGAATTCATAGAATGGAGCTGTGTGAAGTAAGAATGGAGGTGTGTGAAGTCAGAATGGAGGTGTGTGAAGTCCCAGAATGGAGGTGTGTGAAGTCATAGGTTGGAGGTGTGTGAAGTCATAGAATGGAAGTGTGTGAAATCATAGAATGGAGGTGTGTGAAGTCATAGAATTGAGGTGTGTGAAGTCAGAATGGAGGTGTGTGAAGTCAGAATGGAGGTGAGTGAAGTCATAGAATGGAGGTGTGTGAAGTCATAGAATGGAGGTCTGTGAACTCAGAATGGAGGTTTGTGAAGTCATAGAATGGAGGTGTGTGAAGTCACAGACTGGAGGTGTGTGAAGTCACTGAATGGAGGTGTGTGAACTCAGAATGTAGGTGTGTGAAGCCACAGAATGGAGGTGTGTGAAGACATAGAATGGAAGTGTGTGAAGTCATAGAAAGGAGGTGTGTGAATTCAGAATGGAGGTGTGTGAAGTCACAGAATGGAAGTTTGTGAAGTCATAGAATGGAGGTGTGTGAAGTCAGAGAATGGATGTTTCTGAAGTAAGAATGAAGGTGTGTGAAATCAAAGAATGGAGGTGTGTGAAGTCACAGAATGGAGGTTTGTGAAGTCATAGAAGGGAGGTGTGTGAAGTCCTAGAATGGAAGTGTGTGAAGTCATACAACGGAGGTGTGTGAAGTCAGAATGGAGGTGTGTGAATTCACAGAATGGAGGTGTGTGAACTCAGAATGGAGGTGTGTGAAGTCACAGAATGGAGGTTTGTGAAGTCATACAATGGAGGTGTGTGAAGTCATACAACGGAGGTGTGTGAAGTCAGAATGGAGGTGTGTGAAGTCACAGAATGGAGGTGTGTGAATTCAGAATGGAGGTGTGTGAAGTCAGAGATGGAGGTGTGTGAAGTCATAGTATGGAGGTGTGTCAACTCATAGAATGGAGTTTTGTGAAGTCACAGAATGGAGCTGTGTGAAGTCACAATGGAGGTGTGTGAAGTCATAGAATGGAGGTGTGTGAAGTCAGAATGGAGGTGTGTGAAATCATAGAATTGAGGTGTGTGAAGTCACAATGGAGTTGTGTGAAGTCATAGAATGGAGGTGTGTGAAGTCACAGAATGGAGGTGTATGAAATCACAGAATGGAGGTGTGTGAAGTCATAGAATGGAGGTGTGTGAAGTCACAGAATGGAGGTGTGTGAATTCGTAGAATGGAGGTGTGTGAAATCATAAAATGGAAGTGTTTGAAGTCACAGAATGGAGGTGTGTGAAGTCAGAATGGAGGTGTGTGAAGTCACAGAATTGGGGTGTGAGAATTCACAGAATAGAGGTTTGTGAAGTCAAAATGCAGGTGTGAAGTCACAGAAGGGAGGTGTGTGAAGTCACAGAATGGATGTTTGTGAAGTAAGAATGAAGGTGTTTGAAGTCATAGAATGGAGGTGTGTGACGTCACAGAATGGAGGTGTGTGAAGTTATAGAATGGAGGTGTGTGAAATGATAGAATGGAGGTGTGTGAAGTCATACAATGCAGGTGTGTGAAGTCACAGAGTGGAGGTGTGTGAACTCAGAATGGAGGTGTGTGAAGTCATAGATGGAGGTGTGTGAAGACATAGAATGTAGGTGTGTGGAATCATAGAATGGAGTTTCGTGAAGTCACAGAATGGAGCTGTGTGAAGTCAGAATGGAGGTGTGTGAACTCATAAAATGGAGGTGTGTGAAGTCACAATGGAGGTGTGTGAAATCTTAGAATGGAGGTGTGTGAAGTCAAAAAATGGAGGTGTGTGAAGTCATAGAATGGAGGTGTGTGAAGTCATAGAATGGATTTTTGTGAAATAAGAATGAAGGTGTGTGAAGTCATAGAATGGAGGTGTGTGAAGTCACAGAATGGAGGTGTGTGAACTCAGGATGGAGGTGGGTGAAGTCACAGAATGGACGTGTGTGAAGTTATAGAATGGAGGTGTGTGAAGTCACAGAATGGAGATGTGTGAATTCATAGAATGGAGGTGTGTGAAATCATAAAATGGAAGTGTTTGAAGTCACAGAATGGAGGTGTGTTAAGTCAGAATGGAGGTGTGTGAAGTCATAGACTTAGGTGGGTGAAGTCATAGAAAGGAGGTGTGGGAAGTCATAGAATGGAGGAGTGTGAAGTCATAGAGTGGAGGTGAGTGAAGTCACAGATTCGAGGTCTATGATGTCATAGAATGGAGGTGTGTGAAGTCAGAATGGAGGTGTGTGAAATCATAGAATGGAGATGTGTGAACTCATAGAATGGAGTTGTGTAACGTCACAATGTAAGAGTGTGAAGTCATAGAATGGAGGTGTGAGAAGTCACAGAATGGAGGTGTGTGATGTCATAAAATGAAGGTGTGTGAAATCAGAATGGAGGTGTGTGAAGTCATAGAATGGAGGTGTGTGAAGTCATAGAATTGAGGTGTGTGAAGTCATAGAATGGAGGTGTGTGAAGTCATAAAATGGAGGTGTGTGAACTCATAGAATGGAGGTGTGTGAAGACAAAATGGAGTTGTGTGAAGTCATAGAATAGTGGTTTTTGATGTCAACGAAAGGATGTGTATGAAGTCATAGAATGGAGGTGTGTGAAGTCAGATTGGAGGTGTGTGAAATCACAGAATGGAGGTGTGTCAACTCAGAAATGAGGTGTGTGAAGTCATAGAATGGAGGTGTGTGAAGTCATAGAATGGAAGTGTGTGAAATCATAGAATGGAGGTGTGTGAAGTCATAGAATTGAGGTGTGTGAAGTCAGAATGGAGGTGTGTGAAGTCAGAATGGAGGTGAGTGAAGTCATAGAATGGAGGTGTGTGAAGTCATAGAATGGAGGTCTGTGAACTCAGAATGGAGGTTTGTGAAGTCATAGAATGGAGGTGTGTGAAGTCACAGAATGGAGGTTTGTGAAGTCACTGAATGGAGGTGTGTGAACTCAGAATGTAGGTGTGTGAAGCCACAGAATGGAGGTGTGTGAAGACATAGAATGGAAGTGTGTGAAGTCATAGAAAGGAGGTGTGTGAATTCAGAATGGAGGTGTGTGAAGTCACAGAATGGAGGTTTGTGAAGTCATAGAATGGAGGTGTGTGAAGTCAGAGAATGGATGTTTCTGAAGTAAGAATGAAGGTGTGTGAAATCAAAGAATGGAGGTGTGTGAAGTCACAGAATGGAGGTTTGTGAAGTCATAGAAGGGAGGTGTGTGAAGTCAGAATGGAGGTGTGTCAAGTCACAGAATCGAGGTGTGTGAAGCCACAGAATGGAGGTGTGTGAAGTCCTAGAATGGAAGTGTGTGAAGTCATACAACGGAGGTGTGTGAAGTCAGAATGGAGGTGTGTGAATTCACAGAATGGAGGTGTGTGAACTCAGAATGGAGGTGTGTGAAGTCACAGAATGGAGGTTTGTGAAGTCATACAATGGAGGTGTGTGAAGTCATACAACGGAGGTGTGTGAAGTCAGAATGGAGGTGTGTGAAGTCACAGAATGGAGGTGTGTGAATTCAGAATGGAGGTGTGTGAAGTCAGAGATGGAGGTGTGTGAAGTCATAGTATGGAGGTGTGTCAACTCATAGAATGGAGTTTTGTGAAGTCACAGAATGGAGCTGTGTGAAGTCACAATGGAGGTGTGTGAAGTCATAGAATGGAGGTGTGTGAAGTCAGAATGGAGGTGTGTGAAATCATAGAATTGAGGTGTGTGAAGTCACAATGGAGTTGTGTGAAGTCATAGAATGGAGGTGTGTGAAGTCACAGAATGGAGGTGTATGAAATCACAGAATGGAGGTGTGTGAAGTCATAGAATGGAGGTGTGTGAAGTCACAGAATGGAGGTGTGTGAATTCGTAGAATGGAGGTGTGTGAAATCATAAAATGGAAGTGTTTGAAGTCACAGAATGGAGGTGTGTGAAGTCAGAATGGAGGTGTGTGAAGTCACAGAATTGGGGTGTGAGAATTCACAGAATAGAGGTTTGTGAAGTCAGAATGCAGGTGTGAAGTCACAGAAGGGAGGTGTGTGAAGTCACAGAATGGATGTTTGTGAAGTAAGAATGAAGGTGTTTGAAGTCATAGAATGGAGGTGTGTGACGTCACAGAATGGAGGTGTGTGAAGTTATAGAATGGAGGTGTGTGAAATGATAGAATGGAGGTGTGTGAAGTCATACAATGCAGGTGTGTGAAGTCACAGAGTGGAGGTGTGTGAACTCAGAATGGAGGTGTGTGAAGTCATAGATGGAGGTGTGTGAAGACATAGAATGTAGGTGTGTGGAATCATAGAATGGAGTTTCGTGAAGTCACAGAATGGAGCTGTGTGAAGTCAGAATGGAGGTGTGTGAACTCATAAAATGGAGGTGTGTGAAGTCACAATGGAGGTGTGTGAAATCTTAGAATGGAGGTGTGTGAAGTCAAAAAATGGAGGTGTGTGAAGTCATAGAATGGATTTTTGTGAAATAAGAATGAAGGTGTGTGAAGTCATAGAATGGAGGTGTGTGAAGTCACAGAATGAAGGTGTGTGAAGTCACAGAATGGAGGTGTGTGAACTCAGGATGGAGGTGGGTGAAGTCACAGAATGGACGTGTGTGAAGTTATAGAATGGAGGTGTGTGAAGTCACAGAATGGAGATGTGTGAATTCATAGAATGGAGGTGTGTGAAATCATAAAATGGAAGTGTTTGAAGTCACAGAATGGAGGTGTGTTAAGTCAGAATGGAGGTGTGTGAAGTCACAGAATTCAGGTGTGTGAATTCACAGAATAGAGGTGTGTGAAGTCAGAATGCAGGTGTGAAGTCACAGAAGGGAGGTGTGTGAAGTCACAGAATGGATATTTGTGAAGTAAGAATGAAGGTGTTTGAAGTCATAGAATGGAGGTGTGTGACGTCACAGAATGGAGGTGTGTGAAGTTATAGAATGGAAGTATGTGAAATAATAGAATTGAGGTGTGTGAAGTCATACAATGAAGGTGTGTGAAGTCAGAATGGAGGTGTGTGAAGTCACAGAGTGGAGGTGTGTGAACTCAGAATGGAGGTGTGTGAAGTCATAGATGGAGGTGTGTGAAGAAATAGTAGGGAGGTGTGTGGAATCATAGAATGGAGTTTTGTGAAGTCACAGAATGGAGCTGTATGAAGTCAGAATGGAGGTGTGTGAAGTCATAAAATGGAGGTGTGTGAAGTCACAATGGAGGTGTGTGAAATCTTAGAATGGAGGTGTGTGAAGTCAAAAAATGGAGGTGTGTGAAGTCATAGAATGGAGGTGTGTGAAGTCATAGAATGGATTTTTGTGAAATAAGAATGAAGGTGTGTGAAGTCATAGAATGGAGGTGTGTGACGTCACAGAATGGAGTTGTGTGAAGTCATAGAATGGAGCTGTGTGAAGTCAGAATGGTGGTGTGTGAAGTCACAGAATGGAGGTCTGTCAACTCAGAATGGAGGTGTGTGAAGTCACAGAATGGAGGTGTGTGAAGTCATAGAATGGAGGTTTGTGAAGTTATAGAATGGAGGTGTGTGAAGTCAGAATGGAGGTGTGTGAAGTCACAGAATTGACGTGTGTGAACACAGAATGCTGGTGTGTGAATCACAGAATGGAGGTGTGTGAAATCATAGAATGGAGGTGTGTGAAGTCATAGAATGGATTTTTGTGAAATAAGAATGAAGGTGTGTGAAGTCATAGAATGGAGGTGTGTGAAGTCACAGAATGAAGGTGTGTGAAGTCACAGAATGGAGGTGTGTGAACTCAGGATGGAGGTGGGTGAAGTCACAGAATGGACGTGTGTGAAGTTATAGAATGGAGGTGTGTGAAGTCACAGAATGGAGATGTGTGAATTCATAGAATGGAGGTGTGTGAAATCATAAAATGGAAGTGTTTGAAGTCACAGAATGGAGGTGTGTTAAGTCAGAATGGAGGTGTGTGAAGTCACAGAATTCAGGTGTGTGAATTCACAGAATAGAGGTGTGTGAAGTCAGAATGCAGGTGTGAAGTCACAGAAGGGAGGTGTGTGAAGTCACAGAATGGATATTTGTGAAGTAAGAATGAAGGTGTTTGAAGTCATAGAATGGAGGTGTGTGACGTCACAGAATGGAGGTGTGTGAAGTTATAGAATGGAAGTATGTGAAATAATAGAATTGAGGTGTGTGAAGTCATACAATGAAGGTGTGTGAAGTCAGAATGGAGGTGTGTGAAGTCACAGAGTGGAGGTGTGTGAACTCAGAATGGAGGTGTGTGAAGTCATAGATGGAGGTGTGTGAAGAAATAGTAGGGAGGTGTGTGGAATCATAGAATGGAGTTTTGTGAAGTCACAGAATGGAGCTGTGTGAAGTCAGAATGGAGGTGTGTGAAGTCATAAAATGGAGGTGTGTGAAGTCACAATGGAGGTGTGTGAAATCTTAGAATGGAGGTGTGTGAAGTCAAAAAATGGAGGTGTGTGAAGTCATAGAATGGAGGTGTGTGAAGTCATAGAATGGATTTTTGTGAAATAAGAATGAAGGTGTGTGAAGTCATAGAATGGAGGTGTGTGACGTCACAGAATGGAGTTGTGTGAAGTCATAGAATGGAGCTGTGTGAAGTCAGAATGGTGGTGTGTGAAGTCACAGAATGGAGGTCTGTCAACTCAGAATGGAGGTGTGTGAAGTCACAGAATGGAGGTGTGTGAAGTCATAGAATGGAGGTTTGTGAAGTTATAGAATGGAGGTGTGTGAAGTCAGAATGGAGGTGTGTGAAGTCACAGAATTGACGTGTGTGAACACAGAATGCAGGTGTGTGAATCACAGAATGGAGGTGTGTGAAATCATAGAATGGAGGTGTGTGAAGTCATAGAATACATGTTTGTGAAGTAAGAATGAAGGTGTGAGAAGTCATAGAATAGAGGTGTTTGAAGTCAAAGAATGGAGGTGTGTGAAGTCACAGAATGGAGGTGTGTGAAGTCAGAATGGAGGTGTGTGAAGTCATAGACTGAGGTGGGTGAAGTCATAGAAAGGAGGTGTGGGAAGTCATAGAATGGAGGAGTGTGAAGTCATAGAATGGAGGTGTGTGAAGTCACAGAATGGAGGTGTGTGAAGTCACAGAATGGAGGTGTGTGAAGTCAGAATGGAGGTGTGTGAAGTCATAGACTGAGGTGGGTGAAGTCATAGAAAGGAGGTGTGGGAAGTCATAGAATGGAGGAGTGTGAAGTCATAGAGTGGAGGTGAGTGAAGTCACAGATTCGAGGTCTGTGATGTCATAGAATGGAGGTGTGTGAAGTCAGAATGGAGGTGTGTGAAATCATAGAATGGAGATGTGTGAACTCATAGAATGGAGTTGTGTGACGTCACAATGGAAGAGTGTGAAGTCATAGAATGGAGGTGTCAGAAGTCTCAGAATGGAGGTGTGTGAAGTCATAAAATGAAGGTGTGTGAAGTCAGAATGGAGGTGTGTGAAGTCATAGAATGGAGGTGTGTGAAGTCATAGAATTGAGGTGTGTGAAGTCATAGAATGGAGGTGTGTGAAGTCATAAAATGGAGGTGTGTGAACTCATAGAATGGAGGTGTGTGAAGTCAAAATGGAGTTGTGTGAAGTCATAGAATGGTGGTTTTTGATGTCAACGAAAGGAGGTGTGTGAAGTCATAGAATGGAGGTGTGTGACGTCACAGAATGGAGTTGTGTGATGTCATAGAATGGAGCTGTGTGAAGTCAGAATGGTGGTGTGTGAAGTCACAGAATGGAGGTCTGTCAACTCAGAATGTTGGTGTGTGAAGTCACAGAATGGAGGTGTGTGAAGTCATAGAATGGAGGTTTGTGAAGTTATAGAATGGAGGTGTGTGAAGTCAGAATGGAGGTGTGTGAAGTCACAGAATTGACGTGTGTGAACACAGAATGCAGGTGTGTGAATCACAGAATGGAGGTGTGTGAAATCATAGAATGGAGGTGTGTGAAGTCATAGAATGGATGTTTGTGAAGTAAGAATGAAGGTCTGTGAAGTCATAGAATAGAGGTGTGTGAAGTCAAAGAATGGAGGTGTGTGAAGTCACAGAATGGAGGTGTGTGAAGTCACACAATGGAGGTGTGTGAAGTCTCGAATGGAGGTGTGCGGTCATAGAAGGGAGGTGTGTGAAGTCATAGAAAGACGTGTGGGAAGTCATAGAATGGAGGAGTGTGAAGTCATACAGTGGAGGTGACTGAAGACACAGATTCGAGGTCTGTGAAGTCATAGCATGGAGGTGTGTAAAGTCAGAATGGAGGTGTGTGAAGTCATAGAATGGAGATTTGTGAAGTCATAGAATGGAGGTGTGTGACGTCACAATTGAAGTGTGTGAAGTCATAGAATGGAGGTGTGTGAAGTCACAGAATGGAGGTGTGGGAAGTCATACAATGGAGGTGAGTGAAGTCAGAATGGAGGTGTGTGAAGTCACAGAATGGAGGTGTTTGACGTCACAATTGAAGTGTGTGAAGTCATAGAATGGAGGTGTGTGAAGTCACAGAATGGAGGTATGTGAAGTCATAGAATGGAGGTGTGTGAAGTCATAGAATTGAGGTGTGTGAAGTCATAGAATGGAGGTGTGTGAAGTCACAGAATGGAGGTGTGTGAAGTCAGAATGGAGGTGTGTGAAGTCATAGACTGAGGTGGGTGAAGTCATAGAAAGGAGGTGTGGGAAGTCATAGAATGGAGGAGTGTGAAGTCATAGAGTGGAGGTGAGTGAAGTCACAGATTCGAGGTCTGTGATGTCATAGAATGGAGGTGTGTGAAGTCAGAATGGAGGTGTGTGAAATCATAGAATGGAGATGTGTGAACTCATAGAATGGAGTTGTGTGACGTCACAATGGAAGAGTGTGAAGTCATAGAATGGAGGTGTCAGAAGTCTCAGAATGGAGGTGTGTGAAGTCATAAAATGAAGGTGTGTGAAGTCAGAATGGAGGTGTGTGAAGTCATAGAATGGAGGTGTGTGAAGTCATAGAATTGAGGTGTGTGAAGTCATAGAATGGAGGTGTGTGAAGTCATAAAATGGAGGTGTGTGAACTCATAGAATGGAGGTGTGTGAAGTCAAAATGGAGTTGTGTGAAGTCATAGAATGGTGGTTTTTGATGTCAACGAAAGGAGGTGTGTGAAGTCATAGAATGGAGGTGTGTGACGTCACAGAATGGAGTTGTGTGATGTCATAGAATGGAGCTGTGTGAAGTCAGAATGGTGGTGTGTGAAGTCACAGAATGGAGGTCTGTCAACTCAGAATGGAGGTGTGTGAAGTCACAGAATGGAGGTGTGTGAAGTCATAGAATGGAGGTGTGTGAAGTCATAAAATGGAGGTGTGTGAACTCATAGAATGGAGGTGTGTGAAGTCAAAATGGAGTTGTGTGAAGTCATAGAATGGTGTTTTTTGATGTCAACGAATGGAGGTGTGTGAAGTCATAGAATCGAGGTGTGTGAAGTCAGATTGGAGGTGTGTGAAATCACAGAATGGAGGTGTGTGAAGTCACAGAATGGAGGTGTGTAAACTCAGAATGTAGGTGTGTGAATCCACAGAATGGAGGTGTGTGAAGTCATAGAATGGAAGTGTGTGAAATCACAGAATGGAGGTGTGTGAAGTCACAGAATTTAGGTGTGTGAAGTCAGAATGGAGGTGTGTGAAGTCAGAATGGAGGTGAGTGAAGTCATAGAATGGAGGTGTGTGAAGTCATAGAATGGAGGCGTGTGAACTCAGAATGGAGGTGTGTGAAGTCACAGAATGGAGGTGTGTGAAGTCATAGAATGGAACTTTGTGAACTCACAGAATGGAGGTGTGTTAATTCATAGAATGGAGGTGTGTGAAGTCATAGGATCGAGGTGTGTGAAGTCACAGAATGGAGGTGTGTGAAGTCACAGAATGGAGGTGTGTGAAGTCACAGAATGGAGGTGTGTGAACTCAGAATGTAGGTGTGTGAAGCCACAGAATGGAGGTGTGTGAAGTCATAGAATGGAAGTGTGTGAAGTCATAGAAAGGAGGTGTGTGAACTCCGAATGGAGGTGTGTGAAGTCACAGAATGGAGGTTTGTGAAGTCATAGAATGGAGGTGTGTGAAGTCAGAGAATGGATGTTTCTGAAGTAAGAATGAAGGTGTGTGAAGTCAGAGAATGGATGTGTGTGAACTGATAGAATGGAGGTTTGTGAAGTCATGGAATGGCGGTGTGTGAAGTCAAAGAATGGCGGTGTGTGAAATGAAAGAATAGAGGTGTGTGAAGTCAAAGAATGGAGGTGTGTGAAGTCACAGATTGGAAGTGTGTGAAGGCAAAACGGAGGTGTGTGAAGTCACAGAATGGAGGTGTGTGAAGTCATATAATGGAGGTGTGTGAAGTCAAAAAGGTGGTGTGTGAAGTCACAGAATGGAGGAGTGTGAATTCATAGAATGGAGCTGTGTGAAGTAAGAATGGAGGTGTGTGAAGTCAGAATGGAGGTGTGTGAAGTCACAGAATGGAGGTGTGTGAAGTCATAGGTTGGAGGTGTGTGAAGTCATAGAATTGAGGTGTGTGAAGTCATAGAATGGAGGTGTGTGAAGTCACAGAATGGAGGTGTGTGAAGTCACAGAATGGAGGTGTGTGAAGTCATAGACTTAGGTGGGTGAAGTCATAGAAAGGAGGTGTGGGAAGTCATAGAATGGAGGAGTGTGAAGTCATAGAGTGGAGGTGAGTGAAGTCACAGATTCGAGGTCTATGATGTCATAGAATGGAGGTGTGTGAAGTCAGAATGGAGGTGTGTGAAATCATAGAATGGAGATGTGTGAACTCATAGAATGGAGTTGTGTAACGTCACAATGTAAGAGTGTGAAGTCATAGAATGGAGGTGTGAGAAGTCACAGAATGGAGGTGTGTGATGTCATAAAATGAAGGTGTGTGAAGTCAGAATGGAGGTGTGTGAAGTCATAGAATGGAGGTGTGTGAAGTCATAGAATTGAGGTGTGTGAAGTCATAGAATGGAGGTGTGTGAAGTCATAAAATGGAGGTGTGTGAACTCATAGAATGGAGGTGTGTGAAGACAAAATGGAGTTGTGTGAAGTCATAGAATAGTGGTTTTTGATGTCAACGAAAGGAGGTGTATGAAGTCATAGAATGGAGGTGTGTGAAGTCAGATTGGAGGTGTGTGAAATCACAGAATGGAGGTGTGTCAACTCAGAAATGAGGTGTGTGAAGTCATAGAATGGAGGTGTGTGAAGTCATAGAATGGAAGTGTGTGAAATCATAGAATGGAGGTGTGTGAAGTCATAGAATTGAGGTGTGTGAAGTCAGAATGGAGGTGTGTGAAGTCAGAATGGAGGTGAGTGAAGTCATAGAATGGAGGTGTGTGAAGTCATAGAATGGAGGTCTGTGAACTCAGAATGGAGGTTTGTGAAGTCATAGAATGGAGGTGTGTGAAGTCACAGAATGGAGGTGTGTGAAGTCACTGAATGGAGGTGTGTGAACTCAGAATGTAGGTGTGTGAAGCCACAGAATGGAGGTGTGTGAAGACATAGAATGGAAGTGTGTGAAGTCATAGAAAGGAGGTGTGTGAATTCAGAATGGAGGTGTGTGAAGTCACAGAATGGAGGTTTGTGAAGTCATAGAATGGAGGTGTGTGAAGTCAGAGAATGGATGTTTCTGAAGTAAGAATGAAGGTGTGTGAAATCAAAGAATGGAGGTGTGTGAAGTCACAGAATGGAGGTTTGTGAAGTCATAGAAGGGAGGTGTGTGAAGTCAGAATGGAGGTGTGTCAAGTCACAGAATCGAGGTGTGTGAAGCCACAGAATGGAGGTGTGTGAAGTCCTAGAATGGAAGTGTGTGAAGTCATACAACGGAGGTGTGTGAAGTCATAATGGAGGTGTGTGAATTCACAGAATGGAGGTGTGTGAACTCAGAATGGAGGTGTGTGAAGTCACAGAATGGAGGTTTGTGAAGTCATACAATGGAGGTGTGTGAAGTCATACAACGGAGGTGTGTGAAGTCAGAATGGAGGTGTGTGAAGTCACAGAATGGAGGTGTGTGAATTCAGAATGGAGGTGTGTGAAGTCAGAGATGGAGGTGTGTGAAGTCATAGTATGGAGGTGTGTCAACTCATAGAATGGAGTTTTGTGAAGTCACAGAATGGAGCTGTGTGAAGTCACAATGGAGGTGTGTGAAGTCATAGAATGGAGGTGTGTGAAGTCAGAATGGAGGTGTGTGAAATCATAGAATTGAGGTGTGTGAAGTCACAATGGAGTTGTGTGAAGTCATAGAATGGAGGTGTGTGAAGTCACAGAATGGAGGTGTATGAAATCACAGAATGGAAGTGTGTGAAGTCATAGAATGGAGGTGTGTGAAGTCACAGAATGGAGGTGTGTGAATTCGTAGAATGGAGGTGTGTGAAATCATAAAATGGAAGTGTTTGAAGTCACAGAATGGAGGTGTGTGAAGTCAGAATTGAGGTGTGTGAAGTCACAGAATTGAGGTGTGAGAGTTAACAGAATAGAGGTTTGTGAAGTCAGAATGCAGGTGTGAAGTCACAGAAGGGAGGTGTGTGAAGTCACAGAATGGATGTTTGTGAAGTAAGAATGAAGGTGTTTGAAGTCATAGAATGGAGGTGTGTGACGTCACAGAATGGAGGTGTGTGAAGTTATAGAATGGAGGTGTGTGAAATGATAGAATGGAGGTGTGTGAAGTCATACAATGCAGGTGTGTGAAGTCACAGAGTGGAGGTGTGTGAACTCAGAATGGAGGTGTGTGAAGTCATAGATGGAGGTGTGTGAAGACATAGAATGTAGGTGTGTGGAATCATAGAATGGAGTTTCGTGAAGTCACAGAATGGAGCTGTGTGAAGTCAGAATGGAGGTGTGTGAACTCATAAAATGGAGGTGTGTGAAGTCACAATGGAGGTGTGTGAAATCTTAGAATGGAGGTGTGTGAAGTCAAAAAATGGAGGTGTGTGAAGTCATAGAATGGAGGTGTGTGAAGTCATAGAATGGATTTTTGTGAAATAAGAATGAAGGTGTGTGAAGTCATAGAATGGAGGTGTGTGAAGTCACAGAATGAAGGTGTGTGAAGTCACAGAATGGAGGTGTGTGAAGTCACAGAATTCAGGTGTGTGAATTCACAGAATAGAGGTGTGTGAAGTCAGAATGCAGGTGTGAAGTCACAGAAGGGAGGTGTGTGAAGTCACAGAATGGATATTTGTGAAGTAAGAATGAAGGTGTTTGAAGTCATAGAATGGAGGTGTGTGACGTCACAGAATGGAGGTATGTGAAGTTATAGAATGGAAGTATGTGAAATAATAGAATTGAGGTGTGTGAAGTCATACAATGAAGGTGTGTGAAGTCAGAATGGAGGTGTGTGAAGTCACAGAGTGGAGGTGTGTGAACTCAGAATGGAGGTGTGTGAAGTCACAGAATGGAGGTGTGTAAACTCAGAATGTAGGTGTGTGAATCCACAGAATGGAGGTGTGTGAAGTCATAGAATGGAAGTGTGTGAAATCACAGAATGGAGGTGTGTGAAGTCACAGAATTGAGGTGTGTGAAGTCAGAATGGAGGTGTGTGAAGTCAGAATGGAGGTGAGTGAAGTCATAGAATGGAGGTGTGTGAAGTCATAGAATGGAGGCGTGTGAACTCAGAATGGAGGTGTGTGAAGTCACAGAATGGAGGTGTGTGAAGTCATAGAATGGAACTTTGTGAACTCACAGAATGGAGGTGTGTTAATTCATAGAATGGAGGTGTGTGAAGTCATAGGATCGAGGTGTGTGAAGTCACAGAATGGAGGTGTGTGAAGTCACAGAATGGAGGTGTGTGAAGTCACAGAATGGAGGTGTGTGAACTCAGAATGTAGGTGTGTGAAGCCACAGAATGGAGGTGTGTGAAGTCATAGAATGGAAGTGTGTGAAGTCATAGAAAGGAGGTGTGTGAACTCCGAATGGAGGTGTGTGAAGTCACAGAATGGAGGTTTGTGAAGTCATAGAATGGAGGTGTGTGAAGTCAGAGAATGGATGTTTCTGAAGTAAGAATGAAGGTGTGTGAAGTCAGAGAATGGATGTGTGTGAACTGATAGAATGGAGGTTTGTGAAGTCATGGAATGGCGGTGTGTGAAGTCAAAGAATGGCGGTGTGTGAAATGAAAGAATAGAGGTGTGTGAAGTCAAAGAATGGAGGTGTGTGAAGTCACAGATTGGAAGTGTGTGAAGGCAAAACGGAGGTGTGTGAAGTCACAGAATGGAGGTGTGTGAAGTCATATAATGGAGGTGTGTGAAGTCAAAAAGGTGGTGTGTGAAGTCACAGAATGGAGGAGTGTGAATTCATAGAATGGAGCTGTGTGAAGTAAGAATGGAGGTGTGTGAAGTCAGAATGGAGGTGTGTGAAGTCACAGAATGGAGGTGTGTGAAGTCATAGGTTGGAGGTGTGTGAAGTCATAGAATTGAGGTGTGTGAAGTCATAGAATGGAGGTGTGTGAAGTCACAGAATGGAGGTGTGTGAAGTCACAGAATGGAGGTGTGTGAAGTCATAGACTTAGGTGGGTGAAGTCATAGAAAGGAGGTGTGGGAAGTCATAGAATGGAGGAGTGTGAAGTCATAGAGTGGAGGTGAGTGAAGTCACAGATTCGAGGTCTATGATGTCATAGAATGGAGGTGTGTGAAGTCAGAATGGAGGTGTGTGAAATCATAGAATGGAGATGTGTGAACTCATAGAATGGAGTTGTGTAACGTCACAATGTAAGAGTGTGAAGTCATAGAATGGAGGTGTGAGAAGTCACAGAATGGAGGTGTGTGATGTCATAAAATGAAGGTGTGTGAAGTCAGAATGGAGGTGTGTGAAGTCATAGAATGGAGGTGTGTGAAGTCATAGAATTGAGGTGTGTGAAGTCATAGAATGGAGGTGTGTGAAGTCATAAAATGGAGGTGTGTGAACTCATAGAATGGAGGTGTGTGAAGACAAAATGGAGTTGTGTGAAGTCATAGAATAGTGGTTTTTGATGTCAACGAAAGGAGGTGTATGAAGTCATAGAATGGAGGTGTGTGAAGTCAGATTGGAGGTGTGTGAAATCACAGAATGGAGGTGTGTCAACTCAGAAATGAGGTGTGTGAAGTCATAGAATGGAGGTGTGTGAAGTCATAGAATGGAAGTGTGTGAAATCATAGAATGGAGGTGTGTGAAGTCATAGAATTGAGGTGTGTGAAGTCAGAATGGAGGTGTGTGAAGTCAGAATGGAGGTGAGTGAAGTCATAGAATGGAGGTGTGTGAAGTCATAGAATGGAGGTCTGTGAACTCAGAATGGAGGTTTGTGAAGTCATAGAATGGAGGTGTGTGAAGTCACAGAATGGAGGTGTGTGAAGTCACTGAATGGAGGTGTGTGAACTCAGAATGTAGGTGTGTGAAGCCACAGAATGGAGGTGTGTGAAGACATAGAATGGAAGTGTGTGAAGTCATAGAAAGGAGGTGTGTGAATTCAGAATGGAGGTGTGTGAAGTCACAGAATGGAGGTTTGTGAAGTCATAGAATGGAGGTGTGTGAAGTCAGAGAATGGATGTTTCTGAAGTAAGAATGAAGGTGTGTGAAATCAAAGAATGGAGGTGTGTGAAGTCACAGAATGGAGGTTTGTGAAGTCATAGAAGGGAGGTGTGTGAAGTCAGAATGGAGGTGTGTCAAGTCACAGAATCGAGGTGTGTGAAGCCACAGAATGGAGGTGTGTGAAGTCCTAGAATGGAAGTGTGTGAAGTCATACAACGGAGGTGTGTGAAGTCATAATGGAGGTGTGTGAATTCACAGAATGGAGGTGTGTGAACTCAGAATGGAGGTGTGTGAAGTCACAGAATGGAGGTTTGTGAAGTCATACAATGGAGGTGTGTGAAGTCATACAACGGAGGTGTGTGAAGTCAGAATGGAGGTGTGTGAAGTCACAGAATGGAGGTGTGTGAATTCAGAATGGAGGTGTGTGAAGTCAGAGATGGAGGTGTGTGAAGTCATAGTATGGAGGTGTGTCAACTCATAGAATGGAGTTTTGTGAAGTCACAGAATGGAGCTGTGTGAAGTCACAATGGAGGTGTGTGAAGTCATAGAATGGAGGTGTGTGAAGTCAGAATGGAGGTGTGTGAAATCATAGAATTGAGGTGTGTGAAGTCACAATGGAGTTGTGTGAAGTCATAGAATGGAGGTGTGTGAAGTCACAGAATGGAGGTGTATGAAATCACAGAATGGAAGTGTGTGAAGTCATAGAATGGAGGTGTGTGAAGTCACAGAATGGAGGTGTGTGAATTCGTAGAATGGAGGTGTGTGAAATCATAAAATGGAAGTGTTTGAAGTCACAGAATGGAGGTGTGTGAAGTCAGAATTGAGGTGTGTGAAGTCACAGAATTGAGGTGTGAGAGTTAACAGAATAGAGGTTTGTGAAGTCAGAATGCAGGTGTGAAGTCACAGAAGGGAGGTGTGTGAAGTCACAGAATGGATGTTTGTGAAGTAAGAATGAAGGTGTTTGAAGTCATAGAATGGAGGTGTGTGACGTCACAGAATGGAGGTGTGTGAAGTTATAGAATGGAGGTGTGTGAAATGATAGAATGGAGGTGTGTGAAGTCATACAATGCAGGTGTGTGAAGTCACAGAGTGGAGGTGTGTGAACTCAGAATGGAGGTGTGTGAAGTCATAGATGGAGGTGTGTGAAGACATAGAATGTAGGTGTGTGGAATCATAGAATGGAGTTTCGTGAAGTCACAGAATGGAGCTGTGTGAAGTCAGAATGGAGGTGTGTGAACTCATAAAATGGAGGTGTGTGAAGTCACAATGGAGGTGTGTGAAATCTTAGAATGGAGGTGTGTGAAGTCAAAAAATGGAGGTGTGTGAAGTCATAGAATGGAGGTGTGTGAAGTCATAGAATGGATTTTTGTGAAATAAGAATGAAGGTGTGTGAAGTCATAGAATGGAGGTGTGTGAAGTCACAGAATGAAGGTGTGTGAAGTCACAGAATGGAGGTGTGTGAAGTCACAGAATTCAGGTGTGTGAATTCACAGAATAGAGGTGTGTGAAGTCAGAATGCAGGTGTGAAGTCACAGAAGGGAGGTGTGTGAAGTCACAGAATGGATATTTGTGAAGTAAGAATGAAGGTGTTTGAAGTCATAGAATGGAGGTGTGTGACGTCACAGAATGGAGGTATGTGAAGTTATAGAATGGAAGTATGTGAAATAATAGAATTGAGGTGTGTGAAGTCATACAATGAAGGTGTGTGAAGTCAGAATGGAGGTGTGTGAAGTCACAGAGTGGAGGTGTGTGAACTCAGAATGGAGGTGTGTGAAGTCATAGATGGAGGTGTGTGAAGAAATAGTAGGGAGGTGTGTGGAATCATAGAATGGAGTTTTGTGAAGTCACAGAATGGAGCTGTGTGAAGTCAGAATGGAGGTGTGTGAAGTCATAAAATGGAGGTGTGTGAAGTCACAATGGAGGTGTGTGAAATCTTAGAATGGAGGTGTGTGAAGTCAAAAAATGGAGGTGTGTGAAGTCATAGAATGGAGGTGTGTGAAGTCATAGAATGGATTTTTGTGAAATAAGAATGAAGGTGTGTGAAGTCATAGAATGGAGGTGTGTGACGTCACAGAATGGAGTTGTGTGAAGTCATAGAATGGAGCTGTGTGAAGTCAGAATGGTGGTGTGTGAAGTCACAGAATGGAGGTCTGTCAACTCAGAATGGAGGTGTGTGAAGTCACAGAATGGAGGTGTGTGAAGTCATAGAATGGAGGTTTGTGAAGTTATAGAATGGAGGTGTGTGAAGTCAGAATGGAGGTGTGTGAAGTCACAGAATTGACGTGTGTGAACACAGAATGCAGGTGTGTGAATCACAGAATGGAGGTGTGTGAAATCATAGAATGGAGGTGTGTGAAGTCATAGAATAGATGTTTGTGAAGTAAGAATGAAGGTGTGAGAAGTCATAGAATAGAGGTGTTTGAAGTCAAAGAATGGAGGTGTGTGAAGTCACAGAATGGAGGTGTGTGAAGTCACACAATGGAGGTGTGTGAAGTCTCGAATGGAGGTGTGCGGTCATAGAAGGGAGGTGTGTGAAGTCATAGAAAGAGGTGTGGGAAGTCATAGAATGGAGGAGTGTGAAGTCATACAGTGGAGGTGAGTGAAGTCACAGATTCGAGGTCTATGATGTCATAGAATGGAGGTGTGTGAAGTCAGAATGGAGGTGTGTGAAATCATAGAATGGAGATGTGTGAACTCATAGAATGGAGTTGTGTAACGTCACAATGTAAGAGTGTGAAGTCATAGAATGGAGGTGTGAGAAGTCACAGAATGGAGGTGTGTGATGTCATAAAATGAAGGTGTGTGAAGTCAGAATGGAGGTGTGTGAAGTCATAGAATGGAGGTGTGTGAAGTCATAGAATTGAGGTGTGTGAAGTCATAGAATGGAGGTGTGTGAAGTCATAAAATGGAGGTGTGTGAACTCATAGAATGGAGGTGTGTGAAGACAAAATGGAGTTGTGTGAAGTCATAGAATAGTGGTTTTTGATGTCAACGAAAGGATGTGTATGAAGTCATAGAATGGAGGTGTGTGAAGTCAGATTGGAGGTGTGTGAAATCACAGAATGGAGGTGTGTCAACTCAGAAATGAGGTGTGTGAAGTCATAGAATGGAGGTGTGTGAAGTCATAGAATGGAAGTGTGTGAAATCATAGAATGGAGGTGTGTGAAGTCATAGAATTGAGGTGTGTGAAGTCAGAATGGAGGTGTGTGAAGTCAGAATGGAGGTGAGTGAAGTCATAGAATGGAGGTGTGTGAAGTCATAGAATGGAGGTCTGTGAACTCAGAATGGAGGTTTGTGAAGTCATAGAATGGAGGTGTGTGAAGTCACAGAATGGAGGTGTGTGAAGTCACTGAATGGAGGTGTGTGAACTCAGAATGTAGGTGTGTGAAGCCACAGAATGGAGGTGTGTGAAGACATAGAATGGAAGTGTGTGAAGTCATAGAAAGGAGGTGTGTGAATTCAGAATGGAGGTGTGTGAAGTCACAGAATGGAGGTTTGTGAAGTCATAGAATGGAGGTGTGTGAAGTCAGAGAATGGATGTTTCTGAAGTAAGAATGAAGGTGTGTGAAATCAAAGAATGGAGGTGTGTGAAGTCACAGAATGGAGGTTTGTGAAGTCATAGAAGGGAGGTGTGTGAAGTCAGAATGGAGGTGTGTCAAGTCACAGAATCGAGGTGTGTGAAGCCACAGAATGGAGGTGTGTGAAGTCCTAGAATGGAAGTGTGTGAAGTCATACAACGGAGGTGTGTGAAGTCAGAATGGAGGTGTGTGAATTCACAGAATGGAGGTGTGTGAACTCAGAATGGAGGTGTGTGAAGTCACAGAATGGAGGTTTGTGAAGTCATACAATGGAGGTGTGTGAAGTCATACAACGGAGGTGTGTGAAGTCAGAATGGAGGTGTGTGAAGTCACAGAATGGAGGTGTGTGAATTCAGAATGGAGGTGTGTGAAGTCAGAGATGGAGGTGTGTGAAGTCATAGTATAGAGGTGTGTCAACTCATAGAATGGAGTTTTGTGAAGTCACAGAATGGAGCTGTGTGAAGTCACAATGGAGGTGTGTGAAGTCATAGAATGGAGGTGTGTGAAGTCAGAATGGAGGTGTGTGAAATCATAGAATTGAGGTGTGTGAAGTCACAATGGAGTTGTGTGAAGTCATAGAATGGAGGTGTGTGAAGTCACAGAATGGAGGTGTATGAAATCACAGAATGGAGGTGTGTGAAGTCATAGAATGGAGGTGTGTGAAGTCACAGAATGGAGGTGTGTGAATTCCTAGAATGGAGGTGTGTGAAATCATAAAATGGAAGTGTTTGAAGTCACAGAATGGAGGTGTGTGAAGTCAGAATTGAGGTGTGTGAAGTCACAGAATTGAGGTGTGAGAGTTAACAGAATAGAGGTTTGTGAAGTCAGAATGCAGGTGTGAAGTCACAGAAGGGAGGTGTGTGAAGTCACAGAATGGATGTTTGTGAAGTAAGAATGAAGGTGTTTGAAGTCATAGAATGGAGGTGTGTGACGTCACAGAATGGAGGTGTGTGAAGTTATAGAATGGAGGTGTGTGAAATGATAGAATGGAGGTGTGTGAAGTCATACAATGCAGGTGTGTGAAGTCACAGAGTGGAGGTGTGTGAACTCAGAATGGAGGTGTGTGAAGTCATAGATGGAGGTGTGTGAAGACATAGAATGTAGGTGTGTGGAATCATAGAATGGAGTTTCGTGAAGTCACAGAATGGAGCTGTGTGAAGTCAGAATGGAGGTGTGTGAACTCATAAAATGGAGGTGTGTGAAGTCACAATGGAGGTGTGTGAAATCTTAGAATGGAGGTGTGTGAAGTCAAAAAATGGAGGTGTGTGAAGTCATAGAATGGATTTTTGTGAAATAAGAATGAAGGTGTGTGAAGTCATAGAATGGAGGTGTGTGAAGTCACAGAATGAAGGTGTGTGAAGTCACAGAATGGAGGTGTGTGAACTCAGGATGGAGGTGGGTGAAGTCACAGAATGGACGTGTGTGAAGTTATAGAATGGAGGTGTGTGAAGTCACAGAATGGAGATGTGTGAATTCATAGAATGGAGGTGTGTGAAATCATAAAATGGAAGTGTTTGAAGTCACAGAATGGAGGTGTGTTAAGTCAGAATGGAGGTGTGTGAAGTCACAGAATTCAGGTGTGTGAATTCACAGAATAGAGGTGTGTGAAGTCAGAATGCAGGTGTGAAGTCACAGAAGGGAGGTGTGTGAAGTCACAGAATGGATATTTGTGAAGTAAGAATGAAGGTGTTTGAAGTCATAGAATGGAGGTGTGTGACGTCACAGAATGGAGGTGTGTGAAGTTATAGAATGGAAGTATGTGAAATAATAGAATTGAGGTGTGTGAAGTCATACAATGAAGGTGTGTGAAGTCAGAATGGAGGTGTGTGAAGTCACAGAGTGGAGGTGTGTGAACTCAGAATGGAGGTGTGTGAAGTCATAGATGGAGGTGTGTGAAGAAATAGTAGGGAGGTGTGTGGAATCATAGAATGGAGTTTTGTGAAGTCACAGAATGGAGCTGTGTGAAGTCAGAATGGAGGTGTGTGAAGTCATAAAATGGAGGTGTGTGAAGTCACAATGGAGGTGTGTGAAATCTTAGAATGGAGGTGTGTGAAGTCAAAAAATGGAGGTGTGTGAAGTCATAGAATGGAGGTGTGTGAAGTCATAGAATGGATTTTTGTGAAATAAGAATGAAGGTGTGTGAAGTCATAGAATGGAGGTGTGTGACGTCACAGAATGGAGTTGTGTGAAGTCATAGAATGGAGCTGTGTGAAGTCAGAATGGTGGTGTGTGAAGTCACAGAATGGAGGTCTGTCAACTCAGAATGGAGGTGTGTGAAGTCACAGAATGGAGGTGTGTGAAGTCATAGAATGGAGGTTTGTGAAGTTATAGAATGGAGGTGTGTGAAGTCAGAATGGAGGTGTGTGAAGTCACAGAATTGACGTGTGTGAACACAGAATGCAGGTGTGTGAATCACAGAATGGAGGTGTGTGAAATCATAGAATGGAGGTGTGTGAAGTCATAGAATAGATGTTTGTGAAGTAAGAATGAAGGTGTGAGAAGTCATAGAATAGAGGTGTTTGAAGTCAAAGAATGGAGGTGTGTGAAGTCACAGAATGGAGGTGTGTGAAGTCAGAATGGACGTGTGTGAAGTCATAGACTGAGGTGGGTGAAGTCATAGAAAGGAGGTGTGGGAAGTCATAGAATGGAGGAGTGTGAAGTCATAGAATGGAGGTGTGTGAAGTCACAGAATGGAGGTGTGTGAAGTCACAGAATGGAGGTGTGTGAAGTCAGAATGGAGGTGTGTGAAATCATAGACTGAGGTGGGTGAAGTCATAGAAAGGAGGTGTGGGAAGTCATAGAATGGAGGAGTGTGAAGTCATAGAGTGCAGGTGAGTGAAGTCACAGATTCGAGGTCTGTGATGTCATAGAATGGAGGTGTGTGAAGTCAGAATGGAGGTGTGTGAAATCATAGAATGGAGATGTGTGAACTCATAGAATGGAGTTGGGTGACGTCACAATGGAAGAGTGTGAAGTCATAGAATGGAGGTGTCAGAAGTCTCAGAATGGAGGTGTGTGAAGTCATAAAATGAAGGTGTGTGAAGTCAGAATGGAGGTGTGTGAAGTCATAGAATGGAGGTGTGTGAAGTCATAGAATTGAGGTGTGTGAAGTCATAGAATGGAGGTGTGTGAAGTCATAAAATGGAGGTGTGTGAACTCATAGAATGGAGGTGTGTGAAGTCAAAATGGAGTTGTGTGAAGTCATAGAATGGTGGTTTTTGATGTCAACGAAAGGAGGTGTGTGAAGTCATAGAATGGAGGTGTGTGACGTCACAGAATGGAGTTGTGTGATGTCATAGAATGGAGCTGTGTGAAGTCAGAATGGTGGTGTGTGAAGTCACAGAATGGAGGTCTGTCAACTCAGAATGGAGGTGTGTGAAGTCACAGAATGGAGGTGTGTGAAGTCATAGAATGGAGGTTTGTGAAGTTATAGAATGGAGGTGTGTGAAGTCAGAATGGAGGTGTGTGAAGTCACAGAATTGACGTGTGTGAACACAGAATGCAGGTGTGTGAATCACAGAATGGAGGTGTGTGAAATCATAGAATGGAGGTGTGTGAAGTCATAGAATGGATGTTTGTGAAGTAAGAATGAAGGTCTGTGAAGTCATAGAATAGAGGTGTGTGAAGTCAAAGAATGGAGGTGTGTGAAGTCACAGAATGGAGGTGTGTGAAGTCACACAATGGAGGTGTGTGAAGTCTCGAATGGAGGTGTGCGGTCATAGAAGGGAGGTGTGTGAAGTCATAGAAAGACGTGTGGGAAGTCATAGAATGGAGGAGTGTGAAGTCATACAGTGGAGGTGACTGAAGACACAGATTCGAGGTCTGTGAAGTCATAGCATGGAGGTGTGTAAAGTCAGAATGGAGGTGTGTGAAGTCATAGAATGGAGATTTGTGAAGTCATAGAATGGAGGTGTGTGACGTCACAATTGAAGTGTGTGAAGTCATAGAATGGAGGTGTGTGAAGTCACAGAATGGAGGTGTGTGAAGTCATACAATGGAGGTGAGTGAAGTCAGAATGGAGGTGTGTGAAGTCACAGAATGGAGGTGTTTGACGTCACAATTGAAGTGTGTGAAGTCATAGAATGGAGGTGTGTGAAGTCACAGAATGGAGGTATGTGAAGTCATAGAATGGAGGTGTGTGAAGTCATAGAATTGAGGTGTGTGAAGTCATAGAATGGAGGTGTGTGAAGTCACAGAATGGAGGTGTGTGAAGTCAGAATGGAGGTGTGTGAAGTCATAGACTGAGGTGGGTGAAGTCATAGAAAGGAGGTGTGGGAAGTCATAGAATGGAGGAGTGTGAAGTCATAGAGTGGAGGTGAGTGAAGTCACAGATTCGAGGTCTGTGATGTCATAGAATGGAGGTGTGTGAAGTCAGAATGGAGGTGTGTGAAATCATAGAATGGAGATGTGTGAACTCATAGAATGGAGTTGTGTGACGTCACAATGGAAGAGTGTGAAGTCATAGAATGGAGGTGTCAGAAGTCTCAGAATGGAGGTGTGTGAAGTCATAAAATGAAGTTGTGTGAAGTCAGAATGGAGGTGTGTGAAGTCATAGAATGGAGGTGTGTGAAGTCATAGAATTGAGGTGTGTGAAGTCATAGAATGGAGGTTTGTGAAGTCATAAAATGGAGGTG
Organism: Megascapheus bottae; assembly: GCA_024803745.1. Taxonomy (NCBI): domain Eukaryota; kingdom Metazoa; phylum Chordata; class Mammalia; order Rodentia; family Geomyidae; genus Megascapheus; species Megascapheus bottae. The sequence goes on along the minus strand of JANJXV010000052.1, from coordinate 4,556,944 downwards.
TGTGAACTCATAGAATGGAGGTGTGTGAAGTCAAAATGGAGTTGTGTGAAGTCATAGAATGGTGGTTTTTGATGTCAACGAAAGGAGGTGTGTGAAGTCATAGAATGGAGGTGTGTGACGTCACAGAATGGAGTTGTGTGATGTCATAGAATGGAGCTGTGTGAAGTCAGAATGGTGGTGTGTGAAGTCACAGAATGGAGGTCTGTCAACTCAGAATGGAGGTGTGTGAAGTCACAGAATGGAGGTGTGTGAAGTCATAGAATGGAGGTTTGTGAAGTTATAGAATGGAGGTGTGTGAAGTCAGAATGGAGGTGTGTGAAGTCACAGAATTGACGTGTGTGAACACAGAATGCAGGTGTGTGAATCACAGAATGGAGGTGTGTGAAATCATAGAATGGAGGTGTGTGAAGTCATAGAATGGATGTTTGTGAAGTAAGAATGAAGGTGTGTGAAGTCATAGAATAGAGGTGTGTGAAGTCAAAGAATGGAGGTGTGTGAAGTCACAGAATGGAGGTGTGTGAAGTCACACAATGGAGGTGTGTGAAGTCTCGAATGGAGGTGTGCGGTCATAGAAGGGAGGTGTGTGAAGTCATAGAAAGACGTGTGGGAAGTCATAGAATAGAGGAGTGTGAAGTCATACAGTGGAGGTGACTGAAGACACAGATTCGAGGTCTGTGAAGTCATAGAATGGAGGTGTGTAAAGTCAGAATGGAGGTGTGTGAAGTCATAGAATGGAGATTTGTGAAGTCATAGAATGGAGGTGTGTGACGTCACAATTGAAGTGTGTGAAGTCATAGAATGGAGGTGTGTGAAGTCACAGAATGGAGGTGTGTGAAGTCATACAATGGAGGTGAGTGAAGTCAGAATGGAGGTGTGTGAAGTCACAGAATGGAGGTGTGTGACGTCACAATTGAAGTGTGTGAAGTCATAGAATGGAGGTGTGTGAAGTCACAGAATGGAGCTATGTGAAGTCATAGAATGGAGGTGTGTGAAGTCATAGAATTGAGGTGTGTGAAGTCATAGAATGGAGGTGTGTGAAGTCACAGAATGGAGGTGTGTGAAGTCAGAATGGAGGTGTGTGAAGTCATAGACTGAGGTGGGTGAAGTCATAGAAAGGAGGTGTGGGAAGTCATAGAATGGAGGAGTGTGAAGTCATAGAGTGGAGGTGAGTGAAGTCACAGATTCGAGGTCTGTGATGTCATAGAATGGAGGTGTGTGAAGTCAGAATGGAGGTGTGTGAAATCATAGAATGGAGATGTGTGAACTCATAGAATGGAGTTGTGTGACGTCACAATGGAAGAGTGTGAAGTCATAGAATGGAGGAGTCAGAAGTCTCAGAATGGAGGTGTGTGAAGTCATAAAATGAAGGTGTGTGAAGTCAGAATGGAGGTGTGTGAAGTCATAGAATGGAGGTGTGTGAAGTCATAGAATTGAGGTGTGTGAAGTCATAGAATGGAGGTGTGTGAAGTCATAAAATGGAGGTGTGTGAAATAGAATGGAGGTGTGTGAAGTCAAAATGGAGTTGTGTGAAGTCATAGAATGGTGGTTTTTGATGTCAACGAAAGGAGGTGTGTGAAGTCATAGAATGGAGGTGTGTGACGTCAGATTGGAGGTGTGTGAAATCACAGAATGGAGGTGTGTCAACTCAGAAATGAGGTGTGTGAAGTCACAGAATGGAGGTGTGTGAAGTCATAGAATGCAAGTGTGTGAAATCATAGAATGGAGGTGTGTGAAGTCACAGAATTGAGGTGTGTGAAGTCAGAATGGAGGTGTGTGAAGTCAGAATGGAGGTGAGTGAAGTCATAGAATGGAGGTATGTGAAGTCATAGAATGGAGGTCTGTGAACTCAGAATGGAGGTTTGTGAAGTCATAGAATGGAGGTGTGTGAAGTCATAGAACGGAGGTGTGTGAAGTCACAGAATGGAGGTGTGTGAAGTCATAGAATGGAGGATTGTGAAATCTCAGAATGGAGGTGTGTGAATTCATAGAATGGAGGTGTGTGAAGTCATAGGTTCGAGGTGTGTGAAGTCACAGAATGGAGGTGTGTGAAGTCACAGAATGTAGGTGTGTGAAGTCACAGAATGGAGGTGTGTGAACTCAGAATGTAGGTGTGTGAAGCCACAGAATGGAGGTGTGTGAAGACATAGAATGGAATTGTGTGAAGTCATAGAAAGGAGGTGTGTGAATTCAGAATGGAGGTGTGTGAAGTCACAGAATGGAGGTTTGTGAAGTCATAGAATGGAGGGGTGTGAAGTCAGAGAATGGATGTTTCTGAAGTAAGAATGAAGGTGTGTGAAATCAAAGAATGGAGGTATGTGAAGTCATAGAAGGGAGGTGTGTGAAGTCCGAATGGAGGTGTGTCAAGTCACAGAATTGAGGTGTGTGAAGCCACAGAATGGAGGTGTGTGAAGTCCTAGAATGGAAGTGTGTGAAGTCATACAACGGAGGTGTGTGAAGTCAGAATGGAGGTGTGTGAAGTCACAGAATGGAGGTGTGTGAACTCAGAATGGAGGTGTGTGAAGTCACAGAATGGAGGTTTGTGAAGTCATAGAATGGAGGTGTGTGAAGTCATGCAACGGAGGTGTGTGAATTCAGAATGGAGGTGTGTGAAGTCACAGAATGGAGGTGTGTGAATTCAGAATGGAGGTGTGTGAAGTCAGAGATGGAGGTGTGTGAAGTCATAGTATGGAGGTGTGTCAAATCATAGAATGGAGTTTTGTGAAGTCACAGAATGGAGCTGTGTGAAGTCACAATGGAGGAGTGTGAAGTCATAGAATGGAGGTGTGTGAAGTCAGAATGGAGGTGTGTGAAATCATAGAATTGAAGTGTGTGAAGTCACAATGGAGTTGTGTGAAGTCACAGAATGGAGGTCTGTGAAGTCATAGAATGGAGGTGTGTGAAGTCACAGAATGAAGGTGTGTGAAGTCACAGAATGGAGGTGTGTGAACTCAGGATGGAGGTGGGTGAAGTCACAGAATGTACGTGTGTGAAGTCATAGAATGTAGGTGTGTGAAGTCACAGAATGGAGGTGTGTGAATTCATGGAATGGAGGTGTGTGAAATCATAAAATGGAAGTGTTCGAAGTCACAGAATGGAGGTGTGTGAAGTCAGAATGGAGGTGTGTGAAGTCACAGAATTGAGGTGTATGAATTCACAGAATAGAGGTGTGTGAAGTCAGAATGCAGGTGTGAAGTCACAGAAGGGAGGTGTGTGAAGTCACAGAATGGATGTTTGTGAAGTAAGAATGAAGGTGTTTGAAGTCATAAAATGGAGGTGTGTGACGTCACAGAATAGAGGTGTGTGAAGTTATAGAATGGAGGTGTATGAACTCAGAATGAAGGTGTGTGAAGTCAGAATGGAGGTGAGTGAAGTCACACAATGGAGGTGTCTGAACTCAGAATGGAGGTGTGTGAAGTCATAGAATGGAGGTGTGTGAAGTCATAGAATGGATTTTTGTGAAATAAGAATGAAGGTGTGTGAAGTCATAGAATGGAGGTGTGTGACGTCACAGAATGGAGTTGTGTGAAGTCATAGAATGGAGCTGTGTGAAGTCAGAATGGAGGTGTGTGAAGTCACAGAATGGAGGTGTGTCAAATCAGAATGGAGGTGTGTGAAGTCACAGAATGGAGGTGTGTGAAGTCATGGAATGGAGGTGTGTGAAGTCATAGAATGGAGGTGTGTGAAGTCAGAATGGAGGTGTGTGAAGTCACAGAATTGAGGTGTGTGAACACAGAATGCAGGTGTGTGAATCACAGAATGGAGGTGTGTGAAATCATAGAATGGAGGTGCGTGAAGTCATAGAATGGATGTTTGTGAAGTAAGAATGAAGGTGTGTGAAGTCATAGAATAGCGGTGTGTGAAGTCAAAGAATGGAGGTGTGTGAAGTCACAGAATGGAGGTGTGTGAAGTCACACAATGGAGGTGTGTGAAGTCAGGAATGGAGGTGTGCGGTCATAGAAGGTAGGTAGGTGAAGTCATAGAAAGAGGTGTGGGAAGTCATAGAATGGAGGAGTGTGAAGTCATACAGTGGAGGTGACTGAAGACACAGATTCGAGGTCTGTGAAGTCATAGAATGGAGGTGTGTAAAGTCAGAAAGGAGGTGTGTGAAGTCATAGAATGGAGATTTGTGAATTCATAGAATGGAGGTGTGTGACGTCACAATTGAAGTGTGTGAAGTCATAGAATGGAGGTGTGTGAAGTGACAGAATGGAGGTGTGTGAAGTCATACAATGGAGGTGAGTGAAGTCAGAATGGAGGTGTGTGAAGTCACAGAATGGTGGTGTGTGAAGTTATAGAATGGAGGTGTGTGACGTCACAGAATGGAGATGTGTGAATTTATAGAATGGAGGTGTGTGATGTCATAGAATTGAGGTGTGTGAAGTCATACAATGAAGGTGTGTGAAGTCAGAATGGAGGTGTGTTAAGTCACAGAATGGAGGTGTGTGAACTCAGAATGGAGGTGTGTGAAGTCATAGATGGAGGTGTGTGAAGACATAGAATGTAGGTGTGTGGAATCATAGAATGGAGTTTCGTGAAGTCACAGAATGGAGCTGTGTGAAGTCAGAATGGAGGTGTGTGAAGTCAGAATGGAGGTATGTGAAATCATAGAATCAAGGTGTGTGAAGTCACAGAATGGAGGTGTGTGAAGTCATAGAATGGAGGTGCGTGAAGTCACAGAATGGAGGTGTGTGAAGTCATACAATGGAGGTGGGTGAAGTCACAGAATGGAGGTGTGTGAAGTCACAGAATGGAGGTGTGTTAAGTCACAGAATTGAGGTGTGTGAATTCATAGAATGGAGGTGTGTGAAGTCATAGAATGGAGGTGTGTGAAGTCATAGAATGGAGGTGTGTGAATTCATAGAATGGAGGTGTGTGAAGCCACAGAATGGAGGTTTGTGTACTCAAAATGGAGGTGTTTGAAGTCAAAGAATGGAGGTGTGTGAAGTCATAGAATGGAAGTGTGTGAAGTGATAGAATGGAGGTGTGTGAACCCAGAATGCAGGTTTGTGAAGTCACAGAATGGAGGTTTGTGAAGTCATACAATGGAGGTGTGTGAAGTCATAGAATGGATGTTTCTAAAGTAAGAATGAAGGTGTGTGAACTCATAGAATGGAGGTGTGTGAACTCATAGAATGGAGGTGTGTGAAGTCATGGAATGGAGGTGTGTGAAGTCCAAGAATGGAGGTGTGTGAACTCATAGAATGGAGGTGTGTGAACTCATAGAATGGAGGTGTGTGAAATCCAAGAATGGAGGTGTGTGAAGTCAAAGAATGGAGGTGTGTGAACTCACAGAATGGAGGTTGCCGGGGCCAACCGGCGGCAAACCAGGGTTCGCAGATTGGGGTTCCTGAAATCGGGGGCAAGGACTAGCAAGAAATACAAGAGAGACAGACACAGCGGGTCCGGGATGTCCGCAGTCCAGGTAAAGACTGCCGAGACTGCCGGTTTATTTTCCACTCCCCCTTCTTCCCTCCTCCTGACCCAGGGAACCTCCAGGTGTTACATTCATATGGTAATTCTCAGGTCATTTGCATAAAATAGGTCCAGAAAGCAATAAGACAATAAAGCCATCGTCTGATGCAAGCCAAGGTACAGTTTGATTCCACTCTGGCTCACAACAGGAGGTGTGTGAAGTCACAGAACTGAAGTGTGTGAAGTCAAAATGGAGGTGTGTGAAGTCACAGAATGGAGGTCTGTGAAGACACAGAATAGAGGTGTGTGAAGTCAGAATGGAGGTGTGTGAAGTCAGAATGGAGGTGTGTGAAATCATAGAATGGAGGTGTGTGAAGCCACAACGCAGGTGTGTGAACTCATGCAATGAAGGTGCGTGAAGTAAAATTGCAGGTGTGTGAAGTCATAGAATGGAGGTGTGTGAAGTCATAGAATGGAGGTGTGTGAAGTCACAGAATGGAGGACTGTGAACTCAGAATGGAGGTTTGTGAAGTCATGGAATGGAGGTGTGTGAAGTCACAGAATGGAGGTGTGTAAAGTCATAGAATGGAGGTGTGTGAAGTCATAAAATGGAGGTGTGTGAATTCATAGAATGGAGGTGTGTGAAGTCACAATGGAGTTGTGTGAAGTCATAGAATGGTTGTTTTTGATGTCAACGAATGGAGGTGTGTGAAGTCATAGAATGGAGGTGTGTGAAGTCAGATTGGAGGTGTGTGAAATCACAGAATGGAGGTGTGTCAACTCAGAAATGAGGTGTGTGAAGTCATAGAATGGAGGTGTGTGAAGTCATAGAATGGAGGTGTGTGAAATCATAGAATGGAGGTGTGTGAAGTCAAAGTATTGAGGTGTCTGAGGTCAGAATGGAGGTGTGTGAAGTCAGAATGGAGGTGTGTGAAGTCATAGAATGGAAGTGTGTGAAGTCATAGAATGGAGGACTGTGAACTCAGAATGGGGGTTGGTGAAGTCATAGAATGGAGGTGTGTGAACTCAGAATGGAGGTGTGTGAAGTCACAGAATGGAGGTGTGTGAAGTCATACAATGGAGGTGTGTGAAATCACAGAATGGAGGTGTGTGAATTCATAGAATTGAGGTGTGTGAAGTCATAGGATCGAGGTGTGTGAAGTCACAGAATGGAGGTGTGTGAAGTCACACAATGGAGGTGTGTGAAGTCTCGAATGGAGGTGTGCGGTCATAGAAGGGAGGTGGGTGAAGTCATAGAAAGAGGTGAGAGACGTCATAGAATGGAGGAGTGTGAAGTCATACAGTGGATGTGACTGAAGACACAGATTCGAGGTTTGTGAAGTCATGGAATGGAGGTGTGTAAAGCCAGAATGGAGGTGTGTGAAGTCATAGAATGGAGATTTGTGAATTCATAGAATGGAGGTGTGTGACGTCAAATTGAAGTGTGTGAAGTCATAGAATGGAGGTGTGTGAAGTCACAGAATGGAGGTGTGTGAAGTCATACAATGGAGGTGAGTGAAGTCAGAATGGAGGTGTGTGAAGTCACAGAATGGAGGTTTGTGAACTCAGAATGGAGGTGTGTGAAGTCATAGATGGAGGTGTGTGAAGTCATAGTATGGAGGTGTGTGAAACCATAGAATGGAGTTTTGTGAAGACACACAATGCAGCTGTGTGAAGTCAGAATGGTGGTGTGTGAAGTCATAGAATTGAGGTGTGTGAAGTCAGAATGGAGGTATGTGAAATCATAGAATCAAGGTGTGTGAAGTCACAGAATGGAGGTGTTTGAAGTCATAGAATGGAGGTGTGTGAAGTCACAGAATGAAGGTGTGTGAATCACAGAATGGAGGTATGTGAACTCACAATGGAGGTGGGTGAAGTCACAGAATGGAGGTGTGTGAAGTCATAGAATGGAGGTGTGTGAAGTCACAGAATGGAGGTGTGTGAATTCATAGAATGGAGGTGTGTGAAGTCATGGAATGGAGGTGTGTGAAGTCATAGAATGGAGGTGTGTGAATTCATAGAATGGAGGTGTGTGAAGTCACAGAATGGAGGTTTGTGTACTCAAAATGGAGGTGTTTGAAGTCAAAGAATGGAGGTGTGTGAAGTCATAGAATGGAAGTGTGTGAAATGATAGAATGGAGGTGTGTGAACCCAGAATGCAGGTTTGTGAAGTCACAGAATGGAGGTTTGTGAAGTCATACAATGGAGGTGTGTGAAGTCATAGAATGGATGTTTCTAAAGTAAGAATGAAGGTGTGTGAAGTCATAGAATGGAGGTGTGTGAAGTCATAGAATGGAGGTGTGTGAACTCTTAGAATGGAGGTGTGTGAACTCATAGAATGGAGGTGTGTGAAGTCCAAGAATGGAGGTGTGTGAAGTCAAAGAATGGAGGTGTGTGAACTCACAGAATGGAGGTTGCCGGGGCCAAACGGCGACAAACCAGGGTTCGCAGATTGGGGTTCCTGAAATCGGGGGCAAGGACTAGCAAGAAATACAAGAGAGACAGACACAGCGGGTCCGGGATGTCCCCAGTCCAGGTAAAGACTGCCGAGACTGCCGGTTTTTTTTCCACTCCCCCTTCTTCCCTCCTCCTGACCCAGGGAACCTCCAGGTGTTATATTCATATGGTAATTCTCAGGTCATTTGCATAGAATAGGGCCAGAAAGCAATAAGACAATAAAGCCATCATCTGATGCAAGCCAAGGTACAGTTTGATTCCACTCTGGCTCACAACAGGAGGTGTGTGAAGTCACAGAATTGAAGTGTGTGAAGTCAAAATGGAGGTGTGTGAAGTCACAGAATGGAGGTCTGTGAAGACACAGAATAGAGGTGTGTGAAGGCAGAATGGAGGTGTGTGAAGTCAGAATGGAGGTGTGTGAAATCATAGAATGGAGGTGTGTGAAGCCACAACGCAGGTGTGTGAACTCATGCAATGAAGGTGTGTGAAGTAAAATTGCAGGTGTGTGAAGTCATAGAAAGGAGGTGTGTGAAGTCACAGAATGGAGGTGTGTGAAGTCATAGAATGGAGGTGTGTGAAGTCACAGAATGGAGGTGTGTGAAGTCATAGAATGGAGGTGTGTGAAGTCATAGAATGGAGGACTGTGAACTCAGAATGAAGGTTTGTGAAGTCATAGAATGGAGGTGTGTGAAGTCACAGAATGGAGGTGTGTGAAGTCATAGAATGGAGGTGTGTGAAGTCATAAAATGGAGGTGTGTGAATTCATAGAATGGAGGTGTGTGAAGTCATAGAATGGTTGTTTTTGATGTCAACGAATGGAGGTGTGTGAAGTCATAGAAAGGAGGTGTGTGAAGTCAGATTGGAGGTGTGTGAAATCAAAGAATGGAGGTGTGTCAACTCAGAAATGAGGTGTGTGAAGTCATAGAATGGAGGTGTGTGAAGTCATAGAATGGAGGTGTGTGAAATCATAGAATGGAGGTGTGTAAAGTCAAAGAATTGAGGTGTGTGAGGTCAGAATGGAGGTGTGTGAAGTCAGAATGGAGGTGTGTGAAGTCATAGAATGGAAGTGTGTGAAGTAATAGAATGGAGGTCTGTGAACTCAGAATGGGGGTTGGTGAAGTCATAGAATGGAGGTGTGTGAAATCATAGAATGGAGGTGTGTGAAGTCAAAGAATTGAGGTGTGTGAGGTCAGAATGGAGGTGTGTGAAGTCAGAATTTAGGTGTGTGAAGTCATGGAATGGAAGTGTGTGAAGTCATAGAATGGAGGTCTGTGAACTCAAAATGGGGGTTGGTGAAGTCATAGAATGGAGGTGTGTGAACTCAGAATGGAGGTGTGTGAAGTCACAGAATGGAGGTGTGTGAAGTCATACAATGGAGGTGTGTGAAATCACAGAATGGAGGTGTGTGAATTCATAGAATGGAGGTGTGTGAAGTCATAGGATCGAGGTGTGTGAAGACACAGAATGGAGGTGTGTGAAGTCACAGAATGGAGGTGTGTGAAGTCACAGAATGGAGGTGTGTGAACTCAGAATGGAGGTGTGTGAAGCCACAGAATGGAGGTGTGTGAAGTCCTAGAATGCAAGTGTGTGAAGTCATAGAATGGAGGTGTGTGAAGGAAGAGTGGAGGTGTGTGAAGTCACAGAATGGAGGAGTGTGAACTCAGAATGGAGGTGTATGAAGTCACAGAATGGAGGTTTGTGAAGTCATAGAATGGAGGTGTGTGAAGTCAGAGAATGGATGTTTCTGAAGTAAGAATGAAGGTGTGTGAAGTCATAGAATGGAGGTGTGTGAAGTCAAATTGGAGGTGTGTGAACTCATAGAATGGAGGTGTGTGAACTCATAGAATGGAGGTGTGTGAAGTCATGGAATGGAGGTGTGTGAAGTCAAAAAATGGAGGTGTTTGAAGTGAAACAATAGAGGTGTGTGAAGTCACAGAATGAAGGTGTGTGAAGTCACAGAATGGAAGTGCGTAAAGTCAAAACGGAGGTGTGTGAAGTCACAGAATGGAGCTGTGTGAAATCAAAAAGTTGGTGTGTGAAGTCACAGAATGGAGGTGTGTGAAATCATAGAATGAAAGTGTGTGAAGTCACAGAATGGAGGTGTGAGAAGTCAGAATGAAGGTGTGTGAAGTCACAGAATGGAGGTGTGTGAAGTCACAGAATGGGTGTTTCTGAAGTAAGAATGAAGGTGTTTGAAGTCATAGAGTGGAGGTGTGTGAAGTCACAGCATTGAGGTGTGTGAATTCATAGAATGGAGGTGTGTGAAGTCATAGAATTGAGGTGTGTGAAGTCATAGAATGGAGGTGTGTGAAGTCATAAAATGGAGGTGTGTGAACTCATAGAATGGAGGTGTGTGAAGTCAAAATGGAGTTGTGTGAAGTCATAGAATGGTGTTTTTTGATGTCAACGAATGGAGGTGTGTGAAGTCATAGAATGGAGGTGTGTGAAGTCAGATTGGAGGTGTGTGAAATCACAGAATGGAGGTGTGTGAAGTCACAGAATGGACGTGTGTGAAATCAGAATGTAGGTGTGTGAAGCCACAGAATGGAGGTGTGTGAAGTCATAGAATGGAGTTGTGTGAAATCATAGAATGGAGGTGTGTGAAGTCACAGAATTAAGGTGTGTGTAGTTAGAATGGAGGTGTGTGAAGTCAGAATGGAGGTGAGTGAAGTCATAGAATGGAGGTGTGTGAAGTCATAGAATGGAGGACTGTGAACTCAGAATGGAGGTTTGTGAAGTCATAGAATGGAGGTGTGTGAACTCAGAATGGAGGTGTGTGAAGTCACAGAATGGAGGTGTGTGAAGTCATAGAATGGAGGTTTGTGAAATCACAGAATGGAGGTGTGTTAATTCATTGAATGGAGGTGTGTGAAGTCATAGGATCGAGGTGTGTGAAGTCACAGAATGGAGGTGTGTGAAGTCACAGAATGGAGGTGTGTGAAGTCACAGAATGGAGGTGTGTGAACTCAGAATGTAGGTGTGTGAAGCCACAGAATGGTGGTGTGTGAAGTCATAGAATGGAAGTGTGTGAAGTCATAGAAAGGAGGTGTGTGAACTCAGAATGGAGGTGTGTGAAGTCACAGAATGGAGGTTTGTGAAGTCATAGAATGGAGGTGTGTGAAGTCAGAGAATGGGTGTTTCTGAAGTAAGAATGAAGGTGTGTGTGAAGTCATAGAATTGAGATGTGTGAAGTCAAATTGGAGGTGTGTGAACTCATAGAATGCAGGTGTGTGAACTCATAGAATGGAGGTTTGTGAAGTCATGGAATGGCGGTGTGTGAAGTCAAAGAATGGAGGTGTGTGAAGTGAAACAATAGAGGTGTGTGAAGTCACAGAATGGAGGTGTGTGAAGTCACATATTGGAAGTGTGTGAAGTCAAAACGGAGGTGTGTGAAGTCACAGAATGGAGGTGTGTGAAGTCACAGAATGGAGGTGTGTGACGTCAAAAAGGTGGTGTGTGAAGTCACCGAATGGACGTGTGTGAATTCATAGAATGGAGCTGTGTGAAGTCAGAATGGAGGTGTGTGAAGTCAGAATGGAGGTGTGTGAAGTCAGAATGGAGGTGTGTGAAGTCACAGAATGGAGGTGTGTGAAGTCATAGAATGGAGGTGTGTGAAATCATAGAATGAAGGTGTGTGAAGTCAGAATGGAGTTGTGTCACGTCACAGAATTGAGATCTGTGAAGTCAGAGAATGGAGGTGTGTGAAGTCAGAATGAAGGTGTTTGAAGTCATAGAATGGAGGTGTGTGCAGTCACAGAATGGAGGTGTGTGAAGTCATAGAATGGAGCTGTGTGAAGTCAAAGAATTGAGGTGTGTGAAGTCATAGAATGGAGGTGTGTGAAGTCACAGAATTGAGGTGTGTGAAGTCAGAATGGAGGTGTGTGAAGTCATAGAGTGAGGTGGGCGAAGTCATAGAAAGGAGGTGTGGGAAGTCATAGAATGGAAGTGTGTGAAGTCATAGAAAGGAGGTGTGTGAACTCAGAATGGAGGTGTGTGAAGTCACAGAATGGAGGTTTGTGAAGTCATAGAATGGAGGTGTGTGAAGTCAGAGAATGGATGTTTCTGAAGTAAGAATGAAGGTGTGTGAAGTCATAGAATTGAGATGTGTGAAGTCAAATTGGAGGTGTGTGAACTCATAGAATGGAGGTGTGTGAACTCATAGAATGGAGGTTTGTGAAGTCAATGAATGGCGGTGTGTGAAGTCAAAGAATGGAGGTGTGTGAAGTGAAACAATAGAGGTGTGTGAAGTCACAGAATGGAGGTGTGTGAAGTCACATATTGGAAGTGTGTGAAGTCAAAACGGAGGTGTGTGAAGTCACAGAATGGAGGTGTGTGAAGTCACAGAATGGAGGTGTGTGACGTCAAAAAGGTGGTGTGTGAAGTCACAGAATGGAGGTGTGTGAATTTATAGAATGGAGCTGTGTGAAGTCAGAATGGAGGTGTGTCAAGTCAGAATGGAGGTGTGTGAAGTCAGAATGGAGGTGTGTGAAGTCACAGAATGGAGGTGTGTGAAGTCATAGAATGGAGGTGTGTGAAATCATAGAATGAAGGTGTGTGAAGTCAGAATGGAGTTGTGTCACGTCACAGAATTGAGGTCTGTGAAGTCAGAGAATGGAGGTGTGTGAAGTCAGAATGAAGGTGTTTGAAGTCATAGAATGGAGGTGTGTGCAGTCACAGAATGGAGGTGTGTGAAGTCATAGAATGGAGGTGTGTGCAGTCACAGAATGGAGGTGTGTGAAGTCACAGAATGGAGGTGTGTGAAGTCAGAATGGAGGTGTGTGAAGTCATAGAGTGAGGTGGGCGAAGTCATAGAAAGGAGGTGTGGGAAGTCATAGAATGGAGGAGTGTGAAATCATAGAGTGGAGGTGAGTGAAGTCACAGATTCGAGGTCTGTGATGTCATAGAATGGAGGTGTGTGAAGTCAGAATGGAGGTTTTTAAAATCACAGAATGGAGTTTTGTGAAGTCACAGAATGGAGGTGTGTGAACTCATAGAATGGAGGTGTGTGAAGTCACAATGGAGGTGTGTGACGTCATAGAATTTAGGTGTGTGAAGTCACAAAATGGAGGTGTGTGAAGTCATAGAATGGAGGTGAGTGAAGTCATAGAATGGAGGTGTGTGAAGTCAGAATGGAGGTGTGTGAAGTCACAGAATTGAGGTGTGTGAAGTCACAGAATGGAGGTGTGTGAAGTCAGAATGAAGGTTTGTGAAATCACAGAATGGAGGTGTGTGAACTCAGAATCGAGGTGTGTGAACTCATAGAATGGAAGTGTGTGAACTCATGGAATGGAGGTTTGTGAAATCATGGAATGGAGGTGTGTAAAGTCAAAGAATGGAGGTGTGTGAAGTGAAACAATAGAGGTGTGTGAAGTCACAGAATGGAGGTGTGTGAAGTCACAGATTGGAAGTGTGTGGTCAAAACGGAGGTGTGTGAAATCACAGAATGGAAGTGTGTGAAGTCACAGAATGGAGGTGTGTGAAGTCAAAAAGATGGTGTGTGAAGTCACAGAATGGAGGTGTGTGAATTCATAGAATGGAGCTGTGTGAAGTCAGAATGGAGGTGTGTGAAGTCAGAATGGGGGGTGTGAAGTTAGAATGGAAGTGTGTGAAGTCACAGAATGGAGGCGTGTGAAGTCATAGAATGGAGGTGTGTGAAATCATAGATTGGAGGTGTGTGAAGTCAGAATGGAGGTGTGTCAAGTCACAGATTTGAGGTGTGTGAAGTCAGAGAATGGAGGTGTGTGAAGTCAGAATGAAGGTGTGTGAAGTCACAGAAAGGAGGTGTGTGAAGTCACACAATGGATGTTTGTGAAGTAAGAATGAAGGTGTTTGAAGTCATAGAATGGAGGTGTGTGAAGTCACAGAATGGAGGTGTATGAAGTCATAGAATACAGGTGTGTGAAGTCATAGAATTGAGGTGTGTGAAGTCATAGAATGGAGGTGTGTGAAGTCACAGAATGGAGGTGTGTGAAGTCAGAATGGAGGTGTGTGAAGTCATAGACTGAGGTGGGTGAAGTCATAGAAAGGAGGTGTGGGAAGTCATAGAATGGAGGACTGTGAAGTCATAGAGTGGAGGTGAGTGAAGTCACAGATTCGAGTTCTGTGATGTCATAGAATGGAGATGTGTGAAGTCAGAATGGAGGTGTGTGAAATCAAAGAATGGAGATGTGTGAACTCATAGAATGGAGTTGTGTGACGTCACAATGGAAGTGTGTGAAGTCATAGAATGGAGGTGTGAGAAGTCACAGAATGGAGGTGTGTGAAGTCATAAAATGAAGGTGTGTGAAGTCAGAATGGAGGTGTGTGAAGTCACAGAATGGAGGTGTGTGAACTCAGAATGGAGGTGTGTGCAGTCATAGATGGAGGTGTGTGAAGTCATAGTATGGAGGTGTGTGAAATCACAGAATGGAGTTTTGTGAAGTCACAGAATGGAGCTGTGTGAAGTCAGAACGGAGGTGTGTGAAGTCATAGAATGGAGGTGTGTGAAGTCAGAATGGAGGTTTGTGAACTCATAGAATGGAGGTGTGTGAACTCATAGAATGGAGGTGTGTGAAGTCATGGAATGGAGGTGTGTGAAGTCAAAAAATGGAGGTGTTTGAAGTGAAACAATAGAGGTGTGTGAAGTCACAGAATGAAGGTGTGTGAAGTCACAGAATGGAAGTGCGTAAAGTCAAAACGGAGGTGTGTGAAGTCACAGAATGGAGCTGTGTGAAATCAAAAAGTTGGTGTGTGAAGTCACAGAATGGAGGTGTGTGAAATCATAGAATGAAAGTGTGTGAAGTCACAGAATGGAGGTGTGAGAAGTCAGAATGAAGGTGTGTGAAGTCACAGAATGGAGGTGTGTGAAGTCACAGAATGGGTGTTTCTGAAGTAAGAATGAAGGTGTTTGAAGTCATAGAGTGGAGGTGTGTGAAGTCACAGCATTGAGGTGTGTGAATTCATAGAATGGAGGTGTGTGAAGTCATAGAATTGAGGTGTGTGAAGTCATAGAATGGAGGTGTGTGAAGTCATAAAATGGAGGTGTGTGAACTCATAGAATGGAGGTGTGTGAAGTCAAAATGGAGTTGTGTGAAGTCATAGAATGGTGTTTTTTGATGTCAACGAATGGAGGTGTGTGAAGTCATAGAATGGAGGTGTGTGAAGTCAGATTGGAGGTGTGTGAAATCACAGAATGGAGGTGTGTGAAGTCACAGAATGGACGTGTGTGAAATCAGAATGTAGGTGTGTGAAGCCACAGAATGGAGGTGTGTGAAGTCATAGAATGGAGTTGTGTGAAATCATAGAATGGAGGTGTGTGAAGTCACAGAATTAAGGTGTGTGTAGTTAGAATGGAGGTGTGTGAAGTCAGAATGGAGGTGAGTGAAGTCATAGAATGGAGGTGTGTGAAGTCATAGAATGGAGGACTGTGAACTCAGAATGGAGGTTTGTGAAGTCATAGAATGGAGGTGTGTGAACTCAGAATGGAAGTGTGTGAAGTCACAGAATGGAGGTGTGTGAAGTCATAGAATGGAGGTTTGTGAAATCACAGAATGGAGGTGTGTTAATTCATTGAATGGAGGTGTGTGAAGTCATAGGATCGAGGTGTGTGAAGTCACAGAATGGAGGTGTGTGAAGTCACAGAATGGAGGTGTGTGAAGTCACAGAATGGAGGTGTGTGAACTCAGAATGTAGGTGTGTGAAGCCACAGAATGGTGGTGTGTGAAGTCATAGAATGGAAGTGTGTGAAGTCATAGAAAGGAGGTGTGTGAACTCAGAATGGAGGTGTGTGAAGTCACAGAATGGAGGTTTGTGAAGTCATAGAATGGAGGTGTGTGAAGTCAGAGAATGGATGTTTCTGAAGTAAGAATGAAGGTGTGTGTGAAGTCATAGAATTGAGATGTGTGAAGTCAAATTGGAGGTGTGTGAACTCATAGAATGCAGGTGTGTGAACTCATAGAATGGAGGTTTGTGAAGTCATGGAATGGCGGTGTGTGAAGTCAAAGAATGGAGGTGTGTGAAGTGAAACAATAGAGGTGTGTGAAGTCACAGAATGGAGGTGTGTGAAGTCACATATTGGAAGTGTGTGAAGTCAAAACGGAGGTGTGTGAAGTCACAGAATGGAGGTGTGTGAAGTCACAGAATGGAGGTGTGTGACGTCAAAAAGGTGGTGTGTGAAGTCACCGAATGGACGTGTGTGAATTCATAGAACGGAGCTGTGTGAAGTCAGAATGGAGGTGTGTGAAGTCAGAATGGAGGTGTGTGAAGTCAGAATGGAGGTGTGTGAAGTCACAGAATGGAGGTGTGTGAAGTCATAGAATGGAGGTGTGTGAAATCATAGAATGAAGGTGTGTGAAGTCAGAATGGAGTTGTGTCACGTCACAGAATTGAGATCTGTGAAGTCAGAGAATGGAGGTGTGTGAAGTCAGAATGAAGGTGTTTGAAGTCATAGAATGGAGGTGTGTGCAGTCACAGAATGGAGGTGTGTGAAGTCATAGAATGGAGCTGTGTGAAGTCAAAGAATTGAGGTGTGTGAAGTCATAGAATGGAGGTGTGTGAAGTCACAGAATTGAGGTGTGTGAAGTCAGAATGGAGGTGTGTGAAGTCATAGAGTGAGGTGGGCGAAGTCATAGAAAGGAGGTGTGGGAAGTCATAGAATGGAAGTGTGTGAAGTCATAGAAAGGAGGTGTGTGAACTCAGAATGGAGGTGTGTGAAGTCACAGAATGGAGGTTTGTGAAGTCATAGAATGGAGGTGTGTGAAGTCAGAGAATGGATGTTTCTGAAGTAAGAATGAAGGTGTGTGAAGTCATAGAATTGAGATGTGTGAAGTCAAATTGGAGGTGTGTGAACTCATAGAATGGAGGTGTGTGAACTCATAGAATGGAGGTTTGTGAAGTCAATGAATGGCGGTGTGTGAAGTCAAAGAATGGAGGTGTGTGAAGTGAAACAATAGAGGTGTGTGAAGTCACAGAATGGAGGTGTGTGAAGTCACATATTGGAAGTGTGTGAAGTCAAAACGGAGGTGTGTGAAGTCACAGAATGGAGGTGTGTGAAGTCACAGAATGGAGGTGTGTGACGTCAAAAAGGTGGTGTGTGAAGTCACAGAATGGAGGTGTGTGAATTCATAGAATGGAGCTGTGTGAAGTCAGAATGGAGGTGTGTCAAGTCAGAATGGAGGTGTGTGAAGTCAGAATGGAGGTGTGTGAAGTCACAGAATGGAGGTGTGTGAAGTCATAGAATGGAGGTGTGTGAAATCATAGAATGAAGGTGTGTGAAGTCAGAATGGAGTTGTGTCACGTCACAGAATTGAGGTCTGTGAAGTCAGAGAATGGAGGTGTGTGAAGTCAGAATGAAGGTGTTTGAAGTCATAGAATGGAGGTGTGTGCAGTCACAGAATGGAGGTGTGTGAAGTCATAGAATGGAGGTGTGTGCAGTCACAGAATGGAGGTGTGTGAAGTCACAGAATGGAGGTGTGTGAAGTCAGAATGGAGGTGTGTGAAGTCATAGAGTGAGGTGGGCGAAGTCATAGAAAGGAGGTGTGGGAAGTCATAGAATGGAGGAGTGTGAAATCATAGAGTGGAGGTGAGTGAAGTCACAGATTCGAGGTCTGTGATGTCATAGAATGGAGGTGTGTGAAGTCAGAATGGAGGTTTTTAAAATCACAGAATGGAGTTTTGTGAAGTCACAGAATGGAGGTGTGTGAACTCATAGAATGGAGGTGTGTGAAGTCACAATGGAGGTGTGTGACGTCATAGAATTTAGGTGTGTGAAGTCACAAAATGGAGGTGTGTGAAGTCATAGAATGGAGGTGAGTGAAGTCATAGAATGGAGGTGTGTGAAGTCAGAATGGAGGTGTGTGAAGTCACAGAATTGAGGTGTGTGAAGTCACAGAATGGAGGTGTGTGAAGTCAGAATGAAGGTTTGTGAAATCACAGAATGGAGGTGTGTGAACTCAGAATCGAGGTGTGTGAACTCATAGAATGGAAGTGTGTGAACTCATGGAATGGAGGTTTGTGAAATCATGGAATGGAGGTGTGTAAAGTCAAAGAATGGAGGTGTGTGAAGTGAAACAATAGAGGTGTGTGAAGTCACAGAATGGAGGTGTGTGAAGTCACAGATTGGAAGTGTGTGGTCAAAACGGAGGTGTGTGAAATCACAGAATGGAAGTGTGTGAAGTCACAGAATGGAGGTGTGTGAAGTCAAAAAGATGGTGTGTGAAGTCACAGAATGGAGGTGTGTGAATTCATAGAATGGAGCTGTGTGAAGTCAGAATGGAGGTGTGTGAAGTCAGAATGGGGGGTGTGAAGTTAGAATGGAAGTGTGTGAAGTCACAGAATGGAGGCGTGTGAAGTCATAGAATGGAGGTGTGTGAAATCATAGATTGGAGGTGTGTGAAGTCAGAATGGAGGTGTGTCAAGTCACAGATTTGAGGTGTGTGAAGTCAGAGAATGGAGGTGTGTGAAGTCAGAATGAAGGTGTGTGAAGTCACAGAAAGGAGGTGTGTGAAGTCACACAATGGATGTTTGTGAAGTAAGAATGAAGGTGTTTGAAGTCATAGAATGGAGGTGTGTGAAGTCACAGAATGGAGGTGTATGAAGTCATAGAATACAGGTGTGTGAAGTCATAGAATTGAGGTGTGTGAAGTCATAGAATGGAGGTGTGTGAAGTCACAGAATGGAGGTGTGTGAAGTCAGAATGGAGGTGTGTGAAGTCATAGACTGAGGTGGGTGAAGTCATAGAAAGGAGGTGTGGGAAGTCATAGAATGGAGGACTGTGAAGTCATAGAGTGGAGGTGAGTGAAGTCACAGATTCGAGTTCTGTGATGTCATAGAATGGAGATGTGTGAAGTCAGAATGGAGGTGTGTGAAATCAAAGAATGGAGATGTGTGAACTCATAGAATGGAGTTGTGTGACGTCACAATGGAAGTGTGTGAAGTCATAGAATGGAGGTGTGAGAAGTCACAGAATGGAGGTGTGTGAAGTCATAAAATGAAGGTGTGTGAAGTCAGAATGGAGGTGTGTGAAGTCACAGAATGGAGGTGTGTGAACTCAGAATGGAGGTGTGTGCAGTCATAGATGGAGGTGTGTGAAGTCATAGTATGGAGGTGTGTGAAATCACAGAATGGAGTTTTGTGAAGTCACAGAATGGAGCTGTGTGAAGTCAGAACGGAGGTGTGTGAAGTCATAGAATGGAGGTGTGTGAAGTCAGAATGGAGGTTTGTGAACTCATAGAATGGAGGTGTGTGAAGTCACAATGGAGGTGAGTGAAGTCATAGAATGGAGGTGGGTGAAGTCACAAAATGGAGGTGTGTGAAGTCATAGAATGGAGGTGTGTGAAGTCATAGAATGGAGGTGTGTGAAGTCACAGAATGGAGGTGTGTGAACTCAAAATCGAGGTGTGTGAAGTCACAGAATGGAGGTGTGTGAAGTCATAGTATGGAGGTGTGTGAAGTGAGAATGGACATGTGTGAAGTCACAGAATTGAGGTGTGTGAACCCACAATGGAGGTGTGTGAAGTCACAGAATGGAGGTTTGTGAAGTCATACAATGGGGGTGTGTGAAGTCATAGAATGGATGTTTCTAAAGTAAGAATTAAGGTGTGTGAAGTCATAGAATGGAGGTGTGTGAAGTCAAAATGGAGGTGTGTGAACTCATAGAATGGTGGTGTGTGAACTCATAGAATGGTGGTGTATGCAGTCATGGAATGGAGGTGTGTTAAGGCACAGAATGGAGGTGTGTGAAGTCATAGAATGGAGGTGTGTGAAGTCATAAAATGGAGGTGTGTGAACTCATAGAATGGAGGTGTGTGAAGTCACAATGGAGGTGTGTGAAGTCATAGAATGGTGGTTTTTGATGTCAACGAATGGAGGTGTGTGAAGTCATAGAATGGAGGTGTGTGAAGTCAGATTGGAGGTGTGTGAAATCACAGAGTAGAGGTGTGTCAACTCAGAAATGAGGTGTGTGAAGTCATAGAATATAGGTGTGTGAAGTCATAGAATGGAAGGGTGTGAAATCATAGAATGGAGGTCTGTGAACTCAGAATGGGGGTTTGTGAAGTCATAGAATGGAGGTGTGTGAACTCAGAATGGAGGTGTGTGAAGTCACAGAATGGAGGTGTGTGAAGTCATAGAATGGAGGTGTGTGAAGTCATAGAATGGAAGTGTGTGAAGTCAGAATGGAGGTTTGTGAACTCAGAATGGGGGTTTGTGAAGTCATACAATGGAGGTGTGTGAAGTCACAGAATGGAGGTGTGTGAAGTCACAGAATGGACGTGTGTGAAATCACAGAATGGAGGTGTGTGAATTCATAGAATGGAGGTGTGTGAAGTCATAGGATCGAGGTGTGTGAAGTCAGAGAATGGAGGTGTGTGAAGTCACAGAATGGAGGTGTGTGAAGTCACAGAATGGAGGTGTGTGAACTCAGAATGGAGGTGTGTGAAGCCACAGAATGGAGGTGTGTGAAGTCATAGAATGGATGTGTGTGAAGTCATAGAATGGAGGTGTGTGAAGGCAGAATGGAGGTGTGTGAAGTCACAGAATGGAGGTGTGTGAACTCTGAATGGAGGTGTGTGAAGTCACAGAATGGAGGTTTGTGAAGTCATAGAATGGAGGTGTGTGAAGTCAGATAATGGATGATTCTGAAGTAAGAATGAAGGTGTGTGAAGTCAGAGAATGGAGGTGTGTGAAGTAAAATTGGAGGTGTGTGAACTCATAGAATGGAGGTATGTGAATGTTTATGAAATTTAACAATAAGGAGCACACAAATATCAACTCCTTAGGGACACAACAAAGGCAGTACTCAGAGGAAAATTTATAGCGCTGAGTGCCTACAACAGCAAGTTGGAAAAATGGCAAACCAACTAGTTAATGTCTCACCTTAACCTCCTGGAAAAAGAGCAACAAACCAACCCTAAACCCATTAGGAGAAAGCAAATTATTAAAATCAAAGCAGAATTAAATGATTTGGAATAAAAAAATCTATAGAAAGAATCAACCAAACAAGGAGTTGGTTCTTTGAAAGAATTAACAAAATTGACAACCCCTTAGCAAATCTTACCAAAAAAAGAAGAGAGCATATCGAAATAAATAAAATCGCAGATGAAAATGGAAATATCACGACAGAAATTACCAAGATCCACAATATCATGACGAATACTTCTCAAAACTTTACGCCAACAAATTTGAGAATCTAGAACAAATGGATGAATTCCTAGACAATATTAACATACCCACAGTGAGCCCAGAAGAGCTAACCCAACTCAACAGGATTATTTCACGCTCTGAAATAGAAATGGAAATTAGACAACTTCCACCGAAAAAGAGTCCAGGGCCAGATGGATTCACAGCTGAATTGTATAAGGTCTTCAAAGCAGAGCTCACACCAATACTCCTCAAGCTCTTCAACGAAATTGAAAATGAAGGTTCTTTACCAAACTCATTCTGTGAAGCCAGTGTATCCCTCATCCCCAAACCAGACAGAGATTCATCAAAGAAAGAGAACTATAGACCCATTTCTTTGATGAACATCGATGCAAAACTTCTCAACAAAATACTGGCCAACCGTCTACAACAACTCATCAAAAAAATTATACACTATGATCAAACTGGATTCATCACAGGGAGGCAAAGCTGGTTCAACATACACAAATCAATTAATATAATTCGACACATAAACAGGAGCAATGACAAAAATCACATGATTTTCTCAATAGATGCGGAAAAGGCATTTGACAAGATCCAAAACCCCTTTATGTTAAAAGATGTGGAGAAACTAGGAATCCATGGAACATTTCTCAATGTAATAAAGGCTGTGTATGAGAAACCCACTGCTAGAATTATACTTAATGGTGAAAATCTAAAGCCATTCCCTCTAAAATCAGGAATGAGACAAGGATGCCCACTCTCTCCACTCCTTTTTAACATAGTACTAGAATTCCTAGGCAGTGCAATAAGGCAAGAAGCAAGCATAAAGGGGATCCAAGTAGGGAAAGAGGAAATAAAACTATCCCTCTTTGCAGATGACATGATTCTGTATTTAAAGAATCGTATAGACTCTACTCCCAAGCTTCTTGAGCTGATCCAAAACTTTGGAAGGGTAGCAGGCCATAAAATCAACCCTCACAAATCAACTGCCTTCCTTTACGCCAACAGTGAGAGGAACGAGGCAATAATTAGGAAAGAAACTCCTTTCACAATAGCCTCAAAGAAAATAAAGTACCTAGCAATTAGCTTAACTAAGAATGTAAAGGACTGTTTAGATGAAAAGTTTAAAACCCTAAAAAAGGAAATTAAAGCAGAACTAAGGAAATGGAAATACCTCCCATACTCCTGGATTGGAAGAATCAACCTTGTGAAAATGACAATCTTGCCAAGGGCTATCTACCAATTCAGTGCAATACCCATCAACATCCCAATGTCATTCTTTAAAGAAATAGAAGAGGCAATTCAAAATTTCATTTGGAATAATAAAAGACCCCGTATAGCAAAAACACTTCTTAGCAGAAAGAACAGCGCTGGGGGAATTTCAATTCCAAACTTTAGAATCTATTACAGAGCTATAATTCTCAAAACAGCTTGGTACTGGCACAAGAACAGGCCTGAAGTCCAATGGAATAGAACTGCGGACCCAGATATTAAACCACAGACCTATGGCCACCTAATCTTTGACAAGGGAGCCAAAAAAATAGAATGAAAGAAAGATAGCCTCTTCAACAAGTTGTGCTGGCAGAACTGGTTAAGCACCTGCAGAAAACTGAAGGTGGGTCCTTCTTTGTCACCTTGCACTAGAATTAACTCCAAATGGATCAAAGACCTGGAGGTAAAAGCTGACACACTGAAAAGTTTACAGGAAAGAATAGGAGATACATTAGGCCTCCTTGGCACAGGTCGAATCTTTCTTAATAAGGACCAAGAGTCACAACAAATCAGAGAAAGGCTGGATAAGTGGGACTGCATTAAACTGCAGAGCTTTTGTATGGCAACGGATATAGCTAGTAAACTAACCAGGAAGCCTACAGAGTGGGAGAAGATCTTCACCAACCAAACAACGGACAAAGGCCTCATATCTAAAATATATCAACAACTCAAAAAATTGAATCACTCCAAAACTAACCTCCAAAGTAACACCCATCCCATTAAAAATGGGCCAAAGAATTAAAGAGAGTCTTCTCTGAAGAAGAAACAGAAATGGCCTATAGACACATGAAGAAACGCTCCACATCTCTGGTCATAAAAGAAATGCCAATCAAAACAGCTCTAAGATTCAACCTCACTCCAGTTAGAATGGCCAGGATCAGGAAAACGAATGACAACAGATGCTGGTGGGGATGTGGCCAGGAGGGATCATTACTACACTGTTGGTGGGAGTGCAAACTCGTTCAACCACTGTGGAAAGCAGTGTGGCAGTGCCTCAAAAGGCTAAATATAGAACTCCCCTATGACCCAGCAATTCCAGTACTTGGCATTTACCCAACAATCCAGAAGCAAGGGCATACTAATCCCACTAGCACAACAATGTTCATTGCAGCACTATTCACCATAGCAAAGATATGGAACCAACCCAGATGTCCCTCAGTTGATGAGTGGATCTACAAGTTGTGGTATTTGTACACAAGGGAATTCTATGCTGCTGTCAGAAAGAATGACATCGCCCCATTTGTTAGGAAATGGAAAGACTTAGAACAAATCATATTAAGTGAAGTAAGCGAGACTCAAAGGAACTTAGGCTCAGTGGTTTCCCTCATTCGTCATAATCAGTAGAAACCTTGGGCTCTACTAGCAGAGATTTGCAATAGAGCAAAAGGCCATATATAAGGCCACATAATGTGAAGTTAATTGAAAGGACCTCCAGGATATTGAAACAAAAGAAACATAATAAATGATTGTTGTCCTTAATGTACTATGTTGTCTCTCACCTCCTTTGCTGTCCCTCGGTTATCCGATATTGGTATAATATCTCACTTTGTTATCTGATATATTGAATTTATTTGTATTTGGATATTTGAAATTTGATAGGGAAGGGGGGAAAACCAAGACGGGTGGGGGGTGTGGGGTTGGAGGCAAATGGGTACCAAGACATGTGAAAGGGTATCAATGTATGTGAATTAATGCACCTTCTATCTGGCAAATATCATGTAACCCTTTTACTAATTACAATAAAAAGAATTTAAAAAAAAAGAAAGTTGTAGTGTGTGGGGAGGATGATGGGGTCAAATACATTTCTTCTTAGAAATATACCTCATCTGCTTGCCCTGGATTTTCCTGGCCTTCTTCTTAGAGAAATGCCTGTTATACTGGATTTGTGGCTGGGCAATGATCTAGCATGTACATCTTCGAGTAAGACAGCCAGAATTTCCATGCCTGAGACTCGAGTTTCCTGAACTTTGGCAACAGCACAGCAACATCTTTCTTCCTCCTGAGCCACAGGCCAAGTGACCTGGCTTGAGTTCGTTGTTAGTTACAGTGGCTTGGTTACCAGGGTTCCATAATCTGTTCCATTGTGAGGGAGGCAGGGTCACCTTTCAGGGCCCAATGACCAAAGATCCTTGCTCACAGAAGACCTCACCAAAGACATACTGGAGGCTGAATCTCTCCTCCAGTCTCACAATATACATGTGGATGTAGTAAACAGCACACCTTATTTGTCCAATCCCAATGTCTTCCACTAGGCCCAACTACCAGTCAGGTCTCAGGCTCAAGGAGCCTTTCTTAGGTAAGATCCAAACTTAAGGGTCAATATTGCCCTCATCCTTTACAAAACATTTGCTTCACAGTGCCTTCTCTGCCTTCATTTTGCCCCTTGTCGAATTTTTTTTGTTTTTGCTAGTCTTGAGACTTGACCTTAGAGTGTGAACATTGTTCTTGGGCTTTCTTTAGGCTTTAGCTGTCCCACCGAGACACAGCACCACTTGGAGCGTTTTCTATGTATGTGGTAATGAGGAATCAAACCAGAGTCTTTTTGCGTGGTAGCCAAGGACTCTACCACTAGGTCAAACACACAGGGCATCTTGCACATATTTTTGACGTCAATCTACTAGGATATACTAGGATATTATTAGGTTTCTGTATCCTAATCAATTTTTTCCTGATGATTAGCTTTGCTGTGATGTGTAAAAAATGCAGAGGGAAGAACACAGAAGAATTAGTGAAATTAAAAAAAAGCATTACACACATAGATAAGTGTTCTTTCTTTGTAGGACAAAGGATATTTTGATATGATGATGATGACTTTATAATTACTATGTCAGGGTTGAGAGTTTGGCATAGTGGTAGAGTGCTTGCCTAGCATCCATGAAGATCTGGGTTTGATTGCTCAGTATCTCATAGATAGAAAACCTAGATGTGGCACTGTGGCTCAAGTGGCAGAGGGCTAGACTTGAGAAAACCCGAGGACAGTGCTCAGGCCCTGAATTCAAGCCCCAAGACTGGCAGAAAGATAAAAGAAAATAAAAATGCTTTTTACGAGCTACTACACTCACAGCATTTGCTTCTGTAATCTTCGCTTCTGCATCTTGTGAAATACCCCTTTCCATCAACGTAGACAAGAAAAACAGATCCATCCCATGGTCCACTGTGAGGCCACTGGTTGGGCTAAGAGCTAGTCGTGCAGCAACACATAAGTTTTACTCTAATACTTTCCAAACTTTGTACTCAAATATGCTACCTACTTACCAACTTAGGTCACTTATCATTATGCTATACATTTTCTTCATTACTACAATGTTGTTGCACTCCTACGTTAATCCTCTTGCACCTCCCCTGACCTCTCTCATTCTTTTTTTCTATCTCTGGACCTCTGCTCGTCTTTCAACCCTTATACTGCACGGATCTACACTTGATGGCTGTTGAGCAATATTGTATATGTAGGTAGTTAATTATTCTCTAGGCTCAGAGGGACTTAAAGACAATAGAGATTGCATTGAGAGGCTTATTGTTTTGGGTATAAATCGCTTATCAGTGGTTGTATTAGGCTGGTCTGTAAGTGCACAAAAAGAAAGAGTGATAATACCAATCAAAACTTGTGAACATCTAGTGTCTGCCAGCTACAGAGGTCTAGGTTGGTTATATCTGAAAAACTATAATCGTATTTAGTAGTAATCTTGCTCCCATTTTCAAATGGGCAGAACAAGAAACTCAAGAAAAATGTCAAATCAAGAAACAACATCCCCCACCCAATGTAAACAGACAATGGAACAGTCACTGGCAAACCTAGAGGAGAGTCTTCCAATTGCTACACAAATGCAATTGATAAACATCATTAATGAAAAATGTGAAAATATAAAGAAAGAGATAATGGAGGAAGCCATACCTGAACAAGAGGAAAGCAAAAACAAGGTGATAAGTGAAAAAGACGAAGCCATAAAGGAGGCCATAATAAAGGTTTTTCAAAGAAAGATGGATGAATTCAAAGAATCCACAAATAAAAACGTGACCAAACTCCAGCAAATGTCCAAAGAAAATAAAGCTACTGAGCTAACCACTCAAAAGGAAATCAAGGAGATAAAGAAATCTATACATGATCTAAAACAAGAGATGCAAGGCATCAAAAGTGAGCAATTAGAAGCAAGGGAGATGAAAAATAAAGTAGATAGCTTTGATAGCAGGTTAGACATTGCAGAGGAGAGAATTTCCGTGGCTGAAGATAATTTAGGTATTATTAAGAACAGAAAATGAGTCAATCCAAATCTAGGAAATATGAGAGAGCGCTTCAGGAGGTCCAAGATACAATTAGGAAGCCTAATTTAAGGCTAGTTGGTACTGAGGAGGGCGTGGAGAAAGAGCTCAATGGTATTGAAAATATACTTCAGGGAATCATCTCAGAGAATTTCCCAAATATCCAGAAGGGCAGGCCCATCCAGATACGAGAAGCTTTTAGAACCCCAAACAGACCTGACCAGAAAAGAACATCCCACCGCCACATTGTGATCCGAACTGGATCAATAGAAACGAAAGGAAAGATCCTAAAGGTAGCCAGGGAAAAGGGATCAGTAACCTACAAAGGCAAACCAATCAGAATAACCCCAGATTTCTCAGCAGAGACCATGCAAGCACGAAGTGACTGGAAGCATATATGTCATGCCCTTAAATCAAATAACTACCAACCAAGAATACTGTAGCCAGCTAAGCTCTCATTCATAACTGAGGGAAAAATAAAAACATTCCATTCCAGGGAAAAGCTGCAACAATATGTCGAAACAAAACCAACACTACAGAGAATTCTCAAAGATGCTCTATACATAGAAAACCAAAATAAATGCAATATAGGGAAAGAAATGGCACCTAAACAGCATACCATCTAAGGACCACAAGAACTGTCAAGACACAGGCCCTACTAAAACTTTTAAAAATGGCAGGAACTAATAAATATCTCTCAATCCTAACTCTCAATATCAATGGACTTAACTCTCCAATTAAACGGCATAGGATGTCTAGTTGGATCAAAAAGCAAGAGCCATCGTTCTGCTGACTTCAAGAGACACATCTTACCCAAAAACAATCATCTTTTGAAAGTGAGAGGTTGGAATAAACTCTATCAAGCTAACTGCCCCCATAAACAGGCTAGAGTTGCCATCCTCATATCAGATACAATAGACTTCAAACTAAAATTAGTAAGAAAAGACAAAGAAGGTTACTACATACTACTAGACGGATCTTTCCTCCCGGAAGACATAACAATCCTAAATATTTACACACCCAATCCCGGAGCTCCAAACTTCATCAAGCAAACTTTACTTACAATGAAACCATACATAGATCGAAATACAGTGATTGTTGGTGAGTTTAACACACCACTCTCACCTATGGACAGATCAACAAGGCAAAAACTCAAAAGAGAAACCTTAGAACTGAACAATTATATAGACCGACTAGATGTAACAGACATCTGCAGAATATTCCACCCAGTAACACCACAATATACGTTTTTCTCAGCAGCACATGGAACATTTTCCAAAATAGACCACATCTTAGGCCATAAAGCAAACCTGGACAGATTCAGAAACACTGAAATTATTCCATGCACACTCTCAGACCATAAAGGCATCAAATTGGAGCTGAACACACATCTCCACCAAAGAAAACCCTGTAACTCATGGAGACTGAACAACACATTGTTGAATCAAAAACAATGGGTAATCGAAGAGATCAGAACAGATATCCAACTGTTTATGAAATTTAACAATAAGGAGCACACAAATATCAACTCCTTAGGGACACAACAAAGGCAGTACTCAGAGGAAAATTTATAGCGCGGGGTGCCTACAACAGCAAGTTGGAAAAATGGCAAACCAACTAGTTAATGTCTCACCTTAACCTCCTGGAAAAAGAGCAACAAACCAACCCTAAACCCATTAGGAGAAAGCAAATTATTAAAATCAAAGCAGAATTAAATGATTTGGAATAAATAATCTATAGAAAGAATCAACAAACAAGGAGTTGGTTTTTGAAAGAATTAACAAAATTGACAACCCCTTAGCAAATCTTACCAAAAAAAAGAAGAGAGCATATCGAAATAAACAAAATCGCAGATGAAAATGGTAATATCACGACAGAAATTACCAATATCCAGAATATCATGACGGAATACTTCTCAAACCTTTACGCCAACAAATTTGAGAATCTAGAACAAATGGATGAATTCCTAGACAATATTAACATACCCACACTGAACCAAGAAGAGCTAACCCAACTCAACAGGCCTATTTCAAGCTCTGAAATAGAAATGGAAATTAGACAACTTCCACTTAAAAAGAGCCCAGGGCCAGATGGATTCACAGCTGAATTCTATAAGGTCTTCAAAGCAGAGCTCACACCAATACTCCTCAAGCTCTTCAACGAAATTGAAAATGAAGGTTCTTTACCAAACTCATTCTGTGAAGCCAGTGTATCCCTCATCCCCAAACCAGACAGAGATTCATCAAAGAAAGAGAACTATAGACCCATTTCTTTGATGAACATCGATGCAAAACTTCTCAACAAAATACTGGCCAACCGTCTACAACAACTCATCAAAAAAATTATACACTATGATCAAACTGGATTCATCACAGGGAGGCAAAGCTGGTTCAACATACACAAATCAATTAATATAATTCGACACATAAACAGGAGCAATGACAAAAATCACATGATTTTCTCAATAGATGCGGAAAAGGCATTTGACAAGATCCAAAACCCCTTTATGTTAAAAGATGTGGAGAAACTAGGAATCCATGGAACATTTCTCAATGTAATAAAGGCTGTGTATGAGAAACCCACTGCTAGTATTATACTTAATGGTGAAAATCTAAAGCCATTCCCTCTAAAATCAGGACCGAGACAAGGATGTCCACTCTCTCCACTCCTTTTTAACATAGTACTAGAATTCCTAGGCAGTGCAATAAGGCAAGAAGCAAGCATAAAGGGGATCCAAGTAGGGAAAGAGGAAATAAAACTATCCCTCTTTGCAGATGACATGATTCTGTATTTAAAGAATCCTATAGACTCTACTCCCAAGCTCCTTGAGGTGATTCAAAGATTTGGAAGTGTAGCAGGACATAAAATCAACCCTCACAAATCAACTGCCTTACTTAACGCCAACACTGAGAGGAACGAGGCAATAATCAGGAAAGAAACTCCTTTCACAATAGCCTCAAAGAAAATAAAGTACCTAGCAATTAGCTTAACTAAGAATGCAAAGGACCGTTTAGATGAAAACTTTAAAACCATAAAAAAGGAAATTAAAGCAGAACTAAGAAAATGGAAAAACCTCCCATGCCCTGGATTGGAAGAATCAACATTGTGAAAATGACAATCTTGCCAAGGGCTATCTACAAATTCAATGTAATACCAATCGACATCCCAATGTCATTTTTTAAAGAAATAGAAGAGGGAATTCAAAATTTCATATGGAATAATAAAAGACCCCGTATAGCAAAAACACTTCTTAGCAGAAAGAACAGCGCTGGAGGAATTTCAATTCCAAACTTAAGGCTCTATTACAGAGCTATAATTCCCAAAACAGCTTGGTACTGTCACAAGAGCAGGCCTGATGTCCAATGGAGTAGAACTGCGGACCCAGATATCAAACCACAGACCTATGGCCACCTAATCTTTGACCAGGGAGCCAAAAAAATAGAATGGAAGAAAGATAGCCTCTTCAACAAGTTGTGCTGGCAGAACTGGTTAAACAACTGCAGAAAAATAAAGTTGGATCCTTCTTTGTCACCTTGCACTAGAATTAACTCCAAATGGATCAAAGACCTGGAGGTAAAAGCTGACACACTGAAAAGTTTACAGGAAGGAATAGGAGATACACTAGGCCTCCTTGGCACAGGTTGAAACTTTCTTAATAAGGACCAAGAATCACAACAAATCAGAGAAAGGCTGGATAAGTGGGACTGCATTAAACTGCAGAGCTTTTGTATGGCAACGGATATAGCTAGTAAACTAATCAGGAAGCCTACAGAGTGGGAGAAGATTTTCACCAACCAAGCAACGGACCAAGGACTCATATCTAAAATATATCAACAACTCAAAAAATTGAATCACTCCAAAACTAACCTCCAAAGTAACACCCATCCCATTACAAAATGGGCCAAAGCCTTAAAGAGAGTCTTCTCTGAAGAAGAAACAAAAATGGCCTATAGACACATGAAGAAATGCTCCACATCTCTGGTCATAAACGAATTGCTAATTAAAGCAAGTCTAAGATTCCACCTAACTCCAGTTAGAATGGCCAGGATCAGGAAAACGAATGACA
Organism: Megascapheus bottae; assembly: GCA_024803745.1. Taxonomy (NCBI): domain Eukaryota; kingdom Metazoa; phylum Chordata; class Mammalia; order Rodentia; family Geomyidae; genus Megascapheus; species Megascapheus bottae. The sequence goes on along the minus strand of JANJXV010000052.1, from coordinate 4,526,361 downwards.
ACAGATGCTGGAGGGGATGTGGTCAGGAGCGATCACTACTGCACTGTTGGTGGGAGTGCAAACTCGTTCAACCACTATGGAAAGCAGTGAGGCAGTGCCTCAAAACGCTAACCATACAACTCCCCTATGACCCAGCAATTCCAGTACTTGGCATTTACCCAACAATCCAGAAACAAGGGCATACTAAACCCACTAGCACAACAATGTTCATTGCAGCACTATTCACCATAGCAAAGATATGGAACCAACCCAGATGTCCCTCAGTTGATGAGTGGATCAACAAGTTGTGGTATTTGTACACAATGGAATTCTATGCTGCTGTCAGAAAGAATGACATCGCCCCATTTGTTAGGAAATGGAAAGACTTAGAACTAATCATATTAAGTGAAGTAAGCCAGACTCAAAGGAACTTAGGCTCAGTGGTTTCCCTCATTCGTCATAATCAGTAGAAACCTTGGGCTCTACTAGCAGAGATTGTCAATAGAGCAAAAGGCCATATATAAGGCCATATAATGTGAAGCTAATTGAAAGGACCTCCAGGATATTGACACAAAAGCAATATAATGAATGATTGTTGTCCTTAATGTACTATGTTGTCTCTCATCTCGTTTGCTGTCCCTTGGTTATCACATATTGGTATAGTATCTCACTTTGTTATCTGATATATTGAATTTATTTGTATTTGGATATTTGAAATTTGATAGGGAAGGGGGGAAAACCAAGACGGGTGGGGGGTGTGGGGTTGGAGGGAAATGGGTACCAAGAAATGTGAAAGTGTATCAATGTATGTGAATTAATGCACCTTCTCTCTGGCAAATATCATCGAACCCTTTTACTAATTACAATAAAAAATGAAAAAAAAAGAAAGTTGCAGTGTGTGGGGAGGATGATGGGGTCAAATACATTTCTTCTTAGAAATTTACCTCATCTGGTTGCCCTGGATTTTCCTGGCATTCTTCTTAGAGAAAGTTCTGTTATACTGGATTTGTGGCTTGGCAATGATCTAGCATGTACATCTTCGAGTAAGACATCCACAACTTCCATGCCTGAGACTCGAGTTTTCTGACCTTTGGCAACAGCACAGCAACATCTTGCTTCCTCCTGAGCCACAGGCCAAGTGAGCTGGCTTGAGCTGGTTGTTAGTTACAGTGGCTTGGTTACCAGGGTTCCATATTCTGTTCCATTGTGAGGGAGGCAGGGTCACCTTTCAGGGCCCAATGACCAAGATCCTTGCTCACAAAAGACAACACCAAAGACATACTGGAGGCTGAATCTCTCCTCCAATCTCACAATATACATGTGGATGTAGTATACAGCACACCTTATTTGTCCAATCCCAATGTCTTCCACTAGGCCCAACTACCAGTCTGGTCTCAGGCTCAAGGAGCCTTTCTTAGGTAAGATCCAAACTTAAGGGTCAATATTGCCCTCATCCTTTACAAAACATTTGCTTCACAGTGCCTTCTCTGCCTGCATTTTGCCCCTTGTCGAATTTTTTTTTGTTTTTGCTAGTCTTGGGACTTGACCTCAGAGTGTGAACATGGTTCTTGGGCTTTCTTTAGGCTTTAGCTGTCCCACCGAGCCACAGCACCACTTGCAGCCTTTTCTATGTATGTGGTAATGAGGAATCAAACCTGAGGCTTACTGCTTGGTAGCCAAAGACTCTACCACTAGGTCAAACACACAGGGCATCTTGCACATATTTTTGACGTCAATCTACTAGGATATTATTAGGTTTCTGTATCCTAATCAATTTTTTCCTGATGATTAGCTTTGCTGTCATGTGTAAAAAATGCAAGAGGGAAAAACACAGAAGAATTAGTGAAATTAAAAAAAAGGATTACACACATAGATAAGTGTTCATTCTTTGTAGGAGAAAGGATATTTTGATATGATGATGATGATGATTACTTTATAATTACTATGTCAGGGTTGAGAGTTTGGCATAGTGGTAGAGTGCTTGCCTAGCATCCATGAAGATCTGGGTTTGATTGCTCAGTATCACATAGATAGAAAATCTAGATGTGGCACTGTGGCTCAAGTGGCAGAGGGCTAGACTTGAGAAAACCCGAGGACAGTGCTCAGGCCCTGAATTCAAGCCCCAAGACTAGCAGAATGTAAAAGAAAATAGAAATGCTTTTTACGAGCTAATTCACTCACAGCATTTGCTTCTGAAATCTTCGCTTCTGCATCTTGTGAAATACCCCTTTCCCTCAACGTAGACAAGAAAAACAGATCCATCCCATGGTCCACTGTGAGGCCACTGGTTGGGCTAAGAGCTAGTTGTGCACCAACACATAAGTTTTATTCTAATACTTTCCAAACTTTGTACTCAAATATGCTACCTACTTACCAACTTAGGTCAGTTATCCTGATGCTATACCTTTTCTTCATGACTACAATATTCGTACACTCCAACGTTAATCGTTTTGTACCTCCCCTGACCTCTCTCATTCTTTTTTTCTATCTCTGGACCTCTGCTCGTCTTTCAACCCTTATACTGCACGGATCTACACTTGATGGCTGTTGAGCAATATTGTATTTGTAGGTGGTTAATTATTCTCTAGGCTCAGAGGGACTTAAAGACAATAGAGATTGGATTGAGAGGCTTATTGTTTTGGGTATAAATCGCTTATCAGTGGTTGTATTAGACTGGTCTGTAAGTGCACAAAAAGAAAGAGTGATAATACCAATCAAAACTTGTGAACATCTAGTGTCTGCCAGCTACAGAGGTCTAGGTTGGTTATATCTGAAAAACTATAATCGTATTTAGTAGTAATCTTGCTCCCATTTTCAAATGGGCAGAACAAGAAACTCAAGAAAAATGTCAAATCAAGAAACAACATCCCCCACCCAATGTAAACAGACAATGGAACAGTCACTGGCAAACCTAGAGGAGAGTCTTCCAATTGCTACACAAATGCAATTGATAAACATCCTTAATGGAAAATGTGAAAATATAAAGAAAGAGATAATGGATGAAGCCATACCTGAACAAGAGGAAAGCAAAAACAAGGTGATAAGTGAAAAAGAAGAAGCCATAAAGGAGGCCATAATAAAGGTTTTTCAAAGAAAGATGGATGAATTCATAGAATCCACAAATAAAAACGTGACCAAACTCCAGCAAATGTCCAAAGAAAATAAAGCTACTGAGCTAACCACTCAAAAGGAAATCAAGGAGATAAAGAAATCCATACATGATCTAAAACAAGAGACGCAAGGCATAAAAAGTGAGCAATTAGAAGAAAGGGAGATGAAAAATAAAGTAGATAGCTTTGATAGCAGGTTAGACAATGCAGAGGAGAGAATTTCCGGGGCTGAAGATAATTTAGGTATCATCAAGAACAGAAAATGAGTCAATCCAAATCTAGGAAATATGAGAGAGCGCTTCAGGAGGTCCAAGATACAATTAGGAAGGCTAATTTAAGTCTGGTTGGTATTGAGGAGGGCGTGGAGAAAGAGCTCAATGGTAATGGAAATATACTTCAGGTAATCATCTCAGAGAATTTCCCAAATATCCAGAAAGGCAGGCCCCTCCAGATACGAGAAGCTTTTAGAACCCCAAACAGACCTGACCAGAAAAGAACATCCCACCGCCACATTGTGATCCGAACTGGATCAATAGAAACGAAAGGAAAGATCCTAAAGGCTGCCAGGGAAAAGGGATCATTAACCTGTAAAGGCAATCCAATCAGAATAACCCCAGATTTCTCGGCAGAGACCATGCAAACCCGAAGTGACTGGAAGCATATATGTCATGCCCTTAAATCAAATAACTACCAACCAAGAATACTGTAGCCAGCTAAGCTCTCATTCAAACTGAGGGAACAATAAAACATTCCATTCCAGGGAAAAGCTGCAACAATATGTCGAAACAAAACCAACAATACAGAGAATTCTCAACGATGCTCTATACATACAAAACCAAAATAAATGTAATATAGGGAAAGAAATGGCACCTAAACAGCATACCATCTAAGGACCACAAGAACTGTCAAGACACAGGCCCTACTAAAAGCTTTTAAAAATGGTAGGAACTAATAAATATCTCTCAATCCTAACTCTCAATATCAATGGACGTAACTCTCCAATTAAACGGCATAGGCTGTCTAGTTGGATCAAAAAGCAAGAGCCATCGTTCTGATGTCTTCAAGAGACACATCTTACCCAAAAACGATCATCTTTTGAAAGTGAGAGGTTGGAATAAATTCTATCAAGCTAACTGCCACCATAAACAGGCTGGAGTTGCCATCCTCATATCAGACAATAGACTTCAAACTAAAATTAGTAAGAAAAGACAAAGAAGGTTACTACATACTACTAAACGGATCTTTCCTCCAGGAAGACATACCGATCCTAAATATTTACACACCCAATCCCGGAGCTCCAAACTTCATCAAGCAAACTTTACTTACACTGAAACCATACATAGATCGAAATACAGTGATTGTTGGTGAGTTTAACACACCACTCTCACCTATGGACAGATCAACAAGGCAAAAACTCAAAGGAGAAACCTTAGAACTGAACAACTATATAGACCGACTAGATGTAACAGACATCTGCAGAATATTCCACCCAGTAACACCACAATATACGTTTTTCTCAGCAGCACATGGAACATTTTCCAAAATAGACCACATCTTAGGCCATAAAGCAAACCTGGACAGATTCAGAAACACTGAAATTATGCCATGCACACTCTCAGACCATAAAGGCATCAAATTGGAGCTGAACACACATCTCCACCAAAGAAAACCCTGTAACTCATGGAGACTGAACAACACATTGTTGAATCAAAAACAATGGGTAATCGAAGAGATCAGAACAGATATCCAACTGTTTATGAAATTTAACAATAAGGAGCACACAAATATCAACTCCTTAGGGACACAAGAAAGGCAGTACTCAGAGGAAAATTTAAAGCGCTGAGTGCCTACAACAGCAAGTTGGAAAAATGGCAAACCAACTAGTTAATGTCTCACCTTAACCTCCTGGAAAAAGAGCAACAAACCAACCCTAAACCCATTAGGAGAAAGCAAATTATTAAAATCAAAGCAGAACTGAATGGTTTGGAATAAAAAAAATCTATAGAAAGAATCAACAAAACAAGGAGTTGGTTCTTTGAAAGAATTAACAAAATTGAGAAGCCCTTAGCAAATCTTACCAAAAAAAGAACAGAGCATATCGAAATAAACAAAATCGCAGATGAAAATGGTAATATCACGACAGAAAATACCAGTATCCAGAATATCATGAGGGAATACTTCTCAAACCTTTACGCCAACAAATTTTAGAATCTAGAACAAATGGATGAATTCCTAGACAATATTAACATACCCACACTAAACCAAGAAGAGCTAACCCAACTCAACAGACCTATTTCAAGCTCTGAAATAGAAATGGAAATTAGACAACTTCCACTTAAAAAGAGCCCAGGGCCAGATGGATTCACAGCTGAATTCTATAAGGTCTTCAAAGCAGAGGTCACACCAATACTCATCAAGCTCTTCAACGAAATTGAAAATGAAGGTTCTTTACCAAACTGATTCTGTGAAGCCAGCATATCCCTCATCCCCAAACCAGACAGAGATTCATCAAATAAAGAGATCTATAGACCCATTTCTTTGATGAACATCGATGCAAAACTTCTCAACAAAATACTGGCCAACCGTCTACAACAACTCATCAAAAAAATTATACACTATGATCAAACTGGATTCATCACAGGGAGGCAAAGCTGGTTCAACATACACAAATCAATTAATATAATTCAACACATCAACAGGAGCAGGGATAAAATCACATGATTGTCTCAATAGATGCGGAAAAGTCATTTGGCAAGATCCAAACCCCTTTATGCAAAAAGATGTGGAGAAACTAGGAATCCATGTAACATTTCTCAATGTAATAAAGGCTGTGTATGAGAAACCCACTGCTAGTATTATAATTAATGGTGAAAATCTAAAGCCATTCCCTCTAAAATCAGGAACGAGACAAGGATGCCCACTCTCTCCACTCCTTTTTAACATAGTACTAGAATTCATAGGCAGTGCAGTAAGGCAAGAAGCAAGCATAAAGGGGATCCAAGAACGGAAAGAGGAAATAAAACTAACCCTCTTTGCTGATGACATGATTCTGTATTTAAAGAATCCTATAGACTCTACTCCCAAGTTCCTTGAGCTGATTCAAAGCCTTGGAAGGGTAGCAGGCCATAAAATCAACCCTCACCAATGAACTGCCTTACTTTACGCCAACACTGAAAGTAACGAGGCAATAATCAGGAAAGAAAATCCTTTCACAATAGCCTCAAAGAAAATAAAGTACCTAGGAATTAGCTTAACTAAGAATGTAAAGGACCATTTAGATGAAAATTTTAAAACCATAAAAAGGGAAATTAAAGCAGAACTAAGGAAATGGAAAAACCTCCCATGCTCCTGGATTGGAAGAATCAACATTGTGAAAATGACAATCTTGCCAAGGGCTATCTACAAATTCAATGCAATACCCATCAACACCCCAATGTCATTCTTTAAAGAAATAGAAGAGGCAATTCAAAATTTCATATGAAATAATAAAAGACCCCGTATAGCAAAAACACTTCTTAGCAGAAAGAACAGCGCTGGAGGAATTTCAATTCCAAACTTTAGACTCTATTACAGAGCTATAATTCTCAAAACAGTTGGTACGGGCACAAGAACAGGCCTGAAGTCCAATGGAATAGACCTGCGCACCCAGATATTAAACCATAAACCTATGGCCACCTAACCTTTGACAAGGGAGCCAAAAAAATAGCATGGAAGAAAGATAGCCTCTTCAACAAGTTGTGCTGGCAGAACTGGTTTAGCACCTGCAGAAAACTAAAGTTGGATCCTTATTTTTCACCTTGCACTAGAATTAACTCCAAATGTATCAAAGACCTGGAGGTAAAAGCTGACACACTGAAAAGTTTACAGGAAGGAATAGGAGATAAACTAGGCCTCCTTGGCACAGTTTGAAACTTTCTTAATAAGGACCAAGAATCACATCAAATCAGAAAAGGCTGGATAAGTGGGACTGCATTAAACTGCAGAGCTTTTGTATGGCAACGGATATAGCTAGTAAACTAATCAGGAAGCCTACAGAGTGGGAGAAGATCTTCACCAACCAAACAACGGATAAAGGCCTCATATCTAAAATATACCAACAACTCAAAAAATTGAATCACTACAAAACTAACCTCCAAAGTAACACCCATCCCATTAAAAAATGGGTCAAAGAGTTAAAGAGAGTCTTCTCTGAAGAAGAAACAAAAATGGCCTATAGACACATGAAGAAATGCTCCACATCTCTGGTCATAAAAGAAATGCAAATCAAAACAACTCTAAGATTCCACCTCACTCCAGTTAGAATGGCCAGGATCAGGAAAACGAATGACAACAGATGCTGGAAGGGATGTGGCCAAGAGGGATCACTACTACACTGTTGGTGAGAGTGCAAACTCGTTCAACCACTATGGAAAGCAGGGTGGCAGTGCCTCAAAAGGCTAAACATAGAACTCCCCTATCACCCAGCAATTCCACTACTTGGCATTTACCCAACAATCCAGAAACAAGGGCATACTAAACCCACTAGCACAACAATGTTCATTGCAGCACTATTCACCATAGCAAAGGTATGGAACCAACCCAGATGTTCCTCAATTGATGAGTGGATGAACAAGTTGTGGTATTTGTACACAATGGAATTCTAAGCTTCTGTCAGAAAGAATGATATCGCCCCATTTGTTAGGAAATGGAAAGACTTAAAACAAATCATATTAAGTGAAGTAAGCCAGACTCAAAGGAACTGAGGCTCAGTGGTTTTCCTCATTCGTCATAATCAGTAGAAACTTTGGGCTCTATTAGCAGAGATTTGCAATAGAGAAAAGGCCATATATAAGGCCATATAATGTGAAGCTAATTGAAAGGACCTCCAGGATATTGAAAACAAAAGTCACATAATGAATGATTGTTGTCCTTAATGTACTATGTTGTCTCTCATCTCGTTTGCTGTCCCTTGGTTATCCCATATTGGTATAGTATCTCACTTTGTTGTCTGATATATTGAAGTTATTTGTATTTGGGTATTTGAAATTTGATAGGGAAGGGAAAACCAGGATGGGTGGGGGGTGTGGGGTTGGACGGAAATGGGTACCAAGACATGTGGAAGGGTATCAATGTATGTGAATTAATGCACCTTCTATCTGGCAAATATTATGTAACCCTTTTACTAATTACAATTAAAAAAATGAAAAAAAAGAAAATTGTAGTGTGTGAGGAGGATGATGGGGTCAAATACATTTCTTCTTAGAAATTTACTCATCTGGTTGCCGTGGATTTTCCTGGCCTTCTTCTTAGAGAAAGGCCTGTTATACTGGATTTGTGGCTTGGCAATGATCTAGCATGTACATCTTCGAGTAAGACATCCACAACTTCCATGCCTGAGACTCGAGTTTCCAGACCTTTGGCAACAGCACAGCCACATCTTTCTTCCTCCTGAGCCACAGGCCAAGTGAGCTGGCTTGAGTTGGTTGTTAGTTAAAGTGGCTTGGTTACCAGGGTTCCATATTCTGTTCCATTGTGAGGGAAGCAAGGTCACCTTTCAGGGCCCAATGACCAAAGATCCTTGCTCACAGAAGACCTCACCAAAGACATACTGGAGGCTGAATCTCTCCTCCAATCTCACAATATATATGTGGATGTAGTAAACAGCACACCTTATTTGTCCAATCCCAATGTCTTCCACTAGGCCCAACTACCAGTCTGGTCTCAGGCTCAAGGAGCCTTTCTTAGGTAAGATCCAAACTTAAATGTCAATATTGCCCTCATCCTTTACAAAACATTTGTTTCACAGTGCCTTCTCTGCCTGCATTTTGCCCCTTGTGAATTTTTTTTTGTTTTTGCTAGTCTTGGGACTTGACCTCAGAGTGTGAACATTGTTCTTGGACTTTCTTTAGGCTTTAGCTGTCCCACCGAGCCACAGCACCACTTGCAGCATTTTCTATGTATGTGGTAATGAGGAATCAAACCTGAGTCTTTTTGCTTGTTAGCCAAGGACTCTACCACTAGGTGAAACACACAGGGCATCTTGCACATATTTTTGACGTCAATCTACTAGGATATTATTAGGTTTCTGTATCCTAATCAATTTTTTCCTGATGATTAGCTTTGCTGTCATGTGTAAAAAATGCAAGAGGGAAAAACACAGAAGAATTAGTGAAATTAAAAAAAAGGATTACACACATAGATAAGTGTTCATTCTTTGTAGGAGAAAGGATATTTTGATATGAAGATGATGATGATGACTTTATAATTACTATGTCAGGGTTGAGAGTTTGGCATAGTGGTAGAGTGCTTGCCTAGCATCCATGAAGATCTGGGTTTGATTGCTCAGTATCACATAGATAGAAAATCTAGATGTGGCACTGTGGCTCAAGTGGCACAGGGCTAGACTTGAGAAAACCCCAGGAGAGTGCTCAGGCCCTGAATTCAAGCCCCAAGACTGGCAGAAAGCAAAAAGAAAATAAAAATGCTTTTTACGAGCTAATTCACTCACAGCATTTGCTTCTGAAATCTTCGCTTCTGCATCTTGCGAAATAGCCCTTTCGCTCAACGTAGACAAGAAAAACAGATCCATCCCATGGTCCACTGTGAGGCCACTGGTTGGGGTAAGAGCTAGTCGTGCAGCAACAAATAAGTTTTATTCTAATACTTTCCAAACTTTGTACTCAAATATGCTACCTGCTTACCAAGTTAGGTCCGTTATCCATATGGTATACTTTTTCTTCATTACTACAATATTCTTACACTCCTACATTAATCCTCTTGTACCTCCCCTGACCTCTCTCATTCTTTTTTTCTATCTCTGGACCTCTGCTCGTCTTTCAACCCTTATACTGCACGGATCTACACTTGATGGCTGTTGAGCATTATTGTATATGGAGGTGGTTAATTATTCTCTAGGCTCAGAGGGTCTTAAAGACAATAGAGATTGGATTGAGAGGCTCATTGTTTTGGGTATAAATCGCTTATCAATGGTTGTATTAGACTGGTCTGTAAGTGCACCAAAAGAAACAGTGATAATACCAATCAAAACTTGTGAACATCTAGTGTCTGCCAGCTACAGAGGTCTACGTTGGTTATATTTGAAAAACTATAATCGTATTTAGTAATAATCTTGCTCTCATTTTCAAATGGGCAGAACAAGAAACTCAAGAAAAATGTCAAATCAAGAAACAACATCCCCCACCCAATGTAAACAGACAATGGAACAGTCACTGGCAAACCTAGACCAGAGTCTTCCAAGGGCTACACAAATTCAATTGATAAACATCATTAATGGAAAATGTGAAAATATAAAGAAAGAGATAATGGAGGAAGCCATAGCTGAACAAGAGGAAAGCAAAAACAAGGTGATAAGTGAAAAAGAAGAAGCCATAAAGGAGGCCATAATAAAGGTTTTTCAAAGAAAGATGGAAGAATTCATAGAATCCAGAAATAAAAACGTGACCAAACTCCAGCAAATGTCCAAAGAATATGAAGCTACTGAACTAACCACGCAAAAGGAAATCAAGGAGATAAAAAATCCACACATGATCTAAAAAAAGAGATGCAAGGCATGAAAAGTGAGCAATTAGAAGCAAGGGAGATGAAAAATAAAGTAGATAGCTTTGATAGCAGGTTAGACAATGCAGAGGAGAGAATTTCCGGGGCTCAAGATAATTTAGGTATTATAGAGAAAGAACAGAAAATGAGTCAATCCAAATCTAGGAAATATGAGAGAGCGCTTCAGGAGGTCCAAGATGCAATTAGGAAGCCTAATTTAAGCCTAGTTGGTATTGAGGAGGGCGTGGAGAAAGAGGTCAATGGTATTGGAAATATACTTCAGGGAATCATCTCAGAGAATTTCCCAAATATCCAGAAGGGCAGGCCCATGCAGATACGAGAAGCTTTTAGAACCCCAAACAGAACTGACCAGAAAAGAACATCCCACATTGTGATCCGAACTGGATCAATAGAAACGAAAGAAAAGATCCCAAAGGCAGCCAGGGAAAAGGGATCAGTAACCTATAAAGGAAAACCAATCAGAATAACCCCAGATTTCTCAGCAGAGACCATGCAAGCACGAAGTGACTGGAAGCATATATGTCATGCCCTTAAATCAAATAACTACCAACCAAGAATACTGTAGCCAGCTAAGCTCTCATTCAAACTGAGGGAACAATAAATCATTCCATTCCAGGGAAAAGATGCAACAATATGTCGAAACAAAACCAACACTACAGAGAATTCTCAAAATGCTCTATACATAGAAACCAAAATAAATGCAATATAGGGAAAGAAATGGCACCTAAACAGCATACCGTCTAAGGACCACAAGAACTGTCAAGACACAGGCCCTACTAAAAGCTTTTAAAAATGGTAGGAACTAATAAATATCTCTCAATCCTAACTCTCAATATCAATGGACTTACCTCTCCAATTAAACGGCATAGGCTGTCTAGTTGGATCAAAAAGCAAGAGCCATCTTTCTGCTGTCTTCAAGAGACACATCTTACCCAAAAACAATCATCTTTTGAAAGTGAGAGGTTGGAATAAACTCTATCAAGCTAACTGCCCCCATAAACAGGCTGGAGTTGCCATCCTCATATCAGATACAATAGACTTCAAACTAAAATTAGTAAGAAAAGACAAAGAAGTTTACTACATACTACTAAAGGGATCTTTCCTCCAGGAAGACATAACGATCCTAAATATTTACACACCCTTTTGAAGATTCTCAAACGAGTGAAGGTTCTGCCAGTGTAAGTAAGATTCCGGCATTGATATTAAATAATGCAATGAGTAGGGATTTATATTTGAAATATCACTGTTGACAAAATCTAACACACATTTGCTTAGTATTTGCTTTTGATTTCCCAAGAAGTACAGTACAAGCTAACACTTGTGGCATATATCGACTGGGAGAAATGATTCAGAATATGTGACTCATTTGAACAGGAGTCAGTGAAAGATACAGAAGCAGGATACCCATATTGTGATAATTTGTATCTTTTGCATATTTTGTGTTTGTTGTTAATTCCATTTGTAGTGTACATTTCTAGGTAAAAACTTTTTTCCAAACAATTTGTTATTTCAACCGTAAAAAAAGACATTTATATGCCTGATAAAATTCACAGAATCCAATTTATTCCATCTTATTTTTTGTTTTTTGAGTTTTTTTTTGGTGGGTTATAGATCTTGAACTCAGCCTGGGCACTATCCCTTAGCTCTTCAGCTCCAGGCTACCACCTTACCCTGGAGCCAAGCCCCACTTCCCATTTTCTAAAGGTAAATTGGAGATAAGTGTCTCAGGTGTTTTTGTGCCAGGATGGCTTTAAACCTTGATCCTCAGATCTCAGCCTCCTGAGTAGATAGGATTATAGAAGTGAGCCACCACCCCATCATGCTCAGCTTTCTGGGTTTTTTTTAAACTCGGTTTAAGCACTGTCCTTCAGCTTTCCTCAAGCCTAGTGATCTTCTACTTGAGCCACAGCACTACTTCTGGTTTTTTCTGTGTATGTGGTACTGCGAAATTGAAACTTCGTCTTCATACAAGCACTCTACAACTATGCCAAACTCCCAGCCCCTCCACATTAGTTTTTATGATAGATCTTTCCATGCATCCAGGATGGCTAGAAATCCTTCTTGAGTTTCCCAAGATCAGGAAGTATAGGTGTGTCCCATCCTGTGTGGCTACATAACCATTGTTTAGGGTACAGTTCTCTCTTCATTCTACCCATCTAGAGCAATTTTCATCTTCCATGTATAATCATTAAACATTCAGCTCCTGTTCCTCTCTACTCCATTCTCTGAAACCATCGTGCTTTTGGCTCTAAGGGTTTGTTGATCCTTGGAAGCTCTGGAAGGTAAAACATACCCTAGCTCTTCCTTTATGACTGCTGTATTTTTAGTTTACTGTAATCAAGATTCATCTGTAAAATATAGTAAAATGTTCTTCCTTTTCAATGCATTGTTTTGCATATTTCTATCTTTTGATTATTATTAATAGTTGTGAATGGATTCTCCACATATTTGTTCTAGTCTCTGCTTTCTCTTCCATTAGATACAAATCTAGAAATAGAAGTGTTGGACCATATTTGTATGTAATTCTATATTTAGTACTTTTTAGCACTCTCCACGCAATTTTTGATTGTTTTATATTCCTTGCAGAACTATTCCAAAGTTCTACTTCTTCTCACTACCTTCCCAGTAATAGTTAGACTTTGAAAGTTGTTTTTTTGTATGCGTGTGTGTGTGTGTGTGTGTGTGTTTGTGTGTGTGTATGTGGATCTTTTTGTTTAAAACTATATTTATATTAATATACTTAAAGTAATGATGTCATTGTAATTTTAATTTTTCTCATGACTGTTAATATTGAACTTCTTTCTACATTTTGAACTACTATTTCTATATATTCTTTTTAGAAAATCCTCTCCAATCTCCAATTTTTTCCCTTTTTTTTGTGGGGTAGTGGGGAAAGTCATGGGGCTTGGACCTTGGGCCGTGAGCTCTTTTGTTTAAGGCTATTGTCCTACCCTGAGTATTGCCCCTCAGTTCTTCTGCTCACAGCTCCCTACCCCTCTTCCCATTATATACAGAACAAAGGTCATCCTCAGTCTTTTTGAAAAAGTAAAACATACAGTAAATTTGTAGTATAAAACAGCAAGAAATAAATTTCTTGCCAGGTGCAGTGACTTCTACCTGTAATTCTAGCTACTCAGATATCAGGCTGATATCTAAAGATTTGGTTCAAAGCCAGCCTGGGCATTAGAAAGTCTATGAGACTCTCATCTACAGTTAACCACTAGAATATGGGAAATGGCACTGTGGCTTCATAGGTAGGGTGATAGCCTTGAGTTGAAGAGCTCAGGAACAGTGCCCAGGCCCAGAGTTCAAGCCTTACAAATCCCCCAGCCAAAAAAAAGAAAAAAAAGTTTCTTCCCCAAGTGATTATTATGCCAGACATAGAACATTAACATGCTGGGTATACTTCACAGTATTATTACTTGATACCCTAAGATTTTGCAATATTCTCTCACCATCAGCATATGTCATAATATAATGTAGTTCCTTTTCAATGGAATAATTCCATTTATAACCTAAATCTACTCCCCCGACTTATTTTTGTCGATACCACAATTGCTCTACCATGATATGCCACAAGCCATTAAACATTTTATGGTGGGTAATTGGAAAGGAGTCTCATGGAATTTTGTGCCAGGCTGGCTTTGAAACCATGGTCCTCAGATCTCAGTCTCCTGAGTAGCGAGGATGACAGGCGTGAGCCACCAAAGACCTGGCTTGCCTTTTTATTTTTTTGTGGGTCTTGGGACTTGAACTCTGGGCCTAGGCACCATCCCTAAGCTTTTCAGGTCAATATTTCATGTAAGTCTAAACATTTAAGTAAAGGAATACAATTCCAACAAAAAAAGAATAAAATTCCAGACATGGTGTGTTTATAACTCAGTGCTAATTACTTGATGAAAATGTGCCATTCCAGAAACTGGTGTCATTTGATGATGTAGCTGTGGATTTCAGCTGGGAGGAGTGGCAGCATCTGGACAATGCTCAGAGGACCCTGTACAGAGATGTAATGCTGGAGACCTACAGCAACCTGGTGTCCTTAGGTGAGCAAAAGTCAAATTCACTTGCAAGGCCAAGTGCCTTGTTATTTTGCAGATACGTGAATGTTTATGAAACTTTCAGTACTATTTAAATGAAAGATTCCAGGCCCTGAGAAGTATCATTACTTTCTAAAGAAAACCTAAGGTAATTTTGTACTCATTCTTCAGGATACCTTCAGGATACTTTGACAACAGTTCTAAATTATGTTTCCTCTAATGGAGACGACATTCCAAACTTACACAGTAATTGTAAGTGGATAAACCATCCAGAATAGAATATATATCATTATTGGAAATAGGATCTACAAATCAGTAACAGTGAGTTTATAATGGAAACCTGGCACTAGGTGCAATGTTTCATGCCTGTAATCTTAAAATATTCAGGAGGAAGAAATCTAAGAATTCTAATTTGAAGCCAGCAATGGCATAAAAATTGCCATGAAACTCTATAACTCCAAGTAAGCCCTCAAAAATGTTAGTGGAGTGTCAAGAGTTTGACTTTGTGGTTGAGTGCTTGCCTAGCATGCATGAAGACCTATGCATGTAAGTGGAGCTGGGACTCAAACTGGTATTTTTCTAGCCTTGAACAAGACAGCTAAGTTTATGCCATACAAAATGAATCCAGAGCTGGGGAAAAGTCAACCATGGAGCCAGTGTGAAATGAGAGAAAAGATTTAATAGATAACTTGTGAGTAGGATGTCTGCGAACTTAAACAATGATGACACAGCATAAGCAATAATTCTCTACTGTTTCTAATTTACAGGGCCCTGTGTTCCCAAACCTGTATTAATTGACAAGCTAGAGCACTGTGCAGAACTCTGGATAGGAAATTCCTCTGACAAGAATATCACAGGTGAGTGAATGCATCTTCATATTGATGTTGGAGTCTGAGCCCCATTGGTAAGGACATGTTGTGATGTACTGAGCAATAATATTCTTAGTAACCCTAAATCCTGTGTGGAACCTATGGAATTCTTTGTGAATGAATCAAGAATCTTTTTCTTTTCCCAATCCTATGCTTGGTCTCAGGGCCTGAGCATGGTCCTTGGGTTTTCTCAAGGCTAGCTCTCTACTTCTTGAGTCATAGCACCACTTCTGGCTTTTTCTTTGTATGTAGTACCAAGGAACTGAACCAGGTCTTTGTGCATGCTAGCCCAAACCCCGGCACCAAGAATCATAGGGTGATATGATGAATTCTATGTGGCAGTAGAGTTAAAGTTAGATTTCTCTGTAGAAATCACTGTGAAACAAAATAAAATGAGAAAGCCATGAGCCCGTGGCTCATGCCTGTAATCCTAGCTACTTAGGAGGCTGAGATCTGAGGATCAAGGTTCAAAGACTGACCTATCACAAAAACACCTTAGACTCTTCTCTCCAATGAACCAATAGAAAATGAGAAGTGGGGTTGAATCTAAAGACATAGGGCAATAGCCTTGAGCTGAAGAGCTCAGGAAGAACAGCCAGGTCTAGAATTCAAGTCCCATGACCGCAAAACAAGAAAAAAAGAAAGAAGGAAAGAAAGAAAGAAAGAAAGAAAGAAAGAAAGAAAGAAAGAAAGAAAGAAAGAAAGAAGAAAGAGGGAAGAAAGAGGGAAGGAAGGAAATGAAGAAAGAAAGGAAGAAAGAAAGAAAGAAAGAAAGAAAGAAAGAAAGAAAGAATGATATTTCATTTCTTTAAAACTAAGACTATAAATGATTGAGCAAACAAGGAATAAGTCAGGGCATTATTCTCTGATAAGGATAATATCTTTATGCTGGTAGGAAGAGACTGGTATTCAAAACCAGACGTTTCCACCAGAAATTGAGCCTAGTGGTAGAGTGCTTGCCTAGCATGAACAAAGACACAGGTTTTATTCCTTATTACAACATACATAGAAAAAGCCAGAAGTAATGAATTCATTGGTAGGGTTCTAGTCTTGAGAAAACCCAGGGACAGTGGTTAGGTCCTAAGTTCAAACCCAGGAATGGAAGGAAAAAAAAACAACAAAGTTTCAATCAACATAAGAAAATTAACTAGACAATGAGCTGGGGATTTTCTGGTCTTCCATGGTACTGAGGGACAGGAGTGTTAGAAAAGGAATTTTTATAAGACTTCAAATGGAAAGAAACAAATTTCAAAATTCCCACAAATATCTAAATTGAGACTTTAGTGAGAAGTTGTAACTGAAGGGATATAGGTGTAAGACCTTACTCTCAAGAATCGTTCTTGCTTGGATCAAAGGCAAACAGACATATAAACCAAACTTGTGGCCGCTGAATCTAGAAAAAATTCGTGTTCCTCACTTAATGGTTAATAAGCAAACAGCATTGAAACTGGGTAAGGTAATCCTATCTGCTACTCAGGACCTGAGACTCTTATCTGTAGTTAACTCTAGAAAAGAGTATGTGGGGCTGTAGCTCAAGGATAGGGGTTATAGTCTTCTGCTGAAGTGTTCAGGGACAGGGCCGAGGCCTATGAACTACAAAAAAAAAGAAAAAAAAAGAAAAGAAAGTTTTAAAATATGCAAAACAGCACAATATTTAGAGTATTTCTTAAAAATAAAAGAAAGGCAGCTATTCCTCAATGTATAAACAAAACAGTATTTGAAAAAAAACAGCTGCAGGTATATTATAGGTAGTATTCAGCTTAAAACTGTAGCAATACATAGATGGGTAATTTCAATAAATATTTCCTGTGATATAAAAAGAGAACTAAAACACAGAAAAACATTATTGGTCATTGTAAAATATCATTTTCTTAATAGGTTAGGGAGAAAAGCATATATTTCTCACAAATCAATTTCCACTTTTATATTTTAAAATATCTAACACTTAGGATGGGAAAGTAAAGTCATTACCTTTACAGTAAGGAATATTTGTATCTCATGTATGTTTGTGTCTTTTTTTCTATGACTCATTTTAGAGGTCCAGGTAATGGAAAATGTGTTCAAGACCTGCCAGGAAAGTCCACATGAATGTCTTTGTGAAGTAGCAGTTGCAAGTAGTATCGAAGTGGAGGAAAACGTGAGATTTGCAACAACTTTAAATTTGACCTCTACACATAATCCAGAGCTGATTAGTAATAACGGTAACAACTTAGGGGTGAGGACTGAGGAGTTCATTAAGTGTCAGAACATGCTTCTGTCTCCTAAGCCTGATGAGATGCATACTGCATATAGATCTCGTATGTCTCCTGTTCTTAAAAAATCCATCGGATATTCAGAGCATTTTATTCATGATTGTGACAGTCCAAAAGATCTGCAGTATCATAATTCTGTTCTCCCTGCCCAAGAAATTCTTCAGGGAGGGAGGAAAACTGCTAAATTTACTGTGTGATGAAAAATATTGTACTTAACACCGACCATCACTACACATCCGAAAATGTACACAGGAGAGATTCCTCATATATGTAGTGAATGTGAGAAATCTTTCAGTAATGAAATACGCCTTACAATACCTCAGAGCAAATATCCTGAGATATGTGATGCGTACATCAAGTGTGAAAATTAATTTCTGAGGAGTCAGACCTGACGCTCCAACCTCGATCTCCAAGAGAAGACAAACCTTATGAATATGAGGAACATAATAAAATTTCTGCCCAGAATTCAGCTCTCAGCACACATCAGAGATCTCACACAGAAGAGAAATCTTATGAATGGGATAAATGTGGGAAGACTTTTAGACTGAAATCATACCTCACTTTGCACCAGAGAAGACACACAGAAGAGAAACCTTATGAATGTAACAAATGTGAAAAGTCTTTCACCCAGAAGATACACCTTCGAGTTCATCAAATAACACACACAGGAGAGAAATCTTATAAGTGTAATGAATGTGGAAAGTCTTTCCAAGGGAAGGGAAAACTTCGTGTTCATCAGAGAATACACACAGGAGTGAAACCTTATGATTGTAACCAATGTGTAAAGTCTTTCAGACAGAAATCTTCCCTCAAATTGCATCAAAGAACACACACAGGAGAGAAACCTTATGTGTGCAACAAATGTGGAAAGACCTTCAAGTGGAAGTCATATCTTGATGGGCATAATAGAACACACACAGGAGAGAAAACTTATGCATGTAGTGAATGCGGAAAGTCTTTCAAATGGAAGGTAAAACTCCATGTTCATCAGAGAATATACTCAGGAGAAACACCTTATGAGTGTAACATATGTGGAAAGTCCTTCACACAGAAGCCAAACCTCAACATGCATAAGAGAAAAACAGGAGAAAAACCTTATGAATGTAACCGATGTGGAATGTCTTTCAAATGGAAGTCTTCCCTCAAATTGCATCAGAGAACACACACAGGAGAGAAACTGTACGAGTGCATCAAATGTGGTAAGACCTTCAGATGGAAGTCACATTACAGGAGGCATAACAGAATTCACACATATTAGAAACCTTAGGAATATAACCAAAGTTGAAAGTCTTTCGTGCAGTATTCACCCTTCAGGAAGCGTAAGAGAGTTCACCCATATGAGAAGCCTTAGCAATGTAATAAATAGGAAAGACTTTTTAGTCTGTGGAAGAAAACTCAGCTTGTGTCACAGAACCAACACAAGATAAAACCCTTAATGAATGTAGCAAATGTTCAGTCTTTTCCCCAGAAGGCACAAGTCAAGATTTATCACTAAACACCCACAGGATAGAATCCTATGAATAAAATGAAAGGGAAATTTTTTTGAAGAACTCATAGTTGAGTTTGCATGATACCACACAGACACAGGATAAAAATCGTATGAATATAAGAATATGAAAAATCCATCATGAACGCATGACTAAGTATAGAATGCACATAGGAGAGAAAAACCTTATGAATATTACAAATGTGGAAAGTGTTTGACCTGGAAGGCATACTTCTGTGTTCATCACAAACCTGATTCCCATAGAAGAAAAGAAAACTAATGAATAGAACAAATGTGCAATGACTTTTAATCAGAAGTCAGTCTTCAGTACATTTCAGAACATACACAATAGAGAAATTCTGAGTAATGAAAAACATTTAGCTATATATAGAATCTCTGTATATGGGAGCATTAGGGTAAGTCTTCTAAACAAAGTCAACCTTCAGCAAGCATTAAGAGCACTCACAGAAGAAATAATAGCATGTAGGAAAACCTTTGTCAGAAACCTCTAAAAGCTGACTGTGTGGCTTAGTGGTAGAGTGCTAACCTATCAAGGATGAAGGCCTGGGTTAGATTCCTCAATACTACGTGAAAAGAGCAAGCCAGAATCAGCACTGTGGTTCAAATGGTAGAGTGCTAACCTTGAGCAAAAGTAGCTCAGGCCCTGAGTTCAAGCCTAAGGATGAGAGAGAGAGAGAGAGAGAGAGAGAGAGAGAGAGAGAGAGAGAGAGAGAGAGAGAGAGAGAGAGAGAGAGAGAAAAGAGAGAGAAAGAGAGAGAAACAGGAACTTCTAAATTTTACAGAGATAGAGAAGGAGAGAGAGAAGGAGACAGAAACTAATTTCTAAACTTTACAGTCTTTCTATTTCCTTACAAATTCGTCTATGTCATTCTTTCTGACAGAAGCACAGAATTCCATTGTGTAAAAATACCATATTTGATCTACTCATCAACTGACGGGCATCTGGGTTGGTTCCATACCTTTGTTATAGTAAATAGTGCTGTGATAAATGTTATTGTTCTAGTGAATTTAGTATGTCCTATCTGGACGATTGGCAAGTAGTGAAATTGCTGGATCACAGGGGAGCTCTACGTTTAGACTTTTTGGGATACTGCCATAGTGCTTTCCATAGTGGTTGAACGAGTTGGCAATCCTACCAGCAGTGTAGTAGTGATCCCTCCTGGCCACATCCCCTCCAGCATACGTTATTAGATTTCTGGATCTTGGCCATTCTAACTGGAGTGAGGAGGAAAAGGGAAAGAGGAACTGAGGAACTGAAACTTAGAATGTAAACCACGTTTGATGGAACTATAAACCCTGGAGAAGGAAATTAACGCAGAACTGAGGAAATGCAAAAACCTATGCTCCTGGTTAGGAAGAAGTAATATTGTAAAAATGGCAATCTTGATAGGGACTATCTACAAATTCAGTGCAATATTCATCAATATCCCAATGTCATTCTTTAAATAAACAGAAGAGGAAATCCAAAATTTCACTTGGAATAATAAAAGACCCCTTATAGTCTCTCTTCTTGCATGATACATAATGTTTAATCTCACCTTCTCCACCAAAATCTCACCTTTCTCATTGAGACATAGGTGGCCCTGTTTACTAGCAGCAAAGGCTCAAACGCGCAGTTTCAGGTGTCACCACTGCCTCTGTTACTGGGTAGATCCAACTCTGTCATTGATTCTGAGGTCTGCTCTGGGAGTCTTGGTCACAAGTTGTTCTGGGAAAAAATGTGCTGCATGAAGTCCTCAGGTGTGGCGCATGGCTGATCCACACTTTTATCCAGGCTGGTCAGGAGGCTGAGATCTGAGTATGGAAGTTCCAAGTCACCTAGAACAGGAAAGTCTGATAGATTCTTACTACCGAAAATAAAAACAGCTGGGAATGGAGTTTGTGCTCCAGTGGTAAAGGGCTAGTCTTGAGTACAAATGCTTAGTGCCCAGGCCCTGAGTTTAGGCTCCAGCACTGCCAACAACCTCACTTTAGTGAGATTTTAGCTTTATCCATGTAGGCACATCTCACTGGAATCTTTGCTGGTAGAGATAGTCTTCATAATTTTGTCTCAAGGTAAAGGTCCTCCTGGGGTAGTACACAAAAGGTGTCATGGAGAGAGGAGCCCCACTTGCTTCAGGTTTGAAGATGGCATAGGTCAAGCCAGCATGGAGTTGGCACATCAGTCTTTTTCCTAGCACCACCTACCAGTGAATGTCAAATGACATTGGTTGTTGTGGGATTGTGTGATTTAAGTGCCCCATTAAGGGCAGTGTTAGCACATCCAAACTTGGATACCAGGGATGCTGAAATCTCAAAGCTAAGATTTCTGTTGGCTACAGAAATGCTGGTGTGTCTGTTATTCAATAAAAGTTCAGGTGCAAAGATTCTGAAGCTTGATGCCATGTGTTTATTCCATTTAGTAAAATTATTTTAATGCACTGTATAAGTTAAAACATTTGATAAGAGTCAGGGGTAGTGAAAACATTGTTCTTGAATTCAGGTGTCTGGCAGGGTAATGGGGGGGTGTTGGTGGCTGGGACTATGAAGCTGGAGCTGCTATCAAACCATGGATCATGTTCCTCTTTGTCTGGGAGAAATGACTCCAAAGATGAAATTTGAATGGTGAGGAAAAGATGACGATGTACTCAGGAAATTTCTCCTAAACAAATGCTCATGTGGAAGTGGGATGGGGGCTGGGCATGTCTGAGGCAGAGCTTAAGGGGGCCTCTCATGGCGTTGAGAACGTTCCTTGCGACTTCAGGCATGCAGCAGGGTGTTTTAGATGACCATTGTGAGATGGATGGAATAAGACTGGAGACAAGATGAATGCTGGGATCCTGCAATGCTCTTGCATGAGTGGCTGGTGGCTCACCTGAAAGAACTAATTATGTCTAAAAAAGAAATCAGGAATTTGTTTTGATTAGATAATACCTGTAATCCGAGGCATATTCAGGATCCTGATCTTAGTATTGTGGTTTAAAACCAACCCAGCAAAGGGAAAAATGCATGAGACTCATACTCCCAGTTTAGAGCAAGAACAAAGATTGAAGTAGAGCTGTGGCTCAAGAGCTAGAGTGCTACCTTGAGCAAAGAAAAGCTAAGAAAAAGCTCCAGGTCTTGAGTTCAAGGCCAGGAATGAAAGAAGGAAGGTAAAAAAGGGAAGTATGTGAGGAAGGGAAATATATAAATGAAAGAGGGAAGGAACTAGAAATTTAAAACTAGAGAATATTTAAAAGTCATCAGTCCTTCTAAGAAAAGTGTTGGAGTATGGGTTCTATATGTGGTGAACTGGAAGCCCAGCAGTGACTTGTTAACCAAAGAGTCACCATGATGAGCAAAGGATAGAAATCTGCATGAGCCTCTTAGCGGATGGAGTCACAGAAGAGAACCTCAGCTCCCATCCCATAGTTAGAAGTATATAGAGATGGGAAGTTGGTATCACCTTGATGTCATTGTGTCCATGGAGCCTGGAATCCATGGCTCTGTGAAAGCACTATGTTCTGGTTACTGAGCTGGGAGGCTGAGGAGAGCCAAGTCCTGGCCATGAAGAAATCAGGGTGGCAGCAGAGCAACTCTGCTGCAGTGTGTGCCTGCTTGGCTGTTCTTATTCTGTGGTGGATCAGGCCGGAGCGGGTGATAGTAACTCTTTTGTGGTCACAAGCCCTTCACCAAGAGCTTCCTCTGGGATCATCATAAGCTACAGGGTGGCTGGTGTTGGGATGTGTGTGGGGTGGAAGTGACAGAGGGATGGACGCATGGCAAGGTGGGTGAAGAGATGAGAGGAATGATGAGAGCCCAGTTCATTGGTTTCCAAGGTTAATGGGTGGGAGGTAGAGAGGCATGAGGAGGAATGATGGAGGCAGGGGAAGGTGGTGACAGAGTGAGGCCATCTGTAGTGCCAGCCTGGCCATCATCTGAAGCCCATAGGCAGCTTCCTGATCCTTCACTTAGTCCTGCTCCTTGTGGAGGGAATGTCACGTGTACCCAGGGCTAGGGGTGGCGCAATGTCAGTAGCACCTGGAGAACCATTGGCCTCTACCTGGGTGAGGAGTGGTTATGGCTCCCATGCTGGGTGGCCTGATAGCTATGGAACAGATCTCTCCTTAGCTACCACTGTCAGTGGCTGCTCTCCATCTAGGGTTAGGGCACAAGCTCAGCCATCAGGACACCCCATGACAGGACAGAGGCCTACAATTCAGATGGCAGCACAGGGGTGAAGATGATTTCACTGTAGCCCTAGTTACATGGCTGTCCCTGCATGCAGGACAAGATGAGCTGGGGGAAGATGTTCTCTGTGTTTTTCCACAGCCTATCCCGGCCTCTTCTTGTGTCTGATTAGACCAAGAGAGTACCAGGTTTCCTCTCATAGTCCTGGTTCTTTTTCTTTTACAGTCATGAGGCTTGAACTCAGGTCCTGGGTACTGTCCCTGAGCTCTTTTGCTCAAGGTTGATGCTCTACCATTTGAACCATAGTGACATTTCGAGCTTTTCCTTTTCATGTGGATCTCTGATATGTCCAGTGCTGTGCCTGCAGGGAGGCACTCACCCCACAGACAGAGCCACCTCTGCCGTGACTGTGACTGCCCACAACCCTCACACCAACTCCTTGCACACCCCTCGACTCCAGTTTTAGCTCCTCTTGGACTGGGTGTCCAGCCTACCCCTTCCTACACTCACAAAGGGTCTACAATTGTGTTCCCAGGGTCCTCTCTTCTGCCAGCCAGAGTACAGACTGTGCACATCTTGACGATCACAGAGCTCAAAGCCAAAGGCTGAGATGCAGAAGGGGGTGACCCAGTAGCTGCACAGGGCCCATGGATCATCCTGTGCATCCCCCAGCCTGTGACTTCCCCCACCCCCTTGGCAGGGAAGCTCCATGCCCACATCCTGATCCCTGGTCCCCTCCAATTCCATTCTCCCTTGGATTTTGCAGACTGTCTACCATCAGGATCTAAAATTCTATTCATCACTTTATGTCCTTATCACTGATTTGCTATTTTGGCAGGATCTCCCCGTGCCTGGAGAGTGGGCATGTCATGTATTCTCTGTGGAGAAGGTGCCCCAGGAGAAGAAATATGCAATTCATGTGAGTGTTGGACAGGGCAGGAGGGCTCCCTAGGATCAGAAGCCACAGGAGGGGTGCAGATGGGGGAATGCTAGGGGCCCCAGGGGACAGTGGGATTTAGGGCACAGTTGGTTGCTTCTGCAGGGTTGACACCGCTTCACAAACCCAACAGAATGAGGTTCACATTACAGATGTCAGACACAGTGCAGATTGCCAATGGGCGCAGGGTTCACTGTCAACCCCAGATGCTGGCTGCATGCTGGGATGCACGCAGAGATGTTTTCAAGATCAGGTAATGAGGATGTTGCAGGGTGTAACCATTCTTTTCAGATGGCTCTCTAGCTCTCTTGAGCTTCATCTATATCTTTGGCTTTTTCTTGGCAGTTAACTGGAAATGAGAGTTTCATGGACTTTCCTTTCTTGTCTGGCTTCAAACAGAAGCTATGGACAGTTTTCAAACCATACCCTACTGAAGAAGGGAAGCTTGATCTGGTGCTTAACTGGGTTGCACTTTGGCTCCGTTTGCTATGCCTCACGGGAGGGGGCTCATCATTTGTAGACTAAGATCTCATGACCTTCAAAGCCAAAGGCTACCTGAAAGTTCAGGGTCCCAGCCTATGTGTTGGGCCTGGGTGAATACATTCTCTGTTATGCTGGGTCATCAACCCATGTTTTAAGCTGGAAGTTGGCAGTGCCACATTTGATAAGAACATCTGCCAGAGATTGTCACCTCATGAAAGCAGATTCTAAATTTGTATTCCATTTCCTGTGGTGGAGATATCCCTTCCAAGTGAGAGAGGCTCACATCCACCTGCAGGTCACACTCCTAATGCACCCTTGAGTGTCCTCATGGTATTGGGATCTAAGTTTGTAGGGAATGCTGATATAGTCCATGAATTAGCTGGACAAGTGATGACAAACGTGTTGAGGATTAATATGAGAACAATTTAAGAAGCCCTGGAGGAGCATCAACCGGACCCTCTGTGGTGCTATAAATCTGATAGGATGTTCCAGACTGAGAAACAATCACATGGCTTTGTGTTTGGCATCCAGACAAGTGAGTGCATGTCTTAGCTGTCAGCCAATACAGAGGAGGACATGAATAAGTGGGTGGAAAGCATCTGTCAGACCCCTGTCTGGGGGCAGGTGGAGAGAACATAGGAAGGTAGATACCATGGCTGTGGTGGGGCCAAAAAAAAGGGTAAAAGAGGCAAAGGAACCAGGTACTGGTAGCTCAAGACTGTCATCCTAGCTACTCAGGAGTTTGAGATCTGAGGATCACAATTCAAAGCCAGCCCAGGACAGAAACTCCATGAGACTCTTATCTGCAATAAACTACTGAATGCAAGAAGCTCAAGCTCAGTGACAGCATCCAGGCCTAGCGCTCAAAACCCAGGACTGCCAGAAAAAAGTATCAAAGGACAAGAAGCTGGCCAAAAGTTAGAGGGACTCTATCTTGACAAACAATACAATGGTAAGTTGCACTCAGAAGACTTGCACAAAATCTGGAAATGCCTGAGACCTATCTATGTATGTTTCCTGTTTGTCTAAATACATATGTTTATGCATTTATATATTAGTATAGAGAGACAGATCAATACATATGACTATACATATATACATAGCCAGACACTTATGGGTGGGTGGAATACTGTGTGAGAGTTTGTGTTTGTGGTTTGTGGATGGCTATCTCTGTTTAAGAAAGATAGAAAATATGTAAATATCTTTAAAAAAACTTGATAAAATATAGAGAGACATAAGCTCTTGAGGGAATCTGAAATGAGAAGATTATTCACAGGCACGTTTATCCTTATGGATTCCTCAGCAAGTTTTAATTTTTTCATTATTTTCTTTCTTTTTTTGAACCAGTGCTAAGGATTTCTCTCAGGGACCAGGTGCTGCCACTTACTAATTTTCTCATGGCTGGTACAAGAGGAACTGAGCCACAGTTCCACTTTTGCCTTATTTATTCTTGCTTAACTGAAGATAAATATTTCTATCAGTGACTTTCTTTCAGGGGCTGGATTCTAATGAGGATCCCCAGACCTCAGCCTTCTCTATAGCTACAATTAACAATATGAGAACCCAGCACTGGGTTCCAATGCACAGGGCAAGAAATTGAGTGAATCTCTCAACTCCAATTAGCTATAATAAGCTACAAGTGAAAGACCAATACCTTTGAGGAAAAGATGCTGAGGGTTATCACACAGGCCCTATGAGTAAGCCCTAAACCCTGTACACATGTGTGCATGCACACATTGGCAGATACACACACACATGCACACACACAATATCTCAGGCAATATTGTACTTTGAATTAATATCCAAAGATTGGACAACAGGATAGCAAGTAATAAAATCTGTTTTTCTTGTCTACATTGAGGGAAAGGGATAAGTCACAAGATGCAGAAGCGAAGAATTCAGAGGCAAATGCTGTGAGTGAATAACTTGTAAAAAGCACATTTCTTTTCTTTTCTTTTCTTTTGTTTTTTTCTGCCATTCCTTGGGCTTGAACTCAGGGCCTGAGCACTGCTCTTGGCTTTTCCCAAGTCTAGCCCTCTGCCACTTGAGCCACATTGCCATATGGATTTTTATATCTGTGTGATATTAAGGACTCAAACCTAGATCTTCATGGATGCTAGGCAAGCACTCTACCACTGGCCCAAACTCTAAACCCCGATTAAGTATTTATAAATAGTCATCATCATCATATCAAAATATCCTTTCTCCTACAAAGAATGAACACTTATCTATGTCTGTAAGACTTTTTTTATGTCACCAATGCTTCTGTGATTTTCCCACTTGCATTTTTACAGATGACAGCACAGATATTCATCAGGAAGAAAAATAGATTAGGATACAGAAACTTAACAAAGTCCTAGTACATTGAGGTGAAAAATATGTGCAAGATGGCCTGGGTGTTTCATCTATTTATAGAGTGCTGGGCTACCACACAAAAAGACTCCGGTTTGATTCTGCAGTACCATATACATAGAAAACGCTGGAAGTGGTGCTGTGGCTTGGTGGGACCGCTATAGCCTAAAGAAAGCCTAAGAACAATGGTCAGGCTCTGAGGTCAAGTCCCAGGACTAGCAAAAAATTGTGCAAGAGGCAAAATGCAAGCTGAGAAGGCACTGTGAAGCAAAATGTCTTGTGAAGGGTAAGGGGAATAGTGACAGTTAAGTTTGGATCTTACCTAAGAAAGGCTCCTTGAATCTGAGACCAGGCCAGCACTTACGCCTAGTTAATGACTTGGGATTTGAACAAAAAGGTGTGCTGTTTACTACATACATATGTGAGGTGGGAAGGGAGATTCAGCCTCCAGTATGTCTTTGGGGAGGTCTTCTGTGAGCAAGTAGCTTTGGTCATTGGGCCTTGAAAGGTGACCCTACCTCCCTCACATTGGAACAGAATATGGAACCCTGGTAACCAAGACACTGTATGTGACAACCAGCTCAAGCCAGCTCTCTTGGCCTGTGGCTCAGGAGGAAGAAAGATGTTGCTGTGCTGTTGCCAAAGATCAGGAGGCTCGGATCTCAGGCATGAGAGATATGGATGTCTCACTTGAAGAAGTAGATGCTGGATCAGTGCCAAGCCAAAATTCCAGTATATTAGGCATTTCTCTAGGAAGAAAGCCAGGAAACTCCAGGGCAACTCAGATGAGGTATATTGAGAGGAAACCTATTTGAACCCATCATCCTGCCCACACACTACAACCTTCTTGTGTGCTTTCAAGTGACTCTACTGAGATTAGAGTGTGTCATTTCCAATCTACTCTATTCCAATTCCTCAGTGTGAAGTGTGGTCCCATTCCTACGTTTGAAATATCCACTGTTTTGCCAACATAGTGTGATGGTAAGTCAGCTCAGACTCTGAATGAGCCTTGTAACCTATGGATCCTGGAGGAAGGCCTGTTGGAGATGCTGCTGACAAAGCTGATCCCTGCCTACCAGAAAGGTGATCTCTTTTATGTGGGAAACTTCCTGCACAATTTCAAATAGTGGAGGACAATGTAGTAGTTGCTGGAAATTCTCTTGAAAAAGTGAGTGTTCCCCCTCCAAACCCAAGTTTGCTCACCCCTCCTGGCCAAGTCTTGGAATACTTGGCTCCTCTCTGAGCCTGTTTGGTTCACTGGGGTGTTCACAGGGGAGCTAAGCATGATACAAGTGCACAAACTACTTCATTAAGACTGGGACACCATGCCATTTCATTTCCCTCACAAGCTACTGGAGTCTCAACAGTGTGCTTACTGAGAAGTTGGATTTCAGGCATGAGTAAGTGGCTCCCAACTGCAGCCCTCACCTAGGTGACATCCTAGGAAATCCCATTTCCCAGTAAGCAATGAGGTGTCAGTACTAATGGCGGAGGCCTGTGAAATACTGGAGTCAGAGGAAAAGCTGGGGGCTGAATCACTTTTGAGCCATCAGGGAGGGATTGTGATAGCTTTGCCTGTTAGAACCTGAAAGCATTTACATTTTGGTGTGTGGTCCAGTGCTGCCACTTGAACCTGAACCCAGGTCTAAATGCCATCCCTTTGGTGTTCAAAAATTAGCCCTGTACCATTTGAGTCATAGGTCAAGTTCTGGCTTTTTGCTGCCTAATTGAAGACAAGTGCCTTTAGATTTTACTGACTAGACTGGCTATCCACTGTGAACTTCAGAGCTCAGCCTGCTGGGTGGCTAAGATTAGAGGAATGAGCATTTAGTTCTTTATTTAGAGCATTCACTTATTGATTTATTTAGAGCATTTACTTAGTTAATTTAAGGTGCGTTTACTTTGGACACATGCATAGAGGCCTCTCTCAGAAGCTTCTGGAAGTGGGGTGTAAAAGTCATCCTGTTCTCGAGTGTCTCTTACCCCCCTCCCAGCACATAAGTGCACATCTCTGCAGGACAGCCACAGCATTAGAGTCCTGCAAGAAAGGGGCTTTTGTACAAGGCTCAGAATGGAGAGAGAAGGCTCTCACTTTCCTTGTACCGAATGTGCCCACAGCATCATGTGTTCCATCTATACGATGTGAATGGACTTCTACCCCAGTGATTTCCACGAGTTCAAGAACTGCCACACCCTGACACAACTCAAGCTCTATATGAGGCTCCACATGCCGGCTTTGGACCTGCCCTTCTAAACACATACTTTTTGACCAGCTGGAGGAATGTGCGAACAGTAAGACCAAGAAAAACTAGAAGTCCTGGTGTGGGTGCCTCAAAGCCTGTGAGTAGGAAGCCCATGTGGTCTAGATATTGGTTGGCCCTTACTTCTACAGAGCTTGACAAAATGCCCTTTATGGGTGGTGTCAGCCAGGTAATGTCTGTCCTCTGAAAGGACTCGGGAATAAGCACTCATTAGAAAGACCCTACAACTCCTCAGTGTTCAGTCCAAACTGCAGTTCTACAGGTTCCTCCATTAGATCCTCATGGAAGTTGAGTGACACTTCAACTTGCAGAGTCCACTCTGTCCACTCTGTACCTATTTCCATTCTTAGGTTTGGGTCATCATGGAAGAGCTTATCCTGAACTCCAGATGAAAAACACACCAATGGAGCTGGTGACTGATGGAGACTGAGAATCATCACTGCACTCCAGAAAGCATGGGCCTTCTGTAGAAATTACCAAACAGGTATAGAGTCCTGTGGATATACCTTTTGCTCTGAACCCCATGTGTGACACAGTTGAACCTGCAGATACTATGGAGGAAGAAAAAGAGCAGCCAGATTTCCTTCCGTTTCCTTTCACACTCCACCCAGAGTCAGTCCATCTGAGTCAGAGTAACACTCCACTTATTGTGCAAGCTGAAGGGGCACACGCTGGGCTCATGGAAAATGTCCCCATGGGAAGCAGCAAGTGTACTCTCAATACTGGATTCATTGGAGGAAAATGAATCCATCCTCACAGAATATCCAGACCCATCCATCTCACTAAAAGAGACTCAATCTCCATTCGACAAACCAGAATCCATCCCCCTCTTAACTCAGGAAGGACATTCTGTTTCTCATGAGGAAGGAGACCCTTCTGAGGACTCTGAAGGAGAATTACTGTCTGAAGGCAACTTGGAGGCCAGTCTGGATTTAGAGCTTCCCTGTCCCCTTCCTAAAATGACATCTCTTTACCTTGCTCTCATGATTCTTGTCAAGTATTCATTGTATTTACTTTGCTAACTATTAAACTCTCATTGTTAATATTATGGTGTGCAGTTCTTCAGTGCTTATTATACTGTGTTTTATTTTCCACTTATAATGTGAGACCTCAGACACATAGGTCCTGGGTGGGCCAAAAACCAGACAGGTCTGGTCCCACAGAAGACAACCTTACTGGATATACAGGGAACTATGAAATGCATGGAATCACCAGGAATCCAGGCCAGCCCTCCATGGAAAAACAAGTCAGCTACCAAAGCTTAAGGACAGAGCAGATGCCTGAAAATGTGTTTTGTCAATCGGGAGAAGTGCCAGAGTAACTGTAATATTATGTGGGACTCTGTTCCGTGAGTTCAAGTCTGTTTATATATCCATTGTGCTTTGTACAAATATTTAAGAAAATTAAAACTCCACAATAGCATCAAAAATCTACTTTGGCTTTGAATGTGGCCTAGTTGTAGAGTGCTCGCCTAGTATACAAGAAGAACTTGATTCAATTCCTCGACACTGCATACACAGAAAAAGCAGATGGGGCACTGTGGCTCAGGTGTCAGAGTGCCACCCTTGAACAAATGTGGCCAAGGACAGTTTCTGGTCCCTCAGTTCAAGCCCCAGGACTAGCGAAACAAGAAATCATACCATTTTCCACACATTTGGAAATAAATCTCTTTTATCTAACCCTACTTCTTTTTTGCCAGTCCAGGCTGTGTGCAACCAAGCCAAACTACTGGCCCCCAACCTTACTATTTTTAATCATTTAATTTTTTTACATAATCATATTTCATGCTGTCTGTATTAATACCATAAACAGTATGCTTAGTGTAATAATGTTAAAGGTAAAACATAAGAAATTAATAACTAAAATTCCTTTTTTATTATTTTTATAGCATTACTACAATTTTATGAGAAAAATTACCTAGAATGTTTATTTTAGAGTTCAAGTAATCCATTTTGATAAATATATCAACGTACATCATTTATTTGAACACATTTTAAACTATTTTTTTCAGGAATAAAATATATACATATTTGTTGTAAATGAAATATATGACTTGGGGGTATGGGAAAGAGAAAAGGGGAAGGGGGTAACAGTGTTTACAAGAAATGTACTCATTACATATGTAAGAGCAATCTCTTTGTATATCACCTTGACAACAAATTTTTTGAAAAGTACAATAAGTTTAAATGTCTACTTTGGGCAGAATTTTTTTTTGCCAGTACTGGGCTTAGACTCAGGACCTGAGCACGATCCTTGTTTTTGTTTTTGTTTATTCTTAAGGCGCAAGTTCTATCATATGTGCCACAGCACCACTCATATATTTTTTTATCTATGTTGTGCTGAGGAATTGAACTTGGGTCTTCATTCATGCTCGGCAAGAATTTTTCCACTAGGCTTAACTTATGGCCCCAGTGGGAAGGAAGTTTTCCATAAAATATGTAGGAAATAGGTACACTAAGGAAAAGCCATCAAAAATAGAAGAAAAATTATATACTTAGATAAGGACATGCCAGTATTATGGCAAATCTCTGTAATTCCAGCTTCAAGAGTGGCCTATTTGGACTGGGAGTTGGCTGGCTGAAGTAAAGTGCTATCCTTGAGCAAGCCCTAGGACAGTGCTCTGGCCATGAGTTGAAGCCATAGGAAATGCAAGAAAAAGAAAAAGAAAGCCCTTATCTAAGGCTGGAGTGCACACTAGTGGTAGTTTGCTTGCCTAGTATGCACAAAGCCCTGTGTTCAATTACTCTGTACCACTTACACCAAAAAAAAGACGGAAATGATCTCAGAAGGTTGGGTTCTGAGGATCACAGTTCAAAGCCAGGCCAGACACTAAAGTCCATGAAACTGTTACTTCCACTTGAGCACCAGAAAACAAGAAGTGACACTGTGGCTCAAGGTGTTTAAGGTTGTAGCCTTGAGCTGAAGAGCCCAGGGACACTGCCCAGGTGCACAATTAAAGTCTTACAACCAAAAGAGAGAGAGAGAGAAACAGAGAGACAGAGAGAGAGACACACACAGAGACAGAGAGAGAGAGAGAGACAGACAGGCAGACAGACAGAGACAGACAGAGACAGAGACAGAGACAGAGACATCAAACAGTCAGGCACTGCTGGCTGAAGCGTGTAATTCTAGCTACTATGGAGGCTGAGATTGGAGGATCTTGGTTTAAAGCCCAAAGCCAGCCTGGACACATATGTTTGTCAGACTTACATCACCAATTAACTACCAGAAACCAAAAATGGAGCTGTAGAGGAAGAGCGCTAGCCTTGAGCTGAAGAGATCAGGGACAGTGTCCAGGCCCAAAGTCCAAGCACCATGACGAATCAATAATAAAAAAAGAAGATAGCTAATAGTAATGATGAATAATTTTGGGCTGGGAGTTTGGCCTAGTGGTAGAGTGCTTGCCTAGCATGCACGAAGACCTGGGTTCAATTCCTCAATACCACATACATAGAAAAATGCTGGAAGTGGTGCTGAGGATGAAGTGGTAGAGCCCTAGCCTTGAGAACATATAAGGACAGTGCTCAGTCCCTGAGTTCAAGGCCAGGACTGGCCAAATCAAAAGTAGTAGAGCACTGGCATTGAACTGAAGATCTGAGGAACAGCCCAGGCACAGAGTTCAAGCACCGCAAACAACAACAACAAAATCTATGAAATGGCAGTGGTGGTTTTAAGCTAAGCAAAAATAGAGGAGAAACCGGTAAAATATATATTTGTGTGTAGGCAAAATAGCCAGACTTATGCATTAGAACAGGATAGCAACTTGAAAAAAAATTTGTTTTCCATCTCACTAGGTCCTGTCTCTTAGTTTATTTAAGTAAGTGAAATGCTGGGTTTTATAATCGTTGCTCTGAATATTAGAAAATCATAATATCTCTCATTAACCAACAAAGACCAGGAAATGGGGCTTCGTTCAAATGGCAGAGTATCAGGCAAGAGAAGAAAAAATTGAAGTAAGAACTTGAAGTTCTTGATCCAGAACCTGCATAGTAACAGAGCAGCAGCCTGGTGATGGTGCCTCACACCTATAATCTTAGCTACTCAGGAGGCTAAGATCTGAGAATCAAAGTTTAAAGCCAGCCAAAGTACCCAGTTAACTGCCAGAAAAACCAGAAGTGGCACTGTGGCTCACAGATTAAAGCACTAGCCTTGAGCTGAAGAGCTCAGGGACAGTGCCCAGGCCCAGAGTTCAAGCCCCACAATTGACAAAAATCAAACAAGCAAACAAAACTCACAAAGAAGCCTGCAGACCACAGTGGTTCTGCTGAGTCTCTTCTCTATGGGGATCAGGAAACATTTCACTTTTTCTGTCTCTTCCCATCTCAACATTCATATTAAAATAAGACTCTGTTGAAAGTTTCAATTTATAAAAATGTTTTTCATGAAGCACCCTGAAATATTCATCGCTTATATCTCAATTGCAGATAGTTGATTTGGGGCTGCATTGGTACAGTGCTAGCCTTGAGCAGAAAAGGTCAGGGATAGAGCTGAAGCACTCAGTTGAAGACCCAGTGCCAACACACAAAAGAAATTATGCACTTTATACATATTTTCTAATTTCTTAATGAATTTTTCAGTCTGTATAAATATAGGGTACATTCCTTGTTACTTAAGTAAGATTGCTCTTTTTTTTCTTTTTGCCAGTCCTACGGCTTGGACTCAGGGTCTAGACATTTTCATTGGACTCGCTTGCCCACGGTGAGTGCTCTGCCTCTTGAGACACAGCGCCACTTCTAGCTTTTTTCTGAGTATGCGGTACCAATGAATAGAACCTAGGTCTTCATGCATTCTAGGTGAGCACTCTACCATTAGGCTACATTCCCAGGCAGTGAGATTCCTCTTACAGTCATTGTATGTTCACAGAGTTTGATCCCACACACTGTAGGGCCCTGGTTGGCTTTGACCTGTGATCCTAAGCCCTGAGCCTCCTAAGTAGCTGAAATTAAGTTGTGAGCCAGCATGATGGTTTCCATTCTTCTTTCTACAAAAATATATGTAGTTATCTAAAATATATCTATAGCTGAAAAAAATGAATCTCTCCCAAACAAATCTATATCTTGTGTCATCATTGCTCTTAATCTTGTGTGATTTTTGTCCTTACTCTACTATGTTATTTCTCATCTCTTATTTTGCCCTTTGGTTAATGTCAGATTGTTACTGTATCTGATTTTTTCCCTGGCATATTGTATATATGTTTATTTGTTTATGTCAAATAGGAAAGGGAAGGGGGGAAACAAGATGATTGGGAAGGGGAGGGGAGAGGGAACTGGGGACAAAAACATGTGGAGTGGAATAAATGTGTGAGAAGTAATGCAGTCCACTACCTGTAAATGTAATCGTAACCCCTCTATACATTACCCTGAAAATAAAAAAGAGACTATAAAAATATCTGTAGAAAATGAGGCTGGATGATGGAAACAACCAGATGCCCTACTACAAAAAATGTGATACATGCACACACACACACACACACACACACACACACACACACACACACAATGGAATGATACATAGCCAACCGACAAGATAAAATAATGGCATTCTCGGGGAAGTGGATGAAAAGGAAAAAATCATATTAAGTGAAGTAAGCCAAACTCAAAGGAACATAGGCCCAAGAGTCTCCCTCATTTGTCAAATTCAGTAGAAACCTTGGGCTCTGCTACCAGAGATTTACAATAGAACAAATTCTAGAGACATCGTGACAAATAGTATGACACTAAATGTAAGGACCTCCAAGATAAAGAAACAAAACTCATATAATGAGTGATTGTTGTCCTTAATGAACTATGTGATCTCTTATCTCTTTTGCTATCCCTTGGTTATATCATATTGTTACAATATTTCACCTTGTTTTCTGATATATTTCATATGTGCCTAATTGGTTATTTGAAATTGGATAGGGAAGGGGGAAAATGAACATGAGTGGGGGTAGAGGAAGGGAAATGGGGACCATATCATTACATGGGGTATCAAAGTTTGAGAAGTAATGCACCTTCTATCTGGTGAATATAATGTAACCCTTCTATAAATTACAATAAAAATAAATACATAAAAAGAAGATATGCACAGAAAAAAATAATAATGGCATTTTTGGGGTAGTGGATGAAATTAGAGTGAATCCTGTTGAGTGAGATAAGTCAAGACCAAGGAACAAAAGGTACATGGTATCCTTAATATATGGATATTAGTTTCAAACAGTAGTAGAGCGATGATTGAATAGTTGATACCCAAAGTTCTGGACATAATTTTGGAGATATAAACATAACTACATAGACATAAAAATCTAGGATAGACTATACACTCCATAGACATGTGTTTTATTATAGATTAATCTGTATCTATGACATATAAAAACTCAGCTTAATTTTTACTATATTCTAAAATCTATGTGCCAGTGATTGTATAGCGATTCCCTTCTTGAATACTTGTTGGTTAAACATGACATTTGAAATATGATGTAAAATTCAATGTTAATAAATTTTTTTAAAAAAGAGGCTAGAGGTAAATACCACTAATGTATTTGCTCTAAGTGGTACAGAAATTTTCTTAATGAATCAAGGGGTTTTATTACATCTTTATGCAATTATTTTAGTTCTGAGTGTTCTACACTCAATGATACTTCTGGAAAGATGATATAGCTGACTGTGTAGATGGTATGAAGACATACTGGCCTAAACGTAGAATAAAGCATTGGTAAGTGGCTGTTAGCTGTCCAGATTCTACTGGAATATGTGGAATGAATTTATTAAGCACAATGCAGGCTCTTAGTCAGATCAGGATCAAGATTATGTGGTTCCATCAGATGAATGAGGAAAGATCAGAAAAATCTACTAAGATATCCAGATATACTTTTGAAACTAAGGTATCTGTACTCCTTTTTTTTTCTTTCTTGGTGGGGAGCTTGAACTTTGGACCTGGGCAAGGTCTCTTAGTTCTTTTTCCTCAAGGCTAATGCTGTACCAGTTTTAGCCACAACTCCACTTAGTTTTTGGGTGGATAAGTGGAGAGTAGAATCTTACAGTTTTTTTTGTTTTCGTTTTTTTGCTTGCAAAGGCTTTGATTCACCTTCCCCCTGGCTAGTAGAATGACAATTATGACCCTCCAGCGCCTGGCTAGTGATTTTTTGAAAATTGGTCTTTCTTCCAAATCACGTAACTGGTTTCTAGCAAAGTTTTGAAGCCTGACTTAAATGTGACAGATTTTTGTCACTTGGAGACACTCTGTGCTGAACGTTAGAAATCTACCAGCTGAGTCACAGTGGCACTTCCAGTTTTTGTTTATGTGGTGCTGAGGAATGGAATCCAGGGTTTCATACATGCTAGGCAAGCTTCATTTTCAGCCCAAGGTTTTATGTTTTGTTTTTTTCAGTGTTGTTGCTTCTAAGGTACTGTATGATGTTCTTTCATTTTCTTTGCTTTTTACCTCTTTTCTTCTTTTTCCCTTTAGTTTTATTCTCTGTAATCATTGTGTTGAATTCGGGTACCCTGTGTCTTGTACAGAGGTTTATGTGATTTGGAATGGAGAGGGTATAATAAAATGGTAAAAAAAAAACAAACAAAGGAAAAAGGGTGAACCAATTGAACAGTGATACTTGGAAGACACTAAACGGAAATGAACTGAACAATCTGGGTGGAGAGGGGGCTGAGGGTAGGAAAACAGAGAAAAAGGAGGGAGGGGATAACAATTTTCTTGAGAAATGTGTTCATTACTTATGTAACCGTATGCCCACTATATATTGACTTAACAAAAAAAATTAACTTAAAAAATAATTTAGCCGGGTATGGTGGCTCACACTTGTAAATGTAGCTACTCAAGAGGCAGTTCAAAGTCAGCCTGGGCCCTGAAGTCCATGTGACTCTTATCTCCAATTAACCACCAGAAACCCAGAAGTGGCCCTATGGCTCAAGGGATAGGGCAGTAGTCTTGAGCTGAAAAGCTCAGTGACAAGACCCAGGTGCAGAATTGCAGTCCCATGACTTGAATGATGAATGATACTAGCCAGGCTCTGTGCGCTCACACTTGGAATCCAATCTACAAAGAATCAGGTTTGAATCCAGCCCAAACAAATTGCATGATATTCTGATTTACAGTTCATTACCAAAAATCTGGAGGTAGAGCTGTGGATCAAGTGGTAGAACACTAGCCTGAAGCAAAAAAAAACATTTAAGGACAGTTCCCAGGCCCTGGGTTCAAGTCCCAAGACTTGCATAAAACAAACAAAATGTGACGCTGAGTCGTCCATCATTTGGTGTTATAGTTCAATATTCTTGATAGCGTCTTAGAAATTAAGTCCCTAGCAAATACTCTCCCCTAAATAATGCTTCATATATGATTCATAGAATTTCAGCATCATTACTATCACCTTCCAGTTAGCATAGCAGTCTACTACTGAAAATTTGAACAAAACTTTTGAGTAATCCTAATAAATCTGTGTATCATCTGCTCACACATCAAATCAGAAGCAGCTATGATCTACTATTATCTAAATGTATTTAATCCCTTCTTGAGTTAATGAGCCTTAAAGAGTAAAACATATGAAATAGTTATGAAACTAACAGTCACCATTCTTCTACCTAATATTGTAATATAAGTTTATAAATGCAAGGACTATTCTGAAGTGTGCAGAAGATAGCTTCTAATTATAATATTCTCATGAAGTATAGTTTTTAAGAAACATGTTGCTTGCTTTGGGAAAGGAAAGGCAAGGAAAAATGATATAAGTAAGTTCCCTATTTATCAGAAGGAAAATACTATTGGGTTTAGATCAACTTTC
The DNA here is from genome assembly GCA_024803745.1 of Megascapheus bottae. NCBI lineage: Eukaryota > Metazoa > Chordata > Mammalia > Rodentia > Geomyidae > Megascapheus > Megascapheus bottae. Next base: position 4,488,095 of record JANJXV010000052.1, on the reverse strand, counting down.
ATTCATTCCGTGCTGATGAAACAAATATTTGCAATTCCTGAGGCCAATCACTTCATTGTGATGCACAATCAGCCAGCTTAGATCAATCTTCCAAAAAAGGAAAGGAACAAATGAGAAGCAATTAAGGTTTCCAAAATGAACCAGGTGGTGGTGGCAGCTCACACTTGTAATTCTATCTACTCAAGGCCTGAAATCCAAGGATCTGGACTAAATCTGTCTGTTATGAAAATATTCCTGTCTGAAACATCATCTCTGTTATCACAGCCCAGGTGATACACTCTGCCCAACAGGTTCCAAACACCAAATCCATCTCCTATCTGAAATACTAGCAAACGTACTCACACATTATTTCCTCTTTGGGAGATAGTTGAAACAAGTACCAGAAACATTTCCCTGGCTGCAGAGTGGAAGTGGAAATATATACTCACTAGCAGCCCATCCAGTAAATTACAGTCAATCATCTTTCCTCACATCTTCTTAGTTAAATTGAACAATGAGTGTTTGGATCAGAAGCGATGTGTATGAGCATACAGGTTGTAAAAGTACTGTAATCCTAGCTACTCAAGATAAGCTGAGACCTGAGGATTCCAGTTCAAAATCAGCCATGCAATAAATTCCATAAGATTTTTACCTTTAATTAACCAGCAAAAAACAGAGCGTTGAATTGTGCGTAAAATGCCACAGGCCTAAGCTTTGCATAAAAGTGGTAAGGGGTAGCATTGAGGATGTCCACTCTCTCCACTCCTTTTTAACATAGTACTAGAATTCCTATGCAGTGCAATAAGGCAAGAAGCAAGCATAAAGGGGATCCAAGTGGAGAAATAGGAAATAAAAATATCCCTCTTTGCAGATGACATGATTCTGTATTTAAAGAATCCTATAGACTCTACTCCCAAGCTCCTTGAGCTGATTCAAAGCTTTGGAAGTGTAGCAGGCCATAAAATCATCCCTCAAAAATTAACTGCCTTCCTTTACGCCAACAGTGAGAGGAACGAGGCAATAATCATGAAAGAAACTCCTTTCACAATAGCCTCAAAGAAAATAAAGTACCTAGGAATTAGCTTAACTAAGAATGTAAAGGAACTTTTAGATGAAAATTTTAAAACCCTAAAAAAGGAAATTAAAGCAGAACTAAGGAAATGGAAAAACCTCCCATGCTCCTGGATTGGAAGAATCAACATTGTGAAAATGACAATCTTGCCAAGGGCTATCTACAAATTCAATGCAATACCCATCAACATCCCAATGTCATTCTTTAAAGAAATAGAAGAGGCAATTCAAAATTTCACATGGAATAGTAAAAGAGCCGTATAGCAAAAACATTTCGTAGCAGAAAGAACAGAGCTGGAGGAATTTCAATTCCAAACTTTAGACTCTATTACAGAGCTATAATTTTTAAAACAGCTTGGTACTTGCACAAGAACAGGCCTGAAGTCCAATGGAATAGAACTGCGGACCCAGATATTAAACCACAGACCTAGGGCCACCTAATCTTTGACCAGGGAGCCAAAAAAATAGAATGGAAGAAAGATAGCCTCTTCAACAAGTTGTGCTGGCAGAACTGCTTAAGCACCTGCAGAAAACTAAGGTTGGGTCCTTCTTTGTCACCTTGCACTAGAATTAACTCCAAATGGATCAAAGACCTGGAGGTAAAAGCTGACACACTGAAACGTTTACAGGAAGGAACAGGAGATACACTAGGCCTCCTTGGCACAGGTCGAAACTTTCTTAATAAGGACCAAGAATCACAACAAATCAGAGAAAGGCTGGATAAGTGGGACTGCATTAAACTGCAGAGATTTTGTATGGCAACGGATATAGCTAGTAAACTAATCAGGAAGCCTACAGAGTAGGAGAAGATCTTCACCAACCAAACAACGGACAAGTGCCTCATATCTAACATATATCAACAACTCAAAAAATTGAATCACTCCAAAACTAACCTCCAAAGTAACACCCATCCCATTAAAAATGGGCCAAAGACTTAAAGAGAGTCTTCTCTGAAGAAGAAACAAAAATGGCTTATTGACACATGAAGAAATGCTCCACATCTCTGGTCATAAAAGAAATGCAAAGCAAAACAACTCTAAGATTCCACCTCACTCCAGTTAGAATGGCCAGGATCAGGAAAACGAATGACAGCAGGTGCTGGAGGGGATGTGGCCAGGAGGGATCAATACTACAATGTTGGTGGGAGTGTAAACTCGTTCAAACAATGTGGTAAGCAGTGTGGCAGTGCCTCAAAAGGCTAAACATAGAACTCCCCTATGACCCAGCAATTGCACTACTTGGCATTTACTCAACAATCCAGAAACAAGGGCATACTAAACCCACTAGCACAACAATGTTCATTGCAGCACTATTCACAGTAGCAAAGATATGGAACCAACCCATATGTCCCTCAGTTGATGATTGGATCAACAAGTTGCGGTATTTGTACACAATAGAATTCTATGCTGCTGTCAGAAAGAATGACATCGCCCCATTTGTTAGGAAATGGAATGACTTAGAACAAATCATATTAAGTGAAGTAAGCCAGACTCAAAGAACTTAGGCTCATTGGTTTCCCTCATTCGTCATAACCAGTAGAAACATTGGGCTCTACTAGCAGAGATTTGCAATAGAACAAAAGGCCATATATAAGGCCATATAATGTGAAGCTAATTGAAAGGAACTCCAGGATATTGAAACAAAAGCCACATTATGAATGATTGTTGTCCTTAATGTACTATGTTGTCTCTTATCTCCTTTGCTGTCCCTTCGTTATCCCATACTGGTATAGTATCTCACTTTGTTATGTGATATATTGAATTTATTTGTATTTGAATATTTGAAATTTGATAGGGAAGGGGGCAAAACCAAGACGGGTGGGGGGTGTGGGGTTGGAGGGAAATGGGTACCAAGACATGTGAAAGGGTACCAATGTATGTGAATCAATGCATCTTCTATCTGGCAAATATCATGTAAGCCTTTTACTAATTACAATAAAAAAATTTAAAAAAAAAGAAAGTTGTAGTGTGTGGGGAGGATGATGGGGTCAAATACATTTCTTCTTAGAAATATAACTCGTCTGGTTGCCCTGGATTTTCCTGGCCTACTTCTTAGAGAAAATCCTGTTATACTGGATTTGTGGCTTGGCAATGATCTAGCATGTACATCTTCGAGTAAGACATCCACAACTTCCATGCCTGAGACTCGAGTTTCCTGACCTTTGGCATCAGCACAGCAACATCTTTCTTCCTCCTGAGCCACAGGCCAAGTGAGCTGGCTTGAGTTGGTTGTTATTTACAGTGGCTTGGTTAACAGGGTTCCATATTCTGTTCCATTGTGAGGGAGGCAGGGTCACCTTTCAGGACCCAATGACCAAAGATCCTTGCTCACAGAAGACCTCACCAAAGACATACTGGAGGCTGAATCTCTCCTCCAATCTCACAATGTACATTTGGATGTAGTAAACAGCACACCTTATTTGTCCAAGCCTTTCTTAGGTAAGATCCAAACTTAAGGGTCAATATTGCCCTCATCCTTTACAAAACATTTGCTTCACAGTGCCTTCTCTGCCTGCATTTTGCCCCTTGTCGAATTTTTTTTTGTTTTTGCTAGTCTTGGGACTTGACCTCAGAGTTTGAACATTGTTCTTGGGCTTTCTTTAGGCTTTAGCTGTCCCACCGAGCCACAGCACCACTTGCAGCGTTTTCTATGTATGTGGTAATGAGGAATTAAACCTAAGGCTTTTTGCGTGGTAGCCAAGGACTCTACCACTAGGTGAAACACACAGGGCATCTTGCACATATTTTTGACGTCAATCTACTAGGATATTATTAGGTTTCTGTATCCTAATCAATTTTTTCCTGATGATTAGCTTTACTGTCATGTATAAAAATGCAAGAGGGTAAAACACAGAAGAAGTAGTGAAATTTAAAAAAAACATTACACACATAGATAAGTGTTCATTCTTTTTAAGAGAAAGGTTATTTTGATATGATGATGATGACTTTATAATTACTATGTCAGGGTTGAGAGTTTGGCATAGTGGTAGAGTGTTTGCCTAGCATCCATGAAGATCTGGGTTTGATTGCTCAGTATCGCATAGATAGAAAATCTAGATGTGGCACTGGGGCTCAAGTGGCAGAGGGCTAGACTTGAGAAAACCCGAGGACAGTGCTCAGGCCCTGAATTCAAGCCCCAAGACTGGCAGAAAGATAAAAGAAAATAAAAATGCTTTTTACGAGCTAATTCACTCACAGCATTTGCTTCTGAAATCTTCGCTTCTGCGTCTTGTGAAATACCCCTTTCCCTCAACGTAGACAAGAAAAACAGATCCATCCCATGGTCCACTGTGAGGCCACTGGTTGGGGTAAGAGCTAGTTGTGCAGCAACACATAAGTTTTATTCTAATACTTTCCAAACTTTGTACTCAAATATGTTACCTACTTACCAACTTAGGTCAGTTATCCTTATGCTATACCTTTTCTTTATTACTACAATATTCTTACACTCCTACGTTAATCCTCTTGTACCTCCCTGACCTCTCTCATTCTATTTTTCTATCTCTGGACCTCTGCTGGTCTTTCAACCCTTATACTGCACGGATCTACACTTGATGGCTGTTGAGCAATATTGTATATGTAGGTGGTTAATTATTCTCTAGGCTCAGAGGGACCTAAAGTCAATAGAGAATGGATTGAGAGGCTTATTGTTTTGGGTATAAATCGCTTATCAGTGGTTGTATTAGACTGGTCTGTAAGTGCACAAAAAGAAAATGTGATAATACCAATCAAAACTTGTGAACATCTAGTGTCTGCCAGCTACAGAGGTCTAGGTTGGTTATATCTGAAAAACTATAATCATATTTAGTAGTAATCTTGCTCCCATTTTCAAATGGGCAGAACAAGAAACTCAAGAAAAATGTCAAATCAAGAAACAACATCCCCCACCCAATGTAAACAGAGAATGGAACAGTCACTGGCAAACCTAGAGGAGAGTCTTCCAAGTGCTACACACATGCAATTGATAAACTTCATTAATGAAAAATGTGAAAATGTAAAGAAAGAGATAATGGAGGAAGCCATAGCTGAACAAGAATAAAGCAAAAACAAGGTGATAAGTGAAAAAGAAGAAGCCATAAAGGAGGCCATAATAAAGGTTTTTCAAAGAAGGATGCATGAATTCATTGAATCCACATATAAAAACATGACCAAACTCCACCAAATGTCCAAAGAAAATAAAGCTACTGAGCTAACCACTCAAAAGGAAATCAAGGAGATAAATAAATCCATACATGATCTAAAACAAGAGATGCAAGGCACCAAAAGTGAGCAATTAGAAGCAAGGGAGATGAAAAATGAAGTAGGTAGCTTTGATAGCAGATTAGACAATGCAGAGGAGAGAAATTCCTGGGCTGAAGATAATTTAGTTATTATAGAGAAAGAACAGAAAATGAGTCAATCCAAATCTAGGAAATATGAGAGAGCGCTTCAGGAGGTCCAAGATGCGATTAGGAAGCCTAATTTAAGGCAAGTTGGTATTGAGGAGGGCGTGGAGAAAGAGGTCAATGGTATTGGAAATATACTTCAGGGAATCATCTCAGAGAATTTCCCAAATATCCAGAAGGGCAGGCCCATCCAGATACGAGAACCTTTTAGAACCCCAAACAGACCTGACCAGAAAAGAACATCCCACCGCCAAATTGTGGCCCGAACTGGATCAATAGAAATGAAAGAAAAGATCCTAAAGGCAGCCAGGGAAAATGGATTAGTAACCTATAAAGGCAAACCAATCAGAATAACCCCAGATTTCTCAGCAGAGACCATGAAAGCACGAAGTGACTGGAAGCATATATGTCATGCCCTTAAATCAAATAATTACCAACCAATAATACTGTAGCCAGGTAAGCACTCATTCGTAACTGAGGGGACAAGAAAAACATTCCATTCCAGGGAAAAGCTGCAACAATATGTCGAAACAAAACCAACACTACAGAGAATTCTCAAAGATGCTCTATACATAGAAAAACAAAATAAATGCAATATAGGGAAAGAAATGGCACCTAAATAGCATACCATCTAAGGACCACAAGAACTGTCAACACACAAACCCTACTAAAAGCTTTTAAAAATGGTAGGAAGTAATAAATATCTCTCAATCCTAATTCTCAATATCAATGGACTTAACTCTCCAATTAAACGGCATAGGCTGTCTAGTTGGATCAAAAAGCAAAAGCCATCGTTCTGCTGTCTTCAAGAGACACATCTTACCCAAAAACAAACATCTTTTGAAAGGGAGGTGTTGGAATAAACTCTATCAGTCTAACTGCCCCCATAAACAGGCTGGAGTTGCCATCCTCATATCAGATACAATAGACTTCAAACTAAAATTAGTAAGAAAAGACATAGAAGGTTACTACATACTACTAAAAGGATCTTTCCTCCTGGAAGACATAACGATCCTAAATATTTACACACCCAATCCCGGAGCTCCAAACTTCATCAAGCAAACTTTACTTACACTGAAACCATACATAGATCGAAATACAGTGATTGTTGGTGAGTTTAACACACCACTCTCACCTATGGACAGATCAACAAGGCAAAAACTCAACAGAGAAACCTTAGAACTTAACAACTATATAGACCAACTAAATCTAACAGACATCTGCAGAATATTCCACCCAGTAACAGCACAATATACGTTTTTCTCAGCAGCACATGGAACATTTTCCAAAATAGACCACATCTTAGGCCATAAAGCAAACTTGGACAGATTCAGAAACACTGAAATTACTCTATGCACACTCTCAGACCATAAAGACATCAAATTGGAGCTGAACACACATCTCCACCAACTAATGCCCTGTAAGTCATGGAGACTGAACAACACATTGTTGAATCAAAAACAATGGGTAATCGAAGAGATCAGAACAGATATCCAACTGTTTATGAAATTTAACAATAAGGAGCACACAAATATCAACTCCTTAGGGACACAACTATGGCAGTACTCAGAGGAAAATTTATAGCGCTGAGTGCCTACAACAGCAAGTTGGAAAAATGGCAAACCAACTAGTTAATGTCTCACCTTAACCTCCTGGAAAAAGAGCAACAAACCAAAACTAAACCCATTACGAGAAAGAAAATTATTAAAATCAAAGCAGAATTAAATGATTTGGAATAAAAAAACTATAGAAAGAATCAACAAAACAAGGAGTTAGTTCTTTGAAAGAATTAACAAAATTGACAAGCCCTTAGCAAATGTTACCAAAAAAAGAAGAGAGCATATCGAAATAAACAAAATCGCAGATGAAAATGGTAATATCACGACAGAAATTACCAATATCCAGAATATCATGAGGGAACACTTCTCAAACCTTTACGCCAACAAATTTGAGAATCTAGAAGAAATGGATGAATTCCTAGACAATATTAACATACACACACTGAACCAAGAAGAGCTAACCCAACTCAACAGGCCTATTTCAAGCTCTGAAATAGAAATGGAAATGAGACAACTTCCACTTAAAAAGAGCCCAGGGCCAGATGGATTCACAGCTGAATTCTATAAGGTCTTCAAAGCAGAGCTCACACCAATACTCCTCAAGCTCTTCAACGAAATTGAAAATGAAGGTTCTTTACCAAACTGATTCTGTGAAGCCAGCATATCCCTCATCCCCAAACCAGACAGAGATTCATCAAAGAAAGAGATCTATAGACCCATTTCTTTGATGAACATCGATGCAAAACTTCTCAACAAAATACTGGCCAACCGTCTACAACAACTCATCAAAAAAATTATACACTATGATCAACCTGGATTCATCACAGGGAGGCAAAGCTGGTTCAACATACACAAATCAATTAATATAATTCAACACATCAACAGGAGCAGGGATAAAATCACATGATTGTCTCAATAGATGAGGAAAAGGCATTTGACAAGATCCAAAACCCCTTTATGTAAAAAGATGTGGAGAAACTAGGAATCCATGGAACATTTCTCAATGTAATAAAGACTGTGTATGAGAAACCCACTGCTAGTATTATACTTAAAGGTGAAAATCTAAAGCCATTCCCTCTAAAATCAGGAACGAGACAAGGATGCCCACTCTCTCCACTCCTTTTTAACATAGTACTAGAATTCCTAGGCAGTGCAATAAGGCAAGAAGCAAGCATAAAGGGGATCCGAGTAGGGAAAGAGGAAATAAAACTATCCCTCTTTGCAGATGACATGATTCTGTATTTAAAGAATCCTATAGACTCTACTCCCAAGCTCCTTGAGCTGATTCAAAGATTTGGAAGGGTAACAGGCCATAAAATGAACCATCACAAATCAACTACCTTACTTTACGCCAACACTGAGAGGAACGAGGCAATAATCAGGAAAGAAATTCCTTTCACAGTAGCCTCAAAGAAAATAAAGTACCTAGCAATTAGCTTAACTAAGAATGTAAAGGACCGTTTAGATGAAAACTTTAAAACCATAAAAAAGGAAATAAAAGCAGAACTAAGGAAATGGAAAAACCTCCCATGCTCCTGGATTGGAAGAATCAACATTGTGAAAATGACAATCTTGCCAAGGGCTATCTACAAATTCAATGCAATACCAATCAACATCCCAATGTCATTCTTTAAAGAAATAGAAGAGGCAATTCAAAATTTCATATGGAATAATAAAAGACCCCGTATAGCAAAAACACTTCTTAGCAGAAAGAACAGCGCTGGAGGAATTTCAATTCCAAACTTACGACTCTCTTACAGAGCTATAATTCTCAAAACAACTTGGTACTGGCACAAGAACAGGCCTAAAGTCCAATGGAGTAGAACTGCGGACCCAGATATTAAACCACAGACCTATGGCCACCTAATCTTTGACCAGGGAGCAAAAAAAATAGAATGGAAGAAAGATAGCCTCTTCAACAAGTTGTGCTGGCAGAATTGGTTAAACACCTGCAGAAAACTAAAGTTGGATCCTTCTTTGTCACCTTGCACTAGAATTAACTCCAAATGGATCAAAGACGTGGAGGTAAAAGCTGACACACTGAAAAGTTTACAGGAAGGAATAGGAGATACACTAGGCCTCCTTGGCACAGGTCGAAGCTTTCTTAATAAGGACAAGAATCACAACAAATCAGAGAAAGGCTGGATAAGTGGGACTGCATTAAACTGCAGAGCTTTTGTATGGCAACGGATATAGCTAGTAAACTAATCAGGAAGCCTACAGAGTGGGAGAAGATCTTCACCAACCAAACAATATGGCTTCAACTCATTGCCAGAGCATTGTCCTAGGGCTTGCTCAAGGATAGCACTTTACTTCAGCCAGCCAACTCCCGGTCCAAATAGGCCACTCTTGAAGCTAGAATTACAGAGATCTGCCATAATACTGGCATGTCGTTATCTAAGTATATAATTTTTCTTCTGTTTTTGATGGCTTTTCCTAAGTGTACATATTTCCTACATATTTTATGGAAAACTTCCTTCCCACTTGGGCCATAAGTTAAGCCTAGTGGAAGAGTTCTTGCAGAGCATGAATGAAGACCCAAGTTCAATTCCTCAGCACAACATAGATAAAAAAAGATAAAAGTGGTGCTGTGGCACATGTGATAGAACTTGCGCCTTAAGAATAAACAAAAACAAAAACAAGGATCGTGCTCAGGTCCTGAGTCTAAGCCCAGTACTGGCAAGAAAAAATTCTGCCCAAAGTAGACATTTAAACTTATTGTACTTTTCAAAAAATTTGTTGTCAAGGTGATATACAAAGAGATTGCTGTTACATATGTAATGAGTACATTTCTTGTAAACACTGTAACCCCTCCGCCTTTTTCTCTTTTCCTTCCCCCAAGTCATAAATTTCATTTACAACAAATATATATGTATTTTCATTCCTGAAAAAAATAGTTTAAAATGTGTTCAAATAAATGATGTAGGTTGATATACTTATCAAAATGGATTACTTGAACTCTAAAATAAACATTCTAGGTAATTTTTCTCATAAAATTGTAGTAATGCTATAAAAATAATAAAAAAGGAATTTTAGTTATTAATTTCTTATGTTTTACCTTTAACATTATTACACTAAGCATACTGTTTATGGTATTAATACAGACACCATGAAATATGATTATGTAAAAAAATTAAATGATTAAAAATAGTAAGGTTGGGGGCCAGTAGTTTGGCTTGTTTGCACACAGCCTGGACTGGCAAAAAAGAAGTAGGGTTAGATAAAAGAGATTTATTTCCAAATGTGTGGAAAATGGTATGATTTCTTGTTTCGCTAGTCCTGGGGCTTGAACTGAGGGACCAGAAACTGTCCTTGGCCACATTGGTTCAAGGGTGGCACTCTGACACCTGAGCCACAGTGCCCCATCTACTTTTTCTGTGTATGCAGTGTCGAGGAATTGAATCAAGGTTTTCTTGTATACTAGGCGAGCAATCTACAACTAGGCCACATTCAAAGCCAAAGTAGATTTTTGATGCTATTGTGGAGTTTTAATTTTCTTAAATATTTGTACAAAGCACAATGGTTATATAAACAGACTTGAACTCACAGAACAGAGTCCCACATAATATTACAGTTACTCTGGCACTTCTCCCGATTGACAAAACACATTTCCAGGCATCTGATCTGTGCTTAAGCTTTGGTAGCTGACTTGTCTTTCCATGGAGGCCTGGCCTGGATTCCTGGTGATTCCATGCATTTCATAGTTCCCTGTATATCCAGTAAGGTTGTCTTCTGTGGGACCAGAACTGTCTGGTTTTTGGCCCACCCAGGACCTATGTGTCTGAGGTCTCACATTATAAGTGGAAAATAAAACACAGTATAATAAGCACTGAAGAACTGCACACCATAATATTAACAATGAGAGTTTAATAGTTAGCAAAGTAAATACAATGAATACTTGACAAGAATCATGAGAGCAAGATAAAGAGATGTCTTTTTAGGAAGGGGACAGGGAAGCTCTAAATCCAGACTGGCCTCCAAGTTGCCTTCAGACAGTAATTCTACTTCAGAGTCTTCAGAAGGGTCTTCTTCCTCATGAGAAACAGAATGTCCTTCCTGAGTTAAGAGGGGGATGGATTCTGGTTTGTCGAATGGAGATTGAGTCTCTTTTAGTGAGATGGATGGGTCTGGATATTCTGTGAGGATGGATTCATTTTCCTCCAATGAATCCAGTATTGAGAGTACACTTGCTGCTTCCCATGGGGACATTTTCCATGAGCCCAGCGTGTGCCCCTTCAGCTTGCACAATAAGTGGAGTGTTACTCTGACTCAGATGGACTGACTCTGGGTGGAGTGTGAAAGGAAACGGAAGGAAATCTGGCTGCTCTTTTTCTTCCTCCATAGTATCAGCAGGTTCAACTGTGTCACACATGGGGTTCAGAGCAAAAGGTATATCCACAGGACTCTAAACCTGTTTGGTAATTTCTACAGAAGGCCCATGCTTTCTGGAGTGCAGTGATGATTCTCAGTCTCCATCAGTCACCAGCTCCATTGGTGGGTTTTTCATCCGGAGTTCAGGATAAGCTCTTCCACGATGACCCAAACCTAAGAATGGAAATAGGTACAGAGTGGACAGAGTGGACTCTGCAAGTTGAAGTGTCACTCAACTTCCATGAGGATCTAATGGAGGAACCTGTAGAACTGCAGTTTGGACTGAACACTGAGGAGGTGTAGGGTCTTTCTAATGAGTGCTTATTCCCGAGTCCTTTCAGAGGGCAGACATTACCTGGGTGACACCACCCAAAAAGGGCATTTTGCCAAGCTCTGTAGAAGTAACGGCCAACCAATATCTAGACCACATGGGCTTCCTACTCACAGGCTCTGAGGCACCCACAACAGGACTTCTAGTTTTTCTTGGTCTTACTGTTCGCACATTCCTCCAGCTGGTCAAAAAGTATGTGTTTAGAAGGGCAGGTCCAAAGCCGGCAGTAAAAGTCTAGTCAGTATAAGTCTAAAGGCACTTGTCTTCAATTAGGCAGCAAAAAGCCAGAACTTGACCTATGACTCAAATGGTACAGTGCTAATTTTTGAACACCAAAGGAATGGCATTTAGACCTGGGTTCAGGTTCAAGTGGCAGCACTGGACCACACACCAAAATGTAAATGCTTTCAGGTTCTAACAGGCAAAGCTATCACAATCCCTCCCTGATGGCTCAAAAGTGATTCAGCCCCCAGCTTTTCCTCTGACTCCAGTATTTCACAGGCCTCCGCCATTAGTACTGACACCTCATTGCTTACTGGGAAATGGGATTTCCTAGGATGTCACCTAGGTGAGGGCTGCAGTTGGGAGCCACTTACTCATGCCTGAAATCCAACTTCTCAGTAAGCACACTGTTGAGACTCCAGTAGCTTGTGAGGGAAATGAAATGGCATGGTGTCCCAGTCATAATAAAGTAGTTTGTGCACTTGTATCATGCTTAGCTCCCCTGTGAACACCCCAGTGAAACAAACAGGCTCAGAGAGGAGCCAAGTATTCCAAGACTTGGCCAGGAGGGGTGAGCAAACCTGGGTTTGGAGGGGGAACACTCACCTTTTCAAGAGAATTTCCAGCAACTACTACATTGTCCTCCACTATTTGAAATTGTGCAGGAAGTTTCCCACATAAAAGAGATCACCTTTCTGGTAGGCAGGGGTCAGCTTTGTCAGCAGCATCTCCAACAGGCCTTCCTCCAGGATCCATAGGTTACAAGGCTCATTCAGAGTCTGAGCTGACTTACCATCACACTATGTTGGCAAAACAGTGGATATTTCAAACGTAGGAATGGGACCACACTTCACACTGAGGAATTGGAATAGAGTAGATTGGAAATGACACACTCTAATCTCAGTAGAGTCACTTGAAAGCACACAAGAAGGTTGTAGTTTGTGGGTATGATGATGGATTCAAATAGGTTTCCTCTCAATATACCTCATCTGAGTTGCCCTGGAGTTTCCTGGCTTTCTTCCTAGAGAAATGCCTGATATACTGGAATTTTGGCTTGGCACTGATCCAGCATCTACTTCTTCAAGTGAGACATCCATATCTCTCATGCCTGAGATCCGAGCCTCCTGACCTTTGGCAACAGCACAGCAACATCTTTCTTCCTCCTGAGCCACAGGCCAAGGGAGCTGGCTTGAGCTGGTTGTCACATACAGTGTCTTGGTTACCAGGGTTCCATATTCTGTTCCAATGTGAGGGAGGTAGGGTCACCTTTCAAGGCCCAATGACCAAAGCTACTTGCTCACAGAAGACCTCCCCAAAGACATACTGGAGGCTGAATCTCCCTTCCCACCTCACATATGGATGTAGTAAACAGCACACCTTTTTGTTCAAATCCCAAGTCATTAACTAGGCGTAAGTGCTAGCCTGGTCTCAGACTCAAGGAGCCTTTCTTAGGTAAGATCCAAACTTAACTGTCACTATTCCCCTTACCCTTCACAAGATATTTTGCTTCACAGTGCCTTCTCAGCTTGCATTTTGCCTCTTGCACAATTTTTCCTAGTCCTGGGACTTGACCTCAGAGCCTGACCATTGTTCTTAGGCTTTCTTTAGGCTATAGCGGTCCCACCAAGCCACAGCACTACTTCCAGCTTTTTCTATGTATATGGTACTGCAGAATCAAACCGGAGTCTTTTTGTGTGGTAGCCCAGCACTCTATAAATAGATGAAACACCCAGGCCATCTTGCACATATTTTTCACCTCAATGTACTAGGACTTTGTTAAGTTTCTGTATCCTAATCTATTTTTCTTCCTGATGAATATCTGTGCTGTCATCTGTAAAAATGCAAGTGGGAAAATCACAGAAGCATTGGTGACATAAAAAAAGTCTTACAGACATAGATAAGTGTTCATTCTTTGTAGGAGAAAGGATATTTTGATATGATGATGATGACTATTTATAAATACTTAATCGGGGTTTAGAGTTTGGGCCAGTGGTAGAGTGCTTGCCTAGCATCCATGAAGATCTAGGTTTGAGTCCTTAATATCACACAGATATAAAAATCCATATGGCAATGTGGCTCAAGTGGCAGAGGGCTAGACTTGGGAAAAGCCAAGAGCAGTGCTCAGGCCCTGAGTTCAAGCCCGAGGAATGGCAGAAAAAACAAAAGAAAAGAAAAGAAAAGAAATGTGCTTTTTACAAGTTATTCACTCACAGCATTTGCCTCTGAATTCTTCGCTTCTGCATCTTGTGACTTATCCCTTTCCCTCAATGTAGACAAGAAAAACAGATTTTATTACTTGCTATCCTGTTGTCCAATCTTTGGATATTAATTCAAAATACAATATTGCCTGAGATATTGTGTGTGTGCATGTGTGTGTGTATCTGCCAATGTGTGCATGCACACATGTGTACAGGGTTTAGGGCTTACTCATAGGGCCTGTGTGATAACCCTCAGCATCTTTTCCTCAAAGGTATTGGTCTTTCACTTGTAGCTTATTATAGCTAATTGGAGTTGAGAGATTCACTCAATTTCTTGCCCTGTGCATTGGAACCCAGTGCTGGGTTCTCATATTGTTAATTGTAGCTATAGAGAAGGCTGAGGTCTGGGGATCCTCATTAGAATCCAGCCCCTGAAAGAAAGTCACTGATAGAAATATTTATCTTCAGTTAAGCAAGAATAAATAAGGCAAAAGTGGAACTGTGGCTCAGTTCCTCTTGTACCAGCCATGAGAAAATTAGTAAGTGGCAGCACCTGGTCCCTGAGAGAAATCCTTAGCACTGGTTCAAAAAAAGAAAGAAAATAATGAAAAAATTAAAACTTGCTGAGGAATCCATAAGGATAAACGTGCCTGTGAATAATCTTCTCATTTCAGATTCCCTCAAGAGCTTATGTCTCTCTATATTTTATCAAGTTTTTTTAAAGATATTTACATATTTTCTATCTTTCTTAAACAGAGATAGCCATCCACAAACCACAAACACAAACTCTCACACAGTATTCCACCCACCCATAAGTGTCTGGCTATGTATATATGTATAGTCATATGTATTGATCTGTCTCTCTATACTAATATATAAATGCATAAACATATGTATTTAGACAAACAGGAAACATACATAGATAGGTCTCAGGCATTTCCAGATTTTGTGCAAGTCTTCTGAGTGCAACTTACCATTGTATTGTTTGTCAAGATAGAGTCCCTCTAACTTTTGGCCAGCTTCTTGTCCTTTGATACTTTTTTCTGGCAGTCCTGGGTTTTGAACGCTAGGCCTGGATGCTGTCACTGAGCTTGAGCTTCTTGCATTCAGTAGTTTATTGCAGATAAGAGTCTCATGGAGTTTCTGTCCTGGGCTGGCTTTGAATTGTGATCCTCAGGTCTCAAACTCCTGAGTAGCTAGGATGACAGTCTTGAGCTACCAGTACCTGGTTCCTTTGCCTCTTTTACCCTTTTTTTTGGCCCCACCACAGCCATGGTATCTACCTTCCTATGTTCTCTCCACCTGCCCCCAGACAGGGGTCTGACAGATGCTTTCCACCCACTTATTCATGTCCTCCTCTGTATTGG
This sequence comes from Megascapheus bottae, assembly GCA_024803745.1. Classification (NCBI taxonomy): domain Eukaryota; kingdom Metazoa; phylum Chordata; class Mammalia; order Rodentia; family Geomyidae; genus Megascapheus; species Megascapheus bottae. The sequence continues at coordinate 4,472,613 of JANJXV010000052.1, read as the reverse complement.
CTGACAGCTAAGACATGCACTCACTGGTCTGGATGCCAAACACAAAGCCATGTGATTGTTTCTCAGTCTGGAACATCCTATCAGATTTATAGCACCACAGAGGGTCCGGTTGATGCTCCTCCAGGGCTTCTTAAATTGTTCTCATATTAATCCTCAACACGTTTGTCATCACTTGTCCAGCTAATTCATGGGCTATACCAGCATTCCCTACAAACTTAGATCCCAATACCATGAGGACACTCAAGGGTGCATTAGGAGTGTGACCTGCAGGTGGATGTGAGCCTCTCTCACTTGGAAGGGATATCTCCACCACAGGAAATGGAATACAAATTTAGAATCTGCTTTCATGAGGTGACAATCTCTGGCAGATGTTCTTATCAAATGTGGCACTGCCTACTTCCAGCTTAAAACATGGGTTGATGACCCAGCATAACAGAGAATGTATTCACCCAGGCCCAACACATAGGCTGGGACCCTGAACTTTCAGGTAGCCTTTGGCTTTGAAGGTCATGAGATCTTAGTCTACAAATGATGAGCCCCCTCCCGTGAGGCATAGCAAACGGAGCCAAAGTGCAACCCAGTTAAGCACCAGATCAAGCTTCCCTTCTTCAGTAGGGTATGGTTTGAAAACTGTGCATAGCTTCTGTTTGAAGCCAGTGCAGAAAGGAAAGTCCATGAAACTCTCATTTCCAGGTAACTGCCAAGAAAAAGCCAAAGATAGAGATGAAGCTCAAGAGAGCTAGAGAGCCATCTGAAAAGAATGGTTACACCCTGCAACATCCTCATTATCTGATCTTGAAAACATCTCTGCGTGCATCCCAGCATGCAGCCAGCATCTGGGGGTGACAGTGACCCCTGGGCCCATAGGCAATCTGCACTGTCTCTGACATCTGTAATGTGAACCACATTCTGTTGGGTTTGTGAAGCGGTGTCAACCCTGCAGAAGGAACCAACTGTGCCCTAAATCCCACTGTCCCCTGGGGCCCCTAGCATTCCCCCATCTGCACCCCTCCTGTGGCTTCTGATCCTAGGGAGCCCTCCTGCCCTGTCCAACACTCACATGAAGCGCATATTTCTAGTCCTGGCGCAACTTCTCCACAGAGAGTACATGACATGCCCACTCTCCAGGCACGGGGAGATCCTGTCAAAGTAGCAAATCAGTGATAAGGACATAAAGAGATGAATAGAATTTTAGATCCTGATGGTAGACAGTCTGCAAAATCCAAGGGAGAATGGAATTGGAGGGGACCGGGGATCAGGATGTGGGCATGGAGCTTCCCTGCCAAGGGGGTGGGGGAAGTCACAGGCTGGGGGATGCACAGGATGATCCATGGGCCCTGTGCAGCTACTGGGTCACCCCCTTCTGCATCTCAGCCTTTGGCTTTGAGCTCTGTGATCGTCAAGATGTGCACAGTCTGTACTCTGGCTGGCAGAAGAAAGGACCCTTTGAAGACAATTGTAGACCCTTTGTGAGTGTAGGAAGGGGTAGGCTGGACACCCAGTCCAAGAGGAGCTAAAACTGGAGTCGAGGGGTGTGCAAGGAGTGGGTGTGAGGGTTGTGGGCAGTCACAGTCATGGCAGAGGTGGCTCTGTCTGTGGGGTGAGTGCCTCCCTGCAGGTACAGCACTGGACATATCAGAGATCCACATGAAAAGGAAAAGCTGGAAATGGCACTATGGTTCAAATGGTAGAGCCTCAACCTTGAGCAAAAGAGCTCAGGGACAGTACCCAGGACCTGAGTTCAAGCCTCATGACTGTAAAAGAAAAAGAACCAGGAGTATGAGAGGGAACCTGGTACTCTCTTGGTCTAATCAGACACAAGAAGAGGCCGGGATAGGCTGTGGAAAAACACAGAGAACATCTTCCCCCAGCTCATCCTGTCCTGTATGCAGGGACAGCTCTGGGTACACGTGACATTCCCTCCACAAGGAGCAGGACAAAGTGAGGGATCAGGAAGCTGCCTAGGGGGTTCAGATGATGGCCAAGTGCACAAAAAGAAAGAGTGATAATACCAATCAAAACTTGTGAACATCTAGTGTCTGCCAGCTACAGAGGTCTAGGTTGGTTATATCTGAAAAAGTAGAACTGCGGACCCTGATATTAAACCACAGTCCTATGGCCAAACATAGAATGGAAGAAAGATAGCCTCTTCAACAAGTTGTGCTGGCAGAACTAGTTAAGCACCTGCAGAAAACTAAAGTTGGATCCTTCTTTGTAACCTTGCACTAGAATTAACTCCAAATGGATCAAAGACCTGGAGGTAAAAGCTGACACACTAAAAAGTTTACAGGAAGGAATAGGAGATACACTAGGCCTCCGTGGCACAGGTCGAAACATTCTTAATAAGGACCAAGAATCACAACAAATCAGAGAAAGGCTGGAAAAGTGGGACTGCATTAAACTGCAGAGCTTTTGTATGGCAACGGATATAGCTAGTAAACTAATCAGGAAGCCTACAGAGTAAGAGAAGATCTTCACCAACCAAAAAACGGACAAAGGCCTCATATCTAAATAAATCAACAACTCTAAAAATTAAATCACTCCAAAACTAACCTCCAAAGTAACACCCATCCCATTACAAAATGGGCCAAAGACTTAAAGAGAGTCTTCTCTGAAGAAGAAACAAAAATGGCCTACAGACACATGAAGAAATGCTCCACATCTCTGGTCATAAAAGAAATGCAAATCAAAACAACTCTAAGATTCCAACTCATTCCAGTTAGAATGGCCAGGTTCAGGAAAACGAATGACAACAGATGCTGGAGGGGATGTGGCCAGGAGGGATCATTACTACACTGTTGGTGGGAGTGCAAACTCGTTCAACCACTATGGAAAGCAGTGTGGCAGTGCCTCAAAAGGCTAAACATAGAACTCCCCTATGACCCAGCAATTCCACTACTTGGCATTTACCCAAAAATCCAGAAACAAGGGCATACTTAACCCACTAGCACAACAATGTTCATTGCAGCACTATTCACCATAGCAAAGATATGGAACCAACCCAGATGTCCCTCAGTTGATGAGTGGATCAACAAGTTGTGGTATTTGTACACAATGGAATTCTATGCTGCTGTCAGAAAGAATGACATCGCCCCATTTGTTAGGAAATGGAAAGACTTAGAACAAATCATGTTAAGTGAAGTAAGCCAGACTCAAAGGAACTTAGGCTCAGTGGTTTCCCTCATTCTTCATAATCAGTAGAAACCTTGGGCTCTACTAGCAGAGATTTGCAATAGAGAAAAAGGCCATATAATGTGAAGCTACATGAAAGGACCTCCAGGATATTGAAACAAAAGCCACATAATGAATGATTGTTGTCCTTAATGTACTATGTTGTCTCTCATCTCGTTTGCTGTCCCTTGGTTTTCCCATATTTGTATAGTATCTCACTTTGTTATCTGTTATATTGAATTTATTTGTATTTGGATATTTGAAATTTGATAGGGAAGGGGGGAAAACCAAGACGGGTGGGGGGTGTGGGGTTGGAGGGAAATGGGTACCAAGACATGTAAATGGGTATCAATGTATGTGAATTAATGCACCTTCTATCTGGCAAATATCATCTAACCCTTTTACTAATTACAATAAAAAATTTAAAAAACAGAAAGTTGTAGTGTGTGGGGAGGATGATGGGGTCAAATACATTTCTTCTTAGAAATATACCTCATCTGGTTGTCCTGGATTTTCCTGGCCTTCTTCTTAGAGAAAGGCCTGTTATACTGGATTTGTGGCTTGGCAATGATCTAGCATGTACATCTTCGAGTAAGACATCCACAACTTCCATGCCTGAGACTCGAGTTTCCTGACCTTTGGCAACAGCACAGGAACATCTTTCTTCCTCTTGAGCCAAAGGCCAAGTGAGCTGGCTTGAGCTGGTTGTTAGTTACAGTGGCTTGGTTAACAGGGTTCCATATTCTGTTCCATTGTGAGGGAGGCAGGGTCACCTTTCAGGGCCCAATGACCAAAGATCCTTGCTCAGAGAAGACCTCACCAAAGACATACTGGAGGCTGAATCTCTCCTCCAATTTCACAATATACATGTGGATGTAGTAAACAGCACACCTTATTTGTCCAATCCCAATATCTTCCACTAGGCCCAACTACCAGTCTGGTCTCAGGCTCAAGGAGCCTTTCTTAGGTTAGATCCAGACTTAATGGTCAATACTGCCCTCATCCTTTACAAAACATTTGCTTCACAGTGCCTTCTCTGCCTGTATTTTGCCCCTTGTCGAATTTTTTTTGTTTTTTCTAGTCTTGGGACTTGACCTCAGAGTGTGAACATGGTTCTTGGGCTTTCTTTAGGCTTTAGCTGTCCCACCGAGCCACAGCACCACTTGCAGCGTTTTCTATGTATGTGGTAATGAGGAATCAAACCTGAGTCTTTTTGCGTGGTAGCCAAGGACTCTCCCACTAGGTCAAACACACAGGGCATCTTGCACATATTTTTGACGTCAATCTACTAGGATATTATTAGGTTTCTGTATCCTAATCAATTTTTTATTGATGATTTGCTTTGCTGTCATGTGTAAAATATGCAAGAGGGAAAAACACAGAAGAATTAGTGAAATTTAAAAAAAAGCATTACACACATAGATAAGTGTTCATTCTTTGTAGGAGAAAGGATATTTTGATATGATGGTGATGACTTTATAATTACTATGTCAGCGTTGAGAGTTTGGCATAGTGGTAGAGTGCTTGCCTAGCATCCATGAAGATCTGGGATTGATTGCTCAGTATCACATAGATAGAAAATCTAGATGTGGCACTGTGGCTCAAGTGGCAGAGGGCTAGACTTGAGAAAACCCGAGGACAGTGCTCAGGCCCTGAATTCAAGCTCCAAACTGGTAGAAAATAAAAGAAAATAAAAATGCTTTTTACGAGCTAATTCACTCACAGCATTTTCTTCTGAAATCATCGCTTCTGCATCTTGTGAAATACCCCTTTCCCTCAACGTAGACAAGAAAAACAGATCCATCCCATGGTTCACTGTGAGGCCTCTGGTTAGGCTAAGAGCTAGACGTGTAGCAACACATGAGTTTTATTCTAATACTTTCCAAACTTTGTACTCAAATATGCTACCTACTTACCAACTTATTTCAATTATCCTTATTCTATACCTTTTCTTCTTTACTACAATATTCTTACACTCCTACGTTAATCCTCTTGTACCTCCCCTGAACTCTCTCATTCTTTTTTTCTATCTCTGGACCTCTGCTGGTCTTTCAACCCTTATACTGCACGGATCTACACTTGATGGCTGTTGAGCATTATTGTATATGTAGGTGGTTAATTATTCTCTAGGCTCAGTGGGACTTAAAGACAATAGAGATTGGATTGAGAGGCTTATTGCTTTGGGTATAAATCGCTTATCAGTGGTTGTATTAGACTGGTCTGTAAGTGCACAAAAAGAAAGAGTGATAATACCAATCAAAACTAGCGAACATCTAGTGTCTGCCAGCTACAGAGGTCTAGGTTGGTTATATCTGAAAAACTATAATCGTAGTTAGTAGTAATCTTGCTCCCATTGTCAAATGGGCAGAACAAGAAACTCAAGAAAAATTTCAAATCAAGAAACAATATCCCCCACACAATGTAAACAGACAATGGAACAGTCACTGGCAAACCTAGAGGAGAGTCTTCCAAGGGCTACACAAATGCAATTGATAAACATCCTTAATTGAAAATGTGAAAATATAAAGAAAGAGATAATAGAGGAAGACATGGCTGAACAAGAGGAAAGCATAAACAAAGTGATAAGTGAAAAAGAAGAAGCCATAAAGGAGGCCATAATAAAGGTTTTTCAAAGAAAGATGGATGAATTCAATGAATCCACAAATAAAAACGTGACCAAACTCCAGCAAATGTCCAAAGAAAATAAAGCTACTGAGCTAACCACTCAAAAGGAAATCAAGGAGATAAAGAAATCCATACATGATCTAAAACAAGAGATGCAAGGCATCAAAAATGAGCAATTAGAAGCAAGGGAGATGAAAAATAAAGTAGATAGTTTTGATAGCCGGTTAGACAATGCAGAGGAGAGAATTTCCGGGGCTGAGATTATTTAGTTATTATAGAGAATGAACAGAAAATGAGTCAATCCAAATCTAGGAAATATGAGAGAGCGCTTCAGGAGTTCCAAGATACAATTAGGAAGCCTAATTTAAGGCTAGTTGGTATTGAGGAGGGCGTGGAGAAAGAGGTCAATGGTATTGGAAATATACTTCAGGAAATCATCTCAGAGAATTTCCCAAATATCCAGAAGGGCAGGTCCATCCAGATACGAGAAGCTTTTCGAACCCCAAACAGGCCTGACCAGAAAAGAACATCCCACTCCACATTGTGATCCGAACTGGATCAGTAGAAACGAAAGAAAAGATCCTAAAGGCAGCCAGGGAAAAGGGATCAGTAACCTATAAAGGAAAACCAATCAGAATAACCCCAGATTTCAAAGCAGAGACCATGCAAGCACGAAGTGACTGGAAGCATATATGTCATGCCCTTAAATCAAATAACTACCAACCAAGAATACTGTAGCCAGCTAAGCTCTCATTCATAACTGAGGGAAAAATAAAAACATTCCATTCCAGGGAAAAGCTGCAACAATATGTCGAAACAAAACCAACACTACAGAGAATTCTCAAAGATGCTCTATACATAGAAAACCAAGATAAATGCAACATAGGGAAAGAAATGGCACCTAAACAGCATACCATCTATGGACCACAAGAACTGTCAAGACACAGGCCCTACTAAAAGCTTTTAAAATGGTAGGAACTAATAAATATCTCTCAATCCTAACTCTCAATATCAATGGACTTAACTCTCCAATTAAACGGCATAGGCTGCCTAGTTGGATCAAAAAGCAAGAGCCATCGTTCTGCTGTCTTCAAGAGACACATCTTACCCAAAAACAATCATATTTTGAGAGTGAGAGGTTGGAATAAACTCTATCAAGCTAACTGCCCCCATAAACAGGCTGGAGTTGCCATCCTCATATCAGATACAATAGACTTCAAACTAAAAATAGTAAGAAAAGACAAAGAAGGTTACTACATACTACTAAAGGGATCTCTCCTCCAGGAAGACATAACGATCCTAAATATTTGCACACCCTTTTGAAGATTCTCAAAAGATTGAAGATTCTGCCAGTGTAAGTTAGATTCCGGCATTGATATTAAATAATGCAATGAGTAGGCATTTATATTTGAAATATCACTGTTGACAAAATCTAACACACATTTGCTTAGTATTTGCTTTTGATTTCCCAAGAAGTTCAGTACAAGCTAACATGTGTGGCATATATCAACTGGGAGAAATAATTCAAAATATGTGACTCATTTGAACAGGAGTCAGTGAAAAGATACAAAAGCAGGATACCCATATTTTGATAATTTGTATCTTTTGCATATTTTGTGTTTGTTATTAATTCCATTTGTGGTGTACATTTCTATGTAAAAACTTTTAAAATGTTTCCATACAATTTGTTATTTCAACAGCAAAAAAAGACATTTATATGCCTGATAAAATTCATAGAATCCAAATTTTTCCATATTATTTTTTGTTTTTTCTTTTTTTTTGGTGGGTCATAGATCTTGAACTCAGCTTGGGCACTATCCCTGAGCTCTTCAGCTCCAGGCTACCACCTTACCCTGGAGCCAAGCCCCACTTCCCATTTTCTAAAGGTAAATTGGAGATAAGTGTCTCAGGTCTTTTTGTGCCAGGATGGCTTTAAACCTTGATCCTCAGATCTCAGCCTCCTGAGTAGCTAGGATTATAGAAGTGAGCCACCACCCCATCATGCTCAGCTTTCTGGTTTTTTTTTAAACAAGCCCTTTGGCTGGAACTCGGTCTGAGCACTGTCCTTCAGCTTTCCTCAAGCCTAGTGATCTTCTACTTGAGCCACAGCACTACTTCTGGTTTTTTCTGTGTGTGTGGTACTGCGGAATTGAACCTTCGTCTTCATACAAGCACTCTACAACTATGCCAAACTCCCAGCCCCTCCACATTAGTTTTTATGATAGATCTTTCCATGCATCTAGGATGGCTAGAAATCCTTCTTGAGTTTCCCAAGATCAGGGAGTATAGGTGTGTCCCATCCTGTGTGGCTACATAACCATTGTTTAGGGTACAGTTCTCTCTTCATTCTATCCATCTAGAGCAATTTTCATCTTCCATGTATAATCATTAAACATTCAGCTCCTGTTCCTCTCTACTCCATTCTCTGGAACCATCGTGCTTTTTGGCTCTAAGGGTTTGTTGATCCTTGGAAGCTCTGGAAGGGAAAACATACCCTAGCTCTTCCTTTATGACTGCTGTATTTTTAGTTTACTGTAATCAAGATTCATCTGTAAAATATAGTAAAATGTTCTTCCTTTTCAATGCATTGTTTTGCATATTTCTATCTTTTGATTATTATTAATAGTTGTGAATGGATTCTCCACATATTTGTTCTAGTCTCTGCTTTCTCTTCCATTAGGTACAAATCTAGAAATAGAAGTGTTGGACCATATTTCTATGTACTTCTATATTTAGCAATTTTTTAGCACTCTCCACGCAATTTTTGATTGCTTTATATTCCTTACAGAACTATTCCAAAGTTCTACTTCTACTCACTACCTTCCCAGTAATAGACTTTGAAAGTTGTTTTATTGTATGCGTGTGTGTGTGTGTATGTGGATCTTTTTGTTTAAAACTATATTTATATTAACATATTTAAAGTAATGATTTCATTGTAATTTTAATTTTTCTCATGACTGTTAATATTGAACTTCTTTCTACATTTTGAACTACTATTTCTATATATTCTTGTTAGAAAATCATCTCCAATCTCCAATTTTTTTACCTTTTTTTTGTGGGGTAGTGGGGAAAGTCATGGGGCTTGGACCTTGGGCCGTGAGCTCTTTAGTTTAAGGCTATTGTCCTACCCTGAGTATTGCCCCTCAGTTCTTCTGCTCACAGCTCCTTACCCCTCTTCCCATTATATACAGAACAAAGGTCATCCTCAGTCTTTTTGAAAAAGTAAAACATACAGTAAATTTGTAGTATAAAACAGCAAGAAATAAATTTCTTGCCAGGTGCAGTGACTTCTACCTGTAATCCTAGCTACTCAGATATCAGGCTGATATGTAAAGATTTGGTTCAAAGCCAGCCTGCGCATTAGAAAGTCTATGAGACTCTCATCTACAGTTAACCACTAGAATATGGGAAATGGCACTGTGGCTTCATCGGTAGGGTGATAGCCTTGAGTTGAAGAGCTCAGGAACAGTGCCCAGGCCCAGAGTTCAAGCCTTACAAATCCCCCAGCCAAAAAAAAGAAAAAAAAAAGTTTCTCCCCCAAGTGATTATTATGCCAGACATAGAACATTAACATTCTGGGTGTACTTCATAGTATTATTACTTGATACCCTAAGCTTTTGCAATATTCTCACAGTACCAGCATATGTCATCATATAATGTAGTTCCTTTTCAATGGAATAATTCCATTTATAACCTAAATCTACTCCCTCGAGTTATTTTTGTCGATACCACAATTGCTCTCCCATGATATGCCACAAGCCATTAAACATTTTATGGTGGGTAATTGGAAAGGAGTGTCATGGAATTTTGTGCCAGGCTGGCTTTGAACCATGGTCCTCAGATCTCAGTCTCCTGAGTAGCTAGGATGACAGGCGTGAGCCACCAACACCTGGCTTGCCTTTTTATTTTTTTGTGGATCTTGGGACTTGAAGTCTGGGCCTAGGCACCATCCCTAAGCTTTTCAGGTCAATATTTCATGTAAGTCTAAACATTTAAGTAAAGGAATACAATTCCAACAAAAAAGAATAAAATTCCAGACATTATGTGTTTATAACTCAGTGCTAATTACTTGATGAAAATGTGCCATTCCAGAAGCTGGTGTCATTTGATGATGTAGCTGTGGATTTCAGCTGGGAGGAGTGGCAGCATCTGGACAATGCTCAGAGGACCCTGTACAGAGATGTAATGCTGGAGACCTACAGCAACCTGGTGTACTTAGGTGAGCAAAAGTCAAATTCACTTGCAAGGCCAAGTGCCTTGTTATTTTGCAGTTACGTGAATGTTTATCAAACTTTCAATACTATTTAAATGAAAGATTCCAGGCCCTGAGAATTATCATTACTTTCTAAAGAAAACCTAAGGTAATTTTGTACTCATTCTTCAGGATACATTCAGGATACTTTGACAACAGTTCTAAATTATGTTTCCTCTAATGGAGATGACATTCCAAACTTACACAGTAATTGTAAGTGGATAAACCATCCAGAATAGAATATATATCATTATTGGAAATAGGATCTACAAATCACTAAACAGTGAGTTTATAATGGAAACCTGGCACTAGGTGCAATGTTTCATGCCTGTAATCTTAAAATATTCAGGAGGAAGAAATCTAAGAATTCTAATTTGAAGCCAGCAATGGCATAAAAATTGCCATGAAACTCTATAACTCCAAGTAAGCCCTCAAAAATGTTAGTGGAGTGTCAAGGGTTTGACTTTGTTGTTGAGTGCTTGCCTAGCATGCATGAAGACCTATGCATGTAAGTGGAGCTGGGACTCAAACTGGTATTTTTCTAGCCTTGAGCAAGACAGCTAAGTTTATGCCATAGAAAATGAATCCAGAGCTGGGGAAGAGTCAACCATGGAGCCAGTGAGAAATGAGAAAAAAGATTTAATACATAACATGTGAGTAGGATGTCTGCGAACTTAAACAATGATGACACAGCATAAGCAATAATTCTCTACTGTTTCTAATTTACAGGGCCCTGTGTTCCCAAACCTGTATTAATTGACAAGCTAGAGCACTGTGCAGAACTCTGGATAGGAAATTCCTCTGACAAGAATATCACAGGTCAGTGAATGCATCTTCATATTGATGTTGGAGCCTGAGCCCCATTGGTAAGTTCATGTTGTGATGTACTGAGCAATAATATTCTTAGTTACCCTAAATCCTGTGTGGAACCTATGGAATTCTTTGTGAATGAATCAAGAATCATTTTCTTTTCCCAATCCTATGCTTGGTCTCAGGGCCTGAGCATGGTCCTTGGGTTTTCTCAAGGCTAGCTCTCTACTTCTTGAGTCATAGCACCACTTCTGGCTTTTTCTTTGTATGTAGTACCAAGGAACTGAACCAGGTCTTTGTGCATGCTAGCCCAAACCCCCGGCACCAAGAATCATAGGGTGATATGATGAATTCTATGGGGCAGTAGAGTTAAAGTTAGATTTCTCTGTAGAAATCACTGTGAAACAAAATAAAATGAGAAAGCCATGAGCCCGGGGCTCATGCCTGTAATCCTAGCTACTTAGGAGGCTGAGATCTGAGGATCAAGGTTCAAAGACTGACCTATCACAAAAACACCTTAGACTCTTCTCTCCAATGAACCAATAGAAAATGAGAAGTGGGGTTGAGGCTAAAGACATAGGGCAGTAGCCTTGAGCTGAAGAGCTCCGGAAGGACAGCCAGGTCTAGAATTCAAGTCCCATGACAACAAAACAAGAAAGAAAGAAAGAAAGAAAGAAAGAAAGAAAGAAAGAAAGAAAGAAAGAAAGAAATTTCATTTGTTTAAAACTAAGACTATAAATGATTGAGCAAACAAGGAATAAGTCAGGGCATTATTCTCTGATAAGGATAATATCTTTATGCTGGTAGGAAGAGACTGGTATTCAGAACCAGACCTTTCCACCAGAAATTGAGCCTAGTGGTAGAGTGCTTGCCTAGCATGCACAAAGACACAGGTTTGATTCCTTATGACCACATACATAGAAAAAGCCAGAAGTAATGACTTCATTGGTAGGGTACTAGTCTTCAAAAAACCCAAGGACAGTGGTTAGGTCCTAAGTTCAACCCAGGAATGGAAGGAAAAAAAAACAACAAAGTTTCAATCAACATAAGAAAATTAACTAGACAATGAGCTGGGGATTTTCTGGTCTTCCATGGTTCTGAGGGACAGGAGTGTTAGAAAAGGAATTTTTATAAGACTTCAAATGGAAAGAAACAAATTTCAAAATTCCCACAAATACCTAAATTGAGACTTTAGTGAGAAGTTGTAACTGAACGGATATAGGTGTAAGTCCTTACTCTCAAGAATCGTTCTTGCTTGGATCAAAGGCAAACAGACATATACACCAAACTTGTGGCCGCTGAATCTAGAAAAAATTCGTGTTCCTCACTTACTGGTTAATAAGCAAACAGCATTGAAACTGGGTAAGGTAATCCTATCTGCTACTCAGGACCTGAGACTCTTATCTGTAGTTAACTCTAGAAAAGAGTATGTGGGGCTGTAGCTCAAGGATAGGGGTTATAGTCTTCTGCTGAAGTGTTCAGGGACAGGACCGAGGCCTATGAACTACAAAAAAAAGAAAAGAAAAGAGAAGAAAGTTTTAAAAAGATGCAAAACAGCACAGTATTTAGATTATTTCTCAAAAATAAAAGAAAGGCAGCTATTCCTCAATGTATAAACAAAACAGTATTTGAAAAAAAAACAGCTGCAGGTATATTATAGGTAGTACTAAGCTTAAAACTGTAGCAATACATAGATGGGTAATTTCAATAAATATTTCCTGTGATATAAAAAGAGAACTAAAACACAGAAAAACATTATTGGTCATTGTAAAATATCATTTTCTTAATAGGTTAGGGAGAAAAGCATATATTTCTCACAAATCAATTTCCACTTTTATATTTTAAAATATCTAACACTTAGGATGGGAAAGTAAAGTCATTACCTTTACAGTAAGGAATATTTGTATCTCATGTATGTTTGTGTCTTTTTTCTATGACTCATTTTAGATGTCCAGGTAATTGAAAATGTGTTCAAGACCTGCCAGGAAATTCCACATGAATGTCTTTGTGAAGTAGCAGTTGCAAGTAGTATCGAAGTGGAGGAAAACGTGAGATTTGCAACAACTTTAAATTTGACCTCTACACATAATCCAGAGCTGATTAGTAATAACGGTAACAACTTAGGGGTGAGGACTGAGGAGTTCATTAAGTGTCAGAACATGCTTCTGTCTCCTAAGCCTGATGAGATGCATGCTGCGTATAGATCTCGTATGTCTCCTGTTCTTAAAAAATCCATCGGATATTCAGAGCATTTTATTCATGATTGTGACAGTCCAAAAGATCTGCAGTATCATAATTCTGTTCTCCCTGCCCAAGAAATTCTTCAGGGAGGGAGGAAAACTGCTAAATGTACTGTGTGATGAAAAATATTGTACTTAACGCCGACCATCACTACACATCCGAAAATGTACACAGGAGAGACTCCTCATACATGTAGTGAATGTGACAAATCTTTCAGTAATGAAATACGCCTTACAATACCTCAGAGCAAATATCCTGAGATATGTGATGCGTACATCAAGTGTGAAAATTAATTTCTGAGAAGTCAGACCTGACGCTCCAACCTCGATCTCCAAGAGAAGACAAGCCCTATGAATATGAGGAACGTAATAAAATTTCTGCCCAGAATTCAGCAATCAGCACACATCAGAGATCCCACACAGAAGAGAAATCTTATGAATGGGATAAATGTGGGAAGACTTTTAGACTGAAATCATACCTCACTTTGCACCAGAGAAGACACACAGAAGAGAAACCTTATGAATGTAACAAATGTGAAAAGTCTTTCACCCAGAAGATACACCTTCGAGTTCATCAAATAACACACACAGGAGAGAGAAATCTTATAAGTGTAATGAATGTGGAAAGTCTTTCCAAGGGAAGGGAAAACTTCGTGTTCATCAGAGAATACACACAGGAGTGAAACCTTATGAATGTAACCAATGTGTAAAGTCTTTCAGACAGAAATCTTCCCTCAAATTGCATCAAAGAACACACACAGGAGAGAAACCTTATGTGTGCAACAAATGTGGAAAGACCTTCAAGTGGAAGTCATATCTTGATGGGCATAATAGAACACACACAGGAGAGAAAACTTATGCATGTAGTGAATGCGGAAAGTCTTTCAAATGGAAGGTAAAACTCCATGTTCATCAGAGAATATACTCAGGAGAAACACCTTATGAGTGTAACATATGTGGAAAGTCCTTCACACAGAAGCCAAACCTCAACATGCATAAGACAATTCAAACAGGAGAAAAACCTTATGAAGGTAACCGATGTGGAATGTCTTTCAAATGGAAGTCTTCCCTCAAATTGCATCAGAGAACACACACAGGAGAGAAACAAATGTGGTAAGACCTTCAGATGGAAGTCACATTACAGGAGGCATAACAGAATTCACACATATTAGAAACCCTAGGAATATAACCAAAGTTGAAAGTCTTTCGTGCAGTATTCACCCTTCAGGAAGCGTAAGAGAGTTCACACATATGAGAAGCCTTAGCAATGTAATAAATAGGAAAGACTTTTTAGTCTGTGGAAGAAAACTCAGCTTGTGTCACAGAACCAACACAAGATAAAACCCTTAATGAATGTAGCAAATGTTCAGTCTTTTCCCCAGAAGGCACAAGTCAAGATTTATCACTAAACACCCACAGGATAGAATCCTATGAATAAAATGAAAGGGAAATTTTTTTGAAGAACTCATAGTTGAGTTTGCATGATACCACACAGACACAGGATAAAAATCGTATGAATATAAGAATATGAAAAATCCATCATGAACGCATGACTAAGTATAAAATGCACATAGGAGAGAAAAACCTTATGAATATTACAAATGTGGAAAGTGTTTAACCTGGAAGGCATACTTCTGTGTTCATCATCACAAACCTGATTCCCATAGAAGAAAAGAAAACTAATGAATAGAACAAATGTGCAATGACTTTTAATCAGAAGTCAGTCTTCAGTACATTTCACAACATACACAATAGAGAAATTCTGAGTAATGAAAAACATTTAGCTATATATAGAATCTCTGTATATGGGAGCATTAGGGTAAGTCTTCTAAACAAAGTCAACCTTCAGCAAGCATTAAGAGCACTCACAGAAGAAATAATAGCATGTAGGAAAACCTTTGTCAGGAACCTCTAAAAGCTGACTGTGTGGCTTAGTGGTAGAGTGCTAACCTGTCAAGGATGAAGGCCTGGGTTAGATTCCTCAATACTACGTGAAAAGAGCAAGCCAGAAGCAGCACTGTTGTTCAAATGGTAGAGTGCTAGCCTTGAGCAAAAGTAGCTCAGGCCCTGAGTTCAAGCCTAAGGATTGGAGAAAGAGAGAGAGAGAGAGAGAGAGAGAGAGAGAGAGAGAGAGAGAGAGAGAGAGAGAGAGAGAGAGAGAGAGATAAAGAGAGAGAGAGAAAGAGAGAGAGAAAGAGAGAAAAGAGAGAGAAACAGGAACTTCTAAATTTTACAGAGATAGAGAAGGAGAGAGAGAAGGAGACAGAAACTAATTTCTAAACTTTACAGTCTTTCTATTTCCTTACAAATTCGTCTATGTCATTCTTTCTGACAGAAGCACAGAATTCCATTGTGTAAAAATACCATATTTGATCTACTCATCAACTGACGGGCATCTGGGTTGGTTCCATACCTTTGTTATAGTAAATAGTGCTGTGATAAATGTTATTGTTCTAGTGAATTTAGTGTGTCCTATCTGGACGATTGGCAAGTAGTGAAATTGCTGGATCACAGGGGAGCTCTATGTTTAGTCTTTTTGGGATAGTGCCATAGTGCTTTCCATAGTGGTTGAACGAGTTTGCAATCCCACCAGCAGTGTAGTAGTGATCCCTCCTGGCCACATCCCCTCCAGCATACGTTATTAGATTTCTGGATCTTGGCCATTCTAACTGGAGTGAGGAGGAAAAGGGAAAGAGGAACTGAAACTTTCTCTCCTTACAGATGACATGATTCTGTATTTAAAGAACCCTATAGACTCTACTCCGAAGCTGCTTGAGCTGATATAAAACTTTCGTAAGGTAGCAGGGTATAAAATTAACCCTCAATGTCAACTGCCTTCCTATATGCCAACAAATGAGAGGAATGAGGCAAGAATCAGGATAGCAACTCATTTTGCTATCAAAGAAAATAAAATACCTAGGAATTAACTTAGAATGTAAAGCACCTTTTTGATGGAACTATAAACCCTGGAGAAGGAAATTAACGTAGAACTGAGGAAATGCAAAAACCTATGCTCCTGGTTTGGAAGAAGTAATATTGTAAAAATGGCAATCTTGATAAGGACTATCTACAAATTCAGTGCAATATTCATCAATATCCCAATGTCATTCTTTAAAGAAACAGAAGAAGAAATCCAAAATTTCACTTGGAATAATAAAAGACCCCTTATAGTCTGTCTTCTGGCATGATACATAATATTTAATCTCACCTTCTCCACCAAAATCTCACCTTTCTCATTGAGACATAGGTGGCCCTGTTTACTAGCAGCAAAGGCTCAAACGCGCAGTTTCAGGTGTCACAACTGCCTCTGTTACTGGGTAGATCCAACTCTGTCATCGATTCTGAGGTCTGCTCTGGGAGTCTTGGTCACAAGTTGTTCTGTGGCATCTGCTGCCAGCCTGTGCCTATTTGCTTCCTTTTCCTCCAGCAGCCTACAACAGGGAATGAAGTTCAGGCACTGATGCTCTCCTTCATATGCAGGGCAGGATGAGCCCAACCCTCCCTCATCTTCCTCTTCCAATTTTTGGGAAAAATATGCTGGCAGAAGTCCTCAGGTGTGGCGCATGGCTGATCCACACTTTTAATCCAGGCTGGTCAGGAGGCTGAGATCTGAGTATGGAAGTTCCAAGTCACCTAGAACAGGAAAGTCTGATAGATTCTTACTACCAAAAATAAAAACAGCTGGGAATGGAATTTGGGCTCAAGTGGTAAAGGGCTGGTCTTGAGTACAAATGCTTAGTGCCCAGGCCCTGAGTTCAGGCTCCAGCACTGCCAACAACCTCACTTTAGTGAGATTTTAGCTTTATCCATGTAGGCACATCTCACTGGAATCTTTGCTGGTAGAGATAGTCTTCATAATTTTGTCTCAAGGTAAAGGTCCTCCTGGGGTAGTAGACAAAAGGTGTCACAGAGAGAGGAGCCCCACTTGCTCCAGGTTTGAAGATGGCATAGGTCAAGCCAGCATGGAGTTGGCACATCAGTCTTTTTCCTAGCACCACCTACCAGTGAATGTCAAATGACATTGATTGTTGTGGGATTGTGTGATTGAAGTGCCCCATTAAGGGCAGTGTTAGCACATCCAAACTTGGATACCAGGAATGGTGAAATCTCAAAGCTAAGATTTCTGTTGGCTACAGAAATGCTGGTGTGTCTGTGATTCACTAAAAGTTCAGGTGCAAAGATTCTGAAGCTTGATGCCATGTGTTTATTCCATTTAGTAAAATTATTTTAATGCACTGTATAAGTTAAAACATTTGATAAGAGTCAGGGGTAGTGAAAACATTGTCCTTGAATTCAGGTGTCTGGCAGGGTAATGGGGGCGGTGTTGGTGGCTGGGACTATGAAGCTGGAGCTGCTATCAAACCATGGATCATGTTCCTCTTTGTCTGGGAGAAATGACTCCAAAGATGAAATTTGAATGGTGAGGAAAAGATGATGATGTACTCAGGAAATTTCTCCTAAACAAATGCTCATGTGGAAGTTGGATGGGGGCTGGGCATGTCTGAGGCAGACCTTAAGGGGGCTTCTCATGGCGTTGAGAACGTTCCTTGCGACTTCAGGCATGCAGCAGGGTGCTTTAGATGACCATTGTGAGATGGATGGAATAAGACTGAAGACAAGATTAATGCTCGGATCTTGCAATGCTCTTGCATGAGTGGCTGGTGGCTCACCTGAAAGAACTAGTTATGTCTAAAAAAGAAATCAGGAATTTATTTTATTAGATAATACCTGTAATCCGAGGCATATTCAGGATCCTGATCTTAGTATTGTGGTTTAAAACCAACCCAGCAAAGGGAAAAATGCATGAGACTCATACTCCCAGTTTAGAGCAAGAACAAAGATTGAAGTAGAGCTGTGGCTCAAGAGCTAGAGTGCTACCTTGAGCAAAGAACAGCTAAGAAAAAGGTCCAGGTTTTGAGTTCAAGGCCAGGAATGAAAGAAGGAAGGTAAAAAAAGAGAAGTATGTGAGGAAGGGAAATATATAAAAGAAAAAGAGAAGGAAGTAGAAATTTAAAACTAGAGAATATTTAAAAGTCATCAGTCCTTCTAAGAAAAGTGTTGGAGTATGGGTTCTATATGTGGTGAACTGGAAGCCCAGCAGTGACTTGTTAACCAAAGAGTCACCATGATGAGCAAAGGATAGAAATCTGCATGAGCCTCTTAGCGGATGGAGTGACAGAAGAGAACCTCAGCTCCCATCCCATAGTTAGAAGTATATAGAGATGGGGAAGTTGGCATCACCTTAATGTCATTGTGTCCATGGAGACTGGAAGCCATGGCTCTGTGAAAGCACAATGTTCTTGTTACTGAGCTGAGAGGCTGAGGAGACCCAGGTCCTGGCCATGAAGAAATCAGAGTGGCAGCAGAGCAACTCTGCTGCAGTGTGTGCCTGCTTGGCTGTTCTTATTCTGTGGTGGATCAGGCCGCAGCGGGTGATAGTAACTGTTTTGTGGTCACAAGCCCTTCACGAAGAGCTTCCTCTGGGATCCTCATAAGCTAGAGGGTGGCTGGTGGTGGGATGTGTGTGGGGTGGAAGTGACAGAGGGATGGACGCATGGCAAGGTGGGTGAAGAGATGAGAGGAATGATGAGAGCCCAGTTCATTGGTTTCCAAGGTTAATGGGTGGGAGGTAGAGAGGCATGATGGAGGAATGATGGAGGCAGGGGAAGGTGGTGACAGAGTGAGGCCATCTGTAGTGCCAGCCTGGCCATCATCTGAAGCCCATAGGCAGCTTCCTGATCCTTCACTTAGTCCTGCTCCTTGTGGAGGGAATGTCACGTGTACCCAGGGCTAGGGGTGGCGCAATGTCAGTAGCACCTGGAGAACCATTGGCCTCTACCTGGGTGAGGAGTGGTTATGGCTCCCATGCTGGGTGGCCTGATAGCTATGGAACAGATCTCTCCTTAGCTACCACAGTCAGTGGCTGCTCTCCATCTAGGGTTAGGGCACCTGCTCAGCCATCAGGACACCCCATGACAGGACAGAGGCCTACAATTCAGATGGCAGCACAGGGGTGAAGATGATCTCACCGTAGCCCTAGTTACATGGCTGTCCCTGCATGCAGGACAGGATGAGCTGGGGGAAGATGTTCTCTGTGTTTTTCCACAGCCTATCCCGGCCTCTTCTTGTGTCTGATTAGACCAAGAGAGTACCAGGTTCCCTCTCATAGTCCTGGTTCTTTTTCTTTTACAGTCATGAGGCTTGAACTCAGGTCCTGGGTACTGTCCCTGAGCTCTTTTGCTCAAGGTTGATGCTCTACCATTTGAACCATAGTGCCATTTCCAGCTTTTCCTTTTCATGTGGATCTCTGATATGTCCAGTGCTGTGCCTGCAGGGAGGCACTCACCCCACAGACAGAGCCACCTCTGCCGTGACTGTGACTGCCCACAACCCTCACACCCACTCCTTGCACACCCCTGGACTCCAGTTTTAGCTCCTCTTGGACTGGGTGTCCAGCCTACCCCTTCCTACACTCACAAAGGGTCTACAATTGTCTTCCCAGGGTCCTCTCTTCTGCCAGCCAGAGTACAGACTGTGCACATCTTGACGATCACAGAGCTCAAAGCCAAAGGCTGAGATGAAGAAGGGGGTGACCCAGTAGCTGCACAGGGCCCATGGATCATCCTGTGCATCCCCCAGCCTGTGACTTCCCCTACCCCCTTGGCAGGGAAGCTCCATGCCCACATCCTGATCCCTGGTCCCCTGCAATTCCATTCTCCCTTGGATTTTGCAGACTGTCTACCATCAGGATCTAAAATTCTATTCATCACTTTATGTCCTTATCACTGATTTGCTACTTGGGCAGGATCTCCCCGTGCCTGGAGAGTGGGCATGTCATGTACTCTCTGTGGAGAAGTTGCCAAGGAGAAGAAATATGCACTTCATGTGAGTGTTGGACAGGGCAGGAGGGCTCCCTAGGATCAGCAGCCACAGGAGGGGTGCAGATGGGGGAATGCTAGGGGCCCCAGGGGACAGTGGGAGTTAGGGCACAGTTGGGTCCTTCTGCAGGGTTGACACCGCTTCACAAACCCAACAGAATGAGGTTCACATTACAGATGTCAGAGACAGTGCAGATTGCCAATGGGCGCAGGGGTCACTGTCACCCCCAGATGCTGGCTGCATGCTGGGATGCACGCAGAGATGTTTTCAAGATCAGGTAATGAGGATGTTGCAGGGTGTAACCATTCTTTTCAGATGGCTCTCTAGCTCTCTTGAGCTTCATCTCTATCTTTGGCTTTTTCTTGGCAGTTAACTGGAAATGAGAGTTTCATGGACTTTCCTTTCTGGACTGGCTTCAAACAGAAGCTATGCACAGTTTTCAAACCATACCCTACTGAAGAAGGGAAGCTTGATCTGGTGCTTAACTGGGTTGCACTTTGGCTCCGTTTGCTATGCCTCACGGGAGGGGGCTCATCATTTGTAGACTAAGATCTCATGACCTTCAAAGCCAAATGCTACCTGAAAGTTCAGGGTCCCAGCCTACGTGTTGGGCAGGGGTGAATACATTCTCTGTTATGCTGGGTCATCAACCCATGTTTTAAGCTGGAAGTAGGCAGTGCCACATTTGATAAGAACATCTGCCAGAGATTGTCACCTCATGAAAGCAGATTCTAAATTTGTATTCCATTTCCTGTGGTGGAGAAATCCCCTCCAACTTAGACAGGCTCACATCCACCTGCAGGTCACACTCCTAATGCACCCTTGAGTGTCCTCATGGTATTGGGATCTAAGTTTGTAGGGAATGCTGCTTTAGTCCATGAATTAGCTGGACAAGTGATGACAAACGTGTTGTGGATTAATATGAGAACAATATAAGAAGCCCTGGAGGAGCATCAACCTGACCCTCTGTGGTGCTATAAATCTGATAGGATGTTCCAGACTGAGAAACAATCACATGGCTTTGTGTTTGGCATCCAGACAAGTGAGTGCATGTCTTAGCTGTCAGCCAATACAGAGGAGGACATGAATAAGTGGGTGGAAAGCATCTGTCAGACCCCTGTCTGGGGGCAGGTGGAGAGAACATAGGAAGGTAGATACCATGGCTGTGGTGGGGCCAAAAAAAAGGGTAAAAGAGGCAAAGGAACCACGTACTGGTAGCTCAAGACTGTCATCCTAGCTACTCAGGAGTTTGAGATCTGAGGATCACAATTCAAAGCCAGCCCAGGACCGAAACTCCATGAGACTCTTATCTGCAATAAACTACTGAATGCAAGAAGCTCAAGCTCAGTGACAGCATCCAGGCCTAGCGTTCAAAACCCAGGACTGGCAGAAAAAAGTATCAAAGGACAAGAAGCTGGCCAAAAGTTAGAGGGACTCTATCTTGACAAACAATACAATGATAAGTTGCACTCAGAAGACTTGCACAAAATCTGGAAACGCGTGAGACCTATCTATGTATGTTTCCTGTTTGTCTAAATATATATGTTTATGCATTTGTATATTAGTATAGAGAGACAGATCAATACATATGACTATACATATATACATAGCCAGACACTTATGGGTGGGTGGTATACTGTGTGAGAGTTTGTGTTTGTGTTTTGTGGATGGCTATCTCTGTTTAAGAAAGATAGAAAATATGTAAATATCTTTAAAAAAACTTGATAAAATACAGAGAGACCTAAGCTCTTGAGGTAATCGGAAATGACAAGATTATTCACAGGCACGTTTATCCTTATGGATTCCTCAGCAAGTTTTAATTTTTTTCATTATTTTCTTTCTTTTTTTGAACCAGTGCTAAGGATTTCTCTCAGGGACCAGGTGCTGCCAATTACTAATTTTCTCATGGCTGGTACAAGAGGAACTGAGCCACAGTTCCACTTTTGCCTTATTTATTCGTGCTTAACTGAAGATAAAGATTTCTATCAGTGACTTTCTTTCAGGGGCTGGATTCTAACGAGGATCGCCCAGACCTCAGGCTTCTCTATAGCTACAATTAACAATATGAGAACCCAGCACTGGGTTCCAATGCACAGGGCAAGAAATTGAGTGAATCTCTCAACTCCAATTAGCTATAATAAGCTAGAAGTGAAAGACCAATACCTTTGAGGAAAAGATGCTGAGGGTTATCACACAGGCCCTATGAGTAAGCCCTAAACCCTGTACACATGTGTGTATGCACACATTGGCAGATACACACACACATGCACACACACAATATCTCAGGCAATATTGTATTTTGAATTAATATCCAAAGATTGGACAAAGGATAGCAAGTAATAAAATCTGTTTTTCTTGTCTACATTGAGGGAAAGGGATAAGTCACAAGATGCAGAAGCGAAGAATTCAGAGGCAAATGCTGTGAGTGAATAACTTGTAAAAAGCACATTTCTTTTCTTTTCTTTTCTTTTGTTTTTTCTGCCATTCCTGGGGCTTGAACTCAGGGCCTGAGCACTGCTCTTGGCTTTTCCCAAGTCTAGCCCTCTGCCACTTGAGCCGCATTGCCATATGGATTTTTATATCTGTGTGATATTAAGGACTCAAACCTAGATCTTCATGGATGCTAGGCAAGCACTCTACCACTGGGCCAAACTCTAAACCCAGATAAAGTATTTATAAATAGTCATCATCATCATATCAAAATATCCTTTCTCCTACAAAGAATGAACACTTATCTATGTCTGTAAGACATTTTTTATGTCACCAATGCTTCTGTGATTTTCCCACTTGCATTTTTACAGATGACAGCACAGATATTACGATACAGAAACCTAACAACGTCCTAGAAGATTGAAGTGAATACTATGTGCAAGATGACCTGGGTGTTTCATCTATTTGTAGAGTGCTTGGCTACCACACAAAAAGACTCTGGTTTGATTCTGGAGTACTATATACATAGAAAACGCTGGAAGTGGTGCTGTGGCTTGGTGGGACAGCTATAGCCTAAAGAAAGCCTAAGAACAATGGTCAGGCTCTGAGGTCAAGTCCCAGGACTAGCAAAGAAAATGTGCAAGAGGCAAAATGCAAGCTGAGAAGGCACTGTGAAGCAAAATGTCTTGTGAAGTCTAAGGGGAATAGTGACAGTTAAGTTTGGATCTTACCTAAGAAAGGCTCCTTGAGCCTGAGACCAGGCTAGCACTTATGCCTAGTTAATGACTTGGGATTTGAACAAAAAGGTGTGCTGTTTACTACATCCATATGTGAGGTGGGAAGGGAGATTCAGCCTCCAGTATGTCTTTGGGGAGGTCTTCTGTGAGCAAGGAGCTTTGGTCATTGGGCCTTGAAAGGTGACCCTACCTATCTCACAATGGAACAGAATATGGAACCCTGGTAACCAAGCCACTGCATGTGACAACCAGCTCAAGCCAGCTCCCTTGGCCTGTGGCTCAGGAGGAAGAAAGATGTTGCTGTGCTGTTGTCAACAATCAGGAGGCTCAGATCTCAGGCATGAGAGATATGGATCTCTCACTTGAAGAAGTGGATTCTGGACCAGTGCCAAGCCAAAATTCCCGTATATCAGGCATTTCTCTAGGAAGAAAGCCAGGAAACTCCAGGGCAACTCAGATGAGGTATATTTAGAGGAAACCTATTTGAACCCATCATCCTGCCCACACAATACAACCTTCTTGTGTGCTTTCAAGTGACTATACTGAGATTAGAGTGTGTCATTTCCAATCTACTCTATTCCAATTCTTCAGTGTGAAGTGTGGTCCCATTCCTACGTTTGAAATATCCACTGTTTTGCCAACATAATGTGATGGTAAGTCAGCTCAGACTGTGAATGAGCCTTGTAACCTATGGATCCTGGAGGAAGGCCTGTTGGAGATGCTGCTGACAAAGCTGATCGCTGCCTACCAGAAAGGTGATCTCTTTTACGTGGGAAACTTCCTGCGCAATTTCAAATAGTGGAGGACAATGTAGTAGTTGCTGGAAATTCTCTTGAAAAAGTGAGTGTTCCCACCCAAACCCAGGTTTGCTCACCCCTCCTGGCCAAGCCTTGGAATACTTGGATCCTCTCTGAGCCTGTTTGGTTCACTGGGGTATTCACAGGGGAGCTAAGCATGATACAAGTGCACAAACTACTTCATTATGACTGGGACACCATGCCATTTCATTTCCCTCACAAGCTACTGGAGTCTCAACAGTGTGCTTACTGAGAAGTTGGATTTCAGGCATGAGTAAGTGGCTCCCAACTGCAGCCCTCACCTAGGTGACATCCTAGGAAATCCCATTTCCCAGTAAAAAATGAGGTGTCAGTACTAATGGCGGAGGCCTGTGAAATACTGGCGTCAGAGGAAAAGCTGGGGGCTGAATCACTTTTGAGCCATCAGGGAGGGATTGTGATAGCTTTGCCTGTTAGAACCTGAAAGCCTTTACATTTTGGTGTGTGGTCCAGTGCTGCCACTTGAACCTGAACCCAGGTCTAAATACCATTCCTTTGGTGTTCAAAAATTAGCACTGTACCATTTGAGTCATAGGTCAAGTTCTGGCTTTTTGCTGCCTAATTGAAGACAAGTGCCTTTAGACTTTTACTGACTAGACTGGCTTTCCACTGTGATCTTCAGAGCTCAGCCTGCTGGGTGGCTAAGATTAGAGGAATGAGCATTTAGTTCTTTATTTAGAGCATTCACTTATTGATTTATTTAGAGCATTTACTTAGTTAATTTAAGGTGCGTTTCCTTTGGACAGATGCATAGAGGCCTCTCTCAGAAGCTTCTGGAAGTGGGGTGTAAAAGTCATCCTGTTCTCGAGTGTCTCTTACCCCCCTCCCAGCACATAAGTGTACATCTCTGCAGGACAGCCACAGCATTAAAGTCCTGCAAGAAAGCGGCTTTGGTAAAAGGCTCAGGATGGAGAGAGAGGGCTCTCACTTTCCTTGTACCGAATGTGCCCACAGCATCATGTGTTCCATCTATACGATGTGAATGGATTTCTACCCCAGTGATTTCTACGAGTTCAAGAACTGCCACACCCTGACACAACTCAAGCTCTATATGAGGCTCCACATGCCGGCTTTGGACCTGTTCTTCTAAACACATACTTTTTGACCAGCTGGAGGAATGTGCGACCAGTAAGACCAAGAAAAAGTAGAAGTCCTGGTGTGGGTGCCTCAGAGCCTGTGAGTAGGAAGCCCATGTGGTCTAGATATTGGTTGGCCCTTACTTCTACAGAGCTTGGCAAAATGCCCTTTATGGGTGGTGTCAGCCAGGTAATGTCTGTCCTCTGAAAGGACTCTGGAATAAGCACTCATTAGAAAGACCCTACACCTCCTCAGTGTTCAGTCCAAACTCCAGTTCTACAGGTTCCTCCATTAGATCCTCATGGAAGTTGAGAGACACTTCAACTTGCAGAGTCCACTCTGTCCACTCTGTACCTATTTCCATTCTTAGGTTTAGGTCATCGTGGAAGAGCTTATCCTGAACTCCGGATGAAAAACCCACCAATGGAGCTGGTGAGTGATGGAGACTGAGAATCATCACTGCACTCCAGAAAGCATGGGCCTTCTGTAGAAATTACCAAACAGGTATAGAGTCCTGTGGATATACCTTTTGCTCTGAACCCCATGTGTGACACAGTTGAACCTGCAGATACTATGGAGGAAGAAAAAGAGCAGCCAGATTTCCTTCCGTTTCCTTTCACACTCCACCCAGAGTCAGTCCATCTGAGTCAGAGTAACACTCCACTTATTGTGCAAGCTGAAGGGGCACACGCTGGGCTCATGGAAAATGTCCCCATGGGAAGCAGCAAGTGTACTCTCAATACTGGATTCATTGGAGGAAAATGAATCCATCCTCACAGAATATCCAGACCCATCCATCTCACTAAAAGAGACTCAATCTCCATTCGACAAACCAGAATCCATCCCCCTCTTAACTCAGGAAGGACATTCTGTTTCTCATGAGGAAGGAGACCCTTCTGAGGACTCTGAAGGAGAATTACTGTCTGAAAGCAACTTGGAGGCCAGTCTGGATTTAGAGCTTCCCTGTCCCCTTCCTAAAAAGACGTCTCTTTATCTTGCTCTCATGATTCTTGTCAAGTATTCATTGTATTTACTTTGCTAACTATTAAACTCTCATTGTTAATATTATGGTGTGCAGTTCTTCAGTGCTTATTATACTGTGTTTTATTTTCCACTTATAATGTGAGACCTCAGACACATAGGTCCTGGGTGGGCCAAAAACCAGACAGGTCTGGTCCCATAGAAGACAACCTTACTGGATATACAGGGAACTATGAAATGCATGGAATCACCAGGAATCCAGGCCAGGCCTCCATGGAAAGACAAGTCAGCTATCAAAGCTTAGGGACAGAGCAGATGCCTGGAAATGTGTTTTGTCAATCGGGAGAAGTGCCAGAGTAACTGTAATATTATGTGGGACTCTGTTCTGTGAGTTCAAGTCTGTTTATATATCCATTGTGCTTTGTACAAATATTTAAGAAAATTAAAACTCCACAATAGCATCAAAAATCTACTTTGGCTTTGAATGTGGCCTAGTTGTAGAGTGCTCGCCTAGTATACAAGAAGACCTTGATTCAATTCCTCTGCACTGCATACACAGAAAAAGCAGATGGGGCACTGTGGCTCAGGTGTCAGAGTGCCACCCTTGAACAAATGTGGCCAAGGACAGTTCCTGGTCCCTCAGTTCAAGCCCCAGGACTAGCGAAACAAGAAATCATACCATTTTCCACACATTTGGAAATAAATCTGTTTTATCTAACCCTACTTCTTTTTTGCCAGTCCAGAGTGTGTGCCACCAAGCCAAACTACTGGCCCCCAACCTTACTATTTTTAATCATTTAATTTTTTTACATAATCATATTTCATGCTGTCTGTATTAATAGCATAAACAGTATGCTTAGTGTAATAATGTTAAAGGTAAAACATAAGAAAGTAATAACTAAAATTCCCTTTTTATTATTTTTATAGCATTACTACAATTTTATGAGAAAAATTACCTAGAATGTTTATTTTAGAGTTCAAGTAATCCATTTTGATAAATATATCAACCTACATCATTTATTTGAACACATTTTAAACTATTTTTTTCAGGAATGAAAATACATACATATTTGTTGTAAATGAAATTTATGACTTGGGGGGAAGGGAAAAAGAAAAGGGGGAAGGGGGTAACAGTTTTTACAAGAAATGTACTCATTACATATGTAACAGCAATCTCTTTGTATATCACCTTGACAACAAATTTTTTGAAAAGTACAATGAGTTTAAATGTCTACTTTGGGCAGAATTTTTTTTTGCCAGTACTGGGCTTAGACTCAGGACCTGAGCATGATTGTTGTTTTTGTTTTTGTTTATTCTTAAGGCGCAAGTTCTATCACATGTGCCACAGCACCACTTTTATCTTTTTTTATCTATGTTGTGCTGAGGAATTGAACTTGGGTCTTCATTCGTGCTCGGCAAGAACTCTTCCACTAGGCTTAACTTATGGCCCCAGTGGGAAGGAAGTTTTCCATAAAATATGTAGGAAATATGTACACTAAGTAAAAGCCATCAAAAATAGAAGAAAAATTATATACTTAGATAAAGACATGCCAGTATTATGGCAGATCTCTGTAATTCTAGCTTCAAGAGTGGCCTATTTGGACCGGGAGTTGGCTGGCTGAAGTAAAGTGCTATCCTTGAGCAAGCCCTAGGACAATGCTCTGGCCATGAGTTGAAGCCATAGGACATGCAAAAAATAATAATTTAATGCCTGTGTCTGGTGGCTCACCCTGGTAATCCTAGCTACCCTGGAGGATCGAGGTTCAAAGACGGCCCAGGCATAAAAATCTGTGAGAATCTTATTTCCAAATAATCCAGAAAATTCAAAATGACAATGTGCCTCAAGTGGTAGAGCTCTTGCCTTGAGCTGAAGAGCTTAAGGTAAACATCCAGGCCCAGAGTTCAAGCCCCATGAGTGAAAAAAAGAAAAAGAAAAAGAAAGCCCTTATCTAAGGCTGGAGTGCACACTAGTGGTAGTTTGCTTGCCTAGTATGCACAAAGCCCTGTGTTCAATTACTCTGTACCACTTACACCAAAAAAAAGCTGGAAATGATCTCAGAAGGTTGGGTTCTGAGGATCACAGTTCAAAGCCAGGCCAGACACTAAAGTCCATGAAACTGTTACTTCCACTTAAGCACCAGAAAACCAGAAGTGACACTGTGGCTCAAGGTGTTTAAGGTTGTAGCCTTGAGCTGAAGCGCCCAGGGACACTGCCCAGGTGCACAATTAAAGTCTTACAACCAAGAGAGAGAGAGAGAGAGAGAGAGAGAGAGAGAGAGAGAGACAGAGACAGAGACAGAGAGAGACAGAGAGGCAGAGAGACAGAGAGAGGCAGAGAGACAGAGAGAGACAGAGAGACAGAGAGAGAGAGAGAGAGACGCAGACCGACAGAGACAGACAGAGACAGAGAGACAGAGACAGAGACATCAAACAGTCAGGCACTGCTGGCTGAAGCGTGTAATTCTACCTACTATGGAGGCTGAGATTGGAGGATCTTGGTTCAAAGCCCAAAGCCAGCCTGGACACATATGTTTGTGAGACTTACATCACCAATTAACTACCAGAAACCAAAAATGGAGCTGTAGAGGAAGAGCGCTAGCCTTGAGCTGAAGAGGTCAGGGACAGTCCAGGCCCAAAGTCCAAGCACCATGACGAATCAATAATAAAAAAGAAGATAGCTAATAGTAATGATGAATAATTTTGGGCTGGGAGTTTGGCCTAGTGGTAGAGTGCTTGCCTAGCATGCACGAAGACCTGGGTTCAATTCCTCAATATCACATTCATAGAAAAATGCTGGAAGTGGTGCTGAGGCTGAAGTGGTAGAGCCCTAGCCTTGAGAAAATATAAGGACAGTGCTCAGTCCCTGAGTTCAAGCCCAGGACTGGCCAAATCAAAAGTAGTAGAGCACTGGCATTGAACTGAAGATCTGAGGAACAGCCCAGGCACAGAGTTCAAGCACCACAAACAACAACAACAAAATCTATGAAATGACAGTGGTGGTTTTAAGCTAAGCAAAAATAGAGTAGAAAGTGGTAAAATACATATTTGTGTGTAAGCAAAATAGCCAGACTTATGCATTAGAACAGGATAGCAACTTGAAAAAAAATTTTGTTTTCCATCTCACTAGGTCCTGTCTCTTAATTTATTCAAGTAAGTAAAATGCTGGGTTTTATAATTATTGCTCTGAATATTAGAAAATCATAATATCTCTCCTTAACCAAAAAAGACCAGGAACTGGGGCTTCGTGGAAATGGCAGAGTATCAGGCAAGAGAAGAAAAAATTGAAGTAAGAACTTGAAGTTCTTGATCCAGAACCTGCATAGTAACAGAGCAGCAGCCTGGTGATGGTACCTCACACCTATAATCTTAGCTACTCAGGAGGCTAAGATCTGAGAATCAAAGTTTAAAGCCAGCCAAAGTACCCAGTTAACTGCCAGAAAATCCAGAAGTGGCACTGTGGCTCACAGATTAAAGCACTAGCCTTGAGCTGAAGAGCTCAGGGACAGTGCCCAGGCCCAGCGTTCAAGCCCCACAATTGACAAAAATCAAACAAGCAAACAAAACTCACAAAGAAGCCTGCAGACCACAGTGGTTCTGCTGAGTCTCTTCTCTATGGGGATCAGGAAACATTTCACTTTTTCTGTCTCTTCCCATCTCAACATTCATACTAAAATAAGACTGTGTTGAAAGTTTCAATTTATAAAAATGTTTTTCATGAAGCACCCTGAAATATTCATCGCTTATATCTCAATTGAAGATAGTTGATTTGAGTCTGCATTGGTACAGTGCTAGCCTTGAGCAGAAAAGGTCAGGGATAGAGCTGAAGCACTCAGTTGAAGACCCAGTGCCAACACACAAAAGAAATTATGCACTTTATACATATTTTCTAATTTCTTAATGAATTTTTCAGTCTGTATAAATATAGGGTACATTCCTTGTTACTTAAGTAAGATTGCTCTTTTTTTTTCTTTTTGCCAGTCCTACGGCTTGGACTCAGGGCCTAGACATTTTCATTGGACTCGCTTGCCCAAGGTGAGTGCTCTGCCTCTTGAGACACAGCGCCACTTCTAGCTTTTATTCTGAGTATGCGGTACCGGTGAATAGAACCTAGGTCTTCATGCATTCTAGGTGAGCACTCTACCATTAGGCTACATTCCCAGGCAGTGAGAGTCCTTTTACAGTCATTGTATGTTCACAGAGTTTGATCTCACACACTGTAGGGCCCTGGTTGGCTTTGACCTGTGATCCTAAACCCTGAGCATCCTAAGTAGCTGAAATTAAATTGTGAGCCAGCAAGATGACTTCCATTCTTTTTTCTACAAAAATATGTGTAGTTATCTGAAATATATCTATAGCTGAAAAAAATGAATCTCTCCCAAACAAATCTTCAAAGAAAAAACCATCCTATTAAAAGGTGGGCTAAAGACTTAAAAGAGTATTCTCTGAAGAAAAAATTAAAATGGGCTTTAGACACATGAAGAAATGCTCCATATCTCTAGCAATAAGGGAAATGAAAATCAAAACAACTTTGAGATTCCTCCTGACTCCAGTCAGAATGGCCATTATCAAAAAATCTAATAAGAGATACTGGTGGGGAAGTGACCAGGGGGATCACACCTACACTGTTGGTGTGAGTGTAAACTCGTTCAACCACTCGGGAAAGCAGTGAGGTGGTTCCTCAAAACACTGAACATAGAGCTCCCCTAATGATCCAGCAAATCCACTACTTGGCATCTACCCAATTGTCCAGAAAAAAGGACATTCTAAAGCCACTAGCACAATGATGCTCATTGCAGCACTATTTACCATAGCAAAGCTATGAAACCAACCCAGATGCCACTCAGTAGATGACTGAATCAAGAAGATGTGGTACTTATACACAATGGAATGCTATGCTGCCATCAGAAGGAAAGACATCGCCCCATTTGTAAGGAAATGGAAAGACTTGGAAAAATTCATATTAAGTGAAGCAAGCCAGACCCAAAGAAACATAAGCTCAATGGTTTCCCTCATTTGTAACAATTAGTTCACATCTAGGACTCTCCTAGCAGAGGATTACAATAACTCAAAAACCTAGGTATATAAGGTCATATAGGATGAGACTAAATGAAAGGATCTTTAGGATATGGGAACAAGAGCTATATCTTGTGTCATTGTTGCTCTTAATCTTGTGTGATTTTTGTCCTTAAACTACTATGTTATTTCTCATCTCTTATTTTGCCCTTTGGTTAATGTCAGATTGTTACTGTATCTGATTTTTTCCCTGTCATATTGTATATATGTTTATTTGTTTATGTCAAATAGGAAAGGGAAGGGGGGAAACAAGATGATTGGGAAGGGAAGGGGAGAGGGAACTGGGGACAAAAACATGTGGAGTGGAATAAATGTGTGAGAAGTAATGCAGTCCACTACCTGTAAATGTAATCGTAACCCCTCTATACATTACCCTGAAAATAAAAAAGAGACTATAAAAATATCTGTAGAAAATGAGGCTGGATGATGGAAACAACCAGATGCCCTACTACAAAAAATGTGATACACGCACACACACACACAC
Source organism: Megascapheus bottae (assembly GCA_024803745.1). Lineage (NCBI taxonomy): Eukaryota > Metazoa > Chordata > Mammalia > Rodentia > Geomyidae > Megascapheus > Megascapheus bottae. Next base: position 4,441,018 of record JANJXV010000052.1, on the reverse strand, counting down.
ACACACACACACACACACACACACACACACACACAATGGAATGATACATAGCCAACCGACAAGATAAAATAATGGCATTCTCGGGGAAGTGGATGAAAAGGAAAAAAATCATATTAAGTGAAGTAAGCCAAACTCAAAGGAACATAGGCCCAAGGGTCTCCCTCATTTCTCAAATTCAGTAGAAACCTTGGGCTCTGCTACCAGAGATTTATAATAGAACAAAATCTAGAGACATCGTGACAAATAGTATGACACTAAATGTAAGGACCTCCAAGATAAAGAAACAAAACTCATATAATGAGTGATTGTTGTCCTTAATGAACTATGTGATCTTTTATCTCTTTTGCTATCCCTTGGTTATATCATATTGTTACAATTTTTCACCTTGTTTTCTGATATATTTCATATGTGCCTAATTGGTTATTTGAAATTGGATAGGGAAGGGGGGAAATGAACATGAGTGGGGGTAGGGGAAGGGTAATGGGGACCATATCATTACATGGGGTATCAAAGTTTGAGAAGTAATGCACCTTCTATCTGGTGAATATAATGTAACCCTTCTATAAATTACAATAAAAATAAATACATAAAAAGAAGATCTGCACAGAAAAAAATAATAATGGCATTTTTGGGATAGTGGATGAAATTAGAGTGAATCCTGTTGAGTGAGATAAGTCAAGACCAAGGAACAAAAGGTACATGGTATCCTTAATATATAGATATTAGTTTCAAACAGTAGTAGAGCGATGATTGAATAGTTGATACCCAAAGTTCTGGACATAATTTTGGAGATTTAAACACAACTACATAGACATAAAAATCTAGGATAGACTATACACTCTATAGACATGTGTTTTATTATAGATTAATCTGTATCTATGACATACAATGACTCAGCTTAACTTTTACTCTATTCTAAAATCTATGTGCCAGTGATTGTATAGCGATTCCCTTCTTGAATACTTGTTGGTTAAACATGACATTTGAAATATGATGTAAATTTCAATGTTAATAATTTTTTTTAAAAAAAGAGGCTAGAGGTAAATACCACTAATGTACTTGCTCTCAGTGGTACAGAAATTTTCTAAATGAATCAAGGGGTTTTATTACATCTTTATGCAATTATTTTAGTTCTGAGTGTTCTACACTCAATGATACTTCTGGAAAGATGATATAGCTGACTGTGTAGATGGTATGAAGACATACTGGCCTAAAAGTAGAATAAAGCATTGGTAAGTGGCTGTTAGCTGTCAAGATTCTACTGGAATATGTGGAATGAATTTATTAAGCACAATGCAGGCTCTTAGTCAGATCAGGATCAAGATTATGTGGTTCCATCAGATGAATGAGGAAAGATCAGAAAAATCTACTAAGATATCCAGATATACTTTTGAAACTAAGGTATCTGTACTCCTTTTTTTTCTTTCTTGGTGGGGAGCTTGAACTTTGGACCTGGGCAAGGTCTCTTAGATCTTTTTCCTCAAGGCTAATGCTGTACCAGTTTTAGCCACAACTCCACTTAGTTTTTGGGTGGATAAGTGGAGAGTAGAATCTTACAGGTTTTTTTTGTTTTCGTTTTTTTGCTTGCAAAGGCTTTGATTCACCTTCTCCCTGGCTAGTAGAATGACAATTATGACCCTCCAGCGCCTGGCTAGTGATTCTTTGAAAATTGGACTTTCTTCCAAATCACATAACTGGTTCCTAGCAAAGTTTTGAAGCCTGAGTTAAATGTGACAGATTTTTGTCACTTGGAGACACTCTGTGCTGAACGTTAGAAATCTACCAGCTGAGTCACAGTGGCACTTCCAGTTTTTTGTTTATGTGGTGCTGAGGAATGGAATCCAGGGTTTCATACATGCTAGGCAAGCTTCATTTTCAGCCCAAGGTTTTATGTTTTGTTTTTTCAGTGTTGTTGATTCTAAGGTACTGTATGATGTTCTTTCATTTTCTTTGCTTTTTACCTCTTTTCTTCTTTTTCCCTTTAGTTTTATTGTCTGTAGTCACTGTGTTGAATTCGGGTACCCTGTGTCTTGTACATAGGTTTATGTGATTTGGAATGGAGAGGGTATAATAAAATGGTAAAAAAAAAAACAAAGGAAAAAGGGTGAACCAATTGAACAGTGATACTTGGAAGACACTAAACGGAAATGAACTGAACAATCTGGGTGGAGCGGGGCTGAGGGTAGGAAAACAGAGAAAATGAGGGAGGGGATAACAATTTTCTTAAGAAATGTGTTCATTACTTATGTAACCCTATGCCAACTATATATTGACTTAACAAAAAAAATTAACTTAAAAATAATTTAGCTGGGTATGGTGGCTCACACTTGTAAATGTAGCTACTCAAGAGGCTGGGATCCAAGGATAGCAATTCAAAGTCAGCCTGGGCACTGAAGTCCATGTGACTCTTATCTCCAATTAACCACCAGAAACCCAGAAGTGGCCCTATGGCTCAAGGGATAGGGCAGTAGTCTTGAGCTGAAAAGCTCAGTGACAAGACCCAGGTGCAGAATTGCAGTCCCATGACTTGAATGATGAATGATACTAGCCAGGCTCTGTGCGCTCACACTTGGAATCCTATCTACACAGAATCAGGTTTGAATCCAGCCCAAACAAATTGCATGATATTCTGATTTACAGTTCATTACCAAAAATCTGGAAGTGGAGCTGTGGATAAAGTGGTAGAACACTAGCCTGAAGCAAAAAAAAACATTTAAGGACAGTTCCCAGGCCCTGGGTTCAAGTCCCAAGACTTGCATAAAACAAACAAAATGTGACGCTGAGTCGTCCATCATTTGGTGTTATAGTTCAATATTCTTGATATGCGTCTTAGAAATTAAGTCCCTAGCAAATACTCTCCCCTGAAATTCTGCTTCATAGCTGATTCATAGAATTTCAGCATCATTACTATCACCTTCCCGTTAGCATAGCAGTCTACTACTGAAAATTTGAACAAAACTTTTGAGTAATCCTAATTAATCTGTGTATCATCTGCACACACATCAAATCAGCAGCAGCTATGATCTACTATTATCTAAATGTATTTAATCCCTTCTTGACTTAATGAGCCTTAAAGAGTAAAACATATGAAATAGTTATGAAACTAACAGTCACCATTCTTCTACCTAATATTGTAATATAAGTTTATAAATGCAAGGACTATTCTGAAGTGTGCAGAAGATAGCTTCTAATTATAATATTCTCATGAAGTATAGTTTTTAAGAAACATGTTGTTTGCTTTGGGAAAGCAAAGGCAAGGAAAAATGATATAAGTAAGTTCCCTATTTATCAGAAGGAAAATACTATTGGGTTTAGATCAACTTTCATTCATTCCGTGCTGATGAAACAAATATTTGCAATTCCTGAGGCCAATCACTTCATTGTGATGCACAATCAGCCAGCTTAGATCAATCTTCCAAAAAAGGAAAGGAACAAATGAGAAGCAATTAAGGTTTCCAAAATGAACCAGGTGGTGGTGGCAGCTCACACTTGTAATTCTATCTACTCAAGGCCTGAAATCCAAGGATCTGGACTAAGTCTGTCTGTTATGAAAATATTCCTGTCTGAAACATCATCTCTGTTATCACAGCCCAGCTGATACACCCTGCCCAACAGGTTCCAAACACCAAAGTCCATCTCCTATCTGAAATACTAGCAACCGTACTCACACATTATTTCCTCTTTGGGAGATAGTTGAAACAAGTACCAAAAACATTTCCCTGGCTTCAGAGTGGAAGTGGAAATATATACTGACTAGAAGCCCATGTAGTAAATTACTGTCAATCATCTTTCCTCACATCTTGTTAGTTAAACTGAAAATGAGTGTTTGGATCAGAAGCGATGTGTATGAGCATACAGGTTGTAAAAGTACTGTAATCCTAGCTACTCAAGATAAGCTGAGACCTGAGGATTCCAGTTCAAAATCAGCCACGCAATAAATCCCATAAGATTTTTACCTCTAATTAACCAGCAAAAAACAGAGCGTTGAATTGTGCGTAAAATGCCACAGGCCTAAGCTTTGCATAAAAGTGGTAAGGGGTAGCATTCAGGATACCCACTCTCTCCACTCCTTTTTAACATAGTACTAGAATTCCTAGGCAGTGCAATAAGGCAAGAAGCAAGCATAAAGGGGATCCAAATGGAGAAGGAGGAAATAAAATTATCCCTCTTTGCAGATGACATGATTCTGTATTTAACAACTATATAGACCAACAAGATCTAACAGACATCTGCAGAATATTCCACCCAGTAACAACACAATATACGTTTTCCTCAGCAACACATGGAACATTTTCTAAAATAGACCACATCTTAGGCCATAGAACAAACCTGGACAGATTCAGAAACACTGAAATCATTTAATGCACACTCTCAGACCATAAAGGCATCAAATTGGATCGAAAACCCTGTAACTAATGGAGACTGAACAACACATTGTTGAATCAAAAACAATGGGTAATCGAAGAGATCAGAACAGATATCCAACTGTTTATGAAATTTAACAATAAGGAGCACACAAATATCAACTCCTTAGGGACACAACAAAGGCAGTACTCAGAGGAAAATTTATAGCACTGAGTGCCTACAACAGCAAGTTGGAAAAATGGCAAACCAACTAGTTAATGTTTCACCTTAACCTCCTGGAAAAAGAGCAACAAACCAACCCTAAACCCATTAGGAGAAAGCAAATTATTAAAATCAAAGCAGAATTAAATGATTTGGAATAAAAAAAATCTATAGAAAGAATCAACAAAACAAGGAGTTGGTTCTTTGAAAGAATTAACAAAATTGACAAGCCCTTAGGAAATCTTACCAAAAAAAGGAGAGAGCATATCGAAATAAACAAAATCGCAGATGAAAATGGTAATATCACGACAGAAATTACCAAGATCCAGAATATCATGAGGGAATACTTTTCAAAACTTTACGCCAACAAATTTGAGAATCTAGTAGAAATGGATGAATTCCTAGACAATATTAACATACCCACACTGAACCAAGAAGAGCTAACCCAACTCAACAGGCCTATTTCAAGCTCTGAAATAGAAATGGAAATTAGACAACTTCCACTTAAAAAGAGCCCAGGGCCAGATGGATTCACAGCTGAATTCTATACGGTCTTTAAAGCAGAGCTTACACCAATAGTCCTCAAGCTCTTCAACGAAATTGAAAATGAAGGTTCTTTACCAAACTCATTCTGTGAAGCCAGTATATCCCTCATCCCCAAACCAGACAGAGATTCATCAAAGAAAGAGAACTATAGACCCATTTCTTTGATGAATATCGATGCAAAACTTCTCAACAAAATACTGGCCAACCGTCTACAACAACTCATCAAAAAAATTATACACTATGATCAAACTGGATTCATCACAGGGAGGCAAAGCTGGTTCAACATACACAAATCAAATAATATAATGCAACACATCAACAGGAGCAAGGACAAAAATCACATGATTGTCTCAATAGATGCGGAAATGGCATTTGACAAGATCCAAAACCCCTTTATGTTAAAAGATGTGGAGAAACTAGGAATCCATGGAACATTTCTCAATGTAATAAAGGCTGTGTATGAGAAACCCACTGCTAGTAGTATACTTAATGGTGAAAATCTAAAGCCATTCCCTCTAAAATCAGGAACGAGACAAGGATGCCCACTCTCTACACTCCTTTTTAACATAGTACAAGAATTCCTAGGCAGTGCAATAAGGCAAGAAGCAAGCATAAAGGGGATCCAAGTAGGGAAAGAGGAAATAAAACTATCCCTCTTTGCAGATGACATGATTCTGTATTTAAAGAATCCTATAGACTCTAGTCCCAAGCTCCTTGAGCTGATTCAAAGCTTGGGAAGGGTAGCAGGCCATAAAATCAACCCTCACAAATCAACTGCCTTACTTTACGCCAACACTGAGAGGAACGTGGCAATAATCAGGAAAGAAACTCGTTTCACAATAGCCTCAAAGAAAATGAAGTACCTAGGAATTAGCTTAACTAAGAATGTAAAGGACTGTTTAGATGAAAACTTTAAAAATCTAAAAAAAGAAATTAAAGCAGAACTAAGGAAATGGAAAAGCCTCCCATGCTCCTGGATTGGAAGAATCAACATTGTCAAAATGACAATCTTGCCAAGGGTTATCTACTAATTCAATGCAATACCCATCAACATCCCAATGTCATTCTTTAAAGAAATAGAAGAGGCAATTCAGAATTTCATATGGAATAATAACAGACCCCGCAGAGCAAAAACACTTCTTAGCAGAAAGAACAGCGCTGGAGGAATTTCAATTCCAAACTCTATTACAGAGCAATAATTCTCGAAACAGCTTGGAACTGGCACAAGAACAGGCCTGAGGTCCAATGGAATAGAACTGCGGACCCTGATATTAAACCACAGACCTATGGCCAAACATAGAATGGAAGAAAGATAGCCTCTTCAACAAGTTGTGCTGGCAGAACTGGTTAAGCACCTGCAGAAAACTGAATTTGGATCCTGCTTTGTCACCTTGCACTAGAATTAACTCCAAATGGATCAAAGACCTGGAGGTTAAAGCTGACACACTGAAAAGTTTACAGGAAGGAATAGGAGATACACTAGGCCTCCGTGGCAAAGGTCGAAACTTTCTTAATAAGGACCAAGAATCACAACAAATCAGACAAAGGCTAGAAAAGTGGGACTGCATTAAACTGCAGAGCTTTTGTATGGCAACGGATATAGCTAGTAAACTAATCAGGAAGCCTACAGAGTAGGAGAAGATCTTCACCAACCAAAAAACGGACAACGGCCTCATATCTAAATATATCAACAACTCAAAAAATTAAATCACTCCAAAACTAACCTCCAAAGTAACACCCATCCCATTACAAAATGGGCCAAAGACTTAAAGAGAGTCTTCTCTGAAGAAGAAACAAAAATGGCCTACAGACACATGAAGAAATGCTCCACATCTCTGGTCATAAAAGAAATGCAAATCAAAACAACTCTAAGATTCCACCTCATTCCAGTTAGAATGGCCAGGTTCAGGAAAACGAATGACAAGAGATGCTGGAGGGGATGTGCCCAGGAGGGATCATTACTACACTGTTGGTGGGAGTGCAAACTCGTTCAACCACTATGGAAAGCAGTGTGGCAGTGCCTCAAAAGGCTAAACATAGAACCCCCCCTATGACCCAGCAATTCCAGTACTTGGCATTTACCCAACAATCCAGAAACAAGGGCATACTTAACCCACTAGCACAATGTTCATTGCAGCACTATTCACTATAGCAAAGATAGGGAACCAACCCAGATGTCCTTCAGTTGATGAGTGGATCAACAAGTTGTGGTATTTTTACACAATAGAATTCTATGCTGCTGTCAGAAAGAATGACATCGCCCCATTTGTTAGGAAATGGAAAGCCTTAGAACAAATCATATTAAGTGAAGTAAGCCAGACTCAAAGGAACTTAGGCTCAGTGGTTTCCCTCATTCGTCATAATCAGTAGAAACCTTGGGCTCTACTAGCAGAGATTGTCAATAGAGCAAAAGGCCATATATAAGGCCATATAATGTGAAGCTAATTGAAAGGACCTCCATGATATTGAAACAAAAGCCACATAATGAATGATTGTTGTCCTTAATGTACTATGTTGTCTCTCATCTCGTTTGCTGTCCCTTGGTTATCCCATATTTGTATATTATCTCACTTTGTTATCTGTTATATTGAATTTATTTGTGTTTGGATATTTGAAATTTGATAGGGAAGGGGGGAAAACCAAGACGGGTGGGGGGTGTGGGGTTGGAGGGAAATGGGTACCAAGACATGTGAATGGGTATCAATGTATGTGAATTAATGCACCTTCTATCTGGCAAATATCATCTAACCCTTTTACTAATTACAATAAAAAATTTAAAAAACAGAGAGTTGTAGTGTGTGGGGAGGATGATGGGGTCAAATACATTTCTTCTTAGAAATTTACCTCATCTGGTTGCCCTGGATTTTCCTGGCCTTCTTCTTAGAGAAAGTTCTGTTATACTGGATTTGTGGCTTGGCAATGATCTAGCATGTACATCTTCGAGTAAGACATCCACAACTTCCATACCTGAGACTCGAGTTTCCTGACCTTTGGCAACAGCACAGGAACATCTTTCTTCCTCCTGAGCCAAAGGCCAAGTGAGCTGGCTTGAGTTGGTTGTTATTTACAGTGGCTTGGTTACCAGGGTTCCATATTCTGTTCCATTGTGAGGGAGGCAGTGTCACCTTCCAGGGCCCAATGACCAAAGATCCTTGCTCAGAGAAGACCTCACCAAAGACATACTGGAAGCTAAATCTCTCCTCCAATCTCACAATATACATGTGGATGTAGTAAACAGCACACCTTATTTGTCCAATCCCAATATCTTCCACTAGGCCCAACTACCAGTCTGGTCTCAGGCTCAAGGAGCCTTTCTTAGGTACGATCCAGACTTAAGGGTCAATATTGCCCTCATCCTTTACAAAACATTTGCTTCACAGTGCCTTCTCTGCCTGTATTTTGCCCCTTGTCGATTTTTTTTTGCTAGTCTTGGGACTTGACCTCAGAGTGTGAACATGGTTCTTGGGCTTTCTTTAGGCTTTAGCTGTCCCACCGAGCCACAGCACCACTTGCAGCGTTTTCTATGTATGTGGTAATGAGGAATCAAAACTGAGGCTTACTGCTTGGTAGCCAAGGACTCTCCCACTAGGTCAAACACACAGGGCATCTTGCACATATTTTTGACGTCAATCTTCTAGGATATTATTAGGTTTCTGTATCCTAATCACTTTTTTATTGATGACTTGCTTTGCTGTCATGTGTAAAATATGCAAGAGTGAAAAACACAGAAGAATTAGTGAAATTTTTAAAAAAGCATTACACACATAGATAAGTGTTCATTCTTTGTAGGAGAAAGGATATTTTGATATGATGATGATGACTTTATAATTACTATGTCAGCGTTGAGAGTTTGGCATAGTGGTAGAGTGCTTGCCTAGCATCCATGAAGATCTGGGATTGATTGCTCAGTATCACATAGATAGAAAATCTAGATGTGGCACTGTGGCTCAAGTGGCAGAGGGCTAGACTTGAGAAAACCCGAGGACAGTGCTCAGGCCCTGAATTCAAGCCCCAAAACTGGTAGAAAATAAAAGAAAATCAAAATGCTTTTTACGAGCTAATTCACTCACAGCATTTGCTTCTGAAATCTTCGCTTCTGCATCTTGTGAAATAGCCCTTTCCCTCAACGTAGACAAGAAAAACAGATCCATCCCATGGTTCACTGTGCGACCACTGGTTAGGCTAAGATCTAGACGTGCAGCAACACATGAGTTTTATTCTAATACTTTCCAAACTTTGTACTCAAATATGCTACCTACTTACCAACTTATTTCAGTTATCCTTATTCTATACTTTTTCTTCTTTACTACAATATTCTTACACTCCTACGTTAATCCTCTTGTACCTCCCCTGAACTCTCTCATTCTTTTTTTCTATCTCTGGACCTCTGCTGGTCTTTCAACCCTTATACTGCACGGATCTACACTTGATGGCTGTTGAGCAATATTGTATATGTAGGTGGTTAATTATTCTCTAGGCTCAGAGGGACTTAAAGACAATAGAGATTGGATTGAGAGGCTTATTGCTTTGGGTATAAATCGCTTATCAGTGGTTGTATTAGACTGGTCTGTAAGTGCACAAAAAGAAAGAGTGATAATACCAATCAAAGCTTGTGAACATCTAATGTCTGCCAGCTACAGAGGTCTAGGTTGGTTATATCTGAAAAACTATAATCGTAGTTAGTAGTAAGCTTGCTCCCATTGTCAAATGGGCAGAACAAGAAACTCAGAAAAATTTCAAATCAAGAAACAACATCCCCCACACAATGTAAACAGACAATGGAACAGTCACTGGCAAACCTAGAGGACAGTCTTCCAAGTGCTACACAAATGCAATTGATAAACATCCTTAATGGAAAATGTGAAAATATAAAGAAAGAGATAATAGAGGAAGACATAGCTGAACAAGAGGAAAGCATAAACAAAGTGATAAGTGAAAAAGAAGAAGCCATAAAGGAGGCCATAATAAAGGTTTTTCAAAGAAAGATAGATGAATTCATAGAATCCACAAATAAAAACCCGACCAAACTCCAGCAAATGTCCAAAGAAAATAAAGCTACTGAGCTAACCACTCAAAAGGAAATCAAGGAGATAAAGAAATCCATACATGATCTAAAACAAGAGATGCAAGGCATCAAAAATGAGCAATTAGAAGCAAGGGAGATGAAAAATAAAGTAGATAGTTTTGATAGCAGGTTAGACAATGGAGAGGAGAGAATTTCCGGGGCTGAAGATAATTTAGTTATTATAGAGAATGAACAGAAATGAGTCAATCCAAATCTAGGAAATATGAGAGAGCGCTTCAGGAGTTCCAAGATAGAATTAGGAAGCCTAATTTAAGGCTAGATGGTATTGAGGAGGGCGTGGAGAAAGAGGTCAATGGTACTGGAAATATACTTCAGGAAATCATCTCAGAGAATTTCCCAAATATCCAGAAGGGCAGGTCCATCCAGATACGAGAAGCTTTTCGAACCCCAAACAGGCCTGACCAGAAAAGAACATCCCACTGCCACATTGTGGTCCGAACTGGATCAATAGAAACGAAAGAAAAGATCCTAAAGGCAGCCAGGGAAAAGGGATCAGTAACCTATAAAGGCAAACCAATCAGAATAACCCCATATTTCAAAGCAGAGACCATGCAAGCACGAAGTGACTGGAAGCATATATGTCATGCCCTTAAATCAAATAACTACCAACCAAGAATACTGTAGCCAGCTAAGCTCTCATTCATAACTGAGGGAACAATAAAAACATTCCATTCCAGGGAAAAGCTGCAACAATATGTCGAAACAAAACCAACACTACAGAGAATTCTCAAAGATGCTCTACACATAGAAAACCAAGATAAATGCAACATAGGGAAAGAAATGGCACCTAAACAGCATACCATCTATGGACCACAAGAACTGTCAAGACACAGGCCCTACTAAAAGCTTTTAAAAATGGTAGGAACTAATAAATATCTCTCAATCCTAACTCTCAATATCAATGGACTTAACTCTCCAATTAAACAGCATAGGTTGTCTAGTTGGATCAAAAAGCAAGAGCCATCGTTCTGCTGTCTTCAAGAGACACATCTTACCCAAAAACAATCATCTTTTGAGAGTGAGAGGTTGGAATAAACTCTATCAAGCTAACTGCCCCCATAAACAGGCTGGAGTTGCCATCCTCATATCAGATACAATAGACTTCAAACTAAAAATAGTAAGAAAAGACAAAGAAGGTTACTACATACTACTAAAGGGATCTCTCCTCCAGGATGACATAACGATCCTAAATATTTACACACCCTTTTGAAGATTCTCAAAAGATTGAAGATTCTGCCAGTGTAAGTTAGATTCCGGCATTGATATTAAATAATGCAATGAGTAGGGATTTATATTTGAAATATCACTGTTGACAAAATCTAACACACATTTGCTTAGTATTTGCTTTTGATTTCCCAAGAAGTTCAGTACAAGCTAACATGCGTGGCATATATCGACTGGGAGAAATAATTCAGAATATGTGACTCATTTGAACAGGAGTCAGTGAAAAGATACAAAAGCAGGATACCCATATTGTGATAATTTGCATCTTTTTCATATTTTGTGTTTGTTATTAATTCCATTTGTGGTGTACATTTCTAGGTAAAAACTTTTAAAATGTTTCCATACAATTTGTTATTTCAAAGCAAAAAAAGACATTTATATGCCTCATAAAATTCATAGAATCCAAATTTTTCCATATTATTTTTTGTTTTTTCTTTTTTTTTGGTGGGTCATAGATCGTGAACTCAGCTTGGGCACTATCCCTGAGCTCTTCAGCTGCAGGCTACCACCTTACCCTGGAGCCAAGCCCCACTTCCCATTTTCTAAAGGTAAATTGGAGATAAGTGTCTCAGGTCTTTTTGTGCCAGGATGGCTTTAAACCTTGATCCTCAGATCTCAGCCTCCTGAGTAGCTAGGATTATAGAAGTGAGCCACCACCCCATCATGCTCAGCTTTCTGGTTTTTTTTAAACAAGCCCTTTGGCTGGAACTCGTCTGAGTACTGTCCTTCAGCTTTCCTCAAGCCTAGTGATCTTCTACTTGAGCCACAGCACTACTTCTGGTTTTTTCTGTGTATGTGGTACTGCGGAATTGAACCTTCGTCTTCATACAAGCACTCTACAACTATGTCAAACTCCCAGCCCCTCCACATTAGTTTTTATGATAGATCTTTCCATGCATCTAGGATGGCTAGAAATCCTTCTTGAGTTTCCCAAGATCAGGGAGTATAGGTGTGTCCCATCCTGTGTGGCTACATAACCATTGTTTAGGGTACAGTTCTCTCTTCATTCTATCCATCTAGAGCAATTTTCATCTTCCATGTATAATCATTAAACATTCAGCTCCTGTTCCTCTCTACTCCATTCTCTGGAACCATCGTGCTTTTTGGCTCTAAGGGTTTGTTGATCCTTGGAAGCTCTGGAAGGGAAAACATACCCTAGCTCTTCCTTTATGACTGCTGTATTTTTAGTTTACTGTAATCAAGATTCATCTGTAAAATATAGTAAAATGTTCTTCCTTTTCAATGCATTGTTTTGCATATTTCTATCTTTTGATTATTATTAATAGTTGTGAATGGATTCTCCACATATTTGTTCTAGTCTCTGCTTTCTCTTCCATTAGGTACAAATCTAGAAATAGAAGTGTTGGACCATATTTCTATGTACTTCTATATTTAGCACTTTTTAGCACTCTCCACGCAATTTTTGATTGCTTTATATTCCTTACAGGACTATTCCAAAGTTCTACTTCTTCTCACTACCTTCCCAGTAATAGACTTTGAAAGTTGTTTTATTGTATGCGTGTGTGTGTGTGTGTGTGTTTGTCTGTGTGTATGTGGATCTTTTTGTTTAAAACTATATTTATATTAACATATTTAAAGTAATGATTTCATTGTAATTTTAATTTTTCTCATGACTGTTAATATTGAACTTCTTTCTACATTTTGAACTACTATTTCTATATATTCTTTTTAGAAAATCATCTCCAATCTCCAATTTTTTTCCCTTTTTTTGTGGGGTAGTGGGGAAAGTCATGGGGCTTGGATCTTGGGCCGTGAGCTCTTTAGTTTAAGGCTATTGTCCTACCCTGAGTATTGCCCCTCAGTTGTTCTGCTCACAGCTCCCTACCCCTCTTACCATTATATACAGAACAAAGGTCATCCTCAGTCTTTTTGAAAAAGTAAAACATACAGTAAATTTGTAGTATAAAACAGCAAGAAATAAATTTCTTGCCAGGTGCAGTGACTTCTACCTGTAATCCTAGCTACTCAGATATCAGGCTGATATCTAAAGATTTGGTTCAGCCAGCCTGCGCATTAGAAAGTCTATGAGACTCTCATCTACAGTTAACCACTAGAATATGGGAAATGGCACTGTGGCTTCATCGGTAGGGTGATAGCCTTGAGTTGAAGAGCTCAGGAACAGTGCCCAGGCCCAGAGTTCAAGCCTTACAAATCCCCCAGCCAAAAAAAAGAAAAAAAAAGTTTATTCCCCAAGTGATTATTATGCCAGACATAGAACATTAACATTCTGGGTGTACTTCATAGTATTATTACTTGATACCCTAAGATTTTGCAATATTCTCACAGTACCAGCATATGTCATCATATAATGTAGTTCCTTTTCAATGGAATAATTCCATTTATAACCTAAATCTACTCCCTCGACTTATTTTTGTCGATACCACAATTGCTCTCCCATGATATGCCACAAGCCATTAAACATTTTATGGTGGGTAATTGGAAAGGAGTCTCATGGAATTTTGTGCCAGGCTGGCTTTGAAACCATGGTCCTCAGATCTCAGTCTCCTGAGTAGCTAGGATGACAGGCGTGAGCCACCAACACCTGGCTTGCCTTTTTATTTTTTTGTGGGTCTTGGGACTTGAACTCAGGGCCTAGGCACCATCCCTAAACTTTTCAGGTCAATGTTTCATGTAAGTCTAAACATTTAAGTAAAGGAATACAATTCCAACAAAAAAGAATAAAATTCCAGGTATTGTGTGTTTATAACTCAGTGCTAATTACTTGATGAAAATGTGCCATTCCAGAAGTTGGTGTCATTTGATGATGTAGCTGTGGATTTCAGCTGGGAGGAGTGGCAGCATCTGGACAATGCTCAGAGGACCCTGTACAGAGATGTAATGCTGGAGACCTACAGCAACCTGGTGTACTTAGGTGAGCAAAAGTCAAATTCACTTGCAAGGTCAAGTGCCTTGTTATTTTGCAGATACGTGAATGTTTATCAAACTTTCAATACTATTTAAATGAAAGATTCCAGGCCCTGAGAATTATCATTACTTTCTAAAGAAAACCTAAGGTAATTTTGTACTCATTCTTCAGGATACATTCAGGATACTTTGACAACAGTTCTAAATTATGTTTCCTCTAATGGAGATGACATTCCAAACTTACACAGTAATTGTAAGTGGATAAACCATCCAGAATAGAATATATATCATTATTGGAAATAGGATCTACAAATCACTAAACAGTGAGTTTATAATGGAAACCTGGCACTAGGTGCAATGTTTCATGCCTGTAATCTTAAAATATTCAGGAGGAAGAAATCTAAGAATTCTAATTTGAAGCCAGCAATGGCATAAAAATTGCCATGAAACTCTATAACTCCAAGTAACCCCTCAAAAATGTTAGTGGAGTGTCAAGAGTTTGACATTGTGGTTGAGTGGTTGCCTAGCATGCATGAAGACCTATGCATCTAAGTGGAGCTGGGACTCAAACTGGTATTTTTCTAGCCTTGAGCAAGACAGCTAAGTTTATGCCATACAAAATGAATCCAGAGCTGGGGAAGAGTCAACCATGGAGCCAGTGAGAAATGAGAAAAAAGATTTAATACATAACATGTGAGTAGGATGTCTGTGAACTTAAACAATGATGACACAGCATAAGCAATAATTCTCTACTGTTTCTAATTTACAGGGCCCTGTGTTCCCAAACCTTTATTAATTGACAAGCTAGAGCACTGTGCAGAACTCTGGATAGGAAATTCCTCTGACAAGAATATCACAGGTGAGTGAATGCATCTTCATATTGATGTTGGAGCCTGAGCCCCATTGGTAAGTTAATGTTGTGATGTACTGAGCAATAATATTCTTAGTTACCCTAAATCCTGTGTGGAACCTATGGAATTCTTTGTGAATGAATCAAGAATCATTTTCTTTTCCCAATCCTATGCTTGGTCTCAGGGCCTGAGCATGGTCCTTGGGTTTTCTCAAGGCTAGCTCTCTACTTCTTGAGTCATAGCACCACTTCTGGCTTTTTCTTTGTATGTAGTACCAAGGAACTGAACCAGGTCTTTGTGCATGCTAGCCCAAACCCCCGGCACCAAGAATCATAGGGTGATATGATGAATTCTATGTGGCAGTAGAGTTAAAGTTAGATTTCTCTGTAGAAATCACTGTGAAACAAAATAAAATGAGAAAGCCATGAGCCCGTGGCTCATGCCTGTAATCCTAGCTACTTTTGAGGCTGAGATCTGAGGATCAAGGTTCAAAGACTGACCTATCACAAAAACACCTTAGACTCTTCTCTCCAATGAACCAATAGAAAATGACAAGTGGGGTTGAGGCTAAAGACATAGGGCAGTAGCCTTGAGCTGAAGAGCTCCGGAAGGACAGCCAGGTCTAGAATTCAAGTCCCATGACCACAAAACAAGAAAGAAAGAAAGAAAGAAAGAAAGAAAGAAAGAAAGAAAGAAAGAAAGAAAGAAAGATGTTTCATTTGTTTAAAACTAAGACTATAAATGATTGAGCAAACAAGGAATAAGTCAGGGCATTATTCTCTGATAAGGATAATATCTTTATGCTGGTAGGAAGAGACTGGTATTCAGAACCAGACCTTTCCACCAGAAATTGAGCCTAGTGGTAGAGTGCTTGCCTAGCATGCACAAAGACACAGGTTTGATTCCTTATTACCACATACATAGAAAAAGCCAGAAGTAATGACTTCATTGGTAGGGTACTAGTCTTGAGAAAACCCAAGGACAGTGGTTAGGTCCTAAGTTCAAACCCAGGAATGGAAGGGAAAAAAAACAACAAAGTTTCAATCAACCTAAGAAAATTAACTAGACAATGAGCTGGGGATTTTCTGGTCTTCCATGGTTCTGAGGGACAGGAGTGTTAGAAAAGGAATTTTTATAAGACTTCAAATGGAAAGAAACAAATTTCAAAATTCCCACAAATACCTAAATTGAGACTTTAGTGAGAAGTTTTAACTGAAGGAATATCGGTGTAAGTCCTTACTCTCAAGAATCGTTCTTGCTTGGATCAAAGGCAAACAGACATATACACCAAACTTGTGGCCGCTGAATCTAGAAAAAATTCGTGTTCCTCACTTAATGGTTAATAAGCAAACAGCATTGAAACTGGGTAAGGTAATCCTATCTGCTACTCAGGACCTGAGACTCTTATCTGTAGTTAACTCTAGAAAAGAGTATGTGGGGCTGTAGCTCAAGGATAGGGGTTATAGTCTTCTGCTGAAGTGTTCAGGGACAGGACCGAGGCCTATGAACTACAAAAAAAAGAAAAGAAAAGAGAAGAAAGGTTTAGAAAGATGCAAAACAGCACAGTATTAGATTATTTCTCAAAAATAAAAGAAAGGCAGCTATTCCTCAATGTATAAACAAAACAGTATTTGAAAAAAAAAACAGCTGCAGGTATATTATAGGTAGTACTCAGCTTAAAACTGTAGCAATACATAGATGGGTAATTTCAATAAATATTTCCTGTGATATAAAAAGAGAACTAAAACACAGAAAAACATTATTGGTCATTGGAAAATATCATTTTCTTAATATGTTAGGGAGAAAAGCATATATTTCTCACAAATCAATTTCCACTTTTATATTTTAAAATATCTAACACTTAGGATGGGAAAGTAAAGTCATTACCTTTACAGTAAGGAATATTTGTATCTCATGTATGTTTGTGTCTTTTTTTCTATGACTCATTTTAGATGTCCAGGTAATGGAAAATATGTTCAACACCTGCCAGGAAAGTCCACATGAATGTCTTTGTGAAGTAGCAGTTGCAAGTAGTATCGAAGTGGAGGAAAACGTGAGATTTGCAACAACTTTAAATTTGAGCTCTACACATAATCCAGAGCTGATTAGTAATAACAGTAACAACTTAGGGGTGAGGACTGAGGAGTTCATTAAGTGTCAGAACATGCTTCTGTCTCCTAAGCCTGATGAGATGCATGCTGCATATAGATCTCGTATGTCTCCTGTTCTTAAAAAATCCATCAGATATTCAGAGCATTTTATTCATGATTGTGACAGTCCAAAAGATCTGCAGTATCATAATTCTGTTCTCCCTGCCCAAGAAATTCTTCAGGGAGGGAGGAAAACTGCTAAATGTACTGTGTAATGTAAAATATTGTACTTAACACCGACCATCACTACACATCTGAAAATGTACACAGGAGAGACTCCTCATATATGTAGTGAATGTGAGAAATCTTTCAGTAATGAAATACGCCTTACAATACCTCAGAGCAAATATCCTGAGATATGTGATGCGTACATCAAGTGTGAAAATTAATTTCTGATCAGTCAGACCTGACGCTCCAACCTCGATCTCCAAGAGAAGACAAACCTTATGAATATGAGGAACGTAATAAAATTCCTGCCCACAATTCAGCTCTCAGCACACATCAGAGATCTCACACAGAAGAGAAATCTTATGAATGGGATAAATGTGGGAAGACTTTTAGACTGAAATCATACCTCACTTTGCACCAGAGAAGACACACAGAAGAGAAACCTTATGAATGTAACAAATGTGAAAAGTCTTTCACCCAGAAGATACACCTTCGAGTTCATCAAATAACACACACAGGAGAGAGAAATCTTATAAGTGTAATGAATGTGGAAAGTCTTTCCAAGGGAAGGGAAAACTTCGTGTTCATCAGAGAATACACACAGGAGTGAAACCTTATGAATGTAACCAATGTGTAAAGTCTTTCAGACAGAAATCTTCCCTCAAATTGCATCGAAGAACACACACAGGAGAGTAACCTTATGTGTGCAACAAATGTGGAAAGACCTTCAAGTGGAAGTCATATCTTGATGGGCATAATAGAACACACACAGGAGAGAAAACTTATGCATGTAGTGAATGCGGAAAGTCTTTCAAATGGAAGGTAAAACTCCATGTTCATCAGAGAATATACTCAGGAGAAACACCTTATGAGTGTAACATATGTGGAAAGTCCTTCACACAGAAGCCAAACCTCAACATGCATAAGACAATTCAAACAGGAGAAAAAACCTTATGAATGTAACCGATGTGGAATGTCTTTCAAATGGAAGTCTTCCCTAAGGATTGGAGAAAGAGAGAGACAGAGAGAGAGAGAGACAGAGACAGAGACAGAGACAGAGAGAGAAAGAGAGAGACAGAAAGAGAGAGAGAAAGAGAGAAAAGAGAGAGAAACAGGAACTTCTAAATTTTACAGAGATAGAGAAGGAGAGAGAGAAGGAGACAGAAACTAATTTCTAAACTTTACAGTCTTTCTATTTCCTTACAAATTCGTCTATGTCATTCTTTCTGACAGAAGCACAGAATTCCATTGTGTAAAAATACCATATTTGATCTACTCATCAACTGACAGGCATCTGGGTTGGTTCCATACCTTTGTTATAGTAAATAGTGCTGTGATAAATGTTATTGTTCTAGTGAATTTAGTGTGTCCTATCTGGACGATTGTCAAGTAGTGAAATTGCTGGATCACAGGGGAGCTCTATGTTTAGTCTTTTTGGGATACTGCCATAGTGCTTTCCATAGTGGTTGAACGAGTTTGCAATCCCACCAGCAGTGTAGTAGTGATCCCTCCTGGCCACATCCCCTCCAGCATACGTTATTAGATTTCTGGATCTTGTCCATTCTAACTGGAGTGAGGAGGAAAAGGGAAAGAGGAACTGAAACTTTCTCTCCTTACAGATGACATGATTCTGTATTTAAAGAACCCTATAGACTCTACTCCGAAGCTGCTTGAGCTGATATAAAACTTTGGTAAGGTAGCAGGGTATAAAATTAACCCTCAATGTCAACTGCCTTCCTATATGCCAACAAATGAGAGGAATGAGGCAAGAATCAGGATAGCAACTCATTTTGCTATCAAAGAAAATAAAATACCTAGGAATTAACTTAGAATGTAAAGCACCTTTTTAATGGAACTATAAACCCTGGAGAAGGAAATTAACGCAGAACTGAGGAAATGCAAAAACCTATGCTCCTGGTTTGGAAGAAGTAATATTGTAAAAATGGCAATCTTGATAGGGACTATCTACAAATTCAGTGCAATATTCATCAATATCCCAATGTCATTCTTTAAAGAAACAGAAGAGGAAATCCAAAATTTCACTTGGAATAATAAAAGACCCCTTATAGTCTGTCTTCTGGCATGATACATAATGTTTAATCTCACCTTCTCCACCAAAATCTCACCTTTCTCATTGAGACATAGGTGGCCCTGTTTACTAGCAGCAAAGGCTCAAACGCGCAGTTTCAGGTGTCACCACTGCCTCTGTTACTGGGTAGATCCAACTGTGTCATCGATTCTGAGGTCTGCTCTGGGAGTCTTGGTCACAAGTTGTTCTGTGGCATCTACTGCCAGCCTGTGCCTATTTGCTTCCTTTTCCTCCAGCAGCCTACAACAGGGAATGAAGTTCACTCGCGGATGCTCTCCTTCATATGCAGGGCAGGATGAGCCCAACCCTCCCACATCTTCCTCTTCCAATTTTTGGGAAAAAATATGCTGGCAGAAGTCCTCAGGTGTGGCGCATGGCTGATCCACACTTTTAATCCAGGCTGGTCAGGAGGCTGAGATCTGAGTATGGAAGTTCCAAGTCACCTAGAACAGGAAAGTCTGATAGATTCTTACTACCAAAAATAAAAACAGCTGGGAATGGAATTTGGGCTCAAGTGGTAAAGGGCTGGTCTTGAGTACAAATGCTTAGTGCCCAGGCCCTGAGGTCAGGCTCCAGCACTGCCAACAACCTCACTTTAGTGGGATTTTAGCTTTATCCATGTAGGCACATCTCACTGGAAACTTTGCTGGTAGAGATAGTCTTCATAATTTTGTCTCAAGGTAAAGGTCCTCCTGGGGTAGTAGACAAAAGGTGTCATGGAGAGAGGAGCCCCACTTGCTCCAGGTTTGAAGATGGCATAGGTCAAGCCAGCATGGAGTTGGCACATCAGTCTTTTTCCTAGCACCACCTACCAGTGAATGTCAAATGACATTGATTGTTGTGGGATTGTGTGATTGAAGTGCCCCATTAAGGGCAGTGTTAGCACATCCAAACTTGGATACCAGGAATGCTGAAATCTCAAAGCTAAGATTTCTGTTGGCTACAGAAATGCTGGTGTGTCTGTTATTCACTAAAAGTTCAGGTGCAAAGATTCTGAAGCTTGATGCCATGTGTTTATTCCATTTAGTAAAATTATTTTAATGCACTGTATAAGTTAAAACATTTGATAAGAGTCAGGGGTAGTGAAAACATTGTCCTTGAATTCAGGTGTCTGGCAGGGTAATGGGGGGGGTGTTGGTGGCTGGGACTATGAAACTGGAGCTGCTATCAAACCATGGATCATGTTCCTCTTTGTCTGGGAGAAATGACTCCAAAGATGAAATTTGAATGGTGAGGAAAAGATGATGATGTACTCAGGAAATTTCTCCTAAACAAATGCTCATGTGGAAGTGGGATGGGGGCTGGGCATGTCCGAGGCAGAGCTTAAGGGGGCTTCTCATGGCGTTGAGAACGTTCCTTGTGACTTCAGGCATGCAGCAGGGTGCTTTAGATGACCATTGTGAGATGGATGGAATAAGACTGGAGACAAGATGAATGCTGGGATCTTGCAATGATCTTGCATGAGTGGCTGGTGGCTCACCTGAAAGAACTAGTTATGTCTAAAAAAGAAATCAGGAATTTGTTTTGATTAGATAATACCTGTAATCCGAGGCATATTCAGGATCCTGATCTTAGTATTGTGGTTTAAAACCAACCCAGCAAAGGGAAAAATGCATGAGACTCATACTCCCAGTTTAGAGCAAGAACAAAGATTGAAGTAGAGCTGTGGCTCAAGAGCTAGAGTGCTACCTTGAGCAAAGAACAGCTAAGAAAAAGGTCCAGGTTTTGAGTTCAAGGCCAGGAATGAAAGAAGGAAGGTAAAAAAAGAGAAGTATGTGAGGAAGGGAAATATATAAATGAAAGAGAGAAGGAACTAGAAATTTAAAACTAGAGAATATGTAAAAGTCATCAGTCCTTCTAAGAAAAGTGTTGGAGTATGGGTTCTATAGGTGGTGAACTGGAAGCCCAGCAGTGACTTGTTAACCAAAGAGTCTCCATGATGAGCAAAGGATAGAAATCTGCATGAGCCTCTTAGCGGATGGAGTGACAGAAGAGAACCTCAGCTCCCATCCCATAGTTAGAAGTATATAGAGATGGGGAAGTTGGTATCACCTTGATGTCATTGTGTCCATGGAGACTGGAAGCCATGGCTCTGTGAAAGCACAATGTTCTGGTTACTGAGCTGAGAGGCTGAGGAGAGCCAAGTCCTGGCCATGAAGAAATCAGAGTGGCAGCAGAGCAACTCTGCTGCAGTGTGTGCCTGCTTGGCTGCTTGGATCAGGCCGGAGCGGGTGATAGTAACTGTTTTGTGGTCACAAGCCCTTCACCAAGAGCTTCCTCTGGGATCCTCATAAGCTACAGGGTGGCTGTTGGTGGGATGTGTGTGGGGTGGAAGTGACAGAGGGATGGACGCATGGCAAGGTGGGTGAAGAGATGAGAGGAATGATGAGAGCCCAGTTCATTGGTTTCCAAGGTTAATGGGTGGGAGGTAGAGAGGCATGATGGAGGAATGATGGAGGCAGGGGAAGGTGCTGACAGATTGAGGCCATCTGTAGTGCCAGCCTGGCCATCATCTGAAGCCCATAGGCAGCTTCCTGATCCTTCACTTAGTCCTGCTCCTTGTGGAGGGAATGTCACGTGTACCCAGAGCTAGGGGTGGGGCAATGTTAGTAGCACCTGGAAAACCATTGGCCTCTACCTGGGTGAGGGGTGGTTATGGCTCCCATGCTGGGTGGCCTGATAGCTATGGATCAGATCTCTCCTTAGCTACCACAGTCAGTGGCTGCTCTCCATCTAGGGTTAGGGCACCTGCTCAGCCATCAGGACACCGCATGCAGGACAGAGGCCTACAATTCAGATGGAAGCACAGGGGTGAAGATGATCTCACCGTAGCCCTAGTTACATGGCTGTCCCTGCATGCAGGACAGGATGAGCTGGGGGAAGATGTTCTCTGTGTTTTTCCACAGCCTATCCCGGCCTCTTCTTGTGTCTGATTAGACCAAGAGAGTACCAGGTTCCCACTCATAGTTCTGGTTCTTTTTCTTTTACAGTCATGAGGCTTGAACTCAGGTCCTGGGTACTGTCCCTGAGCTCTTTTGCTCAAGGTTGATGCTCTACCATTTGAACCATAGTGCCATTTCCAGCTTTTCCTTTTCATGTGGATCTCTGATATGTCCAGTGCTGTGCCTGCAGGGAGGCACTCACCCCACAGACAGAGCCACCTCTGCCGTGACTGTGACTGCCCACAACCCTCACACCCACTCCTTGCACACCCCTCGACTCCAGTTTTAGCTCCTCTTGGACTGGGTGTCCAGCCTACCCCTTCCTACACTCACAAAGGGTCTACAATTGTCTTCCCAGGGTCCTTTCTTCTGCCAGCCAGAGTACAGACTGTGCACATCTTGACGATCACAGAGCTCAAAGCCAAAGGCTGAGATGAAGAAGGGGGTGACCCAGTAGCTGCACAGGGCCCATGGATCATCCTGTGCATCCCCCAGCCTGTGACTTCCCCTACCCCCTTGGCAGGGAAGCTCCATGCCCACATCCTGATCCCTGGTCCCCTCCAATTCCATTCTCCCTTGGATTTTGCATACTGTCTACCATCAGGATCTAAAATTCTATTCATCACTTTATGTCCTTATCACTGATTTGCTACTTGGGCAGGATCTCCCCGTGCCTGGAGAGTGGGCATGTCATGTACTCTCTGTGGAGAAGTTGCCCCAGGAGAAGAAATATGCACTTCATGTGAGTGTTGGACAGGGCAGGAGGGATCCCTAGGATCAGAAGCCACAGGAGGGGTGCAGATGGGGGAATGCTAGGGGCCCCAGGGGACAGTGGGATTTAGGGCACAGTTGGGTCCTTCTGCAGGGTTGACACCGCTTCACAAACCCAACAGAATGAGGTTCACATTACAGATGTCAGAGACAGTGCAGATTGCCAATGGGCGCAGGGGGTCACTGTCACCCCCAGATGCTGGCTGCATGCTGGGATGCAAGCAGAGATGTTTTCAAGATCAGGTAATGAGGATGTTGCAGGGTGTAACCATTCTTTTCAGATGGCTCTCTAGCTCTCTTGAGCTTCATCTCTATCTTTGGCTTTTTCTTGGCAGTTAACTGGAAATGAGAGTTTCATGGACTTTCCTTTCTGGACTGGCTTCAAACAGAAGCTATGCACAGTTTTCAAACCATACCCTACTGAAGAAGGGAAGCTTGATCTGGTGCTTAACTGGGTTGCACTTTGGCTCCGTTTGCTATGCCTCACGGGAGGGGGCTCATCATTTGTAGACTAAGATCTCATGACCTTCAAAGCCAAATGCTACCTGAAAGTTCAGGGTCCCAGCCTATGTGTTGGGCCGGGGTGAATACATTCACTGTTATGCTGGGTCATCAACCCATGTTTTAAGCTGGAAGTAGGCAGTGCCACATTTGATAAGAACATCTGCCAGAGATTGTCACCTCATGAAAGCAGATTCTAAATTTGTATTCCATTTCCTGTGGTGGAGAAATCCCCTCCAAGTTAGACAGGCTCACATCCACCTGCAGGTCACACTCCTAATGCACCCTTGAGTGTCCTCATGGTATTGGGATCTAAGTTTGTAGGGAATGCTGCTTTAGTCCATGAATTAGCTGGACAAGTGATGACAAACGTGTTGTGGATTAATATGAGAACAATTTAAGAAGCCCTGGAGGAGCATCAACCTGACCCTCTGTGGTGCTATAAATCTGATAGGATGTTCCAGACTGAGAAACAATCACATGGCTTTGTGTTTGGCATCCAGACAAGTGAGTGCATGTCTTAGCTGTCAGCCAATACAGAGGAGGACATGAATAAGTGGGTGGAAAGCATCTGTCAGACCCCTGTCTGGGGGCAGGTGGAGAGAACATAGGAAGGTAGATACCATGGCTGTGGTGGGGCCAAAAAAAGGGTAAAAGAGGCAAAGGAACCAGGTACTGGTAGCTCAAGACTGTCATCCTAGCTACTCAGGAGTTTGAGATCTGAGGATCACAATTCAAAGCCAGCCCAGGACAGAAACTCCATGAGACTCTTATCTGCAATAAACTACTGAATGCAAGAAGCTCAAGCTCAGTGACAGCATCCAGGCCTAGCGTTCAAAACCCAGGACTGGCAGAAAAAAGTATCAAAGGACAAGAAGCTGGCCAAAAGTTAGAGGGACTCTATCTTGACAAACAATACAATGGTAAGTTGTACTCAGAAGACTTGCACAAAATCTGGAAATGCCTGAGACCTATCTATGTATGTTTCCTGTTTGTCTAAATACATATGTTTATGCATTTATATATTAGTATAGAGAGACAGATCAATACATATGACTATACATATATACATAGCCAGACACTTATGGGTGGGTGGTATACTGTGTGAGAGTTTGTGTTTGTGTTTTGTGGATGGCTATCTCTGTTTAAGAAAGATAGAAAATATGTAAATATCTTTAAAAAAACTTGAAAAAAATATAGAGAGACATAAGCTCTTGAGGGAATCTGAAATGACAAGATTATTCACAGGCACGTTTACCCTTATGGACTCCTCAGCAAGTTTTAATTTTTTTCATTATTTTCTTTCTTTTTTTGAACCAGTGCTAAGGATTTCTCTCAGGGACCAGGTGCTGCC
This sequence comes from Megascapheus bottae, assembly GCA_024803745.1. Taxonomy (NCBI): domain Eukaryota; kingdom Metazoa; phylum Chordata; class Mammalia; order Rodentia; family Geomyidae; genus Megascapheus; species Megascapheus bottae. The sequence goes on along the minus strand of JANJXV010000052.1, from coordinate 4,415,884 downwards.
AATTACTAATTTTCTCATGGCTGCTACAAGAGGAACTGAGCCACAGTTCCACTTTTGCCTTATTTATTCGTGCTTAACTGAAGATAAATATTTCTATCAGTGACTTTCTTTCAGGGGCTGGATTCTAACGAGGGTCCCCAGACCTCAGGCTTCTCTATAGCTACAATTAACAATATGAGAACCCAGCACTGGGTTCCAATGCACAGGGCAAGAAATTGAGTGAGTCTCTCAACTCCAATTAGCTATAATAAGCTAGAAGTGAAAGACCAATACCTTTGAGGAAAAGATGCTGAGGGTTATCACACAGGCCCTATGAGTAAGCCCTAAACCCTGTACACATGTGTGCATGCACACATCGGCAGATACACACACATGCACACACACAATATTTCAGGCAATATTGTATTTTGAATTAATATCCAAAGATTTGACAACAGGATAGCAAGTAATAAAATCTGTTTTTCTTGTCTACATTGAGGGAAAGGGATAAGTCACAAGATGCAGAAGCGAAGAATTCAGAGGCAAATGCTGTGAGTGAATAACTTGTAAAAAGCACATTTCTTTTCTTTTCTTTTCTTTTGTTTTTTCTGCCATTCCTGGGGCTTGAACTCAGGGCCTGAGCACTGCTCTTGGCTTTTCCCAAGTCTAGCCCTCTGCCACTTGAGCCACATTGCCATATGGATTTTTATATCTGTGTGATATTAAGGACTCAAACCTAGATCTTCATGGATGCTAGGCAAGCACTCTACCACTGCGCCAAAGTCTAAACCCCGATTAAGTATTTATAAATAGTCATCATCTTCATATCAAAATATCCTTTCTCCTACAAAGAATGAACACTTATCTATGTCTGTAAGACTTTTTTTATGTCACCAATGCCTCTGTGATTTTCCCACTTGCATTTTTACAGATGACAGCACAGATATTCATCAGGAAGAAAAATAGATTAGGATACAGAAACCTAACAACGTCCTAGTAGATTGAAGTGAAAAATATGTGCAAGATGGCCTGAGTCTTTCATCTATTTGTAGAGTGCTTGGCTACCACACAAAAAGAGTCCGGTTTGATTCTGCAGTACCATATACATAGAAAACTCTGGAAGTGGTGCTGTGGCTTTGTGGGACAGCTATAGCCTAAAGAAAGCCTAAGAACAATGGTCAGGCTCTGAGGTCAAGTCCCAGGACTAGCAAAAAAAATGTGCAAGAGGCAAAATGCAAGCTGAGAAGGCACTGTGAAACAAAATGTCTTGTGAAGGCTAAGGGGAATAGTGACAGTTAAGTTTGGATCTTACCTAAGAAAGGCTCCTTGAGCCTGAGACCAGGCTAGCACTTACTCCTAGTTAATGACTTGGGATTTGAACAAAAAGGTGTGCTGTTTACTACATCCATATGTGAGGTGGGAAGGGAGATTCAGCCTCCAGTATGTCTTTGGGGAGGTCTTCTGTGAGCAAGGAGCTTTGGTCATTGGGCCTTGAAATGTGACCCTACCTCCCTCACAATGGAACAGAATATGGAACTCTGGTAACCAAGCCACTGTATGTGACAACCAGCTCAAGTCAGCTCCCTTGGCCTGTGGCTCAGGAGGAAGAAAAATATTGCTGTGCTGTTGCCAAAGGTCAGGAGGCTCGGATCTCAGGCATGAGAGATATGGATGTCTCACTTGAAGAAGTAGATGCTGGATCAGGGCCAAGACAAAATTCCAGTATATCAGGCATTTCTCTAGGAAGAAAGCCAGGAAACTCCAGGGCAACTCAGATGAGGTATATTGAGAGGAAACCTATTTGAACCCATCATCCTGCCCACAAACTACAACCTTCTTGTGTGCTTTCAAGTGACTATACTGAGATTAGAGTGTGTCATTTCCAATCTACTCTATTCCAATTCCTCAGTGTGAAGTGTGGTCCCATTCCTACGTTTGAAATATCCACTGTTTTGCCAACATAGTGTGATGGTAAGTCAGCTCAGACTGTGAATGAGCCTTGTAACCTATGGATCCTGGAGGAAGGCCTGTTGGAGATGCTGCTGACAAAGCTGATCCCTGCCTACCAGAAAGGTGATCTCTTTTATGTGGGAAACTTCCTGCACAATTTCAAATAGTGGAGGACAATGTAGTAGTTGCTGGAAATTCTCTTGAAAAAGTGAGTGTTCCCCCTCCAAACCCAAGTTTGCTCACCCCTCCTGGCCAAGTCTTGGAATACTTGGCTCCTCTCTGAGCCTGTTTGGTTCACTGGGGTGTTCACAGGGGAGCTAAGCATGATACAAGTGCACAAACTACTTCATTAAGACTGGGACACCATGCCATTTCATTTCCCTCACAAGCTACTGGAGTCTCAACAGTGTGCTTACTGAGAAGTTGGATTTCAGGCATGAGTAAGTGGCTCCCAACTGCAGCCCTCACCTAGGTGACATCCTAGGAAATCCCATTTCCCAGTAAGCAATGAGGTGTCAGTACTAATGGCAGAGGCCTGTGAAATACTGGAGTCAGAGGAAAAGCTGGGGGCTGAATCACTTTTGAGCCATCAGGGAGGGATTGTGATAGCTTTGCCTGTTAGAACCTGAAAGCATTTACATTTTGGTGTGTGGTCCAGTGCTGCCACTTGAACCTGAACCCAGGTCTAAATGCCATCCCTTTGGTGTTCAAAAATTAGCCCTGTACCATTTGAGTCATAGGTCAAGTTCTGGCTTTTTGCTGCCTAATTGAAGACAAGTGCCTTTAGATTTTACTGACTAGACTGGCTATCCACTGTGAACTTCAGAGCTCAGCCTGCTGGGTGGCTAAGATTAGAGGAATGAGCATTTAGTTCTTTATTTAGAGCATTCACTTATTGATTTATTTAGAGCATTTACTTAGTTAATTTAAGGTGCGTTTACTTTGGACACATGCATAGAGGCCTCTCTCAGAAGCTTCTGGAAGTGGGGTGTAAAAGTCATCCTGTTCTCGAGTGTCTCTTACCCCCCTCCCAGCACATAAGTGCACATCTCTGCAGGACAGCCACAGCATTAGAGTCCTGCAAGAAAGGGGCTTTTGTAGAAGGCTCAGAATGGAGAGAGAAGGCTCTCACTTTCCTTGTACCGAATGTGCCCACAGCATCATGTGTTCCATCTATACGATGTGAATGGACTTCTACCCCAGTGATTTCCACGAGTTCAAGAACTGCCACACCCTGACACAACTCAAGCTCTATATGAGGCTCCACATGCCGGCTTTGGACCTGCCCTTCTAAACACATACTTTTTGACCAGCTGGAGGAATGTGCGAACAGTAAGACCAAGAAAAACTAGAAGTCCTGGTGTGGGTGCCTCAAAGCCTGTGAGTAGGAAGCCCATGTGGTCTAGATATTGGTTGGCCCTTACTTCTACAGAGCTTGACAAAATGCCCTTTATGGGTGGTGTCAGCCAGGTAATGTCTGTCCTCTGAAAGGACTCGGGAATAAGCACTCATTAGAAAGACCCTACAACTCCTCAGTGTTCAGTCCAAACTGCAGTTCTACAGGTTCCTCCATTAGATCCTCATGGAAGTTGAGTGACACTTCAACTTGCAGAGTCCACTCTGTCCACTCTGTACCTATTTCCATTCTTAGGTTTGGGTCATCATGGAAGAGCTTATCCTGAACTCCAGATGAAAAACACACCAATGGAGCTGGTGACTGATGGAGACTGAGAATCATCACTGCACTCCAGAAAGCATGGGCCTTCTGTAGAAATTACCAAACAGGTATAGAGTCCTGTGGATATACCTTTTGCTCTGAACCCCATGTGTGACACAGTTGAACCTGCAGATACTATGGAGGAAGAAAAAGAGCAGCCAGATTTCCTTCCGTTTCCTTTCACACTCCACCCAGAGTCAGTCCATCTGAGTCAGAGTAACACTCCACTTATTGTGCAAGCTGAAGGGGCACACGCTGGGCTCATGGAAAATGTCCCCATGGGAAGCAGCAAGTGTACTCTCAATACTGGATTCATTGGAGGAAAATGAATCCATCCTCACAGAATATCCAGACCCATCCATCTCACTAAAAGAGACTCAATCTCCATTCGACAAACCAGAATCCATCCCCCTCTTAACTCAGGAAGGACATTCTGTTTCTCATGAGGAAGGAGACCCTTCTGAGGACTCTGAAGGAGAATTACTGTCTGAAGGCAACTTGGAGGCCAGTCTGGATTTAGAGCTTCCCTGTCCCCTTCCTAAAATGACATCTCTTTACCTTGCTCTCATGATTCTTGTCAAGTATTCATTGTATTTACTTTGCTAACTATTAAACTCTCATTGTTAATATTATGGTGTGCAGTTCTTCAGTGCTTATTATACTGTGTTTTATTTTCCACTTATAATGTGAGACCTCAGACACATAGGTCCTGGGTGGGCCAAAAACCAGACAGGTCTGGTCCCACAGAAGACAACCTTACTGGATATACAGGGAACTATGAAATGCATGGAATCACCAGGAATCCAGGCCAGCCCTCCATGGAAAAACAAGTCAGCTACCAAAGCTTAAGGACAGAGCAGATGCCTGAAAATGTGTTTTGTCAATCGGGAGAAGTGCCAGAGTAACTGTAATATTATGTGGGACTCTGTTCCGTGAGTTCAAGTCTGTTTATATATCCATTGTGCTTTGTACAAATATTTAAGAAAATTAAAACTCCACAATAGCATCAAAAATCTACTTTGGCTTTGAATGTGGCCTAGTTGTAGAGTGCTCGCCTAGTATACAAGAAGACCTTGATTCAATTCCTCGACACTGCATACACAGAAAAAGCAGATGGGGCACTGTGGCTCAGGTGTCAGAGTGCCACCCTTGAACAAATGTGGCCAAGGACAGTTTCTGGTCCCTCAGTTCAAGCCCCAGGACTAGCGAAACAAGAAATCATACCATTTTCCACACATTTGGAAATAAATCTCTTTTATCTAACCCTACTTCTTTTTTGCCAGTCCAGGCTGTGTGCAACCAAGCCAAACTACTGGCCCCCAACCTTACTATTTTTAATCATTTAATTTTTTTACATAATCATATTTCATGCTGTCTGTATTAATACCATAAACAGTATGCTTAGTGTAATAATGTTAAAGGTAAAACATAAGAAATTAATAACTAAAATTCCTTTTTTATTATTTTTATAGCATTACTACAATTTTATGAGAAAAATTACCTAGAATGTTTATTTTAGAGTTCAAGTAATCCATTTTGATAAATATATCAACGTACATCATTTATTTGAACACATTTTAAACTATTTTTTTCAGGAATAAAATACATACATATTTGTTGTAAATGAAATATATGACTTGGGGGTATGGGAAAGAGAAAAGGGGAAGGGGGTAACAGTGTTTACAAGAAATGTACTCATTACATATGTAAGAGCAATCTCTTTGTATATCACCTTGACAACAAATTTTTTGAAAAGTACAATAAGTTTAAATGTCTACTTTGGGCAGAATTTTTTTTTGCCAGTACTGGGCTTAGACTCAGGACCTGAGCACGATCCTTGTTTTTGTTTTTGTTTATTCTTAAGGCGCAAGTTCTATCATATGTGCCACAGCACCACTCATATATTTTTTTATCTATGTTGTGCTGAGGAATTGAACTTGGGTCTTCATTCATGCTCGGCAAGAATTCTTCCACTAGGCTTAACTTATGGCCCCAGTGGGAAGGAAGTTTTCCATAAAATATGTAGGAAATAGGTACACTAAGGAAAAGCCATCAAAAATAGAAGAAAAATTATATACTTAGATAAGGACATGCCAGTATTATGGCAAATCTCTGTAATTCCAGCTTCAAGAGTGGCCTATTTGGACTGGGAGTTGGCTGGCTGAAGTAAAGTGCTATCCTTGAGCAAGCCCTAGGACAGTGCTCTGGCCATGAGTTGAAGCCATAGGAAATGCAAGAAAAAGAAAAAGAAAGCCCTTATCTAAGGCTGGAGTGCACACTAGTGGTAGTTTGCTTGCCTAGTATGCACAAAGCCCTGTGTTCAATTACTCTGTACCACTTACACCAAAAAAAAAGACGGAAATGATCTCAGAAGGTTGGGTTCTGAGGATCACAGTTCAAAGCCAGGCCAGACACTAAAGTCCATGAAACTGTTACTTCCACTTGAGCACCAGAAAACAAGAAGTGACACTGTGGCTCAAGGTGTTTAAGGTTGTAGCCTTGAGCTGAAGAGCCCAGGGACACTGCCCAGGTGCACAATTAAAGTCTTACAACCAAAAGAGAGAGAGAGAGAAACAGAGAGACAGAGAGAGAGACACACACAGAGACAGAGAGAGAGAGAGAGACAGACAGGCAGACAGACAGAGACAGACAGAGACAGAGACAGAGACAGAGACATCAAACAGTCAGGCACTGCTGGCTGAAGCGTGTAATTCTAGCTACTATGGAGGCTGAGATTGGAGGATCTTGGTTTAAAGCCCAAAGCCAGCCTGGACACATATGTTTGTCAGACTTACATCACCAATTAACTACCAGAAACCAAAAATGGAGCTGTAGAGGAAGAGCGCTAGCCTTGAGCTGAAGAGATCAGGGACAGTGTCCAGGCCCAAAGTCCAAGCACCATGACGAATCAATAATAAAAAAAGAAGATAGCTAATAGTAATGATGAATAATTTTGGGCTGGGAGTTTGGCCTAGTGGTAGAGTGCTTGCCTAGCATGCACGAAGACCTGGGTTCAATTCCTCAATACCACATACATAGAAAAATGCTGGAAGTGGTGCTGAGGATGAAGTGGTAGAGCCCTAGCCTTGAGAACATATAAGGACAGTGCTCAGTCCCTGAGTTGAAGCCCAGGACTGGCCAAATCAAAAGTAGTAGAGCACTGGCATTGAACTGAAGATCTGAGGAACAGCCCAGGCACAGAGTTCAAGCACCGCAAACAACAACAACAAAATCTATGAAATGGCAGTGGTGGTTTTAAGCTAAGCAAAAATAGAGGAGAAACCGGTAAAATATATATTTGTGTGTAGGCAAAATAGCCAGACTTATGCATTAGAACAGGATAGCAACTTGAAAAAAAATTTGTTTTCCATCTCACTAGGTCCTGTCTCTTAGTTTATTTAAGTAAGTGAAATGCTGGGTTTTATAATCGTTGCTCTGAATATTAGAAAATCATAATATCTCTCATTAACCAACAAAGACCAGGAAATGGGGCTTCGTTCAAATGGCAGAGTATCAGGCAAGAGAAGAAAAAATTGAAGTAAGAACTTGAAGTTCTTGATCCAGAACCTGCATAGTAACAGAGCAGCAGCCTGGTGATGGTGCCTCACACCTATAATCTTAGCTACTCAGGAGGCTAAGATCTGAGAATCAAAGTTTAAAGCCAGCCAAAGTACCCAGTTAACTGCCAGAAAAACCAGAAGTGGCACTGTGGCTCACAGATTAAAGCACTAGCCTTGAGCTGAAGAGCTCAGGGACAGTGCCCAGGCCCAGAGTTCAAGCCCCACAATTGACAAAAATCAAACAAGCAAACAAAACTCACAAAGAAGCCTGCAGACCACAGTGGTTCTGCTGAGTCTCTTCTCTATGGGGATCAGGAAACATTTCACTTTTTCTGTCTCTTCCCATCTCAACATTCATATTAAAATAAGACTCTGTTGAAAGTTTCAATTTATAAAAATGTTTTTCATGAAGCACCCTGAAATATTCATCGCTTATATCTCAATTGAAGATAGTTGATTTGGGGCTGCATTGGTACAGTGCTAGCCTTGAGCAGAAAAGGTCAGGGATAGAGCTGAAGCACTCAGTTGAAGACCCAGTGCCAACACACAAAAGAAATTATGCACTTTATACATATTTTCTAATTTCTTAATGAATTTTTCAGTCTGTATAAATATAGGGTACATTCCTTGTTACTTAAGTAAGATTGCTCTTTTTTTTCTTTTTGCCAGTCCTACGGCTTGGACTCAGGGTCTAGACATTTTCATTGGACTCGCTTGCCCACGGTGAGTGCTCTGCCTCTTGAGACACAGCGCCACTTCTAGCTTTTTTCTGAGTATGCGGTACCAATGAATAGAACCTAGGTCTTCATGCATTCTAGGTGAGCACTCTACCATTAGGCTACATTCCCAGGCAGTGAGATTCCTCTTACAGTCATTGTATGTTCACAGAGTTTGATCCCACACACTGTAGGGCCCTGGTTGGCTTTGACCTGTGATCCTAAGCCCTGAGCCTCCTAAGTAGCTGAAATTAAGTTGTGAGCCAGCATGATGGTTTCCATTCTTCTTTCTACAAAAATATATGTAGTTATCTAAAATATATCTATAGCTGAAAAAAATGAATCTCTCCCAAACAAATCTATATCTTGTGTCATCATTGCTCTTAATCTTGTGTGATTTTTGTCCTTACTCTACTATGTTATTTCTCATCTCTTATTTTGCCCTTTGGTTAATGTCAGATTGTTACTGTATCTGATTTTTTCCCTGGCATATTGTATATATGTTTATTTGTTTATGTCAAATAGGAAAGGGAAGGGGGGAAACAAGATGATTGGGAAGGGGAGGGGAGAGGGAACTGGGGACAAAAACATGTGGAGTGGAATAAATGTGTGAGAAGTAATGCAGTCCACTACCTGTAAATGTAATCGTAACCCCTCTATACATTACCCTGAAAATAAAAAAGAGACTATAAAAATATCTGTAGAAAATGAGGCTGGATGATGGAAACAACCAGATGCCCTACTACAAAAAATGTGATACATGCACACACACACACACACACACACACACACACACACACACACAATGGAATGATACATAGCCAACCGACAAGATAAAATAATGGCATTCTCGGGGAAGTGGATGAAAAGGAAAAAATCATATTAAGTGAAGTAAGCCAAACTCAAAGGAACATAGGCCCAAGAGTCTCCCTCATTTGTCAAATTCAGTAGAAACCTTGGGCTCTGCTACCAGAGATTTACAATAGAACAAATTCTAGAGACATCGTGACAAATAGTATGACACTAAATGTAAGGACCTCCAAGATAAAGAAACAAAACTCATATAATGAGTGATTGTTGTCCTTAATGAACTATGTGATCTCTTATCTCTTTTGCTATCCCTTGGTTATATCATATTGTTACAATATTTCACCTTGTTTTCTGATATATTTCATATGTGCCTAATTGGTTATTTGAAATTGGATAGGGAAGGGGGAAAATGAACATGAGTGGGGGTAGAGGAAGGGAAATGGGGACCATATCATTACATGGGGTATCAAAGTTTGAGAAGTAATGCACCTTCTATCTGGTGAATATAATGTAACCCTTCTATAAATTACAATAAAAATAAATACATAAAAAGAAGATATGCACAGAAAAAAATAATAATGGCATTTTTGGGGTAGTGGATGAAATTAGAGTGAATCCTGTTGAGTGAGATAAGTCAAGACCAAGGAACAAAAGGTACATGGTATCCTTAATATATGGATATTAGTTTCAAACAGTAGTAGAGCGATGATTGAATAGTTGATACCCAAAGTTCTGGACATAATTTTGGAGATATAAACATAACTACATAGACATAAAAATCTAGGATAGACTATACACTCCATAGACATGTGTTTTATTATAGATTAATCTGTATCTATGACATATAAAAACTCAGCTTAATTTTTACTATATTCTAAAATCTATGTGCCAGTGATTGTATAGCGATTCCCTTCTTGAATACTTGTTGGTTAAACATGACATTTGAAATATGATGTAAAATTCAATGTTAATAAATTTTTTTAAAAAAGAGGCTAGAGGTAAATACCACTAATGTATTTGCTCTAAGTGGTACAGAAATTTTCTTAATGAATCAAGGGGTTTTATTACATCTTTATGCAATTATTTTAGTTCTGAGTGTTCTACACTCAATGATACTTCTGGAAAGATGATATAGCTGACTGTGTAGATGGTATGAAGACATACTGGCCTAAACGTAGAATAAAGCATTGGTAAGTGGCTGTTAGCTGTCCAGATTCTACTGGAATATGTGGAATGAATTTATTAAGCACAATGCAGGCTCTTAGTCAGATCAGGATCAAGATTATGTGGTTCCATCAGATGAATGAGGAAAGATCAGAAAAATCTACTAAGATATCCAGATATACTTTTGAAACTAAGGTATCTGTACTCCTTTTTTTTTCTTTCTTGGTGGGGAGCTTGAACTTTGGACCTGGGCAAGGTCTCTTAGTTCTTTTTCCTCAAGGCTAATGCTGTACCAGTTTTAGCCACAACTCCACTTAGTTTTTGGGTGGATAAGTGGAGAGTAGAATCTTACAGTTTTTTTTGTTTTCGTTTTTTTGCTTGCAAAGGCTTTGATTCACCTTCCCCCTGGCTAGTAGAATGACAATTATGACCCTCCAGCGCCTGGCTAGTGATTTTTTGAAAATTGGTCTTTCTTCCAAATCACGTAACTGGTTTCTAGCAAAGTTTTGAAGCCTGACTTAAATGTGACAGATTTTTGTCACTTGGAGACACTCTGTGCTGAACGTTAGAAATCTACCAGCTGAGTCACAGTGGCACTTCCAGTTTTTGTTTATGTGGTGCTGAGGAATGGAATCCAGGGTTTCATACATGCTAGGCAAGCTTCATTTTCAGCCCAAGGTTTTATGTTTTGTTTTTTTCAGTGTTGTTGCTTCTAAGGTGCTGTATGATGTTCTTTCATTTTCTTTGCTTTTTACCTCTTTTCTTCTTTTTCCCTTTAGTTTTATTCTCTGTAATCATTGTGTTGAATTCGGGTACCCTGTGTCTTGTACAGAGGTTTATGTGATTTGGAATGGAGAGGGTATAATAAAATGGTAAAAAAAAAAACAAACAAAGGAAAAAGGGTGAACCAATTGAACAGTGATACTTGGAAGACACTAAACGGAAATGAACTGAACAATCTGGGTGGAGAGGGGGCTGAGGGTAGGAAAACAGAGAAAAAGGAGGGAGGGGATAACAATTTTCTTGAGAAATGTGTTCATTACTTATGTAACCGTATGCCCACTATATATTGACTTAACAAAAAAAATTAACTTAAAAAATAATTTAGCCGGGTATGGTGGCTCACACTTGTAAATGTAGCTACTCAAGAGGCAGTTCAAAGTCAGCCTGGGCCCTGAAGTCCATGTGACTCTTATCTCCAATTAACCACCAGAAACCCAGAAGTGGCCCTATGGCTCAAGGGATAGGGCAGTAGTCTTGAGCTGAAAAGCTCAGTGACAAGACCCAGGTGCAGAATTGCAGTCCCATGACTTGAATGATGAATGATACTAGCCAGGCTCTGTGCGCTCACACTTGGAATCCTATCTACAAAGAATCAGGTTTGAATCCAGCCCAAACAAATTGCATGATATTCTGATTTACAGTTCATTACCAAAAATCTGGAGGTAGAGCTGTGGATCAAGTGGTAGAACACTAGCCTGAAGCAAAAAAAAACATTTAAGGACAGTTCCCAGGCCCTGGGTTCAAGTCCCAAGACTTGCATAAAACAAACAAAATGTGACGCTGAGTCGTCCATCATTTGGTGTTATAGTTCAATATTCTTGATAGCGTCTTAGAAATTAAGTCCCTAGCAAATACTCTCCCCTAAATAATGCTTCATATATGATTCATAGAATTTCAGCATCATTACTATCACCTTCCAGTTAGCATAGCAGTCTACTACTGAAAATTTGAACAAAACTTTTGAGTAATCCTAATAAATCTGTGTATCATCTGCTCACACATCAAATCAGAAGCAGCTATGATCTACTATTATCTAAATGTATTTAATCCCTTCTTGAGTTAATGAGCCTTAAAGAGTAAAACATATGAAATAGTTATGAAACTAACAGTCACCATTCTTCTACCTAATATTGTAATATAAGTTTATAAATGCAAGGACTATTCTGAAGTGTGCAGAAGATAGCTTCTAATTATAATATTCTCATGAAGTATAGTTTTTAAGAAACATGTTGCTTGCTTTGGGAAAGGAAAGGCAAGGAAAAATGATATAAGTAAGTTCCCTATTTATCAGAAGGAAAATACTATTGGGTTTAGATCAACTTTCATTCATTCCGTGCTGATGAAACAAATATTTGCAATTCCTGAGGCCAATCACTTCATTGTGATGCACAATCAGCCAGCTTAGATCAATCTTCCAAAAAAGGAAAGGAACAAATGAGAAGCAATTAAGGTTTCCAAAATGAACCAGGTGGTGGTGGCAGCTCACACTTGTAATTCTATCTACTCAAGGCCTGAAATCCAAGGATCTGGACTAAATCTGTCTGTTATGAAAATATTCCTGTCTGAAACATCATCTCTGTTATCACAGCCCAGGTGATACACTCTGCCCAACAGGTTCCAAACACCAAATCCATCTCCTATCTGAAATACTAGCAAACGTACTCACACATTATTTCCTCTTTGGGAGATAGTTGAAACAAGTACCAGAAACATTTCCCTGGCTGCAGAGTGGAAGTGGAAATATATACTCACTAGCAGCCCATCCAGTAAATTACAGTCAATCATCTTTCCTCACATCTTCTTAGTTAAATTGAACAATGAGTGTTTGGATCAGAAGCGATGTGTATGAGCATACAGGTTGTAAAAGTACTGTAATCCTAGCTACTCAAGATAAGCTGAGACCTGAGGATTCCAGTTCAAAATCAGCCATGCAATAAATTCCATAAGATTTTTACCTTTAATTAACCAGCAAAAAACAGAGCGTTGAATTGTGCGTAAAATGCCACAGGCCTAAGCTTTGCATAAAAGTGGTAAGGGGTAGCATTGAGGATGTCCACTCTCTCCACTCCTTTTTAACATAGTACTAGAATTCCTATGCAGTGCAATAAGGCAAGAAGCAAGCATAAAGGGGATCCAAGTGGAGAAATAGGAAATAAAAATATCCCTCTTTGCAGATGACATGATTCTGTATTTAAAGAATCCTATAGACTCTACTCCCAAGCTCCTTGAGCTGATTCAAAGCTTTGGAAGTGTAGCAGGCCATAAAATCATCCCTCAAAAATTAACTGCCTTCCTTTACGCCAACAGTGAGAGGAACGAGGCAATAATCATGAAAGAAACTCCTTTCACAATAGCCTCAAAGAAAATAAAGTACCTAGGAATTAGCTTAACTAAGAATGTAAAGGAACTTTTAGATGAAAATTTTAAAACCCTAAAAAAGGAAATTAAAGCAGAACTAAGGAAATGGAAAAACCTCCCATGCTCCTGGATTGGAAGAATCAACATTGTGAAAATGACAATCTTGCCAAGGGCTATCTACAAATTCAATGCAATACCCATCAACATCCCAATGTCATTCTTTAAAGAAATAGAAGAGGCAATTCAAAATTTCACATGGAATAGTAAAAGAGCCGTATAGCAAAAACATTTCGTAGCAGAAAGAACAGAGCTGGAGGAATTTCAATTCCAAACTTTAGACTCTATTACAGAGCTATAATTTTTAAAACAGCTTGGTACTTGCACAAGAACAGGCCTGAAGTCCAATGGAATAGAACTGCGGACCCAGATATTAAACCACAGACCTAGGGCCACCTAATCTTTGACCAGGGAGCCAAAAAAATAGAATGGAAGAAAGATAGCCTCTTCAACAAGTTGTGCTGGCAGAACTGCTTAAGCACCTGCAGAAAACTAAGGTTGGGTCCTTCTTTGTCACCTTGCACTAGAATTAACTCCAAATGGATCAAAGACCTGGAGGTAAAAGCTGACACACTGAAACGTTTACAGGAAGGAATAGGAGATACACTAGGCCTCCTTGGCACAGGTCGAAACTTTCTTAATAAGGACCAAGAATCACAACAAATCAGAGAAAGGCTGGATAAGTGGGACTGCATTAAACTGCAGAGATTTTGTATGGCAACGGATATAGCTAGTAAACTAATCAGGAAGCCTACAGAGTAGGAGAAGATCTTCACCAACCAAACAACGGACAAGTGCCTCATATCTAACATATATCAACAACTCAAAAAATTGAATCACTCCAAAACTAACCTCCAAAGTAACACCCATCCCATTAAAAATGGGCCAAAGAATTAAAGAGAGACTTCTCTGAAGAAGAAACAAAAATGGCTTATTGACACATGAAGAAATGCTCAACATCTCTGGTCATAAAAGAAATGCAAAGCAAAACAACTCTAAGATTCCACCTCACTCCAGTTAGAATGGCCAGGATCAGGAAAACGAATGACAGCAGGTGCTGGAGGGGATGTGGCCAGGAGGGATCAATACTACAATGTTGGTGGGAGTGTAAACTCGTTCAAACACTGTGGTAAGCAGTGTGGCAGTGCCTCAAAAGGCTAAACATAGAACTCCCCTATGACCCAGCAATTGCACTACTTGGCATTTACTCAACAATCCAGAAACAAGGGCATACTAAACCCACTAGCACAACAATGTTCATTGCAGCACTATTCACAGTAGCAAAGATATGGAACCAACCCATATGTCCCTCAGTTGATGATTGGATCAACAAGTTGCGGTATTTGTACACAATAGAATTCTATGCTGCTGTCAGAAAGAATGACATCGCCCCATTTGTTAGGAAATGGAATGACTTAGAACAAATCATATTAAGTGAAGTAAGCCAGACTCAAAGAACTTAGGCTCATTGGTTTCCCTCATTCGTCATAACCAGTAGAAACATTGGGCTCTACTAGCAGAGATTTGCAATAGAACAAAAGGCCATATATAAGGCCATATAATGTGAAGCTAATTGAAAGGAACTCCAGGATATTGAAACAAAAGCCACATTATGAATGATTGTTGTCCTTAATGTACTATGTTGTCTCTTATCTCCTTTGCTGTCCCTTCGTTATCCCATACTGGTATAGTATCTCACTTTGTTATGTGATATATTGAATTTATTTGTATTTGAATATTTGAAATTTGATAGGGAAGGGGGCAAAACCAAGACGGGTGGGGGGTGTGGGGTTGGAGGGAAATGGGTACCAAGACATGTGAAAGGGTACCAATGTATGTGAATCAATGCATCTTCTATCTGGCAAATATCATGTAAGCCTTTTACTAATTACAATAAAAAAATTTAAAAAAAAAGAAAGTTGTAGTGTGTGGGGAGGATGATGGGGTCAAATACATTTCTTCTTAGAAATATAACTCGTCTGGTTGCCCTGGATTTTCCTGGCCTACTTCTTAGAGAAAATCCTGTTATACTGGATTTGTGGCTTGGCAATGATCTAGCATGTACATCTTCGAGTAAGACATCCACAACTTCCATGCCTGAGACTCGAGTTTCCTGACCTTTGGCATCAGCACAGCAACATCTTTCTTCCTCCTGAGCCACAGGCCAAGTGAGCTGGCTTGAGTTGGTTGTTAGTTACAGTGGCTTGGTTAACAGGGTTCCATATTCTGTTCCATTGTGAGGGAGGCAGGGTCACCTTTCAGGACCCAATGACCAAAGATCCTTGCTCACAGAAGACCTCACCAAAGACATACTGGAGGCTGAATCTCTCCTCCAATCTCACAATGTACATTTGGATGTAGTAAACAGCACACCTTATTTGTCCAAGCCTTTCTTAGGTAAGATCCAAACTTAAGGGTCAATATTGCCCTCATCCTTTACAAAACATTTGCTTCACAGTGCCTTCTCTGCCTGCATTTTGCCCCTTGTCGAATTTTTTTTTGTTTTTGCTAGTCTTGGGACTTGACCTCAGAGTTTGAACATTGTTCTTGGGCTTTCTTTAGGCTTTAGCTGTCCCACCGAGCCACAGCACCACTTGCAGCGTTTTCTATGTATGTGGTAATGAGGAATTAAACCTAAGGCTTTTTGCGTGGTAGCCAAGGACTCTACCACTAGGTGAAACACACAGGGCATCTTGCACATATTTTTGACGTCAATCTACTAGGATATTATTAGGTTTCTGTATCCTAATCAATTTTTTCCTGATGATTAGCTTTACTGTCATGTATAAAAATGCAAGAGGGTAAAACACAGAAGAAGTAGTGAAATTTAAAAAAAACATTACACACATAGATAAGTGTTCATTCTTTGTAAGAGAAAGGTTATTTTGATATGATGATGATGACTTTATAATTACTATGTCAGGGTTGAGAGTTTGGCATAGTGGTAGAGTGTTTGCCTAGCATCCATGAAGATCTGGGTTTGATTGCTCAGTATCGCATAGATAGAAAATCTAGATGTGGCACTGGGGCTCAAGTGGCAGAGGGCTAGACTTGAGAAAACCCGAGGACAGTGCTCAGGCCCTGAATTCAAGCCCCAAGACTGGCAGAAAGATAAAAGAAAATAAAAATGCTTTTTACGAGCTAATTCACTCACAGCATTTGCTTCTGAAATCTTCGCTTCTGCGTCTTGTGAAATACCCCTTTCCCTCAACGTAGACAAGAAAAACAGATCCATCCCATGGTCCACTGTGAGGCCACTGGTTGGGGTAAGAGCTAGTCGTGCAGCAACACACAAGTTTTATTCTAATACTTTCCAAACTTTGTACTCAAATATGTTACCTACTTACCAACTTAGGTCAGTTATCCTTATGCTATACCTTTTCTTTATTACTACAATATTCTTACACTCCTACGTTAATCCTCTTGTACCTCCCTGACCTCTCTCATTCTATTTTTCTATCTCTGGACCTCTGCTGGTCTTTCAACCCTTATACTGCACGGATCTACACTTGATGGCTGTTGAGCAATATTGTATATGTAGGTGGTTAATTATTCTCTAGGCTCAGAGGGACCTAAAGTCAATAGAGAATGGATTGAGAGGCTTATTGTTTTGGGTATAAATCGCTTATCAGTGGTTGTATTAGACTGGTCTGTAAGTGCACAAAAAGAAAATGTGATAATACCAATCAAAACTTGTGAACATCTAGTGTCTGCCAGCTACAGAGGTCTAGGTTGGTTATATCTGAAAAACTATAATCATATTTAGTAGTAATCTTGCTCCCATTTTCAAATGGGCAGAACAAGAAACTCAAGAAAAATGTCAAATCAAGAAACAACATCCCCCACCCAATGTAAACAGAGAATGGAACAGTCACTGGCAAACCTAGAGGAGAGTCTTCCAAGTGCTACACACATGCAATTGATAAACTTCATTAATGAAAAATGTGAAAATGTAAAGAAAGAGATAATGGAGGAAGCCATAGCTGAACAAGAATAAAGCAAAAACAAGGTGATAAGTGAAAAAGAAGAAGCCATAAAGGAGGCCATAATAAAGGTTTTTCAAAGAAGGATGCATGAATTCATTGAATCCACATATAAAAACATGACCAAACTCCACCAAATGTCCAAAGAAAATAAAGCTACTGAGCTAACCACTCAAAAGGAAATCAAGGAGATAAATAAATCCATACATGATCTAAAACAAGAGATGCAAGGCACCAAAAGTGAGCAATTAGAAGCAAGGGAGATGAAAAATGAAGTAGGTAGCTTTGATAGCAGATTAGACAATGCAGAGGAGAGAAATTCCTGGGCTGAAGATAATTTAGTTATTATAGAGAAAGAACAGAAAATGAGTCAATCCAAATCTAGGAAATATGAGAGAGCGCTTCAGGAGGTCCAAGATGCGATTAGGAAGCCTAATTTAAGGCAAGTTGGTATTGAGGAGGGCGTGGAGAAAGAGGTCAATGGTATTGGAAATATACTTCAGGGAATCATCTCAGAGAATTTCCCAAATATCCAGAAGGGCAGGCCCATCCAGATACGAGAACCTTTTAGAACCCCAAACAGACCTGACCAGAAAAGAACATCCCACCGCCAAATTGTGGCCCGAACTGGATCAATAGAAATGAAAGAAAAGATCCTAAAGGCAGCCAGGGAAAATGGATTAGTAACCTATAAAGGCAAACCAATCAGAATAACCCCAGATTTCTCAGCAGAGACCATGAAAGCACGAAGTGACTGGAAGCATATATGTCATGCCCTTAAATCAAATAATTACCAACCAATAATACTGTAGCCAGGTAAGCACTCATTCGTAACTGAGGGGACAAGAAAAACATTCCATTCCAGGGAAAAGCTGCAACAATATGTCGAAACAAAACCAACACTACAGAGAATTCTCAAAGATGCTCTATACATAGAAAAACAAAATAAATGCAATATAGGGAAAGAAATGGCACCTAAATAGCATACCATCTAAGGACCACAAGAACTGTCAACACACAAACCCTACTAAAAGCTTTTAAAAATGGTAGGAAGTAATAAATATCTCTCAATCCTAATTCTCAATATCAATGGACTTAACTCTCCAATTAAACGGCATAGGCTGTCTAGTTGGATCAAAAAGCAAAAGCCATCGTTCTGCTGTCTTCAAGAGACACATCTTACCCAAAAACAAACATCTTTTGAAAGGGAGGTGTTGGAATAAACTCTATCAGTCTAACTGCCCCCATAAACAGGCTGGAGTTGCCATCCTCATATCAGATACAATAGACTTCAAACTAAAATTAGTAAGAAAAGACATAGAAGGTTACTACATACTACTAAAAGGATCTTTCCTCCTGGAAGACATAACGATCCTAAATATTTACACACCCAATCCCGGAGCTCCAAACTTCATCAAGCAAACTTTACTTACACTGAAACCATACATAGATCGAAATACAGTGATTGTTGGTGAGTTTAACACACCACTCTCACCTATGGACAGATCAACAAGGCAAAAACTCAACAGAGAAACCTTAGAACTTAACAACTATATAGACCAACTAAATCTAACAGACATCTGCAGAATATTCCACCCAGTAACAGCACAATATACGTTTTTCTCAGCAGCACATGGAACATTTTCCAAAATAGACCACATCTTAGGCCATAAAGCAAACTTGGACAGATTCAGAAACACTGAAATTACTCTATGCACACTCTCAGACCATAAAGACATCAAATTGGAGCTGAACACACATCTCCACCAACTAATGCCCTGTAAGTCATGGAGACTGAACAACACATTGTTGAATCAAAAACAATGGGTAATCGAAGAGATCAGAACAGATATCCAACTGTTTATGAAATTTAACAATAAGGAGCACACAAATATCAACTCCTTAGGGACACAACTATGGCAGTACTCAGAGGAAAATTTATAGCGCTGAGTGCCTACAACAGCAAGTTGGAAAAATGGCAAACCAACTAGTTAATGTCTCACCTTAACCTCCTGGAAAAAGAGCAACAAACCAAAACTAAACCCATTACGAGAAAGAAAATTATTAAAATCAAAGCAGAATTAAATGATTTGGAATAAAAAAACTATAGAAAGAATCAACAAAACAAGGAGTTAGTTCTTTGAAAGAATTAACAAAATTGACAAGCCCTTAGCAAATGTTACCAAAAAAAGAAGAGAGCATATCGAAATAAACAAAATCGCAGATGAAAATGGTAATATCACGACAGAAATTACCAATATCCAGAATATCATGAGGGAACACTTCTCAAACCTTTACGCCAACAAATTTGAGAATCTAGAAGAAATGGATGAATTCCTAGACAATATTAACATACACACACTGAACCAAGAAGAGCTAACCCAACTCAACAGGCCTATTTCAAGCTCTGAAATAGAAATGGAAATGAGACAACTTCCACTTAAAAAGAGCCCAGGGCCAGATGGATTCACAGCTGAATTCTATAAGGTCTTCAAAGCAGAGCTCACACCAATACTCCTCAAGCTCTTCAACGAAATTGAAAATGAAGGTTCTTTACCAAACTGATTCTGTGAAGCCAGCATATCCCTCATCCCCAAACCAGACAGAGATTCATCAAAGAAAGAGATCTATAGACCCATTTCTTTGATGAACATCGATGCAAAACTTCTCAACAAAATACTGGCCAACCGTCTACAACAACTCATCAAAAAAATTATACACTATGATCAACCTGGATTCATCACAGGGAGGCAAAGCTGGTTCAACATACACAAATCAATTAATATAATTCAACACATCAACAGGAGCAGGGATAAAATCACATGATTGTCTCAATAGATGAGGAAAAGGCATTTGACAAGATCCAAAACCCCTTTATGTAAAAAGATGTGGAGAAACTAGGAATCCATGGAACATTTCTCAATGTAATAAAGACTGTGTATGAGAAACCCACTGCTAGTATTATACTTAAAGGTGAAAATCTAAAGCCATTCCCTCTAAAATCAGGAACGAGACAAGGATGCCCACTCTCTCCACTCCTTTTTAACATAGTACTAGAATTCCTAGGCAGTGCAATAAGGCAAGAAGCAAGCATAAAGGGGATCCGAGTAGGGAAAGAGGAAATAAAACTATCCCTCTTTGCAGATGACATGATTCTGTATTTAAAGAATCCTATAGACTCTACTCCCAAGCTCCTTGAGCTGATTCAAAGATTTGGAAGGGTAACAGGCCATAAAATGAACCATCACAAATCAACTACCTTACTTTACGCCAACACTGAGAGGAACGAGGCAATAATCAGGAAAGAAATTCCTTTCACAGTAGCCTCAAAGAAAATAAAGTACCTAGCAATTAGCTTAACTAAGAATGTAAAGGACCGTTTAGATGAAAACTTTAAAACCATAAAAAAGGAAATAAAAGCAGAACTAAGGAAATGGAAAAACCTCCCATGCTCCTGGATTGGAAGAATCAACATTGTGAAAATGACAATCTTGCCAAGGGCTATCTACAAATTCAATGCAATACCAATCAACATCCCAATGTCATTCTTTAAAGAAATAGAAGAGGCAATTCAAAATTTCATATGGAATAATAAAAGACCCCGTATAGCAAAAACACTTCTTAGCAGAAAGAACAGCGCTGGAGGAATTTCAATTCCAAACTTACGACTCTCTTACAGAGCTATAATTCTCAAAACAACTTGGTACTGGCACAAGAACAGGCCTAAAGTCCAATGGAGTAGAACTGCGGACCCAGATATTAAACCACAGACCTATGGCCACCTAATCTTTGACCAGGGAGCAAAAAAAATAGAATGGAAGAAAGATAGCCTCTTCAACAAGTTGTGCTGGCAGAATTGGTTAAACACCTGCAGAAAACTAAAGTTGGATCCTTCTTTGTCACCTTGCACTAGAATTAACTCCAAATGGATCAAAGACGTGGAGGTAAAAGCTGACACACTGAAAAGTTTACAGGAAGGAATAGGAGATACACTAGGCCTCCTTGGCACAGGTCGAAGCTTTCTTAATAAGGACAAGAATCACAACAAATCAGAGAAAGGCTGGATAAGTGGGACTGCATTAAACTGCAGAGCTTTTGTATGGCAACGGATATAGCTAGTAAACTAATCAGGAAGCCTACAGAGTGGGAGAAGATCTTCACCAACCAAACAATATGGCTTCAACTCATTGCCAGAGCATTGTCCTAGGGCTTGCTCAAGGATAGCACTTTACTTCAGCCAGCCAACTCCCGGTCCAAATAGGCCACTCTTGAAGCTAGAATTACAGAGATCTGCCATAATACTGGCATGTCGTTATCTAAGTATATAATTTTTCTTCTGTTTTTGATGGCTTTTCCTAAGTGTACATATTTCCTACATATTTTATGGAAAACTTCCTTCCCACTTGGGCCATAAGTTAAGCCTAGTGGAAGAGTTCTTGCAGAGCATGAATGAAGACCCAAGTTCAATTCCTCAGCACAACATAGATAAAAAAAGATAAAAGTGGTGCTGTGGCACATGTGATAGAACTTGCGCCTTAAGAATAAACAAAAACAAAAACAAGGATCGTGCTCAGGTCCTGAGTCTAAGCCCAGTACTGGCAAGAAAAAATTCTGCCCAAAGTAGACATTTAAACTTATTGTACTTTTCAAAAAATTTGTTGTCAAGGTGATATACAAAGAGATTGCTGTTACATATGTAATGAGTACATTTCTTGTAAACACTGTAACCCCTCCGCCTTTTTCTCTTTTCCTTCCCCCAAGTCATAAATTTCATTTACAACAAATATATATGTATTTTCATTCCTGAAAAAAATAGTTTAAAATGTGTTCAAATAAATGATGTAGGTTGATATACTTATCAAAATGGATTACTTGAACTCTAAAATAAACATTCTAGGTAATTTTTCTCATAAAATTGTAGTAATGCTATAAAAATAATAAAAAAGGAATTTTAGTTATTAATTTCTTATGTTTTACCTTTAACATTATTACACTAAGCATACTGTTTATGGTATTAATACAGACACCATGAAATATGATTATGTAAAAAAATTAAATGATTAAAAATAGTAAGGTTGGGGGCCAGTAGTTTGGCTTGTTTGCACACAGCCTGGACTGGCAAAAAAGAAGTAGGGTTAGATAAAAGAGATTTATTTCCAAATGTGTGGAAAATGGTATGATTTCTTGTTTCGCTAGTCCTGGGGCTTGAACTGAGGGACCAGAAACTGTCCTTGGCCACATTGGTTCAAGGGTGGCACTCTGACACCTGAGCCACAGTGCCCCATCTACTTTTTCTGTGTATGCAGTGTCGAGGAATTGAATCAAGGTCTTCTTGTATACTAGGCGAGCAATCTACAACTAGGCCACATTCAAAGCCAAAGTAGATTTTTGATGCTATTGTGGAGTTTTAATTTTCTTAAATATTTGTACAAAGCACAATGGTTATATAAACAGACTTGAACTCACAGAACAGAGTCCCACATAATATTACAGTTACTCTGGCACTTCTCCCGATTGACAAAACACATTTCCAGGCATCTGATCTGTGCTTAAGCTTTGGTAGCTGACTTGTCTTTCCATGGAGGCCTGGCCTGGATTCCTGGTGATTCCATGCATTTCATAGTTCCCTGTATATCCAGTAAGGTTGTCTTCTGTGGGACCAGAACTGTCTGGTTTTTGGCCCACCCAGGACCTATGTGTCTGAGGTCTCACATTATAAGTGGAAAATAAAACACAGTATAATAAGCACTGAAGAACTGCACACCATAATATTAACAATGAGAGTTTAATAGTTAGCAAAGTAAATACAATGAATACTTGACAAGAATCATGAGAGCAAGGTAAAGAGATGTCTTTTTAGGAAGGGGACAGGGAAGCTCTAAATCCAGACTGGCCTCCAAGTTGCCTTCAGACAGTAATTCTACTTCAGAGTCTTCAGAAGGGTCTTCTTCCTCATGAGAAACAGAATGTCCTTCCTGAGTTAAGAGGGGGATGGATTCTGGTTTGTCGAATGGAGATTGAGTCTCTTTTAGTGAGATGGATGGGTCTGGATATTCTGTGAGGATGGATTCATTTTCCTCCAATGAATCCAGTATTGAGAGTACACTTGCTGCTTCCCATGGGGACATTTTCCATGAGCCCAGCGTGTGCCCCTTCAGCTTGCACAATAAGTGGAGTGTTACTCTGACTCAGATGGACTGACTCTGGGTGGAGTGTGAAAGGAAACGGAAGGAAATCTGGCTGCTCTTTTTCTTCCTCCATAGTATCAGCAGGTTCAACTGTGTCACACATGGGGTTCAGAGCAAAAGGTATATCCACAGGACTCTAAACCTGTTTGGTAATTTCTACAGAAGGCCCATGCTTTCTGGAGTGCAGTGATGATTCTCAGTCTCCATCAGTCACCAGCTCCATTGGTGGGTTTTTCATCCGGAGTTCAGGATAAGCTCTTCCACGATGACCCAAACCTAAGAATGGAAATAGGTACAGAGTGGACAGAGTGGACTCTGCAAGTTGAAGTGTCACTCAACTTCCATGAGGATCTAATGGAGGAACCTGTAGAACTGCAGTTTGGACTGAACACTGAGGAGGTGTAGGGTCTTTCTAATGAGTGCTTATTCCCGAGTCCTTTCAGAGGGCAGACATTACCTGGGTGACACCACCCAAAAAGGGCATTTTGCCAAGCTCTGTAGAAGTAACGGCCAACCAATATCTAGACCACATGGGCTTCCTACTCACAGGCTCTGAGGCACCCACAACAGGACTTCTAGTTTTTCTTGGTCTTACTGTTCGCACATTCCTCCAGCTGGTCAAAAAGTATGTGTTTAGAAGGGCAGGTCCAAAGCCGGCAGTAAAAGTCTAGTCAGTATAAGTCTAAAGGCACTTGTCTTCAATTAGGCAGCAAAAAGCCAGAACTTGACCTATGACTCAAATGGTACAGTGCTAATTTTTGAACACCAAAGGAATGGCATTTAGACCTGGGTTCAGGTTCAAGTGGCAGCACTGGACCACACACCAAAATGTAAATGCTTTCAGGTTCTAACAGGCAAAGCTATCACAATCCCTCCCTGATGGCTCAAAAGTGATTCAGCCCCCAGCTTTTCCTCTGACTCCAGTATTTCACAGGCCTCCGCCATTAGTACTGACACCTCATTGCTTACTGGGAAATGGGATTTCCTAGGATGTCACCTAGGTGAGGGCTGCAGTTGGGAGCCACTTACTCATGCCTGAAATCCAACTTCTCAGTAAGCACACTGTTGAGACTCCAGTAGCTTGTGAGGGAAATGAAATGGCATGGTGTCCCAGTCATAATAAAGTAGTTTGTGCACTTGTATCATGCTTAGCTCCCCTGTGAACACCCCAGTGAAACAAACAGGCTCAGAGAGGAGCCAAGTATTCCAAGACTTGGCCAGGAGGGGTGAGCAAACCTGGGTTTGGAGGGGGAACACTCACCTTTTCAAGAGAATTTCCAGCAACTACTACATTGTCCTCCACTATTTGAAATTGTGCAGGAAGTTTCCCACATAAAAGAGATCACCTTTCTGGTAGGCAGGGGTCAGCTTTGTCAGCAGCATCTCCAACAGGCCTTCCTCCAGGATCCATAGGTTACAAGGCTCATTCAGAGTCTGAGCTGACTTACCATCACACTATGTTGGCAAAACAGTGGATATTTCAAACGTAGGAATGGGACCACACTTCACACTGAGGAATTGGAATAGAGTAGATTGGAAATGACACACTCTAATCTCAGTAGAGTCACTTGAAAGCACACAAGAAGGTTGTAGTTTGTGGGTATGATGATGGATTCAAATAGGTTTCCTCTCAATATACCTCATCTGAGTTGCCCTGGAGTTTCCTGGCTTTCTTCCTAGAGAAATGCCTGATATACTGGAATTTTGGCTTGGCACTGATCCAGCATCTACTTCTTCAAGTGAGACATCCATATCTCTCATGCCTGAGATCCGAGCCTCCTGACCTTTGGCAACAGCACAGCAACATCTTTCTTCCTCCTGAGCCACAGGCCAAGGGAGCTGGCTTGAGCTGGTTGTCACATACAGTGTCTTGGTTACCAGGGTTCCATATTCTGTTCCAATGTGAGGGAGGTAGGGTCACCTTTCAAGGCCCAATGACCAAAGCTACTTGCTCACAGAAGACCTCCCCAAAGACATACTGGAGGCTGAATCTCCCTTCCCACCTCACATATGGATGTAGTAAACAGCACACCTTTTTGTTCAAATCCCAAGTCATTAACTAGGCGTAAGTGCTAGCCTGGTCTCAGACTCAAGGAGCCTTTCTTAGGTAAGATCCAAACTTAACTGTCACTATTCCCCTTACCCTTCACAAGATATTTTGCTTCACAGTGCCTTCTCAGCTTGCATTTTGCCTCTTGCACAATTTTTCCTAGTCCTGGGACTTGACCTCAGAGCCTGACCATTGTTCTTAGGCTTTCTTTAGGCTATAGCGGTCCCACCAAGCCACAGCACCACTTCCAGCTTTTTCTATGTATATGGTACTGCAGAATCAAACCGGAGTCTTTTTGTGTGGTAGCCCAGCACTCTATAAATAGATGAAACACCCAGGCCATCTTGCACATATTTTTCACCTCAATGTACTAGGACTTTGTTAAGTTTCTGTATCCTAATCTATTTTTCTTCCTGATGAATATCTGTGCTGTCATCTGTAAAAATGCAAGTGGGAAAATCACAGAAGCATTGGTGACATAAAAAAAGTCTTACAGACATAGATAAGTGTTCATTCTTTGTAGGAGAAAGGATATTTTGATATGATGATGATGACTATTTATAAATACTTAATCGGGGTTTAGAGTTTGGGCCAGTGGTAGAGTGCTTGCCTAGCATCCATGAAGATCTAGGTTTGAGTCCTTAATATCACACAGATATAAAAATCCATATGGCAATGTGGCTCAAGTGGCAGAGGGCTAGACTTGGGAAAAGCCAAGAGCAGTGCTCAGGCCCTGAGTTCAAGCCCGAGGAATGGCAGAAAAAAAAAAAAGAAAAGAAAAGAAAAGAAATGTGCTTTTTACAAGTTATTCACTCACAGCATTTGCCTCTGAATTCTTCGCTTCTGCATCTTGTGACTTATCCCTTTCCCTCAATGTAGACAAGAAAAACAGATTTTATTACTTGCTATCCTGTTGTCCAATCTTTGGATATTAATTCAAAATACAATATTGCCTGAGATATTGTGTGTGTGCATGTGTGTGTGTATCTGCCAATGTGTGCATGCACACATGTGTACAGGGTTTAGGGCTTACTCATAGGGCCTGTGTGATAACCCTCAGCATCTTTTCCTCAAAGGTATTGGTCTTTCACTTGTAGCTTATTATAGCTAATTGGAGTTGAGAGATTCACTCAATTTCTTGCCCTGTGCATTGGAACCCAGTGCTGGGTTCTCATATTGTTAATTGTAGCTATAGAGAAGGCTGAGGTCTGGGGATCCTCATTAGAATCCAGCCCCTGAAAGAAAGTCACTGATAGAAATATTTATCTTCAGTTAAGCAAGAATAAATAAGGCAAAAGTGGAACTGTGGCTCAGTTCCTCTTGTACCAGCCATGAGAAAATTCGTAAGTGGCAGCACCTGGTCCCTGAGAGAAATCCTTAGCACTGGTTCAAAAAAAGAAAGAAAATAATGAAAAAATTAAAACTTGCTGAGGAATCCATAAGGATAAACGTGCCTGTGAATAATCTTCTCATTTCAGATTCCCTCAAGAGCTTATGTCTCTCTATATTTTATCAAGTTTTTTTAAAGATATTTACATATTTTCTATCTTTCTTAAACAGAGATAGCCATCCACAAACCACAAACACAAACTCTCACACAGTATTCCGCCCACCCATAAGTGTCTGGCTATGTATATATGTATAGTCATATGTATTGATCTGTCTCTCTATACTAATATATAAATGCATAAACATATGTATTTAGACAAACAGGAAACATACATAGATAGGTCTCAGGCATTTCCAGATTTTGTGCAAGTCTTCTGAGTGCAACTTACCATTGTATTGTTTGTCAAGATAGAGTCCCTCTAACTTTTGGCCAGCTTCTTGTCCTTTGATACTTTTTTCTGGCAGTCCTGGGTTTTGAACGCTAGGCCTGGATGCTGTCACTGAGCTTGAGCTTCTTGCATTCAGTAGTTTATTGCAGATAAGAGTCTCATGGAGTTTCTGTCCTGGGCTGGCTTTGAATTGTGATCCTCAGGTCTCAAACTCCTGAGTAGCTAGGATGACAGTCTTGAGCTACCAGTACCTGGTTCCTTTGCCTCTTTTACCCTTTTTTTTGGCCCCACCACAGCCATGGTATCTACCTTCCTATGTTCTCTCCACCTGCCCCCAGACAGGGGTCTGACAGATGCTTTCCACCCACTTATTCATGTCCTCCTCTGTATTGGCTGACAGCTAAGACATGCACTCACTGGTCTGGATGCCAAACACAAAGCCATGTGATTGTTTCTCAGTCTGGAACATCCTATCAGATTTATAGCACCACAGAGGGTCCGGTTGATGCTCCTCCAGGGCTTCTTAAATTGTTCTCATATTAATCCTCAACACGTTTGTCATCACTTGTCCAGCTAATTCATGGACTATACCAGCATTCCCTACAAACTTAGATCCCAATACCATGAGGACACTCAAGGGTGCATTAGGAGTGTGACCTGCAGGTGGATGTGAGCCTCTCTCACTTGGAAGGGATATCTCCACCACAGGAAATGGAATACAAATTTAGAATCTGCTTTCATGAGGTGACAATCTCTGGCAGATGTTCTTATCAAATGTGGCACTGCCTACTTCCAGCTTAAAACATGGGTTGATGACCCAGCATAACAGAGAATGTATTCACCCAGGCCCAACACATAGGCTGGGACCCTGAACTTTCAGGTAGCCTTTGGCTTTGAAGGTCATGAGATCTTAGTCTACAAATGATGAGCCCCCTCCCGTGAGTCATAGCAAACGGAGCCAAAGTGCAACCCAGTTAAGCACCAGATCAAGCTTCCCTTCTTCAGTAGGGTATGGTTTGAAAACTGTGCATAGCTTCTGTTTGAAGCCAGTGCAGAAAGGAAAGTCCATGAAACTCTCATTTCCAGGTAACTGCCAAGAAAAAGCCAAAGATAGAGATGAAGCTCAAGAGAGCTAGAGAGCCATCTGAAAAGAATGGTTACACCCTGCAACATCCTCATTATCTGATCTTGAAAACATCTCTGCGTGCATCCCAGCATGCAGCCAGCATCTGGGGGTGACAGTGACCCCTGGGCCCATAGGCAATCTGCACTGTCTCTGACATCTGTAATGTGAACCACATTCTGTTGGGTTTGTGAAGCGGTGTCAACCCTGCAGAAGGAACCAACTGTGCCCTAAATCCCACTGTCCCCTGGGGCCCCTAGCATTCCCCCATCTGCACCCCTCCTGTGGCTTCTGATCCTAGGGAGCCCTCCTGCCCTGTCCAACACTCACATGAAGCGCATATTTCTACTCCTGGCGCAACTTCTCCACAGAGAGTACATGACATGCCCACTCTCCAGGCACGGGGAGATCCTGTCAAAGTAGCAAATCAGTGATAAGGACATAAAGAGATGAATAGAATTTTAGATCCTGATGGTAGACAGTCTGCAAAATCCAAGGGAGAATGGAATTGGAGGGGACCGGGGATCAGGATGTGGGCATGGAGCTTCCCTGCCAAGGGGGTGGGGGAAGTCACAGGCTGGGGGATGCACAGGATGATCCATGGGCCCTGTGCAGCTACTGGGTCACCCCCTTCTGCATCTCAGCCTTTGGCTTTGAGCTCTGTGATCGTCAAGATGTGCACAGTCTGTACTCTGGCTGGCAGAAGAAAGGACCCTTTGAAGACAATTGTAGACCCTTTGTGAGTGTAGGAAGGGGTAGGCTGGACACCCAGTCCAAGAGGAGCTAAAACTGGAGTCGAGGGGTGTGCAAGGAGTGGGTGTGAGGGTTGTGGGCAGTCACAGTCATGGCAGAGGTGGCTCTGTCTGTGGGGTGAGTGCCTCCCTGCAGGTACAGCACTGGACATATCAGAGATCCACATGAAAAGGAAAAGCTGGAAATGGCACTATGGTTCAAATGGTTCAAAGCTGATCCCTGCCTACCAGAAAGGTGATCTCTTTTATGTGGGAAACTTCCTGCACAATTTCAAATAGTGGAGGACAATGTAGTAGTTGCTGGAAATTCTCTTGAAAAAGTGAGTGTTCCCCCTCCAAACCCATGTTTGCTCACCACTCCTGGCCAAGCCTTGGAATACTTGGCTCCTCTCTGAGCCTGTTTGTTTCACTGGGGTGTTCACAGGAGAGCTAAGCATGATACAAGTGCACAAACTACTTCATTATGACTGGGACACCATGCCATTTCATTTCCCTCACAAGCTACTGGAGTCTCAACAGTGTGCTTACTGAGAAGTTGGATTTCAGGCATGAGTAAGTGGCTCCCAACTGCAGCCCTCACCTAGGTGACATCCTAGGAAATCCCATTTCCCAGTAAGAAATGAGGTGTCAGTACTAATGGCGGAGGCCTGTGAAATACTGGAGTCAGAGGAAAAGCTGGGGGCTGAATCACTTTTGAGCCATCAGGGAGGGATTGTGATAGCTTTGCCTGTTAGAACCTCTAAGCATTTACATTTTGGTGTGTGGTCCAGTGCTGCCACTTGAACCTGAACCCAGGTCTAAATGCCATCCCTTTGGTGTTCAAAAATTAGCACTGTACCATTTGAGTCATAGGTCAAGTTCTGGCTTTTTGCTGCCTAATTGAAGACAAGTGCCTTTAGACTTTTACTGACTAGACTGGCTTTCCACTGTGATCTTCAGAGCTCAGCCTGCTGGGTGGCTAAAATTAGAGGAA
The DNA here is from genome assembly GCA_024803745.1 of Megascapheus bottae. Classification (NCBI taxonomy): domain Eukaryota; kingdom Metazoa; phylum Chordata; class Mammalia; order Rodentia; family Geomyidae; genus Megascapheus; species Megascapheus bottae. The sequence continues at coordinate 4,385,943 of JANJXV010000052.1, read as the reverse complement.
TGAGCATTTAGTTCTTTATTTAGAGCATTCACTTATTGATTTATTTAGAGCATTTACTTAGTTAATTTAAGGTGGGTTTACTTTGGACAGATGCATAGAGGCCTCTCTCAGAAGCTTCTGGAAGTGGGGTGTAAAAGTCATACTGTTATCGAGTGTCTCTTACCCCCCTCCCAGCACATAAGTGCACATCTCTGCAGGACAGCCACAGCATTAGAATCCTGCAAGAAAGGGGCTTTGGTAAAAGGCTCAGGATGGAGAGAGAGGGCTCTCACTTTCCTTGTACCGAATGTGCCCACAGCATCATGTGTTCCATCTATACGATGTGAATGGACTTCTACCCCAGTGATTTCTACCAGTTCAAGAACTGCCACACCCTGACACAACTCAAGCTCTATATGAGGCTCCACATGCCGGCTTTGGACCTGCTCTTCTAAACACAAACTTTTTGACCAGCTGGAGGAATATGCGACCAGTAAGACCAAGAAAAAGTAGAAGTCCTGGTGTGGGTGCCTCAGAACCTGTGAGTAGGAAGCCCATGTGGTCTAGATATTGGTTGGCCCTTACTTCTACAGAGCTTGGCAAAATGCCCTTTATGGGTGGTGTCAGCCAGGTAATGTCTGTCCTCTGAAAGGACTCTGGAATAAGCACTCATTAGAAAGACCCTACACCTCCTCAGTGTTCAGTCCAAACTCCAGTTCTACAGGTTCCTCCATTAGATCCTCATGGAAGTTGAGTGACACTTCAACTTGCAGAGTCCACTCTGTCCACTCTGTACCTATTTCTATACTTAGGTTTGGGTCATCGTGTAAGAGCTTATCCTGAACTCCGGATGAAAAACCCACCAATGGAGCTGGTGACTGATGGAGACTGAGAATCATCACTGCACTCCAGAAAGCATGGGCCTTCTGTAGAAATTACCAAACAGGTTTAGAGTCCTATGGATATATCTTTTGCTCTGAACCCCATGTGTGACACAGTTGAACCTGCAGATACTATGGAGGAAGAAAAAGAGCAGCCAGATTTCCTTCCGTTTCCTTTCACACTCCACCCAGAGTCAGTCCATCTGAGTCAGAGTAACACTCCACTTATTGTGCAAGCTGAAGGGGCACACGCTGGGCTCATGGAAAATGTCCCCATGGGAAACAGCAAGTGTACTCTCAATACTGGATTCATTGGAGGAAAATGAATCCATCCTCACAGAATATCCAGACCCATCCATCTCACTAAAAGAGACTCAATCTCCATTCGACAAACCAGAATCCATCCCCCTCTTAACTCAGGAAGGACATTCTGTTTCTCATGAGGAAGGAGACCCTTCTGAGGACTCGGAAGTAGAATTACTGTCTGAAGGCAACTTGGAGGCCAGTCTGGATTTAGAGCTTCCCTGTCCCCTTCCTAAAAAGACATCTCTTTAACTTGCTCTCATGATTCTTGTCAAGTATTCATTGTATTTACTTTGCTAACTATTAAACTCTCATTGTTAATATTATGGTGTGCAGTTCTTCAGTGCTTATTATACTGTGTTTTATTTTCCACTTATAATGTGAGACCTCAGACACATAGGTCCTGGGTGGGCCAAAAACCAGACAGGTCTGGTCCCATAGAAGACAACCTTACTGGATATTCAGGGAACTATGAAATGCATGGAATCACCAGGAATCCAGGCCAGGCCTCCATGGAAAGACAAGTCAGCTACCAAAGCTGAAGGACAGAGCAGATGCCTGGAAATGTGTTTTGTCAATCGGGAGAAGTGCCAGAGTAACTGTAATATTATGTGGGACTCTGTTCTGTGAGTTCAAGTCTGTTTATATATCCATTGTGCTTTGTACAAATATTTAAGAAAATTAAAACTCCACAATAGCATCAAAAATCTACTTTGGCTTTTAATGTTGCCTAGTTGTAGAGTGCTCGCCTAGTATACAAGAAGACCTTGATTCAATTCCTCGACACTGCATACACAGAAAAAGCAGATGGGGCACTGTTGCTCAGGTGTAAGAGTGCCACCCTTGAACAAATGTGGCCAAGGACAGTTCCTGGTCCCTCAGTTCAAGCCGCAGGACTAGCCAAACAAGAAATCATATCATTTTCCACACATTTGGAAATAAATCTGATTTATCTAACCCTACTTCTTTTTTGCCAGTCCAGGGTGTGTGCCACCAAGCCAAACTACTGGCCCCCAACCTTACTATTTTTAATCATTTAATTTTTTTACATAATCATATTTCATGCTGTCTGTATTAATACCATAAACAGTATGCTTAGTGTAATAATGTTAAAGGTAAAACATAAGAAATTAATAACTAAAATTCCTTTTTTATTATTTTTATAGCATTACTACAATTTTATGAGAAAAATTACTTAGAATGTTTATTTTAGAGTTCAAGTAATCCATTTTGATAAATATATCAACCTACATCATTTATTTGAACACATTTTAAACTATTTTTTTCAGGAATGAAAATACATATATATTTGTTGTAAATGAAATTTATGACTTGGGGGGAAAGGAAAGAGAAAATGGGGGAGGGGGTAACAGTGTTTACAAGAAATGTACTCATTACATATGTAACAGCAATCTCTTTGTATATCACCTTGAACAACAAATTTTTTGAAAAGTACAATAAGTTTAAATGTCTACTTTGGGCAGAATTTTTTTTGCCTGTACTGGGCTTAGACTCAGGACCTGAGCACGATCCTTGTTTTTGTTTTTGTTTATTCTTAAGGCGCAAGTTCTATCACATGTGCCACAGCACCACTTTTATCTTTTTTTATCAATGTTGTGCTGAGGAATTGAACTTGGGTCTTCATTCATGCTCGGCAAGAACGCTTCCACTAGGCTTAACTTATGGCCCCAGTGGGAAGGAAGTTTTCCATAAAATATGTAGGAAATATGTACACTAAGGAAAAGCCATCAAAAATAGAAGAAAAATTATATACTTAGATAACAACATGCCAGTATTATGGCCGATCTCTGTAATTCTAGCTTCAAGAGTGGCCTATTTGGACCGGGAGTTGGCTGGCTGAAGTAAAGTGCTATCCTTGAGCAAGCCATAGGATAGTGCTCTGGCCATGAGTTGAAGCCATAGGACATGCAAAAAATAATAATTTAATGCCCGTGACTGGTGGCTCACCCTGGTAATCCTAGCTACCCTGGAGGATCGAGGTTCAAAGACGGCCCAGGCATAAAAATCTGTGAGAATCTTATTTCCAAGTAATCCAGAAAATTCAAAATGACAATGTGCCTCAAGTGGTAGAGCTCTTGCCTTGAGCTGAAGAGCTTAAGGTAAACATCCAGGCCCAGAGTTCAAGCCCCATGAGTGAAAAAAAGAAAAAGAAAAAGAAAGCCCTTATCTAAGGCTGGAGTGCACACTAGTGGTAGTTTGCTTGCCTAGTATGCACAAAGCCCTGTGTTCAATTACTCTGTACCACTTACACCAAAAAAAAAAGCTGGAAATGATCTCAGAAGGTTGGGTTCTGAGGATCACAGTTCAAAGCCAGGCCAGACACTAAAGTGCATGAAACTGTTTCTTCCACTTAAGCACCAGAAAACCAGAAGTGACACTGTGGCTCAAGGTGTTTAAGGTTGTAGCCTTGAGCTGAAGAGCCCAGGGACACTGCCCAGGTGCACAATTAAAGTCTTACAACCAAAAGAGAGACAGAGAGAGAGAGAGAGAGAGAGAGAGAGAGAGAGAGAGAGAGAGAGAGAGAGAGACAGAGAGACAGAGAGAGAGACAGAGACAGAGAGAGAGACAGAGACAGAGAGAGACAGAGAGATAGAGAGACAGACAGGCAGACAGACAGAGACAGACAGACAGAGAGACAGAGACAGAGACATCAAACAGTCAGGCACTGCTGGCTGAAGCGTGTAATTCTACCTACTATGGAGGCTGAGATTGGAGGATCTTGGTTCAAAGCCCAAAGCCAGCCTGGACACATATGTTTGTGAGACTTACATCACCAATTAACTACAAGAAACCAAAAATGGAGCTATAGAGGAAGAGCGCTAGCCTTGAGCTGAAGAGGTCAGGGAGAGTCCAGGCACAAAGTCCAAGCAACATGACGAATCAATAATAAAAAAAGAAGATAGCTAATAGTAATGATGAATAATTTTGGGCTGGGAGTTTGGCCTAGTGGTAGAGTGCTTGCCTAGCATGCACGAAGACCTGGGTTCAATTCCTCAATATCACATACATAGAAAAATACTGGAAGTGGTGCTGAGGCTGAAGTGGTAGAGCCCTAGCCTTGAGAAAATATAAGGACAGTGCTCAGTCCCTGAGTTGAAGCCCAGGACTGGCCAAATCAAAAGTAGTAGAGCACTGGCATTGAACTGAAGATCTGAGGAACAGCCCAGGCACAGAGTTCAAGCACCGCAAACAACAACAACAAAATCTATGAAATGGCAGTGGTGGATTTAAGCTAAGCAAAAATAGAGTAGAAATTGGAAAAATACATATTTGTGTGTAAGCAAAATAGCCAGACTTATGCATTAGAACAGGATAGCAACTTGAAAAAAAATTTTGTTTTCCATCTCACTAGGTCCTGTCTCTTAATTTATTCAAGTAAGTAAAATGCTGGGTTTTATAATCATTGCTCTGAATATTAGAAAATCATAATATCTCTCATTAACCAACAAAGACCAGGAACTGGGGCTTCGTTGAAATGGCAGAGTATCAGGCAAGAGAAGAAAAAATTGAAGTAAGAACTTGAAGTTGTTGATCCAGAACCTGCATAGTAACAGAGCAGCAGCCTGGTGATGGTACCTCACACCTATAATCTTAGCTACTCAGGAGGCTAAGATCTGAGAATCAAAGTTTAAAGCCAGCCAAAGTACCCAGTTAACTGCCAGAAAATCCAGAAGTGGCACTGTGGCTCACAGATTAAAGCACTAGCCTTGAGCTGAAGAGCTCAGGGACAGTGCCCAGGCCCAGAGTTCAAGCCCCACAATTGACAAAAATCAAACAAGCAAACAAAACTCACAAAGAAGCCTGCAGACCACAGTGGTTCTGCTCAGTCTCTTCTCTATGGGGATCAGGAAACATTTCACTTTTTCTGTCTCTTCCCATCTCAACATTCATACTAAAATAAGACTGTGTTGAAAGTTTCAATTTATAAAAATGTTTTTCATGAAGCACCCTGAAATATTCATCGCTTATATCTCAATTGAAGATAGTTGATTTGGGGCTGCATTGGTAGAGTGCTAGCCTTGAGCAGAAAAGGTCAGGGATAGAGCTGAAGCACTCAGTTGAAGACCCAGTGCCAACACACCAAAGAAATTATGCACTTTATACATATTTTCTAATTTCTTAATGAATTTTTCAGTCTGTATAAATATAGGGTACATTCCTTGTTACTTAAGTAAGATTGCTCTTTTTTTTCTTTTTGCCAGTCCTACGGCTTGGACTCAGGGCCTACACATTTTCATTGGACTCGCTTGCCCAAGGTGAGTGCTCTGCCTCTTGAAACACAGAGCCACTTCTAGCTTTTTTCTGAGTATGCGGTACCGGTGAATAGAACCTAGGTCTTCATGCATTCTAGGTGAGCACTCTAACATTAGGCTACATTCCCAGGCAGTGAGATTCCTCTTACAGTCATTGTATGTTCACAGAGTTTGATCTCACATACTGTAGGGCCCTGGTTGGCTTTGACCTGTGATCCTAAGCCCTGAGCCTCCTAAGTAGCTGAAATTAAGTTGTGAGCCAGCATGATAGCTTCCATTCTTTTTTCTACAAAAATATATGTAGTTATCTAAAATATATCTATAGCTGAAAAAAATGAATCTTTCCCAAACAAATCTTCAAAGAAACAACCATCCTATTAAAAGGTGGGCTAAAGACTTAAAAGAGTATTCTCTGAAGAAAAATTAAAATGGGCTTTAGACACATGAAGAAATGCTCCATATCTCTAGCAATAAGGGAAATGAAAATCAAAACAACTTTGAGATTCCACCTGACTCCAGTCAGAATGGCCATTATCAAAAAATCTAATAAGAGATACTGGTGGGGAAGTGACCAGGTGGGATCACACCTACACTGTTGGTGTGAGTGTAAACTCGTTCAACCTCTAGGCAAAGCAGTGTGGTGGTTCCTCAAAAGACTGAACATAGAGCTCCCCTATGATGCAGCAAATCCACTACTTGGCATCTACCCAATTGTCCAGAAAAAAGGACATACTAAAGCCACTACCACAATGATGCTCATTGCAGCACTATTTACCATAGCAAAGATATGAAACCAACCCAGATGCCACTCAGTAGATGACTGAATCAAGAAGATGTGGTACTTATACACAATGGAATGCTATGCTGCCATCAGAAGGAATGACATTGCCCCATTTGTAAAGAAATGGAAAGACTTGGAAAAATTCATATTAAGTGAAGCAGCCAGACCCAAAGAAACATAAGCTCAATGGTTTCCCTCATTTGTAATAATTAGTTCACATCTAGGACTCTCCTAGCAGAGGATTACAATAACTCAAAAACCTAGGTATAAAAGGTCATATAGGATGAGGCTAAATGAAAGGATCTCTAGGATATGGGAACAAGAGCTATATCTTGTGTCATCGTTGCTCTTAATCTTGTGTGATTTTTGTCCTTACTCTACTATGTTATTTCTCATCTCTTATTTTGCCCTTTGGTTAATGTCAGATTGTTACTGTATCTGATTTTTCCCTGGCATATTGTATATATGTTTATTTGTTTATGTCAAATAGGAAAGGGAAGGGGGGAAACAAGATGATTGGGAAGGGGAGGGGAGAGGGAACTGGTGACAAAAACATGTGGAGTGGAATAAATGTGTTAGAAGTAATGCAGTCCACTACCTGTAAATGTAATCGTAACCCCTCTATACATTACCCTGAAAATAAAAAAGAGACTATAAAAATATCTGTAGAAAATGAGGTTGGATGATGGAAACAACCAGATGCCCTACTACAAAAAATGTGATACACGCACACACACACACACACACACACACACACACACACACACACACACAAACGCACACACACAAAATGGAATGATATATAGCCAACCGACAAGATAAAATAATGGCATTCTCGGGGAAGTGGATGAAAGGGAAAAAAATCATATTAACTGAAGTAAGCCAAACTCAAAGGAACATAGGCCCAAGAGTCTCCCTCATTTGTCAAATTCAGTAGAAACCTTGGGCTCTGCTACCAGAGATTTACAATAGAACAAAATCTAGAGACATCGTGACAAATAGTATGACACTAAATGTAAGGACCTCCAAGATAAAGAAACAAAACTCATATAATGAGTGATTGTTGTCCTTAATGAACTATGTGATCTCTTATCTCTTTTGCTATCCCTTGGTTATATCATATTGTTACAATATTTCACCTTGTTTTCTGATATATTTCATATGTGCCTAATTGGTTATTTGAAATTGGATAGGGAAGGGGGGAAATGAACATGAATGGGGGTAGGGGAAGGGAAATGGGGACCATATCATTACATGGGGTATCAAAGTTTGAGAAGTAATGCACCTTCTATCTGGTGAATATAATGTAACCCTTCTATAAATTACAATAAATATAAATACATAAAAAGAAGATCTTCACAGAAAAAAATAATAATGGCATTTTTGGGGTAGTGGATGAAATTAGAGTGAATCCTGTTGAGTGAGATAAGTCAAGACCAAGGAACAAAAGGTACATGATATCCTTAATATATGGATATTAGTTTCAAACAGTAGTAGAGCGATGATTGAATAGTTGATACCCAAAGTTCTGGACATAATTTTGGAGATCTAAACATAACTACATAGACATAAAAATCTAGGATAGACTATACACTCTATAGACATGTGTTTTATTATAGATTAATCTGTATCTATGACATACAAAGACTCAGCTTAATTTTTACTATATTCTAAAATCTATGTGCCAGTGATTGTATAGCGATTCCCTTCTTGAATACTTGTTGGTTAAACATGACATTTGAAATATGATGTAAAATTCAATGTTAATAAATTTTTTAAAAAAGAGGCTAGAGGTAAATACCACTAATGTACTTGCTCTAAGTGGTACAGAAATTTTCTTAATGAATCAAGGGTTTTTATTACATCTTTATGCAATTATTTTAGTTCTGAGTGTTCTACACTCAATGATACTTCTGGAAAGATGATATAGCTGACTGTGTAGATGGTATGAATACATACTGGCCTAAACGTAGAATAAAGCATTGGTAAGTGGCTGTTAGCTGTCCAGATTCTACTGGAATATGTGGAATGAATTTATTAAGCACAATGCAGGCTCTTAGTCAGATCAGGATCAAGATTATGTGGTTCCATCAGATGAATGAGGAAAGATCAGAAAAATCTACTAAGATATCCAGATATACTTTTTAAACTAAGGTATCTGGACTCCTTTTTTTTGTTTCTTGGTGGGGAGGTTGAACTTTGGACCTGGGCAAGGTCTCTTAGTTCTTTTTCCTCAAGGCTAATGCTGTACCAGTTTTAGCCACAACTCCACTTAGTTTTTGGGTGGATAAGTGGAGAGTAGAATCTTACAGTTTTTTTTGTTTTCATTTTTTTTGCTTGCAAAGGCTTTGAATCACCTTCTCCCTGGCTAGTAGAATGACAATTATGACCCTCCAGCGCCTGGCTAGTGATTTTTTGAAAACTGGACTTTATTCCAAATCACATAACTGGTTCCTAGCAAAGTTTTGAAGACTGACTTAAATGTGACAGATTTTTGTCACTTGGAGACACTCTGTGCTGAACGTTAGAAATCTACCAGCTGAGTCACAGTGGCACTTCCAGTTTTTTGTTAATGTGGTGCTGAGGAATGGAATCCAGGGTTTCATACATGCTAGGCAAGCTTCATTTTCAGCCCAAGGTTTTATGTTTTGTTTTTTCAGTGTTGTTGCTTCTAAGGTACTGTATGATGTTCTTTCATTTTCTTTGCTTTTTACCTCTTTTCTTCTTTTTCCCTTTAATTTTATTCTCTGTAGTCACTGTGTTGAATTCGGGTACCCTGTGTCTTGTACATAGGTTTATGTGATTTGGGGAATGGAGAGGGTATAACAAAATGGTAAAAAAAAAAAAAAAAGGAAAAAGGGTGAACCAATTGAACAGTGATACTTGGAAGACACTAAACGGAAATGAACTGAACAATCTGGGTGGAGAGGGGGCTGAGGGTAGGAAAACAGAGAAAAATGAGGGAGGGGATAACAATTTTCTTAAGAAATATGTTCATTACTTATGTAACCGTATGCCAACTATATATTGACTTAACAAAATAAATTAACTTAAAAAATAATTTAGCCGGGTATGGTGGCTCACACTTGTAAATGTAGCTACTCAAGAGGCTGGGATCCAAGGATAGCAGTTCAAAGTCAGCCTGGGCACTGAAGTCCATGTGACTCTTATCTCCAATTAACCACCAGAAACCCAGAAGTGGCCCTATGGCTCAAGGGATAGGGCAGTAGTCTTGAGCTGAAAAGCTCAGTGACAAGACCCAGGTGCAGAATTGCAGTCCCATGACTTGAATGATGAATGATACTAGCCAGGCTCTGTGCGCTCACACTTGGAATCCTATCTACACAGAATCAGGTTTGAATCCAGCCCAAACAAATTGCATGATATTCTGATTTACAGTTCATTACCAAAAATCTGGAAGTGGAGCTGTGGATAAAGTGGTAGAACACTAGCCTGAAGCAAAAAAAAACTTTTAAGGACAGTTCCCAGGCCCTGGGTTCAAGTCCCAGGACTTGCATAAAACAAACAAAATGTGACGCTGAGTCCTCCATCATTTGGTGTTATAGTTCAATATTCTTGATATGCGTTTTAGAAATTAAGTCCCTAGCAAATACTCTCCCCTGAAATTCTGCTTCATAGCTGATTCATAGAATTTCGGCATCATTACTATCACCTACCAGTTAGCATAGCAGTCTACTACTGAAAATTTGAAGAAAACTTTTGAGTAATCCTAATAAATCTGTGTATCATCTGCACACACATCAAATCAGCAGGAGCTATGTTCTACTATTATATAAATGTATTTAATCCCTTCTTGACTTAATGAGCCTTAAAGAGTAAAGCATATGAAGTAGTTATGAAACTAACAGTCACCATTCTTCTACCTAATATTGTAATATAAGTTTATAAATGCAAGGAATATTCTGAAGTGTGCAGAAGATAGCTTCTAATTATAATATTCTCATGAAGTATAGTTTTTAAGAAACATGTTGCTTGCTTTGGGAAAGCAAAGGCAAGGAAAAATGATATAAGTAAGTTCCCTATTTATCAGAAGGAAAATACTATTGGGTTTAGATCAACTTCATTCATTCCGTGCTGATGAAACAAATATTTGCAATTCCTGAGGCCAATCACTTCATTGTGATGCACAATCAGCCAGCTTAGATCAATCTTCCAAAAAAGGAAAGGAACAAATGAGAAGCAATTAAGGTTTCCAAAATGAACCAGGTGGTGGTGGCAGCTCACACTTGAAATTCTATCTACTCAAGGCCTGAAATCCAGGGATCTGGATTAAGTCTGTCTGGGATGAAGATATTACTGTCTGTAACATCATCTATGTTATCACAGCCCAGCTGATACACTCTGCCCAACAGGTTCCAAACACCAAAGTCCATCTCCTATCTGAAATACTACCAAACGTACTCACATATTATTTCCTCTTTGGGAGATAGTTGAAACATGTACCAGAAACATTTCCCTGGCTTCAGAGTGGAAGTGGAAATATATACTCAATAGAATCCCATCTAGTAAATTACAGTCAATCATCGTTCCTCACATCTTGTTAGTTAAATTGAACAATGAGTGTTTGGATCAGAAGCAATGTGTATGAGCATACATGTTGTAAAAGTACTGTAATCCTAGCTACTCAAGATAAGCTGAGAACTGAGGATTCCAGTTCAAAATCACCCACGCAATACATTCCATAAGATTTTTACCTCTAATTAACCAGCAAAAAACAGAGCGTTGAATTGTGATTAAAATGCCACAGCCCAAAGCTTTGCATTAAAGTACTAGGGGGTAGCATTCAGGATGCCCACTCCCTCCACTCCCTTTTAACATACTAATTACAATAAAAAAATGAAAAAAAAGAAAGTTGTAGTGTGTGGGGAGGATGATGGGGTCAAATACATTTCTTCTTAGAAATTTACCTCATCTGGTTGCCCTGGATTTTCCTGGCCTTCTTCTTAGAGAAAGTTCTGTTATACTGGATTTGTGGCTTGGCAATGATCTAGCATGTACATCTTCAAGTAAGACATCCACAACTTCCATTCCTGAGATTCGAGTTTCCTGACCTTTGGCAACAGCACAGCAACATCTTTCTTCCTCCTGAGCCACAGGCCAAGTGAGCTGGCTTGAGCTGGTTGTTAGTTACAGTGGCATGGTTACCAGGGTTCCATATTCTGTTCCATTGTGAGGGAGGCAGGGTCACCTTTCAGGGCCCAATGACCAAAGATCCTTGCTCACAAAAGACCTCACCAAAGACATACTGGAGGCTGAATCTCTCCTCCAGTCTCACAATATACATGTGGATGTAGTATACAGCACACCTTATTTGTCCAATCCCAATGTCTTCCACTAGGCCCAACTACCAGTCTGGTCTCAGGCTCAAGGAGCCTTTCTTAGGTAAGATCCAAACTTAAGGGTCAATATTGCCCTCATCCTTTACAAAACATTTGCTTCACAGTGCCTTCTCTGCCTGCATTTTGCCCCTTGTCGAATTTTTTTTTGTTTTTGCTAGTCTTGGGAATTGACCTCAGAGTGTGAACATTGTTCTTGGGCTTTCTTTAGGCTTTAGCTGTCCCACCGAGCCACAGCACGACTTGCAGCGTTTTCTATGTATGTGGTAATGAGGAATCAAACGTGAGGCTTACTGCTTGGTAGCCAAGGACTCTCCCACTAGGTCAAACACACAGGGCATCTTGCACATATTTTTGACGTCAATCTACTAGGATATTATTAGGTTTCTGTATCCTAATCAATTTTTTCCTGATGATTAGCTTTGCTGTCAAGTGTAAAAAATGCAAGAGGGAAAAACACAGAAGAATTAGTGAAATTAAAAAAAAGCATTAGACACAGTTAAGTGTTCATTCTTTGTAGGAGAAAGGATATTTGGATATGATGATGATGATGATGATGACTTTATAATTACTATGTCAGGGTTGAGAGTTTGGCATAGTGGTAGAGTGCTTGCCTCGCATCCATGAAGATCTGGGTTTGATTGCTCAGTACCTGAACAAGAGGAAAGCAAAAACAAGGTGATAAGTGAAAAAGAAGAAGCCATAAAGGAGGCCATAATAAAGGTTTTTCAAAGAAAGATGGATGAATTCAAAGAATCCAAAAATAAAAACGTGACCAAACTCCAGCAAATGTCCAAAGAAAATAAAGCTCCTGAGCTAACCACTCAAAAGGAAACCAAGGAGATAAAGAAATCCATACATGATCTAAAACAAGGGATGCAAGGCATCAAAAGTGAGCAATTAGAAGCAAGGGAGATGAAAAATAAAGTAGATAGCTTTGATATCAGGTTAGACATTGCAGAGGAGAGAATTTCCGTGGCTGAAGATAATTTAGGTATTATAAAGAACAGAAAATGAGTCAATCCAAATCTAGGAAATATGAGAGAGCGCTTCAGGAGGTCCAAGATACAATTAGGAAGCCTAATTTAAGGCTAGTTGGTATTGAGGAGGGCGTGGAGAAAGAGGTCAATGGTATTGGAAATATACTTCAGGGAATCATCTCAGAGAATTTCCCAAATATCCAGAAGGTCAGGCCCATCCACATACGAGAAGCTTTTAGAACCCCAAATAGACCTGACCAGAAAAGAACATCCCACCGCCACATTGTGATCCGAACTGGATCAATAGAAACGAAAGGAAAGATCCTAAAGGCAGCCAGGGAAAAGGGATCAGTAACCTACAAAGGCAAACCAATCAGAATAACCCCAGATTTCTCAGCAGAGACCATGCAAGCACGAAGTGACTGGAAGCATATATGTCATGCCTTTATATCAAATAACTACCAACCAAGAATACTGTAGCCAGCTAAGCTCTCATTCATAACTGAGGGAACAATAAAAACATTCCATTCCAGGGAAAAGCTGCAACAATATGTCGAAAGAAAACCAACACTACAGAGAATTCTCAAAGATGCTCTATACATAGAAAACCAAAATAAATGCAATATAGGGAAAGAAATGGCACGTAAACAGCATACCATCTAAGGACCACAAGAACTGTCAAGACACAGGCCCTACTAAAAGCTTTTAAAAATGGTAGGAACTAATAAATATCTCTCAATCCTAACTCTCAATATCAATGGACTTAACTCTCCAATTAAACGGCATAGGTTGTCTAGTTGGATCAAAAAGCAAGAGCCATCGTTCTTCTGACTTCAAGAGACACATCTTACCCCAAAACAATCATCTTTTGAAAGTGAGAGGTTGGAATAAACTCTATCAAGCTAACTGCCCCCATAAACAGGCTAGAGTTGCCATCCTCATATCAGATACAATAGACTTCAAACTAAAATTAGTAAGAAAAGACAAAGAAGGTTACTACATACTACTAAAGGGATCTTTCCTCCCGGAAGACATAACAATCCTAAATATTTACACACCCAATCCCGGAGCTCCAAACTTCATCAAGCAAACTTTACTTACACTGAAACCATACATAGATCGAAACACAGTGATTGTTGGTGAGTTTAACACACCACTCTCACCTATGGACAGATCAACAAGGCAAAAACTCAAAAGAGAAACCTTAGAACTGAACAACTATATAGACCAACTAGATCTAACAGACATCTGCAGAATATTCCACCCAGTAACACCACAATATACGTTTTTCTCAGCAGCACATGGAACATTTTCCAAAATAGAACACATCTTAGGCCATAAAGCAAACCTGGACAGATTCAGAAACACTGAAATTATTCCATGCACACTCTCAGACCATAAAGCCATCAAATTGGAGCTGAACACACATCTCCACCAAAGAAAACCCTGTAACTCATGGAGACTGAACCACACATTGTTGAATCAAAAACAATGGGTAATCGAAGAGATCAGAACACATATCCAACTGTTTATGAAATTTAACAATAAGGAGCACACAAATATCAACTCCTTAGGGACACAACAAAGGCAGTACTCAGAGGAAAATTTATAGCTCAGAGTGCCTACAACAGCAAGTTGGAAAAATGGCAAAGCAACTAGTTAATGTCTCACCTTAACCTCCTGGAAAAAGAGCAACCAACCAACCCTAAACCCATTAGGAGAAAGCAAATTATTAAAATCAAAGCAGAATTAAATGATTTGGAATAAAAAAAAACTATAGAAAGAATCAACAAAACAAGGAGTTGGTTCTTGAAAGAATTAACAAAATTGACAAGCCCTTAGCAAATCTTACCCAAAAAAGAAGAGAGCATATCGAAATAAACAAAATCGCAGATGAAAATGGTAATATCACGACAGAAATTACCAAGATCCAGAATATCATGAGGGAATACTTCTCAAACCTTTACGCCAACAAATTTGAGAATCTAGAAGAAATGGATGAATTCCTAGACAATATTAACATACACACACTGAACCAAGAAGAGCTAACCCAACTCAACAGGCCTATTTCAAGCTCTGAAATAGAAATGGAAATTAGACAACTTCCACTTAAAAAGAGCCCAGGGCCAGATGGATTCACAGCTGAATTCTATAAGGTCTTCAAAGCAGAGCTCACACCAATACTCCTCAAGCTCTTCAACGAAATTGTAAATGAAGGTTCTTTACCAAACTGATTCTGTGAAGCCAGCATATCCCTCATCCCCAAACCAGACAGAGATTCATCAAAGAAAGAGATCTATAGACCCATTTCTTTGATGAACATCGATGCAAAACTTCTCAACAAAATACTGGCCAACCGTCTACAACAACTCATCAAAAATATTATACACTATGATCAAACTGGATTCATCACAGGGAGGCAAAGCTGGTTCAACATACACAAATCAATTAATATAATTCAACACATCAACAGGAGCAGGGATAAAATCACATGATTGTCTCAATAGATGCGGAAAAGGCATTTGACAAGATCCAAAACCCCTTTATGTTAAAAGATGTGGAGAAACTAGGAATCCATGGAACATTTCTCAATGTAATAAAGGCTGTGTATGAGAAACCCACTGCTAGTATTATACTTAATGGTGAAAATCTAAAGCCATTTCCTCTAACATCAGGAACGAGACAAGGATGCCCACTCTCTCCACTCCTTTTTAACATAGTACTAGAATTCCTAGGCAGTGCAATAAGGCAAGAAGCAAGCATAAAGGGGATCCAAGTAGGGAAAGAGGAAATAAAACTATCCCTCTTTACAGATGACATGATTCTGTATTTAAAGAATCCTATAGACTCTACTCCCAGGTCCTTGAGCTGATTCAAAGCTTTGGAAGTGTAGCAGGCCATAAAATCAACCCTCACAAATCAACTGCCTTACTTTACGCCAACACTGAGAGGAACGAGGCAATAATCAGGAAAGAAAATCCTTTCACAATAGCCTCAAAGAAAATAAAGTACCTAGCAATTAGCTTAACTAAGAATGTAAAGGACTGTTTAGATGAAAACTTTAAAACCCTAAAAAAGGAAATTAAAGCAGAACTAAGGAAATGGAAAAACCTCCCGTGCTCCTGGATTGGAAGAATCAACATTGTGAAAATGACAATCTTGCCAAGGGCTATCTACAAATTCAATGTAATACCCATCAACATCCCAATGTCATTCTTTAAAGACATAGAAGAGGCAATTCAAAATTTCATATGGAATAATAAAAGACCCCGTATAGCAAAAACACTTCTTAGGAGAAAGAACAGCGCTGGAGGAATTTCAATTCCAAACTTAAGGCTCTATTACAGAGCTATAATTCTCAAAACAGCTTGTTACTGGCACAAGAACAGGCCTGAAGTCCAATGGAGTAGAACTGCGGACCCAGATATTAAACCACAGACCTATGGCCACCTAATCTTTGACCAGGGAGCCAAAAAAATAGAATGGAAGAAAGATAGCCTCTTCAACAAGTTGTGCTGGCAGAACTGGTTAAACACCTGCAGAAAACTAAAGTTGGATCCTTCTTTGTCACCTTGCACTAGAATTAACTCCAAATGGATCAAAGACGTGGAGGTAAAAGCTGACACACTAAAAAGTTTACAGGAAGGAATAGGAGATACACTAGGCCTCCTTGGTACAGGTCGAAACTTTCTTAATAAGGACCAAGAATCACAACAAATCAGAGAAAGGCTGGATAAGTGGGACTGCATTAAACTGCAGAGCTTTTGTATGGCAACGGATATAGCTAGTAAACTAATCAGGAAGCCTACAGAGTGGGAGAAGATCTTCACCACCCAAACAACGGAACAAGGCCTCAAATCTAAAATATATCAACAACTCAAAAAATTGAATCACTCCAAAACTAACCTCCAAAGTAACACCCATCCCATTACAAAATGGGCCAAAGACTTAAAGAGAGTCTTCTCTGAAGAAGAAACAAAAATGGCCTATAGACACATGAAGAAATGCTCAACATCTCTGGTCATAAAAGAAATGCAAATCAAAACAAGTCTAAGATTCCACCTAACTCCAGTTAGAATGGCCAGGATCAGGAAAACGAATGACAACAGATGCTGGAGGGGATGTGGTCAGGAGGGATCACTACTACACTGTTGGTGGGAGTGCAAACTCGTTCAACCACTATGGAAAGCAGTGCGGCAGTGCCTCAAAACGCTAAACATACAACTCCCCTATGACCCAGCAATTCCAGTACTTGGCATTTACCCAACAATCCAGAAACAAGGGCATACTAAACCCACTAGCACAACAATGTTCATTGCAGCACTATTCACCATAGCAAAGATATGGAACCAACCCAGATGTCCCTCAGTTGATGAGTGGATCAACAAGTTGTGGTATTTGTACACAATGGAATTCTATGCTGCTGTCAGAAAGAATGACATCGCCCCATTTGTTAGGAAATGGAAAGGCTTAGAACAAATCATATTAAGTGAAGTAAGCCAGACTCAAAGGAACTTAGGCTCAGTGGTTTCCCTCATTCGTCATAATCAGTAGAAACCTTGGGCTCTACTAGCAGAGATTGTCAATAGAGCAAAAGGACATATGTAAGGCCATATAATGTGAAGCTAATTGAAAGGACCTCCAGGATATTGACACAAAAGCCATATAATGAATGATTGTTGTCCTTAATGTACTATGTTGTCTCTCATCTCGCTTGCTGTCCCTTGGTTATCCCATATTGGTATAGTATCTCACTTTGTTATCTGACATATTGAATTTATTTGTATTTGGATATTTGAAATTTGATAGGGAAGGGGGGAAAACCAAGACGGGTGGGGGGTGTGGGGTTGGAGGGAAATGGGTACCAAGACATGTGAAAGGGTATCAATGTATGTGAATTAATGCACCTTCTATCTGGCAAATGTCATCTAACCCTTTTACTAATTACAATAAAAAAATGAAAAAAAAGAAAGTTGTAGTGTGTGGGGAGGATTATGGGGTCAAATACATTTCTTCTTAGAAATTTACCTCATCTGGTTGCCCTGGATTTTCCTGGCCTTCTTCTTAGAGAAAGTTCTGTTATACTGGATTTGTGGCTTGGCAATGATCTAGCATGTACAGCTTCGAGTAAGATATCCACAACTTCCATGCCTGAGACTCGAGTTTCCTGACCTTTGGCAACAGCACAGCAACATCTTTCTTCCTCCTGAGCCACAGGCCAAGTGAGCTGGCTTGAGCTGATTGTTAGTTACAGTGGCTTGGTTCCCAGAGTTCCATATTCTGTTCCATTGTGAGGGGGGCAGGGTCACCTTTCAGGGCCCAATGACCAAAGATCCTTGCTCACAAAAGACCTCACCAAAGACATACTGGAGGCTGAATCTCTCCTCCAATCTCACAATATACATGTGGATGTAGTATACAGCACACCTTATTTGTCCAATCCCAATGTCTTCCACTAGGCCCAACTACCAGTCTGCTCTCAGGCTCAAGGAGCCTTTCTTAGGTAAGATCCAAACTTAAGGGTCAATATTGCCCTCATCCTTTACAAAACATTTGCTTCACAGTGCCTTCTCTGCCTGCATTTTGCCCCTTGTCGAATTTTTTTTTGTTTTTGCTAGTCTTGGGACTTGACCTCAGAGTGTGAACATTGTTCTTGGGCTTTCTTTAGGCTTTAGCTGTCCCACTGAGCCACAGCACCACTTGCAGCGTTTTCTATGTATGTGGTAATGAGGAATCAAACGTGAGGCTTACTGCTTGGTAGCCAAGGACTCTCCCACTAGGTCAAACACACAGGGCATCTTGCACATATTTTTGACGTCAATCTACTAGGATATTATTAGGGTTCTGTATCCTAATCAATTTTTTCCTGATGATTACCTTTGCTGTCATGTGTAAAAAATGCAAGAGGGAAAAACACAGAAGAATTAGTGAAATTAAAAAAAAAGCATTAGACACAGTTAAGTGTTCATTCTTTGTAGGAGAAAGGATATTTGGATATGATGATGATGATGATGATGATGATGATGATGATGATGATGATGACTTTATAATTACTATGTCAGGGTTGAGAGTTTGGCATAGTGGTAGAGTGCTTGCCTAGCATCCATGAAGATCTGGGTTTGATTGCTCAGTACCACATAGATAGAAAATCTAGATGTGGCACTGTGGCTCAAGTGGCAGAGGGCTAGACTTGAGAAAACCCGAGGACAGTGCTCAGGCCCTGAATTCAAGCCCCAAGACTGGCAGAAAGATAAAAGAAAATAAAAATGCTTTTTACGAGCTAATTCACTCACAGCATTTGCTTCTGAAATCTTCGCTTCTGCATCTTGTGAAATACCCCTTTCCCTCAACGTAGAGAAGAAAAACAGATCCATCCCATGGTCCACTGTGAGGCCACTGGTTGGGCTAAGAGCTAGTCGTGCAGCAACACATAAGTTTTATTCTAATACTTTCCAAACTTTGTACTCAAATATGCTACCTACTTAGGTCAGTTATCCTTATGCTATAAATTTTCTTCATTACTACAATATTCTTACACTCCTACGTTAATCCTCTTGCACCTCCCCTGACCTCTCTCATTCTTTTTTTCTATCTCTGGACCTCTGCTCGTCTTTCAACCCTTATACTGCACGGATCTACACTTGATGGCTGTTGAGCAATATTGTATATGTAGGTGGTTAATTATTCTCTAGGCTCAGAGGGACTTAAAGACAATAGAGATTGGATTGAGAGGCTTATTGTTTTGGGTATAAATCGCTTATCAGTGGTTGTATTAGGCTGGTCTGTAAGTGCACACAAAGAAAGAGTGATAATACCAATCAAAACTTGTGAACATCTAGTGTCTGCCAGCTACAGAGGTCTAGGTTGGTTATATCTGAAAAACTATAATCGTATTTAGTAGTAATCTTGCTCCCATTTTCAAATGGGCAGAACAAGAAACTGAAGAAAAATGTCAAATCAAGAAACAACATCCCCCACCCAATGTAAACAGACAATGGAACAGTCACTGGCAAACCTAGAGGAGAGTCTTCCAATTGCTACACAAATGCAATTGATAAACATCATTAATGAAAAATGTGAAAATATAAAGAAAGAGATAATGGAGGAAGCCATACCTGAACAAGAGGAAAGCAAAAACAAGGTGATAAGTGAAAAAGAAGAAGCCATAAAGGAGGCCATAATAAAGGTTTTTCAAAGAAAGATGGATGAAATCAAAGAATCCACAAATAAAAACGTGACCAAACTCCAGCAAATGTCCAAAGAAAATAAAGCTACTGAGCTAACCACTCAAAAGGAAATCAAGGAGATAAAGAAATCCATACATGATCTAAAACAAGGGATGCAAGGCATCAAAAGTGAGCAATTAGAAGCAAGGGAGATGAAAAATAAAGTAGATAGCTTTGATAGCAGGTTAGACATTGCAGAGGAGAGAATTTCCGTGGCTGAAGATAATTTAGGTATTATAAAGAACAGAAAATGAGTCAATCCAAATCTAGGAAATATGAGAGAGCGCTTCAGGAGGTCCAAGATACAATTAGGAAGCCTAATTTAAGGCTAGTTGGTATTGAGGAGGGCGTGGAGAAAGAGGTCAATGGTATTGGAAATATACTTCAGGGAATCATCTCAGAGAATTTCCCAAATATCCAGAAGGGCAGGCCCATCCAGATACGAGAAGCTTTTACAACCCCAAACAGACCTGACCAGAAAGGAACATCCCACCGCCACATTGTGATCCGAACTGGATCAATAGAAACGAAAGGAAAGATCCTAAAGGCAGCCAGGGAAAAGGGATCAGTAACCTACAAAGGCAAACCAATCAGAATAACCCCAGATTTCTCAGCAGAGACCATGCAAGCACGAAGTGACTGGAAGCATATATGTCATGCCCTTAAATCAAATAACTACCAACCAAGAATACTGTAGCCAGCTAAGCTCTCATTCATAACTGAGGGAAAAATAAAAACATTCCATTCCAGGGAAAAGCTGCAACAATATGTCGAAACAAAACCAACACTACAGAGAATTCTCAAAGATGCTCTATACATAGAAAACCAAAATAAATGCAATATAGGGAAAGAAATGGCACCTAAACAGCATACCATCTAAGGACCACAAGAACTGTCAAGACACAGGCCCTACTAAAAGCTTTTAAAAATGGTAGGAACTAATAAATATCTCTCAATCCTAACTCTCAGTATCAATGGACTTAACTCTCCAATTAAACGGCATAGGTTGTCTAGTTGGATCAAAAAGCAAGAGCCATCGTTCTGCTGACCTCGAGAGACACATCTTACCCCAAAACAATCATCTTTTGAAAGTGAGAGGTTGGAATAAACTCTATCAAGCTAACTGCCCCCATAAACAGGCTAGAGTTGCCATCCTCATATCAGATACAATAGACTTCAAACTAAAATTAGTAAGAAAAGACAAAGAAGGTTACTACATACTACTAAAGGGATCTTTCCTCCCGGAAGACATAACAATCCTAAATATTTACACACCCAATCCCGGAGCTCCAAACTTCATCAAGCAAACTTTACTTACACTGAAACCATACATAGATCGAAACACAGTGATTGTTGGTGAGTTTAACACACCACTCTCACCTATGGACAGATCAACAAGGCAAAAACTCAAAAGAGAAACCTTAGAACTGAACAACTATATAGACCAACTAGATCTAACAGACATCTGCAGAATATTCCACCCAGTAACACCACAATATACGTTTTTCTCAGCAGCACATGGAACATTTTCCAAAATAGACCACATCTAAGGCCATAAAACAAACCTGGACAGATTCAGAAACACTGAAATTATTCCATGCACACTCTCAGACCATAAAGGCATCAAATTGGAGCTGAACACACATCTCCACCAAAGAAAACCCTGTAACTCATGGAGACTGAACAACACATTGTTGAATCAAAAACAATGGGTAATCGAAGAGATCAGAACAGATATCCAACTGTTTATGAAATTTAACAATAAGGAGCACACAAATATCAACTCCTTAGGGACACAACAAAGGCAGTACTCAGAGGAAAATTTATAGCGCGGAGGGCCTACAACAGCATGTTGGAAAAATGGCAAACCAACTAGTTAATGTCTCACCTTAACCTCCTGGAAAAAGAGCAACAAACCAACCCTAAACCCATTAGGAGAAAGCAAATTATTAAAATCAAAGCAGAATTAAATGATTTGGAATAAAAAAAACTATAGAAAGAATCAATAAAACAAGGAGTTGGTTCTTGAAAGAATTAACAAAATTGACAAGCCCTTAGCAAATCTTACCAAAAAAAGAAGAGAGCATATCGAAATAAACAAAATCGCAGAAGAAAATGGTAATATCACGACAGAAATTACCAAGATCCAGAATAACATGAGGAATACTTCTCAAAACTTTACGCCAACAAATTTGAGAATCTAGAAGAAATGGATGAATTCCTAGACAATATTAACATACCCACACTGAACCAAGAAGGGCTAACCCAACTCAACAGACCTATTTCAAGCTCTGAAATAGAAATGGAAATTAGACAACTTCCACTTAAAAAGAGCCCAGGGCCAGATGGATTCACAGCTGAATCGTATAAGGTCTTCAAAGCAAAGCTCACACCAATACTCCTCAAGCTCTTCAACGAAATTGAAAATGAAGGTCCTTTACCAAACTGATTCTGTGAAGCCAGCATATCCCTCATCCCCAAACCAGACAGAGATTCATCAAAGAAAGAGATCTATAGACCCATTTCTTTGATGAACATCGATGCAAAACTTCTCAACAAAATACTGGCCAACCGTCTACCACAACTCATCAAAAAATATACACTATGATCAAACTGGATTCATCACAGGGAGGGAAAGCTGGTTCAACATACACAAATCAATTAATATAATTCAACACATCAACAGGAGCAGGGATAAAATCACATGATTATCTCAATAGATGCGGAAAAGGCATTTGACAAGATCCAAAACCCCTTTATGTTAAAAGATGTGGAGAAACTAGGAATCCATGGAACATTTCTCAATGTAATAAAGGCTGTGTATGAGAAACCCACTGCTAGTATTATACTTAATGGTGAAAATCTAAAGCCATTCCCTCTGAAATCAGGAACGAGACAAGGATGCCCACTCCCTCCACTCCTTTTTAACATAGTACTAGAATTCCTAGGCAGTGCAATAAGGCAAGAAGCAAGCATAAAGGGGATCCAAGTAGGGAAAGAGGAAATAAAACTATCCCTCTCTTCAGATGACGTAATTCTGTATTTAAAGAATCCTATAGACTCTACTCCCAAGCTCCTTGAGCTGATTCAAAGCTTTGGAAGGGTAGCAGGCCATAAAATCAACCCTCACAAATCAACTGCCTTACTTTACACCAACACTGAGAGGAACGAGGCAATAATCAGGAAAGAAAATCCTTTCACAATAGCCTCAAAGAAAATAAAGTACCTAGCAATTAGCTTAACTAAGAATGTAAAGGACCGTTTAGATGAAAACTTTAAAACCCTAAAAAAGGAAATTAAAGCAGAACTAAGGAAATGGAAAAACCTCCTGTGCTCCTGGATTGGAAGAATCAACATTGTGAAAATGACAATCTTGCCAAGGGCTATCTACAAATTCAATGTAATACCCATCAACATCCCAATGTCATTCTTTAAAGACATAGAAGAGGCAATTCAAAATTTCATATGGAATAATAAAAGACCCCGTATAGCAAAAACACTTCTTAGGAGAAAGAACAGCGCTGGAGGAATTTCAATTCCAAACTTAAGGCTCTATTACAGAGCTATAATTCTCAAAACAGCTTGTTACTGGCACAAGAACAGGCCTGAAGTCCAATGGAGTAGAACTGCGGACCCAGATATTAAACCACAGACCTATGGCCACCTAATCTTTGACCAGGGAGCCAAAAAAATAGAATGGAAGAAAGATAGCCTCTTCAACAAGTTGTGCTGGCAGAACTGGTTAAACACCTGCAGAAAACTAAAGTTGGATCCTTCTTTGTCACCTTGCACTAGAATTAACTCCAAATGGATCAAAGACGTGGAGGTAAAAGCTGACACACTAAAAAGTTTACAGGAAGGAATAGGAGATACACTAGGCCTCCTTGGTACAGGTCGAAACTTTCTTAATAAGGACCAAGAATCACAACAAATCAGAGAAAGGCTGGATAAGTGGGACTGCATTAAACTGCAGAGCTTTTGTATGGCAACGGATATAGCTAGTAAACTAATCAGGAAGCCTACAGAGTGGGAGAAGATCTTCACCACCCAAACAACGGAACAAGGCCTCATATCTAAAATATATCAACAACTCAAAAAATTGAATCACTCCAAAACTAACCTCCAAAGTAACACCCATCCCATTACAAAATGGGCCAAAGACTTAAAGAGAGTCTTCTCTGAAGAAGAAACAAAAATGGCCTATAGACACATGAAGAAATGCTCAACATCTCTGGTCATAAAAGAAATGCAAATCAAAACAAGTCTAAGATTCCACCTAACTCCAGTTAGAATGGCCAGGATCAGGAAAACGAATGACAACAGATGCTGGAGGGGATGTGTTCAGGAGGGATCACTACTACACTGTTGGTGGGAGTGCAAACTCGTTCAACCACTATGGAAAGCAGTGCGGCAGTGCCTCAAAACGCTAAACATACAACTCCCCTATGACCCAGCAATTCCAGTACTTGGCATTTACCCAACAATCCAGAAACAAGGGCATACTAAACCCACTAGCACAACAATGTTCATTGCAGCACTATTCACCATAGCAAAGATATGGAACCAACCCAGATGTCCCTCAGTTGATGAGTGGATCAACAAGTTGTGGTATTTGTACACAATGGAATTCTATGCTGCTGTCAGAAAGAATGACATCGCCCCATTTGTTAGGAAATGGAAAGGCTTAGAACAAATCATATTAAGTGAAGTAAGCCAGACTCAAAGGAACTTAGGCTCAGTGGTTTCCCTCATTCGTCATAATCAGTAGAAACCTTGGGCTCTACTAGCAGAGATTGTCAATAGAGCAAAAGGACATATGTAAGGCCATATAATGTGAAGCTAATTGAAAGGACCTCCAGGATATTGACACAAAAGCCATATAATGAATGATTGTTGTCCTTAATGTACTATGTTGTCTCTCATCTCGCTTGCTGTCCCTTGGTTATCCCATATTGGTATAGTATCTCACTTTGTTATCTGACATATTGAATTTATTTGTATTTGGATATTTGAAATTTGATAGGGAAGGGGGGAAAACCAAGACGGGTGGGGGGTGTGGGGTTGGAGGGAAATGGGTACCAAGACATGTGAAAGGGTATCAATGTATGTGAATTAATGCACCTTCTATCTGGCAAATGTCATCTAACCCTTTTACTAATTACAATAAAAAAATGAAAAAAAAGAAAGTTGTAGTGTGTGGGGAGGATTATGGGGTCAAATACATTTCTTCTTAGAAATTTACCTCATCTGGTTGCCCTGGATTTTCCTGGCCTTCTTCTTAGAGAAAGTTCTGTTATACTGGATTTGTGGCTTGGCAATGATCTAGCATGTACAGCTTCGAGTAAGATATCCACAACTTCCATGCCTGAGACTCGAGTTTCCTGACCTTTGGCAACAGCACAGCAACATCTTTCTTCCTCCTGAGCCACAGGCCAAGTGAGCTGGCTTGAGCTGATTGTTAGTTACAGTGGCTTGGTTCCCAGAGTTCCATATTCTGTTCCATTGTGAGGGGGGCAGGGTCACCTTTCAGGGCCCAATGACCAAAGATCCTTGCTCACAAAAGACCTCACCAAAGACATACTGGAGGCTGAATCTCTCCTCCAATCTCACAATATACATGTGGATGTAGTATACAGCACACCTTATTTGTCCAATCCCAATGTCTTCCACTAGGCCCAACTACCAGTCTGCTCTCAGGCTCAAGGAGCCTTTCTTAGGTAAGATCCAAACTTAAGGGTCAATATTGCCCTCATCCTTTACAAAACATTTGCTTCACAGTGCCTTCTCTGCCTGCATTTTGCCCCTTGTCGAATTTTTTTTTGTTTTTGCTAGTCTTGGGACTTGACCTCAGAGTGTGAACATTGTTCTTGGGCTTTCTTTAGGCTTTAGCTGTCCCACTGAGCCACAGCACCACTTGCAGCGTTTTCTATGTATGTGGTAATGAGGAATCAAACGTGAGGCTTACTGCTTGGTAGCCAAGGACTCTCCCACTAGGTCAAACACACAGGGCATCTTGCACATATTTTTGACGTCAATCTACTAGGATATTATTAGGGTTCTGTATCCTAATCAATTTTTTCCTGATGATTACCTTTGCTGTCATGTGTAAAAAATGCAAGAGGGAAAAACACAGAAGAATTAGTGAAATTAAAAAAAAAGCATTAGACACAGTTAAGTGTTCATTCTTTGTAGGAGAAAGGATATTTGGATATGATGATGATGATGATGATGATGATGATGATGATGATGATGATGATGACTTTATAATTACTATGTCAGGGTTGAGAGTTTGGCATAGTGGTAGAGTGCTTGCCTAGCATCCATGAAGATCTGGGTTTGATTGCTCAGTACCACATAGATAGAAAATCTAGATGTGGCACTGTGGCTCAAGTGGCAGAGGGCTAGACTTGAGAAAACCCGAGGACAGTGCTCAGGCCCTGAATTCAAGCCCCAAGACTGGCAGAAAGATAAAAGAAAATAAAAATGCTTTTTACGAGCTAATTCACTCACAGCATTTGCTTCTGAAATCTTCGCTTCTGCATCTTGTGAAATACCCCTTTCCCTCAACGTAGAGAAGAAAAACAGATCCATCCCATGGTCCACTGTGAGGCCACTGGTTGGGCTAAGAGCTAGTCGTGCAGCAACACATAAGTTTTATTCTAATACTTTCCAAACTTTGTACTCAAATATGCTACCTACTTACCAACTTAGGTCAGTTATCCTTATGCTATAAATTTTCTTCATTACTACAATATTCTTACACTCCTACGTTAATCCTCTTGCACCTCCCCTGACCTCTCTCATTCTTTTTTTCTATCTCTGGACCTCTGCTCGTCTTTCAACCCTTATACTGCACGGATCTACACTTGATGGCTGTTGAGCAATATTGTATATGTAGGTGGTTAATTATTCTCTAGGCTCAGAGGGACTTAAAGACAATAGAGATTGGATTGAGAGGCTTATTGTTTTGGGTATAAATCGCTTATCAGTGGTTGTATTAGGCTGGTCTGTAAGTGCACACAAAGAAAGAGTGATAATACCAATCAAAACTTGTGAACATCTAGTGTCTGCCAGCTACAGAGGTCTAGGTTGGTTATATCTGAAAAACTATAATCGTATTTAGTAGTAATCTTGCTCCCATTTTCAAATGGGCAGAACAAGAAACTGAAGAAAAATGTCAAATCAAGAAACAACATCCCCCACCCAATGTAAACAGACAATGGAACAGTCACTGGCAAACCTAGAGGAGAGTCTTCCAATTGCTACACAAATGCAATTGATAAACATCATTAATGAAAAATGTGAAAATATAAAGAAAGAGATAATGGAGGAAGCCATACCTGAACAAGAGGAAAGCAAAAACAAGGTGATAAGTGAAAAAGAAGAAGCCATAAAGGAGGCCATAATAAAGGTTTTTCAAAGAAAGATGGATGAAATCAAAGAATCCACAAATAAAAACGTGACCAAACTCCAGCAAATGTCCAAAGAAAATAAAGCTACTGAGCTAACCACTCAAAAGGAAATCAAGGTGATAAAGAAATCCATACATGATCTAAAACAAGGGATGCAAGGCATCAAAAGTGAGCAATTAGAAGCAAGGGAGATGAAAAATAAAGTAGATAGCTTTGATAGCAGGTTAGACATTGCAGAGGAGAGAATTTCCGTGGCTGAAGATAATTTAGGTATTATAAAGAACAGAAAATGAGTCAATCCAAATCTAGGAAATATGAGAGAGCGCTTCAGGAGGTCCAAGATACAATTAGGAAGCCTAATTTAAGGCTAGTTGGTATTGAGGAGGGCGTGGAGAAAGAGGTCAATGGTATTGGAAATATACTTCAGGGAATCATCTCAGAGAATTTCCCAAATATCCAGAAGGGCAGGCCCATCCAGATACGAGAAGCTTTTACAACCCCAAACAGACCTACCAGAAAGGAACATCCCACCGCCACATTGTGATCCGAACTGGATCAATAGAAACGAAAGGAAAGATCCTAAAGGCAGCCAGGGAAAAGGGATCAGTAACCTACAAAGGCAAACCAATCAGAATAACCCCAGATTTCTCAGCAGAGACCATGCAAGCACGAAGTGACTGGAAGCATATATGTCATGCCCTTAAATCAAATAACTACCAACCAAGAATACTGTAGCCAGCTAAGCTCTCATTCATAACTGAGGGAAAAATAAAAACATTCCATTCCAGGGAAAAGCTGCAACAATATGTCGAAACAAAACCAACACTACAGAGAATTCTCAAAGATGCTCTATACATAGAAAACCAAAATAAATGCAATATAGGGAAAGAAATGGCACCTAAACAGCATACCATCTAAGGACCACAAGAACTGTCAAGACACAGGCCCTACTAAAAGCTTTTAAAAATGGTAGGAACTAATAAATATCTCTCAATCCTAACTCTCAGTATCAATGGACTTAACTCTCCAATTAAACGGCATAGGTTGTCTAGTTGGATCAAAAAGCAAGAGCCATCGTTCTGCTGACCTCGAGAGACACATCTTACCCCAAAACAATCATCTTTTGAAAGTGAGAGGTTGGAATAAACTCTATCAAGCTAACTGCCCCCATAAACAGGCTAGAGTTGCCATCCTCATATCAGATACAATAGACTTCAAACTAAAATTAGTAAGAAAAGACAAAGAAGGTTACTACATACTACTAAAGGGATCTTTCCTCCCGGAAGACATAACAATCCTAAATATTTACACACCCAATCCCGGAGCTCCAAACTTCATCAAGCAAACTTTACTTACACTGAAACCATACATAGATCGAAACACAGTGATTGTTGGTGAGTTTAACACACCACTCTCACCTATGGACAGATCAACAAGGCAAAAACTCAAAAGAGAAACCTTAGAACTGAACAACTATATAGACCAACTAGATCTAACAGACATTTGCAGAATATTCCACCCAGTAACACCACAATATACGTTTTTCTCAGCAGCACATGGAACATTTTCCAAAATAGACCACATCTAAGGCCATAAAACAAACCTGGACAGATTCAGAAACACTGAAATTATTCCATGCACACTCTCAGACCATAAAGGCATCAAATTGGAGCTGAACACACATCTCCACCAAAGAAAACCCTGTAACTCATGGAGACTGAACAACACATTGTTGAATCAAAAACAATGGGTAATCGAAGAGATCAGAACAGATATCCAACTGTTTATGAAATTTAACAATAAGGAGCACACAAATATCAACTCCTTAGGGACACAACAAAGGCAGTACTCAGAGGAAAATTTATAGCGCGGAGGGCCTACAACAGCATGTTGGAAAAATGGCAAACCAACTAGTTAATGTCTCACCTTAACCTCCTGGAAAAAGAGCAACAAACCAACCCTAAACCCATTAGGAGAAAGCAAATTATTAAAATCAAAGCAGAATTAAATGATTTGGAATAAAAAAAACTATAGAAAGAATCAATAAAACAAGGAGTTGGTTCTTGAAAGAATTAACAAAATTGACAAGCCCTTAGCAAATCTTACCAAAAAAAGAAGAGAGCATATCGAAATAAACAAAATCGCAGAAGAAAATGGTAATATCACGACAGAAATTACCAAGATCCAGAATAACATGAGGAATACTTCTCAAACCTTTACGCCAACAAATTTGAGAATCTAGAAGAAATGGATGAATTCCTAGACAATATTAACATACCCACACTGAACCAAGAAGGGCTAACCCAACTCAACAGACCTATTTCAAGCTCTGAAATAGAAATGGAAATTAGACAACTTCCACTTAAAAAGAGCCCAGGGCCAGATGGATTCACAGCTGAATTGTATAAGGTCTTCAAAGCAGAGCTCACACCAATACTCCTCAAGCTCTTCAACGAAATTGAAAATGAAGGTCCTTTACCAAACTGATTCTGTGAAGCCAGCATATCCCTCATCCCCAAACCAGACAGAGATTCATCAAAGAAAGAGATCTATAGACCCATTTCTTTGATGAACATCGATGCAAAACTTCTCAACAAAATACTGGCCAACCGTCTACAACAACTCATCAAAAAATATACACTATGATCAAACTGGATTCATCACAGGGAGGGAAAGCTGGTTCAACATACACAAATCAATTAATATAATTCAACACATCAACAGGAGCAGGGATAAAATCACATGATTATCTCAATAGATGCGGAAAAGGCATTTGACAAGATCCAAAACCCCTTTATGTTAAAAGATGTGGAGAAACTAGGAATCCATGGAACATTTCTCAATGTAATAAAGGCTGTGTATGAGAAACCCACTGCTAGTATTATACTTAATGGTGAAAATCTAAAGCCATTCCCTCTGAAATCAGGAACGAGACAAGGATGCCCACTCCCTCCACTCCTTTTTAACATAGTACTAGAATTCCTAGGCAGTGCAATAAGGCAAGAAGCAAGCATAAAGGGGATCCAAGTAGGGAAAGAGGAAATAAAACTATCCCTCTCTTCAGATGACGTAATTCTGTATTTAAAGAATCCTATAGACTCTACTCCCAAGCTCCTTGAGCTGATTCAAAGCTTTGGAAGGGTAGCAGGCCATAAAATCAACCCTCACAAATCAACTGCCTTACTTTACACCAACACTGAGAGGAACGAGGCAATAATCAGGAAAGAAAATCCTTTCACAATAGCCTCAAAGAAAATAAAGTACCTAGCAATTAGCTTAACTAAGAATGTAAAGGACCGTTTAGATGAAAACTTTAAAACCCTAAAAAAGGAAATTAAAGCAGAACTAAGGAAATGGAAAAACCTCCTGTGCTCCTGGATTGGAAGAATCAACATTGTGAAAATGACAATCTTGCCAAGGGCTATCTACAAATTCAATGTAATACCCATCAACATCCCAATGTCATTCTTTAAAGACATAGAAGAGGCAATTCAAAATTTCATATGGAATAATAAAAGACCCCGTATAGCAAAAACACTTCTTAGCAGAAAGAACAGCGCTGGAGGAATTTCAATTCCAACTTAAGGCTCTATTACAGAGCTATAATTCTCAAAACAGCTTGGTACTGGCACAAGAACAGGCCTGAAGTCCAATGGAGTAGAACTGCGGACCCAGATATTAAACCACAGACCTATGGCCACCTAATCTTTGACCAGGGAGCCAAAAAAATAGAATGGAAGAAAGATAGCCTCTTCAACAAGTTGTGCTGGCAGAACTGGTTAAACACCTGCAGAAAACTAAAGTTG
This sequence comes from Megascapheus bottae, assembly GCA_024803745.1. Lineage (NCBI taxonomy): Eukaryota > Metazoa > Chordata > Mammalia > Rodentia > Geomyidae > Megascapheus > Megascapheus bottae. The sequence goes on along the minus strand of JANJXV010000052.1, from coordinate 4,354,944 downwards.
GATCCTTCTTTGTCCCCTTACACTAGAATTAAATACAAATGGATCAAAGACGTGGAAGTAAAAGCTGACAAACTGAAAAGTTTACAGGAAGGAATAGGAGGTACACTAGGCCTCCTTGGTACAGGTCGAAACTTTCTTAATAAGGACCAAGAATCACAACAAATCAGAGAAAGGCTGGATAAGTGGGACTGCATTAAACTGCAGAGCTTTTGTATGGCAACGGATATAGCTAGTAAACTAATCAGGAAGCCTACAGAGTGGGAGAAGATCTTCACCACCCAAACAACGGAACAAGGCCTCATATCTAAAATGTATCAACAACTCAAAAAATTGAATCACTCCAAAACTAACCTCCAAAGTAACACCCATCCCATTACAAAATGGGCCAAAGACTTAAAGAGAGTCTTCTCTGAAGAAGAAACAAAAATGGCCTATAGACACATGAAGAAATGCTCAACATCTCTGGTCATAAAAGAAATGCAAATCAAAACAAGTCTAAGATTCCACCTAACTCCAGTTAGAATGGCCAGGATCAGGAAAACGAATGACAACAGATGCTGGAGGGGATGTGTTCAGGAGGGATCACTACTACACTGTTGGTGGGAGTGCAAACTCGTTCAACCACTATGGAAAGCAGTGCGGCAGGGCCTCAAAACGCTAAACATACAACTCCCCTATGACCCAGCAATTCCAGTACTTGGCATTTACCCAACAATCCAGAAACAAGGGCATACTAAACCCACTAGCACAACAATGTTCATTGCAGCACTATTCACCATAGCAAAGATATGGAACCAACCCAGATGTCCCTCAGTTGATGAGTGGATCAACAAGTTGTGGTATTTGTACACAATGGAATTCTATGCTGCTGTCAGAAAGAATGACATCGCCCCATTTGTTAGGAAATGGAAAGACTTAGAACAAATCATATTAAGTGAAGTAAGCCAGACTCAAAGGAACTTAGGCTCAGTGGTTTCCCTCATTCGTCATAATCAGTAGAAACCTTGCGCTCTACTAGCAGATATTGTCAATAGAGCAAAAGGCCACATATAAGGCCATATAATGTGAAGCTAATTGAAAGGACCTCCAGGATATTGACACAAAAGCCATATAATGAATGATTGTTGTCCTTAATGTACTATGTTGTCTCTCATCTCGCTTGCTGCCCCTTGGTTATCCCATATTGGTATATTATCTCACTTTGTTATCTGACATATTGAACTTATTTGTATTTGGATATTTGAAATTTGATAGGGAAGGGGGGAAAACCAAAACGGGTGGGGGGTGTGGGGTTGGAGGGAAATGGGTACCAAGACATGTGAAAGGGTATCAATGTATGTGAATTAATGCACATTCTATCTGGCAAATATCATCTAACCCTTTTACTAATTACAATAAAAAAATGAAAAAAAAGAAAGTTGTAGTGTGTGGGGAGGATGATGGGGTCAAATACATTTCTTCTTAGAAATTTACCTCATCTGGTTGTCCTGGATTTTCCTGGCCTTCTTCTTAGAGAAAATTCTGTTATACTGGATTTGTGGCTTGGCAATGATCTAGCATGTACATCTTCGAGTAAGACATCCACAACTTCCATGCCTGAGACTCGAGTTTCCTGACCTTTGGCAACAGCACAGCAACATCTTTCTTCCTCCTGAGCCACAGGCCAAGTGAGCTGGCTTGAGCTGATTGTTAGTTACAGTGGCTTGGTTCCCAGGGTTCCATATTCTGTTCCATTGTGAGAGAGGCAGGGTCACCTTTCAGGGCCCAATGACCAAAGATCCTTGCTCACAGCAGACCTCACCAAAGACATACTGGAGGCTGAATCTCTCCTCCAATCTCACAATATACATGTGGATGTAGTATACAGCACACCTTATTTGTCCAATCCCAATGTCTTCCACTAGGCCCAACTACCAGTCTGGTCTCAGGCTCAAGGAGACTTTCTTAGGTAAGATCCAGACTTAAGGGTCAATATTGCCCTCATCCTTTACAAAACATTTGCTTCACAGTGCCTTCTCTGCCTGCATTTGCCCCTTGTCGAATTTTTTTTTCTTTTTTGGTAGTCTTGGGACTTGACCTCAGAGTGTGAACATTGTTCTTGGGCTTTCTTTAGGCTTTAGCTGTCCCACCGATCCACAGCACCACCTGCAGCGTTTTCTATGTATGTGGTAATAAGGAATCAAACCTGAGGCTTATTGCTTGGTAGCCAAGTACTCTACCACTAGGTCAAACACACAGGGCATCTTGCACATATTTTTGACGTCAATCTACTAGGATATTATTAGGGTTCTGTATCCTAATCAATTTTTTCCTGATGATTAGCTTTGCTGTCATGTGTAAAAAATGCAAGAAGGAAAAACGCAGAAGAATTAGTGAAATTAAAAAAAAAGCATTAGACACAGTTAAGTGTTCATTCTTTGTAGGAGAAAGGATATTTGGATATGATGATGATGATGATGATGATGATGATGATGATGATGACTTTATAATTACTATGTCAGGGTTGAGAGTTTGGCATAGTGGTAGAGTGCTTGCCTAGCATCCATGAAGATCTGGGTTTGATTGCTCAGTACCACATAGATAGAAAATCTAGATGTGGCACTGTGGCTCAAGTGGCAGAGGGCTAGACTTGAGAAAACCCGAGGACAGTGCTCAGGCCCTGAATTCAAGCCCCAAGACTGGCAGAAAGATAAAAGAAAATAAAAATGCTTTTTACGAGCTAATTCACTCACAGCATTTGCTTCTGAAATCTTCGCTTCTGCATCTTGTGAAATACCCCTTTCCCTCAACGTAGAGAAGAAAAACAGATCCATCCCATGGTCCACTGTGAGGCCACTGGTTGGGCTAAGAGCTAGTCGTGCAGCAACACATAAGTTTTATTCTAATACTTTCCAAACTTTGTACTCAAATATGCTACCTACTTACCAACTTAGGTCAGTTATCCTTATGCTATAAATTTTCTTCATTACTACAATATTCTTACACTCCTACGTTAATCCTCTTGCACCTCCCCTGACCTCTCTCATTCTTTTTTTCTATCTCTGGACCTCTGCTCGTCTTTCAACCCTTATACTGCACGGATCTACACTTGATGGCTGTTGAGCAATATTGTATATGTAGGTGGTTAATTATTCTCTAGGCTCAGAGGGACTTAAAGACAATAGAGATTGGATTGAGAGGCTTATTGTTTTGGGTATAAATCGCTTATCAGTGGTTGTATTAGGCTGGTCTGTAAGTGCACACAAAGAAAGAGTGATAATACCAATCAAAACTTGTGAACATCTAGTGTCTGCCAGCTACAGAGGTCTAGGTTGGTTATATCTGAAAAACTATAATCGTATTTAGTAGTAATCTTGCTCCCATTTTCAAATGGGCAGAACAAGAAACTGAAGAAAAATGTCAAATCAAGAAACAACATCCCCCACCCAATGTAAACAGACAATGGAACAGTCACTGGCAAACCTAGAGGAGAGTCTTCCAATTGCTACACAAATGCAATTGATAAACATCATTAATGAAAAATGTGAAAATATAAAGAAAGAGATAATGGAGGAAGCCATACCTGAACAAGAGGAAAGCAAAAACAAGGTGATAAGTGAAAAAGAAGAAGCCATAAAGGAGGCCATAATAAAGGTTTTTCAAAGAAAGATGGATGAAATCAAAGAATCCACAAATAAAAACGTGACCAAACTCCAGCAAATGTCCAAAGAAAATAAAGCTACTGAGCTAACCACTCAAAAGGAAATCAAGGTGATAAAGAAATCCATACATGATCTAAAACAAGGGATGCAAGGCATCAAAAGTGAGCAATTAGAAGCAAGGGAGATGAAAAATAAAGTAGATAGCTTTGATAGCAGGTTAGACATTGCAGAGGAGAGAATTTCCGTGGCTGAAGATAATTTAGGTATTATAAAGAACAGAAAATGAGTCAATCCAAATCTAGGAAATATGAGAGAGCGCTTCAGGAGGTCCAAGATACAATTAGGAAGCCTAATTTAAGGCTAGTTGGTATTGAGGAGGGCGTGGAGAAAGAGGTCAATGGTATTGGAAATATACTTCAGGGAATCATCTCAGAGAATTTCCCAAATATCCAGAAGGGCAGGCCCATCCAGATACGAGAAGCTTTTACAACCCCAAACAGACCTACCAGAAAGGAACATCCCACCGCCACATTGTGATCCGAACTGGATCAATAGAAACGAAAGGAAAGATCCTAAAGGCAGCCAGGGAAAAGGGATCAGTAACCTACAAAGGCAAACCAATCAGAATAACCCCAGATTTCTCAGCAGAGACCATGCAAGCACGAAGTGACTGGAAGCATATATGTCATGCCCTTAAATCAAATAACTACCAACCAAGAATACTGTAGCCAGCTAAGCTCTCATTCATAACTGAGGGAAAAATAAAAACATTCCATTCCAGGGAAAAGCTGCAACAATATGTCGAAACAAAACCAACACTACAGAGAATTCTCAAAGATGCTCTATACATAGAAAACCAAAATAAATGCAATATAGGGAAAGAAATGGCACCTAAACAGCATACCATCTAAGGACCACAAGAACTGTCAAGACACAGGCCCTACTAAAAGCTTTTAAAAATGGTAGGAACTAATAAATATCTCTCAATCCTAACTCTCAGTATCAATGGACTTAACTCTCCAATTAAACGGCATAGGTTGTCTAGTTGGATCAAAAAGCAAGAGCCATCGTTCTGCTGACCTCGAGAGACACATCTTACCCCAAAACAATCATCTTTTGAAAGTGAGAGGTTGGAATAAACTCTATCAAGCTAACTGCCCCCATAAACAGGCTAGAGTTGCCATCCTCATATCAGATACAATAGACTTCAAACTAAAATTAGTAAGAAAAGACAAAGAAGGTTACTACATACTACTAAAGGGATCTTTCCTCCCGGAAGACATAACAATCCTAAATATTTACACACCCAATCCCGGAGCTCCAAACTTCATCAAGCAAACTTTACTTACACTGAAACCATACATAGATCGAAACACAGTGATTGTTGGTGAGTTTAACACACCACTCTCACCTATGGACAGATCAACAAGGCAAAAACTCAAAAGAGAAACCTTAGAACTGAACAACTATATAGACCAACTAGATCTAACAGACATCTGCAGAATATTCCACCCAGTAACACCACAATATACGTTTTTCTCAGCAGCACATGGAACATTTTCCAAAATAGACCACATCTAAGGCCATAAAACAAACCTGGACAGATTCAGAAACACTGAAATTATTCCATGCACACTCTCAGACCATAAAGCCATCAAATTGGAGCTGAACACACATCTCCACCAAAGAAAACCCTGTAACTCATGGAGACTGAACAACACATTGTTGAATCAAAAACAATGGGTAATCGAAGAGATCAGAACAGATATCCAACTGTTTATGAAATTTAACAATAAGGAGCACACAAATATCAACTCCTTAGGGACACAACAAAGGCAGTACTCAGAGGAAAATTTATAGCGCGGAGGGCCTACAACAGCATGTTGGAAAAATGGCAAACCAACTAGTTAATGTCTCACCTTAACCTCCTGGAAAAAGAGCAACAAACCAACCCTAAACCCATTAGGAGAAAGCAAATTATTAAAATCAAAGCACAATTAAATGATTTGGAATAAAAAAACTATAGAAAGAATCAACAAAACAAGGAGTTGGTTCTTGAAAGAATTAACAAAATTGACAAGCCCTTAGCAAATCTTACCAAAAAAAGAAGAGAGCATATCGAAATAAACAAAATCGCAGAAGAAAATGGTAATATCACGACAGAAATTACCAAGATCCAGAATAACATGAGGAATACTTCTCAAACCTTTACGCCAACAAATTTGAGAATCTAGAAGAAATGGATGAATTCCTAGACAATATTAACATACCCACACTGAACCAAGAAGGGCTAACCCAACTCAACAGACCTATTTCAAGCTCTGAAATAGAAATGGAAATTAGACAACTTCCACTTAAAAAGAGCCCAGGGCCAGATGGATTCACAGCTGAATTGTATAAGGTCTTCAAAGCAGAGCTCACACCAATACTCCTCAAGCTCTTCAACGAAATTGAAAATGAAGGTCCTTTACCAAACTGATTCTGTGAAGCCAGCATATCCCTCATCCCCAAACCAGACAGAGATTCATCAAAGAAAGAGATCTATAGACCCATTTCTTTGATGAACATCGATGCAAAACTTCTCAACAAAATACTGGCCAACCGTCTACAACAACTCATCAAAAAAATATACACTATGATCAAACTGGATTCATCACAGGGAGGCAAAGCTGGTTCAACATACACAAATCAATTAATATAATTCAACACATCAACAGGAGCAGGGATAAAATCACATGATTGTCTCAATAGATGCGGAAAAGGCATTTGACAAGATCCAAAACCCCTTTATGTTAAAAGATGTGGAGAAACTAGGAATCCATGGAACATTTCTCAATGTAATAAAGGCTGTGTATGAGAAACCCACTGCTAGTATTATACTTAATGGTGAAAATCTAAAGCCATTCCCTCTAAAATCAGGAACGGGACAAGGATGCCCACTCTCTCCACTCCTTTTTAATATAGTACTAGAATTCCTAGGCAGTGCAATAAGGCAAGAAGGAAGCATAAAGTGGATCCAAGTAGGGAAAGAGGAAATAAAACTATCCCTCTTTGCCGATGACATGATTCTGTATTTAAAGAATCCTATAGACTCTACTCCCAAGCTCCTTGAGCTGATTCAAAATTTTGGAAGGGTAGCAGGCCATAAAATCAACCCTCACAAATCAACTGCCTTACTTTATGCCCAACACTGAGAGGAACGAGGCAATAATCAGGAAAGAAAATCCTTTCACAATAGCCTCAAAGAAAATAAAGTACCTAGCAATTAGCTTAACTAAGAATGTAAAGGACCGTTTAGATGAAAACTTTAAAACCATAAAAAAGGAAATTAAAGCAGAACTAAGGAAATGGAAAAACCTCCCATGCTCCTGGATTGGAAGAATCAACATTGTGAAAATGACAATCTTGCCAAGGGCTATCTACAAATTCAATGTAATACCCATCAACATCCCAATGTCATTCTTTAAAGACATAGAAGAGGCAATTCAAAATTTCATATGGAATAATAAAAGACCCCGTATAGCAAAAACACTTCTTAGCAGAAAGAACAGCGCTGAAGGAATTTCAATTCCAAACTTAAGACTCTATTACAGAGCTATAATTCTCAAAACAGCTTGGTACTGGCACAAGAACAGGCCTGAAGTCCAATGGAGTAGAACTGCGGACCCAGATATTAAACCACAGACCTATGGCCACCTAATCTTTGACCAGGGAGCCAAAAAAATAGAATGGAAGAAAGATAGCCTCTTCAACAAGTTGTGCTGGCAGAACTGGTTAAACACCTGCAGAAAACTAAAGTTGGATCCTTCCTTGTCACCTTGCACTAGAATTAACTCCAAATGGATCAAAGACGTGGAGGTAAAAGCTGACACACTGAAAAGTTTACAGGAAGGAATAGGAGATACACTAGGCCTCCTTGGCACAGGTCGAAACTTTCCTAATAAGGACCAAGAATCACAACAAATCAGAGAAAGGCTGGATAAGTGGGACTGCATTAAACTGCAGAGCTTTTGTATGGCAACAGATATAGCTAGTAAACTAATCAGGAAGCCTACAGAGTGGGAGAAGATCTTCACCAACCAAACAACGGACCAAGGCCTCATATCTAAAATATATCAACAACTCAAAAAATTGAATCACTCCAAAACTAACCTCCAAAGTAACACCCATCCCATTACAAAATGGGCCAAAGAATTAAAGAGAGTCTTCTCTGAAGAAGAAACAAAAATGGCCTATAGACACATGAAGAAATGCTCAACACCTCTGGTCATAAAAGAAATGCAAATCAAAACAAGTCTAAGATTCCACCTAACTCCAGTTAGAATGGCCAGGATCAGGAAAACGAATGACAACAGATGCTGCAGGGGATGTGGCCAGAAGGGATCACTACTACATTGTTGATGGGAGTGCAAACTCGTTCAACCACTATGGAAAGCAGTGCGGCAGTGCTTCAAAGGCTAAACATACAACTCCCCTATGACCCAGCAATTCCACTACTTGGCATTTACCCAACAATCCAGAAACAAGGGCATACTAAACCCACTAGCACAACAATGTTCATTGCAGCACTATTCACCATAGCAAAGATATGGAACCAACCCAGATGTCCCTCAGTTGATGAGTGGATCAACAAGTTGTGGTATTTGTACACAATGGAATTCTATGAGGCTGCCAGAAAGAATGACATCGCCCCATTTGTTAGGAAATGGAAAGACTTAGAACAAATCATATTAAGTGAAGTAAGCCAGACTCAAAGGAACTTAGGCTCAATGGTTTCCCTCATTCGTCATAATCATTAGAAACCTTGGGCTCTACTAGAGAGCTTGGCAATAGAGCAAAAGGCCATATATAAGGCCATATAATGTGAAGCTAATTGAAAGGACCTCCAGGATATTGAAACAAAAGCCATATAATGAATGATTGTTGTCCTTAATGTACTATGTTGTCTCTCATCTCGTTTGCTGTCCCTTGGTTATCCCATATTGGTATAGTATCTCACTTTGTTATCTGATATATTGAATTTATTTGTATTTGGATATTTGAAATTTGATAGGGAAGGGGGGAAAACCAAAACGGGTGGGGGGTGTGGGGTTGGAGGGAAATGGGTACCAAGACATGTGAAAGGGTATCAATGTATGTGAATTAATGCACCTTCTATCTGGCAAATATCATCTAACCCTTTTACTAATTACAATAAAAAAATGAAAAAAAAAGAAGTTGTAGTGTGTGGGGAGGATGATGGGGTCAAATACATTTCTTGTTAGAAATTTACCTCATCTGGTTGCCCTGGATTTTCCTGGCCTTCTTCTTAGAGAAAGTTCTGTTATACTGGATATGTGGCTTGGCAATGATCTAGCATGTACATCTTCGTGTAAGACATCCACAACTTCCATGCCTGAGACTCGAGTTTCCTGACCTTTGGCAACAGCACAACAACATCTTTCTTCCTCCTGAGCCACAGGCGAAGTGAGCTGGCTTGAGCTGGTTGTTAGTTACAGTGGCTTGGTTCCCAGGGTTCCATATTCTGTTCCATTGTGAGAGAGGCAGGGTCACCTTTCAGGGCCCAATGACCAAAGATCCTTGCTCACAGCAGACCTCACCAAAGACATACTGGAGGCTGAATCTCTCCTCCAATCTCACAATATACATGTGGATGTAGTATACAGCACACCTTATTTGTCCAATCCCAATGTCTTCCACTAGGCCCAACTACCAGTCTGGTTTCAGGATCAAGGAGACTTTCTTAGGTAAGATCCAGACTTAAGGGTCAATATTGCCCTCATCCTTTACAAAACATTTGCTTCACAGTGCCTTCTCTGCATGCATTTGCCCCTTGTCGGATTTTCTTTTCTTTTTTGGTAGTCTTGGGACTTGACCTCAGAGTGTGAACATTGTTCTTGGGCTTTCTTTAGGCTTTAGCTGTCCCACCGATCCACAGCACCACTTGCAGCGTTTTCTATGTATGTGGTAATAAGGAATCAAACCTGAGGCTTATTGCTTGGTAGCCAAGTACTCTACCACTAGGTCAAACACACAGGGCATCTTGCACATATTTTTGACGTCAATCTACTAGGATATTATTAGGGTTCTGTATCCTAATCAATTTTTTCCTGATGATTAGCTTTGCTGTCATGTGTAAAAAATGCAAGAGGGAAAAACACAGAAGAATTAGTGAAATTAAAAAAAAGCATTAGACACAGTAATGTGTTCATTCTTTGTAGGAGAAAGGATATTTGGATATGATGATGATGATGATGACTTTATAATTACTATGTCAGGGTTGAGAGTTTGGCATAGTGGTAGAGTGCTTGCCTAGCATCCATGAAGATCTGGGTTTGATTGCTCAGTACCACATAGATAGAAAATCTAGATGTGGCACTGTGGCTCAAGTGGCAGAGGGCTAGACTTGAGAAAACCCGAGGACAGTGCTCAGGCCCTGAATTCAAGCCCCAAGACTGGCAGAAAGATAAAAGAAAATAAAAATGCTTTTTACGAGCTAATTCACTCACAGCATTTGCTTCTGAAATCTTCGCTTCTGCATCTTGTGAAATACCCCTTTCCCTCAACGTAGAGAAGAAAAACAGATCCATCCCATGGTCCACTGTGAGGCCACTGGTTGGGCTAAGAGCTAGTCGTGCAGCAACACATAATTTTTATTCTAATACTTTCCAAACTTTGTACTCAAATATGCTACCTACTTACCAACTTAGGTCAGTTATCCTTATGCTATAACTTTTCTTCATTACTAGAATATTCTTACACTCCTACGTTAATCCTCTTGCACCTCCCCTGACCTCTCTCATTCTTTTTTTCTATCTCTGGACCTCTGCTCGTCTTTCAACCCTTATACTGCACGGATCTACACTTGATGGCTGTTGAGCAATATTGTATATGTAGGTGGTTAATTATTCTCTAGGCTCAGAGGGACTTAAAGACAATAGAGATTGGATTGAGAGGCTTATTGTTTTGGGTATAAATCGCTTATCAGTGGTTGTATTAGACTGGTGTGTAAGTGCACAAAAAGAAAGAGTGATAATACCAATCAAAACTTGTGAACATCTAGTGTCTGCCAGCTACAGAGGTCTAGGTTGGTTATATCTGAAAAACTATAATCGTATTTAGTAGTAATCTTGCTCCCATTTTCAAATGGGCAGAACAAGAAACTCAAGAAAAATGTCAAATCAAGAAACAACATCCCCCACCCGATATAAACAGACAATGGAACAGTCACTGGCAAACCTAGAGGAGAGTCTTCCAAGTGCTACACAAATGCAATTGATAAACATCATTAATGAAAAATGTGAAAATATAAAGAAAGAGATAATGGAGGAAGCCATACCTGAACAAGAGGAAAGCAAAAACAAGGTGATAAGTGAAAAAGAAGAAGCCATAAAGGAGGCCATAATAAAGGTTTTTCAAAGAAAGATGGATGAATTCATAAAATCCACATATAAAAACGTGACCAAACGCCAGCAAACGTCCAAAGAATATAAAGCTACTGAGCTAACCACTCAAAAGGAAATCGTGGAGATATAGAAATCCATACATGATCTAAAACAAGACATGCAAGGCATCAAAAGTGAGCAATTAAAAGCAAGGGAGATGAAAAATAAAGTAGATAGCTTTGATAGCAGGTTAGACAATGCAGAGGAGAGAATTTCCGTGGCTGAAGATAATTTAGGTATTATAGAGAAAGAACAGAAAATGAGTCAATCCAAATCTAGGAAATATGAGAGAGCGCTTCAGGAGGTCCAAGATACAATTAGGAAGCCTAATTTAAGGCTACTTGGTATTGAGGAGGGCGTGGAGAAAGAGGTCAATGGTATTGGAAATATACTTCAGGGAATCATCTCAGAGAATTTCCCAAATATCCAGAAGGGCAGGCCCATCCAGATACGAGAAGCTTTTAGAACCCCAAACAGACCTGACCAGAAAAGAACATCCCACCGCCACATTGTGTTCCGAACTGGATCAATAGAAACGAAGGGAAAGATCCTAAAGGCAGCCAGGGAAAAGGGATCAGTAACCTACAAAAGCAAACCAATCAGAATAACCCCAGATTTCTCAGCAGAGACCATGCAAGCACGAAGTGACTGGAAGCATATATGTCATGCCCTTATATCAAATAACTACCAACCAAGAATACTGTAGCCAGCTAAGCTCTCATTCATAACTGAGGGAAAAATAAAAACATTCCATTCCAGGGAAAAGCTGCAACAATATGTCGAAACAAAACCAACACTACAGAGAATTCTCAAAGATGCTCTATACATAGAAAACCAAAATAAATGCAATATAGGGAAAGAAATGGCACCTAAACAGCATACCATCTAAGGACCACAAGAACTGTCAAGACACAGGCCCTACTAAAAGCTTTTAAAAATGGTAGGAACTAATAAATATCTCTCAATCCTAACTCTCAATATCAATGGACTTAACTCTCCAATTAAATGGCATAGGTTGTCTAGTTGGATCAAAAAGCAAGAGCCATCGTTCTGCTGTCTTCAAGAGACACATCTTACCCAAAAACAATCATCTTTTGAAAGGGAGAGGTTGGAATAAACTCTATCAAGTTAACTGCCCCCATAAACAGGCTGGAGTTGCCATCCTCCTATCAGATACAATAGACTTCAAACTAAAATTAGTAAGAAAAGACAAAGAAGGTTACTACATACTACTAAAGGGATCTTTCCTCCCGGGAGACATAACGATCCTAAATATTTACACACCCAATCCCGGAGCTCCAAACTTCATCAAGCAAACTTTACTTACAATGAAACCATACATAGATCGAAATACAGTGGTTGTTGTTGAGTTTAACACACCACTCTCACCTATGGACAGATCAACAAGGCAAAAACTCAAAAGAGAAACCTTAGAACTGAACAACTATATAGACCAACTAGATCTAACAGACATCTGCAGAATATTCCACCCAGTAACACCACAATATACGTTTTTCTCAGCAGCACATGGAACATTTTCCAAAATAGACCACATCTTAGGCCATAAAGCACACCTGGACAGATTCAGAAACACTGAAATTATTCCATGCACACTCTCAGACCATAAAGGCATCAAATTGGAGCTGAACACAAATCTCCACCAAAGAAAACCCTGTAACTCATGGAGACTGAACAACACATTGTTGAATCAAAATCAATGGGTAATCGAAGTTATCAGAACAGATATCCAACTGTTTATGAAATTTAACAATAAGGAGCACACAAATATCAACTCCTTAGGGACACAACAAAGGCAGTACTCAGAGGAAAATTTATAGCGCTGAGTGCCTACAACAGCAAGTTGGAAAAATGGCAAACCAACTAGTTAATGTCTCACCTTAACCTCATGGAAAAAGAGCAACAAACCAACCCTAAACCCATTAGGAGAAAGCAAATTATTAAAATCAAAGCAGAATTAAATGATTTGGAATAAAAAAAATCTATAGAAACAATCAACAAAACAAGGAGTTGGTTCTTTGAAAGAATTAACAAAATTGACAAGCCCTTAGCAAATCTTACCAAAAAAAGAAGAGAGCATATCGAAATAAACAAAATCGCAGATGAAAATGGTAATATCACGACAGAAATTACCAAGATCCAGAATAACATGAGGGAATACTTCTCAAACCTTTACGCCAACAAATTTGAGAATCTAGAAGTAATGGATGAATTCCTAGACAATATTAACATACCCACACTGAACCAAGAAGGGCTAACCCAACTCAACAGACCTATTTCAAGCTCTGAAATAGAAATGGAAATTAGACAACTTCCACTTAAAAAGAGCCCAGGGCCAGATGGATTCACAGCTGAATTCTATAAGGTCTTCAAAGCAGAGCTCACACCAATACTCCTCAAGCTCTTCAACGAAATTGAAAATGAAGGTCCTTTACCAAACTGATTCTGTGAAGCCAGCATATCCCTCATCCCCAAACCAGACAGAGATTCATCAAAGAAAGAGATCTATAGACCCATTTCTTTGATGAACATCGATGCAAAACTTCTCAACAAAATACTGGCCAACCGTCTACAACAACTCATCAAAAATATTATACACTATGATCAAACTGGATTCATCACAGGGAGGCAAAGCTGGTTCAACATACACAAATCAATTAATATAATTCAACACATCAACAGGAGCAGGGATAAAATCACATGATTGTCTCAATAGATGCGGAAAAGGCATTTGACAAGATCCAAAACCCCTTTATGTTAAAAGATGTGGAGAAACTAGGAATCCATGGAACATTTCTCAATGTAATAAAGGCTGTGTATGAGAAACCCACTGCTAGTATTATACTTAATGGTGAAAATCTAAAGCCATTCCCTCTAAAATCAGGAACGGGACAAGGATGCCCACTCTCTCCACTCCTTTTTAACATATTACTAGAATTCCTAGACAGTGCAATAAGGCAAGAAGCAAGCATAAAGTGGATCCAAGTAGGGAAAGAGGAAATAACACTATCCCTCTTTGCAGATGACATGATTCTGTATTTAAAGAATCCTATAGACTCTACTCCCAAGCTCCTTGATCTGATTCAAAGCTTTGGAAGGGTAGCAGGCCATAAAATCAACCCTCACAAATCAGCTGCCTTACTTTACGCCAACACTGAGAGGAACGAGGCAATAATCAGGAAAGAAAATCCTTTCACAATAGCCTCAAAGAAAATAAAGTACCTAGCAATTAGCTTAACTAAGAATGTAAAGGACCGTTTAGATGAAAACGTTAAAATGATAAAAAAGGAAATTAAAGCAGAACTAAGGAAATGGAAAAACCTCCCATGCTCCTGGATTGGAAGAGTCAACATTGTGAAAATGACAATCTTGCCAAGGGCTATCTACAAATTCAATGTAATACCCATCAACATCCCAATGTCATTCTTTAAAGATATAGAAGAGGCAATTCAAAATTTCATATGGAATAATAAAAGACCCCGTATAGCAAAAACACTTCTTAGCAGAAAGAACAGCGCTGAAGGAATTTCAACTCCAAACTTAAGACTCTATTACAGAGCTATAATTCTCAAAACAGCTTGGTACTGGCACAAGAACAGGCCTGAAGTCCAATGGAGTAGAACTGCGGACCCAGATATTAAACCCCAGACCTATGGCCACCTAATCTTTGACCAGGGAGCAAAAAAAATAGAATGGCAGAAAGATAGCCTCTTCAACAAGTTGTGCTGGCAGAACTGGTTAAACACCTGCAGAAAACTAAAGTTGGATCCTTCTTTGTCACCTTGCACTAGAATTAACTCCAAATGGATCAAAGACGTGGAGGTAAAAGCTGACACACTGAAAAGTTTACAGGAAGGAATAGGAGATACACTAGGCCTCCTTGGCACAGGTCGAAACATTCTTAATAAGGACCAAGAATCACAACAAATCAGAGAAAGGCTGGATAAGTGGGACTGCATTAAACTGCAGAGCTTTTGTATGGCAACGGATATAGCTAGTAAACTAATCAGGAAGCCTACAGAGTGGGAGAAGATCTTCACCAACCAAACAACGGACCAAGGCCTCATATCTAAAATATATCAACAACTCAAAAAATTGAATCACTCCAAAACTAACCTCCAAAGTAACACCCATCCCATTAAAAATGGGCCAAAGACTTAAAGAGAGTCTTCTCTGAAGAAGAAACAAAAATGGCCTATAGACACATGAAGAAATGCTCAACATCTCTGGTCATAAAAGAAATGCAAATCAAAACAAGTCTAAGATTCCACCTAACTCCAGTTAGAATGGCCAGAATCAGGAAAACGAATGACAACAGATGCTGCAGGGGATGTGGCCAGAAGGGATCACTACTACATTGTTGATGGGAGTGCAAACTCGTTCAACCACTATGGAAAGCAGTGCGGCAGTGCCTCAAAACGCTAAACATACAACTCCCCTATGACCCAGCAATTCCAGTACTTGGCATTTACCCAACAATCCAGAAACAAGGGCATACTAAACCCACTAGCACAACAATGTTCATTGCAGCACTATTCACCATAGCAAAGATATGGAACCAACCCAGATGTCCCTCAGTTGATGAGTGGATCAACAAGTTGTGGTATTTGTACACAATGGAATTCTATGCTGCTGTCAGAAAGAATGACATCGCCCCATTTGTTAGGAAATGGAAAGACTTAGAACAAATCATATTAAGTGAAGTAAGCCAGACTCAAAGGAACTTAGGCTCCGTGGTTTCCCTCATTCGTCATCATCAGTAGAAACCTTGGGCTCTACTAGCAGAGATTGTCAATAGAGCAAAAGGCCATATATAAGACCATATAATGTGAAGCTAATTGAAAGGACCTCCAGGATATTGACACAAAAGCCATATAATGAATGATTGTTGTCCTTAATGTACTATGTTGTCTCTCATCTCGCTTGCTGTCCCTTGGTTATCCCATATTGGTATAGTATCTCACTTTGCTATTTGATATATTGAATTTATTTGTATTTGGATATTTGAAAATTGATAGGGAAGGGGGGAAAACCAAGACGGGTGGGGGGTGTGGGGTTGGAGGGAAATGGGTACCAAGACATGTGAAAGGGTATCAATGTATGTGAATTAATGCACCTTCTATCTGGCAAATATCATCTAACCCTTTTACTAATTACAATAAAAAAATGAAAAAAAAAGTTGTAGTGTGTGGGGAGGATGATGGGGTCAAATACATTTCTTGTTAGAAATTTACCTCATCTGGTTGCCCTGGATTTTCCTGGCCTTCTTCTTAGAGAAAGTTCTGTTATACTGGATTTGTGGCTTGGCAATGATCTAGCATGTACATCTTCGAGTAAGACATCCACAACTTCCATGCCTGAGACTCGAGTTTCCTGACCTTTGGCAACAGCACAGCAACATCTTTCTTCCTCCTGAGCCACAGGCCAAGTGAGCTGGCTTGAGCTGGTTGTTAGTTACAGTGGCTTGGTTCCCAGGGTTCCATATTCTGTTCCATTGTGAGGGAGGCAGGGTCACCTTTCAGGGCCCAATGACCAAAGATCCTTGCTCACAAAAGACCTCACCAAAGACATACTGGAGGCTGAATCTCTCCTCCAGTCTCACAATATACATGTGGATGTAGTATACAGCACACCCTATTTGTCCAATCCCAATGTCTTCCACTAGGCCCAACTACCAGTCGGGTCTCAGGCTCAAGGAGACTTTCTTAGGTAAGATCCAAACTTAAGGGTCAATATTGCCCTCATCCTTTACAAAAAATTTGCTTCACAGTGCCTTCTCTGCCTGCATTTTGCCCCTTGTCGAATTTTTTTTGTTTTTGCTAGTCTTGGGAATTGACCTCAGAGTGTGAACATTGTTCTTGGGCTTTCTTTAGGCTTTAGCTGTCCCACCGAGCCACAGCACCACTTGCAGCGTTTTCTATGTATGTGGTAATGAGGAATCAAACCTGAGGCTTACTGCTTGGTAGCCAAGGACTCTCCCCATAGGTCAAACACACAGGGCATTTTGCACATATTTTTGACGTCAATCTACTAGGATATTATTAGGTTTCTGTATCCTAATCAATTTTTTCCTGATGATTAGCTTTGCTGTCATGTGTAAAAAATGCAAGAGGGAAAAACACAGAAGAATTAGTGAAATTAAAAAAAAGCATTAGACACAGTTAAGTGTTCATTCTTTGTAGGAGAAAGGATATTTGGATATGATGATGATGATGATGACTTTATAATTACTCTGTCAGGGTTGAGAGTTTGGCATAGTGGTAGAGTGCTTGCCTAGCATCCATGAAGATCTGGGTTTGATTGCTCAGTACCACATAGATAGAAAATCTAGATGTGGCACTGTGGCTCAAGTGGCAGAGGGCTAGACTTGAGAAAACCCGAGGACAGTGCTCAGGCCCTAAATTCAAGCCCCAAGACTGGCAGAAAGGTAAAAGAAAATAAAAATGCTTTTTACGAGCTAATTCACTCACAGCATTTGCTTCTGAAATCTTCGCTTCTGCATCTTGTGAAATACCCCTTTCCCTCAATGTAGACAAGAAAAACAGATCCATCCCATGGTCCACTGTGAGGCCACTGGTTGGGCTAAGAGCTACTGGTGCAGCAACACATAAGTTTTATTCTAATACTTTCCAAACTTTGTACTCAAATATGCTACCTACTTACCAACTTAGGTCAGTTATCCGTATGCTATAACTTTTCTTCATTACTACAATATTCTTACACTCCTACGTTAATCCTCTTGCACCTCCCCTGACCTCTCTCATTCTTTTTTTCTATCTCTGGACCTCTGCTCGTCTTTCAACCCTTATACTGCACGGATCTACACTTGATGGCTGTTGAGCAATATTGTATATGTAGGTGGTTAATTATTCTCTAGGCTCAGAGGGACTTAAAGACAATACAGATTGGTTTGAGAGGCTTATTGTTTTGGGTATAAATCGCTTATCAGTGGTTGTATTAGGCTGGTCTGTAAGTGCACAAAAAGAAAGAGTGATAATACCAATCAAAACTTGTGAACATCTAGTGTCTGCCAGCTACAGAGGTCTAGGTTGGTTATATCTGAAAAACTATAATCGTATTTAGTATTAATCTTGCTCCCATTTTCAAATGGGCAGAACAAGAAACTCAAGAAAAATGTCAATTCAAGAAACAACATCCCCCACACAATGTAAACAGACAATGGAACAGTCACTGGCAAACCTAGAGGAGAGTCTTCCAATTGCTACACAAATGAAATTGATAAACATCATTAATGAAAAATGTGAAAATATAAAGAAAGAGATAATGGAGGAAGCCACACCTGAACAAGAGGAAAGCAAAAACAAGGTGATAAGTGAAAAAGAAGAAGCCATAAAGGAGGCCATAATAAAGGTTTTTCAAAGAAAGATGGATGACTTCAAAGAATCCACAAATAAAAACGTGACCAAACTCCAGCAAATGTCCAAAGAAAATAAAGCTACTGAGCTAACCACTCAAAGGAAATCAAGGAGATAAAGAAATCCATACATGATCTAAAACAAGGGATGCAAGGCATCAAAAGTGAGCAATTAGAAGCAAGGGAGATGAAAAATAAAGTAGATAACTTTGATAGCAGGTTAGACATTGCAGAGGAGAGAATTTCCGTGGCTGAAGATAATTTAGGTATTATAAAGAACAGAAAATGAGTCAATCCAAATCTAGGAAATATGAGAGAGCGCTTCAGGAGGTCCAAGATACAATTAGGAAGCCTAATTTAAGGCTAGTTGGTATTGAGGAGGGCGTGGAGAAAGAGGTCAATGGTATTGGAAATATACTTCAGGGAATCATCTCAGAGAATTTCCCAAATATCCAGAAGGGCAGGCCCATCCAGATACGAGAAGCTTTTAGAACCCCAAACAGACCTGACCAGAAAAGAACATCCCACCGCCACATTGTGATCTGAACTGGATCAATAGAAACGAAAGGAAAGATCCTAAAGGCAGCCAGGGAAAAGGGATCAGTAACCTACAAAGGCAAACCAATCAGAATAACCCCAGATTTCTCAGCAGAGACCATGCAAGCACGAAGTGACTGGAAGCATATATGTCATGCCCTTAAATCAAATAACTACCAACCAAGAATACTGTAGCCAGCTAAGCTCTCATTCATAACTGAGGGAACAATAAAAACATTCCATTCCAGGGAAAAGCTGCAACAATATGTCGAAACAAAACCAACACTACAGAGAATTCTCAAAGATGCTCTATACATAGAAAACCAAAATAAATGCAATATAGGGAAAGAAAAGGCACCTAAACAGCATACCATCTAAGGACCACAAGAACTGTCAAGACACAGGCCCTACTAAAAGCTTTTAAAAATGGTAGGAACTAAAAAATATCTCTCAATCCTAACTCTCAATATCAATGGACTTAACTCTCCAATTAAACGGCATAGGTTGTCTAGTTGGATCAAAAAGCAAGAGCCATCGTTCTGCTGTCTTCAAGAGACACATCTTACCCAAAAACAATCATCTTTTGAAAGGGAGAGGTTGGAATAAACTCTATCAAGCTAACTGCCCCCATAAACAGGCTGGAGTTGCCATCCTCCTATCAGATACAATAGACTTCAAACTAAAATTAGTAAGAAAAGACAAAGAAGGTTACTACATACTACTAAAGGGATCTTTCCTCTCAGAAGACATAACAATCCTAAATATTTACACACCCAATCCCGGAGCTCCAAACTTCATCAAGCAAACTTTACTTACACTGAAACCATACATAGATCGAAACACAGTGATTCGTGGTGAGTTTAACACACCACTCTCACCTATGGACAGATCAACAAGGCAAAAACTCAACAGAGAAACCTTAGAACTGAACAACTATATAGACCAACTAGATCTAACAGACATCTGCAGAATATTCCACCCAGTAACACCACAATATACGTTTTTCTCAGCAGCACATGGAACATTTTCCAAAATAGACCACATCTTAGGCCATAAAACAAACCTGGACAGATTCAGAAACACTGAAATTATTCCATGCACACTCTCAGACCATAAAGGCATCAAATTGGAGCTGAACACACATCTCCACCAAAGAAAACCCTGTAACTCATGGAGACTGAACCACACATTGTTGAATCAAAAACAATGGGTAATCGAAGAGATCAGAACAGATATCCAACTGTTTATGAAATTTAACAATAAGGAGCACACAAATATCAACTCCTTAGGGACACAACAAAGGCAGTACTCAGAGGAAAATTTATAGCGCTGAGTGCCTACAACAGCAAGTTGGAAAAATGGCAAACCAACTAGTTAATGTCTCACCTTAACCTCCTGGAAAAAGAGCAACAAACCAACCCTAAACCCATTAGGAGAAAGCAAATTATTAAAATCAAAGCAGAATTAAATGATTTGGAATAAAAAAAACTATAGAAAGAATCAACAAAACAATGAGTTGGTTCTTGAAAGAATTAACAAAATTGACAAGCCCTTAGCAAATCTTACCAAAAAAAGAAGAGAGCATATCGAAATAAACAAAATCGCAGATGAAAATGGTAATATCACGACAGAAATTACCAAGATCGAGAATAACATGAGGGAATACTTCTCAAACCTTTACGCCAACAAATTTGAGAATCTAGAAGAAATGGATGAATTCCTAGACAATATTAACATACACACACTGAACCAAGAAGAGCTAACCCAACTCAACAGGCCTATTTCAAGCTCTGAAATAGAAATGGAAATTAGACAACTTCCACTTAAAAAGAGCCCAGGGCCAGATGGATTCACAGCTGAATTCTATAAGGTCTTCAAAGCAGAGCTCACACCAATACTCCTCAAGCTCTTCAACGAAATTGAAAATGAAGGTTCTTTACTAAACTGATTCTGTGAAGCCAGCATATCCCTCATCCCCAAACCAGACAGAGATTCATCAAAGAAAGAGATCTATAGACCCATTTCTTTGATGAACATCGATGCAAAACTTCTCAACAAAATACTGGCCAACCGTCTACAACAACTCATCAAAAAAAATATACACTATGATCAAACTGGATTCATTACAGGGAGGCAAAGCTGGTTCAACATACACAAATCAATTAATATAATTCAACACATCAACAAGAGCAGGGATAAAATCACATGATTGTCTCAATGGATGCGGAAAAGGCATTTGACAAGATCCAAAACCACTTTATGTTAAAAGATGTGGAGAAACTAGGAATCCATGGAACATTTCTCAATGTAATAAAGGCTGTGTATGAGAAACCCACTGCTAGTATTATACTTAACGGTGAAAATCTAAAGCCATTCCCTCTAAAATCAGGAACGAGACAAGGATGCCCACTCTCTCCACTCCTTTTTAACATAGTACTAGAATTCCTAGGCAGTGCAATATGGCAGGAAGCAAGCATAAAGTGGATCCAAGTAGGGAAAGAGGAAATAAAACTATCCCTCTTTGCAGATGACATGATTCTGTATTTAAGGAATCCTATAGACTCTACTTCCAAGCTCCTTGAGCTGATTCAAAGCTTTGGAAGGGTAGCAGGCCATAAAATCAACCCTCACAAATCAACTGCCTTACTTTACGCCAACACTGAGAGGAACGAGGCAATAATCAGGAAAGAAAATCCTTTCACAATAGCCTCAAAGAAAATAAAGTACCTGGCAATTAGCTTAACTAAGAATGTAAAGGACCGTTTAGATGAAAACTTTAAAACCCTAAAAAAGGAAATTAAAGCAGAACTAAGGAAATGGAAAAACCTCCCATGCTCCTGGATTGGAAGAATCAACATTGTGAAAATGACAATCTTGCCAAGGGCTATCTACAAATTCAATGTAATACCCATCAACATCCCAATGTCATTCTTTAAAGACATAGAAGAGGCAATTCAAAATTTCATATGGAATAATAAAAGACCCCGTATAGCAAAAACACTTCTTAGCAGAAAGAACAGCGCTGGAGGAATTTCAATTCCAAACTTAAGGCTCTATTACAGAGCTATAATTCTCAAAACAGCTTGGTACTGGCACAAGAACAGGCCTGAAGTCCAATGGAGTAGAACTGCGGACCCAGATATTAAACCACAGACCTATAGCCACCTAATCTTTGACCAGGGAGCCAAAAAAATAGAATGGAAGAAAGATAGCCTCTTCAACAAGTTGTGCTGGCAGAACTGGTTAAACACCTGCAGAAAACTAAAGTTGGATCCTTCTTTGTCACCTTGCACTAGAATTAACTCCAAATGGATCAAAGACGTGGAGGTAAAAGCTGACACACTGAAAAGTTTACAGGAAGGAAGAGGAGATACACTAGGCCTCCTTGGTACAGGTGGAAACTTTCTTAATAAGGACCAAGAATCACAACAAATCAGAGAAAGGCTGGATAAGTGGGACTGCATTAAACTGCAGAGCTTTTGTATGGCAACGGATATAGCTAGTAAATTAATCAGGAAGACTACAGAGTGGGAGAAGATCTTCACCACCCAAACAACGGAACAAGGCCTCATAGCTAAAATATATCAACAACTCAAAAACTTGAATCACTCCAAAACTAACCTCCAAAGTAACACCCATCCCATTACAAAATGGGCCAAAGACTTAAAGAGAGTCTTCTCTGAAGAAGAAACAAAAATGGCCTATAGACACATGAAGAAATGCTCAACATCTCTGGTCATAAAAGAAATGCAAATCAAAACAAGTCTAAGATTCCACCTAACTCCAGTTAGAATGGCCAGGATCAGGAAAACGAATGACAACAGATGCTGGAGGGGATGTGGTCAGGAGGGATCACTACTACACTGTTGGTGGGAGTGCAAACTCGTTCAACCACTATGGAAAGCAGTGCGGCAGTGCCTCAAAACGCTAAACATACAACTCCCCTATGACCCAGCAATTCCAGTACTTGGCATTTACCCAACAATCCAGAAACAAGGGCATACTAAACCCACTAGCACAACAATGTTCATTGCAGCACTATTCACCATAGCAAAGATATGGAACCAACCCAGATGTCCCTCAGTTGATGAGTGGATCAACAAGTTGTGGTATTTGTACACAATGGAATTCTATGCTGCTGTCAGAAAGAATGACATCGCCCCATTTGTTAGGAAATGGAAAGACTTAGAACAAATCATATTAAGTGAAGTAAGCCAGACTCAAAGGAACTTAGGCTCAGTGGATTCCCTCATTCGTCATAATCATTAGAAACCTTGGGCTCTACTAGCAGAGATTGGCAATAGAGCAAAAGGCCATATATAAGGCCATATAATGTGAAGCTAATTGAAAGGACCTCCAGGATATTGACACAAAAGCCATATAATGAATGATTGTTGTCCTTAATGTACTATGTTGTCTCTCATCTCGCTTGCTGTCCCTTGGTTATCCCATATTGGTATAGTATCTCACTTTGTTATCTGATATATTGAATTTATTTGTATTTGGATATTTGAAATTTGATAGGGAAGGGGGGAAAACCAAGACGGGTGGGGGGTGTGGGGTTGGAGGGAAATGGGTACCAAGACATGTGAAATGGTATCAATGTATGTAAATTAATGCACCTTCTATCTGGCAAATATCATCTAACCCTTTTACTAATTACAATAAAAAAATGAAAAAAAAAGAAAGTTGTAGTGTGTGGGGAGGATGATGGGGTCAAATACATTTCTTCTTAGAAATTTACCTCATCTGGTTGCCCTGGATTTTCCCGGCCTTCTTCTTAGAGAAAGTTCTGTTATACTGGATTTGTGGCTTGGCAATGATCTAGCATGTACATCTTCGAGTAAGACATCCACAACTTCCATGCCTGAGACTCGAGTTTCCTGACCTTTGGCAACAGCACAACAACATCTTTCTTCCTCCTGAGCCACAGGCGAAGTGAGCTGGCTTGAGCTGGTTGTTAGTTACAGTGGCTTGGTTACCAGGGTTCCATATTCTGTTCCATTGTGAGGGAGGCAGGGTCACCTTTCAGGGCCCAATGACCAAAGATTCTTGCTCAAAAAGACCTCACCAAAGACATCCTGGAGGCTGAATCTCTCCTCCAGTCTCACAATATACATGTGGATGTAGTATACAGCACACCTTATTTGTCCAATCCCAATGTCTTCCACTAGGCCCAACTACCAGTCTGGTCTCAGGCTCAAGGAGCCTTTCTTAGGTAAGATCCAAACTTAAGGGTCAATATTGCCCTCATCCTTTACAAAACATTTGCTTCACAGTGCCTTCTCTGCCTGCATTTTGCCCCTTGTCGAATTTTTTTGTTTTTGCTAGTCTTGGGACCTGAACTCAGAGTGTGAACATTGTTCTTGGGCTTTCTTTAGGCTTTAGCTGTCCCACCAAGCCACAGCACCACTTGCAGCGTTTTCTATGTATGTGGTAATGAGGAACCAAACCTGAGGCTTACTGCTTGGTAGCCAAGGATACTCCCACTAGGTCAAACACACAGGGCATCTTGCACATATTTTTGACGTCAATCTACTAGGATATTATTAGGTTTCTGTATCCTAATCAATTTTTTCCTGATGATTAGCTTTGCTGTCATGTGTAAAAAATGCAAGAGGGAAAAACACAGAAGAATTAGTGAAATTAAAAAAAGCATTAGACACAGTTAAGTGTTCATTCTTTGTAGGAGAAAGGATATTTGGATATGATGATGATGATGATGATGATGACTTTATAATTACTATGTCAGGGTTGAGAGTTTGGCATAGTGGTAGATTGCTTGCCTAGCATCCATGAAGATCTGGGTTTGATTGCTCAGTACCACATAGATAGAAAATCTAGATGTGGCACTGTGGCTCAAGTGGCAGAGGGCTAGACTTGAGAAAACCCGAGGACAGTGCTCAGGCCCTGAATTCAAGCCCCAAGACTGGCAGAAAGATAAAAGAAAATAAAAATGCTTTTTACGAGCTAATTCACTCACAGCATTTGCTTCTGAAATCTTCGCTTCTGCATCTTGTGAAATACCCCTTTCCCTCAACGTAGACAAGAAAAACAGATCCATCCCATGGTCCACTGTGAGGCCACTGGTTGGGCTAAGAGCTAGTCGTGCAGCAACACATAAGTTTTATTATAATACTTTCCAAACTTTGTACTAAAATATGCTACATACTTACCAACTTATGTCAGTTATCCTTATGCTATAACTTTTCTTCATTACTACAATATTCTTACACTCCTACGTTAATCCTCTTGCACCTCCCCTGACCTCTCTCATTCTTTTTTTCTATCTCTGGACCTCTGCTCGTCTTTCAACCCTTATATTGCACGGATCTTCACTTGATGGCTGTTGAGCAATATTGTATATGTAGGTGGTTAATTATTCTCTAGGCTCAGAGGGACTTAAAGACAATAGAGATTGGATTGAGAGGCTTATTGTTTTGGGTATAAATCGCTTATCAGTGGTTGTATTAGGCTGGTCTGTAAGTGCACAAAAAGAAAGAGTGATAATACCAATCAAAACTTGTGAACATCTAGTGTCTGCCAGCTACAGAGGTCTAGGTTGGTTATATCTGAAAAACTATAATCGTATTTAGTAGTAATCTTGCTCCCATTTTCAAATGGGCAGAACAAGAAACTCAAGAAAAATGTCAAATCAAGAAACAACATCCCCCACCCAATGTAAACAGACAATGGAACAGTCACTGGCAAACCTAGAGGAGAGTCTTCCAATTGCTACACAAATGCAATTGATAAACATCATTAATGAAAAATGTGAAAATATAAAGAAAGAGATAATGGAGGAAGCCATACCTGAACAAGAGGAAAGCAAAAACAAGGTGATAAGTGAAAAAGAAGAAGCCATAAAGGAGGCCATAATAAAGGTTTTTCAAAAAAAGATGGATGAATTCAAAGAATCCACAAATAAAAACGTGACCAAACTCCAGCAAATGTCCAAAGAAAATAAAGCTACTGAGCTAACCACTCAAAAGGAAATCAAGGAGATAAAGAAATCCATACATGATCTAAAACAAGAGAGGCAAGGCATAAAAAGTGAGCAATTAGAAGCAAGGGAGATGAAAAATAAAGTAGATAGCTTTGATAGCAGGTTAGACATTGCAGAGGAGAGAATTTCCGTGGCTGAAGATAATTTAGGTATTATAAAGAACAGAAAAAGAGTCAATCCAAATCTAGGAAATATGAGAGAGCGCTTCAGGAGGTCCAAGATACAATTAGGAAGCCTAATTTAAGGCTAGTTGGTATTGAGGAGGGCGTGGAGAAAGAGGTCAATGGATTTGGAAATATACTTCAGGGAATCATCTCAGAGAATTTCCCAAATATCCAGAAGGGCAGGCCCATCCAGATACGAGAAGCTTTTAGAACCCCAAACAGGCCTGACCAGAAAAGAACATCCCACCGCCACATTGTGATCCGAATTGGATCAATAGAAACGAAAGAAAAGATCCTAAAGGCAGCCAGGGAAAAGGGATCAGTAACCTATAAAGGCAAACCATTCAGAATAACCCCAGATGTCTCAGAAGAGACCATGCAAGCACGAAGTGACTAGAAGCATATATGTCATGCCCTTAAATCAAAGAACTACCAACCAAGAATACTGTAGCCAGCTAAGCTCTCATTCATGACTGAGGGAACAATAAAAACATTCCATTCCAGGGAAAAGCTGCAACAATATGTCGAAACAAAACCAACACTACAGAGAATTCTCAAAGATGCTCTATGCATAGAAAACCAAAATAAATGCAATATATGGAAAGAAATGGCACCTAAACAGCATACCGTCTAAGGACCACAAGAACTGTCAAGACACAGGCCCTACTAAAAGCTTTTTAAAATGGTGGGAACTAATAAATATCTCTCAATCCTAACTCTCAATATCAATGGACTTAACTCTCCAATTAAATGGCATAGGCTGTCTAGTTGGATCAAAATCAAGAGCCATCGTTCTGCTGTCTTCAAGAGACACATCTTACCCCAAAACAATCATCTTTTGAAAGTGAGAGGTTGGAATAAACTCTATCAAGCTAACTGCCCCCATAAACAGGCTGGAGTTGCCATCCTCATATCAGATACAATAGACTTCAAACTAAAATTAGTAAGAAAAGACAAAGAAGGTTACTACATACTACTAAAGGGATCTTTCCTCCAGGAAGACATAACGATCCTAAATATTTACACACCCTTTTGAAGATTCTCAAAAGATTGAAGATTCTGCCAGTGTAAGTTAGATTCCGGCATTGATATTAAATAATGCAATGAGTAGGGATTTATATTTGAAATATCATTGTTGACAAAATCTAACACACATTTGCTTAGTATTTGCTTTTGATTTCCCAAGAAGTACAGTAAAGCTAACACTTGTGGCATATATCGACTGGGAGAAATCATTCAGAATATGTGACTCATTTGAACAGGAGTCAGTGAAAGATACAGAAGCAGGATACCCATATTGTGATAATTTGTATCTTTTGCATATTTTGTGTTTGTTGTTAATTCCATTTGTAGTGTACATTTCTAGATAAAAACTTTTTTCCAAACAATTTGTTATTTCAACCGTAAAAAAAGACATTTATATGCCTGATAAAATTCACAGTATCCAATTTTTTCCATCTTATTTTTTGTTTTTTGGGTTTTTTTTGGTGGGTCATAGATCTTGAACTCAGCCTGGGCACTATCCCTGAGCTCTTCAGCTCCAGGCTACCACCTTACCCTGGAGCCAAGCCCCACTTCCCATTTTCTAAAGGTAAATTGGAGATAAGTGTCTCAGGTCTTTTTGTGCCAGGATGGCTTTAAACGTTGATCCTCAGATCTCAGCCTCCTGAGTATCTAGGATTATAGAAGTGAGCCACCACCCCATCATGCTCAGCTTTCTGGGTTTTTTTAAACTCGGTTTAAGCACTGTCCTTCAGCTTTCCTCAAGCCTAGTGATCTTCTACTTGAGCCACAGCACTACTTCTGGTTTTTTCTGTGTATGTGGTACTGCGGAATTGAAACTTCGTCTTCATACAAGCACTCTACAACTATGCCAAACTCCCAGCCCCTCCACATTAGTTTTTATGATAGATCTTTCCATGCATCCAGGTTGGCTAGAAATCCTTCTTGAGTTTCCCAAGATCAGGGAGTATAGGTGTGTCCCATCCTGTGTGGCTACATAACCATTGTTTAGGGTACAGTTCTCTCTTCATTCTACCCATCTAGAGCAATTTTCATCTTCCATGTATAATCATTAAACATTCAGCTCCTGTTCCTCTCTACTCCATTCTCTGGAACCATCGTGCTTTTTGGCTCTAAGGGTTTTTTATCCTTGGAAGCTCTGGAAGGGAAAACATACCCTAGCTCTTCCTTTATGACTGCTGTATTTTTAGTTTACTGTAATCAAAATTCATCTGTAAAATATAGTAAAATGTTCTTCCTTTTCAATGCATTGTTTTGCATATTTCTATCTTTTGATTATTATTAATAGTTGTGAATGGATTCTCCACATATTTGTTCTAGTCTCTGCTTTCTCTTCCGTTAGGTACAAATCTAGAAATAGAAGTGTTGGACCATATTTCTATGTAATTCTATATTTAGCACTTTTTTAGCACTCTCCACGCAATTTTTGATTGTTTTATATTCCTTGCAGAACTATTCCAAAGTTCTACTTCTTCTCACTACCTTCCCAGTAATAGTTAGACTTTGAAAGTTGTTTTTTTGTATGCGTGTGTGTGTGTGTGTGTTTGTGTGTGTGTATGTGGATCTTTTTGTTTAAAACTATATTTATATTAATATACTTAAAGTAAATATTTCATTGTAATTTTAATTTTTCTCATGACTGTTAATATTGAACTTCTTTCTACATTTTGAACTACTATTTCTATATATTCTTTTTAGAAAATCCTCTCCAATCTCCAATTATTTTCCCTTTTTTTGTGGGGTAGTGGGGAAAGTCATGGGGCTTGGACCTTGGGCCGTGAGCTCTTTAGTTAAGGCTATTGTCCTACCCTGAGTATTCCCCTCAGTTCTTCTGCTCACAGCTCCCTACCCCTCTTCCCATTATATACAGAACAAAGGTCATCCTCAGTCTTTTTGAAAAAGTAAAACATACAGTAAATTTGTAGTATAAAACAGCAAGAAATAAATTTCTTGCCAGGTGCAGTGCCTTATACCTGTAATCCTAGCTACTCAGATATCAGGCTGATATCTAAAGATTTGGTTCAAAGCCAGCCTGGGCATTAGAAAGTCTATGAGACTCTCACCGACAGTTAACCACTAGAATATGGGAAATGGCACTGTGGCTTCATAGGTAGGGTGATAGCCTTGAGTTGAAGAGCTCAGGAACAGTGCCCAGGCCCAGAGTTCAAGCCTTACAAATCCCCCAGCCAAACAAAAGAAAAAAATTTCTTCCCCAAGTGATTATTATGCCAGCCATAGAACATTAACATCCTTGGTGTACTTCACAGTATTATTACTTGATACCCTAAGATTTTGCAATATTCTCAGAGTACCAGCATATGTCATCATATAATGTAGTTCCGTTTCAATGGAATAATTCCATTTATAACCTAAATCTACTCCCCTGACTTATTTTTTTGATACCACAATTGCTCTACCATGATATGCCACAAGCCATTAAACATTTTATGGTGGGTAATTGGAAAGGAGTCTCATGGAATTTTGTGCCAGGCTGGCTTTGAACCATGGTCCTCAGATCTCAGTCTCCTGAGTAGCTAGGATGACAGGCGTGAGCCACCAACACCTGGCTTGCCTTGTTATTTTTTTGTGGGTCTTGGGACTTGAACTCTGGGCCTAGGCACCATCCCTAAGCTTTTCAGGTCAATAGTAAGTCTAAACATTTAAGTAAAGGAATAAAATTCCAACAAAAAAAGAATAAAATTCCAGACATGGTGTGTTTATAACTCAGTGCTAATTACTTGATGAAAATGTGCCATTCCAGAAGCTGGTGTCATTTGATGATGTAGCTGTGGATTTCAGCTGGGAGGAGTGGCAGCATCTGGACAATGCTCAGAGGACCCTGTACAGAGATGTAATGCTGGAGACCTACAGCAACCTGGTGTCCTTAGGTGAGCAAAAGTCAAATTCACTTGCAAGGCCAAGTGCCTTGTTATTTTGCAGATACGTGAATGTTTATGAAACTTTCAGTACTATTTAAATGAAAGATTCCAGGCCCTGAGAAGTATCATTACTTTCTAAAGAAAACCTAAGGTAATTTTGTACTCATTCTTCAGGATACCTTCAGGATACTTTGACAACAGTTCTAAATTATGTTTCCTCTAATGGAGACGACATTCCAAACTTACACAGTAATTGTAAGTGGATAAACCATCCAGAATAGAATATATATCATTATTGGAAATAGGATCTACAAATCACTAAACAGTGAGTTTATAATGGAAACTTGGCACTAGGTTCAATGTTTCATGCCTGTAATCTTAAAATATACAGGAGGAAGAAATCTAAGAATTCTAATTTGAAGCCAGCAATGGCATAAAAATTGCCATGAAACTCTATAACTCCAAGTAACCCCTCAAAAATGTTAGTGGAGTGTCAAGAGTTTGACTTTGTGGTTGAGTGCTTGCCTAGCATGCATGAAGACCTATGCATGTAAGTGGAGCTGGGACTCAAACTGGTATTTTTCTAGCCTTGAGCAAGACAGCTAAGTTTATGCCATACAAAATGAATCCAGAGCTGGGGAAAAGTCAACCATGGAGCCAGTGAGAAACGAGAAAAAAGATTTAATAGATAACTTGTGAGTAGGATGTCTGTGAACTTAATGATGACACAGCATAAGCAATAATTCTCTACTGTTTCTAATTTACAGGTCCCTGTGTTCCCAAACCTGTATTAATTGACAAGCTAGAGCACTGTGCAGAACTCTGGATAGGAAATTCCTCTGACAAGAATATCACAGGTGAGTGAATGCATCTTCATATTGATGTTGGAGCCTGAGCCCCATTGGTAAGTTCATGTTGTGATGTACTGAGCAATAATATTCTTAGTTACCCTAAATCCTGTGTGGAACCTATGGAATTCTTTGTGAATGAATCAAGAATCATTTTCTTTTCCCAATCCTATGCCTGGTCTCAGGGACTGAGCATGGTCCTTGGGTTTTCTCAAGGCTAGCTCTCTACTTCTTGAGTCATAGCACCACTTCTGGCTTTTTCTTTGTATGTAGTACCAAGGAACTGAACCAGGTCTTTGTGCATGCTAGCCCAAACCCCCGGGACCAAGAATCATAGGGTGATATGACGAATTCTATGTGGCAGTAGAGTTAAAGTTAGATTTCTCTGTAGAAATCACTGTGAAACAAAATAAAATGAGAAAGCCATCTGCCCGTGGCTCATGCCTGTAATCCTAGCTACTTAGGAGGCTGAGATCTGAGGATCAAGGTTCAAAGACTGACCTATCACAAAAACACCTTACACTCTTCTCTCCAATGAACCAATAGAAAATGAGAAGTAGGGTTGAGGCTAAAGACATAGGGCAGTAGCCTTGAGCTGAAGAGCTCAGGAAGAACAGCCAGGTCTAGAATTCAAGTCCCATGACTACAAAACAAGAAAGAAAGAAAGAAAGAAAGAAAGAAAGAAAGAAAGAAAGAGGGAAGGAAGAGGGAAGGAAGGAAAGGAAGAAAGAAAGAAAGAAAGAAAGAATGATCTTTCATTTCTTTAAAACTAAGACTATAAATGATTGAGCAAACAAGGAATAAGTCAGGGCATTATTCTCTGATAAGGATAATATCTTTTTGCTGGTAGGAAGAGACTGGTATTCAGAACCAGATCTTTCCACCAGAAATTGAGCCTAGTGGTAGAGTGCTTGCCTAGCATGCACAAAGACAGAGGTTTGATTCCTTATTACCACATACATAGAAAAAGCCAGAAGTAATGACTTCATTGGTAGGGTTCTAGTCATGAGAAAACCCAAGGACAGTGGTTAGGTCATAAGTTTAAACCCAGGAATGGAAGGAAAAGCAAAACAACAAAGTTTCAATCAACATAAGAAAATTAACTAGACAATGAGCTGGGGATTTTCTGGTCTTCCATGGTTCTGAGGGACAGGAGTGTTAGAAAAGGAATTTTTATAAGACTTCAAATGGAAAGAAACAAATTTCAAAATTCCCACAAATACCTAAATTGAGACTTTAGTGAGAAGTTGTAACTGAAGGGATATAGGTGTAAGTCCTTACTCTCAAGAATCATTCTTGCTTGGATCAAAGGCAAACAGACATATACACCAAACTTGTGGCCGCTGAATCTAGAAAAAATTCGTGTTCCTCACTTAATGGTTAATAAGCAAACAGCATTGAAACTGGCTAAGGTAATCCTATCTGCTACTCAGGACCTGAGACTCTTATCTGTAGTTAACTCTAGAAAAGAGTATGTGGGGCTGTAGCTCAAGGATAGGGGTTATAGTCTTCTGCTGAAGTGTTCAGGGACAGGGCCAAGGCCTATGAACTACAAAAAAAAAGAAAAGAAAAGAGAAGAAAGTTTTAAAAAGATGCAAACAGCACAATATTTAGATTATTTCTCAAAAATAAAAGAAAGGCAGCTATTCCTCAATGTATAAACAAAACAGTATTTCAAAAAAAACAGCTGCAGGTATGCTATAGTTAGTACTCAGCTTAAAACTGTAGCAATACGCAGATGGGTAATTTCAATAAATATTTCCTGTGATATAAAAAGAGAACTAAAACACAGAAAAACATTATTGGTCATTGTAAAATATCATTTTCTTAATATGTCAGGGAGAAAAGCATATATTTCTCACAAATCAATTTCCACTTTTATATTTTAAAATATCTAACACTTAGGATGGGAAAGTAAAGTCATTACCTTTACAGTAAGGAATATTTGTATCTCATGTATGTTTGTGTCTTTTTTTCTATGACTCATTTTAGATGTCCAGGTAATGGAAAATGTGTTCAAGACCTGCCAGGAAAGTCCACATGAATGTCTATGAGAAGTAGCAGTTGCAAGTAGTATCGAAGTGGAGGAAAATGTGAGATTTGCAAGAACTTTAAATTTGAGCTCTACACATAATCTAGAGCTGATTAGTAATAACGGTAACAACTTAGGGGTGAGGACTGAGGAGTTCATTAAGTGTCTCCTAAGCCTGATGAGATGCATGCTGCATATAGATCTCGTATGTCTCCTGTTCTTAAAAATCCATCGGATATTCAGAGCATTTTATTCATGATTGTGACAGTCCAAAAGATCTGCAGTATCATAATTCTGTTCTCCCTACCCAAGAAATTCTTCAGGGAGGGAGGAAAACTGCTAAATGCACTGTGTGATGAAAAATATTGTACTTAACACCGACCATCACTACACATTTGAAAATGTACACAGGAGAAACTCCTCATACATGTAGTGAATGTGAGAAATCTTTCAGTAATGAAATACGCCTTACAATACCTCAGAGCAAATATGCTGAGATATGTGATGCGTACATCAAGTGTGAAAATTAATTTCTGAGAAGTCAGACCTGACGCTCCAACCTCGATCTCCAAGAGAAGACAAACCTTATGAATATGAGGAACGTAATAAAATTTCTGCCCAGAATTCAGCTCTCAGCACACAACAGAGATCTCACACAGAAGAGAAATCTTATGAATGGGATAAATGTGGGAAGACTTTTAGACTGAAATCATACCTAACTTTGCACCAGAGAAGACACACAGAAGAGAAACCTTATGAATGTAACAAATGAGAAAAGTCTTTCACCCAGAAGATACACCTTCGAGTTCATCAAATAACACACACAGGAGAGAAATCTTATAAGTGTAATGAATGTGGAAAGTCTTTCCAAGGGAAGGGAAAACTTCGTGTTCATCAGAGAATACACACAGGAGTGAAACCTTATGAATGTAACCAATGTGTAAAGTCTTTCAGACAGAAATCTTCCCTCAAATTGCGCCAAAGAACACACACAGGAGAGAAACCTTATGTGTGCAACAAATGTGGAAAGACCTTCAAGTGGAAGTCATATCTTGATGGGCATTATAGAAAACACACAGGAGAGAAAACTTATGCATGTAGTGAATGCGGAAAGTCTTTCAAATGGAAGGTAAAACTCCATGTTCATCAGAGAATATACTCAGGAGAAACACCTTATGAGTGTAAAATATGTGGAAAGTCCTTCACACAGAAGCCAAACCTCAACATGCATAAGACAATTCAAACAGGAGAAAAACCTTATGAATGTAACCGATGTGGAATGTCTTTCAAATGGGAGTCTTCCCTCAAATTGCATCAGAGAACACACACAGGAGAGAAACTGTACGAGTGCATCAAATGTGGTAAGACCTTCAGATGGAAGTCACATTACAGGAGGCATAACAGAATTCACACATATTAGAAACCTTAGGAATATAACCAAAGTTGAAAGTCTTTCGTGCAGTATTCACCCTTCAGGAAGCGTAAGAGAGTTCACACATATGAGAAGCCTTAGCAATGTAATAAATAGGAAAGACTTTTTAGTCTGTGGAAGAAAACTCAGCTTGTGTCACAGAACCAACACAAGATAAAACCCTTAATGAATGTAGCAAATGTTCAGTCTTTTCCCCAGAAGGCACAAGTCAAGATTTATCACTAAACACCCACAGGATAGAATCCTATGAATAAAATGAAAGGGAAATTTTTTTGAAGAACTCATAGTTGAGTTTGCATGATACCACACAGACACAGGATAAAAATCGTATGAATATAAGAATATGAAAAATCCATCATGAACGCATGACTAAGTATAAAATGCACATAGGAGAAAAAAACCTTACGAATATTACAAATGTGGAAAGTGTTTGACCTGGAAGGCATACTTCTGTGTTCATCACAAACCTGATTCCCATAGAAGAAAAGAAAACTAATGAATAGTACAAATGTGCAATGACTTTTAATCAGAAGTCAGTCTTCAGTACATTTCAGAACATACACAATAGAGAAATTCTGAGTAATGAAAAACATTTAGCTATATATAGAATCTCTGTATATGGGAGCATTAGGGTAAGTCTTCTAAACAAAGTCAACCTTCAGCAAGCATTATGAGCACTCACAGAAGAAATAATAGCATGTAGGAAAACCTTTGTCAGAAACCTCTAAAAGCTGACTGTGTGGCTTAGTGGTAGAGTGCTAACCTATCAAGGATGAAGGCCTGGGTTAGATTCCTCAATACTACGTGAAAAGAGCAAGCCAGAAGCAGCACTGTGGTCCAATTGGTAGAGTGCTAACCTTGAGCAAAAGTAGCTCAGTCCCTGAGTTCAAGCCTAAGGATGAGAGAGAGAGAGAGAGAGAGAGAGAGAGAGAGAGAGAGAGAGAGAGAGAGAGAGAGAGAGAGAAGAGAGAGACAGAGAGAGACAGAAAGAGAGACAGAAAAAGAGAAAAGAGACAGAAAGTGAGAGAAACAGGAACTTCTAAATTGTACAGAGATAGAGAAGGAGACAGAAACTAATTTCTAAACTTTACAGTCTTTCTATTTCCTTACAAATTCGTCTATGTCATTCTTTCTGACAGACGCACAGAATTCCATTGTGTAAAAATACCATATTTGATCTACTCATCAACTGACGGGCATCTGGGTTGGTTCCATACCTTTGGTATAGTAAATAGTGCTGTGATAAATGTTATTGTTCTAGTGAATTTAGTATGTACTATCTGGACGATTGGCAAGTAGTGAAATTGCTGGATCACAGGGGAGCTCTATGTTTAGTCTTTTTGGGATACAGCCATAGTGCTTTCCATAGTGGTTGAACGAGTTTGCAATCCCACCACAGTGTAGTAGTGATCCCTGCTGGCCACATCCCCTCCAGCATAAGTTATTAGATTTCTGGATCTTGGCCATTCTAACTGTAGTGAGGAGGAAAAGGGAAAGAGGAACTGAAACTTTCTCTCCTTACAGATGACATGATTCTGTATTTAAAGAACCCTATAGTCTCTACTCCGAAGCTGCTTGAGCTGATATAAAACTTTGGTAAGGTAGCAGGGTATAAAATTAACCTTCAATGTCAACTGCCTTCTTATATGCCAAGAAACGAGAGGAATGAGGCAAGAATCAGGATAGCAACTCATTTTGCTATCAAAGAAAATAAAATACCTAGGAATTAACTTAGAATGTAAAGCACCTTTTTGATGGAACTATAAACCCTGGAGAAGGAAATTAACGCAGAACTGAGGAAATGCAAAAACCTATGCTCCTGGTTTGGAAGGAGTAATATTGTAAAAATGGCAATCTTCAATCAATATCCCAATGTCATTCTTTAAAGAAACAGAAGAGGAAATCCAAAATTTCACTTGGAATAATAAAAGACCCCTTATAGTCTGTCTTCTTGCATGATACATAATGTTTAATCTCACCTTCTCCACCAAAAACTCACCTTTCTCATTGAGACATAGGTGGCCCTGCTTACTAGCAGCAAAGGCTCAAACGCGCAGTTTCAGGTGTCACCACTGCCTCTGTTACTGGATAGATCCAACTCTGTCATCGATTCTGAGGTCTGCTCTGGGAGTCTTGGTCACAAGTTGTTCTGTGGAATCTGCTGCCAGCCTGTGCCTATTTGCTACCTTTTCTCCAGCAGCCTACAACAGGGAATGAATTTCACGGGCTGATGCTCTCCTTCATATGCAGGGCAGGATGAGCCCAATCCTCCCTCATCTTCCTCTTCCAATTTTTGGGAAAAAATGTGCTGGCTGAAGTCCTCAGGTGTGGCGCATGGCTGATCCACACTTTTAATCCAGGCTGGTCAGGAGGCTGAGATCTGAGTATGGAAGTTCCAAGTCACCTAGAACAGGAAAGTCTGATAGATTCTTACTACCAAAAATAAAAACAGCTGGGAATGGAGTTTGGGCTCAAGTGGTAAAGGGCTAGTCTTGAGTAAAAATGCTTAGTGCCCAGGCCCTGAGTTCAGGCTCCAGCACTACCAACAACCTCACATTAGTGAGATTTTATCTTTATCCATGTAGGCACATCTCACTGGAATCTTTGCTGGTAGAGATAGTCTTCATAATTTTGACTCAAGGTAAAGGTCCTCCTGGGGTAGTACACAAAAGATGTCACGGAGAGAGGAGCCCCACTTGCTCCAGGTTTGAAGATGGCATAGGTCAAGCCAGCATGGAGTTGGCACATCAGTCTTTTTCCTAGCACCACCTACCAGTGAATGTCAAATGACAGTGATTGTTGTGGGATTGTGTGGTTGAAGTGCCTCATTAAGGGCAGTGTTAGCACATCCAAACTTGGATACCAGGAATGCTGAAATCTCAAAGCTAAGATTTCTGTTGGCTACAGAAATGCTGGTGTGTCTGTTATTCACTAAAAGTTCAGGTGCAAAGATTCTGAAGCTTGATGCCATGTGTTTATTCCATTTAGTAAAATTATTTTAATGCACTGTATAAGTTAAAACATTTGATAAGAGTCAGGGGTAGTGAAAACATTGTTCTTGAATTCAGGTGTCTGGCAAGGTAATGGGGGGGTGTTGGTGGCTGGGACTATGAAGCTGGAGCTGCTATCAAACCATGTATCATGTTCCTCTTTGTCTGGGAGAAATGACTCCAAAGATGAAATTTGAATGGTGAGGAAAAGATGATGATGTACTCAGGAAATTTCTCCTAATCAAATGCTCATGTGGAAGTGGGATGGGGGCTGGGCATGTCTGAGGCAGAGCTTAAGGGGGCTTCTCATGGCGTTGAGAACGTTCCTTGCGACTTCAAGCATGCAGCAGGGTGTTTTAGATGACCATTGTGAGATGGATGGAATAAGACTGGAGACAAGATGAATGCTGGGATCCTGCAATGCTCTTGCATGAGTGGCTGGTGGCTCACCTGAAAGAACTAATTGTGTCTAAAAAAGAAATCAGGAATTTGTTTTGATTAGATAATACCTGTAATCCGAGGCATATTCAGGATCCTGATCTTAGTATTGTGGTTTAAAACCAACCCAGCAAAGGGAAAAATGCATGAGACTCATACTCCCAGTTTAGGGCAAGAACAAAGAATGAAGTAGAGCTGTGGCTCAAGAGCTAGAGTGCTACCTTGAGCAAAGAAAAGCTAAGAAAAAGCTCCAGGTTTTGAGTTCAAGGCCAGGAATGAAAGAAGGAAGGTAAAAAAGAGAAGGATGTGAGGAAGGGAAATATATAAATGAAAGAGAAAAGGAACTAGAAATTTAAAACTAGAGAATATTTAAAAGTCATCAGTCCTTCTAAGAAAAGTGTTGGAGTATGGGTTCTATATGTGGTGAACTGGAAGCCCAGCAGTGACTTGTTAACCAAAGAGTCACCATGATGAGCAAAGGATAGAAATCTGCATGAGCCTCTTAGCGGATGGAGTGACAGAAGAGAACCTCAGCTCCCATCCCATAGTTAGAAGTATATAGAGATGGGAAAGTTGGCATCACCTTGATGTCATTGTGTCCATGGAGACTGGAAGCCATGGCTCTGTGAAAGCACAATGTTCTGGTTCCTGAGCTGAGAGGCTGAGGAGAGCCAAGTCCTGGCCATGAAGAAATCAGAGTGGCAGCAGAGCAACTCTGCTGCAGTGTGTGCCTGCTTGGCTGTTCTTATTCTGTGGTGGATCAGGCCGGAGCGGGTGATAGTAACTGTTTTGTGGTCACAAGCCCTTCACCAAGAGCTTCCTCTGAGATCCTCATAAGCTAGAGGGTGGCTGGTGGTGGGATGTGTGTGGGGTGGAAGTGACAGAGGGATGGACGCATGGCAAGGTGGGTGAAGAGATGAGAGGAATGATGAGAGCCCAGTTCATTGGTTTCCAAGGTTAATGGGTGGGAGGCAGAGAGGCATGATGGAGAATGATGGAGGCAGGGGAAGGTGGTGACAGATTGAGGCCATCTGTAGTGCCAGCCTGGCCATCATCTGAAGCCCATAGGCAGCTTCCTGATCCTTCACTTAGTCCTGCTCCTTGTGGAGGGAATGTCACGTGTACCCAGAGCTAGGGGTGGGGCAATGT
This sequence comes from Megascapheus bottae, assembly GCA_024803745.1. Classification (NCBI taxonomy): domain Eukaryota; kingdom Metazoa; phylum Chordata; class Mammalia; order Rodentia; family Geomyidae; genus Megascapheus; species Megascapheus bottae. The sequence continues at coordinate 4,315,967 of JANJXV010000052.1, read as the reverse complement.
TAGTAGCACCTGGAGAACCATTGGCCTCTACCTGGGTGGGGGGTGGTTATGGCTCCCATGCTGGGTGGCCTGATAGCTATGGAACAGATCTCTCCTTAGCTACCACAGTCAGTGGCTGCTCTCCATCTAGGGTTAGGGCACCTGCTCAGCCATCAGGACACCCCATGCCAGGACAGAGGCCTACAATTCAGATGGCAGCACAGGGGTGAAGATGATCTCACCGTAGCCCTAGTTACATGGCTGTCCCTGCATGCAGGACAGGATGAGCTGGGGGAAGATGTTCTCTGTGTTTTTCCACAGCGTATCCCAGCCTCTTCTTGTGTCTGATTAGACCAAGAGAATACCAGGTTCCATCTCATAGTCCTGGTTCTTTTTCTTTTACAGTCATGAGGCTTGAACTCAGGTCCTGGGTACTGTCCCTGAGCTCTTTTGCTCAAGGTTGATGCTCTACCATTTGAACCATAGTGCCATTTCCAGCTTTTCCTTTTCATGTGGATCTCTGATATGTCCAGTTCTGTGCCTGCAGGGAGGCACTCACCCCACAGACAGAGCCACCTCTGCTGTGACTGTGACTGCCCACAACCCTCACACCCACTCCTTGCACACCCGTAGACTCCAGTTTTAGCTCCTCTTGGACTGGGTGTCCAGCCTAACCCTTCCTACACTCACAAAGGGTCTATAATTGTCTTCCCAGGGTCCTTTCTTCTGCCAGCCTGAGTACAGACTGTGCACATCTTGACGATCACAGAGCTCAAAGCCAAAGGCTGAGATGCAGAAGGGGGTGACCCAGTAGCTGCACAGGGCCCATGGATCATCCTGTGCATCCCCCAGCCTGTGACTTCCCCCACCCCCTTGGCAGGGAAGCTCCATGCCCACATCCTGATCGCTGGTCCCCTCCAATTCCATTCTCCCTTGGATTTTGCAGACTGTCTACCATCAGGATCTAAAATTCTATTCATCACTTTATGTCCTTATCACTGATTTGCTACTTTGGCAGGATCTCCCCGTGCCTGGAGAGTGGGCATGTCATGTACTCTCTGTGGAGAAGTTGCCCCAGGAGAAGAAATATGCACTTCATGTGAGTGTTGGACAGGGCAGGAGGGCTCCATAGGATCAGAAGCCACAGGAGGGGTGCAGATGGGGGAATGCTAGGGGCCCCAGGGGACAGTGGGAGTTAGGGCACAGTTGGTTCCTTCTGCAGGGTTGACACCGCTTCACAAACCCAACAGAATGAGGTTCACATTACAGATGTCAGAGACAGTGCAGATTGCCAATGGGCACAGGGGTCACTGTCAATCCCAGATGCGGGCTGCATGCTGGGATGCACGCAGAGATGTTTTCAAGATCAGATAATGAGGATGTTGCAGGGTGTAACCATTCTTTTCAGATGGCTCTCTAGCTCTCTTGTGTTTCATCTCTATCTTTGGCTTTTTCTTGGCAGTTAACTGGAAATGAGAGTTTCATGGACTTTCCTTTCTGGACTGGTTTCAAACAGAAGCTATGCACAGTTTTCAAACCATACCCTACTGTAGAAGGGAAGCTTGATCTGGTGCTTAACTGGGTTGCACTTTGGCTCCGTTTGCTATGCCTCACGGGAGGGGGCTCATCATTTATAGACTAAGATCTCATGACCTTCAAAGCCAAATGCTACCTGAAAGTTCAGGGTCCCAGCCTATGTGTTGGGCCGGGGTGAATACATTCTCTGTTATGCTGGGTCATCAACCCATGTTTTAAGCTGGAAGTAGGCAGTGCCACATTTGATAAGAACATCTGCCAGAGATTGTCACCTCATGAAAGCAGATTCTAAATTTGTATTCCATTTCCTGTGGTGGAGAAATCCCCTCCAAGTTAGACAGGCTCACATCCACCTGCAGGTCACACTCCTAATGCACCCTTGAGTGTCCTCATGGTATTGGGATCTAAGTTTGGAGGGAATGCTGCTTTAGTCCATGAATTAGCTGGACAAGTGATGACAAACGTGTTGTGGATTAATATGAGAACAATTTAAGAAGCCCTGGAGGAGCATCAACCTGACCCTCTGTGGTGCTATAAATCTGATAGGATGTTCCAGACTGAGAAACAATCACATGGCTTTGTGTTTGGCATCCAGACAAGTGAGTGCATGTCTTAGCTGTCAGCCAATACAGAGGAGAACATGAATAAGTGGGTGGAAAGCATCTGTCAGACCCCTGTCTGGGGGAAGGTGGAGAGAACATAGGAAGGTAGATACCATGCCTGTGGTGGGGCCAAAAAAAGGGTAAAAGAGGCAAAGGAACCAGGTACTGGTAGCTCAAAACTGTCATCCTACCTACTCAGGAGTTTGAGATCTGAGGATCACAATTCAAAGCCAGCCCAGGACAGAAACTCCATGAGACTCTTATCTGCAATAAACTACTGAATGCAAGAAGCTCAAGCTCAGTGACAGCATCCAGGCCTAGCGTTCAAAACCCAGGACTGGCAGAAAAAAGTATCAAAGGACAAGAAGCTGGCCAAAAGTTAGAGGGACTCTATCTTGACAAACAATACAATGGTAAGTTGCACTCAGAAGACTTGCACAAAATCTGGAAATGCCTGAGACCTATCTATGTATGTTTCCTGTTTGTCTAAATATATATGTTTATGCATTTATATATTAGTATAGAGAGACAGATCAATACATATGACTATACATATATACATAGCCAGACACTTATGGGTGGGTGGTATACTGTGTGAGAGTTTGTGTTTGTGTTTTGTGGATGTCTATCTCTGTTTAAGAAAGATAGAAAATATGTAAATATCTTTAAAAAAACTTGAAAAAAATATAGAGAGACATAAGCTCTTGAGGGAATCTGAAATGACAAGATTATTCACAGGCACGTTTATCCTTATGGATTCCTCAGCAAGTTTTAATTTTTTTCATTATTTTCTTTCCTTTTTTGAACCAGTGCTAAGGATTTCTCTCAGGGACCAGGTGCTGCCAATTACTAATTTTCTCATGGCTGCTACAAGAGGAACTGAGCCACAGTTCCACTTTTGCCTTATTTATTCATGCTTAACTGAAGATAAAGATTTCTATCAGTGACTTTCTTTCAGGGGCTGGATTCTAACGAGGATCCCCAGACCTCAGGCTTCTCTATAGCTACAATTAACAATATGAGAACCCAGCACTGGGTTGCAATGCACAGGGCAAGAAATTGAGTGAATCTCTCAACTCCAATTAGCTATAATAAGCTACAAGTGAAAGACCAATACCTTTGAGGAAAAGATGCTGAGGGTTATCACACAGGCCCTATGAGTAAGCCCTAAACCCTGTACACATGTGTGCATGCACACATTGGCAGACACACACACATGCACACACACAATATCTCAGGCAATATTGTATTTTGAATTAATATCCAAAGATTGGACAACAGGATAGCAAGTAATAAAATCTGTTTTTCTTGTCTACATTGAGGGAAAGAGATAAGTCACAAGATGCAGAAGCGAAGAATTCAGAGGCAAATGCTGTGAGTGAATAACTTGTAAAAAGCACATTTCTTTTCTTTTCTTTTCTTTTGTTTTTTTCTGGGGCTTGAACTCAGGGCCTGAGCACTGCTCTTGGCTTTTCCAAAGTCTAGCCCTCTGCCACTTGAGCCACATTGCCATATGGATTTTTATATCTGTGTGATATTAAGGACTCAAACCTAGATCTTCATGGATGCTAGGCAAGCACTCTACCACTGGGCCAAAGTCTAAACCCCGATTAAGTATTTATAAATAGTCATCATCATCATATCAAAATATCCTTTCTCCTACAAAGAATGAACACTTATCTATGTCTGTAAGACTTTTTTTATGTCACCAATGCTTCCGTGATTTTCCCACTTGCATTTTTACAGATGACAGCACAGATATTCATCAGGAAGAAAAATAGATTAGGATACAGAAACCTAACAACGTCCTAGTAGATTGAAGTGAAAAATATGTGCAAGAAGGCTTGGGTCTTTCATCTATTTGTAGAGTGCTTGGCTACCACGCAAAAAGAGTCCGGTTTGATTCTGCAGTACCATATACATAGAAAACTCTGGAAGTGGTGCTGTGGCTTGGTGGGACAGCTATAGCCTAAAGAAAGCCTAAGAACAATGGTCAGGCTCTGAGGTCAAGTCCCAGGACTAGCAAAAAAATGTGCAAGAGGCAAAATGCAAGCTGAGAAGGCACTGTGAAGCAAAATGTCTTGTGAAGGGTAAGGGGAATAGTGACAGTTAAGTTTGGATCTTACCTAAGAAAGGCTCCTTGAGCCTGAGACCAGGCTAGCACTTACGCCTAGTTAATGACTTGGGATTTGAACAAAAAGGTGTGCTGTTTACTACATCCATATGTGAGGTGGGAAGGGAGATTCAGCCTCCAGTAGGTCTTTGGGGAGGTCTTCTGTGAGCAAGGAGCTTTGGTCATTGGGCCTTGAAATGTGACCCTACCTCCCTCACAATGGAACAGAATATGGAACCCTGGTAACCAAGCCACTGTATGTGACAACCAGCTCAAGTCAGCTCCCTTGGCCTGTGGCTCAGGAGGAAGAAAGATGTTGCTGTGCTGTTGCCAAAGGTCAGGAGGCTCGGATCTCAGGCATGAGAGATATGGATGTCTCACTTAAGAAGTAGATGCTGGATCAGGGCCAAGACAAAATTCCAGTATATCAGGCATTTCTCTAGGAAGAAAGCCAGGAAACTCCAGGGAAACTCAAATGAGGTATATTGAGAGGAAACCTATTTGAACCCATCATCCTGCCCACAAACTTCAACCTTCTTGTGTGCTTTCAAGTGACTATACTGAGATTAGAGTGTGTCATTTCCAATCTACTCTATACCAATTCCTCAGTGTGAAGTGTGGTCCCATTCCTACGTTTGAAATATCCACTGTTTTGCCAATACAGTGTGATGGTAAGTCAGCTCAGACTCTGAATGAGCCTTGTAACCTATGGATCCAGGAGGAAGGCATGTTGGAGATGCTGCTGACAAAGCTGATCCCTGCCTACCAGAAAGGTGATCTCTTTTATGTGGGAAACTTCCTGCACAATTTCAAATAGTGGAGGACAATGTAGTAGTTGCTGGAAATTCTCTTGAAAAAGTGAGTGTTCCCCCTCCAAACCCATGTTTGCTCACCACTCCTGGCCAAGCCTTGGAATACTTGGCTCCTCTCTGAGCCTGTTTGGTTCACTGGGGTGTTCACAGGGGAGCTAAGCTAGATACAAGTGCACAAACTACTTCATTATGACTGGGACACCATGCCATTTCATTTCCCTCACAAGCTACTGGAGTCTCAACAGTGTGCTTACTGAGAAGTTGCATTTCAGGCATGAGTAAGTGGCTCCCAACTGCAGCCCTCACCTAGGTGACATCCTAGGAAATCCCATTTCCCAGTAAGAAATGAGGTGTCAGTACTAATGGCGGAGGCCTGTGAAATACTGGAGTCAGAGGAAAAGCTGGGGGCTGAATCACTTTTGAGCCATCAGGGAGGGATTGTGATAGCTTTGCCTGTTAGAACCTGAAAGCATTTACATTTTGGTGTGTGGTCCAGTGCTGCCACTTGAACCTGAACCCAAGTCTAAATGCCATCCGTTTGGTGTTCAAAAATTAGCACTGTACCATTTGAGTCCTAGGTCAAGTTCTGGCCTTTTGCTGCCTAATTGAAGACAAGTGCCTTTAGACTTTTACTGACTAGACTGGCTTTCCACTGTGATCTTCAGAGCTCAGCCTGCTGGGTGGCTAAGATTAGAGGAATGAGCATTTAGTTCTTTATTTAGAGCATTCACTTATGATTTATTTAGAGCATTTACTTAGTTAATTTAAGGTGCGTTTACTTTGGACAGATGCATAGAGGCCTCTCTCAGAAGCTTCTGGAAGTGGGGTGTAAAAGTCATCCTGTTCTCGAGTGTCTCTTACCCCCCTCCCAGCACATAATTGCACATCTCTGCAGGACAGCCACAGCATTAGAGTCCTGCAAGAAAGCGGCTTTGGTAAAAGGCTCAGGATGGAGAGAGAGGGCTCTCACTTTCCTTGTACCGAATGTGCCCACAGCATCATGTGTTCCATCTATACGATGTGAATGGACTTCTACCCGAGTGATTTCTACGAGTTCAAGAACTGCCACACCCTGACACAACTCAAGCTCTATATGAGGCTCCACATGTCGGCTTTGGACCTGCTCTTCTAAACACATACTTGTTGACCAGCTGGAGGAATATGCGACCAGTAAGACCAAGAAAAAGTAGAAGTCCTGGTGTGGGTGCCTCAGAACCTGTGAGTAGGAAGCCCATGTGGTCTAGATATTGGTTGGCCCTTACTTCTACAGAGCTTGGCAAAATGCCCTTTATGGGTGGTGTCAGCCAGGTAATGTCTGTCCTCTGAAAGGACTCGGGAATAAGCACTCATTGGAAAGACCCTACACCTCCTCAGTGTTCAGTCCAAACTCCAGTTCTACAGGTTCCTCCATTAGATCCTCATGGAAGTTGAGTGACACTTCAACTTGCAGAGTCCACTCTGTCCACTCTGTACCTATTTCTATTCTTAGGTTTGGGTCATCGTGTAAGAGCTTATCCTGAACTCCGGATGAAAAACCCACCAATGGAGCTGGTGACTGATGGAGACTGAGAATCATCACTGCACTCCAGAAAGCATGGGCCTTCTGTAGAAATTACCAAACAGGTTTAGAGTCCTATGGATATACCTTTTGCTCTGAACCCCATGTGTGACACAGTTGAACCTGCAGATACTATGGAGGAAGAAAAAGAGATTTCCTTCCGTTTCCTTTCACACTCCACCCAGAGTCAGTCCATCTGAGTCAGAGTAACACTCCACTTATTGTGCAAGCTGAAGGGGCACACGTTGGGTCATGGAAAATGTCCCCATGGGAAACAGCAAGTGTACTCTCAATACTGGATTCATTGGAGGAAAATGAATCCATCCTCACAGAATATCCAGACCCATCCATCTCACTAAAAGAGACTCAATCTCCATTCGACAAACCAGAATCCATCCCCCTCTTAACTCAGGAAGGACATTCTGTTTCTCATGAGGAAGGAGACCCTTCTGAGGACTCTGAAGGAGAATTACTGTCTGAAGGCAACTTGGAGGCCAGTCTGGATTTAGAGCTTCCCTGTCCCCTTCCTAAAAAGACGTCTCTTTATCTTGCTCTCATGATTCTTGTCAAGTATTCATTGTATTTACTTTGCTAACTATTAAACTCTCATTGTTAATATTATGGTGTGCAGTTCTTCAGTGCTTATTATACTGTGTTTTATTTTCCACTTATAATGTGAGACCTCAGACACATAGGTCCTGGGTGGGCCAAAAACCAGACAGGTCTGGTCCCATAGAAGACAACCTTACTGGATATACAGGGAACTATGAAATGCATGGAATCACCAGGAATCCAGGCCAGGCCTCCATGGAAAGACAAGTCAGCTACCAAAGCTTAAGGACAGAGCAGATGCCTGGAAATGTGTTTTGTCAATCGGGAGAAGTGCCAGAGTAACTGTAATATTATGTGGGACTCTGTTCTGTGAGTTCAAGTCTGTTTATATATCCATTGTGCTTTGTACAAATATTTAAGAAAATTAAAACTCCACAATAGCATCAAAAATCTACTTTGGCTTTTAATGTTGCCTAGTTGTAGAGTGCTCGCCTAGTATACAAGAAGACCTTGATTCAATTTCTCGACACTGCATACACAGAAAAAGCAGATGGGGCACTGTTGCTCAGGTGTAAGAGTGCCACCCTTGAACAAATGTGGCCAAGGACAGTTCCTGGTCCCTCAGTTCAAGCCGCAGGACTAGCCAAACAAGAAATCATACCATTTTCCACACATTTGGAAATAAATCTGATTTATCTAACCCTACTTCTTTTTTGCCAGTCCAGGGTGTGTGCCACCAAGCCAAACTACTGGCCCCCAACCTTACTATTTTTAATCATTTAATTTTTTTACATAATCATATTTCATGCTGTCTGTATTAATACCATAAACAGTATGCTTAGTGTAATAATGTTAAAGGTAAAACATAAGAAATTAATAACTAAAATTCCTTTTATATTAGTTTTATAGCATTACTACAATTTTATGAGAAAAATTACTTAGAATGTTTATTTTAGAGTTCAAGTAATCCATTTTGATAAATATATGAACCTACATCATTTATTTGAACACATTTTAAACTATTTTTTTCAGGAATGAAAATACATATATATTTGTTGTAAATGAAATTTATGACTTGGGGGGAAAGGAAAGAGAAAATGGGGGAGGGGGTAACAGTGTTTACAAGAAATGTACTCATTACATATGTAACAGCAATCTCTTTGTATATCACCTTGAACAACAAATTTTTTGAAAAGTACAATAAGTTTAAATGTCTACTTTGGGCAGAATTTTTTTTGCCTGTACTGGGCTTAGACTCAGGACCTGAGCACGATCCTTGTTTTTGTTTTTGTTTATTCTTAAGGCGCAAGTTCTATCACATGTGCCACAGCACCACTTTTATCTTTTTTTATCAATGTTGTGCTGAGGAATTGAACTTGGGTCTTCATTCGTGCTCGGCAAGAACGCTTCCACTAGGCTTAACTTATGGCCCCAGTGGGAAGGAAGTTTTCCATAAAATATGTAGGAAATATGTACACTAAGGAAAAGCCATCAAAAATAGAAGAAAAATTATATACTTAGATAACAACATGCCAGTATTATGGCCGATCTCTGTAATTCTAGCTTCAAGAGTGGCCTATTTGGACCGGGAGTTGGCTGGCTGAAGTAAAGTGCTATCCTTGAGCAAGCCCTAGGATAGTGCTCTGGCCATGAGTTGAAGCCATAGGACATGCAAAAAATAATAATTTAATGCCCGTGACTGGTGGCTCACCCTGGTAATCCTAGCTACCCTGGAGGATCGAGGTTCAAAGACGGCCCAGGCATAAAAATCTGTGAGAATCTTATTTCCAAATAATCCAGAAAATTCAAAATGACAATGTGCCTCAAGTGGTAGAGCTCTTGCCTTGAGCTGAAGAGCTTAAGGTAAACATCCAGGCCCAGAGTTCAAGCCCCATGAGTGAAAAAAAGAAAAAGAAAAAGAAAGCCCTTATCTAAGGCTGGAGTGCACACTAGTGGTAGTTTGCTTGCCTAGTATGCACAAAGCCCTGTGTTCAATTACTCTGTACCACTTACACCAAAAAAAAGCTGGAAATGATCTCAGAATGTTAGGTTCTGAGGATCACAGTTCAAAGCCAGGCCAGACACTAAAGTGCATGAAACTGTTTCTTCCACTTAAGCACCAGAAAACCAGAAGTGACACTGTGGCTCAAGGTGTTTAAGGCTGTAGCCTTGAGCTGAAGAGCCCAGGGACACTGCCCAGGTGCACAATTAAAGTCTTACAAACAAAAGAGAGACAGAGAGAGAGAGAAAGAGAGAGAGAGAGAGAGAGAGAGAGAGAGACAGAGAGAGACAGAGAGAGACAGAGAGAGAGAGACAGAGAGAGAGACAGAGAGAGACAGAGAGACAGAGAGACAGACAGGCAGACAGACAGAGACAGACAGACAGAGAGACAGAGACAGAGACATCAAACAGTCAGGCACTGCTGGCTGAAGCGTGTAATTCTACCTACTATGGAGGCTGAGATTGGAGGATCTTGGTTCAAAGCCCAAAGCCAGCCTGGACACATATGTTTGTGAGACTTACATCACCAATTAACTACCAGAAACCAAAAATGGAGCTGTAGAGGAAGAGCGCTAGCCTTGAGCTGAAGAGGTCAGGGACAGTCCAGGCCCAAAGTCCAAGCAACATGACGAATCAATAATAAAAAAAAGAAGATAGCTAATAGTAATGATGAATAATTTTGGGCTGGGAGTTTGGCCTAGTGGTAGAGTGCTTGCCTAGCATGCTCGAAGACCTGGGTTCAATTCCTCAATATCACATACGTAGAAAAATGCTGGAAGTGGTGCTGAGGCTGAAGTGGTAGAGCCCTAGCCTTGAGAAAATATAAGGACAGTGCTCAGTCCCTGAGTTCAAGCCCAGGACTGGCCAAATCAAAAGTAGTAGAGCACTGGCATTGAACTGAAGATCTGAGGAACAGCCCAGGCACAGAGTTCAAGCACCGCAAACAACAACAACAAAATCTATGAAATGGCAGTGGTGGATTTAAGCTAAGCAAAAATAGAGTAGAAATTGGTAAAATACATATTTGTGTGTAAGCAAAATAGCCAGACTTATGCATTAGAACAGGATAGCAACTTGAAAAAAAATTTTGTTTTCCATCTCACTAGGTCCTGTCTCTTAGTTTATTCAAGTAAGTAAAATGCTGGGTTTTATAATCATTGCTCTGAATATTAGAAAATCATAATATCTCTCATTAACCAACAAAGACCAGGAACTGGGGCTTCGTTGAAATGGCAGAGTATCAGGCAAGAGAAGAAAAAATTGAAGTAAGAACTTGAAGTTCTTGATCCAGAACCTGCATAGTAACAGAGCAGCAGCCTGGTGATGGTACCTCACACCTATAATCTTAGCTACTCAGGAGGCTAAGATCTGAGAATCAAAGTTTAAAGCCAGCCAAAGTACCCAGTTAACTGCCAGAAAAACCAGAAGTGGCACTGTGGCTCACAGATTAAAGCACTAGCCTTGAGCTGAAGAGCTCAGGGACAGTGCCCAGGCCCAGAGTTCAAGCCCCACAATTGACAAAAATCAAACAAGCAAACAAAACTCACAAAGAAGCCTGCAGACCACAGTGGTTCTGCTGAGTCTCTTCTCTATGGGGATCAGGAAACATTTCACTTTTTCTGTCTCTTCGCATCTCAACATTCATACTAAAATAAGACTGTGTTGAAAGTTTCAATTTATAAAAATGTTTTTCATGAAGCACCCTGAAATATTCATCGCTTATATCTCAATTGAAGATAGTTGATTTGGGGCTGCATTGGTACAGTGCTAGCCTTGAGCAGAAAAGGTCAGGGATAGAGCTGAAGCACTCAGTTGAAGACCCAGTGCCAACACACAAAAGAAATTATGCACTTTATACATATTTTCTAATTTCTTAATGAATTTTTCAGTCTGTATAAATATAGGGTACATTCCTTGTTACTTAAGTAAGATTGCTCTTCTTTTTCTTTTTGCCAGTCCTACGGCTTGGACTCAGGGCCTAGACATTTTCATTGGACTCGCTTGCCCAAGGTGAGTGCTCTGCCTCTTGAAACACAGAGCCACTTCTAGCTTTTTTCTGAATATGCGGTACCGGTGAATAGAACCTAGGTCTTCATGCATTCTAGGTGAGCACTCTACCATTAGGCTACATTCCCAGGCAGTGAGATTCCTCTTACAGTCATTGTATGTTCACAGAGTTTGATCTCCCACACTGTAGGGCCCTGGTTGGCTTTGACCTGTGATCCTAAGCCCTGAGCCTCCTAAGTAGCTGAAATTAAATTGTGAGCCAGCATGATGGCTTTCATTCTTTTTTCTACAAAAATATATGTAGTTATCTAAAATATATCTATAGCTGAAAAAAATGAATCTCTCCCAAACAAATCTTCAAAGAAACAACCATCCTATTAAAAGGTGGGCTAAAGACTTAAAAGAGTATTCTCTGAAGAAAAAAATTAAAATGGGCTTTAGACACATGAAGAAATGCTCCATATCTCTAGCAATAAGGGAAATGAAAATCAAAACAACTTTGAGATTCCACCTGACTCCAGTCAGAATGGCCATTATCAAAAAATCTAATAAGAGATACTGGTGGGGAAGTGACCAGGTGGGATCACACCTACACTGTTGGTGTGAGTGTAAACTCGTTCAACCACTAGGGAAAGCAGTGTGGTGGTTCCTCAAAAGACTGAACATAGAGCTCCCCTATGATCCAGCAAATCCACTACTTGGCATCTACCCAATTGTCCAGAAAAAAGGACATACTAAAGCCACTACCACAATGATGCTCATTGCAGCACTATTTACCATAGCAAAGATATGAAACCAACCCAGATGCCACTCAGTAGATGACTGAATCAAGAAGATGTGGTACTTATACACAATGGAATGCTATGCTGCCATCAGAAGGAATGACATCGCCCCATTTGTAAGGAAATGGAAAGACTTGGAAAAATTCATATTAAGTGAAGCAAGCCAGACCCAAAGAAACATAAGCTCAATGGTTTCCCTCATTTGTAATAATTAGCTCACATCTAGGACTCTCCTAGCAGAGGATTACAATAACTCAAAAACCTAGGTATATAAGGTCATATAGGATGAGGCTAAATGAAAGGATCTCTAGGATATGGGAACAAGAGCTATATCTTGTGTCATCGTTGCTCTTAATCTTGTGTGATTTTTGTCCTTAATCTACTATGTTATTTCTCATCTCTTATTTTGCCCTTTGGTTAATGTCAGATTGTTACTGTATCTGATTTTTCCCTGGCATATTGTATATATGTTTATTTGTTTATGTCAAATAGGAAAGGGAAGGGGGGAAACAAGATGATTGGGAAGGGGAGGGGAGAGGGAACTGGGGACAAAAACATGTGGAGTGGAATAAATGTGTGAGAAGTAATGCAGTCCACTACCTGTAAATGTAATCGTAACCCCTCTATACATTACCCTGAAAATAAAAAAGAGACTATAAAAATATCTGTAGAAAATGAGGTTGGATGATGGAAACGACCAGATGCCCTACTACAAAAAATGTGATACACGCACACACACACACACACACACTCACACACACACACACACACACACACACACACACACACACAAACGCACACACACACAATGGAATGATATATAGCCAACCGACAAGATAAAATAATGGCATTCCCGGGGAATTGGATGAAAAGGAAAAAAATCATATTAACTGAAGTAAGCCAAACTCAAAGGAACATAGGCCCAAGAGTCTCCCTCATTTGTCAAATTCAGTAGAAACCTTGGGCTCTGCTACCAGAGATTTACAATAGAACAAAATCTAGAGACATCGTGACAAATAGTATGACACTAAATGTAAGGACCTCCAAGATAAAGAAACAAAACTCATATAATGAGTGATTGTTGTCCTTAATGAACTATGTGATCTCTTATCTCTTTTGCTATCCCTTGGTTATATCATATTGTTACAATATTTCACCTTGTTTTCTGATATATTTCATATGTGCCTAATTGGTTATTTGAAATTGGATAGGGAAGGGGGGAAATGAACATGAATGGGGGTAGGGGAAGGGAAATGGGGACCATATCATTACATGGGGTATCAAAGTTTGAGAAGTAATGCACCTTCTATCTGGTGAATATAATGTAACCCTTCTATAAATTACAATAAATATAAATACATAAAAAGAAGATCTTCACAGAAAAAAATAATAATGGCATTTTTGTGGTAGTGGATGAAATTAGAGTGAATCCTGTTGAGTGAGATAAGTCAAGACCAAGGAACAAAAGGTACATGATATCCTTAATATATGGATATTAGTTTCAAACAGTAGTAGAGCGATGATTGAATAGTTGATACCCAAAGTTCTGGACATAATTTTGGAGATATAAACATAACTACATAGACATAAAAATCTAGGATAGACTATACACTCTATAGACATGTGTTTTATTATAGATTAATCTGTATCTATGACATACAAAGACTCAGCTTAATTTTTACTATATTCTAAAATCTATGTGCCAGTGATTGTATAGCGATTCCCTTCTTGAATACTTGTTGGTTAAACATGACATTTGAAATATGATTTAAAATTCAATGTTAATAAATTTTTTAAAAAAGAGGCTAGAGGTAAATACCACTAATGTACTTGCTCTAAGTGGTACAGAAATTTTCTTAATGAATCAAGGGTTTTTATTACATCTTTATGCAATTATTTTAGTTCTCAGTGTTCTACACTCAATGATACTTCTGGAAAGATGATATAGCTGACTGTGTAGATGGTATGAAGACATACTGGCCTAAACGTAGAATAAAGCATTGGTAAGTGGCTGTTAGCTGTCCAGATTCTACTGGAATATGTGGAATGAATTTATTAAGCACAATGCAGGCTCTTAGTCAGATCAGGATCAAGATTATGTGGTTCCATGAGATGAATGAGGAAAGATCAGAAAAATCTACTAAGATATCCAGATATACTTTTTAAACTAAGGTATCTGGACTCCTTTTTTTTTGTTTCTTGGTGGGGAGGTTGAACTTTGGACCTGGGCAAGGTCTCTTAGTTCTTTTTCCTCAAGGCTAATGCTGTACCAGTTTTAGCCACAACTCCACTTAGTTTTTGGGTGGATAAGTGGAGAGTAGAATCTTACAGTTTTTTTGTTTTCATTTTTTTTGCTTGCAAAGGCTTTGAATCACCTTCTCCCTGGCTAGTAGAATGACAATTATGACCCTCCAGCGCCTGGCTAGTGATTTTTTGAAAACTGGACTTTATTCCAAATCACATAACTGGTTCCTAGCAAAGTTTTGAAGCCTGACTTAAATGTGACAGATTTTTGTCACTTGGAGACACTCTGTGCTGAACGTTAGAAATCTACCAGTTGAGTCACAGTGGCACTTCCAGTTTTTTGTTTATGTGGTGCTGAGGAATGGAATCCAGGGTTTCATACATGCTAGGCAAGCTTCATTTTCAGCCCAAGGTTTATGTTTTGTTTTTTCAGTGTTGTTGCTTCTAAGGTACTGTATGATGTTCTTTCATTTTCTTTGCTTTTTACCTCTTTTCTTCTTTTTCCCTTTAGTTTTATTCTCTGTAGTCACTATGTTGAATTCGGGTACCCTGTGTATTGTACATAGGTGTATGTGATTTGGGGAATGGAGAGGGTATAATAAAATGGTAAAAAAAAAAAAAAAACAAAGGAAAAAGGGTGAACCAATTGAACAGTGATACTTGGAAGACACTAAACGGAAATGAACTGAACAATCTGGGTGGAGAGGGGGCTGAGGGTAGGAAAACAGAGAAAAATGAGGGAGGGATTAACAATTTTCTTAAGAAATATGTTCATTACTTATGTAACCGTATGCCAACTATATATTGACTTAACAAAATAAATTAACTTAAAAAATAATTTAGCCGTGTATGGTGGCTCACACTTGTAAATGTAGCTACTCAAGAGGCTGGGATCCAAGGATAGCAGTTCAAAGTCTGCCTGGGCACTGAAGTCCATGTGACTCTTATCTCCAATTAACCACCAGAACCCCAGAAGTGGCCCTATGGCTCAAGGGATAGGGCAGTAGTCTTGAGCTGAAAAGCTCAGTGACAAGACCCAGGTGCAGAATTGCAGTCCCATGACTTGAATGATGAATGATACTAGCCAGGCTCTGTGCGCTCACACTTGGAATCCTATCTACACAGAATCAGGTTTGAATCCAGCCCAAACAAATTGCATGATATTCTGATTTACAGTTCATTACCAAAAATCTGGAAGTGGAGCTGTGGATAAAGTGGTAGAACACTAGCCTGAAGCAAAAAAAAACTTTTAAGGACAGTTCCCAGGCCCTGGGTTCAAGTCCCAGGACTTGCATAAAACAACAAAATGTGACGCTGAGTCCTCCATCATTTGGTGTTATAGTTCAATATTCTTGATATGCGTCTTAGAAATTAAGTCCCTAGCAAATACTCTCCCCTGAAATTCTGCTTCATAGCTGATTCATAGAATTTCAGCATCATTACTATCACCTACCAGTTAGCATAGCAGTGTACTACTGAAAATTTGAAGAAAACTTTTGAGTAATCCTAATAAATCTGTGTATCATCTGCACACACATCAAATCAGCAGGAGCTATGTTCTACTATTATATAAATGTATTTAATCCCTTCTTGACTTAATGAGCCTTAAAGAGTAAAACATATGAAGTAGTTATGAAACTAACAGTCACCATTCTTCTACCTGATATTGTAATATAAGTTTATAAATGCAAGGACTATTCTGAAGTGTGCAGAAGATAGCTTCTAATTATAATATTCTCATGAAGTATAGTTTTTAAGAAACATGTTGTTTGCTTTGGGAAAGCAAACGCAAGGAAAAATGATATAAGTAAGTTCCCTATTTATCAGAAGGAAAATACTATTGGGTTTAGATCAACTTCATTCATTCTGTGCTGATGAAACGAATATTTGCAATTCCTGAGGCCAATCACTTCATTGTGATGCACAATCAGCCAGCTTAGATCAATCTTCCAAAAAAGGAAAGGAACAAATGAGAAGCAATTAAGGTTTCCAAAATGAACCAGGTGGTGGTGGCAGCTCACACTTGTAATTCTATCTACTCAAGGGCTGAAATCCAAGGATCTGGATTAAGTCTGTCTGGGATGAAGATATTACTGTCTGTAACATCATCTCTGTTATCACAGCCCAGCTGATACACTCTGCCCAACAGGTTCCAAACACCAAAGTCCATCTCCTATCTGAAATACTACCAAACGTACTCACATATTATTTCCTCTTTGGGAGATAGTTGAAACATGTACCAGAAACATTTCCCTGGCTTCAGAGTGGAAGTGGAAATATATACTCACTAGAATCCCATCTAGTAAATTACAGTCAATCATCGTTCCTCACATCTTGTCAGTTAAATTGAACAATGAGTGTTTGGATCAGAAGCAATGTGTATGAGCATACATGTTGTAAAAGTACTGTAATTCTAGCCACTCAAGATAAGCTGAGACCTGAGGATTCCAGTTCAAAATCAGCCACGCAATACATTCCATAAGATTTTTACCTCTAATTAACCAGCAAAAAACAGAGGGTTGAATTGTGCTTAAAATGCCACAGCCCAAAGCTTTGCATTAAAGTACTAGGGGGTAGCATTCAGGATGCCCACTCCCTCCACTCCTTTTTAACATAGTACTAGAATTCCTAGGCAGTGCAATATGGCAAGAAGCAAGCATAAAGGGGATCCAAGTAGGGAAAGAGGAAATAAAACTATCCCTCTTTGCAGATGACATGATTCTGTATTTAAAGAATCCTATAGACTCTACTCCCAAGCTCCTTGAGCTGATTCAAAGATTTGGAAGGGTAACAGGCCATAAAATGAACCCTCACAAATCAACTACCTTACTTTACGCCAACACTGAGAGGAATGAGGCAATAATCATGAAAGAAATTCCTTTCACAGTAGCCTCAAAGAAAATAAAGTACCTAGCAATTAGCTTAACTAAGAATGTAAAGGACCGTTTAGATGAAAACTTTAAAACCCTAAAAAAGGAAATTAAAGCAGAACTAAGGAAATGGAAAAACCTCCCGTGCTCCTGGATAGGAAGAATCAACATTGTGAAAATGACAATCTTGCCAAGGGCTATCTACAAATTCAATGTAATAATCATCAACATCCCAATGTCATTCTTTAAAGACATAGAAGAGGCAATTCAAAATTTCATATGGAATAATAAAAGACCCCGTATAGCAAAAACACTTCTTAGCAGAAAGAACAGCGCTGGAGGAATTTCAATTCCAAACTTAAGGCTCTATTACAGAGCTATAATTCTCAAAACAGCTTGGTACTGGCACAAGAACAGGCCTGAAGTCCAATGGAGTAGAACTGCGGACCCAGATATTAAACCACAGACCTATGGCAACCTAATCTTTGACCAGGGAGTCAAAAAAATAGAATGGAAGAAAGATAGCCTCTTCAACAAGTTGTGCTGGTAGAACTGGTTAAACACCTGCAGAAAACTAAAGTGGGATCCTTCTTTGTCCCCTTGCACTAGAATTAACTCCAAATGGATCAAAGACGTGGAGGTAAAGCTGACACACTGAAAAGTTTACAGGAAGGAATAGGAGATACACTAGGCCTCCTTGGTACAGGTCGAAACTTTCTTAATAAGGACCAAGAATCACAACAAATCAGAGAAAGGCTGGATAAGTGGGACTGCATTAAACTGCAGAGCTTTTGTATGGCAACGGATATAGCTAGTAAACTAATCAGGAAGCCTACAGAGTAGGAGAAGATCTTCACCACCCAAACAACGGAACAAGGCCTCATAGCTAAAATATATCAACAACTCAAAAAATTGAATCACTCCAAAACTAACCTCCAAAGTAACACCCATCCCATTACAAAATGGGCCAAAGACTTAAAGAGAGTCTTCTCTGAAGAAGAAACAAAAATGGCCTATAGACACATGAAGAAATGCTCAACATCTCTGGTCATAAAAGAAATGCAAATCAAAACAAGTCTAAGATTCCACCTAACTCCAGTTAGAATGGCCAGGATCAGGAAAACGAATGAAAACAGATGCTGGAGGGGATGTGGTCAGGAGGGATCACTACTACACTGTTGGTGGGAGTGCAAACTCGTTCAACCACTATGGAAAGCAGTGCGGCAGTGCCTCAGAACGCTAAACATACAACTCCCCTATGACCCAGCAATTCCAGTACTTGGCATTTACCCAACAATCCAGAAACAAGGGCATACTAAACCCACTAGCACAACAATGTTCATTGCAGCACTATTCACCATAGCAAAGATATGGAACCAACCCAGATGTCCCTCAGTTGATGAGTGGATCAACAAGTTGTGGTATTTGTACACAATGGAATTCTATGCTGCTGTCAGAAAGAATGACATCGCCCCATTTGTTAGGAAATGGAAAGACTTAGAACAAATCATATTAAGTGAAGTAAGCCAGACTCAAAGGAACTTAGGCTCAGTGGTTTCCCTCATTCGTCATAATCATTAGAAACCTTGGGCTCTACTAGCAGAGATTGGCAATAGAGCAAAAGGCCATATATAAGGCCATATAATGTGAAGCTAATTGAAAGGACCTCCAGGATATTGACACAAAAGCCATATAATGAATGATTGTTGTCCTTAATGTACTATGTTGTCTCTCATCTCGCTTGCTGTTCCTTGGTTATCCCATATTGGTATAGTATCTCACTTTGTTATCTGATATATTGAATTTATTTGTATTTGGATATTTGAAATTTGATAGGGAAGGGGGAAAAACCAAGACGGGTGGGGGGTGTGGGGTTGGAGGGAAATGGGTACCAAGACATGTGAAAGGGTATCAATGTATGTGAATTAATGCACCTTCTATCTGGCAAATATCATCTAACCCTTTTACTAATTACAATAAAAAAATTAAAAAAAAAAGTTGTAGTGTGTGGGGAGGATGATGGGGTCAAATACATTTCTTGTTAGAAATTTACCTCATCTGGTTGCCCTGGATTTTCCTGGCCTTCTTCTTAGAGAAAGTTCTGTTATACTGGATTTGTGGCTTGGCAATGATCTAGCATGTACATCTTCGAGTAAGACATCCACAACTTCCATGCCTGAGACTCGAGTTTCCTGACCTTTGGCAACAGCACAGCAACATCTTTCTTCCTCCTGAGCCACAGGCCAAGTGAGCTGGCTTGAGCTGGTTGTTAGTTACAGTGGCTTGGTTACCAGGGTTCCATATTCTGTTCCATTGTGAGGGAGGCAGGGTCACCTTTCAGGGCCCAATGACCAAAGATCCTTGCTCACAAAAGACCTCACCAAAGACATACTGGAGGCTGAATCTCTCCTCCAGTCTCACAATATACATGTGGATGTAGTATACAGCACACCTTATTTGTCCAATCCCAATGTCTTCCACTAGGCCCAACTACCAGTCTGGTCTCAGGCTCAAGGAGCCTTTCTTAGGTAAGATCCAAACTTAAGGGTCAATATTGCCCTCATCCTTTACAAAACATTTGCTTCACAGTGCCTTCTCTGCCTGCATTTTGCCCCTTGTCGAATTTTTTTTGTTTTTGCTAGTCTTGGGAATTGACCTCAGAGTGTGAACATTGTTCTTGGGCTTTCTTTAGGATTTAGCTGTCCCACCGAGCCACAGCACCACTTGCAGCGTTTTCTATTTATGTGGTAATGAGGAATCAAACCTGAGGCTTACTGCTTGGTAGCCAAGGACTCTCCCACTAGGTCAAACACACAGGGCATCTTGCACATATTTTTGATGTCAATCTACTAGGATATTATTAGGTTTCTGTATCCTAATCAATTTTTCCTGATGATTAGCTTTGCTGTCATGTGTAAAAAATCCAAGAGGGAAAAACACAGAAGAATTAGTGAAATTAAAAAAAAAGAATTAGATACAGTTAAGTGTTCATTCTTTGTAGGAGAAAGGATATTTGGATATGATGATGATGATGATGACTTTATAATTACTATGTCAGGGTTGAGAGTTTGGCATAGTGGTAGAGTGCTTGCCTAGCATCCATGAAGATCTGGGTTTGATTGCTCAGTACCACATAGATAGAAAATCTAGATGTGGCACTGTGGCTCAAGTGGCAGAGGGCTAGACTTGAGAAAACCCGAGGACAGTGCTCAGGCCCTGAATTCAAGCCCCAAGACTGGCAGAAAGATAAAAGAAAATAAAAATGCTTTTTACGAGCTAATTCACTCACAGCATTTGCTTCTGAAATCTTCGCTTCTGCATCTTGTGAAATACCCCTTTCCCTCAACGTAGACAAGAAAAACAGATCCATCCCATGGTCCACTGTGAGGCCACTGGTTGGGCTAAGAGCTAGTCGTGCAGCAACACATAAGTTTTATTCTAATACTTTCCAAACTTTGTACTCAAATATGCTACCTACTTACCAACTTATGTCAGTTATCCTTATGCTATAACTTTTCTTCATTACTACAATATTCTTACACTCCTACGTTAATCCTCTTGCACCTCCCCTGACCTCTCTCATTCTTTTTTTCTATCTCTGGACCTCTGCTCGTCTTTCAACCCTTATACTGCACGGATCTACACTTGATGGCTGTTGAGCAATATTGTATATGTAGGTGGTTAATTTTTCTCTAGGCTCAGAGGGACTTAAAGACAATAGAGATTGGATTGAGAGGCTTATTGTTTTGGGTATAAATCGCTTATCAGTGGTTGTATTAGGCTGGTCTGTAAGTGCACAAAAAGAAAGAGTGATAATACCAATCAAAACTTGTGAACATCTAGTGTCTGCCAGCGACAGAGGTCTAGGTTGGTTATATCTGAAAAACTATAATCGTATTTAGTAGTAATCTTGCTCCCATTTTCAAATGGGCAGAACAAGAAACTCAAGAAAAATGTCAAATCAAGAAACAACATCCCCCACCCAATGTAAACAGACAATGGAACAGTCACTGGCAAACCTAGAGGAGAGTCTTCCAATTGCTACACAAATGCAATTGATAAACATCATTAATGAAAAATGTGAAAACATAAAGAAAGAGATAATTTAGGAAGCCATACCTGAACAAGAGGAAAGCAAAAACAAGGTGATAAGTGAAAAACAAGAAGCCATAAAGGAGGCCATAATAAAGGTTTTTCAAAGAAAGATGGATGAATTCAAAGAATCCACAAAAAAAAACGTGACCAAACTCCAGCAAATGTCCAAAGAAAATAAAGCTACTGAGCTAACCACTCAAAAGGAAATCAAGGAGATAAAGAAATCCATACATGATCTAAAACAAGGGATGCAAGGCATCAAAAGTGAGCAATTAGAAGCAAGGGAGATGAAAAATAAAGTAGATAGCTTTGATAGCAGGTTAGACATTGCAGAGGAGAGAATTTCCGTGGCTGAAGATAATTTAGGTATTATAAAGAACAGAAAATGGGTCAATCCAAATCTAGGAAATATGAGAGAGCGCTTCAGGAGGTCCAAGATACAATTAGGAAGCCTAATTTAAGGCTAGTTGGTACTGAGGAGGGCGTGGAGAAAGAGGTCAATGGTATTGGAAATATACTTCAGGGAATCATCTCAGAGAATTTCCCAAATATCCAGAAGGGCAGGCCCATCCAGATACGAGAAGCTTTTAGAACCCCAAACAGACCTGACCAGAAAAGAACATCCCACCGCCACATTGTGATCCGAACTGGATCTATAGAAACGAAAGGAAAGATCCTAAAGGCAGCCAGGGAAAAGGGATCAGTAACCTACAAAGGCAAACCAATCAGAATAACCCCAGATTTCTCAGCAGAGACCATGCAAGCACGAAGTGACTGGAAGCATATATGTCATGCCCTTATATCAAATAACTACCAACCAACCAAGAATACTGTAGCCAGCTAAGCTCTCATTCATAACTGAGGGAACAATAAAAACATTCCATTCCAGGGAAAAGCTGCAACAATATGTCGAAACAAAACCAACACTACAGAGAATTCTCAAAGATGCTCTATACATAGAAAACCAAAATAAATGCAATATAGGGAAAGAAATGGCACCTAAACAGCATACCATCTAAGGACCACAAGAAGTGTCAAGACACAGGCCCTACTAACAGCTTTTAAAAATGGAACTAATAAATATCTCTCAATCCTAACTCTCAATATCAATGGACTTAACTCTCCAATTAAACGGCATAGGTTGTCTAGTTGGATCAAAAAGCAAGAGCCATCGTTCTGCTGACTTCGAGAGACACATCTTACCCAAACACAATCATCTTTTGAAAGTGAGAGGTTGGAATAAACTCTATCAAGCTAACTGCCCCCATAAACAGGCTAGAGTTGCCATCCTCATATCAGATAAAATAGAATTCAAACAAAAAATAGTAAGAAAAGACAAAGAAGTGTACAACATACTACTAAATGGATCTTTCCTCCAGGAAGACATAACGATCCTAAATATTTACACACCCAGTCCCGGAGCTCCAAACTTCAGTTACACTGAAACCATACATAGATCGAAATACAGTGATTGTTGGTGAGGTTAACACACCACTCTCACCTATGGACAGATCAACAAGGCAAAAACTCAACAGAGAAACCTTAGAACTGAACAACTATATAGACCAACTAGATGTAACAGACATCTGCAGAAATTTCCACCCAGTAACACCACAATATACGTTTTTCTCAGCAGCACATGGAACATTTTCCAAAATAGACCACATCTTAGGCCATAAAGCAAACCTGGACAGATTCAGAAACACTGAAATTATTCCATGCACACTCTCAGACCATAAAGGCATAAAATTGAGCTGAACACACATCTCCACCAAAGAAAACCCTGTAACTCATGGAGACTGAACCACACATTGTTGAATCAAAAACAATGGGTAATCGAAGAGATCAGAACAGATATCCAACTGTTTATGAAATTTAACAATAAGGAGCACACAAATATCAACTCCTTAGGGACACAACAAAGGCAGTACTCAGAGGAAAATTTATAGCGCGGAGTGCCTACAACAGCAAGTTGGAAAAATGGCAAACCAACTAGTTAATGTCTCACCTTAACCTCCTGGAAAAAGAGCAACAAACCAACCCTAAACCCATTAGGAGAAAGCAAATTATTAAAATCAAAGCAGAATTAAATGATTTGGAATAAAAAAACTATAGAAAGAATCAACAAAACAAGGAGTTGGTTCTTGAAAGAATTAACAAAATTGACAAGCCCTTAGCAAATCTTACCAAAAAAAGAAGAGAGCATATCGAAATAAACAAAATCGCAGATGAAAATGGTAATATCACGACAGAAATTACCAAGATCCAGAATATCATGAGGGAATACTTCTCAAACCTTTACGCCAACAAATTTGAGAATCTAGAAGAAATGGATGAATTCCTAGACAATATTAACATACACACACTGAACCAAGAAGAGCTAACCCAACTCAACAGGCCTATTTCAAGCTCTGAAATAGAAATGGAATTTAGACAACTTCCACTTAAAAAGAGCCCAGGGCCAGATGGATTCACAGCTGCATTCTATAAGGTCTTCAAAGCAGAGCTCACACCAATACTCCTCAAGCTATTCAATGAAATTGAAAATGAAGGTTCTTTACTAAACTGATTCTGTGAAGCCAGCATATCCCTCATCACCAAACCAGACAGAGATTCATCAAAGAAAGAGATCTATAGACCCATTTCTTTGATGAACCTCGATGCAAAACTTCTCAACAAAATACTGGCCAACCGTCTACAACAACTCATCAAAAAAAATATACACTATGATCAAACTGGATTCATCACAGGGAGGCAAAGCTGGTTCAACATACACAAATCAATTAATATAATTCAACACATCAACAGGAGCAGGGATAAAATCACATGATTGTCTCAATAGATGCGGAAAAGGCATTTGACAAGATAGAAAACCCCTTTATGTAAAAAGATGTGGAGAAACTAGGAATCCAAGGAACATTTCTCAATGTAATAAAGTCTGTGTATGAGAAACCCACTGCTAGTATTATACTTAATGGTGAAAATCTAAAGCCATTCCCTCTAAAATCAGGAACGAGACAAGGATGCCCACTCTCTCCACTCCTTTCTAACATAGTACTAGAATTCCTAGGCAGTGCAATAAGGCAAGAAGCAAGCATAAAGGGGATCCAAGTAGGGAAAGAGGAAATAAAACTATCCCTCTTTGCAGATGACATGATTCTGTATTTAAAGAATCCTATAGACTCTACTCCCAAGCTCCTTGAGCTGATTCAAAGCTTTGGAAGGGTAGCAGGCCATAAAATCAACCCTCACAAATCAACTGCCTTACTTTACGCCAACACTGAGAGGAACGAGGCAATAATCAGGAAAGAAAATCCTTTCACAATAGCCTCAAAGAAAAAAAGTACCTAGCAATTAGCTTAACTAAGAATGTAAAGGACCGTTTAGATGAAAACTTTAAAACCCTAAAAAAGGAAATTAAAGCAGAACTAAGGAAATGGAAAAACCTCCCGTGCTCCTGGATTGGAAGAATCAACATTGTGAAAATGACAATCTTGCCAAGGGCTATCTACAAATTCAATGTAATACCCATCGACATCCCAATGTCATTCTTTAAAGACATAGAAGAGGCAATTCAAAATTTCATATGGAATAATAAAAGACCCCGTATAGCAAAAACACTTCTTAGCAGAAAGAACAGCGCTGGAGGAATTTCAATTCCAAACTTAAGGCTCTAATACAGAGCTATAATTCTCAAAACAGCTTGGTACTGGCACAAGAACAGGCCTGAAGTCCAATGGAGTAGAACTGCGGACCTAGATATTAAACCACAGATCTATGGCCACCTAATCTTTGACCAGGGAGCCAAAAAAATAGAATGGAAGAAAGATAGCCTCTTCAACAAGTTGTGCTGGCAGAACTGGTTAAACACCTGCAGAAAACTAAAGTTGGATCCTTCTTTGTCACCTTGCACTAGAATTAACTCCAAATGGATCAAAGACGTGGAGGTAAAAGCTGACACACTGTAAAGTTTACAGGAAGGAATAGGAGATACACTAGGCCTCCTTGGTACAGGTCGAAACTTTCTTAATAAGGACCAAGAATCACAACAAATCAGAGAAAGGCTGGATAAGTGGGACTGCATTAAACTGCAGAGCTTTTGTATGGCAACGGATATAGCTAGTAAACTAATCAGGAAGCCTACAGAGTGGGAGAAGATCTTCACCACCCAAACAACGGAACAAGGCCTCATATCTAAAATATATCAACAACTCAAAAAATTGAATCACTCCAAAACTAACCTCCAGAGTAACACCCATCCCATTACAAAATGGGCCAAAGACTTAAAGAGAGTCTTCTCTGAAGAAGAAACAAAAATGGCCTATAGACACATGAAGAAATGCTCAACATCTCTGGTCATAAAAGAAATGCAAATCAAAACAAGTCTAAGATTCCACCTAACTCCAGTTAGAATGGCCAGGATCAGGAAAACGAATGACAACAGATGCTGGAGTGGATGTGGTCAGGAGGGATCACTACTACACTGTTGGTGGGAGTGCAAACTCGTTCAACCACTATGGAAAGCAGTGCGGCAGTGCCTCAAAACGTTAAACATACAACTCCCCTATGACCCAGCAATTCCAGTACTTGGCATTTACCCAACAATCCAGAAACAAGGGCATACTAAACACACTAGCACAACAATGTTCATTGCAGCACTATTCACCATAGCAAAGATATGGAACCAACCCAGATGTCCCTCAGTTGATGAGTGGATCAACAAGTTGTGGTACACAATTCCATTGTTGTACACAATGGAATTCTATGCTGCTGTCAGAAAGAATGACATCGCCCCATTTGTTAGGAAATGGAAAGACTTAGAACAAATCATATTAAGTGAAGTAAGCCAGACTCAAAGTAACTTAGGCTCAGTGGTTTCCCTCATTTGTCATAATCAGTAGAAACCTTGGGCTCTACTAGCAGAGATTGGCAATAGAGCAAAAGGCCATATATAAGGCCATATAATGTGAAGCTAATTGAAAGGACCTCCAGGATATTGACACAAAAGCCATGTAATGAATGATTGTTGTCCTTAATGTACTATGTTGTCTCTCATCTCGCTTGCTGTCGCTTGGTTATCCCATATTGGTATAGTATCTCACTTTGTTATCTGATATATTGAATTTATTTGTATTTGGATATTTGAAATTTGATAGGGACGGGGGGAAAACCAAGACGGGTGGGGGGTGTGGGTTTGGAGGGAAATGGGTACCAAGACATTTGAAAAGGTATCAATGTATGTGAATTAATGCACCTTCTATCTGGCAAATATCATCTAACCCTTTTACTAATTACAAAAAAAAAATGAAAAAAAAAGAAAGTTGTAGTGTGTGGGGAGGATGATGGGGTCAAATACATTTCTTCTTAGAAATTTACCTCATCTGGTTGCCCTGGATTTTCCTGGCCTTCTTCTTAGAGAAAGTTCTGTTATACTGGATTTGTGGCTTGGCAATGATCTAGCATGTACATCTTCGAGTAAGACATCCACAACTTCCATGCCTGAGACTCGAGTTTCCTGAACTTTGGCAACAGCACAGCAACATCTTTCTTCCTCCTGAGCCACAGGCCAAGTGAGCTGGCTTGAGCTGGTTGTTAGTTACAGTTGCTTGGTTACCAGGGTTCCATATTCTGTTCCATTGTGAGGGAGGCAGGGTCACCTTTCAGGGCCCAATGACCAAAGATCCTTGCTCACAAAAGACCTCACCAAAGACATACTGGAGGCTGAATCTCTCCTCCAGTCTCACAATATACATGTGGATGTAGTATACAGCACACCTTATTTGTCCAATCCCAATGTCTTCCACTAGGCCCAACTACCAGTCTGGTCTCAGGCTCAAGGAGCCTTTCTTAGGTAAGATCCAAACTTAAGGGTCAATATTGCCCTCATCCTTTACAAAACATTTGCTTCACAGTGCCTTCTCTGCCTGCATTTTGCCCCTTGTCGAATTTTTTTTGTTTTTGCTAGTCTTGGGACTTGACCTCAGAGTGTGAACATTGTTCTTGGGCTTTCTTTAGGCTTTAGCTGTCCCACCGAGCCACAGCACCACTTGCAGCGTTTTCTATGTATGTGGTAATGAGGAATCAAACCTGAGGCTTACTGCTTGGTAGCCAAGGACTCTCCCACTAGGTCAAACACACAGGGCATCTTGCACATATTTTTGACGTCAATCTACTAGGATATTATTAGGTTTCTGTATCCTAATCAATTTTTTCCTGATGATTAGCTTTGCTGTCATGTGTAAAAAATGCAAGAGGGAAAAACACAGAAGAATTAGTGAAATTAAAAAAAAGCATTAGACACAGTTAAGTGTTCATTCTTTGTAGGAGAAAGGATATTTGGATATGATGATGATGATGATGACTTTATAATTACTATGTCAGGGTTGAGAGTTTGGCATAGTGGTAGAGTGCTTGCCTAGCATCCATGAAGATCAGGGTTTGATTGCTCAGTACCACATAGATAGAAAATCTAGATGTGGCACTGTGGCTCAAGTGGCAGAGGGCTAGACTTGAGAAAACCCGAGGACAGTGCTTAGGCCCTGAATTCAAGCCCCAAGACTGGCAGAAAGATAAAAGAAAATAGAATTGCTTTTTACGAGCTAATTCACTCACAGCATTTGCTTCTGAAATCTTCGCTTCTGCATCTTGTGAAATACCCCTTTCCCTCAACGTAGACAAGAAAAACAGATCCATCCCATGGTCCACTGTGAGGCCACTGGTTGGGCTAAGAGCTAGTCGTGCAGCAACACGTAAGTTTTATTCTAATACTTTCCAAACTTTGTACTCAAATATGCTACCTACTTACCAACGTATGTCAGTTATCCTTATGCTATAACTTTTCTTCATTACTACAATATTCTTACACTCCTACGTTAATCCTCTTGCACCTCCCCTGACCTCTCTCATTCCTTTTTTCTATCTCTGGACCTCTGCTCGTCTTTCAACCCTTATACTGCACGGATCTACACTTGATGGCTGTTGAGCAGTATTGTATATGTAGGTGGTTAATTATTTTCTAGGCTCAGAGGGACTTGAAGACAATAGAGATTGGATTGAGAGGCTTATTGTTTTGGGTATAAATCGCTTATCAGTGGTTGTATTAGGCTGGTCTGTAAGTGCACAAAAAGAAAGAGTGGTAATACCAATCAAAACTTGTGAACATCTAGTGTCTGCCAGCTACAGAGGTCTATGTTGGTTATATCTGAAAAACTATAATCGTATTTAGTAGTAATCTTGCTCCCATTTTCAAATGGGCAGAACAAGAAACTCAAGAAAAATGTCAAATCAAGAAACAACATCCCCCACCCAATGTAAACAGACAATGGAACAGTCACTGGCAAACCTAGAGGAGAGTCTTCCAATTGCTACACAAATGCAATTGATAAACATCATTAATGAAAAATGTGAAAATATAAAGAAAGAGATAATGGAGGAAGCCATACCTGAACAAGAGGAAAGCAAAAACAAGGTGATAAGTGAAAAAGAAGAAGCCATAAAGGAGTCCATAATAAAGGTTTTTCAAAGAAAGATGGATGAATTCAAAGAATCCACAAATAAAAACGTGACCAAACTCCAGCAAATGTCCAAAGAAAATAAAGCTACTGAGCTAACCACTCAAAAGAAATCAAGGAGATAAAGAAATCCATACATGATCTAAAACAAGGGATGCAAGGCATCAAAAGTGAGAAATTAGAAGCAAGGGAGATGAAAAATAATGTAGATAGCTTTGATAGCAGGTTAGACATTGCAGAGGAGAGAATTTCCGTGGCTGAAGATAATTTAGGTATTATAAAGAACAGAAAATGAGTCAATCCAAATCTAGGAAATATGAGAGAGCGCTTCAGCAGGTCCAAGATACAATTAGGAAGCCTAATTTAAGGCTAGTTGGTATTGAGGAGGGCGTGGAGAAAGAGGTCAATGGTATTGGAAATATACTTCAGGGAATCATCTCAGAGAATTTCCCAAATATCCAGAAGGGCAGGCCCATCCAGATACGAGAAGCTTTTAGAACCCCAAACAGACCTGACCAGAAAAGAACATCCCACCGCCACATTGTGATCCGAACTGGATCAATAGAAACGAAAGGAAAGATCCTAAAGGCAGCCGGGGAAAAGGGATCAGTAACCTATAAAGGGAAACCATTCAGAATAACCCCAGATGTCTCAGCAGAGACCATGCAAGCACGAAGTGACTGGAAGCATATATGTCATGCCCTTAAATCAAATAACTACCAACCAAGAATACTGTAGCCAGCTAAGCTCTCATTCATAACTGAGGGAACAATAAAAACATTCCATTCCAGGGAAAAGCTGCAACAATATGTCGAAACAAAACCAACAATACAGAGAATTCTCAAAGATGCTCTATACATAGAAAACCAAAATAAATGCAATATATGGAAAGAAATGGCACCTAAACAGCATACCGTCTAAGGACCACAAGAACTGTCAAGACACAGGCCCTACTAAAAGCTTTTTAAAATGGTGGGAACTAATAAATATCTCTCAATCCTAACTCTCAATATCAATGGACTTAACTCTCCAATTAAATGGCATAGGCTGTCTAGTTGGATCAAAATCAAGAGCCATCGTTCTGCTGTCTTCAAGAGACACATCTTACCCATCTAGAGCAATTTTCATCTTCCATGTATAATCATTAAACATTCAGCTCCTTTTCCTCTCTACTCCATTCTCTGGAAACATCGTGCTTTTTGGCTCTAAGGTTTTGTTGATCCTTGGAAGCTCTGGAAGGGAAAACATACCCTAGCTCTTCCTTTATGACTGCTGTATTTTTAGTTTACTGTAATCAAGATTCATCTGTAAAATATAGTAAAATGTTCTTCCTTTTCAATGCATTGTTTTGCATATTTCTATCTTTGGATTATTATTAATAGTTGTGAATGGATTCTCCACATATTTGTTCTAGTCTCTGCTTTCTCTTCCATTAGGTACAAATCTAGAAATAGAAGTGTTGGACCATATTTCTATGTAATTCTATATTTAGTACTTTTTTTAGCACTCTCCACGCAATTTTTGATTGTTTTATATTCCTTGCAGAACTATTCCAAAGTTCTACTTCTTCTCACTACCTTCCCAGTAATAGTTAGACTTTGAAAGTTGTTTTTTTTTTGTATGCGTGTGTGTGTGTGTGTGTGTTTGTGTGTGTGTATGTGGATCTTTTTGTTTAAAACTATATTTATATTAAAATACTTAAAGTAATGATTTCATTGTAATTTTAATTTTTCTCATGACTTAATATTGAACTTCTTTCTACATTTTGAACTACTATTTCTATATATTCTTTTTAGAAAATCCTCTCCAATCACCAATTTTTTTCCCTTTTTTTTGTGGGGTAGTGGGGAAAGTCATGGGGCTTGGACCTTGGGCCGTGAGCTCTTTAGTTTAAGGCTATTGTCCTACCCTGAGTATTGCCCCTCAGTTGTTCTGCTCACAGCTCCCTACCCCTCTTCCCATTATATACAGAACAAAGGTCATCCTCAGTCTTTTTGAAAAAGTAAAACATACAGTAAATTTGTAGTATAAAACAGCAAGAAATAAATTTCTTGCCAGGTGCAGTGAATTCTACCTGTAATCCTAGCTACTCAGATATCAGGCTGATATCTAAAGATTTGGTTCAAAGCCAGCCTGGGCATTAGAAAGTCTATGAGACTCTCATCGACAGTTAACCACTAGAATATGGGAAATGGCACTGTGGCTTCATAGGTAGGGTGATAGCCTTGAGTTGAAGAGCTCAGGAACAGTGCCCAGGCCCAGAGTTCAAGCCTTACAAATCCCCCAGGCAAAAAAAAAAAGAAAAAATAGTTTCTTCCCCAAGTGATTATTATGCCAGACATAGAACATTAACATTCTGGGTGTACTTCACAGTATTATTACTTGATACCCTAAGATTTTGCAATATTCTCTCAGTATCAGCATATGTCATCATATAATGTAGTTCCTTTTCAATGGAATAATTCCATTTATAACCTAAATCTACTCCCCCGACTTATTTCTGTCGATACCACAATTGCTCTACCATGATATGCCACAAGCCATTAAACATTTTATGGTGGGTAATTGGAATGGAGTGTCATGGAATTTTGTGCCAGGCTGGCTTTGAAACCATGGTCCTCAGATCTCAGTCTCCTGAGTAGCTAGGATGACAGGCGTGAGCCACCAACACGTGGCTTGCCTTTTTATTTTTTTGTGGGTCTTGGGACTTGAAGTCTGGGCCTAGGCACCATCCCTAAGCTTTTCAGGTCAATATTTCATGTAAGACTAAAGATTTAAGTAAAGGAATACAATTCCAACAAAAAAAGAATAAAATTCCAGACATGGTGTGTTTATAACTCAGTGCTAATTACTTGATGAAAATGTGCCATTCCAGAAGCTGGTGTCATTTGATGATGTAGCTGTGGATTTCAGCTGGGAGGAGTGGCAGCATCTGGACAATGCTCAGAGGACCCTTACAGAGATGTAATGCTGGAGACCTACAGCAACCTGGTGTACTTAGGTGAGCAAAAGTCAAATTCACTTGCAAGGCCAAGTGCCTTGTTATTTTGCAGATACGTGAATGTTTATCAAACTTTCAATACTATTTAAATGAAAGATTCCCTGAGAAGTATCATTACGTTCTAAAGAAAACCTAACGTAATTTTGTACTCATTCTTCAGTATACCTTCAGGATACTTTGACAACAGTTCTAAATTATGTTTCCTCTAATGGAGACGACATTCCAAACGTACACAGTAATTGTAAGTGGATAAACCATCCAGAATAGAATATATATCATTATTGGAAATAGGATCTACAAATCACTAAACAGTGAGTTTATAATGGAAACCTGGCACTAGGTGCAATGTTTCATGCCTGTAATCTTAAAATATTCAGGAGGAAGAAATCTAAGAAATGAGAGAAAAGATTTAATAGATAACTTGTGAGTAGGATGTCTGCGAACTTAAAGCAATGATGACACAGCATAAGCAATAATTCTCTACTGTTTCTAATTTACAGGGCCCCGTGTTCCCAAACCTGTATTAATTGACAAGCTAGAGCACTGTGCAGAACTCTGGATAGGAAATTCCTCTGACAAGAATATCACAGGTGAGTGAATGCATCTTCATATTGATGTTGGAGCCTGAGCCCCATTGGTAAGTTCATGTTGTGATGTACTGAGCAATAATATTCTTAGTTACCCTAAATCCTGTGTGGAACCTATGGAATTCTTTGTGAATGAATCAAGAATCATTTTCTTTTCCCAATCCTATGCTTGTTCTCAGGGCCTGAGCATGGTCCTTGGGTTTTCTCAAGGCTAGCTCTCTACTTCTTGAGTCATAGCACCACTTCTGGCTTTTTCTTTGTATGTAGTACCAAGGAACTGAACCAGGTCTTTGTGCATGCTAGCCCAAACCCCCGGCACCAAGAATCATAGGGTGATATGATGAATTCTATGTGGCAGTAGAGTTAAAGTGAGATTTCTCTGTAGAAATCACTGTGAAACAAAATAAAATGAGAAAGCCATGAGCCCGTGGCTCATGCCTGTAATCCTAGCTACTTTTGAGGCTGAGATCTGAGGATCAAGGTTCAAAGACTGACCTATCACAAAAACACCTTAGACTCTTCTCTCCAATGAACCAATAGAAAATGAGAAGTGGGGTTGAGTCTAAAGACATAGGGCAGTAGCCTTGAGCTGAAGAGCTCAGGAAGAACAGCCAGGTCTAGAATTCAAGTCCCATGACCGCAAAACAAGAAAGAAAGAAAGAAAGAAAGAAAGAAAGAAAGAAAGAAAGAAAGAAAGAAAGAAAGAAAGAAAGAAAGGGAAGAAAGAGGGAAGGAAGGAAAGGAAGAAAGAAAGAAAGAAAGAAAGAAAGAAAGAAAGAAATATCATTCTTTCATTTCTTTAAAACTAAGACTATAAATGATTGAGCGAACAAGGAATATGTCAGGGCATTATTCTCTGATAAGGATAATATCTTTATGCTGGTAGGAAGAGACTGGTATTCAAAACCAGACGTTTCCACCAGTAATTGAGCCTAGTGGTAGAGTGCTTGCCTAGCATGCACAAAGACACAGGTTTTATTCCTTATTACAACATACATAGAAAAAGCAAGAAGTAATGAATTCATTGGTAGGGTTCTAGTCTTGAGAAAACCCAAGGACAGTGGTTAGGTCCTAAGTTCAAACCCAGGAATGGAAGGAAAAAAAAACAACAAAGTTTCAATCAACATAAGAAAATTAACTAGACAATGAGCTGGGGATTTTCTGGTCTTCCATGGTTCTGAGGGACAGGAGTGTTAGAAAAGGAATTTTTATAAGACTTCAAATGGAAAGAAATAAATTTCAAAATTCCCACACATACCTAAATTGAGACTTTAGTGAGAAGTTGTAACTGAAGGGATATAGGTGTAAGTCCTTACTCTCAAGAATCGTTCTTGCTTGGATCAAAGGCAAACAGACATATAAACCAAACTTGTGGCCGCTGAATCTAGAAAAAATTCGTGTTCCTCACTTAATGGTTAATAAGCAAACAGCATTGAAACTGGCTAAGGTAATCCTATCTGGTACTCAGGACGTGAGAGTCTTATCAGTAGTTAACTCTAGAAAACAGGAAGTGGGGCTGTAGCTCAAGGATAGGGGTTATAGTCTTCTGCTGAAGTGTTCAGGGACAGGGCCGAGGCCTATGAACTACAAAAAAAAAAGAAAAGAAAAGAAAGTTTTAAAAAGATGCAAAACAGCACAATATTTAGAGTATTTCTCAAAAATAAAAGAAAGGCAGCTATTCCTCAATGTATAAACAAAACAGTATTTGAAAAAAAACAGCTGCAGGTATGCTATAGATAGTACTCAGCTTAAAACTGTAGCAATACATAGATGGGTAATTTCAATAAATATTTCCTGTGATATAAAAAGAGAACTAAAACACAGAAAAACATTATTGGTCATTGTAAAATATCATTTTCTTAATAGGTTAGGGAGAAAAGCATATTTTTCTCACAAACCAATTTCCACTTTTATATTTTAAAATATCTAACACTTAGGATGGGAAAGTAAAGTCATTATCTTTACAGTAAGGAATATTTGTATCTCATGTATGTTTGTGTCTTTTTTTCTATGACTCATTTTAGATGTCCAGGTAATGGAAAATGTGTTCAAGACATGCCAGGAAAGTCCACATGAATGTCTTTGTGAAGTAGCAGTTGCAAGTAGTATCGAAGTGGAGGAAAACGTGAGATTTGCAACAACTTTAAATTTGAGCTCTACACATAATCCAGAGCTGATTAGTAATAACGGTAACAACTTAGGGGTGAGGACTGAGGAGTTCATAAAGTGTCAGAACATGCTTCTGTCTCCTAAGCCTGATGAGATGCATACTGCATATAGATCTCGTATGTCTCCTGTTCTTAAAAAATCCATCGGCTATTCAGAGCATTTTATTCATGATTGTGACAGTCCAAAAGATCTGCAGTATCATAATTCTGTTCTCCCTGCCCAAGAAATTCTTCAGGGAGGGAGGAAAACTGCTAAATGTACTGTGTGATGAAAAATATTGTACTTAACACCGACCATCACTATACATCCGAAAATGTACACAGGAGAGACTCCTCATATATGTAGTGAATGTGAGAAATCTTTCAGTAATGAAATACGCCTTACAATACCTCAGACCAAATATCCTGAGATATGTGATGCGTACGTCAAGTGTGAAAATTAATTTCTGAGAAGTCAGACCTGACGCTCCAACCTAGATCTCCAAGAGAAGACAAACCTTATGAATATGAGGAACGTAATAAAATTTCTGCCCAGAATTCATCTCTCAGCACACATCAGAGATCTCACACAGAAGAGAAATCTTATGAATGGGATAAATGTGGGAAGACTTTTAGACTGAAATCATACCTCACTTTGCACCAGAGAAGACACACAGAAGAGAAACCTTATGAATGTAACAAATGTGAAAAGTCTTTCACCCAGAAGATACACCTTCGAGTTCATCAAATAACACACACAGGAGAGAGAAATCTTATAAGTGTAATGAATGTGGAAAGTCTTTCCAAGGGAAGGGAAAACTTCGTGTTCATCAGAGAATACACACAGGAGTGAAACCTTATGAATGTAACCAATGTGTAAAGTCTTTCCGACAGAAATCTTCCCTCAAATTGCATCAAAGAACACACACAGGAGAGAAACCTTATGTGTGCAACAAATGTGGAAAGACCTTCAAGTGGAAGTCATATCTTGATGGGCATAATAGAACCCACACAGGAGAGAAAACTTATGCATGTAGTGAATGCGGAAAGTCTTTCAAATGGAAGGTAAAACTCCATGTTCATCAGAGAATATACTCAGGAGAAACACCTTATGAGTTTAACATATGTGGAAAGTCCTTTACACAGAAGCCAAACCTCAACATGCATAAGACAATTCAAACAGGAGAAAAAACCTTATGAATGTAACCGATGTGGAATGTCTTTCAAATGGAAGTCTTCCCTCAAATTGCATCAGAGAACACACACAGGAGAGAAACTGTACGAGTGCATCAAATGTGGTAAGACCTTCAGATGGAAGTCACATTAAAGGAGGCATAACAGAATTCACACATATTAGAAACCCTAGGAATATAACCAAAGTTGAAAGTCTTTCGTGCAGTATTCACCCTTCAGGAAGCATAAGAGAGTTCACACATCTGAGAAGCCTTAGCAATGTAATAAATAGGAAAGACTTTTTAGTCTGTGGAAGAAAACTCAGCTTGTGTCACAGAACCAACACAAGATAAAACCCTTAATGAATGTAGCAAATGTTCAGTCTTTTCCCCAGAAGGCACAAGTCAAGATTTATCACTAAACACCCACAGGATAGAATCCTATGAATAAAATGAAAGGGAAATTTTTTTGAAGAACTCATAGTTGAGTTTGCATGATACCACACAGACACAGGATAAAAATCGTATGAATATAAGAATATGAAAAATCCATCATGAACGTATGACTAAGTAGAAAATGCACTTAGGAGAGAAAAACCTTATGAATATTACAAATGTGGAAAGTGTTTGACCTGGAAGGCATACTTCTGTGTTCATCACAAAACTGATTCCCATAGAAGAAAAGAAAACTAATGAATACAACAAATGTGCAATGACTTTTAATCAGAAGTCAGTCTTCAGTACATTTCAGAACATACACAATAGAGAAATTCTGAGTAATGAAAAACATATAGCTATATATAGAATCTCTGTATATGGGAGCATTAGGGTAAGTCTTCTAAACAAAGTCAACCTTCAGCAAGCATTAAGAGCACTCACAGAAGAAATAATAGCATGTAGGAAAACCTTTGTCAGGAACCTCTAAAAGCTGACTGTGTGGCTTAGTGGTAGAGTGCTAACCTATCAAGGATGAAGGCCTGGGTTAGATTCCTCAATACTACGTGAAAAGAGCAAGCCAGAAGCAGCACTGTGGTTCAAATGGTAGAGTGCTAACCTTGAGCAAAAGTAGCTCAGGCCCTGAGTTCAAGCCTAACTATTGGAGAGAGAGAGAGAGAGAGAGAGAGAGAGAGAGAGAGAGAGAGAGAGAGAGAGAGAGAGAGAGAGAGAGAGAGACAGAGAGAGAGACAGAGAGAGACAGAGAGAGAGAGACAGAGAGAGACAGAGAGAGACAGAAAGAGAGAGACAGAAAGAGAGAGAGAAAGAGAGAAAAGAGAGAGAAACAGGAACTTCTAAATTTTACAGAGATAGAGAAGGAGAGAGAGAAGGAGACAGAATCTAATTTCTAAACTTTACAGTCTTTCTATTTCCTTACAAATTCGTCTATGTCATTCTTTCTGACAGAAGCACAGAATTCCATTGTGTAAAAACACCATATTTGATCTACTCATCAACTGACGGGCATCTGGGTTGGTTCCCTACCTTTGTTATAGTAAATAGTGCTGTGATAAATGTTATTGTTCTAGTGAATTTAGTGTGTCCTATCTGGACGATTGTCAAGTAGTGAAATTGCTGGATCACAGGGGAGCTCTATGTTTAGTCTTTTTGGGATACTGCCATAGTGCTTTCCATAGTGGTTGAACGAGTTTGCAATCCCACCAGCAGTGTAGTAGTGATCCCTCCTGGCCACATCCCCTCCAGCATACGTTATTAGATTTCTGGATCTTGTCCATTCTAACTGGAGTGAGGAGGAAAAGGGAAAGAGGAACTGAAACTTTCTCTCCTTACAGATGACATGATTCTGTATTTAAGGAACCCTATAGACTCTACTCCGAAGCTGCTTGAGCTGATATAAAACTTTGGTAAGGTAGCAGGGTATAAAATTAACCCTCAATGTCAACTGCCTTCCTATATGCCAACAAATGAGAGGAATGAGGCAAGAATCAGGATAGCAACTCATTTTGCTATCAAAGAAAATAAAATACCTAGGAATTAACTTAGAATGTAAAGCACCTTTTTGATGGAACTATAAACTCTGGAGAAGGAAATTAACGCAGAACTGAGGAAATGCAAAAACCTATGCTCCTGGTTTGGAAAAAGTAATATTGTAAAAATGGCAATCTTGATAGGGACTATACAAATTCAGTGCAATATTCATCAATATCCCAATGTCATTCTTAAAGAAACAGAAGAGGAAATCCAAAATTTCACTTGGAATAATAAAAGACCCCTTATAGTCTGTCTTCTGGCCTGATACATAATGTTTAATCTCACCTTCTCCACCAAAATCTCACCTTTCTCATTGAGACATAGGTGGCCCTGTTTACTAGCAGCAAAGGCTCAAACGCGCAGTTTCAGGTGTCACCACTGCCTCTGTTACTGGGTAGATCCAACTCTGTCATCGATTCTGAGGTCTGCTCTGGGAGTCTTGGTCATAAGTTGTTCTGTGGCATCTGCTGCCAGCCTGTGCCTATTTGCTTCCTTTTCCTCCAGCAGCCTACAACAGGGAATGATGTTCAGGCGCTGATGCTCTCCTTCATATGCAGGGCAGGATGAGCCCAACCCTCCCACATCTTCCTCTTCTAATTTTTGGGAAAAAATGTGCTGGGAAAAGTCCTCAGGTGTGGCGCATGGCTGATCCACACTTTTAATCCAGGCTGGTCACAAGGCTGAGATCTGAGTATGGAAGTTCCAAGTCACCTAGAACAGGAAAGTCTGATAGATTCTTACTACCAAAAATAAAAACAGCTGGGAATGGAGTTTGGGCTCAAGTGGTAAAGGGCTAGTCTTGAGTACAAATGCTTAGTGCCCAGGCCCTGAGTTCAGGCTCCAGCACTGCCAACAACCTCACTTTAGTGAGATTTTAGCTTTATCCATGTAGGCACATCTCACTGGAATCTTTGCTGGTAGAGATAGTCTTCATAATTTTGTCTCAAGGTAAAGGTCCTCCTGGGGTAGTACACAAAAGATGTCACGGAGAGAGGAGCCCCACTTGCTCCA
Organism: Megascapheus bottae; assembly: GCA_024803745.1. Taxonomy (NCBI): domain Eukaryota; kingdom Metazoa; phylum Chordata; class Mammalia; order Rodentia; family Geomyidae; genus Megascapheus; species Megascapheus bottae. The sequence continues at coordinate 4,277,401 of JANJXV010000052.1, read as the reverse complement.
GGTTTGAAGATGGCATAGGTCAAGCCAGCATGGAGTTGGCACATCAGTCTTTTTCCTAGCACCACCTACCAGTGAATGTCAAATGACAGTGATTGTTGTGGGATTGTGTGATTGAAGTGCCCCATTAAGGGCAGTGTAAGCACATCCAAACTTGGATACCAGGAATGCTGAAATCTCAAAGCTAAGATTTCTGTTGGCTACAGAAATGCTGGTGTGTCTGTGATTCACTAAAAGTTCAGGTGCAAAGATTCTGAAGCTTGATGCCATGTGTTTATTCCATTTAGTAAAATTATTTTAATGCACTGTATAAGTTAAAACATTTGATAAGAGTCAGGGGTAGTGAAAACATTGTCCTTGAATTCAGGTGTCTGGCAGGGTAATGGGGGGGTGTTGGTGGCTGGGACTATGAAGCTGGAGCTGCTATCAAACCATGGATCATGTTCCTCTTTGTCTGGGAGAAATGACTCCAAAGATGAAATTTGAATGGTGAGGAAAAGATGATGATGTACTCAGGAAATTTCTCCTAAACAAATGCTCATGTGGAAGTGGGATGGGGGCTGGGCATGTCTGAGGCAGAGCTTAAGGGGGCTTCTCATGGCATTGAGAACGTTCCTTGCGACTTCAGGCATGCAGCAGGGTGTTTTAGATGACCATTGTGAGATGGATGGAATAAGACTGGAGACAAGATGAATGCTGGGATCCTGCAATGCTCTTGCATGAGTGGCTGGTGGCTCACCTGAAAGAATTAATTATGTCTAAAAAAGAAATCAGGAATTTGTTTTGATTAGATAATACCTGTAATCCGAGGCATATTCAGGATCCTGATCTTAGTATTGTGGTTTAAAACCAACCCAGCAAAGGGAAAAATGCATGAGACTCATACTCCCAGTTTAGAGCAAGAACAAAGATTGAAGTAGAGCTGTGGCTCAAGAGCTAGAGTGCTACCTTGAGCAAAGAACAGCTAAGAAAAAGCTCCAGGTCTTGAGTTCAAGGCCAGGAATGAAAGAAGGAAGGTAAAAAAAAGGGAAGTATGTGAGGAAGGGAAATATATAAATGAAAGAGAGAAGGAACTAGAAATTTAAAACAAGAGAATATTTAAAAGTCATCAGTCCTTCTAAGAAAAGTGTTGGAGTATGGGTTCTATATGTGGTGAACTGGAAGCCCAGCAGTGACTTGTAAACCAAAGAGTCACCATGATGAGCAAAGGATAGAAATCTGCATGAGCCTCTTAGCGGATGGAGTCACAGAAGAGAACATCAGCTCCCATCCCATAGTTAGAAGTATATAGAGGTGGGGAAGTTGGCATCACCTTGATGTCATTGTGTCCATGGAGACTGGAAGCCATGGCTCTGTGAAAGCACAATGTTCTGGTTACTGAGCTGGGAGGCTGAGGAGAGCCAAGTCCTGGCCATGAAGAAATCAGGGTGGCAGCAGAGCAACTTTGCTGCAGTGTGTGCCTGCTTGGCTGTTCTTATTCTGTGGTGGATCAGGCTGGAGCGGGTGATAGTAACTGTTTTGTGGTCACAAGCCCTTCACCAAGAGCTTCCTCTGGGATCCTCATAAGCTACAGGGTGGCTGGTGGTGGGATGTGTGTGGGGTGGAAGTGACAGAGGGATGGATGCATGGCAAGGTGGGTGAAGAGATGAGAGGAATGATGAGAGCCCAGTTCATTGGTTTCCAAGGTTAATGGGTGGGAGGTAGAGAGGCATGATGGAGGAATGTTGGAGGCAGGGGAAGGTGGTGACAGAGTGAGGCCATCTGTAGTGCCAGCCTGGCCATCATCTGAAGCCCATAGGCAGCTTCCTGATCCTTCACTTAGTCCTGCTCCTTGTGGAGGGAATGTCACGTGTACCCAGAGCTAGGGGTGGGACAATGTTAGTGGCACCTGGAAAACCATTGGCCTCTACCTGGGTGAGGGGTGGTTATGGCTCCGATGCTGGGTGGCCTGATAGCTATGGAACAGATCTCTCCTTAGCTACCACAGTCAGTGGCTGCTCTCCATCTAGGGTTAGGGCACCTGCTCAGCCAACAGGACACCCCATGCCAGGACAGAGGCCTACAATTCAGATGGAAGCACAGGGGTGAAGATGATCTCACCGTAGCCCTAGTTACATGGCTGCCCCAGCATAAAGGACAGGATGAGCTGGGGGAAGATATTCTCTGTGTTTTTCCACAGCCTATCCCGGCCTCTTCTTGTGTCTGATTAGACCAAGAGAGTACCAGGTTCCCTCTCATAGTCCTGGTTCTTTTTCTTTTACAGTCATGAGGCTTGAACTCAGGTCCTGGGTACTGTCCCTGAGCTCTTTTGCTCAAGGTTGATGCTCTACCATTTGAACCACAGTGCCATTTCCAGCTTTCCTTTTCATGTGGATCTCTGATATGTCCAGTACTGTGCCTGCAGGGAGGCACTCACCCCACAGACAGAGCCACCTCTGCCGTGACTGTGACTGCCCACAACCCTCACACCCACTCCTTGCACACCCCTCGACTCCAGTTTTAGCTCCTCTTGGACTGGGTGTCCAGCCTACCCCTTCCTACACTCACAAAGGGTCTACAATTGTCTTCCCAGGGTCCTTTCTTCTGCCAGCCAGAGTACAGACTGTGCACATCTTGACGATCACAGAGCTCAAAGCCAAAGGCTGAGATGCAGAAGGGGGTGACCCAGTAGCTGCACAGGGCCCATGGATCATCCTGTGCATCCCCCAGCCTGTGACTTCCCCCACCCCCTTGGCAGTTAACTGGAAATGAGAGTTTCATGGACTTTCCTTTCTGGACTGGCTTCAAACAGAAGCTATGCACAGTTTTCAAACCATACCCTACTGAAGAAGGGAAGCTTGATCTGGTGCTTAACTTGGTTGCACTTTGGCTCCGTTTGCTATGCCTCACGGGAGGGGGCTCATCATTTGTAGACTAAGATCTCATGACCTTCAAAGCCAAATGCTACCTGAAAGTTCAGGGTCCCAGCCTATGTGTTCGGCCGGGCTGAATACATTCACTGTTATGCTGGGTCATCAACCCATGTTTTAAGCTGGAAGTAGGCAGTGCCACATTTGATAAGAACATCTGCCAGAGATTGTCACCTCATGAAAGCAGATTCTAAATTTGTATTCCATTTTCTGTGGTGGAGAAATCCCCTCCAACTTAGACAGGCTCACATCCACCTACAGGTCACACTCCTAATGCACCCTTGAGTGTCCTCATGGTATTGGGATCTAAGTTTGTAGGGAATGCTGCTTTAGTCCATGAATTTGCTGGACAAGTGATGACAAACGTGTTGTGGATTAATATGAGAACAATTTAAGAAGCCCTGGAGGAGCATCAACCTGACCCTCTGTGGTGCTATAAATCTGATAGGATGTTCCAGACTGAGATACAATCACATGGCTTTGTGTTTGGCATCCAGACAAGTGAGTGCATGTCTTAGCTGTCAGCCAATACAGAGGAGGACATGAGTAAGTGGGTGGAAAGCATCTGTCAGACCCCTGTCTGGGGGAAGGTGGAGAGAACATAGGAAGGTAGATACCATGGCTGTGGTGGGGCCAAAAAAAAGGGTAAAAGAGGCAAAGGAACCAGGTACTGGTAGCTCAAGACTGTCATCCTAGCTACTCAGGAGTTTGAGATCTGAGGATCACAATTCAAAGCCAGCCCAGGACAGAAACTCCATGAGACTCTTATCTGCAATAAACTACTGAATGCAAGAAGCTCAAGCTCAGTGACAGCATCCAGGCCTAGCGTTCAAAACCCAGGACTGGCAGAAAAAAGTATCAAAGGACAAGAAGCTGGCCAAAAGTTAGAGGGACTCTATCTTGACAAACAATACAATGATAAGTTGCACTCAGAAGACTTGCACAAAATCTGGAAACGCGTGAGACCTATCTATGTATGTTTCCTGTTTGTCTAAATATATATGTTTATGCATTTATATATTAGTATAGAGAGACAGATCAATACATATGACTATACATATATACATAGCCAGACACTTATGGGTGGGTGGTATACTGTGTGAGAGTTTGTGTTTGTGTTTTGTGGATGGCTATCTCTGTTTAAGAAAGATAGAAAATATGTAAATATCTTTAAAAAAACTTGATAAAATACGGAGAGACCTAAGCTCTTGAGGGAATCGGAAATGACAAGATTATTCACAGGCACGTTTATCCTTATGGATTCCTCAGCAAGTTTTAATTTTTTTCATTATTTTCTTTCTTTTTTTGAACCAGTGCTAAGGATTTCTCTCAGGGACCAGGTGCTGCCAATTACTAATTTTCTCATGGCTGCTACATGGCTGCTACAAGAGGAACTGAGCCACAGTTCCACTTTTGCCTTATTTATTCGTGCTTAACTGAAGATAAAGATTTCTATCAGTGACTTTCTTTCAGGGGCTGGATTCTAACGAGGATCCCCAGACCTCAGGCTTCTCTATAGCTACAATTAACAATATGAGAACCCAGCACTGGGTTCCAATGCACAGGGCAAGAAATTGAGTGAATCTCTCAACTCCAATTAGCTATAATAAGCTACAAGTGAAAGACCAATACCTTTGAGGAAAAGATGCTGAGGGTTATCACACAGGCCCTATGAGTAAGCCCTAAACCCTGTACACATGTGTGCATGCACACATTGGCAGATACACACACACATGCACACACACAATATCTCAGGCAATATTATATTTTGAATTAATATCCAAAGATTGGAAAAAGGATAGCAAGTAATAAAATCTGTTTTTCTTGTCTACATTGAGGGAAAGGGATAAGTCACAAGATGCAGAAGCGAAGAATTCAGAGGCAAATGCTGTGAGTGAATAACTTGTAAAAAGCACATTTCTTTTCTTTTCTTTTCTTTTCTTTTGTTTTTTCTGCCATTCCTGGGGCTTGAACTCAGGGCCTGAGCACTGCTCTTGGCTTTTCCCAAGTCTAGCCCTCTGCCACTTGAGCCGCATTGCCATATGGATTTTTATATCTGTGTGATATTAAGGACTCAAACCTAGATCTTCATGGATGCTAGGCAAGCACTCTACCACTGGGCCAAACTCTAAACCCAGATAAAGTATTTATAAATAGTCATCATCATCATATCAAAATATCCTTTCTCCTACAAAGAATGAACACTTATCTATGTCTGTAAGACTTTTTTTTATGTCACCAATGCTTCTGTGATTTTCCCACTTGCATTTTTACAGATGACAGCACAGATATTCATCAGGAAGAAAAATTGATTACGATACAGAAACCTAACAACGTCCTAGAAGATTGAAGTGAATACTATGTGCAAGATGGCCTAGGTGTTTCATCTATTTGTAGAGTGCTTGGCTACCACACAAAAAGACTCTGGTTTGATTCTGGAGTACTATATACATAGAAAACGCTGGAAGTGGTGCTGTGGCTTGGTGGGACAGCTATAGCCTAAAGAAAGCCTAAGAACAATGGTCAGGCTCTGAGGTCAAGTCCCAGGACTAGCAAAGAAAATGTGCAAGAGGCAAAATGCAAGCTGAGAAGGCACTGTGAAGCAAAATGTCTTGTGAAGGCTAAGGGGAATAGTGACAGTTAAGTTTGGATCTTACCTAAGAAAGGCTCCTTGAGCCTGAGACCAGGCTAGCACTTACGCCTAGTTAATGACTTGGGATTTGAACAAAAAGGTGTGCTGTTTACTACATCCATATGTGAGGTGGGAAGGGAGATTCAGCCTCCAGTATGTCTTTGGGGAGGTCTTCTGTGAGCAAGGAGCTTTGGTCATTGGGCCTTGAAAGGTGACCCTACCTATCTCACAATGGAACAGAATATGGAACCCTGGTAACCAAGCCACTGCATGTGACAACCAGCTCAAGCCAGCTCCCTTGGCCTGTGGCTCAGGAGGAAGAAAGATGTTGCTGTGCTGTTGCCAACGGTCAGGAGGCTCGGATCTCAGGCATGAGAGATATGGATCTCTCACTTGAAGAAGTAGATTCTGGACCAGTGCCAAGCCAAAATTCCCGTATATCAGGCATTTCTCTAGGAAGAAATCCAGGAAACTCCAGGGCAACTCAGATGAGGTATATTGAGAGGAAACCTATTTGAACCCATCATCCTGCCCACACACTACAACCTTCTTGTGTACTTTCAAGTGACTATACTGAGATTAGAGTGTGTCATTTCCAATCTACTCTATTCCAATTCCTCAGTGTGAAGTGTGGTCCCATGCCTACGTTTGAAATTTCCACTGTTTTGCCAACATAATGTGATGGTAAGTCAGCTCAGACTCTGAATGAGCCTTGTAACCTATGGATCCTGGAGGAAGGCCTGTTGGAGATGCTGCTGACAAAGCTGATCGCTGCCTACCAGAAAGGTGATCTCTTTTACGTGGGAAACTTCCTGCACAATTTCAAATAGTGGAGGACAATGTAGTAGTTGCTGGAAATTCTCTTGAAAAAGTGAGTGTTCCCACCGAAACTCAGGTTTGCTCACCCCTCCTGGCCAAGCCTTGGAATACTTGGATCCTCTCTGAGCCTGTTTGGTTCACTGGGGTGTTCACAGGGGAGCTAAGCATGATACAAGTGCACAAACTACTTCATTATGACTGGGACACCATGCCATTTCATTTCCCTCACAAGCTACTGGAGTCTCAACAGTGTGCTTACTGAGAAGTTGGATTTCAGGCATGAGTAAGTGGCTCCCAACTGCAGCCCTCACCTAGGTGACATCCTAGGAAATCCCATTTCCCAGTAAGAAATGAGGTGTGAGTACTAATGGCGGAGGCCTGTGAAATACTGGCGTCAGAGGAAAAGCTGGGGGCTGAATCACTTTTGAGCCATCAGGGAGGGATTGTGATAGCTTTGCCTGTTAGAACCTGAAAGCCTTTACATTTTGGTGTGTGGTCCAGTGCTGCCACTTGAACCTGAACCCAGGTCTAAATACCATTCCTTTGGTGTTCAAAAATTAGCACTGTACCATTTGAGTCATAGGTCAAGTTCTGGCTTTTTGCTGCCTAATTGAAGACAAGTGCCTTTAGACTTTTACTGACTAGACTGGCTTTCCACTGTGATCTTCAGAGCTCAGCCTGCTGGGTGGCTAAGATTAGAGGAATGAGCATTTAGTTCTTTATTTAGAGCATTCACTTATTGATTTATTTAGAGCATTTACTTAGTTAATTTAAGGTGCGTTTACTTTGGACAGATGCATAGAGGCCTCTCTCAGAAGCTTCTGGAAGTGGGGTGTAAAAGTCATCCTGTTCTCGAGTGTCTCTTACCCCCCTCCCAGCACATAATTGCACATCTCTGCAGGACAGCCACAGCATTAGAGTCCTGCAAGAAAGCGGCTTTGGTAAAAGGCTCAGGATGGAGAGAGAGGGCTCTCACTTTCCTTGTACCGAATGTGCCCACAGCATCATGTGTTCCATCTATACGATGTGAATGGACTTCTACCCCAGTGATTTCTACGAGTTCAAGAACTGCCACACCCTGACACAACTCAAGCTCTATATGAGGCTCCACATGCCGGCTTTGGACCTGCTCTTCTAAACACATACTTTTTGACCAGCTGGAGGAATGTGCGACCAGTAAGACCAAGAAAAAGTAGAAGTCCTGGTGTGGGTGCCTCAGAGCCTGTGAGTAGGAAGCCCATGTGGTCTAGATATTGGTTGGCCCTTACTTCTACAGAGCTTGGCAAAATGCCCTTTATGGGTGGTGTCAGCCAGGTAATGTCTGTCCTCTGAAAGGACTCGAGAATAAGCACTCATTAGAAAGACCATACGCCTCCTCAGTGTTCAGTCCAAACTCCAGTTCTACAGGTTCCTCCATTAGATCCTCATGGAAGTTGAGTGACACTTCAACTTGCAGAGTCCACTCTGTCCACTCTGTACCTATTTCCATTCTTAGGTTTGGGTCATCGTGGAAGAGCTTATCCTGAACTCCGGATGAAAAACCCACCAATGGAGCTAGTGACTGATGGAGACTGAGAATCATCACTGCACTCCAGAAAGCATGGGCCTTCTGTAGAAATTACCAAACAGGTTTAGAGTCCTGTGGATATACCTTTTGCTCTGAACCCCATGTGTGACACAGTTGAACCTGCAGATACTATGGAGGAAGAAAAAGAGCAGCCAGATTTCCTTCCGTTTCCTTTCACACTCCACCCAGAGTCAGTCCATCTGAGTCAGAGTAACACTCCACTTATTGTGCAAGCTGAAGGGGCACACGCTGGGCTCATGGAAAATGTCCCCATGGGAAGCAGCAAGTGTACTCTCAATACTGGATTCATTGGAGGAAAATGAATCCATCCTCACAGAATATCCAGACCCATCCATCTCACTAAAAGAGACTCAATCTCCATTCGACAAAAAAGAATCCATCCCCCTCTTAACTCAGGAAGGACATTCTGTTTCTCATGAGGAAGGAGACCCTTCTGAGGACTCTGAAGGAGAATTACTGTCTGAAGGCAACTTGGAGGCCAGTCTGGATTTACAGCTTCCCTGTCCCCTTCCTAAAAAGACATCTCTTTATCTTGCTCTCATGATTCTTGTCAAGTATTCATTGTATTTACTTTGCTAACTATTAAACTCTCATTGTTAATATTATGGTGTGCAGTTCTTCAGTGCTTATTATACTGTGTTTTATTTTCCACTTATAATGTGAGACCTCAGACACATAGGTCCTGGGTGGGCCAAAAACCAGACAGGTCTGGTCCCATAGAAGACAACCTTACTGGATATACAGGGAACTATGAAATGCATGGAATCACCAGGAATCCAGGCCAGGCCTCCATGGAAAGACAAGTCAGCTACCAAAGCTTAAGGACAGAGCAGATGCCTGGAAATGTGTTTTGTCAATCGGGAAAAGTGCCAGAGTAACTATAATATTATGTGGGACACTGTTCTGTGAGTTCAAGTCTGTTTATATATCCATTGTGCTTTGTACAAATATTTAAGAAAATTAAAACTCCACAACAGCATCAAAAATCTACTTTGGCTTTGAATGTGGCCTAGTTGTAGAGTGCTCGCCTAGTATACAAGAAGACCTTGATTCAATTCCTCGACACTGCATACACAGAAAACGCAGATGGGGCACTGTTGCTCAGGTGTAAGAGTGCCACCCTTGAACAAATGTGGCCAAGGACAGTTCCTGGTCCCTCAGTTCAAGCCCCAGGACTAGCGCAACAAGAAATCATACCATTTTCCACACATTTGGAAATAAATCTGTTTTATCTAACCCTACTTCTTTTTTGCCAGTCCAGAGTGTGTGCCACCAAGCCAAACTACTGGCCCCCAACCTTACTATTTTTAATCATTTAATTTTTTTACATAATCATATTTCATGCTGTCTGTATTAATACCATAAACAGTATGCTTAGTGCAATAATGTTAAAGGTAAAACATAAGAAATTAATAACTAAAATTCCTTTTTTATTATTTTTATAGCATTACTACAATTTTATGAGAAAAATTACCTAGAATGTTTATTTTAGAGTTCAAGTAATCCATTTTGATAAATATATCAACCTACATCATTTATTTGAACACATTTTAAACTATTTTTTTCAGGAATGAAAATACATACATATTTGTTGTAAATGAAATTTATGACTTGGTGGGAAGGGAAAAAGAAAAGGGGGAAGGGGGTAACAGTTTTTACAAGAAATGTACTCATTACATATGTAACAGCAATCTCTTTGTATATCACCTTGACAACAAATTTTTTGAAAAGTACAATGAGTTTAAATGTCTACTTTGGGCAGAATTTTTTTTTGCCAGTACTGGGCTTAGACTCAGGACCTGAGCACGATCCTTGTTTTTGTTTTTGTTTATTCTTAAGGCGCAAGTTCTATCACATGTGCCACAGCACCACTTTTATATTTTTTTATCTATGTTGTGCTGAGGAATTGAACTTGGGTCTTCATTCATGCTCGGCAAGAACTCTTCCACTAGGCTTAACTTATGGCCCCAGTGGGAAGGAAGTTTTCCATAAAATATGTAGGAAATATGTACACTAAGGAAAAGCCATCAAAAATAGAAGAAAAATTATATACTTAGATAACGACATGCCAGTATTATGGCAGATCTTTGTAATTCTAGCTTCAAGAGTGGCCTATTTGGACCGGGAGTTGGCTGGCTGAAGTAAAGTGCTATCCTTGAGCAAGCCCTAGGATAGTGCTCTGGCCATGAGTTGAAGCCATAGGACATGCAAAAAATAATAATTTAATGCCCGTGACTGGTGGCTCACCCTGGTAATCCTAGCTACCCTGGAGGATCGAGGTTCAAAGACGGCCCAGGCATAAAAATCTGTGAGAATCTTATTTCCAAATAATCCAGAAAATTCAAAATGACAATGTGCCTCAAGTGGTAGAGCTCTTGCCTTGAGCTGAAGAGCTTAAGGTAAACATCCAGGCCCAGAGTTCAAGCCACATGAGTGAAAAAAAGAAAAAGAAAAAGAAAGCCCTTATCTAAGGCTGGAGTGCACACTAGTGGTAGTTTGCTTGCCTAGTATGCACAAAGCCCTGTGTTCAATTACTCTGTACCACTTACACCAAAAAAAAAGCTGGAAATGATCTCAGAAGTTTGGGTTCTGAGGATCACAGTTCAAAGCCAGGCCAGACACTAAAGTCCATGAAACTGTTACTTCCACTTAAGCACCAGAAAACCAGAAGTGACACTGTGGCTCAAGGTGTTTAAGGCTGTAGCCTTGAGCTGAAGAGCCCAGGGACACTGCCCAGGTGCACAATTAAAGTCTTACAACCGAAAGAGAGAGAGAGAGAGAGAGAGAGAGAGAGAGAGAGAGAGAGAGAGAGACAGAGAGACAGAGAGACAGAGACAGAGAGAGACAGAGAGGCAGAGAGACAGAGAGAGACAGAGAGACAGAGAGAGAGAGACAGATAGAGAGAGAGAGAGAGAGAGAGAGAGAGAGAGAGGCAGACCGACAGAGACAGACAGAGACAGAGAGACAGAGACAGAGACATCAAACAGTCAGGCACTGCTGGCTGAAGCGTGTAATTCTACCTAATATGGAGGCTGAGATTGGAGGATCTTGGTTCAAAGCCCAAAGCCAGCCTGGACACATATGTTTGTGAGACTTACATCACCAATTAACTACCAGAAACCAAAAATGGAGCTGTAGAGGAAGAACGCTAGCCTTTAGCTGAAGAGGTCAGGGACAGTCCAGGCCCAAAGTCCAAGCACCATGACGAATCAATAATAAAAAAGAAGATAGCTAATAGTAATGATGAATAATTTTGGGCTGGGAGTTTGGCCTAGTGGTAGAGTGCTTGCCTAGCATGCACGAAGACCTGGGTTCAATTCCTCAATATCACATTCATAGAAAAATGCTGGAAGTGGTGCTGAGGCTGAAGTGGTAGAGCCCTAGCCTTGAGAAAATATAAGGACAGTGCTCAGTCCCTGAGTTCAAGCCCAGGACTGGCCAAATCAAAAGTAGTAGAGCACTGGCATTGAACTGAAGATCTGAGGAACAGCCCAGGCACAGAGTTCAAGCACCACAAACAACAACAACAAAATCTATGAAATGGCAGTGGTGGTTTTCAGCTAAGCAAAAATAGAGTAGAAATTGGTAAAATACATATTTGTGTGTAAGCAAAATAGCCAGACTTATGCATTAGAACAGGATAGCAACTTGAAAAAAAATTTTGTTTTCCATCTCACTAGGTCCTGTCTCTTAATTTATTCAAGTAAGTAAAATGCTGGGTTTTATAATCGTTGCTCTGAATATTAGAAAACCATAATATCTCTCATTAACCAACAAAGAGCAGGAACTGGGGCTTCGTTCAAATGGCAGAGTATCAGGCAAGAGAAGAAAAAATTGAAGTAAGAACTTGAAGTTCTTGATCCAGAACCTGCATAGTAACAGAGCAGCAGCCTGGTGATGGTACCTCACACCTATAATCTTAGCTACTCAGGAGGCTAAGATCTGAGAATCAAAGTTTAAAGCCAGCCAAAATACCCAGTTAACTGCCAGAAAAACCAGAAGTGGCACTGTGGCTCACAGATTAAAGCACTAGCCTTGAGCTGAAGAGCTCAGGGACAGTGCCCAGGCCAAGCGTTCAAGACCCACAATTGACAAAAATCAAACAAGCAAACAAAACTCACAAAGAAGCCTGCAGACCACAGTGGTTCTGCTGAGTCTCTTCTCTATGGCGATCAGGAAACATTTCACTTTTTCTGTCTCTTCCCATCTCAACATTCATACTAAAATAAGACTGTGTTGAAAGTTTCAATTTATAAAAATGTATTTCATGAAGCACCCTGAAATATTCATCGCTTATATCTCAATTGAAGATAGTTGATTTGAGGCTGCATTGGTACAGTGCTAGTCTTGGGCAAAAAAGGTCAGGGATAGAGCTGAAGCACTCAGTTGTAGACCCAGTGCCAACACACCAAAGAAATTATGCACTTTATACATATTTTCTAATTTCTTAATGAATTTTTCAATCTGTATAAATATAGGGTACATTCCTTGTTACTTAAGTAAGATTGCTCTTTTTTTTTCTTTTTGCCAGTCCTACGGCTGGGACTCAGGGCCTAGACGTTTTCATTGGACTCGCTTGCCCAAGGTGAGTGCTCTGCCTCTTGAGACACAGCGCCACTTCTAGCTTTTATTCTGAGTATGCGGTACCGGTGAATAGAACCTAGGTCTTCATGCATTCTAGGTGAGCACTCTACCATTAGGCTACATTCCCAGGCAGTGAGATTCCTCTTACAGTCATTGTATGTTCACAGAGTTTGATCTCACACACTGTAGGGCCCTGGTTGGCTTTGACCTGTGATCCTAAACCCTGAGCATCCTACGTAGCTGAAATTAAATTGTGAGCCAGCATGATGACTTCCATTCTTTTTTCTACAAAAATATATGTAGTTATCTAAAATATATCTATAGCTGAAAAAAATGAATCTCTCCCAAACAAATCTTCAAAGAAACAACCATCCTATTAAAAAGTGGGCTAAAGACTTAAAAGAGTATTCTCTGAAGAAAAAATTAAAATGGGCTTTAGACACATGAAGAAATGCTCCATATCTCTAGCAATAAGGGAAATGAAAATCAAAACAACTTTGAGATTCCACCTGACTCCAGTCAGAATGGCCATTATCAAAAAATCTAATAAGAGATACTGGTGGGGAAGTGACCAGGGGGATCACACCTACACTGTTGGTGTGAGTGTAAACTCGTTCAACCACTAGGGAAAGCAGTGTGGTGGTTCCTCAAAAGACTGAACATAGAGCTCCCCTATGATCCAGCAAATCCACTACTTGGCATCTACCCAATTGTCCAGAAAAAAGGACATTCTAAAGCCACTAGCACAATGATGCTCATTGCAGCACTATTTACCATAGCAAAGCTATGAAACCAACCCAGATGCCACTCAGTAGATGACTGAATCAAGAAGATGTGGTACTTAAACACAATGGAATGCTATGCGGCCATCAGAAGGAAAGACATCGCCCCATTTGTAAGGAAATGGAAAGACTTGGAAAAATTCATATTAAGTGAAGCAAGCCAGACCCAAAGAAACATAAGCTCAATGGTTTCCCTCATTTGTAACAATTAGTTCACATCTAGGACTCTCCTAGCAGAGGATTACAATAACTCAAAAACCTAGGTATATAAGGTCATATAGGATGAGACTAAATGAAAGGATCTTTAGGATATGGGAACAAGAGCTATATCTTGTGTCATCGTTGCTCTTAATCTTGTGTGATTTTTGTCCTTAAACTACTATGTTATTTCTCATCTCTTATTTTGCCCTTTGGTTAATGTCAGATTGTTACTGTATCTGATTTTTTCCCTGGCATATTGTATATATGTTTATTTGTTTATGTCAAATAGGAAAGGGAAGGGGGGAAACAAGATGATTGGAAAGGGGAGGAGAGAGGGAACTGGGGACAAAAACATGTGGAGTGGAATAAATGTGTGAGAAGTAATGCAGTCCACTACCTGTAAATGTAATCGTAACCCCTCTATACATTACAATGAAAATAAAAAAAGAGACTATAAAAATATCTGTAGAAAATGAGGCTGGATGATGGAAACAACCAGATGCCCTACTACAAAAAATGTGATACATGCACACACACACACACACACACACACACACACACACACACACAATGGAATGATACATAGCCAACCGACAAGATAAAATAATGGCATTCTCGGGGAAGTGGATGAAAAGGAAAAAGATCATATTAAGTGAAGTAAGCCAAACTCAAAGGAACATAGGATCAAGAGTATCCCTCATTTGTCAAATTCAGTAGAAACCTTGGGCTCTGCTACCAGAGATTTATAATAGAACAAAATCTAGAGACATCGTGACAAATAGTATGACACTAAATGTAAGGACCTCCAAGATAAAGAAACAAAACTCATATAATGAGTGATTGTTGTCCTTAATGAACTATGTGATCTTTTATCTCTTTTGCTATCCCTTGGTTATATCATATTGTTACAATTTTTCACCTTGTTTTCTGATATATTTCATATGTGCCTAATTGGTTATTTGAAATTGGATAGGGAAGGGGGGAAATGAACATGAGTGGGGGTAGGGAAAGGGTAATGGGGACCATATCATTACATGGGGTATCAAAGTTTGAGAAGTAATGCACCTTCTATCTGGTGAATATAATGTAACCCTTCTATAAATTACAATAAAAATAAATACATAAAAAGAAGATCTGCACAGAAAAAAATAATAATGGCATTTTTGGGATAGTGGATTAAATTAGAGTGAATCCTGTTGAGTGAGACCAAGGAACAAAAGGTACATGGTATCCTTAATATATAGATATTAGTTTCAAACTGTAGTAGAGCGATGATTGAATAGTTGATACCCAAAGTTCTGGACATAATTTTGGAGATATAAACATAACTACATAGACATAAAAATCTAGGATAGACTATACACTCTATAGACATGTGTTTTATTATAGATTAATCTGTATCTATGACATACAATGACTCAGCTTAACTTTTACTATATTCTAAAATCTATGTGCCAGTGATTGTATAGCGATTCCCTTCTTGAATACTTGTTGGTTAAACATGACATTTGAAATATGATGTAAATTTCAATGTTAATAAATTTTTTTAAAAAAGAGGCTAGAGGTAAATACCACTAATGTACTTGCTCTAAGTGGTACAGAAATTTTCTTAATGAATCAAGGGGTTTTATTACATCTTTATGCAATTATTTTAGTTCTGAGTGTTCTACACTCAATGATACTTCTGGAAAGATGATATAGCTGACTGTGTAGATGGTATGAAGACATACTGGCCTAAACGTAGAATAAAGCATTGGTAAGTGGCTGTTAGCTGTCCAGATTCTACTGGAATATGTGGAATGAATTTATTAAGCACAATGCAGGCTCTTAGTCAGATCAGGATCAAGATTATGTGGTTCCATCAGATGAATGAGAAAAGATCAGAAAAATCTACTAAAATATCCAGATATACTTTTTAAACTAAGGTATCTGTACTCCTTTTTTTTCTTTCTTGGTGGGGAGCTTGAACTTTGGACCTGGGCAAGGTCTCTTAGATCTTTTTCCTCAAGGCTAATGCTGTACCAGTTTTAGCCACACTCCACTTAGTTTTTGGTTGGATAAGTGGAGAGTAGAATCTTACAGTTTTTTTTGTTTTCGTGTTTTTGCTTGCAAAGGCTTTGATTCACCTTCTCCCTGGCTAGTAGAATGACAATTATGACCCTCCAGCGCCTGGCTAGTCATTCTTTGAAAATTGGACTTTCTTCCAAATCACATAACTGGTTCCTAGCAAAGTTTTGAAGCCTGACTTAAATGTGACAGATTTTTGTCACTTGGAGACACTCTGTGCTGAACGTTAGAAATCTACCAGCTGAGTCACAGTGGCACTTCCAGTTTTTTGTTTATGTGGTGCTGAGGAATGGAATCCAGGGTTTCATACATGCTAGGCAAGCTTCATTTTCAGCCCAAGGTTTTATGTTTTGTTTTTTCAGTGTTGTTGATTCTAAGGTACTGTATGATGTTCTTTCATTTTCTTTGCTTTTTACCTCTTTTCTTCTTTTTCCCTTTAGTTTTATTCTCTGTAGTCACTGTGTTGAATTCGGGTACCCTGTGTCTTGTACATAGGTTTATGTGATTTGGAATGGAGAGGGTATAATAAAATGGTAAAAAAAAAAAAACAAAGGAAAAAGGGTGAACCAATTGAACAGTGATACTTGGAAGACACTAAACGGAAATGAACTGAACAATCTGGGTGGAGAGGGGGCTGAGGGTAAGAAAACAGAGAAAATGAGGGAGGGGATAACAATTTTCTTAAGAAATATGTTCATTACTTATGTAACCCTATGCCAACTATATATTGACTTAACAAAAAAATTAACTTAAAAATAATTTAGCTGGGTATGGTGGTTCACACTTGTAAATGTAGCTACTCAAGAGGCTGGGATCCAAGGATAGCAGTTCAAAGTCAGCCTGGGCACTGAAGTCCATGTGACTCTTATCTCCAATTAACCACCAGAACCCCAGAAGTGGCCCTATGGCTCAAGGGATAGGGCAGTAGTCTTGAGCTGAAAAGCTCAGTGACAAGACCCAGGTGCAGAATTGCAGTCCCATGACTTGAATGATGAATGATACTAGCCAGGCTCTGTGCGCTCACACTTGGAATCCTATCTACACAGAATCAGGTTTGAATCCAGCCCAAACAAATTGCATGATATTCTGATTTACAGTTCATTACCAAAAATCTGGAAGTGGAGCTGTGGATAAAGTGGTAGAACACTAGCCTGAAGCAAAAAAAAAACATTTAAGGACAGTTCCCAGGCCCTGGGTTCAATTCCCAAGACTTGCATAAAACAACAAAATGTGACGCTGAGTCCTCCATCATTTGGTGTTATAGTTCAATATTCTTGATATGCGTCTTAGAAATTAAGTCCCTAGCAAATACTCTCCCCTGAAATTCTGCTTCATAGCTGATTCATAGAATTTCAGCATCATTACTACCACCTTCCCGTTAGCATAGCAGTCTACTACTGAAAATTTGAAGAAAACTTTTGAGTAATCCTAATTAATCTGTGTATCATCTGCACACACATCAAATCAGCAGCAGCTATGATCTACTATTATCTAAATGTATTTAATCCCTTCTTGAGTTAATGAGCCTTAAAGAGTAAAACATATGAAGTAGTTATGAAACTAACAGTCACCATTCTTCTACCTAATATTGTAATATAAGTTTATAAATGCAAGGACTATTCTGAAGTGTGCAGAAGATAGCTTCTAATTATAATATTCTCATGAAGTATAGTTTTTAAGAAACATGTTGTTTGCTTTGGGAAAGCAAAGGCAAGGAAAAATGATATAAGTAAGTTCCCTATTTATCAGAAGGAAAATACTATTGGGTTTACATCAACTTTCATTCATTCCGTGCTGATGAAACAAATATTTGCAATTCCTGAGGCCAATCACTTCATTGTGATGCACAATCAGCCAGCTTAGATCAATCTTCCAAAAAAGGAAAGGAACAAATGAGAAGCAATTAAGGTTTCCAAAATGAACCAGGTGGTGGTGGCAGCTCACACTTGTAATTCTATCTACTCAAGGCCTGAAATCCAAGGATCTGGACTAAGTCTGTCTGTTATGAAAATATTCCTGTCTGAAACATCATCTCTGTTATCACAGCCCAGCTGATACACTCTGCCCAACAGGTTCCAAACACCAAAGTCCATCTCCTATCTGAAATACTAGCAAACGTACTCACACATTATTTCCTCTTTGGGAGATAGTTGAAACAAGTACCAAAAACATTTCCCTGGCTTCAGAGTGGAAGTGGAAATATATACTGACTAGAAGCCCATCTAGTAAATTACAGTCAATCATCTTTCCTCACACCTTGTTAGTTAAATTGAAAATGAGTGTTTGGATCAGAAGCGATGTGTATGAGCATACAGGTTGTAAAAGTACTGTAATCCTAGCTACTCAAGATAAGCTGAGACCTGAGGATTCCAGTTCAAAATCAGCCACGCAATAAATTCCATAAGATTTTTACCTCTAATTAACCAGCAAAAAACAGAGCGTTGAATTGTGCGTAAAATGCCACAGGACTAAGCTTTGCATAAAAGTGGTAAGGGGTAGCATTCAGGATGCCCACTCTCTCCACTCCTTTTTAACATAGTACTAGAATTCCTAGGCAGTGCAATAAGGCAAGAAGCAAGCATAAAGGGGATCCAAATGGAGAAGGAGGAAATAAAACTATCCCTCTTTGCAGATGACATGATTCTGTTTTTAACAACTATATAGACCAACTAGATCTAACAGACATCTGCAAAATATTCCACCCAGTAACAACACAATATACGTTTTCCTCAGCATCACATGGAACATTTTCTAAAATAGACCACATCTTAGGCCATAAAACAAACCTGGACAGATTCAGAAACACTGAAATCATTTAATGCACACTCTCAGACCATAAAGGCATCAAATTGGATCGAAAACCCTGTAACTAATGGAGACTGAACAACACATTGTTGAATCAAAAACAATGGGTAATCGAAGAGATCAGAACAGATATCCAACTGTTTATGAAATTTAACAATAAGGAGCACACAAATATCAACTCCTTAGGGACACAACAAAGGCAGTACTCAGAGGAATATTTATACCACTGAGTGCCTACAAGAGCAAGTTGGAAAAATGGCAAACCAACTAGTTAATGTTTCACCTTAACCTCCTGGAAAAAGAGCAACAAACCAACCCTAAACCCATTAGGAGAAAGCAAATTATTAAAATCAAAGCAGAATTAAATGATTTGGAATAAAAAAAATCTATAGAAAGAATCAACAAAACAAGGAGTTGGTTCTTTGAAAGAATTAACAAAATTGACAAGCCCTTAGCAAATCTTACCAAAAAAAGGAGAGAGCATATCGAAATAAACAAAATCGCAGATGAAAATGGTAATATCACGACAGAAATTACCAAGATCCAGAATATCATGAGGGAATACTTCTCAAAACTTTACGCCAAGAAATTTGAGAATCTAGTAGAAATGGATGAATTCCTAGACAATATTAACATACACACACTGAACCAAGAAGAGCTAACCCAACTCAACAGGCCTATTTCAAGCTCTGAAATAGAAATGGAAATTAGACAACTTCCACTTAAAAAGAGCCCAGGGCCAGATGGATTCACAGCTGAATTCTATAAGGTCTTTAAAGCAGAGCTCACACCAATACACCTCAAGCTCTTCAACGAAATTAAAAATGAAGGTTCTTTACAAACTCATTCTGTGAAGCCAGTATATCCCCCATCCCCAAACCAGACAGAGATTCATCAAAGAAAGAGAACTATAGACCCATTTCTTTGATGAACATCGATGCAAAACTTCTCAACAAAATACTGGCCAACCGTCTACAACAACTCATCAAAAAAATTATACACTATGATCAAACTGGATTCATCACAGGGAGGCAAAGCTGGTTCAACATACACAAATCAATTAATATAATTCAACACATCAACAGGAGCAAGGACAAAAATCACATGATTGTCTCAATAGATGCGGAAAAGGCATTTGACAAGATCCAAAACCCCTTTATGTTAAAAGATGTGGAGAAACTAGGAATCCATGGAACATTTCTCAATGTAATAAAGGCTGTGTATGAGAAAACCACTGCTAGTAGTATACTTAATGGTGAAAATCTAAAGCCATTCCCTCTAAAATCAGGCACAAGACAAGGATGCCCACTCTCTACACTCCTTTTTAGCATAGTACAAGAATTCCTAGGCAGTGCAATAAGGCAAGAAGCAAGCATAAAGGTGATCAAAGTAGGGAAAGAGGAAATAAAACTATCCCTCTTTGCAGATGACATGATTCTGTATTTAAAGAATCCTATAGACTCTACTCCTAAGCTCCTTGAGCTGATTCAAAGCTTGGGAAGGGTAGCAGGACATAAAATCAACCCTCACAAATCAACTGCCTTCCTTTACGCCAACACAGAGAGGAACGTGGCAATAATCAGGAAAGAAACTCCTTTCACAATAGCCTCAAAGAAAATGAAGTACCTAGGAATTACCTTAACTAAGAATGTAAAGGACCATTTAGATGAAAACTTTAAAAATCTAAAAAAAGAAATTAAAGCAGAACTAAGGAAATGGAAAAGCCTCCCATGCTCCTGGATTGGAAGAATCAACATTGTCAAAATGACAATCTTGCCAAGGGCTATCTACTAATTCAATGCAATACCCATCAACATCCCAATGTCATTCTTTAAAGAAATAGAAGGGGCAATTCAGAATTTCATATGGAATAATAACAGACCCCGCAGAGCAAAAACACTTCTTAGCAGAAAGAACAGCGCTGGAGGAATTTCAATTCCAAACTTTAGAATCTATTACAGAGCAATAATTCTCGAAACAGCTTGGTACTGGCACAAGAACAGGCCTGAGGTCCAATGGAATAGAACTGCGGACCCTGATATTAAACCACAGACCTATGGCCAAACATAGAATGGAAGAAAGATAGCCTCTTCAACAAGTTGTGCTGGCAGAACTGGTTAAGCACCTGCAGAAAAATAAATTTGGATCCTTCTTTGTCGCCTTGCACTAGAATTAACTCCAAATGGATCAAAGACCTGGAGGTAAAAGCTGACACACTTAAAAGTTTACAGGAAGGAATAGGAGATACACTAGGCCTCCGTGGCACAGGTCGAAACTTTCTTAATAAGGACCAAGAATCACAACAAATCAGAGAAAGGCTGGAAAAGTGGGACTGCATTAAACTGCAGAGCTTTTGTATGGCAACGGATATAGCTAGTAAACTAATCAGGAAGCCTACAGAGTAGGAAAAGATCTTCACCAACCAAAAAACGGACAACGGCCTCATATCTAAATATATCAACAACTCAAAAAATTAAATCACTCCAAAACTAACCTCCAAAGTAACACCCATCCCATTACAAAATGGGCCAAAGACTTAAAGAGAGTCTTCTCTGAAGAAGAAACAAAAATGGCCTATAGACACATGAAGAAATGCTCAACATCTCTGGTCATAAAAGAAATGCAAATCAAAACAACTCTAAGATTCCACCTCATTCCAGTTAGAATGGCCAGGTTCAGGAAAACGAATGACAACAGATGCTGGAGGGGATGTGGCCAGGAGGGATCATTACTACACTGTTGGTGGGAGTGCAAACTCGTTCAACCACTATGGAAAGCAGTGTGGCAGTGCCTCAAAAGGCTAAACATAGAACTCCCCTATGACCCAGCAATTCCACTACTTGGCATTTACCCAACAATCCAGAAACAAAGGCATACTTAACCCACTAGCACAACAATGTTCATTGCAGCACTATTCACCATAGCAAAGATATGGAACCAACCCAGATGTCCCTCAGTTGATGAGTGGATCAACAAGTTGTGCTATTTGTACACAATGGAATTCTATGCTGCTGTCAGAAAGAATGACATCGCCCCATTTGTTAGGAAATGGAAAGACTTAGAACAAATCATATTAAGTGAAGTAAGCCAGACTCAAAGGAAGTTAGGCTCAGTTGTTTCCCTCATTCTTCATAATCAGTAGAAACCTTGGGCTCTACTAGCAGAGATTTGCAATAGAGAAAAGACCATATATAAGGCCATATAATGTGAAGCTAAATGAAAGGACCTCCAGGATATTGAAACAAAAGCCACATAATGAATGATTGTTGTTCTTAATGTACTATGTTGTCTCTCATCTCGTTTGCTGTCCCTTGGTTATCCCATATTTGTATAGTATTTCACTTTGTTATCGGTTAAATTGAATTTATTTGTATTTGGATATTTGAAATTTGATAGGGAAGGGGGGAAAACCAAGACGGGTGGGGGGTGTGGGGTTGGAGGGGAATGGGTACCAAGACATGTGAATGGGTATCAATGTATGTGAATTAATGCACCTTCTATCTGGCAAATATGATCTAACCCTTTTACTAATTACAATAAAAAATTTAAAAAACAGAAAGTTGTAGTGTGTGGGGAGGATGATGGGGTCAAATACATTTCTTCTTAGAAATATACCTCATCTGGTTGCCCTGGATTTTCCTGGCCTTCTTCTTAGGGAAAGGCCTGTTATACTGGATTTGTGGCTTGGCAATGATCTAGCATGTACATCTTCGAGTAAGACATCCACAACTTCCATGCCTGAGACTCGAGTTTCCTGACCTTTGGCAACAGCACAGGAACATCTTTCTTCCTCCTGAGCCAAAGGCCAAGTGGGCTGGCTTGAGTTGGTTGTTAGTTACAGTGGCTTGGTTACCAGGGTTCCATATTCTGTTCCATTGTGAGGGAGGCAGGGTCACCTTTCAGGGCCCAATGACCAAAGATCCTTGCTCAGAGAAGACCTCACCAAAGACATACTGGAGGCTGAATCTCTCCTCCAATCTTATAATATACATGTGGATGTAGTAAACAGCACACCTTATTTGTCCAATCCCAATATCTTCCACAAGGCCCAACTACCAGTCTGGTCTCAGGCTCAAGGAGCCTTCCTTAGGTAAGATCCAGACTTAAGGGTCAATATTGCCCTCATCCTTTACAAAACATTTGCTTCACAGTGCCTTCTCTGCCTGCATTTTGCCCCTTGTCGAATTTTTTTTGTTTTTGCTAGTCTTGGGACTTGACCTCAGAGTGTGAACATGGTTCTTGGGCTTTCTTTAGGCTTTAGCTGTCCCACCGAGCCACAGCACCACTTGCAGCGTTTTCTATGTATGTGTTAATGAGGAATCAAACCTGAGGCTTACTGCTTGGTAGCCAAGGACTCTCCCACTAGGTCAAACACACAGGGCATCTTGCACATATTTTTGACGTCAATCTACTAGGGTATTATTAGGTTTCTGTATCCTAATCAATTTTGTCCTGATGATTAGGTTTGCTGTCATGTGTAAAAAATGCAAGAGGGAAAAACACAGAAGAATTAGTGAAATTAAAAAAAAAGCATTAGACACAGTTAAGTGTTCATTCTTTGTACGAGAAAGGATATTTGGATATGATGATGATGATGATGACTTTATAATTACTATGTCAGGGTTGAGAGTTTGGCATAGTGGTAGAGTGCTTGCCTAGCATCCATGAAGATCTGGGTTTGATTGCTCAGTACCACATAGATAGAAAATCTAGATGTGGCACTGTGGCTCAAGTGGCAGAGGGCTAGACTTGAGAAAACCCGAGGACAGTGCTCAGGCCCTGAATTCAAGCCCCAAGACTGGCAGAAAGATAAAAGAAAATAAAAATGCTTTTTACGAGCTAATTCACTCACAGCATTTGCTTCTGAAATCTTCACTTCTGCATCTTGTGAAATACCCCTTTCCCTCAACGTAGACAAGAAAAACAGATCCATCCCATGGTCCACTGTGAGGCCACTGGTTGGGCTAAGAGCTAGTCGTGCAGCAACACATAAGTTTTATTCTAATACTTTCCAAACTTTGTACTCAAATATGCTACCTACTTACCAACTTATGTCAGTTATCCTTATGCTATACCTTTTCTTCATTACTACAATATTCTTACACTCCTACGTTAATCCTCTTGCACCTCCCCTGACCTCTCTCATTTTTTTTTCTATCTCTGGACCTCTGCTCGTCTTTCAACCCTTATACTGCACGGATCTACACTTGATGGCTGTTGAGCAATATTGTATATGTAGGTGGTTAATTATTCTCTAGGCTCAGAGGGACTTAAAGACAATAGAGATTGGATTGCGAAGCTTATTGTTTTGGGTATAAATCGCTTATCAGTGGTTGTATTAGGCTGGTCTGTAAGTGCACAAAAAGAAAGAGTGATAATACCAATCAAAACTTGTGAACATCTAGTGTCTGCCAGCTACAGAGGTCTAGGTTGGTTATATCTGAAAAACTATAATCGTATTTAGTAGTATTCTTGCTCCCATTTTCAAATGGGCAGAACAAGAAACTGAAGAAAAATGTCAAATCAAGAAACAACATCCCCCACCCAATGTAAACAGACAATGGAACAGTCACTGGCAAACCTAGAGGAGAGTCTTCCAATTGCTACACAAATGCAATTGATAAACATCATTAATGAAAAATGTGAAAATATAAAGAAGGAGATAATGGAGGAAGCCATACCTGAACAAGAGGAAAACAAAAACAAGGTGATAAGTGAAAAAGAAGAAGCCATAAAGGAGGCCATAATAAAGGTTTTTCAAAGAAAGATGGATGAATTCAAAGAATCCACAAATAAAAACGTGACCAAACTACAGCAAATGTCCAAAGAAAATAAAGCTACTGAGCTAACCACTCAAAAGGAAATCAAGGAGATAAAGAAATCCATACATGATCTAAAACAAGGGATGGAAGGCATCAAAAGTGAGCAATTAGAAGCAAGGGAGATGAAAAATAAAGTAGATAGCTTTGATAGCAGGTTAGACATTGCAGAGGAGAGAATTTCCGTGGCTGAAGATAATTTAGGTATTATAAAGAACAGAAAATGAGTCAATCCAAATCTAGGAAATATGAGAGAGCGCTTCAGCAGGTCCAAGATACAATTAGGAAGCCTAATTTAAGGCTAGTTGGTATGGAGGAGGGCGTGGAGAAAGAGGTCAATGGTATTGGAAATATACTTCAGGGAATCATCTCAGAGAATTTCCCAAATATCCAGAAGGGCAGGCCCATCCAGATACGAGAAGCTTTTAGAACCCCAAACAGACCTGACCAGAAAAGAACATCCCACCGCCACATTGTGATCCGAACTGGATCAATAGAAACGAAAGGAAAGATCCTAAAGGCAGCCAGGGAAAAGGGATCAGTAACCTACAAAGGCAAACCAATCAGAATAACCCCAGATTTCTCAGCAGAGACCATGCAAGCACAAAGTGACTGGAAGCATATATGTCATGCCCTTATATCAAATAACTACCAACCAAGAATACTGTAGCCAGCTAAGCTCTCATTCATAACTGAGGGAACAATAAAAACATTCCATTCCAGGGAAAAGCTGCAACAATATGTCGAAACAAAACCAACACTACAGAGAATTCTCAAAGATGCTCTATACATAGAAAACCAAAATAAATGCAATATAGGGAAAGAAATGGCACCTAAACAGCATACCATCTAAGGACCACAAGAACTATCAAGACACAGGCCCTACTAAAAGCTTTTAAAAATGGTAGAAACTAATAAATATCTCTCAATCCTAACTCTCAGTATCAATGGACTTAACTCTCCAATTAAACGGCATAGGTTGTCTAGTTGGATCAAAAAGCAAGAGCCATCGTTCTGCTGACTTCGAGAGACACATCTTACCCAAAAACAATCATCTTTTGAAAGTGAGAGGTTGGAATAAACTCTATCAAGCTAACTGCCCCCATAAACAGGCTAGAGTTGCCATCCTCATATCAGATACAATAGACTTCAAACTAAAATTAGTAAGAAAAGACAAAGAAGGTTACTACATACTACTAAAGGGATCTTTCCTCCCGGAAGACATAACAATCCTAAATATTTACACACCCAATCCCGGAGCTCCAAACTTCATCAAGCAAACTTTACTTACACTGAAACCATACATAGATCGAAATACAGTGATTGTTGGTGAGTTTAACACACCACTCTTACCTATGGACAGATCAACAAGGCAAAAACTCAACAGAGAAACCTTAGAACTGAACAACTATATAGACCAACTAGATCTAACAGACATCTGCAGAATATTCCACCCAGTAACACCACAATATACGTTTTTCTCAGCAGCACATGGAACATTTTCCAAAATAGACCACATCTTAGGCCATAAAGCAAACCTGGACAGATTCAGAAACACTGAAATTATTCCATGCACACTCTCAGACCATAAAGGCATCAAATTGGAGCTGAACACACATCTCCACCAAAGAAAACCCTGTAACTCATGGAGACTGAACCACACATTGTTGAATCAAAAACAATGGGTAATCGAAGAGATCAGAACAGATATCCAACTTTTTATGAAATTTAACAATAAGGAGCACACAAATATCAACTCCTTAGGGACACAACAAAGGCAGTACTCAGAGGAAAATTTATAGCGCGGAGTGCCTACAACAGCAAGTTGGAAAAATGGCAAACCAACTAGTTAATGTCTCACCTTAACCTCCTGGAAAAAGAGCAACAAACCAACCCTAAACCCATTAGGAGAAAGCAAATTATTAAAATCAAAGCAGAATTAAATGATTTGGAATAAAAAAAACTATAGAAAGAATCAACAAAACAAGGAGTTGGTTCTTGAAAGAATTAACAAACTTGACAAGCCCTTAGCAAATCTTACCAAAAAAAGAAGAGAGCATATCGAAATAAACAAAATCGCAGATGAAAATGGTAATATCACGACAGAAATTACCAAGATCCAGAATATCATGAGGGAATTCTTCTCAAAACTTTACGCCAACAAATTTGAGAATCTAGAAGAAATGGATGAATTCCTAGACAATATTAACATACACACACTGAACCAAGAAGAGCTAACCCAACTCAACAGGCCTATTTCAAGCTCTGAAATAGAAATGGAAATTAGACAACTTCCACTTAAAAAGAGCCCAGGGCCAGATGGATTCACAGCTGAATTCTATAAGGTCTTCAAAGCAGAGCTCACACCAATACTCCTCAAGCTCTTCAACGAAATTGAAAATGAAGGTTCTTTACTAAACTGATTCTGTGAAGCCAGCATATCCCTCATCCCCAAACCAGACAGAGATTCATCAAAGAAAGAGATCTATAGACCCATTTCTTTGATGAACATCGATGCAAAACTTCTCAACAAAATACTGGCCAACCGTCTACAACAACTCATCAAAAAAAATATACACTATGATCAAACTGGATTCATCACAGGGAGGCAAAGCTGGTTCAACATACACAAATCAATTAATATAATTCAACACATCAACAGGAGCAGGGATAAAATCACATGATTGTCTCAATAGATGCGGAAAAGGCATTTGACAAGATCCAAAACCCCTTTATGTTAAAAGATGTGGAGAAACTAGGAATCCATGGAACATTTCTCAATGTAATAAAGGCTGTGTATGAGAAACCCACTGCTAGTATTATACTTAATGGTGAAAATCTAAAGCCATTCCCTCTAAAATCAGGAACGAGACAAGGATGCCCACTCTCTCCACTCCTTTTTAACATAGTACTAGAATTCCTAGGCAGTGCAATGTGGCAAGAAGCAAGCATAAAGGGGATCCAAGTAGGGAAAGAGGAAATAAAACTATCCCTCTTTGCAGATGACATGATTCTGTATTTAAAGAATCCTATAGACTCTACTCCCAAGCTCCTTGAGCTGATTCAAAGCTTTGGAAGGGTAGCAGGCCATAAAATCAACCCTCACAAATCAACTGCCTTTCTTGACGCCAACACTGAGAGGAACGAGGCAATAATCAGGAAAGAAAATCCTTTCACAATAGCCTCAAAGAAAATAAAGTACCTAGCAATTAGCTTAACTAAGAATGTAAAGGACCGTTTAGATGAAAACTTTAAAACCCTAAAAAAGAAAATTAAAGCAGAACTAAGGAAATGGAAAAACCTCCCGTGCTCCTGGATTGGAAGTATCAACATTGTGAAAATGACAATCTTGCCAAGGGCTATCTACAAATTCAATGTAATACCCATCAACATCCCAATGTCATTCTTTAAAGACATAGAAGAGGCAATTCAAAATTTCATATGGAATAATAAAAGACCCCGTATAGCAAAAACACTTCTTAGCAGAAAGAACAGCGCTGGAGGAATTTCAATTCCAAACTTAAGGCTCTATTACAGAGCTATAATTCTCAAAACAGCTTGGTACTGGCACAAGAACAGGCCTGAAGTCCAATGGAGTAGAACTGCGGATCCATATATTAAATCACAGACCTATGGCCACCTAATCTTTGACCAGGGAGCCAAAAAAATAGAATGGAAGAAAGATAGCCTCTTCAACAAGTTGTGCTGGCAGAACTGGTTAAACACCTGCAGAAAACTAAAGTTGGATCCTTCTTTGTCCCCTTGCACTAGAATTAACTCCAAATGGATCAAAGACGTGGGGGTAAAAGCTGACACACTGAAAAGTTTACAGGAAGGATTAGGAGATACACTAGGCCTCCTTGGTACAGGTCGAAACTTTCTTAATAAGGACCAAGAATCACAACAAATCAGAGAAAGGCTGGATAAGTGGGACTGCATTAAACTGCAGAGCTTTTGTATGGCAACGGATATAGCTAGTAAACTAATCTGGAAGCCTACAGAGTGGGAGAAGATCTTCACCACCCAAACAACGGAACAAGGCCTCATATCTAAAATATATCAACAACTCAAAAAACTGAATCACTCCAAAACTAACCTCCAAAGTAACACCCATCCCATTACAAAATGGGCCAAAGACTTAAAGAGAGTCTTCTCTGAAGAAGAAACAAAAATGGCCTATAGACACATGAAGAAATGCTCAACATCTCTGGTCATAAAAGAAATGCAAATCAAAACAAGTCTAAGATTCCACCTAACTCCAGTTAGAATGGCCAGGATCAGGAAAACGAATGACAACAGATGCTGGAGGGGATGTGGTCAGGAGGGATCACTACTACACTGTTGGTGGGAGTGCAAACTCGTTCAACCACTATGGAAAGCAGTGCGGCAGTGCCTCAAAACGCTAAACATACAACTCCCCTATGACCCAGCAATTCCAGTACTCAGCATTTACCCATCAATCAAAAACAAGGGCATACTAAAACCACTAGCACAACAATGTTCATTGCAGCACTATTCACCATAGCAAAGATATGGAACCCACCCAGATGTCCCTCAGTTGATGAGTGGATCAACAAGTTGTGGTGTTTGCACACAATGGAATTCTATGCTGATGTCAGAAAGAATGACATCGCCCCATTTGTTAGGAAATGGAAAGACTTAGAACAAATCATATTAAGTGAAGTAAGCCAGACTCAAAGGAACTTAGGCTCAGTGGTTTCCCTCATTTATCATAATCAGTAGAAACCTTGGGCTCTACTAGCAGAGATTGGCAATAGAGCAAAAGGCCATATATAAGGCCATATAATGTGAAGCTAATTGAAAGGACCTCCAGGATATTGACACAAAAGCCATATAATGAATGATTGTTGTCCTTAATGTACCATGTTGTCTCTCATCTCGCTTGCTGTCCCTTGGTTATCCCATATTGGTATAGTATCTCACTTTGTTATCTGATATATTGAATTTATTTGTATTTGGATATTTGAAATTTGATAGGGAAGGGGGGAAAACCAAGACGGGTGGGGCGTGTGGGGTTGGAGGGAAATGGGTACCAAGACATGTGAAAGGGTATCAATGTATGTGAATTAATGCACCTTCTATCTGGCAAATATCATCTAACCCTTTTACTAATTACAATAAAAAATGAAAAAAAAGAAAGTTGTAGTGTGTGGGGAGGATGATGGTGTCAAATACATTTCTTCTTAGAAATTTACCTCATCTGGTTGCCCTGCATTTTCCTGGCCTTCTTCTTAGAGAAAGTTCTGTTATACTGGATTTGTGGCTTGGCAATGATCTAGCATGTACATCTTCGAGTAAGACATCCACAATTTCCATGCCTGAGACTCGAGTTTCCTGAACTTTGGCAACAGCACAGCAACATCTTTCTTCCTCCTGAGCCACAGGCCAAGTGAGCTGGCTTGAGCTGGTTGTTAGTTACAGTGGCTTGGTTACCAGGGTTCCATATTCTGTTCCATTGTGAGGGAGGCAGGGTCACATTTCAGGGCCCAATGACCAAAGATCCTTGCTCACAAAAGACCTCACCAAAGACATACTGGAGGCTGAATCTCTCCTCCAGTCTCACAATATACATGTGGATGTAGTATAGAGCACACCTTATTTGTCCAATCCCAATGTCTTCCACTAGGCCCAACAACCAATCTGGTCTCAGGCTCAAGGAGCCTTTCTTAGGTAAGATCCAAACTTAAGGGTCAATATTGCCCTCATCCTTTACAAAACATTGGCTTCACAGTGCCTTCTCTGCCTGCATTTTGCCCCTTGTCGAATTTTTTTTTGTTTTTGCTAGTCTTGGGACTTGACCTCAGAGTGTGAACATTGTTCTTGGGCTTTCTTTAGGCTTTAGCTGTCCCACCGAGCCACAGCACCACTTGCAGCGTTTTCTATGTATGTGGTAATGAGGAATCAAACCTGAGGCTTACTGCTTGGTAGCCAAGGACTCTCCCACTAGGTCAAACACACAGGGCATCTTGCACATATTTTTGACGTCAATCTACTAGGATATTATTAGGTTTCTGTATCCTAATCAATTTTTTCCTGATGATTAGCTTTGCTGTCATGTGTAAAAAATGCAAGAGGGAAAAACACAGAAGAATTAGTGAAATTAAAAAAAAGCATTAGACACAGTTAAGTGTTCATTCTTTGTAGGAGAAAGGATATTTGGATATGATGATGATGATGATGATGATGACTTTATAATTACTATGTCAGGGTTGAGAGTTTGGCATAGTGGTAGAGTGCTTGCCTAGCATCCATGAAGATCAGGGTTTGATTGCTCAGTACCACATAGATAGAAAATCTAGATGTGGCACTGTGGCTCAAGTGGCAGAGGGTAGACTTGAGAAAACCCGAGGACAGTGCTCAGGCCCTGAATTCAAGCCCCAAGACTGGCAGAAAGATAAAAGAAAATAGAATTGCTTTTTACGAGCTAATTCACTCACAGCATTTGCTTCTGAAATCTTCGCTTCTGCATCTTGTGAAATACCCCTTTCCCTCAACGTAGACAAGAAAAACAGATCGATCCCATGGTCCACTGTGAGGCCACTGGTTGGGCTGAGAGCTAGTCGTGCAGCAACACGTAAGTTTTATTCTAATACTTTCCAAACTTTGTACTCAAATATGCTACCTACTTACCAACTTATGTCAGTTATCCTTATGCTATAACTTTTCTTCATTACTACAATATTCTTACACTCCTACGTTAATACTCTTGCACCTCCCCTGACCTCTCTCATTCTTTTTTTCTATCTCTGGACCGCTGCTGAAGATAATTTAGGTATTATAAAGAACAGAAAATGAGTCAATCCAAATCTAGGAAATATGAGAGAGCGCTTCAGGAGGTCCAAGATACAATTAGGAAGCCTAATTTAAGGCTAGTTGGTATTGAGGAGGGCGTGGAGAAAGAGGTCAATGGTATTGGAAATATACTTCAGGGAATCATCTCAGAGAATTTCCCAAATATCCAGAAGGGCAGGCCCATCCAGATACGAGAAGCTTTTAGAACCCCAAACAGACCTGAACAGAAAAAGAACATCCCACCGCCACATTGTGATCCGAACTGGATCAATAGAAACGAAAGGAAAGATCCTAAAGGCAGCCAGGGAAAAGGGATTAGTAACCTACAAAGGCAAACCATTCAGAATAACACCAGATGTCACAAGAGACCATGCAACCCCGAAGTGACTGGAAGCATATATGTCATGCCCTTAAATCAAATAACTACCAACCAAGAATACTGTAGCCAGCTAAGCTCTCATTCATAACTGAGGGAACAAGAAAAGCATTCCATTCCAGGGAAAAGCTGCAACAATATGTCGAAACAAAACCAACACTACAGAGAATTCTCAAAGATGCTCTCTACATAGAAAACAAAAATAAATGCAATATATGGAAAGAAATGGCACCTAAACAGCATACCGTCTAAGGACTACAAGAACTGTCAAGACACAGGCCCTACTAAAAGCTTTTTAAAATGGTGGGAACTAATAAATATCTCTCAATCCTAACTCTCAATATCAATGGACTTAACTCTCCAATTAAATGGCATAGGCTGTCTAGTTGGATCAAAAAGCAAGAGCCATCGTTCTGCTGTCTTCAAGAGACATATCTTACCCCAAAATAATCATCTTTTGAAAGTGAGAGGTTGGAATAAACTCTATCAAGCTAACTGCCCCCATAAACAGGCTGGAGTTGCCATCCTCATATCAGATACAATAGACTTCAAACTAAAATTAGTAAGAAAAGACAAAGAAGATTACTACATACTACTAAAGGGATCTTTCCTCCAGGAAGACATAACGATCCTAAATATTTACACACCCTTTTGAAGATTCTCAAAAGATTGAAGATTCTGCCAGTGTAAGTTAGATTCCGGCATTGATATTAAATAATGCAATGAGTAGGGATTTATATTTGAAATATCACTGTTGACAAAATCTAACACACATTTGCTTAGTATTTGCTTTTGATTTCCCAAGAAGTACAGTACAAGCTAACACTTGTGGCATATATCGACTGGGAGAAATCATTCAGAATATGTGACTCATTTGAACAGGAGTCAGTGAAAGATACAGAAGCAGGATACCCATATTGTGATAATTTGTATCTTTTGCATATTTTGTGTTTGTTGTTAATTCCATTTGTAGTGTACATTTCTAGGTAAAAACTTTTTTCCAAACAATTTGTTATTTCAACCGTAAAAAAAGACATTTATATGCCTGATAAAATTCACAGAATCCAATGTTTTCCATCTTATTTTTTGTTTTTTGGGTTTTTTTTGGTGGGTCATAGATCTTGAACTCAGCCTGGGCACTATCCCTGAGCTCTTCAGCTCCAGGCTACCACCTTACCCTGGAGCCAAGCCCCACTTCCCATTTTCTAAAGGTAAATTGGAGATAAGTGTCTCAGGTCTTTTTGTGCCAGGATGGCTTTAAACCTTGATCCTCAGATCTCAGCCTCCTGAGTATCTAGGATTATAGAAGAGGGCCACCATCCCATCATGCTCAGCTTTCTGGGTTTTTTTTAAACTCGGTTTAAGCACTGTCCTTCAGCTTTCCTCAAGCCTAGTGATCTTCTACTTGAGCCACAGCACTACTTCTGGTTTTTTCTGTGTATGTGGTACTGCGGAATTGAAACTTCGTCTTCATACAAGCACTCTACAACTATGCCAAACTCCCAGCCCCTCCACATTAGTTTTTATGATAGATCTTTCCATGCATCCAGCATGGCTAGAAATCCTTCTTGAGTTTCCCAAGATCAGAGAGTATAGGTGTTTCCCATCCTGTGTGGCTACATAACCGTTGTTTAGGGTACAGTTCTCTCTTCATTCTACCCATCTAGAGCAATTTTCATCTTCCATGTATAATCATTAAACATTCAGCTCCTGTTCCTCTCTACTCCATTCTCTGGAACCATCGTGCTTTTTGGCTCTAAGGGTTTGTTGATCCTTGGAAGCTCTGGAAGGGAAAACATACCCTAGCTCTTCCTTTATGACTGCTGTATTTTTAGTTTACTGTAATCAAGATTCATCTGTAAAATACAGTAAAATGTTCTTCCTTTTCAATGCATTGTTTTGCATATTTCTATCTTTGGATTATTATTAATAGTTGTGAATGGATTCTCCACATATTTGTTCTAGTCTCTGCTTTCTCTTCCATTAGGTACAAATCTAGAAATAGAAGTGTTGGACCATATTTCTATGTAATTCTATATTTAGTACTTTTTTTAGCACTCTCCACGCAATTTTTGATTGTTTTATATTCCTTGCAGAACTATTCCAAAGTTCTACTTCTTCTCACTACCTTCCCAGTAATAGTTAGACTTTGAAAGTTGTTTTTTTGTATGCGTGTGTGTGTGTGTGTGTGTGTGTGTGTGTGTTTGTGTGTGTGTATGTGGATCTTTTTGTTTAAAACTATATTTATATTAATATACTTAAAGTAATGATTTCATTGTAATTTTAATTTTTCTCATGACTGTTAATATTGAACTTCTTTCTACATTTTGAACTACTATTTCTATATATTCTTTTTAGAAAATCCTCTCCAATCACCAATTTTTTTCCCTTTTTTGTGGGGTAGTGGGGAAAGTCATGGGGCTTGGACCTTGGGCCGTGAGCTCTTTAGTTTAAGGCTATTGTCCTACCCTGAGTATTGCTCCTCAGTTGTTCTGCTCACAGCTCCCTACCCCTCTTCCCGTTATATACAGAACAAAGGTCATCCTCAGTCTTTTTGAAAAAGTAAAACATACAGTAAATTTGTAGTATAAAACAGCAAGAAATAAATTTCTTGCCAGGTGCAGTGAATTCTACCTGTAATCCTAGCTACTCAGATATCAGGCTGATATCTAAAGATTTGGTTCAAAGCCAGCCTGGGCATTAGAAAGTCTATGAGACTCTCATCGACAGTTAACCACTAGAACATGGGAAATGGCACTGTGTCTTCATAGGTAGGGTGATAGCCTTGAGTTGAAGAGCTCAGGAACAGTGCCCAGGCCCAGAGTTCAAGCCTTACAAATCCCCCAGCCAAAAAAAAAAGAAAAAATAGTTTCTTCCCCAAGTGATTATTATGCCAGACATAGAACATTAACGTTCTGGGTGTACTTCACAGTATTATTACTTGATACCCTAAGATTTTGCAATATTCTCTCAGTATCAGCATATGTCATCATATAATATAGTTCCTTTTCAATGGAATAATTCCATTTATAACCTAAATCTACTCCCCCGACTTATTTCTGTCGATACCACAATTGCTCTACCATGATATGCCACAAGCCATTAAACATTTTATGGTGGGTAATTGGAAAGGAGTTTCATGGAATTTTGTGCCAGGCTGGCTTTGAAACCATGGTCCTCAGATCTCAGTCTCCTGAGTAGCTAGGATGACAGGCGTGAGCCACCAACACCTGGCTTGCCTTTTTATTTTTTTGTGGGTCTTGGGACTTGAAGTCTGGGCCTAGGCACCATCCCTAACCTTTTCAGGTCAATATTTCATGTAAGTCTAAAGATTTAAGTAAAGGAATACAATTCCAACAAAAAAAGAATAAAATTCCAGACATGGTGTGTTTATAACTCAGTGCTCATTACTTGATGAAAATGTGCCATTCCAGAAGCTGGTGTCATTTGATGATGTAGCTGTGGATTTCAGCTGGGAGGAGTGGCAGCATCTGGACAATGCTCAGAGGACCCTGTACAGAGATGTAATGCTGGAGACCTACAGCAACCTGGTGTCCTTAGGTGAGCAAAAGTCAAATTCACTTGCAAGGCCAAGTGCCTTGTTATTTTGCAGATACGTGAATGTTTATCAAACTTTCAAAACTATTTAAATGAAAGATTCCAGGCCCTGAGAAGTATTATTACTTTCTAAAGAAAACCTAAGGTAATTTTGTACTCATTCTTCAGGATACCTTCAGGATACTTTGACAACAGTTCTAAATTATGTTTCCTCTAATGGAGACGACATTCCAAACTTACACAGTAATTGTAAGTGGATAAACCATCCAGAATAGAATATATATCATTATTGGAAATAGGATCTACAAATCACTAAACAGTGAGTTTATAATGGAAACCTGGCACTAGGTGCAATGTTTCATGCCTGTAATCTTAAAATATTCAGGAGGAAGAAATCTAAGAATTCTAATTTGAAGCCAGCAATGGCATAAAATTGCCATGAAACTCTATAACTCCAAGTAACCCCTCAAAAATGTTAGTGGAGTGTCAAGAGTTTGACTTTGTGGTTGAGTGCTTGCCTAGAATGCATGAAGACCTATGCATGTAAGTGGAGCTGGGACTCAAACTGGTATTTTTCTAGCCTTGAGCAAGACAGCTAAGTTTATGCCATACAAAATGAATCCAGAGCTGGGGAAGAGTCAACCATGGAGCCAGTGAGAAATGACAGAAAAGATTTAATAGATAACTTGTGAGTAGGATGTCTGCGAACTTAAAGCAATGATGACACAGCATAAGCAATAATTCTCTACTGTTTCTAATTTACAGTTCCCTGTGTTCCCAAACCTGTATTAATTGACAAGCTAGAGCACTGTGCAGAATTCTGGATAGGAAATTCCTCTGACAAGAATATCACAGGTGAGTGAATGCATCTTCATATTGATGTTGGAGCCTGAGCCCCATTGGTAAGTTCATGTTGTGATGTACTGAGCAATAATATTCTTAGTAACCCTAAATCCTGTGTGGAACCTATGGAATTCTTTGTGAATGAATCAAGAATCCTTTTCTTTTCCCAATCCTATGCTTGGTCTCAGGGCCTGAGCATGGTCCTTGGGTTTTCTCAGGGCTAGCTCTCTACTTCTTGAGTCATAGCACCACTTCTGGCTTTTTCTTTGTATGTAGTACCAAGGAACTGAACCAGGTCTTTGTGCATGCTAGCCCAAACCCCCGGCACCAAGAATCATAGGGTGATATGATGAATTCTATGTGGCAGTAGAGTTAAAGTTAGATTTCTCTGTAGAAATCACTGTGAAACAAAATAAAATGAGAAAGCCATGAGCCCGTGGCTCATGCCTGTAATCCTAGCTACTTAGGAGGCTGAGATCTGAGGATCAAGGTTCAAAGACTGACCTATCACAAAAACACCTTAGACTCTTCTCTCCAATGAACCAATAGAAAATGAGAAGTGGGGTTGAGTCTAAAGACATAGGGCAGTAGCCTTGAGCTGAAGAGCTCAGGAAGAACAGCCAGGTCTAGAATTCAAGTCCCATGACCGCAAAACAAGAAAGAAAGAAAGAAAGAAAGAAAGAAAGAAAGAAAGAAAGAAAGAAGAAAGAGGGAAGAAAGAGGGAAGGAAGGAAAGGAAGAAAGAAAGAAAGAAAGAAAGAAAGAAAGAAAGAAAGAAATATCATTCTTTCATTTCTTTAAAACTAAGACTATAAATGATTGAGCAAACAAGGAATAAGTCAGGGCATTATTCTCTGATAAGGATAATATCTTTATGCTGGTAGGAAGAGACTGGTATTCAAAACCAGACGTTTCCACCAGAAATTGAGCCTAGTGGTAGAGTGCTTGCCTAGCATGCACAAAGACACAGGTTTTCTTCCTTATTACAACATACATAGAAAAAGCCAGAAGTAATGAATTCATTGGTAGGGTTCTAGTCTTGAGAAAACCCAAGGACAGTGGTTAGGTCCTAAGTTCAAACCCAGGAATGGAAGGAAAAAAAACAACAAAGTTTCAATCAACATAAGAAAATTAACTAGACAATGAGCTGGGGATTTTCTGGTCTTCCATGGTTCTGAGGGACAGGAGTGTTAGAAAAGGAATTTTTATAAGACTTCAAATGGAAAGAAATAAATTTCAAAATTCCCACAAATACCTAAATTGAGACTTTAGTGAGAAGTTGTAACTGAAGGGATATAGGTGTAAGACCTTACTCTCAAGAATCGTTCTTGCTTGGATCAAAGGCAAACAGACATATAAACCAAACTTGTGGCCGCTGAATCTAGAAAAAATTCGTGTTCCTCACTTAATGGTTAATAAGCAAACAGCATTGAAACTGGGTGAGGTAATCCTATCTGGTACTCAGGACGTGAGACTGTTATCAGTAGTTAACTCTAGAAAACAGGAAGTGGGGCTGTAGCTCAAGGATAGGGGTTATAGTCTTCTGCTGAAGTGTTCAGGGACAGGGCCGAGGCCTATGAACTACAAAAAAAAAAAGAAAAGAAAAGGAAAGAAAGTTTTAAAAAGATGCAAAACAGCACAATATTTAGAGTATTTCTCAAAAATAAAAGAAAGGCAGCTATTCCTCAATGTATAAACAAAACAGTATTTGAAAAAAATAGCTGCAGGTATATTATAGGTAGTATTCAGCTTAAAACTGTAGCAATACATAGATGGGTAATTTCAATAAATATTTCCTGTGATATAAAAAGAGAACTAAAACACAGAAAAACATTATTGGTCATTGTAAAATATCATTTTCTTAATAGGTTAGGGAGAAAAGCATATATTTCTCACAAATCAATTTCCACTTTTATATTTTAAAATATCTAACACTTAGGATGGGAAAGTAAAGTCATTATCTTTACAGTAAGGAATATTTGTATCTCATGTATGTTTGTGTCTTTTTTTCTATGACTCATTTTAGATGTCCAGGTAATGGAAAATGTGTTCAAGACATGCCAGGAAAGTCCACATGAATGTCTTTGTGAAGTAGCAGTTGCAAGTAGTATCGAAGTGGAGGAAAACGTGAGATTTGCAACAACTTTAAATTTGAGCTCTACACATAATCCAGAGCTGATTAGTAATAACGGTAACAACTTAGGGGTGAGGACTGAGGAGTTCATAAAATGTCAGAACATGCTTCTGTCTCCTAAGCCTGATGAGATGCATACTGCATATAGATCTCGTATGTCTCCTGTTCTTAAAAAATCCATCGGCTATTCAGAGCATTTTATTCATGATTGTGACAGTCCAAAAGATCTGCAGTATCATAATTCTGTTCTCCCTGCCCAAGAAATTCTTCAGGGAGGGAGGAAAACTGCTAAATGTACTGTGTGATGAAAAATATTGTACTTAACACCGACCATCACTACACATCCGAAAATGTACACAGGAGAGACTCCTCATATATGTAGTGAATGTGAGAAATCTTTCAGTAATGAAATACGCCTTACAATACCTCAGAGCAAATATCCTGAGATATGTGATGCGTACATCAAGTGTGAAAATTAATTTCTGAGAAGTCAGACCTGACGCTCCAACCTCAATCTCCAAGAGAAGACAAACCTTATGAATATGAGGAACGTAATAAAATTTCTGCCCAGAATTCAGCAATCAGCACACATCAGAGATCTCACACAGAAGAGAAATCTTATGAATGGGATAAATGTGGGAAGACTTTTAGACTGAAATCATACCTCACTTTGCACCAGAGAAGACACACAGAAGAGAAACCTTATGAATGTAACAAATGTGAAAAGTCTTTCACCCAGAAGATACACCTTCGAGTTCATCAAATAACACACACAGGAGAGAAATCTTATAAGTGTAATGAATGTGGAAAGTCTTTCCAAGGGAAGGGAAAACTTCGTGTTCATCAGAGAATACACACAGGAGTGAAACCTTATGAATGTAACCAATGTGTAAAGTCTTTCAGACAGAAATCTTCCCTCAAATTGCATCAAAGAACACACACAGGAGAGAAACCTTATGTGTGCAACAAATGTGGAAAGACCTTCAAGTGGAAGTCATATCTTGATGGGCATAATAGAACACACACAGGAGAGAAAACTTATGCATGTAGTGAATGCGGAAAGTCTTTCAAATGGAAGGTAAAACTCCATGTTCATCAGAGAATATACTCAGGAGAAACTCCTTATGAGTGTAACATATGTGAAAAGTCCTTCACACAGAAGCCAAACCTCAACATGCATATGACAATTCAAACAGGAGAAAAACCTTATGAATGTAACCGATGTGGAATGTCTTTCAAATGGAAGTCTTCCCTCAAATTGCATCAGAGAACACACACAGGAGAGAAACTGTACGAGTGCATCAAATGTGGTAAGACCTTCAGATGGAAGTCACATTACAGGAGGCATAACAGAATTCACACATATTAGAAACCTTAGGAATATAACCAAAGTTGAAAGTCTTTCGTGCAGTATTCACCCTTCAGGAAGCGTAAGAGAGTTCACACATATGAGAAGCCTTAGCAATGTAATAAATAGGAAAGACTTTTTAGTCTGTGGAAGAAAACTCAGCTTGTGTCACAGAACCAACACAAGATAAAACCCTTAATGAATGTAGCAAATGTTCAGTCTTTTCCCCAGAAGGCACAAGTCAAGATTTATCACTAAACACCCACAGGATAGAATCCTATGAATAAAATTAAAGGGAAATTTTTTTGAAGAACTCATAGTTGAGTTTGCATGATACCACACAGACACAGGATAAAAATCGTATGAATATAAGAATATGAAAAATCCATCATGAACGTATGACTAAGTATAAAATGCACATAGGAGAGAAAAACCTTGTGAATATTACAAATGTGGAAAGTGTTTGACCTGGAAGGCATACTTCTGTGTTCATCACAAACCTGATTCCCATAGAAGAAAAGAAAACTAATGAATAGAACAAATGTGCAATGACTTTTAATCAGAAGTCAGTCTTCAGTACATTTCAGAACATACACAATAGAGAAATTCTGAGTAATGAAAAACATTTAGCTATATATAGAATCTCTGTATATGGGAGCATTAGGGTAAGTCTTCTAAACAAAGTCAACCT
Source organism: Megascapheus bottae (assembly GCA_024803745.1). Lineage (NCBI taxonomy): Eukaryota > Metazoa > Chordata > Mammalia > Rodentia > Geomyidae > Megascapheus > Megascapheus bottae. The sequence goes on along the minus strand of JANJXV010000052.1, from coordinate 4,237,435 downwards.
TCAGCAAGCATTAAGAGCACTCACAGAAGAAATAATAGCATGTAGGAAAACCTTTGTCAGGAACCTCTAAAAGCTGACTGTGTGGCTTAGTGGTAGAGTGCTAACCTATCAAGGATGAAGGCCTGGGTTAGATTCCTCAATACTACGTGAAAAGAGCAAGCCAGAAGCAGCACTGTGGTTCAAATGGTAGAGTGCTAACCTTGAGCAAAAGTAGCTCAGGCCCTGAGTTCAAGCCTAAGGATTGGGGAGAGAGAGAGAGAGAGAGAGAGAGAGAGAGAGAGAGAGAGAGAGAGAGAGAGAGAGAGAGAGAGAGAGAGACAGAGACAGAGAGACAGAGAGAGACAGAAAGAGAGAGACAGAAAGAGAGAGAGAAAGAGAGAAAAGAGAGAGAAACAGGAACTTCTAAATTTTACAGAGATAGAGAAGGAGAGAGAGAAGGAGACAGAAACTAATTTCTAAACTTTACAGTCTTTCTATTTCCTTACTAATTCGTCTATGTCATTCTTTCTGACAGAAGCACAGAATTCCATTGTGTAAAAATACCATATTTGATCTACCCATCAACTGACGGGCATCTGGGTTGGTTCCATACCTTTGTTATAGTAAATAGTGCTGTGATAAATGTTATTGTTCTAGTGAATTTAGTGTGTCCTATCTGGACGATTGGCAAGTAGTGAAATTGCTGGATCACAGGGGAGCTCTATGTTTAGTCTTTTTGGGATACTGCCATAGTGCTTTCCATAGTGGTTGAACCAGTTTGCAATCCCACCAGCAGTGTAGTAGTGATCCCTCCTGGCCACATCCCCTCCAGCATACGTTATTAGATTTCTGGATCTTGGCCATTCTAACTGGAGTGAGGAGGAAAAGGGAAAGAGGAACTGAAACTTTCTCTCCTTACAGATGACATGATTCTGTGTTTAAAGAACCCTATAGACTCTACTCCGAAGCTGCTTGAGCTGATATAAAACTTTGGTATGGTAGCAGGGTATAAAATTAACCCTCAATGTCAACTGCCTTCCTATATGCCAACAAATGAGAGGAATGAGGCAAGAATCAGGATAGCAACTCATTTTGCTATCAAAGAAAATAAAATACCTAGGAATTAACTTAGAATGTAAAGCATCTTTTTGATGGAACTATAAACTCTGGAGAAGGAAATTAACGCAGAACTGAGGAAATGCAAAAACCTATGCTCCTGGTTTGGAAGAAGTAATATTGTAAAAATGGCAATCTTGATAGGGACTATCTACAAATTCAGTGCAATATTCATCAATATCCCAATGTTATTCTTTAAAGAAACAGAAGAGGAAATCCAAAATTTCACTTGGAATAATAAAAGACCCCTTATAGTCTGTCTTCTGGCATGATACATAATGTTTAATCTCACCTTCTCCACCAAAATCTCACCTTTCTCATTGAGACATAGGTGGCCCTGTTTACTAGCACCAAAGGCTCAAACTCGCAGTTTCAGGTGTCACTACTGCCTCTGTTACTGGGTAGATCCAACTCTGTCATTGATTCTGAGGTCTGCTCTGGGAGTCTTGGTCACAAGTTGTTCTGTGGCATCTGCTGCCAGCCTGTGCCTATTTGCTTCCTTTTCCTCCAGCAGCCTACAACAGGGAATGAAGTTCAGGCGCTGATGCTCTCCTTCATATGCAGGGCAGGATGAGCCCAACCCTCCCACATCTTCCTCTTCTAATTTTTGGGAAAAAATGTGCTGGCAAAAGTCCTCAGGTGTGGCGCATGGCTGATCCACACTTTTAATCCAGGCTGGTCACGAGGCTGAGATCTGAGTATGGAAGTTCCAAGTCACCTAGAACAGGAAAGTCTGATAGATTCTTACTACCAAAAATAAAAACAGCTGGGAATGGAATTTGGGCTCAAGTGGTAAAGGGCTAGACTTGAGTACAAATGCTTAGTGCCCAGGCCCTGAGTTCAGGCTCCAGCACTGCCAACAACCTCACTTTAGTGAGATTTTAGCTTTATCCATGTAGGCACATCTCACTGGAATCTTTGCTGGTAGAGATAGTCTTCATAATTTTGCCTCAAGGTAAAGGTCCTCCTGGGGTAGTACACAAAAGATGTCATGGAGAGAGGAGCCCCACTTGCTCCAGGTTTGAAGATGGCATAGGTCAAGCCAGCATGGAGTTGGCACATCAGTCTTTTTCCTAGCATCACCTACCAGTGAATGTCAAATGACAGTGATTGTTTTGGGATTGTGTGATTGAAGTGCCCCATTAAGGGCAGTGTAAGCACATCCAAACTTGGATACCAGGAATGCTGAAATCTCAAAGCTAAGATTTCTGTTGGCTACAGAAATGCTGGTGTGTCTGTGATTCACTAAAAGTTCAGGTGCAAAGATTCTGAAGCTTGATGCCATGTGTTTATTCCATTTAGTAAAATTATTTTAATGCACTGTATAAGTTAAAACATTTGATAAGAGTCAGGGGTAGTGAAAACATTGTCCTTGAATTCAGCTGTCTGGCAGGGTAATGGGGGGGTGTTGGTGGCTGGGACTATGAAACTGGAGCTGCTATCAAACCATGGATCATGTTCCTCTTTGTCTGGGAGAAATGACTCCAAAGATGAAATTTGAATGGTGAGGAAAAGATGATGATGTACTCAGGAAATTTCTCCTAAACAAATGCTCATGTGGAAGTGGGATGGGGGCTGGGCATGTCTGAGGCAGAGCTTAAGGGGGCTTCTCATGGCGTTGAGAACGTTCCTTGCGACTTCAGGCATGCAGCAGGGTGTTTTAGATGACCATTGTGAGATGGATGGAATAAGACTGGAGACAAGATGAATGCTGGGATCCTGCAATGCTCTTGCATGAGTGGCTGGTGGCTCACCTGAAAGAACTAATTATGTCTAAAAAAGAAATCAGGAATTTGTTTTGATTAGATAATACCTGTAATCCGAGGCATATTCAGGATCCTGATCTTAGTATTGTGGTTTAAAACCAACCCAGCAAAGGGAAAAATGCATGAGACTCATACTCCCAGTTTAGAGCAAGAACAAAGATTGAAGTAGAGCTGTGGCTCAAGAGCTAGTGTGCTACCTTGAGCAAAGAAAAGCTAAGAAAAAGCTCGAGGTCTTGAGTTCAAGGCCAGGAATGAAAGAAGGAAGGTAAAAAAAGGGAAGTATGTGAGGAAGGGAAATAATAAATGAAAGAGAGAAGGAACTAGAAATTTAAAACTAGAGAATATTTAAAAGTCATCAGTCCTTCTAAGAAAAGTGTTGGAGTATGGGTTCTATATGTGGTGAACTGGAAGCCCAGCAGTGACTTGTTAACCAAAGAGTCACCATGATGAGCAAAGGATAGAAATCTGCATGAGCCTCTTAGCGGATGGAGTCACAGAAGAGAACCTCAGCTCCCATCCCATAGTTAGAAGTATATAGAGATGGGAAGTTGGTATCACCTTGATGTCATTGTGTCCATGGAGACTGGAATCCATGGCTCTGTGAAAGCACTATGTTCTGGTTACTGAGCTGGGAGGCTGAGGAGAGCCAAGTCCTGGCCATGAAGAAATCAGGGTGGCAGCAGAGCAACTCTGCTGCAGTGTGTGCCTGCTTGGCTGTTCTTATTCTGTGGTGGATCAGGCCGGAGCGGGTGATAGTAACTGTTTTGTGGTCACAAGCCCTTCACCAAGAGCTTCCTCTGGGATCATCATAAGCTACAGGGTGGCTGGTGTTGGGATGTGTGTGGGGTGGAAGTGACAGAGGGATGGACGCATGGCAAGGTGGGTGAAGAGATGAGAGGAATGATGAGAGCCCAGTTCATTGGTTTCCAAGGTTAATGGGTGGGAGGTAGAGAGGCATGAGGAGGAATGATGGAGGCAGGGGAAGGTGGTGAGAGAGTGAGGCCATCTGTAGTGCCAGCCTGGCCATCATCTGAAGCCCATAGGCAGCTTCCTGATCCTTCACTTAGTCCTGCTCCTTGTGGAGGGAATGTCACGTGTACCCAGGGCTAGGGGTGGCGCAATGTCAGTAGCACCTGGAGAACCATTGGCCTCTACCTGGGTGAGGAGTGGTTATGGCTCCCATGCTGGGTGGCCTGATAGCTATGGAACAGATCTCTCCTTAGCTACCACTGTCAGTGGCTGCTCTCCATCTAGGGTTAGGGCACAAGCTCAGCCATCAGGAAACCCCATGACAGGACAGAGGCCTACAATTCAGATGGCAGCACAGGGGTGAAGATGATCTCACTGTAGCCCTAGTTACATGGCTGTCCCTGCATGCAGGACAAGATGAGCTGGGGGAAGATGTTCTCTGTGTTTTTCCACAGCCTCTCCCGGCCTCTTCTTGTGTCTGATTAGACCAAGAGAGTACCAGGTTCCATCTCATAGTCCTGGTTCTTATTCTTTTACAGTCATGAGGCTTGAACTCAGGTCCTGGGTACTGTCCCTGAGCTCTTTTGCTCAAGGTTGATGCTCTACCATTTGAACCATAGTGACATTTCGAGCTTTTCCTTTTCATGTGGATCTCTGATATGTCCAGTGCTGTGCCTGCAGGGAGGCACTCACCCCACAGACAGAGCCACCTCTGCCGAGACTGTGACTGCCCACAACCCTCACACCAACTCCTTGCACACCCCTCGACTCCAGTTTTAGCTCCTCTTGGACTGGGTGTCCATCCTACCCCTTCCTACACTCACAAAGGGTCTACAATTGTGTTCCCAGGGTCCTCTCTTCTGCCAGCCAGAGTACAGACTGTGCACATCTTGACGATCACAGAGCTCAAAGCCAAAGGCTGAGATGCAGAAGGGGGTGACCCAGTAGCTGCACAGGGCCCATGGATCATCCTGTGCATCCCCCAGCCTGTGACTTCCCCCACCCCCTTGGCAGGGAAGCTCCATGCCCACATCCTGATCCCTGGTCCCCTCCAATTCCATTCTCCCTTGGATTTTGCAGACTGTCTACCATCAGGATCTAAAATTCTATTCATCACTTTATGTCCTTATCACTGATTTGCTATTTTGGCAGGATCTCCCCGTGCCTGGAGAGTGGGCATGTCATGTATTCTCTGTGGAGAAGGTGCCCCAGGAGAAGAAATATGCAATTCATGTGAGTGTTGGACAGGGCAGGAGGGCTCCCTAGGATCAGAAGCCACAGGAGGGGTGCAGATGGGGGAATGCTAGGGGCCCCAGGGGACAGTGGGATTTAGGGAACAGTTGGTTCCTTCTGCAGGGTTGACACCGCTTCACAAACCCAACAGAATGAGGTTCACATTACAGATGTCAGACACAGTGCAGATTGCCAATGGGCGCAGGGTTCACTGTCAACCCCAGATGCTGGCTGCATGCTGGGATGCACGCAGAGATGTTTTCAAGATCAGGTAATGAGGATGTTGCAGGGTGTAACCATTCTTTTCAGATGGCTCTCTAGCTCTCTTGAGCTTCATCTATATCTTTGGCTTTTTCTTGGCAGTTAACTGGAAATGAGAGTTTCATGGACTTTCCTTTCTTGTCTGGCTTCAAACAGAAGCTATGGACAGTTTTCAAACCATACCCTACTGAAGAAGGGAAGCTTGATCTGGTGCTTAACTGGGTTGCACTTTGGCTCCGTTTGCTATGCCTCACGGGAGGGGGCTCATCATTTGTAGACTAAGATCTCATGACCTTCAAAGCCAAAGGCTACCTGAAAGTTCAGGGTCCCAGCCTATGTGTTGGGCCTGGGTGAATACATTCTCTGTTATGCTGGGTCATCAACCCATGTTTTAAGCTGGAAGTTGGCAGTGCCACATTTGATAAGAACATCTGCCAGAGATTGTCACCTCATGAAAGCAGATTCTAAATTTGTATTCCATTTCCTGTGGTGGAGATATCCCTTCCAAGTGAGAGAGGCTCACATCCACCTGCAGGTCACACTCCTAATGCACCCTTGAGTGTCCTCATGGTATTGGGATCTAAGTTTGTAGGGAATGCTGGTATAGTCCATGAATTAGCTGGACAAGTGATGACAAACGTGTTGAGGATTAATATGAGAACAATTTAAGAAGCCCTGGAGGAGCATCAACCGGACCCTCTGTGGTGCTATAAATCTGATAGGATGTTCCAGACTGAGAAACAATCACATGGCTTTGTGTTTGGCATCCAGACAAGTGAGTGCATGTCTTAGCTGTCAGCCAATACAGAGGAGGACATGAATAAGTGGGTGGAAAGCATCTGTCAGACCCCTGTCTGGGGGCAGGTGGAGAGAACATAGGAAGGTAGATACCATGGCTGTGGTGGGGCCAAAAAAAATGGGTAAAAGAGGCAAAGGAACCAGGTACTGGTAGCTCAAGACTGTCATCCTAGCTACTCAGGAGTTTGAGATCTGAGGATCACAATTCAAAGCCAGCCCAGGACAGAAACTCCATGAGACTCTTATCTGCAATAAACTACTGAATGCAAGAAGCTCAAGCTCAGTGACAGCATCCAGGCCTAGCGTTCAAAACCCAGGACTGGCAGAAAAAAGTATCAAAGGACAAGAAGCTGGCCAAAAGTTAGAGGGACTCTATCTTGATAAACAATACAATGATAAGTTGCACTCAGAAGACTTGCACAAAATCTGGAAACGCGTGAGACCTATCTATGTATGTTTCCTGTTTGTCTAAATATATATGTTTATGCATTTATATATTAGTATAGAGAGACAGATCAATACATATGACTATACATATATACATAGCCAGACACTTATGGGTGGGTGGTATACTGTGTGAGAGTTTGTGTTTGTGTTTTGTGGATGGCTATCTCTGTTTAAGAAAGATAGAAAATATGTAAATATCTTTAAAAAAACTTGATAAAATACAGAGAGACCTAAGCTCTTGAGGGAATCGGAAATGACAAGATTATTCACAGGCACGTTTATCCTTATGGATTCCTCAGCAAGTTTTAATTTTTTTCATTATTTTCTTTCTTTTTTTGAACCGGTGCTAAGGATTTCTCTCAGGGACCAGGTGCTGCCAATTACTAATTTTCTCATGGCTGCTACAAGAGGAACTGAGCCACAGTTCCACTTTTGCCTTATTTATTCGTGCTTAACTGAAGATAAAGATTTCTATCAGTGACTTTCTTTCAGGGGCTGGATTCTAACGAGGATCGCCAGACCTCAGGCTTCTCTATAGCTACAATTAACAATATGAGAACCCAGCACTGGGTTCCAATGCACAGGGCAAGAAATTGAGTGAATCTCTCAACTCCAATTAGCTATAATAAGCTACAAGTGAAAGACCAATACCTTTGAGGAAAAGATGCTGAGGGTTATCACACATGCCCTATGAGTAAGCCCTAAACCCTGTACACATGTGTGCATGCACACATTGGCAGATACACACACACATGCACACACACAATATCTCAGGCAATATTGTATTTTGAATTAATATCCAAAGATTGGACAAAGGATAGCAAGTAATAAAATCTGTTTTTCTTGTCTACATTGAGGGAAAGGGATAAGTCACAAGATGCAGAAGCGAAGAATTCAGAGGCAAATGCTGTGAGTGAATAACTTGTAAAAAGCACATTTCTTTTCTTTTCTTTTCTTTTGTTTTTTCTGCCATTCTTGGGGCTTGAACTCAGGGCCTGAGCACTGCTCTTGGCTTTTCCCAAGTCTAGCCCTCTGCCACTTGAGCCACATTGCCATATGGATTTTTATATCTGTGTGATATTAAGGACTCAAACCTAGATCTTCATGGATGCTAGGCAAGCACTCTATCACTGGGCCAAACTCTAAACCCCGATTAAGTATTTATAAATAGTCATCATCATCATATCAAAATATCCTTTCTCCTACAAAGAATGAACACTTATCTATGTCTGTAAGACTTTTTTTATGTCACCAATGCTTCTGTGATTTTCCCACTTGCATTTTTACAGATGACAGCACAGATATTCATCAGGAAGAAAAATCGATTACGATACAGAAACCTAACAACGTCGTAGTAGATTGAGGTGAATAATATGTGCAAGATGGCCTGGGTCTTTCATCTATTTGTAGAGTGCTTGGCTACCACACAAAAACTCTGGTTTGATTCTGGAGTACTATATACATAGAAAACGCTGGAAGTGGTGCTGTGGCTTGGTGGGACAGCTATAGCCTAAAGAAAGCCTAAGAACAATGGTCAGGCTCTGAGGTCAAGTCCCAAGACTAGCAAAGAAAATGTGCAAGTGGCAAAATGCAAGCTAAGAAGGCACTGTGAAGCAAAATGTCTTGTGAAGGGTAAGGGGAATAGTGACAGTTAAGTTTGGATCTTACCTAAGAAAGGCTCCTTGAGCCTGAGACCAGGCTAGCACTTACGCCTAGTTAATGACTTGGGATTTGAACAAAAAGGTGTGCTGTTTACTACATCCATATGTGAGGTGGGAAGGGAGATTCAGCCTGCAGTATGTCTTTGGGGAGGTGTTCTGTGAGCAAGGAGCTTTGGTCATTGGGCCTTGAAAGGTGACCCTACCTACCTCACAATGGAACAGAATATGGAACACTGGTAACCAAGCCACTGCATGTGACAACCAGCTCAAGCCAGCTCCCTTGGCCTGTGGTTCAGGAGGAAGAAAGATGTTGCTGTGCTGTTGCCAATGGTCAGGAGGCTCGGATCTCAGGCATGAGAGATATGGATCTCTCACTTGAAGAAGTAGATTCTGGACCAGTGCCAAGCCAAAATTCCCATATATCAGGCATTTCTCTAGGAAGAAAGCCAGGAAACTCCAGGGCAACTCAGATGAGGTATATTGAGAGGAAACCTATTTGAACCCATCATCCTGCCCACACACTACAACCTTCTTGTGTGCTTTCAAGTGACTCTACTGAGATTAGAGTGTGTCATTTCCAATCTACTCTATTCCAATTCCTCAGTGTGAAGTGTGGTCCCATTCCTACTTTTGAAATATCCACTGTTTTGCCAACATAGTGTGATGGTTAGTCAGCTCAGACTCTGAATGAGCCTTGTAACCAATGGATCCTGGAGGAAGGCCTGTTGGAGATGCTGCTGACAAAGCTGATCCCTGCCTACCAGAAAGGTGATCTCTTTTATGTGGGAAACTTCCTGCACAATTTCAAATAGTGGAGGACAATGTAGTAGTTGCTGGAAATTCTCTTGAAAAAGTGAGTGTTCCCCCCCAAACCCAGGTTTGCTCACCCCTCCTGGCCAAGCCTTGGATTATTGGCTCCTCTCTGAGCCTGTTTGGTTCACTGGGGTGTTCACAGGGGAGCTAAGCATGATACAAGTGCACAAACTACTTCATTATGACTGGGACACTATGCCATTTCATTTCCCTCACAAGCTACTGGAGTCTCAACAGTGTGCTTACTGAGAAGTTGGATTTCAGGCATGAGTAAGTGGCTCCCAACTGCAGCCCTCACCTAGGTGACATCCTAGGAAATCCCATTTCCCAGTAAGAAATGAGGTGTCAGTACTAATGGCGCAGGCCTGTGAAATACCGGCGTCAGAGGAAAAGCTGGGGGCTGAATCACTTTTGAGCCATCAGGGAGGGATTTTGATAGCTTTGCCTGTTAGAACCTGAAAGCATTTACATTTTGGTGTGTGGTCCAGTGCTGCCACTTGAACCTGAACCCAGGTCTAAATACCATTCCTTTGGTGTTCAAAAATTAGCACTGTACCATTTGAGTCATAGGTCAAGTTCTGGCTTTTTGCTGCCTAATTGAAGACAAGTGCCTTTAGACTTTTACTGACTAGACTGGCTTTCCACTGTGATCTTCAGAGCTCAGCCTGCTGGGTGGCTAAGATTAGAGGAATGAGCATTTAGTTCTTTATTTAGAGCATTCACTTATTGATTTATTTAGAGCATTTACTTAGTTAATTTAAGGTGCATTTACTTTGGACAGATGCATAGAGGCCTCTCTCAGAAGCTTCTGGAAGTGGGGTGTAAAAATCATCCTGTTCTCGAGTGTCTCTTACCCCCCTCCCAGCACATAAGTGCACATCTCTGCAGGACAGATACAGCATTAGAGTCCTGCAAGAAAGCAGCTTTGGTAAAAGGCTCAGGATGGAGAGAGAGGGCTCTCACTTTCCTTGTACCGAATGTGCCCACAGCATCATGTGTTCCATCTATACGATGTGAATGGACTTCTACCCCAGTGATTTCTACGAGTTCAAGAACTGCCACACCCTGACACAACTCAAGCTCTATATGAGGCTCCACATGCCGGCTTTGGACCTGCTCTTCTAAACACATACTTTTTGACCAGCTGGAGGAATGTGCGAACAGTAAGACCAAGAAAAAGTAGAAGTCCTGGTGTGGGTGCCTCAGAACCTGTGAGTAGGAAGCCCATGTGGTCTAGATATTGGTTGGCCCTTACTTCTACAGAGCTTGGCAAAATGCCCTTTATGGCTGGTGTCAGCCAGGTAATGTCTGTCCTCTGAAAGGACTCGGGAATAAGCACTCATTAGAAAGACCCTACACCTCCTCAGTGTTCAGACCAAACTCCAGTTCTACAGGTTCCTCCATTAGATCCTCATGGAAGTTGAGTGACACTTCAACTTGCAGAGTCCACTCTGTCCACTCTGTACCTATTTCCATTCTTAGGTTTGGGTCATCGTGGAAGAGCTTATCCTGAACTCCGGATGAAAAACCCACCAATGGAGCTGGTGACTGATGGAGACTGAGAATCATTACTGCACTCCAGAAACCATGGGCCTTCTGTAGAAATTACCAAACAGGTTTAGAGTCCTGTGGATATACCTTTTGCTCTGAACCCCATGTGTGACACAGTTGAACCTGCAGATACTATGGAGGAAGAAAAAGAGCAGCCAGATTTCCTTCCGTTTCCTTTCACACTCTACCCAGAGTCAGTCCATCTGAGTCAGAGAACAGTCCACTTATTGTGCAAGCTGAACGGGCACACGCTGGGCTCATGGAAAACGTCCCCATGGGAAGCAGCAAGTGTACTCTCAATACTGGATTCATTGGAGGAAAATGAATCCATCCTCACAGAATATCCAGACCCATCCATCTCACTAAAAGAGACTCAATCTCCATTCGACAAACCAGAATCCATCCCCCTCTTAACTCAGGAAGGACATTCTGTTTCTCATGAGGAAGGAGACCCTTCTGAGGACTCTGAAGTAGAATTACTGTCTGAAGGCAACTTGGAGGCCAGTCTGGATTTAGAGCTTCCCTGTCCCCTTCCTAAAAAGACATCTCTTTAACTTGCTCTCATGATTCTTGTCAAGTATTCATTGTATTTACTTTGCTAACTATTAAACTCTCATTGTTAATATTATGGTGTGCAGTTCTTCAGTGCTTATTATACTGTGTTTTATTTTCCACTTATAATGTGAGACCTCAGACACATAGGTCCTGGGTGGGCCAAAAACCAGACAGGTCTGGTCCCATAGAAGACAACCTTACTGGATATACAGGGAACTATGAAATGCATGGAATCACCAGGAATCCAGGCCAGGCCTCCATGGAAAGACAAGTCAGCTACCAAAGCTTAAGGACAGAGCAGATGCCTGGAAATGTGTTTTGTCAATCGGGAGAAGTGCCAGAGTAACTGTAATATTATGTGGGACTCTGTTCTGTGAGTTCAAGTCTGTTTATATATCCATTGTGCTTTGTACAAATATTTAAGAAAATTAAAACTCCACAATAGCATCAAAAATCTACTTTGGCTTTGAATGTGGCCTAGTTGTAGAGTGCTCGCCTAGTATACAAGAAGACCTTGATTCAATTCCTTGGCACTGCATACACAGAAAAAGCAGATGGGGCACTGTGGCTCAGGTGTCAGAGTGCCACCCTTGAACAAATGTGGCCAAGGACAGTTCCTGGTCCCTCAGTTCAAGCCCCAGGAATAGCGAAACAAGAAATCATACCATTTTCCACACATTTGGAAATAAATCTGTTTTATCTAACCCTACTTCTTTTTTGCCAGTCCAGAGTGTGTGCCACCAAGCCAAACTACTGGCCCCCAACCTTACTATTTTTAATCATTTAATTTTTTTACATAATCATATTTCATGCTGTCTGTATTAATAGCATAAACAGTATGCTTAGTGTAATAATGTTAAAGGTAAAACATAAGAAATTAATAACTAAAATTCCTTTTTTATTATTTTTATAGCATTACTACAATTTTATGAGAAAAATTACCTAGAATGTTTATTTTAGAGTTCAAGTAATCCATTTTGATAAATATATCAACCTACATCATTTATTTGAACACATTTTAAACTATTTTTTTCAGGAATGAAAATACATACATATTTGTTGTAAATGAAATTTATGACTTGGGGGGAAGGGAAAAAGAAAAGGGGTAACGGGGTAACAGTGTTTACAAGAAATGTACTCATTACATATGTAACAGCAATCTCTTTGTATATCACCTTGACAACAAATTTTTTGAAAAGTACAATGAGTTTAAATGTCTAGTTTGGGCAGAATTTTTTTTTGCCAGTACTGGGCTTAGACTCAGGACCTGAGCACGATCCTTGTTTTTGTTTTTGTTTATTCTTAAGGCGCAAGTTCTATCACATGTGCCACAGCACCACTTTTATATTTTTTTATCTATGTTGTGCTGAGGAATTGAACTTGGGTCTTCATTCATGCTCGGCAAGAACTCTTCCACTAGGCTTAACTTATGGCCCCAGTGGGAAGGAAGTTTTCCATAAAATATGTAGGAAATATGTACACTAAGGAAAAGCCATCAAAAATAGAAGAAAAATTATATACTTAGATAACGACATGCCAGTATTATGGCAGATCTCTGTAATTCTAGCTTTAAGAGTGGCCTATTTGGACCGGGAGTTGGCTGGCTGAAGTAAAGTGCTATCCTTGAGCAAGCCCTAGGACAGTGCTCTGGCCATGAGTTGAAGCCATAGGACATGCAAAAAATAATAATTTTATGCCCATGACTGGTGGCTCACCCTGGTAATCCTAGCTACCCTGGAGGATCGAGGTTCAAAGACGGCCCAGGCATAAAAATCTGTGAGAATCTTATTTCCAAATAATCCAGAAAATTCAAAATGAAAATGTGCCTCAAGTGGTAGAGCTCTTGCCTTGAGCTGAAGAGCTTAAGGTAAACATCCAGGCCCAGAGTTCAAGCCCCATGAGTGAAAAAAAGAAAAAGAAAAAGAAAGCCCTTATCTAAGGCTGGAGTGCACACTAGTGGTAGTTTGCTTGCCTAGTATGCACAAAGCCCTGTGTTCAATTACTCTGTACCACTTACACCAAAAAAAGAAAGCTGGAAATGATCTCAGAAGGGTGGGTTCTGAGGATCACAGTTCAAAGCCAGGCCAGACACTAAAGTGCATGAAACTGTTACTTCCACTTAAGCACCAGAAAACCAGAAGTGACACTGTGGCTCAAGGTGTTTAAGGTTGTAGCCTTGAGCTGAAGCGCCCAGGGACACTGCCCAGGTGCACAATTAAAGTCTTACAACCAAAAGAGAGAGAGAGAGAGAGAGAGAGAGAGAGAGAGAGAGAGAGAGAGAGAGAGAAACAGAAGACAGAGAGAGAGAGACAGAGACAGAGACAGACAGAGAGAGACAGAGAGAGACAGAGAGAGACAGAGAGAGAGACAGAGACAGAGAGAGAGACAGAGAGATAGAGAGACAGACAGGCAGACAGACAGAGACAGACAGACAGAGAGACAGAGACAGAGACATCAAACAGTCAGGCACTGCTGGCTGAAGCGTGTAATTCTACCTATTATGGAGGCTGAGATTGGAGGATCTTGGTTCAAAGCCCAAAGCCAGCCTGGACACATATGTTTGTGAGACTTACATCACCAATTAACTACCAGAAACCAAAAATGGAGCTGTAGAGGAAGAGCGCTAGCCTTGAGCTGAAGAGGTCAGGGACAGTCCAGGCCCAAAGTCCAAGCAACATGACGAATCAATAATAAAAAAAAAGAAGATAGCTAATAGTAATGATGAATAATTTTGGGCTGGGAGTTTGGCCTAGTGGTAGAGTGCTTGCCTAGCATGCTCGAAGACCTGGGTTCAATTCCTCAATATCACATACGTAGAAAAATGCTGGAAGTGGTGCTGAGGCTGAAGTGGTAGAGCCCTAGCCTTGAGAAAATATAAGGACAGTGCTCAGTCCCTGAGTTCAAGCCCAGCACTGGCCAAATCAAAAGTAGTAGAGCACTGGCATTGAACTGAAGATCTGAAGAACAGCCCAGGCACAGAGTTCAAGCACCGCAAACAACAACAACAAAATCTATGAAATGGCAGTGGTGGTTTTCAGCTAAGCAAAAATAGAGTAGAAATTGGTAAACTACATATTTGTGTGTAAGCAAAATAGCCAGACTTATGCATTAGAACAGGATAGCAACTTGAAAAAAAAATTTGTTTTCCATCTCACTAGGTCCTGTCTCTTAATTTATTCAAGTAAGTAAAATGCTGGGTTTTATAATCATTGCTCTGAATATTAGAAAATCATAATATCTCTCATTAACCAACAAAGACCAGGAACTGGGGTTTCGTTCAAATGGCAGAGTATCAGGCAAGAGAAGAAAACATTGAAGTAAGAACTTGAAGTTCTTGATCCAGAACCTGCATAGTAACAGAGCAGCAGCCTGGTGATGGTACCTCACACCTATAATCTTAGCTACTCAGGAGGCTAAGATCTGAGAATCAAAGTTTAAAGCCAGCCAAAGTACCCAGTTAACTGCCAGAAAAACCAGAAGTGGCACTGTGGCTCACAGATTAAAGCACTAGCCTTGAGCTGAAGAGCTCAGGGACAGTGCCCAGGCCCAGAGTTCAAGCCCCACAATTGACAAAAATCAAACAAGCAAACAAAACTCACAAAGAAGCCTGCAGACCACAGTGGTTCTGCTGAGTCTCTTCTCTATGGGGATCAGGAAACATTTCACTTTTTCTGTCTCTTCCCATCTCAACATTCATACTAAAATAAGACTGTGTTGAAAGTTTCAATTTATAAAAATGTTTTTCATGAAGCACCCTGAAATATTCATCGCTTATATCTCAATTGAAGATAGTTGATTTGGGGCTGCATTGGTACAGTGCTAGCCTTGAGCAGAAAAGGTCAGGGATAGAGCTGAAGCATTCAGTTGAAGACCCAGTGCCAACACACAAAAGAAATTATGCACTTTATACATATTTTCTAATTTCTTAATGAATTTTTCAGTCTGTATAAATATAGGGTACATTCCTTGTTACTTAAGTAAGATTGCTCTTTTTTTTCTTTTTGCCTGTCCTAGGGCTTGGACTCAGGGCCTACACATTTTCATTGGACTCGCTTGCCCAAGGTGAGTGCTCTGCCTCTTGAGACACAGCGCCACTTCTAGCTTTTTTCTGAATATGCGGTACCGGTGAATAGAACCTAGGTCTTCATGCATTCTAGGTGAGCACTCTACCATTAGGCTACATTCCCAGGCAGTGAGATTCCTCTTACAGTCATTGTATGTTCACAGAGTTTGATCTCACACACTGTAGGGCCCTGGTTGGCTTTGACCTGTGATCCTAAGCCCTGAGCCTCCTAAGTAGCTGAAATTAAGTTGTGAGCCAGCATGATGACTTCCATTCTTTTTTCTACAAATATATATGTAGTTATCTAAAATATATCTATAGCTGAAAAAAATGAATCTCTCCCAAACAAATCTTCAAAGAAACAACCATCCTATTAAAAGGTGGGCTAAAGACATAAAAGAGTATTCTCTGAAGAAAAAATTAAAATGGGCTTTAGACACATGAATAAATGCTCCATATCTCTAGCAATAAGGGAAATGAAAATCAAAACAACTTTGAGATTCCACCTGACTCCAGTCAGAATGGCCATTATCAAAAAATCTAATAAGAGATACTGGTGGGGAAGTGACCAGGGGGGATCACACCTACACTGTTGGTGTGAGTGTAAACTCGTTCAACCACTAGGGAAAGCAGTGTGGTGGTTCCTCAAAAGACTGAACATAGAGCTCCCCTATGATCCAGAAAATCCACTACTTGGCATCTACCCAATTGTCCAGAAAAAAGGACATTCTAAAGCCACTACCACAATGATGCTCATTGCAGCACTATTTACCATAGCAAAGATATGAAACCAACCCAGATGCCACTCAGTAGATGACTGAATCAAGAAGATGTGGTGCTTATACACAATGGAATGCTATGCTGCCATCAGAAGGAATGACATCGCCCCATTTGTAAGGAAATGGAAAGACTTGGAAAAATTCATATTAAGTGAAGCAGCCAGACCCAAAGAAACATAAGCTCAATGGTTTCCCTCATTTGTAATAATTAGTTCACATCTAGGACTCTCCTAGCAGAGGATTACAATAACTCAATAACCTAGGTATATAAGGTCATATAGGATGAGACTAAATGAAAGGATCTCTAGGATATGGGAACAAGAGCTATATCTTGTGTCATCGTTGCTCTTAATCTTGTGTGATTTTTCTCCTTAATCTACTATGTTATTTCTCATCTCTTATTTTGCCCTTTGGTTAATGTCAGATTGTTACTGTATCTGATTTTTCCCTGGCATATTGTATATATGTTTATTTGTTTATGTCAAATAGGAAAGGGAAGGGGGGAAACAAGATGATTGGGAAGGGGAGGGGAGAGGGAACTGGGGACAAAAACATGTGGAGTGGAATAAATGTGTGAGAAATAATGCAGTCCACTACCTGTAAATGTAATCGTAACCCCTCTATACATTACCCTGAAAATAAAAAAGAGACTATAAAAATATCTGTAGAAAATGAGGTTGGATGATGGAAACAACCAGATGCCCTACTACAAAAAATGTGATACACGCACGCACACACACACACACACACACACACACACACACACACAATGGAATGATATATAGCCAACCGACAAGATAAAATAATGGCATTCTCGGGGAAGTGGATGAAAAGGAAAAACATCATATTAAGTGAAGTAAGCCAAACTCAAAGGAACATAGGCCCAAGGGTCTCCCTCATTTGTCAAATTCAGTAGAAACCTTGGGCTCTGCTACCAGAGATTTACAATAGAACAAAATCTAGAGACATCGTGACAAATAGTATGACACTAAATGTAAGGACCTCCAAGATAAAGAAACAAAACTCATATAATGAGTGATTGTTGTCCTTAATGAACTATGTGATCTCTTATCTCTTTTGCTATCCCTTGGTTATATCATATTGTTACAATATTTCACCTTGTTTTCTGATATATTTCATATGTGCCTAATTGGTTATTTGAAATTGGATAGGGAAGGGGGGAAATGAAAATGATTGGGGGTAGGGGAAGGGAAATGGGGACCATATCATTACATGGGGTATCAAATTTTGAGAAGTAATGCACCTTCTATCTGGTGAATATAATGTAACCCTTCTATAAATTACAATAAAAATAAATACATAAAAAGAAGATCTGCACAGAAAAAAATAATAATGGCATTTTTGGGGTAGTGGATGAAATTAGAGTGAATCCTGTTGAGTGAGATAAGTCAAGACCAAGGAACAAAAGGTACATGATATCCTTAATATATGGATATTAGTTTCAAACAGTAGTAGAGCGATGATTGAATAGTTGATACCCAAAGTTCTGGACATAATTTTGGAGATATAAACATAACTACATAGACATAAAAATCTAGGGTAGACTATTCACTCTATAGACATGTGTTTTATTATAGATTAATCTGTATCTATGACATACAAAGACTCAGCTTAATTTTTACTATATTCTAAAATCTATGTGCCAGTGATTGTATAGCGATTCCCTTCTTAAATACTTGTTGGTTAAACATGACATTTGAAATATGATGTAAAATTCAATGTTAATAAATTTTTTAAAAAAGAGGCTAGAGGTAAATACCACTAATGTACTTGCTCTAAGTGGTACAGAAATTTTCTTAATGAATCAAGGGGTTTTATTACATCTTTATGCAATTATTTTAGTTCTGAGTGTTCTACACTCAGTGATACTTCTGGAAAGATGATATAGCTGACTGTATAGATGGTATGAAGACATACTGGCCTAAACGTAGAATAAAGCAGTGGTAAGTGGCTGTTAGCTGTCCAGATTCTACTGGAATATGTGGAATGAATTTATTAAGCACAATGCAGGCTCTTAGTCAGATCAGGATCAAGATTATGTGGTTCCATGAGATGAATGAGGAAAGATCAGAAAAATCTACTAAGATATCCAGATATACTTTTTAAACTAAGGTATCTGGACTCCTTTTTTTTGTTTCTTGGTGGGGAGGTTGAACTTTGGACCTGGGCAAGGTCTCTTAGTTCTTTTTCCTCAAGGCTAATGCTGTACCAGTTTTAGCCACAACTCCACTTAGTTTTTGGGTGGATAAGTGGAGAGTAGAATCTTACAGTTTTTTTGTTTTCATTTTATTTGCTTGCAAAGGCTTTGAATCACCTTCTCCCTGGCTAGTAGAATGACAATTATGACCCTCCAGCGCCTGGCTAGTGATTTTTTGAAAACTGGACTTTATTCCAAATCACATAACTGGTTCCTAGCAAAGTTTTGAAGCCTGACTTAAATGTGACAGATTTTTGTCACTTGGAGACACTCTGTGCTGAACGTTAGAAATCTACCAGCTGAGTCACAGTGGCACTTCCAGTTTTTTGTTTATGTGGTGCTGAGGAATGGAATCCAGGGTTTCATACATGCTAGGCAAGCTTCATTTTCAGGCCAAGGTTTTATGTTTTGTTTTTTCAGTGTTGTTGCTTCTAAGGTACTGTATGATGTTCTTTCATTTTCTTTGCTTTTTACCTCTTTTCTTCTTTTTCCCTTTAGTTTTATTCTCTGTAGTCACTGTGTTGAATTCGGGTACCCTGTGTCTTGTACATAGGTTTATGTGATTTGGGGAATGGAGAGGGTATAATAAAATGGTAAAAAAAAAAAAAACAAAGGAAAAAGGGTGAACCCATTGAACAGTGATGCTTGGAAGACACTAAACGGAAATGAACTGAACAATCTGGGTGGAGAGGGGGCTGAGGGTAGGAAAACAGAGAAAAATGAGGGAGGGGATAACAATTTTCTTAAGAAATATGTTCATTACTTATGTAACCGTATGCCAACTATATATTGACTTAACAAAATAAATTAACTTAAAAAATAATTTAGCCGGGTATGGTGGCTCACACTTGTAAATGTAGCTACTCAAGAGGCTGGGATCCAAGGATAGCAGTTCAAAGTCAGCCTGGGCACTGAAGTCCATGTGACTCTTATCTCCAATTAACCACCAGAAACCCAGAAGTGGCCCTATAGCTCAAGGGATAGGGCAGTAGTCTTGAGCTGAAAAGCTCAGTGACAAGACCCAGGTGCAGAATTGCAGTCCCATGACTTGAATGATGAATGATACTAGCCAGGCTCTGTGCGCTCACACTTGGAATCCTATCTACACAGAATCAGGTTTGAATCCAGCCCAAACAAATTGCATGATATTCTGATTTACAGTTCATTACCAAAAATCTGGAAGTGGAGCTGTGGATAAAGTGGTAGAACACTAGCCTGAAGCAAAAAAAAACTTTTAAGGACAGTTCCCAGGCCCTGGGTTCAAGTCCCAGGACTTGCATAAAACAACAAAATGTGACGCTGAGTCCTCCATCATTTGGTGTTATAGTTCAATATTCTTGATATGCATCTTAGAAATTAAGTCCCTAGCAAATACTCTCCCCTGAAATTCTGCTTCATAGCTGATTCATAGAATTTCAGCATCATTATTATCACCTTCCAGTTAGCAGAGCAGTCTACTACTGAAAATTTGAAGAAACCTTTTGAGTAATCCTAATAAATCTGTGTATCATCTGCACACACATCAAATCAGCAGGAGCTATGTTCTACTATTATATAAATGTATTTAATCCCTTCTTGACTTAATGAGCCTTAAAGAGTAAAACATATGAAATAGTTATGAAACTAACAGTCACCATTCTTCTACCTAATATTGTAATATAAGTTTATAAATGCAAGGACTATTCTGAAGTGTGCAGAAGATAGCTTCTAATTATAATATTCTCATGAAGTATAGTTTTTAAGAAACATGTTGCTTGCTTTGGGAAAGCAAAGGCAAGGAAAAATGATATAAGTAAGTTCCCTATTTATCAGAAGGAAAATACTATTGGGTTTAGATCAACTTCATTCATTCCGTGCTGATGAAACAAATATTTGCAATTCCTGAGGCCAATCACTTCATTGTGATGCACAATCAGCCAGCTTAGATCAATCTTCCAAAAAAGGAAAGGAACAAATGAGAAGAAATTAAGCTTTCCAAAATGAACCAGGTGGTGGTGGCAGCTCACACTTGTAATTCTATCTACTCAAGGCCTGAAATCCAAGGATTTGGATTAAGTCTGTCTGGGATGAAGATATTACTGTCTGTAACATCATCTCTGTTATCACAGCCCAGCTGATACACTCTGCCCAACAGGTTCCAAACACCAAAGTCCATCTCCTATCTGAAATACTACCAAATGTACTCACATATTATTTCCTCTTTGGGAGATAGTTGAAACATGTACCAGAAACATTTCCCTGGCTTCAGAGTGGAAGTGGAAATATATACTGACTAGAAGCCCATCTAGTAAATTACAGTCAATCATCGTTCCTCACATCTTCTTAGTTAAATTGAACAATGAGTGTGTGGATCAGTAGCAATGTGTATGAGCATACATGTTGTAAAACTACTGTGATCCTAGCTACTCAAGATAAGCTGAGAACTGAGGATTCCAGTTCAAAATCAGCCACGCAATAAATTCCATAAGATTTTTACCTCTAATTAACCAGCAAAAAACAGAGCGTTGAATTGTGCTTAAAATGCCACAGCCCTAAGCTTTGCATTAAAGTGCTAGGGGGTAGCATTCAGGATGCCCACTCCCTCCACTCCTTTTTAACATAGTACTAGAATTCCTAGGCAGTGCAATAAGGCAAGAAGGGGATCCAAGTAGGGAAAGATGAAATAAAACTATCCCTCTTTGCAGATGACATGATTCTGTATTTAAAGAACCCTATAGACTCTACTCCCAAGATCCTTGAGCTGATTCAAAGATTTGGAAGGGTAACAGGCCATAAAATGAACCCTCACAAATCAACTACCTTACTTTACGCCAACACTGAGAGGAATGAGGCAATAATCAGGAAAGAAATTCCTTTCATAGTAGCCTCAAAGAAAATAAAGTACCTTGCAATTAGCTTAACTAAGAATGTAAAGGACCGTTTAGATGAAAACTTTAAAACCATAAAAAAGGAAATAAAAGCAGAACTAAGGAAATGGAAAAACCTCCTGTGCTCCTGGATTGGAAGAATCAACATTGTGAAAATGACAATCTTGCCAAGGGCTATCTACAAATTCAAAGTAATACCCATCAACATCCCAATGTCATTCTTTAAAGACATAGAAGAGGCAATTCAAAATTTCATATGGAATAATAAAAGACCCCGTATAGCAAAAACACTTCTTAGCAGAAAGAACAGCGCTGGAGGAATTTCAATTCCAAACTTAAGGCTCTATGACAGAGCTATAATTCTCAAAACAGCTTGGTACTGGCACAAGAACAGGCCTGAAGTCCAATGGAGTAGAACTGCGGACCCAGATATTAAACCACAGACCTATGGCCACCTAATCTTTGACCAGGGAGCCAAAAATATAGAATGGAAGAAAGATAGCCTCTTCAACAAGTTGTGCTGGCAGAACTGATTAAACACCTGCAGAAAACTAAAGTTGGTTCCTTCTTTGACCCCTGGCACTAGAATTAACTCCAAATGGATCAAAGACGTGGAGGTAAAAGCTGACACACTGAAAAGTTTACAGGAAGGAATAGGAGATACACTAGGCCTCCTTGGTACAGGTCGAAACTTTCTTAATAAGGACTAAGAATCACAACAAATCAGAGAAAGGCTGGATAAGTGGGACTGCATTAAACTGCAGAGCTTTTGTATGGCAACGGATATAGCTAGTAAACTAATCAGGAAGCCTACAGAGTGGGAGAAGATCTTCACCACCCAAACAACGGAACAAGGCCTCATATCTAAAATATATCAACAACTCAAAAAATTGAATCACTCCAAAACTAACCTCCAAAGTAACACCCATCCCATTACAAAATGGGCCAAAGACTTAAAGAGAGTCTTCTCTGAAGAAGAAACAAAAATGGCCTATAGACACATGAAGAAATGCCCAACATCTCTGGTCATAAAAGAAATGCAAATCAAAACAAGTCTAAGATTCCACCTAACTCCAGTTAGAATGGCCAGGATCAGGAAAACGAATGACAATAGATGCTGGACGGGATGTGGTCAGGAGGGATCACTACTACACTGTTGGTGGGAGTGCAAACTCATTCAACCACTATGGAAAGCAGTGCGGCAGTGCCTCAAAACGCTAAACATACAACTCCCCTATGACCCAGCAATTCCAGTACTTGGCATTTACCCAACAATCCAGAAACAAGGGCATACTAAACCCACTAGCACAACAATGTTCATTGCAGCACTATTCACCATAGCAAAGTTATGGAACCAACCCAGATGTCCCTCAGTTGATGAGTGGATCAACAAGTTGTGGTATTTGTACACAATGGAATTCTATGCTGCTGTCAGAAAGAATGACATCGCCCCATTTGTTAGGAAATGGAAAGACTTAGAACAAATCATATTAAGTGAAGTAAGCCAGACTCAAAGGAACTTAGGCTCAGTGGTTTCCCTCATTCGTCATAATCAGTAGAAACCTTGGGCTCTACTAGCAGAGATTGTCAATAGAGCAAAAGGCCATATATAAGGCCATATAATGTGAAGCTAATTGAAAGGACCTCCAGGATATTGACACAAAAGCCATATAATGAATGATTGTTGTCCTTAATGTACTATGTTGTCTCTCATCTCGCTTGCTGTCCCTTGGTTATCCCATATTGGCATAGTATCTCACTTTGTTATCTGATATATTGAATTTATTTGTATTTGGATATTTGAAATTTGATAGGGAAGGGGGGAAAACCAAGACGGGTGGGGGGTGTGGGGTTGGAGGGAAATGGGTACCAAGACATGTGAAAGGGTAACAATGTATGTGAATTAATGCACCTTCTATCTGGCAAATATCATCTAACCCTTTTACTAATTACAATAAAAAATGAAAAAAAAAGGAAGTTGTAGTGTGTGGGGAGGATGATGGGGTCAAATACATTTCTTCTTAGAAATTTACCTCATCTGGTTGCCCTGGATTTTCCTGGCCTTCTTCTTAGAGAAAGTTCTGTTATACTGGATTTGTGGCTTGGCAATGATCTAGCATGTACCTCTTCGAGTAAGACATCCACAACTTCCATGCCTGAGACTCGAGTTTCCTGACCTTCGGCAACAGCACAGCAACATCTTTCTTCCTCCTGAGCCACAGGCCAAGTGAGCTGGCTGGAGCTGGTTGTTAGTTACAGTGGCTTGGTTACCAGGGTTCCATATTCTGTTCCATTGTGAGGGAGGCAGGGTCACCTTTCAGGGCCCAATGACCAAAGATCCTTGCTCACAAAAGACCTCACCAAAGACATACTGGAGGCTGAATCTCTCCTCCAATCTCACAATATACATGTGGATGTAGTATACAGCACACCTTATTTGTCCAATCCCAATGTCTTCCACTAGGCCCAACTACCAGTGTGGTCTCAGGCTCAAGGAGCCTTTCTTAGGTAAGATCCAAACTTAAGGGTCAATATTGCCCTCATCCTTTACAAAACATTTGCTTCACAGTGCCTTCTCTGCCTGCATTTTGCCCTTGTCGAATTTTTTTTGTTTTTGCTAGTCTTGGGACTTGACCTCAGAGTGTGAACATTGTTCTTGGGCTTTCTTTAGGCTTTAGCTGTCCCACCGAGCCACAGCACCACTTGCAGCGTTTTCTATGTATGTGGTAATGATGAATCAAACCTGAGGCTTACTGCTTGGTAGCCAAGGACTCTCCCACTAGGTCAAACACACAGGGCATCTTGCACATATTTTTGACGTCAATCTACTAGGATATTATTAGGGTTCTGTATCCTAATCAATTTTCCTGATAATTAGCTTTGCTGTCATGTGTAAAAAATGCAAGAGGGAAAAACACAGAAGAATTAGTGAAATTAAAAAAAAAGCATTAGACACAGTTAAGTGTTCATTCTTTGTGAGAAAGGATATTTGGATATGATGATGATGATGATGATGATGACTTTATAATTACTATGTCAGGGTTGAGAGTTTGGCCTAGTGGTAGAGTGCTTGCCTAGCATCCATGAAGATCTGGGTTTGATTGCTCAGTACCACATAGATAGAAAATCTAGATGTGGCACTGTGGCTCAAGTGGCAGAGGGCTAGACTTGAGAAAACCCGAGGACAGTGCTCAGGCCCTGAATTCAAGCCCCAAGACTGGCAGAAAGATAAAAGAAAATAAAAATGCTTTTTACGAGCTAATTCACTCACAGCATTTGCTTCTGAAATCTTCGCTTCTGCATCTTGTGAAATACCCCTTTCCCTCAACGTAGACAAGAAAAACAGATCCATCCCATGGTCCACTGTGAGGCCACTGGTTGGGCTAAGAACTAGTCGTGCAGCAACACATAAGTTTTATTCTAATACTTTCCAAACTTTGTACTCAAATATGCTACCTACTTACCAACTTATGTCAGTTATCCTTATGCTATAACTTTTCTTCATTACTACAATATTCTTACACTCCTACGTTGATCGTCTTGCACCTCCCCTGACCTCTCTCATTCTTTTTTTCTATCTCTGGACCTCTGCTCGTCTTTCAACCCTTATACTGCACGGATCTACACTTGATGGCTGTTGAGCAATATTGTATATGTAGGTGGTTAATTATTCTCTAGGCTCAGAGGGACTTAAAGACAATAGAGATTGGATTGAGAGGCTTATTGTTTTGGGTATAAATCGCTTATCAGTGGTTGTATTAGGCTGGTCTGTAAGTGCACAAAAAGAAAGAGTGATAATACCAATCAAAACTTGTGAACATCTAGTGTCTGCCAGCTACAGAGGTCTAGGTTGGTTATATCTGAAAAACTATAATCGTATTTAGTAGTAATCTTGCTCCCATTGTCAAATGGGCAGAACAAGAAACTCAAGAAAAATGTCAAATCAAGAAACAACATCCCCCACCCAATGTAAACAGACAATGGAACAGTCACTGGCAAACCTAGAGGAGAGTCTTCCAATTGCTACACAAATGCAATTGATAAACATCATTAATGAAAAATGTGAAAACATAAAGAAAGAGATAATGGAGGAAGCCATACCTGAACAAGAGGAAAGCAAAAACAAGGTGATAAGTGAAAAAGAAGAAGCCATAAAGGAGGCCATAATAAAGGTTTTTCAAAGAAAGATGGATGAATTCAAAGAATCCACAAATAAAAACGTGACCAAACTCCAGCAAATGTCCAAAGAAAATAAAGCTACTGAGCTAACCACTCAAAAGGAAATCAAGGAGATAAAGAAATCCATACATGATCTAAAACAAGGGATGCAAGGCATCAAAAGTGAGCAATTAGAAGCAAGGGAGATGAAAAATAAAGTAGATAGCTTTGATAGCAGGTTAGACAATGCAGAGGAGAGAATTTCCGTGGCTGAAAATAATTTAGGTATTATAAAGAACAGAAAATGAGTCAATCCAAATCTAGGAAATATGGGAGAGCGCTTCAGGACGTCCAAGATACAATTAGGAAGCCTACTTTAAGGCTAGTTGGTACTGAGGAGGGCGTGGAGAAAGAGGTCAATGGTATTGGAAATATACTTCAGGGAATCATCTCAGAGAATTTCCCAAATATCCAGAAGGGCAGGCCCATCCAGATGCGAGAAGCTTTTAGAACCCCAAACAGACTTGACCAGAAAAGAACATCCCACCGCCACATTGTGATCCGAACTGGATCAATAGAAACGAAAGAAAAGATCCTAAAGGCAGCCAGGGAAAAGGGATCAGTAACCTATAAAGGCAAACCATTCAGAATAACCCCAGATGTCTCAGCAGAGACCATGCAAGCACGAAGTGACTGGAAGCATATATGTCATGCCCTTAAAGCAAATAACTACCAACCAAGAATACTGTAGCCAGCTAAGCTCTCATTCATAACTGAGGGAACAATAAAAACATTCCATTCCAGGGAAAAGCTGCAACAATATGTCGAAACAAAACCAACACTACAGAGAATTCTCAAAGATGCTCTATACATAGAAAACCAAAATAAATGCAATATAGGGAAAGAAATGGCACCTAAACAGCATACCGTCTAAGGACCACAAGAACTGTCAAGACACAGGCCGTACTAAAAGCTTTTTAAAATGGTGGGAACTAATAAATATCTCTCAATCCTAACTCTCAATATCAATGGACTTAACTCTCCAATTAAATGGCATAGGCTGTCTAGTTGGATCAAAATCAAGAGCCATCGTTCTGCTGTCTTCAAGAGACACATCTTACCCCAAAACAATCATCTTTTGAAAGTGAGAGGTTGGAATAAACTCTATCAAGCTAACTGCCCCCATAAACAGGCTGGAGTTGCCATCCTCATATCAGATACAATAGACTTCAAACTAAAATTAGTAAGAAAAGACAAAGAAGGTTACTACATACTACTAAAGGGATCTTTCCTCCAGGAAGACATAACGATCCTAAATATTTACACACCCTTTTGAAGATTCTCAAAAGATTGAAGATTCTGCCAGTGTAAGTTAGATTCCGGCATTGATATTAAATAATGCAATGAGTAGGGATTTATATTTGAAATATCACTGTTGACAAAATCTAACACACATTTGCTTAGTATTTGCTTTTGATTTCCCAAGAAGTACAGTACAAGCTAACACTTGTGGCATATATCGACTGGGAGAAATGTTTCAGAATATGTGACTCATTTGAACAAGAGTCAGTGAAAGATACAGAAGCAGGATACCCATATTGTGATAATTTGTATCTTTTGCATATTTTGTGTTTGTTGTTAATTCCATTTGTAGTGTACATTTCTAGGTAAAAACTTTTTTCCAAACAATCTGTTATTTCAACTGTAAAAAAAGACATTTATGTGCCTGATAAAATGCACAGAATCCAATTTTTTCCTACTTATTTTTTGTTTTTTGGGTTTTTTTGGTGGGTCATAGACCTTGAACTCAGCCTGGGCACTATCCCTGAGCTCTTCAGCTCCAGGCTACCACCTTACTCTGGAGCCAAGCCCCACTTCCCATTTTCTAAAGGTAAATTGGAGATAAGTGTCTCAGGTCTTTTTGTGCCAGGATGGCTTTAAACCTTGATCCTCATATCTCAGCCTCCTGAGTAGCTAGGATTATAGAAGTGAGCCACCACCCCATCATGCTCAGCTTTCTGGGTTTTTTTAAAACTCGGTTTAAGCACTGTCCTTCAGCTTTCCTCAAGCCTAGTGATCTTCTACTTGAGCCACAGCACTACTTCTGGTTTTTTCTGTGTACGTGGTACTGAGGAATTGAACCTTCGTCTTCATACAAGCACTCTACAACTATGCCAAACTCCCAGCCCCTCCACATTAGTTTTTATGATAGATCTTTCCATGCATCCAGGATGGCTAGAAATCCTTCTTGAGTTTCCCAAGATCAGAGAGTATAGGTGTGTCCCATCCTGTGTGGCTACATAACCATTGTTTAGGGTACAGTTCTCTCTTCATTCTACCCATCTAGAGCAATTTTCTTCTTCCATGTATAATCATTAAACATTCAGCTCCTGTTCCTCTCTACTCCATTCTCTGGAACCATCGTGCTTTTTGGCTCTAAGGGTTTGTTGATCCTTGGAAGCTCTGGAAGGGAAAACATACCCTAGCTCTTCCTTTATGACTGCTGTATTTTTAGTTTACTGTAATCAAGATTCATCTGTAAAATATAGTAAAATGTTCTTCCTTTTCAATGCATTGTTTTGCATATTTCTATCTTTGGATTATTATTAATAGTTGTGAATGGATTCTCCACATATTTGTTCTAGTCTCTCCTTTCTCTTCCATTAGGTACAAATCTAGAAATAGAAGTGTTGGACCATATTTCTATGTAATTCTATATTTAGTACTTTTTTTAGCACTCTCCACGCAATTTTTGATTGTTTTATATTCCTTGCAGAACTATTCCAAAGTTCTACTTCTTCTCACTACCTTCCCAGTAATAGTTAGACTTTGAAAGTTGTTTTTTTGTCTGCGTGTGTGTGTGTGTGTGTTTGTGTGTGTGTATGTGGATCTTTTTGTTTAAAACTATATTTATATTAATATACTTAAAGTAATGATTTCATTGTAATTTTAATTTTTCTCATGACTGTTAATATTGAACTTCTTTCTACATTTTGAACTACTATTTCAATATATTCTTTTTAGAAAAACCTCTCCAATCTCCTACCCTGAGTATTGCCCCTCAGTTGTTCTGCTCACAGCTCCCTAGCCTCTTCCCATTATATACAGAACAAAGGTCATCCTCAGTCTTTTTGAAAAAGTAAAACATACAGTAAATTTGTAGTATAAAACAGCAAGAAATAAATTTCTTGCCAGGTGCAGTGAATTCTACCTGTAATCCTAGCTACTCAGATATCAGGCTGATATCTAAAGATTTGGTTCAAAGCCAGCCTGGGCATTAGAAAGTCTATGAGACTCTCATCGACAGTTAACCACTAGAATATGGGAAATGGCACTGTGGCTTCATAGGTAGGGTGATAGCCTTGAGTTGAAGAGCTCAGGAACAGTGCCCAGGCCCAGAGTTCAAGCCTTACAAATCCCCCAGCCAAAAAAAAAAGAAAAAATAGTTTCTTCCCCAAGTGATTATTATGCCAGACATAGAACATTAACATTCTGGGTGTACTTCACAGTATTATTACTTGATACCCTAAGATTTTGCAATATTCTCTCAGTATCAGCATATGTCATCATATAATGTAGTTCCTTTTCAATGGAATAATTCCATTTATAACCTAAATCTACTCCCCCGACTTATTTCTGTTGATACCACAATTGCTCTACCATGATATGCCACAAGCCATTAAACATTTTATGGTGGGTAATTGGAAAGGAGTCTCATGGAATTTTGTGCCAGGCTGGCTATGAAACCATGGTCCTCAGATCTCAGTCTCCTGAGTAGCTAGGATGACAGGCGTGAGCCACCAAAACCTGGCTTGCCTTGTTATTTTTTTGTGGGTCTTGGGACTTGAGCTCTGGGCCTAGGCACCATCCCTAAGCTTTTCAGGTCAATATTTCATGTAAGTCTAAAGATTTAAGTAAAGGAATACAATTCCAACAAAAAAAGAATAAAATTCCAGACATGGTGTGTTTATAACTCAGTGCTAATTACTTGATGAAAATGTGCCATTCCAGAAGCTGGTGTCATTTGATGATGTAGCTGTGGATTTCAGCTGGGAGGAGTGGCAGCATCTGGACAATGCTCAGAGGACCCTATACAGAGATGTAATGCTGGAGACCTACAGCAACCTGGTGTCCTTAGGTGAGCAAAAGTCAAATTCACTTGCAAGGCCAAGTGCCTTGTTATTTTGCAGATACGTGAATGTTTATCAAACTTTCAATACTATTTAAATGAAAGATTCCAGGCCCTGAGAAGTATCATTACTTTCTAAAGAAAACCTAAGGTAATTTTGTACTCATTCTTCAGGATACCTTCAGGATACTTTGACAACAGTTCTAAATAATGTTTCCTCTAATGGAGACGACATTCCAAACTTACACAGTAATTGTAAGTGGATAAACCATCCATAATAGAATATATATCATTATTGGAAATAGGATCTACAAATCACTAAACAGTGAGTTTATAATGGACACCTGGCACTAGGTGCAATGTTTCATGCCTGTAATCTTAAAATATTCAGGAGGAAGAAATCTAAGAATTCTAATTTGAAGCCAGCAATGGCATAAAATTGCCATGAAACTCTATAACTCCAAGTAACCCCTCAAAAATGTTAGTGGAGTGTCAAGAGTTTGACTTTGTGGTTGAGTGCTTGCCTAGCATGCATGAAGACCTATGCATGTAAGTGGAGCTGGGACTCAAACTGGTATTTTTCTAGCCTTGAGCAAGACAGCTAAGTTTATGCCATACAAAATGAATGCAGAGCTGGGGAAAAGTCAACCATGGAGCCAGTGAGGAATGAGAGAAAAGATTTAATAGATAACTTGTGAGTAGGATGTCTGCGAACTTAAAGCAATGATGACATAGCATAAGCAATAATTCTCTACTGTTTCTTATTTACAGGGCCCTGTGTTCCCAAACCTGTATTAATTGACAAGCTAGAGCACTGTGCAGAACTCTGGATAGGAAATTCCTCTGACAAGAATATCACAGGTGAGTGAATGCATCTTCATATTGATGTTGGAGCCTGAGCCCCATTGGTAAGTTCATGTTGTGATGTACTGAGCAATAATATTCTTAGTTACCCTAAATCCTGTGTGGAACCTATGGAATTCTTTGTGAATGAATCAAGAATCATTTTCTTTTCCCAATCCTATGCTTGGTCTCAGGGCCTGAGCATGGTCCTTGGGTTTTCTCAAGGCTAGCTCTCTACTTCTTGAGTCATAGCACCACTTCTGGCTTTTTCTTTGTATGTAGTACCAAGGAACTGAACCAGGTCTTTGTGCATGCTAGCCCAAACCCCCGGCACCAAGAATCATAGGGTGATATGATGAATTCTATGTGGCAGTAGAGTTAAAGTTAGATTTCTCTGTAGAAATCACTGTGAAACAAAATAAAATGAGAAAGCCATGAGCCCGTGGCTCATGCCTGTAATCCTAGCTACTTAGGAGGCTGAGATCTGAGGATCAAGGTTCAAAGACTGACCTATCACAAAAACACCTTAGACTCTTCTCTCCAATGAACCAATAGAAAATGGGAAGTGGGGTTGAGTCTAAAGACATAGGGCAGTAGCCTTGAGTTGAAGAGCTCAGGAAGAACAGCCAGGTCTAGAATTCAAGTCCCATGACTGCAAAACAAGAAAGAAAGAAAGAAAGAAAGAAAGAAAGAAAGAAAGAAAGAAAGAAAGAAAGAAAGAAAGAAAGAAAGAAAGAGGGAAGAAAGAGGGAAGGAAGGAAAGGAAGAAAGAAAGAAAGAAAGAAAGAAAGAAAGAAAGAAAGAAAGAAAGAAAGAAAGATATTTCATTTGTTTAAAACTAAGACTATAAATGATTGAGCAAACAAGGAATAAGTCAGGGCATTATTCTCTGATAAGGATAATATCTTTATGCTGGTAGGAAGAGACTGGTATTCAGAACCAGACCTTTCCACCAGAAATTGAGCCTAGTGGTAGAGTGCTTGCCTAGCATGCACAAAGACACAGGTTTGATTCCTTATTACCACATACATAGAAAAAGCCAGAAGTAATGACTTCATTGGTAGGGTACTAGTCTTGAGAAAACCCAAGGACAGTGGTTAGGTCCTAAGTTCAAACCCAGGAATGGAAGGAAAAAAAACAACAAAGTTTCAATCAACATAAGAAAATTAACTAGACAATGTGCTGGGGATTTTCTGGTCTTCCATGGTTCTGAGGGACAGGAGTGTTAGAAAAGGAATTTTTATAAGACTTCAAATGGAAAGAAACAAATTTCAAAATTCCCACAAATACCTAAATTGAGACTTTAGTGAGAAGTTGTAACTGAAGGGATATAGGTGTAAGTCCTTACTCTCAAGAATCGTTCTTGCTTGGATCAAAGGCAAACAGACATATAAACCAAACTTGTGGCCGCTGAATCTAGAAAAAATTCGTGTTCCTCACTTAATGGTTAATAAGCAAACAGCATTGAAACTGGATAAGGTAATCCTATCTGCTACTCAGGACCTGAGACTCTTATCTGTAGTTAACTCTAGAAAAGAGTATGTGGGGCTGTAGCTCAAGGATAGGGGTTATAGTCTTCTGCTGAAGTGTTCAGAGACAGGACCGAGGCCTATGAACTACAAAAAAAAGAAAAGAAAAGAGAAGAAAGTTTTAAAAAGATGCAAAACAGCACAGTATTTAGATTATTTCTCAAAAATAAAAGAAAGGCAGCTATTCCTCAATGTATAAACAAAACAGTATTTGAAAAAAAAACAGCTGCAGGTATATTATAGGTAGTACTCAGCTTAAAACTGTAGCAATACATAGATGGGTAATTTCAATAAATATTTCCTGTGATATAAAAAGAGAACTAAAACACAGAAAAACATTATTGGTCATTGTAAAATATCATTTTCTTAATATGGTAGGGAGAAAAGCATATATTTCTCACAAATCAATTTCCACTTTTATATTTTAAAATATCTAACACTTAGGATGGGAAAGTAAAGTCATTACCTTTACAGTAAGGAATATTTGTATCTCATGTATGTTTGTGTCTTTTTTTCTATGACTCATTTTAGATGTCCAGGTAATGGAAAATGTGTTCAAGACATGCCAGGAAAGTCCACATGAATGTCTTTGTGAAGTAGCAGTTGCAAGTAGTATCGAAGTGGAGGAAAACGTGAGATTAGCAACAACTTTAAATTTGAGCTCTACACATAATCCAGAGCTGATTAGTAATAACGGTAACAACTTAGGGGTGAGGACTGAGGAGTTCATTAAGTGTCAGAACATGCTTCTGTCTCCTAATCCTGATGAGATGCATGCTGCATATAGATCTTGTATGTCTCCTGTTCTTAAAAAATCCATCGGCTATTCAGAGCATTTTATTCATGATTGTGACAGTCCAAAAGATCTGCAGTATCATAATTCTGTTCTCCCTGCCCAAGAAATTCTTCAGGGAGGGAGGAAAACTGCTAAATGTACTGTGTGATGAAAAATATTGTACTTAACACCGACCATCACTACACATCTGAAAATGTACACAGGAGAGACTCCTCATATATGTAGTGAATGTGAGAAATCTTTCAGTAAGGAAATACGCCTTACAATACCTCAGAGCAAATATCCTGAGATATGTGATGCGTACATCAAGTATGAAAATTAATTTCTGAGAAGTCAGACCTGACGCTCCAACCTCGATCTCCAAGAGAAGACAAACCTTATGAATATGAGGAACGTAATAAAATTTCCGCCCAGAATTCAGCAATCAGCACACATCAGAGATCTCACACAGAAGAGAAATCTTATGAATGGGATAAATGTGGGAAGACTTTTAGACTGAAATCATACCTCACTTTGCACCAGAGAAGACACACAGAAGAGAAACCTTATGAATGTAACAAATGTGAAAAGTCTTTCACCCAGAAGATACACCTTCGAGTTCATCAAATAACACACACAGGAGAGACAAATCTTATAAGTGTAATGAATGTGGAAAGTCTTTCCAAGGGAAGGGAAAACTTCGTGTTCATCAGAGAATACACACAGGAGTGAAACCTTATGAATGTAACCAATGTGTAAAGCCTTTCCGACAGAAATCTTCCCTCAAATTGCATCAAAGAACACACACAGGAGACAAACCTTATGTGTGCAACAAATGTGGAAAGACCTTCAAGTGGAAGTCATATCTTGATGGGCATAATAGAACACACACAGGAGAGAAAACTTATGCATGTAGTGAATGCGGAAAGTCTTTCAAATGGAAGGTAAAACTCCATGTTCATCAGAGAATATACTCAGGAGAAACACCTTATGAGTGTAACATATGTGGAAAGTCCTTCACAAAGAAGCCAAACCTCAACATGCATAAGACAATTCAAACAGGAGAAAAACCTTATGAATGTAACCGATGTGGAATGTCTTTCAAATGGAAGTCTTCCCTCAAATTGCATCAGAGAACACACACAGGAGAGAAACTGTACGAGTGCATCAAATGTGGTAAGACCTTCAGATGGAAGTCACATTAAAGGAGGCATAACAGAATTCAAACATATTAGAAACCCTAGGAATATAACCAAAGTTGAAAGTCTTTCGTGCAGTATTCACCCTTCAGGAAGCATAAGAGAGTTCACACATATGAGAAGCCTTAGCAATGTAATAAATAGGAAAGACTTTTTAGTCTGTGGAAGAAAACTCAGCTTGTGTCACAGAACCAACACAAGATAAAACCCTTAATGAATGTACAAATGTTCAGTCTTTTCCCCAGAAGGCACAAGTCAAGATTTATCACTAAACACCCACAGGATAGAATCCTATGAATAAAATTAAAGGGAAATTTTTTTGAAGAACTCATAGTTGAGTTTGCATGATACCACACAGACACAGGATAAAAATCGTATGAATATAAGAATATGAAAAATCCATCATGAACGCATGACTAAGTATAAAATGCACATAGGAGAGAAAAACCTTATGAATATTACAAATGTGGAAAGTGTTTGACCTGGAAGGCATACTTCTGTGTTCATCACAAACCTGATTCCCATAGAAGAAAAGAAAAATAATGAATAGAACAAATGTGCAATGACTTTTATTCAGAAGTCAGTCTTCAGTACATTTCACAACATACACAATAGAGAAATTCTGAGTAATGAAAAACATTTAGCCTATATAGAATCTCTGTATATGGGAGCATTAGGGTAAGTCTTCTAAACAAAGTCAACCTTCAGCAAGCATTAAGAGCACTCACAGAAGAAATAATAGCATGTAGGAAAACCTTTGTCAGAAACCTCTAAAAGCTGACTGTGTGGCTTAGTGGTAGAGTGCTAACCTATCAAGGATGAAGGCCTGGGTTAGATTCCTCAATACTACGTGAAAAGAGCAAGCCAGAAGCAGCACTGTTGTTCAAATGGTAGAGTGCTAACCTTGAGCAAAAGTAGCTCAGTCCCTGAGTTCAAGCCTAAGGATTGGAGAAAGAGAGAGAGAGAGAGAGAGAGAGAGAGAGAGAGAGAGAGAGAGAGAGAGAGAGAGAGAGAGAGAGAGAGAAAGAGAGAGACAGAAAGAGAGAGAGAAATAGAGAAAAGAGAGAGAAACAGGAACTTCTAAATTTTACAGAGATAGAGAAGGAGACAGAAACTAATTTCTAAACTTTACAGTCTTTCTATTTCCTTACAAATTCGTCTATGTCATTCTTTCTGACAGAAGCACAGAATTCCATTGTGTAAAAATACCATATTTGATCTACTCATCAACTGACGGGCATCTGGGTTGGTTCCATACCTTTGTTATAGTAAATAGTGCTGTGATAAATGTTATTGTTCTAGTGAATTTAGTGTGTCCTATCTGCACGATTGGCAAGTAGTGAAATTGCTGGATCACAGGGGAGCTCTATGTTTAGTCTTTTTGGGATACTGCCATAGTGCTTTCCATAGTGGTTGAATGAGTTTGCAATCCCACCAGCAGTGTAGTAGTGAAGCCTCCTGGCCACATCCCCTCCAGCATACGTTATTAGATTTCTGGATCTTGTCCATTCTAACTGGAGTGAGGAGGAAAAGGTAAAGAGGAACTGAAACTTTCTCTCCTTACAGATGACATGATTCTGTATTTAAAGAACCCTATAGACTCTACTCCGAAGCTGCTTGAGCTGATATAAAACTTTGGTAAGGTAGCAGGGTATAAAATTAACCCTCAATGTCAACTGCCTTCCTATATGCCAACAAATGAGAGGAATGAGGCAAGAATCAGGATAGCAACTCATTTTGCTATCAAAGAAAATAAAATACCTAGGAATTAACTTAGAATGTAAAGCACCTTTTTGATGGAACTATAAACCCTGGAGAAGGAAATTAACGCAGAACTGAGGAAATGCAAAAACCTATGCTCCTGGTTTGGAAGAAGTAATATTGTAAAAATGGCAATCTTGATAAGGACTATCTACAAATTCAGTGCAATATTCATCAATATCCCAATGTCATTCTTTAAAGAAACAGAAGAGGAAATCCAAAATTTCACTTGGAATAATAAAAGACCCCTTATAGTCTGTCTTCTGGCATGATACATAATGTTTAATCTCACCTTCTCCACCAAAATCTCACCTTTCTCATTGAGACATAGGTGGCCCTGTTTACTAGCAGCAAAGGCTCAAACGCGCAGTTTCAGGTGTCACCACTGCCTCTGTTACTGGGTAGATCCAACTCTGTCATCGATTCTGAGGTCTGCTCTGGGAGTCTTGGTCACAAGTTGTTCTGTGGCATCTGCTGCCAGCCTGTGCCTATTTGCTTCCTTTTCCTCCAGCAGCCTACAACAGGGAATGAAGTTCACTCGCGGATGCTCTCATTCATATGCAGGGCAGGATGAGCCCAACCCTCCCTCATCTTCCTCTTCCAATTTTTGGGAAAAAATATGCTGGCAGAAGTCCTCAGGTGTGGCGCATGGCTGATCCACACTTTTAATCCAGGCTGGTCAGGAGGCTGAGATCTGAGTATGGAAGTTCCAAGTCACCTAGAACAGGAAAGTCTGATAGATTCTTACTACCAAAAATATAAACAGCTGGGAATGGAATTTGGGCTCAAGTGGTAAAGGGCTGATCTTGAGTACAAATGCTTAGTGCCCAGGCCCTGAGTTCAGGCTCCAGCACTGCCAACAACCCCACTTTAGTGAGATTTTAGCTTTATCCATGTAGGCACATCTCACTGGAATCTTTGCTGGTAGAGATAGTCTTCATAATTTTGTCTCAAGGTAAAGATCCTCCTGGGGTAGTACACAAAAGGTGTCATGGAGAGAGGAGCCCCACTTGCTCCAGGTTTGAAGATGGCGTAGGTCAAGCCAGCATGGAGTTGGCACATCAGTCTTTTTCCTAGCACCACCTACCAGTGAATGTCAAATGACATTGATTGTTGTGGGATTGTGTGATTGAAGTCCCCATTAAGGGCAGTGTTAGCACATCCAAACTTGGATACCAGGAATGCTGAAATCTCAAAGCTAAGATTTCTGTTGGCTACAGAAATGCTGGTGTGTCTGTTATTCACTAAAAGTTCAGGTGCAAAGATTCTGAAGCTTGATGCCATGTGTTTATTCCATTTAGTAAAATTATTTTAATGCACTGTATAAGTTAAAACATTTGATAAGAGTCAGGGGTAGTGAAAACATTGTCCTTGAATTCAGCTGTCTGGCAGGGTAATGGGGGGGGGTGTTGGTGGCTGGGACTATGAAACTGGAGCTGCTATCAAACCATGGATCATGTTCCTCTTTGTCTGGGAGAAATGACTCCAAAGATGAAATTTGAATGGTGAGGAAAAGATGATGATGTACTCAGGAAATTTCTCCTAAACAAATGTTCATGTGGAAGTGGGATGGGGGCTGGGCATGTCTGAGGCAGAGCTTAAGGGGGCTTCTCATGGCGTTGAGAACGTTCCTGGCGACTTCAGGCATGCAGCAGGGTGCTTTAGATGACCATTGTGAAATGGATGGAATAAGACTGGAGACAAGATGAATGCTGGGATCTTGCAATGCTCTTGCATGAGTGGCTGGTGGCT
Source organism: Megascapheus bottae (assembly GCA_024803745.1). Lineage (NCBI taxonomy): Eukaryota > Metazoa > Chordata > Mammalia > Rodentia > Geomyidae > Megascapheus > Megascapheus bottae. The sequence continues at coordinate 4,200,213 of JANJXV010000052.1, read as the reverse complement.
CACCTGAAAGAACTAATTATGTCTAAAAAAGAAATCAGGAATTTGTTTTGATTAGATAATACCTGTAATCCGAGGCATATTCAGGATCCTGATCTTAGTATTGTGGTTTAAAACCAACCCAGCAAAGGGAAAAATGCATGAGACTCATACTCCCAGTTTAGAGCAAGAACAAAGATTGAAGTAGAGCTGTGGCTCAAGAGCTAGAGTGCTACCTTGAGCAAAGAACAGCTAAGAAAAAGGTCCAGGGTTTGAGTTCAAGGCCAGGAATGAAAGAAGGAAGGTAAAAAAGAGAAGTATGTGAGGAAGGGAAATATATATAAAAAAAGAGAAGGAAGTAGAAATTTAAAACTAGAGAATATTTAAAAGTCATCAGTCCTTCTAAGAAAAGTGTTGGAGTATGGGTTCTATATGTGGTGAACTGGAAGCCCAGCAGTGACTTGTTAACCAAAGAGTCACCATGATGAGCAAAGGATAGAAATCTGCATGAGCCTCTTAGCGGATGGAGTGACAGAAGAGAACCTCAGCTCCCATCCCATAGTTAGAAGTATATAGAGATGGGGAAGTTGGCATCACCTTGATGTCATTGTGTCCATGGAGACTGGAAGCCAAGGCTCTGTGAAAGCACAATGTTCTGGTTACTGAGCTGAGAGGCTGAGGAGAGCCAGGTCCTGGCCATGAAGAAATCAGAGTGGCAGCAGAGCAACTCTGCTGCAGTGTGTGCCTGCTTGGCTGTTCTTATTCTGTGGTCGATTAGGCTGGAGCGGGTGATAGTAACTGTTTTGTGGTCACAAGCCCTTCACCAAGAGCTTCCTCTGGGATCCTCATAAGCTAGAGGGTGGCTGGTGGTGGGATGTGTGTGGGGTGGAAGTGACAGAGTGATGGATGCATGGCAAGGTGGGTGAAGAGATGAGAGGAATGATGAGAGCCCAGTTCATTGGTTTCCAAGGTTAATGGGTGGGAGGTAGAGAGGCATGATGGAGGAATGATGGAGGCAGGGGAAGGTGGTGACAGATTGAGGCCATCTGTAGTGCCAGCCTGGCCATCATCTGAAGCCCATAGGCAGCTTCCTGATCCTTCACTTAGTCCTGCTCCTTGTGGAGGGAATGTCACGTGTACCCAGAGCTAGGGGTGGGGCAATGTTAGTAGCACCTGGAGAACCATTGGCCTCTACCTGGGTGAGGGGTGGTTATGGCTCCCATGCTGGGTGGCCTGATAGCTATGGAACAGATCTCTCCTTAGCTACCACAGTCAGTGGCTGCTCTCCATCTAGGGTTAGGGCACCTGCTCAGCCATCAGGACACCCCATGCAGGACAGAGGCCTACAATTCAGATGGCAGCACAGGGGTGAAGATGATCTCACCGTAGCCCTAGTTACATGGCTGTCCCTGCATGCAGGACAGGATGAGCTGGGGGAAGATGTTCTCTGTGTTTTTCCACAGCCTATCCCGGCCTCTTCTTGTGTCTGATTAGACCAAGAGAGTACCAGGTTCCATCTCATAGTCCTGGTTCTTTTTCTTTTACAGTCATGAGGCTTGAACTCAGGTCCTGGGTACTGTCCCTGAGCTCTTTTGCTCAAGGTTGATGCTCTACCATTTGAACCATAGTGCCATTTCCAGCTTTTCCTTTTCATGTGGATCTCTGATATGTCCAGTGCTGTGCCTGCAGGGAGGCACTCACCCCACAGACAGAGCCACCTCTGCCGTGACTGTGACTGCCCACAACCCTCACACCCACTTCTTGCACACCCCTCGACTCCAGGTTTAGCTCCTCTTGGACTGGGTGTCCATCCTACCCCTTCCTACACTCACAAAGGGTCTACAATTGTCTTCCCAGGGTCCTTTCTTCTGCCAGCCAGAGTACAGACTGTGCACATCTTGATGATCACAGAGCTCAAAGCCAAAGGCTGAGATGAAGAAGGGGGTGACCCAGTAGCTGCACAGGGCCCATGGATCATCCTGTGCATCCCCCACCCTGTGACTTCCCCTACCCCCTTGGCAGGGAAGCTCCATGCCCACATCCTGATCCCTGGTCCCCTCCAATTCCATTCTCCCTTGGATTTTGCAGACTGTCTACCATCAGGATCTAAAATTCTATTCATCACTTTATGTCCTTATCACTGATTTGCTACTTGGGCAGGATCTCCCCGTGCCTGGAGAGTGGGCATGTCATGTACTCTCTGTGGAGAAGTTGCCCCAGGAGAAGAAATATGCACTTCATGTGAGTGTTGGACAGGGCAGGAGGGCTCCCTAGGATCAGAAGCCACAGGAGGGGTGCAGATGGGGGAATGCTAGGGGCCCCAGGGGACAGTGGGAGTTAGGGCACAGTTGGTTCCTTCTGCAGGGTTGACACCGCTTCACAAACCCAACAGAATGAGGTTCACATTACAGATGTCAGAGACAGTGCAGATTGTCAATGGGCGCAGGGGTCACTGTCACCCCCAGATGCTGGCTGCATGCTGGGATGCACGCAGAGATGTTTTCAAGATCAGGTAATGAGGATGTTGCAGGGTGTAACCATTCTTTTCAGATGGCTCTCTAGCTCTCTTGAGTTTCATCTCTATCTTTGGCTTTTTCTTGGCAGTTAACTGGAAATGAGAGTTTCATGGACTTTCCTTTCTGGACTGGCTTCAAACAGAAGCTATGCACAGTTTTCAAACCATACCCTACTGAAGAAGGGAAGCTTGATCTGGTGCTTAACTGGGTTGCACTTTGGCTCCGTTTGCTATGCCTCACGGGAGGGGGCTCATCATTTGTAGACTAAGATCTCATGACCTTCAAAGCCAAATGCTACCTGAAAGTTCAGGGTCCCAGCCTATGTGTTGGGCCTGGGTGAATACATTCACTGTTATGCTGGGTCATCAACCCATGTTTTAAGCTGGAAGTAGGCAGTGCCACATTTGATAAGAACATCTGCCAGAGACTGTCACCTCATGAAAGCAGATTCTAAATTTGTATTCCATTTCCTGTGGTGGAGAAATCCCCTCCAACTTAGACAGGCTCACATCCACCTGCAGGTCACACTCCTAATGCACCCTTGAGTGTCCTCATGGTATTGGGATCTAAGTTTGTAGGGAATGCTGCTTTAGTCCATGAATTAGCTGGACAAGTGATGACAAACGTGTTGTGGATTAATATGAGAACAATTTAAGAAGCCCTGGAGGAGCATCAACCTGACCCTCTGTGGTGCTATAAATCTGATAGGATGTTCCAGACTGAGAAACAATCACATGGCTTTGTGTTTGGCATCCAGACAAGTGAGTGCATGTCTTAGCTGTCAGCCAATACAGAGGAGGACATGAATAAGTGGGTGGAAAGCATCTGTCAGACCCCTGTCTGGGGGCAGGTGGAGAGAACATAGGAAGGTAGATACCATGCCTGTGGTGGGGCCAAAAAAAGGGTAAAAGAGGCACAGGAACCAGGTGCTGGTAGCTCAAGACTGTCATCCTAGCTACTCAGGAGTTTGAGATCTGAGGATCACAATTCAAAGCCAGCCCAGGACAGAAACTCCATGAGACTCTTATCTGCAATAAACTACTGAATGCAAGAAGCTCAAGCTCAGTGACAGCATCCAGGCCTAGCGTTCAAAACCCAGGACTGGCAGAAAAAAGTATCAAAGGACAAGAAGCTGGCCAAAAGTTAGAGGGACTCTATCTTGACAAACAATACAATGGTAAGTTGTACTCAGAAGACTTGCACAAAATCTGGAAATGCCTGAGACCTATCTATGTATGTTTCCTGTTTGTCTAAATACATATGTTTATGCATTTATATATTAGTATAGAGAGACAGATCAATACATATGACTATACATATATACATAGCCAGACACTTATGGGTGGGTGGTATACTGTGTGAGAGTTTGTGTTTGTGTTTTGTGGATGGCTATCTCTGTTTAAGAAAGATAGAAAATATGTAAATATCTTTAAAAAAACTTGAAAAAAATATAGAGAGACATAAGCTCTTGAGGGAATCTGAAATGACAAGATTATTCACAGGCACGTTTATCCTTATGGATTCCTCAGCAAGTTTTAATTTTTTTCATTATTTTCTTTCTTTTTTTGAACCAGTGCTAAGGATTTCTCTCAGGGACCAGGTGCTGCCAATTACTAATTTTCTCATGGCTGCTACAAGAGGAACTGAGCCACAGTTCCACTTTTGCCTTATTTATTCGTGCTTAACTGAAGATAAAGATTTCTATCAGTGACTTTCTTTCAGGGGCTGGATTCTAACGAGGGTCCCCAGACCTCAGGCTTCTCTATAGCTACAATTAACAATATGAGAACCCAGCACTGGGTTCCAATGCACAGGGCAAGATATTGAGTGAATCTCTCAACTCCAATTAGCTATAATAAGCTACAAGTGAAAGACCAATACCTTTGAGGAAAAGATGCTGAGGGTTATCACACAGGCCCTATGAGTAAGCCCTAAACCCTGTACACATGTGTGCATGCACACATTGGCAGATACACACACACATGCACACACACAATATCTCAGGCAATATTGTATTTTGAATTAATATCCAAAGATTGGACAACAGGATAGCAAGTAATAAAATCTGTTTTTCTTGTCTACATTGAGGGAAAGGGATAAGTCACAAGATGCAGAAGCGAAGAATTCAGAGGCAAATGCTGTGAGTGAATAACTTGTAAAAAGCACATTTCTTTTCTTTTCTTTTCTTTTGTTTTTTCTGCCATTCCTGGGGCTTGAACTCAGGGCCTGAGCTCTGCTCTTGGCTTTTCCCAAGTCTAGCCCTCTGCCACTTGAGCCACATTGCCATATGGATTTTTATATCTGTGTGATATTAAGGACTCAAACCTAGATCTTCATGGATGCTAGGCAAGCACTCTACCACTGGGCCAAACTCTAAACCCAGATAAAGTATTTATAAATAGTCATCATCTTCATATCAAAATATCCTTTCTCCTACAAAGAATGAACACTTATCTATGTCTGTAAGACTTTTTTTATGTCACCAATGCTTCTGTGATTTTCCCACTTGCGTTTTTACAGATGACAGCACAGATATTCATCAGGAAGAAAAATAGATTAGGATACAGAAAACTAACAACGTCCTAGTAGATTGAAGTGAAAAATATGTGCAAGATGGCGTGGGTCTTTCATCTATTTGTAGAGTGTTTGGCTAAAACACAAAAAGAGTCCGGTTTGATTCTGCAGTACCATATACATAGAAAACTCTGGAAGTGGTGCTGTGGCTTGGTGGGACAGCTATAGCCTAAAGAAAGCCTAAGAACAATGGTCAGGCTCTGAGGTCAAGTCCCAGGACTAGCAAAAAAAATGTGCAAGAGGCAAAATGCAAGCTGAGAAGGCACTGTGAAGCAAAATGTCTTGTGAAGTCTAAGGGGAATAGTGACAGTTAAGTTTGGATCTTACCTAAGAAAGGCTCCTTGAGCCTGAGACCAGGCTAGCACTTACGCCTAGTTAATGACTTGGGATTTGAACAAAAAGGTGTGCTGTTTACTACATCCATATGTGAGGTGGGAAGGGAGATTCAGCCTCCAGTATGTCTTTGGGGAGGTCTTCTGTGAGCAAGGAGCTTTGGTCATTGGGCCTTGAAATGTGACCCTACCTCCCTCACAATGGAACAGAATATGGAACCCTGGTAACCAAGCCACTGTATATGACAACCAGCTCAAGTCAGCTCCCTTGGCCTGTGGCTCAGGAGGAAGAAAGATGTTGCTGTGCTGTTGCCAAAGGTCAGGAGGCTCGGATCTCAGGCATGAGAGATATGGATGACTCAATTGAAGAAGTAGATGCTGGATCAGGGCCAAGACAAAATTCCAGTATATCAGGCATTTCTCTAGGAAGAAATCCAGGAAACTCCTGGGCAACTCAGATGAGGTATATTGAGAGGAAACCTATTTGAACCCATCATCCTGCCCACAAACTACAACCTTCTTGTGTGCTTTCAAGTGACTATACTGAGATTAGAGTGTGTCATTTCCAATCTACTCTATACCAATTCCTCAGTGTGAAGTGTGGTCCCATTCCTACGTTTGAAATATCCACTGTTTTGCCAATACAGTGTGATGGTAAGTCAGCTCAGACTCTGAATGAGCCTTGTAACCTATGGATCCTGGAGGAAGGCCTGTTGGAGATGCTGCTGACAAAGCTGATCCCTGCCTACCAGAAAGGTGATCTCTTTTATGTGGGAAACTTCCTGCACAATTTCAAATAGTGGAGGACAATGTAGTAGTGGCTGGAAATTCTCTTGAAAAAGTGAGTGTTCCCCCTCCAAACCCATGTTTGCTCACCACTCCTGGCCAAGTCTTGGAATACTTGGCTCCTCTCTGAGCCTGTTTGTTTCACTGGGGTGTTCACAGGGGAGCTAAGCATGATACAAGTGCACAAACTACTTTATTATGACTGGGACACCATGCCATTTCATTTCCCTCACAAGCTACTGGAGTCTCAACAGTGTGCTTACTGAGAAGTTGGATTTCAGGCATGAGTAAGTGGCTCCCAACTGCAGCCCTCACCTAGGTGACATCCTAAGAAATCCCATTTCCCAGTAAGAAATGAGGTGTCAGTACTAATGGCGGAGGCCTGTGAAATACTGAAGTCAGAGGAAAAGCTGGGGGCTGAATCACTTTTGAGCCATCAGGGAGGGATTGTGATAGCTTTGCCTGTTAGAACCTGAAAGCATTTACATTTTGGTGTGTGGTCCAGTGCTGCCACTTGAACCTGAACCCAGGTCTAAATGCCATCCGTTTGGTGTTCAAAAATTAGCACTGTACCATTTGAGTCATAGGTCAAGTTCTGGCTTTTTGCTGCCTAATTGAAGACAAGTGCCTTTAGACTTTTACTGACTAGACTGGCTTTCCACTGTGATCTTCAGAGCTCAGCCTGCTGGGTGGCTAAGATTAGAGCAATGAGCATTTAGTTCTTTATGTAGAGCATTCACTTATTGATTTATTTAGAGCATTTACTTAGTTAATTTAAGGTGCGTTTACTTTGGACAGATGCATAGAGGCCTCTCTCAGAAGCTTCTGGAAGTGGGGTGTAAAAGTCATCCTGTTCTCGAGTGTCTCTTACACCCCTCCCAGCACATAAGTGCACATCTCTGCAGGACAGCCACAGCATTAGAATCCTGCAAGAAAGGGGCTTTGGTAAAAGGCTCAGGATGGAGAGAGAAGGCTCTCACTTTCCTTGTACCGAATGTGTCCACAACATCATGTGTTCCATCTATACGATGTGAATGGACTTCTACCCGAGTGATTTCTACGAGTTCAAGAACTGCCACACCCTGACACAACTCAAGCTCTATATGAGGCTCCACATGTCGGCTTTGGACCTGCTCTTCTAAACACAAACTTTTTGACCAGCTGGAGGAATATGTGACCAGTAAGACCAAGAAAAAGTAGAAGTCCTGGTGTACCCACACCAGGACTCATTAGAAAGACCCTACACCTCCTCAGTGTTCAGACCAAACTCCAGTTCTACAGGTTCCTCCATTAGATCCTCATGGAAGTTGAGTGACACTTCAACTTGCAGAGTCCACTCTGTCCACTCTGTACCTATTTCCATTCTTAGGTTTGGGTCATCGTGGAAGAGCTTATCCTGAACTCCGGATGAAAAACCCACCAATGGAGCTGGTGACTGATGGAGACTGAGAATCATCACTGCACTCCAGAAAGCATGGGCCTTCTGTAGAAATTACCAAACAGGTTTAGAGTCCTATGGATATACCTTTTGCTCTGAACCCCATGTGTGACACTGTTGAACCTGCAGATACTATGGAGGAAGAAAAAGAGCAGCCAGATTTCCTTCCGTTTCCTTTCACACTCCACCCAGATTCAGTCCATCTGAGTCAGAGTAACACTCCACTTATTGTGCAAGCTGAAGGGGCACACGCTGGGCTCATGGAAAATGTCCCCATGGGAAGCAGCAAGTGTACTCTCAATACTGGATTCATTGGAGGAAAATGAATCCATCCTCACAGAATATCCAGACCCATCCATCTCACTAAAAGAGACTCAATCTCCATTCGACAAACCAGAATCCATCCCCCTCTTAACTCAGGAAGGACATTCTGTTTCCCATGAGGAAGGAGACCCTTCTGAGGACTCGGAAGTAGAATTACTGTCTGAAGGCAACTTGGAGGCCAGTCTGGATTTAGAGCTTCCCTGTCCCCTTCCTAAAAAGACGTCTCTTTATCTTGCTCTCATGATTCTTGTCAAGTATTCATTGTATTTACTTTGCTAACTATTAAACTCTCATTGTTAATATTATGGTGTGCAGTTCTTCAGTGCTTATTATACTGTGTTTTATTTTCCACTTATAATGTGAGACCTCAGACACATAGGTCCTGGGTGGGCCAAAAACCAGACAGGTCTGGTCCCATAGAAGACAACCTTACTGGATATACAGGGAACTATGAAATGCATGGAATCACCAGGAATCCAGGCCAGGCCTCCATGGAAAGACAAGTCAGCTACCAAAGCTTAAGGACAGAGCAGATGCCTGGAAATGTGTTTTGTCAATCGGGAGAAGTGCCAGAGTAACTGTAATATTATGTGGGACTCTGTTCTGTGAGTTCAAGTCTGATTATATATCCATTGTGCTTTGTACAAATATTTAAGAAAATTAAAACTCCACAATAGCATCAAAAATCTACTTTGGCTTTTAATGTTGCCTAGTTGTAGACTGCTCGCCTAGTATACAAGAAGACCTTGATTCAATTCCTCGACACTGCATACACAGAAATAGCAGATGGGGCACTGTTGCTCAGGTGTAAGAGTGCCACCCTTGAACAAATGTGGCCAAGGACAGTTCCTGGTCCCTCAGGTCAAGCCCAGGACTAGCCAAACAAGAAATCATACCATTTTCCACACATTTGGAAATAAATCTGTTTTATCTAACGCTACTTCTTTTTTGCCAGTCCAGGGTGTGTGCCACCAAGCCAAACTACTGGCCCCCAACCTTACTATTTTTAATCATTTAATTTTTTTACATAATCATATTTCATGCTGTCTGTATTAATACCATAAACAGTATGCTTAGTGTAATAATGCTAAAGGTAAAACATAAGAAATTAATAACTAAAATTCCTTTTATATTAGTTTTATAGCATTACTACAATTTTATGAGAAAAATTACTTAGAATGTTTATTTTAGAGTTCAAGTAATCCATTTTGATAAATATATCAACCTACATCATTTATTTGAACACATTTGAAACTATTTTTTTCAGGAATGAAAATACATATATATTTGTTGTAAATGAAATTTATGACTTGGGGGGAAGGGAAAGAGAAAACGGGGGAGGGGGTAACAGTGTTTACAAGAAATGTACTCATTACATATGTAACAGCAATCTCTTTGTATATCACCTTGAACAACAAATTTTTTGAAAAGTACAATAAGTTTAAATGTCTACTTTGGGCAGAATTTTTTTTTGCCAGTACTGGGCTTAGACTCAGGACCTGAGCACGATCCTTGTTTTTGTTTTTGTTTATTCTTAAGGCGCAAGTTCTATCACATGTGCCACAGCACCACTTTTATCTTTTTTTATCAATGTTGTGATGAGGAATTGAACTTGGGTCTTCATTCATGCTGGGCAAGAACGCTTCCACTAGGCTTAACTTATGGCCCCAGTGGGAAGGAAGTTTTCCATAAAATATGTAGGAAATATGTTCACTAAGGAAAAGCCATCAAAAATAGAAGAAAAATTATATACTTAGATAACAACATGCCAGTATTATGGCCGATCTCTGTAATTCTAGCTTCAACAGTGGCCTATTTGGACCGGGAGTTGGCTGGCTGAAGTAAAGTGCTATCCTTGAGCAAGCCCTAGGATAGTGCTCTGGCCATGAGTTGAAGCCATAGGACATGCAAAAAATAATAATTTAATGCCCGTGACTGGTGGCTTACTCTGGTAATCCTAGCTACCCTGGAGGATCGAGGTTCAAAGACGGCCCAGGCATAAAAATCTGTGAGAATATTATTTCCAAATAATCCAGAAAATTCAAAATGGCAATGTGCCTCAAGTGGTAGAGCTCTTGCCTTGAGCTGAAGAGCTTAAGGTAAACATCCAGGCCCAGAGTTCAAGCCCCATGAGGGAAAAAAAGAAAAAGAAAAAGAAAGCCCTTATCTAAGGCTGGAGTGCACACTAGTGGTAGTTTGCTTGCCTAGTATGCACAAAGCCCTGTGTTCAATTACTCTGTACCACTTACACCAAAAAAAAAGCTGGAAATGATCTCAGAAGTTTGGGTTTTGAGGATCACAGTTCAAAGCCAGGCCAGACACTAAAGTCCATGAAACTGTTACTTCCACTTAAGCACCAGAAAACCAGAAGTGACAATGTGGCTCAAGGTGTTTAAGGTTGTAGCCTTGAGCTGAAGAGCCCAGGGACACTGCCCAGGTGCACAATTAAAGTCTTACAACCAAAAGAGAGAGACAGAGAGACAGAGAGAGAGAGACAGAGACAGAGAGAGACAGAGAGACAGAGAGACAGAGAGACAGACAGGCAGACAGACAGAGACAGACAGACAGAGAGACAGAGACAGATTCATCAAACAGTCAGGCACTGCTGGCTGAAGCGTGTAATTCTACCTACTATGGAGGCTGAGATTGGAGGATCTTGGTTCAAGGCCCAAAGCCAGCCTGGACACATATGTTTGTGAGACTTACATCACCAATTAACTACCAGAAACCAAAAATGGAGCTGTAGAGGAAGAGCGCTAGCCTTGAGCTGAAGAGGTCAGGGACAGTCCAGGCCCAAAGTCCAAGCAACATGACAAATCAATAATAAAAAAAAGAAGATAGCTAATAGTAATGATGAATAATTTTGGGCTGGGAGTTTGGCCTAGTGGTAGATTGCTTGCCTAGCATGCACGAAGACCTGGGTTCAATTCCTCAATATCACATACATAGAAAAATGCTGGAAGTGGTGCTGAGGCTGAAGTGGTAGAGCCCTAGCCTTGAGAAAATATAAGGACAGTGCTCAGTCCCTGAGTTCAAGGCCAGGACTGGCCAAATCAAAAGTAGTAGAGCACTGGCATTGAACTGAAGATCTGAGGAACAGCCCAGGCACAGAGTTCAAGCACCGCAAACAACAACAACAAAATCTATGAAATGGCAGTGGTGGTTTTAAGCTAAGCAAAAATAGAGTAGAAATTGGTAAAATACATATTTGTGTGTAAGCAAAATAGCCAGACTTATGCATTAGAACAGGATAGCAACTTGAAAAAAAAAATTTGTTTTCCATCTCACTTGGTCCTGTCTCTTAATTTATTCAAGTAAGTAAAATGCTGGGTTTTATAATCATTCCTCTTAATATTAGAAAATCATAATATCTCTCTTTAACCAACAAAGACCAGGAACTGGGGCTTCGTTCAAATGGCAGAGTTTCAGGCAAGAGAAGAAAAAATTGAAGTAAGAACTTGAAGTTCTTGATCCAGAACCTGCATAGTAACAGAGCAGCAGCCTGGTGATGGTACCTCACACCTATAATCTTAGCTACTCAGGAGGATAAGATCTGAGAATCAAAGTTTAAAGCCAGCCAAAGTACCCAGTTAACTGCCAGAAAAACCAGAAGTGGCACTGTGGCTCACAGATTAAAGCACTAGCCTTGAGCTGAAGAGCTCAGGGACAGTGCCCAGAGTTCAAGCCCCACAATTGACAAAAATCAAACAAGCAAACAAAACTCACAAAGAAGCCTGCAGACCACAGTGGTTCTGCTGAGTCTCTTCTCTACGGCGATCAGGAAACATTTCACTTTTTCTGTCTCTTCGCATCTCAACATTCATACTAAAATAAGACTGTGTTGAAAGTTTCAATTTATAAAAATGTTTTTCATGAAGCACCCTGAAATATTCATCGCTTATATCTCAGTTGAAGATAGTTGATTTGGGGCTGCATTGGTAGAGTGCTAGCCTTGAGCAGAAAAGGTCAGGGATAGAGCTGAAGCACTCAGTTGAAGACCCAGTGCCAACACACAAAAGAAATTATGCACTTTATACATATTTTCTAATTTCTTAATGAATTTTTCAGTCTGTATAAATATAGGGTACATTCCTTGTTACTTAAGTAAGATTGCTCTTTTTTTTCTTTTTGCCAGTCCTACGGCTTGGACTCAGGGCCTAGACATTTTCATTGGACTCGCTTGCCCAAGGTGAGTGCTCTGCCTCTTGAAACACAGCGCCACTTCTAGCTTTTTTCTGAATATGCGGTACCGGTGAATAGAACCTAGGTCTTCATGCATTCTAGGTGAGCACTCTACCATTAGGCTACATTCCCAGGCAGTGAGATTCCTCTTACAGTCATTGTATGTTCACAGAGTTTGATCTCACACACTGTAGGGCCCTGGTTGGCTTTGACCTGTGATCCTAAGCCCTGAGCCTCCTAAGTAGCTGAAATTAAGTTGTGAGCCAGCATGATGGCTTCCATTCTTTTTTCTACAAAAATATATGTAGTTATCTAAAATATATGTATAGCTGAAAAAAATGAATCTCTCCCAAACAAATCTTCAAAGAAACAACCATCCTATTAAAAGGTGGGCTAAAGACTTAAAAGAGTATTCTCTGAAGAAAAAATTAAAATGGGCTTTAGACACATGAAGAAATGCTCCATATCTCTAGCAATAAGGGAAATGAAAATCAAAACAACTTTGAGATTCCACCTGACTCCAGTCAGAATGGCCATTATCAAAAAATCTAATAAGAGATACTGGTGTTGAAGTGACCAGGTGGGATCACACCTACACTGTTGGTGTGAGTGTAAACTCGTTCAACCACTAGGGAAAGCAGTGTGGTGGTTCCTCAAAAGACTGAACATAGAGCTCCCCTATGATCCAGCAAATCCACTACTTGGCATCTACCCAATTGTCCAGAAAAAAGGACATACTAAAGCCACTACCACAATGATGCTCATTGCAGCACTATTTACCATAGCAAAGATATGAAACCAACCCAGATGCCACTCAGTAGATGACTGAATCAAGAAGATGTGGTACTTATACACAATGGAATGCTATGCTGCCATCAGAAGGAATGACATCGCCCCATTTGTAAGGAAATGGAAAGACTTGGAAAAATTCATATTAAGTGAAGCAGCCAGACCCAAAGAAACATAAGCTCAATGGTTTCCCTCATTTGTAATAATTAGTTCACATCTAGGACTCTCCTAGCAGAGGATTACAATAACTCAAAAACCTAGGTATATAAGGTCATATAGGATGAGACTAAATGAAAGGATCTCTAGGATATGGGAACAAGAGCTATATCTTGTGCCATCGTTGCTCTTAATCTTGTGTGATTTTTGTCCTTAATCTACTATGTTATTTCTCATCTCTTATTTTGCCCTTGGTTAATGTCAGATTGTTACTGTATCTGATTTTTCCCTGGCATATTGTATATATGTTTATTTGTTTATGTCAAATAGGAAAGGGAAGGGGGAAACAAGATGATTGGGAAGGGGAGGGGAGAGGGAACTGGGGACAAAAACATGTGGAGTGGAATAAATGTGTGAGAAGTAATGCAGTCCACTACCTGTAAATGTAATCGTAACCCCTCTATACATTACCCTGAAAATAAAAAAGAGACTATCAAAATATCTGTAGAAAATGAGGTTGGATGATGGAAACAACCAGATGCCCTACTACAAAAAATGTGATACACGCAAACACACACACACACACACACACACACACACACACACACACACAAACACACAAACGCACACACACACAATGGAATAATACATAGCCAACCGACAAGATAAAATAATGGCATTCTCGGGGAAGTGGATGAAAAGAAAAAAAATCATATTAAGTGAAGTAAGCCAAACTCAAAGGAACATAGGCCCAAGAGTCTCCCTCATTTGTCAAATTCAGTAGAAACCTTGGGCTCTGCTACCAGAGATTTACAATAGAACAAAATCTAGAGACATCGTGACAAATAGTATGACACTAAATGTAAGGACCTCCAAGATAAAGAAACAAAACTCATATAATGAGTGATTGTTGTCCTTAATGAACTATGTGATCTTTTATCTCTTTTGCTATCCCTTGGTTATATCATATTGTTACAATATTTCACCTTGTTTTCTGATATATTTCATATGTGCCTAATTGGTTATTTGAAATTGGATAGGGAAGGGGGGAAATGAACATGAATGGGGGTAGGGGAAGGGAAATGGGGACCATATCATTACATGGGGTATCAAAGTTTGAGAAGTAATGCACCTTCTATCTGGTGAATATAATGTAACCCTTCTATAAATTACAATAAATATAAATACATAAAAAGAAGATCTGCACAGAAAAAAATAATAATGGCATTTTTGGGGTAGTGGATGAAATTAGAGTGAATCCTGTTGAGTGAGATAAGTCAAGACCAAGGAACAAAAAGTACATGATATCCTTAATATATGGATATTAGTTTCAAACAGTAGTAGAGCGATGATTGAATAGTTGATACCCAAAGTTCTGGACATAATTTTGGAGATATAAACATAACTACATAGACATAAAAATCTAGGATAGACTATACACTCTATTGACATTTGTTTTATTATAGATTAATCTGTATCTATGACATACAAAGACTCAGCTTAATTTTTACTATATTCTAAAATCTATGTGCCAGTGATTGTATAGCGATTCCCTTCTTGAATACTTGTTGGTTAAACATGACATTTGAAATATGATGTAAAATTCAATGTTAATAAATTTTTTAAAAAGAGGCTAGAGGTAAATACCACTAATGTACTTGCTCTAAGTGGTACAGAAATTTTCTTAATGAATCAAGGGGTTTTATTACATCTTTATGCAATTATTTTAGTTCTGAGTGTTCTACACTCAATGATACTTCTGGAAAGATGATATAGCTGACTGTGTAGATGGTATGAAGACATACTGCCCTAAACGTAGAATAAAGCATTGGTAAGTGGCTGTTAGCTGTCCAGATTCTACTGGAATATGTGGAATGAATTTATTAAGCACAATGCAGGCTCTTAGTCAGATCAGGATCAAGATTATGTGGTTCCATCAGATGAATGAGGAAAGATCAGAAAAATCTACTAAGATATCCAGATATACTTTTTAAACTAAGGTATCTGGACTCATTTTTTTTGTTTCTTGGTGGGGAGGTTGAACTTTGGACCTGGGCAAGGTCTCTTAGTTCTTTTTCCTCAAGGCTAATGCTGTACCAGTTTTAGCCACAACTCCACTTAGTTTTTGGGTGGATAAGTGGAGAGTAGAATCTTACAGTTTTTTTTTCATTTTATTTGCTTGCTAAGGCTTTGAATTACCTTCTCCCTGGCTAGTAGAATGACAATTATGACCCTCCAGCGCCTGGCTAGTGATTTTTTGAAAACTGGACTTTATTCCAAATCACATAACTGGTTCCTAGCAAAGTTTTGAAGCCTGCCTTAAATGTGACAGATTTTTGTCACTTGGAGACACTCTGTGCTGAACGTTAGAAATCTACCAGCTGAGTCACAGTGGCACTTCCAGTTTTTTGTTTATGTGGTGCTGAGGAATGGAATCCAGGGTTTCATACATGCTAGGCAAGCTTCATTTTCAGCCGAAGGTTTTATGTTTTGTTTTTTCAGTGTTGTTGCTTCTAAGGTACTGTATGATGTTCTTTCATTTTCTTTGCTTTTTACCTCTTTTCTTCTTTTTCCCTTTAGTTTTATTCTCTGTAGTCACTGTGTTGAATTCGGGTACCCTGTGTCTTGTACATAGGTTTATGTGATTTGGGGAATGGAGAGGGTATAATAAAATGGTAAAAAAAAAAAAAACAAAGGAAAAAGTGTGAACCAATTGAACAGTGATACTTGGAAGACACTAAACGGAAATGAACTGAACAATCTGGGTGGAGAGGGGGCTGAGAGTAGGAAAACAGAGAAAAATGAGGGAGGGGATAACAATTTTCTTAAGAAATATGTTCATTACTTATGTAACCGTATGCCAACTATATATTGACTTAACAAAATAAATTAACTTAAAAAATAATTTAGCCGGGTATGGTGGCTCACACTTGTAAATGTAGCTACTCAAGAGGCTGGGATCCAAGGATAGCAGTTCAAAGTCAGCCTGGGCACTGAAGTCCATGTGACTCTTATCTCCAATTAACCACCAGAAACCCAGAAGTGGCCCTATGGCTCAAGGGATAGGGCAGTAGTCTTGAGCTGAAAAGCTCAGTGACAAGACCCAGGTGCAGACTTGCAGTCCCATGACTTGAATGATGAATGATACTAGCCAGGCTCTGTGCGCTCACACTTGGAATCCTGTCTACACAGAATCAGGTTTGAATCCAGCCCAAACAAATTGCATGATATTCTGATTTACAGTTCATTACCAAAAATCTGGAAGTGAAGCTGTGGATAAAGTGGTAGAACACTAGCCTGAAGCAAAAAAAAAACTTTTAAGGACAGTTCCCAGGCCCTGGGTTCAAGTCCCAGGACTTGCATAAAACAACAAAATGTGACGCTGAGTCCTCCATCATTTGGTGTTATAGTTCAATATTCTTGATATGGGTCTTAGAAATTAAGTCCCTAGCTAATACTCTCCCCTGAAATTCTGCTTCATAGCTGATTCATAGAATTTCAGCATCATTACTATCACCTACCAGTTAGCATAGCAGTCTACTACTGAAAATTTGAAGAAAACTTTTGAGTAATCCTAATAAATCTGTGTATCATCTGCACACACATCAAATCAGCAGGAGCTATGTTCTACTATTATATAAATGTATTTAATCCCTTCTTGACTTAATGAGCCTTAAAGAGTAAAACATATGAAGTAGTTATGAAACTAACAGTCACCATTCTTCTACCTAATATTGTAATATAAGTTTATAAATGCAAGGACTATTCTGAAGTGTGCAGAAGATAGCTTCTAATTATAATATTCTCATGAAGTATAGTTTTTAAGAAACATGTTGCTTGCTTTGGGAAAGCAAAGGCAAGGAAAAATGATATAAGTAAGTTCCCTATTTATCAGAAGGAAAATACTATTGGGTTTAGATCAACTTCATTCATTCCGTGCTGAAGAAACAAATATTTGCAATTCCTGAGGCCAATCACTTCATTGTGATGCACAATCAGCCAGCTTAGATCAATCTTCCAAAAAAGGAAAGGAACAAATGAGAAGCAATTAAGGTTTTCAAAATGAACCAGGTGGTGGTGGCAGCTCACACTTGTAATTCTATCTACTCAAGGCCTGAAATCCAAGGATTTGGATTAAGTCTGTCTGGGATGAAAATATTACTGTCTGTAACATCATCTCTGTTATCACAGCCCAGCTGATACACTCTGCCCAACAGGTTCCAAACACCAAAGTCCATCTCCTATCTGAAATACTATCAAACGTACTCACATATTATTTCCTCTTTGGGAGATAGTTGAAACATGTACCAGAAACACTTCCCTGGCTTCAGAGTGGAAGTGGAAATATATACTCACTAGAATCCCATCTAGTAAATTACAGTCAATCATCGTTCCTCACATC
This sequence comes from Megascapheus bottae, assembly GCA_024803745.1. Classification (NCBI taxonomy): domain Eukaryota; kingdom Metazoa; phylum Chordata; class Mammalia; order Rodentia; family Geomyidae; genus Megascapheus; species Megascapheus bottae. Next base: position 4,182,738 of record JANJXV010000052.1, on the reverse strand, counting down.
TTGTTAGTTAAATTGAACAATGAGTGTTTGGATCAGAAGCAATGTGTATGAGCATACATGTTGTAAAAGTACTGTAATCCTAGCTACTCAAGATAAGCTGAGAACTGAGGATTCCAGTTCAAAATCAGCCACGCAATAAATTCCATAAGATTTTTACCTCTAATTAACCAGCAAAAAACAGAGCGTTGAATTGTGCTTAAAATGCCACAGCCCTAAGCTTTGCATTAAAGAGCTAGGGGGTAGCATTCAGGATGCCCACTCCCTCCACTCCTTTTTAACATGGTACTAGAATTCCGAGGCAGTGCAATAAGGCAAGAAGCAAGCATAAAGGGGATCCAAGTAGGGAAAGAGGAAATAAAACTATCCCTCTTTGCCGATGACATAATTCTGTATTTAAAGAATCCTATAGATTCTACTCCCAAGCTCCTTGAGCAGATTCAAAGATTTGGAAGGGTAACAGGCCATAAAATGAACCCTCACAAATCAACTACCTTACTTTACGCCAACACTGAGAGGAAAGAAATTCCTTTCACAGTAGCCTCAAAGAAAATAAAGTACCTAGCAATTACCTTAACTAAGAATGTAAAGGACTGTTTAGATGAAAACTTTAAAACCCTAAAAAAGGAAATAAAAGCAGAACTAAGGAAAGGGAAAAACCTCCCATGCTCCTGGATTGGAAGAAGCAACATTGTGAAAATGACAATCTTGCCAAGGGTTATCTACAAATTCAATGTAATACCAATCAACATCCCAATGTCATTCTTTAAAAAAATAGAAGAGGCAATTCAAAATTTCATATGGAATAATAAAAGACCCCATAGAGCAAAAATACATCTTAGCAGAAAGAACAGAGATGGAGGAATTTCAATTCCAAACTTAAGACTCTCTTACAGAGCTATAATTCTCAAAACAGCTTGGTACTGGCACAAGAACAGGCCTGAAGTCCATTGGAGTAGAACGGCGGACCCGGATATTAAACCACAGACCTATGGCCACCTAATCTTTGACCAGGGAGCCAAAAAAATAGAATGGAAGAAAGATAGCCTCTTCAACAAGTTGTGCTGGCAGAACTGGTTAAACACCTGCAGAAAACTAAAGTTGGATCCTTCTTTGTCACCTTGCACTAGAATTAACTCCAAATGGATCAAAGACGTGGAGGTAAAAGCTGACACACTGAAAAGTTTACAGGAAGGAATAGGAGATACACTAGGCCTCCTTGGCACAGGTCGAAACTTTCTTAATAAGGACCAAGAATCACAACAAATCAGAGAAAGGCTGGATAAGTGGGAATGCATTAAACTGCAGAGCTTTTGTATGGCAACGGATATAGCTAGTAAACTAATCAGGAAGCCTACAGAGTGGGAGAAGATCTTCACCAACCAAACAACGGACAAAGGCCTCATATCTAAAATATATCAACAACTCAAAAAATTGAATCACTCCAAAACTAACCTCCAAAGTAACACCCATCCCATTAAAAATGGGCCAAAGACTTAAGAGAGTCTTCTCTGAAGAAGAAACAAAAATGGCGTATAGACACATGAAGAAATGCTCCACATCTCTGGTCATAAAAGAAATGCAAATCAAAACAAGTCTAAGATTCCACCTCACTCCAGTTAGAATGGCCAGGATCAGGAAAATGAATGACAACAGATGCTGGAGGCGATGTGGCCAGGAGGGATCAGTACTACACTGTTGATGGGAGTGCAAACTCGTTCAACCACTATGGAAAGCAGTGCGGCAGTGCCTCAAAAGGCAAAAAATAGAACTCCCCTATGACCCAGCAATTCCAGTACTTGGCATTTACCCAACAATCCAGAAACCAGGGCATACTAAACCCACTAGCACAACAATGTTCATTGCAGCACTATTCACCATAGCAAAGATATGGAACCAACCCAGATGTCCCTCAGTTGATGAGTGGATCAACAAGTTGTGGTATTTGTACACAATGGAATTCTATGCTTCTGTCAGAAAGAATGACATCGCCCCATTTGTTAGGAAATGGAAAGACTTAGAACAAATCATATTAAGTGAAGTAAGCCAGACTCAAAGGAACTTAGGCTCAGTGGTTTCCCTCATTCGTCATAATCAGTAGAAACCTTGGGGTCTACTAGCAGAGATTGTCAATAGAGCAAAAGGCCATATATAAGGCCATATAATGTGAAGCTAATTGAAAGGACCTCCAGGATATTGACACAAAAGCCATATAATGAATGATTGTTGTCCTTAATGTATTATGTTGTCTCTCATCTCGCTTGCTGTCCCTTGGTTATCCCATATTGGTATAGTATCTCACTTTGTTATCTGATATATTGAATTTATTTGTATTTGGATATTTGAAATTTGATAGGGAAGGGGGGAAAACCAAGACGGGTGGGGATTGTGGGGTTGGAGGGAAATGGGTACCAAGACATGTGAAAGGGTATCAATGTATGTGAATTAATGCACCTTCTATCTGGCAAATATCATCTAACCCTTTTACTAATTACAATAAAAAATGAAAAAAAAGAAAGTTGTAGTGTGTGGGGAGGATGATGGGGTGAAATACATTTCTTCTTAGAAATTTACCTCATCTGGTTGCCCTGGATTTTCCTGGCCTTCTTCTTAGAGAAAGTTCTGTTATACGGGATTTGTGGCTTGGCAATGATCTAGCATGTACATCTTCGAGTAAGACATCCACCACTTCCATGCCTGAAACTCGAGTTTCCAGACCTTTGGCAACAGCACAGCAACATCTTTCTTCCTCCTGAGCCACAGGCCAAGTGAGCTGGCTTGAGCTGGTTGTTAGGTACAGTTGCTTGGTTACCAGGGTTCCATATTCTGTTCCATTGTGAGGGAGGCAGGGTCACCTTTCAGGGCCCAATGACCAAAGATCCTTGCTCACAAAAGACCTCACCAAAGACATACTGGAGGCTGAATCTCTCCTCCAATCTCACAATATACATGTGGATGTAGTAAACAGCACACCTTATTTGTCCAATCCCAATGTCTTCCACTAGGCCCAACTACCAGTCTGGTCTCAGGCTCAAGGAGCCTTTCTTAGGTAAGATCCAAACTTAAGGGTCAATATTGCCCTCATCCTTTACAAAACATTTGCTTCACAGTGCCTTCTCTGCCTGCATTTTGCCCCTTGTCGAATTTTTTTTGTTTTTGCTAGTCTTGGGACTTGACCTCAGAGTGTGAACATTGTTCTTGGGCTTTCTTTAGGCTTTAGCTGTCCCACCGAGCCACAGCACCACTTGCAGCGTTTTTTATGTATGTGGTGATGAGGAATCAAACCTGAGGCTTACTGCTTGGTAGCCAAGGACTCTACCACTAGGTCAAACACACAGGGCATCTTGCACATATTTTTGACGTCAATCTACTAGGATATTATTAGGGTTCTGTATCCTAATCAATTTTTTCCTGATGATTAGCTTTGCTGTCATGTGTAAAAAATGCAAGAGGGAAAAACACAGAAGAATTAGTGAAATTAAAAAAAAGCATTAGACACAGTTAAGTGTTCATTCTTTGTAGGAGACAGGATATTTGGACATGATGATGATGATGATGATGACTTTATAATTACTATATCAGGGTTGAGAGTTTGGCATAGTGGTAGAGTGCTTGCCTAGCATCCATGAAGATCTGGGTTTGATTGCTCAGTATCACATAGATAGAAAATCTAGATGTGGCACTGTGGCTCAAGTGGCAGAGGGCTAGACTTGAGAAAACCCGAGGAGAGTGCTCAGGCCCTGAATTCAAGCCCCAAGACTGGCAGAAAGATAAAAGAAAATAAAAATGCTTTTTACGAGCTAATTCACTCACAGCATTTGCTTCTGAAATCTTCGCTTCTGCATCTTGTGAAATACCCCTTTCCCTCAACGTAGACAAGAAAAACAGATCCATCCCATGGTCCACTGTGAGGCCACTGGTTGGGCTAAGAGCTAGTCGTGCAGCAACACATAAGTTTTATTCTAATACTTTCCAAACTTTGTACTCAAATATGCTACCTACTTACCAACTTATGTCAGTTATCCTTATGCTATAACTTTTCTTCATTACTACAATATTCTTACACTCCTACGTTAATCCTCTTGCACCTCCCCTGACCTCTCTCATTCTTTTTTTCTATCTCTGGACCTCTGCTCGTCGTTCAACCCTTACACTGCACGGATCTACACTTGATGCCTGTTGAGCAATATTGTATATGTAGGTGGTTAATCATTCTCTATGCTCAGAGGGACTTAAAGACAATAGAGATTGGATTGAGAGGCTTATTGTTTTGGGTATAAATCGCTTATCAGTGGTTGTATTAGGCTGGTCTGTAAGTGCACAAAAAGAAAGAGTGATAATACCAACCAAAACTTGTGAACATCTAGTGTCTGCCAGCTACAGAGGTCTAGGTTGGTTATATCTGAAAAACTATAATCGTATTTAGTAGTAATCTTGCTCCCATTTTCAAATGGGCAGAACAAGAAACTCAGGAAAAATGTCAAATCAAGAAACAACATCCCCCACCCAATGTAAACAGACAATGGAACAGTCACTGGCAAACCTAGAGGAGAGTCTTCCAATTGCTACACAAATGCAATTGATAAACATCATTAATGAAAAATGTGAAAACATAAAGAAAGAGATAATTTAGGAAGCCATATCTGAACAAGAGGAAAGCAAAAACAAGGTGATAAGTGAAAAAGAAGAAGCCATAAAGGAGGCCATAATAAAGGTTTTTCAAAGAAAGATGGATGAATTCAAAGAATCCACAAATAAAAACGTGACCAAACTCCAGCAAATGTCCAAAGAAAATAAAGCTACTGAGCTAACCACTCAAAAGGAAATCAAGGAGATAAAGAAATCCATACATGATCTAAAACAAGGGATGCAAGGCATCAAAAGTGAGCAATTAGAAGCAAGGGAGATGAAAAATAAAGTAGATAGCTTTGATAGCAGGTTAGACATTGCAGAGGAGAGAATTTCCGTGGCTGAAGATAATTTAGGTATTATAAAAACAGAAAATGAGTCAATCCAAATCTAGGAAATATGAGAGAGCGCTTCAGGAGGTCCAAGATACAATTAGGAAGCCTAATTTAAGGCTAGTTGGTACTGAGGAGGGCGTGGAGAAAGAGGTCAATGGTATTGGAAATATACTTCAGGGAATCATCTCAGAGAATTTCCCAAATATCCAGAAGGGCAGGCCCATCCACATACAAGAAGCTTTTAGAACCCCAAACAGACCTGACCAGAAAAGAACATCCCACCGCCACATTGTGATCCGAACTGGATCAATAGAAACGAAAGAAAAGATCCTAAAGGCAGCCAGGGAAAAGGGATCAGTAACCTATAAAGGAAAACCAATCAGAATAACCCCAGATTTCTCAGCAGAGACCGTGCTAGCACGAAGTGACTGGAAGCATATATGTCATGCCCTTAAATCAAATAACTACCAACCAAGAATACTGTAGCCAGCTAAGCTCTCATTCATAACTGAGGGAAAAATAAAAACATTCCATTCCAGGGAAAAGCTGCAACAATATGTCGAAACAAAACCAACACTACAGAGAATTCTCAACGAAGCTCTATACATACAAAACCAAAATAAATGCATTATGGGGAAAGAAATGGCACCTAAACAGCATACCATCTAAGGACCACAAGAACTGTCAAGACACAGGCCCTACTAAAAGCTTTTAAAAATGGTAGGAACTAATAAATATCTCTCAACCCTAACTCTCAATATCAATGGACTTAACTCTCCAATTAAACGCCATAGGCTGTCTAGTTGGATCAAAAAGCAAGAGCCATCGTTCTGCTGTCTTCAAGAGACATATCTTACCCAAAAACCATCATCTTTTGAAAGTGAGAGGTTGGAATAAATTCTATCAAGCTAACTGCCCCGTTAAACAGGCTGGAGTTGCCATCCTCGTATCAGATAGAATAGACTTCAAACTAAAATTAGTAAGAAAAGACAAAGAAGGTTACTACATACTACTAAAGGGATCTTTCCTCCCGGAAGACATAACGATCCTAAATATTTACACACCAATTTGAAGGTTCTCAAAAGATTGAAGATTCTGACAGTGTAAGTTAGATTCCGGCATTGATATTAAATAATGCAATGAGTAGGGATTTATATTTGAAATATCACTGTTGGCAAAATCTAACACACATTTGCTTAGTATTTGCTTTTAATTTCCCAAGAAGTTCAGTACAAGCCAATATGTGTGGCATATATCGACTGGGAAAATTATTCAGAGTATGTGACTCTTTTGAACAGGAGTCAGTGAAAAGATACAGAAGCAGGATACCCATATTGTGATAATTTGTATCTTTTGCATATTTTGTGTTTGTTATTATTTCCATTTGTAGTGTACATTTATAGGTAAAAACTTTTAAAATGTTTAGAAACAATTTGTTATTTCAACAGCAAAAAAAAGACATTTATATGCCTGATAAAATTCACAGAATCCAAATTTTTCCATATTATTTTTTTTTGTGGTTCATAGATCTTGAACTCAGCCTGGGCACTATCCCTGAGCTCTTCATCTCCAGGCTACCACCTTACTCTGGAGCCAAGCCCCACTTCCCATTTTCTAAAAGTAAATTGGAGATAAGTGTCTCAGGTCTTTTTGTGCCAGGATGGCTTTAAACCTTGATCCTCAGATCTCAGCCTCCTGAGTAGCTAGGATTATAGTAGTGAGCCACCACCCCATCATGCTCAGCTTTCTGGTTTTTTTTAAACAAGCCCTTTGGCTGAAACTCGGTCTGAGCACTGTCCTTCAGCTTTCCTCAAGCCTAGTGATCTTCTACTTGAGCCACAGCACTACTTCTGGTTTTTTCTGTGTATGTGGTACTGCGGAATTGAACCTTCGTCTTCATACAAGCACTCTACAACTATGCCAAACTCCCAGCCCCTCCACATTAGTTTTTATGATAGATCTTTCCATGCATCCAGGATGGCTAGAAATCCTTCTTGAGTTTCCCAAGATCAGGGAGTATAGGTGTGTCCCATCCTGTGTGGCTACATAACCACTGTTTAGGGTACAGTTCTCTCTTCATTCTACCCATCTAGAGCAATTTTCTTCTTCCATGTATAATCATTAAACATTCAGCTCCTGTTCCTCTCTACTCCATTCTCTGGAACCATCGTGCTTTTTGGCTCTAAGGGTTTGTTGATCCTTGGAAGCTCTGGAAGGGAAAACATACCCTAGCTCTTCCTTTATGACTGCTGTATTTTTAGTTTACTGTAATCAAGATTCATCTGTAAAATATAGTAAAATGTTCTTCCTTTTCAATGCATTGTTTTGCATATTTCTATCTTTTGATTATTATTAATAGTTGTGAATGGATTCTCCACATATTTGTTCTAGTCTCTGCTTTCTCTTCCGTTAGGTACAAATCTAGAAATAGAAGTGTTGGACCATATTTCTATGTAATTCTATATTTAGTACTTTTTTTAGCACTCTCCACGCAATTTTTGATTGTTTTATATTCCTTGCAGAACTATTCCAAAGTTCTACTTCTTCTCACTACCTTCCCAGTAATAGTTAGACTTTGAAAGTTGTTTTTTTGTATGCGTGTGTGTGTGTGTGTGTGTGTTTGTGTGTGTGTATGTGGATCTTTTTGTTTAAAACTATATTTATATTAATATACTTAAAGTAAAGATTTCATTGTAATTTTAATTTTTCTCATGACTGTTAATATTGAACTTCTTTCTACATTTTGAACTACTATTTCTATATATTCTTTTTAGAAAATCCTCTCCAATCTCCAATTATTTTCCCTTTTTTTGTGGGGTAGTGGGGAAAGTCATGGGGCTTGGACCTTGGGCCGTGAGCTCTTTAGTTAAGGCTATTGTCCTACCCTGAGTATTGCCCCTCAGTTCTTCTGCTCACAGCTCCCTACCACTCTTCCCATTATATACAGAACAAAGGTCATCCTCAGTCTTTTTGAAAAAGTAAAACATACAGTAAATTTGTAGTATAAAACAGCAAGAAATAAATTTCTTTCCAGGTGCAGTGCCTTATACCTGTAATCCTAGCTACTCAGATATCAGGCTGATATCTAAAGATTTGGTTCAAAGCCAGCCTGGGCATTAGAAAGTCTATGAGACTCTCATCCACAGTTAACCACTAGAATATGGGAAATGGCACTGTGGCTTCATAGGTAGGGTGATAGCCTTGAGTTGAAGAGCTCAGGAACAGTACCCAGGCCCAGAGTTCAAGCCTTACAAATCCCCCAGCCAAAAAAAAGAAAAAAAAGTTTCTTCCCCAAGTGATTATTATGCCAGCCATAGAACATTAACATTCTTGGTGTACTTCACAGTATTATTACTTGATACCCTAAGATTTTGCAATATTCTCAGAGTACCAGCATATGTCATCATATAATGTAGTTCCTTTTCAATGGAATAATTCCATTTATAACCTAAATCTACTCCCCTGACTTATTTTTTTGATACCACAATTGCTCTACTATGATATGCCACAAGCCATTAAACATTTTATGGTGGGTAATTGGAAAGGAGTCTCATGGAATTTTGTGCCAGGCTGGCTTTGAACCATGGTCCTCAGATCTCAGTCTCCTGAGTAGCTAGGATGACAGGCGTGAGCCACCAACACCTGGCTTGCCTTGTTATTTTTTTGTGGGTCTTGGGACTTGAACTCTGGGCCTAGGCACCATCCCTAAGCTTTTCAGGTCAATAGTTAGTCTAAACATTTAAGTAAAGGAATACAATTCCAACAAAAAAAAGAATAAGATTCCACACATGGTGTGTTTATAACTCAGTGCTAATTACTTGATGAAAATGTGCCATTCCAGAAGCTGGTGTCATTTGATGATGTAGCTGTGGACTTCAGCTGGGAGGAGTGGCAGCATCTGGACAATGCTCAGAGGACCCTGTACAGAGATGTAATGCTGGAGACCTACAGCAACCTGGTGTCCTTTGTGAGCAAAAGTCAAATTCACTTGCAAGGCCAAGTGCCTTGTTATTTTGCAGATACGTGAATGTTTATGAAACTTTCAGTACTATTTAAATGAAAGATTCCAGGCCCTGAGAAGTATCATTACTTTCTAAAGAAAACCTAAGGTAATTTTGTACTCATTCTTCAGCATACCTTCAGGATACTTTGACAACAGTTCTAAATTATGTTTCCTCTAATGGAGACGACATTCCAAACTTACACAGTAATTGTAAGTGGATAAACCATCCAGAATAGAATATATATCATTATTGGAAATAGGATCTACAAATCACTAAACAGTGAGTTTATAATGGAAACCTGGCACTAGGTGCAATGTTTCATGCCTGTAATCTTAAAATATTCAGGAGGAAGAAATCTAAGAATTCTAATTTGAAGCCAGCAATGGCATAAAAATTGCCATGAAACTCTGTATTTCCAAGTAACCCCTCAGAAATGTTAGTGGAGTGTCAAGAGTTTGACTTTGTGGTTGAGTGCTTGCTTAGCATGCATGAAGACCTATGCATGTAAGTGGAGCTGGGACTCAAACTGGTATTTTTCTAGCCTTGAGCAAGACAGCTAAGTTTATGCCATACAAAATGAATCCAGAGCTGGGGAAGAGTCAACCATGGAGCCAGTGAGAAATGAGAAAAAAGATTTAATAGATAACTTGTGAGTAGGATGTCTGTGAACTTAAAGCAATGATGACACAGCATAAGCAATAATTCTCTACTGTTTCTAATTTACAGGTCCCTGTGTTCCCAAACCTGTATTAATTGACAAGCTAGAGCACTGTGCAGAACTCTGGATAGGAAATTCCTCTGACAAGAATATCACAGGTGAGTGAATGCATCTTCATATTGATGTTGGAGCCTGAGCCCCATTGGTAAGTTCATGTTGTGATGTACTGATCAATAATATTCTTAGTTACCCTAAATCCTGTGTGGAACCTATGGAATTCTTTGTGAATGAATCAAGAATCATTTTCTTTTCCCAATCCTATGCCTGGTCTCAGGGACTGAGCATGGTCCTTGGGTTTTCTCAAGGCTAGCTCTCTACTTCTTGAGTCATAGCACCACTTCTGGCTTTTTCTTTGTATGTAGTACCAAGGAACTGAACCAGGTCTTTGTGCATGCTAGCCCAAACCCCCGGCACCAAGAATCATACGGTGATATGTCGAATTCTATGTGGCAGTAGAGTTAAAGTTAGATTTCTCTGTAGAAATCACTGTGAAACAAAATAAAATGAGAAAGCCATGAGCCCGTGGCTCATGCCTGTAATCCTAGCTACTTAGGAGGCTGAGATCTGAGGATCAAGGTTCAAAGACTGACCTATCACAAAAATACCTTACACTCTTCTCTCCAATGAACCAATAGAAAATGAGAAGTAGGGTTGAGGCTAAAGACATAGGGCAGTAGCCTTGAGCTGAAGAGCTCAGGAAGAACAGCCAGGTCTAGAATTCAAGTCCCATGACTACAAAACAAGAAAGAAAGAAAGAAAGAAAGAAAGAAAGAAAGAAAGAAAGAAAGAAAGAAAGAAAGAAAGAAGAAAGAGGGAAGAAAGAGGGAAGGAAGGAAAGGAAGAAAGAAAGAAAGAAAGAAAGAAAGAAAGAAAGAAAGAAAGAAAGAAAGAATGATCTTTCATTTCTTTAAAACTAAGACTATAAATGATTGAGCAAACAAGGAGTAAGTCAGGGCATTATTCACTGATGAGGATAATATCTTTTTGCTGGTAGGAAGAGACTGGTATTCAGAACCAGATCTTTCCACCAGAAATTGAGCCTAGTGGTAGAGTGCTTGCCTAGCATGCACAAAGACAGAGGTTTGATTCCTTATTAGCACATACATAGCAAAAGCCAGAAGTAATGATTTCATTGGTAGGGTTCTAGTCTTGAGAAAACCCAAGGACAGTGGTTAGGTCTTAAGTTTAAACTCAGGAATGAAAGGAAAAGAAAAACAACAAAGTTTCAATCAACATAAGAAAATTAACTAGACAATGAGCTGGGGATTTTCTGGTCTTCCATGGTTCTGAGGGACAGGAGTGTTAGAAAAGGAATTTTTATAAGACTTCAAATGGAAAGAAACAAATTTCAAAATTCCCACAAATACCTAAATTGAGACTTTAGTGAGAAGTTGTAACTGAAGGGATATAGGTGTAAGTCCTTACTCTCAAGAATCGTTCTTGCTTGGATGAAAGGCAAACAGACATATACACCAAACTTGTGGCCGCTGAATCTAGAAAAAATTCGTGTTCCTCACTTAATGGTTAATAAGCAAACAGCATTGAAACTGGCTAAGGTAATCCTATCTGCTACTCAGGACCTGAGACTCTTATCTGTAGTTAACTCTAGAAAACAGGAAGTGGGGCTGTAGCTCAAGGATAGGGGTTATACTCTTCTGCTGAAGTGTTCAGGGACAGGGCCAAGGCCTATGAACTACAAAAAAAAAGAAAAGAAAAGAGAAGAAAGTTTTAAAAAGATGCAAAACAGCACAATATTTAGATTATTTCTCAAAAATAAAAGAAAGGCAGCTATTCCTCAATGTATAAACAAAACAGTATTTCAAAAAAAAACAGGTGCAGGTATGCTATAGTTAGTACTCAGCTTAAAACTGTAGCAATACATAGATGGGTAATTACAATAAATATTTCCTGTGATATAAAAAGAGAACTAAAACACAGAAAAACCTTATTGGTCATTGTAAAATATCATTTTCTTAATATGTTAGGGAGAAAAGCATATATTTCTCACAAATCAATTTCCACTTTTATATTTTAAAATATCTAACACTTAGGATGGGAAAGTAAAGTCATTACCTTTACAGTAAGGAATATTTGTATCTCATGTATGTTTGTGTCTTTTTTTCTAGGACTCATTTTAGATGTCCAGGTAATGGAAAATGTGTTCAAGACTTGCCAGGAAAGTCCACATGAATGTCTATGTGAAGTAGCAGTTGCAAGTAGTATCGAAGTGGAGGAAAATGTGAGATTTGCAAGAACTTTAAATTTGAGCTCTACACATAATCTAAAGCTGATTAGTAATAACGGTAACAACTTAGGGGTGAGGACTGAGGAGTTCATTAAGTGTCAGAACATGCTTCTGTCTCCTAAGCCTGATGAGATGCATGATGCATATAGATCTCGTATGACTCCTGTTCTTAAAAAATCCATCGGATATTCAGAGCATTTTATTCATGATTGTGACAGTCCAAAAGATCTGCAGTATCATAATTCTGTTCTCCCTGCCCAAGATATTCTTCAGGGAGGGAGGAAAACTGCTAAATGTACTGTGTGATGAAAAATATTGTACTTAACACCGACCATCACTACACATCCGAAAATGTACACAGGATAGACTCCTCATACATGTAGTGAATGTGAGAAATCTTTCAGTAATGAAATACGCCTTACAATACCTCAGAGCAAATATCCTGAGATAGGTGATGCGTACATCAAGTGTGAAAATTAATTTCTGAGAAGTCAGACCTGACGCTCCAACCTCGATCTCCAAGAGAAGACAAACCTTATGAATATGAGGAACGTAATAAAATTTCTGCCCAGAATTCAGCTCTCAGCACACATCAGAGATCTCACACAGAAGAGAAATCTTATGAATGGGATAAATGTGGGAAGACTTTTAGACTGAAATCATACCTCACTTTGCACCAGAGAAGACACACAGAACAGAAACCTTATGAATGTAACAAATGAGAAAAGTCTTTCACCCAGAAGATACACCTTCGAGTTCATCAAATAACACACACAGGAGAGAAATCTTATAAGTGTAATGAATGTGGAATGTCTTTCCAAGGGAAGGGAAAACTTCGTGTTCATCAGAGAATACACACAGGAGTGAAATCTTATGAATGTATCCAATGTGTAAAGTCTTTCCGACAGAAATCTTCCCTCAAATTGCGTCAAAGAACACACACAGGAGAGAAAACTTATGTGTGCAACAAATGTGGAAAGACCTTCAATTGGAAGTCATATCTTGATGGGCATTATAGAAAACACACAGGAGAGAAAACTTATGCATGTAGTGAATGCGGAAAGTCTTTCAAATGGAAGGTAAAACTCCATGTTCATCAGAGAATATACTCAGGAGAAACACCTTATGAGTGTAACATATGTGGAAAGTCCTTCACACAGAAGCCAAACCTCAACATGCATAAGACAATTCAAACAGGAGAAAAACCTTATGAATGTAACCGATGTGGAATGTCTTTCAAATGGAAGTCTTCCCTCAAATTGCATCAGAGAACACACACAGGAGAGAAACTGTACGAGTGCATCAAATGTGGTAAGACCTTCAGATGGAAGTCACATTACAGGAGGCATAACAGAATTCACACATATTAGAAACCTTAGGAATATAACCAAAGTTGAAAGTCTTTCGTGCAGTATTCACCCTTCAGGAAGTGTAAGAGAGTTCACACATATGAGAAGCCTTAGCAATGTAATAAATAGGAAAGACTTTTTAGTCTGTGGAAGAAAACTCAGCTTGTGTCACAGAACCAACACAAGATAAAACCCTTAATGAATGTACAAATGTTCAGTCTTTTCCCCAGAAGGCACAAGTCAAGATTTATCACTAAACACCCACAGGATAGAATCCTATGAAGAAAATTAAAGGGAAATTTTTTTGAAGAACTCATAGTTGAGTTTGCATGATACCACACAGACACAGGATAAAAATCGTATGAATATAAGAATATGAAAAATCCATCATGAACGCATGACTAAGTATAAAATGCACATAGGAGAGAAAAACCTTATGAATATTACAAATGTGGAAAGTGTTTGACCTGGAAGGCATACTTCTGTGTTCATCACAAACCTGATTCCCATAGAAGAAAAGAAAACTAATGAATACAACAAATGTGCAATGACTTTTAATCAGAAGTCAGTCTTCAGTACATTTCAGAACATACACAATAGAGAAATTCTGAGTAATGAAAAACATTCAGCTATATATAGAATCTCTGTATATGGGAGCATTAAGGTAAGTCTTCTAAACAAAGTCAACCTTCAGCAAGCATTAAGAGCACTCACAGAAGAAATAATAGCATGTAGGAAAACCTTTGTCAGGAACCTCTAAAAGCTGACTGTGTGGCTTAGTGGTAGAGTGCTAACCTATCAAGGATGAAGGCCTGGGTTAGATTCCTCAATACTACGTGAAAAGAGCAAGCCAGAAGCAGCACTGTGGTCCAAATGGTAGAGTGCTAACCTTGAGCAAAAGTAGCTCAGTCCCTCAGTTCAAGCCTAAGGATGAGAGAGAGAGAGAGAGAGAGAGAGAGAGAGAGAGAGAGAGAGAGAGAGAGAGAGAGAGAAAGAGAGAGAGAGAGAGGAAGAGAGAGAAAGAGAGAGACAGAGAGAGACAGAAGGAGAGAGAGAAAAAGAGAAAAGAGACAGAAAGTGAGAGAAACAGGAACTTCTAAATTGTACAGAGATAGAGAAGGAGACAGAAACTAATTTCTAAACTTTACAGTCTTTCTATTTCCTTACAAATTCGTCTATGTCATTCTTTCTGACAGAAGCACAGAATTCCATTGTGTAAAAATACCATATTTGATCTACTCATCAACTGACGGGCATCTGGGTTGGTTCCATACCTTTGCTATAGTAAATAGTGCTGTGATAAATGTTATTGTTCTAGTGAATTTAGTATGTCCTATCTGGACGATTGGCAAGTAGTGAAATTGCTGGATCACAGGGGAGCTCTATGTTTAGTCTTTTTGGGATACTGCCATAGTGCTTTCCATAGTGGTTGAACGAGTTTGCAATCCCACCACAGTGTAGTAGTGATCCCTCCTGGCCACATCCCCTCCAGCATAAGTTATTAGATTTCTGGATCTTGGCCATTCTAACTGGAGTGAGGAGGAAAAGGGAAAGAGGAACTGAAACTTTCTCTCCTTACAGATGACATGATTCTGTATTTAAAGAACCCTATAGTCTCTACTCCGAAGCTGCTTGAGCTTATATAAAACTTTGGTAAGGTAGCAGGGTATAAAATTAACCTTCAATGTCAACTGCCTTCTTATATGCCAAGAAACGAGAGGAATGAGGCAAGAATCAGGATAGCAACTCATTTTGCTATCAAAGAAAATAAAATACCTAGGAATTAACTTAGAATGTAAAGCACCTTTTTGATGGAACTATAAACCCTGGAGAAGGAAATTAACGCAGAACTGAGGAAATGCAAAAACCTATGCTCCTGGTTTGGAAGGAGTAATATTGTAAAAATGGCCATCTTCAATCAATATCCCAATGTCATTCTTTAAAGAAACAGAAGAGGAAATCCAAAATTTCACTTGGAATAATAAAAGACCCCTTATAGTCTGTCTTCTTGCATGATACATAATGTTTAATCTCACCTTCTCCACCAAAATCTCACCTTTCTCATTGAGACATAGGTGGCCCTGTTTACTAGCAGCAAAGGCTCAAACGTGCAGTTTCAGGTGTCACCACTGCCTCTGTTACTGGATAGATCCAACTCTGTCATCGATTCTGAGGTCTGCTCTGGGAGTCTTGGTCACTAGTTGTTCTGTGGCATCTGCTGCCAGCCTGTGCCTATTTGCTACCTTTTCTCCAGCAGCCTACAACAGGGAATGAATTTCACGGGCTGATGCTCTCCTTCATATGCAGGTCAGGATGATCCCAATCCTCCCTCATCTTCCTCTTCCAATTTTTGGGAAAAAATGTGCTGGCAGAAGTCCTCAGGTGTGGCGCATGGCTGATGCACACTTTTAATCCAGGCTGGTCAGGAGGCTGAGATCTGAGTATGGAAGTTCCAAGTCACCTAGAACAGGAAAGTCTGATAGATTCTTACTACCAAAAATAAAAACAGCTGGGAATGGAGTTTGGGCTCAAGTGGTAAAGGGCTAGTCTTGAGTACAAATGCTTAGTGCCCAGGCCCTGAGTTCAGGCTCCAGCACTGCCAACAACCTCACGTCAGTGAGATTTTAGCTTTATCCATGTAGGCACATCTCACTGGAATCTTTGCTGGTAGAGATAGTCTTCATAATTTTGACTCAAGGTAAAGGTCCTCCTGGGGTAGTACACAAAAGATGTCACGGAGAGAGGAGCCCCACTTGCTCCAGGTTTGAAGATGGCATAGGTCAAGCCAGCATGGAGTTGGCACATCAGTCTTTTTCCTAGCACCACCCACCAGTGAATGTCAAATGACATTGATTGTTGTGGGATTGTGTGGTTGAAGTGCCTCATTAAGGGCAGTGTTAGCACATCCAAACTTGGATACCAGGAATGCTGAAATCTCAAAGCTAAGATTTCTGTTGGCTACAGAAATGCTGGTGTGTCTGTGATTCACTAAAAGTTCAGGTGCAAAGATTCTGAAGCTTGATGCCATGTGTTTATTCCATTTAGTAAAATTATTTTAATGCACTGTATAAGTTAAAACATTTGATAAGAGTCAGGGGTAGTGAAAACATTGTTCTTGAATTCAGGTGTCTGGCAAGGTAATGGGGGGGTGTTGGTGGCTGGGACTATGAAGCTGGAGCTGCTATCAAACCATGGATCATGTTCCTCTTTGTCTGGGAGAAATGACTCCAAAGATGAAATTTGAATGGTGAGGAAAAGATGATGATGTACTCAGGAAATTTCTCCTAATCAAATGCTCATGTGGAAGTGGGATGGGGGCTGGGCATGTCTGAGGCAGAGCTTAAGGGGGCTTCTCATGGCGTTGAGAACGTTCCTTGCGACTTCAAGCATGCAGCAGGGTGTTTTAGATGACCATTGTGAGATGGATGGAATAAGACTGGAGACAAGATGAATGCTGGGATCCTGCAATGCTCTTGCATGAGTGGCTGGTGGCTCACCTGAAAGAACTAATTATGTCTAAAAAAGAAATCAGGAATTTGTTTTGATTAGATAATACCTGTAATCCGAGGCATATTCAGGATCCTGATCTTAGTATTGTGGTTTAAAACCAACCCAGCAAAGGGAAAAATGCATGAGACTCATACTCCCAGTTTAGAGCAAGAACAAAGATTGAAGTAGAGCTGTGGCTCAAGAGCTAGAGTGCTACCTTGAGCAAAGAACAGCTAAGAAAAAGCTCCTGGTTTTGAGTTCAAGGCCAGGAATGAAAGAAGGAAGGTAAAAAAGAGAAGGATGTGAGGAAGGGAAATATATAAATGAAAGAGAGAAGGAACTAGAAATTTAAAACTAGAGAATATTTAAAAGTCATCAGTCCTTCTAAGAAAAGTGTTGGAGTATGGGTTCTATATGTGGTGAACTGGAAGCCAAGCAGTGACTTGTTAACCAAAGAGTCACCATGATGAGCAAAGGATAGAAATCTGCATGAGCCTCTTAGCGGATGGAGTGACAGAAGAGAACCTCAGCTCCCATCCCATAGTTAGAAGTATATAGAGATGGGGAAGTTGGCATCACCTTGATGTCATTGTGTCCATGGAGACTGGAAGCCATGGCTCTGTGAAAGCACAATGTTCTGGTTACTGAGCTGAGAGGCTGAGGAGAGCCAAGTCCTGGCCATGAAGAAATCAGAGTGGCAGCAAAGCAACTCTGCTGCAGTGTGTGCCTGCTTGGCTGTTCTTATTCTGTGGTGGATCAGGCCGCAGCGGGTGATAGTAACTGTTTTGTGGTCACAAGCCCTTCACCAAGAGCTTCCTCTGAGATCCTCATAAGCTAGAGGGTGGCTGGTGGTGGGATGTGTGTGGGGTGGAAGTGACAGAGGGATGGACGCATGGCAAGGTGGGTGAAGAGATGAGAGGAATGATGAGAGCCCAGTTCATTGGTTTCCAAGGTTAATCGGTGGGAGGTAGAGAGGCATGATGGAGGAATGATGGAGGCAGGGGAAGGTGGTGACAGAGTGAGGCCATCTGTAGTGCCAGCCTGGCCATCATCTGAAGCCCATAGGCAGCTTCCTGATCCTTCACTTAGTCCTGCTCCTTGTGGAGGGAATGTCACGTGTACCCAGAGCTAGGGGTGGGGCAATGTTAGTAGCACCTGGAGAACCATTGGCCTCTACCTGGGTGAGGGGTGGTTATGGCTCCCATGCTGGGTGGCCTGATAGCTATGGAACAGATCTCTCCTTAGCTACCACAGTCAGTGGCTGCTCTCCATCTAGGGTTAGGGCACCTGCTCAGCCATCAGGACACCCCATGCCAGGACAGAGGCCTACAATTCAGATGGCAGCACAGGGGTGAAGATGATCTCACCGTAGCCCTAGTTACATGGCTGTCCCTGCATGCAGGACAGGATGAGCTGGGGGAAGATGTTCTCTGTGTTTTTCCACAGCCTATCCCGGCCTCTTCTTGTGTCTGATTAGACCAAGAGAGTACCAGGTTCCATCTCATAGTCCTGGTTCTTTTTCTTTTACAGTCATGAGGCTTGAACTCAGGTCCTGGGTACTGTCCCTGAGCTCTTTTGCTCAAGGTTGATGCTCTACCATTTGAACCATAGTGCCATTTCCAGCTTTTCCTTTTCATGTGGATCTCTGATATGTCCAGTTCTGTGCCTGCAGGGAGGCACTCACCCCACAGACAGAGCCACATCTGCTGTGACTGTGACTGCCCACAACCCTCACACCGACTCCTTGCACACCCCTCGACTCCAGTTTTAGCTCCTCTTGGACTGGGTGTCCAGCCTAACCCTTCCTACACTCACAAAGGGTCTACAATTGTCTTCCCAGGGTCCTTTCTTCTGCCAGCCAGAGTACAGACTGTGCACATCTTGATGATCACAGAGCTCAAAGCCAAAGGCTGAGATGCAGAAGGGGGTGAATCAGTAGCTGCACAGGGCCCATGGATCATCCTGTGCATCCCCCAGCCTGTGACTTCCCCCACCCCCTTGGCAGGGAAGCTCCATGCCCACATCCTGATCGCTGGTCCCCTCCAATTCCATTCTCGCTTGGATTTTGCAGACTGTCTACCATCAGGATCTAAAATTCTATTCATCACTTTATGTCCTTATCACTGATTTGCTACTTTGGCAGGATCTCCCCGTGCCTGGAGAGTGGGCATGTCATGTACTCTCTGTGGAGAAGTTGCCCCAGGAGAAGAAATATGCACTTCATGTGAGTGTTGGACAGGGCAGGAGGGCTCCATAGGATCAGAAGCCACAGGAGGGGTGCAGATGGGGGAATGCTAGGGGCCCCAGGGGACAGTGGGAGTTAGGGCACAGTTGGTTGCTTCTGCAGGGTAGACACCGCTTCACAAACCCAACAGAATGAGGTTCACATTACAGATGTCAGAGACAGTGCAGATTGCCAATGGGCGCAGGGGTCACTGTCAATCCCAGATGCTGGCTGCATGCTGGGATGCACGCAGAGATGTTTTCAAGATCAGATAATGAGGATGTTGCAGGGTGTAACAATTCTTTTCAGATGGCTCTCTAGCTCTCTTGAGTTTCATCTCTATCTTTGGCTTTTTCTTGGCAGTTAACTGGAAATGAGAGTTTCATGGACTTTCCTTTCTGGACTGGCTTCAAACAGAAGCTATGCACAGTTTTCAAACCATACCCTACTGTAGAAGGGAAGCTTGATCTGGTGCTTAACTGGGTTGCACTTTGGCTCCGTTTGCTATGCCTCATGGGAGGGGGCTCATCATTTATAGACTAAGATCTCATGACCTTCAAAGCCAAATGCTACCTGAAAGTTCAGGGTCCCAGCCTATGTGTTGGGCCGGGGTGAATACATTCTCTGTTATGCTGGGTCATCAACCCATGTTTTAAGCTGGAAGTAGGCAGTGCCACATTTGATAAGAACATCTGCCAGAGATTGTCACCTCATGAAAGCAGATTCTAAATTTGTATTCCATTTCCTGTGGTGGAGAAATCCCCTCCAACTTAGACAGGCTCACATCCACCTGCAGGTCACACTCCTAATGCACCCTTGAGTGTCCTCATGGTATTGGGATCTAAGTTTGTAGGGAATGCTGCTTTAGTCCATGAATTAGCTGGACAAGTGATGACAAACGTGTTGTGGATTAATATGAGAACAATTTAAGAAGTCCTGGAGGAGCATCAACCTGACCCTCTGTGGTGCTATAAATCTGATAGGATGTTCCAGACTGAGAAACAATCACATGGCTTTGTGTTTGGCATCCAGACAAGTGAGTGCATGTCTTAGCTGTCAGCCAATACAGAGGAGGACATGAATAAGTGGGTGGAAAGCATCTGTCAGACCCCTGTCTGGGGGAAGGTGGAGAGAACATAGGAAGTTAGATACCATGCCTGTGGTGGGGCCAAAAAAAGGGTAAAAGAGGCAAAGGAACCAGGTACTGGTAGCTCAAGACTGTCATCCTAGCTACTCAGGAGTTTGAGATCTGAGGATCACAATTCAAAGCCAGCCCAGGACAGAAACTCCATTAGACTCTTATCTGCAATAAACTACTGAATGCAAGAAGCTCAAGCTCAGTGACAGCATCCAGGCCTACCGTTTAAAACCGAGGACTGGCAGAAAAAAGTATCAAAGGACAAGAAGCTGGCCAAAAGTTAGAGGGACTCTATCTTGACAAACAATACAATGGTAAGTTGCACTCAGAAGACTTGCACAAAATCTGGAAATGCCTGAGACCTATCTATGTATGTTTCCTGTTTGTCTAAATACATATGTTTATGCATTAATATATTAGTATAGAGAGACAGATCAATACATATGACTATACATATATACATAGCCAGACACTTATGGGTGGGTGGTATACTGTGTGAGAGTTTGTGTTTGTGTTTTGTGGATGGCTATCTCTGTTTAAGAAAGATAGAAAATATGTAAATATCTTTAAAAAAACTTGAAAAAAATATAGAGAGACATAAGCTCTTGAGGGAATCTGAAATGACAAGATTATTCACAGGCACGTTTATCCTTATGGATTCCTCAGCAAGTTTTAATTTTTTTCATTATTTTCTTTCTTTTTTTGAACCAGTGCTAAGGATTTCTCTCAGGGACCAGGTGCTGCCAATTACTAATTTTCTCATGGCTGCTACAAGAGGAACTGAGCCACAGTTCCACTTTTGCCTTATTTATTCGTGCTTAACTGAAGATAAAGATTTCTATCAGTGACTTTCTTTCAGGGGCTGGATTCTAACGAGGATCCCCAGACCTCAGGCTTCTCTATAGCTACAATTAACAATATGAGAACCCAGCACTGGGTTCCAATGCACAGGGCAAGAAATTGAGTGAATCTCTCAACTCCAATTAGCTATAATAAGCTACAAGTGAAAGACCAATACCTTTGAGGAAAAGATGCTGAGGGTTATCACACAGGCCCTATGAGTAAGCCCTAAACCCTGTACACATGTGTGCATGCACACATTGGCAGATACACACACACATGCACACACACAATATCTCAGGCAATATTGTATTTTGAATTAATATCCAAAGATTGGACAACAGGATAGCAAGTAATAAAATCTGTTTTTCTTGTCTACATTGAGGGAAAGGGATAAGTCACAAGATGCAGAAGCGAAGAATTCAGAGGCAAATGCTGTGAGTGAATAACTTGTAAAAAGCACATTTCTTTTCTTTTCTTTTCTTTTGTTTTTTCTGGGGCTTGAACTCAGGGCCTGAGCACTGCTCTTGGCTTTTCCCAAGTCTAGCCCTCTGCCACTTGAGCCACATTGCCATATGGATTTTTATATCTGTGTGATATTAAGGACTCAAACCTAGATCTTCATGGATGCTAGGCAAGCACTCTACCACTGGGCCAAAGTCTAAACCCCGATTAAGTATTTATAAATAGTCATCATCATCATATCAAAATATCCTTTCTCCTACAAAGAATGAACACTTATCTATGTCTGTAAGACTTTTTTTATGTCACCAATGCTTCTGTGATTTTCCCACTTGCATTTTTACAGATGACAGCACAGATATTCATCAGGAAGAAAAATAGATTAGGATACAGAAACCTAACAACGTCCTAGTAGATTGAAGTGAAAAATATGTGCAAGATGGCCTGGGTCTTTCATCTATTTGTAGAGTGCTTGGCTACCACACAAAAAGAGTCTGGTTTGATTCTGCAGTACCATATACATAGAAAACTCTGGAAGTGGTGCTGTGGCTTGGTGGGACAGCTATAGCCTAAAGAAAGCCTAAGAACAATGGTCAGGCTCTGAGGTCAAGTCCCAGGACTAGCAAAAAAATGTGCAAGAGGCAAAATGCAAGCTGAGAAGGCACTGTGAAGCAAAATGTCTTGTGAAGTCTAAGGGGAATAGTGACAGTTAAGTTTGGATCTTACCTAAGAAAGGCTCCTTGAGCCTGAGACCAGGCTAGCACTTACGCCTAGTTAATGACTTGGGATTTGAACAAAAAGGTGTGCTGTTTACTACATCCATATGTGAGGTGGGAAGGGAGATTCAGCCTCCAGTATGTCTTTGAGGAGGTCTTCTGTGAGCAAGGAGCTTTGGTCATTGGGCCTTGAAATGTGACCCTACATCCCTCACAATGGAACAGAATATGGAACCCTGGTAACCAAGCCACTGTATGTGACAACCAGCTCAAGTCAGCTCCCTTGGCCTGTGGCTCAGGAGGAAGAAAGATGTTGCTGTGCTGTTGCCAAAGGTCAGGAGGCTCGGATCTCAGGCATGAGAGATATGGATGTCTCACTTGAAGAAGTAGATGCTGGATCAGGGCCAAGACAAAATTCCAGTATATCAGGCATTTCTCTAGGAAGAAAGCCAGGAAACTCCAGGGAAACTCAGATGAGGTATATTGAGAGGAAACCTATTTGAACCCATCATCCTGCCCACAAACTACAACCTTCTTGTGTGCTTTCAAGTGACTATACTGAGATTAGAGTGTGTCATTTCCAATCTACTCTATACCAATTCCTCAGTGTGAAGTGTGGTCCCATTCCTACGTTTGAAATATCCACTGTTTTGCCAATACAGTGTGATGGTAAGTCAGCTCAGACTCTGAATGAGCCTTGTAACCTATGGATCCTGGAGGAAGGCCTGTTGGAGATGCTGCTGACAAAGCTGATCCCTGCCTACCAGAAAGGTGATCTCTTTTATGTGGGAAACTTCCTGCACAATTTCAAATAGTGGAGGACAATGTAGTAGTTGCTGGAAATTCTCTTGAAAAAGTGAGTGTTCCCCCTCCAAACCCAGGTTTGCTCACCACTCCTGGCCAAGCCTTGGAATACTTGGCTCCTCTCTGAGCCTGTTTGGTTCACTGGGGTGTTCACAGGGGAGCTAAGCATGATACAAGTGCACAAACTACTTCATTATGACTGGGACACCATGCCATTTCATTTCCCTCACAAGCTACTGGAGTCTCAACAGTGTGCTTACTGAGAATTTGGATTTCAGGCATGAGTAAGTGGCTCCCAACTGCAGCCCTCACCTAGGTGACATCCTAGGAAATCCCATTTCCCAGTAAGAAATGAGGTGTCAGTACTAATGGCGGAGGCCTGTGAAATACTGGAGTCAGAGGAAAAGCTGGGGGCTGAATCACTTTTGAGCCATCAGGGAGGGATTGTGATAGCTTTGCCTGTTAGAACCTGAAAGCATTTACATTTTGATGTGTGGTCCAGTGCTGCCACTTGAACCTGAACCCAGGTCTAAATGCCATCCCTTTGGTGTTCAAAAATTAGCACTGTACCATTTGAGTCATAGGTCAAGTTCTGGCTTTTTGCTGCCTAATTGAAGACAAGTGCCTTTAGAGTTTTACTGACTAGACTGGCTTTCCACTGTGATCTTCAGAGCTCAGCCTGCTGGGTGGCTAAGATTAGAGGAATGAGCATTTAGTTCTTTATGTAGAGCATTCACTTATTGATTTATTTAGAGCATTTACTTAGTTAATTTAAGGTGCGTTTACTTTGGACAGATGCACAGAGGCCTCTCTCAGAAGCTTCTGGAAGTGGGGTGTAAAAGTCATCCTGTTCTCGATTGTCTCTTACCCCCCTCCCAGCACATAAGTGCACATCTCTGCAGGACAGCCACAGCATTAGAATCCTGCAAGAAAGGGGCTTTGGTAAAAGGCTCAGGATGGAGAGAGAAGGCTCTCACTTTCCTTGTACCGAATGTGCCCACAGCATCATGTGTTCCATCTATACGATGTGAATGGACTTCTACCCGAGTGATTTCTACGAGTTCAAGAACTGCCACACCCTGACACAACTCAAGCTCTATATGAGGCTCCACATGTCGGCTTTGGACCTGCTCTTCTAAACACAAACTTTTTGACCAGCTGGAGGAATATGTGACCAGTAAGACCAAGAAAAAGTAGAAGTCCTGGTGTGGGTGCCTCAGAACCTGTGAGTAGGAATCCCATGTGGTCTAGATATTGGTTGGCCCTTACTTCTACAGAGCTTGGCAAAATGCCCTTTATGGGTGGTGTCAGCCAGGTAATGTCTGTCCTCTGAAAGGACTCGGGAATAAGCACTCATTAGAAAGACCCTACACCTCCTCAGTGTTCAGTCCAAACTCCAGTTCTACAGGTTCCTCCATTAGATCCTCATGGAAGTTGAGTGACACTTCAACTTGCAGAGTCCACTCTGTCCACTCTGTACCTATTTCTATTCTTAGGTTTGGGTCATCGTGTAAGAGCTTATCCTGAACTCCGGATGAAAAACCCACCAATGGAGCTGGTGACTGATGGAGACTGAGAATCATCACTGCACTCCAGAAAGCATGGGCCTTCTGTAGAAATTACCAAACAGGTTTAGAGTCCTATGGATATACCTTTTGCTCTGAACCCCATGTGTGACACAGTTGAACCTGCAGATACTATGGAGGAAGAAAAAGAGCAGCCAGATTTCCTTCCGTTTCCTTTCACACTCCACCCAGAGTCAGTCCATCTGAGTCAGAGTAACACTCCACTTATTGTGCAAGCTGAAGGGGCACACGCTGGGCTCATGGAAAATGTCCCCATGGGAAGCAGCAAGTGTACTCTCAATACTGGATTCATTGGAGGAAAATGAATCCATCCTCACAGAATATCCAGACCCATCCATCTCACTAAAAGAGACTCAATCTCCATTCGACAAACCAGAATCCATCCCCCTCTTAACTCAGGAAGGACATTCTGTTTCTCATGCGGAAGGAGACCCTTCTGAGGACTCGAAAGTACAATTACTGTCTGAAGGCAACTTGGAGGCCAGTCTGGATTTAGAGCTTCCCTGTCCCCTTCCTAAAAAGACGTCTCTTTATTTGCTCTCATGATTCTTGTCAAGTATTCATTGTATTTACTTTGCTAACTATTAAACTCTCATTGTTAATATTATGGTGTGCAGTTCTTCAGTGCTTATTATACTGTGTTTTATTTTCCACTTATAATGTGAGACCTCAGACACATAGGTCCTGGGTGGGCCAAAAACCAGACAGGTCTGGTCCCATAGAAGACAACCTTACTGGATATACAGGGAAATATGAAATGCATGGAATCACCAGGAATCCAGGCCAGGCCTCCATGGAAAGACAAGTCAGCTACCAAAGCTGAAGGACAGAGCAGATGCCTGGAAATGTGTTTTGTCAATCGGGAGAAGTGCCAGAGTAACTGTAATATTATGTGGGACTCTGTTCTGTGAGTTCAAGTCTGTTTATATATCCATTGTGCTTTGTACAAATATTTAAGAAAATTAAAATTCCACAATAGCATCAAAAATCTACTTTGGCTTTTAATGTTGCCTAGTTGTAGAGTGCTCGCCTAGTATACAAGAAGACCTTGATTCAATTCCTCGACACTGCATACACAGAAAAAGCAGATGGGGCACTGTTGCTCAGGTGTCAGAGTGCCACCCTTGAACAAATGTGGCCAAGGACAGTTCCTGGTCCCTCAGTTCAAGCCGCAGGACTAGCCAAACAAGAAATCATACCATTTTCCACACATTTGGAAATAAATCTGATTTATCTAACCCTACTTCTTTTTTGCCAGTCCAGAGTGTGTGCCACCAAGCCAAACTACTGGCCCCCAACCTTACTATTTTTAATCATTTAATTTTTTTACATAATCATATTTCATGCTGTCTGTATTAATACCATAAACAGTATGCTTAGTGTAATAATGTTAAAGGTAAAACATAAGAAATTAATAACTAAAATTCCTTTTATATTAGTTTTATAGCATTACTACAATTTTATGAGAAAAATTACTTAGAATGTTTATTTTAGAGTTCAAGTAATCCATTTTGATAAATATATCAACCTACATCATTTATTTGAACACATTTTAAACTATTTTTTTCAGGAATGAAAATACATATATATTTGTTGTAAATGAAATTTATGACTTGGGGGGAAAGGAAAGAGAAAATGGGGGAGGGGGTAACAGTGTTTACAAGAAATGTACTCATTACATATGTAACAGCAATCTCTTTGTATATCACCTTGAACAACAAATTTTTTGAAAAGTACAATAAGTTTAAATGTCTACTTTGGGCAGAATTTTTTTTGCCAGTACTGGGCTTAGACTCAGGACCTGAGCACGATCCTTGTTTTTGTTTTTGTTTATTCTTAAGGCGCAAGTTCCATCACATGTGCCACAGCACCACTTTTATCTTTTTTTATCAATGTTGTGCTGAGGAATTGAACTTGGGTCTTCATTCATGCTCGGCAAGAACGCTTCCACTAGGCTTAACTTATGGCCCCAGTGGGAAGGAAGTTTTCCATAAAATATGTAGGAAATATGTACACTAAGGAAAAGCCATCAAAAATAGAAGAAAAATTATATACTTAGATAACAACATGCCAGTATTATGGCAGATCTCTGTAATTCTAGCTTCAAGAGTGGCCTATTTGGACCGGGAGTTGGCTGGCTGAAGTAAAGTGCTATCCTTGAGCAAGCCCTAGGACAGTGCTCTGGCCATGAGTTGAAGCCATAGGACATGCAAAAAATAATAATTTAATGCCCGTGACTGGTGGCTCACCCTGGTAATCCTAGCTACCCTGGAGGATCGAGGTTCAAAGACGGCCCAGGCATAAAAATCTGTGAGAATCTTATTTCCAAGTAATCCAGAAAATTCAAAATGACAATGTGCCTCAAGTGGTAGAGCTCTTGCCTTGAGCTGAAGAGCTTAAGGTAAACATCCAGGCCCAGAGTTCAAGCCCCATGAGTGAAAAAAAGAAAAAGAAAAAGAAAGCCCTTATCTAAGGCTGGAGTGCACACTAGTGGTAGTTTGCTTGCCTAGTATGCACAAAGCCCTGTGTTCAATTACTCTGTACCACTTACACCAAAAAAAAGCTGGAAATGATCTCAGAAGGTTGGGTTCTGAGGATCACAGTTCAAAGCCAGGCCAGACACTAAAGTGCATGAAACTGTTTCTTCCACTTAAGCAGCAGAAAACCAGAAGTGACACTGTGGCTCAAGGTGTTTAAGGTTGTAGCCTTGAGCTGAAGAGCCCAGGGACACTGCCCAGGTGCACAATTAAAGTCTTACAACCAAAAGAGAGACAGAGAGAGAGAGAGAGAGAGAGAGAGAGAGAGAGAGAGAGAGAGAGAGACAGAGAGAGACAGAGAGAGACAGAGAGAGACAGAGACAGAGAGAGAGACAGAGACAGAGAGAGAGACAGAGAGACAGAGAGACAGACAGGCAGACAGACAGAGACAGACAGACAGAGAGACAGAGACAGAGA
Source organism: Megascapheus bottae (assembly GCA_024803745.1). Lineage (NCBI taxonomy): Eukaryota > Metazoa > Chordata > Mammalia > Rodentia > Geomyidae > Megascapheus > Megascapheus bottae. The sequence goes on along the minus strand of JANJXV010000052.1, from coordinate 4,155,248 downwards.
CATCAAACAGTCAGGCACTGCTGGCTGAAGCGTGTAATTCTACATACTATGGAGGCTGAGATTGGAGGATCTTGGTTGAAAGCCCAAAGCCTGCCTGGACACATATGTTTGTGAGACTTACATCACCAATTAACTACCAGAAACCAAAAATGGAGCTGTAGAGGAAGAGCGCTAGCCTTGAGCTGAAGAGGTCAGGGACAGTCCAGGCCCAAAGTCCAAGCAACATGACGAATCAATAATAAAAAAAAGAAGATAGTTAATAGTAATGATGAATAATTTTGGGCTGGGAGTTTGGCCTAGTGGTAGAGTGCTTGCCTAGCATGCACGAAGACCTGGGTTCAATTCCTCAATATCACATACATAGAAAAATGCTGGAAGTGGTGCTGAGGCTGAAGTGGTAGAGGCCTAGCCTTGAGAAAATATAAGGACAGTGCTCAGTCCCTGAGTTCAAGCCCAGGACTGGCCAAATCAAAAGTAGTAGAGCACTGGCATTGAACTGAAGATCTGAGGAACAGCCCAGGCACAGAGTTCAAGCACCGCAAACAACAACAACAAAATCTATGAAATGGCAGTGGTGGATGTAAGCTAAGCAAAAATAGAGTAGAAATTGGTAAAATACATATTTGTGTGTAAGCAAAATAGCCAGACTTATGCATTAGAACAGGATAGCAACTTGAAAAAAAATTTTGTTTTCCATCTCACTAGGTCCTGTCTCTTAATTTATTCAAGTAAGTAAAATGCTGGGTTTTATAATCATTGCTCTGAATATTAGAAAATCATAATATCTCTCATTAACCAACAAAGACCAGGAACTGGGGCTTCGTTGAAATGGCAGAGTATCAGGCAAGAGAAGAAAAAATTGAAGTAAGAACTTGAAGTTCTTGATCCAGAACCTGCATAGTAACAGAGCAGCAGCCTGGTGATGGTACCTCACACCTATAATCTTAGCTACTCAGGAGGCTAAGATCTGAGAATCAAAGTTTAAAGCCAGCCAAAGTACCCAGTTAACTGCCAGAAAAACCAGAAGTGGCACTGTGGCTCACAGATTAAAGCACTAGCCTTGAGCTGAAGAGCTCAGGGACAGTGCCCAGGCCCAGAGTTCAAGCCCCACAATTGACAAAAATCAAACAAGCAAACAAAACTCACAAAGAAGCCTGCAGACCACAGTGGTTCTGCTGAGTCTCTTCTCTATGGGGATCAGGAAACATTTCACTTTTTCTGTCTCTTCCCATCTCAACATTCATACTAAAATAAGACTGTGTTGAAAGTTTCAATTTATAAAAATGTTTTTCATGAAGCACCCTGAAATATTCATCGCTTATATCTCAATTGAAGATAGTTGATTTGGGGCTGCATTGGTACAGTGCTAGCCTTGAGCAGAAAAGGTCAGGGATAGAGCTGAAGCACTCAGTTGAAGACCCAGTGCCAACACACAAAAGAAATTATGCACTTTATACATATTTTCTAATTTCTTAATGAATTTTTCAGTCTGTATAAATATAGGGTACATTCCTTGTTACTTAAGTAAGATTGCTCTTTTTTTTCTTTTTGCCAGTCCTACGGCTTGGACTCAGGGCCTAGACATTTTCATTGGACTCGCTTGCCCAAGGTGAGTGCTCTGCCTCTTGAAACACAGCGCCACTTCTAGCTTTTTTCTGAATATGCGGTACCGGTGAATAGAACCTAGGTCTTCATGCATTCTAGGTGAGCACTCTACCATTAGGCTACATTCCCAGGCAGTGAGATTCCTCTTACAGTCATTGTATGTTCACAGAGTTTGATCTCACACACTGTAGGGCCCTGGTTGGCTTTGACCTGTGATCCTAAGCCCTGAGCCTCCTAAGTAGCTGAAATTAAGTTGTGAGCCAGCATGATGGCTTCCATTCTTTTTTCTACAAAAATATATGTAGTTATCTAAAATATATGTATAGCTGAAAAAAATGAATCTCTCCCAAACAAATCTTCAAAGAAACAACCATCCTATTAAAAGGTGGGCTAAAGACTTAAAAGAGTATTCTCTGAAGAAAAAATTAAAATGGGCTTTAGACACATGAAGAAATGCTCCATATCTCTAGCAATAAGGGAAATGAAAATCAAAACAACTTTGATATTCCACCTGACTCCAGTCAGAATGGCCATTATCAAAAAATCTAATAAGAGATACTGGTGGGGAAGTGACCAGGTGGGATCACACCTACACTGTTGGTGTGAGTGTAAACTCGTTCAACCACTAGGGAAAGCAGTGTGGTGGTTCCTCAAAAGACTGAACATAGAGCTCCCCTATGATCCAGCAAATCCACTACTTGGCATCTACCCAATTGTCCAGAAAAAAGGACATACTAAAGCCACTACCACAATGATGCTCATTGCAGCACTATTTACCATAGCAAAGATATGAAACCAACCCAGATGCCACTCAGTAGATGACTGAATCAAGAAGATGTGATACTTATACACAATGGAATGCTATGCTGCCATCTGAAGGAATGACATCGCCCCATTTGTAAGGAAATGGAAAGACTTGGAAAAATTCATATTAAGTGAAGCAGCCAGACCCAAAGAAACATAAGCTCAATGGTTTCCCTCATTTGTAATAATTAGTTCACATCTAGGACTCTCCTAGCAGAGGATTACAATAACTCAAAAACCTAGGTATATAAGGTCATATAGGATGAGGCTAAATGAAAGGATCTCTAGGATATGGGAACAAGAGCTATATCTTGTGTCATCGTTGCTCTTAATCTTGTGTGATTTTTGTCCTTAATCTACTATGTTATTTCTCATCTCTTATTTTGCCCTTTGGTTAATGTCAGATTGTTACTGTATCTGATTTTCCCTGGCATATTGTATATATGTTTATTTGTTTATGTCAAATAGGAAAGGGAAGGGGGGAAACAAGATGATTGGGAAGGGGAGGGGAGAGGGAATTGGGGACAAAAATATGTGGAGTGGAATAAATGTGTGAGAAGTAATGCAGTCAACTACCTGTAAATGTAATCGTAACCCCTCTATACATTACCCTGAAAATAAAAAAGAGACTATAAAAATATCTGTAGAAAATGAGGTTGGATGATGGAAACAACCAGATGCCCTACTACAAAAAATGTGATACACGCACACACACACACACACAAACACACACACACACACACACAAACGCACACACACACAATGGAATGATATATAGCCAACTGACAAGACAAAATAATGGCATTCTCGGGGAAGTGGAAGAAAAGGGAAAAAATCATATTAAGTGAAGTAAGCCAAACTCAAAGGAACATAGGCCCAAGAGTCTCCCTCATTTGTCAAATTCAGTAGAAACCTTGGGCTCTGCTACCAGAGATTAACAATAGAACAAAATCTAGAGACATCGTGACAAATAGTATGACACTAAATGTAAGGACCTCCAAGATAAAGAAACAAAACTCATATAATGAGTGATTGTTGTCCTTAATGAACTATGTGATCTCTTATCTCTTTTGCTATCCCTTGGTTATATCATATTGTTACAATATTTCACCTTGTTTTCTGATATATTTCATATGTGCCTAATTGGTTATTTGAAATTGGATAGGGAAGGGGGGAAATGAACATGAATGGGGGTAGGGGAAGGGAAATGGGGACCATATCATTACATGGGGTATCAAAGTTTGAGAAGTAATGCACCTTCTATCTGGTGAATATAATGTAACCCTTCTATAAATTACAATAAATATAAATACATAAAAAGAAGATCTGCACAGAAAAAAATAATAATGGCATTTTTGGGGTAGTGGATGAAATTAGAGTGAATCCTGTTGAGTGAGATAAGTCAAGACCAAGGAACAAAAGGTACATGGTATCCTTAATATATAGATATTAGTTTCAAACAGTAGTAGAGCAATGATTGAATAGTTGATACCCAAAGTTCTGGACATATTTTTGGAGATATAAACATAACTACATAGACATAAAAATCTAGGATAGACTATACACTCTATAGACATGTGTTTTATTATAGATTAATCTGTATCTATGACATACAAAGACTCAGCTTAATTTTTACTATATTCTAAAATCTATGTGCCAGTGATTGTATAGCGATTCCCTTCTTGAATACTTGTTGGTTAAACATGACATTTGAAATATGATGTAAAATTCAATGTTAATAAATTTTTTAAAAAAGAGGCTAGAGGTAAACACCACTAATGTACTTGCTCTAAGTGGTACAGAAATTTTCTTAATGAATCAAGGGTTTTTATTACATCTTTATGCAATTATTTTAGTTCTGAGTGTTCTACACTCAATGATACTTCTGGAAAGATGATATAGCTGACTGTGTAGATGGTATGAAGACATACTGGCCTAAACGTAGAATAAAGCATTGGTAAGTGGCTGTTAGCTGTCCAGATTCTACTGGAATATGTGGAATGAATTTATTAAGCACAATGCAGGCTCTTAGTCAGATCAGGATCAAGATTATGTGGTTCCATCAGATGAATGAGGAAAGATCAGAAAAATCTACTAAGATATCCAGATATACTTTTTAAACTAAGGTATCTGGACTCCTTTTTTGTCTTTCTTGGTGGGGAGGTTGAACTTTGGACCTGGGCAAGGTCTCTTAGTTCTTTTTCCTCAAGGCTAATGCTGTACCAGTTTTAGCCACAACTCCACTTAGTTTTTGGGTGGATAAGTGGAGAGTAGAATCTTACAGTTTTTTTGTTTTCAATTTTTTTGCTTGCAAAGGCTTTGAATCACCTTCTCCCTGGCTAGTAGAATGACAATTATGACCCTCCAGCGCCTGGCTAGTGATTTTTTGAAAACTGGACTTTATTCCAAATCACATAACTGGTTCCTAGCAAAGTTTTGAAGCCTGACTTAAATGTGACAGATTTTTGTCACTTGGAGACACTCTGTGCTGAACGTTAGAAATCTACCAGTTGAGTCACAGTGGCACTTCCAGTTTTTTGTTTATGTGGTGCTGAGGAATGGAATCCAGGGTTTCATACATGCTAGGCAAGCTTCATTTTCAGCCCAAGGTTTATGTTTTGTTTTTTCAGTGTTGTTGCTTCTAAGGTACTGTATGATGTTCTTTCATTTTCTTTGCTTTTTACCTCTTTTCTTCTTTTTCCCTTTAGTTTTATTCTCTGTAGTCACTGTGTTGAATTCGGGTACCCTGTGTCTTGTACATAGGTTTATGTGATTTGGGGAATGGAGAGGGTATAATAAAATGGTAAAAAAAAAACAAACAAAGGAAAAAGGGTGAACCAATTGAACAGTGATACTTGGAAGACACTAAACGGAAATGAACTGAACAATCTGGGTGGAGAGGGGGCTGAGGGTAGGAAAACAGAGAAAAATGAGGGAGGGGATAACAATTTTCTTAAGAAATATGTTCATTACTTATGTAACCGTATGCCAACTATATATTGACTTAACAAAATAAATTAACTGAAAAACTAATTTAGCCGGGTATGGTGGCTCACACTTGTAAATGTAGCTGCTCAAGAGGCTGGGATCCAAGGATAGCAGTTCAAAGTCAGCCTGAGCACTGAAGTCCATGTGACTCTTATCTCCAATTAACCACCAGAAACCCAGAAGTGGCCCTATGGCAAAAGGGATAGGGCAGTAGTCTTGAGCTGAAAAGCTCAGTGACAAGACCCAGGTGCAGAATTGCAGTCCCATGACTTGAATGATGAATGATACTAGCCAGGCTCTGTGCGCTCACACTTGGAATCCTATCTACACAGAATCAGGTTTGAATCCAGCCCAAACAAATTGCCTGATATTCTGATATACAGTTCATTACCAAAAATCTGGAAGTGGAGCTGTGGATAAAGTGGTAGAACACTAGCCTGAAGCAAAAAAAAACTTTTAAGGACAGTTCCCAGGCCCTGGGTTCAAGTCCCAGGACTTGCATAAAACAACAAAATGTGACGCTGAGTCCTCCATCATTTGGTGTTATAGTTCAATATTCTTCATATGCATCTTAGAAATTAAGTCCCTAGCAAATACTCTCCCCTGAAATTCTGCTTCATAGCTGATTCATAGAATTTCAGCATCATTACTATCACCTACCAGTTAGCATAGCAGTCTACTACTGAAAATTTGAAGAAAACTTTTGAGTAATCCTAATAAATCTGTGTATCATCTGCACACACATCAAATTAGCAGGAGCTATGTTCTACTATTATATAAATATATTTAATCCCTTCTTGACTTAATGAGCCTTAAAGAGTAAAACATATGAAGTAGTTATGAAACTAACAGTCACCATTCTTCTACCTAATATTGTAATATAAGTTTATAAATGCAAGGACTATTCTGAAGTGTGCAGAAGATAGCTTCTAATTATAATATTCTCATGAAGTATAGTTTTTAAGAAACATGTTGTTTGCTTTGGGAAAGCAAACGCAAGGAAAAATGATATAAGTAAGTTCCCTATTTATCAGAAGGAAAATACTATTGGGTTTAGATCAACTTCATTCATTCCGTGCTGATGAAACAAATATTTGCAATTCCTGAGGCCAATCACTTCATTGTGATGCACAATCAGCCAGCTTAGATCAATCTTCCAAAAAAGGAAAGGAACAAATGAGAAGCAATTAAGGTTTCCAAAATGAACCAGGTGGTGGTGGCAGCTCACACTTGTAATTCTATCTACTCAAGGCCTGAAATCCAAGGATCTGGACTAAGTCTGTCTGGGATGAAGATATTACTGTCTGTAACATCATCTCTGTTATCACAGCCCAGCTGATACACTCTGCCCAACAGGTTCCAAACACCAAAGTCCATCTCCTATCTGAAATACTACCAAACGTACTCACATATTATTTCCTCTTTGGGAGATAGTTGAAACATGTACCAGAAACATTTCCCTGGCTTCAGAGTGGAAGTGGAAATATATACTCACTAGAATCCCATCTAGTAAATTACAGTCAATCATCGTTCCTCACATCTTGTTAGTTAAATTGAACAATGAGTGTTTGGATCAGAAGCAATGTGTATGAGCATACATGTTGTAAAAGTATTGTAATCCTAGCTACTCAAGATAAGCTGAGAACTGAGGATTCCAGTTGAAAATCAGCCACGCAATACATTCCATAAGATTTTTACCTCTAATTAACCAGCAAAAAACAGAGCGTTGAATTGTGCTTAAAATGCCACAGCCCAAAGCTTTGCATTAAAGTACTAGGGGGTAGCATTCAGGATGCCCACTCCCTCCACTCCTTTTTAACATAGTACTAGAATTCCTAGGCAGTGCAATAAGGCAAGAAGCAAGCATAAAGGGGATCCAAGTAGGGAAAGAGGAAATAAAACTATCCCTCTTTGCCGATGACATGATTCTGTACTTAAAGAATCCTATAGACTCTACTCCCAAGCTCCTTGAGCTGATTCAAAGATTTGGAAGGGTAACAGGCCATAAAATGAACCCTCACAAATCAACTACCTTACTTTACGCCAACACTGAGAGGAACGAGGCAATAATCAGGAAAGAAATTCCTTTCACAGTAGCCTCAAAGAAAATAAAGTACCTAGCAATTAGCTTAACTAAGAATGTAAAGGACCGTTTAGATGAAAACTTTAAAACCCTAAAAAAGGAAATAAAAGCAGAACTAAGGAAAGGGAAAAACCTCCCATGCTCCTGGATTGGAAGAAGCAACATTGTGAAAATGACAATCTTGCCAAGGGTTATCTACAAATTCAATGTAATACCAATCAACATCCCAATGTCATTCTTTAAAGAAATAGAAGAGGCAATTCAAAATTTCATATGGAATAATAAAAGACCCCGTATAATAAAAATACTTCTTACCAGAAAGAACAGCGCTGGAGGAATTTCAATTCCAAACTTAAGACTCTATTACAGAGCTATAATTCTCAAAACAGCTTGGTACTGGCACAAGAACAGGCCTGAAGTCCATTGCAGTAGAACTGCGGACCCAGATATTAAACCACAGACCTATGGCCACATAATCTTTGACCAGGGAGCCAAAAAATAGAATGGAAGAAAGATAGCCTCTTCAACAAGTTGTGCTGGCAGAACTGGTTAAACACCTGCAGAAAAATAAGTTGGATCCTTCTTTGTCCCCTTGCACTAGAATTAACTCCAAATGGATCAAAGACGTGGAGGTAAAAGCTGACACACTGAAAAGTTTACAGGAAGGAATAGGAGATACACTAGGCCTCCTTGGCTCAGTTCGAAACTTTCTTAATAAGGACCAAGAATCACAACAAATCAGAGAAAGGCTGGATAAGTGGGACTGCATTAAACTGCAGAGCTTTTGTATGGCAACGGATATAGCTAGTAAACTAATCAGGAAGCCTACAGAGTGGGAGAAGATCTTCACCACCCAAACAACGGACAAAGGCCTCATATCTAAAATATATCAACAACTCAAAAAATTGAATCACTCCAAAACTAACCTCCAAAGTAACACCCATCCCATTAAAAATGGGCCAAAGCCTTAAGAGAGTCTTCTCTGAAGAAGAAACAAAATTGCCTATAGACACATGAAGAAATGCTCAACATCTCTGGTCATAAAAGAAATGCAAATCAAAACAACTCTAAGATTCCACCTCACTCCAGTTAGAATGGCCAGGATCAGGAAAATGAATGACAACAGATGCTGTAGGCGATGTGGCCAGGAGGGATCAGTACTACACTGTTGATGGGAGTGCAAACTCGTTCAACCACTATGGAAAGCAGTGCGGCAGTGCCTCAAAACGCTAAACATACAACTCCCCTATTGCCCCCCAATTCCACTACTTGGCATTTACCCAAAAATCCAGAAACAAGGGCATACTAAACCCACTAGCACAACAATGTTATTTGCAGCACTATTCACCATAGCAAAGATATGGAACCAACCCAGATGTCCCTCAGTTGATGAGTGGATCAACAAGTTGTGGTATTTGTATACAATGGAATTCTATGCTGCTGTCAGAAAGAATGACATCGCCCCATTTGTTAGGAAATGGAAAGACTTAGAACAAATCATATTAAGTGAAGTAAGCCAGACTCAAAGGAACTTAGGAACAGTGGTTTCCCTCATTCGTCATAATCAGTAGAAACCTTGGGCTCTACTAACAGAGATTGTCAATAGAGCAAAAGGCCATATATAAGGCCACATAATGTGAAGCTAATTGAAAGGACCTCCAGGATATTGACACAAAAGCCATATAATGAATGATTGTTGTCCTTAATGTACTATGTTGTCTCTCATTTCGTTTGCTGTCCCTTGGTTATCCCATATTGGTATAGTATCTCACTTTATCTTATATATTGAATTTATTTGTATTTGGATATTTGAAATTTGATAGGGAAGGGGGGAAAACCAAGACGGGTGGGGGGTGTGGGGTTGGAGGGAAATGGGTACCGAGACATGTGAAAGGGTATCAATGTATGTGAATTAATGCCCCTTCTATCTGGCAAATATCATCTAACCCTTTTACTAATTACAATAAAAAACTGAAAAAAAAGAAAGTTGTAGTGTGTAGGGAGGATGATGGGTTCAAATACATTTCTTCTTAGAAATTTACCTCATCTGGTTGCCCTGGATTTTCCTGGCCTTCTTCTTAGAGAAAGTTCTGTTATACTGGATTTGTGGCTTGGCAATGATATAGCATGTACATCTTCGAGTAAGACATCCACAACTTCCATGCCAGAGACTCGAGTTTCCTGACCTTTGGCAACAGCACAGCAACATCTTTCTTCCTCCTGAGCCACAGGCCAAGTGAGCTGGCTTGAGCTGGTTGTTAGTTACAGTGGCTTGGTTACCAGGGTTCCATATTCTGTTCCATTGTGAGGGAGGCAGGGTCACCTTTCAGGGCCCAATGACCAAAGATCCTTGCTCACAAAAGACCTCACCAAAGACATATTGGAGGCTGAATCTCTCCTCCAATATCACAATATACATGTGGATGTAGTAAACAGCACACCTTATTTGTCCAATCCCAATGTCTTCCACTAGGCCCAACTACCAGTCTGGTCTCAGGCTCAAGGAGCCTTTCTTAGGTAAGATCCAAGCTTAAGGGTCAATATTGCCCTCATCCTTTACAAAACATTTGCTTCACAGTGCCTTCTCTGCCTGCTTTTTGCCCCTTGTCGAAATTTTTTTTGTTTTTGCTAGACTTGGGAGTTGACCTCAGAGTGTGAACATTGTTCTTGGGCTTTCTTTAGGCTTTAGCTGTCCCACAGAGCCACAGCACCACTTGCAGCGTTTTCTATGTATGTGGTAATGAGGAATCAAACCTGAGTCTTTTTGCTTGGTAGCCAGTACTCTACCACTAGGTCAAACACACAGGACATCTTGCACATATTTTTGACGTCAATCTACTAGGATATTATTAGGTTTCTGTATCCTAATCATTTTTTTCCTGATGATTAGCTTAGCTGTCAAGTGTAAAAAATGCAAGAGGGAAAAACACAGAAGAATTAGTGAAATTAAAAAAAGCATTAGACACAGTTAAGTGTTCATTCTTTGTAGGAGAAAGGATATTTGGATATGATGATTATGATGATGATGATGATGATGATGACTTTATAATTACTATGTCAGGGTTGAGAGTTTGGCATAATGGTAGAGTGCTTGCCTAGCATCCATGAAGATCTGGGTTTGATTGCTCAGTACCACATAGATAGAAAATCTAGATGTGGCACTGTGGCTCAAGTGGCAGAGGGCTAGACTTGAGAAAACCCGAGGACAGTGCTCAGGCCCTGAATTCAAGCCCCAAGACTGGCAGAAAGATAAAAGAAAATAAAAATGCTCCTTATGAGCTAATTCACTCACAGCATTTGCTTCTGAAATCTTCGTTTCCGCATCTTGTGAAATACCCCTTTCCCTCAACGTAGACAAGAAAAACAGATCCATCCCATGATCCACTGTGAGGCCACTGGTTGGGCTAAGAGCTAGTCGTGCAGCAACACATAAGTTTTATTCTAATACTTTCCAAACTTTGTACTCAAATATGCTACATACTTACCAACTTAGGTCAGTTATCCTTATGCTATAACTTTTCTTCATTACTACAATATTCTTACACTCCTACGTTACTCCTCTTGCACCTCCCCTGACCTCTCTCATTCTTTTTTTCTATGTCTGGACCTCTGCTCGTCTTTCAACCCTTATACTGCACGGATCTACACTTGATGGCTGTTGAGCAATATTGTATATTTAGGTGGTTAATTATTCTCTAGGCTCAGAGGGACTTAACGACAAAAGAGATTGGATTGAGAGGCCTATTGTTTTGGGTATAACTCGCTTATCAGTGGTTGTATTAGACTGGTCTGTAAGTGCACAAAAAGAAAGAGTGATAATACCAATCAAAACTTGTGAACATCTAGTGTCTGCCAGCTACAGAGGTCTAGGTTGGTTATATCTGAAAAACTATAATCGTATTTAGTAGTAATCTTGCTCCCATTTTCAAATGGGCAGAACAAGAAACTCAAGAAAAATGTCAAATCAAGAAACAACATCCCTCACCCAATGTAAATAAACAATGGAACAGTCACTAGCAAACCTAGAGGAGAGTCTTCCAAGTGCTACACAAATGCAATTGATAAACATCCTTAATGGAAAATGTGAAAATATAAAGAAAGAGATAATGGAGGAAGCCATAGCTGAACAAGAGCAAAGTAAAAACAAGGTGATAAGTGAAAAAGACGAAGCCATAAAGGAGGCCATAATAAAGGTTTTTCAAAGAAAGTTGGATGAATTCATAGAATCCACTAATAAAAACGTGACCAAACTCCAGCAAATGTCCAAAGAAAATAAAGCTACTGAGCTAACCACTCAAAAGGAAATCAAGGAGATAAAGAAATCCATACATGATCTAAAACAAGAGACGCAAGGCATAAAAAGTGAGCAATTAGAAGCAAGGGAGATGAAAAATAAAGTAGATAGCTTTGATAGCAGGTTAGACAATGCAGAGGAGAGAATTTGCGTGGCTGAAGATAATTTAGGTATTATAAAGAACAGAAAATGAGTCAATCCAAATCTAGGAAATATGAGAGAGCGCTTCAGGAAGTCCAAGATACAATTAGGAAGCCTCATTTAAGGATAGTTGGTATTGAGGAGGGCGTGGAGAAAGAGGTCAATGGTATTGGTAATATACTTCAGGGAATCATCTCAGAGAATTTCCCAAATATCCAGAAGGGCAGGCCAATCCAGATACGAGAAGCATTTAGAACCCCAAACAGACCTGACCAGAAAAGAACATCCCACCGCCACATTGTGATCCGAACTGGATCAATAGAAACGAAAGGAAAGATCCTAAAGGCAGCCAGGGAAAAGGGATCAGTAACCTATAAAGGCAAACCAATCAGAATAACCCCAGATTTCTAGGCAGAGACCATGCAAGCCCGAAGTCACTGGAAGCATATATGTCATGCCCTTAAATCAAATAACTACCAACCAAGAATACTGTAGCCAGCTAAGCTCTCATTCAAACTGAGGGAACAATAAAACATTCCATTCCAGGGAAAAGCTGCAACAATATGTCGAAACAAAACCAACACTACAGAGAATTCTCAAAGATGCTCTATACATAGAAAACCAAAATAAATGCAATATAGGGAAAGAAATGGCACCTAAACAGCATACCATCTAAGGACCACAAGAACTGTCAAGACACAGGCTCTACTAAATGCTTTTAAAAATGGTAGGAACTAATAAATATCTCTCAATCCTAACTCTCAATATCAATGGAATTAACTCTCCAATTAAACGGCATAGGCTGTCTAGTTGGATCAAAAAGCAAGAGCCATCGTTCTGCTGTCTTCAGGAGACACATCTTACCCAAAAACAATCATCTTTTGAAAGTGAGAGTATGGAATATATTCTATCAAGCTAACTTCCCACATAAACAGGCTGGATTTGCCATCCTCATATCAGACAATAGACTTCAAACTAAAATTAGTAAGAAAAGACAAAGAAGGTTACTACATACTACTAAAGGGATCTTTCCTCCAGGAAGACATAACCATCCTCAATATTTACACAACCAATCCCGGAGCTCCAAACTTCATCAAGCAAACTTTACTTACACTGAAACCATACATAGATCGAAATACAGTGATTGTTGGTGAGTTTAACACACCACTCTCACCTATGGACAGATCAACAAGGCAAACACTCAAAAGAGAAACCTTAGAACTGAACAACTATATAGACCGACTAGAGGTAACAGACATCTGGAGAATATTCCACCCAGTAACACAACAATATACGTTTTTCTCAGCAGCATATGGAACATTTTCCAAAATAGACCACATCTTAGGCCATAAAGCAAACCTGGACAGATTCAGAAACACTGAATTTATTCTATGCACACTCTCAGACCATAAAGGCATCAAATTGGAGTTGAACACACATCTCCACCAAAGAAAACCCTGTAACTCATGGAGACTGAACCACACATTGTTGAATCAAAAACAATGGGTAATCGAAGAGATCAGAACAGATATCCAACTGTTTATGAAATTTAACAATAAGGAGCACACAAATATCAACTCCTTAGGGACACAACAAAGGCAGTACTCAGAGGAAAATTTATAGCGCTGAGTGCCTACAACAGCAAGTTGGAAAAATGGCAAACCAACTAGTTAATGTCTCACCTTAACCTCCTGGAAAAAGAGCAACAAACCAAACCTAAACCCATTAGGAGAAAGCAAATTATTAAAATCAAAGCAGAATTAAATGATTTGGAATAAAAAAGCTATAGAAAGAATCAACAAAACAAGGAGTTGGTTCTTGAAAGAATTAACAAAATTGACAAGCCCTTAGCAAATCTTACCAAAAAAAGAAGAGAGCATATCGAAATAAACAAAATCGCAGATGAAAATGGTAATATCACGACAGAAATTACCAAGATCCAGAATATCATGAGGGAATACTTCTCAAACCTTTACGCCAACAAATTTGAGAATCTAGAAGAAATGGATGAATTCCTAGACAACATTAACATACCCACACTGCAGCAAGAAACGCTAACCCAACTCAATAGGCCTATTTCAAGCTCTGAAATAGAAATGGGAATTAGAGAACTTCCACTTAAAAAGAGCCCAGGGCCAGATGGATTCACAGCTGCATTCTATAAGGTCTTCAAAGCAGAGCTCACACCAATACTCCTCAAGCTCTTCAACGAAATTGAAAATGAAGGTTCTTTACCAAACTCATTCTGTGAAGCCAGTATATCCCTCATCCCCAAACCAGACAGAGATTCATCAAAGAAAGAGTTCTATAGACCCATTTCTTTGATGAACATCGATGCAAAACTTCTCAACAAAATACTGGCCAACCGTCTACAACAACTCATCAAAAAAATTATACACTATGATCAAACTGGATTCACCACAAGGAGGCAAAGCTGGTTCAACATACACAAATCAATTAATATAATTCGACACATCAACAGGAGCAAAGACAAAACTCACATGAATGTCTCTATAGATGCGGAAAGGCATTTTAGAAGATACAAAACCCCTTTATGTTAAAAGATGTCGAGAAACTAGGAATCCATGGAACATTTCTCAATGTAATAAAGGCTGTGTATGAGAAACCCACTGCTAGTATTGTACTTAATGGTGAAAATCTAAAGCCATTCTCTCTAAAATCAGGAACGAGAAAATGATGTCCACTCTCTCCACTCCTTTTTAACATAGTACTAGAATTCCTAGGCAGTGCAATAAGGCAAGAAGCAAGCATAAAGGGGATCCAAGTAGGGAAAGAGGAAATAAAAGTATCCCTCTTTGCAGATGACATGATTCTGTATTTAAAGAATCCTATAGGCTCTACTCCCAAGCTCCTTGATCTGATTCATAGCTTTGGAAGGGTAGCAGGCCATAAAATCAACCCTCACACATGAACTGCCGTCCTTTACGCCAACAGTGAGAGGAACGAGGCAATAATCAGGAAAGAAACTCCTTTCAGAATAGCCTCAAAGAAAATAAAGTACCTAGGAATTAGCTTAACTAAGAATGTCAAGGACCGTTTAGATGAAAACTTTAAAACCCTAAAAAAGGAAATTAAAGCAGAACTAAGGAAATGGAAAAAGCTCCCATGCTCCTGGATTGGAAGAATCAACATTGTGAAAATGACAATCTTGCCAAGGGCTATCTACAAATTCAATGCAATACCCATCAACAACCCAATGTCATTCTTTAAAGAAATAGAAGAGGCAATTCAAAATTTCATATGGAATAATAAAAGACCCCGTATAGCAAAAACACTTCTTAGCAGAAAGAACAGCGCTGGAGGAATTTCAATTCCAAACTTAAGGCTCTATTACAGAGCTATAATTCTCAAAACAGCTTGTTACGGGCACAAGAACAGGCCTGAAGTCCAATGGAATAGAACTGCGCACCCAGATATTAAACCACAAACCTATGGCCACCTAATCTTTGACAAGGGAGCCAAAAAAATAGCATGGAAGAAAGATAGCCTCTTCAACAAGTTGTGCTGGCAGAACTGGTTAAACACCTGCAGAAAGCTAAAGTTGGATCCTTATTTTTCACCTTGCACTAGAATTAACTCCAAATGGATCAAAGACCTGGAGGTAAAAGCTGACACACTGAAAAGTTTACAGGAAGGAATAGGAGATAAACTAGGCCTCCTTGGCACAGTTTGAAACTTTCTTTATAAGGACCAAGAATCACAACAAATCAGAGAAAGGCTGGATAAGTGGGACTGCATTAAACTGCAGAGCTTTTGTATGGCAAAGGATATAGCTAGTAAACTAATCAGGAAGCCTACAGAGTGGGAGAAGATCTTCACCAACCAAACAACGGAAAAAGGCCTCATATCTAAAATATACCAACAACTCAAAAAATTGAATCACTCCAAAACTAACCTCCAAACTAACACCCATCCCATTAAAAATGGGCCAAAGACTTAAAGAGAGTCTTCTCTGCAGAAGAAACAAAAATGCCCTGTAGACACATGAAGAAATGCTCCACATCTCTGGTCATAAAAGAAATGCAAACCAAAACAACTCTAAGATTCCACCTCACTCCAGTTAGAATGGCCAGGATCAGGAAAACGAATGACAACAGATGCTGGAGGGGATGTGGCCAAGAGGGATCACTACTACACTGTTGGTAGGAGTGCAAACTCGTTCAACCACTATGAAAAGCAGTGTGACAGTGCCTCAAAAGGCTAAACATATAACTCCCCTATCACCCAGCAATTCCACTACTTGGCATTTACCCAACAATCCAGAAACAAGGGCATACTAAACCCACTAGCACAACAATGTTCATTGCAGCACTATTCACCATAGCAAAGGTATAGAACCAACCCAGATGTCCCTCAATTGAAGAGTGGATGAACAAGTTGTGGTATTTGTACACAATGGAATTCTAAGCTTCTGTGAGAAAGAATGACATCGCCCCATTTGTTAGGAAATGGAAAGACTTAAAACAAATCATATTAAGTGAAGTAAGCCAGACTCAAAGGAACTGAGGCTCAGTGGTTTCCCTCATTCGTCATAATCAGTAGAAACTTTGGGCTCTACTAGCAGAGATTTGCAATAGAGCAAAAGGCCATATATAAGGCCATATAACGTGAAGCTAATTAAAAGGACCTCCAGGATATTGAAAAGAAAAGCCACATAATGAATGATTGTTGTCCTTAATGTACTATGTTGTCTCTCATCTCGCTTGCTGTCCCTTGGTTATCCCATATTGGTATAGTATCTCACTTTGTTATCTGATATATTGAATTTATTTGTATTTGGATATTTGAAATTTGATAGGGAAGGGGGGAAAACCAAGATGGGTGGGGGGTGTGGGGTTGGAGGGAAGTGGGTACCAAGACATGTGAAAGGGTATCAATGTATGTGAATTAATGCACCTTCTATCTGGCAAATATTATGTAACCCTTTTACTAATTACAATAAAAAAATGAAAAAAAAAGAAAGTTGTAGTGTGTGGGGAGGATGATGGGGTCAAATACATTTCTTCTTAGAAATTTACCTCATCTGGTTGCCGTGGATTTTCCTGGCCTTCTTCTTAGAGAAAGGCCTGTTATACTGGATTTGTGGCTTGGCAATGATCTAGCATTTACATCTTAGAGTAAGACATCCACAAATTCCATGCCTGAGACTCGAGTTTCCTGACCTTTGGCAACAGCACAGCAACATCTTTCTTCCTCCTGAGCCAAAGGCCAAGTGAGCTGGTTTGAGTTGGTTGTTAGTTAAAGTGGCTTGGTTACCAGGGTTCCATATTCTGTTCCATTGTGAGTGAGGCAAGGTCACCTTTCAGGGCCCAATGACCAAAGATCCTTGCTCACAGAAGACCTCACCAAAGACATACTGGAGGCTGAATCTCTCCTCCAATCTCACAATATATATGTGGATGTAGTATACAGCACACCTTATTTGTCCAATCGCAATGTCTTCCACTAGGCCCAACTACCAGTCTGGTCTCAGGCTGAAGGAGCGTTTATTAGGTAAGATCCAAACTTAAATGTCAATATTGCCCTCATCCTTTAAAAAACATTTGTTTCACAGTGCCTTCTCTGCCTGCATTTTGCCCCTTGTCGATTTTTTTTGTTTTTGCTAGTCTTGGGACTTGACCTCAGAGTGTGAACATTGTTCTTGGGCTTTCTTTAGGCTTTAGCTGTCCCACCGAGCCACAGCACCACTTGCAGCGTTTTCTATGTATGTGGTAATGAGGAATCAAACCTGAGTCTTTTTTCGTGGTAGACAAGCACTCTACCACTCGGTCAAACACACAGTTCATATTGCACATATTGTTGAGGTCAATCTACTAGGATATTATTAGGTTTCTGTATCCTAATCATTTTTTCCTGATAATTAGTTTTGCTGTCATGTGTAAAAAATGCAAGAGGGAAAAACACAGAAGAATTAGTGAAATTTAAAAAAAAAGCATTACACACATAGATTAGTGATCATTCTTTGTAGGAGAAAGGATATTTTGATATGAAGATGATGATGATGACTTTATAATTACTGTTTCAGGGTTGAGAGTTTGGCATAGTGGTAGAGTGCTTGCCTAGCATCCATGAAGATCTGGGTTTGATTGCTCAGTATCACACAGATAGAAAATCTAGATGTGGCACTGTGGCTCAAGTGGCAGAGGGCTAGACTTGAGAAAACCCGAGGACAGTGCTCAGGCCCTGAATTCAAGCCCGAAGACTGGCAGAAAGTTAAAAGAAAATAAAAATGCTTTTTACGAGCTAATTCACTCACAGCATTTGCTTCTGAAATCTTCGCTTCTGCATCTTGTGAAATACCCCTTTCCCTCAACGTAGACAAGAAAAACAGTTCCATCCCATGGTCCACTGTGAGGCCACTGGTTGGGCTAAGAGCTAGTCGTGCAGCAACACATAAGTTTATTCTAAAACTTTCCAAACTTTGTTCTCAAATATGCTACCTACTTACCAACTTATGTCAGTTATCCTTATTCTCTACGTTTTCTTCATTAATACAATATTCTTACACTCCTACGTTAATCCTCTTGCACCTCCCCTGACCTCTCTCATTCTTTTATTCTATCTCTGGAACTCTGCTCGTCTTTCAACCCTTATACTGCACGGATCTACACTTGATGTCTGTTGAGCAATATTGTACATGTAGTTGGTTAATTATTCTCTAGGCTCAGAGGGACTTAAAGACAATAGAGACTGGATTGAGAGGCTTATTGTTTTGGGTATAAATTGCTTATCAGTGGTTGTATTAGACTGGTCTGTAAGTGCACAAAAAGAAAGAGTGATAATACCAATCAAAACTTGTGAATATCTAGTGTCTGCCAGCTACAGAGGTCTAGGTTGGTTATATCTGAAAAACTATAATCGTATTTAGTAGTAATCTTGCTCCCATTTTCAAATGGGCAGAACAAGAAACTCAATAAAAATGTCAAATCAAGAAACAACATCCCCCACCCAATGTAAACAGACAATGGAACAGTCACTGGCAAACCG
This sequence comes from Megascapheus bottae, assembly GCA_024803745.1. NCBI lineage: Eukaryota > Metazoa > Chordata > Mammalia > Rodentia > Geomyidae > Megascapheus > Megascapheus bottae. Next base: position 4,136,325 of record JANJXV010000052.1, on the reverse strand, counting down.
AGAGGAGAGTCTTCCAAGTGCTACACAAATGCAATTGATAAACAGCATTAATGAAAAATGTGAAAATATAAAGAAAGAGATAATGGAGGAAGCCATAGCTGAACAAGAGGAAAGCATAAACAAGGTGATAAGTGAAAAAGAAGAAGCCATAAAGGAGGCCATAATAAAGGTTTTTCAAAGAAAGATGGATGAATCCACAAATAAAAACGTGACCAAACTCCAGCAAATGTCCAAAGAAAATAAAGCTACTGAGCTAACCACTCAAAAGGAAATCAAGGAGATAAAGAAATCCATACATGATCTAAAACAAGGGATGCAAGGCATCAAAAGTGAGCAATTAGAAGCAAGGGAGATGAAAAATAAAGTAGATAGCTTTGATAGCAGGTTAGACATTGCAGAGGAGAGTATTTCCGTGGCTGAAGATAATTTAGGTATTATAAAGAACAGAAAATGAGTCAATCCAAATCTAGGAAATATGAGAGAGCGCTTCAGGAGGTCCAAGATACAATTAGGAAGCCTAATTTAAGGCTAGTTGGTACTGAGGAGGGCGTGGAGAAAGAGGTCAAAGGTATTGGAAATATACTTCAGGGAATCATCTCAGAGAATTTCCCAAATATCCAGAAGGGCAGGCCCATCCAGATACAAGAAGCTTTTAGAACCCCACACAGACCTGACCAGAAAAGAACATCCCACCGCCACATTGTGATCCGAACTGGATCAATAGAAACGAAAGGAAAGATCCTAAAGGCAGCCAGGGAAAAGGGATTAGTAACCTACAAAGGCAAACCAATCAGAATAACCCCAGATTTCTCAGCAGAGACCATGCAAGCACGAAGTGACTGGAAGCATATATGTCATGCCCTTATATCAAATAACTACCAACCAAGAATACTGTAGCCGGCTAAGCTCTCATTCATAACTGAGGGAACAATAAAAACATTCCATTCCAGGGAAAAGCTGCAACAATATGTCGAAACAAAACCAACACTACAGAGAATTCTCAAAGATGCTCTATACATAGAAAACCAAAATAAATGCAATATAGGGAAAGAAAAGGCACCTAAACAGCATACCATCTAAGGACCACAAGAACTGTCAAGACACAGGCCCTACTAAAAGCTTTTAAAAATGGTAGGAACTAATAAATATCTCTCAATCCTAACTCTCAATATCAATGGACTTTACTCTCCAATTAAACGGCATAGGTTGTCTAGTTGGATCAAAAAGCAAGAGCCATCGTTCTGCTGACTTCGAGAGACACATCTTACCCAAAAACAATCATCTTTTGAAAGTGAGAGGTTGGAATAAACTCTATCAAGCTAACTGCCCCCATAAACAGGCTAGAGTTGCCATCCTCATATCAGATACAATAGACTTCAAACTAAAATTAGTAAGAAAAGACAAAGAAGGTTACTACATACTACTAAAGGGATCTTTCCTCCCGGAAGACATAACAATCCTAAATATTTATACACCCAATCCCGGAGCTCCAAACTTCATCAAGCAAACTTTACTTACACTGAAACCATACATAGATCGAAACAGAGTGATTGTTGGTGAGTTTAACACACCACTCTCACCTATGGACAGATCAACAAGGCAAAAACTCAACAGAGAAACCTTAGAACTGAACAACTATATAGACCAACTAGATCTAACAGACATCTGCAGAATATTCCACCCACTAACACCACAATATACGTTTTTCTCAGCAGCACATGGAACATTTTCCAAAATAGACCACATCTTAGGCCATAAAGCAAACCTGGACAGATTCAGAAACACTGAAATTATTCCATGCACACTCTCAGACCATAAAGGCATCAAATTGGAGCTGAACACACATCTCCACCAAAGAAAACCCTGTAACTCATGGAGACTGAACCACACATTGTTGAATCAAAAACAATGGGTAATCGAAGAGATCAGAACAGATATCCAACTGTTTATGAAATTTAACAATAAGGAGCACACAAATATCAACTCCTTAGGGACACAACAAAGGCAGTACTCAGAGGAAAATTTATAGCGCGGAGTGCCTACAACCGCAAGTTGGAAAAATGGCAAACCAACTAGTTAATGTCTCACCTTAACCTCCTGGAAAAAGAGCAACAAACCAACCCTAAACCCATTAGGGTTTATTAAAATCAAAGCAGAATTAAATGATTTGGAATAAAAAACTATAGAAAGAATCAACAAAACAAGGAGTTGGTTCTTGAAAGAATTAACAAAATTGACAAGCCCTTAGCAAATCTTACCAAAAAAAGAAGAGAGCATATCGAAATAAACAAAATCGCAGATGAAAATGGTAATATCTCGACAGAAATTACCAAGATCCAGAATATCATGAGGGAATACTTCTCAAACCTTTACGCCAACAAATTTGAGAATCTAGAAGAAATGGATGAATTCCTAGACAATATTAACATACACACACTGAACCAAGAAGAGCTAACCCAACTCAACAGGCCTATTTCAAGCTCTGAAATAGAAATGGAAATTAGACAACTTCCACTTAAAAAGAGCCCAGGGCCAGATGGATTCACAGCTGAATTCTATAAGGTCTTTAAAGCAGAGCTCACACCAATACTACTCAAGCTCTTCAACGAAATTGAAAATGAAGGTTCTTTACTAAACTGATTCTGTGAAGCCAGTATATCCCTCAACCCCAAACCAGACAGAGATTCATCAAAGAAAGAGATCTATAGACCCATTTCTTTGATGAACATCGATGCAAAACTTCTCAACAAAATACTGGCCAACCGTCTACAACAACTCATCAAAAAAAATAAACACTATGATCAAACTGGATTCATCACAGGGAGGCAAAGCTGGTTCAACATACACAAATCAATTAATGTAATTCAACACATCAACAGGAGCAGGGATAAAATCACATGATTGTCTCAATAGATGCGGAAAAGGCATTTGACAAGATCCAAAACCCCTTTATGTTAAAAGATGTGGAGAAACTAGGAATCCATGGAACATTTCTCAATGTAATAAAGGCTGTGTATGAGAAACCCACTGCTAGTATTATACTTAATGGTGAAAATCTAAAGCCATTCCCTCTAAAATCAGGAACGAGACAAGGATGCCCACTCTCTCCACTCCTTTTTAACATAGTACTAGAATTCCTAGGCAGTGCAATAAGGCAAGAAGCAAGCATAAAGGGGATCCAAGTAGGGAAAGAGGAAATAAAACTATCCCTCTTTGCAGATGACATGATTCTGTATTTAAAGAATCCTATAGACTCTACTCCCAAGCTCCTTGAGCTGATTCAAAGCTTTGGAAGGGTAGCAGGCCATAAAATCAACCCTCACAAATCAACTGCCTTATTTTACGCCAACACTGAGAGGAACGAGGCAATAATCAGGAAAGAAAATCCTTTCACAATAGCCTCAAAGAAAATAAAGTACCTAGCAATTAGCTTAACTAAGAATGTAAAGGACCGTTTAGATGAAAACTTTAAAACCCTAAAAAAGGAAATTAAAGCAGAACTAAGGAAATGGAAAAACCTCCCGTGCTCCTGGATTGGAAGAATCAACATTGTGAAAATGACAATCTTGCCAAGGGCTATCTACAAATTCAATGTAATACCCATCAACATCCCAATGTCATTCTTTAAAGACATAGAAGAGGCAATTCAAAATTTCATATGGAATAATAAAAGACCCCGTATAGCAAAAACACTTCTTAGCAGAAAGAACAGCGCTGGAGGAATTTCAATTCCAAACTTAAGGCTCTATTACAGAGCTATAATTCTCAAAACAGCTTGGTACTGGCACAAGAACAGGCCTGAAGTCCAATGGAGTAGAACTGCGGACCCAGATATTAAACCACAGACCTATGGCCACCTAATCTTTGACCAGGGAGCCAAAAAAATAGAATGGAAGAAAGATAGCCTCTTCAACAAGTTGTGCTGGCAGAACTGGTTAAACACCTGCAGAAAACTAAAGTTGGATCCTTCTTTGTCACCTTGCACTAGAATTAACTCCAAATGGATCAAAGACGTGGAGGTAAAAGCTGACACACTGAAAAGTTTACAGGAAGGAATAGGAGATACACTAGGCCTCCTTGGTACAGGTCGAAACTTTCTTAATAAGGACCAAGAATCACAACAAATCAGAGAAAGGCTGGATAAGTGGGACTGCATTAAACTGCAGAGCTTTTGTATGGCAACGGATATAGCTAGTAAACTAATCAGGAAGCCTACAGAGTGGGAGAAGATCTTCACCACCCAAACAACGGAACAAGGCCTCATATCTAAAATATATCAACAACTCAAAAAATTGAATCACTCCAAAACTAACCTCCAAAGTAACACCCATCCCATTACAAAATGGGCCAAAGACTTAAAGAGAGTCTTCTCTGAAGAAGAAACAAAAATGGCCTATAGACACATGAAGAAATGCTCAACATCTCTGGTCATAAAAGAAATGCAAATCAAAACAAGTCTAAGATTCCACCTAACTCCAGTTAGAATGGCCAGGATCAGGAAAACGAATGACAACTGATGCTGGAGGGGATGTCGTCAGGAGGGATCACTACTACACTGTTGGTGGGAGTGCAAACTCGTTCAACCACTATGGAAAGCAGTGCGGCAGTGCCTCAAAACGCTAAACATACAACTCCCCTATGACCCAGCAATTCCAGTACTTGGCATTTACCCAACAATCCAGAAACAAGGGCATACTAAACCCACTAGCACAACAATGTTCATTGCAGCACTATTCACCATAGCATAGATATGGAACCAACCCAGATGTCCCTCAGTTGATGAGTGGATCAACAAGTTGTGGTATTTGTACACAATGGAATTCTATGCTGCTGTCAGAAAGAATGACATCGCCCCATTTGTTAGGAAATGGAAAGACTTAGAACAAATCATATTAAGTGAAGTAAGCCAGACTCAAAGGAACTTAGGCTCAGTGGTTTCCCTCATTTATCATAATCAGTAGAAACCTTGGGCTCTACTAGCAGAGATTGTCAATAGAGCAAAAGGCCATATATAAGGCCATATAATGTGAAGCTAATTGAAAGGACCTCCAGGATATTGACACAAAAGCCATATAATGAATGATTGTTGTCCTTAATGTACTATGTTGTCTCTCATCTCGCTTGCTGTCCCTTGGTTATCCCATATTGGTATAGTATCTCACTTTGTTATCTGATATATTGAATTTATTTGTATTTGGATATTTGAAATTTGATAGGGAAGGGGGGAAAACCAAGACAGGTGGGGGGTGTGGGGTTGGAGGGAAATGGGTACCAAGACATGTGAGAGGGTATCAATGTATGTGAATTAATGCCCCTTCTATCTGACAAATATCATCTAACCCTTTTACTAATTACAATAAAAAAATGAAAAAAAAAGAAAGTTGTAATGTGTGGGGAGGATGATGGGGTCAAATACATTTCTTCTTAGAAATTTACCTCATCTGGTTGTCCTGGATTTTCCTGGACTTCTTCTTAGAGAAAGTTCTGTTATACTGGATTTGTGGCTTGGCAATGATCTAGCATGTACATCTTCGAGTAAGACATCCACAACTTCCATGCCTGAGACTCGAGTTTCCTGACCTTTGGCAACAGCACAGCAACATCTTTCTTCCTCCTGAGCCACAGGCCAAGTGAGCTGGCTTGAGCTGGTTGTTAGTTAGAGTGGCTTGGTTACCAGGGTTCCTATTCTGTTCCATTGTGAGGGAGGCAGGGTCACCTTTCAGGGCCCAATGACCAAAGTTCCTGGCTCACAAAAGACCTCATCAAAGACATACTGGAGGCTGAATCTCTCCTCCAGTCTCACAATATACGTGTGGATGTAGTAAACAGCACACCTTATTTGTCCAATCCCAATGTCTTCCACTAGGCCCAACTACCAGTCTGGTCTCAGGCTCAAGGAGCCTTTCTTAGGTAAGATCCAAGCTTAAGGGTCAATATTGCCCTCATCCTTTACAAAACATTTGCTTCACAGTGCCTTCTCTGCCTGCATTTTGCCCCTTGTCGAATTTTTTTTGTTTTTGCTAGTCTTGGGACTTGACCTCAGAGTGTGAACATTGTTCTTGGGCTTTCTTTAGGCTTTAGCTGTCCCACCGAGCCACAGCACCACTTGCAGCGTTTTCTATGTATGTGGTAATGAGGAATCAAACCTGAGGCTTACTGCTTGGTAGCCAAGGACTCTCCCACTAGGTCAAACACACAGGGCATCTTGCACATATTTTTGACGTCAATCTACTAGGATATTATTAGGTTTCTGTATCCTAATCAATTTTTTCCTGATGATTAGCTTTGCTGTCATGTGTAAAAAATGCAAGAGGGAAAAACACAGAAGAATTAGTGAAATTAGAAAAAAAGCATTAGACACAGTTAAGTGTTCATTCTTTGTAGGAGAAAGGATATTTGGATATGATGATGATGATGATGATGATGACTTTATAATTACTATGTCAGGGTTGAGAGTTTGGCATAGTGGTAGAGTGCTTGCCTAGCATCCATGAAGATCTGGGTTTGATTGCTCAGTACCACATAGATAGAAAATCTAGATGTGGCACTGTGGCTCAAGTGGCAGAGGGCTAGACTTGAGAAAACCCGAGGACAGTGCTCAGGCCCTGAATTCAAGCCCCAAGACTGGCAGAAAGATAAAAGAAAATAAAAATGCTTTTTATTAGCTAATTCACTCACAGCATTTGCTTCTGAAATCTTCGCTTCTGCATCTTGTGAAATACCCCTTTCCCTCAACGTAGACAAGAAAAACAGATCCATCCCATGGTCCACTGTGAGGCCACTGGTTGGGCTAAGAGCTAGTCGTGCAGCAACACATAAGTTTTATTCTAATACTTTCCAACTTTGTACTCAAATATGCTACCTACTTACCAACTTATGTCAGTTATCCTTATGCTATAACTTTTCTTCATTCCTACAATATTCTTACACTCCTACGTTAATCCTCTTGCACCTCCCCTGACCTCTCTCATTCTTTTTTTTTTATCTCTGGACCTCTGCTCGTCTTTCAACCCTTATACTGCACGGATCTACACTTGATGGCTGTTGAGCAATATTGTATATGTAGGTGGTTAATTATTCTCTAGGCTCAGAGGGACTTAAAGACAATAGAGATTGGATTGAGAGGCTTATTGTTTTGGGTATAAATCGCTTATCAGTGGTTGTATTAGGCTGGTCTGTAAGTGCACAAAAAGAAAGAGTGATAATACCAATCAAAACTTGTGAACATCTAGTGTCTGCCAGCGACAGAGGTCTAGGTTGGTTATATCTGAAAAACTATAATCGTATTTAGTAGTAATCTTGCTCCCATTTTCAAATGGGCAGAACAAGAAATCAAGAAAAATGTGAAATCAAGAAACAACATCCCCCACCCAATGTAAACAGACAATGGAACAGTCACTGGCAAACCTAGAGGAGAGTCTTCCAATTGCTACACAAATGCAATTGATAAACATCATTAATGAAAAATGTGAAAATATAAAGAAAGAGATAATGGAGGAAGCCATACCTGAACAAGAGGAAAGCAAAAACAAGGTGATAAGTGAAAAAGAAGAAGCCATAAAGGAGGCCATAATAAAGGTTTTTCAAAGAAAGATGGATGAATTCAAAGAATCCACAAATAAAAACGTGACCAAACTCCAGCAAATGTCCAAAGAAAATAAAGCTACTGAGCTAACCACTCAAAAGGAAATCAAGGAGATAAAGAAATCCATACATGATCTAAAACAAGGGATGCAAGGCATCAAAAGTGAGCAATTAGAAGCAAGGGAGATGAAAAATAAAGTAGATAGCTTTGATAGCAGGTTAGACATTGCAGAGGAGAGAATTTCCGTGGCTGAAGATAATTTAGGTATTATAAAGAACAGAAAATGAGTCAATCCAAATCTAGGAAATATGAGAGAGCGCTTCAGGAGGTCCAAGATACAATTAGGAAGCCTAATTTAAGGCTAGTTGGTATTGAGGAGGGCGTGGAGAAAGAGGTCAATGGTATTGGAAATATACTTCAGGGAATCATCTCAGAGAATTTCCCAAATATCCAGAAGGGCAGGCCCATCCAGATACAAGAAGCTTTTAGAACCCCAAACAGACCTGACCAGAAAAGAACATCCCACCGCCACATTGTGATCTGAACTGGATCAATAGAAACGAAAGGAAAGATCCTAAAGGCAGCCAGGGAAAAGGGATCAGTAACCTACAAAGGCAAACCAATCAGAATAACCCCAGATTTCTCAGCAGAGACCATGCAAGCACGAAGTGACTGGAAGCATATATGTCATGCCCTTATATCAAATAACTACCAACCAAGAATACTGTAGCCAGCTAAGCTCTCATTCATAACTGAGGGAAAAATAAAAACATTCCATTCCAGGGAAAAGCTGCAACAATATGTCGAAACAAAACCAACACTACAGAGAATTCTCAAAGATGCTCTATACATAGAAAACCAAAATAAATGCAATATAGGGAAAGAAATGGCACCTAAACAGCATACCATCTAAGGACCACAAGAACTGTCAAGACACAGGCCCTACTAAAAGCTTTTAAAAATGGTAGGAACTAATAAATATCTCTCAATCCTAACTCTCAATATCAATGGACTTAACTCTCCAATTAAACGGCATAGGTTGTCTAGTTAGATCAAAAAGCAAGAGCCATCGTTCTGCTGACTTCGAGAGACACATCTTACCCAAAAACAATCATCTTTTGAAAGTGAGCGGTTGGAATAAACTCTATCAAGCTAACTGCCCCCATAAACAGGCTAGAGTTGCCATCCTCATATCAGATACAATAGACTTCAAACTAAAATTAGTAAGAAAAGACAAAGAAGGTTACTACATACTACTAAAGGGATCTTTCCTCCCGGAAGACATAACAATCCTAAATATTTACACACCCAATCCCGGAGCTCCAAACTTCATCAAGCAAACTTTACTTACACTGAAACCATACATAGATCGAAATACAGTGATTGTTGGTGAGTTTAACACACCACTCTCACCTATGGACAGATCAACAAGGCAAAAACTCAACAGAGAAACCTTAGAACTGAACAACTATATAGACCAACTAGATCTAACAGACATCTGCAGAATATTCCACCCACTAACACCACAATATACGTTTTTCTCAGCAGCACATGGAACATTTTCCAAAACAGACCACATCTTAGGCCATAAAGCAAACCTGGACAGATTCAGAAACACTGAAATTATTCCATGCACACTCTCAGACCATAAAGGCATCAAATTGGAGCTGAACACACATCTCCACCAAAGAAAACCCTGTAACTCATGGAGACTGAACCACACATTGTTGAATCAAAAACAATGGGTAATCGAAGAGATCAGAACAGATATCCAACTGTTTATGAAATTTAACAATAAGGAGCACACAAATATCAACTCCTTAGGGACACAACAAAGGCAGTACTCAGAGGAAAATTTATAGGGCTGAGTGCCTACAACAGCAAGTTGGAAAAATGGCAAACCAACTAGTTAATGTCTCACCTTAACCTCCTGGAAAAAGAGCAACAAACCAACCCTAAACCCATTAGGAGAAAGCAAATTATTAAAATCAAAGCAGAATTAAATGATTTGGAATAAAAAAAAACTATAGAAAGAATCAACAAAACAAGGAGTTGGTTCTTGAAAGAATTAACAAAATTGACAAGCCCTTAGCAAATCTTACCAAAAAAAGAAGAGAGCATATCGAAATAAACAAAATCGCAGATGAAAATGGTAATATCACGACAGAAATTACCAAGATCCAGAATATCATGAGGGAATACTTCTCAAACCTTTACGCCAACAAATTTGAGAATCTAGAAGAAATGGATGAATTCCTAGACAATATTAACATACACACACTGAACCAAGAAGAGCTAACCCAACTCAACAGGCCTATTTCAAGCTCTGAAATAGAAATGGAAATTAGACAACTTCCACTTAAAAAGAGCCCAGGGCCAGATGGATTCACAGCTGAATTCTATAAGGTCTTCAAAGCAGAGCTCACACCAATACTCCTCAAGCTCTTCAACGAAATTGAAAATGAAGGTTCTTTACTAAACTGATTCTGTGAAGCCACCATATCACTCATCCCCAAACCAGACAGAGATTCATCACAGAAAGAGATCTATAGACCCATTTCTTTGATGGGTCTCGATTCAAAACTTCTCAACAAAATACTGGCCAACCGTCTACAACAACTCATCAAAAAAATATACACGATGATCAAACTGGATTCATCACAGGGAGGCAAAGCTGGTTCAACATACACAAATCAATTAATATAATTCAACACATCAACAGGAGCAGGGATAAAATCACATGATTGTCTCAATAGATGCGGAAAAGGCATTTGACAAGATCCAAAACCCCTTTATGTTAAAAGATGTGGAGAAACTAGGAATCCATGGAACATTTCTCAATGTAATGAAGGCTGTGTATGAGAAACCCACTGCTAGTATTATACTTAATGGTGAAAATCTAAAGCCATTCCCTCTAAAATCCGGAACGAGACAAGGATGCCCACACTCTCCACTCCTTTTTAACATAGTACTAGAATTCCTAGGCAGTGCAATAAGGCAAGAAGCAAGCATAAAGGGGATCCAAGTAGGGAAAGAGGAAATAAAACTATCCCTCTTTGCAGATGACATGATTCTGTATTTAAAGAATCCTATAGACTCTACTCCCAAGCTCCTTGAGCTGATTCAAAGCTTTGGAAGGGTAGCAGGCCATAAAATCAACCCTCACAAATCAACTGCCTTACTTGACGCCAACACTGAGAGGAACGAGGCAATAATCAGGAAAGAAAATCCTTTCACAATAGCCTCAAAGAAAATAAAGTACCTAGCAATTAGCTTAACTAAGAATGTAAAGGACCGTTTAGATGAAAACTTTAAAACCCTAAAAAAGGAAATTAAAGCAGAACTAAGGAAATGGAAAAACCTCCCGTGCTCCTGGATTGGAAGAATCAACATTGTGAAAATGACAATCTTGCCAAGGGCTATCTACAAATTCAATGTAATACCCATCAACATCCCAATGTCGTTCTTTAAAGACATAGAAGAGGCAATTCAAAATTTCATATGGAATAATAAAAGACCCCGTATAGCAAAAACACTTCTTAGCAGAAAGAACAGCGCTGGAGGAATTTCAATTCCAAACTTAAGGCTCTATTACAGAGCTGTAATTCTCAAAACAGCTTGGTACTGGCACAAGATCAGGCCTGAAGTCCAATGGAGTAGAACTGCGGACCCAGATATTAAACCACAGACCTATGGCCACCTAATCTTTGACCAGGGAGCCAAAAAAATAGAATGGAAGAAAGATAGCCTCTTCAACAAGTTGTGCTGGCAGAACTGGTTAAACACCTGCAGAAAACTAAAGTTGGATCCTTCTTTGTCCCCTTGCACTAGAATTAACTCCAAATGGATCAAAGACGTGGAGGTAAAAGCTGACACACTGAAAAGTTTACAGGAAGGAATAGGAGATACACTAGGCCTCCTTGGTACAGGTCGAAACTTTCTTAATAAGGACCAAGAATCACAACAAATCAGAGAAAGGCTGGATAACTGGGACTGCATTAAACTCCAGAGCTTTTGTATGGCAACGGATATAGCTAGTAAACTAATCAGGAAGCCTACAGAGTGGGAGAAGATCTTCACCACCCAAACAACAGAACAAGGCCTCATATCTAAAATATATCAACAACTCAAAAAATTGAATCACTCCAAAACTAACCTCCAAAGTAACACCCATCCCATTACAAAATGGGCCAAAGACTTAAAGAGAGTCTTCTCTGAAGAAGAAACAAAAATGGCCTATAGACACATGAAGAAATGCTCAACATCTCTGGTCATAAAAGAAATGCAAATCAAAACAAGTCTAAGATTCCACCTAACTCCAGTTAGAATGGCCAGGATCAGGAAAACGAATGACAACAGATGCTGGAGGGGATGTGCCCAGGAGGGATCACTACTACTCTGTTGGTGGGAGTGCAAACTCGTTCAACCACTATGGAAAGCAGTGCGGCAGTGCCTCAAAAGGCTAAACATACAACTCCCCTATGACCCAGCAATTCCAGTACTTGGCATTTACCCAACAATCCAGAAAGAAGGGCATACTAAACCCACTAGCACAACAATGTTCATTGCAGCACTATTCACCATAGCAAAGATATGGAACCAACCCAGATGTCCCTCAGTTGATGAGTGGATCAACAAGTTGTGGTATTTGTACACAATGGAATTCTATGCTGCTGTCAGAAAGAATGACATCGCCCCATTTGTTAGGAAATGGAAAGACTTAGAACAAATCATATTAAGTGAAGTAAGCCAGACTCAAAGGAACTTAGGCTCAGTGGTTTCCCTCATTCGTCATAATCAGTAGAAACCTTGGGCTCTACTGGCAGAGATTGTCAATAGAGCAAAAGTCCATATATAATGCCATATAATGTGAAGCTAATTGAAAGGACCTCCAGGATATTGACACAAAAGCCATATAATGAATGATTGTTGTCCTTAATGTACTATGTTGTCTCTCATCTCGCTTGCAGTCCCTTGGTTATCCCATATTGGTATAGTATCTCACTTTGTTATCTGATATATTGAATTTATTTGTATTTGGATATTTGAAATTTGATAGGGAAGGGAGGAAAACCAAGACAGCTGGGGGGTGTGGGGTTGGAGGGAAATGGGTACCAAGACATGTGAAAGGGTATCAATGTATGTGAATTAATGCACCTTCTATCTGGCAAATATCATCTAACCCTTTTACTAATTACAATAAAAAAATGAAAAAAAAGAAAGTTGTAGTGTGTGGGGAGGATGATGTGGTCAAAAACATTCCTTCTTAGAAATTTACCTCATCTGGTTGCCCTGGATTTTCCTGGCCTTCTTCTTAGAGAAAGTTCTGTTATACTGGATTTGTGGCTTGGCAATGATCTAGCATGTACATCTTCGAGTAAGACATCCACAACTTCCATGCCTGAGACTCGAGTTTCCTGACCTTTGGCAACAGCACAGCAACATCTTTCTTCCTTCTGAGCCACAGGCCAAGTGAGCTGGCTTGAGCTGGTTGTTAGTTACAGTGGCTTGGTTACCAGGGTTCCATATTCTGTTCCATTGTGAGGGAGGCAGGGTCACCTTTCAGGGCCCAATGACCAAAGATCCTTGCTCACAAAAGTCCTCACCAAAGACATACTGGAGGCTGAATCTCTCCTCCAGTCTCACAATATACATGTGGATGTAGTATACAGCACACCTTATTTGTCCAATCCCCATGTCTTCCACTAGGCCCAACTACCAGTCTGGTCTCAGGCTCAAGGAGCCTTTCTTAGGTAAGATCCAAGCTTAAGGGTCAATATTGCCCTCATCCTTTACAAAACATTTGCTTCACAGTGCCTTCTCTGCCTGCATTTTGCCCCTTGTCGAATTTTTTTTGTTTTTGCTAGTCTTGGGACTTGACCTCAGAGTGTGAACATTGTTCTTGGGCTTTCTTTAGGCTTTAGCTGTCCCACCGAGCCACAGCACCACTTGCAGCGTTTTCTATGTATGTGGTAATGAGGAATCAAACCTGAGGCTTACTGCTTGGTAGCCAAGGACTCTCCCACTAGGTCAAACACACAGGGCATCTTGCACATATTTTTGACGTCAATCTACTAGGATATTATTAGGTTTCTGTATCCTAATCAATTTTCTCCTGATGATTAGCTTTGCTGTCATGTGTAAAAAATGCAAGAGGGAAAAACACAGAAGAATTAGTGAAATTAGAAAAAAAGCATTAGACACAGTTAAGTGTTCATTCTTTGTAGGAGAAAGGATATTTGGATATGATGATGATGATGATGACTTTATAATTACTATGTCAGGGTTGAGAGTTTGGCATAGTGGTAGAGTGCTTGCCTAGCATCCATGAAGATCTGGGTTTGATTGCTCAGTACCACATAGATAGAAAATCTAGATGTGGCACTGTGGCTCAAGTGGCAGAGGGCTAGACTTGAGAAAACCCGAGGACAGTGCTCAGGCCCTGAATTCAAGCCCCAAGACTGGCAGAAAGATAAAAGAAAATAAAAATGCTTTTTATTAGCTAATTCACTCACAGCATTTCCTTCTGAAATCTTCGCTTCTGCATCTTGTGAAATACCCCTTTCCCTCAACGTAGACAAGAAAAACAGATCCATCCCATGGTCCACTGTGAGGCCACTGGTTGGGCTAAGAGCTAGTCGTGCAGCAACACATAAGTTTTATTCTAATACTTTCCAACTTTGTACTCAAATATGCTACCTACTTACCAACTTATGTCAGTTATCCTTATGCTATAACTTTTCTTCATTCCTACAATATTCTTACACTCCTACGTTAATCCTCTTGCACCTCCCCTGACCTCTCTCATTCTTTTTTTTTTATCTCTGGACCTCTGCTCGTCTTTCAACCCTTATACTGCACGGATCTACACTTGATGGCTGTTGAGCAATATTGTATATGTAGGTGGTTAATTATTCTCTAGGCTCAGAGGGACTTAAAGACAATAGAGATTGGATTGAGAGGCTTATTGTTTTGGGTATAAATCGCTTATCAGTGGTTGTATTAGGCTGGTCTGTAAGTGCACAAAAAGAAAGAGTGATAATACCAATCAAAACTTGTGAACATCTAGTGTCTGCCAGCGACAGAGGTCTAGGTTGGTTATATCTGAAAAACTATAATCGTATTTAGTAGTAATCTTGCTCCCATTTTCAAATGGGCAGAACAAGAAATCAAGAAAAATGTGAAATCAAGAAACAACATCCCCCACCCAATGTAAACAGACAATGGAACAGTCACTGGCAAACCTAGAGGAGAGTCTTCCAATTGCTACACAAATGCAATTGATAAACATCATTAATGAAAAATGTGAAAATATAAAGAAAGAGATAATGGAGGAAGCCATACCTGAACAAGAGGAAAGCAAAAACAAGGTGATAAGTGAAAAAGAAGAAGCCATAAAGGAGGCCATAATAAAGGTTTTTCAAAGAAAGATGGATGAATTCAAAGAATCCACAAATAAAAACGTGACCAAACTCCAGCAAATGTCCAAAGAAAATAAAGCTACTGAGCTAACCACTCAAAAGGAAATCAAGGAGATAAAGAAATCCATACATGATCTAAAACAAGGGATGCAAGGCATCAAAAGTGAGCAATTAGAAGCAAGGGAGATGAAAAATAAAGTAGATAGCTTTGATAGCAGGTTAGACATTGCAGAGGAGAGAATTTCTGTGGCTGAAGATAATTTAGGTATTATAAAGAACAGAAAATGAGTCAATCCAAATCTAGGAAATATGAGAGAGCGCTTCAGGAGGTCCAAGATACAATTAGGAAGCCTAATTTAAGGCTAGTTGGTATTGAGGAGGGCGTGGAGAAAGAGGTCAATGGTATTGGAAATATACTTCAGGGAATCATCTCAGAGAATTTCCCACATATCCAGAAGGGCAGGCCCATCCAGATACAAGAAGCTTTTAGAACCCCAAACAGACCTGACCAGAAAAGAACATCCCACCGCCACATTGTGATCCGAATTGGATCAATAGAAACGAAAGGAAAGATCCTAAAGGCAGCCAGGGAAAAGGGATCAGTAACCTACAAAGGCAAACCAATCAGAATAACCCCAGATTTCTCAGCAGAGACCATGCAAGCACGAAGTGACTGAAAGCATATATGTCATGCCCTTATATCAAATAACTACCAACCAAGAATACTGTAGCCAGCTAAGCTCTCATTCATAACTGAGGGAAAAATAAAAACATTCCATTCCAGGGAAAAGCTGCAACAATATGTCGAAACAAAACCAACACTACAGAGAATTCTCAAAGATGCTCTATACATAGAAAACCAAAATAAATGCAATATAGGGAAAGAAATGGCACCTAAACAGCATACCATCTAAGGACCACAAGAACTGTCAAGACACAGGCCCTACTAAAAGCTTTTAAAAATGGTAGGAACTAATAAATATCTCTCAATCCTAACTCTCAATATCAATGGACTTAACTCTCCAATTAAACGGCATAGGTTGTCTAGTTGGATCAAAAAGCAAGAGCCATCGTTCTGCTGACTTCGAGAGACACATCTTACCCAAAAACAATCATCTTTTGAAAGTGAGAGGTTGGAATAAACTCTATCAAGCTAACTGCCCCCATAAACAGGCTAGAGTTGCCATCCTCATATCAGATACAATAGACTTCAAACTAAAATTAGTAAGAAAAGACAAAGAAGGTTACTACATACTACTAAAGGGATCTTTCCTCCCGGAAGACATAACAATCCTAAATATTTACACACCCAATCCCGGAGCTCCAAACTTCATCAAGCAAACTTTACTTACACTGAAACCATACATAGATCGAAATACAGTGATTGTTGGTGAGTTTAACACACCACTCTCACCTATGGACAGATCAACAAGGCAAAAACTCAACAGAGAAACCTTAGAACTGAACAACTATATAGACCAACTGGATCTAACAGACATCTGCAGAATATTCCACCCAGTAACACCACAATATAAGTTTTTCTCAGCAGCACATGGAACATTTTCCAAAATAGACCACATCTTAGGCCATAAAGCAAACCTGGACAGATTCAGAAACACTGAAATTATTCCATGCACACTCTCAGACCATAAAGGCATCAAATTGGAGCTGAACACACATCTCCACCAAAGAAAACCCTGTAACTCATGGAGACTGAACCACACATTGTTGAATCAAAAACAATGGGTAATCGAAGAGATCAGAACAGATATCCAACTGTTTATGAAATTTAACAATAAGGAGCACACAAATATCAACTCCTTAGGGACACAACAAAGGCAGTACTCAGAGGAAAATTTATAGCGCGGAGTGCCTAAAACAGCAAGTTGGAAAAATGGCAAACCAACTAGTTAATGTCTCACCTTAACCTCCTGGAAAAAGAGCAACAAACCAACCCTAAACCCATTAGGAGAAAGCAAATTATTAAAATCAAAGCAGAATTAAATGATTTGGAATAAAAAAACTATAGAAAGAATCAACAAAACAAGGAGTTGGTTCTTGAAAGAATTAACAAAATTGACAAGCCCTTAGCAAATCTTACCAAAAAAAGAAGAGAGCATATCGAAATAAACAAAATCGCAGATGAAAATGGTAATATCACGACAGAAATTACCAAGATCCAGAATACCATGAGGGAATACTTCTCAAACCTTTTCGCCAACAAATTTGAGAATCTAGAAGAAATGGATGAATTCCTAGACAATATTAACATACACACACTGAACCAAGAAGAGCTAACCCAACTCAACAGGCCTATTTCAAGCTCTGAAATAGAAATGGAAATTAGACAACTTCCACTTAAAAAGAGCCCAGGGCCAGATGGATTCACAGCTGAATTCTATAAGGTCTTCAAAGCAGAGCTCACACCAATACTCCTCAAGCTCTTCAACGAAATTGAAAATGAAGGTTCTTTACTAAACTGATTCTGTGAAGCCAGTATATCCCTCATCCCCAAACCAGACAGAGATTCATCAAAGAAAGAGTTCTATAGACCCATTTCTTTGATGAAACTCGATGCAAAACTTCTCAACAAAATACTGGCCAACCGTCTACAACAACTCATCAAAAAAATATACACTATGATCAAACTGGATTCAACACAGGGAGGCAAAGCTGGTTCAACATACACAAATCAATTAATATAATTCAACACATCAACAGGAGCAGGGATAAAATCACATGATTGTCTCAATAGATGCGGAAAAGGCATTTGACAAGATCCAAAACCCCTTTATGTTAAAAGATGTGGAGAAACTAGGAATCCATGGAACATTTCTCAATGTAATAAAGGCTGTGTATGAGAAACCCACTGCTAGTATTATACTTAATGGTGAAAATCTAAAGCCATTCCCTCTAAAATCAGGAACGAGACAAGGATGCCCACTCTCTCCACTCCTTTTTAACATAGTACTAGAATTCCTAGGCAGTGCAATAAGGCAAGAAGCAAGCATAAAGGGGATCCAAGTAGGGAAAGAGGAAATAAAAGTATCCCTCTTTGCAGATGACATGATTCTGTATTTAAAGAATCCTATAGACTCTACTCCCAAGCTCCTTGAGCTGATTCAAAGCTTTGGAAGTGTAGCAGGCCATAAAATCAACCCTCACAAATCAACTGCCTTACTTTACGCCAACACTGAGAGGAACGAGGCAATAATCAGGAAAGAAAATCCTTTCACAATAGCCTCAAAGAAAATAAAGTACCTAGCAATTAGCTTAACTAAGAATGTAAAGGACCGTTTAGATGAAAACTTTAAAACCCTAAAAAAGGAAATTAAAGCAGAACTAAGGAAATGGAAAAACCTCCCGTGCTCCTGGATTGGAAGAATCAACATTGTGAAAATGACAATCTTGCCAAGGGCTATCTACAAATTCAATGTAATACCCATCAACATCCCAATGTCATTCTTTAAAGACATAGAAGAGGCAATTCAAAATTTCATATGGAATAATAAAAGACCCCGTATAGCAAAAACACTTCTTAGCAGAAAGAACAGCGCTGGAGGAATTTCAATTCCAAACTTAAGGCTCTATTACAGAGCTATAATTCTCAAAACAGATTGGTACTGGCACAAGAACAGGCCTGAAGTCCAATGGAGTAGAACTGAGGACCCAGATATTAAACCACAGACCTATGGCCACCTAATCTTTGACCAGGGAGCCAAAAAAATAGAATGGAAGAAAGATAGCCTCTTCAACAAGTTATGCTGGCAGAACTGGTTAAACACCTGCAGAAAACTAAAGTTGGATCCTTCTTTGTCCCCTTGCACTAGAATTAACTCCAAATGAATCAAAGACGTGGAGGTAAAAGCTGACAAACTGAAAAGTTTACAGGAAGGAATAGGAGATACACTAGGCCTCCTTGGTACAGGTCGAAACTTTCTTAATAAGGACCAAGAATCACAACAAATCAGAGAAAGGCTGGATAAGTGGGACTGCATTAAACTGCAGAGCTTTTGTATGGCAACGGATATAGCTAGTAAACTAATCAGGAAGCCTACAGAGTGGGAGAAGATCTTCACCACCCAAACAACGGAACAAGGCCTCATATCTAAAATATATCAACAACTCAAAAAATTGAATCACTCCAAAACTAACCTCCAAAGTAACACCCATCCCATTACAAAATGGGCCAAAGACTTAAAGAGAGTCTTCTCTGAAGAAGAAACAAAAATTGCCTATAGACACATGAAGAAATGCTCAACATCTCTGGTCATAAAAGAAATGCAAATCAAAACAAGTCTAAGATTCCACCTAACTCCAGTTAGAATGGCCAGGATCAGGAAAACGAATGACAACAGATGCTGGAGGGGATGTGGTCAGGAGGGATCACTACTACACTGTTGGTGGGAGTGCAAACTCGTTCAACCACTATGGAAAGCAGTGCGGCAGTGCCTCAAAACGCTAAACATACAACTCCCCTATGACCCAGCAATTCCAGTACTTGGCATTTACCCAACAATCCAGAAACAAGGGCATACTAAACCCACTAGCACAACAATGTTCATTGCAGCACTATTCACCATAGCAAAGATATGGAACCAACCCAGATGTCCCTCAGTTGATGAGTGGATCAACAAGTTGTGGTATTTGTACACAATGGAATTCTATGCTGCTGTCAGAAAGAATGACATCGCCCCATTTGTTAGGAAATGGAAAGACTTAGAACAAATCATATTAAGTGAAGTAAGCCAGACTCAAAGGAACTTAGGCTCAGTGGTTTCCCTCATTCGTCATAATCAGTAGAAACCTTGGGCTCTACTGGCAGAGATTGTCAATAGAGCAAAAGGCCATATATAAGGCCATACAATGTGAAGCTAATTGAAACGACCTCCAGGATATTGACACAAAAGCCATATAATGAATGATTGTTGTCCTTAATGTACTATGTTGTCTCTCATCTCGCTTGCTGTCCCTTGGTTATCCCATATTGGTATAGTATCTCACTTTGTTATCTGATATATTGAATTTATTTGTATTTGGATATTTGAAATTTGATAGGGAAGGGGGGAAAACCAAGACGGGTGGGGGGTGTAGGGTTGGAGGGAAATGGGTACCAAGACATGTGAAAGGGTATCAATGTATGTGAATTAATGCACCTTCTATCTGGCAAATATCATCTAACCCTTTTACTAATTACAATAAAAAAATGAAAAAAAAGAAAGTTGTAGTGTGTGGGGAGGATGATGGGGTCAAATACATTTCTTCTTAGACATTTACCTCATCTGGTTGCCCTGGATTTTCCTGGCCTTCTTCTTAGAGAAAGTTCTGTTATACTGGATTTGTGGCTTGGCAATGATCTAGCATGTACATCTTCGAGTAAGACATCCACAACTTCCATGCCTGAGACTCGAGTTTCCTGACCTTTGGCAACAGCACAGCAATATCTTTCTTCCTCCTGAGCCACAGGGCAAGTGAGCTGGCTTGAGCTGGTTGTTAGTTACAGTGGCTTGGTTACCAGGGTTCCATATTCTGTTCCATTGTGAGGGAGGCAGGGTCACCTTTCAGGGCCCAATGACCAAAGATCCTTGCTCACAAAAGACCTCACCAAAGACATACTGGAGGCTGAATCTCTCCTCCAATGTCACAATATACATGTGGATGTAGTATACAGCACACCTTATTTGTCCAATCCCAATGTCTTCCACTAGGCCCAACTACCAGTCTGGTCTCAGGCTCAAGGAGCCTTTCTTAGGTAAGATCCAAACTTAAGGGTCAATATTGCCCTCATCCTTTACAAAACATTTGCTTCACAGTGCCTTCTCTGCCTGCATTTTGCCCCTTGTCGAATTTTTTTTGTTTTTGCTAGTCTTGGGACTTGACCTCAGAGTGTGAACATTGTTCTTGGGCTTTCTTTAGGCTTTAGCTGTCCCACCGAGCCACAGCACCACTTGCAGCGTTTTCTATGTATGTGGTAATGAGGAATCAAACCTGAGGCTTACTGCTTGGTAGCCAAGGACTCTCCCACTAGGTCAAACACACAGGGCATCTTGCACATATTTTTGACGTCAATCTACTAGGATATTATTAGGATTCTGTATCCTAATCAATTTTTTCCTGATGATTAGCTTTGCTCTCATGTGTAAAAAATGCAAGAGGGAAAAACACAGAAGAATTAGTGAAATTAAAAAAAAAGCATTAGACACAGTTAAGTGTTCATTCTTTGTAGGAGAAAGGATATTTGGATATGATGATGATGATGATGATGGTGATGATCATGATGATGATGATGATGACTTTATAATTACTATGTCAGGGTTGAGAGTTTGGCATAGTGGTAGAGTGCTTGCCTAGCATCCATGAAGATCTGGGTTTGATTGCTCAGTACGACATAGAATGAAAATCTAGATGTGGCACTGTGGCTCAAGTGGCAGAGGGCTAGACTTGAGAAAACCCGAGGACAGTGCTCAGGCCCTGAATTCAAGCCCCAAGCCTGGCAAAAAGATAAAAGAAAATAAAAATGCTTTTTACGAGCTAATTCACTCACAGCATTTGCTTCTGAAATCTTCGCTTCTGCATCTTGTGAAATACCCCTTTCCCTCAACGTAGACAAGAAAAACAGATCCAACCCATGGTCCACTGTGAGGCCACTGGTTGGGCTAAGAGCTAGTCGTGCAGCAACACATAAGTTTTATTCTAATACTTTCCAAACTTTGTACTCAAATATGCTACCTACTTACCAACTTATGTCAGTTATCTTTATGCTATAACTTTTCTTCATTACTACAATATTCTTACACTCCTACGTTAATCCTCTTGCACCTCCCCTGATCTCTCATTCTTTTTTTCTATCTCTGGACCTCTGCTCGTCTTTCAACCCTTATACTGCACGGATCTACACTTGATGGCTGTTGAGCAATATTGTATATGTAGATGGTTAATTATTCTCTAGGCTCAGAGGGACTTAAAGACAATAGAGATTGGATTGAGAGGCTTATTGTTTTGGGTATAAATCGCTTATCAGTGGTTGTATTAGGCTGGTCTGTAAGTGCACAAAAAGAAAGAGTGATAATACCAATCAAAACTTGTGAACATCTAGTGTCTGCCAGCTACAGAGGTCTAGGTTGGTTATATCTGAAAAACTATAATCGTATTTAGTAGTAATCTTGCTCCCATTTTCAAATGGGCAGAACAAGAAACTCAAGAAAAATGTGAAATCAAGAAACAACATCCCCCACCCAATGTAAACAGACAATGGAACAGTCACTGGCAAACCTAGAGGAGAGTCTTCCAATTGCTACACAAATGCAATTGATAAACATCATTAATGAAAAATGTGAAAATATAAAGAAAGAGATAATGGAGGAAGCCATACCTGAACAAGAGGAAAGCAAAAACAAGGTGATAAGTAAAAAAGAAGAAGCCATAAAGGAGGCCATAATAAAGGTTTTTCAAAGAAAGATGGATGAATTCAAAGAATCCACAAATAAAAATGTGACCAAACTCCAGCAAATGTCCAAAGAAAATAAAGCTACTGAGCTAACCACTCAAAAGGAAATCAAGGAGATAAAGAAATCCATACATGATCTAAAACAAGGGATGCAAGGCATCAAAAGTGAGCAATTAGAAGCAAGGGAGATGAAAAATAAAGTAGATAGCTTTGATAGCAGGTTAGACATTGCAGAGGAGAGAATTTCCGTGGCTGAAGATAATTTAGGTATTATAAAGAACAGAAAATGAGTCAATCCAAATCTAGGAAATATGAGAGAGCGCTTCAGGAGGTCCAAGATACAATTAGGAAGCCTGATTTAAGGCTAGTTGGTATTGAGGAGGGCATGGAGAAAGAGGTCAATGGTATTGGAAATATACTTCAGGGAATCATGTCAGAGAATTTCCCAAATATCCAGAAGGGCAGGCCCATCCAGATACGAGAAGCTTTTAGAACCCCAAACAGACCTGACCAGAAAAGAACATCCCACCGCCACATTGTGATCTGAACTGGATCAATAGAAACGAAAGGAAAGATCTTAAAGGCAGCCAGGGAAAAGGGATCAGTAACCTACAAAGGCAAACCAATCAGAATAACCCCAGATTTCTCAGCAGAGACCATGCAAGCACAAAGTGACTGGAAGCATATATGTCATGCCCTTATATCAAATAACTACCAACCAAGAATACTGTAGCCAGCTAAGCTCTCATTCATAACTGAGGGAACAATAAAAACATTCCATTCCAGGGAAAAGCTGCAACAATATGCCGAAACAAAACCAACACTACAGAGAATTCTCAACGATGCTCTATGCATACAAAACCAAAATAAATGCATTATAGGGAAAGAAATGGCACCTAAACAGCATACCATCTAAGGACCACAAGAACTGTCAAGACACAGGCCCTACTAAAAGCTTTTAAAAATGGTAGGAACTAAAAAATATCTCTCAATCCTAACTCTCAATATCAATGGACTTAACTCTCCAATTAAACGGCATAGGCTGTCTAGTTGGATCAAAAAGCAAGAGCCATCGTTCTGCTGTCTTCAAGAGACATATCTTACCCAAAAACCATCATCTTTTGAAAGTGAGAGGTTGGAATAAATTCTATCAAGCTAACTGCCCCCATAAACAGGCTGGAGTTGCCATCCTCATATCAGATAGAATAGACTTCAAACTAAAATTAGTAAGAAAAGACAAAGAAGGTTACTACATACTACTAAAGGGATCTTTCCTCCCGGAAGACATAACGATCCTAAATATTTACACACCAATTTGAAGGTTCTCAAAAGATTGAAGATTCTGACAGTGTAAGTTAGATTCCGGCATTGATATTAAATAATGCAATGAGTAGGGATTTATATTTGAAATATCACTGTTGGCAAAATCTAACACACATTTGCTTAGTATTTGCTTTTAATTTCCCAAGAAGTTCAGTACAAGCCAATATGTGTGGCATATATCGACTGGGAAAATTATTCAGAGTATGTGACTCATTTGAACAGGAGTCAGTGAAAAGATACAGAAGCAGGATACCCATATTGTGATAATTTGTATCTTTTGCATATTTTGTGTTTGTTATTATTTCCATTTGTAGTGTACATTTCTAGGTAAAAACTTTTAAAATGTTTAGAAACGATTTGTTATTTCAACAGCAAAAAAAGACATTTATATGCCTGATAAAATTCACAGAATCCAAATTTTTCCATATTATTTTTTTTTGTGGTTCATAGATCTTGAACTCAGCCTGGGCACTATCCCTGAGCTCTTCAGCTCCAGGCTACCACCTTACTCTGGAGCCAAGCCCCACTTAGCATTTTCTAAAAGTAAATTGGAGATAAGTGTCTCAGGTCTTTTTGTGCCAGGATGGCTTTAAACCTTGATCCTCAGATCTCAGCCTCCTGAGTAGCTAGGATTATAGTAGTGAGCCACCACCCCATCATGCTCAGCTTTCTGGTTTTTTTTTAAACAAGCCCTTTGGCTGAAACTCGGTCTGAGCACTGTCCTTCAGCTTTCCTCAAGCCTAGTGATCTTCTACTTGAGCCACAGCACTACTTCTGGTTTTTTCTGTGTATGTGGTACTGCGGAATTGAAACTTCGTCTTCATACAAGCACTCTACAACTATGCCAAACTCCCAGCCCCTCCACATTAGTTTTTATGATAGATCTTTCCATGCATCCAGGTTGGCTAGAAATCCTTCTTGAGTTTCCCAAGATCAGGGAGTATAGGTGTGTCCCATCCTGTGTGGCTACATAACCATTGTTTAGGGTACAGTTCTCTCTTCATTCTACCCATCTAGAGCAATTTTCATCTTCCATGTATAATCATTAAACATTCAGCTCCTGTTCCTCTCTACTCCATTCTCTGGAACCATCGTGCTTTTTGGCTCTAAGGGTTTGTTGATCCTTGGAAGCTCTGGAAGGGAAAACATACCCTAGCTCTTCCTTTATGACTGCTGTATTTTTAGTTTACTGTAATCAAGATTCATCTGTAAAATATAGTAAAATGTTCTTCCTTTTCAATGCATTGTTTTGCATATTTCTATCTTTTGATTATTATTAATAGTTGTGAATGGATTCTCCACATATTTGTTCTAGTCTCTGCTTTCTCTTCCGTTAGGTACAAATCTAGAAATAGAAGTGTTGGACCATATTTCTATGTAATTCTATATTTAGTACTTTTTTAGCACTCTCCACGCAATTTTTGATTGTTTTATATTCCTTGCAGAACTATTCCAAAGTTCTACTTCTTCTCACTACCTTCCCAGTAATAGTTAGACTTTGAAAGTTGTTTTTTTGTATGCGTGTGTGTGTGTGTGTTTGTGTGTGTGTATGTGGATCTTTTTGTTTAAAACTATATTTATATTAATATACTTAAAGTAAAGATTTCATTGTAATTTTAATTTTTCTCATGACTGTTAATATTGAACTTCTTTCTACATTTTGAACTACTATTTCTATATATTCTTTTTAGAAAATCCTCTCCAATTTCCAATTATTTTCCCTTTTTTTGTGGGGTAGTGGGGAAAGTCATGGGGCTTGGACCTTGGGCCGTGAGCTTTTTAGTTAAGGCTATTGTCCTACCCTGAGTATTGCCCCTCAGTTCTTCTGCTCACAGCTCCCTACCCCTCTTCCCATTATATACAGAACAAAGGTCATCCTCAGTCTTTTTGAAAAAGTAAAACATACAGTAAATTTGTAGTATAAAACAGCAAGAAATAAATTTCTTGCCAGGTGCAGTGCCTTATACCTGTAATCCTAGCTACTCAGATATCAGGCTGATATCTAAAGATTTGGTTCAAAGCCAGCCTGGGCATTAGAAAGTCTATGAGACTCTCATCGACAGTTAACCACTAGAATATGGGAAATGGCACTGTGGCTTCATCGGTAGGGTGATAGCCTTGAGTTGAAGAGCTCAGGAACAGTGCCCAGGCCCAGAGTTCAAGCCTTACAAATCCCCTAGCCAAAAAAAAGAAAAAAAAGTTTCTTCCCCAAGTGATTATTATGCCAGCCATAGAACATTAACATTCTTGGTGTACTTCACAGTATTATTACTTGATACCCTAAGATTTTGCAATATTCTCAGAGTACCAGCATATGTCATCATATAATGTAGTTCCTTTTCAATGGAATAATTCCATTTATAACCTAAATCTACTCCCCTGACTTATTTTTTTGATACCACAATTGCTCTACCATGATATGCCACAAGCCATTAAACATTTTATGGTGGGTAATTGGAAAGGAGTCTCATGGAATTTTGTGCCAGGCTGGCTTTGAACCATGGTCCTCAGATCTCAGTCTCCTGAGTAGCTAGGATGACAGGCGTGAGCCACCAACACCTGGCTTGCCTTGTTATTTTTTTGTGGGTCTTGGGACTTGAACTCTGGGCCTAGGCACCATCCCTAAGCTTTTCAGGTCAATAGTTATTCTAAACATTTAAGTAAAGGAATACAATTCCAACAAAAAAAAGAATAAGATTCCACACATGGTGTGTTTATAACTCAGTGCTAATTACTTGATGAAAATGTGCCATTCCAGAAGCTGGTGTCATTTGATGATGTAGCTGTGGATTTCAGCTGGGAGGAGTGGCAGCATCTGGACAATGCTCAGAGGACCCTGTACAGAGATGTAATGCTGGAGACCTACAGCAACCTGGTGTCCTTTGTGAGCAAAAGTCAAATTCACTTGCAAGGCCAAGTGCCTTGTTATTTTGCAGATACGTGAATGTTTATGAAACTTTCAGTACTATTTAAATGAAAGATTCCAGGCCCTGAGAAGTATCATTACTTTCTAAAGAAAACCTAAGGTAATTTTGTACTCATTCTTCAGGATACCTTCAGGATACTTTGACAACAGTTCTAAATTATGTTTCCTCTAATGGAGATGACATTCCAAACTTACACAGTAATTGTAAGTGGATAAACCATCCAGAATAGAATATATATCATTATTGGAAATAGGATCTACAAATCACTAAACAGTGAGTTTATAATGGAAACCTGGCACTAGGTGCAATGTTTCATGCCTGTAATCTTAAAATATTCAGGAGGAAGAAATCTAAGAATTCTAATTTGAAGCCAGCAATGGCATAAAAATTGCCATGAAACTCTGTATCTCCAAGTAACCCCTCAAAAATATTAGTGGAGTGTCAAGAGTTTGACTTTGTGGTTGAGTGCTTGCCTAGCATGCATGAAGACCTATGCATGTAAGTGGAGCTGGGACTCAAACTGGTATTTTTCTAGCCTTGAGCAAGACAGCTAAGTTTATGCCATACAAAATGAATCCAGAGCTGGGGAAAAGTCAACCATGGAGCCAGTGAGAAATGAGAAAAAAGATTTAATAGATAACTTGTGAGTAGGATGTCTGTGAACTTAAAGCAATGATGACACAGCATAAGCAATAATTCTCTACTGTTTCTAATTTACAGGTCCCTGTGTTCCCAAACCTGTATTAATTGACAAGCTAGAGCACTGTGCAGAACTCTGGATAGGAAATTCCTCTGACAAGAATATCACAGGTGAGTGAATGCATCTTCATATTGATGTTGGAGCCTGAGCCCCATTGGTAAGTTCATGTTGTGATGTACTGATCAATAATATTCTTAGTTACCCTAAATCCTGCGTGGAACCTATGGAATTCTTTGTGAATGAATCAAGAATCATTTTCTTTTCCCAATCCTATGCCTGGTCTCAGGGCCTGAGCATGGTCCTTGGGTTTTCTCAAGGCTAGCTCTCTACTTCTTGAGTCATAGCACCACTTCTGGCTTTTTCTTTGTATGTAGTACCAAGGAACTGAACCAGGTCTTTGTGCATGCTAGCCCAAACCCCCGGCACCAAGAATCATAGGGTGATATGACGAATTCTATGCGGCAGTAGAGTTAAAGTTAGATTTCTCTGTAGAAATCACTGTGAAACAAAATAAAATGAGAAAGCCATGAGCCCGTGGCTCATGCCTGTAATCCTAGCTACTTAGGAGGCTGAGATCTGAGGATCAAGGTTCAAAGACTGACCTATCACAAAAACACCTTAGACTCTTCTCTCCAATGAACCAATAGAAAATGAGAAGTAGGGTTGAGGCTAAAGACATAGGGCAGTAGCCTTGAGCTGAAGAGCTCAGGAAGAACAGCCAGGTCTAGAATTCAAGTCCCATGACTACAAAACAAGAAAGAAAGAAAGAAAGAAAGAAAGAAAGAAAGAAAGAAAGAAAGAAAGAAGAAAGAGGGAAGGAAGGAAAGGAAGAAAGAAAGAAAGAAAGAAAGAAAGATCTTTCATTTCTTTAAAACTAAGACTATAAATGATTGAGCAAACAAGGAGTAAGTCAGGGCATTATTCTCTGATAAGGATAATATCTTTTTGCTGGTAGGAAGAGACTGGTATTCAGAACCAGATCTTTCCACCAGAAATTGAGCCTAGTGGTAGAGTGCTTGCCTAGCATGCACAAAGACAGAGGTTTGATTCCTTATTACCACATACATAGAAAAAGCCAGAAGTAATGACTTCATTGGTAGGGTTCTAGTCTTGAGAAAACCCAAGGACAGTGGTTAGGTCTTAAGTTTAAACCCAGGAATGGAAGGAAAAGCAAAACAACAAAGTTTCAATCAACATAAGAAAATTAACTAGACAATGAGCTGGGGATTTTCTGGTCTTCCATGGTTCTGAGGGACAGGAGTGTTAGAAAAGGAATTTTTATAAGACTTCAAATGGAAAGAAACAAATTTCAAAATTCCCACAAATACCTAAATTGAGACTTTAGTGAGAAGTTGTAACTGAAGGGATATAGGTGTAAGTCCTTACTCTCAAGAATCGTTCTTGCTTGGATCAAAGGCAAACAGACATATACACCAAACTTGTGGCCGCTGAATCTAGAAAAAATTCGTGTTCCTCAGTTAATGGTTAATAAGCAAACAGCATTGAAACTGGCTAAGGTAATCCTATCTGCTACTCAGGACCTGAGACTCTTATCTGTAGTTAACTCTAGAAAAGAGTATGTGGGGCTGTAGCTCAAGGATAGGGGTTATAGTCTTCTGCTGAAGTGTTCAGGGACAGGGCCAAGGCCTATGAACTACAAAAAAAAAAGAAAAGAAAAGAGAAGAAAGTTTTAAAAAGATGCAAAACAGCACAATATTTAGATTATTTCTCAAAAATAAAAGAAAGGCAGCTATTCCTCAATGTGTAAACAAAACAGTATTTCAAAAAAAGCAGCTGCAGGTATGCTATAGTTAATACTCAGCTTAAAACTGTAGCAATACATAGATGGGTAATTTCAATAAATATTTCCTGTGATATAAAAAGAGAACTAAAACACAGAAAAACATTATTGGCCATTGTAAAATATCATTTTCTTAATATGTTAGGGAGAAAAGCATATATTTCTCACAAATCAATTTCCAGTATTATATTTTAAAATATCTAACACTTAGGATGGGAAAGTAAAGTCATTACCTTTACAGTAAGGAATATTTGTATCTCATGTATGTTTGTGTCTTTTTTTCTAGGACTCATTTTAGATGTCCAGGTAATGGAAAATGTGTTCAAGACTTGCCAGGAAAGTCCACATGAATGTCTATGTGAAGTAGCAGTTGCAAGTAGTATCGAAGTGTAGGAAAATGTGAGATTTGCAAGAACTTTAAATTTGAGCTCTACACATAATCTAGAGCTGATTAGTAATAACGGTAACAACTTAGGGGTGAGGACTGAGGATTTCATTAAGTGTCAGAACATGCTTCTGTCTCCTAAGCCTGATGAGATGCATGCTGCATAAAGATCTCGTATGTCTCCTGTTCTTAAAAAATCCATCGGATATTCAGAGCATTTTATTCATGATTGTGACAGTCCAAAAGATCTGCAGTATCATAATTCTGTTCTCCCTGCCCAAGAAATTCTTCAGGGAGGGAGGAAAACTGCTAAATGTACTGTGTGATGAAAAATATTGTACTTAACACCGACCATCACTACACATCCGAAAATATACACAGGAGAGACTCCTCATACATGTAGTGAATGTGAGAAATCTTTCAGTAATGAAATACGCCTTACAATACCTCAGAGCAAATATCCTGAGATAGGTGATGCGTACATCAAGTGTGAAAATTAATTTCTGAGAAGTCAGACCTGACGCTCCAACCTCGATCTCCAAGAGAAGACAAACCTTATGAATATGAGGAACGTAATAAAATTTCTGCCCAGAATTCAGCTCTCAGCACACATCAGAGATCTCACACAGAAGAGAAATCTTATGAATGGGATAAATGTGGGAAGACTTTTAGACTGAAATCATACCTCACTTTGCACCAGAGAAGACACACAGAACAGAAACCTTATGAATGTAACAAATGAGAAAAGTCTTTCACCCAGAAGATACACCTTCGAGTTCATCAAATAACACACACAGGAGAGAAATCTTATAAGTGTAATGAATGTGGAATGTCTTTCCAAGGGAAGGGAAAACTTCGTGTTCATCAGAGAATACACACAGGACTGAAACCTTATGAATGTAACCAATGTGTAAAGTCTTTCCGACAGAAATCTTCCCTCAAATTGCGTCAAAGAACACACACAGGAGAGAAAACTTATGTGTGCAACAAATGTGGAAAGACCTTCAATTGGAAGTCATATCTTGATGGGCATTATAGAAAACACACAGGAGAGAAAACTTATGCATGTAGTGAATGCGGAAAGTCTTTCAAATGGAAGGTAAAACTCCATGTTCATCAGAGAATATACTCAGGAGAAACACCTTATGAGTGTAACATATGTGGAAAGTCCTTCACACAGAAGCCAAACCTCAACATGCATAAGACAATTCAAACAGGAGAAAAACCTTATGAATGTAACCGATGTGGAATGTCTTTCAAATGGAAGTCTTCCCTCAAATTGCATCAGAGAACACACACAGGAGAGAAACTGTACGAGTGCATCAAATGTGGTAAGACCTTCAGATGGAAGTCACATTACAGGAGGCATAACAGAATTCACACATATTAGAAACCTTAGGAATATAACCAAAGTTGAAAGTCTTTCGTGCAGTATTCACCCTTCAGGAAGTGTAAGAGAGTTCACACATATGAGAAGCCTTAGCAATGTAATAAATAGGAAAGACTTTTTAGTCTGTGGAAGAAAACTCAGCTTGTGTCACAGAACCAACACAAGATAAAACCCTTAATGAATGTAGCAAATGTTCAGTCTTTTCCCCAGAAGGCACAAGTCAAGATTTATCACTAAACACCCACAGGATAGAATCCTATGAATAAAATGAAAGGGAAATTTTTTTGAAGAACTCATAGTTGAGTTTGCATGATACCACACAGACACAGGATAAAAATCGTATGAATATAAGAATATGAAAAATCCATCATGAACGCATGACTAAGTATAAAATGCACATAGGAGAGAAAAACCTTATGAATATTACAAATGTGGAAAGTGTTTGACCTGGAAGGCATACTTCTGTGTTCATCACAAACCTGATTCCCATAGAAGAAAAGAAAACTAATGAATACAACAAATGTGCAATGACTTTTAATCAGAAGTCAGTCTTCAGTACATTTCAGAACATACACAATAGAGAAATTCTGAGTAATGAAAAACATTCAGCTATATATAGAATCTCTGTATATGGGAGCATTAAGGTAAGTCTTCTAAACAAAGTCAACCTTCAGCAAGCATTAAGAGCACTCACAGAAGAAATAATAGCATGTAGGAAAACCTTTGTCAGGAACCTCTAAAAGCTGACTGTGTGGCTTAGTGGTAGAGTGCTAACCTATCAAGGATGAAGGCCTGGGTTAGATTCCTCAATACTACGTGAAAAGAGCAAGCCAGAAGCAGCACTGTGGTCCAAATGGTAGAGTGCTAACCTTGAGCAAAAGTAGCTCAGTCCCTCAGTTCAAGCCTAAGGATGAGAGAGAGAGAGAGAGAGAGAGAGAGAGAGAGAGAGAGAGAGAGAGAGAGAGAGAGAGAGAGAGAGAAAGAGAGAGAGAGAGAGACAGAAGGAGAGAGAGAAAAAGAGAAAAGAGACAGAAAGTGAGAGAAACAGGAACTTCTAAATTGTACAGAGATAGAGAAGGAGACAGAAACTAATTTCTAAACTTTACAGTCTTTCTATTTCCTTACAAATTCGTCTATGTCATTCTTTCTGACAGAAGCACAGAATTCCATTGTGTAAAAATACCATATTTGATCTACTCATCAACTGACGGGCATCTGGGTTGGTTCCATACCTTTGCTATAGTAAATAGTGCTGTGATAAATGTTATTGTTCTAGTGAATTTAGTATGTCCTATCTGGACGATTGGCAAGTAGTGAAATTGCTGGATCACAGGGGAGCTCTATGTTTAGTCTTTTTGGGATACTGCCATAGTGCTTTCCATAGTGGTTGAACGAGTTTGCAATCCCACCACAGTGTAGTAGTGATCCCTCCTGGCCACATCCCCTCCAGCATAAGTTATTAGATTTCTGGATCTTGGCCATTCTAACTGGAGTGAGGAGGAAAAGGGAAAGAGGAACTGAAACTTTCTCTCCTTACAGATGACATGATTCTGTATTTAAAGAACCCTATAGTCCCTACTCCGAAGCTGCTTGAGCTTATATAAAACTTTGGTAAGGTAGCAGGGTATAAAATTAACCTTCAATGTCAACTGCCTTCTTATATGCCAAGAAACGAGAGGAATGAGGCAAGAATCAGGATAGCAACTCATTTTGCTATCAAAGAAAATAAAATACCTAGGAATTAACTTAGAATGTAAAGCACCTTTTTGATGGAACTATAAACCCTGGAGAAGGAATTTAACGCAGAACTGAGGAAATGCAAAAACCTATGCTCCTGGTTTGGAAGGAGTAATATTGTAAAAATGGCAATCTTCAATCAATATCCCAATGTCATTCTTTAAAGAAACAGAAGAGGAAATCCAAAATTTCACTTGGAATAATAAAAGACCCCTTATAGTCTGTCTTCTTGCATGATACATAATGTTTAATCTCACCTTCTCCACCAAAATCTCACCTTTCTCATTGAGACATAGGTGGCCCTGTTTACTAGCAGCAAAGGCTCAAACGCGCAGTTTCAGGTGTCACCACTGCCTCTGTTACTGGATAGATCCAACTCTGTCATCGATTCTGAGGTCTGCTCTGGGAGTCTTGGTCACAAGTTGTCCTGTGGCATCTGCTGCCAGCCTGTGCCTATTTGCTACCTTTTCTCCAGCAGCCTACAACAGGGAATGAATTTCACGGGCTGATGCTCTCCTTCATATGCAGGTCAGGATGAGCCCAATCCTCCCTCATCTTCCTCTTCCAATTTTTGGGAAAAAATGTGCTGGCAGAAGTCCTCAGGTGTGGCGCATGGCTGATCCACACTTTTAATCCAGGCTGGTCAGGAGGCTGAGATCTGAGTATGGAAGTTCCAAGTCACCTAGAACAGGAAAGTCTGATAGATTCTTACTACCAAAAATAAAAACAGCTGGGAATGGAGTTTGGGCTCAAGTGGTAAAGGGCTAGTCTTGAGTACAAATGCTTAGTGCCCAGGCCCTGAGTTCAGGCTCCAGCACTGCCAACAACCTCACTTTAGTGAGATTTTAGCTTTATCCATGTAGGCACATCTCACTGGAATCTTTGCTGGTAGAGATAGTCTTCATAATTTTGACTCAAGGTAAAGGTCCTCCTGGGGTAGTACACAAAAGATGTCACGGAGAGAGGAGCCCCACTTGCTCCAGGTTTGAAGATGGCATAGGTCAAGCCAGCATGGAGTTGGCACATCAGTCTTTTTCCTAGCACCACCCACCAGTGAATGTCAAATGACATTGATTGTTGTGGGATTGTGTGGTTGAAGTGCCTCATTAAGGGCAGTGTTAGCACATCCAAACTTGGATACCAGGAATGCTGAAATCTCAAAGCTAAGATTTCTGTTGGCTACAGAAATGCTGGTGTGTCTGTGATTCACTAAAAGTTCAGGTGCAAAGATTCTGAAGCTTGATGCCATGTGTTTATTCCATTTAGTAAAATTATTTTAATGCACTGTATAAGTTAAAACATTTGATAAGAGTCAGGGGTAGTGAAAACATTGTTCTTGAATTCAGGTGTCTGGCAAGGTAATGGGGGGGGGTGTTGGTGGCTGGGACTATGAAGCTGGAGCTGCTATCAAACCATGGATCATGTTCCTCTTTGTCTGGGAGAAATGACTCCAAAGATGAAATTTGAATGGTGAGGAAAAGATGATGATGTACTCAGGAAATTTCTCCTAATCAAATGCTCATGTGGAAGTGGGATGGGGGCTGGGCATGTCTGAGGCAGAGCTTAAGGGGGCTTCTCATGGCGTTGAGAACGTTCCTTGCGACTTCAAGCATGCAGCAGGGTGTTTTAGATGACCATTGTGAGATGGATGGAATAAGACTGGAGACAAGATGAATGCTGGGATCCTGCAATGCTCTTGCATGAGTGGCTGGTGGCTCACCTGAAAGAACTAATTATGTCTAAAAAAGAAATCAGGAATTTGTTTTGATTAGATAATACCTGTAATCCGAGGCATATTCAGGATCCTGATCTTAGTATTGTGGTTTAAAACCAACCCAGCAAAGGGAAAAATGCATGAGACTCATACTCCCAGTTTAGAGCAAGAACAAAGATTGAAGTAGAGCTGTGGCTCAAGAGCTAGAGTGCTACCTTGAGCAAAGAACAGCTAAGAAAAAGCTCCGGGTTTTGAGTTCAAGGCCAGGAATGAAAGAAGGAAGGTAAAAAAGAGAAGGATGTGAGGAAGGGAAATATATAAATGAAAGAGAGAAGGAACTAGAAATTTAAAACTAGAGAATATTTAAAAGTCATCAGTCCTTCTAAGAAAAGTGTTGGAGTATGGGTTCTATATGTGGTGAACTGGAAGCCAAGCAGTGACTTGTTAACCAAAGAGTCACCATGATGAGCAAAGGATAGAAATCTGCATGAGCCTCTTAGCGGATGGAGTGACAGAAGAGAACCTCAGCTCCCATCCCATAGTTAGAAGTATATAGAGATGGGGAAGTTGGCATCACCTTGATGTCATTGTGTCCATGGAGACTGGAAGCCATGGCTCTGTGAAAGCACAATGTTCTGGTTACTGAGCTGAGAGGCTGAGGAGAGCCAAGTCCTGGCCATGAAGAAATCAGAGTGGCAGCAAAGCAACTCTGCTGCAGTGTGTGCCTGCTTGGCTGTTCTTATTCTGTGGTGGATCAGGCCGGAGCGGGTGATAGTAACTGTTTTGTGGTCACAAGATCTTCACCAAGAGCTTCCTCTGAGATCCTCATAAGCTAGAGGGTGGCTGGTGGTGGGATGTGTGTGTGGGGTGGAAGTGACAGAGGGATGGACGCATGGCAAGGTGGGTGAAGAGATGAGAGGAATGATGAGAGCCCAGTTCATTGGTTTCCAAGGTTAATCGGTGGGAGGTAGAGAGGCATGATGGAGGAATGATGGAGGCAGGGGAAGGTGGTGACAGAGTGAGGCCATCTGTAGTGCCAGCCTGGCCATCATCTGAAGCCCATAGGCAGCTTCCTGATCCTTCACTTAGTCCTGCTCCTTGTGGAGGGAATGTCACGTGTACCCAGAGCTAGGGGTGGGGCAATGTTAGTAGCACCTGGAGAACCATTGGCCTCTACCTGGGTGAGGGGTGGTTATGGCTCCCATGCTGGGTGGCCTGATAGCTATGGAACAGATCTCTCCTTAGCTACCACAGTCAGTGGCTGCTCTCCATCTAGGGTTAGGGCACCTGCTCAGCCATCAGGACACCCCATGCCAGGACAGAGGCCTACAATTCAGATGGCAGCACAGGGGTGAAGATGATCTCACCGTAGCCCTAGTTACATGGCTGTCCCTGCATGCAGGACAGGATGAGCTGGGGGAAGATGTTCTCTGTGTTTTTCCACAGCCTATCCCGGCCTCTTCTTGTGTCTGATTAGACCAAGAGAGTACCAGGTTCCATCTCATAGTCCTGGTTCTTTTTCTTTTACAGTCATGAGGCTTGAACTCAGGTCCTGGGTACTGTCCCTGAGCTCTTTTGCTCAAGGTTGATGCTCTACCATTTGAACCATAGTGCCATTTCCAGCTTTTCCTTTTCATGTGGATCTCTGATATGTCCAGTTCTGTGCCTGCAGGGAGGCACTCACCCCACAGACAGAGCCACATCTGCTGTGACTGTGACTGCCCACAACCCTCACACCGACTCCTTGCACACCCCTCGACTCCAGTTTTAGCTCCTCTTGGACTGGGTGTCCAGCCTAACCCTTCCTACACTCACAAAGGGTCTACAATTGTCTTCCCAGGGTCCTTTCTTCTGCCAGCCAGAGTACAGACTGTGCACATCTTGATGATCACAGAGCTCAAAGCCAAAGGCTGAGATGCAGAAGGGGGTGACCCAGTAGCTGCACAGGGCCCATGGATCATCCTGTGCATCCCCCAGCCTGTGACTTCCCCCACCCCCTTGGCAGGGAAGCTCCATGCCCACATCCTGATCGCTGGTCCCCTCCAATTCCATTCTCGCTTGGATTTTGCAGACTGTCTACCATCAGGATCTAAAATTCTATTCATCACTTTATGTCCTTATCACTGATTTGCTACTTTGGCAGGATCTCCCCGTGCCTGGAGAGTGGGCATGTCATGTACTCTCTGTGGAGAAGTTGCCCCAGGAGAAGAAATATGCACTTCATGTGAGTGTTGGACAGGGCAGGAGGGCTCCATAGGATCAGAAGCCACAGGAGGGGTGCAGATGGGGGAATGCTAGGGGCCCCAGGGGACAGTGGGAGTTAGGGCACAGTTGGTTGCTTCTGCAGGGTTGACACCGCTTCACAAACCCAACAGAATGAGGTTCACATTACAGATGTCAGAGACAGTGCAGATTGCCAATGGGCGCAGGGGTCACTGTCAATCCCAGATGCTGGCTGCATGCTGGGATGCACGCAGAGATGTTTTCAAGATCAGATAATGAGGATGTTGCAGGGTGTAACCATTCTTTTCAGATGGCTCTCTAGCTCTCTTGAGTTTCATCTCTATCTTTGGCTTTTTCTTGGCAGTTAACTGGAAATGAGAGTTTCATGGACTTTCCTTTCTGGACTGGCTTCAAACAGAAGCTATGCACAGTTTTCAAACCATACCCTACTGTAGAAGGGAAGCTTGATCTGGTGCTTAACTGGGTTGCACTTTGGCTCCGTTTGCTATGCCTCATGGGAGGGGGCTCATCATTTATAGACTAAGATCTCATGACCTTCAAAGCCAAATGCTACCTGAAAGTTCAGGGTCCCAGCCTATGTGTTGGGCCGGGGTGAATACATTCTCTGTTATGCTGGGTCATCAACCCATGTTTTAAGCTGGAAGTAGGCAGTGCCACATTTGATAAGAACATCTGCCAGAGATTGTCACCTCATGAAAGCAGATTCTAAATTTGTATTCCATTTCCTGTGGTGGAGAAATCCCCTCCAACTTAGACAGGCTCACATCCACCTGCAGGTCACACTCCTAATGCACCCTTGAGTGTCCTCATGGTATTGGGATCTAAGTTTGTAGGGAATGCTGCTTTAGTCCATGAATTAGCTGGACAAGTGATGACAAATGTGTTGTGGATTAATATGAGAACAATTTAAGAAGCCCTGGAGGAGCATCAACCTGACCCTCTGTGGTGCTATAAATCTGATAGGATGTTCCAGACTGAGAAACAATCACATGGCTTTGTGTTTGGCATCCAGACAAGTGAGTGCATGTCTTAGCTGTCAGCCAATACAGAGGAGGACATGAATAAGTGGGTGGAAAGCATCTGTCAGACCCCTGTCTGGGGGAAGGTGGAGAGAACATAGGAAGTTAGATACCATGCCTGTGGTGGGGCCAAAAAAAGGGTAAAAGAGGCAAAGGAACCAGGTACTGGTAGCTCAAGACTGTCATCCTAGCTACTCAGGAGTTTGAGATCTGAGGATCACAATTCAAAGCCAGCCCAGGACAGAAACTCCATGAGACTCTTATCTGCAATAAACTACTGAATGCAAGAAGCTCAAGCTCAGTGACAGCATCCAGGCCTAGCGTTCAAAACCGAGGACTGGCAGAAAAAAGTATCAAAGGACAAGAAGCTGGCCAAAAGTTAGAGGGACTCTATCTTGACAAACAATACAATGGTAAGTTGCACTCAGAAGACTTGCACAAAATCTGGAAATGCCTGAGACCTATCTATGTATGTTTCCTGTTTGTCTAAATACATATGTTTATGCATTAATATATTAGTATAGAGAGACAGATCAATACATATGACTATACATATATACATAGCCAGACACTTATGGGTGGGTGGTATACTGTGTGAGAGTTTGTGTTTGTGTTTTGTGGATGGCTATCTCTGTTTAAGAAAGATAGAAAATATGTAAATATCTTTAAAAAAACTTGAAAAAAATATAGAGAGACATAAGCTCTTGAGGGAATCTGAAATGACAAGATTATTCACAGGCACGTTTATCCTTATGGATTCCTCAGCAAGTTTTAATTTTTTTCATTATTTTCTTTCTTTTTTTGAACCAGTGCTAAGGATTTCTCTCAGGGACCAGGTGCTGCCAATTACTAATTTTCTCATGGCTGCTACAAGAGGAACTGAGCCACAGTTCCACTTTTGCCTTATTTATTCGTGCTTAACTGAAGATAAAGATTTCTATCAGTGACTTTCTTTCAGGGGCTGGATTCTAACGAGGATCCCCAGACCTCAGGCTTCTCTATAGCTACAATTAACAATATGAGAACCCAGCACTGGGTTCCAATGCACAGGGCAAGAAATTGAGTGAATCTCTCAACTCCAATTAGCTATAATAAGCTACAAGTGAAAGACCAATACCTTTGAGGAAAAGATGCTGAGGGTTATCACACAGGCCCTATGAGTAAGCCCTAAACCCTGTACACATGTGTGCATGCACACATTGGCAGATACACACACACATGCACACACACAATATCTCAGGCAATATTGTATTTTGAATTAATATCCAAAGATTGGACAACAGGATAGCAAGTAATAAAATCTGTTTTTCTTGTCTACATTGAGGGAAAGGGATAAGTCACAAGATGCAGAAGCGAAGAATTCAGAGGCAAATGCTGTGAGTGAATAACTTGTAAAAAGCACATTTCTTTTCTTTTCTTTTCTTTTGTTTTTTCTGGGGCTTGAACTCAGGGCCTGAGCACTGCTCTTGGCTTTTCCCAAGTCTAGCCCTCTGCCACTTGAGCCACATTGCCATATGGATTTTTATATCTGTGTGATATTAAGGACTCAAACCTAGATCTTCATGGATGCTAGGCAAGCACTCTACCACTGGGCCAAAGTCTAAACCCCGATTAAGTATTTATAAATAGTCATCATCATCATATCAAAATATCCTTTCTCCTACAAAGAATGAACACTTATCTTTGTCTGTAAGACTTTTTTTATGTCACCAATGCTTCTGTGATTTTCCCACTTGCATTTTTACAGATGACAGCACAGATATTCATCAGGAAGAAAAATAGATTAGGATACAGAAACCTAACAACGTCCTAGTAGATTGAAGTGAAAAATATGTGCAAGATGGCCTGGGTCTTTCATCTATTTGTAGAGTGCTTGGCTACCACACAAAAAGAGTCCGGTTTGATTCTGCAGTACCATATACATAGAAAACTCTGGAAGTGGTGCTGTGGCTTGGTGGGACAGCTATAGCCTAAAGAAAGCCTAAGAACAATGGTCAGGCTCTGAGGTCAAGTCCCAGGACTAGCAAAAAAAGGTGCAAGAGGCAAAATGCAAGCTGAGAAGGCACTGTGAAGCAAAATGTCTTGTGAAGTCTAAGGGGAATAGTGACAGTTAAGTTTGGATCTTACCTAAGAAAGGCTCCTTGAGCCTGAGACCAGGCTAGCACTTACGCCTAGTTAATGACTTGGGATTTGAACAAAAAGGTGTGCTGTTTGCTACATCCATATGTGAGGTGGGAAGGGAGATTCAGCCTCCAGTATGTCTTTGAGGAGGTCTTCTGTGAGCACAGAGCTTTGGTCATTGGGCCTTGAAATGTGACCCTACCTCCCTCACAATGGAACAGAATATGGAACCCTGGTAACCAAGCCACTGTATGTGACAACCAGCTCAAGTCAGCTCCCTTGGCCTGTGGCTCAGGAGGAAGAAAGATGTTGCTGTGCTGTTGCCAAAGGTCAGGAGGCTCGGATCTCAGGCATGAGAGATATGGATGTCTCACTTGAAGAAGTAGATGCTGGATCAGGGCCAAGACAAAATTCCAGTATATCAGGCATTTCTCTAGGAAGAAAGCCAGGAAACTCCAGGGCAACTCAGATGATGTATATTGAGAGGAAACCTATTTGAACCCATCATCCTGCCCACAAACTACAACCTTCTTGTGTGCTTTCAAGTGACTATACTGAGATTAGAGTGTGTCATTTCCAATCTACTCTATACCAATTCCTCAGTGTGAAGTGTGGTCCCATTCCTACGTTTGAAATATCCACTGTTTTGCCAATACAGTGTGATGGTAAGTCAGCTCAGACTCTGAATGAGCCTTGTAACCTATGGATCCTGGAGGAAGGCCTGTTGGAGATGCTGCTGAC
The DNA here is from genome assembly GCA_024803745.1 of Megascapheus bottae. Classification (NCBI taxonomy): domain Eukaryota; kingdom Metazoa; phylum Chordata; class Mammalia; order Rodentia; family Geomyidae; genus Megascapheus; species Megascapheus bottae. Next base: position 4,095,770 of record JANJXV010000052.1, on the reverse strand, counting down.
AAAGCTGATCCCTGCCTACCAGAAAGGTGATCTCTTTTATGTGGGAAACTTCCTGCACAATTTCAAATAGTGGAGGACAATGTAGTAGTTGCTGGAAATTCTCTTGAAAAAGTGAGTGTTCCCCCTCCAAACCCAGGTTTGCTCACCACTCCTGGCCAAGCCTTGGAATACTTGGCTCCTCTCTGAGCCTGTTTGGTTCACTGGGGTGTTCACAGGGGAGCTAAGCATGATACAAGTGCACAAACTACTTCATTATGACTGGGACACCATGCCATTTCATTTCCCTCACAAGCTACTGGAGTCTCAACAGTGTGCTTACTGAGAAGTTGGATTTCAGGCATGAGTAAGTGGCTCCCAACTGCAGCCCTCACCTAGGTGACATCCTAGGAAATCCCATTTCCCAGTAAGAAATGAGGTGTCAGTACTAATGGCGGAGGCCTGTGAAATACTGGAGTCAGAGGAAAAGCTGGGGGCTGAATCACTTTTGAGCCATCAGGGAGGGATTGTGATAGCTTTGCCTGTTAGAACCTGAAAGCATTTACATTTTGATGTGTGGTCCAGTGCTGCCACTTGAACCTGAACCCAGGTCTAAATGCCATCCCTTTGGTGTTCAAAAATTAGCACTGTACCATTTGAGTCATAGGTCAAGTTCTGGCTTTTTGCTGCCTAATTGAAGACAAGTGCCTTTAGAGTTTTACTGACTAGACTGGCTTTCCACTGTGATCTTCAGAGCTCAGCCTGCTGGGTGGCTAAGATTAGAGGAATGAGCATTTAGTTCTTTATTTAGAGCATTCACTTATTGATTTATTTAGAGCATTTACTTAGTTAATTTAAGGTGCGTTTACTTTGGACAGATGCATAGAGGCCTCTCTCAGAAGCTTCTGGAAGTGGGGTGTAAAAGTCATCCTGTTCTCGATTGTCTCTTACCCCCCTCCCAGCACATAAGTGCACATCTCTGCAGGACAGCCACAGCATTAGAATCCTGCAAGAAAGGGGCTTTGGTAAAAGGCTCAGGATGGAGAGAGAAGGCTCTCACTTTCCTTGTACCGAATGTGCCCACAGCATCATGTGTTCCATCTATACGATGTGAATGGACTTCTACCCGAGTGATTTCTACGAGTTCAAGAACTGCCACACCCTGACACAACTCAAGCTCTATATGAGGCTCCACATGTCGGCTTTGGACCTGCTCTTCTAAACACAAACTTTTTGACCAGCTGGAGGAATATGTGACCAGTAAGACCAAGAAAAAGTAGAAGTCCTGGTGTGGGTGCCTCAGAACCTGTGAGTAGGAATCCCATGTGGTCTAGATATTGGTTGGCCCTTACTTCTACAGAGCTTGGCAAAATGCCCTTTATGGGTGGTGTCAGCCAGGTAATGTCTGTCCTCTGAAAGGACTCTGGAATAAGCACTCATTAGAAAGACCCTACACCTCCTCAGTGTTCAGTCCAAACTCCAGTTCTACAGGTTCCTCCATTAGATCCTCATGGAAGTTGAGTGACACTTCAACTTGCAGAGTCCACTCTGTCCACTCTGTACCTATTTCTATTCTTAGGTTTGGGTCATCGTGTAAGAGCTTATCCTGAACTCCGGATGAAAAACCCACCAATGGAGCTCGTGACTGATGGAGACTGAGAATCATCACTGCACTCCAGAAAGCATGGGCCTTCTGTAGAAATTACCAAACAGGTTTAGAGTCCTATGGATATACCTTTTGCTCTGAACCCCATGTGTGACACAGTTGAACCTGCAGATACTATGGAGGAAGAAAAAGAGCAGCCAGATTTCCTTCCGTTTCCTTTCACACTCCACCCAGAGTCAGTCCATCTGAGTCAGAGTAACACTCCACTTATTGTGCAAGCTGAAGGGGCACACGCTGGGCTCATGGAAAATGTCCCCATGGGAAGCAGCAAGTGTACTCTCAATACTGGATTCATTGGAGGAAAATGAATCCATCCTCACAGAATATCCAGACCCATCCATCTCACTAAAAGAGACTCAATCTCCATTCGACAAACCAGAATCCATCCCCCTCTTAACTCAGGAAGGACATTCTGTTTCTCATGAGGAAGGAGACCCTTCTGAGGACTCGAAAGTACAATTACTGTCTGAAGGCAACTTGGAGGCCAGTCTGGATTTAGAGCTTCCCTGTCCCCTTCCTAAAAAGACGTCTCTTTATTTGCTCTCATGATTCTTGTCAAGTATTCATTGTATTTACTTTGCTAACTATTAAACTCTCATTGTTAATATTATGGTGTGCAGTTCTTCAGTGCTTATTATACTGTGTTTTATTTTCCACTTATAATGTGAGACCTCAGACACATAGGTCCTGGGTGGGCCAAAAACCAGACAGGTCTGGTCCCATAGAAGACAACCTTACTGGATATACAGGGAAATATGAAATGCATGGAATCACCAGGAATCCAGGCCAGGCCTCCATGGAAAGACAAGTCAGCTACCAAAGCTGAAGGACAGAGCAGATGCCTGGAAATGTGTTTTGTCAATCGGGAGAAGTGCCAGAGTAACTGTAATATTATGTGGGACTCTGTTCTGTGAGTTCAAGTCTGTTTATATATCCATTGTGCTTTGTACAAATATTTAAGAAAATTAAAATTCCACAATAGCATCAAAAATCTACTTTGGCTTTTAATGTTGCCTAGTTGTAGAGTGCTCGCCTAGTATACAAGAAGACCTTGATTCAATTCCTCGACACTGCATACACAGAAAAAGCAGATGGGGCACTGTTGCTCAGGTGTCAGAGTGCCACCCTTGAACAAATGTGGCCAAGGACAGTTCCTGGTCCCTCAGTTCAAGCCGCAGGACTAGCCAAACAAGAAATCATACCATTTTCCACACATTTGGAAATAAATCTGATTTATCTAACCCTACTTCTTTTTTGCCAGTCCAGAGTGTGTGCCACCAAGCCAAACTACTGGCCCCCAACCTTACTATTTTTAATCATTTAATTTTTTTACATAATCATATTTCATGCTGTCTGTATTAATACCATAAACAGTATGCTTAGTGTAATAATGTTAAAGGTAAAACATAAGAAATTAATAACTAAAATTCCTTTTATATTAGTTTTATAGCATTACTACAATTTTATGAGAAAAATTACTTAGAATGTTTATTTTAGAGTTCAAGTAATCCATTTTGATAAATATATCAACCTACATCATTTATTTGAACACATTTTAAACTATTTTTTTCAGGAATGAAAATACATATATATTTGTTGTAAATGAAATTTATGACTTGGGGGGAAAGGAAAGAGAAAATGGGGGAGGGGGTAACAGTGTTTACAAGAAATGTACTCATTACATATGTAACAGCAATCGCTTTGTATATCACCTTGAACAACAAATTTTTTGAAAAGTACAATAAGTTTAAATGTCTACTTTGGGCAGAATTTTTTTTGCCAGTACTGGGCTTAGACTCAGGACCTGAGCACGATCCTTGTTTTTGTTTTTGTTTATTCTTAAGGCGCAAGTTCCATCACATGTGCCACAGCACCACTTTTATCTTTTTTTATCAATGTTGTGCTGAGGAATTGAACTTGGGTCTTCATTCATGCTCGGCAAGAACGCTTCCACTAGGCTTAACTTATGGCCCCAGTGGGAAGGAAGTTTTCCATAAAATATGTAGGAAATATGTACACTAAGGAAAAGCCATCAAAAATAGAAGAAAAATTATATACTTAGATAACAACACGCCAGTATTATGGCAGATCTCTGTAATTCTAGCTTCAAGAGTGGCCTATTTGGACCGGGAGTTGGCTGGCTGAAGTAAAGTGCTATCCTTGAGCAAGCCCTAGGACAGTGCTCTGGCCATGAGTTGAAGCCATAGGACATGCAAAAAATAATAATTTAATGCCCGTGACTGGTGGCTCACCCTGGTAATCCTAGCTACCCTGGAGGATCGAGGTTCAAAGACGGCCCAGGCATAAAAATCTGTGAGAATCTTATTTCCAAGTAATCCAGAAAATTCAAAATGACAATGTGCCTCAAGTGGTAGAGCTCTTGCCTTGAGCTGAAGAGCTTAAGGTAAACATCCAGGCCCAGAGTTCAAGCCCCATGAGTGAAAAAAAGAAAAAGAAAAAGAAAGCCCTTATCTAAGGCTGGAGTGCACACTAGTGGTAGTTTGCTTGCCTAGTATGCACAAAGCCCTGTGTTCAATTACCCTGTACCACTTACACCAAAAAAAAGCTGGAAATGATCTCAGAAGGTTGGGTTCTGAGGATCACAGTTCAAAGCCAGGCCAGACACTAAAGTGCATGAAACTGTTTCTTCCACTTAAGCACCAGAAAACCAGAAGTGACACTGTGGCTCAAGGTGTTTAAGGTTGTAGCCTTGAGCTGAAGAGCCCAGGGACACTGCCCAGGTGCACAATTAAAGTCTTACAACCAAAAGAGAGACAGACAGAGAGAGAGAGAGAGAGAGAGAGAGAGAGAGAGAGAGAGAGAGACAGAGAGACAGAGAGACAGAGAGACAGAGAGACAGAGAGAGACAGAGAGAGAGAGACAGAGACAGAGAGAGAGAAAGAGAGACAGAGAGACAGACAGGCAGACAGACAGAGACAGACAGACAGAGAGACAGAGACAGAGACATCAAATAGTCAGGCACTGCTGGCTGAAGCGTGTAATTCTACCTACTATGGAGACTGAGATTGGAGGATCTTGGTTCAAAGCCCAAAGCCAGCCTGGACACATATGTTTGTGAGACTTACATCACCAATTAACTACCAGAAACCAAAAATGGAGCTGTAGAGGAAGAGCGCTAGCCTTGAGCTGAAGAGGTCAGGGACAGTCCAGGCCCAAAGTCCAAGCAACATGACGAATCAATAATAAAAAAAAGAAGATAGCTAATAGTAATGATGAATAATTTTGGGCTGGGAGTTTGGCCTAGTGGTAGAGTGCTTGCCTAGCATGCACGAAGACCTGGGTTCAATTCCTCAATATCACATACATAGAAAAATGCTGGAAGTGGTGCTGAGGCTGAAGTGGTAGAGCCCTAGCCTTGAGAAAATATAAGGACAGTGCTCAGTCCCTGAGTTCAAGGCCAGGACTGGCCAAATCAAAAGTAGTAGAGCACTGGCATTGAACTGAAGATCTGAGGAACAGCCCAGGCACAGATTTCAAGCACCGCAAACAACAACAACAAAATCTATGGAATGGCAGTGGTGGATGTAAGCTAAGCAAAAATAGAGTAGAAATTGGTAAAATACATATTTGTGTGTAAGCAAAATAGCCAGACTTATGCATTAGAACAGGATAGCAACTTGAAAAAAAATTTTGTTTTCCATCTCACTAGGTCCTGTCTCTTAATTTATTCAAGTAAGTAAAATGCTGGGTTTTATAATCATTGCTCTGAATATTAGAAAATCATAATATCTCTCATTAACCAACAAAGACCAGGAACTGGGGCTTCGTTGAAATGGCAGAGTATCAGGCAAGAGAAGAAAAAATTGAAGTAAGAACTTGAAGTTCTTGATCCAGAACCTGCATAGTAACAGAGCAGCAGCCTGGTGATGGTACCTCACACCTGTAATCTTAGCTACTCAGGAGGCTAAGATCTGAGAATCAAAGTTTAAAGCCAGCCAAAGTACCCAGTTAACTGCCAGAAAAACCAGAAGTGGCACTGTGGCTCACAGATTAAAGCACTAGCCTTGAGCTGAAGAGCTCAGGGACAGTGCCCAGGCCCAGAGTTCAAGCCCCACAATTGACAAAAATCAAACAAGCAAACAAAACTCACAAAGAAGCCTGCAGACCACAGTGGTTCTGCTGAGTCTCTTCTCTATGGGGATCAGGAAACATTTCACTTTTTCTGTCTCTTCCCATCTCAACATTCATACTAAAATAAGACTGTGTTGAAAGTTTCAATTTATAAAAATGTTTTTCATGAAGCACCCTGAAATATTCATCGCTTATATCTCAATTGAAGATAGTTGATTTGGGGCTGCATTGGTAGAGTGCTAGCCTTGAGCAGAAAAGGTCAGGGATAGAGCTGAAGCACTCAGCTGGAGACCCAGTGCCAACACACAAAAGAAATTATGCACTTTATACATATTTTCTAATTTCTTAATGAATTTTTCAGTCTGTATAAATATAGGGTACATTCCTTGTTACTTAAGTAAGATTGCTCTTTTTTTTCTTTTTGCCAGTCCTACGGCTTGGACTCAGGGCCTAGACATTTTCATTGGACTCGCTTGCCCAAGGTGAGTGCTCTGCCTCTTGAAACACAGCGCCACTTCTAGCTTTTTTCTGAATATGCGGTACCGGTGAATAGAACCTAGGTCTTCATGCATTCTAGGTGAGCACTCTACCATTAGGCTACATTCCCAGGCAGTGAGATTCCTCTTACAGTCATTGTATGTTCACAGAGTTTGATCTCACACACTGTAGGGCCCTGGTTGGCTTTGACCTGTGATCCTAAGCCCTGAGCCTCCTAAGTAGCTGAAATTAAGTTGTGAGCCAGCATGATGGCTTCCATTCTTTTTTCTACAAAAATATATGTAGTTATCTAAAATATATCTATAGCTGAAAAAAATGAATCTCTCCCAAACAAATCTTCAAAGAAACAACCATCCTATTAAAAGGTGGGCTAAAGACTTAAAAGAGTATTCTCTGAAGAAAAAATTAAAATGGGCTTTAGACACATGAAGAAATGCTCCATATCTCTAGCAATAAGGGAAATGAAAATCAAAACAACTTTGAGATTCCACATGACTCCAGTCAGAATGGCCATTATCAGAAAATCTAATAAGAGATACTGGTGGGGAAGTGACCAGTTGGGATCACACCTACACTGTTGGTGTGAGTGTAAACTCGTTCAACCACTAGGGAAAGCAGTGTGGTGGTTCCTCAAAAGACTGAACATAGAGCTCCCCTATGATCCAGCAAATCCACTACTTGGCATCTACCCAATTGTCCAGAAAAAAGGACATACTAAAGCCACTACCACAATGATGCTCATTGCAGCACTATTTACCATAGCAAAGATATGAAACCAACCCAGATGCCACTCAGTAGATGACTGAATCAAGAAGATGTGGTACTTATACACAATGGCATGCTATGCTGCCATCAGAAGGAATGACATCGCCCCATTTGTAAGGAAATGGAAAGACTTGGAAAAATTCATATTAAGTGAAGCAGCCAGACCCAAAGAAACATAAGCTCAATGGTTTCCCTCATTTGTAATAATTAGTTCACATCTAGGACTCTCCTAGCAGAGGATTACAATAACTCAAAAACCTAGGTATATAAGGTCATATAGGATGAGGCTAAATGAAAGGATCTCTAGGATATGGGAACAAGAGCTATATCTTGTGTCATCGTTGCTCTTAATCTTGTGTGATTTTTGTCCTTAATCTACTATGTTATTTCTCATCTCTTATGTTGCCCTTTGGTTAATGTCAGATTGTTACTGTATCTGATTTTTCCCTGGCATATTGTATATATGTTTATTTGTTTATGTCAAATAGGAAAGGGAAGGGGGGAAACAAGATGATTGGGAAGGGGAGGGGAGAGGGAACTGGGGACAAAAACATGTGGAGTGGAATAAATGTGTGAGAAGTAATGCAGTCCACTACCTGTAAATGTAATCGTAACCCCTCTATACATTACCCTGAAAATAAAAAAGAGACTATAAAAATATCTGTAGAAAATGAGGTTGGATGATGGAAACAACCAGATGCCCTACTACAAAAAATGTGATACACGCACACGCACACACACACACACACACACACACACACACACACACACAAACGCACACACACACAATGGAATGATATATAGCCAACCGACAAGATAAAATAATGGCATTCTCGGGGAAGTGGATGAAAAGGAAAAAAATCATATTAACTGAAGTAAGCCAAACTCAAAGGAACATAGGCCCAAGAGTCTCCCTCATTTGTCAAATTCAGTAGAAACCTTGGGCTCTGCTACCAGAGATTTACAATAGAACAAAATCTAGAGACATCGTGACAAATAGTATGACACTAAATGTAAGGACCTCCAAGATAAAGAAACAAAACTCATATAATGAGTGATTGTTGTCCTTAATGAACTATGTGATCTCTTATCTCTTTTGCTATCCCTTGGTTATATCATATTGTTACAATATTTCACCTTGTTTTCTGATATATTTCATATGTGCCTAATTGGTTATTTGAAATTGGATAGGGAAGGGGAGAAATGAACATGAATGGGGGTAGGGGAAGGGAAATGGGGACCATATCATTACATGGGGTATCAAAGTTTGAGAAGTAATGCACCTTCTATCTGGTGAATATAATGTAACCCTTCTATAAATTACAATAAATATAAATACATAAAAAGAAGATCTGCACAGAAAAAAATAATAATGGCATTTTTGGGGTAGTGGATGAAATTAGAGTGAATCCTGTTGAGTGAGATAAGTCAAGACCAAGGAACAAAAGGTACATGATATCCTTAATATATGGATATTAGTTTCAAACAGTAGTAGAGCGATGATTGAATAGTTGATACCCAAAGTTCTGGACATAATTTTGGAGATATAAACATAACTACATAGACATAAAAATCTAGGGTAGACTATACACTCTATAGACATGTGTTTTATTATAGATTAATCTGTATCTATGACATACAAAGACTCAGCTTAATTTTTACTATATTCTAAAATCTATGTGCCAGTGATTGTATAGCGATTCCCTTCTTGAATACTTGTTGGTTAAACATGACATTTGAAATATGATGTAAAATTCAATGTTAATAAATTTTTTAAAAAAGAGGCTAGAGGTAAATACCACTAATGTACTTGCTCTAAGTGGTACAGAAATTTTCTTAATGAATCAAGGGTTTTTATTACATCTTTATGCAATTATTTTAGTTCTGAGTGTTCTACACTCAATGATACTTCTGGAAAGATGATATAGCTGACTGTGTAGATGGTATGAAGACATACTGGCCTAAACATAGAATAAAGCATTGGTAAGTGGCTGTTAGCTGTCCAGATTCTACTGGAATATGTGGAATGAATTTATTAAGCACAATGCAGGCTCTTAGTCAGATCAGGATCAAGATTATGTGGTTCCATCAGATGAATGAGGAAAGATCAGAAAAATCTACTAAGATATCCAGATATACTTTTTAAACTAAGGTATCTGGACTCCTTTTTTTTTGTTTCTTGGTGGGGAGGTTGAACTTTGGACCTGGGCAAGGTCTCTTAGTTCTTTTTCCTCAAGGCTAATGCTGTACCAGTTTTAGCCACAACTCCACTTAGTTTTTGGGTGGATAAGTGGAGAGTAGAATCTTACAGTTTTTTTTGTTTTCATTTTTTTTGCTTGCAAAGGCTTTGAATCACCTTCTCCCTGGCTAGTAGAATGACAATTATGACCCTCCAGCGCCTGGCTAGTGATTTTTTGAAAACTGGACTTTATTCCAAATCACATAACTGGTTCCTAGCAAAGTTTTGAAGACTGACTTAAATGTGACAGATTTTTGTCACTTGGAGACACTCTGTGCTGAACGTTAGAAATCTACCAGCTGAGTCACAGTGGAACTTCCAGTTTTTTGTTTATGTGGTGCTGAGGAATGGAATCCAGGGTTTCATACATGCTAGGCAAGCTTCATTTTCAGCCCAAGGTTTTATGTTTTGTTTTTTCAGTGTTGTTGCTTCTAAGGTACTGTATGATGTTCTTTCATTTTCTTTGCTTTTTACCTCTTTTCTTCTTTTTACCTTTAGTTTTATTCTCTGTAGTCACTGTGTTGAATTCGGGTACCCTGTGTCTTGTACATAGGTTTATGTGATTTGGGGAATGGAGAGGGTATAATAAAATGGTAAAAAAAAAACAAAGGAAAAAGGGTGAACCAATTGAACAGTGATACTTGGAAGACACTAAACGGAAATGAACTGAACAATCTGGGTGGAGAGGGGGCTGAGGGTAGGAAAACAGAGAAAAATGAGGGAGGGGATAACAATTTTCTTAAGAAATGTGTTCATTACTTATGTAACCGTATGCCAACTATATATTGACTTAACAAAATAAATTAACTTAAAAAATAATTTAGCCGGGTATGGTGGCTCACACTTGTAAATGTAGCTACTCAAGAGGCTGGGATCCAAGGATAGCAGTTCAAAGTCAGCCTGGGCACTGAAGTCCATGTGACTCTTATCTCCAATTAACCACCAGAAACCCAGAAGTGGCCCTATGGCTCAAGGGATAGGGCAGTAGTCTTGAGCTGAAAAGCTCAGTGACAAGACCCAGGTGCAGAATTGCAGTCCCATGACTTGAATGATGAATGATACTAGCCAGGCTCTGTGCGCTCACATTTGGAATCCTATCTACACAGAATCAGGTTTGAATCCAGCCCAAACACATTGCATGATATTCTGATTTACAGTTCATTACCAAAAATCTGGAAGTGGAGCTGTGGATAAAGTGGTAGAACACTAGCCTGAAGCAAAAAAAAACTTTTAAGGACAGTTCCCAGGCCCTGGGTTCAAGTCCCAGGACTTGCATAAAACAACAATATGTGACGCTGAGTCCTCCATCATTTGGTGTTATAGTTCAATATTCTTGATATGCGTCTTAGAAATTAAGTCCCTAGCAAATACTCTCCCCTGAAATTCTGCTTCATAACTGATTCATAGAATTTCAGCATCATTACTATCACCTACCAGGTAGCATAGCAGTCTACTACTGAAAATTTGAAGAAAACTTTTGAGTAATCCTAATAAATCTGTGTATCATCTGCACACACATCAAATCAGCAGGAGCTATGTTCTACTATTATATAAATGTATTTAATCCCTTCTTGACTTAATGAGCCTTAAAGAGTAAAACATATGAAGTAGTTATGAAACTAACAGTCACCATTCTTCTACCTAATATTGTAATATAAGTTTATAAATGCAAGGACTATTCTGAAGTGTGCAGAAGATAGCTTCTAATTATAATATTCTCATGAAGTATAGTTTTTAAGAAACATGTTGCTTGCTTTGGGAAAGCAAAGGCAAGGAAAAATGATATAAGTAAGTTCCCTATTTATCAGAAGGAAAATACTATTGGGTTTAGATCAACTTCATTCATTCCGTGCTGATGAAACAAATATTTGCAATTCCTGAGGCCAATCACTTCATTGTGATGCACAATCAGCCAGCTTAGATCAATCTTCCAAAAAAGGAAAGGAACAAATGAGAAGCAATTAAGGTTTCCAAAATGAACCAGGTGGTGGTGGCAGCTCACACTTGTAATTCTATCTACTCAAGGCCTGAAATCCAAGGATCTGGACTAAGTCTGTCTGGGATGAAGATATTACTGTCTGTAACATCATCTCTGTTATCACAGCCCAGCTGATACACTCTGCCCAACAGGTTCCAAACACCAAAGTCCATCTCCTATCTGAAATACTACCAAACGTACTCACATATTATTTCCTCTTTGGGAGATAGTTGAAACATGTACCAGAAACATTTCCCTGGCTTCAGAGTGGAAGTGGAAATATATACTCACTAGAATCCCATCTAGTAAATTACAGTCAATCATCGTTCCTCACATCTTGTTAGTTAAATTGAACAATGAGTGTTTGGATCAGAAGCAATGTGTATAAGCATACATGTTGTAAAAGTATTGTAATCCTAGCTACTCAAGATAAGCTGAGAACTGAGGATTCCAGTTGAAAATCAGCCACGCAATACATTCCATAAGATTTTTACCTCTAATTAACCAGCAAAAAACAGAGCATTGAATTGTGCTTAAAATGCCACAGCCCAAAGCTTTGCATTAAAGTACTAGGGGGTAGCATTCAGGATGCCCACTCCCTCCACTCCTTTTTAACATAGTACTAGAATTCCTAGGCAGTGCAATAAGGCAAGAAGCAAGCATAAAGGGGATCCAAGTAGGGAAAGAGGAAATAAAACTATCCCTCTTTGCAGATAACATGATTCTGTATTTAAAAAATCCTATAGACTCTACTCCCAAGCTCCTTGAGCTGATTCAAAGCTTTGGAAGGGTAGCAGGCCATAAAATCAACCCTCACAAATCAACTGCCTTACTTTACGCCAACACTGAGAGGAACGAGGCAATAATCAGGAAAAAAAATCCTTTCACAATAGCCTCAAAGAAAATAAAGTACCTAGCAATTAGCTTAACTAAGAATGTAAAGGTCCGTTTAGATGAAAACTTTAAAACCCTAAAAAAGAAATTAAAGCAGAACTAAGGAAATGGAAAAACCTCCCATGGTCCTGGATTGGAAGAATCAACATTGTGAAAATGACAATCTTGCCAAGGGCTATCTACAAATTCAATGTAATACCCATCGACATCCCAATGTCATTCTTTAAAGACATAGAAGAGGCAATTCAAAATTTCAAATGGAATAATAAAAGACCCCGTATAGCAAAAACACTTCTTAGCAGAAAGAACAGCGCTGGAGGAATTTCAATTCCAAACTTAAGGCTCTATTACAGAGCTATAATTCTCAAAACAGCTTGCTACTGGCACAAGAACAGGCCTGAAGTCCAATGGAGTAGAACTGCGGACCCAGATATTAAACCACAGACCTATGGCCACCTAATCTTTGACCAGGGAGCCAAAAAAATAGAATGGAAGAAAGATAGCCTCTTCAACAAGTTGTGCTGGCAGAACTGGTTAAACACCTGCAGAAAACTAAAGTTGGATCCTTCTTTGTCCCCTTGCACTAGAATTAACTCCAAATGGATCAAAGACGTGGAGGTAAAAGCTGACACACTGAAAAGTTTACAGGAAGGAATAGGAGATACACTAGGCCTCCTTGGTCCAGGTCGAAACTTTCTTAATAAGGACCAAGAATCACAACAAATCAGAGAAAGGCTGGATAAGTGGGACTGCATTAAACTGCAGAGCTTTTGTATGGCAACGGATATAGCTAGTAAACTAATCAGGAAGCCTACAGAGTGGGAGAAGAACTTCACCACCCAAACAACGGAACAAGGCCTCATATCTAAAATATATCAACAACTCAAAAAATTGAATCACTCCAAAACTAACCTCCAAAGTAACACCCATCCCATTACAAAATGTGCCAAAGACTTAAAGAGAGTCTTCTCTGAAGAAGAAACAAAAATGGCCTATAGACACATGAAGAAATGCTCAACATCTCTGGTCATAAAAGAAATGCAAATCAAAACAAGTCTAAGATTCCACCTAACTCCAGTTAGAATGGCCAGGATCAGGAAAACGAATGATAACAGATGCTGGAGGGGATGTGTCCAGGAGGGATCACTACTACACTGTTGGTGGGAGTGCAATCTCGTTCAACCACTATGGAAAGCAGTGTGGCAATGCCTCAAAAGGCTAAACATACAACTCCCGTATGACCCAGCAATTCCACTACTTGGCATTTACCCAACAATCCAGAAACAAGGGCATATTAACCCACTAGCACAACAATGTCCATTGCAGCACTATTCACCATAGCATAGATATGGAACCAACCCAGATGTCCCTCAGTTGATGAGTGGATCAACAAATTGTGGTATTTGTACACTATGGAATTCTAACCTGCTGTCAGAAAGAATGACATCGCCCCATTTGTTAGGAAATGGAAAGACTTAGAACAAATCATATTAAGTGAAGTAAGCCAGACTCAAAGGAACGTAGGCTCAGTGGTTTCCCTCATTCGTCATAATCATTAGAAACCTTGGGCTCTACTAGCAGAGATTGGCAATAGGGCAAAAGGCCATATATAAGGCCATATAATGTGAAGCTAATTGAAAGGACCTCCAGGATATTGAAACAAAAGCCTCATAATGAATGATTGTTGTTCTTAATGTACTATGTTGTCTCTCATCTCCTTTGCTGTCCCTTGGTTATCCCATATTGGTATAGTATCTCACTTTGTTATCTCATATATTGAATTTATTTGTATTTGGATATTTGAAAATTGATAGGGAAGGGGGGGAAACCAAGACGGGTGGGGGCTGTGGAGCTGGAGGGAAATGGGTACCAAGACATGTGAAAGGGTATCAATGTATGTGAATTAATGCCCCTTCTATCTGGCAAATATCATCTAACCCTTTTACTAATTACAATAAAAAATGAAAAAAAAAGAAAGTTGTAGTGTCTGGGGAGGATGATGGGGTCAAATACATTTCTTCTCAGAAATATACCTCATCTGGTTGCCCTGGATTTTCCTGGCCTTCTTCTTAGAGAAAGTTCTGTTATACTGGATTTGTGGCTTGGCAATGATCTAGCATGTACATCTTCGAGTAAGACATCCACAACTTCCATGCCTGAGACTCGAGTTTCCTGACCTTTGGCAACAGCACAGCAACATCTTTCTTCCTCCTGAGCCACAGGCCAAGTGAGCTGGCTTGAGCTGGTTGTTAGTTACAGTGGCTTGGTTACCAGGGTTCCATATTCTGTTCCATTGTGAGGGAGGCAGGGTCACCTTTCAGGGCCCAATGACCAAAGATCCTTGCTCACAGAAGACCTCACCAAAGACATACTGGAGGCTGAATCTCTCCTCCAATCTCACAATATACATGTGGATGTAGTATACAGCACACCTTATTTGTCCAATCCCAATGTCTTCCACTAGGCCCAACTACCAGTGTGGTCTCAGGCTCAAGGAGCCTTTCTTAGGTAAGATCCAAACTTAAGGGTCAATATTGCCCTCATCCTTTACCAAACATTTGCTTCACAGTGCCTTCTCTGCCTGCATTTTGCCCCTTGTCGAATTTTTTTTGTTTTTGCTAGTCTTGGGACTTGACCTCAGAGTGTGAACATTGTTCTTGGGCTTTCTTTAGGCTTTAGCTGTCCCACTGAGACACAGCACCACTTGCAGCGTTTTCTATGTATGTGGTAATGAGGAATCAAACCTGAGGCTTACTGCTTGGTAACCAAGGACTCTACCACTAGGTCAAACACACAGAGCTTCTTGCACATATTTTTGACGTCAATCTACTAGGATATTATTAGGTTTCTGTATCCTAATCAATTTTTTCCTGATGATTAGCTTTGCTGTCATGTGTAAAAAATGCAAGAGGGAAAAACACAGAAGAATTAGTGAAATTAAAAAAAAAGCATTAGACAAAGTTAAGTGTTCATTCTTTGTAGGAGAAAGGATATTTGGATATGATGATGATGATGATGACTTTATAATTACTATGTCAGGGTTGAGAGTTTGGCATAGTGGTAGAGTGCTTGCCTAGCATCCATGAAGATCTGGGTTTGATTGCTCAGTATCACATAGATAGAAAATCTAGATGTGGCACTGTGGCTCAAGTGGCAGAGGGCTAGACTTGAGAAAACCCGAGGACAGTGCTCAGGCCCTGAATTCAAGCCCCAAGACTGGCAGAAAGATAAAAGAAAATAAAAATGCTTTTTACGAGCTAATTCACTCACAGCATTTGCTTCTGAAATCTTCGCTTCTGCATCTTGTGAAATACCCCTTTCCCTCAACGTAGACAAGAAAAACAGATCCATCCCATGGTCCAGTGTGAGGCCACTGGTTGCGCTAAGAGCTAGTCGTGCAGCAACACATAATTTTTATTCTAATACTTTCCAAACTTTGAACTCAAATATGCTACCTACTTACCAACTTATGTCAGTTATCCTTATGCTATAACTTTTCTTCATTACTACAGTATTCTTACACTCCTACGTTAATCCTCTTGCACCTCCTCTGACCTCTCTCATTCTTTTTTTCTATCTCTGGACCTCTGCTCATCTTTCAACCCTTATACTGCACGGATCTACACTTGATGGCTGTTGAGCAATATTGTATATGTAGGTGGTTAATTATTCTCTAGGCTCAGAGGGACTTAAAGACAATAGAGATTGGATTGAGAGGCTTATTGTTTTGGGTATAAATCGCTTATCAGTGGTTGTATTAGGCTGGTCTGTAAGTGCACAAAAAGAAAGAGTGATAATACCAATCAAAACTTGTGAACATCTAGTGTCTGCCAGCTACAGAGGTCTAGGTTGGTTATATCTGAAAAACTACAATCGTATTTAGTAGTAATCTTGCTCCCATTGTCAAATGGGCAGAACAAGAAACTCAAGAAAAATGTCAAATCAAGAAACAACATCCCCCACCCAATGTAAACAGACAATGGAACAGTCACTGGCAAACCTAGAGGAGAGTCTTCCAATTGCTACACAAATGCAATTGATAAACATCATTAATGAAAAATGTGAAAATATAAAGAAAGAGATAATGGAGGAAGCCATACCTGAACAAGAGGAAAGCAAAAACAAGGTGATAAGTGAAAAAGAAGAAGCCATAAAGGAGGCCATAATAAAGGTTTTTCAAAGAAAGATGGATGAATTCAAAGAATCCACAAATAAAAACGTGACCAAACTCCAGCAAATGTCCAAAGAAAATAAAGCTACTGAGCTAACCACTCAAAAGCAAATCAAGGAGATAAAGAAATACATACATGATGTAAAACAAGGGATGCAAGGCATCAAAAGTGAGCAATTAGAGGCAAGGGAGATGAAAAATAAAGTAGATAGCTTTGATAGCAGGTTAGACATTGCAGAGGAGAGAATTTCCGTGGCTGAAGATAATTCAGGTATTATAAAGAACAGAAAATGAGTCAATCCAAATCTAGGAAATATGAGAGAGCGCTTCAGGAGGTCCAAGATACAATTAGGAAGCCTAATTTAAGGCTAGTTGGTATTGAGGAGGGCGTGGAGAAAGAGGTCAATGGTATTGGAAATATACTTCAGGGAATCACCTCAGAGAATTTCCCAAATATCCAGAATGGCAGGCCCATCCAGATACGAGAAGCTTTTAGAACCCCAAACAGACCTGACCAGAAAAGAACATCCCACCGCCACATTGTGATCCGAACTGGATCAATAGAAACGAAAGGAAAGATCCTAAAGGCAGCCAGGGAAAAGGGATCAGTAACCTACAAAGGCAAACCAATCAGAATAACCCCAGATTTCTCAGCAGAGACCATGCAAGCACGAAGTGACTGGAAGCATATATGTCATGCCTTTAAATCAAATAACTACCAACCAAGTATACTGTAGCCAGCTAAGCTCTCATTCTTAATTGAGGGAAAAATAAAAACATTCCATTCCAGGGAAAAGCTGCAACAATATGTCGAAACAAAACCAACACTACAGAGAATTCTCAAAGATGCTCTATACATAGAAAACCAAAATAAATGCAATAGAGGGAAAGAAATGGCACCTAACAGCATACCATCTAAGGACCACAAGAACTGTCAAGACACAGGCCCTACTAAAAGCTTTTAAAAATGGTAGGAACTAATAAATATCTCTCAATCCTAACTCTCAATATCAATGGATTTAACTCTCCAATTAAACGGCATAGGTTGTCTAGTTGGATCAAAAAGCAAGAGCCATCATTCTGCTTACTTCGAGACACACATCTTACCCAAAAACAATCATCTTTTGAAAGTGAGAGGTTGGAATAAACTCTATCAAGCTAACTGCCCCCATAAACAGGCTAGAGTTGCCATCCTCATATCAGATACAATAGACTTCAAACTAAAATTAGTAAGAAAAGACAAAGAAGGTTACTACATACTACTAAAGGGATCTTTCCTCCCGGAAGACATAACAACCCTAAATATTTACACACCCAATCCCGGAGCTCCAAACTTCATCAAGCAAAATTTACTTACACTGAAACCATACATAGATCGAAATACAGTGATTGTTGGTGAGTTTAACACACCACTCTCACCTATGGACAGATCAACAAGGCAAAAACTCAACAGAGAAACCTTAGAAATGAACAACTATATAGACCAACTAGATCTAACAGACATCTGCAGAATATTCCACCCAGTAACAACACAATATACGTTTTTCTCAGCAGCACATGGAACATTTTCCAAAATAGACCACATCTTAGGCCATAAAGCAAACCTGGACAGATTCAGAAACACTGAAATTATTCCATGCACACTCTCAGACCATAAAGGCATCAAATTGGAGCTGAACACACATCTCCACCAAAGAAAACCCTGTAACTCATGGAGACTGAACCACACATTGTTGAATCAAAAACAGTTTAACAATAAGGAGCACACAAATATCAACTCCTTAGGGACACAACAAATGCAGTACTCAGAGGAAAATTTATAGCGTGGAGTGCCTACAACAGCAAGTTGGAAAAATGGCAAACCAACTAGTTAATGTCTCACCTTAACCTCCTGGAAAACGAGCAACAAACAAACCCTAATCCCATTAGGAGAAAGCAAATTATTAAAATCAAAGCAGAATTAAATGATTTGGAATAAAAAAACTATAGAAAGAATCAACAAAACAAGGAGTTGGTTCTTGAAAGAATTAACAAAATTGACAAGCCCTTAGCAAATATTACCAAAAAAAGAAGAGAGCATATCGAAATAAACAAAATCGCAGATGAAAATGGTAATATCACGACAGAAATTACCAAGATCCAGAATATCATGAGGGAATACTTCTCAAACCTTTACGCCAACAAATTTGAGAATCTAGAAGAAATGGATGAATTCCTAGACAATATTAACATACACACACTTAACCAAGAAGAGCTAACCCAACTCAACAGGCCTATGCCAAGCTCTGAAATAGAAATGGAAATTAGACAACTTCCACTTAAAAAGAGCCCAGGGCCAGATGGATTCACAGCTGAATTCTATAAGGTCTTCAAAGCAGAGCTCACACCAATACTCCTCAAGCTCTTCAACGAAATTTAAAATGAAGGTTCTTTACTAAACTGATTCTGTGAAGCCAGCATATCCCTCATCCCCAAACCAGACAGAGATTCATCAAAGAAAGAGATCTATAGACCCATTTCTTTGATGAACATCGATGCAAAACTTCTCAACAAAATACTGGCAAACCGTCTACAACAACTCATCAAAAAAAATATACACTATGATCAAACTGGATTCATCACAGGGAGGCAAAGCTGGTTCAACATACACAAATCAATTAATATAATTCAACACATCAACAGGAGCAGGGATAAAATCACATGATTGTCTCAATAGATGCGGAAAAGGCATTTGACAAGATCCAAAACCCCTTTATGTTAAAAGATGTGGAGAAACTAGGAATCCATGGAACATTTCTCAATGTAATAAAGGCTGTGTATGAGAAACCCACTGCTAGTATTATACTTAATGGTGAAAATCTAAAGCCATTCCCTCTAAAATCAGGAACGAGACAAGGATGCCCACTCTCTCCACTCCTTTTTAACATAGTACTAGAATTCCTAGGCAGTGCAATATGGCAAGAAGCAAGCATAAAGGGGATCCAAGTAGGGAAAGAGGAAATAAAACTATCCCTCTTTGCAGATGACATGATTCTGTATTTAAAGAATCCTATAGACTCTACTCCCAAGCTCCTTGAGCTGATTCAAAGCTTTGGAAGGGTAGCAGGCCATAAAATCAACCCTCACAAATCAACTGCCTTACTTTACGCCAACATTGTGAGGAACGAGGCAATAATCAGGAAAGAAAATCCTTTCACAATAGCCTCAAAGAAAATAAAGTACCTAGCAATTAGCTTAACTAAGAATGTAAAGGACCGTTTAGATGAAAACTTTAAAACCCTATAAAAGGAAATTAAAGCCGAACTAAGGAAATGGAAAAACCTCCCGTGCTCCTGGATTGGAAGAACCAACATTGTGAAAATGACAACCTTGCCAAGGGCTATCTACAAATTCAATGTAATATCCATCAACATCCCAATGTCATTCTTTAAAGACATAGAAGAGGCAATTCAAAATTTCATATGGAATAATAAAAGACCCCGTATAGCAAAAACACTTCTTAGCAGAAAGAACAGCGCTGGAGGAATTTCAATTCCAAACTTAAGGCTCTATTACAGAGCTATAATTCTGAAAACAGCTTGGTACTGGCACAAGAACAGGCCTGAAGTCCAATGGAGTAGAACTGCGGACCCAGATATTAAACCACAGACCTATGGCCACCTAATCTTTGACCAGGAAGCCAAAAAAATAGAATGGAAGAAAGATAGCCTCTTCAACAAGTTGTGCTGGCAGAACTGGTTAAACACCTGCAGAAAACTAAAGTTGGATCCTTCTTTGTCACCTTGCACTAGAATTAACTCCAAATGGATCAAAGACGTGGAGGTAATAGCTGACACAATGAAAAGTTTACAGGAAGGAATAGGAGATACACTAGGCCTCCTTGGTACAGGTCGAAACTTTCTTAATAAGGACCAAGAATCACAACAAATCAGAGAAAGGCTGGATAAGTGGGACTGCATTAAACTGCAGAGCTTTTGTATGGCAACGGATATAGCTAGTAAACTAATCAGGAAGCCTACAGAGTGGGAGAAGATCTTCACCACCCAAACAACGGAACAAGGCCTCATATCTAAAATATATCAACAACTCAAAAAATTGAATCACTCCAAAACTAACCTCCAAAGTAACACCCATCCCATTACAAAATGGGCCAAAGACTTAAAGAGAGTCTTCTCTGAAGAAGAAACAAAAATGGCCTATAGACACATGAAGAAATGCTCAACATCTCTGGTCATAAAAGAAATGCAAATCAAAACAAGTCTAAGATTCCACCTAACTCCAGTTAGAATGGCCAGGATCAGGAAAACGAGTGACAACAGATGCTGGAGGGGATGTGGCCAGGAGGGTCACTACTACACTGTTGGTGGGAGAGCAAACCCGTTCAACCACTATGGAAAGCAGTGTGGCAGTGCCTCAAAAGGTTAAACATAGAACTCCCCTATGACCCAGCAATTCCACTACTTGGCATTTACCTAACTATCCAGAAACAAGGGCATACTAAACCCACTAGCACAACAATGTTCATTGCAGCACTATTCACCATAGCAAAGATATGGAACCAACCCAGATGTCCCTCAGTTGATGAGTTGATCAACAAGTTGTGGTATTTGTACACAATGGAATTCTATGCTGCTGTCAGAAAGAATGACATCGCCCCATTTGTTAGGGAATGGAAAGACTTAGAACAAATCATATTAAGTGAAGTAAGCCAGACTCAAAGGAACTTAGGCTCAGTGGTTTCCCTCATTCGTCATAATCAGTAGAAACCTTGGGCTCTACTAGCAGAGATTGGCAATAGAGCAAAAGGCCATATATAAGGCCATATAATGTGAAGCTAATGGAAAAGACCTCCAGGATATTGACACAAAAGCCATATAATGAATGATTGTTGTCCGTAATGTACTATGTTGTCTCTCATCTCGCTTGCTGTCCCTTGGTTATCCCATATTGGTATAGTATCTCACTTTGTTATCTGATATATTGAATTTATTTGTATTTGGATATTTGAAATTTGATAGGGAAGGGGGGAAAACCAAGACGGGTGGGGGGTGTGGGGTTGGAGGGAAATGGGTACCAAGACATGTGAAAGGGTATCAATGTATGTGAATTAATGCACCTTCTATCTGGCAAATATCATCTAACCCTTTTACTAATTACAATAAAAAAAATGAAAAAAAAGGAAAGTTGTAGTGTGTGGGGAGGATGATGGGGTCAAATACATTTCTTCTTAGAAATTTACCTCATCTGGTTGCCCTGGATTTTCCTGGCCTTCTTCTTAGAGAAAGTTCTGTTATACTGGATTTGTGGCTTGGCAATGATCTAGCATGTACATCTTCGAGTAAGACATCCACAACTTCCATGCCTGAGACTCGAGTTTCCTGACCTTTGGCAACAGCACAGCAACATCTTTCTTCCTCCTGAGCCACAGGCCAAGTGAGCTGGCTTGAGCTGGTTGTTAGTTACAGTGGCTTGGTTACCAGGGTTCCATATTCTGTTCCATTGTGAGGGAGGCAGGGTCACCTTTCAGGGCCCAATGACCAAAGTTCCTTGCTCACAAAAGACCTCACCAAAGACATACTGGAGGCTGAATCTCTCCTCCAGTCTCACAATATACATGTGGATGTAGTATACAGCACACCTTATTTGTACAATCCCAATGTCTTCCACTAGGCCCAACTACCAGTCTGGTCTCAGGCTCAAGGAGCCTTTCTTAGGTAAGATCCAAACTTAAGGGTCAATATTGCCCTCATCCTTTACAAAACATTTGCTTCACAGTTCCTTCTCTGCCTGCATTTTGCCCCATGTCGAATTTTTTTTTGTTTTTGCTAGTCTTGGGACTTGACCTCAGAGTGTGAACATTGTTCTTGGGCTTTCTTTAGGCTTTAGCTGTCCCACCGAGCCACAGCACCACTTGCAGCGTTTTCTATGTATGTGGTAATGAGGAATCAAACCTGAGGCTTACTGCTTGGTAGCCAAGGACTCTCCCACTAGGTCAAACACACAGGGCATCTTGCACATATTTTTGACGTCAATCTACTAGGATATTATTAGGTTTCTGTATCCTAATCAATTTTTTCCTGATGATTAGCTTTGCTGTCATGTGTAAACAATGCAAGAGGGAAAAACACAGAAGAATTAGTGAAATTAAAAAAAAAGCATTAGACACAGTTAAGTGTTCATTCTTTGTAGGAGAAAGGATATTTGGATATGATGATGATGATGATGATGATGATGATGATGATGATGATGACTTTATAATTACTATGTCAGGGTTGAGAGTTTGGCATAGTGGTAGAGTGCTTGCCTAGCATCCATGAAGATCTGGGGTTGATTGCTCAGTACCACATAGATAGAAAATCTAGATGTGGCACTTGGCTCAAGTGGCAGAGTGCTAGACTTGAGAAAACCCGAAGACAGTGCTCAGGCCCTGAATTCAAGCCCCAAGACTGGCAGAAAGATAAAAGAAAATAAAAATGCTTTTTACGAGCTAATTCACTCACAGCATTTGCTTCTGAAATCTTCGCTTCTGCATCTTGTGAAATACCCCTTTCCCTCAACGTAGACAAGAAAAACAGATCCATCCCATGGTCCACGGTGAGGCCACTGGTTGGGCTAAGAGCTAGTCGTGCAGCAACACATAAGTTTTATTCTAATACTTTCCAAACTTTGTACTCAAATATGCTACCCACTTACAAACTTATGTCAGTTATCCTTATGCTATAACTTTTCTTCATTACTACACTATTCTTACACTCCTACGTTAATCCTCTTGCACCTCCCCTGACCTCTCTCATTCTTTTTTTCTATCTCTGGACCTCTGCTCGTCTTTCAACCCTTATACTGCACGGATCTACACTTGATGGCTGTTCAGCAATATTGTATATGTAGGTGGTTAATTATTCTCTAGGCTCAGAGGGACTTAAAGACAATAGAGATTGGATTGAGAGGCTTATTGTTTTGGGTATAAATCGCTTATCAGTGGTTGTATTAGGCTGGTCTGTAAGTGCACAAAAAGAAAGAGTGATAATACCAATCAAAACTTGTGAACATCTAGTGTCTGCCAGCTACAGAGGTCTAGGTTGGTTATATCTGAAAAACTATAATCGTACTTAGTAGTAATCTTGCTCCCATTTTCAAATGGGCAGAACAAGAAACTCAAGAAAAATGTCAAATCAAGAAACAACATCCCCCACCCAATGTAAACAGACAATGGAACAGTCACTGGAAAACCTAGAGGAGAGTCTTCCAATTGCTACACAAATGCAATTGATAAACATCATTAATGAAAAAGGTGAAAATATAAAGAAAGAGATAATGGAAGAAGCCATAGCTGAACAAGAGGAAAGCAAAAACAAGGTGATAAGTGAAAAAGAAGAATCCATAAAGGGGGCCATAATAAAGGTTTTTCAAAGAAAGATGGATGAATTCAAAGAACCCACAAATAAAAACGTGACCAAACTCCAGCAAATGTCCAAAGAAAATAAAGCTACTGAGCTAACCACTCAAAAGTAAATCAAGGAGATAAAGAAATCCATACATGATCTAAAACAAGGGATGCAAGGCATCAAAAGTGAGCAATTAGAAGCAAGGGAGATGAAAAATAAAGTAGATAGCTTTGATATCAGGTTAGACATTGCAGAGGAGAGAATTTCCGTGGCTGAAGATAATTTAGGTATTATAAAGAACAGAAAATGAGTCAATCCAAATCTAGGAAATATGAGAGAGCGCTTCAGGAGGACCAAGATACAATTAGGAAGCCTAATTTAAGGCTAGTTGGTACTGAGGAGGGCGTGGAGAAAGAGGTCAATGGTATTGGAAATATACTTCAGGGAATCATCTCACAGAATTTCCCAAATATCCAGAAGGGCAGGCCCATCCAGATACAAGAAGCTTTTAGAACCCCAAACAGACCTGACCAGAAAAGAACATCCCACCGCCACATTGTGATCTGAACTGGATCAATAGAAACGAAAGGAAAGATCCTAAAGGCAGCCAGGGAAAAGGGATCAGTAACCTACAAAGGCAAACCAATCAGAATAACCCCAGATTTCTCAGCAGAGACCATGCAAGCACGAAGTGACTGGAAGCATATATGTCATGCCCTTATATCAAATAACTACCAACCAAGAATACTGTAGCCAGCTAAGCTCTCATTCATAACTGAGGGAAAAATAAAAACATTCCATTCCAGGGAAAAGCTGCAACAATATGTCGAAACAAAACCAACACTACAGAGAATTCTCAAAGATGCTCTATACATAGAAAACCAAAATAAATGCAATATAGGGAAAGAAATGGCACCTAAACAGCATACCATCTAAGGACCACAAGAACTGTCAAGACACAGGCCCTACTAAAAGCTTTTAAAAATGGTAGGAACTAATAAATATCTCTCAATCCTAACTCTCAATATCAATGGACTTAACTCTCCAATTAAACGGCATAGGTTGTCTAGTTGGATCAAAAAGCAAGAGCCATCGTTCTGCTGACTTCAAGAGACACATCTTACCCAAAAACAATCATCTTTTGAAAGTGAGAGGTTGGAATAAACTCTATCAAGCTAACTGCCCCCATAAACAGGCTAGAGTTGCCATCTTCATATCAGATACAATAGACTTCAAACTAAAATCAGTAAGAAAAGACAAAGAAGGTTACTACATACTACTAAAGGGATCTTTCCTCCCGGAAGACATAACAATCCTAAATATTTACACACCCAATCCCGGAGCTCCAAACTTCATCAAGCAAACTTTACTTACACTGAAACCATACATAGATCGAAATACAGAGATTGTTGGTGAGTTTAACACACCACTCTCACCTAGGGACAGATCAACAAGGCAAAAACTCAACAGAGAAACCTTAGAACTGAACAACTATATAGACCAACTAGATCTAACAGACATCTGCAGAATATTCCACCCAGTAACACCACAATATACGTTTTTCTCAGCAGCACATGGAACATTTTCCAAAATAGACCACATCTTAGGCCATAAAGCAAACCTGGACAGATTCAGAAACACTGAAATTATTCCATGCACACTCTCAGACCATAAAGACATCAAATTGGAGCTGAACACACATCTCCACCAAAGAAAACCCTGTAACTCATGGAGACTGAACCACACATTGTTGAATCAAAAACAATGGGTAATCGAAGAGATCAGAACAGATATCCAACTGTTTATGAAATTTAACAATAAGGAGCACACAAATATCAACTCCTTAGGGACACAACAAAGGGAGTATTCAGAGGAAAATTTATAGCGTGGAGTGCCTACAACAGCAAGTTGGAAAAATGGCAAACCAACTAGTTAATGTCTCACCTTAACCTCCTGGAAAAAGAGCAACAAACCAACCCTAAACCCATTAGGAGAAAGGAAATTATTAAAATCAAAGCAGAATTAAATGATTTGGAATAAAAAAAACTATAGAAAGAATCAACAAAACAAGGAGTTGGTTCTTGAAAGAATTAACAAAATTGACAAGCCCTTAGCAAATCTTACCAAAAAAAGAAGAGAGCATATCGAAATAAACAAAATCGCAGATGAAAATGGTAATATCACGACAGAAACTACCAAGATCCAGAATATCATGAGGGAATACTTCTCAAACCTTTACGCCAACAAATTTGAGAATCTAGAAGAAATGGATGAATTCCTAGACAATATTAACATACACACACTGACCCAATAAGAGCTAACCCAACTCAACAGGCCTATTTCAAGCTCTGAAATAGAAATGGAAATTAGACAACTTCCACTTAAAAAGAGCCCAGGGCCAGATGGATTCACAGCTGAATTCTATAAGGTCTTCAAAGCAGAGCTCACACCAATACTCCGCAAGCTCTTCAACGAAATTGAAAATGAAGGTTCTTTACTAAACTGATTCTGTGAAGCCAGCATACCCCTCATCCCCAAACCAGACAGAGATTCATCAAAGAAAGAGATCTATAGACCCATTTCTTTGATGAACATCGATGCAAAACTTCTCAACAAAATACTGGATTCATCACAGGGAGGCAAAGCTGGTTCAACATACACAAATCAATTAATATAATTCAACACATCAACAGGAGCAGGGATAAAATCACATGATTGTCTCAATAGATGCGGAAAAGGCATTTGACAAGATCCAAAACCCCTTTATGTTAAAAGATGTGGAGAAACTAGGATCCATGGAACATTTCTCAATGTAATAAAGGCTGTGTATGAGAAACCCACTGCTAGTATTATACTTAATGGTGAAAATCTAAAGCCATTCCCTCTAAAATCAGGAACGAGACAAGGATGCCCACTCTCTCCACTCCTTTTTAACATAGTACTAGAATTCCTAGGCAGTGCAATAAGGCAAGAAGCAAGCATAAAGGGGATCCAAGTAGGGAAAGAGGAAATAAAACTATCCCTCTTTGCAGATGACATGATTCTGTATTTAAAGAATCCTATAGACTCTACTCCCAAGCTCCTTGAGCTGATTCAAAGCTTTGGAAGGGTAGCAGGCCATAAAATCAACCCTCACAAATCAACTGCCTTACTTGACGCCAACACTGAGAGGAACGAGGCAATAATCAGGAAAGAAAATCCTTTCACAATAGCCTCAAAGAAAATAAAGTACCTAGCAGTTAGCTTAACTAAGAATGTAAAGGACCGTTTAGATGAATACTTTAAAACCCTAAAAAAGGAAATTAAAGCAGAACTAAGGAAATGGAAAAACCTCCCGTGCTCCTGGATTGGAAGAATCAACATTGTGAAAATGACAATCTTGCCAAGGGCTATCTACAAATTCAATGTAATACCCATCAACATCCCAATGTCATTCTTTAAAGACATAGAAGAGGCAATTCAAAATTTCATATGGAATAATAAAAGACCACGTATAGCAAAAACACTTCTTAGCAGAAAGAACAGAGCTGGAGGAATTTCAATTCCAAACTTAAGGCTCTATTACAGAGCTATAATTCTCAAAACAGCTTGGTACTGGCACAAGAACAGGCCTGAAGTCCAATGGAGTAGAACTGCGGACCCAGATATTAAACCACAGACCTATGGCCACCTAATCTTTGACCAGGGAGCCAAAAAAATAGAATGGAAGAAAGATAGCCTCTTCAACAAGTTGTGCTGGCAGAACTGGTTAAACACCTGCAGAAAACTAAAGTTGGATCCTTCTTTGTCACCTTGCACTAGAATTAACTCCAAATGGATCAAAGACGTGGAGGTAAAAGCTGACACACTGAAAAGTTTACAGGAAGGACTAGGAGATACACTAGGCCTCCTTGGTACAGGTCGAAACTTTCTTAATAAGGACCAAGAATCACAACAAATCAGAGAAAGGCTGGATAAGTGGGACTGCATTAAACTGCAGAGCTTTTGTATGGCAACGGATATAGCTAGTAAACTAATCAGGAAGCCTACAGAGTGGGAGAAGATCTTCACCACCCAAACAACGGAACAAGGCCTCATATCTAAAATATATCAACAACTCAAAAAATTGAATCACTCCAAAACTAACCTCCAAAGTAACACCCATCCCATTACAAAATGGGCCAAAGACATAAAGAGAGTCTTCTCTGAAGAAGAAACAAAAATGGCCTATAGACACATGAAGAAATGCTCAACATCTCTGGTCATAAAAGAAATGCAAATCAAAACAAGTCTAAGATTCCACCTAACTCCAGTTAGAATGGCCAGGATCAGGAAAACGAATGACAACAGATGCTGGAGGGGATGTGGTCAGGAGGGATCACTACTACACTGTTGGTGGGAGTGCAAACTCGTTCAACCACTATGGAAAGCAGTGCGGCAGTGCCTCAAAACGCTAAACATACAACTCCCCTATGACCCAGCAATTCCAGTACTTGGCATTTACCCAACAATCCAGAAACAAGGGCATACTAAACCCACTAGCACAACAATGTTCATTGCAGCACTATTCACCATAGCAAAGATATGGAACCAACCCAAATGTCCCTCAGTTGATGAGTGGATCAACAAGTTGTGGTATTTGTACACAATGGAATTCTATGCTGCTGTCAGAAAGAATGACATCGCCCCATTTGTTAGGAAATGGAAAGACTTAGAACAAATCATATTAAGTGAAGTAAGCCAGACTCAAAGGAACTTAGGCTCAGTGGTTTCCCTCATTCATCATAATCAGTAGAAACCTTGGGCTCTACTAGCAGAGATTGGCAATAGAGCAAAAGGCCATATATAAGGCCATATAATGTGAAGCTAATTGAACGGACCTCCAGGATATTGACACAAAAGCCATATAATGAATGATTGTTGTCCTTAATGTACTATGTTGTCTCTCATCTCGCTTGCTGTCCCTTGGTTATCCCATATTCGTATAGTATCTCACTTTGTTATCTGATATATTGAATTTATTTGTATTTGGATATTTGAAATTTGATAGGGAAGGGGGGAAAACCAAGACGGGTGGGGGGTGTGGGGTTGGAGGGAAATGGGTACCAAGACATGTGAAAGGGTATCAATGTATGTGAATTAATGCACCTTCTATCTAGCAAATATCATCTAACCCTTTTACTAATTACAATACAAAAATGAAAAAAAAAGAAAGTTGTAGTGTGTGGGGAGGATGATGGGGTCAAATACATTTCTTCTTAGAAATTTACCTCATCTGGTTGCCGTGGATTTTCCTGGCCTTCTTCTTAGACAAAGTTCTGTTATACTGGATTTGTGGCTTGGCAATGATCTAGCATGTACATCTTCGAGTAAGACATCCACAATTTCCATGCCTGAGACTCGAGTTTCCTGACCTTTGGCAACAGCACAGCAACATCTTTCTTCCTCCTGAGCCACAGGCCAAGTGAGCTGGCTTGAGCTGGTTGTTAGTTACAGTGGCTTGGTTACCAGGGTTCCATATTCTGTTCCATTGTGAGGGAGGCAGGGTCACCTTTCAGGGCCCAATGACCAAAGATCCTTGCTCACAAAAGACCTCACCAAAGACATACTGGAGGCTGAATCTCTCCTCCAGTCTCACAATATACATGTGGATGTAGTATACAGCACACCTTATTTGTCCAATCCCAATGTCTTCCACTAGGCCCAACTACCAGTCTGGTCTCAGGCTCAAGGAGCCTTTCTTAGATAAGATCCAAACTTAAGGGTCAATATTGCCCTCATCCTTTACAAAACATTTGCTTCACAGTGCCTTCTCTGCCTGCTTTTTGCCCCTTGTCGAATTTTTTTTTGTTTTTGCTAGTCTTGGGACTTGACCTCAGAGTGTGAACATTGTTCTTGGGCTTTCTTTAGGCTTTATCTGTCCCACCGAGCCACACCACCACTTGCAGCATTTTCTATGTATGTGGTAATGAGGAATCAAACCTGAGGCTTACTGCTTGGTAGCCAAGGACTCTCCCACTAGGTCAAACACACAGGGCATCTTGCACATATTTTTGACGTCAATCTACTAGGATATTATTAGGTTTCTGTATCCTAATCAATTTTTTCCTGATGATTAGCTTTGCTGTCATGTGTAAAAAATGCAAGAGGGAAAAACACAGAAGAATTAATGAAATTAAAAAAAAGCATTAGACACACTTAAGTGTTCATTCTTTGTAGGAGAAAGGATTTTTGGATATGATGATGATGATGATGACTTTATAATTACTATGTCAGGGTTGAGAGTTTGGCATAGTGGTAGAGTGCTTGCCTAGCATCCATGAAGATCTGGGTTTGATTGCTCAGTACCACATAGATAGAAAATCTAGATGTGGCACTGTGGCTCAAGTGGCAGAGGGCTAGACTTGAGAAAACCCGAGGACAGTGCTCAGGCCCTGAATTCAAGCCCCAATACTGTCAGAAAGTTAAAAGTAATAGTTAGACTTTGAAAGTTGTTTTTTTGTATGCGTGTGTGTGTGTGTGTGTGTGTGTGTGTGTTTGTGTGTGTGTATGTGGATCTTTTTGTTTAAAACTATATTCATATTAATATACTTAAAGTAATGATTTCATTGTAATTTTAATTTTTCTCATGACTGTTAATATTGAACTTCTTTCTACATTTTGAACTACTATTTCTATATATTCTTTTTAGAAAATCCTCTCCAATCTCCAATTTTTTTCCCTTTTTTTGTGGGGTAGTGGGGAAAGTCATGGGGCTTGGACCTTGGGCCGTGAGCTCTTTAGTTTAAGGCTATTTTCCTACCCTGAGTATTGCCCCTCAGTTGTTCTGCTCACAGCTCCCTACCCCTCTTCCCGTTATATACAGAACAAAGGTCATCCTCAGTCTTTTTGAAAAAGTAAAACATACAGTAAATTTGTAGTATAAAACAGCAAGAAATAAATTTCTTGCCAGGTGCAGTGAATTCTACCTGTAATCCTAGCTACTCAGATATCAGACTGATATCTAAAGATTTGGTTCAAAGCCAGCCTGGGCATTAGAAAGTCTATGAGACTCTCATCGACAGTTAACCACTAGAATATGGGAAATGGCACTGTGGCTTCATAGGTAGGGTGATAGCCTTGAGTTGAAGAGCTCAGGAACAGTGCCCAGGCCCAGAGTTCAAGCCTTACAAATCCCCCAGCCAAAAAAAAAGAAAAAAAAGTTTCTTCCCCAAGTGATTATTATGCCAGACATAGAACATTAACATTCTGGGTGTACTTCACAGTATTATTACTTGATACCCTAAGATTTTGCAATATTCTCTCAGTATCAGCATATGTCATCATATAATGTAGTTCCTTTTCAATGGAATAATTCCATTTATAACCTAAATCTACTCCCCCGACTTATTTCTGTCGATACCACAATTGCTCTACCATGATATGCCACAAGCCATTAAACATTTTATCGTGGGTAATTGGAAAGGAGTCTCATGGAATTTTGTGCCAGGCTGGCTTTGAAACCATGGTCCTCAGATCTCAGTCTCCTGAGTAGCTAGGATGACAGGCGTGAGCCACCAACACCTGGCTTGCCTTTTTATTTTTTTGTGGGTCTTGGGACTTGAAGTCTGGGCCTAGGCACCATCCCTAAGCTTTTCAGGTCAATATTTCATGTAAGTCTAAAGATTTAAGTAAAGGAATACAATTCCAACAAAAAAAGAATAAAATTCCAGACATGGTGTGTTTATAACTCAGTGCTCATTACTTGATGAAAATGTGCCATTCCAGAAGCTGGTGTCATTTGATGATGTAGCTGTGGATTTCAGCTGGGAGGAGTGGCAGCATCTGGACAATGCTCAGAGGACCCTGTACAGAGATGTAATGCTGGAGACCTACAGCAACCTGGTGTCCTTAGGTGAGCAAAAGTCAAATTCACTTGCAAAGCCAAGTGCCTTGTTATTTTGCAGATACGTGAATGTTTATCAAACTTTCAATACTATTTAAATGAAAGATTCCAGGTCCTGAGAAGTATCATTACTTTCTAAAGAAAACCTAAGGTAATTTTGTACTCATTCTTCAGGATACCTTCAGGATACTTTGACAACAGTTCTAAATTATGTTTCCTCTAATGGAGACGACATTCCAAACTTACACAGTAATTGTAAGTGGATAAACCATCCAGAATAGAATATATATCATTATTGGAAATAGGATCTACAAATCACTAAACAGTGAGTTTATAATGGAAACCTGGCACTAGGTGCAATGTTTCATGCCTGTAATCTTAAAATATTCAGGAGGAAGAAATCTAAGAATTCTAATTTGAAGCCAGCAATGGCATAAAAATTGCCATGAAACTCTATAACTCCAAGTAACCCCTCAAAAATGTTAGTGGAGTGTCAAGAGTTTGACTTTGTGGTTGAGTGCTTGCCTAGCATGCATGAAGACCTATGCATGTAAGTGGAGCTGGGACTCAAACTGGTATTTTTCTAGCCTTGAGCAAGACAGCTAAGTTTATGCCATACAAAATGAATCCAGAGCTGGGGAAAAGTCAACCATGGAGCCAGTGAGAAATGAGAGAAAAGATTTAATAGATAACTTGTGAGTAGGATGTCTGCGAACTTAAAGCAATGATGACACAGCATAAGCAACAATTCTCTACTGTTTCTAATTTACAGGGCCCTGTGTTCCCAAACCTGTATTAATTGACAAGCTAGAGCACTGTGCAGAACTCTGGATAGGAAATTCCTCTGACAAGAATATCACAGGTGAGTGAATGCATCTTCATATTGATGTTGGAGCCTGAGCCCCATTGGTAAGTTCATGTTGTGATGTACTGAGCAATAATATTCTTAGTAACCCTAAATCCTGTGTGGAACCTATGG
The DNA here is from genome assembly GCA_024803745.1 of Megascapheus bottae. Classification (NCBI taxonomy): domain Eukaryota; kingdom Metazoa; phylum Chordata; class Mammalia; order Rodentia; family Geomyidae; genus Megascapheus; species Megascapheus bottae. The sequence continues at coordinate 4,063,263 of JANJXV010000052.1, read as the reverse complement.
AATTCTTTGTGAATGAATCAAGAATCCTTTTCTTTTCCCAATCCTATGCTTGGTCTCAGGGCCTGAGCATGGTCCTTGGGTTTTCTCAAGGCTAGCTCTCTACTTCTTGAGTCATAGCACCACTTCTGGCTTTTTCTTTGTATGTAGTACCAAGGAACTGAACCAGGTCTTTGTGCATGCTAGCCCAAACCCGCGGCACCAAGAATCATAGGGTGATATGATGAATTCTATGTGGCAGTAGAGTTAAAGTTAGATTTCTCTGTAGAAATCACTGTGAAACAAAATAAAATGAGAAAGCCATGAGCCCGTGGCTCATGCCTGTAATCCTAGCTACTTAGGAGGCTGAGATCTGAGGATCAAGGTTCAAAGACTGACCTATCACAAAAACACCTTAGACTCTTCTCTCCAATGAACCAATAGAAAATGAGAAGTGGGGTTGAGTCTAAAGACATAGGGCAGTAGCCTTGAGCTGAAGAGCTCAGGAAGAACAGCCATGTCTAGAATTCAAGTCCCATGCCCGCAAAACAAGAAAGAAAGAAAGAGAGAAAGAAAGAAAGAAAGAAAGAAAGAAAGAAAGAAAGAAAGAAGAAAGAGGGAAGGAAGGAAAGAAAGAAAGAAAGAAAGAAAGAAAGAAAGAAAGAAAGAAAAAATATCATTCTTTCATTTCTTTAAAACTAAGACTATAAATGATTGAGCAAACAAGGAATAAGTCAGGGCATTATTCTCTGATAAGGATAATATCTTTATGCTGGTAGGAAGAGACTGGTATTCAAAACCAGACGTTTCCACCAGAAATTGAGCCTAGTGGTAGAGTGCTTGCCTAGCATGCACAAAGACACAGGTTTTATTCCTTATTACAACATACATAGAAAAAGCCAGAAGTAATGAATTCATTGGTAGGGTTCTAGTCTTGAGAAAACCCAAGGACAGTGGTTAGGTCCTAAGTTCAAACCCAGGAATGGAAGGAAAAAAAAACAACAAAGTTTCAATCAACATAAGAAAATTAACTAGACAATGAGCTGGGGATTTTCTGGTCTTCCATGGTTCTGAGGGACAGGAGTGTTAGAAAAGGAATTTTTATAAGACTTCAAATGGAAAGAAATAAATTTCAAAATTCCCACAAATACCTAAATTGAGACTTTAGTGAGAAGTTGTAACTGAAGGGATATAGGTGTAAGACCTTACTCTCAAGAATCGTTCTTGCTTGGATCAAAGGCAAACAGACATATAAACCAAACTTCTGGCCGCTGAATCTAGAAAAAATTCGTGTTCCTCACTTAATGGTTAATAAGCAAACAGCATTGAAACTGGGTAAGGTAATCCTATCTGGTACTCAGGACGTGAGACTCTTATCAGTAGTTAACTCTAGAAAACAGGAAGTGGGGCTGTAGCTCAAGGATAGAGGTTATAGTCTTCTGCTGAAGTGTTCAGGGACAGGGCCGAGGCCTATGAACTACAAAAAAAAAAGAAAAGAAAAGAAAAGAAAAGAAAGTTTTAAAAAGATGCAAAACAGCACAATATTTAGAGTATTTCTCAAAAATAAAAGAAAGGCAGCTATTCCTCAATGTATAAACAATACAGTATTTGAAAAAAAACAGCTGCAGGTATATTATAGGTAGTATTCAGCTTAAAACTGTAGCAATACATAGATGGGTAATTTCAATAAATATTTCCTGTGATATAAAAAGAGAACTAAAACACAGAAAAACATTATTGGTCATTGTAAAATATCATTTTCTTAATAGGGTAGGGAGAAAAGCATATATTTCTCACAAATCAATTTCCACTTTTATATTTTAAAATATCTAACACTTAGGATGGGAAAGTAAAGTCATTATCTTTACAGTAAGGAATATTTGTATCTCATGTATGTTTGTGTCTTTTTTTCTATGACTCATTTTAGATGTCCAGGTAATGGAAAATGTGTTCAAGACATGCCAGGAAAGTCCACATGAATGTCTTTGTGAAGTAGCAGTTGCAAGTAGTATCGAAGTGGAGGAAAACGTGAGATTAGCAACAACTTTAAATTTGAGCTCTACACATAATCCAGAGCTGATTAGTAATAACGGTAACAACTTAGGGGTGAGGACTGAGGAGTTCATAAAGTGTCAGGACTTGCTTCTGTCTCCTAAGCCTGATGAGATGCATACTGCATATAGATCTCGTATGTCTCCTGTTCTTAAAAAATCCATCGGATATTCAGAGCATTTTATTCATGATTGTGACAGTCCAAAAGATCTGCAGTATCATAATTCTGTTCTCCCTGCCCAAGAAATTCTTCAGGGAGGGAGGAAAACTGCTAAATGTACTGTGGGATGAAAAATATTGTACTTAACACCGACCATCACTACACATCCAAAAATGTACACAGGAGAGACTCCTCATATATGTAGTGAATGTGAGAAATCTTTCAGTAATGAAATACGCCTTACAATACCTGAGAGCAAATATCCTGAGATATGTGATGCATACATCAAGTGTGAAAATTAATTTCTGAGAAGTCAGACCTGACGCTCCAACCTCGATCTCCAAGAGAAGACAAACCTTATGAATATGAGGAACGTAATAAAATTTCTGCCCAGAATTCAGCAATCAGCACACATCAGAGATCTCACACAGAAGAGAAATCTTATGAATGGGATAAATGTGGGAAGACTTTTAGACTGAAATCATACCTCACTTTGCACCAGAGAAGACACACAGAAGAGAAACCTTATGAATGTAACAAATGTGAAAAGTCGTTCACCCAGAAGATACACCTTCGAGTTCATCAAATAACACACACAGGAGAGAAATCTTATAAGTGTAATGAATGTGGAAAGTCTTTCCAAGGGAAGGGAAAACTTCGTGTTCATCAGAGAATACACACAGGAGTGAAACCTTATGAATGTAACCAATGTGTAAAGTCTTTCAGGTAGAAATCTTCCCTCAAATTGCATCAAAGAACACACACAGGAGAGAAACCTTATGTGTGCAACAAATGTGGAAAGACCTTCAAGTGGAACTCATATCTTGATGGGCATAATAGAACACACACAGGAGAGAAAACTTATGCATGTAGTGAATGCGGAAAGTCTTTCAAATGGAAGGTAAAACTCCATGTTCATCAGAGAATATACTCAGGAGAAACACCTTATGAGTGTAACATATGTGAAAAGTCCTTCACACAGAAGCCAAACCTCAACATGCATATGACAATTCAAACAGGAGAAAAACCTTATGAATGTAACCGATGTGGAATGTCTTTCAAATGGAAGTCTTCCCTCAAATTGCATCAGAGCATACACACAGGAGAGAAACTGTACGAGTGCATCAAATGTGGTAAGACCTTCAGATGGAAGTCACATTACAGGAGGCATAACAGAATTCACACATATAGAAACCTTAGGAATATAACCAAAGTTGAAAGTCTTTCGTGCAGTATTCACCCTTCAGGAAGCGTAAGAGAGTTCACACATATGAGAAGCCTTAGCAATGTAATAAATAGGAAAGACTTTTTAGTCTGTGGAAGAAAACTCAGCTTGTGTCACAGAACCAACACAAGATAAAACCCTTAATGAATGTAGCAAATGTTCAGTCTTTTCCCCAGAAGGCACAAGTCAAGATTTATCACTAAACACCCACAGGATAGAATCCTATGAATAAAATGAAAGGGAAATTTTTTTGAAGAACTTATAGTTGAGTTTGCATGATACCACACAGACACAGGATAAAAATCGTATGAATATAAGAATATGAAAAATCCATCATGAACGTATGACTAAGTATAAAATGCACATAGGAGAGAAAAACGTTATGAATATTACAAATGTGGAAAGTTTTTGACCTGGAAGGCATACTTCTGTGTTCATCACAAGCCTGATTCCCATAGAAGAAAAGAAAACTAAAATAGAACAAATGTGCAATGACTTTTAATCAGAAGTCAGTCTTCAGTACATTTCAGAACATACACAATAGAGAAATTCTGAGTAATGAAAAACATTTAGCTATATATAGAATCTCTGTATATGGGAGCATTAGGGTAAGTCTTCTAAACAAAGTCAACCTTCAGCAAGCATTAAGAGCACTCACAGAAGAAATAATAGCATGTAGGAAAACCTTTGTCAGGAACCTCTAAAAGCTGACTGTGTGGCTTAGTGGTAGAGTGCTAACCTATCAAGGATGAAGGCCTGGGTTAGATTCCTCAATACTACGTGAAAAGAGCAAGCCAGAAGCAGCATTGTGGTTCAAATGGTAGAGTGCTAACCTTGAGCAAAAGTAGCTCAGGCCCTGAGTTCAAGCCTAAGGATGAGAGAGAGAGAGAGAGAGAGAGAGAGAGAGAGAGAGAGAGAGAGAGAGAGAGAGAGAGAGAGAGAGAGACAGAGAGAGACAGAGAGAGACAGAAAGAGAGAGACAGAAAGAGAGAGAGAAAGAGAGAAAAGAGAGAGAAACAGGAACTTCTAAATTTTACAGAGATAGAGAAGGAGAGAGAGAAGGAGACAGAAACTAATTTCTAAACTTTACAGTCTTTCTATTTCCTTACAAATTCGTCTGTGTCATTCTTTCTGACAGAAGCACAGAATTCCATTGTGTAAAAATAACATATTTGATCTACCCATCAACTGACGGGCATCTGGGTTGGTTCCATACCTTTGTTATAGTAAATAGTGCTGTGATAAATGTTATTGTTCTAGTGAATTTAGTGTGTCCTATCTGGACGATTGGCAAGTAGTGAAATTGCTGGATCACAGGGGAGCTCTATGTTTAGTCTTTTTGGGATACTGCCATAGTGCTTTCCCTAGTGGTTGAACGAGTTTGCTATCCCACCAGAAGTGTAGTAGTGATCCCTCCTGGCCACATCCCCTCCAGCATACATTAATAGATTTCTGGATCTTGGCCATTCTAACTGGAGTGAGGAGGAAAAGGAAAAGAGGAACTGAAACTTTCTCTCCTTACAGATGACATGATTCTGTATTTAAAGAACCCTATAGACTCTACTCCGAAGCTGCTTGAGCTGATATAAAACTTTGGTAAGGTAGCAGGGTATAAAATTAACCCTCAATGTCAACTGCCTTCCTATATGCCAACAAATGAGAGGAATGAGGCAAGAATCAGGATAGCAACTCATTTTGCTATCAAAGAAAATAAAATACCTAGGAATTAACTTAGAATGTAAAGCATCTTTTTGATGGAACTATAAACTCTGGAGAAGGAAATTAACGCAGAACTGAGGAAATGCAAAAACCTATGCTCCTGGTTTGGAAGAAGTAATATTGTAAAAATGGCAATCTTGATAGGGACTATCTACAAATTCAGTGCAATATTCATCAATATCCCAATGTTATTCTTTAAAGAAACAGAAGAGGAAATCCAAAATTTCACTTGGAATAATAAAAGACCCCTTATAGTCCGTCTTCTGGCATGATACATAATGTTTAATCTCACCTTCTCCACCAAAATCTCACCTTTCTCATTGAGACATAGGTGGCCCTGTTTACTAGCACCAAAGGCTCAAACTCGCAGTTTCAGGTGTCACTACTGCCTCTGTTACTGGGTAGATCCAACTCTGTCATTGATTCTGAGGTCTGCTCTGGGAATCTTGGTCACAAGTTGTTCTGTGGCATCTGCTGCCAGCCTGTGCCTATTTGCTTCCTTTTTCTCCAGCAGCCTACAACAGGGAATGAAGTTCAGGCGCTGATGCTCTCCTTCATATGCAGGGCAGGATGAGCCCAACCCTCCCACATCTTCCTCTTCTAATTTTTGGGAAAAAATGTGCTGGCAAAAGTCCTCAGGTGTGGCGCATGGCTGATCCACACTTTTAATCCAGGTTGGTCAGGAGGCTGAGATCTGAGTATGGAAGTTCCAAGTCACCTAGAACAGGAAAGTCTGATAGTTTCTTACTACCAAAAATAAAAACAGCTGGGAATGGAATTTGGGCTCAAGTGGTAAAGGGCTAGTCTTGAGTACAAATGCTTAGTGCCCAGGCCCTGAGTTCAGGCTCCAGCACTGCCAACAACCTCACTTTAGTGAGATTTTAGCTTTATCCATGTAGGCACATCTCACTGGAATCTTTGCTGGTAGAGATAGTCTTCATAATTTTGTCTCAAGGTAAAGGTCCTCCTGGGGTAGTACACAAAAGATGTCATGGAGAGAGGAGCCCCACTTGCTCCCGGTTTGAAGATGGCATAGGTCAAGCCAGCATGGAGTTGGCACATCAGTCTTTTTCCTAGCACCACCTACCAGTGAATGTCAAATGACATTGATTTTTGTGGGATTGTGTGATTGAAGTGCCCCATTAAGGGCAGTGTAAGCACATCCAAACTTGGATACCAGGAATGCTGAAATCTCAAAGCTAAGATTTCTGTTGGCTACAGAAATGCTGGTGTGTCTGTGATTCACTAAAAGTTCAGGTGCAAAGATTCTGAAGCTTGATGCCATGTGTTTATTCCATTTAGTAAAATTATTTTAATGCACTGTATAAGTTAAAACATTTGATAAGAGTCAGGGTTAGTGAAAACATTGTCCTTGAATTCAGGTGTCTGGCAGGGTAATGGGGGGGTGTTGGTGGCTGGGACTATGAAGCTGGATTTGCTATCAAACCATGGATCATGTTCCTCTTTGTCTGGGAGAAATGACTCCAAAGATGAAATTTGAATGGTGAGGAAAAGATGATGATGTACTCAGGAAATTTCTCCTAAACAAATGCTCATGTGGAAGTGGGATGGGGGCTGGGCATGTCTGAGGCAGAGCTTAAGGGGGCTTCTCATGGCGTTGAGAACGTTCCTTGCGACTTCAGGCATGCAGCAGGGTGTTTTAGATGACCATTGTGAGATGGATGGAATAAGACTGGAGACAAGATGAATGCTGGGATCCTGCAATGCTCTTGCATGAGTGGCTGGTGGCTCACCTGAAAGAACTAATTATGTCTAAACAAGAAATCAGGAATTTGTTTGATTAGATAATACCTGTAATCCGAGGCATATTCAGGATCCTGATCTTAGTATTGTGGTTTAAAACCAACCCAGCAAAGGGAAAAATGCATGAGACTCATACTCCCAGTTTAGAGCAAGAACAAAGATTGAAGTAGAGCTGTGGCTCAAGAGCTAGAGTGCTACCTTGAGCAAAGAAAAGCTAAGAAAAAGCCCCAGGTCTTGAGTTCAAGGCCAGGAATGAAAGAAGGAAGGTAAAAAAAGGGAAGTATGTGAGGAAGGGAAATAATAAATGAAAGAGAGAAGGAACTAGAAATTTAAAACTAGAGAATATTTAAAAGTCATCAGTCCTTCTAAGAAAAGTGTTGGAGTATGGGTTCTATATGTGGTGAACTGGAAGCCCAGCAGTGACTTGTTAACCAAAGAGTCACCATGATGAGCAAAGGATAGAAATCTGCATGAGCCTCTTAGCGGATGGAGTCACAGAAGAGAACCTCAGCTCCCATCCCATAGTTAGAACTATATAGAGATGGGGAAGTTGGCATCACCTTGATGTCATTGTGTCCATGGAGACTGGAAGCCATGGCTCTGTGAAAGCACAATGTTCTGGTTACTGAGCTGGGAGGCTGAGGATAGCCAAGTCCTGGCCATGAAGAAATCAGGGTGGCAGCAGAGCAACTCTGCTGCAGTGTGTGCCTGCTTGGCTGTTCTTATTCTGTGGTGGATCAGGCCGGAGCGGGTGATAGTAACTGTTTTGTGGTCACAAGCCCTTCACCAAGAGCTTCCTCTGGGATCCTCATAAGCTACAGGGTGGCTGGTGTTGGGATGTGTGTGGGGTGGAAGTGACAGAGGGATGGACGCATGGCAAGGTGGGTGAAGAGATGAGAGGAATGATGAGAGCCCAGTTCATTGGTTTCCAAGGTTAATGGGTGGGAGGTAGAGAGGAATGATGGAGGAATGATGGAGGCAGGGGAAGGTGGTGACAGAGTGAGGCCATCTGTAGTGCCAGCCTGGCCATCATCTGAAGCCCATAGGCAGCTTCCTGATCCTTCACTTAGTCCTGCTCCTTGTGGAGGGAATGTCACGTGTACCCAGAGCTAGGGGTGGGGCAATGTTAGTAGCACCTGGAGAACCATTGGCCTCTACCTGGGTGAGGGGTGGTTATGGCTCCCATGCTGGATGGCCTGATAGCTATGGAACAGATCTCTCCTTAGCTACCACAGTCAGTGGCTGCTCTCCATCTAGAGTTAGGGCACCTGCTCAGCCATCAGGACACCCCATGCCAGGACAGAGGCCTACAATTCAGATGGCAGCACAGGGGTGAAGATGATTTCACCGTAGCCCTAGTTACATGGCTGCCCCAGCATGCAGGACAGGATGAGCTGGGGGAAGATGTTCTCTGTGTTTTTCCACAGCCTATCCCGGCCTCTTCTTGTGTCTGATTAGACCAAGAGAGTACCAGGTTCCCTCTCATAGTCCTGGTTCTTTTTCTTTTACAGTCATGGGGCTTGAACTCAGGTCCTGGGTACTGTCCCTGAGCTCTTTTGCTCAAGGTTGATGCTCTACCATTTGAACCATAGTGCCATTTCCAGCTTTTCCTTTTCATGTGGATCTCTGATATGTCCAGTACTGTGCCTGCAGGGAGGCACTCACCCCACAGACAGAGCCACCTCTGCCGTGACTGTGACTGCCCACAACCCTCACATCCACTCCTTGCACACCCCTCGACTCCAGTTTTAGCTCCTCTTGGACTGGGTGTCCAGCCTACCCCTTCCTACACTCACAAAGGGTCTACAATTGTCTTCCCAGGGTCCTTTCTTCTGCCAGCCAGAGTACAGACTGTGCACATCTTGACGATCACAGAGCTCAAAGCCAAAGGCTGAGATGCAGAAGGGGGTGACCCAGTAGCTGCACAGGGCCCATGGATCATCCTGTGCATCCCCCAGCCTGTGACTTCCCCCACCCCCTTGGAAGTTAACTGGAAATGAGAGTTTCATGGACTTTCCTTTCTGGACTGGCTTCAAACAGAAGCTATGCACAGTTTTCAAACCATACCCTACTGAAGAAGGGAAGCTTGATCTGGTGCTTAACTGGGTTGCACTTTGGCTCCGTTTGCTATGCCTCACGGGAGGGGGCTCATCATTTGTAGACTAAGATCTCATGACCTTCAAAGCCAAATGCTACCTGAAAGTTCAGGGTCCCAGCCTATGTGTTGGGCCGGGGTGAATACATTCTCTGTTATGCTGGGTCATCAACCCATGTTTTAAGCTGGAAGTAGGCAGTGCCACATTTGATAAGAACATCTGCCAGAGATTGTCACCTCATGAAAGCAGATTCTAAATTTGTATTCCATTTCCTGTGGTGGAGAAATCCCCTCCAACTTAGACAGGCTCACATCCACCTGCAGGTCACACTCCTAATGCACCCTTGAGTGTCCTCATGGTATTGGGATCTAAGTTTGTAGGGAATGCTGCTTTAGTCCATGAATTAGCTGGACAAGTGATGACAAACGTGTTGTGGATTAATATGAGAACAATTTAAGAAGCCCTGGAGGAGCATCAACCTGACCCTCTATGGTGCTATAAATCTGATAGGATGTTCCAGACTGAGAAACAATCACATGGCTTTGTGTTTGGCATCCAGACAAGTGAGTGCATGTCTTAGCTGTCAGCCAATACAGAGGAGAACATGAATAAGTGGGTGGAAAGCATCTGTCAGACCCCTGTCTGGGGGAAGGCGGGGAGAACATAGGAAGGTAGATACCATGGCTGTGGTGGGGCCAAAAAAGGGTAAAAGAGGCAAAGGAACCAGGTACTGGTAGCTCAAGACTGTCATCCTAACTTCTCAGGAGTTTGAGATCTGAGGATCACAATTCAAAGCCAGCCCAGGACAGAAACTCCATGAGACTCTTATCTGCAATAAACTACTGAATGCAAGAAGCTCAAGCTCAGTGACAGCATCCAGGCCTAGCGTTCAAAACCGAGGATTGGCAGAAAAAAGTATCAAAGGACAAGAAGCTGGCCAAAAGTTAGAGGGACTCTATCTTGACAAACAATACAATGGTAAGTTGCACTCAGAAGACTTGCACAAAATCTGGAAATGCCTGAGACCTATCTATGTATGTTTCCTGTTTGTCTAAATACATATGTTTATGCATTAATATATTAGTATAGAGAGACAGATCAATACATATGACTATACATATATACATAGCCAGACACTTATGGGTGGGTGGTATACTGTGTGAGAGTTTGTGTTTGTGTTTTGTGGATGGCTATCTCTGTTTAAGAAAGATAGAAAATATGTAAATATCTTTAAAAAAACTTGAAAAAAAATATAGAGAGACATAAGCTCTTGAGGGAATCTGAAGTGACAAGATTATTCACAGGCACGTTTATCCTTATGGATTCCTCAGCAAGTTTTAATTTTTTTCATTATTTTCTTTCTTTTTTTGAACCAGTGCTAAGGATTTCTCTCAGGGACCAGGTGCTGCCAGTTACTAATTTTCTCATGGCTGCTACAAGAGGAACTGAGCCACAGTTCCACTTTTGCCTTATTTATTCGTGCTTAACTGAAGATAAAGATTTCTATCAGTGACTTTCTTTCAGGGGCTGGATTCTAACGAGGATCCCCAGACCTCAGGCTTCTCTATAGCTACAATTAACAATATGAGAACCCAGCACTGGGTTCCAATGCACAGGGCAAGAAATTGAGTGAATCTCTCAACTCCAATTAGCTATAATAAGCTACAAGTGAAAGACCAATACCTTTGAGGAAAAGATGCTGAGGGTTATCACACAGGCCCTATGAGTAAGCCCTAAACCCTGTACACATGTGTGCATGCACACATTGGCAGATACACACACACATGCACACACACAATATCTCAGGCAATATTGTATTTTGAATTAATATCCAAAGATTGGACAACAGGATAGCAAGTAATAAAATCTGTTTTTCTTGTCTACATTGAGGGAAAGGGATAAGTCACAAGATGCAGAAGCGAAGAATTCAGAGGCAAATGCTGTGAGTGAATAACTTGTAAAAAGCACATTTGTTTCTTTTCTTTTCTTTTGTTTTTTCTGCCATTCCTGGGGCTTGAACTCAGGGCCTGAGCACTGCTCTTGGCTTTTCCCAAGTCTAGCCCTCTGCCACTTGAGCCACATTGCCATATGGATTTTTATATCTGTGTGATATTAAGGACTCAAACCTAGATCTTCATGGATGCTAGGCAAGCACTCTACCACTGGGCCAAAGTCTAAACCCCGATTAAGTATTTATAAATAGTCATCATCATCATATAAAAATATCCTTTCTCCTACAAAGAATGAACACTTATCTATGTCTGTAAGACTTTTTTTATGTCACCAATGCTTCTGTGATTTTCCCACTTGCATTTTTACAGATGACAGCACAGATATTCATCAGGAAGAAAAATAGATTAGGATACAGAAACCTAACAACGTCCTAGTAGATTGAAGTGAAAAATATGTGCAAGATGGCCTGGGTCTTTCATCTATTTGTAGAGTGTTTGGCTAAAACACAGAAAGAGTCCGGTTTGATTCTGCAGTACCATATACATAGAAAACTCTGGAAGTGGTGCTGTGGCTTGGTGGGAGAGCTATAGCCTAAAGAAAGCCTAAGAACAATGGTCAGGCTCTGAGGTCAAGTCCCAGGACTAGCAAAAAAAATGTGCAAGAGGCAAAATGCAAGCTGAGAAGGCACTGTGAAGCAAAATGTCTTGTGAAGGGTAAGGGGAATAGTGACAGTTAAGTTTGGATCTTACCTAAGAAAGGCTCCTTGAGTCTGAGACCAGGCTAGCACTTACGCCTAGTTAATGACTTGGGATTTGAACAAAAAGGTGTGCTGTTTACTACATCCATATGTGAGGTGGGAAGGGAGATTCAGCCTCCAGTATGTCTTTGGGGAGGTGTTCTGTGAGCAAGGAGCTTTGGTCATTGGGCCTTGAAATGTGACCCTACCTCCCTCACAATGGAACAGAATATGGAACCCTGGTAACCAAGCCACTGTATGTGACAACCAGCTCAAGTCAGCTCCCTTGGCCTGTGGCTCAGGAGGAAGAAAGATGTTGCTGTGCTGTTGCCAAAGGTCAGAAGGCTCGGATCTCAGGCATGAGAGATATGGATGTCTCACTTGAAGAAGTAGATGCTGGATCAGGGCCAAGACAAAATTCCAGTATATCAGGCATTTCTCTAGGAAGAAAGCCAGGAAACTCCAGGGCAACTCAGATGAGGTATATTGAGAGGAAACCTATTTGAACCCATCATCCTGCCCACAAACTACAACCTTCTTGTGTGCTTTCAAGTGACTATACTGAGATTAGAGTGTGTCATTTCCAATCTACTCTATACCAATTCCTCAGTGTGAAGTGTGGTCCCATTCCTACGTTTGAAATATCCACTGTTTTGCCAATACAGTGTGATGGTAAGTCAGCTCAGACTCTGAATGAGCCTTGTAACCTATGGACCCTGGAGGAAGGCCTGTTGGAGATGCTGCTGACAAAGCTGATCCCTGCCTACCAGAAAGGTGATCTCTTTTATGTGGGAAACTTCCTGCACAATTTCAAATAGTGGAGGACAATGTAGTAGTTGCTGGAAATTCTCTTGAAAAAGTGAGTGTTCCCCCTCCAAAACCATGTTTGCTCACCAACTTGCAGAGTCCACTCTGTCCACTCTGTACCTATTTCCATTCTTAGGTTTGGGTCATCGTGTAAGAGCTTATCCTGAACTCCTGATGAAAAACCCACCAATGGAGCTGGTGACTGATGGAGACTGAGAATCATCACTGCACTCCAGAAACCATGGGCCTTCTGTAGAAATTACCAAACAGGTTTAGAGTCCTATGGATATACCTTTTGCTCTGAACCCCATGTGTGACACAGTTGAACCTGCAGATACTATGGAGGAAGAAAAAGAGCAGCCAGATTTCCTTCCGTTTCCTTTCACACTCCACCCAGAGTCAGTCCATCTGAGTCAGAGTAACACTCCACTTATTGTGCAAGCTGAAGGGGCACACGCTGGGCTCATGGAAAATGTCCCCATGGGAAACAGCAAGTGTACTCTCAATACTGGATTCATTGGAGGAAAATGAATCCATCCTCACAGAATATCCAGACCCATCCATCTCACTAAAAGAGACTCAATCTCCATTCGACAAACCAGAATCCATCCCCCTCTTAACTCAGGAAGGACATTCTGTTTCTCATGAGGAAGGAGACCCTTCTGAGGACTCGGAAGTAGAATTACTGTCTGAAGGCAACTTGGAGGCCAGTCTGGATTTAGAGCTTCCCTGTCCCCTTCCTAAAAAGACGTCTCTTTATCTTGCTCTCATGATTCTTGTCAAGTATTCATTGTATTTACTTTGCTAACTATTAAACTCTCATTGTTAATATTATGGTGTGCAGTTCTTCAGTGCTTATTATACTGTGTTTTATTTTCCACTTATAATGTGAGACCTCAGACACATAGGTCCTGGGTGGGCCAAAAACCAGACAGGTCTGGTCCCATAGAAGACAACCTTACTGGATATACAGGGAAATATGAAATGCATGGAATCACCAGGAATCCAAGCCAGGCCTCCATGGAAAGACAAGTCAGCTACCAAAGCTTAAGGACAGAGCAGATGCCTGGAAATGTGTTTTGTCAATCGGGAGAAGTGCCAGAGTAACTGTAATATTATGTGGGACTCTGTTCTGTGAGTTCAAGTCTGTTTATATAGCCATTGTGCTTTGTACAAATATTTAAGAAAATTAAAACTCCACAATAGCATCAAAAATCTACTTTGGCTTTTAATGTGGCCTAGTTGTAGAGTGCTCGCCTAGTATACAAGAAGACCTTGATTCAATTCCTCGACACTGCATACACAGAAAAAGCAGATGGGGCACTGTTGCTCAGGTGTAAGAGTGCCACCCTTGAACAAATGTGGCCAAGGACAGTTCCTGGTCCCTCAGTTCAAGCCGCAGGACTAGCCAAACCAGAAATCATACCATTTTCCACACATTTGGAAATAAATCTGATTTATCTAACCCTACTTCTTTTTTGCCAGTCCAGGGTGTGTGCCACCAAGCCAAACTACTGGCCCCCAACCTTACTATTTTTAATCATGTAATTTTTTTACATAATCATATTTCATGCTGTCTGTATTAATACCATAAACAGTATGCTTAGTGTAATAATGTTAAAGGTAAAACATAAGAAATTAATAACTAAAATTCCTTTTATATTAGTTTTATAGCATTACTACAATTTTATGAGAAAAATTACTTAGAATGTTTATTTTAGAGTTCAAGTAATCCATTTTGATAAATATATCAACCTACATCATTTATTTGAACACATTTTAAGCTATTTTTTTCAGGAATGAAAATACATATATATTTGTTGTAAATGAAATTTATGACTTGGGGGGAAAGGAAAGAGAAAATGGGGGAGGGGGTAACAGTGTTTACAAGAAATGTACTCATTACATATGTAACAGCAATCTCTTTGTATATCACCTTGAACAACAAATTTTTTGAAAAGTACAATAAGTTTAAATGTCTACTTTGGGCAGAATTTTTTTTTGCCAGTACTGGGCTTAGACTCAGGACCTGAGCACGATCCTTGTTTTTGTTTTTGTTTATTCTTAAGGCGCAAGTTCTATCACATGTGCCACAGCACCACTTTTATCTTTTTTTATCAATGTTGTGCTGAGGAATTGAACTTGGGTCTTCATTCATGCTCGGCAAGAACGCTTCCACTAGGCTTAACTTATGGCCCCAGTGGGAAGGAAGTTTTCCATAAAATATGTAGGAAATATGTACACTAAGGAAAAGCCATCAAAAATAGAAGAAAAATTATATACTTAGATAACAACATGCCAGTATTATGGCCGATCTCTGTAATTGTAGCTTCAAGAGTGGCCTATTTGGACCGGGAGTTGGCTGGCTGAAGTAAAGTGCTATCCTTGAGCAAGCCCTAGGATAGTGCTCTGGCCATGAGTTGAAGCCATAGGACATGCAAAAAATAATAATTTAATGCCCGTGACTGGTGGCTCACCCTGGTAATCCTAGCTACCCTGGAGGATCGAGGTTCAAAGACGGCCCAGGCATAAAAATCTGTGAGAATCTTATTTCCAAGTAATCCAGAAAATTCAAAATGACAATGTGAATCAAGTGGTAGAGCTCTTGCCTTGAGCTGAAGAGCTTAAGGTAAACATCCAGGCCCAGAGTTCAAGCCCCATGAGTGAAAAAAAAGAAAAAGAAAAAGAAAGCCCTTATCTAAGGCTGGAGTGCACACTAGTGGTAGTTTGCTTGCCTAGTATGCACAAAGCCCTGTGTTCAATCACTCTGTACCACTTACACCAAAAAAAAGCTGGAAATGATCTCAGAAGGTTGGGTTCTGAGGATCACAGTTCAAAGCCAGGCCAGACACTAAAGTGCATGAAACTGTTTCTTCCACTTAAGCACCAGAAAACCAGAAGTGACACTGTGGCTCAAGGTGTTTAAGGTTGTAGCCTTGAGCTGAAGAGCCCAGGGACACTGCCCAGGTGCACAATTAAAGTCTTACAACCAAAAGAGACAGAGAGAGAGAGAGAGAGAGAGAGAGAGAGAGAGAGAGAGAGAGAGACAGAGAGAGACAGAGAGAGAGAGACAGAGAGAGAGAGAGAGACAGAGAGACAGAGAGAGAGAGACAGAGACAGAGAGAGAGACAGAGAGACAGACAGGCAGACAGACAGAGACAGACAGACAGAGAGACAGAGACAGAGACATCAAACAGTCAGGCACTGCTGGATGAAGCGTGTAATTCTACCTACTATGGAGGCTGAGATTGGAGGATCTTGGTTCAAAGCCCAAAGCCAGCCTGGACACATATGTTTGTGAGACTTACATCACCAATTAACTACCAGAAACCAAAAATGGAGCTGTAGCGGAAGAGCGCTAGCCTTGAGCTGAAGAGGTCAGGGAGAGTCCAGGCCCAAAGTCCAAGCAACATGACGAATCAATAATAAAAAAAAGAAGATAGCTAATAGTAATGATGAATAATTTTGGGCTGGGAGTTTGGGCTAGTGGTAGAGTGCTTGCCTAGCATGCATGAAGACCTGGGTTCAATTCCTCAATATCACATACATAGAAAAATGCTGGAAGTGGTGCTGAGGCTAAAGTGGTAGAGCCCTAGCCTTGAGAAAATATAAGGACAGTGCTCAGTCCCTGAGTTCAAGGCCAGGACTGGCCAAATCAAAAGTAGTAGAGCACTGGCATTGAACTGAAGATCTGAGGAACAGCCCAGGCACAGAGTTCAAGCACCGCAAACAACAACAACAAAATCTATGAAATGGCAGTGGTGGATGTAAGCTAAGCAAAAATAGAGTAGAAATTGGTAAAATACATATTTGTGTGTAAGCAAAATAGCCAGACTTATGCATTAGAACAGGATAGCAACTTGAAAAAAAAATTTGTTTTCCATCTCACTAGGTCCTGTCTCTTAATTTATTCAAGTAAGTAAAATGCTGGGTTTTATAATCATTGCTCTGAATATTGATCCAGAACCTGCATAGTAACAGAGCAGCAGCCTGGTGATGGTACCTCACACCTATAATCTTAGCTACTCAGGAGGCTAAGATCTGAGAATCAAAGTTTAAAGCCAGCCAAAGTACCCAGTTAACTGCCAGAAAAACCAGAAGTGGCACT
The DNA here is from genome assembly GCA_024803745.1 of Megascapheus bottae. NCBI lineage: Eukaryota > Metazoa > Chordata > Mammalia > Rodentia > Geomyidae > Megascapheus > Megascapheus bottae. Next base: position 4,046,667 of record JANJXV010000052.1, on the reverse strand, counting down.
GTGGCTCACAGATTAAAGCACTAGCCTTGAGCTGAAGAGCTCAGGGACAGTGCCCAGGCCCAGAGTTCAAGCCCCACAATTGACAAAAATCAAACAAGCAAACAAAACTCACAAAGAAGCCTGCAGACCACAGTGGTTCTGCTGAGTCTCTTCTTTATGGGGATCAGGAAACATTTCACTTTTTCTGTCTCTTCCCATCTCAACATGCATGCTAAAATAAGACTGTGTTGAAAGTTTCAATTTATAAAAATGTTTTTCATGAAGCACCCTGAAATATTCATCGCTTATAACTCAATTGAAGATAGTTGATTTGGGGCTGCATTGGTACAGTGCTAGCCTTGAGCAGAAAAGGTCAGGGATAGAGCTGAAGCACTCAGTTGAAGACCCAGTGCCAACACACAAAAGAAATTATGCACTTTATACATATTTTCTAATTTCTTAATGAATTTTTCAGTCTGTATAAATATAGGGTACATTCCTTGTTACTTAAGTAAGATTGCTCTTTTTTTTCTTTTTGCCAGTCCTACGGCTTGGACTCAGGGCCTAGACATTTTCATTGGACTCGCTTGCCCAAGGTGAGTGCTCTGCCTCTTGAAACACAGCGCCACTTCTAGCTTTTTTCTGAATATGCGGTACCGGTGAATAGAACCTAGGTCTTCATGCATTCTAGGTGAGCACTCTACCATTAGGCTACATTCCCAGGCAGTGAGATTCCTCTTACAGTCATTGTATGTTCACAGAGTTTGATCTCACACACTGTAGGGCCCTGGTTGGCTTTGACCTGTGATCCTAAGCCCTGAGCCTCCTAAGTAGCTGAAATTAAGTTGTGAGCCAGCATGATGGCTTCCATTCTTTTTTCTACAAAAATATATGTAGTTATCTAAAATATATCTATAGCTGAAAAAAATGAATCTCTCCCAAACAAATCTTCAAAGAAACAACCATCCTATTAAAAGGTGGGCTAAAGACTTAAAAGAGTATTCTCTGAAGAAAAAATTAAAATGGGCTTTAGACACATGAAGAAATGCTCCATATCTCTAGCAATAAGGGAAATGAAAATCAAAACAACTTTGAGATTCCACCTGACTCCAGTCAGAATGGCCATTATCAAAAAATCTAATAAGAGATACTGGTGGGGAAGTAACCAGGTGGGATCACACCTACACTGTTGGTGTGAGTGTAAACTCGTTCAACCACTAGGGAAAGCAGTGTGGTGGTTCCTCAAAAGACTGAACATAGAGCTCCCCTATGATCCAGCAAATCCACTACTTGGCATCTACCCAATTGTCCAGAAAAAAGGACATACTAAAGCCACTACCACAATGATGCTCATTGCAGCACTATTTACCATAGCAAAGATATGAAACCAACCCAGATGCCACTCAGTAGATGACTGAATCAAGAAGATGTGGTACTTATACACAATGGCATGCTATGCTGCCATCAGAAGGAATGACATCGCCCCATTTGTAAGGAAATGGAAAGACTTGGAAAAATTCATATTAAGTGAAGCAGCCAGACCCAAAGAAACATAAGCTCAATGGTTTCCCTCATTTGTAATAATTAGTTCACATCTAGGACTCTCCTAGCAGAGGATTACAATAACTCAAAAACCTAGGTATATAAGGTCATATAGGATGAGGTTAAATGAAAGGATCTCTAGGATATGGGAACAAGAGCTATATCTTGTGTCATCGTTGCTCTTAATCTTGTGTGATTTTTGTCCTTAATCTACTATGTTATTTCTCATCTCTTATTTTGCCCTTTGGTTAATGTCAGATTGTTACTGTATCTGATTTTTCCCTGGCATATTGTATATATGTTTATTTGTTTATGTCAAATAGGAAAGGGAAGGGGGGAAACAAGATGATTGGGAAGGGGAGGGGAGAGGGAACTGGGGACAAAAACATGTGGAGTGGAATAAATGTGTGAGAAGTAATGCATTCCACTACCTGTAAATGTAATCGTAACCCCTCTATACATTACCCTGAAAATAAAAAAGAGACTATAAAAATATCTGTAGAAAATGAGGTTGGATGATGGAAACAACCAGATGCCCTACTACAAAAAATGTGATACACGCACACACACACACACACACACACACACACACACACACACACACACACAATGGAATGATATATAGCCAACCGACAAGATAAAATAATGGCATTCTCAGGGAAGTGGATGAAAAGGAAAAAAATCATATTAACTGTAGTAAGCCAAACTCAAAGGAACATAGGCCCAAGAGTCTCCCTCATTTGTCAAATTCAGTAGAAACCTTGGGCTCTGCTACCAGAGATTTACAATAGAACAAAATCTAGAGACATCGTGACAAATAGTATGACACTAAATGTAAGGACCTCCAAGATAAAGAAACAAAACTCATATAATGAGTGATTGTTGTCCTTAATGAACTATGTGATCTCTTATCTCTTTTGCTATCCCTTGGTTATATCATATTGTTACAATATTTCACCTTGTTTTCTGATATATTTCATATGTGCCTAATTGGTTATTTGAAATTGGATAGGGAAGGGGGGAAATGAACATGAATGGGGGTAGGGGAAGGGAAATGGGGACCATATCATTACATGGGGTATCAAAGTTTGAGAAGTAATGCACCTTCTATCTGGTGAATATAATGTAACCCTTCTATAAATTACAATAAATATAAATACATAAAAAGAAGATCTGCACAGAAAAAAATAATAATGGCATTTTTGGGGTAGTGGATGAAATTAGAGTGAATCCTGTTGAGTGAGATAAGTCAAGACCAAGGAACAAAGGTACATGATATCCTTAATATATGGATATTAGTTTCAAACAGTAGTAGAGCGATGATTGAATAGTTGATACCCAAAGTTCTGGACATAATTTTGGAGATCTAAACATAACTACATAGACATAAAAATCTAGGATAGACTATACACTCTATAGACATGTGTTTTATTATAGATTAATCTGTATCTATGACATACAAAGACTCAGCTTAATTTTTACTATATTCTAAAATCTATGTGCCAGTGATTGTATAGCGATTCCCTTCTTGAATACTTGTTGGTTAAACATGACATTTGAAATATGATGTAAAATTCAATGTTAATAAATTTTTTAAAAAAGAGGCTAGAGGTAAATACCACTAATGTACTTGCTCTAAGTGGTACAGAAATTTTCTTAATGAATCAAGGGGTTTTATTACATCTTTATGCAATTATTTTAGTTCTGAGTGTTCTACACTCAATGATACTTCTGGAAAGATGATATAGCTGACTGTGTAGATGGTATGAAGACATACTGGCCTAAACGTAGAATAAAGCATTGGTAAGTGGCTGTTAGCTGTCCAGATTCTACTGGAATATGTGGAATGAATTTATTAAGCACAATGCAGGCTCTTAGTCAGATCAGGATCAAGATTATGTGGTTCCATCAGATGAATGAGGAAAGATCAGAAAAATCTACTAAGATATCCAGATATACTTTTTAAACTAAGGTATCTGGACTCCTTTTTTTTGTTTCTTGGTGGGGAGGTTGAACTTTGGACCTGGGCAAGGTCTCTTAGTTCTTTTTCCTCAAGGCTAATGCTGTACCAGTTTTAGCCACAACTCCACTTAGTTTTTGGGTGGATAAGTGGAGAGTAGAATCTTACAGTTTTTTTTGTTTTCTTTCTTTTTGCTTGCAAAGGCTTTGAATCACCTTCTCCCTGGCTAGTAGAATGACAATTATGACCCTCCAGCGCCTGGCTAGTGATTTTTTGAAAACTGGACTTTATTCCAAATCACATAACTGGTTCCTAGCAAAGTTTTGAAGACTGACTTAAATGTGACAGATTTTTGTCACTTGGAGACACTCTGTGCTGAACATTAGAAATCTACCAGCTGAGTCACAGTGGCACTTCCAGTTTTTTGTTTATGTGGTGCTGAGGAATGGAATCCAGGGTTTCATACATGCTAGGCAAGCTTCATTTTCAGCCCAAGGTTTTATGTTTTGTTTTTTCAGTGTTGTTGCTTCTAAGGTACTGTATGATGTTCTTTCATTTTCTTTGCTTTTTATCTCTTTTCTTCTTTTTCCCTTTAGTTTTATTCTCTGTAGTCACTGTGTTGAATTCGGGTACCCTGTGTCTTGTACATAGGTTTATGTGATTTGGGGAATGGAGAGGGTATAATAAAATGGTAAAAAAAAAAACAAAGGAAAAAGGGTGAACCAATTGAACAGTGATACTTGGAAGACACTAAACGGAAATGAACTGAACAATCTGGGTGGAGAGGGGGCTGAGGGTAGGAAAACAGAGAAAAATGAGGGAGGGGATAACAATTTTCTTAAGAAATATGTTCATTACTTATGTAACCGTATGCCAACTATATATTGACTTAACAAAAAAAATTAACTTAAAAAATAATTTAGCCGGGTATGGTGGCTCACACTTGTAAATGTAGCTACTCAAGAGGCTGGGATCCAAGGATAGCAGTTCAAAGTCAGCCTGGGCACTGAAGTCCATGTGACTCTTATCTCCAATTAACCACCAGAAACCCAGAAGTGGCCCTATGGCTCAAGGGATAGGGCAGTAGTCTTCAGCAGTCCCATGACTTGAATGATGAATGATACTAGCCAGGCTCTGTGCGCTCACACTTGGAATCCTATCTACACAGAATCAGGTTTGAATCCAGCCCAAACACATTGCATGATATTCTGATTTACAGTTCATTACCAAAAATCTGGAAGTGGAGCTGTGGATAAAGTGGTAGAACACTAGCCTGAAGCAAAAAAAAACTTTTAAGGACAGTTCCCAGGCCCTGGGTTCAAGTCCCAGGACTTGCATAAAACAACAATATGTGACGCTGAGTCCTCCATCATTTGGTGTTATAGTTCAATATTCTTGATATGCGTCTTAGAAATTAAGTCCCTAGCAAATACTCTCCCCTGAAATTCTGCTTCATAGCTGATTCATAGAATTTCAGCATCATTACTATCACCTACCAGTTAGCATAGCAGTCTACTACTGAAAATTTGAAGAAAACTTTTGAGTAATCCTAATAAATCTGTGTATCATCTGCACACACATCAAATCAGCAGGAGCTATGTTCTACTATTATATAAATGTATTTAATCCCTTCTTGACTTAATGAGCCTTAAAGAGTAAAACATATGAAGTAGTTATGAAACTAACAGTCACCATTCTTCTACCTAATATTTTAATATAAGTTTATAAATGCAAGGACTATTCTGAAGTGTGCAGAAGATAGCTTCTAATTATAATATTCTCATGAGTATAGTTTTTAAGAAACATGTTGCTTGCTTTGGGAAAGCAAAGGCAAGGAAAAATGATATAAGTAAGTTCCCTATTTATCAGAAGGAAAATACTATTGGGTTTAGATCAACTTCATTCATTCCGTGCTAATGAAACAAATATTTGCAATTCCTGAGGCCAATCACTTCATTGTGATTCACAATCAGCCAGCTTAGATCAATCTTCCAAAATAGGAAAGGAACAAATGAGAAGCAATTAAGGTTTCCAAAATGAACCAGGTGGTGGTGGCAGCTCACACTTGTAATTCTATCTACTCAAGGCCTGAAATCCAAGGATCTGGATTAAGTCTGTCTGGGATGAAGATATTACTGTCTGTAACATCATCTCTGTTATCACACCCCAGCTGATACACTTTGCCCAACAGGTTCCAAACACCAAAGTCCATCTCCTATCTGAAATACTACCAAACGTACTCACATATTATTTCCTCTTTGGGAGATAGTTGAAACATGTACCAGAAACATTTCCCTGGCTTCAGAGTGGAAGTGGAAATATATACTCACTAGAATCCCATCTAGTAAATTACAGTCAATCATCGTTCCTCACATCTTGTTAGTTAAATAGAACAATGAGTGTTTGGATCAGAAGCAATGTGTATGAGCATACATGTTGTAAAAGTACTGTAATCCTAGGTACTCAAGATAAGCTGAGAACTGAGGATTCCAGTTCAAAATCAGCCACGCAATACATTCCATAATATTTTTACCTCTAATTAACCAGCAAAAAACAGAGCGTTGAATTGTGCTTAAAATGCCACAGCCCAAAGCTTTATATTAAAGTGCTAGGGGGTAGCATTCAGGATGCCCACTCCCTCCACTCCTTTTTAACATAGTACTAGAATTCCTAGGCAGTGCAATAAGGCAAGAAGCAAGCATAAAGGGGATCCAAGAAGGGAAAGAGGAAATAAAACTATCCCTCTTTGCCGATGATATGATTCTGTATTTAAAGAATCCTATAGACTCTACTCCCAAGCTCCTTGAGCTGATTCAAAGATTTGGAACGGTAACAGGCCATAAAATGAACCCTCACAAATCAACTACCTTACTTTATGCCAACACTGAGAAGAACGAGGCAATAATCAGGAAAGAAATTCCTTTCACAGTAGCCTCAAAGAAAATAAAGTACCTAGCAATTAGCTTAACTAAGAATGTAAAGGACCGTTTAGATGAAAACTTTAAAACCATAAAAAAGGAAATAAAAGCAGAACTAAGGAAAGGGAAAAACCTCCCTTGCTCCTGGAATGGAAGAATCAACATTGTGAAAATGACAATCTTGCCAAGGGCTATCTACAAATTCAATGTAATACCAATCAACATCCCAATGTCATTCTTTAAAGAAATAGAAGAGGCAATTCAAAATTTCATATGGAATAATAAAAGACCCCGTATAGCAAAAATACTTCTGAGCAGAAAGAACAGCGCTGGAGGAATTTCAATTCCAAACTTAAGACTCTATTACAGAGCTATAATTCTCAAAACAGCTTGGTACTGGCACAAGAACAGGCCTGAAGTCCATTGCAGTAGAACTGCGGACCCAGATATTAAACCACAGACCTATGGCCACCTAATCTTTGACCAGGGAGCCAAAAAAATAGAATGGAAGAAAGATAGCCTCTTCAACAAGTTGTGCTGGCAGAACTGGTTAAACACCTGCAGAAAAATAAGTTGGATCCTTCTTTGTCCCCTTGCACTAGAATTAACTCCAAATGGATCAAAGACGTGGAGGTAAAAGCTGACACACTGAAAAGTTTACAGGAAGGAATAGGAGATACACTAGGCCTCCTTGGCACAGGTCGAAACTTTCTTAATAAGGACCAAGAATCACAACAAATCAGAGAAAGGCTGGATAAGTGGGACTGCATTAAACTGCAGAGCTTTTGTATGGCAACGGATATAGCTAGTAAATTAATCAGGAAGCCTACAGAGTGGGAGAAGATCTTCACCACCCAAACAACGGACAAAGGCCTCATATCTAAAATATATCAACAACTCAAAAAATTGAATCACTCCAAAACTCACCTCCAAAGTAACACCCATCCCATTAAAAATGGGCCAAAGACTTAAGAGAGTCTTCTCTGAAGAAGAAAAAAAATTGCCTATAGACACATGAAGAAATGCTCAACATCTCTGGTCATAAAAGAAATGCAAATCAAAACAACTCTAAGATTCCACCTCACTCCAGTTAGAATGGCCAGGATCAGGAAAATGAATGACAACAGATGCTGGAGGCGATGTGGCCAGGAGGGATCAGTACTACACTGTTGATGGGAGTGCAAACTCGTTCAACCACTACGGAAAGCAGTGCGGCTGTGCCTCAAAACGCTAAACATACAACTCCCCTATGGCCCACCAATTCCACTACTTGGCATTTACCCAACAATCCAGAAGCAAGGGCATACTAAACCCACTAGCACAACAATGTTCACTGCAGCACTATTAACCATAGCAAAGATATGGAACCAACCAAGATGTCCCTCAGTTGATGAGTGAATCAACAATTGCGGTATTTGTACACAATGGAATTCTATGCAGCTGTCAGAAAAAATGACATCGCACCATTTGTTAGGAAATGGAAAGACTTAGAACAAATCATATTAAGTGAACTAAGGCAGACTCAAAGGAACTTAGGCTCAGTGGTTTCCCTCATTTATCATAATCAATAGAAACCTTGGGCTCTACTAGCAGAAATTTGCAATAGAGCAAAAGGCCATATATAAGGCCATATAATGTGAAGCTAATTGAAAGGACCTCCAGGATATTGAAACAAAAGCCAATAATGAATGATTGTTGTTCTTAATGTACTATGTTGTCTCTCATCTCCTTTGCTGTCCCTTGGTTATCCCATATTGGTATAGTGTCTCACTTTGTTATCTCATATATTGAATTTATTTGTATTTGGATATTTGAAAATTGATAGAGAAGGGGGGAAAACCAAGACGGGTGGGGGCTGTGGAGCTGGAGGGAAATGGGTACCAAGACATGTGAAAGGGTATCAATGTATGTGAATTCATGCACCTTCTATCTGGCAAATATCATCTAACCCTTTTACTAATTACAATAAAAAAATGAAAAAAAAGAAAGTTGTAGTGTCTGGGGAGGATGATGGGGTGAAATACATTTCTTCTCAGAAATATACCTCATCTGGTTGCCCTGGATTTTCCTGGCCTTCTTCTTAGAGAAAGTTCTGTTATACTGGATTTGTGGCTTGGCAATGATCTAGCATGTACATCTTCGAGTAAGACATCCACAACTTCCATGCCTGAGACTCGAGTTTCCTGACCTTTGGCAACAGCACAGCAACATCTTTCTTCCTCCTGAGCCACAGGCCAAGTGAGCTGGCTTGAGCTGGTTGTTAGTTACAGTGGCTTGGTTACCAGGGTTCCATATTCTGTTCCATTGTGAGGGAGGCAGGGTCACCTTTCAGGGCCCAATGACCAAAGATCCTTGCTCACAAAAGACCTCACCAAAGACATACTGGAGGCTGAATCTCTCCTCCAGTCTCACAATATACATGTGGATGTAGTATACAGCACACCTTATTTGTCCAATCCCAATGTCTTCCACTAGGCCAACTACCACTCTGGTCTCAGGCTCAAGGAGCCTTTCTTAGGTAACATCCACACTTAAGGGTCAATAATGCCCTCATCCTTTACAAAACATTTGTTTCACAGTTCCTTCTCTGCCTGCATTTTGCCCCTTGTCGAATTTTTTTGGTTTTTGCTAGTCTTGGGACTTGACCTCAGAGTGTGAACATTGTTCTTGGGCTTTCTTTAGGCTTTAGCTGTCCCACCGAGCCACAGCACCACTTGCAGCGTTTTCTATGTATGTGGTAATGAGGAATCAAACCTGAGGCTTACTGCTTGGTAGCCAAGGACTCTACCACTAGGTCAAACAGACAGGGCAGCTTGCACATATTTTTGACGTCAATCTACTAGGATATTATTAGCTGTCTGCATCCTAATCAATTTTTTCCTGATGATTAGCTTTGCTGTCATGTGTAAAAAATGCAAGAGGGAAAAACACAGAAGAATTAGTGAAATTAAAAAAAAGCATTAGACACAGTTAAGTGTTCATTCTTTGTAGGAGAAAGGATATTTGGATATGATGATGATGATGATGACTTTATAATTACTATGTCAGGGTTGAGAGTTTGGCATAGTGGTAGAGTGCTTGCCTAGCATCCATGAAGATCTGGGTTTGATTGCTCAGTACCACATAGATAGAAAATCTAGATGTGGCACTGTGGCTCAAGTGGCAGAGGGCTAGACTTGAGAAAACCCGAGGACAGTGCTCAGGCCCTGAATTCAAGCCCCAAGACTGGCAGAAAGATAAAAGAAAATAAAAATGCTTTTTACGAGCTAATTCACTCACAGCATTTGCTTCTGAAATCTTCGCTTCTGCATCTTGTGAAATACCCCTTTCCCTCAACGTAGACAAGAAAAACAGATCCATCCCATGGTCCACTGTGAGGCCACTGGTTGGGCTAAGAGCTAGTCGTGCAGCAACACATAAGTTTTATTCTAATACTTTCCAAACTTTGTACTCAAATATGCTACCTACTTACCAACTTAGGTCAGTTATCCTTATGCTATAACTTTTCTTCATTACTACAATATTCTTACACTCCTACGTTAATCCTCTTGCACCTCCCCTGACCTGTCTCATTCTTTTTTTCTATCTCTGGACCTCTGCTCGTCTTTCAACCCTTATACTGCACGGATCTACACTTGATGGCTGTTGAGCAATATTGTATATGTAGGTGGTTAATTATTCTCTAGGCTCAGAGGGACTTAAAGACAATAGAGATTGGATTGAGAGGCTTATTGTTTTGGGTATAAATCCCTTATCAGTGGTTGTATTAGGCTGGTCTGTAAGTGCACAAAAAGAAAGAGTGATAATACCAATCAAAACTTGTGAACATCTAGTGTCTGCCAGCTACAGAGGTCTAGGTTGGTTATATCTGAAAAACTATAATCGTATTTAGTAGTAATCTTGCTCCCATTTTCAAATGGGCAGAACAAGAAACTCAAGAAAAATGTCAAATCAAGAAACAACATCCCCCACCCAATGTAAACAGACAATGGAACAGTCACTGGCAAACCTAGAGGAGAGTCTTCCAATTGCTACACAAATGCAATTGATAAACATCATTAATGAAAAATGTGAAAATATAAAGAAAGAGATAATGGAGGAAGCCATACCTGAACAAGAGGAAAGCAAAAACAAGGTGATAAGTGAAAAAGGAGAAGCCATAAAGGAGGCCATAATAAAGGTTTTTCAAAGAAAGATGGATGAATTCAAAGAATCCACAAATAAAAACGTGACCAAACTCCAGCAAATGTCCAAAGAAAATAAAGCTACTGAGCTAACCACTCAAAAGGAAATCAAGGAGATAAAGAAATCCATACATGATCTAAAACAAGGGATGCAAGGCATCAAAAGTGAGCAATTAGAAGCAAGGGAGATGAAAAATAAAGTAGATAGCTTTGATAGCAGGTTAGACATTGCAGAGGAGAGAATTTCCGTGGCTGAAGATAATTTAGGTATTATAAAGAACAGAAAATGAGTCAATCCAAATCTAGGAAATATGAGAGAGCGCTTCAGGAGGTCCAAGATACAATTAGGAAGCCTAATTTAAGGCTAGTTGGTATTGAGGAGGGCGTGGAGAAAGAGGTCAATGGTATTGGAAATATACTTCAGGGAATCATCTCAGAGAATTTCCCAAATATCCAGAAGGGCAGGCCCATCCAGATACGAGAAGCTTTTAGAACCCCAAACAGACCTGACCAGAAAAGAACATCCCACCGCCACATTGTGATCCGAACTGGATCAATAGAAACGAAAGGAAAGATCCTACAGGCAGCCAGGGAAAAGGGATCAGTAACCTACAAAGGCAAACCAATCAGAATAACCCCAGATTTCTCAGCAGAGACCATGCAAGCACGAAGTGACTGGAAGCATATATGTCATGCCCTTATATCAAATAACTACCAACCAAGAATACTGTAGCCAGCTAAGCTCTCATTCATAACTGAGGGAAAAATAAAAACATTCCATTCCAGGAAAAAGCTGCAACAATATGTCGAAACAAAACCAACACTACAGAGAATTCTCAAAGATGCTCTATACATAGAAAACCAAAATAAATGCAATATAGGGAAAGAAATGGCACCTAAACAGCATACCATCTAAGGACCACAAGAACTGTCAAGACACAGGCCCTACTAAAAGCTTTTAAAAAATGATAGGAACTAATAAATATCTCTCACCTAACTCTCAATATCAATGGACTTAACTCTCCAATTAAACGGCATAGGTTGTCTAGTTGGATCAAAAAGCAAGAGCCATCGTTCTGCTGACTTCGAGAGACACAGCTTCCCCAAAAACAATCATCTTTTGAAAGTGAGAGGTTGGAATAAACTCTATCAAGCTAACTGCCCCCATAAACAGGCTAGAGTTGCCATCCTCATATCAGATACAATAGACTTCAAACTAATATTTGTAAGAAAAGACAAAGAAGGTTACTACATACTACTAAAGGGATCTTTCCTCCCGGAAGACATAACAATCCTAAATATTTACACACCCAATCCCGGAGCTCCAAACTTCATCAAGCAAACTTTACTTACACTGAAACCATACATAGATCGAAACACAGTGATTGTTGGTGAGTTTAACACACCACTCTCACCTATGGACAGATCAACAAGGCAAAAACTCAACAGAGAAACCTTAGAACTGAACAACTATATAGACCAACTAGATCTAACAGACATCTGCAGAATATTCCACCCAGTAACACCACAATATACGTTTTTCTCAGCAGCACATGGAACATTTTCCAAAATAGACCACATCTTAGGCCATAAAGCAAACCTGGACAGATTCAGAAACACTGAAATTATTCCATGCACACTCTCAGACCATAAAGGCATCAAATTGGAGCTGAACACACATCTCCACCAAAGAAAACCCTGTAACTCATGGAGACTGAACCACACATTGTTGAATCAAAAACAATGGGTAATCGAAGAGATCAGAACAGATATCCAACTGTTTATGAAATTTAACAATAAGGAGCACACAAATATCAACTCCTTAGGGATACAAAAAAGGCAGTACTCAGAGGAAAATTTATAGCGCTGAGTGCCTACAACAGCAAGTTGGAAAAATGGCAAACCAACTAGTTAATGTCTCACCTTAACCTCCTGGAAAAAGAGCAACAAACCAACCCTAAACCCATTAGGAGAAAGCAAATTATTAAAATCAAAGCAGAATTAAATGATTTGGAATAAAAAAAACTATAGAAAGAATCAACAAAACAAGGAGTTGGTTCTTGAAAGAATTAACAAAATTGACAAGCCCTTAGCAAATCTTACCAAAAAAAGAAGAGAGCATATCGAAATAAACAAAATCGCAGATGAAAATGGTAATATCACGACAGAAATTACCAAGATCCAGAATATCATGAGGGAAAACTTCTCAAACCTTTACGCCAACAAATTTGAGAATCTAGAAGAAATGGATGAATTCCTAGACAATATTAACATACACACACTGAACCAAGAAGAGCTAACCCAACTCAACAGGCCTATTTCAAGCTCTGAAATAGAAATGGAAATTAGACAACTTCCACTTAAAAAGAGCCCAGGGCCAGATGGATTCACAGCTGAATTCTATAAGGTCTTCAAAGCAGAGCTCACACCAATACTCTTCAAGCTCTTCAACGAAATTGAAAATGAAGGTTCTTTACTAAACTGATTCTGTGAAGCCAGCATATCCCTCATCCCCAAACCAGACAGAGATTCATCAAAGAAAGAGATCTATAGACCCATTTCTTTGATGAACCTCGATGCAAAACTTCTCAACAAAATACTGGCCAACCGTCTACAACAACTCATCAAAAAAAATATACACTATGATCAAACTGGATTCATCACAGGGAGGCAAAGCTGGTTCAACATACACAAATCAATTAATATAATTCAACACATCAACAGGAGCAGGGATAAAATCACATGATTGTCTCAATAGATGCGGAAAAGGCATTTGACCAGATCCAAAACCCCTTTATGTTAAAAGATGTGGAGAAACTAGGAATCCATGGAACATTTCTCAATGTAATAAAGGCTGTGTATGAGAAACCCACTGCTAGTATTATACTTAATGGTGAAAATCTAAAGCCATTCCCTCTAAAATCAGGAACGAGACAAGGATGCCCACTCTCTCCACTCCTTTTTAACATAGTACTAGAATTCCTAGGCAGTGCAATATGGCAAGAAGCAAGCATAAAGGGGATCCAAGTAGGGAAAGAGGAAATAAAACTATCCCTCTTTGCAGATGACATGATTCTGTATTTAAAGAATCCTATAGACTCTACTCCCAAGCTCCTTGAGCTGATTCAAAGCTTTGGAAGGGTAGCAGGCCATAAAATCAACCCTCACAAATCAACTGCCTTACTTTACGCCAACACTGAGAGGAACGAGGCAATAATCAGGAAAGAAAATCCTTTCACAATAGCCTCAAAGAAAATAAAGTACCTAGCAATTAGCTTAACTAAGAATGTAAAGGACCGTTTAGATGAAAACTTTAAAACCCTAAAAAAGGAAATTAAAGCAGAACTAAGGAAATGGAAAAACCTCCCGTGCTCCTGGATTGGAAGAATCAACATTGTGAAAATGACAATCTTGCCAAGGGCTATCTACAAATTCAATGGAATACCCATCGACATCCCAATGTCATTCTTTAAAGACATAGAAGAGGCAATTCAAAATTTCATATGGAATAATAAAAGACCCCGTATAGCAAAAACACTTCTTAGCAGAAAGAACAGCGCTGGAGGAATTTCAATTCCAAACTTAAGGCTCTATTACAGAGCTATAATTCTCAAAACAGCTTGGTACTGGCACAAGAACAGGCCTGAAGTCCAATGGAGTAGAACTGCGGACCCAGATATTAAACCACAGACCTATGGCCACCTAATCTTTGACCAGGGAGCCAAAAAAATAGAATGGAAGAAAGATAGCCTCTTCAACAAGTTGTGCTGGCAGAACTGGTTAAACACCTGCAGAAAACTAAAGTTGGATCCTTCTTTGTCCCCTTGCACTAGAATTAACTCCAAATGGATCAAAGACGTGGAGGTAAAAGCTGACACACTGAAAAGTTTACAGGAAGGAATAGGAGATACACTAGGCCTCCTTGGTACAGGTCGAAACTTTCTTAATAAGGACCAAGAATCACAACAAATCAGAGAAAGGCTGGATAAGTGGGACTGCATTAAACTGCAGAGCTTTTGTATGGCAACGGATATAGCTAGTAAACTAATCAGGAAGCCTACAGAGTGGGAGAAGATCTTCACCACCCAAACAACGGAACAAGGCCTCATATCTAAAATATATCAACAACGCAAAAAATTAAATCACTCCAAAACTAACCTCCAAAGTAACACCCATCCCATTACAAAATGTGCCAAAGACTTAAAGAGAGTCTTCTCTGAAGAAGAAACAAAAATGGCCTATAGACACATGAAGAAATGCTCAACATCTCTGGTCATAAAAGAAATGCAAATCAGAACAAGTCTAAGATTCCACCTAACTCCAGTTAGAATGGCCAGGATCAGGAAAACGAATGACAACAGATGCTGGAGGGGATGTGGTCAGGAGGGATCACTACTACACTGTTGGTGGGAGTGCAAACTCGTTCAACCACTATGGGAAGCAGTGCGGCAGTGCCTCAAAACGCTAAACATACAACTCCCCTGTGACCCAGCAATTCCAGTACTTGGCATTTACCCAACAATCCAGAAACAAGGGCATACTAAACCCACTAGCACAACAATGTTCATTGCAGCACTATTCACCATAGCAAAGATATGGAACCAACCCAGATGTCCCTCAGTTGATGAGTGGATCAACAAGTTGTGGTATTTGTACACAATGGAATGCTATGCTGCTGTCAGAAAGAATGACATCGCCCCATTTGTTAGGAAATGGAAAGACTTAGAACAAATCATATTAAGTGAATTAAGCCAGACTCAAAGGAACTTAGGCTCAGTGGTTTCCCTCATTGATCATAATCATTAGAAACCTTGGGCTCTACTAGCAGAGATTGGCAATAGAGCAAAAGGCCATATATAAGGCCATATAATGTGAAGCTAATTGAAAGGACCTCCAGGATATTGACACAAAAGCCATATCATCAATGATTGTTGTCCTTAATGTACTATGTTGTCTCTCATCTCGCTTGCTGTCCCTTGGTTATCCCATATTGGTATAGTATCTCACTTTGTTATCTGATATATTGAATTTATTTGTATTTGGATATTTGAAATTTGATAGGGAAAGGGGGAAAACCAAGACGGGTGGGGGGTGTGGGGTTGGAGGGAAATGGGTACCAAGACATGTGAAAGGGTATCAATGTATGTGAATTAATGCACCTTCTATCTGGCAAATATCATCTAACCCTTTTACTAATTAGAATAAAAAAATGAAAAAAAAAAGAAAGTTGTAGTGTGTGGGAGGATGATGGGGTCAAATACATTTCTTCTTAGAAATTTACCTCATCTGGTTGCCCTGGATTTTCCTGGCCTTCTTCTTAGAGAAAGTTCTGTTATACTGGATTTGTGGCTTGGCAATGATCTAGCATGTACATCTTCGAGTAAGACATCCACAACTTCCAGGCCTGAGACTCGAGTTTCCTGACCTTTGGCAACAGCACAGCAACATCTTTCTTCCTCCTGAGCCACAGGCCAAGTGAGCTGGCTTGAGCTGGTTGTTAGTTACAGTGGCTTGGTTACTAGGGTTCCATATTCTGTTCCATTGTGAGGGAGGCAGGGTCACCTTTCAGGGCCCAATGACCAAAGATCCTTGCTCACAAAAGACCTCACCAAAGACATACTGGAGGCTGAATCTCTCCTCCAGTCTCACAATATACATGTGGATGTAGTATACAGCACACCTTATTTGTCCAATCCCAATGTCTTCCACTAGGCCCAACTACCAGTCTGGTCTCAGGCTCAAGGAGCCTTTCTTAGGTAAGATCCAAACTTAAGGGTCAATATTGCCCTCATCCTTTACAAAACATTGGCTTCACAGTGCCTTCTCTGCCTGCATTTTGCCCCTTGTCTAATTTTTTTTTGTTTTTGCTAGTCTTGGGACTTGACCTCAGAATGTGAACATTGTTCTTGGGCTTTCTTTAGGCTTTAGCTGTCCCACCGAGCCACAGCACCACTTGCAGCGTTTTCTATGTATGTGGTAATGAGGAATCAAACCTGAGGCTTACTGCTTGGTAGCCAAGGACTCTCCCACTAGGTCAAACACACAGGGCATCTTGCACATATTTTTGACGTCAATCTACTAGGATATTATTAGGTTTCTGTATCCTAATCAATTTTTCCTGATGATTAGCTTTGCTGTCATATGTAAAAAATGCAAGAGGGAAAAACACAGAAGAATTAGTGAAATTAAAAAAAAGCATTAGACACAGTTAAGTGTTCATTCTTTGTAGGAGAAAGGATATTTGGATATGATGATGATGATGATGATGATTACTTTATAATTACTATGTCAGGGTTGAGAGTTTGGCATAGTGGTAGAGTGCTTGCCTAGCATCCATGAAGATCTGGGTTTGATTGCTCAGTACCACATAGATAGAAAATCTAGATGTGGCACTGTGGCTCAAGTGGCAGAGGGCTAGACTTGAGAAAACCCGAGGACAGTGCTCAGGCCCTGAATTCAAGCCCCAAGACTGGCAGAAAGATAAAAGAAAATAAAAATGCTTTTTACGAGCTAATTCACTCACAGCATTTGCTTCTGAAATCTTCGCTTCTGCATCTTGTGAAATACCCCTTTCCCTCAACGTAGACAAGAAAAACAGATCCATCCCATGGTCCACTGTGAGGCCACTGGTTGGGCTAAGAGCTAGTCGTGCAGCAACACATAAGTTTTATTCTAATACTTTCCAAACTTTGTACTCAAATATGCTACCTACTTACCAACTTAGGTCAGTTATCCTTATGCTATAACTTTTCTTCATTACTACAATATTCTTACACTCCTACGTTAATCCTCTTGCACCTCCCCTGACCTCTCTCATTCTTTTTTTCTATCTCTGGACCTCTGCTCGTCTTTCAACCCTTATACTGCACGGATCTACACTTGATGGCTGTTGAGCAATATTGTATATGTAGGTGGTTAATTATTCTCTAGGCTCAGAGGGACTTAAAGACAATAGAGATTGGATTGAGAGGCTTATTGTTTTGGGTATAAATCCCTTATCAGTGGTTGTATTAGGCTGGTCTGTAAGTGCACAAAAAGAAAGAGTGATAATACCAATCAAAACTTGTGAACATCTAGTGTCTGCCAGCTACAGAGGTCTAGGTTGGTTATATCTGAAAAACTATAATCGTATTTAGTAGTAATCTTGCTCCCATTTTCAAATGGGCAGAACAAGAAACTCAAGAAAAATGTCAAATCAAGAAACAACATCCCCCACCCAATGTAAACAGACAATGGAACAGTCACTGGCAAACCTAGAGGAGAGTCTTCCAATTGCTACACAAATGCAATTGATAAACATCATTAATGAAAAATGTGAAAATATAAAGAAAGAGATAATGGAGGAAGCCATACCTGAACAAGAGGAAAGCAAAAACAAGGTGATAAGTGAAAAAGGAGAAGCCATAAAGGAGGCCATAATAAAGGTTTTTCAAAGAAAGATGGATGAATTCAAAGAATCCACAAATAAAAACGTGACCAAACTCCAGCAAATGTCCAAAGAAAATAAAGCTACTGAGCTAACCACTCAAAAGGAAATCAAGGAGATAAAGAAATCCATACATGATCTAAAACAAGGGATGCAAGGCATCAAAAGTGAGCAATTAGAAGCAAGGGAGATGAAAAATAAAGTAGATAGCTTTGATAGCAGGTTAGACATTGCAGAGGAGAGAATTTCCGTGGCTGAAGATAATTTAGGTATTATAAAGAACAGAAAATGAGTCAATCCAAATCTAGGAAATATGAGAGAGCGCTTCAGGAGGTCCAAGTTACAATTAGGAAGCCTAATTTAAGGCTAGTTGGTATTGAGGAGGGCGTGGAGAAAGAGGTCAATGGTATTGGAAATATACTTCAGGGAATCATCTCAGAGAATTTCCCAAATATCCAGAAGGGCAGGCCCATCCAGATACGAGAAGCTTTTAGAACCCCAAACAGACCTGACCAGAAAAGAACATCCCACCGCCACAATGTGATCCGAACTGGATCAATAGAAACGAAAGGAAAGATCCTACAGGCAGCCAGGGAAAAGGGATCAGTAACCTACAAAGGCAAACCAATCAGAATAACCCCAGATTTCTCAGCAGAGACCATGCAAGCACGAAGTGACTGGAAGCATATATGTCATGCCCTTATATCAAATAACTACCAACCAAGAATACTGTAGCCAGCTAAGCTCTCATTCATAACTGAGGGAAAAATAAAAACATTCCATTCCAGGAAAAAGCTGCAACAATATGTCGAAACAAAACCAACACTACAGAGAATTCTCAAAGATGCTCTATACATAGAAAACCAAAATAAATGCAATATAGGGAAAGAAATGGCACCTAAACAGCATACCATCTAAGGACCACAAGAACTGTCAAGACACAGGCCCTACTAAAAGCTTTTAAAAATGATAGGAACTAATAAATATCTCTCACCTAACTCTCAATATCAATGGACTTAACTCTCCAATTAAACGGCATAGGTTGTCTAGTTGGATCAAAAAGCAAGAGCCATCGTTCTGCTGACTTCGAGAGACACAGCTTCCCCAAAAACAATCATCTTTTGAAAGTGAGAGGTTGGAATAAACTCTATCAAGCTAACTGCCCCCATAAACAGGCTAGAGTTGCCATCCTCATATCAGATACAATAGACTTCAAACTAATATTTGTAAGAAAAGACAAAGAAGGTTACTACATACTACTAAAGGGATCTTTCCTCCCGGAAGACATAACAATCCTAAATATTTACACACCCAATCCCGGAGCTCCAAACTTCATCAAGCAAACTTTACTTACACTGAAACCATACATAGATCGAAACACAGTGATTGTTGGTGAGTTTAACACACCACTCTCACCTATGGACAGATCAACAAGGCAAAAACTCAACAGAGAAACCTTAGAACTGAACAACTATATAGACCAACTAGATCTAACAGACATCTGCAGAATATTCCACCCAGTAACACCACAATATACGTTTTTCTCAGCAGCACATGGAACATTTTCCAAAATAGACCACATCTTAGGCCATAAAGCAAACCTGGACAGATTCAGAAACACTGAAATTATTCCATGCACACTCTCAGACCATAAAGGCATCAAATTGGAGCTGAACACACATCTCCACCAAAGAAAACCCTGTAACTCATGGAGACTGAACCACACATTGTTGAATCAAAAACAATGGGTAATCGAAGAGATCAGAACAGATATCCAACTGTTTATGAAATTTAACAATAAGG
This sequence comes from Megascapheus bottae, assembly GCA_024803745.1. Lineage (NCBI taxonomy): Eukaryota > Metazoa > Chordata > Mammalia > Rodentia > Geomyidae > Megascapheus > Megascapheus bottae. The sequence goes on along the minus strand of JANJXV010000052.1, from coordinate 4,026,855 downwards.
AGCACACAAATATCAACTCCTTAGGGATACAAAAAAGGCAGTACTCAGAGGAAAATTTATAGCGCTGAGTGCCTACAACAGCAAGTTGGAAAAATGGCAAACCAACTAGTTAATGTCTCACCTTAACCTCCTGGAAAAAGAGCAACAAACCAACCCTAAACCCATTAGGAGAAAGCAAATTATTAAAATCAAAGCAGAATTAAATGATTTGGAATAAAAAAAACTATAGAAAGAATCAACAAAACAAGGAGTTGGTTCTTGAAAGAATTAACAAAATTGACAAGCCCTTAGCAAATCTTACCAAAAAAAGAAGAGAGCATATCGAAATAAACAAAATCGCAGATGAAAATGGTAATATCACGAGAGAAATTACCAAGATCCAGAATATCATGAGGGAAAACTTCTCAAACCTTTACGCCAACAAATTTGAGAATATAGAAGAAATGGATGAATTCCTAGATAATATTAACATACACACACTGAACCAAGAAGAGCTAACCCAACTCAATAGGCCTATTTCAAGCTCTGAAATAGAAATGGAAATTAGACAACTTCCACTTAAAAAGAGCCCAGGGCCAGATGGATTCACAGCTGAATTCTATAAGGTCTTCAAAGCAGAGCTCACACCAATACTCTTCAAGCTCTTCAACGAAATTGAAAATGAAGGTTCTTTACTAAACTGATTCTGTGAAGCCAGCATATCCCTCATCCCCAAACCAGACAGAGATTCATCAAAGAAAGAGATCTATAGACCCATTTCTTTGATGAACCTCGATGCAAAACTTCTCAACAAAATACTGGCCAACCGTCTACAACAACTCATCAAAAAAAATATACACTATGATCAAACTGGATTCATCACAGGGAGGCAAAGCTGGTTCAACATACACAAATCAATTAATATAATTCAACACATCAACAGGAGCAGGGATAAAATCACATGATTGTCTCAATAGATGCGGAAAAGGCATTTGACCAGATCCAAAACCCCTTTATGTTAAAAGATGTGGAGAAACTAGGAATCCATGGAACATTTCTCAATGTAATAAAGGCTGTGTATGAGAAACCCACTGCTAGTATTATACTTAATGGTGAAAATCTAAAGCCATTCCCTCTAAAATCAGGAACGAGACAAGGATGCCCACTCTCTCCACTCCTTTTTAACATAGTACTAGAATTCCTAGGCAGTGCAATATGGCAAGAAGCAAGCATAAAGGGGATCCAAGTAGGGAAAGAGGAAATAAAACTATCCCTCTTTGCAGATGACATGATTCTGTATTTAAAGAATCCTATAGACTCTACTCCCAAGCTCCTTGAGCTGATTCAAAGCTTTGGAAGGGTAGCAGGCCATAAAATCAACCCTCACAAATCAACTGCCTTACTTGACGCCAACACTGAGAGGAACGAGGCAATAATCAGGAAAGAAAATCCTTTCACAATAGCCTCAAAGAAAATAAAGTACCTAGCAATTAGCTTAACTAAGAATGTAAAGGACCGTTTAGATGAAAACTTTAAAACCCTAAAAAAGGAAATTAAAGCAGAACTAAGGAAATGGAAAAACCTCCCGTGCTCCTGGATTGGAAGAATCAACATTGTGAAAATGACAATCTTGCCAAGGGCTATCTACAAATTCAATGGAATACCCATCGACATCCCAATGCCATTCTTTAAAGACATAGAAGAGGCAATTCAAAATTTCATATGGAATAATAAAAGACCCCGTATAGCAAAAACACTTCTTAGCAGAAAGAACAGCGCTGGAGGAATTTCAATTCCAAACTTAAGGCTCTATTACAGAGCTATAATTCTCAAAACAGCTTGGTACTGGCACAAGAACAGGCCTGAAGTCCAATGGAGTAGAACTGCGGACCCAGATATTAAACCACAGACCTATGGCCACCTAATCTTTGACCAGGGAGCCAAAAAAATAGAATGGAAGAAAGATAGCCTCTTCAACAAGTTGTGCTGGCAGAACTGGTTAAACACCTGCAGAAAACTAAAGTTGGATCCTTCTTTGTCACCTTGCACTAGAATTAACTCCAAATGGATCAAAGACGTGGAGGTAAAAGCTGACACACTGAAAAGTTTACAGGAAGGAATAGGAGATACACTAGGCCTCCTTGGTACAGGTCGAAACTTTCTTAATAAGGACCAAGAATCACAACAAATCAGAGAAAGGCTGGATAAGTGGGACTGCATTAAACTGCAGAGCTTTTGTATGGCAACGGATATAGCTAGTAAAGTAATCAGGAAGCCTACAGAGTGGGAGAAGATCTTCACCACCCAAACAACGGAACAAGGCCTCATATCTAAAATATATCAACAACTCAAAAAATTGAATCACTCCAAAACTAACCTCCAAAGTAACACCCATCCCATTACAAAATGTGCCAAAGACTTAAAGAGAGTCTTCTCTGAAGAAGAAACAAAAATGGCCTATAGACACATGAAGAAATGCTCAACATCTCTGGTCATAAAAGAAATGCAAATCAGAACAAGTCTAAGATTCCACCTAACTCCAGTTAGAATGGCCAGGATCAGGAAAACGAATGACAACAGATGCTGGAGGGGATGTGGTCAGGAAGGATCACTACTACACTGTTGGTGGGAGTGCAAACTCGTTCAACCACTATGGGAAGCAGTGCGGCAGTGCCTCAAAACGCTAAACATACAACTCCCCTGTGACCCAGCAATTCCAGTACTTGGCATTTACCCAACAATCCAGAAACAAGGGCATACTAAACCCACTAGCACAACAATGTTCATTGCAGCACTATTCACCATAGCAAAGATATGGAACCAACCCAGATGTCCCTCAGTTGATGAGTGGATCAACAAGTTGTGGTATTTGTACACAATGGAATTCTATGCTGCTGTCAGAAAGAATGGCATCGCCCCATTTGTTAGGAAATGGAAAGACTTAGAACAAATCATATTAAGTGAATTAAGCCAGACTCAAAGGAACTTAGGCTCAGTGGTTTCCCTCATTCGTCATAATCATTAGAAACCTTGGGCTCTACTAGCAGAGATTGGCAATAGAGCAAAAGGCCATATATAAGGCCATATAATGTGAAGCTAATTGAAAGGACCTCCAGGATATTGACACAAAAGCCATATCATGAATGATTGTTGTCCTTAATGTACTATGTTGTCTCTCATCTCGCTTGCTGTCCCTTGGTTATCCCATATTGGTATAGTATCTCACTTTGTTATCTGATATATTGAATTTATTTGTATTTGGATATTTGAAATTTGATAGGGAAAGGGGGAAAACCAAGACGGGTGGGGGGTGTGGGGTTGGAGGGAAATGGGTACCAAGACATGTGAAAGGGTATCAATGTATGTGAATTAATGCACCTTCTATCTGGCAAATATCATCTAACCCTTTTACTAATTAGAATAAAAAAATGAAAAAAAAAAGAAAGTTGTAGTGTGTGGGAGGATGATGGGGTCAAATACATTTCTTCTTAGAAATTTACCTCATCTGGTTGCCCTGGATTTTCCTGGCCTTCTTCTTAGAGAAAGTTCTGTTATACTGGATTTGTGGCTTGGCAATGATCTAGCATGTACATCTTCGAGTAAGACATCCACAACTTCCAGGCCTGAGACTCGAGTTTCCTGACCTTTGGCAACAGCACAGCAACATCTTTCTTCCTCCTGAGCCACAGGCCAAGTGAGCTGGCTTGAGCTGGTTGTTAGTTACAGTGGCTTGGTTACTAGGGTTCCATATTCTGTTCCATTGTGAGGGAGGCAGGGTCACCTTTCAGGGCCCAATGACCAAAGATCCTTGCTCACAAAAGACCTCACCAAAGACATACTGGAGGCTGAATCTCTCCTCCAGTCTCACAATATACATGTGGATGTAGTATACAGCACACCTTATTTGTCCAATCCCAATGTCTTCCACTAGGCCCAACTACCAGTCTGGTCTCAGGCTCAAGGAGCCTTTCTTAGGTAAGATCCAAACTTAAGGGTCAATATTGCCCTCATCCTTTACAAAACATTGGCTTCACAGTGCCTTCTCTGCCTGCATTTTGCCCCTTGTCTAATTTTTTTTTGTTTTTGCTAGTCTTGGGTCTTGACCTCAGAATGTGAACATTGTTCTTGGGCTTTCTTTAGGCTTTAGCTGTCCCACCGAGCCACAGCACCACTTGCAGCGTTTTCTATGTATGTGGTAATGAGGAATCAAACCTGAGGCTTACTGCTTGGTAGCCAAGGACTCTCCCACTAGGTCAAACACACAGGGCATCTTGCACATATTTTTGACGTCAATCTACTAGGATATTATTAGGTTTCTGTATCCTAATCAATTTTTCCTGATGATTAGCTTTGCTGTCATATGTAAAAAATGCAAGAGGGAAAAACACAGAAGAATTAGTGAAATTAAAAAAAAGCATTAGACACAGTTAAGTGTTCATTCTTTGTAGGAGAAAGGATATTTGGATATGATGATGATGATGATGATTACTTTATAATTACTATGTCAGGGTTGAGAGTTTGGCATAGTGGTAGAGTGCTTGCCTAGCATCCATGAAGATCTGGGTTTGATTGCTCAGTACCACATAGATAGAAAATCTAGATGTGGCACTGTGGCTCAAGTGGCAGAGGGCTAGACTTGAGAAAACCCGAGGACAGTGCTCAGGCCCTGAATTCAAGCCCCAAGACTGGCAGAAAGATAAAAGAAAATAAAAATGCTTTTTACGAGCTAATTCACTCACAGCATTTGCTTCTGAAATCTTCGCTTCTGCATCTTGTGAAATACCCCTTTCCCTCAACGTAGACAAGAAAAACAGATCCATCCCATGGTCCACTGTGAGGCCACTGGTTGGGCTAAGAGCTAGTCGTGCAGCAACACATAAGTTTTATTCTAATACTTTCCAAACTTTGTACTCAAATATGCTACCTACTTACCAACTTAGGTCAGTTATCCTTATGCTATAACTTTTCTTCATTACTACAATATTCTTACACTCCTACGTTAATCCTCTTGCACCTCCCCTGACCTCTCTCATTCTTTTTTTCTATCTCTGGACCTCTGCTCGTCTTTCAACCCTTATACTGCACGGATCTACACTTGATGGCTGTTGAGCAATATTGTATATGTAGGTGGTTAATTATTCTCTAGGCTCAGAGGGACTTAAAGACAATAGAGATTGGATTGAGAGGCTTATTGTTTTGGGTATAAATCCCTTATCAGTGGTTGTATTAGGCTGGTCTGTAAGTGCACAAAAAGAAAGAGTGATAATACCAATCAAAACTTGTGAACATCTAGTGTCTGCCAGCTACAGAGGTCTAGGTTGGTTATATCTGAAAAACTATAATCGTATTTAGTAGTAATCTTGCTCCCATTTTCAAATGGGCAGAACAAGAAACTCAAGAAAAATGTCAAATCAAGAAACAACATCCCCCACCCAATGTAAACAGACAATGGAACAGTCACTGGCAAACCTAGAGGAGAGTCTTCCAATTGCTACACAAATGCAATTGATAAACATCATTAATGAAAAATGTGAAAATATAAAGAAAGAGATAATGGAGGAAGCCATACCTGAACAAGAGGAAAGCAAAAACAAGGTGATAAGTGAAAAAGGAGAAGCCATAAAGGAGGCCATAATAAAGGTTTTTCAAAGAAAGATGGATGAATTCAAAGAATCCACAAATAAAAACGTGACCAAACTCCAGCAAATGTCCAAAGAAAATAAAGCTACTGAGCTAACCACTCAAAAGGAAATCAAGGAGATAAAGAAATCCATACATGATCTAAAACAAGGGATGCAAGGCATCAAAAGTGAGCAATTAGAAGCAAGGGAGATGAAAAATAAAGTAGATAGCTTTGATAGCAGGTTAGACATTGCAGAGGAGAGAATTTCCGTGGCTGAAGATAATTTAGGTATTATAAAGAACAGAAAATGAGTCAATCCAAATCTAGGAAATATGAGAGAGCGCTTCAGGAGGTCCAAGTTACAATTAGGAAGCCTAATTTAAGGCTAGTTGGTATTGAGGAGGGCGTGGAGAAAGAGGTCAATGGTATTGGAAATATACTTCAGGGAATCATCTCAGAGAATTTCCCAAATATCCAGAAGGGCAGGCCCATCCAGATACGAGAAGCTTTTAGAACCCCAAACAGACCTGACCAGAAAAGAACATCCCACCGCCACATTGTGATCCGAACTGGATCAATAGAAACGAAAGGAAAGATCCTACAGGCAGCCAGGGAAAAGGGATCAGTAACCTACAAAGGCAAACCAATCAGAATAACCCCAGATTTCTCAGCAGAGACCATGCAAGCACGAAGTGACTGGAAGCATATATGTCATGCCCTTATATCAAATAACTACCAACCAAGAATACTGTAGCCAGCTAAGCTCTCATTCATAACTGAGGGAAAAATAAAAACATTCCATTCCAGGAAAAAGCTGCAACAATATGTCGAAACAAAACCAACACTACAGAGAATTCTCAAAGATGCTCTATGCATAGAAAACCAAAATAAATGCAATATAGGGAAAGAAATGGCACCTAAACAGCATACCATCTAAGGACCACAAGAACTGTCAAGACACAGGCCCTACTAAAAGCTTTTAAAAATGATAGGAACTAATAAATATCTCTCACCTAACTCTCAATATCAATGGACTTAACTCTCCAATTAAACGGCATAGGTTGTCTAGTTGGATCAAAAAGCAAGAGCCATCGTTCTGCTGACTTCGAGAGACACAGCTTCCCCAAAAACAATCATCTTTTGAAAGTGAGAGGTTGGAATAAACTCTATCAAGCTAACTGCCCCCATAAACAGGCTAGAGTTGCCATCCTCATATCAGATACAATAGACTTCAAACTAATATTTGTAAGAAAAGACAAAGAAGGTTACTACATACTACTAAAGGGATCTTTCCTCCCGGAAGACATAACAATCCTAAATATTTACACACCCAATCCCGGAGCTCCAAACTTCATCAAGCAAACTTTACTTACACTGAAACCATACATAGATCGAAACACAGTGATTGTTGGTGAGTTTAACACACCACTCTCACCTATGGACAGATCAACAAGGCAAAAACTCAACAGAGAAACCTTAGAACTGAACAACTATATAGACCAACTAGATCTAACAGACATCTGCAGAATATTCCACCCAGTAACACCACAATATACGTTTTTCTCAGCAGCACATGGAACATTTTCCAAAATAGACCACATCTTAGGCCATAAAGCAAACCTGGACAGATTCAGAAACACTGAAATTATTCCATGCACACTCTCAGACCATAAAGGCATCAAATTGGAGCTGAACACACATCTCCACCAAAGAAAACCCTGTAACTCATGGAGACTGAACCACACATTGTTGAATCAAAAACAATGGGTAATCGAAGAGATCAGAACAGATATCCAACTGTTTATGAAATTTAACAATAAGGAGCACACAAATATCAACTCCTTAGGGATACAAAAAAGGCAGTACTCAGAGGAAAATTTATAGCGCTGAGTGCCTACAACAGCAAGTTGGAAAAATGGCAAACCAACTAGTTAATGTCTCACCTTAACCTCCTGGAAAAAGAGCAACAAACCAACCCTAAACCCATTAGGAGAAAGCAAATTATTAAAATCAAAGCAGAATTAAATGATTTGGAATAAAAAAAACTATAGAAAGAATCAACAAAACAAGGAGTTGGTTCTTGAAAGAATTAACAAAATTGACAAGCCCTTAGCAAATCTTACCAAAAAAAGAAGAGAGCATATCGAAATAAACAAAATCGCAGATGAAAATGGTAATATCACGACAGAAATTACCAAGATCCAGAATATCATGAGGGAAAACTTCTCAAACCTTTACGCCAACAAATTTGAGAATCTAGAAGAAATGGATGAATTCCTAGACAATATTAACATACACACACTGAACCAAGAAGAGCTAACCCAACTCAACAGGCCTATTTCAAGCTCTGAAATAGAAATGGAAATTAGACAACTTCCACTTAAAAAGAGCCCAGGGCCAGATGGATTCACAGCTGAATTCTATAAGGTCTTCAAAGCAGAGCTCACACCAATACTCTTCAAGCTCTTCAACGAAATTGAAAATGAAGGTTCTTTACTAAACTGATTCTGTGAAGCCAGCATATCCCTCATCCCCAAACCAGACAGAGATTCATCAAAGAAAGAGATCTATAGACCCATTTCTTTGATGAACCTCGATGCAAAACTTCTCAACAAAATACTGGCCAACCGTCTACAACAACTCATCAAAAAAAATATACACTATGATCAAACTGGATTCATCACAGGGAGGCAAAGCTGGTTCAACATACACAAATCAATTAATATAATTCAACACATCAACAGGAGCAGGGATAAAATCACATGATTGTCTCAATAGATGCGGAAAAGGCATTTGACCAGATCCAAAACCCCTTTATGTTAAAAGATGTGGAGAAACTAGGAATCCATGGAACATTTCTCAATGTAATAAAGGCTGTGTATGAGAAACCCACTGCTAGTATTATACTTAATGGTGAAAATCTAAAGCCATTCCCTCTAAAATCAGGAACGAGACAAGGATGCCCACTCTCTCCACTCCTTTTTAACATAGTACTAGAATTCCTAGGCAGTGCAATATGGCAAGAAGCAAGCATAAAGGGGATCCAAGTAGGGAAAGAGGAAATAAAACTATCCCTCTTTGCAGATGACATGATTCTGTATTTAAAGAATCCTATAGACTCTACTCCCAAGCTCCTTGAGCTGATTCAAAGCTTTGGAAGGGTAGCAGGCCATAAAATCAACCCTCACAAATCAACTGCCTTACTTTACGCCAACACTGAGAGGAACGAGGCAATAATCAGGAAAGAAAATCCTTTCACAATAGCCTCAAAGAAAATAAAGTACCTAGCAATTAGCTTAACTAAGAATGTAAAGGACCGTTTAGATGAAAACTTTAAAACCCTAAAAAAGGAAATTAAAGCAGAACTAAGGAAATGGAAAAACCTCCCGTGCTCCTGGATTGGAAGAATCAACATTGTGAAAATGACAATCTTGCCAAGGGCTATCTACAAATTCAATGGAATACCCATCGACATCCCAATGTCATTCTTTAAAGACATAGAAGAGGCAATTCAAAATTTCATATGGAATAATAAAAGACCCCGTATAGCAAAAACACTTCTTAGCAGAAAAAACAGCGCTGGAGGAATTTCAATTCCAAACTTAAGGCTCTATTACAGAGCTATAATTCTCAAAACAGCTTGGTACTGGCACAAGAACAGGCCTGAAGTCCAATGGAGTAGAACTGCGGACCCAGATATTAAACCACAGACCTATGGCCACCTAATCTTTGACCAGGGAGCCAAAAAAATAGAATGGAAGAAAGATAGCCTCTTCAACAAGTTGTGCTGGCAGAACTGGTTAAACACCTGCAGAAAACTAAAGTTGGATCCTTCTTTGTCACCTTGCACTAGAATTAACTCCAAATGGATCAAAGACGTGGAGGTAAAAGCTGACACACTGAAAAGTTTACAGGAAGGAATAGGAGATACACTAGGCCTCCTTGGTACAGGTCGAAACTTTCTTAATAAGGACCAAGAATCACAACAAATCAGAGAAAGGCTAAATAAGTGGGACTGCATTAAACTGCAGAGCTTTTGTATGGCAACGGATATAGCTAGTAAACTAATCAGGAAGCCTACAGAGTGGGAGAAGATCTTCACCACCCAAACAACGGAACAAGGCCTCATATCTAAAATATATCAACAACTCAAAAAATTGAATCACTCCAAAACTAACCTCCAAAGTAACACCCATCCCATTACAAAATGGGCCAAAGACTTAAAGAGAGTCTTCTCTGAAGAAGAAACAAAAATGGCCTATAGACACATGAAGAAATGCTCAACATCTCTGGTCATAAAAGAAATGCAAATCAGAACAAGTCTAAGATTCCACCTAACTCCAGTTAGAATGGCCAGGATCAGGAAAACGAATGACAACAGATGCTGGAGGGGATGTGGTCAGGAAGGATCACTACTACACTGTTGGTGGGAGTGCAAACTCGTTCAACCACTATGGGAAGCAGTGCGGCAGTGCCTCAAAACGCTAAACATACAACTCCCCTGTGACCCAGCAATTCCAGTACTTGGCATTTACCCAACAATCCAGAAACAAGGGCATACTAAACCCACTAGCACAACAATGTTCATTGCAGCACTATTCACCATAGCAAAGATATGGAACCAACCCAGATGTCCCTCAGTTGATGAGTGGATCAACAAGTTGTGGTATTTGTACACAATGGAATTCTATGCTGCTGTCAGAAAGAATGGCATCGCCCCATTTGTTAGGAAATGGAAAGACTTAGAACAAATCATATTAAGTGAATTAAGCCAGACTCAAAGGAACTTAGGCTCAGTGGTTTCCCTCATTCGTCATAATCATTAGAAACCTTGGGCTCTACTAGCAGAGATTGGCAATAGAGCAAAAGGCCATATATAAGGCCATATAATGTGAAGCTAATTGAAAGGACCTCCAGGATATTGACACAAAAGCCATATCATGAATGATTGTTGTCCTTAATGTACTATGTTGTCTCTCATCTCGCTTGCTGTCCCTTGGTTATCCCATATTGGTATAGTATCTCACTTTGTTATCGGATATATTGAATTTATTTGTATTTGGATATTTGAAATTTGATAGGGAAAGGGGGAAAACCAAGACGGGTGGGGGGTGTGGGGTTGGAGGGAAATGGGTACCAAGACATGTGAAAGGGTATCAATGTATGTGAATTAATGCACCTTCTATCTGGCAAATATCATCTAACCCTTTTACTAATTAGAATAAAAAAATGAAAAAAAAAAGAAAGTTGTAGTGTGTGGGAGGATGATGGGGTCAAATACATTTCTTCTTAGAAATTTACCTCATCTGGTTGCCCTGGATTTTCCTGGCCTTCTTCTTAGAGAAAGTTCTGTTATACTGGATTTGTGGCTTGGCAATGATCTAGCATGTACATCTTCGAGTAAGACATCCACAACTTCCAGGCCTGAGACTCGAGTTTCCTGACCTTTGGCAACAGCACAGCAACATCTTTCTTCCTCCTGAGCCACAGGCCAAGTGAGCTGGCTTGAGCTGGTTGTTAGTTACAGTGGCTTGGTTACTAGGGTTCCATATTCTGTTCCATTGTGAGGGAGGCAGGGTCACCTTTCAGGGCCCAATGACCAAAGATCCTTGCTCACAAAAGACCTCACCAAAGACATACTGGAGGCTGAATCTCTCCTCCAGTCTCACAATATACATGTGGATGTAGTATACAGCACACCTTATTTGTCCAATCCCAATGTCTTCCACTAGGCCCAACTACCAGTCTGGTCTCAGGCTCAAGGAGCCTTTCTTAGGAAAGATCCAAACTTAAGGGTCAATATTGCCCTCATCCTTTACAAAACATTGGCTTCACAGTGCCTTCTCTGCCTGCATTTTGCCCCTTGTCGAATTTTTTTTTGTTTTTGCTAGTCTTGGGACTTGACCTCAGAATGTGAACATTGTTCTTGGGCTTTCTTTAGGCTTTAGCTGTCCCACCGAGCCACAGCACCACTTGCAGCGTTTTCTATGTATGTGGTAATGAGGAATCAAACCTGAGGCTTACTGCTTGGTAGCCAAGGACTCTCCCACTAGGTCAAACACACAGGGCATCTTGCACATATTTTTGACGTCAATCTACTAGGATATTATTAGGTTTCTGTATCCTAATCAATTATTCCTGATGATTAGCTTTGCTGTCATATGTAAAAAATGCAAGAGGGAAAAACACAGAAGAATTAGTGAAATTAAAAAAAAGCATTAGACACAGTTAAGTGTTCATTCTTTGTAGGAGAAAGGATATTTGGATATGATGATGATGATGATGATTACTTTATAATTACTATGTCAGGGTTGAGAGTTTGGCATAGTGGTAGAGTGCTTGCCTAGCATCCATGAAGATCTGGGTTTGATTGCTCAGTACCACATAGATAGAAAATCTAGATGTGGCACTGTGGCTCAAGTGGCAGAGGGCTAGACTTGAGAAAACCCGAGGACAGTGCTCAGGCCCTGAATTCAAGCCCCAAGACTGGCAGAAAGATAAAAGAAAATAAAAATGCTTTTTACGAGCTAATTCACTCACAGCATTTGCTTCTGAAATCTTCGCTTCTGCATCTTGTGAAATACCCCTTTCCCTCAACGTAGACAAGAAAAACAGATCCATCCCATGGTCCACTGTGAGGCCACTGGTTGGGCTAAGAGCTAGTCGTGCAGCAACACATAAGTTTTATTCTAATACTTTCCAAACTTTGTACTCAAATATGCTACCTACTTACCAACTTAGGTCAGTTATCCTTATGCTATAACTTTTCTTCATTACTACAATATTCTTACACTCCTACGTTAATCCTCTTGCACCTCCCCTGACCTCTCTCATTCTTTTTTTCTATCTCTGGACCTCTGCTCGTCTTTCAACCCTTATACTGCACGGATCTACACTTGATGGCTGTTGAGCAATATTGTATATGTAGGTGGTTAATTATTCTCTAGGCTCAGAGGGACTTAAAGACAATAGAGATTGGATTGAGAGGCTTATTGTTTTGGGTATAAATCCCTTATCAGTGGTTGTATTAGGCTGGTCTGTAAGTGCACAAAAAGAAAGAGTGATAATACCAATCAAAACTTGTGAACATCTAGTGTCTGCCAGCTACAGAGGTCTAGGTTGGTTATATCTGAAAAACTATAATCGTATTTAGTAGTAATCTTGCTCCCATTTTCAAATGGGCAGAACAAGAAACTCAAGAAAAATGTCAAATCAAGAAACAACATCCCCCACCCAATGTAAACAGACAATGGAACAGTCACTGGCAAACCTAGAGGAGAGTCTTCCAATTGCTACACAAATGCAATTGATAAACATCATTAATGAAAAATGTGAAAATATAAAGAAAGAGATAATGGAGGAAGCCATACCTGAACAAGAGGAAAGCAAAAACAAGGTGATAAGTGAAAAAGGAGAAGCCATAAAGGAGGCCATAATAAAGGTATTTCAAAGAAAGAGGAATGAATTCAAAGAATCCACAAATAAAAACGTGACCAAACTCCAGCAAATGTCCAAAGAAAATAAAGCTACTGAGCTAACCACTCAAAAGGAAATCAAGGAGATAAAGAAATCCATACATGATCTAAAACAAGGGATGCAAGGCATCAAAAGTGAGCAATTAGAAGCAAGGGAGATGAAAAATAAAGTAGATAGCTTTGATAGCAGGTTAGACATTGCAGAGGAGAGAATTTCCGTGGCTGAAGATAATTTAGGTATTATAAAGAACAGAAAATGAGTCAATCCAAATCTAGGAAATATGAGAGAGCGCTTCAGGAGGTCCAAGATACAATTAGGAAGCCTAAATTAAGGCTAGTTGGTATTGAGGAGGGCGTGGAGAAAGAGGTCAATGGTATTGGAAATATACTTCAGGGAATCATCTCAGAGAATTTCCCAAATATCCAGAAGGGCAGGCCCATCCAGATACGAGAAGCTTTTAGAACCCCAAACAGACCTGACCAGAAAAGAACATCCCACCGCCACATTGTGATCCGAACTGGATCAATAGAAACGAAAGGAAAGATCCTACAGGCAGCCAGGGAAAAGGGATCAGTAACCTACAAAGGCAAACCAATCAGAATAACCCCAGATTTCTCAGCAGAGACCATGCAAGCACGAAGTGACTGGAAGCATATATGTCATGCCCTTATATCAAATAACTACCAACCAAGAATACTGTAGCCAGCTAAGCTCTCATTCATAACTGAGGGAAAAATAAAAACATTCCATTCCAGGAAAAAGCTGCAACAATATGTCGAAACAAAACCAACACTACAGAGAATTCTCAAAGATGCTCTATACATAGAAAACCAAAATAAATGCAATATAGGGAAAGAAATGGCACCTAAACAGCATACCATCTAAGGACCACAAGAACTGTCAAAACACAGGCCCTACTAAAAGCTTTTAAAAATGATAGGAACTAATAAATATCTCTCACCTAACTCGCAATATCAATGGACTTAACTCTCCAATTAAACGGCATAGGTTGTCTAGTTGGATCAAAAAGCAAGAGCCATCGTTCTGCTGACTTCGAGAGACACATCTTACAAAAAAAACAATCATCTTTTGAAAGTGAGAGGTTGGAATAAACTCTATCAAGCTAACTGCCCCCTTAAACAGGCTAGAGTTGCCATCCTCATATCAGATACAATAGACTTCAAACTAAAATTAGTAAGAAAAGACAAAGAAGGTTACTACATACTACTAAAGGGATCTTTCCTCCCGGAAGACATAACAATCCTAAATATTTACACACCCAATCCCGGAGCTCCAAACTTCATCAAGCAAACTTTACTTACACTGAAACCATACATAGATCGAAACACAGTGATTGTTGGTGAGTTTAACACACCACTCTCACCTATGGACAGATCAACAAGGCAAAAACTCAACAGAGAAACCTTAGAACTGAACAACTATATAGACCAACTAGATCTAACAGACATCTGCAGAATATTCCACCCAGTAACACCACAATATACGTTTTTCTCAGCAGCACATGGAACATTTTCCAAAATAGACCACATCTTAGGCCATAAAGCAAACCTGGACAGATTCAGAAACACTGAAATTATTCCATGCACACTCTCAGACCATAAAGTCATCAAATTGGAGCTGAACACACATCTCCACCAAAGAAAACCCTGTAACTCATGGAGACGGAACCACACATTGTTGAATCAAAAAAAATGGGTAATCGAAGAGATCAGAACAGATATCCAACTGTTTATGAAATTTAACAATAAGGAGCACACAAATATCAACTCCTTAGGGATACAAAAAAGGCAGTACTCAGAGGAAAATTTATAGCGCTGAGTGCCTACAACAGCAAGTTGGAAAAATGGCAAACCAACTAGTTAATGTCTCACCTTAACCTCCTGGAAAAAGAGCAACAAACCAACCCTAAACCCATTAGGAGAAAGCAAATTATTAAAATCAAAGCAGAATTAAATGATTTGGAATAAAAAAAACTATAGAAAGAATCAACAAAACAAGGAGTTGGTTCTTGAAAGAATTAACAAAATTGACAAGCCCTTAGCAAATCTTACCAAAAAAAGAAGAGAGCATATCGAAATAAACAAAATCGCAGATGAAAATGGTAATATCACGACAGAAATTACCAAGATCCAGAATATCATGAGGGAAAACTTCTCAAACCTTTACGCCAACAAATTTGAGAATCTAGAAGAAATGGATGAATTCCTAGATAATATTAACATACACACACTGAACCAAGAAGAGCTAACCCAACTCAACAGGCCTATTTCAAGCTCTGAAATAGAAATGGAAATTAGACAACTTCCACTTAAAAAGAGCCCAGGGCCAGATGGATTCACAGCTGAATTCTATAAGGTCTTCAAAGCAGAGCTCACACCAATACTCTTCAAGCTCTTCAACGAAATTGAAAATGAAGGTTCTTTACTAAACTGATTCTGTGAAGCCAGCATATCCCTCATCCCCAAACCAGACAGAGATTCATCAAAGAAAGAGATCTATAGACCCATTTCTTTGATGAACCTCGATGCAAAACTTCTCAACAAAATACTGGCCAACCGTCTACAACAACTCATCAAAAAAAATATACACTATGATCAAACTGGATTCATCACAGGGAGGCAAAGCTGGTTCAACATACACAAATCAATTAATATAATTCAACACATCAACAGGAGCAGGGATAAAATCACATGATTGTCTCAATAGATGCGGAAAAGGCATTTGACCAGATCCAAAACCCCTTTATGTTAAAAGATGTGGAGAAACTAGGAATCCATGGAACATTTCTCAATGTAATAAAGGCTGTGTATGAGAAACCCACTGCTAGTATTATACTTAATGGTGAAAATCTAAAGCCATTCCCTCTAAAATCAGGAACGAGACAAGGATGCCCACTCTCTCCACTCCTTTTTAACATAGTACTAGAATTCCTAGGCAGTGCAATATGGCAAGAAGCAAGCATAAAGGGGATCCAAGTAGGGAAAGAGGAAATAAAACTATCCCTCTTTGCAGATGACATGATTCTGTATTTAAAGAATCCTATAGACTCTACTCCCAAGCTCCTTGAGCTGATTCAAAGCTTTGGAAGGGTAGCAGGCCATAAAATCAACCCTCACAAATCAACTGCCTTACTTTACGCCAACACTGAGAGGAACGAGGCAATAATCAGGAAAGAAAATCCTTTCACAATAGCCTCAAAGAAAATAAAGTACCTAGCAATTAGCTTAACTAAGAATGTAAAGGACCGTTTAGATGAAAACTTTAAAACCCTAAAAAAGGAAATTAAAGCAGAACTAAGGAAATGGAAAAACCTCCCGTGCTCCTGGATTGGAAGAATCAACATTGTGAAAATGACAATCTTGCCAAGGGCTATCTACAAATTCAATGGAATACCCATCGACATCCCAATGTCATTCTTTAAAGACATAGAAGAGGCAATTCAAAGTTTCATATGGAATAATAAAAGACCCCGTATAGCAAAAACACTTCTTAGCAGAAAGAACAGCGCTGGAGGAATTTCAATTCCAAACTTAAGGCTCTATTACAGAGCTATAATTCTCAAAACAGCTTGGTACTGGCACAAGAACAGGCCTGAAGTCCAATGGAGTAGAACTGCGGACCCAGATATTAAACCACAGACCTATGGCCACCTAATCTTTGACCAGGGAGCCAAAAAAATAGAATGGAAGAAAGATAGCCTCTTCAACAAGTTGTGCTGGCAGAACTGGTTAAACACCTGCAGAAAACTAAAGTTGGATCCTTCTTTGTCACCTTGCACTAGAATTAACTCCAAATGGATCAAAGACGTGGAGGTAAAAGCTGACACACTGAAAAGTTTACAGGAAGGAATAGGAGATACACTAGGCCTCCTTGGTACAGGTCGAAACTTTCTTAATAAGGACCAAGAATCACAACAAATCAGAGAAAGGCTAAATAAGTGGGACTGCATTAAACTGCAGAGCTTTTGTATGGCAACGGATATAGCTAGTAAACTAATCAGGAAGCCTACAGAGTGGGAGAAGATCTTCACCACCCAAACAACGGAACAAGGCCTCATATCTAAAATATATCAACAACTCAAAAAATTGAATCACTCCAAAACTAACCTCCAAAGTAACACCCATCCCATTACAAAATGTGCCAAAGACTTAAAGAGAGTCTTCTCTGAAGAAGAAACAAAAATGGCCTATAGACACATGAAGAAATGCTCAACATCTCTGGTCATAAAAGAAATGCAAATCAGAACAAGTCTAAGATTCCACCTAACTCCAGTTAGAATGGCCAGGATCAGGAAAACGAATGACAACAGATGCTGGAGGGGATGTGGTCAGGAGGGATCACTACTACACTGTTGGTGGGAGTGCAAACTCGTTCAACCACTATGGGAAGCAGTGCGGCAGTGCCTCAAAACGCTAAACATACAACTCCCCTGTGACCCAGCAATTCCAGTACTTGGCATTTACCCAACAATCCAGAAACAAGGGCATACTAAACCCACTAGCACAACAATGTTCATTGCAGCACTATTCACCATAGCAAAGATATGGAACCAACCCAGATGTCCCTCAGTTGATGAGTGGATCAACAAGTTGTGGTATTTGTACACAATGGAATTCTATGCTGCTGTCAGAAAGAATGGCATCGCCCCATTTGTTAGGAAATGGAAAGACTTAGAACAAATCATATTAAGTGAATTAAGCCAGACTCAAAGGAACTTAGGCTCAGTGGTTTCCCTCATTCGTCATAATCATTAGAAACCTTGGGCTCTACTAGCAGAGATTGGCAATAGAGCAAAAGGCCATATATAAGGCCATATAATGTGAAGCTAATTGAAAGGACCTCCAGGATATTGACACAAAAGCCATATCATGAATGATTGTTGTCCTTAATGTACTATGTTGTCTCTCATCTCGCTTGCTGTCCCTTGGTTATCCCATATTGGTATAGTATCTCACTTTGTTATCTGATATATTGAATTTATTTGTATTTGGATATTTGAAATTTGATAGGGAAAGGGGGAAAACCAAGACGGGTGGGGGGTGTGGGGTTGGAGGGAAATGGGTACCAAGACATGTGAAAGGGTATCAATGTATGTGAATTAATGCACCTTCTATCTGGCAAATATCATCTAACCCTTTTACTAATTAGAATAAAAAAATGAAAAAAAAAATAAAGTTGTAGTGTGTGGGAGGATGATGGGGTCAAATACATTTCTTCTTAGAAATTTACCTCATCTGGTTGCCCTGGATTTTCCTGGCCTTCTTCTTAGAGAAAGTTCTGTTATACTGGATTTGTGGCTTGGCAATGATCTAGCATGTACATCTTCGAGTAAGACATCCACAACTTCCAGGCCTGAGACTCGAGTTTCCTGACCTTTGGCAAGAGCACAGCAACATCTTTCTTCCTCCTGAGCCACAGGCCAAGTGAGCTGGCTTGAGCTGGTTGTTAGTTACAGTGGCTTGGTTACTAGGGTTCCATATTCTGTTCCATTGTGAGGGAGGCAGGGTCACCTTTCAGGGCCCAATGACCAAAGATCCTTGCTCACAAAAGACCTCACCAAAGACATACTGGAGGCTGAATCTCTCCTCCAGTCTCACAATATACATGTGGATGTAGTATACAGCACACCTTATTTGTCCAATCCCAATGTCTTCCACTAGGCCCAACTACCAGTCTGGTCTCAGGCTCAAGGAGCCTTTCTTAGGTAAGATCCAAACTTAAGGGTCAATATTGCCCTCATCCTTTACAAAACATTGGCTTCACAGTGCCTTCTCTGCCTGCATTTTGCCCCTTGTCGAATTTTTTTTTGTTTTTGCTAGTCTTGGGACTTGACCTCAGAATGTGAACATTGTTCTTGGGCTTTCTTTAGGCTTTAGCTGTCCCACCGAGCCACAGCACCACTTGCAGCGTTTTCTATGTATGTGGTAATGAGGAATCAAACCTGAGGCTTACTGCTTGGTAGCCAAGGACTCTCCCACTAGGTCAAACACACAGGGCATCTTGCACATATTTTTGACGTCAATCTACTAGGATATTATTAGGTTTCTGTATCCTAATCAATTATTCCTGATGATTAGCTTTGCTGTCATATGTAAAAAATGCAAGAGGGAAAAACACAGAAGAATTAGTGAAATTAAAAAAAAGCATTAGACACAGTTAAGTGTTCATTCTTTGTAGGAGAAAGGATATTTGGATATGATGATGATGATGATGATTACTTTATAATTACTATGTCAGGGTTGAGAGTTTGGCATAGTGGTAGAGTGCTTGCCTAGCATCCATGAAGATCTGGGTTTGATTGCTCAGTACCACATAGATAGAAAATCTAGATGTGGCACTGTGGCTCAAGTGGCAGAGGGCTAGACTTGAGAAAACCCGAGGACAGTGCTCAGGCCCTGAATTCAAGCCCCAA
Organism: Megascapheus bottae; assembly: GCA_024803745.1. Classification (NCBI taxonomy): domain Eukaryota; kingdom Metazoa; phylum Chordata; class Mammalia; order Rodentia; family Geomyidae; genus Megascapheus; species Megascapheus bottae. Next base: position 4,007,344 of record JANJXV010000052.1, on the reverse strand, counting down.
GACTGGCAGAAAGATAAAAGAAAATAAAAATGCTTTTTACGAGCTAATTCACTCACAGCATTTGCTTCTGAAATCTTCGCTTCTGCATCTTGTGAAATACCCCTTTCCCTCAACGTAGACAAGAAAAACAGATCCATCCCATGGTCCACTGTGAGGCCACTGGTTGGGCTAAGAGCTAGTCGTGCAGCAACACATAAGTTTTATTCTAATACTTTCCAAACTTTGTACTCAAATATGCTACCTACTTACCAACTTAGGTCAGTTATCCTTATGCTATAACTTTTCTTCATTACTACAATATTCTTACACTCCTACGTTAATCCTCTTGCACCTCCCCTGACCTCTCTCATTCTTTTTTTCTATCTCTGGACCTCTGCTCGTCTTTCAACCCTTATACTGCACGGATCTACACTTGATGGCTGTTGAGCAATATTGTATATGTAGGTGGTTAATTATTCTCTAGGCTCAGAGGGACTTAAAGACAATAGAGATTGGATTGAGAGGCTTATTGTTTTGGGTATAAATCCCTTATCAGTGGTTGTATTAGGCTGGTCTGTAAGTGCACAAAAAGAAAGAGTGATAATACCAATCAAAACTTGTGAACATCTAGTGTCTGCCAGCTACAGAGGTCTAGGTTGGTTATATCTGAAAAACTATAATCGTATTTAGTAGTAATCTTGCTCCCATTTTCAAATGGGCAGAACAAGAAACTCAAGAAAAATGTCAAATCAAGAAACAACATCCCCCACCCAATGTAAACAGACAATGGAACAGTCACTGGCAAACCTAGAGGAGAGTCTTCCAATTGCTACACAAATGCAATTGATAAACATCATTAATGAAAAATGTGAAAATATAAAGAAAGAGATAATGGAGGAAGCCATACCTGAACAAGAGGAAAGCAAAAACAAGGTGATAAGTGAAAAAGGAGAAGCCATAAAGGAGGCCATAATAAAGGTATTTCAAAGAAAGAGGAATGAATTCAAAGAATCCACAAATAAAAACGTGACCAAACTCCAGCAAATGTCCAAAGAAAATAAAGCTACTGAGCTAACCACTCAAAAGGAAATCAAGGAGATAAAGAAATCCATACATGATCTAAAACAAGGGATGCAAGGCATCAAAAGTGAGCAATTAGAAGCAAGGGAGATGAAAAATAAAGTAGATAGCTTTGATAGCAGGTTAGACATTGCAGAGGAGAGAATTTCCGTGGCTGAAGATAATTTAGGTATTATAAAGAACAGAAAATGAGTCAATCCAAATCTAGGAAATATGAGAGAGCGCTTCAGGAGGTCCAAGATACAATTAGGAAGCCTAATTTAAGGCTAGTTGGTATTGAGGAGGGCGTGCAGAAAGAGGTCAATGGTATTGGAAATATACTTCAGGGAATCATCTCAGAGAATTTCCCAAATATCCAGAAGGGCAGGCCCATCCAGATACGAGAAGCTTTTAGAACCCCAAACAGACCTGACCAGAAAAGAACATCCCACCGCCACATTGTGATCCGAACTGGATCAATAGAAACGAAAGGAAAGATCCTACAGGCAGCCAGGGAAAAGGGATCAGTAACCTACAAAGGCAAACCAATCAGAATAACCCCAGATTTCTCAGCAGAGACCATGCAAGCACGAAGTGATTGGAAGCATATATGTCATGCCCTTATATCAAATAACTACCAACCAAGAATACTGTAGCCAGCTAAGCTCTCATTCATGACTGAGGGAACAATAAAAACATTCCATTCCAGGGAAAAGCTGCAACAATATGTCGAAACAAAACCAACACTACAGAGAATTCTCAAAGATGCTCTATACATAGAAAACCAAAATAAATGCAATATAGGGAAAGAAATGGCACCTAAACAGCATACCATCTAAGGACCACAAGAACTGTCAAGACACAGGCCCTAGTAAAAGCTTTTAAAAATGGTAGGAACTAATAAATATCTCTCAATCCTAACTCTCAATATCAATGGACTTAACTCTCCAATTAAACGGCATAGGTTTTCTAGTTGGATCGAAAAGCAAGAGCCATCGTTCTGCTGACTTCAAGAGACACATCTTACCCAAAAACAATCATCTTTTGAAAGTGAGAGGTTGGAATAAACTCTATCAAGCTAACTGCCCCCATAAACAGGCTAGAGTTGCCATCCTCATATCAGATACAATAGACTTCAAACTAAAATTAGTAAGAAAAGACAAAGAAGATTACTAAATACTACTAAAGGGATCTTTCCTCCCGGAAGACATAACAATCCTAAATATTTACACACCCAATCCCGAAGCTCCAAATTTCATCAAGCAAACTTTACTTACACTGAAACCATACATAGATCGAAACACAGTGATTGTTGGTGAGTTTAACACACCACTCTCACCTATGGACAGATCAACAAGGCAAAAATTCAACAGAGAAACCTTAGAACTGAACAACTATGTAGACCAACTAGATCTAACAGACATCTGCAGAATATTCCACCCAGTAACACCACAATATACGTTTTTCTCAGCAGCACATGGAACATTTTCCAAAATAGACCACATCTTAGGCCATAAAGCAAACCTGGACAGATTCAGAAACACTGAAATTATTCCATGCACACTCTCAGACCATAAAGGCATCAAATTGGAGCTGAACACACATCTCCACCAAAGAAAACCCTGTAACTCATGGAGACTGAACCACACATTGTTGAATCAAAAACAATGGGTAATCGAAGAGATCAGAACAGATATCCAACTGTTTATGAAATTTAACAATAAGGAGCACACAAATATCAACTCCTTAGGGACACAACACAGGCAGTACTCAGAGGAAAATTTATAGCGCTGAGTGCCTACAACAGCAAGTTGGAAAAATGGCAAACCAACTAGTTAATGTCTCACCTTAACCTCCTGGAAAAAGAGCAACAAACCAACCCTAAACCCATTAGGAGAAAGCAAATTATTAAAATCAAAGCAGAATTAATTGATTTGGAATAAAAAAAAACTATAGAAAGAATCAACAAAACAAGGAGTTGGTTCTTGAAAGAATTAACAAAATTGACAAGCACTTAGCAAATCTTACCAAAAAAAGAAGAGAGCATATCGAAATAAACAAAATCGCAGATGAAAATGGTAATATCACGAGAGAAATTACCAAGATCCAGAATATCATGAGGGAATACTTCTCAAACCTTTATGCCAACAAATTTGAGAATCTAGAAGAAATGGATGAATTCCTAGACAATATTAACATACACACACTGAACCAAGAAGAGCTAACCCAACTCAACAGGCCTATTTCAAGCTCTGAAATAGAAATGGAAATTAGACAACTTCCACTTAAAAAGAGCCCAGGGCCAGATGGATTCACAGCTGAATTCTATAAGGTCTTCAAAGCAGAGCTCACACCAATACTCCTCAAGCTCTTCAACGAAATTGAAAATGAAGGTTCTTTACTAAACTGATTCTGTGAATCCAGCATATCCCTCATCCCCAAACCAGACAGAGATTCATCAAAGAAAGAGATCTATAGACCCATTTCTTTGATGAACCTCGATGCAAAACTTCTCAACAAAATACTGGCCAACCGTCTACAACAACTCATCAAAAAAAATATACACTATGATCAAACTGGATTCATCACAGGGAGGCAAAGCTGGTTCAACATACACAAATCAATTAATATAATTCAACACATCAACAGGAGCAGGGATAAAATCACATGATTGTCTCAATAGATGCGGAAAAGGCATTTGACAAGATCCAAAACCCCTTTATGTTAAAAGATGTGGAGAAACTAGGAATCCATGGAACATTTCTCAATGTAATAAAGGCTGTGTATGAGAAACCCACTGCTAGTATTATACTTAATGGTGAAAATCTAAAGCCATTCCCTCTAAAATCAGGAACGAGACAAGGATGCCCACTCTCTCCACTCCTTTTTAATATAGTACTACAATTTCTAGGCAGTGCAATAAGGCAAGAAGCAAGCATAAAGGGGATCCAAGTAGGGAAAGAGGAAATAAAACTATCCCTCTTTGCAGATGACATGATTCTGTATTTAAAGAATCCTATAGACTCTACTCCCAAGCTCCTTGAGCTGATTCAAAGCTTTGGAAGGGTAGCAGGCCATAAAATCAACCCTCACAAATCAACTGCCTTACTTTACGCCAACACTGAGAGGAACGAGGCAATAATCAGGAAAGAAAATCCTTTCACAATAGCCTCAAAGAAAATAAAGTACCTAGCAATTAGCTTAACTAAGAATGTAAAAGACCATTTAGATGAAAACTTTAAAACCCTAAAAAAGGAAATTAAAGCAGAACTAAGGAAATGGAAAAACCTCCCATGCTCCTGGATTGGAAGAATCAACATTGTGAAAATGACAATCTTGCCAAGGGCTATCTACAAATTCAATGTAATACCCATCAACATCCCAATGTCATTCTTTAAAGACATAGAAGAGGCAATTCAAAATTTCATATGGAATAATAAAAGACCCCGTATAGCAAAAACACTTCTTAGCAGAAAGAACAGCGCTGGAGGAATTTCAATTCCAAACTTAAGGCTCTAATACAGAGCTATAATTCTCAAAACAGCTTGGGACTGGCACAAGAACAGGCCTGAAGTCCAATGGAGTAGAACTGCGGACCCAGATATTAAACCACAGACATATGGCCACCTAATTTTTGACCAGGGAGCCAAAAAAATGGAATGGAAGAAAGATAGCCTCTTCAACAAGTTGTGCTGGCAGAACTGGTTAAACACCTGCAGAAAACTAAAGTTGGATCCTTCTTTGTCACCTTGCACTAGAATTAACTCCAAATGGATCAAAGACGTGGAGGTAAAAGCTGACACACTGAAAAGTTTACAGGAAGGAATAGGAGATACACTAGGCCTCCTTGGTGCAGGTCGAAACTTTCTTAATAAGGACCAAGAATCACAACAAATCAGAGAAAGGCTGGATAAGTGGGACTGCATTAAACTGCAGAGCTTTTGTATGGCAACGGATATAGCTAGTAAACTAATCAGGAAGCCTACAGAGTGGGAGAAGATCTTCACCACCCAAACAACGGAACAAGGCCTCATATCTAAAATATATCAACAACACAAAAAATTGAATCACTCCAAAACTAACCTCCAAAGTAACACCCATCCCATTACAAAATGGGCCAAAGACTTAAAGAGAGTCTTCTCTGAAGAAGAAACAAAAATGGCCTATAGACACATGAAGAAATGCTCAACATCTCTGGTCATAAAAGAAATGCAAATCAAAACAAGTCTAAGATTCCACCTAACTCCAGTTAGAATGGCCAGGATCAGGAAAACGAATGACAACAGATGCTGGAGGGGATGTGGTCAGGAGGGATCACTACTACACTGTTGGTGGGAGTGCAAACTCGTTCAACCACTATGGAAAGCAGTGCAGCAGTGCCTCAAAACGCTAAACATACAACTCCCCTATGACCCAGCAATTCCAGTACTTGGCATTTACCCAACAATCCAGAAACAAGGGCATACTAAACCCACTAGCACAACAATGTTCATTGCAGCACTATTCACCATAGCAAAGATATGGAACCAACCCAGATGTCCCTCAGTTGATGAGTGGATCAACAAGTTGTGGTATTTGTACACAATGGAATTCTATGCTGCTGTCAGAAAGAATGACATCGCCCCATTTGTTAGGAAATGGAAAGCCTTAGAACAAATCATATTAAGTGAAGTAAGCCAGACTCAAAGGAACTTAGGCTCAGTGGTTTCCCTCATTCGTCATAATCATTAGAAGCCTTGAGCTCTACTAGCAGAGATTGGCAATAGAGCAAAAGGCCATATATAAGGCCATATAATGTGAAGCTAATTGAAAGGACCTCCAGGATATTGACACAAAAGCCATATAATGAATGATTGTTGTCCTTAATGTACTATGTTGTCTCTCATCTCGCTTGCTGTCCCTTGGTTATCCCATATTGGTATAGTATCTCACTTTGTTATCTGATATATTGAATTTATTTGTATTTGGATATTTGAAATTTGATAGGGAAGGGGGGAAAACCAAGACGGGTGGGGGGTGTGGGGTTGGAGGGAAATGGGTACCAAGACATGTGAAAGGGTATCAATGTATGTGAATTAATGCACCTTCTATCTGGCAAATATCATCTAACCCTTTTACTAATTACAATAAAAAATGAAAAAAAAAAGAAAGTTGTAGTGTGTGGGGAGGATGATGGGGTCAAATACATTTTTTCTTAGAAATTTACCTCATCTGGTTGCCCTGGATTTTCCTGGCCTTCTTCTTAGAGAAAGTTCTGTTATACTGGATTTGTGGCTTGGCAATGATCTAGCATGTACATCTTCGAGTAAGACATCCACAACTTCCATGCCTGAGACTCGAGTTTCCTGACCTTTGGCAACAGCACAGCAACATCTTTCTTCCTCCTGAGCCACAGGCCAAGTGAGCTGGCTCGAGCTGGTTGTTAGTTACAGTGGCTTGGTTACCAGGGTTCCATATTCTGTTCCATTGTGAGGGAGGCAGGGTCACCTTTCAGGGCCCAATGACCAAAGATCCTTGCTCACAAAAGACTTCACCAAAGACATACTGGAGGCTGCATCTCTCCTCCAGCCTCACAATATACATGTGGATGTAGTATACAGCACACCTTATTTGTCCAATCCCAATGTCTTCCACTAGGCCCAACTACCAATCTGGTCTCAGGCTCAAGGAGCCTTTCTTAGGTAAGATCCAAACTTAAGGGTCAATATTGCCCTCATCCTTTACAAAACATTGGCTTCACAGTGTCTTCTCTGCCTGCATTTTTCCCCTTGTCGAATTTTTTTTGTTTTTGCTAGTCTTGGGACTTGACCTCAGAGTGTGAACATTGTTCTTGGGCTTTCTTTAGGCTTTAGCTGTCCCACCGAGCCACAGCACCACTTGCAGCGTTTTCTATGTATGTGGTAATGAGGAATCAAACCTGAGGCTTACTGCTTGGTAGCCAAGGACTCTCCCACTAGGTCAAACACACAGGGCAGCTTGCACATATTTTTGACGTCAATCTACTAGGATATTATTAGCTGTCTGTATCCTAATTAATTTTTTCCTGATGATTAGCTTTGCTGTCATGTGTAAAAAATGCAAGAGGGAAAAACACAGAAGAATTAGTGAAATTAAAAAAAGCATTAGACACAGTTAAGTGTTCATTCTTTGTAGGAGAAAGGATATTTGGATATGATGATGATGATGACGACTTTATAATTACTATGTCAGGGTTGAGAGTTTGGCATAGTGGTAGAGTGCTTGCCTAGCATCCATGAAGATCTGGGTTTGATTGCTCAGTACCACATAGATAGAAAATCTAGATGTGGCACTGTGGCTCAAGTGGCAGAGGGCTAGACTTGAGAAAACCCGAGGACAGTGCTCAGGCCCTGAATTCAAGCCCCAAGACTGGCAGAAAGATAAAAGAAAATAAAAATGCTTTTTACGAGCTAATTCACTCACAGCATTTGCTTCTGAAATCTTCGCTTCTGCATCTTGTGAAATACCCCTTTCCCTCAACGTAGACAAGAAAAACAGATCCATCCCATGGTCCACTGTGAGGCCACTGGTTGGGCTAAGAGCTAGTTGTGCAGCAACACATAAGTTTTATTCTAATACTTTCCAAACTTTGTACTCAAATATGCTACCTACTTACCAACTTAGGTCAGTTATCCTTATGCTATAACTTTTCTTCATTACTACAATATTCTTACACTCCTACGTTAATCCTCTTGCACCTCCCCTGACCTCTCTCATTCTTTTTTTCTATCTCTGGACCTCTGCTCGTCTTTCAACCCTTATACTGCACGGATCTACACTTGATGGCTGTTGAGCAATATTGTATATGTAGGTGGTTAATTTTTCTCTAGGCTCAGAGGGACTTAAAGACAATAGAGATTGGATTGAGAGGCTTATTGTTTTGGGTATAAATCGCTTATCAGTGGTTGTATTAGGCTGGTCTGTAAGTGCACAAAAAGAAAGAGTGATAATACCAATCAAAACTTGTGAACATCTAGTGTCTGCCAGCTACAGAGGTCTAGGTTGGTTATATCTGAAATACTATAATCGTATTTAGTAGTAATCTTGCTCCCATTTTCAAATGGGCAGATCAAGAAACTCAAGAAAAATGTCAAATCAAGAAACAACATCCCCCACCCAATGTAAACAGACAATGGAACAGTCACTGGCAAACCTAGAGGAGAGTCTTCCAATTGCTACACAAATGCAATTGATAAACATCATTAATGAAAAATGTGAAAATATAAAGAAAGAGATAATGGAGGAAGCCATACCTGAACAAGAGGAAAGCAAAAACAAGGTGATAAGTGAAAAAGAATTAGCCATAAAGGAGGCCATAATAAAGGTTTTTCAAAGAAAGATGGATGAATTCAAAGAATCCACAAATAAAAACGTGACCAAACTCCAGCAAATGTCCAAAGAAAATAAAGCTACTGAGCTAACCACTCAAAAGGAAATAAAGGAGATAAAGAAATCCATACATGATCTAAAACAAGGGATGCAAGGCATCAAAAGTGAGCAATTAGAAGCAAGGGAGATGAAAAATACAGTAGATAGCTTTGATAGCAGGTTAGACATTGCAGAGGAGAGAATTTCCGTGGCTGAAGATAATTTAGGTATTATAAAGAACAGAAAATGAGTCAATCCAAATCTAGGAAATATGAGAGAGCGCTTCAGGAGGTCCAAGATACAATTAGGAAGCCTAAATTAAGGCTAGTTGGTATTGAGGAGGGCGTGGAGAAAGAGGTCAATGGTATTGGAAATATACTTCAGGGAATCATCTCAGAGAATTTCCCACATATCCAGAAGGGCAGGCCCATCCAGATACGAGAAGCTTTTAGAACCCCAAACAGACCTGACCAGAAAAGAACATCCCACCGCCACATTGTGATCCGAACTGGATCAATAGAAACGAAAGGAAAGATCCTAAAGGCAGCCAGGGAAAAGGGATCAGTAACCTACAAAGGCAAACCAATCAGAATAACCCCAGATTTCTCAGCAGAGACCATGCAAGCACGAAGTGACTGGAAGCATATATGTCATGCCCTTATATCAAATAACTACCAACCAAGAATACTGTAGCCAGCTAAGCTCTCATTCATAACTGAGGGAAAAATAAAAACATTCCATTCCAGGGAAAAGCTGCAACAATATGTCGAAACAAAACCAACACTACAGAGAATTCTCAAAGATGCTCTATACATAGAAAACCAAAATAAATGCAATATAGGGAAAGAAAAGGCACCTAAACAGCATACCATCTAAGGACCACAAGAACTGTCAAGACACAGGCCCTACTAAAAGCTTTTAAAAATGGTAGGAACTAATAAATATCTCTCAATCCTAACTCTCAATATCAATGGACTTAACTCTCCAATTAAACGGCATAGGTTGTCTAGTTGGATCAAAAAGCAAGAGCCATCGTTCTGCTGACTTCGAGAGACACATCTTACCCAAAAACAATCATCTTTTGAAAGTGAGAGGTTGGAATAAACTCTATCAAGCTAACTGCCCCCATAAACAGGCTAGAGTTGCCATCCTCATATCAGATACGATAGACTTCAAACTAAAATTAGTAAGAAAAGACAAAGAAGGTTACTACATACTACTAAAGGGATCTTTCCTCCCGGAAGACATAACAATCCTAAATATTTACACACCCAATCTCGGAGCTCCAAACTTCATCAAGCAAACTTTACTTACACTGAAACCATACATAGATCGAAACACAGTGATTGTTGGTGAGTTTAACACACCACTCTCACCTATGGACAGATCAACAAGGCAAAAACTCAACAGAGAAACCTTAGAACTGAACAACTATATAGACCAACTAGATCTAACAGACATCTGCAGAATATTCCACCCAGTAACACCACAATATACGTTTTTCTCAGCAGCACATGGAACATTTTCCAAAATAGACCACATCTTAGGCCATAAAGCAAACCTGGACAGATTCAGAAACACTGAAATTATTCCATGCACACTCTCAGACCATAAAGGCATCAAATTGGAGCTGAACACACATCTCCACCAAAGAAAACCCTGTAACTCATGGAGACTGAACCACACATTGTTGAATCAAAAACAATGGGTAATCGAAGAGATCAGAACAGATATCCAACTGTTTATGAAATTTAACAATAGGGAGCACACAAATATCAACTCCTTCGGGACACAACAAAGGCAGTACTCAGAGGAAAATTTATAGCGTGGAGTGCCTACAACAGCAAGTTGGAAAAATGGCAAACCAACTAGTTAATGTCTCACCTTAACCTCCTGGAAAAAGAGCAACAAACCAACCCTAAACCCATTAGGAGAAAGCAAATTATTAAAATCAAAGCAGAATTAAATGATTTGGAATAAAAAAAAACTATAGAAAGAATCAACAAAACAAGGAGTTGGTTCTTGAAAGAATTAACAAAATTGACAAGCCCTTAGCAAATCTTACCAAAAAAAGAAGAGAGCATATCGAAATAAACAAAATCGCAGATGAAAATGGTAATATCACGACAGAAATTACCAAGATCCAGAATATCATGAGGGAATACTTCTCAAACCTTTACGCCAACAAATTTGAGAATCTAGAAGAAATGGATGAATTCCTAGACAATATTAACATACACACACTGAACCAAGAAGAGCTAACCCAACTCAACAGGCCTATTTCAAGCTCTGAAATAGAAATGGAAATTAGACAACTTCCACTTAAAAAGAGCCCAGGGCCAGATGGATTCACAGCTGAATTCTATAAGGTCTTCAAAGCAGAGCTCACACCAATACTCCTCAAGCTCTTCAACGAAATTGAAAATGAAGATTCTTTACTAAACTGATTCTGTGAAGCCAGCATATCCCTCATCCCCAAACCAGACAGAGATTCATCAAAGAAAGAGATCTATAGACCCATTTCTTTGATGAACCTCGATGCAAAACTTCTCAACAAAATACTGGCCAACCGTCTACAACAACTCATCAAAAAAAATATACACTATGATCAAACTGGATTCATCACAGGGAGGCAAAGCTGGTTCAACATACACAAATCAATTAATATAATTCAACACATCAACAGGAGCAGGGATAAAATCACATGATTGTCTCAATAGATGCGGAAAAGGCATTTGACAAGATCCAAAACCCCTTTATGTTAAAAGATGTGGAGAAACTAGGAATCCATGGAACATTTCTCAATGTAATAAAGGCTGTGTATGAGAAACCCACTGCTAGTATTATACTTAATGGTGAAAATCTAAAGCCATTCCCTCTAAAATCAGGAACGAGACAAGGATGCCCACTCTCTCCACTCCTTTTTAACATAGTACTAGAATTCCTAGGCAGTGCAATATGGCAAGAAGCAAGCATAAAGGGGATCCAAGTAGGGAAAGAGGAAATAAAACTATCCCTCTTTGCAGATGACATGATTCTGTATTTAAAGAATCCTATAGACTCTACTCCCAAGCTCCTTGAGCTGATTCAAAGCTTTGGAAGGGTAGCAGGCCATAAAATCAACCCTCACAAATCAACTGCCTTACTTTACGCCAACACTGAGAGGAACGAGGCAATAATCAGGAAAGAAAATTCTTTCACAATAGCCTCAAAGAAAATAAAGTACCTAGCAATTAGCTTAACTAAGAATGTAAAAGGCCATTTAGATGAAAACTTTAAAACCCTAAAAAAGGAAATTAAAGCAGAACTAAGGAAATGGAAAAACCTCCCATGCTCCTGGATTGGAAGAATCAACATTGTGAAAATGACAATCTTGCCAAGGGCTATCTACAAATTCAATGTAATACCCATCAACATACCAATGTCATTCTTTAAAGATATAGAAGAGGCAATTCAAAATTTCATATGGAATAATAAAAGACCCCGTATAGCAAAAACACTTCTTAGCAGAAAGAACAGCGCTGGAGGAATTTCAATTCTAAACTTAAGGCTCTATTACAGAGCTATATTTCTCAAAACAGCTTGGTACTGGCACAAGAACAGGCCTGAAGTCCAATGGAGTAGAACTGCGGACCTAGATATTAAACCACAGACCTATGGCCACCTAATCTTTGACCAGGGAGCAAAAAAAATAGAATGGAAGAAAGATAGCCTCTTCAACAAGTTGTGCTGGCAGAACTGGTTAAACACCTGCAGAAAACTAAAGTTGGATCCTTCTTTGTCACCTTGCACTAGAATTAACTCCAAATGGATCAAAGACGTGGAGGTAAAAGCTGACACACTGAAAAGTTTACAGGAAGGAATAGGAGATACACTAGGCCTCCTTGGTGCAGGTCGAAACTTTCTTAATAAGGACCAAGAATCACAACAAATCAGAGAAAGGCTGGATAAGTGGGACTGCATTAAACTGCAGAGCTTTTGTATGGCAACGGATATAGCTAGTAAACTAATCAGGAAGCCTACAGAGTGGGAGAAGATCTTCACCACCCAAACAACGGAACAAGGCCTCATATCTAAAATATATCAACAACACAAAAAATTGAATCACTCCAAAACTAACCTCCAAAGTAACACCCATCCCATTACAAAATGGGCCAAAGACTTAAAGAGAGCCTTCTCTGAAGAGGAAACAAAAATGCCCTATAGACACATGAAGAAATGCTCAACATCTCTGGTCATAAAAGAAATGCAAATCAAAACAAGTCCAAGATTCCACCTAACTCCAGTTAGAATGGCCAGGATCAGGAAAACGAATGACAACAGATGCTGGAGGGGATGTGGTCAGGAGGGATCACTACTACACTGTTGGTGGGAGTGCAAACTCGTTCAACCACTATGGAAAGCAGTGCGGCAGTGCCTCAAAACGCTAAACATACAACTCCCCTATGACCCAGCAATTCCAGTACTTGGCATTTACCCAACAATCCAGAAACAAGGGCATACTAAACCCACTAGCACAACAATGTTCATTGCAGCACTATTCACCATAGCAAAGATATGGAACCAACCCAGATGTCCCTCAGTTGATGAGTGGATCAACAAGTTGTGGTATTTGTACACAATGGAATTCTATGCTGCTGTCAGAAAGAATGACATCGCCCCATTTGTTAGGAAATGGAAAGACTTAGAACAAATCATATTAAGTGAAGTAAGCCAGACTCAAAGGAACTTAGGCCCAGTGGTTTCCCTCATTCGTCATAATCAGTAGAAACCTTGGGCTCTACTAGCAGAGATTGGCAATAGAGCAAAAGGCCATATATAAGGCCATATAATGTGAAGCTAATTGAAAGGACCTCAAGGATATTGACACAAAAGCCATATAATGAATGATTGTTGTCCTTAATGTACTATGTTGTCTCTCATCTCGCTTGCTGTCCCTTGGTTATCCCATATTGGTATAGTATCTCACTTTGTTATCTGATATATTGAATTTATTTGTATTTGGATATTTGAAATTTGATAGGGAAGGGGGGAAAACCAAGACGGGTGGGGGGTGTGGGGTTTGAGGGAAATGGGTACCAAGACATGTGAAAGGGTATCAATGTATGTGAATTAATGCACCTTCTATCTGGCAAATATCATCTAACCCTTTTACTAATTACAATAAAAAATGAAAAAAAGAAAGTTGTAGTGTGTGGGGAGGATGATGGGGTCAAATACATTTCTTCTTAGAAATTTACCTCATCTGGTTGCCCTGGATTTTCCTGGCCTTCTTCTTAGAGAAAGTTCTGTTATACTGGATTTGTGGCTTGGCAATGATCTAGCATGTACATCTTCGAGTAAGACATCCACAACTTCCATGCCTGAGACTCGAGTTTCCTGACCTTTGGCAACAGCACAGCAACATCTTTCTTCCTCCTGAGCCACAGGCCAAGTGAGCTGGCTCGAGCTGGTTGTTAGTTACAGTGGCTTGGTTACCAGGGTTCCATATTCTGTTCCATTGTGAGGGAGGCAGGGTCACCTTTCAGGGCCCAATGACCAAAGATCCTTGCTCACAAAAGACCTCACCAAAGACATACTGGAGGCTGAATCTCTCCTCCAGTCTCACAATATACATGTGGATGTAGTATACAGCACACCTTATTTGTCCAATCCCAATGTCTTCCACTAGGCCCAACTACCAGTCTGGTCTCAGGCTCAAGGAGCCTTTCTTAGGTAACATCCAAACTTAAGGGTCAATATTGCCCTCATCCTTTACAAAACATTTGCTTCACAGTGCCTTCTCTGCCTGCATTTTGCCCCTTGTCGAATTTTTTTTTGTTTTTGCTAGTCTTGGGACTTGACCTCAGAGTGTGAACATTGTTCTTGGGCTTTCTTTAGGCTTTAGCTGTCCCACCGAGCCACAGCACCACTTGCAGCGTTTTCTATGTATGTGGTAATGAGGAATCAAACCTGACGCTTACTGCTTGGTAGCCAAGGACTCTCCCACTAGGTCAAACACACAGGGCATCTTGCACATATTTTTGACGTCAATCTACTAGGATATTATTAGGTTTCTGTATCCTAATCAATTTTTTCCTGATGATTAGCTTTGCTGTCATGTGTAAAAAATGCAAGAGGGAAAAACACAGAAGAATTAGTGAAATTAAAAAAAAAGCATTAGACACAGTTAAGTGTTCATTCTTTGTAGGAGAAAGGATATTTGGATATGATGATGATGATGATGACTTTATAATTACTATGTCAGGGTTGAGAGTTTGGCATAGTGGTAGAGTGCTTGCCTAGCATCCATGAAGATCTGGGTTTGATTGCTCAGTACCACATAGATAGAAAATCTAGATGTGGCACTGTGGCTCAAGTGGCAGAGGGCTAGACTTGAGAAAACCCGAGGACAGTGCTCAGGCCCTGAATTCAAGCCCCAAGACTGGCAGAAAGATAAAAGAAAATAAAAATGCTTTTTACGAGCTAATTCACTCACAGCATTTGCTTCTGAAATCTTCGCTTCTGCATCTTGTGAAATACCCCTTTCCCTCAACGTAGACAAGAAAAACAGATCCATCCCATGGTCCACTGTGAGGCCACTGGTTGGGCTAAGAGCTAGTCGTGCAGCAACACATAAGTTTTATTCTAATACTTTCCAAACTTTGTACTCAAATATGCTACCTACTTACCAACTTATGTCACTTATCCTTATGCTATAACTTTTCTTCATTACTACAATATTCTTACACTCCTACGTTAATCCTCTTGCACCTCCCCTGACCTCTCTCATTCTTTTTTTCTATCTCTGGACCTCTGCTCGTCTTTCAACCCTTATACTGCACGGATCTACACTTGATGGCTGTTGAGCAATATTGTATATGTAGGTGGTTAATTATTCTCTAGGCTCAGAGGAACTTAAAGACAATAGAGATTGGATTGAGAGGCTTATTGTTTTGGGTATAAATCGCTTATCAGTGGTTGTATTAGGCTGGTCTGTAAGTGCACAAAAAGAAAGAGTGATAATACCAATCAAAACTTGTGAACATCTAGTGTCTGCCAGCTACAGAGGTCTAGGGTGGTTATATCTGAAATACTATAATCGAATTTAGTAGTAATATTGCTCCCATTTTCAAATGGGCAGATCAAGAAACTCAAGAAAAATGTGAAATCAAGAAACAACATCCCCCACCCAATGTAAACAGACAATGGAACAGTCACTGGCAAACCTAGAGGAGAGTCTTCCAATTGCTACACAAATGCAATTGATAAACATCATTAATGAAAAATGTGAAAATATAAAGAAAGAGATAATGGAGGAAGCCATACCTGAACAAGAGGAAAGCAAAAACAAGGTGATAAGTGAAAAAGAAGAAGCCATAAAGGAGGCCATAATAAAGGTTTTTCAAAGAAAGATGGATGAATTCAAAGAATCCACAAATAAAAACGTGACCAAACTCTAGCAAATGTCCAAAGAAAATAAAGCTACTAAGCTAACCACTCAACAGGAAATCAAGGAGATAAAGAAATCCATACATGATCTAAAACAAGGGATGCAAGGCATCAAAAGTGAGCAATTAGAAGCAAGGGAGATGAAAAATAAAGTAGATAGCTTTGATAGCAGGTTAGACATTGCAGAGGAGAGAATTTCCGTGGCTGAAGATAATTTAGGTATTATAAAGAACAGAAAATGAGTCAATCCAAATCTAGGAAATATGAGAGAGCGCTTCAGGAGGTCCAAGATACAATTAGGAAGCCTAATTTAAGGCTAGTTGGTATTGAGGAGGGCGTGGAGAAAGAGGTCAATGGTATTGGAAATATACTTCAGGGAATCATCTCAGAGAATTTCCCAAATATCCAGAAGGGCAGGCCCATCCACATACGAGAAGCTTTTAGAACCCCAAACAGACCTGACCAGAAAAGAACATCCCACCGCCACATTGTGATCCGAACTGGATCAATAGAAACGAAAGGAAAGATCCTAAAGGCAGCCAGGGAAAAGGGATCAGTAACCTACAAAGGCAAACCAATCAGAATAACCCCAGATTTCTCAGCAGAGACCATGCAAGCACGAAGTGACTGGAAGCATATATGTCATGCCCTTATATCAAATAACTACCAACCAAGAATACTGTAGCCAGCTAAGCTCTCATTCATAACTGAGGGAAAAATAAAAACATTCCATTCCAGGGAAAAGCTGCAACAATATGTCGAAACAAAACCAACACTACAGAGAATTCTCAAAGATGCTCTATACATAGAAAACCAAAATAAATGCAATATAGGGAAAGAAAAGGCACCTAAACAGCATACCATCTAAGGACCACAAGAACTGTCAAGACACAGGCCCTACTAAAAGCTTTTAAAAATGGTAGGAACTAATAAATATCTCTCAATCCTAACTCTCAATATCAATGGACTTAACTCTCCAATTAAACGGCATAGGTTGTCTAGTTGGATCAAAAAGCAAGAGCCATCGTTCTGCTGACTTCGAGAGACACATCTTACCCAAAAACAATCATCTTTTGAAAGTGAGAGGTTGGAATAAACTCTATCAAGCTAACTGCCCCCATAAACAGGCTAGAGTTGCCATCTTCATATCAGATACAATAGACTTCAAACTAAAATTAGTAAGAAAAGACAAAGAAGGTTACTACATACTACTAAAGGGATCTTTCCTCCCGGAAGACATAACAATCCTAAATATTTACACACCCAATCCCGGAGCTCCAAACTTCATCACGCAAACTTTACTTACACTGAAACCATACATAGATCGAAACACAGTGATTGTTGGTGAGTTTAACACACCACTCTCACCTATGGACAGATCAACAAGGCAAAAAACTCAACAGAGAAACCTTAGAACTGAACAACTATATAGACCAACTAGATCTAACAGACATCTGCAGAATATTCCACCCAGTAACACCACAATATACGTTTTTCTCAGCAGCACATGGAACATTTTCCAAAATAGACCACATCTTAGGCCATAAAGCAAACCTGGACAGATTCAGAAACACTGAAATTATTCCATGCACACTCTCAGACCATAAAGGCATCAAATTGGAGCTGAACACACATCTCCACCAAAGAAAACCCTGTAACTCATGGAGACTGAACCACACATTGTTGAATCAAAAACAATGGGTAATCGAAGAGATCAGAACAGATATGCAACTGTTTATGAAATTTAACAATAAGGAACAAACAAATATCAACTCCTTAGGGACACAACAAAGGCAGTACTCAGAGGAAAATTTATAGCGTGGAGTGCCTACAACAGCAAGTTGGAAAAATGGCAAACCAACTAGTTAATGTCTCACCTTAACCTCCTGGAAAAAGAGCAACAAACCAACCCTAAACCCATTAGGAGAAAGCAAATTATTAAAATCAAAGCAGAATTAAATGATTTGGAATAAAAAAAACTATAGAAAGAATCAACAAAACAAGGATTTGGTTCTTGAAAGAATTAACAAAATTGACAAGCCCTTAGCAAATCTTACCAAAAAAGAAGAGAGCATATCGAAATAAACAAAATCGCAGATGAAAATGGTAATATCACGACAGAAATTACCAAGATCCAGAATATCATGAGGGAATACTTCTCAAACCTTTACGCCAACAAATTTGAGAATCTAGAAGAAATGGATGGATTCCTAGACAATATTAACATACACACACTGAACCAAGAAGAGCTAACCCAACTCAACAGGCCTATTTCAAGCTCTGAAATAGAAATGGAAATTAGACAACTTCCACTTAAAAAGAGCCCAGGGCCAGATGGATTCACAGCTGAATTCTATAAGGTCTTCAAAGCAGAGCTCACACCAATACTCCTCAAGCTCTTCAACGAAATTGAAAATGAAGGTTCTTTACTAAACTGATTCTGTGAATCCAGCATATCCCTCATCCCCAAACCAGACAGAGATTCATCAAAGAAAGAGATCTATAGACCCATTTCTTTGATGAACCTCGATGCAAAACTTCTCAACAAAATACTGGCCAACCGTCTACAACAACTCATCAAAAAAAATATACACTATGATCAAACTGGATTCATCACAGGGAGGCAAAGCTGGTTCAACATACACAAATCAATTAATATAATTCAACACATCAACAGGAGCAGGGATAAAATCACATGATTGTCTCAATAGATGCGGAAAAGGCATTTGACAAGATCCAAAACCCCTTTATGTTAAAAGATGTGGAGAAACTAGGAATCCATGGAACATTTCTCAATGTAATAAAGGCTGTGTATGAGAAACCCACTGATAGTATTATACTTAATGGTGAAACTCTAAAGCCATTCCCTCTAAAATCAGGAACGAGGCAAGGATGCCCACTCTCTCCACTCCTTTTTAACATAGTACTAGAATTCCTAGGCAGTGCAATATGGCAAGAAGCAAGCATAAAGGGGATCCAAGTAGGGAAAGAGGAAATAAAACTATCCCTCTTTGCAGATGACATGATTCTGTATTTAAAGAATCCTATAGACTCTACTCCCAAGCTCCTTGAGCTGATTCAAAGCTTTGGAAGGGTAACAGGCCATAAAATCAACCCTCACAAATCAACTGCCTTACTTTACGCCAACACTGAGAGGAACGAGGCAATAATCAGGAAAGAAAATCCTTTCACAATAGCCTCAAAGAAAATAAAGTACCTAGCAATTAGCTTAACTAAGAATGTAAAGGACCGTTTGGATGAAAACTTTAAAACCCTAAAAAAGGAAATTAAAGCAGAACTAAGGAAATGGAAAAACCTCCAATGCTCCTGGATTGGAAGAATCAACATTGTGAAAATGGCAATCTTGCCAAGGTCTATCTACAAATTCAATGTAATACCCATCAACATCCCAATGTCATTCTTTAAAGACATAGAAGAGGCAATTCAAAATTTCATATGGAATAATAAAAGACCCCGTATAGCAAAAACACTTCTTAGTAGAAAGAACAGCGCTGGAGGAATTTCAATTCCAAACTTAAGGCTCTATTACAGAGCTATAATTCTCAAAACAGCTTGGTACTGGCACAAGAACAGGCCTGAATTCCAATGGAGTAGAACTGCGGACCCAGATATTAAACCACAGACATATGGCCACC
Source organism: Megascapheus bottae (assembly GCA_024803745.1). Lineage (NCBI taxonomy): Eukaryota > Metazoa > Chordata > Mammalia > Rodentia > Geomyidae > Megascapheus > Megascapheus bottae. Next base: position 3,987,833 of record JANJXV010000052.1, on the reverse strand, counting down.
TAATCTTTGACCAGGGAGCCAAAAAAATAGAATGGAAGAAAGATAGCCTCTTCAACAAGTTGTGCTGGCAGAACTGGTTAAACACCTGCAGAAAACTAAAGTTGGATCCTTCTTTGTCACCTTGCACTAGAATTAACTCCAAATGGATCAAAGACGTGGAGGTAAAAGCTGACACACTGAAAAGTTTACAGGAAGGAATAGGAGATACACTAGGCCTCCTTGGTACAGGTCGAAACTTTCTTAATAAGGACCAAGAATCACAACAAATCAGAGAAAGGCTGGATAAGTGGGACTGCATTAAACTGCAGAGCTTTTGTATGGCAACGGATATAGCTAGTAAACTAATCAGGAAGCCTACAGAGTGGGAGAAGATCTTCACCACCCAAACAACGGAACAAGGCCTCATATCTAAAATATATCAACAACTCAAAAAACTGAATCACTCCAAAACTAACCTCCAAAGTAACACCCATCCCATTACAAAATGGGCCAAAGACTTAAAGAGAGTCTTCTCTGAAGAAGAAACAAAAATGGCCTATAGACACATGAAGAAATGCTCAACATCTCTGGTCATAAAAGAAATGCAAATCAAAACAAGTCTAAGATTCCACCTAACTCCAGTTAGAATGGCCAGGATCAGGAAAACGAATGACAACAGATGCTGGAGGGGATGTGGTCAGGAGGGATCACTACTACACTGTTGTTGGGAGTGCAAACTCGTTCAACCACTATGGAAAGCAGTGCAGCAGTGCCTCAAAACGCTAAACATACAACTGCCCTATGACCCAGCAATTCCAGTACTTGGCATTTACCCAACAATCCAGAAACAAGGGCATACTAAACCCACTAGCACAACAATGTTCATTGCAGCACTATTCACCATAGCAAAGATATGGAACAAACCCAGATGTCCCTCAGTTGATGAGTGGATCAACAAGTTGTGGTATTTGTACACAATGGAATTCTATGCTGCTGTCAGAAAGAATGACATCGCCCCATTTGTTAGGAAATGGAAAGACTTAGAACAAATCATATTAAGTGAAGTAAGCCAGACTCAAAGGAACTTAGGCTCAGTGGTTTCCCTCATTCGTCATAATCAGTAGAAACCTTGGGACCTACTAGCAGAGATTGGCATTAGAGCAAAGGCCATATATAAGGCCATATAATGTGAAGCTAATTGAAAGGACCTCCAGGATATTGACACAAAAGCCATATAATGAATGATTGTTGTCCTTAATGTACTATGTTGTCTCTCATCTCGCTTGCTGTCCCTTGGTTATCCCATATTGGTATAGTATCTCACTTTGTTATCTGATATATTGAATTTATTTGTATTTGGATATTTGAAATTTGATAGGGAAGGGGGGAAAACCAAGACGGGTGGGGGGTGTGGGGTTGGAGGGAAATGGGTACCAAGACATGTGAAAGGGTATCAATGTATGTGAATTAATGCACCTTCTCTCTGGCAAATATCATCTAACCCTTTTACTAATTACAATAAAAAAATGAAAAAAAAGAAAGTTGTAGTGTGTGGGGAGGATGATGGGGTCAAATACATTTTCTCTTAGAAATTTACCTCATCTGGTTGCCCTGGATTTTCCTGGCCTTCTTCTTAGAGAAAGTTCTGTTATACTGGATTTGTGGCTTGGCAATGATCTAGCATGTACATCTTCGAGTAAGACATCCACAACTTCCATGCCTGAGACTCGAGTTTCCTGACCTTTGGCAACAGCACAGCAACATCTTTCTTCCTCCTGAGCCACAGGCCAAGTGAGCTGGCTTGAGCTGGTTGTTAGTTACAGTGGCTTGGTTACCAGGGTTCCATATTCTGTTCCATTGTGAGGGAGGCAGGGTCACCTTTCAGGGCCCAATGACCAAAGATCCTTGCTCACAAAAGACCTCACCAAAGACATACTGGAGGCTGAATCTCTCCTCCAGTCTCACAATATACATGTGGATGTAGTATACAGCACACCTTATTTGTCCAATCCCAATGTCTTCCACTAGGCCAACTACCACTCTGGTCTCAGGCTCAAGGAGCCTTTCTTAGGTAACATCCACACTTAAGGGTCAATAATGCCCTCATCCTTTACAAAACATTTGTTTCACAGTTCCTTCTCTGCCTGCATTTTGCCCCTTGTCGAATTTTTTTGGTTTTTGCTAGTCTTGGGACTTGACCTCAGAGTGTGAACATTGTTCTTGGGCTTTCTTTAGGCTTTAGCTGTCCCACCGAGCCACAGCACCACTTGCAGCGTTTTCTATGTATGTGGTAATGAGGAATCAAACCTGAGGCTTACTGCTTGGTAGCCAAGGACTCTACCACTAGGTCAAACAGACAGGGCAGCTTGCACATATTTTTGACGTCAATCTACTAGGATATTATTAGCTGTCTGCATCCTAATCAATTTTTTCCTGATGATTAGCTTTGCTGTCATGTGTAAAAAATGCAAGAGGGAAAAACACAGAAGAATTAGTGAAATTAAAAAAAAGCATTAGACACAGTTAAGTGTTCATTCTTTGTAGGAGAAAGGATATTTGGATATGATGATGATGATGATGACTTTATAATTACTATGTCAGGGTTGAGAGTTTGGCATAGTGGTAGAGTGCTTGCCTAGCATCCATGAAGATCTGGGTTTGATTGCTCAGTACCACATAGATAGAAAATCTAGATGTGGCACTGTGGCTCAAGTGGCAGAGGGCTAGACTTGAGAAAACCCGAGGACAGTGCTCAGGCCCTGAATTCAAGCCCCAAGACTGGCAGAAAGATAAAAGAAAATAAAAATGCTTTTTACGAGCTAATTCACTCACAGCATTTGCTTCTGAAATCTTCGCTTCTGCATCTTGTGAAATACCCCTTTCCCTCAACGTAGACAAGAAAAACAGATCCATCCCATGGTCCACTGTGAGGCCACTGGTTGGGCTAAGAGCTAGTCGTGCAGCAACACATAAGTTTTATTCTAATACTTTCCAAACTTTGTACTCAAATATGCTACCTACTTACCAACTTATGTCACTTATCCTTATGCTATAACTTTTCTTCATTACTACAATATTCTTACACTCCTACGTTAATCCTCTTGCACCTCCCCTGACCTCTCTCATTCTTTTTTTCTATCTCTGGACCTCTGCTCGTCTTTCAACCCTTATACTGCACGGATCTACACTTGACGGCTGTTGAGCAATATTGTATATGTAGGCGGTTAATTATTCTCTAGGCTCAGAGGGACTTAAAGACAATAGAGATTGGATTGAGAGGCTTATTGTTTTGGGTATAAATCGCTTATCAGTGGTTGTATTAGGCTGGTCTGTAAGTGCACAAAAAGAAAGAGTGATAATACCAATCAAAACTTGTGTACATCTAGTGTCTGCCAGCTACAGAGGTCTAGGTTGGTTATATCTGAAATACTATAATCGTATTTAGTAGTAATCTTGCTCCCATTTTCAAATGGGCAGAACAAGAAACTCAAGAAAAATGTCAAATCAAGAAACAACATCCCCCACCCAATGTAAACAGACAATGGAACAGTCACTGGCAAACCTAGAGGAGAGTCTTCCAATTGCTACACAAATGCAATTGATAAACATCATTAATGAAAAATGTGAAAATATAAAGAAAGAGATAATGGAGGAAGCCATACCTGAACAAGAGGAAAGCAAAAACAAGGTGATAAGTGAAAAAGAAGAAGCCATAAAGGAGGCCATAATAAAGGTTTTTCAAAGAAACATGGATGAATTCAAAGAATCCACAAATAAAAACGTGACCAAACTCCAGCAAATGTCCAAAGAAAATAAAGCTACTGAGCTAACCACTCAACAGGAAATCAAGGAGATAAAGAAATCCATACATGATCTAAAACAAGGGATGCAAGGCATCAAAAGTGAGCAATTAGAAGCAAGGGAGATGAAAAATAAAGTAGATAGCTTTGATAGCAGGTTAGACATTGCAGAGGAGAGAATTTCCGTGGCTGAAGATAATTTAGGTATTATAAAGAACAGAAAATGAGTCGATCCAAATCTAGGAAATATGAGAGAGCGCTTCAGGAGGTCCAAGATACAATTAGGAAGCCTAATTTAAGGCTAGTTGGTATTGAGGAGGGCGTGGAGAAAGAGGTCAATGGTATTGGAAATATACTTCAGGGAATCATCTCAGAGAATTTCCCAAATATCCAGAAGGGCAGGCCCATCCAGATACGAGAAGCTTTTAGAACCCCAAACAGACCTGACCAGAAAAGAACATCCCACCGCCACATTGTGATCCGAATTGGATCAATAGAAACGAAAGAAAAGATCCTAAAGGCAGCCAGGGAAAAGGGATCAGTAACCTGTAAAGGCAAACCATTCAGAATAACCCCAGATGTCTCAGAAGAGACCATGCAAGCACGAAGTGACTGGAAGCATATATGTCATGCCCTTAAATCAAATAACTACCAACCAAGAATACTGTAGCCAGCTAAGCTCTCATTCATAACTGAGGGAATAATAAAAACATTCCATTCCAGGGAAAAGCTGCAACAATATGTCGAAACAAAACCAACACTACAGAGAATTCTCAAAGATGCTCTATACATAGAAAACCAAAATAAATGCAATATATGGAAAGAAATGGCACCTAAACAGCATACCGTCTAAGGACCACAAGAACTGTCAAGACACAGGCCCTACTAAAACTTTTAAAAATGGTAGGAACTAATAAATATCTCTCAATCCTAACTCTCAATATCAATGGACTTAACTCTCCAATTAAATGGCATAGGCTGTCTAGTTGGATCAAAATCAAGAGCCATCGTTCTGCTGTCTTCAAGAGACACATCTTACCCCAAAACAATGATCTTTTGAAAGTGAGAGGTTGGAATAAACTCTATCAAGCTAACTGCCCCCATAAACAGGCTGGAGTTGCCATCCTCATATCAGATACAATAGACTTCAAACTAAAATTAGTAAGAAAAGACAAAGAAGGTTACTACATACTACTAAAGGGATCTTTCCTCCAGGAAGACATAACGATCCTAAATATTTACACACCCTTTTGAAGATTCTCAAAAGATTGAAGATTCTGCCAGTGTAAGTTTGATTCCGGCATTGATATTAAATAATGCAATGAGTAAGGATTTATATTTGAAATATCACTGTTGACAAAATCTAACACACATTTGCTTAGTATTTGCTTTTGATTTCCCAAGAAGTACAGTACAGGCTAACACTTGTGGCATATATCGACTGGGAGAAATCATTCAGTATATGTGACTCATTTGAACAGGAGTCAGTGAAAGATACAGAAGCTGGATACCCATATTGTGATAATTTGTATCTTTTGCATATTTTGTGTTTGTTGTTAATTCCATTTGTAGTGTACATTTCTAGATAAAAACTTTTTTCCAAACAATTTGTTATTTCAACCGTAAAAAAAGACATTTATATGCCTGATAAAATTCACAGAATCCAATTTTTTCCATCTTATTTTTTGTTTTTTGGTTTTTTTTTGGTGGGTCATAGATCTTGAACTCAGCCTGGGCACTATCCCTGAGCTCTTCAGCTCCAGGCTACCACCTTACCCTGGAGCCAAGCCCCACTTCCCATTTTCTAAAGGTAAATTGGAGATAAGTGTCTCAGGTCTTTTTGTGCCAGGATGGCTTTAAACCTTGATCCTCAGATCTCAGCCTCCTGAGTATCTAGGATTATAGAAGTGAGCCACCACCCCATCATGCTCAGCTTTCTGGGTTTTTTTAAAACTCGGTTTAAGCACTGTCCTTCAGCTTTCCTCAAGCCTAGTGATCTACTTGAGCCACAGCACTACTTCTGGTTTTTTCTGTGTATGTGGTACTGCGGAATTGAACCTTCGTCTTCATACAAGCACTCTACAACTATGCCAAACTCCCAGCCCCTCCACATTAGTTTTTATGATAGATCTTTCCATGCATCCAGGTTGGCTAGAAATCCTTCTTGAGTTTCCCAAGATCAGGGAGTATAGGTGTGTCCCATCCTGTGTGGCTACATAACCATTGTTTAGGGTACAGTTCTCTCTTCATTCTACCCATCTAGAGCAATTTTCATCTTCCATGTATAATCATTAAACATTCAGCTCCTGTTCCTCTCTACTCCATTCTCTGGAACCATCGTGCTTTTTGGCTCTAAGGGTTTGTTGATCCTTGGAAGCTCTGGAAGGGAAAACATACCCTAGCTCTTCCTTTATGACTGCTGTATTTTTAGTTTACTGTAATCAAGATTCATCTGTAAAATATAGTAAAATGTTCTTCCTTTTCAATGCATTGTTTTGCATATTTCTATCTTTGGATTATTATTAATAGTTGTGAATGGATTCTCCACATATTTGTTCTAGTCTCTGCTTTCTCTTCCGTTAGGTACAAATCTAGAAATAGAAGTGTTGGACCATATTTCTATGTAATTCTATATTTAGTACTTTTTTAGCACTTTCCACGCAATTTTTGATTGTTTTATATTCCTTGCAGAACTATTCCAAAGTTCTACTTCTTCTCACTACCTTCCCAGTAATAGTTAGACTTTGAAAGATGTTTTTTTGTATGCGTGTGTGTGTGTGTGCGTGTGTTTGTGTGTGTGTATGTGGATCTTTTTGTTTAAAACTATATTTATATTAATATACTTAAAGTAAAGATTTCATTGTAATTTTAATTTTTCTCATGACTGTTAATATTGAACTTCTTTCTACATTTTGAACTACTATTTCTATATATTCTTTTTAGAAAATCCTCTCCAATCTCCAATTATTTTCCCTTTTTTTGTGGGGTAGTGGGGAAAGTCATGGGGCTTGGACCTTGGGCCGTGAGCTCTTTAGTTAAGGCTATTGTCCTACCCTGAGTATTGCCCCTCAGTTCTTCTGCTCACAGCTCCCAACCCCTCTTCTCATTATACAGAACAAAGGTCATCCTCAGTCTTTTTGAAAAAGTAAAACATACAGTAAATTTGTAGTATAAAACAGCAAGAAATAAATTTCTTGCCAGGTGCAGTGTCTTATACCTGTAATCCTAGCTACTCAGATATCAGGCTGATATCTAAAGATTTGGTTCAAAGCCAGCCTGGGCATTAGAAAGTCTATGAGACTCTCATCGACAGTTAACCACTAGAATATGGGAAATGGCACTGTGGCTTCATAGGTAGGGTGATAGCCTTGAGTTGAAGAGTTCAGGAACAGTGCCCAGGCCCAGAGTTCAAGCCTTACAAATCCCCCAGCCAAACAAAAGAAAAAAAAATTTCTTCCCCAAGTGATTATTATGCCAGCCATAGGACATTAACATTCTTGGTGTACTTCACAGTATTATTACTTGATACCCTAAGATTTTGCAATATTCTCAGAGTACCAGCATATGTCATAATATAATGTAGTTCCTTTTCAATGGAATAATTCCATTTATAACCTAAATCTACTCCCCTGACTTATTTTTTTGATACCACAATTGCTCTACCATGATATGCCACAAGCCATTAAACATTTTATGGTGGGTAATTGGAAAGGAGTCTCATGGAATTTTGTGCCAGGCTGGCTTTGAACCATGGTCCTCAGATCTCAGTCTCCTGAGTAGCTAGGATGACAGGCGTGAGCCACCAACACCTGGCTTTCCTTGTTATTTTTTTGTGGGTCTTGGGACTTGAACTCTGGGCCTAGGCACCATCCCTAAGCTTTTCAGGTCAATAGTAAGTCTAAACATTTAAGTAAAGGAATACAATTCCAACAAAAAAAAAGAATAAAATTCCAGACATGGTGTGTTTATAACTCAGTGCTAATTACTTGATGAAAATGTGCCATTCCAGAAGCTGGTGTCATTTGATGATGTAGCTGTGGATTTCAGCTGGGAGGAGTGGCAGCATCTGGACAATGCTCAGAGGACCCTGTACAGAGATGTAATGCTGGAGACCTACAGCAACCTGGTGTCCTTAGGTGAGCAAAAGTCAAATTCACTTGCAAGGCCAAGTGCCTTGTTATTTTGCAGATACGTGAATGTTTATGAAACTTTCAGTACTATCTAAATGAAAGATTCCAGGCCCTGAGAAGTATCATTACTTTCTAAAGAAAACCTAAGGTAATTTTGTACTCATTCTTCAGGATACCTTCAGGATACTTTGACAACAGTTCTAAATTATGTTTCCTCTAATGGAGACGACATTCCAAACTTACACAGTAATTGTAAGTGGATAAACCATCCAAATAGAATATATATCATTATTGGAAATAGGATCTACAAATCACTAAACAGTGAGTTTATAATGGAAACCTGGCACTAGGTGCAATGTTTCATGCCTGTAATCTTAAAATATTCAGGAGGAAGAAATCTAAGAATTCTAATTTGAAGCCAGCAATGGCATAAAAATTGCCATGAAACTCTATAACTCCAAGTAACCCCTCAAAAATGTTAGTGGAGTGTCAAGAGTTTGACTTTGTGGTTGAGTGCTTGCCTAGCATGCATGAAGACCTATGCATGTAAGTGGAGCTGGGACTCAAACTGGTATTTTTCTCGCCTTGAGCAAGACAGCTAAGTTTATGCCATACAAAATGAATCCAGAGCTGGGGAAAAGTCAACCATGGAGCCAGTGTGAAATGAGAAAAAAGATTTAATAGATAACTTGTGAGTAGGATGTCTGTGAACTTAAAGCAATGATGACACAGCATAAGCAATAATTCTCTACTGTTTCTAATTTACAGGTCCATGTGTTCCCAAACCTGTATTAATTGACAAGCTAGAGCACTGTGCAGAACTCTGGATAGGAAATTCCTCTGACAAGAATATCACAGGTGAGTGAATGCATCTTCATATTGATGTTGGAGCCTGAGCCCCATTGGTAAGTTCATGTTTTGATGTACTGATCAATAATATTCTTAGTTACCCTAAATCCTGTGTGGAACCTATGGAATTCTTTGTGAATGAATCAAGAATCATTTTCTTTTCCCAATCCTATGCCTGGTCTCAGGGACTGAGCATGGTCCTTGGGTTTTCTCAAGGCTAGCTCTCTACTTCTTGAGTCATAGCACCACTTCTGGCTTTTTCTTTGTATGTAGTACCAAGGAACTGAACCAGGTCTTTGTGCATGCTAGCCCAAACCCCCGGCACCAAGAATCATAGGGTGATATGTCGAATTCTATGTGGCAGTAGAGTTAAAGTTAGATTTCTCTGTAGAAATCACTGTGAAACAAAATAAAATGAGAAAGCCATGAGCCCGTGGCTCATGCCTGTAATCCTAGCTACTTAGGAGGCTGAGATCTGAGGATCAAGGTTCAAAGACTGACCTATCACAAAAGCACCTTAGACTCTTCTCTCCAATGAACCAATAGAAAATGAGAAGTAGGGTTGAGGCTAAAGACATAGGGCAGTAGCCTTGAGCTGAAGAGCTCAGGAAGAACAGCCAGGTCTAGAATTCAAGTCCTATGACTACAAAACAAGAAAGAAAGAAAGAAAGAAAGAAAGAAAGAAAGAAAGAAAGAAAGAAAGAAAGAAGAAAGAGTGAAGAAAGAGGGAAGGAAGGAAAGGAAGAAAGAAAGAAAGAAAGAAAGAAAGAAAGAAAGAATGATCTTTCATTTCTTTAAAATTAAGACTATAAATGATTGAGCAAACAAGGAATAAGTCAGGGCATTATTCTCTGATAAGGATAATATCTTTTTGCTGGTAGGAAGAGACTGGTATTCAGAACCAGATCTTTCCACCAGAAATTGAGCCTAGTGGTAGAGTGCTTGCCTAGCATGCACAAAGACAGAGGTTTGATTCCTTATTACCACATACATAGAAAAAGCCAGAAGTAATGACTTCATTGGTAGGGTTCTAGTCTTGAGAAAACCCAAGGACAGTGGTTAGGTCTTAAGTTTAAAATCAGGAATGGAAGGAAAAGAAAAACAACAAAGTTTCAATCAACATAAGAAAATTAAGTAGACAATGAGCTGGGGATTTTCTGGTCTTCCATGGTTCTGAGGGACAGGAGTTTTAGAAAAGGAATTTTTATAAGACTTCAAATGGAAAGAAACAAATTTCAAAATTCCCACAAATACCTAAATTGAGACTTTAGTGAGAAGTTGTAACTGAAGGGATATAGGTGTAAGTCCTTACTCTCAAGAATCATTCTTGCTTGGATCAAAGGCAAACAGACATATACACCAAACTTGTGGCCGCTGAATCTAGAAAAAATTCGTGTTCCTCACTTAATGGTTAATAAGCAAACAGCATTGAAACTGGCTAAGGTAATCCTATCTGCTACTCAGGACCTGAGACTCTTATCTGTAGTTAACTCTAGAAAAGAGTATGTGGGGCTGTAGCTCAAGGATAGGGGTTATAGTCTTCTGCTGAAGTGTTCAGGGACAGGGCCAAGGCCTATGAACTACAAAAAAAAGAAAAGAAAATAGAAGAAAGTTTTAAAAAGATGCAAACAGCACAATATTTAGATTATTTCTCAAAAATAAAAGAAAGGCAGCTATTCCTCAATGTATAAACAAAACAGTATTTCAAAAAAACAGCTGCAGGTATGCTATAGTTAGTACTCAGCTTAAAACTGTAGCAATACATAGATGGGTAATTTCAATAAATATTTCCTGTGATATAAAAAGAGAACTAAAACACAGAAAAACATTATTGGTCATTGTAAAATATCATTTTCTTAATATGTTAGGGAGAAAAGCATATATTTCTCACAAATCAATTTCCACTTTTATATTTTAAAATATCTAACACTTAGGATGGGAAAGTAAAGTCATTACCTTTACAGTAAGGAATATTTGTATCTCATGTATGTTTGTGTCTTTTTTTCTAGGACTCATTTTAGATGTCCAGGTAATGGAAAATGTGTTCAAGACTTGCCAGGAAAGTCCACATGAATGTCTATGTGAAGTAGCAGTTGCAAGTAGTATCGAAGTGGAGGAAAATGTGAGATTTGCAAGAACTTTAAATTTGAGCTCTACACATAATCTAGAGCTGATTAGTAATAACGGTAACAACTTAGGGGTGAGGACTGAGGAGTTCATTAAGTGTCAGAACATGCTTCTGTCTCCTAAGCCTGATGAGATGCATGCTGCATATAGATCTCGTATGTCTCCTGTTCTTAAAAATCCATCGGATATTCAGAGCATTTTATTCATGATTGTGACAGTCCAAAAGATCTGCAGTATCATAATTCTGTTCTCCCTGCCCAAGAAATTCTTCAGGGAGGGAGGAAAACTGCTAAATGTACTGTGTGATGAAAAATATTGTACTTAACACCGACCATCACTACACATTTGAAAATGTACACAGGAGAAACTCCTCATACATGTAGTGAATGTGAGAAATCTTTCAGTAATGAAATACGCCTTACAATACCTCAGAGCAAATATCCTGAGATATGTGATGCGTACATCAAGTGTGAAAATTAATTTCTGAGAAGTCAGACCTGACGCTCCAACCTCGATCTCCAAGAGAAGACAAACCTTATGAATATGAGGAACGTAATAAAATTTCTGCCCAGAATTCAGCTCTCAGCACACATCAGAGATCTCACACAGAAGAGAAATCTTATGAATGGGATAAATGTGGGAAGACTTTTAGACTGAAATCATACCTCACTTTGCACCAGAGAAGACACACAGAAGAGAAACCTTATGAATGTAACAAATGAGAAAAGTCTTTCACCCAGAAGATACACCTTCGAGTTCATCAAATAACACACACAGGAGAGAAATCTTATAAGTGTAATGAATGTGGAAAGTCTTTCCAAGGGAAGGGAAAACTTCGTGTTCATCAGAGAATACACACAGGAGTGTTACCTTATGAATGTAACCAATGTGTAAAGTCTTTCAGACAGAAATCTTCCCTCAAATTGCGTCAAAGAACACACACAGGAGAGAAACCTTATGTGTGCAACAAATGTGGAAAGACCTTGAAGTGGAAGTCATACCTTCATGGGCATTATAGAAAACACACAGGAGAGAAAACGTATGCATGTAGTGAATGCGGAAAGTCTTTCAAATGGAAGGTAAAACTCCATGTTCATCAGAGAATATACTCAGGAGAAACACCTTATGAGTGTAACATATGTGGAAAGTCCTTCACAAAGAAGCCAAACCTCAACATGCATAAGACAATTCAAACAGGAGAAAAACCTTATGAATGTAACCGATGTGGAATGTCTTTCAAATGGAAGTCTTCCCTCAAATTGCATCAGAGAACACACACAGGAGAGAAACTGTACGAGTGCATCAAATGTGGTAAGACCTTCAGATGGAAGTCACATTACAGGAGGCATAACAGAATTCACACATATTAGAAACCTTAGGAATATAATCAAATTTGAAAGTCTTTCGTGCAGTATTCACCCTTCAGGAAGCGTAAGAGAGTTCACACATATGAGAAGCCTTAGCAATGTAATAAATAGGAAAGACTTTTTAGTCTGTGGAAGAAAACTCAGCTTGTGTCACAGAACCAACACAAGATAAAACCCTTAATGAATGTAGCAAATGTTCAGTCTTTTTCCCAGAAGGCACAAGTCAAGATTTATCACTAAACACCCACAGGATAGAATCCTATGAATAAAATGAAAGGGAAATTTTTTTGAAGAACTCATAGTTGAGTTTGCATGATACCACACAGACACAGGATAAAAATCGTATGAATATAAGAATATGAAAAATCCATCATGAACGCATGACTAAGTATAAAATGCACATAGGAGAGAAAAACCTTATGAATATTACAAATGTGGAAAGTGTTTGACCTGGAAGGCATACTTCTGTGTTCATCACAAACCTGATTCCCATAGAAGAAAAGAAAACTAATGAATAGAACAAATGTGCAATGACTTTTAATCAGAAGTCAGTCTTCAGTACATTTCAGAACATACACAATAGAGAAATTCTGAGTAATGAAAAACATTTAGCTATATATAGAATCTCTGTATATGGGAGCATTAGGGTAAGTCTTCTAAACAAAGTCAACCTTCAGCAAGCATTAAGAGCACTCACAGAAGAAATAATAGCATGTAGGAAAACCTTTGTCAGAAACCTCTAAAAGCTGACTGTGTGGCTTAGTGGTAGAGTGCTAACCTATCAAGCATGAAGGCCTGGGTTAGATTCCTCAATACTACGTGGTAAGAGCAAGCCAGAAGCAGCACTGTGGTCCAAATGGTAGAGTGCTAACCTTGAGCAAAAGTAGCTCAGTCCCTGAGTTCAAGCCTAAGGATGAGAGAGAGAGAGAGAGAGAGAGAGAGAGAGAGAGAGAGAGAGAGGAAGAGAGAGAAAGAGAGAGACAGAGAGAGACAGAAAGAGAGAGAGAAAAAGAGAAAAGAGACAGAAAGTGAGAGAAACAGGAACTTCTAAATTGTACAGAGATAGAGAAGGAGACAGAAACTAATTTCTAAACTTTACAGTCTTTCTATTTCCTTACAAATTCGTCTATGTCATTCTTTCTGACAGAAGCACAGAATTCCATTGTGTAAAAATACCATATTTGATCTACTCATCAACTGACGGGCATCTGGGTTGGTTCCATACCTTTGCTATAGTAAATAGTGCTGTGATAAATGTTATTGTTCTAGTGAATTTAGTATGTCCTATCTGGACGATTGGCAAGTAGTGAAATTGCTGGATCACAGGGGAGCTCTATGTTTAGTCTTTTTGGGATACTGCCATAGTGCTTTCCATAGTGGTTGAACGAGTTTGCAATCCCACCACAGTGTAGTAGTGATCCCTCCTGGCCACATCCCCTCCAGCATAAGTTATTAGATTTCTGGATCTTGGCCATTCTAACTGGAGTGAGGAGGAAAAGGGAAAGAGGAACTGAAACTTTCTCTCCTTACAGATGACATGATTCTGTATTTAAAGAACCCTATAGTCTCTACTCCGAAGCTGCTTGAGCTTATATAAAACTTTGGTAAGGTAGCAGGGTATAAAATTAACCTTCAATGTCAACTGCCTTCTTATATGCCAAGAAACGAGAGGAATGAGGCAAGAATCAGGATAGCAACTCATTTTGCTATCAAAGAAAATAAAATACCTAGGAATTAACTTAGAATGTAAAGCACCTTTTTGATGGAACTATAAACCCTGGAGAAGGAAATTAATGCAGAACTGAGGAAATGCAAAACCTATGCTCCTGGTTTGGAAGGAGTAATATTGTAAAAATGGAAACCTTCAATCAATATCCCTATGTCATTCTTTAAAGAAACAGAAGAGGAAATCCAAAATTTCACTTGGAATAATAAAAGACCCCTTATAGTCTGTCTTCTTGCATGATACATAATGTTTAATCTCACCTTCTCCACCAAAATCTCACCTTTCTCATTGAGACATAGGTGGCCCTGTTTACTAGCAGCAAAGGCTCAAACGCGCAGTTTCAGGTGTCACCACTGCCTCTGTTACTGGATAGATCCAACTCTGTCATCGATTCTGAGGTCTGCTCTGGGAGTCTTGGTCACAAGTTGTTCTGTGGCATCTGCTGCCAGCCTCTGCCTATTTGCTACCTTTTCTCCAGCAGCCTACAACAGGGAATGAATTTCACGGACTGATGCTCTCCTTCATATGCAGGGCAGGATGAGCCCAATCCTCCCTCATCTTCCTCTTCCAATTTTTGGGAAAAAATGTGCTGGCAGAAGTCCTCAGGTGTGGCGCATGGCTGATCCACACTTTTAATCCAGGCTGGTCAGGAGGCCGAGATCTGAGTATGGAAGTTCCAAGTCACCTAGAACAGGAAAGTCTGATAGATTCTTACTACCAAAAATAAAAACAGCTGGGAATGGAGTTTGGGCTCAAGTGGTAAAGGGCTAGTCTTGAGTACAAATGCTTAGTGCCCAGGCCCTGAGTTCAGGCTCCAGCACTGCCAACAACCTCACTTTAGTGAGATTTTAGCTTTATCCATGTAGGCACATCTCACTGGAATCTTTGCTGGTAGAGATAGTCTTCATAATTTTGACTCAAGGTAAAGGTCCTCCTGGGGTAGTACACAAAAGATGTCACGGAGAGAGGAGCCCCACTTGCTCCAGGTTTGAAGATGGCATAGGTCAAGCCAGCATGGAGTTGGCACATCAGTCTTTTTCCTAGCACCACCTACCAGTGAATGTCAAATGACAGTGATTGTTGTGGGATTGTGTGGTTGAAGTGCCTCATTAAGGGCAGTGTTAGCACATCCAAACTTGGATACCAGGAATGCTGAAATCTCAAAGCTAAGATTTCTGTTGGCTACAGAAATGCTGGTGTGTCTGTTATTCACTAAAAGTTCAGGTGCAAAGATTCTGAAGCTTGATGCCATGTGTTTATTCCATTTAGTAAAATTATTTTAATGCACTGTATAAGTTAAAACATTTGATATGAGTCAGGGTTAGTGAAAACATTGTCCTTGAATTCAGGTGTCTGGCAGGGTAATGGGGGGTGTTGGTGGCTGGGACTATGAAGCTGGAGCTGCTATCAAACCATGGATCATGTTCCTCTTTGTCTGGGAGAAATGACTCCAAAGATGAAATTTGAATGGTGAGGAAAAGATGATGATGTACTCAGGAAATTTCTCCTTATCAAATGCTCATGTGGAAGTGGGATGGGGGCTGGGCATGTCTGAGGCAGAGCTTAAGGGGGCTTCTCATGGCGTTGAGAACGTTCCTTGCGACTTCAAGCATGCAGCGGGGTGTTTTAGATGACCATTGTGAGATGGATGGAATAAGACTGGAGACAAGATGAATGCTGGGATCCTGCAATGCTCTTGCATGAGTGGCTGGTGGCTCACCTGAAAGAACTAATTATGTCTAAAAAAGAAATCAGGAATTTGTTTTGATTAGATAATACCTGTAATCCGAGGCATATTCAGGATCCTGATCTTAGTATTGTGGTTTAAAACCAACCCAGCAAAGGGAAAAATGCATGAGACTCATACTCCCAGTTTAGAGCAAGAACAAAGATTGAAGTAGAGCTGTGGCTCAAGAGCTAGAGTGCTACCTTGAGCAAAGAAAAGCTAAGAAAAAGCTCCAGGTTTTGAGTTCAAGGCCAGGAATGAAAGAAGGAAGGTAAAAAAGAGAAGGATGTGAGGAAGGGAAATATATAAATGAAAGAGAGAAGGAACTAGAAATTTAAAACTAGAGAATATTTAAAAGTCATCAGTCCTTCTAAGAAAAGTGTTGGAGTATGGGTTCTATATGTGGTGAACTGGAAGCCCAGCAGTGACTTGTTAACCAAAGAGTCACCATGATGAGCAAAGGATAGAAATCTGCATGAGCCTCTTAGCGGATGGAGTGACAGAAGAGAACCTCAGCTCCAATCCCATAGTTAGAAGTATATAGAGATGGGGAAGTTGGCATCACCTTGATGTCATTGTGTCCATGGAGACTGGAAGCCATGGCTCTGTGAAAGCACAATGTTCTGGTTACTGAGCTGGGAGGCTGAGGAGAGCCAAGTCCTGGCCATGAAGAAATCAGAGTGGCAGCAGAGCAACTCTGCTGCAGTGTGTGCCTGCTTGGCTGTTCTTATTCTGTGGTGGATCAGGCCGGAGCGGGTGATAGTAACTGTTTTGTGGTCACAAGCCCTTCACCAAGAGCTTCCTCTGGGATCCTCATAAGCTACAGGGTGGCTGGTGGTGGGATGTGTGTGGGGTGGAAGTGACAGAGGGATGGACGCATGGCAAGGTGGGTGAAGAGATGAGAGGAATGATGAGAGCCCAGTTCATTGGTTTCCAAGGTTAATGGGTGGGAGGTAGAGAGGCATGATGGAGGAATGATGGAGGCAGGGGAAGGTGGTGACAGATTGAGGCCATCTGTAGTGCCAGCCTGGCCATCATCTGAAGCCCATAGGCAGCTTCCTGATCCTTCACTTAGTCCTGCTCCTTGTGGAGGGAATGTCACGTGTACCCAGAGCTAGGGGTGGGGCAATGTTAGTAGCACCTGGAGAACCATTGGCCTCTAACTGGGTGGGGGTGATTATGGCTCCCATGCTGGGTGGCCTGATAGCTATGGAACAGGTCTCTCCTTAGATACCACAGTCAGTGGCTGCTCTCCATCTAGGGTTAGGGCACCTGCTCAGCCATCAGGACACCCCATGCCAGGACAGAGGCCTACAATTCAGATGGCAGCACAGGGGTGAAGATGATCTCACCGTAGCCCTAGTTACATGGCTGTCCCTGCATGCAGGACAGGATGAGCTGGGGGAAGATGTTCTCTGTGTTTTTCCACAGCCAATCCCGGCCTCTTCTTGTGTCTGATTAGACCAAGAGAGTACCAGGTTCCATCTCATAGTCCTGGTTCTTTTTCTTTTACAGTCATGAGGCTTGAACTCAGGTCCTGGGTACTGTCCCTGAGCTCTTTTGCTCAAGGTTGATGCTCTACCATTTGAACCATAGTGCCATTTCCAGCTTTTCCTTTTCATGTGGATCTCTGATATGTCCAGTTCTGTGCCTGCAGGGAGGCACTCACCCCACAGACAGAGCCACCTCTGCCATGACTGTGACTGCCCACAACCCTCACACCCACTCCTTGCACACCCGTCGACTCCAGTTTTAGCTCCTCTTGGACTGGGTGTCCAGCCTAACCCTTCCTACACTCACAAAGGGTCTACAATTGTCTTCCCAGGGTCCTTTCTTCTGCCAGCCAGAGTACAGACTGTGCACATCTTGACGATCACAGAGCTCAAAGCCAAAGGCTGAGATGCAGAAGGGGGTGACCCAGTAGCTGCACAGGGCCCATGGATCATCCTGTGCATCCCCCAGCCTGTGACTTCCCCCACCCCCTTGGCAGGGAAGCTCCATGCCCACATCCTGATCGCTGGTCCCCTCCAATTCCATTCTCGCTTGGATTTTCCAGACTGTCTACCATCAGGATCTAAAATTCTATTCATCACTTTATGTCCTTATCACTGATTTGCTACTTTGGCAGGATCTCCCCGTGCCTGGAGAGTGGGCATGTCATGTACTCTCTGTGGAGAAGTTGCCCCAGGAGAAGAAATATGCACTTCATGTGAGTGTTGGACAGGGCAGGAGGGCTCCATAGGATCAGAAGCCACAGGATGGGTGCACATGGGGGAATGCTAGGGGCCCCAGGGGACAGTGGGAGTTAGGGCACAGTTGGTTCCTTCTGCAGGGTTGACACTGCTTCACAAACCCAACAGAATGAGGTTCACATTACAGATGTCAGAGACAGTGCAGATTGCCAATGGGCACAGGGGTCACTGTCAATCCCAGATGCTGGCTGCATGCTGGGATGCACGCAGAGATGTTTTCAAGATCAGATAATGAGGATGTTGCAGGGTGTAACCATTCTTTTCAGATGGCTCTCTAGCTCTCTTGAGTTTCATCTCTATCTTTGGCTTTTTCTTGGCAGTTAACTGGAAATGAGAGTTTCATGGACTTTCCTTTCTGGACTGGCTTCAAACAGAAGCTATGCACAGTTTTCAAACCATACCCTACTGTAGAAGGGAAGCTTGATCTGGTGCTTAACTGGATTGCACTTTGGCTCCGTTTGCTATGCCTCACGGGAGGGGGCTCATCATTTATAGACTAAGATCTCATGACCTTCAAAGCCAAATGCTACCTGAAAGTTCAGGGTCCCAGCCTATGTGTTGGGCCGGGGTGAATACATTCTCTGTTATGCTGGGTCATCAACCCATGTTTTAAGCTGGAAGTAGGCAGTGCCACATTTGATAAGAACATCTGCCAGAGATTGTAACCTCATGAAAGCAGATTCTAAATTTGTATTCCATTTCCTGTGGTGGAGAAATCCCCTCCAACTTAGACAGGCTCACATCCACCTGCAGGTCACACTCCTAATGCACCCTTGAGTGTCCTCATGGTATTGGGATCTAAGTTTGTAGGGAATGCTGCTTTAGTCCATGAATTAGCTGGACAAGTGATGACAAACGTGTTGTGGATTAATATGAGAACAATTTAAGAAGCCCTGGAGGAGCATCAACCTGACCCTCTGTGGTGCTATAAATCTGATAGGATGTTCCAGACTGAGAAACAATCACATGGCTTTGTGTTTGGCATCCAGACAAGTGAGTGCATGTCTTAGCTGTCAGCCAATACAGAGGAGAACATGAATAAGTGGGTGGAAAGCATCTGTCAGACCCCTGTCTGGGGGAAGGTGGAGAGAACATAGGAAGGTAGATACCATGGCTGTGGTGGGGCCAAAAAAAGGGTAAAAGAGGCAAAGGAACCAGGTACTGGTAGCTCAAGACTGTCATCCTAGCTACTCAGGAGTTTGAGATCTGAGGATCACAATTCAAAGCCAGCCCAGGACAGAAACTCCATGAGACTCTTATCTGCAATAAACTACTGAATGCAAGAAGCTCAAGCTCAGTGACAGCATCCAGGCCTAGCGTTCAAAACCGAGGACTGGCAGAAAAAAGTATCAAAGGACAAGAAGCTGGCCAAAGGTTAGAGGGACTCTATCTTGACAAACAATACAATGGTAAGTTGCACTCAGAAGACTTGCACAAAATCTGGAAATGCCTGAGACCTATCTATGTATGTTTCCTGTTTGTCTAAATACATATGTTTATGCATTAATATATTAGTATAGAGAGACAGATCAATACATATGACTATACATATATACATAGCCAGACACTTATGGGTGGGTGGTATACTGTGTGAGAGTTTGTGTTTGTGCTTTGTGGATGGCTATCTCTGTTTAAGAAAGATAGAAAATATGTAAATATCTTTAAAAAAACTTGAAAAAAATATAGAGAGACATAAGCTCTTGAGGGAATCTGAAATGACAAGATTATTCACAGGCACGTTTATCCTTATGGATTCCTCAGCAAGTTTTAATTTTTTTCATTATTTTCTTTCTTTTTTTGAACCAGTGCTAAGGATTTCTCTCAGGGACCAGGTGCTGCCAATTACTAATTTTCTCATGGCTGGTACAAGAGGAACTGAGCCACAGTTCCACTTTTGCCTTATTTATTCGTGCTTAACTGAAGATAAAGATTTCTATCAGTGACTTTCTTTCAGGGGCTGGATTCTAACGAGGATCCCCAGACCTCAGGCTTCTCTATAGCTACAATTAACAATATGAGAACCCAGCACTGGGTTCCAATGCACAGGGCAAGAAATTGAGTGAATCTCTCAACTCCAATTAGCTATAATAAGCTACAAGTGAAAGACCAATACCTTTGAGGAAAAGATGCTGAGGGTTATCACACAGGCCCTATGAGTAAGCCCTAAACCCTGTACACATGTGTGCATGCACACATTGGCAGATACACACACACATGCACACACACATTATCTCAGGCAATATTGTATTTTGAATTAATATCCAAAGATTGGACAACAGGATAGGAAGTAATGAAATCTGTTTTTCTTGTCTACATTGAGGGAAAAGGGATAAGTCACAAGATGCAGAAGCGAAGAATTCAGAGGCAAATGCTGTGAGTGAATAACTTGTAAAAAGCACATTTCTTTTCTTTTCTTTTCTTTTGTTTTTTCTGGGGCTTGAACTCAGGGCCTGAGCACTGCTCTTGGCTTTTCCCAAGTCTAGCCCTCTGCCACTTGAGCCACATTGCCATATGGATTTTTATATCTGTGTGATATTAAGGACTCAAACCTAGATCTTCATGGATGCTAGGCAAGCACTCTACCACTGGGCCAAAGTCTAAACCCCGATTTAGTATTTATAAATAGTCATCATCATCATATCAAAATATCCTTTCTCCTACAAAGAATGAACACTTATCTATGTCTGTAAGACTTTTTTATGTCACCAATGCTTCTGTGATTTTCCCACTTGCATTTTTAAAGATGACAGCACAGATATTCATCAGGAAGAAAAATAGATTAGGATACAGAAACCTAACAACGTCCTAGTACATTGAAGTGAAAAATATGTGCAAGATGGCCTGGGTCTTTCATCTATTTGTAGAGTGCTTGGCTACCACACAAAAAGAGTCCGGTTTGATTCTGCAGTACCATATACATAGAAAACTCTGGAAGTGGTGCTGTGGCTTGGTGGGACAGCTATAGCCTAAAGAAAGCCTAAGAACAATGGTCAGGCTCTGAGGTCAAGTCCCAGGACTAGCAAAAAAAATGTGCAAGAGGCAAAATGCAAGCTGAGAAGGCACTGTGAAGCAAAATGTCTTGTGAAGGCTAAGGGGAATAGTGACAGTTAAGTTTGGATCTTACCTAAGAAAGGCTCCTTGAGCCTGAGACCAGGCTAGCACTTACGCCTAGTTAATGACTTGGGATTTGAACAAAAAGGTGTGCTGTTTACTACATCCATATGTGAGGTGGGAAGGGAGATTCAGCCTCCAGTATGTGTTTGGGGAGGTCTTCTGTGAGCAAGGAGCTTTGGTGATTGGGCCTTGAAATGTGACCCTACCTCCCTCACAATGGAACAGAATATGGAACCCTGGTAACCAAGCCACTGTATGTGACAACCAGCTCAAGTCAGCTCCCTTGGCCTGTGGCTCAGGAGGAAGAAAGATGTTGCTGTGCTGTTGCCAAAGGTCAGGAGGCTCGGATCGCAGGCATGACAGATATGGATGTCTCACTTGAAGAAGTAGATGCTGGATCAGGGCCAAGACAAAATTCCAGTATATCAGGCATTTCTCTAGGAAGAAAGCCAGGAAACTCCAGGGCAACTCAGATGAGGTATATTGAGAGGAAACCTATTTGAACCCATCAACCTGCCCACAAACTACAACCTTCTTGTGTGCTTTCAAGTGACTATACTGAGATTAGAGTGTGTCATTTCCAATCTACTCTATACCAATTTCTCAGTGTGAAGTGTGGTCCCATTCCTACGTTTGAAATATCCACTGTTTTGCCAATACAGTGTGATGGTAAGTCAGCTCAGACTCTGAATGAGCCTTGTAACGTATGGATCCTGGAGGAAGGCCTGTTGGAGATGCTGCTGACAAAGCTGATCGCTGCCTACCAGAGAGGTGATCTCTTTTACGTGTTAAAGTTCCTGCACAATTTCAAATAGTGGAGGACAATGTAGTAGTTGCTGGAAATTCTCTTGAAAAAAGTGAGTGTTCCCACCCAAACCCAGGTTTGCTCACCCCACCTGGCCAAGCCTTGGAATACTTGGATCCTCTCTGAGCCTGTTTGGTTCACTGGGGTGTTCACAGGGGAGCTAAGCATGATACAAGTGCACAAACTACTTCATTATGACTGGGAAACCATGCCATTTCATTTCCCTCACAAGCTACTGGAGTCTCAACAGTGTGCTTACTGAGAAGTTGGATTTCAGGCATGAGTAAGTGGCTCCCAACTGCAGCCCTCACCTAGGTGACATCCTAGGAAATCCCATTTCCCAGTAAGAAATGAGGTGTCAGTACTAATGGCGGAGGCCTGTGAAATACTGGAGTCAGAGGAAAAGCTGGGGGCTGAATCACTTTTGAGCCATCAGGGAGGGATTGTGATAGCTTTGCCTGTTAGAACCTGAAAGCATTTACATTTTGGTGTGTGGTCCAGTGCTGCCACTTGAACCTGAACCCAGGTATAAATGCCATCCCTTTGGTGTTCAAAAATTAGCACTGTACCATTTGAGTCATAGGTCAAGTTCTGGCTTTTTGCTGCCTAATTGAAGACAAGTGCCTTTAGACTTTTACTGACTAGACTGGCTTTCCACTGTGATCTTCAGAGCTCAGCCTGCTGGGTGGCTAAGATTAGAGGAATGAGCATTTAGTTCTTTATTTAGAGCATTCACTTATTGATTTATTTAGAGCATTTACTTAGTTAATTTAAGGTGCGTTTACTTTGGACAGATGCATAGAGGCCTCTCTCAGAAGCTTCTGGAAGTGGGGTGTAAAAGTCATCCTGTTCTCGAGTGTCTCTTACCCCCCTCCCAGCACATAAGTGCACATCTCTGCAGGACAGCCACAGCATTAGAATCCTGCAAGAAAGGGGCTTTGGTAAAAGGCTCAGGATGGAGAGAGAAGGCTCTCACTTTCCTTGTACCGAATGTGCCCACAGCATCATGTGTTCCATCTATACGATGTGAATGGACTTCTACCCGAGTGATTTCTACGAGTTCAAGAACTGCCACACCCTGACACAACTCAAGCTCTACATGAGGCTCCACATGTCGGCTTTGGACCTGCTCTTCTAAACACAAACTTTTTGACCAGCTGGAGGAATATGTGACCAGTAAGACCAAGAAAAAGTAGAAGTCCTGGTGTGGGTGCCTCAGAACCTGTGAGTAGGAAGCCCATGTGGTCTAGATATTGGTTGGCCCTTACTTCTACAGAGCTTGGCAAAATGCCCTTTATGGGTGGTGTCAGCCAGGTAATGTCTGTCCTCTGAAAGGACTCGGGAATAAGCACTCATTAGAAAGACCCTACACCTCCTCAGTGTTAAGTCCAAACTCCAGTTCTACAGGTTCCTCCATTAGATCCTCATGGAAGTTGAGTGACACTTCAACTTGCAGAGTCCACTCTGTCCACTCTGTACCTATTTCTATTCTTACGTTTGGGTCATCGTGTAAGAGCTTATCCTGAACTCCGGATGAAAAACCCACCAATGGAGCTGGTGAATGATGCACTCCAGAAAGCATGGGCCTTCTGTAGAAATTACTAAACAGGTTTAGAGTCCTATGGATATATCTTTTGCTCTGAACCCCATGTGTGACACAGTTGAACCTGCAGATACTATGGAGGAAGAAAAAGAGCAGCCAGATTTCCTTCCGTTTCCTTTCACACTCCACCCAGAGTCAGTCCATCTGAGTCAGAGTAACACTCCACTTATTGTGCAAGCTGAAGGGGCACACGCTGGGCTCATGGAAAATGTCCCCATGGGAAACAGCAAGTGTACTCTCAATACTGGATTCATTGGAGGAAAATGAATCCATCCTCACAGAATATCCAGACCCATCCATCTCACTAAAAGAGACTCAATCTCCATTCGACAAACCAGAATCCATCCCCCTCTTAACTCAGGAAGGACATTCTGTTTCTCATGAGGAAGGAGACCCTTCTGAGGACTCGGAAGTAGAATTACTGTCTGAAGGCAACTTGGAGGCCAGTCTGGATTTAGAGCTTCCCTGTCCCCTTCCTAAAAAGACGTCTCTTTATCTTGCTCTCATGATTCTTGTCAAGTATTCATTGTATTTACTTTGCTAACTATTAAACTCTCATTGTTAATATTATGGTGTGCAGTTCTTCAGTGCTTATTATACTGTGTTTTATTTTCCACTTATAATGTGAGACCTCAGACACATAGGTCCTGGGTGGGCCAAAAACCAGACAGGTCTGGTCCCATAGAAGACAACCTTACTGGATATACAGGGAAATATGAAATGCATGGAATCACCAGGAATCCAGGCCAGGCCTCCATGGAAAGACAAGTCAGCTACCAAAGCTGAAGGACAGAGCAGATGCCTGGAAATGTGTTTTGTCAATCGGGAGAAGTGCCAGAGTAACTGTAATATTATGTGGGACTCTGTTCTGTGAGTTCAAGTCTGTTTATATATCCATTGTGCTTTGTACAAATATTTAAGAAAATTAAAACTCCACAATAGCATCAAAAATCTACTTTGGCTTTTAATGTTGCCTAGTTGTAGAGTGCTCGCCTTCTATACAAGAAGACCTTGATTCAATTCCTCGACACTGCATACACAGAAAAAGCAGATGGGGCACTGTTGCTCAGGTGTAAGAGTGCCACCCTTGAACAAATGTGGCCAAGGACAGTTCCTGGTCCCTCAGTTCAAGCCGCAGGACTAGCCAAACAAGAAATCATACCATTTTCCACACATTTGGAAATAAATCTGATTTATCTAACCCTACTTCTTTTTTGCCAGTCCAGGGTGTGTGCCACCAAGCCAAACTACTGGCCCCCAACCTTACTATTTTTAATCATTTAATTTTTTACATAATCATATTTCATGCTGTCTGTATTAATACCATAAACAGTATGCTTAGTGTAATAATGTTAAAGGTAAAACATAAGAAATTAATAACTAAAATTCCTTTTATATTAGTTTTATAGCATTACTACAATTTTATGAGAAAAATTACTTAGAATGTTTATTTTAGAGTTCAAGTAATCCATTTTGATAAATATATCAACCTACATCATTTATTTGAACACATTTTAAACTATTTTTTTCAGGAATGAAAATACATATATATTTGTTGTAAATGAAATTTATGACTGGGGGGAAAGGAAAGAGAAAATGGGGGAGGGGGTAACAGTGTTTACAAGAAATGTACTCATTACATATGTAACAGCAATCTCTTTGTATATCACCTTGAACAACAAATTTTTTGAAAAGTACAATAAGTTTAAATGTCTACTTTGGGCAGAATTTTTTTTTGCCAGTACTGGGCTTAGACTCAGGACCTGAGCACGATCCTTGTTTTTGTTTTTGTTTATTCTTAAGGCGCAAGTTCTATCACATGTGCCACAGCACCACTTTTATCTTTTTTTTATCAATGTTGTGCTGAGGAATTGAACTTGGGTCTTCATTCATGCTCGGCAAGAACGCTTCCACTAGGCTTAACTTATGGCCCCAGTGGGAAGGAAGTTTTCCATAAAATATGTAGGAAATATGTACACTAAGGAAAAGCCATCAAAAATAGAAGAAAAATTATATACTTAGATAACAACATGCCAGTATTATGGCAGATCTCTGTAATTCTAGCTTCAAGAGTGGCCTATTTGGACCGGGAGTTGGCTGGCTGAAGTAAAGTGCTATCCTTGAGCAAGCCCTAGGATAGTGCTCTGGCCATGAGTTGAAGCCATAGGACATGCAAAAAATAATAATTTAATGCCCGTGACTGGTGGCTCACCCTGGTAATCCTAGCTACCCTGGAGGATCGAGGTTCAAAGACGGCCCAGGCATAAAAATCTGTGAGAATCTTATTTCCAAATAATCCAGAAAATTCAAAATGACAATGTGCCTCAAGTGGTAGAGCTCTTGACTTCAAGCCCCATGAGTGAAAAAAAGAAAAAGAAAAAGAAAGCCCTTATCTAAGGCTGGAGTGCACACTAGTGGTAGTTTGCTTGCCTAGTATGCACAAAGCCCTGTGTTCAATTACTCTGTACCACTTACACCAAAAAAAAGCTGGAAATGATCTCAGAATGTTGGGTTCTGAGGATCACAGTTCAAAGCCAGGCCAGACACTAAAGTGCATGAAACTGTTTCTTCCACTTAAGCACCAGAAAACCAGAAGTGACACTGTGGCTCAAGGTGTTTAAGGTTGTAGCCTTGAGCTGAAGAGCCCAGGGACACTGCCCAGGTGCACAATTAAAGTCTTACAACCAAAAGAGAGACAGAGAGAGAGAGAGAGAGAGAGAGAGAGAGAGAGAGAGAGAGAGAGAGAGAGAGACAGAGAGAGACAGAGAGAGAGAGACAGAGACAGAGACAGAGACAGAGAGACAGAGAGACAGACAGGCAGACAGACAGAGACAGACAGACAGAGAGACAGAGACAGAGACATCAAACAGTCAGGCACTGCTGGCTGAAGCGTGTAATTCTACCTACTATGGAGGCTGAGATTGGAGGATCTTGGTTCAAAGCCCAAAGCCAGCCTGGACACATATGTTTGTGAGACTTACATCACCAATTAACTACCAGAAACCAAAAATGGAGCTGTAGAGGAAGAGCGCTAGCCTTGAGCTGAAGAGGTCAGGGACAGTCCAGGCCCAAAGTCCAAGCAACATGACGAATCAATAATAAAAAAAAGAAGATAGCTAATAGTAATGATGAATAATTTTGGGCTGGGAGTTTGGCCTAGTGGTAGAGTGCTTGCCTAGCATGCACGAAGACCTGGGATCAATTCCTCAATATCACATACATAGAAAAATGCTGGAAGTGGTGCTGAAGCTGAAGTGGTAGAGCCCTAGCCTTGAGAAAATATAAGGACAGTGCTCAGTCCCTGAGTTCAAGGCCAGGACTGGCCAAATCAAAAGTAGTAGAGCACTGGCATTGAACTGAAGATCTGAGGAACAGCCCAGGCACAGAGTTCAAGCACCGCAAACAACAACAACAAAATCTATGAAATGGCAGTGGTGGATGTAAGCTAAGCAAAAATAGAGTAGAAATTGGTAAAATACATATTTGTGTGTAAGCAAAATAGCCAGACTTATGCATTAGAACAGGATAGCAACTTGAAAAAAAATTTTGTTTTCCATCTCACTAGGTCCTGTATCTTAATTTATTCAAGTAAGTAAAATGCTGGGTTTTATAATCATTGCTCTGAATATTAGAAAATCATAATATCTCTCATTAACCAACAAAGACCAGGAACTGGGGCTTCGTTGAAATGGCAGAGTATCAGGCAAGAGAAGAAAAAATTGAAGTAAGAACTTGAAGTTCTTGATCCAGAACCTGCATAGTAACAGAGCAGCAGCCTGGTGATGGTACCTCACACCTATAATCTTAGCTACTCAGGAGGCTAAGATCTGAGAATCAAAGTTTAAAGCCAGCCAAAGTACCCAGTTAACTGCCAGAAAAACCAGAAGTGGCACTGTGGCTCACAGATTAAAGCACTAGCCTTGAGCTGAAGAGCTCAGGGACAGTGCCCAGGCCCAGAGTTCAAGCCCCACAATTGACAAAAATCAAACAAGCAAACAAAACTCACAAAGAAGCCTGCAGACCACAGTGGTTCTGCTGAGTCTCTTCTCTATGGGGATCAGGAAACATTTCACTTTTTCTGTCTCTTCCCATCTCAACATTCATACTAAAATAAGACTGTGTTGAAAGTTTCAATTTATAAAAATGTTTTTCATGAAGCACCCTGAAATATTCATCGCTTATATCTCAATTGAAGATAGTTGATTTGGGGCTGCATTGGTACAGTGCTAGCCTTGAGCAGAAAAGGTCAGGGATAGAGCTGAAGCACTCAGTTGAAGACCCAGTGCCAACACACAAAAGAAATTATGCACTTTATACATATTTTCTAATTTCTTAATGAATTTTTCAGTCTGTATAAATATAGGGTACATTCCTTGTTACTTAAGTAAGATTGCTCTTTTTTTTCTTTTTGCCAGTCCTACGGCTTGGACTCAGGGCCTAGACATTTTCATTGGACTCGCTTGCCCAAGGTGAGTGCTCTGCCTCTTGAAACACAGCGCCACTTCTAGCTTTTTTCTGAATATGCGGTACCGGTGAATAGAACCTAGGTCTTCATGCATTCTAGGTGAGCACTCTACCATTAGGCTACATTCCCAGGCAGTGAGATTCCTCTTACAGTCATTGTATGTTCACAGAGTTTGATCTCACACACTGTAGGGCCCTGGTTGGCTTTGACCTGTGATCCTAAGCCCTGAGCCTCCTAAGTAGCTGAAATTAAGTTGTGAGCCAGCATGATGGCTTCCATTCTTTTTTCTACAAAAATATATGTGGTTATCTAAAATATATCTATAGCTGAAAAAAATGAATCTCTCCCAAACAAATCTTCAAAGAAACAACCATCCTATTAAAAGGTGGGCTAAAGACTTAAAAGAGTATTCTCTGAAGAAAAAATTAAAATGGGCTTTAGACACATGAAGAAATGCTCCATATCTCTAGCAATAAGGGAAATGAAAATCAAAACAACTTTGAGATTCCACCTGACTCCAGTCAGAATGGCCATTATCAAAAAATCTAATAAGAGATACTGGTGGGGAAGTGACCAGGTGGGATCACACCTACACTGTTGGTGCGAGTGTAAACTCGTTCAACCACTAGGGAAAGCAGTGTGGTGGTTCCTCAAAAGACTGAACATAGAGCTCCCCTATGATCCAGCAAATCCACTACTTGGCATCTACCCAATTGTCCAGAAAAAAGGACATACTAAAGCCACTACCACAATGATGCTCATTGCAGCACTATTTACCATAGCAAAGATATGAAACCAACCCAGATGCCACTCAGTAGATGACTGAATCAAGAAGATGTGGTACTTATACACAATGGAATGCTATGCTGCCATCAGAAGGAATGACATCGCCCCATTTGTAAGGAAATGGAAAGACTTGGAAAAATTCATATTAAGTGAAGCAGCCAGACCCAAAGAAACATAAGCTCAATGGTTTCCCTCATTTGTAATAATTAGTTCACATCTAGGACTCTCCTAGCAGAGGATTACAATAACTCAAAAACCTAGGTATATAAGGTCATATAGGATGAGGCTAAATGAAAGGATCTCTAGGATATGGGAACAAGAGCTATATCTTGTGTCATCGTTGCTCTTAATCTTGTGTGATTTTTGTCCTTAATCTACTATGTTATTTCTCATCTCTTATTTTGCCCTTTGGTTAATGTCAGATTGTTACTGTATCTGATTTTTCCCTGGCATATTGTATATATGTTCATTTGTTTATGTCAAATAGGAAAGGGAAGGGGGGAAACAAGATGATTGGGAAGGGGAGGGGAGAGGGAACTGGGGACAAAAACATGTGGAGTGGAATAAATGTGTGAGAAGTAATGCAGTCCACTACCTGTAAATGTAATCGTAACCCCTCTATACATTACCCTGAAAATAAAAAAGAGACTATAAAAATATCTGTAGAAAATGAGGTTGGATGATGGAAACAACCAGATGCCCTACTACAAAAAATGTGATACACGCACACGCACACACACACACGCACACACACACACACAAACGCACACACACACAATGGAATGATATATAGCCAACCGACAAGATAAAATAATGGCATTCTCGGGGAAGTGGATGAAAAGGAAAAAAATCATATTAACTGAAGTAAGCCAAACTCAAAGGAACATAGGCCCAAGAGTCTCCCTCATTTGTCAAATTCAGTAGAAACCTTGGGCTCTGCTACCAGAGATTTACAATAGAACAAAATCTAGAGACATCGTGACAAATAGTATGACACTAAATGTAAGGACCTCCAAGATAAAGAAACAAAACTCATATAATGAGTGATTGTTGTCCTTAATGAACTATGTGATCTCTTATCTCTTTTGCTATCCCTTGGTTATATCATATTGTTACAATATTTCACCTTGTTTTCTGATATATTTCATATGTGCCTAATTGGTTATTTGAAATTGGATAGGGAAGGGGAGAAATGAACATGAATGGGGGTAGGGGAAGGGAAATGGGAACCATATCATTACATGGGGTATCAAAGTTTGAGAAGTAATGCACCTTCTATCTGGTGAATATAATGTAACCCTTCTATAAATTACAATAAATATAAATATATAAAAAGAAGATCTGCACAGAAAAAAATAATAATGGCATTTTTGGGGTAGTGGATGAAATTAGAGTGAATCCTGTTGAGTGAGATAAGTCAAGACCAAGGAACAAAAGGTACATGATATCCTTAATATATGGATATTAGTTTCAAACAGTAGTAGAGCGATGATTGAATAGTTGATACCCAAAGTTCTGGACATAATTTTGGAGATATAAACATAACTACATAGACATAAAAATCTAGGATAGACTATACACTCTATAGACATGTGTTTTATTATAGATTAATCTGTATCTATGACATACAAAGACTCAGCTTAATTTTTACTATATTCTAAAATCTATGTGCCAGTGATTGTATAGCGATTCCCTTCTTGAATACTTGTTGGTTAAACATGACATTTGAAATATGATGTAAAATTCAATGTTAATAAATTTTTTAAAAAAGAGGCTAGAGGTAAATACCACTAATGTACTTGCTCTAAGTGGTACAGAAATTTTCTTAATGAATCAAGGGGTTTTATTACATCTTTATGCAATTATTTTAGTTCTGAGTGTTCTACACTCAATGATACTTCTGGAAAGATGATATAGCTGACTGTGTAGATGGTATGAAGACATACTGGCCTAAACGTAGAATAAAGCATTGGTAAGTGGCTGTTAGCTGTCCAGATTCTACTGGAATATGTGGAATGAATTTATTAAGCACAATGCAGGCTCTTAGTCAGATCAGGATCAAGATTATGTGGTTCCATCAGATGAATGAGGAAAGATCAGAAAAATCTACTAAGATATCCAGATATACTTTTTAAACTAAGGTATCTGGACTCCTTTTTTTTGTTTCTTGGTGGGGAGGTTGAACTTTGGACCAGGGCAAGGTCTCTTAGTTCTTTTTCCCCAAGGCTAATGCTGTACCAGTTTTAGCCACAACTCCACTTAGTTTTTGGGTGGATAAGTGGAGAGTAGAATCTTACAGTTTTTTTTGTTTTCATTTTTTATGCTTGCAAAGGCTTTGAATCACCTTCTCCCTGGCTAGTAGAATGACAATTATGACCCTCCAGCGCCTGGCTAGTGATTTTTTGAAAACTGGACTTTATTCCAAATCACATAACTGGTTCCTAGCAAAGTTTTGAAGACTGACTTAAATGTGACAGATTTTTGTCACTTGGAGACACTCTGTGCTGAACGTTAGAAATCTACCAGCTGAGTCACAGTGGCACTTCCAGTTTTTTGTTTATGTGGTGCTGAGGAATGGAATCCAGGGTTTCATACATGCTAGGCAAGCTTCATTTTCAGCCCAAGGTTTTATGTTTTGTTTTTTCAGTGTTGTTGCTTCTAAGGTACTGTATGATGTTCTTTCATTTTCTTTGCTTTTTACCTCTTTTCTTCTTTTTCCCTTTAGTTTTATTCTCTGTAGTCACTGTGTTGAATTCGGGTACCCTGTGTCTTGTACATAGGTTTATGTGATTTGGGGAATGGAGAGGGTATAATAAAATGGTAAAAAAAAACAAACAAAGGAAAAAGGGTGAACCAATTGAACAGTGATACTTGGAAGACACTAAACGGAAATGAACTGAACAATCTGGGTGGAGAGGGGGCTGAGGGTAGGAAAACAGAGAAAAATGAGGGAGGGGATAACAATTTTCTTAAGAAATGTGTTCATTACTTATGTAACCGTATGCCAACTATATATTGACTTAACAAAATAAATTAACTTAAAAAATAATTTAGCCGGGTATGGTGGCTCACACTTGTAAATGTAGCTACTCAAGAGGCTGGGATCCAAGGATAGCAGTTCAAAGTCAGCCTGGGCACTGAAGTCCATGTGACTCTTATCTCCAATTAACCACCAGAAACCCAGAAGTGGCCCTATGGCTCAAGGGATAGGGCAGTAGTCTTCAGCAGTCCCATGACTTGAATGATGAATGATACTAGCCAGGCTCTGTGCGCTCACACTTGGAATCCTATCTACACAGAATCAGGTTTGAATCCAGCCCAAACACATTGCATGATATTCTGATTTACAGTTCATTACCAAAAATCTGGAAGTGGAGCTGTGGATAAAGTGGTAGAACACTAGCCTGAAGCAAAAAAAAACTTTTAAGGACAGTTCCCAGGCCCTGGGTTCAAGTCCCAGGACTTGCATAAAACAACAATATGTGACGCTGAGTCCTCCATCATTTGGTGTTATAGTTCAATATTCTTGATATGCGTCTTAGAAATTAAGTCCCTAGCAAATACTCTCCCCTGAAATTCTGCTTCATAGCTGATTCATAGAATTTCAGCATCATTACTATCACCTACCAGTTAGCATAGCAGTCTACTACTGAAAATTTGAAGAAAACTTTTGAGTAATCCTAATAAATCTGTGTATCATCTGCACACACATCAAATCAGCAGGAGCTATGTTCTACTATTATATAAATGTATTTAATCCCTTCTTGACTTAATGAGCCTTAAAGAGTAAAACATATGAAGTAGTTATGAAACTAACAGTCACCATTCTTCTACCTAATATTTTAATATAAGTTTATAAATGCAAGGACTATTCTGAAGTGTGCAGAAGATAGCTTCTAATTATAATATTCTCATGAGTATAGTTTTTAAGAAACATGTTGCTTGCTTTGGGAAAGCAAAGGCAAGGAAAAATGATATAAGTAAGTTCCCTATTTATCAGAAGGAAAATACTATTGGGTTTAGATCAACTTCATTCATTCCGTGCTAATGAAACAAATATTTGCAATTCCTGAGGCCAATCACTTCATTGTGATTCACAATCAGCCAGCTTAGATCAATCTTCCAAAATAGGAAAGGAACAAATGAGAAGCAATTAAGGTTTCCAAAATGAACCAGGTGGTGGTGGCAGCTCACACTTGTAATTCTATCTACTCAAGGCCTGAAATCCAAGGATCTGGATTAAGTCTGTCTGGGATGAAGATATTACTGTCTGTAACATCATCTCTGTTATCACACCCCAGCTGATACACTTTGCCCAACAGGTTCCAAACACCAAAGTCCATCTCCTATCTGAAATACTACCAAACGTACTCACATATTATTTCCTCTTTGGGAGATAGTTGAAACATGTACCAGAAACATTTCCCTGGCTTCAGAGTGGAAGTGGAAATATATACTCACTAGAATCCCATCTAGTAAATTACAGTCAATCATCGTTCCTCACATCTTGTTAGTTAAATAGAACAATGAGTGTTTGGATCAGAAGCAATGTGTATGAGCATACATGTTGTAAAAGTACTGTAATCCTAGGTACTCAAGATAAGCTGAGAACTGAGGATTCCAGTTCAAAATCAGCCACGCAATACATTCCATAATATTTTTACCTCTAATTAACCAGCAAAAAACAGAGCGTTGAATTGTGCTTAAAATGCCACAGCCCAAAGCTTTATATTAAAGTGCTAGGGGGTAGCATTCAGGATGCCCACTCCCTCCACTCCTTTTTAACATAGTACTAGAATTCCTAGGCAGTGCAATAAGGCAAGAAGCAAGCATAAAGGGGATCCAAGAAGGGAAAGAGGAAATAAAACTATCCCTCTTTGCCGATGATATGATTCTGTATTTAAAGAATCCTATAGACTCTACTCCCAAGCTCCTTGAGCTGATTCAAAGATTTGGAACGGTAACAGGCCATAAAATGAACCCTCACAAATCAACTACCTTACTTTATGCCAACACTGAGAAGAACGAGGCAATAATCAGGAAAGAAATTCCTTTCACAGTAGCCTCAAAGAAAATAAAGTACCTAGCAATTAGCTTAACTAAGAATGTAAAGGACCGTTTAGATGAAAACTTTAAAACCATAAAAAAGGAAATAAAAGCAGAACTAAGGAAAGGGAAAAACCTCCCTTGCTCCTGGAATGGAAGAATCAACATTGTGAAAATGACAATCTTGCCAAGGGCTATCTACAAATTCAATGTAATACCAATCAACATCCCAATGTCATTCTTTAAAGAAATAGAAGAGGCAATTCAAAATTTCATATGGAATAATAAAAGACCCCGTATAGCAAAAATACTTCTGAGCAGAAAGAACAGCGCTGGAGGAATTTCAATTCCAAACTTAAGACTCTATTACAGAGCTATAATTCTCAAAACAGCTTGGTACTGGCACAAGAACAGGCCTGAAGTCCATTGCAGTAGAACTGCGGACCCAGATATTAAACCACAGACCTATGGCCACCTAATCTTTGACCAGGGAGCCAAAAAAATAGAATGGAAGAAAGATAGCCTCTTCAACAAGTTGTGCTGGCAGAACTGGTTAAACACCTGCAGAAAAATAAGTTGGATCCTTCTTTGTCCCCTTGCACTAGAATTAACTCCAAATGGATCAAAGACGTGGAGGTAAAAGCTGACACACTGAAAAGTTTACAGGAAGGAATAGGAGATACACTAGGCCTCCTTGGCACAGGTCGAAACTTTCTTAATAAGGACCAAGAATCACAACAAATCAGAGAAAGGCTGGATAAGTGGGACTGCATTAAACTGCAGAGCTTTTGTATGGCAACGGATATAGCTAGTAAATTAATCAGGAAGCCTACAGAGTGGGAGAAGATCTTCACCACCCAAACAACGGACAAAGGCCTCATATCTAAAATATATCAACAACTCAAAAAATTGAATCACTCCAAAACTCACCTCCAAAGTAACACCCATCCCATTAAAAATGGGCCAAAGACTTAAGAGAGTCTTCTCTGAAGAAGAAAAAAAATTGCCTATAGACACATGAAGAAATGCTCAACATCTCTGGTCATAAAAGAAATGCAAATCAAAACAACTCTAAGATTCCACCTCACTCCAGTTAGAATGGCCAGGATCAGGAAAATGAATGACAACAGATGCTGGAGGCGATGTGGCCAGGAGGGATCAGTACTACACTGTTGATGGGAGTGCAAACTCGTTCAACCACTACGGAAAGCAGTGCGGCTGTGCCTCAAAACGCTAAACATACAACTCCCCTATGGCCCACCAATTCCACTACTTGGCATTTACCCAACAATCCAGAAGCAAGGGCATACTAAACCCACTAGCACAACAATGTTCACTGCAGCACTATTAACCATAGCAAAGATATGGAACCAACCAAGATGTCCCTCAGTTGATGAGTGGATCAACAATTGCGGTATTTGTACACAATGGAATTCTATGCAGCTGTCAGAAAAAATGACATCGCACCATTTGTTAGGAAATGGAAAGACTTAGAACAAATCATATTAAGTGAACTAAGGCAGACTCAAAGGAACTTAGGCTCAGTGGTTTCCCTCATTTATCATAATCAATAGAAACCTTGGGCTCTACTAGCAGAAATTTGCAATAGAGCAAAAGGCCATATATAAGGCCATATAATGTGAAGCTAATTGAAAGGACCTCCAGGATATTGAAACAAAAGCCAATAATGAATGATTGTTGTTCTTAATGTACTATGTTGTCTCTCATCTCCTTTGCTGTCCCTTGGTTATCCCATATTGGTATAGTGTCTCACTTTGTTATCTCATATATTGAATTTATTTGTATTTGGATATTTGAAAATTGATAGAGAAGGGGGGAAAACCAAGACGGGTGGGGGCTGTGGAGCTGGAGGGAAATGGGTACCAAGACATGTGAAAGGGTATCAATGTATGTGAATTCATGCACCTTCTATCTGGCAAATATCATCTAACCCTTTTACTAATTACAATAAAAAAATGAAAAAAAAGAAAGTTGTAGTGTCTGGGGAGGATGATGGGGTGAAATACATTTCTTCTCAGAAATATACCTCATCTGGTTGCCCTGGATTTTCCTGGCCTTCTTCTTAGAGAAAGTTCTGTTATACTGGATTTGTGGCTTGGCAATGATCTAGCATGTACATCTTCGAGTAAGACATCCACAACTTCCATGCCTGAGACTCGAGTTTCCTGACCTTTGGCAACAGCACAGCAACATCTTTCTTCCTCCTGAGCCACAGGCCAAGTGAGCTGGCTTGAGCTGGTTGTTAGTTACAGTGGCTTGGTTACCAGGGTTCCATATTCTGTTCCATTGTGAGGGAGGCAGGGTCACCTTTCAGGGCCCAATGACCAAAGATCCTTGCTCACAAAAGACCTCACCAAAGACATACTGGAGGCTGAATCTCTCCTCCAATCTCACAATATACATGTGGATGTAGTATACAGCACACCTTATTTGTCCAATCCCAATGTCTTCCACTAGGCCCAACTACCAGTCTGGTCTCAGGCTCAAGGAGCATTTCTTAGGTAAGATCCAAACTTAAGGGTCAATATTGCCCTCATCCTTTACAAAACATTGGCTTCACAGTGCTTTCTCTGCCTGTATTTTGCCCCTTGTGGAATTTTTTTTTGTTTTTGCTAGTCTTGGGACTTGACCTCAGAGTGTGAACATTGTTCTTCGGTTTTCTTTAGGCTTTAGCTGTCCCACCGAGCCACAGCACAACTTGCAGCGTTTTCTATGTATGTGGTAATGAGGTATCAAACCTGAGTCTTTTTGCTTGGTAGCCAAGTACTCTACCACGAGGTCAAACACACAGGGCATCTTGCACATAGTTTTGACGTCAATCTACTAGGATATTATT
Organism: Megascapheus bottae; assembly: GCA_024803745.1. Classification (NCBI taxonomy): domain Eukaryota; kingdom Metazoa; phylum Chordata; class Mammalia; order Rodentia; family Geomyidae; genus Megascapheus; species Megascapheus bottae. The sequence continues at coordinate 3,951,201 of JANJXV010000052.1, read as the reverse complement.
AGGTTTCTGTATCCTAATCACTTTTTTCCAGATGATTAGCTTCGCTGTCAAGTGTAAAAAATGCAAGAGGGAAAAACACAGAAGAATTAGTGAAATTAAAAAAAAAGCATTAGACACAGTTAAGTGTTCATTCTTTGTAGGAGAAAAGATATTTGGATATGATGATGATGATGATGATGACTTTATAATTACTATGTCAGGGTTGAGAGTTTGGCATGTTGCTAGAGTGCTTGCCTAGCATCCATGAAGAACTGGGTTTGATTGCTCAGTATCACATAGATAGAAAATCTAGATGTGGCACTGTGGCTCAAGTGGCAGAGGGCTATACTAGACAAAACCCGAGACAGTGCTCAGGCCCTGAATTCAAGCCCCAAGACTGGCAGAAAGATAAAAGAAAATAAAAATGCTTTTTACGAGCTAATTCACTCACAGCATTTGCTTCTGAAATCTTCGCTTCTGCATCTTGTGAAATAGCCCTTTCCCTCAACGTGGACAAGAAAAACAGATCCATCCAATGGTCCACTGTGAGGCCACTGGTTGGGCTAAGAGCTAGTCGTGCAGCAACACATAAGTTTTATTCTAATACTTTCCAAACTTTGTACTCAAATATGCTACCTACTTACCAACTTAGGTCAGTAATCCTTATGCTATACCTTTTCTTCATTACTACAATATTCTTACACTCCTACGTTAATCCTTTTGTACCTCCCCTGACCTCTCTCATTCTTTTTTTCTATCTCTGGATCTCTGCTCGTCTTTCAACCCTTATACTGCACGGATCTACACTTGATGGCTGTTGAGCAATATTGTATATGTAGGTGGTTAATTATTCTCTAGGCTCAGAGGGACTTAAAGGCAATAGAGATTGGATTGAGAGGCTTATTGTTTTGGGTATAAATCGCTTATCAGTGGTTGTATTAGGCTGGTCTGTAAGTGCACAAAAAGAAAGAGTGATAATACCAATCAAAACTTGTGAACATCTAGTGTCTGCCAGCTACAGATGTCTAGGTTGGTTATATCTGAAAAACTATAATCGTATTTAGTAGTAATCTTGCTCCCATTGTCAAATGGGCAGAACAAGAAACTCAAGAAAAATGTCAAATCAAGAAACAACATCCCCCACCCAATGTAAACAGACAATGGAACAGTCACTGGCAAACCTAGAGGAGAGTCTTCCAATTGCTACACAAATGCAATTGATAAACATCATTAATGAAAAATGTGAAAATATAAAGAAAGAGATAATGGAGGAAACCATAGCTGAACAAGAGGAAATCAAAAACAAGGTGATAAGTGAAAAAGAAGAAGCCAAATAGGAGGCCATAATAAAGGTTTTTCAAAGAAAGATGGATGAATTCATAGAATCCACAAATAAAAACCGGACCAAACTCCAGCAAATGTCCAAAGAAAATAAAGCTACTGAGCTAACCACTCAAAAGGAAATCAAGGAGATAAAGAAATCCATACATGATCTAAAACAAGAGAGGCAAGGCATCAAAAGTGAGCAATTAGAAGCAAGGGAGATGAAAAATAAAGTAGATAGCTTTGATAGCAGGTTAGACAATGCAGAGGAGAGAATTTCAGGGGCTGAATATAATTTAGGTATTATAAAGAACAGAAAATGAGTCAATCCAAATCTAGGAAATATGAGAGAGCGCTTCATGAGGTCCAAGATACACTTAGGAAGCCTAATTTAAGGCTAGTTGGTATTGAGGAGGGCGTGGAGAAAGAGGTCAATGGTATTGGAAATATACTTCAGGGAATCACCTCAGAGAATTTCCAAAATATCCAGAAGGGCAGGCCCACCCACATACGAGAAGCTTTTAGAACCCCAAACAGACCTGACCAGAAAAGAACATCCCACCGCCACATTGTGATCCGAACTGGATCAATAGAAACGAAAGGAAAGATCCTAAAGGCAGCCAGGGAAAAGGGATCAGTAACCTATAAAGGCAAACCAATCAGAATAACCCCAGATTTCTCAGCAGAGACCATGCAAGCACGAAGTGACTGGAAGCATATATGTCATGCCCTTAAATCAAATAACTACCAACCAAGAATACTGTAGCCAGCTAAGCTCTCATTCATAATTGAGGGAAAAATAAAAACATTCCATTCCAGGGAAAAGCTCCAACAATATCTCGAAACAAAACCAACACTACAGAGAATTCCCAACGATGCTCTATACATACAAAACCAAAATAAATGCATAATAGGGAAAGAAATGGCACCTAAACAGCATACCATCTAAGGACCACAAGAACTGTCAAGACACAGGCCCTACTAAAAGCTTTTAAAAATGGTAGGATCTAATAAATATGTCTCAATCCTAACTCTCAATATCAATGGACTGAACTCTCCAATTAAACGGCATAGGTTGTCTAGTTGGATCAAAAAGCAAGAGCCATGATTCTGCTGACTTCGAGAGACACATCTTACCCAAAAACAATCATCTTTTGAAAGTGAGAACTTGGAATAAACTCTATCAAGCTAACTGCCCCCATAAACAGGCTAGAGTTGCCATCCTCATATCAGATACAATAGACTTCAAACAAAAAATAGTAAGAAAAGACAAAGAAGTGTACAACATACTACTAAAGGGATCTTTCCTCCAGGAAGACATAACGATCCTAAATATTTACACACCCAGTCCCGGAGCTCCAAACTTCACTTACACTGAAACCATACATAGATCGAAACACAGTGATTGTTGGTGAGTTTAACACACCACTCTCACCTATGGACAGATCAACAAGGCAAAAACTCAACAGAGAAACCTTAGAACTGAACAACTATATAGACCGACTAGATGTAACATACATCTGCAGAATTTTCCACCCAGTAACACCACAATATACGTTTTTCTCAGCAGAACATGGAACATTTTCCAAAATAGACCACATCTTAGGCCATAAAACAAACCTGGACAGATTCAGAAACACTGAAATTATTCCATGCACACTCTCAGACCATAAAGGCATCAAATTGGAGCTGAACACACACCTCCACCAAAGAAAACCCTGTAACTCATGGAGACTGAACAACACATTGTTGAATCAAAAACAATGGGTAATCGAAGAGAACAGAACAGATATCCAACTGTTTATGAAATTTAACAATAAGGAGCACACAAATATCAACTCCTTAGGGACACAACAAAGGCAGTACTCAGAGGAAAATTTATAGCGCTGAGTGCCTACAACAGCAAGTTGGAAAAATGGCAAACCAACTAGTTAATGTCTCACCTTAACCTCCTGGAAAAAGAGCAACAAACCAACCCTAAACCCATTAGGAGAAAGCAAATTATTAAAATCAAAGCAGAATTAAATGATTTGGAATAAAAAAAACTATAGAAAGAATCAACAAAACAAGGAGTTGTTTCTTGAAAGAATTAACAAAATTGACAAGCCCTTAGCAAATCTTACCAAAAAAAGAAGAGAGCATATCGAAATAAACAAAATCGCAGATGAAAATGGTAATATCACGACAGAAATTACTAAGATCCAGAATATCATGAGGGAATACTTCTCAAACCTTTACGCCAACAAATTTGAGAATCTAGAAGAAATGGATGAATTCCTAGACAATATTAACATACACACAATGAACCAAGAAGAGCTAACCCAACTCAACAGGCCTATTTCAAGCTCTGAAATAGAAATGGAATTTAGACAACTTCCACTTAAAAAGAGCCCAGGGCCAGATGGATTCACAGCTGCATTCTATAAGGTCTTCAAAGCAGAGCTCACACCAATACTCCTCAAGCTCTTCAATGAAATTGAAAATGAAGGTTCTTTACTAAACTGATTCTGTGAAGCCAGCATATCCCTCATCCCCAAACCAGACAGAGATTCATCAAAGAAAGAGATCTATAGACATATTTCTTTGATGAACATCGATGCAAAACTTCTCAACAAAATACTGGCCAACCGTCTACAACAACTCATCAAAAAAAATATACACTATGATCAAACTGGATTCATCACAGGGAGGCAAAGCTGGTTCAACATACACAAATCAATTAATATAATTCAACACATCAACAGGAGCAGGGATAAAATCACATGGTTGTCTCAATAGATGCGGAAAAGGCATTTGACAAGATGCAAAACCCCTTTATGTAAAAAGATGTGGAGAAACTAGGAATCCATGGAACATTTCTCAATGTAATAAAGGCTGTGTATGAGAAACCCACTGCTAGTATTATACTTAATGGTGAAAATCTAAAGCCATTCCCTCTAAAATCAGGAAGGAGACAAGGATGCCCACTCTCTCCACTCCTTTTTAACATAGTACTAGAATTCCTAGGCAGTGCAATAAGGCAAGAAGCAAGCATAGAGGGGATCCAAGTAGGGAAAGAGGAAATAAAACTATCCGTCTTTGCAGATGACATGATTCTGTATTTAAAGAATCCTATAGACTCTACTCCCAAGCTCCTTGAGCTGATTCAAAGCTTTGGAAGGGTAGCAGGCCATAAAATCAACCCTCACAAATCAACTGCCTTACTTTACGCCAACACTGTGAGGAACGAGGCAATAATCAGGAAAGAAAATCCTTTCACAATAGCCTCAAAAAAAATAAAGTACCTAGCAATTAGCTTAACTAAGAATGTAAAGGACTGTTTAGATGAAAACTTTAAAACCCTATAAAAGGAAATTAAAGCAGAACTAAGGAAATGGAAAAACCTCCCATGCTCCTGGATTGGAAGAACCAACATTGTGAAAATGACAACCTTGCCAAGGGCTATCTACAAATTCAATGTAATACCCATCAACATCCCAATGTCATTCTTTAAAGACATAGAAGAGGCAATTCAAAATTTCATATGGAATAATAAAAGACCCCGTATAGCAAAAACACTTCTTAGCAGAAAGAACAGCGCTGGAGGAATTTCAATTCCAAACTTAAGGCTCTATTACAGAGCTATAATTCTCAAAACAGCTTGGTACTGGCACAAGAACAGGCCTGAAGTCCAATGGAGTAGAACTGCGGACCAAGATATTAAACCACAGACCTATGGCCACCTAATCTTTGACCAGGGAGCCAAAAAAATAGAATGGAAGAAAGATAGCCTCTTCAACAAGTTGTGCTGGCAGAACTGGTTAAACACCTGCAGAAAACTAAAGTTGGATCCTTCTTTGTCACCTTGCACTAGAATTAACTCCAAATGGATCAAAGACGTGGAGGTAAAAGCTGACACACTGAAAAGTTTACAGGAAGGAATAGGAGATACACTAGGCCTCCTTGGAACAGGTCGAAACTTTCTTAATAAGGACCAAGAATCACAACAAATCAGAGAAAGGCTGGATAAGTGGGACTGCATTAAACTGCAGAGCTTTTGTATGGCAACGGATATAGCTAGTAAACTAATCAGGAAGCCTACAGAGTGGGAGAAGATCTTCACCACCCAAACAACGGAACAAGGCCTCATATCTAAAATATATCAACAACTCAAACAACTGAATCACTCCAAAACTAACCTCCAAAGTAACACCCATCCCATTACAAAATGGGCCAAAGACTTAAAGAGAGTCTTCTCTGAAGAAGAAACAAAAATGGCCTATAGACACATGAAGAAATGCTCAACATCTCTGGTCATAAAAGAAATGCAAATCAAAACAAGTCTAAGATTCCACCTAACTCCAGTTAGAATGGCCAGGATCAGGAAAACGAATGACAACAGATGCTGGAGGGGATGTGGTCAGGAGGGATCACTACTACACTGTTGGTGGGAGTGCAAACTCGTTCAACCACTATGGAAAGCAGTGCGGCAGTGCCTCAAAACGCTAAACATACAACTCCCCTATGACCCAGCAATTCCAGTACTTGGCATTTACCCAACAATCCAGAAACAAGGGCATACTAAACCCACTAGCACAACAATGTTCATTGCAGCACTATTCACCATAGCAAAGATATGGAACCAACCCAGATGTCCCTCAGTTGATGAGTGGATCAACAAGTTGTGGTATTTGTACACAATGGAATTCTATGCTGCTGTCAGAAAGAATGACATCGCCCCATTTGTCAGGAAATGGAAAGACTTAGAACAAATCATATTAAGTGAAGTAAGCCAGACTCAAAGGAACTTAGGCTCAGTGGTTTCCCTCATTGATCATAATCAGTAGAAACCTTGGGCTCTACTAGCAGAGATTGGCAATAGAGCAAAAGGCCATATATAAGGCCATATAATGTGAAGCTAATTGAAAGGACCTCCAGGATATTGACACAAAAGCCATATAATGAATGATTGTTGTCCTTAATGTACTATGTTGTCTCTCATCTCGCTTGCTGTCCCTTGGTTATCCCATATTGGTATAGTATCTCACTTTGTTATCTGATATATTGAATTTATTTGTATTTGGATATTTGAAATTTGATAGGGAAGGGGGGAAAACCAAGACGGGTGGGGGGTGTGGGGTTGGGGGGAAATGGGTACCAAGACATGTGAAAGGGTATCAATGTATGTGAATTAATGCACCTTCTATCTGGCAAATATCACCTAACCGTTTTACTAATTACAATAAAAAAATGAAAAAAAAGAAAGTTGTAGTGTGTGGGGAGGATGATGGGGTCAAATACATTTCTTCTTAGAAATTTACCTCATCTGGTTGCCCTGGATTTTCCTGGCCTTCTTCTTAGAGAAAGTTCTGTTATACTGGATTTGTGGCTTGGCAATGATCTAGCATGTACATCTTCGAGTAAGATATCCACAACTTCCATGCCTGAGACTCGAGTTTGCTGACCTTTGGCAACAGCACAGCAACATCTTTCTTCCTCCTGAGCCACAGGCCAAGTGAGCTGGCTTGAGCTGGTTGTTAGTTACAGTGGCTTGGTTACCATGGTTCCATATTCTGTTCCATTGTGAGGGAGGCAGGGTCACCTTTCAGGGCCCAATGACCAAAGATCCTTGCTCACAAAAGACCTCACCAAAGACACACTGGAGGCTGAATCTCCCCTCCAGTCTCACAATATACATGTGGATGTAGTATACAGCACACCTTATTTGTCCAATCCCAATGTCTTCCACTAGGCCCAACTACCAGTCTGGTCTCAGGCTCAAGGAGCCTTTCTTAGGTAAGATCCAAACATAAGGGTCAATATTGCCCTCATCCTTTACAAAACATTGGCTTCACAGTGCCTTCTCTGCCTGCATTTTGCCCCTTGTCGAATTTTTTTGGTTTTTGCTAGTCTTGGGACTTGACCTCAGAGTGTGAACATTGTTCTTGGGCTTTCTTTAGGCTTTAGCTGTCCCACCGAGCCACAGCACCACTTGCAGCGTTTTCTATGTATGTGGTAATGAGGAATCAAACCTGAGGCTTACTGCTTGGTAGCCAAGGACTCTCCCACTAGGTCAAACACACAGGGCATCTTGCACATATTTTTGACGTCAATCTACTAGGATATTATTAGGTTTCTGTATCCTATTCAATTTTTTCCTGATGATTAGCTTTGCTGTCATGTGTAAAAAATGCAAGAGGGAAGAACACAGAAGAATTAGTGAAATTAAAAAAAAGCATTAGACACAGTTAAGTGTTCATTCTTTGTAGGAGAAAGGATATTTGGATATGATGATGATGATGATGACTTTATAATTACTATGTCATGGTTGAGAGTTTGGCATAGTGGTAGAGTGCTTGCCTAGCATCCATGAAGATCTGGGTTTGATTGCTCAGTACCACATAGATAGAAAATCTAGATGTGGCACTGTGGTTCAAGTGGCAGAGGGCTAGACTTGAGAAAACCCGAGGACAGTGCTCAGGCCCTGAATTCAAGCCCCAAGACTGGCAGAAAGATAAAAGAAAATAAAAATGCTTTTTACGAGCTAATTCACTCACAGCATTTGCTTCTGAAATCTTTGCTTCTGCATCTTGTGAAATACCCCTTTCCCTCAACGTAGACAAGAAAAACAGATCCATCCCATGGTCCACTGTGAGGCCACTGGTTGGGCTAAGAGCTAGTCGTGCAGCAACACATAAGTTTTATTCTAATACTTTCCAAACTTTGTACTCAAATATGTTACCTACTTACCAACTTAGGTCAGTTATCCTTACGCTATAACTTTTCTTCATTACTACAATATTCTTACACTCCTACGTTAATCCTCTTGCACCTCCCCTGACCTCTCTCATTCTTTTTTTCTATCTCTGGACCTCTGCTCGTCTTTGAACCCTTATGCTGCACGGATCTACAATTGATGGCTGTTGAGCAATATTGTATATGTAGATGGTTAATTATTCTCTAGGCTCAGAGGGACTTAAAGACAATAGAGATTGGATTGAGAGGCTTATTGTTTTGGGTATAAATCGCTTATCAGTGGTTGTATTAGGCTGGTCTGTAAGTGCACAAAAAGAAAGAGTGATAATAACAATCAAAACTTGTGAACATCTAGTGTCTGCCAGCTACAGAGGTCTAGGTTGGTTATATCTGAAAAACTATAATCGTATTTAGTAGTAATCTTGCTCCCATTTTCAAATGGGCAGAACAAGAAACTCAAGAAAAATGTCTAATCAAGAAACAACATCCCCCACCCAATGTAAACAGACAAAGGAACAGTCACTGGCAAACCTAGAGGAGAGTCTTCCAATTGCTACACAAATGCAATTGATAAACATCATTAATGAAAAATGTGAATATATAAAGAAAGAGATAATGGAGGAAGCCATACCTGAACAAGAGGAAAGCAAAAACAAGGTGATAAGTGAAAAAGAAGAAGCCATAAAGGAGGCCATAATAAAGGTTTTTCAAAGAAAGATGGATGAATTCAAAGAATCCACAAATAAAAACGTGACCAAACTCCAGCAAATGTCCAAAGAAAATAAAGCTACTGAGCTAACCACTCAAAAGGAAATCAAGGAGATAAAGAAATCCATACATGATCTAAAACAAGGGATGCAAGGCATCAAAAGTGAGCAATTAGAAGCAAGGGAGATGAAAAATAAAGTAGATAGCTTTGATAGCAGGTTAGACATTGCAGAGGGGAGAATTTCCGTGGCTGAAGATAATTTAGGTATTATAAAGAACAGAAAATGAGTCAATCCAAATCTAGGAAATATGAGAGAGCGCTTCAGGAGGTCCAAGATACAATTAGGAAGCCTAATTTAAGGCTAGTTGGTATTGAGGAGGGCGTGGAGAAAGAGGTCAATGGTATTGGAAATATACTTCAGGGAATCATCTCAGAGAATTTCCCAAATATCCAGAAGGGCAGGCCCATCCAGATACGAGAAGCTTTTAGAACCCCAAACAGACCTGACCAGAAAAGAACATCCCACCGCCACATTGTGATCCGAACTGGATCAATAGAAACGAAAGGAAAGATCCTAAAGGCAGCCAGGGAAAAGGGATCAGTAACCTACAAAGGCAAACCAATCAGAATAACTCCAGATTTCTCAGCAGAGACCATGCAAGCACAAAGTGACTGGAAGCATATATGTCATGCCCTTATATCAAATAACTACCAACCAAGAATACTGTAGCCAGCTAAGCTCTCATTCATAACTGAGGGAACAATAAAAACATTCCATTCCAGGGAAAAGCTGCAACAATATGTCGAAACAAAACAAACACTACAGAGAATTCTCAAAGATGCTCTATACATAGAAAACCAAAATAAATGCAATATAGGGAAAGAAATGGCACCTAAACAGCATACCATCTAAGGACCACAAGAACTGTCAAGACACAGACCCTACTGAAAGCTTTTAAAAATGGTAGGAACTAATAAATATCTCTCAATCCTAACTCTCAATATCAATGGACTTAACTCTCCAATTAAACGGCATAGGTTGTCTAGTTGGATCAAAAAGCAAGAGCCATCGTTCTGCTGACTTCAAGAGACACATCTTACCCAAAAACAATCATCTTTTGAAAGTGAGAGGTTGGAATAAACTCTATCAAGCTAACTGCCCCCATAAACAGGCTAGAGTTGCCATCCTCATATCAGATACAATAGACTTCAAACTAAAATTAGTAAGAAAAGACAAAGAAGGTTACTACATACTACTAAAGGGATCTTTCCTCCCGGAAGACATAACAATCCTAAATATTTACACACCCAATCCCGGAGCTCCAAACTTCATCAAGCAAACTTTACTTACACTGAAACCATACATAGATCGAAACACAGTGATTGTTGGTGAGTTTAACACACCACTCTCACCTATGGACAGATCAACAAGGCAAAAACTCAACAGAGAAACCTTAGAACTGAACAACTATATAGACCAACTAGATCTAACAGACATCTGCAGAATATTCCACCCAGTAACACCACAATATACGTTTTTCTCAGCAGCACATGGAACATTTTCCAAAATAGACCACATCTTAGGCCATAAAGCAAACCTGGACAGATTCAGAAACACTGAAATTATTCCATGCACACTCTCAGACCATAAAGGCATCAAATTGGAGCTGAACACACATCTCCACCAAAGAAAACCCTGTAACTCATGGAGACTGAACCACACATTGGTGAATCAAAAACAATGGGTAATCGAAGAGATCAGAACAGATATCCAACTGTTTATGAAATTTAACAATAAGGAGCACACAAATATCAACTCCTTAGGGACACAACAAAGGCAGTACTCAGAGGAAAATTTATAGCGCTGAGTGCCTACAACAGCAAGTTGGAAAAATGGCAAACCAACTAGTTAATGTCTCACCTTAACCTCCTGGAAAAAGAGCAACAAACCAACCCTAAACGCATTAGGAGAAAGCAAATTATTAAAATCAAAGCAGAATTAAATGATTTGGAATAAAAAAAAATTTTGAAAGAATCAACAAAACAAGGAGTTGGTTCTTGAAAGAATTAACAAAATTGACAAGCCCTTAGCAAATCTTACCAAAAAAAGAAGAGAGCATATCGAAATAAACAAAATCGCAGATGAAAATGGTAATATCACGACAGAAATTACCACGATCCAGAATATCATGAGGGAATACTTCTCAAACCTTTACGCCAACAAATTTGAGAATCTAGAAGAAATGGATGAATTCCTAGACAATATTAACATACACACATTGAACCAAGAAGAGCTAACCCAACTCAACAGGCCTATTTCAAGCTCTGAAATAGAAATGGAAATTAGACAACTTCCACTTAAAAAGAGCCCAGGGCCAGATGGATTCACAGCTGAATTCTATAAGGTCTTCAAACCAGAGCTCACACCAATACTCCTCAAGCTCTTCAACGAAATTGAAAATGAAGGTTCTTTACTAAACTGATTCTGTGAAGCCAGCATATCCCTCATCCCCAAACCAGACAGAGATTCATCAAAGAAAGAGATCTATAGACCCATTTCTTTGATGAACCTCGATGCAAAACTTCTCAACAAAATACTGGCCAACCGTCTACAACAACTCATCCAAAAAAATATACACTATGATCAAACTGGATTCATCAGATTGAGGCAAAGCTGGTTCAACATACACAAATCAATTAATATAATTCAACACATCAACAGGAGCAGGGATAAAATCACATGATTGTCTCAATAGATGCGGAAAAGGCATTTGACAAGATCCAAACCCCCTTTATGTTAAAAGATGTGGAGAAACTAGGAATCCATGGAACATTTCTCAATGTAATAAAGGCTGTGTATGAGAAACCCACTGCTAGTATTATACTTAATGGTGAAAATCTAAAGCCATTCCCTCTAAAATCAGGAACGAGACAAGGATGCCCACTCTCTCCACTCCTTTTAACATAGTACTAGAATTCCTAGGCAGTGCAATAAGGCAAGAAGCAAGCATAAAGGGGATCCAAGTAGGGAAAGAGGAAATAAAACTATCCCTCTTTGCAGATGACATGATTCTGTATTTAAAGAATCCTATAGACTCTACTCCCAAGCTCCTTGAGCTGATTCAAAGGTTTGGAAGGGTAGCAGGCCATAAAATCAACCCTCACAAATCAACTGCCTTACTTTACGCCAACACTGAGAGGAACGAGGCAATAATCAGGAAAGAAAATCCTTTCACAATAGCCTCAAAGAAAATAAAGTACCTAGCAATTAGCTTAACTAAGAATGTAAAGGACCGTTTAGATGAAAACTTTAAAACCCTAAAAAAGGAAATTAAAGCAGAACTAAGGAAATGGAAAAACCTCCCGTGCTCCTGGATTGGAAGAATCAACATTGTGAAAATGACAATCTTGCCAAGGGCTATCTACAAATTCAATGTAATACCCATCAACATCCCAATGGCATTCTTTAAAGACATAGAAGAGGCAATTCAAAATTTCATATGGAATAATAAAAGACCCCGTATAGCAAAAACACTTCTTAGCAGAAAGAACAGCGCTGGAGGAATTTCAATTCCAAACTTAAGGCTCTATTACAGAGCTATAATTCTCAAAACAGCTTGGTACTGGCACAAGAACAGGCCTGAAGTCCAATGGAGTAGAACTGCGGACCCAGATATTAAACCACAGACCTATGGCCACCTAATCTTTGACCAGGGAGCCAAAAAAATAGAATGGAAGAAAGATAGCCTCTTCAACAAGTTGTGCTGGCAGAACTGGTTAAACACCTGCAGAAAACTAAAGTTGGATCCTTCTTTGTCACCTTGCACTAGAATTAACTCCAAATGGATCAAAGACGTGGAGGTAAAAGCTGACACACTGACAAGTTTACAGGAAGGAATAGGAGATACACTAGGCCTCCTTGGTACAGGTCGAAACTTTCTTAATAAGGACCAAGAATCACAACAAATCAGAGGAAGGCTGGATAAGTGGGACTGCATTAAACTGCAGAGCTTTTGTATGGCAACGGATATAGCTAGTAAACTAATCAGGAAGCCTACAGAGTGGGAGAAGATGTTCACCACCCAAACAACGGAACAAGGCCTCATATCTAAAATATATCAACAACTCAAAAAATTGAATCACTCCAAAACTAACCTCCAAAGTAACACCCATCCCATTACAAAGTGGGCCAAAGACTTAAAGAGAGTCTTCCCTGAAGAAGAAACAAAAATGGCCTATAGACACATGAAGAAATGCTCAACATCTCTGGTCATAAAAGAAATGCAAATCAAAACAAGTCTAAGATTCCACCTAACTCCAGTTAGAATGGCCAGGATCAGGAAAACGAATGACAACAGATGCTGGAGGGGATGTGGTCAGGAGGGATCACTACTACACTGTTGGTGGGAGTGCAAACTCGTTCAACCACTATGGAAAGCAGTGCGGCAGTGCCTCAAAACGCTAAACATACAACTCCCCTATGACCCAGCAATTCCAGTACTTGGCATTTACCCAACAATCCAGAAACAAGTGCATACTAAACCCACTAGCACAACAATGTTCATTGCAGCACTATTCACCATAGCAAAGATATGGAACCAACCCAGATGTCCCTCAGTTGATGAGTGGATCAACAAGTTGTGGTATTTGTACACAATGGAATTCTATGCTGCTGTCAGAAAGAATGACATCGCCCCATTTGTCAGGAAATGGAAAGACTTAGAACAAATCATATTAAGTGAAGTAAGCCAGACTCAAAGGAACTTAGGCTCAGTGGTTTCCCTCATTGATCATAATCAGTAGAAACCTTGGGCTCTACTAGCAGAGATTGGCAATAGAGCAAAAGGCCATCTATAAGGCCATATAATGTGAAGCTAATTGAAAGGACCTCCAGGATATTGACACAAAAGCCATATCATGAATGATTGTTGTCCTTAATGTACTATGTTGTCTCTCATCTCGCTTGCTGTCCCTTGGTTATCCCATATTGGTATAGTATCTCACTTTGTTATCTGATATATTGAATTTATTTGTATTTGGATATTTGAAATTTGTTAGGGAAGGGGGGAAAACCAAGACGGGTGGGGGGTGTGGGGTTGGAGGGAAATGGGTACCAAGACATGTGAAAGGGTATCAATGTATGTGAATTAATGCACCTTCTATCTGGCAAATATCATCTAACCCTTTTACTAATTACAATAAAAAAATGAAAAAAAAGAAAGTTGTAGTGTGTGGGGAGGATGATGGGGTCAAATACATTTCTTCTTAGAAATTTACCTCATCTGGTTGCCCTGGATTTTCCTGGCCTTCTTCTTAGAGAAAGTTCTGTTATACTGGATTTGTGGCTTGGCAATGATCTAGCATGTACATCTTCGAGTAAGATATCCACAACTTCCATGCCTGAGACTCGAGTTTCCTGACCTTTGGCAACAGCACAGCAACATCTTTCTTCCTCCTGAGCCACAGGCCAAGTGAGCTGGCTTGAGCTGGTTGTTAGTTACAGTGGCTTGGTTACCAGGGTTCCATATTCTGTTCCATTGTGAGGGAGGCAGGGTCACCTTTCAGGGCCCAATGACCAAAGATCCTTGCTCACCAAAGACCTCACCAAAGACATACTGGAGGCTGAATCTCTCCTCCAGTCTCACAATATACATGTGGATGTAGTATACAGCACACCTTATTTGTCCAATCCCAATGTCTTCCACTAGGCCCAACTACCAGTCTGGTCTCAGGCTCAAGGAGCCTTTCTTAGGTAAGATCCAAACTTAAGGGTCAATATTGCCCTCATCCTTTACAAAACATTTGCTTCACAGTGCCTTCTCTGCCTGCATTTTGCCCCTTGTCGAATTTTTTTTTGTTTTTGCTGGTCTTGGGACTTGACCTCAGAGTGTGAACATTGTTCTTGGGCTTTCTTTAGGCTTTAGCTGTCCCACCGAGCCACAGCACCACTTGCAGCGTTTTCTATGTATGTGGTAATGAGGATCAAACCTGAGGCTTACTGCTTGGTAGCCAAGGACTCTCCCACTAGGTCAAACACACAGGGCATCTTTCACATATTTTTGACGTCAATCTACTAGGATATTATTAGGTTTCTGTATCCTAATCAATTTTTTCCTGATGATTAGCTTTGCTGTCATGTGTAAAAAATGCAAGAGGGAAAAACACAGAAGAATTAGTGAAATTAAAAAAAAAGCATTAGACACAGTTAAGTGTTCATTCTTTGTAGGGGAAAGGATATTTGGATATGATGATGATGATGATGAAGATGATGATGACTTTATAATTACTATGTCAGGGTTGAGAGTTTGGCATAGTGGTAGAGTGCTTGCCTAGCATCCATGAAGATCTGGGTTTGATTGCTCAGTACCACATAGATAGAAAATCTAGATGTGGCACTGTGGCTCAAGTGGCAGAGGGCTAGACTTGAGAAAACCTGAGGACAGTGCTCAGGCCCTGAATTCAAGCCCCAAGACTGGCAGAAAGATAAAAGAAAATAAAAATGCTTTTTACGAGCTAATTCACTCACAGCATTTGCTTCTGAAATCTTCGCTTCTGCATCTTGTGAAATAGCCCTTTCCCTCAACGTAGACAAGAAAAACAGATCCATCCCATGGTCCACTGTGAGGCCACTGGTTGGGCTAAGAGCTAGTCGTGCAGCAACACATAAGTTTTATTCTAATACTTTCCAAACTTTGTACTCAAATATGCTACCTACTTACCAACTTAGGTCAGTTATCCTTATGCTATAACTTTTCTTCATTACTACAATATTCTTACACTCCTACGTTAATCCTCTTGCACCTCCCCTGACCTCTCTCATTCTTTTTTTCTATCTCTGGACCTCTGCTCGTCTTTCAACACTTATACTGCACGGATCTACACTTGATGCCTGTTGAGCAATATTGTATATGTAGGTGGTTAATTATTCTCTAGGCTCAGAGGGACTTAAAGACAATAGAGATTGGATTTAGAGGCTTATTGGTTTGGGTATAAATCGCTTATCGGTGGTTGTATTAGGCTGGTCTGTAAGTGCACAAAAAGAAAGAGTGATAATACCAATCAAAACTTGTGAACATCTAGTGTCTGCCAGCGACAGAGGTCTAGGTTGGTTATATCTGAAAAACTATAATCGTATTTAGTAGTAATCTTGCTCCCATTTTCAAATGGGCAGAACAAGTAACCCAAGAAAAAGAAAAATGTCAAATCAAGAAACAACATCCCCCACCCAATGTAAACAGACAATGGAACAGTCACTGGCAAACCTAGAGGAGAGTCTTCCAATTGCTACACAAATGCAATTGATAAACATCATTAATGAAAAATGTGAAAATATAAAGAAAGAGATAATGGAGGAAGCCATACCTGAACAACAGGAAAGCAAAAACAAGGTGATAAGTGAAAAAGAAGAAGCCATAAAGGAGGCCATAATAAAGGTTTTTCAAAGAAAGATAGGTGAATTCAAAGAATCCACAAATAAAAACGTGACCAAACTCCATCAAATGTCCAAAGAAAATAAAGCTACTGAGCTAACCACTCAAAAGGAAATCAAGGAGATAAAGAAATCCATACATGATCTAAAACAAGGGATGCAAGGCATCAAAAGTGAGCAATTAGAAGCAAGGGAGATGAAAAATAAAGTAGATAGCTTTGATAGCAGGTTAGACATTGCAGAGGAGAGAATTTCCGTGGCTGAAGATAATTTAGGTATTATAAAGAACAGAAAATGAGTCAATCCAAATCTAGGAAATATGAGAGAGCGCTTCAGGAGGTCCAAGATACAATTAGGAAGCCTAATTTAAGGCTAGTTGGTACTGAGGAGGGCGTGGAGAAAGAGGTCAATGGTATTGGAAATATACTTCAGGGAATCATCTCAGAGAATTTCCCAAATATCCAGAAGGGCAGGCCCATCCAGATACGAGAAGCTTTTAGAACCCCAAACAGACCTGACCAGAAAAGAACATCCCACCGCCACATTGTGATCCGAACTGGATCAATAGAAACGAAAGGAAAGATCCTAAAGGCAGCCAGGGAAAAGGGATCAGTAACCTATAATGGAAAACCAATCAGAATAACCCAAGATTTCTCGGCAGAGACCATGCAAGCCCGAAGTCACTGGAAGCATATATGTCATGCCCTTAAATCAAATAACTACCAACCAAGAATACTGTAGCCAGCTAAGCTCTCATTCAAACTGAGGGAACAATAAAACATTCCATTCCAGGGAAAAGCTGCAACAATATGTCGAAACAAAACCAACACTACAGAGAATTCTCAAAGATGCTCTATACATAGAAAACCAAAATAAATGCAATATAGGGAAAGAAAAGGCACCTAAACAGCATACCATCTAAGGACCACAAGAACTGTCAAGACACAGGCCCTACTAAAAGCTTTTAAAAATGGTAGGAACTAATAAATATCTCTCAATCCTAACTCTCAATATCAATGGACTTAACTCTCCAATTAAATGGCATAGGTTGTCTAGTTGGATCAAAAAACAAGAGCCATCGTTCTGCTGACTGCGAGAGACACATCTTACCCAAAAACAATCATCTTTTGAAAGTGAGAGGTTGGAATAAACTCTATCAAGCTAACTGCCCCCATAAACAGGCTAGAGTTGCCATCCTCATATCAGATACAATAGACTTCAAACTAAAATTAGTAAGAAAAGACAAAGAAGGTTACTACATACTACTAAAGGGATCTTTCCTCCCGGAAGACATAACAATCCTAAATATTTACACACCCAATCCCGGAGCTCCAAACTTCATCAAGCAAACTTTACTTACACTGAAACCATACATAGATCGAAACAGAGTGATTGTTGGTGAGTTTAACACACCACTCTCAACAGATCAACAAGGTAAAAACTCTCTCAGATCAACAAGGCAAAAACTCAACAGAGAAACCTTACAACTGAACAACTATATAGACCAACTAGATCTAACAGACATCTGCAGAATATTCCACCCAGTAACACCACAATATACGTTTTTCTCAGCAGCACATGGAACATTTTCCAAAATAGACCACATCTTAGGGCATAAAGCAAACCTGGACAGATTCAGAAACACTGAAATTATTCCATGCACACTCTCAGACCATAAAGGCATCAAATTGGAGCTGAACACACATCTCCACCAAAGAAAACCCTGTAACTCATGGAGACTGAACCACACATTGTTGAATCAAAAACAATGGGTAATCGAAGAGATCAGAGCAGATATCCAACTGTTTATGAAATTTAACAATAAGGAGCACACAAATATCAACTCCTTAGGGACACAACAAAGGCAGTACTCAGAGGAAAATTTATAGCGTGGAGTGCCTACAACAGCAAGTTGGAAAAATGGCAAACCAACTAGTTAATGTCTCACCTTAACCTCCTGGAAAAAGAGCAACAAACCAACCCTAAACCCATTAGAAGAAAGCAAATTATTAAAATCAAAGCAGAATTAAATGATTTGGAATAAAAAAAACTATAGAAAGAATCAACAAAACAAGGAGTTGGTTCTTGAAAGAATTAACAAAATTGACAAGCCCTTAGCAAATCTTACCAAAAAAAGAAGAGAGCATATCGAAATAAACAAAATCGCAGATGAAAATGGTAATATCACGACAGAAATTACCAAGATCCAGAATATCATGAGGGAATACTTCTCAAACCTTTACGCCAACAAATTTGAGAATCTAGAAGAAATGGATGAATTCCTAGACAATATTAACATACACACACTGAACCAAGAAGAGCTAACCCAACTCAACAGGCCTATTTCAAGCTCTGAAATAGAAATGGAAATTAGACAACTTCCACTTAAAAAGAGCCCAGGGCCAGATGGATTCACAGCTGAATTCTATAAGGTCTTCAAAGCAGAGCTCACACCAATACTCCTCAAGCTCTTCAATGAAATTGAAAATGAAGGTTCTTTACTAAACTGATTCTGTGAAGCCAGCATATCCCTCATCCCCAAACCAGACAGAGATTCATCAAAGAAAGAGATCTATAGACCCATTTCTTTGATGAACATCGATGCAAAACTTCTCAACAAAATACTGGCCAACCGTCTACAACAACTCATCAAAAAAAATATACACTATGATCAAACTGGATTCATCACAGGGAGGCAAAGCTGGTTCAACATACACAAATCAATTAATATAATTCAACACATCAACAGGAGCAGGGATAAAATCACATGATTGTCTCAATAGATGCGGAAAAGGCATTTGACAAGATCCAAAACCCCTTTATGTTAAAAGATGTGGAGAAACTAGGAATCCATGGAACATTTCTCAATGTAATAAAGGCTGTGTATGAGAAACCCACTGATAGTATTATACTTAATGGTGAAAATCTAAAGCCATTCCCTCTAAAATCAGGAACGAGACAAGGATGCCCACTCTCTCCACTCCTTTTTAACATAGTACTAGAATTCCTAGGCAGTGCAATATGGCAAGAAGCAAGCATAAAGGGGATCCAAGTAGGGAAAGAGGAAATAAAACTATCCCTCTTTGCAGATGACATGATTCTGTATTTAAAGAATCCTATAGACTCTACTCCCAAGCTCCTTGAGCTGATTCAAAGCTTTGGAAGGGTAGCAGGCCATAAAATCAACCCTCACAAATCAACTGCCTTGCTTTACGCCAACACTGAGAGGAACGAGGCAATAATCAGGAAAGAAAATCCTTTCACAATAGCCTCAAAGAAAATAAAGTACCTAGCAATTAGCTTAACTAAGAATGTAAAGGACCGTTTAGATGAAAAATTTAAAACCCTAAAAAAGGAAATTAAAGCAGAACTAAGGAAATGGAAAAACCTCCCGTGCTCCTGGATTGGAAGAATCAACATTGTGAAAATGACAATCTTGCCAAGGGCTATCTACAAATTCAATGTAATACCCATCAACATCCCAATGTCATTCTTTAAAGACATAGAAGAGGCAATTCAAAATTTCATATGGAATAATAAAAGACCCCGTATAGCAAAAACACTTCTTAGCAGAAAGAACAGCGCTGGAGGAATTTCAATTCCAAACTTAAGGCTCTATTACAGAGCTATAATTCTCAAAACAGCTTGGTACTGGCACAAGAACAGGCCTGAAGTCCAATGGAGTAGAACTGCGGACCCAGATATTAAACCACAGACCTATGGCCACCTAATCTTTGACCAGGGAGCCAAAAAAATAGAATGGAAGAAAGATAGCCTCTTCAACAAGTTGTGCTGGCAGAACTGGTTAAACACCTGCAGAAAACTAAAGTTGGATCCTTCTTTGTCACCTTGCACTAGAATTAACTCCAAATGGATCAAAGACGTGGAGGTAAAAGCTGACACACTGAAAAGTTTACAGGAAGGACTAGGAGATACACTAGGCCTCCTTGGTACAGGTCGAAACTTTCTTAATAAGGACCAAGAATCACAACAAATCAGAGAAAGGCTGGATAAGTGGGACTGCATTAAACTGCAGAGCTTTTGTATGGCAACGGATATAGCTAGTAAACTAATCAGGAAGCCTACAGAGTGGGAGAAGATCTTCACCACCCAAACAACGGAACAAGGCCTCATATCTAAAATATATCAACAACTCAAAAAACTGAATCACTCCAAAACTAACCTCCAAAGTAACACCCATCCCAATACAAAATGGGCCAAAGACTTAAAGAGAGTCTTCTCTGAAGAAGAAACAAAAATGGCCTATAGACACATGAAGAAATGCTCAACATCTCTGGTCATAAAAGAAATGCAAATCAAAACAAGTCTAAGATTCCACCTAACTCCAGTTAGAATGGCCAGGATCAGGAAAACGAATGACAACAGATGCTGGAGGGGATGTGGTCAGGAGGGATCACTACTACACTGTTGGTGGGAGTGCAAACTCGTTCAACCACTATGGAAAGCAGTGCGGCAGTGGCTCAAAACGCTAAACATACAACTCCCCTATGACCCAGCAATTCCAGTACTTGGCATTTACCCAACAATCCAGAAACAAGGGCATACTAAACCCACTAGCACAACAATGTTCATTGCAGCACTATTCACCATAGCAAAGATATGGAACCAACCCAGATGTCCCTCAGTTGATGAGTGGATCAACAAGTTGTGGTATTTGTACACAATGGAATTCTATGCTGCTGTCAGAAAGAATGACATCGCCCCATTTGTTAGGAAATGGAAAGACTTAGAACAAATCATATTAAGTGAAGTAAGCCAGACTCAAAGGAACTTAGGCTCAGTGGTTTCCCTCATTCGTCATAATCAGTAGAAACCTTGGGCTCTACTAGCAGAGATTGGCAATAGAGCAAAAGGCCATCTATAAGGCCATATAATGTGAAGCTAATTGAAAGGACCTCCAGGATATTGACACAAAAGCCATATCATGAATGATTGTTGTCCTTAATGTACTATGTTGTCTCTCATCTCGCTTGCTGTCCCTTGGTTATCCCATATTGGTATAGTATCTCACTTTGTTATCTGATATATTGAATTTATTTGTATTTGGATATTTGAAATTTGATAGGGAAGGGGGGAAAACCAAGACGGGTGGGGGGTGTGCGGTTGGAGGGAAATGGGTACCAAGACATGTGAAAGGGTATCAATGTATGTGAATTAATGCACCTTCTATCTGGCAAATATCATCTAACCCTTTTACTAATTACAATAAAAAAATGAAAAAAAAAGAAAGTTGTAGTGTGTGGGGAGGATGATGGGGTCAAATACATTTCTTCTTAGAAATTTACCTCATCTGGTTGCCCTGGATTTTCCTGGCCTTCTTCTTAGAGAAAGTTCTGTTATACTGGATTTGTGGCTTGACAATGATCTAGCATGTACATCTTCGAGTAAGACATCCACAACTTCCATGCCTGAGACTCGAGTTTCCTGACCTTTGGCAACAGCACAGCAACATCTTTCTTCCTCCTGAGCCACAGGCCAAGTGAGCTGGCTTGAGCTGGTTGTTAGTTACAGTGGCTTGGTTACCAGGGTTCCATATTCTGTTCCATTGTGAGGGAGGCAGGGTCACCTTTCAGTGCCCAATGACCAAAGATCCTTGCTCACAAAAGACCTCACCAAAGACATACTGGGGGCTGAATCTCTCCTCCAGTCTCACAATATACATGTGGATGTAGTATACAGCACACCTTATTTGTCCAATCCCAATGTCTTCCACTAGGCCCAACAACCAATCTGGTCTCAGGCTCAAGGAGCCTTTCTTAGGTAAGATCCAAACTTAAGGGTCAATATTGCCCTCATCCTTTACAAAACATTTGCTTCACAGTGCCTTCTCTGCCTGTATTTTGCCCCTTGTTGATTTTTTTTTGTTTTTGCTAGTCTTGGGACGTGACCTCAGAGTGTGAACATTGCTCTTGGGCTTTCTTTAGGCTTTAGCTGTCCCACCGAGCCACAGCACCACTTGCAGCGTTTTCTATGTATGTGGTAATGAGGAATCAAACCTGAGGCTTACTGCTTGGTAGCCAAGGACTCTCCCACTAGGTCAAACACACAGGGCATCTTGCACATATTTTTGACGTCAATCTACTAGGATATTATTAGGTTTCTGTATCCTAATCAATTTTTTCCTGATGATTAGCTTTGCTGTCATGTGTAAAAAATGCAAGAGGGAAAAACACAGAAGAATTAGTGAAATTAAAAAAAAGCATTAGACACAGTTAAGTGTTCATTCTTTGTAGGAGAAAGGATATTTGGATATGATGATGATGATGATGATGACTTTATAATTACTATGTCAGGGTTGAGAGTTTGGCATAGTGGTAGAGTGCTTGCCTAGCTCCATGAAGATCTGGGTTTGATTGCTCAGTACCACATAGATAGAAAATCTAGATGTGGCACTGTGGCTCAAGTGGCAGAGGGCTAGACTTGAGAAAACCCGAGGACAGTGCTCAGGCCCTGAATTCAAGCCCCAAGACTGGCAGAAAGATAAAAGAAAATAAAAATGCTTTTTACGAGCTAATTCACTCACAGCATTTGCTTCTGAAATCTTCGCTTCTGCATCTTGTGAAATAGCCCTTTCCCTCAACGTAGACAAGAAAAACAGATCCATCCCATGGTCCACTGTGAGGCCACTGGTTGGGCTAAGAGCTAGTCGTGCAGCAACACATAAGTTTTATTCTAATACTTTCCAAACATTGTACTCAAATATGCTACCTACTTACCAACTTATGTCAGTTATCCTTATGCTATAACTTTTCTTCATTACTACAATATTCTTACACTCCTACGTTAATCCTCTTGCACCTCCCCTGACCTCTCTCATTCTTTTTTTCTATCTCTGGACCTCTGCTCGTCTTTCAACCCTTATACTGCAAGGATCTACACTTGATGGCTGTTGAGCAATATTGTATATGTAGGTGGTTAATTATTCTCTAGGCTCAGAGGGACTTAAAGACAATAGAGATTGGATTGAGAGGCTTATTGGTTTGGGTATAAATTGCTTATTAGTGGTTGTATTAGGCTGGTCTGTAAGTGCACAAAAAGAAAGAGTGATAATACCAATCAAAACTTGTGAACATCTAGTGTCTGCCAACTACAGAGGTCTAGGTTGGTTATATCTGAAAAACTATAATCGTATTTAGTAGTAATCTTGCTCCCATTTTCAAATGGGCAGAACAAGAAACTCAAGAAAAATGTCAAATCAAGTAACAACATCCCCCACCCAACGTAAACAGACAATGGAACAGTCACTGGCAAACCTAGAGGAGAGTCTTCCAATTGCTACACAAATGCAATTGATAAACATCATTAATGAAAAATGTGAAAATATAAAGAAAGAGATAATGGAGGAAGCCATACCTGAACAAGAGGAAAGCAAAAACAAGGTGATAAGTGAAAAAGAAGAAGCCATAAAGGAGGCCATAATAAAGGTTTTTCAAAGAAAGATGGATGAATTCAAAGAATCCACAAATAAAAACGTGACCAAACTCCAGCAAATGTCCAAAGAAAATAAAGCTACTGAGCTAACCACTCAAAAGGAAATCAAGGAGATAAAGAAATCCATACATGATCTAAAACAAGGGATGCAAGGCATCAAAAGTGAGCAATTAGAAGCAAGGGAGATGAAAAATAAAGTAGATAGCTTTGATAGCAGGTTAGACATTGCAGAGGAGAGAATTCCCGTGGCTGAAGATAATTTAGGTATTATAAAGAACAGAAAATGAGTCAATCCAAATCTAGGAAATATGAGAGAGCGCTTCAGGAGGTCCAAGAAACAATTAGGAAGCCTAATTTAAGGCTAGTTGGTATTGAGGAGGGCGTGGAGAAAGAGGTCAATGGTATTGGAAATATACTTCAGGGAATCATCTCAGAGAATTTCCCAAATATCCAGAAGGGCAGGCCCATCCAGATACGAGAAGCTTTTAGAACCCCAAACAGACCTGACCAGAAAAGAACATCCCACCGCCACATTGTGATCCGAACTGGATCAATAGAAACGAAAGGAAAGATCCTAAAGGCAGCCAGGGAAAAGGGATCAGTAACCTACAAAGGCAAACCAATCAGAATAACCCCAGATTTCTCAGCAGAGACCATGCAAGCACGAAGTGACTGGAAGCATATATGTCATGCCCTTATATCAAATAACTACCAACCAAGAATACTGTAGCCAGCTAAGCTCTCATTCATAACTGAGGGAACAATAAAAACATTCCATTCCAGGGAAAAGCTGCAACAATATGTCGAAACAAAACCAACGCTACAGAGAATTCTCAAAGATGCTCTATACATAGAAAACCAAAATAAATGCAATATAGGGAAAGAAATGGCACCTAAACAGCATACCATCTAAGGACCACAAGAACTGTCAAGACACAGGCCCTACTAAAAGCTTTTAAAAATGGTAGGAACTAATAAATATCTCTCAATCCTAACTCTCAATATCAATGGACTTAACTCTCCAATTAAACGGCATAGGTTGTCTAGTTGGATCAAAAAGCAAGAGCCATCGTTCTGCTGACTTCGAGAGACACATCTTACCCAAAAACAATCATCTTTTGAAAGTGAGAGGTTGGAATAAACTCTATCAAGTTAACTGCCCCCATAAACAGGCTAGAGTTGCCATCCTCATATCAGACACAATAGACTTCAAACTAAAATTAGTAAGAAAAGACAAAGAAGGTTACTACATACTACTAAAGGGATCTTTCCTCCCGGAAGACATAACAATCCTAAATATTTACACACCCAATCCCGGAGCTCCAAACTTCATCAAGCAAACTTTACTTACACTGAAACCATACATAGATCGAAACACAGTGATTGTTGGTGAGTTTAACACACAACTCTCAACAGATCAACAAGGTAAAAACTCTCTCAGATCAACAAGGCAAAAACTCAACAGAGAAACCTTACAACTGAACAACTATATAGACCAACTAGATCTAACAGACATCTGCAGAATATTCCACCCAGTAACACCACAATATACGTTTTTCTCAGCAGCACATGGAACATTTTCCAAAATAGACCACATCTTAGGCCATAAAGCAAACCTGGACAGATTCAGAAACACTGAAATTATTCCATGCACACTCTCAGACCATAAAGGCATCAAATTGGAGCTGAACACACATCTCCATCAAAGAAAACCCTGTAACTCATGGAGACTGAACCACACATTGTTGAATCAAAAACAATGGGTAATCGAAGAGATCAGAACAGATATCCAACTGTTTATGAAATTTAACAATAAGGAGCACACAAATATCAACTCCTTAGGGACACAACAAAGGCAGTACTCAGAGGAAAATTTATAGCGTGGAGTGCCTACAACAGCAAGTTGGAAAAATGGCAAACCAACTAGTTAATGTCTCACCTTAACCTCCTGGAAAAAGAGCAACAAACCAACCCTAAACCCATTAGGAGAAAGCAAATTATTAAAATAAAAGCAGAATTAAATGATTTGGAATAAAAAAAACTATAGAAAGAATCAACAAAACAAGGAGTTGGTTCTTGAAAGAATTAACAAAATTGACAAGCCCTTAGCAAATCTTACCAAAAAAAGAAGAGAGCATATCGAAATAAACAAAATCGCAGATGAAAATGGTAATATCACGACAGAAATTACCAAGATCCAGAATATCATGAGGGAATACTTCTCAAACCTTTACGCCAACAAATTTGAGAATCTAGAAGAAATGGATGAATTCCTAGACAATATTAACATACACACACTGAACCAAGAAGAGCTAACCCAACTCAACAGGCCTATTTCAAGCTCTGAAATAGAAATGGAAATTAGACAACTTCCACTTAAAAAGAGCCCAGGGCCAGATGGATTCACAGCTGAATTCTATAAGGTCTTCAAAGCAGAGCTCACACCAATACTCCTCAAGCTCTTCAATGAAATTGAAAATGAAGGTTCTTTACTAAACTGATTCTGTGAAGCCAGCATATCCCTCATCCCCAAACCAGACAGAGATTCATCAAGGAAAGAGATCTATAGACCCATTTCTTTGATGAACATCGATGCAAAACTTCTCAACAAAATACTGGCCAACCGTCTACAACAACTCATCAAAAAAAATATACACTATGATCAAACTGGATTCATCACAGGGAGGCAAAGCTGGTTCAACATACACATATCAATTAATATAATTCAACACATCAATAAGAGCAGGGATAAAATCACATGATTGTCTCAATAGATGCGGGAAAGGCATTTGACAAGATCCAAAACCCCTTTATGTTAAAAGATGTGGAGAAACTAGGAATCCATGGAACATTTCTCAATGTAATAAAGGCTGTGTATGAGAAACCCACTGCTAGTATTATACTTAATGGTGAAAATCTAAAGCCATTCCCTCTAAAATCAGGAACGAGACAAGGATGCCCACTCTCTCCACTCCTTTTTAACATAGTACTAGAATTCCTAGGCAGTGCAATATGGCAAGAAGCAAGCATAAAGGGGATCCAAGTAGGGAAAGAGGAAATAAAACTATCCCTCTTTGCAGATGA
Organism: Megascapheus bottae; assembly: GCA_024803745.1. Taxonomy (NCBI): domain Eukaryota; kingdom Metazoa; phylum Chordata; class Mammalia; order Rodentia; family Geomyidae; genus Megascapheus; species Megascapheus bottae. The sequence continues at coordinate 3,924,490 of JANJXV010000052.1, read as the reverse complement.
CATGATTCTGTATTTAAAGAATCCTATAGACTCTACTCCCAAGCTCCTTGAGCTGATTCAAAGCTTTGGAAGGGTAGCAGGCCATAAAATCAACCCTCACAAATCAACTGCCTTACTTTACGCCAACACTGAGAGGAACGAGGCAATAATCAGGAAAGAAAATCCTTTCACAATAGCCTCAAAGAAAATAAAGTACCTAGCAATTAGCTTAACTAAGAATGTAAAGGACCGTTTAGATGAAAAATTTAAAACCCTAAAAAAGGAAATTAAAGCAGAACTAAGGAAATGGAAAAACCTCCCGTGCTCCTGGATTGGAAGAATCAACATTGTGAAAATGACAATCTTGCCAAGGGCTATCTACAAATTCAATGTAATACCCATCAACATCCCAATGTCATTCTTTAAAGACATAGAAGAGGCAATTCAAAATTTCATATGGAATAATAAAAGACCCCGTATAGCAAAAACACTTCTTAGCAGAAAGAACAGCGCTGGAGGAATTTCAATTCCAAACTTAAGGCTCTATTACAGAGCTATAATTCTCAAAACAGCTTGGTACTGGCACAAGAACAGGCCTGAAGTCCAATGGAGTAGAACTGCGGACCCAGATATTAAACCACAGACCTATGGCCACCTAATCTTTGACCAGGGAGCCAAAAAAATAGAATGGAAGAAAGATAGCCTCTTCAACACGTTGTGCTGGCAGAACTGGTTAAACACCTGCAGAAAACTAAAGTTGGATCCTTCTTTGTCACCTTGCACTAGAATTAACTCCAAATGGATCAAAGACGTGGAGGTAAAAGCTGACACACTGAAAAGTTTACAGGAAGGAATAGGAGATACACTAGGCCTCCTTGGTACAGGTCGAAACTTTCTTAATAAGGACCAAGAATCACAACAAATCAGAGAAAGGCTGGATAAGTGGGACTGCATTAAACTGCAGAGCTTTTGTATGGCAACGGATATAGCTAGTAAACTAATCAGGAAGCCTACAGAGTGGGAGAAGATCTTCACCACCCAAACAACGGAACAAGGCCTCATATCTAAAATATATCAACAACTCAAAAAACTGAATCACTCCAAAACTAACCTCCAAAGTAACACCCATCCCATTACAAAATGGGCCAAAGACTTAAAGAGAGTCTTCTCTGAAGAAAAAACAAAAATGGCCTATAGACACATGAAGAAATGCTCAACATCTCTGGTCATAAAAGAAATGCAAATCAAAACAAGTCTAAGATTCCACCTAACTCCAGTTAGAATGGCCAGGATCAGGAAAACGAATGACAACAGATGCTGGAGGGGATGTGGTCAGGAGGGATCACTACTACACTGTTGGTGGGAGTGCAAACTCGTTCAACCACTATGGAAAGCAGTGCGGCAGTGCCTCAAAACGCTAAACATACAACTCCCCTATGACCCAGCAATTCCAGTACTTGGCATTTACCCAACAATCCAGAAACAAGGGCATACTAAACCCACTAGCACAACAATGTTCATTGCAGCACTATTCACCATAGCAAAGAAATGGAACCAACCCAAATGTCCCTCAGTTGATGAGTGGATCAACAAGTTGTGGTATTTGTACACAATGGAATTCTATGCTGCTGTCAGAAAGAATGACATCGCCCCATTTGTTAGGAAATGGAAAGACTTAGAACAAATCATATTAAGTGAAGTAAGCCAGACTCAAAGGAACTTAGGCTCAGTGGTTTCCCTCATTCGTCATAATCAGTAGAAACCTTGGGCTCTACTAGCAGAGATTGGCAATAGAGCAAAAGGCCATCTATAAGGCCATATAATGTGAAGCTAATTGAAAGGACCTCCAGGATATTGACACAAAAGCCATATAATGAATGATTGTTGTCCTTAATGTACTATGTTGTCTCTCATCTCGCTTGCTGTCCCTTGGTTATCCCATATTGGTATAGTATCTCACTTTGTTATCTGATATATTGAATTTATTTGTATTTGGATATTTGAAATTTGATAGGGAAGGGGGGAAAACCAAGACGGGTGGGGGTGTGCGGTTGGAGGGAAATGGGTACCAAGACATGTGAAAGGGTATCAATGTATGTGAATTAATGCACCTTCTATCTGGCAAATATCATCTAACCCTTTTACTAATTACAATAAAAAAATGAAAAAAAAAGAAAGTTGTAGTGTGTGGGGAGGATGATGGGGTCAAATACATTTCTTCTTAGAAATTTACCTCATCTGGTTGCCCTGGATTTTCCTGGCCTTCTTCTTAGAGAAAGTTCTGTTATACTGGATTTGTGGCTTGGCAATGATCTAGCATGTACATCTTCGAGTAAGACATCCACAACTTCCATGCCTGAAACTCGAGTTTCCTGACCTTTGGCAACAGCACAGCAACATCTTTCTTCCTCCTGAGCCACAGGCCAAGTGAGCTGGCTTGAGCTGGTTGTTAGTTACAGTGGCTTGGTTACCAGGGTTCCATATTCTGTTCCATTGTGAGGGAGGCAGGGTCACCTTTCAGGGCCCAATGACCAAAGATCCTTGCTCACAAAAGACCTCACCAAAGACATACTGGAGGCTGAATCTCTCCTCCAGTCTCACAATATACATGTGGATGTAGTATACAGCACACCTTATTTGTCCAATCCCAATGTCTTCCACTAGGCCCAACAACCAATCTGGTCTCAGGCTCAAGGAGCCTTTCTTAGGTAAGATCCAAACTTAAGGGTCAATATTGCCCTCATCCTTTACAAAACATTTGCTTCACAGTGCCTTCTCTGCCTGCATTTTGCCCCTTGTCGATTTTTTTTGGTTTTTGCTAGTCTTGGGACGTGACCTCAGAGTGTGAACATTGCTCTTGGGCTTTCTTTAGGCTTTAGCTGTCCCACCGAGCCACAGCACCACTTGCAGCGTTTTCTATGTATGTGGTAATGAGGAATCAAACCTGAGGCTTACTGCTTGGTAGCCAAGGACTCTCCCACTAGGTCAAACACACAGGGCATCTTGCACATATTTTTGACGTCAATCTACTAGGATATTATTAGGTTTCTGTATCCTAATCAATTTTTTCCTGATGATTAGCTTTGCTGTCATGTGTAAAAAATGCAAGAGGGAAAAACACAGAAGAATTAGTGAAATTAAAAAAAAGCATTAGACACAGTTAAGTGTTCATTCTTTGTAGGAGAAAGGATATTTGGATATGATGATGATGATGATGATGATGACTTTATAATTACTATGTCAGGGTTGAGAGTTTGGCATAGTGGTAGAGTGCTTGCCTAGCATCCATGAAGATCTGGGTTTGATTGCTCAGTACCACATAGATAGAAAATCTAGATGTGGCACTGTGGCTCAAGTGGCAGAGGGCTAGACTTGAGAAAACCCGAGGACAGTGCTCAGGCCCTGAATTCAAGCCCCAAGACTGGCAGAAAGATAAAAGAAAATAAAAATGCTTTTTACGAGCTAATTCACTCACAGCATTTGCTTCTGAAATCTTCGCTTCTGCATCTTGTGAAATAGCCCTTTCCCTCAACGTAGACAAGAAAAACAGATCCATCCCATGGTCCACTGTGAGGCCACTGGTTGGGCTAAGAGCTAGTCGTGCAGCAACACATAAGTTTTATTCTAATACTTTCCAAACTTTGTACTCAAATATGCTACCTACTTACCAACTTAGGTCAGTTATCCTTATGCTATAACTTTTCTTCATTACTACAATATTCTTACACTCCTACGTTAATCCTCTTGCACCTCCCCTGACCTCTCTCATTCTTTTTTTCTATCTCTGGACCTCTGCTCGTCTTTCAACCCTTATACTGCACGGATCTACACTTGATGGCTGTTGAGCAATATTGTATATGTAGGTGGTTAATTATTCTCTAGGCTCAGAGGGACTTAAAGACAATAGAGATTGGATTGAGAGGCTTATTGGTTTGGGTATAAATCGCTTAGCAGTGGTTGTATTAGGCTGGTCTGTAAGTGCACAAAAAGAAAGAGTGATAATACCAATCAAAACTTGTGAACATCTAGTGTCTGCCAGCTACAGAGGTCTAGGTTGGTTATATCTGAAAAACTATAATCGTATTTAGTAGTAATCTTGCTCCCATTTTCAAATGGGCAGAACAAGAAACTCAAGAAAAATGTCAAATCAAGAAACAACATCCCCCACCCAACGTAAACAGACAATGGAACAGTCACTGGCAAACCTAGAGGAGAGTCTTCCAATTGCTACACAAATGCAATTGATAAACACCATTAATGAAAAATGTGAAAATATAAAGAAAGAGATAATGGAGGAAGCCATACCTGAACAAGAGGAAAGCAAAAACAAGGTGATAAGTGAAAAAGAAGAAGCCATAAAGGAGGCCATAATAAAGGTTTTTCAAAGAAAGATGGATGAATTCAAAGAATCCACAAATAAAAACGTGACCAAACTCCAGCAAATGTCCAAAGAAAATAAAGCTACTGAGCTAACCACTCAAAAGGAAATCAAGGAGATAAAGAAATCCATACATGATCTAAAACAAGGGATGCAAGGCATCAAAAGTGAGCAATTAGAAGCAAGGGAGATGAAAAATAAAGTAGATAGCTTTGATAGCAGGTTAGACATTGCAGAGGAGAGAATTCCCGTGGCTGAAGATAATTTAGGTATTATAAAGAACAGAAAATGAGTCAATCCAAATCTAGGAAATATGAGAGAGCGCTTCAGGAGGTCCAAGATACAATTAGGAAGCCTAATTTAAGGCTAGTTGGTATTGAGGAGGGCGTGGAGAAAGAGGTCAATGGTATTGGAAATATACTTCAGGGAATCATCTCAGAGAATTTCCAAAATATCCAGAAGGGCAGGCCCATCCAGATACGAGAAGCTTTTAGAACCCCAAACAGACCTGACCAGAAAAGAACATCCCACCGCCACATTGTGATCCGAACTGGATCAATAGAAACGAAAGGAAAGATCCTAAAGGCAGCCAGGGAAAAGGGATCAGTAACCTACAAAGGCAAACCAATCAGAATAACCCCAGATTTCTCAGCAGAGACCATGCAAGCACGAAGTGACTGGAAGCATATATGTCATGCCCTTATATCAAATAACTACCAACCAAGAATACTGTAGCCAGCTAAGCTCTCATTCATAACTGAGGGAACAATAAAAACATTCCATTCCAGGGAAAAGCTGCAACAATATGTCGAAACAAAACCAACACTACAGAGAATTCTCAAAGATGCTCTATACATAGAAAACCAAAATAAATGCAATATAGGGAAAGAAATGGCACCTAAACAGCATACCATCTAAGGACCACAAGAACTGTCAAGACACAGGCCCTACTAAAAGCTTTTAAAAATGGTAGGAACTAATAAATATCTCTCAATCCTAACTCTCAATATCAATGGACTTAACTCTCCAATTAAACGGCATAGGTTGTCTAGTTGGATCAAAAAGCAAGAGCCATCGTTCTGCTGACTTCGAGAGACACATCGTACCCAAAAACAATCATCTTTTGAAAGTGAGAGGTTGGAATAAACTCTATCAAGCTAACTGCCCCCATAAACAGGCTAGAGTTGCCATCCTCATATCAGATACAATAGACTTCAAACTAAAATTAGTAAGAAAAGACAAAGAAGGTTACTACATACTACTAAAGGGATCTTTCCTCCCGGAAGACATAACAATCCTAAATATTTACACACCCAATCCCGGAGCTCCAAACTTCATCAAGCAAACTTTACTTACACTGAAACCATACATAGATCGAAACACAGTGATTGTTGGTGAGTTTAACACACCACTCTCACCTATGGACAGATCAACAAGGCAAAAACTCAACAGAGAAACCTTAGAACTGAACAACTATATAGACCAACTAGATCTAACAGACATCTGCAGAATATTCCACCCAGTAACACCACAATATACGTTTTTCTCAGCAGCACATGGAACATTTTCCAAAATAGACCACATCTTAGGCCATAAAGCAAACCTGGACAGATTCAGAAACACTGAAATTATTCCATGCACACTCTCAGACCATAAAGGCATCAAATTGGAGCTGAACACACATCTCCACCAAAGAAAACCCTGTAACTCATGGAGACTGAACCACACATTGTTGAATCAAAAACAATGGGTAATCGAAGAGATCAGAACAGATATCCAACTGTTTATGAAATTTAACAATAAGGAGCACACAAATATCAACTCCTTAGGGACACAACAAAGGCAGTACTCAGAGGAAAATTTATAGCGTGGAGTGCCTACAACAGCAAGTTGGAAAAATGGCAAACCAACTAGTTAATGTCTCACCTTAACCTCCTGGAAAAAGAGCAACAAACCAACCCTAAACCCATTAGGAGAAAGCAAATTATTAAAATAAAAGCAGAAATAAATGATTTGGAATAAAAAAAACTATAGAAAGAATCAACAAAACAAGGAGTTGGTTCTTGAAAGAATTAACAAAATTGACAAGCCCTTAGCAAATCTTACCAAAAAAAGAAGAGAGCATATCGAAATAAACAAAATCGCAGATGAAAATGGTAATATCACGACAGAAATTACCAAGATCCAGAATATCATGAGGGAATACTTCTCAAACCTTTACGCCAACAAATTTGAGAATCTAGAAGAAATGGATGAATTCCTAGACAATATTAACATACACACACTGAACCAAGAAGAGCTAACCCAACTCAACAGGCCTATTTCAAGCTCTGAAATAGAAATGGAAATTAGACAACTTCCACTTAAAAAGAGCCCAGGGCCAGATGGATTCACAGCTGAATTCTATAAGGTCTTCAAAGCAGAGCTCACACCAATACTCCTCAAGCTCTTCAACGAAATTGAAAATGAAGGTTCTTTACTAAACTGATTCTGTGAAGCCAGCATATCCCTCATCCCCAAACCAGACAGAGATTCATCAAAGAAAGAGATCTATAGACCCATTTCTTTGATGAACCTCGATGCAAAACTTCTCAACAAAATACTGGCCAACCGTCTACAATAACTCATCAAAAAAAAATATACACTATGATCAAACTGGATTCATCACAGGGAGGCAAAGCTGGTTCAACATACACAAATCAATTAATATAATTCAACACATCAACAGGAGCAGGGATAAAATCACATGATTGTCTCAATAGATGCGGAAAAGGCATTTGACAAGATCCAAAACCCCTTTATGTTAAAAGATGTGGAGAAACTAGGAATCCATGGAACATTTCTCAATGTAATAAGGGCTGTGTATGAGAAACCCACTGCTAGTATTATACTTAATGGTGAAAATCTAAAGCCATTCCCTCTAAAATCAGGAACGAGACAAGGATGCCCACTCTCTCCACTCCTTTTTAACATAGTACTAGAATTCCTAGGCAGTGCAATATGGCAAGAAGCAAGCATAAAGGGGATCCAAGCAGGGAAAGAGGAAATAAAACTATCCCTCTTTGCAGATGACATGATTCTGTATTTAAAGAATCCTATAGACTCTACTCCCAAGCTCCTTGAGCTGATTCAAAGCTTTGGAAGGGTAGCAGGCCATAAAATCAACCCTCACAAATCAACTGCCTTACTTTACGCCAACACTGAGAGGAACGAGGCAATAATCAGGAAAGAAAATCCTTTCACAATAGCCTCAAAGAAAATAAAGTACCTAGCAATTAGCTTAACTAAGAATGTAAAGGACCGTTTAGATGAAAACTTTAAAACCCTAAAAAAGGAAATTAAAGCAGAACTAAGGAAATGGAAAAACCTCCCATGCTCCTGGATTGGAAGAATCAACATTGTGAAAATGACAATCTTGCCAAGGGCTATCTACAAATTCAATGTAATACCCATCAACATCCCAATGTCATTCTTTAAAGACGTAGAAGAGGCAATTCAAAATTTCATATGGAATAATAAAAGACCCCGTATAGCAAAAACACTTCTTAGCAGAAAGAACAGCGCTGGAGGAATTTCAATTCCAAACTTAAGGCTCTATTACAGAGCTATAATTCTCAAAACAGCTTGGTACTGGCACAAGAACAGGCCTGAAGTCCAATGGAGTAGAACTGCGGACCCAGATGTTAAACCACAGACCTATGGCCACCTAATCTTTGACCAGGGAGCCAAAAAATAGAATGGAAGAAAGATAGCCTCTTCAACAAGTTGTGCTGGCAGAACTGGTTAAACACCTGCAGAAAACTAAAGTTGGATCCTTCTTTGTCCCCTTGCACTAGAATTAACTCCAAATGGATCAAAGACGTGGAGGTAAAAGCTGACACACTGAAAAGTTTACAGGAAGGAATAGGAGATACACTAGGCCTCCTTGATACAGGTCGAAACTTTCTTAATAAGGACCAAGAATCACAACAAATCAGAGAAAGGCTGGATAAGTGGGACTGCATTAAACTGCAGAGCTTTTGTATGGCAACGGATATAGCTAGTAAACTAATCAGGAAGCCTACAGAGTGGGAGAAGATCTTCACCACCCAAACAACGGAACAAGGCCTCATATCTAAAATATATCAACAACTCAAAAAATTGAATCACTCCAAAACTAACCTCCAAAGTAACACCCATCCCATTACAAAATGGGCCAAAGACTTAAAGAGAGTCTTCTCTGAAGAAGAAACAAAAATGGCCTATAGACACATGAAGAAATGCTCAACATCTCTGGTCATAAAAGAAATGCAAATCAAAACAAGTCTAAGATTCCACCTAACTCCAGTTAGAATGGCCAGGATCAGGAAAACGAATGACAACAGATGCTGGAGGGGATGTGGTCAGGAGGGATCACTACTACACTGTTGGTGGGAGTGCAAACTCGTTCAACCACTATGGAAAGCAGTGCGGCAGTGGCTCAAAACGCTAAACATACAACTCCCCTATGACCCAGCAATTCCAGTACTTGGCATTTACCCAACAATCCAGAAACAAGGGCATACTAAACCCACTAGCACAACAATGTTCATTGCAGCACTATTCACCATAGCAAAGATATGGAACCAACCCAGATGTCCCTCAGTTGATGAGTGGATCAACAAGTTGTGGTATTTGTACACAATGGAATTCTATGCTGCTGTCAGAAAGAATGACATCGCCCCATTTGTTAGGAAATGGAAAGACTTAGAACAAATCATATTAAGTGAAGTAAGCCAGACTCAAAGGAACTTAGGCTCAGTGGTTTCCCTCATTCGTCATAATCAGTAGAAACCTTGGGCTCTACTAGCAGAGATTGGCAATAGAGCAAAAGGCCATATATAAGGCCATATAATGTGAAGCTAATTGAAAGGACCTCCAGGATATTGACACAAAAGCCATATAATGAATGATTGTTGTCCTTAATGTACTATGTTGTCTCTCATCTCGCTTGCTGTCCCTTGGTTATCCCATATTGGTATAGTATCTCACTTTGTTATCTGATATATTGAATTTGTTTGTATTTGGATATTTGAAATTTGATAGGGAAGGGGGGAAAACCAAGACGGGTGGGGGTGTGGGGTTGGAGGGAAATGGGTACCACGACATGTGAAAGGGTATCAATGTATGTGAATTAATGCACCTTCTATCTGGCAAATATCATCTAACCCTTTTACTAATTACAATAAAAAAAATGAAAAAAAAAGAAAGTTGTAGTGTGTGGGGAGGATGATGGGGTCAAATACATTTCTTCTTAGAAATTTACCTCATCTGGTTGCCCTGGATTTTCCTGGCCTTCTTCTTAGAGAAAGTTCTGTTATACTGGATTTGTGGCTTGGCAATGATCTAGCATGTACATCTTCGAGTAAGACATCCACAACTTCCATGCCTGAGACTCGAGTTTCCTGACCTTTGGCAACAGCACAGCAACATCTTTCTTCCTCCTGAGCCACAGGCCAAGTGAGCTGGCTTGAGCTGGTTGTTAGTTACAGTGGCTTGGTTACCAGGGTTCCATATTCTGTTCCATTGTGAGGGAGGCAGGGTCACCTTTCAGGGCCCAATGACCAAAGATCCTTGCTCACAAAAGACCTCACCAAAGACATACTGGAGGCTGAATCTCTCCTCCAGTCTCACAATATACATGTGGATGTAGTATACAGCACACCTTATTTGTCCAATCCCAATGTCTTCCACTAGGCCCAACAACCAATCTGGTCTCAGGCTCAAGGAGCCTTTCTTAGGTAAGATCCAAACTTAAGGGTCAATATTGCCCTCATCCTTTACAAAACATTTGCTTCACAGTGCCTTCTCTGCCTGCATTTTGCCCCTTGTCGAATTTTTTTTGTTTTTGCTAGTCTTGGGACTTGACCTCAGAGTGTGAACATTGTTCTTGGGCTTTCTTTAGGCTTTAGCTGTCCCACCGAGCCACAGCACCACTTGCAGCGTTTTCTATGTATGTGGTAATGAGGAATCAAACCTGAGGCTTACTGCTTGGTAGCCAAGGACTCTCCCACTAGGTCAAACACACAGGGCATCTTGCACATATTTTTGAAGTCAATCTACTAGGATATTATTAGGTTTCTGTATCCTAATCAATTTTTTCCTGATGATTAGCTTTGCTGTAATGTGTAAAAAATGCAAGAGGGAAAAACACAGAAGAATTAGTGAAATTAAAAAAAAGCATTAGACACAGTTAAGTGTTCATTCTTTGTAGGAGAAAGGATATTTGGATATGATGATGATGATGATGACTTTATAATTACTATGTCAGGGTTGAGAGTTTGGCATAGTGGTAGAGTGCATGCCTAGCATCCATGAAGATCTGGGTTTGATTGCTCAGTACCACATAGATAGAAAATCTAGATGTGGCACTGTGGCTCAAGTGGCAGAGGGCTAGACTTGAGAAAACCCGAGGAGAGTGCTCAGGCCCTGAATTCAAGCCCCAAGACTGGCAGAAAGATAAAAGAAAATAAAAATGCTTTTTATGAGCTAATTCACTCACAGCATTTGCTTCTGAAATCTTCGCTTCTGCATCTTGTGAAATACCCCTTTCCTTCAACGTAGACAAGAAAAACAGATCCATCCCATGGTCCACTGTGAGGCCACTGGTTGGGCTAAGAGCTAGTCCTGCAGCAACACATAAGTTTTATTCTAATACTTTCCAAACTTTGTACTCAAATATGCTACCTACTTACCAACTTATGTCAGTTATCCTTATGCTATAACTTTTCTTCATTACTACAATATTCTTACACTCCTACGATAATCCTCTTGCACCTCCCCTGACCTCTCTCATTCTTTTTTTCTATCTCTGGACCTCTGCTCGTCTTTCAACCATTATACTGCACGGATCTACACTTGATGGCTGTTGAGCAATATTGTATATGTAGGTGGTTAATTATTCTCTAGGCTCAGAGGGACTTAAAGACAATAGAGATTGGATTGAGAGGCTTATTGTTTTGGGTATAAATCGCTTATCAGTGGTTGTATTAGGCTGGTCTGTAAGTGCACAAAAAGAAAGAGTGATAATACCAATCAAAACTTGTGAACATCTAGTGTCTGCCAGCTACAGAGGTCTAGGTTGGTTATATCTGAAAAACTATAATCGAATTTAGTAGTAATCTTGCTCCCATTTTCAAATGGGCAGAACAAGAAACTCAAGAAAAATGTCAAATCAAGAAACAACATCCCCCACCCAATGTAAACAGACAATGGAACAGTCACTGGCAAACCTAGAGGAGAGTCTTCCAATTGCTACACAAATGCAATTGATAAACATCATTAATGAAAAATGTGAAAATATAAAGAAAGAGATAATGGAGGAAGCCATACCTGAACAAGAGGAAAGCAAAAACAAGGTGATAAGTGAAAAAGGAGAAGCCATAAAGGAGGCCATAATAAAGGTATTTCAAAGAAAGAGGAATGAATTCAAAGAATCCACAAATAAAAACGTGACCAAACTCCAGCAAATGTCCAAAGAAAATAAAGCTACTGAGCTAACCACTCAAAAGGAAATCAAGGAGATAAAGAAATCCATACATGATCTAAAACAAGGGATGCAAGGCATCAAAAGTGAGCAATTAGAAGCAAGGGAGATGAAAAATAAAGTAGATAGCTTTGATAGCAGGTTAGACATTGCAGAGGAGAGAATTTCCGTGGCTGAAGATAATTTAGGTATTATAAAGAACAGAAAACGAGTCAATCCAAATCTAGGAAATATGAGAGAGCGCTTCAGGAGGTCCAAGATACAATTAGGAAGCCTAATTTAAGGCTAGTTGGTATTGAGGAGGGCGTGGAGAAAGAGGTCAATGGTATTGGAAATATACTTCAGGGAATCATCTCAGAGAATTTCCCAAATATCCAGAAGGGCAGGCCCATCCACATACGAGAAGCTTTTAGAACCCCAAACAGACCTGACCAGAAAAGAACATCCCACCGCCACATTGTGATCCGAACTGGATCAATAGAAACGAAAGGAAAGATCCTAAAGGCAGCCAGGGAAAAGGGATCAGTAACCTACAAAGGCAAACCAATCAGAATAACCCCAGATTTCTCAGCAGAGACCATGCAAGCACGAAGTGACTGGAAGCATATATGTCATGCCCTTATATCAAATAACTACCAACCAAGAATACTGTAGCCAGCTAAGCTCTCATTCATAACTGAGGGAACAATAAAAACATTCCATTCCAGGGAAAAGCTGCAACAATATGTCGAAACAAAACCAACACTACAGAGAATTCTCAAAGATGCTCTATACATAGAAAACCAAAATAAATGCAATATAGGGAAAGAAATGGCACCTAAACAGCATACCATCTAAGGACCACAAGAACTGTCAAGACACAGGCCCTACTAAAAGCTTTTAAAAATGGTAGGAACTAATAAATATCTCTCAATCCTAACTCTCAATATCAATGGACTTAACTCTCCAATTAAACGGCATAGGTTGTCTAGTTGGATCAAAAAGCAAGAGCCATCGTTCTGCTGACTTCGAGAGACACATCGTACCCAAAAACAATCATCTTTTGAAAGTGAGAGGTTGGAATAAACTCTATCAAGCTAACTGCCCCCATAAACAGGCTAGAGTTGCCATCCTCATATCAGATACAATAGACTTCAAACTAAAATTAGTAAGAAAAGACAAAGAAGGTTACTACATACTACTAAAGGGATCTTTCCTCCCGGAAGACATAACAATCCTAAATATTTACACACCCAATCCCGGAGCTCCAAACTTCATCAAGCAAACTTTACTTACACTGAAACCATACATAGATCGAAACACAGTGATTGTTGGTGAGTTTAACACACCACTCTCACCTATGGACAGATCAACAAGGCAAAAACTCAACAGAGAAACCTTAGAACTGAACAACTATATAGACCAACTAGATCTAACAGACATCTGCAGAATATTCCACCCAGTAACACCACAATATACGTTTTTCTCAGCAGCACATGGAACATTTTCCAAAATAGACCACATCTTAGGGCATAAAGCAAACCTGGACAGATTCAGAAACACTGAAATTATTCCATGCACACTCTCAGACCATAAAGGCATCAAATTGGAGCTGAACACACATCTCCACCAAAGAAAACCCTGTAACTCATGGAGACTGAACCACACATTGTTGAATCAAAAACAATGGGTAATCGAAGAGATCAGAACAGATATCCAACTGTTTATGAAATTTAACAATAAGGAGCACACAAATATCAACTCCTTAGGGACACAACAAAGGCAGTACTCAGAGGAAAATTTATAGCGTGGAGTGCCTACAACAGCAAGTTGGAAAAATGGCAAACCAACTAGTTAATGTCTCACCTTAACCTCCTGGAAAAAGAGCAACAAACCAACCCTAAACCCATTAGGAGAAAGCAAATTATTAAAATAAAAGCAGAAATAAATGATTTGGAATAAAAAAAACTATAGAAAGAATCAACAAAACAAGGAGTTGGTTCTTGAAAGAATTAACAAAATTGACAAGCCCTTAGCAAATCTTACCAAAAAAAGAAGAGAGCATATCGAAATAAACAAAATCGCAGATGAAAATGGTAATATCACGACAGAAATTACCAAGATCCAGAATATCATGAGGGAATACTTCTCAAACCTTTACGCCAACAAATTTGAGAATCTAGAAGAAATGGATGAATTCCTAGACAATATTAACATACACACACTGAACCAAGAAGAGCTAACCCAACTCAACAGGCCTATTTCAAGCTCTGAAATAGAAATGGAAATTAGACAACTTCCACTTAAAAAGAGCCCAGGGCCAGATGGATTCACAGCTGAATTCTATAAGGTCTTCAAAGCAGAGCTCACACCAATACTCCTCAAGCTCTTCAACGAAATTGAAAATGAAGGTTCTTTACTAAACTGATTCTGTGAAGCCAGCATATCCCTCATCCCCAAACCAGACAGAGATTCATCAAAGAAAGAGATCTATAGACCCATTTCTTTGATGAACCTCGATGCAAAACTTCTCAACAAAATACTGGCCAACCGTCTACAACAACTCATCAAAAAAATATACACTATGATCAAACTGGATTCATCACAGGGAGGCAAAGCTGGTTCAACATACACAAATCAATTAATATAATTCAACACATCAACAGGAGCAGGGATAAAATCACATGATTGTCTCAATAGATGCGGAAAAGGCATTTGACAAGATCCAAAACCCCTTTATGTTAAAAGATGTGGAGAAACTAGGAATCCATGGAACATTTCTCAATGTAATAAGGGCTGTGTATGAGAAACCCACTGCTAGTATTATACTTAATGGTGAAAATCTAAAGCCATTCCCTCTAAAATCAGGAACGAGACAAGGATGCCCACTCTCTCCACTCCTTTTTAACATAGTACTAGAATTCCTAGGCAGTGCAATATGGCAAGAAGCAAGCATAAAGGGGATCCAAGCAGGGAAAGAGGAAATAAAACTATCCCTCTTTGCAGATGACATGATTCTGTATTTAAAGAATCCTATAGACTCTACTCCCAAGCTCCTTGAGCTGATTCAAAGCTTTGGAAGGGTAGCAGGCCATAAAATCAACCCTCACAAATCAACTGCCTTACTTGACGCCAACACTGAGAGGAACGAGGCAATAATCAGGAAAGAAAATCCTTTCACAATAGCCTCAAAGAAAATAAAGTACCTAGCAATTAGCTTAACTAAGAATGTAAAGGACCGTTTAGATGAAAACTTTAAAACCCTAAAAAAGGAAATTAAAGCAGAACTAAGGAAATGGAAAAACCTCCCATGCTCCTGGATTGGAAGAATCAACATTGTGAAAATGACAATCTTGCCAAGGGCTATCTACAAATTCAATGTAATACCCATCAACATCCCAATGTCATTCTTTAAAGACATAGAAGAGGCAATTCAAAATTTCATATGGAATAATAAAAGACCCCGTATAGCAAAAACACTTCTTAGCAGAAAGAACAGCGCTGGAGGAATTTCAATTCCAAACTTAAGGCTCTATTACAGAGCTATAATTCTCAAAACAGCTTGGTACTGGCACAAGAACAGGCCTGAAGTCCAATGGAGTAGAACTGCGGACCCAGATGTTAAACCACAGACCTATGGCCACCTAATCTTTGACCAGGGAGCCAAAAAATAGAATGGAAGAAAGATAGCCTCTTCAACAAGTTGTGCTGGCAGAACTGGTTAAACACCTGCAGAAAACTAAAGTTGGATCCTTCTTTGTCCCCTTGCACTAGAATTAACTCCAAATGGATCAAAGACGTGGAGGTAAAAGCTGACACACTGAAAAGTTTACAGGAAGGAATAGGAGATACACTAGGCCTCCTTGATACAGGTCGAAACTTTCTTAATAAGGACCAAGAATCACAACAAATCAGAGAAAGGCTGGATAAGTGGGACTGCATTAAACTGCAGAGCTTTTGTATGGCAACGGATATAGCTAGTAAACTAATCAGGAAGCCTACAGAGTGGGAGAAGATCTTCACCACCCAAACAACGGAACAAGGCCTCATATCTAAAATATATCAACAACTCAAAAAATTGAATCACTCCAAAACTAACCTCCAAAGTAACACCCATCCCATTACAAAATGGGCCAAAGACTTAAAGAGAGTCTTCTCTGAAGAAGAAACAAAAATGGCCTATAGACACATGAAGAAATGCTCAACATCTCTGGTCATAAAAGAAATGCAAATCAAAACAAGTCTAAGATTCCACCTAACTCCAGTTAGAATGGCCAGGATCAGGAAAACGAATGACAACAGATGCTGGAGGGGATGTGGTCAGGAGGGATCACTACTACACTGTTGGTGGGAGTGCAAACTCGTTCAACCACTATGGAAAGCAGTGCGGCAGTGGCTCAAAACGCTAAACATACAACTCCCCTATGACCCAGCAATTCCAGTACTTGGCATTTACCCAACAATCCAGAAACAAGGGCATACTAAACCCACTAGCACAACAATGTTCATTGCAGCACTATTCACCATAGCAAAGATATGGAACCAACCCAGATGTCCCTCAGTTGATGAGTGGATCAACAAGTTGTGGTATTTGTACACAATGGAATTCTATGCTGCTGTCAGAAAGAATGACATCGCCCCATTTGTTAGGAAATGGAAAGACTTAGAACAAATCATATTAAGTGAAGTAAGCCAGACTCAAAGGAACTTAGGCTCAGTGGTTTCCCTCATTCGTCATAATCAGTAGAAACCTTGGGCTCTACTAGCAGAGATTGGCAATAGAGCAAAAGGCCATATATAAGGCCATATAATGTGAAGCTAATTGAAAGGACCTCCAGGATATTGACACAAAAGCCATATAATGAATGATTGTTGTCCTTAATGTACTATGTTGTCTCTCATCTCGCTTGCTGTCCCTTGGTTATCCCATATTGGTATAGTATCTCACTTTGTTATCTGATATATTGAATTTGTTTGTATTTGGATATTTGAAATTTGATAGGGAAGGGGGGAAAACCAAGACGGGTGGGGGTGTGGGGTTGGAGGGAAATGGGTACCAAGACATGTGAAAGGGTATCAATGTATGTGAATTAATGCACCTTCTATCTGGCAAATATCATCTAACCCTTTTACTAATTACAATAAAAAAATGAAAAAAAAAGAAAGTTGTAGTGTGTGGGGAGGATGATGGGGTCAAATACATTTCTTCTTAGAAATTTACCTCATCTGGTTGCCCTGGATTTTCCTGGCCTTCTTCTTAGAGAAAGTTCTGTTATACTGGATTTGTGGCTTGGCAATGATCTAGCATGTACATCTTCGAGTAAGACATCCACAACTTCCATGCCTGAGACTCGAGTTTCCTGACCTTTGGCAACAGCACAGCAACATCTTTCTTCCTCCTGAGCCACAGGCCAAGTGAGCTGGCTTGAGCTGGTTGTTAGTTACAGTGGCTTGGTTACCAGGGTTCCATATTCTGTTCCATTGTGAGGGAGGCAGGGTCACCTTTCAGGGCCCAATGACCAAAGATCCTTGCTCACAAAAGACCTCACCAAAGACATACTGGAGGCTGAATCTCTCCTCCAGTCTCACAATATACATGTGGATGTAGTATACAGCACACCTTATTTGTCCAATCCCAATGTCTTCCACTAGGCCCAACAACCAATCTGGTCTCAGGCTCAAGGAGCCTTTCTTAGGTAAGATCCAAACTTAAGGGTCAATATTGCCCTCATCCTTTACAAAACATTTGCTTCACAGTGCCTTCTCTGCCTGCATTTTGCCCCTTGTCGAATTTTTTTTGTTTTTGCTAGTCTTGGGACTTGACCTCAGAGTGTGAACATTGTTCTTGGGCTTTCTTTAGGCTTTAGCTGTCCCACCGAGCCACAGCACCACTTGCAGCGTTTTCTATGTATGTGGTAATGAGGAATCAAACCTGAGGCTTACTGCTTGGTAGCCAAGGACTCTCCCACTAGGTCAAACACACAGGGCATCTTGCACATATTTTTGAAGTCAATCTACTAGGATATTATTAGGTTTCTGTATCCTAATCAATTTTTTCCTGATGATTAGCTTTGCTGTAATGTGTAAAAAATGCAAGAGGGAAAAACACAGAAGAATTAGTGAAATTAAAAAAAAGCATTAGACACAGTTAAGTGTTCATTCTTTGTAGGAGAAAGGATATTTGGATATGATGATGATGATGATGACTTTATAATTACTATGTCAGGGTTGAGAGTTTGGCATAGTGGTAGAGTGCATGCCTAGCATCCATGAAGATCTGGGTTTGATTGCTCAGTACCACATAGATAGAAAATCTAGATGTGGCACTGTGGCTCAAGTGGCAGAGGGCTAGACTTGAGAAAACCCGAGGAGAGTGCTCAGGCCCTGAATTCAAGCCCCAAGACTGGCAGAAAGATAAAAGAAAATAAAAATGCTTTTTACGAGCTAATTCACTCACAGCATTTGCTTCTGAAATCTTCGCTTCTGCATCTTGTGAAATACCCCTTTCCTTCAACGTAGACAAGAAAAACAGATCCATCCCATGGTCCACTGTGAGGCCACTGGTTGGGCTAAGAGCTAGTCGTGCAGCAACACATAAGTTTTATTCTAATACTTTCCAAACTTTGTACTCAAATATGCTACCTACTTACCAACTTATGTCAGTTATCCTTATGCTATAACTTTTCTTCATTACTACAATATTCTTACACTCCTACGATAATCCTCTTGCACCTCCCCTGACCTCTCTCATTCTTTTTTTCTATCTCTGGACCTCTGCTCGTCTTTCAACCCTTATACTGCACGGATCTACACTTGATGGCTGTTGAGCAATATTGTATATGTAGGTGGTTAATTATTCTCTAGGCTCAGAGGGACTTAAAGACAATAGAGATTGGATTGAGAGGCTTATTGTTTTGGGTATAAATCGCTTATCAGTGGTTGTATTAGGCTGGTCTGTAAGTGCACAAAAAGAAAGAGTGATAATACCAATCAAAACTTGTGAACATCTAGTGTCTGCCAGCTACAGAGGTCTAGGTTGGTTATATCTGAAAAACTATAATCGAATTTAGTAGTAATCTTGCTCCCATTTTCAAATGGGCAGAACAAGAAACTCAAGAAAAATGTCAAATCAAGAAACAACATCCCCCACCCAATGTAAACAGACAATGGAACAGTCACTGGCAAACCTAGAGGAGAGTCTTCCAATTGCTACACAAATGCAATTGATAAACATCATTAATGAAAAATGTGAAAATATAAAGAAAGAGATAATGGAGGAAGCCATACCTGAACAAGAGGAAAGCAAAAACAAGGTGATAAGTGAAAAAGGAGAAGCCATAAAGGAGGCCATAATAAAGGTATTTCAAAGAAAGAGGAATGAATTCAAAGAATCCACAAATAAAAACGTGACCAAACTCCAGCAAATGTCCAAAGAAAATAAAGCTACTGAGCTAACCACTCAAAAGGAAATCAAGGAGATAAAGAAATCCATACATGATCTAAAACAAGGGATGCAAGGCATCAAAAGTGAGCAATTAGAAGCAAGGGAGATGAAAAATAAAGTAGATAGCTTTGATAGCAGGTTAGACATTGCAGAGGAGAGAATTTCCGTGGCTGAAGATAATTTAGGTATTATAAAGAACAGAAAACGAGTCAATCCAAATCTAGGAAATATGAGAGAGCGCTTCAGGAGGTCCAAGATACAATTAGGAAGCCTAATTTAAGGCTAGTTGGTATTGAGGAGGGCGTGGAGAAAGAGGTCAATGGTATTGGAAATATACTTCAGGGAATCATCTCAGAGAATTTCCCAAATATCCAGAAGGGCAGGCCCATCCACATACGAGAAGCTTTTAGAACCCCAAACAGACCTGACCAGAAAAGAACATCCCACCGCCACATTGTGATCCGAACTGGATCAATAGAAACGAAAGGAAAGATCCTAAAGGCAGCCAGGGAAAAGGGATCAGTAACCTACAAAGGCAAACCAATCAGAATAACCCCAGATTTCTCAGCAGAGACCATGCAAGCACGAAGTGACTGGAAGCATATATGTCATGCCCTTATATCAAATAACTACCAACCAAGAATACTGTAGCCAGCTAAGCTCTCATTCATAACTGAGGGAACAATAAAAACATTCCATTCCAGGGAAAAGCTGCAACAATATGTCGAAACAAAACCAACACTACAGAGAATTCTCAAAGATGCTCTATACATAGAAAACCAAAATAAATGCACTATAGGGAAAGAAATGGCACCAAAACAGCATACCATCTAAGGACCACAAGAACTGTCAAGACACAGGCCCTACTAAAAGCTTTTAAAAATGGTAGGAACTAATAAATATCTCTCAATCCTAACTCTCAATATCAATGGACTTAACTCTCCAATTAAACGGCATAGGTTGTCTAGTTGGATCAAAGAGCAAGAGCCATCGTTCTGCTGACTTCGAGAGAAACATCTTACCCAAAAACAATCATCTTTTGAAAGTGAGAGGTTGGAATAAACTCTATCAAGCTAACTGCCCCCATAAACAGGCTAGAGTTGCCATCCTCATATCAGATACAATAGACTTCAAACTAAAATTAGTAAGAAAAGACAAAGAAGGTTACTACATACTACTAAAGGGATCTTTCCTCCCGGAAGACATAACAATCCTAAATATTTACACACCCAATCCCGGAGCTCCAAACTTCATCAAGCAAACTTTACTTACACTGAAACCATACATATATCGAAACACAGTGATTGTTGGTGAGTTTAACACACCACTCTCACCTATGGACAGATCAACAAGGCAAAAACTCAACAGAGAAACCTTAGAACTGAACAACTATATAGACCAACTAGATCTAACAGACATCTGCAGAATATTCCACCCAGTAACACCACAATATACGTTTTTCTCAGCAGCACATGGAACATTTTCCAAAATAGACCACATCTTAGGCCATAAAGCAAACCTGGACAGATTCAGAAACACTGAAATTATTCCATGCACACTCTCAGACCATAAAGGCATCAAATTGGAGCTGAACACACATCTCCACCAAAGAAAACCCTGTAACTCATGGAGACTGAACCACACATTGTTGAATCAAAAACAATGGGTAATCGAAGAGATCAGAACAGATATCCAAATGTTTATGAAATTTAACAATAAGGAGCACACAAATATCAACTCCTTAGGGACACAACAAAGGCAGTACTCAGAGGAAAATTTATAGCGTGGAGTGCCTACAACAGCAAGTTGGAAAAATGGCAAACCAACTAGTTAATGTCTCACCTTAACCTCCTGGAAAAAGAGCAACAAACCAACCCTAAACCCATTAGGAGAAAGCAAATTATTAAAATCAAAGCAGAATTAAATGATTTGGAATAAAAAAAAACTATAGAAAGAATCAACAAAACAAGGAGTTGGTTCTTGAAAGAATTAACAAAATTGACAAGCCCTTAGCAAATCTTACCAAAAAAAGAAGAGAGCATATCGAAATAAACAAAATCGCAGATGAAAATGGTAATATCACGACAGAAATTACCAAGATCCAGAATATCATGAGGGAATACTTCTCAAACCTTTACGCCAACAAATTTGAGAATCTAGAAGAAATGGATGAATTCCTAGACAATATTAACATACACACACTGAACCAAGAAGAGCTAACCCAACTCAACAGGCCTATTTCAAGCTCTGAAATAGAAATGGAAATTAGACAACTTCCACTTAAAAAGAGCCCAGGGCCAGATGGATTCACAGCTGAATTCTATAAGGTCTTCAAAGCAGAGCTCACACCAATACTCCTCAAGCTCTTCAACGAAATTGAAAATGAAGGTTCTTTACTAAACTGATTCTGTGAAGCCAGCATATCCCTCATCCCCAAACCAGACAGAGATTCATCAAAGAAAGAGATCTATAGACCCATTTCTTTGATGAACCTCGATGCAAAACTTCTCAACAAAATACTGGCCAACCGTCTACAACAACTCATCAAAAAAATATACACTATGATCAAACTGGATTCATCACAGGGAGGCAAAGCTGGTTCAACATACACAAATCAATTAATATAATTCAACACATCAACAGGAGCAGGGATAAAATCACATGATTGTCTCAATAGATGCGGAAAAGGCATTTGACAAGATCCAAAACCCCTTTATGTTAAAAGATGTGGAGAAACTAGGAATCCATGGAACATTTCTCAATGTAATAAAGGCTGTGTATGAGAAACCCACTGCTAGTATTATACTTAATGGTGAAAATCTAAGCCATTCCCTCTAAAATCAGGAACGAGACAAGGATGCCCACTCTCTCCACTCCTTTTTAACATATTACTAGAATTCCTAGGCAGTGCAATATGGCAAGAAGCAAGCATAAAGGGGATCCAAGTAGGGAAAGAGGAAATAAAACTATCCCTCTTTGCAGATGACATGATTCTGTATTTAAAGAATCCTATAGACTCTACTCCCAAGCTCCTTGAGCTGATTCAAAGCTTTGGAAGGGTAGCAGGCCATAAAATCAACCCTCACAAATCAACTGCCTTACTTTACGCCAACACTGAGAGGAACGAGGCAATAATCAGGAAAGAAAATCCTTTCACAATAGCCTCAAAGAAAATAAAGTACCTAGCAATTAGCTTAACTAAGAATTTAAAGGACCGTTTAGATGAAAACTTTAAAACCCTAAAAAAGGAAATTAAAGCAGAACTAAGGAAATGGAAAAACCTCCCATGCTCCTGGATTGGAAGAATCAACATTGTGAAAATGACAATCTTGCCAAGGGCTATCTACAAATTCAATGTAATACCCATCAACATCCCAATGTCATTCTTTAAAGACATAGAAGAGGCAATTCAAAATTTCATATGGAATAATAAAAGACCCCGTATAGCAAAAACACTTCTTAGCAGAAAGAACAGCGCTGGAGGAATATCAATTCCAAACTTAAGGCTCTATTACAGAGCTATAATTCTCAAAACAGCTTGGTACTGGCACAAGAACAGGCCTGAAGTCCAATGGAGTAGAACTGCGGACCGAGATGTTAAACCACAGACCTATGGCCAACTAATCTTTGACCAGGGAGCCAAAAAAATAGAATGGAAGAAAGATAGCCTCTTCAACAAGTTGTGCTGGCAGAACTGGTTAAACACCTGCAGAAAACTAAAGTTGGATCCTTCTTTGTCACCTTGCACTAGAATTAACTCCAAATGGATCAAAGACGTGGAGGTAAAAGCTGACACACTGAAAAGTTTACAGGAAGGAATAGGAGATACACTAGGCCTCCTTGGTACAGGTCGAAACTTTCTTAATAAGGACCAAGAATCACAACAAATCAGAGAAAGGCTGGATAAGTGGGACTGCATTAAACTGCAGAGCTTTTGTATGGCAATGGATATAGCTAGTAAACTAATCAGGAAGCCTACAGAGTGGGAGAAGATCTTCACCACCCAAACAACGGAACAAGGCCTCATAGCTAAAATATATCAACAACTCAAAAAATTGAATCACTCCAAAACTAACCTCCAAAGTAACACCCATCCCATTACAAAATGGGCCAAAGACTTAAAGAGAGTCTTCTCTGAAGAAAAAACAAAAATGGCCTATAGACACATGAAGAAATGCTCAACATCTCTGGTCATAAAAGAAATGCAAATCAAAACAAGTCTAAGATTCCACCTAACTCCAGTTAGAATGGCCAGGATCAGGAAAACGAATGACAACAGATGCTGGAGGGGATGTGGTCAGGAGGGATCACTACTATACTGTTGGTGGGAGTGCAAACTCGTTCAACCACTATGGAAAGCAGTGCGGCAGTGCCTCAAAACGCTAAACATACAACTCCCCTATGACCCAGCAATTCCAGTACTTGGCATTTACCCAACAATCCAGAAACAAGGGCATACTAAACCCACTAGCACAACAATGTTCATTGCAGCACTATTCACCATAGCAAAGATATGGAACCAACCCAGATGTCCCTCAGTTGATGAGTGGATCAACAAGTTGTGGTATTTGTACACAATGGAATTCTATGCTGCTGTCAGAAAGAATGACATCGCCCCATTTGTTAGGAAATGGAAAGACTTAGAACAAATCATATTAAGTGAAGTAAGCCAGACTCAAAGGAACTTAGGCTCAGTGGTTTCCCCTCATTCGTCATAATCAGTAGAAACCTTGGGCTCTACTAGCAGAGATTGGCAATAGAGCAAAAGGCCATCTATAAGGCCATATAATGTGAAGCTAATTGAAAGGACCTCCAGGATATTGACACAAAAGCCATATCATGAATGATTGTTGTCCTTAATGTACTATGTTGTCTCTCATCTCGCTTGCTGTCCCTTGGTTATCCCATATTGGTATAGTATCTCACTTTGTTATCTGATATATTGAATTTATTTGTATTTGGATATTTGAAATTTGATAGGGAAGGGGGGAAAACCAAGACGGGTGGGGGGTGTGGGGTTGGAGGGAAATGGGTACCAAGACATGTGAAAGGGTATCAATGTATGTGAATTAATGCACCTTCTATCTGGCAAATATCATCTAACCCTTTTACTAATTACAATAAAATTGAAAAAAAAAGAAAGTTGTAGTGTGTGGGGAGGATGATGGGGTCAAATACATTTCTTCTTAGAAATTTACCTCATCTGGTTGCCCTGGATTTTCCTGGCCTTCTTCTTAGAGAAAGTTCTGTTATACTGGATTTGTGGCTGGCAATGGTCTAGCATGTACATCTTCGAGTAAGACATCCACAACTTCCATGCCTGAGACTCGAGTTTCCTGAACTTTGGAAACAGCACAGCAACATCTTTCTTCCTCCTGAGCCACAGGCCAAGTGAGCTGGCTTGAGCTGGTTGTTAGTTACAGTGGCTTGGTTACCAGGGTTCCATATTCTGTTCCATTGTGAGGGAGGCAGGGTCACCTTTCAGGGCCCAATGACCAAAGATCCTTGCTCACAAAAGACCTCACCAAAGACATACTGCAGGCTGAATCTCTCCTCCTGTCTCACAATATACATGTGGATGTAGTATACAGCACACCTTATTTGTCCAATCCCAATGTCTTCCACTAGGCCCAACTACCAGTCTGGTCTCAGGCTCAAGGAGCCTTTCTTAGGTAAGATCCAAACTTAAGGGTCAATATTGCCCTCATCCTTTACAAAACATTTGCTTCACAGTGCCTTCTCTGCCTGCATTTTGCCCCTTGTCGAATTTTTTTTGTTTTTGCTAGTCTTGGGACTTGACCTCAGAGTGTGAACATTGTTCTTGGGCTTTCTTTAGGCTTTAGCTGTCCCACCGAGCCACAGCACCACTTGCAGCGTTTTCTATGTATGTGGTAATGAGGAATCAAACCTGAGGCTTACTGCTTGGTAGCCAAGGACTCTCCCACTAGGTCAAACACACAGGGCATCTTGCACATATTTTTGAAGTCAATCTACTAGGATATTATTAGGTTTCTGTATCCTAATCAATTTTTTCCTGATGATTAGCTTTGCTGTAATGTGTAAAAAATGCAAGAGGGAAAAACACAGAATTAGTGAAATTAAAAAAAAGCATTAGACACACTTAAGTGTTCATTCTTTGTAGGAGAAAGGATATTTGGATATGATGACGATGATGATGATGATGACTTTATAATTACTATGGCAGGGTTGAGAGTTTGGCATAGTGGTAGAGTGCATGCCTAGCATCCATGAAGATCTGGGTTTGATTGCTCAGTACCACATAGATAGAAAATCTAGATGTGGCACTGTGGCTCAAGTGGCAGAGGGCTAGACTTGAGAAAACCCGAGGACAGTGCTCAGGCCCTGAATTCAAGCCCCAAGACTGGCAGAAAGATAAAAGAAAATAAAAATGCTTTTTACGAGCTAATTCACTCACAGCATTTGCTTCTGAAATCTTCGCTTCTGCATCTTGTGAAATAGCCCTTTCCCTCAACGTAGACAAGAAAAACAGATCCATCCCATGGTCCACTGTGAGGCCACTGGTTGGGCTAAGAGCTAGTCGTGCAGCAACACATAAGTTTTATTCTAATACTTTCCAAACTTTGTACTCAAATATGCTACCTACTTACCAACTTAGGTCAGTTATCCTTATGCTATAACTTTTCTTCATTACTACAATATTCTTACACTCCTACGTTAATCCTCTTGCACCTCCCCTGACCTCTCTCATTCTTTTTTTCTATCTCTGGACCTCTGCTCGTCTTTCAACCCTTATACTGCACGGATCTACACTTGATGGCTGTTGAGCAATATTGTACATGTAGGTGGTTAATTATTCTCTAGGCTCAGAGGGACTTAAAGACAATAGAGATTGGATTGAGAGGCTTATTGTTTTGGGTATAAATCGCTTATCAGTGGTTGTATTAGGCTGGTCTGTAAGTGCACAAAAAGAAAGAGTGATAATACCAATCAAAACTTGTGAACATCTAGTGTCTGCCAGCTACAGAGGTCTAGGTTGGTTATTTCTGAAAAACTATAATCGTATTTAGTAGTAATCTTGCTCCCATTTTCAAATGGGCAGAACAAGAAACTCAAGAAAAATGTCAAATCAAGAAACAACATCCCCGACCCAATGTAAACAGACAATGGAACAGTCACTGGCAAACCTAGAGGAGAGTCTTCCAATTGCTACACAAATGCAATTGATAAACATCATTAATGAAAAATGTGAAAATATAAAGAAAGAGATAATGGAGGAAGCCATACCTGAACAAGAGGAAAGCAAAAACAAGGTGATAAGTGAAAAAGAAGAAGCCATAAAGGAGGCCATAATAAAGGTTTTTCAAAGAAAGATGGATGAATTCAAAGAATCCACAAATAAAAACGTGACCAAACTCCAGCAAATGTCCAAAGAAAATAAAGCTACTGAGCTAACCACTCAAAAGGAAATCAAGGAGATAAAGAAATCCATACATGATCTAAAACAACGGATGCAAGGAAGATGAAAAATAAAGTAGATAGCTTTGATAGCAGGTTAGACATTGCAGAGGAGAGAATTTCCGTGGCTGAAGATAATTTAGGTATTATAAAGAACAGAAAATGAGTCAATCCAAATCTAGGAAATATGAGAGAGCGCTTCAGGAGGTCCAAGATACAATTAGGAAGCCTAATTTAAGGCTAGTTGGTATTGAGGAGGGCGTGGAGAAAGAGGTCAATGGTATTGGAAATATACTTCAGGGAATCATCTCAGAGAATTTCCCAAATATCCAGAAGGGCAGGCCCATCCAGATACGAGAAGCTTTTAGAACCCCAAACAGACCTGACCAGAAAAGAACATCCGACCGCCACATTGTGATCCGAATTGGATCAATAGAAACGAAAGAAAAGATCCTAAAGGCAGCCAGGGAAAAGGGATCAGTAACCTATAAAGGCAAACCATTCAAAATAACCCCAGATGTCTCAGAAGAGACCATGCAAGCACGAAGTGACTATAAGCATATATGTCATACCCTTATATCAAATAACTACCAACCAAGAATAATGTAGCCAGCTAAGCTCTCATTCATGACTGAGGGAACAATAAAAACATTCCATTCCAGGGAAAAGCTGCAACAATATGTCGAAACAAAACCAACACTACAGAGAATTCTCAAAGATGCTCTATACATAGAAAACCAAAATAAATGCAATATATGGAAAGAAATGGCACCTAAACAGCATACCGTCTAAGGACCACAAGAACTGTCAAGACACAGGCCCTACTAAAAGCTTTTTAAAATGGTGGGAACTAATAAATATCTCTCAATCCTAACTCTCAATATCAATGGACTTAACTCTCCAATTAAATTTCATAGGCTGTCTAGTTGGATCAAAATCAAGAGCCATCGTTCTGCTGTCTTCTAGAGACACATCTTACCCCAAAACAATCATCTTTTGAAAGTGAGAGGTTGGAATAAACTCTATCAAGCTAACTGCCCCCATAAACAGGCTGGAGTTGCCATCCTCATATCAGATACAATAGACTTCAAACTAAAAATAGTAAGAAAAGACAAAGAAGGTTACTACATACTACTAAAGGGATCTTTCCTCCAGGAAGACATAACGATCCTAAATATTTACACACCCTTTTGAAGATTCTCAAAAGATTGAAGATTCTGCCAGTGTAAGTTAGATTCCGGCATTGATATTAAATAATGCAATGAGTAGGGATATATATTTGAAATATCACTGTTGACAAAATCTAACACATATTTGCTTAGTATTTGCTTTTTTTTCCCAAGAAGTAGAGTACAAGCTAACACTTGTGGCATATACCGACTGGGAGAAATCATTCAGAATATGTGACTCATTTGAACAGGAGTCAGTGAAAGATACAGAAGCAGGATACCCATATTGTGATAATTTGTATCTTTTGCATATTTTGTGTTTGTTCTTAATTCCATTTGTAGTGTACATTTCTAGATAAAAACTTTTTTCCAAACAATTTGTTATTTCAACCGTAAAAAAAGACATTTATATGCCTGATAAAATTCACAGAATCCAATTTTTTCCATCTTATTTTTTTGGGGGTTTTTTTTTGTGGGTCATAGATCTTGAACTCAGCCTGGGCACTATCCCTGAGCTCTTCAGCTCCAGGCTACCACCTTACCCTGGAGCCAAGCCCCACTTCCCATTTTCTAAAGGTAAATTGGAGATAAGTGTCTCAGGTCTTTTTGTGCCAGGATGGCTTTAAACCTTGATCCTCAGATCTCAGCCTCCTGAGTATCTAGGATTATAGAAGTGAGCCACCACCCCATCATGCTCAGCTTTCTGGGTTTTTTTAAACTCGGTTTAAGCACTGTCCTTCAGCTTTCCTCAAGCCTAGTGATCTTCTACTTGAGCCACAGCACTACTTCTGGTTTTTTCTGTGTATGTGGTACTGCGGAATTGAAACTTCGTCTTCATACAAGCACTCTACAACTATGCCAAACTCCCAGCCCCTCCACATTTGTTTTTATGATAGATCTTTCCATGCATCCAGGTTTGCTAGAAATCCTTCTTGAGTTTCCCAAGATCACGGAGTATAGGTGTGTCCCATCCTGTGTGGCTACATAACCATTGTTTAGAGTACAGTTCTGTCTTCATTCTCCCCATCTAGAGCAATTTTCATCTTCCATGTATAATCATTAAACATTCAACTCCTGTTCCTCTCTACTCCATTCTCTGGAATGGCTCTAAGGGTTTGTTGATCCTTGGAAGCTCTGGAAGGGAAAACATACCCTAGCTCTTCCTTTATGACTGCTGTATTTTTAGTTTACTGTAATCAAGATTCATCTGTAAAATATAGTAAAATGTTCTTCCTTTTCAATGCATTGTTTTGCATATTTCTATCTTTGGATTATTATTAATAGTTGTGAATGGATTCTCCACATATTTGTTCTAGTCTCTGCTTTCTCTTCCGTTAGGTACAAATCTAGAAATAGAAGTGTTGGACCATATTTCTATGTAATTCTATATTTAGTACTTTTTTAGCACTCTCCACGCAATTTTTGATTGTTTTATATTCCTTGCAGAACTATTCCAAAGTTCTACTTCTTCTCACTACCTTCCCAGTAATAGTTAGACTTTGAAAGTTGTTTTTTTGTATGCGTGTGTGTGTGTGTGTTTGTGTGTGTGTATGTGGATCTTTTTGTTTAAAACTATATTTATGTTAATATACTTAAAGTAAAGATTTCAATGTAATTTTAATTTTTCTCATGACTGTTAATATTGAACTTCTTTCTACATTTTGAACTACTATTTCTATATATTCTTTTTAGAAAATCCTCTCCAATCTCCAATTATTTTCCCTTTTTTTGTGGGGTAGTGGGGAAAGTCATGGGGCTTGGACCTTGGGCCGTGAGCTCTTTAGTTAAGGCTATTGTCCTACCCTGAGTATTGCCCCTCAGTTCTTCTGCTCACAGCTCCCTACCCCTCTTCCCATTATATACAGAACAAAGGTCATCCTCAGTCTTTTTGAAAAAGTAAAACATACAGTAAATTTGTAGTATAAAACAGCAAGAAATAAATTTCTTGCCAGGTGCAGTGCCTTATACCTGTAATCCTAGCTACTCAGATATCAGGCTGATATCTAAAGATTTGGTTCAAAGCCAGCCTGGGCATTAGAAAGTCTATGAGACTCTCATCGACAGTTAACCACTAGAATATGGGAAATGGCACTGTGGCTTCATAGGTAGGGTGATAGCCTTGAGTTGAATAGCTCAGGAAGAGTGCCCAGGCCCAGAGTTCAACCCTTACAAATCCCCCTGCCAAAAAAAAGAAAAAAAAGTTTCTTCCCCAAGTGATTATTATGCCAGCCATAGAACATTAACATTCTTGGTGTACTTCACAGTATTATTACTTGATACCCTAAGATTTTGCAATATTCTCAGAGTACCAGCATATGTCATCATATAATGTAGTTCCTTTTCAATGGAATAATTCCATTTATAACCTAAATCTACTCCCCTGACTTATTTTTTTGATACCACAATTGCTCTACCATGATATGCCACAAGCCATTAAACATTTTATGGTGGGTAATTGGAAAGGAGTCTCATGGAATTTTGTGCCAGGCTGGCTTTGAACCATGGTCCTCAGATCTCAGTCTCCTGAGTAGCTAGGATGACAGGCGTGAGCCACCAACACCTGGCTTGCCTTGTTATTTTTTTGTGGGTCTTGGGACTTGAACTCTGGGCCTAGGCACCATCCCTAAGCTTTTCAGGTCAATAGTAAGTCTAAACATTTAAGTAAAGGAATACAATTCCAACAAAAAAAAGAATAAAATTCCAGACATGGTGTGTTTATAACTCAGTGCTAATTACTTGATGAAAATGTGCCATTCCAGAAGCTGGTGTCATTTGATGATGTAGCTGTGGATTTCAGCTGGGAGGAGTGGCAGCATCTGGACAATGCTCAGAGGACCCTGTACAGAGAT
Source organism: Megascapheus bottae (assembly GCA_024803745.1). NCBI lineage: Eukaryota > Metazoa > Chordata > Mammalia > Rodentia > Geomyidae > Megascapheus > Megascapheus bottae. The sequence goes on along the minus strand of JANJXV010000052.1, from coordinate 3,893,751 downwards.
GTAATGCTGGAGACCTACAGCAACCTGCTGTCCTTAGGTGAGCAAAAGTCAAATTCACTTGCAAGGCCAAGTGCCTTGTTATTTTGCAGATACGTGAATGTTTATGAAACTTTCAGTACTATTTAAATGAAAGATTCCAGGCCCTGAGAAGTATCATTACTTTCTAAAGAAAACCTAAGGTAATTTTGTACTCATTCTTCAGGATACCTTCAGGATACTTTGACAACAGTTCTAAATTATGTTTCCTCTAATGGAGACGACATTCCAAACTTACACAGTAACTGTAAGTGGATAAACCATCCAGAATAGAATATATATCATTATTGGAAATAGGATGTACAAATCACTAAACAGTGAGTTTATAATGGAAACCTGGCACTAGGTGCAATGTTTCATGCCTGTAATCTTAAAATATTCAGGAGGAAGAAATCTAAGAATTCTAATTTGAAGCCAGCAATGGCATAAAAATTGCCATGAAACTCTATAACTCCAAGTAACCCCTCAAAAATGTTAGTGGAGTGTCAAGAGTTTGACTTTGTGGTTGAGTGCTTGCCTAGCATGCATGAAGACCTATGCATGTAAGTGGAGCTGGGACTCAAACTGGTATTTTTCTAGCCTTGAGCAAGACAGCTAAGTTTATGCCATACAAAATGAATCCAGAGCTGGGGAAAAGTCAACCATGGAGCCAGTGAGAAATGAGAAAAAAGATTTAATAGATAACTTGTGAGTAGGATGTCTGTGAACTTAAAGCAATGATGACACAGCATAAGCAATAATTCTCTACTGTTTCTAATTTACAGGTCCCTGTGTTCCCAAACCTGTATTAATTGACAAGCTAGAGCACTGTGCAGAACTCTGGATAGGAAATTCCTCTGACAAGAATATCACAGGTCAGTGAATGCATCTTCATATTGATGTTGGAGCCTGAGCCCCATTGGTAAGTTCATGTTGTGATGTACTGATCAATAATATTCTTAGTTACCCTAAATCCTGTGTGGAACCTATGGAATTCTTTGTGAATGAATCAAGAATCATTTTCTTTTCCCAATCCTATGCCTGGTCTCAGGGACTGAGCATGGTCCTTGGGTTTTCTCAAGGCTAGCTCTCTGCTTCTTAAGTCATAGCACCACTTCTGGCTTTTTCTTTGTATGTAGTACCAAGGAACTGAACCAGGTCTTTGTGCATGCTAGCCCAAACCCCCGGCACCAAGAATCATAGGGTGATATGACGAATTCTATGTGGCAGCAGAGTTAAAGTTAGATTTCTCTGTAAAAATCACTGTGAAACAAAATAAAATGAGAAAGCCATGAGCCCGTGGCTCATGTCTGTAATCCTAGCTACTTAGGAGGCTGAGATCTGAGGATCAAGGTTCAAAGACTGACCTATCACAAAAACACCTTAGACTCTTCTCTCCAATGAACCAATAGAAAATGAGAAGTAGGGTTGAGGCTAAAGACATAGGGCAGTAGCCTTGAGCTGAAGAGCTCAGGAAGAACAGCCAGGTCTAGAATTCAAGTCCCATGACTACAAAACAAGAAAGAAAGAAAGGAAGAAAGAAAGAAAGAAAGAAAGAAAGAAAGAAAGAAAGAAAGAAAGAAGAAAGAGGGAAGAAAGAGGGAAGGAAGGAAAGGAAGAAAGAAAGAAAGAAAGAAAGAAAGAAAGAAAGAAAGAAAGAAAAAAGAATGATCTTTCATTTCTTTAAAACTAAGACTATAAATGATTGAGCAAACAAGGAGTAAGTCAGGGCATTATTCTCTGATAAGGATAATATCTTTTTGCTGGTAGGAAGAGACTGGTATTCAGAACCAGATCTTTCCACCAGAAATTGAGCCTAGTGGTAGAGTGCTTGCCTAGCATGCACAAAGACAGAGGTTTGATTCCTTATTACCACATACATAGAAAAAGCCAGAAGTAATGACTTCATTGGTAGGTTTCTAGTCTTGAGAAAACCCAAGGACAGTGGTTAGGTCTTAAGTTTAAACCCAGGAATGGAAGGAAAAGAAAAACAACAAAGTTTCAATCAACATAAGAAAATTAACTAGACAATGAGCTGGGGATTTTCTGGTCTTCCATGGTTCTGAGGGACAGGAGTGTTAGAAAAGGAATTTTTATAAGACTTCAAATGGAAAGAAACAAATTTCAAAATTCCCACAAATACCTAAATTGAGACTTTAGTGAGAAGTTGTCACTGAAGGGATATAGGTGTAAGTCCTTACTCTCAAGAATCGTTCTTGCTTGGATCAAAGGCAAACAGACATATACAACAAACTTGTGGCCGCTGAATCTAGAAAAAATTCGTGTTCCTCACTTAATGGTTAATAAGCAAACAGCATTGAAACTGGGTAAGGTAATCCTATCTGCTACTCAGGACCTGAGACTCTTATCTGTAGTTAACTCTAGAAAAGAGTATGTGGGGCTGTAGCTCAAGGATAGGGGTTATAGTCTTCTGCTGAAGTGTTCAGGGACAGGGCCAAGGCCTATGAACTACAAAAAAAAAGAAAAGAAAAGAAAAGAAAGTTTTAAAAAGATGCAAAACAGCACAATATTTAGAGTATTTCTCAAAAATAAAAGAAAGGCAGCTATTCCTCAATGTATAAACAAAACAGTATTTCAAAAAAAACAGCTGTAGGTATGCTATAGTTAGTACTCAGCTTAAAACTGTAGCAATACATAGATGGGTAATTTAAATAAATATTTCCTGTGATATAAAAAGAGAACTAAAACACAGAAAAACATTATTGGTCATTGTAAAATATCATTTTCTTAATATGTTAGGGAGAAAAGCATATATTTCTCACAAATCAATTTCCACTTTTATATTTTAAAATATCTAACACTTAGGATGGGAAAGTAAAGTCATTACCTTTACAGTAAGGAATATTTGTATCTCATGTATGTTTGTGTCTTTTTTTCTAGGACTCATTTTAGATGTCCAGGTAATGGAAAATGTGTTCAATACTTGCCAGGAAAGTCCACATGAACGTCTATGTGAAGTAGCAGTTGCAAGTAGTATCGAAGTGGAGGAAAATGTGAGATTTGCAAGAACTTTAAATTTGAGCTCTACACATAATCTAGAGCTGATTAGTAATAACGGTAACAACTTAGGGGTGAGGAGTGAGGAGTTCATTAAGTGTCAGAACATGCTTCTCTCTCCTAACCCTGATGAGATGCATGCTGCATATAGATCTCGTATGTCTCCTGTTCTTAAAAAATCCATCGGATATTCAGAGCATTTTATTCATGATTGTGACAGTCCAAAAGATCTGCAGTATCATAATTCTGTTCTCCCTGCCCAAGAAATTCTTCAGGGAGGGAGGAAAACTGCTAAATGTACTGTGAGATGAAAAATATTGTACTTAACACCGACCATCACTACACATCCGAAAATGTACACAGGAGAGACTCCTCATATATGTAGTGAATGTGAGAAATCTTTCAGTAATGAAATACGCCTTACAATACCTCAGAGCAAATATCCTGAGATATGTGATGCGTACATCAAGTGTGAAAATTAATTTCTGAGAAGTCAGACCTGACGCTCCAACCTCGATCTCCAAGAGAAGACAAACCTTATGAATATGAGGAACGTAATAAAATTTCTGCCCAGAATTCAGCTCTCAGCACACATCAGAGATCTCACACAGAAGAGAAATCTTATGAATGGGATAAATGTGGGAAGACTTTTAGACTGAAATCATACCTCACTTTGCACCACAGAAGACACACAGAACAGAAACCTTATGAATGTAACAAATGAGAAAAGTCTTTCACCCAGAAGATACACCTTCGAGTTCATCAAATAACACACACAGGAGAAAAATCTTATAAGTGTAATGAATGTGGAATGTCTTTCCAAGGGAAGGGAAAACTTCGTGTTCATCAGAGAATACACACAGGAGTGAAACCTTATGAATGTAACCAATGTGTAAAGTCTTTCCGACAGAAATCTTCCCTCAAATTGCGTCAAAGAACACACACAGGAGAGAAACCTTATGTGTGCAACAAATGTGGAAAGACCTTCAACTGGAAGTCATATCTTGATGGGCATTATAGAAAACACACAGGAGAGAAAACTTATGCATGTAGTGAATGCGGAAAGTCTTTCAAATGAAAGGTAAAACTCCATGATCATCAGAGAATATACTCAGGAGAAACACCTTATGAGTGTAACATATGTGGAAAGTCCTTCACACAGAAGCCAAACCTCAACATGCATAAGACAATTCAAACAGGAGAAAAACCTTATGAATGTAACCGATGTGGAATGTCTTTCAAATGGAAGTCTTCCCTCAAATTGCATCAGAGAACACAGGAGAGAAACTGTACGAGTGCATCAAATGTGGTAAGACCTTCAGATGGAAGTCACATTACAGGAGGCATAACAGAATTCACACATATTAGAAACCTTAGGAATATAACCAAAGTTGAAAGTCTTTCGTGCAGTATTCACCCTTCAGGAAGCGTAAGAGAGTTCACACATATGAGAAGCCTTAGCAATGTAATAAATAGGAAAGACTTTTTAGTCTGTGGAAGAAAACTCAGCTTGTGTCACAGAACCAACACAAGATAAAACCCTTAATGAATGTAGCAAATGTTCAGTCTTTTCCCCAGAAGGCACAAGTCAAGATTTATCACTAAACACCCACAGGATAGAATCCTATGAATAAAATGAAAGGGAAATTTTTTTGAAGAACTCATAGTTGAGTTTGCATGATACCACACAGACACAGGATAAAAATCGTATGAATATAAGAATATGAAAAATCCATCATGAACGCATGACTAAGTATAAAATGCACATAGGAGAGAAAAACCTTATGAATATTACAAATGTGGAAAGTGTTTGACCTGGAAGGCATACTTCTGTGTTCATCACAAACCTGATTCCCATAGAAGAAAAGAAAACTAATGAATACAACAAATGTGCAATGACTTTTAATCAGAAGTCAGTCTTCAGTACATTTCAGAACATACACAATAGAGAAATTCTGAGTAATGAAAAACATTTAGCTATATATACAATCTCTGTATATGGGAACATTAGGGTAAGTCTTCTAAACAAAGTCAACCTTCAGCAAGCATTAAGAGCACTCACAGAAGAAATAATAGCATGTAGGAAAACCTTTGTCAGAAACCTCTAAAAGCTGACTGTGTGGCTTAGTGGTAGAGTGCTAACCTATCAACGATGAAGGCCTGGGTTAGATTCCTCAATACTACGTGAAAAGAGCAAGCCAGAAGCAGCACTGTGGTCCAAATGGTAGAGTGCTAAACTTGAGCAAAAGTAGCTCAGTCCCTGAGTTCAAGCCTAAGGATTGGAGAGAGAGAGAGAGAGAGAGAGAGAGAGAGAGAGAGAGAGAGAGAGAGAGAGAGAGAGAGAGAGAGAGAGAGAGAGAGAGAAAGAGAAAAGAGACAGAAAGTGAGAGAAACAGGAACTTCTAAATTGTACAGAGATAGAGAAGGAGACAGAAACTAATTTCTAAACTTTACAGTCTTTCTATTTCCTTACAAATTCGTCTATGTCATTCTTTCTGACAGAAGCACAGAATTCCATTGTGTAAAAATACCATATTTGATCTACTCATCAACTGACGGGCATCTGGGTTGGTTCCATACCTTTGCTATAGTAAATAGTGCTGTGATAAATGTTATTGTTCTAGTGAATTTAGTATGTCCTATCTGGACGATTGGCAAGTAGTGAAATTGCTGGATCACAGGGGAGCTCTATGTTTAGTCTTTTTGGGATAGTGCCATAGTGCTTTCCATAGTGGTTGAACAAGTTTGCAATCCCACCATAGTGTAGTAGTGATCCCTCCTGGCCACATCCCCTCCAGCATAAGTTATTAGATTTCTGGATCTTGGCCATTCTAACTGGAGTGAGGAGGAAAAGGGAAAGAGGAACTGAAACTTTCTCTCCTTACACATGACATGATTCTGTATTTAAAGAACCCTATAGTCTCTACTCCGAAGCTGCTTGAGCTTATATAAAACTTTGGTAAGGTAGCAGGCTATAAAATTAACCTTCATTGTCAACTGCCTTCTTATATGCCAAGAAACGAGAGGAATGAGGCAAGAATCAGGATAGCAACTCATTTTGCTATCAAAGAAAATAAAATACCTAGGAATTAACTTAGAATGTAAAGCACCTTTTTGATGGAACTATAAACCCTGGAGAAGGAAATTAACGCAGAACTGAGGAAATGCAAAAACCTATGCTCCTGGTTTGGAAGGAGTAATATTGTAAAAATGGCAACCTTCAATCAATATCCCAATGTCATTCTTTAAAGAAACAGAAGAGGAAATCCAAAATTTCACTTGGAATAATAAAAGACCCCTTATAGTCTGTCTTCTTGCATGATACATAATGTTTAATCTCACCTTCTCCACCAAAATCTCACCTTTCTCATTGAGACATAGGTGGCCCTGTTTACTAGCAGCAAAGGCTCAAACGCGCAGTTTCAGGTGTCACCACTGCCTCTGTTACTGGATAGATCCAACTCTGTCATCGATTCTGAGGTCTGCTCTGGGAGTCTTGGTCACAAGTTGTTCTGTGGCATCTGCTGCCAGCCTGTGCCTATTTGCTACCTTTTCTCCAGCAGCCTACAACAGGGAATGAATTTCACGGGCTGATGCTCTCCTTCATATGCAGGGCAGGATGAGCCCAATCCTCCCTCATCTTCCTCTTCCAATTTTTGGGAAAAAATGTGCAGGCAGAAGTCCTCAGTTGTGGCGCATGGCTGATCCACACTTTTAATCCAGGCTGGTCAGGAGGCTGAGATCTGAGTATGGAAGTTCCAAGTCACCTAGAACAGGAAAGACTGATAGATTCTTACTACCAAAAATAAAAACAGCTGGGAATGGAGTTTGGGCTCAAGTGGTAAAGGGCTAGTCTTGAGTACAAATGCTTAGTGCCCAGGCCCTGAGTTCAGGCTCCAGCACTGCCAACAACCTCACTTTAGTGAGATTTTAGCTTTATCCATGTAGGCACATCTCACTGGAATCTTTGCTGGTAGAGATAGTCTTCATAATTTTGACTCAAGGTAAAGGTCCTCCTGGGGTAGTACACAAAAGATGTCACGGAGAGAGGAGCCCCACTTGCTCCAGGTTTGAAGATGGCATAGGTCAAGCCAGCATGGAGTTGGCACATCAGTCTTTTTCCTAGCACCACCTACCAGTGAATGTCAAATGACAGTGATTGTTGTGGGATTGTGTGGTTGAAGTGCCTCATTAAGGGCAGTGTTAGCACATCCAAACTTGGATACCAGGAATGCTGAAATCTCAAAGCTAAGATTTCTGTTGGCTACAGAAATGCTGGTGTGTCTGTTATTCACTAAAAGTTCAGGTGCAAAGATTCTGAAGCTTGATGCCATGTGTTTATTCCATTTAGTAAAATTATTTTAATGCACTGTATAAGTTAAAACATTTGATAAGAGTCAGGGGTAGTGAAAACATTGTTCTTGAATTCAGGTGTCTGGCAAGGTAATGGGGGGGGTGTTGGTGGCTGGGACTATGAAGCTGGAGCTGCTATCAAACCATGGATCATGTTCCTCTTTGTCTGGGAGAAATGACTCCAAAGATGAAATTTGAATGGTGAGGAAAAGATGATGATGTACTCAGGAAATTTCTCCTAATCAAATGCTCATGTGGAAGTGGGATGGGGGCTGGGCATGTCTGAGGCAGAGCTTAAGGGGGCTTCTCATGGCGTTGAGAACGTTCCTTGCGACTTCAAGCATGCAGCAGTGTGTTTTAGATGACCATTGTGAGATGGATGGAATAAGACTGGAGACAAGATGAATGCTGGGATCCTGCAATGCTCTTGCATGAGTGGCTGGTGGCTCACCTGAAAGAACTAATTATGTCTAAAAAAGAAATCAGGAATTTTTTTGATTAGATAATACCTGTAATCCGAGGCATATTCAGGATCCTGATCTTAGTATTGTGGTTTAAAACCAACCCAGCAAAGGGAAAAATGCATGAGACTCATACTCCCAGTTTAGAGCAAGAACAAAGATTCAAGTAGAGCTGTGGCTCAAGAGCTAGAGTGCTACCTTGAGCAAAGAAAAGCTAAGAAAAAGCTCCAGGTTTTGAGTTCAAGGCCAGGAATGAAAGAAGGAAGGTAAAAAAGAGAAGGATGTGAGGAAGGGAAATATATAAATGAAAGAGAGAAGGAACTAGAAATTTAAAACTAGAGAATATTTAAAAGTCATCAGTCCTTCTAAGAAAAGTGTTGGAGTATGGGTTCTATATGTGGTGAACTGGAAGCCCAGCAGTGACTTGTTAACCAAAGAGTCACCATGATGAGCAAAGGATAGAAATCTGCATGAGCCTCTTAGCGGATGGAGTCACAGAAGAGAACCTCAGCTCCATCCCATAGTTAGAAGTATATAGAGATGGGGAAGTTGGCATCACCTTGATGTCATTGTGTCCATGGAGACTGGAAGCCATGGCTCTGTGAAAACACAATGTTCTGGTTACTGAGCTGAGAGGCTGAGGAGAGCCAAGTCCTGGCCATGAAGAAATCAGAGTGGCAGCAGAGCAACTCTGTTGCAGTGTGTGCCTGCTTGGCTGTTCTTATTCTGTGGTGGATCAGGCCGGAGCGGGTGACAGTAACTGTTTTGTGGTCACAAGCCCTTCACCAAGAGCTTCCTCTGATATCCTCATAAGCTAGAGGGTGGCTGGTGGTGGGATGTGTGTGGGGTGGAAGTGACAGAGGGATGGACGCATGGCAAGGTGGGTGAAGAGATGAGAGGAATGATGAGAGCCCAGTTCATTGGTTTCCAAGGATAATGGGTGGGAGGTAGAGAGGCATGATGGAGGAATGATGGAGGCAGGGGAAGGTGGTGACAGATTGAGGCCATCTGTAGTGCCAGCCTGGCCATCATCTGAAGCCCATAGGCAGCTTCCTGATCCTTCACTTAGTCCTGCTCCTTGTGGAGGGAATGTCACGTGTACCCAGAGCTAGGGGTGGGGCAATGTTAGTAGCACCTGGAGAACCATTGGCCTCTACCTGGGTGGGGGGTGGTTATGGCTCCCATGCTGGGTGGCCTGATAGCTATGGAACAGATCTCTCCTTAGATACCACAGTCAGTGGCTGCTCTCCATCTAGGGTTACGGCACCTGCTCAGCCATCAGGACACCCCATGCCAGGACAGAGGCCTACAATTCAGATGGCAGCACAGGGGTGAAGATGATCTCACCGCAGCCCTAGTTACATGGCTGTCCCTGCATGCAGGACAGGATGAGCTGGGGGAAGATGTTCTCTGTGTTTTTCCACAGCCTATCCCGGCCCCTTCTTGTGTCTGATTAGACCAAGAGAGTACCAGGTTCCATCTCATAGTCCTGGTTCTTTTTCTTTTACAGTCATGAGGCTTGAACTCAGGTCCTGGGTACTGTCCCTGAGCTCTTTTGCTCAAGGTTGATGCTCTACCATTTGAACCATAGTGCCATTTCCAGCTTTTCCTTTTCATGTGGATCTCTGATATGTCCAGTTCTGTGCCTGCAGGGAGGCACTCACCCCACAGACAGAGCCACCTCTGCCGTGACTGTGACTGCCCACAACCCTCACACCCACTCCTTGCACACCCGTCGACTCCAGTTTTAGCTCCTCTTGGACTGGGTGTCCAGCCTACCCCTTCCTACACTCACAAAGGGTCTACAATTGTCTTCCCAGGGTCCTTTCTTCTGCCAGCCAGAGTACAGACTGTGCACATCTTGACGATCACAGAGCTCAAAGCCAAAGGCTGAGATGCAGAAGGGGGTGACCCAGTAGCTGCACAGGGCCCATGGATCATCCTGTGCATCCCCCAGCCTGTGACTTCCCCCACCCCCTTGGCAGGGAAGCTCCATGCCCACATCCTGATCCCTGGTCCCCTCCAATTCCATTCTCGCTTGGATTTTGCAGACTGTCTACCATCAGGATCTAAAATTCTATTCATCACTTTATGTCCTTATCACTGATTTGCTACTTTGGCAGGATCTCCCCGTGCCTGGAGAGTGGGCATGTCATGTACTCTCTGTGGAGAAGTTGCCCCAGGAGAAGAAATATGCACTTCATGTGAGTGTTGGACAGGGCAGGAGGGCTCCCTAGGATCAGAAGCCACAGGAGGGGTGCAGATGGGGGAATGCTAGGGGCCCCAGGGGACAGTGGGAGTTAGGGCACAGTTGGTTCCTTCTGCAGGGTTGACACCGCTTCACAAACCCAACAGAATGAGGTTCACATTACAGATGTCAGAGACAGTGCAGATTGCCAATGGGCGCAGGGGTCACTGTCAATCCCAGATGCTGGCTGCATGCTGGGATGCACGCAGAGATGTTTTCAAGATCAGATAATGAGGATGTTGCAGGGTGTAACCATTCTTTTCAGATGGCTCTCTAGCTCTCTTGAGTTTCATCTCTATCTTTGGCTTTTTCTTGGCAGTCAACTGGAAATGAGAGTTTTATGGACTTTCCTTTCTGGACTGGCTTCAAACAGAAGCTATGCACAGTTTTCAAACCATACCCTACTGTAGAAGGGAAGCTTGATCTGGTGCTTAACTGGATTGCATTTTGGCTCCGTTTGCTATGCCTCACGGGAGGGGGCTCATCATTTATAGACTAAGATCTCATGACCTTCAAAGCCAAATGCTACCTGAAAGTTCAGGGTCCCAGCCTATGTGTTGGGCCGGGGTGAATACATTCTCTGTTATGCTGGGTCATCAACCCATGTTTTAAGCTGGAAGTAGGCAGTGCCACATTTGATAAGAACATCTGCCAGAGATTGTCACCTCATGAAAGCAGATTCTAAATTTGTATTCCATTTCCTGTGGTGGAGAAATCCCCTCCAACTTAGACAGGCTCACATCCACCTGCAGGTCACACTCCTAATGCACCCTTGAGTGTCCTCATGGTATTGGGATCTAAGTTTGTAGGGAATGCTGGTTTAGTCCATGAATTAGCTGGACAAGTGATGACAAACGTGTTGTGGATTAATATGAGAACAATTTAAGAAGCCCTGGAGGAGCATCAACCTGACCCTCTGTGGTGCTATAAATCTGATAGGATGTTCCAGACTGAGAAACAATCACATGGCTTTGTGTTTGGCATCCAGACAAGTGAGTGCATGTCTTAGCTGTCAGCCAATACTGAGGAGAACATGAATAAGTGGGTGGAAAGCATCTGTCAGACCCCTGTCTGGGGGAAGGTGGAGAGAACATAGGAAGGTAGATACCATGCCTGTGGTGGGGCCAAAAAAAGGGTAAAAGAGGCAAAGGAACCAGGTACTGGTAGCTCAAGACTGTCATCCTAGCTACTCAGGAGTTTGAGATCTGAGGATCACAATTCAAAGCCAGCCCAGGACAGAAACTCCATGAGACTCTTATCTGCAATAAACTACTGAATGCAAGAAGCTCAAGCTCAGTGACAGCATCCAGGCCTAGCGTTCAAAACCGAGGACTGGCAGAAAAAAGTATCAAAGGACAAGAAGCTGGCCAAAAGTTAGAGGGACTCTATCTTGACAAACAATACAATGGTAAGTTGCACTCAGAAGACTTGCACAAAATCTGGAAATGCCTGAGACCTATCTATGTATGTTTCCTGTTTTTCTAAATACATATGTTTATGCATTAATATATTAGTATAGAGAGACAGATCAATACATATGACTATACATATATACATAGCCAGACACTTATGGCTGGGTGGTATACTGTGTGAGAGTTTGTGTTTGTGCTTTGTGGATGGCTATCTCTGTTTAAGAAAGATAGAAAATATGTAAATATCTTTAAAAAAAAACTGGAAAAAAATATAGAGAGACCTAAGCTCTTGAGGGAATCTGAAATGACAAGATTATTCACAGGCACGTTTATCCTTATGGATTCCTCAGCAAGTTTTAATTTTTTTAATTATTTTCTTTCCTTTTTTGAACCAGTGCTAAGGATTTCTCTCAGGGACCAGGTGCTGCCAATTACTAATTTTCTCATGGCTGCTACAAGAGGAACTGAGCCACAGTTCCACTTTTGCCTTATTTATTCGTGCTTACCTGAAGATAAAGATTTCTATCAGTGACTTTCTTTCAGGGGCTGGATTCTAACGAGGATCCCCAGACCTCAGGCTTCTCTATAGCTACAATTAACAATATGAGAACCCAGCACTGGGTTCCAATGCACAGGGCAAGAAATTGAGTGAATCTCTCAACTCCAATTAGCTATAATAAGCTACAAGTGAAAGACCAATACCTGTGAGGAAAAGATGCTGAGGGTTATCACACAGGCCCTATGAGTAAGCCCTAAACCCTGTACACATGTGTGCATGCACACATTGGCAGATACACACACACATGCACACACACAATATCTCAGGCAATATTGTATTTTGAATTAATATCCAAAGATTGGACAACAGGATAGGAAGTAATAAAATCTGTTTTTCTTGTCTACATTGAGGGAAAAGGGATAAGTCACAAGATGCAGAAGCGAAGAATTCAGAGGCAAATGCTGTGAGTGAATAACTTGTAAAAAGCACATTTCTTTTCTTTTCTTTTCTTTTGTTTTTTCTGCCATTCCTGGGGCTTGAACTCAGGGCCTGAGCACTGCTCTTGGCTTTACCCAAGTCTAGCCCTCTGAAACTTGAGCCACATTGCCATATGGATTTTTATATCTGTGTGATATTAAGGACTCAAACCTAGATCTTCATGGATGCTAGGCAAGCACTCTACCACTGGGCCAAAGTCTAAACCCCGATTAAGTATTTATAAATAGTCATCATCATCATATCAAAATATCCTTTCTCCTACAAAGAGTGAACACTTATCTATGTCTGTAAGACTTTTTTTTATGTCACCAATGCTTCTGTGATTTTCCCACTTGCATTTTTAAAGATGACAGCACAGATATTCATCAGGAAGAAAAATAGATTAGGATACAGAAACCTAACAACGTCCTAGTAGATTGAAGTGAAAAATATGTGCAAGATGGCCTGGGTCTTTCATCTATTTGTAGAGTGCTTGGCTACCACACAAAAAGAGTCCGGTTTGATTCTGCAGTACCATATACATAGAAAACTCTGGAAGTGGTGCTGTGGCTTGGTGGGACAGCTATAGCCTAAAGAAAGCCTAAGAACAATGGTCAGGCTCTGAGGTCAAGTCCCAGGACTAGCAAAAAATGTGCAAGAGGCAAAATGCAAGCTGAGAAGGCACTGTGAAGCAAAATGTCTTGTGAAGGCTAAGGGGAATAGTGACAGTTAAGTTTGGATCTTACCTAAGAAAGGCTCCTTGAGCCTGAGACCAGGCTAGCACTTACGCCTAGTTAATGACTTGGGATTTGAACAAAAAGGTTTGCTGTTTACTACATCCATATGTGAGGTGGGAAGGGAGATTCAGCCTCCAGTATGTCTTTGGGGAGGTGTTCTGTGAGCAAGGAGCTTTGGTCATTGGGCCTTGAAAGGTGACCCTACCTCCCTCACAATGGAACAGAATATGGAACCCTGGTAACCAAGCCACTGTATGTGACAACCAGCTCAAGTCAGCTCCCTTGGCCTGTGGCTCAGGAGGAAGAAAGATGTTGCTGTGCTGTTGCCAAAGGTCAGGAGGCTCGGATCTCAGGCATGAGAGATATGGATGTCTCACTTGAAGAAGTAGATGCTGGATCAGGGCCAAGACAAAATTCCAGTATATCAGGCATTTCTCTAGGAAGAAAGCCAGGAAACTCCAGGGCAACTCAGGTGAGGTATATTGAGAGGAAACCTATTTGAACCCATCATCCTGCCCACAAACTACAACCTTCTTGTGTGCTTTCAAGTGACTATACTGAGATTAGAGTGTGTCATTTCCAATCTACTCTATACCAATTCCTCAGTGTGAAGTGTGGTCCCATTCCTACGTTTGAAATATCCACTGTTTTGCCAATACAGTGTGATGGTAAGTCAGCTCAGACTCTGAATGAGCCTTGTAACCTATGGATCCTGGAGGAAGGCCTGTTGGAGATGCTGCTGACAAAGCTGATCCCTGCCTACCAGAGAGGTGATCTCTTTCATGTGGGAAACTTCCTGCACAATTTCAAATAGTGGAGGACAATGTAGTAGTTGCTGGAAATTCTCTTGAAAAAGTGAGTGTTCCCCCTCCAAACCCATGTTTGCTCACCACTCCTGGCCAAGCCTTGGAATACTTGGCTCCTCTCTGAGCCTGTTTGGTTCACTGGGGTGTTCACAGGGGAGCTAAGCATGATACAAGTGCACAAACTACTTTATTATGACTGGGACACCATGCCATTTCATTTCCCTCACAAGCTACTGGAGTCTCAACAGTGTGCTTACTGAGAAGTTGGATTTCAGGCATGAGTAAGTGGCTCCCAACTGCAGCCCTCACCTAGGTGACATCCTAGGAAATCCCATTTCCCAGTAAGAAATGAGGTGTCAGTACTAATGGCGGAGGCCTGTGAAATACTGGAGTCAGAGGAAAAGCTGGGGGCTGAATCACTTTTGAGCCATCAGGGAGGGATTGTGATAGCTTTGCCTGTTAGAACCTGAAAGCATTTACATTTTGGTGTGTGGTCCAGTGCTGCCACTTGAACCTGAACCCAGGTCTAAATGCCATCCGTTTGGTGTTCAAAAATTAGCACTGTACCATTTGAGTCATAGGTCAAGTTCTGGCTTTTTGCTGCCTAATTGAAGACAAGTGCCTTTAGACTTTTACTGACTAGACTGGCTTTCCACTGTGATCTTCAGAGCTCAGCCTGCTGGGTGGCTAAGATTAGAGGAATGAGCATTTAGTTCTTTATTTAGAGCATTTACTTAGTTAATTTAAGGTGCGTTTACTTTGGACAGATGCATAGAGGCCTCTGTCAGAAGCTTCTGGAAGTGTGGTGTAAAAGTCATCCTGTTCTCGAGTGTCTCTTACCCCCCTCCCAGCACATAAGTGCACATCTCTGCAGGACAGCCACAGCATTAGAATCCTGCAAGAAAGGGGCTTTGGTAAAAGGCTCAGGATGGAGAGAGAAGGCTCTCACTTTCCTTGTACCGAATGTGCCCACAGCATCATGTGTTCCATCTATACGATGTGAATGGACTTCTACCCGAGTGATTTCTACGAGTTCAAGAACTGCCACACCCTGACACAACTCAAGCTCTATATGAGGCTCCACATGTCGGCTTTGGACCTGCTCTTCTAAACACAAACTTTTTGACCAGCTGGAGGAATATGCGACCAGTAAGACCAAGAAAAAGTAGAAGTCCTGGTGTGGGTGCCTCAGAACCTGTGAGTAGGAAGCCCATGTGGTCTAGATATTGGTTGGCCCTTACTTCTACAGAGCTTGGCAAAATGCCCTTTATGGGTGGTGTCAGCCAGGTAATGTCTGTCCTCTGAAAGGACTCGGGAATAAGCACTCATTAGAAAGACCCTACACCTCCTCAGTGTTAAGTCCAAACTCCAGTTCTACAGGTTCCTCCATTAGATCCTCATGGAAGTTGAGTGACACTTCAACTTGCAGAGTCCACTCTGTCCACTCTGTACCTATTTCTATTCTTACGTTTGGGTCATCGTGTAAGAGCTTATCCTGAACTCCGGATGAAAAACCCACCAATGGAGCTGGTGACTGATGCACTCCAGAAAGCATGGGCCTTCTGTAGAAATTACCAAACAGGTTTAGAGTCCTATGGATATATCTTTTGCTCTGAACCCCATGTGTGACACAGTTGAACCTGCAGATACTATGGAGGAAGAAAAAGAGCAGCCAGATTTCCTTCCGTTTCCTTTCACACTCCACCCAGAGTCAGTCCATCTGAGTCAGAGTAACACTCCACTTATTGTGCAAGCTGAAGGGGCACACGCTGGGCTCATGGAAAATGTCCCCATGGGAAACAGCAAGTGTACTCTCAATACTGGATTCATTGGAGGAAAATGAATCCATCCTCACAGAATATCCAGACCCATCCATCTCACTAAAAGAGACTCAATCTCCATTCGACAAACCAGAATCCATCCCCCTCTTAACTCAGGAAGGACATTCTGTTTCTCATGAGGAAGGAGACCCTTCTGAGGACTCGGAAGTAGAATTACTGTCTGAAGGCAACTTGGAGGCCAGTCTGGATTTAGAGCTTCCCTGTCCCCTTCCTAAAAAGACGTCTCTTTATCTTGCTCTCATGATTCTTGTCAAGTATTCATTGTATTTACTTTGCTAACTATTAAACTCTCATTGTTAATATTATGGTGTGCAGTTCTTCAGTGCTTATTATACTGTGTTTTATTTTCCACTTATAATGTGATACCTCAGACACATAGGTCCTGGGTGGGCCAAAAACCAGACAGGCCTGGTCCCATAGAAGACAACCTTACTGGATATACAGGGAACTATGAAATGCATGGAATCACCAGGAATCCAGGCCAGGCCTCCATGGAAAGACAAGTCAGCTACCAAATCTTAAGGACAGAGCAGATGCCTGGAAATGTGTTTTGTCAATCGGGAGAAGTGCCAGAGTAACTGTAATATTATGTGGGACTCTGTTCTGTGAGTTCAAGTCTGTTTATATATCCATTGTGCTTTGTACAAATATTTAAGAAAATTAAAACTCCACAATAGCATCAAAAATCTACTTTGGCTTTTAATGTTGCCTAGTTGTAGAGTGCTCGCCTTCTATACAAGAAGACCTTGATTCAATTCCTCGACACTGCATACACAGAAAAAGCAGATGGGGCACTGTTGCTCAGGTGTAAGAGTGCCACCCTTGAACAAATGTGGCCAAGGACAGTTCCTGGTCCCTCAGTTCAAGCCGCAGGACTAGCCAAACAAGAAATCATACCATTTTCCACACATTTGGAAATAAATCTGATTTATCTAAACCTACTACTTTTTTGCCAGTCCAGGGTGTGTGCCACCAAGCCAAACTACTGGCCCCCAACCTTACTATTTTTAATCATGTAATTTTTTTACATAATCATATTTCATGCTGTCTGTATTAATACCATAAACAGTATGCTTAGTGTAATAATGTTAAAGGTAAAACATAAGAAATTAATAACTAAAATTCCTTTTATATTAGTTTTATAGCATTACTACAATTTTATGAGAAAAATTACTTAGAATGTTTATTTTAGAGTTCAAGTAATCCATTTTGATAAATATATCAACCTACATCATTTATTTGAACACATTTTAAACTATTTTTTTCAGGAATGAAAATACATATATATTTGTTGTAAATGAAATTTATGACTGGGGGGAAAGGAAAGAGAAAATGGGGGAGGGGGTAACAGTGTTTACAAGAAATGTACTCATTACATATGTAACAGCAATCTCTTTGTATATCACCTTGAACAACAAATTTTTTGAAAAGTACAATATGTTTAAATGTCTACTTAGGGCAGAATTTTTTTTTGCCAGTACTGGGCTTAGACTCAGGACCTGAGCACGATCCTTGTTTTTGTTTTTGTTTATTCTTAAGGCGCAAGTTCTATCACATGTGCCACAGCACCACTTTTATCTTTTTTTATCAATGTTGTGCTGAGGAATTGAACTTGGGTCTTCATTCATGCTCGGCAAGAACGCTTCCACTAGGCTTAACTTATGGCCCCAGTGGGAAGGAAGTTTTCCATAAAATATGTAGGAAATATGTACACTAAGGAAAAGCCATCAAAAATAGAAGAAAAATTATATACTTAGATAACAACATGCCAGTATTATGGCCGATCTCTGTAATTCTAGCTTCAAGAGTGGCCTATTTGGACCGGGAGTTGGCTGGCTGAAGTAAAGTGCTATCCTTGAGCAAGCCCTAGGATAGTGCTCTGGCCATGAGTTGAAGCCATAGGACATGCAAAAAATAATAATTTAATGCCCGTGACTGGTGGCTCACCCTGGTAATCCTAGCTACCCTGGAGGATCGAGGTTCAAAGACGGCCCAGGCATAAAAATCTGTGAGAATCTTATTTCCAAATAATCCAGAAAATTCAAAATGACAATGTGCCTCAAGTGGTAGAGCTCTTGCCTTGAGCTGAAGACTTAAGGTAAACATCCAGGCCCAGAGTTCAAGCCACATGAGTGAAAAAAAGAAAAAGAAAAAGAAAGCCCTTATCTAAGGCTGGAGTGCACACTAGTGGTAGTTTGCTTGCCTAGTATGCACAAAGCCCTGTGTTCAATTACTCTGTACCACTTACACCAAAAAAAAGCTGGAAATGATCTCAGAAGGTTGGGTTCTGAGGATCACAGTTCAAAGCCAGGCCAGACACTAAAGTGCATGAAACTGTTTCTTCCACTTAAGCACCAGAAAACCAGAAGTGACACTGTGGCTCAAGGTGTTTAAGGTTGTAGCCTTGAGCTGAAGAGCCCAGGGACACTGCCCAGGTGCACAATTAAAGTCTTACAACCAAAAGAGAGACAGAGAGAGAGAGAGAGAGAGAGAGAGAGAGAGAGAGAGAGAGAGAGACAGAGAGAGACAGAGAGAGAGAGACAGAGACAGAGAGAGAGACAGAGAGCCAGAGAGACAGACAGGCAGACAGACAGAGACAGACAGACAGAGAGACAGAGACAGAGACATCAAACAGTCAGGCACTGCTGGCTGAAGCATGTAATTCTACCTACTATGGAGGCTGAGATTGGAGGATCTTGGTTCAAAGCCCAAAGCCAGCCTGGACACATATGTTTGTGAGACTTACATCACCAATTAACTACCAGAAACCAAAAATGGAGCTGTAGAGGAAGAGCGCTAGCCTTGAGCTGAAGAGCTCAGGGACAGTGTCCAGGCCCAAAGTCCAAGCACCATGACGAATCAATAATAAAAAATAGCTAATAGTAATGATGAATAATTTTGGGCTGGGAGTTTGGCCTAGTGGTAGAGTGCTTTCATAGCATGCACGAAGACCTGGGTTCAATTCCTCAATATCACATACATAGAAAAATGCTGGAAGTGGTGCTGAGGCTGAAGTGGTAGAGCCCTAGCCTTGAGAAAATATAAGGACAGTGCTCAGTCCCTGAGTTCAAGCCCAGGACTGGCCAAATCAAAAGTAGTAGAGCACTGGCATTGAACTGAAGATCTGAGGAACAGCCCAGGCACAGAGTTCAAGCACCGCAAACAACAACAACAAAATCTATGAAATGGCAGTGGTGGATGTAAGCTAAGCAAAAATAGAGTAGAAATTGGTAAAATACATATTTGTGTGTAAGCAAAATAGCCAGACTTATGCATTAGAACAGGATAGCAACTTGAAAAAAAATTTTGTTTTCCATCTCACTAGGTCCTGTCTCTTAATTTATTCAAGTAAGTAAAATGCTGGGTTTTATAATCATTGCTCTGAATATTAGAAAATCATAATATCTCTCATTAACCAACAAAGACCAGGAACTGGGGCTTCGTTGAAATGGCAGAGTATCAGGCAAGAGAAGAAAAAATTGAAGTAAGAACTTGAAGTTCTTGATCCAGAACCTGCATAGTAACAGAGCAGCAGCCTGGTGATGGTACCTCACACCTATAATCTTAGCTACTCAGGAGGCTAAGATCTGAGAATCAAAGTTTAAAGCCAGCCAAAGTACCCAGTTAACTGCCAGAAAAACCAGAAGTGGCACTGTGGCTCACAGATTAAAGCACTAGCCTTGAGCTGAAGAGCTCAGGGACAGTGCCCAGGCCCAGAGTTCAAGCCCCACAATTGACAAAAATCAAACAAGCAAACAAAACTCACAAAGAAGCCTGCAGACCACAGTGGTTCTGCTGAGTCTCTTCCCTATGGGGATCAGGAAACATTTCACTTTTTCTGTCTCTTCCCATCTCAACATTCATACTAAAATAAGACTGTGTTGAAAGTTTCAATTTATAAAAATGTTTTTCATGAAGCACCCTGAAATATTCATCGCTTATATCTCAATTGAAGATAGTTGATTTGGGGCTGCATTGGTACAGTGCTAGCCTTGAGCAGAAAAGGTCAGGGATAGAGCTGATGCACTCAGTTGAAGACCCAGTGCCAACACACAAAAGAAATTATGCACTTTATACATATTTTCTAATTTCTTAATGAATTTTTCAGTCTGTATAAATATAGGGTACATTCCTTGTTACTTAATTAAGATTGCTCTTTTTTTTCTTTTTGCCAGTCCTACGGCTTGGACTCAGGGCCTAGACATTTTCATTGGACTCGCTTGCCCAAGGTGAGTGCTCTGCCTCTTTAAACACAGCGCCACTTCTAGCTTTTTTCTGAATATGCGGTACCGGTGAATAGAACCTAGGTCTTCATGCATTCTAGGTGAGCACTCTACCATTAGGCTACATTCCCAGGCAGTGAGATTCCTCTTACAGTCATTGTATGTTCACAGAGTTTGATCTCACACACTGTAGGGCCCTGGTTGGCTTTGACCTGTGATCCTAAGCCCTGAGCCTCCTAAGTAGCTGAAATTAAGTTGTGAGCCAGCATGATGGCTTCCATTCTTTTTTCTACAAAAATATATGTAGTTATCTAAAATATATCTATAGCTGAAAAAATGAATCTCTCCCAAACAAATCTTCAAAGAAACAACCATCCTATTAAAAGGTGGGCTAAAGACTTAAAAGAGTATTCTCTGAAGAAAAAATTAAAATGGGCTTTAGACACATGAAGAAATGCTCCATATCTCTAGCAATAAGGGAAATGAAAATCAAAACAACTTTGAGATTCCACCTGACTCCAGTCAGAATGGCCATTATCAAAAAATCTAATAAGAGATACTGGTGGGGAAGTGACCAGGTGGGATCACACCTACACTGTTGGTGCGAGTGTAAACTCGTTCAACCACTAGGGAAAGCAGTGTGGTGGTTCCTCAAAAGACTGAACATAGAGCTCCCCTATGATCCAGCAAATCCACTACTTGGCATCTACCCAATTGTCCAGAAAAAAGGACATACTAAAGCCACTACCACAATGATGCTCATTGCAGCACTATTTACCATAGCAAAGATATGAAACCAACCCAGATGCCACTCAGTAGATGACTGAATCAAGAAGATGTGGTACTTATACACAATGGAATGCTATGCTGCCATCAGAAAGAATGACATCGCCCCATTTGTAAGGAAATGGAAAGGCTTGGAAAAATTCATATTAAGTGAAGCAGCCAGACCCAAAGAAACATAAGCTCAATGGTTTCCCTCATTTGTAATAATTAGTTCACATCTAGGACTCTCCTAGCAGAGGATTACAATAACTCAAAAACCTAGGTATATAAGGTCATATAGGATGAGGCTAAATGAAAGGATCTCTAGGATATGGGAACAAGAGCTATATCTTGTGTCATCGTTGCTCTTAATCTTGTGTGATTTTTGTCCTTAATCTACTATGTTATTTCTCATCTCTTATTTTGCCCTTTGGTTAATGTCAGATTGTTAATGTATCTGATTTTTCCCTGGCATATTGTATATATGTTTATTTGTTTATGTCAAATAGGAAAGGGAAGGGGGGAAACAAGATGATTGGGAAGGGGAGGGGAGAGGGAACTGGGGACAAAAACATGTGGAGTTGAATAAATGTGTGAGAAGTAATGCAGTCCACTACCTGTAAATGTAATAGTAACCCCTCTATACATTACCCTGAAAATAAAAAAGAGACTATAATAATATCTGTAGAAAATGAGGTTGGATGATGGAAACAACCAGATGCCCTACTACAAAAAATGTGATACACACACACACACACACACACACACACACACACACACACACACACAAACGCACACACACACAATGGAATGATATATAGCCAACCGACAAGATAAAATAATGGCATTCTCGGGGAAGTGGATGAAAAGGAAAAAAATCATATTAACTGAAGTAAGCCAAACTCAAAGGAACATAGGCCCAAGAGTCTCCCTCATTTGTCAAATTCAGTAGAAACCTTGGGCTCTGCTACCAGAGATTTACAATAGAACAAAATCTAGAGACATCGTGACAAATAGTATGACACTAAATGTAAGGACCTCCAAGATAAAGAAACAAAACTCATATAATGAGTGATTGTTGTCCTTAATGAACTATGTGATCTCTTATCTCTTTTGCTATCCCTTGGTTATATCATATTGTTACAATATTTCACCTTGTTTTCTGATATATTTCATATGTGCCTAATTGGTCATTTGAAATTGGATAGGGAAGGGGAGAAATGAACATGAATGGGGGTAGGGGAAGGGAAATGGGGACCATATCATTACATGGGGTATCAAAGTTTGAGAAGTAATACACCTTCTATCTGGTGAATATAATGTAACCCTTCTATAAATTACAATAAATATAAATACATAAAAAGAAGATCTGCACAGAAAAAAATAATAATGGCATTTTTGGGGTAGTGGATGAAATTATAGTGAATCCTGTTGAGTGAGATAAGTCAAGACCAAGGAACAAAAGGTACATGATATCCTTAATATATGGATATTAGTTTCAAACAGTAGTAGAGCGATGATTGAATAGTTGATACCCAAAGTTCTGGACATAATTTTGGAGATATAAACATAACTACATAGACATAAAAATCTAGGATAGACTATACACTCTATAGACATGTGTTTTATTATAGATTAATCTGTATCTATGACATACAAAGACTCAGCTTAATTTTTACTATATTCTAAAATCTATGTGCCAGTGATTGTATAGCGATTCCCTTCTTGAATACTTGTTGGTTAAACATGACATTTGAAATATGATGTAAAATTCAATGTTAATAAATTTTTTAAAAAAGAGGCTAGAGGTAAATACCACTAATGTACTTGCTCTAAGTGGTACAGAAATTTTCTTAATGAATCAAGGGTTTTTATTACATCTTTATGCAATTATTTTAGTTCTGAGTGTTCTACACTCAATGATACTTCTGGAAAGATGATATAGCTGACTGTGTAGATGGTATGAAGACATACTGGCCTAAACGTAGAATAAAGCATTGGTAAGTGGCTGTTAGCTGTCCAGATTCTACTGGAATATGTGGAATGAATTTATTAAGCACAATGCAGGCTCTTAGTCAGATCAGGATCAAGATTATGTGGTTCCATCAGATGAATGAGGAAAGATCAGAAAAATCTACTAAGATATCCAGATATACTTTTTAAACTAAGGTATCTGGACTCCTTTTTTTTTCTTGGTGGGGAGGTTGAACTTTGGACCTGGGCAAGGTCTCTTAGTTCTTTTTCCTCAAGGCTAATGCTGTACCAGTTTTAGCCACAACTCCACTTAGTTTTTGGGTGGATAAGTGGAGAGTAGAATCTTACAGTTTTTTTTGTTTTCATTTTTTTTGCTTGCAAAGGCTTTGAATCACCTTCTCCCTGGCTAGTAGAATGACAATTATGACCCTCCAGCGCCTGGCTAGTGATTTTTTAAAAACTGGACTTTATTCCAAATCACAAAACTGGTTCCTAGCAAAGTTTTGAAGCCTGACTTAAATGTGACAGATTTTTGTCACTTGGAGACACTCTGTGCTGAACGTTAGAAATCTACCAGCTGAGTCACAGTGGCACTTCCAGTTTTTTGTTTATGTGGTGCTGAGGAATGGAATCCAGGGTTTCATACATGCTAGGCAAGCTTCATTTTCAGCCCAAGGTTTTATGTTTTGTCTTTTCAGTGTTGTTGCTTCTAAGGTACTGTATGATGTTCTTTCATTTTCTTTGCTTTTTACCTCTTTTCTTCTTTTTCCCTTTAGTTTTATTCTCTGTAGTCACTGTGTTGAATTCGGGTACCCTGTGTCTTGTACATAGGTTTATGTGATTTGGGGAATGGAGAGGGTATAATAAAATGGTAAAAAAAAAAAAAAACAAAGGAAAAAGGGTCTACCAATTGAACAGTGATACTTGGAAGACACTAAACGGAAATGAACTGAACAATCTGGGTGGAGAGGGGGCTGAGGGTAGGAAAACAGAGAAAAATGAGGGAGGGGATAACAATTTTCTTAAGAAATGTGTTCATTACTTATGTAACCGTATGCCAACTATATATTGACTTAACAAAATAAATTAACTTAAAAAATAATTTAGCCGGGTATGGTGGCTCACACTTGTAAATGTAGCTACTCAAGAGGCTGGGATCCAAGGATAGCAGTTCAAAGTCAGCCTGGGCACTGAAGTCCATGTGACTCTTATCTCCAATTAACCACCAGAAACCCAGAAGTGGCCCTATGGCTCAAGGGATAGGGCAGTAGTCTTCAGCAGTCCCATGACTTGAATGATGAATGATACTAGCCAGGCTCTGTGCGCTCACACTTGGAATCCTATCTACACAGAATCAGGTTTGAATCCAGCCCAAACACATTGCATGATATTCTGATTTACAGTTCATTACCAAAAATCTGGAAGTGGAGCTGTGGATAAAGTGGTAGAACACTAGCCTGAAGCAAAAAAAAACTTTTAAGGACAGTTCCCAGGCCCTGGGTTCAAGTCCCAGGACTTGCATAAAACAACAATATGTGACGCTGAGTCCTCCATCATTTGGTGTTATAGTTCAATATTCTTGATATGCGTCTTAGAAATTAAGTCCCTAGCAAATACTCTCCCCTGAAATTCTGCTTCATAGCTGATTCATAGAATTTCAGCATCATTACTATCACCTACCAGTTAGCATAGCAGTCTACTACTGAAAATTTGAAGAAAACTTTTGAGTAATCCTAATAAATCTGTGTATCATCTGCACACACATCAAATCAGCAGGAGCTATGTTCTACTATTATATAAATGTATTTAATCCCTTCTTGACTTAATGAGCCTTAAAGAGTAAAACATATGAAGTAGTTATGAAACTAACAGTCACCATTCTTCTACCTAATATTGTAATATAAGTTTATAAATGCAAGGACTATTCTGAAGTGTGCAGAAGATAGCTTCTAATTATAATATTCTCATGAAGTATAGTTTTTAAGAAACATGTTGCTTGCTTTGGGAAAGCAAAGGCAAGGAAAAATGATATAAGTAAGTTCCCTATTTATCAGAAGGAAAATACTATTGGGTTTAGATCAACTTCATTCATTCCGTGCTGATGAAACAAATATTTGCAATTCCTGAGGCCAATCACTTCATTGTGATGCACAATCAGCCAGCTTAGATCAATCTTCCAAAAAAGGAAAGGAACAAATGAGAAGCAATTAAGGTTTCCAAAATGAACCAGGTGGTGGTGGCAGCTCACACTTGTAATTCTATCTACTCAAGGCCTGAAATCCAAGGATCTGGATTAAGTCTGTCTGGGATGAAGATATTACTGTCTGTAACATCATCTCTGTTATCACAGCCCAGCTGATACACTCTGCCCAACAGGTTCCAAACACCAAAGTCCATCTCCTATCTGAAATACTACCAAAGGTACTCACATATTATTTCCTCTTTGGGAGATAGTTGAAACATGTACCAGAAACATTTCCCTGGCTTCAGAGTGGAAGTGGAAATATATACTCACTAGAATCCCATCTAGTAAATTACAGTCAATCATCGTTCCTCACATCTTGTTAGTTAAATTGAACAATGAGTGTTTGGATCAGAAGCAATGTGTATGAGCATACATGTTGTAAAAGTACTGTAATCCTAGCTACTCAAGATAAGCTGAGAACTGAGGATTCCAGTTCAAAATCAGCCACGCAATACATTCCATAATATTTTTACCTCTAATTAACCAGCAAAAAACAGAGCGTTGAATTGTGCTTAAAATGCCACAGCCCAAAGCTTTGAATTAAAGTGCTAGGGGGTAGCATTCAGGATGCCCACTCCCTCCACTCCTTTTTAACATAGTACTAGAATTCCTAGGCAGTGCAATAAGGCAAGAAGCAAGCATAAAGGGGATCCAAGTAGGGAAAGAGGAAATAAAACTATCCCTCTTTGCCGATGACATGATTCTGTATTTAAAGAATCCTATAGACTCTACTCCCAAGCTCCTTGAGCTGAGTCAAAGATTTGGAAGGGTAACAGGTCAAAAAATGAACCCTCACAAATCAACTACCTTACTTTACGCCAACACTGAGAAGAACGAGGCAATAATCAGGAAAGAAATTCCTTTCACAGTAGCCTCAAAGAAAATAAAGTACCTAGCAATTAGCTTAACTAAGAATGTAAAGGACCGTTTAGATGAAAACTTTAAAACCATAAAAAAGGAAATAAAAGCAGAACTAAGGAAAGGGAAAAACCTCCCTTGCTCCTGGATTGGAAGAATCAACATTGTGAAAATGACAATCTTGCCAAGGGCTATCTACAAATTCAATGTAATACCAATCAACATCCCAATCTCATTCTTTAAAGAAATAGAAGAGGCAATTCAAAATTTCATATGGAATAATAAAAGACCCCGTATAGCAAAAACACTTCTTAGCAGAAAGAACAGCGCTGGAGGAATTTCAATTCCAAACTTAAGACTCTATTACAGAGCTATAATTCTCAAAACAGCTTGGTACTGGCACAAGAACAGGCCTGAAGTCCATTGCAGTAGAACTGCGGACCCAGATATTAAACCACAGACCTATGGCCACCTAATCTTTGACCAGGGAGCCAAAAAAATAGAATGGAAGAAAGATAGCCTCTTCAACAAGTTGTGCTGGCAGAACTGGTTAAACACCTGCAGAAAACTAAAGTTGGATCCTTCTTTGTCACCTTGCACTAGAATTAACTCCAAATGGATCAAAGACGTGGAGGTAAAAGCTGACACACTGAAAAGTTTACAGGAAGGAATAGGAGATACACTAGGCCTCCTTGGCACAGGTCGAAACTTTCTTAATAAGGACCAAGAATCACAACAAATCAGAGAAAGGCTGGATAAGTGGGACTGCATTAAACTGCAGAGCTTTTGTATGGCAACGGATATAGCTAGTAAATTAATCAGGAAGCCTACAGAGTGGGAGAAGATCTTCACCACCCAAACAACGGACAAAGGCATCATATCTAAAATATATCAACAACACAAAAAATTGAATCACTCCAAAACTCACCTCTAAAGTAACACCCATCCCATTAAAAATGGGCCAAAGACTTAAGAGAGTCTTCTCTGAAGAAGAAACAAAATTGCCTATAGACACATGAAGAAATGCTCAACATCTCTGGTCATAAAAGAAATGCAAATCAAAACAACTCTAAGATTCCACCTCACTCCAGTTAGAATGGCCAGGATCAGGAAAATGAATGACAACAGATGCTGGAGGCGAATTGGCCAGGAGGGATCAGTACTACACTGTTGATGGGAGTGCAAACTCGTTCAACCACTATGGAAAGCAGTGCGGCAGTGCCTCAAAACGCTAAACATACAACTCCCCTATGGCCCACCAATTCCACTACTTGGCATTTACCCAACAATCCAGAAGCAAGGGCATACTAAACCCACTAGCACAACAATGTTCATTGCAGCACTATTAACCATAGCAAAGATATGGAACCAACCAAGATGTCCCTCAGTTGATGAGTGGATCAACAATTGCGGTATTTGTACACAATGGAATTCTATGCTGCTGTCAGAAAAAATGACATCGCCCCATTTGTTAGGAAATGGAAAGACTTAGAACAAATCATATTAAGTGAAGTAAGCCAGACTAAAAGGAACTTAGGCTCAGTGGTTTCCCTCATTTATCATAATCAATAGAAACCTTGGGCTCTACTAGCAGAAATTTGCAATAGAGCAAAAGGCCATATATAAGGCCATATAATGTGAAGCTAATTGAAAGGACCTCCAGGATATTGAAACAAAAGCCACATAATGAATGATTGTTGTTCTTAATGTACTATATTGTCTCTCATCTCCTTTGCTGTCCCTTGGTTATCCCATATTGGTATAGTATCTCACTTTGTTATCTGATATATTGAATTTATTTGTATTTGGATATTTGAAAATTGATAGGGAAGGGGGGAAAACCAAGACGGGTGGGGGCTGTGGAGCTGGAGGGAAATGGGTACCAAGACATGTGAAAGGGTATCAATGTATGTGAATTAATGCACCTTCTATCTGGCAAATATCATCTAACCCTTTTACTAATTACAATAAAAAAATGAAAAAAAAGAAAGTTGTAGTGTCTGGGGAGGATGATGGGGCGAAATACATTTCTTCTCAGAAATATACCTCATCTGGTTGCCCTGGATTTTCCTGGCCTTCTTCTTAGAGAAAGTTCTGTTATACTGGATTTGTGGCTTGGCAATGATCTAGCATGTACATCTTCGAGTAAGACATCCACAACTTCCATGCCTGAGACTCGAGTTTCCTGACCATTGGCAACAGCACAGCAACATCTTTCTTCCTCCTGAGCCACAGGCCAAGTGAGCTGGCTTGAGCTGGTTGTTAGTTACAGTGGCTTGGTTACCAGGGTTCCATATTCTGTTCCATTGTGAGGGAGGCAGGGTCACCTTTCAGGGCCCAATGACCAAAGATCCTTGCTCACAAAAGACCTCACCAAAGACATACTGGAGGCTGAATCTCTCCTCCAATCTCACAATATACATGTGGATATAGTATACAGCACACCTTATTTGTCCAATCCCAATGTCTTCCACTAGGCCCAACTACCAGTCTGGTCTCAGGCTCAAGGAGCCTTTCTTAGGTAAGATCCAAACTTAAGGGTCAATATTGCCCTCATCCTTTACAAAACATTTGCTTCACAGTGCTTTCTCTGCCTGCATTTTGCCCCTTGCCGAATTTTTTTTTGTTTTTGCTAGTCTTGGGACTTGACCTCAGAGTGTGAACATTGTTCTTGGGTTTTCTTTAGGATTTAGCTGTCCCACCGAGCCACAGCACAACTTGCAGCGTTTTCTATGTATGTGGTAATGAGGAATCAAACCTGAGTCTTTTTGCTTGGTAGCCAAGTACTCTACCACGAGGTCAAACACACAGGGCATCTTGCACATATTTTTGACGTCAATCTACTAGGATATTATTAGGTTAGTGTATCCTAATCACTTTTTTCCTGATGATTAGCTTCGCTGTCAAGTGTAAAAAATGCACAAGGGAAAAACACAGAAGAATTAGTGAAATTAAAAAAAAAGCATTAGACACAGTTAAGTGTTCATTCTTTGTAGGAGAAAAGATATTTGGATATGATGATGATGATGATGATGACTTTATAATTACTATGTCAGGGTTGAGAGTTTGGCATGGTGCTAGAGTGCTTGCCTAGCATCCATGAAGATCTGGGTTTGATTGCTCAGTATCACATAGATAGAAAATCTAGATGTGGCACTGTGGCTCAAGTGGCAGAGGGCTATACTAGACAAAACCCGAGACAGTGCTCAGGCCCTGAATTCAAGCCCCAAGACTGGCAGAAAGATAAAAGAAAATGAAAATGCTTTTTACGAGCTAATTCACTCACAGAATTTGCTTCTGAAATCTTCGCTTCTGCATCTTGTGAAATAGCCCTTTCCCTCAACGTAGACAAGAAAAACAGATCAATCCAATGGTCCACTGTGAGGCCACTGGTTGGGCTAAGAGCTAGTCGTGCAGCAACACATAAGTTTTATTCTAATACTTTCCAAACTTTGTACTCAAATATGCTACCTACTTACCAACTTAGGTCAGTTATCCTTATGCTATACCTTTTCTTCATTACTACAATATTCTTACACTCCTACGTTAATCCGTTTGTACATCCCCTGACCTCTCTCATTATTTTTTCTATCTCTGGACCTCTGCTCGTCTTTCAACCCTTATACTGCACGGATCTACACTTGATGGCTGTTGAGCAATATTGTATATGTAGGTGGTTAATTATTCTCTAGGCTCAGAGGGACTTAAAGGCAATAGAGATTGGATTGAGAGGCTTATTGTTTTGGGTATAAATCGCTTATCACTGGTTGTATTAGGCTGGTCTGTAAGTGCACAAAAAGAAAGAGTGATAATACCAATCAAAACTTGTGAACATCTAGTGTCTTCCAGCTACAGATGTCTAGGTTGGTTATATCTGAAAAACTATAATCGTATTTAGTAGTAATCTTGCTCCCATTTTCAAATGGGCAGAACAAGAAACTCAAGAAAAATGTCAAATCAAGAAACAACATCCCCCACCCAATGTAAACAGACAATGGAACAGTCACTGGCAAACCTAGAGGAGAGTCTTCCAATTGCTACACAAATGCAATTGATAAACATCATTAATGAAAAATGTGAAAATATAAAGAAAGAGATAATGGAGGAAACCATAGTTGAACAAGAGGAAAGCAAAAACAAGGTGACAAGTGAAAAAGAAGAAGCCAAATAGGAGGCCATAATAAAGGTTATTCAAAGAAAGATGGATGAATTCATAGAATCCACAAATAAAAACCGGACGAAACTCCAGCAAATGTCCAAAGAAAATAAAGCTACTGAGCTAACCACTCAAAAGGAAATCAAGGAGATAAAGAAATCCATACATGATCTAAAACAAGAGAGGCAAGGCATCAAAAGTGAGCAATTAGAAGCAAGGGAGATGAAAAATAAAGTAGATAGCTTTGATAGCAGGTTAGACAATGCAGAGGAGAGAATTTCAGGGGCTGAAGATAATTTAGGTATTATAAAGAACAGAAAATGAGTCAATCCAAATCTAGGAAATATGAGAGAGCGCTTCAGGAGGTCCAAGATACAATTAGGAAGCCTAATTTAAGGCTAGTTGGTATGGAGGAGGGCGTGGAGAAAGAAGTCAATGGTATTGGAAATATACTTCAGGGAATCATCTCAGAGAATTTCCCAAATATCCAGAAGGGCAGGCCCATCCACATACGAGAAGCTTTTAGAACCCCAAACAGACCTGACCAGAAAAGAACATCCCACCGCCACATTGTGATCCGAACTGGATCAATAGAAACGAAAGGAAAGATCCTAAAGGCAGCCAGGGAAAAGGGATCAGTAACCTATAAAGGCAAACCAATCAGAATAACCCCAGATTTCTCAGCAGAGACCATGCAAGCACGAAGTGACTGGAAGCATATATGTCATGCCCTTAAATCAAATAACTACCAACCAAGAATACGGTAGCCAGCTAAGCTCTCATTCATAACTGAGGGAAAAATAAAAACATTCCATTCCAGGGAAAAGCTGCAACAATATGTCGAAACAAAACCAACACTACAGAGAATTCTCAAAGATGCTCTATACATAGAAAACCAAAATAAATGCAATATAGGGAAAGAAATGGCACCTAAACAGCATACCATCTAAGGACCACAAGAACTGTCAAGACACAGGCCCTACTAAAAGCTTTTAAAAATGGTAGGAACTAATAAATATCTCTCAATCCTAACTCTCAATATCAATGGATTTAACTCTCCAATTAAACGGTATAGTTTGTCTAGTTGGATCAAAAAGCAAGAGCCATCATTCTGCTTACTTCGAGAGACACATCTTACCCAAAAACAATCATCTTTTGAAAGTGAGAGGTTGGAATAAACTCTATCAAGCTAACTGCCCCCATAAACAGGCTAGAGTTGCCATCCTCATATCAGATACAATAGACTTCAAACTAAAATTAGTAAGAAAAGACAAAGAAGGTTACTACATACTACTAAAGGGATCTTTCCTCCCGGAAGACATAACAATCCTAAATATTTACACACCCAATCCCGGAGCTCCAAACTTCATCAAGCAAACTTTACTTACACTGAAACCATACATAGATCGAAATACAGTGATTGTTGGTGAGTTTAACACACCACTCTCACCTATGGACAGATCAACAAGGCAAAAACTCAACAGAGAAACCTTAGAACTGAACAACTATATAGACCAACTAGATCTAACAGACATCTGCAGAATATTCCACCCAGTAACACCACAATATACGTTTGTCTCAGCAGCACATGGAACATTTTCCAAAATAGACCACATCTTAGGCCATAAAGCAAACCTGGACAGATTCAGAAACACTGAAATTATTCCATGCACACTCTCAGACCATAAAGGCATCAAATTGGAGCTGAACACACATCTCCACCAAAGAAAACCCTGTAACTCATGGAGACTGAACAACACATTGTTGAATCAAAAACAATGGGTAATCGAAGAGATCAGAACAGATATCCAACTATTTATGAAATTTAATAATAAGGAGCACACAAATATCAACTCCTTAGGGACACAACAAAGGCAGTACTCAGAGGAAAATTTATAGCGCTGAGTGCCTACAACAGCAAGTTGGAAAAATGGCAAACCAACTAGTTAATGTCTCACCTTAACCTCCTGGAAAAAGAGCAGCAAACCAATCTTAAACCCATTAGGAGAAAGAAATTTATTAAAATAAAAGCAGAATTAAATGATTTGGAATAAAAAAAACTATGGAAAGAATCAACAAAACAAGGAGTTGGTTCTTGAAAGAAGTAACAAAATTGACAAGCCCTTAGCAAATCTTACCAAAAAAAGAAGAGAGCATATCGAAATAAACAAAATCGCAGATGAAAATGGTAATATCACGACAGAAATTACCAAGATCCAGAATATCATGAGGGAATACTTCTCAAACCTTACGCCAACAAATTTGAGAATCTAGAAGAAATGGATGAATTCCTAGACAATATTAACATACCCACACTGCAGCAAGAAGAGCTAACCCAACTCAACAGGCCTATTTCAAGCTCTGAAATAGAAATGGAAATTAGACAACTTCCATTTAAAAAGAGCCCAGGGCCAGATGGATTCACAGCTGCATTCTATAAGGTCTTCAAAGCAGAGCTCACACCAATACTCCTCAAGATCTTCAATGAAACTGAAAATGAAGGTTCTTTACTAAACTGATTCTGTGAAGCCAGCATATCCCTCATCCCCTAACCAGACAGAGATTCATCAAAGAAAGAGATCTATAGACACATTTCTTTGATGAACATCGATGCAAAACTTCTCAACAAAATACTGGCCAACTGTCTACAACAACTCATCAAAAAAAATATACACTATGATCAAACTGGATTCATCACAGGGAGGCAAAGCTGGTTCAACATACACAAATCAATTAATATAATTCAACACATCAACAGGAGCAGGGATAAAATCACATGATTGTCTCAATAGATGCGGAAAAGGCATTTGACAAGATCCAAAACCCCTTTATGTTAAAAGATGTGGAGAAACTAGGAATCCATGGAACATTTCTCAATGTAATAAAGGCTGTGTATGAGAAACCCACTGCTAGTATTATACTTAATGGTGAAAATCTAAAGCCATTCCCTATAAAATCAGGAACGAGACAAGGATGCCCACTCTCTCCACTCCTTTTTAACATAGTACTAGAATTCCTAGGCAGTGCAATATGGCAAGAAGCAAGCATAAAGGGATCCAAGTAGGGAAAGAGGAAATAAAACTATCCCTCTTTGCAGATGACATGATTCTGTATTTAAAGAATCCTATAGACTCTACTCCCAAGCTCCTTGAGCTGATTCAAAGCTTTGGAAGTGTAGCAGGCCATAAAATCAACCCTCACAAATCAACTGCCTTACTTTACGCCAACACTGAGAGGAACGAGGCAATAATCAGGAAAGAAAATCCTTTCACAATAGCCTCAAAGAAAATAAAGTACCTAGCAATTAGCTTAACTAAGAATGTAAAGGACCGTTTAGATGAAAACTTTAAAACCCTAAAAAAGGAAATTAAAGCAGAACTAAGGAAATGGAAAAACCTCCCATGCTCCTGGATTGGAAGAATCAACATTGTGAAAATGACAATCTTGCCAAAGGCTATCTACAAATTCAATGTAATACCCATCAACATCCCAATGTCATTCTTTAAAGACATAGAAGAGGCAATTCAAAATTTCATATGGAATAATAAAAGACCCCGTATAGCAAAAACACTTCTTAGCAGAAAGAACAGCGCTGGAGGAATTTCAATTCCAAACTTAAGGCTCTATTACAGAGCTATAATTCTCAAAACATCTTGGTACTGGTACAAGAACAGGCCTGAAGTCCAATGGAGTAGAACTGCGGACCCAGATATTAAACCACAGACCTATGGCCACCTAATCTTTGACCAGGGAGCCAAAAAAATAGAATGGAAGAAAGATAGCCTCTTCAACAAGTTGTGCTGGCAGAACTGGTTAAACACCTGCAGAAAACTAAAGTTGGATCCTTCTTTGTCACCTTGCACTAGAATTAACTCCAAATGGATCAAAGACGTGGAGGTAAAAGCTGACACACTGAAAAGTTTACAGGAAGGAATAGGAGATACACTAGGCCTCCTTGGTACAGTTCGAAACTTTCTTAATAAGGACCAAGAATCACAACAAATCAGAGAAAGGCTGGATAAGTGGGACTGCATTAAACTGCAGAGCTTTTGTATGGCAACGGATATAGCTAGTAATCTAATCAGGAAGCCTACAGAGTGGGAAAAGATCTTCACCACCCAAACAACGGAACAAGGCCTCATATCTAAAATATATCAACAACTCAAAAAATTGAATCACTCCAAAACTAACCTCCAAAGTAACACCCATCCCAATAAAATGGGCCAAAGACTTAGAGAGAGTCTTCTCTGAAGAAGAAACAAAAATGGCCTATAGACACATGAAGAAATGCTCAACATCTCTGGTCATAAAAGAAATGCAAATCAAAACAAGTCTAAGATTCCACCTAACTCCAGTTAGAATGGCCAGGATCAGGAAAACGAATGACAACAGATGCTGGAGGGGATGTGGTCAGGAGGGATCACTACTACACTGTTGGTGGGAGTGCAAACTCGTTCAACCACTATGGAAAGCAGTGCGGCAGTGCCTCAAAACCCTAAACATACAACTCCCCTATGACCCAGCAATTCCAGTACTTGGCATTTACCCAACAATCCAGAAACAAGGTCATACTAAACCCACTAGCTCAACAATGTTCATTGCAGCACTATTCAGCATAGTAAAGATATGCAACCAACCCAGATGTCCCTCAGTTGATGAGTGGATCAACAAGTTGTGGTATTTGTACACAATGGAATTCTATGCTGCTGTCAGAAAGAATGACATCGCCCCATTTTTTAGGAAATGGAAAGACTTAGAACAAATCATATTAAGTGAAGTAAGCCAGACTCAAAGGAACTTAGTCTCAGTGGTTTCCCTCATTCGCCATAATCAGTAGAAACCTTGGCCTCTACTAACAGAGATTGTCAATAGAATAAAAGACCATATATAAGGCCACATAATGTGAAGCTAATTGAAAGGACCTCCAGGATATTGACACAAAAGCCATATAATGAATGATTGTTGTCCTTAATGTACTATGTTGTCTCTCATCTCGTTTGCTGTCCCTTGGTTATCCCATATTGGTATAGTATCTCACTTTGTTATCTGATATATTGAATTTATTTGTATTTCGATATTTGAAATTTGATAGGGAAGGGGGAAAACCAAGACGGGTGGTGGTTGGGGGGTTGGAGGGAAATGGGTACGAAGACATGTGAAAGGGTATCAATGTATGTGAATTAATGCACCTTCTATCTGGCAAATATCATCTAACACTTTTACTAATTACAAAAAAAAAATGAAAAAAAAGAAAGTTGTAGTGTGTAGGGAGGATGATGGGTTAAAAAACATTTCTTCTTAGAAATTTACCTCATCTGGTTGCCCTGGATTTTCCTGGCCTTCTTCTTAGAGAAAGTTCTGTTATACTGGATTTGTGGCTTGGCAATGATCTAGCATGTACATCTTCGAGTAAGACATCCACAACTTCCATGCCTGAGACTCGAGTTTCCTGACCTTTGGCAACAGCACAGCAACATCTTTCTTCCTCCTGAGCCACAGGCCAAGTGAGCTGGCTTGAGCTGGTTGTTAGTTACAGTGGCTTGGTTACCAGGGTTCCATATTCTGTTCCATTGTGAGGGAGGCAGGGTCACCTTTCAGGGCCAAATGACCAAAGATCCTTGCTCACAAAGACCTCACCAAAGACATACTGGAGGCTGAATCTCTCCTCCAATACCACAATATACATGTGGATGTAGTAAACAGCACACCTTATTTTTCCAATCCAAATGTCTTCCACTAGGCCCAACTACCAGTCTGGTCTCAGGCTCAAGGAGCCTTTCTTAGGTAAGATCCAGACTTAAGGGTCAATATTGCCCTCATCCTTTACAAAACATTTGCTTCACAGTGCCTTCTCTGCCTGCTTTTTGCCCCTTGTCGAATTTTTTTTTGTTTTTGCTAGACTTGGGACTTGACCTCAGAGTGTGAACATTGTTCTTGGGCTTTCTTTAGGCTTTAGCTGTCCCACCGAGCCACAGCACCACTTGCAGCGTTTTCTATGTATGTGGTAATGAGGAATCAAACCTGAGTCTTTTTGCTTGGTAGCCAAGGACTCTCCCACTAGGTCAAACACACAGGGCACCTTGCACATATTTTTGACGTCAATCTACTAGGATATTATTAGGTTTCTGTATCCTAATCATTTTTTTCCTGATGATTAGCTTTGCTGTCAAGTGTAAAAAATGCAAGAGGGAAAAACACAGAAGAATTAGTGAAATTAAAAAAAGCATTAGACACAGTTAAGTGTTGATTCTTTGTAGGAGAAAAGATATTTGGATATGATGATTATGATGATGATGATGATGATGATGATGACTTCATAATTACTATGTCAGGGTTGAGAGTTTGGCATAGTGGTAGAGTGCTTGCCTAGCATCCATGAAGATCTGGGGTTGATTGCTCAGTATCACATAGATAGAAAATCTAGATGTGGCACTGTGGCTCAAGTGGCAGAGGGCTAGACTTGAGAAAACCCCAGGACAGTGCTCAGGCCCTGAATTCAAGCCCCAAGACTGGCAGAAAGATAAAAGAAAATAAAAATGCTTTTTATGAGCTAATTCACTCACAGCATTTGCTTCTGAAATCTTCGTTTCTGCATCTTGTGAAATACCGCTTTCCCTCAACGTAGACAAGAAAAACAGATCCATCCCATGGTCCACTGTGAGGCCACTGGTTGGGCTAAGAGCTAGTCGTGCAGCAACACATAAGTTTTATTCTAATACTTTCGAAACTTTGTACTCAAATATGCTACCTACTTACCAACTTAGGTCAGTTATCCTTATGCTATAACTTTTCTTCATTACTACAATATTCTTACACTCCTACGTTAATCCTCTTGCACCTCCCCTGACCTCTCTCATTCTTTTTTTCTATCTCTGGACCTCTGCTCGTCTTTCAACCCTTATACTGCACGGATCTACACTTGATGGCTCTTGAGCAATATTGTATATGTAGGTGGTTAATTATTCTCTAGGCTCAGAGGGACTTAAAGACAATAGAGATTGGATTGAGAGGCTTATTGTTTTGGGTATAAATCGCTTATCAGTGGTTGTATTAGACTGGTCTGTAAAGGCACAAAAAGAAAGAGTGATAATACCAATCAAAACTTGTGAACATCTAGTGTCTGCCAGTTACAGAGATCTAGGTTGGTTATATCTGAAAAACTATAATCGTATTTAGTAGTAATCTTGCTCCCATTTTCAAATGGGCAGAACAAGAAACTCAAGAAAAATGTCAAATCAAGAAACAACATCCCCCATCCATTGTAAATAGACAATGGAACAGTCACTGGCAAACTTAGAGGAGAGTCTTCCAAGTGCTACACAAATGCAATTGATAAACATCCTTAATGGAAAATGTGAAAATATAAAGAAAGAGATAATGGAGGAAGCCATAGCTGAACAAGAGGAAAGCAAAAACAAGGTGATAAGTGAAAAAGACGAAGCCATAAAGGAGGCCATAATAAAGGTTTTTCAAAGAAAGATGGATGAATTCATAGAATCCACAAATAAAAACGTGACCAAACTCCAGCAAATGTCCAAAGAAAATAAAGCTACTGAGCTAACCACTCAAAAGGAAATCAAGGAGATAAAGAAATCCATACATGATCTAAAACAAGAGACGCAAGGCATAAAAAGTGAGCAATTAGAAGCAAGGGAGATGAAAAATAAAGTAGATAGCTTTGATAGCAGGTTAGACAATGCAGAGGAGAGAATTTCCGTGGCTGAAGATAATTTAGGTATTATAAAGTACAGAAATTGAGTCAATCCAAATCGAGGAAATATGAGAGAGCGCTTCAGGAGGTCCCAGATACAATTAGGAAGCCTCATTTAAGGCTAGTTGGTATTGAGGAGGGCGTGGAGAAAGAGGTCAATGGTATTGGAAATATACTTCAGGGAATCATCTCAGAGAATTTCCCAAATATCCAGAAGGGCAGACCCATCCAGATACGAGAAGCTTTTAGAACCCCAAACAGACCTGACCAGAAACGAACATCCCACCGCCACATTGTGATCCGAACTGGATCAATAGAAACGAAAGGAAAGATCCTAAAGGCAGCCAGGGAAAATGGATCAGTAACCTATAATGGCAAACCAATCAGAATAACCCAAGATTTCTCGGCAGAGACCATGCAAGCCCGAAGTCACTGGAAGCATATATGTCATGCCCTTAAATCAAATAACTACCAACCAAGAATACTGTAGCCAGCTAAGCTCTCATTCAAACTGAGGGAACAATAAAACATTCCATTCCAGGGAAAAGCTGCAACAATATGTCGAAACAAAACCAACACTACTGAGAATTCTCAACGATGCTCTATACATACGAAACCAAAATAAATGCATTATAGGGAAAGAAATGGCACCTAAACAGCATACCATCTAAGGACCACAGGAACTGTCAAGACACAGGCCCTACTAAAAGGTTTTAAATATGGTAGGAACTAATAAATATCTCTCAATCCTAACTCTCAATATCAATGGACTTAACTCTCCAATTAAACGGCATAGGCTGTCTAGTTGAATCAAAAAGCAAGAGCCATCGTTCTGCTGTCTTCAAGAGACACATCTTACCCAAAAACAATCATCTTTTGAAAGTGAGAGTTTGGAATAAATTCTGTCAAGCTAACTGCCCCCATAAACAGGCAGGATTTGCCATCCTCATATCAGACAATAGACTTCAAACTAAAATTAGTAAGAAAAGACAAAGAAGGTTACTACATACTACTAAAGGGATCTTTCCTCCAGGAAGACATAACCATCCTAAATATTTACACACCCAATCCCGGAGCTCCAAACTTCATCAAGCAAACTTTACTTACACTGAAACCGTACATAGATCGAAATACAGTGATTGTTGGTGAGTTTAACACACCACTCTCACCTATGGACAGATCAACAAGGCAAAAACTCAAAAGAAAAAACTTAGAACTGAACAACTATATAGACCGACTAGATGTAACAGACATCTGGAGAATATTCCACCCAGTAACACCACAATATACGTTTTTCTCAGCAGCATATGGAACATTTTCCAAAAGACCACATCTTAGGCCATAAAGCAAACCTGGACAGATTCAGAAACACTGAATTTATTCCATGCACACTCTCAGACCATAAAGGCATCAAATTGGAGCTGAACACACATCTCCACCAAAGAAAACCCTGTAACTCATGGAGACTGAACAACACATTGTTGAATCAAAAACAATGGGTAATCGAAGAGATCAGAACAGATATCCAACTGTTTATGAAATTTAACAATAAGGAGCACACAAATATCAACTCCTTAGGGACACAACAAAGGCAGTACTCAGAGGAAAATTTATAGCGCTGAGTGCCTACAACAGCAAGTTGGAAAAATGGCAAACAAACTAGTTAATGTCTCACCTTAACCTCCTGGAAAAAGAGCAACAAACCAACCCTAAACCCATTAGGAGAAAGCAAATTATTAAAATCAAAGCAGAATTAAATGATTTGGAATAAAAAAACTATAGAAAGCATCAACAAAACAAGGAGTTGGTTCTTTGAAAGAATTAACAAAATTGACAAGCCCTTAGCAAATCTTACCAAAAAAAGAAGAGAGCATATCGAAATAAACAAAATCGCAGATGAAAATGGTAATATCACGACAGAAATTACCAAGATCCAGAATATCATGAGGGAATATTTCTCAAACCTTTACGCCAACAAATTTGAGAATCTAGAAGAAATGGATGAATTCCTAGACAATATTAACATACCCACACTGAACCAAGAAGAGCTAACCCAACTCAACAGGCCTATTTCAAGCTCTGAAATAGAAATGGAAATTAGACAACTTCCACTTAAAAAGAGCCCAGGGCCAGATGGATTCACAGCTGAATTCTATAAGGTCTTCAAAGCAGAGCTCACACCAATACTCCTCAAGC
Source organism: Megascapheus bottae (assembly GCA_024803745.1). NCBI lineage: Eukaryota > Metazoa > Chordata > Mammalia > Rodentia > Geomyidae > Megascapheus > Megascapheus bottae. The sequence goes on along the minus strand of JANJXV010000052.1, from coordinate 3,853,756 downwards.
TCTTCAACGAAATTGAAAATGAAGGTTCTTTACCAAACTCATTCTGTGAAGCCAGTATATCCCTCATCCCCAAACCGGACAGAGATTCAACAAAGAAAGAGTTCTATAGACCCATTTCTTTGATGAACATCGATGCAAAACTTCTCAACAAAATACTGGCCAACCGTCTACAACAACTCATCAAAAAAATTATACACTATGATCAAACTGGATTCATCACAAGGAGGCAAAGCTGGTTCAACATATACAAATCAATTTACATAATTCAACACATCAACAGGAGCAGGGATAAAATCACATGATTGTCTCAATAGATGCGGAAAAGGCATTTGGCAAGATCCAAAACCCCTTTTTGTTAAAAGATGTGGAGAAAGTAGGAATCCATGGACATTTCTCAATGTAATAAAGGCTGTGTATTAGAAACCCACTGCTAGTATTATACTTAATGGTGAAAATCTAAAGCCATTCCTTCTAAAATCAGGGACGAGACAAGGATGCCCACTCTCTTCACTCCTTTTTAACATAGTACTAGAATTCCTAGGCAGTGCAATAAGGCAAGAAGCAAGCATAAAGGGGATCCAAGTAGATAAAGAGGAAATAAAACTATCCCTCTTTGCAGATGACATGATTCTGTATTTAAAGAATCCTATAGACTCTACTCCCAAGCTCCTTGAACTGATTCAAAGCTTTGGAAGGGTAGCAGGCCATAAATTCAACCCTCACAAATCAAGTGCCTTCCTTTACGCCAACAGTCAGAGGAACGAGGCAATAATCAGGAAAGAAACTCCTGTCACAATAGCCTCAAAGAAAATAAAGTACCTAGCAATTAGCTTAACTAAGAATGTCAAGGACCGGTTAGATGAAAACTTTAAAGCCATAAAAAGGGAAACTAAAGCAGAACTAAGGAAATGGAAAATCCTCCCATGCTCCTGGATTGGAAGAATCAACAATTTGAAAATTACAATCTTGCCAAGGGCTATCTACAAATTCAATGCAATAGCCATCAACATCCCAATGTCATTCTTTAAAGAAATAGAAGAGGCAATTCAAAATTTCATGTGCAATAATAAAAGACCCTTATAGCAAAAACACTTCTTAGCAGAAAGAACAGCGCTGGAGGAATTTCAATTCCAAACTTTAGACTCTATTACAGAGCTATAATTCTCAAAACACCTTGGTACTGTCACAAGAAAAGGCCTGAAGTCCAATGGGATAGAGCTGCGGACCCAGATATTAAACCACAGACCTATGGCAACCTAACCTTTGACAAGGGAGCCAAAAATATAGAATGGAAGAAAGATAGCCTCTTCAACAAGTTGTGCTGGCAGAACTGGTTAAGCACATGCAGAAAACTAAAGTTGGATCCTTCTTTGTCACCTTGCACTAGAATTAACTCCAAATGGATCAAACACCTGGAGGTTAAAGCTGACACACTGAAAAGTTTACAGGAAGGAAGAGGAGATACACTAGGCCTCCTTGGCACAGGTCGAAACTTTCTTAATAAGGACCAAGAATCACAACAAATCAGAGAAAGGCTGGATAAGTGGGACTGCATTAAATTGCAGAGCCTTTGTATGGCAACGGATATAGCTAGTATACTAATCAGGAAGCCTACAGAGTGGGAGAAGATCTTCACCACCCAAACAACGGAACAAGGACTCATATCTAAAATATATCAACAACTCAAAAAATTGAATCACTCCAAAACTAACCTCCAAAGTAACACCCAGCCCATTACAAAATGGGCCAAAGACTTAAGAGAGTCTTCTCTGAAGAAGAAACAAAAATGGCCTATAGACACATGAAGAAATGCTCAACATCTCTGGTCATAAAAGAAATGCAAATCAAAACAAGTCTAAGATTCCACCTAACTCCAGTTAGAATGGCCAGGGTCAGGAAAACGAATGACAACAGATGCTGGAGGGGATGTGGTCAGGAGGGATCACTACTACACTGTTGGTGGGAGTGCAAACTCGTTCAACCACTATGGAAAGCAGTGCGGCAGTGCCTCAAAACGCTAAACATACAACTCCCCTATGACCCAGCAATTCCAGTACTTGGCATTTACCCAACAATCCAGAAACAAGGGCATACTAAACCCACTAGCACAACAATGTTCATTGCATCACTATTCACCATAGCAAAGATATGGAACCAACCCAGATGTCCCTCAGTTGATGAGTGGATCAACAAGTTGTGGTATTTGTACACAATGGAATTCTATGCTGCTGTCAGAAAGAATGACATCGCCCCATTTGTTAGGAAATGGAAAGACTTAGAACAAATCATATTAAGTGAAGTAAGCCGGACTCAAAGGAACTTAGGCTCAGTGGTTTCCCTCATTCGTCATAATCAGTAGAAACCTTGGGCTCTACTAGCAGAGATTAGCAATAGAGCAAAAGGCCATATATAAGGCCATATAATGTGAAGCTAATTGAAAGGACCTTCAGGATATTGACACAAAAGCCATATCATGAATGATTGTTGTTCTTAATGTACTATGTTGTCTATCATCTCGCTTGCTGTCCCTTGGTTATCCCATATTGGTATAGTATCTCACTTTGTTATCTGATATATTGAATTTATTTGTATTTGGATATTTGAAATTTGATAGGGAAGGGGGGAAAACAAGACGGGTGGGGGGTGTGGGGTTGGAGGGAAATGGGTACCAAGACATGGGAAAGGGTATCAATGTATGTGAATTAATGCACCTTCTATCTGGCAAATATCATCTAAGCCTTTTACTAATTACAATAAAAAAATGAAAAAAAAAGAAAGTTGTAGTGTGTGGGGAGGATGATGGGGTCAAATACATTTCTTCTTAGAAATTTACCTCATCTGGTTGCCCTGGATTTTCCTGGCCTTCTTCTTAGAGAAATTTCTGTTATACTGGATTTGTGGCTTGGCAATGATCTAGCATGTACATCTTCGAGTAAGACATCCACAACTTCCATGCCTGAGACTCGAGTTTCCTGACCTTTGGCAACAGCACAGCAACAACTTTCTTCCTCCTGAGCCACAGGCCAAGTGAGCTGGCTTGAGCTGGTTGTTAGTTACAGTGGCTTGGTTACCAGGGTTCCATATTCTGTTCCATTGTGAGGGAGGCAGGGTCACCTTTCAGGGCCCAATGACCAAAGATCCTTGCTCACAAAAGACCTCACCAAAGACATACTGGAGGCTGAATCTCTCCTCCAGTCTCACAATATACATGTGGATGTAGTTTACAGCATACCTTATTAGTCCAATCCCAATGTCTTCCACTAGGCCCAACTACCAGTCGGGTCTCAGGCTCAAGGAGCCTTTCTTAGGTAAGATCCAAACTTAAGGGTCAATATTGCCCTCATCCTTTACAAAACATTTGCTTCACAGTTCCTTCTCTGCCTGCATTTTGCCCCTTGTCGAATTTTTTTTAGTTTTTGCTAGTCTTGGGACTTGACCTCAGAGTGTGAACATTGTTCTTGGGCTTTCTTTAGGCTTTAGCTGTCCCACCGAGCCACAGCACCACTTGCAGCGTTTTCTATGTATGTGGTAATGAGGAATCAAACCTGAGTCTTTTTCCGTGGTAGCCAAGGACTCTCTCACTAGGTCAAACACACAGGGCATCTAGCACATATTTTTGACGTCAATCTACTAGGATATTATTAGGTTTCTGTATCCTAATCAATTATTTCCTGATGATTAGCTTTGCTGTCATGTGTAAAAAATGCAAGAGGGAAAAACACAGAAGAATTAGTGAAATTAAAAAAAAGCATTAGACACAGTTAAGTGTTCATTCTTTGTAGGAGAAAGGATATTTGGATATGATGATGATGATGATGATGATGATGATGATGATGATGATGATGATGGCTTTATAATTACTATGTCAGGGTTGAGAGTTTGGCATTGTGGTAGAGTGCTTGCCTAGCATCCATGAAGATCTGGGGTTGATTGCTCAGTACCACATAGATAGAAAATCTAGATGTGGCACTGTGGCTCAAGTGGCAGAGGGCTAGACTTGAGAAAACCCGAGGACAGTGCTCAGGCCCTGAATTCAAGCCCCAAGACTGGCAGAAAGATAAAAGAAAATGAAAATGCTTTTTACGAGCTAATTCACTCACAGCATTTGCTTCTGAAATCTTCGCTTCTGCATCTTGTGAAATACCCCTTTCCCTCAACGTAGACAAGAAAAACAGATCCATCCCATGGTCCACTGTGAGGCCACTGGTTGGGCTAAGAGCTAGTCGTGCAGCAACACATAAGTTTTATTCTAATACTTTCCAAACTTTGTACTCAAATATGCTACCCACTTACCAACTTATGTCAGTTATCCTTATGCTATAACTTTTCTTCATTATTACAATATTCTTACACTCCTACGTTAATCCTCTTGCACCTCCCCTGACCTCTCTCATTCTTTTTTTCTATCTCTGGACCTCTGCTCGTCTTTCAACCCTTATACTGCACGGATCTACACTTGATGGCTGTTGAGCAATATTGTATATGTAGGTGGTTAATTATTCTCTAGGCTCAGAGGGACTTAAAGACAATAGAGATTGGATTGAGAGGCTTATTGTTTTGGGTATAAATCGCTTATCAGTGGTTGTATTAGGCTGGTCTGTAAGTGCACAAAAAGAAAGAGTGATAATACCAATCAAAACTTGTGAACATCTAGTGTCTGCCAGCTACAGAGGTCTAGGTTGGTTATATCTGAAAAACTATAATCGTCTTTAGTAGTAATCTTGCTCCCATTTTCAAATGGGCAGAACAAGAAACTCAAGAAAAATGTCAAATCAAGAAACAACATCCCCCACCCAATGTAAACAGACAATGGAACAGTCACTGGCAAACCTAGAGGAGAGTCTTCCAATTGCTACACAAATGCAATTGATAAACATCATTAATGAAAAATGTGAAAATATAAAGAAAGAGATAATGGAGGAAGCCATACCTGAACAAGAGGAAAGCAAAAACAAGGTGATAAGTGAAAAAGAAGAAGCCATAAAGGAGGCCATAATAAAGGTTTTTCAAAGAAAGATGGATGAATTCAAAGCATCCACAAATAAAAACGTGACCAAACTCCAGCAAATGTCCAAAGAAAATAAAGCTACTGAGCTAACCACTCAAAAGGAAATCAAGGAGATAAAGAAATCCATACATAATTTAAACAAGGGATGCAAGGCATCAAAAGTGAGCAATTAGAAGCAAGGGAGATGAAAAATAAAGTAGATAGCTTTGATAGCAGGTTAGACATTGCAGAGGAGCGAATTTCCGTGGCTGAAGATAATTTAGGTATTATAAAGAACAGAAAATGAGTCAATCCAAATCTAGGAAATATGAGAGAGCGCTTCAGGAGGTCCAAGATACAATTAGGAAGCCTAATTTAAGGCTAGTTGGTACTGAGGAGGGCGTGGAGAAAGAGGTCAATGGTATTGGAAATATACTTCAGGGAATCATCTCAGAGAATTTCCCAAATATCCAGAAGGGCAGGGCCATCCAGATACGAGAAGCTTTTAGAACCCCAAACAGACCTGACCAGAAAAGAACATCCCACCGCCACATTGTGATCCGAACTGGATCAATAGAAACGAAAGGAAAGATCCTAAAGGCAGCCAGGGAAAAGGGATCAGTAACCTACAAAGGCAAACCAATCAGAATAACCCCAGATTTCTCAGCAGAGACCATGCAAGCACGAAGTGATTGGAAGCATATATGTCATGCCCTTATATCAAATAACTACCAACCAAGAATACTGTAGCCAGCTAAGCTCTCATTCGTAACTGAGGGAACAATAAAAACATTCCATTCCAGGGAAAAGCTGCAACAATATGTCGAAACAAAACCAACACTACAGAGAATTCTCAAAGATGCTCTATACATAGAAAACCAAAATAAATGCAATATAGGGAAAGAAATGGCACCTAAACAGCATACCATCTAAGGACCACAAGAACTGTCAAGACACAGGCCCTACTAAAAGCTTTTAAAAATGGTAGGAACTAATAAATATCTCTCAATCCTAAATCTCAATATCAATGGACTTAACTCTCCAATTAAACGGCATAGGTTGTCTAGTTGGATCAAAAAGCAAGAGCCATCATTCTGCTGACTTCGAGAGACACATCTTACCCCAAAACAATCATCTTTTGAAAGTGAGAGGTTGGAATAAACTCTATCAAGCTAACTGCCCCCATAAACAGGCTAGAGTTGCCATCCTCATATCAGATACAATAGACTTCAAACTAAAATTTGTAAGAAAAGACAAAGAAGGTTACTACATACTACTAAAGGGATCTTTCCTCCCGGAAGACATAACAATCCTAAATATTTACACACCCAATCCCGGAGCTCCAAACTTCATCAAGCAAACTTTTCTTACACTGAAACCATACATAGATCGAAATACAGTGATTGTTGGTGAGTTTAACACACCACTCTCACCTATGGACAGATCAACAAGGCAAAAACTCAACAGTGAAATGTTAGAACTGAACAACTATATAGACCAACTAGATCTAACAGACATCTGCAGAATATTCCACCCAGTAACACCACAATATACGTTTTTCTCAGCAGCACATGGAACATTTTCCAAAATAGACCACATCTTAAGCCATAAAGCAAACCTGGACAGATTCAGAAACACTGAAATTATTCCATGCACACTCTCAGACCATAAAGGCATCAAATTGGAGCTGAACACACATCTCCACCAAAGAAAACCCTGTAACTCATGGAGACTGAACCACACATTGTTGAATCAAAAACAATTTAACAATAAGGAGCACACAAATATCAACTCCTTAGGGACACAACAAAGGCAGTACTCAGAGGAAAATTTATAGCGCGGAGTGCCTACAACAGCAAGTTGGAAAAATGGCAAACCAACTAGTTAATGTCTCACCTTAACCTCCTGGAAAAAGAGCAACAAACCAACCCTAAACCCATTAGGAGAAAGCAAATTATTAAAATCAAAGCAGAATTAAATGATTTGGAATAAAAAAACTATAGAAAGAATCAACAAAACAAGGAGTTGGTTCTTGAAAGAATTAACAAAATTGACAAGCCCTTAGCAAATCTTACCAAAAAAAGAAGAGAGCATATCGAAATAAACAAAATCGCAGATGAAAATGGTAATATCACGACAGAAATTACCAAGATCCAGAATTTGAGAATCTAGAAGAAATGGATGAATTCCTAGACAATATTAACATACACACACTGAACCAAGAAGAGCTAACCCAACTAAACAGGCCTATTTCAAGCTCTGAAATAGAAATGGAAATTAGACAACTTCCACTTAAAAAGAGCCCAGGGCCAGATGGATTCACAGCTGAATTCTATAAGGTCTTCAAAGCAGAGCTCACACCAATACTCCTCAAGCTCTTCAACGAAATTGAAAATGAAGGTTCTTTACTAAACTGATTCTGTGAAGCCAGCATATCCCTCATCCCCAAACCAGACAGAGATTCATCAAAGAAAGAGATCTATAGACCCATTTCTTTGATGAACCTCGATGCAAAACTTCTCAACAAAATACTGGCCAACCGTCTACAACAACTCATCAAAAAAAATATACATTATGATCAAACTGGATTCATCACAGGGAGGAAAAGCTGGTTCAACATACACAAATCAATTAATATAATTCAACACATCAACAGGAGCAGGGATAAAATCACATGATTGTCTCAATAGATGCGGAAAAGGCATTTGACAAGATCCAAAACCCCTTTATGTTAAAAGATGTGGAGAAACTAGGAATCCATGGAACATTTCTCAATGTAATAAAGACTGTGTATGAGAAACCCACTGCTAGTATTATACTTAATGGTGAAAATCTGAAGCCATTCCCTCTAAAATCAAGAACGAGACAAGGATGCCCACTCTCTCCACTCCTTTTTAACATAGTACTAGAACTCCTAGGCAGTGCAATATGGCAAGAAGCAAGCATAAAGGGGATCCAAGTAGGGAAAGAGGAAATAAAATTATCCCTCTTTGCAGATGACATGATTCTGTATTTAAAGAATCCTATAGACTCTACTCCCAAGCTCCTTGAGCTGATTCAAAGCTTTGGAAGGGTAGCAGGCCATAAAATCAACCCTCACAAATCAACTGCCTTACTTTACGCCAACACTGAGAGGAACGAGGCAATAATCAGGAAAGAAAATCCTTTCACAATAGCCTCAAAGAAAATAAAGTACCTAGCAATTAGCTTAACTAAGAATGTAAAGGACCGTTTAGATGAAAACTTTAAAACCCTAAAAAAGGAAATTAAAGCAGAACTAAGGAAATGGAAAAACCTCCCGTGCTCCTTGATTGGAAGAATCAACATTGTGAAAATGACAATCTTGCCAAGGGCTATCTACAAATTCAATGTAATACCCATCAACATCCCAATGTCATTCTTTAAAGACATAGAAGAGGCAATTCAAAATTTCATATGGAATAATAAAAGACCCCGTATAGCAAAAACACTTCTTAGCAGAAAGAACAGCGCTGGAGGAATTTCAATTCCAAACTTATGGCTCTATTACAGAGCTATAATTCTCAAAACAGCTTGGTACTGGCACAAGAACAGGCCTGAAGTCCAATGGAGTAGAACTGCGGACCCAGATATTAAACCACAGACCTATGGCCACCTAATCTTTGACCAGGGAGCCAAAAAAATAGAATGGAAGAAAGATAGCCTCTTCAACAAGTTGTGCTGGCAGAACTCGTTAAACACCTGCAGAAAACTAAAGTTGGATCCTTCTTTGTTACCTTGCACTAGAATTAACTCCAAATGGATCAAAGACGTGGAGGTAAAAGCTGACACACTGACAAGTTTACAGGAAGGAATAGGAGATACACTAGGCCTCCTTGGTACAGGTCGAAACTTTCTTAATAAGGACCAAGAATCACAACAAATCAGAGAAAGGCTGGATAAGTGGGACTGCATTAAACTGCAGAGCTTTTGTATGGCAACGGATATAGCTAGTAAACTAATCAGGAAGCCTACAGAGTGGGAGAAGATCTTCACCACCCAAACAACGGAACAAGGCCTCATATCTAAAATATATCAACAACTCAAAAAATTGAATCACTCCAAAACTAACCTCCAAAGTAACACCCATCCCATTACAAAATGGGCCAAAGACTTAAAGAGAGTCTTCTCTGAAGAAGAAACAAAAATGGCCTATAGACACATGAAGAAATGCTCAACATCTCTGGTCATAAAATAAATGCAAATCAAAACAAGTCTAAGGTTCCACCTAACTCCAGTTAGAATGGCCAGGATCAGGAAAACGAATGACAACAGATGCTGGAGGGGATGTGGTCAGGAGGGATCACTACTACACTGTTGGTGGGAGTGCAAACTCGTTCAACCACTATGGAAAGCAGTGCGGCAGTGCCTCAAAACGCTAAACATACAACTCCCCTATGACCCAGCAATTCCAGTACTTGGCATTTACCCAACAATCCAGAAACAAGGTCATACTAAACCCACTAGCACAACAATGTTCATTGCAGCACTATTCACCATAGCAAAGATATGGAACCAACCCAGATGTCCCTCAGTTGATGAGTGGATCAACAAGTTGTGGTATTTGTACACAATGGAATTCTATGCTGCTGTCAGAAAGAATGACATCGCCCCATTTGTTAGGAAATGGAAAGACTTAGAACAAATCATATTAAGTGAAGTAAGCCGGACTCAAAGGAACTTAGGCTCAGTGGTTTCCCTCATTCGTCATAATCAGTAGAAACCTTGGGCTCTACTAGCAGAGATTGGCAATAGAGCAAAAGGCCATATATAAGGCCATATAATGTGAAGCTAATTGAAAGGACCTCCAGGATATTGACACAAAAGCCATATAATGAATGACTGTTGTCCTTAATATACTATGTTGTCTCTCATCTCGCTTGCTGTCCCTTGGTTGTCCCATATTGGTATAGTATCTCACTTTGTTATCTGATATATTGAATTTATTTGTATTTGGATATTTGAAATTTGATAGGGAAGGGGGGAAAACCAAGACGGGTGGGGGGTGTGGGGTTGGAGGGAAATGGGTACCAAGACATGGGAAAGGGTATCAATGTATGTGAATTAATGCACCTTCTATCTGGCAAATATCATCTAACCCTTTTACTAATTACAATAAAAAAATGAAAAAAAAAAGAAAGTTGTAGTGTGTGGGGAGGATGAAGGGGTCAAATACATTTCTTCTTAGAAATTTACCTCATCTGGTTGCCCTGGATTTTCCTGGCCTTCTTCTTAGAGAAAGTTCTGTTATACTGGATTTGTGGCTTGGCAATGATCTAGCATGTACATCTTCGAGTAAGACATCCACAACTTCCATGCCTGAGACTCGAGTTTCCTGACCTTTGGCAACAGCACAGCAACATCTTTCTTCTTCCTGAGCCACAGGCCAAGTGAGCTGGCTTGAGCTGGTTGTTAGTTACAGTGGCTTGGTTACCAGGGTTCCATATTCTGTTCCATTGTGAGGGAGGCAGGGTCACCTTTCAGGGCCCAATGACCAAAGATCCTTGCTCACAAAAGACCTCACCAAAGACATACTACAGGCTGAATCTCTCCTCCAGTCTCACAATATACATGTGGATGTAGTATACAGCACACCTTATTTGTCCAATCCCAATGTCTTCCACTAGGCCCAACTACCAGTCTGGTCTCAGGCTCAAGGAGCCTTTCTTAGGTAAGATCCAAACTTAAGGGTCAATATTGCCCTCATCCTTTACAAAACATTTGCTTCACAGTGCCTTCTCTGCCTGCATTTTGCCCCTTGTCGAATTTTTTTTTGTTTTTGCTAGTCTTGGGACTTGACCTCAGAGTGTGAACATTGTTCTTGGGCTTTCTTTAGGCTTTAGCTGTCCCATCGAGCCACAGCACCACTTGCAGCGCTTTCTATGTATGTGGTAATGAGGAATCAAACCTGAGGCTTACTGCTTGGTAGCCAAGGACTCTCCCACTAGGTCAAACACACAGGGCATCTTGCACATATTTTTGAAGTCAATCTACTAGGATATTATTAGGTTTCTGTATCCTAATCAATTTTTTCCTCATGATTAGCTTTGCTGTCATGTGTAAACAATGCAAGAGGGAAAAACACAGAAGAATTAGTGAAATTAAAAAAAGCATTAGACACAGTTAAGTGTTCATTCTTTGTAGGAGAAAGGATATTTGGATATGATGATGATGATGATGATGATGATGATGATGACTTTATAATAACTATGTCAGGGTTGAGTGTTTGGCATAGTGGTAGAGTGCTTGCCTAGCATCCATGAAGATCTGGGGTTGATTGCTCAGTACCACATAGATAGAAAATCTAGATGTGGCACTGTGGCTCAAGTGGCAGAGGGCTAGACTTGAGAAAACCCGAGGACAGTGCTCAGGCCCTGAATTCAAGCCCCAAGACTGGCAGAAAGATAAAAGAAAATAAAAATGCTTTTTATGAGCTAATTCACTCACAGCATTTGCTTCTGAAATCTTCGCTTCTGCATCTTGTGAAATACCCCTTTCCCTCAACGTAGACAAGAAAAACAGATCCATCCCATGGTCCACGGTGAGGCCACTGGTTGGGCTATGAGCTAGTCGTGCAGCAACACATAAGTTTTATTCTAATACTTTCCAAACTTTGTACTCAAATATGCTACCTACTTACCAACTTAGGTCAGTTATCCTTATGCTATAACTTTTCTTCATTACTACAATATTCTTACACTCCTACGTTAATCCTCTTGCATCTCCCCTGACCTCTCTCATTCTTTTTTTCTATCTCTGGACCTCTGCTCGTCTTTCAACCCTTATACTGCACGGATCTACACTTGATGGCTGTTGAGCAATATTGTATATGTAGGTGGTTAATTATTCTCTAGGCTCAGAGGGACTTAAAGACAATAGAGATTGGATTGAGAGGCTTATTGTTTTGGGTATAAATCGCTTATCAGTGGTTGTATTAGGCTGGTCTGTAAGTGCACAAAAAGAAAGAGTGATAATACCAATCAAAACTTGTGAACATCTAGTGTCTGCCAGCTACATAGGTCTATGTTAGTTATATCTGAAAAACTATAATCGTATTTAGTAGTAATCTTGCTCCCATTTTCAAATGCGCAGAACAAGAAACTCAAGAAAAATGTCAAATCAAGAAACAACATCCCCCACCCAATGTAAACAGACAATGGAACAGTCACTGGCAAACCTAGAGGAGAGTCTTCCAATTGCTACACAAATGCAATTGATAAACATCATTAATGAAAAATGTGAAAATATAAAGAAAGAGATAATGGAGGAAGCCATACCTGAACAAGAGGAAAGCAAAAACAAGGTGATAAGTGAAAAAGAAGAAGCCATAAAGGAGGCCATAATAAAGGTTTTTCAAAGAAAGATGGATGAATTCAAAGAATCCACAAATAAAAACGTGACCAAACTCCAGCAAATGTCCAAAGAAAATAAAGCTACTGAGCTAACCACTCAAAAGGAAATCAAGGAGATAAAGAAATCCATACATGATCTAAAACAAGGGATGCAAGGCATCAAAAGTGAGCAATTAGAAGCAAGGGAGATGAAAAATAAAGTAGATAGCTTTGATAGCAGGTTAGACATTGCAGAGGAGAGAATTTCCGTGGCTGAAGATAATTTAGGTATTATAAAGAACAGAAAATGAGTCAATCCAAATCTAGGAAATATGAGAGAGCGCTTCAGGAGGTCCAAGATACAATTAGGAAGCCTAATTTAAGGCTAGTTGGTATTGAGGAGGGCGTGGAGAAAGAGGTCAATGGTATTGGAAATATACTTCAGGGAATCATCTCAGAGAATTTCCCAAATATCCAGAAGGGCAGGCCCATCCACATACGAGAAGCTTTTAGAACCCCAAACAGACCTGACCAGAAAAGAACATCCCACCGCCACATTGTGATCCGAACTGGATCAATAGAAACGAAAGGAAAGATCCTAAAGGCAGCCAGGGAAAAGGGATCAGTAACCTACAAAGGCAAACCAATCAGAATAACCCCAGATTTCTCAGCAGAGACCATGCAAGCACGAAGTGACTGGAAGCATATATGTCATGCCCTTATATCAAATAACTACCAACCAAGAATACTGTAGCCAGCTAAGCTCTCATTCATAACTGAGGGAACAATAAAAACATTCCATTCCAGGGAAAAGCTGCAACAATATGTCGAAACAAAACCAACACTACAGAGAATTCTCAAAGATGCTCTATACATAGAAAACCAAAATAAATGCAATATAGGGAAAGAAATGGCACCTAAACAGCATACCATCTAAGGACCACAAGAACTGTCAAGACACAGGCCCTACTAAAAGCTTTTAAAAATGGTAGGAACTAATAAATATCTCTCAATCCTAACTCTCAATATCAATGGACTTAACTCTCCAATTAAACGGCATAGGTTGTCCAGTTGGATCAAAAAGCAAGAGCCATCCTTCTGCTGACTTCAAGAGACACGTCGTACCCACAAACAATCATCTTTTGAAAGTGAGAGGTTGGAATAAACTCTATCAAGCTAACTGCCCCCATAAACAGGCTAGAGTTGCCATCCTCATATCAGATACAATAGACTTCAAACTAAAATTAGTAAGAAAAGACAAAGAAGGTTACTACATACTACTAAAGGGATCTTTCCTCCCGGAAGACATAACAATCCTAAATATTTACACACCCAATCCCGGAGCTCCAAACTTCATCAAGCAAACTTTACTTACACTGAAACCATACATAGATCGAAACACAGTGATTGTTGGTGAGTTTAACACACCACTCTCACCTATAGACAGATCAACAAGGCAAAAACTCAACAGAGAAACCTTAGAACTGAACAACTATATAGACCAACTATATCTAACAGACATCTGCAGAATATTCCACCCAGTAACATCACAATATACGTTTTTCTCAGAAGCACATGGAACATTTTCCAAAATAGACCACATCTTAGGCCATAAAGCAAACCTGGACAGATTCAGAAACACTGAAATTATTCCATGCACACTCTCAGACCATAAAGGCATCAAATTGGAGCTGAACACACATCTCCACCAAAGAAAACCCTGTAACTCATGGAGACTGAACCACACATTGTTGAATCATAAACAATGGGTATTCGAAGAGATCAGAACAGATATCCAACTGTTTATGAAATTTAAAAATAAGGAGCACACAATTACCAACTCCTTAGGGACACAACAAAGGCAGTACTCAGAGGAAAATTTATAGCGTGGAGTGCCTACAACAGCAAGTTGGAAAAATGGCAAACCAACTAGTTAATGTCTCACCTTAACCTCCTGGAAAAAGAGCAACAAACCAACCCTAAACGCATTAGGAGAAAGCAAATTATTAAAATCAAAGCAGAATTAAATGATTTGGAATAAAAAAAACTATAGAAAGAATCAACAAAACAAGGAGTTGGTTCTTGAAAGAATTAACAAAATTGACAAGCCCTTAGCAAATCTTACCAAAAAAAGAAGAGAGCATATCGAAATAAACAAAATCGCAGATGAAAATGGTAATATCACGACAGAAATTACCAAGATCCAGAATATCATGAGGGAATACTTCTCAAACCTTTACGCCAACAAATTTGAGAATCTAGAAGAAATGGATGAATTCCTAGACAATATTAACATACACACACTGAACCAAGAAGAGCTAACCCAACTCAACAGGCCTATTTCAAGCTCTGAAATAGAAATGGAAATTAGACAACTTCCACTTAAAAAGAGCCCAGGGCCAGATGGATTCACAGCTGAATTCTATAAGGTCTTCAAAGCAGAGCTCACACCAATACTCCTCAAGCTCTTCAACGAAATTGAAAATGAAGGTTCTTTACTAAACTGATTCTGTGAAGCCAGCATATCCCTCATCCCCAAACCAGACAGAGATTCATCAAAGAAAGAGATCTATAGACCCATTTCTTTGATGAACCTCGATGCAAAACTTCTCAACAAAATACTGGCCAACCGTCTACAACAACTCATCAAAAAAAATATACACTATGATGAAACTGGATTCATCACAGGGAGGCAAAGCTGGTTCAACATACACAAATCAATTAATATAATTCAACACATCAACAGGAGCAGGGATAAAATCACATGATTGTCTCAATAGATGCGGAAAAGGCATTTGACAAGATCCAAAACCCCTTTATGTTAAAAGATGTGGAGAAACTAGGAATCCATGGAACATTTCTCAATGTAATAAAGGCTGTGTATGAGAAACCCACTGCTAGTATTATACTTAATGGTGAAAATCTAAAGCCATTCCCTCTAAAATCAAGAACGAGACAAGGATGCCCACTCTCTCCACTCCTTTTTAACATAGTACTAGAACTCCTAGGCAGTGCAATATGGCAAGAAGCAAGCATAAAGGGGATCCAAGTATGGAAAGAGGAAATAAAACTATCCCTCTTTGCAGATGACATGATTCTGTATTTAAAGAATCCTATAGACTCTACTCCCAAGCTCCTTGAGCTGATTCAAAGCTTTGGAAGGGTAGCAGGCCATAACATCAACCCTCACAAATCAACTGCCTTACTTTACGCCAACACTGAGAGGAACGAGGCAATAATCAGGAAAGAAAATCCTTTCACAATAGCCTCAGAGAAAATAAAGTACCTAGCAATTAGCTTAACTAAGAATGTAAAGGACCGTTTAGATGAAAACTTTAAAACCCTAAAAAAGGAAATTAAAGCAGAACTAAGGAAATGGAAAAACCTCCCGTGCTCCTGGATTGGAAGAATCAACATTGTGAAAATGACAATCTTGCCAAGGGCTATCTACAAATTCAATGTAATACCCATCAACATCCCAATGTCATTCTTTAAAGACATAGAAGAGGCAATTCAAAATTTCATATGGAATAATAAAAGACCCCGTATAGCAAAAACACTTCTTAGCAGAAAGAACAGCGCTGGAGGAATTTCAATTCCAAACTTAAGGCTCTATTACAGAGCTATAATTCTCAAAACAGCTTGGTACTGGCACAAGAACAGGCCTGAAGTCCAATGGAGTAGAACTGCGGACCCAGATATTAAACCACAGACCTATGGCCACCTAATCTTTGACCAGGGAGCCAAAAAAATAGAATGGAAGAAAGATAGCCTCTTCAACAAGTTGTGCTGGCAGAACTGGTTAAACACCTGCAGAAAACTAAAGTTGGATCCTTCTTTGTCACCTTGCACTAGAATTAACTCCAAATGGATCAAAGACGTGGAGGTAAAAGCTGACACACTGAAAAGTTTACAGGAAGGAATAGGAGATACACTAGGCCTCCTTGGTACAGGTCGAAACTTTCTTCATAAGGACCAAGAATCACAACAAATCTGAGAAAGGCTGGATAAGTGGGACTGCATTAAACTGCAGAGCTTTGTATGGCAACGGATATAGCTAGTAAACTAATCAGGAAGCCTACAGAGTGGGAGAAGATCTTCACCACCCAAACAACGGAACAAGGCCTCATATCTAAAATATATCAACAACTCAAAAAATTGAATCACTCCAAAACTAACCTCCAAAGTAACACCCATCCCATTACAAAATGGGCCAAAGACTTAAAGAGAGTCTTCTCTGAAGAAGAAACAAAAATGGCCTATAGACACATGAAGAAATGCTCAACATCACTGGTCATAAAAGAAATGCAAATCAAAACAAGTCTAAGATTCCACCTAACTCCAGTTAGAATGGCCAGGATCAGGAAAACGAATGACAACAGATGCTGGAGGGGATGTGGTCAGGAGGGATCACTACTACACTGTTGGTGGGAGTGCAAACTCGTTCAACCACTATGGAAAGCAGTGCGGCAGTGCCTCAAAACGCTAAACATACAACTCCCCTATGACCCAGCAATTCCAGTACTTGGCATTTACCCAACAATCCAGAAACAAGGGCATACTAAACCCACTAGCACAACAATGTTCATTGCAGCACTATTCACCATAGCAAAGATATGGAACCAACCCAGATGTCCCTCAGTTGATGAGTGGATCAACAAGTTGTGGTATTTGTACACAATGGAATTCTATGCTGCTGTCAGAAAGAATGACATCGCCCCATTTGTTAGGAAATGGAAAGACTTAGAACAAATCATATTAAGTGAAGTAAGCCAGACTCAAAGGAACTTAGGCTCAGTGGTTTCCCTCATTCGTCATAATCAGTAGAAACCTTGGGCTCTACTAGCAGAGATTGGCAATAGAGCAAAAGGCCATATATAAGGCCATATAATGTGAAGCTAATTGAAAGGACCTCCAGGATATTGACACAAAAGCCATATAATGAATGATTGTTGTCCTTAATGTACTATGTTGTCTCTCATCTCGCTTGCTGTCCCTTGGTTATCCCATATTGGTATAGTATCTCACTTTGTTATCTGATATATTGAATTTATTTGTATTTGGATATTTGAAATTTGATAGGGAAGGGGGGAAAACCAAGACGGGTGGGGGGTGTGCGGTTGGAGGGAAATGGGTACCAAGACATGTGAAAGGGTATCAATGTATGTGAATTAATGCACCTTCTATCTGGCAAATATCATCTAACCCTTTTACTAATTACAATAAAAAAATGAAAAAAAAAGAAAGTTGTAGTGTGTGGGGAGGATGATGGGGTCAAATACATTTCTTCTTAGAAAATTACCTCATCTGGTTGCCCTGGATTTTCCTGGCCTTCTTCTTAGAGAAAGTTCTGTTATACTGGATTTGTGGCTTGGCAATGATCTAGCATGTACATCTTCGAGTAAGACATCCACAACTTCCATGCCTGAGACTCGAGTTTCCTGACCTTTGGCAACAGCACAGCAACATCTTTCTTCCTCCTGAGCCACAGGCCAAGTGAGCTGGCTTGAGCTGGTTGTTAGTTACAGTGGCTTGGTTACCAGGGTTCCATATTCTGTTCCATTGTGAGGGAGGCAGGGTCACCTTTCAGGGCCCAATGACCAAAGATCCTTGCTCACAAAAGACCTCACCAAAGACATACTGCAGGCTGAATCTCTCCTCCAGTCTCACAATATACATGTGGATGTAGTATACAGCACACCTTATTTGTCCAATCCCAATGTCTTCCACTAGGCCCAACTACCAGTCTGGTCTCAGGCTCAAGGAGCCTTTCTTAGGTAAGATCCAAACTTAAGGGTCAATATTGCCCTCATCCTTTACAAAACATTGGCTTCACAGTGCCTTCTCTGCCTGCATTTTGCCCCTTGTCGAATTTTTTTTGTTTTTGCTAGTCTTGGGACTTGACCTCAGAGTGTGAACATTGTTCTTGGGCTTTCTTTAGGCTTTAGCTGTCCCACCGAGCCACAGCACCACTTGCAGCGTTTTCTATGTATGTGGTAATGAGGAATCAAACCTGAGGCTTACTGCTTGGTAGCCAAGGACTCTCCCACTAGGTCAAACACACAGGGCATCTTGCATATATTTTTGACGTCAATCTAGTAGGATATTATTAGGTTTCTGTATCCTAATCAATTTTTTCCTGATGATTAGCTTTGCTGTCATGTGTAAAAAATGCAAGAGGGAAAAACACAGAAGAATTAGTGAAATTAAAAAAAAGCATTAGACACAGTTAAGTGTTCATTCTTTGTAGGAGAAAGGATATTTGGATATGATGATGATGATGATGATGACTTTATAATTACCATGTCAGGGTTGAGAATTTGGCATAGTGGTAGAGTGCTTGCGTAGCATCCATGAAGATCTGGGTTTGATTGCTCAGTACCACATAGATAGAAAATCTAGATGTGGCACTGTGGCTCAAGTGGCAGAGGGCTAGACTTGAGAAAACCCGAGGACAGTGCTCAGGCCCTGAATTCAAGCCCCAAGACTGGCAGAAAGATAAAAGAAAATAAAAATGCTTTTTACGAGCTAATTCACTCACAGCATTTGCTTCTGAAATCTTCGCTTCTGCATCTTGTGAAATACCCCTTTCCCTCAACGTAGACAAGAAAAACAGATCCATCCCATGGTCCACTGTGAGGCCACTGGTTGGGCTAAGAGCTAGTCGTGCAGCAACACATAAGTTTTATTCTAATACTTTCCAAACTTTGTACTCAAATATGCTGCCTACTTACCAACTTATGTCAGTTATCCTTATGCTATAACTTTTCTTCATTACTACAATATTCTTACACTCCTACGTTAATCCTCTTGCACCTCCCCTGACCTCTCTCATTCTTTTTTTCTATCTCTGGACCTCTGCTCGTCTTTCAACCCTTATACTGCACGGATCTACACTTGATGGCTGTTGAGCAATATTGTATATGTAGGTGGTTAATTATTCTCTAGGCTCAGAGGGACTTAAAGACAATAGAGATTGGATTGAGAGGCTTATTGTTTTGGGTACAAATCGCTTATCAGTGGTTGTATTAGGCTGGTCTCTAAGTGCACAAAAGGAAAGAGTGATAATACCAATCAAAACTTGTGAACATCTAGTGTCTGCCAGCTACAGAGGTCTAGGTTGGTTATATCTGAAAAACTATAATCGTATTTAGTAGTAATCTTGCTCCCATTTTCAAATGGGCAGAACAAGAAACTCAAAAAAATGTCAAACCAAGAAACAACATCCCCCACCCACTGTAAAGAGACAATGGAACAGTCACTGGCAAACCTAGAGGAGAGTCTTCCAATTGCTACACAAATGCAATTGATAAACATCATTAATGAAAAATGTGAAAATATAAAGAAAGAGATAATGGAGGAAGCCATACCTGAACAAGAGGAAAGCAAAAACAAGGTGATAAGTGAAAAAGGAGAAGCCATAAAGGAGGCCATAATAAAGGTTTTTCAAAGAAAGATGGATGAATTCAAAGAATCCACAAATAAAAACGTGACCAAACTCCAGCAAATGTCCAAAGAAAATAAAGCTACTGAGCTAACCACTCAAAAGGAAATCAAGGAGATAAAGAAATCCATACATGATCTAAAACAAGGGATGCAAGGCATCAAAAGTGAGCAATTAGAAGCAAGGGAGATGAAAAATAAAGTAGATAGCTTTGATAGCAGGTTAGACATTGCAGAGGAGGGAATTTCCGTGGCTGAAGATAATTTAGGTATTATAAAGAACAGAAAATGAGTCAATCCAAATCTAGGAAATATGAGAGAGCGCTTCAGGAGGTCCAAGATACAATTAGGAAGCCTAATTTAAGGCTAGTTGGTATTGAGGAGGGCGTGGAGAAAGAGGTCAATGGTATTGGAAATATACTTCAGGGAATCATCTCAGAGAATTTCCCAAATATCCAGAAGGGCAGGCCCATCCACATACGAGAAGCTTTTAGAACCCCAAACAGACCTGACCAGAAAAGAACATCCCACCGCCACATTGTGATCCGAACTGGATCAATAGAAACGAAAGAAAAGATCCTAAAGGCAGCCAGGGAAAAGGGATCAGTAACCTATAAAGGCAAACCATTCAGAATAACCCCAGATGTCTCAGAAGAGACCATGCAAGCACGAAGTGACTAGAAGCATATATGTCATGCCCTTAAATCAAATAACTACCAACCAAGAATACTGTAGCCAGCTAAGCTCTCATTCATAACTGAGGGAAAAATAAAAACATTCCATTCCAGGGAAAAGCTGCAACAATATGTCGAAACAAAACCAACACTACAGAGAATTCTCAAAGATGCTCTATACATAGAAAACAAAAATAAATGCAATATATGGAAAGAAATGGCACCTAAACAGCATACCGTCTAAGGACCACAAGAACTGTCAAGACACAGGCCCTACTAAAAGCTTTTTAAAATGGTGGGAACTAATAAATATCTCTCAATCCTAACTCTCAATATCAATGGACTTAACTCTCCAATTAAATTTCATAGGCTGTCTAGTTGGATCAAAAAGCAAGAGCCATCGTTCTGCTGTCTTCAAGAGACACATCTTACCCCAAAACAATCATCTTTTAAAGTGAGAGGTTGGAATAAACTCTATCAAGCTAACTGCCCCCATAAACAGGCTGGAGTTGCCATCCTCATATCAGATACAATAGACTTCAAACTAAAAATAGTAAGAAAAGACAAAGAAGGTTACTACATACTACTAAAGGGATCTTTCCTCCAGGAAGACATAACGATCCTAAATATTTACACACCCTTTTGAAGATTCTCAAAAGATTGAAGATTCTGCCAGTGTAAGTTAGATTCTGGCATTGATATTAAATAATGCAATGAGTAGGGATTTATATTTGGAATATCACTGTTGACAAAATCTAACACACATTTGCTTAGTATTTGCTTTTGATTTCCCAAGAAGTACAGTACAAGCTAACACTTGTGGCATATATCGACTGGGAGAAATGATTCAGAATATGTGACTCATTTGAACAGGAGTCAGTGAAAGATACAGAAGCAGGATACCCATATTGTGATAATTTGTATCTTTTGCATATTTTGTGTTTGTTGTTAATTCCATTTGTTGTGTACATTTCTAGGTAAAAACTTTTTTCCAAACAATTTGTCATTTCAACCATAAAAAAAGACATTTATATGCCTGATAAAATTCACAGAATCCAATTTTTTCCATCTTACTTTTTGTTTTTTGGGTTTTTTTTGGTGGGTCATAGATCTTGAACTAAGCCTGGGCACTATCCCTGAGCTCTTCAGCTCCAGGCTACCACCTTACCCTGGAGCCAAGCCCCACTTCCCATTTTCTAAAGGTAAATTGGAGATAAGTGTCTCAGGTCTTTTTGTGCCAGGATGGCTTTAAACGTTGATCCTCAGATCTCAGCCTCCTGAGTATCTAGGATTATAGAAGTGAGCCACCACCCCATCATGCTCAGCTTTCTGGGTTTTTTTTAAACTCGGTTTAAGCACTGTCCTTCAGCTTTCCTCAAGCCTAGTGATCTTCTACTTGAGCCACAGCACTACTTCTGGTTTTTTCTGTGTATGTGGTACTGCGGAATTGAAACGTCGTCTTCATACAAGCACTCTACAACTATGCCAAACTCCCAGCCCCTCCACATTAGTTTTTATGATAGATCTTTCCATGCATCCAGGATGGCTAGAAATCCTTCTTGAGTTTCCCAAGATCAGAGAGTATAGGTGTGTCCCATCCTGTGTGGCTACATAACCATTGTTTAGGGTACAGTTCTCTCTTCATTCTACCCATCTAGAGCAATTTTCATCTTCCATGTATAATCATTAAACATTCAGCTCCTGTTCCTCTCTACTCCATTCTCTGGAACCATCGTGCTTTTTGGCTCTAAGGGTTTGTTGATCCTTGGAAGCTCTGGAAGGGAAAACATACCCTAGCTCTTCCTTTATGACTGCTGTATTTTTAGTTTACTGTAATCAAGATTCATCTGTAAAATATAGTAAAATGTTCTTCCTTTTCAATGCATTGTTTTGCATATTTCTATCTTTGGATTATTATTAATAGTTGTGAATGGATTCTCCACATATTTGTTCTAGTCTCTGCTTTCTCTTCCATTAGGTACAAATCTAGAAATAGAAGTGTTGGACCATATTTCTATGTAATTCTATATTTAGTACTTTTTTTAGCACTCTCCACGCAATTTTTGATTGTTTTATATTCCTTGCAGAACTATTCCAAAGTTCTACTTCTTCTCACTACCTTCCCAGTAATAGTTAGACTTTGAAAGTTGTTTTTTTGTATGCGTGTGTGTGTGTGTGTGTGTGTGTGTGTTTGTGTGTGTATGTGGATCTTTTTGTTTAAAACTATATTTATATTAATATACTTAAAGTAATGATTTCATTGTAATTTTAATTTTTCTCATGACTGTTAATATTGAACTTCTTTCTACATTTTGAACTACTATTTCTATATATTCTTTTTAGAAAATCCTCTCCAATCTCCATTTTTTTCCCTTTTTTTGTGGGGTAGTGGGGAAAGTCAT
The DNA here is from genome assembly GCA_024803745.1 of Megascapheus bottae. NCBI lineage: Eukaryota > Metazoa > Chordata > Mammalia > Rodentia > Geomyidae > Megascapheus > Megascapheus bottae. The sequence continues at coordinate 3,830,901 of JANJXV010000052.1, read as the reverse complement.
GGGGCTTGGACCTTGGGCTGTGAGCTCTTTAGTTTAAGGCTATTGTCCTACCCTGAGTATTGCCCCTCAGTTGTTCTGCTCACAGCTCCCTACCCCTCTTCCCGTTATATACAGAACAAAGGTCATCCTCAGTCTTTTTGAAAAAGTAAAACATACAGTAAATTTGTAGTATAAAACAGCAAGAAATAAATTTCTTGCCAGGTGCAGTGAATTCTACCTGTAATCCTAGCTACTCAGATATCAGGCTGGTATCTAAAGATTTGGTTCAAAGCCAGCCTGGGCATTAGAAAGTCTATGAGATTCTCATCGACAGTTAACCACTAGAATATGGGAAATGGCACTGTGGCTTCATAGGTAGGGTGATAGCCTTGAGTTGAAGATGTCAGGAACAGTGCCCAGGCCCAGAGTTCAAGCCTTACAAATCCCCCAGCCAAAAAAAAAGAAAAAAAAGTTTCTTCCCCAAGTGATTATTATGCCAGACATAGAACATTAACATTCTGGGTGTACTTCACAGTATTATTACTTGATACCCTAAGATTTTGCAATATTCTCTCAGTATCAGCATATGTTATCATATAATGTAGTTCCTTTTCAATGGAATAATTCCATTTATAACCTAAATCTACTCCCCCGACTTATTTCTGTCGATACCACAATTGCTCTACCATGATATGCCACAAGCCATTAAACATTTTATGGTGGGTAATTGGAAAGGAGTCTCATGGAATTTTGTGCCAGGCTGGCTTTGAAACCATGGTCCTCAGATCTCAGTCTCCTGAGTAGCTAGGATGACAGGCGTGAGCCACCAACACGTGGCTTGCCTTTTTATTTTTTTGTGGGTCTTGGGACTTGAAGTCTGGGCCTAGGCACCATCCCTAAGCTTTTCAGGTCAATATTTCATGTAAGTCTAAAGATTTAAGTAAAGGAATACAAGTCCAACAAAAAAAGAATAAAATTCCAGACATTGTGTGTTTATAACTCAGTGCTAATTACTTGATGAAAATGTGCCATTCCAGAAGCTGGTGTTATTTGATGATGTAGCTGTGGATTTCAGCTGGGAGGAGTGGCAGCATCTGGACAATGCTCAGAGGACCCTGTACAGAGATGTAATGCTGGAGACCTACAGCAACCTGGTGTCCTTAGGTGAGCAAAAGTCAAATTCACTTGCAAGGCCAAGTGCCTTGTTATTTTGCAGATACGTGAATGTTTATCAAACTTTCAATACTATTTAAATTAAAGATTCCAGGCCCTGAGAAGTATCATTACTTTCTAAAGAAAACCTAAGGTAATTTTGTACTCATTATTCAGGATACCTTCAGGATACTTTGACAACAGTTCTAAATTATGTTTCCTCTAATGGAGACGACATTCCAAACTTACACAGTAATTGTAAGTGGATAAACCATCCAGAATAGAATATATATCATTATTGGAAATAGGATCTACAAATCACTAAACAGTGAGTTTATAATGGAAACCTGGCACTAGGTGCAATGTTTCATGCCTGTAATCTTAAAATATTCAGGAGGAAGAAATCTAAGAATTCTAATTTGAAGCCAGCAATGGCATAAAAATTGCCATGAAACTCTATAACTCCAAGTAACCTCTCAAAAATGTTAGTGGAGTGTCAAGAGTTTGACTTTGTGGTTGAGTGCTTGCCTAGCATGCATGAAGACCTATGCATGTAAGTGGAGCTGGGACTCAAACTGGTATTTTTCTAGCCTTGAGCAAGACAGCTAAGTTTATGCCATACAAAATGAATCCAGAGTTGGGGAAAAGTCAACCATGGAGCCAGTGAAAAATGAGAGAAAAGATTTAATAGATAACTTGTGAGTAGGATGTCTGCGAACTTAAAGCAATGATGACACAGCATAAGCAATAATTCTCTACTGTTTCTAATTTACAGGTCCCGGTGTTCCCAAACCTGTATTAATTGACAAGCTAGAGCACTGTGCAGAACTCTGGATAGGAAATTCCTCTGACAAGAATATCACAGGTGAGTGAATGCATCTTCATATTGATGTTGGAGCCTGAGCCCCATTGGTAAGTTCATGTTGTGATGTACTGAGCAATAATATTCTTAGTAACCCTAAATCCTGTGTGGAACCTATGGAATTCTTTGTGAATGAATCAAGAATCCTTTTCTTTTCCCAATCCTATGCTTGGTCTCAGGGCCTGAGCATGGTCCTTGGGTTTTCTCAAGGCTAGCTCTCTACTTCTTGAGTCATAGCACCACTTCTGGCTTTTTCTTTGTATGTAGTACCAAGGAACTGAACCAGGTCTTTGTGCATGCTAGCCCAAACCCCCGGCACCAAGAATCATAGGGTGATATGATGAATTCTATGTGGCAGTAGAGTTAAAGTTAGATTTCTCTGTAGAAATCACTGTGAAACAAAATAAAATGAGAAAGCCATGAGCCCGTGGCTCATGCCTGTAATCCTAGCTACGTAGGAGGCTGAGATCTGAGGATCAAGGTTCAAAGACTGACCTATCACAAAAACACCTTAGACTCTTCTCTCCAATGAACCAATAGAAAATGAGAAGTGGGGTTGAGTCTAAAGACATAGGGCAGTAGCCTTGAGCTGAAGAGCTCAGGAAGAACAGCCAGGTCTAGAATTCAAGTCCCATGACCGCAAAACAAGAAAGAAAGAAAGAAAGAAAGAAAGAAAGAAAGAAAGAAAGAAAGAAAGAAAGAAAGAAAGAAAGGAAGGAAGGAAGAAAGAAAGAAAGAAAGAAAGAAAGAAAGAAATATCATTCTTTCATTTCTTTAAAACTAAGACTATAAATGATTGAGCAAACAAGGAATAAGTCAGGGCATTATTCTCTGATAAGGATAATATCTTTATGCTGGTAGGAAGAGACTGGTATTCAAAACCAGACGTTTCCACCAGAAATTGAGCCTAGTGGTAGAGTGCTTGCCTAGCATGCACAAAGACACAGGTTTTATTCCTTATTACAACATACATAGAAAAAGCCAGAAGTAATGAATTCATTGGTAGGGTTCTAGTCTTGAGAAAACCCAAGGACAGTGGTTAGGTCCTAAGTTCAAACCCAGGAATGGAAGGAAAAAAAAACAACAAAGTTTCAATCAACATAAGAAAATTAACTAGACAATGAGCTGGGGATTTTCTGGTCTTCCATGGTTCTGAGGGACAGGAGTGTTAGAAAAGGAATTTTTATAAGACTTCAAATGGAAAGAAATAAATTTCAAAATTCCCACAAATACCTAAATTGAGACTTTAGTGAGAAGTTGTAACTGAAGGGATATAGGTGTAAGACCTTACTCTCAAGAATCGTTCTTGCTTGGATCAAAGGCAAACAGACTTATAAACCAAACTTGTGGCCGCTGAATCTAGAAAAAATTCGTGTTCCTCAGTTAATGGTTAATAAGCAAACAGCATTGAAACTGGGTAAGGTAATCCTATCTGGTACTCAGGACGTGAGACTCTTATCAGTAGTTAACTCTAGAAAACAGGAAGTGGGGCTGTAGCTCAAGGATAGGGGTTATAGTCTTCTGCTGAACTGTTCAGGGACAGGGCCGAGGCCTATGAACTACAAAAAAAAGAAAAGAAAAGAAAAGAAAGTTTTAAAAAGATGCAAAACAGCACAATATTTAGAGTATTTCTCAAAAATAAAAGAAAGGCAGCTATTCCTCAATGTATAAACAAAACAGTATTTGAAAAACACAGCTGCAGGTATATTATAGGTAGTATTCAGCTTAAAACTGTAGCAATACATAGATGGGTAATTTCAATAAATATTTCCTGTGATATAAAAAGAGAACTAAAACACAGAAAAACATTATTGGTCATTGTAAAATATCATTTTCTTAATAGGTTAGGGAGAAAAGCATATATTTCTCACAAATCAATTTCCACTTTTATATTTTAAAATATCTAACACTTAGGATGGGAAAGTAAAGTCATTATCTTTACAGTAAGGAATATTTGTATCTCATGTATGTTTGTGTCTTTTTTTCTATGACTCATTTTAGATGTCCAGGTAATGGAAAATGTGTTCAAGACATGCCAGGAAAGTCCACATGAATGTCTTTGTGAAGTAGCAGTTGCAAGTAGTATCGAAGTGGAGGAAAACGTGAGATTTGCAACAACTTTAAATTTGAGCTCTACACATAATCCAGAGCTGATTAGTAATAACGGTAACAACTTAGGGTTGAGGACTGAGGAGTTCATAAAGTGTCAGAACATGCTTCTGTCTCCTAAGCCTGATGAGATGCATACTGCATATAGATCTCGTATGTCTCCTGTTCTTAAAAAATCCATCGGCTATTCAGAGCATTTTATTCATGATTGTGACAGTCCAAAAGATCTGCAGTATCATAATTCTGTTCTCCCTGCCCAAGAAATTCTTCAGGGAGGGAGGAAAACTGCTAAATGTAATGTGTGATGAAAAATATTGTACTTAACACCGACCATCACTACACATCCGAAAATGTACACAGGAGAGACTCCTCATATATGTAGTGAATGTGAGAAATCTTTCAGTAATGAAATACGCCTTACAATACCTCAGAGCAAATATCCTGAGATATGTGATGCGTACATCAAGTGTGAAAATTAATTTCTGAGAAGTCAGACCTGACGCTCCAACCTCGATCTCCAAGAGAAGACAAACCTTATGAATATGAGGAACGTAATAAAATTTCTGCCCAGAATTCAGCAATCAGCACACATCAGAGATCTCACACAGAAGAGAAATCTTATGAATGGGATAAATGTGGGAAGACTTTTAGACTGAAATCATACCTCACTTTGCACCAGAGAAGACACACAGAAGAGAAACCTTATGAATGTAACAAATGTGAAAAGTCTTTCACCCAGAAGATACACCTTCGAGTTCATCAAATAACACACACAGGAGAGAAATCTTATAAGTGTAATGAATGTGGAAAGTCTTTCCAAGGGAAGGGGAAACTTCGTGTTCATCAGAGAATACACACAGGAGTGAAACCTTATGAATGTAACCAATGTGTAAAGTCTTTCAGACAGAAATCTTCCCTCAAATTGCATCAAAGAACACACACAGGAGAGAAACCTTATGTGTGCAACAAATGTGGAAAGACCTTCAAGTGGAAGTCATATCTTGATGGGCATAATAGAACACACACAGGAGAGAAATCTTATGCATGTAGTGAATGCGGAAAGTCTTTCAAATGGAAGGTAAAACTCCATGTTCATCAGAGAATATACTCAGGAGAAACACCTTATGAGTGTAACATATGTGAAAAGTCCTTCACACAGAAGCCAAACCTCAACATGCATATGACAATTCAAACAGGAGAAAAACCTTATGAAGGTAACCGATGTGGAATGTCTTTCAAATGGAAGTCTTCCCTCAAATTGCATCAGAGAACACACACAGGAGAGAAACTGTACGAGTGCATCAAATGTGGTAAGACCTTCAGATGGAAGTCACATTACAGGAGGCATAACAGAATTCACACATATTAGAAACCTTAGGAATATAACCAAATTTGAAAGTCTTTCATGCAGTATTCACCCTTCAGGAAGCGTAAGAGAGTTCACACATATGAGAAGCCTTAGCAATGTAATAAATAGGAAAGACTTTTTAGTCTGTGGAAGAAAACTCAGCTTGTGTCACAGAACCAACACAAGATAAAACCCTTAATGAATGTAGTAAATGTTCAGTCTTTTCCCCAGAAGGCACAAGTCAAGATTTATCACTAAACACCCACAGGATAGAATCCTATGAATAAAATGAAAGGGAAATTTTTTTGAAGAACTCATAGTTGAGTTTGCATGATACCACACAGACACAGGATAAAAATCGTATGAATATAAGAATATGAAAAATCCATCATGAACGTATGACTAAGTATAAAATGCACATGGGAGAGAAAAACGTTATGAATATTACAAATGTGGAAAGTTTTTGACCTGGAAGGCATACTTCTGTGTTCATCACAAACCTGATTCCCATAGAAGAAAAGAAAACTAATGAATAGAACAAATGTGCAATGACTTTTAATCAGAAGTCAGTCTTCAGTACATTTCAGAACATACACAATAGAGAAATTCTGAGTAATGAAAAACATTTAGCTATATATAGAATCTCTGTATATGGGAGCATTAGGGTAAGTCTTCTAAACAAAGTCAACCTTCAGCAAGCATTAAGAGCACTCACAGAAGAAATAATAGCATGTAGGAAAACCTTTGTCAGGAACCTCTAAAAGCTGACTGTGTGGCTTAGTGGTAGAGTGCTAACCTATCAAGGATGAAGGCCTGGGTTAGATTCCTCAATACTACGTGAAAAGAGCAAGCCAGAAGCAGGACTGTGGTTCAAATGGTAGAGTGCTAACCTTGAGCAAAAGTAGCTCAGGCCCTGAGTTCAAGCCTAAGGATGAGAGAGAGAGAGAGAGAGAGAGAGAGAGAGAGAGAGAGAGAGAGAGAGAGAGAGAGAGAGAGAGAGAGAGACAGAAAGAGAGAGACAGAAAGAGAGAGAAAGACAGAAAAGAGAGAGAAACAGGAACTTCTAAATTTTACAGAGATAGAGAAGGAGAGAGAGAAGGAGACAGAAACTAATTTCTAAACTTTACAGTCTTTCTATTTCCTTACAAATTCGTCTGTGTCATTCTTTCTGACAGAAGCACAGAATTCCATTGTGTAAAAATACCATATTTGATCTACCCATCAACTGACGGGCATCTGGGTTGGTTCCATACCTTTGTTATAGTAAATAGTGCTGTGATAAATGTTATTGTTCTAGTGAATTTAGTGTGTCCTATCTGGACGATTGGCAAGTAGTGAAATTGCTGGATCACAGGGGAGCTCTATGTTTAGTCTTTTTGGGATACTGCCATAGTGCTTTCCATAGTGGTTGGACGAGTTTGCAATCCCACCAGAAGTGTAGTAGTGATCCCTCCTGGCCACATCCCCTCCAGCATACGTTATTAGATTTCTGGATCTTGTCCATTCTAACTGGAGTGAGGAGGAAAAGGGAAAGAGGAACTGAAACTTTCTCTCCTTAAAGATGACATGATTCTGTATTTAAAGAACCCTATAGACACTACTCCGAAGCTGCTTGAGCTGATATAAAACTTTGGTAAGGTAGCAGGGTATAAAATTAACCCTCAATGTCAACTGCCATCCTATATGCCAACAAATGAGAGGAATGAGGCAAGAATCAGGATAGCAACTCATTTTGCTATCAAAGAAAATAAAATACCTAGGAATTAACTTAGAATGTAAAGCATCTTTTTGATGGAACTATAAACTCTGGAGAAGGAAATTAACGCAGAACTGAGGAAATGCAAAAACCTATGCTCCTGGTTTGGAAGAAGTAATATTGTAAAAATGGCAATCTTGATAGGGACTATCTACAAATTCAGTGCAATATTCATCAATATCCCAATGTTATTCTTTAAAGAAACAGAAGAGGAAATCCAAAATTTCACTTGGAATAATAAAAGACCCCTTATAGTCTGTTTACTAGCAGCAAAGGCTCAAACTCGCAGTTTCAGGTGTCACTACTGCCTCTGTTACTGGGTAGATCCAACTCTGTCATTGATTCTAAGGTCTGCTCTGGGAGTCTTGGTCACAAGTTGTTCTGTGGCATCTGCTGCCAGCCTGTGCCTATTTGCTTCCTTTTCCTCCAGCACCCTACAACAGGGAATGAAGTTCAGGCGCTGATGCTCTCCTTCATATGCAGGGCAGGATGAGCCCAACCCTCCCACATCTTCCTCTTCTAATTTTTGGGAAAAAATGTGCTGGCAAAATTCCTCAGGTGTGGAGCATGGCTGATCCACACTTTTAATCCAGGCTGGTCAGGAGGCTGAGATCTGAGTATGGAAGTTCCAAGTCACCTAGAACAGGAAAGTCTGATAGATTCTTACTACCAAAAATAAAAACAGCTGGGAATGGAATTTTGGCTCAAGTGGTAAAGGGCTAGTCTTGAGTACAAATGCTTAGTGCCCAGGCCCTGAGTTCAGGCTACAGCACTGCCAACAACCTCACTTTAGTGAGATTTTAGCTTTATCCATGTAGGCACATCTCACTGGAATCTTTGCTGGTAGAGATAGTCTTCATAATTTTGTCTCAAGGTAAAGGTCCTCCTGGGGTAGTACACAAAAGATGTCATGGAGAGAGGAGCCCCACTTGCTCCAGGTTTGAAGATGGCATAGGTCAAGCCAGCATGGAGTTGGCACATCAGTCTTTTTCCTAGCACCACCTACCAGTGAATGTCAAATGACAGTGATTGTTGTGGGATTGTGTGATTGAAGTGCCCCATTAAGGGCAGTGTAAGCACATCCAAACTTGGATACCAGGAATGCTGAAATCTCAAAGCTAAGATTTCTGTTGGCTACAGAAATGCTGGTATGTCTGTGATTCACTAAACGTTCAGGTGCAAAGATTCTGAAGCTTGATGCCATGTGTTTATTCCATTTAGTAAAATTATTTTAATGCACTGTATAAGTTAAAACATTTGATAAGAGTCAGGGGTAGTGAAAACATTGTCCTTGAATTCAGGTGTCTGGCAGGGTAATGGGGGGGTGTTGGTGGCTGGGACTATGAAGCTGGAGCTGCTATCAAACCATGGATCATGTTCCTCTTTGTCTGGGAGAAATGACTCCAAAGATGAAATTTGAATGGTGAGGAAAAGATGATGATGTACTCAGGAAATTTATCCTAAACAAATGCTCATGTGGAAGTGGGATGGGGGCTGGGCATGTCTGAGGCAGAGCTTAAGGGGGCTTCTCATGGCGTTGAGAACGTTCCTTGCGACTTCAGGCATGCAGCAGGGTGTTTTAGATGACCATTGTGAGATGGATGGAATAAGACTGGAGACAAGATGAATGCTGGGATCCTGCAATGCTCTTGCATGAGTGGCTGGTGGCTCACCTGAAAGAACTAATTATGTCTAAAAAAGAAATCAGGAATTTGTTTTGATTAGATAATACCTGTAATCTGAGGCATATTCAGGATCCTGATCTTAGTATTGTGGTTTAAAACCAACCCAGCAAAGGGAAAAATGCATGAGACTCATACTCCCAGTTTAGAGCAAGAACAAAGATTCAAGTAGACCTGTGGCTCAAGAGCTAGAGTGCTACCTTGAGCAAAGAAAAGCTAAGAAAAAGCTCCAGGTCTTGAGTTCAAGGCCAGGAATGAAAGAAGGAAGGTAAAGAAAGGGAAGTATGTGAGGAAGGGAAATAATAAATGAAAGAGAGAAGGAACTAGAAATTTAAAACTAGAGAATATTTAAAAGTCATCAGTCCTTCTAAGAAAAGTGTTGGAGTATGGGTTCTATATGTGGTGAACTGGAAGCCCAGCAGTGACTTGTTAACCAAAGAGTCACCATGATGAGCAAAGGATAGAAATCTGCATGAGCCTCTTAGCGGATGGAGTCACAGAAGAGAACCTCAGCTCCCATCCCATAGTTAGAACTATATAGAGATGGGGAAGTTGGCATCACCTTGATGTCATTGTGTCCAAGGAGACTGGAAGCCATGGCTCTGTGAAAGCACAATGTTCTGGTTACTGAGCTGGGAGGCTGAGGAGAGCCAAGTCCTGGCCATGAAGAAATCAGGGTGGCAGCAGAGCAACTCTGCTGCAGTGTGTGCCTGCTTGGCTGTTCTTATTCTGTGGTGGATCAGGCCGGGGCGGGTGATAGTAACTGTTTTGTGGTCACAAGCCCTTCACCAAGAGCTTCCTCTGGGATCCTCATAAGCTACAGGGTGGCTGGTGTTGGGATGTGTGTGGGGTGGAAGTGACAGAGGGATGGACGCATGGCAAGGTGGGTGAAGAGATGAGAGGAATGATGAGAGCCCAGTTCATTGGTTTCCAAGGTTAATGGGTGGGAGGTAGAGAGGCATGATGGAGGAATGATGGAGGCAGGGGAAGGTGGTGACAGATTGAGGCCATCTGTAGTGCCAGCCTGGCCATCATCTGAAGCCCATAGGCAGCTTCCTGATCCTTCACTTAGTCCTGCTCCTTGTGGAGGGAATGTCACGTGTACCCAGAGCTAGGGGTGGGGCAATGTTAGTAGCACCTGGAGAACCATTGGCCTCTACCTGGGTGAGGGGTGGTTATGGCTCCCATGCTGGATGGCCTGATAGCTGTGGAACAGATCTCTCCTTAGCTACCACAGTCAGTGGCTGCTCTCCATCTAGGGTTAGGGCACCTGCTCAGCCATCGGGACACCCCATGCCAGGACAGAGGCCTACAATTCAGATGGCAGCACAGGGGTGAAGATGATCTCACCGTAGCCCTAGTTACATGGCTGCCCCAGCATGCAGGACAGGATGAGCTGGGGGAAGATGTTCTCTGTGTTTTTCCACAGCCTATCCCGGCCTCTTCTTGTGTCTGATTAGACCAAGAGAGTACCAGGTTCCATCTCATAGTCCTGGTTCTTTTTCTTTTACAGTCATGAGGCTTGAACTCAGGTCCTGGGTACTGTCCCTGAGCTCTTTTGCTCAAGGTTGATGCTCTACCATTTGAACCATAGTGCCATTTCCAGCTTTTCCTTTTCATGTGGATCTCTGATATGTCCAGTACTGTGCCTGCAGGGAGGCACTCACCCCACAGAGCCACCTCTGCCGTGACTGTGACTGCCCACAACCCTCACACCCACTCCTTGCACACCCGTCGACTCCAGTTTTAGCTCCTCTTGGACTGGGTGTCCAGCCTACCCCTTCCTACACTCACAAAGGGTCTACAATTGTCTTCCCAGGGTCCTTTCTTCTGCCAGCCAGAGTACAGACTGTGCACATCTTGACAATCACAGAGCTCAAAGCCAAAGGCTGAGATGCAGAAGGGGGTGACCCAGTAGCTGCACAGGGCCCATGGATCATCCTGTGCATCCCCCAGCCTGTGACTTCCCCCACCCCCTTGGCAGTTAACTGGAAATGAGAGTTTCATGGACTTTCCTTTCTGGACTGGCTTCAAACAGAAGCTATGCACAGTTTTCAAACCATACCCTACTGAAGAAGGGAAGCTTGATCTGGTGCTTAACTGGGTTGCACTTTGGCTCCGTTTGCTATGCCTCACGGGAGGGGGCTCATCATTTGTAGACTAAGATCTCATGACCTTCAAAGCCAAATGCTACCTGAAAGTTCAGGGTCCCAGCCTATGTGTTGGGCCGGGCTGAATACATTCTCTGTTATGCTGGGTCATCAACCCATGTTTTAAGCTGGAAGTAGGCAGTGCCACATTTGATAAGAACATCTGCCAGAGATTGTCACCTCATGAAAGCAGATTCTAAATTTGTATTCCATTTCCTGTGGTGGAGAAATCCCCTCCAACTTAGACAGGCTCACATCCACCTGCAGGTCACACTCCTAATGCACCCTTGAGTGTCCTCATGGTATTGGGATCTAAGTTTGTAGGGAATGCTGCTTTAGTCCATGAATTAGCTGGACCAGTGATGACAAACGTGTTGTGGATTAATATGAGAACAATTTAAGAAGCCCTGGAGGAGCATCAACCTGACCCTCTGTGGTGCTATAAATCTGATAGGATGTTCCAGACTGAGAAACAATCACATGGCTTTGTGTTTGGCATCCAGACAAGTGAGTGCATGACTTAGCTGTCAGCCAATACAGAGGAGGACATGAATAAGTGGGTGGAAAGCATCTGTCAGACCCCTGTCTGGGGGCAGGTGGAGAGAACATAGGAAGGTAGATACCATGGCTGTGGTGGGGCCAAAAAAAAGGGTAAAATAGGCAAAGGAACCAGGTACTGTTAGCTCAAGACTGTCATCCTAGCTACTCAGGAGTTTGAGATCTGAGGATCACAATTCAAAGCCAGCCCAGGACAGAAACTCCATGAGACTCTTATCTGCAATAAACTACTGAATGCAAGAAGCTCAAGCTCAGTGACAGCATCCAGGCCTAGCGTTCAAAACCCAGGACTGGCAGAAAAAATATCAAAGGACAAGAAGCTGGCCAAAAGTTAGAGGGACTCTATCTTGACAAACAATACAATGATAAGTTGCACTCAGAAGACTTGCACAAAATCTGGAAACGCGTGAGACCTATCTATGTATGTTTCCTGTGTGTCTAAATATACATGTTTATGCATTTATATATTAGTATAGAGAGACAGATCAATACATATGACTATACATATATACATAGCCAGACACTTATGGGTTGGTGGTATACTGTGTGAGAGTTTGTGTTTGTGTTTTGTGGATGGCTATCTCTGTTTAAGAAAGATAGAAAATATGTAAATATCTTTAAAAAAACTTGATAAAATACAGAGAGACCTAAGCTCTTGAGGGAATCGGAAATGACAAGATTATTCACAGGCACGTTTATCCTTATGGATTCCTCAGCAAGTTTTAATTTTTTCATTATTTTCTTTCTTTTTTTGAACCGGTGCTAAGGATTTCTCTCAGGGACCAGGTGCTGCCAATTACTAATTTTCTCATGGCTGGTACAAGAGGAACTGAGCCACAGTTCCACTTTTGCCTTATTTATTCGTGCTTAACTGAAGATAAAGATTTCTATCAGTGACTTTCTTTCAGGGGCTGGATTCTAACGAGGATCCCCAGACCTCAGGCTTCTCTATAGCTACAATTAACAATATGAGAACCCAGCAATGGGTTCCAATGCACAGGGCAAGAAATTGAGTGAATCTCTCAACTCCAATTAGCTATAATAAGCTAGAAGTGAAAGACCAATACCTTTGAGGAAAAGATGCTGAGGGTTATCACACAGGCCCTATGAGTAAGCCCTAAACCCTGTACACATGTGTGCATGCACACATTGGCAGACACACACACACATGCACACACACAATATCTCAGGCAATATTGTATTTTGAATTAATATCCAAAGATTGTACAACAGGATAGCAAGTAATAAAATCTGTTTTTCTTGTCTACATTGAGGGAAAGGGATAAGTCACAAGATGCAGAAGCGAAGAATTCAGAGGCAAATGCTGTGAGTGAATAACTTGTAAAAAGCACATTTCTTTTCTTTTCTTTTCTTTTGTTTTTTCTGCCATTCCTGGGGCTTGAACTCAGGGCCTGAGCACTGCTCTTGGCTTTTCCCAAGTCTAGCCCTCTGCCACTTGAGCCACATTGCCATATGGATTTTTATATCTGTGTGATATTAAGGACTCAAACCTAGATCTTCATGGATGCTAGGCAAGCACTCTACCACTGGGCCAAACTCTAAACCCAGATAAAGTATTTATAAATAGTCATCATCATCATATCAAAATATCCTTTCTCCTACAAAGAATGAACACTTATCTATGTCTGTAAGACTTTTTTTATGTCACCAATGCTTCTGTGATTTTCCCACTTGCATTTTTACAGATGACAGCACAGATATTCATCAGGATACAGAAACCTAACAACGTCCTAGTAGATTGAGGTGAATAATATGTGCAAGATGGCCTGGGTGTTTCATCTATTTGTAGAGTGCTTGGCTACCACACAAAAACTCTGGTTTGATTCTGGAGTACTATATACATAGAAAACGCTGGAAGTGGTGCTGTGGCTTGGTGGGACAGCCATAGCCTAAAGAAAGCCTAAGAACAATGGTCAGGCTCTGAGGTCAAGTCCCAGGACTAGCAAAGAAATTGTGCAAGAGGCAAAATGCAAGCTGAGAAGGCACTGTGAAGCAAAATGTCTTGTGAAGGGTAAGGGGAATAGTGACAGTTAAGTTTGGATCTTACCTAAGAAAGGCTCCTTGAGCCTGAGACCAGGCTAGCACTTACGCCTAGTTAATGACTTGGGATTTGAACAAAAAGGTGTGCTGTTTACTACATCCATATGTGAGGTGGGAAGGGAGATTCAGCCTCCAGTATGTCTTTGGGGAGGTGTTCTGTGAGCAAGGAGCTTTGGTCATTGGGCCTTGAAAGGTGACCCTACCTACCTCACAATGGAACAGAATATGGAACCCTGGTAACCAAGCCACTGCATGTGACAACCAGCTAAAGCCAGCTCCCTTGGCCTGTGGCTCAGGAGGAAGAAAGATGTTGCTGTGCTGTTGCCAACGGTCAGGAGGCTCGGATCTCAGGCATGAGAGATATGGATCTCTCACTTGAAGGAGTAGATTCTGGACCAGTGCCAAGCCAAAATTCCCGTATATCAGGCATTGCTCTAGGAAGAAAGCCAGGAAACTCCAGGGCAACTCAGATGAGGTATATTGAGAGGAAACCTATTTGAACCCATCATTCTGCCCACACACTACAACCTTCTTGTGTACTTTCAAGTGACTATACTGAGATTAGAGTGTGTCATTTCCAATCTACTCTATTCCAATTCCTCAGTGTGAAGTGTGGTCCCATTCCTACGTTTGAAATATCCACTGTTTTGCCAACATAATGTGATGGTACGTCAGCTCAGACTCTGAATGAGCCTTGTAACCAATGGATCCTGGAGGAAGGCCTGTTGGAGATGCTGCTGACAAAGCTGATCGCTGCCTACCAGAAAGGTGATCTCTTTTATGTGGGAAACTTCCTGCACAATTTCAAATAGTGGAGGACAATGTAGTAGTTGCTGGAAATTCTCTTGAAAAAGTGAGTGTTCCCCCCCAAACCCAGGTTTGCTCACCCCTCCTGGCCAAGCCTTGGAATACTTGGCTCCTCTCTGAGCCTGTTTGGTTCACTGGGGTGTTCACAGGGGAGCTAAGCATGATACAAGTGCACAAACTACTTCATTATGACTGGGACACCATGCCATTTCATTTCCCTCACAAGCTACTGGAGTCTCAACAGTGTGCTTACTGAGAAGTTGGATTTCAGGCATGAGTAAGTGGCTCCCAACTGCAGCCCTCACCTAGGTGACATCCTAGGAAATCCCATTTCCCAGTAAGAAATGAGGTGTCAGTACTAATGGCGCAGGCCTGTGAAATACTGGCGTCAGAGGAAAAGCTGGGGGCTGAATCACTTTTGAGCCATCAGGGAGGGATTGTGATAGCTTTAACTGTTAGAACCTGAAAGCATTTACATTTTGGTGTGTGGTCCAGTGCTGCCACTTGAACCTGAACCCAGGTCTAAATACCATTCCTTTGGTGTTCAAAAATTAGCACTGTACCATTTGAGTCATAGGTCAAGTTCTGGCTTTTTGCTGCCTAATTGAAGACAAGTGCCTTTAGAATTTTACTGACTAGACTGGCTTTCCACTGTGATCTTCAGAGCTCAGCCTGCTGGGTGGCTAAGATTAGAGCAATGAGCATTTAGTTCTTTATTTAGAGCATTCACTTATTGATTTATTTAGAGCATTTACTTCGTTAATTTAAGGTGCATTTACTTTGGACAGATGCATAGAGGCCTCTCTCAGAAGCTTCTGGAAGTGGGGTGTAAAAGTCATCAGGTTCTCGAGTGTCTCTTACCCCCCTCCCAGCACATAAGTGCACATCTCTGCAGGACAGCCACAGCATTAGATTCCTGCAAGAAAGCAGCTTTGGTAAAAGGCTCAGGATGGAGAGAGAGGGCTCTCACTTTCCTTGTACCGAATGTGCCCACAGCATCATTTGTTCCATCTATACGATGTGAATGGACTTCTACCCCAGTGATTTCTACGAGTTCAAGAACTGCCACACCCTGACACAACTCAAGCTCTATATGAGGCTCCACATGCCGGCTTTGGACCTGCTCTTCTAAACACATACTTTTTGACCAGCTGGAGGAATGTGCGACCAGTAAGACCAAGAAAAAGTAGAAGTACTGGTGTGGGTGCCTCAGAGCCTGTGAGTAGGAAGCCCATGTGGTCTAGATATTGGTTGGCCCTTACTTCTACAGAGCTTGGCAAAATGCCCTTTATGGCTGGTGTCAGCCAGGTAATGTCTGTCCTCTGAAAGGACTCGGGAATAAGCACTCATTAGAAAGACCCTACACCTCCTCAGTGTTCAGACCAAACTCCAGTTCTACAGGTTCCTCCATTAGATCCTCATGGAAGTTGAGTGACACTTCAACTTGCAGAGTCCACTCTGTCCACTCTGTACCTATTTCCATTCTTAGGTTTGGGTCATCGTGGAAGAGCTTATCCTGAACTCCGGATGAAAAACCCACCAATGGAGCTGGTGACTGATGGAGACTGAGAATCATCACTGCACTCCAGAAACCATGGGCCTTCTGTAGAAATTACCAAACAGGTTTAGAGTCCTATGGATATACCTTTTGCTCTGAACCCCATGTGTGACACAGTTGAACCTGCAGATACTATGGAGGAAGAAAAAGAGCAGCCAGATTTCCTTCCGTTTCCTTTCACACTCCACCCAGAGTCAGTCCATCTGAGTCAGAGTAACACTCCACTTATTGTGCAAGCTGAAGGGGCACACGCTGGGCTCATGGAAAATGTCCCCATGGGAAGCAGCAAGTGTACTCTCAATACTGGATTCATTGGAGGAAAATGAATCCATCCTCACAGAATATCCAGACCCATCCATCTCACTAAAAGAGACTCAATCTCCATTCGACAAACCAGAATCCATCCCCCTCTTAACTCAGGAAGGACATTCTGTTTCTCATGAGGAAGGAGACCCTTCTGAGGACTCTGAAGGAGAATTACTGTCTGAAGGCAACTTGGAGGCCAGTCTGGATTTAGAGCTTCCCTGTCCCCTTCCTAAAAAGACATCTCTTTATCTTGCTCTCATGATTCTTGTCAAGTATTCATTGTATTTACTTTGCTAACTATTAAACTCTCATTGTTAATATTATGGTGTGCAGTTCTTCAGTGCTTATTATACTGTGTTTTATTTTCCACTTATAATGTGAGACCTCAGACACATAGGTCCTGGGTGGGCCAAAAACCAGACAGGTCTGGTCCCATAGAAGACAACCTTACTGGATATACAGGGAACTATGAAATGCATGGAATCACCAGGAATCCAGGCCAGGCCTCCATGGAAAGACAAGTCAGCTACCAAAGCTTAAGGACAGAGCAGATGCCTGGAAATGTGTTTTGTCAATCGGGAGAAGTGCCAGAGTAACTGTAATATTATGTGTGACTCTGTTCTGTGAGTTCAAGTCTGTTTATATATCCATTGTGCTTTGTACAAATATTTAAGAAAATTAAAACTCCACAATAGCATCAAAAATCTACTTTGGCTTTGAATGTGTCCTAGTTGTAGAGTGCTCGCCTAGTATACAAGAAGACCTTGATTCAATTCCTCGGCACTGCATACACAGAAAAAGCAGATGGGGCACTGTGGCTCAGGTGTCAGAGTGCCACCCTTGAACAAATGTGGCCAAGGACAGTTCCTGGTCCCTCAGTTCAAGCCCCAGGACTAGCGAAACAAGAAATCATACCATTTTCCACACATTTGGAAATAAATCTGTTTTATCTAACCCTACTTGTTTTTTGCCAGTCCAGAGTGTGTGCCACCAAGCCAAACCACTGGCCCCCAACCTTACTATTTTTAATCATTTAATTTTTTTAAATAATCATATTTCATGCTGTCTGTATTAATAGCATAAACAGTATGCTTAGTGTAATAATGTTAAAGGTAAAACATAAGAAATTAATAACTAAAATTCCTTTTTTATTATTTTTATAGCATTACTACAATTTTATGAGAAAAATTACCTAGAATGTTTATTTTAGAGTTCAAGTAATCCATTTTGATAAATATATCAACCTACATCATTTATTTGAACACATTTTAAACTATTTTTTTCAGGAATGAAAATACATACATATTTGTTGTAAATGAAATTTATGACTTGGGGGGAAGGGAAAAAGAAAAGGGGGAAGGGGGTAACAGTTTTTACAAGAAATGTACTCATTACATATGTAACAGCAATCTCTTTGTATATCACCTTGACAACAAATTTTTTGAAAAGTACAATGAGTTTAAATGTCTACTTTGGGCAGAATTTATTTTTGCCAGTACTGGGCTTAGACTCAGGACCTGAGCATGATCGTTGTTTTTGTTTTTGTTTATTCTTAAGGCGCAAGTTCTATCACATGTGCCACAGCACCACTTTTATCTTTTTTTATCTATGTTGTGCTGAGGAATTGACTTGGGTCTTCATTCATGCTCGGCAAGAACTCTTCCACTAGGCTTAACTTATGGCCCCAGTGGGAAGGAAGTTTTCCATAAAATATGTAGGAAATATGTACACTAAGGAAAAGCCATCAAAAATAGAAGAAAAATTATATACTTAGATAACGACATGCCAGTATTATGGCCGATCTCTGTAATTGTAGCTTCAAGAGTGGCCTATTTGGACCGGGAGTTGGCTGGCTGAAGTAAAGTGCTATCCTTGAGCAAGCCCTAGGACAGTGCTCTGGCCATGAGTTGAAGCCATAGGACATGCAAAAAATAATAATTTAATGCCCATGACTGGTGGCTCACCCTGGTAATCCTAGCTACCCTGGAGGATCGAGGTTCAAAGACGGCCCAGGCATAAAAATCTGTGAGAATCTTATTTCCAAATAATCCAGAAAATTCAAAATGACAATGTGCCTCAAGTGGTAGAGCTCTTGCCTTGAGCTGAAGAGCTTAAAGTAAACATCCAGGCCCAGAGTTCAAGCCCCATGAGTGAAAAAAAGAAAAAGAAAAAGAAAGCCCTTATCTAAGGCTGGAGTGCACACTAGTGGTAGTTTGCTTGCCTAGTATGCACAAAGCCCTGAGTTCAATTACTCTGTACCACTTACACCAAAAAAAGAAAGCTGGAAATGATCTCAGA
This sequence comes from Megascapheus bottae, assembly GCA_024803745.1. Classification (NCBI taxonomy): domain Eukaryota; kingdom Metazoa; phylum Chordata; class Mammalia; order Rodentia; family Geomyidae; genus Megascapheus; species Megascapheus bottae. The sequence goes on along the minus strand of JANJXV010000052.1, from coordinate 3,812,275 downwards.
AGGTTGGGTTCTGAGGATCACAGTTCAAAGCCAGGCCAGACACTAAAGTCCATGAAACTGTTACTTCCACTTAAGCACCAGAAAACCAGAAGAGACACTGTGGCTCAAGGTGTTTAAGGTTGTAGCCTTGAGCTGAAGAGCCCAGGGACACTGCCCAGGTGCACAATTAAAGTCTTACAACCAAGAGAGAGAGAGAGAGAGAGAGAGAGAGAGAGAGAGAGAGAGAGAGAGAGAGAGAGAGAGAGACAGAGACAGAGACAGAGAAAGAGAGACAGAGAGAGACAGAGAGACAGAGAGAGAGACAGATAGAGAGAGAGAGAGAGGCAGACCGACAGAGACAGAGAGACAGAGACAGAGACATCAAACAGTCAGGCACTGTTGGCTGAAGCGTGTAATTCTACCTACTATGGAGGCTGAGATTGGAGGATCTTGGTTCAAAGCCCAAAGCCAGCCTGGACACATATGTTTGTGAGACTTACATCACCAATTAACCACCAGAAACCAAAAATGGAGCTGTAGAGGAAGAGCGCTAGCCTTGAGCTGAAGAGGTCAGGGACAGTCCAGGCCCAAAGTCCAAGCACCATGACGAATCAATAATAAAAAAAGAAGATAGCTAATAGTAATGATGAATAATTTTGGGCTGGGAGTTTGGCCTAGTGGTAGAGTGCTTGCCTATCATGCACGAAGACCTGGGTTCAATTCCTCAATATCACATACATAGAAAAATGCTGGAAGTGGTGCTGAGGCTGAAGTGGTAGAGCCCTAGCCTTGAGAAAATATAAGGACAGTGCTCAGTCCCTGAGTTCCAGGCCAGGACTGGCCAAATCAAAAGTAGTAGAGCACTGGCATTGAACTGAAGATCTGAGGAACAGCCCAGGCACAGAGTTCAAGCACTACAAACAACAACAACAAAATCTATGAAATGGCAGTGGTGGTTTTAAGCTAAGCAAAAATAGAGTAGAAATTGGTAAAATACATATTTGTGTGTAAGCAAAATAGCCAGACTTATGCATTAGAACAGGATAGCAACTTGAAAAAAAAATTTGTTTTCCATCTCACTAGGTCCTGTCTCTTAATTTATTCAAGTAAGTAAAATGCTGGGTTTTATAATCATTGCTCTGAATATTAGAAAATCATAATATCTCTCATTAACCAACAAAGACCAGGAACTGGGGCTTCGTTGAAATGGCAGAGTATCAGGCAAGAGAAGAAAAAATTGAAGTAAGAACTTGAAGTTCTTGATCCAGAACCTGCATAGTAACAGAGCAGCAGCCTGGTGATGGTACCTCACACCTATAATCTTAGCTACTCAGGAGGCTAAGATCTGAGAATCAAAGTTTAAAGCCAGCCAAAGTACCCAGTTAACTGCCAGAAAAACCAGAAGTGGCACTGTGGCTCACAGATTAAAGCACTAGCCTTGAGCTGAAGAGCTCAGGGACAGTGCCCAGGCCCAGAGTTCAAGCCCCACAATTGACAAAAATCAAACAAGCAAACAAAACTCACAAAGAAGCCTGCAGACCACAGTCGTTCTGCTGAGTCTCTTCCCTATGGGGATCAGGAAACATTTCACTTTTTCTGTCTCTTCCCATCTCAACATTCATACTAAAATAAGACTGTGTTGAAAGTTTCAATTTATAAAAATGTTTTTCATGAAGCACCCTTAAATATTCATCGCTTATATCTCAGTTGAAGATAGTTGATTTGGGGCTGCATTTGTAGAGTGCTAGCCTTGAGCAGAAAAGGTCAGGGATAGAGCTGAAGCACTCAGTTGAAGACCCAGTGCCAACACACAAAAGAAATTATGCACTTTATACATATTTTCTAATTTCTTAATGAATTTTTCAGTCTGTATAAATATAGGGTACATTCCTTGTTTCTTAAGTAAGATTGTTCTTTTTTTTTTCTTCTTGCCAGTCCTACGGCTTGGACTCAGGGCCTAGACATTTTCATTGGACTCGCTTGCCCAAGGTGAGTGCTCTGCCTCTTGAGACACAGCGCCACTTCTAGCTTTTATTCTGAGTATGCGGTACCGGTGAATAGAACCTAGGTCTTCATGCATTCTAGGTGAGCACTCTACCATTAGGCTACATTCCCAGGCAGTGAGAATCCTCTTACAGTCATTGTATGTTCACAGAGTTTGATCTCACACACTGTAGGGCCCTGGTTGGCTTTGACCTGTGATTCTAAACCCTGAGCATCCTAAGTAGCTGAAATTAAATTGTGAGCCAGCATGATGACTTCCATTCTTTTTTCTACAAAAATATATGTAGTTATCTAAAATATATCTATAGCTGAAAAAATGAATCTCTCCCAAACAAATCTTCAAAGAAACAACCATCCTATTAAATGGTGGGCTAAAGACTTAAAAGAGTATTCTCTGAAGAAAAAATTAAAATGGGCTTTAGACACATGAAGAAATGCTCCATATCTCTAGCAATAAGGGAAATGAAAATCAAAACAACTTTGAGATTCCTCCTGACTCCAGTCAGAATGGCCATTATCAAAAAATCTAATAAGAGATACTGGTGGGGAAGTGACCAGGGAGATCACACCTACACTGTTGGTGTGAGTGTAAACTCGTTCAACCACTAGGGAAAGCAGTGTGGTGGTTCCTCAAAAGACTGAACATAGAGCTCCCCTATGATCCAGCAAATCCACTACTTGGCATCTACCCAATTGTCCAGAAAAAAGGACATTCTAAAGCCACTACCACAATGATGCTCATTGCAGCACTATTTACCATAGCAAAGCTATGAAACCAACCCAGATGCCACTCAGTAGATGACTGAATCAAGAAGATGTGGGACTTATACACAATGGAATGCTATGCTGCCATCAGAAAGAAAGACATCGCCCCGTTTGTAAGGAAATGGAAAGACTTGGAAAAATTCATATTAAGTGAAGCAAGCCAGACCCAAAGAAACATAAGCTCAATGGTTTCCCTCATTTGTAACAATTAGTTCACATCTAGGACTCTCCTAGCAGAGGATTACAATAACTCAAAAACCTAGGTATATAAGGTCATATAGGATGAGACTTAATGAAAGGATCTCTAGGATATGGGAACAAGAGCTATATCTTGTGTCATCGTTGCTCTTAATCTTGTGTGATATTTGTCCTTAAACTACTATGTTATTTCTCATCTCTTATTTTGCCCTTTGGTTAATGTCAGATTGTTACTGTATCTGATTTTTTCCCTGGCATATTGTATATATGTTTATTTGTTTATGTCAAATAGGAAAGGGAAGGGGGGAAACAAGATGATTGGGAAGGGGAGGGGAGAGGGAACTGGGGACAAAAACATGTGGAGTGGAATAAATGTGTGAGAAGTAATGCAGTCCACTACCTGTAAATATAATCGTAACCCCTCTATACATTACCCTGAAAATAAAAAAGAGACTATAAAAATATCTGTAGAAAATGAGGCTGGATGGTGGAAACAACCAGATGCCCTACTACAAAAAAATGTGATACACGCACACACACACACACACACACACACACACACACACACACAGACACACACACAATGGAATGATACATAGCCCACCGACAAGATAAAATAATGGCATTCTCGGGGAAGTGGATGAAAAGGAAAAAAATCATATTAAGTGAAGTAAGCCAAACTCAAAGGAACATAGGCCCAAGAGTCTCTCTCATTTGTCAAATTCAGTAGAAACCTTGGGCTCTGCTACCAGAGATTTATAATAGAACAAAATCTAGAGACATCGTGACAAATAGTATGACACTAAATGTAAGGACCTCCAAGATAAAGAAACAAAACTCATATAATGAGTGATTGTTGTCCTTAATGAATTATGTGATCTTTTATCTCTTTTGCTATCCCTTGGTTATATCATATTGTTACAATATTTCACCTTGTTTTCTGATATATTTCATATGTGCCTAATTGGTTATTTGAAATTGGATAGGGAAGGGGGGAAATGAACATGAGTGGCGGTAGGGGAAGGGGTATCAAAGTTTGAGAAGTAATGCACCTTCTATCTGGTGAATATAATGTAACCCTTCTATAAATTACAATAAAAATAAATACATAAAAAGAAGATCTGCACAGAAAAAAATAATAATGGCATTTTTGGGGTTGTGGATGAAATTAGAGTGAATCCTGTTGAGTGAGATAAGTCAAGACCAAGGAACAAAAGGTACATGGTATCCTTAATATATAGATATTAGTATCAAACAGTAGTAGAGCGATGATTGAATAGTTGATACCCAAAGTTCTGGACATAATTTTGGAGATATAAACATAACTACATAGCCATAAAAATCTAGAATAGATTATACACTCTATAGACATGTGTTTTATTATAGATTAATCTGTATCTATGACATACAATGACTCAGCTTAACTTTTACTATATTCTAAAATCTATGTGCCAGTGATTGTATAGCGATTCCCTTCTTGAATACTTGTTGGTTAAACATGACATTTGAAATATGATGTAAATTTCAATGTTAATAAATTTTTTTTAAAAAGAGGCTAGAGGTAAATACCACCAATGTACTTGCTCTAAGTGGTACAGAAATTTTCTTAATGAATCAAGGGGTTTTATTACATCTTTATGCAATTATTTTAGTTCTGAGTGTTCTACACTCAATGATACTTCTGGAAAGATGATATAGCTGACTGTGGAGATGGTATGAAGACATAGTGGCCTAAACGTAGAATAAAGCATTGGTAAGTGGCTGTTAGCTGTCAAGATTCTACTGGAATATGTGGAATGAATTTATTAAGCACAATGCAGGCTCTTAGTCAGATCAGGATCAAGATTATGTGGTTCCATGAGATGAATGAGGAAAGATCAGAAAAATCTACTAAGATATCCAGATATACTTTTGAAACTAAAGTATCTGTACTCCTTTTTTTTCTTTCTTGGTGGGGAGCTTGAACTTTGGACCTGGGCAAGATCTCTTAGATCTTTTTCCCCAAGGCTAATGCTGTACCAGTTTTAGCCACAACTCCACTTAGTTTTTGGGTGGATAAGTGGAGAGTAGAATCTTACAGTTTGTTTTGTTTTCGTTTTTTTGCTTGCAAAGGCTTTGAATCACCTTCTCCCTGGCTAGTAGAATGACAATTATGACGCTCCAGCGCCTGGCTAGTGATTTTTTGAAAACTGGACTTTCTTCCAAATCACGTAACTGGTTCCAAGCAAAGTTTTGAAGCCTGACTTAAATGTGACAGATTTTTGTCACTTGGAGACACTCTGTGCTGAACGTTAGAAATCTACCAGCTGAGTCACAGTGGCACTTCCAGTTTTTTGTTTATGTGGTGCTGAGGAATGGAATCCAGGGTTTCATGCATGCTAGGCAAGCTTCATTTTCAGCCAAAGGTTTTATGTTTTGTTTTTTCAGTGTTGTTGATTCTAAGGAACTGTATGATGTTCTTTCATTTTCTTTGCTTTTTACCTCTTTTCTTCTTTTTCCCTTTAGTTTTATTCTCTGTAGTCACTGTGTTGAATTCGGGTACCCTGTGTCTTGTACATAGGTTTATGTGATTTGGAATGGAGAGGGTATAATAAAATGGTAAAAAGAAAACAAAGGAAAAAGGGTGAACCAATTGAACAGTGATACTTGGAAGACACTAAACGGAAATGAACTGAACAATCTGGGTGGAGAGGGGGCTGAGGGTAGGAAAACAGAGAAAATGAGGGAGGGGATAACAATTTTCTTAAGAAATGTGTTCATTACATATGTAACCCTATGCCAACTATATATTGACTTACAAAAAAAATTAACTTAAAAAATAATTTAGCTGGGTATGGTGGCTCACACTTGTAAATGTAGCTACTCAAGAGGCTGGGATCCAAGGATAGCAGTTCAAAGTCAGCCTGGGCACTGAAGTCCATGTGACTCTTATCTCCAATTAACCACCAGAAACCCAGAAGTGGCCCTATGGCTCAAGGGATAGGGCAGTAGTCTTGAGCTGAAAAGCTCAGTGACAAGACCCAGGTGCAGAATTGCAGTCCCATGACTTGAATGATGAATGATACTAGCCAGGCTCTGTGCGCTCACACTTGGAATCCTATCTACACAGAATCAGGTTTGAATCCAGCCCAAACAAATTGCATGATATTCTGATTTACAGTTCATTACCAAAAATCTGGAAGTGGAGCTGTGGATAAAGTGGTAGAACACTAGCCTGAAGCAAAAAAAAACATTTAAGGACAGTTCCCAGGCCCTGGGTTCAAGTCCCAAGACTTGCATAAAACAAACAAAATGTGACGCTGAGTCGTCCATCATTTGGTGTTATAGTTCAATATTCTTGATATGCGTCTTAGAAATTAAGTCCCTAGCAAATACTCTCCCCTGAAATTCTGCTTCATAGCTGATTCATAGAATTTCAGCATCATTACTATCACCTTCCCGTTAGCATAGCAGTCTACTACTGAAAATTTGAAGAAAATTTAAAGCCTTAAAGAGAGTCTTCTCTGAAGAAGAAACAAAAATGGCCTATAGACACATGAAGAAATGCTCCACATCTCTGGTCATAAAAGAAATGCAAATCAAAACAACTCTAAGATTCCACCTCACTCCAGTTAGAAATGGCCAGGATCAGGAAAACGAATGATAACGGACGCTGGAGGAGTTGTGGCCAGGAGGGATAACTACTACACTGTTGGTGAGAGTGCAAACTCGTTCAACCCCTATGGAAAGCAGGGTGGCAGTGCCTCAAAAGCCTAAACATAGAACTCCCCTATGACCCAGCAATTCCAGTACTTGGCATTTACCCAACAATCCAGAAACAAGGGCATACTAAACCCACTAGCACAACAATGTTCATTGCATCACTATTCACCATAGCAAAGATATGGAACCAACCCAGATGTCCCTCAGTTGATGAGTGGATCAACAAGTTGTGGTATTTGTACACAATGGAATTCTATGCGGCTGTCAGAAAGAATGACATCGCCCCATTTGTTAGGAAATGGAAAGACTTAGAACAAATCATATTAAGTGAAGTAAGCCAGACTCAAAGGAACTTAGGCTCAGTGGATTCCCTCATTCGTCATAATCAGTAGAAACTTTGGGCTGTACTAGCAGTGATTTGCAATAGAGCAAAAGGCCATATATAAGGCCATATAATGTGAAGCTAATTGAAAGGACCTCCAGGATATTGAAACAAAAGCCACATAATGAATGATTGATGTCCTTAATGTACTATGTTGTCTCTCATCTCCTTTGCTGTCCCTTGGTTATCCCATATTGGTGTAGTGTCTCACTTTGTTATCTGATATATTGAATTTATTTGTATTTGGATATTTGAAATTTGATAGGGAATGGGGGAAAACCAAGACGGGTGGGGGTGTAGCGTTGAAGGGAAATGGGTACCAAGACATGTGAATGGGTATCAATGTATGTGAATTAATGCACCTTCTATCTGGCAAATATCATCTAACCCTTTTACTAATTACAATAAAAAAATTTTAAAAAAAAGAAAGTAGTAATGTGTGGGGAGGATGATGGGGTCAAATACATTTCTTCTTAGAAATATACCTCATCTGGTTGCCCTGGATTTTCCTGGCCTTCTTCTTAGAGAAAGGCCTGTTATACTGGATTTGTGGCTTGGCAATGATCTAGCATGGACATCTCCGAAGAAGACATCCACAACTTCCATGCCTGAGACTCGAGTTTCCTGATCTTTGGCAACTGCACAGCAACATCTTTCTTCCTCCTGAGCCACAAGCCAAGTGAGCTGGCTTGAGTTGGTTGTTAGTTACAGTGGCTTGGTAACCAGGGTTCCATATTCTGTTCCATTGTGAGGGAGGCAGGGTCACCTTTCAGGGCCCAATGACCAAAGATCCTTGCTCACAAAAGACCTCACCAAAGACATACTGGAGGCTGAATCTCTCCTCCAATCTCACAATATACATGTGGATGTAGTATACAGCACACCTTATTTGTCCAATCCCAATGTCTTCCACTAGGCCCAACTACCAGTCTGGTCTCAGGCTCAAGGAGCCTTTCTTAGGTAAGATCCAAACTTAAGGGTCAATATTGCCCTCATCCTTTACAAAACATTTGCTTCACAGTGCCTTCTCTGCCTGCATTTTGCCCCTTGTCGAATTTTTTTTTGTTTTTGCTAGTCTTGGGACTTGACCTCAGAGTTTGAACATTGTTCTTGGGCTTTCTTTAGGCTTTAGCTGTCCCACCGAGCCACAGCAGCACTTGCAGCGTTTTCTATGTATGTGGTAATGAGGAATCAAACCTGAGGCTTATTGCGTGGTAGCCAAGGACTCTACCCCTAGGTCAAACACACAGGGCATCTTGCACATATTTTTGACGTCAATCTACTAGGATATTATTAGCTTTCTGTAATCTAATCAATTTTTTCCTGATTATTAGCTTTGCTGTCATGTGTAAAAATGCAAGAGGGTAAAACACAGAACAAGTAGTGAAATTTAAAAAAAAACATTACACACATAGATAAGTGTTCATTCTTTGTAGGAGAAAGGTTATTTTGATATGATGATGATGACTTTATGATTACTATGTCAGGGTTGAGAGTTTGGCATAGTGGTAGAGTGCTTGCCTAGCATCCATGAAGATCTGGGTTTGATTGCTCAGTATCACATAGATAGAAAATCTAGATGTGGCACTGTGGCTCAAGTGGCAGAGGGCTTGACTTGAGAAAACCCAAGGACAGTGCTCAGGCCCTGAATTCTAGCCCCAAGACTGGCAGAAAGATAAAAGAAAATCAAAATGCTTTTTACGAGCTAATTCACTCACAGCATTTGCTTCTGAAATCTTCACTTCTGCATCTTGTGAAATACCCCTTTCCCTCAACGTAGACAAGAAAAACAGATCCATCCCATGGTCCACTGTGAGGCCACTGGTTGGGCTAAGAGCTAGTCGTGCAGGAACACATAAGTTTTATTCTAATACTTTCCAAACTTTGTACTCAAATATGCTACCTACTAACCAACTTAGTTCAGTTATCTTTATGCTATATTTTTCTTCATTACTACAATATTCTTACACACCTACGTTAATCCTATTGTACCTCCCCTGAACTCTCTCATTCTTTTTTTCTATCTCTGGACCTCTGCTCGTCTTTCAACCCTTATACTGCACGAATCTACACTTGATGGCTGTTGAGCAATATTGTATATGTAGGTGGTTAATTATTGTCTAGGCTCAGAGGGACTTGAAGTCAATAGAGAATGGATTGAGAGGCTTATTGTTTTGGGTATAAATCGTTTATCAGTGGTTGTATTAGACTGGTCTGTAAGTGCACAAAAAGAAAGAGTGATAATACCAATCAAAACTTGTGAACATCTAGTGTCTCCAATCTACAGAGGTCTAGGTTGGTTATATCTGAAAATCTATAATCGTATTTAGTAGTAATCTTGCTCCCATTTTCAAATGGGAAGAATAGGAAACTCAAGAAAAATGTCAAATAAAGAAACAACATCCCCCACCCAATGTAAACAGACAATGGAACAGTCATTGGCAAACCTAGAGGAGAGTCTTCCAAGTGCTACACACATGCAATTGATAAACTTCATTAATGAAAAATGTGAAAATATAAAGAAAGAGATAATGGAGGAAGCCATACCTGAACAAGAGGAAAGCAAAAACAAGGTGAAAAGTGAAAAAGAAGAAGCCATAAAGGAGGCCATAAAAAAGGTTTTTCAAAGAAAGATGGATGAATTCACTGAATCCACAAATAAAAACGTGACCAAACTCCAGCAAATGTCCAAAGAAAATAAAGCTACTGAGCTAACCACTCAAAAGGAAATCAAGGAGATAAAGAAATCCATACATGATCTAAAAAAAGAGATGCAAGGCATCAAAAGTGAGCAATTAGAAGCAAGGAAGATGAAAAATAAAGTAGGTAGCTTTGATAGCAGGTTAGACAATGCAGAGGAGAGAAATTCCGGGGCTGAAGATAATTTAGTTATTATAGAGAAAGAACAGAAAATGACTCAATCGAAATCTAGGGAATATGAAAGAGCGCTTCAGGAGGTCCAAGTTGCAATTAGGAAGCCTAATTTAAGGGTAGTTGGTATTGAGAAGGGCATGGAGAAAGAGGTCAATGGTATTGGAAATATACTTCAGGGAATCATCTCAGAGAATTTCCCAAATATCCAGAAGGGCAGGCCCATCCAGATACGAGAAGCTATTAGAACCCAAAACAGACCTGACCAGAAAAGAACATCCCACCGCCACATTGTGGTCCGAACTGGATCAATAGAAACGAAAGAAAAGGCAGCCAGGGAAAATGGATCAATAACCTATAAAGGCAAACCAAACAGAATAACCCCAGATTCCTCAGCAGAGACCATGCAAGCACGAAGTGACTGGAAGCATATATGTCATGCCCTTAAACCAAATAACTACCAACCAAGAACACTGTACCCAGGTAAGCTCTCATTCATAACTGAGGGAACAAGAAAAACATTCCATTCCAGGGAAAAGCTGCAACAATATGTCGAAACAAAACCAACACTACACAGAATTCTCAACGATGTTCTATACATAGAAAACCAAAATAAATGCAATATAGGGAAAGAAATGGCACCTAAATAGCATACCATCTAAGGACCACAAGAACTGTCAACACACAAACCCTACTAGAAGCTTTAAAAATGGTAGGAACTAATAAATATCTCTCAATCTTAACTCTCAATATCAATGGAATTAACTCTCCAATTAAACGGCATAGGCTGTCTATTTGGATCAAAATGCAAGAGCCATCGTTCTTCTGTCTTCAAGAGACACATCTTACCCAAAAACAATAATCTTTTGAAAGTGAGAGGTTGGAATAAACTCTATCAAGCTAACTGCCCCCATAAACAGGCTGGAGTTGCCATCCTCATATCAGATACAATAGACTTCAAACTAAAATTTGTAAGAAAAGACAAAGAAGGTTACTACATTCTACTAAAGGGATCTTTCCTCCAGGAAAACATAACGATCATAAATATTTCACATCCAATCCCGGAGCACCAAACTTCATCAAGCAAACTTTACTTACACTGAAACCATACATAGATCGAAATACAGTGATTGTTGGTGAGTTTAACACTCCACTCTCACATATGGACAGATCAACAAGGCTAAAACTCAACAGAGAAAACTTAGAACTGAACAACTATATAGACCAACTAGATCGAACAGACATCTGCAAAATATTCCACCCAGTAACAACACAATATACGTTTTCCTCAGCATCACATGGAACATTTTCTAAAACAGACCACATCTTAGGCCATAAAACAAACCTGGACAGATTCAGAAACTCTGAAATCCTTTAATGCACACTCTCAGACCATAAAGGCATCAAATTGGATCGAAAACCCTGTAAGTAATGGAGACTGAACAACACATTGTTGAATCAAAAACAATGGGTAATCGAAGAGATCAAAACAGATATCCAACTGTTTATGAAATTTAACAATAAGGAGCACATAAATATCAACTCCTTAGGGACACAACAAAGGCAGTACTCAGTGGAAAATTTATAGCACTGAGTGCCTACAACAGCAAGTTGGAAAAATGGCAAACCAACTAGTTAATGTTTCACCTTAACCTCCTGGAAAAAGAGCAACAAACCAACCCTAAACCCATTAGGAGAAAGCAAATTATTAAAATCAAAGCAGAATTAAATGATTTGGAATAAAAAAAAATCTATAGAAAGAATCAACAAAACAAGGAGTTGGTTCTTGAAAGAATTAACAAAATTGACAAGCCCTTAGCAAATCTTACCAAAAAAAGGAGAGAGCATATCGAAATAAACAAAATCGCAGATGAAAATGGTAATATCATGACAGAAATTACCAAGATCCAGAATATCATGAGGGAATACTTTTCAAAACTTTACGCCAACAAATTTGAGAATCTAGTAGAAATGGATGAATTCCTAGACAATATTAACACACCCACACTGAACCAAGAAGAGCTAACCCAAATCAACAGGCCTATTTCAAGCTCTGAAATAGAAATGGAAATTAGACAACTTCCACTTAAAAAGAGCCCAGGGCCAGATGGATTCACAGCTGAATTCTATAAGGTCTTTAAAGCAGCGCTCACACCAATACACCTCAAGCTCTTCAACGAAATTGAAAATGAAGGCTCTTTACCAAACTCATTCTGTGAAGCCAGTATATCCCTCATCCCCAAACCAGACAGAGATTCATCAAAGAAAGAGAACTATAGACCCATTTCTTTGATGAACATCGATGCAAAACTTCTCAACAAAATACTGGCCAACCGTCTACAACAACTCATCAAAAAAATTATACACTATGATCAAACTGGATTCATCACAGGGAGGCAAAGCTGGTTCAATATACACAAATCAATTAATATAATGCAACACATCAACAGGAGCAAGGACAAAAATCACATGATTGTCTCAATAGATGCGGAAAAGGCATTTGACAAGATCCAAAACCCCTTTATGTTAAAAGATGTGGAGAAACTAGGAATCCATGGAACATTTCTCAATGTAATAAAGGCAGTGTATGAGAAACCCACTGCTAGTAGTATACTTAATGGTGAAAATCTAAAGCCATTCCCTCTAAAATCAGGAACAAGACAAGGATGCCCACTCTCTACACTCCTTTTTAACATAGTACAAGAATTCCTAGGCAGTGCAATAAGGCAAGAAGCAAGCATAAAGGGGATCAAAGTAGGGAAAGAGGAAATAAAACTATCCCTCTTTGCAGATGACATGATTCTGTATTTAAAGAATCCTATAGACTGTAGTCCCAAGCTCCTTGAGCTGATTCAAAGCTTTGGAAGGGTAGCAGGCCATAAAATCAACCCTCACCAATCAACTGCCTTCCTTTACACCAACAGTGAGAGGAACATGGCAATAATCGGGAAAGAAACTCATTTCACAATAGCCTCAAAGAAAATAAAGTACCTAGGAATTAGCTTAACTAAGAATGTAAAGGACCGTTTAGAAGAAAACTTTAAAAATCTAAAAAAAGAAATTAAAGCAGAACTAAGGAAATGGAAAAACCTCCCATGCTCCTGGATTGGAAGAATCAACATTGTCAAAATGACAATCTTGCCAAGGGCTATCTACAAATTCAATGCAATACCCATCAACATCCCAATGTCATTCTTTAAAGAAATAGAAGAGGCAATTCAGAATTTCATATGGAATAATAACAGACCCCGCAGAGCAAAAACACTTCTTAGCAGAAAGAACAGCGCTGGAGGAATTTCAATTAAAAACTTTAGACTCTATTACAGAGCAATAATTCTCGAAACAGCTTGGTACTGGCACAAGAACAGGCCTGAAGTCCAATGGAATAGAACTGCGAACCCTGATATTAAACCACAGACCTATGGCCACCTAATCTTTGACCAGGGAGCCAAAAAAATAGAATGGAAGAAAGATAGCCTCTTCAACAAGTTGTGCTGGCAGAACTGGTTAAACACCTGCAGAAAACTAAAGTTGGATCCTTCTTTGTCCCCTTGCACTAGAATTAACTCCAAATGGATCAAAGACCTGGAGGTAAAAGCTGAACACTGAAAAGTTTACAGGAAGGAATAGGAGATACACTAGGCCTCCTTGGCACAGGTCGAAACTTTCTTAATAAGGACCAAGAATCACAACAAATCAGAGAAAGGCTGGATAAGTGGGACTGCACTAAACTGCAGAGCTTTTGTATGGCAACAGATATAGCTAGTAAACTAATCAGGAAGCCTACAGAGTGGGAGAAGACCTTCACCAACCAAACAACGGACCAAGGCCTCATATCTAAAATATATCAACAACTCAAAAAATTGAATCACTCCAAAACTAACCTCCAAAGTAACACCCATCCCATTAAAAAATGGGCCAAAGACTTAAAGAGAGTCTTCTCTGATGAAGAAACAAAAATGGCCTATAGACAGATGAAGAAATGCTCAACATCTCTGGTCATAAAAGAAATGCAAATCAAAACAAGTCTAAGATTCCACCTAACTCCAGTTAGAATGGCCAGGATCAGGAAAACGAATGACAACAGATGCTGGAGGGGATGTGGTCAGGAGCGATCACTACTACACTGTTGGTGGGAGTGCAAACTCGTTCAACCACTATGGAAAGCAGTGAGGCAGTGCCTCAAAACGCTAAACATACAACTCCCCTATGACCCAGCAATTCCAGTACTTGGCATTTACCCAACAATCCAGAAACAAGGGCATACTAAACCCACTAGCAGAACAATGTTCATTCCAGCACTATTCACCATAGCAAAGATATGGAACCAACCCAGATGTCCCTCAGTTGATGAGTGGATCAACAAGTTGTGGTATTTGTACACAATGGAATTCTATGCTGCTGTCAGAAAGAATGACATCGCCCCATTTGTTAGGAAATGGAAAGACTTAGAACAAATCATATTAAGTGAAGTAAGCCAGACTCAAAGGAACTTAGGCTCAGTGGTTTCCCTCATTCGTCATAATCAGTAGAAACCTTGGGCTCTACTAGCAGAGATTGTCAATAGAGCAAAAGGCCATATATAAGGCCATATAATGTGAAGCTAATTGAAAGGACCTCCAGGATATTGACACAAAAGCCATATAATGAATGATTGTTGTCCTTAATGTACTATGTTGTCTCTCATCTCGTTTGCTGTCCCTTGGTTATCCCATATTGGTATAGTATCTCACTTTGGTATCTGATATATTGAATTTATTTGTATTTGGATATTTGAAATTTGATAGGGAAGGGGGGAAAACCAAGATGGGTGGGGGGTGTGGGGTTGGAGGGAAATGGGTACCAAGACATGTGAAAGGGTATCAATGTATGTGAATTAATGCACCTTCTATCTGGCAAATATCATCTAACCCTTTTACTAATTACAATAAAAAAATGAAAAAAAAGAAAGTTGTAGTGTGTGGGGAGGATGATGTGGTCAAATACATTTCTTCTTAGAACTTTACCTCATCTGGTTGCCCTGGATTTTCCTGGCCTTCTTCTTAGAGAAAGTTCTGTTATACTGGATTTGTGGCTTGGCAATGATCTAGCATGTACATCTTCATGTAAGACATCCAAAATTTCCATGCCTGAGACTCGAGTTTCCTGACCTTTGGCAACAGCACAGCAACATCTTTCTTCCTCCTGAGCCACAGGCCAAGTGAGCTGGCTTGAGCTGGTTGTTAGTTACAGTGGCTTGGTTACCAGGGTTCCATATTCTGTTCCATTGTGAGGGAGGCAGGGTCACCTTTCAGGGCCCAATGACCAAAGATCCTTGCTCACAAAAGACCTCACCAAAGACATACTGGAGACTGAATCTCTCCTCCAATCTCTCGATATACATGTGGATGTAGTATACAGCACACCTTATTTGTCCAATCCCAATGTCTTCCACTAGGCTCAACTACCAGTCTGGTCTCAGGCTCAAGGAGCCTTTCTTAGGTAAGATCCAAACTTAAGGGTCAATATTGCCCTCATCCTTTACAAAACATTTGCTTCACAGTGCCCTCTGCCTGCATTTTGCCCCTTGTCGAATTTTTTTTGTTTTTGCTAGTCTTGGGTCTTGACCTCAGAGTGTGAACATTGTTCTTGGGCTTTCTTTAGGCTTTAGCTGTCCCACCGAGCCACAGCACCACTTGCAGCGTTTTCTATGTATGTGCTAATGAGGAATCAAACTTGAGGCTTACTGCTTGGTAGCCAAGGACTCTACCACTAGGTCAAACACACAGGGCATCTTGCACATATTTTTGACATCAATCTACTAGGTTATTATTAGGTTTCTGTATCCTAATCAATTTTTTCCTGATGATTAGCTTTGCTGTCATGTGTAAAAAATGCAAGAGGGAAAAACACAGAAGAATTAGTGAAATTAAAAAAAAGCATTAGACACAGTTAAGTGTTCATTCTTTGTAGGAGAAAGGATATTTGGATATGATGATGATGATGATGACTTTATAATTACTATGTCAGGGTTGAGAGTTTGGCATAGTGGTAGAGTGCTTGCCTAGCATCCATGAAGATCTGGGTTTGATTGCTCAGTATCACATAGATAGAAAATCTAGATGTGGCACTGTGGCTCAAGTGGCAGAGGGCTAGACTTGAGAAAACCCGAGGACAGTGCTCAGGCCCTGAATTCAAGCCCCAAGACTGGCAGAAAGATAAAAGAAAATAAAAATGCTTTTTACGAGCTAATTCACTCACAGCATTTGCTTCTGAAATCTTCGCTTCTGCATCTTGTGAAATACCCCTTTCCCTCAACGTAGACAAGAAAAACAGATCCATCCCATGGTCCACTGTGAGGCCACTGGTTGGGCTAAGAGCTAGTCGTGCAGCATCACATAAGTTTTATTCTAATACTTTCCAAACTTTGTACTCAAATATGCTACCTACTTACCAACTTATGTCAGTTATCCTTATGCTACAACTTTTCTTCATTACAATATTCTTACACTCCTACGTTAATCCTCTGGCACCTCCCCTGACCTCTCTCATTCTTTTTTTCTATCTCTGGACCTCTGCTCGTCGTTCAACCCTTATACTGCACGGATATACACCTGATGCCTGTTGAGCAATATTGTATATGTAGGTGGTTAATCATTCTCTAGGCTCAGAGGGACTTAAAGACAATAAAGATTGGATTGAGAGGCTTATTGTTTTGGGTATAAATCGCTTATCAGTGGTTGTATTAGGCTGGTCTGTAAGTGCACAAAAAGAAAGAGTGATAATACCAATCAAAACTTGTGAACATCTAGTGTCTGCCAGCTACAGAGGTCTAGGTTGGTTATATCTGAAAAACTATAATCGTAGTTAGTAGTAATCTTGCTCCCATTTTCAAATGGGCAGAACAAGAAACTCAAGAAAAATGTAAAATCAAGAAACAACATCCCCCACCCAATGTAAACAGACAATGGAACAGTCACTGGCAAACCTAGAGGAGAGTCTTCCAATTGCTACACAAATGCAATTGATAAACATCATTAATGAAAAATGTGAAAATATAAAGAAAGAGATAATGGAGGAATCCATACCTGAACAAGCGGAAAGCAAAAACAAGGTGATAAGTGAAAAAGAAGAAGCCATAAAGGAGGCCATAATAAAGGTTTTTCAAAGAAAGATGGATGAATTCAAAGAATCGACAAATAAAAACGTGACCAAACTCCAGCAAATGTCCAAAGAAAATAAAGCTACTGAGCTAACCACTCAAAAGGAAATCAAGGAGATAAAGAAATCCATACATGATCTAAAACAAGGGATGCAAGGCATCAAAAGTGAGCAATTAGAAGCAAGGGAGATGAAAAATAAAGTAGATAGTAGTAGGTTAGACATTGCAGAGGAGAGAATTTCCGTGGCTGAAGATAATTTAGGTATTATAAAGAACAGAAAATGAGTCAATCCAAATCTAGGAAATATGAGAGAGCGCTTCAGGAGGTCCAAGATACAATTAGGAAGCCTAATTTAAGGCTAGTTGGTATGGAGGAGGGCGTGGAGAAAGAGGTCAATGGTATTGGAAATATACTTCAGGGAATCATCTCAGAGAATTTCCCAAATATCCAGAAGGGCAGGCCCATCCAGATACGAGAAGCTTTTAGAACCCCAAACAGACCTGACCAGAAAAGAACATCCCACCGCCACATTGTGATCCGAACTGGATCAATAGAAACGAAAGGAAAGATCCTAAAGGTAGCCAGGGAAAAGGGATCAGTAACCTACAAAGGCAAACTAATCAGAATAACCCCAGATTTCTCAGCAGAGACCATGCAAGCACGAAGTGACTGGAAGCATATATGTCATGCCCTTAAATCAAATAACTACCAACCAACAATACTGTAGCTAGCTAAGCTCTCATTCATAACTGAGGGAAAAATAAAAACATTCCATTCCAGGGAAAAGCTGCAACAATATGTCGAAACAAAACCAACACTACAGAGAATTCTCAAAGATGCTCTATACATAGAAAACCAAAATAAATGCAATATAGGGAAAGAAATGGCACCTAAACAGCATACCATCTAAGGACCACAAGAACTGTCAAGACACAGGCCCTACTAAAAGGTTTTAAAAATGGTAGGAACTAATAAATATCTCTCAATCCTAACTCTCAATATCAATGGACTTAACTCTGCAATTAAACGGCATAGGTTGTCTAGTTGGATCAAAAAGCAAGAGCCATCGTTCTGCTGACTTCAAGAGACACATCTTACCCAAAAACAATCATCATTTGAAAGTGAGAGGTTGGAATAAACTCTATCAAGCTAACTGCCCCCATAAACAGGCTACAGTTGCCATCCTCATATCAGATACAATAGACTTCAAACTAAAATTAGTAAGAAAAGACAAAGAAGGTTACTACATACTACTAAAGGGATCTTTCCTCCCGGAAGACATAACAATCCTAAATATTTACACACCCAATCCCGGAGCTCCAAACTTCATCAAGCAAACTTTACTTACACTGAAACCATACATAGATCGAAATACAGTGATTGTTGGTGAGTTTAACACACCACTCTCACCTATGGACAGATCAACAAGGCAAAAACTCAAAGGAGAAACCTTAGAACTGAACAACTATATAGACTGACTAGATGTAACAGACATCTGCAGAATATTCCACCCAATAACACCACAATATAAGTTTTTCTTAGCAGCACATGGAACATTTTACAAAATAGACCACATCTTAGGCCATAAAGCAAACCTGGACAGATTCAGAAACACTGAAATTATTCCATGCACACTCTCAGACCATAAAGGCATCAAATTGGAGCTGAACACACATCTCCACCAAAGAAAACCCTGTAACTCATGGAGACTGAACCACACATTGTTGAATCAAAAACAATGGGTAATCGAAGAGATCAGAACAGATAAGAAACTGTTTATGAAATTTAACAATAAGGAGCACACAAATATCAACTCCTTAGGGACACAACAAAGGCAGTACTCAGAGGAAAATTTATAGCGCTGAGTGCCTACAACAGCAAGTTGGAAAAATGGCAAACCAACTAGTTAATGTCTCACCTTAACCTCCTGGAAAAAGAGCAACAAACCAAACCTAAACCCATTAGGAGAAAGAAAATTATTAAAATCACAGCGGAATTAAATGATTTGGAATAAAAAATCTACAGAAAGAATCAACAAAACATGGAGTTGGTTCTTTGAAAGAATTAACGAAATTGACAAGCCCTTAGCAAATCTTACCAAAAAAAGAAGAGAGCATATCGAAATAAACAAAATCGCAGATGAAAATGGTAATATCACGACAGAAATTACCAAGATCCAGAATATCATGAGGGAATACTTCTCAAACCTTTACGCCAACAAATTTGAGAATCTAGAAGAAATGGATGAATTCCTAGACAATATTAACATACACACACTGAACCAAGAAGAGCTAACCCAACTCAACAGGCCTATTTCAAGCTCTGAAATAGAAATGGAAATTAGACAACTTCCACTTAAAAAGAGCCCAGGGCCAGATGGATTCACAGCTGAATTCTATAAGGTCTTCAAAGCAGAGGTCACACCAATACTCCTCAAGCTCTTCAACGAAATTGAAAATGAAAGTTCTTTACCAAACTCATTCTGTGAAGCCAGTATATCCCTCGTCCCCAAACCAGACAGAGATTCATAAAAGAAAGAGATCTATAGACCCATTTCTTTGATGAACATCGATGCAAAACTTCTCAACAAAATACTGGCCAACCGTCTACAACAATTCATCAAAAAAATTATACACTATGACCAACTGGATTCATCATGGGGAGGCAAAGCTGGTTCAACATACACAAATCAATTAATATAATTCAACACATCAACAGGAGCAGGGATAAAATCACATGAGTGTCTCAATAGATGCGGAAAAGGCATTTGACAAGATCCAAAACCCCTTTATGTTAAAAGATGTGGAGAAACTAGGAATCCATGGAACATTTCTCAATGTAATAAAGGCTGTGTATGAGAAACCCACTGCTAGTATTATACTTAGTGGTGAAAATCTAAAGCCATTCCCTCTAAAATCAGGAACGAGACAAGGATGCCCACTCTCTCCACTCCTTTTTAACATAGTACTAGAATTCCTAGGCAGTGCAATAAGGCAAGAAGCAAGCATAAAGGGGATCAAAGTAGGGAAAGAGGAAATAAAACTATCCCTCTTTGCCGATGACATGATTCTGTATTTAAAGAATCCTATAGACTCTACTCCGAAGTTCCTTGAGCTGATTCCAAGCTTTGGAAGGGTAGCAGGCCATAAAATCAACCCTCACAAATCAACTGCCTTACTTTACGCCAACACTGAGAGGAACGAGGCAATAATCAGGAAAGAAAATCCTTTCACAATAGCCTCAAACAAAATAAAGTACCTAGCAATTAGCTTAACTAAGAATGTAAAGGACCGTTTAGATGAAAACTTTAAAACCCTAAAAAAGGAAATTAAAGCAGAACTAAGGAAATGGAAAAACCTCCCATGCTCCTGGATTGGAAGAATCAACATTTTGAAAATGACAATCTTGCCAAGGGCTATCTACTAATTCAATGTAATACCCATCAACATCCCAATGTCATTCTTTAAAGACATAGAAGAGGCAATTCAGAATTTCATATGGAATAATAACAGACCCCGCAGAGCAAAAACACTTCTTAGCAGAAAGAACAGCGCTGGAGGAATTTCAATTCCAAACTTAAGACTCTCTTACAGAGCTATAATTCTCAAAACAGCTTGGTACTGGCACAAGAACAGGCCTGAAGTCCATTGGAGTAGAACTGCGGACCCAGATATTAAACCACAGACCTATGGCCACCTAATCTTTGACCAGGGAGCCAAAAAAATAGAATGGAAGAAAGATAGCCTCTTCAACAAGTTGTGCTGGCAGAACTGGTTAAACACCTGCAGAAAACTAAAGTTGGATCCTTCTTTGTCCCCTTGCACTAGAATTAACTCCAAATGGATCAAAGACGTGGAGGTAAAAGCTGACACACTGAAAAGTTTACAGGAAGGAATAGGAGATACAGTAGGCCTCCTTGGCACAGGTCGAAACTTTCTTAATAAGGACCAAGAATCACAACAAATCAGAGAAAGGCTGGATAAGTGGGAATGCATTAAACTGCAGAGCTTTTGTATGGCAACGGATATAGCTAGTAAACTAATCAGGAAGCCTACAGAGTGGGAGAAGATCTTCACCAACCAAACAACGGACAAAGGCCTCATACCTAAATTATATCAACAACTCAAAAAATTGAATCACTCCAAAACTAACCTCCAAAGTAACACCCATCCCATTAAAAATGGGCCAAAGACTTAAGAGAGTCTTCTCTGAAGAAGAAACAAAAATGGCGTATAGACACATGAAGAAATGCTCCACATCTCTGGTCATAAAAGAAATGCAAATCAAAACAACTCTAAGATTCCACCTCACTCCAGTTAGAATGGCCAGGATCAGGAAAATGAATGACAACAGATGCTGTAGGCGATGTGGCCAGGAGGGATCAGTACTACACTGTTGATGGGAGTGCAAACTCGTTCAACCACTATGGAAAGCAGTGTGGCAGTGCCTCAAAACGCTAAACATACAACTCCCCTATGACCCAGCAATTCCAGTACTTGGCATTTACCCAACAATCCAGAAACAAGGGCATACTAAACCCACTAGCACAACAATGTTCATTGCAGCACTATTCACCATAGCAAAGATATGGAACCAACCCAGATGTCCCTCAGTTGATGAATGGATCAACAAGTTGTGGTATTTGTACACAATGGAATTCTATGCTGCTGTCAGAAAGAATGACATCGCCCCATTTGTTAGGAAATGGAAAGACTTAGAACAAATCATATTAAGTGAAGTAAGCCAGACTCAAAGGAACTTAGGCTCAGTGGTTTCCCTCATTCTTCATAATCAGTAGAAACCTTGGGCTCTACTAGCAGAGATTTGCAATAGAGAAAAAGGCCATATATAAGGCCATATAATGTGAAGCTAAATGAAAGGACCTCCAGGATATTGAAACGAAAGCCACATAATGAATGATTGTTGTCCTTAATGTACTATGTTGTCTCTCATCTCGTTTGCTGTCCCTTGGTTATCCCATATTTGTATAGTATCTCACTTTGTTATCTGTTATATTGAATTTATTTGTATTTGGATATTTGAAATTTGATAGGGAAGGGGGGAAAACCAAGACGGGTGGGGGGTGTGGGGTTGGAGGGAAATGGGTACCAAGACATGTGAATGGGTATCAATGTATGTGAATTAATGCACCTTCTATCTGGCAAATATCATCTAACCCTTTTACTAATTACAATAAAAAATTTAAAAAACAGAAAGTTGTAGTGTGTGGGGAGGATGATGGGGTCAAATACATTTCTTCTTACAAATATACCTCATCTGGTTGCCCTGGATTTTCCTGGCCTTCTTCTTAGAGAAAGGCCTGTTATACTGGATTTGTGGCTTGGCAATGATCTAGCATGTACATCTTCGAGTAAGACATCCACAACTTCCATGCCTGAGACTCGAGTTTCCTGACCTTTGGCAACAGCACAGGAACATCTTTCTTCCTCCTGAGCCAAAGGCCAAGTGCGCTGGCTTGAGTTGTTTGTTAGTTCCAGTGGCTTGGTTACCAGGGTTCCATATTCTGTTCCATTGTGAGGGAGGCAGGGTCACCTTTCAGGGCCCAATGACCAAAGATCCTTGCTCACAGAAGACCTCACCAAAGACATACTGGAGGCTGAATCTCTCCTCCAATCTCACAATATACATGTGGATGTAGTAAACAGCACACCTTATTTGTCCAATCCCCATATCTTCCACTAGGCCCAACTACAAGTCTGGTCTCAGGCTCAAGGAGCCTTTCTTAGGTAAGATCCAGACTTAAGGGTCAATATTGCCCTCATCCTTTACAAAACATTTGCTTCACAGTGTCTTCTCTGCCTGCATTTTGCCCCTTGTCGAATTTTTTTTGTTTTTGCTAGTCTTGGGACTTGACCTCAGAGTGTGAACATTGTTCTTGGGCTTTTTTTAGGCTTTAGCTGTCCCACCGAGCCACAGCACCACTTGCAGCGTTTTCCATGTATGTGGTAATGAGGAATCAAACCTGAGTCTTTTTGCGTGGTAGCCAAGGACTCTACCACTAGGTCAAACACACCGGGCATCTTGCACATATTTTTGACGTCAATCTACTAGGATATTATTAGGTTTCTGTATCCTAATCACTTTTTTATTGATGATTTGCTTTGCTGTCATGTGTGAAATATGCAAGAGGGAAAAACACAGAAGAATTAGTGAAATTTAAAAAAAAGCATTACACACATAGATAAGTGTTCATTCTTTGTAGGAGAAAGGATATTTTGATATGATGATGATGACTTTATAATTACTATGTCAGCGTTGAGAGTTTGGCATAGTGGTAGAGTGCTTGCCTAGCATCCATGAAGATCTGGGATTGATTGCTCAGTATCACACAGATAGAAAATCTAGATGTGGCACTGTGGCTCAAGTGGCAGAGGGCTAGACTTGAGAAAACCCGAGGACAGTGCTCAGGCCCTGTATTCAAGCCCCAAGACTGGCAGAAAGATAAAAGAAAATAAAAATGCTTTTTACAAACTAATTCACTCACAGCATTTGCTTCTGAAATCTTCGCTTCTGCATCTTGTGAAATACCCCTTTCCCTCAACCTAGACAAGAAAAACAGTTCCATCCCATGATACACTGTGAGGCCACTGGTTAGGCTAAGAGCTAGACGTGCAGCAACACATGAGTTTTATTCTAATACTTTCCAAACTTTGTACTCAAATATGCTACCTACTTACCAACTTATGTCAGTTATCGTTATTCTATACCTTTTCTTCTTTACTACAATATTCTTACACTCCTACGTTAATCCTCTTGTACCACCCCTGAACTCTCTCATTCTTTTTTTCTATCTCTGGACCTAGAGGAGAGTCTTCCAATTGCTACACAAATGCAATTGATAAACATCCTTAATGGAAAATGTGAAAATATAAAGAAAGAGATAATAGAGGAAGACATAGCTGAACAAGCGGAAAGCATAAACAAAGTGATAAGTGAAAAAGAAGAAGCCATAAAGGAGGCCATAATAAAGGTTTTTCAAAGAAAGATGGATGAATTCATAGAATCCACAAATACAAACGTGACCAAACTCCAGCAAATGTCCAAAGAAAATAAAGCTACTGAGCTAACCACTCAAAAGGAAATCAAGGAGATAAAGAAATCCATACATGATCTAAAACAAGAGATGCAAGGCATCGAAAATGAGCAATTAGAAGCAAGGGAGATGAAAAATAAAGTAGATAGTTTTGATAGCAGGTTAGACAATGCAGAGGAGAGAATTTCCGGGGCTGAAGATAATTTAGTTATTACAGAGAATGAACAGAAAATGAGTCAATCCAAATCTAGGAAATATGAGAGAGCGCTTCAGGAGGTCCAAGATACAATTAGGAAGCCTAATTTAAGGCTAGTTGGTATTGAGGAGGGCGTGGAGAAAGAAGTCAATGGTATTGGAAATATACTTCAGGGAATCATCTCAGAGAATTTCCCAAATATCCAGAAGGGCAGGTCCATCCAGATACGAGAAGCTTTTCGAACCCCAAACAGGCCTGACCAGAAAAGAACATCCCACTGCCACATTGTGATCCGAACTGGATCAATAGAAACGAAAGAAAAGATCCTAAAGGCAGCCAGGGAAAAGGGATCAGTAACCTATAAAGGCAAACCAATCAGAATAACCCCAGATTTCAAAGCAGAGACCATGCAAGCACGAAGTGACTGGAAGCATATATGTCATGCCCTTAAATCTAATAACTACCAACCAAGAATACTGTAGCCAGCTAAGCTCTCATTCATAACTGAGGGAACAATAAAAACATTCCATTCCAGGGAAAAGCTGCAACAATATGTCGAAACAAAACCAACACTACAGAGAATTCTCAAAGATGCTCTATACATAGAAAAACAAGATAAATGCAACATAGGGAAAGAAATGGCACCTAAACAGCATACCATCTATGGACCACAAGAACTGTCAAGACACAGGCCCTACTAAAAGCTTTTAAAAATGGTAGGAACTAATAAATATCTCTCAATCCTAACTCTCAATATCAATGGACTTAACTCTCCAATTAAACGGCATAGGCTGTCTAGTTGGTTCAAAAAGCAAGAGCCATCGTTCTGCTGTCTTCAAGAGACACATCTTACCCAAAAACAATCATCTTTTGAGAGTGAGAGGTTGGAATAAACTCTATCAAGCTAACTGCCCCCATAAACAGGCTGGAGTTGCCATCCTCATATCAGATACAATAGACTTCAAACTAAAAATAGTAAGAAAAGACAAAGAAGGTTACTACATACTACTAAAGGGATCTCTCCTCCAGGAAGACATAACGATCCTAAATATTTACACACCCTTTTGAAGATTCTCAAAAGATTGAAGATTCTGCCAGTGTAAGTTAGATTCCGGCATTGATATTAAATAATGCAATGAGTAGGGATTTATATTTGAAATATCACTGTTGACAAAATCTAACACACATTTGCTTAGTATTTGCTTTTGATTTCCCAAGAAGTTCAGTACAAGCTAACATGTGTGGCATATATCGACTGGGAGAAATAATTCAGAATATGTGACTCATTTGAACAGGGGTCAGTGAAAAGATACAAAAACAGGATACCCATATTGTGATAATTTGTATCTTTTGCATATTTTGTGTTTGTTGTTAATTCTATTTGTGGTGTACATTTCTAGGTAAAAACTTTTAAAATGTTTCCATACAATTTGTTATTTCAACAGCAAAAAAAGACATTTATATGCCTGATAAAATTCATAGAATCCAAATTTTTCCATATTATTTTTTGTTTTTTCTTTTTTTTTTGGTGGGTCATAGATCTTGAACTCAGCTTGGGCACTATCCCAGAGCTCTTCAGCTCCAGGCTACCACCTTACCCTGGAGCCAAGCCCCACTTCCCATTTTCTAAAGGTAAATTGGAGATAAGTGTCTCAGGTCTTTTTGTGCCAGGATGGCTTTAAACCTTGATCCTCAGATCTCAGCCTCCTGAGTAGTTAGGATTATAGAAGTGAGCCACCACCCCATCATGTTCAGCTTTCTGGTTTTTTTTAAACAAGCCCTTTGGCTGGAACTCGGTCTGAGCACTGTCCTTCAGCTTTCCTCAAGCCTAGTGATCTTCTACTTGAGCCACAGCACTACTTCTGGTTTTTTCTGTGTATGTGGTACTGCGGAATTGAACCTTCGTCTTCATACAAGCACTCTACAACTATGCCAAACTCCCAGCCCCTCCACATTAGTTTTTATGATAGATCTTTCCATGCATCTAGGATGGCTAGAAATCCTTCTTGAGTTTCCCAAGATCAGGGAGTATAGGTGTGTCCCATCCTGTGTGGCTACATAACCATTGTTTAGGGTACAGTTCTCTCTTCATTCTATCCATCTAGAGCAATTTTCATCTTCCATGTATAATCATTAAACATTCAGCTCCTGTTCCTCTACTCCATTCTCTGGAACCATCGTGCTTTTTGGCTCTAAGGGTTTGTTGATCCTTGGAAGCTCTGGAAGGGAAAACATACCCTAGCTCTTCCTTTATGACTGCTGTATTTTTAGTTTACTGTAATCAAGATTCATCTGTAAAATATAGTAAAATGTTCTTCCTTTTCAATGCATTGTTTTTCATATTTCTATCTTTTGATTATTATCAATAGTTGTGAATGGATTCTCCACATATTTGTTCTAGTCTCTGCTTTCTCTTCCATTAGGTACAAATCTAGAAATAGAAGTGTTGGACCATATTTCTATGTACTTCTATATTTAGCACTTTTTTAGCACTCTCCACGCAATTTTTGATTGCTTTATATTCCTTACAGGACTATTCCAAAGTTCTACTTCTTCTCACTACCTTCCCAGTAATAGACTTTGAAAGTTGTTTTATTGTATGCGTGTGTGTGTGTGTGTGTGTGTGTGTTTGTCTGTGTGTATGTGGATCTTTTTGTTTAAAACTATATTTATATTAACATATTTAAAGTAATGATTTCATTGTAATTTTAATTTTTCTCATGACTGTTAATATTGAACTTCTTTCTACATTTTGAACTACTATTTCTATATATTCTTTTTAGAAAATCATCTCCAATCTCCAATTTTTTCCCTTTTTTTTGGGGTAGTGGGGAAAGTCATGGGGCTTGGATCTTGGGCCGTGAGCTCTTTAGTTTAAGGCTATTGTCCTACCCTGAGTATTGCCCCTCAGTTCTTCTGCTCACAGTTCCCTACCCCTCTTCCCATTATATACAGAACAAAGGTCATCCTCAGTCTTTTTGAAAAAGTAAAACATACAGTAAATTTGTAGTATAAAACAGCAAGAAATAAATTTCTTGCCAGGTGCAGTGACTTCTACCTGTAATCCTAGCTACTCAGATATCAGGCTGATATCTAAAGATTTGGTTCAGCCAGCCTGCGCATTAGAAAGTCTATGAGACTCTCATCTACAGTTAACCACTAGAATATGGGAAATGGCACTGTGGCTTCATCAGTAGGGTGATAGCCTTGAGTTGAAGAGCTCAGGAACAGTGCCCAGGCCCAGAGTTCAAGCCTTACAAATCCCCCAGCCAAAAAAAAAGAAAAAAAGTTTCTTCCCCAAGTGATTATTATGCCATATTCTCACAGTACCAGCATATGTCATCATATAATGTAGTTCCTTTTCAATGGAATAATTCCATTTATAACCTAAATCTACTCCCTCGACTTATTTTTGTCGATACCACAATTGCTCTCCCATGATATGCCACAAGCCATTAAACATTTTATGGTGGGTAATTGGAAAGGAGTGTCATGGAATTTTGTGCCAGGCTGGCTTTGAACCATGGTCCTCAGATCTCAGCCTCCTGAGTAGCTAGGATGACAGGCGTGAGCCACCAACACCTGGCTTGCCTTTTTATTTTTTTGTGGGTCTTGGGACTTGAACTCTGGGCCTAGGCACCATCCCTAAGCTTTTCAGGTCAATATTTCATGTAAGTCTAAACATTTAAGTAAAGGAATACAATTCCAACAAAAAAAGAATAAAATTCCAGACATTGTGTGTTTATAACTCAGTGCTAATTACTTGATGAAAATGTGCCATTCCAGAAGCTGGTGTCATTTGATGATGTAGCTGTGGATTTCAGCTGGGAGGAGTGGCAGCATCTGGACAATGCTCAGAGGACCCTGTACAGAGATGTAATGCTGGAGACCTACAGCAACCTGGTGTACTTAGGTGAGCAAAAGTCAAATTCACTTGCAAGGTCAAGTGCCTTGTTATTTTGCAGTTACGTGAACGTTTATCAAACTTTCAATACTATTTAAATGAAAGATTCCAGGCCCTGAGAATTATCATTACTTTCTAAAGAAAACCTAAGGTAATTTTGTACTCATTCTTCAGGATACATTCAGGATACTTTGACAACAGTACTAAATTATGTTTCCTCTAATGGAGATGACATTCCAAACTTACACAGTAATTGTAAGTGGATAAACCATCCAGAACAGAATATATATCATTATTGGAAATAGGATCTACAAATCACTAAACAGTGAGTTTATAATGGAAACCTGGCACTAGGTGCAATTTTTCATGCCTGTAATCTTAAAATATTCAGGAGGAAGAAATCTAAGAATTCTAATTTGAAGCCAGCAATGGCATAAAAATTGCCATGAAACTCAATAACTCCAAGTAAACCCACAAAAATGTTAGTGGAGTGTCAAGAGTTTGACTTTGTTGTTGAGTGCTTGCCTAGCATGCATGAAGACCTATGCATGTAAGTGGAGCTGGGACTCAAACTGGTATTTTTCTAGCCTTGAGCAAGACAGCTAAGTTTATGCCATAGAAAATGAATCCAGAGCTGGGGAAGAGTCAACCATGGAGCCAGTGAGAAATGAGAAAAAAGATTTAATACATAACATGTGAGTAGGATGTCTGCGAACTTAAAGCAATGATGACACAGCATAAGCAATAATTCTCTACTGTTTCTAATTTACAGGGCACTGTGTTCCCAAACCTGTATTAATTAACAAGCTAGACCACTGTGCAGAACTCTGGATAGGAAATTCCTCTGACAAGAATATCACAGGTGAGTGAATGCAACTTCATATTGATGTTGGAGCCTGAGCCCCATTGGTAAGTTCATGTTGTGTTGTACTGAGCAATAATATTCTTAGTTACCCTAAATCCTGTGTGGAACCTATGGAATTCTTTGTGAATGAATCAAGAATCATTTTCTTTTCCCAAGCCTATGATTGGTCTCAGGGCCTGAGCATGGTCCTTGGGTTTTCTCAAGGCTAGCTCTCTACTTCTTGAGTCATAGCACCACTTCTGGCTTTTTCTTTGTATGTAGTACCAAGGAACTGAACCAGGTCTTTGTGCATGCTAGCCCAAACCCCCGGCACCAAGAATCATAGGGTGATATGACGAATTCTATGTGGCAGTAGAGTTAAAGTTAGATTTCTCTGTAGAAATCACTGTGAAACAAAATAAAATGAGAAAGCCATGAGCCCGTGGCTCATGCCTGTAATCCTAGCTACTTAGGAGGCTGAGATCTGAGGATCAAGGTTCAAAGACTGACCTATCACAAAAACACCTTAGACTCTTCTCTCCAATGAACCAATAGAAAATGAGAAGTGGGGTTGAGGCTAAAGACATAGGGCAGTAGCCTTGAGCTGAAGAGCTCCGGAAGAACAACCAGGTCTAGAATTCAAGTCCCATGACCGCAAAACAAGAAAGAAAGAAAGAAAGAAAGAAAGAAAGAAAGAAAGAAAGAAAGAAATTTCATTTGTTTAAAACTAAGACTATAAATGATTGAGCAAACAAGGAATAAGTCAGGGCATTATTCTCTGATAAGGATAATATCTTTATGCTGGTAGGAAGAGACTGGTATTCAGAACAAGACCTTTCCACCAGAAATTGAGCCTAGTGGTAGAGTGCTTGCCTAGCATGCAAAAAGACACAGGTTTGATTCCTTATTACCACATACATAGAAAAAGCCAGAAGTAATGACTTCATTGGTAGGGTACTAGTCTTGAGAAAACCCAAGGACAGTGGTTAGGTCCTAAGTTCAAACCCAGGAATGGAAGGAAAAAAAAACAACAAAGTTTCAATCAACATAAGAAAATTAACTAGACAATGAGCTGGGGATTTTCTGGTCTTCCATGGTTCTGAGGGACAGGAGTGTTAGAAAAGGAATTTTTAGAAGACTTCAAATGGAAAGAAACAAATTTCAAAATTCCCACAAATACCTAAATTGAGACTTTAGTGAGAAGTTGTAACTGAAGGGATATAGGTGTAAGACCTTACTCTCAAGAATCGTTCTTCCTTGGATCAAAGGCAAACAGACATATAAACCAAACTTGTGGCCGCTGAATCTAGAAAAAATTCGTGTTCCTCACTTAATGGTTAATAAGCAAACAGCATTGAAACTGGGTAAGGTAATCCTATCTGTTACTCAGGACCTGAGACTCTTATCTGTACTTAACTCTAGAAAAGAGTATGTGGGGCTGTAGCTCAAGGATAGGGGTTATAGTCTTCTGCTGAAGTGTTCAGGGACAGGACCGAGGCCTATGAACTACAAAAAAAAGAAAAGAAAAGAGAAGAAAGTTTTGAAAAGATGCAAAACAGCACAGTATTTAGATTATTTCTCAAAAATAAAAGAAAGGCAGCTATTCCTCAATGTATAAACAAAACAGTATTTGAAAAAAAAAACAGCTGCAGGTATATTGTAGGTAGTACTCAGCTTAAAACTGTAGCAATACATAGATGGGTAATTTCAATAAATATTTCCTGTGATATAAAAAGAGAACTAAAACACAGAAAAACATTATTGGTCATTGTAAAATATCATTTTCTTAATATGTTAGGGAGAAAAGCATATATTTCTCACAAATCAATTTCCACTTTTATATTTTAAAATATCTAACACTTAGGATGGGAAAGTAAAGTCATTACCTTTACAGTAAGGAATATTTGTATCTCATGTATGTTTGTGTCTTTTTTTCTATGACTCATTTTAGATGTCCAGGTAATGGAAAATGTGTTCAAGACCTGCCAGGAAAGTCCACATGAATGTCTTTGTGAAGTAGCAGTTGCAAGTAGTATCGAAGTGGAGGAAAACGTGAGATTAGCAACAACTTTAAATTTGAGCTCTACACATAATCCAGAGCTGATTAGTAATAACGGTAACAACTTAGGGGTGAGGACTGAGGAGTTCATTAAGTGTCAGAACATGCTTCTGTCTCCTAAGCCTGATGAGATGCATGCTGCATATAGATCTCGTATGTCTCCTGTTCTTAAAAAATCCATCGGCTATTCAGAGCATTTTATTCATGATTGTGACAGTCCAAAAGATCTGCAGTATCATAATTCTGTTCTCCCTGCCCAAGAAATTCTTCAGGGAGGGAGGAAAACTGCTAAATGTACTGTGTGATGAAAAATATTGTACTTAACACTGACCATCACTACACATCTGAAAATGTACACAGGAGAGAATCCTCATACATGTAGTGAATGTGAGAAATCTTTCAGTAATGAAATACGCCTTACAATACCTCAGAGCAAATATCCTGAGATATGTGATGCGTACATCAAGTGTGAAAATTAATTTCTGAGAAGTCAGACCTGACGCTCCAACCTCGATCTCCAAGAGAAGACAAACCTTATGAATATGAGGAACGTAATAAAATTTCTACCCAGAATTCAGCAATCAGCACACATCAGAGATCTCACACAGAAGAGAAATCTTATGAATGGGATAAATGTGGGAAGACTTTTAGACTGAAATCATACCTCACTTTGCACCAGAGAAGACACACAGAAGAGAAACCTTATGAATGTAACAAATGTGAAAAGTCTTTCACCCAGAATATACACCTTCGATTTCATCAAATAACACACACAGGAGAGAAATCTTATAAGTGTAATGAATGTGGAAAGTCTTTCCAAGGGAAGGGAAAACTTCGTGTTCATCAGAGAATACACACAGGAGTGAAACCTTATGAATGTAACCAATGTGTAAAGTCTTTCCGACAGAAATCTTCCCTCAAATTGCATCAAAGAACACACACAGGAGAGAAACCTTATGTGTGCAACAAATGTGGAAAGACCTTCAAGTGGAAGTCATATCTTGATGGGCATAATAGAACACACACAGGAGAGAAAACTTATGCATGTAGTGAATGCGGAAAGTCTTTCAAATGGAAGGTAAAACTCCATGTTCATCAGAGAATATACTCAGGAGAAACACCTTATAGTGTAACATATGTGGAAAGTCCTTCACACAGAAGCCAAACCTCAACATGCATAAGACAATTCAAACAGGAGAAAAACCTTATGAAGGTAACCGATGTGGAATGTCTTTCAAATGGAAGTCTTCCCTCAAATTGCATCAGAGAACACACACAGGAGAGAAACTGTACGAGTGCTTCAAATGTGGTAAGACCTTCAGATGGAAGTCACATTAAAGGAGGCATAACAGAATTCACACATATTAGAAACCCTAGGAATATAACCAAAGTTGAAAGTCTTTCGTGCAGTATTCACCCTTCAGGAAGCGTAAGAGAGTTCACACATATGAGAAGCCTTAGCAATGTAATAAATAGGAAAGACTTTTTAGTCTTTGGAAGAAAACTCAGCTTGTGTCACAGAACCAACACAAGATAAAACCCTTAATGAATGTAGCAAATGTTCAGTCTTTTCCCCAGAAGGCACAAGTCAAGATTTATCACTAAACACCCACAGGATAGAATCCTATGAATAAAATGAAAGGGAAATTTTTTTGAAGAACTCATAGTTGAGTTTGCATGATACCACACAGACACAGGATAAAAATCGTATGAATATAAGAATATGAAAAATCCATCATGAACGCATGACTAAGTATAAAATGCACATAGGAGAGAAAAACCTTATGAATATTACAAATGTGGAAAGTGTTTGACCTGGAAGGCATACTTCTGTGTTCATCACAAACCTGATTCCCATAGAAGAAAAGAAAACTAATGAATAGAACAAATGTGCAATGACTTTTAATCAGAAGTCAGTCTTCAGTACATTTCAGAACATACACAATAGAGAAATTCTGAGTAATGAAAAACATTTAGCTATATATAGAATCTCTGTATATGGGAGCATTAGGGTAAGTCTTCTAAACAAAGTCAACCTTCAGCAAGCATTAAGAGCACTCACAGAAGAAATAATAGCATGTAGGAAAACCTTTGTCAGAAACCTCTAAAAGCTGACTGTGTGGCTTAGTGGTAGAGTGCTAACCTATCAAGGATGAAGGCCTGGGTTAGATTCCTCAATACTACGTGAAAAGAGCAAGCCAGAAGCAGCACTGTTGTTCAAATGGTAGAGTGCTAACCTTGAGCAAAAGTAGCTCAGGCCCTGAGTTCAAGCCTAAGGATTGGAGAAAGAGAGAGAGAGAGAGAGAGAGAGAGAGAGAGAGAGAGAGAGAGAGAGAGAGAGAGAGAGAGAGAGAGAGAGAAAGAGAGTGACAGAAAGAGAGAGAGAGAAAAGAGAGAGACAGAAAGAGAGAGAGAGAGAAAAGAGAGAGAAACAGGAACTTCTAAATTTTACAGAGATAGAGAAGGAGAGAGAGAAGGAGACAGAAACTAATTTCTAAACTTTACAGTCTTTCTATTTCCTTACAAATTCGTCTATGTCATTCTTTCTGACAGAAGCACAGAATTCCATTGTGTAAAAATACCATATTTGATCTACTCATCAACTGACGGGCATCTGGGTTGGTTCCATACCTTTGTTATTGTAAATAGTGCTGTGATAAATGTTATTGTTCTAGTGAATTTAGTGTGTCCTATCTGGACGATTGGCAAGTAGTGAAATTGCTGGATCACAGGGGAGCTCTATGTTTAGTCTTTTTGGGATACTGCCATAGTGCTTTCCATAGTGGTTGAACGAATTTGCAATCCCACCACAGTGTAGTAGTGATCCCTCCTGGCCAGATCCCCTCCAGCATACGTTATCAGATTTCTGGATCTTGTCCATTCTAACTGGAGTGAGGAGGAAAAGGGAAAGAGGAACTGAAACTTTCTCTCCTTACAGATGACATGATTCTGTATTTAAAGAAACCTATAGACTCTACTCCGAAGCTGCTTGAGCTGATATAAAACTTTGATAAGGTAGCAGGGTATAAAATTAACCCTCAATGTCAACTGCCTTCCTATATGCCAACAAATGAGAGGAATGAGGCAAGAATCAGGATAGCAACTCATTTTGCTATCAAAGAAAATAAAATACCTAGGAATTAACTTAGAATGTAAAGCACCTTTTTGATGGAACTATAAACCCTGGAGAAGGAAATTAACGCAGAACTGAGGAAATGCAAAAACCTATGCTCCTGGTTTGGAAGAAGTAATATTGTAAAAATGGCAATCTTGATAAGGACTATCTACAAATTCAGTGCAAGATTCATCAATATGCCAATGTCATTCTTTAAAGAAACAGAAGAGGAAATCCAAAATTTCACTTGGAATAATAAAAGACCCCTTATAGTCTGTCTTCTGGCATGATACATAATGTTTAATCTCACCTTCTCCACCAAAATCTCACCTTTCTCATTGAGACATAGGTGGCCCTGTTTACTAGCAGCAAAGGCTCAAACGCGCAGTTTCAGGTGTCACCACTGCCTCTGTTACTGGGTAGATCCAACTCTGTCATCGATTCTGTGGTCTGCTCTGGGAGTCTTGGTCACAAGTTGTTCTGTGGCATCTGCTGCCAGCCTGTGCCTATTTGCTTCCTTTTCCTCCAGCAGCCTACAACAGGGAATGAAGTTCACTCGCGGATGCTCTCCTTCATATGCAGGGCAGGATGAGCCCAACCCTCCCTCATCTCCCTCTTCCAATTTTTGGGAAAAAATATGCTGGCAGAAGTCCTCAGGTGTGGCGCATGGCTGATCCACACTTTTAATCCAGGCTGGTCAGGAGGCTGAGATCTGAGTATGGAAGTTCCAAGTCACCTAGAACAGGAAAGTCTGATAGATTCTTACTACCAAAAACAAAAACAGCTGGGAATGGAATTTGGGCTCAAGTGGTAAAGGGCTGGTCTTGAGTACAAATGCTTAGTGCCCAGGCCCTGAGGCCAGGCTCCAGCACTGCCAACAACCTCACTTTAGTGAGATTTTAGCTTTATCCATGTAGGCACATCTCACTGGAATCTTTGCTGGTAGAGATAGTCTTCATAATTTTGTCTCAAGGTAAAGGTCCTCCTGGGGTAGTACACAAAAGGTGTCATGGAGAGAGGAGCCCCACTTGCTCCCGGTTTGAAGATGGCATATGTCAAGCCAGCATGGAGTTGGCACATCAGTCTTTTTCCTAGCACCACCTACCAGTGAATGTCAAATGACATTGATTGTTGTGGGATTGTGTGATTGAAGTGCCCCATTAAGGGTAGTGTTAGCACATCCAAACTTGGATACCAGGAATGCTGAAATCTCAAAGCTAAGATTTCTGTTGGCTACAGAAATGCTGGTGTGTCTGTTATTCACTAAAAGTTCAGGTGCAAAGATTCTGAAGCTTGATGCCATGTGTTTATTCCATTTAGTAAAATTATTTTAATGCACTGTATAAGTTAAAACATTTGATAAGAGTCAGGGGTAGTGAAAACATTGTCCTTGAATTCAGGTGTCTGGCAGGGTAATGGGGGGGGTGTTGGTGGCTGGGACTATGAAACTGGAGCTGCTATCAAACCATGGATCATGTTCCTCTTTGTCTTGGAGAAATGACTCCAAAGATGAAATTTGAATGGTGAGGAAAAGATGATGATGTACTCAGGAAATTTCTCCTAAACAAATGCTCATGTGGAAGTGGGATGGGGGCTGGGCATGTCTGAGGCAGAGCTTAAGGGGGCTTCTCATGGCGTTGAGAACGTTCCTTGTGACTTCAGGCATGCAGCAGGGTGCTTTAGATGACCATTGTGAGATGGATGGAATAAGACTGGAGACAAGATGAATGCTGGGATCTTGCAATGCTCTTGCATGAGTGGCTGGTGGCTCACCTGAAAGAACTAGTTATGTCTAAAAAAGAAATCAGGAATTTGTTTTGATTAGATAATACCTGAAATCCGAGGCATATTCAGGATCCTGATCTTAGTATTGTGGTTTAAAACCAACCCAGCAAAGGGAAAAATGCATGAGACTCATACTCCCAGTTTAGAGCAAGAACAAAGATTGAAGTAGAGCTGTGGCTCAAGAGCTAGAGTGCTACCTTGAGCAAAGAACAGCTAAGAAAAAGGTCTAGGTTTTGAGTTCAAGGCCAGGAATGAAAGAAGGAAGGTAAAAAAGAGAAGTATGTGAGGAAGGGAAATATATAAAAGAAAAAGAGAAGGAAGTAGAAATTTAAAACTAGAGAATATTTAAAAGTCATCAGTCCTTCTAAGAAAAGTGTTGGAGTATGGGTTCTATATGTGGTGAACTGGAAGCCCAGCAGTGACTTGTTAACCAAAGAGTCACCATGATGAGCAAAGGATAGAAATCTGCATGAGCCTCTTAGCGGATGGAGTGACAGAAGAGAACCTCAGCTCCCATCCCATAGTTAGAAGTATATAGAGATGGGGAAGTTGGCATCACCTTGATGTCATTGTGTCCATGGAGACTGGAAGCCATGGCTCTGTGAAAGCACAATGTTCTGGTTACTGAGCTGAGAGGCTGAGGAGAGCCAGGTCCTGGCCATGAAGAAATCAGAGTGGCAGCAGAGCAACTCTGCTGCAGTGTGTGCCTGCTTGGCTGTTCTTATTCTGTGGTGGATCAGGCCGGAGCGGGTGATAGTAACTGTTTTGTGGTCACAAGCCCTTCACCAAGAGCTTCCTCTGGGATCCTCATAAGCTAGAGGGTGGCTGGTGGTGGGATGTGTGTGGGGTGGAAGTGACAGAGGGATGGACGCATGGCAAGGTGGGTGAAGAGATGAGAGGAATGATGAGAGCCCAGTTCATTGGTTTCCAAGGTTAATGGGTGGGAGGTAGAGAGGCATGATGGAGGAAGGATGGAGGCAGGGGAAGGTGCTGACAGATTGAGGCCATCTGTCGTGCCAGCCTGGCCATCATCTGAAGCCCATAGGCAGCTTCCTGATCCTTCACTTAGTCCTGCTCCTTGTGGAGGGAATGTCACGTGTACCCAGAGCTAGGGGTGGGGCAATGTTAGTAGCACCTGGAGAACCATTGGCCTCTACCTGGGTGGGGGGTGGTTATGGCTCCCATGCTGGGTGGCCTGATAGCTATGGAACAGATCTCTCCTTAGATACCACAGTCAGTGGCTGCTCTCCATCTAGGGTTAGGGCACCTGCTCAGCCATCAGGACACCCCATGCAGGGCAGAGGCCTACAATTCAGATGGCAGCACAGGGGTGAAGATGATCTCACCGTAGCCCTAGTTACATGGCTGTCCCTGCATGCAGGACAGGATGAGCTGGGGGAAGATGTTCTCTGTGTTTTTCTACAGCCTATCCCGGCCTCTTCTTGTGTCTGATTAGACCAAGAGAGTACCAGGTTCCATCTCATAGTCCTGGTTCTTTTTCTTTTACAGTCATGAGGCTTGAACTCAGGTCCTGGGTACTGTCCCTGAGCTATTTTGCTCAAGGTTGATGCTCTACCATTTGAACCATAGTACCATTTCCAGCTTTTCCTTTTCATGTGGATCTCTGATATGTCCAGTTCTGTGCCTGCAGGGAGGCACTCACCCCACAGACAGAGCCACCTCTGCCGTGACTGTGACTGCCCACAACCCTCACACCCACTCCTTGCACACCCCTCGACTCCGGTTTTAGCTCCTCTTGGACTGGGTGTCCAGCCTACCCCTTCCTACACTCACAAAGGGTCTACAATTGTCTTCCCAGGGTCCTTTCTTCTGCCAGCCAGAGTACAGACTGTGCACATCTTGACGATCACTGAGCTCAAAGCCAAAGGCTGAGATGAAGAAGGGGGTGACCCAGTAGCTGCACAGGGCCCATGGATCATCCTGTGCATCCCCCAGCCTGTGACTTCCCCTACCCCCTTGGCAGGGAAGCTCCATGCCCACATCCTGATCCCTGGTCCCCTCCAATTCCATTCTCCCTTGGATTTTGCAGACTGTCTACCATCAGGATCTAAAATTCTATTCATCACTTTATGTCCTTATCACTGATTTGCTACTTGGGCAGGATCTCCCGGTGCCTGGAGAGTGGGCATGTCATGTACTCTCTGTGGAGAAGTTGCCCCAGGAGAAGAAATATGCACTTCATGTGAGTGTTGGACAGGGCAGGAGGGCTCCCTAGGATCAGAAGCCACAGGAGGGGTGCAGATGGGGGAATGCTAGGGGCCCCAGGGGACAGTGGGAGTTAGGGCACAGTTGGTTCCTTCTGCAGGGTTGACACCGCTTCACAAACCCAACAGAATGAGGTTCACATTCCAGACGTCAGAGACAGTGCAGATTGCCAATGGGCGCAGGGGTCACTGTCACCCGCAGATGCTGGCTGCATGCTGGGATGCACGCAGAGATGTTTTCAAGATCAGGTAATGAGGATGTTGCAGGGTGTAACCATTCTTTTCAGATGGCTCTCTAGCTCTCTTGAGCTTCATCTCTATCTTTGGCTTTTTCTTGGCAATTAACTGGAAATGAGAGTTTCATGGACTTTCCTTTCTGGACTGGCTTCAAACAGAAGCTATGCACAGTTTTCAAACCATACCCTACTGAAGAAGGGAAGCTTGATCTGGTGCTTAACTGGGTTGCACTTTGGCTCCGTGCTGTGGTGCTATAAATCTGATGGGATGTTCCAGACTGAGAAACAATCACATGGCTTTGTGTTTGGCATCCAGACAAGTGAGTGCATGTCTTAGCTGTCAGCCAATACAGAGGAGAACATGAATAAGTGGGTGGAAAGCATCTGTCAGACCCCTGTCTGGGGGAAGGCGGGGAGAACATAGGAAGGTAGATACCATGCCTGTGGTGGGGCCAAAAAAAGGGTAAAAGAGGCAAAGGAACCAGCTGCTGGTAGCTCAAGACTGTCATCCTAGCTACTCAGGAGTTTGAGATCTGAGGATCACAATTCAAAGCCAGCCCAGGACAGAAACTCCATGAGACTCTTATCTGCAATAAACTACTGAATGCAAGAAGCTCAAGCTCAGTGACAGCATCCAGGCCTAGCGTTCAAAACCCAGGACTGGCAGAAAAAAGTATCAAAGGACAAGAAGCTGGCCAAAAGTTAGAGGGACTCTATCTTGACAAACAATACAATGGTAAGTTGTACTCAGAAGACTTGCACAAAATCTGGAAATGCCTGAGACCTATCTATGTATGTTTCCTGTTTGTGTAAATACATATGTTTATGCATTTATATATTAGTATAGAGAGACAGATCAATACATATGACTATACATATATACATAGCCAGACACTTATGGGTGGGTGGTATACTGTGTGAGAGTTTGTGTTTGTGTTTTGTGGATGGCTATCTCTGTTTAAGAAAGATAGAAAATATGTAAATATCTTTAAAAAAACTTGAAAAAAAATATAGAGAGACATAAGCTCTTGAGGGAATCTGAAGTGACAAGATTATTCACAGGCACGTTTATCCTTATGGATTCCTCAGCAAGTTTTAATTTTTTTCATTATTTTCTTTCTTTTTTTGAACCAGTGCTAAGGATTTCTCTCAGGGACCAGGTGCTGCCAATTACTAATTTTCTCATGGCTGGTACAAGAGGAACTGAGCCACAGTTCCACTTTTGCCTTATTTATTCGTGCTTAACTGAAGATAAAGATTTCTATCAGTGACTTTCTTTCAGGGGCTGGATTCTAACGAGGGTCCCCAGACCTCAGGCTTCTCTATAGCTACAATTAACAATATGAGAACCCAGCACTGGGTTCCAATGCACAGGGCAAGAAATTGAGTGAATCTCTCAACTCCAATTAGCTATAATAAGCTAGAAGTGAAAGACCAATACCTTTGAGGAAAAGATGCTGAGGGTTATCACACAGGCCCTATGAGTAAGCCCTAAACCCTGTACACATGTGTGCATGCACACATTGGCAGATACACACACATGCACACACACAATATTTCAGGCAATATTGTATTTTGAATTAATATCCAAAGATTGGACAACAGGATAGCAAGTAATAAAATCTGTTTTTCTTGTCTACATTGAGGGAAAGGGATAAGTCACAAGATGCAGAAGCGAAGAATTCAGAGGCAAATGCTGTGAGTGAATAACTTGTAAAAAGCACATTTCTTTTCTTTTCTTTTCTTTTGTTTTTTCTGCCATTCCTGGGGCTTGAACTCAGGGCCTGAGCACTGCTCTTGGCTTTTCCCAAGTCTAGCCCTCTGCCAC
This sequence comes from Megascapheus bottae, assembly GCA_024803745.1. NCBI lineage: Eukaryota > Metazoa > Chordata > Mammalia > Rodentia > Geomyidae > Megascapheus > Megascapheus bottae. The sequence continues at coordinate 3,771,986 of JANJXV010000052.1, read as the reverse complement.
TTGAGCCACATTGCCATATGATTTTTATATCTGTGTGATATTAAGGACTCAAACCTAGATCTTCATGGATGCTAGGCAAGCACTCTACCACTGGGCCAAAGTCTAAACCCCGATTAAGTATTTATAAATAGTCATCATCTTCATATCAAAATATCCTTTCTCCTACAAAGAATGAACACTTATCTATGTCTGTAAGACTTTTTTTATGTCACCAATGCTTCTGTGATTTTCCCACTTGCATTTTTACAGATGACAGCACAGATATTCATCAGGAAGAAAAATAGATTAGGATACAGAAACCTAACAACGTCCTAGTAGATTGAAGTGAAAAATATGTGCAAGATGGCCTGGGTCTTTCATCTATTTGTAGAGTGCTTGGCTACCACACAAAAAGAGTCCGGTTTGATTCTGCAGTACCATATACATAGAAAACTCTGGAAGTGGTGCTGTGGCTTGGTGGGACAGCTATAGCCTAAAGAAAGCCTAAGAACAATGGTCAGGCTCTGAGGTCAAGTCCCAGGACTAGCAAAAAAATGTGCAAGAGGCAAAATGCAAGCTGAGAAGGCACTGTGAAGCAAAATGTCTTGTGAAGGCTAAGGGGAATAGTGACAGTTAAGTTTGGATCTTAACTAAGAAAGGCTCCTTGAGCCTGAGACCAGGCTAGCACTTACGCCTAGTTAATGACTTGGGATTTGAACAAAAAGGTGTGCTGTTTACTACATCCATATGTGAGGTGGGAAGGGAGATTCAGCCTCCAGTATGTCTTTGGGGAGGTGTTCTGTGAGCAAGGAGCTTTGGTCATTGGGCCTTGAAAGGTGACCCTACCTCCCTCACAATGGAACAGAATATGGAACCCTGGTAACCAAGCCACTGTATGTGACAACCAGCTCAAGTCAGCTCCCTTGGCCTGTGGCTAAGGAGGAAGAAAGATGTTGCTGTGCTGTTGCCAAAGGTCAGGAGGCTCGGATCTCAGGCATGAGAGATATGGATGTCTCACTTGAAGAAGTAGATGCTGGATCAGGGCCAAGACAAAATTCCAGTATATCAGGCATTTCTCTAGGAAGAAAGCCAGGAAACTCCAGGGAAACTCAGATGAGGTATTTTGAGAGGAAACCTATTTGAACCCATCATCCTGCCCACAAACCACAACATTCTTGTGTGCTTTCAAGTGACTATACTGAGATTAGAGTATGTCATTTCCAATCTACTCTATACCAATTCCTCAGTGTGAAGTGTGGTCCCATTCCTACGTTTGAAATATCCACTGTTTTGCCAATACAGTGTGATGGTAAGTCAGCTCAGACTCTGAATGAGCCTTGTAACCTATGGATCCTGGAGGAAGGCCTGTTGGAGATGCTGCTGACAAAGCTGATCCCTGCCTACCAGAGAGGTGATCTCTTTTATGTGGGAAACTTCCTGCACAATTTCAAATAGTGGAGGACAATGTAGTAGTTGCTGGAAATTCTCTTGAAAAAGTGAGTGTTCCCCCTCCAAACCCATGTTTGCTCACCACTCCTGGCCAAGTCTTGGAATACTTGGCTCCTCTCTGAGCCTGTTTGTTTCACGGGGGTGTTCACAGGGGAGCTAAGCATGATAAAAGTGCACAAACTACTTTATTATGACTGGGACACCATGCCATTTCATTTCACTCACAAGCTACTGGAGTCTCAACAGTGTGCTTACTGAGAAGTTGGATTTCAGGCATGAGTAAGTGGCTCCCAACTGCAGCCCTCACCTAGGTGACATCCTAGGAAATCCCATTTCCCAGTAAGAAATGAGGTGTCAGTACTAATGGCGGAGGCCTGTGAAATACTGGAGTCAGAGGAAAAGCTGGGGGCTGAATCACTTTTGAGCCATCAGGGAGGGATTGTGATAGCTTTGCCTGTTAGAACCTGAAAGCATTTACATTTTGTTGTGTGGTCCAGTGCTGACACTTGAAACTGAACCCAGGTCTAAATGCCATCCGTTTGGTGTTCAAAAATTAGCACTGTACCATTTGAGTCATAGGTCAAGTTCTGGCTTTTTGCTGCCTAATTGAAGACAAGGGCCTTTAGACTTTTACTGACTAGACTGGCTTTCCACTGTGATCTTCAGAGCTCAGCCTGCTGGGTGGCTAAGATTAGAGCAATGAGCATTTAGTTCTTTATGTAGAACATTCACTTATTGATTTATTTAGAGCATTTACTTAGTTAATTTAAGGTGCGTTTACTTTGGACAGATGCATAGAGGCCTCTCTCAGAAGCTTCTGGAAGTGGGGTGTAAAAGTCATCCTGTTCTCGAGTGTCTCTTACACCCCTCCCAGCACATAAGTGCACATCTCTGCAGGATAGCCACAACATTAGAATCCTGCAAGAAAGGGGCTTTGGTAAAAGGCTCAGGATGGAGAGAGAAGGCTCTCACTTTCCTTGTACCGAATGTGCCCACAGCATCATGTGTTCCATCTATACGATGTGAATGTACTTCTACCCCAGTGATTTCTACGAGTTCAAGAACTGCCACACCCTGACACAACTCAAGCTCTATATGAGGCTCCACATGTCGGCTTTGGACCTGCTCTTCTAAACACAAACTTTTTGACCAGCTGGAGGAATATGTGACCAGTAAGACCAAGAAAAAGTAGAAGTCCTGGTGTGGGTGCCTCAGAACCTGTGAGTAGGAAGCCCATGTGGTCTAGATATTGGTTGGCCCTTACGTCTACAGAGCTTGGCAAAATGCCCTTTATGGCTGGTGTCAGCCAGGTAATGTCTGTCCTCTGAAAGGACTCGGGAATAAGCACTCATTAGAAAGACCCTACACCTCCTCAGTGTTCAGTCCAAACTCCAGTTCTACAGGTTCCTCCATTAGATCCTCATGGAAGTTGAGTGACACTTCAACTTGCAGAGTCCACTCTGTCCACTCTGTACCTATTTCCATTCTTAGGTTTGGGTCATCGTGTAAGAGCTCATCCTGAACTCCGGATGAAAAACCCACCAATGGAGCTGGTGACTGATGGAGACTGAGAATCATCACTGCACTCCAGAAACCATGGGCCTTCTGTAGAAATTACCAAACAGGTTTAGAGTCCTATGGATATACCTTTTGCTCTGAACCCCATGTGTGACACAGTTGAACCTGCAGATACTATGGAGGAAGAAAAAGAGCAGCCAGATTTCCTTCCGTTTCCTTTCACACTCCACCCAGAGTCAGTCCATCTGAGTCAGAGTAACACTCCACTTATTGTGCAAGCTGAAGGGGCACACGCTGGGCTCATGGAAAATGTCCCCATGGGAAGCAGCAAGTGTACTCTCAATACTGGATTCATTGGAGGAAAATGAATCCATCCTCACAGAATATCCAGACCCATCCATCTCACTAAAAGAGACTCAATCTCCATTCGACAAACCAGAATCCATCCCCCTCTTAACTCAGGAAGGACATTCTGTTTCTCATGAGGAAGGAGACCCTTCTGAGGACTCGGAAGTAGAATTACTGTCTGAAGGCAACTTGGAGGCCAGTCTGGATTTAGAGCTTCCCTGTCCCCTTCCTAAAAAGACGTCTCTTTATCTTGCTCTCATGATTCTTGTCAAGTATTCATTGTATTTACTTTGCTAACTATTAAACTCTCATTGTTAATATTATGGTGTGCAGTTCTTCAGTGCTTATTATACTGTGTTTTATTTTCCACTTATAATGTGAGACCTCAGACACATAGGTCCTGGGTGGGCCAAAAACCAGACAGGTCTGGTCCCATAGAAGACAACCTTACTGGATATTCAGGGAACTATGAAATGCATGGAATCACCAGGAATCCAGGCCAGGCCTCCATGGAAAGACAAGTCAGCTACCAAAGCTTAAGGACAGAGCAGATGCCTGGAAATGTGTTTTGTCAATCGGGAGAAGTGCCAGAGTAACTGTAATATTATGTGGGACTCTGTTCTGTGAGTTCAAGTCTGATTATATATCCATTGTGCTTTGTACAAATATTTAAGAAAATTAAAACTCCACAATAGCATCAAAAATCTACTTTGGCTTTTAATGTTGCCTAGTTGTAGAGTGCTCGCCTAGTATACAAGAAGACCTTGATTCAATTCTTCGACACTGCATACACAGAAAAAGCAGATGGGGCACTGTTGCTCAGGTGTAAGAGTGCCACCCTTGAACAAATGTGGCCAAGGACAGTTCCTGGTCCCTCAGGTCAAGCCCAGGACTAGCCAAACAAGAAATCATACCATTTTCCACACATTTGGAAATAAATCTGTTTTATCTAACCCTACTTCTTTTTTGCCAGTCCAGGGTGTGTGCCACCAAGCCAGACTACTGGCCCCCAACCTTACTATTTTTAATCATTTAATTTTTTTACATAATCATATTTCATGCTGTCTGTATTAATACCATAAACAGTATGCTTAGTGTAATAATGTTAAAGGTAAAACATAAGAAATTAATAACTAAAATTCCTTTTATATTAGTTTTATAGCATTACTACAATTTTATGAGAAAAATTACTTAGAATGTTTATTTTAGAGTTCAAGTAATCCATTTTGATAAATATATCAACCTACATCATTTATTTGAACACATTTTAAACTATTTTTTTCAGGAATGAAAATACATATATATTTGTTGTAAATGAAATTTATGACTTGGTGGGAAGGGAAAGAGAAAACGGGGGAGTGGGTAACAGTGTTTACAAGAAATGTACTCATTACATATGTAACAGCAATCTCTTTGTATATCACCTTGAACAACAAATTTTTTGAAAAGTACAATAAGTTTAAATGTCTACTTTGGGCAGAATTTTTTTGCCAGTACTGGGCTTAGACTCAGGACCTGAGCACGATCCTTGTTTTTGTTTTTGTTTATTCTTAAGGCACAATTTCTATCACATGTGCCACAGCACCACTTTTATCTTTTTTTATCAATGTTGTGCTGAGGAATTGAACTTGGGTCTTCATTCATGCTCGGCAAGAACGCTTCTACTAGGCTTAACTTATGGCCCCAGTGGGAAGGAATTTTTCCATAAAATATGTAGGAAATATGTACACTAAGGAAAAGCCATCAAAAATAGAAGAAAAATTATATACTTAGATAACAACATGCCAGTATTATGGCCGATCTCTGTAATTGTAGCTTCAAGAGTGGCCTATTTGGACCGGGAGTTGGCTGGCTGAAGTAAGTGCTATCCTTGAGCAAGCCCTAGGATAGTGCTCTGGCCATGAGTTGAAGCCATAGGACATGCAAAAAATAATAATTTAATGCCCGTGACTGGTGGCTCACTCTGGTAATCCTAGCTACCCTGGAGGATCGAGGTTCAAAGACGGCCCAGGCATAAAAATCTGTGAGAATCTTATTTCCAAATAATCCAGAAAATTCAAAATGACAATGTGCCTCAAGTGGTAGAGCTCTTGCCTTGAGCTGAAGAGCTTAAGGTAAACATCCAGGCCCAGAGTTCAAGCCCCATGAGTGAAAAAAAGAAAAAGAAAAAGAAAGCCCTTATCTAAGGCTGGAGTGCACACTAGTGGTAGTTTGCTTGCCTAGTATGCACAAAGCCCTGTGTTCAATTACTCTGTACCACTTACACCAAAAAAAAGCTGGAAATGATCTCAGAAGGTTGGGTTCTGAGGATCACAGTTCAAAGCCAGGCCAGACACTAAAGTCCATGAAACTGTTACTTCCACTTAAGCACCAGAAAACCAGAAGTGACAATGTGGCTCAAGGTGTTTAAGGTTGTAGCCTTGAGCTGAAGAGCCCAGGGACACTGCCCAGGTGCACAATTAAAGTCTTACAACCAAAAGAGAGAGAGAGAGAGAGAGAGAGAGAGAGAGAGAGAGAGAGAGAGAGAGAGAGAGAGACAGAGAGAGAGAAAGAGAGAGAGAGAGAGACAGAGAGAGAGAGACAGAGAGAGAGAGAGACAGAGACACAGAGAGAGAGAGACAGAGACAGAGAGAGACAGACAGACAGAGAGACAGAGAGACAGACAGGCAGAAAGACAGAGACAGACAGACAGAGAGACAGAGACAGAGACATCAAACAGTCAGGCACTGCTGGCTGAAGCGTGTAATTCTACCTACTATGGAGGCTGAGATTGGAGGATCTTGGTTCAAAGCCCAAAGCCAGCCTGGACACATATGTTTGTGAGACTTACATCACCAATTAACTACCAGAAACCAAAAATGGAGCTGTAGAGGAAGAGCGCTAGACTTGAGCTGAAGAGGTCAGGGAGAGTCCAGGCCCAAAGTCCAAGCAACATGACGAATCAATAATAAAAAAAAGAAGATAGCTAATAGTAATGATGAATAATTTTGGGCTGGGAGTTTGGCCTAGTGGTAGAGTGCTTGCCTAGCATGCACGAAGACCTGGGTTCAATTCCTCAATATCACATACATAGAAAAATGCTGGAAGTGGTGCTGAGGCTGAAGTGGTAGAGCCCTAGCCTTGAGAAAATATAAGGACAGTGCTCAGTCCCTGAGTTCAAGGCCAGGACTGGCCAAATCAAAAGTAGTAGAGCACTGGCATTGAACTGAAGATCTGAGGAACAGCCCAGGCACAGAGTTCAAGCACCGCAAACAACAACAACAAAATCTATGAAATGGCAGTGGTGGTTTTAAGGTAAGCAAAAATAGAGTAGAAATTGGTAAAATACATATTTGTGTGTAAGCAAAATAGCCAGACTTATGCATTAGAACAGGATAGCAACTTGAAAAAAAAATTGTTTTCCATCTCACTAGGTCCTGTCTCTTAATTTATTCAAGTAAGTAAAATGCTGGGTTTTATAATCATTCCTCTGAATATTAGAAAATCATAATATCTCTCATTAACCACCAAAGACCAGGAACTGGGGCTTCGTTCAAATGGCAGAGTATCAGGCAAGAGAAGAAAAAATTGAAGTAAGAACTTGAAGTTCTTGATCCAGAACCTGCATAGTAACAGAGCAGCAGCCTGGTGATGGTACCTCACACCTATAATCTTAGCTACTCAGGAGGCTAAGATCTGAGAATCAAAGTTTAAAGCCAGCCAAAGTACCCAGTTAACTGCCAGAAAAACCAGAAGTGGCACTGTGGCTCACAGATTAAAGCACTAGCCTTGAGCTGAAGAGCTCAGGGACAGTGCCCAGGCCCAGAGTTCAAGCCCCACAATTGACAAAAATCAAACAAGCAAACAAAACTCACAAAGAAGCCTGCAGACCACAGTGGTTCTGCTGAGTCTCTTCTCTATGGGGATCAGGAAACATTTCACTTTTTCTGTCTCTTCCCATCTCAACATTCATACTAAAATAAGACTGTGTTGAAAGTTTCAATTTATAAAAATGTTTTTCATGAAGCACCCTGAAATATTCATCGCTTATATCTCAGTTGAAGATAGTTGATTTGGGGCTGCATTGGTAGAGTGCTAGCCTTGAGCAGAAAAGGTCAGGGATAGAGCTGAAGCACTCAGTTGAAGACCCAGTGCCAACACACAAAAGAAATTATGCACTTTATACATATTTTCTAATTTCTTAATGAATTTTTCAGTCTGTATAAATATAGGGTACATTCCTTGTTACTTAAGTAAGATTGCTCTTTTTTTTCTTTTTGCCAGTCCTACGGCTTGGACTCAGGGCCTAGACATTTTCATTGGACTCGCTTGCCCAAGGTGAGTGCTCTGCCTCTTGAAACACAGCGCCACTTCTAGCTTTTTTCTGAATATGCGGTACCGGTGAATAGAACCTAGGTCTTCATGCATTCTAGGTGAGCACTCTACCATTAGGCTACATTCCCAGGCAGTGAGATTCCTCTTACAGTCATTGTATGTTCACAGAGTTTGATCTCACACACTGTAGGGCCCTGGTTAGCTTTGACCTGTGATCCTAAGCCCTGAGCCTCCTAAGTAGCTGAAATTAAGTTGTGAGCCAGCATGATGGCTTCCATTCTTTTTTCTACAAAAATATATGTAGTTATCTAAAATATATCTATAGCTGAAAAAAATGAATCTCTCCCAAACAAATCTTCAAAGAAACAACCATCCTATTAAAAGGTGGGCTAAAGACTTAAAAGAGTATTCTCTGAAGAAAAAATTAAAATGGGCTTTAGACACATGAAGAAATGCTCCATATCTCTAGCAATAAGGGAAATGAAAATCAAAACAACTTTGAGATTCCACCTGACTCCAGTCAGAATGGCCATTATCAAAAAATCTAATAAGAGATACTGGTGGGGAAGTGACCAGGTGGGATCACACCTACACTGTTGGTGTGAGTGTAAACTCGTTCAACCACTAGGGAAAGCAGTGTGGTGGTTCCTCAAAAGACTGAACATAGAGCTCCCCTATGATCCAGCAAATCCACTACTTGGCATCTACCCAATTGTCCAGAAAAAAGGACATACTAAAGCCACTACCACAAAGATGCTCATTGCAGCACTATTTACCATAGCAAAGATATGAAACCAACCCAGATGCCACTCAGTAGATGACTGAATCAAGAAGATGTGGTACTTATACACAATGGAATGCTATGCTGCCATCTGAAGGAATGACATCGCCCCATTTGTAAGGAAATGGAAAGACTTGGAAAAATTCATATTAAGTGAAGCAGCCAGACCCAAAGAAACATAAGCTCAATGGTTTCCCTCATTTGTAATAATTAGTTCACATCTATGACTCTCCTAGCAGAGGATTACAATAACTCAAAAACTTAGGTATATAAGGTCATATAGGATGAGACTAAATGAAAGGATCTCTAGGATATGGGAACAAGAGCTATATCTTGTGTCATCGTTGCTCTTAACCTTGTGTGATTTTTGTCCTTAATCTACTATGTTATTTCTCATCTCTTATTTTGCCCTATGGTTAATGTCAGATTGTTACTGTATCTGATTTTTCCCTGGCATATTGTATATATGTTTATTTGTTTATGTCAAATAGGAAAGGGAAGGGGGGAAACAAGATGATTGGGAAGGGGAGGGGAGAGGGAACTGGGGACAAAAACATGTGGAGTGGAATAAATGTGTGAGAAGTAATGCAGTCCACTACCTGTAAATGTAATCATAACTCCTCTATACATTACCCTGAAAATAAAAAAGAGACTATAAAAATATCTGTAGAAAATGAGGTTGGATGATGGAAACAACCAGATGCCCTACTACAAAAAATGTGATACACGCACGCACACACACACACACACACACACACACACACACACACACACACAAACGCACACACACACAATGGAATGATACATAGCCAACCGACAAGATAAAATAATGGCATTCTCGGGGAAGTGGATGAAAAGGAAAAAAATCATATTAAGTGAAGTAAGCCAAACTCAAAGGAACATAGGCCCAAGAGTCTCCCTCATTTGTCAAATTCAGTAGAAACCTTGGGCTCTGCTACCAGAGATTTACAGTAGAACAAAATCTAGAGACATCGTGACAAATAGTATGACACTAAATGTAAGGACCTCCAAGATAAAGAAACAAAACTCATATAATGAGTGATTGTTGTCCTTAATGAACTATGTGATCTCTTATCTCTTTTGCTATCCCTTGGTTATATCATATTGTTACAATATTTCACCTTGTTTTCTGATATATTTCATATGTGCCTAATTGGTTATTTGAAATTGGATAGGGAAGGGAGGAAATGAACATGAATGGGGGTAGGGGAAGGGAAATGGGGACCATATCATTACATGGGGTATCAAAGTTTGAGAAGTAATGCACGTTCTATCTGGTGAATATAATGTAACCCTTCTATAAATTACAATAAATCTAAATACATAAAAAGAAGATCTGCACAGAAAAAAATAATAATGGCATTTTTGGGGTAGTGGATGAAATTAGAGTGAATCCTGTTGAGTGAGATAAGTCAAGACCAAGGAACAAAAGGTACATGATATCCTTAATATATGGATATTAGTTTCAAACAGTAGTAGAGCGATGATTGAATAGTTGATACCCAAAGTTCTGGACATAATTTTGGAGATATAAACATAACTACATAGACATAAAAATCTAGGATAGACTATACACTCTATAGACATGTGTTTTATTATAGATTAATCTGTATCTATGACATACAAAGCTTAATTTTTACTATATTCTAAAATCTATGTGCCAGTGATTGTATAGCGATTCCCTTCTTGAATACTTGTTGGTTAAACATGACATTTGAAATATGATGTAAAATTCAATGTTAATAAATTTTTTTAAAAAGAGGCTAGAGGTAAATACCACTAATGTACTTGCTCTAAGTGGTACAGAAATTTTCTTAATGAATCAAGGGGTTTTATTACATCTTTATGCAATTATTTTAGTTCGGAGTGTTCTACACTCAATGATACTTCTGGAAAGATGATATAGCTGACTGTGTAGATGGTATGAAGACATACTGGCCTAAACGTAGAATAAAGCATTGGTAAGTGGCTGTTAGCTGTCCAGATTCTACTGGAATATGTGGAATGAATTTATTAAGCACAATGCAGGCTCTTAGTCAGATCAGGATCAAGATTATGTGGTTCCATCAGATGAATGAGGAAAGATCAGAAAAATCTACTAAGATATCCAGATATACTTTTTAAACTAAGGTATCTGGACTCCTTTTTTTTCTTTCTTGGTGGGGAGGTTGAACTTTGGACCTGGGCAAGGTCTCTTAGTTCTTTTTCCTCAAGGCTAATGCTGTACCAGTTTTAGCCACAACTCCACTTAGTTTTTGGGTGGATAAGTGGAGAGTAGAATCTTACAGTTTTTTTGTTTTCATTTTATTTGCTTGCAAAGGCTTTGAATCACCTTCTCCCTGGCTAGTAGAATGACAATTATGACCCTCCAGCGCCTGGCTAGTGATTTTTTGAAAACTGGACTTTATTCCAAATCACAAAACTGGTTCCTAGCAAAGTTTTGAAGCCTGACTTAAATGTGACAGATTTTTGTCACTTGGAGACACTCTGTGCTGAACGTTAGAAATCTACCAGCTGAGTCACAGTGGCACTTCCAGTTTTTTGTTTATGTGGTGCTAAGGAATGGAATCCAGGGTTTCACACATGCTAGGCAAGCTTCATTTTCAGCCCAAGGTTTTATGTTTTGTTTTTTCAGTGTTGTTGCTTCTAAGGTACTGTATGATGTTCTTTCATTTTCTTTGCTTTTTACCTCTTTTCTTCTTTTTCCCTTTAGTTTTATTCTCTGTAGTCACTGTGTTGAATTCGGGTACCCTGTGTCTTGTACATAGGTTTATGTGATTTGGGGAATGGAGAGGGTATAATAAAATGGTAAAAAAAAAAAAACAAAGGAAAAAGGGTGAACCAATTGAACAGTGATACTTGGAAGACACTAAACGCAAATGAACTGAACAATCTGGGTGGAGAGGGGGCTGAGGGTAGGAAACAGAGAAAAATGAGGGAGGGGATAACAATTTTCTTAAGAAATATGTTCATTACTTATGTAACCGTATGCCAACTATATATTGACTTAACAAAATAAATTAACTTAAAAAATAATTTAGCCGTGTATGGTGGCTCACACTTGTAAATGTAGCTACTCAAGAGGCTGGGATCCAAGGATAGCAGTTCAAAGTCAGCCTGGGCACTGAAGTCCATGTGACTCTTATCTCCAATTAACCACCAGAAACCCAGAAGTGGCCCTATGGCTCAAGGGATAGGGCAGTAGTCTTGAGCTGAAAAGCTCAGTGACAAGACCCAGGTGCAGAATTGCAGTCCCATGACTTGAATGATGAATGATACTAGCCAGGCTCTGTGCGCTCACACTTGGAATCCTATCTACACAGAATCAGGTTTGAATCCAGCCCAAACAAATTGCATGATATTCTGATTTACAGTTCATTACCAAAAATCTGGAAGTGGAGCTGTGGATAAAGTGGTAGAACACTAGCCTGAAGCAAAAAAAAAACTTTTAAGGACAGTTCCCAGGCCCTGGGTTCAAGTCCCAGGACTTGCATAAAACAACAAAATGTGACGCTGAGTCCTCCATCATTTGGTGTTATAGTTCAATATTCTTGATATGCGTCTTAGAAATTAAGTCCCTAGCAAATACTCTCCCCTGAAATTCTGCTTCATAGCTGATTCATAGAATTTCAGCATCATTACTATCACCTACCAGTTAGCATAGCAGTCTACTACTGAAAATTTGAAGAAAACTTTTGAGTAATCCTAATAAATCTGTGTATCATCTGCACACACATCAAATCAGCAGGAGCTATGTTCTACTATTATATAAATGTATTTAATCCCTTCTTGACTTAATGAGCCTTAAAGAGTAAAACATATGAAGTAGTTATGAAACTAACAGTCACCATTCTTCTACCTAATATTGTAATATAAGTTTATAAATGCAAGGACTATTCTGAAGTGTGCAGAAGATAGCTTCTAATTATAATATTCTCATGAAGTATAGTTTTTAAGAAACATGTTGCTTGCTTTGGGAAAGCAAAGGCAAGGAAAAATGATATAAGTAAGTTCCCTATTTATCAGAAGGAAAATACTATTAGGTTTAGATCAACTTCATTCATTCCGTGCTGATGAAACAAATATTTGCAATTCCTGAGGCCAATCACTTCATTGTGATGCACAATCAGCCAGCTTAGATCAATCTTCCAAAAAAGGAAAGGAACAAATGAGAAGCAATTAAGGTTTCCAAAATGAACCAGGTGGTGGTGGCAGCTCACACTTGTAATTCTATCTACTCAAGGCCTGAAATCCAAGGATCTGGATTAAGTCTGTCTGGGATGAAAATATTACTGTCTGTAACATCATCTCTGTTATCACAGCCCAGCTGATACACTCTGCCCAACAGGTTCCAAACACCAAAGTCCATCTCCTATCTGAAATACTATCAAACGTACTCACATATTATTTCCTCTTTGGGAGATAGTTGAAACATGTACCAGAAACACTTCCCTGGCTTCAGAGTGGAAGTGGAAATATATACTCACTAGAATCCCATCTAGTAAATTACAGTCAATCATCGTTCCTCACATCTTGTTAGTTAAATTGAACAATGAGTGTTTGGATCAGAAGCAATGTGTATGAGCATACATGTTGTAAAAGTACTGTAATCCTAGCTACTCAAGATAAGCTGAGAACTGAGGATTCCAGTTCAAAATCAGCCACGCAATAAATTCCATAAGATTTTTACCTCTAATTAACCAGCAAAAAACAGAGCGTTGAATTGTGCTTAAAATGCCACAGCCCTAAGCTTTGCATTAAAGAGCTACGGGGTAGCACTCAGGATGCCCACTCCCTCCACTCCTTTTTAACATAGTACTAGAATTCCTAGGCAGTGCAATAAGGCAAGAAGCAAGCATAAAGGGGATCCAAGTAGGGAAAGAGGAAATAAAACTATCCCTCTTTGCCGATGACATGATTCTGTATTTAAAGAATCCTATAGATTCCACTCCCAAGCTGCAAGAGCTGATTCAAAGATTTGGAAGGGTAACAGGCCATAAAATGAACCCTCACAAATCAACTACCTTACTTTACGCCAACACTGAGAGGAACGAGGTAATAATCAGGAAAGAAATTCCTTTCACAGTAGCCTCAAAGAAAATAAAGTACCTAGCAATTAGCTTAACTAAGAATGTAAAGGACCGTTTAGATGAAAACTTTAAAACCACAAAAAAGGAAATAAAAGCATAACTAAGGAAATGGAAAAACCTCCCATGGTCCTGGATTGGAAGAATCAACATTGTGAAAATGACAATCTTGCCAAGGGCTATCTACAAATTCAATGTAATACCAATCAACATCCCAATGTCATTCTTTAAAGAAATAGAAGAGGCAATTCAAAATTTCATATGGAATAATAAAAGACCCTGTAGAGCAAAAATACTTCTTAGCAGAAAGAACAGAGCTGGAGGAATTTCAATTCCAAACTTAAGATTCTCTTACAGAGCTATAATTCTCAAAACAGCTTGGTACTGGCACAAGAACAGGCCTGAAATCCATTGGAGTAGAACTGCGGAACCAGATATTAAACCACAGACCTATGGCCACCTAATCTTTGACCAGGGAGCCAAAAAAATAGAATGGAAGAAAGATAGCCTCTTCAACAAGTTGTGCTGGCAGAACTGGTTAAACACCTGCAGAAAACTAAAGTTGGATCCTTCTTTGTCACCTTGCACTAGAATTAACTCCAAATGGATCAAAGACCTGGAGGTAAAAGCTGACACACGGAAAAGTTTACAGGAAGGAATAGGAGATACACTAGGCCTCCTTGGCACAGGTCGAAACTTTCTTAATAAGGACCAAGAATCACAACAAATCAGAGAAAGGCTGGATAAGTGGGACTGCATTAAACTGCAGAGCTTTTGTATGGCAACGGATATAGCTAGTAAACTAATCAGGAAGCCTACAGAGTGGGAGAAGATCTTCACCAACCAAACAACGGACAAAGGCCTCATACCTAAATTATATCAACAACTCAAAAAATTGAATCACTCCAAAACTAACCTCCAAAGTAACACCCATCCCATTAAAAATGGGCCAAAGACTTAAGAGAGTCTTCTCTGAAGAAGAAACAAAAATGGCGTATAGACACATGAAGTAATGCTCCACATCTCTGGTCATAAAAGAAATGCAAATCAAAACAACTCTAAGATTCCACCTCACTCCAGTTAGAATGGCCAGGTTCAGGAAAATGAATGACAACAGACGCTGGGGGCGATGTGGCCAGGAGGGATCAGTACTACACTGTTGATGGGAGTGCAAACTCGTTCAACCACTATGGAAAGCAGTGCGGCAGTGCCTCAAAAGGCAAAAAATAGAACTCCCCTATGACCCAGCAATTCCAGTACTTGGCATTTACCCAACAATCCAGAAACAAGGGCATACTAAACCCACTAGCACAACAATGTTCATTGCAGCACTATTCACCATAGCAAAGATATGGAACCAACCCAGATGTCCCTCAGTTGATGAGTGGATCAACAAGTTGTGGTATTTGTACACAATGGAATTCTATGCTGCTGTCAGAAAGAATGACATCGCCCCATTTGTTAGGAAATGGAAAGACTTAGAACAAATCATATTAAGTGAAGTAAGCCAGACTCAAAGGAACTTAGGCTCAGTGGTTTCCCTCATTCGTCATAATCAGTAGAAACCTTGGGCTCTACTAGCAGAGATTGTCAATAGAGCAAAAGGCCATATATAAGGCCATATAATGTGAAGCTAATTGAAAGGACCTCCAGGATATTGACACAAAAGCCATATAATGAATGATTGTTGTCCTTAATGTACTATGTTGTCTCTCATCTCGCTTGCTGTCCCTTGGTTATCTAATTACAATAAAAAATGAAAAAAAAAAAAGAAAGTTGTAGTGTGTGGGGAGGAAGATGGGGTCAAATACATTTCTTCTTAGAAATTTACCTCATCTGGTTGCCCTGGATTTTCCTGGCCTTCTTCTTAGAGAAAGTTCTGTTATACTGGATTTGTGGCTTGGCAATGATCTAGCATGAACATCTTCGAGGAAGACATCCACAACTTCCATGCCTGAGACTCGAGTTTCCTGACCTTTGGCAACAGCACAGCAACATCTTTCTTCCTCCTGAGCCACAGGCCAAGTGAGCTGGCTTGAGCTGGTTGTTAGTTACAGTGGCGTGGTTACCAGGGTTCCATATTCTGTTCCATTGTGAGGGAGGCAGGGTCACCTTTCAGGGACCAATGACCAAAGATCCTTGCTCACAAAAGACCTCACCAAAGACATACTGGAGGCTGAATCTCTCCTCCAGTCTCACAATATACATGTGGATGTAGTAAACAGCACACCTTATTTGTCCAATCCCAATGTCTTCCACTAGGCCCAACTACCAGTCTGGTCTCAGGCTCAAGGAGCCTTTCTTAGGTAAGATCCAAACTTAAGGGTCAATATTGCCCTCATCCTTTACAAAACATTTGCTTCACAGTGCCTTCTCTGCCTGCATTTTGCCCCTTGTCGAATTTTTTTTGTTTTTTCTAGTCTTGGGACTTGACCTCAGAGTGTGAACATTGTTCTTGGGCTTTCTTTAGGCTTTAGCTGTCCCACCGAGCCACAGCACCACTTGCAGCGTTTTCTATGTATGTGGTAATGAGGAATCAAACCTGAGGCTTACTGCTTGGTAGCCGAGGACTCTACCACTAGGTCAAACACACAGGGCATCTTGCACATATTTTTGACGTCAATCTACTAGGATATTATTAGGGTTCTGTATCCTAATCAATTTTTTCCTGATGATTAGCTTTGCTGTCATGTGTAAAAAATGCAAGAGGGAAAAACACAGAAGAATTAGTGAAATTAAAAAAAAAGCATTAGCCACAGTTAAGTGTTCATTCTTTGTAGGAGAAAGGATATTTGGATATGATGATGATGATGATGATGACTTTATAATTACTATGTCAGGGTTGAGAGTTTGGCATAGTGGTAGAGTGCTTGCCTAGCATCCATGAAGATCTGGGTTTTATTGCTCAGTATCACATAGATAGAAAATCTAGATGTGGCACTGTGGCTCAAGTGGCAGAGGGCTAGACTTGAGAAAACCCGAGGACAGTGCTCAGGCCCTGAATTCAAGCCCCAAGACTGGCAGAAAGATAAAAGAAAATAAAAATGCTTTTTACGAGCTAATTCACTCACAGCATTTGCTTCTGAAATCTTCGCTTCTGCATCTTGTGAAATAGCCCTTTCCCTCAACGTAGACAAGAAAAACAGATCCATCCCATGGTCCACTGTGAGGCCACTGGTTGGGCTAAGAGCTAGTCGTGCAGCAACACATAAGTTTTATTCTAATACTTTCCAAACTTTGTACTCAAATATGCTACCTACTTACCAACTTATGTCAGTTATCCTTATGCTACAAATTTTCTTCATTACTACAATATTCTTACACTCCTACGTTAATCCTCTTGCACCTCCCCTGACCTCTCTCATTCTTTTTTTCTATCTCTGGACCTCTGCTCGTCGTTCAACCCTTACACTGCACGGATCTACACTTGATGCCTGTTGAGCAATATTGTATATGTAGGTGGTTAATCATTCTCTAGGCTCAGAGGGACTTAAAGACAATAGAGATTGGATTGAGAGGCTTATTGTTTTGGGTATAAATCGCTTATCAGTGGTTGTATTAGTCTGGTCTGTAAGTGCACAAAAAGAAAGAGTGATAATACCAATCAAAACTTGTGAACATCTAGTGTCTGCCAGCTACAGAGGTCTAGGTTGGTTATATCTGAAAAACTATAATCGTAGTTAGTAGTATTCTTGCTCCCATTTTCAAATAGGCAGAACAAGAAATCAAGAAAAATGTAAAATCAAGAAACAACATCCCCCACCCAATGTAAACAGACAATGGAAGATTCACTGGCAAACCTAGAGGAGAGTCTTCCAATTGCTACACAAATGCAATTGATAAACATCATTAATGAAAAATGTGAAAATATAAAGAAAGAGATAATGGAGGAAGCCATACCTGAACAAGAGGGAAGCAAAAACAAGGTGATAAGTGAAAAAGAAGAAGCCATAAAGGAGGCCATAATAAAGGTTTTTCAAAGAAAGATGGATGAATTCAAAGAATCCACAAATAAAAACGTGACCAAACTCCAGCAAATGTCCAAAGAAAATAAAGCTACTGAGCTAACCACTCAAAAGGAAATCAAGGAGATAAAGAAATCCATACATGATCTAAAACAAGGGATGCAAGGCATCAAAAGTGAGCAATTAGAAGCAAGGGAGATGAAAAATAAAGTAGATAGCTTTGATAGCAGGTTAGACATTGCAGAGGAGAGAATTTCCGTGGCTGAAGATAATTTACGTATTATAAAGAACAGAAAATGAGTCAATCCAAATCTAGGAAATATGAGAGAGCGCTTCAGGAGGTCCAAGATACAATTAGGAAGCCTAATTTAAGGCTAGTTGGTATTGAGGAGGGCGTGGAGAAAGAGGTCAATGGTATTGGAAATATACTTCAGGAAATCATCTCAGAGAATTTCCCAAATATCCAGAAGGGCAGGCCCATCCACATACGAGAAGCTTTTAGAACCCCAAACAGACCTGACCAGAAAAGAACATCCCACCGCCACATTGTGATCCGAACTGGATCAATAGAAACGAAAGAAAAGATCGTAAAGGCAGCCAGGGAAAAGAGATCAGTAACCTATAAAGGAAAACCAATCAGAATAACCCCAGATTTCTCAGCAGAGACCATGCTAGCACGAAGTGACAGGAAGCATATATGGCATGCACTTAAATCAAATAACTACCAACCAAGAATACTGTAGCCAGCTAAGCTCTCATTCATAACTGAGGGAACAATAAAAACATTCCATTCCAGGGAAAAGCTGCAACAATATGTCGAAACAAAACCAACACTACAGAGAATTCTCAACGATGCTCTACACATACAAAACCAAAATAAATGCATTATAGGGAAAGAAATGGCACCTAAACAGCATACCATCTAAGGACCACAAGAACTGTCAAGACACAGGCCCTACTAAAAGCTTTTAAAAATGGTAGGAACTAATAAATATCTCTCAATCCTAACTCTCAATATCAATGGACTTAAGTCTCCAATTAAACGGCATAGGCTGTCTAGTTGGATCAAAAAGCAAGAGCCATCGTTCTGCTGTCTTCAAGAGACATATCTTACACAAAAACCATCATCTTTTGAAAGTGAGAGGTTGGAATAAATTCTATCAAGCTAACTGCCCCCATAAACAGGCTGGAGTTGCCATCCTCATATCAGATACAATAGACTTCAAACTAAAATTAGTAAGAAAAGACAAAGAAGGTTACTACATACTACTAAAGGAATCTGTCCTCCCGGAAGACATAACGATCCTAAATATTTACACACCAATTTGAAGGTTCTCAAAAGATTGAAGATTCTGACAGTGTAAGTTAGATTCCGGCATTGATATTAAATAATGCAATGAGTAGGGATTTATATTTGAAATATCACTGTTGGCAAAATCTGACACACATTTGCTTAGTATTTGCTTCTAATTTCCCAAGAAGTTCAGTACAAGCCAATATGTGTGGCATATATCGACTGGGAAAATTATTCAGAGTATGTGACTCATTTGAACAGGAGTCAGTGAAAAGATACAGAAGCAGGATACCCATATTGTGATAATTTGTATCTTTTGCATATTTTGTGTTTGTTATTATTTCCATTTGTAGTGTACATTTCTAGGTAAAAACTTTTAAAATGTTTAGAAACAATTTGTTATTTCAACAGCAAAAAAAGACATTTATATGCCTGATAAAATTCACAGAATCCAAATTTTTCCATATTATTTTTTTTTTGTGGTTCATAGATCTTGAACTCAGCCTGGGCACTATCCCTGAGCTCTTCAGCTCCAGGCTACCACCATACTCTGGAGCCAAGCCCCACTTCCCATTTTCTAAAAGTAAATTGGAGATAAGTGTCTCAGGTCTTTTTGTGCCAGGATGGCTTTAATCCTTGATCCTCAGATCTCAGCCTCCTGAGTAGCTAGGATTATAGTAGTGAGCCACCACCCCATCATGCTCAGCTTTCTGGTTTTTTTTTAAACAAGCCCTTTGGCTGGAACTCGGTCTGAGCACTGTCCTTCAGCTTTCCTCAAGCCTAGTGATCTTCTATTTGAGCCACAGCACTACTTCTGGTTTTTTCTGTGTATGTGGTACTGCGGAATTGAAACTTCATCTTCATACAAGCACTCTACAACTATGCCAAACTCCCCACCCCTCCACATTAGTTTTTATGATAGATCTTTCCATGCATCCAGGTTGGCTAGAAATCCTTCTTGAGTTTCCCAAGATCAGGGAGTATAGGTGTGTCCCATCCTGTGTGGCTACATAACCATTGTTTAGGGTACAGTTCTCTCTTCATTCTACCCATCTAGAGCAATTTTCATCTTCCATGTATAATCATTAAACATTCATCTCCTGTTCCTCTCTACTCCATTCTCTGGAACCATCGTGCTTTTTGGCTCTAAGGGTTTGTTGATCCTTGGAAGCTCTGGAAGGGAAAACATACCCTAGCTCTTCCTTTATGACTGCTGTATTTTTAGTTTACTGTAATCAAGATTCATCTGTAAAATATAGTAAAATGTTCTTCCTTTTCAATGCATTGTTTTGCATATTTCTATGTTTTGATTATTATTAATAGTTGTGAATGGATTCTCCACATATTTGTTCTAGTCTCTGCTTTCTCTTCCATTAGTTACAAATCTAGAAATAGAAGTGTTGGACCATATTTCTATGTAATTCTATATTTAGTACTTTTTTAGCACTCTCCACGCGATTTTTGATTGTTTTATATTCCTTGCAGAACTATTCCAAAGTTCTACTTCTTCTCACTACCTTCCCAGTAATAGTTAGACTTTGAAAGTTGTTTTTTTGTATGCGTGTGTGTGTGTGTGTGTGTTTGTGTGTGTGTATGTGGATCTTTTTGTTTAAAACTATATTTATATTAATATACTTAAAGTAAAGATTTCATTGTAATTTTAATTTTTCTCATGACTGTTAATATTGAACTTCTTTCTACATTTTGAACTACTATTTCTATATATTCTTTTTAGAAAATCCTCTCCAATCTCCAATTATTTTCCCTTTTTTTGTGGGGTAGTGGGGAAAGTCATGGGGCTTGGACCTTGGGCCGTGAGCTCTTTAGTTAAGGCTATTGTCCTACCCTGAGTATTGCCCCTCAGTTCTTCTGCTCACAGCTCCCTACCCCTCTTCCCATTATATACAGAACAAAGGTCATCCTCAGTCTTTTTGAAAAAGTAAAACATACAGTAAATTTGTAGTATAAAACAGCAAGAAATAAATTTCTTGCCAGGTGCAGTGCCTTATACCTGTAATCCTAGCTACTCAGATATCAGGCTGATATCTAAAGATTTGGTTCAAAGCCAGCTTGGGCATTAGAATGTCTATGAGACTCTCATCGACAGTTAACCACTAGAATATGGGAAATGGCACTGTGGCTTCATAGGTATTGTGATAGTCTTGAGTTGAAGAGCTCAGGAACAGTGCCCAGGCCCAGAGTTCAAGCCTTACAAATCCCCCAGCCAAAAAAAAAGAAAAAAAGTTTCTTCCCCAAGTGATTATTATGCCAGCCATAGAACATTAACATTCTTGGTGTACTTCACAGTATTATTACTTGATACCCTAAGATTTTGCAATATTCTCAGAGTACCAGCATATGTCATCATATAATGTAGTTCCTTTTCAATGGAATAATTCCATTTATAACCTAAATCTACTCCCCTGACTTATTTTTTTGATACCACAATTGCTCTACCATGATATGCCACAAGCCATTAAACATTTTATGGTGGGTAATTGGAAAGGAGTCTCATGGAATTTTGTGCCAGGCTGGCTTTGAACCATGGTCCTCAGATCTCAGTCTCCTGAGTAGCTAGGATGACAGGCGTGAGCCACCAACACCTGGCTTGCCTTGTTATTTTTTTGTGGGTCTTGGGACTTGAACTCTGGGCCTAGGCACCATCCCTAAGCTTTTCAGGTCAATAGTAAGTCTAAACATTTAAGTAAAGGAATACAATTCCAACAAAAAAAGAATAAAATTCCAGACATTGTGTGTTTATAACTCAGTGCTAATTACTTGATGAAAATGTGCCATTCCAGAAGCTGGTGTCATTTGATGATGTAGCTGTGGATTTCAGCTGGGAGGAGTGGCAGCATCTGGACAATGCTCAGAGGACCCTGTACAGAGATGTAATGCTGGAGACCTACAGCAACCTGGTGTCCTTTGTGAGCAAAAGTCAAATTCACTTGCAAGGCCAAGTGCCTTGTTATTTTGCAGATACGTGAATGTTTATGAAACTTTCAGTACTATTTAAATGAAAGATTCCAGGCCCTGAGAAGTATCATTACTTTCTAAAGAAAACCTAAGGTAATTTTGTACTCATTCTTCAGGATACCTTCAGGATACTTTGACAACAGTTCTAAATTATGTTTCCTCTAATGGAGACGACATTCCAAACTTACACAGTAATTGTAAGTGGATAAACCATCCAGAATAGAATATATATCATTATTGGAAACAGGATCTACAAATCACTAAACAGTGAGTTTATAATGGAAACCTGGCACTAGGTGCAATGTTTCATGCCTGTAATCTTAAAATATTCAGGAGGAAGAAATCTAAGAATTCTAATTTGAAGCCAGCAATGGCATAAAAATTGCCATGAAACTCTATAACTCCAAGTAACCCCTCAAAAATGTTAGTGGAGTGTCAAGAGTTTGACTTTGTGGTTGAGTGCTTGCCTAGCATGCATGAAGACCTATGCATGTAAGTGGAGCTGGGACTCAAACTGGTATTTTTCTAGCCTTGAGCAAGACAGCTAAGTTTATGCCATACAAAATGAATCCAGAGCTGGGGAAAAGTCAACCATGGAGCCAGTGAGAAATGAGAAAAAAGATTTAATAGATAACTTGTGAGTAGGATGTCTGTGAACTTAAAGCAATGATGACACAGCATAAGCAATAA
Source organism: Megascapheus bottae (assembly GCA_024803745.1). NCBI lineage: Eukaryota > Metazoa > Chordata > Mammalia > Rodentia > Geomyidae > Megascapheus > Megascapheus bottae. Next base: position 3,749,564 of record JANJXV010000052.1, on the reverse strand, counting down.
TTCTCTACTGTTTCTAATTTACAGGTCCCTGTGTTCCCAAACCTGTATTAATTGACAAGCTAGAGCACTGTGCAGAACTCTGGATAGGAAATTCCTCTGACAAGAATATCACAGGTGAGTGAATGCATCTTCATATTGATGTTGGAGCCTGAGCCCCATTGGTAAGTTCATGTTGTGATGTACTGATCAATAATATTCTTAGTTACCCTAAATCCTGTGTGGAACCTATGGAATTCTTTGTGAATGAATCAAGAATCATTTTCTTTTCCCAATCCTATGCCTGGTCTCAGGGACTGAGCATGGTCCTTGGGTTTTCTCAAGGCTAGCTCTCTACTTCTTGAGTCATAGCACCACTTCTGGCTTTTTCTTTGTATGTAGCACCAAGGAACTGAATCAGGTCTTTGTGCATGCTAGCCCAAACCCCCGGCACCAAGAATCATAGGGTGATATGACGAATTCTATGTGGCAGTAGAGTTAAAGTTAGATTTCTCTGTAGAAATCACTGTGAAACAAAATAAAATGAGAAAGCCATGAGCCCGTGGCTCATGCCTGTAATCCTAGCTAATTAGGAGGCTGAGATCTGAGGATCAAGGTTCAAAGACTGACCTATCACAAAAACACCTTAGAATCTTCTGTCCAATGAACCAATAGAAAATGAGAAGTAGGGTTGAGGCTAAAGACATAGGGCAGTAGCCTTGAGCTGAAGAGCTCAGGAAGAACAGCCAGGTCTAGAATTCAAGTCCCATGACTACAAAACAAGAAAGAAAGACAGAAAGAAAGAAAGAAAGAAAGAAAGAAAGAAAGAAAGAAAGAAGAAAGAGGGAAGAAAGAGGGAAGGAAGGAAAGGAAGAAAGAAAGAAAGAAAGAAAGAAAGAAAGAAAGAAAGAAAGAAAGATCTTTCATTTCTTTAAAACTAAGACTATAAATGATTGAGCAAACAAGGAGTAAGTCAGGGCATTATTCTCTGATAAGGATAATATCTTTTTGCAGGTAGGAAGAGACTGGTATGCAGAACCAGATCTTTCCACCAGAAATTGAGCCTAGTGGTAGAGTGCTTGCCTAGCATGCACAAAGACAGAGGTTTGATTCCTTATTACCACATACATAGAAAAAGCCAGAAGTAATGACTTCATTGGTAGGGTTCTAGTCTTGGGAAAACCCAAGGACAGTGGTTAGGTCCTAATTTTAAACCCAGGAATGGAAGGAAAAGAAAAACAACAAAGTTTCAATCAACATAAGAAAATTAACTAGACAATGAGCTGGGGATTTTCTGGTCTTCCATGGTTCTGAGGGACAGGAGTGTTAGAAAAGGAATTTTTATAAGACTTCAAATGGAAAGAAACAAATGTCAAAATTCCCACAAATACCTAAATTGAGACTTTAGTGAGAAGTTGTAACTGAAGGGATATAGGTGTAAGTCCTTACTCTCAAGAATCGTTCTTGCTTGGATCAAAGGCAAACAGACATATACACCAAACTTGTGGCCGCTGAATCTAGAAAAAATTCGTGTTCCTCACTTAATGGTTAATAAGCAAACAGCATTGAAACTGGGTAAGGTAATCCTATCTGCTACTCAGGACCTGAGACTCTTATCTGTAGTTAACTCTAGAAAAGAGTATGTGGGGCTGTAGCTCAAGGATAGGGGTTATAGTCTTCTGCTGAAGTGTTCAGGGACAGGGCCAAGGCCTAGGAACTACAAAAAAAAGAAAAGAAAAGAGAAGAAAGTTTTAAAAAGATGCAAAACAGCACAATATTTAGATTATTTCTCAAAAATAAAAGAAAGGCAGCTATTCCTCAATGTATAAACAAAACAGTATTTCAAAAAAAACAGCTGCAGGTATGCTATAGTTAGTACTCAGCTTAAAACTGTAGCAATACATAGATGGGTAATTTCAATAAATATTTCCTGTGATATAAAAAGAGAACTAAAACACAGAAAAACATTATTGGTCATTGTAAAATATCATTTTCTTAATATGTTAGGGAGAAAAGCATATATTTCTCACAAATCAATTTCCACTTTTATATTTTAAAATATCTAACACTTAGGATGGGAAAGTAAAGTCATTACCTTTACAGTAAGGAATATTTGTATCTCATGTATGTTTGCGTCTTTTTTTCTAGGACTCATGTCCAGGTAATGGAAAATGTGTTCAAGACTTGCCAGGAAAGTCCACATGAATGTCTATGTGAAGTAGCAGTTGCAAGTAGTATCGAAGTGGAGGAAAATGTGAGATTTGCAAGAACTTTAAATTTGAGCTCTACACATAATCTAGAGCTGATTAGTAATAACGGTAACAACTTAGGGGTGAGGACTGAGGAGTTCATTAAGTGTCAGACCATGCTTCTCTCTCCTAAGCCTGATGAGATGCATGCTGCATATAGATCTCGTATGTCTCCTGTTCTTAAAAAATCCATCAGCTATTCAGAGCATTTTATTCATGATTGTGACAGTCCAAAAGATCTGCAGTATCATAATTCTGTTCTCCCTGCCCAAGAAATTCTTCAGGGAGGGAGGAAAACTGCTAAATGTACTGTGTGATGAAAAATATTGTACTTAACACCGACCATCACTACACATCCGAAAATGTACATAGGAGAGACTCCTCATACATGTAGTGAATGTGAGAAATCTTTCAGTAATGAAATACGCCTTACAATACCTCAGAGCAAATATCCTGAGATATGTGATGCGTACATCAAGTGTGAAAATTAATTTCTGAGAAGTCAGACCTGACGCTCCAACCTCGATCTCCAAGAGAAGACAAACCTTATGAATATGAGGAACGTAATAAAATTTCTGCCCAGAATTCAGCAATCAGCACACATCAGAGATCTCACACAGAAGAGAAATCTTATGAATGGGATAAATGTGGGAAGACTTTTAGACTGAAAACATACCTCACTTTGCACCAGAGAAGGCACACAGAAGAGAAACCTTATGAATGTAACAAATGAGAAAAGTCTTTCACCCAGAATATACACCTTCGAGTTCATCAAATAACACACACAGGAGAGAAATCTTATAAGTGTAATGAATGTGGAAAGTCTTTCCAAGGGAAGGGAAAACTTCGTGTTCATCAGAGAATACACACAGGAGTGAAACCTTATGAATGTAACCAATGTGTAAAGTCTTTCAGACAGAAATCTTCCCTCAAATTGCGTCAAAGAACACACACAGGAGAGAAACCTTATGAGTGCAACAAATGTGGAAAGACCTTCAATTGGAAGTCATATCTTGATGGGCATTATAGAACACACACAGGAGAGAAAACTTATGCATGTAGTGAATGCGGAAAGTCTTTCAAATGGAAGGTAAAACTCCATGTTCATCAGGGAATATACTCAGGAGAAACACCTTATGAGTGTAACATATGTGGAAAGTCCTTCACACAGAAGCCAAACCGCAACATGCATAAGACAATTCAAACAGGAGAAAAACCTTATGAATGTAACCAATGTGGAATGTCTTTCAAATGGAAGTCTTCCCTCAAATTGCATCAGAGAACACACACAGGAGAGAAACTGTACGAGTGCATCAAATGTGGTAATACCTTCAGATGGAAGTCACATTACAGGAGGCATAACAGAATTCACACATATTAGAAACCTTAGGAATATAACCAAAGTTGAAAGTCTTTCGTGCAGTATTCACCCTTCAGGAAGCGTAAGAGAGTTCACACATATGAGAAGCCTTAGCAATGTAATAAATAGGAAAGACTTTTTAGTCTTTGGAAGAAAACTCAGCTTGTGTCACAGAACCAACACAAGATAAAACCCTTAATGAATGTAGCAAATGTTCAGTCTTTTCCTCAGAAGGCACAAGTCAAGATTTATCACTAAACACCCACAGGATAGAATCCTATGAATAAAATGAAAGGGAAATTTTTTTGAAGAACTCATAGTTGAGTTTGCATGATACCACACAGACACAGGATAAAAATCGTATGAATATAAGAATATGAAAAATCCATCATGAACGCATGACTAAGTATAAAATGCACATAGGAGAGAAAAACCTTATGAATATTACAAATGTGGAAAGTGTGTGACCTGGAAGGCATACTTCTGTGTTCATCACAAACCTGATTCCCATAGAAGAAAAGAAAACTAATGAATAGAACAAATGTGCAATGACTTTTAATCAGAAGTCAGTCTTCAGTACATTCCAGAACATACACAATAGAGAAATTCTGAGTAATGAAAAACATTCAGCTATATATAGAATCTCTGTATATGGGAGCATTAAGATAAGTCTTCTAAACAAATTCAACCTTCACCAAGCATTTAGAGCACTCACAGAAGAAATAATAGCATGTAGGAAAACCTTTGTCAGAAACCTCTAAAAGCTGACTGTGTGGCTTAGTGGTAGAGTGCTAACCTATCAAGGATGAAGGCCTGGGTTAGATTCCTCAATACTACGTGAAAAGAGCAAGCCAGAAGCAGCACTGTGGTCCAAATGGTAGAGTGCTAACCTTGAGCAAAAGTAGCTCAGTCCCTGAGTTCAAGCCTAAGGATGAGAGAGAGAGAGAGAGAGAGAGAGAGAGAGAGAGAGAGAGAGAGAGAGAGAGAGAGGAAGAGAGAGAAAGAGAGAGACAGAGAGAGACAGAAAGAGAGAGAGAAAAAGAGAAAAGAGACAGAAAGTGAGAGAAACAGGAACTTCTAAATTGTACAGAGATGGAGAAGGAGACAGAAACTAATTTCTAAACTTCACAGTCTTTCTATTTCCTTACAAATTCGTCTATGTCATTCTTTCTGACAGAAGCACAGAATTCCATTGTGTAAAAATACCATATTTGATCTACTCATCAACTGACGGGCATCTGGGTTGGTTCCATACCTTTTCTATAGTAAATAGTGCTGTGATAAATGTTATTGTTCTAGTGAATTTAGTATGTCCTATCTGGACGATTGGCAAGTAGTGAAATTGCTGGATCACAGGGGAGCTCTATGTTTAGTCTTTTTGGGATACTGCCATAGTGCTTTCCATAGTGGTTGAACGAATTTGCAATCCCACCACAGTGTAGTAGTGATCCCTCCTGGCCACATCCCCTCCAGCATAAGTTATTAGATTTCTGGATCTTGGCCATTCTAACTGGAGTGAGGAGGAAAAGGGAAAGAGGAACTGAAACTTTCTCTCCTTACAGATGACATGATTCTGTATTTAAAGAACCCTATAGTCTCTACTCCGAAGCTGCTTGAGCTGATATAAAACTTTGGTAAGGTAGCAGGGTATAAAATTAACCTTCAATGTCAACTGCCTTCTTATATGCCAAGAAACGAGAGGAATGAGGCAAGAATCAGGATAGCAACTCATTTTGCTATCAAAGAAAATAAAATACCTAGGAATTAACTTAGAATGTAAAGCACCTTTTTGATGGAACTATAAACCCTGGAGAAGGAAATTAACGCAGAACTGAGGAAATGCAAAAACCTATGCTCCTGGTTTGGAAGGAGTAATATTGTAAAAATGGCCATCTTCAATCAATATCCCAATGTCATTCTTTAAAGAAACAGAAGAGGAAATCCAAAATTTCACTTGGAATAATAAAAGACCCCTTATAGTCTGTCTTCTGGCATGATACATAATGTTTAATCTCACCTTCTCCACCAAAATCTCACCTTTCTCATTGAGACATAGGTGGCCCTGTTTACTAGCAGCAAAGGCTCAAACGCGCAGTTTCAGGTGTCACCACTGCCTCTGTTACTGGATAGATCCAACTCTGTCATCGATTCTGAGGTCTGCTCTGGGAGTCTTGGTCACAAGTTGTTCTGTGGCATCTGCTGCCAGCCTGTGCCTATTTGCTACCTTTTCTCCAGCAGCCTACAACAGGGAATGAATTTCACGGGCTGATGCTCTCCTTCATATGCAGGTCAGGATGAGCCCAATCCTCCCTCATCTTCCTCTTCCAATTTTTGGGAAAAAATGTGCTGGCAGAAGTCCTCAGGTGTGGCGCATGGCTGATCCACACTTTTAATCCAGGCTGGTCAGGAGGCTGAGGTCTGAGTATGGAAGTTCCAAGTCACCTAGAACAGGAAAGTCTGATAGATTCTTACTACCAAAAATAAAAACAGCTGGGAATGGAATTTGGGCTCAAGTGGTAAAGGGCTAGTCTTGAGTACAAATGCTTAGTGCCCAGGCCCTGAGTTCAGGCTCCAGCACTGCCAACAACCTCACTTTAGTGAGATTTTAGCTTTATCCATGTAGGCACATCTCACTGGAATCTTTGCTGGTAGAGATAGTCTTCATAATTTTGACTCAAGGTAAAGGTCCTCCTGGGGTAGTAGACAAAAGATGTCACGGAGAGAGGAGCCCCACTTGCTCCAGGTTTGAAGATGGCATAGGTCAAGCCAGCATGGAGTTGGCACATCAGTCTTTTTCCTAGCACCACCTACCAGTGAATGTCAAATGACATTGATTGTTGTGGGATTGTGTGGTTGAAGTGCCTCATTAAGGGCAGTGTTAGCACATCCAAACTTGGATACCAGGAATGCTGAAATCTCAAAGCTAAGATTTCTGTTGGCTACAGAAATGCTGGTGTGTCTGTTATTCACTAAAAGTTCAGGTGCAAAGATTCTGAAGCTTGATGCCATGTGTTTATTCCATTTAGTAAAATTATTTTAATGCACTGTATAAGTTAAAACATTTGATAAGAGTCAGGGGTAGTGAAAACATTGTTCTTGAATTCAGGTGTCTGGCAGGGTAATGGGGGGGGTGTTGGTGGCTGGGACTATGAAGCTGGAGCTGCTATCAAACCATGGATCATGTTCCTCTTTGTCTGGGAGAAATTACTCCAAAGATGAAATTTGAATGGTGAGGAAAAGATGATGATGTACTCAGGAAATTTCTCCTAAACAAATGCTCATATGGAAGTGGGATGGGGGCTGGGCATGTCTGAGGCAGAGCTTAAGGGGGCTTCTCATGGCATTGAGAACGTTCCTTGCGACTTCAAGCATGCAGCAGGGTGTTTTAGATAACCATTGTGAGATGGATGGAATAAGACTGGAGACAAGATGAATGCTGGGATCCTGCAATGCTCTTGCATGAGTGGCTGGTGGCTCACCTGAAAGAACTAATTATGTCTAAAAAAGAAATCAGGAATTTGTTTTGATTAGATAATACCTGTAATCCGAGGCATATTCAGGATCCTGATCTTAGTATTGTGGTTTAAATCCAACCCAGCAAAGGTAAAAAATGCATGAGACTCATACTCCCAGTTTAGAGCAAGAACAAAGATTGAAGTAGAGCTGTGGCTCAAGAGCTAGAGTGCTACCTTGAGCAAAGAAAAGCTAAGAAAAAGCTCCAGGTTTTGAGTTCAAGGCCAGGAATGAAAGAAGGAAGGTAAAAAAGAGAAAGATGTGAGGAAGGGAAATATATAAATGAAAGAGAGAAGGAACTAGAAATTTAAAACTAGAGAATATTTCAAAGTCATCAGTCCTTCTAAGAAAAGTGTTGGAGTATGGGTTCTATATGTGGTGAACTGGAAGCCCAGCAGTGACTTGTTAACCAAAGAGTCACCATGATGAGCAAAGGATAGAAATCTGCATGAGCCTCTTAGCGGATGGAGTCACAGAAGAGAACCTCAGCTCCCATCCCATAGTTAGAAGTATATAGAGATGGGGAAGTTGGCATCACCTTGATGTCATTGTGTCCATGGAGACTGGAAGCCATGGCTCTGTGAAAGCACAATGTTCTGGTTACTGAGCTGAGAGGCTGAGGAGAGCCAAGTCCTGGCCATGAATAAATCAGAGTGGCAGCAGAGCAACTCTGCTGCAGTGTGTGCCTGCTTGGCTGTTCTTATTCTGTGGTGGATCAGGCCGGAGCGGGTGATAGTAACTGTTTTGTGGTCACAAGCCCTTCACCAAGAGCTTCCACTGAGATCCTCATAAGCTAGAGGGTGGCTGGTGGTGGGATGTGTGTGGGGTGACAGTGACAGAGGGATGGACGCATGGCAAGGTGGGTGAAGAGATGAGAGGAATGATGAGAGCCCAGTTCATTGGTTTCCAAGGTTAATGGGTGGGAGGTAGAGAGGCATGATGGAGGAATGATGGAGGCAGGGGAAGGTGGTGACAGATTGAGGCCATCTGTAGTGTCAGCCTGGCCATCATCTGAAGCCCATAGGCAGCTTCCTGATCCTTCACTTAGTCCTGCTCCTTGTGGAGGGAATGTCACGTGTACCCAGAGCTAGGGGTGGGGCAATGTTAGTAGCACCTGGAGAACCATTGGCCTCTACCTGGGTGGGGGGTGGTTATGGCTCCCATGCTGGGTGGCCTGATAGCTATGGAACAGATCTCTCCTTAGATACCACAGTCAGTGGCTGCTCTCCATCTAGGGTTAGGGCACCTGCTCAGCCATCAGGACACCCCATGCCAGGACAGAGGCCTACAATTCAGATGGCAGCACAGGGGTGAAGATGATCTCACCCTAGCCCTAGTTACATGGCTGTCCCTGCATGCAGGACAGGATGAGCTGGGGGAAGATGTTCTCTGTGTTTTTCCACAGCCTATCCCGGCCTCTTCTTGTGTCTGATTAGACCAAGAGAGTACCAGGTTCCATCTCATAGTCCTGGTTCTTTTTCTTTTACAGTCATGAGGCTTGAACTCAGGTCCTGGGTACTGTCCCTGAGCTATTTTGCTCAAGGTTGATGCTCTACCATTTGAACCATAGTGCCATTTCCAGCTTTTCCTTTTCATGTGGATCTCTGATATGTCCAGTTCTTTGCCTGCAGGGAGGCACTCACCCCACAGACAGAGCCACCTCTGCCGTGACTGTGACTGCCCACAACCTTCACACCCACTCCTTGCACACCCCTCGACTCCAGTTTTAGCTCCTCTTGGACTGGGTGTCCAGCCTACCCCTTCCTACACTCACAAAGGGTCTACAATTGTCTTCCCAGGGTCCTTTCTTCTGCCAGCCAGAGTACAGACTGTGCACATCTTGACGATCACAGAGCTCAAAGCCAAAGGCTGAGATGCAGAAGGGGGTGACCCAGTAGCTGCACAGGGCCCATGGATCATCCTGTGCATCCCCCAGCCTGTGACTTCCCCCACCCCCTTGGCAGGGAAGCTCCATGCCCACATCCTGATCCCTGGTCCCCTCCAATTCCATTCTCACAAACCCAACAGAATGAGGTTCACATTACAGATGTCAGACACAGTGCAGATTGCCAATGGGCGCAGGGGTCACTGTCAATCCCAGATGCTGGCTGCATGCTGGGATGCACGCAGAGATGTTTTCAAGATCAGATAATGAGGATGTTGCAGGGTGTAACCATTCTTTTCAGATGGCTCTCTAGCTCTCTTGAGTTTCATCTCTATCTGTGGCTTTTTCTTGGCAGTTAACTGGAAATGAGAGTTTCATGGACTTTCCTTTCTGGACTGGCTTCCAACAGAAGCTATGCACAGTTTTCAAACCATACCCTACTGTAGAAGGGAAGCTTGATCTGGTGCTTAACTGGGTTGCACTTTGGCTCCGTTTGCTATGCCTCACGGGAGGGGGCTCATCATTTATAGACTAAGATCTCATGACCTTCAAAGCCAAATGCTACCTGAAAGTTCAGGGTCCCAGCCTATGTGTTGGGCCGGGGTGAATACATTCTCTGTTATACTGGGTCATCAACCCATGTTTTAAGCTGGAAGTAGGCAGTGCCACATTTGATAAGAACATCTGCCAGAGATTGTCACCTCATGAAAGCAGATTCTAAATTTGTATTCCATTTCCTGTGGTGGAGAAATCCCCTCCAACTTAGACAGGCTCACATCCACCTGCAGGTCACACTCCTAATGCACCCTTGAGTGTCCTCATGGTATTGGGATCTAAGTTTGTAGGGAATGCTGGTTTAGTCCATGAATTAGCTGGACAAGTGATGACAAACGTGTTGTGGATTAATATGAGAACAATTTAAGAAGCCCTGGAGGAGCATCAACCTGACCCTCTGTGGTGCTATAAATCTGATAGGATGTTCCAGACTGAGAAACAATCACATGGCTTTGTGTTTGGCATCCAGACAAGTGAGTGCATGTCTTAGCTGTCAGCCAATACAGAGGAGAACATGAATAAGTGGGTGGAAAGCATCTGTCAGACCCCTGTCTGGGGGAAGGTGGAGAGAACATAGGAAGGTAGATACCATGCCTGTGGTGGGGCCAAAAAAAGGGTAAAAGAGGCAAAGGAACCAGGTACTGGTAGCTCAAGACTGTCATCCTAGCTACTCAGGAGTTTGAGATCTGAGGATCACAATTCAAAGCCAGCCCAGGACAGAAACTCCATGAGACTCTTATCTGCAATAAACTACTGAATGCAAGAAGCTCAAGCTCAGTGACAGCATCCAGGCCTAGCGTTCAAAACCCAGGACTGGCAGAAAAAAGTATCAAAGGACAAGAAGCTGGCCAAAAGTTAGAGGGACTCTATCTTGACAAACAATACAATGGTAAGTTGCACTCAGAAGACTTGCACAAAATCTGGAAATGCCTGAGACCTATCTATGTATGTTTCCTGTTTGTCTAAATACATATATTTATGCATTAATATATTAGTATAGAGAGACAGATCAATACATATGACTATACATATATACTTAGCCAGACACTTATGGGTGGGTGGTATACTGTGTGAGAGTTTGTGTTTGTGTTTTGTGGATGGCTATCTCTGTTTAGGAAAGATAGAAAATATGTAAATATCTTTAAAAAAACTTGAAAAAAATATAGAGAGACATAAGCTCTTGAGGGAATCTGAAATGACAAGATTATTCACAGGCACGTTTATCCTTATGGATTCCTCAGCAAGTTTTAATTTTTTTCATTATTTTCTTTCTTTTTTTGAACCAGTGCTAAGGATTTCTCTCAGGGACCAGGTGCTGCCAATTACTAATTTTCTCATGGCTGCTACAAGAGGAACTGAGCCACAGTTCCACTTTTGCCTTATTTATTCGTGCTTAACTGAAGATAAAGATTTCTATCAGTGACTTTCTTTCAGGGGCTGGATTCTAACGAGGATCCCCAGACCTCAGGCTTCTCTATAGCTACAATTAACAATATGAGAACCCAGCACTGGGTTCCAATGCACAGGGCAAGAAATTGAGTGAATCTCTCAACTCCAATTAGCTATAATAAGCTACAAGTGAAAGACCAATACCTTTGAGGAAAAGATGCTGAGGGTTATCACACAGGCCCTATGAGTAAGCCCTAAACCCTGTACACATTGGCAGATACACACACACATGCACACACACAATATCTCAGGCAATATTGTATTTTGAATTAATATCCAAAGATTGGACAACAGGATAGCAAGTAATAAAATCTGTTTTTCTTGTCTACATTGAGGGAAAGGGATAAGTCACAAGATGCAGAAGTGAAGAATTCAGAGGCAAATCCTGTGAGTGAATAACTTGTAAAAAGCACATTTCTTTTCTTTTCTTTTGTTTTTTCTGGGGCTTGAACTCAGGGCCTGAGCACTGCTCTTGGCTTTTCCCAAGTCTAGCCCTCTGCCACTTGAGCCACATTGCCATATGGATTTTTATATCTGTGTGATATTAAGGACTCAAACCTAGATCTTCATGGATGCTAGGCAAGCACTCTACCACTGGGTCAAAGTCTAAACCCCGATTAAGTATTTATAAATAGTCATCATCATCATATCAAAATATCCTTTCTCCTACAAAGAATGAACACTTATCTATGTCTGTAAGACTTTTTTTATGTCACCAATGCTTCTGTGATTTTCCCACTTGCATTTTTACAGATGACAGCACAGATATTCATCAGGAAGAAAAATAGATTAGGATACAGAAACCTAACAACGTCCTAGTAGATTGAAGTGAAAAATATGTGCAAGATGGCCTGGGTCTTTCATCTATTTGTAGAGTGCATGGCTACCACACAAAAAGAGTCCGGTTTGATTCTGCAGTACCATATACATAGAAAACTCTGGAAGTGGTGCTGTGGCTTGGTGGGACAGCTATCGCCTAAAGAAAGCCTAAGAACAATGGTCAGGCTCTGAGGTCAAGTCCCAGGACTTGCACAAAAAATGTGCAAGAGGCAAAATGCAAGCTGAGAAGGCACTGTGAAGCAAAATGTCTTGTGAAGGCTAAGGGGAATAGTGACAGTTAAGTTTGGATCTTACCTAAGAAAGGCTCCTTGAGCCTGAGACCAGGCTAGCACTTACGCCTGGTTAATGACTTGGGATTTGAACAAAAAGGTGTGCTGTTTACTACATCCATATGTGAGGTGGGAAGGGAGATTTAGCCTCCAGTATGTCTTTGGGGAGGTCTTCTGTGAGCAAGGAGCTTTGGTCATTGGGCCTTGAAATGTGACCCTACCTCCCTCACAATGGAACAGAATATGGAACCCTGGTGACCAAGCCACTGTATATGACAACCAGCTCAAGTCAGCTCCCTTGGCCTGTGGCTCAGGAGGAAGAAAGATGTTGCTGTGCTGTTGCCAAAGGTCAGGAGGCTCGGATCTCAGGCATGAGAGATATGGATGTCTCACTTGAAGAAGTAGATGCTGGATCAGGGCCAAGACAAAATTCCAGTATATCAGGCATTTCTCTAGGAAGAAAGCCAGGAAACTCCAGGGAAACTCAGATGAGGTATATTAAGAGGAAACCTATTTGAACCCATCATCCTGCCCACAAACTACAACCTTCTTGTGTGCTTTCAAGTGACTATACTGAGATTAGAGTGTGTCATTTCCAATCTACTCTATACCAATTCCTCAGTGTGAAGTGTGGTCCCATTCCTACGTTTGAAATATCCACTGTTTTGCCAATACAGTGTGATGGTAAGTCAGCTCAGACTCTGAATGAGCCTTGTAACCTATGGATCCTGGAGGAAGGCCTGTTGGAGATGCTGCTGACAAAGCTGATCCCTGCCTACCAGAAAGGTGATCTCTTTTATGTGGGAAACTTCCTGCACAATTTCAAATAGTGGAGGACAATGTAGTAGTGGCTGGAAATTCTCTTGAAAAAGTGAGTGTTCCCCCTCCAAACCCATGTTTGCTCACCACTCCTGGCCAAGCCTTGGAATACTTGGCTCCTCTCTGAGCCTGTTTGGTTCAATGGGGTGTTCACAGGGGAGCTAAGCATGATACAAGTGCACAAACCACTTCATTATGACTGGGACACTATGCCATTTCATTTCCCTCACAAGCTACTGGAGTCTCAACAGTGTGCTTACTGAGAAGTTGGATTTCAGGCATGAGTAAGTGGCTCCCAACTGCAGCCCTCACCTAGGTGACATCCTAGGAAATCCCATTTCCCAGTAAGAAATGAGGTGTCAGTACTAATGGCGGAGGCCTGTGAAATACTGGAGTCAGAGGAAAAGCTGGGGGCTGAATCACTTTTGAGCCATCAGGGAGGGATTGTGATAGCTTTGCCTGTTAGAACCTGAAAGCATTTACATTTTGGTGTGTGGTCCAGTGCTGACACTTGAACCTGAACCCAGGTCTAAATGCCATCCCTTTGGTGTTCAAAAATTAGCACTGTACCATTTGAGTCATAGGTCAAGTTCTGGCTTTTTGCTGCCTAAATGAAGACAAGTGCCTTTAGACTTTTACTGACTAGACTGGCTTTCCACTGTGATCTTCAGAGCTCAGCCTGCTGGGTGGCTAAGATTAGAGGAATGAGCATTTAGTTCTTTATTTAGAGCATTCACTTATTGATTTATTTAGAGCATTTACTTAGTTAATTTAAGGTGCGTTTACTTTGGACATATGCATAGAGGCCTCTCTCAGAAGCTTCTGGAAGTGGGGTGTAAAAGTCATCCTGTTCTCGAGTGTCTCTTACCCCCCTCCCAGCACATAAGTGCACATCTCTGCAGGACAGCCACAGCATTAGAATCCTGCAAGAAAGGGGCTTTGGTAAAAGGCTCAGGATGGAGAGAGAAGGCTCTCACTTTCCTTGTACCGAATGTGCCCACAGCATCATGTGTTCCATCTATACGATGTGAATGGACTTCTACCCGAGTGATTTCTACGAGTTCAAGACCTGCCACACCCTGACACAACTCAAGCTCTATATGAGGCTCCACATGTCGGCTTTGGACCTGCTCTTCTAAACACAAACTTTTTGACCAGCTGGAGGAATATGTGACCAGTAAGACCAAGAAAAAGTAGAAGTCCTGGTGTGGGTTCCTCAGAACCTGTGAGTAGGAAGCCCATGTGGTCTAGATATTGGTTGGCCCTTACTTCTACAGATCTTGGCAAAATGCCCTTTATGGGTGGTGTCAGCCAGGTAATGTCTGTCCTCTGAAAGGACTCGGGAATAAGCACTCATTAGAAAGACCCTACACCTCCTCAGTGTTCAGTCCAAACTCCAGTTCTACAGGTTCCTCCATTAGATCCTCATGGAAGTTGAGTGACACTTCAACTTGCAGAGTCCACTCTGTCCACTCTGTACCTATTTCTATTCTTAGGTTTGGGTAATCGTGTAAGAGCTTATCCTGAACTCTGGATGAAAAACCCACCAATGGAGCTGGTGACTGATGGAGACTGAGAATCATCACTGCACTCCAGAAACCATGGGCCTTCTGTAGAAATTACCAAACAGGTTTAGAGTCCTATGGATATACCTTTTGCTCTGAACCCCATGTGTGACACAGTTGAACCTGCAGATACTATGGAGGAAGAAAAAGAGCAGCCAGATTTCCTTCCGTTTCCTTTCACACTCCACCCAGAGTCAGTCCATCTGAGTCAGAGTAACACTCCACTTATTGTGCAAGCTGAAGGGGCACACGCTGGGCTCATGGAAAATGTCCCCATGGGAAGCAGCAAGTGTACTCTCAATACTGGATTCATTGGAGGAAAATGAATCCATCCTCACAGAATATCCAGACCCATCCATCTCACTAAAAGAGACTCAATCTCCATTCGACAAACCAGAATCCATCCCCCTCTTAACTCAGGAAGGACATTCTGTTTCTCATGAGGAAGGAGACCCTTCTGAGGACTCTGAAGTAGAATTACTGTCTGAAGGCAACTTGGAGGCCAGTCTGGATTTAGAGCTTCCCTGTCCCCTTCCTAAAAAGACGTCTCTTTATCTTGCTCTCATGATTCTTGTCAAGTATTCATTGTATTTACTTTGCTAACTATTAAACTCTCATTGTTAATATTATGGTGTGCAGTTCTTCAGTGCTTATTATACTGTGTTTTATTTTCCACTTATAATGTGATACCTCAGACACATAGGTCCTGGGTGGGCCAAAAACCAGACAGGTCTGGTCCCATAGAAGACAACCTTACTGGATATACAGGGAACTATGAAATGCATGGAATCACCAGGAATCCAGGCCAGGCCTCCATGGAAAGACAAGTCAGCTACCAAAGCTTAAGGACAGAGCAGATGCCTGGAAATGTGTTTTGTCAATCGGGAGAAGTGCCAGAGTAACTGTAATATTATGTGGGACTCTGTTCTGTGAGTTCAAGTCTGTTTATATATCCATTGTGCTTTGTACAAATATTTAAGAAAATTAAAACTCCACAATAGCATCAAAAATCTACTTTGGCTTTGAATGTTGCCTAGTCGTAGAGTGCTCGCCTAGTATACAAGAAGACCTTGATTCAATTCCTCGACACTGCATACACAGAAAAAGCAGATGGGGCACTGTTGCTCAGGTGTAAGAGTGCCACCCTTGAACAAATGTGGCCAAGGACAGTTCCTGGTCCCTCAGTTCAAGCCGCAGGACTAGCCAAACAAGAAATCATACCATTTTCCACACATTTGGAAATAAATCTGATTTATCTAACCCTACTTCTTTTTTGCCAGTCCAGGGTGTGTGCCACCAAGCCAAACTACTGGCCCCCAACCTTACTATTTTTAATCATTTAATTTTTTTACATAATCATATTTCATGCTGTCTGTATTAATACCATAAACAGTATGCTTAGTGTAATAATGTTAAAGGTAAAACATAAGAAATTAATAACTAAAATTCCTTTTATATTAGTTTTATAGCATTACTACAATTTTATGAGAAAAATTACTTAGAATGTTTATTTTAGAGTTCACGTAATCCATTTTAATAAATATATCAACCTACATCATTTATTTGAACACATTTTAAACTATATTTTTCAGAAATGAAAATACATATATATTTGTTGTAAATGAAATTTATGACTTGGGGGGAAGGGAAAGAGAAAATGGGGGAGGGGGTAACAGTGTTTACAAGAAATGTACTCATTACATATGTAACAGCAATCTCTTTGTATATCACCTTGAACAACAAATTTTTTGAAAAGTACAATAAGTTTAAATGTCTACTTTGGGCAGAATTTTTTTTGCCAGTACTGGGCTTAGACTCAGGACCTGAGCACGATCCTTGTTTTTGTTTTTGTTTATTCTTAAGGCGCAAGTTCTATCACATGTGCCACAGCACCACTTTTATCTTTTTTTATCAATGTTGTGCTGAGGAATTGAACTTGGGTCTTCATTCATGCTCGGCAAGAACGCTTCCACTAGGCTTAACTTATGGCCCCAGTGGGAAGGAAGTTTTCCATAAAATATGTAGGAAATATGTACACTAAGGAAAAGCCATCAAAAATAGAAGAAAAATTATATACTTAGATAACAACATGCCAGTATTATGGCCGATCTCTGTAATTGTAGCTTCAAGAGTGGCCTATTTGGACCGGGAGTTGGCTGGCTGAAGTAAAGTGCTATCCTTGAGCAAGCCCTAGGATAGTGCTCTGGCCATGAGTTGAAGCCATAGGACATGCAAAAAATAATAATTTAATGCCCGTGACTGGTGGCTCACCCTGGTAATCCTAGCTACCCTGGAGGATCGAGGTTCAAAGACGGCCCAGGCATAAAAATCTGTGAGAATCTTATTTCCAAATAATCCAGAAAATTCAAAATGACAATGTGCCTCAAGTGGTAGAGCTCTTGCCTTGAGCTGAAGAGCTTAAGGTAAACATCCAGGCCCAGAGTTCATGCCCCATGAGTGAAAAAAAGAAAAAGAAAAAGAAAGCCCTTATCTAAGGCTGGAGTGCACACTAGTGGTAGTTTGCTTGCCTAGTATGCACAAAGCCCTGTGTTCAATTACTCTGTACCACTTACACCAAAAAAAAGCTGGAAATGATCTGAGAAGGTTGGGTTCTGAGGATCACAGTTCAAAGCCAGGCCAGACACTAAAGTGCATGAAACTGTTTCTTCCACTTAAGCACCAGAAAACCAGAAGTGACACTGTGGCTCAAGGTGTTTAAGGTTGTAGCCTTCAGCTGAAGAGCCCAGGGACACTGCCAAGGTGCACAATTAAAGTCTTACAACCAAAAGAGAGAGAGAGAGAGAGAGAGAGAGAGAGAGAGAGAGAGAGAGAGAGAGAGAGACAGAGACAGAGACAGAGACAGAGACAGAGACAGGCAGACAGACAGAGACAGACAGACAGAGAGACAGAGACAGAGACATCAAACAGTCAGGCACTGCTGGCTGAAGCGTGTAATTCTACCTACTATGGGGGCTGAGATTGGAGGATCTTGGTTCAAAGCCCAAAGCCAGCCTGGACACATATGTTTGTGAGACTTACATCACCAATTAACTACCAGAAACCAAAAATGGAGCTGTAGAGGAAGAGCGCTAGCCTTGAGCTGAAGAGGTCAGGGACAGTCCAGGCCCAAAGTCCAAGCAACATGACGAATCAATAATATAAAAAAGAAGATAGCTAATAGTAATGATGAATAATTTTGGGCTGGGAGTTTGGCCTAGTGGTAGAGTGCTTGCCTAGCATGCACGAAGACCTGGGTTCAATTCCTCAATATCACATACATAGAAAAATGCTGGAAGTGGTGCTGAGGCTGAAGTGGTAGAGCCCTAGCCTTGAGAAAATATAAGGACAGTGCTCAGTCCCTGAGTTCAAGCCCAGGACTGGCCAAATCAAAAGTAGTAGAGCACTGGCATTGAACTGAAGATCTGAGGAACAGCCCAGGCACAGAGTTCAAACACCGCAAACAACAACAACAAAATCTATGAAATGGCAGTGGTGGATTTAAGCTAAGCAAAAATAGAGTAGAAATTGGTAAAATACATATTTGTGTGTAAGCAAATTAGCCAGACTTATGCATTAGAACTGGATAGCAACTTGAAAAAAAATTTTGTTTTCCATCTCACTAGGTCCTGTCTCTTAATTTATTCAAGTAAGTAAAATGCTGGGTTTTATAATCATTGCTCTGAATATTAGAAAATCATAATATCTCTCATTAACCAACAAAGACCAAGAACTGGGGCTTCGTTCAAATGGCAGAGTATCAGGCAAGAGAAGAAAAAATTGAAGTAAGAACTTGAAGTTCTTGATCCAGAACCTGCATAGTAACAGAGCAGCAGCCTGGTGATGGTACCTCACACCTATAATCTTAGCTACTCAGGAGGCTAAGATCTGAAAATCAAAGTTTAAAGCCAGCCAAAGTACCCAGTTAACTGCCAGAAAAACCAGAAGTGGCACTGTGGCTCACAGATTAAAGCACTAGCCTTGAGCTGAAGAGCTCAGGGACAGTGCCCAGGCCCAGAGTTCAAGCCCCACAATTGACAAAAATCAAACAAGCAAACAAAACTCACAAAGAAGCCTGCAGACCACAGTGGTTCTGCTGAGTCTCTTCTCTATGGCGATCAGGAAACATTTCACTTTTTCTGTCTCTTCCCATCTCAACATTCATACTAAAATAAGACTGTGTTGAAAGTTTCAATTTATAAAAATGTTTTTCATGAAGCACCCTGAAATATTCATCGCTTATATCTCAATTGAAGATAGTTGATTTGGGGCTGCATTGGTAGAGTGCTAGCCTTGAGCAGAAAAGGTCAGGGATAGAGCTGAAGCACTCAGTTGAAGACCCAGTGCCAACACACAAAAGAAATTATGCACTTTATACATATTTTCTAATTTCTTAATGAATTTTTCAGTCTGTATAAATATAGGGTACATTTCTTGTTACTTAAGTAAGATTGCTCTTTTTTTTCTTTTTGCCAGTCCTACGGCTTGGACTCAGGGCCTAGACATTTTCATTGGACTCGCTTGCCCAAGGTGAGTGCTCTGCCTCTTGAAACACAGCGCCACTTCTAGCTTTTTTCTGAATATGCGGTACCGGTGAATAGAACCTAGGTCTTCATGCATTCTAGGTGAGCACTCTACCATTAGGCTACATTCCCAGGCAGTGAGATTCCTCTTACAGTCATTGTATGTTCACAGAGTTTGATCTCACACACTGTAGGGCCCTGGTTGGCTTTGACCTGTGATCCTAAGCCCTGAGCCTCCTAAGTAGCTGAAATTAAGTTGTGAGCCAGCATGATGGCTTCCATTCTTTTTTCTACAAAAATATATGTAGTTATCTAAAATATATCTATAGCTGAAAAAAATGAATCTCTCCCAAACAAATCTTCAAAGAAACAACCATCCTATTAAAAGGTGGGCTAAAGACTTAAAAGAGTATTCTCTGAAGAAAAAATTAAAATGGGCTTTAGACACATGAAGAAATGCTCCATATCTCTAGCAATAAGGGAAATGAAAATCAAAACAACTTTGAGATTCCACCTGACTCCTGTCAGAATGGCCATTATCAAAAAATCTAATAAGAGATACTGGTGGGGAAGTGACCAGGTGGGATCACACCTACACTGTTGGTGTGAGTGTAAACTCGTTCAACCACTAGGGAAAGCAGTGTGGTGGTTCCTCAAAAGACTGAACATAGAGCTCCCCTATGATCCAGCAAATCCACTACTTGGCATCTACCCAATTGTCCAGAAAAAAGGACATACTAAAGCCACTACCACAATGATGCTCATTGCAGCACTATTTACCATAGCAAAGATATGAAACCAACCCAGATGCCACTCAGTAGATGACTGAATCAAGAAGATGTGGTACTTATACACAATGGAATGCTATGCTGCCATCTGAAGGAATGACATCGCCCCATTTGTAAGGAAATGGAAAGACTTGGAAAAATTCATATTAAGTGAAGCAGCCAGACCCAAAGAAACATAAGCTCAATGGTTTCCCTCATTTGTAATAATTAGTTCACATCTAGGACTCTCCTAGCAGAGGATTACAATAACTCAAAAACTTAGGTATATAAGGTTATATAGCATGAGACTAAATGAAAGGATCTCTAGGATATGGGAACAAGAGATATATCTTGTGTCATCGTTGCTCTTAACCTTGTGTGATTTTTGTCCTTAATCTACTATGTTATTTCTCATCTCTTATTTTGCCCTATGGTTAATGTCAGATTGTTACTGTATCTGATTTTTCCCTGGCATATTGTATATATGTTTATTTGTTTATGTCAAATAGGAAAGGGAAGGGGGGAAACAAGATGATTGGGAAGGGGAGGGGAGAGGGAACTGGGGACAAAAACATGTGGAGTGGAATAAATGTGTGAGAAGTAATGCAGTCCACTACCTGTAAATGTAATCATAACCCCTCTATACATTACCCTGAAAATAAAAAAGAGACTATAAAAATATCTGTAGAAAATGAGGTTGGATGATGGAAACAACCAGATGCCCTACTACAAAAAATGTGATACACGCACGCACACACACACACACACACACACACACACACACACACACACAAACGCACACACACACAATGGAATGATACATAGCCAACCGACAAGATAAAATAATGGCATTCTCGGGGAAGTGGATGAAAAGGAAAAAAATCATATTAAGTGAAGTAAGCCAAACTCAAAGGAACATAGGCCCAAGAGTCTCCCTCATTTGTCAAATTCAGTAGAAACCTTGGGCTCTGCTACCAGAGATTTACAGTAGAACAAAATCTAGAGACATCGTGACAAATAGTATGACACTAAATGTAAGGACCTCCAAGATAAAGAAACAAAACTCATATAATGAGTGATTGTTGTCCTTAATGAACTATGTGATCTCTTATCTCTTTTGCTATCCCTTGGTTATATCATATTGTTACAATATTTCACCTTGTTTTCTGATATATTTCATATGTGCCTAATTGGTTATTTGAAATTGGATAGGGAAGGGGGGAAATGAACATGAATGGGGGTAGGGGAAGGGAAATGGGGACCATATCATTACATGGGGTATCAAAGTTTGAGAAGTAATGCACCTTCTATCTGGTGAATATAATGTAACCCTTCTATAAATTACAATAAATATAAATACATAAAAAGAAGATCTGCACAGAAAAAAATAATAATGGCATTTTTGGGGTAGTGGATGAAATTAGAGTGAATCCTGTTGAGTGAGATAAGTCAAGACCAAGGAACAAAAGGTACATGATATCCTTAATATATGGATATTAGTTTCAAACAGTAGTAGAGCGATGATTGAATAGTTGATACCCAAAGTTCTGGACATAATTTTGGAGATATAAACATAACTACATAGACATAAAAATCTAGGATAGACTATACACTCTATAGACATGTGTTTTATTATAGATTAATCTGTATCTATGACATACAAAGCTTAATTTTTACTATATTCTAAAATCTATGTGCCAGTGATTGTATAGCGATTCCCTTCTTGAATACTTGTTGGTTAAACATGACATTTGAAATATGATGTAAAATTCAATGTTAATAAATTTTTTAAAAAAGAGGCTAGAGGTAAATACCACTAATGTACTTGCTCTAAGTGGTACAGAAATTTTCTTAATGAATCAAGGGGTTTTATTACATCTTTATGCAATTATTTTAGTTCTGAGTGTTCTACACTCAATGATACTTCTGGAAAGATGATATAGCTGACTGTGTAGATGGTATGAAGACATACTGGCCTAAACGTAGAATAAAGCATTGGTAAGTGGCTGTTAGCTGTCCAGATTCTACTGGAATATGTGGAATGAATTTATTAAGCACAATGCAGGCTCTTAGTCAGATCAGGATCAAGATTATGTGGTTCCATCAGATGAATGAGGAAAGATCAGAAAAATCTACTAAGATATCCAGATATACTTTTTAAACTAAGGTATCTGGACTCCTTTTTTTTCTTTCTTGGTGGGGAGGTTGAACTTTGGACCTGGGCAAGGTCTCTTAGTTCTTTTTCCTCAAGGCTAATGCTGTACCAGTTTTAGCCACAACTCCACTTAGTTTTTGGGTGGATAAGTGGAGAGTAGAATCTTACAGTTTTTTTGTTTTCATTTTATTTGCTTGCAAAGGCTTTGAATCACCTTCTCCCTGGCTAGTAGAATGACAATTATGACCCTCCAGCGCCTGGCTAGTGATTTTTTGAAAACTGGACTTTATTCCAAATCACAAAACTGGTTCCTAGCAAAGTTTTGAAGCCTGACTTAAATGTGACAGATTTTTGTCACTTGGAGACACTCTGTGCTGAACGTTAGAAATCTACCAGCTGAGTCACAGTGGCACTTCCAGTTTTTTGTTTATGTGGTGCTGAGGAATGGAATCCAGGGTTTCACACATGCTAGGCAAGCTTCATTTTCAGCCCAAGGTTTTATGTTTTGTTTTTTCAGTGTTGTTGCTTCTAAGGTACTGTATGATGTTCTTTCATTTTCTTTGCTTTTTACCTCTTTTCTTCTTTTTCCCTTTAGTTTTATTCTCTGTAGTCACTGTGTTGAATTCCGGTACCCTGTGTCTTGTACATAGGTTTATGTGATTTGGGGAATGGAGAGGGTATAATAAAATGGTAAAAAAAAAAAACAAAGGAAAAAGGGTGAACCAATTGAACAGTGATACTTGGAAGACACTAAACGCAAATGAACTGAACAATCTGGGTGGAGAGCGGGCTGAGGGTAGGAAAACAGAGAAAAATGAGGGAGGGGATAACAATTTTCTTAAGAAATATGTTCATTACTTATGTAACCGTATGCCAACTATATATTGACTTAACAAAAAAATTAACTTAAAAAATAATTTAGCCGGGTATGGTGGCTCACACTTGTAAATGTAGCTACTCAAGAGGCTGGGATCCAAGGATAGCAGTTCAAAGTCAGCCTGGGCACTGAAGTCCATGTGACTCTTATCTCCAATTAACCACCAGAAACCCAGAAGTGGCCCTATGGCTCAAGGGATAGGGCAGTAGTCTTGAGCTGAAAAGGTCAGTGACAAGACCCAGGTGCAGAATTGCAGTCCCATGACTTGAATGATGAATGATACTAGTCAGGCTCTGTGCGCTCACACTTGGAATCCTATCTACACAGAATCAGGTTTGAATCCAGCCCAAACAAATTGCATGATATTCTGATTTACAGTTCATTACCAAAAATCTGGAAGTGGAGCTGTGGATAAAGTGGTAGAACACTAGCCTGAAGCAAAAAAAAACTTTTAAGGACAGTTCCCAGGCCCTGGGTTCAAGTCCCAGGACTTGCATAAAACAACAAAATGTGACGCTGAGTCCTCCATCATTTGGTGTTATAGTTCAATATTCTTGATATGCGTCTTAGAAATTAAGTCCCTAGCAAATACTCTCCCCTGAAATTCTGCTTCATAGCGGATTCATAGAATTTCAGCATCATTACTATCACCTACCAGTTAGCATAGCAGTCTACTACTGAAAATTTGAAGAAAACTTTTGAGTAATCCTAATAAATGTGTGTATCATCTGCACACACATCAAATCAGCAGGAGCTATGTTCTACTATTATATAAATGTATTTAATCCCTTCTTGACTTAATGAGCCTTAAAGAGTAAAACATATGAAGTAGTTATGAAACTAACAGTCACCATTCTTCTACCTAATATTGTAATATAAGTTTATAAATGCAAGGACTATTCTGAAGTGTGCAGAAGATAGCTTCTAATTATAATATTCTCATGAAGTATAGTTTTTAAGAAACATGTTGCTTGCTTTGGGAAAGCAAAGGAAAGGAAAAATGATATAAGTAAGTTCCCTATTTATCAGAAGGAAAATACTATTGGGTTTAGATCAACTTCATTCATTCCGTGCTGATGAAACAAATATTTGCAATTCCTGAGGTCAATCACTTCATTGTGATGCACAATCAGCCAGCTTAGATCAATCTTCCAAAAAAGGAAAGGAACAAATGAGAAGCAATTAAGGTTTCCAAAATGAACCAGGTGGTGGTGGCAGCTCACACTTGTAATTCTATCTACTCAAGGCCTGAAATCCAAGGATCTGGATTAAGTCTGTCTGGGATGAAAATATTACTGTCTGTAACATCATCTCTGTTATCACAGCCCAGCTGATACACTCTGCCCAACAGGTTCCAAACACCAAAGTCCATCTCCTATCTGAAATACTATCAAACGTACTCACATATTATTTCCTCTTTGGGAGATAGTTGAAACATGTACCAGAAACACTTCCCTGGCTTCAGAGTGGAAGTGGAAATATATACTCACTAGAATCCCATCTAGTAAATTACAGTCAATCATCGTTCCTCACATCTTGTTAGTTAAATTGAACAATGAGTGTTTGGATCAGAAGCAATGTGTATGAGCATACATGTTGTAAAAGTACTGTAATCCTAGCTACTCAAGATAAGCTGAGAACTGAGGATTCCAGTTCAAAATCAGCCACGCAATAAATTCCATAAGATTTTTACCTCTAATTGACCAGCAAAAAACAGAGCGTTGAATTGTGCTTAAAATGCCACAGCCCTAAGCTTTGCATTAAAGAGCTAGGGGGTAGCACTCAGGATGCCCACTCCCTCCACTCCTTTTTAACATAGTACTAGAATTCCTAGGCAGTGCAATAAGGCAAGAAGCAAGCATAAAGGGGATCCAAGTAGGGAAAGAGGAAATAAAACTATCCCTCTTTGCCGATGACATGATTCTGTATTTAAAGAATCCTATAGATTCTACTCCCAAGCTGCTTGAGCTGATTCAAAGATTTGGAAGGGTAACAGGCCATAAAATGAACCCTCACAAATCAACTACCTTAATTTACGCCAACACTGAGAGGTACGAGGCAATAATCAGGAAAGAAATTCCTTTCACAGTAGCCTCAAAGAAAATAAAGTACCTAGCAATTAGCTTAACTAAGAATGTAAAGGACCGTTTAGATGAAAACTTTAAAACCACAAAAAAGGAAATAAAGCAAAACTAAGGAAATGGAAAAACCTCCCATGGTCCTGGATTGGAAGAATCAACATTGTGAAAATGACAATCTTGCCAAGGGCTATCTACAAATTCAATGTAATACCAATCAACATCCCAATGTCATTCTTTAAAGAAATAGAAGAGGCAATTCAAAATTTCATATGGAATAATAAAAGACCCTGTAGAGCAAAAATACTTCTTAGCAGAAAGAACAGAGCTGGAGGAATTTCAATTCCAAACTTAAGATTCTCTTACAGAGCTATAATTCTCAAAACAGCTTGGTACTGGCACAAGAACAGGCCTGAAATCCATTGGAGTAGAACTGCGGACCCAGATATTAAACCACAGACCTATGGCCACCTAATCTTTGACCAGGGAGCCAAAAAAATAGAATGGAAGAAAGATAGCCTCTTCAACAAGTTGTGCTGGCAGAACTGGTTAAACACCTGCAGAAAACTAAAGTTGGATCCTTCTTTGTCACCTTGCACTAGAATTAACTCCAAATGGATCAAAGACCTGGAGGTAAAAGCTGACACACGGAAAAGTTTACAGGAAGGAATAGGAGATACACTAGGCCTCCTTGGCACAGGTCGAAACTTTCTTAATAAGGACCAAGAATCACAACAAATCAGAGAAAGGCTGGATAAGTGGGACTGCATTAAACTGCAGAGCTTTTGTATGGCAACGGATATAGCTAGTAAACTAATCAGGAAGCCTACAGAGTGGGAGAAGATCTTCACCAACCAAACAACGGACAAAGGCCTCATACCTAAATTATATCAACAACTCAAAAAATTGAATCACTCCAAAACTAACCTCCAAAGTAACACCCATCCCATTACAAAATGGGCCAAAGACTTAAGAGAGTCTTCTCTGAAGAAGAAACAAAAATGGCGTATAGACACATGAAGAAATGCTCCACATCTCTGGTTATAAAAGAAATGCAAATCAAAACAACTCTAAGATTCCACCTCACTCCAGTTAGAATGGCCAGGATCAGGAAAATGAATGACAACAGACGCTGGAGGCGATGTGGCCAGGAGGGATCAGTACTACACTGTTGATGGGAGTGCAAACTCGTTCAACCACTATGGAAAGCAGTGCGGCAGTGCCTCAAAAGGCAAAAAATAGAACTCCCCTATGACCCAGCAATTCCAGTACTTGGCATTTACCCAACAATCCAGAAACAAGGGCATACTAAACCCACTAGCACAACAATGTTCATTGCAGCACTATTCACCATAGCAAAGATATGGAACCAACCCAGATGTCCCTCAGTTGATGAGTGGATCAACAAGTTGTGGTATTTGTACACAATGGAATTCTATGCTGCTGTCAGAAAGAATGACATCGCCCCATTTGTTAGGAAATGGAAAGACTTAGAACAAATCATATTAAGTGAAGTAAGCCAGACTCAAAGGAACTTAGGCTCAGTGGTTTCCCTCATTCGTCATAATCAGTAGAAACCTTGGGCTCTACTAGCAGAGATTGTGAATAGAGCAAAAGGCCATATATAAGGCCATATAATGTGAAGCTAATTGAAAGGACCTCCAGGATATTGACACAAAAGCCATATAATGAATGATTGTTGTCCTTAATGTACTATGTTGTCTCTCATCTCGCTTGCTGTCCCTTGGTTATCCCATATTGGTATAGTATCTCACTTTGTTATCTGATATATTGAATTTATTTGTATTTGGAAATTTGAAATTTGATAGGGAAGGGGGGAAAACCAAGACGGATGGGGGGTGTGGGGTTGGAGGGAAATGGGTACCAAAACATGTGAAAGGGTATCAATGTATGTGAATTAATGCACCTTCTATCTGGCAAATATCATCTAACCCTTTTACTAATTACAATAAAAAATGAAAAAAAAAGAAAGTTGTAGTGTGTGGGGAGGAAGATGGGGTCAAATACATTTCTTCTTAGAAATTTACCTCATCTGGTTGCCCTGGATTTTCCTGGCCTTCTTCTTAGAGAAAGTTCTGTTATACTGGATTTGTGGCTTGGCAATGATCTAGCATGAACATCTTCGAGGAAGACATCCACAACTTCCATGCCTGAGACTCGAGTTTCCTGACCTTTGGCAACAGCACAGCAACATCTTTCTTCCTCCTGAGCCACAGGCCAAGTGAGCTGGCTTGAGCTGGTTGTTAGTTACAGTGGCTTGGTTACCAGGGTTCCATATTCTGTTCCATTGTGAGGGAGGCAGGGTCACCTTTCAGGGCCCAATGACCAAAGATCCTTGCTCACAAAAGACCTCACCAAAGACATACTGGAGGCTGAATCTCTCCTCCAGTCTCACAATATACATGTGGATGTAGTATACAGCACACCTTATTTGTCCAATCCCAATGTCTTCCACTAGGCCCAACTACCAGTCTGGTCTCAGGCTCAAGGAGCCTTTCTTAGGTAAGATCCAAACTTAAGGGTCAATATTGCCCTCATCCTTTACAAAACATTTGCTTCACAGTGCCTTCTCTGCCTGCATTTTGCCCCTTGTCGAATTTTTTTTGTTTTTGGTAGTCTTGGGACTTGACCTCAGAGTGTGAACATTGTTCTTGGGCTTTCTTTAGGCTTTAGCTGTCCCACCGAACCACAGCACCACTTGCAGCGTTTTCTATGTATGTGGTAATGAGGAATCAAACCTGAGGCTTACTGCTTGGTAGCCAAGGACTCTCCCACTAGGTCAAACACACAGGGCATCTTGCACATATTTTTGACGTCAATCTACTAGGATATTATTAGGTTTCTGTATCCTAATCAATTTTTTCCTGATGATTAGCTTTGCTGTCATGTGTAAAAAATGCAAGAGGGAAAAACACAGAAGAATTAGTGAAATTAAAAAAAAGCATTAGAAACAGTTAAGTGTTCATTCTTTGTAGGAGAAAGGATATTTGGATATGATGATGATGATGATGACTTTATAATTACTATGTCAGGGTTGAGAGTTTGGCATAGTGGTAGAGTGCTTGCCTAGCATCCATGAAGATCTGGGTTTGATTGCTCAGTACCACATAGATAGAAAATCTAGATGTGGCACTGTGGCTCAAGTGGCAGAGGGCTAGACTTGAGAAAACCCGAGGACAGTGCTCAGGCCCTGAATTCAAGCCCCAAGACTGGCAGAAAGATAAAAGAAAATAAAAATGCTTTTTACGAGCTAATTCACTCACAGCATTTGCTTCTGAAATCTTCGCTTCTGCATCTTGTGAAATACCCCTTTCCCTCAACGTAGACAAGAAAAAGAGATCCATCCCATGGTCCACTGTGAGGCCACTGGTTGGGCTAAGAGCTAGTCGTGCAGCAACACATAAGTTTTATTCTAATACTTTCCAAACTTTGTACTCAAATATGCTACCTACTTACCAACTTATGTCAGTTATCCTTATGCTATAACTTTTCTTCATTACTACAATATTCTTACACTCCTACGATAATCCTCTTGCACCTCCCCTGACCTCTCTCATTCTTTTTTTCTATCTCTGGACCTCTGCTCGTCTTTCAACCCTTATACTGCACGGATCTACACTTGATGGCTGTTGAGCAATATTGTATATGTAGGTGGTTAATTATTCTCTAGGCTCAGAGGGACTTAAAGACAATAGAGATTGGATTGAGAGGCTTATTGTTTGGGGTATAAATCGCTTATCAGTGGTTGTATTAGGCTGGTCTGTAAGTGCACAAAAAGAAAGAGTGATAATACCAATCAAAACTTGTGAACATCTAGTGTCTGCCAGCTACAGAGGTCTAGGTTGGTTATATCTGAAAAACTATAATCGTATTTAGTAGTAATCTTGCTCCCATTTTCAAATGGGCAGAACAAGAAACTCAAGAAAAATGTCAAATCAAGAAACAACATCCCCCACCCAATGTAAACAGACAATGGAACAGTCACTGGCAAACCTAGAGGAGAGTCTTCCAATTGCTACACAAATGCAATTGATAAACATCATTAATGAAAAATGTGAAAATATAAAGAAAGAGATAATGGAGGAAGCCATACCTGAACAAGAGGAAAGCAAAAACAAGGTGATAAGTGAAAAAGAAGAAGCCATAAAGGAGGCCATAATAAAGGTTTTTCAAAGAAAGATGGATGAATTCAAAGAATCCACAAATAAAAACGTGACCAAACTCCAGCAAATGTCCAAAGAAAATAAAGCTACTGAGCTAACCACTCAAAAGGAAATCAAGGAGATAAAGAAATCCAAACATGATCTAAAACAAGGGATGCAAGGCATCAAAAGTGAGCAATTAGAAGCAAGGGAGATGAAAAATCAAGTAGATAGCTTTGATAGCAGGTTAGACATTGCAGAGGAGAGAATTTCCGTGGCTGAAGATAATTTAGGTATTATAAAGAACAGAAAATGAGTCAATCCAAATCTAGGAAATATGAGAGAGCGCTTCAGGAGGTCCAAGATACAATTAGGAAGCCTAATTTAAGGCTAGTTGGTACTGAGGAGTGCGTGGAGAAGAGGTCAATGGTATTGGAAATATACTTCAGGGAATCATCTCAGAGAATTTTCCAAATATCCAGAAGGGCAGGCCCATCCACATACGAGAAGCTTTTAGAACCCCAAACAGACCTGACCAGAAAAGAACATCCCACCGCCACATTGTGATCCGAACTGGATCAATAGAAATGAAAGGAAAGATCCTAAAGGCAGCCAGGGAAAAGGGATCAGTAACCTACAAAGGCAAACCAATCAGAATAACCCCAGATTTCTCAGCAGAGACCATGCAAGCACGAAGTGACTGGAAGCATATATGTCATGCCCTTATATCAAATAACTACCAACCAAGAATACTGTAGCCAGCTAAGCTCTCATTCATAACTGAGGGAACAATAAAAACATTCCATTCCAGGGAAAAGCTGCAACAATATGTCGAAACAAAACCAACACTACAGAGAATTCTCAAAGATGCTCTATACATAGAAAACCAAAATAAATGCAATATAGGGAAAGAAATGGCACCTAAACAGCATACCATTTAAGGACCACAAGAACTGTCAAGACAGAGGCCCTACTAAAAGCTTTTAAAAATTGTAGGAACTAATAAATATCTCTCAATCCTAACTCTCAATATCAATGGACTTAACTCTCCAATTAAACGGCATAGGTTGTCTAGTTGGATCAAAAAGCAAGAGCCATCGTTCTGCTGACTTCGAGAGACACATCTTACCCAAAAGCAATCATCTTTTGAAAGTGAGAGGTTGGAATAAACTCTATCAAGCTAACTGCCCCCATAAAGAGGCTAGAGTTGCCACCCTCATATCAGATACAATAGACTTCAAACTAAAATTAGTAAGAAAAGACAAAGAAGGTTACTACATACTACTAAAGGGATCTTTCCTCCCGGAAGACATAACAATCCTAAATATTTACACACCCAATCCCGGAGCTCCAAACTTCATCAAGCAAACTTTACTTACACTGAAACCATACATAGATCGAAACACAGTGATTGTTGGTGAGTTTAACACACCACTCTCACCTATGGACAGATCAACAAGGCAAAAACTCAACAGAGAAACCTTAGAACTGAACAACTATATAGACCAACTAGATCTAACAGACATCTGCAGAATATTCCACCCAGTAACACCACAATATACGTTTTTCTCAGCAGCACATGGAACATTTTCCAAAATAGACCACATCTTAGGCCATAAAGCAAACCTGGACAGATTCAGAAACACTGAAATTATTCCATGCACACTCTCAGACCATAAAGGCATCAAATTGGAGCTGAACACACATCTCCACCAAAGAAAACCCTGTAACTCATGGAGACTGAACCACACATTGTTGAATCAAAACAATGGGTAATCGAAGAGATCAGAACAGATATCCAACTGTTTATGAAATTTAACAATAAGGAGACACAAATATCAACTCCTAAGGGACACAACAAAGGCAGTCCTCAGAGCAAAATTTAGAGCGCGGAGTGCCTACAACAGCAAGTTGGAAAAATGGCAAACCAACTAGTTAATGTCTCACCTTAACCTCCTGGAAAAAGAGCAACAAACCAAACCTAAACCCATTAGGAGAAAGCAAATTATTAAAATCAAAGCAGAATTAAATGATTTGGAATAAAAAAACTATAGAAAGAATCAACAAAACAAGGAGTTGGTTCTTGAAAGGATTAACAAAATTGACAAGCCCTTAGCAAATCTTACCAAAAAAAGAAGAGAGCATATCGAAATAAACAAAATCGCAGATGAAAATGGTAATATCACGACAGAAATTACCAAGATCCAGAATATCATGAGGGAATACTTCTCAAACCTTTACGCCAACAAATTTGAGAATCTAGAAGAAATGGATGAATTCCTAGACAATATTAACATACCCACACTGCAGCAAGAAGAGCTAACCCAACTCAACAGGCCTATTTCAAGCTCTGAAATAGAAATGGAAATTAGACAACTTCCACTTAAAAAGAGCCCAGGGCCAGATGGATTCACAGCTGAATTCTATAAGGTCTTCAAAGCAGAGCTCACACCAATACTCCTCAAGCTCTTCAACGAAATTGAAAATGAAGGTTCTTTACTAAACTGATTCTGTGAAGCCAGTATATCCCTCATCCCCAAACCAGACAGAGATTCATCAAAGAAAGAGATCTATAGACCCATTTCTTTGATGAACGTCGATGCAAAACTTCTCAACAAAATACTGGCCAACCGTCTACAACAACTCATCAAAAAAAATAAACACTATGATCAAACTGGATTCATCACAGGGAGGCAAAGCTGGTTCAACATACACAAATCAATTAATATAATTCAACACATCAACAGGAGCAGGGATAAAATCACATGATTGTCTCAATAGATGAGGAAAAGGCATTTGACAAGATCCAAAACCCCTTTATGTTAAAAGATGTGGAGAAACTAGGAATCCACGGAACATTTCTCAATGTAATAAAGGCTGTGTATGAGAAACCCACTACGAGTATTATACTTAATGGTGAAAATCTAAAGCCATTCCCTCTAAAATCAGGAACGAGACAAGGATGCCCACTCTCTCCATTCCTTTTTAACATAGTACTAGAATTCCTAGGCAGTGCAATATGGCAAGAAGCAAGCAAAAAGGAGATCCAAGTAGGGAAACAGGAAATAAAACTATCCCTCTTAGCAGATGACATGATTCTGTATTTAAAGAATCCTATAGACTCTACTCCCAAGCTCCTTGAGCTGATTCAAAGCTTTGGAAGGGTAGCAGGCCATAAAATCAACCCTCACAAATCAACTGCCTTACTTTACGCCAACACTGAGAGGAACGAGGCAATAATCAGGAAAGAAAAATCTTTCACAATAGCCTCAAAGAAAATAAAGTACCTAGCAATTAGCTTAACTAAGAATGTAAAGGACCGTTTAGATGAAAACATTAAAATCCTAAAAAAGGAAATTAAAGCAGAACTAAGGAAATGGAAAAACCTCCCATGCTCCTGGATTGGAAGAATCAACATTGTGAAAATGACAATCTTGCCAAGGGCTATCTACAAATTCAATGTAATACCCATCAACATCCCAATGTCATTCTTTAAAGACATAGAAGAGGCAATTCAAAATTTCATATGGAATAATAAAAGACCCCGTATAGCAAAAACACTTCTTAGCAGAAAGAACAGCGCTGGAGGAATTTCAATTCCAAACTTAAGGCTCTATTCCAGAGCTATAATTCTCAAAACAGCTTGGTACTGGCACAAGAACAGGCCTGAAGTCCAATGGAGTAGAACTGCGGACCCATATATTAAACCACAGACTTATGGCCACCTAATCTTTGACCAGGGAGCCAAAAAAATAGAATGGAAGAAAGATAGCCTCTTCAACAAGTTGTGCTGGCAGAACTGGTTAAACACCTGCAGAAAACTAAAGTTGGATCCTTCTTTGTCCCCTTGCACTAGAATTAACTCCAAATGGATCAAAGACGTGGAGGT
The DNA here is from genome assembly GCA_024803745.1 of Megascapheus bottae. Lineage (NCBI taxonomy): Eukaryota > Metazoa > Chordata > Mammalia > Rodentia > Geomyidae > Megascapheus > Megascapheus bottae. The sequence goes on along the minus strand of JANJXV010000052.1, from coordinate 3,716,635 downwards.
AAAAGCTGACACACTGAAAAGTTTACAGGAAGGAATAGGAGATACACTAGGCCTCCTTGGTACAGGTCGAAACTTTCTTAATAAGGACCAAGAATCACAACAAATCAGAGAAAGGCTGGATAAGTGGGACTGCATTAAACTGCAGAGCTTTTGTATGGCAACGGATATAGCTAGTAAACTAATCTGGAAGCCTACAGAGTGGGAGAAGATCTTCACCACCCAAACAACGGAACAAGGCCTCATATCTAAAATATATCAACAACTCAAAAAATTGAATCACTCCAAAACTAACCTCCAAAGTAACACCCATCCCATTACAAAATGGGCCAAAGACTTAAAGAGAGTCTTCTCTGAAGAAGAAACAAAAATGGCCTATAGACACATGAAGAAATGCTCAACATCTCTGGTCATAAAATAAATGCAAATCAAAACAACTCTAAGATTCCACCTCACTCCAGTTAGAATGGCCAGGATCAGGAAAACGAATGACAACAGATGCTGGAGGGGATGTGGTCAGGAGGGATCACTACTACACTGTTGGTGGGAGTGCAAACTCGTTCAACCACTATGGAAAGCAGTGCGGCAGTGCCTCAAAACGCTAAACATACAACTCCCCTATGACCCAGCAATTCCAGTACTTGGCATTTACCCAACAATCCAGAAACAAGGGCATACTAAACCCACTAGCACAACAATGTTCATTGCAGCACTATTCACCATAGCAAAGATATGGAACCAACCCAGATGTCCCTCAGTTGATGAGTGGATCAACAATTTGTGGTATTTGTACACAATGGAATTCTATGCTGCTGTCAGAAAGAATGACATCGCCCCATTTGTTAGGAAATGGAAAGACTTAGAACAAATCATATTAAGTGAAGTAAGCCAGACTCAAAGGAACTTAGGCTCAATGGTTTCCCTCATTCGTCATAATCAGTAGAAACCTTGGGCTCTACTAGCAGAGATTGTGAATAGAGCAAAAGGCCATATATAAGGCCATATAATGTGAAGCTAATTGAAAGGACCTCCAGGATATTGACACAAAAGCCATATAATGAATGATTGTTGTCCTTAATGTACTATGTTGTCTCTCATCTCGCTTGCTGTCCCTTGGTTATCCCATATTGGTATAGTATCTCACTTTGTTATCTGATATATTGAATTTATTTGTATTTGGATATTTGAAATTTGATAGGGAAGGGGGAAAAACCAAGACGGGTGGGGGGTGTGGGGTTGGAGGGAAATGGGTACCAAGACATGTGAAAGGGTATCAATGTATGTGAATTCATGCACCTTCTATCTGGCAAATATCATCTAACCCTTTTACTAATTACAATAAAAAAATGAAAAAAAAGAAAGTTGTAGGGTGTGGGGAGGATGATGGGGTCAAATACATTTCTTCTTAGAAATTTACCTCATCTGGTTTCCCTGGATTTTCCTGGCCTTCTTCTTAGAGAAAGTTCTGTTATACTGGATTTGTGGCTTGGCAATGATCTAGCATGTACATCTTCGAGTAAGACATCCACAACTTCCATTCCTGAGACTCGAGTTTCCTGACCTTTGGCAACAGCACAGCAACATCTTTCTTCCTCCTGAGCCACAGGCCAAGTGAGCTGGCTTGAGCTGGTTGTTAGTTACAGTGGCTTGGTTACCAGGGTTCCATATTCTGTTCCATTGTGAGGGAGGCAGGGTCACCTTTCAGGGCCCAATGACCAAAGATCCTTGCTCACAAAAGACCTCACCAAAGACATACTGGAGGCTGAATCTCTCCTCCAGTCTCACAATATACATGTGGATGTAGTATACAGCACACCTTATTTGTCCAATCCCAATGTCTTCCACTAGGCCCAACTACCAGTCTGGTCTCAGGCTCAAGGAGCCTTTCTTAGGTAAGATCCAAACTTAAGGTTCAATATTGCCCTCATCCTTTACAAAACATTTGCTTCACAGTGCCTTCTCTGCCTGCATTTTGCCCCTTGTCGAATTGTTTTTGTTTTTGCTAGTCTTGGGACTTGACCTCAGAGTGTGAACATTGTTCTTGGGCTTTCTTTAGGCTTTAGCTGTCCCACCGAGCCACAGCACCACTTGCAGCGTTTTCTATGTATGTGGTTATGAGGAATCAAACCTGAGGCTTACTGTTTGGTTGCCAAGGACACTCCCACTAGGTCAAACACATAGGGCATCTTGCACATATTTTTGACGTCAATCTACTAGGATATTATTAGGTTTCTGTATCCTAATCAATTTTTTCCTGATGATTAGCTTTGCTGTCATGTGTAAAAAATGCAAGAGGGAAAAACACAGAAGAATTAGTGAAATTAAAAAAAAAGCATTAGACACAGTTAAGTGTTCATTCTTTGTAGGAGAAAGGATATTTGGATATGATGATTATGATGATGATGACTTTATAATTACTATGTCAGGGTTGAGAGTTTGGCATAGTGGTAGAGTGCTTGCCTAGCATCCATGAAGATCTGGGTTTGATTGCTCAGTACCACATAGATAGAAAATCTAGATGTGGCACTGTGGCTCCAGTGGCAGAGAGCTAGACTTGAGAAAACCCGAGGACAGTGCTCAGGCCCTGAATTCAAGCCCCAAGACTGGCAGAAAGATAAAAGAAAATAAAAATGCTTTTTACGAGCTAATTCACTCACAGCATTTGCTTCTGAAATCTTTGCTTCTGCATCTTGTGAAATACCCCTTTCCCTCAACGTAGACAAGAAAAACAGATCCATCCCATGGTCCACTGTGAGGCCACTGGTTGGGCTAAGAGCTAGTCGTGCAGCAACACATAAGTTTTATTCTAATACTTTCCAAAATTTGTACTCAAATATGCTACCTACTTACCAACTTATGTCAGTTATCCTTATGCTATAACTTTTCTTCATTACTACAATATTCTTACACTCCTACGTTAATCCTCTTGCACCTCCCCTGAACTCTCTCATTCTTTTTTTCTATCTCTGGACCTCTGCTCGTCTTTCAACCCTTATACTGCACGGATCTACACTTGATGGCTGTTGAGCAATATTGTATATGTAGGTGGTTAATTATTCTCTAGGCTCAGAGGGACTTAAAGACAATAGAGATTGGATTGAGAGGCTTATTTTTTGGGGTATAAATCGCTTATCAGTGGTTGTATTAGGGTGGTCTGTAAGTGCACAAAAAGAAAGAGTGATAATACCAATCAAAACTTGTGAGCATCTAGTGTCTGCCAGCTACAGAGGTCTAGGTTGGTTATATCTGAAAAACTATAATCGTATTTAGTAGTAATCTTGCTCCCATTTTCAAATGGGCAGAACAAGAAACTCAAGAAAAATGTCAAATCAAGAAACAACATCCCCCACCCAATGTAAACAGACAATGGAACAGTCACTGGCAAACCTAGAGGAGAGTCTTCCAATTGCTACACAAATGCAATTGATAAACATCATTAATGAAAAATGTGAAAATATAAAGAAAGAGATAATGGAGGAAGCCATACCTGAACAAGAGGAAAGCAAAAACAAGGTGATAAGTGAAAAAGAAGAAGCCATAAAGGAGGCCATAATAAAGGTTTTTCAAAGAAAGATGGATGAATTCAAAGAATCCACAAATAAAAACGTGACCAAACTCCAGCAAATGTCCAAAGAAAATAAAGCTACTGAGCTAACCACTCAAAAGGAAATCAAGGAGATAAAGAAATCCATACATGATCTAAAACAAGGGATGCAAGGCATCAAAAGTGAGCAATTAGAAGCAAGGGAGATGAAAAAAAAAGTAGATAGCTTTGATAGCAGGTTAGACATTGCACAGGAGAGAATTTCCGTGGCTGAACATAATTTAGGTATTATAAAGAACAGAAAATGAGTCAATCCAAATCTAGGAAATATGAGAGAGCGCTTCAGGAGGTCCAAGATACAATTAGGAAGCCTAATTTAAGGCTAGGTGGTATTGTGGAGGGCGTGGAGAAAGAGGTCAATGGTATTGGAAATATACTTCAGGGAATCATCTCAGAGAATTTCCCAAATATCCAGAAGGGCAGGCCCATCCAGATACGAGAAGCTTTTAGAACCCCAAACAGACCTGACCAGAAAAGAACATCCCACCGCCACATTGTGATCCGAACTGGATCAATAGAAACGAAAGGAAAGATCCTAAAGGCAGCCAGGGAAAAGGGATCAGTAACCTACAAAGGCAAACCAATCAGAATAACCCCAGATTTCTCAGCAGAGACCATGCAAGCACGAAGTGACTGGAAGCATATATGTCATGCCCTTATATCAAATAACTACCAACCAAGAATACTGTAGCCAGCTAAGCTCTCATTCATAACTGAGGGAAAAATAAAAACATTCCATTCCAGGGAAAAGCTGCAACAATATGTCGAAACAAAACCAACACTACAGAGAATTCTCAAAGATGCTCTATACATAGAAAACCAAAATAAATGCAATATAGGGGAAGAAATGCCACCTAAACAGCATACCATCTAAGGACCACAAGAACTGTCAAGACACAGGCCCTACTAAAAGCTTTTAAAAATGGTAGGAACTAATAAATATCTCTCAATCCTAACTCTCAATATCAATGGACTTAACTCTCCAATTAAACGGCATAGGTTGTCTAGTTGGATCAAAAAGCAAGAGCCATCGTTCTGCTGACTTCGAGAGACACATCTTACCCAAAAACAATCATCTTTTGAAAGTGAGAGGTCGGATTAAACTCTATCAACCTAACTGCCCCCATAAACAGGCTAGAGTTGCCATCCTCATATCAGATACAATAGACTTCAAACTAAAATTAGTAAGAAAACACAAAGAAGGTTACTACATACTACTAAAGGGATCTTTCCTCCCGGAAGACATAACAATCCTAAATATTTACACACCCAATCCCGGAGCTCCAAACTTCATCAAGCAAACTTTACTTACACTGAAACCATACATAGATCGAAACACACTGATTGTTGGTGAGTTTAACACACCACTCTCACCTATGGACAGATCAACAAGGCAAAAACTCAACAGAGAAACCTTAGAACTGAACAACTATATAGACCAACTAGATCTAACAGACATCTGCAGAATATTCCACCCAGTAACACCACAATATACGTTTTTCTCAGCAGCACATGGAACATTTTCCAAAATAGACCACATCTTAGGCCATAAAGCAAACCTGGACAGATTCAGAAACACTGAAATTATTCCATGCACACTCTCAGACCATAAAGGCATCAAATTGGAGCTGAACACACATCTCCACCAAAGAAAACCCTGTAACTCATGGAGACTGAACCACACATTGTTGAATCAAAAACAATGGGTAATCGAAGAGATCAGAACAGATATCCAACTGTTTATGAAATTTAACAATAAGGAGCACACAAATATCAACTCCTTAGGGACACAACAAAGGCAGTACTCAGAGGAAAATTTATAGCGCGGAGTGCCTACAACAGCAAGTTGGAAAAATGGCAAACCAACTAGTTAATGTCTCACCTTAACCTTCTGGAAAAAGAGCAACAAACCAACCCTAAACCCATTAGGAGAAAGCAAATTATTAAAATCAAAGCAGAATTAAATGATTTGGAATAAAAAAATCTATAGAAAGAATCAACAAAACAAGGAGTTGGTTCTTGAAAGAATTAACAAAATTGACAAGCCCTTAGCAAATCTTACCAAAAAAAGAAGAGAGCATATCGAAATAAACAAAATCGCAGATGAAAATGGTAATATCACGACAGAAATTACCAAGATCCAGAATATCATGAGGGAATACTTCTCAAACCTTTACGCCAACAAATTTGAGAATCTAGAAGAAATGGATGAATTCCTAGACAATATTAACATACACACACTGAACCAAGAAGAGCTAACCCAACTCAACAGGCCTATTTCAAGCTCTGAAATAGAAATGGAAATTAGACAACTTCCACTTAAAAAGAGCCCAGGGCCAGATGGATTCACAGCTGAATTCTATAAGGTCTTCAAAGCAGAGCTCACACCAATACTCCTCAAGCTCTTCAACGAAATTGAAAATGAAGGTTCTTTACTAAACTGATTCTGTGAAGCCAGCATATCCCTCATCCCCAAACCAGACAGAGATTCATCAAAGAAAGAGATCTATAGACCCATTTCTTTGATGAACCTCGATGCAAAACTTCTCAACAAAATACTGGCCAACCGTCTACAACAACTCATCAAAAAATATACACTATGATCAAACTGGATTCATCACAGGGAGGCAAAGCTGGTTCAACATACACAAATCAATTAATATAATTCAACTCATCAACAGGAGCAGGGACAAAATCACATGATTGTCTCAATAGATGCGGAAAAGGCATTTGAGAAGATCCAAAACCCCTTTATGTTAAAAGATGTGGAGAAACTAGGAATCCATGGAACATCTCTCAATGTAGTAAAGGCTGTGTAATAGAAACCCACTGCTAGTATTACACTTAATGGTGAAAATCTAAAGCCATTCCCTCTAAAATCAGGAACGAGACAAGGATGCCCACTCTCTCCACTCCTTTTTAACATAGGACTAGAATTCCTAGGCAGTGCAATAAGGCAAGAAGCAAGCATAAAGGGGATCCAAGTAGGGAAAGAGGAAATAAAACTATCCCTCTTTGCAGATGACATGATTCTGTATTTAAAGAATCCTATAGACTCTACTCCCAAGCTCCTTGAGCTGATTCAAAGCTTTGGAAGGGTAGCAGGCCATAAAATCAACCCTCACAAATCAACTGCCTTACATTACGCCAACACTGAGAGGAACGAGGCAATAATCAGGAAAGAAAATCCTTTCACAATAGCCTCAAAGAAAATAAAGTACCTAGCAATTAGCTTAACTAAGAATGTAAAGGACCGTTTAGATGAAAACTTTAAAACCCTAAAAAAGGAAATTAAAGCAGAACTAAGGAAATGGAAAAACCTCCCGTGCTCCTGGATTGGAAGAAGAATCAACATTGTGAAAATGACAATCTTGCCAAGGGCTATCTACAAATTCAATGTAATACCCATCAACATCCCAATGTCATTCTTTAAAGACATAGAAGAGGCAATTCAAAATTTCATATGGAATAATAAAAGACCCCGTTTAGCAAAAACACTTCTTAGCAGAAAGAACAGTGTTGGAGGAATTTCAATTCCAAACTTAAGGCTCTAATACAGAGCTATAATTCTCAAAACAGCTTGGGACTGGCACAAGAACAGGCCTGAAGTCCAATGGAGTAGAACTGCGGACCCAGATATTAAACCACAGACATATGGCCACCTAATCTTTGACCAGGGAGCCAAAAAAATAGAATGGAAGAAAGATAGCCTCTTCAACAAGTTGTGCTGGCAGAACTGGTTAAACACCTGCAGAAAACTAAAGTTGGATCCTTCTTTGTCACCTTGCACTAGAATTAACTCCAAATGGATCAAAGACGTGGAGGTAAAAGCTGACACACTGAAAAGTTTACAGGAAGGAATAGGAGATACACTAGGCCTCCTTGGTACAGGTCGAAACTTTCTTAATAAGGACCAAGAATCACAACAAATCAGAGAAAGGCTGGATAAGTGGGACTGCATTAAACTGCAGAGCTTTTGTATGGCAACGGATATAGCTAGTAAACTAATCAGGAAGCCTACAGAGTGGGAGAAGATCTTCACCACCCAAACAACGGAACAAGGCCTCATATCTAAAATATATCAACAACTCAAAAAATTGAATCACTCCAAAACTAACCTCCAAAGTAACACCCATCCCATTACAAAATGGGCCAAAGACTTAAAGAGAGTCTTCTCTGAAGAAGAAACAAAAATGGCCTATAGACACATGAAGAAATGCTCAACATCTCTGGTCATAAAAGAAATGCAAATCAAAACAAGTCTAAGATTCCACCTAACTCCAGTTAGAAGGCCCAGGATCAGGAAAACGAATGACAACAGATGCTGGAAGGGATGTGGTCAGGAGGGATCACTACTACACTGTTGGTGGGAGTGCAAACTCGTTCAACCACTATGGAAAGCAGTGCGGCAGTGCCTCAAAACGCTAAACATACAACTCCCCTATGACCCAGCAATTCCAGTACTTGGCATTTACCCAACAATCCAGAAACAAGGGCATACTAAACCCACTAGCACAACAATGTTCATTGCAGCACTATTCACCATAGCAAAGATATGGAACCAACCCAGATGTCCCTCAGTTGATGAGTGGATCAACAAGTTGTGGTATTTGTACACAATGGAATTCTATGCTGCTGTCAGAAAGAATGACATCGCCCCATTTGTTAGGAAATGGAAAGACTTAGAACAAATCATATTAAGTGAAGTAAGCCAGACTCAAAGGAACTTAGGCTCAGTGGTTTCCCTCATTCGTCATAATCAGTAGAAACCTTGGGCTCTACTAGCAGAGATTGGCAATGGAGCAAAAGGCCATATATAAGACCATATAATGTGAAGCTAATTGAAAGGACCTCCAGGATATTGACACAAAAGCCATATAATGAATGATTGTTGTCATTAATGTACTATGTTGTCTCTCATCTCGCTTGCTGTCCCTTGGTTATCCCATATTGGTATAGTATCTCACTTTGTTATCTGATATATTGAATTTATTTGTATTTGGATATTTGAAATTTGATAGGGAAGGGGGGGAAACCAAGACGGGTGGAGGGTGTGGGGTTGGAGGGAAATGGGTACCAAGACATGTGAAAGGGTATCAATGTATGTGAATTAATGCACCTTCTATCTGGCAAATATCATCTAACCCTTTTACTAATTACAATAAAAAAATGCAAAAAAAAGAAAGTTGTAGTGTGTGGGGAGGATGATGGGGTCAAATACATTTCTTCTTAGAAATTTACCTCATCTGGTTGCCCTGGATTTTCCTGGCCTTCTTCTTAGAGAAAGTTCTGTTATACTGGATTTGTGGCTTGGCAAAGATCTAGCATGTACATTTTCGAGTAAGACATTCACAACTTCCATGCCTGAGACTCGAGTTTCCTGACCTTTGGCAACAGCACAGCAACATCTTTCTTCCTCCTGAACCACAGGCCAAGTGAGCTGGCTTGACCTGGTTCTTAGTTACAGTGGTTTGGTTACCAGGGTTCCATATTCTGTTCCATTGTGAGGGAGGCAGGGTCACCTTTCAGGGCCCAATGACCAAAGATCCTTGCTCACAAAAGACCTCACCAAAGACATACTGGAGGCTGAATCTCTCCTCCAGTCTCACAATATACATGTGGATGTAGTATACAGCACACCTTATTTGTCCAATCCCAATGTCTTCCACTAGGCCCAACTACCAGTCTGGTCTCAGGCTCAAGGAGCCTTTCTTAGGTAAGATCCAAACTTAAGGGTCAATATTGCCCTCATCCTTTACAAAACATTTGCTTCACAGTGCCTTCTCTGCCTGCATTTTGCCCCTTGTCGAATTTTCTTGTTTTTGCTAGTCTTGGGACTTGACCTCAGAGTGTGAACATTGTTTTTGGGCTTTCTTTAGGCTTTAGCTGTCCCACCGAGCCACCGCACCACTTGCAGCGTTTTCTATGTATGTGGTAATGAGGAATCAAACCTGAGGCTTACTGCTTGGTAGCCAAGGACTCTCCCACTAGGTCAAACACACAGGGCATCTTGCACATAATTTTGACGTCAATCTACTAGGATATTATTAGGTTTCTGTATCCTAATCAATTTTTTCCTGATGATTAGCTTTGCTGTCATGTGTAAAAATGCAAGAGGGAAAAACACAGAAGAATTAGTGAAATTAAAAAAAAGGATTAGACACAGTTAAGTGTTCATTCTTTGTAGGAGAAAGGATATTTGGATATGATGATGATGATGATGATGATGACTTTATAATTACTATGTCAGGGTTGAGAGTTTGGCATAGTGGTAGAGTGCTTGCCTAGCATCCATGAAGATCTGGGTTTGATTGCTCAGTACCACATAGATAGAAAATCTAGATGTGGCACTGTGGCTCAAGTGGCAGAGGGCTAGACTTGAGAAAACCCGAGGACAGTGCTCAGGCCCTGAATTCAAGCCCCAAGACTGGCAGAAAGATAAAAGAAAATAAAAATGCTTTTTACGAGCTAATTCACTCACAGCATTTGCTTCTGAAATCTTCGCTTCTGCATCTTGTGAAATACCCCTTTCCCTCAACGTAGACAAGAAAAACAGATCCATCCCATTGTCCACTGTGAGGCCACTGGTTGGGCTAAGAGCTAGTCGTGCAGCAACACATAAGTTTTATTCTAATACTTTCCAAACTTTGTACTCAAATATGCTACCTACTTACCAACTTAGGTCAGTTATCCTTATGCTATAACTTTTCTTCATTACTACAATATTCTTACACTCCTACGTTAATCCTCTTGCACCTCCCCTGACCTCTCTCATTCTTTTTTTCTATCTCTGGACCTCTGCTCGTCTTTCAACCCTTATACTGCACGGATCTACACTTGATGGCTGTTGAGCAATATTGTATATGTAGGTGGTTAATTATTCTCTAGGCTCAGAGGGACTTAAAGACAATAGAGATTGGATTGAGAGGCTTATTTTTTGGGGTATAAATCGCTTATCAGTGGTTGTATTCGGCTGGTCTGTAAGTGCACAAAAAGAAAGAGTGATAATACCAATCAAAACTTGTGAACATCTAGTGTCTGCCAGCTACAGAGGTCTAGGTTGGTTATATCTGAAAAACTATAATCGTACTTAGTAGTAATCTTGCTCCCATTTTCAAATGGGCAGAACAAGAAACTCAAGAAAAATGTCAAATCAAGAAACAACATCCCCACCCAATGTAAACAGACAAAGGAACAGTCACTGGCAAACCTAGAGGAGAGTCTTCCAATTGCTACACAAATGCAATTGATAAACATCATTAATGAAAAATGTGAAAATATAAAGAAAGAGATAATGGAGGAAGCCATACCTGAACAAGAGGAAAGCAAAAACAAGGTGATAAGTGAAAAAGAAGAAGCCATAAAGGAGGCCATAATAAAGGTTTTTCAAAGAAAGATGGATGAATTCAAAGAATCCACAAATAAAAACGTGACCAAACTCCAGCAAATGTCCAAAGAAAATAAAGCTACTGAGCTAACCACTCAAAAGGAAATCAAGGAGATAAAGAAATCCATACATGGTCTAAAACAAGGGATGCAAGGCATCAAAAGTGAGCAATTAGAAGCAAGGGAGATGAAAAATAAAGTAGATAGCTTTGATAGCAGGTTAGACATTGCAGAGGAGAGAATTTCCGTGGCTGAAGATAATTTAGGTATTGTAAAGAACAGAAAATGAGTCAATCCAAATCTAGGAAATATGAGAGAGCGCTTCAGGAGGTCCAAGATACAATTAGGAAGCCTAATTTAAGGCTAGTTGGTATTGAGGAGGGCGTGGAGAAAGAGGTCAATGGTATTGGAAATATACTTCAGGGAATCATCTCAGAGAATTTCCCAAATATCCAGAAGGGCAGGCCCATCCACATACGAGAAGCTTTTAGAACCCCAAACAGACCTGACCAGAAAAGAACATCCCACTGCCACATTGTGATCCGAACTGGATCAATAGAAACGAAAGGAAAGATCCTAAAGGCAGCCAGGGAAAAGGGATCAGTAACCTACAAAGGCAAACCAATCAGAATAACCCCAGATTTCTCAGCAGAGACCATGCAAGCACGAAGTGACTGGAAGCATATATGTCATACCCTTATATCAAATAACTACCAACCAAGAATACTGTAGCCAGCTAAGCTCTCATTCATAACTGAGGGAACAAGAAAAACATTCCATTCCAGGGAAAAGCTGCAACAATATGTCGAAACAAAACCAACACTACAGAGAATTCTCAAAGATGCTCTATACATAGAAAACCAAAATAAATGCAATATAGGGAAAGAAATGGCACCTAAACAGCATACCATCTAAGGACCACAAGAACTGTCAAGACAGAGGCCCTACTAAAAGCTTTTAAAAATGGTAGGAACTAATAAATATCTCTCAATCCTAATTCTCAATATCAATGGACTTAACTCTCCAATTAAACGGCATAGGTTGTCTAGTTGGATCAAAAAGCAAGAGCCATCGTTCTGCTGACTTCAAGAGACACATATTACCCAAATACAATCATCTTTTGAAAGTGAGAGGTTGGAATAAACTCTATCAAGCTAACTGCCCCCATAAACAGGCTAGAGTTGCCATCCTCATATCAGATACAATAGACTTCAAACTAAAATTAGTAAGAAAAGACAAAGAAGGTTACTACATACTACTAAAGGGATCTTTCCTCCCGGAAGACATAACAATCCTAAATATTTACACACCCAATCCCGGAGCTCCAAACTTCATCAAGCAAACTTTACTTACACTGAAACCATACATAGATCGAAATACAGTGATTGTTGGTGAGTTTAACACACCACTCTCACCTATGGACAGATCAACAAGGCAAAAACTCAACAGAGAAACCTTAGAACTGAACAACTATATAGACCAACTAGATCTAACAGACATCTGCAGAATATTCCACCCAGTAACACCACAATATACGTTTTTCTCAGCAGCACATGGAACATTTTCCAAAATAGACCACATCTTAGGCCATAAAGCAAACCTGGACAGATTCAGAAACACTGAAATTATTCCATGCACACTCTCAGACCATAAAGGCATCAAATTGGAGCTGAACACACATCTCCACCAAAGAAAACCCTGTAACTCATGGAGACTGAACCACACATTGTTGAATCAAAAACAATGGGTAATCGAAGAGATCAGAACAGATATCCAACTGTTTATGAAATTTAACAATAAGGAGCACACAAATATCAACTCCTTAGGGACACAACAAAGGCAGTCCTCAGAGGAAAATTTATAGCGCGGAGTGCCTACAACAGCAAGTTGGAAAAATGGCAAACCAACTAGTTAATGTCTCACCTTAACCTTCTGGAAAAAGAGCAACAAACCAACCCTAAACCCATTAGGAGAAAGCAAATTATTAAAATCAAAGCAGAATTAAATGATTTGGAATAAAAAAATCTATAGAAAGAATCAACAAAACAAGGAGTTGGTTCTTGAAAGAATTAACAAAATTGACAAGCCCTTAGCAAATCTTACCAAAAAAAGAAGAGAGCATATCGAAATAAACAAAATCGCAGATGAAAATGGTAATATCACGACAGAAATTACCAAGATCCAGAATATCATGAGGGAATACTTCTCAAACCTTTACGCCAACAAATTTGAGAATCTAGAAGAAATGGATGAATTCCTAGACAATATTAACATACACACACTGAACCAAGAAGAGCTAACCCAACTCAACAGGCCTATTTCAAGCTCTGAAATAGAAATGGAAATTAGACAACTTCCACTTAAAAAGAGCCCAGGGCCAGATGGATTCACAGCTGAATTCTATAAGGTCTTCAAAGCAGAGCTCACACCAATACTCCTCAAGCTCTTCAACGAAATTGAAAATGAAGGTTCTTTACTAAACTGATTCTGTGAAGCCAGCATATCCCTCATCCCCAAACCAGACAGAGATTCATCAAAGAAAGAGATCTATAGACCCATTTCTTTGATGAACCTCGATGCAAAACTTCTCAACAAAATACTGGCCAACCGTCTACAACAACTCATCAAAAAAATATACACTATGATCAAACTGGATTCATCACAGGGAGGCAAAGCTGGTTCAACATACACAAATCAATTAATATAATTCAACTCATCAACAGGAGCAGGGACAAAATCACATGATTGTCTCAATAGATGCGGAAAAGGCATTTGAGAAGATCCAAAACCCCTTTATGTTAAAAGATGTGGAGAAACTAGGAATCCATGGAACATCTCTCAATGTAGTAAAGGCTGTGTAATAGAAACCCACTGCTAGTATTACACTTAATGGTGAAAATCTAAAGCCATTCCCTCTAAAATCAGGAACGAGACAAGGATGCCCACTCTCTCCACTCCTTTTTAACATAGGACTAGAATTCCTAGGCAGTGCAATAAGGCAAGAAGCAAGCATAAAGGGGATCCAAGTAGGGAAAGAGGAAATAAAACTATCCCTCTTTGCAGATGACATGATTCTGTATTTAAAGAATCCTATAGACTCTACTCCCAAGCTCCTTGAGCTGATTCAAAGCTTTGGAAGGGTAGCAGGCCATAAAATCAACCCTCACAAATCAACTGCCTTACATTACGCCAACACTGAGAGGAACGAGGCAATAATCAGGAAAGAAAATCCTTTCACAATAGCCTCAAAGAAAATAAAGTACCTAGCAATTAGCTTAACTAAGAATGTAAAGGACCGTTTAGATGAAAACTTTAAAACCCTAAAAAAGGAAATTAAAGCAGAACTAAGGAAATGGAAAAACCTCCCGTGCTCCTGGATTGGAAGAAGAATCAACATTGTGAAAATGACAATCTTGCCAAGGGCTATCTACAAATTCAATGTAATACCCATCAACATCCCAATGTCATTCTTTAAAGACATAGAAGAGGCAATTCAAAATTTCATATGGAATAATAAAAGACCCCGTTTAGCAAAAACACTTCTTAGCAGAAAGAACAGTGTTGGAGGAATTTCAATTCCAAACTTAAGGCTCTAATACAGAGCTATAATTCTCAAAACAGCTTGGGACTGGCACAAGAACAGGCCTGAAGTCCAATGGAGTAGAACTGCGGACCCAGATATTAAACCACAGACATATGGCCACCTAATCTTTGACCAGGGAGCCAAAAAAATAGAATGGAAGAAAGATAGCCTCTTCAACAAGTTGTGCTGGCAGAACTGGTTAAACACCTGCAGAAAACTAAAGTTGGATCCTTCTTTGTCACCTTGCACTAGAATTAACTCCAAATGGATCAAAGACGTGGAGGTAAAAGCTGACACACTGAAAAGTTTACAGGAAGGAATAGGAGATACACTAGGCCTCCTTGGTACAGGTCGAAACTTTCTTAATAAGGACCAAGAATCACAACAAATCAGAGAAAGGCTGGATAAGTGGGACTGCATTAAACTGCAGAGCTTTTGTATGGCAACGGATATAGCTAGTAAACTAATCAGGAAGCCTACAGAGTGGGAGAAGATCTTCACCACCCAAACAACGGAACAAGGCCTCATATCTAAAATATATCAACAACTCAAAAAATTGAATCACTCCAAAACTAACCTCCAAAGTAACACCCATCCCATTACAAAATGGGCCAAAGACTTAAAGAGAGTCTTCTCTGAAGAAGAAACAAAAATGGCCTATAGACACATGAAGAAATGCTCAACATCTCTGGTCATAAAAGAAATGCAAATCAAAACAAGTCTAAGATTCCACCTAACTCCAGTTAGAAGGCCCAGGATCAGGAAAACGAATGACAACAGATGCTGGAAGGGATGTGGTCAGGAGGGATCACTACTACACTGTTGGTGGGAGTGCAAACTCGTTCAACCACTATGGAAAGCAGTGCGGCAGTGCCTCAAAACGCTAAACATACAACTCCCCTATGACCCAGCAATTCCAGTACTTGGCATTTACCCAACAATCCAGAAACAAGGGCATACTAAACCCACTAGCACAACAATGTTCATTGCAGCACTATTCACCATAGCAAAGATATGGAACCAACCCAGATGTCCCTCAGTTGATGAGTGGATCAACAAGTTGTGGTATTTGTACACAATGGAATTCTATGCTGCTGTCAGAAAGAATGACATCGCCCCATTTGTTAGGAAATGGAAAGACTTAGAACAAATCATATTAAGTGAAGTAAGCCAGACTCAAAGGAACTTAGGCTCAGTGGTTTCCCTCATTCGTCATAATCAGTAGAAACCTTGGGCTCTACTAGCAGAGATTGGCAATGGAGCAAAAGGCCATATATAAGACCATATAATGTGAAGCTAATTGAAAGGACCTCCAGGATATTGACACAAAAGCCATATAATGAATGATTGTTGTCATTAATGTACTATGTTGTCTCTCATCTCGCTTGCTGTCCCTTGGTTATCCCATATTGGTATAGTATCTCACTTTGTTATCTGATATATTGAATTTATTTGTATTTGGATATTTGAAATTTGATAGGGAAGGGGGGGAAACCAAGACGGGTGGAGGGTGTGGGGTTGGAGGGAAATGGGTACCAAGACATGTGAAAGGGTATCAATGTATGTGAATTAATGCACCTTCTATCTGGCAAATATCATCTAACCCTTTTACTAATTACAATAAAAAAATGCAAAAAAAAGAAAGTTGTAGTGTGTGGGGAGGATGATGGGGTCAAATACATTTCTTCTTAGAAATTTACCTCATCTGGTTGCCCTGGATTTTCCTGGCCTTCTTCTTAGAGAAAGTTCTGTTATACTGGATTTGTGGCTTGGCAAAGATCTAGCATGTACATTTTCGAGTAAGACATTCACAACTTCCATGCCTGAGACTCGAGTTTCCTGACCTTTGGCAACAGCACAGCAACATCTTTCTTCCTCCTGAACCACAGGCCAAGTGAGCTGGCTTGACCTGGTTCTTAGTTACAGTGGTTTGGTTACCAGGGTTCCATATTCTGTTCCATTGTGAGGGAGGCAGGGTCACCTTTCAGGGCCCAATGACCAAAGATCCTTGCTCACAAAAGACCTCACCAAAGACATACTGGAGGCTGAATCTCTCCTCCAGTCTCACAATATACATGTGGATGTAGTATACAGCACACCTTATTTGTCCAATCCCAATGTCTTCCACTAGGCCCAACTACCAGTCTGGTCTCAGGCTCAAGGAGCCTTTCTTAGGTAAGATCCAAACTTAAGGGTCAATATTGCCCTCATCCTTTACAAAACATTTGCTTCACAGTGCCTTCTCTGCCTGCATTTTGCCCCTTGTCGAATTTTCTTGTTTTTGCTAGTCTTGGGACTTGACCTCAGAGTGTGAACATTGTTTTTGGGCTTTCTTTAGGCTTTAGCTGTCCCACCGAGCCACCGCACCACTTGCAGCGTTTTCTATGTATGTGGTAATGAGGAATCAAACCTGAGGCTTACTGCTTGGTAGCCAAGGACTCTCCCACTAGGTCAAACACACAGGGCATCTTGCACATAATTTTGACGTCAATCTACTAGGATATTATTAGGTTTCTGTATCCTAATCAATTTTTTCCTGATGATTAGCTTTGCTGTCATGTGTAAAAATGCAAGAGGGAAAAACACAGAAGAATTAGTGAAATTAAAAAAAAAGGATTAGACACAGTTAAGTGTTCATTCTTTGTAGGAGAAAGGATATTTGGATATGATGATGATGATGATGATGATGACTTTATAATTACTATGTCAGGGTTGAGAGTTTGGCATAGTGGTAGAGTGCTTGCCTAGCATCCATGAAGATCTGGGTTTGATTGCTCAGTACCACATAGATAGAAAATCTAGATGTGGCACTGTGGCTCAAGTGGCAGAGGGCTAGACTTGAGAAAACCCGAGGACAGTGCTCAGGCCCTGAATTCAAGCCCCAAGACTGGCAGAAAGATAAAAGAAAATAAAAATGCTTTTTACGAGCTAATTCACTCACAGCATTTGCTTCTGAAATCTTCGCTTCTGCATCTTGTGAAATACCCCTTTCCCTCAACGTAGACAAGAAAAACAGATCCATCCCATTGTCCACTGTGAGGCCACTGGTTGGGCTAAGAGCTAGTCGTGCAGCAACACATAAGTTTTATTCTAATACTTTCCAAACTTTGTACTCAAATATGCTACCTACTTACCAACTTAGGTCAGTTATCCTTATGCTATAACTTTTCTTCATTACTACAATATTCTTACACTCCTACGTTAATCCTCTTGCACCTCCCCTGACCTCTCTCATTCTTTTTTTCTATCTCTGGACCTCTGCTCGTCTTTCAACCCTTATACTGCACGGATCTACACTTGATGGCTGTTGAGCAATATTGTATATGTAGGTGGTTAATTATTCTCTAGGCTCAGAGGGACTTAAAGACAATAGAGATTGGTTTGAGAGGCTTATTTTTTTGGGTATAAATCGCTTATCAGTGGTTGTATTCGGCTGGTCTGTAAGTGCACAAAAAGAAAGAGTGATAATACCAATCAAAACTTGTGAACATCTAGTGTCTGCCAGCTACAGAGGTCTAGGTTGGTTATATCTGAAAAACTATAATCGTACTTAGTAGTAATCTTGCTCCCATTTTCAAATGGGCAGAACAAGAAACTCAAGAAAAATGTCAAATCAAGAAACAACATCCCCCACCCAATGTAAACAGACAAAGGAACAGTCACTGGCAAACCTAGAGGAGAGTCTTCCAATTGCTACACAAATGCAATTGATAAACATCATTAATGAAAAATGTGAAAATATAAAGAAAGAGATAATGGAGGAAGCCATACCTGAACAAGAGGAAAGCAAAAACAAGGTGATAAGTGAAAAAGAAGAAGCCATAAAGGAGGCCATAATAAAGGTTTTTCAAAGAAAGATGGATGAATTCAAAGAATCCACAAATAAAAACGTGACCAAACTCCAGCAAATGTCCAAAGAAAATAAAGCTACTGAGCTAACCACTCAAAAGGAAATCAAGGAGATAAAGAAATCCATACATGGTCTAAAACAAGGGATGCAAGGCATCAAAAGTGAGCAATTAGAAGCAAAGGAGATGAAAAATAAAGTAGATAGCTTTGATAGCAGGTTAGACATTGCAGAGGAGAGAATTTCCGTGGCTGAAGATAATTTAGGTATTGTAAAGAACAGAAAATGAGTCAATCCAAATCTAGGAAATATGAGAGAGCGCTTCAGGAGGTCCAAGATACAATTAGGAAGCCTAATTTAAGGCTAGTTGGTATTGAGGAGGGCGTGGAGAAAGAGGTCAATGGTATTGGAAATATACTTCAGGGAATCATCTCAGAGAATTTCCCAAATATCCAGAAGGGCAGGCCCATCCACATACGAGAAGCTTTTAGAACCCCAAACAGACCTGACCAGAAAAGAACATCCCACTGCCACATTGTGATCCGAACTGGATCAATAGAAACGAAAGGAAAGATCCTAAAGGCAGCCAGGGAAAAGGGATCAGTAACCTACAAAGGCAAACCAATCAGAATAACCCCAGATTTCTCAGCAGAGACCATGCAAGCACGAAGTGACTGGAAGCATATATGTCATACCCTTATATCAAATAACTACCAACCAAGAATACTGTAGCCAGCTAAGCTCTCATTCATAACTGAGGGAACAAGAAAAACATTCCATTCCAGGGAAAAGCTGCAACAATATGTCGAAACAAAACCAACACTACAGAGAATTCTCAAAGATGCTCTATACATAGAAAACCAAAATAAATGCAATATAGGGAAAGAAATGGCACCTAAACAGCATACCATCTAAGGACCACAAGAACTGTCAAGACACAGGCCCTACTAAAAGCTTTTAAAAATGGTAGGAACTAATAAATATCTCTCAATCCTAATTCTCAATATCAATGGACTTAACTCTCCAATTAAACGGCATAGGTTGTCTAGTTGGATCAAAAAGCAAGAGCCATCGTTCTGCTGACTTCAAGAGACACATATTACCCAAATACAATCATCTTTTGAAAGTGAGAGGTTGGAATAAACTCTATCAAGCTAACTGCCCCCATAAACAGGCTAGAGTTGCCATCCTCATATCAGATACAATAGACTTCAAACTAAAATTAGTAAGAAAAGACAAAGAAGGTTACTACATACTACTAAAGGGATCTTTCCTCCCGGAAGACATAACAATCCTAAATATTTACACACCCAATCCCGGAGCTCCAAACTTCATCAAGCAAAATTTACTTACACTGAAACCATACATAGATCGAAACACAGTGATTGTTGGTGAGTTTAACACACCACTCTCACCTATGGACAGATCAACAAGGCAAAAACTCAACAGAGAATCCTTAGAACTAAACAACTATATAGACCAACTAGATCTAACAGACATCTGCAGAATATTCCACCCAGTAACACCACAATATACGTTTTTCTCAGCAGCACATGGAACATTTTCCAAAATAGACCACATCTTAGGCCATAAAGCAAACCTGGACAGATTCAGAAACACTGAAATTATTCCATGCACACTCTCAGACCATAAAGGCATCAAATTGGAGCTGAACACACATCTCCACCAAAGAAAACCCTGTAACTCATGGAGACTGAACCACACATTGTTGAATCAAAATCAATGGGTAATCGAAGAGATCAGAACAGATATCCAACTGTTTATGAAATTTAACAATAAGGAGCACACAAATATCAACTCCTTAGGGACACAACAAAGGCAGTACTAAGAGGAAAATTTATAGCGTGGAGTGCCTACAACAGCAAGTTGGAAAAATGGCAAACCAACTAGTTAATGTCTCACCTTAACCTCCTGGAAAAAGAGCAACAAACCAACCCTAAACCCATTAGGAGAAAGCAAATTATTAAAATCAAAGCAGAATTAAATGATTTGGAATAAAAAAAACTATAGAAAGAATCAACAAAACAAGGAGTTGGTTCTTGAAAGAATTAACAAAATTGACAAGCCCTTAGCAAATCTTACAAAAAAAGAAGAGAGCATATCGAAATAAACAAAATCGCAGATGAAAATGGTAATATCACGACAGAAATTACCAAGATCCAGAATATCATGAGGGAATACTTCTCAAACCTTTACGCCAACAAATTTGAGAATCTAGAAGAAATGGATGAATTCCTAGACAATATTAACATACACACACTGAACCAAGAAGAGCTAACCCAACTCAACAGGCCTATTTCAAGCTCTGAAATAGAAATGGAAATTAGACAACTTCCACTTAAAAAGAGCCCAGGGCCAGATGGATTCACAGCTGAATTCTATAAGGTCTTCAAAGCAGAGCTCACACCAATACTCCTCAAGCTCTTCAACGAAATTGAAAATGAAGGTTCTTTACTAAACTGATTCTGTGAAGCCAGCATATCCCTCATCCCCAAACCAGACAGAGATTCATCAAAGAAAGAGATCTATAGACCCATTTCTTTGATGAACCTCGATGCAAAACTTCTCAACAAAATACTGGCCAACCGTCTACAACAACTCATCAAAAAAATATACACTATGATCAAACTGGATTCATCACAGGGAGGCAAAGCTGGTTCAACATACACAAATCAATTAATATAATTCAACTCATCAACAGGAGCAGGGACAAAATCACATGATTGTCTCAATAGATGCGGAAAAGGCATTTGAGAAGATCCAAAACCCCTTTATGATAAAAGATGTGGAGAAACTAGGAATCCATGGAACATCTCTCAATGTAGTAAAGGCTGTGTAATAGAAACCCACTGCTAGTATTACACTTAATGGTGAAAATCTAAAGCCATTCCCTCTAAAATCAGGAACGAGACAAGGATGCCCACTCTCTCCACTCCTTTTTAACATAGGACTAGAATTCCTAGGCAGTGCAATAAGGCAAGAAGCAAGCATAAAGGGGATCCAAGTAGGGAAAGAGGAAATAAAACTATCCCTCTTTGCAGATGACATGATTCTGTATTTAAAGAATCCTATAGACTCTACTCCCAAGCTCCTTGAGCTGATTCAAAGCTTTGGAAGGGTAGCAGGCCATAAAATCAACCCTCACAAATCAACTGCCTTACATTACGCCAACACTGAGAGGAACGAGGCAATAATCAGGAAAGAAAATCCTTTCACAATAGCCTCAAAGAAAATAAAGTACCTAGCAATTAGCTTAACTAAGAATGTAAAGGACCGTTTAGATGAAAACTTTAAAACCCTAAAAAAGGAAATTAAAGCAGAACTAAGGAAATGGAAAAACCTCCCGTGCTCCTGGATTGGAAGAAGAATCAACATTGTGAAAATGACAATCTTGCCAAGGGCTATCTACAAATTCAATGTAATACCCATCAACATCAACCCAGATGTCCCTCAGTTGATGAGTGGATCAACAAGTTGTGGTATTTGTACACAATGGAATTCTATGCTGCTGTCAGAAAGAATGACATCGCCCCATTTGTTAGGAAATGGAAAGACTTAGAACAAATCATATTAAGTGAAGTAAGCCAGACTCAAAGGAACTTAGGCTCAGTGGTTTCCCTCATTCGTCATAATCAGTAGAAACCTTGGGCTCTACTAGCAGAGATTGGCAATGGAGCAAAAGGCCATATATAAGACCATATAATGTGAAGCTAATTGAAAGGACCTCCAGGATATTGACACAAAAGCCATATAATGAATGATTGTTGTCATTAATGTACTATGTTGTCTCTCATCTCGCTTGCTGTCCCTTGGTTATCCCATATTGGTATAGTATCTCACTTTGTTATCTGATATATTGAATTTATTTGTATTTGGATATTTGAAATTTGATAGGGAAGGGGGGGAAACCAAGACGGGTGGAGGGTGTGGGGTTGGAGGGAAATGGGTACCAAGACATGTGAAAGGGTATCAATGTATGTGAATTAATGCACCTTCTATCTGGCAAATATCATCTAACCCTTTTACTAATTACAATAAAAAAATGCAAAAAAAAGAAAGTTGTAGTGTGTGGGGAGGATGATGGGGTCAAATACATTTCTTCTTAGAAATTTACCTCATCTGGTTGCCCTGGATTTTCCTGGCCTTCTTCTTAGAGAAAGTTCTGTTATACTGGATTTGTGGCTTGGCAAAGATCTAGCATGTACATTTTCGAGTAAGACATTCACAACTTCCATGCCTGAGACTCGAGTTTCCTGACCTTTGGCAACAGCACAGCAACATCTTTCTTCCTCCTGAACCACAGGCCAAGTGAGCTGGCTTGACCTGGTTCTTAGTTACAGTGGTTTGGTTACCAGGGTTCCATATTCTGTTCCATTGTGAGGGAGGCAGGGTCACCTTTCAGGGCCCAATGACCAAAGATCCTTGCTCACAAAAGACCTCACCAAAGACATACTGGAGGCTGAATCTCTCCTCCAGTCTCACAATATACATGTGGATGTAGTATACAGCACACCTTATTTGTCCAATCCCAATGTCTTCCACTAGGCCCAACTACCAGTCTGGTCTCAGGCTCAAGGAGCCTTTCTTAGGTAAGATCCAAACTTAAGGGTCAATATTGCCCTCATCCTTTACAAAACATTTGCTTCACAGTGCCTTCTCTGCCTGCATTTTGCCCCTTGTCGAATTTTCTTGTTTTTGCTAGTCTTGGGACTTGACCTCAGAGTGTGAACATTGTTTTTGGGCTTTCTTTAGGCTTTAGCTGTCCCACCGAGCCACCGCACCACTTGCAGCGTTTTCTATGTATGTGGTAATGAGGAATCAAACCTGAGGCTTACTGCTTGGTAGCCAAGGACTCTCCCACTAGGTCAAACACACAGGGCATCTTGCACATAATTTTGACGTCAATCTACTAGGATATTATTAGGTTTCTGTATCCTAATCAATTTTTTCCTGATGATTAGCTTTGCTGTCATGTGTAAAAATGCAAGAGGGAAAAACACAGAAGAATTAGTGAAATTAAAAAAAAAGGATTAGACACAGTTAAGTGTTCATTCTTTGTAGGAGAAAGGATATTTGGATATGATGATGATGATGATGATGATGACTTTATAATTACTATGTCAGGGTTGAGAGTTTGGCATAGTGGTAGAGTGCTTGCCTAGCATCCATGAAGATCTGGGTTTGATTGCTCAGTACCACATAGATAGAAAATCTAGATGTGGCACTGTGGCTCAAGTGGCAGAGGGCTAGACTTGAGAAAACCCGAGGACAGTGCTCAGGCCCTGAATTCAAGCCCCAAGACTGGCAGAAAGATAAAAGAAAATAAAAATGCTTTTTACGAGCTAATTCACTCACAGCATTTGCTTCTGAAATCTTCGCTTCTGCATCTTGTGAAATACCCCTTTCCCTCAACGTAGACAAGAAAAACAGATCCATCCCATTGTCCACTGTGAGGCCACTGGTTGGGCTAAGAGCTAGTCGTGCAGCAACACATAAGTTTTATTCTAATACTTTCCAAACTTTGTACTCAAATATGCTACCTACTTACCAACTTAGGTCAGTTATCCTTATGCTATAACTTTTCTTCATTACTACAATATTCTTACACTCCTACGTTAATCCTCTTGCACCTCCCCTGACCTCTCTCATTCTTTTTTTCTATCTCTGGACCTCTGCTCGTCTTTCAACCCTTATACTGCACGGATCTACACTTGATGGCTGTTGAGCAATATTGTATATGTAGGTGGTTAATTATTCTCTAGGCTCAGAGGGACTTAAAGACAATAGAGATTGGATTGAGAGGCTTATTTTTTTGGGTATAAATCGCTTATCAGTGGTTGTATTCGGCTGGTCTGTAAGTGCACAAAAAGAAAGAGTGATAATACCAATCAAAACTTGTGAACATCTAGTGTCTGCCAGCTACAGAGGTCTAGGTTGGTTATATCTGAAAAACTATAATCGTACTTAGTAGTAATCTTGCTCCCATTTTCAAATGGGCAGAACAAGAAACTCAAGAAAAATGTCAAATCAAGAAACAACATCCCCCACCCAATGTAAACAGACAATGGAACAGTCACTGGCAAACCTAGAGGAGAGTCTTCCAATTGCTACACAAATGCAATTGATAAACATCATTAATGAAAAATGTGAAAATATAAAGAAAGAGATAATGGAGGAAGCCATACCTGAACAAGAGGAAAGCAAAAACAAGGTGATAAGTGAAAAAGAAGAAGCCATAAAGGAGGCCATAATAAAGGTTTTTCAAAGAAAGATGGATGAATTCAAAGAATCCACAAATAAAAACGTGACCAAACTCCAGCAAATGTCCAAAGAAAATAAAGCTACTGAGCTAACCACTCAAAAGGAAATCAAGGAGATAAAGAAATCCATACATGGTCTAAAACAAGGGATGCAAGGCATCAAAAGTGAGCAATTAGAAGCAAAGGAGATGAAAAATAAAGTAGATAGCTTTGATAGCAGGTTAGACATTGCAGAGGAGAGAATTTCCGTGGCTGAAGATAATTTAGGTATTGTAAAGAACAGAAAATGAGTCAATCCAAATCTAGGAAATATGAGAGAGCGCTTCAGGAGGTCCAAGATACAATTAGGAAGCCTAATTTAAGGCTAGTTGGTATTGAGGAGGGCGTGGAGAAAGAGGTCAATGGTATTGGAAATATACTTCAGGGAATCATCTCAGAGAATTTCCCAAATATCCAGAAGGGCAGGCCCATCCACATACGAGAAGCTTTTAGAACCCCAAACAGACCTGACCAGAAAAGAACATCCCACTGCCACATTGTGATCCGAACTGGATCAATAGAAACGAAAGGAAAGATCCTAAAGGCAGCCAGGGAAAAGGGATCAGTAACCTACAAAGGCAAACCAATCAGAATAACCCCAGATTTCTCAGCAGAGACCATGCAAGCACGAAGTGACTGGAAGCATATATGTCATACCCTTATATCAAATAACTACCAACCAAGAATACTGTAGCCAGCTAAGCTCTCATTCATAACTGAGGGAACAAGAAAAACATTCCATTCCAGGGAAAAGCTGCAACAATATGTCGAAACAAAACCAACACTACAGAGAATTCTCAAAGATGCTCTATACATAGAAAACCAAAATAAATGCAATATAGGGAAAGAAATGGCACCTAAACAGCATACCATCTAAGGACCACAAGAACTGTCAAGACACAGGCCCTACTAAAAGCTTTTAAAAATGGTAGGAACTAATAAATATCTCTCAATCCTAATTCTCAATATCAATGGACTTAACTCTCCAATTAAACGGCATAGGTTGTCTAGTTGGATCAAAAAGCAAGAGCCATCGTTCTGCTGACTTCAAGAGACACATATTACCCAAATACAATCATCTTTTGAAAGTGAGAGGTTGGAATAAACTCTATCAAGCTAACTGCCCCCATAAACAGGCTAGAGTTGCCATCCTCATATCAGATACAATAGACTTCAAACTAAAATTAGTAAGAAAAGACAAAGAAGGTTACTACATACTACTAAAGGGATCTTTCCTCCCGGAAGACATAACGATCCTAAATATTTACACACCCAATCCCGGAGCTCCAAACTTCATCAAGCAAAATTTACTTACACTGAAACCATACATAGATCGAAACACAGTGATTGTTGGTGAGTTTAACACACCACTCTCACCTATGGACAGATCAACAAGGCAAAAACTCAACAGAGAATCCTTAGAACTAAACAACTATATAGACCAACTAGATCTAACAGACATCTGCAGAATATTCCACCCAGTAACACCACAATATACGTTTTTCTCAGCAGCACATGGAACATTTTCCAAAATAGACCACATCTTAGGCCATAAAGCAAACCTGGACAGATTCAGAAACACTGAAATTATTCCATGCACACTCTCAGACCATAAAGGCATCAAATTGGAGCTGAACACACATCTCCACCAAAGAAAACCCTGTAACTCATGGAGACTGAACCACACATTGTTGAATCAAAATCAATGGGTAATCGAAGAGATCAGAACAGATATCCAACTGTTTATGAAATTTAACAATAAGGAGCACACAAATATCAACTCCTTAGGGACACAACAAAGGCAGTACTAAGAGGAAAATTTATAGCGTGGAGTGCCTACAACAGCAAGTTGGAAAAATGGCAAACCAACTAGTTAATGTCTCACCTTAACCTCCTGGAAAAAGAGCAACAAACCAACCCTAAACCCATTAGGAGAAAGCAAATTATTAAAATCAAAGCAGAATTAAATGATTTGGAATAAAAAAAACTATAGAAAGAATCAACAAAACAAGGAGTTGGTTCTTGAAAGAATTAACAAAATTGACAAGCCCTTAGCAAATCTTACAAAAAAAGAAGAGAGCATATCGAAATAAACAAAATCGCAGATGAAAATGGTAATATCACGACAGAAATTACCAAGATCCAGAATATCATGAGGGAATACTTCTCAAACCTTTACGCCAACAAATTTGAGAATCTAGAAGAAATGGATGAATTCCTAGACAATATTAACATACACACACTGAACCAAGAAGAGCTAACCCAACTCAACAGGCCTATTTCAAGCTCTGAAATAGAAATGGAAATTAGACAACTTCCACTTAAAAAGAGCCCAGGGCCAGATGGATTCACAGCTGAATTCTATAAGGTCTTCAAAGCAGAGCTCACACCAATACTCCTCAAGCTCTTCAACGAAATTGAAAATGAAGGTTCTTTACTAAACTGATTCTGTGAAGCCAGCATATCCCTCATCCCCAAACCAGACAGAGATTCATCAAAGAAAGAGATCTATAGACCCATTTCTTTGATGAACCTCGATGCAAAACTTCTCAACAAAATACTGGCCAACCGTCTACAACAACTCATCAAAAAAATATACACTATGATCAAACTGGATTCATCACAGGGAGGCAAAGCTGGTTCAACATACACAAATCAATTAATATAATTCAACTCATCAACAGGAGCAGGGACAAAATCACATGATTGTCTCAATAGATGCGGAAAAGGCATTTGAGAAGATCCAAAACCCCTTTATGTTAAAAGATGTGGAGAAACTAGGAATCCATGGAACATCTCTCAATGTAGTAAAGGCTGTGTAATAGAAACCCACTGCTAGTATTACACTTAATGGTGAAAATCTAAAGCCATTCCCTCTAAAATCAGGAACGAGACAAGGATGCCCACTCTCTCCACTCCTTTTTAACATAGGACTAGAATTCCTAGGCAGTGCAATAAGGCAAGAAGCAAGCATAAAGGGGATCCAAGTAGGGAAAGAGGAAATAAAACTATCCCTCTTTGCAGATGACATGATTCTGTATTTAAAGAATCCTATAGACTCTACTCCCAAGCTCCTTGAGCTGATTCAAAGCTTTGGAAGGGTAGCAGGCCATAAAATCAACCCTCACAAATCAACTGCCTTACATTACGCCAACACTGAGAGGAACGAGGCAATAATCAGGAAAGAAAATCCTTTCACAATAGCCTCAAAGAAAATAAAGTACCTAGCAATTAGCTTAACTAAGAATGTAAAGGACCGTTTAGATGAAAACTTTAAAACCCTAAAAAAGGAAATTAAAGCAGAACTAAGGAAATGGAAAAACCTCCCGTGCTCCTGGATTGGAAGAAGAATCAACATTGTGAAAATGACAATCTTGCCAAGGGCTATCTACAAATTCAATGTAATACCCATCAACATCCCAATGTCATTCTTTAAAGACATAGAAGAGGCAATTCAAAATTTCATATGGAATAATAAAAGACCCCGTTTAGCAAAAACACTTCTTAGCAGAAAGAACAGTGTTGGAGGAATTTCAATTCCAAACTTAAGGCTCTAATACAGAGCTATAATTCTCAAAACAGCTTGGGACTGGCACAAGAACAGGCCTGAAGTCCAATGGAGTAGAACTGCGGACCCAGATATTAAACCACAGACATATGGCCACCTAATCTTTGACCAGGGAGCCAAAAAAATAGAATGGAAGAAAGATAGCCTCTTCAACAAGTTGTGCTGGCAGAACTGGTTAAACACCTGCAGAAAACTAAAGTTGGATCCTTCTTTGTCACCTTGCACTAGAATTAACTCCAAATGGATCAAAGACGTGGAGGTAAAAGCTGACACACTGAAAAGTTTACAGGAAGGAATAGGAGATACACTAGGCCTCCTTGGTACAGGTCGAAACTTTCTTAATAAGGACCAAGAATCACAACAAATCAGAGAAAGGCTGGATAAGTGGGACTGCATTAAACTGCAGAGCTTTTGTATGGCAACGGATATAGCTAGTAAACTAATCAGGAAGCCTACAGAGTGGGAGAAGATCTTCACCACCCAAACAACGGAACAAGGCCTCATATCTAAAATATATCAACAACTCAAAAAATTGAATCACTCCAAAACTAACCTCCAAAGTAACACCCATCCCATTACAAAATGGGCCAAAGACTTAAAGAGAGTCTTCTCTGAAGAAGAAACAAAAATGGCCTATAGACACATGAAGAAATGCTCAACATCTCTGGTCATAAAAGAAATGCAAATCAAAACAAGTCTAAGATTCCACCTAACTCCAGTTAGAAGGCCCAGGATCAGGAAAACGAATGACAACAGATGCTGGAAGGGATGTGGTCAGGAGGGATCACTACTACACTGTTGGTGGGAGTGCAAACTCGTTCAACCACTATGGAAAGCAGTGCGGCAGTGCCTCAAAACGCTAAACATACAACTCCCCTATGACCCAGCAATTCCAGTACTTGGCATTTACCCAACAATCCAGAAACAAGGGCATACTAAACCCACTAGCACAACAATGTTCATTGCAGCACTATTCACCATAGCAAAGATATGGAACCAACCCAGATGTCCCTCAGTTGATGAGTGGATCAACAAGTTGTGGTATTTGTACACAATGGAATTCTATGCTGCTGTCAGAAAGAATGACATCGCCCCATTTGTTAGGAAATGGAAAGACTTAGAACAAATCATATTAAGTGAAGTAAGCCAGACTCAAAGGAACTTAGGCTCAGTGGTTTCCCTCATTCGTCATAATCAGTAGAAACCTTGGGCTCTACTAGCAGAGATTGGCAATGGAGCAAAAGGCCATATATAAGACCATATAATGTGAAGCTAATTGAAAGGACCTCCAGGATATTGACACAAAAGCCATATAATGAATGATTGTTGTCATTAATGTACTATGTTGTCTCTCATCTCGCTTGCTGTCCCTTGGTTATCCCATATTGGTATAGTATCTCACTTTGTTATCTGATATATTGAATTTATTTGTATTTGGATATTTGAAATTTGATAGGGAAGGGGGGGAAACCAAGACGGGTGGAGGGTGTGGGGTTGGAGGGAAATGGGTACCAAGACATGTGAAAGGGTATCAATGTATGTGAATTAATGCACCTTCTATCTGGCAAATATCATCTAACCCTTTTACTAATTACAATAAAAAAATGCAAAAAAAAGAAAGTTGTAGTGTGTGGGGAGGATGATGGGGTCAAATACATTTCTTCTTAGAAATTTACCTCATCTGGTTGCCCTGGATTTTCCTGGCCTTCTTCTTAGAGAAAGTTCTGTTATACTGGATTTGTGGCTTGGCAAAGATCTAGCATGTACATTTTCGAGTAAGACATTCACAACTTCCATGCCTGAGACTCGAGTTTCCTGACCTTTGGCAACAGCACAGCAACATCTTTCTTCCTCCTGAACCACAGGCCAAGTGAGCTGGCTTGACCTGGTTCTTAGTTACAGTGGTTTGGTTACCAGGGTTCCATATTCTGTTCCATTGTGAGGGAGGCAGGGTCACCTTTCAGGGCCCAATGACCAAAGATCCTTGCTCACAAAAGACCTCACCAAAGACATACTGGAGGCTGAATCTCTCCTCCAGTCTCACAATATACATGTGGATGTAGTATACAGCACACCTTATTTGTCCAATCCCAATGTCTTCCACTAGGCCCAACTACCAGTCTGGTCTCAGGCTCAAGGAGCCTTTCTTAGGTAAGATCCAAACTTAAGGGTCAATATTGCCCTCATCCTTTACAAAACATTTGCTTCACAGTGCCTTCTCTGCCTGCATTTTGCCCCTTGTCGAATTTTCTTGTTTTTGCTAGTCTTGGGACTTGACCTCAGAGTGTGAACATTGTTTTTGGGCTTTCTTTAGGCTTTAGCTGTCCCACCGAGCCACCGCACCACTTGCAGCGTTTTCTATGTATGTGGTAATGAGGAATCAAACCTGAGGCTTACTGCTTGGTAGCCAAGGACTCTCCCACTAGGTCAAACACACAGGGCATCTTGCACATAATTTTGACGTCAATCTACTAGGATATTATTAGGTTTCTGTATCCTAATCAATTTTTTCCTGATGATTAGCTTTGCTGTCATGTGTAAAAATGCAAGAGGGAAAAACACAGAAGAATTAGTGAAATTAAAAAAAAAGGATTAGACACAGTTAAGTGTTCATTCTTTGTAGGAGAAAGGATATTTGGATATGATGATGATGATGATGATGATGACTTTATAATTACTATGTCAGGGTTGAGAGTTTGGCATAGTGGTAGAGTGCTTGCCTAGCATCCATGAAGATCTGGGTTTGATTGCTCAGTACCACATAGATAGAAAATCTAGATGTGGCACTGTGGCTCAAGTGGCAGAGGGCTAGACTTGAGAAAACCCGAGGACAGTGCTCAGGCCCTGAATTCAAGCCCCAAGACTGGCAGAAAGATAAAAGAAAATAAAAATGCTTTTTACGAGCTAATTCACTCACAGCATTTGCTTCTGAAATCTTCGCTTCTGCATCTTGTGAAATACCCCTTTCCCTCAACGTAGACAAGAAAAACAGATCCATCCCATTGTCCACTGTGAGGCCACTGGTTGGGCTAAGAGCTAGTCGTGCAGCAACACATAAGTTTTATTCTAATACTTTCCAAACTTTGTACTCAAATATGCTACCTACTTACCAACTTAGGTCAGTTATCCTTATGCTATAACTTTTCTTCATTACTACAATATTCTTACACTCCTACGTTAATCCTCTTGCACCTCCCCTGACCTCTCTCATTCTTTTTTTCTATCTCTGGACCTCTGCTCGTCTTTCAACCCTTATACTGCACGGATCTACACTTGATGGCTGTTGAGCAATATTGTATATGTAGGTGGTTAATTATTCTCTAGGCTCAGAGGGACTTAAAGACAATAGAGATTGGATTGAGAGGCTTATTTTTTGGGGTATAAATCGCTTATCAGTGGTTGTATTCGGCTGGTCTGTAAGTGCACAAAAAGAAAGAGTGATAATACCAATCAAAACTTGTGAACATCTAGTGTCTGCCAGCTACAGAGGTCTAGGTTGGTTATATCTGAAAAACTATAATCGTACTTAGTAGTAATCTTGCTCCCATTTTCAAATGGGCAGAACAAGAAACTCAAGAAAAATGTCAAATCAAGAAACAACATCCCCACCCAATGTAAACAGACAAAGGAACAGTCACTGGCAAACCTAGAGGAGAGTCTTCCAATTGCTACACAAATGCAATTGATAAACATCATTAATGAAAAATGTGAAAATATAAAGAAAGAGATAATGGAGGAAGCCATACCTGAACAAGAGGAAAGCAAAAACAAGGTGATAAGTGAAAAAGAAGAAGCCATAAAGGAGGCCATAATAAAGGTTTTTCAAAGAAAGATGGATGAATTCAAAGAATCCACAAATAAAAACGTGACCAAACTCCAGCAAATGTCCAAAGAAAATAAAGCTACTGAGCTAACCACTCAAAAGGAAATCAAGGAGATAAAGAAATCCATACATGGTCTAAAACAAGGGATGCAAGGCATCAAAAGTGAGCAATTAGAAGCAAGGGAGATGAAAAATAAAGTAGATAGCTTTGATAGCAGGTTAGACATTGCAGAGGAGAGAATTTCCGTGGCTGAAGATAATTTAGGTATTGTAAAGAACAGAAAATGAGTCAATCCAAATCTAGGAAATATGAGAGAGCGCTTCAGGAGGTCCAAGATACAATTAGGAAGCCTAATTTAAGGCTAGTTGGTATTGAGGAGGGCGTGGAGAAAGAGGTCAATGGTATTGGAAATATACTTCAGGGAATCATCTCAGAGAATTTCCCAAATATCCAGAAGGGCAGGCCCATCCACATACGAGAAGCTTTTAGAACCCCAAACAGACCTGACCAGAAAAGAACATCCCACTGCCACATTGTGATCCGAACTGGATCAATAGAAACGAAAGGAAAGATCCTAAAGGCAGCCAGGGAAAAGGGATCAGTAACCTACAAAGGCAAACCAATCAGAATAACCCCAGATTTCTCAGCAGAGACCATGCAAGCACGAAGTGACTGGAAGCATATATGTCATACCCTTATATCAAATAACTACCAACCAAGAATACTGTAGCCAGCTAAGCTCTCATTCATAACTGAGGGAACAAGAAAAACATTCCATTCCAGGGAAAAGCTGCAACAATATGTCGAAACAAAACCAACACTACAGAGAATTCTCAAAGATGCTCTATATATAGAAAACCAAAATAAATGCAATATAGGGAAAGAAATGGCACCTAAACAGCATACCATCTAAGGACCACAAGAACTGTCAAGACACAGGCCCTACTAAAAGCTTTTAAAAATGGTAGGAACTAATAAATATCTCTCAATCCTAATTCTCAATATCAATGGACTTAACTCTCCAATTAAACGGCATAGGTTGTCTAGTTGGATCAAAAAGCAAGAGCCATCGTTCTGCTGACTTCAAGAGACACATATTACCCAAATACAATCATCTTTTGAAAGTGAGAGGTTGGAATAAACTCTATCAAGCTAACTGCCCCCATAAACAGGCTAGAGTTGCCATCCTCATATCAGATACAATAGACTTCAAACTAAAATTAGTAAGAAAAGACAAAGAAGGTTACTACATACTACTAAAGGGATCTTTCCTCCCGGAAGACATAACAATCCTAAATATTTACACACCCAATCCCGGAGCTCCAAACTTCATCAAGCAAACTTTACTTACACTGAAACCATACATAGATCGAAATACAGTGATTGTTGGTGAGTTTAACACACCACTCTCACCTATGGACAGATCAACAAGGCAAAAACTCAACAGAGAAACCTTAGAACTGAACAACTATATAGACCAACTAGATCTAACAGACATCTGCAGAATATTCCACCCAGTAACACCACAATATACGTTTTTCTCAGCAGCACATGGAACATTTTCCAAAATAGACCACATCTTAGGCCATAAAGCAAACCTGGACAGATTCAGAAACACTGAAATTATTCCATGCACACTCTCAGACCATAAAGGCATCAAATTGGAGCTGAACACACATCTCCACCAAAGAAAACCCTGTAACTCATGGAGACTGAACCACACATTGTTGAATCAAAATCAATGGGTAATCGAAGAGATCAGAACAGATATCCAACTGTTTATGAAATTTAACAATAAGGAGCACACAAATATCAACTCCTTAGGGACACAACAAAGGCAGTACTAAGAGGAAAATTTATAGCGTGGAGTGCCTACAACAGCAAGTTGGAAAAATGGCAAACCAACTAGTTAATGTCTCACCTTAACCTCCTGGAAAAAGAGCAACAAACCAACCCTAAACCCATTAGGAGAAAGCAAATTATTAAAATCAAAGCAGAATTAAATGATTTGGAATAAAAAAAACTATAGAAAGAATCAACAAAACAAGGAGTTGGTTCTTGAAAGAATTAACAAAATTGACAAGCCCTTAGCAAATCTTACAAAAAAAGAAGAGAGCATATCGAAATAAACAAAATCGCAGATGAAAATGGTAATATCACGACAGAAATTACCAAGATCCAGAATATCATGAGGGAATACTTCTCAAACCTTTACGCCAACAAATTTGAGAATCTAGAAGAAATGGATGAATTCCTAGACAATATTAACATACACACACTGAACCAAGAAGAGCTAACCCAACTCAACAGGCCTATTTCAAGCTCTGAAATAGAAATGGAAATTAGACAACTTCCACTTAAAAAGAGCCCAGGGCCAGATGGATTCACAGCTGAATTCTATAAGGTCTTCAAAGCAGAGCTCACACCAATACTCCTCAAGCTCTTCAACGAAATTGAAAATGAAGGTTCTTTACTAAACTGATTCTGTGAAGCCAGCATATCCCTCATCCCCAAACCAGACAGAGATTCATCAAAGAAAGAGATCTATAGACCCATTTCTTTGATGAACCTCGATGCAAAACTTCTCAACAAAATACTGGCCAACCGTCTACAACAACTCATCAAAAAAATATACACTATGATCAAACTGGATTCATCACAGGGAGGCAAAGCTGGTTCAACATACACAAATCAATTAATATAATTCAACTCATCAACAGGAGCAGGGACAAAATCACATGATTGTCTCAATAGATGCGGAAAAGGCATTTGAGAAGATCCAAAACCCCTTTATGTTAAAAGATGTGGAGAAACTAGGAATCCATGGAACATCTCTCAATGTAGTAAAGGCTGTGTAATAGAAACCCACTGCTAGTATTACACTTAATGGTGAAAATCTAAAGCCATTCCCTCTAAAATCAGGAACGAGACAAGGATGCCCACTCTCTCCACTCCTTTTTAACATAGGACTAGAATTCCTAGGCAGTGCAATAAGGCAAGAAGCAAGCATAAAGGGGATCCAAGTAGGGAAAGAGGAAATAAAACTATCCCTCTTTGCAGATGACATGATTCTGTATTTAAAGAATCCTATAGACTCTACTCCCAAGCTCCTTGAGCTGATTCAAAGCTTTGGAAGGGTAGCAGGCCATAAAATCAACCCTCACAAATCAACTGCCTTACATTACGCCAACACTGAGAGGAACGAGGCAATAATCAGGAAAGAAAATCCTTTCACAATAGCCTCAAAGAAAATAAAGTACCTAGCAATTAGCTTAACTAAGAATGTAAAGGACCGTTTAGATGAAAACTTTAAAACCCTAAAAAAGGAAATTAAAGCAGAACTAAGGAAATGGAAAAACCTCCCGTGCTCCTGGATTGGAAGAAGAATCAACATTGTGAAAATGACAATCTTGCCAAGGGCTATCTACAAATTCAATGTAATACCCATCAACATCCCAATGTCATTCTTTAAAGACATAGAAGAGGCAATTCAAAATTTCATATGGAATAATAAAAGACCCCGTTTAGCAAAAACACTTCTTAGCAGAAAGAACAGTGTTGGAGGAATTTCAATTCCAAACTTAAGGCTCTAATACAGAGCTATAATTCTCAAAACAGCTTGGGACTGGCACAAGAACAGGCCTGAAGTCCAATGGAGTAGAACTGCGGACCCAGATATTAAACCACAGACATATGGCCACCTAATCTTTGACCAGGGAGCCAAAAAAATAGAATGGAAGAAAGATAGCCTCTTCAACAAGTTGTGCTGGCAGAACTGGTTAAACACCTGCAGAAAACTAAAGTTGGATCCTTCTTTGTCACCTTGCACTAGAATTAACTCCAAATGGATCAAAGACGTGGAGGTAAAAGCTGACACACTGAAAAGTTTACAGGAAGGAATAGGAGATACACTAGGCCTCCTTGGTACAGGTCGAAACTTTCTTAATAAGGACCAAGAATCACAACAAATCAGAGAAAGGCTGGATAAGTGGGACTGCATTAAACTGCAGAGCTTTTGTATGGCAACGGATATAGCTAGTAAACTAATCAGGAAGCCTACAGAGTGGGAGAAGATCTTCACCACCCAAACAACGGAACAAGGCCTCATATCTAAAATATATCAACAACTCAAAAAATTGAATCACTCCAAAACTAACCTCCAAAGTAACACCCATCCCATTACAAAATGGGCCAAAGACTTAAAGAGAGTCTTCTCTGAAGAAGAAACAAAAATGGCCTATAGACACATGAAGAAATGCTCAACATCTCTGGTCATAAAAGAAATGCAAATCAAAACAAGTCTAAGATTCCACCTAACTCCAGTTAGAAGGCCCAGGATCAGGAAAACGAATGACAACAGATGCTGGAAGGGATGTGGTCAGGAGGGATCACTACTACACTGTTGGTGGGAGTGCAAACTCGTTCAACCACTATGGAAAGCAGTGCGGCAGTGCCTCAAAACGCTAAACATACAACTCCCCTATGACCCAGCAATTCCAGTACTTGGCATTTACCCAACAATCCAGAAACAAGGGCATACTAAACCCACTAGCACAACAATGTTCATTGCAGCACTATTCACCATAGCAAAGATATGGAACCAACCCAGATGTCCCTCAGTTGATGAGTGGATCAACAAGTTGTGGTATTTGTACACAATGGAATTCTATGCTGCTGTCAGAAAGAATGACATCGCCCCATTTGTTAGGAAATGGAAAGACTTAGAACAAATCATATTAAGTGAAGTAAGCCAGACTCAAAGGAACTTAGGCTCAGTGGTTTCCCTCATTCGTCATAATCAGTAGAAACCTTGGGCTCTACTAGCAGAGATTGGCAATGGAGCAAAAGGCCATATATAAGACCATATAATGTGAAGCTAATTGAAAGGACCTCCAGGATATTGACACAAAAGCCATATAATGAATGATTGTTGTCATTAATGTACTATGTTGTCTCTCATCTCGCTTGCTGTCCCTTGGTTATCCCATATTGGTATAGTATCTCACTTTGTTATCTGATATATTGAATTTATTTGTATTTGGATATTTGAAATTTGATAGGGAAGGGGGGGAAACCAAGACGGGTGGAGGGTGTGGGGTTGGAGGGAAATGGGTACCAAGACATGTGAAAGGGTATCAATGTATGTGAATTAATGCACCTTCTATCTGGCAAATATCATCTAACCCTTTTACTAATTACAATAAAAAAATGCAAAAAAAAGAAAGTTGTAGTGTGTGGGGAGGATGATGGGGTCAAATACATTTCTTCTTAGAAATTTACCTCATCTGGTTGCCCTGGATTTTCCTGGCCTTCTTCTTAGAGAAAGTTCTGTTATACTGGATTTGTGGCTTGGCAAAGATCTAGCATGTACATTTTCGAGTAAGACATTCACAACTTCCATGCCTGAGACTCGAGTTTCCTGACCTTTGGCAACAGCACAGCAACATCTTTCTTCCTCCTGAACCACAGGCCAAGTGAGCTGGCTTGACCTGGTTCTTAGTTACAGTGGTTTGGTTACCAGGGTTCCATATTCTGTTCCATTGTGAGGGAGGCAGGGTCACCTTTCAGGGCCCAATGACCAAAGATCCTTGCTCACAAAAGACCTCACCAAAGACATACTGGAGGCTGAATCTCTCCTCCAGTCTCACAATATACATGTGGATGTAGTATACAGCACACCTTATTTGTCCAATCCCAATGTCTTCCACTAGGCCCAACTACCAGTCTGGTCTCAGGCTCAAGGAGCCTTTCTTAGGTAAGATCCAAACTTAAGGGTCAATATTGCCCTCATCCTTTACAAAACATTTGCTTCACAGTGCCTTCTCTGCCTGCATTTTGCCCCTTGTCGAATTTTCTTGTTTTTGCTAGTCTTGGGACTTGACCTCAGAGTGTGAACATTGTTTTTGGGCTTTCTTTAGGCTTTAGCTGTCCCACCGAGCCACCGCACCACTTGCAGCGTTTTCTATGTATGTGGTAATGAGGAATCAAACCTGAGGCTTACTGCTTGGTAGCCAAGGACTCTCCCACTAGGTCAAACACACAGGGCATCTTGCACATAATTTTGACGTCAATCTACTAGGATATTATTAGGTTTCTGTATCCTAATCAATTTTTTCCTGATGATTAGCTTTGCTGTCATGTGTAAAAATGCAAGAGGGAAAAACACAGAAGAATTAGTGAAATTAAAAAAAAAGGATTAGACACAGTTAAGTGTTCATTCTTTGTAGGAGAAAGGATATTTGGATATGATGATGATGATGATGATGATGACTTTATAATTACTATGTCAGGGTTGAGAGTTTGGCATAGTGGTAGAGTGCTTGCCTAGCATCCATGAAGATCTGGGTTTGATTGCTCAGTACCACATAGATAGAAAATCTAGATGTGGCACTGTGGCTCAAGTGGCAGAGGGCTAGACTTGAGAAAACCCGAGGACAGTGCTCAGGCCCTGAATTCAAGCCCCAAGACTGGCAGAAAGATAAAAGAAAATAAAAATGCTTTTTACGAGCTAATTCACTCACAGCATTTGCTTCTGAAATCTTCGCTTCTGCATCTTGTGAAATACCCCTTTCCCTCAACGTAGACAAGAAAAACAGATCCATCCCATTGTCCACTGTGAGGCCACTGGTTGGGCTAAGAGCTAGTCGTGCAGCAACACATAAGTTTTATTCTAATACTTTCCAAACTTTGTACTCAAATATGCTACCTACTTACCAACTTAGGTCAGTTATCCTTATGCTATAACTTTTCTTCATTACTACAATATTCTTACACTCCTACGTTA
This sequence comes from Megascapheus bottae, assembly GCA_024803745.1. Classification (NCBI taxonomy): domain Eukaryota; kingdom Metazoa; phylum Chordata; class Mammalia; order Rodentia; family Geomyidae; genus Megascapheus; species Megascapheus bottae. The sequence continues at coordinate 3,677,722 of JANJXV010000052.1, read as the reverse complement.
ATCCTCTTGCACCTCCCCTGACCTCTCTCATTCTTTTTTTCTATCTCTGGACCTCTGCTCGTCTTTCAACCCTTATACTGCACGGATCTACACTTGATGGCTGTTGAGCAATATTGTATATGTAGGTGGTTAATTATTCTCTAGGCTCAGAGGGACTTAAAGACAATAGAGATTGGTTTGAGAGGCTTATTTTTTTGGGTATAAATCGCTTATCAGTGGTTGTATTCGGCTGGTCTGTAAGTGCACAAAAAGAAAGAGTGATAATACCAATCAAAACTTGTGAACATCTAGTGTCTGCCAGCTACAGAGGTCTAGGTTGGTTATATCTGAAAAACTATAATCGTACTTAGTAGTAATCTTGCTCCCATTTTCAAATGGGCAGAACAAGAAACTCAAGAAAAATGTCAAATCAAGAAACAACATCCCCCACCCAATGTAAACAGACAAAGGAACAGTCACTGGCAAACCTAGAGGAGAGTCTTCCAATTGCTACACAAATGCAATTGATAAACATCATTAATGAAAAATGTGAAAATATAAAGAAAGAGATAATGGAGGAAGCCATACCTGAACAAGAGGAAAGCAAAAACAAGGTGATAAGTGAAAAAGAAGAAGCCATAAAGGAGGCCATAATAAAGGTTTTTCAAAGAAAGATGGATGAATTCAAAGAATCCACAAATAAAAACGTGACCAAACTCCAGCAAATGTCCAAAGAAAATAAAGCTACTGAGCTAACCACTCAAAAGGAAATCAAGGAGATAAAGAAATCCATACATGGTCTAAAACAAGGGATGCAAGGCATCAAAAGTGAGCAATTAGAAGCAAAGGAGATGAAAAATAAAGTAGATAGCTTTGATAGCAGGTTAGACATTGCAGAGGAGAGAATTTCCGTGGCTGAAGATAATTTAGGTATTGTAAAGAACAGAAAATGAGTCAATCCAAATCTAGGAAATATGAGAGAGCGCTTCAGGAGGTCCAAGATACAATTAGGAAGCCTAATTTAAGGCTAGTTGGTATTGAGGAGGGCGTGGAGAAAGAGGTCAATGGTATTGGAAATATACTTCAGGGAATCATCTCAGAGAATTTCCCAAATATCCAGAAGGGCAGGCCCATCCACATACGAGAAGCTTTTAGAACCCCAAACAGACCTGACCAGAAAAGAACATCCCACTGCCACATTGTGATCCGAACTGGATCAATAGAAACGAAAGGAAAGATCCTAAAGGCAGCCAGGGAAAAGGGATCAGTAACCTACAAAGGCAAACCAATCAGAATAACCCCAGATTTCTCAGCAGAGACCATGCAAGCACGAAGTGACTGGAAGCATATATGTCATACCCTTATATCAAATAACTACCAACCAAGAATACTGTAGCCAGCTAAGCTCTCATTCATAACTGAGGGAACAAGAAAAACATTCCATTCCAGGGAAAAGCTGCAACAATATGTCGAAACAAAACCAACACTACAGAGAATTCTCAAAGATGCTCTATACATAGAAAACCAAAATAAATGCAATATAGGGAAAGAAATGGCACCTAAACAGCATACCATCTAAGGACCACAAGAACTGTCAAGACACAGGCCCTACTAAAAGCTTTTAAAAATGGTAGGAACTAATAAATATCTCTCAATCCTAATTCTCAATATCAATGGACTTAACTCTCCAATTAAACGGCATAGGTTGTCTAGTTGGATCAAAAAGCAAGAGCCATCGTTCTGCTGACTTCAAGAGACACATATTACCCAAATACAATCATCTTTTGAAAGTGAGAGGTTGGAATAAACTCTATCAAGCTAACTGCCCCCATAAACAGGCTAGAGTTGCCATCCTCATATCAGATACAATAGACTTCAAACTAAAATTAGTAAGAAAAGACAAAGAAGGTTACTACATACTACTAAAGGGATCTTTCCTCCCGGAAGACATAACGATCCTAAATATTTACACACCCAATCCCGGAGCTCCAAACTTCATCAAGCAAAATTTACTTACACTGAAACCATACATAGATCGAAACACAGTGATTGTTGGTGAGTTTAACACACCACTCTCACCTATGGACAGATCAACAAGGCAAAAACTCAACAGAGAATCCTTAGAACTAAACAACTATATAGACCAACTAGATCTAACAGACATCTGCAGAATATTCCACCCAGTAACACCACAATATACGTTTTTCTCAGCAGCACATGGAACATTTTCCAAAATAGACCACATCTTAGGCCATAAAGCAAATCTGGACAGATTCAGAAACACTGAAATTATTCCATGCACACTCTCAGACCATAAAGGCATCAAATTGGAGCTGAACACACATCTCCACCAAAGAAAACCCTGTAACTCATGGAGACTGAACCACACATTGTTGAATCAAAATCAATGGGTAATCGAAGAGATCAGAACAGATATCCAACTGTTTATGAAATTTAACAATAAGGAGCACACAAATATCAACTCCTTAGGGACACAACAAAGGCAGTACTAAGAGGAAAATTTATAGCGTGGAGTGCCTACAACAGCAAGTTGGAAAAATGGCAAACCAACTAGTTAATGTCTCACCTTAACCTCCTGGAAAAAGAGCAACAAACCAACCCTAAACCCATTAGGAGAAAGCAAATTATTAAAATCAAAGCAGAATTAAATGATTTGGAATAAAAAAAACTATAGAAAGAATCAACAAAACAAGGAGTTGGTTCTTGAAAGAATTAACAAAATTGACAAGCCCTTAGCAAATCTTACCAAAAAAAGAAGAGAGCATATCGAAATAAACAAAATCGCAGATGAAAATGGTAATATCACGACAGAAATTACCAAGATCCAGAATATCATGAGGGAATACTTCTCAAACCTTTACGCCAACAAATTTGAGAATCTAGAAGAAATGGATGAATTCCTAGACAATATTAACATACACACACTGAACCAAGAAGAGCTAACCCAACTCAACAGGCCTATTTCAAGCTCTGAAATAGAAATGGAAATTAGACAACTTCCACTTAAAAAGAGCCCAGGGCCAGATGGATTCACAGCTGAATTCTATAAGGTCTTCAAAGCAGAGCTCACACCAATACTCCTCAAGCTCTTCAACGAAATTGAAAATGAAGGTTCTTTACTAAACTGATTCTGTGAAGCCAGCATATCCCTCATCCCCAAACCAGACAGAGATTCATCAAAGAAAGAGATCTATAGACCCATTTCTTTGATGAACCTCGATGCAAAACTTCTCAACAAAATACTGGCCAACCGTCTACAACAACTCATCAAAAAAAATATACACTATGATCAAACTGGATTCATCACAGGGAGGCAAAGCTGGTTCAACATACACAAATCAATTAATATAATTCAACACATCAACAGGAGCAGGGATAAAATCACATGATTGTCTCAATAGATGCGGAAAAGGCATTTGACAAGATCCAAAACCCCTTTATGTTAAAAGATGTGGAGAAACTAGGAATCCATGGAACATTTCTTAATGTAATAAAGGCTGTGTATGAGAAACCCACTGCTAGTATTATACTTAATGGTGAAAATCTAAAGCCATTCCCTCTAAAATCAGGAACGAGACAAGGATGCCCACTCTCTCCACTCCTTTTTAACATAGTACTAGAATTCCTATGCAGTGCAATAAGGCAAGAAGCAAGCATAAAGGGGATCCAAGTAGGGAAAGAGGAAATAAAACTATCCCTCTTTGCAGATGACATGATTCTGTATTTAAAGAATCCTATAGACTCTACTCCCAAGCTCCTTGAGCTGATTCAAAGCTTTGGAAAGGTAGCAGGCCATAAAATCAACCCTCACAAATCAACTGCCTTACTTCACGCCAACACTGAGAGGAAGGAGGCAATAATCAGGAAAGAAAATCCTTTCACAATAGCCTCAAAGAAAATAAAGTACCTAGCAATTAGCTTAACTAAGAATGTAAAGGACCGTTTAGATGAAAACTTTAAAACCCTAAAAAAGGAAATTAAAGCAGAACTAAGGAAATGGAAAAACCTCCCGTGCTCCTGGATTGGAAGAATCAACATTGTGAAAATGACAATCTTGCCAAGGGCTATCTACAAATTCAATGTAATACCCATCAACATCCCAATGTCATTCTTTAAAGACATAGAAGAGGCAATTCAAAATTTCATATGGAATAATAAAAGACCCCGTATAGCAAAAACACTTAGCAGAAAGAACAGCGCTGGAGGAATTTCAATTCCAAACTTAAGGCTCTATTACAGAGCTATAATTCTCAAAACAGCTTGGTACTGGCACAAGAACAGGCCTGAAGTCCAATGGAGTAGAACTGCGGACCCAGATATTAAACCACAGACCTATGGCCACCTAATCTTTGACCAGGGAGCCAAAAAAATAGAATGGAAGAAAGATAGCCTCTTCAACAAGTTGTGCTGGCAGAACTGGTTAAACACCTGCAGAAAACTAAAGTTGGATCTTTCTTTGTCCCCTTGCACTAGAATTAACTCCAAATGCATCAAAGACGTGGAGGTAAAAGCTGACACACTGACAAGTTTACAGGAAGGAATAGGAGATACACTAGGCCTCCTTGGTACAGGTCGAAACTTTCTTAATAAGGACCAAGAATCACAACAAATCAGAGAAAGGCTGGATAAGTGGGACTGCATTAAACTGCAGAGCTTTTGTATGGCAACGGATATAGCTAGTAAACTAATCAGGAAGCCTACAGAGTGGGAGAAGATCTTCACCACCCAAACAACGGAACAAGGCCTCATATCTAAAATATATCAACAACTCAAAAAATTGAATCACTCCAAAACTAACCTCCAAAGTAACACCCATCCCATTACAAAATGGGCCAAAGACTTAAAGAGAGTCTTCTCTGAAGAAGAAACAAAAATGGCCTATAGACACATGAAGAAATGCTCAACATCTCTGGTCATAAAAGAAATGCAAATCAAAACAAGTCTAAGATTCCACCTAACTCCAGTTAGTATGGCCAGGATCAGGAAAACGAATGACAACAGATGCTGGAGGGGATGTGGTCAGGAGGGATCACTACTACACTGTTGGTGGGAGTGCAAACTCGTTCAACCACTATGGAAAGCAGTGCGGCAGTGCCTCAAAACGCTAAACATACAACTCCCCTATGACCCAGCAATTCCAGTACTTGGCATTTACCGAACAATCCAGAAACAAGGGCATACTAAACCCACTAGCACAACAATGTTCATTGCAGCACTATTCACCATAGCAAAGATATGGAACCAACCAAGATGTCCTTCAGTTGATGGGTGGATCAACAAGTTGTGGTATTTGTACACAATGGAATTCTATGCTGCTGTCAGAAAGAATGACATCGCCCCATTTGTTAGGAAATGGAAAGACTTAGAACAAATCATATTAAGTGAAGTAAGCCAGACTCAAAGGAACTTAGGCTCAGTGGTTTCCCTCATTCGTCATAATCATTAGAAACCTTGGGCTCTACTAGCAGAGATTGGCAATAGGGCAAAAGGCCATATATAAGGCCATATAATGTGAAGCTAATTGAAAGGACCTCCAGGATATTGACACAAAAGCCATATAATGAATGATTGTTGTTCTTAATGTACTATGTTGTCTCTCATCTCGCTTGCTGTCCCTTGGTTATCCCATATTGGTATATTATCTCACTTTGTTATCTGATATATTGAATTTATTTGTATTTGGATATTTGAAATTTGATAGGGAAGGGGGGAAAACCAAGACGGTGGGGGGTGTGGGGTTGGAGGGAAATGGGTATCAAGACATGTGAAAGGGTATCAATGTATGTGAATTAATGCACCTTCTATCTGGCAAATATCATCTAACCCTTTTACTAATTACAATAAAAAAATGAAAAAAAAGAAAGTTGTTGTGTGTGGGGAGGATGATGGGGTCAAATACATTTCTTCTTAGAAATTTACCTCATCTGGTTGCCCTGGATTTTCCTGGCCTTCTTCTTAGAGAAAGTTCTGTTATACTGGATTTGTGGCTTGGCAATGATCTAGCATGTACATCTTCGAGTAAGACATCCAAAACTTCCATGCCTGAGACTCGAGTTTCCTGACCTTTGGCAACAGCAGAGCAACATCTTTCTTCCTCCTGAGCCACAGGCCAAGTGAGCTGGCTTGAGCTGGTTGTTAGTTACAGTGGCTTGGTTACCAGGGTTCCATATTCTCTTCCATTGTGAGGGAGGCAGGGTCACCTTTCAGGGCCCAATGACCAAAGATCCTTGCTCACCAAAGACCTCACCAAAGACATACTGGAGGCTGAATCTCTCCTCCAGTCTCACAATATACATGTGGATGTAGTATACAGCACACCTTATTTGTCCAATCCCAATGTCTTCCACTAGGCCCAACTACCAGTCTGGTCTCAGGCTCAAGGAGCCTTTCTTAGGTAAGATCCAAACTTAAGGGTCAATATTGCCCTCATCCTTTACAAAACATTTGCTTCACAGTGCCTTCTCTGCCTGCATTTTGCCCCTTGTCGAATTTTTTTTTGTTTTTGCTAGTCTTGGGACTTGACCTCAGAGTGTGAACATTGTTCTTGGGCTTTCTTTAGGCTTTAGCTGTCCCACCGAGCCACAACACCACGTGCAGCGTTTTCTATGTATGTGATAATGAGGATCAAACCTGAGGCTTACTGCTTGGTAGCCAAGGACTCTCCCACTAGGTCAAACACACAGGGCATCTTGCACATATTTTTGACGTCAATCTACTAGGATATTATTAGGTTTCTGTATCCTAATCAATTTTTTCCTGATGATTAGCTTTGCTGTCATGTATAAAAAATGCAGGAGGGAAAAACACAGAAGAATTAGTGAAATTAAAAAAAAAGCATTAGACACAGTTAAGTGTTCATTCTTTGTAGGAGAAAGGATATTTGGATATGATGATGATGATGATGACTTTATAATTACTATGTCAGGGTTGAGAGTTTGGCATAATGGTAGAGTGCTTGCTTAGCATCCATGAAGATCTGGGTTTGATTGCTCAGTACCACATAGATAGAAAATCTAGATGTGGCATTGTGGCTCAAGTGGCAGAGCGCTAGACTTGAGAAAACCCGAGGACAGTGCTCAGGCCCTGAATTCAAGCCCCAAGACTGGCAGAAAGATAAAAGAAAATAAAAATGCTTTTTACGAGCTAATTCACTCACAGCATTTGCTTCTGAAATCTTCGCTTCTGCATCTTGTGAAATACCCCTTTCCCTCAACGTAGACAAGAAAAACAGATCCATCCCATGGTCCACTGTGAGGCCACTGGTTGGGCTAAGAGCTAGTCGTGCAGAAACACATAAGTTTTATTCTAATACTTTCCAAACTTTGTACTCAAATATGCTACCTACTTACCAACTTATGTCAGTTATCCTTATGCTATAACTTTTCTTCATTACTACAATATTCTTACACTCCTACGTTAATCCTCTTGTACCTCCCCTGACCTCTCTCATTCTTTCTTTCTATCTCTGGACCTCTGCTCGTCTTTCAACCCTTATACTGCACGGATCTACACTTGATGGCTGTTGAGCAATATTGTATATGTAGGTGGTTAATTATTCTCTAGGCTCAGAGGGACTTAAAGACAATAGAGATTGGATTGCGAGGCTTATTGTTTTGGGTATAAATCGCTTATCAGTGGTTGTATTAGGCTGGTCTGTAAGTGCACAAAAAGAAAGAATGATAATACCAATCAAAACTTGTGAACATCTAGTGTCTGCCAGCTACAGAGGTCTAGGTTGGTTATATCTGAAAAACTATAATCGTATTTAGTAGTAATCTTGCTCCCATTTTCAAATGGGCAGAACAAGAAACTCAAGAAAAATGTCAAATCAAGAAACAACATCCCCCACCCAATGTAAACAGACAATGGAACAGTCACTGGCAAACCTAGAGGAGAGTCTTCCAATTGCTACACAAATGCAATTGATAAACATCATTAAAGAAAAATGTGAAAATATAAAGAAAGAGATAATGGAGGAAGCCATACCTGAACAAGAGGAAAGCAAAAACAAGGTGATAAGTGAAAAAGAAGAAGCCATAAAGGAGGCCATAATAAAGGTTTTTCAAAGAAAGATGGATGAATTCAAAGAATCCACAAATAAAAACGTGACCAAACTCCAGCAAATGTCCAAAGAAAATAAAGCTACTGAGCTAAGCACTCAAAAGGAAATCAAGGAGATAAAGAAATCCATACATGATCTAAAACAAGGGATGCAAGGCATCAAAAGTGAGCAATTAGAAGCAAGGGAGATGAAAAATAAAGTAGATAGCTTTGATAGCAGGTTAGACATTGCAGAGGAGAGAATTTCCGTGGCTGAACATAATTTAGGTATTATAAAGAACAGAAAATGAGTCAATCCAAATCTAGGAAATATGAGAGAGAGCTTCAGGAGGTCCAAGATACAATTAGGAAGCCTAATTTAAGGCTAGTTGGTACTGAGGAGGGCGTGGAGAAAGAGGTCAATGGTATTGGAAATATACTTCAGGGAATCATCTCAGAGAATTTCCCAAATATCCAGAAGGGCAGGCCCATCCAGATACGAGAAGCTTTTAGAACCCCAAACAGACCTGACCAGAAAAGAACATCCCACCGCCACATTGTGATCCGAACTGGATCAATAGAAACGAAAGGAAAGATCCTAAAGGCAGCCAGGGAAAAGGGATCAGTAACCTACAAAGGCAAACCAATCAGAATAACCCCAGATTTCTCAGCAGAGACCATGCAAGCACGAAGTGACTGGAAGCATATATGTCATGCCATTATATCAAATAACTACCAACCAAGAATACTGTAGACAGCTAAGCTCTCATTCATAACTGAGGGAACAATAAAAACATTCCATTCCAGGGAAAAGCTGCAACAATATGTCGAAACAAAACCAGAACTACAGAAAATTGTCAAAGATGCTCTATACATAGAAAACCACAATAAATGCAATATAGGGAAAGAAATGGCACCTAAACAGCATACCATCTAAGGACCACAAGAACTGTCAAGACACAGGCCCTACTAAAAGCTTTTAAAAATGGTAGGAACTAATAAATATCTCTCAATCCTAACTCTCAATATCAATGGACTTAACTCTCCAATTAAACGGCATAGGTTGTCTAGTTGGATCAAAAAGCAAGAGCCATCGTTCTGCTGACTTCAAGAGACACATCTTACCCAAAAACAATCATCTTTTGAAAGTGAGAGGTTGGAATAAACTCTATCAAGCTAACTGCCCCCATAAACAGGCTAGAGTTGCCATCCTCATATCAGATACAATAGACTTCAAACTAAAATTAGTAAGAAAAGACAAAGAAGGTTACTATATACTACTAAAGGGATCTTTCCTCCCGGAAGACATAACAATCCTAAATATTTACACACCCAATCCCGGAGCTCCAAACTTAATCAAGCAAACTTTACTTACACTGAAACCATACATAGATCGAAACACAGTGATTGTTGGTGAGTTTAACACACCACTCTCACCTATGGACAGATCAACAAGGCAAAAACTCAACAGAGAAACATTAGAACTGAACAACTATATAGACCAACTAGATCTAACAGACATCTGCAGAATATTCCACCCAGTAACACCACAATATACATTTTTCTCAGCAGCACATGGAACATTTTCCAAAATAGACCACATCTTAGGCCATAAAGCAAACCTGGACAGATTCAGAAACACTGAAATTATTCCATGCCCACTCTCAGACCATAAAGGCATCAAATTGGAGCTGAACACACATCTCCACCAAAGAAAACCCTGCAACTCATGGAGACTGAACCACACATTTTTGAATCAAAAACAATGGGTAATCGAAGAGATCAGAACAGATATCCAACTGTTTATGAAATTTCACAATAAGGAGAAGATCTTCACCAACCAAACAACGGAACAAGGCCTCATATCTAAAATATATCAACAACTCTAAAAATTGAATCACTCCAAAACTAACCTCCAAAGTAACACCCATCCCATTACAAAATGGGCCAAAGACTTAAAGAGAGTCTTCTCTGAAGAAGAAACAAAAATGGCCTATAGACACATGAAGAAATGCTCCACATCTCTGGTCATAAAAGAAATGCAAATCAAAACAACTCTAAGTTTGCACCTCACTCCAATTAGAGTGGCCAGGATCAGGAAAACGAATGACAACGGACGCTGGAGGGGTTGTGGCCAGGAGGGATAACTACTACACTGTTGGTGAGAGTGCAAACTCGTTCAACCCCTATGGAAAGCAGGGTGGCTGTGCCTCAGAAGGCTAAACATAGAACTCCCCTATGACCCAGCAATTCCACTACTTGGCATTTACCCAACAATCCAGAAACAAGGGCATACTAAACCCACTAGCACAACAATGTTCATTGCAGCACTATGCACCATAGCAAAGATATGGAACCAACCCAGATGTCCCTCAGTTGATGAGTGGATCAACAAGTTGTGGTATTTGTACACAATGGAATTCTATGCTGCTGTCAGAAAGAATGACATCGCCCCATTTGTTAGGAAATGGAAAGACTTAGAACAAATCATATTAAGTGAAGTAAGCCAGACTCAAAGGAACTTAGGCTCAGTGGATTCCCTCATTCGTCATAATCAGTAGAAACTTTGGGCTGTACTAGCAGTGATTTGCAATAGAGCAAAAGGCCATATATAAGGCCTTGAACTCTGGGCCTAGGCACCATCCCTAAGCTTTTCAGGTCAATATTTCATGTAAGTCTAAAGATTTAAGTAAAGGAATACAATTCCAACAAAAAAAGAATAAAATTCCAGACATGGTGTGTTTATAACTCAGTGCTCATTACTTGATGAAAATGTGCCATTCCAGAAGCTGGTGTCATTTGATGATGTAGCTGTGGATTTCAGCTGGGAGGAGTGGCAGCATCTGGACAATGCTCAGAGGACCCTGTACAGAGATGTAATGCTGGAGACCTACAGCAACCTGGTGTCCTTAGGTGAGCAAAAGTCAAATTCACTTGCAAGGCCAAGTGCCTTGTTATTTTGCAGATACGTGAATGTTTATCAAACTTTCAATACTATTTAAATGAAAGATTCCAGGCCCTGAGAAGTATCATTACTTTCTAAAGAAAACCTAAGGTAATTTTGTACTCATTCTTCAGGATACCTTCAGGATACTTTGACAACAGTTCTAAATTATGTTTCCTCTAATGGAGACGACATTCCAAACTTACACAGTAATTGTAAGTGGATAGACCATCCAGAATAGAATATATATCATTATTGGAAATAGGATCTACAAATCACTAAACAGTGAGTTTATAATGGAAACCTGGCACTAGGTGCAATGTTTCATGCCTGTAATCTTAAAATATTCAGGAGGAAGAAATCTAAGAATTCTAATTTGAAGCCAGCAATGGCATAAAAATTGCCATGAAACTCTATAACTCCAAGTAACCCCTCAAAAATGTTAGTGGAGTGTCAAGAGTTTGACTTTGTGGTTGAGTGCTTGCCTAGCATGCATGAAGACCTATGCATGTAAGTGGAGCTGGGACTCAAACTGGTATTTTTCTAGCCTTGAGCAAGACAGCTAAGTTTATGCCATACAAAATGAATCCAGAGCTGGGGAAAAGTCAACCATGGAGCCAGTGAGAAATGAGAAAAAAGATTTAATAGATAACTTGTGAGTAGGATGTCTGCGAACTTAAAGCAATGATGACACAGAATAAGCAATAATTCTCTACTGTTTCTAATTTACAGGGCCCTGTGTTCCCAAACCTGTATTAATTGACAAGCTAGAGCACTGTGCAGAACTCTGGATAGGAAATTCCTCTGACAAGAATATCACAGGTGAGTGAATGCATCTTCATATTGATGTTGGAGCCTGAGCCCCATTGGTAAGTTCATGTTGTGATGTACTGAGCAATAATATTCTTAGTAACCCTAAATCCTGTGTGGAACCTATGGAATTCTTTGTGAATGAATCAAGAATCCTTTTCTTTTCCCAATCCTATGCTTGGTCTCAGGGCCTGAGCATGGTCCTTGGGTTTTCTCAAGGCTAGCTCTCTACTTATTGAGTCATAGCACCACTTCTGGCTTTTTCTTTGTATGTAGTACCAAGGAACTGAACCAGGTCTTTGTGCATGCTAGCCCAAACCCCCGGCACCAAGAATCATAGGGTGATATGATGAATTCTATGTGGCAGTAGAGTGAAAGTTAGATTTCTCTGTAGAAATCACTGTGAAACAAAATAAAATGAGAAAGCCATGAGCCCGTGGCTCATGCCTGTAATCCTAGCTACTTAGGAGGCTGAGATCTGAGGATCAAGGTTCAAAGACTGACCTATCACAATACAACTTAGACTCTTCTCTCCAATGAACCAAGAGAAAATGAGAAGTGGGGTTGAGTCTAAAGACATAGGGCAGTAGCCTTGAGCTGAAGAGCTCAGGAAGAACAGCCAGGTCTAGAATTCAAGTCCCATGACCGCAAAACAAAAAGAAAGAAAGAAAGAAAGAAAGAAAGAAGAAAGAGGGAAGAAAGAGGGAAGCAAGGAAAGGAAGAAAGAAAGAAAGAAAAGAAGAAAGAAAGAAAGAAAGAAAGAAAGAAAGAAAGAAAGAAATATCATTCTTTCATTTCTTTAAAACTAAGACTATAAATGATTGAGCAAACAAGGAATAAGTCAGGGCATTATTCTCTGATAAGGATAATATCTTTATGCTGGTAGGAAGAGACTGGTATTAAAAACCAGACGTTTCCACCAGAAATTGAGCCTAGTGGTAGAGTGCTTGCCTAGCATGCACAAAGACACAGGTTTTATTCCTTATTACAACATACATAGAAAAAGCCAGAAGTAATGAATTCATTGGTAGGGTTCTAGTCTTGAGAAAACCCAAGGACAGTGGTTAGGTCCTAAGTTCAAACCCAGGAATGGAAGGAAAAAAAATCAACAAAGTTTCAATCAACATAAGAAAATTAACTAGACAATGAGCTGGGGATTTTCTGGTCTTCCATGGTTCTGAGGGACAGGAGTGTTAGAAAAGGAATTTTTATAAGACTTCAAATGGAAAGAAACAAATTTCAAAATTCCCACAAATACCTAAATTGAGAATTTAGTGAGAAGTTGTAACTGAAGGGATATAGGTGTAAGACCTTACTCTCAAGAATCGTTCTTGCTTGGATCAAAGGCAAACAGACATATAAACCAAACTTGTGGCCGCTGAATCTAGAAAAAATTCGTGTTCCTCACTTAATGGTTAATAAGCAAACAGCATTGAAACTGGGTAAGGTAATCCTATCTGGTACTCAGGACGTGAAACTCTTATCAGTAGTTAACTCTAGAAAACAGGAAGTGGGGCTGTAGCTCAAGGATAGGGGTTATAGTCTTCTGCTGAAGTGTTCAGGGACAGGGCCGAGGCCTATGAACTACAAAAAAAAAAAAGAAAAGAAAAGAAAAGAAAGTTTTAAAAAGATGCAAAACAGCACAATATTTAGAGTATTTCTCAAAAATAAAAGAAAGGCAGCTATTCCTCAATGCATAAACAAAACAGTATTTGAAAAAAAACAGCTGCAGGTATATTATAGGTAGTATTCAGCTTAAAACTGTAGCAATACATAGATGGGTAATTTCAATAAATATTTCCTGTGATATAAAAAGAGAACTAAAACAGAGAAAAACATTATTGGTCATTGTAAAATATCATTTTCTTAATAGGTTAGGGAGAAAAGCATATATTTCTCACAAATCAATTTCCACTTTTATATTTTAAAATATCTAACACTTAGGATGGGAAAGTAAAGTCATTATCTTTACAGTAAGGAATATTTGTATCTCATGTATGTTTGTGTCTTTTTTTCTATGACTCATTTTAGATGTCCAGGTAATGGAAAATGTGTTCAAGACATGCCAGGAAAGTCCACATGAATGTCTTTGTGAAGTAGCAGTTGCAAGTAGTATCGAAGTGGAGGAAAACGTGAGATTTGCAACAACTTTAAATTTGAGCTCTACACATAATCCAGAGCTGATTAGTAATAACGGTAACAACTTAGGGGTGAGGACTGAGGAGTTCATAAAGTGTCAGAACATGCTTCTGTCTCCTAAGCCTGATGAGATGCATACTGCATATAGATCTCGTATGTCTCCTGTTCTTAAAAAATCCATCGGATATTCAGAGCATTTTATTCATGATTGTGACAGTCCAAAAGATCTGCAGTATCATAATTCTGTTCTCCCTGCCCAAGAAATTCTTCAGGGAGGGAGGAAAACTGCTAAATGTACTGTGTGATGAAAAATATTGTACTTAACACCGACCATCACTACACATCCGAAAATGTACACAGGAGAGACTCCTCATATATGTAGTGAATGTGAGAAATCTTTCAGTAATGAAATACACCTTACAATACCTCAGAGCAAATATCCTGAGATATGTGATGCGTACATCAAGTGTGAAAATTAATTTCTGAGAAGTCAGACATGACGCTCCAACCTCGATCTCCAAGAGAAGACAAACCTTATGAATATGAGGAACGTAATAAAATTTCTGCCCAGAATTCAGCAATCAGCACACATCAGAGATCTCACACAGAAGAGAAATCTTATGAATGGGATAAATGTGGGAAGACTTTTAGACTGAAATCATACCTCACTTTGCACCAGAGAAGACACACAGAAGAGAAACCTTATGAATGTAACAAATGTGAAAAGTCTTTCACCCAGAAGATACACCTTCGAGTTCATCAAATAACACACACAGGAGAGAAATCTTATAAGTGTAATGAATGTGGAAAGTCTTTCCAAGGGAAGGGAAAACTTCGTGTTCATCAGAGAATACACACAGGAGTGAAACCTTATGATGTAACCAATGTGTAAAGTCTTTCAGACAGAAATCTTCCCTCAAATTGCATCAAAGAACACACACAGGAGAGAAACCTTATGTGTGCAACAAATGTGGAAAGACCTTCAAGTGGAAGTCATATCTTGATGGGCATAATAGAACACACACAGGAGAGAAAACTTCTGCATGTAGTGAATGCGGAAAGTCTTTCAAATGGAAGGTAAAACTCCATGTTTATCAGAGAATATACTCAGGAGAAACACCTTATGAGTGTAACATATGTGAAAAGTCCTTCACACAGAAGCCAAACCTCAACATGCATATGACAATTCAAACAGGAGAAAAACCTTATAAAGGTAACCGATGTGGAATGTCTTTCAAATGGAAGTCTTCCCTCAAATTGCATCAGAGAACACACACAGGAGAGAAACTGTACGAGTGCATCAAATGTGGTAAGACCTTCAGATGGAAGTCACATTACAGGAGGCATAACAGAATTCACACATATTAGAAACCTTAGGAATATAACCAAATTTGAAAGTCTTTCATGCAGTATTCACCCTTCAGGAAGCATAAGAGAGTTCACACATATGAGAAGCCTTAGCAATGTAATAAATAGGAAAGACTTTTTAGTCTGTGGAAGAAAACTCAGCTTGTGTCACAGAACCAACACAAGATAAAACCCTTAATGAATGTAGCAAATGTTCAGTCTTTTCCCCAGAAGGCACAAGTCAAGATTTATCACTAAACACCCACAGGATAGAATCCTATGAATAAAATGAAAGGGAAATTTTTTTGAAGAACTCATAGTTGAGTTTGCATGATACCACACAGACACAGGATAAAAATCGTATGAATATAAGAATATGAAAAATCCATCATGAACGTATGACTAAGTATAAAATGCACATAGGAGAGAAAAACCTTATGAATATTACAAATGTGGAAAGTTTTTGACCTGGAAGGCATACTTCTGTGTTCATCACAAACCTGATTCCCATAGAAGAAAAGAAAACTAATGAATACAACAAATGTGCAATGACTTTTAATCAGAAGTCAGTCTTCAGTACATTTCAGAACATACACAATAGAGAAATTCTGAGTAATGAAAAACATTTAGCTATATATAGAATCTCTGTATATGGGAGCATTAGGGTAAGTCTTCTAAACAAAGTCAACCTTCAGCAAGCATTAAGAGCACTCACAGAAGAAATAATAGCATGTAGGAAAACCTTTGTCAGGAACCTCTAAAAGCTGACTGTGTGGCTTAGTGGTAGAGTGCTAACCTATCAAGGATGAAGGCCTGGGTTAGATTCCTCAATACTACGTGAAAAGAGCAAGCCAGAAGCAGCACTGTGGTTCAAATGTTAGAGTGCTAACCTTGAGCAAAAGTAGCTCAGGCCCTGAGTTCAAGCCTAAGGATTGGAGAGAGAGAGAGAGAGAGAGAGAGAGAGAGAGAGAGAGAGAGAGACAGAGAGAGAGAGACAGAGACAGAGACAGAGAGAGACAGAGAGAGCCAGAGAGAGACAGAAAGAGAGAGACAGAAAGAGAGAGAGAAAGAGAGAAAAGAGAGAGAAACAGGAACTTCTAAATTTTACAGAGATAGAGAAGGAGAGAGAGAAGGAGACAGAAACTAATTTCTAAACTTTACAGTCTTTCTATTTCCTTACAAATTCGTCTATGTCATTCTTTCTGACAGAAGCACAGAATTCCATTGTGTAAAAATACCATATTTGATCTACCCATCAACTGACGGGCATCTGGGTTGTTTCCATACCTTTGTTATAGTAAATAGTGCTGTGATAAATGTTATTGTTCTAGTGAATTTAGTGTGTCCTATCTGGACGATTGGCAAGTAGTGAAATTGCTGGATCACAGGGGAGCTCTATGTTTAGTCTTTTTGGGATACTGCCATAGTGCTTTCCATAGTGGTTGAACGAGTTTGCAATCCCACCAGCAGTGTAGTAGTGATCCCTCCTGGCCACATCCCCTCCAGCATATGTTATTAGATTTCTGGATCTTGGCCATTCTAACTGGAGTGAGGAGGAAAAGGGAAAGAGGAACTGAAACTTTCTTTCCTTACAGATGACATGATTCTGTATTTAAAGAACCCTATAGACTCTACTCCGAAGCTGCTTGAGCTGATATAAAACTTTGGTAAGGTAGCAGGGTATAAAATTAACCCTCAATGTCAACTGCCTTCCTATATGCCAACAAATGAGAGGAATGAGGCAAGAATCAGGATAGCAACTCATTTTGCTATCAAAGAAAATAAAATACCTAGGAATTAACTTAGAATGTAAAGCATCTTTTTGATGGAACTATAAACTCTGGAGAAGGAAATTAACGCAGAACTGAGGAAATGCAAAAACCTATGCTCCTGGTTTGGAAGAAGTAATATTGTAAAAATGGCAATCTTGATAGGGACTATCTACAAATTCAGTGCAATATTCATCAATATCCCAATGTTATTCTTTAAAGAAACAGAAGAGGAAATCCAAAATTTCACTTGGAATAATAAAAGACCCCTTATAGTCTGTCTTCTGGCATGATACATAATGTTTAATCTCAACTTCTCCACCAAAATCTCACCTTTCTCATTGAGACATAGGTGGCCCTGTTTACTAGCAGCAAAGGCTCAAACTCGCAGTTTCAGGTGTCACTACTGCCTCTGTTACTGGGTAGATCCAACTCTGTCATCGATTCTGAGGTCTGCTCTGGGAGTCTTGGTCACAAGTTGTTCTGTGGCATCTGCTGCCAGCCTGTGCCTATTTGCTTCCTTTTCCTCCAGCAGCCTACAACAGGGAATGAAGTTCAGGCGCTGATGCTCTCCTTCATATGCAGGGCAGGATGAGCCCAACCCTCCCACATCTTCCTCTTCTAATTTTTGGGAAAAAATATGCTGGCAAAAGTCCTCAGGTGTGGCGCATGGCTGATCCACACTTTTAATCCAGGCTGGTCACGAGACTGAGATCTGAGTATGGAAGTTCCAAGTCACCTAGAACAGGAAAGTCTGATAGATTCTTACTACCAAAAATAAAAACAGCTGGGAATGGAATTTGGGCTCAAGTGGTAAAGGGCTAGTCTTGAGTACAAATGCTTAGTGCCCAGGCCCTGAGTTCAGGCTCCAGCACTGTCAACAACCTCACTTTAGTGAGATTTTAGCTTTATCCATGTAGGCACATCTCACTGGAATCTTTGCTGGTAGAGATAGTCTTCATAATTTTGTCTCAAGGTAAAGGTCCTCCTGGGGTAGTACACAAAAGATGTCATGGAGAGAGGAGCCCCACTTGCTCCAGGTTTGAAGATGGCATAGGTCAAGCCAGCATGGAGTTGGCACATCAGTCTTTTTCCTAGCACCACCTACCAGTGAATGTCAAATGACAGTGATTGTTGT
Source organism: Megascapheus bottae (assembly GCA_024803745.1). NCBI lineage: Eukaryota > Metazoa > Chordata > Mammalia > Rodentia > Geomyidae > Megascapheus > Megascapheus bottae. The sequence goes on along the minus strand of JANJXV010000052.1, from coordinate 3,659,535 downwards.
GGGATTGTGTGATTGAAGTGCCCCATTAAGGGCAGTGTAAGCACATCCAAACTTGGATACCAGGAATGCGGAAATCTCAAAGCTAAGATTTCTGTTGGCTACAGAAATGCTGGTGTGTCTGTGATTCACTAAAAGTTCAGGTGCAAAGATTCTGAATCTTGATGCCATGTGTTTATTCCATTTAGTAAAATTATTTTAATGCACTGTATAAGTTAAAACATTTGATAAGAGTCAGGGGTAGTGAAAACATTGTCCTTGAATTCAGGTGTCTGGCAGGGTAATGGGGGGGGTGTTGGTGGCTGGGACTATGAAGCTGGAGCTGCTATCAAACCATGGATCATGTTCCTCTTTGTCTGGGAGAAATGACTCCAAAGATGAAATTTGAATGGTGAGGAAAAGATATTGATGTACTCAGGAAATTTCTCCTAAACAAATGCTCATGTGGAAGTGTGATGGGGGCTGGGCATGTCTGAGGCAGAGCTTAAGGGGGCTTCTCATGGCGTTGAGAACGTTCCTTGCGACTTCAGGCATGCAGCAGGGTGTTTTAGATGACCATTGTGAGATGGATGGAATAAGACTGGAGACAAGATGAATGCTGGGATCCTGCAATGCTCTTGCATGAGTGGCTGGTGGCTCACCTGAAAGAACTAATTATGTCTAAAAAAGAAATCAGGAATTTGTTTTGATTAGATAATACCTGTAATCCGAGGCATATTCAGGATCCTGATCTTAGTATTGTGGTTTAAAACCAACCCAGCAAAGGGAAAAATGCATGAGACTCATACTCCCAGTTTAGAGCAAGAACAAAGATTGAAGTAGAGCTGTGGCTCAAGAGCTAGAGTGCTACCTTGAGCAAAGAAAAGCTAAGAAAAAGCTCCAGGTTTTGAGTTCAAGGCCAGGAATGAAAGAAGGAAGGTAAAAAGAGAAGTATGTGAGGAAGGGAAATATATAAAAGAAAAAGAGAAGGAAGTAGAAATTTAAAACTAGAGAATATTTAAAAGTCATCAGTCCTTCTAAGAAAAGTGTTGGAGTATGGGTTCTATATGTGGTGAACTGGAAGCCCAGCAGTGACTTGTTAACCAAAGAGTCACCATGATGAGCAAAGGATAGAAATCTGCATGAGCCTCTTAGCGGATGGAGTGACAGAAGAGAACCTCAGCTCCCATCCCATAGTTAGAACTATATAGAGATGGGGAAGTTGGCATCACCTTGATGTCATTGTGTCCATGGAGACTGGAAGCCATGGCTCTGTGAGAGCACAATGTTCTGGTTACTGAGCTGGGAGGCTGAGGAGAGCCAAGTCCTGGCCATGAAGAAATCAGGGTGGCAGCAGAGCAACTCTGCTGCAGTGTGTGCCTGCTTGGCTGTTCTTATTCTGTGGTGGATCAGGCCGGAGCGGGTGATAGTAACTGTTTTGTGGTCACAAGCCCTTCACCAAGAGCTTCCTCTGGGATCCTCATAAGCTACAGGGTGGCTGGTGTTGGGATGTGTGTGGGGTGGAAGTGACAGAGGGATGGACGCATGGCAAGGTGGGTGAAGAGATGAGAGGAATGATGAGAGCCCAGTTCATTGGTTTCCAAGGTTAATGGGTGGGAGGTAGAGAGGCATGATGGAGGAATGATGGAGGCAGGGGAAGGTGGTGACAGAGTGAGGCCATCTGTAGTGCCAGCCTGGCCATCATGTGAAGCCCATAGGCAGCTTCCTGATCCTTCACTTAGTCCTGCTCCTTGTGGAGGGAATGTCACGTGTACCCAGAGCTAGGGGTGGGGCAATGTTAGTAGCATCTGGAGAACCATTGGCCTCTACCTGGGTGAGGGGTGGTTATGGCTCCCATGCTGGGTGGCCTGATAGCTATGGAACAGATCTCTCCTTAGCTACCACAGTCAGTGGCTGCTCTCCATCTAGGGTTAGGGCACCTGCTCAGCCATCAGGACACCCCATGCCAGGACAGAGGCCTACAATTCAGATGGCAGCACAGGGGTGACGATAATCTCACCGTAGCCCTAGTTACATGTGTGCCCCAGCATAAAGGACAGGATGAGCTGGGGGAAGATGTTCTCTGTGTTTTTCCACAGCCTATCCCGGCCTCGTCTTGTGTCTGATTAGACCAAGAGAGTACCAGGTTCCCTCTCATAGTCCTGGTTCTTTTTCTTTTACAGTCATGAGGCTTGAACTCAGGTCCTGGGTACTGTCCCTGAGCTCTTTTGCTCAAGGTTGATGCTCTACCATTTGAACCATAGTGCCATTTCCAGCTTTTCCTTTTCATGTGGATCTCTGATATGTCCAGTGCTGTGCCTGCAGGGAGGCACTCACCCCACAGACAGAGCCACCTCTGCCGTGACTGTGACTGCCCACAACCCTCACACCCACTCCTTGCACACCCCTCGACTCCAGTTTTAGCTCCTCTTGGACTGGGTGTCCAGCCTACCCCTTCCTACACTCACAAAGGGTCTACAAATGTCTTCCCAGGGTCCTTTCTTCTGCCAGCCAGAGTACAGACTGTGCACATCTTGACGATCACAGAGCTCAAAGCCAAAGGCTGAGATGCAGAAGGGGGTGACCCAGTAGCTGCACAGGGCCCATGGATCATCCTGTGCATCCCCCAGCCTGTGACTTCCCCCACCCCCTTGGCAGTTAACTGGAAATGAGAGTTTCATGGACTTTCCTTTCTGGACTGGCTTCAAACAGAAGCTATGCACAGTTTTCAAACCATACCCTACTGAAGAAGGGAAGCTTGATCTGGAGCTTAACTGGGTTGCACTTTGGCTCCGTTTGCTATGCCTCACGGGAGGGGGCTCATCATTTGTAGACTAAGATCTCATGACCTTCAAAGCCAAATGCTACCTGAAAGTTCAGGGTCCCAGCCTATGTGTTGGGCCGGGGTGAATACATTCTCTGTTATGCTGGGTCATCAACCCATGTTTTAAGCTGGAAGTAGGCAGTGCCACATTTGATAAGAACATCTGCCAGAGATTGTCACCTCATGAAAGCAGATTCTAAATTTGTATTCCATTTCCTGTGGTGGAGAAATCCCCTCCAACTTAGACAGGCTCACATCCACCTGCAGGTCACACTCCTAATGCACCCTTGAGTGTCCTCATGGTATTGGGATCTAAGTTTGTAGGGAATGCTGCTTTAGTCCATGAATTAGCTGGACAAGTGATGACAAACGTGTTGTGGATTAATATGAGAACAATTTAAGAAGCCCTGGAGGAGCATCAACCTGACCCTCTGTGGTGCTATAAATCTGATAGGATGTTCCAGACTTAGAAACAATCACATGGCTTTGTGTTTGGCATCCAGACAAGTGAGTGCATGTCTTAGCTGTCAGCCAATACAGAGGAGGACATGAATAAGTGGGTGGAAAGCATCTGTCAGACCCCTGTCTGGGGGCAGGTGGAGAGAACATAGGAAGGTAGATACCATGGCTGTGGTGGGGCCAAAAAAAGGGTAAAAGAGGCAAAGGAACCAGGTACTGGTAGCTCAAGACTGTCATCCTAGCTACTCAGGAGTTTGAGATCTGAGGATCACAATTCAAAGCCAGCCCAGGACAGAAACTCCATGAGACTCTTATCTGCAATAAACTACTGAATGCAAGAAGCTCAAGCTCAGTGACAGCATCCAGGCCTAGCGTTCAAAACCCAGGACTGGCAGAAAAAAGTATCAAAGGACAAGAAGCTGGCCAAAAGTTAGAGGGACTCTATCTTGACAAACAATACAATGATAAGTTGCACTCAGAAGACTTGCACAAAATCTGGAAACGCGTGAGACCTATCTATGTATGTTTCCTGTTTGTCTAAATATATATGTTTATGCATTTATATATTAGTATAGAGAGACAGATCAATACATATGACTATACATATATACATAGCCAGACACTTATGGGTGGGTGGTATACTGTGTGAGAGTTTGTGTTTGTGTTTTGTGGATGGCTATCTCTGTTTAAGAAAGATAGAAAATATGTAAATATCTTTAAAAAAACTTGATAAAATACAGAGAGACCTAAGCTCTTGAGGGAATCGGAAATGACAAGATTATTCACAGGCACGTTTATCCTTATGGATTCCTCAGCAAGTTTTAATTTTTTTCATTATTTTCTTTCTTTTTTTGAACCGGTGCTAAGGATTTCTCTCAGGGACCAGGTGCTGCCAATTACTAATTTTCTCATGGCTGGTACAAGAGGAACTGAGCCACAGTTCCACTTTTGCCTTATTTATTCGTGCTTAACTGAAGATAAAGATTTCTATCAGTGACTTTCTTTCAGGGGCTGGATTCTAACGAGGGTCCCCAGACCTCAGGCTTCTCTATAGCTACAATTAACAATATGAGAACCCAGCACTGGGTTCCAATGCACAGGGCAAGAAATTGAGTGAATCTCTCAACTCCAATTAGCTATAATAAGCTAGAAGTGAAAGACCAATACCTTTGAGGAAAAGATGCTGAGGGTTATCACACAGGCCCTATGAGTAAGCCCTAAACCCTGTACACATGTGTGCATGCACACATTGGCAGATACACACACACATGCACACACACAATATCTCAGCCAATATTGTATTTTGAATTAATATCCAAAGATTGGACAACGGATAGCAAGTAATAAAATCTGTTTTTCTTGTCTACATTGAGGGAAAGGGATAAGTCACAAGATGCAGAAGCGAAGAATTCAGAGGCAAATGCTGTGAGTGAATAACTTGTAAAAAGCACATTTCTTTTCTTTTCTTTTCTTTTGTTTTTTCTGCCATTCCTGGGGCTTGAACTCAGGGCCTGAGCACTGCTCTTGGCTTTTCCCAAGTCTAGCCCTCTGCCACTTGAGCCACATTGCCATATGGATTTTTATATCTGTGTGATATTAAGGACTCAAACCTAGATCTTCATGGATGCTAGGCAAGCACTCTACCACTGGGCCAAAGTCTAAACCCAGATAAAGTATTTATAAATAGTCATCATCATCATATCAAAATATCCTTTCTCCTACAAAGAATGAACACTTATCTATGTCTGTAAGACTTTTTTATGTCACCAATGCTTCTGTGATTTTCCCACTTGCATTTTTACAGATGACAGCACAGATATTCATCAGGAAGAAAAATAGATTAGGATACAGAAACCTAACAACGTCCTAGTAGATTGAGGTGAATAATATGTGCAAGATGGCCTGGGTGTTTCATCTATTTGTAGAGTGCTTGGCTACCACACAAAAACTCTGGTTTGATTCTGGAGTACTATATACATAGAAAACGCTGGAAGTGGTGCTGTGGCTTGGTGGGACATCTATAGCCTAAAGAAAGCCTAAGAACAATGGTCAGGCTCTGAGGTCAAGTCCCAGGACTAGCAAAGAAAATGTGCAAGAGGCAAAATGCAAGCTGAGAAGGCACTGTGAAGCAAAATGTCTTGTGAAGGCTAAGGGGAATAGTGACAGTTAAGTTTGGATCTTACCTAAGAAAGGCTCCTTGAGCCTGAGACCAGGCTAGCACTTACGCCTAGTTAATGACTTGGGATTTGAACAAAAAGGTGTGCTGTTTACTACATCCATATGTGAGGTGGGAAGGGAGATTCAGCCTCCAGTATGTCTTTGGGGAGGTGTTCTGTGAGCAAGGAGCTTTGGTCATTGGGCCTTGAAAGGTGACCCTACCTACCTCACAATGGAACAGAATATGGAACCCTGGTAACCAAGCCACTGCATGTGACAACCAGCTCAAGCCAGCTCCCTTGGCCTGTGGCTCAGGAGGAAGAAAGATGTTGCTGTGCTGTTGCCAACGTTGAGGAGGCTCGGATCTCAGGCATGAGAGATATGGATCTCTCACTTGAAGAAGTAGATTCTGGACCAGTGCCAAGCCAAAATTCCCGTATATCAGGCATTGCTCTAGGAAGAAAGCCAGGAAACTCCAGGGCAACTCAGATGAGGTATATTGAGAGGAAACCTATTTGAACCCATCATTCTGCCCACACACTACAACCTTCTTGTGTACTTTCAAGTGACTATACTGAGATTAGAGTGTGTCATTTCCAATCTACTCTATACCAATTCCTCAGTGTGAAGTGTGGTCCCATTCCTACATTTGAAATATCCACTGTTTTGCCAATACAGTGTGATGGTAAGTCAGCTCAGACTCTGAATGAGCCTTGTAACCTATGGATCCTGGAGGAAGGCCTGTTGGAGATGCTGCTGACAAAGCTGATCCCTGCCTACCAGAAAGGTGATCTCTTTTATGTGGGAAACTTCCTGCACAATTTCAAATAGTGGAGGACAATGTAGTAGTTGCTGGAAATTCTCTTGACAAAGTGAGTGTTCCCCCCCAAACCCAGGTTTGCTCACCCCTCATGGCCAAGCCTTGGAATACTTGGCTCCTCTCTGAGCCTGTTTGGTTCACTGGGGTGTTCACAGGGGAGCTAAGCATGATACAAGTGCACAAACTACTTCATTATGACTGGGACACCATGCCATTTCATTTCCCTCACAAGCTACTGGAGTCTCAACAGTGTGTTTACTGAGAAGTTGGATTTCAGGCATGAGTAAGTGGCTCCCAACTGCAGCCTTCACCTAGGTGACATCCTAGGAAATCCCATTTCCCAGTAAGAAATGAGGTGTCAGTACTAATGGCGGAGGCCTGTGAAATACTGGAGTCAGAGGAAAAGCTGGGGGCTGAATCACTTTTGAGCCATCAGGGAGGGATTGTGATAGCTTTGCCTGTTAGAACCTGAAAGCATTTACATTTTGGTGTGTGGTCCAGTGCTGCCACTTGAACCTGAACCCAGGTCTAAATGCCATCCATTTGGAGTTCAAAAATTAGCACTGTACCATTTGAGTCATAGGTCAAGTTCTGGCTTTTTGCTGCCTAATTGAAGACAAGTGCCTTTAGACTTTTACTGACTAGACTGGCTTTCCACTGTGATCTTCAGAGCTCAGCCTGCTGGGTGGCTAAGATTAGAGGAATGAGCATTTAGTTCTTTATTTAGAGCATTCACTTATTGATTTATTTAGAGCATTTACTTAGTTAATTTAAGGTGCGTTTACTTTGGACATATGCATAGAGGCCTCTCTTAGAAGCTTCTGGAAGTGGGGTGTAAAAGTCATCCTGTTCTCGAGTGTCTCTTACCCCCCTCCCAGCACATAAGTGCACATCTCTGCAGGACAGCCACAGCATTAGAGTCCTGCAAGAAAGCAGCTTTGGTAAAAGGCTCAGGATGGAGAGAGAGGGCTCTCACGTTCCTTGTACCGAATGTGCCCACAGCATCATGTGTTCCATCTATACGATGTGAATGGACTTCTACCCGAGTGATTTCTACGAGTTCAAGAACTGCCACATCCTGACATAACTCAAGCTCTATATGAGGCTCCACATGCCGGCTTTGGACCTGCTCTTCTAAACACATACTTTTTGACCAGCTGGAGGAATGTGCGACCAGTAAGACCAAGAAAAAGTAGAAGTCCTGGTGTGGGTGCCTCAGAGCCTGTGAGTAGGAAGCCCATGTGGTCTAGATATTGGTTGGCCCTTACTTCTACAGAGCTTGGCAAAATGCCCTTTATGGGTGGTGTCAGCCAGGTAATGTCTGTCCTCTGAAAGGACTCGGGAATAAGCACTCATTAGAAAGACCCTACACCTCCTCAGTGTTCAGACCAAACTCCAGTTCTACAGGTTCCTCCATTAGATCCTCATGGAAGTTGAGTGACACTTCAACTTGCAGAGTCCACTCTGTCCACTCTGTACCTATGGAGCTGGTGACTGATGGAGACTGAGAATCATCACTGCACTCCAGAAACCATGGGCCTTCTGTAGAAATTACCAAACAGGTTTAGAGTCCTGTGGATATACCTTTTGCTCTGAACCCCATGTGTGACACAGTTGAACCTGCAGATACTATGGAGGAAGAAAAAGAGCAGCCAGATTTCCTTCCGTTTCCTTTCACACTCTACCCAGAGTCAGTCCATCTGAGTCAGAGTAACACTCCACTTATTGTGCAAGCTGAAGGGGCACACGCTGGGCTCATGGAAAATGTCCCCATGGGAAGCAGCAAGTGTACTCTCAATACTGGATTCATTGGAGGAAAATGAATCCATCCTCACAGAATATCCAGACCCATCCATCTCACTAAAAGAGACTCAATCTCCATTCGACAAACCAGAATCCATCCCCCTCTTAACTCAGGAAGGACATTCTGTTTCTCATGAGGAAGGAGACCCTTCTGAGGACTCTGAAGTAGAATTACTGTCTGAAGGCAACTTGGAGGCCAGTCTGGATTTAGAGCTTCCCTGTCCCCTTCCTAAAAAGACGTCTCTTTATCTTGCTCTCATGATTCTTGTCAAGTATTCATTGTATTTACTTTGCTAACTATTAAACTCTCATTGTTAATATTATGGTGTGCAGTTCTTCAGTGCTTATTATACTGTGTTTTATTTTCCACTTATAATGTGAGACCTCAGACACATAGGTCCTGGGTGGGCCAAAAACCAGACAGGTCTGGTCCCATAGAAGACAACCTTACTGGATATACAGGGAACTATGAAATGCATGGAATCACCAGGAATCCAGGCCAGGCCTCCATGGAAAGACAAGTCAGCTACCAAAGCTTAAGGACAGAGCAGATGCCTGGAAATGTGTTTTGTCAATCGGGAGAAGTGCCCAGAGTTCATGGTTTCCCTCATTTGTAACGATTAGTTCACATCTAGGACTCTCCTAGCAGAGGATTACAATAACTCAAAAACCTAGGTATATAAGGTCATATAGGATGAGACTAAATGAAAGGATCTCTAGGATATGGGAACAAGAGCTATATCTTGTGTCATCGTTGCTCTTAATCTTGTGTGATTTTTGTCCTTAAACTACTATGTTATTTCTCATCTCTTATTTTGCCCTTTGGTTAATGTCAGATTGTTACTGTATCTGATTTTTTCCCTGGCATATTGTATATATGTTTATTTGTTTATGTCAAATAGGAAAGGGAAGGGGGGAAACAAGATGATTGGGAAGGGGAGGGGAGAGGGAACTGGGGACAAAAACATGTGGAGTGGAATAAATGTGTGAGAAGTAATGCAGTCCACTACCTGTAAATGTAATCGTAACCCCTCTATACATTACCCTGAAAATAAAAAAGAGACTATAAAAATATCTGTAGAAAATGAGGCTGGATGATGGAAACAACCAGATGCCCTACTACAAAAAATGTAATACACACACACACACACACACACACACACACACACACACACACACACACAATGGAATGATACATAGCCAACCGACAAGATAAAATAATGGCATTCTCGGGGAAGTGGATGAAAAGGAAAAAAATCATATTAAGTGAAGTAAGCCAAACTCAAAGGAACATAGGCCCAAGAGTCTCCCTCATTTGTCAAATTGAGTAGAAACCTTGGGCTCTGCTACCAGAGATTTATAATAGAACAAAATCTAGAGACATCGTGACAAATAGTATGACACTAAATGTAAGGACCTCCAAGATAAAGAAACAAAACTCATATAATGAGTGATTGTTGTCCTTAATGAACTATGTGATCTTTTATCTCTTTTGCTATCCCTTGGTTATATCATATTGTTAAACTATTTCACCTTGTTTTCTGATATATTTCATATGTGCCTAATTGGTTATTTGAAATTGGATAGGGAAGGGGGGAAATGAACATGAGTGGGGGTAGGGGAAGGGTAATGGGGACCATATCATTACATGGGGTATCAAAGTTTGAGAAGTAATGCACCTTCTATCTGGTGAATATAATGTAACCCTTCTATAAATTACAATAAAAATAAATACATAAAAAGAAGATCTACACAGAAAAAAATAATAATGGCATTTTTGGGATAGTGGATGAAATTAGAGTGAATCCTGTTGAGTGAGATAAGTCAAGACCAAGGAACAAAAGGTACATGGTATCCTTAATATATAGATATTAGTTTCAAACAGTAGTAGAGCGATGATTGAATAGTTGATACCCAAAGTTCTGGACATAATTTTGGAGATATAAACATAACTACATAGACATAAAAATCTAGGATAGATTATACACTCTATAGACATGTGTTTTATTATAGATTAATCTGTATCTATGACATACAATGACTCAGCTTAACTTTTACTATATTCTAAAATCTATGTGCCAGTGATTGTATAGCGATTCCCTTCTTGAATACTTTTTGGTTAAACATGATATTTGAAATATGATGTAAATTTCAATGTTAATAAATTTTTTTAAAAAAGAGGCTAGAGGTAAATACCACTAATGTACTTGCTCTAAGTGGTACAGAAATTTTCTTAATGAATCAAGGGGTTTTATTACATCTTTATGCAATTATTTTAGTTCTGAGTGTTCTACACTCAATGATACTTCTGGAAAGATGATATAGCTGACTGTGTAGATGGTATGAAGACATACTGGCCTAAACGTAGAATAAAGCATTGGTAAGTGGCTGTTAGCTGTCAAGATTCTACTGGAATATGTGGAATGAATTTATTAAGCACAATGCAGGCTCTTAGTCAGATCAGGATCAAGATTATGTGGTTCCATGAGATGAATGAGGAAAGATCAGAAAAATCTACTAAGAAATCCAGATATACTTTTGAAACTAAAGTATCTGTACTCCTTTTTTTTCTTTCTTGATGGGGAGCTTGAACTTTGGACCTGGGCAAGATCTCTTAGATCTTTTTCCTCAAGGCTAATGCTGTACCAGTTTTAGCCACAACTCCACTTAGTTTTTGGGTGGATAAGTGGAGAGTAGAATCTTACAGTTTGTTTTGTTTTCGTTTTTTTGCTTGCAAAGGCTTTGAATCACCTTCTCCCTGGCTAGTAGAATGACAATTATGACCCTCCAGAGCCTGGCTAGTGATTCTTTGAAAATTGGACTTTCTTCCAAATCACGTAACTGGTTCCTAGCAAAGTTTTGAAGCCTGACTTAAATGTGACAGATTTTTGTCACTTGGAGACACTCTGTGCTGAACGTTAGAAATCTACCACCTGAGTCACAGTGGCACTTCCAGTTTTTTGTTTATGTAGTGCTGAGGAATGGAATCCAGGGTTTCATGCATGCTAGGCAAGCTTCATTTTCAGCCCAAGGTTTTATGTTTTGTTTTTTCAGTGTTGTTGATTCTAAGGTACTGTATGATGTTCTTTCATTTTCTTTGCTTTTTACCTCTTTTCTTCTTTTTCCCTTTAGTTTTATTCTCTGTAGTCACTGTGTTGAATTCGGGTACCCTGTGTCTTGTACATAGGTTTATGTGATTTGGAATGGAGAGGGTATAATAAAATGGTAAAAAGAAAACAAAGGAAAAAGGGTGAACCAATTGAACAGTGATACTTGGAAGACACTAAACGGAAGTGAACTGAACAATCTGGGTGGAGAGGGGGCTGAGGGTAGGAAAACAGAGAAAATGAGGGAGGGGATAACAATTTTCTTAAGAAATGTGTTCATTACTTATGTAACCCTATGCCAACTATATATTGACTTAACAAAAAAATTAACTTAAAAATTAATTTAGCTGGGTATGGTGGCTCACACTTGTAAATGTAGCTACTCAAGAGGCTGGGATCCAAGGATAGCAGTTCAAAGTCAGCCTGGGCACTGAAGTCCATGTGACTCTTATCTCCAATTAACCACCAGAAACCCAGAAGTGGCCCTATGGCTCAAGGGATAGGGCAGTAGTCTTGAGCTGAAAAGCTCAGTGACAAGACCCAGGTGCAGAATTGCAGTCCCATGACTTGAATGATGAATGATACTAGCCAGGCCCTGTGCGCTCACACTTGGAATCCTATCTACACAGAATCAGGTTTGAATCCAGCCCAAACAAATTGCATGATATTCTGATTTACAGTTCATTACCAAAAATCTGGAAGTGGAGCTGTGGATAAAGTGGTAGAACACTAGCCTGAAGCAAAAAAAAAAACATTTAAGGACAGTTCCCAGGCCCTGGGTTCAAGTCCCAAGACTTGCATAAAACAAACAAAATGTGACGCTGAGTCGTCCATCATTTGGTGTTATAGTTCAATATTCTTGATATGCGTCTTAGAAATTAAGTCCCTAGCAAATACTCTCCCCTGAAATTCTGCTTCATAGCTGATTCATAGAATTTCAGCATCATTACTATCACCTTCCCGTTAGCATAGCAGTCTACTACTGAAAATTTGAAGAAAACTTTTGAGTAATCCTAATTAATCTGTGTATCATCTGCACACACATCAAATCAGCAGCACCTATGATCTACTATTATCTAAATGTATTTAATCCCTTCTTGAGTTAATGAGTCTTAAAGAGTAAAACATATGAAATAGTTATGAAACTAACAGTCACCATTCTTCTACCTAATATTGTAATATAAGTTTATAAATGCAAGGACTATTCTGAAGTGTGCAGAAGATAGCTTCTAATTATAATATTCTCATGAAGTATAGTGTTTAAGAAACATGTTGTTTGCTTTGGGAAAGCAAACGCAAGGAAAAATGATATAAGTAAGTTCCCTATTTATCAGAAGGAAAATACTATTGGGTTTAGATCAACTTTCATTCATTCCGTGCTGATGAAACAAATATTTGCAATTCCTGAGGCCAATCACTTCATTGTGATGCACAATCAGCCAGCTTAGATCAATCTTCCAAAAAAGGAAAGGAACAAATGAGAAGCAATTAAGGTTTCCAAAATGAACCAGGTGGTGGTGGCAGCTCACACTTGTAATTCTATCTACTCAAGGCCTGAAATCCAAGGATCTGGACTAAGTCTGTCTGTTATGAAAATATTCCTGTCTGAAACATCATCTCTGTTATCACAGCCCAGCTGATACACTCTGCCCAACAGGTTCCAAACACCAAAGTCCATCTCCTATCTGAAATACTAGCAAACGTACTCACACATTATTTCCTCTTTGGGAGATAGTTGAAACAAGTACCAGAAACATTTCCCTGGCTTCAGAGTGGAAGTGGAAATATATACTGTCTAGAAGCCCATCTAGTAAATTACAGTCAATCATCTTTCCTCACATCTTGTTAGTTAAATTGAAAATGAGTGTTTGGATCCGAAGCGATGTGTATGAGCATACAGGTTGTAAAAGTACTGTAATCCTAGCTACTCAAGATAAGCTGAGACCTGAGGATTCCAGTTCAAAATCAGCCACGCAATAAATTCCATAAGATTTTTACCACTAATTAACGAGCAAAAAACAGAGCGTTGAATTGTGCGTAAAATGCCACAGGCCTAAGCTTTGCATAAAAGTGGTAAGGGGTAGCATTCAGGATGCCCACTCTCTCCACTCTTTTTAACATAGTACCAGAATTCCTAGGCAGTGCAATAAGGCAAGAAGCAAGCATAAAGGGGATCCAAGTGGAGAAGGAGTAAATAAAACTATCCCTCTTTGCAGATGACATGATTCTGTATTTAAAGAATCCTATAGACTCTACTCCCAAGCTCCTTGAGCTGATTCAAAGCTTTGGAAGGGTAGCAGACCATAAAATCATCCCTCAAAAATCAACTGCCTTCCTTTACGCCAACAGTGAGAGGAACGAGGCAATAATCAGGAAAGAAACTCCTTTCACAATAGCCTCAAAGAAAATAAAGTACCTAGGAATTAGCTTAACTAAGAATGAAAAGGACAGTTTAGATGAAAACTTTAAAACACTAAAAAAGGAAATTAAAGCAGAACTAAGGAAATGGAAAAACCTCCCATGCTCCTGGATTGGAAGAATCAACATTGTGAAAATGACAATCTTGCCAAGGGCTATCTACAAATTCAATGCAATACCCATCAACATCCCAATGGCATTCTTTAAAGAAATAGAAGAGGCAATTCAAAATTTCATATGGAATAGTAAAAGAGCCGTATAGCAAAAAAACGTCTTAGCAGAAAGAACAGCGCTGGAGGAATTTCAATTCGAAACTTTAGACTCTATTACCGAGCTTTAATTCTTAAAACAGATTGGTACTGGCACAAGAACAGGCCTGAAGTCCAATGGAATAGAACTGCGGACCCAGATATTAAACCACAGACCTAGGGCCACCTAATCTTTGACAAGGGAGCCAAAAAAATAGAATGGAAGAAAGATAGCCTCTTCAACAAGTTGTGCTGGCAGAACTGGTTAAGCACCTGCAGAAAACTAAGGTTGGGTCCTTCTTTGTCACCTTGCACTAGAATTAACTCCAAATGGATCAAAGACCTGGAGGTAAAAGCTGACACACTGAAACGTTTACAGGAAGGAATAGGAGATACACTAGGCCTCCTTGGCACAGGTCGAAACTTTCTTAATAAGGACCAAGAATCACAACAAATCAGAGAAAGGCTGGATAAGTGGGACTGCATTAAACTGCAGCGCTTTTGTATGGCAACGGATATAGCTAGTAAACTCATCAGGAAGCCTACAGAGTGGGAGAAGATCTTCACCAACCAAACAACGGACAAAGGCCTCATATCTAAAATATATCAACAACTCAAAAAATTGAATCACTCCAAAACTAACCTCCAAAGTAACACCCATCCCATTACAAAATGGGCCAAAGACTTAAAGAGAGTCTTCTCTGAAGAAGAAACAAAAATGGCCTATAGACACATGAAGAAATGCTCCACATCTCTGGTCATAAAAGAAATGCAAATCAAAACAACTCTAAGATTCCACCTCACTCCAGTTAGAATGGCCAGGTTCAGGAAAACGAATGACAACGGACGCTGGAGGGGTTGTGGCCAGGAGGGATAACTACTACACTGTTGGTGAGAGTGCAAACTCGTTCAACCCCTATGGAAAGCCGGGTGGCAGTGCCTCAAAAGGCTAAACATAGAACTCCCCTATGACCCAGCAATTCCACTACTTGGCATTTACCCAACAATCCAGAAACAAGGGCATACTAAACCCACTAGCACAACAATGTTCATTGCAGCACTATTCACCATAGCAAAGATATGGAACCAACCCAGATGTCCCTCAGTTGATGAGTGGATCAACAAGTTGTGGTATTTGTACACAATGGAATTCTATGCTGCTGTCAGAAAGAATGACATCGCCCCATTTGTTAGGAAATGGAAAGACTTAGAACAAATCATATTAAGTGAAGTAAGCCAGACTCAAAGGAACTTAGGCTCAGTGGATTCCCTCATTCGTCATAATCAGTAGAAACTTTGGGCTGTACTAGCAGTGATTTGCAATAGAGCAAAAGGCCATATGTAAGGCCATATAATGTGAAGCTAATTGAAAGGACCTCCAGGATATTGAAACAAAAGCCACATAATGAATGATTGTTGTCCTTAATGTACTATGTGGTCTCTCATCTCCTTTGATGTCCCTTGGTTATCCCATATTGGTGTAGTGTCTCACTTTGTTATCTGATATATTGAATTTATTTGTATTTGGATATTTGAAATTTGATAGGGAAGGGGGGAAAACCAAGACGGGTGGGGGTGTAGCGTTGAAGGGAAATGGGTACCAAGACATGTGAATGGGTATCAATGTATGTGAATTAATGCACCTTCTATCTGACAAATATCATCTGACCCTTTTTCTAATTACAACAAAAAAATTAAAAAAAAAGAAAGTTGTAAAGTGTGGGGAGGATGATGGGGTCAAATACATTTCTTCTTAGAAATATACCTCATCTGGTTGCCCTGGATTTTCCTGGCCTTCGTCTTAGAGAAAGGCCTGTTATACTGGATTTGTGGCTTGGCAATGATCTAGCATGGACATCTCCGAAGAAGACATCCACAACTTCCATGCCTGAGACTCGAGTTTCCTGATCTTTGGCAACTGCACAGCAACATCTTTCTTCCTCCTGAGCCACAAGCCAAGTGAGCTGGCTTGAGATGGTTGTTAGTTACAGTGGATTGGTTACCAGGGTTCCATATTCTGTTCCATTGTGAGGGAGGCAGGGTCACCTTTCAGGGCCCAATGACCAAAGATCCTTGCTCACAGAAGACCTCACCAAAGACATACTGGAGGCTGAATCTCTCCTCCAATCTCACAATATACATGTGGATGTAGTAAACAGCACACCTTATTTGTCCAATCCCAATGTCTTCCACTAGGCCCAACTACCAGTCTGGTCTCAGGCTCAAGGATCCTTTCTTAGGTAAGATCCAGACTTAAGGGTCAATACTGCCCTCATCCTTTACAAAACATTTGCTTCACAGTGCCTTCTCTGCCTGCATTTTGCCCCTTGTTGAATTTTTTTTGTTTTTGCTAGTCTTGGGACTTGACCTCAGAGTGTGAACATGGTTCTTGGGCTTTCTTTAGGCTTTAGCTGTCCCACCGAGCCACAGCACCACTTGCAGCGTTTTCTATGTATGTGGTAATGAGGAATCAAACCTGAGGCTTTTTGCGTGGTAGCCAAGGACTCTACCCCTAGGTCAAACACACAGGGCATCTTGCACATATTTTTGATGTCAATCTACTAGGATATTATTAGGTTTCTGTATCCTAATCAATTTTTTCCTCATGATTAGCTTTGCTGTCATGTGTAAAAATGCAAGAGGGTAAAACACAGAAGAATTAGTGAAATTTTAAAAAAAGCATTACACACATAGATAAGTGTTCATTCTTTGTAGGAGAAAGGATATTTGGATATGATGATGATGACTTTATAATTACTATGTCAGGGTTGAGAGTTTGGCATAGTGGTAGAGTGCTTGCCTAGCATCCATGAAGATCTGGGTTTGATTGCTCAGTATCATATAGATAGAAAATCTAGATGTGGCACTGTGGCTCAAGTGGCAGAGGGCTAGACTTGAGAAAACCCGAGGACAGTCCTCAGGCCCTGAATTCAAGCCCCAAAACTGGTAGAAAATAAAAGAAAATCAAAATGCTTTTTACGAGCTAATTCACTCACAGCATTTGCTTCTGAAATCTTCGCTACTGCATCTTGTGAAATACCCCTTTCCCTCAACGTAGACAAGAGAAACGAATCCATCCCATGGTCCACTGTGAGGCCACTGGTTAGGCTAAGAGCTAGACGTGCAGCAACACATGAGTTTTATTCTAATACTTTCCAAACTTTGTACTCAAATATGCTAGCTACTTACCAACTTATTTCAGTTATCCTTATTCTATACCTTTTCTTCTTTACTACAATATTCTTACACTCCTACGTTAATCCTCTTGTACCTCCCCTGAACTCTCTCATTCTTTTTTTCTATCTCTGGACCTCTGCTGGTCTTTCAACCCTTATACTGCACGGATCTACACTTGATGGCTGTTGAGCAATATTGTATATGTAGGTGGTTAATTATTCTCTAGGCTCAGAGGGACTTAAAGACAATAGAGATTGGATTGAGAGGCTTATTGCTTTGGGTATAAATCGCTTATCAGTGGTTGTATTAGGCTGGTCTGTAAGTGCACAAAAAGAAAGAGTGATAATACCAAACAAAACTTGTGAACAGCTAGTGTCTGCCAGCTACAGAGGTCTAGGTTGGTTATATCTGAAAAACTATAATCGTAGTTAGTAGTAATCTTGCTCCCATTGTCAAATGGGCAGAACAAGAAACTCAAGAAAAATGTCAAATCAAGAAACAACATCCCCCACACAATGTAAACAGACAATGGAACAGTCACTGGCACACCTAGAGGAGAGTCTTCCAAGTGCTACACAAATGCAATTGATAAACATCCTTAATGGAAAATGTGAAAATATAAAGAATGAGATAATAGAGGAAGACATAGCTGAACAAGAGGAAAGCATAAACAAAGTGATAAGTGAAAAAGAAGAAGCCATAAAGGAGGCCATAATAAAGGTTTTTCAAAGTAGGATGGATGAATTCATAGAATCCACAAATAAAAACGTGACCAAACTCCAGCAAATGTCCAAAGAAAATAAAGCTACTGAGCTAACCACTCAAAAGGAAATCAAGGATATAAAGAAATCCATACATGATCTAAAACAAGAGATGCAAGGCATCAAAAATGAGCAATTAGAAGCTAGGGAGATGAAAAATAAAGTAGATAGTTTTGATAGCAGGTTAGACAATGCAGAGGAGAGAATTTCCGGGGCTGAAGATAATTTAGTTATTATAGAGAATGAACAGAAAATGAGTCAATCCAAATCTAGGAAATATGAGAGAGTGCTTCAGGAGTTCCAAGATACAATTAGGAAGCCTAATTTAAGGCTAGTTGGTATTGAGGAGGGCGTGGAGAAAGAGGTCAATGGTACTGGAAATATACTTCAGGAAATCATCTCAGAGAATTTCCCAAATATCCAGAAGGGCAGGCCCATCCAGATACGAGAAGCTTTTAGAACCCCAAACAGACCTGACCAGAAAAGAACATCCCACTGCCACATTGTGATCCGAACTGGATCAATAGAAACCAAAGAAAAGATCCTAAAGGCAGCTAGGGAAAAGGGATCAGTAACCTATAAAGGCAAACCAATCAGAATAACTCCAGATTTCAAAGCAGAGACCATGCAAGCACGAAGTGACTGGAAGCATATATGTCATGCCCTTAAATCAAATAACTACCAACCAAGAATACTGTAGCCAGCTAAGCTCTCATTCATAACTGAGGGAACAAGAAAAACATTCCATTCCAGGGAAAAGCTGCAACAATATGTCGAAACAAAATCAACACTACAGAGAATTCTCAAAGATGCTCTATACATAGAAAACCAAGATAAATGCAATATAGGGAAAGAAATGGCACCTAAACAGCATACCATCTATGGACCACAAGAACTTTCAAGACACAGGCCCTACTAAAAGCTTTTAAAAATGGTAGGAACTAATAAATATCTCTCAATCCTAACTCTCAATATCAATGGACTTAACTCTCCAATTAAACGGCATAGGCTGTCTAGTTGGATCAAAAAGCAAGAGCCATCGTTCTGCTGTCTTCAAGAGACACATCTTACCCAAAAACAATCATCTTTTGAGAGTGAGAGGTTGGAATAAACTCTATCAAGCTAACTGCCCCCATAAACAGGCTGGAGTTGCCATCCTCATATTAGATACAATAGACTTCAAACTAAAAATAGTAAGAAAAGACAAAGAAGGTTACTACATACTACTAAAGGGATCTCTCCTCCAGGAAGACATAACGATCCTAAATATTTACACACCCTTTTGAAGATTCTCAAAAGATTGAAGATTCTGCCAGTGTAAGTTAGATTCCGGCATTGATATTAAATAATGCAATGAGTAGGGATTTATATTTGAAATATCACTGTTGACTAAATCTAACACACATTTGCTTAGTCTTTGCTTTTGATTTCCCAAGAAGTTCAGTACAAGCTAACATGTGTGGCATATATCGACTGGGAAAATTATTCAGAGCATGAGACTTATTTGAACAGGAGTCAGTGAAAAGATACAGAAGCAGGATACCCATATTGTGATAATTTGTATCTTTTGCATATTTTGTGTTTGTTATTAATTCCATTTGTGGTGTACATTTCTAGGTAAAAACTTTTAAAATGTTTCCACACAAATTGTTATTTCAACAGCAAAAAAAGACATGTATATGCCTGATAAAATTCATAGAATCCAAATTTTTCCATATTATTTTTTGTTTTTTCTTTTTTTTGGTGGGTCATAGATCTTGAACTCAGCTTGGGCACTATCCCTGAGCTCTTCAGCTCCAGGCTACCACCTTACTCTGGAGCCAAGCCCCACTTCCCATTTTCTAAAAGTAAATTGGAGATAAGTCTCAGGTCTTTTTGTGCCAGGATGGCTTTAAACCTTGATCCTCAGATCTCAGCCTCCTGAGTAGCTAGGATTATAGAAGTGAGCCACCACCCCATCATGCTCAGCTTTCTGGGTTTTTTTAAACAAGCCCTTTGGCTGGAACTCGGTCTGAGCACTGTCCTTCAGCTTTCCTCAAGCCTAGTGATCTTCTACTTGAGCCACAGCACTACTTCTGGTTTTTTCTGTGTATGTGGTACTGCGGAATTGAACTTTCGTCTTCATACAAGCACTCTACAACTATGCCAAACTCCCAGCCCCTCCACATTAGATTTATGATAGATCTTTCCATGCATCTAGGATGGCTAGAAATCCTTCTTGAGTTTCCCAAGATCAGGGAGTATAGGTGTGTCCCATCCTGTGTGGCTACATAACCATTGTTTAGGGTACAGTTCTCTCTTCATTCTATCCATCTAGAGCAATTTTCATCTTCCATGTATAATCATTAAACATTCAGCTCCTGTTCCTCTCTACTCCATTCTCTGGAACCATCGTGCTTTTTGGCTCTAAGGGTTTGTTGATCCTTGGAAGCTCTGGAAGGGAAAACATACCCTAGCTCTTCCTTTATGACTGCTGTATTTTTAGTTTACTGTAATCAAATTCATCTGTAAAATATAGTAAAATGTTCTTCCTTTTCAATGCATTGTTTTGCATATTTCTATATTTTGATTATTATTAATAGTTGTGAATGGATTCTCCACATATTTGTTCTAGTCTCTGCTTTCTCTTCCATTAGGTACAAATCTAGAAATAGAAGTGTTGGACCATATTTCTATGTACTTCTATATTTAGCACTTTTTTTAGCACTCTCCACGCAATTTTTGATTGCTTTATATTCCTTACAAAACTATTCCAAAGTTCTACTTCTTCTCACTACCTTCCCAGTAATAGACTTTGAAAGTTGTTTTATTGTATGAGTGTGTGTGTGTGTGTGTGTGTGTGTGTTTGTGTGTGTGTACGTGGATCTTTTTGTTTAAAACTATATTTATATTAACATATTTAAAGTAATGATTTCATTGTAATTTTAATTTTTCTCATGACTGTTAATATTGAACTTCTTTCTACATTTTGAACTACTATTTCTATATATTCTTTTTAGAAAATGATCTCCAATCTCCAATTTTTTTCCCTTTTTTTGTGGGGTAGTGGGGAAAATCATGGGGCTTGGATCTTGGGCCGTGAGCTCTTTAGTTTAAGGCTATTGTCCTACCCTGAGTATTGCCCCTCAGTTCTTCTGCTCACAGCTCCCTACCCCTCTTCCCATTATATACAGAACAAAGGTCATCCTCAGTCTTTTTGAAAAAGTAAAACATACAGTAAATTTGTAGTATAAAACAGCAAGAAATAAATTTCTTGCCAGGTGCAGTGACTTCTACCTGTAATCCTAGCTACTCAGATATCAGGCTGATATCTAAAGATTTGGTTCAGCCAGCCTGCGCATTAGAAAGTCTATGAGACTCTCATCTACAGTTAACCACTAGAATATGGGAAATGGCACTGTGGCTTCATAGGTAGGGTGATAGCCTTGAGTTGAAGAGCTCAGGAACAGTGCCCAGGCCCAGAGTTCAAGCCTTACAAATCCCCCAGCCAAAAAACAGAAAAAAAAGTTTCTTCCCCAAGTGATTATTATGCCAGACATAGAACATTAACATTCTGGGTGTACTTCATAGTATTATTACTTGATACCCTAAGATTTTGCAATATTCTCACAGTACCAGCATATGTCATCATATAATGTAGTTCCTTTTCAATGGAATAATTCCATTTATAACCTAAATCTACTCCCTCGACTTATTTTTGTCGATACCACAATTGCTCTCCCATGATATGCCACAAGCCATTAAACATTTTATGGTGAGTAATTGGAAAGGAGTGACATGGAATTTTGTGCCAGGCTGGCTTTGAACCATGGTCCTCAGATCTCAATCTCCTGAGTAGCTAGGATGACAGGCGTGTGCCACCAACACCTGGCTTGCCTTTTTATTTTTTTGTGGGTCTTGGGACTTGAACTCTGGGCCTAGGCACCATCCCTAAGCTTTTTAGGTCAATATTTCATGTAAGTCTAAACATTTAAGTAAAGGAATAGAATCCCAACAAAAAAAGAATAAAATTCCAGACATTGTGTGTTTATAACTCAGTGCTAATTACTTGATGAAAATGTGCCATTCCAGAAGCTGGTGTCATTTGATGATGTAGCTGTGGATTTCAGCTGGGAGGAGTGGCAGCATCTGGACAATGCTCAGAGGACCCTGTACAGAGATGTAATGCTGGAGACCTACAGCAACCTGGTGTCCTTAGGTGAGCAAAAGTCAAATTCACTTGCAAGGTCAAGTGCCTTGTTATTTTGCAGTTACGTGAATGTTTATCAAACTTTCAATACTATTTAAATGAAAGATTCCAGGCCCTGAGAATTATCATTACTTTCTAAAGAAAACCTAAGGTAATTTTGTACTCATTCGTCAGGATACATTCAGGATACTTTGACAACAGTACTAAATTATGTTTCCTCTAATGGAGATCACATTCCAAACTTACACAGTAATTGTAAGTGGATAAACCATCCAGAATAGAATATATATCATTATTGGAAATAGGATCTACAAATCACTAAACAGTGAGTTTATAATGGAAACCTGGCACTAGGTGCAATGTTTCATGCCTGTAATCTTAAAATATTCAGGAGGAAGAAATCTAAGAATTCTAATTTGAAGCCAGCAATGGCATAAAAATTGCCATGAAACTCTATAACTCCAAGTAAACCCTCAAAAATGTTAGTGGAGTGTCAAGAGTTTGACTTTGTTGTTGAGTGCTTGCCTAGCATGCATGAAGACCTATGCATGTAAGTGGAGCTGGGACTCAAACTGGTATTTTTCTAGCCTTGAGCAAGACAGCTAATTTTATGCCATACAAAATGAATCCAGAGCTGGGGAAGAGTCAACCATGGAGCCAGTGAGAAATGAGAAAAAAGATTTAATACATAACATGTGAGTAGGATGTCTGCGAACTTAAAGCAATGATGACACAGCATAAGCAATAATTCTCTATTGTTTCTAATTTACAGGGCACTGTGTTCCCAAACCTGTATTAATTGACAAGCTAGAGCACTGTGCAGAACTCTGGATAGGAAATTCCTCTGACAAGAATATCACAGGTGAGTGAATGCATCTTCATATTGATGTTGGAGCCTGAGCCCCATTGGTAAGTTCATGTTGTGATGTACTGAGCAATAATATTCTTAGTTACCCTAAATCCTGTGTGGAACCTATGGAATTCTTTGTGAATGAATCAAGAATCATTTTCTTTTCCCAAGCCTATGATTGGTCTCAGGGCCTGAGCATGGTCCTTGGGTTTTCTCAAGGCTAGTTCTCTACTTCTTGAGTCATAGCACCACTTCTGGCTTTTTCTTTGTATGTAGTACCAAGGAACTGAACCAGGTCTTTGTGCATGCTAGCCCAAACCCCCGGCACCAAGAATCATAGGGTGATATGATGAATTCTATGTGGCAGTAGAGTTAAAGTTAGATTTCTCGGTAGAAATCACTGTGAAACAAAATAAAATGAGAAAGCCATGAGCCCGTGGCTCATGCCTGTAATCCTAGCTACTTAGGAGGCTGAGATCTGAGGATCAAGGTTCAAAGACTGACCTATCACAAAAACACCTTAGACTCTTCTCTCCAATGAACCAATAGAAAATGAGAAGTGGGGTTGAGGCTAAAGACATAGGGCAGTAGCCTTGAGCTGAAGAGCTCTGGAAGAACAGCCAGGTCTAGAATTCAAGTCCCATGACCACAAAACAAGAAAGAAAGAAAGAAAGAAAGAAAGAAAGAAAGAAAGAAAGAAAGAAAGAAAGAAAGATATTTCATTTGTTTAAAATTAAGACTATAAATGATTGAGCAAACAAGGAATAAGTCAGGGCATTATTCTCTGATAAGGATAATATCTTTATGCTGGTAGGAAGAGACTGGTATTCAGAACCAGATCTTTCCACCAGAAATTGAGCCTAGTGGTAGAGTGCTTGCCTAGCATGCACAAAGACACAGGTTTGATTCCTTATTACTACATACATAGAAAAAGCCAGAAGTAATGACTTCATTGGTAGGGTACTAGTCTTGAGAAAACCCAAGGACAGTGGTTAGGTCCTAAGTTCAAACCCAGGAATGGAAGGAAAAAAAAAACAAAGTTTCAATCAACATAAGAAAATTAACTAGACAATGAGCTGGGGATTTTCTGGTCTTCCATGGTTCTGAGGGACAGGAGTGTTAGAAAAGGAATTTTTATAAGACTTCAAATGGAAAGAAACAAATTTCAAAATTCCCACAAATACCTAAATTGAGACTTTAGTGAGAAGTTGTAAATGAAGGGATATAGGTGTAAGTCCTTACTCTCAAGAATCGTTCTTGCTTGGATCAAAGGCAAACAGACATATAAACCAAACTTGTGGCCGCTGAATCTAGAAAAAATTCGTGTTCCTCACTTAATGGTTAATTATCAAACAGCATTGAAACTGGGTAAGGTAATCCTATCTGCTACTCAGGACCTGAGACTCTTATTTGTAGTTAACTCTAGAAAAGAGTATGTGGGGCTGTAGCTCAAGGATAGGGGTTATAGTCTTCTGCTGAAGTGTTCAGGGACAGGGCCGAGGCCTATGAACTACAAAAAAAAAGAAAAGAAAAGAAAAGAAAGTTTTAAAAAGATGCAAAACAGCACAGTATTTAGATTAGATTATTTCTCAAAAATAAAAGAAAGGCAGCTATTCCTCAATGTATAAACAAAACAGTATTTGAAAAAAAAACAGCTGCAGGTATATTATAGGTAGTACTCAGCTTAAAACTGTAGCAATACATAGATGGGTAATTTCAATAAATATTTCCTGTGATATAAAAAGAGAACTAAAACAGAGAAAAACATTATTGGTCATTGTAAAATATCATTTTCTTAATATGTTAGGGAGAAAAGCATATATTTCTCACAAATCAATTTCCACTTTTATATTTTAAAATATCTAACACTTAGGATGGGAAAGTAAAGTCATTACCTTTACAGTAAGGAATATTTGTATCTCATGTATGTTTGTGTCTTTTTTTCTATGACTCATTTTAGATGTCCAGGTAATGGAAAATATATTCAAGACCTGCGAGGAAAGACCACATGAATGTCTTTGTGAAGTAGCAGTTGCAAGTAGTATCGAAGTGGAGGAAAACGTGAGATTAGCAACAACTTTAAATTTGAGCTCTACACATAATCCAGAGCTGATTAGTAATAACGGTAACAACGTAGGGGTGAGGACTGAGGAGTTCATTAAGTGTCAGAACATGCTTCTGTCTCCTAAGCCTGATGAGATGCATGCTGCATATAGATCTCGTATGTCTCCTGTTCTTAAAAAATCCATTGGCTACTCAGAGCATTTTATTCATGATTGTGACAGTCCAAAAGATCTGCAGTATCGTAATTCTGTTCTCCCTGCCCAAGAAATTCTTCAGGGAGGGAGGAAAACTGCTAAATGTACTGTGTGATGAAAAATGTTGTACTTAACACCGACCATCACTACACATCTGAAAATGTACACAGGAGAGACTCCTCATACATGTAGTGAATGTGAGAAATCTTTCAGTAATGAGATACGCCTTACAATACCTCAGAGCAAATATCCTGAGATATGTGATGCGTACATCAAGTGTGAAAATTAATTTCTGAGAAGTCAGACCTGACGCTCCAACCTCAATCTCCAAGAGAAGACAAACCTTATGAATATGAGGAACGTAATAAAATTTCTGCCCAGAATTCAGCTCTCAGCACACATCAGAGATCTCACACAGAAGAGAAATCTTATGAATGGGATAAATGTGGGAAGACTTTTAGACTGAAATCATACCTCACTTTGCACCAGAGAAGACACACAGAAGAGAAACCTTATGAATGTAACAAATGTGAAAAGTCTTTCACCCAGAAGATACACATTCGAGTTCATCAAATAACACACACAGGAGAGAGAAATCTTATAAGTGCAATGAATGTGGAAAGTCTTTCCAAGGGAAGGGAAAACTTCGTGTTCATCAGAGAATACACACAGGAGTGAAACCTTATGAATGTAATCAATGTGTAAAGTCTTTCAGACAGAAATCTTCCCTCAAATTGCATCAAAGAACACACACAGGAGAGAAACCTTATGTGTGCAACAAATGTGGAAAGACCTTCAAGTGGAAGTCATATCTTGATGGGCATAATAGAACACACACAGGAGAGAAAACTTATGCATGTAGTGAATGCGGAAAGTCTTTTAAATGGAAGGTAAAACTCCATGTTCATCAGAGAATATACTCAGGAGAAACACCTTATGAGTGTAACATATGTGAAAAGTCCTTCACACAGAAGCCAAACCTCAACATGCATAAGACAATTCAAACAGGAGAAAAACCTTATGAATGTAACCGATGTGGAATGTCTTTCAAATGGAAGTCTTCCCTCAAGTTGCATCAGAGAACACACACAGGAGAGAAACTGTACGAGTGCATCAAATGTGGTAAGACCTTCAGATGGAAGTCACAATACAGGAGGCATAACAGAATTCACACATATTAGAAACCCTAGGAATATAACCAAAGTTGAAAGTCTTTCGTGCAGTATTCACCCTTCAGGAAGCGTAAGAGAGTTCACACATATGAGAAGCCTTAGCAATGTAATAAATAGGAAAGACTTTTTAGTCTGTGGAAGAAAACTCAGCTTGTGTCACAGAACCAACACAAGATAAAACCCTTAATGACTGTAGCAAATATTTCAGTCTTTTCCCCAGAAGGCACAAGTCAAGATTTATCACTAAACACCCACAGGATAGAATCCTATGAATAAAATGAAAGGGAAATTTTTTTGAAGAACTCATAGTTGAGTTTGCATGATACCACACAGACACAGGATAAAAATCGTATGAATATAAGAATATGAAAAATCCATCATGAACGCATGACTAAGTATAAAATGCACATAGGAGAGAAAAACCTTATGAATATTACAAATGTGGAAAGTGTTTGACCTGGAAGGCATACTTCTGTGTTCATCACAAACCTGATTCCCATAGAAGAAAAGAAAACTAATGAATAGAACAAATGTGCAATGACTTTTAATCAGAAGTCAGTCTTCAGTACATTTCAGAACATACACAATAGAGAAATTCTGAGTAATGAAAAACATTTAGCTATATATTGAATCTCTGTATATGGGAGCATTAGGGTAAGTCTTCTAAACAAAGTCAACCTTCAGCAAGCATTAAGAGCACTCACAGAAGAAATGATAGCATGTAGGAAAACCTTTGTCAGAAACCTCTAAAAGCTGACTGTGTGGCTTAGTGGTAGAGTGCTAACCTATCAAGGATGAAGGCCTGGGTTAGATTCCTCAATACTACGTGAAAAGAGCAAGCCAGAAGCAGCACTGTGGTTCAAATGGTAGAGTGCTAACCTTGAGCAAAAGTAGCTCAGGCACTGAGTTCAAGCCTAAGGATTGGAGAAAGAGAGAGAGAGAGAGAGAGAGAGAGAGAGAGAGAGAGAGAGAGAGAGAGAGAGAGACAAAAAGAGAGAGACAGAAAGAGAGAGAGAAAGAGAGAAAAGAGAGAGAAACAGGAACTTCTAAATTTTACAGAGATAGAGAAGGAGAGAGAGAAGGAGACAGAAACTAATTTCTAAACTTTACAGTCTTTCTATTTCCTTACAAATTCGTCTATGTCATTCTTTCTGACAGAAGCACAGAATTCCATTGTGTAAAAATACCATATTTGATCTACTCATCAACTGACGGCATCTGGGTTGGTTCCATACCTTTGTTATAGTAAATAGTGCTGTGATAAATGTTATTGTTCTAGTGAATTTAGTGTGTCCTATCTGGACGACTGGCAAGTAGTGAAATTGCTGGATCACAGGGGAGCTCTATGTTAAGTCTTTTTGGGATACTGCTATAGTGCTTTCCATAGTGGTTGAACGAGTTTGCAATCCCACCAGCAGTGTAGTAGTGATCCCTCCTGGCCACATCCCCTCCAGCATATGTTATTAGATTTCTGGATCTTGGCCATTCTAACTGGAGTGAGGAGGAAAAGGGAAAGAGGAACTGAAATTTTCTCTCCTTACAGATGACATGATTCTGTATTTAAAGAACCCTATAGACTCTACTCCGAAGCTGCTTGAGCTGATATAAAACTTTGGTAAGGTAGCAGGGTATAAAATTAACCCTCAATGTCAACTGCCTTCCTATATGCCAACAAATGAGAGGAATGAGGCAAGAATCAGGATAGCAACTCATTTTGCTATCAAAGAAAATAAAATACCTAGGAATTAACTTAGAATGTAAAGCACCTTTTTGATGGAATTATAAACCCTGGAGAAGGAAATTAACGCAGAACTGAGGAAATGCAAAAACCTATGCTCCTGGTTTGGAAGAAGTAATATTGTAAAAATGGCAATCTTGATAAGGACTATCTACAAATTCAGTGCAAGATTCATCAATATCCCAATGTCATTCTTTAAAGAAACAGAAGAGGAAATCCAAAATTTCACTTGGAATAATAAAAGACCCCTTATAGTCTGTTTTCTTGCATGATACATAATGTTTAATCTCACCTTCTCCACCAAAATCTCACCTTTCTCATTGAGACATAGGTGGCCCTGTTTACTAGCAGCAAAGGCTCAAACGCGCAGTTTCAGGTGTCACCACTGCCTCTGTTACTGGGTAGATCCAACTCTGTCATCGATTCTGAGGTCTGCTCTGGGAGTCTTGGTCACAAGTTGTTCTGTGGCACCTGCTGCCAGCCTGTGCCTATTTGCTTCCTTTTCCTCCAGCAGCCTACAACAGGGAATGAAGTTCAGGCGCTGATGCTCTCCTTCATATGCAGGGCAGGATGAGCCCAACCCTCCCTCATCTTCCTCTTCTAATTTTTGGGAAA
Source organism: Megascapheus bottae (assembly GCA_024803745.1). Lineage (NCBI taxonomy): Eukaryota > Metazoa > Chordata > Mammalia > Rodentia > Geomyidae > Megascapheus > Megascapheus bottae. Next base: position 3,630,963 of record JANJXV010000052.1, on the reverse strand, counting down.
AAATGTGCTGGCAGAAGTCCTCAGGTGTGGCGCATGGCTGATCCACACTTTTAATCCAGGCTGGTCAGGAGGCTGAGATCTGAGTATGGAAGTTCCAAGTCACCTAGAACAGGAAAGTCTGATAGATTCTTACTACCAAAAATAAAAACAGCTGGGAATGGAATTTGGGCTCAAGTGGTAAAGGGCTAGTCTTGAGTACAAATGCTTAGTGCCCAGGCCCTGAGTTCAGGCTCCAGCACTGCCAACAACCTCACTTTAGTGAGATTTTAGCTTTATCCATGTAGGCACATCTCACTGGAATCTTTGCTGGTAGAGATAGTCTTCATAATTTTGTCTCAAGGTAAAGGTCCTCCTGGGGTAGTAGACAAAAGGTGTCATGGAGAGAGGAGCCCCACTTGCTCCAGGTTTGAAGATGGCATAGGTCAAGCCAGCATGGAGTTGGCACATCAGTCTTTTTCCTAGCACCACTTACCAGTGAATGTCAAATGACATTGATTGTTGTGGGATTGTGTGATTGAAGTGCCCCATTAAGGGCAGTGTTAGCACATCCAAACTTGGATACCAGGAATGCTGAAATCTCAAAGCTAAGATTTCTGTTGGCTACAGAAATGCTGGTGTGTCTGTTATTCACTAAAAGTTCAGGTGCAAAGATTCTGAAGCCTGATGCCATGTGTTTATTCCATTTAGTAAAATTATTTTAATGCACTGTATAAGTTAAAACATTTGATAAGAGTCAGGGGTAGTGAAAACATTGTCCTTGAATTCAGGAGTCTGGCAGGGTAATGGGGGGGGTGTTGGTGGCTGGTATTATGAAGCTGGAGCTGCTATCAAACAATGGATCATGTTCCTCTTTGTCTGGGAGAAATGACTCCAAAGATGAAATTTGAATGGTGAGGAAAAGATGATGATGTACTCAGGAAATTTCTCCTAAACAAATGGTCATGTGGAAGTGTGATGGGGGCTGGGCATGTCTGAGGCAGAGCTTAAGGGGGCTTCTCATGGCGTTGAGAACATTCCTTGCGACTTCAGGCATGCAGCAGGATGTTTTAGATGACCATTGTGAGATGGATGGAATAAGACTGGAGACAAGATGAATGCTGGGATCTTGCAATGCTCTTGCATGAGTGGCTGGTGGCTCACCTGAAAGAACTAGTTATGTCTAAAAAAGAAATCAGGAATTTGTTTTGATTAGATAATACCTGTAATCCGAGGCATATTCAGGATCCTGATCTTAGTATTGTGGTTTAAAACCAACCCAGCAAAGGGAAAAATGCATGAGACTCATACTCCCAGTTTAGAGCAAGAACAAAGATTGAAGTAGAGCTGTGGCTCAAGAGCTAGAGTGCTACCTTGAGCAAAGAACAGCTAAGAAAAAGGTCCAGGTTTTGAGTTCAAGGCCAGGAATGAAAGAAGGAAGGTAAAAAGAGAAGTATGTGAGGAAGGGAAATATATAAAAGAAAAAGAGAAGGAAGTAGAAATTTAAAACTAGAGAATATTTAAAAGTCATCAGTCCTTCTAAGAAAAGTGTTGGAGTATGGGTTCTATATGTGGTGAACTGGAAGCCCAGCAGTGACTTGTTAACCAAAGAGTCACCATGATGAGCAAAGGATAGAAATCTGCATGAGCCTCTTAGCGGATGGAGTCACAGAAGAGAACCTCAGCTCCCATCCCATAGTTAGAAGTATATAGAGATGGGGAAGTTGGCATCACCTTGATGTCATTGTGTCCATGGAGACTGTAAGCCATGGCTCTGTGAAAGCACAATGTTCTGGTTACTGAGCTGAGAGGCTGAGGAGAGCCAAGTCCTGGCCATGAAGAAATCAGAGTGGCAGCAGAGCAACTCTGCTGCAGTGTGTGCCTGCTTGGCTGTTCTTATTCTGTGGTGGATCAGGCCGGAGCGGGTGATAGTAACTGTTTTGTGGTCACAAGCCCTTCATCAAGAGCTTCCTCTGGGATCCTCATAAGCTAGAGGGTGGCTGGTGGTGGGATGTGTGTGGGGTGACAGTGACAGAGGGATGGACGCATGGCAAGGTGGGTGAAGAGATGAGAGGAATGATGAGAGCCCAGTTCATTGGTTTCCAAGGTTAATGGGTGGGAGGTAGAGAGGCATGATGGAGGAATGATGGAGGCAGGGGAAGGTGCTGACAGATTGAGGCCATCTGTAGTGCCAGCCTGGCCATCATGTGAAGCCCATAGGCAGCTTCCTGATCCTTCACTTAGTCCTGCTCCTTGTGGAGGGAATGTCACGTGTACCCAGAGCTAGGGGTGGGGCAATGTTAGTAGCACCTGGAGAACCATTGGCCTCTACCTGGGTGAGGGGTGGTTATGGCTCCCATGCTGGGTGGCCTGATAGCTATGGAACAGATCTCTCCTTAGATACCACAGTCAGTGGCTGCTCTCCATCTAGGGTTAGGGCACCTGCTCAGCCATCAGGACACCCCATGCAGGACAGAGGCCTACAATTCAGATGGCAGCACAGGGGTGAAGATGATCTCACCGTAGCCCTAGTTACATGGCTGTCCCTGCATGCAGGACAGGATGAACTGGGGGAAGATGTTCTCTGTGTTTTTCCACAGCCTATCCCGGCCTCTTCTTGTGTCTGATTAGACCAAGAGAGTACCAGGTTCCCTCTCATAGTCCTGGTTCTTTTTCTTTTACAGTCATGAGGCTTGAACTCAGGTCCTGGGTACTGTCCCTGAGCTCTTTTGCTCAAGGTTGATGCTCTACCATTTGAACCATAGTGCCATTTCCAGCTTTTCCTTTTCATGTGGATCTCTGATATGTCCAGTGCTGTGCCTGCAGGGAGGCACTCACCCCACAGACAGAGCCACCTCTGCCGTGACTGTGACTGCCCACAACCCTCACACCCACTCCTTGCACACCCCTCGACTCCAGTTTTAGCTCCTCTTGGACTGGGTGTCCAGCCTACCCCTTCCTACACTCACAAAGGGTCTACAATTGTCTTCCCAGGGTCCTTTCTTCTGCCAGCCAGAGTACAGACTGTGCACATCTTGACGATCACAGAGCTCAAAGCAAAGGCTGAGATGCAGAAGGGGGTGACCCAGTAGCTGCACAGGGCCCATGGATCATCCTGTGCATCCCCCAGCCTGTGACTTCCCCCACCCCCTTGGCAGGGAAGCTCCATGCCCACATCCTGATCGCTGGTCCCCTCCAATTCCATTCTCGCTTGGATTTTGCAGACTGTCTACCATCAGGATCTAAAATTCTATTCATCACTTTATGTCCTTATCACTGATTTGCTACTTGGGCAGGATCTCCCCGTGCCTGGAGAGTGGGCATGTCATGTACTCTCTGTGGAGATGTTGCCCCAGGAGAAGAAATATGCACTTCATGTGAGTGTTGGACAGGGCAGGAGGGCTCCCTAGGATCAGAAGCCACAGGAGGGGTGCAGATGGGGGAATGCTAGGGGCCCCAGGGGACAGTGGGAGTTAGGGCACAGTTGGTTCCTTCTGCAGGGTTGACACCGCTTCACAAACCCAACAGAATGAGGTTCACATTACAGATGTCAGAGACAGTGCAGATTGCCAATGGGCGCAGGGGCCACTGTCACCCCCAGATGCTGGCTGCATGCTGGGATGCACGCAGAGATGTTCTCAAGATCAGGTAATGAGGATGTTGCAGGGTGTAACCATTCTTTTCAGATGGCTCTCTAGCTCTCTTGAGCTTCATCTCTATCTTTGGCTTTTTCTTGGCAATTAACTGGAAATGAGAGTTTCATGGACTTTCCTTTCTGGACTGGCTTCAAACAGAAGCTATGCACAGTTTTCAAACCATACCCTACTGTAGAAGGGAAGCTTGATCTGGTGCTTAACTGAGTTGCACTTTGGCTCCGTTTGCTATGCCTCACGGGAGGGGGCTCATCATTTGTAGACTAAGATCTCATGACCTTCAAAGCCAAATGCTACCTGAAAGTTCAGGGTCCCAGCCTATGTGTTGGGCCGGGGTGAATACATTCACTGTTATGCTGGGTCATCAACCCATGTTTTAAGCTGGAAGTAGGCAGTGCCACATTTGATAAGAACATCTGCCAGAGATTGTCACCTCATGAAAGCAGATTCTAAATTTGTATTCCATTTCCTGTGGTGAAGAAATCCCCTCCAACTTAGACAGGCTCACATCCACCTGCAGGTCACACTCCTAATGCACCCTTGAGTGTCCTCATGGTATTGGGATCTAAGTTTGTAGGGAATGCTGCTTTAGTCCATGAATTAGCTGGACAAGTGATGAAAAACGTGTTGTGGATTAATATGAGAACAATTTAAGAAGCCCTGGAGGAGCATCAACCTGACCCTCTGTGGTGCTATAAATCTGATAGGATGTTCCAGACTGAGAAACAATCACATGGCTTTGTGTTTGGCATCCAGACAAGTGAGTGCATGTCTTAGCTGTCAGCCAATACAGAGGAGGACATGAATAAGTGGGTGGAAAGCATCTGTCAGACCCCTGTCTGGGGGCAGGTGGAGAGAACATAGGAAGGTAGATACCATGGCTGTGGTGGGGCCAAAAAAAGGGTAAAAGAGGCAAAGGAACCAGGTACTGGTAGCTCAAGACTGTCATCCTAGCTACTCAGGAGTTTGAGATCTGAGGGATCACAATTCAAAGCCAGCCCAGGACAGAAACTCCATGAGACTCTTATCTGCAATAAACTACTGAATGCAAGAAGCTCAAGCTCAGTGACAGCATCCAGGCCTAGCGTTCAAAACCGAGGACTGGCAGAAAAAAGTATCAAAGGACAAGAAGCTGGCCAAAAGTTAGAGGGACTCTATCATGACAAACAATACAATGGTAAGTTGTACTCAGAAGACTTGCACAAAATCTGGAAATGCCTGAGACCTATCTATGTATGTTTCCTGTTTGTCTAAATACATATGTTTATGCATTAATATATTAGTATAGAGAGACAGATCAATACATATGACTATACATACTGTGTGAGAGTTTGTGTTTGTGTTTTGTGGATGGCTATCTCTGTTTAAGAAAGATAGAAAATATGTAAATATCTTTAAAAAACTTGAAAAAAATATAGAGAGACATAAGCTCTTGAGGGAATCTGAAATGACAAGATTATTCACAGGCACGTTTATCCTTATGGATTCCTCAGCAAGTTTTAATTTTTTTCATTATTTTCTTTCTTTTTTTGAACCAGTGCTAAGGATTTCTCTCAGGGACCAGGTGCTGCCAATTACTAATTTTCTCATGGCTGGTACAAGAGGAACTGAGCCACAGTTCCACTTTTGCCTTATTTATTCGTGCTTAAGTGAAGATAAAGATTTCTATCAGTGACTTTCTTTCAGGGGCTGGATTCTAACGAGGGTCCCCAGACCTCAGGCTTCTCTATAGCTACAATTAACAATATGAGAACCCAGCACTGGGTTCCAATGCACAGGGCAAGAAATTGAGTGAATCTCTCAACTCCAATTAGCTATAATAAGCTAGAAGTGAAAGACCAATACCTTTGAGGAAAAGATGCTGAGGGTTATCACACAGGCCCTATGAGTAAGCCCTAAACCCTGTACACATGTGTGCATGCACACATTGGCAGATACACACACATGCACACACACAATATTTCAGGCAATATTGTATTTTGAATTAATATCCAAAGATTGGACAAGAGGATAGCAAGTAATAAAATCTGTTTTTCTTGTCTACATTGAGGGAAAGGGATAAGTCACAAGATGCAGAAGCGAAGAATTCAGAGGCAAATGCTGTGAGTGAATAACTTGTAAAAAGCACATTTCTTTTCTTTTCTTTTCTTTTGTTTTTTCTGCCATTCCTGGGGCTTGAACTCAGGGCCTGAGCACTGCTCTTGGCTTTTCCCAAGTCTAGCCCTCTGCCACTTGAGCCACATTGCCATATGGATTTTTATATCTGTGTGATATTAAGGACTCAAACCTAGATCTTCATGGATGCTAGGCAAGCACTCTACCACTGGGCCAAAATCTAAACCCCGATTAAGTATTTATAAATAGTCATCATCATCATATCAAAATATCCTTTCTCCTACAAAGAATGAACACTTATCTATGTCTGTAAGACTTTTTTTATGTCACCAATGCTTCTGTGATTTTCCCACTTGCATTTTTACAGATGACAGCACAGATATTCATCAGGAAGAAAAATAGATTAGGATACAGAAACCTAACAACGTCCTAGTAGATTGAAGTGAAAAATATGTGCAAGATGGCCTGGGTCTTTCATCTATTTGTAGAGTGCTTGGCTACCACACAAAAAGAGTCCGGTTTGATTCTGCAGTACCATATACATAGAAAACTCTGAAAGTGGTGCTGTGGCTTGGTGGGACAGCTATAGCCTAAAGAAAGCCTACGAACAATGGTCAGGCTCTGAGGTCAAGTCCCAGGACTAGCAAAAAACGTGCAAGAGGCAAAATGCAAGCTGAGAAGGCACTGTGAAGCAAAATGTCTTGTGAAGGCTAAGGGGAATAGTGACAGTTAAGTTTGGATCTTACCTAAGAAAGGCTCCTTGAGCCTGAGACCAGGCTAGCACTTACGCCTAGTTAATGACTTGGGATTTGAACAAAAAGGTGTTCTGTTTACTACATCCATATGTGAGGTGGGAAGGGAGATTCAGCCTCCAGTATGTCTTTGGGGAGGTGTTCTGTGAGCAAGGAGCTTTGGTCATTGGGCCTTGAAAGGTGACCCTACCTCCCTCACAATGGAACAGAATATGGAACCCTGGTAACCAAGCCACTGTATGTGACAACCAGCTCAAGTCAGCTCCCTTGGCCTGTGGCTCAGGAGGAAGAAAGATGTTGCTGTGCTGTTGCCAAAAGTCAGAAGTCTCGGATCTCAGGCATGAGAGATATGGATGTCTCACTTGAAGAAGTAGATGCTGGATCAGGGCCAAGACAAAATTCCAGTATATCAGGCATTTCTCTAGGAAGAAAGCCAGGAAACTCCAGGGAAACTCAGATGAGGTATATTGAGAGGAAACCTATTTGTACCCATCATCCTGCCCACAAACTACAACTTTCTTGTGTGCTTTCAAGTGACTATACTGAGATTAGAGTGTGTCATTTCCAATCTACTCTATACCAATTCCTCACTGTGAAGTGTGGACCCATTCCTACGTTTGAAATATCCACTGTTTTGCCAATACAGTGTGATGGTAAGTCAGCTCAGACTCTGAATGAGCCTTGTAACCTATGGATCCTGGAGGAAGGCCTGTTGGAGATGCTGCTGACAAAGCTGATCGCTGCCTACCAGAAAGGTGATCTCTTTTATGTGGGAAATTCCTGCACAATTTCAAATAGTGGAGGACAATGTAGTAGTTGCTGGAAATTCTCTTGAAAAAGTGAGTGTTCCCCCCCAAACCCAGGTTTGCTCACCCCTCCTGGCCAAGCCTTGGAATACTTGGCTCCTCTCTGAGCCTGTTTGGTTCACTGGGGTGTTCACACGGTAGCTAAGCATGATACAAGTGCACAAACTACTTCATTATGACTGGGACACCATGCCATTTCATTTCCCTCACAAGCTACTGGAGTCTCAACAGTGTGCTTACTGAGAAGTTGGATTTCAGGCATGAGTAAGTGGCTCCCAACTGCAGCCCTCACCTAGGTGACATCCTAGGAAATCCCATTTCCCAGTAAGAAATGAGGTGTCAGTACTAATGGCGCAGGCCTGTGAAATACTGGCGTCAGAGGAAAAGCTGGGAGCTGAATCACTTTTGAGCCATCAGGGAGGGATTGTGATAGCTTTGCCTGTTAGAACCTGAAAGCATTTACATTTTGGTGTGTGGTCCAGTGCTGACACTTGAAACTGAACCCAGGTCTAAATGCCATCCGTTTGGTGTTCAAAAATTAGCACTGTACCATTTGAGTCATAGGTCAAGTTCTGGCTTTTTGCTGCCTAATTGAAGATAAGTGCCTTTAGACTTTTACTGACTAGACTGGCTTTCCACTGTGATCTTCAGAGCTCAGCCTACTGGGTGGCTAAGATTAGAGCAATGAGCATTTAGTTCTTTATGTAGAGCATTCACTTATTGATTTATTTAGAGCATTTACTTAGTTAATTTAAGGTGCGTTTACTTTGGACAGATGCATAGAGGCCTCTCTCAGAAGCTTCTGGAAGTGGGGTGTAAAAGTCATCCTGTTCTCGAGTGTCTCTTACCCCCCTCCCAGCACATAAGTGCACATCTCTGCAGGACAGCCACAGCATTAGAATCCTGCAAGAAAGGGGCTTTGGTAAAAGGCTCAGGATGGAGAGAGAAGGCTCTCACTTTCCTTGTACCGAATGTGCCCACAGCATCATGTTTTCCATCTATACGATGTGAATGGACTTCTACCCGAGTGATTTCTACGAGTTCAAGAACTGCCACACCCTGACACAACTCAAGCTCTATATGAGGCTCCACATGTCGGCTTTGGACCTGCTCTTCTAAACACAAACTTTTTGACCAGCTGGAGGAATATGCGACCAGTAAGACCAAGAAAAAGTAGAAGTCCTGGTGTGGGTGCCTCAGAACCTGTGAGTAGGAAGCCCATGTGGTCTAGATATTGGTTGGCCCTTACTTCTACAGAGCTTGGCAAAATGCCCTTTATGGGTGGTGTCAGCCAGGTAATGTCTGTCCTCTGAAAGGACTCGGGAATAAGCACTCATTAGAAAGACCCTACACCTCCTCAGTGTTCAGTCCAAACTCCAGTTCTATAGGTTCCTCCATTAGATCCTCATGGAAGTTGAGTGACACTTCAACTTGCAGAGTCCACTCTGTCCACTCTGTACCTATTTCCATTCTTAGGTTTGGGTCATCGTGGAAGAGCTTATCCTGAACTCCGGATGAAAAACCCACCAATGGAGCTGGTGACTGATGGAGACTGAGAATCATCACTGCACTCCAGAAACCATGGGCCTTCTGTAGAAATTACCAAACAGGTTTAGAGTCCTATGGATATACCTTTTGCTCTGAACCCCATGTGTGACACAGTTGAACCTGCAGATACTATGGAGGAAGAAAAAGAGCAGCCAGATTTCCTTCCGTTTCCTTTCACACTCCACCCAGAGTCAGTCCATCTGAGTCAGAGTAACACTCCACTTATTGTGCAAGCTGAAGGGGCACACGCTGGGCTCATGGAAAATGTCCCCATGGGAAGCAGCAAGTGTACTCTCAATACTGGATTCATTGGAGGAAAATGAATCCATCCTCACAGAATATCCAGACCCATCCATCTCACTAAAAGAGACTCAATCTCCATTCGACAAACCAGAATCCATCCCCCTCTTAACTCAGGAAGGACATTCTGTTTCTCATGAGGAAGGAGACCCTTCTGAGGACTTGGAAGTAGAATTACTGTCTGAAGGCAACTTGGAGGCCAGTCTGGATTTAGAGCTTCCCTGTCCCCTTCCTAAAAAGACGTCTCTTTATCTTGCTCTCATGATTCTTGTCAAGTATTCATTGTATTTACTTTGCTAACTATTAAACTCTCATTGTTAATATTATGGTGTGCAGTTCTTCAGTGCTTATTATACTGTGTTTTATTTTCCACTTATAATGTGATACCTCAGACACATAGGTCCTGGGTGGGCCAAAAACCAGACAGGTCTGGTCCCATAGAAGACAACCTTACTGGATATTCAGGGAACTATGAAATGCATGGAATCACCAGGAATCCAGGCCAGGCCTCCATGGAAAGACAAGTCAGCTACCAAAGTTTAAGGACAGAGCAGATGCCTGGAAATGTGTTTTGTCAATCGGGAGAAGTGCCAGAGTAACTGTAATATTATGTGGGACTCTGTTCTGTGAGTTCAAGTCTGTTTATATATCCATTGTGCTTTGTACAAATATTTAAGAAAATTAAAACTCCACAATAGCATCAAAAATCTACTTTGGCTTTTAATGTTGCCTAGTTGTAGAGTGCTCGCCTAGTATACAAGAAGACCTTGATTCAATTCCTCGACACTGCATACACAGAAAAAGCAGATGGGGCACTGTTGCTCAGGTGTAAGAGTGCCACCCTTGAACAAATGTGGCCAAGGACAGTTCCTGGTCCCTCAGTTCAAGCCGCAGGACTAGCCAAACAAGAAATCATACCATTTTCCACACATTTGGAAATAAATCTGATTTATCTAACCCTACTTCTTTTTTGCCAGTCCAGGGTGTGTGCCACCAAGCCAAACTACTGGCCCCCAACCTTACTATTTTTAATCATTCAATTTTTTTACATAATCATATTTCATGCTGTCTGTATTAATACCATAAACAGTATGCTTAGTGTAATAATGTTAAAGGTAAAACATAAGAAATTAATAACTAAAATTCCTTTTATATTAGTTTTATGGCATTACTACAATTTTATGAGAAAAATTACTTAGAATGTTTATTTTAGAGTTCAAGTAATCCATTTTCATAAATATATCAACCTACATCATTTATTTGAACACATTTTAAACTTTTTTTTTCAGGAATGAAAATACATATATATTTGTTGTAAATGAAATTTATGACTTGGGGGGAAGGAAAGAGAAAATGGGGGAGGGGGTAACAGTGTTTACAAGAAATGTACTCATTACATATGTAACAGCAATCTCTTTGTATATCACCTTGAACAACAAATTTTTTGAAAAGTACAATAAGTTTAAATGTCTACTTTGGGCAGAATTTTTTTTGCCAGTACTGGGCTTAGACTCAGGACCTGAGCACGATCCTTGTTTTTGTTTTTGTTTATTCTTAAGGCGCAAGTTCTATCACATGTGCCACAGCACCACTTTTATCTTTTTTTTATGAATGTTGTGCTGAGGAATTGAACTTGGGTCTTCATTCATGCTCGGCAAGAACGCTTCCACTAGGCTTAACTTATGGCCCCAGTGGGAAGGAAGTTTTCCATAAAATATGTAGGAAATATGTACACTAAGGAAAAGCCATCAAAAATAGAAGAAAAATTATATACTTAGATAACAACATGCCAGTATTATGGCCAATCTCTGTAATTCTAGCTTCAAGAGTGGCCTATTTGGACCGGGAGTTGGCTGGCTGAAGTAAAGTGCTATCCTTGAGCAAGCCCTAGGATAGTGCTCTGGCCATGAGTTGAAGCCATAGGACATGCAAAAAATAATAATTTAATGCCCGTGACTGGTGGCTCACCCTGGTAATCCTAGCTACCCTGGAGGATCGAGGTTCAAAGACGGCCCAGGCATAAAAATCTGTGAGAATCTTATTTCCAAATAATCCAGAAAATTCAAAATGAAAATGTGCCTCAAGTGGTAGAGCTCTTGCCTTGAGCTGAAGAGCTTAAGGTAAACATCCAGGCCCAGAGTTCAAGCCCCATGAGTGAAAAAAAGAAAAAGAAAAAGAAAGCCCTTATCTAAGGCTGGAGTGCACACTAGTGGCAGTTTGCTTGCCTAGTATGCACAAAGCCCTGTGTTCAATTACTCTGTACCACTTTCACCAAAAAAAAGCTGGAAATGATCTCAGAAGGTTGGGTTCTGAGGATCACAGTTCAAAGCCAGGCCAGACACTAAAGTGCATGAAACTGTTTCTTCCACTTAAGCACCAGAAAACCGAAGTGACACTGTGGCTCAAGGTGTTTAAAGTTGTAGCCTTGAGCTGAAGAGCCCAGGGACACTGCCCAGGTGCACAATTAAAGTCTTACAACCAAAAGAGAGACAGAGAGAGAGAGAGAGAGAGAGAGAGAGAGAGAGAGAGAGAGAGAGAGACAGAGAGAGAGAGAGAGACAGAGACAGAGAGAGACAGAGAGAGACAGAGAGAGACAGAGAGAGACAGAGAGACAGACAGGCAGACAGACAGAGACAGACAGACAGAGAGACAGAAACAGAGACATCAAACAGTCAGGCACTGCTGGCTGAAGCGTGTAATTCTACCTACTATGGAGGCTGAGATTGGAGGATCTTGGTTCAAAGCCCAAAGCCAGCCTGGACACATATGTTTGTGAGACTTACATCACCAATTAACTACCAGAAACCAAAAATGGAGCTGTAGAGGAAGAGCGCTAGCCTTGAGCTGAAGAGGTCAGGGACAGTCCAGGCCCAAAGTCCAAGCAACATGACGAATCAATAATAAAAAAAAGAAGATAGCTAATAGTAATGATGAATAATTTTGGGCTGGGAGTTTGGCCTAGTGGTAGAGTGCTTGCCTAGCATGCCCGAAGACCTGGGTTCAATTCCTCAATATCACATACATAGAAAAATGCTGGAAGTGGTGCTGAGGCTGAAATGGTAGAGCCCTAGCCTTGAAAAAATATAAGGACAGTGCTCAGTCCCTGAGTTCAAGCCCAGGACTGGCCAAATCAAAAGTAGTAGAGCACTGGCATTGAACTGAAGATCTGAGGAACAGCCCAGGCACAGAGTTCAAGCACCGCAAACAACAACAACAAAATCTATGAAATGGCAGTGGTGGTTTTAAGCTAAGCAAAAATAGAGTAGAAATTGGTAAAATACATATTTGTGTGTAAGCAAAATAGCCAGACTTATGCATTAGAACAGGATAGCAACTTGAAAAAAAAATTTGTTTTCCATCTCACTAGGTCCTGTCTCTTAATTTATTCAAGTAAGTAAAATGCTGGGTTTTATAATCATTGCTCTGAATATTAGAAAATCAGAATATCTCTCATTAACCAACAAAGACCAGGAACTGGGGCTTCGTTGAAATGGCAGAGTATCAGGCAAGAGAAGAAAAAATTGAAGTAAGAACTTGAAGTTCTTGATCCAGAACCTGCATAGTAACAGAGCAGCAGCCTGGTGATGGTACCTCACACCTATAATCTTAGCTACTCAGGAGGCTAAGATCTGAGAATCAAAGTTTAAAGCCAGCCAAAGTACCCAGTTAACTGCCAGAAAAACCAGAAGTGGCACTGTGGCTCACAGATTAAAGCACTAGCCTTGAGCTGAAGAGCTCAGGGACAGTGCCCAGGCCCAGAGTTCAAGCCCCACAATTGACAAAAATCAAACAAGCAAACAAAACTCACAAAGAAGCCTGCAGACCACAGTGGTTCTGCTGAGTCTCTTCTCTATGGGGATCAGGAAACATTTCACTTTTTCTGTCTCTTCCCATCTCAACATTCATACTAAAATAAGACTGTGTTGAAAGTTTCAATTTATAAAAATGGTTTTCATGAAGCACCCTGAAATATTCATCGCTTATATCTCAGTTGAAGATAGTTGATTTGGGGCTGCATTGGTAGAGTGCTAGCCTTGAGCAGAAAAGGTCAGGGATAGAGCTGAAGCACTCAGTTGAAGACCCAGTGCCAACACACAAAAGAAATTATGCACTTTATACATATTTTCTAATTTCTTAATGAATTTTTCAGTCTGTATAAATATAGGGTACATTCCTTGTTACTTAAGTAAGATTGCTCTTTTTTTGTTTTTGCCAGTCCTAGGGCTTGGACTCAGGGCCTAGACATTTTCATTGGACTCGCTTGCCCAAGGTGAGTGCTCTGCCTCTTGAAACACAGCGCCACTTCTAGCTTTTTTCTGAATTTGCGGTACCGGTGAATAGAACCTAGGTCTTCATGCATTCTAGGTGAGCACTCTACCATTAGGCTACATTCCCAGGCAGTGAGATTCCTTTTACAGTCATTGTATGTTCTCCGAGTTTGATCTCACACACTGTAGGGCCCTGGTTGGCTTTGACCTGTGATCCTAAGCCCTGAGCCTCCTAAGTAGTTGAAATTAAGTTGTGAGCCAGCATGATGGCTTCCATTCTTTTTTCTACAAAAATATATGTAGTTATCTAAAATATATCTATAGCTGAAAAAATGAATCTCTCCCAAACAAATCTTCAAAGAAACAACCATCCTATTAAAAGGTGGGCTAAAGACTTAAAAGAGTATTCTCTGAAGAAAAAATTAAAATGGGCTTTAGACACATGAAGAAATGCTCCATATCTCTAGCAATAAGGGAAATGAAAATCAAAACAACTTTGAGATTCCACCTGACTCCAGTCAGAATGGCCATTATCAAAAAATCTAATAAGAGATACTGGTGGGGAAGTGACCAGGGGGGATCACACCTACACTGTTGGTGTGAGTGTAAACTCGTTCAACCACTAGGGAAAGCAGTGTGGTGGTTCCTCAAAAGACTGAACATAGAGCTCCCCTATGATCCAGCAAATCCACTACTTGGCATCTACCCAATTGTCCAGAAAAAAGGACATACTAAAGCCACTACCACAATGATGCTCATTGCAGCACTATTTACCATAGCAAAGATATGAAACCAACCCAGATGCCACTCAGTAGATGACTGAATCAAGAAGATGTGGTACTTATACACAATGGAATGCTATGCTGCCATCAGAAGGAATGACATCGCCCCATTTGTAAGGAAATGGAAAGACTTGGAAAAATTCATATTAAGTGAAGCAGCCAGACCCAAAGAAACATAAGCTCAATGGTTTCCCTCATTTGTAATAATTAGTTCACATCTAGGACTCTCCTAGCAGAGGATTACAATAACTCAAAAACCTAGGTATATAAGGTCATATAGGATGAGACTAAATGAAAGGATCTCTAGGATATGGGAACAAGAGCTATATCTTGTGTCATCGTTGCTCTTAATCTTGTGTGATTTTTGTCCTTAATCTACTATGTTATTTCTCATCTCTTATTTTGCCCTTTGGTTAATGTCAGATTGTTACTGTATCTGATTTTTCCCTGGCATATTGTATATATGTTTATTTGTTTATGTCAAATAGGAAAGGGAAGGGGGGAAACAAGATGATTGGGAAGGGGAGGGGAGAGGGAACTGGGGACAAAAACATGTGGAGTGGAATAAATGTGTGAGAAGTAATGCAGTCCACTACCTGTAAATGTAATCGTAACCCCTCTATACATTACCCTGAAAATAAAAAAGAGACTATAAAAATATCTGTAGAAAATGAGGTTGGATGATGGAAACAACCAGATGCCCTACTACAAAAAATGTGATACACGCACACACACACACACACACACACACACACACACACACACACACACAATGGAATGATATATAGCCAACCGACAAGATAAAATAATGGCATTCTCGGGGAAGTGGATGAAAAGGAAAAAAATCATATTAACTGAAGTAAGCCAAACTCAAAGGACCATAGGCCCAAGAGTCTCCCTCATTTGTCAAATTCAGTAGAAACCTTGGGCTCTGCTACCAGAGATTTATAATAGAACAAAATCTAGAGACATCGTGACAAATAGTATGACACTAAATGTAAGGACCTCCAAGATAAAGAAACAAAACTCATATAATGAGTGATTGTTGTCCTTAATGAACTATGTGATCTCTTATCTCTTTTGCTATCCCTTGGTTATATCATATTGTTACAATATTTCACCTTGTTTTCTGATATATTTCATACGTGCCTAATTGGTTATTTGAAATTGGATAGGGAAGGGGGGAAATGAAAATGATTGGGGGTAGGGGAAGGGAAATGGGGACCATATCATTACATGGGGTATCAAAGTTTGAGAAGTAATGCACCTTCTATCTGGTGAATATAATGTAACCCTTCTATAAATTACAATAAATATAAATACATAAAAAGAAGATCTGCACAGAAAAAAATAATAATGGCATTTTTGGGGTAGTGGATGAAATTAGAGTGAATCCTGTTGAGTGAGATAAGTCAAGACCAAGGAACAAAAGGTACATGATATCCTTAATATATGGATATTAGTTTCAAACAGTAGTAGAGCGATGATTGAATAGTTGATACCCAAAGTTCTGGACATAATTTTGGAGATATAAACAAAACTACATAGACATAAAAATCTAGCATAGACTATACACTCTTTAGACATGTGTATTATTATAGATTAATCTGTATCTATGACATACAAAGACTCAGCTTAATTTTTACTATATTCTAAAATCTATGTGCCAGTGATTGTATAGCGATTCCCTTCTTGAATACTTGTTGGTTAAACATGACATTTGAAATATGATGTAAAATTCAATGTTAATAAATTTTTTAAAAAAGAGGCTAGAGGTAAATACCACTAATGTACTTGCTCTGAGTGGTACAGAAATTTTCTTAATGAATCAAGGGGTTTTATTACATCTTTATGCAATTATTTTAGTTCTGAGTGTTCTACACTCAATGATACTTCTGGAAAGATGATATAGCTGACTGTGTAGATGGTATGAAGACATACTGGCCTAAACGTAGAATTAAGCAGTGGTAAGTGGCTGTTAGCTGTCCAGATTCTACTGGAATATGTGGAATGAATTTATTAAGCACAATGCAGGCTCTTAGTCAGATCAGGATCAAGATTATGTGGTTCCATGAGATGAATGAGGAAAGATCAGAAAAATCTACTAAGATATCCAGATATACTTTTTAAACTAAGGTATCTGGACTCCTTTTTTTTCTTTCTTGGTGGGGAGGTTGAACTTTGGACCTGGGCAAGGTCTCTTAGTTCTTTTTCCTCAAGGCTAATGCTGTACCAGTTTTAGCCACAACTCCACTTAGTTTTTGGGTGGATAAGTGGAGAGTAGAATCTTACAGTTTTTTTGTTTTCATTTTATTTGCTTGCAAAGGCTTTGAATCACCTTCTCCCTGGCTAGTAGAATGAAAATTATGACCCTCCAGCGCCTGGCTAGTGATTATTTGAAACCTGGACTTTATTCCAAATCACATAACTGGTTCCTAGCAAAGTTTTGAAGCCTGACTTAAATGTGACAGATTTTTGTCACTTGGAGACACTCTGTGCTGAACGTTAGAAATCTACCAGCTGAGTCACAGTGGCACATCCAGTTTTTTGTTTATGTGGTGCTGAGGAATGGAATCCAGGGTTTCATGCATGCTAGGCAAGCTTCATTTTCAGCCCAAGGTTTTATGTTTTGCTTTTTCAGTGTTGTTGCTTCTAAGGTACTGTATGATGTTCTTTCATTTTCTTTGCTTTTTACCTCTTTTCTTCTTTTTCCCTTTAGTTTTATTCTCTGTAGTCACTGTGTTGAATTAGGGTACCCTGTGTCTTGTACATAGGTTTATGTGATTTGGGGAATGGAGAGGGTATAATAAAATGGTAAAAAAAAAAAAAACAAAGGAAAAAGGGTGAACCAATTGAACAGTGATACTTGGAAGACACTAAACGGAAATGAACTGAACAATCTGGGTGGAGAGGGGGCTGAGGGTAGGAAAACAGAGAAAAATGAGGGAGGGGATAACAATTTTCTTAAGAAATATGTTCATTACTTATGTAACCGTATGCCAACTATATATTGACTTAACAAAATAAATTAACTTAAAAAATAATTTAGCCGGGTATGGTGGCTCACACTTGTAAATGTAGCTACTCAAGAGGCTGGGATCCAAGGATAGCAGTTCAAAGTCAGCCTGGGCACTGAAGTCCATGTGACTCTTATCTCCAATTAACCACCAGAAACCCAGAAGTGGCCCTATGGCTCAAGGGATAGGGCAGTAGTCTTGAGCTGAAAAGCTCAGTGACAAGACCCAGGTGCAGAATTGCAGTCCCATGACTTGAATGATGAATGATACTAGCCAGGCTCTGTGCGCTCACACTTGGAATCCTATCTACACAGAATCAGGTTTGAATCCAGCCCAAACAAATTGCATGATATTCTGATTTACAGTTCATTACCAAAAATCTGGAAGTGGAGCTGTGGATAAAGTGGTAGAACACTAGCCTGAAGCAAAAAAAACTTTTAAGGACAGTTCCCAGGCCCTGGGTTCAAATCCCAGGACTTGCATAAAACAACAAAATGTGACGCTGAGTCCTCCATCATTTGGTGTTATAGTTCAATATTCTTGATATGCGTCTTAGAAATTAAGTCCCTAGCAAATACTCTCCCCTGAAATTCTGCTTCATAGCTGATTCATAGAATTTCAGCATCATTACTATCACCTTCCAGTTAACATAGCAGTCTACTACTGAAAATTTGAAGAAAACTTTTGAGTAATCCTAATAAATCTGTGTATCATCTGCACACACATCAAATCAGCAGGAGCTATGTTCTACTATTATATAAATGTATTTAATCCCTTCTTGACTTAATGAGCCTTAAAGAGTAAAACATATGAAATAGTTATGAAACTAACAGTCACCATTCTTCTACCTAATATTGTAATATAAGTTTATAAATGCAAGGACTATTCTGAAGTGTGCAGAAGATAGCTTCTAATTATAATATTCTCATGAAGTATAGGTTTTAAGAAACATGTTGTTTGCTTTGGGAAAGCAAAGGCAAGGAAAAATGATATAAGTAAGTTCCCTATTTATCAGAAGGAAAATACTATTGGGTTTAGATCAACTTCATTCATTCCGTGCTGATGAAACAAATATTTGCAATTCCTGAGGCCAATCACTTCATTGTGATGCACAATCAGCCAGCTTAGATCAATCTTCCAAAAAAGGAAAGGAACAAATGAGAAGCAATTAAGGTTTCCAAAATGAACCAGGTGGTGGTGGCAGCTCACACTTGTAATTCTATCTACTCAAGGCGTGAAATCCAAGGATCTGAATTAAGTCTGTCTGGGATGAAGATATTACTGTCTGTAACATCATCTCTGTTATCACAGCCCAGCTGATACACTCTGCCCAACAGGTTCCAAACACCAAAGTCCATCTCCTATCTGAAATACTACCAAACGTACTCACATATTATTTCCTCTTTGGGAGATAGTTGAAACATGTACCAGAAACATTTCCCTGGCTTCAGAGTGGAAGTGGAAATATATACTCACTAGAATCCCATCTAGTAAATTACAATCAATCATTGTTCCTCACATCTTGTTAGTTAAATTGAACAATGAGTGTGTGGATCAGAAGCAATGTGTATGAGCATACATGTTGTAAAAGTACTGTAATCCTAGCTACTCAAGATAAGCTGAGAACTGAGGATTCCAGTTCAAAATCAGCCACGCAATAAATTCCATAAGATTTTTACCTCTAATTAACCAGCAAAAAACAGAGCGTTGAATTGTGCTTAAAATGCCACAGCCCTAAGCTTTGCATTAAAGTGCTAGGGGGTAGCATTCAGGATGCCCACTCCCTCCACTCCTTTTTAACATAGTACTAGAATTCCTAGGCAGTGCAATAAGGCAAGAAGCAAGCATAAAGGGGATCCAAGTAGGGAAAGAGGAAATAAAACTATCCCTCTTTGCCGATGACATGATTCTGTATTTAAAGAATCCTATAGATTCTACTCCCAAGCTCCTTGAGCTGATTCAAAGATTTGGAAGGGTAACAGGCCATAAAATGAACCCTCACAAATCAACTACCTTACTTTACGACAACACTGAGAGGAATGAGGCAATAATAAGGAAAGAAATTCCTTTCACAGTAGCCTCAAAGAAAATAAAGTACCTAGCAATTAGCTTAACTAAGAATGTAAAGGACCGTTTAGATGAAAACTTTAAAACCACTAAAAAAGTAAATAAAAGCAGAACTAAGGAAATGGAAAAACCTCCCATGCTCCTGGATTGGAAGAATCAACATTGTGAAAATGACAATCTTGCCAAGGGCTATCTACAAATTCAATGTAATACAAATCAACATCCCAATGGCATTCTTTAAAGAAATAGAAGAGGCAATTCAAAATTTGATATGGAATAATAAAAGACCCCGTAGAGCAAAAATACTTCTTAGCAGAAAGAACAGCGCTGGAGGAATTTCAATTCCAAACTTAAGACTCTCTTACAGAGCTTTAATTCTCAAAACAGCTTGGTACTGACACAAGAACAGGCCTGAAGTCGATTGGAGTAGAACTGCGGACCCAGATATTAAACCACAGACCTATGGCCACCTAATCTTTGACCAGGGAGCCAAAAAAATAGAATGGAAGAAAGATAGCCTCTTCAACAAGTTGTGCTGGCAGAACTGGTTAAACACCTGCAGAAAACTAAAGTTGGATCCTTCTTTGTGACCTTGCACTAGAATTAACTCCAAATGGATCAAAGACGTGGAGGTAAAAGCTGACACACTGAAAAGTTGACAGGAAGGAATAGGAGATACACTAGGCCTCCTTGGCACAGGTCGAAACTTTCTTAATAAGGACCAAGAATCACAACAAATCAGAGAAAGGCTGGATAAGTGGGACTGCATTAAACTGCAGAGCTTTTGTATGGCAACAGATATAGCTAGTAAACTAATCAGGAAGCCTACAGAGTGGGAGAAGATCTTCACCAACGAAACAACGGACAAAGGCCTCATATCTAAAATATATCAACAACTCAAAAAATTGAATCACTCCAAAACTCACCTAAAAAGTAACACCCATCCCATTAAAAATGGGCCAAAGACTTAAGAGAGTCTTCTCTGAAGAAGAATGAAAAAAAAAGAAAGTTGTAGTGTGTGGGGAGGATGATGGGGTCAAATACATTTCTTCTTAGAAATTTACCTCATCTGGTTGCCCTGGATTTTCCTGGCCTTCTTCTTAGAGAATGTTCTGTTATACTGGATTTGTGGCTTGGCAATAATCTAGCATGTACATCTTCGAGTAAGACATCCACAACTTCCATGCCTGAGACTCGAGTTTCCTGACCTTTGGCAACAGCACAGCAACATCTTTCTTCCTCCTGAGCCACAGGCCAAGTGAGCTGGCTTGAGCTGGTTGTTAGTTACAGTGGCTTGCTTACCAGGGTTCCATATTCTGTTCCATTGTGAGGGAGGCAGGGTCACCTTTCAGTGCCCAATGACCAAAGATCCTTGCTCACAAAAGACCTCACCAAAGACATACTGGAGGCTGAATTTCTCCTCCAATCTCACAATATACATGTGGATGTAGTATACAGCACACCTTATTTGTCCAATCCCAATGTCTTCAACTAGGCCCAACTACTAGTCTGGTCTCAGGCTCAAGGAGCCTTTCTTAGGTAAGATCCAAACTTAAGGGTCAATATTGCCCTCATCCTTTACAAAACATTTGCTTCACAGTGCCTTCTCTGCCTGCATTTTGCCCCTTGTTGAATTTTTTTTGTTTTTGCTAGTCTTGGGACTTGACCTCAGAGTGTGAGCATTGTTCTTGGGCTTTCTTTAGGCTTTAGCTGTCCCACCGAGCCACAGCACCACTTGCAGCGTTTTCTATGTATGTGGTAATGAGGAATCAAACCTGAGGCTTACTGCTTGGTAGCCAAGGACTCTCCCACTAGGTCAAACACACAGGGAATCTTGCACATATTTTTGACGACAATCTACAAGGATATTATTAGGTTTCTGTATCCTAATCAATTTTTTCCTGATGATTAGCTTTGCTGTCATGTGTAAAAAATGCAAGAGGGAAAAACACAGAAGAATTAGTGAAATTAAAAAATAGCATTAGACAGAGTTAAGTGTTCATGCTTTGTAGGAGAAAGGATATTTGGATATGATGATGATGATGATGACTTTATAATTACTATGTCAGGGTTGAGAGTTTGGCATAGTGGTAGAGTGCTTGCCTAGCATCCATGAAGATCTGGGTTTGATTGCTCAGTATCACATAGATAGAAAATCTAGATGTGGCACTGTGGCTCAAGTGGCAGAGGGCTAGACTTGAGAAAACCCCAGGACAGTGCTCAGGCCCTGAATTCAAGCCCCAAGACTGGCAGAAAGATAAAAGAAAATAAAAATGCTTTTTACGAGCTAATTCACTCACAGCATTTGCTTCTGAAATCTTCGCTTCTGCATCTTGTGAAATACCCCTTTCCCTCAACGTAGACAAGAAAAACAGATCCATCCCATGGTCCACTGTGAGGCCACTTGTTGGGCTAAGAGATAGTCGTGCAGCAACACATAAGTTTTATTCTAATACTTTCCAAACTTTGTACTCAAATATGCTACCTACTTACCAACTTATGTCAGTTATCCTTATGCTACAACTTTTCTTCATTACCACAATATTCTTACACTCCTACGTTAAACCTCTTGCACCTCCCCTGAACTCTCTCATTCTTTTTTTCTATCTCTGGACCTCTGCTCGTCGTTCAACCCTTATACTGCACGGATCTACACTTGATGCCTGTTGAGCAATATTGTATATGTAGGTGGTTAATCATTCTCTAGGCTCAGAGGGACTTAAAGACAATAAAGATTGGATTGAGAGGCTTATTGTTTTGGGTATAAACCGCTTATCAGTGGTTGTATTAGGCTGGTCTGTAAGTGCACAAAAAGAAAGAGTGATAATACCAATCAAAACTTGTGAACATCTAGTGTCTGCCAGCGACAGAGGTCTAGGTTGGTTATATGTGAAAAACTATAATCGTATTTAGTAGTAATCTTGCTCCCATTTTCAAATGGGCAGAACAAGAAACTCAAGAAAAATGTCAAATCAAGAAACAACATCCCCCACCCAATGTAAACAGACAATGGAACAGTCACTGGCAAACCTAGAGGAGAGACTTCCAATTGCTACACAAATGCAATTGATAAACATCATTAATGACAAATGTGAAAATATAAAGAAAGAGATAATGGAGGAAGCCATACCTGAACAAGAGGAAAGCAAAAACAAGGTGATAAGTGAAAAAGAAGAAGCCATAAAGGAGGCCATAATAAAGGTTTTTCAAAGAAAGATGGATGAATTCAAAGAATCCACAAATAAAAACGTGACCAAACTCCAGCAAATGTCCAAAGAAAATAAAGCTACTGAGCTAACCACTCAAAAGGAAATCAAGGAGATAAAGAAATCCATACATGATCTAAAACAAGGGATGCAAGGCATCAAAAGTGAGCAATTAGAAGCAAGGGAGATGAAAAATAAAGTAGATAGCTTTGATAGCAGGTTAGACATTGCAGAGGAGAGAATTTCCGTGGCTGAAGATAATTTAGGTATTATAAAGAACAGAAAATGAGTCAATCCAAATCTAGGAAATATGAGAGAGTGCTTCAGGAGTCCAAGATACAATTAGGAAGCCTAATTTAAGGCTACTTGGTATGGAGGAGGGCGTGGAGAAAGAGGTTAATAGTATTGGAAATATACTTCAGGGAATCATCTCAGAGAATTTCCCAAATATCCAGAAGGGCAGGCCCATCGAGATACGAGAAGCTTTTAGAACCCCAAACAGACCTGACCAGAAAAGAACATCACACCGCCACATTGTGATCCGAACTGGATCAATAGAAACGAAAGGAAAGATCCTAAAGGTAGCCAGGGAAAAGGGATCAGTAACCTACAAAGGCAAACCAATCAGAATAACCCCAGATTTCTCAGCAGAGACCATGCAAGCACGAAGTGACTGGAAGCATATATGTCATGCCCTTAAATCAAATAACTACCAACCAAGAATACTGTAGCCAGCTAAGCTCTCATTCATAACTTATGGAAAAATAAAAACATTCCATTCCAGGGAAAAGCTGCAACAATATGTCGAAACAAAACCAACACTACAGAGAAATCTCAAAGATGCTCTATACATAGAAAACCAAAATAAATGCAATATAGGGAAAGAAATGGCACCTAAACAGCATACCATCTAAGGACCACAAGAACTGTCAAGACACAGGCCCTACTAAAAGCTTTTAAAAATGGTAGGAACTAATAAATATCTCTCAATCCTAACTCTCAATATCAATGGACTTAACTCTCCAATTAAACGGCATAGGTTGTCTAGTTGGATCAAAAAGCAAGAGCCATCGTTCTGCTGACTTCAAGAGACACATCTTACCCAAAAACAATCATCTTTTGAAAGTGAGAGGTTGGAATAAACTCTATCAAGCTAACTGCCCCCATAAACAGGCTAGAGTTGCCATCCTCATATCAGATACAATAGACTTCAAACTAAAATTAGTAAGAAAAGACAAAGAAGGTTACTACATACTACTAAAGGGATCTTTCCTCCCGGAAGACATAACAATCCTAAATATTTACACACCCAATCCCGGAGCTCCAAACTTCATCAAGCAAACTTTACTTACACTGAAACCAAACATAGATCGAAATACAGTGATTGTTGGTGAGTTTAACACACCACTCTCACCTATGGACAGATCAACAAGGCAAAAACTCAAAGGAGAAACCTTAGAACTGAACAACTATATAGACTGACTAGATGTAACAGACATCTGCAGAATATTCTACCCAGTAACACCACAATATAAGTTTTTCTCAGCAGCACATGGAACATTTTCCAAAATAGACCACATCTTAGGCCATAAAGCAAACCTGGACAGATTCAGAAACACTGAAATTATTCCATGCACACTCTCAGCCCATAAAGGCTCTGAAATAGAAATGGAAATTAGACAACTTCCACTTAAAAAGAGCCCAGGGCCAGATGGATTCACAGCTGAATTCTATAAGGTCTTCAAAGCAGAGGTCACACCAATACTCCTCAAGCTCTTCAACGAAATTGAAAATGAAGGTTCTTTACCAAACTCATTCTGTGAAGCCAGTATATCCCTCATCCCCAAACCAGACAGAGATTCATCAAAGAAAGAGATCTATAGCCCCATTTCTTTGATGAAAATCGATGCAAAACTTCTCAACAAATACTGGCCAATCGTCTACAACAATTCATCAAAAAAATTATACACTATGATCAAACTGGATTCATCACGGGGAGGCAAAGCTGGTTCAACATACACAAATCAATTAATATAATTCAACACATCAACAGGAGCAGGGATAAAATCACATGAGTGTCTCAATAGATGCGGAAAAGGCATTTGACAAGATCCAAAACCCCTTTATGTTAAAAGATATGGAGAAACTAGGAATCCATGGAACATTTCTCAATGTATTAAAGGCTGTGTATGAGAAACCCACTGCTAGTATTATACTTAGTGGTGAAAATCTAAAGCCATTCCCTCTAAAATCAGGAACGAGACAAGGATGCCCACTCTCTCCACTCCTTTTTAACATAGTACTAGAATTCCTAGGCAGTGCAATAAGGCAAGAAGCAAGCATAAAGGGGATCCAAGTAGGGAAAGAGGAAATAAAACTATCCCTCTTTGCCGATGACATGATTCTGTATTTAAAGAATCCTATAGACTCTACTCCCAAGCTCCTTGAGCTGATTCAAAGCTTTGGAAGGGTAGCAGGCCATAAAGTCAACCCTCACAAATCAACTGCCTTACTTTATGCCAACACTGAGAGGAACGAGGCAATAATCAGGAAAGAAAATCCTTTCACAATAGCCTCAAAGAAAATAAAGTACCTAGCAATAAGCTTAACTAAGAATGTAAAGGACCGTTTAGATGAAAACTTTAAAACCCTAAAAAAGGAAATTAAAGCAGAATTAAGGAAATGGAAAAACCTCCCATGCTCCTGGATTGGAAGAATCAACATTGTGAAAATGACAATCTTGCCAAGGGCTATCTACAAATTCAATGTAAATCCAATCGACATCCCAATGTCATTCTTTAGAGAAATAGAAGAGGCAATTCAAAATTTCATATGGAATAATAAAAGACCCCTTATAGCCAAAACACTTCTTAGCAGAAAGAACAGTGCTGGAGGAATTTCAATTCCAAACTTAAGACTCTATTACAGAGCTATAATTCTCAAAACAGCTTGGTACTGGCACAAGAACAGGCCTGAAGTCCAATGGAGTAGAACTGCCGACCCAGATATTAAACCACAGACCTATGGCCAACTAATCCTTGACCGGGGAGCCAAAAAAATAGAATGGAAGAAAGATAGCCTCTTCAACAAGTTTTGCTGGCAGAACTGGTTAAACACCTGCAGAAAACTAAAGTTGGATCCTTCTTTGTCACCTTGCACTAGAATTAACTCCAAATGGATAAAAGACCTGGAGGTAAAAGCTGACACACTGAAAAGTTTACAGGAAGGAATAGGAGATACACTAGGCATCCTTGGCAGAGGTCGAAACTTTCTTAATAAGGACCAAGAATCACAACAAATCAGAGAAAGGCTGGATAAGTGGGACTGCATTAAACTGCAGAGCTTTTGTATGGCAACAGATATAGCTAGTAAACTAATAAGGAAGCCTACAGAGTGGGAGAAGATCTTCACCAACCAAACAACGGACCAAGGCCTCATATCTAAAATATATCAACAACTCAAAAAATTGAATCACTCCAAAACTAACCTCCAAAGTAACACCCATCCCATTACAAAATGGGCCAAAGACTTAAAGAGAGTCTTCTCTGAAGAAGAAACAAAAATGGCCTATAGACACATGAAGAAATGCTCAACATCTCTGGTCATAAAAGAAATGCAAATCAAAACAAGTCTAAGATTCCACCTAACTCCAATTAGAATGGCCAGGATCAGGAAAACGAATGACAACAGATGCTGGAGGGGATGTGGTCAGGAGGGATCACTACTACACTGTTGGTGGGAGTGCAAACTTGTTCAACCACTATGGAAAGCAGTGAGGCAGTGCCTCAAAACGCTAAACATACAACTCCCCTATGACCCAGCAATTCCAGTACTTGGCATTTACCCAACAATCCAGAAACAAGGGCATACTAAACCCACTAGCACAACAATGTTCATTCCAGCACTATTCACCATAGCAAAGATATGGAACCAACCCAGATGTCCCTCAGTTGATGAGTGGATCAACAAGTTGTGGTATTTGTACACAATGGAATTCTATGCTGCTGTCAGAAAGAATGACATCGCCCGATTTGTTAGGAAATGGAAAGACTTAGAACAAATCATATTAAGTGAAGTAAGCCAGACTCAAAGGAACTTAGGCTCAGTGGTTTCCCTCATTCGTCATAATCAGTAGAATCCTTGGGCTCTACTAGCAGAGATTGGCAATAGAGCAAAAGGCCATATATAAGGCCATATAATGTGAAGCTAATTGAAAGGACCTCCAGGATATTGACACAAAAGCCATATAATGAATGATTGTTGTCCTTAATGTACTATGTTGTCTCTCATCTCGTTTGCTGTCCCTTGGTTATCCCATATTGGTATAGTATCTCACTTTGTTATCTGATATATTGAATTTATTTGTATTTGGATATTTGAAATTTGATAGGGAAGGGGGGAAAACCAAGACGGGTGGGGGGTGTGGGGTTGGAAGGAAATGGGTACCAAGACATGTGAAAGGGTATCAATGCATGTGAATTAATGCACATTCTATCTGGCAAATATCATCTAACCCTTTTACTAATTCCAATAAAAAAATGAAAAAAAAGAAAGTTGTAGTGTGTGGGGAGGATGATGGGGTCAAATACATTTCTTCTTAGAAATTTACCTCATCTGGTTGCCCTGGATTTTCCTGGCCTTCTTCTTAGAGAAAGTTCTGTTATACTGGATTTGTGGCTTGGCAATGATCTAGCATGTACATCTTCGAGTAAGACATCCACAACTTCCATGCCTGAGACTCGAGTTTCCTGACCTTTGGCAACAGCACAGCAACACCTTTCTTCCTCCTGAGCCACAGGCCAAGTGAGCTGGCTTGAGCTGGTTGTTAGTTACAGTGGCTTGGTTACCAGGGTTCCATATTCTGTTCCATTGTGAGGGAGGCAGGGTCACCTTTCAGGGCCCAATGACCAAAGATCCTTGCTCACAAAAGACCTCACCAAAGACATACTGGAGGCTGAATCTCTCCTCCAATCTCACAATATACATGTGGATGTAGTATACAGCACACCTTATTTGTCCAATCCCAATGTCTTCCACTAGGCCCAACTACCAGTCTGGTCTCAGGCTCAAGGAGCCTTTCTTAGGTAAGATCCAAACTTAAGGGTCAATATTGCCCTCATCCTTTACAAAACATTTGCTTCACAGTGCCTTCTCTGCCTGCATTTTGCCCCTTGTCGAATTTTTTTTTGTTTTTGCTACTCTTGGGACTTGACCTCAGAGTGTGAACATTGTTCTTGGGCTTTCTTTAGGCTTTAGCTGTCCCACTGAGCCACAGCACCACTTGCAGCGTTTTCTATGTATGTGGTAATGAGGAATCAAACCTGAGGCTTTCTGCTTGGTAGCCAAGGACTCTCCCACTAGGTCAAACACATAGGGCATCTTGCACATATTTTTGACGTCAATCTACTAGGATATTATTAGGTTTCTGTATCCTAATCAATTTTTTCCTGATGATTAGCTTTGCTCTCATGTGTAAAAAATGCAAGAGGGAAAAACACAGAAGAATTAGACAGAGTTAAGTGTTCATGCTTTGTAGGAGAAAGGATATTTGGATAAGATGATGATGATGATGACTTTATAATTACTATATCAGGGTTGAGAGTTTGGCATAGTGGTAGAGTGCTTGCCTAGCATCCATGAAGATCTGGGTTTGATTGCTCAGTATCACATAGATAGAAAATCTAGATGTGGCACTGTGGCTCAAGTGGCAGAGGGCTAGACTTGAGAAAACCCGAGGACAGTTCTCAGGCCCTGAATTCAAGCCCCAAGACTGGCAGAAAGATAAAAGAAAATAAAAATGCTTTTTACGAGCTAATTCACTCACAGCATTTGCTTCTGAAATCTTCGCTTCTGCATCTTGTGAAATACCCCTTTCCCTCAACGTAGACAAGAAAAACAGATCCATCCCATGGTCCACTGTGAGGCCACAGGTTGGGCTAAGAGCTAGTCGTGCAGCAACACATAAGTTTTATTCTAATACTTTCCAAACTTTGTACTCAAATATGCTACCCACTTACCAACTTATGTCAGTTATCCTTATGCTACAACTTTTCTTCATTACTACAATATTCTTACACTGCTACGTTAATCCTCTTGCACCTCCCCTGACCTCTCTCATTCTTTTTTTCTATCTCTGGACCTCTGCTCGTCGTTCAACCCTTATACTGCACGGATCTACACTTGATGCCTGTTGAGCAATATTGTATATGTAGGTGGTTAATCATTCTCTAGGCTCAGAGGGACTTAAAGACAATAAAGATTGGATTGAGAGGCTTATTGTTTTGGGTATAAATCGCTTATCAGTGGTTGTATTAGGCTGGTCTGTAAGTGCACAAAAAGAAAGAGTGATAATACCAATCAAAACTTGTGAACATCTAGTGTCTGCCAGCTACAGAGGTCTAGGTTGGTTATATCTGAAAAACTATAATCGTATTTAGTAGTAATCTTGCTCCCATTTTCAAATGGGCAGAACAAGAAACTCAAGAAAAATGTCAAATCAAGAAACAACATCCCCCACCCAATGTAAACAGACAATGGAACAGTCACTGGCAAACCTAGAGGAGAGTCTTCCAATTGCTACACAAATGCAATTGATAAACATCATTAATGACAAATGTGAAAATATAAAGAAAGAGATAATGGAGGAAGCCATACCTGAACAAGAGGAAAGCAAAAACAAGGTGATAAGTGAAAAAGAAGAAGCCATAAAGGAGGCCATAATAAAGGTTTTTCAAAGAAAGATGGATGAATTCAAAGAATCCACAAATAAAAACGTGACCTAACTCCAGCTAACCACTGAAAAGGAAATCAAGGAGATAAAGAAATCCATACATGATCTAAAACAAGGGATGCAAGGCATCAAAAGTGAGCAATTAGAAGCAAGGGAGATGAAAAATAAAGTAGATAGCTTCGATAGCAGGTTAGACATTGCAGAGGAGAGAATTTCCGTTGCTGAAGATAATTTAGGTATTATAAAGAACAGAAAATGAGTCAATCCAAATCTAGGAAATATGAGAGAGCGCTTCAGGAGGTCCAAGATACAATTAGGAAGCCTAATTTAAGGCTAGTTGGTATGGAGGAGGGCGTGGAGAAAGAGGTCAAGGGTATTGGAAATATACTTCATGGAATCATCTCAGAGAATTTCCCAAATATCCAGAAGGGCAGGCCCATCCAGATACGAGAAGCTTTTAGAACCCCAAACAGACCTGACCAGAAAAGAACATCCCACCGCCACATTGTGATCCGAACTGGATCAATAGAAACGAAAGGAAAGATCCTAAAGGCAGCCAGGGAAAAGGGATCAGTAACTTATAAAGGCAAACCATTCAGAATAACCCCAGATGTCTCAGAAGAGACCATGCAAGCACGAAGTGACTGGAAGCATATATGTCATGCCCTTAAATCAAATAACTACCAACCAAGAATACTGTAGCCAGCTAAGCTCTCATTCATAACTGAGGGAACAATAAAAACATTCCATTCCAGGGAAAAGCTGCAACAATATGTCGAAACAAAACCAACACTACAGAGAATTCTCAACGATGCTCTATACATACAAAACCAAAAAAAAATGCATTATAGGGAACGAAATGGCACCTAAACAGCATACCATCTAAGGACCACAAAAACTGTCAAGACACAGGCCCTACTAAAAGCTTTTAAAAAAGGTAGGAACTAATAAATATCTCTCAATCCTAACTCTCAATATCAATGGACTTAACTCTCCAATTAAACGGCATAGGCTGTCTAGTTGGATCAAAAAGCAAGAGCCATCGTTCTGCTGTCTTCAAGAGACATATCTTACCGAAAAACCATCATCTTTTGAAAGTGAGAGGTTGGAATAAATTCTATCAAGCTAACTGCCCCCATAAACAGGCTGGAGTTGCCATCCTCATATCAGATAGAATAGACTTCAAACTAAAATTAGTAAGAAAAGACAAAGAAGGTTACTACATACTACTAAAGGGATCTTTCCTCCCGGAAGACATAACGATCCTAAATATTTACACACCCTTTTGAAGGTTCTCAAAAGATTGAAGATTCTGACAGTGTAAGTTAGATTCCGGCATTGATATTAAATAATGCAATGAGTAGGGATTTATATTTGAAATATCACTGTTTGCAAAATCTAACACACGTTTGCTTAGTATTTGCTTTTGATTTCCCAAGAAGTTCAGTACAAGCCAACATATGTGGCATATATCGACTGGGAAAATTATTCAGAGCATGTGACTTATTTGAACAGGAGTCAGTGAAAAGATACAGAAGCAGGATACCCATATTGTGATAATTTGTATCTTTTGCATATTTTTTGTTTGTTATTATTTCCATTTGTAGTGTACATTTCTAGGTAAAAACTTTTAAAATGTTTAGAAACAATTTGTTATTTCAACAGCTAAAAAAGACCTTTATATGCCTGATAAAATTCACAGAATCCAAATTTTTCCATATTATTTTTTTTTGTGGTTCATAGATCTTGAACTCAGCCTGGGCCCTATCCCTGAGCTCTTCAGCTCCAGGCTACCACCTTACTCTGGAGCCAAGCCCCACTTCCCATTTTCTAAAAGTAAATTGGAGATAAGTGTCTCAGGTCTTTTTATGCCAGGATGGCTTTAAACCTTGATCCTCAGATCTCAGCCTCCTGAGTAGCTAGGATTATAGAAGTGAGCAACCACTTCATCATGCTCAGCTTTCTGGTTTTTTTTTAAACAAGCCCTTTGGCTGGAACTCGGTCTGAGCACTGTCCTTCAGATTTCCTCAAGCCTAGTGATCTTCTACTTGAGCCAAAGCACTACTTCTGGTTTTTTCTGTGTATGTGGTACTGCGGAATTGAAACTTCGTCTTCATACAAGCCCTCTACAACTATGCCAAACTCCCAGCCCCTCCACATTAGTTTTTATGATAAATCTTTCCATGCATCCAGGTTGGCAAGAAATCCTTCTTGAGTTTCCCAAGATCAGGGAGTATAGGTGTGTCCCATCCTGTGTGGCTACATAACCATTGTTTAGGGTACAGTTCTCTCTTCATTCTATCCATCTAGAGCAATTTTCATCTTCCATGTAAAATCATTAAACATTGAGCTCCTGTTCCTCTCTACTCTATTCTCTGGAACCATCGTGCTTTTTGGCTCTAAGGGTTTGTTGATCCTTGGAAGCTCTGGAAGGGAAAACATACCCTAGCTCTTCCTTTATGACTGCTGTATTTTTAGTTTAATGTAATCAAGATTCATCTGTAAAATATAGTAAAATGTTCTTCCTTTTCAATGCATTGTTTTGCATATTTCTATCTTTTGATTATTATTAATAGTTGTGAATGGATTCTCCACATATTTGTTCTAGACTCTGCTTTCTCTTCCGTTAGGTACAAATCTAGAAATAGAAGTGTTGGACCATATTTCTATGTAATTCTATATTTAGTACTTTTTTTAGCACTCTCCACGCAATTTTTGATTGTTTTATATTCCTTGCAGAACTATTCCAAAGTTCTACTTCTTCTCACTACCTTCCAAGTAATAGTTAGACTTTGAAAGTTGTTTTTTTGTATGCGTGTGTGTGTGTGTGTGTTTGTGTGTGTGTATGTGGATCTTTTTGTTTAAAACTATATTTATATTAATATACTTAAAGTAAAGATTTCATTTAATTTTAATTTTTCTCATGACTGTTAATATTGAACTTCTTTCTATATTTTGAACTACTATTTCTATATATTCTTTTTAGAAAATCCTCTCCAATATCCAATTATTTTCCCTTTTTTTGTGGGGTAGTGGGGAAAGTCATGGGGCTTGGACCTTGGGCCGTGAGCTCTTTAGTTAAGGCTATTGTCCTACCCTGAGTATTGCCCCTCAGTTCTTCTGCTCACAGCTCCCTACCCCTCTTCCCATTATATACAGAACAAAGGTCATCCTCAGTCTTTTTGAAAAAGTAAAACATACAGTAAATTTGTAGTATAAAACAGCAAGAAATAAATTTCTTGCCAGGTGCAGTGCCTTATACCTCTAATCCTAGCTACTCAGATATCAGGCTGATATCTAAAGATTTGGTTCAAAGCCAGCCTGGGCATTAGAAAGTCTATGAGACTCTCATCGACAGTTAACCAATAGAATATGGGAAATGGCAATGTGGCTTCATCGGTAGGGTGATAGCCTTGAGTTGAAGAGCTCAGGAACAGTGCCCAGGCCCCGAGTTCAAGCCTTACAAATCCCCCAGCCAAAAAAAAGAAAAAAAAGTTTCTTCCCCAAGTGATTATTATGCCAGCCATAGAACATTAACATTCTTGGTGTACTTCACAGTATTATTACTTGATACCCTAAGATTTTGCAATATTCTCAGAGTACCAGCATATGTCATCATATAATGTAGTTCCTTTTCAATGGAATAATTCCATTTATAACCTAAATCTACTCCCCTGACTTATTTTTTTGGTACCACAATTGCTCTACCATGATATGCCACAAGCCATTAAACATTTTATGGTGGGTAATTGGAAAGGAGTCTCATGGAATTTTGTGCCAGGCTGGCTTTGAACCATGGTCCTCAGATCTCAGTCTCCTGAGTAGCTAGGATGACAGGCGTGAGCCACCAACACCTGGCTTGCCTTGTTATTTTTTTGTGGGTCTTGGGACATGAACTCTGGGCCTAGGCACCATCCCTAAGCTTTTCAGGTCAATAGTAAGTCTAAACATTTAAGTAAAGGAATACAATTCCAACAAAAAAGAGAATAAAATTCCAGACATGGTGTGTTTATAACTCAGTGCTAATTACTTGATGAAAATGTGCCATTCCAGAAGCTGGTGTCATTTGATGATGTAGCTGTGGATTTCAGCTGGGAGGAGTGGCAGCATCTGGACAATGCTCAGAGGACCCTGTACAGAGATGTAATGCTGGAGACCTACAGCAACCTGGTGTCCTTAGGTGAGCAAAAGTCAAATTCACTTGCAAGGCCAAGTGCCTTGTTATTTTGCAGATACGTGAATGTTTATCAAACTTTCAATACTATTTAAATGAAAGATTCCAGGCCCTGAGAAGTATCATTACTTTCTAAAGAAAACCTAAGGTAATTTTGTACTCATTCTTCAGGATACCTTCAGGATACTTTGACAAAAGTTCTAAATTATGTTTCCTCTAATGGAGACGACATTCCAAACTTACACAGTAATTGTAAGTGGATAAACCATCCAGAATAGAATATATATCATTATTGGAAATAGGATCTACAAATCACTAAACAGTGAGTTTATAATGGAAACCTGGCACTAGGTGCAATGTTTTATGCCTGTAATCTTAAAATATTCAGGAGGAAGAAATCTAAGAATTCTAATTTGAAGCCAGCAATGGCATAAAAATTGCCATGAAACTCTATAACTCCAAGTAACCCCTCAAAAATGTTAGTGGAGTGTCAAGAGTTTGACTTTGTGGTTGAGTGCTTGCCTAGCATGCATGAAGACCTATGCATGTAAGTGGAGCTGGGACTCAAACTGGTATTTTTCTAGCCTTGAGCAAGACAGCTAAGTTTATGCCATACAAAATGAATCCAGAGCTGGGGAAAAGTCAACCATGGAGCCAGTGAGAAATGAGAAAAAAGATTTAATAGATAACTTGTGAGTAGGATGTCTGTGAACTTAAACCAATGATGACACAGCATAAGCAATAATTCTCTACTGTTTCTAATTTACAGGTCCCTGTGTTCCCAAACCTGTATTAATTGACAAGCTAGAGCACTGTGCAGAACTCTGGATAGGAAATTCCTCTGACAAGAATATCACAGGTGAGTGAATGCATCTTCATATTGATGTTGGAGCCTGAGCCCCATTGGTAAGTTCATGTTGTGATGTACTGAGCAATAATATTCTTAGTTACCCTAAATACTGTGTGGAACCTATGAAATTCTTTGTGAATGAATCAAGAATCATTTTCTTTTCCCAATCCTATGCCTGGTCTCAGGGACTGAGCATGGTCCTTGGGTTTTCTCAAGGCTAGCTCTCTACTTCTTGAGTCATAGCACCACTTCTGGCTTTTTCTTTGTATGTAGTACCAAGGAACTGAACCAGGTCTTTGTGCATGCTAGCCCAAACCCCAGGCACCAAGAATCATAGAGTGATATGACGAATTCTATGTGGCAGTAGAGTTAAAGTTAGATTTCTCTGTAGAAATCACTGTGAAACAAAATAAAATGAGAAAGCCATGAGCCCGTGGCTCATGCCTGTAATCCTAGCTACTTAGGAGGCTGAGATCTGAGGATCAAGGTTCAAAGACTGACCTATCACAAAAACACCTTAGACTCTTCTCTCCAATGAACCAATAGAAAATGAGAAGTAGGGTTGAGGCTAAAGACATAGGGCAGTAGCCTTGAGCTGAAGGGCTCAGGAAGAACAGCCAGGTCTAGAAATCAAGTCCCATGACTACAAAACAAGAAAGAAAGAAAGAAAGAAAGAAAGAAAGAAAGAAAGAAAGAAAGAAAGAAAGAAAGAAAGAAAGGAAGAAGAAAGAGGGAAGAAAGAGGGAAGGAAGGAAAGGAAGGAAGAAAGAAAGAAAGAAAGAAAGAATGATCTTTCATTTCTTTAAAATTAAGACTATAAATGATTGAGCAAACAAGGAATAAGTCAGGGCATTATTCTCTGATAAGGATAATATCTTTTTGCTGGTAGGAAGAGACTGGTATTCAGAACCAGATCTTTCCACCAGAAATTGAGCCTAGTGGTAGAGTGCTTGCCTAGCATGCACAAAGACAGAGGTTTGATTTCTTATTACCACATACATAGAAAAAGCCAGAAGTAATGACTTCATTGGTAGGGTTCTAGTCTTTAGAAAACCCAAGGACAGTGGTTAGGTCATAAGTTTAAACCCAGGAATGGAAGGAAAAGAAAAACAACAAAGTTTCAATCAACATAAGAAAATTAACTAGACAATGAGCTGGGGATTTTCTGGTCTTCCATGGTTCTGAGGGACAGGAGTGTTAGAAAAGGAATTTTTATAAGACTTCAAATGGAAAGAAACAAATTTCAAAATTCCCACAAATACCTAAATTGAGACTTTAGTGAGAAGTTGTAACTGAAGGGATATAGGTGTAAGTCCTTACTCTCAAGAATCATTCTTGCTTGGATCAAAGGCAAACAGACATATACACCAAACTTGTGGCCGCTGAATCTAGAAAAAATTCGTGTTCCTCACTTAATGGTTAATAAGCAAACAGCATTGAAACTGGCTAAGGTAATCCTATCTGCTACTCAGGACCTGAGACTCTTATCTGTAGTTAACTCTAGAAAAGAGTATGTGGGGCTGTAGCTCAAGGATAGCAGTTATAGTCTTCTGCTGAAGTGTTCAGGGACAGGGCCAAGGCCTAGGAACTACAAAAAAAAAAAGAAAAGAAAAGAGAAGAAAGTTTTAAAAAGATGCAAACAGCACAATATTTAGATTATTTCTCAAAAATAAAAGAAAGGCAGCTATTCCTCAATGTATAAACAAAACAGTATTTCAAAAAAAACAGCTGCAGGTATGCTATAGTTAGTACTCAGCTTAAAACTGTAGCAATACATAGATGGGTAATTTCAATAAATATTTCCTGTGATATAAAAAGAGAACTAAAACACAGAAAAACATTATTGGTCATTGTAAAATATCATTTTCTTAATATGTTAGGGAGAAAAGCATATATTTCTCAAAAATCAATTTCCACTTTTATATTTTAAAATATCTAACACTTAGGATGGGAAAGTAAAGTCATTACCTTTACAGAAGGAATATTTGTATCTCATGTATGTTTGTGTCTTTTTTTCTAGGACTCATTTTAGATGTCGAGGTAATGGAAAATGTGTTCAAGACTTGCCAGGAAAGTCCACATGAATGTCTATGTGAAGTAGCAGTTGCAAGTAGTATCGAAGTGGAGGAAAATGTGAGATTTGCAAGAACTTTAAATTTGAGCTCTACACATAATCTAGAGCTGATTAGTAATAACGGTAACAACTTAGGGGTGAGGACTGAGGAGTTCATTAAGTGTCAGAACATGCTTCTGTCTCCTAAGCCTGATGAGATGCATGCTGCATATAGATCTCGTATGTCTCCTGTTCTTAAAAAATCCATCGGCTATTCAGAGCATTTTATTCATGATTGTGACAGTCCAAAAGATTTGCAGTATCATAATTCTGTTCTCCCTGCCCAAGAAATTCTTCAGGGAGGGAGGAAAACTGCTAAATGTACTGTGTGATGAAAAATATTGTACTTAACACCGACCATCACTACACATCTGAAAATGTACACAGGAGAGACTCGTCATACATGTAGTGAATGTGAGAAATCTTTCAGTAATGAAATACGCCTTACAATACCTCAGAGCAAATATCCTGAGATATGTGATGCGTACATCAAGTGTGAAAATTAATTTCTGAGAAGTCAGACCTGACGCTCCAACCTCAATCTCCAAGAGAAGACAAACCTTATGAATATGAGGAACGTAATAAAATTTCTGCCCAGAATTCAGCTCTCAGCACACATCAGAGATCTCACACAGAAGAGAAATCTTATGAATGGGATAAATGTGGGAAGACTTTTAGACTGAAATCATACCTCACTTTGCACCAGAGAAGACACACAGAAGAGAAACCTTATGAATGTAACAAATGAGAAAAGTCTTCCACCCCGAAGATACACCTTCGAGTTCATCAAATAACACACACAGGAGAGAAATCTTATAAGTGTAATGAATGTGGAAAGTCTTTCCAAGGGAAGGGAAAACTTCATGTTCATCAGAGAATACACACAGGAGTGAAACCTTATGAATGTAACCAATGTGTAAAGTCTTTCAGACAGAAATCTTCCCTCAAATTGCATCAAAGAACACACACAGGAGAGAAACCTTATGCGTGCAACAAATGTGGAAAGACCTTCAAGTGGAAGTCATATCTTGATGGGCATAATAGAACACACACAGGAGAGAAAATTTCTGCATGTAGTGAATGCGGAAAGTCTTTCAAATGGAAGGTAAAACTCCATGTTCATCAGAGAATATACTCAGGAGAAACACCTTATGAGTGTAACATATGTGAAAAGTCCTTCACACAGAAACCAAACCTAAACATGCATAAGACAATTCAAACAGGAGAAAAACCTTATGAATGTAACCGATGTGGAATGTCTTTCAAATGGAAATCTTCCCTCAAATTGCATCAGAGAACACACACAGGAGAGAAACTGTACGAGTGCATCAAATGTGGTAAGACCTTCAGATGGAAGTCACATTACAGGAGGCATAACAGAATTCACACATATTAGAAACCCTAGGAATATAACCAAAGTTGAAAGTCTTTCGTGCAGTATTCACCCTTCAGGAAGCGTAAGAGAGTTCACACATATGAGAAGCCTTAGCAATGTAATAAATAGGAAAGACTTTTTAGTCTGTGGAAGAAAACTCAGCTTGTGTCACAGAACCAACACAAGATAAAACCCTTAATGAATGTAGCAAATGTTCAGTCTTTTCCCCAGAAGGCACAAGTCAAGATTTATCACTAAACACCCACAGGATAGAATCCTATGAATAAAATGAAAGGGAAATTTTTTTGAAGAACTCATAGTTGAGTTTGCATGATACCACACAGACACAGGATAAAAATCGTATGAATATAAGAATATGAAAAATCCATCATGAACGCATGACTAAGAGAGAAAAACCTTATGAATATTACAAATGTGGAAAGTTTTTGACCTGGAAGGCATACTTCTGTGTTCATCACAAACCTGATTCCCATAGAAGAAAAGAAAACTAATGAATACAACAAATGTGCAATGACTTTTAATCAGAAGTCAGTCTTCAGTACATTTCAGAACATACACAATAGAGAAATTCTGAGTAATGAAAAACATTCAGCTATATATAGAATCTCTGTATATGGGAGCATTAGGGTAAGTCTTCTAAACAAAGTCAACCTTCAGCAAGCATTAAGAGCACTCACAGAAGAAATAATAGCATGTAGGAAAACCTTTGTCAGAAACCTCTAAAAGCTGACTGTGTGGCTTAGTAGTAGAGTGCTAACCTATCAAGGATGAAGGCCTGGGTTAGATTCCTCAATACTACGTGAAAAGAGCAAGCCAGAAGCAGCACTGTGGTCCAAATGGTAGAGTGCTAACCTTGAGCAAAAGTAGCTCAGTCCCTGAGTTCAAGCCTAAGGATGAGAGAGAGAGAGAGAGAGAGAGAGAGAGAGAGAGAGAGAGAGAGAGAGAGAGAGAGAGAGAGAGAGAGAAAGAAAGAGAGAGAGAGAAAGAGAGAGAGAGAGAGAGGAAGAGAGAGAAAGAGAGAGACAGAGAGAGACAGAAAGAGAGAGAGAAAAAGAGAAAAGAGACAGAAAGTGAGAGAAACAGGAACTTCTAAATTGTACAGAGGTACAGAAGGAGACAGAAACTAATTTCTAAACTTTACAGTCTCTATTTCCTTACAAATTCGTCTATGTCATTCTTTCTGACAGAAGCACAGAATTCCATTGTGTAAAAATACCATATTTGATCTACTCATCAACTGACGGGCATCTGGGTTGGTTCCATACCTTTGCTATAGTAAATAGTGCTGTGATAAATGTTATTGTTCCAGTGAATTTAGTATGTCCTATCTGGACGATTGGCAAGTAGTGAAATTGCTGGATCACAGGGGAGCTCTATGTTTAGTCTTTTTGGGATACTGCCATAGTGCTTTCCATAGTGGTTGAACGAGTTTGCAATCCCACCACAGTGTAATAGTGATCCCTCCTGGCCACATCCCCTCCAGCATAAGTTATTAGATTTCTGGATCTTGGCCATTCTAACTGGAGTGAGGAGGAAAAGGGAAAGAGGAACTGAAACTTTCTCTCCTTACAGATGACATGATTCTGTATTTAAAGAACCCTATAGTCTCTACTCCGAAGCTGCTTGAGCTGATATAAAACTTTGGAAAGGTAGCAGGGTATAAAATTAACGTTCAATGTCAACTGCCTTCTTATATGCCAAGAAACGAGAGGAATGAGGCAAGAATCAGGATAGCAACTCATTTTGCTATCAAAGAAAATAAAATACCTAGGAATTAACTTAGAATTTAAAGCACCTTTTTGATGGAACTATCAACCCTGGAGAAGGAAATTAACGCAGAACTGAGGAAATGCAAAAACCTATGCTCCTGGTTTAGAAGGAGTAATATTGTAAAAATGGCAATCTTCAATCAATATCCCAATGTCATTCTTTAAAGAAACAGAAGAGGAAATCCAAAATTTCACTTGGAATAATAAAAGACCCCTTATAGTCTGTCTTCTTGCATGATACATAATGTTTAATCTCACCTTCTCCACCAAAATCTCACCTTTCTCATTGAGACATAGGTGGCCCTGTTTACTAGCAGCAAAGGCTCAAACGCGCAGTTTCAGGTGTCACCACTGCCTCTGTTACTGGGTAGATCCAACTCTGTCATCGATTCTGAGGTCTGCTCTGGGAGTCTTGGTCACAAGTTGTTCTGTGGCACCTGCTGCCAGCCTGTGCCTATTTGCTTCCTTTTCCTCCAGCAGCCTACAACAGGGAATGAAGTTCAGGAGCTGATGCTCTCCTTCATATGCAGGGCAGGATGAGCCCAACCCTCCCTCAACTTCCTCTTCCAATTTTTGGGAAAAAATGTGCTGGCAGAAGTCCTCAGGTTTGGCGCATGGCTGATCCACACTTTTAATCCAGGCTGGTCAGGAGGCTGAGATCTGAGTATGGAAGTTCTAAGTCACCCAGAACAGGAAAGTCTGATAGATTCTTACTACCAAAAATAAAAACAGCTGGGAATGGAATTTGGGCTCAAGTGGTAAAGGGCTAGTCTTGAGTACAAATGCTTAGTGCCCAGGCCCTGAGTTCAGGCTCCAGCACTGCCAACAACCTCACTTTAGTGAGATTTTAGCTTTATCCATGTAGGCACATCTCACTGGAATCTTTGCTGGTAGAGATAGTCTTCATAATTTTGTCTCAAGGTAAA
Organism: Megascapheus bottae; assembly: GCA_024803745.1. Taxonomy (NCBI): domain Eukaryota; kingdom Metazoa; phylum Chordata; class Mammalia; order Rodentia; family Geomyidae; genus Megascapheus; species Megascapheus bottae. The sequence goes on along the minus strand of JANJXV010000052.1, from coordinate 3,590,515 downwards.
GGTCCTCCTGGGGTAGTAGACAAAAGGTGTCATGGAGAGAGGAGCCCCACTTGCTCCAGGTTTGAAGATGGCATAGGTCAAGCCAGCATGGAGTTGGCACATCAGTCTTTTTCCTAGCACCACCTACCAGTGAATGTCAAATGACAGTGATTGTTGTGGGATTGTGTGATTGAAGTGCCCCATTAAGGGCAGTGTTAGCACATCCAAACTTGGATACCAGGAATGCTGAAATCTCAAAGCTAAGATTTCTGTTGGCTACAGAAATGCTGGTGTGTCTGTTATTCACTAAAAGTTCAGGTGCAAAGATTCTGAATCTTGATGCCATGTGTTTATTCCATTTAGTAAAATTATTTTAATGCACTGTATAAGTTAAAACATTTGATAAGAGTCAGGGGTAGTGAAAACATTGTCCTTGAATTCAGGTGTCTGGCAGGGTAATGGGGGGGGTGTTGGTGGCTGGTACTATGAAGCTGGAGCTGCTATCAAACCATGGATCATGTTCCTCTTTGTCTGGGAGAAATGACTCCAAAGATGAAATTTGAATGGTGAGGAAAAGATGATGATGTACTCAGGAAATTTCTCCTAAACAAATGCTCATGTGGAAGTGTGATGGGGGCTGGGCATGTCTGAGGCAGAGCTTAAGGGGGCTTCTCATGGCGTTGAGAACATTCCTTGCGACTTCACGCATGCAGCAGGGTGTTTTAGATGACCATTGTGAGATGGATGGAATAAGACTGTAGACAAGATGAATGCTGGGATCCTGCAATGCTCTTGCATGAGTGGCTGGTGGCTCACCTGAAAGAACTAGTTATGTCTAAAAAAGAAATCAGGAATTTGTTTTGATTAGATAATACCTGTAATCCGAGGCATATTCAGGATCCTGATCTTAGTATTGTGGTTTAAAACCAACCCAGCAAAGGGAAAAATGCATGAGACTCATACTCCCAGTTTAGAGCAAGAACAAAGATTGAAGTAGAGCTGTGGCTCAAGAGCTAGAGTGCTACCTTGAGCAAAGAACAGCTACGAAAAAGGTCCAGGTTTTGAGTTCAAGGCCAGGAATGAAAGAAGGAAGGTAAAAAAAGAGAAGTATGTGAGGAAGGGAAATATATAAAAGAAAAAGAGAAGGAAGTAGAAATTTAAAACTAGAGAATATTTAAAAGTCATCAGTCCTTCTAAGAAAAGTGTTGGAGTATGGGTTCTATATGTGGTGAACTGGAAGCCCAGCAGTGACTTGTTAACCAAAGAGTCACCATGATGAGCAAAGGATAGAAATCTGCATGAGCCTCTTAGCGGATGGAGTCACAGAAGAGAACCTCAGCTCCCATCCCATAGTTAGAAGTATATAGAGATGGGGAAGTTGGCATCACCTTGATGTCATTGTGTCCATGGAGACTGTAAGCCATGGCTCTGTGAAAGCACAATGTTCTGGTTACTGAGCTGAGAGGCTGAGGAGAGCCAAGTCCTGGCCATGAAGAAATCAGAGTGGCAGCAGAGCCATTCTGCTGCAGTGTGTGCCTGCTTGGCTGTTCTTATTCTGTGGTGGATCAGGCCGGAGCGGGTGATAGTAACTGTTTTGTGGTCACAAGCCCTTCACCAAGAGCTTCCTCTGGGATCTTCATAAGCTAGAGGGTGGCTGTTAGTGGGATGTGTGTGGGGTGGCAGTGACAGAGGAATGGACGCATGGCAAGGTGGGTGAAGAGATGAGAGGAATGATGAGAGCCCAGTTCATTGGTTTCCAAGGTTAATGGGTGGGAGGTAGAGAGGCATGATGGAGGAATGATGGAGGCAGGGGAAGGTGCTGACAGATTGAGGCCATCTGTAGTGCCAGCCTGGCCATCATCTGAAGCCCATAGGCAGCTTCCTGATCCTTCACTTAGTCCTGCTCCTTGTGGAGGGAATGTCACGTGTACCCAGAGCTAGGGGTGGGGCAATGTTAGTAGCACCTGGAGAACCATTGGCCTCTACCTGGGTGGGGGGTGGTTATGGCTCCCATGCTGGGTGGCCTGATAGCTATGGAACAGATCTCTCCTTAGCTACCACAGTCAGTGGCTGCTCTCCATCTAGGGTTAGGGCACCTGCTCAGCCATCAGGACACCCCATGCAGGACAGAGGCCTACAATTCAGATGGCAGCACAGGGGTGAAGATGATCTCACCGTAGCCCTAGTTACATGGCTGTCCCTGCATGCAGGACAGGATGAGCTGGGGGAAGATGTTCTCTGTGTTTTTCCGCAGCCTATCCCGGCCTCTTCTTGTGTCTGATTAGACCAAGAGAGTACCAGGTTCCCTCTCATAGTCCTGGTTCTTTTTCTTTTACAGTCATGAGGCTTGAACTCAGGTCCTGGGTACTGTCCCTGAGCTCTTTTGCTCAAGGTTGATGCTCTACCATTTGAACCATAGTGCCATTTCCAGCTTTTCCTTTTCATGTGGATCTCTGATATGTCCAGTGCTGTGCCTGCAGGGAGGCACTCACCCCACAGACAGAGCCACCTCTGCCGTGACTGTGACTGCCCACAACCCTCACACCCACTCCTTGCACACCCCTCGACTCCAGTTTTAGCTCCTCTTGGACTGGGTGTCCAGCCTACCCCTTCCTACACTCACAAAGGGTCTACAATTGTCTTCCCAGGGTCCTTTCTTCTGCCAGCCAGAGTACAGACTGTGCACATCTTGACCATCACAGAGCTCAAAGCAAAGGCTGAGATGCAGAAGGGGGTGACCCAGTAGCTGCACAGGGCCCATGGATCATCCTGTGCATCCCCCAGCCTGTGACCTCCCCCACCCCCTTGGCAGGGAAGCTCCATGCCCACATCCTGATCGCTGGTCCCCTCCAATTCCATTCTCCCTTGGATTTTGCAGACTGTCTACCATCAGGATCTAAAATTCTATTCATCACTTTATGTCCTTATCACTGATTTGCTACTTGGGCAGGATCTCCCCGTGCCTGGAGAGTGGGCATGTCATGTACTCTCTGTGGAGAAGTTGCCCCAGGAGAAGAAATATGCACTTCATGTGAGTGTTGGACAGGGCAGGAGGGCTCCCTAGGATCAGAAACCACAGGAGGGGTGCAGATGGGGGAATGCTAGGGGCCCCAGGGGACAGTGGGAGTTAGGGCACAGTTGGTTCCTTCTGCAGGGTTGACACCGCTTCACAAACCCAACAGAATGAGGTTCACATTACAGATGTCAGAGACAGTGCAGATTGCCAATGGGCGCAGGGGTCACTGTCACCCCCAGATGCTGGCTGCATGCTGGGATGCACGCAGAGATGTTCTCAAGATCAGGTAATGAGGATGTTGCAGGGTGTAACCATTCTTTTCAGATGGCTCTCTAGCTCTCTTGAGCTTCATCTCTATCTTTGGCTTTTTCTTGGCAATTAACTGGAAATGAGAGTTTCATGGACTTTCCTTTCTGGACTGGCTTCAAACAGAAGCTATGCACAGTTTTCAAACCATTCCCTACTGTAGAAGGGAAGCTTGATCTGGTGCTTAACTGGGTTGCACTTTGGCTCCGTTTGCTATGCCTCACGGGAGGGGGCTCATCATTTGTAGACTAAGATCTCATGACCTTCAAAGCCAAATGCTACCTGAAAGTTCAGGGTCCCAGCCTATGTGTTGGGCCGGGGTGAATACATTCACTGTTATGCTGGGTCATCAACCCATGTTTTAAGCTGGAAATAGGCAGTGCCACATTTGATAAGAACATCTGCCAGAGATTGTCACCTCATGAAAGCAGATTCTAAATTTGTATTCCATTTCCTGTGGTGGAGAAATCCCCTCCAACTTAGACAGGCTCACATCCACCTGCAGGTCACACTCCTAATGCACCCTTGAGTGTCCTCATGGTATTGGGATCTAAGTTTGTAGGGAATGCTGCTTTAGTCCATGAATTAGCTGGACAAGTGATGACAAAAGTGTTGTGGATTAATATGAGAACAATTTAAGAAGCCCTGGAGGAGCATCAACCTGACCCTCTGTGGTGCTATAAATCTGATAGGATGTTCCAGACTGAGAAACAATCACATGGCTTTGTGTTTGGCATCCAGACAAGTGAGTGCATGTCTTAGCTGTCAGCCAATACAGAGGAGGACATGAATAAGTGGGTGGAAAGCATCTGTCAGACCCCTGTCTGGGGGCAGGTGGAGAGAACATAGGAAGGTAGATACCATGGCTGTGGTGGGGCCAAAAAAAGGGTAAAAGAGGCAAAGGAACCAGGTACTGGTAGCTCAAGACTGTCATCCTAGCTACTCAGGAGTTTGAGATCTGAGGATCACAATTCAAAGCCAGCCCAGGACAGAAACTCCATGAGACTCTTATCTGCAATAAACTACTGAATGCAAGAAGCTCAAGCTCAGTGACAGCATCCAGGCCTAGCGTTCAAAACCGAGGACTGGCAGAAAAAAGTATCAAAGGACAAGAAGCTGGCCAAAAGTTAGAGGGACTCTATCTTGACAAACAATACAATGGTAAGTTGTACTCAGAAGACTTGCACAAAATCTGGAAATGCCTGAGACCTATCTATCTATGTTTCCTGTTTGTCTAAATACATATGTTTATGCATTAATATATTAGTATAGAGAGACAGATCAATACATATGACTATACATATATACATAGCCAGACACTTATGGGTGGGTGGTATACTGTGTGAGAGTTTGTGTTTGTGTTTTGTGGATGGCTATCTCTGTTTAAGAAAGATAGAAAATATGTAAATATCTTTAAAAAACTTGAAAAAAATATAGAGAGACATAAGCTCTTGAGGGAATCTGAAATGACAAGATTATTCACAGGCACGTTTATCCTTATGGATTCCTCAGCAAGTTTTAATTTTTTTCATTATTTTCTTTCTTTTTTTGAACCAGTGCTAAGGATTTCTCTCAGGGACCAGGTGCTGCCAATTACTAATTTTCTCATGGCTGGTACAAGAGGAACTGAGCCACAGTTCCACTTTTGCCTTATTTATTCGTGCTTAAGTGAAGATAAAGATTTCTATCAGTGACTTTCTTTCAGGGGCTGGATTCTAACGAGGGTCCCCAGACCTCAGGCTTCTCTATAGCTACAATTAACAATATGAGAACCCAGCACTGGGTTCCAATGCACAGGGCAAGAAATTGAGTGAATCTCTCAACTCCAATTAGCTATAATAAGCTAGAAGTGAAAGACCAATACCTTTGAGGAAAAGATGCTGAGGGTTATCACACAGGCCCTATGAGTAAGCCCTAAACCCTGTACACATGTGTGCATGCACACATTGGCAGATACACACACATGCACACACACAATATTTCAGGCAATATTGTATTTTGAATTAATATCCAAAGATTGCACAAGAGGATAGCAAGTAATAAAATCTGTTTTTCTTGTCTACATTGAGGGAAAGGGATAAGTCACAAGATGCAGAAGCGAAGAATTCAGAGGCAAATGCTGTGAGTGAATAACTTGTAAAAAGCACATTTCTTTTCTTTTGTTTTTTCTGCCATTCCTGGGGCTTGAACTCAGGGCCTGAGCACTGCTCTTGGCTTTTCCCAAGTCTAGCCCTCTGCCACTTGAGCCACATTGCCATATGGATTTTTATATCTGTGTGATATTAAGGACTCAAACCTAGATCTTCATGGATGCTAGGCAAGCACTCTACCACTGGGCCAAAGTCTAAACCCTGATTAAGTATTTATAAATAGTCATCATCTTCATATCAAAATATCCTTTCTCCTACAAAGAATGAACACTTATCTATGTATGTAAGACTTTTTTTATGTCACCAATGCTTCTGTGATTTTCCCACTTGCATTTTTACAGATGACACCACAGATATTCATCAGGAAGAAAAATAGATTAGGATACAGAAACCTAACAACGTCCTAGTAGATTGAAGTGAAAAATATGTGCAAGATGGCCTGGGTCTTTCATCTATTTGTAGAGTGCTTGGCTATCACACAAAAAGAGTCCGGTTTGATTCTGCAGTACCATATACATAGAAAACTCTGGAAGTGGTGCTGTGGCTTGGTGGGACAGCTATAGCCTAAAGAAAGCCTAAGAACAATGGTCAGGCTCTGAGGTCAAGTCCCAGGACTAGCAAAAAAAATGTGCAAGAGGCAAAATGCAAGCTGAGAAGGCACTGTGAAGCAAAATGTCTTGTGAAGTCTAAGGGGAATAGTGACAGTTAAGTTTGGATCTTACCTAAGAAAGGCTCCTTGAGCCTGAGACCAGGCTAGCACTTACGCCTAGTTAATGACTTGGGATTTGAACAAAAAGGTGTGCTGTTTACTACATCCATATGTGAGGTGGGAAGGGAGATTCAGCCTCCAGTATGTCTTTGGGGAGGTGTTCTGTGAGCAAGGAGCTTTGGTCATTGGGCCTTGAAAGGTGACCCTACCTCCCTCACAATGGAACAGAATGTGGAACCCTGGTAACCAAGCCACTGTATATGACAACCAGCTCAAGTCAGCTCCCTTGGCCTGTGGCTCAGGAGGAAGAAAGATGTTGCTGTGCTGTTGCCAAAAGTCAGAAGTCTCGGATCTCAGGCATGAGAGATATGGATGTCTCACTTGAAGAAGTAGATGCTGGATCAGGGCCAAGACAAAATTCCAGTATATCAGGCATTTCTCTAGGAAGAAAGCCAGGAAACTCCAGGGAAACTCAGATGAGGTATATTGAGAGGAAACCTATTTGAACCCATCATCCTGCCCACAAACTACAACCTTCTTGTGTTCTTTCAAGTGACTATACTGAGATTAGAGTGTGTCATTTCCAATCTACTCTATACCAATTCCTCAGTGTGAAGTGTGGTCCCATTCCTACATTTGAAATATCCACTGTTTTGCCAATACAGTGTGATGGTAAGTCAGCTCAGACTCTGAATGAGCCTTGTAACCTATGGATCCTGGAGGAAGGCCTGTTGGAGATGCTGCTGACAAAGCTGATCCCTGCCTACCAGAAAGGTGATCTCTTTTATGTGGGAAACTTCCTGCACAATTTCAAATAGTGGAGGACAATGTAGTAGTTGCTGGAAATTCTCTTGAAAAAGTGAGTGTTCCCCCTCCAAACCCATGTTTGCTCACCACTCCTGGCCAAGCCTTGGAATACTTGGCTCCTCTCTGAGCCTGTTTGTTTCACTGGGGTGTTCACAGGGGAGCTAAGCATGATACAAGTGCACAAACTACTCTATTATGACTGGGACACCATGCCATTTCATTTCCCTCACAAGCTACTGGAGTCTCAACAGTGTGCTTACTGAGAAGTTGGATTTCAGGCATGAGTAAATGGCTCCCAACTGCAGCCCTCACCTAGGTGACATCCTAGGAAATCCCATTTCCCAGTAAGAAATGAGGTGTCAGTACTAATGGCGGAGGCCTGTGAAATACTGGAGTCAGAGGAAAAGCTGGGGGCTGAATCACTTTTGAGCCATCAGGGAGGGATTGTGATAGCTTTGCCTGTTAGAACCTGAAAGCATTTACATTTTGGTGTGTGGTCCAGTGCTGACACTTGAAACTGAACCCAGGTCTAAATGCCATCCGTTTGGTGTTCAAAAATTAGCACTGTACCATTTGAGTCATAGGTCAAGTTCTGGCTTTTTGCTGCCTAATTGAAGATAAGTGCCTTTAGACTTTTACTGACTAGACTGGCTTTCCACTGTGATCTTCAGAGCTCAGCCTACTGGGTGGCTAAGATTAGAGCAATGAGCATTTAGTTCTTTATGTAGAGCATTCACTTATTGATTTATTTAGAGCATTTACTTAGTTAATTTAAGGTGCGTTTACTTTGGACAGATGCATAGAGGCCTCTCTCAGAAGCTTCTGGAAGTGGGGTGTAAAAGTCATCCTGTTCTCGAGTGTCTCTTACCCCCCTCCCAGCACATAAGTGCACATCTCTGCAGGACAGCCACAGCATTAGAATCCTGCAAGAAAGGGGCTTTGGTAAAAGGCTCATGATGGAGAGAGAAGGCTCTCACTTTCCTTGTACCGAATGTGCCCACAGCATCATGTGTTCCATCTATACGATGTGAATGGACTTCTACCCGAGTGATTTCTACGAGTTCAAGAACTGCCACACCCTGACAAAGCTCTATATGAGGCTCCACATGCCGGCTTTGGACCTGCTCTTCTAAACACATACTTTTTGACCAGCTGGAGGAATATGTGACCAGTAAGACCAAGAAAAAGTAGAAGTCCTGGTGTGGGTGCCTCAGAACCTGTGAGTAGGAAGCCCATGTGGTCTAGATATTGGTTGGCCCTTACTTCTACAGAGCTTGGCAAAATGCCCTTTATGGGTGGTGTCAGCCAGGTAATGTCTGTCCTCTGAAAGGACTCGGGAATAAGCACTCATTAGAAAGACCCTACACCTCCTCAGTGTTCAGTCCAAACTCCAGTTCTACAGGTTCCTCCATTAGATCCTCATGGAAGTTGAGTGACACTTCAACTTGCAGAGTCCACTCTGTCCACTCTGTACCTATTTCCATTCTTAGGTTTGGGTCATCGTGTAAGAGCTTATCCTGAACTCCGGATGAAAAACCCACCAATGGAGCTGGTGACTGATGGAGACTGAGAATCATCACTGCACTCCAGAAACCATGGGCCTTCTGTAGAAATTACCAAACAGGTTTAGAGTCCTATGGATATACCTTTTGCTCTGAACCCCATGTGTGACACAGTTGAACCTGCAGATACTATGGAGGAAGAAAAAGAGCAGCCAGATTTCCTTCCGTTTCCTTTCACACTCCACCCAGAGTCAGTCCATCTGAGTCAGAGTAACACTCCACTTATTGTGCAAGCTGAAGGGGCACACGCTGGGCTCATGGAAAATGTCCCCATGGGAAGCAGCAAGTGTACTCTCAATACTGGATTCATTGGAGGAAAATGAATCCATCCTCACAGAATATCCAGACCCATCCATCTCACTAAAAGAGACTCAATCTCCATTCGACAAACCAGAATCCATCCCCCTCTTAACTCAGGAAGGACATTCTGTTTCTCATGAGGAAGGAGACCCTTCTGAGGACTCGGAAGTAGAATTACTGTCTGAAGGCAACTTGGAGGCCAGTCTGGATTTAGAGCTTCCCTGTCCCCTTCCTAAAAAGACATCTCTTTATCTTGCTCTCATGATTCTTGTCAAGTATTCATTGTATTTACTTTGCTAACTATTAAACTCTCATTGTTAATATTATGGTGTGCAGTTCTTCAGTGCTTATTATACTGTGTTTTATTTTCCACTTATAATGTGAGACCTCAGACACATAGGTCCTGGGTGGGCCAAAAACCAGACAGGTCTGGTCCCATAGAAGACAACCTTACTGGATATACAGGGAACTATGAAATGCATGGAATCACCAGGAATCCAGGCCAGGCCTCCATGGAAAGACAAGTCAGCTACCAAAGCTTAAGGACAGAGCAGATGCCTGGAAATGTGTTTTGTCAATCGGGAGAAGTGCCAGAGTAACTGTAATATTATGTGGGACTCTGTTCTGTGAGTTCAAGTCTGATTATATATCCATTGTGCTTTGTACAAATATTTAAGAAAATTAAAACTCCACAATAGCATCAAAAATCTACTTTGGCTTTTAATGTTGCCTAGTTGTAGAGTGCTCGCCTAGTATACAAGAAGACCTTGATTCAATTCTTCGACACTGCATACACAGAAAAAGCAGATGGGGCACTGTTGCTCAGGTGTAAGAGTGCCACCCTTGAACAAATGTGGCCAAGGACAGTTCCTGGTTCCCCAGGTCAAGCCCAGGACTAGCCAAACAAGAAATCATACCATTTTCCACACATTTGGAAATAAATCTGTTTTATCTAACCCTACTTCTTTTTTGCCAGTCCAGGGTGTGTGCCACCAAGCCAAACTACTGGCCCCCAACCTTACTATTTTTAATCATTTAATTTTTTTACATAATCATATTTCATGCTGTCTGTATTAATACCATCAACAGTATGCTTAGTGTAATAATGTTAAAGGTAAAACATAAGAAATTAATAACTAAAATTCCTTTTATATTAGTTTTATGGCATTACTACAATTTTATGAGAAAAATTACTTAGAATGTTTATTTTAGAGTTCAAGTAATCCATTTTGATAAATATATCAACCTACATCATTTATTTGAACACATTTTAAACTATTTTTTTCAGGAATGAAAATACATATATATTTGTTGTAAATGAAATTTATGACTTGGGGGGAAGGAAAGAGAAAATGGGGGAGGGGGTAACAGTGTTTACAAGAAATGTACTCATTACATATGTAACAGCAATCTCTTTGTATATCACCTTGAACAACAAATTTTTTGAAAAGTACAATAAGTTTAAATGTCTACTTTGGGCAGAATTTTTTTGCCAGTACTGGGCTTAGACTCAGGACCTGAGCACGATCCTTTTTTTTGTTTTTGTTTATTCTTAAGGCACAAGTTCTATCACATGTGCCACAGCACCACTTTTATCTTTTTTTATCAATGTTGTGCTGAGGAATTGAACTTGGGTCTTCATTCATGCTCGGCAAGAACGCTTCCACTAGGCTTAACTTATGGCCCCAGTGGGAAGGAAGTTTTCCATAAAATATGTAGGAAATATGTACACTAAGGAAAAGCCATCAAAAATAGAAGAAAAATTATATACTTAGATAACAACATGCCAGTATTATGGCAGATCTCTGTAATTCTAGCTTCAAGAGTGGCCTATTTGGACCGGGAGTTGGCTGGCTGAAGTAAAGTGCTATCCTTGAGCAAGCCCTAGGATAGTGCTCTGGCCATGAGTTGAAGCCATAGGACATGCAAAAAATAATAATTTAATGCCCGTGACTGGTGGCTCACCCTGGTAATCCTAGCTACCCTGGAGGATCGAGGTTCAAAGACGGCCCAGGCATAAAAATCTGTGAGAATCTTATTTCCAAATAATCCAGAAAATTCAAAATGAAAATGTGCCTCAAGTGGTAGAGCTCTTGCCTTGAGCTGAAGAGCTTAAGGTAAACATCCAGGCCCAGAGTTCAAGCCCCATGAGTGAAAAAAAGAAAAAGAAAAAGAAAGCCCTTATCTAAGGCTGGAGTGCACACTAGTGGCAGTTTGCTTGCCTAGTATGCACAAAGCCCTGTGTTCAATTACTCTGTACCACTTACACCAAAAAAAAGCTGGAAATGATCTCAGAAGGTTGGGTTCTGAGGATCACAGTTCAAAGCCAGGCCAGACACTAAAGTGCATGAAACTGTTACTTCCACTTAAGCACCAGAAAACCAGAAGTGACACTGTGGCTCATGGTGTTTAAGGTTGTAGCCTTGAGCTGAAGAGCCCAGGGACACTGCCCAGGTGCACAATTAAAGTCTTACAACCAAAAGAGAGAGAGAGAGAGAGAGAGAGAGAGAGAGAGAGAGAGAGAGAGAGAGAGAGAGACAGAGAGAGAGAGAGAGACAGAGAGAGACAAAGACAGAGAGACAGAGACAGAGAGAGAGACAGAGAGACAGAGAGACAGACAGGCAGACAGACAGAGACAGACAGACAGAGAGACAGAGACAGAGACATCAAACAGTCAGGCACTGCTGGCTGAAGCGTGTAATTCTACCTACTATGGAGGCTGAGATGGGAGGATCTTGGTTCAAAGCCCAAAGCCAGCCTGGACACATATGTTTGACTACCAGAAACCAAAAATGGAGCTGTAGAGGAAGAGCGCTAGCCTTGAGCTGAAGAGGTCAGGGACAGTCCAGGCCCAAAGTCCAAGCAACATGACGAATCAATAATAAAAAAAGAAGATAGCTAATAGTATTGATGAATAATTTTGGGCTGGGAGTTTGGCCTAGTGGTAGAGAGCTTGCCTAGCATGCACGAAGACCTGGGTTCAATTCCTCAATATCACATACATAGAAAAATGCTGGAAGTGGTGCTGAGGCTGAAGTGGTAGAGCCCTAGCCTTGAGAAAATATAAGGACAGTGCTCAGTCCCTGAGTTCAAGCCCAGGACTGGCCAAATCAAAAGTAGTAGAGCACTGGCATTGAACTGAAGATCTGAGGAACAGCCCAGGCACAGAGTTCAAGCACCGCAAACAACAACAACAAAATCTATGAAATGGCAGTGGTGGTTTTAAGCTAAGCAAAAATAGAGTAGAAATTGGTAAAATACATATTTGTGTGTAAGCAAAATAGCCAGACTTATGCATTAGAACAGGATAGCAACTTGAAAAAAAAATTTGTTTTCCATCTCACTAGGTCCTGTCTCTTAATTTATTCAAGTAAGTAAAATGCTGGGTTTTATAATCATTGCTCTGAATATTAGAAAATCATAATATCTCTCATTAACCAACAAAGACCAGGAACTGGGGCTTCGTTGAAATGGCAGAGTATCAGGCAAGAGAAGAAAAAATTGAAATAAGAACTTGAAGTTCTTGATCCAGAACCTGCATAGTAACAGAGCAGCAGCCTGGTGATGGTACCTCACACCTATAATCTTAGCTACTCAGGAGGCTAAGATCTGAGAATCAAAGTTTAAAGCCAGCCAAAGTACCCAGTTAACTGCCAGAAAAACCAGAAGTGGCACTGTGGCTCACAGATTAAAGCACTAGCCTTGAGCTGAAGAGCTCAGGGACAGTGCCCAGGCCCAGAGTTCAAGCCCCACAATTGACAAAAATCAAACAAGCAAACAAAACTCACAAAGAAGCCTGCAGACCACAGTGGTTCTGCTGAGTCTCTTCTCTATGGGGATCAGGAAACATTTCACTTTTTCTGTCTCTTCCCATCTCAACATTCATACTAAAATAAGACTGTGTTGAAAGTTTCAATTTATAAAAATGTTTTTCATGAAGCACCCTGAAATATTCATCGCTTATATCTCAGTTGAAGATAGTTGATTTGGGGCTGCATTGGTAGAGTGCTAGCCTTGAGCAGAAAAGGTCAGGGATAGAGCTGAAGCACTCAGTTGAAGACCCAGTGCCAACACACAAAAGAAATTATGCACTTTATACATATTTTCTAATTTCTTAATGAATTTTTCAGTCTGTATAAATATAGGGTACATTCCTTGTTACTTAAGTAAGATTGCTCTTTTTTTTCTTTTTGCCAGTCCTACGGCTTGGACTCAGGGCCTAGACATTTTCATTGGACTCGCTTGCCCAAGGTGAGTGCTCTGCCTCTTGAAACACAGCGCCACTTCTAGCTTTTTTCTGAATATGCGGTACCGGTGAATAGAACCTAGGTCTTCATGCATTCTAGGTGAGCACTCTACCATTAGGCTACATTCCCAGGCAGTGAGATTCCTCTTACAGTCATTGTATGTTCACAGAGTTTGATCTCACACACTGTAGGGCCCTGGTTGGCTTTGACCTGTGATCCTAAGCCCTGAGCCTCCTAAGTAGCTGAAATTAAGTTGTGAGCCAGCATGATGGCTTCCATTCTTTTTTCTACAAAAATATATGTAGTTATCTAAAATATATCTATAGCTGAAAAAAATGAATCTCTCCCAAACAAATCTTCAAAGAAACAACCATCCTATTAAAAGGTGGGCTAAAGACTGAAAAGAGTATTCTCTGAAGAAAAAATTAAAATGGGCTTTAGACACATGAAGAAATGCTCCATATCTCTAGCAATAAGGGAAATGAAAATCAAAACAACTTTGAGATTCCACCTGACTCCAGTCAGAATGGCCATTATCAAAAAATCTAATAAGAGATACTGGTGGGGAAGTGACCAGGTGGGATCACACCTACATTGTTGGTGTGAGTGTAAACTCGTTCAACCACTAGGGAAAGCAGTGTGGTGGTTCCTCAAAAGACTGAACATAGAGCTCCCCTATGATCCAGCAAATCCACTACTTGGCATCTACCCAATTGTCCAGAAAAAAGGACATACTAAAGCCACTACCACAATGATGCTCATTGCAGCACTATTTACCATAGCAAAGATATGAAACCAACCCAGATGCCACTCAGTAGATGACTGAATCAAGAAGATGTGGTGCTTATACACAATGGAATGCTATGCTGCCATCAGAAGGAATGACATCGCCCCATTTGTAAGGAAATGGAAAGACTTGGAAAAATTCATATTAAGTGAAGCAGCCAGACCCAAAGAAACATAAGCTCAATGGTTTCCCTCATTTGTAATAATTAGTTCACATCTAGGACTCTCCTAGCAGAGGATTACAATAACTCAAAAACCTAGGTATATAAGGTCATATAGGATGAGACTAAATGAAAGGATCTCTAGGATATGGGAACAAGAGCTATATCTTGTGTCATCGTTACTCTTAACCTTGTGTGATTTTTGTCCTTAATCTACTATGTTATTTCTTATCTCTTATTTTGCCCTTTGGTTAATGTCAGATTGTTACTGTATCTGATTTTTCCCTGGCATATTGTATATATGTTTATTTGTTTATGTCAAATAGGAAAGGGAAGGGGGGAAACAAGATGATTGGGAAGGGGAGGGGAGAGGGAACTGGGGACAAAAACATGTGGAGTGGAATAAATGTGTGAGAAGTAATGCAGTCCACTACCTGTAAATGTAATCGTAACCCCTCTATACATTACCCTGAAAATAAAAAAGAGACTATAAAAATATCTGTAGAAAATGAGGTTGGATGATGGAAACAACCAGATGCCCTACTACAAAAAATGTGATACACACACACACACACACACACACACACACACACACACACACACACAAACGCACACACACACAATGGAATGATACATAGCCAACCGACAAGATAAAATAATGGCATTCTCGGGGAAGTGGATGAAAAGGAAAAAAATCATATTAAGTGAAGTAAGCCAAACTCAAAGGAACATAGGCCCAAGAGTCTCCCTCATTTGTCAAATTCAGTAGAAACCTTGGGCTCTGCTACCAGAGATTTACAGTAGAACAAAATCTAGAGACATCGTGACAAATAGTATGACACTAAATGTAAGGACCTCCAAGATAAAGAAACAAAACTCATATAATGAGTGATTGTTGTCCTTAATGAACTATGTGATCTCTTATCTCTTTTGCTATCCCTTGGTTATATCATATTGTTACAATATTTCACCTTGTTTTCTGACATATTTCATATGTGCCTAATTGGTTATTTGAAATTGGATAGGGAAGGGGGGAAATGAACATGAATGGGGGTAGGGGAAGGGAAATGGGGACCATATCATTACATGGGGTATCAAAGTTTGAGAAGTAATGCACGTTCTATCTGGTGAATATAATGTAACCCTTCTATAAATTACAATAAATCTAAATACATAAAAAGAAGATCTGCACAGAAAAAAATAATAATGGCATTTTTGGAGTAGTGGATGAAATTAGAGTGAATCCTGTTGAGTGAGATAAGTCAAGACCAAGGAACAAAAGGTACATGATATCCTTAATATATGGATATTAGTTTCAAACAGTAGTAGAGCGATGATTGAATAGTTGATACCCAAAGTTCTGGACATAATTTTGGAGATATAAACATAACTACATAGACATAAAAATCTAGGATAGACTATACACTCTATAGACATGTGTTTTATTATAGATTAATCTGTATCTATGACATACAAAGACTCAGCTTAATTTTTACTATATTCTAAAATCTATGTGCCAGTGATTGTATAGCGATTCCCTGCTTGAATAATTGTTGGTTAAACATGACATTTGAAATATGATGTAAAATTCAATGTTAATAAATTTTTTTAAAAAGAGGCTAGAGGTAAATACCACTAATGTACTTGCTCTAAGTGGTACAGAAATTTTCTTAATGAATCAAGGGTTTTTATTACATCTTTATGCAATTATTTTACTTCTGAGTGTTCTACACTCAATGATACTTCTGGAAAGATGATATAGCTGATTGTGTAGATGGTATGAAGACATACTGGCCTAAATGTAGAATAAAGCATTGGTAAGTGGCTGTTAGCTGTCCAGATTCTACTGGAATATGTGGAATGAATTTATTAAGCACAATGCAGGCTCTTAGTCAGATCAGGATCAAGATTATGTGGTTCCATCAGATGAATGAGGAAAGATCAGAAAAATCTACTAAGATATCCAGATATACTTTTTAAACTAAGGTATCTGGACTCCTTTTTTTTCTTTCTTGGTGGGGAGGTTGAACTTTGGACCTGGGCAAGGTCTCTTAGTTCTTTTTCCTCAAGGCTAATGCTGTACCAGTTTTAGCCACAACTCCACTTAGTTTTTGGGTGGATAAGTGGAGAGTAGAATCTTACAGTTTTTTTGTTTTCATTTTATTTGCTTGCAAAGGCTTTGAATCACCTTCTCCCTGGCTAGTAGAATGACAATTATGACCCTCCAGCGCCTGGCTAGTGATTATTTGAAACCTGGACTTTATTCCAAATCACATAACTGGTTCCTAGCAAAGTTTTGAAGCCTGACTTAAATGTGACAGATTTTTGTCACTTGGAGACACTCTGTGCTGAACGTTAGAAATCTACCAGCTGAGTCACAGTGGCACTTCCAGTTTTTTGTTTATGTGGTGCTGAGGAATGGAATCCAGGGTTTCATACATGCTAGGCAAGCTTCATTTTCAGCCCAAGGTTTTATGTTTTGTTTTTTCAGTGTTGTTGCTTCTAAGGTACTGTATGATGTTCTTTCATTTTCTTTGCTTTTTACCTCTTTTCTTCTTTTTCCCTTTAGTTTTATTCTCTGTAGTCACTGTGTTGAATTCGGGTACCCTGTGTCTTGTACATAGGTTTATGTGATTTGGGGAATGGAGAGGGTATAATAAAATGGTAAAAAAAAAAACAAAGGAAAAAGGGTGAACCAATTGAACAGTGATACTTGGAAGACACTAAACGGAAATGAACTGAACAATCTGGGTGGAGAGGGGGCTGAGGGTAGGAAAACAGAGAAAAATGAGGGAGGGGATAACAATTTTCTTAAGAAATATGTTCATTACTTATGTAACCGTATGCCAACTATATATTGACTTAACAAAATAAATTAACTTAAAAAATAATTTAGCCGGGTATGGTGGCTCACACTTGTAAATGTAGCTACTCAAGAGGCTGGGATCCAAGGATAGCAGTTCAAAGTCAGCCTGGGCACTGAAGTCCATGTGACTCTTATCTCCAATTAACCACCAGAAACCCAGAAGTGGCCCTATGGCTCAAGGGATAGGGCAGTAGTCTTGAGCTGAAAAGCTCAGTGACAAGACCCAGGTGCAGAATTGCAGTCCCATGACTTGAATGATGAATGATACTAGCCAGGCTCTGTGCGCTCACACTTGGAATCCTATCTACACAGAATCATGTTTGAATCCATCCCAAACAAATTGCATGATATTCTGATTTACAGTTCATTACCAAAAATCTGGAAGTGGAGCTGTGGATAAAGTGGTAGAACACTAGCCTGAAGCAAAAAAAAACTTTTAAGGACAGTTCCCAGGCCCTGGGTTCAAGTCCCAGGACTTGCATAAAACAACAAAATGTGACGCTGAGTCCTCCATCATTTGGTGTTATAGTTCAATATTCTTGATATGCGTCTTAGAAATTAAGTCCCTAGCAAATACTCTCCCCTGAAATTCTGCTTCATAGCTGATTCATAGAATTTCAGCATCATTACTATCACCTACCAGTTAGCATAGCAGTCTACTACTGAAAATTTGAAGAAAACTTTTGAGTAATCCTAATAAATCTGTGTATCATCTGCACACACATCAAATCAGCAGGAGCTATGTTCTACTATTATATAAATGTATTTAATCCCTTCTTGACTTAATGAGCCTTAAAGAGTAAAACATATGAAATAGTTATGAAACTAACAGTCACCATTCTTCTACCTAATATTGTAATATAAGTTTATAAATGCAAGGACTATTCTGAAGTGTGCAGAAGATAGCTTCTAATTATAATATTCTCATGAAGTATAGTTTTTAAGAAACATGTTGCTTGCTTTGGGAAAGCAAAGGCAAGGAAAAATGATATAAGTAAGTTCCCTATTTATCAGAAGGAAAATACTATTGGGTTTAGATCAACTTCATTCATTCCGTGCTGATGAAACAAATATTTGCAATTCCTGAGGCCAATCACTTCATTGTGATGCACAATCAGCCAGCTTAGATCAATCTTCCAAAAAAGGAAAGGAACAAATCAGAAGCAATTAAGGTTTCCAAAATGAACCAGGTGGTGGTGGCAGCTCACACTTGTAATTCTATCTACTCAAGGCCTGAAATCCAAGGATCTGGATTAAGTCTGTCTGGGATGAAGATATTACTGTCTGTAACATCATCTCTGTTATCACAGCCCAGCTGATACACTCTGCCCAACAGGTTCCAAACACCAAAGTCCATCTCCTATCTGAAATACTACCAAACGTACTCACATATTATTTCCTCTTTGGGAGATAGTTGAAACATGTACCAGAAACATTTCCCTGGCTTCAGAGTGGAAGTGGAAATATATACTCACTAGAATCCCATCTAGTAAATTACAGTCAATCATCGTTCCTCACATCTTGTTAGTTAAACTGAACAATGAGTGTTTGTATCAGAAGCAATGTGTATGAGCATACATGTTGTAAAAGTACTGTAATCCTAGCTACTCAAGATAAGCTGAGAACTGAGGATTCCAGTTCAAAATCAGCCACGCAATACATTCCATAAGATTTTTACCTCTAATTAACCAGCAAAAAACAGAGCGTTGAATTGTGCTTAAAATGCCACAGCCCTAAGCTTTCCATTAAAGTACTAGGGGGTAGCATTCAGGATGCCCACTCCCTCCACTCCTTTTTAACATAGTACTAGAATTCCTAGGCAGTGCAATAAGGCAAGAAGCAAGCATAAAGGGGATCCAAGTAGGGAAAGAGGAAATAAAACTATCCCTCTTTGCCGATGACAAGATTCTGTATTTAAAGAATCCTATAGACTCTACTCCCAAGCTCCTTGAGCTGATTCAAAGATTTGGAAGGGTAACAGGCCATAAAATGAACCCTCACAAATCAACTACCTTACTTTATGCCAACACTGAGAGGAACGAGGCAATAATCAGGAAAGAAATTCCTTTCACAGTAGCCTCAAAGAAAATAAAGTACCTAGCAATTAGCTTAACTGAGAATGTAAATGACCGTTTAGATGAAAACTTTAAAACCCTAAAAAAAGAAATAGAAGCAGAACTAAGGAAAGGGAAAAACCTCCCATGCTCCTGGATTGGAAGAATCAACATTGTGAAAATGACAATCTTGCCAAGGGCTATCTACAAATTCAATGTAATACCAATCAACATCCCAATGTCATTCTTTAAAGAAATAGAAGAGGCAATTCAAAATTTCATATGGAATAATAAAAGACCCCGTATAGCAAAAATACTTCTTAGCAGAAAGAACAGCGCTGGAGGAATTTCAATTCCAAACTTAAGACTCTATTACAGAGCTATAATTCTCAAAACAGCTTGGTACTGGCACAAGAACAGGCCTGAAGTCCATTGCAGTAGAACTGCGGACCCAGATATTAAACCACAGACCTATGGCCACATAATATTTGACCAGGGAGCCAAAAAATAGAATGGAAGAAAGATAGCCTCTTCAACAAGTTGTGCTGGCAGAACTGGTTAAACACCTGCAGAAAAATAAGTTGGATCCTTCTTTGTCCCCTTGCACTAGAATTAACTCCAAATGGATCAAAGACGTGGAGGTAAAAGCTGACACACTGAAAAGTTTATAGGAAGGAATAGGAGATACACTAGGCCTCCTTGGCACAGGTCGAAACTTTCTTAATAAGGACCAAGAATCACAACAAATCAGAGAAAGGCTGGATAAGTGGGACTGCATTAAACTGCAGAGCTTTTGTATGGTAACGGATATAGCTAGTAAACTAATCAGGAAGCCTACAGATTGGGAGAAGATCTTCACCACCCAAACAACGGACAAAGGCCTCATATCTAAAATATATTAACAACTCAAAAAATTGAATCACTCCAAAACTCACCTCCAAAGTAACACCCATCCCATTAAAAATGGGCCAAAGACTTAAGGGAGTCTTCTCTGAAGAAGAAACAAAATTGCCTATAGACACATGAAGAAATGCTCAACATCTCTGGTCATAAAAGAAATGCAAATCAAAACAACTCTAAGATTCCACCTCACTCCAGTTAGAATGGCCAGGATCAGGAAAATGAATGACAACAGATGCTGGAGGCGATGTGGCCAGGAGGGATCAGTACTACACTGTTGATGGGAGTGCAAACTCGTTCAACCACTATGGAAAGCAGTGCGGCAGTGCATCAAAACGCTAAACATACAACTCCCCTATGGCCCACCAATTCCACTACTTGGCATTTACCCAACAATCCAGAAACAAGGGCATACTAAACCCACTAGCACAACAATGTTCATTCCAGCACTATTCACCATAGCAAAGATATGGAACCAACCCAGATGTCCCTCAGTTGATGAGTGGATCAACAAGTTGTGGTATTTGTACACAATGGAATTCTATGCTGCTGTCAGAAAGAATGACATCGCCCCATTTGTTAGGAAATGGAAAGACTTAGAACAAATCATATTAAGTGAAGTAAGCCAGACTCAAAGGAACTTAGGCTCAGTGGTTTCCCTCATTCGTCATAATCAGTAGAAACCTTGGGCTCTACTAAATAAGATTGTCAATAGAGCAAAAGGCCATATATAAGGCCACATAATGTGAAGCTAATTGAAAGGACCTCCAGGATATTGACACAAAAGCCATATAATGAATGATTGTTGTCCTTAATGTACTATGTTGTCTCTCATCTCGTTTGCTGTCCCTTGGTTATCCCATATTGGTATAGTATCTCACTTTGTTATCTGATATATTGAATTTATTTGTATTTGGATATTTGAAATTTGATAGGGAAGGGGGGAAAACCAAGACGGGTGGGGGGTGTGGGGTTGGAGGGAAATGGGTACCAAGATATGTGAAAGGGTATCAATGTATGTGAATTAATGCACCTTCTATCTGGCAAATATCATCTAACCCTTTTACTAATTACAATAAAAAACTGAAAAAAAAGAAAGTTGTAGTGTGTAGGGAGGATGATGGGTTCAAATACATTTCTTCTTAGAAATTTACCTCATCTGGTTGCCCTGGATTTTCCTGGCCTTCTTCTTAGAGAAAGTTCTGTTATACTGGATTTGTGGCTTGGCAATGATCTAGCATGTACATCTTCGAGTAAGACATCCACAACTTCCATGCCTGAGACTCGAGTTTCCTGAACTTTGGCAACAGCACAGCAACATCTTTCTTCCTCCTGAGCCACAGGCCAAGTGAGCTGGCTTGAGCTGGTTGTTAGTTACAGTGGCTTGGTTACCAGGGTTCCATATTCTGTTCCATTGTGAGGGAGGCAGGGTCACCTTTCAGGGACCAATGACCAAAGATCCTTGCTCACAAAAGACCTCACCAAAGACATACTGGAGGCTGAATCTCTCCTCCAATATCACAATATACATGTGGATGTAGTAAACAGCACACCTTATTTGTCCAATCCCAATGTCTTCCACTAGGCCCAACTACCAGTCTGGTCTCAGGATCAAGGAGCCTTTCTTAGGTAAGATCCAGACTTAAGGGTCAATATTGCCCTCATCCTTTACAAAACATTTGCTTCACAGTGCCTTCTCTGCCTGCATTTTGCCCCTTGTCGAATTATTTTTTGTTTTTGGTAGACTTGTGACTTGACTTCAGAGTGTGAACATTGTTCTTGGGCTTTCTTTAGGCTTTAGCTGTCCCACAGAGCCACAGCACCACTTGCAGCGTTTTCTATGTATGTGTAATGAGGAATCAAACCTGAGTCTTTTTGCTTGGTAGCCAGTACTCTACCACTAGGTCAAATACACAGGGCATCTTGCACATATTTTTGACGTCAATCTACTAGGATATTATTAGGTTTCTGTATCCTAATCATTTTTTTCCTGATGATTAGCTTTGCTGTCAAGTAAAAAAATGCAAGAGGGAAAAACACAGAAGAATTAGTGAAATTAAAAAAAGCATGAGACACAGTTAAGTGTTCATTCTTTGTAGGAGAAAAGATATTTGGATATGATGATTATGATGATGATGATGATGATGATGATGACTTTATAATTACTATGTCAGGGTTGAGAGTTTGGCATAGTGGTAGAGTGCTTGCCTAGCATCCATGAAGGTCTGGGTTTGATTGCTCAGTATCACATAGATAGAAATCTAGATGTGGCACTGTGGCTCAAGTGGCAGAGGGCTAGACTTGAGAAAACCCCAGGACAGTGCTCACGCCCTTAATTCAAGCCCCAAGCCTGGCAGAAAGATAAAAGAAAATAAAAATGCTTTTTATGAGCTAATTCACTCACAGCATTTGCTTCTGAAATCTTCGTTTCTGCATCTTGTGAAATACCCCTTTCCCTCAACGTAGACAAGAAAAACAGATCCATCCCATGGTCCACTGTGAGGCCACTGGTTGGGCTAAGAGCTAGTCGTGCAGCAACACATAAGTTTTATTCTAATACTTTCCAAACTTTGTACTCAAATATGCTACCTACTTACCAACTTAGGTCAGTTATCCTTATGCTATAACTTTTCTTCATTACTACAATATTCTTACACTCCTACGTTAATCCTCTTGCACCTCCCCTGACCTCTCTCATTCTTTTTTTCTATCTCTGGACCTCAGCTCGTCTTTCAACCCTTATACTGCACGGATCTACACTTGATGGCGGTTGAGCAATATTGTATATGTAGGTGGTTAATTATTCTCTAGGCTCAGAGGGACTTAAAGACAATAGAGATTGGATTGAGAGGCTTATTGTTTTGGGTATAAATCGCTTATCAGTGGTTGTATTAGACTGGTCTGTAAGTGCACAAAAAGAAAGAGTGATAATACCAATCAAAACTTGTGAACATCTAGTGTCTGCCAGCTACAGAGGTCTAGGTTGGTTATATCTGAAAAACTATAATCGTATTTAATAGGAATCTTGCTCCCATTTTCAAATGGGCAGAACAAGAAACTCAAGAAAAATGTCAAATCAAGAAACAACATCCCCCACCCAATGTAAATAGACAATGGAACAGTCACTGGCAAACCTAGAGGAGAGTCTTCCAAGTGCTACACAAATGCAATTGATAAACATCCTTAATGGAAAATGTGAAAATATAAAGAAAGAGATAATGGAGGAAGCCATAGCTGAACAAGAGGAAAGGAAAAACAAGGTGATAAGTGAAAAAGACGAAGCCATAAAGGAGGCCATAATAAAGGTTTTTCAAAGAAAGATGGATGAATTCATAGAATCCACAAATAAAAACGTGACCAAATTCCAACAAATGTCCAAAGAAAATAAAGCTACTGAGCTAACCACTCAAAAGGAAATCAAGGAGATAAAGAAATCCATACATGATCTAAAACAAGAGACGCAAGGCATAAAAAGTGAGCAATTAGAAGCAAGGGAGATGAAAAATAAATTAGATAGCTTTGATAGCAGGTTAGACAATGCAGAGGAGAGAACTTCCGGGGCTGAAGATAATTTAGGTATTATAAAGTACAGAAAATGAGTCAATCCAAATCGAGGAAATATGAGAGAGCGGTTCAGGAGGTCCAAGATACAATTAGGAAGCCTCATTTAAGGCTAGTTGGTATTGAGGAGGGCGTGGAGAAAGAGGTCAATGGTATTGGAAATATACTTCAGGGAATCATCTCAGAGAATTTCCCAAATATCCAGAAGGGCAGGCCCATCCAGATACGAGAAGCTTTTAGAACCCCAAACAGACCTGATCAGAAAAGAACATACCACCACCATATTGTGATCTGAACTGGATCAATAGAAACGAAAGGAAAGATCCTAAACGCAGCCAGGGAAAATGGATCAGTAACCTATAAAGGAAAACCAATCAGAATAACCCCAGATTTCTCGGCAGAGACCATGCAAGCCCGAAGTCACTGGAAGCATATATGTCATGCCCTTATATCAAATAACTACCAACCAAGAATACTGTAGCCAGCTAAGCTCTCATTCAAACTGAGGGAACAATAAAACATTCCATTCCAGGGAAAAGCTGCAACAATATGTCGAAACAAAACCAACACTACAGAGAATTCTCAACGATGCTCTATACATACAAAACCAAAATAAATGCATTATAGGGAAAGAAATGGCACCTAAACAGCATACCATCTAAGGACCACAGGAACTGTCAAGACACAGGCCCTACTAGAAGGTTTTAAATATGGTAGGAACTAATAAATATCTCTCAATCCTAACTCTCAATATCAATGGACTTAACTCTCCAATTAAACGGCATAGGCTGTCTAGTTGGATCAAAAAGCAAGAGCCATCGTTCTGCTGTCTTCAAGAGACACATCTTACCCAAAAACAATCATCTTTTGAAAGTGAGAGGTTGGAATAAATTCTATCAAGCTAACTGCCCACATAAACAGGCTGGATTTGCCATCCTCATATCAGACAATAGTCTTCAAACTAAAATTAGTAAGAAAAGACAAAGAAGGTTACTACATACTACTAAAGGGATCTTTCCTCCAGGAAGACATAACGATCCTAAATATTTACACACCCAATCCCGGAGCTCCAAACTTCATCAAGCAAACTTTACTTACACTGAAACCATACATAGATCGAAATACAGTGATTGTTGGTGAGTTTAACACACCACTCTCACCTATGGACAGATCAACAAGGCAAACACTCAAAAGAGAAAACTTAGAACTGAACAACTATATAGACCGACTAGATGTAACAGACATCTGGAGAATATTCCACCCAGTAACACCACAATATACGTTTTTCTCAGCAGCATATGGAACATTTTCCAAAATAGACCACATCTTAGGCCATAAAGCAAACCTGGACAGATTCAGAAACACTGAATTTATTCCATTCACACTCTCAGACCATAAAGGCATCAAATTGGAGCTGAACACACATCTCCACCAAAGAAAACCCTGTAACTCATGGAGACTGAACCACACATTGTTGAATCAAAAACAATGGGTAATCGAAGAGATCAGAACAGATATCCAACTGTTTATGAAATTTAACAATAAGGAGCACACAAATATCAACTCCTTAGGGACACAACAAAGGCAGTACTCAGAGGAAAATTTATAGCGCTGAGTGCCTACAACAGCAAGTTGGAAAAATGGCAAACCAACTAGTTAATGTCTCACCTTAACCTCCTGGAAAAAGAGCAACAAACCAACCCTAAACCCATTAGGAGAAAGCAAATTATTAAAATCAAAGCAGAATTAAATGATTTGGAATAAAAAAAATTATAGAAAGAATCAACAAAACAAGGAGTTGGTTCTTGAAAGAATTAACAAAATTGACAAGCCCTTAGCAAATCTTAACAAAAAAAGAAGAGAGCATATCGAAATAAACAAAATCGCAGATGAAAATGGTAATATCACGACAGAAATTACCAAGATCCAGAATATCATGAAGGAATACTTCTCAAACCTTTACGCCAACAAATTTGAGAATCTAGAAGAAATGGATGAATTCCTAGACAATATTAACAT
Organism: Megascapheus bottae; assembly: GCA_024803745.1. Taxonomy (NCBI): domain Eukaryota; kingdom Metazoa; phylum Chordata; class Mammalia; order Rodentia; family Geomyidae; genus Megascapheus; species Megascapheus bottae. Next base: position 3,565,092 of record JANJXV010000052.1, on the reverse strand, counting down.
ACACACACTGCAGCAAGAAAAGCTAACCCAACTCTACAGGCCTATTTCAAGCTCTGAAATAGAAATGGAAATTAGACAACTTCCACTTAAAAAGAGCCCAGGGCCAGATGGATTCACAGCTGAATTCTATAAGGTCTTCAAAGCAGAGCTCACACCAATACTCCTCAAGCTCTTCAACGAAATTGAAAATGAAGGTTCTTTACCAAACTCATTCTGAGAAGCCAGTATATCCCTCATCCCCAAACCAGACAGAGATTCATCAAAGAAAAAGTTCTATAGACCCATTTCTTTGATGAACATCGATGATAAACTTCTCAACAAAATACTGGCCAACCGTCTACAACAACTCATCAAAAAAATTATACACTATGATCAAACTGGATTCATCACAAGGAGGCAAAGCTGGATCAACATATACAAATCAATTTATATAATTCAACACATCAACAGGAGCAGGGATAAAATCACATGATTGTCTCAATAGATGCGGAAAAGGCATTTGGCAAGATCCAAAACCCCTTTTTGTTAAAAGATGTGGAGAAAGTAGGAATCCATGGACATTTCTCAATGTAATAAAGGCTGTGTATGAGAAACCCACTGCTAGTATTATACTTAATGGTGAAAATCTAAACCCATTCCCTCTAAAATCAGGAACGAGACAAGGATGTCCACTCTCTTCACTCCTTTTTAACATAGTACTAGAATTCCTAGGCAGTGCAATAAGGCAAGAAGCAAGCATAAAGGGGTCTAAGTAGATAAAGAGTAAATAAAACTATCCCTCTTTGCAGATGACATGATTCTGTATTTAAAGAATCCTATAGACTCTACTCCCAAGCTCCTTGAACTGATTCAAAACTTTGGAAGGGTAGCAGGCCATAAATTCAACCCTCACAAATCAAGTGCCTTCCTTTATGCCAACAGTCAGAGGAACGAGGCAATAATCAGGAAAGAAACTCCTGTCACAATAGCCTCAAAGAAAATAAAGTACTTAGGAATTAGCTTAACTAAGAATGTCAAGGACCGGTTAGATGAAAACTATAAAGCCATAAAAAAGGAAATTAAAGCAGAACTAAGGAAATGGAAAATCCTCCCATGCTCCTGGATTGGAAGAATCAACAATTTGAAAATTACAATCTTGCCAAGGGCTATCTACAAATTCAATGCAATACCCATCAACATACCAATGTCATTCTTTAAAGAAATAGAAGAGGCAATTCAAAATTTCATGTGGAATAATAAAAGACCCGTATAGCAAAAACACTTCTTAGCAGAAAGAACAGCGCTGGAGGAATTTCAATTCCAAACTTTAGACTCTATTACAGAGCTATAATTCTCAAAACAACTTGGTACTCGCACAAGAACAGGCCTGAAGTCCAATGGAATAGAGCTGCGGACCCAGATATTAAACCACAGACCTATGGCAACCTAACATTTGACAAGGGAGCCAAAAAAATAGAATGGAAGAAAGATAGCCTCTTCAAAAAGTTGTGCTGGCAGAACTGGTTAAGCACATGCAGAAAACTAAAGTTGGATCCTTCTTTGTCACCTTGCACTAGAATTAACTCCAAATGGATCAAACACCTGGAGGTTAAAGCTGACACACTGAAAAGTTTACAGGAAGGAATAGGAGATACACTAGGCCTCCTTGTCACAGGTCGAAACTTTCTTAATAAGGACCAAGAATCACAACAAATCAGAGAAAGGCTGGATTCGTGGGACTGCATTAAACTTCAGAGCCTTTGTATGGCAACGGATATAGCTAGTAAACTAATCAGGAAGCCTACAGAGTGGGAGAAGATCTTCACCACCCAAACAAGTGACAAAGACCTCATATCTAAAATATATCAACAACTCAAATAATTGAATCACTCCAAAACTAACCTCCAAAGTAACACCCATCCCATTAAAAAATGGCCCAAAGACTTAAAGTGATTCTTCTCTGAAAAAGAAACAAAAATGACCTATAGACACATGAAGAAATGCTCCACATCTCTGGTCATAAAAGAAATGCAAATCAAAACAACTCTAAGATTCGACCTGACTCCAGTTAGAATGACCAGGATCAGGAAAATGATGACAACAGATGCTGGAGGGGATGTGGCCAGGAGGGATCACTACTACACTGTTGGTGGGAGTGCAAACTCGTTCAACCACTATGGAAAGCAGTGTGGCAGTGCCTCAAAAGGCTAAACATAGAACTCCCCTATGACCCAGCAATTCCAGTACTTGGCATTTACCCAACAATCCAGAAACAAGGGCATACTAAACCCACTAGCACAACAATGTTCATTGCAGCACTATTCACCATAGCAAAGATATGGAACCAACCCAGATGTACCTCAGTTGATGAGTGGATCAGCAAGTTGTGGCATTTGTACACAATGGAATTCTATGCTGCTGTCAGAAAGAATGACATCGTCCCATATGGTAGGATATGGAAAACCTTAGAACAAATCATATTGAGTGAAGTAAGATAGACTCAAAGGAACTTAGGGTCAGTGGTTTCCCTCATTCGTCATAATCAGTAGAAACCTTGGGCTCTACTAGCAGAGATTGTCAATAGAGCAAAAGGCCATATATAAGGCCATATAATGTAAAGCAAATTGAAACGACCTCCAGGATATTGAAACAAAAGCCACATAATGAATGATTGTTGTCCTTAATGTACCATGTTGTTTCTCATCTCCTTTGCTGTCCCTTGGTTTTCCCATATTGGTATAGTATCTCACTTTGTTATCTGACATATTGAATATATTTGTATTTGGATATTTGAAATGATAGGGAAGGGGGGAAAACCAAGATGGGTAGGGGGTGTGAGGTTGGAGGGAAATGGGTACCAAGACATGTGAAATGGTATCAATGTATGTGAATTAATGCACCTTCTATCTGGCAAATATCATGTAACCCTTTTAATAATTACAATAAAAAAATGAAAAAAAAAGAAAGTTGTAGTGTGTGGGGAGGATGATGGGGTCAAATACATTTCTTTTTAGAAATATACCTCATCTGGTTGTCCTGGATTTTCGTTGCCTTCTCCTTAGAGAAAGGCCTGTTATGCTGGATTTGTGGCTTGGCAATGATCTAGCAGGTACATCTTCGAGTAAGACATCCACAACTTCCATGCCTGGGACTCGAGTTTCCAGACCTTTCGCAACAGCACAGCAACATCTTTCTTCCTCCTGAGCCACAGGCCCAGTGAGCTAGCTTGAGTTGGTTGTTAGTTACACTGGCTTGGTTACCACCGTTCCATATTCTGTTCCATTCTAAGCGAGGCAGGGTCACATTTCAGGGCCCAATGACCAAAGGTCCTTGCTCACAGAAGACCTCACCAAAGACATACTGGAGGCTGAATCTCTCCTCCAATCTCACAATATACATGTGGATGTAGTAAACAGCACACCTTATTTGTCCAATCCCAATGTCTTCCACTAGGCCCAACTACCAGTCTGGTCTCTGGCTCAAGGTGCCTTTCTTAGGTAAGATCCAAACTTAAGGGTCAATATTGCCCTCATCCTTTACAAAACATTTGTTTCAAAGTGCCTTCTCTGCCTGCATTTTGCCCCTTGTCGAAATTTTTTTGTTTTTGCTACTCTTGGGACTTGACCTCAGAGTGTGAACAGTGTTCTTGGGCTTTCTTTAGGCTTTAGCTGTCCCACCGAGCCACAGCACCACTTGAAGGGTTTTCTATGTATGTGGTAATGAGGAATCAAACCTGAGTCTTTTTCCGTGGTAGCCCATGACTCTCCCACTAGGTCAAACGCACAGGGCATCTTGCACATATTTTTGACGTCAATCTACTAGGATATTATTAGGTTTCTGTATCCTAATCAATTTTTCCTGATGATTAGCTTTGCTGTCATATGTAAAAAATGCAAGAAGGAAAAACACAGAAGAATTAGTGAAATTTTAAAAAAAGCATTACACACATAGATAAGTGTTCAATCTTTGTAGGAGAAAGGACATTTTGATATGATGATGATGACTTTATAATTACTATGACAGGGTTGAGAGTTTGGCATAGTGGTAGAGTGCTTGCCTAGCATCCATGAAGATCCGGGTTTGATTGTTCAGTATCACATAGATAGAAAATCTAGATGTGGCACTGTGGCTCAAGTGGCAGAGGGCTAGACTTGAGAAAACCCGAGGACAGTGCTCAGGCCATGAATTCAAGCCCCAAGACTGGCAGAAAGATAAAAGAAAATAAAAATGCTTTTTAAGAGCTACTTCACTCACAGCATTTGCTTCTGAAATCTTCGCTTCTGCATCTTGTGAAATACCCCTTTCCCTCAACGTAGACAAGAAAAACAGATCCATCCCATGGTCCACTGTGAGGCCACTGGTTGGGCTAAGAGCTAGTCGTGCAGCAACACATAAGTTTTATTCTAATACTTTCCAAACTTTGTACTCAAATATGCTACCTACTTACCAACTTAGGTCAGTTATCCTTATGCTATAACTTTTCTTCATTACTACAATATTCTTACACTCCTACGTTAATCCTCTTGCACCTCCCCTGACCTCTCTCATTCTTTTTTTCTATCTCTGGACCTCTGCTCGTCTTTCAACCCTTATACTGCACGGATCTACACTTGATGGCTGTTGAGCAATATTGTATATGTAGGTGGTTAATTATTCTTTAGGCTCAGAGGGATGTAACGACAATAGAGATTCGATTGAGAGGCTTATTGTTTTGGGTATAAATCGCTTATCAGTAGTTGTATTAGGCTGGTCTGTAAGTGCACAAAAAGAAAGAGTGATAATACCAATCAAAACTTGTGAACATCTAGTGTCTGCCAGCTACAGAGGTCTAGGTTGGTTATATCTGAAAAACTATAATCGTATTTAGTAGTAATCTTGCTCCCATTTTCAAATGGGCAGAACAAGAAACTCAAGAAAAATGTCAAATCAAGAAACAACATCCCCCACCCAATGTAAACAGACAATGGAACAGTCACTGGCAAACCTAGAGGAGAGTCTTCCAATTGCTACACAAATGCAATTGATAAACATCATTAAAGAAAAATGTGAAAATATAAAGAAAGAGATAATGGAGGAAGCCATACCTGAACAAGAGGAAAGCAAAAACAAGGTGATAAGTGAAAAAGAACACGCCATAAAGGAGGCCATAATAAAGGTTTTTCAAAGAAAGATGGATGAATTCAAAGAATCCACAAATAAAAACGTGACCAAACTCCAGCAAATGTCCAAAGAAAATAAAGCTACTGAGCTAACCACTCAAAAGGAAATCAAGGAGATAAAGAAATCCATACATGATCTAAAACAAGGGATGCAAGGCATCAAAAGTGGGCAATTAGAAGCAAGGGAGATGAAAAATAAAGTAGATAGCTTTGATAGCAGGTTAGACATTGCAGAGGAGAGAATTTCCGTGGCTGAAGATAATTTAGGTATTATAAAGAACAGAAAATGAGTCAATCCAAATCTAGGAAATATGAGAGAGCGCTTCAGGAGGTCCAAGATACAATTAGGAAGCCTAATTTAAGGCTAGTTGGTACTGAGGAGGGCGTGGAGAAAGAGGTCAATGGTATTGGAAATATACTTCAGGGAATCATCTCAGAGAATTTCCCAAATATCCAGAAGGGCAGGCCCATCCAGATATGAGAAGCTTTTAGAACCCCAAACAGACCTGACCAGAAAAGAACATCCCACCGCCACATTGTGATCCGAACTGGATCAATAGAAACGAAAGGAAAGATCCTAAAGGCAGCCAGGGAAAAGGGATCAGTAACCTACAAAGGCAAACCAATCAGAATAACCCCAGATTTCTCAGCAGAGACCATGCAAGCACGAAGTGACTGGAAGCATATATGTCATGCCCTTATATCAAATAACTACCAACCAAGAATACTGTAGCCAGCTAAGCTCTCATTCATAACTGAGGGAAAAATAAAAACATTCCATTCCAGGGAAAAGCTGCAACAATATGTCGAAACAAAACCAACACTACAGAGAATTCTCAAAGATGCTCTATACATAGAAAACCACAATAAATGCAATATAGGGAAAGAAAAGGCACCTAAACAGCATACCATCTAAGGACCACAAGAACTGTCAAGACACAGGCCCTACTAAAAGCTTTTAAAAATGGTAGGAACTAATAAATATCTCTCAATCCTAACTCTCAATATCAATGGACTTTACTCTCCAATTAAACGGCATAGGTTGTCTAGTTGGATCAAAAAGCAAGAGCCATCGTTCTGCTGACTTCGAGAGACACATCTTACGCCAAAACAATCATCTTTTGAAAGTGAGAGGTTGGAATAAACTCTATCAAGCTAACTGCCCCCATAAACAGGCTAGAGTTGCCATCCTCATATCAGATACAATAGACTTCAAACTAAAATTAGTAAGAAAAGACAAAGAAGGTTACTACATACTACTAAAGGGATCTTTCCTCCCGGAAGACATAACAATCCTAAATATTTACACACCCAATCCCGGAGCTCCAAACTTCATCAAGCAAACTTTACTTACACTGAAACCATACATAGATCGAAATACAGTAATTGTTGGTGAGTTTAACACACCACTCTCACCTATGGACAGATCAACAAGGCAAAAACTCAACAGAGAAACCTTAGAACTGAACAACTATATAGACCAACTAGATCTAACAGACATCTGCAGAATATTCCACCCAGTAACACCACAATATACGTTTTTCTCAGCAGCACATGGAACATTTTCCAAAATAGACCACATCTTAGGCCATAAAGCAAACCTGGACAGATTCAGAAACACTGAAATTATTCCATGCACACTCTCAGACCATAAAGGCATCAAATTGGAGCTGAACACACATCTCCACCAAAGAAAACCCTGTAACTCATGGAGACTGAACCACACATTGTTGAATCAAAAACAATGGGTAATCGAAGAGATCAGAACAGATATCCAACTGTTTATGAAATTTAACAATAAGGAGCACACAAATATCAACTCCTTAGGGACACAACAAAGGCAGTACTCAGAGGAAAATTTAGAGCGTGGAGTGCCTACAACAGCAAGTTGGAAAAATGGCAAACAAACTAGTTAATGTCTCACCTTAACCTCCTGGAAAAAGAGCAACAAACCAACCCTAAACCCATTAGGAGAAAGCAAATTATTAAAATCAAAGCAGAATTAAATGATTTGGAATAAAAAAATCTATAGAAAGAATCAACAAAACAAGGAGTTGGTTCTTGAAAGAATTAACAAAATTGACAAGCCCTTAGCATATCTTACCAAAAAAAGAAGAGAGCATATCGAAATAAACAAAATCGCAGATGAAAATGGTAACATCACGACAGAAATTACCAAGATCCAGAATATCATGAGGGAATACTTCTCAAATCTTTACGCCAACAAATTTGAGAATCTAGAAGAAATGGATGAATTCCTAGACAATATTAACATACACACACTGAACCAAGAAGAGCTAACCCAACTCAACAGGCCTATTTCAAGCTCTGAAATAGAAATGGAAATTAGACAACTTCCACTTAAAAAGAGCCCAGGGCCAGATGGATTCACAGCTGAATTCTATAAGGTCTTCAAAGCAGAGCTCACACCAATACTCCTCAAGCTCTTCAACGAAATTGAAAATGAAGGTTCTTTACTAAACTGATTCTGTGAAGCCAGCATATCCCTCATCCCCAAACCAGACAGAGATTCATCAAAGAAAGAGATCTATAAACCCATTTCTTTGATGAACATCGATGCAAAACTTCTCAACAAAATACTGGCCAACCGTCTACAACAACTCATCAAAAAAAATATACACTATGATCAAACTGGATTCATCACAGGGAGGCAAAGCTGGTTCAACATACACAAATCAATTAATATAATTCAACACATCAACAGCAGCAGGGATAAAATCACATGATTGTCTCAATAGATGCGGAAAAGGCATTTGACAAGATCCAAAACACCTTTATGTTAAAAGATGTGGAGAAACTAGGAATCCATGGAACATTTCTCAATGTAATAAAGGCTGTGTATGAGAAACCCACTGCTAGTATTATACTTAATGGTGAAAATCTAAAGCCATTCCCTCTAAAATCAGGAACGAGACAAGGATGCCCACTCTCTCCACTCCTTTTTAACATAGTACTAGAATTCCTAGGCAGTGCAATATGGCAAGAAGCAAGCATAAAGGGGATCCAAGTAGGGAAAGAGGAAATAAAACTATCCCTCTTTGCAGATGACATGATTCTGTATTTAAAGAATCCTATAGACTCTACTCCCAAGCTCCTTGAGCTGATTCAAAGCTTTGGAAGGGTAGCAGGCCATAAAATCAACCCTCATAAATCAACTGCCTTACTTTACGCCAACACTGAGAGGAACGAGGCAATAATCAGGAAAGAAAATCCTTTTACAATAGCCTCAAAGAAAATAAAGTACCTAGCAATAAGCTTAACTAAGAATGTAAAGGACCGTTTAGATGAAAACTTTAAAACCCTAAAAAAGGAAATTAAAGCAGAACTAAGGAAATGGAAAAACCTCCCGTGCTCCTGGATTGGAAGAATCAACATTGTGAAAATGACAACCTTGCCAAGGGCTATCTACAAATTCAATGTAATACCCATCAACATCCCAATGTCATTCTTTAAAGACATAGAAGAGGCAATTCAAAATTTCATATGGAATAATAAAAGACCCCGTATAGCAAAAACACTTCTTAGCAGAAAGAACAGCGCTGGAGGAATTTCAATTCCAAACTTAAGGCTCTATTACAGAGCTATAATTCTCAAAACAGCTTGGTACTGGCACAAGAACAGGCCTGAAGTCTAATGGAGTAGAACTGCGGACCCAGATATTAAACCACAGACCTATGGCCACCTAATCTTTGACCAGGGAGCCAAAAAAATAGAATGGAAGAAAGATAGCCTCTTCAACAAGTTGTGCTGGCAGAACTGGTTAAACACCTGCAGAAAACTAAAGTTGGATCCTTCTTTGTCCCCTTGCACTAGAATTAACTCCAAATGGATCAAAGACGTGGAGGTAAAAGCTGACACACTGAAAAGTTTACAGGAAGGAATAGGAGATACACTAGGCCTCCTTGGTACAGGTCGAAACTTTCTTAATAAGGACCAAGAATCACAACAAATCAGAGAAAGGCTGGATAAGTGGGACTGCATTAAACTGCAGAGCTTTTGTATGGCAACGGATATAGCTAGTAAACTAATCAGGAAGCCTACAGAGTGGGAGAAGATCTTCACCACCCAAACAACGGAACAAGGCCTCATATCTAAAATATATCAACAACTCAAAAAATTGAATCACTCCAAAACTAACCTCCAAAGTAACACCCATCCCATTACAAAATGGGCCAAAGACTTAAAGAGAGTCTTCTCTGAAGAAGAAACAAAAATGGCCTATAGACACATGAAGACATGCTCAACATCTCTGGTCATAAAAAGAAATGCAAATCAAAACAAGTCTAAGATTCCACCTAACTCCAGTTAGAATGGCCAGGATCAGGAAAACGAATGACAACAGATGCTGGAGGGGATGTGGTCAGGAGGGATCACTACTACACTGTTGGTGGGAGTGCAAACTCGTTCAACCACTATGGAAAGCAGTGTGGCAGTGCCTCAAAACGCTAAACATACAACTCCCCTATGACCCAGCAATTCCAGTACTTGGCATTTACCCAACAATCCAGAAACAAGGGCCTACTAAACCCACTAGCACAACAATGGTCATTGCAGCACTATTCACCATAGCATAGATATGGAACCAACCCAGATGTCCCTCAGTTGATGAGTGGATCAACAAGTTGTGGTATTTGTACACAATGGAATTCTATGCTGCTGTCAGAAAGAATGACATCGCCCCATTTGTTAGGAAATGGAAAGACTTAGAACAAATCATATTAAGTGAAGTAAGCCAGACTCAAAGGAACTTAGGCTCAGTGGTTTCCCTCATTCGTCATAATCAGTAGAAACCTTGGGCTCTACTAGCAGTGATTGGCAATAGAACAAAAGGCCATATATAAGACCATATAATGTGAAGCTAATTGAAAGGACCTCCAGGATATTGACACAAAAGCCATATAATGAATGATTGTTGTCCTTAATGTACTAAGTTGTCTCTCATCTCGCTTGCTGTCCCTTGGTTATCCCATATTGGTATAGTATCTCACTTTGTTATCTGATATATTGAATTTATTTGTATTTGGATATTTGATATTTGATAGGGAAGGGGGGAAATACAAGACGGGTGGGGGGTGTGGGTTTGGAGGGAAATGGGTACCAAGACATGTGAAAGGGTATCAATGTATGTGAATTAATGCACCTTCTATCTGGCAAATATCATCTAACCCTTTTACTAATTACAATAAAAAAATGAAAAAAAAAGAAAGTTGTAGTGTGTGGGGAGGATGATGGGGTCAAATACATTTCTTCTTAGAAATTTACCTCATCTGGTTGCCCTGGATTTTCCTGGCCTTCTTCTTAGAGAAAGTTCTGTTATACTGGATTTGTGGCTTGGCAATGATCTAGCATGTACATCTTCGAGTAAGACATCCACAACTTCCATGCCTGAGACTCGAGTTTCCTGACCTTTGGCAACAGCACAGCAACATCTTTCTTCCTCCTGAGCCACAGGCCAAGTGAGCTGGCTTGAGCTGGTTGTTAGTTACAGTGGCATGGTTACCAGGGTTCCATATTCTGTTCCATTGTGAGGGAGGCAGGGTCACCTTTCAGGGACCAATGACCAAAGATCCTTGCTCACAAAAGACCTCACCAAAGACATACTGGAGGCTGAATCTCTCCTCCAGTCTCACAATATACATGTGGATGTAGTATACAGCACACCTTATTTGTCCAATCCCAATGTCTTCCACTAGGCCCAACTACCAGTCTGGTCTCAGGCTCAAGGAGCCTTTCTTAGGTAAGATCCAAACTTAAGGGTCAATATTGCCCTCATCCTTTACAAAACATTTGCTTCAGAGTGCCTTCTCTGCCTGCATTTTGCCCCTTGTCAAATTTTTTTTGTTTTTGCTAGTCTTGGGACTTGACCTCAGAGTGTGAACATTGTTCTTGGGCTTTCTTTAGGCTTTAGCTGTCCCACCGAGCCACAGCACCACTGCAGGGTTTTCTATGTATGTGGTAATGAGGAATCAAACCTGAGGCTTACTGCTTGGTGGCCAAGGACTCTACCACTAGGTCAAACACACAGGGCATCTTGCACATATTTTTGACGTCAATCTACTAGGATATTTTTAGGTTTCTGTATCCTAATCAATTTTTTCCTGATGATTAGCTTTGCTGTCATGTGTAAAAAATGCAAGAGGGAAAAACACAGAAGAATTAGTGAAATTGAAAAAAAGCATTAGACACAGTTAAGTGTTCATTCTTTGTAGGAAAAAGGATATTTGGATATGATGATGATGATGATGACTTTATAATTACTATGTCAGGGTTGAGAGTTTGGCATAGTGGTAGAGTGCTTGCCTAGCATCCATGAAGATCTGGGTTTGATTGCTCAGTACCACATAGATAGAAAATCTAGATGTGGCACTGTGGCTCAAGTGGCAGAGGGCTAGACTTGAGAAAACCCGAGGACAGTGCTCAGGCCCTGAATTCAAGCCCCAAGACTGGCAGAAAGATAAAAGAAAATAAAAATGCTTTTTACGAGCTAATTCACTCACAGCATTTGCATCTGAATTCTTCGCTTCTGCATCTTGTGAAATACCCCTTTCCCTCAACGTAGACAAGAAAAACAGATCCATCCCATGGTCCACTGTGAGGCCACTGGTTGGGCTAAGAGCTAGTCGTGCAGCAACACATAAGTTTTATTCTAATACTTTCCAAACTTTGTACTCAAATATGCTACCTACTTACCAAGTTAGGTCAGTTATCCTTATGCTATAACTTTTCTTCATTACTACAATATTCTTACACACCTACGTTAATCCTCTTGCACCTCCCCTGACCTCTCTCATTCTTTTTTTCTATCTCTGGACCTCTGCTCGTCTTTCAACCCTTACACTGCACGGATCTACACTTGATGGCTGTTGAGCAATATTGTATATGTAGGTGGTTAATTATTCTCTAGGCTCAGAGGGACTTAAAGACAATAGAGATTGGATTGAGAGGCTTATTGTTTTGGGTATAAATCGCTTATCATTGGTTGTATTAGGCTGGTCTGTAAGTGCACAAAAAGAGAGAGTGATAATACCAATCAAAACTTGTGAACATCTAGTGTCTGCCAGCGACAGAGGTCTAGGTTGGTTATATCTGAAAAACTATAATCGTATTTAGTAGTAATCTTGCTCCCATTTTCAAATGGGCAGAACAAGAAACTCAAGAAAAATGTCAAATCAAGAAACAACATCCCCCACCCAATGTAAACGGACAATGGAACTGTCACTGGCAAACCTAGAGGAGAGTCTTCCAATTGCTACACAAATGAAATTGATAAACATCATTAATGAAAAATGTGAAAATATAAAGAAAGAGATAATGGAGGAAGCCATACCTGAACAAGAGGAAAGCAAAAACAAGGTGATAAGTGAAAAAGAAGAAGCCATAAAGGAGGCCATAATAAAGGTTTTTCAAAGAAAGATGGATGAATTCAAAGAATCCACAAATAAAAACGTGACCAAACTCCAGCAAATGTCCAAAGAAAATAAAGCTACTGAGCTAACCACTCAAAAGGAAATCAAGGCGATAAAGAAATCCATACATGATCTAAAACAAGGGATGCAAGGCATCAAAAGTGAGCAATTAGAAGCAAGGGAGATGAAAAATAAAGTAGATAGCTTTGATAGCAGGTTAGACATTGCAGAGGAGAGAATTTCCGTGGCTGAAGATAATTTAGGTATTATAAAGAACAGAAAATGAGTCAATCCAAATCTAGGAAATATGAGAGAGCGCTTCAGGAGGTCCAAGATACAATTAGGAAGCCTAATTTAAGGCTAGTTGGTATTGAGGAGGGCGTGGAGAAAGAGGTCAATGGTATTGGAAATATACTTCAGGGAATCATCTCAGAGAATTTCCCAAATATCCAGAAGGGCAGGCCCATCCAGATACGAGAAGCTTTTAGAACCCCAAACAGACCTGACCAGAAAAGAATATCCCACCGCCACATTGTGATCCGAACTGAATCAATAGAAACGAAAGGAAAGATCCTAAAGGCAGCCAGGGAAAAGGGATCAGTAACCTACAAAGGCAAACCAATCAGAATAACCCCAGATTTCTCAGCAGAGACCATGCAAGCACGAAGTGACCGGAAGCATATATGTCATGCCCTTATATCAAATAACTACCAACCAAGAATACTGTAGCCAGCTAAGCTCTTATTCATAACTGAGGGAAAAATAAAAACATTCCATTCCAGGGAAAAGCTGCAACAATATGTCGAAACAAAACCAACACTACAGAGAATTCTCAAAGATGCTCTATACATAGAAAACCAAAATAAATGCAATATAGGGAAAGAAATGGCACCTAAACAGCATACCATCTAAGGACCACAAGAACTGTCAAGACACAGGCCCTACTAAAAGCTTTTAAAAATGGTAGGAACTAATAAATATCTCTCAATCCTAACTCTCAATATCAATGGACTTAACTGTCCAATTAAACGGCATAGGTTGTCTAGTTGGATCAAAAAGCAAGAGCCATCGTTCTGCTGACTTCGAGAGACACATCTTACCCAAAAACAATCATCTTTTGAAAGTGAGAGGTTGGAATAAACTCTATCAAGCTAACTGCCCCCATAAACAGGCTAGAGTTGCCATCCTCATATCAGATACAATAGACTTCAAACTAAAATTAGTAAGAAAAGACAAAGAAGGTTACTACATACTACTAAAGGGATCTTTCCTCCCGGAAGACATAACAATCCTAAATATTTACACACCCAATCCCGGAGCTCCAAACTTCATCAAGCAAACTTTACTTACACTGAAACCATACATAGATCGAAACACAGTGATTGTTGGTGAGTTTAACACACCACTCTCACCTATGGACAGATCAACAAGGCAAAAACTCAACAGAGAAACCTTAGAACTGAACAACTATATAGACCAACTAGATCTAACAGACATCTGCAGAATATTCCACCCAGTAACACCACAATATACGTTTTTCTCAGCAGCACATGGAACATTTTCCAAAATAGACCACATCTTAGGCCATAAAGCAAACCTGGACAGATTCAGAAACACTGAAATTATTCCATGCACACTCTCAGACCATAAAGGCATCAAATTGGAGCTGAACACACATCTCCACCAAAGAAAACCCTGTAACTCATGGAGACTGAACCACACATTGTTGAATCAAAAACAATGGGTAATCGAAGAGATCAGAGCAGATATCCAACTGTTTATGAAATTTAACAATAAGGAGCACACAAATATCAACTCCTTAGGGACACAACAAAGGCAGTACTCAGAGGAAAATTTATAGCGTGGAGTGCCTACAACAGCAAGTTGGAAAAATGGCAAACAAACTAGTTAATGTCTCACCTTAACCTCATGGAAAAAGAGCAACAAACCAACCCTAAACCCATTAGGAGAAAGCAAATTATTAAAATCAAAGCAAAATTAAATGATTTGGAATAAAAAAAATCTATAGAAAGAATCAACAAAACAAGGAGTTGGTTCTTTGAAAGAATTAACAAAATTGACAAGCCCTTAGCAAATCTTACCAAAAAAAGAAGAGAGCATATCGAAATAAACAAAATCGCAGATGAAAATGGTAATATCACGACAGAAATTACCAAGATCCAGAATAATATGAGGGAATACTTCTCAAACCTTTACGCCAACAAATTTGAGAATCTAGAAGAAATGGATGAATTCCTAGACAATATTAACATACCCACACTGAAACAAGAAGGGCTAACCCAACTCAACAGACCTATTTCAAGCTGTGAAATAGAAATGGAAATTAGACAACTTCCACTTAAAAAGAGCCCAGGGCCAGATGGATTCACAGCTGAATTCTATAAGGTCTTCAAAGCAGAGCTCACACCAATACTCCTCAAGCTCTTCAACGAAATTGAAAATGAAGGTCCTTTACCAAACTCATTCTGTGAAGCCAGCATATCCCTCATCCCCAAACCAGACAGAGATTCATCAAAGAAAGAGATCTATAAACCCATTTCTTTGATGAACATCGATGCAAAACTTCTCAACAAAATACTGGCCAACCGTCTACAACAACTCATCAAAAAAATTATACACTATGATCAAACTGGATTCATCACAGGGAGGCAAAGCTGGTTCAACATACACAAATCAATTAATATAATTCAACACATCAACAGGAGCAGGGATAAAATCACATGATTGTCTCAATAGATGCGGAAAAGGCATTTGACAAGATCCAAAACCCCTTTATGTTAAAAGATGTGGAGAAACTAGGAATCCATGGAACATTTCTCAATGTAATAAAGGCTGTGTATGAGAATCCCATTGCTAGTATTATACTTAATGGTGAAAATCTAAAGCCATTCCCTCTAAAATCAGGAACAGGACAAGGATGCCCACTCTCTCCACTCCTTTTTAACATAGTACTAGAATTCCTAGACAGTGCAATAAGGCAAGAAGCAAGCATAAAGGGGATCCAAGTAGGGAAAGAGGAAATAACACTATCCCTCTTTGCAGATGACATGATTCTGTATTTAAAGAATCCTATAGACTCTACTCCCAAGCTCCTTGAGTTGATTCAAAGCTTTGGAAGGGTAGCAGGCCATAAAATCAACCCTCACAAATCAGCTGCCTTACTTTAGCCAACACTGAGAGGAACGAGGCAATAATCAGGAAAGAAAATCCTTTCACAATAGCCTCAAAGAAAATAAAGTACCTAGCAATTACCTTAACTAAGAATGTAAAGGACCGTTTAGATGAAGACTTTAAAACGATAAAAAAGGAAATTAAAGCAGAACTAAGGAAATGGAAAAACCTTCTATGCTCCTGGATTGGAAGAATCAACATTGTGAAAATGACAATCTTGCCAAGGGCTATCTACAAATTCAATGTAATACCCATCAACATCCCAATGTCATTCTTTAAAGACATAGAAGAGGCAATTCAAAATTCATATGGAATAATAAAAGAACCCGTATAGCAAAAACACTTCTTAGCAGAAAGAACAGCGCTGAAGGAATTTCAATTCCAAACTTAAGACTCTATTACAGAGCTATAATTCTCAAAACAGCTTGGTACTGACACAAGAACAGGCCTGAAGTCCAATGGAGGAGAACTGCGGACCCAGATATTAAAGCACACACCTATGGCCACCTAATCTTTGACCAGGGAACCAAAAAAATAGAATGGCTGAAAGATAGCCTCTTCAACAAGTTGTGCTGGCAGAACTGGTTAAACAGCTGCAGAAAACTAAAGTTGGATCCTTCTTTGTCCCCTTGCACTAGAATTAACTCCAAATGGATCAAAGACGTGGAGGTAAAAGCTGACACACTGAAAAGTTTACAGGAAGGAATAGGAGATACACTAGGCCTCCTTGGCACAGGTCGAAACTTTCTTAATAAGGACCAAGAATCACAACAAATCAGAGAAAGGCTGGATAAGTGGGACTGCATTAAACTGCAGAGCTTTTGTATGGCAACAGTTATAGCTAGTAAACTAATCAGGAAGCCTACAGAGTGGGAGAAGATCTTCACCAACCAAACAACGGACCAAGGCCTCATATCTAAAACATATCAACAACTCAAAAAATTGAATCACTCCAAAACTAACCTCCAAAGTAACACCCATCCCATTACAAAATGGGCCAAAGACCTAAAGAGAGTCTTCTCTGAAGAAGAAACAAAAATGGCCTATAGACACATGAAGAAATGCTCAACATCTCTGGTCATAAAAGAAATGCAAATCAAAACAAGTCTAAGATTCCACCTAACTCCAGTTAGAATGGCCAGGATCAGGAAAACGAATGACAACAGATGCTGGAGGGGATGTGGTCAGGAGGGATCACTACTACACTGTTGGTGGGAGTGCAAACTCGTTCAACCACTATGGAAAGCAGTGCGGCAGTGCCTCAAAACGCTAAACATACAACTCCCCTATGACCCAGCAATTCCAGTACTTGGCATTTACCCAACAATCCAGAAACAAGGGCATACTAAACCCACTAGCACAACAATATTCATTGCAGCACTATTCACCATAGCAAAGATATGGAACCAACCCAGATGTCCCTCAGTTGATGAGTGGATCAACAAGTTGTGGTATTTGTACACAATGGAATTCTATGCTGCTGCCAGAAAGAATGACATCGCCCCATTTGTTAGGAAATGGAAAGACTTAGAACAAATCATATTAAGTGAAGTAAGCCAGACTCAAAGGAACTTAGTCTCAATGGTTTCCCTCATTCGTCATAATCAGTAGAAATCTTGGGCTCTACTAGCAGAGCTTGGCAATAGAGCAAAAGGCCATATATAAGGCCATATAATGTGAAGCTAATTGAAAGGACCTCCAGGATATTGACACAAAAGCCATATAATGAAGGATTGTTGTCCTTAATGTACTATGTTGTCTCTCATCTCGTTTGCTGTCCCTTGGTTATCCCATATAGGTATAGTATCTCACTTTGTTATCTGATATATTGAATTTATTTGTATTTGGATATTTGAAATTTGATAGCGAAGGGGGGAAAACCAAGACGGGTGGGGGGTGTGGGGTTGGAGGAAAATGGGTACCAAGACATGTGAAAGGGTATCAATGTATGTGAATTAATGCACCTTCTATCTGGCAAATATCATCTAACCCTTTTACTAATTACAAAAAAAAAATGAAAAAAAAAAGAAAGTTGTAGTGTGTGGGGTGGGTGATGGGGTCAAATACACTTCTTCTTAGAAATTTACCTCATCTGGTTGCCCTGGATTTTCCTGGCCTTCTTCTTTGAGAAAGTTCTGTTATACTGGATTTGTGGCTTGGCAATGATCTAGCATGTACATCTTCGAGTAAGACATCCACAACTTCCATGCCTGAGACTCGACTTTCCTGACCTTGGGCAACAGCACAGCAACATCTTTCTTCCTCCTGAGCCACAGGCCAAGTGAGCTGGCTTGAGCTGGTTGTTAGTTACAGTGGCTTGGTTACCAGGGTTCCAAATTCTGTTCCATTGTGAGGGAGGCAGGGTCACCTTTCAGGGCCCAATGACCAAAGGTCCTTGCTCACAAAAGACCTCAACAAAGACATACTGGAGGCTGAATCTCTCCTCCAATCTCACAATATACATGTGGATGTAGTATACAGCAAACCCTATTTGTCCAATAACAAGGTCTTCCACTACGCCCAACTACCAGTCGGGTCTCACGCTCAAGGAGACTTTCTTAGGTAAGATCCAAACTTAAGGGTCAATATTGCCCTCATCCTTTACAAAACATTTGCTTCACAGTGCCTTCTCTGCCTGCATTTTGCCCCTTGTCGAATTTTTTTTGTTTTTGCTAGTCTTCGGACTTGACCTCAGAGTGTGAACATTGTTCTTGGGCTTTCTTTAGGCTTTAGCTGTCCCACCGAGCCACAGCACCACTTGCAGCGTTTTCTATGTATGTGGTAATGAAGAATCAAACCTGAGGCTTACTGCTTGGTAGCCAAGGACTCTCCCACTAGGTCAAACACACAGGGCATCTTGCACATATTTTGGACGGCAATCTACTAGGATATTTTTAGGTTTCTGTATCCTAATCAATTTTTTCCTGATGATTAGCTTTGCTGTCATGTGTAAAAAATGCAAGAGGGAAAAACACAGAAGAATTAGTGAAATTAAAAAAAAGCATTAGACACAGTTAAGTGTTCATTCTTTGTAGGAGAAAGGATATTTGGATATGATGATGATGATGATGACTTTATAATTACTATGTCAGGGTTGAGAGTTTGGCATAGTGGTAGAGTGCTTGCCTAGCATCCATGAAGATCTGGGTTTGATTGCTCAGTACCACATAGATAGAATATCTAGATGTGGCACTGTGGCTCAAGTGGCAGAGGGCTAGACTTGAGAAAACCCGAGGACAGTGCTCAGGCCCTGAATTCAAGCCCCAAGACTGGCAGAAAGATAAAAGAAAATAAAAATGCTTTTTACGAGCTAATTCACTCACATCATTTGCTTCTGAAATCTTCGCTTCTGCATCTTGTGAAATACCCCTTTCCCTCAACGTAGACAAGAAAAACAGATCCATCCCATGGTCCACTGTGAGGCCACTGGTTGGGCTAAGAGCTAGTCGTGCAGCAACAAATAAGTTTTATTCTAATACTTTCCAAACTTTGTACTCAAATATGCTACCTACTTACCAAGTTAGGTCAGTTATCCTTATGCTATAACTTTTCTTCATTACTACAATATTCTTACACACCTACGTTAATCCTCTTGCACCTCCCCTGACCTCTCTCATTCTTTTTTTCTATCTCTGGACCTCTGCTCGTCTTTCAACCCTTACACTGCACGGATCTACACTTGATGGCTGTTGAGCAATATTGTATATGTAGGTGGTTAATTATTCTCTAGGCTCAGAGGGACTTAAAGACAATAGAGATTGGATTGAGAGGCTTATTGTTTTGGGTATAAATCGCTTATCATTGGTTGTATTAGGCTGGTCTGTAAGTGCACAAAAAGAGAGAGTGATAATACCAATCAAAACTTGTGAACATCTAGTGTCTGCCAGCGACAGAGGTCTAGGTTGGTTATATCTGAAAAACTATAATCGTATTTAGTAGTAATCTTGCTCCCATTTTCAAATGGGCAGAACAAGAAACTCAAGAAAAATGTCAAATCAAGAAACAACATCCCCCACCCAATGTAAACGGACAATGGAACAGTCACTGGCAAACCTAGAGGAGAGTCTTCCAATTGCTACACAAATGAAATTGATAAACATCATTAATGAAAAATGTGAAAATATAAAGAAAGAGATAATGGAGGAAGCCATACCTGAACAAGAGGAAAGCAAAAACAAGGTGATAAGTGAAAAAGAAGAAGCCATAAAGGAGGCCATAATAAAGGTTTTTCAAAGAAAGATGGATGAATTCAAAGAATCCACAAATGAAAACGTGACCAAACTCCAGCAAATGTCCAAAGAAAATAAAGCTACTGAGCTAACCACTCAAAAGGAAATCAAGGAGATAAAGAAATCCATACATGATCTAAAACAAGGGATGCAAGGCATCAAAAGTGAGCAATTAGAAGCAAGGGAGATGAAAAATAAAGTAGATAGCTTTGATAGCAGGTTAGACATTGCAGAGGAGAGAATTTCCGTGGCTGAAGATAATTTAGGTATTATAAAGAACAGAAAATGAGTCAATCCAAATCTAGGAAATATGAGAGAGCGCTTCAGGAGGTCCAAGATACAATTAGGAAGCCTAATTTAAGGCTAGTTGGTATTGAGGAGGGCGTGGAGAAAGAGGTCAATGATATTGGAAATATACTTCAGGGAATCATCTCAGAGAATTTCCCAAATATCCAGAAGGGCAGGCCCATCCAGATACGAGAAGCTTTTAGAACCCCAAACAGACCTGACCAGAAAAGAATATCCCACCGCCACATTGTGATCCGAACTGGATCAATAGAAACGAAAGGAAAGATCCTAAAGGCAGCCAGGGAAAAGGGATCAGTAACCTACAAAGGCAAACCAATCAGAATAACCCCAGATTTCTCAGCAGAGACCATGCAAGCACGAAGTGACTGGAAGCATATATGTCATGCCCTTATATCAAATAACTACCAACCAAGAATACTGTAGCCAGCTAAGCTCTTATTCATAACTGAGGGAAAAATAAAAACATTCCATTCCAGGGAAAAGCTGCAACAATATGTCGAAACAAAACCAACACTACAGAGAATTCTCAAAGATGCTCTATACATAGAAAACCAAAATAAATGCAATATAGGGAAAGAAATGGCACCTAAACAGCATACCATCTAAGGACCACAAGAACTGTCAAGACACAGGCCCTACTAAAAGCTTTTAAAAATGGTAGGAACTAATAAATATCTCTCAATCCTAACTCTCAATATCAATGGACTTAACTGTCCAATTAAACGGCATAGGTTGTCTAGTTGGATCAAAAAGCAAGAGCCATCGTTCTGCTGACTTCGAGAGACACATCTTACCCAAAAACAATCATCTTTTGAAAGTGAGAGGTTGGAATAAACTCTATCAAGCTAACTGCCCCCATAAACAGGCTAGAGTTGCCATCCTCATATCAGATACAATAGACTTCAAACTAAAATTAGTAAGAAAAGACAAAGAAGGTTACTACATACTACTAAAGGGATCTTTCCTCCCGGAAGACATAACAATCCTAAATATTTACACACCCAATCCCGGAGCTCCAAACTTCATCAAGCAAACTTTACTTACACTGAAACCATACATAGATCGAAACACAGTGATTGTTGGTGAGTTTAACACACCACTCTCACCTATGGACAGATCAACAAGGCAAAACCTCAACAGAGAAACCTTAGAACTGAACAACTATATAGACCAACTAGATCTAACAGACATCTGCAGAATATTCCACCCAGTAACACCACAATATACGTTTTTCTCAGCAGCACATGGAACATTTTCCAAAATAGACCACATCTTAGGCCATAAAGCAAACCTGGACAGATTCAGAAACACTGAAATTATTCCATGCACACTCTCAGACCATAAAGGCATCAAATTGGAGCTGAACACACATCTCCACCAAAGAAAACCCTGTAACTCATGGAGACTGAACCACACATTGTTGAATCAAAAACAATGGGTAATCGAAGAGATCAGAGCAGATATCCAACTGTTTATGAAATTTAACAATAAGGAGCTCACAAATATCAACTCCTTAGGGACACAACAAAGGCAGTACTCAGAGGAAAATTTATAGCGTTGAGTGCCTACAACAGCAAGTTGGAAAAATGGCAAACAAACTAGTTAATGTCTCACCTTAACCTCATGGAAAAAGAGCAACAAACCAACCCTAAACCCATTAGGAGAAAGCAAATTATTAAAATCAAAGCAAAATTAAATGATTTGGAATAAAAAAAATCTATAGAAAGAATCAACAAAACAAGGAGTTGGTTCTTTGAAAGAATTAACAAAATTGACAAGCCCTTAGCAAATGTTACCAAAAAAAGAAGAGAGCATATCGAAATAAACAAAATCGCAGATGAAAATGGTAATATCACGACAGAAATTACCAAGATCCAGAATAACATGAGGGAATACTTCTCAAACCTTTACGCCAACAAATTTGAGAATCTAGAAGAAATGGATGAATTCCTAGACAATATTAACATACCCACACTGAAACAAGAAGGGCTAACCCAACTCAACAGACCTATTTCAAGCTGTGAAATAGAAATGGAAATTAGACAACTTCCACTTAAAAAGAGCCCAGGGCCAGATGGATTCACAGCTGAATTGTATAAGGTCTTCAAAGCAGAGCTCACACCAATACTCCTCAAGCTCTTCAACGAAATTGAAAATGAAGGTCCTTTACCAAACTCATTCTGTGAAGCCAGCATATCCCTCATCCCCAAACCAGACAGAGATTCATCAAAGAAAGAGATCTATAGACCCATTTCTTTGATGAACATCGATGCAAAATTTCTCAACAAAATACTGGCCAACCGTCTACAACAACTCATCAAAAAAATTATACACTATGATCAAACTGGATTCATCACAGGGAGGCAAAGCTGGTTCAACATACACAAATCAATTAATATAATTCAACACATCAACAGGAGCAGGGATAAAATCACATGATTGTCTCAATAGATGCGGAAAAGGCATTTGACAAGATCCAAAACCCCTTTATGTTAAAAGATGTGGAGAAACTAGGAATCCATGGAACATTTCTCAATGTAATAAAGGCTGTGTATGAGAATCCCATTGCTAGTATTATACT
This sequence comes from Megascapheus bottae, assembly GCA_024803745.1. NCBI lineage: Eukaryota > Metazoa > Chordata > Mammalia > Rodentia > Geomyidae > Megascapheus > Megascapheus bottae. Next base: position 3,542,216 of record JANJXV010000052.1, on the reverse strand, counting down.
TAATGGTGAAAATCTAAAGCCATTCCCTCTAAAATCAGGAACAGGACAAGGATGCCCACTCTCTCCACTCCTTTTTAACATAGTACTAGAATTCCTAGACAGTGCAATAAGGCAAGAAGCAAGCATAAAGGGGATCCAAGTAGGGAAAGAGGAAATAACACTATCCCTCTTTGCAGATGACATGATTCTGTATTTAAAGAATCCTATAGACTCTACTCCCAAGCTCCTTGAGTTGATTCAAAGCTTTGGAAGGGTAGCAGGCCATAAAATCAACCCTCACAAATCAGCTGCCTTACTTTAGCCAACACTGAGAGGAACGAGGCAATAATCAGGAAAGAAAATCCTTTCACAATAGCCTCAAAGAAAATAAAGTACCTAGCAATTACCTTAACTAAGAATGTAAAGGACCGTTTAGATGAAGACTTTAAAACGATAAAAAAGGAAATTAAAGCAGAACTAAGGAAATGGAAAAACCTTCTATGCTCCTGGATTGGAAGAATCAACATTGTGAAAATGACAATCTTGCCAAGGGCTATCTACAAATTCAATGTAATACCCATCAACATCCCAATGTCATTCTTTAAAGACATAGAAGAGGCAATTCAAAATTCATATGGAATAATAAAAGAACCCGTATAGCAAAAACACTTCTTAGCAGAAAGAACAGCGCTGAAGGAATTTCAATTCCAAACTTAAGACTCTATTACAGAGCTATAATTCTCAAAACAGCTTGGTACTGGCACAAGAACAGGCCTGAAGTCCAATGGAGGAGAACTGCGGACCCAGATATTAAACCACAGACCTATGGCCACCTAATCTTTGACCAGGGAACCAAAAAAATAGAATGGCAGAAAGATAGCCTCTTCAACAAGTTGTGCTGGCAGAACTGGTTAAACAGCTGCAGAAAACTAAAGTTGGATCCTTCTTTGTCCCCTTGCACTAGAATTAACTCCAAATGGATCAAAGACGTGGAGGTAAAAGCTGACACACTGAAAAGTTTACAGGAAGGAATAGGAGATACACTAGGCCTCCTTGGCACAGGTCGAAACTTTCTTAATAAGGACCAAGAATCACAACAAATCAGAGAAAGGCTGGATAAGTGGGACTGCATTAAACTGCAGAGCTTTTGTATGGCAACAGTTATAGCTAGTAAACTAATCAGGAAGCCTACAGAGTGGGAGAAGATCTTCACCAACCAAACAACGGACCAAGGCCTCATATCTAAAACATATCAACAACTCAAAAAATTGAATCACTCCAAAACTAACCTCCAAAGTAACACCCATCCCATTACAAAATGGGCCAAAGACCTAAAGAGAGTCTTCTCTGAAGAAGAAACAAAAATGGCCTATAGACACATGAAGAAATGCTCAACATCTCTGGTCATAAAAGAAATGCAAATCAAAACAAGTCTAAGATTCCACCTAACTCCAGTTAGAATGGCCAGGATCAGGAAAACGAATGACAACAGATGCTGGAGGGGATGTGGTCAGGAGGGATCACTACTACACTGTTGGTGGGAGTGCAAACTCGTTCAACCACTATGGAAAGCAGTGCGGCAGTGCCTCAAAACGCTAAACATACAACTCCCCTATGACCCAGCAATTCCAGTACTTGGCATTTACCCAACAATCCAGAAACAAGGGCATACTAAACCCACTAGCACAACAATATTCATTGCAGCACTATTCACCATAGCAAAGATATGGAACCAACCCAGATGTCCCTCAGTTGATGAGTGGATCAACAAGTTGTGGTATTTGTACACAATGGAATTCTATGCTGCTGCCAGAAAGAATGACATCGCCCCATTTGTTAGGAAATGGAAAGACTTAGAACAAATCATATTAAGTGAAGTAAGCCAGACTCAAAGGAACTTAGTCTCAATGGTTTCCCTCATTCGTCATAATCAGTAGAAATCTTGGGCTCTACTAGCAGAGCTTGGCAATAGAGCAAAAGGCCATATATAAGGCCATATAATGTGAAGCTAATTGAAAGGACCTCCAGGATATTGACACAAAAGCCATATAATGAATGATTGTTGTCCTTAATGTACTAAGTTGTCTCTCATCTCGCTTGCTGTCCCTTGGTTATCCCATATTGGTATAGTATCTCACTTTGTTATCTGATATATTGAATTTATTTGTATTTGGATATTTGATATTTGATAGGGAAGGGGGGAAATACAAGACGGGTGGGGGGTGTGGGTTTGGAGGGAAATGGGTACCAAGACATGTGAAAGGGTATCAATGTATGTGAATTAATGCACCTTCTATCTGGCAAATATCATCTAACCCTTTTACTAATTACAATAAAAAAATGAAAAAAAAAGAAAGTTGTAGTGTGTGGGGAGGATGATGGGGTCAAATACATTTCTTCTTAGAAATTTACCTCATCTGGTTGCCCTGGATTTTCCTGGCCTTCTTCTTAGAGAAAGTTCTGTTATACTGGATTTGTGGCTTGGCAATGATCTAGCATGTACATCTTCGAGTAAGACATCCACAACTTCCATGCCTGAGACTCGAGTTTCCTGACCTTTGGCAACAGCACAGCAACATCTTTCTTCCTCCTGAGCCACAGGCCAAGTGAGCTGGCTTGAGCTGGTTGTTAGTTACAGTGGCATGGTTACCAGGGTTCCATATTCTGTTCCATTGTGAGGGAGGCAGGGTCACCTTTCAGGGACCAATGACCAAAGATCCTTGCTCACAAAAGACCTCACCAAAGACATACTGGAGGCTGAATCTCTCCTCCAGTCTCACAATATACATGTGGATGTAGTATACAGCACACCTTATTTGTCCAATCCCAATGTCTTCCACTAGGCCCAACTACCAGTCTGGTCTCAGGCTCAAGGAGCCTTTCTTAGGTAAGATCCAAACTTAAGGGTCAATATTGCCCTCATCCTTTACAAAACATTTGCTTCAGAGTGCCTTCTCTGCCTGCATTTTGCCCCTTGTCAAATTTTTTTTGTTTTTGCTAGTCTTGGGACTTGACCTCAGAGTGTGAACATTGTTCTTGGGCTTTCTTTAGGCTTTAGCTGTCCCACCGAGCCACAGCACCACTGCAGGGTTTTCTATGTATGTGGTAATGAGGAATCAAACCTGAGGCTTACTGCTTGGTGGCCAAGGACTCTACCACTAGGTCAAACACACAGGGCATCTTGCACATATTTTTGACGTCAATCTACTAGGATATTTTTAGGTTTCTGTATCCTAATCAATTTTTTCCTGATGATTAGCTTTGCTGTCATGTGTAAAAAATGCAAGAGGGAAAAACACAGAAGAATTAGTGAAATTGAAAAAAAGCATTAGACACAGTTAAGTGTTCATTCTTTGTAGGAAAAAGGATATTTGGATATGATGATGATGATGATGACTTTATAATTACTATGTCAGGGTTGAGAGTTTGGCATAGTGGTAGAGTGCTTGCCTAGCATCCATGAAGATCTGGGTTTGATTGCTCAGTACCACATAGATAGAAAATCTAGATGTGGCACTGTGGCTCAAGTGGCAGAGGGCTAGACTTGAGAAAACCCGAGGACAGTGCTCAGGCCCTGAATTCAAGCCCCAAGACTGGCAGAAAGATAAAAGAAAATAAAAATGCTTTTTACGAGCTAATTCACTCACAGCATTTGCATCTGAATTCTTCGCTTCTGCATCTTGTGAAATACCCCTTTCCCTCAACGTAGACAAGAAAAACAGATCCATCCCATGGTCCACTGTGAGGCCACTGGTTGGGCTAAGAGCTAGTCGTGCAGCAACACATAAGTTTTATTCTAATACTTTCCAAACTTTGTACTCAAATATGCTACCTACTTACCAAGTTAGGTCAGTTATCCTTATGCTATAACTTTTCTTCATTACTACAATATTCTTACACACCTACGTTAATCCTCTTGCACCTCCCCTGACCTCTCTCATTCTTTTTTTCTATCTCTGGACCTCTGCTCGTCTTTCAACCCTTACACTGCACGGATCTACACTTGATGGCTGTTGAGCAATATTGTATATGTAGGTGGTTAATTATTCTCTAGGCTCAGAGGGACTTAAAGACAATAGAGATTGGATTGAGAGGCTTATTGTTTTGGGTATAAATCGCTTATCATTGGTTGTATTAGGCTGGTCTGTAAGTGCACAAAAAGAGAGAGTGATAATACCAATCAAAACTTGTGAACATCTAGTGTCTGCCAGCGACAGAGGTCTAGGTTGGTTATATCTGAAAAACTATAATCGTATTTAGTAGTAATCTTGCTCCCATTTTCAAATGGGCAGAACAAGAAACTCAAGAAAAATGTCAAATCAAGAAACAACATCCCCCACCCAATGTAAACGGACAATGGAACTGTCACTGGCAAACCTAGAGGAGAGTCTTCCAATTGCTACACAAATGAAATTGATAAACATCATTAATGAAAAATGTGAAAATATAAAGAAAGAGATAATGGAGGAAGCCATACCTGAACAAGAGGAAAGCAAAAACAAGGTGATAAGTGAAAAAGAAGAAGCCATAAAGGAGGCCATAATAAAGGTTTTTCAAAGAAAGATGGATGAATTCAAAGAATCCACAAATAAAAACGTGACCAAACTCCAGCAAATGTCCAAAGAAAATAAAGCTACTGAGCTAACCACTCAAAAGGAAATCAAGGCGATAAAGAAATCCATACATGATCTAAAACAAGGGATGCAAGGCATCAAAAGTGAGCAATTAGAAGCAAGGGAGATGAAAAATAAAGTAGATAGCTTTGATAGCAGGTTAGACATTGCAGAGGAGAGAATTTCCGTGGCTGAAAATAATTTAGGTATTATAAAGAACAGAAAATGAGTCAATCCAAATCTAGGAAATATGAGAGAGCGCTTCAGGAGGTCCAAGATACAATTAGGAAGCCTAATTTAAGGCTAGTTGGTATTGAGGAGGGCGTGGAGAAAGAGGTCAATGGTATTGGAAATATACTTCAGGGAATCATCTCAGAGAATTTCCCAAATATCCAGAAGGGCAGGCCCATCCAGATACGAGAAGCTTTTAGAACCCCAAACAGACCTGACCAGAAAAGAATATCCCACCGCCACATTGTGATCCGAACTGAATCAATAGAAACGAAAGGAAAGATCCTAAAGGCAGCCAGGGAAAAGGGATCAGTAACCTACAAAGGCAAACCAATCAGAATAACCCCAGATTTCTCAGCAGAGACCATGCAAGCACGAAGTGACCGGAAGCATATATGTCATGCCCTTATATCAAATAACTACCAACCAAGAATACTGTAGCCAGCTAAGCTCTTATTCATAACTGAGGGAAAAATAAAAACATTCCATTCCAGGGAAAAGCTGCAACAATATGTCGAAACAAAACCAACACTACAGAGAATTCTCAAAGATGCTCTATACATAGAAAACCAAAATAAATGCAATATAGGGAAAGAAATGGCACCTAAACAGCATACCATCTAAGGACCACAAGAACTGTCAAGACACAGGCCCTACTAAAAGCTTTTAAAAATGGTAGGAACTAATAAATATCTCTCAATCCTAACTCTCAATATCAATGGACTTAACTGTCCAATTAAACGGCATAGGTTGTCTAGTTGGATCAAAAAGCAAGAGCCATCGTTCTGCTGACTTCGAGAGACACATCTTACCCAAAAACAATCATCTTTTGAAAGTGAGAGGTTGGAATAAACTCTATCAAGCTAACTGCCCCCATAAACAGGCTAGAGTTGCCATCCTCATATCAGATACAATAGACTTCAAACTAAAATTAGTAAGAAAAGACAAAGAAGGTTACTACATACTACTAAAGGGATCTTTCCTCCCGGAAGACATAACAATCCTAAATATTTACACACCCAATCCCGGAGCTCCAAACTTCATCAAGCAAACTTTACTTACACTGAAACCATACATAGATCGAAACACAGTGATTGTTGGTGAGTTTAACACACCACTCTCACCTATGGACAGATCAACAAGGCAAAAACTCAACAGAGAAACCTTAGAACTGAACAACTATATAGACCAACTAGATCTAACAGACATCTGCAGAATATTCCACCCAGTAACACCACAATATACGTTTTTCTCAGCAGCACATGGAACATTTTCCAAAATAGACCACATCTTAGGCCATAAAGCAAACCTGGACAGATTCAGAAACACTGAAATTATTCCATGCACACTCTCAGACCATAAAGGCATCAAATTGGAGCTGAACACACATCTCCACCAAAGAAAACCCTGTAACTCATGGAGACTGAACCACACATTGTTGAATCAAAAACAATGGGTAATCGAAGAGATCAGAGCAGATATCCAACTGTTTATGAAATTTAACAATAAGGAGCACACAAATATCAACTCCTTAGGGACACAACAAAGGCAGTACTCAGAGGAAAATTTATAGCGTGGAGTGCCTACAACAGCAAGTTGGAAAAATGGCAAACAAACTAGTTAATGTCTCACCTTAACCTCATGGAAAAAGAGCAACAAACCAACCCTAAACCCATTAGGAGAAAGCAAATTATTAAAATCAAAGCAAAATTAAATGATTTGGAATAAAAAAAATCTATAGAAAGAATCAACAAAACAAGGAGTTGGTTCTTTGAAAGAATTAACAAAATTGACAAGCCCTTAGCAAATCTTACCAAAAAAAGAAGAGAGCATATCGAAATAAACAAAATCGCAGATGAAAATGGTAATATCACGACAGAAATTACCAAGATCCAGAATAATATGAGGGAATACTTCTCAAACCTTTACGCCAACAAATTTGAGAATCTAGAAGAAATGGATGAATTCCTAGACAATATTAACATACCCACACTGAAACAAGAAGGGCTAACCCAACTCAACAGACCTATTTCAAGCTGTGAAATAGAAATGGAAATTAGACAACTTCCACTTAAAAAGAGCCCAGGGCCAGATGGATTCACAGCTGAATTCTATAAGGTCTTCAAAGCAGAGCTCACACCAATACTCCTCAAGCTCTTCAACGAAATTGAAAATGAAGGTCCTTTACCAAACTCATTCTGTGAAGCCAGCATATCCCTCATCCCCAAACCAGACAGAGATTCATCAAAGAAAGAGATCTATAAACCCATTTCTTTGATGAACATCGATGCAAAACTTCTCAACAAAATACTGGCCAACCGTCTACAACAACTCATCAAAAAAATTATACACTATGATCAAACTGGATTCATCACAGGGAGGCAAAGCTGGTTCAACATACACAAATCAATTAATATAATTCAACACATCAACAGGAGCAGGGATAAAATCACATGATTGTCTCAATAGATGCGGAAAAGGCATTTGACAAGATCCAAAACCCCTTTATGTTAAAAGATGTGGAGAAACTAGGAATCCATGGAACATTTCTCAATGTAATAAAGGCTGTGTATGAGAATCCCATTGCTAGTATTATACTTAATGGTGAAAATCTAAAGCCATTCCCTCTAAAATCAGGAACAGGACAAGGATGCCCACTCTCTCCACTCCTTTTTAACATAGTACTAGAATTCCTAGACAGTGCAATAAGGCAAGAAGCAAGCATAAAGGGGATCCAAGTAGGGAAAGAGGAAATAACACTATCCCTCTTTGCAGATGACATGATTCTGTATTTAAAGAATCCTATAGACTCTACTCCCAAGCTCCTTGAGTTGATTCAAAGCTTTGGAAGGGTAGCAGGCCATAAAATCAACCCTCACAAATCAGCTGCCTTACTTTAGCCAACACTGAGAGGAACGAGGCAATAATCAGGAAAGAAAATCCTTTCACAATAGCCTCAAAGAAAATAAAGTACCTAGCAATTACCTTAACTAAGAATGTAAAGGACCGTTTAGATGAAGACTTTAAAACGATAAAAAAGGAAATTAAAGCAGAACTAAGGAAATGGAAAAACCTTCTATGCTCCTGGATTGGAAGAATCAACATTGTGAAAATGACAATCTTGCCAAGGGCTATCTACAAATTCAATGTAATACCCATCAACATCCCAATGTCATTCTTTAAAGACATAGAAGAGGCAATTCAAAATTCATATGGAATAATAAAAGAACCCGTATAGCAAAAACACTTCTTAGCAGAAAGAACAGCGCTGAAGGAATTTCAATTCCAAACTTAAGACTCTATTACAGAGCTATAATTCTCAAAACAGCTTGGTACTGACACAAGAACAGGCCTGAAGTCCAATGGAGGAGAACTGCGGACCCAGATATTAAACCACACACCTATGGCCACCTAATCTTTGACCAGGGAACCAAAAAAATAGAATGGCTGAAAGATAGCCTCTTCAACAAGTTGTGCTGGCAGAACTGGTTAAACAGCTGCAGAAAACTAAAGTTGGATCCTTCTTTGTCCCCTTGCACTAGAATTAACTCCAAATGGATCAAAGACGTGGAGGTAAAAGCTGACACACTGAAAAGTTTACAGGAAGGAATAGGAGATACACTAGGCCTCCTTGGCACAGGTCGAAACTTTCTTAATAAGGACCAAGAATCACAACAAATCAGAGAAAGGCTGGATAAGTGGGACTGCATTAAACTGCAGAGCTTTTGTATGGCAACAGTTATAGCTAGTAAACTAATCAGGAAGCCTACAGAGTGGGAGAAGATCTTCACCAACCAAACAACGGACCAAGGCCTCATATCTAAAACATATCAACAACTCAAAAAATTGAATCACTCCAAAACTAACCTCCAAAGTAACACCCATCCCATTACAAAATGGGCCAAAGACCTAAAGAGAGTCTTCTCTGAAGAAGAAACAAAAATGGCCTATAGACACATGAAGAAATGCTCAACATCTCTGGTCATAAAAGAAATGCAAATCAAAACAAGTCTAAGATTCCACCTAACTCCAGTTAGAATGGCCAGGATCAGGAAAACGAATGACAACAGATGCTGGAGGGGATGTGGTCAGGAGGGATCACTACTACACTGTTGGTGGGAGTGCAAACTCGTTCAACCACTATGGAAAGCAGTGCGGCAGTGCCTCAAAACGCTAAACATACAACTCCCCTATGACCCAGCAATTCCAGTACTTGGCATTTACCCAACAATCCAGAAACAAGGGCATACTAAACCCACTAGCACAACAATATTCATTGCAGCACTATTCACCATAGCAAAGATATGGAACCAACCCAGATGTCCCTCAGTTGATGAGTGGATCAACAAGTTGTGGTATTTGTACACAATGGAATTCTATGCTGCTGCCAGAAAGAATGACATCGCCCCATTTGTTAGGAAATGGAAAGACTTAGAACAAATCATATTAAGTGAAGTAAGCCAGACTCAAAGGAACTTAGTCTCAATGGTTTCCCTCATTCGTCATAATCAGTAGAAATCTTGGGCTCTACTAGCAGAGCTTGGCAATAGAGCAAAAGGCCATATATAAGGCCATATAATGTGAAGCTAATTGAAAGGACCTCCAGGATATTGACACAAAAGCCATATAATGAAGGATTGTTGTCCTTAATGTACTATGTTGTCTCTCATCTCGTTTGCTGTCCCTTGGTTATCCCATATAGGTATAGTATCTCACTTTGTTATCTGATATATTGAATTTATTTGTATTTGGATATTTGAAATTTGATAGCGAAGGGGGGAAAACCAAGACGGGTGGGGGGTGTGGGGTTGGAGGAAAATGGGTACCAAGACATGTGAAAGGGTATCAATGTATGTGAATTAATGCACCTTCTATCTGGCAAATATCATCTAACCCTTTTACTAATTACAATAAAAAAATGAAAAAAAAAAGAAAGTTGTAGTGTGTGGGGTGGGTGATGGGGTCAAATACACTTCTTCTTAGAAATTTACCTCATCTGGTTGCCCTGGATTTTCCTGGCCTTCTTCTTTGAGAAAGTTCTGTTATACTGGATTTGTGGCTTGGCAATGATCTAGCATGTACATCTTCGAGTAAGACATCCACAACTTCCATGCCTGAGACTCGAGTTTCCTGACCTTTGGCAACAGCACAGCAACATCTTTCTTCCTCCTGAGCCACAGGCCAAGTGAGCTGGCTTGAGCTGGTTGTTAGTTACAGTGGCTTGGTTACCAGGGTTCCAAATTCTGTTCCATTGTGAGGGAGGCAGGGTCACCTTTCAGGGCCCAATGACCAAAGGTCCTTGCTCACAAAAGACCTCAACAAAGACATACTGGAGGCTGAATCTCTCCTCCAATCTCACAATATACATGTGGATGTAGTATACAGCAAACCCTATTTGTCCAATAACAAGGTCTTCCACTACGCCCAACTACCAGTCGGGTCTCACGCTCAAGGAGACTTTCTTAGGTAAGATCCAAACTTAAGGGTCAATATTGCCCTCATCCTTTACAAAACATTTGCTTCACAGTGCCTTCTCTGCCTGCATTTTGCCCCTTGTCGAATTTTTTTTGTTTTTGCTAGTCTTCGGACTTGACCTCAGAGTGTGAACATTGTTCTTGGGCTTTCTTTAGGCTTTAGCTGTCCCACCGAGCCACAGCACCACTTGCAGCGTTTTCTATGTATGTGGTAATGAAGAATCAAACCTGAGGCTTACTGCTTGGTAGCCAAGGACTCTCCCACTAGGTCAAACACACAGGGCATCTTGCACATATTTTGGACGGCAATCTACTAGGATATTTTTAGGTTTCTGTATCCTAATCAATTTTTTCCTGATGATTAGCTTTGCTGTCATGTGTAAAAAATGCAAGAGGGAAAAACACAGAAGAATTAGTGAAATTAAAAAAAAGCATTAGACACAGTTAAGTGTTCATTCTTTGTAGGAGAAAGGATATTTGGATATGATGATGATGATGATGACTTTATAATTACTATGTCAGGGTTGAGAGTTTGGCATAGTGGTAGAGTGCTTGCCTAGCATCCATGAAGATCTGGGTTTGATTGCTCAGTACCACATAGATAGAATATCTAGATGTGGCACTGTGGCTCAAGTGGCAGAGGGCTAGACTTGAGAAAACCCGAGGACAGTGCTCAGGCCCTGAATTCAAGCCCCAAGACTGGCAGAAAGATAAAAGAAAATAAAAATGCTTTTTACGAGCTAATTCACTCACAGCATTTGCTTCTGAAATCTTCGCTTCTGCATCTTGTGAAATACCCCTTTCCCTCAACGTAGACAAGAAAAACAGATCCATCCCATGGTCCACTGTGAGGCCACTGGTTGGGCTAAGAGCTAGTCGTGCAGCAACACATAAGTTTTATTCTAATACTTTCCAAACTTTGTACTCAAATATGCTACCTACTTACCAAGTTAGGTCAGTTATCCTTATGCTATAACTTTTCTTCATTACTACAATATTCTTACACACCTACGTTAATCCTCTTGCACCTCCCCTGACCTCTCTCATTCTTTTTTTCTATCTCTGGACCTCTGCTCGTCTTTCAACCCTTACACTGCACGGATCTACACTTGATGGCTGTTGAGCAATATTGTATATGTAGGTGGTTAATTATTCTCTAGGCTCAGAGGGACTTAAAGACAATAGAGATTGGATTGAGAGGCTTATTGTTTTGGGTATAAATCGCTTATCATTGGTTGTATTAGGCTGGTCTGTAAGTGCACAAAAAGAGAGAGTGATAATACCAATCAAAACTTGTGAACATCTAGTGTCTGCCAGCGACAGAGGTCTAGGTTGGTTATATCTGAAAAACTATAATCGTATTTAGTAGTAATCTTGCTCCCATTTTCAAATGGGCAGAACAAGAAACTCAAGAAAAATGTCAAATCAAGAAACAACATCCCCCACCCAATGTAAACGGACAATGGAACAGTCACTGGCAAACCTAGAGGAGAGTCTTCCAATTGCTACACAAATGAAATTGATAAACATCATTAATGAAAAATGTGAAAATATAAAGAAAGAGATAATGGAGGAAGCCATACCTGAACAAGAGGAAAGCAAAAACAAGGTGATAAGTGAAAAAGAAGAAGCCATAAAGGAGGCCATAATAAAGGTTTTTCAAAGAAAGATGGATGAATTCAAAGAATCCACAAATGAAAACGTGACCAAACTCCAGCAAATGTCCAAAGAAAATAAAGCTACTGAGCTAACCACTCAAAAGGAAATCAAGGAGATAAAGAAATCCATACATGATCTAAAACAAGGGATGCAAGGCATCAAAAGTGAGCAATTAGAAGCAAGGGAGATGAAAAATAAAGTAGATAGCTTTGATAGCAGGTTAGACATTGCAGAGGAGAGAATTTCCGTGGCTGAAGATAATTTAGGTATTATAAAGAACAGAAAATGAGTCAATCCAAATCTAGGAAATATGAGAGAGCGCTTCAGGAGGTCCAAGATACAATTAGGAAGCCTAATTTAAGGCTAGTTGGTATTGAGGAGGGCGTGGAGAAAGAGGTCAATGATATTGGAAATATACTTCAGGGAATCATCTCAGAGAATTTCCCAAATATCCAGAAGGGCAGGCCCATCCAGATACGAGAAGCTTTTAGAACCCCAAACAGACCTGACCAGAAAAGAATATCCCACCGCCACATTGTGATCCGAACTGGATCAATAGAAACGAAAGGAAAGATCCTAAAGGCAGCCAGGGAAAAGGGATCAGTAACCTACAAAGGCAAACCAATCAGAATAACCCCAGATTTCTCAGCAGAGACCATGCAAGCACGAAGTGACTGGAAGCATATATGTCATGCCCTTATATCAAATAACTACCAACCAAGAATACTGTAGCCAGCTAAGCTCTTATTCATAACTGAGGGAAAAATAAAAACATTCCATTCCAGGGAAAAGCTGCAACAATATGTCGAAACAAAACCAACACTACAGAGAATTCTCAAAGATGCTCTATACATAGAAAACCAAAATAAATGCAATATAGGGAAAGAAATGGCACCTAAACAGCATACCATCTAAGGACCACAAGAACTGTCAAGACACAGGCCCTACTAAAAGCTTTTAAAAATGGTAGGAACTAATAAATATCTCTCAATCCTAACTCTCAATATCAATGGACTTAACTGTCCAATTAAACGGCATAGGTTGTCTAGTTGGATCAAAAAGCAAGAGCCATCGTTCTGCTGACTTCGAGAGACACATCTTACCCAAAAACAATCATCTTTTGAAAGTGAGAGGTTGGAATAAACTCTATCAAGCTAACTGCCCCCATAAACAGGCTAGAGTTGCCATCCTCATATCAGATACAATAGACTTCAAACTAAAATTAGTAAGAAAAGACAAAGAAGGTTACTACATACTACTAAAGGGATCTTTCCTCCCGGAAGACATAACAATCCTAAATATTTACACACCCAATCCCGGAGCTCCAAACTTCATCAAGCAAACTTTACTTACACTGAAACCATACATAGATCGAAACACAGTGATTGTTGGTGAGTTTAACACACCACTCTCACCTATGGACAGATCAACAAGGCAAAACCTCAACAGAGAAACCTTAGAACTGAACAACTATATAGACCAACTAGATCTAACAGACATCTGCAGAATATTCCACCCAGTAACACCACAATATACGTTTTTCTCAGCAGCACATGGAACATTTTCCAAAATAGACCACATCTTAGGCCATAAAGCAAACCTGGACAGATTCAGAAACACTGAAATTATTCCATGCACACTCTCAGACCATAAAGGCATCAAATTGGAGCTGAACACACATCTCCACCAAAGAAAACCCTGTAACTCATGGAGACTGAACCACACATTGTTGAATCAAAAACAATGGGTAATCGAAGAGATCAGAGCAGATATCCAACTGTTTATGAAATTTAACAATAAGGAGCACACAAATATCAACTCCTTAGGGACACAACAAAGGCAGTACTCAGAGGAAAATTTATAGCGTGGAGTGCCTACAACAGCAAGTTGGAAAAATGGCAAACAAACTAGTTAATGTCTCACCTTAACCTCATGGAAAAAGAGCAACAAACCAACCCTAAACCCATTAGGAGAAAGCAAATTATTAAAATCAAAGCAAAATTAAATGATTTGGAATAAAAAAAATCTATAGAAAGAATCAACAAAACAAGGAGTTGGTTCTTTGAAAGAATTAACAAAATTGACAAGCCCTTAGCAAATCTTACCAAACAAAGAAGAGAGCATATCGAAATAAACAAAATCGCAGATGAAAATGGTAATATCACGACAGAAATTACCAAGATCCAGAATAATATGAGGGAATACTTCTCAAACCTTTACGCCAACAAATTTGAGAATCTAGAAGAAATGGATGAATTCCTAGACAATATTAACATACCCACACTGAAACAAGAAGGGCTAACCCAACTCAACAGACCTATTTCAAGCTGTGAAATAGAAATGGAAATTAGACAACTTCCACTTAAAAAGAGCCCAGGGCCAGATGGATTCACAGCTGAATTGTATAAGGTCTTCAAAGCAGAGCTCACACCAATACTCCTCAAGCTCTTCAACGAAATTGAAAATGAAGGTCCTTTACCAAACTCATTCTGTGAAGCCAGCATATCCCTCATCCCCAAACCAGACAGAGATTCATCAAAGAAAGAGATCTATAGACCCATTTCTTTGATGAACATCGATGCAAAATTTCTCAACAAAATACTGGCCAACCGTCTACAACAACTCATCAAAAAAATTATACACTATGATCAAACTGGATTCATCACAGGGAGGCAAAGCTGGTTCAACATACACAAATCAATTAATATAATTCAACACATCAACAGGAGCAGGGATAAAATCACATGATTGTCTCAATAGATGCGGAAAAGGCATTTGACAAGATCCAAAACCCCTTTATGTTAAAAGATGTGGAGAAACTAGGAATCCATGGAACATTTCTCAATGTAATAAAGGCTGTGTATGAGAATCCCATTGCTAGTATTATACTTAATGGTGAAAATCTAAAGCCATTCCCTCTAAAATCAGGAACAGGACAAGGATGCCCACTCTCTCCACTCCTTTTTAACATAGTACTAGAATTCCTAGACAGTGCAATAAGGCAAGAAGCAAGCATAAAGGGGATCCAAGTAGGGAAAGAGGAAATAACACTATCCCTCTTTGCAGATGACATGATTCTGTATTTAAAGAATCCTATAGACTCTACTCCCAAGCTCCTTGAGTTGATTCAAAGCTTTGGAAGGGTAGCAGGCCATAAAATCAACCCTCACAAATCAGCTGCCTTACTTTAGCCAACACTGAGAGGAACGAGGCAATAATCAGGAAAGAAAATCCTTTCACAATAGCCTCAAAGAAAATAAAGTACCTAGCAATTACCTTAACTAAGAATGTAAAGGACCGTTTAGATGAAGACTTTAAAACGATAAAAAAGGAAATTAAAGCAGAACTAAGGAAATGGAAAAACCTTCTATGCTCCTGGATTGGAAGAATCAACATTGTGAAAATGACAATCTTGCCAAGGGCTATCTACAAATTCAATGTAATACCCATCAACATCCCAATGTCATTCTTTAAAGACATAGAAGAGGCAATTCAAAATTCATATGGAATAATAAAAGAACCCGTATAGCAAAAACACTTCTTAGCAGAAAGAACAGCGCTGAAGGAATTTCAATTCCAAACTTAAGACTCTATTACAGAGCTATAATTCTCAAAACAGCTTGGTACTGGCACAAGAACAGGCCTGAAGTCCAATGGAGGAGAACTGCGGACCCAGATATTAAACCACAGACCTATGGCCACCTAATCTTTGACCAGGGAACCAAAAAAATAGAATGGCAGAAAGATAGCCTCTTCAACAAGTTGTGCTGGCAGAACTGGTTAAACAGCTGCAGAAAACTAAAGTTGGATCCTTCTTTGTCCCCTTGCACTAGAATTAACTCCAAATGGATCAAAGACGTGGAGGTAAAAGCTGACACACTGAAAAGTTTACAGGAAGGAATAGGAGATACACTAGGCCTCCTTGGCACAGGTCGAAACTTTCTTAATAAGGACCAAGAATCACAACAAATCAGAGAAAGGCTGGATAAGTGGGACTGCATTAAACTGCAGAGCTTTTGTATGGCAACAGTTATAGCTAGTAAACTAATCAGGAAGCCTACAGAGTGGGAGAAGATCTTCACCAACCAAACAACGGACCAAGGCCTCATATCTAAAACATATCAACAACTCAAAAAATTGAATCACTCCAAAACTAACCTCCAAAGTAACACCCATCCCATTACAAAATGGGCCAAAGACCTAAAGAGAGTCTTCTCTGAAGAAGAAACAAAAATGGCCTATAGACACATGAAGAAATGCTCAACATCTCTTGTCATAAAAGAAATGCAAATCAAAACAAGTCTAAGATTCCACCTAACTCCAGTTAGAATGGCCAGGATCAGGAAAACGAATGACAACAGATGCTGGAGGGGATGTGGTCAGGAGGGATCACTACTACACTGTTGGTGGGAGTGCAAACTCGTTCAACCACTATGGAAAGCAGTGCGGCAGTGCCTCAAAACGCTAAACATACAACTCCCCTATGACCCAGCAATTCCAGTACTTGGCATTTACCCAACAATCCAGAAACAAGGGCATACTAAACCCACTAGCACAACAATATTCATTGCAGCACTATTCACCATAGCAAAGATATGGAACCAACCCAGATGTCCCTCAGTTGATGAGTGGATCAACAAGTTGTGGTATTTGTACACAATGGAATTCTATGCTGCTGCCAGAAAGAATGACATCGCCCCATTTGTTAGGAAATGGAAAGACTTAGAACAAATCATATTAAGTGAAGTAAGCCAGACTCAAAGGAACTTAGTCTCAATGGTTTCCCTCATTCGTCATAATCAGTAGAAATCTTGGGCTCTACTAGCAGAGCTTGGCAATAGAGCAAAAGGCCATATATAAGGCCATATAATGTGAAGCTAATTGAAAGGACCTCCAGGATATTGACACAAAAGCCATATAATGAAGTGAAGGATTGTTGTCCTTAATGTACTATGTTGTCTCTCATCTCGTTTGCTGTCCCTTGGTTATCCCATATTGGTATAGTATCTCACTTTGTTATCTGATATATTGAATTTATTTGTATTTGGATATTTGAAATTTGATAGCGAAGGGGGGAAAACCAAGACGGGTGGGGGGTGTGGGGTTGGAGGAAAATGGGTACCAAGACATGTGAAAGGGTATCAATGTATGTGAATTAATGCACCTTCTATCTGGCAAATATCATCTAACCCTTTTACTAATTACAATAAAAAAATGAAAAAAAAAAAGAAAGTTGTAGTGTGTGGGGTGGGTGATGGGGTCAAATACACTTCTTCTTAGAAATTTACCTCATCTGGTTGCCCTGGATTTTCCTGGCCTTCTTCTTTGAGAAAGTTCTGTTATACTGGATTTGTGGCTTGGCAATGATCTAGCATGTACATCTTCGAGTAAGACATCCACAACTTCCATGCCTGAGACTCGACTTTCCTGACCTTGGGCAACAGCACAGCAACATCTTTCTTCCTCCTGAGCCACAGGCCAAGTGAGCTGGCTTGAGCTGGTTGTTAGTTACAGTGGCTTGGTTACCAGGGTTCCAAATTCTGTTCCATTGTGAGGGAGGCATGGTCACCTTTCAGGGCCCAATGACCAAAGATCCTTGCTCACAAAAGACCTCAACAAAGACATACTGGAGGCTGAATCTCTCCTCCAATCTCACAATATACATGTGGATGTAGTATACAGCAAACCTTATTTGTCCAATAACAAGGTCTTCCACTACGCCCAACTACCAGTCGGGTCTCACGCTCAAGGAGACTTTCTTAGGTAAGATCCAAACTTAAGGGTCAATATTGCCCTCATCCTTTACAAAACATTTGCTTCACAGTGCCTTCTCTGCCTGCATTTTGCCCCTTGTCGAATTTTTTTTGTTTTTGCTAGTCTTCGGACTTGACCTCAGAGTGTGAACATTGTTCTTGGGCTTTCTTTAGGCTTTAGCTGTCCCACCGAGCCACAGCACCACTTGCAGCGTTTTCTATGTATGTGGTAATGAAGAATCAAACCTGAGGCTTACTGCTTGGTAGCCAAGGACTCTCCCACTAGGTCAAACACACAGGGCATCTTGCACATATTTTGGACGGCAATCTACTAGGATATTTTTAGGTTTCTGTATCCTAATCAATTTTTTCCTGATGATTAGCTTTGCTGTCATGTGTAAAAAATGCAAGAGGGAAAAACACAGAAGAATTAGTGAAATTAAAAAAAAAAGCATTAGACACAGTTAAGTGTTCATTCTTTGTAGGAGAAAGGATATTTGGATATGATGATGATGATGATGACTTTATAATTACTATGTCAGGGTTGAGAGTTTGGCATAGTGGTAGAGTGCTTGCCTAGCATCCATGAAGATCTGGGTTTGATTGCTCAGTACCACATAGATAGAATATCTAGATGTGGCACTGTGGCTCAAGTGGCAGAGGGCTAGACTTGAGAAAACCCGAGGACAGTGCTCAGGCCATGAATTCAAGCCCCAAGACTGGCAGAAAGATAAAAGAAAATAAAAATGCTTTTTACGAGCTAATTCACTCACAGCATTTGCTTCTGAAATCTTCGCTTCTGCATCTTGTGAAATACCCCTTTCCCTCAACGTAGACAAGAAAAACAGATCCATCCCATGGTCCACTGTGAGGCCACTGGTTGGGCTAAGAGCTAGTCGTGCAGCAACACATAAGTTTTATTCTAATACTTTCCAAAATTTGTACTCAAATATGCTACCTTTTTACCAACTTAGGTCATTAATCCATATGCTATACCTTTTCGTCATTACTACAATATTCTTACACTCCTACGTTAATCCTCTTGTACCTCCCCTGACCTCTCTCATTCTTTTTTTCTATCTCTGGACCTCTGCTCGTCTTTCAACCCTTATACTGCACGGATCTACACTTGATGGCTGTTGAGCAATACTGTATATGTAGGTGGTTAATTATTCTCTAGGCTCAGAGGGACTTAAAGAAAATAGAGATTGGATTGAGAGATTTATTGTTTTGGGTATAAATCGCCTATCAGTGGTTGTATTAAACTGGTCTGTAAGTGCACAAAAAGAACGAGTGATAATACCAATCAAAACTTGTGAACATCTAGAGTCGGCCAGCTACAGAGGTCTAGGTTGGTTATATCTGAAAAACTATAATCGTATTTAGTAGTAACCTTGATCCCATTTTCAAATGGGCAGAAAAAGAAACTCAAGAAAAATGTCAAATCAAGAAACAACATTCCCGACTCAATGTAAACAGACAATGGAACAGTCACTGGCAAACCTAGAGGAGAGTCTTCCAAGTGCTACACAAATGCAATTGATAAACATCATTAATGAAAAATGTGAAAATATAAAGAAAGAGATAATGGAGGAAGCCATACCTGAACAAGAGGAAAGCAAAAACAAGGTGATAAGTGAAAAAGAAGAAGCCATAAAGGAGGCCATAATAAAGGATTTTCAAAGAAAGATGGATGAATTCATAGAATCCACAAATAAAAACGTGACCAAACTCCAGCAAATGTCCAAAGAAAATAAAGCTACTGAGCTAACCACTCAAAAGGAAATCAAGGAGATAAAGAAATCCATACATGATCTAAAACAAGAGATGCAAGGCATCAAAAGTGAGCAATTAGAAGCAAGGGAGATGAAAAATAAAGTAGATAGCTTTGGTAGCAGGTTAGACATTGCAGAAGAGAGTTTTTCCGGGGCTGAAGATAATTTAGGTATTATAAAGAACAGAAAATGAGTCAATCCAAATCTAGGAAATATGAGAGAGCGCTTCAGGAGGTCCAAGATACACTTAGGAAGCCTAATTTGAGGCTAGTTGGTATTGAGGACGGAGTGGAGAAAGAGGTCAATGGTATTGGAAATATACTTCAGGGACTCATCTCAGAATTTCCCAAATATCCAGAACGGCAGGCCATCCAGATACGAGAAGCTTTTAGAACCTCAAAGAGACCTGACCAGAAAAGAACATGCCACCGCCACACTGTGATCCGAACTGGATCAATAGAAACGAAAGGAAAGATCCTAAAGGCATCCAGGGAAAAGGGATCAGTAAACTACAAAGGCAAACCAATCAGAATAACCCCAGATTCTCAGCAGAGACCATGCAAGCACAAAGTGACTGGAAGCATATATGTCATGCCCTTAAATCAAACCAAGAATACTGTAGCCAGCTAAGCTCTCATTCATAACTGAGGGAACAATAAAATCATTCCATTCCAGGGAAAAGCTGCAACAATATGTCGAAACCAAACCAACAATACAGAGAATTCTCAAAGATGCTCTATAAATAGAAAACCAAAATAAATGCAATATAGTGAAAGAAATTGCACCTAAAGAGCATACCATCTAAGGACCACAAGAACTGTCAAGACACAGGCCCTACTAAAAGCTTTTAAAAATGCTAGGAACTAATAAATATCTCTCAATCCTAACTCTCAATATCAATGGACTGCACTCTCCAATTAAACGGCATAGGCTGTCTAGTTGGATCAAAAAGCAAGAGCCATCGTTCTGCTGTCTTCAAGAGACACATCTTACCCAAAAACAATCATCTTTTGAAAGTGAGAGGTTGGAATAAACTCTATCAAGCTAACTGCCCCCATAAACAGGCTGGAGTTGCCATCCTCATATCAGATACAACAGACTTCAAACTAAAATTAGTAAGAAAAGACAAAGAAGGTTACTACATACAACTAAATGGATCTTTCCTCCAGGAAGACATAACGATCCTAAATATTTACACACCCAATCTCGGAGCTCCAAACTTCATCAAGCAAACTTTACTTACACTGAAACCATACATAGATCGAAATACAGTGATTGTTGGTGAGGTTAACACACCACTCTCACCTATGGACAGATCAACAAGGCAAAAACTTAAAAGAGAAACCTTAGAACTGAACAACTATATAGACCAACTAGATCTAACAGACATCTGCAGAATATTCCACCCAGTAACACCACAATATACGTTTTTCTCAGCAGCACATGGAACATTTTCCAAAATAGACCACATCTTAGGCCATAAAGCAAACCTGGACCGATTCAGAAACACTGAAATTATTCCATGCACAGTCTGAGACCATAAAGGCATCAAATTGGAGCTGAACACACATCTCCACCAAAGAAAACCCTGTAACACATGGAGACTGAACAACACACTGTTGAATCAAAAACAATGGGTAATCGAAGATTTCAGAACAGATATCCAACTGTTTATGAAATTTAACAATAAGGAGCACACAAATATCAACTCCTTAGGGACACAACAAAGGCAGTACTCAGAGGAAAATTTATAGCGTGGAGTGCCTACAACAGCAAGTTGGAAAAATGGCAAACCAACTAGTTAATGTTTCTCCTTAACCTCATGGAAAAAGAGCAACAAACCAACTCTAAACCCATTAGGAGAAAGCAAATTATTAAAATCAAAGCAGAATTAAATGATTTGGAATAAAAAAAATCTATAGAAAGAATCAACAAAACAAGGAGTTTGTTCTTTGAAAGAATTAACAAAATTGACAAGCCCTTAGCAAATCTTACCAAAAAAAGAAGAGAGCATATCGAAATAAAAAAAATCGCAGATGAAAATGGTAATATAACGACAGAAATTACCAAGGTCCAGAATATCATGAGGGAATACTTCTCAAACCTTTACGCCAACAAATTTGAGAATCTAGAAGAAATGGATGAATTCCTAGACAATATTAACATACACACACTGAACCAAGAAGAGCTAACCCAACTCAACAGGCCTATTTCAAGCTCTGAAATAGAAATGGAAATTAGACAACTTCCACTTAAAAAGAGCCCAGGGCCAGATGGATTCACAGCTGAATTCTATAAGGTCTTCAAAGCAGAGCTCACACCAATACTCCTCAAGCTCTTCAACGAAATTGAAAATGAAGGTTCTTTACCAAACTCATTCTGTGAAGCCAGCATATCCCTCATCCCCAAACCAGACAGAGATTCATCAAAGAAAGAGATCTATAGACCCATTTCTTTGATGAACATCGATGCAAAACTTCCCAACAATATACTGGCCAACCGTCTACAACAACTCATCAAAAAAAATATACACTATGATCAAACTGGATTCATCACAGGGAGGCAAAGCTGGTTCAACATACACAAATCAATTAATATAATTCAACACATCAACAGGAGCAGGGATAAAATCACATGATTGTCTCAATAGATGCGGAAAAGGCATTTGACAAGATCCAAAACCCCTTTATGTTAAAAGATGTGGAGAAACTAGGAATCCATGGAACATTTCTCAATTTAATAAAGGCTGTGTATGAGAAACCCACTGCTAGTATTATACTTAATGGTGAAAATCTAAAGCCATTCCATCTAAAATCAGGAATGAGACAAGGATGCCCACTCTCTCCACTCCTTTTTAACATAGTACTAGAATTCCTAGGCAGTGCAATAAGGCAAGAAGCAAGCATAAAGGGGATCCAAGTACGGAAAGAGGAAATAAAACTATCCCTCTTTGCCGATGACATGATTCTGTATTTAAAGAATCCTATAGACTCTACTCCCAAGTTCCTTGAGCTGATTCAAAGCTTTGGAAGGGTAGCAGGCCATAAAATCAACCCTCACAAATCAACTTCCTTACTTTACGCCAACACTGAGAGGAACGAGGCAATAATCAGGAAAGAAAATCCTTTCACAATAGCCTCAAAGAAAATAAAGTACCTAGCAATTACCTTAACTAAGAATGTAAAGGACCGTTTAGATGAAAACTTTAAAACGATAAAAAAGGAAATTAAAGCAGAACTAAGGAAATGGAAAAACCTCCCATGCTCCTGGATTGGAAGAATCAACATTGTGAAAATGACAATCTTGCCAAGGGCTATCTACAAATTCAATGTAATACCCATCAACATCCCAATGTCATTCTTTAAAGACATAGAAGAGGCAATTCAAAATTTCATATGGAATAATAAAAGACCCCGTATAGCAAAAACACTCCTTAGCAGAAAGAACAGCACTGGAGGAATTTCAATTCCAAACTTAAGGCTCTATTACAGAGCTGTAATTCTCAAAACAGCTTGGTACTGGCACAAGAACAGGCCTGAAGTCCAATGGAGTAGAACTGCGGACCCAGATATTAAACCACAGACCTATAGCCACCTAATCTTTGACCAGGGAGCCAAAAAAAATAGAATGGAAGAAAGATAGCCTCTTCAACAAGTTGTGCTGGCAGAACTGGTTAAACACCTGCAGAAAACTAAAGTTGGATCCTTCTTTGTCCCCTTGCACTAGAATTAACTCCAAATGGATCAAAGACGTGGAGGTAAAAGCTGACACACTGAAAAGTTTACAGGAAGGAATAGGAGATACACTAGGCCTCCTTGGCACAGGTCGAAACTTTCTTAATAAGGACCAAGAATCACAACAAATCAGAGAAAGGCTGGATAAGTGGGACTGCATTAAACTGCAGAGCTTTTGTATGGCAACGGATATAGCTAGTAAACTAATTAGGAAGCCTACAGAGTGGGAGAAGATCTTCACCACCCAAACAACGGAACAAGGCCTCATATCTAAAATATATCAACAACTCAAAAAATTGAATCACTCCAAAACTAACCTCCAAAGTAACACCCATCCCATTACAAAATGGGCCAAAGACTTAAAGAGAGTCTTCTCTGAAGAAGAAACAAAAATGGCCTATAGACACATGAAGAAATGCTCAACATCTCTGGTCATAAAAGAAATGCAAATCAAAACAAGTCTAAGATTCCACCTAACTCAGGTTAGAATGGCCAGGATCAGGAAAACGAATGACAACAGATGCTGGAGGGGATGTGGTCAGGAGGGATCACTACTACACTGTTGGTGGGAGTGCAAACTCGTTCAACCACTATGGAAAGCAGTGCGGCAGTGCCTCAAAACGCTAAACATAGAACTCCCCTATGACCCAGCAATTCCAGTACTTGGCATTTACCCAACAATCCAGAAACAAGGGCATACTAAACCCACTAGCACAACAATATTCATTGCAGCACTATTCACCATAGCAAAGATATGGAACCAACCCAGATGTCCCTCAGTTGATGAGTGGATCAACAAGTTGTGGTATTTGTACACAATGGAATTCTATGGTGCTGCCAGAAAGAATGACATCGCCCCAATTGTTAGGAAATGGAAAGACTTAGAACAAATCATATTAAGTGAAGTAAGCCAGACTCAAAGGAACTTAGTCTCAATGGTTTCCCTCATTCGTCATAATCAGTAGAAATCTTGGGCTATACTAGCAGAGCTTGGCAATAGAGCAAAAGGCCATATATAAGGCCATATAATGTGAAGCTAATTGAAAGGACCTCCAGGATATTGACACAAAAGCCATATAATGAAGGATTGTTGTCCTTAATGTACTATGTTGTCTCTCATCTCGTTTGCTGTCCCTTGGTTATCCCATATTGGTATAGTATCTCACTTTGTTATCTGATATCTTGAATTTATTTGTATTTGGATATTTGAAATTTGATAGCGAAGGGGGGAAAACCAAGACGGGTGGGGGGTGTGGGGTTGGAGGAAAATGGGTACCAAGACATGTGAAAGGGTATCAATGTATGTGAATTAATGCACCTTCTATCTGGCAAATATCATCTAACCCTTTTACTAATTACAATAAAAAAATGAAAAAAAAAGAAAGTTGTAGTGTGCGGGGTGGATGATGGGGTCAAATACACTTCTTCTTAGAAATTTACCTCATCTGGTTGCCCTGGATTTTCCTGGCCTTCTTCTTTGAGAAAGTTCTGTTATACTGGATTTGTGGCTTGGCAATGATCTAGCATGTACATCTTCGAGTAAGACATCCACAACTTCCATGCCTGAGACTCGACTTTCCTGACCTTGGGCAACAGCACAGCAACATCTTTCTTCCTCCTGAGCCACAGGCCAAGTGAGCTGGCTTGAGCTGGTTGTTAGTTACAGTGGCTTGGTTACCAGGGTTCCAAATTCTGTTCCATTGTGAGGGAGGCAGGGTCAACTTTCAGGGCCCAATGACCAAAGATCCTTGCTCACAAAAGACCTCAACAAAGACATACTGGAGGCTGAATCTCTCCTCCAATCTCACAATATACATGTGGATGTAGTATACAGCAAACCTTATTTGTCCAATAACAAGGTCTTCCACTACGCCCAACTACCAGTCGGGTCTCAGGCTCAAGGAGCCTTTCTTAGGTAAGATCCAAACTTAAGGGTCAATATTGCCCTCATCCTTTACAAAACATTTGCTTCACAGTGCCTTCTCTGCCTGCATTTTGCCCCTTGTCGAATTTTTTTTGTTTTTGCTAGTCTTGGGACTTGACCTCAGAGTGTGAACATTGTTCTTGGGCTTTCTTTAGGCTTTAGCTGTCCCACCGAGCCACAGCACCACTTGCAGCGTTTTCTATGTATGTGGTAATGAGGAATCAAACCTGAGGCTTACTGCTTGGTAGCCAAGGACTCTCCCACTAGGTCAAACACACAGGGCATCTTGCACATATTTTTGACGTCAATCTACTAGGATATTATTAGGTTTCTGTATCCTAATCAATTTTTTCCTGATGATTAGCTTTGCTGTCATGTGTAAAAAATGCAAGAGGGAAAAACACAGAAGAATTAGTGAAATTAAAAAAAAAGCATTAGACACAGTTAAGTGTTCATTCTTTGTAGGAGAAAGGATATTTGGATATGATGATGATGATGATGACTTTATAATTACTATGTCAGGGTTGAGAGTTTGGCATAGTGGTAGAGTGCTTGCCTAGCATCCATGAAGATCTGGGTTTGATTGCTCAGTACCACATAGATAGAAAATCTAGATGTGGCACTGTGGCTCAAGTGGCAGAGGGCTAGACTTGAGAAAACCCGAGGACAGTGCTCAGGCAATGAATTCAAGCTCCAAGACTGGCAGAAAGATAAAAGAAAATAAAAATGCTTTTTACGAGCTAATTCACTCACAGCATTTGCTTCTGAAATCTTCGCTTCTGCATCTTGTGAAATACCCCTTTCCCTCAACGTAGACAAGAAAAACAGATCCATCCCATGGTCCACTGTGTGGCCACAGGTTGGGCTAAGAGCTAGTCGTGCAGCAACACATAAGTTTTATTCTAATACTTTCCAAACTTTGTACTCAAATATGCTACCTACTTACCAACTTATGTCAGTTATCCTTATGCTATAACTTTTCTTCATTACTACAATATTCTCACACTCCTACGTTAATCCTCTTGCACCTCCCCTGACCTCTCTCATTCTTTTTTTCTATCTCTGGACCTCTGCTCGTCTTTCAACCCTTATACTGCACGGATCTACACTTGATGGCTGTTGAGCAATATTGTATATGTAGGTGGTTAATTATTCTCTAGGCTCAGAGGGACTTAAAGACAATAGAGATTGGATTGAGAGGCTTATTGTTTTGGGTATAAATCGCTTATCAGTGGTTGTATTAGGCTGGTCTGTAAGTGCACAAAAAGAAAGAGTGATAATACCAATCAAAACTTGTGAACATCTAGTGTCTGCCAGCTACAGAGGACTAGGTTGGTTATATCTGAAAAACTATAATCGTATTTAGTAGTAATCTTGCTCCCATTTTCAAATGGGCAGAACAAGAAACTCAAGAAAAATGTCAAATCAAGAAACAACATCCCCCACCCAATGTAAACAGACAATGGAAGAGTCACTGGCAAACCTAGAGGAGAGTCTTCCAATTGCTACACAAATGCAACTGATAAACATCATTAATGAAAAATGTGAAAATATAAAGAAAGAGATAATGGAGGAAGCCATACCTGAACAAGAGGAAAGCAAAAACAAGGTGATAAGTGAAAAAGAAGAAGCCATAAAGGAGGCCATAATAAAGGTTTTTCAAAGAAAGATGGATGAATTCAAAGAATCCACAAATAAAAACGTGACCAAACTCCAGCAAATGTCCAAAGAAAATAAAGCTGCTGAGCTAACCACTCAAAAGGAAATCAAGGAGATAAAGAAATCCATACATGATCTAAAGCAAGGGATGCAAGGCATCAAAAGTGAGCAATTAGAAGCAAGGGGGATGAAAAATAAAGTAGATAGCTTTGATAGCAGGTTAGACATTGCAGAGGAGAGAATTTCCGTGGCTGAAGATAATTTAGGTATTATAAAGAACAGAAAATGAGTCAATCCAAATCTAGGAAATATGAGAGAGCGCTTCAGGAGGTCCAAGATACAATTAGGAAGCCTAATTTAAGGCTAGTTGGTACTGAGGAGGGCGTGGAGAAAGAGGTCAATGGTATTGGAAATATACTTCAGGGAATCATCTCAGAGAATTTCCCAAATATCCAGAAGGGCAGGCCCATCCAGATACGAGAAGCTTTTAGAACCCCAAACAGACCTGACCAGAAAAGAACATCCCACCGCCACATTGTGATCCGAACTGGATCAATAGAAACGAAAACAAAGATCCTAAAGGCAGCCAGGGAAAAGGGATCAGTAACCTACAAAGGCAAACCAATCAGAATAACCCCAGATTTCTCAGCAGAGACCATGCAAGCACGAAGTGACTGGAAGCATATATGTCATGCCCTTATATCAAATAACTACCAACCAAGAATACTGTAGCCAGCTAAGCTCTCATTCATAACTGAGGGAAAAATAAAAACATTCCATTCCAGGGAAAAGCTGCAACAATATGTCGAAACAAAACCAACACTACAGAGAATTCTCAAAGATGCTCTATACATAGAAAACCAAAATAAATGCAATATAGGGAAAGAAATGGCACCTAAACAGCATACCATCTAAGGAACACAAGAACTGTCAAGACACAGGCCCTACTAAAAGCTTTTAAAAATGGTAGGAACTAATAAATATCTCTCAATCCGAACTCTCAATATCAATGGATTTAACTCTCCAATTAAACGGCATAGCTTGTCTAGTTGGATCAAAAAGCAAGAGCCATCGTTCTGCTGACTTCGAGAGACACATCTTACCCAAAAACAATCATCTTTTGAAAGTGAGAAGTTGGAATAAACTCTATCAAGCTAACTGCCCCCATAAACAGGCTAGAGTTGCCATCCTCATATCAGATACAATAGACTTCAAACTAAAATTAGTAAGAAAAGACAAAGAAGGTTACTACATACTACTAAAGGGATCTTTCCTCCCGGAAGACATAACAATCCTAAATATTTACACACCCAATCCCGGAGCTCCAAACTTCATCAAGCAAACTTTACTTACACTGAAACCATACATAGATCGAAATACAGTGATTGTTGGTGAGTTTAACACACCACTCTCACCTATGGACAGATCAACAAGGCAAAAACTCAACAGAGAAACCTTAGAACTGAACAACTATATAGACCAACTAGATCTAGCAGACATCTGCAGAATATTCCACCCAGTAACACCACAATATACGTTTTTCTCAGCAGCACATGGAACATTTTCCAAAATAGACCACATCTTAGGCCATAAAGCAAACCTGGACAGATTCAGAAACACTGAAATTATTCCATGCACACTCTCAGACCATAAAGGCATCAAATTGGAGCTGAACACACATCTCCACCAAAGAAAACACTGTAACTCATGTAGACTGAACAACACATTGTTGAATCAAAACCAATGGGTAATCGAAGAGATCAGAACAGATATCCAACTGTTTATGAAATTTAACAATAAGGAGCACACAAATATCAACTCCTTAGGGACACAACAAAGGCAGTACTCAGAGGAAAATTTATATCGCTGAGTGCCTACAACAGCAAGTTGGAAAAATGGCAAACAAACTAGTTAATGTCTCACCTTAACCTCCTGGAAAAAGAGCAACAAACCAACCCTAAAACCATTAGGAGAAAGAAAATTATTAAAATCAAAGCAGAATTAAATGATTTGGAATAAAAAAAATATAGAAAGAATCAACAAAATAAGGAGTTGGTTCTTGAAAGAATTAACAAAATTGACAAGCCCTTAGCAAATCTTACCGAAAAAAGAAGAGAGCATATCGAAATAAACACAATCGCAGATGAAAATGGTAATATCACGACAGAAATTACCAAGATCCAGAATATCATGAGGGAATACTTCTCAAACCTTTACGCCAACAAATTTGAGAATCTAGAAGAAATGGATGAATTCCTAGACAATATTAACATACACACACTGAACCAAGAAGAGCTAACCCAACTCAACAGGCCTATGTCAAGCTCTGAAATAGAAATGGAAATTAGACAACTTCCACTTAAAAAGAGCCCAGGGCCAGATGGATTCACAGCTGAATTCTATAAGGTCTTCAAAGCAGAGCTCACACCAATACTCCTCAAGCTCTTCAACGAAATTGAAAATGAAGGTTCTTTACTAAACTGATTCTGTGAAGCCAGCATATCCCTCATCCCCAAACCAGACAGAGATTCATCAAAGAAAGAGATCTATAGACCCATTTCTTTGATGAACCTCGATGCAAAACTTCTCAACAAAATACTGGCCAACCGTCTACAACAACTCATCAAAAAAATATACACTATGATCAAACTGGATTCATCACAGGGAGGCAAAGCTGGTTCAACATACACAAATCAATTAATATAAGTCAACACATCAACAGGAGCAGGGATAAAATCACATGATTGTCTCAATAGATGCGGAAAAGGCATTTGACAAGATCCAAAACCCCTTTATGTAAAAAGATGTGGAGAAACTAGGAATCCATGGAACATTTCTCAATTTAATAAAGGCTGTGTATGAGAAACCCACTGCTAGTATTATACTTAATGGTGAAAATCTAAAGCCATTCCCTCTAAAATCAGGAACGAGACAAGGATGCCCACTCTCTCCACTAGTTTTTAACATAGTACTAGAATTCCTAGGCAGTGCAATATGGCAAGAAGCATGCATAAAGGGGATCCAAGTAGGGAAAGAGGAAATAAAACTATCCCTCTTTGCAGATGACATGATTCTGTATTTAAAGAATCCTATATACTCTACTCCCAAGCTCCTTGAGCTGATTCAAAGCTTTGGAAGGGTAGCAGGCCATAAAATCAACCCTCACAAATCAACTGCCTTACTTTACGCCAACACTGAGAGGAACGAGGCAATAATCAGGAAAGAAAATCCTTTCACAATAGCCTCAAAGAAAATAAAGTACCTAGCAATTAGCTTAACTAAGAATGTAAAGGACCGTTTAGATGAAAACTTTAAAACCCTAAAAAAGGAAATTAAAGCAGAACTAAGGAAATGGAAAAACCTCCCGTGCTCCTGGATTGGAAGAATCAACATTGTGAAAATGACAATCTTGCCAAGGGCTATCTACAAATTCAATGTAATACCCATCAACATCCCAATGTCATTCTTTAAAGACATAGAAGAGGCAATTCAAAATTTCATATGGAATAATAAAAGACCCCGTATAGCAAAAACACTTCTTAGCAGAAAGAACAGTGTTGGAGGAATTTCAATTCCAAACTTAAGACTCTATTACAGAGCTATAATTCTCAAAACAGCTTGGTACTGGCACAAGAACAGGCCTGAAGTCCAATGGAGTAGAACTGCGGACCCAGATATTAAACCACAGACCTATGGCCACCTAATCTTTGACCAGGGAGCCAAAAAAATAGAATGGAAGAAAGATAGCCTCTTCAACAAGTTGTGCTGGCAGAACTGGTTAAACACCTGCAGAAAACTAAAGTTGGATCCTTCTTTGTCCCCTTGCACTAGAATTAACTCCAAATGGATCAAAGACGTGGAGGTAAAAGCTGACACACTGAAAAGTTTACAGGAAGGAATAGGAGATACACTAGGCCTCCTTGGTACAGGTCGAAACTTTCTTAATAAGGACCAAGAATCACAACAAATCAGAGAAAGGCTGGATAAGTGGGACTGCATTAAACTGCAGAGCTTTTGTATGGCAACGGATATAGCTAGTAAATTAATCAGGAAGCCTACAGAGTGGGAGAAGATCTTCACCACCCAAACAACGGAACAAGGCCTCATATCTAAAATATATCAACAACTCAAAAAATTGAATCACTCCAAAACTAACCTCCAAAGTAACACCCATCCCATTACAAAATGGGCCAAAGACTTAAAGAGAGTCTTCTCTGAAGAAGAAACAAAAATGGCCTATAGACACATGAAGAAATGCTCAACATCTCTGGTCATAAAAGAAATGCAAATCAAAACAAGTCTAAGATTCCACCTAACTCCAGTTAGAATGGCCAGGATCAGGAAAACGAATGATAACAGATGCTGGAGGGGATGTGCCCAGGAGGGATCACTACTACACTGTTGGTGGGAGTGCAAACTCGTTCAACCACTATGGAAAGCAGTGTGGCAGTGCCTCAAAAGGCTAAACATAGAACTCCCCTATGACCCAGCAATTCCAGTACTTGGCATTTACCCAACAATCCAGAAACAAGGGCATATTAACCCACTAGCACAACAATGTTCATTGCAGCACTATTCACCATAGCAAAGATATGGAACCAACCCAGATGTCCCTCAGTTGATGAGTGGATGAACAAATTGTGGTATTTGTACACTATGGAATTCTATGCTGCTGTCAGAAAGAATGACATCGCCCCATTTGTTAGGAAATGGAAAGACTTAGAACAAATCATATTAAGTGAAGTAAGCCAGACTCAAAGGAACTTAGGCTCAGTGGTTTCCCTCATTCGTCATAATCAGTAGAAACCTTGGGCTCTACTAGCACAGATTGTCAATAGAGCAAAAGGCCATATATAAGGCCATATAATGTGAAGCTAATTGAAAGGACCTCCAGGATATTGACACAAAAGCCATATAATGAATGATTGTTGTCCTTAATGTACTATGTTGTCTCTCATCTCGCTTGCTGTCCCTTGGTTATCCCATATTGGTATAGTATCTCACTTTGTTATCTGATATATTGAATTTATTTGTATTTGGATATTTGAAATTTGATAGGGAAGGGGGGAAAACCAAGACAGGTGGGGGGTGTGGGGTTGGAGAGAAATGGGTACCAAGACATGTGAAAGGGTATCAATGTATGTGAATTAATGCACCTTCTATCTGGCAAATATCATCTAACCTTTTTACTAATTACAATAAAAAAATGAAAAAAAAAGAAAGTTGTAGTGTGTGGGGAGGATGATGGGGTCAAATACATTTCTTCTTAGAAATTTACCTCATCTGGTTGCCCTGGATTTTCCTGGCCTTCTTCTTAGAGAAAGTTCTGTTATACTGGATTTGTGGCTTGGCAATGATCTAGCATGTACATCTTTGAGTAAGACATCCACAACTTCCATGCCTGAGACTCGAGTTTCCTGACCTTTGGCAACAGCACAGCAACATCTTTCTTCCTCCTGAGCCACAGGCCAAGTGAGCTGGCTTGAGCTGGTTGTTAGTTACAGTGGCTTGGTTACCAGGGTTCCATATTCTGTTCCATTGTGAGGGAGGCAGGGTCACCTTTCAGGGCCCAATGACCAAAGATCCTTGCTCACAAAAGACCTCACCAAAGACATACTGGAGGCTGAATCTCTCCCCAGTCTCACAATATACATGTGGATGTAGTATACAGCACACCTTATTTGTCCAATCCCAATGTCTTCCACTAGGCCCAACTACCAGTCTGGTCTCAGGCTCAAGGAGCCTTTCTTAGGTAAGATCCAAACTTAAGGGTCAATATTGCCCTCATCCTTTACAAAACATTTGCTTCACAGTGCCTTCTCTGCCTGCATTTTGCCCCTTGTCGAATTTTTTTTGTTTTTGCTAGTCTTGGGACTTGACCTCAGAGTGTGAACATTGTTCTTGGGCTTTCTTTAGGCTTTAGCTGTCCCACCGAGCCACAGCACCACTTGCAGCGTTTTCTATGTATGTGGTAATGAGGAATCAAACCTGAGGCTTACTGCTTGTTAGCCAAGGACTCTCCCACCAGGTAAAACACACAGGGCATCTTGCACATATTTTTGACGTCAATCTACTAGGATATTATTAGGTTTCTGTATCCTAATCAATTTTTTCCTGATGATTAGCTTTGCTGTCATGTGTAAAAAATGCAAGAGGGAAAAACACAGAAGAAATAGTGAAATTAAAAAAAAGCATTAGACACAGTTAAGTGTTCATTCTTTGTAGGAGAAAGGATATTTGGATATGATGATGATGATGATGACTTTATAATTACTATGTCAGGGTTGAGAGTTTGGCATAGTGGTAGAGTGCTTGCCTAGCATCCATGAAGATCTGGGTTTGATTGCTCAGTACCACATAGATAGAAAATCTAGATGTGGCACTGTGGCTCAAGTGGCAGAGGGCTAGACTTGAGAAAACCCGAGGACAGTGCTCAGGCCCTGAATTCAAGCCCCAAGACTGGCAGAAAGATAAAAGAAAATAAAAATGCTTTTTACGAGCTAATTCACTCACAGCATTTGCTTCTGAAATCTTCGCTTCTGCATCTTGGGAAATACCCCTTTCCCTCAACGTAGACAAGAAAAACAGATCCATCCCATGGTCCACTGTGAGGCCACTGGTTGGGCTAAGAGCTAGTCGTGCAGCAACACATAAGTTTTATTCTAATACTTTCCAAAATTTGTACTCAAGTATGCTACCTACTTACCAACTTATGTCAGTTATCCTTATGCTATAACTTTTCTTCATTACTACAATATTCTTACACTCCTACGTTAATCTCTCATTCTTTTTTTCTATCTCTGGACCTCTGCTCGTCTTTCAACCCTTATACTGCACGGATCTACACTTGATGGCTGTTGAGCAATATTGTATATGTAGGTGGTTAATTATTCTCTAGGCTCAGAGGGACTTAAAGACAATAGAGATTGGATTGAGAGGCTTATTGTTTTGGGTATAAATCGCTTATCAGTGGTTGTATTAGGCTGGTCTGTAAGTGCACAAAAAGAAAGAGTGATAATACCAATCAAAACTTGTGAACATCTAGTGTCTGCCAGCTACAGAGGTCTAGGTTGGTTATATCTGAAAAACTATAATCGTATTTAGTAGTAATCTTGCTCCCATTTTCAAATGGGCAGAACAAGAAACTCAAGAAAAATGTCAAATCAAGAAACAACATCCCCCACCCAATGTAAACAGACAATGGAACAGTCACTGGCAAACCTAGAGGAGAGTCTTGCAATTGCTACACAAATGCAATTGATAAACATCATTAATGAAAAATGTGAAAATATAAAGAAAGAGATAATGGAGGAAGCCATACCTGAACAAGAGGAAAGCAAAAACAAGGTGATAAGTGAAAAAGAAGAAGCCATAAAGGAGGCCATAATAAAGGTTTTTCAAAGAAAGATGGATGAATTCAAAGAATCCACAAATAAAAACGTGACCAAACTCCAGCAAATGTCCAAAGAAAATAAAGCTACTGAGCTAACCACTCAAAAGGAAATCAAGGAGATAAAGAAATCCATACATGATCTAAAACAAGGGATGCAAGGCAACAAAAGTGAGCAATTAGAAGCAAGGGAGATGAAAAATAAAGTAGATAGCTTTGATAGCAGGTTAGACATTGCAGAGGAGAGAATTTCCGTGGCTGAAGATAATTTAGGTATTGTAAAGAACAGAAAATGAGTCAATCCACATCTTGGAAATGTGAGAGAGCGCTTCAGGAGGTACAAGATACAATTAGGAAGCCTAATTTAAGGCTAGCTGGTATTGAGGAGGGCGTGGAGAAAGAGGTCAATGGTATTGGAAATATACTTCAGGGAATCATCTCAGAGAATTTCCCAAATATCCAGAATGGCAGGCCCATCCAGATACGAGAAGCTTTTAGAACCCCAAACAGACCTGACCAGAAAAGAACATCCCACCGCCACATTGTGATCCGAACTGGATCAATAGAAAGGAAAGGAAAGATCCTAAAGGCAGCCAGGGAAAAGGGATCAGTAACCTACAAAGGCAAACCAATCAGAATAACCCCAGATTTCTCAGCAGAGACCATGCAAGCACGAAGTGACTGGAAGCATATATGTCATGCCCTTATATCAAATAACTACCAACCAAGAATACTGTAGCCAGCTCAGCTCTCATTCATAACTGAGGGAAAAATAAAAACATTCCATTCCAGGGAAAAGCTGCAACAATATGTCGAAACAAAACCAACACTACAGAGAATTCTCAAAGATGCTCTATACATAGAAAACCAAAATAAATGCAATATAGGGAAAGAAAAGGCACCTAAACAGCATACCATCTAAGGACCACAAGAACTGTCAAGACACAGGCCCTACTAAAAGCTTTTAAAAATGGTAGGAACTAATAAATATCTCTCAATCCTAACTCTCAATATCAATGGACTTTACTCTCCAATTAAACGGCATAGGTTGTCTAGTTGGATCAAAAAGCAAGAGCCATCGTTCTGCTGACTTCGAGAGACACATCTTACCCAAAAACAATCATCTTTTGAAAGTGAGAGGTTGGAATAAACTCTATCAAGCTAACTGCCCCCATAAACAGGCTCGAGTTGCCATCCTCATATCAGATACAATAGACTTCAAAGTAAAATTAGTAAGAAAAGACAAAGAAGGTTACTACATACTACTAAAGGGATCTTTCCTCCCAGAAGACATAACAATCCTAAATATTTACACACCCAATCCCGGAGCTCCAAACTTCATCAAGCAAACTTTACTTACACTGAAACCATACATAGATCGAAACACAGTGATTGTTGGTGAGTTTAACACACCACTCTCACCTATGGACAGATCAACAAGGCAAAAACTCAACAGAGAAACCTTAGAACTGAACAACTATATAGACCAACTAGATCTAACAGACATCTGCAGAATATTCCACCCAGTAGCACCACAATATACGTTTTTCTCAGCAGCACATGGAACATTTTCCAAAATAGACCACATCTTAGGCCATAAAGCAAACCTGGACAGATTCAGAAACACTGAAATTATTCCATGCACACTCTCAGACCATAAAGGCATCAAATTGGAGCTGAACACACATCTCTACCAAAGAAAACACTGTAACTCATGGAAACTGAACCACACATTGTTGAATCAAAAACAATGGGTAATCGAAGAGATCAGAACAGATATCCAACTGTTTATGAAATTTAACAATAAGGAGCACACAAATATCAACTCCTTAGGGACACAACAAAGGCAGTACTCAGAGGAAAATTTATAGCGTGGAGTGCCTACAACAGCAAGTTGGAAAAATGGCAAACCAACTAGTTAATGTCTCACCTTAACCTCCTGGAAAAAGAGCAACAAACCAACCCTAAACCCATTAGGAGAAAGCAAATTATTAAAATCAAAGCAGAATTATATGATTTGGAATAAAAAAAACTATAGAAAGAATCAACAAAACAAGGAGTTGGTTCTTGAAAGAATTAACAAAATTGACAAGCCCTTAGCAAATCTTACCAAAAAAACAAGAGAGCATATCGAAATAAACAAAATCGCAGATGAAAATGGTAATATCACGACAGAAATTACCAAGATCCAGAATATCATGAGGGAATATTCCTCAAACATTTATGCCAACAAATTTGAGAATCTAGAAGAAATGGATGAATTCCTAGACAATATTAACATACACACACTGAACCAAGAAGAGCTAACCCAACTCAACAGGCCTACTTCAAGCTCTGAAATAGAAATGGAAATTAGACAACTTCCGTTAAAAAGAGCCCAGGGCCAGATGGATTCACAGCTGAATTCTATAAGGTCTTCAAAGCAGAGCTCACACCAATACTCCTCAAGCTCTTCAACGAAATTGAAAATGAAGGTTCTTTACTAAACTGATTCTGTGAAGCCAGCATATCCCTCATCCCCAAACCAGACAGAGATTCATCAAAGAAAGAGATCTATAGACCCATTTCTTTGATGAACCTCGATGCAAAACTTCTCAACAAAATACTGGCCAACCGTCTACAACAACTCATCAAAAAAATATACACTATGATCAAACTGGATTCATCACAGGGAGGCAAAGCTGGTTCAACATACACAAATCAATTAATATAATTCAACACATCAACAGGAGCAGGGATAAAATCACATGATTGTCTCAATAGATGCGGAAAAGGCATTTGACAAGATCCAAAACCCCATTATGTTAAAAGATGTGGAGAAACTAGGAATCCATGGAACATTTCTCAATGTAATAAAGGCTGTGTATGAGAAACCCACTGCTAGTATTATACTTAATGGTGAAAATCTAAAGCCATTCCCTCTAAAATCAGGAACGAGACAAGGATGCCCACTCTCTCCACTCCTTTTTAACATAGTACTAGAATTCCTAGGCCGTGCAATATGGCAAGAAGCAAGCATAAATGGGATCCAAGTAGGGAAAGAGGAAATAAAATTATCCCTCTTTGCAGATGACATGATTCTGTATTTAAAGAATCCTATAGACTCTACTCCCAAGCTCCTTGAGCTGATTCAAAGCTTTGGAATGGTAGCAGGCCATAAAATCAACCCTCACAAATAAACTGCCTTACTTTACGCCAACACTGAGAGGAACGAGGCAATAATCAGGAAAGAAAATCCTTTCACAATAGCCTCAAAGAAAATAAAGTACCTAGCAATTAGCTTAACTAAGAATGTAAAGGACCGTTTAGATGAAAACTTTAAAACCCTAAAAAAGGAAATTAAAGCAGAACTAAGGAAATGGAAAAACCTCCCATGCTCCAGGATTGGAAGAATCAACATTGTGAAAATGACAATCTTGCCAAGGGCTATCTACAAATTCAATGTAATACCCATCAACATCCCAATGTCATTCTTTAAAGTCATAGAAGAGGCAATTCAAAATTTCATATGGAATAATAAAAGACCCCGTATAGCAAAAGCACTTCTTATCAGAAACAACAGCGCTGGAGGAATTTCAATTCCAAACTTAAGGCTCTATTACAGAGCTATAATTCTCAAAATAGCTTGGTACTGGCACAAGAACAGGCCTGAAGTCCAATGGAGTAGAACTGCGGACCCAGATATTAAACCACAGACCTATGGCCACCTAATCTTTGACCAGGGAGCCAAAGAAATAGAATGGAAGAAAGATAGCCTCTTCAACAAGTTGTGCTGGCAGAACTGGTTAGACACCTGCAGAAAACTAAAGTTGGATCCTTCTTTCTCACCTTGCACTAGAATTAACTCCAAATGGATCAAAGACGTGGAGGTAAAAGCTGACAAACTGAAAAGTTTACAGGAAGGAATAGGAGATACACTAGGCCTCCTTGGTACAGGTCGAAACTTTCTTAATAAGGACCAAGAATCACAACAAATCAGAGAAAGGCTGGATAAGTGGGACTGCATTAAACTGCAGAGCTTTTGTATGGCAACGGATATACCTAGTAAACTAATCAGGAAGCCTACAGAGTGGGAAAAGATCTTCACCACCGAAACAACGGAACAAGGCCTCATATCTAAAATATATCAACAACTCAAAAAATTAAATCACTCCAAAACTAACCTCCAAAGTAACACCCATCCCATTACAAAATGGGCCAAAGACTTAAAGAGAGTCTTCTCTGAAGAAGAAACAAAAATGGCCTATAGGCACATGAAGAAATGCTCCACATCTCTGATCATGAAAGAAATGCAAATCAAAACAAGTCTAAGATTCCACCTAACTCCAGTTAGAATGGCCAGGATCAGGAAAACGAATGACAACAGATGCTGGAGGGGATGTGGTCAGGAGGGATCACTACTACACTGTTGGTGGGAGTGCAAACTCGTTCAACCACTATGGAAAGCAGTGCGGCAGTGCCTCAAAACGCTAAACATACAACTCCCCTATGACCCAGCAATTCCAGTACTTGGCATTTACCCAACAATCCAGAAACAAGGGCATACTAAACCCACTAGCACAACAATGTTCATTGCAGCACTATTCACCATAGCAAAGATATGGAACCAACCCAGATGTCCCTCAGTTGATGAGTGGATCAACAAGTTGTGGTATTTGTACACAATGGAATTCTATGCTGCTGTCAGAAAGAATGACATCGCCCCATTTGTTAGGAAATGGAAAGACTTAGAACAAATCATATTAAGTGAAGTAAGCCAGACTCAAAGGAACTTAGGCTCAATGGTTTCCCTCATTCGTCATAATCAGTAGAAACCTTGGGCTCTACTAGCAGAGATTGTCAATAGAGCAAAAGGCCATATATAAGGCCATATAATGTGAAGCTAATTGAAAGGACCTCCAGGATATTGACACAAAAGCCATATAATGAATGATTGGTGTCCTTAATGTACTATGTTGTCTCTCATCTCGCTTGCTGTCCCTTGGTTATCCCATATTGGTATAGTATCTCACTTTGTTATCTGATATATTGAATTTATTTGTATTTGGATATTTGAAATTTGATAGGGAAGGGGGGAAAACCAAGACGGGTGGGGGGTGTGGGGTTGGAGGGAAATGGGTACCAAGACATGTGAAAGGGTATCAATGTATGTGAATTAATGCCCCTTCTGTCTGGCAAATATCATCTAACCCTTTTACTAATTACAATAAAAAATGAAAAAAAAAAGAAAGTTGTAATGTGTGGGGAGGATGATGGGGTCAAATACATTTCTTCTTAGAAATTTACCTCATCTGGTTGCCCTGGATTTTCCTGGCCTTCTTCTTAGAGAAAGTTCTGTTATACTGGATTTGTGGCTTGGCAATGATCTAGCATGTACATCTTTGAGTAAGACATCCACAACTTCCATGCCTGAGACTCGAGTTTCCTGACCTTTGGCAACAGCACAGCAACATCTTTCTTCCTCCTGAGCCACAGGCCAAGTGAGCTGGCTTGAGCTGGTTGTTAGTTACAGTGGCTTGGTTACCAGGGTTCCATATTCTGTTCCATTGTGAGGGAGGCAGGGTCACCTTTCAGGGCCCAATGACCAAAGATCCTTGCTCACAAAAGACCTCACCAAAGACATACTGGAGGCTGAATCTCTCCTCCAGTCTCACAATATACATGTGGATGTAGTATACAGAACACCTTATTTGTCCTATCCCAATGTCTTCCACTAGGCCCAACTACCAGTCTGGTCTCAGGCTCAAGGAGCCTTTCTTAGGTAAGATCCAAACTTAAGGGTCAATATTGCCCTCATCCTTTACAAAACATTTGCTTCACAGTGCCTTCTCTGCCTGCATTTTGCCCCTTGTCGAATTTTTTTTGTTTTTGCTAGTCTTGGGACTTGACCTCAGAGTGTGAACATTGTTCTTGGGCTTTCTTTAGGCTTTAGCTGTCCCACCGAGCCACAGCACCACTTGCAGCGTTTTCTATGTATGTGGTAATGAGGAATCAAACATGAGGGTTACTGCTTGGTAGCCAAGGACTCTCCCACTAGGTCAAACACACAGGGCATCTTGCACATATTTTTGACGTCAATCTACTAGGATATTATTAGGTTTCTGTATCCTAATCAATTTTTTCCTGATGATTAGCTTTGCTGTCATGTGTAAAAAATGCAAGAGGGAAAAACACAGAAGAATTAGTGAAATTAAAAAAAAAGCATTAGACACAGTTAAGTGTTCATTCTTCGTAGGAGAAAGGATATTTGGATATGATGATGATGATGATGACTTTATAATTACTATGTCAGGGTTGAGAGTTTGGCATAGTGGTAGAGTGCTTGCCTAGCATCCATGAAGATCTGGGTTTGATTGCTCAGTACCACATAGATAGAAAATCTCGATGTGGCACTGTGGCTCAAGTGGCAGAGGGCTAGACTTGAGAAAACCCGAGGACAGTGCTCAGGCCCTGAATTCAAGCCCCAAGACTGGCAGAAAGATAAAAGAAAATAAAAATGCTTTTTACGAGCTAATTCACTCACAGCATTTGCTTCTGAAATCTTCGCTTCTGCATCTTGTGAAATACCCCTTTCCCTCAACGTAGACAAGAAAAACAGATCCATCCCATGGTCCACTGTGAGTCCACTGGTTGGGCTAAGAGCTAGTCGTGCAGC
Organism: Megascapheus bottae; assembly: GCA_024803745.1. Taxonomy (NCBI): domain Eukaryota; kingdom Metazoa; phylum Chordata; class Mammalia; order Rodentia; family Geomyidae; genus Megascapheus; species Megascapheus bottae. The sequence goes on along the minus strand of JANJXV010000052.1, from coordinate 3,501,370 downwards.
AACACATAAGTTTTATTCTAATACTTTCCAAACTTTGTACTCAAATATGCTACCTACTTACCAACTTATGTCAGTTATCCTTATGCTATAACTTTTCTTCATTACTACAATATTCTTACACTCCTACGTTAATCCTCTTGCACCTCCCCTGACCTCTCTCATTCTTTTTTTCTATCTCTGGACCTCTGCTCGTCTTTCAACCCTTACACTGCACGGATCTACACTTGATGGCTGTTGAGCAATATTGTATATGTAGGTGGTTAATTATTCTCTAGGCTCAGAGTGACTTAAAGACAATAGAGATTGGATTGAGAGGCTTATTGTTTTGGGTATAAATCGCTTATCAGTGGTTGTATTAGGCTGGTCTGTAAGTGCACAAAAAGAAAGAGTGATAATACCAATCAAAACTTGTGAACATCTAGTGTCTGCCAGCTACAGAGGTCTAGGTTGGTTATATCTGAAAAACTATAATCGTATTTAGTAGTAATCTTGCTCCCATTTTCAAATGGGCAGAACAAGAAACTCAAGAAAAATGTCAAATCAAGAAACAACATCCCCCACCCAATGTAAACAGACAATGGAACAGTCACTGGCAAACCTAGAGGAGAGTCTTCCAATTGCTACACAAATGCAATTGATAAACATCATTAATGAAAAATGTGAAAATATAAAGAAAGAGATAATGGAGGAAGCCATACCTGAACAAGAGGAAAGCAAAAACAAGGTGATAAGTGAAAAAGAACACGCCATAAAGGAGGCCATAATAAAGGTTTTTCAAAGAAAGATGGATGAATTCAAAGAATCCACAAATAAAAACGTGACCAAACTCCAGCAAATGTCCAAAGAAAATAAAGCTACTGAGCTAACCACTCAAAAGGAAATCAAGGAGATAAAGAAATCCATACATGATCTAAAACAAGGGATGCAAGGCATCAAAAGTGAGCAATTAGAAGCAAGGGAGATGAAAAATAAAGTAGATAGCTTTGATAGCAGGTTAGACATTGCAGAGGAGAGAATTTCCGTGGCTGAAGATAATTTAGGTATTATAAAGAACAGAAAATGAGTCAATCCAAATCTAGGAAATAAGAGAGAGCGCTTCAGGAGGTCCAAGATACAATTAGGAAGCCTAATTTAAGGCTAGTTGGTACTGAGGAGGGCGTGGAGAAAGAGGTCAATGGTATTGGAAATATATTTCAGGGAATCATCTCAGAGAATTTCCCAAATATCCAGAAGGGCAGGCCCATCCAGATACGAGAAGCTTTTAGAACCCCAAACAGACCTGACCAGAAAAGAACATCCCACCGCCACATTGTGATCTGAACTGGATCAATAGAAAGGAAAGGAAAGATCCTAAAGGCAGCCAGGGAAAAGGGATCAGTAACCTACAAAGGCAAACCAATCAGAATAACCCCAGATTTCTCAGCAGAGACCATGCAAGCACGAAGTGACTGGAAGCATATATGTCATGCCCTTATATCAAATAACTACCAACCAAGAATACTGTAGACAGCTAAGCTCTCATTCATAACTGAGGGAAAAATAAAAACATTCCATTCCAGGGAAAAGCTGCAACAATATGTCGAAACAAAACCAACACTACAGAGAATTCTCAAAGATGCTCTATACATAGAAAACCAAAATAAATGCAATATAGGGAAAGAAATGGCACCTAAACAGCATACCATCTAAGGACCACAAGAACTGTCAAGACACAGGCCCTACTAAAAGCTTTTAAAAATGGTAGGAACTAATAAATATCTCTCAATCCTAACTCTCAATATCAATGGACTTAACTCTCCAATTAAACGGCATAGGTTGTCTAGTTGGATCAAAAAGCAAGAGCCATCGTTCTGCTGACTTCAAGAGACACATCTTACCCAAAAAAAATCATCTTTTGAAAGTGAGAGGTTGGAATAAATCTATCAACCTAACTGCCCCCATAAACAGGCTAGAGTTGCCATCCTCATATCAGATACAATAGACTTCAAACTAAAATTAGTAAGAAAAGACAAAGAAGGTTACTACATACTACTAAAGGGATCTTTCCTCCAGGAAGACATAACGATCCTAAATATTTACACACCCAATCCCGGAGCTCCAAACTTCATCAAGCAAACTTTACTTACACTGAAACCATACATAGATCGAAATACAGTGATTGTTGGTGAGTTTAACACACCACTCTCACCTATGGACAGATCAACAAGGCAAAAACTCAACAGAGAAACCTTAGAACTGAACAACTATATAGACCAACTAGATCTAACAGACATCTGCAGAATATTCCACCCAGTAACACCACAATATACGTTTTTCTCAGCAGCACATGGAACATTTTCCAAAATAGACCACATCTTAGGCCATAAAGCAAACCTGGACAGATTCAGAAACACTGAAATTATTCCATGCACACTCTCAGACCATAAAGGCATCAAATTGGAGCTGAACACACATCTCCACCAAAGAAAACCCTGTAACTCATGGAGACTGAACCACACATTGTTGAATCAAAAACAATGGGTAATCGAAGAGATCAGAACAGATATCCAACTGTTTATGAAATTTAACAATAAGGAGCACACAAATATCAACTCCTTAGGGACACAACAAAGGCAGTACTCAGAGGAAAATTTATAGCGTGGAGTGCCTACAACAGCAAGTTGGAAAAATGGCAAACCAAATAGTTAATTTCTCACCTTAACCTCCTGGAAAAGGAGCAACAAACCAACCCTAAACCCATTAGGAGAAAGCAAATTATTAAAATCAAAGCAGAATTAAATGATTTGGAATAAAAAAAAACTATAGAAAGAATCAGCAAAACAAGGAGTTGGTTCTTGAAAGAATTAACAAAATTGACAAGCCCTTAGCAAATCTTACCAAAAAAAGAAGAGAGCATATCGAAATAAACAAAATCGCACATGAAAATGGTAATATCACGACAGAAATTACCAAGATCCAGAATATCATGAGGGAATACTTCTCAAACCTTTACGCCAACAAATTTGAGAATCTAGAAGAAATGGATGAATTCCTAGACAATATTAACATACACACACTGAACCGAGAAGAGCTAACCCAACTCAACAGGCCTATTTCAAGCTCTGAAATAGAAATGGAAATTAGACAACTTCCACTTAAAAAGAGCCCAGGGCCAGATGGATTCACAGCTGAATTCTATAAGGTCTTCAAAGCAGAGCTCACACCAATACTCCTCAAGCTCTTCAACGAAATTGAAAATGAAGGTTCTTTACTAAACTGATTCTGTGAAGCCAGCATATCCCTCATCCCCAAACCAGACAGAGATTCATCAAAAAAAGAGATCTATAGACCCATTTCTTTGATCAACCTCGATGCAAAACTTCTCAACAAAATACTGGCCAACCGTCTACAACAACTCATCAAAAAAATATACACTATGATCAAACTGGATTCATCACAGGGAGGCAAAGCTGGTTCAACATACACAAATCAATTAATATAATTCAACACATCAACAGGAGCAGGGATAAAATCACATGATTGTCTCAATAGATGCGGAAAAGGCATTTGACAAGATCCAAAACCCCATTATGTTAAAAGATGTGGAGAAACTAGGAATCCATGGAACATTTCTCAATGTAATAAAGGCTGTGTATGAGAAACCCACTGCTAGTATTATACTTAATGGTGAAAATCTAAAGCCATTCCCTCTAAAATCAGGAACGAGACAAGGATGCCCACTCTCTCCACTCCTTTTTAACATAGTACTAGAATTCCTAGGCAGTGCAATATGGCAAGAAGCAAGCATAAAGGGGATCCAAGGGAAAGAGGAAATAAAATTATCCCTCTTTGCAGATGACATGATTCTGTATTTAAAGAATCCTATAGACTCTACTCCCAAGCTCCTTGAGCTGATTCAAAGCTTTGGAAGGGTAGCAGGCCATAAAATCAACCCTCACAAATCAACTGCCTTACTTTACGCCAACACTGAGAGGAACGAGGCAATAATCAGGAAAGAAAATCCTTTCACAATAGCCTCAAAGAAAATAAAGTACCTAGCAATTAGCTTAACTAAGAATGTAAAGGACCGTTTAGATGAAAACTTTAAAACCCTAAAAAAGGAAATTAAAGCAGAACTAAGGAAATGGAAAAACCTCCCATGCTCCTGGATTGGAAGAATCAACATTGTGAAAATGACAATCTTGCCAAGGGCTATCTACAAATTCAATGTAATACCCATCAACATCCCAATGTCATTCTTTAAAGACATAGAAGAGGCAATTCAAAATTTCATATGGAATAATAAAAGACCCCGTATAGCAAAAACACTTCTTAGCAGAAAGAACAGCGCTGGAGGAATTTCAATTCCAAACTTAAGGCTCTATTACAGAGCTATAATTCTCAAAACAGCTTGGTACTGGCACAAGAAGAGGCCTGACGTCCAATGGAGTAGAACTGCGGACCCAGATATTAAACCACAGACCTATGGCCACCTAATCTTTGACCAGGGAGCCAAAAAAATAGAATGGAAGAAAGATAGCCTCTTCAACAAGTTGTGCTGGCAGAACTGGTTAAACACCTGCAGAAAACTAAAGTTGGATCCTTCTTTGTCACCTTGCAGTAGAATTAACTCCAAATGGATCAAAGACGTGGAGGTAAAAGCTGACACACTGAAAAGTTTACAGGAAGGAATAGGAGATACACTAGGCCTCCTTGGTACAGGTCGAAACTTTCTTAATAAGGACCAAGAATCACAACAAATCAGAGAAAGGCTGGATAAGTGGGACTGCATTAAACTGCAGAGCTTTTGTATGGCAACGGATATAGCTAGTAAACTAATCAGGAAGCCTACAGAGTGGGAGAAGATCTGCACCCCCCAAACAACGGAACAAGGCCTCATATCTAAAATATATCAACAACTCAAAAAATTGAATCACTCCAAAACTAACCTGCAAAGTAACACCCATCCCATTACAAAATGGGCCAAAGACTTAAAGAGTGTCTTCTCTGAAGAAGAAACAAAAATTGCCTATAGACACATGAAGAAATGCTCAACATCTCTGGTCATAAAAGAAGTGCAAATCAAAACAAGTCTAAGATTCCACCTAACTCCAGTTAGAATGGCCAGGATCAGGAAAACGAATGACAACAGATGCTGGAGGGGATGTGGTCAGGAGGGATCACTACTACACTGTTGGTGGGAGTGCAAACTCGTTCAACCACTATGGAAAGCAGTGTGGCAGTGCCTCAAAACGCTAAACATACAACTCCCCTATGACCCAGCAATTCCAGTACTTGGCATTTACCCAACAATCCAGAAACAAGGGCATACTAAACCCACTAGCACAACAATGTTCATTGCAGCACTATTCACCATAGCAGAGATATGGAACCAACCCAGATGTCCCTCAGTTGATGAGTGGATCAACAAGTTGTGGTATTTGTACACAATGGAATTCTATGCTGCTGTCAGAAAGAATGACATCGCCCCATTTGTTAGGAAATGGAAAGACTTAGAACAAATCATATTAAGTGAAGTAAGCCAGACTCAAAGGAACTTAGGCTCAGTGGTTTCCCTCATTCGTCATAATCAGTAGAAACCTTGGGCTCTACTAGCAGAGATTGGCAATAGAGCAAAAGGCCATATATAAGGCCATATAATGTGAAGCTAATTGAAAGGACCTCCAGGATATTGACACAAAAGCCATATAATGAATGATTGTTGTCCTTAATGTACTATGTTGTCTCTCATCTCGCTTGCTGTCCCTTGGTTATCCCATATTGGTATAGTATCTCACTTTGTTATCTGATATATTGAATTTATTTGTATTTGGATATTTGAAATTTGATAGGGAAGGGGGGAAAACCAAGACGGGTGGGGGGTGTGGGGTTGGAGGGAAATGGGTACCAAGACATGTGAAAGGGTATCAATGTATGTGAATTAATGCACCTTCTATCTGGCAAATATCATCTAACCCTTTTACTAATTACAATAAAAAAATGAAAAAAAAGAAATTTGTAGTGTGTGGGGAGGATGATGGGGTCAAATACATTTCGTCTTAAAAATTTACCTCATGTGGTTGCCCTGGATTTTCCTGGCCTTCTTCTTAGAGAAAGTTCTGTTATACTGGATTTGTGGCTTGGCAATGATCTAGTATGTACATCTTCGAGTAAGACATCCACAACTTCCATGCCTGAGACTCGAGTTTCCTGAACTTTGGCAACAGCACAGCAACATCTTTCTTCCTCCTGAGCCACAGGCCAAGTGAGCTGGCTTGAGCTGGTTGTTAGTTACAGTGGCTTGGTTACCAGGGTTCCATATTCTGTTCCATTGTGAGGGAGGCAGGGTCACCTTTCAGGGCCCAATGACCAAAGATCCTTGCTCACAAAAGACCTCACCAAAGACATACTGGAGGCTGAATCTCTCCTCCAGTCTCACAATATACATGTGGATGTAGTATACAGCACACCTTATTTGTCCAATCCCAATGTCTTCCACTAGGCCCAACTACCAGTCTGGTCTCAGGCTCAAGGAGCCTTTCTTAGGTAAGATCCAAACTTAAGGGTCAATATTGCCCTCATCCTTTACAAAACATTTGCTTCACAGTGCCTTCTCTGCCTGCATTTTGCCCCTTGTCGAATTATTTTTGTTTTTGCTAGTCTTGGGACTTGACCTCAGAGTGTGAACATTGTTCTTGGGCTTTCTTTACGCTTTAGCTGTCCCACCGAGCCACAGCACCACTTGCAGCGTTTTCTATGTATGTGGTAATGAGGAATCAAACCTGAGGGTTACTGCTTGGTAGCCAAGGACTCTCCCACTAGGTCAAACACACAGGGCATCTTGCACATATTTTTGACGTCAATCTACTAGGATATTATTAGGTTTCTGTATCCTAATCAATTTTTTCCTGATGATTAGCTTTGCTGTCATGTGTAAAAAATGCAAGAGGGAAAAACACAGAAGAATTAGTGAAATTAAAAAAAAGCATTAGACACAGTTAAGTGTTCATTTTTTGTAGGAGAAAGGATATTTGGATATGATGATGATGATGATGACTTTATAATTACTATGTCAGGTTTGAGAGTTTGGCATAGTGGTAGAGTGCTTGCCTAGCATCCATGAAGATCTGGGTTTGATTGCTCAGTACCACATAGATAGAAAATCTCGATGTGGCACTGTGGCTCAAGTGGCAGAGGGCTAGACTTGAGAAAACCCGAGGACAGTGCTCAGGCCCTGAATTCAAGCCCCAAGACTGGCAGAAAGATAAAAGAAAATAAAAATGCTTTTTACGAGCTAATTCACTCACAGCATTTGCTTCTGAAATCTTCGCTTCTGCATCTTGTGAAATACCCCTTTCCCTCAACGTAGACAAGAAAAACAGATCCATCCCATGGTCCACTGTGAGGCCACTGGTTGGGCTAAGAGCTAGTCGTGCAGCAACACATAAGTTTTATTCTAATACTTTCCAAACTTTGTACTCAAATATGCTACCTACTTACCAACTTATGTCAGTTATCCTTATGCTATAACTTTTCTTCATTACTACAATATTCTTACACTCCTACGTTAATCCTCTTGCACCTCCCCTGACCTCTCTCATTCTTTTTTTCTATCTCTGGACCTCTGCTCGTCTTTCAACCCTTACACTGCACGGATCTACACTTGATGGCTGTTGAGCAATATTGTATATGTAGGTGGTTAATTATTCTCTAGGCTCAGAGGGACTTAAAGACAATAGAGATTGGATTGAGAGGCTTATTGTTTTGGGTATAAATCGCTTATCAGTGGTTGTATTAGGCTGGTCTGTAAGTGCACAAAAAGAAAGAGTGATAATACCAATCAAAACTTGTGAACATCTAGTGTCTGCCAGCTACAGAGGTCTAGGTTGGTTATATCTGAAAAACTATAATCGTATTTAGTAGTAATCTTGCTCCCATTTTCAAATGGGCAGAACAAGAAACTCAAGAAAAATGTCAAATCAAGAAACAACATCCCCCACCCAATGTAAACAGACAATGGAACAGTCACTGGCAAACCTAGAGGAGAGTCTTCCAATTGCTACACAAATGCAATTGATAAACATCATTAATGAAAAATGTGAAAATATAAAGAAAGAGATAATGGAGGAAGCCATACCTGAACAACAGGAAAGCAAAAACAAGGTGATAAGTGAAAAAGAAGAAGCCATAAAGGAGGCCATAATAAAGGTTTTTCAAAAAAAGATGGATGAATTCAAAGAATCCACAAATAAAAACGTGACCAAACTCCAGCAAATATCCAAAGAAAATAAAGCTACTGAGCTAACCACTCAAAAGGAAATCAAGGAGATAAAGAAATCCATACATGATCTAAAACAAGGGATGCAAGGCATCAAAAGTGAGCAATTAGAAGCAAGGGAGATGAAAATAAAGTAGATAGCTTTGATAGCAGGTTAGACATTGCAGAGGAGAGAATTTCCGTGGCTGAAGATAATTTAGGTATTATAAAGAACAGAAAATGAGTCAATCCAAATCTAGGAAATATGAGAGAGCGCTTCAGGAGGTCCAAGATACAATTAGGAAGCCTAATTTAAGGCTAGTTGGTATTGAGGAGGGCGTGGAGAAAGAGGTCAATGGTATTGGAAATATACTTCAGGGAATCATCTCAGAGAATTTCCCAAATATCCAGAAGGGCAGGCCCATCCAGATACGAGAAGCTTTTAGAACCCCAAACAGACCTGACCAGAAAAGAACATCCCACCGCCACATTGTGATCCGAACTGGATCAATAGAAACGAAAGGAAAGATCCTACAGGCAGCCAGGGAAAAGGGATCAGTAACCTACAAAGGCAAACCAATCAGAATAACCCCAGATTTCTCAGCAGAGACCATGCAAGCACCAAGTGACTGGAAGCATATATGTCATGCCCTTATATCAAATAACTACCAACAAAGAATACTGTAGCCAGCTAAGCTCTCATTCATAACTGAGGGAAAAATAAAAACATTCCATTCCAGGGAAAAGCTGCAACAATATGTCGAAACAAAACCAACACTACAGAGAATTCTCAAAGATGCTCTATACATAGAAAACCAAAATAAATGCTATATAGGGAAAGAAATGGCACCTAAACAGCATACCATCTAAGGACCACAAGAACTGTCAAGACACAGGCCCTACTAAAAGCTTTTAAAAATGGTAGGAACTAATAAATATCTCTCAATCCTAACTCTCAATATCAATGGACTTAACTCTCCAATTAAACGGCATAGGTTGTCTAGTTGGATCAAAAAGCAAGAGCCATCGTTCTGCTGACTTCAAGAGACACATCTTACCCAAAAACAATCATCTTTTGAAAGTGAGAGGTTGGAATAAACTCTATCAACCTAACTGCCCCCATAAACAGGCTAGAGTTGCCATCCTCATATCACATACAATAGACTTCAAACTAAAATTAGTAAGAAAAGACAAAGAAGGTTACTACATACTACTAAAGGGATCTTTCCTCCAGGAAGACATAACGATCCTAAATATTTACACACCCAATCCCGGAGCTCCAAACTTCATCAAGCAAACTTTACTTACACTGAAACCATACATAGATCGAAATACAGTGATTGTTGGTGAGTTTAACACACCACTCTCACCTATGGACAGATCAACAAGGCAAAAACTCAACAGAGAAACCTTAGAACTGAACAACTATATAGACCAACTAGATCTAACAGACATCTGCAGAATATTCCACCCAGTAACACCACAATATACGTTTTTCTCAGCAGCACATGGAACATTTTCCAAAATAGACCACATCTTAGGCCATAAAGCAAACCTGGACAGATTCAGAAACACTGAAATTATTCCATGCACACGCTCAGACCATAAAGGCATCAAATTGGAGCTGAACACACATCTCCACCAAAGAAAACCCTGTAACTCATGGAGACTGAACCACACATTGTTGAATCAAAAACAATGGGTAATCGAAGAGATCAGAACAGATATCCAACTGTTTATGAAATTTAACAATAAGGAGCACACAAATATCAACTCCTTAGGGACACAACAAAGGCAGTACTCAGAGGAAAATTTATAGCGTGGAGTGCCTACAACAGCAAGTTGGAAAAATGGCAAACCAACTAGTTAATGTCTCACCTTAACCTCCTGGAAAAAGAGCAACAAACCAACCCTAAACCCATTAGGAGAAAGCAAATTATTAAAATCAAAGCAGAATTAAATGATTTGGAATAAAAAAACTATAGAAAGAATCAACAAAACAAGGAGTTGGTTCTTGAAAGAATTAACAAAATTGACAAGCCCTTAGCAAATCTTACCAAAAAAAGAAGAGAGCATATCGAAATAAACAAAATCGCAGATGAAAATGGTAATATCACGACAGAAATTACCAAGATCCAGAATATCATGAGGGAATACTTCTCAAACCTTTACGCCAACAAATTTGAGAATCTAGAAGAAAGGGATGAATTCCTAGACAATATTAACATACACACAGAGAACCAAGAAGAGCTATCCCAACTCAACAGGCCTATTTCAAGCTCTGAAATAGAAATGGAAATTAGACAACTTCCACTTAAAAAGAGCCCAGGGCCAGATAGATTCACAGCTGAATTCTATAAGGTCTTCAAAGCAGAGCTCACACCAATACTCCTCAAGCTCTTCAACGAAATTGAAAATGAAGGTTCTTTACTAAACTGATTCTCTGAAGCCAGCATATCCCTCATCCCCAAACCAGACAGAGATTCATCAAAGAAAGAGATCTATAGACCCATTTCTTTGATGAACATCGATGCAAAACTTCTCAACAAAATACTGGCCAACAGTCTACAACAACTCATCAAAAAAAATATACACTATGATCAAACTGGATTCATCACAGGGAGGCAAAGCTGGTTCAACATACACAAATCAATTAATATAATTCAACACATCAACAGGAGCAGGGATAAAATCACATGATTGTCTCAATAGATGCGGAAAAGGCATTTGACAAGATCCAAAACCCCTTTATGTAAAAAGATGTGGAGAAACTAGGAATCCATGGAACATTTCTCAATGTAATAAAGGCTGTGTATGAGAAACCCACTACTAATATTATACTTAATGGTGAAAATCTAAAGCCATTCCCTCTAAAATCAGGAACGAGACAAGGATGCCCACTCTCTCCACTCCTTTTTAACATAGTACTAGAATTCCTAGGCAGTGCAATAAGGCAAGAAGCAAGCATAAAGGGGATCCAAGTAGGGAAAGAGGAAATAAAACTATCCCTCTTTGCAGATGACATGATTCTGTATTTAAAGAATCCTATAGACTCTACTCCCAAGCTCCTTGAGCTGATTCAAAGCTTTGGAAGGGTAGCAGGCCATAAAATCAACCCTCACAAATCAACTGCCTTACTTTACGCCAACACTGAGAGGAACGAGGCAATAATCAGGAAAGAAAATCCTTTCACAATAGCCTCAAAGAAAATAAAGTACCTAGCAATTAGCTTAACTAAAAATGTAAAGGACCGTTTAGATGAAAACTTTAAAACCCTAAAAAAGGAAATTAAAGCAGAACTAAGGAAATGGAAAAAACTCCCATGCTCCTGGATTGGAAGAATCAACATTGTGAAAATGACAATCTTGCCAAGGGCTATCTACAAATTCAATGTAATACCCATCAACATCCCAATGTCATTCTTTAAAGACATAGAAGAGGCAATTCAAAATTTCATATGGAATAATAAAAGACCCCGTATAGCAAAAACACTTCTTAGCAGAAAGAACAGCGCTGGAGGAATTTCAATTCCAAACTTAAGGCTCTATTACAGAGCTATAATTCTCAAAACAGCTTGGTACTGGCACAAGAACAGGCCTGAAGTCCAATGGAGTAGAACTGCGGACCCAGATATTAAACCACAGACCTATGGCCACCTAATCTTTGACCAGGGAGCCAAAAAAATAGAATGGAAGAAAGATAGCCTCTTCAACAAGTTGTGCTGGCAGAACTGGTTAAACACCTGCAGAAAACTAAAGTTGGATTCTTCTTTGTCCCCTTGCACTAGAATTAACTCCAAATGGATCAAAGACGTGGAGGTAAAAGCTGACACACTGAAAAGTTTACAGGAAGGAATAGGAGATACACTAGGCCTCCTTGGTACAGGTCGAAACTTTCTTAATAAGGACCAAGAATCACAACAAATCAGAGAAAGGCTGGATAAGTGGGACTGCATTAAACTGCAGAGCTTTTGTATGGCAACGGATATAGCTAGTAAACTAATCAGGAAGCCTACAGAGTGGGAGAAGATCTTCACCACCCAAACAACGGAACAAGGCCTCATATCTAAAAAATATCAACAACTCAAAAAATTGAATCACTCCAAAACTAACCTCCAAAGTAACACCCATCCCATTACAAAATGGGCCAAAGAATTAAAGAGAGTCTTCTCTGAAGAAGAAACAAAAATGGCCTATAGACACAAGAAGAAATGCTCAACATCTCTGGTCATAAAAGAAATGCAAATCAAAACAAGTCTAAGATTCCACCTAACTCCAGTTAGAATGGCCAGGATCAGGAAAACGAATGACAACAGATGCTGGAGGGGATGTGGTCAGGAGGGATCACTACTACACTGTTGGTGGCAGTGCAAACTCGTTCAACCACTATGGAAAGCAGTGCGGCAGTGCCTCAAAACGCTAAACATACAACTCCCCTATGACCCAGCAATTCCAGTACTTGGCATTTACCCAACAATCCAGAAACAAGGGCATACTAAACCCACTAGCACAACAATGTTCATTGCAGCACTATTCACCATAGCAAAGATATGGAACCAACCCGGATGTCCCTCAGTTGATGAGTGGATCAACAAGTTGTGGTATTTGTACACAATGGAATTCTATGCTGCTGTCAGAAAGAATGACATCGCCCCATTTGTTAGGAAATGGAAAGACTTAGAACAAATCATATTAAGTGAAGTAAGCCAGACTCAAAGGAACTTAGGCTCAGTGGTTTCCCTCATTCATCATAATCAGTAGAAACCTTGGGCTCTACTAGCAGAGATTGTGAATAGAGCAAAAGGCAATATATAAGGCCATATAATGTGAAGCCAATTGAAAGGACCTCCAGGATATTGACACAAAAGCCATATAATGAATGATTGTTGTCCTTAATGTACTATGTTGTTTCTCATCTCGCTTGCTGTCCCTTGGTTATTCCATATTGGTATAGTATCTCACTTTGTTATCTGATATATTGAATTTATTTGTATTTGGATATTTTAAATTTGATAGGGAAGGGGGGAAAACCAAGACGGGTGGGGGGTGTGGGGTTGGAGGGAAATGGGTACCAAAACATGTGAAAGGGTATCAATGTATGTGAATTAATGCACCTTCTATCTGGCAAATATCATCTAACCCTTTTACTAATTACAATAAAAAAATGAAAAAAAAGAAAGTTGTAGTGTGTGGGGAGGATGATGGGGTCAAATACATTTCTTCTTAGAAATTTACCTCATCTGGTTGCCCTGGATTTTCCTGGCCTTCTTCTTAGAGAAAGTTCTGTTATACTGGATTTGTGGCTTGGCAATGATCTAGCATGTACATCTTCGAGTAAGATATCCACAACGTCCATGCCTGAGACTCGAGTTTCCTGACCTTTGGCAACAGCACAGCGACATCTTTCTTCCTCCTGAGCCACAGGCCAAGTGAGCTGGCTTGAGCTGGTTGTTAGTTACAGTGGCTTGGTTACCAGGGTTCCATATTCTGTTCCATTGTGAGGGAGGCAGGGTCACCTTTCAGGGCCCAATGGCCAAAGATCCTTGCTCACAAAAGACCTCACCAAAGACATACTGGAGGCTGAATCTCTCCTCCAGTCTCACAATATACATGTGGATGTAGTATACAGCACACCTTATTTGTCCTATCCCAATGTCTTCCACTAGGCCCAACTACCAGTGTGGTCTCAGGCTCAAGGAGCCTTTCTTAGGTAAGATCCAAACTTAAGGGTCAATATTGCCCTCATTCTTTACAAAACATTTGCTTCACAGTGCCTTCTCTGCCTGCATTTTGCCCCTTGTCGAATTATTTTTTTTGTTTTTGCTAGTCTTGGGACTTGAACTCAGAGTGTGAACATTGTTCTTGGGCTTTTTTTAGGCTTTAGCTGTCCCACCGAGCCACAGCACCACTTGCAGCGTTTTCTATGTATGTGGTAATGAGGAATCAAACCTGAGGCTTACTGCTTGGTAGCCAAGGACTCTACCACTAGGTCAAACACACAGGGCATCTTGCACATATTTTTGACGTAAATCTACTAGGATATAATTAGGTTTCTGTATCCTAATCAATTTTTTCCTGATGATTAACTTTGCTGTCATGTGTAAAAAATGCAAGAGGGAAAAACACAGAAGAATTAGTGAAATTAAAAAAAAAGCATTAGACACAGTTAAGTGTTCATTCTTTGTAGGAGAAAGGATATTTGGATATGATGATGATGATGATGACTTTATAATTACTATGTCAGGTTTGAGAGTTTGGCATAGTGGTAGAGTGCTTGCCTAGCATCCATGAAGATCTGGGTTTGATTGCTCAGTACCACATAGATAGAAAATCTCGATGTGGCACTGTGGCTCAAGTGGCAGAGGGCTAGACTTGAGAAAACCCGAGGACAGTGCTCAGGCCCTGAATTCAAGCCCCAAGACTGGCACAAAGATAAAAGAAAGTAAAAATGCTTTTTACGAGCTAATTCACTCACAGCATTTGCTTCTGAAATCTTCGCTTCTGCATCTTGTGAAATACCCCTTTCCCTCATCGTAGACAAGAAAAACAGATCCATCCCAAGGTCCACTGTGAGGCCACTGGTTGGGCTAAGAGCTAGTCGTGCAGCAACACATAAGTTTTATTCTAATACTTTCCAAACTTTGTACTCAAATATGCTACCTACTTACCAACTTATGTCAGTTATCCTTATGCTATAACTTTTCTTCATTACTACAATATTCTTACACTCCTACGTTAATCCTCTTGCACCTCCCCTGACCTCTCTCATTCTTTTTTTCTATCTCTGGACCTCTGCTCGTCTTTCAACCCTTATACTGCACGGATCTACACTTGATGGCTGTTGAGCAATATTGTATATGTAGGTGGTTAATTATTCTCTAGGCTCAGAGGGACTTAAAGACAATAGAGATTGGATTGAGAGGCTTATTGTTTTGGGTATAAATCGCTTATCAGTGGTTGTATTAGGCTGGTCTGTAAGTGCACAAAAAGAAAGAGTGATAATACCAATCAAAACTTGTGAACATCTAGTGTCTGCCAGCTACAGAGGTCTAGGTTGGTTATATCTGAAAAACTATAATCGTATTTAGTAGTAATCTTGCTCCCATTTTCAAATGGGCAGAACAAGAAACTCAAGAAAAATGTCAAATCAAGAAACAACATCCCCCACCCAATGTAAACAGGCAATGGAACAGTCACTGGCAATTGATAAACATCATTAATGAAAAATGTGAAAATATAAAGAAAGAGATAATGGAGGAAGCCATACCTGAACAAGAGGAAAGCAAAAACAAGGTGATAAGTGAAAAAGAAGAAGCCATAAAGGAGGCCATAATAAAGGTTTTTCAAAGAAAGATGGATGAATTCAAAGAATCCACAAATAAAAACGTGACCAAACTCCAGCAAATGTCCAAAGAAAATAAAGCTACTGAGCTAACCACTCAAAAGGAAATCAAGGAGATAAAGAAATCCATACATGATCTAAAACAAGGGATGCAAGGCATCAAAAGTGAGCAATAAGAAGCAAGGGAGATGAAAAATAAAGTAGATAGCTTTGATAGCAGGTTAGACATTGCAGAGGAGAGAATTTCCGTGGCTGAAGATAATTTAGGTATTATAAAGAACAGAAAATGAGTCAATCCAAATCTAGGAAATATGAGAGAGCGCTTCAGGAGGTCCAAGATACAATTAGGAAGCCTAATTTAAGGCTAGTTGGTACTGAGGAGGGCGTGGAGAAAGAGGTCAATGGTATTGGAAATATACTTCAGGGAATCATCTCAGAGAATTTCCCAAATATCCAGAAGGGCAGGCCCATCCAGATACGAGAAGCTTTTAGAACCCCAAACAGACCTGACCAGAAAAGAACATCCCACCGCCACATTGTGATCCGAACTGGATCAATAGAAACGAAAGGAAAGATCCTAAAGGCAGCCAGGGAAAAGGGATCAGTAACCTACAAAGCCAACCAATCAGAATAACCCTAGATTTCTCAGCAGAGACCATGCAAGCACGAAGTGACTGGAAGCATATATGTCATGACCTTATATCAAATAACTACCAACCAAGAATACTGTAGCCAGCTAAGCTCTCATTCATAACTGAGGGAAAAATAAAAACATTCCATTCCAGGGAAAAGCTGCAACAATATGTCGAAACAAAACCAACACTACAGAGAATTCTCAAAGATGCTCTATACATAGAAAACCAAAATAAATGCAATACAGGGAAAGAAAAGGCACCTAAACAGCATACCATCTAAGGACCACAAGAACTGTCAAGACACAGGCCCTACTAAAAGCTTTTAAAAATGGTAGGAACTAATAAATATCTCTCAATCCTAACTCTCAATATCAATGGACTTAACTCTCCAATTAAACGGCATAGGTTGTCTAGTTGGATCAAAAAGCAAGAGCCATTGTTCTGCTGCCTTCGAGAGACACATCTTACCCAAAAACAATCATCTTTTGAAAGTGAGAGGTTGGAATAAACTCTATCAAGCTAACTGCCCCCATAAACAGGCTAGAGTTGCCATCCTCATATCAGATACAATAGACTTCAAAGTAAAATTAGTAAGAAAAGACAAACAAGGTTACTACATACTACTAAAGGGATCTTTCCTCCCGAAGACAAAGCAATCCTAAATATTTACACACCCAATCCCGGAGCTCCAAACTTCATCAACCAAACTTTACTTACACTGAAACCATACATAGATCGAAACACAGTGATTGTTGGTGAGTTTAACACACCACTCTCACCTATGGACAGATCAACAAGGCAAAAACTCAACAGAGAAACCTTAGAACTGAACAACTATATAGACCAACTAAATCTAACAGACATCTGCAGAATATTCTACCCAGTAACACCACAATATACGTTTTTCTCAGCAGCACATGGAACATTTTCCAAAATAGACCACATCTTAGGCCATAAAGCAAACCTGGACAGATTCAGAAACACTGAAATTATTCCATGCACACTCTCAAACCATAAAGGCATCAAATTGAAGCTGAACACACATCTCCACCAAAGAAAACCCTGTAACTCATGGAGACTGAACCACACATTGTTGAATCAAAAACAATGGGTAATCGAAGAGATCAGTACAGATATCCAACTGTTTATGAAATTTAACAATAAG
Source organism: Megascapheus bottae (assembly GCA_024803745.1). Classification (NCBI taxonomy): domain Eukaryota; kingdom Metazoa; phylum Chordata; class Mammalia; order Rodentia; family Geomyidae; genus Megascapheus; species Megascapheus bottae. The sequence goes on along the minus strand of JANJXV010000052.1, from coordinate 3,483,993 downwards.
GAGCACACAAATATCAACTCCTTAGGGACACAACAAAGGCAGTACTCAGAGGAAAATTTATAGCGCTGAGTGCCTACAACAGCAAGTTGGAAAAATGGCAAACCAACTAGTTAATGTCTCACCTTAACCTCCTGGAAAAAGAGCAACAAACCAACCCTAAACCCATTAGGAGAAAGCAAATTATTAAAATCAAAGCAGAATTAAATGATTTGGAATAAAAAAACTATAGAAAGAATCAACAAAACAAGGAGTTGGTTCTTGAAAGAATTAACAAAATTGACAAGCCCTTAGCAAATCTTACCAAAAAAAGAAGAGAGCATATCGAAATAAACAAAATCGCAGATGAAAATGGTAATATCACGACAGAAATTACCAAGATCCAGAATATCATGAGGGAATACTTCTCAAACCTTTACGCCAACAAATTTGAGAATCTAGAAGAAAGGGATGAATTCCTAGACAATATTAACATACACACAGAGAACCAAGAAGAGCTATCCCAACTCAACAGGCCTATTTCAAGATCTGAAATAGAAATGGAAATTAGACAACTTCCACTTAAAAAGAGCCCAGGGCCAGATAGATTCACAGCTGAATTCTATAAGGTCTTCAAAGCAGAGCTCACACCAATACTCCTCAAGCTCTTCAACGAAATTGAAAATGAAGGTTCTTTACTAAACTGATTCTCTGAAGCCAGCATATCCCTCATCCCCAAACCAGACAAAGATTCATCAAAGAAAGAGATCTATAGACCCATTTCTTTGATGAACATCGATGCAAAACTTCTCAACAAAATACTGGCCAACCGTCTACAACAACTCATCAAAAAAAATGTACACTATGATCAAACTGGATTCATCACAGGGAGGCAAAGCTGGTTCAACATACACAAATCAATTAATATAATTCAGACACATCAACAGGAGCAGGGATAAAATCACATGATTGTCTCAATAGATGCGGAAAAGGCATTTGACAAGATCCAAAACCCCTTTATGTAAAAAGATGTGGAGAAACTAGGAATCCATGGAACATTTCTCAATGTAATAAAGGCTGTGTATGAGAAACCCACTACTAATATTATACTTAATGGTGAAAATCTAAAGCCATTCCCTCTAAAATCAGGAACGAGACAAGGATGTCCACTCTCTCCACTCCTTTTTAACATAGTACTAGAATTCCTAGGCAGTGCAATAAGGCAAGAAGCAAGCATAAAGGGGATCCAAGTAGGGAAAGAGGAAATAAAACTATCCCTCTTTGCAGATGACATGATTCTGTATTTAAAGAATCCTATAGACTCTACTCCCAAGCTCCTTGAGCTGATTCAAAGCTTTGGAAGGGTAGCAGGCCATAAAATCAACCCTCACAAATCAACTACCTTACTTTACGCCAACACTGAGAGGAACGAGGCAATAATCAGGAAAGAAAATCCTTTCACAATAGCCTCAAAGAAAATAAAGTACCTAGCAATTAGCTTAACTAAGAATGTAAAGGACCGTTTAGATGAAAACTTTAAAACCCTAAAAAAGGAAATTAAAGCAGAACTAAGGAAATGGAAAAACCTCCCATGCTCCTGGATTGGAAGAATCAACATTGTGAAAATGACAATCTTGCCAAGGGCTATCTACAAATTCAATGTAATACCCATCAACATCCCAATGTCATTCTTTAAAGACATAGAAGAGGCAATTCAAAATTTCATATGGAATAATAAAAGACCCCGTATAGCAAAAACACTTCTTAGCAGAAAGAACAGCGCTGGAGGAATTTCAATACCAAACTTAAGGCTCTATTACAGAGCTATAATTCTCAAAACAGCTTGGTACTGGCACAAGAACAGGCCTGAAGTCCAATGGAGTAGAACTGCGGACCCAGATATTAAACCACAGACCTATGGCCACCTAATCTTTGACCAGGGAGCCAAAACAATAGAATGGAAGAAAGATAGCCTCTTCAACAAGTTGTGCTGGCAGAACTGGTTAAACACATGCAGAAAACTAAAGTTGGATTCTTCTTTGTCCACTTGCACTAGAATTAACTCCAAATGGATCAAAGACGTGGAGGTAAAAGCTGACACACTGAAAAGTTTACAGGAAGGAATAGGAGATACACTAGGCCTCCTTGGTACAGGTCGAAACTTTCTTAATAAGGACCAAGAATCACAACAAATCAGAGAAAGGCTGGATAAGTGGGACTGCATTAAACTGCAGAGCTTTTGTATGGCAACGGATATAGCTAGTAAACTAATCAGGAAGCCTACAGAGTGGGAGAAGATCTTCACCACCCAAACAACGGAACAAGGCCTCATATCTAAAAAATATCAACAACTCAAAAAATTGAATCACTCCAAAACTAACCTCCAAAGTAACACCCATCCCATTACAAAATGGGCCAAAGAATTAAAGAGAGTCTTCTCTGAAGAAGAAACAAAAATGGCCTATAGACACATGAAGAAATGCTCAACATCTCTGGTCATAAAAGAAATGCAAATCAAAACAAGTCTAAGATTCCACCTAACTGCATTTAGAATGGCCAGGATCAGGAAAACGAATGACAACAGATGCTGGAGGGGATGTGGTCAGGAGGGATCACTACTACACTGTTGGTGGGAGTGCAAACTCGTTCAACCACTATGGAAAGCAGTGCGGCAGTGCCTCAAAACGCTAAACATACAACTCCCCTATGACCCAGCAATTCCAGTACTTGGCATTTACCCAACAATCCAGAAACAAGGGCATACTAAACCCACTAGCACAACAATGTTCATTGCAGCACTATTCACCATAGCAAAGATATGGAACCAACCCGGATGTCCCTCAGTTGATGAGTGGATCAACAAGTTGTGGTATTTGTACACAATTGAATTCTATGCTGCTGTCAGAAAGAATGACATCGCCCCATTTGTTAGGAAATGGAAAGACTTAGAACAAATCATATTAAGTGAAGTAAGCCAGACTCAAAGGAACTTAGGCTCAGTGGTTTCCCTCATTCATCATAATCAGTAGAAACCTTGGGCTCTACTAGCAGAGATTGTGAATAGAGCAAAAGGCAATATATAAGGCCATATAATGTGAAGCTAATTGAAAGGACCTCCAGGATATTGACACAAAAGCCATATAATGAATGATTGTTGTCCTTAATGTACTATGTTGTCTCTCATCTCGCTTGCTGTCCCTTGGTTATCCCATATTGGTATAGTATCTCACTTTGTTATCTGATATATTGAATTTATTTGTATTTGGATATTTGAAATTTGATAGGGAAGGGGGGAAAACCAAGACGGGTGGGGCGTGTGGGGTTGGAGGGAAATGGGTACCAAAACATGTGAAAGGGTATCAATGTATGTGAATTAATGCACCTTCTATCTGGCAAATATCATCTAACCCTTTTACTAATTACAATAAAAAAATGAAAAAAAAGAAAGTTGTAGTGTGTGGGGAGGATGATGGGGTCAAATACATTTCTTCTTAGAAATTTACCTCATCTGGTTGCCCTGGATTTTCCTGGCCTTCTTCTTAGAGAAAGTTCTGTTATACTGGATTTGTGGCTTGGCAATGATCTAGCATGTACATCTTCGAGTAAGACATCCACAACTTCCATGCCTGAGACTCGAGTTTCCTGACCTTTGGCAACAGCACAGCGACATCTTTCTTCCTCCTGAGCCACAGGCCAAGTGAGCTGGCTTGAGCTGGTTGTTAGTTACAGTGGCTTGGTTACCAGGGTTCCATATTCTGTTCCATTGTGAGGGAGGCAGGGTCACCTTTCAGGGCCCAATGACCAAAGATCCTTGCTCACAAAAGACCTCACCAAAGACATACTGGAGGCTGAATCTCTCCTCCAGTCTCACAATATACATGTGGATGTAGTATACAGCACACCTTATTTGTCCTATCCCAATGTCTTCCACTAGGCCCAACTACCAGTCTGGTCTCAGGCTCAAGGAGCCTTTCTTAGGTAAGATCCAAACTTAAGCGTCAATATTGCCATCATTCTTTACAAAACATTTGCTTCACAGTGCCTTCTCTGCCTGCATTTTGCCCCTTGTCGAATTTTTTTTTTGTTTTTGCTAGTCTTGGGACTTGAACTCAGAGTGTGAACATTGTTCTTGGGCTTTCTTTAGGCTTTAGCTGTCCCACCGAGCCACAGCACCACTTGCAGCGTTTTCTATGTATGTGGTAATGAGGAATCAAACCTGAGGCTTACTGCTTGGTCGCCAAGGACTCTACCACTAGGTCAAACACACAGGGCATCTTGCACATATTTTTGACGTCAATCTACTAGGATATTATTAGGTTTCTGTATCCTAATCAATTTTTTCCTGATGATTAGCTTTGCTGTCATGTGTAAAAAATGCAAGAGGGAAAAACAGAGAAGAATTAGTGAAATTAAAAAAAAGCATTAGACACAGTTAAGTGTTCATTCTTTGTAGGAGAAAGGATATTTGGATATGATGATGATGATGATGACTTTATAATTACTATGTCAGGGTTGAGAGTTTGGCATAGTGGTAGAGTGCTTGCCTAGCATCCATGAAGATCTGGGTTTGATTGCTCAGTACCACATAGATAGAAAATCTAGATGTGGCACTGTGGCTCAAGTGGCAGAGGGCTAGACTTGAGAAAACCCGAGGACAGTGCTCAGGCCCTGAATTCAAGCCCCAAGACTGGCACAAAGATAAAAGAAAGTAAAAATGCTTTTTACGAGCTAATTCACTCACAGCATTTGCTTCTGAAATCTTCGCTTCTTCTTCTTGTGAAATACCCCTTTCCCTCAACGTACACAAGAAAAACAGATCCATCCCATGGTCCACTGTGAGGCCACTGGTTGGGCTAAGAGCTAGTCGTGCAGCAACACATAAGTTTTATTCTAATACTTTCCAAATTTTGTACTCAAATATGCTACCTACTTACCAACTTATGTCAGTTATCCTTATGCTATAACTTTTCTTCATTACTACAATATTCTTACACTCCTACGTTAATCCTCTTGCACCTCCCCTGACCTCTCTCATTCTTTTTTTCTATCTCTGGACCTCTGCTCGTCTTTCAACCCTTATACTGCACGGATCTACACTTGATGGCTGTTGAGCAATATTGTATATGTAGGTGGTTAATTATTCTCTAGGCTCAGAGGGACTTAAAGACAATAGAGATTGGATTGAGAGGCTTATTGTTTTGGGTATAAATCGCTTATCAGTGGTTGTATTAGGCTGGTCTGTAAGTGCACAAAAAGAAAGAGTGATAATACCAATCAAAACTAGTGAACATCTAGTGTCTGCTAGCTACAGAGGTCTAGGATGGTTATATCTGAAAAACTATAATCGTATTTAGTAGTAATCTTGCTCCCATTTTCAAATGGGCAGAACAAGAAACTCAAGAAAAATGTCAAATCAAGAAACAACATCCCCCACCCAATGTAAACAGACAATGGAACTGTCACTGGCAAACCTAGAGGAGAGTCTTCCAATTGCTACACAAATGCAATTGATAAACATCATTAATGAAAAATGTGAAAATATAAAGAAAGAGATAATGGAGGAAGCCATACCTGAACAAGAGGAAAGCAAAAACAAGGTGATAAGTGAAAAAGAAGAAGCCATAAAGGAGGCCATAATAAAGGTTTTTCAAAGAAAGATGGATGAATTCAAAGAATCCACAAATAAAAACGTGACCAAACTCCAGTAAATGCCCAAAGAAAATAAAGCTACTGAGCTAACCACTCAAAAGGAAATCAAGGAGATAAAGAAATCCATACATGATCTAAAACAAGGGATGCAAGGCATCAAAAGTGAGCAATTAGAAGCAAGGGAGATGAAAAATAAAGTAGATAACTTTGATAGCAGGTTAGACATTGCAGAGGAGAGAATTTCGGTCCCTGAAGATAATTTAGGTATTATAAAGAACAGAAAATGAGTCAATCCAAATCTAGGAAATATGAGAGAGCGCTTCAGGAGGTCCAAGATACAATTAGGAAGCCTAATTTAAGGCTAGTTGGTATTGAGGAGGGCGTGGAGAAAGAGGTCAATGGTATTGGAAATATACTTCAGGAAATCATCTCAGAGAATTTCCCAAATATCCAGAAGGGCAGGCCCATCCAGATACGAGAAGGTTTTAGAACCCCAAACAGACCTGACCAGAAAAGAACATCCCACCGCCACATTGTGATCCGAACTGGATCAATAGAAACGAAAGGAAAGATCCTAAAGGCAGCCAGGGAAAAGGGATCAGTAACCTACAAAGGCAAACCAATCAGAATAACCCCAGATTTCTCAGCAGAGACCAAGCTAAGATTTCTGTTGGCTACAGAAATGCTGGTGTGTCTGTTATTCACTAAACGTTCAGGTGCAAAGATTCTGAAGCTTGATGCCATGTGTTTATTCCATTTAGTAAAATTATTTTAATGCACTGTATAAGTTAAAACATTTGATAAGAGTCAGGGGTAGTGAAAACATTGTCCTTGAATTCAGGTGTCTGGCAAGGTAATGGGGTGGTTGTTGGTGGCTGGGACTATGAAGCTGGAGCTGCTATCAAACCATGGATCATGTTCCTCTTTGTCTGGGAGAAATGACTCCAAAGATGAAATTTGAATGGTGAGGAAAAGATGATGATGTACTCAGGAAATTTCTCCTAATCAAATGCTCATGTGGAAGTGGGATGGGGGCTGGTCATGTCTGAGGCAGAGCTTAAGGGGGCTTCTCATGGCGTTGAGAACGTTCCTTGCGACTTCAAGCATGCAGCAGGGTGTTTTAGATGACCATTGTGAGATGGATGGAATAAGACTGGAGACAAGATGAATGCTGGGATCCTGCAATGCTCTTGCATGAGTGGCTGGTGGCTCACCTGAAAGAACTAATTATGTCTAAAAAAGAAATCAGGAATTTGTTTTGATTAGATAATACCTGTAATCCGAGGCATATTCAGGATCCTGATCTTAGTATTGTGGTTTAAAACCAACCCAGCAAAGGGAAAAATGCATGAGACTCATACTCCCAGTTTAGAGCAAGAACAAAGATTGAAGTAGAGCTGTGGCTCAAGAGCTAGAGTGCTACCTTGAGCAAAGAACAGCTAAGAAAAAGCTCCAGGTTTTGAGTTCAAGGCCAGGAATGAAAGAAGGAAGGTGAAAAAGAGAAGGATGTGAGGAAGGGAAATATATAAATGAAAGAGAGAAGGAACTAGAAATTAAAACTAGAGAATATTTAAAAGTCATCAGTCCTTCTAAGAAAAGTGTTGGAGTATGGGTTCTATATGTGGTGAACTGGAAGCCCAGCAGTGACTTGTTAACCAAAGAGTCACCATGATGAGCAAAGGATAGAAATCTGCATGAGCCTCTTAGCTGATGGAGTGACAGAAGAGAACCTCAGCTCCCATCCCATAGTTAGAAGTATATAGAGATGGGGAAGTTGGCATCACCTTGATGTCATTGTGTCCATGGAGACTGGAAGCCATGGCTCTGTGAAAGCACAATGTTCTGGTTACTGAGCTGAGAGGCTGAGGAGAGCCAAGTCCTGGCCATGAAGAAATCAGAGTGGCAGCAGAGCAACTCTGCTGCAGTGTGTGCCTGCTTGGCTGTTCTTATTCTGTGGTGGATCAGGCCGGAGCGGGTGATAGTAACTGTTTTGTGGTCACAAGCCCTTCACCAAGAGCTTCCTCTGAGATCCTCATAAGCTAGAGGGTGGCTGGTGGTGGGATGTGTGTGGGGTGGAAGTGACAGAGGGATGGACGCATGGCAAGGTGGGTGAAGAGATGAGAGGAATGATGAGAGCCCAGTTCATTGGTTTCCAAGGTTAATGGGTGGGAGGTAGAGAGGCATGATGGAGGAAGGATGGAGGCAGGGGAAGATGCTGACAGATTGAGGCCATCTGTAGTGCCAGCCTGGCCATCATCTGAAGCCCATAGGCAGCTTCCTGATCCTTCACTTAGTCCTGCTCCTTGTGGAGGGAATGTCACGTGTACCCAGAGCTAGGGGTGGGGCAATGTTAGTAGCACCTGGAGAACCATTGGCCTCTACCTGGGTGGGGGGTGGTTATGGCTCCCATGCTGGGTGGCCTGATAGCTATGGAACAGATCTCTCCTTAGCTACCACAGTCAGTGGCTGCTCTCCATTTAGGGTTAGGGCACCTGCTCAGCCATCAGGACACCCCATGCCAGGACAGAGGCCTACAATTCAGATGGAAGCACAGGGGTGAAGATGATCTCACCGTAGCCCTAGTTACATGGCTGTCCCTGCATGCAGGACAGGATGAGCTGGGGGAAGATGTTCTCTGTGTTTTTCCACAGCCTATCCCGGCCTCTTCTTGTGTCTGATTAGACCAACTGAGTACCAGGTTCCATCTCATAGTCCTGGTTCTTTTTCTTTTACAGTCATGAGGCTTGAACTCAGGTCCTGGGTACTGTCCCTGAGCTCTTTTGCTCAAGGTTGATGCTCTACCATTTGAACCATAGTGCCATTTCCAGCTTTTCCTTTTCATGTGGATCTCTGATATGTCCAGTTCTGTGCCTGCAGGGAGGCACTCACCCCACAGACAGAGCCACCTCTGCCGTGACTGTGACTGCCCACAACCCTCACACCCACTCCTTGCACACCCGTCGACTCCAGTTTTAGCTCCTCTTGGACTGGGTGTCCAGCCTACCCCTTCCTACACTCACAAAGGGTCTACAATTGTCTTCCCAGGGTCCTTTCTTCTGCCAGCCAGAGTACAGACTGTGCACATCTTGACGATCACAGAGCTCAAAGCCAAAGGCTGAGATGCAGAAGGGGGTGACCCAGTAGCTGCACAGGGCCCATGGATCATCCTGTGCATCCCCCAGCCTGTGACTTCCCCCACCCCCTTGGCAGGGAAGCTCCATGCCCACATCCTGATCCCTGGTCCCCTCCAATTCCATTCTCGCTTGGATTTTGCAGACTGTCTACCATCAGGATCTAAAATTCTATTCATCACTTTATGTCCTTATCACTGATTTGCTACTTTGGCAGGATCTCCCCGTGCCTGGAGAGTGGGCATGTCATGTACTCTCTGTGGAGAAGTTGCCCCAGGAGAAGAAATATGCACTTCATGTGAGTGTTGGACAGGGCAGGAGGGCTCCCTAGGATCAGAAGCCACAGGAGGGGTGCAGATGGGGGAATGCTAGGGGCCCCAGGGGACAGTGGGAGTTAGGGCACAGTTGGTTCCTTCTGCAGGGTTGACACCGCTTCACAAACCCAACAGAATGAGGTTCACATTACAGATGTCAGAGACAGTGCAGATTGCCAATGGGCGCAGGGGTCACTGTCAATCCCAGATGCTGGCTGCATGCTGGGATGCACGCAGAGATGTTTTCAAGATCAGATAATGAGGATGTTGCAGGGTGTAACCATTCTTTTCAGATGGCTCTCTAGCTCTCTTGAGTTTCATCTCTATCTTTGGCTTTTTCTTGGCAGTTAACTGGAAATGAGAGTTTTATGGACTTTCCTTTCTGGACTGGCTTCAAACAGAAGCTATGCACAGTTTTCAAACCATACCCTACTGTAGAAGGGAAGCTTGATCTGGTGCTTAACTGGATTGCATTTTGGCTCCGTTTGCTATGCCTCACGGGAGGGGGCTCATCATTTATAGACTAAGATCTCATGACCTTCAAAGCCAAATGCTACCTGAAAGTTCAGGGTCCCAGCCTATGTGTTGGGCCGGGGTGAATACATTCTCTGTTATGCTGGGTCATCAACCCATGTTTTAAGCTGGAAATAGGCAGTGCCACATTTGATAAGAACATCTGCCAGAGATTGTCACCTCATGAAAGCAGATTCTAAATTTGTATTCCATTTCCTGTGGTGGAGAAATCCCCTCCAACTTAGACAGGCTCACATCCACCTGCAGGTCACACTCCTAATGCACCCTTGAGTGTCCTCATGGTATTGGGATCTAAGTTTGTAGGGAATGCTGGTTTAGTCCATGAATTAGCTGGACAAGTGATGACAAACGTGTTGTGGATTAATATGAGAACAATTTAAGAAGCCCTGGAGGAGCATCAACCTGACCCTCTGTGGTGCTATAAATCTGATAGGATGTTCCAGACTGAGAAACAATCACATGGCTTTGTGTTTGGCATCCAGACAAGTGAGTGCATGTCTTAGCTGTCAGCCAATACAGAGGAGAACATGAATAAGTGGGTGGAAAGCATCTGTCAGACCCCTGTCTGGGGGAAGGTGGAGAGAACATAGGAAGGTAGATACCATGCCTGTGGTGGGGCCAAAAAAAGGGTAAAAGAGGCAAAGGAACCAGGTACTGGTAGCTCAAGACTGTCATCCTAGCTACTCAGGAGTTTGAGATCTGAGGATCACAATTCAAAGCCAGCCCAGGACAGAAACTCCATGAGACTCTTATCTGCAATAAACTACTGAATGCAAGAAGCTCAAGCTCAGTGACAGCATCCAGGCCTAGCGTTCAAAACCGAGGACTGGCAGAAAAAAGTATCAAAGGACAAGAAGCTGGCCAAAAGTTAGAGGGACTCTATCTTGACAAACAATACAATGGTAAGTTGCACTCAGAAGACTTGCACAAAATCTGGAAATGCCTGAGACCTATCTATGTATGTTTCCTGTTTTTCTAAATACATATGTTTATGCATTAATATATTAGTATAGAGAGACAGATCAATACATATGACTATACATATATACATAGCCAGACACTTATGGCTGGGTGGTATACTGTGTGAGAGTTTGTGTTTGTGCTTTGTGGATGGCTATCTCTGTTTAAGAAAGATAGAAAATATGTAAATATCTTTAAAAAAAACTTGAAAAAAATATAGAGAGACCTAAGCTCTTGAGGGAATCTGAAATGACAAGATTATTCACAGGCACGTTTATCCTTATGGATTCCTCAGCAAGTTTTAATTTTTTTCATTATTTTCTTTCCTTTTTTGAACCAGTGCTAAGGATTTCTCTCAGGGACCAGGTGCTGCCAATTACTAATTTTCTCATGGCTGCTACAAGAGGAACTGAGCCACAGTTCCACTTTTGCCTTATTTATTCGTGCTTACCTGAAGATAAAGATTTCTATCAGTGACTTTCTTTCAGGGGCTGGATTCTAACGAGGATCCCCAGACCTCAGGCTTCTCTATAGCTACAATTAACAATATGAGAACCCAGCACTGGGTTCCAATGCACAGGGCAAGAAATTGAGTGAATCTCTCAACTCCAATTAGCTATAATAAGCTACAAGTGAAAGACCAATACCTGTGAGGAAAAGATGCTGAGGGTTATCACACAGGCCCTATGAGTAAGCCCTAAACCCTGTACACATGTGTGCATGCACACATTGGCAGATACACACACACATGCACACACACAATATCTCAGGCAATATTGTATTTTGAATTAATATCCAAAGATTGGACAACAGGATAGGAAGTAATAAAATCTGTTTTTCTTGTCTACATTGAGGGAAAAGGGATAAGTCACAAGATGCAGAAGCGAAGAATTCAGAGGCAAATGCTGTGAGTGAATAACTTGTAAAAAGCACATTTCTTTTCTTTTCTTTTCTTTTGTTTTTTCTGCCATTCCTGGGGCTTGAACTCAGGGCCTGAGCACTGCTCTTGGCTTTACCCAAGTCTAGCCCTCTGAAACTTGAGCCACATTGCCATATGGATTTTTATATCTGTGTGATATTAAGGACTCAAACCTAGATCTTCATGGATGCTAGGCAAGCACTCTACCACTGGGCCAAAGTCTAAACCCCGATTAAGTATTTATAAATAGTCATCATCATCATATCAAAATATCCTTTCTCCTACAAAGAATGAACACTTATCTATGTCTGTAAGACTTTTTTTTATGTCACCAATGCTTCTGTGATTTTCCCACTTGCATTTTTAAAGATGACAGCACAGATATTCATCAGGAAGAAAAATAGATTAGGATACAGAAACCTAACAACGTCCTAGTAGATTGAAGTGAAAAATATGTGCAAGATGGCCTGGGTCTTTCATCTATTTGTAGAGTGCTTGGCTACCACACAAAAAGAGTCCGGTTTGATTCTGCAGTACCATATACATAGAAAACTCTGGAAGTGGTGCTGTGGCTTGGTGGGACAGCTATAGCCTAAAGAAAGCCTAAGAACAATGGTCAGGCTCTGAGGTCAAGTCCCAGGACTAGCAAAAAAAAATGTGCAAGAGGCAAAATGCAAGCTGAGAAGGCACTGTGAAGCAAAATGTCTTGTGAAGGCTAAGGGGAATAGTGACAGTTAAGTTTGGATCTTACCTAAGAAAGGCTCCTTGAGCCTGAGACCAGGCTAGCACTTACGCCTAGTTAATGACTTGGGATTTGAACAAAAAGGTGTGCTGTTTACTACATCCATATGTGAGGTGGGAAGGGAGATTCAGCCTCCAGTATGTCTTTGGGGAGGTGTTCTGTGAGCAAGGAGCTTTGGTCATTGGGCCTTGAAAGGTGACCCTACCTCCCTCACAATGGAACAGAATATGGAACCCTGGTAACCAAGCCACTGTATGTGACAACCAGCTCAAGTCAGCTCCCTTGGCCTGTGGCTCAGGAGGAAGAAAGATGTTGCTGTGCTGTTGCCAAAGGTCAGGAGGCTCGGATCTCAGGCATGAGAGATATGGATGTCTCACTTGAAGAAGTAGATGCTGGATCAGGGCCAAGACAAAATTCCAGTATATCAGGCATTTCTCTAGGAAGAAAGCCAGGAAACTCCAGGGCAACTCAGGTGAGGCATATTGAGAGGAAACCTATTTGAACCCATCATCCTGCCCACAAACTACAACCTTCTTGTGTGCTTTCAAGTGACTATACTGAGATTAGAGTGTGTCATTTCCAATCTACTCTATACCAATTCCTCAGTGTGAAGTGTGGTCCCATTCCTACGTTTGAAATATCCACTGTTTTGCCAATACAGTGTGATGGTAAGTCAGCTCAGACTCTGAATGAGCCTTGTAACCTATGGATCCTGGAGGAAGGCCTGTTGGAGATGCTGCTGACAAAGCTGATCCCTGCCTACCAGAGAGGTGATCTCTTTCATGTGGGAAACTTCCTGCACAATTTCAAATAGTGGAGGACAATGTAGTAGTTGCTGGAAATTCTCTTGAAAAAGTGAGTGTTCCCCCTCCAAACCCATGTTTGCTCACCACTCCTGGCCAAGCCTTGGAATACTTGGCTCCTCTCTGAGCCTGTTTGGTTCACTGGGGTGTTCACAGGGGAGCTAAGCATGATACAAGTGCACAAACTACTTTATTATGACTGGGACACCATGCCATTTCATTTCCCTCACAAGCTACTGGAGTCTCAACAGTGTGCTTACTGAGAAGTTGGATTTCAGGCATGAGTAAGTGGCTCCCAACTGCAGCCCTCACCTAGGTGACATCCTAGGAAATCCCATTTCCCAGTAAGAAATGAGGTGTCAGTACTAATGGCGGAGGCCTGTGAAATACTGGAGTCAGAGGAAAAGCTGGGGGCTGAATCACTTTTGAGCCATCAGGGAGGGATTGTGATAGCTTTGCCTGTTAGAACCTGAAAGCATTTACATTTTGGTGTGTGGTCCAGTGCTGCCACTTGAACCTGAACCCAGGTCTAAATGCCATCCGTTTGGTGTTCAAAAATTAGCACTGTACCATTTGAGTCATAGGTCAAGTTCTGGCTTTTTGCTGCCTAATTGAAGACAAGTGCCTTTAGACTTTTACTGACTAGACTGGCTTTCCACTGTGATCTTCAGAGCTCAGCCTGCTGGGTGGCTAAGATTAGAGGAATGAGCATTTAGTTCTTTATTTAGAGCATTTACTTAGTTAATTTAAGGTGCGTTTACTTTGGACAGATGCATAGAGGCCTCTGTCAGAAGCTTCTGGAAGTGTGGTGTAAAAGTCATCCTGTTCTCGAGTGTCTCTTACCCCCCTCCCAGCACATAAGTGCACATCTCTGCAGGACAGCCACAGCATTAGAATCCTGCAAGAAAGGGGCTTTGGTAAAAGGCTCCGGATGGAGAGAGAAGGCTCTCACTTTCCTTGTACCGAATGTGCCCACAGCATCATGTGTTCCATCTATACGATGTGAATGGACTTCTACCCGAGTGATTTCTACGAGTTCAAGAACTGCCACACCCTGACACAACTCAAGCTCTATATGAGGCTCCACATGTCGGCTTTGGACCTGCTCTTCTAAACACAAACTTTTTGACCAGCTGGAGGAATATGCGACCAGTAAGACCAAGAAAAAGTAGAAGTCCTGGTGTGGGTGCCTCAGAACCTGTGAGTAGGAAGCCCATGTGGTCTAGATATTGGTTGGCCTTTACTTCTACAGAGCTTGGCAAAATGCCCTTTATGGGTGGTGTCAGCCAGGTAATGTCTGTCCTCTGAAAGGACTCGGGAATAAGCACTCATTAGAAAGACCCTACACCTCCTCAGTGTTAAGTCCAAACTCCAGTTCTACAGGTTCCTCCATTAGATCCTCATGGAAGTTGAGTGACACTTCAACTTGCAGAGTCCACTCTGTCCACTCTGTACCTATTTCTATTCTTACGTTTGGGTCATCGTGTAAGAGCTTAATCTGAACTCCGGATGAAAAACCCACCAATGGAGCTGGTGACTGATGCACTCCAGAAAGCATGGGCCTTCTGTAGAAATTACCAAACAGGTTTAGAGTCCTATGGATATATCTTTTGCTCTGAACCCCATGTGTGACACAGTTGAACCTGCAGATACTATGGAGGAAGAAAAAGAGCAGCCAGATTTCCTTCCGTTTCCTTTCACACTCCACCCAGAGTCAGTCCATCTGAGTCAGAGTAACACTCCACTTATTGTGCAAGCTGAAGGGGCACACGCTGGGCTCATGGAAAATGTCCCCATGGGAAACAGCAAGTGTACTCTCAATACTGGATTCATTGGAGGAAAATGAATCCATCCTCAAAGAATATCCAGACCCATCCATCTCACTAAAAGAGACTCAATCTCCATTCGACAAACCAGAATCCATCCCCCTCTTAACTCAGGAAGGACATTCTGTTTCTCATGAGGAAGGAGACCCTTCTGAGGACTCGGAAGTAGAATTACTGTCTGAAGGCAACTTGGAGGCCAGTCTGGATTTAGAGCTTCCCTGTCCCCTTCCTAAAAAGACGTCTCTTTATCTTGCTCTCATGATTCTTGTCAAGTATTCATTGTATTTACTTTGCTAACTATTAAACTCTCATTGTTAATATTATGGTGTGCAGTTCTTCAGTGCTTATTATACTGTGTTTTATTTTCCACTTATAATGTGATACCTCAGACACATAGGTCCTGGGTGGGCCAAAAACCAGACAGGTCTGGTCCCATAGAAGACAACCTTACTGGATATACAGGGAACTATGAAATGCATGGAATCACCAGGAATCCAGGCCAGGCCTCCATGGAAAGACAAGTCAGCTACCAAATCTTAAGGACAGAGCAGATGCCTGGAAATGTGTTTTGTCAATCGGGAGAAGTGCCAGAGTAACTGTAATATTATGTGGGACTCTGTTCTGTGAGTTCAAGTCTGTTTATATATCCATTGTGCTTTGTACAAATATTTAAGAAAATTAAAACTCCACAATAGCATCAAAAATCTACTTTGGCTTTTAATGTTGCCTAGTTGTAGAGTGCTCGCCTTCTATACAAGAAGACCTTGATTCAATTCCTCGACACTGCATACACAGAAAAAGCAGATGGGGCACTGTTGCTCAGGTGTAAGAGTGCCACCCTTGAACAAATGTGGCCAAGGACAGTTCCTGGTCCCTCAGGTCAAGCCCAGGACTAGCCAAACAAGAAATCATACCATTTTCCACACATTTGGAAATAAATCTGATTTATCTAAACCTACTACTTTTTTGCCAGTCCAGGGTGTGTGCCACCAAGCCAAACTACTGGCCCCCAACCTTACTATTTTTAATCATGTAATTTTTTTACATAATCATATTTCATGCTGTCTGTATTAATACCATAAACAGTATGCTTAGTGTAATAATGTTAAAGGTAAAACATAAGAAATTAATAACTAAAATTCCTTTTATATTAGTTTTATAGCATTACTACAATTTTATGAGAAAAATTACTTAGAATGTTTATTTTAGAGTTCAAGTAATCCATTTTGATAAATATATCAACCTACATCATTTATTTGAACACATATTAAACTATTTTTTTCAGGAATGAAAATACATACATATTTGTTGTAAATGAAATTTATGACTTGGGGGGAAAGGAAAGAGAAAATGGGGGAGGGGGTAACAGTGTTTACAAGAAATGTACTCATTACATATGTAACAGCAATCTCTTTGTATATCACCTTGAACAACAAATTTTTTGAAAAGTACAATAAGTTTAAATGTCTACTTTGGGCAGAATTTTTTTTGCCAGTACTGGGCTTAGACTCAGGACCTGAGGACGATCCTTGTTTTTGTTTTTGTTTATTCTTAAGGCGCAACTTCTATCACATGTGCCACAGCACCACTTTTATCTTTTTTTATCAATGTTGTGCTGAGGAATTGAACTTTGGTCTTCATTCATGCTCGGCAAGAACGCTTCCACTAGGCTTAACTTATGGCCCCAGTGGGAAGGAAGTTTTCCATAAAATATGTAGGAAATATGTGCACTAAGGAAAAGCCATCAAAAATAGAAGAAAAATTATATACTTAGATAACAACATGCCAGTATTATGGCCGATCTCTGTAATTCTAACTTCAAGAGTGGCCTATTTGGTCCGGGAGTTGGTGGCTGAAGTAAAGTGCTATCCTTGAGCAAGCCCTAGGATGTGCTCTGGCCATGAGTTGAAGCCATAGGACATGCAAAAAATAATAATTTAATGCCCGTGACTGGTGGCTCACCCTGGTAATCCTAGCTACCCTGGAGGATCGAGGTTCAAAGACGGCCCAGGCATAAAAATCTGTGAGAATCTTATTTCCAAGTAATCCAGAAAATTCAAAATGACAATGTGCCTCAAGTGGTAGAGCTCTTGCCTTGAGCTGAAGAGCTTAAGGTAAACATCCAGGCCCAGAGTTCAAGCCCCATGAGTGAAAAAAAGAAAAAGAAAAAGAAAGCCCTTATCTAAGGCTGGAGTGCACACTAGTGGTAGTTTGCTTGCCTAGTATGCACAAAGCCCTGTGTTCAATTACTCTGTACCACTTTCACCAAAAAAAAGCTGGAAATGATCTCAGAAGGTTGGGTTCTGAGGATCACAGTTCAAAGCCAGGCCAGACACTAAAGTGCATGAAACTGTTTCTTCCACTTAAGCACCAGAAAACCGAAGTGACACTGTGGCTCAAGGTGTTTAAAGTTGTAGCCTTGAGCTGAAGAGCCCAGGGACACTGCCCAGGTGCACAATTAAAGTCTTACAACCAAAAGAGAGACAGAGAGAGAGAGAGAGAGAGAGAGAGAGAGAGAGAGAGAGAGAGAGAAACAGAGAGAGAGAGAAAGAGAGAGAGAGAGACAGAGACAGAGAGACAGAGACAGAGAGACAGAGACAGAGAGACAGAGAGACAGACAGGCAGACAGACAGAGACAGACAGACAGAGAGACAGAGACAGAGACATCAAACAGTCAGGCACTGCTGGCTGAAGCGTGTAATTCTACCTACTATGGAGGCTGAGATTGGAGGATCTTGGTTCAAAGCCCAAAGCCAGCCTGGACACATATGTTTGTGAGACTTACATCACCAATTAACTACCAGAAACCAAAAATGGAGCTGTAGAGGAAGAGCGCTAGCCTTGAGCTGAAGAGGTCAGGGAGAGTCCAGGCCCAAAGTCCAAGCAACATGACGAATCAATAATAAAAAAAAAGAAGATAGCTAATAGTAATGATGAATAATTTTGGGCTGGGAGTTTGGCCTAGTGGTAGAGTGCTTGCCTAGCATGCACGAAGACCTGGGTTCAATTCCTCAATATCACATACATAGAATAATGCTGGAAGTGGTGCTTAGGCTGAAGTGGTAGAGCCCTAGCCTTGAGAAAATATAAGGACAGTGCTCAGTCCCTGATTTCAAGGCCAGGACTGGCCAAATCAAAAGTAGTAGAGCACTGGCATTGAACTGAAGATCTGAGGAACAGCCCAGGCACAGAGTTCAAGCACCGCAAACAACAACAACAAAATCTATGAAATGGCAGTGGTGGATTTAAGCTAAGCAAAAATAGAGTAGAAATTGGTAAAATACATATTTGTGTGTAAGCAAAATAGCCAGACTTATGCATTAGAACAGGATAGCAACTTGAAAAAAAATTTTGTTTTCCATCTCACTAGGTCCTGTCTCTTAATTTATTCAAGTAAGTAAAATGCTGGGTTTTATAATCGTTGCTCTGAATATTAGAAAACCATAATATCTCTCATTAACCAAAAAAGACCAGGAACTGGGGCTTCGTGGAAATGGCAGAGTATCAGGCAAGAGAAGAAAAAATTGAAGTAAGAACTTGAAGTTCTTGATCCAGAACCTGCATAGTAACAGAGCAGCAGCCTGGTGATGGTACCTCACACCTATAATCTTAGCTACTCAGGAGGCTAAGATCTGAGAATCAAAGTTTAAAGCCAGCCAAAGTACCCAGTTAACTGCCAGAAAATCCAGAAGTGGCACTGTGGCTCACAGATTAAAGCACTAGCCTTGAGCTGAAGAGCTCAGGGACAGTGCCCAGGCCCAGCGTTCAAGCCCCACAATTGACAAAAATCAAACAAGCAAACAAAACTCACAAAGAAGCCTGCAGACCACAGTGGTTCTGCTGAGTCTCTTCTCTATGGGGATCAGGAAACATTTCACTTTTTCTGTCTCTTCCCATCTCAACATTCATACTAAAATAAGACTGTGTTGAAAGTTTCAATTTATAAAAATGTTTTTCATGAAGCACCCTGAAATATTCATCGCTTATATCTCAATTGAAGATAGTTGATTTGGGGCTGCATTGGTAGAGTGCTAGCCTTGAGCAGAAAAGGTCAGGGATAGAGCTGAAGCACTCAGTTGAAGACCCAGTGCCAACACACAAAAGAAATTATGCACTTTATACATATTTTCTAATTTCTTAATGAATTTTTCAGTCTGTATAAATATAGGGAACATTCCTTGTTACTTAAGTAAGATTGCTCTTTTTTTTCTTTTTGCCAGTCCTACGGCTTGGACTCAGGGCCTAGACATTTTCATTGGACTCGCTTGCCCAAGGTGAGTGCTCTGCCTCTTGAAACACAGAGCCACTTCTAGCTTTTTTCTGAATATGCGGTACCGGTGAATAGAACCTAGGTCTTCATGCATTCTAGGTGAGCACTCTACCATTAGGCTACATTCCCAGGCAGTGAGATTCCTCTTACAGTCATTGTATGTTCACAGAGTTTGATCTCACACACTGTAGGGCCCTGGTTGGCTTTGACCTGTGATCCTAAGCCCTGAGCCTCCTAAGTAGCTGAAATTAAGTTGTGAGCCAGCATGATGGCTTCCATTCTTTTTTCTACAAAAATATATGTAGTTATCTAAAATATATCTATAGCTGAAAAAAATGAATCTCTCCCAAACAAATCTTCAAAGAAACAACCATCCTATTAAAAGGTGGGCTAAAGACTTAAAAGAGTATTCTCTGAAGAAAAAATTAAAATGGGCTTTAGACACATGAAGAAATGCTCCATATCTCTAGCAATAAGGGAAATGAAAATCAAAACAACTTTGAGATTCCACATGACTCCAGTCAGAATGGCCATTATCAAAAAATCTAATAAGAGATACTGGTGGGGAAGTGACCAGGTGGGATCACACCTACACTGTTGGTGTGAGTGTAAACTCGTTCAACCACTAGGGAAACCAGTGTGGTGGTTCCTCAAAAGACTGAACATAGAGCTCCCCTATGATCCAGCAAATCCACTACTTGGCATCTACCCAATAGTCCAGAAAAAAGGACATACTAAAGCCACTACCACAATGATGCTCATTGCAGCACTATTTACCATAGCAAAGATATGAAACCAACCCAGATGCCACTCAGTAGATGACTGAATCAAGAAGATGTGGTACTTATACACAGTGGAATGCTATGCTGCCATCAGAAGGAATGACATCGCCCCATTTGTAAGGAAATGGAAAGACTTGGAAAAATTCATATTAAGTGAAGCAGCCAGACCCAAAGAAACATAAGCTCAATGGTTTCCCTCATTTGTAATAATTAGTTCACATCTAGGACTCTCCTAGCAGAGGATTACAATAACTCAAAAACCTAGGTATATAAGGTCATATAGGATGAGGCTAAATGAAAGGATCTCTAGGATATGGGAACAAGAGCTATAACTTGTGTCATCGTTGCTCTTAATCTTGTGTGATTTTTGTCCTTAATCTACTATGTTATTTCTCATCTCTTATTTTGCCCTTTGGTTAATGTCAGATTGTTACTGTATCTGATTTTTCCCTGGCATATTGTATATATGTTTATTTGTTTATGTCAAATAGGAAAGGGAAGGGGGGAAACAAGATGATTGGGAAGGGGAGGGGAGAGGGAACTGGGGACAAAATCATGTGGAGTGGAATAAATGTGTGAGAAGTAATGCAGTCCACTACCTGTAAATGTAATCGTAACCCCTCTATACATTACCCTGAAAATAAAAAAGAGACTATCAAAATATCTGTAGAAAATGAGGTTGGATGATGGAAACAACCAGATGCCCTACTACAAAAAATGTGATACACGCACACACACACACACACACACACACACACACACACACAAACGCACACACACACAATGGAATGATACATATCCAACCGACAAGATAAAATAATGGCATTCTCGGGGAAGTGGATGAAAAGGAAAAAAATCATATTAAGTGAAGTAAGCCAAACTCAAAGGAACATAGGCCCAAGAGTCTCCCTCATTTGTCAAATTCAGTAGAAACCTTGGGCTCTGCTACCAGAGATTTACAATAGAACAAAATCTAGAGACATCGTGACAAATAGTATGACACTAAATGTAAGGACCTCCAAGATAAAGAAACAAAACTCATATAATGAGTGATTGTTGTCCTTAATGAACTATGTGATCTCTTATCTCTTTTGCTATCCCTTGGTTATATCATATTGTTACAATATTTCACCTTGTTTTCTGATATATTTCATATGTGCCTAATTGGTTATTTGAAATTGGATAGGGAAGGGGGGAAATGAACATGAATGGGGGTAGGGGAAGGGAAATGGGGACCATATCATGACATGGGGTATCAAAGTTTGAGAAGTAATGCACCTTCTATCTGGTGAATATAATGTAACCCTTCTATAAATTACAATAAATATAAATACATAAAAAGAAGATCTGCACAGAAAAAAATAATAATGGCATTTTTGGGGTAGTGGATGAAATTAGAGTGAATCCTGTTGAGTGAGATAAGTCAAGACCAAGGAACAAAAGGTACATGATATCCTTAATATATGGATATTAGTTTCAAACGGTAGTAGAGCGATGATTGAATAGTTGATACCCAAAGTTCTGGACATAATTTTGGAGATATAAACATAACTACATAGACATAAAAATCTAGGATAGACTATACACTCTATAGACATGTGTTTTATTATAGATTAATCTGTATCTATGACATACAAAGACTCAGCTTAATTTTTACTATATTCTAAAATCTATGTGCCAGTGATTGTATAGCGATTCCCTTCTTGAATACTTGTTGGTTAAACATGACATTTGAAATATGATGTAAAATTCAATGTTAATAAATTTTTTAAAAAAGAGGCTAGAGGTAAATACCACTAATGTACTTGCTCTAAGTGGTACAGAAATTTTCTTAATGAATCAAGGGTTTTTATTACATCTTTATGCAATTATTTTAGTTCTGAGTGTTCTACACTCAATGATACTTCTGGAAAGATGATATAGCTGACTGTGTAGATGGTATGAAGACATACTGGCCTAAACGTAGAATAAAGCATTGGTAAGTGGCTGTTAGCTGTCCAGATTCTACTGGAATATGTGGAATGAATTTATTAAGCACAATGCAGGCTCTTAGTCAGATCAGGATCAAGATTATGTGGTTCCATCAGATGAATGAGGAAAGATCAGAAAAATCTACTAAGATATCCAGATATACTTTTTAAACTAAGGTATCTGGACTCCTTTTTTTTTGTTTCTTGGTGGGGAGGTTGAACTTTGGACCTGGGCAAGGTCTCTTAGTTCTTTTTCCTCAAGGCTAATGCTGTACCAGTTTTAGCCACAACTCCACTTAGTTTTTGGGTGGATAAGTAGAGAGTAGAATCTTACAGTTTTTTTTGTTTTCATTTTTTTGCTTGCAAAGGCTTTGAATCACCTTCTCCCTGGCTAGTAGAATGACAATTATGACCCTCCAGCGCCTGGCTAGTGATTTTTTGAAAACTGGACTTTATTCCAAATCACATAACTGGTTCCTAGCAAAGTTTTGAAGCCTGACTTAAATGTGACAGATTTTTGTCACTTGGAGACACTCTGTGCTGAACGTAAGAAATCTACCAGCTGAGTCACAGTGGCACTTCCAGTTTTTTGTTTATGTGGTGCTGAGGAATGGAATCCAGGGTTTCATACATGCTAGGCAAGCTTCATTATCAGCCCAAGGTTTATGTTTTGTTTTTTCAGTGTTGTTGCTTCTAAGGTACTGTATGATGTTCTTTCATTTTCTTTGCTTTTTACCTCTTTTCTACTTTTTCCCTTTAGTTTTATTCTCTGTAGTCACTGTGTTGAATTCGGGTACCCTGTGTCTTGTACATAGGTTTATGTGATTTGGGGAATGGAGAGGGTATAATAAAATGGTAAAAAAAAAAACAAAGGAAAAAGGGTGAACCAATTGAACAGTGATACTTGGAAGACACTAAACGGAAATGAACTGAACAATCTGGGTGGAGACGGGGCTGAGGGTAGGAAAACAGAGAAAAATGAGGGAGGGGATAACAATTTTCTTAAGAAATATATTCATTACTTATGTAACCGTATGCCAACTATATATTGACTTAACAAAATAAATTAACTTAAAAAATAATTTAGCCGGGTATGGTGGCTCACACTTGTAAATGTAGCTACTCAAGAGGCTGGGATCCAAGGATAGCAGTTCAAAGTCAGCCTGGGCACTGAAGTCCATGTGACTCTTATTTCCAATTAACCACCAGAAACCCAGAAGTGGCCCTATGGCTCAAGGGATAGGGCAGTAGTCTTGAGCTGAAAAGCTCAGTGACAAGACCCAGGTGCAGAATTGCAGTCCCATGACTTGAATGATGAATGATACTAGCCAGGCTCTGTGCGCTCACACTTGGAATCCTATCTACACAGAATCAGGTTTGAATCCAGCCCAAACAAATTGCATGATATTCTGATTTACAGTTCATTACCAAAAATCTGGAAGTGGAGCTGTGGATAAAGTGGTAGAACACTAGCCTGAAGCAAAAAAAAATTTTTAAGGACAGTTCCCAGGCCCTGGGTTCAAGTCCCAGGACTTGCATAAAACAACAAAATGTGACGCTGAGTCCTCCATCATTTGGTGTTATAGTTCAATATTCTTGATATGCGTCTTAGAAATTAAGTCCCTAGCAAATACTCTCCCCTGAAATTCTGCTTCATAGCTGATTCATAGAATTTCAGCATCATTACTATCACCTACCAGTTAGCATAGCAGTCTACTACTGAAAATTTGAAGAAAACTTTTGAGTAATCCTAATAAATCTGTGTATCATCTGCACACACATCAAATCAGCAGCAGCTATCTTCTACTATTATATAAATGTATTTAATCCCTTCTTGACTTAATGAGCCTTAAAGAGTAAAACATATGAAGTAGTTATGAAACTAACAGTCACCATTCTTCTACCTAATATTGTAATATAGGTTTATAAATGCAAGGACTATTCTGAAGTGTGCAGAAGATAGCTTCTAATTATAATATTCTCATGAATTATAGTTTTTAAGAAACATGTTGCTTGCTTTGGGAAAGCAAAGGCAAGGAAAAATGATATAAGTAAGTTCCCTATTTATCAGAAGGAAAATACTATTGGGTTTAGATCAACTTCATTCATTCCGTGCTGATGAAACAAATATTTGCAATTCCTGAGGCCAATCACTTCATTGTGATGCACAATCAGCCAGCTTAGATCAATCTTCCAAAAAAGGAAAGGAACAAATGAGAAGCAATTAAGGTTTCCAAAATGAACCAGGTGGTGGTGGCAGCTCACACTTGTAATTCTATCTACTCAAGGCCTGAAATCCAAGGATCTGGATTAAGTCTGTCTGGGATGAAGATATTACTGTCTGTAACATCATCTCTGTTATCACAGCCCAGCTGATACACTCTGCCCAACAGGTTCCAAACACCAAAGTCCATCTCCTATCTGAAATACTATCAAACGTACTCACATATTATTTCCTCTTTGGGAGATAGTTGAAACATGTACCAGAAACATTTCCCTGGCTTCAGAGTGGAAGTGGAAATATATACTCACTAGAATCCCATCTAGTAAATTACAGTCAATCATCGTTCCTCACATCTTGTTAGTTAAATTGAACAATGAGTGTTTGGATCAGAAGCAATGTGTATGAGCATACATGTTGTAAAAGTACTGTAATCCTAGCTACTCAAGATAAGCTGAGAACTGAGGATTCCAGTTCAAAATCAGCCACGCAATACATTCCATAAGATTTTTACCTCTAATTAACCAGCAAAAAACAGAGCGTTGAATTTTGCTTAAAATGCCACAGCCCAAAGCTTTGCATTAAAGTACTACGGGGTAGCATTCAGGATGCCCACTCCCTCCACTCCTTTTTAACATAGTACTAGAATTACTAGGCAGTGCAATAAGGCAAGAAGCAAGCATAAAGGGGATCCAAGTAGGGAAAGAGGAAATAAAACTATCCCTCTTTGCAGATGACATGATTCTGTATTTAAAGAATCCTATAGACTCTACTTTCAAGCTCCTTGAGCTGATTCAAAGATTTGGAAAGGTAGCAGGCCATAAAATCAACCCTCACAAATCAACTGCCTTACTTTACGCCAACACTGAGAGGAACGAGGCCTCATATCTAAAATATATCAACAACTCAAAAAATTGAATCACTCCAAAACTCACCTCCAAAGTAACACCCATCCCATTAAAAATGGGCCAAACACTTAAGAGAGTCTTCTCTGAAGAAGAAACAAAATTGCCTATAGACACATGAAGAAATGCTCAACATCTCTGGTCATAAAAGAAATGCAAATCAAAACAACTCCAAGATTCCACCTCACTCCAGTTAGAATGGCCAGGATCAGGAAAACGAATGACAACAGATGCTGGACGAGATGTGGCCAGGAGGGATCAGTACTACACTGTTGATGGGAGTGCAATCTCGTTCAACCACTATGGAAAGCACTGCGGCAGTGCCTCAAAATGCTAAACATACAACTCCCCTATGGCCCACCAATTCCACTACTTGGCATTTACCGAACAATCCAGAAACAAGGGCATACTAAACCCACTAGCACAACAATGTTCATTGCAGCACTATTCACCATAGCAAAGATATGGAACCAACCCATATGTCCCTCAGTTGATGAGTGGATCAACAAGTTGTGGTATTTGTACACAATGGAATTCTATGCTGCTGTCAGAAAGAATGACATCGCCCCATTTGTTAGGAAATGGAAAGACTTAGAACAAATCATATTAAGTGAAGTAAGCCAGACTCAAAGGAACTTAGTCTCAGTGATTTCCCTCATTCGTCATAATCAGTAGAAACCTTGGGCTCTACTAACCCAGATTGTCAATAGAGCAAAAGGCCATATATAAGGCCACATAATGTGAAGCTAATTGAAAGGACCTCCAGGATATTGACACAAAAGCCATATAATGAATGATTGTTGTCCTTAATGTACTATGTTGTCTCTCATCTCGTTTGCTGTCCCTTGGTTATCCCATATTGGTAGAGTATCTCACTTTATTATCTGATATATTGAATATATTTGTATTTGGATATTTGAAATGATAGGGAAGGGGGGAAAACCAAGACGGGTGGGGGGTGTGGGGTTGGAGGGAAATGGGTACCAAGACATGTGAAATGGTATCAATGTATGTGAATTAATGCACCACCTATCTGGCAAATATCATCTAACCCTTTTACTAATTACAATAAAAAATGAAAAAAAAAGAAAGTTGTAGTATGTGGGGAGGATGATGGGGTCAAATACATTTGTTCTTAGAAATATACCTCATCTGGTTGTCCTGGATTTCCGTGGCCTTCTCCTTAGAGAAAGGCCTGTTATACTGGATTTGTGGCTTGGCAATGATCTAGCATGTACATCTTCGAGTAAGACATCCACAACTTCCATGCCTGAGACTCGAGTTTCCAGACTTTTGGCAACAGCAAAGCAACATCTTTCTTCCTCCTGAGCCACAGGCCAAGTGAGCTGGCTTGAGCTGGTTGTTAGTTACAGTGGCTTGGTTACCAGGGTTCCATATTCTGTTCCATTGTGAGGGAGGCAGGGTCACCTTTCAGGGCCCAATGACCAAAGATCCTTGCTCACAAAAGACCTCACCAAAGACATAACGGAGGCTGAATCTCTCCTCCAATATCACAATATACATGTGGATGTAGTAAACAGCACACCTTATTTGTCCAATCCCAATGTCTTCCACTAGGCCCAACTACCAGTCTGGTCTCATGCTCAAGGAGCCTTTCTTAGGTAAGATGCAGACTTAAGGGTCAATATTGCCCTCATCCTTTACAAAACATTTGCTTCACAGTGCCTTCTCTGCCTGCTTTTTGCCCCTTGTCGAATTTTTTTTGTTTTTGCTAGTCTTGGGACTTGACCTCAGAGTGTGAACATTGTTCTTGGGCTTTCTTTAGGCTTTAGCTGTCCCACCGAGCCACAGCACCACTTGCAGCGTTTTCTATGTATGTGGTAATGAGGAATGAAACCTGAGTCTTTTTGCTTGGTAGCCAGTACTCTACCACTAGGTCAAACACACAGGGCATCTTGCACATATTTTTGACGTCAATCTACTAGGATATTATTAGGTTTCTGTATCCTAATCATTTTTTTCCTGATGATTAGCTTTGCTGTCAAGTGTAAAAAATGCAAGAGGGAAAAACACAGAAGAATTAGTGAAATTAAAAAAAGCATTAGACACAGTTAAGTGTTCATACTTTGTAGGAGAAAAGATATTTGGATATGATGATTATGATGATGATGATGATGATGATGACTTTATAATTACTATGTCAGGGTTGAGAGTTTGACATAGTGGTAGAGTGCTTGCCTAGCATCCATGAATATCTGGGTTTGATTGCTCAGTACCACATAGATAGAAAATCTAGATGTGGCACTGTGGCTCAAGTGGCAGGGGGCTAGACTTGAGAAAACCCCAGGACAGTGCTCAAGCCCTTAATTCAAGCCCCAAGACTGGCAGAAAGATAAAAGAAAATAAAAATGCTTTTTATGAGCTAATTCACTCACAGCATTTGCTTCTGAAATCTTCGCTTCTGCATCTTGTGAAATACCGCTTTCCCTCAACGTATTGCTGTTGAGCAATATTGTATATGTAGGTGGTTAATTATTCTCTAGGCTCAGAGGGAATTAACGACAATAGAGATTGGATTGAGAGGCTTATTGTTTTGGGTATAAATCGCTTATCAGTGGTTGTATTAGATTGGTCTGTAAGTGCACAAAAAGAAAGAGTGATAATACCAATCAAAACTTGTGAACATCTAGTGTCTGCCAGCTATAGAGGTCTAGGTTGGTTATATCTGAAAAACTATAATCGTATTTAGTAGTAATCTTGCTCCCATTTTCAAATGGGCAGAACAAGAAACTCAAGAAAAATGTCAAATCAAGAAACAACAACCCCCACCCAATGTAAATAGACAATGGAACAGTCACTGGCAAACCTAGAGGAGAGTCTTCCAAGTGCTACACAAATGCAATTGATAAACATCCTTAATGAAAAATGTGAAAATATAAAGAAAGAGATAATGGAGGAAGCCATACCTGAACAAGAGGAAAGCAAAAACAAGGTGATAAGTGAAAAAGAAGAAGCCATAAAGGAGGCCATAATAAAGGTTTTTCAAAGAAAGATGGATGAATTCATAGAATCCACAAATAAAAACGTGACCAAACTCCAGCAAAAGTCAAAAGAAAATAAAGCTACTGAGCTAACCACTCAAAAGGAAATCAAGGAGATGAAGAAATACATACATGATCTAAAACAAGAGACGCAAGGCATAAAAAGTGAGCAATTAGAAGCAAGGGAGATGAAAAATAAAGTAGATAGCTTTGATAGCAGGTTAGACAATGCAGAGGAGAGAATTTCCGGGGCTGAAGTTAATTTAGGTATTATAAAGTACAGAAAATGAGTCAATCCAAATCGAGGAAATATGAGAGAGCGCTTCAGGAGGTCCAAGATACAATTAGGAAGCCTCATTTAAGGCTAGTTGGTATTGAGGAGGGCGTGGAGAAAGAGGTCAATGGTATTGGAAATATACTTCAGGGAATCATCTCAGAGAATTTCCCAAATATCCAGAAGGGCAGGCCCATCCAGATACGAGAAGCTTTTAGAACCCCAAACAGACCTGACCAGAAAAGAACATCCCACTGCCACATTGTGATCAGAACTGGATCAATAGAAACGAAAGGAAAGATCCTAAAGGCAGCCAGGGAAAATGGATCAGTAACCTATAAAGGCAAACCAATCAGAATAACCCCAGATTTCTTGGCAGAGACCATGCAAGCCCGAAGTCACTGGAAGCATGTATGTCATGCCCTTAAATCAAATAACTACCAACCAAAAATACTGTAGCCAGCTAAGCTCTCATTCAAACTGAGGGAACAATAAAACATTCCAATCCAGGGAAAAGCTGCAACAATATGTCGAAACAAAACCAACACTACAGAGAATTCTCAACGATGCTCTATACATAGAAAACCAAAATAAATGCTTTAAAGGGAAAGAAATGGCACCTAAACAGCATACCATCTAAGGACCACAGGAACTGTCAAGACATAGGCCCTACTAAAAGGTTTTAAATATGGTAGGAAATAATAAATATCTCTGAACCCTAACTCTCAATATCAATGGACTTAACTCTCCAATTAAACGGCATAGGCTGTCTAGTTGGATCAAAAAGCAAGAGCCATCGTTCTGCTGTCTTCAAGAGACACATCTTACCCAAAAACCATCATCTTTTGAAAGTGAGAGGTTGGAATAAATTCTATCAAGCTAACTGCCACATAAACAGGCTGGATTTGCCATCCTCATATCAGACAATAGACTTCAAACTAAAATTAGTAAGAAAAGACAAAGAAGGTTACTACATACTACTAAAGGGATCTTTCCTCCAGGAAGATATAACGATCCTAAATATTTACACACCCAATCCCGGAGCTCCAAACATCATCAAGCAAACTTTACTTACACTGAAACCATACATAGATCGAAATACAGTGATTGTTGGTGAGTTTAACACACCACTCTCACCTATGGACAGATCAACAAGGCAAACACTCAAAAGAGAAACCTTAGAACTGAACAACTATATAGACCAACGAGATTTAACAGACATCTGAAGAATATTCCACCCAGTAACAACACAATATACGTTTTCCTCAGCAGCACATGGAACATTTTCCAAAATAGACCACATCTTAGGCCATAAAGCAAACCTGGACAGATTCAGAAACACTGAAATTATTCCATGCACACTCTCAGACCATAAAGGCATCAAATTGGAGCTGAACACACATCTCCACCAAAGAAAACCCTGTAACTCATGGAGACTGAACCACACATTGTTGAATCAAAAACAGTGGGTAATCGAAGAGATCAGAACAGATATCCAACTGTTTATGAAATTTTACAATAAGAAGCACACAAATATCAACTCCTTAGGGACACAACAAAGGCAGTACTCAGAGGAAAATTTATAGCGTGGAGTGCCTACAACAGCAAGTTGGAAAAATGGCAAACCAACTAGTTAATGTCTCACCTTAACCTCCTGGAAAAAGAGCAACAAACCAACCCTAAACCCATTAGGAGAAAGCAAATTATTAAAATCAAAGCAGAATTAAATGATTTGGAATAAAAAAAACTATAGAAAGAATCAACAAAACAAGGAGTTGGTTCTTGAAAGAATTAACAAAATTGACAAGCCCTTAGCAAATCTTACCAAAAAAAGAAGAGAGCATATCGAAATAAACAAAATCGCAGATGAAAATGGTAATATCACGACAGAAATTACCAAGATCCAGAATATCATGAGGGAATACTTCTCAAACCTTTACGCCAGCAAATTTGAGAATCTAGAAGAAATGGATGAATTCCTAGACAATATTAACATACACACACTGAACCAAGAAGAGCTAACCCAACTCAACAGGCCTATTTCAAGCTCTGAAATAGAAATGGAAATTAGACAACTTCCACTTAAAAAGAGCCCAGGGCCAGATGGATTCACAGCTGAATTCTATAAGGTCTTCAAAGCAGAGCTCACACCAATACTCCTCAAGCTCTTCAACGAAATTGAAAATGAAGGTTCTTTACCAAACTCATTCTGTGAAGCCAGTATATCCCTCATCCCCAAACCAGACAGAGATTCATCAAAGAAAGAGTTCTATAGACCCATTTCTTTGATGAACATCGATGCGAAACTTCTCAACAAAATACTGGCCAATCGTCTACAACAACTCATCAAAAAAATTATACACTATGTTCAAACTGGATTCATCACAGGGAGGCAAAGCTGGTTCAACATAGACAAATCAATTAATATAATTCGACACATCAACAGGAGCAAAGACAAAACTCACATGAATGTCCCTATAGATGCGGAAAGGCATTTTACAAGATACAAAACCCCTTTATGTTAAAAGATGTGGAGAAACTAGGAATCAATGGAACATTTCTCAATGTAATAAAGGCTGTGTATGAGAAACCCACTGCTAGTATTGTACTTAATGGTGAAAATCTAAAGCCATTCTCTCTAAAATCAGGAACGAGAAAATAATGTCCACTCTCTCCACTCCTTTTTAACATAGTACTAGAATTCCTAGGCAGTGCAATAAGGCAAGAAGCAAGCATAAAGGGGATCCAAGTAGGGAAAGAGGAAATAAAACTATCCCTCTTTGCAGATGACATGACTCTGTATTTAAAGAATCCTATAGGCTCTACTCCCAAGCTCCTTGATCTGATTCATAGCTTTGGAAGGGTAGCAGTCCATAAAATCAACCCTCACACATCAACTGCCGTCCTTTACGCCAACAGTGAGAGGAACGAGGCAATAATCAGGAAAGAAACTCCTTTCACAATAGCCTCAAAGAAAATAAAGTACCTAGGAATTAGCTTAACTAAGAATGTAAAGGACCGTTTAGATGAAAACTTTAAAACCCTAAAAAAGGAAATTAAAGCAGAACTAAGGAAATGGAAAAACCTCCCATGCTCCTGGATTGGAAGAATCAACATTGTGAAAATTACAATCTTGCCAAGGGCTATCTACAAATTCAGTGCAATATCCATCAACAACCCAATGTCATTCTTTAAAGAAATAGAAGAGGCAATTCAAAATTTCATATGGAATAATAAAAGACCCCGTATAGCAAAAACACTTCTTAGCAGAAAGAACAGCGATGGAGGAATTTCAATTTCAAACTTTAGACTCTATTACAGAGCTATAATTCTCAAAACAGCTTGGTACGGGCACAAGAACAGGCCTGAAGTCCAATGGAGTAGAACTGCGGACCCAGATATTAAACCACAAACCTATGGCCACGTAATCTTTGACAAGGGAGCCAAAAAAATAGCATGGAAGAAAAATACCTTCTTCAACAAGTTGTGCTGGCAGAACTGGTTTAGCACCTGCAGAAAGCTAAACTTGGATCCTTATTTTTCACCTTGCACTAGAAGTAACTCCAAATGGGTCAAAGGCCTGGAGGTAAAAGCTGACACACTGAAAAGTTTACAGGAAGGAATAGGAGATACACTAGGCCTCCTTGGTACAGGTCGAAACTTTCTTAATAAGGACCAAGAATCACAACAAATCAGAGAAAGGCTGGATAAGTGGGACTGCATTAAACTGCAGAGCTTTTGTATGGCAACGGATACAGCTAGTAAACTAATCAGGAAGCCTACAGAGTGGGAGAAGATCTTCACCACCCAAACAACGGAACAAGGCCTCATATCTAAAATATATCAACAACTCAAAAAATTGAATCACTCCAAAACTAACCTCCAAAGTAACACCCATCCCATTACAAAATGGGCCAAAGACTTAAAGAGAGTCTTCTCTGAAGAAGAAACAAAAATGGCCTATAGACACATGAAGAAATGCTCAACATCTCTGGTCATAAAAGAAATGCAAATCAAAACAAGTCTAAGATTCCACCTAACTCCAGTTAGAATGGCCAGGATCAGGAAAACGAATGACAACAGATGCTGGAGGGGATGTAGTCAGGAGGGATCACTACTACACTGTTGGTGGGAGTGCAAACTCGTTCAACCACTATGGAAAGCAGTGCGGCAGTGCCTCAAAACGCTAAACCTACAACTTCCCTATGACCCAGCAATTCCAGTACTTGGCATTTACCCAACAATCCAGAAACAAGGGCATACTAATCCCACTAGCACAACAATGTTCATTGCAGCACTATTCACCATAGCAAAGATATGGAACCAACCCAGATGTCCCTCAGTTGATGAGTGGATCAACAAGTTGTGGTATTTGTACACAATGGAATTCTATGCTGCTGTCAGAAAGAATGACATCGCCCCATTTGTTAGGAAATGGAAAGACTTAGAACAAATCATATTAAGTGAAGTAAGCCAGACTCAAAGGAACTTAGGCTCAGTGGTTTCCCTCATTCGTCATAATCAGTAGAAACCTTGGGCTCTACTAGCAGAGATTGTCAATAGAGCAAAAGGCCATATATAAGGCCATATAATGTGAAGCTAATTGAAAGGACCTCCAGGATATTGACACAAAAGCCATATAATGAATGATTGTTGTCCTTAATGTACTATGTTGTCTCTCATCTCGCTTGCTGTCCCTTGGTTATCCCATATTGGTATAGTATCTCACTTTGTTATCTGATATATTGAATTTATTTGTATTTGGATATTTGAAATTTGATAGGGAAGGGGGGAAAACCAAGACGGGTGGGGGGTGTGGGGTTGGAGGGAAATGGGTACCAAGACATGTGAAAGGGTATCAATGTATGTGAATTAATGCACCTTCTATCTGGCAAATATCACCTAACCCTTTTACTAATTACAATAAAAAATGAAAAAAAAAAGAAAGTTGTAGTGTGTGGGGAGGATGATGGGGTCAAATACATTTCTTCTTAGAAATTTACC
Source organism: Megascapheus bottae (assembly GCA_024803745.1). Taxonomy (NCBI): domain Eukaryota; kingdom Metazoa; phylum Chordata; class Mammalia; order Rodentia; family Geomyidae; genus Megascapheus; species Megascapheus bottae. The sequence continues at coordinate 3,450,711 of JANJXV010000052.1, read as the reverse complement.
TCATCTGGTTGCCCTGGATTTTCCTGGCCTTCTTCTTAGAGAAAGTTCTGTTATACTGGATTTGTGGCTTGGCAATGATCTAGCATGTACATCTTCGAGTAAGACATCCACAACTTCCATGCCTGAGACTCGAGTTTCCTGACCTTCGGCAACAGCACAGCAACATCTTTCTTCCTCCTGAGACACAGGCCAAGTGAGCTGGCTTGAGCTGGTTGTTAGTTACAGTGGCTTGGTGACCACGGTTCCATATTCTGTTCCATTGTGAGGGAGGCAGGGTCACCTTTCAGGGCCCAATGACCAAAGATCCTTGCTTACAAAAGTCCTCACCAAAGACATACTGGAGGCTGAATCTCTCCTCCAGTCTCACAATATACATGTGGATGTAGTATACAGCACACCTTATTTGTCCAATCCCAATGTCTTCCACTAGGCCCAACTACCAGTCTGGTCTCAGGCTCAAGGAGCCTTTCTTAGGTAAGATCCAAACTTAAGCGTCAATATTGCCCTCATCCTTTACAAAACATTTGTTTCACAGTGCCTTCTCTGCCTGCATTTTGCCCCTTGTCGAATTTTTTTTGTTTTTCCTAGTCTTGGCACTTGACCTCAGAGTGTGAACATTGTTCTTGGGCTTTCTTTAGGCTTTAGTTGTCCCACCGAGCCACAGCACCACTTGCAGCGTTTTCTATGTATGTGGTAATGAGGAATCAAACCTGAGGCTTACTGCTTGGTAGCCAAGGACTCTCCCACTAGGTCAAACACACAGAGCATCTTGCACATATTTTTGACGTCAATCTACTAGGATATTATTAGGTTTCTGTATCCTAATCAATTTTTTCCTGATGATTAGCTTTGCTGTCATGTGTAAAAAATGCAAGAGGGAAAAACACAGAAGAATTAGTGAAATTAAAAAAAAAGCATTAGACACAGTTAAGTGTTCATTCTTTGTAGGAGAACGGATATTTGGATATGATGATGATGATGATGACTTTATAATTACTATGTCAGGGTTGAGAGTTTGGCATAGTGGTAGAGTGCTTGCCTAGCATCCATGAAGATCTGGGTTTGATTGCTCAGTACCACATAGATAGAAAATCTAGATGTGGCACTGTGGCTCAAGTGGCAGAGGGCTAGACTTGAGAAAACCCGAGGACAGTGCTCAGGCCCTGAATTCAAGCCCCAAGACTGGCAGAAAGATAAAAGAAAATAAAAATGCTTTTTACGAGCTAATTCACTCACAGCATTTGCTTCTGAAATCTTCGCTTCTGCATCTTGTGAAATACCCCTTTCCCTCAACGTAGACAAGAAAAACAGATCCATCCCATGGTCCACTGTGAGGCCACTGGCTGGGCTAAGAGCTAGTCGTGCAGCAACACATAAGTTTTATTCTAATACTTTCCAAACTTTGTACTCAAATATGCTACCTACTTACCAACTTATGTCAGTTATCCTTATGCTATAACTTTTCTTCATTACTACAATATTCTTACACTCCTACGTTAATCCTCTTGCACCTCCCCTGACCTCTCTCATTCTTTTTTTCTATCTCTGGACCTCTGCTCGTCTTTCAACCCTTATACTGCACGGATCTACACTTGATGGCTGTTGAGCAATATTGTATATGTAGGTGGTTAATTATTCTCTAGGCTCAGAGGGACTTAAAGACAATAGAGATTGGATTGAGAGGCTTATTGTTTTGGGTATAAATCGCTTATAAGTGGTTGTATTAGGCTGGTCTGTAAGTGCACAAAAAGAAAGAGTGATAATACCAATCAAAACTTGTGAACATCTAGTGTCTGCCAGCTACAGAGGTCTAGGTTGGTTATATCTGAAAAACTATAATCGTATTTAGTAGTAATCTTGCTCCCATTTTCAAATGGGCAGAACAAGAAACTCAAGAAAAATGTCAAATCAAGAAACAACATCCCCCACCCAATGTAAACAGACAATGGAACAGTCACTGGCAAACCTAGAGGAGAGTCTTCCAATTGCTACACAAATGCAATTGATAAACATCATTAATGAAAAATGTGAAAATATAAAGAAAGAGATAATGGAGGAAGCCATACCTGAACAAGAGGAAAGCAAAAACAAGGTGATAAGTGAAAAAGAAGAAGCCATAAAGGAGGCCATAATAAAGGTTTTTCAAAGAAAGATGGATGAATTCAAAGAATCCACAAATAAAAACGTGACCAAACTCCAGCAAATGTCCAAAGAAAATAAAGCTACTGAGCTAACCACTCAAAAGGAAATCAAGGAGATAAAGAAATCCATACATGATCTAAAACAAGGGATGCAAGGCATCAAAAGTGAGCAATTAGAAGCAAGGGAGATGAAAAATAAAGTAGATAGCTTTGATAGCAGGTTAGACATTGCAGAGGAGAGAATTTCCGTGGCTGAAGATAATTTAGGTATTATGAAGAACAGAAAATGAGTCAATCCAAATCTAGGAAATATGAGAGAGCGCTTCAGGAGGTCCAAGATACAATTAGGAAGCCTAATTTAAGGCTAGTTGGTACTGAGGAGGGCGTGGACAAAGAGGTCAATGGTATTGGAAATATACTTCAGGGAATCATCTCAGAGAATTTCCCAAATATCCAGAAGGGCAGGCCCATCCAGATACGAGAAGCTTTTAGAACCCCAAACAGACCTGACCAGAAAAGAACATCCCACCGCCACATTGTGATCCGAACTGGATCAATAGAAACGAAAGGAAAGACCCTAAAGGCAGCCAGGGAAAAGGGATCAGTAACCTACAAAGGCAAACCATTCAGAATAACCCCAGATTTCTCAGCAGAGACCATGCAAGCACGAAGTGACTGGAAGCATATATGTCATGCCCTTAAATCAAATAACTACCAACCAAGAATACTGTAGCCAGCTAAGCTCTCATTCATAACTGAGGGAAAAATAAAAACATTCCATTCCAGGGAAAAGCTGCAACAATATGTCGAAACAAAACCAACACTACAGAGAATTTGAAAGATGCTCTATACATAGAAAACCAAAATAAATGCAATATAGGGAAAGAAATGGCACCTAAACAGCATACCATCTAAGGACCACAAGAACTGTCAAGACACAGGCCCTACTAAAAGCTTTTAAAAATGGTAGGAACTAATAAATATCTCTCAATCCTAACTCTCAATATCAATGGACTTAACTCTCCAATTAAACGGCATAGGTTGTCTAGTTGGATCAAAAAGCAAGAGCCATCGTTCTGCTGACTTCGAGAGACACATCTTACCCAAAAACAATCATCTTTTGAAAGTGAGAGGTTGGAATAAACTCTATCAAGCTAACTGCCCCCATAAACAGGCTAGAGTTGCCATCCTCATATCAGATACAATAGACTTCAAAGTAAAATTAGTAAGAAAAGACAAACAAGGTTACTACATACTACTAAAGGGATCTTTCCTCCCGGAAGACATAACAATCCTAAATATTTACACACCCAATCCCGGAGCTCCAAACTTCATCAAGCAAACTTTACTTACACTGAAACCATACATAGATCGAAACACAGTGATTGTTGGTGAGTTTAACACACCACTCTCACCTATGGACAGATCAACAAGGCAAAAACTCAACAGAGAAACCTTAGAACTGAACAACTATATAGACCAACTAGATCTAACAGACATCTGCAGAATATTCCACCCAGTAACACCACAATATACGTTTTTCTCAGCAGCACATGGAACATTTTCCAAAATAGACCACATCTTAGGCCATAAAGCAAACCTGGACAGATTCAGAAACACTGAAATTTGTCCATGCACACTCTCAGACCATAAAGGCATCAAATTGGAGCTGAACACACATCTCCACCAAAGAAAACCCTGTAACTCATGGAGACTGAACCACACATTGTTGAATCATAAACAATGGGTAATCGAAGAGATCAGAACAGATATCCAACTGTTTATGAAATTTAACAATAAGGAGCACACAAAGATCAACTCCTTAGGGACACAACAAAGGCAGTACTCAGAGGAAAATTTATAGCGCGGAGTGCCTACAACAGCAAGTTGGAAAAATGGCAAACCAACTAGTTAATGTCTCACCTTAACCTCCTGGAAAAAGAGCAACAAACCAACCCTAAACCCATTAGGGTTTATTAAAATCAAAGCAGAATTAAATGATTTGGAATAAGAAAACTATAGAAAGAATCAACAAAACAAGGAGTTGGTTTGAAAGAATTAACAAAATTGACAAGCCCTTAGCAAATCTTACCAAAAAAAGAAGAGAGCATATTGAAATAAACAAAATCGCAGATGAAAATGGTAATATCACGACAGAAATTACCAAGATCCAGAATATCATGAGGGAATACTTCTCAAATCTTTACGCCAACAAATTTGAGAATCTAGAAGAAATGGATGAATTCCTAGACAATATTAACATACACACACTGAACCAAGAAGAGCTATCCCAACTCAACAGGCCTATTTCAAGCTCTGAAATAGAAATGGAAATTAGACAACTTCCACTTAAAAAGAGCCCAGGGCTAGATGGATTCACAGCTGAATTCTGTAAGGTCTTCAAAGCAGAGCTCACACCAATACTCCTCAAGCTCTTCAACGAAATTGAAAATGAAGGTTCTTTACTAAACTGATTCTGTGAAGCCAGCATATCCCTCATCCCCAAACCAGACAGAGATTCATCAAAGAAAGAGATCTATAGACCCATTTCTTTGATGAACCTCGATGCAAAACTTCTCAACAAAATACTGGCCAACCGTCTACAACAACTCATCAAAAAAAATATACACTATGATCAAACTGGATTCATCACAGGGAGGCAAAGCTGGTTCAACATACACAAATCAATTAATATAATTCAACACATCAACAGGAGCAGGGATAAAATCACATGATTGTCTCAATAGATGCGGAAAAGGCATTTGACAAGATCCAAAACCCCTTTATGTTAAAAGATGTGGAGAAACTAGGAATCCATGGAACATTTCTCAATGTAATAAAGGCTGTGTATGAGAAACCCACTGCTAGTATTATACTTAATGGTGAAAATCTAAAGCCATTCCCTCTAAAATCAGGAACGAGACAAGGATGCCCACTCTCTCCACTCATTTTTAACATAGTACTAGAATTCCTAGGCAGTGCAATAAGGCAAGAAGCAAGCATAAAGGCGATCCAAGTAGGGAAAGAGGAAATAAAACTATCCCTCTTTGCAGATGACATGATTCTGTATTTAAAGAATCCTATACACTCTACTCCCAAGCTCCTTGAGCTGATTCAAAGCTTTGGAAGGGTAGCAGGCCATAAAATCAACCCTCACAAATCAACTGCCTTACTTTACGCCAACACTGAGAGGAACAAGGCAATAATCAGGAAAGAAAATCCTTTCACAATAGCCTCAAAGAAAATAAAGTACCTAGCAATTAGCTTAACTAAGAATGTAAAGGACCGTTTAGATGAAAACTTTAAAACCCTAAAAAAGGAAATTAAAGCAGAACTAAGGAAATGGAAAAACCTCCCATGCTCCTGGATTGGAAGAATCAACATTGTGAAAATGACAGTCTTGCCAAGGGCTATCTACAAATTCAATGTAATACCCATCAACATCCCAATGTCATTCTTTAAAGACATAGAAGAGGCAATTCAAAATTTCATATGGAATAATAAAAGACCCCGTATAGCAAAACACTTCTTAGCAGAAAGAACAGCGCTGGAGGAATTTCAATTCCAAACTTAAGGCTCTATTACAGAGCTATAATTCTCAAAACAGCTTGGTACTGGCACAATAACAGGCCTGAAGTCCAATGGAGTAGAACTGCGGAACCAGATATTAAACCACAGACCTATGGCCACCTAATCTTTGACCAGGGAGCCAAAAAAATAGAATGGAAGAAAGATAGCCTCTTCAACAAGTTGTGCTGGCAGAACTGGTTAAACACCTGCAGAAAACTAAAGTTGGATCCTTCTTTGTCCCCTTGCACTAGAATTAACTCCAAATGGATCAAGGACGTGGAGGTAAAAGCTGACACACTGAAAAGTTTACAGGAAGGAATAGGAGATACACTAGGCCTCCTTGGTACAGGTCGAAACTTTCTTAATAAGGACCAAGAATCACAACAAATCAGAGAAAGGCTGGATAAGTGGGACTGCATTAAACTGCAGAACTTTTGTATGGCAACGGATATAGCTAGTAAACTAATCAGGAAGCCTACAGAGTGGGAGAAGATCTTCACCAACCAAACAACGGAACAAGGCCTCATATCTAAAATATATCAACAACACAAAAAATTGAATCACTCCAAAACTAACCTCCAAAGTAACACCCATCCCATTACAAAATGGGCCAAAGACTTAAAGAGAGTCTTCTCTGAAGAAGAAACAAAAATGGCCTATAGACACAAGAAGAAATGCTCAACATCTCTGGTCATAAAAGAAATGCAAATCAAAACAAGTCTAAGATTCCACCTAACTCCAGTTAGAATGGCCAGGATCAGGAAAACGAATGACAACAGATGCTGGAGGGGATGTAGTCAGGAGGGATCACTACTACACTGTTGGTGGGAGTGCAAACTCGTTCAACCACTTTGGAAAGCAGTACGGCAGTGCCTCAAAACGTTAAACATACAACTCCCCTATGACCCAGCAATTCCAGTACTTGGCATTTACCCAACAATCCAGAAACAAGGGCATTCTAAACCCACTAGCACAACAATGTTCATTGCAGCACTATTCACCATAGCAAAGATATGGAACCAACCCAGATGTCCCTCAGTTGATGAGTGGATCAACAAGTTGTGGTATTTGTACACAATGGAATTCTATGCTGCTGTCAGAAAGAATGACATCGCCCCATTTGTTAGGAAATGGAAAGACTTAGAACAAATCATATTAAGTGAAGTAAGCCAGACTCAAAGGAACTTAGGCTCAGTGGTTTCCCTCATTCGTCATAATCAGTAGAAACCTTGGGCTCTACTAGCAGAGATTGTCAATAGAGCAAAAGGCCATATATAAGGCCATATAATGTGAAGCTAATTGAAAGGACCTCCAGGATATTGACACAAAAGTCATATAATGAATGATTGTTGTCCTTAATGTACTATGTTGTCTCTCATCTCGCTTGCTGTCCCTTGGTTATCCCATATTGTTATAGTATCTCACTTTGTTATCTGATATATTGAATTTATTTGTATTTGGATATTTGAAATTTGATAGGGAAGGGGGGAAAACCAAGACGGGTGGGGGGTGTGGGGTTGGAGGGAAATGGGTACCAAGACATGTGAAAGGGTATCAATGTATTTGAATTAATGCACCTTCTATCTGGCAAATATCATCTAACCCTTTTACTAATTACAATAAAAAATGAAAAAAAAGAAAGTTGTAGTGTGTGGGGAGGATGATGGGGTCAAATACATTTCTTCTTAGAAATTTACCTCATCTGGTTGCCCTGGATTTTCCTGGCCTTCTTCTTAGAGAAAGTTCTGTTATACTGGATTTGTGGCTTGGCAATGATCTAGCATGTACATCTTCGAGTAAGACATCCACAACTTCCATGCCTGAGACTCGAGTTTCCTGACCTTTGGCAACAGCACAGCAACATCTTTCTTCCTCCTGAGCCACAGGCCAAGTGAGCTGGCTTGAGCTGGTTGTTAGTTACAGTGGCTTGGTTACCAGGGGTCCATATTCTGTTCCATTGTGAGGGAGGCAGGGTCACCTTTCAGGGCCCAATGAACAAAGATCCTTGCTCACAAAAGTCCTCACCAAAGACATACTGGAGGCTGAATCTCTCCTCCAGTCTCACAATATACATGTGGATGTAGTATACAGCACACCTTATTTGTCCAATCCCAATATCTTCCACTAGGCCCAACTACCAGTCTGGTCTCAGGCTCAAGGAGCCTTTCTTAGGTAAGATCCAAACTTAAGAGTCAATATTGCCCTCATCCTTTACAAAACATTTGTTTCACAGTGCCTTCTCTGCCTGCATTTTGCCCCTTGTCGAATTTTTTTTGTTTTTGCTAGTCTTGGGACTTGACCTCAGAGTGTGAACATTGTTCTTGGGCTTTCTTTAGGCTTTAGCTGTCCCACCGAGCCACAGCACCACTTGCAGCGTTTTCTATGTATGTGGTAATGAGGAATCAAACCTGAGGCTTACTGCTTGGTAGCCAAGGACTCTCCCACTAGGTCAAACACACAGGGCATCTTGCACATATTTTTGATGTCAATCTACTAGGATATTATTAGGTTTCTGTATCCTAATCAATTTTTTCCTGATGATTAGCTTTGCTGTCATGTGTAAAAAATGCAAGAGGGAAAAACACAGAAGAATTAGTGAAATTAAAAAAAAAGCATTAGACACAGTTAAGTGTTCATTCTTTGTAGGAGAAAGGATATTTGGATATGATGATGATGATGATGACTTTATAATTACTATGTCAGGGTTGAGAGTTTGGCATAGTGGTAGAGTGCTTGCCTAGCATCCATGAAGATCTGGGTTTGATTGCTCAGTACCACATAGATAGAAAATCTAGATGTGGCACTGTGGCTCAAGTGGCAGAGGGCTAGACTTGAGAAAACCCGAGGACAGTGCTCAGGCCCTGAATTCAAGCCCCAAGACTGGCAGAAAGATAAAAGAAAATAAAAATGCTTTTTACGAGCTAATTCACTCACAGCATTTGTTTCTGAAATCTTCGCTTCTGCATCTTGTGAAATACCCCTTTCCCTCAACGTAGACAAGAAAAACAGATCTATCCCATGGTCCACTGTGAGGCCACTGGTTGGGCTAAGAGCTAGTCGTGCAGCAACACATAAGTTTTATTCTAATACTTTTCAAACTTTTTACTCAAATATGCTACCTACTTACCAACTTATGTCAGTTATCCTTATGCTAGAGTTGCCATCCTCATATCAGATACAATAGACTTCAAACTAAAATTAGTAAGAAAAGACAAAGAAGGTTACTACATACTACTAAAGGGATCTTTCCTCCCGGAAGACATAACAATCCTCAATATTACACACCCAATCCCGGAGCTCCAAACTTCATCAACCAAACTTTACTTACACTGAAACCATACGTAGATCGAAACACAGTGATTGTTGGTGAGTTTAACACACCACTCTCACCTATGGACAAATCAACAAGGCAAAAACTCAACAGAGAAACCTTAGAACTGAACAACTATGTAGACCAACTAGATCTAACAGACATCTGCAGAATATTCCACCCAGTAACACCACAATATACGTTTTTCTCAGCAGCACATGGAACATTTTCCAAAATAGACCACATCTTAGGCCATAAAGCAAACCTGGACAGATTCAGAAACACTGAAATTATTCCATGCACACTCTCAGACCATAAAGGCATCAAATTGGAGCTGAACACACATCTCCACCAAAGAAAACCCTGTAACTCATAGAGACTGAACCACACATTGTTGAATCAAAAACAATGGGTAATCGAAGAGATCAGAACAGATATCCAACTGTTTATGAAATTTAACAATAAGGAGCACACAAATATCAACTCCTTAGGGACACAACAAAGGCAGTACTCAGAGGAAAATTTATAGCGCTGAGTGCCTACAACAGCAAGTTGGAAAAATGGCAAACCAACTAGTTAATGTCTCACCTTAACCTCCTGGAAAAAGAGCAACAAACCAACCCTAAACCCATTAGGAGAAAGCAAATTATTAAAATCAAAGCAGAATTAAATGATTTGAAATAAAAAAACTATAGAAAGAATCAACAAAACAAGGAGTTGGTTCTTGAAAGAATTAAGAAAATTGACAAGCCCTTAGCAAATCTTACCAAAAAAAGAAGAGAGCATATCGAAATAAACAAAATCGCAGATGAAAATGGTAATATCACGACAGAAATTACCAAGATCCAGAATATCATGAGGGAATACTTCTCAAACCTTTACGCCAACAAATTTGAGAATCTAGAAGAAATGGATGAATTCCTAGACAATATTAACATACACACACTGAACCAAGAAGAGCTAACCCAACTCAACAGGCCTATTTCAAGCTCTGAAATAGAAATGGAAATTAGACAACTTCCACTTAAAAAGAGCCCAGGGCCAGATGGATTCACAGCTGAATTCTATAAGGTCTTCAAAGCAGAGCTCACACCAATACTCCTCAAGCTCTTCAACGAAATTGAAAATGAAGGTTCTTTACTAAACTGATTCTCTGAAGCCAGCATATCCCTCATCCCCAAACCAGACAGAGATTCATCAAAGAAAGAGATCTATAGACCCATTTCTTTGATGAACCTCGATGCAAAACTTCTCAACAAAATACTGGCCAACCGTCTACAACAACTCATCAAAAAAAATATACACTATGATCAAACTGGATTCATCACAGGGAGGCAAAGCTGGTTCAACATACACAAATCAATTAATATAATTCAACACATCAACAGGAGCAGGGATAAAATCACATGATTGTCTCAATAGATGCGGAAAAGGCATTTGACAAGATCCAAAACCCCTTTATGTTAAAAGATGTGGAGAAACTAGGAATCCATGGAACATTTCTCAATGTAATAAAGGCTGTGTATGAGAAACCCACTGCTAGTATTATACTTAATGGTGAAAATCTAAAGCCATTCCCTCTAAAATCAGGAACGAGACAAGGATGCCCACTCTCTCCACTCCTTTTTAACATAGTACTAGAATTCCTAGGCAGTGCAATATGGCAAGAAGCAAGCATAAAGGGGATCCAAGTAGGGAAAGAGGAAATAAAACTATCCCTCTTTGCAGATGACATGATTCTGTATTTAAAGAATCCTATAGACTCTATTCCCAAGCTCCTTGAGCTGATTCAAAGCTTTGGAAGGGTAGCAGGCCATAAAATCAACCCTCACAAATCAACTGCCTTACTTTACGCCAACACTGAGAGGAACGAGGCAATAATCAGAAAAGAAAATCCTTTCACAATAGCCTCAAAGAAAATAAAGTACCTAGCAATTAGCTTAACTAAGAATGTAAAGGACCGTTTAGATGAAAATTTTAAAACCCTAAAAAAGGAAATTAAAGCAGAACTAAGGAAATGGAAAAACCTCCCATGCTCCTGGATTGGATGAATCAACATTGTGAAAATGACAATCTTGCCAAGGGCTATCTACAAATTCAATGTAATACCCATCAACATCCCAATGTCATTCTTTAAAGACATAGGAGAGGCAATTCAAAATTTCATATGGAATAATAAAAGACCCCGTATAGCAAAAACACTTCTTAGCAGAAAGAACAGCGCTGGAGGAATTTCAATTTCAAACTTTAGACTCTATTACAGAGCTATAATTCTCAAAACAGCTTGGTACTGGCACAAGAAGAGGCCTGAAGTCCAATGGAGTAGAACTGCGGACCCATATATTAAACCACAGACCTATGGCCACCTAATCTTTGACCAGGAAGCCAAAAAAATAGAATGGAAGAAAGATAGCCTCTTCAACAAGTTGTGCTGGCAGAACTGGTTAAACACCTGCAGAAAACTAAAGTTGGATCCTTCTTTGTCACCTTGCACTAGAATTAACTCCAAATGGATCAAAGACGTGGAGGTAAAAGCTGACACACTGAAAAGTTTACTTGAAGGAATAGGAGATACACTAGGCCTCCTTGGTACAGGTCGAAACTTTCTTAATAAGGACCAAGAATCACAACAAATCAGAGAAAGGCTGGATAAGTGGGACTGCATTAAACTGCAGAGCTTTTGTATGGCAACGGATATACCTAGTAAACTAATCAGGAAGCCTACAGAGTGGGAGAAGATCTTCACCACCCAAACAACGGACCAAGGCCTCATATCTAAAATATATCAACAACTCAAAAAATTGAATCACTCCAAAACTAACCTCCAAAGTAACACCCATCCCATTACAAAATGGGCCAAAGACTTAAAGAGAGTCTTCTCTGAAGAAGAAACAAAAATGGCCTATAGACACATGAAGAAATGCTCAACATCTCTGGTCATAAAAGAAATGCAAATCAAAACAAGTCTAAGATTCCACCTAACTCCAGTTAGAATGGCCAGGATCAGGAAAACGAATGACAACAGATGCTGGAGGGGATGTGGTCAGGAGGGATCACTACTACACTGTTGGTGGGAGTGCAAACTCGTTCAACCGCTATGGAAAGCAGTGCGGCAGTGCCTCAAAACGCTAAACATACAACTCCCCTATGACCCAGCAATTCCAGTACTTGGCATTTACCCAACAATCCAGAAACAGGGGCATACTAAACCCACTAGCACAACAATGTTCATTGCAGGACTATTCACCATAGCAAAGATATGGAACCAACCCAGATGTCCCTCAGTTGATGAGTGGATCAACAAGTTGTGGTATTTGTACACAATGGAATTCTATGCTGCTGCCCCATTTGTTAGGAAATGGAAAGACTTAGAACTAATTATATTAAGTGAAGTAAGCCAGACTCAAAGGAACTTAGGCTCAGTGGTTTCCCTCATTCGTCATAATCAGTAGAAACCTTGGGCTCTACAAGCAGAGATTGGCAATAGAGCAAAAGGCCATATATAAGGCCATATAATGTGAAGCTAATTGAAAGGACCTCGAGGATATTGACACAAAAGCCATATAATGAATGATTGTTGTCCTTAATGTACTATGTTGTCTCTCATCTCGCTTGCTGTCCCTTGGTTATCCCATATTGGTATAGTATCTCACTCTGTTATCTGATATATTGAATTTATTTGTATTTGGATATTTGAAATTTGATTGGGAAGGGGGGAAAACCAAGACGGGTGGGGGGTGTGGGGTTGGAGGGAAATGGGTACCAAGACATGTGAAAGGGTATCAATGTATGTGAATTAATGCACCTTCTATCTGGCAAATATCATCTAACCCTTTTACTAATTACAATAAAAAAATGAAAAAAAAGAAAGTTGTAGTGTGTGGGGAGGATGATGGGGTCAAATACATTTCTTCTTAGAAATTTACCTCATCTGGTTGCCCTGGATTTTCCTGGCCTTCTTCTTAGAGAAAGTTCTGTTATACTGGATTTGTGGCTTGGCAATGATCTAGCATGTACATCTTCGAGTAAGACATCCACAACTTCCATGCCTGAGACTCGAGTTTCCTGACCTTTGGCAACAGCACAGCAACATCTTTCTTCCTCCTGAGCCACAGGCCAAGTGAGCTGGCTTGAGCTGGTTGTTAGTTACAGTGGCTTGGTTACCAGGGTTCCATATTCTGTTCCATTGTGAGGGAGGCAGGGTCACCTTTCAGGGCCCAATGACCAAAGATCCTTGCTCACAAAAGACCTCACCAAAGACATACTGGAGGCTGAATCTCTCCTCCAGTCTCACAATATACATGTGGATGTAGTATACAGCACACCTTATTTGTCCAATCCCAATGTCTTCCACTAGGCCCAACTACCAGTCTGGTCTCAGGCTCAAGGAGCCTTTCTTAGGTAATATCCAAACTTAAGGGTCAATATTGCCCTCATCCTTTAAAAAACATTTGCTTCACAGTGCCTTCTCTGCCTGCATTTTGCCCCTTGTCGAATTTTTTTTGTTTTTGCTAGTCTTGGGACTTGACCTCAGAGTGTGAACATTGTTCTTGGGCTTTCTTTACGCTTTAGCTGTCCCACCGAGCCACAGCACCACTTGCAGCGTTTTCTATGTATGTGGTAATGAGAAATCAAACCTGAGGCTTACTGCTTGGTAGCCAAGGACTCTCCCACTAGGTCAAACACACAGGGCATCTTGCACATATTTTTGATGTCAATCTACTAGGATATTATTAGGTTTCTATATCCTAATCAATTTTTTCCTGATGATTAGCTTTGCTGTCATGTGTAAAAAATGCAAGAGGGAAAAACACAGAAGAATTAGTGAAATTAAAAAAAAGCATTAGACACAGTTAAGTGTTCATTCTTTGTAGGAGAAAGGATATTTGGATATGATGATGATGATGATGACTTTATAATTACTATGTCAGGGTTGAGAGTTTGGCATAGTGGTAGAGTGCTTGCCTAGCATCCATGAAGATCTGGGTTTGATTGCTCAGTACCACATAGATAGAAAATCTAGATGTGGCACTGTGGCTCAAGTGGCAGAGGGCTAGACTTGAGAAAACCTGAGGACAGTGCTCAGGCCCTGAATTCAAGCCCCAAGACTGGCAGAAAGATAAAAGAAAATAAAAATGCTTTTTACGAGCTAATTCACTCACAGCATTTGCTTCTGAAATCTTCGCTTCTGCATCTTGTGAAATACCCCTTTCCCTCAACGTAGACAAGAAAAACAGATCCATCCCATGGTCCACTGTGAGGCCACTGGTTGGGCTAAGAGCTAGTCGTGCAGCAACACATAAGTTTTATTCTAATACTTTCCAAACTTTGTACTCAAATATGCTACCTACTTACCAACTTATGTCAGTTATCCTTATGCTATAACTTTTCTTCATCACTACAATATTCTTACACTCCTACGTTAATCCTCTTGCACCTCCCCTGACCTCTCTCATTCTTTTTTTCTATCTCTGCACCTCTGCTCGTCTTTCAACCCTTATACTGCACGGATCTACACTTGATGGCTGTTGAGCAATATTGTATATGTAGGTGGTTAATTATTCTCTAGGCTCAGAGGGACTTAAAGACAATAGAGATTGGATTGAGAGGCTTATTGTTTTGGATATAAATCGCTTATCAGTGGTTGTATTAGGCTGGTCTGTAAGTGCACAAAAAGAAAGAGTGATAATACCAATCAAAACTTGTGAACATCTAGTGTCTGCCAGCTACAGAGGCATAGGTTGGTTATATCTGAAAAACTATAATCGTATTTAGTAGTAATCTTGCTCCCATTTTCAAATGGGCAGAACAAGAAACTCAAGAAAAATGTCAAATCAAGAAACAACATCCCCCACCCAATGTAAACAGACAATGGAACAGTCACTGGCAAACCTAGAGGAGAGTCTTCCAATTGCTACACAAATGCAATTGATAAACATCATTAATGAAAAATGTGAAAATATAAAGAAAGTGATAATGGAGGAAGCCATACCTGAACAAGAGGAAAGCAAAAACAAGGTGATAAGTGAAAAAGAAGAAGCCATAAAGGAGGCCATAATAAAGGTTTTTCAAAGAAAGATGGATGAATTCAAAGAATCCACAAATAAAAACGTGACCAAACTCCAGCAAATGTCCAAAGAAAATAAAGCTACTGAGCTAACCACTCAAAAGGAAATCAAGGAGATAAAGAATTCCATACATGATCTAAAACAAGGGATGCAACGCATCAAAAGTGAGCAATTAGAAGCAAGGGAGATGAAAAATAAAGTAGATAGCTTTGATAGCAGGTTAGACATTGCAGAGGAGAGAATTTCCGTGGCTGAAGATAATTTAGGTATTATAAAGAACAGAAAATGAGTCAATCCAAATCTAGGAAATATGAGAGAGCGCTTCAGGAGGTCCAAGATACAATTAGGAAGCCTAATTTAAGGCTAGTCGGTACTGAGGAGGGCGTGGAGAAAGAGGTCAATGGTATTGGAAATATACTTCAGGGAATCATCTCAGAGAATTTCCCAAATATCCAGAAGGGCAGGCCCATCCAGATACGAGAAGCTTTTAGAACCCCAAACAGACCTGACCAGAAAAGACATCCCACCACCACATTGTGATCCGAACTGGATCAATAGAAACGAAAGGAAAGATCCTACAGGCAGCCAGGGAAAAGGGATCAGTAACCTACAAAGGCAAACCAATCAGAATAACCCCAGATTTCTCAGCAGAGACCATGCAAGCACGAAGTGACTGCAAGCATATATGTCATGCCCTTATATCAAATAACTACCAACCAAGAATACTGTAGCCAGCTAAGCTCTCATTCATAACTGAGGGAAAAATAAAAACATTCCATTCCAGGGAAAAGCTGCAACAATATGTCGAAACAAAACCAACACTACAGAGAATTCTCAAAGATGCTCTATACATAGAAAACCAAAATAAATGCAATATAGGGAAAGAAATGGCACCTAAACAGCATACCATCTAAGGACCACACGAACTGTCAAGACACAGGCCCTACTAAAAGCTTTTAAAAATGGTAGGAACTAATAAATATCTCTCAATCCTAACTCTCAATATCAATGGGCTTAACTCTCCAATTAAACGGCATAGGTTGTCTAGTTGGATCAAAAAGCAAGAGCCATCGTTCTGCTGACTTCGAGAGACACATCTTACCCAAAAACAATCATCTTTTGAAAGTGAGAGGTTGGAATAAACTCTATCAAGCTAACTGCCCCCATAAACAGGCTAGAGTTGCCATCCTCATATCAGATACAATAGACTTCAAACTAAAATTAGTAAGAAAAGACAAAGAAGGTTACTACATACTACTAAAGGGATCTTTCCTCCCGGAAGACATAACAATCCTAAATATTTACACACCCAATCCCGGAGCTCCAAACTTCATCAACCAAACTTTACTTACACTGAAACCATACGTAGATCGAAATACAGTGATTGTTGGTGAGTTTAACACACCACTCTCACCTATGGAAAGATCAACAAGGCAAAAACTCAACAGAGAAACCTTAGAACTGAACAACTATATAGACCAACTAGATCTAACAGACATCTGCAGAATATTCCACCCAGTAACACCACAATATACGTTTTTCTCAGCAGCACATGGAACATTTTCCAAAATAGACCACATCTTAGGCCATAAAGCAAACCTGGACAGATTCAGAAACACTGAAATTATTCCATGCACACTCTCAAACCATAAAGGCATCAAATTGGAGCTGAACACACATCTCCACCAAAGAAAACCCTGTAACTCATGGAGACTGAACCACACATTGTTGAATCAAAAACAATGGGTAATCGAAGAGATCAGAACAGATATCCAACTGTTTATGAAATTTAACAATAAGGAGCACACAAATATCAACTCCTTAGGGACACAACAAAGGCAGTACTCAGAGGAAAATTTATAGCGCTGAGTGCCTACAACAGCAAGTTGGAAAAATGGCAAACCAACTAGTTAATGTCTTACCTTAACCTCCTGGAAAAAGAGCGACAAACCAACCCTAAACCCATTAGGAGAAAGCAAATTATTAAAATCAAAGCAGAAATAAATGATTTGGAATAAAAAAAACTATAGAAAGAATCAACAAAACAAGGAGTTGGTTCTTGAAAGAATTAACAAAATTGACAAGCCCTTAACAAATCTTACCAAAAAAAGAAGAGAGCATATCGAAATAAACAAAATCGCAGATGAAAGTGGTAATATCACGACAGAAATTACCAAGATCCAGAATATCATGAGGGAATACTTCTCAAACCTTTACGCCAACAAATTTGAGAATCTAGAAGAAATGGATGAATTCCTAGACAATATTAACATACACACACTGAACCAAGAAGATCTAACCCAACTCAACAGGCCTATTTCAAGCTCTGAAATAGAAATGGAAATTAGACAACTTCCACTTAAAAAGAGCCCAGGGCCAGATGGATTCACAGCTGAATTCTATAAGGTCTTCAAAGCAGAGCTCACACCAATACTCCTCAAGCTCTTCAACGAAATTGAAAATGAAGGTTCTTTACTAAACTGATTCTCTGAAGCCAGCATATCCCTCATCCCCAAACCAGACAGAGATTCATCAAAGAAAGAGATCTATAGACCCATTTCTTTGATGAACCTCGATGCAAAACTTCTCAACAAAATACTGGCCAACCGTCTACAACAACTCATCAAAAAAAATATACACTATGATCAAACTGGATTCATCACAGGGAGGCAAAGCTGGTTCAACATACACAAATCAATTAATATAATTCAACACATCAACAGGAGCAGGGATAAAATCACATGATTGCCTCAATAGATGCGGAAAAGGCATTTGACAAGATCCAAAACCCCTTTATGTTAAAAGATGTGGAGAAACTAGGAATCCATGGAACATTTCTCAATGTAATAAAGGCTGTGTATGAGAAACCCACTGCTAGTATTATACTTAATGGTGAAAATCTAAAGCCATTCCCTCTAAAATCAGGAACGAGACAAGGATGCCCACTCTCTCCACTCCTTTTTAACATAGTACTAGGATTCCTAGGCAGTGCAATATGGCAAGAAGCAAGCATAAAGGGGATCCAAGTAGGGAAAGAGGAAATAAAACTATCCCTCTTTGCAGATGACATGATTCTGTATTTAAAGAATCCTATAGACTCTACTCCCAAGCTCCTTGAGCTGATTCAAAGCTTTGGAAGGTTAGCAGGCCATAAAATCAACCCTCACAAATCAACTGCCTTACATTACGCCAACACTGAGAGGAACGAGGCAATAATCAGGAAAGAAAATCCTTTCACAATAGCCTCAAAGAAAATAAAGTACCTAGCAATTAGGTTAACTAAGAATGTAAAGGACCGTTTAGATGAAAACTTTAAAACCCTAAAAAAGGAAATTAAAGCAGAACTAAGGAAATGGAAAAACCTCCCATGCTCCTGGATTGGAAGAATCAACATTGTGAAAATGACAATCTTGCCAAGGGCTATCTACAAATTCAATGTAATACCCATCAACATCCCAATGTCATTCTTTAAAGACATAGAAGAGGCAATTCAAAATTTCATATGGAATAATAAAAGACCCCGTATAGCAAAAACACTTCTTAGCAGAAAGAACAGCGCTGGAGGAATATCAATTCCAAACTTAAGGCTCTATTACAGAGCTATAATTCTCAAAACAGCTTGGTACTGGCACAAGAACAGGCCTCAAGTCCAATGGAGTAGAACTGCGGACCCAGATATTAAACCACAGACCTAGGGCCACCTAATCTTTGACCAGGGAGCCAGAAAAATAGAATGGAAGAAAGATAGCCTCTTCAACAAGCTGTGCTGGCAGAACTGGTTAAACACCTGCAGAAAACTAAAGTTGGATCCTTCTTTGTCCCCTTGCACTAGAATTAACTCCAAATGGATCAAAGACGTGGAGGTAAAAGCTGACACACTGAAAAGTTTACAGGAAGGAATAGGAGATACACTAGGCCTCCTTGGTACAGGTCGAAACTTTCTTAATAAGGACCAAGAATCATAACAAATCAGAGAAAGGCTGGATAAGTGGGACTGCATTAAACTGCAGAGCTTTTGTATGGCAACGGATATAGCTAGTAAACTAATCAGGAAGCCTACAGAGTGGGAGAAGATCTTCACCAACCAAACAACGGACCAAGGCCTCATATCTAAAATATATCAACAACTCAAAAAATTGAATCACTCCAAAACTAACCTCCAAAGTAACACCCATCCCATTACAAAATGGGCCAAAGACTTAAAGAGAGTCTTCTCTGAAGAAGAAACAAAAATGGCCTATAGACACATGAAGAAATGCTCAACATCTCTGGTCATAAAAGAAATGCAAATCAAAACAAGTCTAAGATTCCACCTAACTCCAGTTACAATGGCCAGGATCAGGAAAACGAATGACAACAGATGCTGGAGGGGATGTGGTCAGGAGGGATCACTACTACACTGTTGGTGGGAGGGAAAACTCGTTCAACCACTATGGAAAGCAGTGCGGCAGTGCCTCAAAACGCTAAACATACAACTCCCATATGACCCAGCAATTCCACTACTTGGCATTTACCCAACAATCCAGAAACAAGGGCATACTAAACCCACTAGCACAACAATGTTCATTGCAGCACTATTCACCATAGCAAAGATATGGTACCAACCCAGATGTCCCTCAGTTGATGAGTGGATCAACAATTTGTGGTGTTTGTACACAATGGAATTCCATGCTGCTGTCAGAAAGAATGACAATGCCCCGTTTGTTAGGAAATGGAAAGACTTAGAACAAATCATATTAAGTGAAGTAAGCCAGACTCAAAGGAACTTAGGCTCAGTGGTTTCCCTCATTTATCATAATCAGTAGAAACCTTGGGATCTACTAGCAGAGATTGGCAATAGAGCAAAAGGCCATATATATGGCCATATAATGTGAAGCTAATTGAAAGGACCTCGAGGATATTGACACAAAAGCCATATAATGAATGATTGTTGTCCTTAATGTACTATGTTGTCTCTCATCTCGCTTGCTGTCCCTTGGTTATCCCATATTGGTATAGTATCTCACTCTGTTATCTGATATATTGAATTTATTTGTATTTGGATATTTGAAATTTGATTGGGAAGGGGGGAAAACCAAGACGGGTGGGGGGTGTGGGGTTGGAGGGAAATGGGTACCAAGACATGTGAAAGGGTATCAATGTATGTGAATTAATGCACCTTCTATCTGGCAAATATCATATAACCCTTTTACTAATTACAATAAAAAAATGAAAAAAAAGAAAGTTGTAGTGTGTGGGGAGGATGATGGGGTCAAATACATTTCTTCTTAGAAATTTACCTCATCTGGTTGCCCTGGATTTTCCTGGCCTTCTTCTTAGAGAAAGTTCTGTTATACTGGATTTGTGGCTTGGCAATGATCTAGCATGTACATCTTCGAGTAAGACATCCACAACTTCCATGCCTGAGACTCGAGTTTCCTGACCTTTGGCAACAGCACAGCAACATCTGTCTTCCTCCTGAGCCACAGGCCAAGCGAGCTGGCTTGAGCTGGTTGTTAGTTACAGTGGCTTGGTGACCAGGGTTCCATATTCTGTTCCATTGTGAGGGAGGCAGGATCACCTTTCAGGGCCCAATGACCAAAGATCCTTGCTCACAAAAGACCTCACCAAAGACATACTGGAGGCTGAATCTCTCCTCCAGTCTCACAATATACATGTGGATGTAGTATACAGCACACCTTATTTGTCCTATCCCAATGTCTTCCACTAGGCCCAACTACCAGTCTGGTCTCAGGCTCAAGGAGCCTTTCTTAGGTAAGATCCAAACTTAAGCGTCAATATTGCCCTCATCCTTTACAAAACATTTGCTTCACAGTGCCTTCTCTGCCTGCATTTTGCCCCTTGTCGAATTTTTTTTTCTTTTTCCTAGTCTTGGGACTTGACCTCAGAGTGTGAACATTGTTCTTGGGCTTTCTTTAGGCTTTAGCTGTCCCACCGAGCCACAGCACCACTTGCAGCGTTTTCTATGTATGTGGTAATGAGGAATCAAACCTGAGGCTTACTGCTTGGTAGCCAAGGACTCTCCCACTAGGTCAAACACACAGGGCATCTTGCACATATTTTTGACGTCAATCTACTAGGATATTATTAGATTTCTGTATCCTAATCAATTTTTTCCTGATGATTAGCTTTGCTGTCATGTGTAAAAAATGCAAGAGGGAAAAACACAGAAGAATTAGTGAAATTAAAAAAAAGCATTAGACACAGTTAAGTGTTCATTCTTTGTAGGAGAAAGGATATTTGGATATGATGATGATGATGATGATGATGATGACTTTATAATTACTATGTCAGGGTTGAGAGTTTGGCATAGTGGTAGAGTGCTTGCCTAGCATCCATGAAGATCTGGGTTTGATTGCTCAGTACCACATAGATAGAAAATCTAGATGTGGCACTGTGGCTCAAGTGGCAGAGGGCTAGACTTGAGAAAACCCGAGGACAGTGCTCAGGCCCTGAATTCAAGCCCCAAGACTGGCAGAAAGATAAAAGAAAATAAAAATGCTTTTTACGAGCTAATTCACTCACAGCATTTGCTTCTGAAATCTTCGCTTCTGCATCTTGTGAAATACCCCTTTCCCTCAACATAGACAAGAAAAACAGATCCATCCCATGGTCCACTGTGAGGCCACTGGTTGGGCTAAGAGCTAGTCGTGCAGCAAAACATAAGTTTTATTCTAATACTTTCCAAACTTTGTACTCAAATATGCTACCTACTTACCAACTTATGTCAGTTATCCTTATGCTATAACTTTTCTTCATTACTACAATAGTCTTACACTCCTACGTTAATCCTCTTGCACCTCCCCTGACCTCTCTCATTCTTTTTTTCTATCTCTGCACCTCTGCTCGTCTTTCAACCCTTATACTGCACGGATCTACACTTGATGGCTGTTGAGCAATATTGTATATGTAGGTGGTTAATTATTCTCTAGGCTCAGAGGGACTTAAAGACAATAGAGATTGGATTGAGAGGCTTATTGTTTTGGGTATAAATCGCATTTCAGTGGTTGTATTAGGCTGGTCTGTAAGTGCACAAAAAGAAAGAGTGATAATACCAATCAAAACTTGTGAACATCTAGTGTCTGCCAGCTACAGAGGTCTAGGTTGGTTATATCTGAAAAACTATAATCGTATTTAGTAGTAATCTTGCTCCCATTTTCAAATGGGCAGAACAAGAAACTCAAGAAAAATGTCAAATCAAGAAACAACATCCCCCACCCAATGTAAACAGACAATGGAACAGTCACTGGCAAACCTAGAGGAGAGTCTTCCAATTGCTACACAAATGCAATTGATAAACATCATTAATGAAAAATGTGAAAATATAAAGAAAGAGATAATGGAGGAAGCCATACCTGAACAAGAGGAAAGCAAAAACAAGGTGATAAGTGAAAAAGAAGAAGCCATAAAGGAGGCCATAATAAAGGTTTTTCAAAGAAAGATGGATGAATTCAAAGAATCCACAAATAAAAACGTGACCAAACTCCAGCAAATGTCCAAAGAAAATAAAGCTCCTGAGCTAACCACTCAAAAGGAAATCAAGGAGATAAAGAAATCCATACATGATCTAAAACAAGGGATGCAAGGCATCAAAAGTGAGCAATTAGAAGCAAGGGAGATGAAAAATAAAGTAGATAGCTTTGACAGCAGGTTAGACATTGCAGAGGAGAGAATTTCCGTGGCTGAAGATAATTTAGGTATTATAAAGAACAGAAAATGAGTCAATCCAAATCTAGGAAATATGAGAGAGCACTTCAGGAGGTCCAAGATACAATTAGGAAGTCTAATTTAAGGCTAGTTGGCATTGAGGAGGGCGTGGAGAAAGAGGTCAATGGTATTGGAAATATACTTCAGGGAATCATCTCAGAGAATTTCCCAAATATCCAGAAGGGCAGGCCCATCCAGATACGAGAAGCTTTTAGAACCCCAAACAGACCTGACCAGAAAAGAACATCACACCGCCACATTGTGATCTGAACTGGATCAATAGAAATGAAAGGAAAGATCCTAAAGGCAGCCAGGGAAAAGGGATCAGTAACATACAAAGGCAAACCAATCAGAATAACCCCAGATTTCTCAGCAGAGACCATGCAAGCACGAAGTGACTGGAAGCATATATGTCATGCCCTTATATCAAATAACTACCAACCAAGAATACTGTAGCCACCTAAGCTCTCATTCATAACTGAGGGAAAAATAAAAACATTCCATTCCAGGGAAAAGCTGCAACAATATGTCGAAACAAAACCAACACTACAGAGAATTCTCAAAGATGCTCTATACATAGAAAACCAAAATAAATGCAATATAGGGCAAGAAATGGCACCTAAACAGCATACCGTCTAAGGACCACAAGAACTGTCAAGACACAGGCCCTACTAAAAGCTTTTTAAAATGGTGGGAACTAATAAATATCTCTCAATCCTAACTCTCAATATCAATGGACTTAACTCTCCAATTAAATGGCATAGGCTGTCTAGTTGGATCAAAATCAAGAGCCATCGTTCTGCTGTCTTCAAGAGACACATCTTACCCCAAAACAATCATCTTTTGAAAGTGAGAGGTTGGAATAACCTCTATCAAGCTAACTGCCCCCATAAACAGGCTGGAGTTGCCATCCTCATATCAGATACAATAGATTTCAAACTAAAATTAGTAAGAAAAGACAAATAAGGTTACTACATACTACTAAAGGGATCTTTCCTCCAGGAAGACATAACGATCCTAAATATTTACACACCCTTTTGAAGATTCTCAAAAGATTGAAGATTCTGCCAGTGTAAGTTAGATTCCGGCATTGATATTAAATAATGCAATGAGTAGGGATTTATATTTGAAATATCACTGTTGACAAAATCTAACACACATTTGCTTAGTATTTGCTTTTGATTTCCCAAGAAGTACAGTACAAGCTAACACTTGTGGCATATATCGACTGGGAGAAATGATTCAGAATATGTGACTCATTTGAACAAGAGTCAGTGAAAGATACAGAAGCAGGATACCCATATTGTGATAATTTGTATCTTTTGCATATTTTGTGTTTGTTGTTAATTCCATTTGTAGTGTACATTTCTAGGTAAAAACTTTTTTCCAAACAATTTGTTATTTCAACCGTAAAAAAAGACATTTATATGCCTGATAAAATTCACAGAATTCAATTTTTTCCATCTTATTTTTTGTTGTTTGGTTTTTTTTTGGTCGGTCATAGATCTTGAACTCAGCCTGGGCACTATCCCTGAGCTCTTCAGCTCCAGGCTACCACCTTACCCTGGAGCCAAGCCCCACTTCCCATTTTCTAAAGGTAAATTGGAGATAAGTGTCTCAGGTCTTTTTGTGCCAGGATGGCTTTAAACCTTGATCCTCAGATCTCAGCCTCCTGAGTATCTAGGATTATAGAAGTGAGCCACCACCCCATCATGCTCAGCTTTCTGGGTTTTTTTTAAACTCGGTTTAAGCACTGTCCTTCAGCTTTCCTCAAGCCTAGTGATCTTCTACTTGAGCCACAGCACTACTTCTGGTTTTTTCTGTGTATGTGGTACTGCGGAATTGAACCTTCGTCTTCATACAAGCACTCTACAACTATGCCAAACTCCCAGCCCCTCCACATTAGTTTTTATGATAGATCTTTCCATGCATCCAGGATGGCTAGAAATCCTTCTTGAGTTTCCCAAGATCAGAGAGTATAGGTGTGTCCCATCCTGTGTGGCTACATAACCATTGTTTAGGGTACAGTTCTCTCTTCATTCTACCCATCTAGAGCAATTTTCATCTTCCATGTATAATCATTAAACATTCAGCTCCTGTTCCTCTCTACTCCATTCTCTGGAACCATCGTGCTTTTTGGCTCCAAGGGTTTGTTGATCCTTGGAAGCTCTGGAAGGGAAAACATACCCTAGCTCTTCCTTTATGACTGCTGTATTTTTAGTTTACTGTAATCAAGATTCATCTGTAAAATATAGTAAAATGTTCTTCCTTTTCAATGCATTGTTTTGCATATTTCTATCTTTGGATTATTATTAATAGTTGTGAATGGATTCTCCACATATTTGTTCTAGTCTCTGCTTTCTCTTCCATTAGGTACAAATCTAGAAATAGAAGTGTTGGACCATATTTCTATGTAATTCTATATTTAGTACTTTCTTTTAGCACTCTCCACGCAATTTTTGATTGTTTTATATTCCTTGCAGAACTATTCCAAAGTTCTACTTCTTCTCACTACCTTCCCAGTAATAGTTAGACTTTGAAAGTTGTTTTTTTGTATGCGTGTGTGTGTGTGTGTGTTTGTGTGTGTGTATGTGGATCTTTTTGTTTAAAACTATATTTATATTAATATACTTAAAGTAATGATTTCATTGTAATTTTAATTTTTCTCATGACTGTTAATATTGAACTTCTTTCTACATTTTGAACTACAATTTCTATATATTCTTTTTAGAAAATCCTCTCCAATCTCCAATTTTTTTCCCTTTTTTTTGTGGGGTAGTGGGGAAAGTCATGGGGCTTGGACCTTGGGCCGTGAGCTCTTTAGTTTAAGGCTATTGTCCTACCCTGAGTATTGCCCCTCAGTTTTTCTGCTCACAGCTCCCTACCCCTCTTCCCATTATATACAGAACAAAGGTCATCCTCAGTCTTTTTGAAAAAGTAAAACATACAGTAAATTTGTAGTATAAAACAGCAAGAAATAAATTTCTTGCCAGGTGCAGTGCCTTATACCTGTAATCCTAGCTACTCAGATATCAGGCTGATATCTAAAGATTTGGTTCAAAGCCAGCCTGGGCATTAGAAAGTCTATGAGACTCTCATCGACAGTTAACCACTAGAATATGGGAAATGGCACTGAGGCTTTATAGGTAGGGTGGTAGCCTTGAGTTGAAGAGCTCAGGAACAGTGCCCAGGCCCAGAGTTCAAGCCGTACAAATCCCCCAGCCAAAAAAAAAAGAAAAAATAGTTTCTTCCGCAAGTGATTATTATGCCAGACATAGAACATTAACATTCTGGGTGTACTTCACAGTATTATTACTTGATACCCTAAGATTTTGCAATATTCTCTCAGTATCAGCATATATCATCATATAATGTAGTTCCTTTTCAATGGAATAATTCCATTTATAACCTAAATCTACTCCCCCGACTTATTTCTGTCGATACCACAATTGCTCTACCATGATATGCCACAAGCCATTAAACATTTTATGGTGGGTAATTGGAAAGGAGTCTCATGGAATTTTGTGCCAGGCTGGCTTTGAAACCATGGTCCTCAGATCTCAGTCTCCTGAGTAGCTAGGATGACAGGCGTGAGCCACCAACACCTGGCTTGCCTTTTTATTTTTTTGTGGGTCTTGGGACTTGAACTCTGGGCCTAGGCACCATCCCTAAGCTTTACAGGTCAATATTTCATGTAAGTCTAAACATTTAAGTAAAGGAATACAATTCCAACAAAAAAAGAATAAAATTCCAGACATGGTGTGTTTATAACTCAGTGCTAATTACTTGATGAAAATGTGCCATTCCAGAAGCTGGTGTCATTTGATGATGTAGCTGTGGATTTCAGCTGGGAGGAGTGGCAGCATCTGGACAATGCTCAGAGGACCCTGTACAGAGATGTAATGCTGGAGACCTACAGCAACCTGGTGTCCTTAGGTGAGCAAAAGTCAAACTCACTTTCAAGGCCAAGTGCCTTGTTATTTTGCAGATACGTGAATGTTTATCAAACTTTCAATACTATTTAAATGAAAGATTCCAGGCCCTGAGAAGTATCATTACTTTCTAAAGAAAACCTAAGGTAATTTTGTACTCATTCTTCAGGATACCTTCAGGATACTTTGACAACAGTTCTAAATTATGTTTCCTCTAATGGAGACGACATTCCAAACTTACACAGTAATTGTAAGTGGATAAACCATCCAGAATAGAATATATATCATTATTGGAAATAGGATCTACAAATCACTAAACAGTGAGTTTATAAAGGAAACCGGGCACTAGGTGCAATGTTTCATGCCTGTAATCTTAAAATATTCAGGAGGAAGAAATCTAAGAATTCTAATTTGAAGCCAGCAATGGCATAAAAATTGCCATGAAACTCTATAACTCCAAGTATCCCCTCAAAAATGTTAGTGGAGTGTCAAGAGTTTGACATTGTGGTTGAGTGCTTGCCTAGCATGCATGAAGACCTATGCATGTAAGTGGAGCTGGGACTCAAACTGGTATTTTTCTAGCCTTGAGCAAGACAGCTAAGTTTATGCCATACAAAATGAATCCAGAGCTGGGGAAAAGTCAACCATGGAGCCAGTGAGAAATGAGAGAAAAGATTTAATAGATAACTTGTGAGTAGGATGTCTGCGAACTTAAAGCAATGATGACACAGCATAAGCAATAATTCTCTACTGTTTCTAATTTACAGGGCACTGTGTTCCCAAACCTGTATTAATTGACAAGCTAGAGCACTGTGCAGAACTCTGGATAGGAAATTCCTCTGACAAGAATATCACAGGTGAGTGAATGCATCTTCATATTGATGTTGGAGCCCGAGCCCCATTGGTAAGTTCATGTTGTGATGTACTGAGCAATAATATTCTTAGTTACCCTAAATCCTGTGTGGAACCTATGGAATTCTTTGTGAATGAATCAAGAATCATTTTCTTTTCCCAATCCTATGCTTGGTCTCAGGGCCTGAGCATGGTCCTTGGGTTTTCTCAAGGCTAGCTCTCTACTTCTGGAGTCATAGCACCACTTCTGGCTTTTTCTTTGTATGTAGTACCAAGGAACTGAACCAGGTCTTTGTGCATGCTAGCCCAAACCCCCGGCACGAAGAATCATAGGGTGATATGATGAATTCTATGTGGCAGTAGAGTTAAAGTTAGATTTCTCTGTAGAAATCACTGTGAAACAAAATATAATGAGAAAGCCATGAGCCCGTGGCTCATGCCTGTAATCCTAGCTACTTAGGAGGCTGAGATCTGAGGATCAAGGTTCAAAGACTGACCTATCACAAAAACACCTTAGACTCTTCTCTCCAATGAACCAATAGAAAATGAGAAGTGGGGTTGAGTCTAAAGACATAGGGCAGTAGCCTTGAGCTGAAGAGCTCAGGAAGAACAGCCAGGTCTAGAATTCAAGTCCCATGACTGCAAAATAAGAAAGAAAGAAAGAAAGAAAGAAAGAAAGAAAGAAAGAAAGAAAGAAAGAAAGAAAGAAAGAAAGAAAGAAAGAAAGAAAGAAAGAAAGAGGGAAGAAAGAGGGAAGGAAGGAAAGGAAGAAAGAAAGAAAGAAAGAAAGAAAGAAAGAAAGAAAGAAAGAAAGAAAGAAAGAAATATCCTTCCTTCATTTCTTTAAAACTAAGACTATAAATGATTGAGCAAACAAGGAATATGTCACGGCATTATTCTCTGATAAGGATAATATCTTTATGCTGGTAGGAAGAGACTGGTATTCAAAACCAGACGTTTCCACCAGAAATTGAGCCTAGTGGTAGAGTGCTTGAGTAGCATGCACAAAGACACAGGTTTTATTCCTTATTACAACATACATAGAAAAAGCCAGAAGTAATGAATTCATTGGTAGGGTTCTAGTCTTGAGAAAACCCAAGGACAGTGGTTAGGTCCTAAGTTCAAACCCAGGAATGGAAGGAAAAAAAAACAACAAAGTTTCAATCAACATAAGAAAATTAACTAGACAATGAGCTGGGGATTTTCTGGTCTTCCATGGTTCTGAGGGACAGGAGTGTTAGAAAAGGAATTTTTATAAGACTTCAAAGGGAAAGAAATAAATTTCAAAATTCCCACAAATACCTAAATTGAGACTTTAGTGAGAAGTTGTAACTGAAGGGATATAGGTGTAAGACCTTACTCTCAAGAATCGTTCTTGCTTGGATCAAAGGCAAACAGACATATAAACCAAACTTGTGGCCGCTGAATCTAGAAAAAATTTGTGTTCCTCACTTAATGGTTAATAAGCAAACAGCATTGAAACTGGGTAAGGTAATCCTATCTGGTACTCAGGACATGAGACTCTTATCAGTAGTTAACTGTAGAAAACAGGAAGTGGGGCTGTAGCTCAAGGATAGGGGTTATAGTCTTCTGCTGAAGTGTTCAGGGACAGGACCGAGGCCCATGAACTACAAAAAAAAAAAGAAAAGAAAAGAAAGTTTTAAAAAGATGCAAAACAGCACAATATTTAGAGTATTTCTCAAAAATAAAAGAAAGGCAGCTATTCCTCAATGTATAAACAAAACAGTATTTGAAAAAAAACAGCTGCAGGTATGCTATAGATAGTACTCAGCATAAAACTGTAGCAATACATAGATGGGTAATTTCAATAAATATTTCCTGTGATATAAAAAGAGAACTAAAACACAGAAAAACATTATTGGTCATTGTAAAATATCATTTTCTTAATATATTAGGGAGAAAAGCATATTTTTCTCACAAATCAATTTCCACTTTTATATTTTAAAATATCTAACACTTAGGATGGGAAAGTAAAGTCATTATCTTTACAGTAAGGAATATTTGTATCTCATGTATGTTTGTGTCTTTTTTTCTATGACTCATTTTAGATGTCCAGGTAATGGAAAATGTGTTCAAGACACGCCAGGAAAGTCCACATGAATGTCTTTGTGAAGTAGCAGTTGCAAGTAGTATCGAAGTGGAGGAAAACGTGAGATTTGCAACAACTTTAAATTTGAGCTCTACACATAATCCAGAGCTGATTAGTAATAACGGTAACAACTTAGGGGTGAGGACTGAGGAGTTCATAAAGTGTCAGAACATGCTTCTGTCTCCTAAGCCTGATGAGATGCATACTGCATATAGATCTCGTATGTCTCCTGTTCTTAAAAAATCCATCGGATATTCAGAGCATTTTATTCATGATTGTGACAGTCCAAAAGATCTGCAGTATCATAATTCTGTTCTCCCTGCCCAAGAAATTCTTCAGGGAGGGAGGAAAACTGCTAAATGTACTGTGTGATGAAAAATATTGTACTTAACACCGACCATCACTACACATCCGAAAATGTACACAGGAGAGACTCCTCATATATGTAGTGAATGTGAGAAATCTTTCAGTAATGAAATACGCCTTACAATACCTCAGAGCAAATATCCTGAGATATGTGATGCGTACGTCAAGTGTGAAAATTAATTTCTGAGAAGTCAGACCTGATGCTCCAACCTCGATCTCCAAGAGAAGACAAACCTTATGAATATGAGGAACGTAATAAAATTTCTGCCCAGAATTCAGCAATCAGCACACATCAGAGATCTCACACAGAAGAGAAATCTTATGAATGGGATAAATGTGGGAAGACTTTTAGACTGAAATCATACCTCACTTTGCACCAGAGAAGACACACAGAAGAGAAACCTTATGAATGTAACAAATGTGAAAAGTCTTTCACCCAGAAGATACACCTTCGAGTTCATCAAATAACACACACAGGAGAGAGAAATCTTATAAGTGTAATGAATGTGGAAAGTCTTTCCAAGGGAAGGGAAAACTTCGTGTTCATCAGAGAATACACACAGGAGTGAAACCTTATGAATGTAACCAATGTGTAAAGTCTTTCAGACAGAAATCTTCCCTCAAATTTCATCAAAGAACACACACAGGAGAGAAACCTTATGTGTGCAACAAATGTGGAAAGACCTTCAAGTGGAAGTCATATCTTGATGGGCATAATAGAACACACACAGGAGAGAAAACTTATGCATGTAGTGAATGCGGAAAGTCTTTCAAATGGAAGGTAAAACTCCATGTTCATCAGAGAATATACTCAGGAGAAACACCTAATGAGTGTAACATATGTGAAAAGTCCTTCACACAGAAGCCAAACCTCAACATGCATAAGACAATTCAAACAGGAGAAAAACCTTATGAATGTAACCGATGTGGAATGTCTTTCAAATGGAAGTCTTCCCTCAAATTGCATCAGAGAACACACAGGAGAGAAACTGTACGAGTGCATCAAATGTGGTAAGACCTTCAGATGGAAGTCACATTACAGGAGGCATAACAGAATTCACACATATTAGAAACCTTAGGAATATAACCAAAGTTGAAAGTCTTTCGTGCAGTATTCACCCTTCAGGAAGCGTAAGAGAGTTCACACATATGAGAAGCCTTAGCAATGTAATAAATAGGAAAGACTTTTTAGTCTGTGGAAGAAAACTCAGCTTGTGTCACAGAACCAACACAAGATAAAACCCTTAATGAATGTAGCAAATGTTCAGTCTTTTCCCCAGAAGGCACAAGTCAAGATTTATCACTAAACACCCACAGGATAGAATCCTATGAATAAAATGAAAGGGAAATTTTTTTGAAGAACTCATAGTTGAGTTTGCATGATACCACACAGACACAGGATAAAAATCGTATGAATATAAGAATATGAAAAATCCATCATGAACGTATGACTAAGTATAAAATGCACATAGGAGAGAAAAACCTTATGAATATTACAAATGTGGAAATTGTTTGACCTGGAAGGCATACTTCTGTGTTCATCACAAACCTGATTCCCATAGAAGAAAAGAAAACTAATGAATAGAACAAATGTGCAATGACTTTTAATCAGAAGTCAGTCTTCAGTACATTTCAGAACATACACAATAGAGAAATTCTGAGTAATGAAAAACATTTAGCTATATATAGAATCTCTGTGTATGGGAGCATTAGGGTAAGTCTTCTAAACAAAGTCAACCTTCAGCAAGCATTAAGAGCACTCACAGAAGAAATAATAGCATGTAGGAAAACCTATGTCAGGAACCTCTAAAAGCTGACTGTGTGGCTTAGTGGTAGAGTGCTAACCTATCAAGGATGAAGGCCTGGGTTAGATTCCTCAATACTACGTGAAAAGAGCAAGCCAGAAGCAGCACTGTGGTTCAAATGGTAGAGTGCTAACCTTGAGCAAAAGTAGCTCAGGCCCTGAGTTCAAGCCTAAGGATTGGAGAGAGAAAGAGAGAGAGAGAGAGAGAGAGAGAGAGAGAGAGAGAGAGAGAGAGAGAGAGAGAGAGAGAGAGACAGAGAGACAGAGAGACAGAGAGAGACACAGAGAGACACAGAGAGAGAGAGACAGAGAGAGACAGAGAGAGACAGAAAGAGAGAGACAGAGAGAGACAGAAAGAGAGAGAGAAAGAGAGAAAAGAGAGAGAAACAGGAACTTCTAAATTTTACAGAGATAGAGAAGGAGAGAGAGAAGGAGACAGAAACTAATTTCTAAACTTTACAGTCTTTCTATTTCCTTACAAATTCGTCTATGTCATTCTTTCTGACAGAAGCACAGAATTCCATTGTGTAAAAACACCATATTTGATCTACTCATCAACTGACGGGCATCTGGGTTGGTTCCATACCTTTGTTATAGTAAATAGTGCTGTGATAAATGTTATTGTTCTAGTGAATTTAGTGTGTCCTATCTGGACGATTGGCAAGTAGTGAAATTGCTGGATCACAGGGGAGCTCTATGTTTAGTCTTTTTGGGATACTGCCATAGTGCTTTCCATAGTGGTTGAACGAGTTTGCAAACCCACCAGCAGTGTAGTAGTGATCCCTCCTAGCCACATCCCCTCCAGCATACGTTATTAGATTTCTGGATATTGGCCATTCTAACTGGAGTGAGGAGGAAAAGGGAAAGAGGAACTGAAACTTTCTCTCCTTACAGATGACATGATTCTGTATTTAAAGAACCCTATAGACTCTACTCCGAAGCTGCTTGAGCTGATATAAAACTTTGGTAAGGTAGCAGGCTATAAAATTAACCCTCAATGTCAACTGCCTTC
The DNA here is from genome assembly GCA_024803745.1 of Megascapheus bottae. Taxonomy (NCBI): domain Eukaryota; kingdom Metazoa; phylum Chordata; class Mammalia; order Rodentia; family Geomyidae; genus Megascapheus; species Megascapheus bottae. The sequence continues at coordinate 3,417,839 of JANJXV010000052.1, read as the reverse complement.
CTATATGCCAACAAATGAGAGGAATGAGGCAAGAATCAGGATAGCAACTCATTTTGCTATCAAAGAAAATAGAATACCTAGGAATTAACTTACAATGTAAAGCACCTTTTTGATGGAACTATAAACTCTGGAGAAGGAAATTAACGCAGACCTGAGGAAATGCAAAAACCTATGCTCCTGGTTTGGAAAAAGTAATATTGTAAAAATGGCAATCTTGATAGGGACTATCTACAAATTCAGTGCAATATTCATCAATATCCCAATGTCATTCTTTAAAGAAACAGAAGAGGAAATCCAAAATTTCACTTGGAATAATAAAAGACCCCTTATAGTCTGTCTTCTGGCATGATACATAATGTTTAATCTCACCTTCTCCACCAAAATCTCACCTTTCTCATTGAGACATAGGTGGCCCTGTTTACTAGCAGCAAAGGCTCAAACGCGCAGTTTCAGGTGTCACCACTGCCTCTGTTACTGGGTAGATCCAACTCTGTCATCGATTCTGAGGTCTGCTCTGGGAGTCTTGGTCACAAGTTGTTCTGTGGCATCTGCTGCCAGCCTGTGCCTATTTGCTTCCTTTTCTTCCAGCAGCCTACAACAGGGAATGAAGTTCAGGCACTGATGCTCTCCTTCATATGCAGGGCAGGATGAGCCCAACCCTCCCACATCTTCCTCTTCAAATTTTTGGGAAAAAATGTGCTGGCAAAAGTCCTCTGGTGTGGCGCATGGCTGATCCACAATTTTAATCCAGGCTTTTCACGAGGCTGAGATCTGAGTATGGAAGTTCCAAGTCACCTAGAACAGGAAAGTCTGATAGATTCTTACTACCAAAAATAAAAACAGCTGGGAATGGTAAAGGGCTAGTCTTGAGTACAAATGCTTAGTGCCCAGGCCCTGAGTTCAGGCTCCAGCACTGCCAACAGCCTCACTTTAGTGAAATTTTAGCTTTATCCATGTAGGCACATCTCACTGGAATCTTTGCTGGTAGAGATAGTCTTCATAATTTTGTCTCAAGGTAAAGGTCCTCCTGGGGTAGTACACAAAAGATGTCATGGACAGAGGAGCCCCACTTGCTCCAGGTTTGAAGATGGCATAGGTCAAGCCAGCATGGAGTTGGCATATCAGTCTTTTTCCTAGCACCACCTACCAGTGAATGTCAAATGACAGTTATCGTTGTGGGATTGTGTGATTGAAGTACCCCATTAAGAGCAGTGTAAGCACATCCAAACTTGGATACCAGGAATGCTGAAATCTCAAAGCTAAGATTTCTGTTGGCTACAGAAATGCTGGTGTGTCTGTGATTCACAAAAATTTCAGGTGCAAAGATTCTGAAGCTTGATGCCATGTGTTTATTCCATTTAGTAAAATTATTTTAATGCACTGTATAAGTTAAAACATTTGATAAGAGTCAGGGGTAGTGAAAACATTGTCCTTGAATTCAGGTGTCTGGCAGGGTAATGGGGGCGGTGTTGGTGGCTGGGACTATGAAGCTGGAGCTGCTATCAAACCATGGATCATGTTCCTCTTTGTCTGGGAGAAATGACTCCAAAGATGAAATTTGAATGGTGAGGAAAAGATGATGATGTACTCAGGAAATTTCTCCTAAACAAATGCTCATGTGGAAGTGGGATGGGGGCTGGGCATGTCTGAGGCAGAGCTTAAGGGGGCTTCTCATGGCGTTGAGAATGTTCCTTGCGACTTCAGGCATGCAGCAGGGTGTTTTAGATGATCAATGTGAGATGGATGGAATAAGACTGGAGACAAGATGAATGCTGGGAACCTGCAATGCTCTTGCATGAGTGGCTGGTGGCTCACCTGAAAGAACTAATTATGTCTAAAAAAGAAATCAGGAATTTGTTTTGATTAGATAATACCTGTAATCCGAGGCATATTCAGGATCCTGATCTTAGTATTGTGGTTTAAAACCAACCCAGCAAAGGGAAAAATGCATGAGACTCATACTCCCAGTTTAGAGCAAGAACAAAGATTGAAGTAGAGCTGTGGCTCAAGAGCTAGAGTGCTACCTTGAGCAAAGAAAAGCTAAGAAAAAGCTCCAGGTCTTGAGTTCAAGGCCAGGAATGAAAGAAGGAAGGTAAAAAAAGGGAAGTATTTGAGGAAGGGAAATATATAAATGAAAGAGAGAAGGAACTAGAAATTTAAAACTAGAGAATATTTAAAAGTCATCAGTCCTTCTAAGAAAAGTGTTGGAGTATGGGTTCTATATGTGGTGAACTGGAAGCCCAGCAGTGACTTGTTAACCAAAGAGTCACCATGATGAGCAAAGGATAGAAATCTGCATGAGCCTCTTAGCGGATGGAGTGACAGAAGAGAACCTCAGCTCCCATCCCATAGTTAGAAGTATATAGAGATGGGGAAGTTGGCATCACCTTGATGTCATTGTGTCCATGGAGACTGGAAGCCATGGCTCTGTGAAAGCACAATGTTCTGGTTACTGAGCTGGGAGGCTGAGGAGAGCCAGGTCCTGGCCATGAAGAAATCAGGGTGGCAGCAGAGCAACTCTGCTGCAGTGTGTGCCTGCTTGGCTGTTCTTATTCTGTGGTGGATCAGGCTGGAGCGGGTGATAGTAACTGTTTTGTGGTCACAAGACCTTCACCAAGAGCTTCCTCTGGGATCCTCATATGCTACAGGGTGGCTGGTGGTGGGATGTGTGTGGGGTGAAAGTGACAGAGGGATGGATGCATGGCAAGGTGGGTGAAGAGATGAGAGGAATGATGAGAGCCCAGTTCATTGGTTTCCAAGGTTAATGGGTGGGAGGTAGAGAGGCATGATGGAGGAATGATGGAGGCAGGAGAAGGTGGTGACAGAGTGAGGCCATCTGTAGTGCCAGCCTGGCCATCATCTGAAGCCCATAGGCAGCTTCCTGATCCTTCACTTAGTCCTGCTCCTTGTGGAGGGAATGTCACGTGTACCCAGAGCTAGGGGTGGGGCAATGTTAGTAGCACCTGGAAAACCATTGGCCTCTACCTGGGTGAGGGGTGGTTATGGCTCCCATGCTGGGTGGCCTGATAGCTATGGAACAGATCTCTCCTTAGCTACCACAGTCAGTGGCTGCTCTCCATCTAGGGTTAGGGCACCTGCTCAGCCATCAGGACACCCCATGCCAGGACAGAGGCCTACAATTCAGATGGCAGCACAGGGGTGAACATGATCTCACCGTAGCCCTAGTTACATGGCTGCCCCAGCATAAAGGACAGGATGAGCTGGGGGAAGATGTTCTCTGTGTTTTTCCACAGCCTATCCCGGCCCTCTCATAGTCCTGGTACTTTTTCCTTTACAGTCATGAGGCTTGAACCCAGGTCCTGGATACTGTCCCTGAGCTCTTTTGCTCAAGGTTGATGCTCTACCATTTGAACCATAGTGCCATTTCCAGCTTTTCCTTTTCATGTGGATCTCTGATATGTCCAGTACTGTGCCTGCAGGGAGGCACTCACCCCACAGACAGAGCCACCTCTGCCGTGACTGTGACTGCCCACAACCCTCACACCCACTCCTTGCACACCCCTCGACTCCAGTTTTAGCTCCTCTTGGACTGGGTGTCCAGCCTACCCCTTCCTACACTCACAAAGGGTCTACAATTGTCTTCCCAGGGTCCTTTCTTCTGCCAGCCAGAGTACAGACTGTGCACATCTTGACGATCACAGAGCTCAAAGCCAAAGGCTGAGATGCAGAAGGGGGTGACCCAGTAGCTGCACAGGGCCCATGGATCATCCTGTGCATCCCCCAGCCTGTGACTTCCCCCACCCCCTTGGCAGTTAACTGGAAATGAGAGTTTCATGGACTTTCCTTTCTGGACTGGCTTCAAACAGAAGCTATGCACAGTTTTCAAACCATACCCTACTGAAGAAGGGAAGCTTGATCTGGTGCTTAACTGGGTTGCACTTTGGCTCCGTTTGCTATGCCTCACGGGAGGGGGCTCATCATTTGTAGACTAAGATCTCATGACCTTCAAAGCCAAATGCTACCTGAAAGTTCAGGGTCTCAGCCTATGTGTTTGGCCGGGGTGAATACATTCTCTGTTATGCTGGGTCATCAACCCATGTTTTAAGCTGGAAGTAGGCAGTGCCACATTTGATAAGAACATCTGCCAGAGATTGTCACCTCATGAAAGCAGATTCTAAATTTGTATTCCATTTCCTGTGGTGTAGAAATCCCCTCCAACTTAGACAGGCTCACATCCACCTGCAGGTCACACTCCTAATGCACCCTTGAGTGTCCTCATGGTATTGGGATCTAAGTTTGTAGGGAATGCTGCTTTAGTCCATGAATTAGCTGGACAAGTGATGACAAACGTGTTGTGGATTAATATGAGAACAATTTAAGAAGCCCTGGAGGAGCATCAACCTGACCCTCTGTGGTGCTATAAATCTGATAGGATGTTCCAGACTGAGAAACAATCACATGGCTTTGTGTTTGGCGTCCAGACAAGTGAGTGCATGTCTTAGCTGTCAGCCAATACAGAGTAGGACATGAATAAGTGGGTGGAAAGCATCTGTCAGACCCCTGTCTGGGGGCAGGTGGAGAGAACATAGGAAGGTAGATACCATGGCTGTGGTGGGGCCAAAAAAAAGGGTAAAAGAGGCAAAGGAACCAGGTACTGGTAGCTCAAGACTGTCATCCTAGCTACTCAGGAGTTTGAGATCTGAGGATCACAATTCAAAGCCAGCCCAGGACAGAAACTCCATGAGACTCTTATCTGCAATAAACTACTGAATGCAAGAAGCTCAAGCTCAGTGACAGCATCCAGGCCTAGAGTTCAAAACCCAGGACTGGCAGAAAAAAGTATCAAAGGACAAGAAGCTGGCCAAAAGTTAGAGGGACTCTATCTTGACAAACAATACAATGATAAGTTGCACTCAGAAGACTTGCACAAAATCTGGAAACGCGTGAGACCTATCTATTTATGTTTCCGGTTTGTCTAAATATATATGTTTATGCATTTATATATTAGTATAGAGAGACAGATCAATACATATGACTATACATATATACATAGCCAGACACTTATGGGTGGGTGGTATACTGTGTGAGAGTTTGTGTTTGTGTTTTGTGGATGGCTATCTCTGTTTAAGAAAGATAGAAAATATGTCAATATCTTTAAAAAAAACTTGAAAAATATATGGAGAGACATAAGCTCTTGAGGGAATCTGAAATGACAAGATTATTCACAGGCACGTTTATCCTTATGGATTCCTCAGCAAGTTTTAATTTTTTTCATTATTTTCTTTCTTTTTTTGAACCAGTGCTAAGGATTTCTCTCAGGGACCAGGTGCTGCCAATTACTAATTTTCTCATGGCTGCTACAAGAGGAACTGAGCCACAGTTCCACTTTTGCCTTATTTATTCGTGCTTAACTGAAGATAAAGATTTCTATCAGTGACTTTCATTCAGGGGCTGGATTCTAACGAGGATCCCCAGACCTCAGGCTTCTCTATAGCTACAATTAACAATATGAGAACCCAGCACTGGGTTCCAATGCACAGGGCAAGAAATTGAGTGAATCTCTCAACTCCAATTAGCTATAATAAGCTACAAGTTAAAGACCAATACCTTTGAGGAAAAGATGCTGAGGGTTATCACACAGGCCCTATGAGTAAGCCCTAAACCCTGTACACATGTGTGCATGCACACATTGGCAGATACACACACACATGCACACACACAATATCTCAGGCAATATTGTATTTTGAATTAATATCCAAAGATTGGACAAAGGATAGCAAGTAATAAAATATGTTTTTCTTGTCTACATTGAGGGAAAGGGATAAGTCACAAGATGCAGAAGCGAAAAATTCAGAGGCAAATGCTGTGAGTGAATAACTTGTAAAAAGCACATTTCTTTTCTTTTCTTTTGTTTTTTTTTCTGCCATTCCTGGGGCTGGAACTCAGGGCCTGAGCACTGCTCTTGGCTTTTCCCAAGTCTAGCCCTCTGCCACTTGAGCCGCATTGCCATATGGATTTTTATATCTGTGTGATATTAAGGACTCAAACCTAGATCTTCATGGATGCTAGGCAAGCACTCTACCACTGGGCCAAACTCTAAACCCAGATAAAGTATTTATAAATAGTCATCATCATCATATCAAAATATCCTTTCTCCTACAAAGAATGAACACTTATCTATGTCTGTAAGACTTTTTTTTATGTCACCAATGCTTCTGTGATTTTCCCACTTGCATTTTTACAGATGACAGCACAGATATTCATCAGGAAGAAAAATTGATTACGATACAGAAACCTAACAACGTCCTAGAAGATTGAAGTGAATACTATGTGCAAGATGGCCTGGGTGTTTCATCTATTTGTAGAGTGCTTGGCTACCACACAAAAAGACTCTGGTTTGATTCTGGAGTACTATATACATAGAAAACGCTGGAAGTGGTGCTGTGGCTTGGTGGGACAGCTATAGCCTAAAGAAAGCCTAAGAACAATGGTCAGGCTCTGAGGTCAAGTACCAGGACTAGCAAAGAAAATGTGCAAGAGGCAAAATGCAAGCTGAGAAGGCACTGTGAAGCAAAATGTCTTGTGAAGGGTAAGGGGAATAGTGACAGTTAAGTTTGGATCTTACCTAAGAAAGGCTCCTTGAGCCTGAGACAAGGCTAGCACTTACGCCTAGTTAATGACTTGGGATTTGAACAAAAAGGTGTGCTGTTTACTACATCCATATGTGAGGTGGGAAGGGAGATTCAGCCTCCAGTATGTCTTTGGGGAGGTCTTCTGTGAGCAAGGAGCTTTGGTCATTGGGCCTTGAAAGGTGACCCTACCTACCTCACAATGGAACAGAATATGGAACCCTGGAAACCAAGCCACTGCATGTGACAACCAGCTCAAGCCAGCTCCCTTGGCCTGTGGCTCAGGAGGAAGAAAGATGTTGCTGTGCTGTTGCCAACGGTCAGGAGGCTTGGATCTCAGGCATGAGAGATATGGATCTCTCACTTGAAGAAGTAGATTCTGGACCAGTGCCAAGCCAAAATTCCCGTATATCAGGCATTTCTCTAGGAAGAAAGCCAGGAAACTCCAGGGCAACTCAGATGAGGTATATTGAGAGGAAACCTATTTGAACCCATCATCCTGCCCACACACTACAACCTTCTTGTGTACTTTCTAGTGACTATACTGAGATTAGAGTGTGTCATTTCCAATCTACTCTATTCCAATTCCTCAGTGTGAAGTGTGGTCCCATTCCTACGTTTGAAATATCCACTGTTTTGCCAACATAATGTCATGGTAAGTCAGCTCAGACTCTGAATGAGCCTTGTAACGTATGGATCCTGGAGGAAGGCCTGTTGGAGATGCTGCTGACAAAGCTGATCGCTGCCTACCAGAAAGGTGATCTCTTTTATGTGGGAAACTTCCTGCACAATTTCAAATAGTGGAGGACAATGTAGTAGTTGCTGGAAATTCTCTTGAAAAAGTGAGTGTTCCCACCCAAACCCAGGTTTGCTCACCCCTCCTGGCCAAGCCTTGGAATACTTGGATACTCTCTGAGCCTGTTTGGTTCACTGGGGTGTTCACAGGGGAGCTAAGCATGATACAAGTGCACAAACTACTTCATTATGACTGGGACACCATGCCATTTCATTTCCCTCACAAGCTACTGGAGTCTCAACAGTGTGCTTACTGAGAAGTTGGATTTCAGGCATGAGTAAGTGGCTCCCAACTGCAGCCCTCACCTAGGTGACATCCTAGGAAATCCCATTTCCCAGTAAGAAATGAGGTGTCAGTACTAATGGCGGAGGCCTGTGAAATACTGGCGTCAGAGGAAAAGCTGGGCCTGAATCACATTTGAGCCATCAGGGAGGGATTGTGATAGCTTTGCCTGTTAGAACCTGAAAGCCTTTACATTTTGGTGTGTGGTCCAGTGCTGCCACTTGAACCTGAACCCAGGTCTAAATACCATTCCTTTGGTGTTCAAAAATTAGCACTGTACCATTTGAGTCATAGGTCAAGTTCTGGCTTTTTGCTGCCTAATTGAAGACAAGTGCCTTTAGACTTTTACTGACTAGACTGGCTTTCCACTGTGATCTTCAGAGCTCAGCCTGCTGGGTGGCTAAGATTAGAGGAATGAGCATTTAGTTCTTTATTTAGAGCATTCACTTATTGATTTATTTAGAGCATTTACTTAGTTAATTTAAGGTGCGTTTACTTTGGACAGATGCATAGAGGCCTCTCTCAGAAGCTTCTGGAAGTGTGGTGTAAAAGTCATCCTGTTCTCGAGTGTCTCTTACCCCCCTCCCAGCACATAAGTGCACATCTCTGCAGGACAGCCACAGCATTAGAGTCCTGCAAGAAAGCGGCTTTGGTAAAAGGCTCAGGATGGAGAGAGAGGGCTCTCAATTTCCTTGTACCGAATGTGCCCACAGCATCATGTGTTCCATCTATACGATGTGAATGGACTTCTACCCCAGTGATTTCTACGAGTTCAAGAACTGCCACACCCTGAAACAACTCAAGCTCTATATGAGGCTCCACATGCCGGCTTTGGACCTGCTCTTCTAAACACATACTTTTTGACCAGCTGGGGGAATGTGCGACCAGTAAGACCAAGAAAAAGTAGAAGTCCTGGTGTGGGTGCCTCAGAGCCTGTGAGTAGGAAGCCCATGTGGTCTAGATATTGGTTGGCCCTTACTTCTACAGAGCTTGGCAAAATGCCCTTTATGGGTGGTGTCAGCCAGGTAATGTCTGTCCTCTGAAAGGACTCGGGAATAAGCACTCATTAGAAAGACCCTACACGTCCTCAGTGTTCAGTCCAAACTCCAGTTCTACAGGTTCCTCCATTAGATCCTCATGGAAGTTGAGTGACACTTCAACTTGCAGAGTCCACTCTGTCCACTCTGTACCTATTTCCATTCTTAGGTTTGGGTCATCGTGTAAGAGCTTATCCTGAACTCCGGATGAAAAACCCACCAATGGAGCTGGTGACTGATGGAGACTGAGAATCATCACTGCACTCCAGAAACCATGGGCCTTCTGTAGAAATTACCAAACAGGTTTAGAGTCCTGTGGATATACCTTTTGCTCTGAACCCCATGTGTGACACAGTTGAACCTGCAGATACTATGGAGGAAGAAAAAGAGCAGCTAGATTTCCTTCCGTTTCCTTTCACACTCCACCCAGAGTCAGTCCATCTGAGTCAGAGTAACACTCCACTTATTGTGCAAGCTGAAGGGGCACACGCTGGGCTCATGGAAAATGTCCCCATGGGAAGAAGCAAGTGTACTCTCAATACTGGATTCATTGGAGGAAAATGAATCCATCCTCACAGAATATCCAGACCCATCCATCTCACTGAAAGAGACTCAATCTCCATTCGACAAACCAGAATCCACCCCCCTCTTAACTCAGGAAGGACATTCTGTTTCTCATGAGGAAGGAGACCCTTCTGAGGACTCTGAAGGAGAATTACTGTCTGAAGGCAACTTGGAGGCCAGTCTGGATTTAGAGCTTCCCTGTCCCCTTCCTAAAAAGACATCTCTTTATCTTGCTCTCATGATTCTTGTCAAGTATTCATTGTATTTACTTTGCTAACTATTAAACTCTCATTGTTAATATTATGGTGTGCAGTTCTTCAGTGCTTATTATACTGTGTTTTATTTTTCACTTATAATGTGAGACCTCAGACACATAGGTCCTGGGTGGGCCAAAAACCAGACAGGTCTGGTCCCATAGAAGACAACCTTACTGGATATACAGGGAACTATGAAATGCATGGAATCACCAGGAATCCAGGCCAGGCCTCCATGGAAAGACAAGTCAGCTACCAAAGCTTAAGGACAGAGCAGATGCCTGGAAATGTGTTTTGTCAATCGGGAGAAGTGCCAGAGTAACTGTAATATTATGTGGGACTCTGTTCTGTGAGTTCAAGTCTGTTTATATATCCATTGTGCTTTGTACAAATATTTAAGAAAATTAAAACTCCACAATAGCATCAAAAATCTACTTTGGCTTTGAATGTGGCCTACTTGTAGAGTGCTCGCCTAGTATACAAGAAGACCTTGATTCAATTCCTCGGCACTGCATACACAGAAAAAGCAGATGGGGCACTGTGGCTCAGGTGTCAGAGTGCCACCCTTGAACAAATGTGGCCAAGGACAGTTCCTGGTCCCTCAGTTCAAGCCCTAGGACTAGCGAAACAAGAAATCATACCATTTTCCACACATTTGGAAATAAATCTGTTTTATCTAACCCTACTTCTTTTTTGCCAGTCCACAGTGTGTGCCACCAAGCCAAACTACTGGCCCCCAACCTTACTATTTTTAATCATTTAATTTTTTTACATAACCATATTTCATGCTGTCTGTATTAATAGCATAAACAGTATGCTTAGTGTAATAATGTTAAAGGTAAAACATAAGAAATTAATAACTAAAATTCCTTTTTTATTATTTTTATAGCATGACTACAATTTTATGAGAAAAATTACCTAGAATGTTTATTTTAGAGTTCAAGTAATCCATTTTGATAAATATATCAACCTACATAATTTATTTGAACAGATTTTAAACTATATTTTTCAGGAATGAAAATACATACATATTTGTTGTAAATGAAATTTATGACTTGGGGGGAAGGGAAAAAGAAAAGGGGGAAGGGGGTAACAGTTTTTACAAGAAATGTACTCATTACATATTTAACAGCAATCTCTTTGTATATCACCTTGACAACAAATTTTTTGAAAAGTACAATGAGTTTAAATGTCTACTTTGGGTAGAATTTTTTTTGCCAGTACTGGGCTTAGACTCAGGACCTGAGCACGATCCTTGTTTTTGTTTTTGTTTATTCTTAAGGCACAAGTTCTATCACATGTGCCACAGCACCACTTTTATCTTTTTTTATCTATGTTGTGCTGAGGAATTGAACTTGGGTCTTCATTCATGCTCGGCAAGAACTCTTCCACTAGGCTTAACTTATGGCCCCAGTGGGAAGGAAGTTTTCCATAAAATATGTAGGAAATATGTACACTAAGGAAAAGCCATCAAAAATAGAAGAAAAATTATATACTTAGATAACGACATGCCAGTATTATGGCAGATCTCTGTAATTCTAGCTTCAAGAGTGGCCTATTTGGACCGGGAGTTGGCTGGCTGAAGTAAAGTGCTATCCTTGAGCAAGCCCTAGGACAGTGCTCTGGCCATGAGTTGAAGCCATAGGACATGCAAAAAATAATAATTTAATGCCCGTAACTGGTGGCTCACCCTGGTAATCCTAGCTACCCTGGAGGATCGAGGTTCAAAGACGGCCCAGGCATAAAAATATGTGAGAATCTTATTTCCAAATAATCCAGAAAATTCAAAATGACAATGTGCCTCAAGTGGTAGAGCTCTTGCCTTGAGCTGAAGAGCTTAAGGTAAACATCCAGGCCCAGAGTTCAAGCCCCATGAGTGAAAAAAAGAAAAAGAAAAAGAAAGCCCTTATCTAAGGCTGGAGTGCACACTAGTGGTAGTTTGCTTGCCTAGTATGCACAAAGCCCTGTGTTCAATTACTCTGTACCACTTTCACCAAAAAAAAGCTGGAAATGATCTCAGAAGGTTGGGTTCTGAGGATCACAGCTCAAAGCCAGGCCAGACACTAAAGTCCATGAAATTGTTACTTCCACTTAAGCACCAGAAAACCAGAAGTGACACAGTGGCTCAAGGTGTTTAAGGTTGTAGCCTTGAGCTGAAGAGCCCAGGGACACTGCCCAGGTGCACAATTAAAGTCTTACAACCAAGACAGAGAGAGAGAGAGAGAGAGAGAGAGAGAGAGAGAGAGAGAGAGAGAGAGAGAGAGAGAGAGAGAGAGACAGAGACAGACAGAGAGGCAGAGAGGCAGAGAGACAGAGAGAGACAGAGAGACAGAGAGAGAGACAGATAGAGAGAGAGAGAGAGAGGCAGACCGACAGAGACAGACAGAGACAGACAGACAGAGACAGAGACATCAAACAGTCAGGCACTGCTGGCTGAAGCGTGTAATTCTACCTACTATGGAGGCTGAGATTGGAGGATCTTGATTCAAAGCCCAAAGCCAGCCTGGACACATATGTTTGTGAGACTTACATCACCAATTAACTACCAGAAACCAAAAATGGAGCTGTAGAGGAAGAGCACTAGCCTTGAGCTGAAGAGGTCAGGGACAGTCCAGGCCCAAAGTCCAAGCACCATGACGAATCAATAATAAAAAAGAAGGTAGCTAATAGTAATGATGAATAATTTGGGGCTGGGAGTTTGGCCTAGTGGTAGAGTGCTTGCCTAGCATGCACGAAGACCTGGGTTCAATTCCTCAATATCACATACATAGAAAAATGCTGGAAGTGGTGCTGAGGCTGAAGTGGTAGAGCCCTAGCCTTGAGAAAATATAAGGACAGTGCTCAGTCCCTGATTTCAAGGCCAGGACTGGCCAAATCAAAAGTAGTAGAGCACTGGCATTGAACTGAAGATCTGAGGAACAGCCCAGGCACAGAGTTCAAGCACCACAAACAACAACAACAAAATCTATGAAATGGCAGTGGTGGTTTTAAGCTAAGCAAAAATAGAGTAGAAAGTGGTAAAATACATATTTGTGTGTAAGCAAAATAGCCAGACTTATGCATTAGAACAGGATAGCAACTTGAAAAAAAATTTTGTTTTCCATCTCACTAGGTCCTGTCTCTTAATTTATTCAAGTAAGTAAAATGCTGGGTTTTATAATCGTTGCTCTGAATATTAGAAAACCATAATATCTCTCATTAACCAACAAAGACCAGGAACTGGGGCTTCGTTGAAATGGCAGAATATCAGGCAAGCGAAGAAAAAATTGAAGTAAGAACTTGAAGTTCTTGATCCAGAACCTGCATAGTAACAGAGCAGCAGCCTGGTGTTGGTACTCCACACCTATAATCTTAGCTACTCAGGAGGCTAAGATCTGAGAATCAAAGTTTAAAGCCAGCCAAAGTACCAAGTTAACTGCCAGAAAAACCAGAAGTGGCACTGTGGCTCACAGATTAAAGCACTAGCCTTGAGCTGAAGAGCTCAGGGACAGTGCCCAGGCCCAGCGTTCAAGCCCCACAATTGACAAAAATCAAACAAGCAAACAAAACTCACAAAGAAGCCTGCAGACCACAGTGGTTCTGCTGAGTCTCTTCTCTATGGGGATCAGGAAACATTTCACTTTTTCTGTCTCTTCCCATCTCAACATTCATACTAAAATAAGACTGTGTTTAAAGTTTCAATTTATAAAAATGTTTTTCATGAAGCACCCTGAAATATTCATCGCTTATATCTCAATTGAAGATAGTTGATTTGAGGCTGCATTGGTACAGTGCTAGCCTTGAGCAGAAAAGGTCAGGGATAGAGCTGAAGCACTCAGTTGAAGACCCAGTGCCAACACACCAAAGAAATTATGCACTTTATACATATTTTCTAATTTCTTAATGAATTTTTCAGTCTGTATAAATATAGGGTACATTCCTTGTTACTTAAGTAAGATTGCTCTTTTTTTTTCTTTTTGCCAGTCCTACGGCTTGGACTCAGGGCCTAGACATGTTCATTGGACTCGCTTGCCCAAGGTGAGTGCTCTGCCTCTTGAGACACAGCGCCACTTCTAGCTTTTATTCTGAGTATGCGGTACCGGTGAATAGAACCTAGGTCTTCATGCATTCTAGGTGAGCACTCTACCATTAGGCTACATTCCCAGGCAGTGAGATTCCTTTTACAGTCATTGTATGTTCACAGAGTTTGATCTCACACACTGTAGGGCCCTGGTTGGCTTTGACCTGTGATCCTAAACCCTGAGCATCCTAAGTAGCTGAAATTAAATTGTGAGCCAGCATGATGACTTCCATTCTTTTTTCTACAAAAATATATGTAGTTATCTAAAATATATCTATAGCTGAAAAAAATGAATGTCTCCCAAACAAATCTTCAAAGAAACAACCATCCTATTAAAAGGTGGGCTAAAGACTTAAAAGAGTATTCTCTGAAGAAAAAATTAAAATGGGCTTTAGACACATGAATAAATGCTCCATATCTCTAGCAATAAGGGAAATGAAAATCAAAACAACTTTGAGATTCCTCCTGAGTCCAGTCAGAATGGCCATTATCAAAAAATCTAATAAGAGATACTGGTGGGGAAGTGACCAGGGGGATCACACCTACACTGTTGGTGTGAGTGTAAACTCGTTCAACCACTAGGGAAAGCAGTGTGGTGGTTCCTCAAAAGACTGAACATAGAGCTCCCCTATGATCCAGCAAATCCACTACTTGGCATCTACCCAATTGTCCAGAAAAAAGGACATTCTAAAGCCACTAGCACAATGATGCTCATTGCAGCACTATTTACCATAGCAAAGCTATGAAACCAACCCAGATGCCACTCAGTAGATGACTGAATCAAGAAGATGTGGTACTTATACACAATGGAATGCTATGCTGCCATCAGAAGGAAAGACATCGCCCCATTTGTAAGGAAATGGAAAGACTTGGAAAAATTCATATTAAGTGAAGCAAGCCAGACCCAAAGAAACATAAGCTCAATGGTTTCCCTCATTTGTAACAATTAGTTCACATCTAGGACTCTCCTAGCAGAGGATTACAATAACTCAAAAACCTAGGTATATAAGGTCATATAGGATGAGACTAAATGAAAGGATCTCTAGGATATGGGAACAAGAGCTATATCTTGTGTCATCGTTGCTCTTAATCTTGTGTGATTTTTGTCCATAAACTACTATGTTATTTCTCATCTCTTATTTTGCCCTTTGGTTAATGTCAGATTGTTACTGTATCTGATTTTTTCCCTGGCATATTGTATATATGTTTATTTGTTTTTGTCAAATAGGAAAGGGAAGGGGGGAAACAAGATGATTGGGAAGGGGAGGGGAGAGGGAACTGGGGACAAAAACATGTGGAGTGGAATAAATACGTGAGACGTAATGAAGCCCACTACCTGTAAATGTAATCGTAACCCCTCTATACATTACCCTGAAAATAAAAAAGAGACTATAAAAATATCTGTAGAAAATGAGGCTGGATGATGGAAACAACCAGATGCCCTACTACAAAAAATGTGATACACACACACACACACACACACACACACACACACACACAATGGAATGATACATAGCCAACCGACAAGATAAAATAATGGCATTCTCGGGGAAGTGGATGAAAAGGAAAAAAATCATATTAAGTAAAGTAAGCCAAACTCAAAGGAACATAGGCCCAAGAGTCTCCCTCATTTGTCAAATTCAGTAGAAACCTTGGGCTCTGCTACCAGAGATTTATAATAGAACAAAATCTAGAGACATCGTGACAAATAGTATGACACTAAATGTAAGGACCTCCAAGATAAAGAAACAAAACTCATATAATGAGTGATTGTTGTCCTTAATGAACTATGTGATCTTTTATCTCTTTTGCTATCCCTTGGTTATATCATATTGTTACAATTTTTCACCTTGTTTTCTGATATATTTCATATGTGCCTAATTGGTTATTTGAAATTAGATAGGGAAGGGGGGAAATGAACATGAGTGGGGGTAGGGGAAGGGTAATGGGGACCATATCATTACATGGGGTATCAAAGTTTGAGAAGTAATGCACCTTCTATCTGGTGAATATAATGTAACCCTTCTATAAATTACAATAAAAATAAATACATAAAAAGAAGATCTGCACAGAAAAAAATAATAATGGCATTTTTGGAATAGTGGATGAAATTAGAGTGAATCCTGTTGAGTGAGATAAGTCAAGACCAAGGAACAAAAGGTACATGGTATCCTTAATATATAGATATTAGTTTCAAACAGTAGTAGAGCGATGATTGAATAGTTGATACCCAAAGTTCTGGACATAATTTTGGAGATATAAACATAACTACATAGACATAAAAATCTAGTATAGACTATACACTCTATAGACATGTGTTTTATTATAGATTAATCTGTATCTATGACATACAATGACTCAGCTTAACTTTTACTATATTCTAAAATCTATGTGCCAGTGATTGTATAGCGATTCCCTTCTTGAATACTTGTTGGTTAAACATGACATTTGAAATATGATGTAAATTTCAATGTTAATAAATTTTTTTAAAAAAGAGGCTAGAGGTAAATACCACTAATGTACTTGCTCTAAGTGGTACAGAAATTTTCTTAATGAATCAAGGGGTTTTATTACATCTTTATGCAATTATTTTAGTTCTGAGTGTTCTACACTCAATGATACTTCTGGAAAGATGATATAGCTGACTGTGTAGATGGTATGAAGACATACTGGCCTAAACGTAGAATAAAGCATTGGTAAGTGGCTGTTAGCTGTCAAGATTCTACTGGAATATGTGGAATGAATTTATTAAGCGCAATGCAGGCTCTTAGTCAGATCAGGATCAAGATTATGTGGTTCCATGAGATGAATGAGGAAAGATCAGAAAAATCTACTAAGATATCCAGATATACTTTTGAAACTAAGGTATCTGTACTCCTTTTTTTTCTTTCTTGGTGGGGAGCTTGAACTTTGGACCTGGGCAAGGTCTCTTAGATCTTTTTCCTCAAGGCTAATGCTGTACCAGTTTTAGCCACAACTCCACTTAGTTTTTGGGTGGATAAGTGGAGAGTAGAATCTTACATTTTTTTTTTGTTTTCGTTTTTTTTTTGCTTGCAAAGGCTTTGATTCACCTTCTCCCTGGCAAGTAGAATGACAATTATGACCCTCCAGCGCCTGGCTAGTGATTCTTTGAAAATTGGACTTTCTTCCAAATCACATAACTGGTTCCTAGCAAAGTTTTGAAGCCTGACTTAAATGTGACAGATTTTTGTCACTTGGAGACACTCTGTGCTGAACGTTAGAAATCTACCAGCTGAGTCACAGTGGCACTTCCAGTTTTTTGTTTATGTGGTGCTGAAGAATGGAATCCAGGGTTTCATACATGCTAGGCAAGCTTCATTTTCAGCCCAAGGTTTTATGTTTTGTTTTTTCAGTGTTGTTGATTCTAAGGTACTGTATGATGTTCTTTCATTTTCTTTGCTTTTTACCTCTTTTCTTCTTTTTCCCTTTAGTTTTATTCTCTGTAGTCACTGTGTTGAATTCGGGTACCCTGTGTCTTGTACATAGGTTTATGTGATTTGGAATGCAGAGGGTATAATAAAATGGTAAAAAAAAAACAAAGGAAAAAGGGTGAACCAATTAAACAGTGATACTTGGAAGACACTAAACGGAAATGAACTGAACAATCTGGGTGGAGAGGGGGCTGAGGGTAGGAAAACAGAGAAAATGAGGGAGGGGATAACAATATTCTTAAGAAATGTGTTCATTACTTATGTAACCCTATGCCAACTATATATTGACTTAACAAAAAAATTAACTTAAAAAATAATTTAGCTGGGTATGGTGGCTCACACTTGTAAATGTAGCTACTCAAGAGGCTGGGATCCAAGGATAGCAGTTCAAAGTCAGCCTGGGCACTGAAGTCCATGTGACTCTTATCTCCAATTAACCACCAGAAACCCAGAAGTGGCCCTATGGCTCAAGGGATAGGGCAGTAGTCTTGAGCTTAAAAGCTCAGTGACAAGACCCAGGTGCAGAATTGCAGTCCCATGACTTGAATGATGAATGGTACTAGCCAGGCTCTGTGCGCTCACACTTGGAATCCTATCTACACAGAATCAGGTTTGAATCCAGCCCAAACAAATTGCATGATATTCTGATTTACAGTTCATTACCAAAAATCTGGAAGTGGAGCTGTGGATAAAGTGGTAGAACACTAGCCTGAAGCAAAAAAAAACATTTAAGGACAGTTCCCAGGCCCTGGGTTCAAGTCCCAAGACTTGCATAAAACAAACAAAATGTGACGCTGAGTCGTCCATCATTTGGTGTTATAGTTCAATATTCTTGATATGCGTCTTAGAAATTAAGTCCCTAGCAAATACTCTCCCCTGAAATTCTGCTTCATAGCTGATTCATAGAATTTCAGCATCATTACTATCACCTTCCCGTTAGCACAGCAGTCTACTACTGAAAATTTGAACAAAACTTTTGAGTAATCCTAATTAATCTGTGTATCATCTGCACACACATCAAATCAGCAGCAGCTATGATCTACTATTATCTAAATGTATTTAATCCCTTCTTGAGTTAATGAGCCTTAAAGAGTAAAACATTTGAAATAGTTATGAAACTAACAGTCACCATTCTTCTACCTAATATTGTAATATAAGTTTATAAATGCAAGGACTATTCTGAAGTGTGCAGAAGATAGCTTCTAATTATAATATTCTCATGAAGTATAGTTTTTAAGAAACATGTTGTTTGCTTTGGGAAAGCAAAGGCAAGGAAAAATGATATAAGTAAGTTCCCTATTTATCAGAAGGAAAATACTATTGGGTTTAGATCAACTTCATTCATTCCGTGCTGATGAAACAAATATTTGCAATTCCTGAGGCCAATCACTTCATTGTGATGCACAATCAGCCAGCTTAGATCAATCTTCCAAAAAAGGAAAGGAACAAATGAGAAGCAATTAAGGTTTCCAAAATGAACCAGGTGGTGGTGGCAGCTCACACTTGTAACTGTATCTACTCAAGGCCTGAAATCCAAGGATCTGGACTAAGTCTGTCTGTTATGAAAATATTCCTGTCTGAAACATCATCTCTGTTATCACAGCCCAGCTGATACCCTCTGCCCAACAGGTTCCAAACACCAAAGTCCATCTCCTATCTGAAATACTAGCAAACGTACTCACACATTATTTCCTCCTTGGGAGATAGTTGAAACAAGTACCAAAAACATTTCCCTGGCTTCAGAGTGGAAGTGGAAATATATACTGACTAGAAGCCCATCTAGTAAATTACAGTCAATCATCGTTCCTCACATCTTGTTAGTTAAATTGAAAATGAGTGTTTGGATCAGAAGCGATGTGTATGAGCATACAGGTTGTAAAAGTACTGTAATCCTAGCTACTCAAAATAAGCTGAGACCTGAGGATTCCAGTTCAAAATCAGCCACGCAATAAATTCCATAAGATTTTTACCTCTAATTAACCAGCAAAAAACAGAGCGTTGAATTGTGCGTAAAATGCCACAGGCCTAAGCTTTGCATAAAAGTGGTTAGGGGTAGCATTCAGGATGCCCTCTCTCTCCACTCCTTTTTAACATAGTACTAGAATTCCTAGGCAGTGCAATAAGGCAAGAAGCAAGCATAAAGGGGATCCAAATGGAGAAGGAGGAAATAAAACTATCCCTCTTTGCAGATGACATGATTCTGTATTTAACAACTATATAGACCAAATAGATCTAACAGATATCTGCAAAATATTCCACCCAGTAACAACACAATATACGTTTTCCTCAGCATCACATGGAACATTTTCTAAAATAGACCACATCTTAGGCCATAAAACAAACCTGGACAGATTCAGAAACACTGAAATCATTTAATGCACACTCTCAGACCATAAAGGCATCAAATTGGATCGAAAACCCTGTAACTAATGGAGACTGAACAACACATTGTTGAATCAAAAACAATGGGTAATCGAAGAGATCAGAACAGATATCCAACTGTTTATGAAATTTAACAATAAGGAGCACACAAATATCAACTCCTTAGGGACACAACAAAGGCAGTACTCAGAGGAAAATTTATAGCACTGAGTGCCTACAACAGCAAGTTGGAAAAATGGCAAACCAACTAGTTAATGTTTCACCTTAACCTCCTGGAAAAAGAGCAACAAACCAACCCTAAACCCATTAGGAGAAAGCAAATTATTAAAATCAAAGCAGAATTAAATGATTTGGAATAAAAAAATCTATAGAAAGAATCAACAAAACAAGGAGTTGGTTCTTTGAAAGAATTAACAAAACTGACAAGCCCTTAGCAAATCTTACCAAAAAAAGGAGAGAGCATATCGAAATAAACAAAATCGCAGATGAAAATGGTAATATCATGACAGAAATTACCAAGATCCAGAATATCATGAGGGAATACTTTTCAAAACTTTACGCCAACAAATTTGAGAATCTAGTAGAAATGGATGAATTCCTAGACAATATTAACATACCCACACTGAACCAAGAAGAGCTAACCCAACTCAACAGGCCTATTTCAAGCTCTGAAATAGAAATGGAAATTAGACAACTTCCACTTAAAAAGAGCCCAGGGCAGGATGGATTCACAGCTGAATTCTATAAGGTCTTTAAAGCAGAGCTCACACCAATACACCTCAAGCTCTTCAACGAAATTGAAAATGAAGGTTCTTTACCAAACTCATTCTGTGAAGCCAGTATATCCCTCATCCCCAAACCAGACAGAGATTCATCAAAGAAAGAGAACTATAGACCCATTTCTTTGATGAACATCGATGCAAAACTTCTCAACAAAATACTGGCCAACCGTCTACAACAACTCATCAAAAAAATTATACACTATGATCAAACTGGATTCATCACAGGGAGGCAAAGCTGGTTCAACATACACAAAGCAATTAATATAATGCAACACATCAACAGGAGCAAGGACAAAAATCACATGATTGTCTCAATAGATGCAGAAAAGGCATTTGACAAGATCCAAAACCCCTTTATGTTAAAAGATGTGGAGAAACTAGGAATCCATGGAACATTTCTCAATGTAATAAAGGCTGTGTATGAGAAACCCACTGCTAGTATTATACTTAATGGTGAAAATCTAAAGCCATTCCATCTATAATCAGGAACAAGACAAGGATGCCCACTCTCTCCACTCCTTTTTAACATAGTACAAGAATTCTTAGGCAGTGCAATAAGGCAAGAAGCAAGCATAAAGGTGATCAAAGTAGGGAAAGAGGAAATAAAACTATCCCTCTTTGCAGATGACATGATTCTGTATTTAAAGAATCCTATAGACTCTAGTCCCAAGCTCCTTGAGCTGATTCAAAGCTTTGGAAGGGTAGCAGGCCATAAAATCAACCCACACAAATCAACTGCCTTCCTTTACGCCAACACTGAGAGGAACGTGGCAATAATCAGGAAAGAAACTCGTTTCACAATAGCCTCAAAGAAAATGAAGTACCTAGGACTTAGCTTAACTAAGAATGTAAAGGACCGTTTAGATGAAAACTTTAAAAATCTAAAAAAAGAAATTAAAGCAGAACTAAGGAAATGGAAAAGCCTCCCATGCTCCTGGATTGGAAGAATCAACATTGTCAAAATGACAATCTTGCCAAGGGCTATCTACTAATTCAATGCAATACCCATCAACATCCCAATGTCATTCTTTAAAGAAATAGAAGAGGCAATTCAGAATTTCATATGGAATAATAACAGACCCCGCAGAGCAAAAACACTTCTTAGCAGAAAGAACAGCGCTGTAGGAATTTCAATTCCAAACTTTAGACTCTATTACAGAGCAATAATTCTCGAAACAGCTTGGTACTGGCACAAGAACAGGCCTGAGGTCCAATGGAATAGAACTGCGGACCCTGATATTAAACCACATACCTATGGCCAAACATAGAATGGAAGAAAGATAGCGTCTTCAACAAGTTGTGCTGGCAGAACTGGTTAAGCACCTGCAGAAAACTAAATTTGGATCCTTCTTTGTCACCTTGCACTGGAATTAACTCCAAATGGATCAAAGACCTGGAGGTAAAAGCTGACACACTAAAAAGTTTACAGGAAGGAATAGGAGATACACTAGGCCTCCATGGCACAGGTCGAAACTTTCTTAATAAGGACCAAGAATTACAACAAATCAGAGAAAGGCTGGAAAAGTGGGACTGCATTAAACTGCAGAGCTTTTGTATGGCAACGGATATAGCTAGTAAACTAATCAGGAAGCCTACAGAGTAGGAGAAGATCTTCACCAACCAAAAAACGGACAAAGGCCTCATATCTAAATATATCAACAACTCTAAAAATTAAATCACTCCAAAACTAACCTCCAAACTAACACCCATCCCATTAAAAATGGGCCAAAGACTTAAAGAGAGTCTTCTCTGAAGAAGAAAAAAAATTGCCTATAGACACATGAAGAAATTCTCAACATCTCTGGTCATAAAAGAAATGCAAATCAAAACAACTCTAAGATTCCACCTCATTCCAGTTAGAATGGCCAGGTTCTGGAAAACGAATGACAACAGATGCTGGAGGGGATGTGGCCAGGAGGGATCATTACTACACTGTTTGTGGGAGTGCAAACTCATTCAACCACTATGGAAAGCAGTGTGGCACTGCCTCAAAAGGCTAAACATAGAACTCCCCTATGACCCAGCAATTCCACTACTTGGCATTTACCCAAAAATCCAAAAACAAGGGCATACTTAACCCACTAGCACAACAATGTTCATTGCAGCACTATTCACCATAGCAAAGATATGGAACCAACCCAGATGTCCCTCAGTTGATGAGTGGATCAATAAGTTGTGGTATTTGTACACAATGGAATTCTATGCTGCTGTCAGAAAGAATGACATCGCCCCATTTGTTAGGAAATGGAAAGACTTAGAACAAATCATATTAAGTGAAGTAAGCCAGACTCAAAGGAACTTAGGCTCAGTGGTTTCCCTCATTCTTCATAATCAGTAGAAACCTTGGGCTCTACTAGCAGACATTTGCAATAGAGAAAAAGGCCATATATAAGGCCATATAATGTGAAGCTAAATGAAAGGACCTCCAGGATATTGAAACAAAAGCCACATAATGAATGATTGTTGTCCTTAATGTACTATGTTTTCTCTCATCTCGTTTGCTGTCCCTTGGTTATCCCATATTTGTAAAGTATCTCACTTTGTTATCTGTTATATTGAATTTATTTGTATTTGGATATTTGAAATTTGATAGGGAAGGGGGGAAAACCAAGACGGGTGGGGGGTGTGGGGTTGGAGGGAAATGGGTACCAAGACATGTGAATGGGTATCAATGTATGTGAATTAATGCACCTTCTATCTGGCAAATATCATCTAACCCTTTTACTAATTACAATAAAAAATTTAAAAAACAGAAAGTTGTAGTGTGTGGGGAGGATGATGGGGTCAAATACATTTCTTCTTAGAAATATACCTCATCTGGTTGCCCTGGATTTCCTGGCCTTCTTCTTAGAGAAAGGCCTGTTATACTGGATTTGTGGCTTGGCAATGATCTAGCATGTACATCTTCGAGTAAGACATCCACAACTTCCATGCCTGAGACTCGAGTTTCCTGACCTTTGGCAACAGCACAGGAACATCTTTCTTCCTCCTGAGCCAAAGGCCAAGTGAGCTGGCTTGAGCTGGTTGTTAGTTACAGTGGCTTGGTTACCAGGGTTCCATATTCTGTTCCATTGTGAGGGAGGCAGGGTCACCTTTCAGGGCCCAATGACCAAAGATCCTTGCTCAGAGAAGACCTCACCAAAGACATACTGGAGGCTGAATCTCTCCTCCAATCTCACAATATACATGTGGATGTAGTAAACAGCACACCTTATTTGTCCAATCCCAATATCTTCCACTAGGCCCAACTACCAGTCTGGTCTCAGACTCAAGGAGCCTTTATTAGGTTAGATCCAGACTTAAGGGTCAATATTGCCCTCATCCTATACAAAACATTTGCTTCACAGTGCCTTCTCTGCCTGTATTTTGCCCCTTGTCGAATTTTTTTTTGTTTTTGCTAGTCTTGGGACTTGACCTCAGAGTGTGAACATGGTTCTTGGGCTTTCTTTAGGCTTTAGCTGTCCCACCGAGCCACAGCACCACTTGCAGCGTTTTCTATGTATGTGGTAATGAGGAATCAAACCTGAGTCTTTTTGCGTGGTAGCCAAGGACTCTACCACTAGGTCAAACACACAGGGCATCTTGCACATATTTTTGACGTCAATCTACTAGGATATTATTAGGTTTCTGTATCCTAATCAATTTTTTATTGATGATTTGCTTTGCTGTCATGTGTAAAAAATGCAAGAGGGAAAAACACAGAAGAATTAGTGAAATTTAAAAAAAAGCATTACAGACATAGATAAGTGTTCATTCTTTGTAGGAGAAAGGATATTTTGATATGATGATGATCACTTTATAATTACTATGTCAGCGTTGAGAGTTTGGCATAGTGGTAGAGTGCTTGCCTAGCATCCATGAAGATCTGGGATTGATTGCTCAGTATCACATAGATAGAAAATCTAGATGTGGCACTGTGGCTCAAGTGGCAGAGGGCTAGACTTGAGAAAACCCGAGGACAGTGCTCAGGCCCTGAATTCAAGCCCCAAAACTGGTAGAAAATAAAAGAAAATCAAAATGCTTTTTACGAGCTAATTCACTCACAGCATTTGCTTCTGAAATCTTCGCTTCTGCATCTTGTGAAATACCCCTTTCCCTCAACGTAGACAAGAAAAACAGATCCATCCCATGGTTCACTGTGAGGCCACTGGTTAGGCTAAGAGCTAGACGTGCAGCAACACATGAGTTTTATTCTAATAATTTCCAAACTTTGTACTCAAATATGCTACCTACTTACCAACTTATTTCAGTTATCCTTATTCTATACCTTTTCTTCTTTACTACAATATTCTTACACTCCTACGTTAATCCTCTTGTACCTCCCCTGAACTCTCTCATTCTTTTTTTCTATCTCTGGACCTCTGCTCGTCTTTCAACCCTTATACTGCACGGATCTACACTTGATGGCTGTTGAGCAATATTGTATATGTAGGTGGTTAATTATTCTCTAGGCTCAGAGGGACTTAAAGACAATAGAGATTGGATTGAGAGGCTTATTGCTTTGGGTATAAATCGCTTATCAGTGGTTGTATTAGACTGGTCTGTAAGTGCACAAAAAGAAAGAGTGATAATACCAATCAAAACTTGTGAACATCTAGTGTCTGCCAGCTACAGAGGTCTAGGTTGGTTATATCTGAAAAACTATAATCGTATTTAGTAGTAATCTTGCTCCCATTGTCAAATGGGCAGAACAAGAAACTCAAGAAAAATTTCAAATCAAGAAACAACATCCCCCACACAATGTAAACAGACAATGGAACAGTCACTGGCAAACCTAGAGGAGAGTCTTCCAAGTGCTACACAAATGCAATTGATAAACATCCTTAATGGAAAATGTGAAAATATAAAGAAAGAGATAATAGAGGAAGACATAGCTGAACAAGAGGAAAGCATAAACAAAGTGATAAGTGAAAAAGAAGAAGCCATAAAGGAGGCCATAATAAAGGTTTTTCAAAGAAAGATGGATGAATTCATAGAATCCATAAATAAAAACGTGACCAAACTCCAGCAAATGTCCAAATATAATAAAGCTACTGAGCTAACCACTCAAAAGGAAATCAAGGAGATAAAGAAATCCATACATGATCTAAAACAAGAGATGGAAGGCATCAAAAATGAGCAATTAGAAGCAAGGGAGATGAAAAATAAAGTAGATAGTTTTGATAGCAGGTTAGACAATGCAGAGGAGAGAATTTCCGGGGCTGAAGATAATTTAGTTATTATAGAGAATGAACAGAAACTGAGTCAATCCAAATCTAGGAAATATGAGAGAGCGCTTCAGGAGTTCCAAGATACAATTAGGAAGCCTAATTTAAGGCTAGTTGGTATTGAGGAGGGCGTGGAGAAAGAGGTCAATGGTATTGGAAATATACTTCAGGGAATCATCTCAGAGAATTTCCCAAATATCCAGAAGGGCAGGCCCATCCAGATACGAGAAGCTTTTAGAACCCCAAACAGACCTGACCAGAAAAGAACATCCCACCGCCACAATGTGATCCGAACTGGATCAATAGAAACGAAAGGAAAGATCCTAAAGGTAGCCAGTGAAAAGGGATCAGCAACATACAAAGGCAAACCAATCAGAATAACCCCAGATTTCTCAGCAGAGACCATGCAAGCACGAAGTGACTGGAAGCATATATGTCATGCCCTTATATCAAATAACTACCAACCAAGAATACTGTAGCCAGCTAAGCTCTCATTCATAACTGAGGGAAAAATAAAAACATTCCATTCCAGGGAAAAGCTGCAACAATATGTCGAAACAAAACCAACACTACAGAGAATTCTCAAAGATGCTCTATACATAGAAAACCAAGATAAATGCAACATAGGGAAAGAAATGGCACCTAAACAGCATACCATCTATGGACCACAAGAACTGTCAAGACACAGGCCCTAGTAAAAGCTTTTAAAAATGGTAGGAACTAATAAATATCTCTCAATCCTAACTCTCAATATCAATGGACTTAACTCTCCAATTAAACGGCATAGGCTGCCTAGTTGGATCAAAAAGCAAGAGCCATCGTTCTGCTGTCTTCAAGAGACACATCTTACCCAAAAACAATCATCTTTTGAGAGTGAGAGGTTGGAATAAACTCTATCAAGCTAACTGCCCCCATAAACAGGCTGGAGTTGCCATCCTCATATCAGATACAATAGACTTCAAACTAAAAATAGTTAGAAAAGACAAAGAAGGTTACTACATACTACTAAAGGGATCTCTCCTCCAGAAAGACATAACGATCCTAAATATTTACACACCCTTTTGAAGATTCTCAAAAGATTGAAGATTCTGCCAGTGTAAGTTAGATTCCGGCATTGATATTAAATAATGCAATGAGTAGGGATTTATATTTGAAATATCACTGTTGACAAAATCTAACACACATTTGCTTAGTATTTGCTTTTGATTTCACAAGAAGTTCAGTACAAGCTAACATGCGTGGCATATATCGACTGGGAGAAATAATTCAGAATATGTGACTCATTTGAACAGGAGTCAGTGAAAAGATACAAAAGCAGGATACCCATATTGTGATAATTTGTATCTTTTGCATATTTTGTGTTTGTTATTAGTTCCATTTGTGGTGTACATTTCTAGGTAAAAACTTTTAAAATGTTTCCATACAATTTGTTATTTCAACAGCAAAAAAAGACATTTATATGCCTGATAAAATTCATAGAATCCAAATTTTTCCATATTATTTTTTGTTTTTTCTTTTTTTTTGGTGGGTCATAGATCTTGAACTCAGCTTGGGCACTATCCCTGAGCTCTTCAGCTCCAGGCTACCACCTTACCCTGGAGCCAAGCCCCACTTCCCATTTTCTAAAGGTAAATTGGAGATAAGTGTCTCAGGTCTTTTTGTGCCAGGATGGCTTTAAACCTTGATCCTCAGATCTCAGCCTCCTGAGTATCTAGGATTATAGAAGTGAGCCACCACCCCATCATGCTCAGCTTTCTGGTTTTTTTTAAACAAGCCCTTTGGCTGGAACTCGGTCTGAGCACTGTCCTTCAGCTTTCCTCAAGCCTAGTGATCTTCTACTTGAGCCACAGCACTACTTCTGGTTTTTTCTGTGTATGTGGTACTGCAGAATTGAACCTTCGTCTTCATACAAGCACTCTACAACTATGCCAAACTCCCAGCCCCTCCACATTAGTTTTTATGATAGATCTTTCCATGCATCTAGGATGGCTAGAAATCCTTCTTGAGTTTCCCAAGATCAGGGAGTATAGGTGTGTCCCATCCTGTGTGGCTACATAACCATTGTTTAGGGTACAGTTCTCTCTTCATTCTACCCATCTAGAGCAATTTTCATCTTCCATGTATAATCATTAAACATTCAGCTCCTGTTCCTCTCTACTCCATTCTCTGGAACCATCGTGCTTTTTGGCTCTAAGGGTTTGTTGATCCTTGGAAGCTCTGGAAGGGAAAACATACCCTAGCTCGTCCTTTATGACTGCTGTATTTTTAGTTTACTGTAATCAAGATTCATCTGTAAAATATAGTAAAATGTTCTTCCTTTTCAATGCATTGTTTTGCATATTTCTATCTTTTGATTATTATTAATAGTTGTGAATGGATTCTCCACATATTTGTTCTAGTCTCTGCTTTCTCTTCCATTAGGTACAAATCTAGAAATAGAAGTGTTGGACCATATTTCTATGTACTTCTATATTTAGCACTTTTTTAGCACTCTCCACGCAATTTTTGATTGCTTTATATTCCTTACAGGATTATTCCAAAGTTCTACTTCTTCTCACTACCTTCCCAGTAATAGACTTTGAAAGTTGTTTTATTGTATGCGTGTGTGTGTGTGGATCTTTTTGTTTAAAACTATATTTATATTAACATATTTAAAGTAATGATTTCATTGTAATTTTAATTTTTCTCATGACTGTTAATGTTGAACTTCTTTCTACATTTTGAACTACAATTTCTATATATTCTTTTTAGAAAATCCTCTCCAATCTCCAATTTTTTTCCCTTTTTTTGTGGGGTAGTGGGGAAAGTCATGGGGCTTGGACCTTGGGCCGTGAGCTCTTTAGTTTAAGGCTATTGTCCTACCCTGAGTATTGCCCCTCAGTTCTTCTGCTCACAGCTCCCTACCCCTCTTCCCATTATATACAGAACAAAGGTCATCCTCAGTCTTTTTGAAAAAGTAAAACATACAGTAAATTTGTAGTATAAAACAGCAAGAAATAAATTTCTTGCCAGGTGCAGTGACTTCTACCTGTAATCCTAGCTACTCAGATATCAGGCTGATATCTAAAGATTTGGTTCAGCCAGCCTGTGCATTAGAAAGTCTATGAGACTCTCATCTACAGTTAACCACTAGAATATGGGAAATGGCACTGTGGCTTCATCAGTAGGGTGATAGCCTTTAGTTGAAGAGCTCAGGAACAGTGCCCAGGCCCAGAGTTCAAGCCGTACAAATCCCCCAGGCAAAAAAAAGAAAAAAAAAGTTTCTTCCCCAAGTGATTATTATGCCAGACATAGAACATTAACATTCTGGGTGTACTTCATAGTATTATTACTTGATACCCTAAGATTTTGCAATATTCTCACAGTACCAGCATATGTCATCATATAATGTAGTTCCTTTTCAATGGAATAATTCCATTTATAACCTAAATCTACTCCCTCGACTTATTTTTGTCGATACCACAATTGCTCTCCCATGATATGCCACAAGCCATTAAACATTTTATGGTGGGTAATTGGAAAGGAGTCTCATGGAATTTTGTGCCAGGCTGGCTTTGAACCATGGTCCTCAGATCTCAGTCTTCTGAGTAGCTAGGATGTCAGGCGTGAGCCACCAACACCTGGCTTGCCTTTTTATTTTTTTGTGGATCTTGGGACTTGAAGTCTGGGCCTAGGCACCATCCCTAAGCTTTTCAGGTCAATATTTCATGTAAGTCTAAACATTTAAGTAAAGGAATACAATTCCAACAAAAAAAGAATAAAATTCCAGACATTGTGTGTTTATAACTCAGTGCTAATTACTTGATGAAAATGTGCCATTCCAGAAGCTGGTGTCATTTGATGATGTAGCTGTGGATTTCAGCTGGGAGGAGTGGCAGAATCTGGACAATGCTCAGAGGACCCTGTACAGAGATGTAATGCTGGAGACCTACAGCAACCTGGTGTACTTAGGTGAGCAAAAGTCAAATTCACTTGCAAGGTCAAGTGCCTTGTTATTTTGCAGTTACGTGAATGTTTATCAAACTTTCAATACTATTTAAATGAAAGATTCCAGGCCCTGAGAATTATCATTACTTTCTAAAGAAAACCTAAGGTAATTTTGTACTCATTCTTCAGGATACATTCAGGATACTTTGACAACAGTTCTAAATTATGTTTCCTCTAATGGAGATGACATTCCAAACTTACACAGTAATTGTAAGTGGATAAACCATCCAGAATAGAATATATATCATTATTGGAAATAGGATCTACAAATCACTAAACAGTGAGTTTATAATGGAAACCTGGCACTAGGTGCAATGTTTCATGCCTGTAATCTTAAAATATTCAGGAGGAAGAAATCTAAGAATTCTAATTTGAAGCCAGCAATGGCATAAAAATTGCCATGAAACTCTATAACTCCAAGTAAGCCCTCAAAAATGTTAGTGGAGTGTCAAGAGTTTGACTTTGTTGTTGAGTGCTTGCCTAGCATGCATGAAGACCTATGCATGTAAGTGGAGCTGGGACTCAAACTGGTATTTTTCTAGCCTTGAGCAAGACAGCTAAGTTTATGCCATAGAAAATGAATCCAGAGCTGGGGAAGAGTCAACCATGGAGCCAGTGAGAAATGAGAAAAAAGATTTAATACATAACATGTGAGTAGGATGTCTGCGAACTTAAACAATGATGACACAGCATAAGCAATAATTCTCTACTGTTTCTAATTTACAGGGCCCTGTGTTCCCAAACCTGTATTAATTGACAAGCTAGAGCACTGTGCAGAACTCTGGATAGGAAATTCCTCTGACAAGAATATCACAGGTGAGTGAATGCATCTTCATATTGATGTTGGAGCCTGAGCCCCATTGGTAAGTTCATGTTGTGATGTACTGAGCAATAATATTCTTAGTTACCCTAAATCCTGTGTGGAACCTATGGAATTCTTTGTGAATGAATCAAGAATCATTTTCTTTCCACAAGCCTATGATTGGTCTCAGGGCCTGAGCATGGTCCTTGGGTTTTCTCAAGGCTAGCTCTCTACTTCTTGAGTCATAGCGCCACTTCTGGCTTTTTCTTTGTATGTAGTACCAAGGAACTGAACCAGGTCTTTGTGCATGCTAGCCCAAAACCCCGGCACCAAGAATCATAGGGTGATATGATGAATTCTATGTGGCAGTAGAGTTAAAGTTAGATTTCTCTGTAGAAATCACTTTGAAACAAAATAAAATGAGAAAGCCATGAGCCCGTGGCTCATGCCTGTAATCCTAGCTATTTAGGAGGCTGAGATCTGAGGATCAAGGTTCAAAGACTGACCTATCACAAAAACACCTTAGACTCTTCTCTCCAATGAACCAATAGAAAATGAGAAGTGGGGTTGAGGCTAAAGACATAGGGCAGTAGCCTTGCGCTGAAGAGCTCTGGAAGGACAGCCAGGTCTAGAATTCAAGTCCCATGACCACAAAACAAGAAAGAAAGAAAGAAAGAAAGAAAGAAAGAAAGAAAGAAAGAAAGAAAGAAAGAAAGATATTTCATTTGTTTAAAACTAAGACTATAAATGATTGAGCAAACAAGGAATAAGTCAGGGCATTATTCTCTGATAAGGATAATATCTTTATGCTGGTAGGAAGAGACTGGTATTCAGAACCAGACCTTTCCACCAGAAATTGAGCCTAGTGGTAGAGTGCTTGCCTAGCATGCACAAGGCAGAGGTTTGATTCCTTATTACCACATACATAGAAAAAGCCAGAAGTAATGACTTCATTGGTAGGGTACTAGTCTTGAGAAAAGCCAAGCACAGTGGTTAGGTCCTAAGTTCAAACCCAGGAATGGAAGGAAAAAAAAACAACAAAGTTTCAATCAACATAAGAAAATTAACTAGACAATGAGCTGGGGATTTTCTGGTCTTCCATGGTTCTGAGGGACAGGAGTGTTAGAAAAGGAATTTTTATAAGACTTCAAATGGAAAGAAACAAATTTCAAAATTCCCACAAATACCTAAATTGAGACTTTAGTGAGAAGTTGTAACTGAAGGGATATAGGTGTAAGTCCTTACTCTCAAGAATCGTTCTTGCTTGGATCAAAGGCAAACAGACATATAAACCAAACTTGTGGCCGCTGAATCTAGAAAAAATTCGTGTTCCTCACTTAATGGTTAATAAGCAAACAGCATTGAAACTGGGTAAGGTAATCCTATCTGCTACTCAGGACCTGAGACTCTTATCTGTAGTTAACTCTAGAAAATAGTATGTGGGGCTGTAGCTCAAGGATAGGGGTTATAGTCTTCTGCTGAAGTGTTCAGGGACAGGACCGAGGCCTATGAACTACAAAAAAAAGAAAAGAAAAGAGAAGAAAGTTTTAAAAAGATGCAAAACAGCACAGTATTTAGATTATTTCTCAAAAATAAAAGAAAGGCAGCTATTCCTCAATGTATAAACAAAACAGTATTTGAAAAAAAACAGCTGCAGGTATATTATAGGTAGTACTCAGCTTAAAACTGTAGCAATACATAGATGGGTAATTTCAATAAATATTTCCTGTGATATAAAAAGAGAACTAAAACACAGAAAAACATTATTGGTCATTGTAAAATATCATTTTCTTAATATGTTAGGGAGAAAAGCATATATTTCTCACAAATCAATTTCCACTTTTATATTTTAAAATATCTAACACTTAGGATGGGAAAGTAAAGTCATTACCTTTACAGTAAGGAATATTTGTATCTCATGTATGTTTGTGTCTTTTTTTCTATGACTCATTTTAGATGTCCAGGTAATGGAAAATGTGTTCAAGACCTGCCAGGAAAGTCCACATGAATGTCTTTGTGAAGTAGCAGTTGCAAGTAGTATCGAAGTGGAGGAAAACGTGAGATTAGCAACAACTTTAAATTTGAGCTCTACACATAATCCAGAGCTGATTAGTAATAACGGTAACAACTTAGGGGTGAGGACTGAGGAGTTCATTAAGTGTCAGAACATGCTTCTGTCTCCTAAGCCTGATGAGATGCATGCTGCATATAGATCTCGTATGTCTCCTGTTCTTAAAAAATCCATCGGATATTCAGAGCATTTTATTCATGATTGTGACAGTCCAAAAGATCTGCAGTATCATAATTCTGTTCTCCCTGCCCAAGAAATTCTTCAGGGAGGGAGGAAAACTGCTAAATGTACTGTGTGATGAAACATATTGTACTTAACACCGACCATCACTACACATCTGAAAATGTACACAGGAGAGACTCCTCATACATGTAGTGAATGTGAGAAATCTTTCAGTAATGAAATACGCCTTACAATACCTCAGAGCAAATATCCTGAGATATGTGATGCGTACATCAAGTGTGAAAATTAATTTCTGAGAAGTCAGACCTGACGCTCCAACCTCGATCTCCAAGAGAAGACAAACCTTATGAATATGAGGAACGTAAAAAAATTTCTGCCCAGAATTCAGCTCTCAGCACACATCAGAGATCTCACACAGAAGAGAAATCTTATGAATGGGATAAATGTGGGAAGACTTTTAGACTGAAATCATACCTCACTTTGCACCAGAGAAGACACACAGAAGAGAAACCTTATGAATGTAACAAATGTGAAAAGTCTTTCACCCAGAAGATACACCTTCGAGTTCATCAAATAACACACACAGGAGAGAGAAATCTTATAAGTGTAATGAATGTGGAAAGTCTTTCCAAGGGAAGGGAAAACTTCGTGTTCATCAGAGAATACACACAGGAGTGAAACCTTATGAATGTAACCAATGTGTAAAGTCTTTCCGACAGAAATCTTCCCTCAAATTGCATCAAAGAACACACACAGGAGAGAAACCTTATGTGTGCAACAAATGTGGAAAGACCTTCAAGTGGAAGTCATAACTTGATGGGCATAATAAAACACACAGAGGAGAGAAAACTTATGCATGTAGTGAATGCGGAAAGTCTTTCAAATGGAAGGTAAAACTCCATGTTCATCAGAGAATATACTCAGGAGAAACACCTTATGAGTGTAACATATGTGGAAAGTCCTTCACACAGAAGCCAAACCTCAACATGCGTAAGACAATTCAAACAGGAGAAAAACCTTATGAATGTAACCGATGTGGAATGTCTTTCAAATGGAAGTCTTCCCTCAAATTGCATCAGAGAACACACACAGGAGAGAAACAAATGTGGTAAGACCTTCAGATGGAAGTCACATTACAGGAGGCATATCAGAATTCACACATATTAGAAACCCTAGGAATATAACCAAAGTTGAAAGCCTTTCGTGCAGTATTCACCCTTCAGGAAGCGTAAGAGAGTTCACACATATGAGAAGCCTTAGCAATGTAATAAATAGGAAAGACTTTAGTCTGTGGAAGAAAACTCAGCTTGTGTCACAGAACCAACCCAAGATAAAACCCTTAATGAAGTAGCAAATGTTCAGTCTTTTCCCCAGAAGGCACAAGTCAAGATTTATCACTAAACACCCACAGGATAGAATCCTATGAATAAAATGAAAGGGAAATTTTTTTGAAGAAGTCATAGTTCAGTTTGCATGATACCACACAGACACAGGATAAAAATCGTATGAATATAAGAATATGAAAAATCCATCATGAACGCATGACTAAGTATAAAATGCACATAGGAGAGAAAAACCTTATGAATATTACAAATGTGGAAAGTGTTTGACCTGGAAGGCATACTTCTGTGTTCATCACAAACCTGATTCCCATAGAAGAAAAGAAAACTAATGAATAGAACAAATGTGCAATGACTTTTAATCAGAAGTCAGTCTTCAGTACATTTCACAACATACACAATAGAGAAATTCTGAGTAATGAAAAACATTTAGCTATATATAGAATCTCTGTATATGGGAGCATTAAGGTAAGTCTTCTAAACAAAGTCAACCTTCAGCAAGCATTAAGAGCACTCACAGAAAAAATAATAGCATGTAGGAAAACCTTTGTCAGGAACCTCTAAAAGCTGACTGTGTGGCTTAGTGGTAGATTGCTAACCTATCAAGGATGAAGGTCTGGGTTAGATTCCTCAATACTATGTGAAAAGAGCAAGCCAGAAGCAGCACTGTTGTTCAAATGGTAGAGTGCTAACCTTGAGCAAAAGTACCTCAGGCCCTGAGTTCAAGCCTAAGGATTGGAGAAGAGAGAGAGAGAGAGAGAGAGAGAGAGAGAGAGAGAGAGAGAGAGAGAGAGAGAGAGAGAGAGACAGAGAGAGAGACAGAGACAGAGAGAGAGAGACAGAGAGAGAGAGAGAAAGAGAGAAAAGAGAGAGAAACAGGAACTTCTAAATTTTACAGAGATAGAGAAGGAGAGAGAGAAGGAGACAGAAACTAATTTCTAAACTTTACAGTCTTTCTATTTCCTTACAAATTCGTCTATGTCATTCTTTCTGACAGAAGCACAGAATTCCATTGTGTAAAAATACCATATTTGATCTACTCATCAACTGACGGGCATCTGGGTTGGTTCCATACCTTTGTTATAGTAAATAGTGCTGTGATAAATGTTATTGTTCTAGTGAATTTAGTGTGTCCTATCTGGACGATTGGCAAGTAGTGAAATTGCTGGATCACAGGGGAGCTCTATGTTTAGTCTTTTTGGGATACTGCCATAGTGCTTTCCATAGTGGTTGAACGAGTTTGCAATCCCACCAGCAGTGTAGTAGTGATCCCCCCTGGCCACATCCCCTCCAGTATACGTTATTAGATTTCTGGATCTTGTCCATTCTAACTGGAGTGAGGAGGAAAAGGGAAAGAGGAACTGAAACTTTCTCTCCTTACAGATGATATGATTCTGTATTTAAAGAACCCTATAGACTCTACTCTGAAGCTGCTTGAGCTGATATAAAACTTTGGTAAGGTAGCAGGCTATAAAATTAACCCTCAATGTCAACTCTCTTCCTATATGCCAACAAATGAGAGGAATGAGGCAAGAATCAGGATAGCAACTCATTTTGCTATCAAAGAAAATAAAATACCTAGGAATTAACTTAGAATGTAAAGCACATTTTTGATGGAACTATAAACCCTGGAGAAGGAAATTAACGCAGAACTGAGGAAATGCAAAAACCTATGCTCCTGGTTTGGAAGAAGTAATATTGTAAAAATGGCAATCTTGATAAGGACTATCTACAAATTCAGTGCAATATTCATCAATATCCCAATGTCATTCTTTAAAGAAACAGAAGAGGAAATCCAAAATTTCACTTGGAATAATAAAAGACCCCTTATAGTCTGTCTTCTGGCATGATACATAATGTTTAATCTCACCTTCTCCACCAAAATCTCACCTTTCTCATTGAGACATAGGTGGCCCTGTTTACTAGCAGCAAAGGCTCAAACGCGCAGTTTCAGGTGTCACCACTGCCTCTGTTACTGGGTAGATCCAACTCTGTCATCGATTCTGAGGTCTGCTCTGGGAGTCTTGGTCACAAGTTGTTCTGTGGCATCTGCTGCCAGCCTGTGCCTATTTGCTTCCTTTTCCTCCAGCAGCCTACAACAGGGAATGAAGTTCACTCGCGGATGCTCTCCTTCATATGCAGGGCAGGATGAGCCCAACCCTCCCTCATCTTCATCTTCCAATTTTTGGGAAAAAATATGCTGGCAGAAGTCCTCAGGTGTGGCGCATGGCTGATCCACACTTTTAATCCAGGCTGGTCAGGAGGCTGAGATCTGAGTATGGAAGTTCCAAGTCACCTAGAACAGGAAAGTCTGATAGATTCTTACTACCAAAAATAAAAACAGCTGGGAATGGAATTTGGGCTCAAGTGGTAAAGGGCTGGTCTTGAGTACAAATGCTTAGTGCCCAGGCCCTGAGTTCAGGCTCCAGCACTGCCAACAACCTCACTTTAGTGAGATTTTAGCTTTATCCATGTAGGCACATCTCACTGGAATCTTTGCTGGTAGAGATAGTCTTCATAATTTTGTCTCAAGGTAAAGGTCCTCCTGGGGTAGTAGACAAAAGGTGTCATGGAGAGAGGAGCCCCACTTGCTCCAGGTTTGAAGATGGCATAGGTCAAGCCAGCATGGAGTTGGCACATCAGTCTTTTTCCTAGCACCACCTACCAGTGAATGTCAAATGACATTGATTGTTGTGGGATTGTGTGATTGAAGTGCC
Source organism: Megascapheus bottae (assembly GCA_024803745.1). NCBI lineage: Eukaryota > Metazoa > Chordata > Mammalia > Rodentia > Geomyidae > Megascapheus > Megascapheus bottae. The sequence continues at coordinate 3,381,333 of JANJXV010000052.1, read as the reverse complement.
CCATTAAGGGCAGTGTTAGCACATCCAAACTTGGATACCAGGAATGCTGAAATCTCAAAGCTAAGATTTCTGTTGGCTACAGAAATGCTGGTGTGTCTGTTATTCACTAAAAGTTCAGGTGCAAAGATTCTGAAGCTTGATGCCATGTGTTTATTACATTTAGTAAAATTATTTTAATGCACTGTATAAGTTAAAACATTTGATAAGAGTCAGGGGTAGTGAAAACATTGTCCTTGAATTCAGGTGTCTGGCAGGGTAATGGGGGGGGGTGTTGGTGGCTGGGACTATGAAACTGGAGCTGCTATCAAACCATGGATCATGTTCCTCTTTGTCTGGGAGAAATGACTCCAAAGATGAAATTTGAATGGTGAGGAAAAGATGATGATGTACTCAGGAAATTTCTCCTAAACAAATGCTCATGTGGAAGTGGGATGGGGGCTGGGCATGTCTGAGGCAGAGCTTAAGGGGGCTTCTCATGGCGTTGAGAACGTTCCTTGCGACTTCAGGCATGCAGCAGGGTGCTTTAGATGACCATTGTGAGATGGACGGAATAAGACTGGAGACAAGATGAATACTGGGATCTTGCAATGCTCTTGCATGAGTGGCTGGTGGCTCACCTGAAAGAACTAGTTATGTCTAAAAAAGAAATCAGGAATTTATTTTGATTAGATAATACCTGTAATCCGAGGCATATTCAGGATCCTGATCTTAGTATTGTGGTTTAAAACCATCCCAGCAAAGGGAAAAATGTATGAGACTCATACTCCCAGTTTAGAGCAAGAACAAAGATTGAAGTAGAGCTGTGGCTCAAGAGCTAGAGTGCTACCTTTAGCAAAGAACAGCTAAGAAAAAGCTCCAGGTTTTGAGTTCAAGGCCAGGAATGAAAGAAGGAAGGTAAAAAAAGAGAACTATGTGAGAAGGGAAATATATAAAAGAAAAAGAGAAGGAAGTAGAAATTTAAAACTAGAGAATATTTAAAAGTCATCAGTCCTTCTAAGAAAAGTGTTGGAGTATGGGTTCTATATGTGGTGAACTGGAAGCCCAGCAGTGACTTGTTAACCAAAGAGTCACCATGATGAGCAAAGGATAGAAATCTGCATGAGCCTCTTAGCGGATGGAGTCACAGAAGAGAACCTCAGCTCCCATCCCATAGTTAGAAGTATATAGAGATGGGGAAGTTGGCATCACCTTGATGTCATTGTGTCCATGGAGACTGTAAGCCATGGCTCTGTGAAAGCACAATGTTCTGGTTACTGAGCTGAGAGGCTGAGGAGAGCCAAGTCCTGGCCATGAAGAAATCAGAGTGGCAGCAGAGCAACTCTGCTGCAGTGTGTGCCTGCTTGGCTGTTCTTATTCTGTGGTGGATCAGGCCGGAGCGGGTGATAGTAACTGTTTTGTGGTCACAAGCCCTTCACCAAGAGCTTCCTCTGGGATCCTCATAAGCTAGAGGGTGGCTGGTGGTGGGATGTGTGTGGGGTGGAAGTGACAGAGGGATGGACGCATGGCAAGGTGGGTGAAGAGATGAGAGGAATGTTGAGAGCCCAGTTCATTGGTTTCCATGGTTAATGGGTGGGAGGTAGAGAGGCATGATGGAGGAATGATGGAGGCAGGGGAAGGTGGTGACAGAGTGAGGCCATCTGTAGTGCCAGCCTGGCCATCATCTGAAGCCCATAGGCAGCTTCCTGATCCTTCACTTAGTCCTGCTCCTTGTGGAGGGAATGTCACGTGTACCCAGAGCTAGGGGTGGGGCAATGTTAGTAGCACCTGGAGAACCATTGGCCTCTACCTGGGTGAGGGGTGGTTATGGCTCCCATGCTGGGTGGCCTGATAGCTATGGAACAGATGTCTCCTTAGATACCACAGTCAGTGGCTGCTCTCCATCTAGGGTTAGGGCACCTGCTCAGCCATCAGGACACCCCATGCAGGACAGAGGCCTACAATTCAGATGGCAGCACAGGGGTGAAGATGATCTCACCGTAGCCCTAGTTACATGGCTGTCCCTGCATGCAGGACAGGATGAGCTGGGGGAAGATGTTCTCTGTGTTTTTCCACAGCCTATCCCGGCCTCTTCTTGTGTCTGATTAGACCAAGAGAGTACCAGGTTCCCTCTCATAGTCCTGGTTCTTTTTCTTTTACAGTCATGAGGCTTGAACTCAGGTCCTGGGTACTGTCCCTGAGCTCTTTTGCTCAAGGTTGATGCTCTACCATTTGAACCATAGTGCCATTTCCAGCTTTTCCTTTTCATGTGGATCTCTGATATGTCCAGTGCTGTGCCTGCAGGGAGGCACTCACCCCACAGACAGAGCCACCTCTGCCGTGACTGTGACTGCCCACAACCCTCACACCCACTCCTTGCACACCCCTCGACTCCAGTTTTAGCTCCTCTTGGACTGGGTGTCCAGCCTACCCCTTCCTACACTCACAAAGGGTCTACAATTGTCTTCCCAGGGTCCTTTCTTCTGCCAGCCAGAGTACAGACTGTGCACATCTTGACGATCACAGAGCTCAAAGCCAAAGGCTGAGATGCAGAAGGGGGTGACCCAGTAGCTGCACAGGGCCCATGGATCATCCTGTGCATCCCCCAGCCTGTGACTTCCCCTACCCCCTTGGCAGGGAAGCTCCATGCCCACATCCTGATCCCTCGTCCCCTCCAATTCCATTCTCCCTTTGATTTTGCAGACTGTCTACCATCAAGATCTAAAATTCTATTCATCACTTTATGTCCTTATCACTGATTTGCTACTTGGGCAGGATCTCCCCGTGCCTGGAGAGTGGGCATGTCATGTACTCTCTGTGGAGAAGTTGCCCCAGGAGAAGAAATATGCACTTCATGTGAGTGTTGGATAGGGCAGGAGGGCTCCCTAGGATCAGAAGCCACAGGAGGGGTGCAGATGGGGGAATGCTAGGGGCCCCAGGGGACAGTGGGAGTTAGGGCACAGTTGGTTCCTTCTGCAGGGTTGACACCGCTTCACAAACCCAACAGAATGAGGTTCACATTACAGATGTCAGAGACAGTGCAGATTGCCAATGGGCGCAGGGGTCACTGTCAATCCCAGATGCTGGCTGCATGCTGGGATGCACGCAGAGATGTTTTCAAGATCAGGTAATGAGGATGTTGCAGGGTGTAACCATTCTTTTCAGATGGCTCTCTAGCTCTCTTGAGCTTCATCTCTATCTTTGGCTTTTTCTTGGCAGTTAACTGGAAATGAGAGTTTCATGGACTTTCCTTTCTGGACTGGCTTCAAACAGAAGCTATGCACAGTTTTCAAACCATACCCTACTGAAGAAGGGAAGCTTGATCTGGTGCTTAACTGGGTTGCACTTTGGCTCCGTTTGCTATGCCTCACGGGAGGGGGCTCATCATTTGTAGACTAAGATCTCATGACCTTCAAAGCCAAATGCTACCTGAAAGTTCAGGGTCCCAGCCTATGTGTTGGGCAGGGGTGAATACATTCACTGTTATGCTGGGTCATCAACCCATGTTTTAAGCTGGAAGTAGGCAGTGCCACATTTGATAAGAACATCTGCCAGAGATTGTCACCTCATGAAAGCAGATTCTAAATTTGTATTCCATTTCCTGTGGTGGAGAAATCCCCTCCAACTTAGACAGGCTCACATCCACCTGCAGGTCACACTTCTAATGCACCCTTGAGTGTCCTCATGGTATTGGGATCTAAGTTTGTAGGGAATGCTGCTTTAGTCCATGAATTAGCTGGACAAGTGATGACAAACGTGTTGTGGATTAATATGAGAACAATTTAAGAAGCCCTGGAGGAGCATCAACCTGACCCTCTGTGGTGCTATAAATCTGATAGGATGTTCCAGACTGAGAAACAATCACCTGGCTTTGTGTTTGGCATCCAGACAAGTGAGTGCATGTCTTAGCTGTCAGCCAATACAGAGGAGGACATGAATAAGTGGGTGGAAAGCATCTGTCAGATCCCTGTCTGGGGGCAGGTGGAGAGAACATAGGAAGGTAGATACCATGGCTGTGGTGGGGCCAAAAAAAGGGTAAAAGAGGCAAAGGAACCAGGTGCTGGTAGCTCAAGACTGTCATCCTAGCTACTCAGGAGTTTGAGATCTGAGGATCACAATTCAAAGCCAGCCCAGGACAGAAACTCCATGAGACTCTTATCTGCAATAAACTACTGAATGCAAGAAGCTCAAGCTCAGTGACAGCATCCAGGCCTAGGGTTCAAAACCCAGGACTGGCAGAAAAAAGTATCAAAGGACAAGAAGCTGGCCAAAAGTTAGAGGGACTCTATCTTGACAAACAATACAATGGTAAGTTGTACTCAGAAGACTTGCACAAAATCTGGAAATGCCTGAGACCTATCTATGTATGTTTCCTGTTTGTCTAAATACATATGTTTATGCATTTATATATTAGTATAGAGAGACGGATCAATACATATGACTATACATACATACATAGCCAGACACTTATGGGTGGGTGGTATACTGTGTGAGAGTTTGTGTTTGTGTTTTGTGGATGGCTATCTCTGTTTAAGAAATATAGAAAATATGTCAATATCTTTAAAAAAACTTGAAAAAATATAGAGAGACATAAGCTCTTGAGGGAATCTGAAATGACAAGATTATTCACAGGCACGTTTATCCTTATGGATTCCTCAGCAAGTTTTAATTTTTTTCATTATTTTCTTTCTTTTTTTGAACCAGTGCTAAGGATTTCTCTCAGGGACCAGGTGCTGCCAATTACTAATTTTCTCATGGCTGCTACAAGAGGAACTGAGCCACAGTTCCACTTTTGCCTTATTTATTCGTGCTTAACTGAAGATAAAGATTTCTATCAGTGACTTTCTTTCAGGGGCTGGATTCTAACGAGAGTCCCCAGACCTCAGGCTTCTCTATAGCTACAATTAACAATATGAGAACCCAGCACTGGGTTCCAATGCACAGGGCAAGAAATTGAGTGAATCTCTCAACTCCAATTAGCTATAATAAGCTAGAAGTGAAAGACCAATACCTTTGAGGAAAAGATGCTGAGGGTTATCACACAGGCCCTATGAGTAAGCCCTTAACCCTGTACACATGTGTGCATGCACACATTGGCAGATACACACACATGCACACACACAATATTTCAGGCAATATTGTATTTTGAATTAATATCCAAAGATTGGACAACAATGATAGCAAGTAAAAAATCTGTTTTTCTTGTCTACATTGAGGGAAAGGGATAAGTCACAAGATGCAGAAGCGAAGAATTCAGAGGCAAATGCTGTGAGTGAATAACTTGTAAAAAGCACATTTCTTTTCTTTTCTTTTCTTTTGTTTTTTCTGCCATTCCTGGGGCTTGAACTCAGGGCCTGAGCACTGCTCTTGGCTTTTCCCAAGTCTAGCCCTCTGCCACTTGAGCCATATTGCCATATGGATTTTTATATCTGTGTGATATTAAGGACTCAAACCTAGATCTTCATGGATGCTAGGCAAGCACTCTACCACTGGGCCAAAGTCTAAACCCCGATTAAGTATTTATAAATAGTCATCATCTTCATATCAAAATATCCTTTCTACTACAAAGAATGAACACTTATCTATGTCTGTAAGACTTTTTTTTATGTCACCAATGCTTCTGTGATTTTCCCACTTGCATTTTTACGGATGACAGCACAGATATTCATCAGGAAGAAAAATAGATTAGGATACAGAAACCTAACAACGTCCTAGTAGATTGAAGTGAAAAATATGTGCAAGATGGCCTGGGTCTTTCGTCTATTTGTAGAGTGCTTGGCTAAAACACAAAAAGAGTCCGGTTTGATTCTGCAGTACCATATACATAGAAAACTCTGGAAGTGGTGCTGTGGCTTGGTGGGACAGCTATAGCCTAAAGAAAGCCTAAGAACAATGGTCAGGCTCTGAGGTCAAGTCCCAGGACTAGCAAAAAAAAATGTGCAAGAGGCAAAATGCAAGCTGAGAAGGCACTGTGAAGCAAAATGTCTTGTGAAGTCTAAGGGGAATAGTGACAGTTAAGTTTGGATCTTACATAAGAAAGGCTCCTTGAGCCTGAGACCAGGCTAGCACTTACGCCTAGTTAATGACTTGGGATTTGAACAAAAAGGTGTGCTGTTTACTACATCCATATGTGAGGTGGGAAGGGAGATTCAGCCTCCAGTATGTCTTTGGGGAGGTGTTCTGTGAGCAAGGAGCTTTGGTCATTGGGCCTTGAAAGGTGACCCTACCTCCCTCACAATGGAACAGAATATGGAACCCTGGTAACCAAGCCACTGTATGTGACAACCAGCTCAAGTCAGCTCCCTTGGCCTGTGGCTCAGGAGGAAGAAAGATGTTGCTGTGCTGTTGCCAAAGGTCAGGAGGCTCGGATCTCAGGCATGAGAGATATGGATGTCTCACTTGAACAAGTAGATGCTGGATCAGGGCCAAGACAAAATTCCAGTATATCAGGCATTTCTCTAGGAAGAAAGCCAGGAAACTCCAGGGAAACTCACATGAGGTATATTGAGAGGAAACCTATTTGAACCCATCATCCTGCCCACAAACTACAACCTTCTTGTGTGCTTTCAAGTGACTATACTGAGATTAGAGTGTGTCATTTCCAATCTACTCTATACCAACTCCTCAGTGTGAAGTGTAGTCCCATTCCTACGTTTGAAATATCCACTGTTTTGCCAATACAGTGTGATGGTAATTCAGCTCAGACTCTGAATGAGCCTTGTAACCTATGGATCCTGGAGGAAGACCTGTTGGAGATGCTGCTGACAAAGCTGATCCCTGCCTACCAGAAAGGAGATCTCTTTTATGTGGGAAACTTCCTGCACAATTTCAAATAGCGGAGGACAATGTAGTAGTTGCTGGAAATTCTCTTGAAAAAGTGAGTGTTCCCCCTCCAAACCCATGTTTGCTCACCACTCCTGGCCAAGTCTTGGAATACTTGGCTCCTGTCTGAGCCTGTTTGTTTCACTGGGGTGTTCACAGGGGAGCTAAGCATGATACAAGTGCACAAACTACTTTATTATGACTGGGACACCATGCCATTTCATTTCCCTCACAAGCTACTGGAGTCTCAACAGTGTGCTTACTGAGAAGTTGGATTTCAGGCATGAGTAAGTGGCTCCCAACTGCAGCCCTCACCTAGGGGACATCCTAGGAAATCCCATTTCCCAGTAAGAAATGAGGTGCCAGTACTAATGGCGGAGGCCTGTGAAATACTGGAGTCAGAGGAAAAGCTGGGGGCTGAATCACTTTTGAGCCATCAGGGAGGGATTGTGATAGCTTTGCCTGTTAGAACCTGAAAGCATTTACATTTTGGTGTGTGGTCCAGTGCTGCCACTTGAACCTGAACCCAGGTCTAAATGCCATCCGTTTGGTGTTCAAAAATTAGCACTGTACCATTTGAGTCATAGGTCAAGTTATGGCTTTTTGCTGCCTAATTGAAGACAAGTGCCTTTAGACTTTTACTGACTAGACTGGCTTTCCACTGTGATCTTCAGAGCTCAGCCTGCTGGGTGGCTAAGATTAGAGCAATGAGCATTTAGTTCTTTATGTAGAGCATTCACTTATTGATTTATTTAGAGCATTTACTTAGTTAATTTAAGGTGCGTTTACTTTGGACAGATGCATAGAGGCCTCTCTCAGAAGCTTCTGGAACTGGGGTGTAAAAGTCATCCTGTTCTCGAGTGTCTCTTACACCCCTCCCAGCACATAAGTGCACATCTCTGCAGGACAGCCACAGCATTAGAATCCTGCAAGAAAGGGGCTTTGGTAAAAGGCTCAGGATGGAGAGAGAAGGCTCTCACTTTCCTTGTACCGAATGTGCCCACAGCATCATGTGTTCCATCTATACGATGTGAATGGACTTCTACCCGAGTGATTTCTACGAGTTCAAGAACTGCCACACCCTGACACAACTCAAGCTCTATATGAGGCTCCACATGTCGGCTTTGGACCTGCTCTTCTAAACACAAACTTTTTGACCAGCTGGAGGAATATGTGACCAGTAAGACCAAGAAAAAGTAGAAGTCCTGGTGTGGGTGCCTCAGAACCTGTGAGTAGGAAGCCCATGTGGTCTAGATATTGGTTGGCCCTTACTTCTACAGAGCTTGGCAAAATGCCCTTTATGGGTTGTGTCAGCCAGGTAAAGTCTGTCCTCTGAAAGGACTCGGGAATAAGCACTCATTAGAAAGACCCTACACCTCCTCAGTGTTCAGTCCAAACTCCAGTTCTACAGGTTCCTCCATTAGATCCTCATGGAAGTTGAGTGACACTTCAACTTGCAGAGTCCACTCTGTCCACTCTGTACCTATTTCCATTCTTAGGTTTGGGTCATCGTGTAAGAGCTTATACTGAACTCCGGATGAAAAACCCACCAATGGAGCTGGTGACTGATGGAGACTGAGAATCATCACTGCACTCCAGAAACCATGGGCCTTCTGTAGAAATTACCAAACAGGTTTAGAGTCCTATGGATATACCTTTTGCTCTGAACCCCATGTGTGACACAGTTGAACCTGCAGATACTATGGAGGAAGAAAAAGAGCAGCCAGATTTCCTTCCGTTTCCTTTCACACTCCACCCAGAGTCAGTCCATCTGAGTCAGAGAACACTCCACTTATTGTGCAAGCTGAAGGGGCACACGCTGAGCTCATGGAAAATGAACCCATGGGAAGCAGCAAGTGTACTCTCAATACTGGATTCATTGGAGGAAAATGAATCCATCCTCACAGAATATCCAGACCCATCCATCTCACTAAAAGAGACTCAATCTCCATTCGACAAACCCAGAATCCATCCCCCTCTTAACTCAGGAAGGACATTCTGTTTCTCATGAGGAAGGAGACCCTTCTGAGGACTCGAAAGTAGAATTACTGTCTGAAGGCAACTTGGAGGCCAGTCTGGATTTAGAGCTTCCCTGTCCCCTTCCTAAAAAGACGTCTCTTTATCTTGCTCTCATGATTCTTGTCAAGTATTCATTGTATTTACTTTGCTAACTATTAAACTCTCATTGTTAATATTATGGTGTGCAGTTCTTCAGTGCTTATTATACTGTGTTTTATTTTCCACTTATAATGTGAGACCTCAGACACATAGGTCCTGGGTGGGCCAAAAACCAGACAGGTCTGGTCCCATAGAAGACAACCTTACTGGATATACAGGGAACTATGAAATGCATGGAATCACCAGGAATCCAGGCCAGGCCTCCATGGAAAGACAAGTCAGCTACCAAAACTTAAGGACAGAGCAGATGCCTGGAAATGTGTTTTGTCAATCGGGAGAAGTGCCAGAGTAACTGTAATATTATGTGGGACTCTGTTCTGTGAGTTCAAGTCTGTTTATATATCCATTGTGCTTTGTACAAATATTTAAGAAAATTAAAACTCCACAATAGCATCAAAAATCTACTTTGGCTTTTAATGTTGCCTAGTCGTAGAGTGCTCGCCTAGTATACAAGAAGACCTTGATTCAATTCTTCGACACTGCATACACAGAAAAAGCAGATGGGGCACTGTTGCTCAGGTGTAAGAGTGCCACCCTTGAACAAATGTGGCCAAGGACAGTTCCTGGTCCCTCAGGTCAAGCCCAGGACTAGCCAAACAAGAAATCATACCATTTTCCACACATTTGGAAATAAATCTGTTTTATCTAACGCTACTTCTTTTTTGCCAGTCCAGGGTGTGTGCCACCAAGCCAAACTACTGGCCCCCAACCTTACTATTTTTTCATCATTTAATTTTTTTACATAATCATATTTCATGCTGTCTGTATTAATACCATAAACAGTATGCTTAGTGTAATAATGTTAAAGGTAAAACATAAGAAATTAATAACTAAAATTCCTTTTATATTAGTTTTATAGCATTACTACAATTTTATGAGAAAAATTACTTAGAATGTTTATTTTAGAGTTCAAGTAATCCATTTTAATAAATATATCAACCTACATCATTTATTTGAACATATTTTAAACTATTTTTTTCAGAAATGAAAATACATATATATTTGTTGTAAATGAAATTTATGACTTGGGGGGAAGGGAAAGAGAAAACGGGGGAGGGGATAACAGTGTTTACAAGAAATGTACTCATTACATATGTAACAGCAATCTCTTTGTATATCACCTTGAACAACAAATTTTTTGAAAAGTACAATAAGTTTAAATGTCTACTTTGGGCAGAATTTTTTTTTGCCAGTACTGGGCTTAGACTCAGGACCTGAGCACGATCCTTGTTTTTGTTTTTGTTTATTCTTAAGGCGCAAGTTCTATCACATGTGCCACAGCACCACTTTTATCTTTTTTTATCAATGTTGTGCTGAGGAATTGAACTTGGGTCTTCATTCATGCTCGGCAAGAACGCTTCCACTAGGCTTAACTTATGGCCCCAGTGGGAAGGAAGTTTTCCAAAAATATGTAGGAAATATGTACACTAAGGAAAAGCCATCAAAAATAGAAGAAAAATTATATACTTAGATAACAACATGCCAGTATTATGGCCGATCTCTGTAATTCTAGCTTCAAGAGTGGCCTATTTGGACCGGGAGTTGGCTGGCTGAAGTAAAGTGCTATCCTTGAGCAAGCCCTAGGATAGTGCTCTGGCCATGAGTTGAAGCCATAGGACATGCAAAAAATAATAATTTAATGCCCGTGACTGGTGGCTCACTCTGGTAATCCTAGCTACCCTGGAGGATCGAGGTTCAAAGACGGCCCAGGCATAAAAATCTGTGAGAATCTTATTTCCAAATAATCCAGAAAATTCAAAATGACAATGTGCCTCAAGTGGTAGAGCTCTTGCCTTGAGCTGAAGAGCTTAAGGTAAACATCCAGGCCCAGAGTTCAAGCCCCATGAGTGAAAAAAAGAAAAAGAAAAAGAAAGCCCTTATCTAAGGCTGGAGTGCACACTAGTGGTAGTTTGCTTGCCTAGTATGCACAAAGCCCTGTGTTCAATTACTCTGTATCACTTACACTAAAAAAAAGCTGGAAATGATCTCAGAAGGTTGGGTTCTGAGGATCACAGCTCAAAGCCAGGCCAGACACTAAAGTCCATGAAACTGTTACTTCCACTTAAGCACCAGAAAACCAGAAGTGACAATGTGGCTCAAGGTGTTTAAGGTTGTAGCCTTGAGCTGAAGAGCCCAGGGACACTGCCCAGGTGCACAATTAAACTCTTACAACCAAAAGAGAAAGAAAGAGAGAGAGAGAGAGAAAGAGAGAGAGAGAGAGAGAGACAGAGACAGAGAGAGAGACAGAGACAGAGACAGAGAGAGACAGAGAGACAGAGAGACAGACAGGCAGACAGACAGAGACAGACAGACAGAGAGACAGAGACAGAGACATCAAACAGTCAGGCACTGCTGGCTGAAGCGTGTAATTCTACCTACTATGGAGGCTGAGATTGGAGGATCTTGGTTCAAAGCCCAAAGCCAGCCTGGACACATATGTTTGTGAGACTTACATCACCAATTAACTACCAGAAACCAAAAATGGAGCTGTAGAGGAAGAGCGCTAGCCTTGAGCTGAAGAGGTCAGGGACAGTCCAGGCCCAAAGTCCAAGCAACATGATGAATCAATAATAAAAAAAAGAAGATAGCTAATAGTAATGATGAATAATTTTGGGCTGGGAGTTTGGCCTAGTGGTAGAGTGCTTGCCTAGCATGCACGAAGACCTGGGTTCAATTCCTCAATATCACATACATAGAAAAATGCTGGAAGTGGTGCTGAGGCTGAAGTGGTAGAGCCCTAGCCTTGAGAAAATATAAGGACAGTGCTCAGTCCCTGATTTCAAGGCCAGGACTGGCCAAATCAAAAGTAGTAGAGCACTGGCATTGAACTGAAGATCTGAGGAACAGCCCAGGCACAGAGTTCAAGCACCGCAAACAACAACAACAAAATCTATGAAATGGCAGTGGTGGTTTTAAGCTAAGCAAACATAGAGTAGAAATTGGTAAAATACATATTTGTGTGTAAGCAAAATATCCAGACTTATGCATTAGAACAGGATAGCAACTTGAAAAAAAATTTTGTTTTCCATCTCACTAGGTCCTGTCTCTTAATTTATTCAAGTAAGTAAAATGCTGGGTTTTATAATCATTGCTCTGAATATTAGAAAATCATAATATCTCTCATTAACCAACAAAGACCAGGAACTGGGGCTTCGTTGAAATGGCAGAGTATCAGGCAAGAGAAGAAAAAATTGAAGTAAGAACTTGAAGTTCTTGATCCAGAACCTGCATAGTAACAGAGCAGCAGCCTGGTGATGATACCACACACGTATAATCTTAGCTGCTCAGGAGGCTAAGATCTGAGAATCAAAGTTTAAAGCCAGCCAAAGTACCCAGTTAACTGCCAGAAAAACCGGAAGTGGCACTGTGGCTCACAGATTAAAGCACTAGCCTTGAGCTGAAGAGCTCAGGGACAGTGCCCAGGCCCAGAGTTCAAGCCCCACAATTGACAAAAATCAAACAAGCAAACAAAACTCACAAAGAAGCCTGCAGACCACAGTGGTTCTGCTGAGTCTCTTCTCTATGGCGATCAGGAAACATTTCACTTTTTCTGTCTCTTCCCATCTCAACATTCATACTAAAATAAGACTGTGTTGAAAGTTTCAATTTATAAAAATGTTTTTCATGAAGCACCCTGAAATATTCATCGCTTATATCTCAGTTGAAGATAGTTGATTTTGGGCTGCATTGGTAGAGTGTTAGCCGTGAGTAGAAAAGGTCAGGGATAGAGCTGAAGCACTCAGTTGAAGACCCAGTGCCAACACACAAAAGAAATTATGCACTTTATACATATTTTCTAATTTCTTAATGAATTTTTCAGTCTGTATAAATATAGGGTACATTCCTTGTTACTTAAGTAAGATTGCTCTTTTTTTTTCTTTTTGCCAGTCCTATGGCTTGGACTCAGGGCCTAGACATTTTCATTGGACTCGCTTGCCCAAGGTGAGTGCTCTGCCTCTTGAAACACAGCGCCACTTCTAGCTTTTTTCTGAATATGCGGTACCGGTGAATAGAACCTAGGTCTTCATGCATTCTAGGTGAGCACTGTACCATTAGGCTACATTCCCAGGCAGTGAGATTCCTCTTACAGTCATTGTATGTTCACAGAGTTTGATCTCACACACTGTAGGGCCCTGGTTGGCTTTGACCTGTGATCCTAAGCCCTGAGCCTCCTAAGTAGCTGAAATTAAGTTGTGAGCCAGCATGATGGCTTCCATTCTTTTTTCTACAAAAATATATGTAGTTATCTAAAATATATCTATAGCTGAAAAAAATGAATCTCTCCCAAACAAATCTTCAAAGAAACAACCATCCTATTAAAAGGTGGGCTAAAGACTTAAAAGAGTATTCTCTGAAGAAAAAATTAAAATGGGCTTTAGACACATGAAGAAATGCTCCATATCTCTAGCAATAAGGGAAATGAAAATCAAAACAACTTTGAGATTCCACCTGACTCCAGTCAGAATGGCCATTATCAAAAAATCTAATAAGAGATACTGGTGGGGAAGTGACCAGGTGGGATCACACCTACACTGTTGGTGTGAGTTTAAACTCGTTCAACCACTAGGGAAAGCAGTGTGGTGGTTCCTCAAAAGACTGAACATAGAGCTCCCCTATGATCCAGCAAATCCACTACTTGACATCTACCCAATAGTCCAGAAAAAAGGACATACTAAAGCCACTACCACAATGATGCTCATTGCAGCACTATTTACCATAGCAAAGATATGAAACCAACCCAGATGCCACTCAGTAGATGACTGAATCAAGAAGATGTGGTACTTATACACAATGGAATGCTATGCTGCCATCTGAAGGAATGACATCGCCCCATTTGTAAGGAAATGGAAAGACTTGGAAAAATTCATATTAAGTGAAGCAGCCAGACCCAAAGAAACATAAGCTCAATGGTTTCCCTCATTTGTAATAATTAGTTCACATCTAGGACTCTCCTAGCAGAGGATTACAATAACTCAAAAACTTAGGTATATAAGGTCATATAGGATGAGACTAAATGAAAGGATCTCTAGGATATGGGAACAAGAGCTATATCTTGTGTCATCGTTGCTCTTAACCTTGTGTGATTTTTGTCCTTAATCTACTATGTTATTTCTCATCTCTTATTTTGCCCTATGGTTAATGTCAGATTGTTACTGTATCTGATTTTTCCCTGGCATATTGTATATATGTTTATTTGTTTATGTCAAATAGGAAAGGGAAGGGGGGAAACAAGATGATTGGGAAGGGGAGGGGAGAGGGAACTGGGGACAAAAACATGTGGAGTGGAATAAATGTGTGAGAAGTAATGCAGTCCACTACCTGTAAATGTAATCATAACTCCTCTATACATTACCCTGAAAATAAAAAAGAGACTATAAAAATATCTGTAGAAAATGAGGTTGGATGATGGAAACAACCAGATGCCCTACTACAAAAAATGTGATACACGCACGCACACACACACACACACACACACACACACACACACACACACACAAACGCACACACACACAATGGAATGATACATAGCCAACCGACAAGATAAAATAATGGCATTCTCGGGGAAGTGGATGAAAAGGAAAAAAATCATATTAAGTGAAGTAAGCCAAACTCAAAGGAACATAGGCCCTAGAGTCTCCCTCATTTGTCAAATTCAGTAGAAACCTTGGGCTCTGCTACCAGAGATTTACAATAGAACAAAATCTAGAGACATCGTGACAAATAGTATGACACTAAATGTAAGGACCTCCAAGATAAAGAAACAAAACTCATATAATGAGTGATTGTTGTCCTTAATGAACTATGTGATCTCTTATCTCTTTTGCTATCCCTTGGTTATATCATATTGTTACAATATTTCACCTTGTTTTCTGATATATTTCATATGTGCCTAATTGGTTATTTGAAATTGGATAGGGAAGGGGGGAAATGAACATGAATGGGGGTAGGGGAAGGGAAATGGGGACCATATCATTACATGGGGTATCAAAGTTTGAGAAGTAATGCACCTTCTATCTGGTGAATATAATGTAACCCTTCTATAAATTACAATAAATATAAATACATAAAAAGAAGATCTGCACAGAAAAAAATAATAATGGCATTTTTGGGGTAGTGGATGAAATTAGAGTGAATCCTGTTGAGTGAGATAAGTCAAGACCAAGGAACAAAAGGTACATGATATCCTTAATATATGGATATTAGTTTCAAACAGTAGTAGAGCGATGATTGAATAGTTGATACCCAAAGTTCTGGACATAATTTTGGAGATATAAACATAACTACATAGACATAAAAATCTAGGATAGACTATACACTCTATAGACATGTGTTTTATTATAGATTAATCTGTATCTATGACATACAAAGACTCAGCTTAATTTTTACTATATTCTAAAATCTATGTGCCAGTGATTGTATAGCGATTCCCTTCTTGAATACTTGTTGGTTAAACATGACATTTGAAATATGATGTAAAATTCAATGTTAATAAATTTTTTTAAAAAGAGGCTAGAGGTAAATACCACTAATGTACTTGCTCTAAGTGGTACAGAAATTTTCTTAATGAATCAAGGGTTTTTATTACATCTTTATGCAATTATTTTAGTTCTGAGTGTTCTACACTCAATGATACTTCTGGAAAGATGATATAGCTGACTGTGTAGGATGGTATGAAGACATACTGGCCTAAACGTAGAATAAAGCATTGGTAAGTGGCTGTTAGCTGTCCAGATTCTACTGGAATATGTGGAATGAATTTATTAAGCACAATGCAGGCTCTTAGTCAGATCAGGATCAAGATTATGTGGTTCCATGAGATGAATGAGGAAAGACCAGAAAAATCTACTAAGATATCCAGATATACTTTTTAAACTAAGGTATCTGGACTCCATTTTTTTCTTTCTTGGTGGGGAGGTTGAACTTTGGACCTGGGCAAGGTCTCTTAGTTCTTTTTCCTCAAGGCTAATGCTGTACCAGTTTTAGCCACAACTCCACTTAGTTTTTGGGTGGATAAGTGGAGAGTAGAATCTTACAGTTTTTTTGTTTTCATTTTATTTGCTTGCAAAGGCTTTGAATCACCTTCTCCCTGGCTAGTAGAATGACAATTATGACCCTCCAGCGCCTGGCTAGTGATTTTTTGAAAACTGGACTTTATTCCAAATCACATAACTGGTTCCTAGCAAAGTTTTGAAGCCTGACTTAAATGTGACAGATTTTTGTCACTTGGAGACACTCTGTGCTGAACGTTAGAAATCTACCAGCTGAGTCACAGTGGCACTTCCAGTTTTTTGTTTATGTGGTGCTGAGGAATGGAATCCAGGGTTTCATACATGCTAGGCAAGCTTCATTTTCAGCCCAAGGTTTTATGTTTTGTTTTTTCAGTGTTGTTGATTCTAAGGTACTGTATGATGTTCTTTCATTTTCTTTGCTTTTTACCTCTTTTCTTCTTTTTCCCTTTAGTTTTATTCTCTGTAGTCACTGTGTTGAATTCGGGTACCCTGTGTCTTGTACATAGGTTTATGTGATTTGGGGAATGGAGAGGGTATAATAAAATGGTAAAAAAAAAAAACAAAGGAAAAAGGGTGAACCAATTGAACAGTGATACTTGGAAGACACTAAACGGAAATGAACTGAACAATCTGGGTGGAGACGGGGCTGAGGGTAGGAAAACAGAGAAAAATGAGGGAGGGGATAACAATTTTCTTAAGAAATATGTTCATTACTTATGTAACCGTATGCCAACTATATATTGACTTAACAAAATAAATTAACTTAAAAAATAATTTAGCTGGGTATGGTGGCTCACACTTGTAAATGTAGCTACTCAAGAGGCTGGGATCCAAGGATAGCAGTTCAAAGTCAGCCTGGGCACTGAAGTCCATGTGACTCTTATCTCCAATTAACCACCAGAAACCCAGAAGTGGCCCTATGGCTCAAGGGATAGGGCAGTAGTCTTGAGCTGAAAAGCTCAGTGACAAGACCCAGGTGCAGAATTGCAGTCCCATGACTTGAATGATGAATGATACTAGCCAGGCTCTGTGCGCTCACACTTGGAATCCTATCTACACAGAATCAGGTTTGAATCCAGCCCAAACAAATTGCATGATAGTCTGATTTACAGTTCATTACCAAAAATCTGGAAGTGGAGCTGTGGATAAAGTGGTAGAACACTAGCCTGAAGCAAAAAAAACTTTTAAGGACAGTTCCCAGGCCCTGGGTTCAAGTCCCAGAACTTGCATAAAACAACAAAATGTGACGCTGAGTCCTCCATCATTTGGTGTTATAGTTCAATATTCTTGATATGCGTCTTAGAAATTAAGTCCCTAGCAAATACTCTCCCCTGAAATTCTGCTTCATAGCTGATTCATAGAATTTCAGCATCATTACTATCACCTACCAGTTAGCATAGCAGTCTACTACTGAAAATTTGAAGAAAACTTTTGAGTAATCCTAATAAATCTGTGTATCATCTGCACACACATCAAATCAGCAGGAGCTATGTTCTACTATTATATAAATGTATTTAATCCCTTCTTGACTTAATGAGCCTTAAAGAGTAAAACATATGAAGTAGTTATGAAACTAACAGTCACCATTCTTCTACCTAATATTGTAATATAAGTTTATAAATGCAAGGACTATTCTGAAGTGTGCAGAAGATAGCTTCGAATTATAATATTCTCATGAAGTATAGTTTTTAAGAAACATGTTGCTTGCTTTGGGAAAGCAAAGGCAAGGAAAAATGATATAAGTAAGTTCCCTATTTATCAGAAGGAAAATACTATTGGATTTAGATCAACTTCATTCATTCCGTGCTGATGAAACAAATATTTGCAATTCCTGAGGCCAATCACTTCATTGTGATGCACAATCAGCCAGCTTAGATCAATCTTCCAAAAAAGGAAAGGAACAAATGAGAAGCAATTAAGGTTTCCAAAATGAACCAGGTGGTGGTGGCAGCTCACACTTGTAATTCTATCTACTCAAGGCCTGAAATCCAAGGATCTGGATTAAGTCTGTCTGTTATGAAAATATTACTGTCTGTAACATCATCTCTGTTATCACAGCCCAGCTGATACACTCTGCCCAACAGGTTCCAAACACCAAAGTCCATCTCCTATCTGAAATACTATCAAACGTACTCACATATTATTTCCTCTTTGGGAGATAGATGAAACATGTACCAGAAACATTTCCATGGCTTCAGAGTGGAAGTGGAAATATATACTCACTAGAATCCCATCTAGTAAATTACAGTCAATCATCGTTCCTCACATCTTGTTAGTTAAATTGAACAATGAGTGTTTGGATCAGAAGCAATGTGTATGAGCATACATGTTGTAAAAGTACTGTAATCCTAGCTACTCAAGATAAGCTGAGAACTGAGGATTCCAGTTCAAAATCAGCCACGCAATAAATTCCATAAGATTTTTACCTCTAATTAACCAGCAAAAAACAGAGCGTTGAATTGTGCTTAAAATGCCACAGCCCTAAGCTTTGCATTAAAGAGCTAGGGGGTAGCATTCAGGATGCCCACTCGCTCCACTCCTTTTTAACATAGTACTAGAATTCCTAGGCAGTGCAATAAGGCAAGAAGCAAGCATAAACGGGATCCAAGTAGGGAAAGAGGAAATAAAACTATCCCTCTTTGCCGATGACATGATTCTGTATTTACAGAATCCTATAGATTCTACTCCCAAGCTCCTTGAGCTCATTCAAAGATTTGGAAGGGTAACAGGCCATACAATGAACCCTTACAAATCAACTACCTTACTTTACGCCAACACTGAGAGGAACGAGGCAATAATCAGGAAAGAAATTCCTTTCACAGTAGCCTCAAAGAAAATAAAGTACCTAGCAATTAGCTTAACTAAGAATGTAAAGGACCCTTTAGATGAAAACTTTAAAACCACAAAAAAGGAAATAAAAGCAGAACTAAGGAAATGGAAAAACCTCCCATGCTCCTGGATTGGAAGAATCAACATTGTGAAAATGACAATCTTGCCAAGGGCTATCTACAAATTCAATGTAATACCAATCAACATCCCAATGTCATTCTTTAAAGAACTAGAAGAGGCAATTCAAAATTTCATATGGAATAATAAAAGACCCCGTAGAGCAAAAATACTTCTTAGCAGAAAGCACAGAGCTGGAGGAATTTCAGTTCCAAACTTAAGACTCTCTTATAGAGCTATAATTCTCAAAACAGCTTGGTTCTGGCACAAGAACAGGCCTGAAGTCCATTGGAGTAGAACTGCGGACCCAGATATTAAACCACAGACCTATGGCCACCTAATCTTTGACCAGGGAGCCAAAAAAATAGAATGGAAGAAAGATAGCCTCTTCAACAAGTTGTGCTGGCAGAACTGGTTAAACACCTGCAGAAAACTAAAGTTGGATCCTTCTTTGTCACCTTGCACTAGAATTAACTCCAAATGGATCAAAGACCTGGAGGTAAAAGCTGACACACTGAAAAGTTTACAGGAAGGAATAGGAGATACACTAGGCCTCCTTGGCACAGGTCGAAAATTTCTTAATAAGGACCAAGAATCACAACAAATCAGAGAAAGGCTGGATAAGTGGGACTGCATTAAACTGCAGAGCCTTTGTATGGCAACGGATATAGCTAGTAAACTAATCAGGAAGCCTACAGAGTGGGAGAAGATCTTCACCAACCAAACAACGGACAAAGGCCTCATATCTAAAATATATCAACAACTCAAAAAATTGAATCACTCCAAAACTAACCTCCAAAGTAATACCCATCCCATTAAAAATGGGCCAAAGACTTAAGAGAGTCTTCTCTGAAGAAGAAACAAAAATGGCGTATAGACACATGAAGAAATGCTCCACATCTCTGGTCATAAAAGAAATGCAAATCAAAACAACTCTAAGATTCCACCTCACTCCAGTTAGAATGGCCAGGATCAGGAAAATGAATGACAACAGATGCTGGAGGCGATGTGGCCAGGAGGGATCAGTACTACACTGTTGATGGGAGTGCAAACTCGTTCAACCACTATGGAAAGCAGTGCGGCAGTGCCTCAAAAGGCAAAAAATAGAACTCCCCTATGACCCAGCAATTCCAGTACTTGGCATTTACCCAACAATCCAGAAACAAGGGCATCCTAAACCCACTAGCACAACAATGTTCATTGCAGCACTATTCACCATAGCAAAGATATGGAACCAACCCAGATGTCCCTCAGTTGATGAGTGGATCAACAAGTTGTGGTATTTGTACACAATGGAATTCTATGCTGCTGTCAGAAAGAATGACATCGCCCCATTTGTTAGGAAATGGAAAGACTTAGAACAAATCATATTAAGTGAAGTAAGCCAGACTCAAAGGAACTTAGGCTCAGTGGTTTCCCTCATTCATCATAATCAGTAGAAACCTTGGGCTCTACTAGCAGAGACTGTCAATAGAGCAAAAGGCCATATATAAGGCCATATAATGTGAAGCTAATTGAAAGGACCTCCAGGATATTGACACAAAAGCCATATAATGAATGATTGTTGTCCTTAATGTACTATGTTGTCTCTCATCTCGCTTGCTGTCCCTTGGTTATCACATATTGGTATAGTATCTCACTTTGTTATCTGATATATTGAATTTATTTGTATTTGGATATTTGAAATTTGATAGGGAAGGGGGGAAAACCAAGACGGGTGGGGGGTGTGGGGTTGGAGGGAAATGGGTACCAAGACATGTGAAAGGGTATCAATGTATGTGAATTAATGCACCTTCTATCTGGCAAATATCATCTAACCCTTTTACTAATTACAATAAAAAATGAAAAAAAAGAAAGTTGTAGTGTGTGGGGAGGATGATGGGGTCAAATACATTTCTTCTTAGAAATTTACCTCATCTGGTTGCCCTGGATTTTCCTGGCCATCTTCTTAGAGAAAGTTCTGTTATACTGGATTTGTGGCTTGGCAATGATCTAGCATGTACATCTTCGAGTAAGACATCCACAACTTCCATGCTTGAGACTCGAGTTTCCTGACCTTTGGCAACAGCACAGCAACATCTTTCTTCCTCCTGAGCCACAGGCCAAGTGAGCTGGCTTGAGCTGGTTGTTAGTTACAGTGGCTTGGTTACCAGGGTTCCATATTCTGTTCCATTGTGAGGGAGGCAGGGTCACCTTTCAGGGCCCAATGACCAAAGATCCTTGCTCACAAAAGACCTCACCAAAGACATACTGGAGGCTGAATCTCTCCTCAAATCTCACAATATACATGTGGATGTAGTAAACAGCACACCTTATTTGTCCAATCCCAATGTCTTCCACTAGGCCCAACTACCAGTCTGGTCTCAGGCTCAAGGAGCCTTTCTTAGGTAAGATCCAAACTTAAGCGTCAATATTGCCCTCATCCTTTACAAAACATTTGCTTCACAGTGCCTTCTCTGCCTGCATTTTGCCCCTTGTCGAATTTTTTTTTGTTTTTGCTAGTCTTGGGACTTGACCTCAGAGTGTGAACATTGTTCTTGGGCTTTCTTTAGGCTTTAGCTGTCCCACCGAGCCACAGCCCCACTTGCAGCGTTTTCTATGTATGTGGTAATGAGGAATCAAACCTGAGGCTTACTGCTTGGTAGCCAAGGACTCTACCACTAGGTCAAACACACAGGGCATCTTGCACATATTTTTGACGTCAATCTACTAGGATATTATTAGGTTTCTGTATCCTAATCAATTTTTTCCTGATGATTAGCTTTGCTGTCATGTGTAAAAAATGCAAGAGGGAAAAACACAGAAGAATTAGTGAAATTAAAAAAAAGCATTAGACACAGTTAAGTGTTCATTCTTTGTAGGAGAAAGGATATTTGGATATGATGATGATGATGATGACTTTATAATTACTATGTCAGGGTTGAGAGTTTGGCATAGTCGTAGAGTGCTTGCCTAGCATCCATGAAGATTTGGGTTTGATTGCTCAGTACCACATAGATAGAAAATCTAGATGTGGCACTGTGGCACAAGTGGCAGAGGGCTAGACTTGAGAAAACCCGAGGACAGTGCTCAGGCCCTGAATTCAAGCCCCAAGACTGGCAGAAAGTTAAAAGAAAATAAAAATGCTTTTTATGAGCTAATTCACTCACAGCATTTGCTTCTGAAATCTTCGCTTCTGCATCTTGTGAAATAGCCCTTTCCCTCAACGTAGACAAGAAAAACAGATCCATCCCATGGTCCACTGTGAGGCCACTGGTTGGGCTAAGAGCTAGTCGTGCAGCAACACATAAGTTTTATTCTAATACTTTCCAAACTTTGTACTCAAATATGCTACCTACTTACCAACTTATGTCAGTTATCCTTATGCTATAACTTTTCTTCATTACTACAATATTCTTACACTCCTACGTTAATCCTCTTGCACCTCCCCTAAACTCTCTCATTCTTTTTTTCTATCTCTGGACCTCTGCTCGTCGTTCAATCCTTACACTGCACGGATCTACACTTGATGGCTGTTGAGCAATATTGTATATGTAGGTGGTTAATCATTCTCTAGGCTCAGAGGGACTTAAAGACAATAGAGATTGGATTGAGAGGCTTATTGTTTTGGGTATAAATCGCTTCTCAGTGGTTGTATTAGGCTGGTCTGTAAGTGCACAAAAAGAAAGAGTGATAATACCAATCAAAACTTGTGAACATCTAGTGTCTGCCAGCTACAGAGGTCTAGGTTGGTTATATCTGAAAAACTATAATCGTATTTAGTAGTAATCTTGCTCCCATTTTCAAATGGGCAGAACAAGAAACTCAAGAAAAATGTCAAATCAAGAAACAACATCCCCCACCCAATGTAAACAGACAATGGAACAGTCACTGGCAAACCTAGAGGAGAGTCTTCCAATTGCTACACAAATGCAATTGATAAACATCATTAATGAAAAATGTGAAAATATAAAGAAAGAGATAATGGAGGAAGCCATACCTGAACAAGAGGAAAGCAAAAACAAGGTGATAAGTGAAAAAGAAGAAGCCATAAAGGAGGCCATAATAAAGGTTTTTCAAAGAAACATGGATGAATTCAAAGAATCCACAAATAAAAACGTGACCAAACTCCAGCAAATGTCCAAAGAAAATAAAGCTACTGAGCTAACCACTCAAAAGGAAATCAAGGAGATAAAGAAATCCATACATGATCTAAAACAAGGGATGCAAGGCATCAAAAGTGAGCAATTAGAAGCAAGGGAGATGAAAAATAAATTAGATAGCTTTGATAGCAGGTTAGACATTGCAGAGGAGAGAATTTCCGTGGCTGAAGATAATTTAGGTATTATAAAGAACAGAAAATGAGTCAATCCAAATCTAGGAAATATGAGAGAGCGCTTCAGGAGGTCCAAGATACAATTAGGAAGCCTAATTTAAGGATAGTTGGTACTGAGGAGGCGTGGAGAAAGAGGTCAATGGTATTGGAAATATACTTCAGGGAATCATCTCAGAGAATTTCCCAAATATCCAGAAGGGCAGGCCCATCCAGATACGAGAAGCTTTTAGAACCCCAAACAGACCTGACCAGAAAAGAACATCCCACCGCCACATTGTGATCCGAACTGGATCAATAGAAACGAAAGGAAAGATCCTAAAGGCAGCCAGGGAAAAGGGATCAGTAACCTACAAAGGCAAGCCAATCAGAATAACCCCAGATTTCTCAGCAGAGACCATGCAAGCACGAAGTGACTGGAAGCATATATGTCATGCCCTTATATCAAATAACTACCAACCAAGAATACTGTAGCCAGCTAAGCTCTCATTCATAACTGAGGGAACAATAAAAACATTCCATTCCAGGGAAAAGCTGCAACAATATGTCGAAACAAAACCAACACTACAGAGAATTCTCAACGATGCTCTATACATACAAAACCAAAATAAATGCATTATAGGGAAAGAAATGGCACCTAAACAGCATACCATCTAAGGACCACAAGAACTGTCAAGACACAGGCCCTACTAAAAGCTTTTAAAAATGGTAGGAACTAATAAATATCTCTCAATCCTAACTCTGAATATCAATGGACTTAACTCTCCAATTAAACGGCATAGGCTGTCTAGTTGGATCAAAAAGCAGGAGCCATCGTTCTCCTGTCTTCAAGAGACATATCTTACCCAAAAACCATCATCTTTGAAAGTGAGAGGTTGGAATAAATTCTATGAAGCTAACTGCCCCCATAAACAGGCTGAAGTTGCCATCCTCATATCAGATAGAATACACTTCAAACTAAAATTAGTAAGAAAAGACAAAGAAGGTTACTACATACTACTAAAGGGATCTTTCCTCCCGGAAGACATAACGATCCTAAATATTTACACACCAATTTGAAGGTTCTCAAAAGGTTGAAGATTCTGACAGTGTAAGTTAGATTCCGGCATTGATATTAAATAATGCAATGAGTAGGGATTTATATCTGAAATATCACTGTTGGCAAATTCTACCACACATTTGCTTAGTATTTGCTTTTAATTTCCCAAGAAGTTCAGTACAAGCCAATATGTGTGGCATATATCGACTGGGAAAATTATTCAGAGTATGTGACTCATTTGAACAGGAGTCAGTGAAAAGATACAGAAGCAGGATACCCATATCGTGATAATTTGTATCTTTTGCATATTTTGTGTTTGTTATTATTTCCATTTGTAGTGTACATTTCTAGGTAAAAACTTTTAAAATGTTTAGAAACAATTTGTGATTTCAACAGCAAAAAAAGACATTTATATGCCTGATAAAATTCACAGAATCCAAATTTTTCCATATTATTTTTTTTTTGTGGTTCATAGATCTTGAACTCAGCCTGGGCACTATCCCTGAGCTCTTCAGCTCCAGGCTACCACCTTACTCTGGAGCCAAGCCCCACTTCCCATTTTCTAAAAGTAAATTGGAGATAAGTCTCAGGTCTTTTTGTGCCAGGATGGCTTTAAACCTTGAACCTCAGATCTCAGCCTCCTGAGTAGCTAGGATTATAGTAGTGAGCCACCACCCCATCATGCTCTGCTTTCTGGTTTTTTTTTAAACAAGCCCTTTGGCTGGAACTCGGTCTGAGCACTGTCCTTCAGCTTTCCTCAAGCCTAGTGATCTTCTACTTGAGCCACAGCACTACTTCTGGTTTTTTCTGTGTATGTGGTACTGCGGAATTGAAACTTCGTCTTCATACAAGCACTCTACAACTATGCCAAACTCCCAGCCCCTCCACATTAGTTTTTATGATAGATCTTTCCATGCATCCAGGTTGGCTAGAAATCCTTCTTGAGTTTCCCAAGATCAGGGAGTATAGGTGTGTCCCATCCTGTGTGGCTACATAACCATTGTTTAGGGTACAGTTCTCTCTTCATTCTACCCATCTAGAGCAATTTTCATCTTCCATGTATAATCATTAAACATTCAGCTCCTGTTCCTCCCTACTCCATTCTCTGGAACCATCGTGCTTTTTGGCTCTAAGGGTTTGTTGATCCTTGGAAGCTCTGGAAGGGAAAACATACCCTAGCTCTTCCTTTATGACTGCTGTATTTTTAGTTTACTGTAATCAAGATTCATCTGTAAAATATAGTAAAATGTTCTTCCTTTTCAATGCATTGTTTTGCATATTTCTATCTTTGGATTATTATTAATAGTTGTGAATGGATTCTCCACGTATTTGTTCTAGTCTCTGCTTTCTCTTCCGTTAGGTACAAATCTAGAAATAGAAGTGTTGGACCATATTTCTATGTAATTCTATATTTAGTACTTTTTTAGCACTCTCCACGCAATTTTTGATTGTTTTATATTCCTTGCAGAACTATTCCAAAGTTCTACTTCTTCTCACTACCTTCCCAGTAATAGTTAGACTTTGAAAGTTGTTTTTTTGTATGCGTGTGTGTGTGTGTGTGTGTGTTTGTGTGTGTATGTGGATCTTTTTGTTTAAAACTATATTTATATTAATATACTTAAAGTAAAGATTTCATTGTAATTTTAATTTTTCTCATGACTGTTAATATTGAGCTTCTTTCTACATTTTGAACTACTATTTCTATATATTCTTTTTAGAAAATCCTCTCCAATCTCCAATTATTTTCCCTTTTTTTGTGGGGTAGTGGGGAAAGTCATGGGGCTTGGACCTTGGGCCGTGAGCTCTTTAGTTAAGGCTATTGTCCTACCCTGAGTATTGCCCCTCAGTTCTTCTGCTCACAGCTCCCTACCCCTCTTCCCATTATATACAGAACAAAGGTCATCCTCAGTCTTTTTGAAAAAGTAAAACATACAGTAAATTTGTAGTATAAAACAGCAAGAAATAAATTTCTTGCCAGGTGCAGTGCCTTATACCTGTAATCCTAGCTACTCAGATATCAGGCTGATATCTAAAGATTTGGTTCAAAGCCAGCCTGGGCATTAGAAAGTCTATGAGACTCTCATCGACAGTTAACCACTGGAATATGGGAAATGGCACTGTGGCTTCATAGGTAGGGTGATAGCCTTGAGTTGAAGAGCTCAGGAACAGTGCCCAGGCCCAGAGTTCAAGCCTTACAAATCCCCCAGCCAAAAAAAAAAGAAAAAATAGTTTCTTCCCCAAGTGATTATTATGCCAGCCATAGAACATTAACATTCTTGGTGTACTTCACAGTATTATTACTTGATACCCTAAGATTTTGCAATATTCTCAGAGTACCAGCATATGTCATCATATAATGTAGTTCCTTTTCAATGGAATAATTCCATTTATAACCTAAATCTACTCCCCTGACTTATTTTTTGATAACACAATTGCTCTCCCATGATATGCCACAAGCCATTAAACATTTTATGGTGGGTAATTGGAAAGGAGTCTCATGGAATTTTGTGCCAGGCTGGCTTTGAACCATGGTCCTCAGATCTCAGTCTCCTGAGTAGCTAGGATGACAGGCGTGAGCCACCAACACCTGGCTTGCCTTTTTATTTTTTTGTGGGTCTTGGGACTTGAACTCTGGGCCTAGGCACCATCCCTAAGCTTTTCAGGTCAATAGTAAGTCTAAACATTTAAGTAAAGGAATACAATTCCAACAAAAAAAGAATAAAATTCCAGACATGGTGTCTTTATAACTCAGTGCTAATTACTTGATGAAAATGTGCCATTCCAGAAGCTGGTGTCATTTGATGATGTAGCTGTGGATTTCAGCTGGGAGGAGTGGCAGAATCTGGACAATGCTCAGAGGACCCTGTACAGAGATGTAATGCTGGAGACCTACAGCAACCTGGTGTCCTTAGGTGAGCAGAAGTCAAATTCACTTGCAAGGCCAAGTGCCTTGTTATTTTGCAGATACGTGAATGTTTATGAAACTTTCAGTACTATTTAAATGAAAGATTCCAGGCCCTGAGAATTATCATTACTTTCTAAAGAAAACCTAAGGTAATTTTGTACTCATTCTTCAGGATACATTCAGGATACTTTGACAACAGTTCTAAATTATGTTTCCTCTAATGGAGATGACATTCCAAACTTACACAGTAATTGTAAGTGGATAAACCATCCAGAATAGAATATATATCATTATTGGAAATAGGATCTACAAATCACTAAACAGTGAGTTTATAATGGAAACCTGGCACTAGGTGCAATGTTTCATGCCTGTAATCTTAGAATATTCAGGAGGAAGAAATGTAAGAATTCTAATTTGAAGCCAGCAATGGCTTAAAAATTGCCATGAAACTCTATAACTCCAAGTAACCCCTCAAAAATGTTAGTGGAGTGTCAAGAGTTTGACTTTGTGGTTCAGTGCTTGCCTAGCATGCATGAAGACCTATGCATGTAAGTGGAGCTGGGACTCAAACTGGTATTTTTCTAGCCTTGAGCAAGACAGCTAAGTTTATGCCATACAAAATGAATCCAGAGCTGGGGAAAAGTCAACCATGGAGCCAGTGAGAAATGAGAAAAAAGTTTTAATAGATAACTTGTGAGTAGGATGTCTGTGAACTTAAACCAATGATGACACAGCATAAGCAATAATTCTCTACTGTTTCTAATTTACAGGTCCCTGTGTTCCCAAACCTGTATTAATTGACAAGCTAGAGCACTGTGCAGAACTCTGGATAGGAAATTCCTCTGACAAGAATATCACAGGTGAGTGAATGCATCTTCATATTGATGTTGGAGCCTGAGCCCCATTGGTAAGTTCATGTTGTGATGTACTGATCAATAATATTCTTAGTTACCGTAAATCCTGTGTGGAACCTATGGAATTCTTTGTGAATGAATCAAGAATCATTTTCTTTTCCCAATCCTATGCCGGGTCTCAGGGACTGAGCATGGTCCTTGGGTTTTCTCAAGGCTAGCTCTCTACTTCTTGAGTCATAGCACCACTTCTGGCTTTTTCTTTGTATGTAGTACCAAGGAACTGAACCAGGTCTTTGTGCATGCTAGCCCAAACCCCCGGCACCAAGAATCATAGGGTGATACGACGAATTGTATGTGGCAGTAGAGTTAAAGTTAGATTTCTCTGTAGAAATCACTGTGAAACAAAATAAAATGAGAAAGCCATGAGCCCGTGGCTCATGCCTGTAATCCTAGCTACTTAGGAGGCTGAGATCTGAGGATCAAGGTTCAAAGACTGACCTATCACAAAAACACCTTAGACTCTTCTCTCCAATGAACCAATAGAAAATGAGAAGTAGGGTTGAGGCTAAAGACATAGGGCAGTAGCCTTGAGCTGAAGAGCTCAGGAAGAACAGCCAGGTCTAGAATTCAAGTCCCATGACTACAAAACAAGAAAGAAAGAAAGAAAGAAAGAAAGAAAGAAAGAAAGAAAGAAAGAAAGAAAGAAAGAATGATCTTTCATTTCTTTAAAACTAAGACTATAAATGATTGAGCAAACAAGGTGTAAGTCAGGGCATTATTCTCTGATAAGGATAATATCTTTATGCTGGTAGGAAGAGACTGGTATTCAGAACCAGATCTTTCCACCAGAAATTGAGCCTAGTGGTAGAGTGCTTGCCTAGCATGCACAAAGACAGAGGTTCGATTCCTTATTACCACATACATAGAAAAAGCCAGAAGTAATGACTTCATTGGTAGGGTTCTAGTCTTGAGAAAACCCAAGGACAGTGGTTAGGTCTTAAGTTTAAACCCAGGAATGGAAGGAAAAGAAAAACAACAAAGTTTCAATCAACATAAGAAAATTAACTAGACAATGAGCTGGGGATTTTCTGGTCTTCCATGGTTCTGAGGGACAGGAGTGTTAGAAAAGGAATTTTTATAAGACATCAAATGGAAAGAAACAAATTTCAAAATTCCCACAAATACCTAAATTGAGACTTTAGTGAGAAGTTGTAACTGAAGGGATATAGGTGTAAGACCTTACTCTCAAGAATCGTTCTTGCTTGGATCAAAGGCAAACAGACATATACACCAAACTTGTGGCCGCTGAATCTAGATAAAATTCGTGTTCCTCACTTAATGGTTAATAAGCAAACAGCATTGAAACTGGCTAAGGTAATCCTATCTGCTACTCAGGACCTGAGACTCTTATCTGTAGTTAACTCTAGAAAAGAGTATGTGGGGCTGTAGCTCAAGGATAGGGGTTATAGTCTTCTGCTGAAGTGTTCAGGGACAGGGCCAAGGCCTATGAACTACAAAAAAAAGAAAAGAAAAGAGAAGAAAGTTTTAAAAAGATGCAAAACAGCACAATATTTAGATTATTTCTCAAAAATAAAAGAAAGGCAGCTATTCCTCAATGTATAAACAAAACAGTATTTCAAAAAAAACAGCTGCAGGTATGCTATAGTTAGTACTCAGCTTAAAACTGTAGCAATACATAGATGGGTAATTTCAATAAATATTTCCTGTGATATAAAAAGAGAACTGAAACACAGAAAAACATTATTGGTCATTGTAAAATATCATTTTCTTAATATGTTAGGGAGAAAAGCTTATATTTCTCACAAATCAATTTCCACTTTTATATTTTAAAATATCTAACACTTAGGATGGGAAAGTAAAGTCATTACCTTTACAGTAAGGAATATTTGTATCTCATGTATGTTTGTGTCTTTTTTTCTAGGACTCATTTTAGATGTCCAGGTAATGGAAAATGTGTTCAAGACTTGCCAGGAAAGTCCACATGAATGTCTATGTGAAGTAGCAGTTGCAAGTAGTATCGAAGTGGAGGAAAATGTGAGATTTGCAAGAACTTCAAATTTGAGCTCTACACATAATCCAGAGCTGATTAGTAATAACGGTAACAACTTAGGTGTGAGGACTGAGGAGTTCATTAAGTGTCAGAACATGCTTCTGTCTCCTAAGCCTGATGAGATGCATACTGCATATAGATCTCGTATGTCTCCTGTTCTTAAAAAATCCATCGGATATTCAGAGCATTTTATTCATGATTGTGACAGTCCAAAAGATCTCCAGTATCATAATTCTGTTCTCCCTGCCCAAGAAATTCTTCAGGGAGGGAGGAAAACTGCTAAATGTACTGTGTGATGAAAAATATTGTACTTAACACCGACCATCACTACACATCCGAAAATGTACACAGGAGAGACTCCTCATACATGTAGTGAATGTGAGAAATCTTTCAGTAATGAAATACGCCTTACAATACCTCAGAGCAAATATCCTGAGATATGTGATGCGTACATCAAGTGTGAAAATTAATTTCTGAGAAGTCAGACCTGACGCTCCAACCTCGATCTCCAAGAGAAGACAAACCTTATGAATATGAGGAACGTAATAAAATTTCTGCCCAGAATTCAGCTCTCAGCACACATCAGAGATCTCACACAGAAGAGAAATCTTATGAATGGGATAAATGTGGGAAGACTTTTAGACTGAAATCATACCTCACTTTGCACCAGAGAAGACACACAGAAGAGAAACCTTATGAATGTAACAAATGTGAAAAGTCTTTCACCCAGAAGATACACCTTCGAGTTCATCAAATAACACACACAGGAGAGAGAAATCTTATAAGTGTAATGAATGTGGAAAGTCTTTCCAAGGGAAGGGAAAACTTCGTGTTCATCAGAGAATACACACAGGAGTGAAAGCTTATGAATGTAACCAATGTGTAAAGTCTTTCTGACAGAAATCTTCCCTCAAATTGCGTCAAAGAACACACACAGGAGAGAAACCTTATGTGTGCAACAAATGTGGAAAGACCTTCAAGTGGAAGTCATATCTTGATGGGCATAATAGAACACACACAGGAGAGAAAACTTATGCATGTAGTGAATGCGGAAAGTCTTTCAAATGGAAGGTAAAACTCCATGTTCATCAGAGAATATACTCAGGAGAAACACCTTATGAGTGTAACATATGTGGAAAGTCCTTCACACAGAAGCCAAACCTCAACATGCATAAGACAATTCAAACAGGAGAAAAACCTTATGAATGTAACCGATGTGGAATGTCTTTCAAATGGAAGTCTTCCCTCAAATTGCATCAGAGAACACACACAGGAGAGAAACTGTACGAGTGCATCAAATGTGGTAAGACCTTCAGATGGAAGTCACATTAAAGGAGGCATAACAGAATTCACACATATTAGAAACCCTAGGAATATAACCAAAGTTGAAAGTCTTTCGTGCAGTATTCACCCTTCAGGAAGCGTAAGAGAGTTCACACATATGAGAAGCCTTAGCAATGTAATAAATAGGAAAGACTTTTTAGTCTGTGGAAGAAAACTCAGCTTGTGTCACAGAACCAACACAAGATAAAACCCTTAATGAATGTAGCAAATGTTCAGTCTTTTCCCCAGAAGGCACAAGTCAAGATTTATCACTAAACACCCACAGGATAGAATCCTATGAATAAAATGAAAGGGAAATTTTTTTGAAGAACTCATAGTTGAGTTTGCATGATACCACACAGACACAGGATAAAAATCGTATGAATATAAGAATATGAAAAATCCATCATGAACGCATGACTAAGTATAAAATGCACATAGGAGAGAAAAACCTTATGAATATTACAAATGTGGAAAGTGTTTGACCTGGAAGGCATACTTCTGTGTTCATCACAAACCTGATTCCCATAGAAGAAAAGAAAACTAATGAATAGAACAAATGTGCAATGACTTTTAATCAGAAGTCAGTCTTCAGTACATTTCAGAACATACACAATAGAGAAATTTTGAGTAATGAAAAACATTTAGCTATATACAGAATCTCTGTATATGGGAGCATTAGGGTAAGTCTTCTAAACAAAGTCAACCTTCAGCAAGCATTAAGAGCACTCACAGAAGAAATAATAGCATGTAGGAAAACCTTTGTCAGAAACCTCTAAAAGCTGACTGTGTGGCTTAGTGGTAGAGTGCTAACCTATCAAGGATGAAGGCCTGGGTTAGATTCCTCAATACTACGTGAAAAGAGCAAGCCAGAAGCAGCACTGTGTTTCAAATGGTAGAGTGCTAATCTTGAGCAAAAGTAGCTCAGTCCCTGAGTTCAAGCCTAAGGATGAGAGAGAGAGAGAGAGAGAGAGAGAGAGAGAGAGAGAGAGAGAGAGAGAGAGAGAGAGAGAGAGAGAGAAGAAAGAGAGAGAGAGGAAGAGAGAGAAAGAGAGAGACAGAGAGAGACAGAAAGAGAGAGAGAAAAAGAGAAAAGAGACAGAAAGTGAGAGAAACAGGAACTTCTAAATTGAAGCAGGAGAACAGAAACTAATTTCTAAACTTTACAGTCTTTCTATTTCCTTACAAATTCGTCTGTGTCATTCTTTCTGACAGAAGCACAGAATTCCATTGTGTAAAAATACCATATTTGATCTACTCATCAACTGACGGGCATCTGGGTTGGTTCCATACCTTTGCTATAATAAATAGTGCTGTGATAAATGTTATTGTTCTAGTGAATTTAGTATGTCCTATCTGGACGATTGGCAAGTAGTGAAATTGCTGGATCACAGGGAGCTCTATGTTTAGTCTTTTTGGGATACTGCCATAGTGCTTTCCATAGTGGTTGAACGAGTTTGCAATCCCACCACAGTGTAGTAGTGATCCCTCCTGGCCACATCCCCTCCAGCATAAGTTATTAGATTTCTGGATCTTGGCCATTCTAACTGGAGTGAGGAGGAAAAGGGAAAGAGGAACTGAAACTTTCTCTCCTTACAGATGACATGATTCTGTATTTAAAGAACCCTATAGTCTCTACTCCGAAGCTGCTTGAGCTGATATAAAACTTTGGTAAGGTAGCAGGGTATAAAATTAACCTTCAATGTCAACTGCCTTCTTATATGCCAAGAAACGAGAGGAATGAGGCAAGAATCAGGATAGCAACTCATTTTGCTATCAAAGAAAATAAAATACCTAGGAATTAACTTTTAATGTAAAGCACCTTTTTGATGGAACTATAAAACCTGGAGAAGGAAATTAACGCAGAACTGAGGAAATGCAAAAACCTATGCTCCTGGTTTGGAAGGAGTAATATTGTAAAAATGGCAATCTTCAATCAATATCCCAATGTCATTCTTTAAAGAAACAGAAGAGGAAATCCAAAATTTCACTTGGAATAATAAAAGACCCCTTATAGTCTGTCTTCTTGCATGATACATAATGTTTAATCTCACCTTCTCCACCAAAATCTCACCTTTCTCATTGAGACATAAGTGGACTTGTTTACTAGCAGCAAAGGCTCAAACGCGCAGTTTCAGGAGTCACCACTGCCTCTGTTACTGGGTAGATCCAACTCTGTCATCGATTCTGAGGTCTGCTCTGGGAGTCTTGGTCACAAGTTGTTCTGTGGCATCTGCTGCCAGCCTGTGCCTATTTGCTTCCTTTTCCTCCAGCAGCCTACAACAGGGAATGAAGTTCAGGCGCTGATGCTCTCCTTCATATGCAGGGTAGGATGAGCCCAACCCTCCCTCATCTTCCTCTTCCAATTTTTGGGAAAAAATGTGCTGGCAGAAGTCCTCAGGTGTGGCGCATAGCTGATCCACACTTTTAATCCAGGCTGGTCAGGAGGCTGAGATCTGAGTATGGAAGTTCCAAGTCACCTAGAACAGGAAAGTCTGATAGATTCTTACTACCAAAAATAAAAACAGCTGGGAATGGAGTTTGGGCTCAAGTGGTAAAGGGCTAGTCTTGAGTAGAAATGCTTAGTGGCCAGGCCCTGAGTTCAGGCTCCAGCACTGCCAACAGCCTCACGTTAGTGAGATTTTAGCTTTATCCATGTAGGCACATCTCACTGGAATCTTTGCTGGTAGAGATAGTCTTCATAATTTTGGCTCAAGGTAAAGGTCCTCCTGGGGTAGTACACAAAAGATGTCATGGAGAGAGGAGCCCCACTTGCTCCAGGTTTGAAGATGGCATAGGTCAAGCCAGCATGGAGTTGGCACATCAGTCTTTTTCCTAGCACCACCTACCAGTGAATGTCAAATGACATTGATTGTTGTGGGATTGTGTGATTGAAGTGCCCCATTAAGGGCAGTGTTAGCACATCCAAACTTGGATACCAGGAATGCTGAAATCTCAAAGCTAAGATTTCTGTTGGCTACAGAAATGCTGGTGTGTCTGTGATTCACTAAAAGTTCAGGTGCAAAGATTCTGAAGCTTGATGCCATGTGTTTATTCCATTTTGTAATATTATTTTAATGCACTGTATAAGTTAAAACATTTGATAAGTGTCAGGGGTAGTGAAAACATTGTTCTTGAATTCAGGTGTCTGGCAAGGTAATGGGGGGGTGTTGGTGGCTGGGACTATGAAGCTGGGGCTGCTATCAAACCATGGATCATGTTCCCCTTTGTCTGGGAGAAATGACTCCAAAGATGAAATTTGAATGGTGAGGAAAAGATGATGATGTACTCAGGAAATTTCTCCTAAACAAATGCTCATGTGGAAGTGTGATGGGGGCTGGGCATGTCTGAGGCAGAGCTTAAGGGGGCTTCTCATGGCGTTGAGAACGTTCCATGCGACTTCAGGCATGCAGCAGGGTGTTTTAGATGACCATTGTGAGATGGATGGAATAAGACTGGAGACAAGATGAATGCTGGGATCCTGCAATGCTCTTGCATGAGTGGCTGGTGGCTCACCTGAAAGAACTAATTATTTCTAAAAAAGAAATCAGAAATTAGTTTTGATTGGATAATACCTGTAATCCGAGGCATATTCAGGATCCTGATCTTAGTATTGTGGTTTAAAACCAGCCCAGCAAAGGGAAAAATGCATGAGACTCTTACTCCCAGTTTAGAGCAAGAACAAAGATTGAAGTAGAGGTGTGAATCAAGAGCTAGAGTGCAAAGAAAAGCTAAGAAAAAGCTCCAGGTCTTGAGTTCAACGCCAGCAATGAAAGAAGGAAGGTAAAAAAAGGGAAGTATGTGAGGAAGGGAAATATATAAATGAAAGAGAGAAGGAACTAGAAATTTAAAACTAGAGAATATTTAAAAGTCATCAGTCCTTCTAAGAAAAGTGTTGGAGTATGGGTTCTATATGTGGTGAACTGGAAGCCCAGCAGTGACTTGTTAACCAAAGAGTCACCATGATGAGCAAAGGATAGAAATCTGCATGAGCCTCTTAGCAGATGGAGTCACAGATGAGAACCTCAGCTCCCATCCCATAGTTAGAAGTATATAGAGATGGGGAAGTTGGCATCACCTTGATGTCATTGTGTCCATGGAGACTGGAAGCTATGGCTCTGTGAAAGCACAATGTTCTGGTTACTGAGCTGGGAGGCTGAGGAGAGCCAAGTCCTTGCCATGAAGAAATCAGGGTGGCAGCAGAGCAACTCTGCTGCAGTGTGGGCCTGCTTGGCTGTTCTTATTCTGTGGTGGATCAGGCCGGAGCGGGTGATAGTAACAGTTTTGTGGTCACAAGCCCTTCACCAAGAGCTTCCTCTGGGATCCTCATAAGCTACAGGGTGGCTGGTGGTGGGATGTGTGTGGGGTGGAAGTGAAAGAGGGATGGACGCATGGCAAGGTGGGTGAAGAGATGAGAGGAATGATGAGAGCCCAGTTCATTGGTTTCCAAGGTTAATGGGTGGGAGGTAGAGAGGCATGATGGAGGAAGGATGGAGGCAGGGGAAGGTGGTGACAGAGTGAGGCCATCTGTAGTGCCAGCCTGGCCATCATGTGAAGCCCATAGGCAGCTTCCCGATCCTTCACTTAGTCCTGCTCCTTGTGGAGGGAATGACATGTGTACCCAGAGCTAGGGGTGGGGCAATGTTAGTAGCACCTGGAGAACCATTGGCCTCTACCTGGGTGAGGGGTGGTTATGGCTCCCATGCTGGGTGGCCTGATAGCTATGGAACAGATCTCTCCTTAGCTACTACAGTCAGTGGCTGCTCTCCATCTAGGGTTAGGGCACCTGCTCAGCCATCAGGACACCCCATGCCAGGACAGAGGCCTACAATTCAGATGGCAGCACAGGGGTGAAGATGATCTCACCGTAGCCCTAGTTACATGGCTGTCCCTGCTTGCAGGACAGGATGAGCTGTGGGAAGATGTTCTCTGAGTTTTTCCACAGCCTATCCCGGCCTCTTCTTGTGTCTGATTAGACCAAGAGAGTACCAGGTTCCCTCTCATAGTCCTGGTTCTTTTTCTTTTACAGTCATGAGGCTTGAAATCAGGTCCTGGGTACTGTCCCTGAGCTCTTTTGCTCAAGGTTGATGCTCTACCATTTGAACCATAGTGCCATTTCCAGCTTTTCCTTTTCATGTGGATCTCTGATATGTCCAGTACTGTGCCTGCAGGTAGGCACTCACCCCACAGACAGAGCCACCTCTGCCGTGACTGTGACTGCCCACAACCCTCACACCCACTCCTTGCACACCCCTCGACTCCAGTTTTAGCTCCTCTTGGACTGGGTGTCCAGCCTACCCTTTCCTACACTCACAAAGGGTCTACAATTGTCTTCCCAGGGTCCTTTCTTCTGCCAGCCAGAGTACAGACTGTGCACATCTTGACGATCACAGAGCTCAAAGCCAAAGGCTGAGATGCAGAAGGGGGTGACCCAGTAGCTGCACAGGGCCCATGGATCATCCTGTGCATCCCCCAGCCTGTGACTTCCCCCACCCCCTTGGCAGGGAAGCTCCGTGCCCACATCCTGATCGCTGGTCCCCTCCAATTCCATTCTCCCTTGGATTTTGTAGACTGTCTACCGTCAGGATCTAAAATTCTATTCATCACTTTATGTCCTTATCACTGATTTGCTACTTTGACAGGATCTCCCCGTGCCTGGAGAGTGGGCATGTCATGTACTCTCTGTGGAGAAGTTGCCCCAGGAGAAGAAATATGCACTTCATGTGAGTGTTGGACAGGGCAGGAGGGCTCCCTAGGATCAGAAGCCACAGGAGGGGTGCAGATGGGGGAATGCTAGGGGCCCCAGAGGACAGAGGGAGTTAGGGCACAGTTGGTTCCTTCTGCAGAGTTGACACCGCTTCACAAACCCAACAGAATGAGGTTCACATTACAGATGTCAGAGACAGTGCAGATTGCCAATGGGCGCAGGGGTCACTGTCACCCCCAGATGCTGGCTGCATGCTGGGATGCACGCAGAGATGTTTTCAAGATCAGATAATGAGGATGTTGCAGGGTGTAACCATTCTTTTCAGATGGCTCTCTAGCTCTCTTGAGCTTCATCTCTATCTTTGGCTTTTTCTTGGCAGTTAACTGGAAATGAGAGTTTCATGGACTTTCCTTTCTGGACTGGCTTCAAACAGAAGCTATGCACAGTTTTCAAACCATACCCTACTGAAGAAGGGAAGCTTGATCTGGTGCTTAACTGGGTTGCACTTTGGCTCCGTTTGCTATGCCTCACGGGAGGGGGCTCATCATTTGTAGACTAAGATCTCATGACCTTCAAAGCCAAATGCTACCTGAAAGTTCAGGGTCCCAGCCTATGTGTTGGGCCGGGGTGAATACATTCTCTGTTATGCTGGGTCATCAACCCATGTTTTAAACTGGAAGTAGGCAGTGCCACATTTGATAAGAACATCTGCCAGAGATTGTCACCTCATGAAAGCAGATTCTAAATTTGTATTCCATTTCCTGTGGTGGAGAAATCCCCTCCAAGTTAGACAGGCTCACATCCACCTGCAGGTCATACTCCTAATGCACCCTTGAGTGTCCTCATGGTGTTGGGATCTAAGTTTTTAGGGAATGCTGGTTTCGTCCATGAATTAGCTGGACAAGTGATGACAAACGTGTTGTGGATTAATATGAGAACAATTTAAGAAGCCCTGGAGGAGCATCAACCTGACCGTCTATGGTGCTATAAATCTGATAGGATGTTCCAGACTGAGAAACAATAACATGGCTTTGTGTTTGGCATCCAGACAAGTGAGTGCATATCTTAGCTGTCAGCCAATACATGAATAAGTGGGTGGAAAGCATCTGTCAGACCCCTGTCTGGGGTCAGGTGGAGAGAACATAGGAAGGTAGATACCATGGCTGTGGTGGGGCCAAAAAAAAGGGTAAAAGAGGCAAAGGAACCAGGTACTGGTAGCTCAAGACTGTCATCCTAGCTACTCAGGAGTTTGAGATCTGAGGATCACAATTCAAAGCCAGCCCAGGACAGAAACTCCATGAGACTCTTATCTGCAATAAACTACTGAATGCAAGAAGCTCAAGCTCAGTGACAGCATCCAGGCCTAGCGTTCAAAACCCAGGACTGGCAGAAAAAAGTATCAAAGGACAAGAAGCTGGCCAAAAGTTAGAGGGACTCTATCTTGACGAACAATACAATGGTAAGTTGCACTCAGAAGACTTGCACAAAATCTGGAAATGCCTGAGACCTATCTATGTATGTTTCCTGTTTGTCTAAATACATATGTTTATGCATTTATATACTAGGATAGAGAGACAGATCAATACATATGACTATACATATATACATAGCCAGACACTTATGGGTGGGTGGTATACTGTGTGAGAGTTTGTGTTTTGTGGATGGCTATCTCTGTTTAAGAAAGATAGAAAATATGTAAATATCTTTTAAAAAACTTGATAAAATATAGAGAGACATAAGCCCTTGAGGGAATCGGAAATGACAAGATTATTCACAGGCACGTTTATCCTTATGGATTCCTCAGTAAGTTTTAATTTTTTTCATTATTTTCTTTCTTTTTTTGAACCAGTGCTAAGGATTTCTCTCAGGGACCAGGTGCTGCCAATTACTAATTTTCTCATGGCTGCTACAAGAGGAACTGAGCCACAGTTCCACTTTTGCCTTATTTATTCGTGCTTAACTGAAGATAAAGATTTCTATCAGTGACTTTCTTTCAGGGGCTGGATTCTAACGAGAGTCCCCAGACCTCAGGCTTCTCTATAGCTACCATTAACAATATGAGAACCCAGCACTGGGTTCCAATGCACAGGGCAAGAAATTGAGTGAATCTCTCAATTCCAATTAGCTATAATAAGCTACAAGTGAAAGACCAATACCTTTGAGGAAAAGATGCTGAGGGTTATCACACAGGCCCTATGAGTAAGCCCTAAACCCTGTACACATGTGTGCATGCACACATTGGCAGATACACACACACATGCACACACACAATATCTCAGGCAATATTGTATTTTGAATTAATATCCAAAGATTGGACAAAGGATAGCAAGTAATAAAATCTGTTTTTCTTGTCTACATTGAGGGAAAGGGATAAGTCACAAGATGCAGAAGCGAAGAATTCAGAGGCAAATGCTGTGAGTGAATAACTTGTAAAAAGCACATTTCTTTTCTTTTCTTTTCTTTTGTTTTTTCTGCCATTCCTGGGGCTTGAACTCAGGGCCTGAGCACTGCTTTTGGCTTTTCCCAAGTCTAGCCCTCTGCCACTTGAGCCGCATTGCCATATGGATTTTTATATCTGTGTGATATTAAGGACTCAAACCTAGATCTTCATGGATGCTAGGCAAGTACTCTACCACTGGGCCAAACTCTAAACCCCGATAAAGTATTTATAAATAGTCATCATCATCATATCAAAATATCCTTTCTCCTACAAAGAATGAACACTTATCTATGTCTGTAAGACTTTTTTTTATGTCACCAATGCTTCTGTGATTTTCCCACTTGAATTTTTACAGATGACAGCACAGATATTCATCGGAAGAAAAATAGATTACGATACAGAAACCTAACAACGTCCTAGTAGATTGAAGTGAATAATATGTGCAAGATGGCCTGGGTGTTTCATCTATTTGTAGAGTGCTTGGTTACCACACAAAAAGACTGCGCTTTGATTCTGCAGTACTATATACATAGAAAACGCTGGAAGTGGTGCTGTGGCTTGGCGGGACAGCTATAGCCTAAAGAAAGCCTAAGAACAATGGTCAGGCT
Source organism: Megascapheus bottae (assembly GCA_024803745.1). Lineage (NCBI taxonomy): Eukaryota > Metazoa > Chordata > Mammalia > Rodentia > Geomyidae > Megascapheus > Megascapheus bottae. The sequence continues at coordinate 3,341,142 of JANJXV010000052.1, read as the reverse complement.
CTGAGGTCAAGTCCCAGGACTAGCAAAGAAAATGTGCAAGAGGCAAAATGCAAGCTGAGAAGGCACTGTGAAGCAAAATGTCTTGTGAAGGGTAAGGGGAATAGTGACAGTTAAGTTTGGATCTTACCTAAGAACGGCTCCTTGAGCCTGAGACCAGGCTAGCACTTACGCCTAGGTAATGACTTGGGATTTGAACAAAAAGGTGTGCTGTTTACTACATCCATATGTGAGGTGGGAAGGGAGATTCAGCCTCCAGTATGTCTTTGGGGGGGTCTTCTGTGAGCAAGGAGCTTTGGTCATTGGGCCTTGAAAGGTGACCCTACCTACCTCACAATGGAACAGAATATGGAACCCTGGTAACCAAGCCACTGCATGTGACAACTAGCTCAAGCCAGCTCCCTTGGCCTCTAGCTCAGGAGGAAGAAAGTTGTTGCTGTGCTGTTGCCAACGGTCAGGAGGCTCGGATCTCAGGCATGAGAGATATGGATGTCTCACTTGAACAAGTAGATTCTGGATCAGGGCCAAGAAAAAATTCCAGTATATCAGGCATTTCTCTAGGAAGAAAGCCAGGAAACTCCAGGGCAACTCAGATGAGGTATATTGAGAGGAAACCTATTTGAACCCATCATCCTGCCCACAGACTACAACCTTCTTCTGTGCTTTCAAGTGATTATACTGAGATTAGAGTGTGTCATTTCCAATCTACTCTATTCCAATTCCTCAGTGTGAAGTGTGGTCCCATTCCTACGTTTGAAATATCCACTGTTTTGCCAACATAATGTGATGGTAAGTCAGCTCAGACTCTCAATGAGCCTTGTAACCTATGGATCCTGGAGGAAGGCCTGTTGGAGATGCTGCTGACAAAGCTGATCGCTGCCTACCAGAAAGGTGTTCTCTTTTATGTGGGAAACTTCCTGCACAATTTCAAATAGTGGAGGACAATGTAGTAGTTGCTGGAAATTCTCTTGAAAAAGTGAGTGTTCCCCCTCCAAACCCAGGTTTGCTCACCACTCCTGGCCAAGTCTTGGAATACTTGGCTCCTCTCTGAGCCTGTTTGGTTCACTGGGGTGTTCACAGGGGAGCTAAGCATGATACAAGTGCACAACCTACTTCATTATGACTGGGACACTATGCCATTTCATTTCCCTCACAAGCTACTGGAGTGTCAACAGTGTGCTTACTGAGAAGTTGGATTTCAGGCATGAGTAAGTGGCTCCCAACTGCAGCCCTCACCTAGGTGACATCCTAGGAAATCCCATTTCCCAGTAAGAAATGAGGTGTCAGTACTAATGGCGGAGGCCTGTGAAATACTGTCGTCAGAGGAAAAGCTGGGGGCTGAATCACGTTTGAGCCATCAGGGAGGGATTGTGATAGCTTTGCCTGTTAGAACCTGAAAACATTTTCATTTTGGTGTGTGGTCCAGTGCTGCCACTTGAACCTGAACCCAGGTCTAAATACCATTCCTTTGGTGTTCAAAAATTAGCACTGTACCATTTGAGTTATATGTCAAGTTCTGGCTTTTTGTTGCCTAATTGAAGACAAGTGCCTTTAGACTTTTACTGACTAGACTGGCTTTCCACTGTGATCTTCAGAGCTCAGCCTGCTGGGTGGCTAAGATTAGAGAAATGATCATTTAGTTCTTTATTTAGAGCATTCACTTATTGATTTATTTAGAGCATTTACTTAGTTAATTTAAGATGCGTTTACTTTGGACAGATGCATAGAGGTCTCTCTCACAAGCTTCTGGAAGTGGGGTGTAAAAGTCATCCTGTTCTCGAGTGTCTCTTACCCCCCTCCCAGCACATAAGTGCACATCTCTGCAGGACAGCCACAGCATTAGAATCCTGCAAGAAAGGGGCTTTGGTAAAAGGCTCAGGATGGAGAGAGAAGGCTCTCCCTTTCCTTGTACCGAAAGTGCCCACAGCATCATGTGTTCCATCTATACGATGTGAATGGACTTCTACCTGAGTGATTTCTACGAGTTCAAGAACTGCCACACCCTGACACAACTCAAGCTCTATATGAGGCTCCACATGTCGGCTTTGGACCTGCTCTTCTAAACACATGCTTTTTGACCAGCTGGAGGAATGTGCGACCAGTAAGACCAAGTAAAAGTAGAAGTCCTGGTGTGGGTGCCTCAGAGCCTGTGAGTAGGAAGCCCATGTGGTCTAGATATTGGTTGGCCCTTACTTCTACAGAGCTTGGCAAAATGCCCTTTATGGGTGGTGTCAGCCAGGTAATGTCTGTCTTCTGAAAGGACTTGGGAATAAGCACTCATTAGAAAGACCCTACACCTCCTCAGTGTTCAGTCCAAACTCCAGTTCTACAGGTTCCTCCATTAGATCCTCATGGAAGTTGAGTTACACTTCAACTTGCAGAGTCCACTCTGTCCACTCTGTACCTATTTCCATTCTTAGGTTTGGGTCATCGTGGAAGAGCTTATCCTGAACTCCGGATGAAAAACCCACCAATGGAGCTGGTGACTGATGGAGACTGAGAATCATCACTGCTGGAGACTGAGAATCATCACTGCACTCCAGAAACCATGTGCCTTCTGTAGAAATTACCAAACAGTTTTAGAGTCCTGTGGATATAACTTTTGCTCTGAACCCCATGTGTGACACAGTTGAACCTGCAGATACTATGGAGGAAGAAAAAGAGCAGCCAGATTTCCTTCCGTTTCCTTTCACACTCCACCCAGAGTCAGTCCATCTGAGTCAGAGTAACACTCCACTTATTGTGCAAGCTGAAGGGGCACACGCTGGGCTCATGGAAAATGTCCCCATGGGAAGCAGCAAGTGTACTCTCAATACTGGATTCATTGGAGGAAAATGAATCCATCCTCACAGAATATCCAGACCCATCCATCTCACTAAAAGAGACTCAATCTCCATTCGACAAACCAGAATCCATCCCCCTCTTAACTCAGGAAGGACATTCTGTTTCTCATGAGGAAGGAGACCCTTCTGAGGACTCGAAAGTAGAATTACTGTCTGAAGGCAACTTGGAGGCCAGTCTGGATTTAGAGCTTCCCTGTCCCCTTCCTAAAAAGACGTCTCTTTATCTTGCTCTCATGATTCTTGTCAAGTATTCATTGTATTTACTTTGCTAACTATTAAACTCTCATTGTTAATATTATGGTGTGCAGTTCTTCAGTGCTTATTATACTGTGTTTTATTTTCCACTTATAATGTGAGACCTCAGACACATAGGTCCTGGGTGGGCCAAAAACCAGACAGGTCTGGTCCCATAGAAGACAACCTTACTGGATATACAGGGAACTATGAAATGCATGGAATCACCAGGAATCCAGGCCAGGCCTCCATGGAAAGACAAGTCAGCTACCAAAGCTGAAGGACAGAGCAGATGCCTGGAAATGTGCTTTGTCAATCGGGAGAAGTGCCAGAGTAACTGTAATATTATGTGGGACTCTGTTCTGTGAGTTCAAGTCTGTTTATATATCCATTGTGCTTTGTACAAATATTTAAGAAAATTAAAACTCCACAATAGCATCAAAAATCTACTTTGGCTTTGAATGTGGCCTAGTTGTAGAGTGCTCGCCTAGTATACAAAAAGACCTTGATTCAATTCCTCGGCACTGCATACACAGAAAAAGCAGATGGGGCACTGTTGCTCAGGTGTAAGAGTGCCACCCTTGAACAAATGTGGCCAAGGACAGTTCCTGGTCCCTCAGTTCAAGCCCTAGGACTAGCCAAACAAGAAATCATACCATTTTCCACACATTTGGAAATAAATCTGTTTTACCTAACCCTACTTCTTTTTTGCCAGTCCAGAGTGTGTGCCACCAAGCCAAACTACTGGCCCCCAACCTTACTATTTTTAATCATTTAATTTTTTTACATAATCATATTTCATGCTGTCTGTATTAATATCATAAACAGTATGCTTAGTGTAATAATGTTAAAGGTAAAACATAAGAAATTAATAACTAAAATTCCTTTTTTATTATTTTTATAGCATTACTACAATTTTATGAGAAAAATTACCTAGAATGTTTATTTTAGAGTTCAAGTAATCCATTTTGATAAATATATCAACCTACATCATTTATTTGAACACATTTTAAACTATTTTTTTCAGGAATGAAAATACATACATATTTGTTGTAAATGAAATTTATGACTTGGGGGGAAGGGAAAAAGAAAAGGGGGAAGGGGGTAACAGTGTTTACAAGAAATGTACTCATTACATATATAACAGCAATCTCTTTGTATATCACCTTGACAACAAATTTTTTGAAAAGTACAATGAGTTCAAATGTCTACTTTGGGCAGAATTTTTTTTTGTCAGTACTGGGCTTAGACTCAGGACCTGAGCACGATCGTTGTTTTTGTTTTTGTTTATTCATAAGGCGCAAGTTCTATCACATGTGCCACAGCACCACTTTTATCTTTTTTTATCTATGTTGTGCTGAGGAATTGAACTTGGGTCTTCATTCATGCTCGGCAAGAACTCTTCCACTAGGCTTAACTTATGGCCCCAGTGGGAAGGAAATTTTCCATAAAATATGTAGGAAATATGTACACTAAGGAAAGCCATCAAAAATAGAAGAAAAATTATATACTTAGATAACGACATGCCAGTATTATGGCAGATCTCTGTAATTCTAGCTTCAAGAGTGGCCTATTTAGACCGGGAGTTGGCTGGCTGAAGTAAAGTGCTATCCTTGAGCAAGCCCTAGGACAGTGCTCTGGCCATGAGTTGAAGCCATAGGACATGCAAAAAATAATAATTTAATGCCTGTGACTGGTGGCTCACCCTGGTAATCCTAGCTACCCTGGAGGATCGAGGTTCAAAGACGGCCCAGGCATAAAAATCTGTGAGAATCTTATTTCCAAATAATCCAGAAAATTCAAAATGACAATGTGCCTCAAGTGGTAGAGCTCTTGCCTTGAGCTGAAGAGCTTAAGGTAAACATCCAGGCCCAGAGTTCAAGCCCCATGAGTGAAAAAAAAGAAAAAGAAAAAGAAAGCCCTTATCTAAGGCTGGAGTGCACACTAGTGGTAGTTTGCTTGCCTAGTATGCACAAAGCCCTGTGTTCAATTACTCTGTACCACTTACACCAAAAAAAAGCTGGAAATGATCTCATAAGGTTGGGTTTTGAGGATCACAGTTCAAAGCCAGGCTAGACACTAAAGTCCATGAAACTGTTACTTCCACTTAAGCAACAGAAAACCAGAAGTGACACTGTGGCTCAAGGTGTTTAAGGTTGTAGCCTTGAGCTGAAGAGCCCAGGGACACAATTAAAGTCTTACAACCAAGAGAGAGAGAGAGAGAGAGAGAGAGAGAGAGAGAGAGAGGGAGAGAGAGAGAGAGAGAGAGAGAGAGAGAGACAGAGACAGAGACAGAGACAGAGACAGAGACAGAGAGGCAGATAGACAGAGACAGACAGAGACAGAGAGACAGAGACAGAGACATCAAACAGTCAGGCACTGCTGGCTGAAGCATGTAATTCTAGCTACTATGGAGGCTGAGATTGGAGGATCTTGGTTCAAAGCCCAAAGCCAGCCTGGACACATATGTTTGTGAGACTTACATCACCAATTAACTACCAGAAACCAAAAATGGAGCTGTAGAGGAAGAGCGCTAGCCTTGAGCTGAAGAGGTCAGGGACAGTCCAGGCCCAAAGTCCAAGCAACATGATGAATCAATAATAAAAAAAGAAGATAGCTAATAGTAATGATGAATAATTTTGGGCTGGGAGTTTGGCCTAGTGGTAGAGTGCTTGCCTAGCATGCACGAAGACCTGGGTTCAATTCCTCAATATCACATACATAGAAAAATGCTGGAAGTGGTGCTGAGGCTGAAGTGGTAGAGCCCTAGCCTTGAGAAAATATAAGGACAGTGCTCAGTCCCTGAGTTCAAGCCCAGGACTGGCCAAATAAAAAGTAGTAGAGCACTGGCATTGAACTGAAGATCTGAGGAACAGCCCAGGCACAGAGTTCAAGCACCACAAACAACAAAAACAAAATCTATGAAATGGCAGTGGTGGTTGTAAGCTAAGCAAAAATAGAGTAGAAACTGGTAAAATACATATTTGTGTGTAAGCAAAATAGCCAGACTTATGCATTAGAACAGGATAGCAACTTGAAAAAAATTTTTGTTTTCCATCTCACTAGGTCCTGTCTCTTAATTTATTCAAGTAAGTAAAATGCTGGGTTTTATAATCGTTGCTCTGAATATTAGAAAATCATAATATCTCTCATTAACCAACAAAGACCAGGAACTGGGGCTTCGTTCAAATGGCAGAGTATCAGACAAGAGAAGAAAAAATTGAAGTAAGAACTTGAAGTTCTTGATCTAGAACCTGCATAGTAACAGAGCAGCAGCCTGGTGATGGTACCTCACACCTATAATCTTAGCTACTCAGGAGGCTAAGATCTGAGAATCAAAGTTTAAAGCCAGCCAAAGTACCCAGTTAACTGCCAGAAAAACCAGAAGTGGCACTGTGGCTCACAGATTAAAGCACTAGCCTTGAGCTGAAGAGCTCAGGGACAGTGCCCAGGCCCAGAGTTCAAGCCCCACAATTGACAAAAATCAAACAAGCAAACAAAACTCACAAAGAAGCCTGCAGACCACAGTGGTTCTGCTGAGTCTCTTCTCTACGAGGATCAGGAAACATTTCACTTTTTCTGTCTCTTCCCATCTCAACATTCATACTAAAATAAGACTGTTGAAAGTTTCAATTTTTAAAAATGTTTTTCATGAAGCACCCTGAAATATTCATCGCTTATATCTCAATTGAAGATAGTTGATTTGGGGCTGCATTGGTACAGTGCTAGCCTTGAGCATAAAAGGTCAGGGATAGAGCTGAAGCACTCAGTTGAAGACCCAGTGCCAACACACAAAAGAAATTATGCACTTTATACATATTTTCTAATTTCTTAATGAATTTTTCAGTCTGTATAAATATAGGGTACATTCCTTGTTACTTAAGTAAGATTGCTCTTTTTTTTTTCTTTTTGCCAGTCCTACGGCTTGGACTCAGGGCCTAGACATTTTCATTGGACTCACTTGCCCAAGGTGAGTGCTCTGCCTCTTGAGACACAGCGCCACTTCTAGCTTTTATTCTGAGTATGCGGTACCGGTGAATAGAACCTAGGTCTTCATGCATTCTAGGTGAGCACTCTACCATTAGGCTACATTCCCAGGCAGTGAGATTCCTCTTACAGTCATTGTATGTTCACAGAGTTTGATCTCACACACTGTAGGGCCCTGGTTGGCTTTGACCTGTGATCCTAAACCCTGAGCATCCTAAGTAGCTGAAATTAAATTGTGAGCCAGCAGGATGACTTCCATTCTTCTTTCTACAAAAATATACGTAGTTATCTAAAATATATCTATAGCTGAAAAAAATGAATCTCTCCCAAACAAATCTTCAAAGAAACAACCATCCTATTAAAAGGTGGGCTAAAGACTTAAAAGAGTATTCTCTGAAGAAAAAATTAAAATGGGCTTTAGACACATGAAGAAATGCTCCATATCTCTAGCAATAAGGGAAATGAAAATCAAAACAACTTTGAGATTCCTCCTGACTCCAGTCAGAATGGCCATTATCAAAAAATCTAATAAGAGATACTGGTGGGGAAGTGACCAGGGGGATCACACCTACACTGTTGGTGTGAGTGTAAACTCGTTCAACCACTAGGGAAAGCAGTGTGGTGGTTCCTCAAAAGACTGAACATAGAGCTCCCCTATGATCCAGCAAATCCACTACTTGGCATCTACCCAATTGTCCAGAAAAAAGGACATTCTAAAGCCACTAGCACAATGATGCTCATTGCAGCACTATTTACCATAACAAAGCTATGAAACCAACCCAGATGCCACTCAGTAGATGACTGAATCAAGAAGATGTGGTACTTATACACAATGGAATGCTATGCTGCCATCAGAAGGAAAGACATCGCCCCATTTGTAAGGAAATGGAAAGACTTGGAAAAATTCATATTAAGTGAAGCAAGCCAGACCCAAGGAAACATAAGCTCAATGGTTTCCCTCATTTGTAACAATTAGTTCACATCTAGGACTCTCCTAGCAGAGGATTACAATAACTCAAAAACCTAGGTATATAAGGTCATATAGGATGAGACTAAATGAAAGGATCTCTAGGATATGGGAACAAGAGCTATATCTTGTGTCATCGTTGCTCTAAATCTTGTGTGATTTTTGTCCTTAAACCACTATGTTAGTTCTCATCTCTTATTTTGCCCTTTGGTTAATGTCAGATTGTTACTGTATCTGATTTTTTCCCTGGCATATTGTATATATGTTTATTTGTTTATGTCAAATAGCAAAGGGAAGGGGGGAAACAAGATGATTGGGAAGGGGAGGGGAGAGGGAACTGGGGACAAAAACATGTGGAGTGGAATAAATGTGTGAGAAGTAATGCAGTCCACTACCTGTAAATGTAATCGTAACCCCTCTATACATTACCCTGAAAATAAAAAAGAGACTATAAAAATATCTGTAGAAAATGAGGCTGGATGATGGAAACAACCAGATGCCCTACTTCAAAAAACGTGATACACGCACACACACACACACACACACACACACACACACACACACACACACACACACACACACAAAGGAATGATACATAGGCAACCGACAAGATAAAATAATGGCATTCTCTGGGAAGTGGATGAAAAGGAAAAAAATCATATTAAGTGAAGTAAGCCAAACTCAAAGGAACATAGGCCCAAGAGTCTCCCTCATTTGTCAAATTCAGTAGAAACCTTGGGCTCTGCTACCAGAGATTTACAATAGAACAAAATCTAGAGACATCGTGACAAATAGTATGACACTAAATGTAAGGACCTCCAAGATAAAGAAACAAAACTCATATAATGAGTGATTGTTGTCCTTAATGAACTATGTGATCTCTTATCTCTTTTGCTATCCCTTGGTTATATCATATTGTTACAATATTTCACCTTGTTTTCTGATATATTTCATATGTGCCTAATTGGTTATTTGAAATTGCAAAGGGAAGGGGGGAAATGAACATGAGTGGGGGTAGGGGAAGGGAAATGGGGACCATATCATTACATGGGGTATCAAAGTTTGAGAAGTAATGCACCTTCTATCTGGTGAATATAATGTAACCCTTCTATAAATTACAACAAAAATAAATACATAAAAAGAAGATCTGCACAGAAAATAATAATAATGGAATTTTTGGGGGAGTGGATGAAATTAGAGTGAATCCTGTTGAGTGAGATAAGTCAAGACCAAGGAACAAAAGGTACATGGTCTCCTTAATATATGGATATTAGTTTCAAACAGTAGTAGAGCAATGATTGAATAGTTGATACCCAAAGTTCTGGACATAATTTTGGAGATATAAACGTAACTACATAGACATAAAAATCTAGGATAGACTATACACTCTATAGACATGTGTTTTATTATAGATTAATCTGTATCTATGACATACAAAGACTCAGCTTAATTTTTACTATATTCTAAAATCTATGTGCCAGTGATTGTATAGCGATTCCCTTCTTGAATACTTGTTGGTTAAACATGACATTTGAAATGTGATGTAAAATTCAATGTTAATAAATTTTTTTAAAAAAGAGGCTAGAGGTAAATACCACTAATGTACTTGCTCTAAGTGGTACAGAAATTTTCTTAATGAATCAAGGGGTTTTATTACATCTTTATGCAATTATTTTAGTTCTGAGTGTTCTACACTCAATGATACTTCTGGAAAGATGATATAGCTGACTGTGTAGATGGTATGAAGACATACTGGCCTAAACGTAGAATAAAGCATTGGTAAGTGGCTGTTAGCTGTCCAGATTCTACTGGAATATGTGGAATGAATTTATTAAGCACAATGCAGGCTCTTAGTCAGATCAGGATCAAGATTATGTGGTTCCATGAGATGAATGAGGAAAGATCAGAAAAATCTTCTAAGATATCCAGATATACTTTTGAAACTAAGGTATCTGTACTCCTTTTTTTTCTTTCTTGGTGGGGAGCTTGAACTTTGGACCTGGGCAAGGTCTCTTAGTTCTTTTTCCTCAAGGCTAATGCTGTACCAGTTTTAGCCACAACTCCACTTAGTTTTTGGGTGGATAAGTGGAGAGTAGAATCTTACAGTTTTTTTTTTTGTTTTCGTTTTTTTGCTTGCAAAGGCTTTGATTCAACTTCTCCCTGGCTAGTAGAATGACAATTATGACCCTCCAGCGCCTGGCTAGTGATTCTTTGAAAATTGGACTTTCTTCCAAATCACGTAACTGGTTCCTAGCAAAGTTTTGAAGCCTGACTTAAATGTGACAGATTTTTGTCACTTGGAGACACTCTGTGCTGAACGTTAGAAATCTACCAGCTGAGTCACAGTGGCACTTCCAGTTTTTTGTTTATGTGGTGCTGAGGAATGGAATCCAGGGTTTCATACATGCTAGGCAAGCTTCATTTTCAGCCCAAGGTTTATGTTTTGTTTTTTCAGTGTTGTTGATTCTAAGGTACTGTATGATGTTCTTTCATTTTCTTTGCTTTTTACCTCTTTTCTTCTTTTTCCCTTTAGTTTTATTCTCTGTAGTCACTGTGTTGAATTCGGGTACCCTGTGTCTTGTACATAGGTTTATGTGATTTGGAATGGAGAGGGTATAATAAAATGGTAAAAAAAAAAAAAAACAAAGGAAAAAGGGTGAACCAATTGAACAGTGATACTTGGAAGACACTAAACGGAAATGAACTGAACAATCTGGGTGGTGAGGGGGCTGAGGGTAGGAAAACAGAGAAAAAGGAGGGAGGGGATAACAATTTTCTTAAGAAATGTGTTCATTACTTATGTAACCGTATGCCAACTATGTATTGACTTAACAAAAAATTAACTTAAAAAATAATTTAGCTGGGTATGGTGGCTCACACTTGTAAATGTAGCTACTCAAGAGGCTGGGATCCAAGGATAGCAGTTCAAAGTCAGCCTGGGCACTGAAGTCCATGTGACTCTTATCTCCAATTAACCACCAGAAACCCAGAAGTGGCCCTATGGCTCAAGGGATAGGGCAGTAGTCTTGAGCTGAAAAGCTCAGTGACAAGACCCAGGTGCAGAATTGCAGTCCCATGACTTGAATGATGAATGATACTAGCCAGGCTCTGTGCGCTCACACTTGGAATCCTATCTACACAGAATCAGGTTTGAATCCAGCCCAAACAAATTGCATGATATTCTGATTCACAGTTCATTACCAAAAATCTGGAGGTAGAGCTGTGGATCAAGTGGTAGAACACTAGCCTGAAGCAAAAAAAAAAAACATTTAAGGACAGTTCCCAGGCCCTGGGTTCAAGTCCCAAGACTTGCATAAAACAAACAAAATGTGACGCTGAGTCCTCCATCATTTGGTGTTATAGTTCAATATTCTTGATATGCGTCTTAGAAATTAAGTCCCTAGCAAATACTCTCCCCTGAAATTCTGCTTCATAGCTGATTCATAGAATTTCAGCATCATTACTATCACCTTCCCGTTAGCATAGCAGTCTACTACTGAAAATTTGAACAAAACTTTTCAGTAATCCTAATTAATCTGTGTATCATCTGCACACACATCAAATCAGCAGCAGCTATGATCTACTATTATCTAAATGTATTTAATCCCTTCTTGAGTTAATGAGCCTTAAAGAGTAAAACATATGAAATAGTTATGAAACTAACAGTCACCATTTTTCTACCTAATATTGTAATATAAGTTTATAAATGCAAGGACTATTCTGAAGTGTGCAGAAGATAGCTTCTAATTATAATATTCTCATGAAGTATAGTTTTTAAGAAACATGTTGCTTGCTTTGATAAAGCAAAGGCAAGGAAAAATGATATAAGTAAGTTCCCTCTTTATCAGAAGGAAAATACTATTGGGTTTAGCTCAACTTTCATTCATTCCGTGCTGATGAAACAAATATTTGCAATTCCTGAAGACAATCACTTCATTGTAATGCACAATCAGCCAGCTTAGATCAATCTTCCAAAAAAGGAAAGGAACAAATGAGAAGCAATTAAGGTTTCCAAAATGAACCAGGTGGTGGTGGCAGCTCACACTTGTAATTCTATCTACTCAAGGCCTGAAATCCAAGGATCTGGACTAAGTCTGTCTGTTATGAAAATATTCCTGTCTGAAACATCATCTCTGTTATCACAGCCCAGCTGATACCCTCTGCCCAACAGGTTCCAAACACCAAAGTCCATCTCCTATCTGAAATACTAGCAAACGTACTCACACATTATTTCCTCTTTGGGAGATAGTTGAAACAAGTACCAGAAACATTTCCCTGCCATCAGAGTGGAAGTGGAAATATATACTCACTAGAAGCCCATCTAGTAAATTACAGTCAATCATCTTTCCTCACATCTTGTTAGTTAAATTGAACAATGAGTGTTTGGATCAGAAGCGATGTGTATGAGCACACAGGTTGTAAAATTACTCTAATCCTAGCTACTCAAGATAAGCTGAGACCTGAGGATTCCAGTTCAAAATCAGCCATGCAATAAATTCCATAAGATTTTTACCTCTAATTAACCAGCAAAAAACAGAGCGTTGAATTGTGCGTAAAATGCCACAGGCCTAAGCTTTGCATAAAAGTGGTAAGGGGTAGCATTCAGGATGCCCACTCTCTCCACTCCTTTTTAACATAGTACTAGAATTCCTAGGCAGTGCAATAAGGCAAGAAGCAAGCATAAAGGGGATCCAAGAGGAGAAGGAGGAAATAAACCTATCCCTCTTTGCAGATGACATGATTCTGTATTTAAAGAATCCTATAGACTCTACTCCCAAGCTCCTTGAGCTGATTCAAAGCTTTGGAAGGGTAGCAGGACCTAAAATCATCCCTCAAAAATCAACTGCCTTCCTTTACGCCAACAGTGACAGGAAAGAGGCAATAATCAGGAAAGAAACTCCTTTCACAATAGCCTCAAAGAAAATAAAGTACCTTGGAATTAGATTAACTAAGAATGTAAAGGACCGTTTAGATGAAAACTTTAAAACCCTAAAAAAGGAAATTAAAGCAGAACTAAGGAAATGGAAAAACCTCCCTTGCTCCTGGATTGGAAGAATCAACATTGTGAAAATGACAATCTTGCCAAGGGCTATCTACAAATTCAATGCAATACCCATCAACATCCCAATGTCATTCTTTAAAGAAATAGAAGAGGCAATTCAAAATTTCATATGGAATAGTAAAAGAGCCGTATAGCAAAAACACTTCTTAGCAGAAAGAACAGCGCTGGAGGAATTTCAATTCCAAACTTTAGACTCTATTACAGAGCTATAATTCTTAAAACAGCTTGGTACTGGCACAAGAACAGGCCTGAAGTCCAATGGAATAGAACTGCGGACCCAGATATTAAACCACAGACCTAGGGCCACCTAATCTTTGACAAGGGAGCCAAAAAAATAGAATGGAAGAAAGATAGCCTCTTCAACAAGTTGTTTTGGCAGAACTGGTTAAGCACCTGCAGAAAACTAAGGTTGGGTCCTTCTTTGTCCCTTGCACTAGAATTAACTCCAAATGGATCAAAGACCTGGAGGTAAAAGCTGACACACTGAAAAGTTTACAGGAAGGAATAGGAGATACACTAGGCCTCCTTGGCACAGGTCGAAACTTTCTTAATAAGGACCAAGAATCACAACAAATCAGAGAAAGGCTGGATAAGTGGGACTGCATTATACTGCAGAGATATTGTATGGCTACTGATATAGCTAGTAAACTATTCAGGAAGCCTACAGAGTGGGAGAAGATCTTCACCAACCAAACAACGGACAAAGGCCTCATATCTAAAATATATCAACAACTCAAAAAATTGAATCACTCCAAAACTAAGCTCCAAAGTAACACCCATCCCATTAAAAAATGGGCCAAAGACTTAAAGAGAGTCTTCTCTGAAGAAGAAACAAAAATGGCCTATAGACACATGAAGAAATGCTCCACATCTCTGGTCATAAAAGAAATGCAAATCAAAACAACTCTAAGATTCCACCTCACTCCAGTTAGAATGGCCAGGATCAGGAAAACGAATGACAACGGATGCTGGAGGGGTTGTGGCCAGGAGGGATAACTACTACAATGTTGGTGAGAGTGCAAACTCGTTCAACCCCTATGGAAAGCAGGGTGGCAGTGCCTCAAAAGGCTAAACATAGAATTCCCCTATGACCCAGCAATTCCACTACTTGGCATTTACCCAACAATCCAGAAACAAGGGCATACTAAACCCACTAGCACAACAATGTTCATTGCAGCACTATTCACCATAGCAAAGATATGGAATCAACCTAGATGTCCCTCCGTTGATGAGTGGATCAACAAGTTGTGGTATTTGTACACAATGGAATTCTATGCTGCTGTCAGAAAGAATGACATCGCCCCATTTGTTAGGAAATGGAAAGACTTAGAACAAATCATATTAAGTGAACTAAGCCAGACCCAAAGGAACTTGGCTCAGTGGTTTCCCTCATACGTTATAATCAGTAGAAACTTTGGGCTGTACTAGCAGTGATTTGCAATAGAGTAAAAGGCCATATATAAGGCCATATAATGTGAAGCTAATTGAAAGGACCTCCAGGATATTGAAACAAAAGCCACATAATGAATGAATGTTGTCCTTAATGTACTATGTTGTCTCTCATCTCCTTTGCTGTCCCTTGGTTATCCCATATTGGTGTAGTGTCTCATTTTGTTATCTGATATATTGAATTTATTTGTATTTGGATATTTGAAATTTGATAGGGAAGGGGGGAAAACCAAGACTGGTGGGGTGTAGCGTTGGAGGGAAATGGGTACCAAGACATGTGAATGGGTATCAATGTATGTGAATTAATGCACCTTCTATCTGGCAAATATCATGTAACCCTTTTACTAATTACAATAAAAAAAATTTAAAAAAAAGTTGTAATGTGTGGGGAGGATGATGGGGTCAAATACATTTCTTCTTAGAAATATACCTCATCTGGTTGCCCTGGATTTTCCTGGGCTTCGTCTCAGAGAAAGGCCTGTTATACTGGATTTGTGGCTTGGCAATGATCTAGCATGGACATCTCCGAAGAAGACATCCACAAATTCCATTCCTGAGACTCGCGTTTCCTGATCTTTGGCAACAGCACAGCAACATCTTTCTTCCTCCTGAGCCACAAGCCAAGTGAGCTGGCTTGAGTTGGTTGTTAGTTACAGTGGCTTGGTTACCAGGGTTCCATATTCTGTTCCATTGTGAGGGAGGCAGGGTCACCTTTCAGGGCCCAATGACCAAAGATCCTTGCTCACAGAAGACCTCACAAAAGACATACTGGATGCTGAATCTCTCCTCCAATCTCACAATATTCATGTGGATGTAGTAAACATCACACCTTATTTGTCCAAACCCAATGTCTTCCACTAGGCCCAATTACCAGTCTGGTCTCAGGCTCAAGGAGCCTTTCTTATGTAAGATCCAAACTTAAGGGTCAATATTGCCCTCATACTTTACAAAACATTTGCTTCACAGTGCCTTCTCTGCCTGCTTTTTGCCCCTTGTCGAATTTTTTTTTGTTTTTGCTAGTCTTGGGACTTGACCTCAGATTGTGAACATTGTTCTTGGGCTTTCTTTAGGCTTTAGCTGTCCCACCGAGCCACAGCACCACCTGCAGCGTTTTCTATATATGTGTTAATGAGGAATCAAACCTGAGGCTTTTTGCGTGGTAGCCAAGGACGCTACCACTAGGTCAAACACACAGGGCATCTTGCACATATTTTTGACGTCAATCTACTAGGATATTATTAGGTTTCTGTATCATAATCAATTTTTTCCTGATGATTAGCTTTGCTGTCATGTGTAAAAATGCAAGAGGGTAAAACACAGAAGAAGTAGTGAAATTTAAAAAAAAACATTACACACATAGATAAGTGTTCATTCTTTGTTGGAGAAAGGTTATTTTGATATGATGATGATGACTTTATAATTACTCTCCAATTAAACTGTATAGGCTGTCTAGTTGGATCAAAAAGCAAGAGCCATCCTTCTGCTATCTTCAAGAGACACATCTTACCCAAAAACAATCATCTTTTTAAAGTGAGAGGTTGGAATAAATTCTATCAACCTAACTGCCCCCATAAACAGGCTGGAGTTGCCATCCTCATATCACACAATAGACTTCAAACTAAAATTAGTAAGAAAAGACAAAGAAGGTTACTACATACTACTAAAGGGATCTTTCCTCCAGGAAGACATAACGATCCTAAATATTTACACACCCAATCCCGGAGCTCCAAACTTCATCAAGCAAACTTTACTTACACTGAAACCATACATAGATCGAAATACAGTGATTGTTGGTGAGTTTAACACACCACTCTCACCTATGGACAGATCAACAAGGCAAAAACTCTACAGAGAAACCTTAGAACTGAACAACTATATAGACCAACTAGATCTAACAGACATCTGCAGAATATTCCACCCAGTAACAACACAATACACGTTTTTCTCAGCAGCACATGGAACATTTTCCAAAATAGACCACATCTTAGGCCATAAAGCAAACCTGGACGGATTCAGAAACAATGAAATTATTCCATGCACACTCTCAGACCATAAAGGCATCAAATTGGAGCTGAAAACACATCTCCACCAAAGAAAACACTGTAACTCATGGAGACTGAACAACACATTGTTGAATCAAAAACAATGGGTAATTGAAGAGATCAGAACAGATATCCAACTGTTTATGAAATTTAACAATAAGGAGCACACAAATATCACCTCCTTAGGGACACAACAAAGGCAGTACTCAGAGGAAAATTTATAGCGTGGAGTGCCTACAACAGCAAGTTGGAAAAATGGCAAACCAACTAGTTAATGTCTCACCTTAACCTCCTGGAAAAAGAGCAACAAACCAACCCTAAACCCATTAGGAGAAAGCAAATTATTAAAATCAAAGCAGAATTAAATGATTTGGAATAAAAAAACTATAGAAAGCATCAACAAAACAAGGAGTTGGTTCTTTGAAAGAATTAACAAAATTGACAAGCCCTTAGCAAATCTTACCAAAAAAAGAAGAGAGCATATTGAAATAAACAAAATCGCAGATGAAATGGTAATATCACGACAGAAATTACCAAGATCCAGAATATCATGAGGGAATACTTCTCAAACCTTTACGCCAACAAATTTGAGAATCTAGAAGAAATGGATGAATTCCTAGACAATATTAACATACACACACTGAACCAAGAAGAGCTAACCCAACTCAACAGGCCTATTTCAAGCTCTGAAATAGAAATGGAAATTAGACAACTTCCACTTAAAAAGAGCCCAGGGCCAGATGGATTCACAGCTGAATTCTATAAGGTCTTCAACGCAGAGCTCACACCAATATTCCTCAAGCTCTTCAACGAAATTGAAAATGAAGGTTCTTTACCAAACTCATTCTGTGAAGCCAGCATATCCCTCATCCACAAACCAGACAGAGATTCATCAAAGAAAGAGATCTATAGACCCATTTCTTTGATGAATATCGATGCAAAACTTCTCAACAAAATACTGACCAACCGTCTACAACAACTCATCAAAAAAATTATACACTATGATCAAACTGGATTCATCACAGGGAGGCAACGCTGGTTGAACATACACAAATCAATTAATATAATTCAACACATTAACAGGAGCATGGATAAAATCACATGATTGTCTCAATAGATGCAGAAAAGGCATTTGACAAGATCCAAAACCCCTTTATGTTAAAAGATGTGGAGAAACTAGGAATCCATGGAGCATTTCTCAATGTAATAAAGGCTGTGTATGTGAAACCCACTGCTAGTATTATACTTAATGGTGAAAATCTAAAGCCATTCCCTCTAAAATCAGGAACGAGACAAGGATGCCCACTCTCTCCACTCCTTTTTAACATAGAACTAGAATTCCTAGGCAGTGCAATAAGGCAAGAAGCAAGCATAAAGGGAATCCAAGTAGGGAAAGAGGAAATAAAACTATCCCTCTTTGCCGATGACATGATTCTGTATTTAAAGAATCCTATAGACTCTACCCCCCAGCTCCTTGAGCTGAATCAAAGCTTTGGAAGGGTAGCAGGCCATAAAATCAACCCTCACAAATCAACTGCCTTACTTTACGCCAACACTGAGACGAACGAGGCAATAATCAGGAAAGAAACTCCTTTCACAATAGCCTCAAAGAAAATAAAGTACCTAGCAATTAGCTTAACTAAGAATACAAAAGACCGTTTAGATGAAAATTTTAAAACCATAAAAAAGGAAATTAAAGCAGAACTAAGGAAATGGAAAAACCTCCCATACTCCTGGATTGGAAGAATCAACATTGTGAAAATGACAATCTTGCCAAGGGCTATCTACAAATTCAATGTAATACCAATCAACATCCCAATGTCATTCTTTAAAGAAATGGAAGAGGCAATTCAAAATTTCATATGGAATAATAAAAGACCCCGTATAGCAAAAACACTTCTTAGCAGAAAGAACAGCGCTGGAGGAATTTCAATTCCAAACTTAAGACTCTATTACAGAGCTATAATTCTCAAAACAGCTTGGTACTGGCACAAGAACAGGCCTGAAGTCCAATGGAGTAGAACTGCGGACCCAGATATTAAACCACAGACCTATGGCCACCTAATCTTTGACCAGGGAGCCAAAAAAATAGAATGGAAGAAAGATAGCCTCTTCAACAAGTTGTGCTGGCAGAACTGGTTAAACACCTGCAGAAAACTAAAGTTGGATCCTTCTTTGTCACCTTGCACTAGAATTAACTCCAAATGGATCAAACACCTGGAGGTTAAAGCTAACACACTGAAAAGTTTACAGGAAGGAATAGGAGATACACTAGGCCTCCTTGGCACAGGTCGAAACTTTCTTAATAAGGACCAAGAATCACAACAAATCAGAGAAAGGCTGGATAAGTGGGACTGTATTAAACTGCAGAGCTTTTGTATGGCAACGGATATAGCTAGTAAACTAACAGGAAGCCTACAGAGTGGGAGAAGATCTTCACGAACCAAACAACGGACAAAGGCCTCATATCTAAAATATATCAACAACTCAAAAAATTGAATCACTCCAAAACTAACCTCCGAAGTAACACCCATCCCATTAAAAAATGGGCAAAAGACTTAAAGAGAGTCTTCTCTGAAGAAGAAACAAAAATGGCCTATAGACACATGAAGAAATGCTCCACATCTCTGGTCATAAAAGAAATGCAAATCAAAACAACTCTAAGATTCCACCTCACTCCAGTTAGAATGGCCAGGATCAGGAAAACGAATGACAAAGGATGCTGGAGGGGTTGTGGCCAGGAGGGATAAATACTACACTGTTGGTGAGAGTGCAAACTCGTTCAACCCCTATGGAAAGCAGGGTGGCAGTGCCTCAAAAGGCTAAACATAGAATTCCCCTATGACCCAGCAATTCCACTACTTGGCATTTACCCAACAATCCAGAAACAAGGGCATACTAAACCCAGTAGCACAACAATGTTCATTGCAGCACTATTCACCATAGCAAAGGTATGGAACCAAACTAGATGTCCCTCAGTTGATGAGTGGATCAACAAGTTGTGGTATTTGTACACAATGGAATTCTATGCTGCTGTCAGAAAGAATGACATCGCCCCATTTGTTAGGAAATGGAAAGACTTAGAACAAATCATATTAAGTGAACTAAGCCAGACTCAAAGGAACTTAGGTTCAGTGGATTCTCTCATTCGTCATAATCAGTAGAAACTTTGGGCTGTACTAGCAGTGATTTGCAATAGAGCAAAAGGCCATATATACGGCCATATAATGTGAAGCTAATTGAAAGGACCTCCAGGATATTGAAACAAAAGCCACATAATGAATGAATGTTGTCCTTAATGTACTATGTTGTCTCTCATCTCCTTTGCTGTCCCTTGGTTATCCCATATTGGTGTAGTGTCTCATTTTGTTATCTGATATATTGAATTTATTTGTATTTGGATATTTGAAATTTGATAGGGAAGGGGGGAAAACCCAGACGGGTGGGGTGCAGCGTTGGAGGGAAATGGGTACCAAGACATGTGAATGGGTATCAATGTATGTGAATTAATGCACCTTCTATCTGGCAAATATCATGTAACCCTTTTACTAATTACAATAAAAAAAATTTAAAAAAAGTTGTAATGTGTGGGGAGGATGATGGGGTCAAATACATTTCTTCTTAGAAATATACCTCATCTGGTTGCCCTGGATTTTCCTGGCCTTCGTCTTAGAGAAAGGCCTGTTATACTGGATTTGTGGCTTGGCAAAGATCTAGCATGGACATCTCCGAAGAAGACATCCACAACTTCCATGCCTGAGACTCGAGTTTCCTGATCTTTGGCAACAGCACAGCAACATCTTTCTTCCTCCTGAGCCACAAGCCAAGTGAGCTGGCTTGAGTTGGTTGTTAGTTACAGTGGCTTGGTTACCAGGGTTCCATATTCTGTTCCATTGTGAGGGAGGCAGGGTCACCATTCAGGGCCCAATGACCAAAGATCCTTGCTCACAGAAGACCTCACAAAAGACATACTGGAGGCTGAATCTCTCCTCCAATCTCACAATATACATGTGGATGTAGTAAACATCACACCTTATTTGCCCAAACCCAATGTCTTCCACTAGGCCCAACTACCAGTCTGGTCTCAGGCTCAAGGAGCCTTTCTTATGTAAGATCCAAACTTAAGGGTCAATATTGCCCACATACTTTACAAAGCATTTGCTTCACAGTGCCTTCTCTGCCTGCTTTTTGCCCCTTGTCGAATTTTTTTTTGTTTTTGCTAGTCTTGGGACTTGACCTCAGATTGTGAACATTGTTCTTGGGCTTTCTTTAGGCTTTAGCTGTCCCACCGAGCCACAGCACCACTTGCAGCGTTTTCTATATATGTGTTAATGAGGAATCAAACCTGAGGCTTTTTGCGTGGTAGCCAAGGACTCTCCCACTAGGTCAAACACACAGGGCATCTTGCACATATTTTTGACGTCAATCTACTAGGGTATTATTAGGTTTCTGTATCATAATCAATTTTTTCCTGATGATTAGCTTTGCTGTCATGTGTAAAAATGCAAGAGGGTAAAACACAGAAGTAGTGAAATTTAAAAAAAAAACATTACACACATAGATAAGTGTTCATTCTTTGTAGGAGAAAGGTTATTTTGATATGATGATGATGACTTTATAATTACTCTCCAATTAAACGTTATAGGCTGTCTAGTTGGATCAAAAAGCAAGAGCCATCCTTCTGCTATCTTCAAGAGACACATCTTACCCAAAAACAATCATCCTTTTAAAGTGAGAAGTTGGAATAAATTCTATCAACCTAACTGCCCCCATAAACAGGCTGGAGTTGCCATCCTCATATCACACAATAGACTTCAAACTAAAATTAGTAAGAAAAGACAAAGAAGGTTACTACATACTACTAAAGGGATCTTTCCTCCAGGAAGACATAACGATCCTAAATATTTACACACCCAATCCCGGAGCTCCAAACTTCATCAAGCAAACTTTACTTACACTGAAACCATACATAGATCGAAATACAGTGATTGTTGGTGAGTTTAACACACCACTCTCACCTATGGACAGATCAACAAGGCAAAACTCAACAGAGAAACCTTAGAACTGAACAACTACATAGACCAACAAGATCTAGTAGACATCTGCAGAATAATCCACCCAGTAACAACACAATATACGTTTTTCTCAGCAGCACATGGAACATTTTCCAAAATAGACCACATCTTAGGCCATAAAGCAAACCTAGACAGATTCAGAAACACTGAAATTATTCCATGCACACTCTCAGACCATAAAGGCATCAAATTGGAGCTGAAAACACATCTCCACCAAAGAAAACACTGTAACTCATGGAGACTGAACAACACATTGTTGAATCCAAAATAATGGGTAATCGAAGAGATCAGAACAGATATCCAACTGTTTATGAAATTTAACAATAAGGAGCACACAAATATTAACTCCTTAGGGACACAACAAAGGCAGTACTCAGAGGAAAATTTATAGCGCTGAGTGCCTACAACAGCAAGTTGGAAAAATGGCAAACCAACTAGTTAATGTCTCACCTTAACCTCCTGGAAAAAGAGCAACAAACCAACCCTAAACCCATTAGGAGAAAGCAAATTATTAAAATCAAAGCAGAATTAAATGATTTGGAATAAAAAAACTATAGAAAGCATCAACAAAACAAGGAGTTGGTTCTTTGAAAGAATTAACAAAATTGACAAGCCCTTAGCACATCTTACCAAGAAAAGAAGAGAGCATATCGAAATAAACAAAATCGAAGATGAAAATGGTAATATCACGACAGAAATTACCAAGATCCAGAATATCATGAGGGAATACTTCTCAAACCTTTACGCCAACAATTTTGAGAATCTAGAAGAAATGGATGAATTCCTAGACAATATTAACATACCCACACTGAAAGAGATCTATAGACCCATTTCTTTGATGAACATCGATGCAAAACTTCTCAACAAAATACTGGCCAACCTTCTACAACAACTCATCAAAAAAATTATATACTAATTACAATAAAAAAATTAAAAAAAAGAAAGTTGTTGTGTGTGGGGAGGATGATGGGGTCAAATACATTTCTTCTTAGAAATATACCTCATCTGGTTGCCCTGGATTTTCCTGGCCTTCTTCTTAGAGAAAGGACTTTTATACTGTATTTGTGGCTTGGCAATGATCTAGCATGTACATCTTCGAGTAAGACAGCCACAACTTCCATGCTTGAGACTCGAGTTTCCTGACCTTTGGCAACAGCACAGCAACATCTTTCTTCCTCCTGAGCCACAGGCCAAGTGAGCTGGCTTGAGTTGGTTGTTAGTTACAGTGGCTTGGTTACCAGGGTTCCATATTCTGTTCCATTGTGAGGGAGGCAGGGTCACCTTTCAGGGCCCAATGACCAAAGATCCTTGTTCACAGAAGACCTCACCAAAGACATACTGGAGGCTGAATCTCTCCTCTAATCTCACAATATACATGTGGATGTAGTAAACAGCACACCTTATTTGTCCAATCCCAATATCTTCCACTGGGCCCGACTACCAGTCTGGTCTCAGGCTCAAGGAGCCTTTCTTAGGTAAGATCCAAACTTAAGGGTCAATATTGCCCTCATCCTTTACAAAACATTTGCTTCACAGTGCCTTCTCTGCCTGCATTTTGCCCCTTGTCGAATTTTTTTTGGTTTTGGTAGTCTTGGGACTTGACCTCAGAGTTTGAACATTGTTCTTCGGCTTTCTTTAGGCTTTAGCTGTCCCACTGAGCCACAGCCCCACTTGCAGCATTTTCTATGTATGTGGTAATGAGGAATCAAACCTGAGGTATTTTGTGTGATAGCCAAGTACTCTACCACTAGGTCAAACACACAGGGCATCTTGCACATAATTTTGACATCAATCTACTAGGATATTATTAGGTTTCTGTATCCTAATCAATTTTTTCCTGATGATTAGCTTTTCTGTCATGTGTAAAAAATGCAAGAGGGAAAAACACAGAAGAACTAGTGAAATTTAAAAAAAAGCATTACGCACATAGATAAGTGTTCATTCTTTGTAGGAGAAAGGATAGTTTGCTACGACGATGATGACTTTATGATTACTACGTCAGGGTTGACAGTTTGGCATAGTGGTAGAGTGCTTGCCTAGCATCCATGAAGCTCTGGGTTTGATTGCTCAGTATCACATAGATAGAAAATCTAGATGTGGCACTGTGGCTCAAGTGGCAGAGGGCTAGACTTGAGAAAACCCGAGGACAGTGCTCAGGCCCTGAATTCAAGCCCCAAGACTGGCAGAAAGATAAAAGAAAATAAAAATGCTTTTTACGAGCTACTTCACTCACAGCATTTGCTTCTGAAATCTTCGCTTCTGCATCTTGTGAAATACCCCTTTCCCTCAACGTAGACAAGAAAAACAGATCCATCCCATGGTCCACTGTGAGGCCACTGGTTGGGCTAAGAGCTAGTCGTGCAGCAACACATAAGTTTTCTTCTAATACTTTCCAAAATGTGTACTCAAATATGTTACCTACTAACCAACTTAGGTCAGTTATCTTTATGCTATATATTTTTCATTACTACAATATTCTTACACTCCTAT
The DNA here is from genome assembly GCA_024803745.1 of Megascapheus bottae. Lineage (NCBI taxonomy): Eukaryota > Metazoa > Chordata > Mammalia > Rodentia > Geomyidae > Megascapheus > Megascapheus bottae. The sequence continues at coordinate 3,316,996 of JANJXV010000052.1, read as the reverse complement.
GTTAATCCTATTGTACCTCCCCTGAACTCTCTCATTATTTTTTTCTATCTCTGGACCTCTGCTCGTCTTTCAACCCTTATACTGCACGGATATACACTTGATGGCTGTTGAGCAATATTGTATATGTAGGTGGTTAATTATTCTCTAGGTCAGAGGGACTTAAAGTCAATAGAGAATGGATTGAGAGGCTTATTGTTTTGGGTATAAATCGCTTATCATTGGTTGTATTAGACTGGTCTGTAAGTGCACAAAAAGAAAGAGTGATAATACCAATCAAAACTTGTGAACATCAAGTGTCTACCACCTACAGAGATCTAGGTTGGTTATATCTGAAAAACTATAATTGTATTTAGTAGTAATCTTGCTCCCATTTTCAAATTGGCAGAACAAGAAACTCAAGAAAAATGTCAAATCAAGAAACAACATCCCCCACCCAATGTAAACAGACAATGGAACAGTCACTCGCAAACCTATAGGAGAGTCTTCCAAGTGCTACACAAATGCAATTGATAAACATCATTAATGGAAACTGTGAAAATATAAAGAAAGAGATAATGGAGGAAGCCATAGCTGAACAAGAGGAAAGCATAAACAAGGTGATAAGTGAAAAAGAAGAAGCCATAAAGGAGGCCATAATAAAGGTTTTCAAAGAAAGATGGATGAATTCATAGAATCCACAAATAAAAACGTGAGCAAACTCCAGCAAATGTCCGAAGAAAATAAAGCTACTGAGCTAACCACTCAAAAGGAAATCAAGGAGATAAAGAAGTCCATACATGATCTAAAACAAGAGATGCAAGGCATCAAAAATGAGCAATTAGAAGCAAGGGAGATGAAAATAAAGTAGATAGCTTTGATAGCAGGTTAGACAATGCAGAGGAGAGAATTTCCGGGGCTGAAGATAATTTAGGTATTATAGAGAAAGAACAGAAAATGAGTCAATCCAAATCTAGGATATATGAGAGAGCGCTTCAGGAGGTCCAAGATACAATTAGGAAGCCTAATTTAAGGCTAGTTGGTATTGAGGAGGGCGTGGAGAAAGAGGTCAATGGTATTAGAAATATACTTCAGGGAATCATCTCAGAGAATTTCCCAAATATCCAGAAGGTCAGGCCCATCCAGATACGAGAAACTTTTAGAACCCCAAACAGACCTGACAGAAAAGAACATCCCACCGCCACATTGTGATCCGAACTGGATCAATAGAAACGAAAGAAAAGATCCTAACGGCAGCCAGGGAAAAGGAATCAGTAACCTATAAAGGCAAACCAATCAGAATAACCCCAGATTTCTCAGCAGAGACCATGCAAGCACGAAGTGACTGGAAGCATATATGTCATACCATCTAAGGACCACAAGAACTGTCAAGACACAGGCCCTACTAAAAGCTTTTAAAAATGGTAGGAACTAATAAATATCTCTCAATCCTAACTCTCAATATCAATGGACTTAACTCTCCAATTAAACTGCATAGGTTGTCTAGTTGGATCAAAAAGCAAGAGCCATCGTTCTGCTGTCTTCAAGAGACACATCTTACCCAAAAACAATCATCTTTTGAAAGTGAGAGGTTGGAATAAACTCTATCAAGCTAACTGCCCCCTAAACAGGCTGGAGTTGCCATCCTCATATCAGATACAATAGACTTCAAACTAAAATTAGTAAGAAAATACAAAGAAGGTGACTACATACTACTAAAGGGATCTTTCCTCCTGGAAGACATAACGATCCTAAATATTTACACACCCTTTTGAAGATTCTCAAAAGATTGAAGATTCTGTCAGTGTAAGTTAGATTCCAGCATTGATATTAAATAATGCTATGAGTATGGTTTTATATTTGAAATAGCACTGTTGACAAAATATAACACACATTTGCTTAGTATTTGCTTTTGTTTTCCCAAGAAGTTCAGTACAAGCTAACATGTGTGGCATATATCGACTGGGAGAAATGATTCAGAGTAAGTGACTCATTTGAACAGGAGTCAGTGAAAAGATACAGAAGCAGGATACCCATATTGTGATAATTTGTATCTTTTGCATATTTTGTGTTTGTTACTAATTCCATTTGTAGTGTACATTTCTAGGTAAAAACTTTTAAAATGTTTTCAAACAATTTGTTATTTCAACCGCAAAAAAAGACATTTATATGCCTGATAAAATTCACAGAATCCAAATTTTTCCATATTATTTTTTTTTGTTTTTGTTTTTGAGGGGTCATAGATCTTGAAATCAGCCTGGGCACTATGCCTGAGCTCTTCAGCTCCAGGCTACCACCTTACCCTGGAGCCAAGCCCCACTTCCCATTTTCTAAAGGTAAATTGGAGATAAGAGTCTCAGGTGTTTTTGTGCCAGGATGACTTTAAACCTTGATCCTCAGATCTCAGCCTCCTGAGTAGCTAGGATTATAGAAGTGAGCCACCACCCCATCATGCTCAGCTTTCTGTTTTTTTTTAAACAAGCCCTTTGGCTGGAACTCGGTCTGAGCACTGTCCTTCAGCTTTCCTCAAGCCTAGTGATCTTCTACTTGAGCCACAGCACTACTTCTGGTTTTTTCTGTGTATGTGGTACTGCGGAATTGAACCTTCGTCTTATACAAGCACTCTACAACTATGCCAAACCTCCAGCCCCTCCACATTTGTTTTTGAGATAGATCTTTCCATGCCTCTAGTATGGCTAGAAATCCTTCTTGAGTTTCCCAAGTTCAGGGAGTATTGGTGTGTCCCATCCTGTGTGGCTACATAACCATTGTTTAGGGTACAGTTCTCTCTTCATTCTACCCATCTAGAGCAATTTTCATCTTCCATGTATAATCATTAAACATTCAGCTCCTGTTCCTCTCTACTCCATTCTCTCGAACCATCGTGCTTTTTGGCTCTAAGGGTTTGTTGATCCTTGGAAGCTCTGGAAAGGAAAACATACCCTAGCTCTTCCTTTATGACTGCTGTATTTTTAGTTTACTGTAATCAAGATTCATCTGTAAAATATAGTAAAATGTTCTTCCTTTTCAATGCATTGTTTTGCATATTTCTATCTTTGGATTATTATTAATAGTTGTGAATGGATTCTCCACATATTTGTTCTAGTCTCTGCTTTCTCTTCCGTTAGGTACAAATCTAGAAATAGAAGTGTTGGACCATATTTCTATGTAATTCTATATTTAGTACTTTTTTAGCACTCTCCACGCAATTTTTGATTGTTTTATATTCCTTGCAGAAATATTCCAGAGTTCTACTTCTTCTCACTTCCTTCCCAGTAATAGTTAGACTTTGAAAGTTGTTTTTTTTGTATGCGTGTGTGTGTGTGTGTTTGTGTGTGTGTATGTGGATCTTTTTGTTTAAAACTATATTTATATTAACATATTTAAAGTAATGATTTCATTGTAATTTTAATTTTTCTCATGACTGTTAATATTGAACTTCTTTCTACATTTTGAACTAATATTTCTATATATTCGTTTTACAAAATCCTCTCCAATCTCCAATTTTTTTCCCTTTTTTTGTGGGGTAGTGGGGAAAGTCATGGGGCTTGGACCTTGGGCCGTGAGCTCTTTAGTTTAAGGCTATTGTCCTACCCTGAGTATTGCCCCTCAGTTCTTCTGCTCACAGCTCCCTACCCCTCTTCCCATTATATACAGAACAAAGGTCATCCTCAGTCTTTTTGAAAAAGTAAAACATACAGTAAATTTGTAGTATGAAACAGCAAGAAATAAATTTCTTGCCAGGTGCAGTGACTTCTACCTGTAATCCTAGCTACTCAGATATCAGGCTGATATCTAATGATTTGGTTCAATGCCAGCCTGGGCATTAGAAAGTCTATGAGACTCTCATCTACAGTTAACCACTAGAATATGGGAAGTTGCATTGTGGCTTCATAGGTAGAGTAATAGCCTTGAGTTGAAGAGCTCAGGAACTGTGCCCAGGCCCAGAATTCAAGCCTTACAAATCCCCCAGCCAAAAAAAGAAAAAAAAGTTTCTTCCCCAAGTGATTATTATGCCAGACATAGAACATTAACATTCTGGGTGTACTTCACAGTATTATTACTTGATACCCTAAGATTTTGCAATATTCTCACAGAACCAGCATATGTCATCATATAATGTAGTTCCTTTTCAATGGAATAATTCCATTTATAACCTAAATCTACTCCCCCGACTTATTTTTGTCGATACCACAATTGCTCTCCCATGATATGCCACAAGCCATTAAACATTTTATGGTGGGTAATTGGAAAGGAGTCTCATGGAATTTTGTGCCAGGCTGGCTTTGAACCATGGTCCTCAGATCTCAGTCTCCTGAGTAGCTAGGATGACAGGCGTGAGCCACCAACACCTGGCTTGCCTTTTTATTTTTTGTGGGTCTTGGGACTTGAACTCTGGGCCTAGGCACCATCCCTAAGATTTTCAGGTCAATATTTCATGTAAGTCTAAACATTTAAGTAAAGCAATACAATTCCAACAAAAAAAGAATAAAATTCCAGACAAGGTGTGTCTATAACTCAGTGCTAATTACTTGATGAAAATGTGCCATTCCAGAAGCTGGTGTCATTTGATGATGTAGCTGTGGATTTCAGCTGGAAGGAGTGGCAGCATCTGGACAATGCTCAGAGGACCCTGTACAGAGATGTAATGCTGGAGACCTACAGCAACCTGGTGTCCTTAGGTGAGCAAAAGTCAAATTCACTTGCAAGGCCAAGTGCCTTGTTATTTTGCAGATACGTGAATGTTTATCAAACTTTCAATACTATTTAAATGAAAGATTCCAGGCCCTGAGAAATATCATTACTTTCTAAAGAAAACCTAAGGTAATTTTGTACTCATTCTTCAGGATACCTTCAGGATACTTTGACAACAGTTCTAAATTATGTTTCCTCTAATGGAGACGACATTCCAAACTTACACAGTAATTGTAAGTGGATAAACCATCCAGAATAGAATATATATCATTATTGGAAATAGAATCTACAAATCACTAAACAGTGAGTTTATAATGGAAACCTGGCACTAGGTGCAATGTTTCATGCCTGTAATCTTAAAATATTCAGGAGGAAGAAATCTAAGAATTCTAATTTGAAGCCAGCAATGGCTTAAAAATTGCCATGAAACTCTATAACTGCAAGTAACCCCTCAAAAATATTAGTGGAGTGTCAAGAGTTTGACTTTGTGGTTGAGTGCTTGCCTAGCATGCATGAAGACCTATGCATGTAAGTGGAGCTGGGACTCAAACTGGTATTTTTCTAGCCTTGAGCAAGACAGCTAAGTTTATGCCATACAAAATGAATCCAGAGCTGGTGAAAAGTCAACCATGGAGTCAGTGAGAAATGAGAGAAAAGATTTAATAGATAACTTGTGAGTAGGATGTCTGCGAACTTAAAGCAATGATGACCAAGCATAAGCAATAACTCTCTACTGTTTCTAATTTACAGGGCCCTATGTTCCCAAACCTGTATTAATTGACAAGCTAGAGCACTGTGCAGACCTCTGGATAGGAAATTCCTCTGACAAGAATATCACAGGTGAGTGAATGCATCTTCATATTGATGTTGGAGCCTGAGCCCCATTGGTAAGTTCATGTTGTGATGTACTGAGCAATAATATTCTTAGTTACCCTAAATCCTGTGCAGAACCTATGGAATTCTTTGTGAATGAATCAAGAATCAAGGTCTCAGGGCCTGAGCATGGTCCTTGGGTTTTCTCAAGGCTAGCTCTCTACTTCTTGAGTCATAGCACCACTTCTGGCTTTTTCTTTGTATGTAGTACCAAGGAACTGAATCAGGTCTTTGTGCATGCTAGCCCAAACCCCCGGCACCAAGAATCATAGGGTGATATAATGAATTCTATGTGGCAATAGAGTTAAAGTTAGATTTCTCTGTAGAAATCACTGTGAAACAAAATAAAATGAGAAAGCCATGAGCCCGTGGCTCATGCCTGTAATCCTAGCTACTTAGGAGGCTGAGATCTGAGGATCAAGGTTCAAAGACTGACCTATCACAAAAACACCTTAGACTCTTCTCTCCAATGAACCAATAGAAAATGAGAAGCGGGGTTGGGGCTAAAACATAGGGCAGTAGCCTTGAGCTGAAGAGCTCAGGAAGAACAGCCAGGTCTAGAATTCAAGTCCCATGACTGCAAAACAAGAAAGAAAGAAAGAAAGAAAGAAAGAAAGAAAGAAAGAAAGAAAGAAAGGAAGAAAGAAAGAAAGAAGAAAGAAAGAAGAAAGAGGCAAGGAAGAGGGAAGGAAGGAAAGGAAGGAAGAAAGGAAGAAAGAAGGAAAGAAAGAAAGAAAGAAAGAAAGAAAGAAAGAAAGAAAGAAAGAAAGAAAGAAAGAGATATTTCATTTCTTTAAAACTAAGACTATAAATGATTGAGCAAACAAGGAATAAGTCAGGGCATTATTTTCTGATAAGGATAATATCTTTTTGCTGGTAGGAAGAGACTGGTATTCAGAACCAGACCTTTCCACCAGAAATTGAGCCTAGTGGTAGAGTGCACAAAGACACAGGTTTGATTCCTTATTACCACAAACATAGAAAAAGCCAGAAGTAATGAATTCATTGGTAGGGTTCTAGTCTTGAGAAAACCCAAGGACAGTGGTTAGGTCCTAAGTTCAAACCCAGGAATGGACAGAAAAAAAAACAACAAAGTTTCAATCAACATAAGAAAATTAACTAGACAATGAGCTGGGGATTTTCTGGTCTTCCATGGTTCTGAGGGACAGGAGTGTTAGAAAAGGAATTTTTATAAGACTTCAAATGGAAAGAAACAAATTTCAAAATTCCCACAAATACCTAAATTGAGACTTTAGTGAGAAGTTGTAACTGAAGGGATATAGGTGTAAGTCCTTACTCTCAAGAATCGTTCTTGCTTGGATCAAAGGCAAACAGACATATAAACCAAACTTGTGGCCATTGAATCTAGAAAAAATTCGTGTTCCTCACTTAATGGTTAATAAGCAAACAGCATTGAAACTGGGTAAGGTAATCCTATCTGCTACTCAGGACCTGAGACTCTTATCTGTAGTTAACTCTAGAAAACAGGAAGTGGGGCTGTAGCTCAAGGGTAGGGGTTATAGTATTCTGCTGAAGTGTTCAGGGACAGGGCCGAGGCCTATGAACTACAAAAAAAAAGAAAAGAAAAGAAAAGAAAAGAAAGTTTTAAAAAGATGCAAAACAGCACAATATTTAGATTATTTCTCAAAAATAAAAGAAAGGGAGCTATTACTCAATGTATAAACAAAACAGTATTTGAAAAAAAAAACAGCTGCAGGTATAGTATAGGTAGTACTCAGCTTAAAACTGTAGCAATATAGTTGGGTAATTTCAATAAATATTTCCTGTGATATAAAAAGAGAACTATTATATAAGTACCGCGCTCTAACCGATTGCGCCACTGGAGCACTCCTTTGCTGTCCCTTGGTTATCTCATATTGGTATAGTATCTCACTTTGTCATCTGATTTATTGAATTTATTTGTATTTGGATATTTGAAATTAAATAGGGAAGGGGGGAAAATGAAGACGGGTGGGAGGTGTGGGGGGGGGAGGGATACGGGTACCAAGACATGTGAAATGGTATCAATGCATGTGAATTAATGCACCTTCTATCTGGCCAATATCATGTAACCCTTTTACTAATTACAATAAAAAAATACAAAAAAAGAGAACTAAAACACAGAAAAACATTATTGGTCATTGTAAAATATCATTTTCTTAATAGGTTAGGGAGAAAAGCATATATTTCTCACAAATCAATTTCCACTTTTACATTTTAAAATATCTAACACTTAGGATGGGACAGTAAAGTCATTACTTTTACAGTAAGGAATATTTGTATCTCATGTATGTTTGTGTCTTTTTTTCTATGACTCATTTTAGATGTCCAGGTAATGGGAAATGTGTTCAAGACCTGCCAGGAAAGTCCACATGAATGTCTTTGTGAAGTAGCAGTTGCAAGTAGTATCGAAGTGGAGGAAAACGTGACATTAGCAACAATTTTAAATTTGAGCTCTACACATAATCCAGAGCTGATTAGGAATAACGGTAACAACTTAGGGGTGAGGACTGAGGAGTTCATTAATTGTCAGAACATGCTTCTGTCTCCTAAGCCTGATGAGATGCATGCTGCATATAGATCTCATATGTCTCCTGTTCTTAAAAAATCCATCGGATATTCAGAGCATTTTATTCATGATTGTGACAGTCCAAAAGATCTGCAGTATCATAATTCTGTTCTCCCTGCCCAAGAAATTCTTCAGGGAGGGAGAAAAACTGCTAAATGTACTGTGTGATGAAAAATATTGTACTTAACACCGACCATCACTACACATCCGAAAATGTACACAGGAGAGACTCCTCATATATGTAGTGAATGTGAGAAATCTTTCAGTAATGAAATACACCTTACAATACCTCAGAGCAAATATCCTGAGATATGTGATGCGTACATCAAGTGTGAAAATTAATTTCTGAGAAGTCAGACCTGACTCTCCAACCTCGATCTCCAAGAGAAGACAAACCTTATGAATATGAGGAACGTAATAAAATTTCTGCCCAGAATTCAGCTCTCAGCACACATCAGAGATCTCACACAGAAGAGAAATCTTATGAATGGGATAAATGTGGGAAGACTTTTAGACTGAAATCATACCTCACTTTGCACCAGAGAAGACACACAGAAGAGAAACCTTATGAATGTAACAAATATGAAAAGTCTTTCACCCAGAAGATACACCTTCGAGTTCATCAAATAACACACACAGGAGAGAAATCTTATAAGTGTAATGAATGTGGAAAGTCTTTCCAAGGGAAGGGAAAACTTCGTGTTCATCAGGGAATACACACAGGAGTGAAACCTTATGAATGTAACCAATGTGTAAAGTCTTTCAGACAGAAATCTTCCCTCAAATTGCACCAAAGAACACACACAGGAGAGAAACCTTATGTGTGCAACAAATGTGGAAAGACCTTCAAGAGGAAGTCATATCTTGATGGGCATAATAGAACACACACAGGAGAGAAAACTTATGCATGTAGTGAATGCAGAAAGTCTTTCAAATGGAAGGTAAAACTCCATGTTCATCAGAGAATATACTCAGGAGAAACACCTTATGAGTGTAACATATGTGGAAAGTCCTTCACACAGAAGCCAAACCTCAACATGCATAAGACAATTCAAACAGGAGAAAAACCTTATGAATGTAACCGATGTGGAATGTCTTTCAAATGGAAGTCTTCCCTCAAATTGCATCAGAGAACACACACAGGAGAGAAACTGTACGAGTGCATCAAATGTGGTAAGACCTTCAGATGGAAGTCACATTACAGGAGGCATAACAGAATTCACACATATTAGAAACCTTAGGAATATAACCAAAGTTGAAAGTCTTTCGTGCAGTATTCACCCTTCAGGAAGCGTAAGAGAGTTCACACATATGAGAAGCCTTAGCAATGTAATAAATAGGAAAGACTTTTTAGTCTGTGGAAGAAAACTCAGCTTGTGTCACAGAACCAACACAAGATAAAACCCTTAATGAATGTAGCAAATGTTCAGTCTTTTCCCCAGAAGGCACAAGTCAAGATTTATCACTAAACACCCACAGGATAGAATCCTATGAATAAAATGAAAGGGAAATTTTCTTGAAGAACTCATAGTTGAGTTTGCATGATACCACACAGACACAGGATAAAAATCGTATGAATATAAGAATATGAAAAATCCATCATGAACGTATGACTAAGTATAAAATGCACATAGGAGAGAAAAACCTTATGAATATTACAAATGTGGAAAGTGTTTGACCTGGAAGGCATACTTCTGTGTTCATCACAAACCTGATTCCCATAGAAGAAAAGAAAACTAATGAATAGAACAAATGTGCAATGACTTTTAATCAGAAGTCAGTCTTCAGTACATTTCAGAACATACACAATAGAGAAATTCTGAGTAATGAAAAACATTTAGCTATATATACAATCTCTGTATATGGGAGCATTAGGGTAAGTCTTCTAAACAAAGTCAACCTTCAGCAAGCATTAAGAGCACTCACAGAAGAAATAATAGCATGTAGGAAAACCTTTGTCAGGAACCTCTAAAAGCTGACTGTGTGGCTTAGTGGTAGAGTGCTAACCTATCAAGGATGAAGGCCTGGGTTAGATTCCTCAATACTACGTGAAAAGAGCAAGCCAGAAGCAGCACTGTGGTTCAAATGGTAGAGTGCTAACCTTGAGCAAAAGTAGCTCAGGCCCTGAGTTCAAGCCTAAGTATGAGAGAGAGAGAGAGAGAGAGAGAGAGAGAGAGAGAGAGAGAGAGAGAGAGAGAGAGAGAGAGAAGAGAAAGAGAGAGAAACAGGAAATTCTGAATTTTACAGAGATAGAGAAGGAGAGAGAGAAGGAGACAGAAACTAATTTCTAAACTTTACAGTCTTTCTATTTCCTTACAAATTCGTCTATGTCATTCTTTCTGACAGAAGCACAGAATTCAATTGTGTAAAAATACCATATTTGATCTACTCATCAACTGACGGGCATCTGGGTTGGTTCCCTACCTTTGCTATAGTAAATAATGCTGTGATAAATGTTATTGTTCTAATGAATTTAGTTTGTCCTATCTGAACGATTGGCAAGTAGTGAAATTGCTGGATCACAGGGGAGCTCTATGTTTAGTCTTTTTGGGATACTGCCATAGTGCGTTCCATAGTGGTTGAACGAGTTTGCAATCCCACCAGCAGTGTAGTAGTGATCCCTCCTGGCCACATCCCCTCCAGCATACGTTATTAGATTTCTGGATCTTCGCCATTCTAACTGGAGTGAGGAGGAAAAGGGAAAGAGGAACTGAAAATTTCTCTCCTTACAGATGACATGATTCTGTATTTAAAGAACCCTATAGAAACTACTCCGAAGCTGCTTGAGCTGATATAAAACTTTGGTAAGGTAGCAGGGTATAAAATGAACCCTCAATGACAACTGCCTTCCTATATGCCAACAAATGAGAGGAATGAGGCAAGAATCAGGATAGCAACTCAGTTTGCTATCAAAGAAAATAAAATACCTAGGAATTAACTTAGAATGTAAACCTCCTTTTTGATGGAACTATAAACTCTGGAGAAGGAAATTAACGCAGACCTGAGGAAATGCAAAAACCTATGCTCCTGCTTTGGAAGAAGTAGTATTGTAAAAATGGCAATCTTGATAAGGACTATCTACAAATTCAGTGCAATATTCATCAATATCCCAATGTCATTCTTTAAAGAAACAGAAGAGGAAATCCAAAATTTCACTTGGAATAATAAAAGACCCCTTATAGTCTGTCTTCTTGCATGATACATAATGTTTAATCTCACCTTCTCCACCAAAATCTCACCTTTCTCATTGAGACATAGGTGGCCGTGTTTACTAGCAACAAAGGCTCAAACGCGCAGTTTCAGGTGTCACCACTGCCTCTGTTACTGGGTAGAGCCAACTCTGTCATCGATTCTGAGGTCTGCTCTGGGAGTCTTGGTCACAAGTTGTTCTGTGGCTTCTGCTCCCAGCCTGTGCCCATTTGCTTCCTTTTCCTCCAGCAGCCTACAACAGGGAATGAAGTTCAGGCGCTGATGCTCTCCTTCATATGCAGGGCAGGATGAGCCCAACCCTCCCTCATCTTCCTCTTCCAATTTTTGGGAAAAAATGTGCTGGCAGAAGTCCTCAGGTGTGGCGCATGGCTGATCCACGCTTTTAATCCAGGCTGGTCAGGAGGCTGAGATCTGAGTATGGAAGTTCCAAGTCACCTAGAACAGGAAAGTCTGATAGATTCTTACTACCAAAAATAAAAACAGCTGGGAATGGAGTTTGTGCTCAAGTGGTAAAGGGCTAGTCTTGAGTACAAATGCTTAGTGCCCAGGCCCTGAGTTCAGGCTCCAGCACTGCCAACAACCTCACTTTAGTGAGATTTTAGCTTTATCCATGTAGGCACATCTCACTGGAATCTTTGCTGGTAGAGATAGTCTTCATAATTTTGTCTCAAGGTAAAGGTCCTCTTGGGTAGTACACAAAAGGTGTCATGGAGAGAGGAGCCCCACTTGCTCCAGGTTTGAAGATGGCATAGGTCAAGCCAGCATGGAGTTGGCACATCAGGCTTTTTCCTAGCACCACCTACCAGTGAATTTCCAATGACATTGATTGTTGTGGGATTGTGTGATTGAAGTGCCCCATTAAGGGCAGTGTTAGCACATCCAAACTTGGATACCAGAAATGCTGAAATCTCACAGCTAAGATTTCTGTTGGCTACAGAAATTCTGGTGTGTCTGTGATTCACAAAAATTTCAGGTGCAAAGATTCTAAAGCTTGATGCCATGTGTTTATTCCATTTAGTAAAATTATTTTAATGCACTGTATAAGTTAAAACATTTGATAAGAGTCAGGGGTAGTGAAAACATTGTTCTTGAAATCAGGTGTCTGGCAGGGTAATGGGGGGTTGTTGGTGGCTGGGACTATGAAGCGGGAGCTGCTATCAAACCATGGATCATGTTCCTCTTTGTCTGGGAGAAATGACTCCAAAGATGAAATTTGAATGGTGAGGAAAAGATGATGATGTACTCAGGAAATTTCTCCTAAACAAATGCTCATATGGAAGTGGGATGGGGGCTGGGCATATCTGAGCTAAGAAAAAGCTCCAGGTCTTGAGTTCAAGGCCAGGAAAGAAAGAAGGAAGGTAAAAAAAGGGAAGTATGTGAGGAAGGGAAATATATAAATGAAAGAGAGAAGGAACTAGAAATTGGAAACTAGAGAGTATTTAAAAGTCATCAGTCCTTCTAAGAAAAGTGTTGGAGTATGGGTTCTATATGTGGTGAACTGGAAGCCCAGCAGTGACTTGTTAACCAAAGAGTCACCATGATGAGCAAAGGATAGAAATCTGCATGAGTCTCTTAGCAGATGGAGTCACAGAAGAGAACCTCAGCTCCTCAGTATATAGAGATGGGGAAGTTCGCATCACCTTGATGTCATTGTGTCCATGGAGACTGGAAGCCATGGCTCTGTGAAAGCACAATGTTCTGGTTACTGAGCTGGGATGCTGAAGAGAGCCAAGTCCTGGCCATGAAGAAATCGGGGTGGCAGAAGAGCAACTCTGCTGAAGTGTGTGCCTGCTTGGCTGTACTTATTCTGTGGTGGATCAGGCCGGAGCGGGTGATAGTAACTGTTCTGTGGTCACAAGCCCTTCACCAAGAGCTTCCTCTGGGATCCTCATAAGCTACAGGGTGGCTGGTGTTGGGATGTGTGTGGGGTGGAAGTGATAGAGGGATGGATGCATGGCAAGGTGGGTGAAGAGATGAGAGGAATGATGAGAGCCCAGTTCATTGCTTTCCAAGGTTAATGGGTGGGAGGTAGAGAGGCATGAGGGAGGAAAGATGGAGGCAGGGGAAGGTGGTGACAGAGTGAGGCCATCTGTAGTGCCAGCCTGGCCATCATCTGAAGCCCATAGGCAGCTTCCTGATCCCTCATTTTGTCCTGCTCCTTGTGGAGGGAATGTCACGTGTACCCAGAGCTAGGGGTGGGGCAATGTTAGTAGCACCTGGAGAACCATTGGTCTCTACCTGGGTGAGGGGCGTTTATGGCTCCCAAGCTTGGTTGCCTGATAGCTATGGAACAGATCTCTCCTTAGCTACCACAGTCAGTGGCTGCTCTCCTTCTAGGGTTAGGGCACCTGCTCAGCCATCAGGACACCCCATGACAGGACAGAGGCCTACAATTCAGATGGCAGCACAGGGGTGAAGATGATCTCACCATAGCCCTAGTTACATGGCTGTCCCTGCATGCAGGACAGGATGAGCTGGGGGAAGATGTTCTCTGTGTTTTTCCACAGCCTATCCCGGCCTCTTCTTGTGTCTGATTAGACCAAGAGAGTACCAGGTTCCCTCTCATAGTCCTGGTTCTTTGTCTTTTACAGTCATGAGGCTTGAACTCAGGTCCTGGGTACTGTCCCTGAGCTCTTTTGCTCAAGGTTGATGCTCTACCATTTGAACCATAGTGCCATTTCCAGCTTTTCCTTTTCATGTGGATCTCTGATATGTCCAGTGCTGTGCCTGCAGGGAGGCACTCACCCCACAGACAGAGCCACCTCTGCCGTGACTGTGACTGCCCACAACCCTCACACCCACTCCTTGCACACCCCTCGACTCCAGTTTTAGCTCCTCTTGGACTGGGTGTCCAGCCTACCCCTTCCTACACTCACAAAGGGTCTACAATTGTCTTCCCAGGGTCCTTTCTTCTGCCAGCCAGAGTACAGACTGTGCACATCTTGACGATCACAGAGCTCAAAGCCAAAGGCTGAGATGCAGAAGGGGGTGACCCAGTAGCTGCACAGGGCCCATGGATCATCCTGTGCATCCCCCAGCCTGTGACTTCCCCCACCCCCTTGGCAGGGAAGCTCCATGCCCACATCCTAATCGCTGGTCCCCTCCAATTCCATTCTCCCTTGGATTTTGCAGACTGTCTACCATCAGGTTCTAAAATTCTATTCATCACTTTATGTCCTTATCACTGACTTGCTACTTTGGCAGGATCTCCCCGTGCCTGGAGAGTGGGCATGTCATGTACTCTCTGTGGAGAAGTTGCCCCAGGAGAAGAAATATGCACATCATGTGAGTGTTGGACAGGGCAGGAGGGCTCCCTAGGATCAGAAGCCACAGGAGGGGTGCAGATGTGGGAATGGTAGGGGACCCAGGGGACAGTGGGAGTTAGGGCACAGTTGGTTCCTTCTGCAGGGTTGACACCGCTTCACAAACCCAACAGAATGAGGTTCACATTACAGATGTCAGAGACATTGCAGATTGCCAATGGGCGCAGGGGTCACTGTCACCCCCAGATGCTGGCTGCATGCTGGGATGCACGTAGAGATGTTTTCAAGATCAGATAATGAGGATGTTGCAGGGTGTAACCATTCTTTTCAGATGGCTCTCTAGCTCTCTTGAGCTTCATCTCTATCTTTGGCTTTTTCTTGGCAGTTAACTGGAAATGAGAGTTTCATGGACTTTCCTTACTGGACTGGCTTCAAACAGAAGCTATGCACAGTTTTCAAACCATACCCTACTGAAGAAGGGAAGCTTGATCTGGTGCTTAACTGGGTTGCACTTTGGCTCCGTTTGCTATGCCTCACGGGAGGGGGCTCATCATTTGTAGACTAAGATCTCATGACCTTCAAAGCCAAATGCTACCTGAAAGTTCAGGGTCCCAGCCTATGTGTTGGGCCTCTGTGAATACATTCTCTGTTATGCTGGGTCATCAACCCATGTTTTAAGCTGGAAGTAGGCAATGCCACATTTGATAAGAACATCTGCCAGAGATTGTCACCTCATGAAAGCAGATTCTAAATTTGTATTCCATTTCCTGTGGTGGAGAAATCCCCTCCAAGTTAGACAGACTCACATCCACCTGCAGGTCACACTCCGAATTCACCCTTGAGTGTCCTCATGGTATTGGGATCTAAGTTTGTAGGGAATGCTGGTTTAGTACATGAATTAGCTGGACAAGTGATGACAAATGTGTTGTGGATTAATATGAGAAAAATTTAAGAAGCCCTGGGGGAGCATAACCTGACCCTCTGTGGTGCTATAAATCTGATAGGATGTTCCAGACTGAGAAACAATCACCTGGCTTTGTGTTTGGCATCCAGACAAGTGAGTGCATGTCTTAGCTGTCAGCCAATTCAGAGGAGGACATGAATAAGTGGGTGGAAAGCATCTGTCAGACCCCTGTCTGGGGGCAGGTGGAGAGAACATAGGAAGGTAGATACCATGGCTATGGTGGGGCCAAAAAAGGGTAAAAGAGGCAAAGGAACGAGGTACTGGTAGCTCAAGCCTGTTATCCTAGCTACTCAGGAGTTTGAGATCTGAGGATCACAATTCAAAGCCAGCCCAGGACAGAAACTCCATGAGACTCTTATCTGCAATAAACTACTGAATGCAAGAAGCTCAAGCTCAGTGACAGCATCCAGGCCTAGCGTTCAAAACCCAGGACTGGCAGAAAAAAGTATCAAAGGACAAGAAGCTGGCCAAAAGTTAGAGGGACTCTATCTTGACAAACAATACAATGGTAAGTTGCACTCAGAAGACTTGCACAAAATCTGGAAATGCCTAAGACCTATCTATGTATGTTTCCTGTTTGTCTGAATACATACGTTTATGCATTTATATATTAGGATAGAGAGACAGATCAATACATATGACTATACATATATACATAGCGAGACACTTATGGGTGGGTGGTATACTGTGTGAGAGTTTGTGTTTGTGTTTTGTGGATGGCTATCTCTGTTTAAGAAAGATAGAAAATATGTAAATATCTTTAAAAAAACTTGATAAAATATAGAGAGACATAAGCTCTTGAGGGAATCTGAAATGACAAGATTATTCACAGGCACGTTTATCCTTATGGATTCCTCAGCAAGTTTTAATTTTTTTCATTATTTTCTTTCTTTTTTTGAACCAGTGCTAAGGATTTCTCTCAGGGACCAGGAGCTGCCAATTACTAATTTTCTCATGACTGGTACAAGAGGAACTGAGCCACAGTTCCACTTTTGCCTTATTTATTCGTGCTTAACTGAAGATAAAGATTTCTATCAGTGACTTTCATTCAGGGGCTGGATTCTAACTCAGATGAGTTATATTGAGAAGAAACCTGTTGGAACCCATCATCCTGCCCACACACTACAACCTTCTTGTGTGCTTTCAAGTGACTCTACTGAGATTAGAGTGTGTCATTTCCAATCTACTCTATTCCAATTCCTCAGTGTGAAGTGTGGTCCCATTCCTACGTTTGAAATATCCACTGTTTTGCCAACATAGTGTGATGGTAAGTCAGCTCAGACTCTGAATGAGCCTTGTAACCTATGGATCCTGGAGGAAGGCCTGTTGGAGATGCTGCTGACAAAGCTGATCCCTGCCTACCAGAAAGGTGATCTCTTTTATGTGGAAAACTTCCTGCACAATTTCAAATAGTGGAGGACAATGTAGTAGTTGCTGGAAATTCTCTGGAAAAAGTGAGTGTTCCCCCTCCAAACCCAGGTTTGCTCAACTCTCCTGGCCAAGTCTTGGAATACTTGGCTCCTCTCTGAGCCTGTTTGGTTCACTGGGGTGTTCACAGGGGAGCTAAGAATGATACAAGTGCACAAACTACTTTATTATGACTGGGACACCATGCCATTTCATTTCCCTCACAAGCTACTGGAGTCTCAACAGTGTGATTACTGAGAAGTTGGATTTCAGGCATGAGTAAGTGGCTCCCAACTGCAGCCCTCACCTAGGTGACATCCTAGGAAATCCCATTTCCCAGTAAGAAATGAGGTGTCAGTTCTAATGGCGGAGGCCTGTGAAATACTGGAGCCAGAGGAAAACCTGGGGGTGAATCACTTTTGAGCCATCAGGGAGAGATTGTGATAGCTTTGCCTATTAGAATCTGAAAGCATTTACATTTTGGTGTGTGGTCCAGTGCTGCCACTTGAACCTGAACCCAGGTCTAAATGCCATCCCTTTGGTGTTCAAAAATTAGCACTGTACCATTTGAGTCATAGGTCAAGTTCTGGCTTTTTGCTGCCTAATTGAAGACAAGTGCCTTTAGAGTTTTACTGACTAGACTGGCTTTCCACTGTGATCTTCAGAGCTCAGCATGCTGGGTGGCTAAGATTAGAGGAATGAGCATTTAGTTCTTTATTTAGAGCATTCACTTATTGATTTATTTAGAGCATTTACTTAGTTAATTTAAGGTGCGTTTACTTTGGACAGATGCATAGAGGCCTCTCTCAGAAGCTTCTGGAAGTGGGGTGCAAAAGTCATCCTGTTCTCGAGTGTCTTTTACCCCCCTCCCAGCACATAAGTGCACATCTCTGCAGGATAGCCACAGCATTAGAGTCCTGCAAGAAAGGGGCTTTTGTAGAAGGCTCAGGATGGAGAGAGAAGGCTCTCACTTTCCTAGTTCCGAATGTGCCCACAGCATCATGTGTTCCATCTATATGATGTGAATGGACTTCTACCCCAGTGATTTCTACGAGTTCAAGAACTGCCACACCCTGACACAACTCAAGCTCTATATGAGGCTCCACATGCCGGCTTTGGACCTGCTCTTCTAAACAACTGGAGGAATGTGCGACCAGTAAGACCAAGAAAAAGTAGAAGTCCTGGTGTGGGTGCCTCAGAGCCTGTGAGTAGGAAGCCCATGTGGTCTAGATATTGGTTGGCCCTTACTTCTACAGAGCTTGGCAAAATGCCCTTTATAGGTGGTGTCAGCCAGGTAATGTCTGTCCTCTGAAAGGACTCGGGAATAAGCACTCATTAGAAAGACCCTACACCTCCTCAGTGTTCAGTCCAAACTCCAGTTCTACAGGTTCCTCCATTAGATCCTCATGGAAGTTGAGTTACACTTCAACTTGCAGAGTCCACTCTGTCCACTCTGTACCTATTTCCATTCTTAGGTTTGGGTCATCGTGGAAGAGCTTATCCTGAACTCCGGATGAAAAACCCACCAATGGAGCTGGTGACTGATGGAGACTGAGAATCATCACTGCACTCCAGAAAGCATGGGCCTTCTGTAGAAATTACCAAACAGGTTTAGAGTCCTGTGGATATAACTTTTGCTCTGAATCCCATGTGTGACACAGTTGAAGCTGTAGATACTATGGAGGAAGAAAAAGAGCAGCCAGATTTCCTTCCGTTTCCTTTCACACTCCACCCAGAGTCAGTCCATCTGAGTCAGAGTAACACTCCACTTATTGTGCAAGCTGAAGGGGCACACGCTGGGCTCATGGAAAATGTCCCCATGGGAAGCAGCAAGTGTACTCTCAATACTGGATTCATTGGAGGAAAATGAATCCATCCTCACAGAATATCCAGACCCATCCATCTCACTAAAAGAGACTCAATCTCCATTCGACAAACCAGAATCCATCCCCCTCTTAACTCAGGAAGGACATTCTGTTTCTCATGAGGAAGGTGACCCTTCTGAGGACTCGGAAGTAGAATTACTGTCTGAAGGCAACTTGGAGGCCAGTCTGGATTTAGAGCTTCCCTGTCCCCTTCCTAAAAAGACATCTCTTTATCTTGCTCTCATGATTCTTGTCAAGTATTCATTGTATTTACTTTGCTAACTATTAAACTCTCATTGTTAATATTATGGTGTGCAGTTCTTCAGTGCTTATTATACTGTGTTTTATTTTCCACTTATAATGTGAGACCTCAGACACATAGGTCCTGGGTGGGCCAAAAACCAGACAGGTCTGGTCCCATAGAAGACAACCTTACTGGATATACAGGGAACTATGAAATGCATGGAATCACCAGGAATCCCGGCCAGGCACCCATGGAAAGACAAGTCAGCTACCAAAGCTTAAGGACAGAGCAGATGCCTGGAAATGTGTTTTGTCAATCGGGAGAAGTGCCAGAGTAACTGTAATATTATGTGGGACTCTGTTCTGTGAGTTCAAGTCTGTTTATATATCCATTGTGCTTTGTACAAATATTTAAGAAAATTAAAACTCCACAATAGCATCAAAAATCTACTTTGGCTTTGAATGTGGCCTAGTTGTAGAGTGCTCGCCTTGTATACAAGAAGACCTTGATTCAATTCCTCGGCACTGCATACACAGAAAAAGCAGATGGGGCACTGTTGCTCAGGTGTAAGAGTGCCACCGTTGAACAAATGTGGCCAAGGACAGTTCCTGGTCCCTCAGTTCAAGCCCCAGGACTAGCCAAACAAGAAATCATACCATTTTCCACACATTTGGAAATAAATCTGTTTTATCTAACCCTACTTCTTTTTTGCCAGTCCAGGGTGTGCGCCACCAAGCCATACTACTGGCCCCCAACCTTACTATTTTTAATCATTTAATTTTTTACATAATCATATTTCATGCTGTCTGTATTAATACCATAAACAGTATGCTTAGTGTAATAATGTTAAAGGTAAAACATAAGAAATTAATAACTAAAATTCCTTTTTTATTAGTTTTATAGCATTACTACAATTTTATGAGAAAAATTACCTAGAATGTTTATTTTAGAGTTCAAATAATCCATTTTGATAAATATATCAACCTACATCATTTATTTGAACACATTTTAAACTATTTTTTTCAGGAATGAAAATACATATATATTTGTTGTAAATGAAATTTATGACTTGTGGGGAAGGGAAAGAGAAAACGGGGGAGGGGGTAACAGTCTTTACAAGAAATGTACTCATTACATATGTAACAGCAATCTCTTTGTATATCACCTTGACAACAAATTTTTTGAAAAGTACAAGTTTATATGTCTACTTTGGGCAGAATTTTTTTTGCCAGTTCTGGGCTTAGACTCAGGACCTGAGCACGATCCTTGTTTTTGTTTTTGTTTATTCTTAAGGCGCAAGTTCTATCACATGTGCCACAGCACCACTTTTATCTTTTTTTATCTATGTTGTGCTGAGGAATTGAACTTGGGTCTTCATTCATGCTCGGCAAGAGCTCTTCCACTAGGCTTAACTTATGGCCCCAGTGGGAAGGAAGATTTCCATAAAATATGTAGGAATTATGTACACTAAGGAAAATCCATCAAAAATAGTAGAAAAATTATATACTTAGATAACGACATGCCAGTATTATAGCAGATTTCGGTAATTCTAGCTTCAAGAGTGGCCTATTGGGACCGGGACTTGGCTGGCTGAAGTAAAGTGCTATCCTTGAGCAAGCCCTAGGACAGTGCTCTGGCCATGAGTTGAAGCCATAGGACATGCAAAAAATAATAATTTAATGCCCGTGACTGGTGGCTCACCCTGGTAATCCTAGCTACCCTGGAGGATCGATGTTCAAAGACGGCCCAGGCATAAAAATCTGTGAGAATCTTATTTCCAAATAATCCAGAAAATTCAAAATGACAATGTGCCTCAAGTGGTAGAGCTCTTGCCTTGAGCTGAAGAGCTTAAGGTAAACATCCAGGTCCAGAGTTCAAGCCCCATGAGTGAAAAAAAGAAAAAGAAAAAGAAAGCCCTTATCTAAGGCTGGAGTTCACACTAGTGGTAGTTTGCTTGCCTAGTATGCACATAGCCCTGTGTTCAATTACTCTGTACCACTTACACCAAAAAAAAGCTGGAAATGATGTCATAAGGTTGGGTTCTGAGGATCACAGTTCAAAGCCAGGCCAGACACTAAAGTCCATGAAACTGTTACTTCCACTTAAGCACCAGAAAACCAGAAGTGACACTGTGGCTCAAGGTGTTTAAGGTTGTAGCCTTGAGCTGAGGAGCCCAGGACACTGCCCAGATGCACAATTAAAGTCTTACAACCAAAAGAGAGAGAGAGAGAGAGAGAGAGAGAGAGAGAGAGAGAGAGAGAGAGAGAGGCAGAGAGACAGAGAGAGACAGAGAGAGAGACAGAGAGAGAGACAGAGAGAGAGACAGACAGGCAGACAGACAGAGACAGACAGAGACAGAGAGACAGAGACAGAGACATCAAACAGTCAGGCACTGCTGGCTGAAGCGTGTAATTCTACCTACTATGGAGGCTGAGATTGGGGGATCTTGGCTCAAAGCCCAAAGCCAGCCTGGACACATATGTTTGTGAGACTTACATCACCAATTAACTACCAGAAACCAAAAATGGAGCTGTAGAGGAAGAGCGATAGCCTTGAGCTGAAGAGCTCAGGGACAGTGTCCAGCCCAAAGTCCAAGCACCATGACGAATCAATAATAAAAAAAAGAAGATAGCTAATAGTAATGATGAATAATTTTGGGCTGGGAGTTTGGCCTAGTGGTAGAGTGCTTGCCTAGCATGCAAGAAGACCTGGGTTCAATTCCTCAATACCACGTACATAGAAAAATGCTGGAAGTGGTGCTGAGGCTGAAGTGGTATAGCCCTAGCCTTGAGAAAATATAAGGACAGTGCTCAGTCCCTGAGTTCAAGCCCAGGACTGGAGAAATCAAAGTAGTAGAGCACTGGCATTGAACTGAAGATCTGAGGAACAGCCCAGGCACAGAGTTCAAGCACCACAAACAACAACAACAAAATCTATGAAATGGCAGTGGTGGTTTTAAGCTAAGCAAAAATAGAGTAGAAACTGGTAAAATATATATTTGTGTGTAAGCAAAATAGCCAGACTTATGCATTAGAACAGGATAGCAACTTGAAAAAAAAATTTGTTTTCCATCTCACTAGGTCCTGTCTCTTAATTTATTCAAGTAAGTAAAATGCTGGGTTTTATAATCGTTGCTCTGGATATTAGAAAATCATAATATCTCTCATTAACCAACAAAGACCAGGAACTGGGGCTTCGTTCAAATGGCAGAGTATCAGGCAAGAGAAGAAAAAATTGAAGTAAGAACTTGAAGTTCTTGATCCAGAACCTGAATAGTAACAGAGCAGCAGCCTGGTGATGGTGCCTCACACCTATAATCTTAGCTACTCAGGAGGCTAAGATCTGAGAATCAAAGTTTAAAGCCAGCCAAAGTACCCAGTTAACTGCCAGAAAAACCAGAAGTGGCACTGTGGCTCACAGATTAAAGCACTAGCCTTGAGCTGAAGAGCTCAGGGACAGTGCCCAGGCCCAGAGTTCAAGCCCCACAATTGACAAAAATCAAACAAGCAAACAAAACTCACAAAGAAGCCTGCAGACCACAGTGGTTCTGCTGAGTCTCTTCTTTATGGGGATCAGGAAACATTTCACTTTTTCTGTCTCTTCCCATCTCAAAATTCATACTAAAATAAGACTCTGTTGAAAGTTTCAATTTATAAAAATGTTTTTCATGAAGCACCCTGAAATATTCATCGCTTATATCTCAATTGAAGACAGTTGATTTGGGGCTGCATTGGTAGAGTGCTAGCCTTGAGCAGAAAATGTCAGGGATAGAGCTGAAGCACTCAGTTGAAGACCCAGTGCCAACACACAAAAGAAATTATGCACTTTATACATATTTTCTAATTTCTTAATGAATTTTTCAGTCTGTATAAATATAGGGTACATTCCTTGTTACTTAAGTAAGATTGCTCTTTTTTTTTTGCCAGTCCTACGGCTTGGACTCAGGGTGTAGACATTTTCATTGGACTCGCTTGCCCAAGGTGAGTGCTCTGCCTCTTGAGACACAGCGCCACTTCTAGCTTTTTTCTGAGTATGCGGTACCGATGAATAGAACCTAGGTCTTCATGCATTCTAGGTGAGCACTCTACCATTAGGCTACATTCCCAGGCAGTGAGATTCCTCTTACAGTCATTGTATGTTCACAGAGTTTGATCCCACACACTGTAGTGCCCTGGTTGGCTTTGACCTGTGATCCTAAGCCCTGAGCCTCCTAAGTAGCTGAAATTAAGTTGTGAGCCAGCATGATGGCTTCCATTCTTTTTTCTACAAAAATATATGTAGTTATCTAAAATATAACTATAGCTGAAAAAAATGAATCTCTCCCAAACAAATCTTCAAAGAAACAACCATCCTATTAAAAGGTGGGCTAAAGACTTAAAAGAGTATTCTCTGAAGAAAAAATTAAAATGGGCTTTAGACACATGAAGAAATGCTCCATATCTCTAGCAATAAGGGAAATGAAAATCAAAACAACTTTGAGATTCCACCTGACTCCAGTCAGAATGGCCATTATCAAAAAATCTAATAAGAGATACTGGTGGGGAAGTGACCAGGGGGGATCACACCTACACTGTTGGTGTGAGTGTAAACTCGTTCAACCACTAGGGAAAGCAGTATGGTGGTTCCTCAAAAGACTGAACATAGAGCTCCCCTATGATCCAGCAAATCCACTACTTGGCATCTACCCAATTGTCCAGAAAAAAGGACATACTAAAGCCACTAGCACAATGATGCTCATTGCAGCACTATTTACCATAGCAAAGCTATGAAACCAACCCAGATGCCACTCAGTAGATGACTGAATCAAGAAGATGTGGTACTTATACACAATGGAATGCTATGCTGCCATCAGAAGGAAAGACATCTCCCCATTTGTAAGGAAATGGAAAGACTTGGAAAAATTCATATTAAGTGAAGCAAGACTGACCCAAAGAAACATAAGCTCAATGGTTTCCCTCATTTGTAATAATTAGTTCACATCTAGGACTCTCCTAGCAGAGGATTACAATAACTGAAAAACCTAGGTATATAAGGTCATATAGGTTGAGACTAAATGAAAGGATCTCTAGGATGTGGGAACAAGAGCTATATCTTGTGTCATCGTTGCTCTTAATCTTGTGTGATTTTTGTCCTTACTCTACTATGTTATTTCTCATCTCTTATTTTGCCCTTTGGTTAATGTCAGATAGTTACTGTATCTGATTTTTTCCCTGGCATGTTGTATATATGTTTATTTGTTTATGTCAAATAGGAAAGGGAAGGGGGGAAACAAGATGATTGGGAAGGGGAGGGGAGAGGGAACTGGGGACAAAAACATGTGGAGTGGAATAAATGTGTGAGAAGTAATGCAGTCCACTACCTGTAACTGTAATCGTAACCCCTCTATACATTACCCTCAAAATAAAAGAGACTATAAAAATATCTGTAGAAAATGAGGCTGCATGATGGAAACAACCAGATAGATGCCCTACTACAAAAAATGTGATACATGCACACACACACACACACACACACACACACACACACACACACACACACACAATGGAATGATACATAGCCAACCGACAAGATAAAGTAATGGCATTCTCGGGGAAGTGGATGAAAAGGAAAAAAATCATATTAAGTGTAGTAAGCCAAACTCAAAGGAACATAGTCCCAAGAGTCTCCCTCATTTGTCAAATTCAGTAGAAACCTTGGGCTCTGCTACCAGAGATTTACAATAGAACAAAATCTAGAGACATCGTGACAAATAGTATGACACTAAATGTAAGGACTTCCAAGATAAAGAAACAAAACTCATATAATGAGTGATTGTTGTCCTTAATGAACTATGTGATCTCTTATCTCTTTTGCTATCCCTTGGTTATATCATATTGTTACAATATTTCACCTTGTTTTCTGATATATTTCATATGTGCCTAATTGGTTATTTGAAATTGGATAGGGAAGGGGGAAATGAACATGACTGGGGGTAGGGGAAGGGAAATGGGGACCATATCATTACATGGGGTATCAAAGTATGAGAAGTAATGCACCTTCTATCTGGTGAATATAATGTTACCCTTCTATAAATTACAATAAAAATAAATGCATAAAAAGAAGATCTGCACAGAAAAAATAATAATGGCATTTTTGGGGTAGTGGATGAAATTAGAGTGAATCCTGTTGAGTGAGATAAGTCAAGACCAAGGAACAAAAGGTACATGGTATCCTTAATATATGGATATTAGTTTCAAACAGTAGTAGAGCAATGATTGAATAGTTGATACCCAAAGTTCTGGACATAATTTTGGAGATATAAACATAACTACATAGACATAAAAATCTAGGATAGACTATACACTCTATAGACATGTGTTTTATTATAGATTAATCTGTATCTATGACATACAAAGACTCAGCTTAATTTTTACTATATTCTAAAATCTATGTGCCAGTGATTGTATAGCGATTCCCTTCTTGAATACTTGTTGGTTAAACATGACATTTGAAATATAATGTAAAATTCAATGTTAATAAATTTTTTTAAAAAAGAGGCTAGAGGTAAATACCACTAATGTACTTGCTCTAAGCGGTACAGAAATTTTCTTAATGAATCAAGGGGTTTTATTACATCTTTATGCAATTATTTTAGTTCTGAGTGTTCTACCCTCAATGATACTTCTGGAAAGATCATATAGCTGACTGTGTAGATGGTATGAAGACATACTGGCCTAAACGGAGAATAAAGCATTGGTAAGTGGCTGTTAGCTGTCCAGATTCTACTGGAATATGTGGAATGAATTTATTAAGCACAATGCAGGCTCTTAGTCAGTTCAGGATCAAGATTATGTTGTTCCATGAGATGAATGAGGAAAGATCAGAAAAATCTACTAAGATATCCAGATATACTTTTGACACTAAGGTATCTGGACTCCTTTTTTTTTCTTTCTTGGTGGGGAGCTTGAACTTTGGACCTGGGCAAGGTCTCTTAGTTCTTTTTCCTCAAGGCTAATGCTGTACCAGTTTTAGCCACAACTCCACTTAGTTTTTGGGTGGATAAGTGGAGAGAAGAATCTTAGAGTTTTTTTGTTTTCATTTTTTTGCTTGCAAAGGCTTTGAATCACCGTCTCCCTGGCTAGTAGAATGACAATTATGACCCTCCAGCGCCTGGCTAGTGATTTTTTGAAAATTGGACTTTCTTCCAAATCACGTAACTGGTTCCTAGCAAAGTTTTGAAGCCTAACTTAAATGTGACAGATTTTTGTCAGTTGGAGACACTCTGTGCCGAACGTTAGAAATCTACCAGCTGAGTCACAGTGGCAGTTCCAGTTTTTGTTTATGTGGTGCTGAGGAATGGAATCCAGGGTTTCATACATGCTAGGCATGCTTCATTTTCAGCTCAAGGTTTTATGTTTTGTTTTTTCAGTGTTGTTGCTTCTAAGGTACTCTATGATGTTCTTTCATTTTCTTTGCTTTTTACCTCTTTTCTTCTTTTTCCCTTTAATTTTTTTCTGTGTATCATCTGCACAGACATCAAATCAGCAGCAGCTATGATCTACTATTATCTAAATGTATTTAATCCCTTCTTGAGTTAATGAGCCTTAAAGAGTAAAACATATGAAATAGTTATGAAACTAACAGTCACCATTCTTCTACCTAATATTGTAATATAAGTTTATAAATGCAAGGACTATTCTGAAGTGTGCAGAAGATAGCTTCTAATTATAATATTCTCATGCAGTATAGTTTTTAAGAAACATTTTGCTTGCTTTGGGAAAGCAAAGGCAAGGAAAAATAAGTAAGTTCGCTATTTATCAGAAGGAAAATACTATGGGGTTTAGATCAACTTCATTCATTCCGTGCTGAAGAAACAAATATTTGCAATTCCTGAGGCCAATCACTTCATTGTGATGCACAATCAGCCAGCTTAGATCAGTCTCCCAAAAAAGGAAAGGAACAAATGAGAAGCAATTAAGGTTTCCAAAATGAACCAGGTGGTGGTGGCAGCTCACACTTGTAATTCTATTTACTCAAGGCCTGAAATCCAAGGATCTGGATTAAGTCTGTCTGGCATGAAAATATTCCTGTCTGAAACATCATCTCTGTTATCTCAGCCCAGCTGATACACTCTGCCCAACACGTTCCAAACACCAAAGTACATCGCCTATCTGAAATACTAGCAAACGTACTCACACATTAATTCCTCTTTGGGAGAGAGTTGAAACATGTACCAGAAACATTTCCCTGGCTTCACAGTGGAAGTGGAAATATATACTCACTAGAAGCCCATCTAGTAAATTACAGTCAATCATCTTTCCTCACATCTTGTTAGTTAAATTGAACCATGAGTGTTTGGATCAGAAGCGATGTGTATGAGCATACAGGTTGTAAAAGTACTGTAATCCTAGCTACTCAAGATAAGCTGAGACCTGAGGATTCCAATTCAAAATCAGCCATGCAATAAATTCCATAAGACATTTAACTCTCATTAACCAGCAAAAAACAGAGCGTTGAATTGTGGTTAAAATACCACAGGCCTAAGCTTTGCATAAAAGCGCTAAGGGTTAGCATTCAGGATGCCCACTCTCTCCACTCCTTTTTAACATAGTACTAGAATTCCTAGGCAGTGCAATAAGGCAAGAAGCAAGCATAAAGGGGATCCAAGTAGGGAAAGAGGAAATAAAACTATCCCTCTTTGCAGATGACATGATTCTGTATTTAAAGAATCCTATAGACTCTACTCCCAAGCTCCTTGAGCTGATTCAAAGCTTTGGAAGGGTAGCAGGCCATAAAATCAACCCTCACAAATCAACTGCCTTACTTTACGCAAACAGTGAGAGGAACGAGGCAATAATCAGGAAAGAAACTCCTTTCACAATAGCCTCAAAGAAAATAAAGTACCTAGGAATTAGCTTAACTAAGAATGTAAATGACTGTTTAGATGAAAACTTTAAAAACCTAAAAAAGGAAATTACAGCAGAACTAAGGAAAAACCTCCCATGCTCCTGGATGGAAGAATCAACATTGTGAAAATGACAAACTTGCCAAGGGCTATCTACAAATTCAATGCAATACCCATCAACATCCCAATGTCATTCCTTAAAGAAATAGAAGAGGCAATTCAAAATTTCATATGGAATAACAATAGACCCCGTATAGCAAAAACACTTCTTATCAGAAAGAACAGCGATGGAGGAATTTCAATTCCAAACTTTAGACACTATTACAGAGCTATAATTCTCAAAACAGCTTGGTTCTGGCACAAGAACAGGCCTGAAGTCCAATGGAGTAGAACTGTGGACCCAGATATTAAACCACAGACCTATGGCCACCTAATCTTTGACCAGGGAGCCAAAAAAATAGAAAGGAAGAAAGATAGCCTCTTCAACAAGTTGTGCTGGCAGAACTGGTTAAACACCTGCAGAAAACTAAAGTTGGATCCTTCTTTGTCACCTTGCAATAGAATTAACTCCAAATGGATCAAAGACGTGGAGGTAAAAGCTGACACACTGAAAAGTTTACAGGAAGGAATAGGAGATACACTAGGCCTCCTTGGCAGAGGTCGAAACTTTCTTAATAAGGACCAAGAATCACAACAAATCAGAGAAAGGCTGGATAAGTGGGAGTGCATTAAACTGCAGAGCTTTTGTATGGCAACGGATATAGCTAGTAAACTAATCAGGAAGCCTACAGAGTGGGAGAAGATCTTCACCAACCAAACAACGAACCAAGGCCTCACATCTAAATATATCAACAACTCAAAAAATTGAATCACTCCAAAACTAACCTCCGAAGTAACACCCATCCCATTAAAAATGGGCCAAAGACTTAAGAGTGTCTTCTCTGAAGAAGAAACAAAAATGGCCTATAGACACATGAAGAAATACTCCACATTTCTGGTCATAAAGGAAATGCAAATCAAAACAACTCTAAGATTCCACCTCACTCCAGTTAGAATGGCCAGGATCAGGAAAACGAATGACAACAGATGCTGCAGGGGATGTGGCCAGGAGGGATCTCTCTACACTGTTGGTGAGAGTGCAAACTCGTTCAACCACTATGGAAAGCAGTGTGGCAGTGCCTCAAAAGGCTAAACATAGAACTCCCCTATGACCCAGCAATTCCACTACTTGGCATTTACCCAACAATCCAGAAACAAGGGCATACTAAGCCCACTAGCACAACAATGTTCATTGCAGCACTATTCACCATAGCAAAGATATGGAACGAACCCAGATGTCCCTCAGTTGATGAGTGGATGAACATGTTGTGGTATTTGTACACAGTGGAATTCTATGCTGCTGTCAGAAAGAATGACATCGCCCCATTTGTTAGGAAATGGAAAGACTTAGAACAAATCATATTAAGTGAAGTAAGCCAGACTCAAAGGAACTTAGGCTCAGTGGTTTCCCTCATTCGTCATAATCAGTAGAAACCATGGGCTCTACTAGCAGAGATTGGCAATAGAGCAAAAGGCCATGTATAAGGCCATATAATGTGAAGCTAATTGAAAGGACCTCCAGGATATTGAAACAAAAGCCATATCTTGAATGATTGTTGTCCTTAATATACTATGTTGTCTCTCATCTCGTTTGCTGTCCCTTGGTTATCCCATATTGGTATAGTATCTCACTTTGTTATCTGATATATTGAATTTATTTGTATTTGGATATTTGCAATTTGATAGGGAAGGGGGGAAAACCAAGACGGGTGGGGGGTGTGGGGTTGGAGGGAAATGGGTACCAAGACATGTGAAAGGGTATCAATGTATGTAACTTAATGCACCTTCTATCTGGCAAATATCATCTAACCGTTTTACTAATTACAATAAAAAAATGAAAATAAAGACAGTTGTAGTGTGTGGGGAGGATGATGGGGTCAAATACATTTCTTCTTAGAAATTTACCTCATCTGGTTGCCCTGGGTTTTCCTGGCATTCTTCTTAGAGAAAGTTCTGTAATACTGGATTTGTGGCTTGGCAATGATCTAGCATGTACATCTTCGAGTAAGACATCCACAACTTCCATGCCTGAGACTCGAGTTTCCTGACCTTTGGCAACAGCACAGCAACATCTTTCTTCCTCCTGAGCCACAGGCCAAGTGAGCTGGCTTGAGCTGGTTATAGTTACAGTGGCTTGGTTACCAGGGTTCCATATTCTGTTCCATTGTGAGGGAGGCAGGGTCACCTTTCAGGGCCCAATGACCAAAGATCCTTGCTCACAAAAGACCTCACCAAAGACATACTGGAGGCTGAATCTCTCCTCCAGTCTCACAATATACGTGTGGATGTAGTATACAGCACACCTTATTTGTCCAATCCCAATGTCTTCCCCTAGGCCCAAATACCAGACTGGTCTCAGGCTCAAGGAGCCTTTCTTCGGTAAGATCCAAACTTAAGGGTCAATATTGCTCTCATCCTTTACAAAACATTTGCTTCACAGTGCCTTCTCTGCCTGCATTTTGCCCCTTGTCGATTTTTTTTGTTTTTGCTAGTCTTGGGACTTAACCTCAGAGTGTGAACATTGTTCTTGGGCTTTCTTTACGCTTTAGCTGTCCCACCGAGCCACAGCACCACTTGCAGTGTTTTCTATGTATGTGGTAATGAGGAATCAAACCTGAGGCTTATTGATTGGTAGCCAAGTTCTCTACCACTAGCTCAAACACACAGGGCATCTTGCACATATTTTTGACGTCAATCTACTAGGATATTATTAGGTTTCTGTATCCTAATCAATTTTTTCCTGATGATTAGCTTTGTTGTCATGTGTAAAAAATGCAAGAGGGAAAAACACAGAAGAATTAGTGAAATTAAAAAAAAGCATTAGACACAGTTAAGTGTTCATTCTTTGTAGGAGAAAGGATATTTGGATATGATGATGATGATGATGATGGCTTTATAATTACTATGTCAGGGTTGAGAGTTTGGCATAGTGGTAGAGTGCTTGCCTAGCATCCATGAAGATCTGTGTTTGATTGTTCAGTATCACATACATAGAAAATCTAGAAGTGGCACTGTGGCTCAAGTGGCAGAGGGCTAGACTTGAGAAAACCCGAGGACAGTGCTCAAGCCCTGAATTCAAGCCCCAAGACTGGCAGAAAGTTAAAAGAAAATAAAAATGCTTTTTACGAGCTAATTCACTCACAGCATTTGCTTCTGAAATCTTCGCTTCTGCATCTTGTGAAATACCCCTTTCCCTCAACGTAGACAAGAAAAACAGATCCATCCCATGGTCCACTGTGAGGCCTCTGGTTGGGCTAAGAGCTAGTCGTGCAGCAACACATAAGTTTTATTCTAATACTTTCCAAAGTTTGTACTCAAATATGCTACCTACTTACCAACTTAGGTCAGTTATCCTTATGCTATACCTTTTCTTCCTTACTACAATATTCTTACACTCCTACGTTAAGCCTCTTGCACCTCCCCTGACCTCTCTCATTCTTTTTTTCTATCTCTGGACCTCTGCTCGTCTTTCAACCCTTATACTGCACGGATCTACACTTGATGGCTGTTGAGCAATATTGTATATGTAGGTGGTTAATTATTCTCTAGGCTCAGAGGGACTTAAAGACAATAGAGATTGGATTGAGAGGCTTATTGTTTTGGGTATAAATCGCTTATCAGTGGTTGTATTAGACTGGTCTGTAAGTGCACAAAAAGGAAGAATGATAATACCAATCAAAACTTGTGAACATCTAGTGTCTGCCAGCTACAGAGGTTTAGGTTGGTTATATCTGAAAAACTATAATCGTATTTAGTAGTAATCTTGCTCCCATTTTCAAATGGGCAAAACAAGAATCTCAAGAAAAATGTCAAATCAAGAAACAACATCCCCCACCCAATATAAACAGACAATGGAACAGTCACTGGCAAACCTAGAGGAGAGTCTTCCAATTGCTACACAAATGCAATTGATAAACATCATTAATGAAAAATGTGAAAATATAAAGAAAGAGATAATTGAGGAAGCCATAGCTGAAGAAGAGGAAAGCAAAAACAAGGTGATAAGTGAAAAAGAAGAAGCCATAAAGGAGGCCATATTAAAGGTTTTTCAAAGAAGGATGGATGAATTCATAGAATCCACAAATAAAAACGTCACCAAACTGCAGCAAATGTCCAACGAAAATAAAGCTACTGAGCTAACCACTCAAAAGGAAATCAAGGAGATAAACAAAACCATACATGATCTAAAACAAGAGATGCAAGGCATCAAAAGTGAGCGATTAGAAGCAAGGGAGATGAAAAATAAAGTAGATAGCTTTGATAGCATGTTAGACAATGCAGAGGAGAGAATTTCCGGGGCTGAAGATAATTTAGGTATTATAAAGAACAGAAAATGAGTCAATCCAAATCTAGGAAATATGAGAGAGCGCTTCAGGAGGTCCAAGATACAATTAGGAAGCCTAATTTAAGTCTAGTTGGTATTGAGGAGGGCGTTTAGAAAGAGGTCAATGGTATTGGAAATATACTTCAGGGAATCATCTCAGAGAATTTCCCAAATATCCAGAAGGGCAGGCCCATCCAGATACGAGAAGCTTTTAGAACCAAAAACAGACCTGACCAGAAAAGAACATCCCACCGCCACATTGTGATCCGAACTGGTTCAATAAAAACGAAAGGAAAGATCCTAAAGGTAGCCAGGGAAAAGGGATCAGTTACCTACAAAGGCAAATCAATCAGAATAACCCCAGATTTCTCAGCAGAGACCATGCAAGCACGAGGTGACTGGAAGCACATATGTCATGCCCTTAAATCAAATAACTACCAACCAAGAATACTGTAGCCAGCTAAGCTCTCATTCATAACTGAGGGAACTATAAAAATATTCCATTCCAGGGAAAAGCTGCAACAATATGTCGAAACAAAACCAACACTACAGAAAATTCTCAAAGATGCTCTATACATAGAAAACCAAAATAAATGCAATATAGGGAAAGAAATGGCACTTAAACAGCGTACCATCTAAGGACCACAAGAACTGTCAAGACACAGGCCCTACTAAAAGCTTTTAAAAATGGTAGGAACTAATAAATATCTCTCAATCCTAACTCTCAATATCAATGGACTTAACTCTCCAATTAAACGGCATAGGCTGTCTAGTTGGATCAAAAAGCAAGAGCCATCGTTCTGCTGTCTTCAAGAGACACATCTTACCCAAAAACAATCATCTTTTGAAAGTGAGAGGTTGGAATAAACTCTATCAAGCTAACTGCCCCCATAAACAGGCTGGAGTTGCCATCCTCATATCAGATACAATAGACTTCAAACTAAAATTAGTAAGAAAAGACAAAGAAGGTTACTACATACTACTAAAGGGATCTTTCCTCCAGGAAGACATAACGATCCTAAATATTTACACACCCTTTTGAAGATTCTCAAAAGATTGAAGATTCTGCCAGTGTAAGTTAGATTCTGGCATTGATATTAAATAATGCAATGAGTAGGGATTTATATTTGAAATATCACTGTTGACAAAATCTAACACACATTTGCTTAGTATTTGATTTTGATTTCCCAAGAAGTACAGTACAAGCTAACACTTGTGGCATATATCGACTGGGAGAAATGATTCAGAATATGTGACTCATTTGAACAGGAGTCAGTGAAAGATACAGAAGCAGGATACTCATATTGTGATAATTTGTATCTTTTGCATATTTTGTGTTTGTTGTTAATTCCATTTGTAGTGTACATTTCTAGGTAAAAACTTTTTTCCAAACAATTTGTTATTTCAACCGTAAAAAAAGACATTTATATGCCTGATAAAATACACAGAATCCAATTTTTTCCATCTTATTTTTTGTTTTTTGGGGTTTTTTTGGTCGGTCATGGATCTTGAACTCAGCCTTGGCACTATCCCTGAGCTCTTCAGCTCCAGGCTACCACCTTACCCTGGAGCCAAGCCCCACTTCCCATTTTCTAAAGGTAAATTGGAGATAAGTGTCTCAGGTCTTTTTGTGCCAGCATGCTTTAAACCTTGATCCTCAGATCTCAGCCTCCTGAGTAGCTAGGATTATAGAAGTGAGCCACCACCCCATCATGCTCAGCTTTCTGGGGTTTTTTTAAACTCGGTTTGAGCACTGTTCTTCAGCTTTCCTCAAGTCTAGTGATCTTCTACTTGAGCCACAGCACTACTTCTGGTTTTTTCTGTGTATGTGGTACTGCGGAATTGAACCTTCGTCTTCATACAAGCACTCTACAACTATGCCAAACTCCCAGCCCCTCCACATTAGTTTTTATGATAGATCTTTCCATGCATCCAGGATGGCTAGAAATCCTTCTTGAGTTTCCCAAGATCAGGGAGTATAGGTGTGTCCCATCCTGTGTGGCTACATAACCATTGTTTAGGGTACAGTTCTCTCTTCATTCTACCCATGTAGAGCAATTTTCATCTTCCATGTATAATCATTCAACATTCAGCTACTGTTCCTCCCTACTCCATTCTCTGGAACCATCGTGCTTTTTGGCTCTAAGGGTTTGTTGATCCTTGGAAGCTCTGGAAGGGAAAACATACCCTAGCTCTTCCTTTATGACTGCTGTATTTTTAGTTTACTGTAATCAAGATTCATCTGTAAAATATAGTAAAATGTTCTTCCTTTTCAATGCATTGTTTTGCATATTTCTATCTTTTGATTATTATTAATAGTTGTGAATGGATTCTCCACGTATTTGTTCTAGTCTCTGCTTTCTCTTCCGTTAGGTACAAATCTAGAAATAGAAGTGTTGGACCATATTTCTATGTAATTCTATATTTAGTACTTTTTTAGCACTCTCCACGCAATTTTTGATTGTTTTATATTCCTTGCAGAACTATTCCAAAGTTCTACTTCTTCTCACTACCTTCCCAGTAATAGACTTTGAAAGTTGTTTTTTTGTATGCGTATG
This sequence comes from Megascapheus bottae, assembly GCA_024803745.1. Classification (NCBI taxonomy): domain Eukaryota; kingdom Metazoa; phylum Chordata; class Mammalia; order Rodentia; family Geomyidae; genus Megascapheus; species Megascapheus bottae. The sequence continues at coordinate 3,282,065 of JANJXV010000052.1, read as the reverse complement.
TGTGTGTGTGTTTGTGTGTGTGTATGTGGATCTTTTTGTTTAAAACTATATTTATATTAATATACTTAAAGTAATGATTTCATTGTAATTTTAATTTTTCTCATGACTGTTAATATTGAACTTCTTTCTACATTTTGAACTACTATTTCTATATATTCTTTTTACAAAATCCTCTCCAATTTCCAATTTTTTTCCCTTTTTTTGTGGGGTAGTGGGGAAAGTCATGGGGCTTGGACCTTGGGCCGTGAGCTCTTTAGTTTAAGGCTATTGTCCTACCCTGAGTATTGCCCCTCAGTTCTTCTGCTCACAGCTCCCTACCCCTCTTCCCATTATATACAGAACAAAGGTCATCCTCAGTCTTTTTGAAAAAGTAAAACATACAGTAAATTTGTAGTATAAAACAGCAAGAAATAAATTTCTTGCCAGGTGTAGTGACTTCTACCTGTAATCCTAGCTACTCAGATATCAGGCTGATATCTAAAGATTTGGTTCAAAGCCAGCCTGGGCATTAGAAAGTCTATGAGACTCTCATCTACAGTTAACCACTAGAATATGGGAAATGGCACAGTGGCTTCAAAGTAGGGTGATAGCCTTGAGTTGAAGAGCTCAGGAACAGTGCCCAGGCCCAGAGTTCAAGCCTTACAAATCCCCCAGCCAAAAAAAAGAAAAAAAAGTTTCTTCCCCAAGTGATTATTATGCTAGACATAGAACATTAACATTCTGGGTGTACTTCACAGTATTATTACTTGATACCCTAAGATTTTGCAATATTCTCTCAGTATCAGCATATGTCATCATATAATGTAGTTCCTTTTCAATGGAATAATTCCATTTATAACCTAAATCTACTCCCCCGACTTATTTTTGTCGATACCACAATTTCTCTACCATGATATGCCACAAGCCATTAAACATTTTATGGTGGGTAATTGGAAAGGAGTCTCATGGAATTTTGTGCTAGGCTGGCTTTGAAACCATGGTCCTCAGATCTCAGTCTCCTGAGTAGCTAGGATGACAGGCGTGAGCCACCAACACCTGGCTTGCCTTTTTATTTTTTTGTGGGTCTTGGGACTTGAACTCTGGGCCTAGGCACCATCCCTAAGCTTTTCAGGTCAATATTTCATGTAAGTCTAAACATTTAAGTAAAGGAATACAATTCCAACAAAAAAGAATAAAATTCCAGACATGGTGTGTTTATAACTCAGTGCTAATTACTTGAAGAAAATGTGCCATTCCAGAAGCTGGTGTCATTTGATGATGTAGCTGTGGATTTCAGCTGGGAGGAGTGGCAACATCTGGACAATGCTCAGAGGACCTTGTACAGAGATGTAATGCTGGAGACCTACAGCAACCTGGTGTCCTTAGGTGAGCAAAAGTCAAATTCACTTGCAAGGCCAAGTGCCTTGTTATTTTGCAGATACGTGAATGTTTATCAAACTTTCAATACTATTTAAATGAAAGATTCCAGGCCCTGAGAAGTATCATTACTTTCTAAAGAAAACCTAAGGTAATTTTGTACTCATTCTTCAGGATACCTTCAGGATACTTTGACAACAGTTCTAAATTATGTTTCCTCTAATGGAGATGACATTCCAAACTTACACAGTAATTGTAAGTGGATAAACCATCCAGAATAGAATATATATCATTATTGGAAATAGGATCTACAAATCACTAAACAGTGAGTTTATAATGGAAACCTGGCACTAGGTGCAATTTTTCATGCCTGTAATCTTAAAATATTCAGGAGGAAGAAATCTAAGAATTCTAATTTGAAGCCAGCAATGGCATAAAAATTGCCATGAAACTCTATAACTCCAAGTAACCCCTCAAAAATGTTAGTGGAGTGTCAAGGGTTTGACTTTGTGGTTGAGTGCTTGCCTAGCATGCATGAAGACCTATGCATGTAAGTGGAGCTGGGACTCAAACTGGTATTTTTCTAGCCTTGAGCAAGACAGCTAAGTTTATGCCATACAAAATGAATCCAGAGCTGGGGAAAAGTCAACCATGGAGCCAGTGAGAAATGAGAGAAAACATTTAGTAGATAACTTGTGAGTAGGATGTCTGCGAACTTAAAGCAATGATGACACAGCATAAGCAATAATTCTCCACTGTTTCTAATTTACAGGGCCCTGTGTTCCCAAACCTGTATTAATTGACAAGCTAGAGCACTGTGTAGAACTCTGGATAGGAAATTCCTCTGACAAGAATATCACAGGTGAGTGAATGCATCTTCATATTGATGTTGGAGCCTGAGCCCCATTGGTAAGTTCATGTTGTGATGTACTGAGCAATAATATTCTTAGTTACCCTAAATCCTGTGTGGAACCTATGGAATTCTTTGTGAATGAATCAAGAATCATTTTCTTTTCCCAATCCTATGCTTGGTCTCAGGGCCTGAGCATGGTCCTTGGGTTTTCTCAAGGCTAGCTCTCTACTTCTTGAGTCATAGCACCACTTCTGGCTTTTTCTTTGTATATAGTACCAAGGAACTGAACCAGGTCTTTGTGCATGCTAGCCCAAACCCCCGGCACCAAGAATCATAGGGTGATATGATGAATTCTATGTGATTTCTGTAGAAATCACTGTGAAACAAAATAAAATGATAAAGCCATGAGCCCGTGGCTCATGCCTGTAATCCTAGCTACTTAGGAGGCTGAGATTTGAGGATCAAGGTTCAAAGACTGACCTATCACGAAACACCTTAGACTCTTCTCTCCAATGAACCAATAGAAAATGAGAAGTGGGGTTGAGTCTAAAGACATAGGGCAGTAACCTTGAGCTGAAGAGCTCAGGAAGAAAAGCCAGGTGTAGAATTCAAGTCCCATGACCGCAAAACAAGAAAGAAAGAAAGAAAGAAAGAAAGAAAGAAAGAAAGAAAGAAAGAAAGAAAGAAAGAAAGAAAAAAAGAAAGAAAGAAAGAAAGAAGAAAGAGGGAAGAAAGAGGGAAGGAAGGAAAGGAAGAAAGAAAGAAAGAAAGAAAGAAAGAAAGAAAGAAAGAAAGAAATTTCATTTCTTTAAAACTAAGACTATAAATGATTGAGCAAACAAGGAATAAGTCAGGGCATTATTCTCTGATAAGGATAATATCTTTATGCTGGTAGGAAGAGACTGGTATTCAAAACCAGACGTTTCCAGCAGAAATTGAGCCTAGTGGTAGAGTGCTTGCCTAACATGCACAAAGACACAGGTTTTATTCCTTATTACAACATACATAGAAAAAGCCAGAAGTAATGAATTCATTGGTAGGGTTCTAGTCTTGAGAAAACCCAAGGACAGTGGTTAGGTCCTAAGTTCAAACCCAGGAATGGAAGGAAAAAAAACAACAAAGTTTCAATCAACATAAGAAAATTAACTAGACAATGAGCTGGGGATTTTCTGGTCTTCCATGGTTCTGAGGGACAGGAGTGTTAGAAAAGGAATTTTTATAAGACTTCAAATGGAAAGAAACAAATTTCAAAATTCCCACAAATACCTAAATTGAGACTTTAGTGAGAAGTTGTAACTGAAGGGATATAGGTGTAAGACCTTACTCTCAAGAATCGTTATTGCTTGGATCAAAGGCAAACAGACATATAAACCAAACTTTTGGCCGCTGAATCTAGAAAAAATTCGTGTTCCTCACTTAATGGTTAATAAGCAAACAGCATTGAAACTGGGTAAGGTAATCCTATCTGCTACTCAGGACCTGAGACTCTTATCTGTAGTTAACTCTAGAAAACAGGAAGTGGGGCTGTAGCTCAAGGATAGGGGTTATAGTCTTCTGCTGAAGTGTTCAGGGACAGGGCCGAGGCCTATAAACTACAAAAAAAAAGAAAAGAAAAGAGAAGAAAGTTTTACAAAGATGCAAAACAGCACAATATTTAGAGTATTTCTCAAACATAAAAGAAAGTCACCTATTCCTCAATGTATAAACAAAACAGTATTTGAAAAAAAACAGCTGCAGGTATATTATAGGTAGTATTCAGCTTAAAACTGTAGCAATACATACATGGGTAATTTCAATAAATATTTCCTGTGATATAAAAAGAGAACTAAAACACAGTAAAACATTATTGGTCATTGTAAAATATCATTTTCTTAATAGGTTAGGGAGAAAAGCATATATTTCTCACAAATCAATTTCCACTTTTATATTTTAAAATATCTAACACTTAGGATGGGAAAGTAAAGTCATTACCTTTACAATAAGGAATATTTGTATCTCATGTATGTTTGTGTCTTTTTTTCTATGACTCATTTTAGATGTCCAGGTAATGGAAAATGTGTTCAAGACCTGCCAGGAAAGTCCACATGAATGTCTTTGTGAAGTAGCAGTTGCAAGTAGTATCGAAGTGGAGGAAAACGTGAGATTTGCAACAACTTTAAATTTGAGCTCTACACAAAATCCAGAGCTGATTAGGAATAACGGTAACAACTTAGGGGTGAGGACTGAGGAGTTCATTAAGTGTCAGAACATGCTTCTGTCTCCTAAGCCTAATGAGATGCATGCTGCATATAGATCTCGTATGTCTCCTGTTCTTAAAAAATCCATCGGCTATTCAGAGCATTTTATTCATGATTGTGACAGTCCAAAAGATCTGCAGTATCATAATTCTGTTCTCCCTGCCCACGAAATTCTTCAGGGAGGGATGAAAACTGCTAAATGTATTGTGTGATGAAAAATATTGCACTTAACACTGACCATCACGACACATCCGAAAATGTACACAGGAGAGACTCCTCATATATGTAGTGAATGTGAGAAATCTTTCAGTAATGAAATACGCCTTACAATACCTCAGAGTAAATATCCTGAGATATGTGATGCGTACATCAAGTGTGAAAATTAATTTCTGAGGAGTCAGACCTGACGCTCCAGCCTCGATCTCCAAGAGAAGACAAACCTTATGAATATGAGGAACGTAATAAAATTTCTGCCCAGAATTCAGCTCTCAGCACACATCAGAGATCTCACACAGAAGAGAAATCTTATGAATGGGATAAATGTGGGAAGACTTTTAGACTGAAATCATACCTCACTTTGCACCAGAGAAGACACACAGAAGAGAAACCTTATGAATGTAACAAATGTGAAAAGTCTTTCACCCAGAAGATACACCTTCGAGTTCATCAAATAACACACACAGGAGAGAAATCTTATAAGTGTAATGAATGTGGAAAGTCTTTCCAAGGGAAGGGAAAACTTCGTGTTCATCAGAGAATACACACAGGAGTGAAACCTTATGAATGTAACCAATGTGTAAAGTCTTTCAGACAGAAATCTTCCCTCAAATTGCATCAAAGAACACACACAGGAGAGAAACCTTATGTGTGCAACAAATGTGGAAAGACCTTCAAGTGGAAGTCATATCTTGATGGGCATAATAGAACACACACAGGAGAGAAAACTTATGCATGTAGTGAATGCGGAAAGTCTTTCAAATGGAAGGTAAAACTCCATGTTCATCAGAGAATATACTCAGGAGAAACACCTTATGAGTGTAACATATGTGGAAAGTCCTTCACACAGAAGCCAAACCTCAACATGCATAAGACAATTCAAACAGGAGAAAAACCTTATGAATGTAACCGATGTGGAATGTCTTTCAAATGGAAGTCTTCCCTCAAATTGCATCAGAGAACACACACAGGAGAGAAACTGTACGAGTGCATCAAATGTGGTAAGACCTTCAGATGGAAGTCACATTACAGGAGGCATAACAGAATTCACACATATTAGAAACCTTAGGAATATAACCAAAGTTGAAAGTCTTTCGTGCAGTATTCACCCTTCAGGAAGCGTAAGAGAGTTCACACATATGAGAAGTCTTAGCAATGTAATAAATAGGAAAGACTTTTTAGTCTGTGGAAGAAAACTCAGCTTGTGTCACAGAACCAACACAAGATAAAACCCTTAATGAATGTAGCAAATGTTCAGTCTTTTCCCCAGAAGGCACAAGTCAAGATTTATCACTAAACACCCACAGGATAGAATCCTATGAATAAAATGAAAGGGAAATTTTTTTGAAGAACTCATAGTTGAGTTTGCATGATACCACACAGACACAGGATAAAAATCGTATGAATATAAGAATATGAAAAATCCATCATGAACGCATGACTAAGTATAAAATGCACATAGGAGAGAAAAACCTTATGAATATTACAAATGTGGAAAGTGTTTGACCTGGAAGGCATACTTCTGTGTTCATCACAAACCTGATTCCCATAGAAGAAAAGAAAACTAATGAATAGAACAAATGTGCAATGACTTTTAATCAGAAGTCAGTCTTCAGTACATTTCAGAATATACACAATAGAGAAATTCTGAGTAATGAAAAACATTTAGCTATATATAGAATCTCTGTATATGGGAGCATTAGGGTAAGTCTTCTAAACAAAGTCAACCTTCAGCAAGCAATAAGAGCACTCACAGAAGAAATAATAGCATGTAGGAAAACCTTTGTCAGGAACCTCTAAAAGCTGACTGTGTGGCTTAGTGGTAGAGTGCTAACCTATCAAGGATGAAGACCTGAGTTAGATAACTCAATACTACGTGAAAAGAGCAAGCCAGAAGCAGCACTGTGGTTCAAATGGTACAGTGCTAACCTTGAGCAAAAGTAGCTCAGGCCCTGAGTTCAAGCCTAAGGATTGGAGAGAGAGAGAGAGAGAGAGAGAGAGAGAGAGAGAGAGAGAGAGAGAGAGAGAGAGAGAGAGAGAGAGAGAAAGAGAGAGACAGAAACAGAGAGAGAGAGAGAAAAGAGAGAGAAACGGGAAATTCTAAATTTTACAGAGATAGAGAAGGAGAGAGAGAATGAGACAGGAACTAATTTCTAAACTTTACAGTCTTTCTATTTCCTTACAAATTCGTCTATGTCATTCTTTCTGACAGAAGCACAGAATTCCATTGTGTAAAAATACCATATTTGATCTACTCATCAACTGACGGGCATCTGGGTTGGTTCCATACCTTTGTTATAGTAAATAGTGCTGTGATAAATGTTATTGTTCTAGTGAATTTAGTGTGTCCTATCTGGACGATTGGCAAGTAGAGAAATTGCTGGATCACAGGGGAGCTCTATGTTTAGTCTTTTTGGGATACTGCCATATTGCTTTCCATAGTGGTTGAACGAGGTTGCAATCCCACCAGCAGTGTAGTAGTGATCCCTCCTGGCCACATCCCCTCCAGCATACGTTATTAGATTTCTGGATCTTGGCCATTCTAACTGGAGTGAGGAGGAAAAGGGAAAGAGGAACTGAAACTTTCTCTCCTTACAGATGACAGGATTCTGTATTTAAAGAACCCTATAGACTCTACTCCGAAGCTGCTTGAGCTGATATAAAACTTTGGTAAGGTAGCAGGGTATAAAATTAACCCTCAATGTCAACTGCCTTCCTATATGCCAACAAATGAGAGGAATGAGGCAAGAATAAGGATAGCAACTCATTTTGCTATCAAAGAAAATAAAATACCTAGGAATTAACTTAGAATGTAAAGCACCTTTTTGATGGAACTATAAACTCTGGAGAAGGAAATTAACGCAGAACTGAGGAAATGCAAAAACCTATGCTCCTGCTTTGGAAGAAGTAATATTGTAAAAATGGCAGTCTTGATAAGGACTATCTACAAATTCAGTGCAATATTCATCAATATCCCAATGTCTTTCTTTAAAGAAACAGAAGAGGAAATCCAAAATTTCACTTGGAATAATAAAAGACCCCTTATAGTCTGTCTTCTTGCATGATACATAATGTTTAATCTCACCTTCTCCACCAAAATCTCACCTTTCTCATTGAGACATAGGTGGCCCTGTTTACTAGCAGCAAAGGCTCAAACGCGCAGTTTCAGGTGTCACCACTGCCTCTGTTACTGGGTAGATCCAACTCTGTCATTGATTCTGAGGTCTGCTCTGGGAGTCTTGGTCACAAGTTGTTCTGTGGCATCTGCTGCCAGCCTGTGCCTATTTGCTTCCTTTTCCTCCAGCAGCCTACAACAGGGAATGAAGTTCAGGCGCTGATGCTCTCCTTCATATGCAGGGCAGGATGAGCCCAACCCTCCCACATCTTTCTCTTCTAATTTTTGGGAAAAAATGTGCTGGCAAAAGTCCTCAGGTGTGGCGCATGGCTGATCCACACTTTTAATCCAGGCTGGTCAGGAGGCTGAGATCTGAGTATGGAAGTTCCAAGTCACCTAGAACAGGAAAGTCTGATAGATTCTTACTACCAAAAATAAAAACAGCTGGGAATGGAATTTGGGCTCAAGTGGCAAAGGGCTAGTCTTGAGTACAAATGCTTAGTGCCCAGGCCCTGAGTTCAGGCTCCAGCACTGCCAACAACCTCACTTTAGTGAGATTTTAGCTTTATCCATGTAGGCACATCTCACTGGAATCTTTGCTGGTAGAGATAGTCTTCATAATTTTGTCTCAAGGTAAAGTCCTCTTGGGTAGTACACAAAAGATGACATGGAGAGAGGAGCCCCACTTGCTCCAGGTTTGAAGATGGCATAGGTCAAGCCAGCATGGAGTTGGCACATCAGTCTTTTTCCTAGCACCACCTACCAGTGAATGTCAAATGACATTGATTGTTGTGAGATTGTGTGATTGAAGTGCCCCATTAAGGGCAGTGTAAGTACATCCAAACTTGGATACCAGGAATGCTGAAATCTCAAAGCTAAGATTTCTGTTGGCTACAGAAATGCTGGTGTGTCTGTGATTCACTAAAAGTTCAGGTGCAAAGATTCTGAAGCTTGATGCCATGTGTTTATTCCATTTAGTAAAATTATTTTAATGCACTGTATAAGTTAAAACATTTGATAAGAGTCAGGGGTAGTGAAAACATTGTTCTTGAACTCAGGTGTCTGGCAGGGTAATGGGGGGGTGTTGGTGGCTGGGACTATGAAGCTGGAGCTGCTATCAAACCATGGATCATGTTCCTCTTTGTCAGGGAGAAATGACTCCAAAGATGAAATTTGAATGGTGAGGAAAACATGATGATGTACTCAGGAAATTTCTCCTAAACAAATGCTCATGTGGAAGTGGGATGAGGGCTGGGCATATCTGAGGCAGAGCTTAAGGGGGCTTCTCATGGCGTTGAGAACATTCCTTGCGACTTCAGGCATGCAGCAGGGTGTTTTAGATGACCATGGTGAGATGGATGGAATAAGACTGGAGACAAGATGAATGCTGGGATCCTGCAATGCTCTTGCATGAGTGGCTGGTGGCTGGTGGCTCACCTGAAAGAACTAATTATGTCTAAAAAAGAAATCAGGAATTTGTTTTGATTAAATAATACCTGTAATCCGAGGCATATTCAGGATCCTGATATTAGTATTGTGGTTTAAAACCAACCCAGCAAAGGGAAAAATGCATGAGACTCATACTCCCAGTTTAGAGCAAGAACAAAGATTGAAGTAGAGCTGTGGCTCAAGAGCTAGAGTGCTACCTTGAGCAAAGAAAAGCTAAGAAAAAGCTCCAGGTCTTGAGTTCAAGGCCAGGAATGAAAGAAGGAAGGTAAAAAAAGGGAAGTATGTGAGGAAGGGAAATATATAAATGAAAGAGAGAAGGAACTAGAAATTTAAAACTAGAGAATATTTAAAAGTCATCAGTCCTTCTAAGAAAAGTGTTGGAGTATGGGTTCTATATGTGGTGAACTGGAAGCCGAGCAGTGACTTGTTAACCAAAGAGTCACCATGATGAGCAAAGGATAGAAATCTGCATGAGCCTCTTGGCGGATGGAGTCACAGAAGAGAACCTTAGCTCCCATCCCATAGTTAGAAGTATATAGAGATGGGAAAGTTGGCATCACCTTGATGTCATTGTGTCCATGGAGACTGGAAGCCATGGCTCTGTGAAAGCACAATGTTCTGGTTACTGAGCTGTGAGGCTGAGGAGAGCCAAATCCTGGCCATGAAGAAATCAGTGTGGCAGCAGAGCAACTCTGCTGCAGTGTGTGCCTGCTTGGCTGTTCTTATTCTGTGGTGGATCAGGCCGGAGCGGGTGATAGTAACTGTTTTGTGGTCACAAGCCCTTCACCAAGAGCTTCCTCTGGGATCCTCATAAGCTACAGGGTGGCTGGTGGTGGGATGTGTGGGGGGTGGAAGTGACAGAGGGATGGACGCATGGCAAGGTGGGTGAAGAGATGAGAGGAATGATGAGAGCCCAGTTCATTGGTTTCCAAGGTTAATGGGTGGGAGGTAGAGAGGCATGATGGAGGAATGATGGAGGCAGGGGAAGGTGGTGACAGAGTGAGGCCATCTGTAGTGCCAGCCTGGCCATCATCTAAAGCCCATAGGCAGCTTCCTGATCCTTCACTTAGTCCTGCTCCTTGTATAGGGAATGTCACGTGTACCCAGAGCTAGGGGTGGGGCAATGTTAGTAGCACCTGGAGAAACATTGGCCTCTAACTGGTTGAAGGGTGGTTATGGCTCCCATGCTGGGTGGCCTGATAGCTATGGAACAGATCTCTCCTTAGCTACCACAGTCAGTGGCTGCTCTCCATCTAGGGTTAGGGCACCTGCTCAGCCATCAGGACACCCCATGCCAGGACAGAGGCCTACAATTCAGATGGCAGCACAGGGGTGAAGATGATCTCACCGTAGCCCTAGTTACATGGCTGCCCCAGCATGCAGGACAGGATGAGCTGGGGGAAGATGTTCTCTGTGTTTTTCCACAGCCTATCCCGGCCTTTTCTTGTGTCTGATTAGACCAAGAGAGTACCAGGTTCCCTCTCATAGTCCTGGTTCTTTTTCTTTTACAGTCATGAGGCTTGAACTCAGGTCCTGGGTACTGTCCCTGAGCTCTTTTGCTCAAGGTTGATGCTCTACCATTTGAACCATAGTGCCATTTCCAGCTTTTCCTTTTCATGTGGATCTCTGATATGTCCAGTACTGTGCCTGCAGGGAGGCAGTCACCCCACAGACAGAGCCACCTCTGCCGTGACTGTGACTGCCCACAACTCTCACACCCACTCCTTGCACACCCCTCGACTCCAGTTTTAGCTCCTCTTGGACTGGGTGTCCAGCCTACCCCTTCCTACACTCACAAAGGGTCTACAATTGTCTTCCCAGGATCCTTTCTTCTGCTAGCCAAAGTACAGACTGTGCACATCTTGACCATCACAGAGCTCAAAGCCAAAGGCTGAGATGCAGAAGGGGGTGACCCAGTAGCTGCACAGGGCCCATGGATCATCCTGTGCATCCCCCAGCCTGTGACTTCCCCCACCCCCTTGGCAGGGAAGCTCCATGCCCACATCCTGATCCCTGGTCCCCTCCAATTCCATTCTCCCTTGGATTTTGCAGACTGTCTACCATCAGGATCTAAAATTCTATTCATCACTTTATGTCCTTATCACTGATTTGCTACTTTGACAGGATCTCCCCGTGCCTGGACAGTGGGCATGTCATGTACTCTCTGTGGAGAAGTTGCCCCAGGAGAATAAATATGCACATCATGTGAGTGTTGGACAGGGAAGGAGGGCTCCCTAGGATCAGAAGCCACAGGAGGGGTGCAGATGGGGGAATGCTAGGGGCCCCAGGGGACAGTGGGAGTTAGGGCACAGTTGGTTCCTTCTGCAGGGTTGACACCGCTTCACAAACCCAACAGAATGAGGTTCACATTACAGATGTCAGAGACAGTGCAGATTGCCAATAGGCGCAGGGGTCATTGTCACCCCCAGATGCTGGCTGCATGCTGGGATGCACGCAGAGATGTTTTCAAGATCAGATAATGAGGATGTTGCAGGGTGTAACCATTCTTTTCAGATGGCTCTCTAGCTCTCTTGAGCTTCATCTCTATCTTTGGCTTTTTCTTGGCAGTTAACTGGAAATGAGAGTTTCATGGACTTTCCTTTCTGGACTGGCTTCAAACAGAAGCTATGCACAGTTTTCAAACCATACCCTACTGAAGAAGGGAAGCTTGATCTGGTGCTTAACTGGGTTGCACTTTGGCTCCGTTTGCTATGCCTCATGGGAGCGGGCTCATCATTTGTAGACTAAGATCTCATGACCTTCAAAGCCAAATGCTACCTGAAAGTTCAGGGTCCCAGCCTATGTGTTGGGCCGGGGTGAATACATTCTCTGTTATACTGGGTCATCAACCCATGTTTTAAGCTGGAAGTAGGCAGTGCCACATTTGATAAGAACATCTGCCAGAGATTGTCACCTCATGAAAGCATATTCTAAATTTGTATTCCATTTCCTGTGGTGGAGAAATCCCCTCCAACTTAGACAGGCTCACATCCACCTGCAGGTCACACTCCTAATGCACCCTTGAGTGTCCTCATGGTATTGGGATCTAAGTTTGTAGGGAATGCTGGTTTAGTCCATGAATTAGCTGGACAAGTGATGACAAACGTGTTGTGGATTAATACGAGAACAATTTAAGAAGCCCTGGAGGAACATCAACCTGACCCTCTGTGGTGCTATAAATCTGATAGGATGTTCCAGACTGAGAAACAATCACATGGCTTTGTGGTTGGCATCCAGACAAGTGAGTGCATGTCTTAGCTGTCAGCCAATACAGAGGAGGACATGAATAAGTGGGTGGAAAGCATCTGTCAGACCCCTGTCTGGGGGCAGGTTGAGAGAACATAGGAAGGTAGATACCATGGCTGTGGTGGGCCCAAAAAAAAAGGGTAAAAGAGGAAAAGGAACCAGATGACAAGACTGTCATCCTAGCTACTCAGGAGTTTGAGATCTGAGGATCACAATTCAAAGCCAGCCCAGGACAGAAACTCCATGAGACTCTTATCTGCAATAAACTACTGAATGCAAGAAGCTCAAGCTCAGTGACAGCATCCAGGCCTAGCGTTCAAAACCCAGGACTGGCAGAAAAAAGTATCAAAGGACAAGAAGCTGGCCAAAAGTTAGAGGGACTCTATCTTGACAAACAATACAATGGTAAGTTGCACTCAGAAGACTTGCACAAAATCTGGAAATGCCTGAGACCTATCTATGTATGTTTCCTGTTTGTCTAAATACATATGTTTATGCATTTATATATTAGGATAGAGAGACAGATCAATACATATGACTATACATATATACATAGCCAGACACTTATGGGTGGGTGGTATACTGTGTGAGAGTTTGTGTTTGTGTTTTGTGGATGGCTATCTCTGTTTAAGAAAGATAGAAAATATGTAAATATCTTTAAAAAAAACTTGATAAAATATAGAGAGACCTAAGCTCTTGAGGGAATCGGAAATGACAAGATTATTCACAGGCACGTTTATCCTTATGGATTCCTCAGCAAGTTTTAATTTTTTTCATTATTTTCTTTCTTTTTTTGAACCAGTGATAAGGATTTCTCTCAGGGACCAGGTGCTGCCAATTACTAATTTTCTCATGGCTGCTACAAGAGGAACTGAGCCACAGTTCCACTTTTGCCTTGTTTATTCGTGCTTAACTGAAGATAAATATTTCTATCAGTGACTTTCTTTCAGGGGCTGGATTCTAACGAGGATCCCCAGACCTCAGGCTTCTCTATAGCTACAATTAACAATATGAGAACCCAGCACTGGGTTCCAATGCACAGGGCAAGAAATTGAGTGAATCTCTCAACTCCAATTAGCTATAATAAGCTACAAGTGAAAGACCAATACCTTTGAGGAAAAGATGCTGAGGGTTATCACACAGGCCCTATGAGTAAGCCCTAAACCCTGTACACATGTGTGCATGCACACATTGGCAGATACACACACACACGCACACACACAATATCTCAGGCAATATTGTATTTTGAATTAATATCCAAAGATTGGACAAAGGATAGCAAGTAATAAAATCTGTTTTTCTTGTCTACATTGAGGGAAAGGGATAAGTCACAAGATGCAGAAGCGAAGAATTCAGAGGCCAATGCTGTGAGTGAATAACTTTTAAAAAGCACATTTCTTTTCTTTTCTTTTCTTTTGTTTTTTCTGCCATTCCTGGGGCTTGAACTCAGGGCCTGAGCACTGCTCTTGGCTTTTCCCAAGTCTAGCCCTCTGCCACTTGAGCCGCATTGCCATATGGATATTAAGGACTCAAACCTAGATCTTCATGGATGCTAGGCAAGCACTCTACCACTGGGCCAAACTCTAAACCCCGATAAAGTATTTATAAATAGTCATCATCATCATATCAAAATATCCTTTCTCCTACAAATAATGAACACTTATCTATGTCTGTAAGACTTTTCTTTATGTCACCAATGCTTCTGTGATTTTCCCACTTGCATTTTTACAGATGACAGCACAGATATTCATCAGGAAGAAAAATAGATTATGATACAGAAACCTAACAACGTCCTAGTAGATTGAAGTGAATAATATGTGCAAGCTGGCCTGGGTGTTTCATCTATTTGTAGAGTGCTTGGATACCACACAAAAAGACTCTGGTTTGATTCTGGAGTACTATATACATAGAAAACGCTGGAAGTGGTGCTGTGGCTTGGTGGGACAGCTATAGCCTAAAGAAAGCCTAAGAACAATGGTCAGACTGAGAATCATCACTGCACTCCAGAAACCATAGGCCTTCTGTAGAAATTACCAAACAGGTTTAGAGTCCTGTGGATATACCTTTTGCTCTGAACCCCATGTGTGACACAGTTGAACCTGCAGATACTATGGAGGAAGAAAAAGAACAGCCAGATTTCCTTCCGTTTCCTTTCACACTCCACCCAGAGTCAGTCCATCTGAGTCAGAGTAACACTCCACTTATTGTGCAAGCTGAAGGGGCACACGCTGGGCTCATGGAAAATGTCCCCATGGGAAGCAGCAAGTGTACTCTCAATACTGGATTCATTGGAGGAAAATGAATCCATCCTCACAGAATATCCAGACCCATCCATCTCCCTAAAAAAGACTCAATCTCCATTCGACAAACCAGAATCCATCCCCTTCTTAACTCAGGAAGGACATTCTGTTTCTCATGAGGAAGGAGACCCTTCTGAGGACTCTGAAGTAGAATTACTGTCTGAAGGCAACTTGGAGGCCAGTCTGGATTTAGAGCTTCCCTGTCCCCTTCGAAAAAAGACATCTCTTTATCTTGCTCTCATGATTCTTGTCAAGTATTCATTGTATTTACTTTGCTAACTATTAAACTCTCATTGTTAATATTATGGTGTGCAGTTCTTCAGTGCTTATTATACTGTGTTTTATTTTCCACTTATAATGTGAGACCTCAGACACATAGGTCCTGGGTGGGCCAAAAACCAGACAGGTCTAGTCCCATAGAAGACAACCGTACTGGATATACAGTGAACTATGAATGCATGAAATCACCAGGAATACAGGCCAGGCCTCCATGGAAAGACAAGTCAGCTACCAAAGCTTAAGGACAGAACAGATGCCTGGAAATGTGTTTTGTCAATCGGGAGAAGTGCCAGAGTAACTGTAATATTATGTGGGACTCTGTTCTGTGAGTTCAAGTCTGTTTATATATCCATTGTGCTTTGTACAAATATTTAAGAAAATTAAAACTCCACAATAACATCAAAAATCTACTTTGGCTTTGAATGTGGCCTAGTTGTAGAGTGCTCGCCTTGTATACAAGAAGACCTTGATTCAATTCCTCGGCACTGCATACACAGAAAAAGCAGATGGGGCACTGTGGCTCAGGTGTCAGAGTGCCACCCTTGAACAAATGTGGCCAAGGACAGTTCCTGCTCCCTCAGTTCAAGCCCCAGGACTAGCCAAACAAGAAATCATACCATTTTCCACACATTTGGAAATAAATCTGTTTTATCTAACCCTACTTCTTTTTTGCCAGTCCAGAGTGTGTGCCACCAAGCCAAACTACTGGCCCCCAACCTTACTATTTTTAATCATTTAATTTTTTTACATAATCATATTTCATGCTGTCTGTATTAATAGCATAAACAGTATGCTTAGTGTAATAATGTTAAAGGTAAAACATAAGAAATTAATAACTAAAATTCCTTTTTTATTATTTTTATAGCATTACTACAATTTTATGAGAAAAATTACCTAGAATGTTTATTTTAGAGTTCAAGTAATCCATTATGATAAATATATCAACCTACATCATTTATTTGAACACATTTTAAACTATTTTTTTCAGGAATGAAAATACATACATATTTGTTGTAAATGAAATTTATGACTTGGGGGGAAGGGAAAAAGAAAAGGGGGAAGGGGGTAACAGTGTTTACAAGAAATGTACTCATTACATATGTAACAGCAATCTCTTTGTATATCACCTTGCCAACAAATTTTTTGAAAAGTACAATGAGTTTAAATGTCTACTTTGGGCAAAATTTTTTTTGCCAGTACTGGGCTTAGACTCAGGACCTGAGCACGATCCTTGTTTTTGTTTTTGTTTATTCTTAAGGCGCAAGTTCTATCACATGTGCCACAGCACCACTTTTATCTTTTTTTTATCTATGTTGTGCTGAGGAATTGAACTTGGGTCTTCATTCATGCTCAGCAAGAACTCTTCCACTAGGCTTAACTTATGGCCCCAGTGGGAAGGAAGTTTTCCATAAAATATGTAGGAAATATGTACACTAAGGAAAAGCCATCAAAAATAGAAGAAAAATTATATACTTAGATAACGACATGCCAGTATTATGGCAGATCTCTGTAATTCTAGCTTCAAGAGTGGCCTATTTGGACCGGGACTTGGCTGGCTGAAGTAAAGTGCTATCCTTGAGCAAGCCCTAGGACAGTGCTCTGGCCATGAGTTGAAGCCATAGGACATGCAAAAAATAATAATTTAATGCCCGTGCCTGGTGGCTCACCCTGGTAATCCTAACTACCCTGGAAGATCGAGGTTCAAAGACGGCCCAGGCATAAAAATCTGTGAGAATCTTATTTCCAAATAATCCAGAAAATTCAAAATGACAATGTGCCTCAAGTGGTAGAGCTCTTGCCTTGAGATGAAGAGCTTAAGGTAAACATCCAGGCCCAGAGTTTAAGCCCCATGAGTGAAAAAAAGAAAAAGAAAAAGAAAGCCCTTATCTAAGGCTGGAGTGCACACTAGTGGTAGTTTGCTTGCCTAGTATGCACAAAGCCTTGTGTTCAATTACTCTGTACCACTTACACCAAAAAAAAGCTGGAAATGATCTCATAAGGTTGGGTTCTGAGGATCACAGTTCAAAGCCAGGCCAGACACTAAAGTCCATGAAACTGTTACTTCCACTTAAGCACCAGAAAACCAGAAGTGACACTGTGGCTCAAGGTGTTTAAGGTTGTAGCCTTGAGCTGAAGAGCCCAGGGACACTGCCCAGGTGGACAATTAAAGTCTTACAACCGAGAGAGAGAGAGAGAGAGAGAGAGAGAGAGAGAGAGAGAGAGAGAGAGAGAGAGAGAGGCAGAGAGACAGAGAGACAGAGAGAGACAGAGAGACAGAGAGAGAGAGACAGACAGAGAGAGAGAGAGAGAGAGGCAGACCGACAGAGACAGACAGAGACAGAGAGACAGAGACAGAGACATCAAACAGTCAGGCACTGCTGGCTGAAGCATGTAATTCTACCTACTATGGAGGCTGAGATTGGAGGATCTTGGTTTAAAGGCCAAAGCCAGCCTGGACACATATGTTTGTGAGACTTACATCACCAATTAACTACCAGAAACCAAAAATGGAGCTGTAGAGGAAGAGCGCTAGCCTTGAGCTGAAGAGGTCAGGGACAGTCCAGGCCCAAAGTCCAAGCACCATGACGAATCAATAATAAAAAAAGAAGAGAGCTAATAGTAATGATGAATAATTTTGGGCTGGGAGTTTGGCCTAGTGGTAGAGTGCTTGCCTAGCATGCACAAAGACCTGGGTTCAATTCCTCAATATCACATACATAGAAAAATGCTGGAAGTGGTGCTGAGGCTGAAGTGGTAGAGCCCTAGCCTTGAGAAAATATAAGGACAGTGCTCAGTTCCTGAGTTCAAGGCCAGGACTGGCCAAATCAAAAGTAGTAGAGCACTGGCATTGAACTGAAGATCTGAGGAACAGCCCAGGCAGAGAGTTCAAGCACCACAAACAACAACAAAATCTATGAAATGGCAGTGGTGGTTTTAAGCTAAGCAAAAATAGAGTAGAAAGTGGTAAAAATACATATTTGTGTGTAAGCAAAATAGCCAGACTTATGCATTAGAACAGGATAGCAACTTGAAAAAAAATTTTGTTTTCCATCTCACTAGGTCCTGTCTCTTAATTTATTCAAGTAAGTAAAATGCTGGGTTTTATAATCGTTGCTCTGAATATTAGAAAATCATAATGTCTCTCATTAATCAACAAAGACCAGGAACTGGGGCTTCGTTCAAATGGCAGAGTATCAGGCAAGAGAAGAAAAAATTGAAGTAAGAACTTGAAGTTCTTGATCCAGAACCTGCATAGTAACAGAGCAGCAGCCTGGTGATGGTACCTCACACCTATAATCTTAGCTACTCAGGAGGCTAAGATCTGAGAATCAAAGTTTAAAGCCAGCCAAAGTACCCAGTTAACTGCCAGAAAAACCAGAAGTGGCACTGTGGCTCACAGATTAAAGCACTAGCCTTGAGCTGAAGAGCTCAGGGACAGTGCCCAGGCCCAGAGTTCAAGCCCCACAATTGACAAAAATCAAACAAGCAAACAAAACTCACAAAGAAGCCTGCAGACCACAGTGGTTCTGCTGAGTCTCTTCTCTATGGGGATCAGGAAACATTTCACTTTTTCTGTCTCTTCCCATCTCAACATTCATACTAAAATAAGACTGTGTTGAAAATTTCAATTTATAAAAATGTTTTTCATGAAGCACCCTGAAATATTCATCGCTTATATCTCAATTGAAGACAGTTGATTTGGGGCTGAATTGGTACAGTGCTAGCCTTGAGCAGAAAAGGTCAGGGATAGAGCTGAAGCACTCAGTTGAAGACCCAGTGCCAACACACAAAAGAAATTATGCACTTTATACATATTTTCTAATTTCTTAATGAATTTTTCAGTCTGTATAAATATAGGGTACATTCCTTGTTACTTAAGTAAGATTGCTCTTTTTTTTTCTTTTTGCCAGTCCTACGGCTTGGACTCAGGGCCTAGACATTTTCATTGGACTCGCTTGCCCAAGGTGAGTGCTCTGCCTCTTGAGACACAGCGCCACTTCTAGCTTTTATTCTGAGTATGCGGTACCGGTGAATAGAACCTAGGTCTTCATGCATTCTAGGTGAGCACTCTACCATTAGGCTACATTCCCAGGCAGTGAGATTCCTCTTACAGTCATTGTATGTTCACAGAGTTTGATCTCCCACACTGTAGGGCCCTGGTTGGCTTTGACCTGTGATCCTAAACCCTGAGCATCCTAAGTAGCTGAAATTAAGTTGTGAGCCAGCATGATGACTTCCATTCTTTTTTCTACAAAAATATATGTAGTTATCTAAAATATATCTATAGCTGAAAAAAATGAATCTCTCCCAAACAAATCTTCAAAGAAACAACCATCCTATTAAAAGGTGGGCTAAAGACTTAAAAGAGTATTCTCTGAAGAAAAAATTAAAATGGGCTTTAGACACATGAAGAAATGTTCCATATCTCTAGCAATAAGGGAAATGAAAATCAAAACAACTTTGAGATTCCTCCTGACTCCAGTCAGAATGGCCATTATCAAAAAATCTAATAAGAGATACTGGTGGGGAAGTGACCAGGGGGATCACACCTACACTGTTGGTGTGAGTGTAAACTCGTTCAACCACTAGGGAAAGCAGTGTGGTGGTTCCTCAAAAGACTGAACATAGAGCTCCCCTATGATCCAGCAAATCCACTACTTGGCATCTACCCAATTGAGCTCCCCTATGATCCAGCAAATCCACTACTTGGCATCTACCCAATTGTCCAGAAAAAAGGACATTCTAAAGCCACTAGCACAATGATGCTCATTGCAGCACTATTTACCATAGCAAAGCTATGAAACCAACCCAGATGCCACTCAGTAGATGACTGAATCAAGAAGATGTGGTACTTATACACAATGGAATGCTATGCTGCCATCAGAAGGAAAGACATCGCCCCATTTGTAAGGAAATGGAAAGACTTGGAAAAATTCATATTAAGTGAAGCAAGCCAGACCCAAGGAAACATAAGCTCAATGGTTTCCCTCATTTGTAACAATTAGTTCACATCTAGGACTCTCCTAGCAGAGGATTACAATAACTCAAAAACCTAGGTATATAAGGTCATATAGGATGAGACTAAATGAAAGGATCTTTAGGATATGGGAAGAAGAGCTATATCTTGTGTCATCGTTGCTCTTAATCTTGTGTGATTTTTGTCCTTAAACTACTATGTTATTTCTCATCTCTTATTTTGCCCTTTGGTTAATGTCAGATTGTTACTGTATCTGATTTTTTCCCTGGCATATTGTATATATGATTATTTGTTTATGTCAAATAGGAAAGGGAAGGGGGGAAACAAGATGATTGGGAAGGGGAGGGGAGAGGGAACTGGGGACAAAAACATGTGGAGTGGAATAAATGTGTGAGAAGTAATGCAGTCCACTACCTGTAAATGTAATCGTAACCCCTCTATACATTACCCTGAAAATAAAAAAGAGACTATAAAAATATCTGTAGAAAATGAGGCTGGATGATGGAAACACCCAGATGCCCTACTACAAAAAATGTGATACATGCACACACACACACACACACACACACACACACACACACACACACACACACACAATGAAATGATACATAGCCAACCGACAAGATAAAATAATGGCATTCTCGGGGAAGTGGATGAAAAGGAAAAAAATCATATTAAGTGAAGTAAGCCAAACTCAAAGGAACATAGGCCCAAGAGTCTCCCTCATTTGTCAAATTCAGTAGAAACCTTGGGCTCTGCTACCAGAGATTTATAATAGAACAAAATCTAGAGACATCGTGACAAATAGTATGACACTAAATGTAAGGACCACCAAGATAAAGAAACAAAACTCATATAATGAGTGATTGTTGTCCTTTATGAACTATGTGATCTCTTATCTCTTTTGCTATCCCTTGGTTATATCATATTGTTACAATATTTCACCTTGTTTTCTGATATATTTCATATGTGACTAATTGGTTATTTGAAATTGGATAGGGAAGGGGGAAAATGAACATGAGTGGGGGTAGGGGAAGGGAAATGGGGACCATATCATTACATGGGGTATCAAAGTTTGAGAAGTAATGCACCTTCTATCTGGTGAATATAATGTAACCCTTCTATAAATTACAATAAAAATAAATACATAAAAAGAAGATCTGCACAGAAAAAATTAATAATGGCATTTTTGGGGGAGTGGATGAAATTAGAGTGAATCCTGTTGAGTGAGATAAGTCAAAACCAAGGAACAAAAGGTACATGGTATCCTTAATATATAGATATTAGTTTCAAACAGTAGTAGAGCGATGATTGAATAGTTGATACCCAAAGTTCTGGACATAATTTTGGAGATATAAACATAACTACATAGACATAAAAATCTAGGATAGACTATACACTCTATAGACATGTGTTTTATTATAGATTAATCTGTATCTATGACATACAATGACTCAGCTTAACTTTTACTATATTCTAAAATCTATGTGCCAGTGATTGTATAGCGATTCCCTTCTTGAATACTTGTTGGTTAAACATGATATTTGAAATATGATGTAAATTTCAATGTTAATAAATTTTTTTAAAAAAGAGGCTAGAGGTAAATACCACTAATGTACTTGCTCTAAGCGGTACAGAAATTTTCCTAATGAATCAAGGGGTTTTATTACATCTTTATGCAATTATTTTAGTTCTGAATGTTCTACACTCAATGATACTTCTGGAAAGATGATATAGCTGACTGTGTAGATGGTATGAAGACATACTGGCCTAAACGTAGAATAAAGCATTGGTAAGTGGCTGTTAGCTGTCAAGATTCTACTGGAATATGTGGAATGAATTTATTAAGCACAATGCAGGCTCTTAGTCAGATCAGGATCAGGATTATGTGGTTCCATGAGGTGAATGAGGAAAGATCAGAAAAATCTACTAAGATATCCAGATATACTTTTGAAACTAAGGTATCTGGACTCCTTTTTTTTCTTTCTTGGTGGGGAGGTTGAACTTTGGACCTGTGCAAGGTCTCTTAGTTCTTTTTCCTCAAGGCTAATGCTGTACCAGTTTTAGCCACAACTCCACTTAGTTTTTGGGTGGATAAGTGGAGAGTAGAATCTTACAGTTTTTTTTGTTTTCGTTTTTTTGCTTGCAAAGGGTTTGATTCACCTTCTCCCTGGCTAGTAGAATGACAATTATGACCCTCCAGCGCCTGGCTAGTGATTTTTTGAAAATTGGACTTTCTTCCAAATCACGTAACTGGTTCCTAGCAAAGTTTTGAAGCCTGACTTAAATGTGACAGATTTTTGTCACTTGGAGACACTCTGTGCTGAACATTAGAAATCTACCAGCTGAGTCACAGTGGCACTTCCAGTTTTTTGTTTATGTGGTGCTAAGGAATGGAATCCAGGTTTTCATACATGCTAGGCAAGCTTCATTTTCAGCCCAAGGTTTTATGTTTTGTTTTTTCAGTGTTGTTGATTCTAAGGTACTGTATGATGTTCTTTCATTTTCTTTGCTTTTTACCTCTTTTCTTCTTTTTCCCTTTAGTTTTATTCTCTGTAGTCACTGTGTTGAATTCGGGTACCCTGTGTCTTGTACATAGGTTTATGTGATTTGGAATGGAGAGGGTATAATAAAATGGTAAAAAAAAAAACAAAGGAAAAAGGGTGAGCCAATTGAACAGTGATACTTGGAAGACACTAAACGGAAATGAACTGAACAATCTGGGTGGAGAGGGGGCTGAGGGTAGGAAAACAGAGAAAAATGAGGGAGGGGATAACAATTTTCTTAAGAAATGTGTTCATTACTTATGTAACCGTATGCCAACTATATATTGACTTAACAAAAAAATTTAACTTAAAAAATAATTTAGCTGTGTATGGTGGCTCACACTTGTAAATTTAGCTACTCAAGAGGCTGGGATCCAATGATAGCAGTTCAAAGTCAGCCTGGGCACTGAAGTCCATGTGACTCTTATCTCCAATTAACCACCAGAAACCCAGAAGTGGCCCTATGGCTCAAGGGATAGGGCAGTAGTCTTGAGCTGAAAAGCTCAGTGACAAGACCCAGGTGCAGAATTGCAGTCCCATGACTTGAATGATGAATGATACTAGCCAGGCTCTGTGCGCTCACACTTGGAATCCTATCTACACAGAATCAGGTTTGAATCCAGCCCAAACAAATTGCATGATATTCTGATTTACAGTTCATTACCAAAAATCTGGAGGTAGAGCTGTGGATCAAGTGGTAGAACACTAGCCTGAAGCAAAAAAAAAAAAAAAAAAAAAACATTTAAGGACAGTTCCCAGGCCCTGGGTTCAAGTCCCAAGACTTGCATAAAACAAACAAAATGTGACGCTGAGTAGTCCATCATTTGGTGTTATAGTTCAATATTCTTGATATGCGTCTTAGAAATTAAGTCCCTAGCAAATACTCTCCCCTGAAATTCTGCTTCATAGCCGATTCATAGAATTTCAGCATCATTACTATCACCTTCCCGTTAGCATAGCAGTCTACTACTGAAAATTTGAACAAAACTTTTCAGTAATCCTAATTAATCTGTGTATCATCTGCACACACATCAAATCAGCAGCAGCTATGATCTACTATTATCTAAATGTATTTAATCCCTTCTTGAGTTAATGAGCCTTAAAAAGTAAAACATATGAAATAGTTATGAAACTAACAGTCACCATTCTTCTACCTAATATTGTAATATAAGTTTATAAATGCAAGGACTATTCTGAAGTGTGCAGAAGATAGCTTCGAATTATAATATTCTCATGAAGTATAGTTTTTAAGAAACATGTTGCTTGCTTTGGGAAAGCAAAGGCAAGGAAAAATGATATAAGTAAGTTCCCTCTTTATCAGAAGGAAAATACTATTGGGTTTAGATCAACTTTCATTCACTCCGTGCTGATGAAACAAATATTTGCAATTCCTGAGGCCAATCACTTCATTGTGATGCACAATCAGCGAGCTTAGATCAATCATCCAAAAAAGGAAAGGAACAAATGAGAAGCAATTAAGGTTTCCAAAATGAACCAGGTGGTGGTGGCAGCTCACACTTGTAATTCTATCTACTCAAGGCCTGAAATCCAAGGATCTGGACTAAGTCTGTCTGTTATGAAAATATTCCTGTCTGAAACATCATCTCTTATCACAGCCCAGCTGATACACTCTGCCCAACAGGTTCCAAACACCAAAGTCCATCTCCTATCTGAAATACTAGCAAACGTACTCACACATTATTTCCTCTTTGGGAGACAGTTGAAACACGTACCAGAAACATTTCCCTGGCTTCAGAGTGGAAGTGGAAATATATACTCACTAGAAGCCCATCTAGTAAATTACATTCAATCATCTTTCCTCACATCTTGTTAGTTAAATTGAACAATGAGTGTTTGGATCAGAAGCGATGTGTATGAGCATACAGGTTGTAAAAGTACTGTAATCCTAGCTACTCAAGATAAGCTGAGACCTGAGGATTCCAGTTCAAAATCAGCCATGCAATAAATTCCATAAGATTTTTACCTCTAATTAACCAGCAAAAAACAGAGCGTTGAATTGTGCGTAAAATGCCACAGGCCTAAGCTTTGCATAAAAGTGGTAAGGGGTAGCATTCAGGATGCCCACTCTCTCCACTCCTGTTTAACATAGTACTAGAATTCCTAGGCAGTGCAATAAGGCAAGAAGCAAGCATAAAGGGGATCCAAGTGGAGAATAAGGAAATAAAAATATCCCTCTTTGCAGATGACATGATTCTGTATTTAAAGAATCCTATAGACTCTACTCCCAAGCTCCTTGAGCTGATTCAAAGCTTTGGAAGTGTAGCAGGCCATAAAATCAGCCCTCAAAAATCAACTGCCTTCCTTTTCGCCAAAAGTGAGAGGAACGAGGCAATAATCAGGAAAGAAACTCCTTTCACAATAGCCTCAAAGAAAATAAAGTACCTAGGAATTAGCTTAACTAAGAATGTAAAGGACCATTTAGAAGAAACCTTTAAAACCCTAAAAAAGGAAATTAAAGCAGAACTAAGGAAATGGAAAAACCTCCCATGCTCCTGGACTGGAAGAATCAACATTGTGAAAATGACAATCCTGCCTAGGGCTGTCTACAAATTCAATGCAATACCCATCAACATCCCAATGTCATTCTTTAAAGACATGGAAGAGGCAATTCAAAATTTCATATGGAATAGTAAAAGAGCCGTATAGCAAAAACACTTCTTAGCAGAAAGAACAGCGCTGGAGGAATTTCAATTCGAAACTTTAGACTCTATTACAGAGCTATAATTCTTAAAACAGCTTGGTACTGGCACAAGAACAGGCCTGAAGTCCAATGGAATAGAACTGCGGACCCAGATATTAAACCACAGACCTAGGGCCACCTAGTCTTTGACAAGGGAGCCAAAAAAATAGAATGGAAGAAAGATAGCCTCTTCAACAAGTTGTGCTGGCAGAACAGGTTAAGCACCTGCAGAAAACTAAGGTTGGGTCCTTCTTTGTCACCTTGCACTAGAATTAACTCCAAATGGATCAAAGACCTGGAGGTAAAAGCTGACACACTGAAACGTTTACAGGAAGGAATAGGAGATACACTAGGCCTCCTTGGCACAGGTCGAAACTTTCTTAATAAGGACCAAGAATCACAACAAATCAGAGAAAGGCTGGATAAGTGGGACTGAATTAAACTGCAGAGCTTTTGTATGGCAACGGATATAGCTAGTAAACTAATCAGGAAGCCTACAGAGTGGGAGAAGATCTTCACCAACCAAACAACGGACAAAGGCCTCATATCTAAAATATATCAACAACTCAAAAAATTGAATCACTCCAAAACTAACCTCCAAAGTAACACCCATCCCATTAAGAAATGGGCCAAAGCCTTAAAGAGAGTCTTCTCTGAAGAAGAAACAAAAATGGCCTATAGACACATGAAGAAATGCTCCACATCTCTGGTCATAAAAGAAATGCAAATGAAAACAACTCTAAGATTCCACCTCACTCCAGTTAGAATGGCCAGGATCAGGAAAACGAAAGACAACGGACGCTGGAGGGGTTGTGGCCAGGAGGGATAACTACTACACCGTTGGTGAGAGTGCAAACTCGTTCAACCCCTAGGGAAAGCAGGGTGGCAGTGCCTCAAAAGGCTAAACATAGAACTCCCCTATGACCCAGCAATTCCACTACTTGGCATTTACCCAAGAATCCAGAAACAAGGGCATACTAAACCCACTAGCACAACAATGTTCATTGCAGCACTATTCACCATAGCAAAGATATGGAACCAACCCAGATGTCCCTCAGTTGATGAGTGGATCAATAAGTTGTGGTATTTGTACACAATGGAATTCTATGCTGCTGTCAGAAAAAACGACATCGCTCCATTTGTTAGGAAATGGAAAGACTTAGAACAAATCATATTAAGTGAAGTAAGCCAGACTCAAAGGAACTTAGGCTCAGTGGATTCCCTCATTTGTCATAATCAGTAGAAACCTTGGGCTCTACTAGCAGTGATTTGCAATAGAGCAAAAGGCCATATATAAGGCCATATAATGTGAAGCTAATTGAAAGGACCCACAGGATATTGAAACAAAAGCCACATAATGAATGATTGTTGTCCTTAATGTACTATGTTGTCTCTCATCTCCTTTGCTGTCCCTTGGTTATCCCATATTGGTGTAGTGTCTCACTTTGTTATCTGATATATTGAATTTATTTGTATTTGGATATTTGAAATTTGATAGGGAAGGGGGGAAAACCAAGACGGGTGGGGTGTAGCGTTGGAGGGAAATGGGTACCAAGACATGTGAATGGGTATCAATGTATGTGAATTAATGCACCTTCTATCTGGCAAATATCATCTAACCCTTTTACTAATTACAATAAAAAAAATTAAAAAAAGAAAGTTGTAATGTGTGGGGAGGATGATGGGGTCAAATACATTTCTTCTTAGAAATATACCTCATCTGGTTGCCCTGGATTTTCCTGGCCTTCGTCTTAGAGAAAGTCCTGTTATACTTGATTTGTGGCTTGGCAATGATCTAGCATGGACATCTCCGAAGAAGACATCCACAAATTCCATGCCTGAGACTCGAGTTTCCTGATCTTTGGCAACAACACAGCAACATCTTTCTTCCTCCTGAGCCACAAGCCAAGTGAGCTGGCTTGAGTTGGTTGTTAGTTACAGTGGCTTGGTTACCAGGGTTCCATATTCTGTTCCATTGTGAGGGAGGCAGGGTCACCCTTCAGGGCCCAATGACCAAAGATCCTAGCTCACAGAAGACCTCACCAAAGACATACTCGAGGCTGAACATCTCCTCCAATCTCACAATATACATGTGGATGTAGTAAACAGCACACCTTATTTGTCCAATCCCAATGTCTTCCACTAGGCCCAACTACCAGTCTGGTCTCAGGCTCAAGGAGCCTTTCTTAGGTAAGATCCAAACTTAAGGGTCGATATTGCCCTCATCCTTTACAAAACATTTGCTTCACAGTGCCTTCTCTGCCTGCATTTTGCCCCATGTCGAATTTTTTTTGTTTTTGCTAGTCTTGGGACTTGACCTCAGAGTGTGAACATGGTTCTTGGGCTTTCTTTAGGCTTTAGCTGTCCCACCGAGCCACAGCACCACATGCAGCGTTTTCTATGTATGTGGTAATGAGGAATCAAACCTGAGGCTTTTTGCGTGGTAGCCAAGGACTCTACCCCTAAGTCAAACACACAGCGTATCTTGCACATATTTTTGACTTCAATCTACTAGGATATTATTAGGTTTCTGTATCCTAATCAATTTTTTCCTGATAATTAGCTTTGCTGTCATGTGTAAAAATGCAAGAGGGTAAAACACAGAAGAAGTAGTGAAATTAAAACAAAAACATTACACACATAGATAAGTGTTCATTCTTTGTAGGAGAAAGGTTATTTTGACATGATGATGATGACTTTATAATTACTATGTCAGGGTTGAGAGTTTGGCATAGTGGTAGAGTGCTTGCCTAGCATCCATGAAGATCTGGGATTGACTGCTCAGTATCACATAGATAGAAAATCTAGATGTGGCACTGTGGCTCAAGTGGCAGAGGTCTAGACTTGAGAAAACACGAGGACAGTGCTCAGGCCCTGAATTCAAGCCCCAAGACTGGCATAAAGATAAAAGAAAATAAAAATGCTTTTTACGAGCTACTTCACTCACAGCATTTGCTTCTGAAATCTTCGCTTCTGCATCTTGTGAAATACCCCTTTCCCTCAATGTAGAAAAGAAATCAGATCCATCCCATGGTCCACTGTGAGGCCACTGGTTGGGCTAAGAGCTAGTCGTGCAGCAACACATAAGTTTTATTCTAATACTTTCCAAAATTTGTACTCAAATATGCTACCTACTAACCAACTTAGGTCAGTTATCTTTATGCTATATTTTTCTTCATTACTACAATATTCTTACACTCCTACGTTAATCCTATTGTACCTCCCCTGAACTCTCTCATTCTTTTTTTCTATCTCAGGACCTCTGCTCGTCTTTCAACCCTTATACTGCACGGATCTACACTTGATGGCTGTTGAGCAATATTGTATATGTAGGTGGTTAATTATTCTCTAGGTCAGAGGGACTTAAAGTCAATAGAGAATGGATTGAGAGGCTTATTGTTTTGGGTATAAATCGTTTATCAGTGGTTGTAATAGACTGGTCTGTAAGTGCACAAAAAGAAAGAGTGATAATACCAATCAAAACTTGTGAACATCTAGTGTCTGCCAGCTACAGAGGTCTAGGTTGGTTATATCTGAAACACTATAATCGTATTTAGTAGTAATCTTTCTCCCATTTTCAAATGGGAAGAATTGGAAACTCAAGAAAAATGTCAAATCAACAAACAACATCCCCCACCCAATGTAAACAGACAATGGAACAGTCACTGGCAAACCTAGAGGAGAGTCTTCCAAGTGCTACACACATGCAATTGATAAACTTCATTAATGAAAAATGTGAAAATATAAAGAAAGAGGTAATGGAGGAAGCCATAGCTGAACAAGAGTAAAGCAAAAACAAGTTGATAAGTGAAAAAGAAGAAGCCATAAAGGAGGCCATAATAAAGGTTTTTCAAAGAAAGATGGATGAATTCATTGAATCCACAAATAAAAACGTGACCAAACTCCTGCAAATGTCCAAAGAAAATAAAGCTACTGAGCTAACCACTCAAAAGGAAATCAAGGAGATAAAGAAATCCATACATGATCTAAAACAAGAGATGCAAGGCATCAAAAGTGAGCAATTAGAAGCAAGGGAGATGTACTCAGGAAATTTCTCCTAAACAAATGCTCATGTGGAAGTGGGATGGGGGCTGGGCATGTCTGAGGCAGAGCTTATGGGGGCTTCTCATGGCGTTGAGAACGTTCCTTGTGACTTGAGGCATGCAGCAGGGTGTTTTAGATGACCATTGTGAGATGGATGGAATAAGACTGGAGACAAGATGAATGCTGGGATCCTGCAATGCTCTTGCATGAGTGGCTGGTGGCTCACCTGAAAGAACTAATTATGTCTAAAAAAGAAATCAGGAATTTGTTTTGATTAGATAATACCTGTAATCCGAGGCATATTCAGGATCCTGATCTTAGTATTGTGGTTTAAAACCAACCCAGCAAAGGGAAAAATGCATGAGACTCATACTCCCAGTTTAGAGCAAGAACAAAGATTGAAGTAGAGCTGTGGCTCAAGAGGTAGAGTGCTACCTTGAGCAAAGTAAAGCTAAGAAAAAGCTCCAGGTTTTTAGTTCAAGGCCAGGAATGAAAGAAGGAAGGTAAAAAAAGAGAAGTATGTGAGGAAGGGAAATATATAAATGAAAGAGAGAAGGAACTAGAAATTGAAAACTAGAGAATATTTAAAAGTCATCAGTCCTTCTAAGAAAAGTGTTGGAGTATGGGTTCTATATGTGGTGAACTGGAAGCCCAGCAGTGACTTGTTAACCAAAGAGTCACCATGATGAGCAAAGGATAGAAATCTGCATGAGCCTCTTAGCGGATGGAGTCACAGAAGAGAACCTCAGCTCCCATGCCATAGTTAGAAATATATAGAGATGGGGAAGTTGGCATCACCTTGATGTCATTGTGTCCATGGAGACTGGAAGCCATGGCTCTGTGAAAGCACAATGTTCTGGTTACTGAGCTGAGAGGCTGAGGAGAGCCAAGTCCTGGCCATGAAGAATCAGAGTGGCAGCAGAGCAAGTCTGCTGCAGTGTGTGCTTGCTTGGCTGTTCTTATTCTGTGGTGGATCAGGCCGGAGCGGGTGATAGTAACTGTTTTGTGGTCACAAGCCCTTCACCAAGAGCTTCCTCTGTGATCCTCATAAGCTATAGGGTGGCTGGTGGTGGGATGTGTGTGGGGTGGAAGTGACAGAGGGATGGACGCATGGCAAGGTGGGTGAAGAGATGAGAGGAATGATGAGAGCCCAGTTCATTGGTTTCCAAGGTTAATGGGTGGGATGTAGAGAGGCATGATGGAGGAATAATGGAGGCAGGGGAAGGTGGTGACAGATTGAGGCCATCTGT
The DNA here is from genome assembly GCA_024803745.1 of Megascapheus bottae. Lineage (NCBI taxonomy): Eukaryota > Metazoa > Chordata > Mammalia > Rodentia > Geomyidae > Megascapheus > Megascapheus bottae. The sequence goes on along the minus strand of JANJXV010000052.1, from coordinate 3,251,495 downwards.
AGTGCCAGCCTGGCCATCATCTGAAGCCCATAGGCAGCTTCCTGATCCTTCACTTAGTCCTGCTCCTTGTGGAGGGAATGTCACGTGTAACCAGAGCTAGGGGTGGGGCACTGTTAGTAGCACCTGGAGAACCATTGGCCTCGACCTGGGTGAGGGGTGGTTATGGCTCCCATGCTGGGTGGCCTGATAGCTATGGAACAGATCTCTCCTTAGCTACCACAGTCAGTGGCTGCTCTCCATCTAGGGTTAGGGCACCTGCTCAGCCATCAGGACACCCCATGCAGGACAGAGGCCTACAATTCAGATGGCAGCACAGGGGTGAAGATGATCTCACCGTAGCCCTAGTTACATGGCTGTCCCTGCATGCAGGACAGGATGAGCTGGGGGAAGATGTTCTCTGTGTTTTTCCACAGCCTATCCCGGCCTCTTCTTGTGTCTGATTAGACCAAGAGAGTACCAGCTTCCCTCTCATACTCCTGGTTCTTTTTCTTTTACAGTCATGAGGCTTGAACTCAGGTCCTGGGTACTGTCCCTGAGCTCTTTTGCTCAAGGTTGATGCTCTACCATTTGAACCATAGTGACATTTCCAGCTTTTCCTTTTCATGTGGATCTCTGATATGTCCAGTGCTGTGCCTGCAGGGAGGCACTCACCCAACAGACAGAGCCACCTCTGCCGTGACTGTGACTGCCCACAACCCTCACACCCAATCCTTGCACACCCCTCGACTCCAGTTTTAGCTCCTCTGGGACTGGGTGTCCGGCCTACCCCTTCCTACACTCACAAAGGGTCTACAATTGTCTTCCCAGGGTCCTTTCTTCTGCCAGCCAGAGTACAGACTGTGCACATCTTGACGATCACAGAGCTCAAAGCCAAAGGTTGAGATGCAGAAGGGGGTGACCCAGTAGCAGCACAGGGCCCATGGATCATCCTGTGCATCCCCCAGCCTGTGACTTCCCCCACCCCCTTGGCAGGGAAGCTCCATGCCCACATCCTGATCCCTGGTCCCCTCCAATTCCATTCTCCCTTGGATTTTGCAGACTGTCTACCATCAGGATCTAAAATTCTATTCATCACTTTATGTCCTTATCACTGATTTGCTCCTTGGGCAGGGTCTCCCCATGCCTGGAGAGTGGGGATGTTATGTACTGTCTGTGGAGAAGTTGCCCCAGGAGAAGAAATATGCACTTCATGTGAGTGTTGGACAGGGCAGGAGGGCTCCCTAGGATCAGAAGCCACAGGAGGGGTGCAGATGGGGGAATGCTAGGGGCCCCAGGGTTCAGTGGGAGTTAGGGCACAGTTGGTTCCTTCTGCAGGGTTGACACCGCTTCACAAACCCAACAGAATGAGGTTCACATTACAGATGTCAGAGACAGTGCAGATTGCCAATGGGCGCAGGGGTCACTGTCACCCCCAGATGCTGGCTGCATGCTGGGATGCACGCAGAGATGTTTTCAAGATCAGATAATGAGGATGTTGCAGGGTGTAACCATTCTTTTCAGATGGCTCTCTAGCTCTCTTGAGCTTCATCTCTATCTTTGGCTTTTTCTTGGCAGTTAACTGGAAATGAGAGTTTCATGGACTTTCCTTTCTGGACTGGCTTCAAACAGAAGCTATGCACAGTTTTCAAACCATACCCTACTGAAGAAGGGAAGCTTGATCTGGTGCTTAACTGGGTTGCACTTTGGCTCCGTTTGCTATGCCTCACGGGAGGGGGCTCATCATTTGTAGACTAAGATCTCATGACCTTCAAAGCCAAATGCTACCTGAAAGTTCAGGGTCCCAGCCTATGCTTTGGGCCGGGGTGAATACATTCACTGTTATGCTGGGTCATCAACCCATATTTTAAGGTGGAAGTAGGCAGTGCCACATTTGATAAGAACATCTGCCAGAGATTGTCACCTCATGAAAGCAGATTCTAAATTTGTATTCCATTTCCTGTGGTGGAGAAATCCCCTCCAACTTAGACAGGCTCACATCCACCTGCAGGTCACACTCCTAATGCACCCTTGAGTGTCCTCATGGTATTGGGATCTAAGTTTGTAGGGAATGCTGGTTTAGTCCATGAATTAGCTGGACAAGTGATGACAAACGTGTTGTGGATTAATATGAGAACAATTTAAGAAGCCCTGGAGGAGCATCAACCTGACCCTCTGTGGTGCTATAAATCTGATAGGATGTTCCAGACTGAGAAACAATCACATGGCTTTGTGTTTGGCATCCAGACAAGTGAGTGCATGTCTTAGCTGTCAGCCAATACAGAGGAGGACATGAATAAGTGGGTGGAAAGCATCTGTCAGACCCCTGTCTGGGGGCAGGTGGAGAGAACATAGGAAGGTAGATACCATGGCTGTGGTGGGGCCAAAAAAAGGTTAAAAGAGGCAAAGGAACAAGGTACTGGTAGCTCAACACTGTCATCCTAGCTACTCAGCAGTTTGAGATCTGAGGATCACAATTCAAAGCCAGCCCAGGACAGAAACTCCATGAGACACTTATCTGCAATAAACTACTGAATGCAAGAAGCTCAAGCTCAGTGACAGCATCCAGGCCTAGCGTTCAAAACCCAGGACTGGCAGAAAAAAGTATCAAAGGACAAGAAGCTGGCCAAAAGTTAGAGGGACTCTATCTTGACAAACAATACAATGGTAAGTTGCACTCAGAAGACTTTCACAAAATCTGGAAATGCCTGAGACCTATCTATGTATGTTTCCTGTTTGTCTAAATACATATGTTTATGCATTTATATATTAGGATAGAGAGACAGATCAATACATATGACTATACATATATACATAGCCAGACACTTATGGGTGGGTGGTATACTGTGTGAGAGTTTGTGTTTGTGTTTTGTGGATGGCTATCTCTGTTTAAGAAAGATAGAAAATATGTAAATATCTTTAAAAAACTTGAAAAAAATATAGAGAGACATAAGCTCTTGAGGGAATCGGAAATGACAAGATTATTCACAGGCACGTTTATCCTTATGGATTCCTCAGCAAGTTTTAATTTTTTTCATTATTTTCTTTCCTTTTTTGAACCAGTGCTAAGGATTTCTCTCAGGGACCAGGTGCTGCCAATTACTAATTTTCTCATGGCTGCTACAAGAGGAACTGAGCCACAGTTCCACTTTTGCCTTATTTATTCGTGCTTAACTGAAGATAAAGATTTCTATCAGTGACTTTCTTTCAGGGGCTGGATTCTAACGAGGATCCCCAGACCTCAGCCTTCTCTATAGCTACAATTAACAATATGAGAACCCAGCACTGGGTTCCAATGCACAGGGCAAGAAATTGAGTGAATCTCTCAACTCCAATTAGCTATAATAAGCTACAAGTGAAAGACCAATACCTTTGAGGAAAAGATGCTGAGGGTTATCACACAGGCCCTATGAGTAAGCCCTAAATCCTGTACACATGTGTGCATGCACACATTGGCAGATACACACACATTCACACACACAATATTTCAGGCAATATTGTATTTTGAATTAATATCCAAAGATTGGACAACAGGATAGCAAGTAATAAAATCTGTTTTTCTTGTCTACATTGAGGGAAAGGGATAAGTCACAAGATGCAGAAGCGAAGAATTCAGAGGCAAATGCTGTGAGTGAATAACTTGTAAAAAGCACATTTCTTTTCTTTTCTTTTCTTTTCTTTTGTTTTTTTCTGCCATTCCTGGGGCTTGAACTCAGGGCCTGAGCACTGCTCTTGGCTTTTCCCAAGTCTAGCCCTCTGCCACTTGAGCCACATTGCCATATGGATTTTTATATCTGTGTGATATTAAGGACTCAAACCTAGATCTTCATGGATGCTAGGCAAGCACTCTACCACTGGGCCAAACTCTAAACCCCGATTAAGTATTTATAAATAGTCATCATCATCATATCAAAATATCCTTTCTCCTACAAAGAATGAACACTTATCTATGTCTGTAAGAATTTTTTTATGTCACCAATGCTTCTGTGATTTTCCCACTTGGATTTTTACAGATGACAGCACAGATATTCATCAGGAAGAAAAATAGATTAGGATAGAGAAACCTAACAACGTCCTAGTAGATTGAAGTGAAAAATATGTGCAAGATGGCCTGGGTCTTTCATATATTTGTAGAGTGCTTGGCTACCACACAAAAAGAGTCCGGTTTGATTCTGCAGTACCATATACATAGAAAACTCTGGAAGTGGTGCTGTGGCTTGGTGGGACAGCTATAGCCTAAAGAAAGCCTAAGAACAATGGTCAGGCTCTGAGGTCAAGTCCCAGGACTAGCAAAGAAAATGTGCAAGAGGCAAAATGCAAGCTGAAAAGGCACTGTGAAGCAAAATGTCTTGTGAAGGGTAAGGGGAATAGTGACAGTTATGTTTGTATCTTACCTAAGAAAGGCTCCTTGAGCCTGAGACCAGGCTAGCACTTACGCCTAGTTAATGACTTGGGATTTGAACAAAAAGGTGTGCTGTTTACTACATCCATATGTGAGGTGGGAAGGGAGATTCAGCCTCCAGTATGTCTTTGGGGAGGTGTTCTGTGAGCAAGGAGCTTTGGTCATTGGGCCTTGAAAGGTGACCCTACCTCCCTCAAAATGGAACAGAATATGGAACCCTGGTAACCAAGCCACTGTATGTGACAACCAGCTCAAGTCAGCTCCCTTGGCCTGTGGCTCAGGAGGAAGAAAGATGTTGCTGTGCTGTTGCCAAAGGTCAGGAGGCTCGGATCTCAGGCACGAGAGATATGGATGTCTCACTTGAAGAAGTAGATGCTGGATCAGGGCCAAGAAAAAATTCCAGTATATCAGGCATTTCTCTAGGAAGAAAGCCAGGAAACTCCAGGGAAACTCAGATGAGGTATATTGAGAGGAAACCTATTTAAACCCATCATCCTGCCCACAAACTACAACCTTCTTGTGTGCTTTCAAGTGACTATACTGAGATCAGAGTGTATCATTTCCAATCTACTCTATACCAATTCCTCAGTGTGAAGTGTGGTCCCATTCCTACGTTTGAAATATCCACTGTTTTGCCAATACAGTGTGATGGTTAAGTCAGCTCAGACTCTGAATGAGCCTTGTAACCTATGGATCATGGAGGAAGGCCTGTTGGAGATGCTGCTGACAAAGCTGATCCCTGCCTACCAGAAAGGTGATCTCTTTTATGTGGGAAACTTCCTGCACAATTTCAAATAGTGGAGGACAATGTAGTAGTTGCTGGAAATTCTCTTGAAAAAGTGAGTGTTCCCCCTCCAAACCCATGTTTGCTCACCCCTCCTGGCCAAGTTTTTGAATACCTGGCTCCTCTCTGAGCCTGTTTGGTTCACTGGGGTGTTCACAGGGGAGCTAAGCATGATACAAGTGCACAAACTACTTTATTATGACTGGGACACCATGCCATTTCATTTCCCTCACAAGCTACTGGAGTCTCAACAGTGTGCTTACTGAGAAGTTGGATTTCAGGCATGAGTAAGTGGCTCCCAACTGCAGCCCTCACCTAGGTGACATCCTAGGAAATCCCATTTCCCAGTAAGGAATGAGGTGTCAGTACTAATGGCGGAGGCCTGTGAAATACTGGAGTCAGAGGAAAAGCTGGGGGCTGAATCACTTTTGAGCCATCAGGGAGGGATTGTGATAGCTTTGCCTGTTAGAACCTGAAAGCATTTACATTTTGGTGTGTGGTCCAGTGCTGCCACTTGAACCTGAACCCAGGTCTAAATGCCATCCCTTTGGTGTTCAAAAATTAGTACTGTACCATTTGAGTCATAGGTCAAGTTCTGGCTTTTTGCTGCCTAATTGAAGACAAGTGCCTTTAGATTTTAATGACTAGACTGGCTTTCGACTGTGATCTTCAGAGCTCAGCCTGCTGGGTGGCTAAGATTAGAGGAATGATCATTTAGTTCTTTATTTAGAGCATTCACTTATTGATTTATTTAGAGCATTTACTTAGTTAATTTAAGGTGCGTTTACTTTGGACAGATGCATAGAGGCCTCTCTCAGAAGCTTCTGGAAGTGGGGTGTAAATGTCATCCTGTTCTCGAGTGTCTCTTACGCCCCTCCTAGCACATAAGTGCACATCTCTGCAGGACAGCCACAGCATTAGAGTCCTGCAAGAAAGGGGCTTTTGTAGAAGGCTCAGGATGGAGAGAAAAGGCTCTCACTTTCCTTGTACCGAATGTGCCCACAGCATCATGTGTTCCATCTATACGATGTGAATGGACTTCTACCCCAGTGATTTCTACGAGTTCAAGAACTGCCACACCCTGAAACAACTCAAGCTCTATATGAGGCTCCACATGCCGGCTTTGGACCTGCTCTTCTAAACACATAATTTTTGACCAGCTGGAGGAATGTGTACCAGTAAGACCAAGAAAAAGTAGAAGTCCGGGTGTGGGTGCCTCAGAGCCTGTGAGTAGGAAGCCCATGTGGTCTAGATATTGGTTGGCCCTTACTTCTACAGATCTTAGCAAAATTCCCTTCATGGGTGGTGTCAGCCAGGTAATGTCTGTCCTCTGAAAGGACTCGGGAATAAGCACTCATTACAAAGACCCTGCACCTCCTCAGTGTTCAGTCCAAACTCCAGTTCTACAGGTTCCTCCATTAGATCCTCATGAAAGTTGAGTGATACTTCAACTTGCAGAGTCCACTCTGTCCACTCTGTACCTATTTCCATTCTTAGGTTTGGGTCATCGTGGAAGAGCTTATCCTGAACTCCGGATGAAAAACCCACCAATGGAGCTGGTGACTAATGGAGACTGAGAATCATCACTGCACTCCAGAAAGCATGGGCCTTCTGTAGAAATTACCAAACAGGTTTAGAGTCCTGTGGATATACCTTTTGCTCTGAACCCCATGGGTGACACAGTTGAAGCTGCAGATACTATGGAGGAAGAAAAAGAGCAGCCAGATTTCCTTCCGTTTCCTTTCACACTCCACCCAGTGTCAGTCCATCTGAGTCAGAGTAACACTCCACTTATTGTGCAAGCTGAAGGGGCACACGCTGGGCTCATGGAAAATGTCCCCATGGGAAGCAGCATGAGTACTCTCAATACTGGATTCATTGGAGGAAAATGAACTCATCCTCACAGAATATCCAGACCCATCCATCTCACTAAAAGAGACTCAAACTCCATTCGACAAACCAGAATCCATCCCCCTCTTAACTCAGGTAGGACATTCTGTTTCTCATGAGGAAGGAGATCCTTCTGAGGACTCTGAAGTAGTATTACTGTCTGAAGGCAACTTGGAGGCCAGTCTGGATTTAGAGCTTCCCTGTCCCCTTCCTAAAATGACATCTCTTTAACTTGCTCTCATGATTCTTGTCAACTATTCATTGTATTTACTTTGCTAACTATTAAACTCTCATTGTTAATATTGTGGTGTGCATTTCTTCAGTGCTTATTATACTGCGTTTTATTTTCCACTTATAATGTGAGACCTCAGACACATAGGTCCTGGGTGGGCCAAAAACCAGACAGGTCTGGTCCCATAGAAGACAACCTTACTGGATATACAGGGAACTATGAAATGCATGGAATCACCAGGAATCCAGGCCAGTCCTCCATGGAAAGACAAGTCAGCTACCAAAGCTTAAGGACAGAGCAGATGCCTGGAAATGTGTTTTGTCAATCGGGAGAAGTGCCAGAGTAACTGTAATATTATGTGGGACCCTGTTCTGTGAGTTCAAGTCTGTTTATATATCCATTGTGCTTTGTACAAATATTTAAGAAAATTAAAACTCCACAATAGCATCAAAAATCTACTTTGGCTTTGAATGTGGCCTAGTTGTAGAGTGCTCGCCTAGTATACAAGAAGACCTTGATTCAATTCCTCGGCACTGCATACACAGAAAAAGCAGATGGGGCACTGTGGCTCAGGTGTCAGAGTGCCACCCTTGTACAAATGTGGCCAAGGACAGTTCCTGGTCCCTCAGTTCAAGCCCCAGGACTAGCCAAACAAGAAATCATACCATTTTCCACACATTTGGAAATAAATGTGTTTTATCTAACCCTAATTCTTTTTTGCCAGTCCAGGGTGTGTGCCACCAAACCAAACTACTGGCCCCCAGCCTTACTATTTTTAATCATTTAATTTTTTTACATAATCATATTTCATGCTGTCTGTATTAATACCATAAACAGTATGCTTAGTGTAATAATGTTAAAGGTAAAACATAAGAAATTAATAACTAAAATTCCTTTTTTATTAGTTTTATAGCATTACTACAATTTTATGAGAAAAATTACCTAGAATGTTTATTTTAGAGTTCAAGTAATCCATTTTGATAAATATATCAACCTACATCATTTATTTGAACACATTTTAAACAATTTTTTTCAGGAATGAGAATATATATATATTTGTTGTAAATGAAATTTATGACTTTGGGGGAAGGGAAAGAGAAAAGGGGGGTGGGGATAACAGTGTTTACAAGAAATGTACTCATTACATATGTAACAGCAATCTCTTTGTATATCACCTTGACAACAAATTTTTTGAAAAGTACAATAAGTTTAAATGTCCACTTTGGGCAGAATTTTTTCTTGCCAGTACTGGGCTTAGACTCAGGACCTGAGCACGATTCTTGTTTTTGTTTTTGTTTATTCTTAAAGCGCAAGTTCTATCACATGTGCCACAGCACCACTTTTATGTTTTTTTTATCAATGTTGTGCTGAGGAATTGAACTTGGGTATTCATTCATGCTCGGCAAGAACTCTTCCACTAGGCTTAACTTATGGCCCCAGTGGGAACGAAGTTTTCCATAAAATATGTAGGAAATATGTACAGTAAGGAAAAGCCATCAAAAATAGAAGAAAAAATATATACTTAGATAACGACATGCCAGTATTATGGCAGATCTCTGTAATTCTAGCTTCAAGAGTGGCCTATTTGGACCGGGAGTTGGCTGGCTGAAGTAAAGTGCTATCCTTGAGCAAGCCCTAGGAGAGTGCTATGGCCATGAGTTGAAGCCATATTGTTTGGTTGGTGAAGATCTTCTCCCACTCTGTAGGCTTCCTGATTAGTTTACTAGCTATACCCGTTGCCATACAAAAGCTCTGCAGTTTAATGCAGTCCCACTTATCCAGCCTTTCTCTGATTTGTTGTGATTCTTGGTCCTTATTAAGAAAGTTTCGACCTGTGCCAAGGAGGCCTAGTGTATCTCCTATTCCTTCCTGTAAACTTTTCAGTGTGTCAGCTTTTACCTCCACGTCTTTGATCCATTTGGAGTTAATTCTAGTGCAAGGTGACAAAGAAGGATCCAACTTTAGTTTTCTGCAGGTGTTTAACCAGTTCTGCCAGCACAACTTGTTGAAGAGGCTATAATTCTTCCATTCTATTTTTTTGGCTCCCTGGTCAAAGATTAGGTGGCCCTAGGTCTGTGGTTTAATATCTGGGTCCGCAGTTCTACTCCATTGGGCTTCAGGCCTGTTCTTGTGCCAGTACCAAGCTGTTTGAGAATTATAGCTCTGTAATAGAGCCTTAAGTTTGGAATTGAAATTCCTCCAGCGCTGTTCTTTCTGCTAAGAAGTGTTTTTGCTATACGGGGTCTTTTATTATTCCATATGAAATTTTGAATTGCCTCTTCCATGTCTTTAAAGAATGACATTGGGATGTTGATTGGTATAACATTGAATTTGTAGATAGCCCTTGGCAAGATTGTCATTTTCACAATGTTGATTCTTCCAATCCAGGAGCATGGGAGGTTTTTCCATTTCCTTAGTTCTGCTTTAATTTCCTTTTTTTGGTTTTAAAGTTTTCATCTAAACGGTCCTTTACATTCTTAGTTAAGCTAATTGCTAGGTACTTTATTTTCTTTGAGGCTATTGTGAAAGGATTTTCTTTCCTGATTATTGCCTCGTTCCTCTCAGTGTGGGCGTAAAGTAAGGCAGTTGATTTGTGAGGGTTGATTTTATGGCCTTCTACCCTTCCAAAGCTTTGAATCAGCTCAAGGAACTTGGGAGTAGAGTCTATAGGATTCTTTAAATACAGAATCATGTCATCTGCAAAGAGGGATAGTTTTATCTCCTCTTTCCCTACTTGGATCCCCTTTATGCTTGCTTCTTGCCTTATTGCACTGCCTAGGAATTCTAGTACTATGTTAAAAAGGAGTGAAGAGAGTGGGCATCCTCATCTCGTTCCTGATTTTAGAGGGAATGGCTTTAGATTTTCACCATTAAGTATAATACTAGCAGTGGGTTTCTCATACACAGCCTTTATTACATTGAGAAATGTTCCATGGATTCCTAGTTTCTCCACATCTTTTAACATAAAGGGGTATTGGATCTTGTCAAATGCCTTTTCCGCATCTATTGAGACAATCATGTGATTTTATCCCTGCTCCTGTTGATGTGTTGAATTATATTAATTGATTTGTGTATGTTGAACCACTTTTGCCTTCCTGTGATGATTCCAGTTTGATCATAGTGTATTATTTTTTTGATGAGTTGTTGTAGACGGTTGGCCAGTATTTTGTTGAGAAGTTTTGCATCGATGTTCATCAAAGAAATGGGTCTATAGATCTCTTTCTTTGATGAATCTCTGTCTGGTTTGGGGATGAGGGATATGCTGGCTTCACAGAATGAGTTTGGTAAAGAACCTTCATTTTCAATTTCGTTGAAGAGCTTGAGGAGTATTGGTGTGAGCTCTGCTTTGAAGACCTTATAGAATTCAGCTGTGAATCCATCTGGCCCTGGGCTCTATTTAAGTGGAAGTTGTCTAATTTCCATTTCTATTTCAGAGCTTGAAATAGGTCTGTTGAGTTGGGTTAGCTCTTCTTGGTTCAGTGTGGGTATGTTAATATTGTCGAGGAATTCATCCATTTCTTCTAGATTCGAAAATTTTTTGTCGTAAAAGTTTGAGAAGTATTTCCTTATGATATTCTGGATCTTGGTAATTTCTGTCGTGATATTACCATTTTCATCTGCGATTTTGTTCATTTCGATATGCTCTCTTCTTTTTTTGGTAAGATTTGCTAAGGGCTTGTCAATTTTGTTAATTCTTTCAAAGAACCAATTCCTTGTTTTATTGATTCTTTCTATAGATTTCTTTTATTCCAAATCATTTAATTCTGCTTTGATTTTAATAATTTTCTTTCTCCTAATGGGTTTAGGGTTGGTTTGTTGCTCTTTTTCCAGGAGGTTAAGGTGAGACATTAACTAGTTGGTTTGCCATTTTTCCAACTTGCTGTTGTAGGCATTCAGCGCTATAAATTTTCCTCAGAGTACTGCCTTTGTTGTGTCCCTAAGGAGTTGATATTTGTGTGCTCCTTATTGTTAAATTTCATAAACAGTTGGATATCTGTTCTGATCTCTTCGATTACCCATTGTTTTTGATTCAACAATGTGTTGTTCAGTCTCCATGAGTTACATGGTTTTCTTTAGTGGAGACGTGTGTTCAGCTCCAACTTGATGCCTTTATGGTCTGAGAGTGTGCATGGAATAATTTCAGTGTTTCTGAATCTGTCCAGGTTTGCTTTATGGCCTAAGATGTGGTCTATTTTGGAAAATGTTCCATGTGCTGCTGAGAAAAACGTATATTGTGGTGTTACTGGGTGGAATACTCTGCAGATGTCTGCTAGATCTAGTTGGTCTATATAGTTGTTCAGTTCTAAGGTTTCTCTGTTGAGTTTTTGCCTTGTTGATCTGTCCATAGGTGAGAGTGGTGTGTTAAACTCACCAACAATCACTGTATTTAGATCTATGTATGGTTTCAGTGTAAGTAAAGTTTGCTTGATGAAGTTTGGAGCTCCGGGATTGGGTGTGTAAATATTTAGAATCGTTATGTCTTCCGGGAGGAAAGATCCCTTTAGTAGTATGTAGTAACCTTCTTTGTCTTTTGTTACTAATTTTAGTTTGAAGTCTATTGTATCTGATATGAGGATGGCAACTCCAGCCTGTTTATGCGGGCAGTTAGCTTGATAGAGTTTATTCCAACCTCTCACTTTCAAAAGATGATTGTTTTTGGGTAAGATGTGTCTCTTGAAGACAGCAGAACGATGGCTCTTGCTTTTTGATCCAACTAGACAACCTATGCCGTTTAATTGGAGAGTTAAGTCCATTGATATTGAGAGTTAGGATTGAGAGATATTTATTAGTTCCTACCATTTTTAAAAGCTTTTAGTAGGGTTTGTGTGTTGACAGTTCTTGTGGTCCTTAGATGGTATGCTATTCAGGCGCCATTTCTTTCCCTATATTGCATTTATTTTGGTTTTCTATGTATAGAGCATCTTTGAGAATTCTCTGTAGTGTTGGTTTTGTTTCGACATATTGTTGCAGCTTTTCCCTGGAATGGAATGTTTTTCTTGTCCCCTCAGTTATGAATGAGAGCTTACCTGGCTACAGTATTCTTGGTTGGTAGTTATTTGATTTAAGGGCATGACATATATGCTTCCAGTCACTTCGTGCTTGCATGGTCTCTGCTGAGAAATCTGGGGTTATTCCGATTGGTTTGCCTTTATAGGTTACTGATCCATTTTCCCTGGCTGCCTTTAGGATCTTTTCTTTCGTTTCTATTGATCCAGTTCGGACCACAATTTGGCGGTGGGATGTTCTTTTCTGGTCAGGTCTGTTTGGGGTTCTAAAAGCTTCTCGTATCTGGATGGGCCTGCCCTTCTGGATATTTGGGAAATTCTCTGAGATGATTCCCTGAAGTATATTTCCAATACCATTGACCTCTTTCTCCACGCCCTCCTCAATACCAACTAGCCTTAAATTAGGCTTCCTAATTGCATCTTGGACCTCCTGAAGCGCTCTCTCATATTTCCTAGATTTGGATTGACTCATTTTCTGTTCTTTCTCTATAATAACTAAATTATCTTCAGCCCCGGAATTTCTCTCCTCTGCATTGTCTAATCTGCTATCAAAGCTATCTACTTTATTTTTCATCTCCCTTGCTTCTCATTGCTCACTTTTGGTGCCTTGCATCTCTTGTTTTAGATCATGTATGGATTTCTTTATCTCCTTGATTTCCTTTTGAGTGGTTAGCTCAGTAGCTTTATTTTCTTTGGACATTTGCAGGAGTTTGGTCACGTTTTTATATGTGGATTCAATGAATTCATCCAACTTTCTTTGAAAAACCTTTATTATGGCCTCCTTTATGGCTTCTTCTTTTTCACTTATCACCTTGTTTTTGCTTTCCTCTTGTTCAGGTATGGCTTCCTCCATTATCTCTTTCTTTATATTTTCACATTTTTCATTAATGAAGTTTATCAATTGCATGTGTGTAGCACTTGGAAGACTCTCCTCTAGGTTTGCCAGTGACTGTTCCATTGTCTGTTTACATTGGGTGGGGGATGTTGTTTCTTGATTTGACATTTTTCTTGAGTTTCTTATTCTTCCCATTTGAAAATGGGAGCAAGATTACTACTAAATATGATTATAGTTTTTCAGATATAACCAACCTAGACCTCTGTAGCTGGCAGACACTAGATGTTCACAAGTTTTGATTGGTATTATCACTCTTTCTTTTTGTGCACTTACAGACCAGTCTATTACAACCACTGATAAACGATTTATACCAGAAACAATAAGCCTCTCAATCCATTCTCTATTGACTTTAGGTCCCTCTGAGCCTAGAGAATAATTAACCACCTACATATACAATATTGCTCAACAGCCATCAAGTGTAGATCCGTGCAGTATAAGGGTTGAAAGACCAGCAGTGGTCCAGAGATAGAAAAATAGAATGAGAGAGGTCAGGGAGGTACAAGAGGATTAACGTAGGAGTGTAAGAATATTGTAGTAATAAAGAAAAGGTATAGCATAAGGATAACTGACCTAAGTTGATAAGTAGGTAATATATTTGAGTACGAAGTTTGGAAAGTATTAGAATAAAACTTGTGTGTTGCTGCACGACTAGCTCTTACCCCAACCAGTGGCCTCACAGTGGACCATGGGATGGATCTGTTTTTCTTGTCTACGTTGAGGGAAAGGGGTATTTCACAAGATGCAGAAGCGAAGATTTCGGAAGCAAATGCTGTGAGTGAATTAGCTCGTAAAAAGCATTTTTATTTTCTTTTAACTTTCTTCCAGTCTTGGGGCTTGAATTCAGGGCCTGAGCACTGTCCTCGGGTTTTCTCAAGTCTAGCCCTCTGCCACTTGAGCCCCAGTGCCACATCTAGATTTTCTATCTATGTGATACTGAGCAATCAAACCCAGATCTTCATGGATGCTAGGCAAACACTCTACCACTATGCCAAACTCTCAACCCTGACACAGTAATTATAAAGTCATCATCATCATATCAAAATAACCTTTCTCTTACAAAGAATGAATACTTATCTATGCGTGTAATGTTTTTTTTTTAAATTTCACTACTTCTTCTGTGTTTTACCCTCTTGCATTTTTACACATGACAGTAAAGCTAATCATCAGGAAAAAATTGATTAGGATACAGAAACCTAATAATATCCTAGTAGATTGAAGTCAAAAATATGTGCAAGATGCCCTGTGTGTTTCACCTAGTGGTAGAGCCCTTGGCTACCACGCAAAAAGCCTCAGGTTTAATTCCTCATTAACACATACATAGAAAACGCTGCAAGTGGTGCTGTGGCTCGGTGGGACAGCTAAAGCCTAAAGAAAGCCCAAGAACAATGTTCAAACTCTGAGGTCAAGTTCCAAGACTAGCAAAAACAAAAAAAAATTCGCCAAGGGGCAAAATGCAGGCAGAGAAGGCACTGTGAAGCAAATGTTTTGTAAAGGATGAGGGCAATATTGACCCTTAAGTTTGGATCTTACCTAAGAAAGGCTCCTTGAGCCTGAGACCAGACTGGTAGTTGGGCCTAGTGGAATACATTGGGATTGGACAAATAAGGTGTGCTGTTTACTACATGCAAATGTACATTGTGAGATTGGAGGAGAGATTCAGCCTCCAGTATGTCTTTGGTGAGGTCTTCTGTGAGCAAGGATCTTTGGTCATTGGGCCCTGAAAGGTGACCCTGCCTCCCTCACAATGGAACAGAATATGGAACCCTGGTAACCAAGCCACTGTAACTAACAACCAACTCAAGCCAGCTCACTTGTCCTGTGGCTCAGGAGGAAGAAAGGTGTTGCTGTGCTGTTGCCAAAGGTCAGGAAACTCGAGTCTCAGGCATGGAAGTTGTGGATGACTTACTCGAAGATGTACATGCTAGTTCATTGCCAAGCCACAAATCCAGTATAACAGGCTTTTCTCTAAGAAGAAGGCCAGGAAAATCCAGGGCAACCAGACGAGTTATATTTCTAAGAAGAAATGTATTTGACCCCATCATCCTCCCCACACACTACAACAATCTTTTTTTTTTAAATTTTTTTATTGTAATTAGTAAAAGGCTTACATGATATTTGCCAGATAGAAGGTGCATTGATTCACATACATTGATACCCTTTCACATGTCTTGGTAACCATTTCCCTCCAACCCCACACCCCCACCCGTCTTGGTTTTGCCCCCTTCCCTATCAAATTTCAAATATTCAAATACAAATAAATTCAATATATCACATAACAAAATGAGATACTATACCAGTATGGGATAACCAAGGGACAGCAAAGGAGATAAGAGACAACATAGTACATTAAGGACAACAATCATTCATAATGTGGCTTTTGTTTCAATATCCTGGAGGTCCTTTCAATTAGCTTCACATTATATGGCCTTATATATGGCCTTTTGTTCTATTGCAAATCTCTGCTAGTAGAGCCCAATGTTTCTACTGATTATGACGAATGAGGGAAACCAATGAGCCTAAGTTCTTTGAGTCTGGCTTACTTCACTTAATATGATTTGTTCTAAGTCATTCCATTTCCTAACAAATGGGGCGATGTCATTCTTTCTTACAGCAGCATAGAATTCTATTGTGTACAAATACCGCAACTTGTTGATCCAATCATCAACTGAGGGACATATGGGTTGGTTCCATATCCTTGCTATTGTGAATAGTGCTGCAATGAACATTGTTGTGCTAGTGGGTTTAGTATGCCCTTGTTTCTGGATTGTTGAGTAAATGCCAAGTAGTGGAATTGCTGGGTCATAGGGGAGTTCTATGTTTAGCCTTTTGAGGCACTGCCACACTGCTTACCACAGTGGTTGAACGAGTTTGCACTCCCACCAACAGTGTAGTAGTGATCCCTTCTGGCCACATCCCCTCCAGCACCTGCTGTCATTCGTTTTCCTGATCCTGGCCATTCTAACTGTAGTGAGGTGGAATCTTAGAGTTGTTTTGCTTTGCATTTCTTTTATGACCAGAGATGTTGAGCATTTCTTCATGTGTCAATAAGCCATTTTTGTTTCTTCTTCAGAGAAGACTCTCTTTAAGTCTTTGGCCCATTTTTAATGGGATCGGTGTTACTTTGGAGGTTAGTTTTGGAGTGATTCAATTTTTTGAGTTGTTGATATATTTTAGATATGAGGCCTTTGTCCGTTGTTTGGTTGGTGAAGATCTTCTCCTACTCTGTAGGCTTCCTGATTAGTTTACTAGCTATATCCGTTGCCATACAAAAGCTCTGCAGTATAATGCAGTCCCACTTATCCAGCCTTTCTCTGATTTGTTGTGATTCTTGGTTCTTATTAAGAAAGTTTCGACCTGTGCCAAGGAGGCCTAGTGTATCTGCTATTCCTTCCTGTAAACGTTTCAGTTTGTCAGCTTTTACCTCCAGGTCTTTGATCCATTTGGAGTTAATTCTAGTGCAAGGTGACAAAGAAGGACCCAACCTTAGTTTTCTACAGGTGCTTAACCAGTTCTGCCAGCACAACTTGTTGAAGAGGCTATCTTTCTTCCATTCTATTTTTTTGGCTCCCTGGTCAAAGATGAGGTGGCCCTAGGTCTGTGGTTTAATATCTGGGTCTGCAGTTCTACTCCATTGGACTTCAGGCCTGTTCTTGTGCAAGTACCAAGCTGTTTTAAGAATTATAGCTCTGTAGTAGAGTCTAAAGTTTGGAATTGAAATTCCTCCAGCTCTGTTCTTTCTGCTAAGAAATGTTTTTGGTATACGGCTCTTTTACTATTTCATGTGAGATTTTGAATTGCCTCTTCTATTTCTTTAAAGAATGACATTGGGATGTTGATGGGTATTGCATTGAATTTGTAGATATCCCTTGGCAAGATTGTCATTTTCACAATGTTGATTCTTCCAATCCAGGAGCATGGGAGGTTTTTCCATTTCCTTAATTCTGCTTTAATTTCCTTTTTTAGGGTTTTAAAATTTTCATCTAAACGGTCCTTTACATTCTTAGTTAAGCTAATTGCTAGGTACTTTATTTTCTTTGAGGCTATTGTGAAAGGAGTTTCTTTCCTGATTATTGCCTCGTTCCTCTCAGTGTTGGTGTAAAGGAAGGCAGTTGATTTTTGAGGGCTGATTTTATGGCCTGCTACCCTTCCAAAGCTTTGAATCAGCTCAAGGAGCTTGGGAGTAGAGTCTATAGGATTCTTTAAATACAGAATCATGTCATCTGCAAAGAGGGATATTTTTATTTCCTCTTTCTCCACTTGGATCCCCTTTATGCTTGCTTCTTGCCTTATTGCACTGCCTAGGAATTCTAGTACTATGTTAAAAAGGAGTGGTGAGTGGACATCCTCAATGCTACCCCTTACCACTTTTATGCAAAGCTTAGGCCTGTGGCATTTTACGCACAATTCAACGCTCTGTTGCATGGCTGATTTTGAACTGAAATCATCAGGTCTCAGCTTATCTTGAGTAGCTAGGATTACAGTACTTTTACAACCTGTATGCTCATAGACATCGCTTCTGATCCAAACACTCATTGTTCAATTTAACTAACAAGATGTGAGGAAAGATGATTGACTGTAATTTACTAGATGGGCTTCTAGGGAGTATATATTTCCACTTCCACACTGAAGCCAGGGAAATGTTTCTGGTACTTGTTTCAACTATCTCCCAAAGAGGAAATAATGTGTGAGTACGTTTGCTAGTATTTCAGATAGGAGATGGACTTTGGTGTTTGGAACCTGTTGGGCAGAGTGTATCAGCTGGGCTGTGATAACAGAGATGATGTTTCAGACAGGAATATTTTCATAACAGACTTAGTCCAGATCCTTGGATTTCAGGCCTTGAGTAGATAGAATTACAAGTGTGAGCTGCCACCACCACCTGGTTCATTTTGGAAACCTTAATTGCTTCTAATATGTCCCTTTCCTTTTTTGGAAGATTGATCTAAGCTGGCTGATTGTGCATCACAATGAAGTGATTGGCCTCAGGAATTGCAAATATTTGTTTCATCAGCACGAAATGAATGAAAGTTGATCTAAACCCAATAGTATTTTCCTTCTGATAAAGAGGGAATTTACTTATATCATTTTTCCTTGCCTTTGCTTTCCCAAAGCAAGCAACATGTTTCTTAAAAACTATACTTCATGAGAATATTATAATTCGAAGCTATCTTCTGCACACTTCAGAATAGTCCTTGCATTTATAAACTTATATTACAATATTAGGTAGAAGAATGGTGATTGTTAGTTTCATAACTATTTCATATGTTTTACTCTTTAAGGCTCATTAACTCAAGAAGGGATTAAATATATTTAGATAATAGTAGATCATAGCTGCTGCTGATTTGATGTGTGAGCAGCTGATACACAGATTTATTAGGATTACTCAAAAGTTTTGTTCAAATTTTCAGTAGTAGACTGCTATGCTAACGGGAAGGTGATAGTAATGATGCTGAAATTCTATGAATCAGCTATGAAGCAGAATTTCAGGGGAGAGTATTTGCTAGGGACTTAATTTCTAAGACGCATATCAAGAATATTGAACTATAACAGCAAATGATGGAGGACTCAGCTTCACATTTTGTTTGTTTTATGCAAGTCTTGGACTTGAACCCAGGGCCTGGGAACTGTCCTTAAATGTTTTTTTTGCTTCAGGCTAGTGTTCTACCACTTGATCTACTGCTCCACCTCCAGATTTTTGGTAATGAACTGTAAATCAGAATATCATGCAATTTGTTTGGGCTGGATTCAAACCTGATTCTGTCTAGATAGGATTCCAAGTGTGAGCACACAGAGCCTGGCTAGTATCATTCATCATTCAAGTCATGGGACTGCAATTCTGCACCTGGGTCTTGTCACTGAGCTTTTCAGCTCAAGACTACTGCCCTATCCCTTGAGCCATAGGGCCACTTCTGGGTTTCTGGTGGTTAATTGGAGATAAGAGTCACACGGACTTCAGTGCCCAGGCTGACTTTGAACTGCCTCTTGAGTAGCTACATTTACAAGTGTGAGCCACCATACCCAGCTAAATTATTTTTTAAGTTAATTTTTTTTGTTAAGTCAATATATAGTTGGCATACGGTTACATAAGTAATGAACACATTTCTTAAGAAAATTGTTATCCCCTCCCTCCTTTTTCTCTGTTTTCCTACCCTCAGCCCCCTCTCTACCCAGATTGTTCAGTTCATTTCCGTTTAGTGTCTTCCAAGTATCACTGTTCAATTGGTTCACCCTTTTTCCTTTGTTTTTTTTTACCATTTTATTATACCCTCTCCATTCCAAATCACATAAACCTATGTACAAGACACAGGGTACCCGAATCCAACACAGTGACTACAGAGAATAAAACTAAAGGGAAAAAGAAGAAAAGAGGTAAAAAGCAAAGAAAATGAAAGAACATCATACAGTACCTTAGAAGCAACAACACTGAAAAAACAAAACATAAAACCTTGGGCTGAAAATGAAGCTTGCCTAGCATGTATGAAACCCTGGATTCCATTCCTCCGCACCAAATAAACAAAAACTGGAAGTGCCACTGTGACTCAGCTGGTAGATTTCTAACGTTCAGCACAGAGTGTCTCCAAGTGACAAAAATCTGTCACATTTAAGTCAGGCTTCAAAACTTTGCTAGGAACCAGTTACGTGATTTGGAAGAAAGTCCAATTTTCAAAAAATCACTAGCCAGGCGCTGGAGGGTCATAATTGTCATTCTACTAGCCAGGGAGAAGGTGAATCAAACCCTTTGCAAGCAAAAAAACGAAAACAAAAAAAACTGTAAGATTCTACTCTCCACTTATCCACCCAAAAACTAAGTGGAGTTGTGGCTAAAACTGGTACAGCATTAGCCTTGAGGAAAAAGAACTAAGAGACCTTGCCCAGGTCCAAAGTTCAAGCTCCCCACCAAGAAAGAAAAAAAAAGGAGTCCAGATACCTTAGTTTAAAATTATATCTGGATATCTTAGTAGATTTTTCTGATATTTCCTCATTCATCTCATGGAACCACATAATCTTGATCCTGATCTGACTAAGAGCCTGCATTGTGCTTAATAAATTCATTCCACATATTCCAGTAGAATCTTGACAGATAACAGCCACTTACCAATGCTTTATTCTACGTTTAGGCCAGTATGTCTTCATACCATCTACACAGTCAGCTATATCATCTTTCCAGAAGTATCATTGAGTGTAGAACACTCAGAACTAAAATAATTGCATAAAGATATAATAAAACCCCTTGATTCATTAAGAAAATTTCTGTACCACTTAGAGCAAGTACATTAGTGGTATTTACCTCTAGCCTCTTTTTTAAAAAATTTATTAACATTGAATTTTACATCATATTTCAAATGTCATGTTTAACCAACAAGTATTCAAGAAGGGAATCGCTATACAATCACTGGTACATAGATTTTAGAATATAGTAAAAATTAAGCTGAGTCTTTGTATGTCATAGATACAGATTAATCTATAATAAAACACATGTGTATAGTGTGTATAGTCTATCCTAGATTTTTATGTCTATGTAGTTATGTTTATATCTCCAAAATTATGTCCAGAACTTTGGGTATCAACTATTCAATCATCGCTCTACTACTGTTTGAAACTAATATCCATATATTAAGGATACCATGTACCTTTTGTTCCTTGGTCTTGACTTATCTCACTCAACATGATTCACTCTAATTTCATCCACTACCCTAAAAATGCCATTATTATTTTTTTCTGTGCAGATCTTCTTTTTATGTATTTATTTTTATTGTAATTTATAGAAGGGTTACATTATATTCACCAGATAGAAGGTGCATTACTTCTCAAACTTTGATACCCCATGTAATGATATGGTCCCCATTTCCCTTCCCCTACCCCCACTCATGTTCATTTTCCCCCTTCCCTTTGCAATTTCAAATAACCAATTAGGCACATATGAAATATATCAGAAAACAAGGTGAAATATTGTAACAATATGATATAACCAAGGGATAGCAAAAGAGATAAGAGATCACATAGTTCATTAAGGACAACAATCACTCATTATATGAGTTTTGTTTCTTTATCTTGGAGGTCCTTACATTTAGTGTCATACTATTTGTCACGATGTCTCTAGATTTTGTTCTATTGTAAATCTCTGGTAGCAGAGCCCAAGGTTTCCACTGAATTTGACAAATGAGGGAGACTCTTGGGCCTATGTTCCTTTGAGTTTGGCTTACTTCACTTAATATGATTTTTTCCTTTTCATCCACTTCCCCGAGAATGCCATTATTTTATCTTGTCGGTTGGCTATGTATCATTCCATTGTGTGTGTGTGTGTGTGTGTGTGTGTGTGTGTGTGTGTGTGTGTGTCTGTGTGTATCACATTTTTTGTAGTAGGGCATCTGGTTGTTTCCATCATCCAGCCTCCTTTTCTACAGATATTTTTATAGTCTCTTTTATTTTCAGGGTAATGTATAGAGGGGTTACGATTACATTTACAGGTAGTGGACTGCATTACTTCTCACACATTTATTCCACTCCACATGTTTTTGTCCCCAGTTCCCTCTCCCCTCCCCTTCCCAATCATCTTGTTTCCCCCCTTCCCTTTCCTATTTGACATAAACAAATAAACATATATACAACATGCCAGGGAAAAAATCAGATACAGTAACAATCTGACATTAACCAAAGGGCAAAATAAGAGATGAGAAATAACATAGTAGAGTAAGGACAAAAATCACACAAGATTAAGAGCAACGATGACACAAGATATAGCTCTTGTTCCCACATCCTAGAGATCCTTTCATTTAGTCTCAACCTATATGACCTTATATACCTAGGTTTTTCAGTTATTGTAATCCTCTGCTAGGAGAGTCCTAGATGTGAACTAATTATTACAAATGAGGGAAACCATTGAGCTTATGTTTCTTTGGGTCAGGCTTGCTTCACTTAATATGAATTTTTCCAAGTCTTTCCATTTCCTTACAAATGGGGCGATGTCTTTCCTTCTGATGGCAGCATAGCATTCCATTGTGTATAAGTACCACATCTTCTTGATTCAGTCATCTACTGAGTGGCATCTGGGTTGGTTTCATAGCTTTGCTATGGTAAATAGTGCTGCAATGAGCATCATTGTGCTAGTGGCTTTAGTATGTCCTTTTTTCTGGACAATTGGGTAGATGCCAAGTAGTGGATTTGCTGGATCATAGGGGAGCTCTATGTTCAGTCTTTTGAGGAACCACCATACTGCTTTCCCTAGTGGTTGAACGAGTTTACACTCACACCAACAGTGTAGGTGTGATCCCCCCTGGTCACTTCCCCACCAGTATCTCTTATTAGATTTTTTGATAATGGCCATTCTGACTGGAGTCAGGTGGAATCTCAAAGTTGTTTTGATTTTCATTTCCCTTATTGCCAGAGATATGGAGCATTTCTTCATGTGTCTAAAGCCCATTTTAATTTTTTCTTCAGAGAATACTCTTTTAAGTCTTTAGCCCACTTTTAATAGGAGGGTTGTTTCTTTGAAGATTTGTTTGGGAGAGATTCATTTTTTTCAGCTATAGATATATTTTAGATAACTACATATATTTTTGTAGAAAAAAGAATGGAAGCCATCATGCTGGCTCACAACTTAATTTCAGCTACTTAGGAGGCTCAGGGCTTAGGATCACAGGTCAAAGCCAACCAGGGCACTATAGTGTGTGGGATCAAACTCTGTGAACATACAATGACTGTAAGAGGAATCTCACTGCCTGGGAATGTAGCCTAATGGTAGAGTGCTCACCTAGAATGCATGAAGACCTAGGTTCTATTCATCGGTACCGCATACTCAGAAAAAAGCTAGAAGTGGCGCTGTGTCTCAAGAGGCAGAGCACTCACCTTGGGAAAGCGAGTCCAATGAAAATGTCTAGACCCTGAGTCCAAGCCGTAGGACTGGCAAAAAGAGAAAAAGAGCAATCTTATTTAAGTAACAAGGAATGTACCCTATATTTATACAGACTGAAAAATTCATTAAGAAATTAGAAAATATGTATAAAGTGCATAATTTCTTTTGTGTGTTGGCACTGGGTCTTCAACTGAGTGCTTCAGCTCTATCCCTGACATTTTCTGCTCAAGGCTAGCACTCTACCAATGCAGCCCCAAATCAACTGTCTTCAATTGAGATATAAGCGATGAATATTTCAGGGTGCTTCATGAAAAACATTTTTATAAATTGAAACTTTCAACAGAGTCTTATTTTAGTATGAATTTTGAGATGGGAAGAGACAGAAAAAGTGAAATGTTTCCTGATCCCCATAAAGAAGAGACTCAGCAGAACCACTGTGGTCTGCAGGCTTCTTTGTGAGTTTTGTTTGCTTGTTTGATTTTTGTCAATTGTGGGGCTTGAACTCTGGGCCTGGGCACTGTCCCTGAGCTCTTCAGCTCAAGGCTAGTGCTTTAATCTGTGAGCCACAGTGCCACTTCTGGTTTTTCTGGCAGTTAACTGGGTACTTTGGCTGGCTTTAAACTTTGATTCTCAGATCTTAGCCTCCTGAGTAGCTAAGATTATAGGTGTGAGGCACCATCACCAGGCTGCTGCTCTGTTACTATGCAGGTTCTGGATCAAGAACTTCAAGTTCTTACTTCAATTTTTTCTTCTCTTGCCTGATACTCTGCCATTTGAACGAAGCCCCAGTTCCTGGTCTTTGTTGGTTAATGAGAGATATTATGATTTTCTAATATCCAGAGCAACGATTATAAAACCCAGCATTTCACTTACTTGAATAAACTAAGAGACAGGACCTAGTGAGATGGAAAACAAAATTTTTTTTCAAGTTGCTATCCTGTTCTAATGCATAAGTCTGGCTATTTTGCCTACACACAAATATATATTTTACCGGTTTCTCCTCTATTTTTGCTTAGCTTAAAACCACCACTGCCATTTCATAGATTTTGTTG
Source organism: Megascapheus bottae (assembly GCA_024803745.1). Lineage (NCBI taxonomy): Eukaryota > Metazoa > Chordata > Mammalia > Rodentia > Geomyidae > Megascapheus > Megascapheus bottae. The sequence goes on along the minus strand of JANJXV010000052.1, from coordinate 3,227,405 downwards.
TTGTTGTTTGTGGTGCTTGAACTCTGTGCCTGGGCTGTTCCTCAGATCTTCAGTTCAATGCCAGTGCTCTACTACTTTTGATTTGGCCAGTCCTGGGTTTGAACTCAGGGACTGAGCACTGTCCTTATATTTTCTCAAGGCTAGGGCTCTACCACTTCAGCCTCAGCACCACTTCCAGCATTTTTCTATGTATGTGGTATTGAGGAATTGAACCCAGGTCTTCGTGCATGCTAGGCAAGCACTCTACCACTAGGCCAAACTCCCAGCCCAAAATTATTCATCATTACTATTAGCTATCTTCTTTTTTTATTATTGATTCGTCATGGTGCTTTTACTTTGGGCCTGGACACTGTCCCTGAGCTCTTCAGCTCAAGGCTAGCGCTCTTCCTCTACAGCTCCATTTTTGGTTTCTGGTAGTTAATTGGTGATGTAAGTCTCACAAACATATGTGTCCAGGCTGGCTTTGGCCTTTAAACCAAGATCCTCCAATCTCAGCCTCCATAGTAGGTAGAATTACATGCTTCAGCCAGCAGTGCCTGACTGTTTGATGTCTCTGTCTCTGTCTCTCTGTCTCTGCCTGTCAATGTCTGTCTGCCTGTCTGTCTCTCTCTCTGTCTCTGTGTGTGTCTCTCTCTCTGTCTCTCTCTTTCTCTCTCTCTCTTTTGCTTGTAAGACTTTAATTGTGCACCTTAGCAGTGTCCCTGGGTTCTTCAGCTCAAGGCTACAACCTTAAACACCTTGAGCCACAGTGTCACTTCTGGTTTTCTGGTGCTCAAGTGGAAGTAACAGTTTCATGGACTTTAGTGTCTGGCCTGGCTTTGAACTGTGATCCTCAGAACCCAACCTTCTGAGATCATTTCCGTCTTTTTTTTATGTGTAAGTGGTACAGAGTAATTGAATACAGGACTTTGTGCATACAAGGCAAGCAAACTACCACTAGTGTGCACTACAGCCTTAGATAAGGGCTTTCTTTTTCTTTTTTTTCACTCATGGGGCTTGAACTCTGGGCCTGGATGTTTACCTTAAGCTCTTCAGCTCAAGGCAAGAGCTCTACCACTTGAGGCACATTGTCATTTTGAATTTTCTGGATTATTTGGAAATAAGATTCTCACAGATTTTTATGCCTGGGCCGTCTTTGAACCTCGATCCTCCAGGGTAGCTAGGATTACCAGGGTGAGCCACCAGTCACGGGCATTAAATTATTATTTTTTGCATATCCTATGGCTTCAACTCATGGCCAGAGCACTGTCCTAGGGCTTGCTCAAGGATAGCACTTTACTTCAGCCAGCCAAGTCCCGGTCCAAATAGGCCACTCTTGAAGCTAGAATTACAGAGATCTGCCATAATACTGGCATGTCGTTATCTAAGTATATAATTTTTCTCCTATTTTTGATGGCTTTTCCTTAGTGTAACTATTTCCTACATATTTTATGGAAAACTTCCTTCCCACTGGGGCCATAAGTTAAGCCTAGTGGAAGAGTTCTTGCCGAGCATGAATGAAGACCCAAGTTCAATTCCTCAGCACAACATAGATAAAAAAAAATATAAGTGGTGCTGTGGCACATTTGATAGAACTTGCGCCTTAAGAATACACAAAAACAAAAACAAGGATCGTGCTCAGGTCCTTAGTCTAAGCCCAGTACTGGTAAAAAAAAATTCTGCCCAAAGTAGACATTTAAACTTATTGTACTTTTCAAAAAATTTGTTGTCAAGGTGATATACAAAGAGATTGCTGTTACATATGTAATGAGTACATTTCTTGTAAACACTGATACCCCCTTCCCCTTTTCTCTTTCCCATCCCCCCAAGTCATAAATTTCATTTACAACAAATATGTATGTATTTTCATTCCTGAAAAAAATAGTTTAAAATGTGTTCAAATAAATGATGTAGGTTAATATATTTAAAAAAATGGATTACTTGAACTCTAAAATAAACATTCTAGGTAATTTTTCTCATAAAATTGTAGTAATGCTATAAAACTAATAAAAAAGGAATTTTAGTTATTAATTTCTTATGTTTTACCTTTAACATTATTACACTAAGCATACTGTTTATGGTATTAATACAGACAGCATGAAATATGATTATGTAAAAAAATTAAATGATTAAAAATAGTAAGGTTGGGGGCCAGTAGTTTGGTTTGGTGGCACACACCCTGGACTGGCAAAAAAGAATTAGGGTTAGATAAAACACATTTATTTCCAAATGTGTGGAAAATGGTATGATTTCTTGTTTGGCTAGTCCTGGGGCTTGAACTGAGGGACCAGGAACTGTCCTTGGCCACATTTGTTCAAGGGTGGCACTCTGACACCTGAGCCACAGTGCCCCATCTGCTTTTTCTGTGTATGCAGTGCCGAGGAATTGAATCAAGGTCTTCTTGTATACTAGGCGAGCACTCTACAACTAGGCCACATTCAAAGCCAAAGTAGATTTTTGATGCTATTGTGGAGTTTTAATTTTCTTAAATATTTGTACAAAGCACAATGGATATATAAACAGACTTGAACTCACAGAACAGGGTCCCACATAATATTACAGTTACTCTGGCACTTCTCCCGATTGACAAAACACATTTCCAGGCATCTGCTCTGTCCTTAAGCTTTGGTAGCTGACTTGTCTTTCCATGGAGGACTGGCCTGGATTCCTGGTGATTCCATGCATTTCATAGTTCCCTGTATATCCAGTAAGGTTGTCTTCTATGGGACCAGACCTGTCTGGTTTTTGGCCCACCCAGGACCTATGTGTCTGAGGTCTCACATTATAAGTGGAAAATAAAACGCAGTATAATAAGCACTGAAGAAATGCACACCATAATATTAACAATGAGAGTTTAATAGTTAGCAAAGTAAATACAATGAATAGTTGACAAGAATCATGAGAGCAAGTTAAAGAGATGTCATTTTAGGAAGGGGACAGGGAAGCTCTAAATCCAGACTGGCCTCCAAGTTGCCTTCAGACAGTAATACTACTTCAGAGTCCTCAGAAGGGTCTCCTTCCTCATGAGAAACAGAATGTCCTTCCTGAGTTAAGAGGGGGATGGGTTCTGGTTTGTCGAATGGAGTTTGAGTCTCTTTTAGTGAGATGGATGGGTCTGGATATTCTGTGAGGATGGATTCATTTTCCTCCAATGAATCCAGTATTGAGAGTACACTTGCTGCTTCCCATGGGGACATTTTCCATGAGCCCAGCGTGTGCCCCTTCAGCTTGCACAATAAGTGGAGTGTTACTCTGACTCAGATGGACTGACACTGGGTGGAGAGTGAAAGGAAATGGAAGGAAATCTGGCTGCTCTTTTTCTTCCTCCATAGTATCTGCAGCTTCAACTGGGTCACCCATGGGGTTCAGAGCAAAAGGTATATCCACAGGACTCTAAACCTGTTTGGTAATTTCTACAGAAGGCCCATGCTTTCTGGAGTGCAGTGATGATTCTCAGTCTCCATTAGTCACCAGCTCTATTGGTGGGTTTTTCATCCGGAGTTCAGGATAAGCTCTTCCACGATGACCCAAACCTAAGAATGGAAATAGGTACAGAGTGGACAGAGTGGACTCTGCAAGTTGAAGTATCACTCAACTTCCATGAGGATCTAATGGAGGAACCTGTAGAACTGGAGTTTGGACTGAACACTGAGGAGGTGCAGGGTCTTTGTAATGAGTGCTTATTCCCGAGTCCTTTCAGAGGACAGACATTACCTGGCTGACACCACCCATGAAGGGCATTTTGCCAAGCTCTGTAGAAGTAAGGGCCAACCAATATCTAGACCACATGGGCTTCCTACTCACAGGCTCTGAGGCACCCACACCAGGACTTCTACTTTTTCTTGGTCTTACTGGTACACATTCCTCCAGCTGGTCAAAAAGTATGTGTTTAGAAGAGCAGGTCCAAAGCCGGCATGTGGAGTCTCATATAGAGCTTGAGTTTTGAGAGCCTTCTCTCTCCATCCTGAGCCTTCTACAAAAGCCCCTTTCTTGCAGGACTCTAATGCTGTGGCTGTCCTGCAGAGATGTGCACTTATGTGCTGGGAGGGGGGTAAGAGACACTCAAGAACAGGATGACTTTTACACCCCACTTCCAGAAGCTTCTGAGAGAGGCCTCTATGCATGTGTCCAAAGTAAACGCACCTTAAATTAACTAAGTAAATGCTCTAAATAAATCAATAAGTGAATGCTCTAAATAAAGAACTAAATGCTCATTCCTCTAATCTTAGCCACCCAGCAGGCTGAGCTCTGAAGATCACAGTGGAAAGCCAGTCTAGTCAGTAAAAGTCTAAAGGCACTTGTCTTCAATTAGGCAGCAAAAAGCCAGAACTTGACCTATGACTCAAATGGTACAGTGCTAATTTTTGAACACCAAAGGGATGGCATTTAGACCTGGGTTCAGGTTCAAGTGGCAGCACTGGACCACACACCAAAATGTAAATGCTTTCAGGTTCTAACAGGCAAAGCTATCACAATCCCTCCCTGATGGCTCAAAAGTGATTCAGCCCCCAGCTTTTCCTCTGACTCCAGTATTTCACAGGCCTCCGCCATTAGTACTGACACCTCATTTCTTACTGGGAAATGGGATTTCCTAGGATGTCACCTAGGTGAGGGCTGCAGTTGGGAGCCACTTACTCATGCCTGAAATCCAACTTCTCAGTAAGCACACTGTTGAGACTCCAGTAGCTTGTGAGGGAAATGAAATGGCATGGTGTCCCAGTCATAATAAAGTAGTTTGTGCATTTCTATCATGCTTAGCTCCCCTGTGAACACCCCAGTGAACCAAACAGGCTCAGAGAGGAGCCAAGTATTCCAAGACTTGGCCAGGAGGGGTGAGCAAACATGGGTTTGGACGGGGAACACTCACTTTTTCAAGAGAATTTCCAGCAACTACTACATTGTCCTCCACTATTTGAAATTGTGCAGGAAGTTTCCCACATAAAAGAGATCACCTTTCTGGTAGGCAGGGATCAGCTTTGTCAGCAGCATCTCCAACAGGCCTTCCTACAGGATCCATAGGTTACAAGGCTCATTCAGAGTCTGAGCTGACTTACCATCACACTGTATTGGCAAAACAGTGGATATTTCAAACGTAGGAATGGGACCACACTTCACACTGAGGAATTGGTATAGAGTAGATTGGAAATGACACACTCTAATCTCAGTATAGTCACTTGAAAGCACACAAGAAGGTTGTAGGTTGGGCAGGATGATGGCTTCAAATAGGTTTCCTCTCAATATACCTCATCTGAGTTGCCCTGGAGTTTCCTGGCTTTCTTCCTAGAGAAATGCCTGATATACTGGAATTTTGGCTTGGCACTGATCCAGCATCTACTTCTTCAAGTGAGACATCCATATCTCTCATGCCTGAGATGCGAGCCTCCTGACCTTTGGCAACAGCACAGCAACATCTTTCTGGTTCCTGAGCCACAGGCCAAGGGAGCTGGCTTGAGCTGGTTGTCACATACAGTGGCTTGGTTAGAAGGGTTCCATATTCTGTTCCATTATGAGGGAGGTAGGGTCACCTTTCAAGGCCCAATGACCAAAGCTCCTTGCTCACAGAAGACCTCCCCAAAGACATACTGGAGGCTGAATCTCCCTTCCCACCTCACATATGGATGTAGTAAACAGCACACCTTTTTGTCCAAATCCCAAGTCATTAACTAGCCGTAAGTGCTAGCCTGGTCTCAGACTCAAGGAGCCTTTCTTAGGTAAGATCCAAACTTGACTGTCACTATTCCCCTTACCCTTCACAAGACATTTTGCTTCACAGTGCCTTCTCAGCTTGCATTTTGCCTCTTGCACATTTTTTTGCTAGTCCTGGGACTTGACCTCAGGGCCTGACCATTGATCTTAGGCTTTCTTTAGGCTATAGCTGTCCCCCCAAGCCACAGCACCACTTCCAGCGTTTTCTATGTATATGGTACTGCAGAATCAAACCGGAGTCTTTTTGTGTGATAGCCCAGCACTCTACAAATAGATGAAACACCCAGGCCATCTTGCACATATTTTTCACCTCAATCTACTAGGACGTTGTTAGGTTTCTGTATCCTAATCTATTTTTCTTCCTGATGAATATCTGTGCGGTCATCTGTAAAAATGGAAGTGGGAAAATCACAGAAGCATTGGTGACATAAAAAAATTCTTACAGACATAGATAAGTGTTCATTCTTTGTAGGAGAAAGGATATTTTGATATGATGATGATGACTATTTATAAATACTTAATCGGGGTTTAGAGTTTGGCCCAGTGGTAGAGTGCTTGCCTAGCATCCATGAAGATCTAGGTTTGAGTCCTTAATATCACACAGATATAAAAATCCATATTGCAATGTGGCTCAAGTGGCAGAAGGCTAGACTTGGGAAAAGCCAAGAGCAGTGCTCAGGCCCTGAGTTCAAGCCCCAGGAATGCCAGAAAAAAACAAAAGAAAAGAAAAGAAAAGAAAAGAAATGTGCTTTTTACAAGTTATTCACTCAAAGCATTTGCCTCTGAATTCTTCGCTTCTGCATCTTGTGACTTATCCCTTTCCCTCAATGTAGACAAGAAAAACAGATTTTATTACTTGCTATCCTCTTGTCCAATCTTTGGATATTAATTCAAAATACAATATTGCCTGAGATATTGTGTGTGCATATGTGTGTGTATCTGCCAATGTGTGCATGCACACATGTGTACAGGGTTTAGGGCTTACTCATAGGGCCTGTGTGATAACCCTCAGCATCTTTTCCTCAAAGGTATTGGTCTTTCACTTGTAGCTTATGATAGCTAATTGGAGTTGAGAGATTCACTCAATTTCTTGCCCTGTGCATTGGAACCCAGTGCTGGGTTCTCATATTGTTAATTGTAGCTATAGAGAAGCCTGAGGTCTGGGGATCCTCGTTAGAATCCAGCCCCTGAAAGAAAGTCACTGATAGAAATCTTTATCTTCAGTTAAGCACGAATAAATAAGGCAAAAGTGGAACTGTGGCTCAGTTCCTCTTGTACCAGCCATGAGAAAATTAGTAATTGGCAGCACCTGGTCCCTGAGAGAAATCCTTAGCACTGGTTCAAAAAAAGAAAGAAAATAATGAAAAAATTAAAACTTGCTGAGGAATCCATAAGGATAAACGTGCCTGTGAATAATCTTGTCATTTCAGATTCCTTCAAGAGCTTATGTCTCTCTATATTTAATCAAGTTATTTAAAGATATTTACATATTTTCTATCTTTCTTAAACAGAGATAGCCATCCACAAAACACAAACACAAACTCTCACACAGTATACCACCCACCCATAAGTGTCTGGCTATGTATATATGTATAGTCATATGTATTGATCTGTCTCTCTATACTAATATATAAATGCATAAACATATGTATTTAGACAAACAGGAAACATACATAGATAGGTCTCAGGCATTTCCAGATTTTGTGCAAGTCTTCTGAGTGCAACTTACCATTGTATTGTTTGTCAAGATAGAGTCCCTCTAACTTTTGGCCAGCTTCTTGTCCTTTGATACTTTTTTCTGCCAGTCCTGGGTTTTGAACGCTAGGCCTGGATGCTGTCACTGAGCTTGAGCTTCTTGCATTCAGTAGTTTATTGCAGATTAGAGTCTCATGGAGTTTCTGTCCTGGGCTGGCTTTGAATTGTGATCCTCAGATCTCAAACTCCTGAGTAGCTAGGATGACAGTCTTGAGCTACCAGTACCTGGTTCCTTTACCTCTTTTACCCTTTTTTTGGGCCCACCACAGCCATGGTATCTAACTTCCCATGTTCTCTCCACCTGCCCCCACACAGGGGTCTGACAGATGCTTTCCAAACACTTATTCATGTCCTCCTCTGTATTGGCTGAGAGCTAAGACATGCACTCACTTGTCTGGATGCCAAACACAAAGCCATGTGATTGTTTGTCAGTCTGGAACATCCTTTCAGATTTATAGCACCACAGAGGGTCAGGTTGATGCTCCTCCCGGGCTTCTTAAATTGTTCTCATATTAATCCACAACACGTTTGTCATCACTTGTTCAGCTAATTCATGGACTAAACCAGCATTCCTTACAAAATTAGATCCCAATACCATGAGGACACTCAAGGGTGCATTAGGAGTGTGACCTGCAGGTGGATGTGAGCCTGTCTAAGTTGGAGGGGATTTCTCCACCACAGGAAATGGAATACAAATTTAGAATCTGCTTTCATGAGGTGACAATCTCTGGCAGATGTTCTTATCAAATGTGGCACTGCCTACTTCCAGCTTAAAACATGGGTTGATGACCCAGCATAACAGAGAATGTATTCACCCCGGCCCAACACATAGGCTGGGACCCTGAACTTTCAGGTAGCATTTGGCTTTGAAGGTCATGAGATCTTAGTCTACAAATAATGAGCCCCCTCCCGTGAGGCATAGCAAACGGAGCCAAAGTGCAACCCAGTTAAGCACCAGATCAAGCTTCCCTTCTTCAGTAGGGTATGGTTTGAAAACTGTGCATAGCTTCTGTTTGAGGCCAGACAAGAAAGGAAAGTCCATGAAACTCTCATTTCCAGTTAACTGCCAAGAAAAAGCCAAAGATAGAGATGAAGCTCAAGAGAGCTAGAGAGCCATCTGAAAAGAATGGTTACACCCTGCAACATCCTCATTATCTGATCTTGAAAACATCTCTGCGTGCATCCCAGCATGCAGCCAGCATCTGGGGGTGACAGTGACCCCTGCGCCCATTGGCAATCTGCACTGTCTCTGACATCTGTAATGTGAACCTCATTCTGTTGGGTTTGTGAAGCGGTGTCAACCCTGCAGAAGGAACCAACTGTGCCCTAACTCCCACTGAACCCTGGGGCCCCTAGTATTCCCCCATCTGCACCCCTCCTGTGGCTTCTGATCCTAGGGAGCCCCCCTGCCCTGTCCTACACTCACATGAAGTGCATATTTCTTCTCCTGGGGCAACTTCTCCACAGAGAGTACATGACATGCCCACTCTCCAGGCATGGGGAGATCCTGCCAAAGTAGCAAGTCAGTGATAAGGACATAAAGTGATGAATAGAATTTTAGATCCTGATGGTAGACAGTCTGCAAAATCCAAGGGAGAATGGAATTGGAGGGGACCAGGGATCAGGATGTGGGCATGGAGCTTCCCTGCCAAGGGGGTGAGGGAAGTCACAGGCTGGGGGATGCACAGGATGATCCATGGGCCCTGTGCAGCTACTGGGTCACCCCCTTCTGCATCTGAGCCTTTGGCTTTGAGCTCTGTGATCGTCAAGATGTGCACAGTCTGTACTCTGGCTGGCAGAAGAAAGGACCCTGGGAAGACAATTGTAGACCCTTTGAGAGTGTAGGAAGGGGTAGGCTGGACACCCAGTCCAAGAGGAGCTAAAACTGGAGTCGAGGGGTGTGCAAGGAGTGGGTGTGAGTGTTGTGGGCAGTCACAGTCACGGCAGAGGTGGCTCTGTCTGTGGGGTGAGTGCCTCCCTGCAGGCACAGCACTGGACATATCAGAGATCCACATGAAAAGGAAAAGCTCGAAATGTCACTATGGTTCAAATGGTAGAGCATCAACCTTGAGCAAAAGAGCTCAGGGACAGTACCCAGGACCTGAGTTCAAGCCTCATGACTGTAAAAGAGAAAGAACCAGGACTATGAGAGGGAACCTGGTACTCTCTTGGTCTAATCAGACACAAGAAGAGGCCGGGATAGGCTGTGGAAAAACACAGAGAACATCTTCCCCCAGCTCATCCTGTCCTGCATGCAGGGACAGCCATGTAACTAGGGCTACGGTGAGATCATCTTCACCCCTGTGCTGCCATCTTAATTGTAGGCTTCTGTCGTGGCATGGGGTGTCCTGATGGCTGAGCAGGTGCCCTAACCCTAGATGGAGAGCAGCCACTGACTGTGGTAGCTAAGGAGAGATCTGTTCCATAGCTATCAGGCCACCCAGCATGGGAGCCATAACCACCCCTCACCCAGGTCGAGGCCAATGGTTCTTCAGGTGCTACTAACATTGCCCCACCCCTAGCTCTGGGTACACGTGACATTCCCTCCACAAGGAGCAGGACTAAGTGAAGGATCAGGAAGCTGCCTATGGGCTTCAGATGATGGCCAGGCTGGCACTACAGATGGCCTCACTCTGTCACCACCTTCCCCTGCCTCCATCATTCCTCCATCATGCCTCTCTACCTCCCACCCATTAACCTTGGAAACCAATGAACTGGGCTCTCATCATTCCTCTCATCTCTTCACCCACCTTGCCATGCGTCCATCCCTCTGTCACTTCCACCCCACACACATCCCACCACCAGCCACCCTGTAGCTTATGAGGATCCCAGAGGAAGCTCTTGGTGAAGGGCTTGTGACCACAAAACAGTTACTATCACCCGTTCCGGCCTGATCCACCACAGAATAAGAACAGCCAAGCAGGCACACACTGCAGCAGAGTTGCACTGCTGCCACCCTGATTTCTTCATGGCCAGGACTTGGCTCTCCTCAGCCTCCCAGCTCAGTAACCAGAACATTGTGCTTTCACAGAGCCATGGCTTCCAGTCTCCATGGACACAATGACATCAAGGTGATGCCAACTTCCCCATCTCTATATACTTCTAACTATGGGATGGGAGCTGAGGTTCTCTTCTGTGACTCCATCCGCTAAGAGGCTCATGCAGATTTTTATCCTTTGCTCATCATGGTGACTCTTTGGTTAACAAGTCACTGCTGGGCTTCCAGTTCACCACATATAGAACCCATACTCCAACACTTTTCTTAGAAGGACTGATGACTTTTAAATACTCTCTAGTTTTAAATTTCTAGTTCCTTCTCTCTTTCATTTATATATTTCCCTTCCTCACATACTTCCCTTTTTTTACCTTCCTTCTTTCATTCCTGGCCTTGAACTCAAGACCTGGTGCTTTTTCTTAGCTTTTCTTTGCTCAAGGTAGCACTCTAGCTCTTAAGCCACAGCTCTACTTCAATCTTTGTTCTTGCTCTAAACTGGGAGTAAGAGTCTCATGCATTTTTCCCTCTGCTGGGTTGGTTTTAAACCACAATACTAAGATCAGGATCCTGAATATGCCTCGGATTACAGGTATTATCTAATCAAAACAAATTCCTGATTTCTTTTTTAGACATAATTAGTTCTTTCAGGTGAGCCACCAGCCACGCATGCAAGAGCATTGCAGTTTCCCAGCATTCATCTTGTCTCCAGTCTTATTCCATCCATCTCACAATGGTCATCTAAAACACCCTGCTGCATGCCTGAAGTCGCAAGGAATGTTCTCAACGCCATGAGAAGCCCCCTTAAGCTCTGCCGCAGATATGCCCAGCCCCCATTCCACTTCCACATGAGCATTTGTTTAGGAGAAATTTCCTGAGTACATCATCATATTTTCCTCACCATTCAAATTTCATCTTTGGAATCATTTCTCCCAGACAAAGAGGAACATGATCCATGGTTTGATAGCAGCTCCAGCTTCATAGTCCCAGCCACCAACACCCCCCCATTACCCTGCCAGACACCTGAATTCAAGAACAATATTTTCACTACCCCTGACTCTTATCAAATGTTTTAACTTATACAGTGCATTAAAATAATTTTACTAAATGGAATAAACACATGGCATCAAGCTTCAGAATCTTTGCACCTGAACTTTTAGTGAATGACAGACACACCAGCATTTCTGTAGCCAACAGAAATCTTAGCTTTGAGATTTCAGCATTCCTGGTATCCAAGTTTGGATGTGCTAACACTGCCCTTAATGGGGCACTTCAATCACACAATCCCACAACAATCAATGTCATTTGACATTCACTGGTAGGTGGTGCTAGGAAAAAGACTGATGTGCCAACTCCATGCTGGCTTGACCTATGCCATCTTCAAACCTGGAGCAAGTGGGGCTCCTCTCTCCATGACACCTTTTGTGTACTACCCCAGGAGGACCTTTACCTTGAGACAAAATTATGAAGACTATCTCTACCAGCAAAGATTCCAGTGAGATGTGCCTACAGGGATAAAGCTAAAATCTCACTAAAGTGAGGTTGGTGGCAGTGCTGGAGCCTGAACTCAGGGCCTGGGCACTAAGCATTTGTACTCAAGACTAGCCCTTTACCACTTGAGCCCAAACTCCATTCCCAGCTGTTTTTATTTTTGGTAGTAAGAATCTATCAGACTTTCCTGTTCTAGGTGACTTGGAACTTCCATACTCAGATCTCAGCCTCCTGACCAGCCTGGATTAAAAGTTTGGATCAGCCATGCACCACACCTGAGGACTTCAGCCAGCACATTTTTCCCAAAAATTGGAAGAGGAAGATGAGGGAGGGTTGGGCTCATCCTGCCCTGCATATGAAGGAGAACATCAGCGCCTGAACTTCATTCCCTGTTGTAGGCTGCTGGAGGAAAAGGAAGCAAATAGGCACAGGCTGGCAGCAGATGCCACAGAACAACTTGTGACCAAGACTCCCAGAGCAGACCTCAGAATCGATGACAGAGTTGGATCTACCCAGTAACAGAGGCAGTGGTGACACCTGAAACTGCGCGTTTGAGCCTTTGCTGCTAGTAAACAGGGCCACCTATGTCTCAATGAGAAAGGTGAGATTTTGGTGGAGAAGGTGAGATTGAACATTATGTATCATGCCAGAAGACAGACTATAAGGGGTCTTTTATTATTCCAAGTGAAATTTTGGATTTCCTCTTCTGTTTCTTTAAAGAATGACATTGGGATATTGATGAGTATTGCACTGAATTTGTAGATAGTCCTTGTCAAGATTGCCATTTTTACAATATTACTTCTTCCAAACCAGGAGCATAGGTTTTTGCATTTCCTCAGTTCTGCGTTAATTTCCTTCTCCAGAGTTTATAGTTCCATCAAAAACCTGCTTTACATTCTAAGTTAATTCCTAGGTATTTTATTTTCTTTGATAGCAAAATGAGTTGCTATCCTGATTCTTGCCTCATTCCTCTCATTTGTTGGCATAAAGGAAGGCAGTTGACATTGAGGGTTAATTTTATACCCTGCTACCTTACCAAAGTTTTATATCAGCTCAAGCAGCTTCGGAGTAGAGTCTATAGGGTTCTTAAATACAGAATCATGTCATCTGTAAGGAGAGAAAGTTTCAGTTCCTCTTTCCCTTTTCCTCCTCACTCCAGTTAGAATGGCCAAGATCCAGAAATCTAATAACGTATGCTGGAGGGGATGTGGCCAGGAGGGATCACTACTACACTGCTGGTGGGATTGCAAACTCGTTCAACCACTATGGAAAGCACTATGGCAGTATCCCAAAAAGACTAAACATAGAGCTCCCCTGTGATCCAGCAATTTCACTACTTGCCAATCGTCCAGATAGGACATACTAAATTCACTAGAACAATAACACTTATCACAGCACTGTTTACTATAGCAAAGGTATGGAACCAACCCAGATGCCCGTCAGTTGATGAGTAGATCAAATATGGTATTTTTACACAGTGGAATTCTGTGCTTCTGTCAGAAAGAATGACATAGACGAATTTGTAAAGAAATAAAAAGACTGTAAAGTTTAGAAATTAGTTTCTGTCTCCTTCTCTCTCTCCTTCTCTATCTCTGTAAAATTCAGAATTTCCTGTTTCTCTCTCTTTCTCTTCTCTCTCTCTCTCTCTCTCTCTCTCTCTCTCTCTCTCTCTCTCTCTCTCTCTCTCTCTCTCTCTCTCCAATCCTTAGGCTTGAACTCAGAGCCTGAGCTACTTTTGCTCAAGGTTAGCACTCTACAATTTGAACCACAGTGCTGCTTCTGGCTTGCTCTTTTTACGTAGTATTGAGGAATCTAATCCAGGCCTTCATCATTGATAGGTTAGCACTCTACCACTAAGCCACACAGTAAGCTTTTAGAGGTTTCTGACAAAGGTTTTCCTACATGCTATTATTTCTTCTGTGAGTGCTCTTAATGCTTGCTGAAGGTTGACTTTGTTTAGAAGACTTACCCTAATGCCCCCATATACAGAGATTCTATATATAGCTAAATGTTTTTCATTACTCAGAATTTCTCTATTGTGTATGTTCTGAAATGTACTGAAGACTGACTTCTGATTAAAAGTCATTGCACATTTGTTGTATTCATTAGTTTTCTTTTCTTCTATGGGAATCAGGATTGTGATGAACACAGAAGAATGCCTTCCAGGTCAAACACTTTCCACAATTGTAATATTCATAAGGTTTTTCTCTCCTATGTGCATTTTATACTTAGTCATGCGTTCATGATGGATTTTTCATATTCTTATATTCATACGATTTTTATCCTGTGTCTGTGTGGTATCATGCAAACTCAACTATGAGTTCTTCAAAAAAATTTCCCTTTCATTTTATTCATAGGATGCTATCCTGTGAGTGTTTAGTGATAAATCTTGACTTGTGCCTTCTGGGGAAAAGACTGAACATTTGCTACATTCATTAAGGGTTTGATCTTGTGTTGGTTCTGTGACACAAGCTGAGTTTTCTTCCACAGACTAAAAAGTCTTTCCTATTTATTACATTGCTAAGGCTTCTCATATGTGCAAACTCTCTTATGCTTCCTGAAAGGTGAATACTGCACGAAAGACTTTCAACTTTGGTTATATTCCTAAGGTTTCTAATATGTGTGAATTCTGTTATGCCTCCTGTAATGTGACTTCCATCTGAAGGTCTTACCACATTTGATGCACTCGTACAGTTTCTCTCCTGTGTGTGTTCTCTGATGCAATTTGAGGGAAGACTTCCATTTGAAAGACATTCCACATCGGTTACATTCATAAGGTTTTTCTCCTGTTTGAATTGTCTTATGCATGTTGAGGTTTGGCTTCTGTGTGAAGGACTTTCCACATATGTTACACTCATAAGGTGTTTCTCCTGAGTATATTCTCTGATGAACATGGAGTTTTACCTTCCATTTGAAAGACTTTCCGCATTCACTACATGCATAAGTTTTCTCTCCTGTGTGTGTTCTATTATGCCCATCAAGATATGACTTCCACTTGAAGGTCTTTCCACATTTGTTGCACACATAAGGTTTCTCTCCTGTGTGTGTTCTTTGATGAAATTTGAGGGAAGATTTCTGTCTGAAAGACTTTACACATTGGTTACATTCATAAGGTTTCACTCCTGTGTGTATTCTCTGATGAACACGAAGTTTTCCCTTCCCTTGGAAAGACTTTCCACATTCATTACACTTATAAGATTTCTCTCCTGTGTGTGTTATTTGATGAACCCGAAGGTGTATCTTCTGGGTGAAAGACTTTTCACATTTGTTACATTCATAAGGTTTCTCTTCTGTGTGTCTTCTCTGGTGCAAAGTGAGGTATGATTTCAGTCTAAAAGTCTTCCCACATTTATCCCATTAAAGATTTCTCTTCTGTGTGAGATCTCTGATGTGTGCTGAGAGCTGAATTCTGGGCAGAAATTTTATTACATTCCTCATATTCATAAGGTTTGTCTTCTCTTGGAGATCGAGGTTGGAGCGTCAGGTCTGACTTCTCAGAAATTAATTTTCACACTTGATGTACGCCTCACATATCTCAGGATATTTGCTCTGAGGTATTGTAAGGCGTATTTTATTACTGAAAGATTTCTCACATTCACTACATGTATGAGGAGTCTCTCCTGTGTACATTTTCGGATGTGTAGTGATGGTCGGTGTTAAGTACAATATTTTTCATCACACAGTACATTTAGCAGTTTTCCTCCCTCCCTGAAGAATTTCTTGGGCAGGGAGAACAGAATTATGATACTGCAGATCTTTTGGACTGTCACAATCATGAATAAAATGCTCTGAATATCTGATGGATTTTTTAAGAACAGGAGACATACGAGATCTATATGCAGCATGCATCTCATCAGGCTTAGGAGACAGAAGCATGTTCTGACACTTAATGAACTCCTCAGTCCTCACCCCTAAGTTGTTACCGTTAGTACTAATCAGCTCTGGATTATGTGTAGAGCTCAAATTTAAAGTTGTTGCAAATCTCACGTATTCCTCCACTTCGATACTACTTGCAACTGCTACTTCACAAAGACATTCATGTGGACTTTCCTGGCAGGTCTTGAACACATTTTCCATTACCTGGACATCTAAAATGAGTCACAGAAAAAAAGACACAAACATACATGAGATACAAATATTCCTTACTGTAAAGGTAATGACTTTACTTTCCCATCCTAAGTGTTAGATATTTTAAAATATAAAAGTGGAAATTGATTTGTGAGAAATATATGCTTTTCTCCCTAACATATTAAGAAAATGATATTTTACAATGACCAATAATGTTTTTCTGTGTTTTAGTTCTCTTTTTTTTGTATTTTTTTAATTGTAATTAGTAAAAGGGTTACATGATATTGGCCAGATAGAAGGTGCATTAATTCACATACATTTATACCCTTTCACATGTCTTGGTACCCGTATCCCTCCCCCCCCACACCCCCCACCCGTCTTGATTTTCCCCCCTTCCCTATCAATTTCAAATATCCAAATACAAATAAATTCAATAAATCAGATGACAAAGTGAGATACTATACCAATATGAGATAACCAAGAGACAGCAAAGGAGTGCTCCAGTGGCGCAATCGGTTAGAGCGCGGTACTTATATAATAGTTCTCTTTTTATATCACAGGAAATATTTATTGAAATTACCCATCTATGTATTGCTACAGTTTTAAGCTGAGTACTACCTATAATATACCTGCAGCTGTTTTTTTCAAATACTGTTTTGTTTATACATTGAGGTATAGCTGCCTTTCTTTTAATTTTGAGAAATAATCTATATATTGTGCTGTTTTGCAACTTTTTAAAATTTCTTTTCTTTTCTTCTCTTTCTTTTGTAGTTCATAGGCCTCGGCCCTGTCCCTGAACACTTCAGCAGAAGACTATAACCCCTATCCTTGAGCTACAGCCCCACATACTCTTTTCTAGAGTTAACTACAGATAAGAGTCTCAGGTCCTGAGTAGCAGATAGGATTACCTTACCCAGTTTCAATGCTGTTTGCTTATTAACCATTAAGGGAGGAACACGAATTTTTCTAGATTCAGCGGCCACAAGTTTGGTGTATATGTCTGTTTGCCTTTGATCCAAGCAAGAACGATTCTTGAGAGTAAGGACTTATACCTATATCCCTTCAGTTACAACTTCTCACTAAAGTCTCAATTTAGGTATTTGTGGGAATTTTGAAATTTATTTCTTTCCATTTGAAGTCTTATAAAAATTCCTTTTCTAACACTCCTGTCCCTTAGAACCATGGAAGTCCAGAAAATCCCCAGCTCATTGTCTAGTTAATTTTCTTATGTTGATTGAAACTTTGTTGTTTTTTTTCCCTTCCATTCCTGGGTTTGAAATTAGGACCTAACCACTGTCCTTGGGTTTTCTCAAGACTAGAACCCTACCAATGAAGTCATTACTTCTGGCTTTTTCTATGTATGTGGTAATAAGGAATCAAACCTGTGTCTTTGTGCATGCTAGGCAAGCACTCTACCACTAGGCTCAATTTCTGGTAGAAAGGTCTGGTTCTGAATACCAGTCTCTTCCTACCAGCAAAAAGATATTATCCTTATCAGAGAATAATGCCCTGACTTATTCCTTGTTTGCTCAACCATTTATAGTCTTAGTTTTAAAGAAATGAAATATCTTTCTTTCTTTCTTTCTTTCTTTCTTTCTTTCTTTCTTTCTTTCTTTCTTCCTTTCCTTCCTTCCCTCTTTCTTCCCTCTTTCTTCTTTCTTTCTTTCTTTCTTTCTTCTTTTCTTTCTTTCTTTCTTTCTTTCCTTTCTTTCTTTCTTGTTTTGCAGTCATGGGACTTGAATTCTAGACCTGGCTGTTCTTCCTGAGCTCTTTAGCTCAAGGCTACTGCCCTATGTCTTTAGCCTCAACCCCACTTCTCATTTTCTATTGGTTCATGGAGAGAAGAGTCTAAGGTGTTTTTGTGATAGGTCAGTCTTTGAACCTTGATCCTCAGATCTCAGCCTCCTAAGTAGCTAGGATTACAGGCATGAGCCACGGGCTCATGGCTTTCTCATTTTATTTTGTTTCACAGTGATTTCTACAGAGAAATCTAACTTTAACTCTACTGCCACATAGAATTCATCATATCACCCTATGATTCTTGGTGCCGGTGGTTTGGGCTAGCATGCACAAAGACCTGGTTCAGTTCCTTGGTACTACATACAAAGAAAAAGCCAGAAGTGGTGCTATGACTCAAGAAGTAGAGAGCTAGCCTTGAGAAAACCCAAGGACCATGCTCAGGCCCTGAGACCAAGCATAGGATTGAGAAAAGAAAATGATTCTTGATTCATTCACAAAGAATTCCATAGGTTCCACACAGGATTTAGGGTAACTAAGAATATTATTGCTCAGTACATCACAACATGAACTTACCAATGGGGCTCAGGCTCCAACATCAATATGAAGATGCATTCACTCACCTGTGATATTCTTGTCAGAGGAATTTCCTATCCAGAGTTCTGCACAGTGGTCTAGCTTGTCAATTAATACAGGTTTGGGAACACAGGGCCCTGTAAATTAGAAACAGTAGAGAATTATTGCTTATGCTGTGTCATCATTTTTTTAAGTTCGCAGACATCCTACTCACAAGTTACCTATTAAATCTTTTTTCTCATTTCTCACTGGCTCCATGGTTGACTTTTCCCCAGCTCTGGATTCATTTTGTATGGCATAAACTTAGCTGTCTTGCTCAAGGCTAGAAAAATACCAGTTTGAGTCCCAGCTCCACTTACATGCATAGGTCTTCATGCATGCTAGGCAAGCACTCAACCACTAAGTCAAACTCTTGACACTCCACTAACATTTTTGAGGGGTTACTTGGAGTTATAGAGTTTCATGGCAATTTTTATGCCATTGCTGGCTTCAAATTAGAATTCTTAGATTTCTTCCTCCTGAATATTTTAAGATTACAGGCATGAAATATTGCACCTAGTGCCAGGTTTCCATTATAAACTCACTGTTTAGTGATTTGTAGATCCTATTTCCAATAATGATATATATTCTATTCTGGATGGTTTATCCACTTACAATTACTGTGTAAGTTTGGAATGTCGTCTCCATTAGAGGAAACATAATTTAGAACTGTTGTCAAAGTATCCTGAAGGTATCCTGAAGAATGAGTACAAAATTACCTTAGGTTTTCTTTAGAAAGTAATGATAGTTCTCAGGGCCTGGAATCTTTCATTTAAATAGTATTGAAAGTTTGATAAACGTTCACGTATCTGCAAAATAACAAGGCACTTGGCCTTGCAAGTGAATTTGACTTTTGCTCACCTAAGGACACCAGGTTGCTGTAGGTCTCCAGCATTACATCTCTGTACAGGGTTCTCTGAGCATTGTCCAGATGCTGCCACTCCTCCCAGCTGAAATCCACAGCTACATCATCAAATGACACCAGCTTCTGGAATGGCACATTTTCATCAAGTAATTAGCACTGAGTTATAAACACACCATGTCTGGAATTTTATTCTTTTTTTGTTGGAATTGTATTCCTTTACTTAAACGTTTAGACTTACATGAAATATTGACCTGAAAAGCTTAGGGATGGTGCCTAGGCCCAGAGTTCAAGTCCCAAGACCCACAAAAAAATAAAAAGGCAAGCCAGTTGTTGATGGCTCACGCCTGTCATCCTAGCTACTCAGGAGACTGAGATCTGAGGACCATGGTTCAAAGCCAGCCTGGCACAAAATTCCATGAGACTCCTTTCCAATTACCCACCATAAAATGTTTAATGGCTTGTGGCATACCATGGTAGAGCAATTGTGGTATCGACAAAAATAAGTCGGGGGAGTAGATTTAGGTTATAAATGGAATTATTCCATTGAAAAGGAACTACATTATATGATGACATATGCTGGTACTGTGAGAATATTGCAAAATCTTAGGGTATCAAGTAATAATACTGTGAAGTGCACCCAGAATGTTAATGTTCTATGGCTGGCATAATAATCACTTGGGGAAGAAACTTTTTTTTCTTTTTTTTTGGCTGGGTGATTTGTAAGGCTTGAAATCTGGGCCTGGGCACTGTCCTGAGCTCTTCAATTCAAGGCTATCACCCTACCTATGAAGCCACAGTGCCATTTCCCATATTCTAGTGGTTAACTGTACATGAGAGTCTCATAGACTTTCTAATGCCCAGGCTGGCTTTGAACCAAATCTTTAGATATCAGCCTGATATCTGAGTAGCTAGGATTACAGGTAGAAGTCACTGCACCTGGCAATAAATTTATTTCTTGCTGTTGTATACTAAAAATTTACTGTATGTTTTACTTTTTCAAAAAGTCTGAGGATGACCTTTGTTCTGTATATAATGAGAAGAGGGGTAGGGAGCTGTGAGCAGAAGAACTGAGGGGCAATACTCAGGGTAGGACAATAGCCTTAAACTAAAGAGCTCACTGCCCAAGGTCCAAGCCCCATGACTTTCCCCACTCCCCCACAAAAATGGGAAAAAAATTGGAGATTGGAGAGGATTTTCTAAAAAGAATATATAGAAATAGTAGTTCAAAATATAGAAAGAAGTTCAATATTAACAGTCATGAGAAAAATTAAAATTACAATGAAATCATTACTTTAAACATGTTAATATAAACATAATTTTAAACAAAAAGATCCACATACACACACACAAAAACACACACACACACACATACAAAAAACAACTTTCAAATTCTAACTATTACTGGGAAGGTAGTGAGAAGAAGTAGAACTTTGGAATAGTGCTGCAAGGAATATAAAACAATCAAAAATTGCGTGGAGAGTGCTAAAAAAGTACTAAATATAGAATTACATAGAAATATGGTCCAACACTTCTATTTCTAGATTTGTACCTAACGGAAGAGAAAGCAGAGACTAGAACAAATATGTGGAGAATCCATTCACAACTATTAATAATAATCAAAAGATAGAAATTTGCAAAACAATGCATTGAAAAGGAAGAACATTTTACTATATTTTACAGATGAATCTTGATTACAGTAAACTAAAAATACAGCAGTCATAAAGGAAGAGCTAGCGTTTGTTTTCCCTTCCAGAGCTTCCAAGGATCAACAAACCCTTAGAGCCAAAAAGCAGGATGGTTCCAGAGAATGGAGTAGAGAGGAACAGGAGCTGAATGTTTAATGATTATACATGGAAGATGAAAATTGCTCTAGATGGGTAGAATGAAGAGAGAACTGTACCCTAAACAATGGTTATGTAGCCACACAGGATGGGACACACCTATACTCCCTGATCTTGGGAAACTCAAGAAGGATTTCTAGCCATCCTGGATGCATGGAAAGATCTATCATAAAAACTAATGTGGAGGGTCTGGGAGTTTGGCATAGTTGTAGAGTGCTTGTATGAAGACGAAGGTTCAATTCCGCAGTACCACATACACAGAAAAAACCAGAAGTAGTGCTGTGGCTCAAGTAGAAGATCACTAGGCTTGAGGAAAGCTGAAGGACAGTGCTCAGACTGAGTTCCAGCAAAAGGGCTTGTTTAAAAAAAACCAGAAAGCTGAGCATGATGGGGTGGTGGCTCACTTCTATAATCCTAGCTACTCAGGAGGCTGAGATCTGAGGATCAAGGTTTAAAGCCATCCTGGCACAAAAAGACCTGAGACTCTTATCTCCAATTTACTTTTAGAAAATGGGAAGTAGGGCTTGGCTCCAGGGTAAGGTGGTAGCCTGGAGCTGAAGAGCTCAGGGATAGTGCCCAGGCTGAGTTCAACATCTATGACCCACCAAAAAAAAAAACAACAAAAAAAAATAATATGGAAATATTTGGATTCTGTGAATTTTATCAGGCATATAAATGGTTTTTTTTGCTGTTGAAATAAATTGTTTGGAAATATTTTAAAAGTTTTTACATAGAAATGTACACTACAAATGTAATTAACAACAAACACAAAATATGCAAAAGATACAAATTATCACAATATGGGTATCCTGCTTCTGTATCTTTCACTGACTCCTGTTCAAATGAGTCACATATTCTGAATCATTTCTCCCAGTCGATATATGCCACACATGTTAGCTTCTACTGAACTTCTTGGAAAATCAAAAGCAATTACTAAGCAAATGTGTGTTAGCTTTTGTCAACAGTGATATTTCAAATATAAATCCCTACTCATTGCATTATTTTATATCAATGCCGGAATCTAACTTACACTGGCAGAATCTTCAATCTTTTGAGAATCTTCAAAAGGGTGTGTAAATATTTAGGATCCTTATGTCTTCCTGGAGGAAAGATCCCGTTAGTGGTATATAGTAACCTTCTTTGTCTTTTCTTACTAATTTTAGTTTGAAGTCTATTTTATCTGATATGAGGATGGCAACTCCAGCCTGTTTATGGGGGCAGTTAGCTTGATAGAGTTTATTCCAACCTCTCACTTTCAAAAGATGATTGTTTTGGGGTAAGATGTGTCTCTTGACGACAGCAGAACGATGGCTCTTGTTTTTGATCCAACTAGACAGCCTATGCCGTTTAATTGGAGAGTTAAGTCCATTGATATTGAGAGTTAGGATTGAGAGATATTTATTAGTTCCTACCATTTTTAAAAGCTTTTAGTAGGGCCTGTGTCTTGACAGTTCTTGTGGTCCTTAGATGGTATGCTGTTTAGGTGCCATTTCTTTCCCTATATTGCATTTATTTTGATTTTCTATGTATAGAGAATCTTTGAGAATTCTCTGTAGTGTTGGTTTTGTTTCGACATATTGTTGCAGCTATTCCCTGGAATGGAATGTTTTTATTGTTCCCTCAGTTATGAATGAGAGCTTAGCTGGCTACAGTATTCTTGGTTGGTAGTTATTGATTTAAGGGCATGACATATATGCTTCCAGTCACTTCGTGCTTGCATGGTCTCTGCTGAGAAATCTGGGGTTATTCTGATTGGTTTGCCTTTATAGGTTACTGATCCCTTTTCCCTGGCTGCCTTTAGGATCTTTCCTTTCGTTTCTATTGATCCAGTACGGATCACAATGTGGCAGTGGCATGTTCTTTTCTGGTCAGGTCTGTTTGGGTTTCTAAAAGCTTCTCGTATCTGGATGGGCCTGCCCTTCTGGATATTTGGGAAATTCTCTGAGATGATTCCCTGAAGTATATTTCCAATACCATTGACCTCTTTCTCCACGCCCTCCTCAATACCAACTAGCCTTAAATTAGGCTTCCTAATTGCACCTTGGACCTCCTTAAGCCCTCTCTCATATTTCCTAGATTTGGATTGACTCATTTTCTGTTCTTTCTCTATACTACCTAAATTATCTTCAGCCCCGGAAATTCTCTCCTCTGCATTGTCTAACCTGCTATCAAAGCTATCTACTTTATTTTTCATCTCCCTTGCTTCTAATTGTTCATTTTTGATGCCTTGCATCTCCTGATTTTGATCATGTATGGATTTCTTTATCTCCTTGATTTCCTTTTGAGTGGTTAGCTCAGTAGCTTTATTTTCTTTGGACATTTGCTGGAGTTTGGTCACGTTTTTATTTGTGGATTCTATGAATTCATCCATCTTTCTTTGAAAAACCTTTATTATGACCTCCTTTATGGCTTCTTCTTTTTCACTTATCACCTTGTTTTTGCTTTCCTCTTGTTCAGCTATGGCTTCCTCCATTATCTCTTTCTTTATATTTTCATGTTTTCCATTAATGATGTTTATCAATTGCATTTGTGTAGCACTTGGAAGACTCTGGTCTAGGTTTGCCAGTGACTGTTCCATTGTCTGTTTGCATTGGGTGGGTGATGTTGATTCTTGATTTGACATTTTTCTTGAGTTTCTTGTTCTGCCCATTTGAAAATGGGAGCAAGATTACTACTAAATACGATTATAGTTTTTCAGATATAACCAACCTAGACCTCTGTAGCTGGCAGACACTAGATGTTCACAAGTTGTGATTGGTATTATCACTCTTTCTTTTTCTGTACTTACAGACCAGTCTAATACAACCACTGATAAGCGATTTATACCCAAAACAATAAGCCTTTCAATCCAATCTCTATTGTCTTTAAGTCCCTCTGAGCCTAGAGAATAATTAACCACCTACATATACAATATTGCTCAACAGCCATCAAGTGTAGATCCGTGCAGTATAAGGGTTGAAAGATGAGCAGAGGTCCACAGATAGAAAAAAACAATGAGAGAGGTCAGGGGAGGTACAAGAGGATTAACGTAGGAGTGTAAGAATATTGTAGTAAAGAAGAAAAGGTATAGCATAAGGATAACTGACCTAAGTTGGTAAGTAGGTAGCATATTTGAGTACAAATTTTGGAAAGTATTAGAATAAAACATATGTGTTGCTGAACGACTAGCTCTTAGCACAACCAGTGGCCTCACAGTGGACCATGGGATGGATCTGTTTTTCTTGTCTACGTTGAGGGAAAGGGGTATTTCACAAGATGCAGAAGCGAAGATTTCAGAAGCAAATGCTGTGAGTGAATTAGCTCGTAAAAGCATTTTTATTTTCTTTTATCTTTCTGCCAATCTTGGGGCTTGAATTCAGGGCCTGAGCACTGTCCTCGGGTTTTCTCAAGTCTAGCCCGCTGCCACTTGAGCCACAGTGCCACATCTAGATTTTCTATCTATGTGATACTGAGCAATCAAACCCAGATCTTCATGGATGCTAGGCAAGCACTCTACCACTATGCCAAACTCTCAACCCTGAAATAGTAATTATAAAGTCATCATCATCATATCAAAATATCCTTTCTCCTACAAAGAATGAACACTTAACTGTGTGTAAGGCTTTTCTTTAATTTCACTAATTCTTCTGTGGTTTTCCATCTTGCATTTTTTACACTTGACAGCAAAGCTAATCATCAGGAAAAAATTGATTAGGATACAGAAACCTGATAATATCCTAGTAAATTGACGTCAAAAATATGTGCAATATGCCCTGTGTGTTTCACCTAGTGGTAGAGTACTTGGCTACGAAGCAAAAGCCTCAGGTTTTATTCCTCATTACCACATACATAGAAAACGCTGCAAGTGGTTCTGTGGCTCGGTGGGACAGCTAAAGCCTAAAGAAAGCCCAAGAACAATGTTCACACTCTGAAGTCAAGTCCCAAGACTAGCAAAAACAAAAAAAATTCGACAAGGGGCAAAATGCAGACAGAGAAGGCACTGTGAAGCAAATGTTTTGTAAAGGATGAGGGCAATATTGACCCTTAAGTTTGGATCTTACCTAAGAAAGGCTCCTTGAGCCTGAGACCAGACTGGTAGTTGGGCCTAATGGAAGACATTGGGATTGGACAAATAAGGTGTGCTGTTTACTACATCCACATGTATATTGTGAGATTGGAGGAGATGTTCAGCCTCCAGTATGTCTTTGGTGAGGTCTTTTGTGAGCAAGGATCTTTGGTCATTGGGCCCTGAATGGTGACCCTGCGTCCCTCACAATGGAAGAGAATATGGAACCCTGGTAACCAAGCCACTGTAACTAACAACCAGCTCAAGCCAGCTCACTTGGCCTGTGGCTCAGGAGGAAGAAAGATGTTGCTGTGCTGTTGCCAAAGGTCAGGAAACTCGAGTCTCAGGCATGGAAGTTGTGGATGTCTTACTCGAAGATGTACATGCTAGATCATTGCCAAGCCACAAATCCAGTATAACAGAACTTTCTCTAAGAAGAAGGCCAGGAAAATCCAGGGCAACCAGATGAGGTAAATTTCTAAGAAGAAATGTTTTTGACCCCATCATCCTCCCCACACACTACAACTTTCTTTTTTTTCATTTTTTTATTGTAATTAGTAAAAAGGTTAGATGATATTTGCCAGATAGAAGGTGCATTAATTCACATACATTGATACCCTTTCACATGTCTTGGTACCCATTTCCCTCCAACCCCACACCCCCCACCCGTCTTGGTTTTCCCCCCTTCCCTATCAAATTTCAAATATCCAAATACAAACAAATTCAATATATAAGATAAAGTGAGATACTATACCAATATGGGATAACCAAGGGACAGCAACCGAGATGAGAGACAACATAGTACATTAAGGACAACAATCATTCATTATATGGCTTTTGTGTCAACATCCTGGAGGTCCTTTCAATTAGCTTCACATTATATGGCCTTATATATGGCCTTTTGCTCTATTGACAATCCCTGCTATTAGAGCCCAAGGTTTCTACTGATTATGACGAATGAGGGAAACCACTGAGCCTAAGTTCTTTTGAGTCTGGCTTACTTCACTTAATATGATTTTTTCTAAGTCTTTCAATTTCCTAACAAATGGGGCGATGTCATTCTTTCTGACAGCAGCATAGAATTCCATTGTGTACAAATACCACAACTTGTTGATCCACTCATCCACTGAGGGACATCTGGGTTGGTTCCATATCATTACTATGGTGAATAGTGCTGCAATGAACATTGTTGTGCTAGTGGGTTTAGTATGCCCTTGTTTCTGGATTGTTGGGTAAATGCCAAGTAGTGGAATTGCTGGGTCATAGGGGAGTTCTATGTTTAGCCTTTTGAGGCACTGCCACACTGCTTTCCATCGTGGTTGAACGAGTTTGCACTCCCACCAACAGTGTAGTAGTGATCCCTCCTGGCCACATCCCCTCCAGCATCTGTTGTCATTCGTTTTCCTGATCCTGGCCATTCTAACTGGAGTGAGGTGGAATCTTAGAGTTGTTCTGATTTGCATTACTTTTATGACCAGAGATGTGGAGCATTTCTTCATGTGTCTATAGGCCATTTTTGTTTCTTCTTCAGAGAAGACTCTCTTTAAGTCTTTGGTCTATTTTTAATGGGATGGGTGTTACTTTGGAGGTTAGTTTTGGAGTGATTCAATTTTTTGAGTTGTTGATATATTTTAGGTATGAGGCCTTTGTCCGTTGTTTGGTTGGTGAAGGTCTTCTCCCACTCTGTAGGCTTCCTGATTAGTTTACTAGCTATATCCGTTGCCATACAAAAGCTTTGCATTTTAATGCAGTCCCACTTATCCAGCCTTTCTCTGATTTGTTGTGATTCTTGGTCCTTATTAAAAAGTTTTGACCTGTGCCAAGGAGGCCTAGTGTATCTCCTATTCCTTCCTGTAAACTTTTCAGTGTGTCAGCTTTTACCACCAGGTCTTTGATCCATTTGGAGTTAATTCTAGTGCAAGGTGACAAAGAAGGATCCAACTTTAGTTTTGTGCAGGTGTTTAACTAGTTCTGCCAGCACAACTTGTTGAAGAGGCTATCTTTCTTCCATTCTATTTTTTTGGCTCCCTTGTCAAAGATTAGGTGGCCATAGGTCTGTGGTTTAATATCTGGGTCCGCAGTTCTACTCCATTGGACTTCAGGCCTGTTCTTGTGCCAGTACCAAGCTGTTTTGAGAATTATAGCTCTGTAATAGAGTCTTAAGTTTGGAATTGAAATTCCTCCAGCGCTGTTCTTTCTGCTAAGAAGTGTTTTTGCTATACGGGGTCTTTTATTATTCCATATGAAATTTTGAATTGCCTCTTCTATTTCTTTAAAGAATGACATTGGGATGTTGATTGGTATTACATTGAATTTGTAGATAGCCCTTGGAAAGATTGTCATTTTCACAATGTTGATTCTTCCAATCCAGGAGCATGGGAGGTTTTTCCATTTCCTTAGTTCTGCTTTAATTTCCTTTTTTATGGTTTTAAAGTTTTCATCTAAACGGTCTTTACATTCTTAGTTAAGCTAATTCCTAGGTACTTTATTTTCTTTGAGGCTATTGTGAAAGGATTTTCTTTCCTGATTATTGCCTCGTTCCTCTAAGTGTTGGCGTAAAGTAAGGCAGTTGATTTGTGAGGGTTGATTTTATGGTCTGCTACCCTTCCAAAGCTTTGAATCAGCTCAAGGAACTTGGGAGTAGAGTCTATAGGATTCTTTAAATACAAAATCCTGTCATCTGCAAAGAGGGATAGTTTTATTTCCTCTTTCCCTACTTGGATCCCCTTTATGCTTGCTTCTTGCCTTATTGCACTGCCTAGCAATTCTAGTACTATGTTAAAAAGGAGTGGAGAGAGTGGGCATCCTTGTCTCGTTCCTGATTTTAGAGGGAATGGCTTTAGATTTTCACCATTAAGTAAAATACTGGCAGTGGGTTTCTCATACACAGCCTTTATTACATTCAGAAATGTTCCATGGATTCCTAGTTTCTCCACATCTTTTAATAAAAAGGGGTTCTGGATCTTGACAAATGCCTTTTCCGCATCTATTGAGACAATCATGTGATTTTATCCCTGCTCCTGTTGATGTGTTGAATTATATTAATTGATTTGTGTATGTTGAACCAGCTTTGCCTCCCTGTGATGAATCCAGTTTGATCATAGTGTATAATTTTTTGATGAGTTTTTATAGACGGTTGGCCAGTATTTTGTTGAGAAGTTTTGCATCGATGTTCATCAAAGAAATGGGTCTATAGATCTCTTTCTTTGATGAATCTCTGTCTGGTTTGGGGATGAGGGATATACTGGCTTCACAGAATGAGTTTGGTAAAGAACCTTCATTTTCAATTTCGTTGAAGAGCTTGAGGAGTATTGGTGTGAGCTCTGCTTTGAACACCTTATAGAATTCAGCTGTGAATCCATCTGGCCCTGGGCTCTTTTTAAGTGGAAGTTGTCTAATTTCCATTTCTATTTCAGAGCTTGAAATAGGCCTGTTGATTTGGGTTAGCACTTCTTGGTTCAGTGTGGGTATGTTAATATTGTGGAGGAATTCATCCATTTCTTCTAGATTCTCAAATTTGTTGGCGTATAGGTTTGAGAAGGATTCCCTCATGGTATTCTGGATCTTGGTAATTTCTGTAGTGGTATTACCATTTTCATCTGCGATTTTGTTTATTTCGATATGCTCTCTTCTTTTTTTGGTAAGATTTGCTAAGGGCTTGTCAATTTTGTTAATTCTTTCAAAGAACCAACTCCTTGTTTTGTTGATTCTTTCTATTGTTTTTTTTATTACAAATCATTTAATTCTGCTTTGATTTTAATAATTTGCTTTCTCCTAATGGGTTTAGGGTTGGTTTGTTGCTCTTTTTCCAGGAGGTTAAGGTGAGACATTAACTAGTTGGTTTGCCATTTTTCCAACTTGCTGTTGTAGGCACTCAGCGCTGTAAATTTTCCTCTGAGTACTGCCTTTGTTGTGTCCCTAAGGAGTTGATATTTGTGTGCTCCTTATTGTTAAATTTCATAAACAGTTAGATATCTGTTCTGATCTCTTCGATTACCCATTGTTTTTGATTCAACAATGTGTGGTTCAGTCTCCATGAGTTACAGGGTTTTCTTTGGTGGAGATGTGTGTTCAGCTCCAATTTGATGCCTTTATGGTCTGAGAGTGTGCATGGAATAATTTCAGTGTTTCTGAATCTGTCCAGGTTTGCTTTATGGCCTAAGATGTGGTCTATTTTGGAAAATGTTCCATGTGCTGCTGAGAAAAACGTATATTGTGGTGTTACTGGGTGGAATATTCTGCAGATGTCTGTTACATCTAGTCGGTCTATATAGTTGTTCAGTTCTAAGGTTTCTCTTTTGAGTTTTTGCCTTGTTGATCTGTGCATAGGTGAGAGTGGTGTGTTTAACTCACCAACAATCACTGTATTTCGATCTCTGTATGGTTTCAGTGTAAGTAAAGTTTGCTTGATGAAGTTTGGAGCTCCGGGATTGGGTGTGTAAATATTTAGGATCGTTATGTCTTCCTGGAGGAAAGATCCCTTTAGTAGTATGTTGTAACCTTCTTTGTCTTTTCTTACTAATTTTAGTTTGAAATCTATTGTATCTGATATGAGAATGGCAACTCCAGCCTGTTTATGGGGGCAGTAAGCTTGATAGAGTTTATTCCAACCTCTCACTTTCAAAAGATGATTGTTTTTGGGTAAGATGTGTCTCTTGAAGACAGCAGAACGATGGCTCTTGCTTTTTGCTCCAACTAGACAGCCTATGCCGTTTAATTGGAGAGGTAAGTCCATTGATATTGAGAGTTAGGATTGAGAGATATTTATTAGTTCCTACCATTTTTAAAAGCTTTTAGTAGGGCCTGTGTCTTGACAGTTCTTCTGGTCCTTTGATGGTATGCTGTTTAGGTGCCATTTCTTTCCCTATAATGCATTTATTTTGGTTTTGTATGTATAGAGCATCGTTGAGAATTCTCTGTAGTGTTGGTTTTGTTTCGACATATTGTTGCAGCTATTCCCTGGAATGGAATGTTTTATTGTTCCCTCAGTTTCAGTGAGAGCTTAGCTGGCTACAGTATTCTTGGTTGGTAGTTATTTGATTTAAGGGCATGACATATATGCTTCCAGTCACTTCGTGCTTGCATGGTCTCTGCTGAGAAATCTGGGGTTATTCTGATTGGTTTGCCTTTATAGGTTACTGATCCCTTTTCCCTGGCTGCCTTTAGGATCTTTCCTTTCGTTTCTATTGATCCAGTTCGGATCATAATGTGGCGGTGGGATGTTCTTTTCTGGTCAGGTCTGTTTGGGTTTCTAAAAGCTTCTCGTATCTGGATGGGCCTGCCCTTCTGGATATCTGGGAAATTCTCTGAGATGATTCCCTGAAGTATATTTCCAATACCATTGACCTCTTCCTCCACGCCCTCCTCAATACCAACTAGCCTTAAATTAGGCTTCCTAATTGTATCTTGGACCTCCTGAAGCACTCTTTCACATTTCCTAGATTTGGATTGACTCATTTTCTGTTCTTTATACTACCTAAATTATCTTCAGCCCCGGAAATTCTCTCCTCTGCATTGTCTAACCTGCTATCAAAGCTATCTACTTTATTTTTCATCTCCCTTGCTTCTAATTGCTCACTTTTTATGCCTTGCGTCTCTTGTTTTAGATCATGTATGGATTTCTTTATCTCCTTGATTTCCTTTTGAGTGGTTAACTCAGTAGCTTTATATCCTTTGGACATTTGCTGGAGTTTGGTCCCGTTTTTATTTGTGGATTCTATGAATTCATCCATCTTTCTTTGAAAGACCTTTATTATGGCCTCCTTTATGGCTTCCTCTTTTTCACTTATCACCTTGTTTTTGCTTCCCTCTTGTTCAGCTATGCCTTCCTCCATTATCTCTTTCTTTATATTTTCACATTTTCCATTAATGATGTTTATCAATTGCATTTGTGTAGCACTTGGAAGACTCTCCTCTAGGTTTGCCAGTGACTGTTCCATTGTCTATTTACATTAGGTGGGGGATGTTGTGTCTTGATTTGACATTTTCTTGAGTTTCTTGTTCTGCCAATTTGAAAATGGGAGCAAGATTACTACTAAATACGATCATAGTTTTTCAGATATAACCAACCTAGACCTCTGGCCATGAGTTGAAGCCATAGGACATGCAAAAAATAATAATTTAATGCCCGTGCCTGGTGGCTCACCCTGGTAATCCTAACTACCCTGGAAGATCGAGGTTCAAAGACGGCCCAGGCATAAAAATCTGTGAGAATCTTATTTCCAAATAATCCAGAAAATTCAAAATGACAATGTGCCTCAAGTGGTAGAGCTCTTGCCTTGAGATGAAGAGCTTAAGGTAAACATCCAGGCCCAGAGTTTAAGCCCCATGAGTGAAAAAAAGAAAAAGAAAAAGAAAGCCCTTATCTAAGGCTGGAGTGCACACTAGTGGTAGTTTGCTTGCCTAGTATGCACAAAGCCTTGTGTTCAATTACTCTGTACCACTTACACCAAAAAAAAGCTGGAAATGATCTCATA
Organism: Megascapheus bottae; assembly: GCA_024803745.1. Classification (NCBI taxonomy): domain Eukaryota; kingdom Metazoa; phylum Chordata; class Mammalia; order Rodentia; family Geomyidae; genus Megascapheus; species Megascapheus bottae. The sequence goes on along the minus strand of JANJXV010000052.1, from coordinate 3,195,835 downwards.
AGGTTGGGTTCTGAGGATCACAGTTCAAAGCCAGGCCAGACACTAAAGTCCATGAAACTGTTACTTCCACTTAAGCACCAGAAAACCAGAAGTGACACTGTGGCTCAAGGTGTTTAAGGTTGTAGCCTTGAGCTGAAGAGCCCAGGGACACTCCCCAGGTGGACAATTAAAGTCTTACAACCGAGAGAGAGAGAGAGAGAGAGAGAGAGAGAGAGAGAGAGAGAGAGAGAGAGGCAGAGAGACAGAGAGACAGAGAGAGACAGAGAGACAGAGAGAGAGAGACAGACAGAGAGAGAGAGAGAGAGAGGCAGACCGACAGAGACAGACAGAGACAGAGAGACAGAGACAGAGACATCAAACAGTCAGGCACTGCTGGCTGAAGCATGTAATTCTACCTACTATGGAGGCTGAGATTGGAGGATCTTGGTTTAAAGGCCAAAGCCAGCCTGGACACATATGTTTGTGAGACTTACATCACCAATTAACTACCAGAAACCAAAAATGGAGCTGTAGAGGAAGAGCGCTAGCCTTGAGCTGAAGAGGTCAGGGACAGTCCAGGCCCAAAGTCCAAGCACCATGACGAATCAATAATAAAAAAAGAAGAGAGCTAATAGTAATGATGAATAATTTTGGGCTGGGAGTTTGGCCTAGTGGTAGAGTGCTTGCCTAGCATGCACAAAGACCTGGGTTCAATTCCTCAATATCACATACATAGAAAAATGCTGGAAGTGGTGCTGAGGCTGAAGTGGTAGAGCCCTAGCCTTGAGAAAATATAAGGACAGTGCTCAGTTCCTGAGTTCAAGGCCAGGACTGGCCAAATCAAAAGTAGTAGAGCACTGGCATTGAACTGAAGATCTGAGGAACAGCCCAGGCACAGAGTTCAAGCACCACAAACAACAACAAAATCTATGAAATGGCAGTGGTGGTTTTAAGCTAAGCAAAAATAGAGTAGAAAGTGGTAAAAATACATATTTGTGTGTAAGCAAAATAGCCAGACTTATGCATTAGAACAGGATAGCAACTTGAAAAAAAATTTTGTTTTCCATCTCACTAGGTCCTGTCTCTTAATTTATTCAAGTAAGTAAAATGCTGGGTTTTATAATCGTTGCTCTGAATATTAGAAAATCATAATGTCTCTCATTAATCAACAAAGACCAGGAACTGGGGCTTCGTTCAAATGGCAGAGTATCAGGCAAGAGAAGAAAAAATTGAAGTAAGAACTTGAAGTTCTTGATCCAGAACCTGCATAGTAACAGAGCAGCAGCCTGGTGATGGTACCTCACACCTATAATCTTAGCTACTCAGGAGGCTAAGATCTGAGAATCAAAGTTTAAAGCCAGCCAAAGTACCCAGTTAACTGCCAGAAAAACCAGAAGTGGCACTGTGGCTCACAGATTAAAGCACTAGCCTTGAGCTGAAGAGCTCAGGGACAGTGCCCAGGCCCAGAGTTCAAGCCCCACAATTGACAAAAATCAAACAAGCAAACAAAACTCACAAAGAAGCCTGCAGACCACAGTGGTTCTGCTGAGTCTCTTCTCTATGGGGATCAGGAAACATTTCACTTTTTCTGTCTCTTCCCATCTCAACATTCATACTAAAATAAGACTGTGTTGAAAATTTCAATTTATAAAAATGTTTTTCATGAAGCACCCTGAAATATTCATCGCTTATATCTCAATTGAAGACAGTTGATTTGGGGCTGAATTGGTACAGTGCTAGCCTTGAGCAGAAAAGGTCAGGGATAGAGCTGAAGCACTCAGTTGAAGACCCAGTGCCAACACACAAAAGAAATTATGCACTTTATACATATTTTCTAATTTCTTAATGAATTTTTCAGTCTGTATAAATATAGGGTACATTCCTTGTTACTTAAGTAAGATTGCTCTTTTTTTTTCTTTTTGCCAGTCCTACGGCTTGGACTCAGGGCCTAGACATTTTCATTGGACTCGCTTGCCCAAGGTGAGTGCTCTGCCTCTTGAGACACAGCGCCACTTCTAGCTTTTATTCTGAGTATGCGGTACCGGTGAATAGAACCTAGGTCTTCATGCATTCTAGGTGAGCACTCTACCATTAGGCTACATTCCCAGGCAGCGAGATTCCTCTTACAGTCATTGTATGTTCACAGAGTTTGATCTCCCACACTGTAGGGCCCTGGTTGGCTTTGACCTGTGATCCTAAACCCTGAGCATCCTAAGTAGCTGAAATTAAGTTGTGAGCCAGCATGATGACTTCCATTCTTTTTTCTACAAAAATATATGTAGTTATCTAAAATATATCTATAGCTGAAAAAAATGAACCTCTCCCAAACAAATCTTCAAAGAAACAACCATCCTATTAAAAGGTGGGCTAAAGACTTAAAAGAGTATTCTCTGAAGAAAAAATTAAAATGGGCTTTAGACACATGAAGAAATGTTCCATATCTCTAGCAATAAGGGAAATGAAAATCAAAACAACTTTGAGATTCCTCCTGACTCCAGTCAGAATGGCCATTATCAAAAAATCTAATAAGAGATACTGGTGGGGAAGTGACCAGGGGGATCACACCTACACTGTTGGTGTGAGTGTAAACTCGTTCAACCACTAGGGAAAGCAGTGTGGTGGTTCCTCAAAAGACTGAACATAGAGCTCCCCTATGATCCAGCAAATCCACTACTTGGCATCTACCCAATTGAGCTCCCCTATGATCCAGCAAATCCACTACTTGGCATCTACCCAATTGTCCAGAAAAAAGGACATTCTAAAGCCACTAGCACAATGATGCTCATTGCAGCACTATTTACCATAGCAAAGCTATGAAACCAACCCAGATGCCACTCAGTAGATGACTGAATCAAGAAGATGTGGTACTTATACACAATGGAATGCTATGCTGCCATCAGAAGGAAAGACATCGCCCCATTTGTAAGGAAATGGAAAGACTTGGAAAAATTCATATTAAGTGAAGCAAGCCAGACCCAAAGAAACATAAGCTCAATGGTTTCCCTCATTTGTAACAATTAGTTCACATCTAGGACTCTCCTAGCAGAGGATTACAATAACTCAAAAACCTAGGTATATAAGGTCATATAGGATGAGACTAAATGAAAGGATCTTTAGGATATGGGAAGAAGAGCTATATCTTGTGTCATCGTTGCTCTTAATCTTGTGTGATTTTTGTCCTTAAACTACTATGTTATTTCTCATCTCTTATTTTGCCCTTTGGTTAATGTCAGATTGTTACTGTATCTGATTTTTTCCCTGGCATATTGTATATATGATTATTTGTTTATGTCAAATAGGAAAGGGAAGGGGGGAAACAAGATGATTGGGAAGGGGAGGGGAGAGGGAACTGGGGACAAAAACATGTGGAGTGGAATAAATGTGTGAGAAGTAATGCAGTCCACTACCTGTAAATGTAATCGTAACCCCTCTATACATTACCCTGAAAATAAAAAAGAGACTATAAAAATATCTGTAGAAAATGAGGCTGGATGATGGAAACACCCAGATGCCCTACTACAAAAAATGTGATACATGCACACACACACACACACACACACACACACACACACACACACACACACACACACAATGAAATGATACATAGCCAACCGACAAGATAAAATAATGGCATTCTCGGGGAAGTGGATGAAAAGGAAAAAAATCATATTAAGTGAAGTAAGCCAAACTCAAAGGAACATAGGCCCAAGAGTCTCCCTCATTTGTCAAATTCAGTAGAAACCTTGGGCTCTGCTACCAGAGATTTATAATAGAACAAAATCTAGAGACATCGTGACAAATAGTATGACACTAAATGTAAGGACCACCAAGATAAAGAAACAAAACTCATATAATGAGTGATTGTTGTCCTTTATGAACTATGTGATCTCTTATCTCTTTTGCTATCCCTTGGTTATATCATATTGTTACAATATTTCACCTTGTTTTCTGATATATTTCATATGTGACTAATTGGTTATTTGAAATTGGATAGGGAAGGGGGAAAATGAACATGAGTGGGGGTAGGGGAAGGGAAATGGGGACCATATCATTACATGGGGTATCAAAGTTTGAGAAGTAATGCACCTTCTATCTGGTGAATATAATGTAACCCTTCTATAAATTACAATAAAAATAAATACATAAAAAGAAGATCTGCACAGAAAAAATTAATAATGGCATTTTTGGGGGAGTGGATGAAATTAGAGTGAATCCTGTTGAGTGAGATAAGTCAAAACCAAGGAACAAAAGGTACATGGTATCCTTAATATATAGATATTAGTTTCAAACAGTAGTAGAGCGATGATTGAATAGTTGATACCCAAAGTTCTGGACATAATTTTGGAGATATAAACATAACTACATAGACATAAAAATCTAGGATATACTATACACTCTATAGACATGTGTTTTATTATAGATTAATCTGTATCTATGACATACAATGACTCAGCTTAACTTTTACTATATTCTAAAATCTATGTGCCAGTGATTGTATAGCGATTCCCTTCTTGAATACTTGTTGGTTAAACATGATATTTGAAATATGATGTAAATTTCAATGTTAATAAATTTTTTTAAAAAAGAGGCTAGAGGTAAATACCACTAATGTACTTGCTCTAAGCGGTACAGAAATTTTCCTAATGAATCAAGGGGTTTTATTACATCTTTATGCAATTATTTTAGTTCTGAATGTTCTACACTCAATGATACTTCTGGAAAGATGATATAGCTGACTGTGTAGATGGTATGAAGACATACTGGCCTAAACGTAGAATAAAGCATTGGTAAGTGGCTGTTAGCTGTCAAGATTCTACTGGAATATGTGGAATGAATTTATTAAGCACAATGCAGGCTCTTAGTCAGATCAGGATCAGGATTATGTGGTTCCATGAGGTGAATGAGGAAAGATCAGAAAAATCTACTAAGATATCCAGATATACTTTTGAAACTAAGGTATCTGGACTCCTTTTTTTTCTTTCTTGGTGGGGAGGTTGAACTTTTGACCTGTGCAAGGTCTCTTAGTTCTTTTTCCTCAAGGCTAATGCTGTACCAGTTTTAGCCACAACTCCACTTAGTTTTTGGGTGGATAAGTGGAGAGTAGAATCTTACGGTTTTTTTTTGTTTTCGTTTTTTTGCTTGCAAAGGGTTTGATTCACTTTCTCCCTGGCTAGTAGAATGACAATTATGACCCTCCAGCGCCTGGCTAGTGATTTTTTGAAAATTGGACTTTCTTCCAAATCACGTAACTGGTTCCTAGCAAAGTTTTGAAGCCTGACTTAAATGTGACAGATTTTTGTCACTTGGAGACACTCTGTGCTGAACATTAGAAATCTACCAGCTGAGTCACAGTGGCACTTCCAGTTTTTTGTTTATGTGGTGCTAAGGAATGGAATCCAGGTTTTCATACATGCTAGGCAAGCTTCATTTTCAGCCCAAGGTTTTATGTTTTGTTTTTTCAGTGTTGTTGATTCTAAGGTACTGTATGATGTTCTTTCATTTTCTTTGCTTTTTACCTCTTTTCTTCTTTTTCCCTTTAGTTTTATTCTCTGTAGTCACTGTGTTGAATTCGGGTACCCTGTGTCTTGTACATAGGTTTATGTGATTTGGAATGGAGAGGGTATAATAAAATGGTAAAAAAAAAAACAAAGGAAAAAGGGTGAGCCAATTGAACAGTGATACTTGGAAGACACTAAACGGAAATGAACTGAACAATCTGGGTGGAGAGGGGGCTGAGGGTAGGAAAACAGAGAAAAATGAGGGAGGGGATAACAATTTTCTTAAGAAATGTGTTCATTACTTATGTAACCGTATGCCAACTATATATTGACTTAACAAAAAAATTTAACTTAAAAAATAATTTAGCTGTGTATGGTGGCTCACACTTGTAAATTTAGCTACTCAAGAGGCTGGGATCCAATGATAGCAGTTCAAAGTCAGCCTGGGCACTGAAGTCCATGTGACTCTTATCTCCAATTAACCACCAGAAACCCAGAAGTGGCCCTATGGCTCAAGGGATAGGGCAGTAGTCTTGAGCTGAAAAGCTCAGTGACAAGACCCAGGTGCAGAATTGCAGTCCCATGACTTGAATGATGAATGATACTAGCCAGGCTCTGTGCGCTCACACTTGGAATCCTATCTACACAGAATCAGGTTTGAATCCAGCCCAAACAAATTGCATGATATTCTGATTTACAGTTCATTACCAAAAATCTGGAGGTAGAGCTGTGGATCAAGTGGTAGAACACTAGCCTGAAGCAAAAAAAAAAAAAAAAAAAAAAAAACATTTAAGGACAGTTCCCAGGCCCTGGGTTCAAGTCCCAAGACTTGCATAAAACAAACAAAATGTGACGCTGAGTAGTCCATCATTTGGTGTTATAGTTCAATATTCTTGATATGCGTCTTAGAAATTAAGTCCCTAGCAAATACTCTCCCCTGAAATTCTGCTTCATAGCCGATTCATAGAATTTCAGCATCATTACTATCACCTTCCCGTTAGCATAGCAGTCTACTACTGAAAATTTGAACAAAACTTTTCAGTAATCCTAATTAATCTGTGTATCATCTGCACACACATCAAATCAGCAGCAGCTATGATCTACTATTATCTAAATGTATTTAATCCCTTCTTGAGTTAATGAGCCTTAAAAAGTAAAACATATGAAATAGTTATGAAACTAACAGTCACCATTCTTCTACCTAATATTGTAATATAAGTTTATAAATGCAAGGACTATTCTGAAGTGTGCAGAAGATAGCTTCGAATTATAATATTCTCATGAAGTATAGTTTTTAAGAAACATGTTGCTTGCTTTGGGAAAGCAAAGGCAAGGAAAAATGATATAAGTAAGTTCCCTCTTTATCAGAAGGAAAATACTATTGGGTTTAGATCAACTTTCATTCACTCCGTGCTGATGAAACAAATATTTGCAATTCCTGAGGCCAATCACTTCATTGTGATGCACAATCAGCGAGCTTAGATCAATCATCCAAAAAAGGAAAGGAACAAATGAGAAGCAATTAAGGTTTCCAAAATGAACCAGGTGGTGGTGGCAGCTCACACTTGTAATTCTATCTACTCAAGGCCTGAAATCCAAGGATCTGGACTAAGTCTGTCTGTTATGAAAATATTCCTGTCTGAAACATCATCTCTTATCACAGCCCAGCTGATACACTCTGCCCAACAGGTTCCAAACACCAAAGTCCATCTCCTATCTGAAATACTAGCAAACGTACTCACACATTATTTCCTCTTTGGGAGACAGTTGAATTCAGAATGGAGGTGTGTGAAGTCACAGAATGGAGGTTTGTGAAGTCATAGAATGGAGGTGTGTGATGTCACTGAATGCAGGTGTGAAGTCAGAACAGAGGTGTGCGAAGTCATAGAATGGAGGAGTGTGAAGTGAGAATGGAGCTGTGTGAAGTCATAGAATTGAAGTGTGTGAAGTCAGAATGGAGGTGTGTGAACTCATAGAATGGAGGTGTATGAAGTCACAATGGAGGTGTGTGAAGTCACAGAATGGATGTGTGTGAACTCAGAAAGGAGGTGTGTAAAGTCAGATAATGGAGGTGTGTGAAGTCACAATGCAGGTTTGTGAACTCATAGAATGGAGGTGTGTGACGTAACAATGTAGGTTTCTGAAGTCACAGAATGGAGGTGTGTGATGTCATAGAATGGAGGTGTGTGAAGTCATAGAATGGAAGTGTGTGAATTCACAGAATAGAGGTGTGTGAAGTCATAGAATGGAGATGTGTGAAGTCACAGAATGGAGGTGTGTGAAATCGTGGAATGGAGGTGTGTGAAGTCACAGTATGGAGGTGTGTGAAGTCATAGAATGGAGATGTGTGAAGTCACAGAATGGAGGTGTGTGAAATCATGGAATTGAGGTGTGTGAAGTCAGAGAATCGAGGTGTGTGAAGTCACAGAATGGAGGTGTGTGAACTCACAATGGAGGTGAGTGAAGTCACAGAATGGAGGTGTGTGAAGTAATAGAATGGAAACGTGTGAAGTCATAGAATGTAGGTGTGTGATGTCAGAATGGAGGTGTGTGAAGTCACAGATTGGAGGTATGTGACGTCATAAATGTTGGTGTGTGAAGTCAGAGAATGGAGGTGTGAAGTCATAGAATGGAGGTGTGTGAGGTCTTAGAATGGAGGTGTGTGAAGTCACAGAATGCAGGTGTGTGAAGTCACAGAATGGAGTTGTGTGAAGTCACAATGGAGGTGTGTGAAGTCATAGAATGGAGGTGTGTGAAATCAAAGAATGGAGGTTTCTTAAGTCATAGAATGGATTGTGTGTGAAATCATAGAATGGAGGTGTGTGAAGTCACAGAATTGTGGTGTGTAAAGTCACAGAGTGGAGGTGTGTGAAGTCACAGAATGGAGTTGTGTGTGAAGTCATAGAATGGAGGTGTGTGAAGTCACAGTTTGCAGGTGTGTGACGTCAGAATGGAGGTGTGTGAAGTCACAGGATGGAGGTATGTGACGTCATAAATGTTGGTGTGTGAAGTCATAGAATGGAGGTGTGAAGTCATACAATGGAGGTGTGTGAAGTCATAGAATGCAGGTTTGTGACGTCACAGATTGACGTGTGTGAAGTCAGAATGGAGGTGTGTGAAGTCAGAATGGAGATGTGTAAAGTCATAGAATGGAGGTGTGTGAAGTCACAATGCAGGTGTGTGAACTCAGAGAATGGAGGTGTGTGAAATCAAAGAATGGAGGTGTGTAAAGTCATAGAATGTAGGTGTGTAAAGTCAAAAAATGGAGGTGTGTGAAGTCATAGAATGGAGGTGTTTGAATCACAGAATGGAGGTGTGTGAAGTCATAGAATGGAGGTGTGTGAAGTCATAGAATGGAGGTGTGTGAAATCATATATTGGAGGTGTGTGAAATCAAAGAATGGCGGTATGTGAAGTCACAGAATGGAGGGGTGTGAAGTCAGAATAGAGGTGTGCGAAGTCATAGAATGGAGGTGTGTGAAGTCAGAATGGAGTTGTGTGAACTCATAGAATGGAGGTGTGTGAAGTCACAATGGAGATGTGTGAAGTCATAGAATGGTGGTTTGTGAAGTCACAGAATGAAGGTGTGTGAAGTCATAGAATGGAGGTGTGTGAAGTCAGATTGGAGGTATGTGAAGTCACAGAATGGAGGTATGTCAACTCAGAAAGGAGGTATGTGAAGTCACAGAATGGAGGTGTGGGAAATCATAGAATAGAGGTGTGTGAAGTCACAGAATTGAGGTGTATGAAGTCAGAATGGAGGTTTGTGTATTCAGAATGGAGGTGTGTGAAGTCAGAGACTGGAGGAGTGTGAAGTCACAATGCAGGTGTTTGAACTGATAGAACGTAGGTGTGTGAAGTCACAATGGAGGTGTGTGAAGTCATAGAATGGAGGTGTGTGAAGTCATAGAATGGAGGTGGGTGAAGTCAAAAAATGGAGGTGTGAGAAGTCATATAATGGAGGTGTGTGAAGTCACAGAATGGAGGTGTGTGAACTCAGAATGGAGGTGTGTGAAGTCAAAGAATGGAGGTGTGTGAAGACATAGAATGGAATTGTGTGTAGTCACAGAGTGTAGGTGTGTAAAGTCACAGGGTGGAGGTGTGTGAAGTCTCAGAATGGAGGTATGTGAAGTCATAGAATGTTGGTTTTTGAAGAAAAAGAATGGAGGTGTGTGAAGTCATAGAATGGAGGTGTGTGAAATCAGATTGGAGGTGTGTGAAGTAACAGAATGGAGTTGTGTCAACTCAGAAAGGAGGTGTGTGAAGTCATAGAATGGAGGTGTGTGAAGTCATAGAATGCAGGTGTGTGAAATCATGAATGGAGGTGTGGTAACCCACAGAAATGAGGTGTTTGAAGTCAAAATGGAAATGTGTGATGTCAGAATGGAGGTGTGTGAAGTCATAGAATGGAGGTGTGTGAAGTCATAGAATGGAGGTGTGTGAAGTCATAGAATGGAGGTGTGTGAACTCATAGAATGGAGGAGTGTGAAGTCATAGAATGGAGGTGTGTGAAGTCACAGATATAGGTGTGTGAAGTCATAGGACAGAGGTGTGTGAAGTCACAGAATGGAGGTGTGTGAAGTCACAGAATGGAGGTGTGTGAACTTAGAATGTAGGTGTGTGAATTCACAGAAGGGAGTTGTGTGAAGTCATAGAGTACATGTTTCTGAAGTAAGAAAGAAGGTGTGTGAAGTCATAGAATGGAGGTGTGTGAAGTCAAAATGCAGGTGTGTGAAGTCAAACAATGGAGGTGGGTTAAGTCACAGAATGGAGGTGTGTGAAGTCACAGAATGGAAGTGTGTGAAGTCAACATGGAGGTGTGTGAAGTCAGAGAATGGAGTTGTGTGAAGTCAGAGAATGGAAGTGTGTGAAATCATAGAATGGAGGTGTGTCAAGTCAGAATGGAGATGTGTGAAGGCACAGAATGGAGTTGTGTGAAGTCATACAATGTTGGTGTGTGAAGTCATACAATGGAGGTGTATGAAGTCATAGAATGGAGGTGTGTGAAGTCACAATGCAGGTGTGTGAACTGATAGAACGTAGGTGTGTGAAGTCACAATGTAGGTGTCTGAAGTCATAGAATGGAGGTGTGTGAGGTCATAGAATGGAGGTTTGTGAAGTCACAAAATGGAGGTATGTGATGTCATATAGTGGAGGTGTGTGAAGTCATAGAATGGAGATGTGTGAACTCAGAATGGAGGTGTGTGAAGTCACAGAATGGAGGTGTGTGAAGTCACAGAATGGAGGTGTGTGAAATCGTAGAATGGAGGTGTGTGAAGTCACAGAATCGAGGTGTGTGAAGTCAGAGAATGGAAGTGTGAGAAGTCACAGAATGGAGGTGTGTGAACTCACAATGGAGGTGAGTGAAGTCACAGAATGGAGGTGTGTGAAATCATAGAATGGAAGTGTGCGAAGTCATAGATGGAGGTGTGTGATGTCAGAATGGAGGTGTGTGAAGTCATAAATGTTAGTGTGTGAAGTCATAGAATGGAGGTTTGAAGTCATAGAATGGAGGTGTGTGAAGTCATAGAATGGAGGTGTGTGAAGTCACAGAAGGCAGGTGTGTGAAGTCACAGAATAGAGTTGTGTGAAGTCACAATGGAGGTGTGTGAATTCATAGAATGGAGGTGTGTGATGTCAAAGAATGGAGGTGTGTGAAGTCATAGAATGGAGGTATTTGAAATCACAGAATGGAGTTGTGTGTAGTCACAGAGTGTAGGTGTGTAAAGTCACAGAGTGGAGGTGTGTGAAGTCTCAGAATGGAGGTGTGTGAAGTCATAGAATGGAGGTGTTTGAAGTCATAGAATGTTGGTTTTTGAAGACACAGATTGGAGGTGTGTGAAATCATAGACTGGACGTGTGTGAAATCAAAGAAAGGAGGTGTGTGAAGTCATAGAATGGAGGTGTGTGAAGTCATAGAATGGAGGTGTTTGAAGTCATAGAATTTTGTTTTCTGAAGTCACAGAATGGAGGTGTGTGAAGTCATAGAATGGAAGTGTGTGAAGTCAGATTGGAGGTGTGTGAAGTAACAGGATGGAGGTGTGTCAACTCAGAAAGGAGGTGTGTGAAGTCACAGAATGGAGATGTGTGAAGTCATAGAATGGAGGTGTGTGAAGTCACAGAAATGAGGTGTTTGAAGTCAAAATGGAAGTGTGTGAAGTCAGAATGGAGGTGTGTGAAGTCATAGAATGGAGGTGTGTGAAGTCTCAGAATGGAGGTGTGTGAACTCATACAATGGAGAAGGGTGCAGTCATGGAATGGACGTGTGTGAAGTCACAGATGGAAGTGTGTGAAGTCATAGAATGGAGGTGTGTGAAGTTACAGAATGGAGGTGTGTGAACTCACAGAATGGAGGTTTGTGAACTCAGAATGGAGGTGTGTGAATTCACTGAAGGGAGGTTTGTGAAGTCATAGAATGGGTGTTTCTGAAGTAAGAATGAAGGTGTGTGAAGCCATAAAATGGAGGTGTGTGGACTCAGAATGGAGGTGTGTGAAGTCATAGAATGGAGGTGTGTGAAGTCAAAGAATGGAGGTGTGTGAAGTCACAGAATGGAGGTGTGTGAAGTCACAGAATGGAGGTGTGTGAAGTAACAATGTAGGTTTCTGAAGTCATAGAATGGAGGTGTGTGAAGTCATAGAATGGAGGTGTGTGAATTCACAGAAGGGAGGTTTGTGAAGTCATAGAATGGAGATTTCTGCAGTAAGAATGAAGGTGTGTGAAGACATAGAATGGAGGTGTGTGTAGTCAAAATGGAGGTGTGTGAAGGCAAACAATGGAGGTGTGTGAAGTCACAGAATGGAGGTGTGTGAAGTAACAATGTAGGTTTCTGAAGTCATAGAATGGAGGTGTGTGAAGTCATAGAATGGAGGTGTGTGAAGTCACAGAATGGAGGCGTGTGATGTCATAGAATGGAGGTGTGTGAAGTCACAGAATGGAGGGGTGTGAAGGCATATAGTGGAGGTGTGTGAAGTCATAGAATGGAGGTGTGTGAAGTCATAGAATGGAGGGGTGTGAAGTCACAGAATGGAGGTGTGTGAAGTCACAATATGGAGGGGTCTGAACTCAGATTTGAGGTGTGTGAGGTCACAGAATGGAGGTGTGTGAAGTCATATAACGAGGTATGTGAAGTCACAGAATGGAGGTGTGTGAAGTAACAATGTAGGTTTCTGAAGTCATAGAATGAAGGTGTGTGAAGTCATAGAATGGAGGTGTGTGAAGTCACCGAATGGAGGCGTGTGATGTCATTGAATGGAGGTGTGTGAAGTCACAGAATGGAGGGTTGTGAAGGCATAAAGTGGAGGTGTGTGAAGTCATAGAATGGAGGTGTGTGAAGTCTTAGAATGGAGGTGTGTGAAGGCACAGAATGGAGGTGTGTGAAGTCACAGTATTGAGGTGTATGAACTCAGATTTAAGGTGTGTGAAGGCACAGAATGGAGGTGTGTGAAGTCACAGAATGGAAGTGTGTGAAGTCAAAATGGAGGTGAGTGAAGTCAGAGAATGGAGGTGTGTGAAGTCAAATCATGGAAGTGTGTGAAGTCAAAATTGTGGTGTGTGAAGTCACAAATGCAGGTGTGTGAAGTCACAGAATGGAGGTGTGTGAAGTCAAAATGGAGGTGTGTGAAGTCAAAGAATGGATGTGTTTGAAGTCATAGAATGGAGGTGTATGAAGTCATGGAATGGAGGTTTGTGAAGTCAAACATTGGAAGTGTGTAAAGTTACAGAATGGAAGTGTGTGAAGTCATAGAATGGAGGTGTGTGAAGTCAGAGAATGTAGGTGTGTGAAGTCAGAATGCAGGTGTGTGAAGTCATTGAATGGAGATGTGTGAAGTCATAGAATGGAGGTGTGTGAGGTCATAGATTGGAAGTGTGTGATGTCATAGAATGGAGGTGTGTGAAGTCATAGATTGAAGGTGTGTGGAAGTCATAGTATGTAGGTGTGTGAAGTCACAGAAAGGAGGTGTGTGAAGTCACTGAATGGAGTTGTGTGAAGTCACAATGGAGGGGTGTGAAGTCATAGAATGGAGGTGTGTGAAATCAAAGAATGGAGGTTTTTTTAAGTCATAGAATGGATTGTGTGTGAAATCATAGAATGGAGGTGTGTGAAGTCACAGAATTGAGGAGTGTAAAGTCACAGAGTGGAGGTGTGTGAAGTCACAGAATTGAGTTGTGTGTGAAGTCATAGAATGGAGGTGTGTGAAGTCACAGAAGGCAGGTGTGTGAAGTCACAGAATACAATTGTGTGAAGTCATGGAATGGAGGTGTGTGAAGTCAGAATGCAGGTGTGTGAAGTCATAGAATGGAGGTGTGTGAAGTCACAGAAGGCAGGTGTGTGAAGTCACAGAATACAATTGTGTGAAGTCATGGAATGGAGGTGTGTGAAGTCAGAATTCAGGTGTGTGAAGTCATAGAATGGAGGTGTGTGAAGACATAGAATGGAGGTTTGTGAAGTCATAGATTGGAAGTGTGTGAAGTCATAGAATGGAGGTGTGTGAAGTCATAGAATGGAGGTGTGTGAAGTCACCGAATGGAGGTGTGTGATGTCATAGAATGGAGGTGTGTGAAGTCACAGAATGGAGGTGTGTAAAGGCATAGAATGGAGGTGTGTGAAGTCATAGAATGGAGGTGTGTGAAGTCATAGAATGGGGGTGTGTGAAGTCACAGAATGGAGGTGTGTGAAGTCACACTATGGAGGGGTGTGAAGTCAGATTTGAGGTGTGTGAGGTCACAGAATGGAGGTGTGTGAAGTCATATAACGAGGTTTGTGAAGTCACAGAATGGAGGTGTGTGAAGACACAGAATGGGGGTGTGTGAACTCAGAGTGGAGGTGTGTGAAGGCACAGAATGGAGGTGTGTGAAGTCAAAATTGTGATGTGTGAAGTCACAAATGGAGGTGTGTGAAGTCACAGAGAGGAGGTGTGTGAAATCAAAATGGAATTTTGTGAAGTCAAAGAACGGAGTTGTGTGAACTCATAGAATGGATGTGTATGAAGTCATGGAAGGGAGGTTTGTGAAGTCAAACATTGGAAGTGTGTGAAGTTACAGAATGGAGGTGTGTGAATTCATAGAAGGGAGATGTGTGAAGTCATAGATTGGAGGTGTGTGAAGTCAGAATGGAGATGTGTGAAGTCAGAGAAATGAGGTGTGAAGTCATAGAATGGAGGTGTGTGAAGTCAGAATGCAGATGTGTGAAGTCATAGAATGGATGTGTGTGAAGTCATAGAATGGAGGTGTGTCTAGTCACAGAATAGAAGTGTGTGAAGTCATAGAATGGAGGTGTGTGAAGTCATAGAATGGAGGTGTGTGAAGTCGTAGAATGGAGGTGTGTGAAGTCATAGATTGGAGGTGTGTGAAATCACAGGATGGAGGTGTGTGAAGACACAGAATGGAGGTGTGGGAAATCATAGAATGGAGGTGTGTGAAGTCACAGAATTGAGGTGTGTGAAGTCAGAATGGAGGTGTGTGAATTCAGAATGGAGGTGTGTGAAGTCATAGAATGGAGGTGTGTGAAGTCACAATGCAGGTGTGTGAAATGATAGAACGTAGGTGTGTGAAGTCACAATGTAGGTGTGTGAAGTCATAGAATGGAGGTGTGTGAAGTCATAGAATGGAGGTGTGAGAAGTCACAAAATGGATGTTTGTGAAGTCAAAATGGAGGTGTGTGAAGTCAAAGAATAGACGTGTGTGAAGTCACAATTGTGGTGTGTGAAGTCACAAATGCAGGTGTGTGAAGTCACAGAATGGAGGTGTGTGAAGTCAAAATGGAGGTGTGTGAGGTCAAAGAATGGATGTGTGTGAAGTCATAGAATGGAGGTGTATGAAGTCATAGAATGGAGGTTTGTGAAGTCATAGATTGGAAGTGTGTGAAGTCATAGCATGGAGGTTGTGAAGTCATAGATTGAAGGTGTGTTGAAGTCATAGTATGGAGGTGTGTGAAGTCACAGAAAGGAGGTGTGTGAATTCACAGAATGGAGTTGTATGAAGTCACAATGGAGGAGTGTGAAGTCATAGAATGGAGGTGTGTGAAATCAGAGAATGGAGGTTTGTGAAGTCATAGAATGGAATGTGTGTGAAATCACGGAATGGAGGTGTGTGAAGTCACAGAATGGAGGTGTGTAAAGTCACAGAGTGGAGGTGTGTGAAGTCACAGAATGGAGGTGTGTGAAGTCATAGAATGGAGGTGTGTGAAGTCACAGAATGCAGTTGTGTGAAGTTAGAATAGAGGTGAGTGAAGTCATAGAATGGAGGTGTGTGTAGTCAGAATGGAGCTGTGTGAAGTCATAGAATGGAAGTGTGTGAAGTCAGAATGGAGGTGTGTGAACTCATAGAATGGAGGTGTATAAAGTCACAATGGAGGTGTGTGAAGTCACAGAATGGATGTGTGTGAACTCAGAAAGGAGGTGTGTGAAGTCATAGAATGGAGGTCTGTGAAGTCATAGATTGGAGGTGTGTGAAATCATAGAATGGAGGTGTGTGAAGTCACAGAATTGAGGTGTGTGAAGTCAGAATGGAGGTGTGTGAAGTCATAATGGAGGTGTGTGAAGTCAGAGAATGGAGGTGGGTGAAGTCACAATGCAGGTGTGTGAACTCATAGAATGGAGGTGTTTGAAGTCACAGAATGGAGGTGTGTAAAGGCATAGAATGGAGGTATGTGAAGTCATAGAATGGAGGTGTGTGAAGTCATAGAATGGAGGTGTGTGAAGTCACAGAATGGAGGTGTGTGAAGTCATAGAATGGAGGTGTGTGAAGTCACAGATTGGAGGTGTGTGAAGTCACACTACGGAGGGGTGGGAACTCAGATTTGAGGTGAGTGAGGTCACAGAATGGGGGTGTGTGAAGTCATATAACGAGGTGTGTGAAGTCACAGAATGGAGGTGTGTGAAGACACAGAATGGAAGTGTGTGAACTCAGAGTGGAGGTGTGTGAATTCACAGAATGGAGGTGTGTGAAGTCATAGAATGGAAGTGTGTGAAGTCATAGAATGGAGGTGTGTGAAGTCAGAATGGAGGTGTGTGAAGTCACAAATGGAGGTGTGTTAACTCAGAATGGAGGTGTGTGAGTCACAATATGGAGGTGTGTGAAGTCAAAATTGTGATGTGTGAAGTCACAAATGGAGGTGTGTGAAGGCACAGAGTGGAGGTGTGTGAAATCAAAATGGAATTGTGTGAAGTCAAAGAAAGGAGTTGTGTGAAGTCATAGAATGGATGTGTATGAAGTCATGGAATGGAGGTTTATGAAGTCAAACATTGGAAGTGTGTGAAGTTACAGAATGGAGGTGTGTGAAGTCAGAGAAGGGAGATGTGTGAAGTCATAGATTGGAGGTGTGTGAAGTCAGAATAGAGATGTGTGAAGTCAGAGAATGGAGGTGTGCGAAGTCATAGAATGGAGATGTGTGAAGTCATAGAATGGAGGTGTGTCTAGTCACAGAATGGAAGTGTGTGAAGTCATAGAATGGAGGTGTGTGAAGTCATAGAATGGAGGTGTGTGAAGTCATAGAATTTAGGTATGTGAAGTCATAGAATGGAGGTGTGTGAAATCACAGGATGGAGGTGTGTGAAGACACAGAATGGAGGTGTGTAAAGTCACAGAGTGGAGGTGTGTGAAGTCACAGAATGGAGGTGTGTGAAGTCATAGAATGGAGGTGTGTGATGTCACAGGATGGAGGTGTGTGAAGTCAGAATAGAGGTGTGCGAAGTCATAGAATGGAGGTGTGTGAAGTCATAGAATGGAGGTGTGTGAAATCACAGGATGGAGGTGTGTGAAGACACAGAATGGAGGTGTGTAAAGTCACAGAGTGGAGGTGTGTGAAGTCACAGAATGGAGGTGTGTGAAGTCATAGAATGGAGGTGTGTGAAGTCACAGGATGGAGGTGTGTGAAGTCAGAATAGAGGTGTGCGAAGTCATAGAATGGAGGTGTGTGAAGTCAGAATGGAGGTGTGTGAACTCATTGAATGGATGTGTGTGAAGTCAAAATGGAGGTGTGTGAAGTCATAGAATGGTGGTTTTTGAAGTCACAGAATGGAGGTGTGTGAACTCATAGAATGGAGGTATGTGAGCTCATAGAATGGAGGTGTGTGATGTCATGGAATGGAGGTGTGTGAAGTCAAAGAATGGAGTTGTGTGTAGTCAAACAATGGAGGTGTGTGAAGTCACAGAATGGAGGTGTGTGAATTCAAAGAATGGAAGTGTGTGAAGTCAAAATGGAGGTGTGTGAAGTCAAAGACTGGAGGTGTGTGAAGTCAAAGAATGGAGGTGTGTGAAGTCAAAATTGTGGTGTGTGAAGTCACAAATGGAGGTGTGTGAAGTCACAGAATCGAGGTGTGTGAAGTCAAAATGGAGGTTTGTGAAGTCAAAGAATGGAGGTCTGTGAAGTCATAGAATGGAGGTGTATCAAGTCATGGAATGGAGGTTTGTGAACTCAAACATTGGAAGTGTGTGAAATTACAGAATGGAGGTGTGTGAAGTCATAGAATTGAGGTGTGTGAAGTCATAGAATGGAGGTGTGTCAAGTCACAGAAGGGAGGTGTGTGAAGTCACAGAACAGCGATGTGTGAAGTCACAATGGAGGTGTGTGAAGTCATAGAATGGAGGTGTGTGAAGTCAAAGAATGGAGGTGTGTGAAGTCATAGAATGGAGGTGTGTGAAATCACAGAATGGAGATGAGAGAAGTCACAGAATGGAGGTGTGTAAAGTGACAGAGTTGAGGTGTGTGAAGTCACAGAATGGAGGTGTTTGAAGTCATAGAATGGAGGTGTGTGAAGTCACAGAATGGAGGTGTATGAAGTCAGAATAGAGGTATGCGAAGTTATAAAATGGAGGTGCGTTAATTCAGAATGGACCTGTGGGAATTCATAGAATGGAGGTGTGTGAAGTCAGATTGGAGGTGTGTGAACTCTTAGAATGGAGGTATGTGAAGTCACAATGAAGGTGTGTGAAGTCATAGAATTGTGGTTTTTGAAATCACAGAATGGAGGTGTGTGAAGTCAAAGAATGGAGGTGTGTGAAGTCAATGAATGGAGGTGTGTGAACTCAGAAAGGAGTTGTGTGAAGTCATAGAATGGAGCTGTGTGAAATAATAGAATGGAGGTGTGTGAAATCATAGAATGGAGGTGTATGAAGTCAAAGAGTGGAGGTATGTGAAATCACAGAATGGAGGGGTGTGAAGTCAGAATAGAGGTCTGCGAAGTCATAGAATGGAGGTGTGTGAAGTCAGAATGGAGCTATGTGAACTCATAGAATGGAGGTGTGTGCAGTCACAATGGAGATGTTTGAAGTCATAGAATGGTGGTTTTTGAAGTCACAGAATGGAGTTGTGTGAAGTCATAGAATGGAGGTGTGTGAAGTCAGATTGGAGGTATGTGAAGTCACAGAATGGAGGTGTGTCAACTCAGAAAGGAGGTATGTGAAGTCATAGAATGGAGGTGTGTGAAGTCAAAGAATGGAGGTGTGGGAAATCATAGAATGGAGGTGTGTGAAGTCCCAAAATTGAGGTGTGTGAAGTCAGAATGGAGGTGTGTGAATTAAGAATGGAGGTGTGTGAAGTCATAGAATGGAGGTGTGTGAACTGATAGAACGTAGATGTGTGAAGTCACAATGTAGGTGTGTGAAGTCATAGATTGGAGGTGTGTGAAGTCATAGAATGGAGGTGTGTGAAGTCACAACATGGAGGTGTGTGAAGTCAAAATGGACGTGTGTGAAGTCAAAGAATGGACGTGTGTGAAGTCACAATTGTGTGTGAAGTCACAAATGCAGGTGTGTTAAGTCACAGAATGGAGGTGTGTGAAATCAAAATGGAGGTGTGTGAGGTCAAAGAATGGATGTGTGTGAAGTCATAGAATGGAGGTGTATGAAGTCATGGAATGGAGGTTTGTGATGTCAAATATTGGAAGCGTGTTAAATTACAGAATGGAGGTTTGTGAAGTCATAGAATGGAGGTGTGTGAAGTCATAGATTGGAAGTGTGTGAAGTCATAGAATGGAGGTTGTGAAGTCATAGATTGAAGGTGTGTGGAAGTCATAGTATGGAGGTGTGTGAAGTCACAGAAAGGAGGTGTGTGAATTCTCAGAATGGAGTTGTATGAAGTCACAATGGAGGTGTGTGAAGTCATAGAATGGAGGTGTGTGAAATCAAAGAATGAAGGTTTGTGAAGTCATAGAATGGATTGTGTGTGAAATCACAGAATGGAGGTGTGTGAAGTCACAGAATGGAGGAGTGTGAAGTCAGAATGGAGATGTGTGAAGTCACATAATGGAGGTGTGTGAAGTCATAGAATGTTGGTGTGTGATGTCATAGAATGGAGGTGTATGAAATCATAGAATGGAGGTGTGTGAAGTCAGAATGCAGGTGTGTGAAGTCATAGAATGGAGGTGTTTGAAGTCATAGAATGGAGGTGTGTGAAGTCATAGATTGCAAGTGTGTGAAGTCATAGAATGGAGGTGTGGGAAGTCATAGAATGGAGGTGTTTGAAGTCATAGAATGGAGGTTTGTGAAGTCACCGAAGGGAGGTGTGTGAAGTCACAGAATGGAGGTGTGTGAAGTCACAATGGAGGTTTGTGAAGTCATAGAATGGAGGTGTGTGAAGTCAGAATAGAGGTTTGCGAAGTCATAGCATGAAGGTGTGTGAAGTCAGAATGGAGCTGTGTGAAGTCTTAGAATGGAGGTGTGTGAAGTCAGAATGGAGATGTGTGAAGTCATAGAATGGGGGTTTTTGCAGTCACAGAATGGAGGTGTGTGAAGTCATAGAATGGATTTGTGGGAAGTAAAAATGAAGTTTGTGAACTCATAGAATGAAGGTGTGTGAACTCATAGAATGGAGGTTGTGAAGTCATGGAATGGAGGTGTGTGAAGTCAAAGAATGGAGGTGTGTGAAGTCAAACAATAGAGGTGTGTGAAGTCAAAAAATGGAGGTGTGTGAAGTCACAGAATGGATGTGTGCGAAGTCAAAACGAAGGTGTGTGAAGTCAAAATGGAGGTGTGTGAAGTCATCGAATGGAGGTATGTAAAGTCATGTCATGGAGGTGTGTGAAGTCACAGAATGGAGGTGTGTGAAATTAGAATTGAGGTGTGCTAAGTCGTAGAATGGAGATGTGTGAAGTCAGAATGGAGGTGTATGAACTCATAGAATGGAGGTGTGTGAAGTCAGAATGGAGGTGTGTGAACTCATAGAATGGAGGTATGTGAAGTCACAATGGAGGTGTGTGAAGTCATAAAATGGTGGTATGTGAAGTTACAGAATGGAGGTGTGGAAGTCATAGAATGGAGGTGTGTGAAGTCAGAAATTGAGGTGTGTGAAGTCACAGAATATAGGTGTGTGAATTCAGAATGGAGGTGTGTGAAGTCAATAAATGGAGGTGTGTGAAGTCATGGAATGGAGGTGTGTGAAATCATAGAATGGAGGTGTGCGAAGTCACAGAATGGAGGTGTGTGAAGTCAGAATGGAGGTGTGTGAAGTGATAGAATTGAGGTGTGTAAAGTCAGAATGGAGGTGTGTGAACACATAGAAGGGTGTGTGAAATCACAATGGAGGTGTGTGAAGTCATAGAATAGAGGTGTGTGAAGTCACAGAAGGTGGTGTGTGAAGTCATAGAAAGGAGCTGTGTGAATTCAGAATGGAGGTGTGTGAAGTCACAGAATGGAGGTGTGTGAAGTCATAGAATGGAGGTGTGTGAAGTCACAGAATGGAGTTGTGTGAAGTCACAGAATGGAGGTGTGTGAACTCAGAATGGAGGTGTGTGAATTCACAGAAGGGAGGTTTGTGAAGTCATAGAATGGAGATTTCTGCAGTAAGAATGAAGGTGTGTGAAGACATAGAATGGAGGTGTGTGTAGTCAAAATGGAGGGGTGTGAAGGCAAACAATGGAGGTGTGTGAAATCACAGAATGGAGGTTTGTGAAGTAACAATGTAGGTTTCTGAAGTCATAGAATGGAGGTGTGTGAAGTCATAGAATGGAGGTGTGTGAAGTCACAGAATGGAGGCGTGTGATGTCATAGAATGGAGGTGTGTGAAGTCACAATGGAGGGGTGTGAAGGCATAAAGTGGAGGTGTGTGAAGTCACAGAATGGAGGTGTGTGAAGTCACATTATGGAGGGGTCTGAACTCAGATTTGAGGTGTGTGAGGTCACAGAATGGAGGTGTGTGAAGTCAAATAACGAGGTATGTGAAGTCACAGAATGGAGGTGTGTGAAGTAACAATGTAGGTTTCTGAAGTCATAGAATGGATTTGTGTGAAGTCATAGAATGGAGGGGTGTGAAGGCATAAAGTGGAGGTGTGTGAAGTCACCGAATGGAGGCGTGTGATGTC
Source organism: Megascapheus bottae (assembly GCA_024803745.1). Classification (NCBI taxonomy): domain Eukaryota; kingdom Metazoa; phylum Chordata; class Mammalia; order Rodentia; family Geomyidae; genus Megascapheus; species Megascapheus bottae. Next base: position 3,174,060 of record JANJXV010000052.1, on the reverse strand, counting down.
ATAGAATGGAGGTGTGTGAAGTCACAGAATGGAGGGGTGTGAAGGCATAAAGTGGAGGTGTGTGAAGTCATAGAATGGAGGTGTGTGAAGACATAGAATGGAGGTGTGTGAAGTCACAGAATGGAGGTGTGTGAAGTCACAGTATGGAGGTGTGTGAACTCAGATTTAAGGTGTGTGAAGGCACAGAATGGAGGGGTGTGAATTCAAAGAATGGAGGTATGTGAAGTCACAGAATGGAGGGGTGTGAAGTCAGAATAGTGGTTTGCGAAGTCATAGAATGGAGGTGTGTGAAGTCAGAATGGAGCTGCGTGAACTCATAGAATGGAGGTGTGTGAAGTCACAATGTTGATGTGCGAAGTCATAGAATGGTGGTTTTTGAAGTCTCAGAATGGAGGTGTGTGAAGTCATAGAATGGAGGTGTGTGAAGTCAGATTGGAGGTATGTGAAGTCACAGAATGGAGGTGTGTCAACTCAGAAATGCGGTATGTGAAGTCATAGAATGGAGGTGTGTGAAGTCACAGAATTGAGGTGTGTGAAGTCAGAAATGAGGTGTGTGAAGTCATAGAATGGAGGTGTGTGAAATCACAGAATGGAGGTGTGTGTAGTCACAGAGTGGAGGTGTGTAAAGTCACAGAGTGGAGGTGTGTGAAGTCTCAGAATGGAGGTGTGTGAAGTCATAGAATGGAGACGTTTGAAGTCATAGAATGTTGGTTTTTGAAGTCAGAGAATGGATGTGTGTGAAGTCATAGAATGGAGGTGTGTGAGGTCAGATTGGAGGTGTGTGAAGTCACAGAATGGAAGTGTGTCAACTCAGAAAGGAGGTGTGTGAAGTCATAGAATGGAGGTGTGTGAAGTCATAGAATGGAGGTGTGTGAATTCGTAGAATGGAGGTGTGTGAAGTCACAGAAATGAGGTGTTTGAAGTCAAAATGGAAGTGTGTGAAGTCAGAATGGAGGTGTGTGAAGTCATAGAATGGAGGTGTGTGAAGTCATAGAATGGAGGTGTGTGAAGTCACAGAATGGAGGTGTGTGAACCCAGAATGGAGGTGAGTGAATTCACAGAAGGGAGGTTTGTGAAGTCATAGAATGGATTGTGTGTGAAATCACAGAATGGAGGTGTGTGAAGTCACAGAATGGAGGTGTGTAAAGTCACAGAGTGGAGGTGTGTGAAGTCACAGAATGGAGGTTTGTGAAGTCATAGAATGGAGGTGTGTGAAGTCAGAGAATGCAGGTGTGAAGTCAGAACAGAGGTGTGCGAAGTCATAGAATGGAGGAGTGTGAAGTGAGAATGGAGCTGTGTGAAGTCATAGAATTGAAGTGTGTGAAGTCAAAATGGAGGTGTGAGAACTCATAGAATGGAGGTGTATGAAGTCACAATGGAGGTGTGTGAAGTCACAGAATGGATGTGTGTGAACTCAGAAAGGAGGTGTGTAAAGTCAGATAATGGAGGTGTGTGAAGTCACAATGCAGGTGTGTGAACTCATAGAATGGAGGTGTGTGAAGTAACAATGTAGGTTTCTGAAGTCATAGAATGGAGGTGTGTGAAGTTATAGAATGGAGGTGTGTGAAGTCACAGAATGGAGGTGTGTGATGTAATAGAATGGAGGTGTGTGAAGTCACAGAATGGAGGTGTGTGAAGGCATAGAATGGAGGTGTGTGAAGTCATAGAATGGAGGTGTGTGAAGTCACAGAATAGAGGTGTGTGAAGTCATAGAATGTAGATGTGTGAAGTCACAGAATGGAGGTGTGTGAAATAGTGGAATGGAGGTGTGTGAAGTCAGAGAATCGAGGTGTGTGAAGTCACAGAATGGAGGTGTGTGAAGTCACAGAATGGAGGTGTGTGAACTCACAATGGAGGTGAGTGAAGTCACAGAATGGAGGTGTGTGAGGTAATAGAATGGAAGTGTGTGAAGTCATAGAATGTAGGTGTGTGATGTCAGAATGAAGGTGTGTGAAGTCACAGAATGGAGGTATGTGACGTCATAAATGTTGGTGTGTGAAGTCAGAGAATGGAGGTGTGAAGTCATAGAATGGAGGTGTGTGAAGTCTTAGAATGGAGGTGTGTGAAGTCACAGTAGGCAGGTGTGCGAAGTCACAGAATGGAGTTGTGTGAAGTCACAATGGAGGTGTGTGAAGTCATAGAATGGAGGTGTGTGAAATCAAAGAATGGAGGTTTGTTAAGTCATAGAATGGATTGTGTGTGAAATCATAGAATGGAGGTGTGTGAAGTCACAGAATTGAGGTGTGTAAAGTCACAGAGTGGAGGTGTGTGAAGTCACAGAATGGAGTTGTGTGTGAAGTCATAGAATGGAGGTGTGTGAAGTCACAGATTGCAGGTGTGTGTTGTCAGAATGGAGGTGTGTGAAGTCACAGGATGGAGGTATGTGACGTCATAAATGTTGTTGTGTGAAGTCATAGAATGGAGGTGTGAAGTCATAGAATGGAGTTGTGCGAAGTCATAGAATGGAGGTGTGTGAAGTCACAGAAGGCAGGTGTGTTAAGTCACAGAATACAGTTGTGTGAAGTCATGGCATGGAGGTGTTTGAAGTCAGAATGCAGGTGTGTGAAGTCATAGAATGGAGGTGTGTGAAGTCATAGAATGGAGGTGTGTGAAGTCATACATTGGAATTGTGTGAAGTCATAGAATGGAGGTGCGTGAAGTCATAGATTGAAGGTGTGTGGAGGTCATAGTATGGAGGTGTGTGAAGTCACAGAAAGAATGTGTATGAAGTCACAGAATGGAGGTATGTGAAGTCAAAATGGAGGTGTGTGAAGTCAAAGAATGGAGGTGTGTGAAGTCATAGAATGGAGGTGTATGAAGTCATGGAATGGAGGTTTATGAAGTCAAATATTGGAAGTGTGTGAAGTTACAGAATGGAGGTGTGTGAAGTCATAGAATGGAGGTGTGTGAAGTCATAGAATGGAGGTGTGTGAAGTCATAGAATGGAGGTGTGTGAAGTCATAGAATGGAGGTGTGGGAAGTCACAGAATGGAGGTGTGTGTACTCAGAATGGAGGTGTGTTAATTCACAGAAGGGAGGTTTGTGAAGTCATAGAATGGAGATTTCTGCAGTAAGAATGAAGGTGTGTGAAGACATAGAATGGAGGTGTGTGTAGTCAAAATGAAGGTGTGTGAAGGCATAAAGTGGAGGTGTGTGAAATCATAGAATGGAGGTGTGTGAAGTCATAGAATGTAGGTGTGTGAAGTAACAGAATGGAGGTGTGTGAAGTCACAGTATGGAGGTGTGTGATGTCAGAATGGAGGTGTGTGAAGTCACAGGATGGAGGTATGTGACGTCATAAATGTTGGTGTGTGAAGTCATAGAATGGAGGTGTGAAGTCATAGAATGGAGGTGTGCGAAGTCATAGAATGGAGGTGTGTGAAGTCACAGAAGGCAGGTGTGTTAAGTCACAGAATACAGTTGTGTGAAGTCATGTCATGGAGGTGTTTGAATTCAGAATGCAGGTGTGTGAAGTCATAGAATGGAGGTGTGTGAAGTCATAGAATGGAGGTGTGTGAAGTCATACATTGGAATTGTGTGAAGTCATAGAATGGAGGTGCGTGAAGTCATAGATTGAAGGTGTGTGGAGGTCATAGTATGGAGGTGTGTGAAGTCACAGAAAGGATGTGTATGAAGTCACAGAATGGAGGTATGTGAAGTCAAAATGGAGGTGTGTGAAGTCAAAGAATGGAGGTGTGTGAAGTCATAGAATGGAGGTGTATGAAGTCATGGAATGGAGGTTTGTGAAGTCAAACATTGGAAGTGTGTGAAGTTACAGAATGGAGGTGTGTGAAGTCATAGAATGGCGGTGTGTGAAGTCATAGAATGGAGGAGTGTGAAGTCAGAATGGAGATGTGTGAAGTCACATAATGGAGGTGTGTGAAGTCATAGTATGTTGGTGTGTGAAGTCATAGAATGGAGGTGTATGAAGTCATAGAATGGAGGTGTGTGAAGTCAGAATGCAGGTGTGTGAAGTCATAGAATGGAGGTGTGTGAAGTCATAGAATGGAGGTGTGGGAAGTCATAGAATGGAGGTGTGGGAAGTCACAGAATGGAGGTGTGTGTACTCAGAATGGAGGTGTGTTAATTCACAGAAGGGAGGTTTGTGAAGTCATAGAATGGAGATTTCTGCAGTAAGAATGAAGGTGTGTGAAGACATAGAATGGAGGTGTGTGTAGTCAAAATGAAGGTGTGTGAAGGCATAAAGTGGAGGTGTGTGAAATCATAGAATGGAGGTGTGTGAATTCATAGAATGGAGGTGTGTGAAGTCACAGAATGGAGGTGTGTGAAGTCACAGTATAGAGGTGTGTGAACTCAAATTTAAGGTATGTGAAATCACAGAATGGAGGGGTGTGAAGTCAGAATACAGGTTTGAGAAGTCATAGAATGGAGGTGTGTGAAGTCAGAATGGAGATGTGCGAAGTCAAAGAATGGTGGTTTTTGAAGTCACAGAATGGAGGTGTGTGAAGTCATAGAATGGAGGTGTGTGAAGTCAGATTGGAGGTATGTGAAATCACAGAATGGAGGTGTGTGAAGTCACAGAACAGAGGTGTGTGAAGTCAGAATGGAGGTGTGTGAATTAAGAATGGAGGTGCCTGAAGTCAGAGAATGGAGGTTTGTGAAGTAACAATGCAGGTGTGTGAACTAAGAGAACGTAGGTGTGTGAAGTCACAATGTAGGTGTGTAAAGTGAGAGAGTGGAGGTGTGTGAAGTCATAGAATGGAGGTGTGTGAAGTCATAGAATGGAAGTATGTGAAGTCATAGAATGTTGGTTTTTGATGTCACAGAATGCAGGTGTGTGAAGTCATAGAATGGAGGTGTGTGAAGTCAGATTGGAGGGGTGTGAAGTAACAGAATGGAGGTGTGTCAACTCAGAAAGGAGGTGTGTGAAGTCATAGAATGGAGGTGTTTGAAGTCATAGAATGGAGGTGTGTGAAATCATAGAATGGAGGTGTGTGAAGTCACAGAAATGAGGTGTTTGTAGTCAAATGGAAGTCTGTGAAGGCAGAATGGAGGTGTGTGAAGTCATAGAATGGAGGTGTGTGAAGTCATAGAATGGAGGTGTGTGAAGTCACAGAATGGAGGTGTGTGAAGTAACAATGTAGGTTTCTGAAGTCATAGAATGGAGGTGTGTGAAGTCATAGAATGGAGGTGTGTGAAGTCACAGAATGGAGGCGTGTGATGTCATAGAATGGAGGTTTGTGAAGTCATAGAATGGAGGTGTGTGAAGTCACAGAATGGAAGTGGGTGAAGTAACAATGTAGGTTTCTGAAGTCATAGAATGGAGGTGTGTGAAGTCATAGAATGGAGGTGTGTGAAGTCACAGAATGGAGGCGTGTGATGTCATAGAATGGAGGTGTGTGAAGTCACAGAATGGGGGTGTGTGAAGGCATAAAATGGAGGTGTGTGAAGTCATAGAATGAAGGTGTGTGAAGTCATAGAATGGAGGTGTGTGAAGTCACAGAATGGAGGTGTGTAAAGTCACAGTATGGAGGTGTGTGAACTCAGATTTAAGGTGTGTGAAAGCACAGAATGGAGGGGTGTGAAGTCAGAATAGAGGTTTGCGAAGTCATAGAATGGAGGTGTGTGAAGTCAGAATGGAGCTGTGTGAACTCATAGAATGGAGATGTGTGAAGTCACAATGGAGATGTGTGAAGTCCTAGAAGGAAGGTGTGTGAAGTGAGATTGGAGGTATGTGAAGTCACAGAATGGAGGTGTGTCAACTCAGAAATGAGGTATGTGAAGTCATAGAATGGAGGTGTGTGAAGTCACAGAATTGAGGTGTGTGAAGTCAGAATGGAGGTGTGTGAATTCAGAATGGAGGTGTGTGAAGTCAGAGAATGGAGGTTTGTGAAGTCACAATGCAGGTGTGTGAACTGATAGAACGTAGGTGTGTGAAGTCACAATGTAGGTGTGTGAAGTGATAGAATGGAGGTGTGTGAAGTCATAGAATGGAGGTGTGTGAAGTCACAAAATGGAGGTGTGTGAAGTCATATAATGGAGGTTTTTGAAGTCACAGAATGGAAGTGTGTGAACTCAGAATGGAGGTGTGTGAAGTCACAGAATGGATGTGTGTGAACTCACAATGGAGGTGAGTGAAGTCACAGAATGGAGGTGTGTGAATTCATAGAATGGAAGTGCGTGAAGTCATAGAATATAGGTGTGTGATCTCAGAATGGAGGTGTGTGAATTCAGAATGGAGGTGTGTGAAGTCAGAGAATGGAGGTTTGTGACGTCACAATGCAGGTGTGTGAACTAATAGAACGTAGGTGTGTGAAGTCACAATGTAGGTGTGTGAAGTGATAGAATGGAGGTGTGTGAAGTCATAGTATGGAGATGTGTGAAGTCACAGAATGGAGGTGTGTGAAATCGTAGAATGGAGGTATGTGAAGTCAGAGAATCAAGGTGTGTGAAGTCAATGAATGGAGGTGTGTGAAGTCACAGAATGGATGTGTGTGAACTCACAATGGAGGTGAGTGAAGTCACAGAATGGAGGTGTGTGAAGTCATAGAATGGAAGTGTGTGACGTCATAAATGTTGGTGTGTGAAGTCATAGAATGGAGGTGTGAAGCCATAGAATGGAGGTGTGAAGTCATAGAATGGAGGTGTGTGAAGTCACAGAAGGCAGGTGTGCGAAGCCACAGAATAGAGTTGTGTGAAGTCATAATGGAGGTGTGTGACTTCATAGAATGGAGGTGTGTGAAGTCAAAGAATGGAGGTGTATGAAGTCATAGAATGGCGGTGTGTGAAATCACAGAATGGAAGTGTGTGTAGTCACAGAGTGGAGGTGTGTGAAGTCTCAGAATGGAGGTGTGTGAAGTCATAGAATGGAGGTGTGTGAGGTAAGATTTGAGGTGTGTGAAGTCACAGAATGAAAGTGTGTCAACTCAGAAAGGAGGTGTGTGAAGTCATAGAATGGAGGTGTGTGAAGTCATAGAATGGAGGTGTGTGAAGTCACAATGTATGTGTGTGAAGTCATAGAATGGAGGTGTGTGAAGTCATCGAATGGAGGTGTGCAAAGTCACAAAATGGAGGTGTGTGAAGTCATATATTGGAGGTGTGTGAAGTCACAGAATGGAGGTGTCTGAACTCAGAATGGAGGTGTGTGAAGTCACAGAATGGAGATGTGTGAAATCATAGAATGGAGATGTGTGAAGTCACAGAATGAGGTGTATGAAATCGTAGAATGGAGGTGTGTGAAGTCAGATAATCAAGGTGTGTGAAGTCACAGAATGGAGGTGTGTGAACTCACAATGGAGGTGAGTGATGTCACAGAATGGAGGTGTGTGAAGTCATAGAATGGAAGTGTGTGAAGTCATAGAATGTAGGTGTGTGATGTCAGAATGGAGGTGTGTGAAGTCACAGAATTGAGGTGTGTGACGTCATAAATGTTGGTGTGTGAAGTCATAGAATGGAGATGTGAAGTCATAGAATGGAGGTGTTAAGTCATAGAATGGAGGTGTGTGAAGTCAAAATGGAGGTGTGTGAAGTCAAGCAATGTAGGTGTGCGAAGTCACAGAATGGAGGTGTGTGTAGTCACAGAATGGAAGTGTGTGAACTCAAAATGGAGGTGTGTGAAGTCAAAGAATGGACGTGTGTGAAGTCAGAATGGAGGTGTGTGAAGTCAAAATGGAGGTGTGTGAGGTCGAAGAATGGATGTGTTTGAAGTCATAGAATGTAGGTGTATGAAGTCATGGAATGGAGGTTTGTGAAGTCAAACATTGGAAGCGTGTGAAGTTACAGAATGGAGGTGTCTGAAGTCATAGAATGGACGTGTGTGAAGTCAGAGAATGGAGGTGTGTGAAGTCAGATTGCAGGTTTGTGAAGTCATAGAATGGAGGTTTGTGAAGTCATAGATTGGAATTGTGTGAAGTCATAGAATGGAGGTTGTGAAGTCATAGATTGAAGGTGTGTGGAAGTCATAGTATGGAGGTGTGTGAAGTCACAGAATGGAGTTGTATGAAGTCACAATGCAGGTGTGTGAAGTCATAGAATGGAGGTGTGTGAAATCAAAGAATGTATGTTTGTGAAGTCATAGAATGGATTGTGTGTGAAATCACAGAATGGAGGTGTGTGAAGTCACGGAATGGAAGTGTGTAAAGTCACAAAGTGGAGGTGTGTGAAGTCCCAGAATGGAGGTGTGTGAAGTCATAGAATGGAGGTGTGTGAAGTCACAGAATGTAGTTGTGTGAAGTCAGAATAGAGGTGTGCGAAGTCATAGAATGGAGGTGTGTGAAGTCAGAATGGAGCTGTGTGAAGTCAGAATGGAGGTGTGTGAAGTCACAAATGGAGGTGTGTTAACTCAGAATGGAGGTGTGTGAAGTCACAGAATGGAGGTGTGTGAAGTCAAAATTGTGATGTGTGAAGTCACAAATGGAGGTGTGTGAAGTCACAGAGTGGAGGTGTGTGAAATCAAAATGGAATTTTGTGAAGTCAAAGAAAGGAGTTGTGTGAAGTCACAAAATGGATGTGTATGAAGTCATGGAATGGAGGTTTGTGAAGTCAAACACTGGAAGTGTGTGAAGTTACAGAATGGAGGTGTGTGAAGTCATAGAAGGGAGATGTGTGAAGTCATGGATTGGAGGTGTGTGAAGTCAGAATGGAGATGTGTGAAGTCAGAGAATTGAGGTGCGAAGTCATAGAATGGAGGTGTGTGAAGTCAGAATGCAGATGTGTGAAGTCATAGAATGGAGGTGTGTGAAGTCATAGAATGGAGGTGTGTCTACTCACAGAATAGAAGTGTGTGAAGTCATAGAATGGAGGTGTGTGAAGTCATAGTATGGAGGTGTGTGAAGTCATAGAATGGAGGTGTGTGAAGTCATAGAATGGAGGTGTGTGAAATCACAGGATAGAGGTGTGTGAAGACACAGAATGGAGGTGTGGGAAATCATAGAATGGAGGTGTGTGAAGTCAAAGAATTGAGATGTGTGAAGTCAGAATGGAGGTGTGTGAATTCAGAATGGAGGTGTGTGAAGTCATAGAATGGAGGTGTGTGAGTCAGATTGGAGGTATGTGAAGTCACAGAATGGAGGTGTGTCAACTCAGAAAGGAGGTGTGTGAAGTCATAGATGGAGTCTGTGAAGTCATAAAATGCAGGTGTGTGAAATCATAGAATGGAGGTGTGTGAAGTCACAGAATTGAGGTGTGTGAAGTCAGAATGGAGGTGTGTGAAGTCAGAATGGAGGTGTGTGAAGTCAGAGAATGGAGGTGGGTGAAGTCACAATGCAGGTGTGTGAACTCATAGGATGGAGGTGTGTGAAGTCAAAATGTAGGTTTCTGAAGTCATAGAATGGAGGTGTGTGAAGTCACAGAATGGAGGTGTGTAAAGGCATAGAATGGAGGTGTGTGAAGTCATAGAATGGAGGTGTGTGAAGTCATAGAATGGGGGTGTGTGAAGTCACAGAATGGAGGTGTGTGAAGTCACACTATGGAGGGGTGTGAAGTCAGATTTGAGGTGTGTGAGGTCACAGAATGGAGGTGTGTGAAGTCATATAACGAGGTTTGTGAAGTCACAGAATGGAGGTGTGTGAAGACACAGAATGGGGGTGTGTGAACTCAGAGTGGAGGTGTGTGAAGGCACAGAATGGAGGTGTGTGAAGTCAAAATTGTGATGTGTGAAGTCACAAATGGAGGTGTGTGAAGTCACAGAGAGGAGGTGTGTGAAATCAAAATGGAATTTTGTGAAGTCAAAGAACGGAGTTGTGTGAACTCATAGAATGGATGTGTATGAAGTCATGGAAGGGAGGTTTGTGAAGTCAAACATTGGAAGTGTGTGAAGTTACAGAATGGAGGTGTGTGAATTCATAGAAGGGAGATGTGTGAAGTCATAGATTGGAGGTGTGTGAAGTCAGAATGGAGATGTGTGAAGTCAGAGAAATGAGGTGTGAAGTCATAGAATGGAGGTGTGTGAAGTCAGAATGCAGATGTGTGAAGTCATAGAATGGATGTGTGTGAAGTCATAGAATGGAGGTGTGTCTAGTCACAGAATAGAAGTGTGTGAAGTCATAGAATGGAGGTGTGTGAAGTCATAGAATGGAGGTGTGTGAAGTCGTAGAATGGAGGTGTGTGAAGTCATAGATTGGAGGTGTGTGAAATCACAGGATGGAGGTGTGTGAAGACACAGAATGGAGGTGTGGGAAATCATAGAATGGAGGTGTGTGAAGTCACAGAATTGAGGTGTGTGAAGTCAGAATGGAGGTGTGTGAATTCAGAATGGAGGTGTGTGAAGTCATAGAATGGAGGTGTGTGAAGTCACAATGCAGGTGTGTGAAATGATAGAACGTAGGTGTGTGAAGTCACAATGTAGGTGTGTGAAGTCATAGAATGGAGGTGTGTGAAGTCATAGAATGGAGGTGTGAGAAGTCACAAAATGGATGTTTGTGAAGTCAAAATGGAGGTGTGTGAAGTCAAAGAATAGACGTGTGTGAAGTCACAATTGTGGTGTGTGAAGTCACAAATGCAGGTGTGTGAAGTCACAGAATGGAGGTGTGTGAAGTCAAAATGGAGGTGTGTGAGGTCAAAGAATGGATGTGTGTGAAGTCATAGAATGGAGGTGTATGAAGTCATAGAATGGAGGTTTGTGAAGTCATAGATTGGAAGTGTGTGAAGTCATAGCATGGAGGTTGTGAAGTCATAGATTGAAGGTGTGTTGAAGTCATAGTATGGAGGTGTGTGAAGTCACAGAAAGGAGGTGTGTGAATTCACAGAATGGAGTTGTATGAAGTCACAATGGAGGAGTGTGAAGTCATAGAATGGAGGTGTGTGAAATCAGAGAATGGAGGTTTGTGAAGTCATAGAATGGAATGTGTGTGAAATCACGGAATGGAGGTGTGTGAAGTCACAGAATGGAGGTGTGTAAAGTCACAGAGTGGAGGTGTGTGAAGTCACAGAATGGAGGTGTGTGAAGTCATAGAATGGAGGTGTGTGAAGTCACAGAATGCAGTTGTGTGAAGTTAGAATAGAGGTGAGTGAAGTCATAGAATGGAGGTGTGTGTAGTCAGAATGGAGCTGTGTGAAGTCATAGAATGGAAGTGTGTGAAGTCAGAATGGAGGTGTGTGAACTCATAGAATGGAGGTGTATAAAGTCACAATGGAGGTGTGTGAAGTCACAGAATGGATGTGTGTGAACTCAGAAAGGAGGTGTGTGAAGTCATAGAATGGAGGTCTGTGAAGTCATAGATTGGAGGTGTGTGAAATCATAGAATGGAGGTGTGTGAAGTCACAGAATTGAGGTGTGTGAAGTCAGAATGGAGGTGTGTGAAGTCATAATGGAGGTGTGTGAAGTCAGAGAATGGAGGTGGGTGAAGTCACAATGCAGGTGTGTGAACTCATAGAATGGAGGTGTTTGAAGTCACAGAATGGAGGTGTGTAAAGGCATAGAATGGAGGTATGTGAAGTCATAGAATGGAGGTGTGTGAAGTCATAGAATGGAGGTGTGTGAAGTCACAGAATGGAGGTGTGTGAAGTCATAGAATGGAGGTGTGTGAAGTCACAGATTGGAGGTGTGTGAAGTCACACTACGGAGGGGTGGGAACTCAGATTTGAGGTGAGTGAGGTCACAGAATGGGGGTGTGTGAAGTCATATAACGAGGTGTGTGAAGTCACAGAATGGAGGTGTGTGAAGACACAGAATGGAAGTGTGTGAACTCAGAGTGGAGGTGTGTGAATTCACAGAATGGAGGTGTGTGAAGTCATAGAATGGAAGTGTGTGAAGTCATAGAATGGAGGTGTGTGAAGTCAGAATGGAGGTGTGTGAAGTCACAAATGGAGGTGTGTTAACTCAGAATGGAGGTGTGTGAGTCACAATATGGAGGTGTGTGAAGTCAAAATTGTGATGTGTGAAGTCACAAATGGAGGTGTGTGAAGGCACAGAGTGGAGGTGTGTGAAATCAAAATGGAATTGTGTGAAGTCAAAGAAAGGAGTTGTGTGAAGTCATAGAATGGATGTGTATGAAGTCATGGAATGGAGGTTTATGAAGTCAAACATTGGAAGTGTGTGAAGTTACAGAATGGAGGTGTGTGAAGTCAGAGAAGGGAGATGTGTGAAGTCATAGATTGGAGGTGTGTGAAGTCAGAATAGAGATGTGTGAAGTCAGAGAATGGAGGTGTGCGAAGTCATAGAATGGAGATGTGTGAAGTCATAGAATGGAGGTGTGTCTAGTCACAGAATGGAAGTGTGTGAAGTCATAGAATGGAGGTGTGTGAAGTCATAGAATGGAGGTGTGTGAAGTCATAGAATTTAGGTATGTGAAGTCATAGAATGGAGGTGTGTGAAATCACAGGATGGAGGTGTGTGAAGACACAGAATGGAGGTGTGTAAAGTCACAGAGTGGAGGTGTGTGAAGTCACAGAATGGAGGTGTGTGAAGTCATAGAATGGAGGTGTGTGATGTCACAGGATGGAGGTGTGTGAAGTCAGAATAGAGGTGTGCGAAGTCATAGAATGGAGGTGTGTGAAGTCATAGAATGGAGGTGTGTGAAATCACAGGATGGAGGTGTGTGAAGACACAGAATGGAGGTGTGTAAAGTCACAGAGTGGAGGTGTGTGAAGTCACAGAATGGAGGTGTGTGAAGTCATAGAATGGAGGTGTGTGAAGTCACAGGATGGAGGTGTGTGAAGTCAGAATAGAGGTGTGCGAAGTCATAGAATGGAGGTGTGTGAAGTCAGAATGGAGGTGTGTGAACTCATTGAATGGATGTGTGTGAAGTCAAAATGGAGGTGTGTGAAGTCATAGAATGGTGGTTTTTGAAGTCACAGAATGGAGGTGTGTGAACTCATAGAATGGAGGTATGTGAGCTCATAGAATGGAGGTGTGTGATGTCATGGAATGGAGGTGTGTGAAGTCAAAGAATGGAGTTGTGTGTAGTCAAACAATGGAGGTGTGTGAAGTCACAGAATGGAGGTGTGTGAATTCAAAGAATGGAAGTGTGTGAAGTCAAAATGGAGGTGTGTGAAGTCAAAGACTGGAGGTGTGTGAAGTCAAAGAATGGAGGTGTGTGAAGTCAAAATTGTGGTGTGTGAAGTCACAAATGGAGGTGTGTGAAGTCACAGAATCGAGGTGTGTGAAGTCAAAATGGAGGTTTGTGAAGTCAAAGAATGGAGGTCTGTGAAGTCATAGAATGGAGGTGTATCAAGTCATGGAATGGAGGTTTGTGAACTCAAACATTGGAAGTGTGTGAAATTACAGAATGGAGGTGTGTGAAGTCATAGAATTGAGGTGTGTGAAGTCATAGAATGGAGGTGTGTCAAGTCACAGAAGGGAGGTGTGTGAAGTCACAGAACAGCGATGTGTGAAGTCACAATGGAGGTGTGTGAAGTCATAGAATGGAGGTGTGTGAAGTCAAAGAATGGAGGTGTGTGAAGTCATAGAATGGAGGTGTGTGAAATCACAGAATGGAGATGAGAGAAGTCACAGAATGGAGGTGTGTAAAGTGACAGAGTTGAGGTGTGTGAAGTCACAGAATGGAGGTGTTTGAAGTCATAGAATGGAGGTGTGTGAAGTCACAGAATGGAGGTGTATGAAGTCAGAATAGAGGTATGCGAAGTTATAAAATGGAGGTGCGTTAATTCAGAATGGACCTGTGGGAATTCATAGAATGGAGGTGTGTGAAGTCAGATTGGAGGTGTGTGAACTCTTAGAATGGAGGTATGTGAAGTCACAATGAAGGTGTGTGAAGTCATAGAATTGTGGTTTTTGAAATCACAGAATGGAGGTGTGTGAAGTCAAAGAATGGAGGTGTGTGAAGTCAATGAATGGAGGTGTGTGAACTCAGAAAGGAGTTGTGTGAAGTCATAGAATGGAGCTGTGTGAAATAATAGAATGGAGGTGTGTGAAATCATAGAATGGAGGTGTATGAAGTCAAAGAGTGGAGGTATGTGAAATCACAGAATGGAGGGGTGTGAAGTCAGAATAGAGGTCTGCGAAGTCATAGAATGGAGGTGTGTGAAGTCAGAATGGAGCTATGTGAACTCATAGAATGGAGGTGTGTGCAGTCACAATGGAGATGTTTGAAGTCATAGAATGGTGGTTTTTGAAGTCACAGAATGGAGTTGTGTGAAGTCATAGAATGGAGGTGTGTGAAGTCAGATTGGAGGTATGTGAAGTCACAGAATGGAGGTGTGTCAACTCAGAAAGGAGGTATGTGAAGTCATAGAATGGAGGTGTGTGAAGTCAAAGAATGGAGGTGTGGGAAATCATAGAATGGAGGTGTGTGAAGTCCCAAAATTGAGGTGTGTGAAGTCAGAATGGAGGTGTGTGAATTAAGAATGGAGGTGTGTGAAGTCATAGAATGGAGGTGTGTGAACTGATAGAACGTAGATGTGTGAAGTCACAATGTAGGTGTGTGAAGTCATAGATTGGAGGTGTGTGAAGTCATAGAATGGAGGTGTGTGAAGTCACAACATGGAGGTGTGTGAAGTCAAAATGGACGTGTGTGAAGTCAAAGAATGGACGTGTGTGAAGTCACAATTGTGTGTGAAGTCACAAATGCAGGTGTGTTAAGTCACAGAATGGAGGTGTGTGAAATCAAAATGGAGGTGTGTGAGGTCAAAGAATGGATGTGTGTGAAGTCATAGAATGGAGGTGTATGAAGTCATGGAATGGAGGTTTGTGATGTCAAATATTGGAAGCGTGTTAAATTACAGAATGGAGGTTTGTGAAGTCATAGAATGGAGGTGTGTGAAGTCATAGATTGGAAGTGTGTGAAGTCATAGAATGGAGGTTGTGAAGTCATAGATTGAAGGTGTGTGGAAGTCATAGTATGGAGGTGTGTGAAGTCACAGAAAGGAGGTGTGTGAATTCTCAGAATGGAGTTGTATGAAGTCACAATGGAGGTGTGTGAAGTCATAGAATGGAGGTGTGTGAAATCAAAGAATGAAGGTTTGTGAAGTCATAGAATGGATTGTGTGTGAAATCACAGAATGGAGGTGTGTGAAGTCACAGAATGGAGGAGTGTGAAGTCAGAATGGAGATGTGTGAAGTCACATAATGGAGGTGTGTGAAGTCATAGAATGTTGGTGTGTGATGTCATAGAATGGAGGTGTATGAAATCATAGAATGGAGGTGTGTGAAGTCAGAATGCAGGTGTGTGAAGTCATAGAATGGAGGTGTTTGAAGTCATAGAATGGAGGTGTGTGAAGTCATAGATTGCAAGTGTGTGAAGTCATAGAATGGAGGTGTGGGAAGTCATAGAATGGAGGTGTTTGAAGTCATAGAATGGAGGTTTGTGAAGTCACCGAAGGGAGGTGTGTGAAGTCACAGAATGGAGGTGTGTGAAGTCACAATGGAGGTTTGTGAAGTCATAGAATGGAGGTGTGTGAAGTCAGAATAGAGGTTTGCGAAGTCATAGCATGAAGGTGTGTGAAGTCAGAATGGAGCTGTGTGAAGTCTTAGAATGGAGGTGTGTGAAGTCAGAATGGAGATGTGTGAAGTCATAGAATGGGGGTTTTTGCAGTCACAGAATGGAGGTGTGTGAAGTCATAGAATGGATTTGTGGGAAGTAAAAATGAAGTTTGTGAACTCATAGAATGAAGGTGTGTGAACTCATAGAATGGAGGTTGTGAAGTCATGGAATGGAGGTGTGTGAAGTCAAAGAATGGAGGTGTGTGAAGTCAAACAATAGAGGTGTGTGAAGTCAAAAAATGGAGGTGTGTGAAGTCACAGAATGGATGTGTGCGAAGTCAAAACGAAGGTGTGTGAAGTCAAAATGGAGGTGTGTGAAGTCATCGAATGGAGGTATGTAAAGTCATGTCATGGAGGTGTGTGAAGTCACAGAATGGAGGTGTGTGAAATTAGAATTGAGGTGTGCTAAGTCGTAGAATGGAGATGTGTGAAGTCAGAATGGAGGTGTATGAACTCATAGAATGGAGGTGTGTGAAGTCAGAATGGAGGTGTGTGAACTCATAGAATGGAGGTATGTGAAGTCACAATGGAGGTGTGTGAAGTCATAAAATGGTGGTATGTGAAGTTACAGAATGGAGGTGTGGAAGTCATAGAATGGAGGTGTGTGAAGTCAGAAATTGAGGTGTGTGAAGTCACAGAATATAGGTGTGTGAATTCAGAATGGAGGTGTGTGAAGTCAATAAATGGAGGTGTGTGAAGTCATGGAATGGAGGTGTGTGAAATCATAGAATGGAGGTGTGCGAAGTCACAGAATGGAGGTGTGTGAAGTCAGAATGGAGGTGTGTGAAGTGATAGAATTGAGGTGTGTAAAGTCAGAATGGAGGTGTGTGAACACATAGAAGGGTGTGTGAAATCACAATGGAGGTGTGTGAAGTCATAGAATAGAGGTGTGTGAAGTCACAGAAGGTGGTGTGTGAAGTCATAGAAAGGAGCTGTGTGAATTCAGAATGGAGGTGTGTGAAGTCACAGAATGGAGGTGTGTGAAGTCATAGAATGGAGGTGTGTGAAGTCACAGAATGGAGTTGTGTGAAGTCACAGAATGGAGGTGTGTGAACTCAGAATGGAGGTGTGTGAATTCACAGAAGGGAGGTTTGTGAAGTCATAGAATGGAGATTTCTGCAGTAAGAATGAAGGTGTGTGAAGACATAGAATGGAGGTGTGTGTAGTCAAAATGGAGGGGTGTGAAGGCAAACAATGGAGGTGTGTGAAATCACAGAATGGAGGTTTGTGAAGTAACAATGTAGGTTTCTGAAGTCATAGAATGGAGGTGTGTGAAGTCATAGAATGGAGGTGTGTGAAGTCACAGAATGGAGGCGTGTGATGTCATAGAATGGAGGTGTGTGAAGTCACAATGGAGGGGTGTGAAGGCATAAAGTGGAGGTGTGTGAAGTCACAGAATGGAGGTGTGTGAAGTCACATTATGGAGGGGTCTGAACTCAGATTTGAGGTGTGTGAGGTCACAGAATGGAGGTGTGTGAAGTCAAATAACGAGGTATGTGAAGTCACAGAATGGAGGTGTGTGAAGTAACAATGTAGGTTTCTGAAGTCATAGAATGGATTTGTGTGAAGTCATAGAATGGAGGGGTGTGAAGGCATAAAGTGGAGGTGTGTGAAGTCACCGAATGGAGGCGTGTGATGTCATAGAATGGAGGTGTGTGAAGTCACAGAATGGAGGGGTGTGAAGGCATAAAGTGGAGGTGTGTGAAGTCATAGAATGGAGGTGTGTGAAGACATAGAATGGAGGTGTGTGAAGTCACAGAATGGAGGTGTGTGAAGTCACAGTATGGAGGTGTGTGAACTCAGATTTAAGGTGTGTGAAGGCACAGAATGGAGGGGTGTGAATTCAAAGAATGGAGGTATGTGAAGTCACAGAATGGAGGGGTGTGAAGTCAGAATAGTGGTTTGCGAAGTCATAGAATGGAGGTGTGTGAAGTCAGAATGGAGCTGCGTGAACTCATAGAATGGAGGTGTGTGAAGTCACAATGTTGATGTGCGAAGTCATAGAATGGTGGTTTTTGAAGTCTCAGAATGGAGGTGTGTGAAGTCATAGAATGGAGGTGTGTGAAGTCAGATTGGAGGTATGTGAAGTCACAGAATGGAGGTGTGTCAACTCAGAAATGCGGTATGTGAAGTCATAGAATGGAGGTGTGTGAAGTCACAGAATTGAGGTGTGTGAAGTCAGAAATGAGGTGTGTGAAGTCATAGAATGGAGGTGTGTGAAATCACAGAATGGAGGTGTGTGTAGTCACAGAGTGGAGGTGTGTAAAGTCACAGAGTGGAGGTGTGTGAAGTCTCAGAATGGAGGTGTGTGAAGTCATAGAATGGAGACGTTTGAAGTCATAGAATGTTGGTTTTTGAAGTCAGAGAATGGATGTGTGTGAAGTCATAGAATGGAGGTGTGTGAGGTCAGATTGGAGGTGTGTGAAGTCACAGAATGGAAGTGTGTCAACTCAGAAAGGAGGTGTGTGAAGTCATAGAATGGAGGTGTGTGAAGTCATAGAATGGAGGTGTGTGAATTCGTAGAATGGAGGTGTGTGAAGTCACAGAAATGAGGTGTTTGAAGTCAAAATGGAAGTGTGTGAAGTCAGAATGGAGGTGTGTGAAGTCATAGAATGGAGGTGTGTGAAGTCATAGAATGGAGGTGTGTGAAGTCACAGAATGGAGGTGTGTGAACCCAGAATGGAGGTGAGTGAATTCACAGAAGGGAGGTTTGTGAAGTCATAGAATGGATTGTGTGTGAAATCACAGAATGGAGGTGTGTGAAGTCACAGAATGGAGGTGTGTAAAGTCACAGAGTGGAGGTGTGTGAAGTCACAGAATGGAGGTTTGTGAAGTCATAGAATGGAGGTGTGTGAAGTCAGAGAATGCAGGTGTGAAGTCAGAACAGAGGTGTGCGAAGTCATAGAATGGAGGAGTGTGAAGTGAGAATGGAGCTGTGTGAAGTCATAGAATTGAAGTGTGTGAAGTCAAAATGGAGGTGTGAGAACTCATAGAATGGAGGTGTATGAAGTCACAATGGAGGTGTGTGAAGTCACAGAATGGATGTGTGTGAACTCAGAAAGGAGGTGTGTAAAGTCAGATAATGGAGGTGTGTGAAGTCACAATGCAGGTGTGTGAACTCATAGAATGGAGGTGTGTGAAGTAACAATGTAGGTTTCTGAAGTCATAGAATGGAGGTGTGTGAAGTTATAGAATGGAGGTGTGTGAAGTCACAGAATGGAGGTGTGTGATGTAATAGAATGGAGGTGTGTGAAGTCACAGAATGGAGGTGTGTGAAGGTATAGAATGGAGGTGTGTGAAGTCATAGAATGGAGGTGTGTGAAGTCACAGAATAGAGGTGTGTGAAGTCATAGAATGTAGATGTGTGAAGTCACAGAATGGAGGTGTGTGAAATAGTGGAATGGAGGTGTGTGAAGTCAGAGAATCGAGGTGTGTGAAGTCACAGAATGGAGGTGTGTGAAGTCACAGAATGGAGGTGTGTGAACTCACAATGGAGGTGAGTGAAGTCACAGAATGGAGGTGTGTGAGGTAATAGAATGGAAGTGTGTGAAGTCATAGAATGTAGGTGTGTGATGTCAGAATGGAGGTGTGTGAAGTCACAGAATGGAGGTATGTGACGTCATAAATGTTGGTGTGTGAAGTCAGAGAATGGAGGTGTGAAGTCATAGAATGGAGGTGTGTGAAGTCTTAGAATGGAGGTGTGTGAAGTCACAGTAGGCAGGTGTGCGAAGTCACAGAATGGAGTTGTGTGAAGTCACAATGGAGGTGTGTGAAGTCATAGAATGGAGGTGTGTGAAATCAAAGAATGGAGGTTTGTTAAGTCATAGAATGGATTGTGTGTGAAATCATAGAATGGAGGTGTGTGAAGTCACAGAATTGAGGTGTGTAAAGTCACAGAGTGGAGGTGTGTGAAGTCACAGAATGGAGTTGTGTGTGAAGTCATAGAATGGAGGTGTGTGAAGTCACAGATTGCAGGTGTGTGTTGTCAGAATGGAGGTGTGTGAAGTCACAGGATGGAGGTATGTGACGTCATAAATGTTGTTGTGTGAAGTCATAGAATGGAGGTGTGAAGTCATAGAATGGAGTTGTGCGAAGTCATAGAATGGAGGTGTGTGAAGTCACAGAAGGCAGGTGTGTTAAGTCACAGAATACAGTTGTGTGAAGTCATGGCATGGAGGTGTTTGAAGTCAGAATGCAGGTGTGTGAAGTCATAGAATGGAGGTGTGTGAAGTCATAGAATGGAGGTGTGTGAAGTCATACATTGGAATTGTGTGAAGTCATAGAATGGAGGTGCGTGAAGTCATAGATTGAAGGTGTGTGGAGGTCATAGTATGGAGGTGTGTGAAGTCACAGAAAGAATGTGTATGAAGTCACAGAATGGAGGTATGTGAAGTCAAAATGGAGGTGTGTGAAGTCAAAGAATGGAGGTGTGTGAAGTCATAGAATGGAGGTGTATGAAGTCATGGAATGGAGGTTTATGAAGTCAAATATTGGAAGTGTGTGAAGTTACAGAATGGAGGTGTGTGAAGTCATAGAATGGAGGTGTGTGAAGTCATAGAATGGAGGTGTGTGAAGTCATAGAATGGAGGTGTGTGAAGTCATAGAATGGAGGTGTGGGAAGTCACAGAATGGAGGTGTGTGTACTCAGAATGGAGGTGTGTTAATTCACAGAAGGGAGGTTTGTGAAGTCATAGAATGGAGATTTCTGCAGTAAGAATGAAGGTGTGTGAAGACATAGAATGGAGGTGTGTGTAGTCAAAATGAAGGTGTGTGAAGGCATAAAGTGGAGGTGTGTGAAATCATAGAATGGAGGTGTGTGAAGTCATAGAATGTAGGTGTGTGAAGTAACAGAATGGAGGTGTGTGAAGTCACAGTATGGAGGTGTGTGATGTCAGAATGGAGGTGTGTGAAGTCACAGGATGGAGGTATGTGACGTCATAAATGTTGGTGTGTGAAGTCATAGAATGGAGGTGTGAAGTCATAGAATGGAGGTGTGCGAAGTCATAGAATGGAGGTGTGTGAAGTCACAGAAGGCAGGTGTGTTAAGTCACAGAATACAGTTGTGTGAAGTCATGTCATGGAGGTGTTTGAATTCAGAATGCAGGTGTGTGAAGTCATAGAATGGAGGTGTGTGAAGTCATAGAATGGAGGTGTGTGAAGTCATACATTGGAATTGTGTGAAGTCATAGAATGGAGGTGCGTGAAGTCATAGATTGAAGGTGTGTGGAGGTCATAGTATGGAGGTGTGTGAAGTCACAGAAAGGATGTGTATGAAGTCACAGAATGGAGGTATGTGAAGTCAAAATGGAGGTGTGTGAAGTCAAAGAATGGAGGTGTGTGAAGTCATAGAATGGAGGTGTATGAAGTCATGGAATGGAGGTTTGTGAAGTCAAACATTGGAAGTGTGTGAAGTTACAGAATGGAGGTGTGTGAAGTCATAGAATGGCGGTGTGTGAAGTCATAGAATGGAGGAGTGTGAAGTCAGAATGGAGATGTGTGAAGTCACATAATGGAGGTGTGTGAAGTCATAGTATGTTGGTGTGTGAAGTCATAGAATGGAGGTGTATGAAGTCATAGAATGGAGGTGTGTGAAGTCAGAATGCAGGTGTGTGAAGTCATAGAATGGAGGTGTGTGAAGTCATAGAATGGAGGTGTGGGAAGTCATAGAATGGAGGTGTGGGAAGTCACAGAATGGAGGTGTGTGTACTCAGAATGGAGGTGTGTTAATTCACAGAAGGGAGGTTTGTGAAGTCATAGAATGGAGATTTCTGCAGTAAGAATGAAGGTGTGTGAAGACATAGAATGGAGGTGTGTGTAGTCAAAATGAAGGTGTGTGAAGGCATAAAGTGGAGGTGTGTGAAATCATAGAATGGAGGTGTGTGAATTCATAGAATGGAGGTGTGTGAAGTCACAGAATGGAGGTGTGTGAAGTCACAGTATAGAGGTGTGTGAACTCAAATTTAAGGTATGTGAAATCACAGAATGGAGGGGTGTGAAGTCAGAATACAGGTTTGAGAAGTCATAGAATGGAGGTGTGTGAAGTCAGAATGGAGATGTGCGAAGTCAAAGAATGGTGGTTTTTGAAGTCACAGAATGGAGGTGTGTGAAGTCATAGAATGGAGGTGTGTGAAGTCAGATTGGAGGTATGTGAAATCACAGAATGGAGGTGTGTGAAGTCACAGAACAGAGGTGTGTGAAGTCAGAATGGAGGTGTGTGAATTAAGAATGGAGGTGCCTGAAGTCAGAGAATGGAGGTTTGTGAAGTAACAATGCAGGTGTGTGAACTAAGAGAACGTAGGTGTGTGAAGTCACAATGTAGGTGTGTAAAGTGAGAGAGTGGAGGTGTGTGAAGTCATAGAATGGAGGTGTGTGAAGTCATAGAATGGAAGTATGTGAAGTCATAGAATGTTGGTTTTTGATGTCACAGAATGCAGGTGTGTGAAGTCATAGAATGGAGGTGTGTGAAGTCAGATTGGAGGGGTGTGAAGTAACAGAATGGAGGTGTGTCAACTCAGAAAGGAGGTGTGTGAAGTCATAGAATGGAGGTGTTTGAAGTCATAGAATGGAGGTGTGTGAAATCATAGAATGGAGGTGTGTGAAGTCACAGAAATGAGGTGTTTGTAGTCAAATGGAAGTCTGTGAAGGCAGAATGGAGGTGTGTGAAGTCATAGAATGGAGGTGTGTGAAGTCATAGAATGGAGGTGTGTGAAGTCACAGAATGGAGGTGTGTGAAGTAACAATGTAGGTTTCTGAAGTCATAGAATGGAGGTGTGTGAAGTCATAGAATGGAGGTGTGTGAAGTCACAGAATGGAGGCGTGTGATGTCATAGAATGGAGGTTTGTGAAGTCATAGAATGGAGGTGTGTGAAGTCACAGAATGGAAGTGGGTGAAGTAACAATGTAGGTTTCTGAAGTCATAGAATGGAGGTGTGTGAAGTCATAGAATGGAGGTGTGTGAAGTCACAGAATGGAGGCGTGTGATGTCATAGAATGGAGGTGTGTGAAGTCACAGAATGGGGGTGTGTGAAGGCATAAAATGGAGGTGTGTGAAGTCATAGAATGAAGGTGTGTGAAGTCATAGAATGGAGGTGTGTGAAGTCACAGAATGGAGGTGTGTAAAGTCACAGTATGGAGGTGTGTGAACTCAGATTTAAGGTGTGTGAAAGCACAGAATGGAGGGGTGTGAAGTCAGAATAGAGGTTTGCGAAGTCATAGAATGGAGGTGTGTGAAGTCAGAATGGAGCTGTGTGAACTCATAGAATGGAGATGTGTGAAGTCACAATGGAGATGTGTGAAGTCCTAGAAGGAAGGTGTGTGAAGTGAGATTGGAGGTATGTGAAGTCACAGAATGGAGGTGTGTCAACTCAGAAATGAGGTATGTGAAGTCATAGAATGGAGGTGTGTGAAGTCACAGAATTGAGGTGTGTGAAGTCAGAATGGAGGTGTGTGAATTCAGAATGGAGGTGTGTGAAGTCAGAGAATGGAGGTTTGTGAAGTCACAATGCAGGTGTGTGAACTGATAGAACGTAGGTGTGTGAAGTCACAATGTAGGTGTGTGAAGTGATAGAATGGAGGTGTGTGAAGTCATAGAATGGAGGTGTGTGAAGTCACAAAATGGAGGTGTGTGAAGTCATATAATGGAGGTTTTTGAAGTCACAGAATGGAAGTGTGTGAACTCAGAATGGAGGTGTGTGAAGTCACAGAATGGATGTGTGTGAACTCACAATGGAGGTGAGTGAAGTCACAGAATGGAGGTGTGTGAATTCATAGAATGGAAGTGCGTGAAGTCATAGAATATAGGTGTGTGATCTCAGAATGGAGGTGTGTGAATTCAGAATGGAGGTGTGTGAAGTCAGAGAATGGAGGTTTGTGACGTCACAATGCAGGTGTGTGAACTAATAGAACGTAGGTGTGTGAAGTCACAATGTAGGTGTGTGAAGTGATAGAATGGAGGTGTGTGAAGTCATAGTATGGAGATGTGTGAAGTCACAGAATGGAGGTGTGTGAAATCGTAGAATGGAGGTATGTGAAGTCAGAGAATCAAGGTGTGTGAAGTCAATGAATGGAGGTGTGTGAAGTCACAGAATGGATGTGTGTGAACTCACAATGGAGGTGAGTGAAGTCACAGAATGGAGGTGTGTGAAGTCATAGAATGGAAGTGTGTGACGTCATAAATGTTGGTGTGTGAAGTCATAGAATGGAGGTGTGAAGCCATAGAATGGAGGTGTGAAGTCATAGAATGGAGGTGTGTGAAGTCACAGAAGGCAGGTGTGCGAAGCCACAGAATAGAGTTGTGTGAAGTCATAATGGAGGTGTGTGACTTCATAGAATGGAGGTGTGTGAAGTCAAAGAATGGAGGTGTATGAAGTCATAGAATGGCGGTGTGTGAAATCACAGAATGGAAGTGTGTGTAGTCACAGAGTGGAGGTGTGTGAAGTCTCAGAATGGAGGTGTGTGAAGTCATAGAATGGAGGTGTGTGAGGTAAGATTTGAGGTGTGTGAAGTCACAGAATGAAAGTGTGTCAACTCAGAAAGGAGGTGTGTGAAGTCATAGAATGGAGGTGTGTGAAGTCATAGAATGGAGGTGTGTGAAGTCACAATGTATGTGTGTGAAGTCATAGAATGGAGGTGTGTGAAGTCATCGAATGGAGGTGTGCAAAGTCACAAAATGGAGGTGTGTGAAGTCATATATTGGAGGTGTGTGAAGTCACAGAATGGAGGTGTCTGAACTCAGAATGGAGGTGTGTGAAGTCACAGAATGGAGATGTGTGAAATCATAGAATGGAGATGTGTGAAGTCACAGAATGAGGTGTATGAAATCGTAGAATGGAGGTGTGTGAAGTCAGATAATCAAGGTGTGTGAAGTCACAGAATGGAGGTGTGTGAACTCACAATGGAGGTGAGTGATGTCACAGAATGGAGGTGTGTGAAGTCATAGAATGGAAGTGTGTGAAGTCATAGAATGTAGGTGTGTGATGTCAGAATGGAGGTGTGTGAAGTCACAGAATTGAGGTGTGTGACGTCATAAATGTTGGTGTGTGAAGTCATAGAATGGAGATGTGAAGTCATAGAATGGAGGTGTTAAGTCATAGAATGGAGGTGTGTGAAGTCAAAATGGAGGTGTGTGAAGTCAAGCAATGTAGGTGTGCGAAGTCACAGAATGGAGGTGTGTGTAGTCACAGAATGGAAGTGTGTGAACTCAAAATGGAGGTGTGTGAAGTCAAAGAATGGACGTGTGTGAAGTCAGAATGGAGGTGTGTGAAGTCAAAATGGAGGTGTGTGAGGTCGAAGAATGGATGTGTTTGAAGTCATAGAATGTAGGTGTATGAAGTCATGGAATGGAGGTTTGTGAAGTCAAACATTGGAAGCGTGTGAAGTTACAGAATGGAGGTGTCTGAAGTCATAGAATGGACGTGTGTGAAGTCAGAGAATGGAGGTGTGTGAAGTCAGATTGCAGGTTTGTGAAGTCATAGAATGGAGGTTTGTGAAGTCATAGATTGGAATTGTGTGAAGTCATAGAATGGAGGTTGTGAAGTCATAGATTGAAGGTGTGTGGAAGTCATAGTATGGAGGTGTGTGAAGTCACAGAATGGAGTTGTATGAAGTCACAATGCAGGTGTGTGAAGTCATAGAATGGAGGTGTGTGAAATCAAAGAATGTATGTTTGTGAAGTCATAGAATGGATTGTGTGTGAAATCACAGAATGGAGGTGTGTGAAGTCACGGAATGGAGGTGTGTAAAGTCACAAAGTGGAGGTGTGTGAAGTCACAGAATGGAGGTGTGTGAAGTCATAGAATGGAGGTGTGTGAAGTCACAGAATGTAGTTGTGTGAAGTCAGAATAGAGGTGTGCGAAGTCATAGAATGGAGGTGTGTGAAGTCAGAATGGAGCTGTGTGAAGTCAGAATGGAGGTGTGTGAAGTCACAAATGGAGGTGTGTTAACTCAGAATGGAGGTGTGTGAAGTCACAGAATGGAGGTGTGTGAAGTCAAAATTGTGATGTGTGAAGTCACAAATGGAGGTGTGTGAAGTCACAGAGTGGAGGTGTGTGAAATCAAAATGGAATTTTGTGAAGTCAAAGAAAGGAGTTGTGTGAAGTCACAAAATGGATGTGTATGAAGTCATGGAATGGAGGTTTGTGAAGTCAAACACTGGAAGTGTGTGAAGTTACAGAATGGAGGTGTGTGAAGTCATAGAAGGGAGATGTGTGAAGTCATGGATTGGAGGTGTGTGAAGTCAGAATGGAGATGTGTGAAGTCAGAGAATTGAGGTGCGAAGTCATAGAATGGAGGTGTGTGAAGTCAGAATGCAGATGTGTGAAGTCATAGAATGGAGGTGTGTGAAGTCATAGAATGGAGGTGTGTCTACTCACAGAATAGAAGTGTGTGAAGTCATAGAATGGAGGTGTGTGAAGTCATAGTATGGAGGTGTGTGAAGTCATAGAATGGAGGTGTGTGAAGTCATAGAATGGAGGTGTGTGAAATCACAGGATAGAGGTGTGTGAAGACACAGAATGGAGGTGTGGGAAATCATAGAATGGAGGTGTGTGAAGTCAAAGAATTGAGATGTGTGAAGTCAGAATGGAGGTGTGTGAATTCAGAATGGAGGTGTGTGAAGTCATAGAATGGAGGTGTGTGAGTCAGATTGGAGGTATGTGAAGTCACAGAATGGAGGTGTGTCAACTCAGAAAGGAGGTGTGTGAAGTCATAGATGGAGTCTGTGAAGTCATAAAATGCAGGTGTGTGAAATCATAGAATGGAGGTGTGTGAAGTCACAGAATTGAGGTGTGTGAAGTCAGAATGGAGGTGTGTGAAGTCAGAATGGAGGTGTGTGAAGTCAGAGAATGGAGGTGGGTGAAGTCACAATGCAGGTGTGTGAACTCATAGGATGGAGGTGTGTGAAGTCAAAATGTAGGTTTCTGAAGTCATAGAATGGAGGTGTGTGAAGTCACAGAATGGAGGTGTGTGATGTCATAGAATGGAGGTGTGTGAAGTCACAGAATGGAGGTGTGTAAAGGCATAGAATGGAGGTGTGTGAAGTCATAGAATGGAGGTGTGTGAAGTCATAGAATGGGGGTGTGTGAAGTCACAGAATGGAGGTGTGTGAAGTCACACTATGGAGGGGTGTGAAGTCAGATTTGAGGTGTGTGAGGTCACAGAATGGAGGTGTGTGAAGTCATATAACGAGGTTTGTGAAGTCACAGAATGGAGGTGTGTGAAGACACAGAATGGGGGTGTGTGAACTCAGAGTGGAGGTGTGTGAAGTCATAGAATGGAGGTGTGTGAAGTCACAATGCAGGTGTGTGAAATGATAGAACGTAGGTGTGTGAAGTCACAATGTAGGTGTGTGAAGTCATAGAATGGAGGTGTGTGAAGTCATAGAATGGAGGTGTGAGAAGTCACAAAATGGATGTTTGTGAAGTCAAAATGGAGGTGTGTGAAGTCAAAGAATAGACGTGTGTGAAGTCACAATTGTGGTGTGTGAAGTCACAAATGCAGGTGTGTGAAGTCACAGAATGGAGGTGTGTGAAGTCAAAATGGAGGTGTGTGAGGTCAAAGAATGGATGTGTGTGAAGTCATAGAATGGAGGTGTATGAAGTCATAGAATGGAGGTTTGTGAAGTCATAGATTGGAAGTGTGTGAAGTCATAGCATGGAGGTTGTGAAGTCATAGATTGAAGGTGTGTTGAAGTCATAGTATGGAGGTGTGTGAAGTCACAGAAAGGAGGTGTGTGAATTCACAGAATGGAGTTGTATGAAGTCACAATGGAGGAGTGTGAAGTCATAGAATGGAGGTGTGTGAAATCAGAGAATGGAGGTTTGTGAAGTCATAGAATGGAATGTGTGTGAAATCACGGAATGGAGGTGTGTGAAGTCACAGAATGGAGGTGTGTAAAGTCACAGAGTGGAGGTGTGTGAAGTCACAGAATGGAGGTGTGTGAAGTCATAGAATGGAGGTGTGTGAAGTCACAGAATGCAGTTGTGTGAAGTTAGAATAGAGGTGAGTGAAGTCATAGAATGGAGGTGTGTGTAGTCAGAATGGAGCTGTGTGAAGTCATAGAATGGAAGTGTGTGAAGTCAGAATGGAGGTGTGTGAACTCATAGAATGGAGGTGTATAAAGTCACAATGGAGGTGTGTGAAGTCACAGAATGGATGTGTGTGAACTCAGAAAGGAGGTGTGTGAAGTCATAGAATGGAGGTCTGTGAAGTCATAGATTGGAGGTGTGTGAAATCATAGAATGGAGGTGTGTGAAGTCACAGAATTGAGGTGTGTGAAGTCAGAATGGAGGTGTGTGAAGTCATAATGGAGGTGTGTGAAGTCAGAGAATGGAGGTGGGTGAAGTCACAATGCAGGTGTGTGAACTCATAGAATGGAGGTGTTTGAAGTCACAGAATGGAGGTGTGTAAAGGCATAGAATGGAGGTATGTGAAGTCATAGAATGGAGGTGTGTGAAGTCATAGAATGGAGGTGTGTGAAGTCACAGAATGGAGGTGTGTGAAGTCATAGAATGGAGGTGTGTGAAGTCACAGATTGGAGGTGTGTGAAGTCACACTACGGAGGGGTGGGAACTCAGATTTGAGGTGAGTGAGGTCACAGAATGGGGGTGTGTGAAGTCATATAACGAGGTGTGTGAAGTCACAGAATGGAGGTGTGTGAAGACACAGAATGGAAGTGTGTGAACTCAGAGTGGAGGTGTGTGAATTCACAGAATGGAGGTGTGTGAAGTCATAGAATGGAAGTGTGTGAAGTCATAGAATGGAGGTGTGTGAAGTCAGAATGGAGGTGTGTGAAGTCACAAATGGAGGTGTGTTAACTCAGAATGGAGGTGTGTGAGTCACAATATGGAGGTGTGTGAAGTCAAAATTGTGATGTGTGAAGTCACAAATGGAGGTGTGTGAAGGCACAGAGTGGAGGTGTGTGAAATCAAAATGGAATTGTGTGAAGTCAAAGAAAGGAGTTGTGTGAAGTCATAGAATGGATGTGTATGAAGTCATGGAATGGAGGTTTATGAAGTCAAACATTGGAAGTGTGTGAAGTTACAGAATGGAGGTGTGTGAAGTCAGAGAAGGGAGATGTGTGAAGTCATAGATTGGAGGTGTGTGAAGTCAGAATAGAGATGTGTGAAGTCAGAGAATGGAGGTGTGCGAAGTCATAGAATGGAGATGTGTGAAGTCATAGAATGGAGGTGTGTCTAGTCACAGAATGGAAGTGTGTGAAGTCATAGAATGGAGGTGTGTGAAGTCATAGAATGGAGGTGTGTGAAGTCATAGAATTTAGGTATGTGAAGTCATAGAATGGAGGTGTGTGAAATCACAGGATGGAGGTGTGTGAAGACACAGAATGGAGGTGTGTAAAGTCACAGAGTGGAGGTGTGTGAAGTCACAGAATGGAGGTGTGTGAAGTCATAGAATGGAGGTGTGTGATGTCACAGGATGGAGGTGTGTGAAGTCAGAATAGAGGTGTGCGAAGTCATAGAATGGAGGTGTGTGAAGTCATAGAATGGAGGTGTGTGAAATCACAGGATGGAGGTGTGTGAAGACACAGAATGGAGGTGTGTAAAGTCACAGAGTGGAGGTGTGTGAAGTCACAGAATGGAGGTGTGTGAAGTCATAGAATGGAGGTGTGTGAAGTCACAGGATGGAGGTGTGTGAAGTCAGAATAGAGGTGTGCGAAGTCATAGAATGGAGGTGTGTGAAGTCAGAATGGAGGTGTGTGAACTCATTGAATGGATGTGTGTGAAGTCAAAATGGAGGTGTGTGAAGTCATAGAATGGTGGTTTTTGAAGTCACAGAATGGAGGTGTGTGAACTCATAGAATGGAGGTATGTGAGCTCATAGAATGGAGGTGTGTGATGTCATGGAATGGAGGTGTGTGAAGTCAAAGAATGGAGTTGTGTGTAGTCAAACAATGGAGGTGTGTGAAGTCACAGAATGGAGGTGTGTGAATTCAAAGAATGGAAGTGTGTGAAGTCAAAATGGAGGTGTGTGAAGTCAAAGACTGGAGGTGTGTGAAGTCAAAGAATGGAGGTGTGTGAAGTCAAAATTGTGGTGTGTGAAGTCACAAATGGAGGTGTGTGAAGTCACAGAATCGAGGTGTGTGAAGTCAAAATGGAGGTTTGTGAAGTCAAAGAATGGAGGTCTGTGAAGTCATAGAATGGAGGTGTATCAAGTCATGGAATGGAGGTTTGTGAACTCAAACATTGGAAGTGTGTGAAATTACAGAATGGAGGTGTGTGAAGTCATAGAATTGAGGTGTGTGAAGTCATAGAATGGAGGTGTGTCAAGTCACAGAAGGGAGGTGTGTGAAGTCACAGAACAGCGATGTGTGAAGTCACAATGGAGGTGTGTGAAGTCATAGAATGGAGGTGTGTGAAGTCAAAGAATGGAGGTGTGTGAAGTCATAGAATGGAGGTGTGTGAAATCACAGAATGGAGATGAGAGAAGTCACAGAATGGAGGTGTGTAAAGTGACAGAGTTGAGGTGTGTGAAGTCACAGAATGGAGGTGTTTGAAGTCATAGAATGGAGGTGTGTGAAGTCACAGAATGGAGGTGTATGAAGTCAGAATAGAGGTATGCGAAGTTATAAAATGGAGGTGCGTTAATTCAGAATGGACCTGTGGGAATTCATAGAATGGAGGTGTGTGAAGTCAGATTGGAGGTGTGTGAACTCTTAGAATGGAGGTATGTGAAGTCACAATGAAGGTGTGTGAAGTCATAGAATTGTGGTTTTTGAAATCACAGAATGGAGGTGTGTGGAGTCATAGAATGGAGGTGTGTGAAGTCAAAGAATGGAGGTGTGTGAAGTCAATGAATGGAGGTGTGTGAACTCAGAAAGGAGTTGTGTGAAGTCATAGAATGGAGCTGTGTGAAATAATAGAATGGAGGTGTGTGAAATCATAGAATGGAGGTGTATGAAGTCAAAGAGTGGAGGTATGTGAAATCACAGAATGGAGGGGTGTGAAGTCAGAATAGAGGTCTGCGAAGTCATAGAATGGAGGTGTGTGAAGTCAGAATGGAGCTATGTGAACTCATAGAATGGAGGTGTGTGCAGTCACAATGGAGATGTTTGAAGTCATAGAATGGTGGTTTTTGAAGTCACAGAATGGAGTTGTGTGAAGTCATAGAATGGAGGTGTGTGAAGTCAGATTGGAGGTATGTGAAGTCACAGAATGGAGGTGTGTCAACTCAGAAAGGAGGTATGTGAAGTCATAGAATGGAGGTGTGTGAAGTCAAAGAATGGAGGTGTGGGAAATCATAGAATGGAGGTGTGTGAAGTCCCAAAATTGAGGTGTGTGAAGTCAGAATGGAGGTGTGTGAATTAAGAATGGAGGTGTGTGAAGTCATAGAATGGAGGTGTGTGAACTGATAGAACGTAGATGTGTGAAGTCACAATGTAGGTGTGTGAAGTCATAGATTGGAGGTGTGTGAAGTCATAGAATGGAGGTGTGTGAAGTCACAACATGGAGGTGTGTGAAGTCAAAATGGACGTGTGTGAAGTCAAAGAATGGACGTGTGTGAAGTCACAATTGTGTGTGAAGTCACAAATGCAGGTGTGTTAAGTCACAGAATGGAGGTGTGTGAAATCAAAATGGAGGTGTGTGAGGTCAAAGAATGGATGTGTGTGAAGTCATAGAATGGAGGTGTATGAAGTCATGGAATGGAGGTTTGTGATGTCAAATATTGGAAGCGTGTTAAATTACAGAATGGAGGTTTGTGAAGTCATAGAATGGAGGTGTGTGAAGTCATAGATTGGAAGTGTGTGAAGTCATAGAATGGAGGTTGTGAAGTCATAGATTGAAGGTGTGTGGAAGTCATAGTATGGAGGTGTGTGAAGTCACAGAAAGGAGGTGTGTGAATTCTCAGAATGGAGTTGTATGAAGTCACAATGGAGGTGTGTGAAGTCATAGAATGGAGGTGTGTGAAATCAAAGAATGAAGGTTTGTGAAGTCATAGAATGGATTGTGTGTGAAATCACAGAATGGAGGTGTGTGAAGTCACAGAATGGAGGTGTGTAAAGTCACAGAGTGGAGGTGTGTGAAGTCACAGAATGGAGGTGTGTGATGTCATAGAATGGAGGTGTGTGAAGTCACAGAATGCAGTTGTGTGAAGTCAGAATAGAGGTGTGCGATGTCATAGAATGGAGGTGTGTGAAGTCAGAATGGAGCTGTGTGAAGTCATAGAATGAAAGTGTGTGAAGTCAGAATGGAGGTGTGTGAACTCATAGAATGGAGGTGTATGAAGTCACAATGGAGGTGTGTGAAGTCACAGAATGGATATGTGTGAACTAAGAAAGGAGGTGTTTGAAGTCATAGAATGGAGGTCTGTGAAGTCATAGAATGGGGGTGTGTGAAATCATAGAATGGAGGTGTGTGAAGTCACAGAATTGAGGTGTGTGAAGTCAGAATGGAGGTGTGTGAAGTCAGAATGGATGTGTGTGAAGTCAGAGAATTGAGGTGGGTGAAGTCACAATGCTGGTGTGTGAATTCATAGAATGGAGGTGTGTGAAGTCACAATGTAGGTTTCTGAAGTCATAGAATGGAGGTGTGTGATGTCATAGAACGGAGGTATGTGAAGTCACAGAATGGAGGTGTGTAAAGGCATAGAATGGAGGTGTGTGAAGTCATAGAATGGAGGTGTGTGAAGTCATAGAATGGAGGTGTGTGAAGTCACAGAATGCAGTTGTGTGAAGTCAAACTAGAGGTGTGCGAAGTCATAGAAAGGACGTGTGTGAAGTCAGAATGGAGCTGTGTGAAGTCATAGAATGGAAGTGTGTGAAGTCAGAATGGAGGTGTGTGAACTCATAGAATGGAGGTGTATGAAGTCACAATGGAGGTGTGTGATGTCATAGAATGGATGTGTGTGAAATCAGAAAGGAAGTGATTAAAGTCATAGAATGGAGGTCTGTGAAGTCATAGAATGGAGTTGTGTGAAATCATAGAATGGAGGTGTGTGATGTCACAGAATTGATGTGTGTGAAGTCAGAATGGAGGTGTGTGAAGTCAGAATGGAGGTGTGTGAAGTCAGAGAATGGAGGTGTGTGAAGTCAGATTGCAGGTATGTGAAGTTATAGAATGGAGGTTTGTGAAGTCATAGATTGGAAGAGTGTGAAGTCATAGAATGGAGGTTGTGAAGTCATAGATTGAAGGTGTGTGGAAGCCATAGTATGGAGGTGTGTGAATTCACAGAAAGGAGGTGTGTGAATTCACAGAATGGAGTTGTATGAAGTCACAATGGAGGTGTGTGAAGTCATAGAATGGAGGTGTGTGAAATCAAAGAATGGAGGTTTGTGAAGTCAGAGAATGGATTGTGTGTGAAATCACAGAATGGAGGTGTGTGAAGTCACAGAATGGACGTGTGTAAAGTCACAGAGTGGAGGTGTGTGAAGTCACAGAATGGAGTTGTGTGAAGTCATAGAATGGAGGTGTGTGAAGTCACAGAATGCAGTTGTGTGAAGTCAGAATAGAGGTGTGCGAAGTCATAGAATGGATGTGTGTGAAGTCAGAATGGAGCTGTGTGAAGTCATAGAATGGAAGTGTGTGAAGTCAGAATGGAGGTGTGTGAACTCATAGAATGGAGGTGTGTGAAGTCACAGAATGGAGGTGTGTGAAGTCACAGAATGGAGATGTGTAAAGGCATAGAATGGAGGTGTGTGAAGTCATAG
Source organism: Megascapheus bottae (assembly GCA_024803745.1). Classification (NCBI taxonomy): domain Eukaryota; kingdom Metazoa; phylum Chordata; class Mammalia; order Rodentia; family Geomyidae; genus Megascapheus; species Megascapheus bottae. Next base: position 3,141,001 of record JANJXV010000052.1, on the reverse strand, counting down.
AATGGAGGTGTGTGAAGTCATAGAATGGAGGTGTGTGAAGTCACAGAATGCAGTTTTGTGAAGTCAAAATAGAGGTGTGCGAAGTCATAGAATGGAGGTGTGTGAAGTCAGAATGGAGCTGTGTAAAGTCATAGAATGGGAGTTTGTGAAGTCAGAATGGAGGTGTGTGAACTCATAGAATGGAGGTATATGAAGTCACAATGGAGGTGTGTGAAGTCACAGAATGGATGTGTGTGAACTCAGAAAGGAGGTGTGTGAAGTCAGAGAATGGAGGTCTGTGAAGTCATAGAATGCAGGTGTGTGAAATCATAGAATGGAGGTGTGTGAAGTCACAGATTTGAGGTCTGTGAAGTCAGAATGGAGGTGTGTGAACTCATAGAATGGAGGTGTGTGAAGTCACAATGTAGGTTTCTGAAGTCATAGAATGGAGGTTTGTTAAGTCATAGAATGGAGGTGTGTGAACTCACAATGCAGGTGTGTGAACTCATAGAATGGAGGTGTGTGAAGTCATAGAATGGAGGTGTGTGAAGTCACAGAATAGAGGTTTGTGAAGTCACAAATGGAGGTGTGTGAAGTCAGAATGGAGGTTTGTGAAGTCAGAAATGGAGGTGTGTTAACTCAGAATGGAGGTGTGTGAGTCACAGAATGGAGGTGTGTGAAGTCAAAATTGTGATGTGTGAAGTCACAAATGGAGGTGTGTGAAGTCACAGAGTGGAGGTGTGTGAAATCAAAATGGAATCTTGTGAAGTTAAAGAAAGAAGTTGTGTGAAGTCATAGAATGGATGTGTATGAAGTCATGGAATGGAGGTTTGTGAAGTCAAATATTGGATGTGTGTGAAGTTACAGAATGGAAGTGTGTGAAGTCAGAGAAGGAAGATGTGTGAAGTCATAGATTGGAGGTGTGTGAAGTCAGAATGGAGATGTGTGAAGTCAGAGAATGGAGGTGTGCGATGTCATAGAATAGAGGTGTGTGAAGTCAGAATGCAGATGTGGGAAGTCATAGAATGGAGGTGTGTGAAGTCATAGAATCGAGGTTTGTCTAGTCACAAAATGGAAGTGTGAAGTCATAGAATGGAGGTGTGTGAAGTCAGAATGGAGGTGTGTGAACTCATTGAATGTATGTGTGTGGAGTCAATATGGAGGTGTGTGAAGTCATAGAATGGTGGTTTTTGAAGTCACAGAATGGAGGTGTGTGAAATCATAGAATGGATGTTTCTGAAGTAAGAATGAAGGTGTGTGAAGTCATAGAATGGAGGGGTGTGAAGTCATAGAATGGAGGTGTGTGAAATCACAGGACGGAGGTGTGTGAAGACACAGAATGGAGGTGTGGGAAATCATAGAATGGAGGTGTGTGAAGTCACAGAATTGAGGTGTGTGAAGTCAGAATGGAGGTGTGTGAATTCAGAATGGAGGTGTGTGAAGTCATAGAATGGAGGTGTGTGAAGTCAGATTGGAGGTATGTGAAGTCACAGAATGGAGGTGTGTCAACTCAGAAAGGAGGTGTGTGAAGTCATAGATGGAGGTCTGTGAAGTCATAGAATGGAGGTGTGTAAAATCATAGAATGGAGGTGTGTGAAGTCACAGAATTGAGGTGTGTGAAGTCAGAATGGAGGTGTGTGAAGTCAGAATGGTGGTGTGTGAAGTCAGAGAATGGAGGTGGGTGAAGTCACAATGCAGGTGTATGAACTCATAGGATAGAGGTGTGTGAAATCAAAATGTAGGTTTCTGAAGTCATAGAATGGAGGTGTGTGAAGTCATAGACTGGGGGTGTGTGAAGTCACAGAATGGAGGTGTGTGAAGTCACACTATGGAGGGGTGTGAACTCAGATTTGAGGTGTGTGAAGTCACAGAATGGAGGTGTGTGAAGTCACAGAATGGAGGTGTGTGAAGTCATAGAATGGAAGTGTGTGAAGTCATACAATGGAGGTGTGTGAAGTCAGAATGGAGGCGTGTGTAGTCACAAATGGAGGTGTGTTAACTCAGAATGGAGGTGTGTGAAGTCACAGAATGGAGGTGTGTGAAGTCAAAATTGTGATGTGTGAAGTCACAAATGGAGGTGTTTAAAGTCACAGAGAGGAGGTGTGTGAAATCAAAATGGAATTTTTTGAAGTCAAAGGAAGAAGTTGTGTGAAGTCATAGAATGGATATGTATGAAGTCATGGAATGGAGATTTGTGAAGTCAAACACTGGAAGTTTGTGAAGTTACAGAATGGAGGTGTGTGAAGTCATAGAAGGGAGATGTGTGAAGTCATAGATTGGAGGTGTGTGAAGTCAGAATGGAGATGTGTGAAGTCAGAGAATGGAGTTGTGAAGTCATAGAATGGAGGTGTGTGAAGTCAGAATGCAGATGTGTGAAGTCATAGAATGGATGTGTGTGAAGTCATAGAATGGAGGTGTGTCTAGTCACAGAATAGAAGTGTGTGAAGTCATAGAATGGAGGTGTGTGAAGTCATAGAATGGAGGTGTGTGAAGTCATAGAATGGAGGTGTGTGAAATCACAGGATGGAGGTGTGTGAAGACACAGAATGGAGGTGTGGGAAATCATAGAATGGAGGTGTGTGAAGTCACAGAATTGAGGTGTGTGAAGTCAGAATGGAGGTGTGTGAATTCAGAATGGAGATGTGTGAAGTCATAGAATGGAGGTGTGTGAAGTCAGATTGTAGGTATGTGAAGTCACAAAATGGAGGTGTGTCAACTCAGAAAGGAGGTATGTGAAGTCATAGAATGGAGGTGTGTGAAGTCAAAGAATGGAGGTGTGGGAAATCATAGAATGGAGGTGTGTGAAGTCACAGAATTGAGGTGTTTGAAGTCAGAATGGAGGTGTGTGAATTCAGAATTGAGGTGTTTGAAGTCAGAAAGGAGGTGTGTGAATTCAGAATGGAGGTGTGTGAAGACACAGAATGGAGGTGTGTGAACTCAGAGTGGAGGTGTGTGAAGTCACAGAATGGAGGTGTGTGAAGTCATAGAATGGAGGTGTGAGAAGTCATAAAATGGAGGTGTGTGAAGTCAAAATGGAGGTGTGTGAAGTCAAAGAATGGACGTGTGTGAAGTCACAATTGTGGTGTGTGAAGTCACAAATGCAGGTGTGTGAAGTCACAGAATGGAGGTGTGTGAAGTCAAAATGGAGGTGTGTGAGGTCAAAGAATGGATGTGTGTGAAGTCATAGAATGGAGGTGTATGAAGTCATGGAATGGAGATTTGTGGCGTCAAACATTGGAAGCATGTGAAATTACAGAATGGAGGTGTGTGAAGTCAGAGAATGGAGGTGTGTGAAGTCAGATTGCAGGTGTGTGTAGTCATAGAATGGAGGTTTGTGAAGTCATAGATTGGAAGTGTATGAAGTCATAGCATGGAGGTTTTGAAGTCATAGATTGAAGGTGTGTGGAAGTCATAGTATGGAGGTGTGTGAAGTCACAGAAAGGAGGTGTGTGAATTCACAGAATGGAGTTGTATGAAGTCACAATGGAGGTGTGTGAAGTCATAGAATGGAGGTGTGTGAAATCAAAGAATGGAGGTTTGTGAAGTCATAGAATGGAATGTGTGTGAAATCACAGAATGGAGGTGTGTGAAGTAATAGAATGGAGGTGTGTGAAGTCACACTATGGAGGGGTGTGAACTCAGATTTGAGGTGTGCGAAGTCACAGAATGGAGGTGTGTGAAGTCATATAACGAGGTGTGTGAAGTCACAGAATGGAGGTGTGTGAAGGCACAGAATGGAGGTGTGTGAACTCAGAGTGGAGGTGTGTGAAGTCAGAATAGAGGTGTGCGAAGTCATAGAATGGAGGTGTGTGAAGTCAGAATGGAGCTGTGTGAAGTCATAGAATGGAAGTGTGTGAAGTCAGAATGGAGGTGTGTGAACTCATAGAATGGAGGTGTATGAAGTCACAATGGAGGTGTGTGAAGTCACAGAATGGATGTGTGTGAACTCAGAAAGGAGGTGTGTGAAGTCATAGATGGAGGTCTGTGAAGTCATAGAATGGAGGTGTGTGAAATCATAGAATGGAGGTGTGTGAAGTCACAGAATTGAGGTGTGTGAGGTCAGAATGGAGGTGTGTGAAGTCAGAATGGAGGTGTGTGAAGTCAGAAAATGGAGGTGGGTGAAGTCAAAATGCAGGTGTGTGAACTCATAGAATGGAGGTGTGTGAAGTCAAAATGCAGGTTTATGAAGTCATAGAATGGAGGTGTGTGAATTCATACAATGGAGGTGTGTGAAGTCACAGAATGGAGGTGTGTGATGTCATAGAATGGAGGTGTGTGAAGTCATAGATTGGAGGTGTGTGAAGTCATACAATGGGGGTGTGTGAAGTCACAAAATTGAGGTGTGTGAAGTCACACTATGGAGGGGTGTGAACTCAGATTTGAGGTGTGTGAAGTCACAGAATGGAGGTGTGTGAAATCATATAACGAGGTGTGTGAAGTCACAGAATGGAGGTGTGTGAAGGCACAGAATGGAGGTGAGTGAACTCAGAGTGGAGGTGTGTGAAGTCACAGAATGGAGGTGTGTGAAGTCATAGAATGGAAGCGTGTGAAGTCATACAATAGAGGTGTGTGAAGTCAGAATGGAGGTGTGTGAAGTCACAAATGGAGGTGTGTTAACTCAGAATGGAGGTGTGTGAAGTCATAGAATGGAGGTGTGTGAAGTCAAAATTGTGATGTGTGAAGTCACAAATGGAGGTGTGTGAAGTCACAGAGTGGAGGTGTGTGAAATCAAAATGGAATTTTGTGAAGTCAAAGAAAGGAGTTGGGGGAAGTCATACAATGGATGTGTATGAAGTCATGGAATGGAGGTTTGTGAAGTCAAACACTGGAAGTGTGTGAAGTTACAGAATGGAGGTGTGTGAAGTCATAGAAGGGAGATGTGTGAAGTCATAGATTGGAGGTGTGTGAAGTCAGAATGGAGATGTGTGAAGTCAGAGAATGGAGGTGTGAGGTCATAGAATGGAGGTGTGTGAAGTCAGAATGCAGATGTGTGAAGTCATAGAATGGAGGTGTGTGAAGTCATAGAATGGAGGTGTGTCTACTCACAGAATAGATGTGTGTGAAGTCATGGAATGGAGGTGTATGAACTCATAGAATGGAGGTGTGTGAAGTCATAGAATGGAGGTGTGTGAAGTCATAGAATGGAGGTGTGTGAAATCACAGGATGGAGGTGTGTGAAGACACAGAATGGAGGTGTGGGAAATCATAGAATGGAGGTGTGTGAAGTCACAGAATTGAGGTGTGTGAAGTCAGAATGGAGGTGTGTGAATACAGAATGGAGGTGTGTGAAGTCATAGAATGGATGTGTGTGAAGTCAGATTGGAGGTATGTGAAGTCACAGAATGGAGGTGTGTCAACTCAGAAAGGAGGTGTGTGAAGTCATAGATGGAGGTCTCTGAAGTCATAGAATGGAGGTGTGTGAAATCATAGAATGGAGGTGTGTGAAGTCACAGAATTGAGGTGTGTGAAGTCAGAATGGAGGTGTGTGAAGTCAGAATGGAGGTGTGTGAAGTCAGAGAATGGAGGTGGGTGAAGTCAAAATGCAGGTGTGTGAACTCATAAGATGGAGGTGTGTGAAGTCAAAATGTAGGTTTCTGAAGTCATAGAATGGAGGTGTGTGAAGTCATAGAATGGAGGTGTGTGAAGTCACAGAATGCAGGTGTGTGATGTCATAGAATAGATGTGTGTGAAGTCACAGAATGGAGGTGTGTAAAGGCATAGAATGGAGGTGTGTGAAGTCATAGAATGGAGGTGTGTGAAGTCATAGATTGGAAGTGTGTGAAGTCATAGCATGGAGTTTGTGAAGTCATAGATTGAACGTGTGTGGAAGTCATAGTATGGAGGTGTGTGAAGTCACAGAAAGGAGGTGTGTGAATTCACAGAATGGAGTTGTATGAAGTCACAATGGAGGTGTGTGAAGTCATAGAATGGAGGTGTGTGAAATCAAAGAATGGAGGTTTGTGAAGTCATAGAATGGAATGTGTGTGAAATCACAGAATGGAGGTGTGTGAACTTCACAGAATGGAGGTGTGCAAAGTCACAGAGTGGAGGTGTGTGAAGTCACAGAATGGAGGTGTGTGAAGTCATAGAATGGAGGTGTGTGAAGTCACAGAATGCAGTTGTGTGAAGTCAGAATAGAGGTGTGTGAAGTCATAGAATGGAGGTGTGTGAAGTCAGAATGGAGCAGTGTGAAGTCATAGAATGGAAGTGTGTGAAGTCAGAATGGAGGTGTGTGAACTCATAGAATGGAGGTGTATGAAGTCACAATGGAGGTGTGTGAAGTCACAGAATGGATGTGTGTGAACTCAGAAAGGAGGTGTGTGAAGTCATAAATGGAGGTCTGTGAAGTCATAGAATGGAGGTGTGTGAAATCATAGAATGGAGGTGTGTGAAGTCACAGAATTGAGGTGTGTGAAGTCAGAATGGAGGTGTGTGAAGTCAGAATGGAGGTGTGTGAAGTCAGAGAATGGAAGTGGTTGAAGTCACAATGCAGGTGTGTGAACTCATAGAATGGAGGTGTGTGAAGTCAAAATGCAGGTTTCTGAAGTCATAGAATGGAGGTGTGTGAAGTCATAGAATGGAGGTGTGTGAAGTCACAGAATGGAGGTGTGTGATGTCATAGAATGGAGGTGTGTGAAGGCACAGAATGGAGGTGTGTAAAGGCATAGAATGGATGTGTGTGAAGTCATAGAATGGAGGTGTGTGAAGTCATAGAATGGGGTGTGTGTGTCACAGAATGGAGGTGTGAGAAGTCACACTATGGAGGGGTGTGAACTCAGATTTGAGGTGTGTGAACTCACAGAATGGAGGTGTGTGAAGTCATATAACGAGGTGTGTGAAGTCACAGAATGGAGGTGTGTGAAGACACAGAATGGAGGTGAGTGAACTCAGAGTGGAGGTGTGTGAAGTCACAGAATGGAGGTGTGTGAAATCATAGAATGGAAGTGTGTGAAGTCATACAATGGAGGTGTGTGAAGTCAGAATGGAGGTGTGTGAAGTCACAAATGGAGGTGTGTTAACTCAGAATGGAGGTTTGTGAAGTCACAGAATGGAGGTGTGTGAAGTCAAAATTGTGATGTGTGAAGTCACAAATGGAGGTGTGTGAAGTCACAGAGTGGAGGTGTGTGAAATCAAAATGGAATCTTGTGAAGTCAAAGAGAGAAGTTGTGTGAAGTCATAGAATGGATGTGTATGAAGTCATGGAATGGAGGTTTGTGAAGTCAAATATTGAATGTGTGTGAAGTTACAGAATTGAGGTGTGTGAAGTCATAGAAGGAAGATGTGTGAAGTCATAGATTGGAGGTGTGTGAAGTCAGAATGGAGATGTGTGAAGTCAGAAAATGGAGGTGTGCGATGTCATAGAATAGAGGTGTGTGAAGTCAGAATGCAGATGTGTGAAGTCATAGAATGGAGGTGTGTGAAGTCATAGAATCGAGGTTTGTCTAGTCACAAAATGGAAGTGTGAAGTCAGAGAATGGAGGTGTGTGAAGGCAGAATGGAGGTGTGTGAACTCATTGAATGGATGTGTGTGAAGTCAATATGGAGGTGTGTGAAGTCATAGAATGGTGGTTTTTGAAGTCACAGAATGGAGGTGTGTGAAATCATAGAATGAATGTTTCTGAAGTAAGAATGAAGGTGTGTGAAGTCATAGAATGGAGGTGTGTGAAGTCATAGAATGGAGGTGTGTGAAATCACAGGATGGAGGTGTGTGAAGACACAGAATGGAGGTGTGGGAAATCATAGAATGGAGGTGTGTGAAGTCACAGAATTGAGGTGTGTGAAGTCAGAATGGAGGTGTGTGAATTCAGAATGGAGGTGTGTGAAGTCATAGAATGGAGGTGTGTGAAGTCAGATTGGAGGTATGTGAAGTCACAGAATGGAGGTGTGTCAACTCAGAAAGCAGGTGTGTGAAGTCATAGATGGAGGTCTGTGAAGTCATAGAATGGAGGTGTGTGAAATCATAGAATGGAGGTGTGTGAAGTCACAGAATTGAGGTGTGTGAAGTCAGAATGGAGGTGTGTGAAGTCAGAATGGAGGTGTGTGAAGTCAGAGAATGGAGGTGGGTGAAGGCACAATGCAGGTGTATGAACTCATAGGATAGAGGTGTGTGAAATCAAAATGTAGGTTTCTGAAGTCATAGAATGGAGGTGTGTGAAGTCATAGAATGGGGGTGTGTGAAGTCACAGAATGGAGGTGTGTGAAGTCACACTATGGAGGGGTGTGAACTCAGATTTGAGGTGTGTGAAGTCACAGAATGGAGGTGTGTGAAGACACAGAATGGAGGTGTGTGAACTCAGATTGGAGGTGTGTGAAGTCACAGAATGGAGGTGTGTGAAGTCATAGAATGGAAGTGTGTGAAGTCATACAATGGAGGTGTGTGAAGTCAGAATGGAGGTGTGTGTAGTCACAAATGGAGGTGTGTTAACTCAGAATGGAGGTGTGTGAAGTCACAGAATGGAGGTGTGTGAAGTCAAAATAGTGATGTGTGAAGTCACAAATGGAGGTGTTTAAAGTCACAGAGAGGAGGTGTGTGAAATCAAAATGGAATTTTTTGAAGTCAAAGGAAGAAGTTGTGTGAAGTCATAGAATGGATATGTATGAAGTCATGGAATGGAGGTTTGTGAAGTCAAACACTGGAAGTGTGTGAAGTTACAGAATGGAGGTGTGTGAAGTCATAGAAGGGAGATGTGTGAAGTCATAGATTGGAGGTGTGTGAAGTCAGAATGGAGATGTGTGAAGTCAGAGAATGGAGTTGTGAAGTCATAGAATGGAGGTGTGTGAAGTCAGAATGCAGATGTGTGAAGTCATAGAATGGATGTGTGTAAAGTCAGAGAATGGAGGTGTGTCTAGTCACAGAATAGAAGTGTGTGAAGTCATAGAATGGAGGTGTGTGAAGTCATAGAATGGAGGTGTGTGAAGTCATAGAATGGAGGTGTGTGAAATCACAGGATGGAGGTGTGTGAAGACACAAAATGGAGGTGTGGGAAATCATAGAATGGAGGTGTGTGAAGTCACAGAATTGAGGTGTGTGAAGTCAGAATGGAGGTGTGTGAATTCAGAATGGAGATGTGTGAAGTCATAGAATGGAGGTGTGTGAGGTCAGATTGTAGGTATGTGAAGTCACAAAATGGAGGTGTGTCAACTCAGAAAGGAGGTATGTGAAGTCATAGAATGGAGGTGTGTGAAGTCAAAGAATGGAGGTGTGGGAAATCATAGAATGGAGGTGTGTGAAGTCACAGAATTGAGGTGTTTGAAGTCAGAATGGAGGTGTGTGAATTCAGAATGGAGGTGTGTGAAGTCATAGAATGGAGGTGTGTGAAATCACAAGGCAGGTGTGTGAACTGATAGAACGTCGGTGTGTGAATTCACAATGTAGGTGTGTGAAGTCATAGAATGGAGGTGTGTGAAGTCATAGAATGGAGGTGTGAGAAGTCACAAAATGGAGGTGTGTGAAGTCAAAATGGAGGTGTGTGAAGTCAAAGTATGGACGTGTGTGAAGTCACAATTGTGGTGTGTGAAGTCACAAATGCAGGTGTGTGAAGTCACAGAATGGAGGTGTGTGAAGTCAAAATGGAGGTGTGTGAGGTCAAAGAATGGATGTGTGTGAAGTCATAGAATGGAGGTTTATGAAGTCATGGAATGGAGATTTGTGACGTCAAACATTGGAAGCATGTGAAATTACAGAATGGAGGTGTGTGAAGTCATAGAATGGAGGTGTGTGAAGTCAGAGAATGGAGGTGTGTGAAGTCAGATTGCAGGTGTGTGAAGTCATAGAATGGAGGTTTGTGAAGTGATAGATTGGAAGTGTATGAAGTCATAGCATGGAGGTTTTGAAGTCATAGATTGAAGGTGTGTGGAAGTCATAGTATGTAGGTGTGTGAAGTCACAGAAAGGAGGTGTGTGAAATCAAAGAATGGAGGTTTGTGAAGTCATAGAATGGAATGTGTGTGAAATCACAGAATGGAGGTGTGTGAAGTAATAGATTGGAGGTGTGTGAAGTCACACTATGGAGGGGTGTGAACTCAGATTTGAGGTGTGCGAAGTCACAGAATGCAGGTGTGTGAAGTCATATAACGAGGTGTGTGAAGTCACAGAATGGAGGTGTGTGAAGGCACAGAATGGAGGTGTGTGAACTCAGAGTGGAGGTGTGTGAAGTCAGAATAGAGGTGTGCGAAGTCATAGAATGGTGGTGTGTGAAGTCAGAATGGAGCTGTGTGAAGTCATAGAATGGAAGTGTGTGAAGTCAGAATGGAGGTGTGTGAACTCATAGAATGGAGGTGTATGAAGTCACAATGGAGGTGTGTGAAGTTACAGAATGGATGTGTGTGAACTCAGAAAGTAGGTGTGTGAAGTCATAGATGGAGGTCTGTGAAGTCATAGAATGGAGGTGTGTGAAATCATAGAATGGAGGTGTGTGAAGTCACAGAATTGAGGTGTGTGAGGTCAGAATGGAGGTGTGTGAAGTCAGAATGGAGGTGTGTGAAGTCAGAGAATGGAGGTGGGTGAAGTCCAAATGCAGGTGTGTGAACTCATAGAATGGAGGTGTGTGAAGTCAAAATGCAGGTTTATGAAGTCATAGAATGGAGGTGTGAGAAGTCATACAATGGAGGCGTGTGAAGTCACAGAATGGAGGTGTGTGATGTCATAGAATGGAGGTGTGTGAAGTCATAGATTGGAGGTGTGTGAAGTCATACAATGGGGGTGTGTGAAGTCACAGAATGGAGGTGTGTGAAGTCACACTATGGAGGGGTGTGAACTCAGATTTGAGGTGTGTGAAGTCACAGAATGGAGGTGTGTGAAATCATATAACAAGGTGTGTGAAGTCACAGAATGGAGGTGTGTGAAGGCACAGAATGGAGGTGAGTGAACTCAGAGTGGAGGTGTGTGAAGTCACAGAATGGAGGTGTGTGAAGTCATAGAATGGAAGCGTGTGAAGTCATACAATGGAGGTGTGTGAAGTCAGAATGGAGGTGTGTGAAGTCACAAATGGAGGTGTGTTAACTCAGAATGGAGGTGTGTGAAGTCACAGAATGGAGGTGTGTGAAATCAAAATGGAATTTTGTGAAGTCAAAGAAAGGAGTTGAGGGAAGTCATACAATGGATGTGTATGAAGTCATGGAATGGAGGTTTGTGAAGTCAAACACTGGAAGTGTGTGAAGTTACAGAATGGAGGTGTGTGAAGTCATAGAAGGGAGATGTGTGAAGTCATAGATTGGAGGTGTGTGAAGTCAGAATGGAGATGTGTGAAGTCAGAGAATGGAGGTGTGAGGTCATAGAATGGAGGTGTGTGAAGTCAGAATGCAGATGTGTGAAGTCATAGAATGGAGGTGTGTGAAGTCATAGAATGGAGGTGTGTCTACTCACAGAATAGAAGTGTGTGAAGTCATGGAATGGAGGTGTGTGAACTCATAGAATGGAGGTGTGTGAAGACACAGAATGGAGGTGTGTGAAGTCATAGAATGGAGGTGTGTGAAATCACAGGATGGAGGTGTGTGAAGACACAGAATGGAGGTGTGGGAAATCATAGAATGGAGGTGTGTGAAGTCACAGAATTGAGGTGTGTGAAGTCAGAATGGAGGTGTGTGAATTCAGAATGGGGGTGTGTGAAGTCATAGAATGGAGGTGTGTGAAGTCAGATTGGAGGTATGTGAAGTCACAGAATGGAGGTGTGTCAACTCAGAAAGGAGGTGTGTGAAGTCAAAGATGGAGGTCTCTGAAGTCATAGAATGGAGGTGTGTGAAATCATAGAATGGAGGTGTGTGAAGTCACAGAATTGAGGTGTGTGAAGTCAGAGAATGGAGGTGTGTGAAGTCAGATTGCAGGTGTGTGAAGTCATAGAATGGAGGTTTGTGAAGTCATAGATTGGAAGTGTATGAAGTCATAGCATGGAGGTTTTGAAGTCATAGATTGAAGGTGTGTGGAAGTCATAGTATGGAGGTGTGTGAAGTCACAGAAAGGAGGTGTGTGAATTCACAGAATGGAGTTGTATGAAGTCACAATGGAGGTGTGTGAAGTCATAGAATGGAGGTGTGTGAGATCAAAGAATGGAGGTTTGTGAAGTCATAGAATGGAATGTGTGTGAAATCACAGAATGGAGGTGTGTGAACTTCACAGAATGGAGGTGTGCAAAGTTACAGAGTGGAGGTGTGTGAAGTCACAGAATGGAGGTGTGTGAAGTCATAGAATGGAGGTGTGTGAAGTCACAGAATGCAGTTGTGTGAAGTCAGAATAGAGGTGTGCGAAGTCATAGAATGGAGGTGTGTGAAGTCAGATTGGAGGTATGTGAAGTCACAGAATGGAGGTGTGTCAACTCAGAAAGGAGGTGTGTGAAGTCATAGATGGAGGTCTCTGAAGTCATAGAATGGAGGTGTGTGAAATCATAGAATGGAGGTGTGTGAAGTCACAGAATTGAGGTGTGTGAAGTCAGAATGGAGGTGTGTGAAGTCAGAATGGAGATGTGTGAAGTCAGAGAATGGAGGTGGGTGAAGTCAAAATGCAGGTGTGTGAACTCATAAAATGGAGGTGTGTGAAGTCAAAATGTAGGTTTCTGAAGTCATAGAATGGAGGTGTGTGAAGTCATAGAATGGAGGTGTGTGAAGTCACAGAATGCAGGTGTGTGATGTCATAGAATAGATGTGTGTGAAGTCACAGAATGGAGGTGTGTAAAGGCATAGAATGGAGGTGTGTGAAGTCATAGAATGGAGGTGTGTGAAGTCATAGATTGGAAGTGTGTGAAGTCATAGCATGGAGTTTGTGAAGTCATAGATTGAACGTGTGTGGAAGTCATAGTATGGAGGTGTGTGAAGTCACAGAAAGGAGGTGTGTGAATTCACAGAATGGAGTTGTATGAAGTCACAATGGAGGTGTGTGAAGTCATAGAATGGAGGTGTGTGAGATCAAAGAATGGAGGTTTGTGAAGTCATAGAATGGAATGTGTGTGAAATCACAGAATGGAGGTGTGTGAACTTCACAGAATGGAGGTGTGCAAAGTCACAGAGTGGAGGTGTGTGAAGTCACAGAATGGAGGTGTGTGAAGTCATAGAATGGAGGTGTGTGAAGTCACAGAATGCAGTTGTGTGAAGTCAGAATAGAGGTGTGCGAAGTCATAGAATGGAGGTGTGTGAAGTCAGAATGGAGCTGTGTGAAGTCATAGAATGGAAGTGTGTGAAGTCAGAATGGAGGTGTGTGAACTCATAGAATGGAGGTGTATGAAGTCACAATGGAGGTGTGTGAAGTCACAGAATGGTTGTGTGTGAACTCAGAAAGGAGGTGTGTGAAGTCATAAATGGAGGTCTGTGAAGTCATAGAATGGAGGTGTGTGAAATCATAGAATGGAGGTGTGTGAAGTCACAGAATTGAGGTGTGTGAAGTCAGAATGGAGGTGTGTGAAGTCAGAATGGAGGTGTGTGAAGTCAGAGAATGGGGGTGGGTGAAGTCACAATGCAGGTGTGTGAACTCATAGAATGGAGGTGTGTGAAGTCACAATGTAGGTTTCTGAAGTCATAGAATGGAGGTGTGTGAAGTCATAGAATGGAGGTGTGTGAAGTCACAGAATGGAGGTGTGCGAAGTCATAGAAAGGAGGTGTGTGAAGTCAGAATGGAGCTGTGTGAAGTCATGGAATGGAAGTTTTTGAAGTCAGAATGGAGGTGTGTGAACTCAGAATGGAGATGTATGAATTCCCAATGGAGGTGTGTGATGTCATAGAATGGATGTGTGTGAACTAAGAAAGGAGGTGAGTAAAGTCAAAGAATGGAGGTCTTTGAAGTCATAGAATGGAGGTGTGTGAAATCATAGAATTGAGGTTGGTGAAGGCAAAAGATTGAGGTGTGTGAAGTCAGAATGGAGGTGTGTGAAGTCAGAATGGTGGTGTGTGAACTCATAGAATGGAGGTGTGTGAAGTCACAATGTAGGTTTCTGAAGTCATAGAATGGAGGTGTGTGAAGTCATAGAATGGAGGTGTGTGAAGTCATAGAATGGAGGTGTGTGAAGTCACAGAATGGAGGTGTGTGAAGTCACACTATGGAGGGGTGTGAACTCAGATTTGAGGTGTGTGAGGTCACAAATGGAGGTGTGTGAAGTCATATAACGAGGTGTCTGAAGTCACAGAATGGAGGTGTGTGAAGACACAGAATGGAAGTGTGTGAACTCAGAGTGGAGGTGTGTGAAGTCACAGAATGGAGGTGTGTGAAGTCATAGAATGGAAGTGTGTGAAGTCATAGAATGGAGGTGTGTGAAGTCAGAATGGAGGTGTGTGAAGTCACAAATGGAGGTGTGTTAACTCAGAATGGAGGTGTGTGAGTCACAGAATGGAGGTGTGTGAAGTCAAAATTGTGATGTGTAAAGTCACAAATGGAGGTGTGTGAAGTCACAGAGTGGAGGTGTGTGAAATCAAAATGGAATTTTGTGAAGTCAAAGAAAGGAGTTGTGTGAAGTCATAGAATGGATGTGTATGAAGTCATGGAATGGAGGTTTGTGAAGTCAAACATTGGAAGTGTGTGAAGTTACAGAATGGAGGTGTGTGAAGTCAGAGAAGGGAGATGTGTGAAGTCATAGATTGGAGGTGTGTGAAGTCAGAATAGAGATGTGTGAAGTCAGAGAATGGAGGTGTGCGAAGTCATAGAATGGAGGTGTGTGAAGTCAGAATGCAGATGTGTGAAGTCATAGAATGGAGGTGTGTGAAGTCATAGAATGGAGGTGTGTGAAGTCATAGAATGGAGGTGTGTGAAGTCATAGAATTTAGGTATGTGAAGTCATAGAATGGAGGTTTGTGAAATCACAGGATGGAGGTCTGTGAAGACACAGAATGGAGGTGTGTAAAGTCACAGAGTGGAGGTGTGTGAAGTCACAGAATGGAGGTGTGTGAAGTCATAGAATGGAGGTGTGTGAAGTCACAGGTTGGAGGTTTGTGAAGTCAGAATAGAGGTGTGCGAAGTCATAGAATGGAGGTGTGTGAAGTCAGAATGGAGGTGTGTGAACTCATTGAATGGATGTGTGTGAAGTCAAAATGGAGGTGTGTGAAGTCATAGAATGGTGGTTTTTGAAGTCACTGAATGGAGGTGTGTGAAGTCATAGAATGGATGTTTCTGAAGTAAGAATGAAGGTGTGTGAAGTCATTGAATGGAGGTGTGTGAAGTCAAAATTGAGGTGTGTGAACTCAAAGAATGGAGGTATGTGAGCTCATAGAATGGAGGTGTGTGATGTCATGGAATGGAGGTGTGTGAAGTCAAAGAAGGGAGTTGTGTGTAGTCAAACAATGGAGGCGTGTGAAGTCACAGAAAGGAGGTGAGTGAATTCACAGAATGGAAGTGTGTGAAGTCAAAATGGAGCTGTGTGAAGTCAAAGAATGGAGGTGTGTGAAGTCAAAGAATGGAGGTGTGTGAAGTCAAATTTGTGGTGTGTGAAGTCACAAATGGAGGTGTGTGAAGTCACAAAATGGATGTGTATGAAGTCATGGAATGGAGGTTTGTGAAGTCAAACACTGGAAGTGTGTGAAGTTACAGAATGGAGGTGTGTGAAATCATAGAGGGGAGATGTGTGAAGTCATGGATTGGAGGTGTGTGAAGTCAGAATGGAGATGTGTGAAGTCAGAGAATTGAGGTGCGAAGTCATAGAATGGAGGTGTGTGAAGTCAGAATGCAGATGTGTGAAGTCATAGAATGGAGGTGTGTGAAGTCATAGAATGGAGGTGTGTCTAGTCACAGAATAGAAGTGTGTGAAGTCATAGAATGGAGGTGTGTGAAGTCATAGTATGGAGGTGTGTGAAGTCATAGAATGGAGGTGTGTGAAGTCATAGAATGGAGGTGTGTGAAATCACAGGATGGAGGTGTGTGAAGACACAGAATGGAGGTGTGGGAAATCATAGAATGGAGGTGTGTGAAGTCAAAGAATTGAGATGTGTGAAGTCAGAATGGAGGTGTGTGAATTCAGAATGGAGGTGTGTGAAGACATAGAATGGAGGTGTGTGAAGTCAGAATGGAGGTATGTGAAGTCACAGAATGGAGGTGTGTCAACTCAGAAAGGAGGTGTGTGAAGTCATAGATGGAGTCTGTGAAGTCATAGAATGCAGGTGTGTGAAATCATAGAATGGAGGTGTGTGAAGTCACAGAATTGAGGTGTGTGAAGTCAGAATGGAGGTGTGTGAAGTCAGAATGGAGGTGTGTGAAGTCAGAGAATGGAGGTGGGTGAAGACACAATGCAGGTGTGTGAACTCATAGGATGGAGGTGTGTGAAGTCAAAATGTAGGTTTCTGAAGTCATAGAATGGAGGTGTGTGAAGTCATAGAATGGAGGTGTGTGAAGTCACAGAATGGAGGTGTGTGATGTCATAGAATGGAGGTGTGTGAAGTCACAGAATGGAGGTGTGTAAAGGCATAGAATGGGGGTGTGTGAAGTCATAGAATGTAGGTGTGTGAAGTCACAGAATGGAGGTGTGTGAAGTCACACTATGGAGGGGTGTGAAGTCAGATTTGAGGTGTGTGAGGTCACAGAATGGAGGTGTGTGAAGTCATATAATGAGGTGTGTGAAGTCACAGAATGGAGGTGTGTGAAGACACAGAATGGAGGTGTGTGAACTCAGAGTGGAGGTGTGTGAAGGCACAGAATGGAGGTGTGTGAACTCAGAGTGTACGTGTGTGAATTCACAGAATGGAGGTGTGTGAAGTCATAGAATGGAAGTGTGTGAAGTCATACAATGGAGGTGTGTGAAGTCAGAATGGAGGTGTGTGAAGTCACAAATGGAGGTGTGGTAACTCAGAATGGAGGTGTGTGAAGTGACAGAATGGAGGTGTGTGAAGTCAAAATTGTGATGTGTGAAGTCACAAATAGAGGTGTGTGAAGTCACAGAGTGAAGGTGTGTGAAATCAAAATGGAATTTTGTGAAGTCAAAGAAAGGAGTTGTGTGAAGTCATAAAATGGATGTGTATGAAGTCATGGAATGGAGGTTTGTGAAGTCAAACACTGGAAGTGTGTGAAGTTACAGAATGGAGATGTGTGAAGTCATAGAAGGGAGATGTGTGAAGTCATAGATTGGAGGTGTGTGAAGTGAGAATGGAGATGTGTGAAGTCAGAGAATTGAGGTGCGAAGTCATAGAATGGAGGTGTGTGAAGTCACAGAATGGAGGAGTGTAAAGGCATAGAATGGAGGTGTGTGAAGTCATAGAATGGAGGTGTGTGAAGTCATAGAATGGGGGTGTGTGAAGTCACAGAATGGAGGTGTGTGAAGTCACACTATGGAGGGGTGTGAAGTCAGATTTGAGGTGTGTGAGGTCACAGAATGGAGGTGTGTGAAGTCATAGAATGGAGGTGTGTGAAGTCATAGAATGGAGGTGTGTGAAGTCAGATTGGAGGTATGTGAAGTCACAGAATGGAGGTGTGTCAACTCAGAAAGGAGGTGTGTGAAGTCATAGATGGAGGTCTCTGAAGTCATAGAATGGAGGTGTGTGAAATCATAGAATGGAGGTGTGTGAAGTCACAGAATTGAGGTGTGTGAAGTCAGAATGGAGGTGTGTGAAGTCAGAATGGAGATGTGTGAAGTCAGAGAATGGAGGTGGGTGAAGTCAAAATGCAGGTGTGTGAACTCATAAGATGGAGGTGTGTGAAGTCAAAATGTAGGTTTCTGAAGTCATAGAATGGAGGTGTGTGAAGTCATAGAATGGAGGTGTGTGAAGTCACAGAATGCAGGTGTGTGATGTCATAGAATAGATGTGTGTGAAGTCACAGAATGGAGGTGTGTAAAGGCATAGAATGGAGGTGTGTGAAGTCATAGAATGGAGGTGTGTGAAGTCATAGATTGGAAGTGTGTGAAGTCATAGCATGGAGTTTGTGAAGTCATAGATTGAACGTGTGTGGAAGTCATAGTATGGAGGTGTGTGAAGTCACAGAAAGGAGGTGTGTGAATTCACAGAATGGAGTTGTATGAAGTCACAATGGAGGTGTGTGAAGTCATAGAATGGAGGTGTGTGAGATCAAAGAATGGAGGTTTGTGAAGTCATAGAATGGAATGTGTGTGAAATCACAGAATGGAGGTGTGTGAACTTCACAGAATGGAGGTGTGCAAAGTCACAGAGTGGAGGTGTGTGAAGTCACAGAATGGAGGTGTGTGAAGTCATAGAATGGAGTTGTGTGAAGTCACAGAATGCAGTTGTGTGAAGTCAGAATAGAGGTGTGCGAAGTCATAGAATGGAGGTGTGTGAAGTCAGAATGGAGCTGTGTGAAGTCATAGAATGGAAGTGTGTGAAGTCAGAATGGAGGTGTGTGAACTCATAGAATGGAGGTGTATGAAGTCACAATGGAGGTGTGTGAAGTCACAGAATGGATGTGTGTGAACTCAGAAAGGAGGTGTGTGAAGTCATAAATGGAGGTCTGTGAAGTCATAGAATGGAGGTGTGTGAAATCATAGAATGGAGGTGTGTGAAGTCACAGAATTGAGGTGTGTGAAGTCAGAATGGAGGTGTGTGAAGTCAGAATGGAGGTGTGTGAAGTCAGAGAATGGGGGTGGGTGAAGTCACAATGCAGGTGTGTGAACTCATAGAATGGAGGTGTGTGAAGTCACAATGTAGGTTTCTGAAGTCATAGAATGGAGGTGTGTGAAGTCATAGAATGGAGGTGTGTGAAGTCACAGAATGGAGGTGTGCGAAGTCATAGAAAGGAGGTGTGTGAAGTCAGAATGGAGCTGTGTGAAGTCATAGAATGGAAGTTTTTGAAGTCAGAATGGAGGTGTGTGAACTCAGAATGGAGATGTATGAATTCCCAATGGAGGTGTGTGATGTCATAGAATGGATGTGTGTGAACTCAGAAAGGAGGTGAGTAAAGTCAAAGAATGGAGGTCTTTGAAGTCATAGAATGGAGGTGTGTGAAATCATAGAATTGAGGTTGGTGAAGGCAAAAGATTGAGGTGTGTGAAGTCAGAATGGAGGTGTGTGAAGTCAGAATGGTGGTGTGTGAACTCATAGAATGGAGGTGTGTGAAGTCACAATGTAGGTTTCTGAAGTCATAGAATGGAGGTGTGTGAAGTCATAGAATGGAGGTGTGTGAAGTCATAGAATGGAGGTGTGTGAAGTCACAGAATGGAGGTGTGTGAAGTCACACTATGGAGGGGTGTGAACTCAGATTTGAGGTGTGTGAGGTCACAAATGGAGGTGTGTGAAGTCATATAACGAGGTGTCTGAAGTCACAGAATGGAGGTGTGTGAAGACACAGAATGGAAGTGTGTGAACTCAGAGTGGAGGTGTGTGAAGTCACAGAATGGAGGTGTGTGAAGTCATAGAATGGAAGTGTGTGAAGTCATAGAATGGAGGTGTGTGAAGTCAGAATGGAGGTGTGTGAAGTCACAAATGGAGGTGTGTTAACTCAGAATGGAGGTGTGTGAGTCACAGAATGGAGGTGTGTGAAGTCAAAATTGTGATGTGTAAAGTCACAAATGGAGGTGTGTGAAGTCACAGAGTGGAGGTGTGTGAAATCAAAATGGAATTTTGTGAAGTCAAAGAAAGGAGTTGTGTGAAGTCATAGAATGGATGTGTATGAAGTCATGGAATGGAGGTTTGTGAAGTCAAACATTGGAAGTGTGTGAAGTTACAGAATGGAGGTGTGTGAAGTCAGAGAAGGGAGATGTGTGAAGTCATAGATTGGAGGTGTGTGAAGTCAGAATAGAGATGTGTGAAGTCAGAGAATGGAGGTGTGCGAAGTCATAGAATGGAGGTGTGTGAAGTCAGAATGCAGATGTGTGAAGTCATAGAATGGAGGTGTGTGAAGTCATAGAATGGAGGTGTGTGAAGTCATAGAATGGAGGTGTGTGAAGTCATAGAATTTAGGTATGTGAAGTCATAGAATGGAGGTTTGTGAAATCACAGGATGGAGGTCTGTGAAGACACAGAATGGAGGTGTGTAAAGTCACAGAGTGGAGGTGTGTGAAGTCACAGAATGGAGGTGTGTGAAGTCATAGAATGGAGGTGTGTGAAGTCACAGGATGGAGGTTTGTGAAGTCAGAATAGAGGTGTGCGAAGTCATAGAATGGAGGTGTGTGAAGTCAGAATGGAGGTGTGTGAACTCATTGAATGGATGTGTGTGAAGTCAAAATGGAGGTGTGTGAAGTCATAGAATGGTGGTTTTTGAAGTCACAGAATGGAGGTGTGTGAAGTCATAGAATGGATGTTTCTGAAGTAAGAATGAAGGTGTGTGAAGTCATTGAATGGAGGTGTGTGAAGTCAAAATTGAGGTGTGTGAACTCAAAGAATGGAGGTATGTGAGCTCATAGAATGGAGGTGTGTGATGTCATGGAATGGAGGTGTGTGAAGTCAAAGAAGGGAGTTGTGTGTAGTCAAACAATGGAGGCGTGTGAAGTCACAGAAAGGAGGTGAGTGAATTCACAGAATGGAAGTGTGTGAAGTCAAAATGGAGCTGTGTGAAGTCAAAGAATGGAGATGTGTGAAGTCAAAGAATGGAGGTGTGTGAAGTCAAATTTGTGGTGTGTGAAGTCACAAATGGAGGTGTGTGAAGTCACAAAATGGATGTGTATGAAGTCATGGAATGGAGGTTTGTGAAGTCAAACACTGGAAGTGTGTGAAGTTACAGAATGGAGGTGTGTGAAATCATAGAGGGGAGATGTGTGAAGTCATGGATTGGAGGTGTGTGAAGTCAGAATGGAGATGTGTGAAGTCAGAGAATTGAGGTGCGAAGTCATAGAATGGAGGTGTGTGAAGTCAGAATGCAGATGTGTGAAGTCATAGAATGGAGGTGTGTGAAGTCATAGAATGGAGGTGTGTCTAGTCACAGAATAGAAGTGTGTGAAGTCATAGAATGGAGGTGTGTGAAGTCATAGTATGGAGGTGTGTGAAGTCATAGAATGGAGGTGTGTGAAGTCATAGAATGGAGGTGTGTGAAATCACAGGATGGAGGTGTGTGAAGACACAGAATGGAGGTGTGGGAAATCATAGAATGGAGGTGTGTGAAGTCAAAGAATTGAGATGTGTGAAGTCAGAATGGAGGTGTGTGAATTCAGAATGGAGGTGTGTGAAGACATAGAATGGAGGTGTGTGAAGTCAGAATGGAGGTATGTGAAGTCACAGAATGGAGGTGTGTCAACTCAGAAAGGAGGTGTGTGAAGTCATAGATGGAGTCTGTGAAGTCATAGAATTCAGGTGTGTGAAATCATAGAATGGAGGTGTGTGAAGTCACAGAATTGAGGTGTGTGAAGTCAGAATGGAGGTGTGTGAAGTCAGAATGGAGGTGTGTGAAGTCAGAGAATGGAGGTGGGTGAAGACACAATGCAGGTGTGTGAACTCATAGGATGGAGGTGTGTGAAGTCAAAATGTAGGTTTCTGAAGTCATAGAATGGAGGTGTGTGAAGTCATAGAATGGAGGTGTGTGAAGTCACAGAATGGAGGTGTGTGATGTCATAGAATGGAGGTGTGTGAAGTCACAGAATGGAGGTGTGTAAAGGCATAGAATGGGGGTGTGTGAAGTCATAGAATGGAGGTGTGTGAAGTCACAGAATGGAGGTGTGTGAAGTCACACTATGGAGGGGTGTGAAGTCAGATTTGAGGTGTGTGAGGTCACAGAATGGAGGTGTGTGAAGTCATATAATGAGGTGTGTGAAGTCACAGAATGGAGGTGTTTGAAGACACAGAATGGAGGTGTGTGAACTCAGAGTGGAGGTGTGTGAAGGCACAGAATGGAGGTGTGTGAACTCAGAGTGTACGTGTGTGAATTCACAGAATGGAGGTGTGTGAAGTCATAGAATGGAAGTGTGTGAAGTCATACAATGGAGGTGTGTGAAGTCAGAATGGAGGTGTGTGAAGTCACAAATGGAGGTGTGGTAACTCAGAATGGAGGTGTGTGAAGTGACAGAATGGAGGTGTGTGAAGTCAAAATTGTGATGTGTGAAGTCACAAATAGAGGTGTGTGAAGTCACAGAGTGAAGGTGTGTGAAATCAAAATGGAATTTTGTGAAGTCAAAGAAAGGAGTTGTGTGAAGTCATAAAATGGATGTGTATGAAGTCATGGAATGGAGGTTTGTGAAGTCAAACACTGGAAGTGTGTGAAGTTACAGAATGGAGGTGTGTGAAGTCATAGAAGGGAGATGTGTGAAGTCATAGATTGGAGGTGTGTGAAGTCAGAATGGAGATGTGTGAAGTCAGAGAATTGAGGTGCGAAGTCATAGAATGGAGGTGTGTGAAGTCACAGAATGGAGGAGTGTAAAGGCATAGAATGGAGGTGTGTGAAGTCATAGAATGGAGGTGTGTGAAGTCATAGAATGGGGGTGTGTGAAGTCACAGAATGGAGGTGTGTGAAGTCACACTATGGAGGGGTGTGAAGTCAGATTTGAGGTGTGTGAGGTCACAGAATGGAGGTGTGTGAAGTCATAGAATGGAGGTGTGTGAAGTCACAGAATGCAGTTGTGTGAAGTCAGAATAGAGGTGTGCGAAGTCATAGAATGGAGGTGTGTGAAGTCAGATTGGAGGTATGTGAAGTCACAGAATGGAGGTGTGTCAACTCAGAAAGGAGGTGTGTGAAGTCATAGATGGAGGTCTCTGAAGTCATAGAATGGAGGTGTGTGAAATCATAGAATGGAGGTGTGTGAAGTCACAGAATTGAGGTGTGTGAAGTCAGAATGGAGGTGTGTGAAGTCAGAATGGAGATGTGTGAAGTCAGAGAATGGAGGTGGGTGAAGTCAAAATGCAGGTGTGTGAACTCATAAAATGGAGGTGTGTGAAGTCAAAATGTAGGTTTCTGAAGTCATAGAATGGAGGTGTGTGAAGTCATAGAATGGAGGTGTGTGAAGTCATAGAATGGAGGTGTGTGAAGTCACAGAATGGAGGTGTGTGAAGTCACACTATGGAGGGGTGTGAACTCAGATTTGAGGTGTGTGAGGTCACAAATGGAGGTGTGTGAAGTCATATAACGAGGTGTCTGAAGTCACAGAATGGAGGTGTGTGAAGACACAGAATGGAAGTGTGTGAACTCAGAGTGGAGGTGTGTGAAGTCACAGAATGGAGGTGTGTGAAGTCATAGAATGGAAGTGTGTGAAGTCATAGAATGGAGGTGTGTGAAGTCAGAATGGAGGTGTGTGAAGTCACAAATGGAGGTGTGTTAACTCAGAATGGAGGTGTGTGAGTCACAGAATGGAGGTGTGTGAAGTCAAAATTGTGATGTGTAAAGTCACAAATGGAGGTGTGTGAAGTCACAGAGTGGAGGTGTGTGAAATCAAAATGGAATTTTGTGAAGTCAAAGAAAGGAGTTGTGTGAAGTCATAGAATGGATGTGTATGAAGTCATGGAATGGAGGTTTGTGAAGTCAAACATTGGAAGTGTGTGAAGTTACAGAATGGAGGTGTGTGAAGTCAGAGAAGGGAGATGTGTGAAGTCATAGATTGGAGGTGTGTGAAGTCAGAATAGAGATGTGTGAAGTCAGAGAATGGAGGTGTGCGAAGTCATAGAATGGAGGTGTGTGAAGTCAGAATGCAGATGTGTGAAGTCATAGAATGGAGGTGTGTGAAGTCATAGAATGGAGGTGTGTGAAGTCATAGAATGGAGGTGTGTGAAGTCATAGAATTTAGGTATGTGAAGTCATAGAATGGAGGTTTGTGAAATCACAGGATGGAGGTCTGTGAAGACACAGAATGGAGGTGTGTAAAGTCACAGAGTGGAGGTGTGTGAAGTCACAGAATGGAGGTGTGTGAAGTCATAGAATGGAGGTGTGTGAAGTCACAGGATGGAGGTTTGTGAAGTCAGAATAGAGGTGTGCGAAGTCATAGAATGGAGGTGTGTGAAGTCAGAATGGAGGTGTGTGAACTCATTGAATGGATGTGTGTGAAGTCAAAATGGAGGTGTGTGAAGTCATAGAATGGTGGTTTTTGAAGTCACAGAATGGAGGTGTGTGAAGTCATAGAATGGATGTTTCTGAAGTAAGAATGAATGTGTGTGAAGTCATTGAATGGAGGTGTGTGAAGTCAAAATTGAGGTGTGTGAACTCAAAGAATGGAGGTATGTGAGCTCATAGAATGGAGGTGTGTGATGTCATGGAATGGAGGTGTGTGAAGTCAAAGAAGGGAGTTGTGTGTAGTCAAACAATGGAGGCGTGTGAAGTCACAGAAAGGAGGTGAGTGAATTCACAGAATGGAAGTGTGTGAAGTCAAAATGGAGCTGTGTGAAGTCAAAGAATGGAGGTGTGTGAAGTCAAAGAATGGAGGTGTGTGAAGTCAAATTTGTGGTGTGTGAAGTCACAAATGGAGGTGTGTGAAGTCACAAAATGGATGTGTATGAAGTCATGGAATGGAGGTTTGTGAAGTCAAACACTGGAAGTGTGTGAAGTTACAGAATGGAGGTGTGTGAAATCATAGAAGGGAGATGTGTGAAGTCATGGATTGGAGGTGTGTGAAGTCAGAATGGAGATGTGTGAAGTCAGAGAATTGAGGTGCGAAGTCATAGAATGGAGGTGTGTGAAGTCAGAATGCAGATGTGTGAAGTCATAGAATGGAGGTGTGTGAAGTCATAGAATGGAGGTGTGTCTAGTCACAGAATAGAAGTGTGTGAAGTCATAGAATGGAGGTGTGTGAAGTCATAGTATGGAGGTGTGTGAAGTCATAGAATGGAGGTGTGTGAAGTCATAGAATGGAGGTGTGTGAAATCACAGGATGGAGGTGTGTGAAGACACAGAATGGAGGTGTGGGAAATCATAGAATGGAGGTGTGTGAAGTCAAAGAATTGAGATGTGTGAAGTCAGAATGGAGGTGTGTGAATTCAGAATGGAGGTGTGTGAAGACATAGAATGGAGGTGTGTGAAGTCAGAATGGAGGTATGTGAAGTCACAGAATGGAGGTGTGTCAACTCAGAAAGGAGGTGTGTGAAGTCATAGATGGAGTCTGTGAAGTCATAGAATGCAGGTGTGTGAAATCATAGAATGGAGGTGTGTGAAGTCACAGAATTGAGGTGTGTGAAGTCAGAATGGAGGTGTGTGAAGTCAGAATGGAGGTGTGTGAAGTCAGAGAATGGAGGTGGGTGAAGACACAATGCAGGTGTGTGAACTCATAGGATGGAGGTGTGTGAAGTCAAAATGTAGGTTTCTGAAGTCATAGAATGTAGGTGTGTGAAGTCATAGAATGGAGGTGTGTGAAGTCACAGAATGGAGGTGTGTGATGTCATAGAATGGAGGTGTGTGAAGTCACAGAATGGAGGTGTGTAAAGGCATAGAATGGGGGTGTGTGAAGTCATAGAATGGAGGTGTGTGAAGTCACAGAATGGAGGTGTGTGAAGTCACACTATGGAGGGGTGTGAAGTCAGATTTGAGGTGTGTGAGGTCACAGAATGGAGGTGTGTGAAGTCATATAATGAGGTGTGTGAAGTCACAGAATGGAGGTGTGTGAAGACACAGAATGGAGGTGTGTGAACTCAGAGTGGAGGTGTGTGAAGGCACAGAATGGAGGTGTGTGAACTCAGAGTGTACGTGTGTGAATTCACAGAATGGAGGTGTGTGAAGTCATAGAATGGAAGTGTGTGAAGTCATACAATGGAGGTGTGTGAAGTCAGAATGGAGGTGTGTGAAGTCACAAATGGAGGTGTGTTAACTCAGAATGGAGGTGTGTGAAGTGACAGAATGGAGGTGTGTGAAGTCAAAATTGTGATGTGTGAAGTCACAAATAGAGGTGTGTGAAGTCACAGAGTGAAGGTGTGTGAAATCAAAATGGAATTTTGTGAAGTCAAAGAAAGGAGTTGTGTGAAGTCATAAAATGGATGTGTATGAAGTCATGGAATGGAGGTTTGTGAAGTCAAACACTGGAAGTGTGTGAAGTTACAGAATGGAGGTGTGTGAAGTCATAGAAGGGAGATGTGTGAAGTCATAGATTGGAGGTGTGTGAAGTCAGAATGGAGATGTGTGAAGTCAGAGAATTGAGGTGCGAAGTCATAGAATGGAGGTGTGTGAAGTCACAGAATGGAGGAGTGTAAAGGCATAGAATGGAGGTGTGTGAAGTCATAGAATGGAGGTGTGTGAAGTCATAGAATAGGGGTGTGTGAAGTCACAGAATGGAGGTGTGTGAAGTCACACTATGGAGGGGTGTGAAGTCAGATTTGAGGTGTGTGAGGTCACAGAATGGAGGTGTGTGAAGTCATATAACGAGGTGTGTGAAGTCACAGAATGGAGGTGTGTGAAGACACAGAATGGAGGTGTGTGAACTCAGAGTGGAGGTGTGTGAAGTCACAGAATGGAGGTGTGTGAAGTCATAGAATGGAAGTGTGTGAAGTCATAGAATGGAGGTGTGTGAAGTCAGAATGGAGGTGTGTGAAGTCAGAGAATGGAGGTGTGCGAAGTCATAGAATGGAGGTGTGTGAAGTCATAGAATGGAGGTGTATGAAGTCATGGAATGGAGGTTTGTGAAGTCAAACATTGGAAGTGTGTGAAGTTACAGAATGGAGGTGTGTGAAGTCAGAGAAGGGAGATGTGTGAAGTGATAGATTGGAGGTGTGTGAAGTCAGAATAGAGATGTGTGAAGTCAGAGAATGGAGGTGTGCGAAGTCATAGAATGGAGGTGTGTGAAGTCATAGAATGGAGGTGTGTCTAGTCACAGAATGGAAGTGTGTGAAGTCATAGAATGGAGGTGTGTGAAGTCATAGAATGGAGGTGTGTGAAGTCATAGAATTTAGGTATGTGAAGTCATAGAATGGAGCTGTGTGAAATCACAGGATGGAGGTGTGTGAAGACACAGAATGGAGGTGTGTAAAGTCACAGAGTGGAGGTGTGTGAAGTCACAGAATGGAGGTGTGTGAAGTCATAGAAGAGAGGTGTGTGAAGTCACAGGATGGAGGTGTGTGAAGTCAGAATAGAGGTGTGCGAAGTCATAGAATGGAGGTGTGTGAAGTCATAGAATGGAGGTGTGTGAAATCACAGGATGGAGGTGTGTGAAGACACAGAATGGAGGTGTGTAAAGTCACAGAGTGGAGGTGTGTGAAGTCACAGAATGGAGGTGTGTGAAGTCATAAAATGGAGGTGTGTGAAGTCACAGGATGGAGGTGTGTGAAGTCAGAACAGAGGTGTGCGAAGTCATAGAATGGAGGTGTGTGAAGTCAGAATGGAGGTGTGTGAACTCATTGAATGGATGTGTGTGAAGTCAAAATGGAGGTGTGTGAAGTCATAGAATGGTGGTTTTTGAAGTCACAGAATGGAGGTGTGTGAACTCATAGAATGGAGGTATGTGAGCTCATAGAATAGAGGTGTGTGATGTCATGGAATGGAGGTGTGTGAAGTCAAAGAATGGAGTTGTGTGTAGTCAAACAATGGAGGTGTGTGAAGTCACAGAATGGAGGTGTGTGAATTCAAAGAATGGAAGTGTGTGAAGTCAAAATGGAGGTGTGTGAAGTCAAAGAATGGAGGTGTGTGAAGTCAAAGAATGGAGGTGTGTGAAGTCAAAATTGTGGTGTGTGAAGTCACAAATGGAGGTGTGTGAAGTCACAGAATCGAGGTGTGTGAAGTCAAAATGGAGGTTTGTGAAGTCAAAGAATGGAGGTCTGTGAAGTCATAGAATGGAGGTGTATGAAGTCATGGAATGGAGGTTTGTGAAGTCAAACATTGGAAGTGTGTGAAATTACAGAATGGAGGTGTGTGAAGTCATAGAATTGAGGTGTGTGAAGTCATAGAATGGAGGTGTGTCAAGTCACCGAAGGGAGGTGTGTGAAGTCACAGAACAGCGATGTGTGAAGTCACAATGGAGGTGTGTGAAGTCATAGAATGGAGGTGTGTGAAGTCAAAGAATGGAGGTGTGTGAAGTCATAGAATGGAGGTGTGTGAAATCACAGAATGGAGGTGTGAGAAGTCTCAGAATGGAGGTGTGTAAAGTGACAGAGTTGAGGTGTGTGAAGTCACAGAATGGAGGTGTTTGAAGTCATAGAATGGAGGTGTGTGAAGTCACAGAATGGAGGTGTATGAAGTCAGAATAGAGGTATGCGAAGTCATAAAATGGAGGTGCGTTAAGTCAGAATGGAGCTGTGGGAATTCATAGAATGGAGGTGTGTGAAGTCAGATTGGAGGTGTGTGAACTCTTAGAATGGAGGTATGTGAAGTCACAATGGAGGTGTGTGAAGTCATAGAATTGTGGTTTTTGAAATCACAGAATGGAGGTGTGTGGAGTCATAGAATGGAGGTGTGTGAAGTCAGATTGGAGGTGTGTGAAGTCAATGAATGGAGGTGTGTGAACTCAGAAAGGAGTTGTGTGAAGTCATAGAATGGAGCTGTGTGAAATCATAGAATTCAGGTGTGTGAAATCATAGAATGGAGGTGTATGAAGTCAAAGAGTGTAGGTATGGGAAATCACAGAATGTAGGGGTGTGAAGTCAGAATGGAGGTCTGCGAAGTCATAGAATGGAGGTGTGTGAAGTCAGAATGGAGCTATGTGAACTCATAGAATGGAGGCGTGTGCAGTCACAATGGAGATGTGTGAAGTCATAGAATGGTGGTTTTTGAAGTCACAGAATGGACTTGTGTGAAGTCATAGAATGGAGGTGTGTGAAGTCAGATTGGAGGTATGTGAAGTCACACAATGGAGGTGTGTCAACTCAGAAAGGAGGTATGTGAAGTCGTAGAATGGAGGTGTGTGAAATCAAAGAATGGAGGTGTCGGAAATCATAGAATGGAGGTGTGTGAAGTCACAGAATTGAGGTGTGTGAAGTCAGAATGGAGGTGTGTGAATTCAGAATGGAGGTGTGTGAAATCATAGAATGGAGGTGTGTGAACTGATAGAACGTAGGTGTGTGAAGTCACAATGTAGGTGTGTGAAGTCATAGAATGGAGGTGTGTGAAGTCATATAATGCAGGTGTGTGAAGTCACAAAATGGAGGTGTGTGAAGTCAAAATGGACGTGTGTGAAGTCTAAGAATGGACGTGTGAAGTCACAATTGTGTGTGAAGTCACAAATGCAGGTGTGTGAATTCACAGAATGGAGGTGTGTGAAGTCAAAATGGAGGTGTGTGAGGTCAAAGAATGGATGTGTGTGAAGTCATAGAATGGAGGTGTATGAAGTCATGGAATGGAGGTTTGTGACGTCAAACATTGGAAGCGTGTGAAATTACAGAATGGAGGTGTGTGAAGTCATAGAATGGAGGTGTGTGAAGTCAGAGAATGGAGGTGTGTGAAGTCAGATTGCACGTGTGTGAAGTCATAGAATGGAGGTTTGTGAAGTCATAGAATGGAGGTTGTGAAGTCATAGATTGAAGGTGTGTGGAAGTCATAGTATGGAGGTGTGTGAAGTCACAGAAAGGAGGTGTGTGAATTCACAGAATGGAGTTGTATGAAGTCACAATGGAGGTGTGTGAAGTCATAGAATGGAGGTGTGTGAAATCAAAGAATGAAGGTTTGTGAAGTCATAGAATGGATTGTGTGTGAAATCACAGAATGAAGGTGTGTGAAGTCACAGAATGGAGGTGTGTAAAGTCACAGAGTGGAGGTGTGTGAAGTCACAGAATGGAGGTGTGTGATGTCATAGAATTGAGGTGTGTGAAGTCACAGAATGCAGTTGTGTGAAGTCAGAATAGAGGTGTGCGAAGTAATAGAATGGAGGTGTGTGAAGTCAGAATGGAGCTGTGTGAAGTCATAGAATGAAAGTGTGTGAAGTCAGAATGGAGGTGTGTGAACTCATAGAATGGAGGTATATGAAGTCACAATGGAGGTGTGTGAAGTCACAGAATGGATGTGTGTGAACTAAGAAAGGAGGTGTTTGAAGTCATAGAATGGAGGTCTGTGAAGTCATAGAATGGAGGTGTGTGAAATCATAGAATGGAGGTGTGTGAAGTCACAGAATTGAGGTGTGTGAAGTCAGAATGGAGGTGTGTGAAGTCAGAATGGAGGTGTGTGAAGTCAGAGAATTGAGGTGGGTGAAGTCACAATGCTGGTGTGTGAATTCATAGAATGGAGGTGTGTGAAGTCACAATGTAGGTTTCTGAAGTCATAGAATGAAGGTGTGTGATGTCATAGAACGGAGGTATGTGAAGTCACAGAATGGAGGTGTGTAAAGGCATAGAATGGAGGTGTGTGAAGTCATAGAATGGAGGTGTGTGAAGTCATAGAATGGAGGTGTGTGAAGTCACAGAATGCAGTTGTGTGAAGTCAAAATAGAGGTGTGCGAAGTCATAGAAAGGAGGTGTGTGAAGTCAGAATGGAGCTGTGTGAAGTCATAGAATGGAAGTGTGTGAAGTCAGAATGGAGGTGTGTGAACTCATAGAATGGAGGTGTAAGAAGTCACAATGGAGGTGTGTGATGTCATAGAATGGATGTGTGTGAACTCAGAAAGGAGGTGATTAAAGTCATAGAATATAGGTCTGTGAAGTCATAGAATGGAGTTGTGTGAAATCATAGAATGGAGGTGTGTGATGTCACAGAATTGATGTGTGTGAAGTCAGAATGGAGGTGTGTGAAGTCAGAATGGAGGTGTGTGAAGTCAGAGAATGGAGGTGTGTGAAGTCAGATTGCAGGTATGTGAAGTCATAGAATGGAGGTTTGTGAAGTCATAGATTGGAAGAGTGTGAAGTCATAGAATGGAGGTTGTGAAGTCATAGATTGAAGGTGTGTGGAAGTCATAGTATGGAGGTGTGTGAATTCACAGAAAGGAGGTGTGTGAATTCACAGAATGGAGTTGTATGAATTCATAATGGAGGTGTGTGAAGTCATAGAATGGAGGTGTGTGAAATCAAAGAATGGAGGTTTGTGAAGTCAGAGAATGGATTGTGTGTGAAATCACAGAATGGAGGTGTGTGAAGTCACAGAATGGACGTGTGTAAAGTCACAGAGTGGAGGTGTGTGAAGTCACAGAATGGAGGTGTGTGAAGTCACAGAATGCAGTTGTGTGAAGTCAGAATAGAGGTGTGCGAAGTCATAGAATGGAGGTGTGTGAAGTCAGAATGGAGCTGTGTGAAGTCATAGAATGGAAGTGTGTGAAGTCAGAATGGAGGTGTGTGAACTCATAGAATGGAGGTGTGTGAAGTCACAGAATGGAGATGTGTAAAGGCATAGAATGGAGGTGTGTGAAGTCACAGAATGCAGTTGTGTGAAGTCATAGAATGGAGGTGTGTGAAGTCACAGAATGCAGTTGTGTGAAGTCAGAATAGAGGTGTGCGAAGTCATAGAATGGAGGTGTGTGAAGTCAGAATGGAGGTGTGTGAACTCATAGAATGGAGGTGTATGAAGTCACAATGGAGGTGTGTGAAGTCACAGAATGGATGTGTGTGAACTCAGAAAGGAGGTGTGTGAAGTCAGAGAATGGAGGTCTGTGAAGTCATAGAATGCAGGTGTGTGAAATCATAGAATGGAGGTGTGTGAAGTCACAGATTTGAGGTCTGTGAAGTCAGAATGGAGGTGTGTGAACTCATAGAATGGAGGTGTGTGAAGTCACAATGTAGGTTTCTGAAGTCATAGAATGGAGGTTTGTGAAGTCATAGAATGGAGGTGTGTGAACTCACAATGCAGGTGTGTGAACTCATAGAATGGAGGTGTGTGAAGTCATAGAATGGAGGTGTGTGAAGTCACAGAATAGAGGTTTGTGAAGTCACAAATGGAGGTGTGTGAAGTCAGAATGGAGGTCTTTGAAGTCACAAATGGAGGTGTGTTAACTCAGAATGGAGGTGTGTGAGTTACAGAATGGAGGTGTGTGAAGTCAAAATTGTGATGTGTGAAGTCACAAATGGAGGTGTGTGAAGTCACAGAGTGGAGGTGTGTGAAATCAAAATGGAATCTTGTGAAGTCAAAGAAAGAAGTTGTGTGAGGTCATAGAATGGATGTGTATGAAGTCATGGAATGGAGGTTTGTGAAGTCAAATATTGGATGTGTGTGAAGTTACAGAATGGAGGTGTGTGAAGTCAGAGAAAGAAGATGTGTGAAGTCATAGATTGGAGGTGTGTGAAGTCAGAATGGAGATGTGTGAAGTCAGAGAATGGAGGTGTGCGATGTCATAGAATAGAGGTGTGTGAAGTCAGAATGCAGATGTGTGAAGTCATAGAATGGAGGTGTGTGAAGTCATAGAATCGAGGTTTGTCTAGTCACAGAATGGAAGTGTGAAGTCATAGAATGGAGGTGTGTGAAGTCAGAATGGAGGTGTGTGAACTCATTGAATGGATGTGTGTGAAGTCAAAATGGAGGTGTGTGAAGTCATAGAATGGTGGTTTTTGAAGTCACAGAATGGAGGTGTGTGAACTCATAGAATGGAGGTATGTGAGCTCATAGAATAGAGGTGTGTGATGTCATGGAATGGAGGTGTGTGAAGTCAAAGAATGGAGTTGTGTGTAGTCAAACAATGGAGGTGTGTGAAGTCACAGAATGGAGGTGTGTGAATTCAAAGAATGGAAGTGTGTGAAGTCAAAATGGAGGTGTGTGAAGTCAAAGAATGGAGGTGTGTGAAGTCAAAGAATGGAGGTGTGTGAAGTCAAAATTGTGGTGTGTGAAGTCACAAATGGAGGTGTGTGAAGTCACAGAATCGAGGTGTGTGAAGTCAAAATGGAGGTTTGTGAAGTCAAAGAATGGAGGTCTGTGAAGTCATAGAATGGAGGTGTATGAAGTCATGGAATGGAGGTTTGTGAAGTCAAACATTGGAAGTGTGTGAAATTACAGAATGGAGGTGTGTGAAGTCATAGAATTGAGGTGTGTGAAGTCATAGAATGGAGGTGTGTCAAGTCACCGAAGGGAGGTGTGTGAAGTCACAGAACAGCGATGTGTGAAGTCACAATGGAGGTGTGTGAAGTCATAGAATGGAGGTGTGTGAAGTCAAAGAATGGAGGTGTGTGAAGTCATAGAATGGAGGTGTGTGAAATCACAGAATGGAGGTGTGAGAAGTCTCAGAATGGAGGTGTGTAAAGTGACAGAGTTGAGGTGTGTGAAGTCACAGAATGGAGGTGTTTGAAGTCATAGAATGGAGGTGTGTGAAGTCACAGAATGGAGGTGTATGAAGTCAGAATAGAGGTATGCGAAGTCATAAAATGGAGGTGCGTTAAGTCAGAATGGAGCTGTGGGAATTCATAGAATGGAGGTGTGTGAAGTCAGATTGGAGGTGTGTGAACTCTTAGAATGGAGGTATGTGAAGTCACAATGGAGGTGTGTGAAGTCATAGAATTGTGGTTTTTGAAATCACAGAATGGAGGTGTGTGGAGTCATAGAATGGAGGTGTGTGAAGTCAGATTGGAGGTGTGTGAAGTCAATGAATGGAGGTGTGTGAACTCAGAAAGGAGTTGTGTGAAGTCATAGAATGGAGCTGTGTGAAATCATAGAATTCAGGTGTGTGAAATCATAGAATGGAGGTGTATGAAGTCAAAGAGTGTAGGTATGGGAAATCACAGAATGTAGGGGTGTGAAGTCAGAATGGAGGTCTGCGAAGTCATAGAATGGAGGTGTGTGAAGTCAGAATGGAGCTATGTGAACTCATAGAATGGAGGCGTGTGCAGTCACAATGGAGATGTGTGAAGTCATAGAATGGTGGTTTTTGAAGTCACAGAATGGACTTGTGTGAAGTCATAGAATGGAGGTGTGTGAAGTCAGATTGGAGGTATGTGAAGTCACACAATGGAGGTGTGTCAACTCAGAAAGGAGGTATGTGAAGTCGTAGAATGGAGGTGTGTGAAATCAAAGAATGGAGGTGTCGGAAATCATAGAATGGAGGTGTGTGAAGTCACAGAATTGAGGTGTGTGAAGTCAGAATGGAGGTGTGTGAATTCAGAATGGAGGTGTGTGAAATCATAGAATGGAGGTGTGTGAACTGATAGAACGTAGGTGTGTGAAGTCACAATGTAGGTGTGTGAAGTCATAGAATGGAGGTGTGTGAAGTCATATAATGGAGGTGTGTGAAGTCACAAAATGGAGGTGTGTGAAGTCAAAATGGACGTGTGTGAAGTCTAAGAATGGACGTGTGAAGTCACAATTGTGTGTGAAGTCACAAATGCAGGTGTGTGAATTCACAGAATGGAGGTGTGTGAAGTCAAAATGGAGGTGTGTGAGGTCAAAGAATGGATGTGTGTGAAGTCATAGAATGGAGGTGTATGAAGTCATGGAATGGAGGTTTGTGACGTCAAACATTGGAAGCGTGTGAAATTACAGAATGGAGGTGTGTGAAGTCATAGAATGGAGGTGTGTGAAGTCAGAGAATGGAGGTGTGTGAAGTCAGATTGCACGTGTGTGAAGTCATAGAATGGAGGTTTGTGAAGTCATAGAATGGAGGTTGTGAAGTCATAGATTGAAGGTGTGTGGAAGTCATAGTATGGAGGTGTGTGAAGTCACAGAAAGGAGGTGTGTGAATTCACAGAATGGAGGTGTGTGAAGTCATAGAATGGAGGTGTGTGAAGTCACAGAATGCAGTTGTGTGAAGTCAAAATAGAGGTGTGCGAAGTCATAGAAAGGAGGTGTGTGAAGTCAGAATGGAGCTGTGTGAAGTCATAGAATGGAAGTGTGTGAAGTCAGAATGGAGGTGTGTGAACTCATAGAATGGAGGTGTAAGAAGTCACAATGGAGGTGTGTGATGTCATAGAATGGATGTGTGTGAACTCAGAAAGGAGGTGATTAAAGTCATAGAATATAGGTCTGTGAAGTCATAGAATGGAGTTGTGTGAAATCATAGAATGGAGGTGTGTGATGTCACAGAATTGATGTGTGTGAAGTCAGAATGGAGGTGTGTGAAGTCAGAATGGAGGTGTGTGAAGTCAGAGAATGGAGGTGTGTGAAGTCAGATTGCAGGTATGTGAAGTCATAGAATGGAGGTTTGTGAAGTCATAGATTGGAAGAGTGTGAAGTCATAGAATGGAGGTTGTGAAGTCATAGATTGAAGGTGTGTGGAAGTCATAGTATGGAGGTGTGTGAATTCACAGAAAGGAGGTGTGTGAATTCACAGAATGGAGTTGTATGAATTCATAATGGAGGTGTGTGAAGTCATAGAATGGAGGTGTGTGAAATCAAAGAATGGAGGTTTGTGAAGTCAGAGAATGGATTGTGTGTGAAATCACAGAATGGAGGTGTGTGAAGTCACAGAATGGACGTGTGTAAAGTCACAGAGTGGAGGTGTGTGAAGTCACAGAATGGAGGTGTGTGAAGTCACAGAATGCAGTTGTGTGAAGTCAGAATAGAGGTGTGCGAAGTCATAGAATGGAGGTGTGTGAAGTCAGAATGGAGCTGTGTGAAGTCATAGAATGGAAGTGTGTGAAGTCAGAATGGAGGTGTGTGAACTCATAGAATGGAGGTGTGTGAAGTCACAGAATGGAGATGTGTAAAGGCATAGAATGGAGGTGTGTGAAGTCACAGAATGCAGTTGTGTGAAGTCATAGAATGGAGGTGTGTGAAGTCACAGAATGCAGTTGTGTGAAGTCAGAATAGAGGTGTGCGAAGTCATAGAATGGAGGTGTGTGAAGTCAGAATGGAGGTGTGTGAACTCATAGAATGGAGGTGTATGAAGTCACAATGGAGGTGTGTGAAGTCACAGAATGGATGTGTGTGAACTCAGAAAGGAGGTGTGTGAAGTCAGAGAATGGAGGTCTGTGAAGTCATAGAATGCAGGTGTGTGAAATCATAGAATGGAGGTGTGTGAAGTCACAGATTTGAGGTCTGTGAAGTCAGAATGGAGGTGTGTGAACTCATAGAATGGAGGTGTGTGAAGTCACAATGTAGGTTTCTGAAGTCATAGAATGGAGGTTTGTGAAGTCATAGAATGGAGGTGTGTGAACTCACAATGCAGGTGTGTGAACTCATAGAATGGAGGTGTGTGAAGTCATAGAATGGAGGTGTGTGAAGTCACAGAATAGAGGTTTGTGAAGTCACAAATGGAGGTGTGTGAAGTCAGAATGGAGGTCTGTGAAGTCACAAATGGAGGTGTGTTAACTCAGAATGGAGGTGTGTGAGTTACAGAATGGAGGTGTGTGAAGTCAAAATTGTGATGTGTGAAGTCACAAATGGAGGTGTGTGAAGTCACAGAGTGGAGGTGTGTGAAATCAAAATGGAATCTTGTGAAGTCAAAGAAAGAAGTTGTGTGAGGTCATAGAATGGATGTGTATGAAGTCATGGAATGGAGGTTTGTGAAGTCAAATATTGGATGTGTGTGAAGTTACAGAATGGAGGTGTGTGAAGTCAGAGAAAGAAGATGTGTGAAGTCATAGATTGGAGGTGTGTGAAGTCAGAATGGAGATGTGTGAAGTCAGAGAATGGAGGTGTGCGATGTCATAGAATAGAGGTGTGTGAAGTCAGAATGCAGATGTGTGAAGTCATAGAATGGAGGTGTGTGAAGTCATAGAATCGAGGTTTGTCTAGTCACAGAATGGAAGTGTGAAGTCATAGAATGGAGGTGTGTGAAGTCAGAATGGAGGTGTGTGAACTCATTGAATGGATGTGTGTGAAGTCAAAATGGAGGTGTGTGAAGTCATAGAATGGTGGTTTTTGAAGTCACAGAATGGAGGTGTGTGAACTCATAGAATGGAGGTATGTGAGCTCATAGAATAGAGGTGTGTGATGTCATGGAATGGAGGTGTGTGAAGTCAAAGAATGGAGTTGTGTGTAGTCAAACAATGGAGGTGTGTGAAGTCACAGAATGGAGGTGTGTGAATTCAAAGAATGGAAGTGTGTGAAGTCAAAATGGAGGTGTGTGAAGTCAAAGAATGGAGGTGTGTGAAGTCAAAGAATGGAGGTGTGTGAAGTCAAAATTGTGGTGTGTGAAGTCACAAATGGAGGTGTGTGAAGTCACAGAATCGAGGTGTGTGAAGTCAAAATGGAGGTTTGTGAAGTCAAAGAATGGAGGTCTGTGAAGTCATAGAATGGAGGTGTATGAAGTCATGGAATGGAGGTTTGTGAAGTCAAACATTGGAAGTGTGTGAAATTACAGAATGGAGGTGTGTGAAGTCATAGAATTGAGGTGTGTGAAGTCATAGAATGGAGGTGTGTCAAGTCACCGAAGGGAGGTGTGTGAAGTCACAGAACAGCGATGTGTGAAGTCACAATGGAGGTGTGTGAAGTCATAGAATGGAGGTGTGTGAAGTCAAAGAATGGAGGTGTGTGAAGTCATAGAATGGAGGTGTGTGAAATCACAGAATGGAGGTGTGAGAAGTCTCAGAATGGAGGTGTGTAAAGTGACAGAGTTGAGGTGTGTGAAGTCACAGAATGGAGGTGTTTGAAGTCATAGAATGGAGGTGTGTGAAGTCACAGAATGGAGGTGTATGAAGTCAGAATAGAGGTATGCGAAGTCATAAAATGGAGGTGCGTTAAGTCAGAATGGAGCTGTGGGAATTCATAGAATGGAGGTGTGTGAAGTCAGATTGGAGGTGTGTGAACTCTTAGAATGGAGGTATGTGAAGTCACAATGGAGGTGTGTGAAGTCATAGAATTGTGGTTTTTGAAATCACAGAATGGAGGTGTGTGGAGTCATAGAATGGAGGTGTGTGAAGTCAGATTGGAGGTGTGTGAAGTCAATGAATGGAGGTGTGTGAACTCAGAAAGGAGTTGTGTGAAGTCATAGAATGGAGCTGTGTGAAATCATAGAATTCAGGTGTGTGAAATCATAGAATGGAGGTGTATGAAGTCAAAGAGTGTAGGTATGGGAAATCACAGAATGTAGGGGTGTGAAGTCAGAATGGAGGTCTGCGAAGTCATAGAATGGAGGTGTGTGAAGTCAGAATGGAGCTATGTGAACTCATAGAATGGAGGCGTGTGCAGTCACAATGGAGATGTGTGAAGTCATAGAATGGTGGTTTTTGAAGTCACAGAATGGACTTGTGTGAAGTCATAGAATGGAGGTGTGTGAAGTCAGATTGGAGGTATGTGAAGTCACACAATGGAGGTGTGTCAACTCAGAAAGGAGGTATGTGAAGTCGTAGAATGGAGGTGTGTGAAATCAAAGAATGGAGGTGTCGGAAATCATAGAATGGAGGTGTGTGAAGTCACAGAATTGAGGTGTGTGAAGTCAGAATGGAGGTGTGTGAATTCAGAATGGAGGTGTGTGAAATCATAGAATGGAGGTGTGTGAACTGATAGAACGTAGGTGTGTGAAGTCACAATGTAGGTGTGTGAAGTCATAGAATGGAGGTGTGTGAAGTCATATAATGGAGGTGTGTGAAGTCACAAAATGGAGGTGTGTGAAGTCAAAATGGACGTGTGTGAAGTCTAAGAATGGACGTGTGAAGTCACAATTGTGTGTGAAGTCACAAATGCAGGTGTGTGAATTCACAGAATGGAGGTGTGTGAAGTCAAAATGGAGGTGTGTGAGGTCAAAGAATGGATGTGTGTGAAGTCATAGAATGGAGGTGTATGAAGTCATGGAATGGAGGTTTGTGACGTCAAACATTGGAAGCGTGTGAAATTACAGAATGGAGGTGTGTGAAGTCATAGAATGGAGGTGTGTGAAGTCAGAGAATGGAGGTGTGTGAAGTCAGATTGCACGTGTGTGAAGTCATAGAATGGAGGTTTGTGAAGTCATAGAATGGAGGTTGTGAAGTCATAGATTGAAGGTGTGTGGAAGTCATAGTATGGAGGTGTGTGAAGTCACAGAAAGGAGGTGTGTGAATTCACAGAATGGAGTTGTATGAAGTCACAATGGAGGTGTGTGAAGTCATAGAATGGAGGTGTGTGAAATCAAAGAATGAAGGTTTGTGAAGTCATAGAATGGATTGTGTGTGAAATCACAGAATGAAGGTGTGTGAAGTCACAGAATGGAGGTGTGTAAAGTCACAGAGTGGAGGTGTGTGAAGTCACAGAATGGAGGTGTGTGATGTCATAGAATTGAGGTGTGTGAAGTCACAGAATGCAGTTGTGTGAAGTCAGAATAGAGGTGTGCGAAGTCATAGAATGGAGGTGTGTGAAGTCAGAATGGAGCTGTGTGAAGTCATAGAATGAAAGTGTGTGAAGTCAGAATGGAGGTGTGTGAACTCATAGAATGGAGGTATATGAAGTCACAATGGAGGTGTGTGAAGTCACAGAATGGATGTGTGTGAACTAAGAAAGGAGGTGTTTGAAGTCATAGAATGGAGGTCTGTGAAGTCATAGAATGGAGGTGTGTGAAATCATAGAATGGAGGTGTGTGAAGTCACAGAATTGAGGTGTGTGAAGTCAGAATGGAGGTGTGTGAAGTCAGAATGGAGGTGTGTGAAGTTAGAGAATTGAGGTGGGTGAAGTCACAATGCTGGTGTGTGAATTCATAGAATGGAGGTGTGTGAAGTCACAATGTAGGTTTCTGAAGTCATAGAATGAAGGTGTGTGATGTCATAGAACGGAGGTATGTGAAGTCACAGAATGGAGGTGTGTAAAGGCATAGAATGGAGGTGTGTGAAGTCATAGAATGGAGGTGTGTGAAGTCATAGAATGGAGGTGTGTGAAGTCACAGAATGCAGTTGTGTGAAGTCAAAATAGAGGTGTGCGAAGTCATAGAAAGGAGGTGTGTGAAGTCAGAATGGAGCTGTGTGAAGTCATAGAATGGAAGTGTGTGAAGTCAGAATGGAGGTGTGTGAACTCATAGAATGGAGGTGTAAGAAGTCACAATGGAGGTGTGTGATGTCATAGAATGGATGTGTGTGAACTCAGAAAGGAGGTGATTAAAGTCATAGAATATAGGTCTGTGAAGTCATAGAATGGAGTTGTGTGAAATCATAGAATGGAGGTGTGTGATGTCACAGAATTGATGTGTGTGAAGTCAGAATGGAGGTGTGTGAAGTCAGAATGGAGGTGTGTGAAGTCAGAGAATGGAGGTGTGTGAAGTCAGATTGCAGGTATGTGAAGTCATAGAATGGAGGTTTGTGAAGTCATAGATTGGAAGAGTGTGAAGTCATAGAATGGAGGTTGTGAAGTCATAGATTGAAGGTGTGTGGAAGTCATAGTATGGAGGTGTGTGAATTCACAGAAAGGAGGTTTGTGAATTCACAGAATGGAGTTGTATGAATTCATAATGGAGGTGTGTGAAGTCATAGAATGGAGGTGTGTGAAATCAAAGAATGGAGGTTTGTGAAGTCAGAGAATGGATTGTGTGTGAAATCACAGAATGGAGGTGTGTGAAGTCACAGAATGGACGTGTGTAAAGTCACAGAGTGGAGGTGTGTGAAGTCACAGAATGGAGGTGTGTGAAGTCACAGAATGCAGTTGTGTGAAGTCAGAATAGAGGTGTGCGAAGTCATAGAATGGAGGTGTGTGAAGTCAGAATGGAGCTGTGTGAAGTCATAGAATGGAAGTGTGTGAAGTCAGAATGGAGGTGTGTGAACTCATAGAATGGAGGTGTGTGAAGTCACAGAATGGAGATGTGTAAAGGCATAGAATGGAGGTGTGTGAAGTCACAGAATGCAGTTGTGTGAAGTCATAGAATGGAGGTGTGTGAAGTCACAGAATGCAGTTGTGTGAAGTCAGAATAGAGGTGTGCGAAGTCATAGAATGGAGGTGTGTGAAATTACAGAATGGAGGTGTGTGAACTCATAGAATGGAGGTGTATGAAGTCACAATGGAGGTGTGTGAAGTCACAGAATGGATGTGTGTGAACTCAGAAAGGAGGTGTGTGAAGTCAGAGAATGGAGGTCTGTGAAGTCATAGAATGCAGGTGTGTGAAATCATAGAATGGAGGTGTGTGAAGTCACAGATTTGAGGTCTGTGAAGTCAGAATGGAGGTGTGTGAACTCATAGAATGGAGGTGTGTGAAGTCACAATGTAGGTTTCTGAAGTCATAGAATGGAGGTTTGTGAAGTCATAGAATGGAGGTGTGTGAACTCACAATGCAGGTGTGTGAACTCATAGAATGGAGGTGTGTGAAGTCATAGAATGGAGGTGTGTGAAGTCACAGAATAGAGGTTTGTGAAGTCACAAATGGAGGTGTGTGAAGTCAGAATGGAGGTCTGTGAAGTCACAAATGGAGGTGTGTTAACTCAGAATGGAGGTGTGTGAGTTACAGAATGGAGGTGTGTGAAGTCAAAATTGTGATGTGTGAAGTCACAAATGGAGGTGTGTGAAGTCACAGAGTGGAGGTGTGTGAAATCAAAATGGAATCTTGTGAAGTCAAAGAAAGAAGTTGTGTGAGGTCATAGAATGGATGTGTATGAAGTCATGGAATGGAGGTTTGTGAAGTCAAATATTGGATGTGTGTGAAGTTACAGAATGGAGGTGTGTGAAGTCAGAGAAAGAAGATGTGTGAAGTCATAGATTGGAGGTGTGTGAAGTCAGAATGGAGATGTGTGAAGTCAGAGAATGGAGGTGTGCGATGTCATAGAATAGAGGTGTGTGAAGTCAGAATGCAGATGTGTGAAGTCATAGAATGGAGGTGTGTGAAGTCATAGAATCGAGGTTTGTCTAGTCACAGAATGGAAGTGTGAAGTCATAGAATGGAGGTGTGTGAAGTCAGAATGGAGGTGTGTGAACTCATTGAATGGATGTGTGTGAAGTCAATATGGAGGTGTGTGAAGTCATAGAATGGTGGTTTTTGAAGTCACAGAATGGAGGTGTGTGAAATCATAGAATGGATGTTTCTGAAGTAAGAATGAAGGTGTGTGAAGTCATAGAATGGAGGTGTGTGAAGTCATAGAATGGAGGTGTGTGAAATCACAGGATGGAGATGTGTGAAGACACAGAATGGAGGTGTGGGAAATCATAGAATGGAGGTGAGTGAAGTCACAGAATTGAGGTGTGTGAAGTCAGAATGGAGGTGTGTGAATTCAGAATGGAGGTGTGTGAAGTCATAGAATGGAGGTGTGTGAAGTCAGATTGGAGATATGTGAAGTCACAGAATGGAGGTGTGTCAACTCAGAAAGGAGGTGTGTGAAGTCATAGATGGAGGTCTGTGAAGTCATAGAATGGAGGTGTGTAAAATCATAGAATGGAGGTGTGTGAAGCCACAGAATTGAGGTGTGTGAAGTCAGAATGGAGGTGTGTGAAGTCAGAATGGATGTGTGTGAAGTCAAAGAATGGAGGTGGGTGAAGTCACAATGCAGGTGTGTGAACTCATAGGATAGAGGTGTGTGAAATCAAAATGTAGGTTTCTGAAGTCATAGAATGGAGGTGTGGAAGTCATAGAATGGGGGTGTGTGAAGTCACAGAATGGAGGTGTGTGAAGTCACACTATGGAGGGGTGTGAACTCAGATTTGAGGTGTGTGAAGTGACAAAATGGAGGTGTGTGAAGACACAGAATGGAGGTGTGTGAACTCAGAGTGGAGGTGTGTGAAGTCACAGAATGGAGGTGTGTGAAGTCATAGAATGGAAGTGTGTGAAGTCATACAATGGAGGTGTGTGAAGTCAGAATGGAGGTGTGTGTAGTCACAAATGGAGGTGTGTTAACTCAGAATGGAGGTGTGTGAAGTCACACAATGGAGGTGTGTGAAGTCAAAATTGTGATGTGTGAAGTCACAAATGGAGGTGTTTAAAGTCACAGAGAGGGGGTGTGTGAAATCAAAATGGAATTTTGTGAAGTCAAAGAAAGAAGTTGTGTGAAGTCATAGAATGGATATGTATGAAGTCATGGAATGGAGGTTTGTGAAGTCAAACACTGGAAGTGTGTGAAGTTACAGAATGGAGGTGTGTGAAGTCATAGATGGGAGATGTGTGAAGTGATAAATTGGAGGTGTGTGAAGTCAGAATGGAGATGTGTGAAGTCAGAGAATAGAGTTGTGAAGTCATAGAATGGAGGTGTGTGAAGTCAGAAAGCAGATGTGTGAAGTCATAGAATGGATGTGTGTGAAGTCATAGAATGGCGGTGTGTCTAGTCACAGAATAGAAGTGTGTGAAGTCATAGAATGGAGGTGTGTGAAGTCATAGAATGGAGGTGTGTGAAGTCATAGAATGGAGGTGTGTGAAATCACAGGATGGAGGTGTGTGAAGACACAGAATGGAGGTGTGGGAAATTATAGAATGGAGGTGTGTGAAGTCACAGAATTGAGGTGTGTGAAGTCAGAATGGAGGTGTGTGAATTCAGAATGGAGATGTGTGAAGTCTTAGAATGGAGGTGTG
This sequence comes from Megascapheus bottae, assembly GCA_024803745.1. Classification (NCBI taxonomy): domain Eukaryota; kingdom Metazoa; phylum Chordata; class Mammalia; order Rodentia; family Geomyidae; genus Megascapheus; species Megascapheus bottae. Next base: position 3,098,127 of record JANJXV010000052.1, on the reverse strand, counting down.
TGAAGTCAGATTGTAGGTATGTGAAGTCACAAAATAGAGGTGTGTCAACTCAGAAAGGAGGTATGTGAAGTCATAGAATGGAGGTGTGTGAAATCACAAGGCAGGTGTGTGAACTGATAGAACGTAGGTGTGTGAAGTCACAATGTAGGTGTGTGAAGTCATAGAATGGAGGTGTGTGAAGTCATAGAATGGAGGTGTGAGAAGTCACAACATGGAGGTGTGTGAAGTCAAAATGGAGGTGTGTGAAGTCAAAGAATGGACGTGTGTGAAGTCACAATTGTGGTGTGTGAAGTCACAAATGCAGGTCTGTGAAGTCACAGAATGGAGGTGTGTGAAGTCAAAATGGAGGTGTGTGAGGTCAAAGAAAGGATGTGTGTGAAGTCATAGAATGGCGGTGTATGAAGTCATGGAATGGAGATTTGTGACGTCAAACATTGGAAGCGTGTGAAATTACAGAATGGAGGTGTGTGAAGTCATAGAATGGAGGTGTGTGAAGTCAGAGAATGGAGGTGTGTGAAGTCAGATTGCAGGTGTGTGAAGTCATAGAATGGAGGTTTGTGAAGTCATAGATTGGAAGTGTGTGAAGTCATAGCATGGAGGTTTTGAAGTCATAGATTAAAGGTGTGTGGAAGTCATAGTATGGAGGTGTGTGAAGTAATAGAATGGAGGTGTGTGAAGTCACATTATGGAGGGGTGTGAACTCAGATTTGAGGTGTGCGAAGTCACAGAATGGAGGTGTGTGAAGTCATATAACGAGGTGTGTGAAGTCACAGAATGGAGGTGTGTGAAGGCACAGAATGGAGGTGTGTGAACTCAGAGTGGAGGTGTGTGAAGTCAGAATAGAGGTGTGCGAAGTCATAGAATGGAGGTGTGTGAAGTCAGAATGGAGCTGTGTGAAGTCATAGAATGGAAGTGTGTGAAGTCAGAATGGAGGTGTGTGAACTCATAGAATGGAGGTGTATGAAGTCACAATGGAGGTGTGTGAAGTCACAGAATGGATGTGTGTGAACTCAGAAAGGAGGTGTGTGAAGTCATAGATGGAGGTCTGTGAAGTCACAGAATTGAGGTGTGTGAGGTCAGAATGGAGGTGTGTGAAGTCAGAATGGAGGTGTGTGAAGTCAGAGAATGGAGGTGGGTGAAGTCCAAATGCAGGTGTGTGAACTCATAGAATGGAGGTGTGTGAAGTCAAAATGCAGGTTTATGAAGTCATAGAATGGAGGTGTGTGAAGTCATACAATGGAGGTGTGTGAAGTCACAGAATGGAGGTGTGTGATGTCATAGAATGGAGGTGTGTGAAGTCATAGATTGGAGGTGTGTGAAGTCATACAATGGGGGTGTGTGAAGTCACAGAATGGAGGTGTGTGAAGTCACACTATGGAGAGGTGTGAACTCAGATTTGAGGTGTGTGAAGTCACAGAATGGAGGTGTGTGAAATCATATAACGAGGTGTGTGAAGTCACAGAATGGAGGTGTGTGAAGTCATAGAATGGAGGTGTGTGAAGTCACAGAATGCAGTTGTGTGAAGTCAGAATAGAGGTGTGCGAAGTCATAGAATGAAGGTGTGTGAAGTCAGAATGGACCTGTGTGAAGTCATAGAATGGAAGTGTGTGAAGTCAGAATGGAGGTGTGTGAAGTCATAGAATGGAGGTGTGTCTAGTCACAGAATAGAAGTGTGTGAAGTCATTGAATGGAGGTGTGTGAAGTCATAGAATGGAGGTGTGTCTAGTCACAGAATAGAAGTATGTGAAGTCATAGAATGGAGGTGTGTGAAGTCAGAATGGAGATGTGTGAAGTCAGAGAATGGAGGTGTGAAGTCATAGAATGGAGGTGTGTGAAGTCATAGAATGGAGGTGTGTGAAATCACAGGATGGAGGTGTGTGAAGTCACAGAATTGAGGTGTGTGAAGTCAGAATGGAGGTGTGTGAATTCAGAATGGAGGTGTGTGAAGTCATAGAATGGAGGTGTATGAAGTCAGATTGTAGGTATGTGAAGTCACAGAATGGAGGTGTGTGAAGTCATAGAATGGAGGTGTGTGAAGTCAAAGAATGGAGGTGTGGGAAATCGTAGAATGGAGGTGTGTGAAGTCAGAATGCAGATGTGTGAAGTCATAGAATGGAGGTGTATGAAGTCATGGAATGGAGGTTTGTGACGTCAAACATTGGAAGCGTGTGAAATTACTGAATGGAAGTGTGTGAAGTCATAGAATGGAGGTGTGTGAAGTCAGAGAGTGGAGGTGTGTGAAGTCAGATTGCAGGTGTGTGAAGTCATAGAATGGAGGTTTGTGAAGTCATAGATTGGAAGTGTGTGAAGTCATAGCATGGAGGTTGTGAAGTCATAGATTGAAGGTGTGTGGAAGTCATAGTATGGAGGTGTGTGAAGTCACAGAAAGGAGGTGTGTGAATTCACAGAATGGAGTTGTATGAAGTCACAATGGAGGTGTGTGAAGTCATAGAATGGAGGTGTGTGAAATCAAAGAATGGAGGTTTGTGAAGTCATAGAATGGAATGTGTTTGAAATCACAGAATGGAGGTGTGTGAAGTCACAGAATGGAGGTGTGTAAAGTCACAGAGTGGAGGTGTGTGAAGTCACAGAATGGAGGTGTGTGAAGTCATAGAATGGAGGTGTGTGAAGTCACAGAATGCAGTTGTGTGAAGTCAGAATAGAGGTGTGTGAAGTCATAGAATGGAGGTGTGAGAAGTTAGAATGGAGCTGTGTGAAGTCATAGAATGGAAGTGTGTGAAGTCAGAAGGGAATGTGTGAACTCATAGAATGAAGGTGTATGAAGTCACAATGGAGGTGTGTGAAGTCACAGAATGGATGTGTGTGAACTCAGAAAGGAGGTGTGTGAAGTCATAGAATGGAGGTCTGTGAAGTCATAGAATGGAGGTGTGTGAAATCATAGAATGGAGGTGTGTGAAGTCACAGAATTGAGGTGTGTGAAGTCAGAATGGAGGTGTGTGAAGTCAGAATGGAGGTGTGTGAAGTCAGAGAATGGAGGTGGGTGAAGTCACAATGCAGGTGTGTGAACTCATGGAATGGAGGTGTGTGAAGTCACAGTGTAGGTTTCTGAAGTCATAGAATGGAGGTGTGTGAAGTCATAGAATGGAGGTGTGTAAAGTCACAGATTGGAGGTGTGTGATGTCATAGAATGGAGGTGTGTGAAGTCACAGAATGGAGGTGTGTAAAGGCATAGAATGGAGGTATGTGAAGTCATAGAATGGAGGTGTGTGAAGTCATAGAATGGAGGTGTGTGAAGTCACAGAATGGAGGTGTGTGAAGTCACACTATGGAGGGGTGTGAACTCAGATTTGAGGTGTGTGAGGTCACAGAATGGAGGTGTGTGAAGTCATATAACGAGGTGTGTGAAGTCACAGAATGGAGGTGTGTGAAGACACAGAATGGAAGTGTGTGAACTCAGAGTGGAGGTGTGTGAATTCACAGAATGGAGGTGTGTGAAGTCATAGAATGGAGGTGTGTGAAGTCATATAATGGAGGTGTGTGACGACACAAAATGTAGGTGTGTGAAGTCAAAATGGACGTGTGTGAAGTCAAAGAATGGACGTGTGTGAAGTCACAATTGTGTGTGAAGTCACAAATCCAGGTGTGTGAAGTCACAGAATGGAGGTGTGTGAAGTCAAAGAATGGATGTGTGTGAAGTCATAGAATGGAGGTGGATGAAGTCATGGAATGGAGGTTTGTGACGTCAAACGTTGGAAGCGTGTGAAATTACAGAATGGATGTGTGTGAAGTCATTGAATGGAGGTGTGTGAAGTCAGAGAATGGAGGTGTGTGAAGTCAGATTGCAGGTGTGTGAAGTCATAGAATGGAGGTTTCTGAAGTCATAGATTGGAAGTGTGTGAAGTCATAGAATGGAGGTGTGTGAAGTCACAGAATGGAGGTGTGTGATGTCATAGAATGGAGGTATGTGAAGTCACAGAATGGAGGTGTGTAAAGGCATAGAATGGAGGTGTGTGAAGTCATAGAGTGGAGGTGTGTGAAGTCATAGAATGGAGGTGTGTGAAGTCACAGAATGCAGTTGTGTGAAGTCAAAATAGAGGTGTGCGAAGTCATAGAATGGAGGTGTGTGAAGTCAGAATGGAGCTGTGTGAACTCATAGAATGGAAGTGTGTGAAGTCCGAATGGAAGTGTGTGAACTCATAGAATGGAGGTGTATGAAGTCACAATGGAGGTGTGTGATGTCATAGAATGGATGTGTGTGAACTCAGAAAGGAGGTGAGTGAAGTCATAGAATGGAGGTCTGTGAAGTCATAGAATGGAGGTGTGTGAAATCATAGAATGGAGGTGTGTGAAGTCACAGAATTGAGGTGTGTGAAGTCAGAATGGAGGTGTGTGAAGTCAGAATGGAGGTGTGTGAAGTCAGAGAATGGAGGTGTGTGAAGTCAGATTGCAGGTGTGTGAAGTCATAGAATGGAGGTTTGTGAGTCATAGATTGGAAGTGTGTGAAGTCATGGAATGGAGGTTTGTGAAGTCAAACATTGGAAGTGTGTGAAATTACAGAATGGAGGTGTGTGAACTCATAGAATGGAGGTGTGTGCAGTCATAGAATGGAGGTGTGTCAAGTCACAGAAGGGAGGTGTGTGAAGTCACAGAACGGCGATGTGTGAAGTCACAATGGAGGTGTGTGAAGTCATAGAATGGAGGTGTGTGAAGTCAAAGAATGGAGGTGTGTGAAGTCATAGAATGGAGGTGTGTGAAATCACAGAATGGAGGTGTGAGAAGTCACAGAATGGAGGTGTGTAAAGTGACAGAGTTGAGGTGTGTGAAGTCACAGAATGGAGGTGTTTGAAGTCATAGAATGGAGGTGTGTAAAGTCACAGAATGGAGGTGTATGAAGTCAGAATAGAGGTATGCGAAGTCATAGAATGGAGGTGTGTTAAGTCAGAAAGGAGCTGTGGGAATTCATAGAATGGAGGTGTGTGAAGTCAGATTGGAGGTGTGTGAACTCTTAGAATGGAGGTATGTGAAGTCACAATGGAGGTGTGTGAAGTCATAGAATTGTGGTTTTTGAAATCACAGAATGGAGGTGTGTGGAGTCATAGAATGGAGGTGTGTGAAGTCAGATTGGAGGTGTGTGAAGTCAATGAATGGAGGTGTGTGAACTCAGAAAGGAGTTGTGTGAAGTCATAGAATGGAGCTCTGTGAAATCATAGAATGGACGTGTGTGAAATCATAGAATGGAGGTGTATGAAGTCAAAGAGTGGAGGTATGTGAAATCACAGAATGGAGGGGTGTGAAGTCAGAATAGAGGTCTGCGAAGTCATAGAATGGAGGTGTGTGAAGTCAGAATGGAGCTGTGTGAACTCATAGAATGGAGGTGTGTGCAGTCACAATGGAGATGTGTGAAGTCATAGAATGGTGGTTTTTGAAGTCAGCGAATGGAGTTGAGTGAAGTCATAGAATGGAGGTGTATGAAGTCAGATTGGAGGTATGTGAAGTCACAGAATGGAGGTGTGTCAACTCAGAAAGGAGGTATGTGAAGTCATAGAATGGAGGTGTGTGAAGTCAAAGAATGGACGTGTCGGAAATCATAGAATGGAGGTGTGTGAAGTCACAGAATTGAGGTGTGTGAAGTCAGAATGGAGGTGTGTGAATTCAGAATGGAGGTGTGTGAAGTCATAGAATGGAGGTGTGTGAACTGATAGAACGTAGGTGTGTGAAGTCACAATGTAGGTGTGTGAAGTCATAGAAAGGAGGTTGTGAAGTCACAGAATGGAGGTGTATGAAGTCAGAATAGAGGTATGCGAAGTCATAGAATGGAGGTGTGTTAAGACAGAATGGAGCTGTGGGAATTCATAGAATGGAGGTGTGTGAAGTCAGATTGGAGGTGTGTGAAGTCTTAGAATGGAGGTATGTGAAGTCACAATGGAGGTGTGTGAAATCATAGAATTGTGGTTTTTGAAATCACAGAATGGAGGTGTGTGGAGTCATAGAATGGAGGTGTGTGAAGTCAGATTGGAGGTGTGTGAAGTCAATGAATGGAGGTGTGTGAACTCAGAAAGGAGTTGTGTGAAGTCATAGAATGGAGCTCTGTGAAATCATAGAATGGACGTGTGTGAAATCATAGAATGGAGGTGTATGAAGTCAAAGAGTGGAGGTATGTGAAATCACAGAATGGAGGGGTGTGAAGTCAGAATAGAGGTCTCCGAAGTCATAGAATGGAGGTGTGTGAAGTCAGAATGGAGCTATGTGAACTCATAGAATGGAGGTGTGTGCAGTCACAATGGAGATGTGTGAAGTCATAGAATGGTGGTTTTTGAAGTCACAGAATGGACATGTGTGAAGTCATAGAATGGAGGTGTGTGAAGTCAGATTGGAGGTATGTGAAGTCACAGAATGGAGGTGTGTCAACTCAGAAAGGAGGTATGTGAACTCATAGAATGGAGGTGTGTGAAGTCAAAGAATGGAGGTGTCGGAAATCAGAGAATGGAGGTGTGTGATGACACAAAATGGAGGTGTGTGAAGTCAAAATGGAGGTGTGTGAAGTCAAAGAATGGACATGTGTGAAGTCACAATTGTGTGTAAAGTCACAAATGCAGGTGTGTGAAGTCACAGAATGGAGGTGTGTAAAGTCAAAGCGGAGGTGTGTGAGGTCAAAGAATGGATGTGTGTGAAGTCATAGAATGGAGGTGTATGAAGTCATGGAATGGAGGTTTGTGACGTCAAACATTGGAAGCGTGTGAAATTACAGAATGGAGGTGTGTGAAGTCATAGAATGGAGGTGTGTGAAGTCAGAGAACGGAGGTGTGTGAAGTCAGATTGCCGGTGTGTGAAGTCATAGAATGGAGGTTTGTGAAGTCATAGATTGGAAGTGTGTGAAGTTATAGAATGGAGGTTGTGAAGTCATAGATTGAAGGTGTGTGGAAGTCATAGTATGGAGGTTTGTGAATTCACAGAAAGGAGGTGTGTGAATTCACAGAATGGAGTTGTATGAATTCACAATGGAGGTGTGTGAAGTCATAGAATGGAGGTGTGTGAAATCAAAGAATGGAGGTTTGTGAAGTCATAGAATGGATTGTGTGTGAAATCACAGAATGGAGGTGTGTGAAGTCACAGAATGGAGGTGTGTAAAGTCACAGAGTGGAGGTGTGTGAGTCACAGAATGGAGTTGTGTGAAGTCATAGAATGGAGGTGTGTGAAGTCACAGAATGCAGTTGTGTGAAGTCAGAATAGAGGTGTGCGAAGTCATAGAATGGAGGTTTGTGAAGTCAGAATGGAGCTGTGTGAAGTCATAGAATGGAAGTGTGTGAAGTCAGAATGGAGGTGTGTGAACTCATAGAATGGAGGTGTATGAAGTCACAATGGAGGTGTGTGAAGTCACAGAATGGATGTGTGTGAAATCAGAAAGGAGGTGTGGGAAGTCATAGAATGGAGGTCTGTGAAGTCATACAATGGAGGTGTGTGAAATCATAGAATGGAGGTGTGTGAAGTCACAGAATTGAGGTGTGTGAAGTCAGAATGGAGGTGTGTGAAGACAGAATGGAGGTGTGTGAAGTCAGAGAATGGAGGTGGGTGAAGTCACAATGCAGGTGTGTGAACTCATAGAATGGAGGTGTGTGAAGTCACAATGTAGGTTTCTGAAGTCATAGAATGGAGGTGTGTGAAGTCATAGAATGGAGGTGTGTGAAGTCACAGAATGGAGGTGTGTGATGTCATAGAATGGAGGTATGTGAAGTCACAGAATGGAGGTGTGTAAAGGCATAGAATGGAGGTGTGTGAAGTCATAGAATGGAGGTGTGTGAAGTCACAATGGAGGTGTGTGATGTCATAGAATGGATGTGTGTGAACTCAGAAAGGAGGTGAGTAAAGTCATAGAATAGAGGTCTGTGAAGTCATAGAATGGAGGTGTGTGAAATCACAGAATGGAGGTGTGTAAAGTCACAGAGTGGAGGTGTGTGAAGTCACAGAATGGAGGTGTGTGAAGTCATAGAATGGAGGTGTGTGAAGTCACACAATGCAGTTGTGTGAAGTCAGCATAGAGGTGTGCGAAGTCATAGAATGGAGGTGTGTGAAGTCAGAATGGAGCTGTGTGAAGTCATAGAATGGAAGTGTGTGACCTCATAGAATGGAGGTGTATGAAGTCACAATGGAGGTGTGTGAAGTCACAGAATGGATGTGTGTGAACTCAGAAAGGATGTGTGTGAAGTCATAGAATGGAGGTCTGTGAAGTCATAGAATGTAGGTGTGTGAAATCATAGAATGGAGGTGTGTGAAGTCACAGAATTGAGGTGTGTGAAGTCAGAATGGAGGTGTGTGAAGTCAGAATGGAGGTGTGTGAAGTCAGAGAATGGAGGTCGGTGAAGTCACAATGCAGATGTGCGAACTCATAGAATGGAGGTGTGTGAAGTCACAATGTAGGTTTCTGAGGTCATAGACTTTAGGTGTGTGAAGTCATAGAATGGAGGTGTGTGAAGTCACAGAATGGAGGTGTGTGATGTCATAGAATGGAGGTATGTGAAGTCACAGAATGGAGGTGTGGAAAGGTATAGAATGGAGGTGTGTGAAGTCATAGAATGGAGGTGTGTGAAGTCATAGAATGGAGGTGTGAGAAGTCACAGAATGCAGTTGTGTGAAGTCAAAATAGAGGTGTGCGAAGTCATAGAAAGGAGGCCTGTGAAGTCAGAATGGAGCTGTGTGAAGTCATAGAATGGAAGTGTGTGAAGTCAGAATGGAGGTGTGTGAAGTCAGAGAATGGAGGTGGGTGAAGTCAAAATGCAGGTGTGTGAACTCACAGAATGGAGGTGTGTGAAGTCACAATGTAGGTTTCTGAAGTCATAGAATGGAGGTGTGTGAAGTCATAGAATGGAGGTGTGTGAAGTCACAGAATGGAGGTGTGTGATGTCATAGAATGGAGGTGTGTGAAGTCACAGAATGGAGGTGTGTAAAGGCATAGAATGGAGGTGTGTGAAGTCATAGAATGGAGGTGTGTGAAGTCATAGAATGGAGATGTGTGAAGTCACAAAATGGAGGTGTGTGAAGTCACACTATGGAGGGGTGTGAACTCAGATTTGAGGTGTGTGAGGTCACAAATGGAGGTGTGTGAAGTCATATAACGAGGTGTGTGAAGTCACAGAATGGAGGTGTGTGAAGACACAGAATGGAAGTGTGTGAACTCAGAGTGGAGGTGTGTGATGTCACAGAATGGAGGTGTGTGAAGTCATAGAATGGAAGTGTGTGAAGTCATAGAATGGAGGTGTGTGAAGTCACAGAATGCAGTTGTGTGAAGTCAAAATAGAGGTGTGCGAAGTCATAGAAAGGAGGTGTGTGAAGTCAGAATGGAGCTGTGTGAAGTCATAGAATGGAAGTGTGTGAAGTCAGAATGGAGGTGTGTGAACTCATAGAATGGAGGTGTATGAAGTCACAATGGAGGTGTGTGATGTCATAGAATGGATGTGTGTGAACTCAGAAAGGAGGTGAGTAAAGTCATAGAAAGGAGGTCTGTGAAGTCATAGAATAGAGGTGTGTGAAATCATAGAATGGAGGTGTGTGAAGTCACAGAATTGAGGTGTGTGAAGTCAGAATGGAGGTGTGTGAAGTCAGAATGGAGGTGTGTGAAGTCAGAGAATGGAGGTGTGTGAAGTCAGATTGCAGGTGTGTGAAGTCATAGAATGGAGGTTTGTGAGTCATAGATTGGAAGTGTGTGAAGTCATAGAATGGAGGTTGTGAAGTCATAGATTGAAGGTGTGTGGAAGTCATAGTATGGAGGTGTGTGAAGTCACAGAAAGGAGGTGTGTGAAATCACAGAATGGAGGTGTATGAAGTCACAGAATGGAGGTGTGTAAACTCACAGAGTGGAGGTGTGTGAAGTCACAGAATGGAGGTGTGTGAAGTCATAGAATGGAGGTGTGTGAAGTCACAGAATGCAGTTGTGTGAAGTCAGAATAGAGGTGTGCGAAGTCATAGAATGGAGGTGTGTGAAATCAGAATGGAGCTGTGTGAAGTCATAGAATGGAATTGTGTGAAGTCAGAATGGAGGTGTGTGAACTCATAGAATGGAGGTGTATGAAGTCACAATGGCGGTGTGTGAAGTCACAGAATGGATGTGTGTGAACTCAGAAAGGAGGTGTGTGAAGTCATAGAATGGAGGTCTGTGGAGTCATAGAATGGAGGTGTGTGAAGTCATGGAATGGAGGTTTGTGAAGTCAAACTTTGGAAGTGTGTGAAATTACAGAATGGAGGTGTGTGAACTCATAGAATGGAGGTGTGTGCAGTCATAGAATGGAGGTGTGTCAAGTCACAGAAGGGAGGTGTGTGAAGTCACAGAACGGCGATGTGTGAAGTCACAATGGAGGTGTGTGAAGTCATAGAATGGAGGTGTGTGAAGTCAAAGAATGGAGGTGTGTGAAGTCATAGAATGGAGGTGTGTGAAATCACAGAATGGAGGTGTGAGAAGTCACAGAATGGAGGTGTGTAAAGTGACAGAGTTGAGGTGTGTGAAGTCACAGAATGGAAGTGTTTGAAGTCGTAGAATGGAGGTGTGTGAAGTCATAGAATGGAGGTGTGTGAAGTCACAGAATGCAGTTGTGTGAAGTCAGAATAGAGGTGTGCGAAGTCATAGAATGGAGTTGTGTGAAATCAGAATGGAGCTGTATGAAGTCATAGAATGGAATTGTGTGAAGTCAGAATGGAGGTGTGTGAACTCATAGATTGGAGGTGTATGAAGTCACAATGGCGGTGTGTGAAGTCACAGAATGGATGTGTGTGAACTCAGAAAGGAGGTGTGTGAAGTCATAGAATGGAGGTGTGTGAAGTCACAGAATGCAGTTGTGTGAAGTCAGAATAGAGGTATGCGAAGTCATAGAATGGAGGTGTGTGAAGTCAGAATGGAGGTGTGTGAAGTCAGAATGGAGGTGTGTGAAGTCAGAGAATGGAGGTTGGGTGAAGTCACAATGCAGGTGTGTGAACTCATAGAATGGAGGTTTGTGAAGTCACAATGGAGGTGTGTGAAGTCACAGAATGGATGTGTGTGAACTCAGAAAGGAGGTGTGTGAAGTCAGAATGGAGGTGTGTGAAGTCAGAGAATGGAGGTGGGTGATGTCACAATGCAGGTGTGTGAACTCATAGAATGGAGGTGTGTGAAGTCACAATGTAGGTTTCTGAAGTCATAGACTGGAGGTGTGTGAAGTCATAGAATGGAGGTGTGTGAAGTCACAGAATGGAGGTGTGTGATGTCATAGAATGGAGGTATGTGAAGTCACAGAATGGAGGTGTGTAAAGGCATAGAATGGAGGTGTGTGAAGTCATAGAATGGAGGTGTGTGAAGTCATAGAATGGAGATGTGTGAAGTCACAGAATGGAGGTGTGTGAAGTCATATAACGAGGTGTGTGAAGTCACAGAATGGAGGTGTGTGAAGACACAGAATGGAAGTGTGTGAACTCAGAGTGGAGGTGTGTGATGTCACAGAATGGAGGTGTGTGAAGTCATAGAATGGAAGTGTGTGAAGTCATAGAATGGAGGTGTGTGAAGTCACAGAATGCAGTTGTGTGAAGTCAAAATAGAGGTGTGCGAAGTCATAGAAAGAGGTGTGTGAAGTCAGAATGGAGCTGTGTGAAGTCATAGAATGGAAGTGTGTGAAGTCAGAATGGAGGTGTGTGAACTCATAGAATGGAGGTGTATGAAGTCACAATGGAGGTGTGTGATGTAATAGAATGGATGTGTGTGAACTCAGAAAGGAGGTGAGTAAAGTCATAGAAAGGAGGTCTGTGAAGTCATACAATAGAGGTGTGTGAAATCATAGAATGGAGGTGTATGAAGTCACAGAATTGAGGTGTGTGAAGTCAGAATGGAGGTGTGTGAAGTCAGAATGGAGGTGTGTGAAGTCAGAGAATGGGGGTGTGTGAAGTCAGATTGCAGGTGTGTGAAGACATAGAATGGAGGTTTGTGAAGTCATAGATTGGAAGTGTGTGAAGCCATAGAATGGAGGTTGTGAAGTCATAGATTGAAGGTTTGTGGAAGTCATAGTATGGAGGTGTGTGAAGTCACAGAAAGGAGGTGTGTGAATTCACAGGATGGAGTTGTATGAAGTCACAATGGAGGTGTGTGAAGTCATAGAATGGAAGTGTGTGAAGTCACAGAATGGAGGTGTGTAAAGTCACAGAGTGGAGGTCTGTGAAGTCACAGAATGGAGTTGTGTGAAGTCATAGAATGGAGGTGTGTGAAGTCAGAGAATGCAGTTGTGTGAAGTCAAAATAGAGGTGTGCGAAGTCATAGAATGGAGGTGTGTGAAGTCAGAATGGAGCTGTGTGAAGTCATAGAATGGAAGTGTGTGAAGTCAGAATGGAGGTGTGTGAACTCATAGAATGGAGGTGTATGAAGTCACAATGGAGGTGTGTGAAGTCACAGAATGGATGTTTGTGAACTCAGAAACGAGGTGTGTGAAGTCATAGAATGGAGGTCTGTGAAGTCATAGAATGGAGGTGTGTGAAATCATAGAATGGAGGTGTATGAAGTCACAGAATTGAGGTGTGAGAAGTCAGAATGGAGGTGTGTGAAGTCAGAATGGAGGTGTGTGAAGTCAGAGAATGGAGGTGGGTGAAGTCACAATGCAGGTGTGTGAACTCATAGAATGGAGGTGTGTGAAGTCACAAAGTAGGTTTCTGAAGTCATAGAATGGAGGTGTGTGAAGTCATAGAATGGAGGTGTGTGAAGTCACAGAATGGAGGTGTGTGATGTCATAGAATGGAGGTGTGTGAAGTCACAGAATGGAGGTGTGTAAAGGCATAGAATGGAGGTGTGTGAAGTCATAGAATGGAGGTGTGTGAAGTCATAGAATGGAGATGTGTGAAGTCACAAAATGGAGGTGTGTGAAGTCACACTATGGAGGGGTGTGAACTCAGATTTGAGGTGTGTGAGGTCACAAATGGAGGTGTGTGAAGTCATATAACGAGGTGTGTGAAGTCACAGAATGGAGGTGTGTGAAGACACAGAATGGAAGTGTGTGAACTCAGAGTGGAGGTGTGTGATGTCACAGAATGGAGGTGTGTGAAGTCATAGAATGGAAGTGTGTGAAGTCATAGAATGGAGGTGTGTGAAGTCACAGAATGCAGTTGTGTGAAGTCAAAATAGAGGTGTGCGAAGTCATAGAAAGGAGGTGTGTGAAGTCAGAATGGAGCTGTGTGAAGTCATAGAATGGAAGTGTGTGAAGTCAGAATGGAGGTGTGTGAACTCATAGAATGGAGGTGTATGAAGTCACAATGGAGGTGTGTGATGTCATAGAATGGATGTGTGTGAACTCAGAAAGGAGGTGAGTAAAGTCATAGAAAGGAGGTCTGTGAAGTCATAGAATAGAGGTGTGTGAAATCATAGAATGGAGGTGTGTGAAGTCACAGAATTGAGGTGTGTGAAGTCAGAATGGAGGTGTGTGAAGTCAGAATGGAGGTGTGTGAAGTCAGAGAATGGAGGTGTGTGAAGTCAGATTGCAGGTGTGTGAAGTCATAGAATGGAGGTTTGTGAGTCATAGATTGGAAGTGTGTGAAGTCATAGAATGGAGGTTGTGAAGTCATAGATTGAAGGTGTGTGGAAGTCATAGTATGGAGGTGTGTGAAGTCACAGAAAGGAGGTGTGTGAAATCACAGAATGGAGGTGTATGAAGTCACAGAATGGAGGTGTGTAAACTCACAGAGTGGAGGTGTGTGAAGTCACAGAATGGAGGTGTGTGAAGTCATAGAATGGAGGTGTGTGAAGTCACAGAATGCAGTTGTGTGAAGTCAGAATAGAGGTGTGCGAAGTCATAGAATGGAGGTGTGTGAAATCAGAATGGAGCTGTGTGAAGTCATAGAATGGAATTGTGTGAAGTCAGAATGGAGGTGTGTGAACTCATAGAATGGAGGTGTATGAAGTCACAATGGCGGTGTGTGAAGTCACAGAATGGATGTGTGTGAACTCAGAAAGGAGGTGTGTGAAGTCATAGAATGGAGGTCTGTGGAGTCATAGAATGGAGGTGTGTGAAGTCATGGAATGGAGGTTTGTGAAGTCAAACTTTGGAAGTGTGTGAAATTACAGAATGGAGGTGTGTGAACTCATAGAATGGAGGTGTGTGCAGTCATAGAATGGAGGTGTGTCAAGTCACAGAAGGGAGGTGTGTGAAGTCACAGAACGGCGATGTGTGAAGTCACAATGGAGGTGTGTGAAGTCATAGAATGGAGGTGTGTGAAGTCAAAGAATGGAGGTGTGTGAAGTCATAGAATGGAGGTGTGTGAAATCACAGAATGGAGGTGTGAGAAGTCACAGAATGGAGGTGTGTAAAGTGACAGAGTTGAGGTGTGTGAAGTCACAGAATGGAAGTGTTTGAAGTCGTAGAATGGAGGTGTGTGAAGTCATAGAATGGAGGTGTGTGAAGTCACAGAATGCAGTTGTGTGAAGTCAGAATAGAGGTGTGCGAAGTCATAGAATGGAGTTGTGTGAAATCAGAATGGAGCTGTGTGAAGTCATAGAATGGAATTGTGTGAAGTCAGAATGGAGGTGTGTGAACTCATAGATTGGAGGTGTATGAAGTCACAATGGCGGTGTGTGAAGTCACAGAATGGATGTGTGTGAACTCAGAAAGGAGGTGTGTGAAGTCATAGAATGGAGGTGTGTGAAGTCACAGAATGCAGTTGTGTGAAGTCAGAATAGAGGTATGCGAAGTCATAGAATGGAGGTGTGTGAAGTCAGAATGGAGGTGTGTGAAGTCAGAATGGAGGTGTGTGAAGTCAGAGAATGGAGGTTGGGTGAAGTCACAATGCAGGTGTGTGAACTCATAGAATGGAGGTTTGTGAAGTCACAATGGAGGTGTGTGAAGTCACAGAATGGATGTGTGTGAACTCAGAAAGGAGGTGTGTGAAGTCAGAATGGAGGTGTGTGAAGTCAGAGAATGGAGGTGGGTGATGTCACAATGCAGGTGTGTGAACTCATAGAATGGAGGTGTGTGAAGTCACAATGTAGGTTTCTGAAGTCATAGACTGGAGGTGTGTGAAGTCATAGAATGGAGGTGTGTGAAGTCACAGAATGGAGGTGTGTGATGTCATAGAATGGAGGTATGTGAAGTCACAGAATGGAGGTGTGTAAAGGCATAGAATGGAGGTGTGTGAAGTCATAGAATGGAGGTGTGTGAAGTCATAGAATGGAGATGTGTGAAGTCACAGAATGGAGGTGTGTGAAGTCATATAACGAGGTGTGTGAAGTCACAGAATGGAGGTGTGTGAAGACACAGAATGGAAGTGTGTGAACTCAGAGTGGAGGTGTGTGATGTCACAGAATGGAGGTGTGTGAAGTCATAGAATGGAAGTGTGTGAAGTCATAGAATGGAGGTGTGTGAAGTCACAGAATGCAGTTGTGTGAAGTCAAAATAGAGGTGTGCGAAGTCATAGAAAGAGGTGTGTGAAGTCAGAATGGAGCTGTGTGAAGTCATAGAATGGAAGTGTGTGAAGTCAGAATGGAGGTGTGTGAACTCATAGAATGGAGGTGTATGAAGTCACAATGGAGGTGTGTGATGTAATAGAATGGATGTGTGTGAACTCAGAAAGGAGGTGAGTAAAGTCATAGAAAGGAGGTCTGTGAAGTCATACAATAGAGGTGTGTGAAATCATAGAATGGAGGTGTATGAAGTCACAGAATTGAGGTGTGTGAAGTCAGAATGGAGGTGTGTGAAGTCAGAATGGAGGTGTGTGAAGTCAGAGAATGGGGGTGTGTGAAGTCAGATTGCAGGTGTGTGAAGACATAGAATGGAGGTTTGTGAAGTCATAGATTGGAAGTGTGTGAAGCCATAGAATGGAGGTTGTGAAGTCATAGATTGAAGGTGTGTGGAAGTCATAGTATGGAGGTGTGTGAAGTCACAGAAAGGAGGTGTGTGAATTCACAGGATGGAGTTGTATGAAGTCACAATGGAGGTGTGTGAAGTCATAGAATGGAAGTGTGTGAAGTCACAGAATGGAGGTGTGTAAAGTCACAGAGTGGAGGTCTGTGAAGTCACAGAATGGAGTTGTGTGAAGTCATAGAATGGAGGTGTGTGAAGTCAGAGAATGCAGTTGTGTGAAGTCAAAATAGAGGTGTGCGAAGTCATAGAATGGAGGTGTGTGAAGTCAGAATGGAGCTGTGTGAAGTCATAGAATGGAAGTGTGTGAAGTCAGAATGGAGGTGTGTGAACTCATAGAATGGAGGTGTATGAAGTCACAATGGAGGTGTGTGAAGTCACAGAATGGATGTTTGTGAACTCAGAAACGAGGTGTGTGAAGTCATAGAATGGAGGTCTGTGAAGTCATAGAATGGAGGTGTGTGAAATCATAGAATGGAGGTGTATGAAGTCACAGAATTGAGGTGTGAGAAGTCAGAATGGAGGTGTGTGAAGTCAGAATGGAGGTGTGTGAAGTCAGAGAATGGAGGTGGGTGAAGTCACAATGCAGGTGTGTGAACTCATAGAATGGAGGTGTGTGAAGTCACAAAGTAGGTTTCTGAAGTCATAGAATGGAGGTGTGTGAAGTCATAGAATGGAGGTGTGTGAAGTCACAGAATGGAGGTGTGTGATGTCATAGAATGGAGGTGTGTGAAGTCACAGAATGGAGGTGTGTAAAGGCATAGAATGGAGGTGTGTGAAGTCATAGAATGGAGGTGTGTGAAGTCATAGAATGGAGATGTGTGAAGTCACAAAATGGAGGTGTGTGAAGTCACACTATGGAGGGGTGTGAACTCAGATTTGAGGTGTGTGAGGTCACAAATGGAGGTGTGTGAAGTCATATAACGAGGTGTGTGAAGTCACAGAATGGAGGTGTGTGAAGACACAGAATGGAAGTGTGTGAACTCAGAGTGGAGGTGTGTGATGTCACAGAATGGAGGTGTGTGAAGTCATAGAATGGAAGTGTGTGAAGTCATAGAATGGAGGTGTGTGAAGTCACAGAATGCAGTTGTGTGAAGTCAAAATAGAGGTGTGCGAAGTCATAGAAAGGAGGTGTGTGAAGTCAGAATGGAGCTGTGTGAAGTCATAGAATGGAAGTGTGTGAAGTCAGAATGGAGGTGTGTGAACTCATAGAATGGAGGTGTATGAAGTCACAATGGAGGTGTGTGATGTCATAGAATGGATGTGTGTGAACTCAGAAAGGAGGTGAGTAAAGTCATAGAAAGGAGGTCTGTGAAGTCATAGAATAGAGGTGTGTGAAATCATAGAATGGAGGTGTGTGAAGTCACAGAATTGAGGTGTGTGAAGTCAGAATGGAGGTGTGTGAAGTCAGAATGGAGGTGTGTGAAGTCAGAGAATGGAGGTGTGTGAAGTCAGATTGCAGGTGTGTGAAGTCATAGAATGGAGGTTTGTGAGTCATAGATTGGAAGTGTGTGAAGTCATAGAATGGAGGTTGTGAAGTCATAGATTGAAGGTGTGTGGAAGTCATAGTATGGAGGTGTGTGAAGTCACAGAAAGGAGGTGTGTGAAATCACAGAATGGAGGTGTATGAAGTCACAGAATGGAGGTGTGTAAACTCACAGAGTGGAGGTGTGTGAAGTCACAGAATGGAGGTGTGTGAAGTCATAGAATGGAGGTGTGTGAAGTCACAGAATGCAGTTGTGTGAAGTCAGAATAGAGGTGTGCGAAGTCATAGAATGGAGGTGTGTGAAATCAGAATGGAGCTGTGTGAAGTCATAGAATGGAATTGTGTGAAGTCAGAATGGAGGTGTGTGAACTCATAGAATGGAGGTGTATGAAGTCACAATGGCGGTGTGTGAAGTCACAGAATGGATGTGTGTGAACTCAGAAAGGAGGTGTGTGAAGTCATAGAATGGAGGTCTGTGGAGTCATAGAATGGAGGTGTGTGAAGTCATGGAATGGAGGTTTGTGAAGTCAAACTTTGGAAGTGTGTGAAATTACAGAATGGAGGTGTGTGAACTCATAGAATGGAGGTGTGTGCAGTCATAGAATGGAGGTGTGTCAAGTCACAGAAGGGAGGTGTGTGAAGTCACAGAACGGCGATGTGTGAAGTCACAATGGAGGTGTGTGAAGTCATAGAATGGAGGTGTGTGAAGTCAAAGAATGGAGGTGTGTGAAGTCATAGAATGGAGGTGTGTGAAATCACAGAATGGAGGTGTGAGAAGTCACAGAATGGAGGTGTGTAAAGTGACAGAGTTGAGGTGTGTGAAGTCACAGAATGGAAGTGTTTGAAGTCGTAGAATGGAGGTGTGTGAAGTCATAGAATGGAGGTGTGTGAAGTCACAGAATGCAGTTGTGTGAAGTCAGAATAGAGGTGTGCGAAGTCATAGAATGGAGTTGTGTGAAATCAGAATGGAGCTGTGTGAAGTCATAGAATGGAATTGTGTGAAGTCAGAATGGAGGTGTGTGAACTCATAGATTGGAGGTGTATGAAGTCACAATGGCGGTGTGTGAAGTCACAGAATGGATGTGTGTGAACTCAGAAAGGAGGTGTGTGAAGTCATAGAATGGAGGTGTGTGAAGTCACAGAATGCAGTTGTGTGAAGTCAGAATAGAGGTGTGCGAAGTCATAGAATGGAGGTGTGTGAAGTCAGAATGGAGGTGTGTGAAGTCAGAATGGAGGTGTGTGAAGTCAGAGAATGGAGGTTGGGTGAAGTCACAATGCAGGTGTGTGAACTCATAGAATGGAGGTTTGTGAAGTCACAATGGAGGTGTGTGAAGTCACAGAATGGATGTGTGTGAACTCAGAAAGGAGGTGTGTGAAGTCAGAATGGAGGTGTGTGAAGTCAGAGAATGGAGGTGGGTGATGTCACAATGCAGGTGTGTGAACTCATAGAATGGAGGTGTGTGAAGTCACAATGTAGGTTTCTGAAGTCATAGACTGGAGGTGTGTGAAGTCATAGAATGGAGGTGTGTGAAGTCACAGAATGGAGGTGTGTGATGTCATAGAATGGAGGTATGTGAAGTCACAGAATGGAGGTGTGTAAAGGCATAGAATGGAGGTGTGTGAAGTCATAGAATGGAGGTGTGTGAAGTCATAGAATGGAGATGTGTGAAGTCACAGAATGGAGGTGTGTGAAGTCATATAACGAGGTGTGTGAAGTCACAGAATGGAGGTGTGTGAAGACACAGAATGGAAGTGTGTGAACTCAGAGTGGAGGTGTGTGATGTCACAGAATGGAGGTGTGTGAAGTCATAGAATGGAAGTGTGTGAAGTCATAGAATGGAGGTGTGTGAAGTCACAGAATGCAGTTGTGTGAAGTCAAAATAGAGGTGTGCGAAGTCATAGAAAGAGGTGTGTGAAGTCAGAATGGAGCTGTGTGAAGTCATAGAATGGAAGTGTGTGAAGTCAGAATGGAGGTGTGTGAACTCATAGAATGGAGGTGTATGAAGTCACAATGGAGGTGTGTGATGTAATAGAATGGATGTGTGTGAACTCAGAAAGGAGGTGAGTAAAGTCATAGAAAGGAGGTCTGTGAAGTCATACAATAGAGGTGTGTGAAATCATAGAATGGAGGTGTATGAAGTCACAGAATTGAGGTGTGTGAAGTCAGAATGGAGGTGTGTGAAGTCAGAATGGAGGTGTGTGAAGTCAGAGAATGGGGGTGTGTGAAGTCAGATTGCAGGTGTGTGAAGACATAGAATGGAGGTTTGTGAAGTCATAGATTGGAAGTGTGTGAAGCCATAGAATGGAGGTTGTGAAGTCATAGATTGAAGGTGTGTGGAAGTCATAGTATGGAGGTGTGTGAAGTCACAGAAAGGAGGTGTGTGAATTCACAGGATGGAGTTGTATGAAGTCACAATGGAGGTGTGTGAAGTCATAGAATGGAAGTGTGTGAAGTCACAGAATGGAGGTGTGTAAAGTCACAGAGTGGAGGTCTGTGAAGTCACAGAATGGAGTTGTGTGAAGTCATAGAATGGAGGTGTGTGAAGTCAGAGAATGCAGTTGTGTGAAGTCAAAATAGAGGTGTGCGAAGTCATAGAATGGAGGTGTGTGAAGTCAGAATGGAGCTGTGTGAAGTCATAGAATGGAAGTGTGTGAAGTCAGAATGGAGGTGTGTGAA
Organism: Megascapheus bottae; assembly: GCA_024803745.1. NCBI lineage: Eukaryota > Metazoa > Chordata > Mammalia > Rodentia > Geomyidae > Megascapheus > Megascapheus bottae. The sequence goes on along the minus strand of JANJXV010000052.1, from coordinate 3,078,155 downwards.
CTCATAGAATGGAGGTGTATGAAGTCACAATGGAGGTGTGTGAAGTCACAGAATGGATGTTTGTGAACTCAGAAACGAGGTGTGTGAAGTCATAGAATGGAGGTCTGTGAAGTCATAGAATGGAGGTGTGTGAAATCATAGAATGGAGGTGTATGAAGTCACAGAATTGAGGTGTGAGAAGTCAGAATGGAGGTGTGTGAAGTCAGAATGGAGGTGTGTGAAGTCAGAGAATGGAGGTGGGTGAAGTCACAATGCAGGTGTGTGAACTCATAGAATGGAGGTGTGTGAAGTCACAAAGTAGGTTTCTGAAGTCATAGAATGGAGGTGTGTGAAGTCATAGAATGGAGGTGTGTGAAGTCACAGAATGGAGGTGTGTGATGTCATAGAATGGAGGTGTGTGAAGTCACAGAATGGAGGTGTGTAAAGGCATAGAATGGAGGTGTGTGAAGTCATAGAATGGAGGTGTGTGAAGTCATAGAATGGAGATGTGTGAAGTCACAAAATGGAGGTGTGTGAAGTCACACTATGGAGGGGTGTGAACTCAGATTTGAGGTGTGTGAGGTCACAAATGGAGGTGTGTGAAGTCATATAACGAGGTGTGTGAAGTCACAGAATGGAGGTGTGTGAAGACACAGAATGGAAGTGTGTGAACTCAGAGTGGAGGTGTGTGATGTCACAGAATGGAGGTGTGTGAAGTCATAGAATGGAAGTGTGTGAAGTCATAGAATGGAGGTGTGTGAAGTCACAGAATGCAGTTGTGTGAAGTCAAAATAGAGGTGTGCGAAGTCATAGAAAGGAGGTGTGTGAAGTCAGAATGGAGCTGTGTGAAGTCATAGAATGGAAGTGTGTGAAGTCAGAATGGAGGTGTGTGAACTCATAGAATGGAGGTGTATGAAGTCACAATGGAGGTGTGTGATGTCATAGAATGGATGTGTGTGAACTCAGAAAGGAGGTGAGTAAAGTCATAGAAAGGAGGTCTGTGAAGTCATAGAATAGAGGTGTGTGAAATCATAGAATGGAGGTGTGTGAAGTCACAGAATTGAGGTGTGTGAAGTCAGAATGGAGGTGTGTGAAGTCAGAATGGAGGTGTGTGAAGTCAGAGAATGGAGGTGTGTGAAGTCAGATTGCAGGTGTGTGAAGTCATAGAATGGAGGTTTGTGAGTCATAGATTGGAAGTGTGTGAAGTCATAGAATGGAGGTTGTGAAGTCATAGATTGAAGGTGTGTGGAAGTCATAGTATGGAGGTGTGTGAAGTCACAGAAAGGAGGTGTGTGAAATCACAGAATGGAGGTGTATGAAGTCACAGAATGGAGGTGTGTAAACTCACAGAGTGGAGGTGTGTGAAGTCACAGAATGGAGGTGTGTGAAGTCATAGAATGGAGGTGTGTGAAGTCACAGAATGCAGTTGTGTGAAGTCAGAATAGAGGTGTGCGAAGTCATAGAATGGAGGTGTGTGAAATCAGAATGGAGCTGTGTGAAGTCATAGAATGGAATTGTGTGAAGTCAGAATGGAGGTGTGTGAACTCATAGAATGGAGGTGTATGAAGTCACAATGGCGGTGTGTGAAGTCACAGAATGGATGTGTGTGAACTCAGAAAGGAGGTGTGTGAAGTCATAGAATGGAGGTCTGTGGAGTCATAGAATGGAGGTGTGTGAAGTCATGGAATGGAGGTTTGTGAAGTCAAACTTTGGAAGTGTGTGAAATTACAGAATGGAGGTGTGTGAACTCATAGAATGGAGGTGTGTGCAGTCATAGAATGGAGGTGTGTCAAGTCACAGAAGGGAGGTGTGTGAAGTCACAGAACGGCGATGTGTGAAGTCACAATGGAGGTGTGTGAAGTCATAGAATGGAGGTGTGTGAAGTCAAAGAATGGAGGTGTGTGAAGTCATAGAATGGAGGTGTGTGAAATCACAGAATGGAGGTGTGAGAAGTCACAGAATGGAGGTGTGTAAAGTGACAGAGTTGAGGTGTGTGAAGTCACAGAATGGAAGTGTTTGAAGTCGTAGAATGGAGGTGTGTGAAGTCATAGAATGGAGGTGTGTGAAGTCACAGAATGCAGTTGTGTGAAGTCAGAATAGAGGTGTGCGAAGTCATAGAATGGAGTTGTGTGAAATCAGAATGGAGCTGTGTGAAGTCATAGAATGGAATTGTGTGAAGTCAGAATGGAGGTGTGTGAACTCATAGATTGGAGGTGTATGAAGTCACAATGGCGGTGTGTGAAGTCACAGAATGGATGTGTGTGAACTCAGAAAGGAGGTGTGTGAAGTCATAGAATGGAGGTGTGTGAAGTCACAGAATGCAGTTGTGTGAAGTCAGAATAGAGGTGTGCGAAGTCATAGAATGGAGGTGTGTGAAGTCAGAATGGAGGTGTGTGAAGTCAGAATGGAGGTGTGTGAAGTCAGAGAATGGAGGTTGGGTGAAGTCACAATGCAGGTGTGTGAACTCATAGAATGGAGGTTTGTGAAGTCACAATGGAGGTGTGTGAAGTCACAGAATGGATGTGTGTGAACTCAGAAAGGAGGTGTGTGAAGTCAGAATGGAGGTGTGTGAAGTCAGAGAATGGAGGTGGGTGATGTCACAATGCAGGTGTGTGAACTCATAGAATGGAGGTGTGTGAAGTCACAATGTAGGTTTCTGAAGTCATAGACTGGAGGTGTGTGAAGTCATAGAATGGAGGTGTGTGAAGTCACAGAATGGAGGTGTGTGATGTCATAGAATGGAGGTATGTGAAGTCACAGAATGGAGGTGTGTAAAGGCATAGAATGGAGGTGTGTGAAGTCATAGAATGGAGGTGTGTGAAGTTATAGAATGGAGATGTGTGAAGTCACAGAATGGAGGTGTGTGAAGTCATATAACGAGGTGTGTGAAGTCACAGAATGGAGGTGTGTGAAGACACAGAATGGAAGTGTGTGAACTCAGAGTGGAGGTGTGTGATGTCACAGAATGGAGGTGTGTGAAGTCATAGAATGGAAGTGTGTGAAGTCATAGAATGGAGGTGTGTGAAGTCACAGAATGCAGTTGTGTGAAGTCAAAATAGAGGTGTGCGAAGTCATAGAAAGAGGTGTGTGAAGTCAGAATGGAGCTGTGTGAAGTCATAGAATGGAAGTGTGTGAAGTCAGAATGGAGGTGTGTGAACTCATAGAATGGAGGTGTATGAAGTCACAATGGAGGTGTGTGATGTAATAGAATGGATGTGTGTGAACTCAGAAAGGAGGTGAGTAAAGTCATAGAAAGGAGGTCTGTGAAGTCATACAATAGAGGTGTGTGAAATCATAGAATGGAGGTGTATGAAGTCACAGAATTGAGGTGTGTGAAGTCAGAATGGAGGTGTGTGAAGTCAGAATGGAGGTGTGTGAAGTCAGAGAATGGGGGTGTGTGAAGTCAGATTGCAGGTGTGTGAAGACATAGAATGGAGGTTTGTGAAGTCATAGATTGGAAGTGTGTGAAGCCATAGAATGGAGGTTGTGAAGTCATAGATTGAAGGTGTGTGGAAGTCATAGTATGGAGGTGTGTGAAGTCACAGAAAGGAGGTGTGTGAATTCACAGGATGGAGTTGTATGAAGTCACAATGGAGGTGTGTGAAGTCATAGAATGGAAGTGTGTGAAGTCACAGAATGGAGGTGTGTAAAGTCACAGAGTGGAGGTCTGTGAAGTCACAGAATGGAGTTGTGTGAAGTCATAGAATGGAGGTGTGTGAAGTCAGAGAATGCAGTTGTGTGAAGTCAAAATAGAGGTGTGCGAAGTCATAGAATGGAGGTGTGTGAAGTCAGAATGGAGCTGTGTGAAGTCATAAAATGGAAGTGTGTGAAGTCAGAATGGAGGTGTGTGAACTCATAGAATGGAGGTGTATGAAGTCACAATGGAGGTGTGTGAAGTCACAGAATGGATGTTTGTGAACTCAGAAACGAGGTGTGTGAAGTCATAGAATGGAGGTCTGTGAAGTCATAGAATGGAGGTGTGTGAAATCATAGAATGGAGGTGTATGAAGTCACAGAATTGAGGTGTGAGAAGTCAGAATGGAGGTGTGTGAAGTCAGAATGGAGGTGTGTGAAGTCAGAGAATGGAGGTGGGTGAAGTCACAATGCAGGTGTGTGAACTCATAGAATGGAGGTGTGTGAAGTCACAAAGTAGGTTTCTGAAGTCATAGAATGGAGGTGTGTGAAGTCATAGTATGGAGGTGTGTGAAGTCACAGAATGGAGGTGTGTAAAGGCATAGAATGGAGGTGTGTGAAGTCATAGAATGGAGATGTGTGAAGTCATAGAATGGAGGTGTGTGAAGTCACAGAATGCAGTTGTGTGAAGACAAAATAGATGTGTGCTAAGTCATAGAAAGGAGGTGTGTGAAGTCAGAATGGAGCTGTGTGAAGTCATAGAATGGAAGTGTGTGAAGTCAGAATGGAGGTGTGTGAACTCATAGAATGGAGGTGTATGAAGTCACAATGGAGGTGTGGGATGTCATAGAATGGATGTGTGTGAACTCAAAAGGAGGTGAGTAAAGTCATAGAATGGAGGTCTGTGAAGTCATAGAATGGAGGTGTGTGAAATTATAGAATGGAGGTGTGTGAAGTCACAGAATTGAGGTGTGTGAAGTCATAATGGAGGTGTGTGAAGTCAGAATGGAGGTGTGTGAAGTCAGAGAATGGAGGTGTGTGAAGTCAGATTGCAGGTGTGTGTTGTCAAAGAATGGAGGTTTGTGAGTCATAGATTGGAAGTGTGTGAAGACATAGAATGGTGGTTGTGAAGTCATAGATTGAAGGTGTGTGGAAGTCATAGTATGGAGGTGTGTGAAGTCACAGAAAGGAGGTGTGTGAATTCACAGAATGGAGTTGTATGAAGTCACAATGGAGGTGTGTGAAGTCATAGAATGGAGGTGTGTGAAATCAAAGAATGGAGGTTTGTGAAGTCATAGAATGGATTGTGTGTTAAATCACAGAATGGAGGTGTATGAAGTCACAGAATGGAGGTGTGTAAAGTCACAGAGTGGAGGTGTGTGAAGTCACAGAATGGAGGTGTGTGAAGTCATAGAATGGAGGTGTGTGAAGTCACAGAATGCAGTTGTGTGAAGTCAGAATAGAAGTGTGAGAAGTCATAGAATGGAGGTGTGTGAAATCAGAATGGAGCTGTGTGAAGTCATAGAATGGAATTGTGTGAAGTCAGAATGGAGGTGTGTGAACTCATAGAATGGAGGTGTATGAAGTCACAATGGCGGTGTGTGAAGTCACAGAATGGATGTGTGTGAACTCAGAAAGGAGGTGTGTGAAGTCATAGAATGGAGGTCTGTGAAGTCATAGAATGGAGGTGTGTGAAGTCATGGAATGGAGGTTTGTGAAGTCAAACATTGGAAGTGTGTGATATTTCAGAATGGAGGTGTGTGAACTCATAGAATGGAGGTGTATGCAGTCATAGAATGGAGGTGTGTCAAGTCACAGGATGGAAGTGTGTGAAGTCATAGAATGGAGGTGTGTGAAGTCATAGAATGGAGGTGTGTGAAGTCATAGAATTTAGGTATGTGAAGTCATAGAATGGAGGTGTGTGAAATCACAGGAGTGAGGTGTGTGAAGTCATAGAATTTAGGTATGTGAAGTCATAGAATGGAGGTGTGTGAAATCACAGGATTGAGGTGTGTGAAGACACAGAATGGAGGTGTGTAAAGTCACAGAGTGGAGGTGTGTGAAGTCATAGAATGGAGGTGTGTGAAGTCAGAGAATGGAGGTGTGTGAAGTCACAGGATGGAGGTGTGTGAAGTCAGAATAGAGGTGTGCGAAGTCATAGAATGGAGGTGTGTGAAGTCAGAATGGAGGTGTGTGAACTCACTGAATGGATGTGTGTGAAGTCAAAATGGAGGTGTGTGAAGTCATAGAATGGTGGTTTTTGAAGTCACAGAATGGAGGTGTGTGAAGTCATAGAATGGATGTTTCTGAAGTAAGAATGAAGGTGTGTGAAGTCATTGAATGGAGGTGTGTGAAGTCAAAAGTGAGGTGTGTGAACTCATAGAATGGAGGTATGTGAGCTCATAGAATGGAGGTGTGTGATGTCATGGAATGGAGGTGTGTGAAGTCAAAGAATGGAGTTGTGTGTAGTCAAACAATGGAGGTGTGTGAAGTCACAGAATGGAGGTGTGTGAATTCACAGAATGGAAGTGTGTGAAGGCAAAATGGAGGTGTGTGAAGTCAAAGAATGGAGGTGTGTGAAGTCAAACAATGGAGGTCTGTGAAGTCATGGAATGGAGGTGTATGAAGTCATGGAATGGAGGTTTGTGAAGTCAAACATTGGAAGTGTGTGAAATTACAGAATGGAGGTGTGTGAAGTCATAGAATGGAGGTGTGTGCAGTCATAGAATGGAGGAGTGTCAAGTCACAGAAGGGAGGTGTGTGAAGTCACAGAACGGCGATGTGTGAAGTCACAATGGAAGTGTGTGAAGTCATAGAATGGAGGTGTGTGAAGTCAAAGAATGGAGGTGTGTGAAGTCATAGAATGGAGGTGTGTGAAATCACAGAATGGAGGTGTGAGAAGTCACAGAATGGAGGTGTGTAAAGTGACAGAGTTGAGGTGTGTGAAGTCACAGAATGGAGGTATTTGAAGTCATAGAATGGAGGTGTGTGAAGTCACAGAATGGAGGTGTATGAAGTCAGAATAGAGGTATGCGAAGTCATAGAATGGAGGTGTGTTAAGTCAGAATGGAGCTGTGGGAATTCATAGAATGGAGGTGTGTGAAGTCAGATTGGAGGTGTGTGAACTCTTAGAATGGAGGTATATGAAGTCACAATGGAGGTGTGTGAAGTCATAGAATTGTGGTTTTCGAAATCACAGAATGGAGGTATGTGTAGTCATAGAATGGAGGTGTGTGAAGTCAGATTGGAGGTGTGTGAAGTCAATGAATGGAGGGGTGTGAACTCAGAAAGGAGTTGTGTGAAGTCATAGAATGGAGCTGTGTGAAATCATAGAATGGAGGTGTGTGAAGTCAAAGAGTGGAGGTATGTGAAATCACAGAATGGAGGGGTGTAAAGTCAGAATAGAGGTGTGCGAAGGCATAGAATGGAGGTGTGTGAAGTCAGAATGGAGCTATGTGAACTCATAGAATGGGGGTGTGTGCAGTCACAATGGAGATGTGTGAAGTCATAGAATGGTGGTTTTTGAAGTCACAGAATGGAGGTGTGTGAAGTCATAGAATGGAGGTGTGTGAAGTCAGATTGGAGGTATGTGAAGTCACAGAATGGAGGTGTGTAAACTCTGAAAGGAGGTATGTGAAGTCATAGAATGGAGGTGTGTGAAGTCAAAGAATGGAGGTGTCGGAAATCATAGAAAGGAGGTGTGTGAAGTCACAGAATTGAGGTGTGTGAAGTCAGAATGGAGGTGTGTGAATTCAGAATGGAGGTGTGTGAAGTCATAGAATGGCGGTGTGTGAAGTCACAAAATGGAAGTGTGTGAAGTCAAAATGGAGGTGTGTGAAGTCAAAGAATGGACGTGTGTGAAGTAAAAATTGTGGTGTGTGAAGTCTCAAATGCAGGTGTGTGAAGTCACAGAATGGAGGTGTGTGAAGTCAAAATGGAGGTGTGTGAGGTCAAAGAATGGATGTGTGTGAAGTCATAGAATGGAGGTGTATGAAGTCATGGAATGGAGGTTTGTGACGTCAAACATTGGAAGCGTGTGAAATTACAGAATGGAGGTGTGTGAAGTCATAGAAATGAGGTGTGTGAAGTCAGAGAATGGAGGTTTGTGAAGTCAGATTGTAGGTGTGTGAAGTCATAGAATGGAGGTTTGTGAAGTCATAGATTGGAAGTGTGTGAACTCATAGAATGGAGGCTGTGAAGTCATAGATTGAAGGTGTGTCGAAGTCATAGTATGGAGGTGTGTGAAGTCACAGAAAGGAGGTGTGTGAATTCACAGAATGGAGTTGTATGAAGTCACAATGGAGGTGTGTGAAGTCATAGAATGGAGGTGTGTGAAATCAAAGAATGGAGGTTTGTGAAGTCATAGAATGGATTGTGTGTGAAATCACAGAATGGAGGTGTGTGAATTCACAGAATGCAGTTGTGTGAAGTCAGAATAGAGGTGTGCGAAGTCATAGAATGGAGGTGTGTGAAGTCAGAATGGAGCTGTGTGAAGTCATATAATGGAAGTGTGTGAAGTCAGAATGGAGGTGTGTGAACTCATAGAATGGAGGTGTATGAAGTCACAATGGAGGTGTGTGAAGTCACAGAATGGATGTGTGTGAACGCAGAAAGGAGGTTTGTGAAGTCATAGAATGGAGGTCTGTGAAGTCATAGAATCGAGTTGTGTGAAGTCAGATTGCAGGTGTGTGAAGTCATAGAATGGAGGTTTGTGAAGTCATAGATTGGAAGTGTGTGAAGTCATAGAATGGAGGTTTTTGAAGTCACAGAATGGAGGTGTGTGAAGTCATAGAATGGAGGTGTGTGAAGTCAGATTGGAGGTATGTGAAGTCACAGAATGGAGGTGTGTCAACTCAGAAAGGAGGTATGTGAAGTTATAGAATGGAGGTGTGTGAAGTCAAAGAATGGAGGTGTGGGAAATCATAGAATGGAGGTGTGTGAAGTCACAGAATTGAGGTGTGTGAAGTCAGAATGGAGGTGTGTGAATTCAGAATGGAGGTGTGTGAAGTCATAGAATGGAGGTGTGTGAAGTCACAATGCAGGTGTGTGAATTGATAGAACGTAGGTGTGTGAAGTCACAATGTAGGTGTGTGAAGTCATAGAATGGAGGTGTGTGAAGTCATAGAATGGAGGTGTGGGAAGTCACAAAATGGAGGTGTGTGAAGTCAAAATAGATGTGTGTGAAGTCAAAGAATGGACGTGTGTGAAGTCAAAATTGTGGTGTGTGAAGTCACAAATGCAGGTGTGTGAAGTCACAGAATGGAGGTGTGTGAAGTCAAAATGGAGGTGTGTGAGGTCAAAGAATGGACGTGTGTGAAGTCATAGAATGGAGGTGTATGGAGTCATGGAATGGAGGTTTGTGACGTCAAACATTGGAAGTGTGTGATATTACAGAATGGAGGTGTGTGAACTCATAGAATGGAGGTGTATGCAGTCATAGAATGGAGGTGTGTCAAGTCACAGGATGGAAGTGTGTGAAGTCATAGAATGGAGGTGTGTGAAGTCATAGAATGGAGGTGTGTGAAGTCATAGAATTTAGGTATGTGAAGTCATAGAATGGAGGTGTGTGAAATCACAGGATTGAGGTGTGTGAAGTCATAGAATTTAGGTATGTGAAGTCATAGAATGGAGGTGTGTGAAATCACAGGATTGAGGTGTGTGAAGACACAGAATGGAGGTGTGTAAAGTCACAGAGTGGAGGTGTGTGAAGTCATAGAATGGAGGTGTGTGAAGTCAGAGAATGGAGGTGTGTGAAGTCACAGGATGGAGGTGTGTGAAGTCAGAATAGAGGTGTGCGAAGTCATAGAATGGAGGTGTGTGAAGTCAGAATGGAGGTGTGTGAACTCACTGAATGGATGTGTGTGAAGTCAAAATGGAGGTGTGTGAAGTCATAGAATGGTGGTTTTTGAAGTCACAGAATGGAGGTGTGTGAAGTCATAGAATGGATGTTTCTGAAGTAAGAATGAAGGTGTGTGAAGTCATTGAATGGAGGTGTGTGAAGTCAAAAGTGAGGTGTGTGAACTCATAGAATGGAGGTATGTGAGCTCATAGAATGAAGGTGTGTGATGTCATGGAATGGAGGTGTGTGAAGTCAAAGAATGGAGTTGTGTGTAGTCAAACAATGGAGGTGTGTGAAGTCACAGAATGGAGGTGTGTGAATTCACAGAATGGAAGTGTGTGAAGGCAAAATGGAGGTGTGTGAAGTCAAAGAATGGAGGTGTGTGAAGTCAAACAATGGAGGTCTGTGAAGTCATGGAATGGAGGTGTATGAAGTCATGGAATGGAGGTTTGTGAAGTCAAACATTGGAAGCGTGTGAAATTACAGAATGGAGGTGTGTGAAGTCATAGAATGGAGGTGTGTGCAGTCATAGAATGGAGGAGTGTCAAGTCACAGAAGGGAGGTGTGTGAAGTCACAGAACGGCGATGTGTGAAGTCACAATGGAGGTGTGTGAAGTCATAGAATGGAGGTGTGTGAAGTCAAAGAATGGAGGTGTGTGAAGTCATAGAATGGAGGTGTGTGAAATCACAGAATGGAGGTGTGAGAAGTCACAGAATGGAGGTGTGTAAAGTGACAGAGTTGAGGTGTGTGAAGTCACAGAATGGAGGTATTTGAAGTCATAGAATGGAGGTGTGTGAAGTCACAGAATGGAGGTGTATGAAGTCAGAATAGAGGTATGCGAAGTCATAGAATGGAGGTGTGTTAAGTCAGAATGGAGCTGTGGGAATTCATAGAATGGAGGTGTGTGAAGTCAGATTGGAGGTGTGTGAACTCTTAGAATGGAGGTATATGAAGTCACAATGGAGGTGTGTGAAGTCATAGAATTGTGGTTTTTGAAATCACAGAATGGAGGTATGTCTAGTCATAGAATGGAGGTGTGTGAAGTCAGATTGGAGGTGTGTGAAGTCAATGAATGGAGGGGTGTGAACTCAGAAAGGAGTTGTGTGAAGTCATAGAATGGAGCTGTGTGAAATCATAGAATGGAGGTGTGTGAAGTCAAAGAGTGGAGGTATGTGAAATCACAGAATGGAGGGGTGTAAAGTCAGAATAGAGGTGTGCGAAGGCATAGAATGGAGGTGTGTGAAGTCAGAATGGAGCTATGTGAACTCATAGAATGGAGGTGTGTGCAGTCACAATGGAGATGTGTGAAGTCATAGCATGGTGGTTTTTGAAGTCACAGAATGGAGGTGTGTGAAGTCATAGAATGGAGGTGTGTGAAGTCAGATTGGAGGTATGTGAAGTCACAGAATGGAGGTGTGTAAACTCTGAAAGGAGGTATGTGAAGTCATAGAATGGAGGTGTGTGAAGTCAAAGAATGGAGGTGTCGGAAATCATAGAAAGGAGGTGTGTGAAGTCACAGAATTGAGGTGTGTGAAGTCAGAATGGAGGTGTGTGAATTCAGAATGGAGGTGTGTGAAGTCATAAAATGGCGGTGAGTGAAGTCACAAAATGGAAGTGTGTGAAGTCAAAATGGAGGTGTGTGAAGTCAAAGAATGGACGTGTGTGAAGTAAAAATTGTGGTGTGTGAAGTCACAAATGCAGGTGTGTGAAGTCACAGAATGGAGGTGTGTGAAGTCAAAATGGAGGTGTGTGAGGTCAAAGAATGGATGTGTGTGAAGTCATAGAATGGAGGTGTATGAAGTCATGGAATGGAGGTTTGTGACGTCAAACATTGGAAGCGTGTGAAATTACAGAATGGAGGTGTGTGAAGTCATAGAAATGAGGTGTGTGAAGTCAGAGAATGGAGGTTTGTGAAGTCAGATTGTAGGTGTGTGAAGTCATAGAATGGAGGTTTGTGAAGTCATAGATTGGAAGTGTGTGAACTCATAGAATGGAGGCTGTGAAGTCATAGATTGAAGGTGTGTGGAAGTCATAGTATGGAGGTGTGTGAAGTCACAGAAAGGAGGTGTGTGAATTCACAGAATGGAGTTGTATGAAGTCACAATGGAGGTGTGTGAAGTCATAGAATGGAGGTGTGTGAAATCAAAGAATGGAGGTTTGTGAAGTCATAGAATGGATTGTGTGTGAAATCACAGAATGGAGGTGTGTGAATTCACAGAATGCAGTTGTGTGAAGTCAGAATAGAGGTGTGCGAAGTCATAGAATGGAGGTGTGTGAAGTCAGAATGGAGCTGTGTGAAGTCATAGAATGGAAGTGTGTGAAGTCAGAATGGAGGTGTGTGAACTCATAGAATGGAGGTGTATGAAGTCACAATGGAGGTGTGTGAAGTCACAGAATGGATGTGTGTGAACGCAGAAAGGAGGTTTGTGAAGTCATAGAATGGAGGTCTGTGAAGTCATAGAATGGAGTTGTGTGAAGTCAGATTGCAGGTGTGTGAAGTCATAGAATGGAGGTTTGTGAAGTCATAGATTGGAAGTGTGTGAAGTCATAGAATGGAGGTTTTTGAAGTCACAGAATGGAGGTGTGTGAAGTCATAGAATGGAGGTGTGTGAAGTCAGATTGGAGGTATGTGAAGTCACAGAATGGAGGTGTGTCAACTCAGAAAGGAGGTATGTGAAGTTATAGAATGGAGGTGTGTGAAGTCAAAGAATGGAGGTGTGGGAAATCATAGAATGGAGGTGTGTGAAGTCACAGAATTGAGGTGTGTGAAGTCAGAATGGAGGTGTGTGAATTCAGAATGGAGGTGTGTGAAGTCATAGAATGGAGGTGTGTGAAGTCACAATGCAGGTGTGTGAATTGATAGAACGTAGGTGTGTGAAGTCACAATGTAGGTGTGTGAAGTCATAGAATGGAGGTGTGGGAAGTCATAGAATGGAGGTGTGGGAAGTCACAAAATGGAGGTGTGTGAAGTCAAAATAGATGTGTGTGAAGTCAAAGAATGGACGTGTGTGAAGTCAAAATTGTGGTGTGTGAAGTCACAAATGCAGGTGTGTGAAGTCACAGAATGGAGGTGTGTGAAGTCAAAATGGAGGTGTGTGAGGTCAAAGAATGGACGTGTGTGAAGTCATAGAATGGAGGTGTATGGAGTCATGGAATGGAGGTTTGTGACGTCAAACATTGGAAGCGTGTGAAGTTACAGAATGGAGGTGTGTGAATTCAGAGAATGGAGGTGTGTGAAGTCAGATTGCAGGTGTGTGAAGTCATAGAATGGAGGTTTGTGAAGTCATAGATTGGAAGTGTGTAAAGTCATAGAATGGAGGTTGTGAAGTCATAGATTGAAGGTGTGTGTAAGTCATAGTATGGAGGTGTATGAAGTCACAGAAAGGAGGTGTGTGAATTCACAGAATGGAGTTGTATGAAGTCACAATGGAGGTGTGTGAAGTCAAAGAATGGACGTGTGTGAAGTAAAAATTGTGGTGTGTGAAGTCACAAATGCAGGTGTGTGAAGTCACAGAATGGAGGTGTGTGAAGTCAAAATGGAGGTGTGTGAGGTCAAAGAATGGATGTGTGTGAAGTCATAAAATGGAGGTGTATGAAGTCATGGAATGGAGGTTTGTGACGTCAAACATTGGAAGCGTGTGAAATTACAGAATGGAGGTGTGTGAAGTCATAGAATTGAGGTGTGTGAAGTCAGAGAATGGAGGTTTGTGAAGTCAGATTGTAGGTGTGTGAAGTCATAGAATGGAGGTTTGTGAAGTCATAGATTGGAAGTGTGTGAACTCATAGAATGGAGGCTGTGAAGTCATAGATTGAAGGTGTGTGGAAGTCATAGTATGGAGGTGTGTGAAGTCACAGAAAGGAGGTGTGTGAATTCACAGAATGGAGTTGTATGAAGTCACAATGGAGGTGTGTGAAGTCATAGAATGGAGGTGTGTGAAATCAAAGAATGGAGGTTTGTGAAGTCATAGAATGGATTGTGTGTGAAATCACAGAATGGAGGTGTGTGAATTCACAGAATGCAGTTGTGTGAAGTCAGAATAGAGGTGTGCGAAGTCATATAATGGAGGTGTGTGAAGTCAGAATGGAGCTGTGTGAAGTCATATAATGGAAGTGTGTGAAGTCAGAATGGAGGTGTGTGAACTCATAGAATGGAGGTGTATGAAGTCACAATGGAGGTGTGTGAAGTCACAGAATGGATGTGTGTGAACGCAGAAAGGAGGTTTGTGAAGTCATAGAATGGAGGTCTGTGAAGTCATAGAATGGAGTTGTGTGAAGTCAGATTGCAGGTGTGTGAAGTCATAGAATGGAGGTGTGTGAAGTCATACATTGGAGGTGTGTGAAGTCATAGAATGGAGGTTTTTGAAGTCACAGAATGGAGGTGTGTGAAGTCATAGAATGGAGGTGTGTGAAGTCAGATTGGAGGTATGTGAAGTCACAGAATGGAGGTGTGTCAACTCAGAAAGGAGGTATGTGAAGTTATAGAATGGAGGTGTGTGAAGTCAAAGAATGGAGGTGTGGGAAATCATAGAATGGAGGTGTGTGAAGTCACAGAATTGAGGTGTGTGAAGTCAGAATGGAGGTGTGTGAATTCAGAATGGAGGTGTGTGAAGTCATAGAATGGAGGTGTGTGAAGTCACAATGCAGGTGTGTGAATTGATAGAACGTAGGTGTGTGAAGTCACAATGTAGGTGTGTGAAGTCATAGAATGGAGGTGTGTGAAGTCATAGAATGGAGATGTGGGAAGTCACAAAATGGAGTTGTGTGAAGTCAAAATAGATGTGTGTGAAGTCAAAGAATGGACGTGTGTGAAGTCAAAATTGTGGTGTGTGAAGTCACAAATGCAAGTGTGTGAAGTCACAGAATGGAGGTGTGTGAAGTCAAAATGGAGGTGTGTGAGGTCAAAGAATGGAAGTGTGTGAAGTCATAGAATGGAGGTGTATGGAGTCATGGAATGGAGGTTTGTGACCTCAAACATTGGAAGCGTGTGAAGTTACAGAATGGAGTTGTGTGAATTCAGAGAATGGAGGTGTGTGAAGTCAGATTGCAGGTGTGTGAAGTCATAGAATGGAGGTTTGTGAAGTCATAGATTGGAAGTGTGTAAAGTCATAGAATGGAGGTTTTGAAGTCATAGATTGAAGGTGTGTGTAAGTCATAGTATGGAGGTGTATGAAGTCACAGAAAGGAGGTGTGTGAATTCACAGAATGGAGTTGTATGAAGTCACAATGGAGGTGTGTGAAGTCACAGAATGGATGTGTGTGAACGCAGAAAGGAGGTTTGTGAAGTCATAGAATGGAGGTCTGTGAAGTCATAGAATGGAGTTGTGTGAAGTCAGATTGCAGGTGTGTGAAGTCATAGAATGGAGGTTTGTGAAGTCATACATTGGAGGTGTGTGAAGTCATAGAATGGAGGTGTGTGAAGTCATAGAATGGAGGTGTGTGAAGTCAGATTGGAGGTATGTGAAGTCACAGAATGGAGGTGTGTCAACTCAGAAAGGAGGTATGTGAAGTCACAGAATGGACGTGTGTGAAATCATAGAATGGAGGTGTGTGAAGTTACAGAAATGAGGTGTTTGAAGTCAAAATGGAAGTGTGTGAAGTCAGAATGAAGTTGTGTGAAGTCATAGAATGGAGGTGTGTGAAGTCAAAATGGAGGTGTGTGAATTCAAACAATGGTGGTGTGTGAAGTCAGAGAATGGAGGTGTGTGAAGTCAAAGAATGGACGTGTGTGAAGTCAAAATTGTGTTGTGTGAATTCACAAATGCAGGTGTGTGAAGTCACAGAATGGAGGTGTGTGAAGTCAAAATGGAGGTGTGTGAAGTCAAAGAATGGATGTGTGTGAAGTCATAGAATTGAGGTGTATGAAATCATGGAATGGAGGTTTGAGAAGTCAAACATTGGAAGCGTGTGAAGTTACAGAATGGAGGTGTGTGAAGTCAGAGAATGGAGGTGTGTGAAGTCAGAAAATGGAGGTGTGTGAAATCAGAATGCAGGTGTGTGAAGTCATAGAATAGAGGTGTGTGAAGTCATAGAATTGAGGTGTGTGAAATCATAAATTGGAAGTGTGTGAAGTCATAGAATGGAGGTGTGTGAAGTCATAGAATGAAGATGTGTGGAAGTCATAGTACGGAGGTGTGTGAAGACACAGAAAGGAGGTGTGTGAAATCACAGAACGGAGTTGTGTGAAGTCACAATGGAGGTGTGTGAAGTCATAGAATGGAGGTGTGTGACGTCATAGAATGGAGGTGTGTCAATTCACAGAAGGGAGGTGTGTGAAGTCACAGAATGGAGTTGTGTGAAGTCACAATGGAGGTGTGTGAAGTCATAGAATGGAGGTGTGTGAAGTCAAAGTATGGAGGTGTGTAAAGTCATAGAATGGAGGTCTGTGAAATCACAGAATGGAGAATGAGAAGTCACAGAATGGAGGTGTGTAAAGTCACAGAGTTGAGGTGTGTGAAGTCACAGAATGGAGGTGTGTGAAGTCATAGAATGGAGGTGTGTGAAGTCACAGAATGGAGGTGAATGAAGTCAGAATAGAGGTATGCGAAGTCATAGAATGGAGGTGTGTTAAGTCAGAATGGAGCTGTGTGAATTCATAGAATGGAGGGGTGTGAAGTCAGATTGGACGTGTGTGAACTCTTACAATGGAGGTGTGTGAGGTCACAATGGAGGTGTGTGAAGTCAGAATTGTGGTTTTTGAAATCACAGAATGGAGGTGTTTGAAGTCATAGAATGGAGGTGTGTGAAGTCAGATTGCAGGTGTGTTAAGTCAATGAATGGAGGTGTGTGAACTCAGAAAGGAGGAGTGTGAAGTCATAGAATGGAGCTGTGGGAAGTCATAGAATGGAGGTGTGCGAAATCATACAATGGAGGTGTGTGAAGTCACAAAATTGAGGTGTGTGAAGTCAGAATGGAGGTGTGTGAAGTCAGAATGGAGGTGTGTGAAGTCATAGAATGGAGGTGTGTGAAGTCACAATGCAGGTGTGTGAACTCATAGAATGGAAGTGTGTGAAGTCAAAATGTAGGTGTGTGAAGTCATAGAATGGAGGTGTGTGAAGTCATAGAATGGAGGTGTGTGAAGTCACAGAAGGCAGGTGTGGGAAGTCACACAATAGAGTTGTGTGAAGTCACAATGGATAGTGTGAATTCATAGAATGGAGGTGTGTGAAGTCAAAGAATGTAGGTGTGTGAAGTCATAGAATGGAGGTGTATGAAATCACAGAATGGAGTTGTGTGTAGTCACAGAGTGGAGATGTGTAAAGTCACAGAGTGGAGGTATGTGAAGTCTCAGAATGGAGGTGTGTGATGTCATAGAATGGAGGTGAGTGAAGTCATAGAATGTTGGTTTTTGAAGTCACAGAATGGAGGTGTGTGAAGTCATAGAATGGAGGTGTGTGAAGTCAGATTAGAGGTGTGTGAAGTCACAGAATGGAGGTGTGTCAACTCAGAAAGGAGGTGTGTGAAGTCACAGAATGGAGGTGTGTGAAGTCATAGAATGGAGGTGTGTGAAATCATAGAATGGAGGTGTGTGAAGTCAAACATAGGAAGTGTGTGAAGTTAAGGAATGGAGGTGTGTGAAGTCATAGAATGGAGGTGTGTGAAGTCATAGAATGGAGGAGTGTCAGTTCACAGAAGGGAGGTGTGTGAAGTCACAGAATGGAGTTGTGTGAAGTCACAATTGAGGTATGTGAAGTCATAGAATGGAGTTGTGTGAAGTCAAAGTATGGAGGTGTGTGAAGTCATAGAATGGAGGTATGTGAAATCACAGAATGGAGAATGAGAAGTCACAGAATGGAGGTGTGTAAAGTCACAGAGTTGAGGTGGGTGAAGTCACAGAATGGAGGTGTGTGAAGTCATAGAAGGAAGTGTGTGAAGTCACAGAATGGAGGTGTGTGAAGTCAAAGAATGGAGGTGTGTGAAGTCATAGAATGGAGGTGTGTGAAGTCACAGAATGGAGGTGAATGAAGTCAGAATAGAGGTATGCGAAGTCATAGAATGGAGGTGTGTTAAGTCAGAATGGAGCTGTGTGAATTCATAGAATGGAGGGGTGTGACGTCAGATTGGACGTGTGTGAACTCTTACAATGGAGGTGTGTGAGGTCACAATGGAGGTGTGTGAAGTCAGAATTGTGGTTTTTGAAATCACAGAATGGAGGTGTGTGAAGTCATAGAATGGAGGTGTGTGAAGTCTGATTGCAGGTGTGTTAAGTCAATGAATGGAGGTGTGTGAACTCAGAAAGGAGGAGTGTGAAGTCATAGAATGGAGCTGTGTGAAGTCATAGAATGGAGGTGTGCGAAATCATACAATGGAGGTGTGTGAAGTCACAGAATTGAGGTGTGTGAAGTCAGAATGGAGGTGTGTGAAGTCAGAATGGAGGTGTGTGAAGTCATAGAATGGAGGTGTGTGAAGTCACAATGCAGGTGTGTGAACTCATAGAATGGAGGTGTGTGAAGTCACAATGTAGGTGTGTGAAGTCATAGAATGGAGGTGTGTGAAGTCATAGAATGGAGGTGTGTGAAGTCACAGAAGGGAGCTGTGGGAAGTCACACAATAGAGTTGTGTGAAGTCACAATGGAGTTGTGTGAATTCATAGAAGGGAGGTGTGTGAAGTCAAAGAATGGAGGTGTGTGAAGTCATAGAACGGAGGTGTGTGAAATCATAGAATGGAGTTCTGTGAACTCAGAAATTGAGGTGTGTGAAGTCAGAATAGAGGTGTATGCAGTCACAATGGAGGTGTGTGAAGTCATAGAATGGAGGTGTGTGAAGTCACAATGCACGTGTGTGAACTCATAGAATGGAGGTGTGTGAAGTCACAATGTAGGTGTGTGAAATCATAGAATGGAGGTGAGTGAAGTCATAGAATGGAGTTGTGTGGAGTCACAGAGTGGATGTGTGTGAAGTCATAGAATATAGGTGTGTGAACTCACAGAACTGAGGTGTGTGAAGTCACAGAATGGAGGTGTGTGAACTCACAGAATGGAGGTGTGTGAAGTCACAGAATGGAGGTGTGTGAAGTCACAGAATGGAGGTGTGTGAAGTCAGAGAATGGAGGTGTGTGAAGTCACAGGATGGAGGTGTGTGAAGTCAGAATAGAGGTGTGCGAAGTCATAGAATGGAGGTGTGTGAAGTCAGAATGGAGGTGTGTGAACTCATTGAATGGATGTGTGTGAAGTCAAAATGGAGGTGTTTGAGGTCATAGAATGGTGGTTTTTGAAGTCACAGACTGTAGGTGTGTGAAGTCATAGAGTGGATGTTTCTGAAGTAAGAATGAAGGTGTGTGAAGTCATTGAATGTAGGTGTGTGAAGTCAAAATTGAGGTGTGTGAACCCATAGAATGGAGGTATGTGAGCTCATAGAATGGAGGTGTGTGATGTCATGGAATGGAGGTGTGTGAAGTCAAAGAATGGAGTTGTATGTAGTCAAACAATGGAGGTGTGTGAAGTTACAGAATGGAGGTGTGTGAATTCACAGAATGGAAGTGTGTGAAGCCAAAATGGAGGTGTGTGAAGTCAAAGAATGGAGGTGTGTGAAGTCAAAGAATGGAGGTGTGTGAAGTCAAAATTGTGGTGTGTGAAGTCACAAATGGAGGTGTGTAAAGTCACAGAATGGAGGTGTGTGAAGTCAAAATGGAGGTGTGTGAAGTCAAAGAATGGAGGTCAGTGAAGTCATAGACTGGAGGTGTATGAGTCATGGAATGGAGGTTTGTGAAGTCAGACATTGGAAGTGTGTGAAATTACAGAATGGAGATGTGTGAAGTCATAGAATTGAGGTGTGTGAAGTCATAGAATGGAGGTGTGTCAAGTCACAGAAGGGAGGTGTGTGAAGTTACAGAACGGAGATGTGTGAAGTCACAATGGAGGTGTGTGAAGTCATAGAATGGAGGTGTGTGAAGTCAAAGAATGGAGGTGTGTGAAGTCATAGAATGGAGGTGTGTGAAATCACAGTATGGAGGTGTGAGAAGTCATAGAATGGAGATGTGTGAAGTCACAGAATGGAGGTGTTTGAAGTCATATAATGGAGGTGTGTGAAGTCACAGATTGGGGGTGTGTGAACTCAGAATGGAGGTGTGTGAAGTCACAGAATGGAGGTGTGTAAAGGCATAGAATGGAGGTGTGTGAAGTCATAGAATGGAGGTGTGTGGAGTCATAGAATGGAGGTGTGTGAAGTAACAGAATGGACGTGTGTGAAGTCACACTATGGAGGGGTGTGAACTCAGATTTGAGGTGTGTGAGGTCACAGAATGGAGGTGTGTGAAGTCATATAACGAGGTGTGTGAAGTCACAGAATGGAGGTGTGTGAAGATACAGAATGGAAGTGTGTGAACTCAGAGTGGAGGTGTGTGAAGTCACAGAATGGAGGTGTGTGAAGTCATAGAATGGAAGTGTGTGAAGTCATGGAATGGAGGTTTGTGAAGTCAGAATGAAGGTGTGTGACGTCACAAATGGAGGTGTGTTAACTCAGAATGGAGGTGTGTGAGTCACAGAATGGAGGTGTATGAATTCAAAATTGTGATGTGTGTAGTCACAAATGGAGGTGTGTGAAGTCACAGAGTGGAGGTGTGTGAAATCAATATGGAATTTTGTGAAGTCAAAGAAAGGAGTTCTGTGATGTCTTAGAATGGATGTGTATGAAGTCATGGAATGGAGGTTTGTGAAGTCAAACATTGGAAGTGTGTGAAGTTACAGAATGGAGGTGTGTGAAGTCAGAGAATGGAGGTGTGCGAAGTCATAGAATGGAGGTGTGTGTAGTCAGAATGCAGATGTGCGAAGTCATAGAATGGAGGTGTGTGAAGTCATAGAATGGAGGTGTGTCTAGTCACAGAATGGAAGTGTTTGAAGTCATCGAATGGCGGTGTGTGAAGTCATAGAATAGAGGTGTGTGAAGTCATAGAATGGAGGTATGTGAAGTCATAGAATGGAGGTGTGTGAAATCACAGGATGGAGGTATGTGAAGACACAGAATGGAGGTGTGTAAAGTCACAGAGTGGAGGTGTGTGAAGTCAGAATGGAGGTGTGTGAACTCATTGAATGGATGTGTGTGAAGTCAAAATGGAGGTGTGTGAAGTCATAGAATGGTGGTTTTTGAAGTCACAGAATGGAGGTGTGTCAAGTCATAGAATGTATGTTTCTGAAGTAAGAATGAAGGTGTGTGAAGTCATTGAATGGAGGTGTGTGAAGTCAAAACTGAGGTGTGTGAACTCATAGAATGGAGGTATGTGAGCTCATAGAATGGAGGTGTGTGATGTCATGGAATGGAGGTGTGTGAAGTCAAAGAATGGAGTTGTGTGTAGTCAAACAATGGAGGTGTGTGAAGTCACAGAATGGAGGTGTGTGAATTCACAGAATGGAAGTGTGTGAAGTCAAAATGGAGGTGTGTGATGTCAAAGAATGGAGGTGTGTGAAGTCAAAGAATGGAGGTGTGTGAAGTAAAAATTGGGGTGTGTGAAGTCAGAAATGGATGTGTGAAGTCACAGAATGGAGGTGTGTGAAGTCAAAAGGGAGGTGTGTGAAGTCAAAGAATGGAGGTCTGTGAAGTCATAGAATGGAGGTGTATGAAGTCATGGAATGGAGGTTTGTGAAGTCAGAATGAAGGTGTGTGAAGTCACAAATGGAGGTGTGTTAACTCAGAATGGAGGTGTGTGAGTCAGAGAATGGAGGTGTATGAATTCAAAATTGTGATGTGTGTAGTCACAAATGGAGGTGTGTGAAGTCACAGAGTGGAGGTGTGTGAAATCAAAATGGAATTTTGTGAAGTCAAAGAAAGGAGTTCTGTGAAGTCTTAGAATGGATGTGTATGAAGTCATGGAATGGAGGTTTGTGAAGTCAAACATTGGAAGTGTGTGAAGTTACAGAATGGAGGTGTGTGAAGTCAGAGAAGGGAGATGTGTGAAGTCATAGATTGGAGGTGTGTGAAGTCAGAATGGAGATGTGTGAAGTCAGAGAATGGAGGTGTGCGAAGTCATAGAATGGAGGTGTGTGTAGTCAAAATGCAGATGTGTGAAGTCATAGAATGGAGGTGTGTGAAGTCATGGAATGGAGGTTTGTGAAGTCAAACATTGGAAGTGTGTGAAATTACAGAATGGAGGTGTGTGAAGTCATAGAATGGAGGTGTGTGAAGTCATAGAATGGAGGTGTGTCAAGTCACAGAAGGGAGGTGTGTGAAGTCACAGAACGGCGATGTGTGAAGTCACAATGGAGGTGTGTGCAGTCATAGAATGGAGGTGTGTGAAGTCAAAGAATTGAGGTGTGTGAAGTCAGAATGGAGGTGTGTGAATTCAGAATGGAGGTGTGTGAAGTCATAGAATGGAGGTGTGTGAACTGATAGAACGTAGGTGTGTGAAGTCACAATGTAGGTGTGTGAAGTCATAGAATGGAGGTTTGTGAAGTCACAGAATGGAGGTGTATGAAGTCAGAATAGAGGTATGCGAAGTCATAGAATGGAGGTGTGTTAAGTCAGAATGGAGCTGTGGGAATTCATAGAATGGAGGTGTGTGAAGTCAGATTGGAGGTGTGTGAACTCTTAGAATGGAGGTATGTGAAGTCACAATGGAGGTGTGTGAAGTCATAGAATTGTGGTTTTTGAAATCACAGAATGGAGGTGTGTGGAGTCATAGAATGGAGGTGTGTGAAGTGAGATTGGAGGTGTGTGAAGTCAATGAATGGAGGTGTGTGAACTCAGAAAGGAGTTGTGTGAAGTCATAGAATGGAGCTGTGTGAAATCATAGAATGGAGGTGTGTGAAATCATAGAATGGAGGTGTGTGAAGTCAAAGAGTGGAGGTATGTGAAATCAAAGAATGGAGGGGTGTGAAGTCAGAATAGAGGTGTGAGAAGTCATAGAATGGAGGTGTGTGAAGTCACAATGGAGATGTGTGAAGTCATAGAATGGTGGTTTTTGAAGTCACAGAATGGAGGTGTGTGAAGTCATAGAATGGAGGTGTATGAAGTCAGATTGGAGGTATGTGAAGTCACAGAATGGAGGTGTGTCAACTCAGAAAGGAGGTATGTGAAGTAATAGAATGGAGGTGTGTGAAGTCAAAGAATGGAGGTGTGGGAAATCATAGAATGGAGGTGTGTGTAGTCACAGAATTGAGGTGTGTGAAGTCAGAATGGACGTGTGTGAATTCAAAATGGAGGTGTGTGAAGTCATAGACTGGAGGTGTGTGAAGTCACAATGCAGGTGTGTGACCTGATAGAACGTAGGTGTGTGAAGTCACAATGTAGGTGTGTGAAGTCAGAGAATGGAGGTGTGTGAAGTCATAGAATAGAGGTTTATGAAGTCATGGAATGGAGGTTTGTGACGTCAAACATTGGAAGTGTGTGAAGTTACAGAATGGAGGTGTGTGAAGTCATAGAATGGAGGTGTGTGATGTCCTTGAATGGAGGTGTGTGAAGTCAGATTGCAGGTGTGTGAAGTCATAGAATGGAGGTTTGTGAAGTCATAGATTGGAAATGTTTAAAGTTATAGAATATAAGTTGTGAAGTAATAGATTGAAGGTGTGTGGAAGTCATAGAATGGAGGTGAGTGAAGTCAAAGAAAGGAGGTGTGTGAATTAACACAATGGATTTGTATGAAGTTACAATGGAGGTATGTGAAGTCATAGAATGCAGGTGTGTGAAATCAAAGAATGGAGGTTTGTGAAGTCATAGAATGGATTGTGTGTGAAATCACAGAATGGAGGTGTGTGAAGTCACAGAATGGAGGTGTGTAAAGTCACAGAGTGGAGGTGTGTGAAGTCACAGAATGCAGGTGTGTGAAGTCATAGAATGGAGGTGTGTGAAGTCACAGAATGCAGTTGTGTGAAGTCAGAATAGAGGTGTGCGAAGTCATAGAATGGAGGTGTGGGAAGTCAGAATGGAGCTGTGTGAAGTCATAGAATAGAAGTGTGTGAAGTCAGAATGGAGGTGTGTGAACTCATAGAATGGAGGTGTGTGAAATCACAGGATGGAGGTGTGTGAAGACACAGAATGGAGGTGTGTAAAGTCACAGAGTGGAGCTGTGTGAAGTCACAGAATGGAGGTGTGTGAAGTCATAGAATGGAGGTGTGTGAAGTCACAATGGAGATGTGTGAAGTCATAGAATGGTGGTTTTTGAAGTCACAGAATGGAGGTTTGTGAAGTCATAGAATGGAGGTGTATGAAGTCAGATTGGAGGTATGTGAAGTCACAGAATGGAGGTGTGTCAACTCAGAAAGGAGGTATGTGAAGTAATAGAATGGAGGTGTGTGAAGTCAAAGAATGGAGGTGTGGGAAATCATAGAATGGAGGTGTGTGTAGTCACAGAATTGAGGTGTGTGAAGTCAGAATGGACGTGTGTGAATTCAAAATGGAGGTGTGTGAAGTCATAGACTGGAGGTGTGTGAAGTCACAATGCAGGTGTGTGACCTGATAGAACGTAGGTGTGTGAAGTCACAATGTAGGTGTGTGAAGTCAGAGAATGGAGGTGTGTGAAGTCATAGAATAGAGGTTTATGAAGTCATGGAATGGAGGTTTGTGACGTCAAACATTGGAAGTGTGTGAAGTTACAGAATGGAGGTGTGTGAAGTCATAGAATGGAGGTGTGTGATGTCCTTGAATGGAGGTGTGTGAAGTCAGATTGCAGGTGTGTGAAGTCATAGAATGGAGGTTTGTGAAGTCATAGATTGGAAATGTTTAAAGTTATAGAATATAAGTTGTGAAGTAATAGATTGAAGGTGTGTGGAAGTCATAGAATGGAGGTGAGTGAAGTCAAAGAAAGGAGGTGTGTGAATTAACACAATGGATTTGTATGAAGTTACAATGGAGGTATGTGAAGTCATAGAATGCAGGTGTGTGAAATCAAAGAATGGAGGTTTGTGAAGTCATAGAATGGATTGTGTGTGAAATCACAGAATGGAGGTGTGTGAAGTCACAGAATGGAGGTGTGTAAAGTCACAGAGTGGAGGTGTGTGAAGTCACAGAATGCAGGTGTGTGAAGTCATAGAATGGAGGTGTGTGAAGTCACAGAATGCAGTTGTGTGAAGTCAGAATAGAGGTGTGCGAAGTCATAGAATGGAGGTGTGGGAAGTCAGAATGGAGCTGTGTGAAGTCATAGAATAGAAGTGTGTGAAGTCAGAATGGAGGTGTGTGAACTCATAGAATGGAGGTGTGTGAAATCACAGGATGGAGGTGTGTGAAGACACAGAATGGAGGTGTGTAAAGTCACAGAGTGGAGCTGTGTGAAGTCACAGAATGGAGGTGTGTGAAGTCATAGAATGGAGGTGTGTGAAGTCACAATGGAGATGTGTGAAGTCATAGAATGGTGGTTTTTGAAGTCACAGAATGGAGGTTTGTGAAGTCATAGAATGGAGGTGTATGAAGTCAGATTGGAGGTATGTGAAGTCACAGAATGGAGGTGTGTCAACTCAGAAAGGAGGTATGTGAAGTAATAGAATGGAGGTGTGTGAAGTCAAAGAATGGAGGTGTGGGAAATCATAGAATGGAGGTGTGTGTAGTCACAGAATTGAGGTGTGTGAAGTCAGAATGGACGTGTGTGAATTCAAAATGGAGGTGTGTGAAGTCATAGACTGGAGGTGTGTGAAGTCACAATGCAGGTGTGTGACCTGATAGAACGTAGGTGTGTGAAGTCACAATGTAGGTGTGTGAAGTCAGAGAATGGAGGTGTGTGAAGTCATAGAATAGAGGTTTATGAAGTCATGGAATGGAGGTTTGTGACGTCAAACATTGGAAGTGTGTGAAGTTACAGAATGGAGGTGTGTGAAGTCATAGAATGGAGGTGTGTGATGTCATTGAATGGAGGTGTGTGAAGTCAGATTGCAGGTGTGTGAAGTCATAGAATGGAGGTTTGTGAAGTCATAGATTGGAAATGTTTAAAGTTATAGAATATAAGTTGTGAAGTAATAGATTGAAGGTGTGTGGAAGTCATAGAATGGAGGTGAGTGAAGTCAAAGAAAGGAGGTGTGTGAATTAACACAATGGATTTGTATGAAGTTACAATGGAGGTATGTGAAGTCATAGAATGCAGGTGTGTGAAATCAAAGAATGGAGGTTTGTGAAGTCATAGAATGGATTGTGTGTGAAATCACAGAATGGAGGTGTGTGAAGTCACAGAATGGAGGTGTGTAAAGTCACAGAGTGGAGGTGTGTGAAGTCACAGAATGCAGGTGTGTGAAGTCATAGAATGGAGGTGTGTGAAGTCACAGAATGCAGTTGTGTGAAGTCAGAATAGAGGTGTGCGAAGTCATAGAATGGAGGTGTGGGAAGTCAGAATGGAGCTGTGTGAAGTCATAGAATAGAAGTGTGTGAAGTCAGAATGGAGGTGTGTGAACTCATAGAATGGAGGTGTGTGAAATCACAGGATGGAGGTGTGTGAAGACACAGAATGGAGGTGTGTAAAGTCACAGAGTGGAGCTGTGTGAAGTCACAGAATGGAGGTGTGTGAAGTCATAGAATGGAGGTGTGTGAAGTCACAATGGAGATGTGTGAAGTCATAGAATGGTGGTTTTTGAAGTCACAGAATGGAGGTTTGTGAAGTCATAGAATGGAGGTGTATGAAGTCAGATTGGAGGTATGTGAAGTCACAGAATGGAGGTGTGTCAACTCAGAAAGGAGGTATGTGAAGTAATAGAATGGAGGTGTGTGAAGTCAAAGAATGGAGGTGTGGGAAATCATAGAATGGAGGTGTGTGTAGTCACAGAATTGAGGTGTGTGAAGTCAGAATGGACGTGTGTGAATTCAAAATGGAGGTGTGTGAAGTCATAGACTGGAGGTGTGTGAAGTCACAATGCAGGTGTGTGACCTGATAGAACGTAGGTGTGTGAAGTCACAATGTAGGTGTGTGAAGTCAGAGAATGGAGGTGTGTGAAGTCATAGAATAGAGGTTTATGAAGTCATGGAATGGAGGTTTGTGACGTCAAACATTGGAAGTGTGTGAAGTTACAGAATGGAGGTGTGTGAAGTCATAGAATGGAGGTGTGTGATGTCCTTGAATGGAGGTGTGTGAAGTCAGATTGCAGGTGTGTGAAGTCATAGAATGGAGGTTTGTGAAGTCATAGATTGGAAATGTTTAAAGTTATAGAATATAAGTTGTGAAGTAATAGATTGAAGGTGTGTGGAAGTCATAGAATGGAGGTGAGTGAAGTCAAAGAAAGGAGGTGTGTGAATTAACACAATGGATTTGTATGAAGTTACAATGGAGGTATGTGAAGTCATAGAATGCAGGTGTGTGAAATCAAAGAATGGAGGTTTGTGAAGTCATAGAATGGATTGTGTGTGAAATCACAGAATGGAGGTGTGTGAAGTCACAGAATGGAGGTGTGTAAAGTCACAGAGTGGAGGTGTGTGAAGTCACAGAATGCAGGTGTGTGAAGTCATAGAATGGAGGTGTGTGAAGTCACAGAATGCAGTTGTGTGAAGTCAGAATAGAGGTGTGCGAAGTCATAGAATGGAGGTGTGGGAAGTCAGAATGGAGCTGTGTGAAGTCATAGAATAGAAGTGTGTGAAGTCAGAATGGAGGTGTGTGAACTCATAGAATGGAGGTGTGTGAAATCACAGGATGGAGGTGTGTGAAGACACAGAATGGAGGTGTGTAAAGTCACAGAGTGGAGCTGTGTGAAGTCACAGAATGGAGGTGTGTGAAGTCATAGAATGGAGGTGTGTGAAGTCACAATGGAGATGTGTGAAGTCATAGAATGGTGGTTTTTGAAGTCACAGAATGGAGGTTTGTGAAGTCATAGAATGGAGGTGTATGAAGTCAGATTGGAGGTATGTGAAGTCACAGAATGGAGGTGTGTCAACTCAGAAAGGAGGTATGTGAAGTAATAGAATGGAGGTGTGTGAAGTCAAAGAATGGAGGTGTGGGAAATCATAGAATGGAGGTGTGTGTAGTCACAGAATTGAGGTGTGTGAAGTCAGAATGGACGTGTGTGAATTCAAAATGGAGGTGTGTGAAGTCATAGACTGGAGGTGTGTGAAGTCACAATGCAGGTGTGTGACCTGATAGAACGTAGGTGTGTGAAGTCACAATGTAGGTGTGTGAAGTCAGAGAATGGAGGTGTGTGAAGTCATAGAATAGAGGTTTATGAAGTCATGGAATGGAGGTTTGTGACGTCAAACATTGGAAGTGTGTGAAGTTACAGAATGGAGGTGTGTGAAGTCATAGAATGGAGGTGTGTGATGTCATTGAATGGAGGTGTGTGAAGTCAGATTGCAGGTGTGTGAAGTCATAGAATGGAGGTTTGTGAAGTCATAGATTGGAAATGTTTAAAGTTATAGAATATAAGTTGTGAAGTAATAGATTGAAGGTGTGTGGAAGTCATAGAATGGAGGTGAGTGAAGTCAAAGAAAGGAGGTGTGTGAATTAACACAATGGATTTGTATGAAGTTACAATGGAGGTATGTGAAGTCATAGAATGCAGGTGTGTGAAATCAAAGAATGGAGGTTTGTGAAGTCATAGAATGGATTGTGTGTGAAATCACAGAATGGAGGTGTGTGAAGTCACAGAATGGAGGTGTGTAAAGTCACAGAGTGGAGGTGTGTGAAGTCACAGAATGCAGGTGTGTGAAGTCATAGAATGGAGGTGTGTGAAGTCACAGAATGCAGTTGTGTGAAGTCAGAATAGAGGTGTGCGAAGTCATAGAATGGAGGTGTGGGAAGTCAGAATGGAGCTGTGTGAAGTCATAGAATAGAAGTGTGTGAAGTCAGAATGGAGGTGTGTGAACTCATAGAATGGAGGTGTGTGAAATCACAGGATGGAGGTGTGTGAAGACACAGAATGGAGGTGTGTAAAGTCACAGAGTGGAGCTGTGTGAAGTCACAGAATGGAGGTGTGTGAAGTCATAGAATGGAGGTGTGTGAAGTCAAAGGATGGAGGTGTGTAAAGTCAGAATAGAGGTGTGCGAAGTCATAGAATGGAGGTGTGTGAAGTCAGAATGGAGGTTTGTGAACTCATTGAATGGATGTGTGTGAAGTCAAAATGGAGGTGTGTGAAGTCGTAGAATGGTGGTTTTTGAAGTCACAGAATGGAGGTGTGTGAAGTCATAGAATGGATGTTTCTGAAGTAAGAATGAAGGTGTGTGAAGTCATTGAATGGAGGTGTGTGAAGTCAAAACTGAGGTGTGTGAACTCATAGAATGGAGGTATGTGAGCTCATAGAATGGAGGTGTGTGATGTCATGGAATGGAGGTGTGTGAAGTCAAAGAATGGAGTTGTGTGTAGTCAAACAATGGAGGTGTGTGAAGTCACAGAATGGAGGTGTGTGAATTCACAGAATGGAAGTGTGTGAAGTCAAAATGGAGGTGTGTGAAGTCAAAGAATGGAGGTGTGTGAAGTCAAAGAATGGAGGTGTGTGAAGTAAAAATTGGGGTGTGTGAAGTCAGAAATGGATGTGTGAAGTCACAGAATGGAGGTGTGTGAAGTCAAAATGGAGGTGTGTGAAGTCAAAGAATGGAGGTCTGTGAAGTCATAGAATGGAGGTGTATGAAGTCATGGAATGGAGGTTTGTGAAGTCAGAATGGAGGTGTGTGAAGTCACAAATGGAGGTGTGTTAACTCAGAATGGAGGTGTGTGAGTCACAGAATGGAGGTGTATGAATTCAAAATTGTGATGTGTGTAGTCACAAATGGAGGTGTGTGAAGTCACAGAGTGGAGGTGTGTGAAATCAAAATGGAATTTTGTGAAGTCAAAGGAAGGAGTTCTGTGAAGTCTTAGAATGGATGTGTATGAAGTCATGGAATGGAGGTTTGTGAAGTCAAACATTGGAAGTGTGTGAAGTTACAGAATGGAGGTGTGTGAAGTCAGAGAAGGGAGATGTGCGAAGTCATAGATTGAAGGTTTGTGAAGTCAGAATGGAGATGTGTGAATTCAGAGAATGGAGGTGTGCGAAGTCATAGAATGGAGGTGTGTGTAGTCAGAATGCAGATGTGTGAAGTCATAGAATGGAGGTGTGTGAAGTCATAGAATGGAGGTGTGTCTAGTCACAGAATGGAAGTGTGTGAAGTCATAGAATGGAGGTGTGTGAAGTCATAGAATAGGGGTGTGTGAAGTCATAGAATGGAGGTATGTGAAATCATAGAATGGAGGTGTGTGAAATCACAGGATGGAGGTGTGTGAAGACACAGAATGGAGGTGTGTAAAGTCACAGAGTGGAGGTGTGTGAAGTCACAGAATGGAGGTGTGTGAAGTCATAGAATGGAGGTGTGTGAAGTCACAGGATGGAGGTGTGTGAAGTCAGAATAGAGGTGTGCGAAGTCATAGAATTGAGGTGTGTGAAGTCAGAATGGAGGTGTGTGAACTCATTGAATGGATGTGTGTGAAGTCAAAATGGAGGTGTGTGAAGTCATAGAATGGTGGTTTTTGAAGTCACAGAATGGAGGTGTGTGAAGTCATAAAATGGATGTTTCTGAAGTAAGAATGAAGGTGTGTGAAGTCATTGAATGGAGGTGTGTGAAGTCAAAACTGAGGTGTGTGAACTCATAGAATGGAGGTATGTGAGCTCATAGAATGGAGGTGTGTGATGTCATGGAATGGAGGTGTGTGAAGTCAAAGAATGGAGTTGTGTGTAGTCAAACAATGGAGGTGTGTGAAGTCACAGAATGGAGGTGGGTGAATTCACAGAATGGAAGTGTGTGAAGTCAAAATGGAGGTGTGTGAAGTCAAAGAATGGAGGTATGTGAAGTCAAAGAATGGGGGTGTGTGAAGTAAAAATTGTGGTGTGTGAAGTCAGAAATGGATGTGTGAAGTCACAGAATGGAGGTGTGTGAAGTCAAAATGGAGGTGTGTGAAGTCAAAGAATGGAGGTCTGTGAAGTCATAGAATGGAGGTGTGTGAAGTCATAGAATGGAGGTGTGTGAAGTCATAGAATGGAGGTGTGTCAAGTCACAGAAGGGAGGTGTGTGAAGTCACAGAACGGCGATGTGTGAAGTCACAATGGAGGTGTGTGCAGTCATAGAATGGAGGTGTGTGAAGTCAAAGAACTGAGGTGTGTGAAGTCAGAATGGAGGTGTGTGAATTCAGAATGGAGGTGTGTGAAGTCATAGAATGGAGGTGTGTGAACTGATAGAACGTAGGTGTGTGAAGTCACAATATAGGTGTGTGAAGTCATAGAATGGAGGTTTGTGAAGTCACAGAATGGAGTTGTATGAAGTCAGAATAGAGGTATGCGAAGTCATAGAATGGAGGTGTGTTAAGTCAGAATGGAGCTGTGGGAATTCATAGAATGGAGGTGTGTGAAGTCAGATTGGAGGTGTGTGAACTCTTAGAATGGAGGTATGTGAAGTCACAATGGAGGTGTGTGAAGTCATAGAATTGTGGTTATTGAAATCACAGAATGGAGGTGTGTGGAGTCATAGAATGGAGGTGTGTGAAGTGAGATTGGAGGTGTGTGAAGTCAATGAATGGAGGTGTGTGAACTCAGAAAGGAGTTGTGTGACGTCATAGAATGGAGTTGTGTGAAATCATAGAATGGAGGTGTGTGAAATCATAGAATGGAGGTGTGTGAAGTCAAAGAGTGGAGGTATGTGAAATCAAAGAATGGAGGGGTGTGAAGTCAGAATAGAGGTGTGCGAAGTCATAGAATGGAGGTGTGTGAAGTCACAATGGAGATGTGTGAAGTCATAGAATGGTGGTGTTTGAAGTCACAGAATGGAGGTGTGTGAAGTCATAGAATGGAGGTGTGTGAAGTCAGATTGGAGGTATGTGAAGTCACAGAATGGAGGTGTGTCAACTCAGAAAGGAGGTATGTGAAGTAATAGAATGGAGGTGTGTGAAGTCAAAGAATGGAGGTGTGGGAAATCATAGAATGGAGGTGTGTGTAGTCACAGAATTGAGGTGTGTGAAGTCAGAATGGACGTGTGTGAATTCAAAATGGAGGTGTGTGAAGTCATAGACTGGAGGTGTGTGAAGTCACAATGCAGGTGTGTGACCTGATAGAACGTAGGTGTGTGAAGTCACAATGTAGGTGTGTGAAGTCATAGAATGGAGGTGTGTGAAGTCATAGAATGAAGGTGTATGAAGTCATGGAATGGAGGTTTGTGATGTCAAACATTGGAAGTGTGTGAAGTTACAGAATGGAGGTGTGTGAAGTCATAGAATGGAGGTGTGTGATGTCATAGAATGGAGGTGTGTGAAGTCATAGATTGGAAATGTTTGAAGTTATAGAATATAAGTTGTGAAGTAATAGATTGAAGGTGTGTGGAAGTCATAGAATGGAGGTGAGTGAAGTCAAAGAAAGGAGGTGTGTGAATTCACACAATGGATTTGTATGAAGTTACAATGGAGGTATGTGAAGTCATAGAATGGAGGTGTGTGAAATCAAAGAATGGAGGTTTGTGAAGTCATAGAATGGATTGTGTGTGAAATCACAGAATGGAGGTGTGTGAAGTCACAGAATGGAGGTGTGTAAAGTCACAGAGTGGAGGTGTGTGAAGTCACAGAATGCAGGTGTGTGAAGTCATAGAATGGAGGTGTGTGAAGTCACAGAATGCAGTTGTGTGAAGTCAGAATAGAGGTGTGTGAAGTCATAGAATGGAGGTGTGTGAAGTCAGAATGGAGGTGTTTGAACTCATAGAATGGAGGTTTATGAAGTCACAATGCAGGTGTGTGAAGTCACAGAATGGATGTGTGTGAACTCAGAAAGGAGGTGTGTGAAGTCATAGAATGGAGGTCTGTGAAGTCATAGAATGGAGATGTGTGAAATCATAGAATGGAGGTGTGTGAAGTCACAGAAATGAGGTGTGTGAAGTCAGAATGGAGGTGTGTGAAGTCAGAATGGAGGTGTGTGAAGTCAGAGAATGGAGGTGGGTGAAGTCACAATGCAGGTGTGTGAACTCATAGAATGGAGGTGTGTGAAGTCACAATGTAGGTTTCTGAAGTCATAGAATGGAGGTGTGTGAAGTCATAGAATGGAGGTGTGTGAAGTCACGGAATGGAGGTGTGTGATGTCATAGAATGGAGGTGTGTGAAGTCACAGAGTGGAGGTGTGTAAAGGCATAGAATGGAGGTGTGTGAAGTCATAGAATGGAGGTGTGTGAAGTCATAGAATGGAGGTGTGTGAAGTCACAGAATGGAGGTGTGTGAAGTCACACTATGGAGGGGTCTGAACTCAGATTTGAGGTGTGTGAACTCACAGAATGGAGGTGTGTGAAGTCATATAACGAGGTGTGTGAAGTCACAGAATGGAGGTGTGTGAAGACACAGAATGGAAATGTGTGAACTCAGAGTGGAGGTGTGTGAAGTCACAGAATTGAGGTGTGTGAAGTCATAGAATGGAAGTCTGTGAAGTCATAGAATGGAGGTGTGTGAAGTCAGAATGGAGGTGTGTGAAGTCACCAATGGAGGTGTGTTAACTCAGAATGGAGGAGAGTGAGTCACAGAATGGAGGTGTGTGAAGTCAAAATTGTGATGTGTGAAGTCACAAATGGAGGTGTGTGAAGTCACAGAGTGGAGGTGTGTGAAATCAAAATGGAATTTTGTGAAGTCAAAGAAAGGAGTTGTGTGAAGTCATAGAATGGATGTGTATGAAGTCATGGAATGGAGGTTTGTGAAGTCAAACATTGGAAGTGTGTGAAGTTACAGAATGGAGGTGTGTGAAGTCAATGAAGGTAGATGTGTGAAGTCAGAGAATGGAGGTGTGTGAAGTCATAGAATGGAGGTGTGTGAAGTCAGAATGCAGATGTGTGAAGTCATAGAATGGAGGTGTGTGAAGTCATAGAATGGAGGTGTGTCTAGTCACAGAATGGAAGTGTGTGAAGTCATAGAATGGAGGTGTGTGAAGTCATAGAATAGAGGTGTGTGAAGTCAAAGAAAGGAGGTGTGTGAATTCACACAATGGATTTGTATGAAGTTACAATGGAGGTATGTGAAGTCATAGAATGGAGGTGTGTGAAATCAAAGAATGGAGGTTTGTGAAGTCATAGAATGGATTGTGTGTGAAATCACAGAATGGAGGTGTGTGAAGTCACAGAATGGAGGTGTGTAAAGTCACAGAGTGGAGGTGTGTGAAGTCACAGAATGCAGGTGTGTGAAGTCATAGAATGGAGGTGTGTGAAGTCACAGAATGCAGTTGTGTGAAGTCAGAATAGAGGTGTGTGAAGTCATAGAATGGAGGTGTGTGAAGTCAGAATGGAGGTGTTTGAACTCATAGAATGGAGGTTTATGAAGTCACAATGCAGGTGTGTGAAGTCACAGAATGGATGTGTGTGAACTCAGAAAGGAGGTGTGTGAAGTCATAGAATGGAGGTCTGTGAAGTCATAGAATGGAGATGTGTGAAATCATAGAATGGAGGTGTGTGAAGTCACAGAATTGAGGTGTGTGAAGTCAGAATGGAGGTGTGTGAAGTCAGAATGGAGGTGTGTGAAGTCAGAGAATGGAGGTGGGTGAAGTCACAATGCAGGTGTGTGAACTCATAGAATGGAGGTGTGTGAAGTCACAATGTAGGTTTCTGAAGTCATAGAATGGAGGTGTGTGAAGTCATAGAATGGAGGTGTGTGAAGTCACGGAATGGAGGTGTGTGATGTCATAGAATGGAGGTGTGTGAAGTCACAGAATGGAGGTGTGTAAAAGCATAGAATGGAGGTGTGTGAAGTCATAGAATGGAGGTGTGTGAAGTCATAGAATGGAGGTGTGTGAAGTCACAGAATGGAGGTGTGTGAAGTCACACTATGGAGGGGTCTGAACTCAGATTTGAGGTGTGTGAACTCACAGAATGGAGGTGTGTGAAGTCATATAACGAGGTGTGTGAAGTCACAGAAGGGAGGTGTGTGAAGACACAGAATGGAAATGTGTGAACTCAGAGTGGAGGTGTGTGAAGTCACAGAATTGAGGTGTGTGAAGTCATAGAATGGAAGTCTGTGAAGTCATAGAATGGAGGTGTGTGAAGTCAGAATGGAGGTGTGTGAAGTCACAAATGGAGGTGTGTTAACTCAGAATGGAGGAGAGTGAGTCACAGAATGGAGGTGTGTGAAGTCAAAATTGTGATGTGTGAAGTCACAAATGGAGGTGTGTGAAGTCACAGAGTGGAGGTGTGTGAAATCAAAATGGAATTTTGTGAAGTCAAAGAAAGGAGTTGTGTGAAGTCATAGAATGGATGTGTATGAAGTCATGGAATGGAGGTTTGTGAAGTCAAACATTGGAAGTGTGTGAAGTTACAGAATGGAGGTGTGTGAAGTCAATGAAGGTAGATGTGTGAAGTCAGAGAATGGAGGTGTGTGAAGTCATAGAATGGAGGTGTGTGAAGTCAGAATGCAGATGTGTGAAGTCATAGAATGGAGGTGTGTGAAGTCATAGAATGGAGGTGTGTCTAGTCACAGAATGGAAGTGTGTGAAGTCATAGAATGGAGGTGTGTGAAGTCATAGAATAGAGGTGTGTGAAGTCATAGAATGGAGGTATGTGAAGTCATAGAATGGAGGTGTGTGAAATCACAGGATGGAGGTGTGTGAAGACACAGAATGGAGGTGTGTAAAGTCACAGAGTGGAGGTGTGTGAAGCCACAGAATGGAGGTGTGTGAAGTCATAGAATGGAGGTGTGTGAAGTCACAGGATGGAGGTGTGTGAAGTCAGAATAGAGGTGTGCGAAGTCATAGAATGGAGGTGTGTGAAGTCAGAATGGAGGTGTGTGAACTCATTGAATGGATGTGTGTGAAGTCAAAATGGAGGTGTGTGAAGTCATAGAATGGTGGTTTTTGAAGTCACAGAATGGAGGTGTGTGAAGTCATACAATGGATGTTTCTGAAGTAAGAATGAAGGTGTGTGAAGTCATTGAATGGAGGTGTGTGACGTCAAAACTGAGGTGTGTGAACTCATAGAATGGAGGTATGTGAGCTCATAGAATGGAGGTGTGTGATGTCATGGAATGGAGGTGTGTGAAGTCAAAGAATGGAGTTGTGTGTAGTCAAACAATGGAGGTGTGTGAAGTCACAGAATGGAGGTGTGTGAATTCACAGAATGGAAGTGTGTGAAGTCAAAATGGAGGTGTGTGAAGTCAAAGAATGGAGGTATGTGATGTCAAAAAATGGAGGTGTGTGAAGTAAAAATTGTGGTGTGTGAAGTCAGAAATGGATGTGTGAAGTCACAGAATGGAGGTGTGTGAAGTCAAAATGGAGGTGTGTGAAGTCAAAGAATGGAGGTCTGTGAAGTCATAGAATGGAGGTGTATGAAGTCATGGAATGGAGGTTTGTGAAGTCAAACATTGGAAGTGTGTGAAATTACAGAATGGAGGTTTGTGAAGTCATAGAATGGAGGTGTGTGAAGTCATAGAATGGAGGTGTGTCAAGTCACAGAAGGGAGGTGTGTGAAGTCACAGAACGGCGATGTGTGAAGTCACAATGGAGGTGTGTGCAGTCATATAATGGAGGTGTGTGAAGTCAAAGAATTGAGGTGTGTGAAGTCAGAATGGAGGTGTGTGAATTCAGAATGGAGGTGTGTGAAGTCATAGAATGGAGGTGTGTGAACTGATAGAACGTAGATGTGTGAAGTCACAATGTAGGTGTGTGAAGTCATAGAATGGAGGTTTGTGAAGTCACAGAATGGAGGTGTATGAAGTCAGAATAGAGGTATGCGAAGTCATAGAATGGTGGTGTGTTAAGTCAGAATGGAGCTGTGGGAATTCATAGAATGGAGGTGTGTGAAGTCAGATTGGAGGTGTGTGAACTCTTAGAATGGAGGTATGTGAAGTCACAATGGAGGTGTGTGAAGTCATAGAATTGTGGTTTTTGAAATCACAGAATAGAGGTGTGTGGAGTCATAGAATGGAGGTGTGTGAAGTGAGATTGGAGGTGTGTGAAGTCAATGAATGGAGGTGTGTGAACTCAGAAAGGAGTTGTGTGAAGTCATAGAATGGAGCTGTGTGAAATCATAGAATGGAGGTGTGTGAAATCATAGAATGGAGGTGTGTGAAGTCAAAGAGTGGAGGTATGTGAAATCAAAGAATGGAGGGGTGTGAAGTCAGAATAGAGGTGTGCGAAGTCATAGAATGGAGGTGTGTGAAGTCACAATGGAGATGTGTGAAGTCATAGAATGGTGGTGTTTGAAGTCACAGAATGGATTTGTGTGAAGTCATAGAATGGAGGTGTATGAAGTCAGATTGGAGGTATGTGAAGTCACAGAATGGAGGTGTGTCAACTCAGAAAGGAGGTATGTGAAGTAATAGAATGGAGGTGTGTGAAGTCAAAGAATGGAGGTGTGGGAAATCATAGAATGGAGGTGTGTGTAGTCACAGAATTGAGGTGTGTGAAGTCAGAATGGACGTGTGTGAATTCAAAATGGAGGTGTGTGAAGTCATAGAATGGAGGTGTGTGAAGTCACAATGCAGGTGTGTGACCTGATAGAACGTAGGTGTGTGAAGTCACAATGTAGGTGTGTGAAGTCATAGAATGGAGGTGTGTGAAGTCATAGAATGGAGGTGTATGAAGTCATGGAATGGAGGTTTGTGACGTCAAACATTGGAAGTGTGTGAAGTTACAGAATGGAGGTGTGTGAAGTCATAGAATGGAGGTGTGTGAAGTCAGATTGCAGGTGTGTGAACTCATAGAATGGAGGTTTGTGAAGTCATAGATTGGAAATGTTTGAAGTTATAGAATATAAGTTGTGAAGTAATAGATTGAAGGTGTGTGGAAGTCATAGAATGGAGGTGAGTGAAGTCAATGAAAGGAGGTGTGTGAATTCACACAATGGAGTTGTATGAAGTTACAATGGAGGTATGTGAAGTCATAGAATGGAGGTGTGTGAAATCAAAGAATGGAGGTTTGTGAAGTCATAGAATGGATTGTGTGTGAAATCACAGAATGGAGGTGTGTGAAGTCACAGAATGGAGGTGTGTAAAGTCACAGAGTGGAGGTGTGTGAAGTCACAGAATGCAGGTGTGTGAAGTCATAGAATGGAGGTGTGAGAAGTCACAGAATGCAGTTGTGTGAAGTCAGAATAGAGGTGTGTGAAGTCATAGAATGGAGGTGTGTGAAGTCAGAATGGAGGTGTGTGAACTCATAGAATGGAGGTTTATGAAGTCACAATGCAGGTGTGTGAAGTCACAGAATGGATGTGTGTGAACTCAGAAAGGAGGTGTGTGAAGTCATAGAATGGAGGTCTGTGAAGTCATAGAATGGAGGTGTATGAAGTCATGGAATGGAGGTTTGTGACGTCAAACATTGGAAGTGTGTGAAGTTACAGAATGGAGGTGTGTGAAGTCATAGAATGGAGGTGTGTGATGTCATAGAATGGAGGTGTGTGAAGTCAGATTGCAGGTGTGTGAAGTCATAGAATGGAGGATTGTGAAGTCATAGATTGGAAATATTTGAAGTTATAGAATATAAGTTGTGAAGTAATAGATTGAAGGTGTGTGGAAGTCATAGAATGGAGTTGAGTGAAGTCAAAGAAAGGAGGTGTGTGAATTCACACAATGGAGTTGTATGAAGTTACAATGGAGGTATGTGAAGTCATAGAATGGAGGTGTGTGAAATCAAAGAATGGAGGTTTGTGAAGTCATAGAATGGATTGTGTGTGAAATCACAGAATGGAGGTGTGTGAAGTCACAGAATGGAGGTGTGTGAAATCATAGAATGGAGGTGTGTGAAGTCACAGAATGGAGGTGTGTGAAGTCAAAGAATGGAGGTGTGTGAAGTCATAGAATGGAGGTGTGTGAAGTCACAGAATGGAGGTGAATGAAGTCAGAATAGAGGTATGCGAAGTCATAGAATGGAGGTGTGTTAAGTCAGAATGGAGCTGTGTGAATTCATAGAATGGAGGGGTGTGACGTCAGATTGGACGTGTGTGAACTCTTACAATGGAGGTGTGTGAGGTCACAATGGAGGTGTGTGAAGTCAGAATTGTGGTTTTTGAAATCACACAATGGAGGTGTGTGAAGTCATAGAAGGGAGGTGTGTGAAGTCAGATTGCAGGTGTGTTAAGTCAATGAATGGAGGTGTGTGAACTCAGAAAGGAGGAGTGTGAAGTCATAGAATGGAGCTGTGTGAAGTCATAGAATGGAGGTGTGCGAAATCATACAATGGAGGTGTGTGAAGTCACAGAATTGAGGTGTGTGATATCAGAATGGAGGTGTGTGAAGTCATAGAATGGTGGTTTTTGAAGTCACAGAATGGAGGTGTGTGAAGTCATAGAATGGATGTTTCTGAAGTAAGAATGAATGTGTGTGAAGTCATTGAATGGAGGTGTGTGAAATCAAAACTGAGGTGTGTGAACTCATAGAATGGAGGTATGTGAGCTCATAGAATGGAGGTGCGTGATGTCATGGAATGGAGGTGTGTGAAGTCAAAGAATGGAGTTGTGTGTAGTCAAACAATGGAGGTGTGTGAAGTCACATTATGGAGGTGTGTGAATTCACAGAATGGAAGTGTGTGAAGTCAAAATGGAGGTGTGTGAAGTCAAAGAATGGAGGTATGTGAAGTCAAAGAATGGAGGTGTGTGAAGTAAAAATTGTGGTGTGTGAAGTCAGAAATGGATGTGTGAAGTCACAGAATGGAGGTGTGTGAAGTCAAAATGGAGGTGTGTGAAGTCAAAGAATGGAGGTCTGTGAAGTCATAGAATGGAGGTGTATGAAGTCATGGAATGGAGGTTTGTGAAGTCAAACATTGGAAGTGTGTGAAATTACAGAATGGAGGTGTGTGAAGTCATAGAATGGAGGTGTGTGAAGTCATAGAATGGAGGTGTGTCAAGTCACAGAAGGGAGGTGTGTGAAGTCACAGAATGGCGATGTGTGAAGTCACAATGGAGGTGTGTGAAGTCATAGAATGGAGGTTTGTGAAGTCACAGAATGGAGGTGTATGAAGTCAGAATAGAGGTATGCGAAGTCATAGAATGGAGGTGTGTTAAGTCAGAGTGGAGCTGTGGGAATTCATAGAATGGAGGTGTGTAAAGTCAGACTGGAGGTGTGTGAACTCATAGAATGGAGGTTTATGAAGTCACAATGCAGGTGTGTGAAGTCACAGAATGGATGTGTGTGAACTCAGAAAGGAGGTGTGTGAAGTCATAGAATGGAGGTATGTGAAGTCACAATGGAGGTGTGTGAAGTCATAGAATTGTGGTTTTTGAAATCACAGAATGGAGGTGTGTGAAGTCATAGAATGGTGGTGTATGAAGTCAGATTGGAGGTATGTGAAGTCACAAAATGGAGGTGTGTCAACTCAGAAAGGAGGTATGTGAAGTAATAGAATGGAGGTGTGTGAAGTCAAAGAATGGAGGTGTGGGAAATCATAGAATGGAGGTGTGTGTAGTCACAGAATTGAGGTGTGTGAAGTCAGAATTGACGAGTGTGAATT
The DNA here is from genome assembly GCA_024803745.1 of Megascapheus bottae. NCBI lineage: Eukaryota > Metazoa > Chordata > Mammalia > Rodentia > Geomyidae > Megascapheus > Megascapheus bottae. The sequence continues at coordinate 3,038,464 of JANJXV010000052.1, read as the reverse complement.
CAAAATGGAGGTGTGTGAAGTCATAGAATGGAGGTGTGTGAAGTCACAATGCAGGTGTGTGACCTGATAGAACGTAGGTGTGTGAAGTCACAATGTAGGTGTGTGAGGTCATAGAATGGAGGTGTGTGAAGTCATAGAATGGCGGTGTATGAAGTCATGGAATGGAGGTTTGTGACGTCAAACATTGGAAGTGTGTGAAGTTACAGAATGGAGGTGTGTGAAGTCATAGAATGGAGGTGTGTGATGTCATAGAATGGAGGTGTGTGAAGTCATAGAATGGAAGTGTGTGAAGTCATAGAATGGAGGTTTGTGTAGTAAGAATGGAGGTGTGTGAAGTCACCGAATGGAGTTGTGTGAACTCAGAATGGAGGTGTGTGAATTCACTGAATGGAAGTTTGTGAAGTCATAGAATGGAGTTGTGTGAGGTCATAGAATGGATATTTCTGAAGTAAGAATGAAGGTGTGTGAAGTCATAGAATGGAGGTGTGTGAAGTCATAGAATGGAGGTGGGTGAAGTCACAGAATGGAGGTATCTGAAGTCAGAATGTAGGTGTGAAGTCATCTAATAGAGGTGGGTGCAGTCATAGAAAGGAGGTGTGGGAAGTCATAGAATGGAGCAGTGTGAAGTCATAGAGTGGAGGTGAGTGAAGTCACAGATTCGAGGTCTGTGAAGTCATAGAATAGAGGTGTGTGAAGTCAGAATGGAGGTGTGTGAAGTCATAGAATGGAGGTATGTGAACTCATAGAATGGAGGTGTGTGATGTCACAATGGAAGTGTGTGAAGTCACAGAATGGAGGTGTGTGAAGTCATATATTGGTGTGTGAAGTCAGAATGGAGGTGTGTGAAGTCACAGAATGGAGGTGTGTCAACTCACATTGGAGGTGTGTAAAGTCATAGATGGAGGTGTGTGAAGTCATAGTATGGAGTTGTGTGAAATCATAGAATGGAGTTTTGTGAATTCACAAAATGGAGGAGTGTGAAGTCATAGAATGCAGGTGTGTGAAGTTAGAATGGATGTGTGTGAACTCATAGAATGGAGGTGTGTGAAGTCATAATGGAGGTGTGTGAAGACATAGAATGGAGGTGTGTGAAGTCACAGAATGGAGGTGTGTGAAGTCATAGAATGGAGGTGTGTGAAGTCATAGAATGGATGTTTGTGAAGTAAGAATGAAGGTGTGTGAAGTCATTGAATGGAAGTGTGTGAAGTCACAGAATGGGGGTGTGTGACGTCATAGAATGGAGCTGTGTGAATTCAGAATGTAGGTGTGTGAATCATAGAATGGAGGTGTGTGAAGTCATAGAATGGATGTTTCTGAAGTAGGAATTAAGGTGTGTGAAGTCATAGAATGGAGGTGTGTGAAGTCAAAATGGAGGTTTGTGAACTCAAAGAATGGAGGTGTGTGAAGTCATGGAATGGAGGTGTGTGAAGTCCAAGAATGGAGGTGTGTGAAGTCAAACAATGGAGGTGTGTGAAGTCACAGAATGGAGGTGTGTGAAGTCACAGAATGGAGGTGTGTGAAGTCAAAATTGAGGTGTGTGAAGTCACAGAATGGAGGTGTGTGAAGTCACAGAATGGAGGTGTCTGAAGTCAAAATTGTGGTGTGTGAATTCACAAATGGAGGTGTGTGAAGTCAGAATAGAGCTGAGTGAAGTCATAGCATGGAGGTGGGTGAAGGCAGAATGGAAGTGTGTGAACTCGTAGAATGGAGGTGTGCGAAGTCAAAATGAAGGTGTGTGAAGTCATAGAATGGTGGTTTTCGATGTCAAAGAATAGAGGTGTGTGAAGTCATAGAATGGAGGTGTGTGAACTCAGATTGTAGGTGTGTGAAATCACAGAAGGAAGGTGTGTCAACTCAGAAACTAGGTGTGTGAAGTCATAGAATGGAGGTGTGTGAAGTCACAGAATGAAGGTTTGTGAAGTCATAGAAAGAGGTGTCTGAAGTCACAGAATGGAGGTGTGTGAAGACACAGAATGGTGGTGTGTGAACTCAGAGAGGAGGTGTGTGAAGTCACAGAATGGAGGTGTGTGAAGTCATAGATTGGAAGTGTGTGAAGTCATAGAATGGAGGTGTGTGAAGTCAGAATGGAGGTGTGTGAAGTCACAGAATGGAGGTGTGTGAAGTAACAGAATGGAGGTGTGTGAAGTCACAGAATGGAAGTGGGTGAACTCACAATGAAGGTGTGTGAAGTCACAGAACGGAGGTGTGTGAAGTAAGAAGGTAGGTGTGTGAGGTCACAGAATGGACATGTGTGAACTCAGAATGGAGGTGTGGGAAGTCACAGAATGGAGGTTTGTGAAGTCATAGAATGGAGGTGTGTGAGGTCATAGAATGGATGTTTCTGAAGTAAGAATGAAGGTGTGTGAAGTCATAGAATGGAGGTGTGTGAAGTCATAGAAGGGAGGTGTGTAAAGTCACAGAATGGAGGTCTGTGAAGTCAGAATGGAGGTGTGAAGTCATAGAATAGAGGTGAGTGAAGGCATAGAAAAGAGTTGTGGGAAGTCATAGAATAGAGGAGTGTGAAGTCACAGAATGGAGGTGAGTGAACTCAGAATTGAGGTGTTTGAAGTCATAGATGGATTTGTGTGAAGTCACAGTATGGAGGTGTGTGAAATCATAGAATATAATTTTGTGAAGTCACAGAATGGAGGTGGGTGAACTCAGAATGGAGGTGTGTGAAGTCACAGAATGGAGGTGTGTGAAGTCCTAGAATGGAAGTGTGTGAAGTCATAGAATGGAGGTGTGTGAAGTAAGAATGGAGATGTGTGAAGTCAGAGAATGGAGGTGTTTGAAGTCATAGAATGGAAGTGTGTGAAGTCATAGAATGGAGGTGTGTGAGGTCACAGAATGGAGGTGTGTGAACTCAAACTAGAGGTGTGTGAAGTCATAGATGGAGGTGTGTGAAGTCATAGTATGGAGTTGTGTGAAATCATAGAATGGAGTTTTGTGAATTCACAGAATGGAGGAGTGTGAAGTCAGAATGGCGGAGTGTGAAGTCATAGAATGCAGGTGTGTGAAGTTAGAATGGAGGTGTGTGAACTCATAGAATGGAGGTGTGTGAAGTCATAATGGAGGTGTTTGAAGACATAGAATGGAGGTGTGTGAAGTCACAGAATGGAGGTGTGTGAAGTCATAGAATGGAGGTGTGTGAAGTCATAGAATGGATGTTTGTGAAGTAAGAATGAAGGTGTGTGAAGTCATTGAATGGAAGTGTGTGAAGTCACAGAATGGGGGTGTGTGACGTCATAGAATGGAGCTGTGTGAATTCAGAATGGAGGTGTGTGAAGTCATAGAATGGAGGTGTGTGCAGACATAGAATGGATGTTTCTGAAGTAGGAATTAAGGTGTGTGAAGTCATAGAATGGAGGCGTGTGAAGTCAAAATGTAGGTTTGTGAACTCAAAGAATGGAGGTGTGTGAAGTCATGGAATGGAGGTGTGTGAAGTCCAAGAATGGAGGTGTGTGAAGTCAAACAATGGAGGTGTGTGAAGTCAAAGAATGGAGGTGTGTGAAGGCACAGAATGGAGGTGTGTGAAGTCAAAATTGAGGTGTGAGAAGTCACAGAATGGAGGTGTGTGAAGTCACAGAATGGAGGTGTTTGAAGTCAAAATTGTGGTGTGTGAATTCACAAATGGAGGTGTGTGAAGTCAGAATGGAGCTGAGTGAAGTCATAGAATGGAGGTGGGTGAAGGCAGAATGGAAGTGTGTGAACTCGTAGAATGGAGGTGTTTGAAGTCAAAATGAAGGTGTGTGAAGTCATAGAATGGTGGTTTTTGATGTCAACGAATGGAGGTGTGTGAAGTCATAGAATGGAGGTGTGTGAACTCAGATTGGAGGTGTGTGAAATCACAGAAGGGAGGTGTGTCAACTCAGAAACTAGGTGTGTGAAGTCTTAGAATGGAGGTGTGTGAAGTCACAAAATGAAGGTGTGTGAAGTCATAGAAAGAGGTGTCTGAAGTCACAGAATGGAGGTGTGTGAAGTCATAGAATGGAGGTGTGTGAACTCAGATTAGAGGTGTGTGAAATCACAGAAGGGAGGTGTGTCAACTCAGAAACTAGGTGTGTGAAGTCTTAGAATGGAGGTGTGTGAAGTCACAAAATGAAGGTGTGTGAAGTCATAGAAAGAGGTGTCTGAAGTCACAGAATGGAGGTGTGTGAAGACACAGAATGGAGGTTTGTGAAGTCATAGAATGGAGGTGTATGAAGTCATAGAATGGATGTTGCTGAAGTAAGAATGAAGGTGTGTGAACTCATAGATTGGAGGTGTATGAACTCATAGAATGGAGGTGTGTGAATTCATGGAACGGATGTGTGTGAAGTCAAAGAATGGAGGTGTATGATGTCAAACAATGGAAGTGTGTGAAGTAACAGAAGGGAGGTGTGTGAAGTCACAGAATGGAGGTCTGTAAAGTCACAGAGTGGAGGTGTGTGAAGGCACAGAATAGAGGGGTGTGAAGTCAAAGAATGGAGGAATGTGAAGTCACAGAATGGAGATGTGTGAAGTGAGAATAGAGGTGTGCGAAGTCATAGAATGGAGGTGTGTGAAGTCAGAATGGAGCTGTGTGAACTCATAGAATGGAGGTGTGTGAAGTCACAATGGAGATGTGTGAAGTCATAGAATGGTGGTTTTTGAAGTCACAGAATGGAGGTGTGTGAAGTCATAGAATGGAGGTTTGTGAATTAAGAATGGAGGTGTGTGAAGTCACCGAATGGAGTTGTGTGAGCTCAGAATGGAGGTGTGTGAAGTCATAGAATGGAGGTGTGTGAAGTCACAGAATGGACGTGTTTGAAGTCACGGAATGGAGGTGTGTGAGGTCACAGAATGGAGGTGTGTGAACTCAGAATGGAGGTGTGAGAAGTCACAGAATGGAGGTGTGTGAAGTCATAGAATGGAAGTGTGTGAAGTCATAGAATGGAGGTTTGTGAATTAAGAATGGAGGTGTGTGAAGTCACCGAATGGAGTTGTGTGAGCTCAGAATGGAGGTGTGTGAAGTCAGAGAATGGAGGTGTTTGAAGTCATAGAATGGAGGTGTGTGAAGTCACAGAATGGAGGTATCTGAAGTCAGAATCGAGGTGTGAAGTCATAGAATAGAGGTGGGTGAAGTCATAGAAAGGAGGTGTGGGAAGTCATAGAATGGAGCAGTGTGAAGTCATATAATGGAGGTGAGTTAAGTCACAGATTCGAGGTCTGTGAAGTCATAGAATGGAGGTGTGTGAAGTAAGAATGGAGGTATGGGAAGTCATAGAATGGACGTGTGTGAACTCATAGAATGGAGGTGTGTGACGTCACAATGGAAGTGTGTGAATTCACAGAATGGAGGTGTTTTAAGTCATACATTGGTGTGTGAAGTCAGAATGGAGGTGTGTGAAGTCACAGAATTGAGGTGTGTGAACTCAGAATGGAGGTGTGTGAAGTCATATATGGAGGTGTGTGAAGTCATAGTATGGAGTTGTGTGAAATCATAGAATGGAGTTTTGTGAATTCACAGAATGGAGGAGTGTGAAGTCAGAATGGCGGAGTGTGAAGTCATAGAATGGAGGTGGTGAAGTGAGAATGGAGGGGTGTGAACTCATAGAATGTAGGTGTGTGAAGTCACAATGGAGGTGTGTGAAGACATAGAATGGAGGTGTGTGAAGTCACAGAATGGAGGTGTGTGAAGTCATAGAATGGAGGTGTGTGAAGTCATAGAATGGATGTTTGTGAAGTAGGAATGAAGGTGTGTGAAGTCATAGAATGGAAGTGTGTGAAGTCACAGAATGGAGGTGTGTGAAGTCATAGAATGGAGCTGTGTGAATTCAGAATGGAGGTGTGTGAAGTCATCGAATGGAGGTGTGTGACGTCACAGAATGGAGGTGTGTGAAGTCAAAATTGTGGTGTGTGAATTCACAAATGGAGGTGTGTGAAGTCAGAAGGCAGCTGAGTGAAGTCAAAGAATGGAGGTGGGTGAAGGCAGAATGGAAGTGTGTGAACTCGTAGAATGGAGGTGTGTGAAGTCAAAATGGAGGTGTGTGAAGTCATAGAATTGTGGTTTTTGATGTCAAAGAATGGAGGTGTGTGAAGTCATAGACAGGAGGTGTGTGAACTGAGATTGGAGGTGTGTGAAATCACAGAAAGCAGGTGTGTCAACTCAGAAACGAGGTGTGTGAAGTCATAAAATGGAGGTGTGTGAAGTCATAGAATCGAAGTTTGTGAAATCATAGAATGGAGGTGTGTGAAGTCATAATGGAAATGTGTAAAGTCATAGAATGGTGGTTTTTGAAGTCACAGAATGGAGGTGTGTGAAGTCATAGAATGGAGGTGTGTGAAGTTACATTGGAGGTATGTGAAGTCACAAAATGGAGGTGTGTCAACTCAGAAATGAGGTATGTGAAGTCATAGAATGGAGGTGTGTGAAGTCACAGAATTGAGGTGTGTGAAGTCAGAATGGAGGTGTGTGAATTCACAATGAAGGTGTGTGAAGTCAGAGAATGGAGGTGTGTGAAGACATAGAATGGAGGTGTGTGAAGTCACAAAATGGAGGTGTGTGAAGTCATATAATGGAGGTGTGTGAAGTCACAGAATGGAGGTGCGTGAACTCAGAATGGAGGTGTGTGAAGTCACAGAATGGAGGTGTGTGAAGTCATAGAATGGAAGTGTGTGAAGTCATAGAATGGAGGTTTGTGAAGTAAGAAGGAGGTGTGTGAAGTCACCGAATGGAGTTGTGTGAGCTCAGAATGGAAGTGTGTGAAGTCATAGAATGGAGGTGTTTGAAGTCATAGAATGGAGGTGTGTGAAGTCACAGAATGGAGGTATCTGAAGTCAGAATCGAGGTGTGAAGTCATAGAATAGAGGTGGGTGAAGTCATAGAAAGCAGGTGTGGGAAGTCATAGAATGGAGCAGTGTGAAGTCATAGAATGGAGGTGAGTGAAGTCAGAGATTCGAGGTCTGTGAAGTCATAGAATGGAGGTGTGTGAAGTCAGAATGGAGGTGTGTGAAGTCACAGAATTGAGGTGTGTGAACTCAGAATGGAGGTGTGTGAAGTCATAGATGGAGGTGTGTGAAGTCATAGTATGGAGGTGTGTGAAATCATAGAATGGAGTTTTGTGAATTCACAGAATGGAGGAGTGTGAAGTCAGAATGGCGGAGTGTGAAGTCATAGAATGCAGGTGTGTGAAGTTAGAATGGAGGTGTGTGAACTCATAGAATGGAGGTGTGTGAAGTCACAATGGAGGTGTGTGACGACATAGAATGGAGGTGGGTGAAGTCACAGAATGCCGGTGTGTGAAGTCATAGAATGGAGGTGTGTGAAGTCATAGAATGGATGTTTGTGAAGTACAAATGAAGGTGTGTGAAGTCATAGAATGGAAGTGTGTGAAGTCACAGAATGGTGGTGTGTGAAGTCATAGAATGGAGGGGTGTGAAGTCATAGAATGTAGGTGTGTTAAGTCATAGAATGGAGGTGTGGAAGTCACAGAATGGAGGTGTGTGAAGTCATAGAATGGAGCAGTGTGAATTCAGAATGGAGGTGTGTGAAGTCAACGAATGGAGGTGTGTGCAGTCATAGAATGGATGTTTCTGAAGTAGGAATGAAGGTGTGTGAAGTCATAGAATGGAGGTGTGTGAAGTCAAAATGGAGGTGTGTGAACTCAAAGAATGGAGGTGTGTGAACTCATAGAATGGAGGTGTGTGAAGTCATGGAATGGAGGTGTGTGAAGTCACAGAATGGAGGTGTGTGAACTCATCGAATAGAGGTGTGTGAAGTCACAGAATGGAGGTGTGTGAAGTCAAAATTGTGGTGTGTGAATTCACAAATGGAGGTGTGTGAAGTCCGAATGGAGCTGAGTGAAGTCATAGAATGGAAGTGGGTGAAGGCAGAATGGAAGTGTGTGAACTCGTAGAATGGAGGTGTGTGAAGTCAAAATGGAGGTGTGTGAAGTCATAGAATGGTGGTTTTTGATGTCAAAGAATGGAGGTGTGTGAAGTCATAGACTGGAGGTGTGTGAACTCAGATTGGAGGTGTGTGAAATCACAGAAAGCAGGTGTGTCAACTCAGAAACGAGGTGTGTGAAGTCATAGAATGGAGGTGTGTGAAGTCATAAATCGAAGTGTGTGAAATCATAGAATGGAGGTGTGTGAAGTCAGAATGGAGATGTGTGAAGTCATAGAATGGAGGTGTGTGAAGTCACAATGCAGGTGTGTGAAATCATAGAATTGAGGTGGGTGAAGTCAAAATGTAGGTGTGTGAAGTCATAGAATGGAGGTGTGTGAAGTCATAGAATGGAGGTGGTGAAGTCATAGAATGGAGGTGTGTGAAGTCATAGAATGGAGGTGTGTGAAGTCACAGAATGGTGGGGTGTGAAGTCATAGAATGGAGGGGTGTGAAGTCATAGAATGTAGGTGTGTTAAGTCATAGAATGGAGGTGTGGAAGTCACAGAATGGAGGTGTGTGCAGTCACAGAATGGAGGTGTGTGACCTGAGAATGGAGGTGTGTGAAGTCACAGAATGGAGGTGTGTGAAGTCATAGAATGGAGGTGTGTGAAGTGACAGCATGGAGGTGTGTGAAGTCAGAATGGAGATGTGTGAACTCATAGAAGGGAGGTGTGTGAAGTCACAATGCAGGTGTGTGAACTCATAGAATGGTGGTGGGTGAAGTCATAATGCAGGAGTGTAAAATCATAGAATGGAGTTGTGTGAACTCAGAAAGGAGGTGTGTGAAGTCACAGAATAGAGGTGTGTGAAGTCATACAATGGAGGTGTGTGAAGTCACAGAATGGAGGTGTGTGAATTCATAGAATGGAGGTGTGTGAAGTCAAAGAATGGAGGTGTGTGAAGTCACAGAATGGAGGTGTGTGAAGTAACAGAATGGAGGTGTGTGAAGTCACAGAATGGAAGTGGGTGAACTCACAATGGAGGTGTGTGAAGTCACAGAAGGGAGGTGTGTGAATTCAGAAGGGAGGTGTGTGAAGTCACAGAATGGAGATGTGTGAACTCAGAATGGAGGTGAGGGAAGTCACAGAATGGAGGTTTGTGAAGTCATAGAATGGAGGTGTGTGAGGTCATAGAATGGATGTTTCTGAAGTAAGAATGAAGGTGTGTGAAGTCATAGAATGGAGGTGTGTGAACTCATAGAATGGAGGTGTGTGTAGTCAGAGAATGGAGGTGTGTGAAGTCAGAATGGAGGTGTGAAGTCATAGAATAGAGGTGGGTGAAGTCATAGAAAGGAGTTGTGGGAAGTCATAGAATAGAGGAGTGTGAAGTCATAGAATGGAGGTGAGTAAAGTCACAGATTCAAGGTTTGTGAAGTCATAGAATGGAGCTGTGTGATGCCAGAATTGAGGAGTGTGAAGTCCTAGAATGGACGTGTGTGAACTCATAGAATGGAGGTGTGTGACGTCACAATGGAAGTGTGTGAAGTCACAGAATGGAGGTGTGTGAAGTCATATATTGGAGGTGTGTGAAGTCAGAATGGAGGTGTGTGAAGTCACAGAATGGAGGTGTGTGAACTCAGAATGGAGGTGTTTGAAGTCATAGATGGAGGTGTGTGAAGTCACAGTATGGAGGTGTGTGAAATCATAGAATGGAATTTTGTGAATTCACAGAATGGAGCTGTGTGAAGTCAGAATGCAGGAGTGTGAAGTCATAGAATGGAGGTGTGTGAAGTCAGAATGGAGGTGTGTGAACTCATAGAATGGACGTGTGTGAAGTCACAATGGAGGTGTGTGAAGACATAGAATGGAGGTGTGTGAAGTCACAGAATAGAGGTGTGTGAAGTGATAGAATGGAGGTGTGTGAAGTCATAGAATGGAGGTGTGTGAAGTCATAGAATGGATGTTTCTGAAGTAAGAATAAAGGTGTGTGAAGTCATAGAATGGAGGTGTGTGAAGTCAAAATGGAGGGTGTGAACTCATAGAATGGAGGTGTGTGAAGTCACAGAATGCAGGTGTGTGAAGTCAGAATGGAGGTGTGAAGTCATAGAATGGGGGTGGGTGAAGTCATGGAAAGGAGGTGTGGGAAGTCATAGAATGGAGAAGTGTGAAGTCATAGAGTGGAGGTGAGTGAAGTCACATATTCAAAGTCTGTGAAGTCATAGAATGCAGGTTTGTGAAGTCAGAATGGAGGTGTGTGTACTCATAGAATGGAGGTGTGTGAAGTCACAATGGAGGTGTGTGAAGTCATAGAATGGAGGTGTTTGAAGTCATAGAATGGAGGTGTGTGAAGTCCCAAAGGAGGTGTGTGAAGTCACAGAATGGAGGTGTGTGAAGTCACAGAATGGAGGTGTGTGAAGTCAGGGAATGAAGGTGTGTGAAGTCACAGAATGGAGGTGTGTGAACTCAGAATGAAGGTGTGTGAAGTCACAGAATGGAGGTGTGTGAAGTCCTAGAATGGAAGTGTGTGAAGTCATAGAATGGAAGTGTGTGAAGTAAGAATGGAGGTGTTTGAAGTCAGAGAATGGAGGTGTGTGAAGTCATAGAATGGAGGTGTGTGAAGTCACAGAATGGAGGTGTGTGAAGTCACGGAATGGAGGTGTGTGAAGTCACAGAATGGAGGTGTGTGAACTCAGAATGGAGGTGTGAGAAGTCACAGAATGGAGGTGTGTGAAGTCATAGAATGGAAATGTGTGAAGTCATAGAAAGGAGGTTTTTGAAGTAAGAATGGAGGTGTGTGAAGTCACCGAATGGAGTTGTGTGAACTCAGAATGGAGGTGTGTGAATTCACAGAATGGAGGTTTGTGAAGTCATAGAATGGAGTTGTGTGAGGTCATAGAATGGATGTTATTGAAGTAAGAATGAAGGTGTGTGAAGTCATAGAATGGAGGTTTGTGAAGTCATAGAATGGAGGTGTGTGAATTCACAGAATGTAGGTATCTGAAGTCAGAATGGAGGTGTGAAGTCATCTAATAGAGGTGGGTGAAGTCATAAAAAGGAGGTGTGGGAAGTCATAGAATGGAGCAGTGTGAAGTCATAAAGTGGAGGTGAGTGAAGTCACAGATTCGAGGTCTGTGAAGTCATAGAATAGAGGTGTGTGAAGTCAGAATGGAGGTGTGTGAAGTCATAGAATGGAGGTATGTGAACTCATAGAATGGAGGTGTGTGATGTCACAATGGAAGTGTGTGAAGTCACAGAATGGAGGTGTGTGAAGTCACAGAAGGGAGGTGTGTGAAGTCACAGAATGGAGGTCTGTAAAGTCACAGAGTGGAGGTGTGTGAAGGCACAGAATGGAGGGGTGTGAAGTCAAAGAATGGAGGAATGTGAAGTCCCAGAATGGAGATGTGTGAAGTGAGAATAGAGGTGTGCGAAGTCATAGAATGGAGGTGTGTGAGGTCAGAATGGAGCTGTGTGAACTCATAGAATGGAGGTGTGTGAAGTCACAATGGAGATGTGTGAAGTCATAGAATGGTGGTTTTTGAAGTCACAGAATGGAGGTGTGTGAAGTCGTAGAATGGAGGTGTGTGAAGTTAGATTAGAGGTATGTGAAGTCACAAAATGGAGGTGTGTCAACTCAGAAATGAGGTATGTGAAGTCATTGAATGGAGGTGTGTGAAGTCACAGAATGGAAGTGGGTGAACTCACAATGGAGGTGTGTAAAGTCACAGAATGGATGTGTGTGAATTCTTAGAAGGGAGGTGTGTGAAGTCATAGAATGGAGGTGTGTGAAGTCAGAGAATGGAGGTGTGTGAAGTCAGAATGCAGGTGTGTGAAGTCATAGAATGGAGGTTTTTGAAGTCATAGAATGGAGGTGTGTGAAGTCATAGATTGCAAGTGTGTGAAGTCATAGAATGGAGGTGTGTGAAGTAAGAATGGAGGTGTGTGACCTCATAGAATGGAGGTGTGTGACGTCACAATGGAAGTGTGTGAATTCACAGAATGGAGGTGTGTGAAGTCATACATTGGTGTGTGAAGTCAGAATGGAGGTGTGTGAAGTCACAGAATTGAGGTGTGTGAACTCAGAATAGAGGTGCGTGAAGTCATAGATGGAGGTGTGCGAAGTCATAGTATGGAGGTGTGTGAAATCATAGAATGGAGTTTTATGAATTCACAGAATGGAGGAATGTGAAGTCAGAATGGCGGAGTGTGAAGTCATAGAATGCAGGTGTGTGAAGTTAGAATGGAGGTGTGTGAACTCATAGAATGGAGGTGTGTGAAGTCATAGAATGGATGTTTGTGAAGTAAGAATGAAGGTGTGTGAAGTCATAGAATGGAAGTGTGTGAAGTCACAGAATGGAGGTGTGTGAAGTCATAGAATGGACCTGTGTGAATTCAGAATGGAGGTGTGTGCAGTCATAGAATGGATGTTTCTGAAGTAGGAATAAAGGTGTGTGAAGTCATAGAATGGAGGTGTGTGAATTCAAAATGGAGGTGTGTGAACTGAAAGAATGGAGGTTTGTGAACTCATAGAATGGAGGTGTGTGAAGTCATGGAATGGACGTGTGTGAAGTCCAAGAATGGAGGTGTGTGAAGTCAAAAAATGGAGGTGTGTGAAGTCACAGAATGGAGGTGCTTGAAGTCACAGAATGGAGGTGTGTGAAGTCACAGAATGGAGGTGTGTGAAGTCAAAATGGTGGTGTGTGAATTCACAAATGGAGGTGTGTGAAGTCAGAAGGCAGCTGAGTGAAGTCATAGAATGGAGGTGGGTGAGGGCAGAATGGAAGTGTGTGAACTCGTAGAATGGAGGTGTGTGAAGTCATAATGGAGGTGTGTGAAGTCATAGAATGGTGGTTTTTGATGTCAAAGAATGGAGGTGTGTGAAGTCATAGACTGGAGATGTGTGAACTCAGATTGGAGGTGTGTGAAATCACAGAAAGCAGGTGTGTCAACTCAGAAACGAGGTTTGTGAAGTCATAGAATGGAGGTGTGTGAAGTCATAGAATCGAAGTGTGTGAAATCATTGAATGGAGGTGTGTGAAGTCAGAATGGAGATGTGTGAAGTCATAGAATGGAGGTGTGTGAAGTCACAATGCAGGTGTGTAAACTCATAGAATTGAGGTGGGTGAATTCACAATGCAGGTGTTTGAAGTCATAGAATGGAGGTGTGTGAAGTCATAGAACTGAGGTGGTGAAGTGACAGAATGGAGGTGTGTGAAGTCATAGAATGGAGGTGTGTGAAGTCACAGAATGGTGGTGTGTGAAGTCATAGAATGGAGGGGTATGAAGTCATAGAATGGAGGTGTGTGAAGTAATAGAATGGAGGTGTGGAAGTCACAGAATGGAGGTGTGTGAAGTCACAGAATGGAGGTGTGTGAACTGAGAATGGCGGTGTGTGAAGTCACAGAATGGAGGTGTGTGAAGTCATACAATGGAGGTGTGTGAAGTCACAGAATGGAGGGGTGTGAATTCATAGAAGGGAGGTGTGTGAAGTCATAGAATGGAGGTGTGTGAAGTCACACAATGGAGGTGTGTGAAGTCGCAGAATGGAGGTGTGTGAAGTCAAAGAATGGAAGTGAGTGAACTCACAATGGAGGTGTGTGAAGTCACAGAATGGAGGTGTGTGAATTCATAGAAGGGAGGTGTGTGACGTCATAGAATGGAGGTGTGTGAAGTCACAGAATGGAAGTGTGTGAAGTCAAAATGGAGGTGTGTGAAGTCAGAGAATGGAGGTGTGTGAAGTCAATGAATGGACTTGTGTGAAGTCAAAATTGTGGTGTGTGAAGTCAAAGAATGGATGTGTGTGAAGTCACAGAATGGAGGTGTGTGAAGTCAAAATGTAGGTGTGTGAAGTCAAAGAATGGATGTGTGTGAAGTCATAGAATGGAGGTGTGTGAAGTCATGGAATGGAGGTTTGTGTAGTCAAACATTGGAAGTGTGTGAAGTTACAGATTGGAGGTGTGTGAAGTCAGAGAATGGAGGTGTGTGAAGTCAGAGAATGGAGGTGTGTGAAGTCAGAATGCAGGTGTGTGAAGTCATAGAATGGAGGTGTGTGAAGTCATTGATTGGAAGTGTGTGAAGTCATAGATTGGAGGTGAGTGAATTCACAGAGGGAGGTGTGTGAAGTCACAGAATGGAGTTCTGTGAAGTCACATTGGAGGTGTGTGTAGTCATAGAATGGAGGTGTGTGAAGTCAAAGAATGGAGGTGTGTGAAGTCCCAGAATGGAGATGTGTGAAGTGAGAATAGAGGTGTGCGAAGTCATAGAATGGAGGTGTGTGAGGTCAGAATGGAGCTGTGTGAACTCATAGAATGGAGGTGTGTGAAGTCACAATGGAGATGTGTGAAGTCATAGAATGGTGGTTTTTGAAGTCACAGAATGGAGGTGTGTGAAGTCGTAGAATGGAGGTGTGTGAAGTTAGATTAGAGGTATGTGAAGTCACAAAATGGAGGTGTGTCAACTCAGAAATGAGGTATGTGAAGTCATAGAATGGAGGTGTGTGAAGTCACAGAATGGAAGTGGGTGAACTCACAATGGAGGTGTGTGAAGTCACAGAATGGATGTGTGTGAATTCTTAGAAGGGAGGTGTGTGAAGTCATAGAATGGAGGTGTGTGAAGTCAGAGAATGGAGGTGTGTGAAGTCAGAATGCAGGTGTGTGAAGTCATAGAATGGAGGTTTTTGAAGTCATAGAATGGAGGTGTGTGAAGTCATAGATTGCAAGTGTGTGAAGTCATAGAATGGAGGTGTGTGAAGTAAGAATGGAGGTGTGTGACCTCATAGAATGGAGGTGTGTGACGTCACAATGGAAGTGTGTGAATTCACAGAATGGAGGTGTGTGAAGTCATACATTGGTGTGTGAAGTCAGAATGGAGGTGTGTGAAGTCACAGAATTGAGGTGTGTGAACTCAGAATAGAGGTGCGTGAAGTCATAGATGGAGGTGTGCGAAGTCATAGTATGGAGGTGTGTGAAATCATAGAATGGAGTTTTATGAATTCACAGAATGGAGGAATGTGAAGTCAGAATGGCGGAGTGTGAAGTCATAGAATGCAGGTGTGTGAAGTTAGAATGGAGGTGTGTGAACTCATAGAATGGAGGTGTGTGAAGTCATAGAATGGATGTTTGTGAAGTAAGAATGAAGGTGTGTGAAGTCATAGAATGGAAGTGTGTGAAGTCACAGAATGGAGGTGTGTGAAGTCATAGAATGGACCTGTGTGAATTCAGAATGGAGGTGTGTGCAGTCATAGAATGGATGGTTCTGAAGTAGGAATAAAGGTGTGTGAAGTCATAGAATGGAGGTGTGTGAATTCAAAATGGAGGTGTGTGAACTGAAAGAATGGAGGTTTGTGAACTCATAGAATGGAGGTGTGTGAAGTCATGGAATGGACGTGTGTGAAGTCCAAGAATGGAGGTGTGTGAAGTCAAAAAATGGAGGTGTGTGAAGTCACAGAATGGAGGTGCTTGAAGTCACAGAATGGAGGTGTGTGAAGTCACAGAATGGAGGTGTGTGAAGTCAAAATGGTGGTGTGTGAATTCACAAATGGAGGTGTGTGAAGTCAGAAGGCAGCTGAGTGAAGTCATAGATTGGAGGTGGGTGAGGGCAGAATGGAAGTGTGTGAACTCGTAGAATGGAGGTGTGTGAAGTCATAATGGAGGTGTGTGAAGTCATAGAATGGTGGTTTTTGATGTCAAAGAATGGAGGTGTGTGAAGTCATAGACTGGAGATGTGTGAACTCAGATTGGAGGTGTGTGAAATCACAGAAAGCAGGTGTGTCAACTCAGAAACGAGGTTTGTGAAGTCATAGAATGGAGGTGTGTGAAGTCATAGAATCGAAGTGTGTGAAATCATTGAATGGAGGTGTGTGAAGTCAGAATGGAGATGTGTGAAGTCATAGAATGGAGGTGTGTGAAGTCACAATGCAGGTGTGTAAACTCATAGAATTGAGGTGGGTGAATTCACAATGCAGGTGTTTGAAGTCATAGAATGGAGGTGTGTGAAGTCATAGAACTGAGGTGGTGAAGTGACAGAATGGAGGTGTGTGAAGTCATAGAATGGAGGTGTGTGAAGTCACAGAATGGTGGTGTGTGAAGTCATAGAATGGAGGGGTATGAAGTCATAGAATGGAGGTGTGTGAAGTAATAGAATGGAGGTGTGGAAGTCACAGAATGGAGGTGTGTGAAGTCACAGAATGGAGGTGTGTGAACTGAGAATGGCGGTGTGTGAAGTCACAGAATGGAGGTGTGTGAAGTCATACAATGGAGGTGTGTGAAGTCACAGAATGGAGGGGTGTGAATTCATAGAAGGGAGGTGTGTGAAGTCATAGAATGGAGGTGTGTGAAGTCACACAATGGAGGTGTGTGAAGTCGCAGAATGGAGGTGTGTGAAGTCAAAGAATGGAAGTGAGTGAACTCACAATGGAGGTGTGTGAAGTCACAGAATGGAGGTGTGTGAATTCATAGAAGGGAGGTGTGTGAAGTCATAGAATGGAGGTGTGTGAAGTCACAGAATGGAAGTGTGTGAAGTCAAAATGGAGGTGTGTGAAGTCAAAGAATGGAGGTGTGTGAAGTCATAGAATGGAGGTGTGTGAAGTCACAGAATGGATGTGTGTGAAGTAACAGAATGGAGGTGTGTGAAGTCACAGAATGGAATTGGGTGAACTCACAATGGAGGTGTGTGAAGTCACAGAAGGGAGGTGTGTCAACACAGAATGGAGGTGTGAGAAGTCACAGAATGGAGGTGTGTGAAGTCATAGAATGGAAGTGTGTGAAGTCATAGAATGGAGGTTTGTGAAGTAAGAATGGAGGTGTGTGAAGTCATAGAATGGAGGTGTGTGAAGTCATAGAATGGAGGTGTGTGAAGTCACAGAATGCAGGTGTGTGAAGTCACGGAATGCAGGTGTGTGAAGTCACAGAATGGAGGTGTGTGAACTCAGAATGGAGGTGTGAGAAGTCACAGAATGGAGGTGTGTGAAGTCATAGAATGGAAGTGTGTGAAGTCATAGAATGGAGGTTTGTGAAGTAAGAATGGAGGTGTGTGAAGTCACCGAATTGAGGTTTGTGAAGTCATAGAATGGAGTTGTGTGAGGTCATAGAATGGATGTTTCTGAAGTAAGAATGAAGGTGTGTGAAGTCATAGAATGGAGGTGGGTGAACTCATAGAAAGGAGATGTGGGAAGTCATAGAATGGAGCAGTGTGAAGTCATAGAGTGGAGGTGAGTGAAGTCACAGATTAGAGGTCTGTGAAGTCATAGAATAGAGGTGTGTGAAGTCAGAATGGAGGTGTGTGTAGTCATAGAATGGAGGTATGTGAACTCATAGAATGGAGGTGTGTGATGTCACAATGGAAGTGTGTGAAGTTACAGAATGGAGGTGTGTGAAGTCATACATTGGTGTGTGAAGTCAGAATGGAGGTGTGTGAAGTCACAGAATGGAGGTGTGTCAACTCAGATTGGAGGTGTGTGAAGTCATAGATGGAGGTGTGTGAAGTCATAGTATGGAGTTGTGTGAAATCATAGAATGGAGTTTTGTGAATTCACAGAATGGAGGAGTGTGAAGTCAGAATGGCGGAGTGTGAAGTCATAGAATGCAGGTGTGGGAAGTTAGAATGGAGGTGTGTGAACTCATAGAATGGAGGTGTGTGAAGTCATAATGGAGGTGTGTGAAGACATAGAATGGAGGTGTGTGAAGGTACAGAATGGAGGTGTGTGAAGTCATAGAAGGGAGGTGTGTGAAGTCATAGAATGGATGTTTGTGAAGTAAGAATGAAGGTGTGTGAAGTCATAGAATGGAAGTGTGTGAAGTCACAGAATGGTGGTGTGTGACGTCATAGAATGGAGCTGTGTGAATTCAGAATGGAGGTGTGTGAAGTCATAGAATGGAGGTGTGTGCAGTCATAGAATGGATGTTTCTGCAGTAGGAATTAAGGTGTGTGAAGTCATAGAATGGAGGTGTGTGAAGTCAAAATGGAGGTTTGTGAACTAAAAGAATGGAGGTGTGTGAAGACATGGAATGGAGGTGTGTGAAGTCCAAGAATGGAGGTGTGTGAAGGCAAACAATGGAGGTGTGTGAAGTCACAGAATGGAGGTGTGTGAAGTCACAGAATGGAGGTGTGTGAACTGAGAATGGAGGTGTGTGAAATCACAGAATGGAGGTGTGTGAAGTCATACAATGGAGGTGTGTGAAGTCACAGAATGGAGGGGTGTGAATTCATAGAAGGGAGGTGTGTGAAGTCATAGAATGGAGGTGTGTGAAGTCACACAATGGAGGTGTGTGAAGTCGCAGAATGGAGGTGTGTGAAGTCAAAGAATGGAAGTGGGTGAACTCACAATGGAGGTGTGTGAAGTCACAGAATGGAGGTGTGTGAATTCATAGGAGGGAGGTGTGTGAAGTCATAGAATGGAGGTGTGTGAAGTCACAGAATGGAAGTGTGTGAAGTCAAAATGGAGGTGTGTGAAGCCAGAGAATGGAGGTGTGTGAAGTCAATGAATGGACTTGTGTGAAGTCAAAATTGTGGTGTGTGAAGTCAAAGAATGGATGTGTGTGAAGTCACAGAATGGAGGTGTGTGAAGTCAAAATGTAGGTGTGTGAAGTCAAAGAATGGATGTGTGTGAAGAAATAGAATGGAGGTGTGTGAAGTCATGGAATGGAGGTTTGTGAAGTCAAACATTGGAAGTGTGTGAAGTTACAGATTGGAGGTGTGTGAAGTCATAGAATGGAGGTGTGTGAAGTCAGAGAGTGGAGGTGTGTGAAGTCAGAATGCAGGTGTGTGAAGTCATAGAATGGAGGTGTGTGAAGTCATAGAATGGAGGTGTGTGAAGTCATTGATTGGAAGTGTGTGAAGTCATAGATTGGAGGTGAGTGAATTCACAGAGGGAGGTGTCTGAAGTCACAGAATGGAGTTCTGTGAAGTCACCGTGGAGGTGTGTGAAGTCATAGAATGGAGGTGTGTGAAGTCAAAGAATGGAGGTGTGTGAAGTCATAGAATGGAGGTGTGTGAAGTCACAGAATGGATGTGTGTGAAGTAACAGAATGGAGGTGTGTGAAGTCAAAGAATGGAAGTGGGTGAACTCACAATGGAGGTGTGTGAAGTCACAGAAGGCAGGTGTGTCAACACAGAATGGAGGTGTGAGAAGTCACAGAATGGAGGTGTGTGAAGTCATAGAATGGAAGTGTGTGAAGTCATAGAATGGAGGTTTGTGAAGTAAGAATGGAGGTGTGTGAAGTCATAGAATGGAGGTGTGTGAAGTCATAGAATGGAGGTGTGTGAAGTCACAGAATGGAGGTGTGTGAAGTCACGGAATGGAGGTGTGTGAAGTCACAGAATGGAGGTGTGTGAACTCAGAATGGAGGTGTGAGAAGTCACAGAATGGAGGTGTGTGAAGTCATAGAATGGAAGTGTGTGAAGTCATAGAATGGAGGTTTGTGAAGTAAGAATGGAGGTGTGTGAAGTCATAGAATGGAGGTGTGTGAAGTCATAGAATGGAGGTGTGTGAAGTCACAGAATGCAGGTGTGTGAAGTCACGGAATGCAGGTGTGTGAAGTCACAGAATGGAGGTGTGTGAACTCAGAATGGAGGTGTGAGAAGTCACAGAATGGAGGTGTGTGAAGTCATAGAATGGAAGTGTGTGAAGTCATAGAATGGAGGTTTGTGAAGTAAGAATGGAGGTGTGTGAAGTCACCGAATTGAGGTTTGTGAAGTCATAGAATTGAGTTGTGTGAGGTCATAGAATGGATGTTTCTGAAGTAAGAATGAAGGTGTGTGAAGTCATAGAATGGAGGTGGGTGAACTCATAGAAAGGAGATGTGGGAAGTCATAGAATGGAGCAGTGGAAAGTCATATAGTGGAGGTGAGTGAAGTCACAGATTAGAGGTCTGTGAAGTCATAGAATAGAGGTGTGTGAAGTCAGAATGGAGGTGTGTGTAGTCATAGATTGGAGGTATGTGAACTCATAGAATGGAGGTGTGTGATGTCACAATGGAAGTGTGTGAAGTTACAGAATGGAGGTGTGTGAAGTCATACATTGGTGTGTGAAGTCAGAATGGAGGTGTGTGAAGTCACAGAATGGAGGTGTGTCAACTCAGATTGGAGGTGTGTGAAGTCATAGATGGAGGTGTGTGAAGTCATAGTATGGAGTTGTGTGAAATCATAGAATGGAGTTTTGTGAATTCACAGAATGGAGGAGTGTGAAGTCAGAATGGCGGAGTGTGAAGTCATAGAATGCAGGTGTGTGAAGTTAGAATGGAGGTGTGTGAACTCATAGAATGGAGGTGTGTGAAGTCATAATGGAGGTGTGTGAAGACATAGAATGGAGGTGTGTGAAGGTACAGAATGGAGGTGTGTGAAGTCATAGAATGGAGGTGTGTGAAGTCATAGAATGGATGTTTGTGAAGTAAGAATGAAGGTGTGTGAAGTCATAGAATGGAAGTGTGTGAAGTCACAGAATGGGGGTGTGTGACGTCATAGAATAGAGCTGTGTGAATTCAGAATGGAGGTGTGTGAAGTCATCGAATGGAGGTGTGTGCAGTCATAGAATGGATGTTTCTGCAGTAGGAATTAAGGTGTGTGAAGTCATAGAATGGAGGTGTGTGAAGTCAAAATGGAGGTTTGTGAACTAAAAGAATGGAGGTGTGTGAAGACATGGAATGGAGGTGTGTGAAGGCCAAGAATGGAGGTGTGTGAAGGCAAACAATGGAGGTGTGTGAAGTCACAGAATGGAGGTGTGTGAAGTCACAGAATGGAGGTGTGTGAAGTCAAAATGGAGGTGTGTGAAGTCACAGAATGGAGGTGTGTGAAGTCACAGAATGGAGGTTTGTGAAGTCAAAATTGTGGTGTGTGAATTCACAAATGGAGGTGTGTGAAGTCAGAATGGAGCTGAATGAAGTCATAGAATGGAGGTGGGTGAAGGCAGAATGGAAGTGTGTGAACTCGTAGAATGGAGGTGTGTGAAGTCATAGAATGGAGGTGTGTGAAGTCATAGAATGGAGGTGTGTGAAGTCATTGATTGGAAGTGTGTGAAGTCATAGATTGGAGGTGTGTGAATTCACAGAGGGAGGTGTGTGAAGTCACAGAATGGAGTTCTGTGAAGTCACAGTGGAGGTGTGTGAAGTCATAGAATGGAGGTGTGTGAGGTCAAAGAATGGAGGTGTGTGAAGTCATAGAATGGAGGTGTGTGAAGTCACAGCACGGAGGTGTGTGAAATCAGAATGGAGATGTGTGAAGTCATAGAACTGAGGTGTGTGAAGTCACAATGCAGGTGTGTGAACTCATAGAATGGAGGTGGGTGAAGTCACAATGCAGGTGTGTGAAGTCATAGAATGGAAGTGTGTGAAGTCACAGAATGGGGGTGTGTGACGTCATAGAATGGAGCTGTGTGAATTCAGAATGGAGGTGTGTGAAGTCATAGAATGGAGGTGTGTGCAGTCATAGAATGGATGTTTCTGAAGTAGGAATTAAGGTGTGTGAAGTCATAGACTGGAGGTGTGTGAAGTCAAAATGGAGGTTTGTGAACTAAAAGAATGGAGGTGTGTGAAGTCATAGAATGGAGGTGTGTGAAGTCCAAGAATGGAGTTGTGTGAAGGCAAACAATGGAGGTGTGTGAAGTCACAGAATGGAGGTGTGTGAAGTCACAGAATGGAGGTGTGTGAAGTCAAAATGGAGGTGTGTGAAGTCACAGAATGGGGGTGTGTGAAGTCACAGAATGGAGGTGTGTGAAGTCAAAATTGTGGTGTGTGAATTCACAAATGGAGGTGTGTGAAGTCAGAATGGAGCTGAGTGAAGTCATAGAATGGAGGTGGGTGAAGGCAGAATGGAAGTGTGTGAACTGTAGAATGGAGGTGTGTGAAGTCATAGAATGGAGGTGTGTGAAGACACAGAATGGAGGTGTGTGAACTCAGAGAGGAGGTGTGTGAAGTCACAGAATGGAGGTGTGTGAAGTCATAGAATGGAAGTGTGTGAAGTCATAGAATGGAGGTGTGTGAAGTCAGAATGGAGGTGTGTGAAGTCAAAGAATGGAGGTGTGTGAACCCAGAATGGCGGTGTGTGAAGTCACAGAAAGGAGGTTTGTGAAGTCATAGAATGGAGGTGTATGTAGTCATAGAATGGATGTTGGTGAAGTAAGAATGAAGGTGTGTGAACTCATAGAATGGAGGTGTATGAACTCATAGAATGGAGGTGTGTGAATTCATGGAACGGAGGTGTGTGAAGTCAAAGAATGGAGGTGTATGATGTCAAACAATGGAAGTGTGTGAAGTCATAGAATGGAGGTGTGTGAAGTCTGAGAATGGAGGTGTGTGAAGTCATGGAATGGAGGTGTGTGAAGTCACAGAAGGGAGGTGTGTGAAGTCACAGAATGGAGGTCTGTAAAGTGACAGATTGGAGGACTGTGAAGCCACAGAATGGAGGGGTGTGAAGTCAAAGAATGGAGGAATGTGAAGTCACAGAATGGAGATGTGTGAAGTGAGAATAGAGGTGTGCGAAGTCATAGAATGGAGGTGTGTGAAGTCAGAATGGAGCTGTGTGAACTCATAGAATTGAGGTGTGTGAAGTCACAATGGAGATGTGTGAAGTCATAGAATGGTGGTTTTTCAAGTCACAGAATGGAGGTGTGTGAAGTCATAGAATGGAGGTGTGTGAAGTTAGATTAGAGGTATGTGAAGTCACAAAATGGAGGTGTGTCAACTCAAATGAGGTATGTGAAGTCATAGAATGGAGGTGTGTGAAGTCACAGAATGGAAATGGGTGAACTCACAATGGATGTGTGTGAAGTCACAGAATGGAGGTGTGTGAATTCATAGGAGGGAGGTGTGTGAAGTCATAGAATGGAGGTGTGTGAAGTCACAGAATGGAAGTGTGTGAAGTCAAAATGGAGGTGTGTGAGGTCAGAGAATGGAGGTGTGTGAAGTCAATGAATGGATTTGTGTGAAGTCAAAATTGAGGTGTGTGAAGTCAAAGAATGGATGTGTGTGAAGTCAGAGAATGGAGGTGTGTGAAGTCAAAATGGAGGTGTGTGAAGTCAAAGAATGGATGTGTGTGAAGTCATAGAATTGAGGTATATGAAGTCATGGAATGGAGGTTTGTGAAGTCAAACATTGCAAGTATGTGAAGTTACAGAATGGAGGTGTGTGAAGTCATAGAATGGAGGTGTGTAAAGTCAGAGAATGCAGCTGTGTGAAGTCAGAATGCAGGTGTGTGAAGTCATAGAATGGAGGTGTGTGAAGTCATAGAATGGAGGTGTGTGAAGTCACAGAGGGAGGTGTGTGAAGTCACAGAATGGAGTTCTGTGAAGTCACAGTGGAGGTGTGTGAAGTAATAGAATGGAGGTGTGTGAAGTCAAAGAATGGAGGTGTGTGAAGTCATAGACTGGACGTGTGTGAAGTCACAGCATGGAGGTGTGTGAAGTCAAAATGGAGATGTGTGAAGTCATAGAATGGAGGTGTGTGAAGGCACAATGCAGGTGTGTGAACTCATAGAATGGAGGTGGGTGAAGTCATAATGCAGGTGTGTAAAGTCATAGAATGGAGTTGTGTGAACTCAGAAAGGAGGTGTGTGAAGTCACAGAAGAGAGGTGTGTGAAGTCATACAATGGAGGTGTGTGAAGTCACAGAATGTAGGTGTGTGAATTCATAGAATGGAGGTGTGTGAAGTCATAGAATGGAGGTGTGTGAAGTCACAGAATGGAGGTGTGTGAAGTAACAGAATGGAGGTGTGTGAAGTCACAGAATGGAAGTGGGTGAACTCACAATGGAGGTGTGTGAGGTCATAGAATGGATGTTTCTGAAGTAAGAAGGAAGGTGTGTGAAGTCATAGAATGGAGGTGTGTGAAGTCATAGAATGGAGGTGTGTGAAGTCATAGAATAGAGGTGGGTGAAGTCATAGAAAGGAGTTGTGGGAAGTCATAGAATAGAGGTGGGTGAAATCATAGAATGGAGTTGTGGGAAATCATAGAATAGAGGAATGTGAAGTCATAGAATGGAGGTGAGTGAAGTCACAGATTCGAGGTCTGTGAAGTCATAGAATGGAGCTGTGTGATGCCAGAATTGAGGAGTGTGAAGTCCTAGAATGGACGTGTGTGAACTCATAGAATGGAGGAGTGTGACGTCACAATGGAAGTGTGTGAAGTCAGAGAATGGAGGTGTGTGAAGTCATATATTGGAGGTGTGTGAAGTCAGAATGGAGGAGTGTGAAGTCACAGAATGGAGGTGTGTGAACTCAGAATGGAGTGTTTGAAGTCATAGATGGAGGTGTGTGAAGTCACAGTATGGAGGTTTGTGAAATCATAGAATGGAATTTTGTGAATTCACAGAATGGAGCTGTGTGAAGTCAGAATGGAGGAGTGTGAAGTCATAGAATGGAGGTGTGTGAAGTCAGAATGGAGGTGTGTGAACTCATAGAATGGATGTGTGTGAAGTCACAATGGAGGTGTGTGAAGACATAGAATGGAGGTGTGTGAAGTCACAGAATGGAGGTGTGTGAAGTCCTAGAATGGAGGTGTGTGAAGTCATAGAATGGAGGTGTGTGAAGTCACAGAATGGATGTTTCTGAAGTAAGAATGAAGGTGTGTGAAGTCATAGAATGGAGGTGTGTGAAGCCAAAATGGAGGTGTGTGAACTCATAGAATGGAGGTGTGTGAAGTCACAGAATGGAGGTGTGTGAAGTCAGAATGGAGGTGTGAAGTCATAGAATGGGTGTGGGTGAAGTCATGGAAAGGAGGTTTGGGAAGTCATAGAATGGGGAAGTATGAATTCATAGAGTGGAGGTGAGTGAAATCACATATTCAAAGCCTGTGAATTCATAGAATGGAGGTTTGTGAAGTCAGAATGGAGGTGTGTGAACTCATAGAATGGAGGTGTGTGAAGTCATAATGGAGGTGTGTGAAGTCATAGAATGAAGGTATTTGAAGTCACATAATGGAGGTGTGTGAAGTCATAGAATGGAGGTGTGTGAAGTCAGAATGGGGGTGTGTGAAGTCACAGAATGGAGGTGTGTGAAGTCAGGGAATGGAGGTGTGTGAAGTCACAGAATGGAAGTGGGTGAACTCACAATGGAGGTGTGTGAAGTCACAGAATGGAGGTGTGTGAATTCATAGAAGGGAGGTGTGTGAAGTCATAGAATGGAGGTGTGTGAAGTCACAGAATGGAAGTGTGTGAAGTCAAAATGGGGGTGTGTGAAGTCAGAGAATGGAGGTGTGTGAACTCAATGAATGGACTTGTGTGAAGTCAAAATTGTGGTGTGTGAAGTCAAAGAATGGATGTGAGTGAAGTCAGAGAATGGAGGTGTGTGAAGTCAAAATGGAGGTGTGTGAAGTCAAAGAATGGATGTGTGTGAAGTCATAGAATGGAGGTGTATGAAGTCATGGAATGGAGGTTTGTGAAGTCAAACTTTGGAAGTGTGTGAAGTTACAGAATGGAGGTGTGTGAAGTCATAGAATGGAGGTGTGTGAAGTCATAGAATGGAGGTGTGTGAAGTCATAGATTGGAAGTGTGTGTAGTCATAGATTGGAGGTGTGTGAAGTCACAGAGGGAGGTGTGTGAAGTCACAGAATGGAGGTGTGTGAAGTCAGAATGGAGGTGTGAAGTCATAGAATGGGGGTGGGTGAAGTCATGGAAAGGAGGTGTGGGAAGTCATAGAATGGAGAAGTGTGAAGTCATAGAGTGGAGGTGAGTGAAGTCACATATTCAAAGTCTGTGAAGTCATAGAATGGAGGTATGTGAAGTCAGAATGGAGGTGTGTGAACTCATAGAATGGAGGTGTGTGAAGTCAAAATGGAGGTGTGTGAAGTCATAGAATGAAGGTATTTGAAGTCACATAATGGAGGTGTGTGAAGTCATAGAATGGAGGTGTGTGAAGTCAGAATGGAGGTGTGTGAAGTCACAGAATGGAGGTGTGTGAAGTCACAGAATGGAGGTGTGTTTACTCAGGGAATGGAGGTGTGTGAAGTCACAGAATGGAGGTGTGTGAACTCAGAATGAAGGTGTGTGAAGTCACAGAATGGAGGTGTGTGAAGTCCTAGAATGGAAGTGTGTGAAGCCATAGAATGGAGGTGTGTGAAGTAAGAATGGAGGTGTTTGAAGTCAGAGAATGGAGGTGGGTGAAGTCATCGAATGGAGGTGTGTGAAGTCATAGAATGGAGGTGTGTGAAGTAAGAGAATGGAGGTGTGTGAAGTCACGGAATGGAGGTGTGTGAAGTCACAGAATGGAGGTTTGTGAACTCAGAATGGAGGTGTGAGAAGTCACAGAATGGAGGTGTGTGAAGTCATAGAATGGAAATGTGTGAAGTCATAGAATGGAGTTTTGTGAAGTAAGAATGGAGGTGTGTGAAGTCACCGAAAGGAGTTGTGTGAACTCATAATGGAGGTGTGTGAATTCACAGAATGGAGGTTTGTGAAGTCATAGAATGGAGTTGTGTGAGGTCATAGAATGGATGTTTCTGAAGTAAGAATGAAGGTGTGTGAAGTCATAGAATGGACATGTGTGAAGTCATAGAATGGAGGTGTGTGAAGTCACAGAATGGAGCAGTGTGAAGTCATAGAGTGGAGGTGAGTGAAGTCACAGATTCGAGGTCTGTGAAGTCATAGAATAGAGGTGTGTGAAGTCAGAATGGAGCTGTGTGAACTCATAGAATGGAGGTATGTGAACTCATAGAATGGAGGTGTGTGATGTCACAAAGGAAGTGTGTAAAGTCACAGAATGGAGGTGTGTGAAGTCACAGAAGGGAGGTGTGTGAAGTCACAGAATATAGGTCTGTAAAGTCACAGAGTGGAGGTGTGTGAAGGCACAGAGTGGAGGGGTGTGAAGTCAAAGAATGGAGGAATGTGAAGTCACAGAATGGAGATGTGTGAAGTGAGAATAGAGGTGTGTGAAGTCACAATGGAGATGTGTGAAGTCATAGAATGGTGGTTTTTGAAGTCACAGAATGGAGGTGTGTGATGTCATAGAATGGAGGTGTGTGAAGTTAGATTAGAGGTATGTGAAGTCACAAAATGGAGGTGTGTGAACTCAGAAATGAGGTATGTGAAGTCATAGAATGGAGGTGTGTGAAGTCACAGAATGGAAGTGGGTGAACTCACAATGGAGGTGTGTGAAGTCACAGAATGAACGTGTGTGATTTCATAGAAGGGAGGTGTGTGAAGTCATAGAATGGAGGTGTGTGAAGTCACAGAATGGAAGTGTTTGAAGTCAAAATGGAGGTGTGTGAAGTCAAAGAATGGATGTGTATGAAGTCATAGAATGGAGGTGTATGAAGTCATGGAATGGAGGTTTGTGAAGTCAAACATTGGAAGTGTGTAAAATTACAGAATGGAGGTGTGTGAAGTCATAGAATGGAGGTGTGTGAAGTCAGAGAATGGAGGTGTGTGAAGTCATAGAATGGAGGTGTGTGAAGTCATAGATTGGAAGTGTGTGAAGTCATAGATTGGAGGTGTGTGAAGTCACAGAGGGAGGTGTGTGAAGTCACAGAATGGAGTTCTGTGAAATCACAGTGGAGGTGTGTGAAGTCATATAATGGAGGTGTGTCAAGTCAAAAATGGAGGTGTGTGAAGTCATAGAATGGAGGTGTGTGAAGTCACAGCATGGAGGTGTGTGAAGTCAGAATGGAGATGTGTGAAGTCATAGAATGGAGGTGTGTGAAGTCACAATGCAGGTGTGTGAACTCATAGAATGGAGGTGGGTGAAGTCACAATGCAGGGGTGTGAAGTCATAGAATGGAGTTGTGTGAACTCAGAAAGGAGTTGTGTGAAGTCACAGAAGGGAGATGTGTGAAGTCAGAAGGGAGGTGTGTGAAGTCACAGAATGGAGATGTGTGAACTCGGAATGGAGGTGTGGGAAGTCACAGAATGGAGGTTTGTGAAGTCATAGAATGGAGGTGTGTGTGTTCATAGAATGGATGTTTCTGAAGTAAGAAGGAAGGTGTGTGAAGTCATAGAATGGAGGTGTGTGAAGTCATAGAATGGAGGTGTGTGAAGTCAGAGAATGGAGGTGTGTGAAGTCAGAATGGAGGTGTGAAGTCATAGAATAGAGGTGGGTGAAGTCATAGAAAGGAGTTGTGGGAAGTCATAGAATAGAGGAGTGTGAAGTCATAGAATGGAGGTGAGTGAAGTGACAGATTCGAGGTCTGTGAAGTCATAGAATGGAGCTGTGTGATGCCAGAATTGAGGAGTGTGAAGTCCTAGAATGGACGTGTGTGAACTCATAGAATGGAGGTTTCTGACGTGACAATGGAAGTGTGTGAAGTCATAGAATGGAGGTGTGTGAAGTCACAGAATGGAGGTGTGTGAAGTCACGGAATGGAGGTGTGTGAAGTCACAGAATGGAGGTGTGTGAACTCAGAATGGACGTGTGAGAAGTCACAGAATGGAGGTGTGTGAAGTCATAGAATGGAAGTGTGTGAAGTCATAGAATGGAGGTTTGTGAAGTAAGAATGGAGGTGTGTGAAGTCACCGAATGGAGTTGTGTGAACTCAGAATGGAGGTGTGTGAATTCACAGAATGGAGGTTTGTGAAGTCATAGAATGGAGTTGTGTGAGGTCATAGAATGGATGTTTCTGAAGTAAGAATGAAGTTGTGTGAAGTCATAGAATGGAGGTGTGTGAAGTCATAGAATGGAGGTGTGTGAAGTCACAGAATGAAGGTATCTGAAGTCAGAATGGAGGTGTGAAGTCAAATAATAGAGCTGGGTGAAGTCACAGAATGGAGGTGTGTGAAGTCATAGAATGGAGGTGTGTGAAGTTAGATTAGAGGTATGTGAAGTCACAAAATGGAGGTGTGTCAACTCAGAAATGAGGTATGTGAAGTCATAGAATGAAGGTGTGTGAAGTCACAGAATTGAGGTGTGTGAAGTCAGAATGGAGGTGTGTGAAGTAAGAATGAAGGTGTGTGAAGTCAGAGAATGGAGGTGTGTGAAGTCACAATGCAGGTGTGTGAACTGATAGAACGTAGCTGTGTGAAGTCACAATGTAGGTGTGTGAAGTCATAGAATGGAGGTGTGTGAAGTCATAGAATGGAGGTGTGTGAAGTCACAAAATGGAGGTGTGAGAAGTCATATAATGGAGGTGTGTGAAGTCACAGAAAGGAGGTGTGTGAACTCAGAATGGAGGTGTGTGAAGTCACAGAATGGAGATGTGTTAAGTCACAGAATGGAGGTGTGTGAAGTTAGATTAGAGGTATGTGAAGTCACAAAATGGAGGTGTGTCAACTCAGAAAGGAGGTATGTGAAGTCATAGAATGAAGGTGTGTGAAGTCACAGAATTGAGGTGTGTGAAGTCAGAATGGAGGTGTGTGAAGTAAGAATGAAGGTGTGTGAAGTCAGAGAATGGAGGTGTGTGAAGTCACAATGCAGGTGTGTGAACTGATAGAACGTAGCTGTGTGAAGTCACAATGTAGGTGTGTGAAGTCATAGAATGGAGGTGTGTGAAGTCATAGAATGGAGGTGTGTGAAGTCACAAAATGGAGGTGTGAGAAGTCATATAATGGAGGTGTGTGAAGTCACAGAAAGGAGGTGTGTGAACTCAGAATAGAGGTGTGTGAAGTCACAGAATGGAGATGTGTTAAGTCACAGAATGGAGGTGTGTGAAGTCAGAGAATCAAGGTGTGTGAAGTCACAGAATGGAGGTTTGTGAAGTCACAGAATGGAGGTGTGTGAACTCATAATGGAAGAGAGTGAAGTCACATCATGGAGGTGTGTGAAGTCAAAGAATGGAAGTGTGTGAAGTCATAGAATGTAGGTGTGTGATGTCAGAATGGAGGTGTGTGAAGTCACAGAATGGAGGTGTGTGACGTCATAAATGTGGGTGTGTGAAGTCAGAGAATGGAGTTGTGAAGTCATAGAATGGAGGTGTGAAGTCACAGAATGGAGGTGTGTGAAGTCACAGAAGGCAGGTGTGTGAAGTCACAGAATAGAGTTGTGTGAAGTCACAATGGAGGTGTGTGAATTCATAGAATGGAGGTGTGTGAAGGCAAACAATGGAAGTGTGTGAAGTCATAGAATGGAAGTGTGTGAAGTCAAAATGGAGGTGTGTGAAGACAAAGAATGGAGGTGTGTGAAGTAAAAGAATGGACGTGTGTGAAGTCAAAATTGTGGTGTGTGAAATCACAAATGCAGGTGTGTGAAGTCACAGAATGGAGGTGTGTGAAGTCACAATGGAGGTGTGTGAAGTCAAAGAATGGATGTGTGTGAAGTCATAGACTGGAGGTGTATGAAGTCATGGAATGGAGGTTTGTGAAGTCAAACATTTGAAGCGTGTGAAGTTACAGAATGGAGGTGTGTGAAGTCATAGAATGGAGGTGTGTGAAATCAGAGAATGGAGGTGTGTGAAGTCAGAATGCAGGTGTGTGAAGTCATAGAATGGAGGTGTGTGAAGTCATAGAATGGAGGTGTGTGAAGTCATAGATTGGAAGTGTGTGAAGTCATAGATTGGAGGTGTGTGAAGTCACAGAGGGAGGTGTGTGAAGTCACAGAATGGAGTTCTGTGAAATCACAGTGGAGGTGTGTGAAGTCATAGAATGGAGATGTGTCAAGTCAAAAATGGAGGTGTGTGAAGCCATAGAATGGAGGTGTGTGAAGTCACAGCATGGAGGTGTGTGAAGTCAGAATGGAGATGTGTGAAGTCATAGAATGGAGGTGTGTGAAGTCACAATGCAGGTGTGTGAACTCATAGAATGGAGGTGGGTGAAGTCACAATGCAGGGGTGTGAAGTCATAGAATGGAGTTGTGTGAACTCAGAAAGGAGTTGTGTGAAGTCACAGAAGGGAGATTTGTGAAGTCAGAAGGGAGGTGTGTGAAGTCACAGAATGGAGATGTGTGAACTCGGAATGGAGGTGTGGGAAGTCACAGAATGGAGGTTTGTGAAGTCATAGAATGGAGGTGTGTGTGTTCATAGAATGGATGTTTCTGAAGTAAGAAGGAAGGTGTGTGAAGTCATAGAATGGAGGTGTGTGAAGTCATAGAATGGAGGTGTGTGAAGTCAGAGAATGGAGGTGTGTGAAGTCAGAATGGAGGTGTGAAGTCATAGAATAGAGGTGGGTGAAGTCATAGAAAGGAGTTGTGGGAAGTCATAGAATAGAGGAGTGTGAAGTCATAGAATGGAGGTGAGTGAAGTGACAGATTCGAGGTCTGTGAAGTCATAGAATGGAGCTGTGTGATGCCAGAATTGAGGAGTGTGAAGTCCTAGAATGGACGTGTGTGAACTCATAGAATGGAGGTTTCTGACGTGACAATGGAAGTGTGTGAAGTCACAGAATGGAGGTGTGTGAAGTCATATATTGGAGGTGTGTGCAGTCACAGAATGGAGGTGTGTGAACTCAGAATGGACGTGTGAGAAGTCACAGAATGGAGGTGTGTGAAGTCATAGAATGGAAGTGTGTGAAGTCATAGAATGGAGGTTTGTGAAGTAAGAATGGAGGTGTGTGAAGTCACCAAATGGAGTTGTGTGAACTCAGAATGGAGGTGTGTGAATTCACAGAATGGAGGTTTGTGAAGTCATAGAATGGAGTTGTGTGAGGTCATAGAATGGATGTTTCTGAAGTAAGAATGAAGTTGTGTGAAGTCATAGAATGGAGGTGTGTGAAGTCATAGAATGGAGGTGTGTGAAGTCACAGAATGAAGGTATCTGAAGTCAGAATGGAGGTGTGAAGTCAAATAATAGAGCTGGGTGAAGTCACAGAATGGAGGTGTGTGAAGTCATAGAATGGAGGTGTGTGAAGTTAGATTAGAGGTATGTGAAGTCACAAAATGGAGGTGTGTCAACTCAGAAATGAGGTATGTGAAGTCATAGAATGAAGGTGTGTGAAGTCACAGAATTGAGGTGTGTGAAGTCAGAATGGAGGTGTGTGAATTAAGAATGAAGGTGTGTGAAGTCAGAGAATGGAGGTGTGTGAAGTCACAATGCAGGTGTGTGAACTGATAGAACGTAGCTGTGTGAAGTCACAATGTAGGTATGTGAAGTCATAGAATGGAGGTGTGTGAAGTCATAGAATGGAGGTGTGTGAAGTCACAAAATGGAGGTGTGAGAAGTCATATAATGGAGGTGTGTGAAGTCACAGAAAGGAGGTGTGTGAACTCAGAATGGAGGTGTGTGAAGTCACAGAATGGAGATGTGTTAAGTCACAGAATGGAGGTATGTGAAATCGTAGAATGGAGGTGTGTGAAGTCAGAGAATCAAGGTGTGTGAAGTCACAGAATGGAGGTTTGTGAAGTCACAGAATGGATGTGTGTGAACTCACAATGGAAGTGAGTGAAGTCACAGAATGGAGGTGTGTGAAGTCATAGAATGGAAGTGTGTGAAGTCATAGAATGTAGGTGTGTGATGTCAGAATGGAGGTGTGTGAAGTCACAGAAGGCAGGTGTGTGAAGTCACAGAATAGAGTTGTGTGAAGTCACAATGGAGGTGTGTGAATTCATAGAATGGAGGTGTGTGAAGGCAAACAATGGAAGTGTGTCAAGTCATAGAATGGAAGTGTGTGAAGTCAAAATGGAGGTGTGTGAAGTCAGAGAATGGAGGTGTGTGAAGTAAAAGAATGGACGTGTGTGAAGTCAAAATTGTGGTGTGTGAAATCACAAATGCAGGTGTGTGAAGTCACAGAATGGAGGTGTGTGAAGTCACAATGGAGGTGTGTGAAGTCAAAGAATGGATGTGTGTGAAGTCATAGACTGGAGGTGTATGAAGTCATGGAATGGAGGTTTGTGAAGTCAAACATTGGAAGCGTGTGAAGTTACAGAATGGAGGTGTGTGAAGTCATAGAATGAAGGTGTGTGAAATCAGAGAATGGAGGTGTGTGAAGTCAGAATGCAGGTGTGTGAAGTCATAGAATGGAGGTGTGTGAAGTCATAGAATGGAGGTGTGTGAAGTCATAGATTGGAAGCGTGTGAAGTCATAGAATGGAGGTGTGTGAAGTCATAGATTGAAGGTGTGGGGAAGACATAGTATGGAGGTGTGTGAAGACACAGAATGGAGGTGTGTGAAGTCACAGAATGGAGTTGTGTGAAGTCACAATGGAGGTGTGTGAAGTCATAGGATGGAGGTGTGTGAAATCAAATAATGGAGGTTTGTGAAGTCATAGAATGGATTGTGTGTGAAATCAGAGAATGGAGGTGTGTGAAGTCAGAGAAGGGAGGTGTGTAAAGTCACAGAGTGGAGGTGTGTGAAGTCACAGAATGGAGGTTTTTGAAGTCATAGAATGGAGGTGTGTGAAGTCACAGAATGCAGGTGTGTGAAGTCAGAATAGAGGTGTGCGAAGTCATAGAATGGAGGTGTGTGAAGTCAGAATATAGGATGTGAAGTCACAGAATGGGTTTGTGTGAAGTGAGAATGGAGGTGTGTGAACTCATAGAATGGAGGTGTATGAAGTCACAATGGAGGTGTGTGAAGTCACAGAATGGATGTGTATGAACTCAGAAAGGAGGTGTGTGAAGTCATAGAATGGAGGTCTGTGAAGTCATAGAATGGAGGTGTGTGAAATCATAGAATGGAGGTGTGTGAAGTCACAGAATTGAGGTGTGTGAAGACAGAATGGAGGTGTGTGATGTCAGAATGGAGGTGTGTGAAGTCAGATAATGGAGGTGTGTGAAGTCACAATGCAGGTGTGTGAACTCATAGAATGGAGGTGTGTGAAGTAACAATGTAGGTTTCTGAAGTCATAGAATTGAGGTGTGTGAAGTCATAGAATGGAAGTTTGTGAAGTCATAGAATGGAGGATTGTGAAGTAAGAATGGAGGTTTGTGAAGTCACCGAATGGAGTTGTGTGAGGTCAGAATGGAGGTGTGTGAAGTCAGAGAATTGAGGTGTTTGAAGTCATAGAATGGAGATGTGTGAAGTCAAAGAATGGAGGTGTGTGAAGTCATAGAATGGAGCTGTGTGAATTCAGAATGGAGGTGTGTGCAGTCATAGAATGGATGTTTCTGAAGTAGGAATGAAGGTGTGTGAAGTCATAGAATGGAGGTGTGTGAATTCAAAATGGAGGTGTGTGAACTCAAAGAATAGAGGTGTGTGAACTCATAGAATGGAGGTGTGTGAAGTCATGGAATGGAGGTGTGTGAAGTCCAAGAATGGAGCTGTGTGAAGTCAAACAATGGAGGTGTGTGAAGTCAAACAATGGAGGTGTGTGAACTCATAGAATGGAGGTGTATGAAGTCACAATGGAGGTGTGTGAAGTCACAGAATGGATGTGTATGAACTCAGAAAAGAGGTGTGTGAAGTCATAGAATGGAGGTCTGTGAAGTCATAGAATGGAGGTGTGTGAAATCATAGAATGGAGGTGTGTGAAGTCACAGAATTGAGGTGTGTGAAGACAGAATGGAGGTGTGTGAAGTCAGAATGGAGGTGTGTGAAGTCAGATAAAGGAGGTGTGTGAAGTCACAATGCAGGTGCGTGAACTCATAGAATGGAGGTGTGTGAACTAACAATGTAGGTTTCTGAAGTCATAGAATTGAGGTGTGTGAAGTCATAGAATGGAGGTGTGTGAAGTCATAGAATGGAAGTGTGTGAAGTCATAGAATGTAGGTTTGTGAAGAAAGAATGGAGGTGTATGAAGTCACCGAATGGAGTTGTGTGAGCTCAGAATGGAGATGTGTGAAGTCAGAGAATGGAGGTGTTTGAAGTCATAGAATGGAGGTGTGTGAAGTCACAGAATGGAGGTATCTGAAGTCAGAATCGAGGTGTGAAGTCATAGAATAGAGGTGGGTGAAGTCATAGAAAGGAGGTGTGGGAAGTCATAGAATGGAGCAGTGTGAAGTCATAGAATGGAGGTGAGTGAAGTCAGAGATTCGAGGTCTGTGAAGTCATAGAATGGAGGTGTGTGAAGTCAGAATGGAAGTGTGTGAAGTCATAGAATGGAGGTGTGTGAACTCATAGAATGGAGGTGTGTGACGTCACAACGGAAGTGTGTGAAGTCACAGAATGGAGGTGTGTGAAGTGATACATTGGTGTGTGAAGTCAGAATGGAGGTGTGTGAAGTCACAGAATTGAGGTGTGTGAACTCAGAATGGAGGTGTGTGAAGTCATAGATGGAGGTGTGTGAAGTCATAGTATGGAGGTGTGTGAAATCATAGAATGGAGTTTTGTGAATTCACAGAATGGAGGAGTGTGAAGTCAGAATGGCGGAATGTGAAGTCATACATTGGAGGTGTGTGAAGTTAGAATGGAGGGGTGTGAACTCATAGAATGTAGGTGTGTGAAGTCACAATGAAGGTGTGTGAAGACATAGAATGGAGGTGTGTGAAGTCACAGAATGGAGGTGTGTGAAGTCATAGAATGAAGGTATGTGAAGTCATAGAATGGATGTTTGTGAACGAGGAATGAAGGTGTGTGAAGTCATAGAATGGAAGTGTGTGAAGTCACAGAATGGAGGTGTGTGAAGTCATAGAATGGAGCTGTGTGAATTCAGAATGGAGGTGTGTGAAGTCATCGAATGGAGGTGTGTGAAGTCACAGAATGGAGGTGTGTGAAGACAAAATTGTGGTGTGTGAATTCACAAATGGAGGTGTGTGAAGTCAGAAGGCAGCTGAGTGAAGTCATAGAATGGAGGTGGGTGCAGGCAGAATGGAAGTGTGTGAACTCGTAGAATGGAGGTGTGTGAAGTCAAAATGGAGGTGTGTGAAGTCATAGAATTGTGGTTTTTGATGTCAAAGAATGGAGGTGTGTGATGTCATAGACTGGAAGTGTGTGAACTCAGATTGGAGGTGTGTGAAATCACAGAAAGCAGGTGTGTCAACTCAGAATCGAGGTGTGTGAAGTCATAAAAGGGAGGTGTGTGAAGTCATAGAATCGAAGTTTGTGAAATCATAGAATGGAGGTGTGTGAAGTCAGAATGGAGCTGTGTGAACTCATAGAATGGAGGTGTGTAAAGTCATAATGGAAATGTGTGAAGGCATAGAATGGTGGTTTTTGAAGTCACAGAATGGATGTGTGTGAAGTCATAGAATGGAGGTGTGTGAAGTTAGATTAGAGGTATGTGAAGTCACAAAATGGAGGTGTGTCAACTCAGAAATGAGGTATGTGAAGTCATAGAATGGAGGTTTGTGAAGTCACAGAATTGAGGTGTGTGAAGTCAGAATGGAGGTGTGTGAATTCAGAATGAAGGTGTGTGAAGTCAGAGAATGGAGGTGTGTGAAGTCATAGAATGGAGGTGTGGGAAGTCACAAAATGGAGGTGTGTGAAGTCATATAATGGAGGTGTCTTATTCACAGAATGGAGGTGTGTGAACTCAGAATGGAGGTGTGTGAAGTCACAGAATGGAGGTGTGTGAAGTCATAGAATGGAGATATGTTAAGTCACAGAATGGAGGTGTGTGAAATCGTGGAATGGAGGTGTGTGAAGTCACAAAATGGAGGTTTGTGAAGTCACAGAATGGAGGTGTGTGAAGTCACAGAATGGAGGTGTGTGAACTCACAATTGAGGTGAGTGAAGTCACAGAAAGGAGGTGTGTGAAGTCATAGAATGGAAGTGTGTGAAGTCATAGAATGTAGGTGTGTGATGTCAGAAGGGAGGTGTGTGAAGTCACAGAATGGAGGTGTGTGACTTCATAAATGTTGGTGTGTGAAGTTATAGAATGGAGGTGTGAAGTCATAGAATGGAGGTGTGAAGTCACAGAATGGAGGTGTGTGAAGTCACAGAAGGCAGGTGTGTGAAGTCACAGAATAGAGTTGTGTGAAGTCACAATGGAGGTGTGTGAATTCATAGAATGGAGGTGTGTGAAGGCAAACAATGGAAGTGTGTGAAGTCATAGAATGGAAGTGTGTGAAGTCAAAATGGAGGTGTGTGAAGTCAGAGAATGGAGGTGTGTGAAGTCAAAGAATGGACGTGTGTGAAGTCAAAATTGTGGTGTGTGAAGTCACAAATGCAGATGTGTGAAGTCACAGAATGGAGGTGTGTGAAGTCACAATGGAGGTGTGTGAAGTCAAAGAATGGATGTGTGTGAAGTCATAGAATGGAGGTTTATGAAGTCATGGAATGGAGGTTTGTGAAGTCAAACATTGGAAGCGTGTGAAGTTACAGAATGGAGGTGTGTGAAGTCATAGAATGGAGGTGTGTGAAATCAGAGAATGGAGGTGTGTGAAGTCAGAATGCAGGTGTGTGAAGTCACAGAATGGAGGTGTGTGAAGTCATAGAATGGAGGTGTGTGAAGTCATAGATTGGAAGCGTGTGAAGACATAGAATGGAGGTGTGTGAAGTCATAGATTGAAGGTGTGGGGAAGTCATAGTATGGAGGTGTGTGAAGTCATAGGCTGGAGGTGTGTGAACTCAGATTGGAGGTGTGTGAAATCACA
Organism: Megascapheus bottae; assembly: GCA_024803745.1. Classification (NCBI taxonomy): domain Eukaryota; kingdom Metazoa; phylum Chordata; class Mammalia; order Rodentia; family Geomyidae; genus Megascapheus; species Megascapheus bottae. The sequence goes on along the minus strand of JANJXV010000052.1, from coordinate 3,001,369 downwards.
GAAAGCAGGTGTGTCAACTCAGAAACGAGGTGTGTGAAGTCATAGAATGGAGGTTTGTGAAGTCACAGAATGCAGGTGTGTGAAGTCAGAATAGAGGTGTGCGAAGTCACAGAATGGAGGTGTGTGAAGTCAGAATGGAGCATGTGAAGTCATAGAATGGGTTTGTGTGAGGTCAGAATGGAGGTGTGTGAACTCATAGAATGGAGGTGTATGAAGTCACAATGGAGGTGTGTGAAGTCACAGAATGGATGTGTGTGAACTCAGAAAGGAGGTGTGTGAAGTCATAGAATGGCGGTCTGTGAAGTCATAGAATGGAGGTGTGTGAAATCATAGAATGGAGGTGTGTGAAGTCACAGAATTGAGGTGTGTGAAAACAGAATGGAGGTTTGTGAAGTCAGAATGGAGGTGTGTGAAGTCAGATAATGGAGGTGTGTGAAGTCGCAATGCAGGTGTGAACTCATAGAATGGAGGTGTGTGAAGTATCAATGTAGGTTTCTAAAGTCATAGAATTGAGGTGTGTGAAGTCATAGAATGGAGGTGTGTGAAGGCATAGAATGGAAGTGTGTGAAGTCATAGAATGGAGGTTTGTGAAGTAAGAATGGAGGTGTGTCAAGTCACCGAATGGAGTTGTGTGAGCTCAGAATGGAGATGTGTGAAGTCAGAGAATGGAGGTGTTTGAAGTCATAGAATGGAGGTGTGTGAAGTCACAGAATGGAGGTATCTGAAGTCAGAATCGAGGTGTGAAGTCATAGAATAGAGGTGGGTGCAGTCATAGAAAGAGGTGTGGGAAGTCATAGAATGGAGCAGTGTGAAGTCATAGAATGGAGGTGAGTGAAGTCAGAGATTCGAGGTCTGTGAAGTCATAGAATGGAGGTGTGTGAAGTCAGAATGGAGGTGTGTGAAGTCATAGAATGGAGGTGTGTGAACTCGTAGAATGGAGGTGTGTGATGTCACAAGGGAATTGTGTGAAGTCACAGAATGGAGGTGTGTGAAGTCATACATTGGTGTGTGAAGTCAGAATGGAGGTGTGTGAAGTCACAGAATTGAGGTGTGTGAACTCAGAATGGAGGTGTGTGAAGTCATAGATGGAGGTGTGTGAAGTCATAGTATGGAGGTGTTTGAAATCATAGCATGGAGTTTTGTGAATTCACAGAATGGAGGAGTGTGAAGTCAGAATGGCGGAGTGTGAAGTCATAGAATGGAGGTGTGTGAAGTTAGAATGGAGGTGTGTGAACTCATAGAATGGAGGTGTGTGAAGTCACAATGGAGGTGTGTAAAGACATAGAATGGAGGTGTGGGAAGTCACAGAATGGAGGTGTGTGAAGTCATAGAATGGAGGTGTGTGAAGTCATGGAATGGATGTTTGTGAAGTACGAATGAAGGTGTGTGAAGTCATACAATGAAAGTGTGTGAAGTCACAGAATGGAGGTGTGTGAAGTCACAGAATGGAGGTGTGTGAAGTCATAGAATGGAGGTGTGTGAAGTCAACGAATGGAGGTGTGTGCAGTCATAGAATGGATGTTTATGAAGTAGGAATGAAGGTGTGTGAAGTCATAGAATGGAGGTGTGTGAAGTCAATAAGGAGGTGTGTGAACTCAAAGAATGGAGCTGTGTGAACTCATAGAATGGAGGTGTGTGAAGTCATGGAATGGAGGTGTGTGAAGTCCAAGAATGGAGGTGTGTGAAGTCAAACAATGGAGGTGTGTGAAGTCACAGAATGGAGGTGTGTGAAGTCACAGAATGGAGGTGTGTGAAGTCAAAATTGTGGTGTGTGAATTCACAAATGGAGGTGTGTGAAGTCAGAAGGCAGCTGAGTGAAGTCATAGAATGGAGGTGGGTGGAGGCAGAATGGAAGTGTGTGAACTCGTAGAATGGAGGTGTGTGAAGTCAAAATGGAGGTGTGTGAAGTCATAGAATGGAGGTGTTTGAAGTCATAGAATGGAAGTGTGTGAAGTCATAGAATGTAGGTGTGTGATGTCAGAATGGAGGTGTGTGAAGTCACAGAATGGAGGTGTGTGACGTCATAAATGTTGGTGTGTGAAGTCATATAATGGAGGTGTGAAGTCATAGAATGGAGGTGTGAAGTCACAGAATGGAGGTGTTTGAAGTCACAGAAGGCAGGTGTGTGACGCCACAGAATAGAGTTGTGTGAAGTCACAATGGAGGTGTGTGAATTCATAGAATGGAGGTGTGTGAAGGCAAACAATGGAAGTGTGTGAAGTCATCGAATGGAAGTGTGTGAAGTCAAAATGGAGGTGTGTGAAGTCAGAGAATGGAGGTGTGTGAAGTCAAAGAATGGACGTGTGTGAAGTCAAAATTGTGGTGTGTGAAATCACAAATGCAGGTTGTGAAGTCACAGAATGGAGGTTTGTGAAGTCACTATAGAGGTGTGTGAAGTCAAAAAATGGATGTGTGTGAAGTCATAGACTGGAGGTGTATGAAGTCATGGAATGGAGGTTTGTGAAGTCAAACATTGGAAGCGTGTGAAGTTACAGAATGGAGGTGTGTGAAGTCATACAATGGAGGTGTGTGAAGTCATAGAATGGAGGTGTGTGAAGTCAGAATGCAGGTGTGTGAGTCATAGAATGGAGGTGTGTGAAGTCATAGATTGGAAGTGTGTGAAGTCATAGATTGGAGGTGTGTGAAGTCACAGAGGGAGGTGTGTGAAGTCACAGAATGGAGTTCTGTGAAGTCACAGTGGAGGTGTGTGAAGTCATAGAATGGAGGTGTGTGAAGTGAAAGAATGGAGGTGTGTGAAGTCATAGAATGGAGGTGTGTGAAGTCACAGCATGGAGATGTGTGAAGTCAGAATGGAGATGTGTGAAGTCATAGAATGGAGGTGTGTGAAGTCACAATGCAGGTGTGTGAACTCATAGAATGGAGTAGGGTGAAGTCACAATGCAGGTGTGTGAAGTCATAGAATGGAGTTGTGTGAACTCAGAAAGGAGGTGTGTGAAGTCACAGAATAGAGGTGTGTGAAGTCATACAATGGAGGTGTGTGAAGTCACAGAATAGAGGTGTGTGAAGTCATAGAATGGAGGTGTGTGAAGTCATAGATTGGAAGTGTGTGAAGTCATAGATTGGAGGTGTGTGAAGTCACAGAGGGAGGTGTGTGAAGTCACAGAATGGAGTTCTGTGAAGTCACAGTTGAGGTGTGTGAAGTCATAGAATGGAGGTGTGTGAAGTCAAAGAATGGAGGTGTGTGAAGACATAGAATGGAGGTGTGTGAAGTCACAGCATGAAGGTGTGTGAAGTCAGAATGGAGATGAGTGAAGTCATAGAATGGAGGTGTGTGAAGTCACAATGCAGGTGTGTGAACTCATAGAATGGAGTTGGGTGAAGTCACAATGCAGGTGTGTGAAGTCATAGAATGGAGTTGTGTGAACTCAGAAAGGAGGTGTGTGAAGTCATAGATTGGAAGTGTGTGAAGTCATAGATTGGAGGTGTGTGAAGTCACAGAATAGAGGTGTGTGAAATCATACAATGGAGGTGTGCGAAGTCACAGATTGGAGGTGTGTGAATTCATACAATGGAGGTGTGTGAAGTCATAGAATGGAGGTGTGTGAAGTCGCAGAATGGAGGTGTGTGAAATAACAGAATGGAGGTGTGTGAAGTCACAGAATGGAAGTGTGTGAACTCAGAAGGGAGGTGTGTGAAGTCACAGAATGGAGATGTGTGAACTCAGAATGGAGGTGTGGGAAGTCACAGAATGGAGGTTTGTGAAGTCATAGAATGGAGGTGTGTGAAGTCAGAAGGGAGGTGTGTGAAGTCACAGAATGGAGATGTGTGAACTCAGAATGGAGGTGCGGGAAGTCACAGAATGGAGGTTTGTGAAGTCATAGAATGGAGGTGTGTGAAGTCAGAGAATGGATGTTTCTGAAGTAAGAATGAAGGTGTGTGAAGTCATAGAATGGAGGTGTGTGAAGTCATAGAATGGAGGTGTGTGAAGTCAGAGAATGGAGGTGTGTGAAGTCAGAATGGAGGTGTGAAGTCATAGAATAGAGGTGAGTGAAGTCATAGAAAGGAGTTGTGGGAAGTCATAGAATAGAGGAGTGTGAAGTCATAGAATGGATGTGAGTGAAGTCACAGATCCGAGGTCTGTGAAGTCATAGAATGGAGCTGTGTGATGTCAGAATTGAGGAGTGTGAAGTCATAGAATGGATGTGTGTGAACTCATAGAATGGAGTTGTGTGACTTCCCAATGGAAGTGTGTGAAGTCACAGAATGGAGGTGTGTGAAGTCATGTATTGGAGGTGTGTGAAGTCAGAATGGAGGTGTGTGAAGTCACAGAATGGAGGTGTATGAACTCAGGATGGAGGTGTTTGAAGTCATAGATGGAGGTGTGTGAAGTCACAGTATGGAGGTGTGTGAAATCATAGAATGGAATTTTGTGAATTCACAGAATGGAGCTCTGTGAAGTCAGAATGCAGGAGTGTGAAGTCATAGAATGGAGGTGTGTGAAGTCAGAATGGAGGTGTGTGAACTCATAGAATGGACGTGTGTGAAGTCACAATGGAGATGTGTGAAGACATAGAATGGAGGTGTGTGAAGTCACAGAATGGAGGTGTGTGAAGTCATAGAATGGAGGAGTGTGAAGTCATGGAATGGATGTGTGTGAACTCATAGAATGGATGTTTCTGAAGTAAGAATGAAGGTGTGTGAAGTCATAGAATGGAGGTGTGTGAAGTCAAAATGGAGGTGTGTGAACTCATAGAATGGAGGTGTGTGAAGTCACAGAATGGAGGTGTGTGAAGTCAGAATGGAGGTGTGAAGTCATAGAATGGGGGTGGGTGAAGTCATGGAAAGGAGGTTTGGGAAGTCATAGAATGGAGAAGTGTGAAGTCATAGAGTGGAGGTGAGTGAAGTCACATATTCAAAGTCTGTGAGGTCATAGAATGGAGGTTTGTGAAGTCAGAATGGAGGTGTGTGAACGCATAGAATGGAGGTGTGTGAAGTCACAATGGAGGTGTGTGAAGTCATAGAATGGAGGTGTTTGAAGTCACAGAATGGAGGTGTGAGAAGTCATAGAATGGAGGTGTGTGAAGTCAGAATGGAGGTGTGTGAAGACCTAGAATGGAAGTGTGTGAAGTCATAGAATGGAGGTGTGTGAAGTAAGAATGGAGGTGTGTGAAGTCAGAGAGTGGAGGTGTTTGAAGTCATAGAATGGAGGTGTGTGAAGTCATAGAATGGAGGTGTGTGAAGTCACAGAATGGAGGTGTGTGAAGTCACGGAATGGAGGTGTGGGAAGTCACAGAATGGAGGTGTGTGAACTCAGAATGGAGGTGTGAGAAGTCACAGAATGGAGGTGTGTGAAGTCATAGAATGGAAGTGTGTGAGGTCATAGAATGGATGTTTCTGAAGTAAGAATGAAGGTGTGTGAAGTCACAGAATGGAGGTGTGTGAAGTCATAGAATTGAGGTGTGTGAAGTCACAGAATGCAGGTATCTAAAGTCAGAATGGAGGTGTGAAGTCATAGAATAGAGGTGGGTGAAGTCATAGAAAGGAGGTGTGGGAAGTCATAGAATGGAGCAGTGTGAAGTCATAGAGTGGAGGTGAGTGAAGTCACAGATTCGAGGTCTGTGAAGTCATAGAATAGAGGTGTGTGAAGTCAGAATGGAGGTGTGTGAAGTCATAGAATGGAGGTATGTGAGCTCATAGAATGGAGGTGTGTGATGTCACAATGGAAGTGTGGGAAGTCACAGAATTGAGGTGTGTGAAGTCATACATTTGTGTGTGAAGTCAGAATGGAGGTGTGTGAAGTCACAGAATGAAGGTGTGTGAACTCAGATTGGAGGTGTGTGAAGTCGTAGATGGAATTGTGTGACGTTATAGAATGGAGTTGCGTGAAATCATAGAATGGAGTTTTGGGAATTCACAGAATGGAGCTGTGTGAAGTCAGAATGGAGGAGTGTGAAGTCATAGAATGGAGGTGTGTGAAGTTAGAATGGAGGTGTGTGAACTCATAAAATGGAGGTGTGTGAAGTCATAATGTAGGTGTGTGAAGACATAGAATGGAGGTGTGTGACGTCACAGAATGGAGGTGTATCAACTCAGAAATGAGGTATGTGAAGTCATAGAATGGAGGTGTGTGAAGTCACAGAATTGAGGTGTGTGAAGTCAGAATGGAGGTGTGTGAATTCAGAATGGAGGTGTGTGAAGTCAGAGAATGGAGGTGTGTGAAGTCACAATGCAGGTGTGTGAACTGATAGAACGTAGATGTGTGAAGTCACAATGTAGGTGTGTGAAGTCATAGAATGGAGGTGTGTGAAGTCATAGAATGGAGGTGTGTGAAGTCACAAAATGGAGGTGTGTGAAGTCATATAATGGAGGTGTGTGAACTCAGAATGTAGGTGTTTGAACTCAGAATGGAGGTGTGTGAAATCGTAGAATGGAGGTGTTTGAAGTCAGAGAATCAAGGTGTGTGAAGTCACAGAATGGATGTGTGTGAAGTCACAGAATGGAGGTGTGTGAACTCACAATGGAGGTGAGTGAAGTCACACAATGGAGGGGTGTGAAGTCATAGAATGGAAATGTGTGAAGTCATAGAAGGTAGGTGTGTGATGTCAGAAAGGAGGTGTGTGAAGTCACAGAATGGAGGTGTGTGACGTCATAAATGTTGATGTGTGAAGTCATAGAATGGAGGTTTGAATTCATAGAATGGAGGTGTGAAGTCACAGAATGGAGGTGTGTGAAGTCACAGAAGGCAGGTGTGTGAAGTCACAGGATAGATTTGTGTGAAGTCACAATGGAGGTGCGTAAATTCATAGAATGGAGGTGTGTGAAGTCAAAAAATGGAAGTGTGTGAAGTTATAGAATGGAAGTGTGTGAAGTCAAAATGGAGGTGTGTGAAGTCAGAGAATGGAGGTGTGTGAAGTCAAAGAATGGACGTGTGTGAAGTCAAAATTGTGGTGTGTGAAATCACAAATGCAGGTGTGTGAAGTCACAGAATAGAGGTGTGTGAAGTCACAATGGAGGTGTATGAAGTCAAAGAATGGATGCGTGTGAAGTCATAGAATGGAGGTGTATGTAGTCATCGAATGGAGGTTTGTGAAGTCAAACATTGGAAGCGTGTGAAGTTACAGAATGGAGGTGTGTGAAGTCATAGAATGGAGGTGTGTGAAATCAGAGAATGGAGGTGTGTGAAGTCAGAATGCAGGTGTGTGAAGTCATAGAATGGAGGTGTGTGAAGTCATAGAATGGAGGTGTGTGAAGTCATAGATTAGAAGCGTGTGAAGTCATAGTATGGAGGTGTGTGAAGTCATAGGCTGGAGGTGTGTGAACTCAGATTGGAGGTGTGTGAAATCACAGAAAGCAGGTGTGTCAACTCAGAAACGAGGTGTGTGAAGTCATAGAATGGAGGTTTGTGAAGTCATCGAATCGAAGTGTGTAAAATCATAGAATGGAGGTGTGTGAAGTCAGAATGGAGATGTGTGAAGTCATAGAATGGAGGTGTGTGAAGTCACAATGCAGGTGTGTGAAGTCATAGAATTGAGGTGCGTGAAGTCACAATGTAGGTGTGTGAAGTCATAGAATGGAGTTGTGTGAAGTCAAAGAATGGAGGTGGTGAAGTCATAGAATGGAGGTGTGTGAAGTCATAGAATGGAGGTGTGTGAAGTCACAGAATGGTGGTGTGTGAAGTTATAGAATGGAGGGGTGTGAAGTCATAGAATGGAGGTGTGTTAGGTCATAGAATGTAGGTGTGGAAGTCAAAGAATTGATGTGTGTGAAGTCACAGAATGGAGCTGTGTGAACTGAGAACGGAGGTGTGTGAAGTCACAGAATGGAGGTGTGTGAAGTCATACAATGGAGGTGTGTGAAGTCACAGAATGGAGGGGTGTGAATTCATAGAAGGGAGGTGTGTGAAGTCATAGAATGGAGGTGTGTGAAGTCACATAATGGAGGTGTGTGAAATCACAGAATGGAGGTGTGTGAAGACACAGAATGGAAGTGGGTGAACTCACAATGGAGGTGTGTGAAGTCAAAGAATGGAGGTGTGTGAATTCATAGAAGGGAGGTGTGTGAAGTCATAGAATGGAGGTGTGTGAAGTCACAGAATGGAAGTGTGTGAAGTCAAAATGGAGGTGTGTGAAGTCAGAGAATGGAGGTGTGTGAAGTCAATGAATGGACTTCTGTGAAGTCAAAATTGTGGTGTGTGAAGTCAAAGAATGGAGGTATGTGAAGTCACAGAATGGAGGGGGGTGAAGGCAGAATAGAGGTGTACGAAGTCATAGAATGGAGGTGTGTGAAGTCAGAATGGAGCTGTGTGAACTCATAGAATGGAGTTGTGTGAAGTAACAATGGAGATGTGTGAAGTCATAGAATGGTGGTTTTTGAAGTCAAAAATGGAGGAGTGTGAAGTCATAGAATGGAGGTGTGTGAAGTCAGATTGGAGGTATGTGAAGTCACAGAATGGAGGTGTGTCAACTCAGAAATGTGGTATGTGAATTCATAGAATGGAGGTGTGTGAAGTCACAGAATTGAGGTGTGTGAACTCAGAATGGAGATGTGTGAATTCAGAATGTAGGTGTGTGAAGTCAAAATGGACGTGTGTGAAGTCAAAGAATGGATGTGTTTGAAGTCATAGAATGGAGGTGTATGAAGTCATGGAATGGAGGTATGTGAAGTCAAACATTGGAAGTGTGTGAAGTTACAGAATTGAGGTGTGTGAAGTCATAGATTGGAAGTGTGTGAAGTCATAGATTGGAGGTGTGTGAAGTCACAGAGGGAGGTGTGTGAAGTCACAGAATAGAGTTCTGTGAAGTCACAGTGGAGGTGTGTGAAGTCATAGAATGGAGGTGTGTGAAGTCAAAGAATGGAGGTGTGTGAAGTCATAGAATGGAGGTGTGTGAAGTCACAGCATGGAGGTGTGTGAAATCAGAATGGAGATGTGTGAAGTCATAGAATGGATGTGTGTGAAGTCACAATGCAGGTGTGTGAACTCATAGAATGGAGGTGGGTGAAGTCACAATGCAGGAGTGTGAAGTCATAGAATGGAGTTGTGTGAACTCAGAAAGGAGGTGTGTGAAGTCACAGAATAGAGGTGTATGAAGTCATACAATGGAGGTGTGTGAAGTCACAGAATGGAGGTGTGTGAATTCATAGAAAGGAGGTGTGTGAAGTCATAGAATGCAGGTGTGTGAAGTCACAGAATGGAGGTGTGTGAAGTAACAGAATGGAGGCGTGTGAAGTCACAGAATGGAAGTGGGTGAACTCACAATGGAGGTGTGTGAAGTCACAGAATGGAGATGTGTGAACTCAGAATGGAGGTGTGGGAAGTCACAGAATGGAGGTTTGTGAAGTCATAGAATGGAGGTGTGTGAGGTCATAGAATGGATGTTTCTGAAGTAAGAATGAAGGTGTGTGAAGTCATAGAATGGAGGTGTGTGAAGTCATAGAATGGAGGTGTGTGAAGTCAGAGAATGGAGATGTGTGAAGTCAGAATGGAGGTGTGAAGTCATAGAATAGAGGTGGGTGAAGTCATAGAAAGGAGTTGTGGGAAGTCATAGAATAGAGGAGTGTGAAGTCATAGAATGGATGTGAGTGAAGTCAGAGATCCGAGGTCTGTGAAGCCATAGAATGGAGCTGTGTGATGTCAGAATTGAGGAGTGTGAAGTCCTAGAATGGATGTGTGTGAACTCATAGAATGGAGGTGTGTGACTTCACAATGGAAGTGTGTGAAGTCACAGAATGGAGGTGTGTGAAGTCATATATTGGAGGTGTGTGAAGTCAGAATGGAGGTGTGTGAAGTCACAGAATGGAGGTGTGTGAACTCAGAATGGAGGTGTTTAAAGTCACAGATGGAGGTGTGTGAAGTCACAGTATGGAGGTGTGTGAAATCATAGAATGGAATTTTGTGAATTCACAGAATGGAGCTGTGTGAAGTCAGAATGGAGGAGTGTGAAGTCATAGAATGGAGGTGTGTGAAGTCAGAATGGAGGTGTGTGAACTCATAGAATGGACGTGTGTGAAGTCACAATGGAGGTGTGTGAAGACATAGAATGGAGGTGTGTGAAGTCACAGAATGGAGGTGTGTGAAGTCATAGAATGGAGGTATGTGAAGTCATGGAATGGAGGTGTGTTAAGTCATAGAATGGATGTTTCTGAAGTAAGAATGAATGTGTGTGAAGTCATAGAATGGAGGTGTGTGAAGTCAAAATGGAGGTGTGTGAAGTCAGAATGGAGGTGTGAAATCATAGAATAGAGGTGGGTGAAGTCAAAGAAAGGAGTTGTGGAAAGTCATAGAATAGAGGAGTGTGAAGTCATAGAATGGATGTGAGTGAAGTCAGAGATCCGAGGTCTGTGAAGCCATAGAATGGAGCTGTGTGATGTCAGAATTGAGGAGTGTGAAGTCCTAGAATGGATGTGTGTGAACTCATAGAATGGACGTGTGTGAAGTCACAATGGAGGTGTGTGAAGACATAGAATGGAGGTGTGTGAAGTCACAGAATGGAGGTGTGTGAAGTCATAGAATGGAGGTGTGTGAAGTCATGGAATGGAGGTGTGTTAAGTCATAGAATGGATGTTTCTGAAGTAAGAATGAAGGTGTGTGAAGTCATAGAATGGAGGTGTGTGAAGTCAAAATGGAGGTGTGTGAACTCATAGAATGGAGGTGTGTGAAGTCACAGAATGGAGGTGTGTGAAGTCAGAATGGAGGTGTGAAGTCATAGAATGGGGGTGGGTGAAGTCATGGAAAGGAGGTGTGGGAAGTCATAGAATGGAGAAGTGTGAAGTCATAGAGTGGAGGTGAGTGAAGTCACATATTCAAAGTCTGTGAAGTCATAGAATGGAGGTTTGTGAAGTCAGAATGGAGGTGTGTGAACTCATAGAATGGAGGTGTGTGAAGTCACAATGCAGGTGTGTGAACTGATAGAACGTAGATGTGTGAAGTCACAATGTATGTGTGTGAAGTCATAGAATGGAGGTGTGTGAAGTCATAGAATGGAGGTGTGTGAAGTCACAAAATGGAGGTGTGTGAAGTCATATAATGGAGGTGTGTGAACTCAGAATGTAGGTGTTTGAACTCAGAATGGAGGTGTGTGAAATCGTAGAATGGAGGTGTGTGAAGTCAGAGAATCAAGGTGTGTGAAGTCAAAGAATGGAGGTGTGTGAAGTTACAGAATGGAGGTGTGTGAACTCACAATTGAGGTGAGTGAAGTCACAGAATGGAGGTGTGTGAAGTCACAGAATGGAAATGTGTGAAGTCATAGAATGTAGGAGTGTGATGTCAGAAAGGAGGTGTGTGAAGTCACAGAATGGAGGTGTGTGACGTCATAAATTTTGATGTGTGAAGTCATAGAATGGAGGTTTGAATTCATAGAATGGAGAATTGTGAAGTCATAGAATGGAGGTGTGTGAAGTTACAGAATGGAGGTGTGTGAACTCACAATTGAGGTGAGTGAAGTCACAGAATGGAGGTGTGTGAAGTCATAGAATGGAGGTATGTGAACTCATAGAATGGAGGTGTGTGAAATCATAGAATGGAGGTGTGTGAAGTCACAGAATGGAGGTGTGTGAAGTCATACATTGGTGTGTGAAGTCAGAATGGAGGTGTGTGAAGTCACAGAATAGACGTGTGTGAACTCAGATTGGAGGTGTTTGAAGTCATAGATGGAGGTGTGTGAAGTCATAGTATGGAGTTGTGTGAAATCATAGAATGGAGTTTTGGGAATTCACAGAATGGAGGAGTGTGAAGTCAGAATGGCGGAGTGTGAAGTCATAGAATGGAGGTGTGTGAAGTTAGAATGGAGGTGTGTGAACTCATAGAATGGAGGTGTGTGAAGTCATAATGGAGGAGTGTGAAGACATAGAATGGAGGTGTGTGAAGTCACAGAATGGAGGTGTGTGAAGTCATAGAATGGAGATGTGTGAAGTCATAGAATGAATGTTTGTGAAGTAAGAATGAAGGTGTGTGAAGTCATAGAATGGAAGTGTGTGAAGTCACAGAATGGAGGTGTGTGACATCATAGAATGGAGATGTGTGAATTCAGAATGGAGGTGTGTGAAGTCATAGAATGGAGGTGTGTGCAGTCATGAAATGGATGTTTCTGAAGTAGGAATGAAGGTGTGTGAAGTCATAGAATGGAGGTGTGTGAAGTCAAAATGGAGGTTTGTGAACTCAAAGAATGGAGGTGTGTGAAGTCATGGAATGGAGGTGTGTGAAGTCCGAGAATGGAGGTGTGTGAAGTCAAACAATGGAGGTGTGTGAAGTCACAGAATGGAGGTGTGTGAAGTCACAGAATGGAGGTGTGTGAAGTCAAAATGGAGGTGTGTGAAGTCACAGGATGCAGGTGTGTGAAGTCACAGAATGGAGGTGTTTGAAGTCAAAATTGTGATGTGTGAATTCACAAATGGAGGTGTGTGAAGTCAGAATAGAGCTGAGTGAAGTCATAGAATGGAGGTGCGTGAAGGCAGAATGGAAGTGTGTGAACTCGTAGAATGGAGGTGTGTGATGTCAAAATGGAGGTGTGTGAAGTCATAGAATGGTGGTTTTTGATGTCAAAGAATGGAGGTGTGTGAAGTCATAGAATGGAGGTGTGTGAAGTCAGAATGGAGCTCTGTGAACTCATAGAATGGAGGTGTGTGAAGTCACAATGGAGATGTGTGAAGTCATAGAATGGTGGTTTTTGAAGTCACCGAATGGAGGCGTGTGAAGTCATAGAATGGAGGTGTGTGAAGTCAGATTAGAGGTATGTGAAGTCACAAAGTGGAGGTGTGTCAACTCAGCAATGAGGTATGTGAAGTCATAGAATGGAGGTGTGTGAAGTCACAGAATTGAGGTGTGTGAAGTCAGAATGGAGGTGTGTGAATTCAGAATGGAGGTGTGTGAAGTCAGAGAATGGAGGTGTGTGAAGTCACAATGCAGGTGTGTGAAATGATAGAACGTAGATATGTGAAGTCACAATGTAGGTGTTTGAAGTCAAAAAATGGAGGTGTGTGAAGTCATAGAATGGAGGTGTGTGAACTCAGAATGGAGGTGTGTGAAGTCACAGAATGGAGGTGTGTGAAGTCATAGAATGGAGATGTGTTAAGTCACAGAATGGAGGTGTGTGAAATCGTAGAATGGAGGTGTGTGAAGTCAGAGAATTAAGGTGTGTGAAGTCACAGAATGGAGGTGTGTGAAGTCATAGAATGGAGGTGTGTGAACTCATAATGGAGGTGAGTGAAGTCACAGAATGGAGGTGTGTAAAGTCATAGAATGGAAGTGTGTGAAGTCATAGAATGTAGGTGTGTGATGTCAGAATGGAGGTGTGTGAAGTCACAGAATGGAGGTGTGTGACGTCATAAATGTTGGTGTGTGAAGTCATAGAATGGAGGTTTGAAGTCATAGAATGGAGGTGTGAAGTCACAGAATGGAGGTGTGTGACGTCACAGAAGGCAGGTGTGTGAAGTCACAGAATAGAGTTGTGTGAAGTCACAATGGAGGTGTGTGAAATCATAGAATGGAGGTGTGTGAAGTCAAACAATGGAAGTGTGTGAAGTCATAGAATGGAAGTGTGTGAAGTCAAAATGGAGGTGTGTGAAGTCAGAGAATGGAGGTGTGTGAAGTCAAAGAATGGACGTGTGTGAAGACAAAATTGTGGTGTGTGAAATCACAAATGCATGTGTGAGAAGTCACAGAATGGAGGTGTGTGAATTCACAGAATGGAGGTTTGTGACGTCATAGAATGCAGTTGTGTTAGGTCATAGAATGGATGTTTCTGAAGTAAGAAAGAAGTTGTGTGAAGTCACAGAATGGAGGTGTGTGAAGTCATAGAATGGAGGTGTGTGAAGTCACAGAATGGAGGTATCTGAAGTCAGAATGGAGGTGTGAAGTCATAGAATAGAGGTGGGTGAAGTCATAGAAAGGAGGTGTGGAAAGTCATAGAATGGAGCAGTGTGAAGTCATAGAGTGGAGGTGAGTGAAGTCACAGATTCGAGGTCTGTGAAGTCATAGAATAGAGTTGTGTGAAGTCAGAATGGAGGTGTGTGAAGTCATAGAATGGAGGTATGTGAGCTCATAGAATGGAGGTGTGTGATGTCACAATGGAAGTGTGTGAAGTCACACAGTGGAGGTGTGTGAAGTAATACATTGGTGTGTGAAGTCAGAATGGAGGTGTGTGAAGTCACAGAATGGAGGTGTGTGAACTCAGATTGGAGGTGTTTGAAGTCATAGATGGAGGTGTGTGAAGTCATAGTATGGAGTTGTGTGAAATCATAGAATGGAGTTTTGGGAATTCACAGAATTGAGGAGTGTGAAGTCAGAATGGCGGAGTGTGAAGTCATAGAATGGAGGTGTGTGAAGTTAGAATGGAGGTGTGTGTACTCATAGAATGGAGGTGTGTGAAGTCATAATGGAGGAGTGTGAAGACATAGAATGGAGGTTTGTGAAGTCACAGAATGGAGGTGTGTGAAGTCATAGAATGGAGGTGTGTTAAGTCATAGAATGAATGTTTGTGAAGTAAGAATGAAGGTGTGTGAAGTCATAGAATGGAAGTGTGTGAAGTCACAGAATGGAGGTGTGTGACATCATAGAATGGAGGTGTGTGAAGTCAAAATGGAGGTGTGTGAAGTCAGAGAATGGAGGTGTGTGAAGTCAAAGAATGGACGTGTGTGAAGTCAAAATTGTGGTGTGTGAAATCACAAATGCAGGTGTGTGAAGTCACAGAATGGAGGTGTGTGAAGTCACAATGGAGGTGTGTGAAGTCAAAGAATGGAGGTGTATGAAGTCATGGAATGGAGGTTTGTGAAGTCAAACATTGGAAGCGTGTGAAGTTATAGAATGGAGGTGTGTGAAGTCATAGAATGGAGGTGTGTGAAATCAGAGAATGGAGGTGTGTGAAGTCAGAGTGCAGGTGTGTGAAGTCATAGAATAGAGGTGTGTGAACTCATAGAATGGAGGTGTGTGAAGTCACAGAATAGAGTTGTGTGAAATCAAAGAATGGAGGTTTGTGAAGTCATAGAATGGACGTGTGTGAGGTCATAGAGTGGATGTTTCTGAAGTAAGAATGAAGGTGTGTGAAGAATACAGAATGGAGGTGTGTGAAGTCATAGAATGGAGATGTGTGAAGTCACAGAATGGAGGTGTGTGAAGTCAGAATGGAGGTGTGAAGTCATAGAATAGAGGTGGGTGAAGTCATAGAAAGGAGTTGTGGGAAGTCATAGAATAGAGGAGTGTGAAGTCAAAGAATGGAGGTGAGTGAAGTCACAGATCCGAGGTCTGTGAAGCCATAGAATGTAGCTGTGTGATGTCAGAATTGAGGAGTTTGAAGTCCTAGAATGGATGTGTGTGAGCACATAGAATGGAGGTGTGTGACATCACAATGGAAGTGTGTGAAGTCACAGAATGGAGGTGTGTGAAGTCATATATTGGAGGTGTGTGAAGTCAGAATGGAGGTGTGTGAAGTCACAGAATGGAGGTGTGTGAACTCAGAATGGAGGTGTTTGAAGTCATAGATGGAGGTGTGTGAAGTCACAGTATGGAGGTGTGTGAAGTCATAGAATGGAATTTTGTGAATTCACAGAATGGAGCTGTGTGAAGTCAGAATGGAGGAGTGTGAAGTCATAGAATGGAGGTGTGTGAAGTCAGAATGGAGGTGTGTGAACTCATAGAATGGAGGTGTGTGAAGACACAGAATGGAGGTGTGTGAAGTCACAGAATGGAGGTTTGTGAAGCCATAGAATGGAGGTGTGTGAAATCATAGAATGGATGTTTCTGAAGTAAGAATGAAGGTGTGTGAAGTCATAGAATGGAGGTGTGTGAAGTCAAAATGGAGGTGTGTGAACTCATAGAATGGAGGTGTGTGAAGTCACAGAATGGAGGTGTGTGAAGACACAGGATGCAGGTGCGTGAAGTCAGAATAGAGGTGTGCGAAGTCATAGAATGGAGGTGTGTAAATTCATAGAATGGAGCTGTGTGAAGTCATGGAATGGATGTGTGTGAAGTCAGAATGTAGGTGTGTGAACTCATAGACTGTAGGTATATGAAGTCACAATGAAGGTGTGTGAAGTCACAGAATGAATGTGTGTGAACTCAGAAAGGAGGTGTGTGAAGTCATAGAATGAAGGTCTGTGAAGTCATAGAATGGAGGTGTGTGAAATCATAGAATGGAGGTGTGTGAAGTCACAGAATGGAGGTGTGTGAAGTCATACATTGGTGTGTGAAGTCAGAATGGAGGTGTGTGAAGTCACAGAATGGACGTGTGTGAACTCAGATTGGAGGTGTTTGAAGTCATAGATGGAGGTGTGTGAAGTCATAGTATGGAGTTGTGTGAAATCATAGAATGGAGTTTTGGGAATTCACAGAATGGAGGAGTGTGAAGTCAGAATGGCGGAGTGTGAAGTAATAGAATGGAGGTGTGTGAAGTTAGAATGAAGGTGTGTGAACTCATAGAATGGAGGTGTGTAAAGTCATAATGGAGGAGTGTGAAGACATAGAATGGAGGTGTGTGAAGTCACAGAATGGAGGTGTGTGAAGTCATAGAATGGAGGTGTGTGAAGTCATAGAATGAATGTTTGTGAAGTAAGAATGAAGGTGTGTGAAGTCATAGAATGGAAGTGTGTGAAGTCACAGAATGGAGGTGTGTGACATCATAGAATGGAGATGTGTGAATTCAGAATGGAGGTGTGAGAAGTCATAGAATGGAGGTGTGTGCAGTCATGAAATGGATGTTTCTGAAGTAGGAATGAAGGTGTGTGAAGTCATAGAATGGAGGTGTGTGAAGTCAAAATGGAGGTTTGTGAACTCAAAGAATGGAGGTGTGTGAAGTCATGGAATCTAGGTGTGTGAAGTCCGAGAATGGAGGTGTGTGAAGTCAAACAATGGAGGTGTGTGAAGTCACAGAATGGAGGTGTGTGAAGTCACAGAATGGAGGTGTGTGAAGTCAAAATGGAGGTGTGTGAAGTCACAGGATGCAGGTGTGTGAAGTCACAGAATGGAGGTGTTTGAAGTCAAAATTGTGATGTGTGAATTCACAAATGGAGGTGTGTGAAGTCAGAATGGAGCTGAGTGAAGTCATAGAATGGAGGTGCGTGAAGGCAGAATGGAAGTGTGTGAACTCGTAGAATGGAGGTGTGTGATGTCAAAATGGAGGTGTGTGAAGTCATAGAATGGTGGTTTTAGATGTCAAAGAATGGAGGTGTGTGAAGTCATAGAATGGAGGTGTGTGAAGTCAGAATGGAGCTCTGTGAACTCATAGAATGGAGGTGTGTGAAGTCACAATGGAGATGTGTGAAGTCATAGAATGGTGGTTTTTGAAGTCACAGAATGGAGGTGTGTGAAGTCATAGAATGGAGGTGTGTGAAGTCAGATTAGGGGTATGTGAAGTCACAAAGTGGAGGTGTGTCAACTCAGCAATGAGGTATGTGAAGTCATAGAATGGAGGTGTGTGAAGTCGCAGAATTGAGGTGTGTGAAGTCAGAAGGGAGGTGTGTGAATTCAGAATGGAGGTGTGTGAAGTCAGAGAATGGTGATGTGTGAAGTCACAATGCAGGTGTGTGAAATGATAGAACGTAGATATGTGAAGTCACAATGTAGGTGTGTGAAGTCAAAAAATGGAGGTGTGTGAAGTCATAGAATGGAGGTGTGTGAAGTCACAAAATGGAGTTGTGTGAAGTCATATAATGGAGGTGTGTGAAGTCACAGAATGGAGGTGTGTGAAGTCATAGAATGGAGATGTGTTAAGTCACAGAATGGAGGTGTGTGAAATCGTAGAATGGAGGTGTGTGAAGTCATAGAATGTAGGTGTGTGATGTCAGAATGGAGGTGTGTGAAGTCACAGAATGGAGGTGTGTGAACTCATAATGGAGGTGAGTGAAGTCACAGAATGGAGGTGTGTGAAGTCATAGAATGGAAGTGTGTGAAGTCATAGAATGTAGGTGTGTGATGTCAGAATGGAGGTGTGTGAAGTCACAGAATGGAGGTGTGTGACGTCATAAATGTTGGTGTGTGAAGTCATAGAATGGAGGTTTGAAGTCATAGAATTGAGGTGTGAAGTCACAGAATGGAGGTGTGTGACATCACAGAAGGCAGGTGTGTGAAGTCACAGAATAGAGTTGTGTAAAGTCACAATGGAGGTGTGTGAAATCATAGAATGGAGGTGTGTGAAGTCAAACAATGGAAGTGTGTGAAGTCATAGAATGGAAGTGTGTGAAGTCAAAATGGAGGTGTGTGAAGTCAGAGAATGGAGGTGTGTGAAGTCAAAGAATGGACGTGTGTGAAGACAAAATTGTGGTGTGTGAAATTACAAATGCAGGTGTGTGAAGTCACAGAATGGAGGTGTGTGAATTCACAGAATGGAGGTTTGTGAAGTCATAGAATGGAGTTGTGTGAGGTCATAGAATGGATGTTTCTGAAGTAAGAATGAAGGTGTGTGAAGTCACAGAATGGAGGTGTGTGAAGTCATAGAATGGAGGTGTGTGAAGTCACAGAATGGAGGTATCTGAAGTCAGAATGGAGGTGTGAAGTCATAGAATAGAGGTGGGTGAAGTCATAGAAAGGAGGTGTGGGAAGTCATAGAATGGAGCAGTGTGAAGTCATAGAGTGGAGGTGAGTGAAGTCACAGATTCGAGGTCTGTGAAGTCATAGAATAGAGTTGTGTGAAGTCAGAATGGAGGTGTGTGAAGTCATAGAATGGAGGTATGTGAGCTCATAGAATGGAGGTGTGTGATGTCACAATGGAAGTGTGTGAAGTCACACAATTGAGGTGTGTGAAGTAATACATTGGTGTGTGAAGTCAGAATGGAGATGTGTGAAGACATAGAATGGAGGTGTGTAAAATCACAGAATGGAGGTATGTGAAGTCATAGAATGGAGGTGTGTGAAGTCATAGAATGAATGTTTGTGAAGTAAGAATGAAGGTGTGTGAAGTCATAGAATGGAAGTGTGTGAAGTCACAGAATGGAGGTGTGTGACATCATAGAATGGAGATGTGTGAATTCAGAATGGAGGTGTGTGAAGTCATAGAATGGAGGTGTGTGCAGTCATGGAATGGATGTTTCTGAAGTAGGAATGAAGGTGTGTGAAGTCATAGAATGGAGGTGTGTGAAGTCAAAATGGAGGTTTGTGAACTCAAAGAATGGAGGTGTGTGAAGTCATGGAATCTAGGTGTGTGAAGTCCGAGAATGGAGGTGTGGGAAGTCAAACAATGGAGGTGTGTGAAGTCACAGAATGGAGGTGTGTGAAGTCACAGAATGGAGGTGAGTGAAGTCAAAATGGAGGTGTGTGAAGTCACAGGATGCAGGTGTGTGAAGTCACAGAATGGAGGTGTTTGAAGTCAAAATTGTGATGTGTGAATTCACAAATTGAGGTGTGTGAAGTCAGAATGGAGCTGAGTGAAGTCATAGAATGGAGGTGGGTGAAGGCAGAATGGAAGTGTGTGAACTCGTAGAATGGAGGTGTGTGATGTCAAAATGGAGGTGTGTGAAGTCATAGAATGGTGGTTTTTGATGTCAAAGAATGGAGGTGTGTGAAGTCATAGAATGGAGGTGTGTGAAGTCAGAATGGAGCTCTGTGAACTCATAGAATGGAGGTGTGTGAAGTCACAATGGAGATGTGTGAAGTCATAGAATGGTGGTTTTTGAAATCACAGAATGGAGGTGTGTGAAGTCATAGAATGGAGGTGTGTGAAGTCAGATTAGGGGTATGTGAAGTCACAAAGTGGAGGTGTGTCAACTCAGCAATGAGGTATGTGAAGTCATAGAATGGAGGTGTGTGAAGTCGCAGAATTGAGGTGTGTGAAGTCAGAATGGAGGTGTGTGAATTCAGAATGGAGGTGTGTGAAGTCAGAGAATGGAGGTGTGTGAAGTCACAATGCAGGTGTGTGAAATGATAGAACGTAGATATGTGAAGTCACAATGTAGGTGTGTGAAGTCAAAAAATGGAGGTGTGTGAAGTCATAGAATGGAGGTGTGTGAAGTCACAAAATGGAGTTGTGTGAAGTCATATAATGGAGGTGTGTGAAGTCACAGAATGGAGGTGTGTGAAGTCATAGAATGGAGATGTGTTAAGTCACAGAATGGAGGTGTGTGAACTCATAATGGAGGTGAGTGAAGTCACAGAATGGAGGTGTGTGAAGTCATAGAATGGAAGTGTGTGAAGTCATAGAATGTAGGTGTGTGATGTCAGAATGGAGGTGTGTGAAGTCACAGAATGGAGGTGTGTGACGTCATAAATGTTGGTGTGTGAAGTCATAGAATGGAGGTTTGAAGTCATAGAATGGAGGTGTGAAGTCACAGAATGGAGGTGTGTGACGTCACAGAAGGCAGGTGTGTGAAGTCACAGAATAGAGTTGTGTGAAGTCACAATGGAGGTGTGTGAAATCATAGAATGGAGGTGTGTGAAGTCAAACAATGGAAGTGTGTGAAGTCATAGAATGGAAGTGTGTGAAGTCAAAATGGAGGTGTGTGAAGTCAGAGAATGGAGGTGTGTAAAGTCAAAGAATGGACGTGTGTGAAGACAAAATTGTGGTGTGTGAAATCACAAATGCAGGTGTGTGAAGTCACAGAATGGAGGTATGTGAATTCACAGAATGGAGGTTTGTGAAGTCATAGAATGGAGTTGTGTGAGGTCATAGAATGGATGTTTCTGAAGTAAGAATGAAGGTGTGTGAAGTCACAGAATGGAGGTGTGTGAAGTCATAGAATGTAGGTGTGTGAAGTCACAGAATGGAGGTATCTGAAGTCAGAATGGAGGTGTGAAGTCATAGAATAGAGGTGTGTGAAGTCATAGAAAGGAGGTGTGGAAAGTCATAGAATGGAGCAGTGTGAAGTCATAGAGTGAAGGTGAGTGAAGTCACAGATTCGAGGTCTGTGAAGTCATAGAATAGAGTTGTGTGAAGTCAGAATGGAGGTGTGTGAAGTCATAGAATGGAGGTATGTGAGCTCATAGAATGGAGGTGTGTGATGTCACAATGGAACTGTGTGAAGTCACACAATGGAGGTGTGTGAAGTAATACATTGGTGTGTGAAGTCAGAATGGAGGTGTGTGAAGTCACAGAATGGAGGTGTGTGAACTAAGATTGGAGGTGTTTGAAGTCATAGATGGAGGTGTGTGAAGTCATAGTATGGAGTTGTGTGAAATCATAGAATGGAGTTTTGGGAATTCACAGAATGGAGGAGTGTGAAGTCAGAATGGCGGAGTGTGAAGTCATAGAATGGAGGTGTGTGAAGTTAGAATGGAGGTGTGTGTACTCATAGAATGGAGGTGTGTGAAGTCATAATGGAGGAGTGTGAAGACATAGAATGGAGGTTTGTGAAGTCACAGAATGGAGGTGTGTGAAGTCATAGAATGGAGGTGTGTTAAGTCATAGAATGTATGTTTGTGAGTAAGAATGAAGGTGTGTGAAGTCATAGAATGGAAGTGTGTGAAGTCACAGAATGGAAGTGTGTGACATCATAGAATGGAGGTGTGTGAAGTCAAAATGGAGGTGTGTGAAGTCAGAGAATGGAGGTGTGTGAAGTCAAAGAATGGACGTGTGTGAAGTCAAAATTGTGGTGTGTGAAATCACAAATGCAGGTGTGTGAAGTCACAGAATGGAGGTGTGTGAAGTCACAATGGAGGTGTGTGAAGTCAAAGAATGGATGTGTATGAAGTCATGGAATGGAGGTTTGTGAAGTCAAACATTGGAAGCGTGTGAAGTTATAGAATGGAGGTGTGTGAAGTCATAGAATGGAGGTGTGTGAAATCAGAGAATGGAGGTGCGTGAAGTCAGAGTGCAGGTGTGTGAAGTCATAGAATAGAGGTGTGTGAACTCATAGAATGGAGGTGTGTGAAGTCACAGAATAGAGTTGTGTGAAATCAAAGAATGGAGGTTTGTGAAATCATAGAATGGATTGTGTGTGAAATCACAGAATGGAGGTGTGTGAAGTCACAGAATGGAGGTGTGTAAAGTCACAGAGTGGAGGTGTGTGAAGTCACAAAATGGAGGTTTGTGGAGTCATAGAATGGAGGTGTGTGAAGTCACAGAATGCAGGTGTGTGAAGCCAGAATAGAGGTGTGCGAAGTCATAGAATGGATGTGTGTGAAGTCAGAATGGAGCTGTGTGAAGTCATAGAATGGATGTGTGTGAAGTCAGAATGGAGGTGTGTGAACTCATAGAATGGAGGTGTATGAAGTCACAATGGAGGTGTGTGAAGTCACAGAATGGATGTGTGTGAACCTAGAAAGGAGGTGTGTGAAGTCATAGAATGGAGGTCTGTGAAGTCATAGAATGGAGGTGTGTGAAATCATAGAATGGAGGTGTGTGAAGTCACAGAATTGAGGTGTATGAAGACAGAATGGAGCTGTGTGAAGTCAGAATGGAGGTGTGTGAAGTCAGATAATGGAGGTGTGTGAAGTCACAATGCAGGTGTGTGAACTCAAAGAATGGAGATGTGTGAAGTAACAATGTAGGTTTCTGAATTCATAGAATGGAGGTGTGTGAAGTCACAGAGTGGAGGTGTGTGATGTCATAGAATGGAGTTGTGTGCAGTCACAGAATGGAGGTGCGTGAAGGCATAGAAAGGAGGTGTGTGAAGTCATAGCATGGAGGTGTGTGAAGTCACAGAATGGAGGTGTGTGAAGTCACAGTATGGAGGTGTGTGAACTCAGATTTGAAGTGTGTGAAGTCACAGAATGGAGGTGTGTGAAGTCACAATGGAGGTGTGTCAAGTCACAGAATGGAGTTGTGTGAAGACGCAGAATGGAGGTGTGTGAACTCAGAGTGGAGTTGTGTGAAGTCACAGAATGGAGGTGTGTGAAGTCATAGAATGGAAGTGTGTGAAGTCATAGAATGGAGGTGTTTGAAGTCAGAATCGAGGTGTGTGAAGTCACAGAATGGAGGTGTGTGAACCCAGAATGGAGGTGTGTGAAGTCACAGAATGGAGGTTTGTGAAGTCATAGAATGAATGTGTGTGAAGTCATAGAATGGATGTTGCTGAAGTAAGAATGAAGCTATGTGAAGTCATAGAATGGAGGTGTGTGAAGTCATAGAATGGATGTTGCTGAAGTAAGAATGAAGCTGTGTGAAGTCATAGAATGGAGGTGTCTGAAGTCATAGAATGGATGTTGCTGAAGTAAGAATGAAGGTGTGTGAACTCATAGAATGGAGGTGAGTGAACTCATAGAATGGAGGTGTGTGAATTCATGGAACGGATGTGTGTGAATTCAAAGAATGGAGGTGTATGATGTCAAACAATGGAACTGTGTGAAGTCCTAGAATGGAAGTTTGTGAAGTCTTAGAATGGAGGTGTGTGAAGTCATAGAATGGAGGTGTGTGAAGTCACAGGACAGAGGTGTCTGAATTCACAGAATGGAGCTGTGTAAAGTCACAGAGTGGAGGTGTGTGAAGGCACAGAATGGAGGGGTGTGAAGTCAGAATATAGGTGTACGAAGTCATAGAATGGAGGTGTGTGAAGTCAGAATGGAGATGTGTGAAGTCATAGAATGGTGGTTTTTGAAGTCATAGAATGGAGGTGTGTGAAGTCATAGAATGGACGTGTGTGAAGTCACAATATGGAGGTGTGTGAAATCATAGAATGGAATTTTGTGAATTCACAGAATGGAGCTGTGTGAAGTCAGAATGGAGGAGTGTGAAGTCATAGAATGGAGGTGTGTGAAGTCAGAATGGAGGTGTGTGAACTCATAGAATGGACGTGTGTGAAGTCACAATGGAGGTGTGTGAAGACATAGAATGGAGGTGTGTGAAGTCACAGAATGGAGGTGTGTGAAGTCATAGAATGGAGGTGTGTGGAGTCAAAGAAAAGAGGTGTGTGAAGTCATAGAATGGATGTTTCTGAAGTAAGAATGAAGGTGTGTGAAGTCATAGAATGGAGGTGTGTGAAGTCAAAATGGAGGTGTGTGAACTCAAAGAATGGAGGTGTGTGAAGTCACAGAATGGAGATGTGTGAAGTCAGAATGGAGGTGTGAAGTCATAGAATGGGGGTGGGTGAAGTCATGGAAAGGAGGTGTGGGAAGTCATAGAATGGAGAAGTGTGAAGTCATAGAGTGGAGGTGAGTGAAGTCACATATTCAAACTCTGTGAAGTCATAGAATGGAGGTTTGTGAAGTCAGAATGGAGGTGTGTGAACTCACAGAATGGAGGTGTGTGAAGTCACAATGGAGGTGTGTGAAGTCACAGAATGAAGGTTTGTGAAGTCACAATGGAGGTGTGTGAAGTCAAAGAATGGATGTGTGTGAAGTCATAGACTGGAGGTGTATGAAGTCATGGAATGGAGGTTTGTGAAGTCAAACATTGGAAGCGTGTGAAGTTACAGAATGGAGGTGTGTGAAGTCATAGAATGGAGGTGTGTGAAATCAGAGAATGGAGGTGTGTGAAGTCAGAATGCAGGTGTGTGAAGTCATAGAATGGAGGTGTGTGAAGTCAGAGAATGAAGGTGTGTGAAGTCATAGATTGGAAGCGTGTGAAGTCATAGAATGGAGGTGTGTGAAGTCATAGATTGAAGGTGTGGGGAAGTCATAGTATGGAGGTGTGTGAAGTCACAGAATGAAGGTGTGTGAAGTCACAGAAAGGAATTGTGTGAAGTCACAGTGGAGGTGTGTGAAGTCATAGTATGGAGGTGTGTGAAATCAAAGAATGGAGGTTTGTGAAGTCATAGAATGGATTGTGTGTGAAATCACAGAATGGAGGTGTGTGAAGTCACAGAATGGAGGTGTGTAAAGTCACAGAGTGGAGGTGTGTGAAGTCACAGAATGGAGGTGTGTGAAGTCATAGAATGGAGGTTTGTGAAGTCACAGAATGCAGGTGTGTGAAGTCAGAATAGAGGTGTGCGAAGTCATAGAATGGAGGTGTGTGAAGTCAGAATGGAGCATGTGAAGTCATAGAATGGGTTTGTGTGAAGTCAGAATGGAGGTGTGTGAACTCATAGAATGGAGGTGTATGAAGTCACAATGAAGGTGTGTGAAGTCACAGAATGGATGTGTGTGAACTCAGAAAGGAGGTGTGTGAAGTCATAGAATGGAGGTCTGTGAAGTCATAGAATGGAGGTGTGTGAAATCATAGAATGGAGGAGTGTGAAGTCACAGATATGAGGTGTGTGAAGACAGAATGGAGGTGTGTGAAGACAGAATGGAGGTGTGTGAAGTCAGATAATGGAGGTGTGTGAAGTCACAATGCAGGTGTGTGAACTCATAGAATGGAGGTGTGTGAAGTAACAATGTAGGTTTCTGAAGTCATAGAATTGAGGTGTGTGAAGTCATAGAATGGAGGTGTGTGAAGTCATAGAATGGAAGTGTGTGAAGTCATAGAATGGAGGTTTGTGAAGTAAGAATGGAGGTGTGTGAAGTCACCGAATGGAGTGGTGTGAGCTCAGAATGGAGGTGTGTGAAGTCAGAGAATGGATTTGTTTGAAGTCATAGAATGGAGGTGTGTGAAGTCACAGAATGGCGGTATCTGAAGTCAGAATCGAGGTGTGAAGTCAGAGAATAGAGGTGGGTGAAGTCATATAAAGGAGGTGTGGGAAGTCATAGAATGGAGCAGTGTGAAGTCATACAATGGAGGTGAGTGAAGTCAGAAATTCGAGGTCAGTGAAGTCATAGAAGGGAGGTGTGTGAAGTCAGAATGGAGGTGTGTGAAGTCATAGAATGGAGGTGTGTGAACTCATAGAATGGAGGTGTGTGAAGTTAGAATGGAGGTGTGTGAACTCATAGAATGGAGGTGTGTGAAGTCATAATGGAGGTGTGTGAAGACATAGAATGGAGGTGTGTGACGTCACAGAATGGAGATGTGTGAAGTCATAGAATGGAGCTGTGTGAAGTCAGTTTGGAGGTGTGTGAAGTCACAGAATGGAGGTGTATCAACTCAGAAATGAGGTATGTGAAGTCATAGAATGGAGGTGTGTGAAGTCACAGAATTGAGGTTTGTGAAGTCAGAATGGAGGTGTGTGAATTCAGAATGGAGGTGTGTGAAGTCAGAGAATGGAGGTGTGTGAAGTCACAATGCAGGTGTGTGAACTGATAGAACGTAGATGTGTGAAGTCACAATGTAGGTGTTTGAAGTCATAGAATGGAGGTTTGTGAAATCATAGAATGGAGGTGTGTTAAGTCACAAAATGGAGGTGTGTGAAGTCATATAATGGAGGTGTGTGAACTCAGAATGTAGGTGTTTGAACTCAGAATGGAGGTGTGTGAAATGGTAGAATGGAGGTGTGTGAAGTCAGAGAATCAAGGTGTGTGAAGTCACAGAACGGAGGTGTGTGAAGTCACAGAATGGAGTTGTGTGAACTCACAATGGAGGTGAGTGAATTCACAGAATGGAGGTGTATGAAGTCATAGAATGGAAATGTGTGAAGTCATAGAATGTAGGTGTGTGATGTCAGAAAGGAGGTGTGTGAAGTCACAGAATGGAGGTTTGTGACATCATAAATGTTGATGTGTGAAGTCATAGAATGGAGGTTTGAATTCATAGAATGGAGGTGTGAAGTCACAGAATGGAGGTGTGTGAAGTCACAGAAGGCAGGTGTGTGAAGTCACAGAATAGAGTTGTGTGAAGTCACAATGGAGGTGTGTAAATTCATAGAATGGAGGTGTGTGAAGGCAAACAATGGAAGTGTGTGAAGTCATAGAATGGAAGCGTGTGAAGTCAAAATGGAGGTGTGTGAAGTCAGAGAATGGAGGTGCGTGAAGTCAAAGAATGGACATGTGTGAAGTCAAAATTGTGGTGTGTGAAATCACAAATGCAGGTGTGTGAAGTCACAGAATGGAGGTTTGTGAAGTCACAATGGAGGTGTGTGAAGTCAAAGAATGGATGTGTGTGAAGTCATAGACTGGAGGTGTATGAAGTCATGGAATGGCGGTTTGTGAAGTCAAACATTGGAAGCGTGTGAAGTTACAGAATGGTGGTGTGTGAAGTCATAGAATGGAGGTGTGTGAAATCAGAGAATGGAGGTGTGTGAAGTCAGAATGCAGGTGTGTGAAGTCATAGAATGGAGGTGTGTGAAGTCATAGAATGAAGGTGTGTGAAGTCATAGATTGGAAGCGTGTGAAGTCATGGAATGGAGGTGTGTGAAGTCATAGATTGAAGGTGTGGGGAAGTCATAGTATGGAGGTATGTGAAGTCACAGAATGGAGGTGTGTGAAGTCACAGAAAGGAGTTGTGTGAAGTCACAATGGAGGTGTGTGAAGTCATAATATGGAGGTGTGTGAAATCAAAGAATGGAGGTTTGTGAAGTCATAGAATGGATTGTGTGTGAAATCACAGAATGGAGGTGTGTGAAGTCACAGAATGGAGGTGTGTGAAGTCAGAATGGAGGTGTGTGAAGTCAGATAATGGAGGTGTGTGAAGTCACAATGCAGGTGTGTGAACTCATAGAATGGAGGTGTGTGAAGTAACAATGTAGGTTTCTGAAGTCATAGAATTGAGGTGTGTGAAGTCATAGAATGGAGGTGTGTGAAGTCATAGAATGGAAGTGTGTGAAGTCATAGAATTGAGGTTTGTGAAGTAAGAATGGAGGTGTGTGAAGTCACCCAATGGAGTTGTGTGAGCTCAGAATGGAGGTGTGTGAAGTCAGAGAATGGATTTGTTTGAAGTCATAGAATGGAGGTGTGTGAAGTCACAGAATGGCGGTATCTGAAGTCAGAATCGATGTGTGAAGTCATAGAATAGAGGTGGGTAATGTCATAGAAAGGAGGTGTGGGAAGTCATAGAATGGAGCAGTGTGAAGTCATAGAATGGAGGTGAGTGAAGTCAGAGATTCGAGGTCTGTGAAGTCATAGAATGGAGGTGTGTGAAGTCAGAATGGAGGTGTGTGAAGTCATAGAATGGAGGTGTGTGAACTCATAGAATGGAGGTGTGTGAAGTCACAATGGAGGTGTGTGAAGACATAGAATGGAGGTGTGGGAAGTCACAGAATGGAGGTGTGTGAAGTCATAGAATGGAGGTGTGTGAAGTCATAGAATGGATGTTTGTGAAGTACGAATGAAGGTTTGTGAAGTCATAGAATGGAAGTGTGTGAAGTCACAGAATGGAGGTGTGTGAAGACATAGAATGGAGCTGTGTGAATTCAGAATGGAGGTGTGTGAAGTCATCGAATGGAGGTGTGTGCAGTCATAGAATGGATGTTTCTGAAGTAGGAATTATGGTCTGTGAAGTCATAGAATGGAGGTGTGTGAAGTCAAAATGGAGGTGTGTGACCTCAAAGAATGGAGCTGTGTGAAGTCATAGAATGGAGGTGTGTGACGTCACAAGGGAAGTGTGTGAAGTCACAAAATGGAGATGTGTGAAGTCATACATTGGTGTGTGAAGTCAGAATGGAGGTGTGTGAAGTCACAGAATTGAGGTGTGTGAACTCAGAATGGACTTGTGTGACGTCATAGATGGAGGTGTGTGAAGTCATAGTATGGAGGTGTGTGAAATCATAGAATGGAGTTTTGTGAATTCACAGAATGGAGGAGTGTGAAGTTAGAATGGCGGAGTGTGAAGTCACAGAATGGAGGTGTGTGAAGTCAGAATGGAGGTGTGTGAAGTCAGATAATGGAGGTGTGTGAAGTCACAATGCAGGTGTGTGAACTCATAGAATGGAGGTGTGTGAAGTAACAATGTAGGTTTCTGAAGTCATAGAATTGAGGTGTGTGAAGTCATAGAATGGAGGTGTGTGAAGTCATAGAATGGAAGTGTGTGAAGTCATAGAATTGAGGTTTGTGAAGTAAGAATGGAGGTGTGTGAAGTCACCGAATGGAGTTGTGTGAGCTCAGAATGGAGGTGTGTGAAGTCAGAGAATAGATTTGTTTGAAGTCATAGAATGGAGGTGTGTGAAGTCACAGAATGGCGGTATCTGAAGTCAGAATCGATGTGTGAAGTCATAGAATAGAGGTGGGTGATGTCATAGAAAGGAGGTGTGGGAAGTCATAGAATGGAGCAGTGTGAAGTCATAGAATGGAGGTGAGTGAAGTCAGAGATTCGAGGTCTGTGAAGTCATAGAAAGGAGGTGTGTGAAGTCAGAATGGAGGTGTGTGAAGTCATAGAATGGAAGTGTGTGAACTCATAGAATGGAGGTGTGTGACGTCACAAGGGAAGTGTGTGAAGTCACAAAATGGAGATGTGTGAAGTCATACATTGGTGTGTGAAGTCAGAATGGAGGTGTGTGAAGTCACAGAATTGAGGTGTGTGAACTCAGAATGGACTTGTGTGAAGTCATAGATGGAGGTGTGTGAAGTCATAGTATGGAGGTGTGTGAAATCATAGAATGGAGTTTCGTGAATTCACAGAATGGAGGAGTGTGAAGTCAGAATGGAGGAGTGTGAAGTCATAGAATGGAGGTGTGTGAAGTTAGAATGGAGGTGTGTGAACTCATAGAATGGAGGTGTGTGAAGTCACAATGGAGGTGTGTGAAGACATAGAATGGAGGTGTGGGAAGTCACAGAATGGAGGTGTGTGAAGTCATAGAATGGAGGTGTGTGAAGTCATAGAATGGATGTTTGTGAAGTACGAATGAAGGTGTGTGAAGTCATAGAATGGAAGTGTGTGAAGTCACAGAATGGAGGTGTGTGAAGACATAGAATGGAGCTGTGTGAATTCAGAATGGAGGTGTGTGAAGTCATCGAATGGAGGTGTGTGCAGTCATAGAATGGATGTTTCTGAAGTAGGAATTATGGTCTGTGAAGTCATAGAATGGAGGTGTGTGAAGTCAAAATGGAGGTGTGTGAACTCAAAGAATGGAGCTGTGTGAAGTCATAGAATGGAGGTGTGTGACGTCACAAGGGAAGTGTGTGAAGTCACAAAATGGAGATGTGTGAAGTCATATATTGGTGTGTGAAGTCAGAATGGAGGTGTGTGAAGTCACAGAATTGAGGTGTGTGAACTCAGAATGGACTTGTGTGACGTCATAGATGGAGGTGTGTGAAGTCATAGTATGGAGGTGTGTGAAATCATAGAATGGAGTTTTGTGAATTCACAGAATGGAGGAGTGTGAAGTTAGAATGACGGAGTGTGAAGTCATAGAATGGAGGTGTGTGAAGTTAGAATGGAGGTGTGTGAACTCATAGAATGGAGGTGTGTGAAGTCACAATGGAGGTGCGTGAAGACATAGAATGGAGGTTTGTGAAGTCACAGAATGGAGGTGTGTGAAGTCATAGAATGGAGGTGTGTGAAGTCATAGAATGGATGTTTGTGAAGTACGAATGAAGGTGTGTGAAGTCAGAGGATGGAAGTGTGTGAAGTCACAGAATGGAGGTGTGTGAAGACATAGAATGGAGCTGTGTGAATTCAGAATGGAGGTGTGTGAAGTCATCGAATGGAGGTGTGTGCAGTCATAGAATGGATGTTTCTGAAGTAGGAATGAAGGTGTGTGAAGTCATAGAATGGAGGTGTGTGAAGTCACAGAATGGAGGTGTGTGAAGTCAAAATTGTGGTGTGTGAATTCACAAATGGAGGTGTGTGAAGTCAGAAGGCAGCTGAGTGAAGTCATAGAATGGAGGTGGGTGGAGGCAGAATGGAAGTGTGTGAACTCGTAGAAAGGAGGTGTGTGAAGTCAAAATGGAGGTGTGTTAAGTCATAGAATGGAGGTGTTTGAAGTCATAGAATGGAAGTGTGTGAAGTCATAGAATGTAGGTGTGTGATGTCAGAATGGAGGTGTGTGAAGTCACAGAATGGAGGTGTGTGACGTCATAAATATTGGTGTGTGAAGTCATAGAATGGAGGTGTGAAGTCATAGAATGGAGGTGTGAAGTCACCGAATGGAGGTGTTTGAAGTCACAGAAGGCAGGTGTGTGAAGTCACAGAATAGAGTTGTGTGAAGTCACAATGGAGGTGTGTGAATTCATAGAATGGAGGTGTGTGAAGGCAAACAATGGAAGTGTGTCAAGTCATAGTATGGAAGTGTGTGAAGTCAAAATGGAGGTATGTGAAGTCAGAGAATGGAGGTGTGTGAAGTCAAAGAATGGACGTGTGTGAAGTCAAAATTGTGGTGTGTGAAATCACAAATGCAGGTGTGTGAAGTCACAGAATGGAGGTTGGTGAAGTCACAATGGAGGTGTGTGAAGTCAAAGAATGGATGTGTGTGAAGTCATAGACTGGAGGTGTATGAAGTCATGGAATGGAGGTTTGTGAAGTCAAACATTGGAAGCGTGTGAAGTTACAGAATGGAGGTGTGTGAAGTCATAGAATGGAGGTGTGTGAAGTCAGAGAATGGAGGTGTGTGAAGTAAGAATGCAGGTGTGTGAAGTCATAGAATGGAGGTGTGTGAAGTCATAGATTGGAAGTGTGTGAAGTCATAGATTGGAAGTGTGTGAAGTCACAGAGGGAGGTGTGTGATGTCACAGAATGGAGTTCTGTGAAGTCACAGTGGAGGTGTGTGAAGTCATAGAATGGAGGTGTGTGAAGTCAATGAATGGAGGTGTATGAAGTCATAGAATGGAGGTGTGTGAAGTCACAGCATGGAGGTGTGTGAAGTCAGAATGGAGATGTGTGAAGTCATAGAATGGAGGTGTGTGAAGTCACAATGCAGGTGTGTGAACTCATAGAATGGAGTTGGGTGAAGTCACAATGCAGGTGTGTGAAGTCATAGAATGGAGTTGTGTGAACTCAGAAAGGAGGTGTGTGAAGTCACAGAATAGAGGTGTGTGAAGTCATACAATGGAGGTGTGTGAAATCACAGAATGGAGTTGTGTGAATTCATAGAATGGAGGTGTGTGAAGTCATAGAATGGAGGTGTGTGAAGTCACAGAATGGAGGTGTGTGAAGTAACAGAATGGAGGTGTGTGAAGTCACAGAATGGAAGTGGGTGAACTCACAATGGAGGTGTGTGAAGTCACAGAAGGGAGGTGTGTGAAGTCAGAAGGGAGGTGTGGGAAGTCACAGAATGGAGGTTTGTGAAGTCATAGAATGGAGGTGTGTGAGGTCATAGAATGGATGTTTCTGAAGTAAGAATGAAGGTGTGTGAAGTCATAGAATGGAGGTGTGTGAAGTCATAGAATGGAGGTGTGTGAAGTCAGAGAATGGAGGTGTGTGAAGTCAGAATGGAGGTGTGAAGTCATAGAATAGAGGTGAGTGAAGTCATAGAAAGGAGTTGTGGGAAGTCATAGAATAGAGGAGTGTGAAGTCATAGAATGGATGTGAGTGAAGTCACAGATCCGAGGTCTGTGAAGTCATAGTATGGAGTTGTGTGATGTCAGAATTGAGGAGTGTGTAGTCCTAGAATGGATGTGTGTGAACTCATAGAATGGAGGTGTGTGACTTCACAATGGAAGTGTGTGAAGTCACAGAATGGAGGTGTGTGAAGTCATGTATTGGAGGTGTGTGAAGTCAGAATGGAGGTGTGTGAAGTCACAGAATGGAGGTGTATAAACTCAGAAGGGAGGTGTTTGAAGTCATAGATGGAGGTGTGTGAAGTCACAGTATGGAGGTGTGTGAAATCATAGAATGGAATTTTGTGAATTCACAGAATGGAGCTGTGTGAAGTCAGAATGGAGGAGTGTGAAGTCATAGAATGGAGGTGTGTGAAGTCAGAATGGAGGTGTGTGAACTCATAGATTGGACGTGTGAAGACGTAGAATGGAGGTGTGTGAAGACACAGAATGGAGGTGTGTGAAGTCACAGAATGGAGGTGTGTGAAGTCATAGAATGGGGGTGTGTGAAGTCATGGAATGCAGGTGTGTGAAGTCATAGAATGGATGTTTCTGAAGTAAGAATGAAGGTGTGTGAAGTCATAGAATGGAGGTGTGTGAAGTCAAAATGGAGGTGTGTGAACTCATAGAATGGAGGTGTGTGAAGTCACAGAATGGAGGTGTGTGAAGTCAGAATGGAGGTGTGAAGTCATAGAATGGGGGTGGGTGAAGTCATGGAAAGGAGGTGTGGGAAGTCATAGAATGGAGAAGTGTGAAGTCATAGAGTGGAGGTGAGTGAAGTCACATATTCAAAGTCTGTGAAGTCATAGAATGGAGGTTTGTGAAGTCGGAATGGAGGTGTGTGAACTCATAGAATGGAGGTGTGTGAAGTCACAATGGAGGTGTGTGAAGTCATAGAATGGAGGTGTTTGAAGTTACAGAATGGAGGTGTGTGAAGTCATGGAATGGAGGTTTGCGAAGTCAGAATGGATGTGTGTGAAGTCACAGAATGGAGGTGTGTGAAGTCACAGAATGGAGGTGTGTGAAGTCACAGAATGGAGGTGTGTGAAGTCATAGAATGGAGGTGTGTGAAGTCATAGAATGGAGGTGTGTGAAGTCAGAGAATGGAGGTGTGTGAAGTCAGAATGGAGGTGTGAAGTCATAGAATAGAGGTGAGTGAAGTCATAGAAAGGAGTTGTGGGAAGTCATAGAATAGAGGAGTTTGAAGTCATAGAATGGATGTGAGTGAAGTCACAGATCCGAGGTCTGTGAAGTCATAGAATGGAGCAGTGTGATGTCAGAATTGAGGAGTGTGAAGTCCTAGAATGGATGTGTGTGAACTCATAGAATGGAGGTGTGTGACTTCACAATGGAAGTGTGTGAAGTCACAGAATTGAGGTGTGTGAAGTCATGTATTGGAGGTGTGTGAAGTCAGAATGGAGGTGTGTGAAGTCACAGAATGGAGGTGTATGAACTCAGAAGGGAGGTGTTTGAAGTCATAGATGGAGGTGTGTGAAGTCACAGTATGGAGGTGTGTGAAATCATAGAATGGAATTTTGTGAATTCACAGAATGGAGCTGTGTGAAGTCAGAATGGAGGAATGTGAAGTCATAGAATGGAGGTGTGTGAAGTCAGAATGGAGGTGTGTGAACTCATAGAATGGACGTGTGTAAAGTCACAATGGAGGTGTGTGAAGACATAGAATGGAGGTGTGTAAAGTCACAGAATGGTGGTGTGTGAAGTCATAGAATGGAGGTGTGTGAAGTCATAGAATGGAGGTGTGTGAACTCATAGAATGGATGTTTCTGAAGTAAGAATGAAGGTGTGTGAAGTCATAGAATGGAGGTGTGTGAAGTCAAAATGGAGGTGTGTGAACTCATAGAATGGAGGTGTGTGAAGTCACAGAATGGAGGTGTGTGAAGTCAGAATGGAGGTGTGAAGTCATAGAATGGGGGTGGGTGAAGTCATGGAAAGGAGGTGTGGGAAGTCATAGAATGGAGAAGTGTGAAGTTATAGAGTGGAGGTGAGTAAAGTCACATATTCAAAGTCTGTGAAGTCATAGAATGGAGGTTTGTGAAGTCAGAATGGAGGTGTGTGAACTCATAGAATGGAGGTGTGTGAAGTCACAATGGAGGTGTGTGAAGTCATAGAATGGAGGTGTTAGAAGTTACAGAATGGAGGTGTGTGAAGTCATAGATTGGAGGTGTGTGAAGTCAGAATGGAGGTGTGTGAAGTCACAGAATGGAGGTGTGTGAAGTCACAGAATGGAGGTGTGTGAAGTCAGGGAATGGAGGTGTGTGAAGTCACAGAATGGAGATGTGTGAACTCAGAATGAAGGTGTGTGAAGTCACAGAATGGAGGTGTGTGAAGTCCTAGAATGGAAGTGTGTGAAGTCATAGAATGGAGGTGTGTGAAGTAAGAATGGAGGTGTGTGAAGTCAGAGAGTGGAGGTGTTTGAAGTCATAGAATGGAGGTGTGTGAAGTCATAGAATGGAGGTGTGTGAAGTAAGAATGGAAGTGTGTGAAGTCACCGAATGGAATTGTGTGAACTCAGAATGGAGGAGTGTGAAGTCATAGAATGGAGGTGTGTGAAGTCAGAATGGAGGTGTGTGAACTCATAAAATGGACATGTGTGAAGTCACAATGGAGGTGTGTGAAGACATAGAATGGAGATGTGTGAAGTCACAGAATGGAGGTGTGTGAAGTCATAGAATGGAGGTGTGTGAAGTCATGGAGTGGAGGTGTGTTAATTCATAGAATGGATGTTTCTGAAGTAAGAATGAAGGTGTGTGAAGTCATAGAATGGAGGTGTGTGAAGTCAAAATGGAGGTGTGTGAACTCATAGAATGGAGGTGTGTGAAGTCACAGAATGGAGTTGTGTGAAGTCAGAATGCAGGTGTGAAGTCATAGAATGGGGGTGGGTGAAGTCATGGAAAGGAGGTGTGGGAAGTCATAGAATGGAGAAGTGTGAAGTCATAGAGTGGCGATGAGTGAAGTCACATATTCAAAGTCTGTGAAGTCATAGAATGGAGGTTTGTGAAGTCAGAATGGAGGTGTGTGAACTCATAGAATGGAGGTGTGTGAAGTCACAATGGCGGTGTGTGAAGTCATAGAATGGAGGTGTTAGAAGTTACAGAATGGAGGTGTGTGAAGTCATAGAATGGAGGTGTGTGAAGTCAGAATGGAGGTGTGTGAAGTCACAGAATGGAGGTGTGTGAAGTCACAGAATGGAGGTGTGTGAAGTCAGGGAATGGAGGTGTGTGAAGTCACAGAATGGAGGTGTGTGAACTCAGAATGA
Source organism: Megascapheus bottae (assembly GCA_024803745.1). Taxonomy (NCBI): domain Eukaryota; kingdom Metazoa; phylum Chordata; class Mammalia; order Rodentia; family Geomyidae; genus Megascapheus; species Megascapheus bottae. The sequence goes on along the minus strand of JANJXV010000052.1, from coordinate 2,966,060 downwards.
AGGTGTGTGAAGTAAGAATGGAGGTGTGTGAAGTCAGAGAGTGGAGGTGTTTGAAGTCATAGAATGGAGGTGTGTGAAGTCATAGAATGGAGGTGTGTGAAGTCACAGAATGGAGGTGTGTGAAGTCACGGAATGGAGGTGTGTGAAGTCAGAGGATGGAGGTGTGTGAACTCAGAATGGAGGTGTGAGAAGTCACAGAATGGAGGTGTGTGAAGTCATAGAATGGAAGTGTGTGAAGTCATAGAATGGAGGTTTGTGAAGTAAGAATGGAAGTGTGTGAAGTCACCGAATGGAGTTGTGTGAACTCAGAATGGAGGTGTGTGAATTCACAGAATGGAGGTTTGTGAAGTCATACAATGGAGTTGTGTGAGGTCATAGAATGGATGTTTCTGAAGTAAGAATGAAGGTGTGTGAAGTCACAGAATGGAGGTGTGTGAAGTCATAGAATGGAGGTGTGTGAAGTCCCAGAATGCAGGTATCTAAAGTCAGAATGGAGGTGTGAAGTCATAGAATAGAGGTGGGTAAAGTCATAGAAAGGAGGTGTGGTAAGTCATAGAATGGAGCAGTGTGAAGTCATAGAGTGGAGTTGAGTGAAGTCACAGATTCGAGGTCTGTGAAGTCATAGAATAGAGGTGTGTGAAGTCATACATTGGTGTGTGAAGTCAGAATGGAGGTGTGTGAAGTCACAGAATGGAGGTGTGTGAACTCAGATTGGAGGTGGGTGAAGTCATAGATGGAGGTGTGTGAAGTCATAGTATGGAGTTGCGTGAAATCATAGAATGGAGTTTTGGGAATTCACAGAATGGAGGAGTGTGAAGTCAGAATGGCGGAGCGTGAAGTCATAGAATGTAGATGTGTGAAGTCACAATGTAGGTGTGTGAAGTCATAGAATGGAGGTGTGTGAAGTCATAGAATGGAGGTGTGTGAAGTCACAAAATGGAGGTGTGTGAAGTCATATATTGGAGGTGTGTGAAGTCATAGAATCGAAGTGTGTGAAATCATAGAATGGAGGTGTGTGAAGTCAGAATGGAGATGTGTGAAGTCATAGAATGGAGGTGTGTGGAGTCACAATGCAGGTGTGTGAACTCATAGAATTGAGGTGGGTGAAGTCACAATGTAGGTGTGTGAAGTCATAGAATGGAGGTGTGTGAAGTCATAGATTGGAGGTGTGTGAAGTCATAGATTGGAGGTGTGTGAAGTCACAGAGGGAGGTGTGTGAAGTCACAGAATGGAGTTCTGTGAAGTCACAGTGGAGGTATGTGAAGTCATAGAATGGAGGTGTGTGAAGTCAAAGAATGGAGGTGTATGAAGTCATAGAATGGAGGTGTGTGAAGTCACAGCATGGAGGTGTGTGAAATCAGAATGGAGATGTGTGAAGTCATAGAATGGAGGTGTGTGAAGTCACAATGCAGGTGTGTGAACTCATAGAATGGAGGTGGGTGAAGTCACAATGCAGGTGTGTGAAGTCATAGAATGGAGTTGTTTGAACTCAGAAAGGAGGTGTGTGAAGTCACAGAATAGAGGTGTGTGAAGTCATACAATGGAGGTGTGTGAAGTCACAGAATGGAGGTGTGTGAATTCATAGAATGGAGGTGTGTGAAGTCATAGAATGGAGGTGTGTGAAGTCACAGAATGGAGGTTTGTGAAGTAACAGAATGGAGGTGTGTGAAGTCACAGAATGGAAGTGGGTGAACTCACAATGGAGGTGTGTGAAGTCACAGAATGGAGATGTGTGAACTCAGAATGGAGGTGTGGGAAGTCACAGAATGGAGGTTTGTGAAGTCATAGAATGGAGGTGTGTGAGGTCATAGAATGGATGTTTCTGAAGTAAGAATGAAGGTGTGTGAAGTCATAGAATGGAGGTGTGTGAAGTCATAGAATGGAGGTGTGTGAAGTCAGAGAATGGAGGTGTGTGAAGTCAGAATGGAGGTGTGAAGTCATAGAATAGAGGTGGGTGAATCATAGAAAGGAGTTGTGGGAATTCATAGAATAGAGGAGTGTGAAGTCATAGAATGGATGTGAGTGAAGTCACAGATCCGAGGTCTGTAAAGCCATAGAATGGAGCTGTGTGATGTCAGAATTGAGGAGTGTGAAGTCCTAGAATGGATGTGTGTGAACTCATAGAATGGAGGTGTGTGACTTCACAATGGAAGTGTGTGAAGTCACAGAATGGAGGTGTGTGAAGTCATATATTGGAGGTGTGTGAAGTCAGAATGGAGGTGTGTGAAGTCACAAATGGAGGTGTGTGAACTCAGAATGGAGGTGTTTGAAGTCATAGATTGAGGTGTGTGAATTCACAGAATGGAGCTGTGTGAAGTCAGAATGGAGGAGTGTGAAGTCATAGAATGGAGGTTTGTGAAGTCAGAATGGAGGTGTGTGAACTCATAGAATGGACGTGTGTGAAGTCACAATGGAGGTGTGTGAAGACATAGAATGGAGGTGTGTGAAGTCACAGAATGGAGGTGTGTGAAGTCATAGAATGGAGGTGTGTGAAGTCATGGAATGGAGGTGTGTGAAGTCATAGAATGGATGTTTCTGAAGTAAGAATGAAGGTGTGTGAAGTCATAGAATGGAGGTGTGTGAAGTCAAAATGGAGGTGTGTGAACTCATAGAATGGAGGTGTGTGAAGTCACAGAATGGAGGTGTGTGAAGTCAGAATGGAGGTGTGAAGTCATAGAATGGGGGTGGGTGAAATCATGGAAAGGAGGTGTGGGAAGTCATAGAATGGAGAAGTGTGAAGTCATAGAGTGGAGGTGAGTGAAGTCACATATTCAAAGTCTGTGAAGTCATAGAATGGAGGTTTGTGAAGTCAGAATGGAGGTGTGTGAACTCATAGAATGGAGGTGTGTGAAGTCACAATGGAGGTGTGTGAAGTCATAGAATGGAGGTGTTTGAACTCAGAATGGAGGTGTGTGAATTCACAGAATGGAGGTTTGTGAAGTCATACAATGGAGTTGTGTGAGGTCATAGAATGGATGTTTCTGAAGTAAGAATGAAGGTGTGTGAAGTCACAGAATGGAGGTGTGTGAAGTCATAGAATGGAGGTGTGTGAAGTCACAGAATGCAGGTATCTAAAGTCAGAATGGAGGTGTGAAGTCATAGAATAGAGGTGGGTGAAGTCATAGAAAGGAGGTGTGGGAAGTCATAGAATGGAGCAGTGTGAAGTCATAGAGTGGAGGTGAGTGAAGTCACAGATTCGAGGTCTGTGAAGTCATAGAATAGAGGTGTGTGAAGTCATACATTGGTGTGTGAAGTCAGAATGGAGGTGTGTGAAGTCACAGAATGGAGGTGTGTGAACTCAGATTGGAGGTGTGTGAAGTAATAGATGGAGGTGTGTGAAGTCATAGTATGGAGTTGCGTGAAATCATAGAATGGAGTTTTGGGAATTCACAGAATGGAGGAGTGTGAAGTCAGAATGGCGGAGTGTGAAGTCATAGAATGTAGATGTGTGAAGTCACAATGTAGGTGTGTGAAGTCATAGAATGGAGGTGTGTGAAGTCATAGAATGGAGGTGTGTGAAGTCACAAAATGGAGGTGTGTGAAGTCATATAATGGAGGTGTGTGAACTCAGAATGTAGGTGTTTGAACTCAGAATGGAGGTGTGTGAAATTGTAGAATGGAGGTGTGTGAAGTCAGAGAATCAAGGTGTGTGAAGTCACAGAATGGATGTGTGTGAAGTCACAGAATGGAGGAGTGTGAACTCACAATGGAGGTGAGTGAAGTCACAGAATGGAGGTGTGTGAAGTCATAGAATGGAAATGTGTGAAGTCATAGAATGTAGGTGTGTGATGTCAGAAAGGAGGTGTGTGAAGTCACAGAATGGAGGTGTGTGACGTCATAAATGTTGATGTGTGAAGTCATAGAATGGAGGTTTGAATTCATAGAATGGAGGTGTGAAGTCACAGAATGGAGGTGTGTGAAGTCACAGAAGGCAGGTGTGTGAAGTCACAGGATAGAGTTGTGTGAAGTCACAATGGAGGTGTGTAAATTCATAGAATGGAGGTGTGTGAAGTCAAACAATGGAAGTGTGTGAAGTTATAGAATGGAAGTGTGTGAAGTCAAAATGGAGGTGTGTGAAGTCAGAGAATGGAGCTGTGTGAAGTCAAAGAATGGACGTGTGTGAAGTCAAAATTGTGATGTGTGAAATCACAAATGCAGGTGTGTGAAGTCACAGAATAGAGGTGTGTGAAGTCACAGTGGAGGTGTATGAAGTCAAAGAATGGATGTGTGTGAAGTCATACAATGGAGGTGTATGAAGTCATGGAATGGAGGTTTGTGAAGTCAAACATTAGAAGTGTGTGAAGTTACAGAATGGAGGTGTGTGAAGTCATAGAATGGAGGTGTGTGAAGTCAGAGAATGGAGGTGTGTGAAGTCAGAATGCAGGTGTGTGAAGTCACAGAATGGAGGTGTGTGAAGTCATAGATTGGCAGTGTGTGAAGTCATAGATTGGAGGTGTGTGAAGTCACAGAGTGAGGTGTGTGAAGTCACAGAATGGAGTTCTGTGAAGTCACAGTGGAGGTATGTGAAGTCATAGAATGGAGGTGTGTGAAGTCAAAGAATGGAGGTGTGTGAAGTCATAGAATGGAGGTTTGTGAAGTCACAACATTGAGGTGTGTGAAATCAGAATGGAGATGAGTGAAGTCATAGAATGGAGGTGTGTGAAGTCACAATGCAGGTGTGTGAACTCATAGAATGGAGTTGGGTGAAGTCACAATGCAGGTGTGTGAAGTCATAGAATGGAGTTGTGTGAACTCAGAAAGGATGTGTGTGAAGTCACAGAATAGAGGTGTGTGAAGTCATACAATGGAGGTGTGTGAAGTCACAGAATGGAGGTGTGTGAATTCATAAAATGGAGGTGTGTGAAGTCATAGAATGGAGGTGTGTGAAGTCACAGAATGGAGGTTTGTGAAGTAACAGAATGGAGGTGTGTGAAGTCACAGAATGGAAGTGCGTGAACTCACAATGGAGGTGTGTGAAGTCACAGAATGGAGATGTGTGAACTCAGAATGGAGGTGTGGGAAGTCACAGAATGGAGGTTTGTGAAGTCATAAATGGAGGTGTGTGAGGTCATAGAATGGAAGTTTCTGAAGTAAGAATGAAGGTGTGTGAAGTCGTAGAATGGAGGTGTGTGAAGTCATAGAATGGAGGTGTGTGAAGTCAGAGAATGGAGGTGTGTGAAGTCAGAATGGAGGTGTGAAGTCATAGAATAGAGGTGGGTGAATCATAGAAAGGAGTTGTGGGAAGTCATAGAATAGAGGAATGTGAAGTCATAGAATGGATGTGAGTGAAGTCACAGATCTGAGGTCTGTGAATCCATAGAATGGAGCTGTGTGATGTCAGAATTGAGGAGTGTGAAGTCCTAGAATGGATGTGTGTGAACTCATAGAATGTAGGTGTGTGACTTCACAATGGAAGTGTGTGAAGTCACAGAATGGAGGTGTGTGAAGTCATATATTGGAGGTGTGTGAAGTCAGAATGGAGGTGTGTGAAGTCACAATTGGAGGTGTGTGAACTCAGAATGGAGGTGTTTGAAGTCATAGATGGAGGTGTGCGAAGTCACAGTATGGAGGTGTGTGAAGTCAGAATGGAGGTGTGTGAACTCATAGAATTGACATGTGTGAAGTCACAATGGAGGTGTGTGAAGACATAGAATGGAGATGTGTGAAGTCACAGAATGGAGGTGTGTGAAGTCATAGAATGGAGGTGTGTGAAGTCATGGAATGGAGGTGTATTAAGTCATAGAATGGATGTTTCTGAAGTAAGAATGAAGGTGTGTGAAGTCATAGAATGGAGGTGTGTGAAGTCAAAATGGAGGTGTGTGAACTCATAGAATGGAGGTGTGTGAAGTCACAGAATGGAGGTGTGTGAAGTCAGAATGGAGGTGTGAAGTCATAGAATGGGGGTGGGTGAAGTCATGGAAAGGAGGTGTGGGAAGTCATAGAATGGAGAAGTGTGAACTCATAGAGTGGAGATGAGTGAAGTCACATATTCAAAGTCTGTGAAGTCATAGAATGGAGGTTTGTGAAGTCAGAATGGAGGTGTGTGAACTCATAGAATGGAGGTGTGTGAAGTCACAATGGAGATGTGTGAAGTCATAGAATGGAGGTGTTTGAAGTTACAGAATGGAGGTGTGTGAAGTCATAGAATGGAGGTGTGTGAAGTCAAAATGGAGGTGTGTGAACTCATAGAATGGAGGTGTGTGAAGTCAGAATGGAGGTGTGTGAAGTCACAGAATGGAGGTGTGTGAAGTCAGAATGGAGGTGTGTGAAGTCACAGAATGGAGGTGTGTGAAGTCACAGAATGGAGGTGTGTGAAGTCAGGGAATGGAGGTGTGTGAAGTCACAGAATGGAGGTGTGTGAACTCAGAATGAAGGTGTGTGAAGTCACAGAATGGAGGTGTGTGAAGTCCTAGAATGGAAGTGTGTGAAGTCATAGAATGGAGGTGTGTGAAGTAAGAATGGAGGTGTGTGAAGTCAGAGAGTGGAGGAGTTTGAAGTCACAGAATGGAGGTGTGTGAAGTCACGGAATGGAGGTGTGTGAAGTCAGAGAATGGAGGTGTCTGAACTCAGAATGGAGGTGTGAGAAGTCACAGAATGGAGGTGTGTGAAGTCATAGAATGGAAGTGTGTGAAGTCATAGAATGGAGGTTTGTGAAGTAAGAATGGAAGTGTGTGAAGTCACCGAATGGAGTTGTGTGAACTCAGAATGGAGGTGTGTGAATTCACAGAATGGAGGTTTGTGAAGTCATACAATGGAGTTGTGTGAGGTCATAGAATGGATGTTTCTGAAGTAAGAATGAAGGTGTGTGAAGTCACAGAATGGAGGTGTGTGAAGTCATAGAATGGAGGTGTGTGAAGTCACAGAATGCAGGTATCTAAAGTCAGAATGGAGGTGTGAAATCATAGAATAGAGGTGGGTGAAGTCATAGAAAGGAGGTGTGGGAAGTCATAGAATGGAGCAGTGTGAAGTCATAGAGTGGAGGTGAGTGAAGTCACAGATTCGAGGTCTGTGAAGTCGTAGAATAGAGGTGTGTGAAGTCATACATTGGTGTGTGAAGTCAGAATGGAGGTGTGTGAAGTCACAGAATGGAGGTGTGTGAACTCAGATTAGAGGTGGGTGAAGTCATAGATGGAGGTGTGTGAAGTCATAGTATGGAGTTGCGTGAAATCATAGAATGGAGTTTTGGGAATTCACAGAATGGAGGAGTGTGAAGTCAGAATGGCGGAGTGTGAAGTCATAGAATGTAGATGTGTGAAGTCACAATGTAGGTGTGTAAATTCATAGAATGGAGGTGTGTGAAGTCAAACAATGAAAGTTTGTGAAGTTATAGAATGGAAGTGTGTGAAGTCAAAATGGAGGTGTGTGAAGTCAGAGAATGGAGCTGTGTGAAGTCAAAGAATGGACGTGTGTGAAGTCAAAATTATGATGTGTGAAATCACAAATGCAGGTGTGTGAAGTCACAAAATAGAGGTGTGTGAAGTCACAATGGAGGTGTATGAAGTCAAAGAATGGATGTGTGTGAAGTCATAGAATGGAGGTGTATGAAGTCATGGAATGGAGGTTTGTGAAGTCAAACATTAGAAGCGTGTGAAGTTACAGAATGGAGGTGTGTGAAGTCATAGAATGGAGGTGTGTGAAATCAGAGAATGGAGGTGTGTGAAGTCAGAATGCAGGTGCGTGAAGTCATAGAATGGAGGTGTGTGAAGACATAGAATGGAGGTGTGTGAAGTCATAGATTAGAAGCGTGTGAAGTCATAGAATGGAGGTGTGTGAAGTCATAGATTGAAGGTGTGGGGAAGTCATAGTATGGAGGTGTGTGAAGTCATAGACTGGAGGTGTGTGAACTCAGATTGGAGGTGTGTGAAATCACAGAAAGCAGGTGTGTCAACTCAGAAAGGAGGTGTGTGAAGTCATAGAATGGAGGTGTGTGAAGTCATAGAATCGAAGTGTGTGAAATCATAGAATGGAGGTGTGTGAAGTCAGAATGGAGATGTGTGAAGTCATAGAATGGAGGTGTGTGGAGTCACAATGCAGGTGTGTGAACTCATAGAATTGAGGTGGGTGAAGTCACAATGTAGGTGTGTGAAGTCATAGAATGGAGGTGTGTGAAGTCATACAATGGAGGTGTGTGACGTCATAGATTGGAGGTGTGTGAAGTCACAGAGGGAGGTGTGTGAAGTCACAGAATGGAGTTCTGTGAAGTCACAGTGGAGGTATGTGAAGTCATAGAATGGAGGTGTGTGAAGTCAAAGAATGGAGGTGTGTGAAGTCATAGAATGGAGGTGTGTGAAGTCACAGCATGGAGGTGTGTGAAATCAGAATGGAGATGTGTGAAGTCATAGAATGGAGGTGGGTGAAGTCACAATGCATTTGTGTGAAGTCATAGAATGGAGTTGTGTGAACTCAGAAAGGAGGTGTGTGAAGTCACAGAATAGAGGTGTGTGAAGTCATACAATGGAGGTGTGTGAAGTCACAGAATGGAGGTGTGTGAATTCATAGAATGGAGGTGTGTGAAGTCATAGAATGGAGGTGTGTGAAGTCACAGAATGGAGGTTTGTGAAGTAACAGAATGGAGGTGTGTGAAGTCACAGAATGGAAGTGCGTGAACTCACAATGGAGGTGTGTGAAGTCACAGAATGGAGATGTGTGAACTCAGAATGGAGGTGTGGGAAGTCACAGAGGAGGTTTGTTAAGTCATAGAATGGAGGTGTGTGAGGTCATAGAATGGATGTTTCTGAAGTAAGAATGAAGGTGTGTGAAGTCATAGAATGGAGGTGTGTGAAGTCATAGAATGGAGGTGTGTGAAGTCAGAGAATGGAGGTGTGTGAAGTCAGAATGGAGGTGTGAAGTCATAGAATAGAGGTGGGTGAATCATAGAAAGGAGTTGTGGGAATTCATAGAATAGAGGAGTGTGAAGTCATAGAATGGATGTGAGTGAAGTCACAGATCCGAGGTCTGTGAAGCCATAGAATGGAGCTGTGTGATGTCAGAATTGAGGAGTGTGAAGTCCTAGAATGGATGTGTGTGAACTCATAGAATGGAGGTGTGTGACTTCACAATGGAAGTGTGTGAAGTCACAGAATGGAGGTGTGTGAAGTCATATATTGGAGGTGTGTGAAGTCAGAATGGAGGTGTGTGAAGTCACAAATGGAGGTGTGTGAACTCAGAATGGAGGTGTTTGAAGTCATAGATGGAGGTGTGTGAATTCACAGAATGGAGCTGTGTGAAGTCAGAATGGAGGAGTGTGAAGTCATAGAATGGAGGTGTGTGAAGTCAGAATGGAGGTGTGTGAACTCATAGAATGGACGTGTGTGAAGTCACAATGGAGATGTGTGAAGACATAGAATGGAGGTGTGTAAAGTCACAGAATGGAGGTGTGTGAAGTCATAGAATGGAGGTGTGTGAAGTCATGGAATGGAGGTGTGTGAAGTCATAGAATGGATGTTTCTGAAGTAAGAATGAAGGTGTGTGAAGTCATAGAATGGAGGGGTGTGAAGTCAAAATGGAGGTGTGTGAACTCATAGAATGGAGGTGTGTGAAGTCACAGAATGGAGGTGTGTGAATTCAGAATGGAGGTGTGAAGTCATAGAATGGTGGTGGGTGAAGTCATGGAAAGGAGATGTGGGAAGTCATAGAATGGAGAAGTGTGAAGTCATAGAGTGGAGGTGAGTGAAGTCACATATTCAAAGTCTGTGAAGTCATAGAATGGAGGTTTGTGAAGTCAGAATGGAGGTGTGTGAACTCATAGAATGGAGGTGTGTGAAGTCACAATGGAGGTGTGTGAAGTCATAGAATGGAGGTGTTTGAAGTTACAGAATGGAGGTGTGTGAAGTCATGGAATGGAGGTGTGCGAAGTCAGAATGGAGGTGTGTGAAGTCACAGAATGGAGGTGTGTGAAGTCACAGAATGGAGGTGTGTGAAGTCACAGAATGGAGGTGTGTGAAGTCATAGAATGGAGGTGTGTGAAGTCATAGAATGGAGGTGTGTGAAGTCAGAGAATGGAGGTGTGTGAAGTCAGAATGGAGGTGTGAAGTCATAGAATAGAGGTGAGTGAAGTCATAGAAAGGAGTTGTGGGAAGTCATAGAATAGAGGAGTTTGAAGTCATAGAATGGATGTGAGTGAAGTCACAGATCCGAGGTCTGTGAAGTCATAGAATGGAGCTGTGTGATGTCAGAATTGAGGAGTGTGAAGTCCTAGAATGGATGTGTGTGAACTCATAGAATGGAGGTTTGTGACTTCACAATGGAAGTGTGTGAAGTCACAGAATTGAGGTGTGTGAAGTCATGTATTGGAGGTGTGTGAAGTCAGAATGGAGGTGTGTGAAGTCACAGAATGGAGGTGTATGAACTCAGAAGGGAGGTGTTTGAAGTCATAGATGGAGGTGTGTGAAGTCACAGTATGGAGGTGTGTGAAATCATAGAATGGAATTTTGTGAATTCACAGAATGGAGCTGTGTGAAGTCAGAATGGAGGAATGTGAAGTCATAGAATGGAGGTGTGTGAAGTCAGAATGGAGGTGTGTGAACTCATAGAATGGACGTGTGTGAAGTCACAATGGAGGTGTGTGAAGACATAGAATGGAGGTGTGTGAAGTCATAGAATGGAGGTGTGTGAACTCATAGAATGGATGTTTCTGAAGTAAGAATGAAGGTGTGTGAAGTCATAGAATGGAGGTGTGTTAAGTCAAAATGGAGGTGTGTGAACTCATAGAATGGAGGTGTGTGAAGTCACAGAATGGAGGTGTGTGAAGTCATAGAATGGAGGTGTGTGAAGTCATAGAATGGAGGTGTGTGAACTCATAGAATGGATGTTTCTGAAGTAAGAATGAAGGTGTGTGAAGTCATAGAATGGAGGTGTGTGAAGTCAAAATGGAGGTGTGTGAACTCATAGAATGGAGGTGTGTGAAGTCACAGAATGGAGGTGTGTGAAGTCAGAATGGAGGTGTGAAGTCATAGAATGGGGGTGGGTGAAGTCATGGAAAGGAGGTGTGGAAAGTCATAGAATGGAGAAGTGTGAAGTCATTGAGTGGAGGTGAGTGAAGTCACATATTCAAAGTCTGTGAAGTCATAGAATGGAGGTTTGTGAAGTCAGAATGGAGGTGTGTGAACTCATAGAATGGAGGTGTGTGAAGTCACAATGGAGGTGTGTGAAGTCATAGAATGGAGGTGTTAGAAGTTACAGAATGGAGGTGTGTGAAGTCATAGATTGGAGGTGTGTGAAGTCAGAATGGAGGTGTGTGAAGTCACAGAATGGAGGTGTGTGAAGTCACAGAATGGAGGTGTGTGAAGTCAGGGAATGGAGGTGTGTGAAGTCACAGAATGGAGGTGTGTGAACTCAGAATGAAGGTGTGTGAAGTCACAGAATGGAGGTGTGTGAAGTCCTAGAATGGAAGTGTGTGAAGTCATAGAATGGAGGTGTGTGAAGTAAGAATGGAGGTGTGTGAAGTCAGAGAGTGGAGGTGTTTGAAGTCATAGAATGGAGGTGTGTGAAGTCATAGAATGGAGGTGTGTGAAGTCACAGAATGGCGGTGTGTGAAGTCACGGAATGGAGGTGTGTGAAGTCACAGAATGGAGGTGTATGAACTCAGAATGGAGGTGTGAGAAGTCACAGAATGGAGGTGTGTGAAGTCATAGACTGGAGGTGTGTGAGGTCACAGAATGGAAGTGTGTGAAGTGAAAATGGAGGTGTGTGAAGTCAGAGAATGGAGGTGTGTGAAGTCAATGAATGGACTTGTGTGAAGTCAAAATTGTGGTGTGTGAAGTCAAAGAATGGATGTGTGTGAAGTCACAGAATGGAGGTGTGTGAAGTCAAAATGGAGGTGTGTGAAGTCAAAGAATTGATGTGTTTGAAGTCATAGAATGGAGGTGTATGAAGTCATGGAATGGAGGTGTGTGAAGTCATACATTGGAAGTGTGTGAAGTTACAGAATGGAGGTGTGTGAAGTCATAGAATGGAATTGTGTGAAGTCAGAGAATGGAGGTGTGTGAAGTCAGAATGCAGGTGTGTGAAGTCATAGAATGGAGGTGTGTGAAGTCATAGATTGGAAGTGTGTGAAGTCATAGATTGGATTTGTGTGAAGTCACAGAAGGAGGTGTGTGAAGTCACAGAATGGAGTTCTGTGAAGTCAGAATGGAGGTGTGTGAAGTCACAGAATGGAGGTGTGTGAAATCAGAATGGAGGTGTGTGAATTCACAGAATGGAGGTGTGTGAAGGCATAGATGAAGCTGTGTGAAGTCAGATTGGAGGTGTGTGAAGTCACAGAATGGAGGTTTGTGAAGTCAGAATGGAGGTGTGTGAAGCCAGAATGGAGGTGGGTGAAGTCATAGAATGGAGGTGTGTGAATTCACAATGCATTTGTGTGAACTCATAGAATGGAGGTGTGTGAAGTCACAATGTAGGTGTGTGAAGTCACAGAATGGAGGTGTGTGAAGTCATAGAATGGAGGTGTGTGAAGTCACAGAATGGAGGTGTGTGAAGTCATATAATGGAGGTGTGTGAAGTCACAGAATGGAGGTGTGTGAAGTCAGAATGGAGTTGTGTGAAGTCATAGAATGGAGCTGTGTGAAGTCAGAATGGAGGTGTGTGAAGTCATAGAATGGAGGTGTGTGAAGTCAGAATGGATGTGTGTGAACTCATAGAATGGAGGTGTGTGAAGTCACAATGGAGGTGTGTGAAGTCATAGAATGGAGGTGTGTGAATTCACACAATGGAGGTGTGTGAAGACATAGAATGGAGCTGTGTGAAGTCAGATTGGAGGTGTGTGAAGTCACAGAATGGATGTGTGTGAACTCAGAATGGAGTTGTGTGAAGTCACAGAATGGAGGTGTGTGAAGTCATAGAATGGAGGTGTGTGAAGTCATAGAATGGATGTGTGTGAAGTCATAATGGAGGTGTGTGAAGTCACAGAATTGAGGTGTGTGAAGTCACAGAATGGAGGTGTGTGAAGTCATAGAATGGAGGTGTGTGAAGTCATAGAATGGAGGTGTGTGAAGTCGTAGAATGGATGTTTGTTAAGTAAGAATGAAGGTGTGTTAAGTCATAGAATGGAGGTGTGTGAAGGCACAGAATGGAGGTGTGTGAAGTCATAGAATGGAGCTGTGTGAACTCAGAATGTAGGTGTGTGAATTCACAGAATGGAGGTGTGTTACATCACAGAACGGAGGTGTTTGAACTCAGAATGGAGGTGTGGGAAGTCACAGAATGGAGGTGTGTGAAGTCATAGAATGGAGGTGTGTGAAATCATAGAATGGAGGTGTGTGAAGTCATTTTATGGAGCTGTGTGAAGTCAGAATGGAGGTGTGTGAAGTCACAGAATGGAGGTATTTGAACTCAGAATGGAGGTTGTGAAGTCACAGAATCTAGGTGTGTGAAGTCATAGAATGGAGGTGTGTGAAGTCATAGAATGGAGGTGTGTTAAGTCATAATGGAGGCCTGTGAAGTCACAGAATTGAGGTGTGTGAAGTCACAGAATGGAGGTGTGTGAAGTCACAGAATCTAGGTGTGTGAAGTCATAGAATGGAGGTGTGTGAAGTCATAGAATGGAGGTGTGTGAAGGCATAATTGAGGCGTGAGAAGTCACAGAACTGAGGTGTGTGAAGTCACATAATGGAGGTGTGTGAAGTCATAGCATGGGGGTGTGTGAAGTCAGAACGGAGGTGTGTGAACTCAGATTGGAGGTTTTGGGAACTCACAATGGAGGTGTGTGAATTTATACAATGGAGGTGTGTGAAGTCACAGAAAGGAGGGGTGTGAAGTCAAAGAATGGAGGTGTGTGAAGTCATAGAATGGAGGTGTGTGAAGTCAGAATGGAGGTGTGTGAAGTCATAGAATGGAGGTGTGTGAAGTCAGAATGGAGATCTGTGAACTCATAGAATGGAGGTGTGTGAAGTCACAATGGAGGTGTGTGAAGTCATAGAATGGAGGTGTGTGAAGTCACAGAATGGAGGTGTGTGAAGGCATAGATGAAGCTGTGTGAAGTCAGATTGGAGGAGTGTGAAGTCACAGAATGGAGGTGTGTGAACTCAGAATGGAGGTGTGTGAAGTCACAGAATGGAGGTGTGTGAAGTCATAGAATGGAGGTGTGTGAAGTCAAAGAATTGATGTGTTTGAAGTCATAGAATGGAGGTGTATGAAGTCATGGAATGGAGGTGTGTGAAGTCAAACATTGGAAGTGTGTGAAGTTACAGAATGGAGGTGTGTGAAGTCATAGAATGGAATTGTGTGAAGTCAGAGAATGGAGGTGTGTGAAGTCAGAATGGAGGTGTGTGAAGTCATAGAATGGAGGTGTGTGAAGTCAGAATGGAGATCTGTGAACTCATAGAATGGAGGTGTGTGAAGTCACAATGGAGGTGTGTGAAGTCATAGAATGGAGGTGTGTGAAGTCACAGAATGGAGGTGTGTGAAGGCATAGATGAAGCTGTGTGAAGTCAGATTGGAGGAGTGTGAAGTCACAGAATGGAGGTGTGTGAACTCAGAATGGAGGTGTGTGAAGTCACAGAATGGAGGTGTGTGAAGTCATAGAATGGAGGTGTGTGAAGTCAAAGAATTGATGTGTTTGAAGTCATAGAATGGAGGTGTATGAAGTCATGGAATGGAGGTGTGTGAAGTCAAACATTGGAAGTGTGTGAAGTTACAGAATGGAGGTGTGTGAAGTCATAGAATGGAATTGTGTGAAGTCAGAGAATGGAGGTGTGTGAAGTCAGAATGCAGGTGTGTGAAGTCATAGAATGGAGGTGTGTGAAGTCATAGATTGGAAGTGTGTGAAGTCATAGATTGGATTTGTGTGAAGTCACAGAAGGAGGTGTGTGAAGTCACAGAATGGAGTTCTGTGAAGTCAGAATGGAGGTGTGTGAAGTCACAGAATGGAGGTGTGTGAAATCAGAATGGAGGTGTGTGAATTCACAGAATGGAGGTGTGTGAAGGCATAGATGAAGCTGTGTGAAGTCAGATTGGAGGTGTGTGAAGTCACAGAATGGAGGTTTGTGAAGTCAGAATGGAGGTGTGTGAAGCCAGAATGGAGGTGGGTGAAGTCATAGAATGGAGGTGTGTGAATTCACAATGCATTTGTGTGAACTCATAGAATGGAGGTGTGTGAAGTCACAATGTAGGTGTGTGAAGTCACAGAATGGAGGTGTGTGAAGTCATAGAATGGAGGTGTGTGAAGTCACAGAATGGAGGTGTGTGAAGTCATATAATGGAGGTGTGTGAAGTCACAGAATGGAGGTGTGTGAAGTCAGAATGGAGTTGTGTGAAGTCATAGAATGGAGCTGTGTGAAGTCAGAATGGAGGTGTGTGAAGTCATAGAATGGAGGTGTGTGAAGTCAGAATGGATGTGTGTGAACTCATAGAATGGAGGTGTGTGAAGTCACAATGGAGGTGTGTGAAGTCATAGAATGGAGGTGTGTGAATTCACACAATGGAGGTGTGTGAAGACATAGAATGGAGCTGTGTGAAGTCAGATTGGAGGTGTGTGAAGTCACAGAATGGATGTGTGTGAACTCAGAATGGAGTTGTGTGAAGTCACAGAATGGAGGTGTGTGAAGTCATAGAATGGAGGTGTGTGAAGTCATAGAATGGATGTGTGTGAAGTCATAATGGAGGTGTGTGAAGTCACAGAATTGAGGTGTGTGAAGTCACAGAATGGAGGTGTGTGAAGTCATAGAATGGAGGTGTGTGAAGTCATAGAATGGAGGTGTGTGAAGTCGTAGAATGGATGTTTGTTAAGTAAGAATGAAGGTGTGTTAAGTCATAGAATGGAGGTGTGTGAAGGCACAGAATGGAGGTGTGTGAAGTCATAGAATGGAGCTGTGTGAACTCAGAATGGAGGTGTGTGAATTCACAGAATGGAGGTGTGTTACATCACAGAACGGAGGTGTTTGAACTCAGAATGGAGGTGTGGGAAGTCACAGAATGGAGGTGTGTGAAGTCATAGAATGGAGGTGTGTGAAATCATAGAATGGAGGTGTGGGAAGTCGGAAAATGGAGCTGTGTGAAGTCAGAATGGAGATGTGCGAAGTCACAGAATGGAGGTGTGTGAAGTCATTTTATGGAGCTGTGTGAAGTCAGAATGGAGGTGTGTGAAGTCACAGAATGGAGGTATTTGAACTCAGAATGGAGGTTGTGAAGTCACAGAATCTAGGTGTGTGAAGTCATAGAATGGAGGTGTGTGAAGTCATAGAATGGAGGTGTGTTAAGTCATAATGGAGGCCTGTGAAGTCACAGAATTGAGGAGTGTGAAGTCACAGAATGGAGGTGTGTGAAGTCACAGAATCTAGGTGTGTGAAGTCATAGAATGGAGGTGTGTGAAGTCATAGAATGGAGGTGTGTGAAGGCATAATTGAGGCGTGAGAAGTCACAGAACTGTGGTGTGTGAAGTCACATAATGGAGGTGTGTGAAGTCATAGCATGGGGGTGTGTGAAGTCAGAACGGAGGTGTGTGAACTCAGATTGGAGGTTTTGGGAACTCACAATGGAGGTGTGTGAATTTATACAATGGAGGTGTGTGAAGTCACAGAAAGGAGGGGTGTGAAGTCAAAGAATGGAGGTGTGTGAAGTCATAGAATGGAGGTGTGTGAAGTCAGAATGGAGGTGTGTGAAGTCATAGAATGGAGGTGTGTGAAGTCAGAATGGAGATCTGTGAACTCATAGAATGGAGGTGTGTGAAGTCACAATGGAGGTGTGTGAAGTCATAGAATGGAGGTGTGTGAAGTCACAGAATGGAGGTGTGTGAAGGCATAGATGAAGCTGTGTGAAGTCAGATTGGAGGAGTGTGAAGTCACAGAATGGAGGTGTGTGAACTCAGAATGGAGGTGTGTGAAGTCACAGAATGGAGGTGTGTGAAGTCATAGAATGGAGGTGTGTGAAGTCATAGAATGGATGTGTGTGAAGTCATAAGGAGGTGTGTGAAGTCTCAGAATTGAGGTCTGTGAAGTCACAGAATCGAGGAGAGTGAAGTCATAGAATGGAGGTGTGTGAAATCATAGAATGGATGTGTGTGAAGTCATAAGGAGGTGTGTGAAGTCACAGAATTGAGGTGTGTGAAGTCACAGAATGGAGGTGTGTGAAGTCATAGAATGGAGGTGTGTGAAGTCAGAGAATGGAGGTGTGTGAAGTCAGAATGCAGGTGTGTGAATCATAGAATGGAGGTGTGTGAAGTCATAGATTGGAAGTGTGTGAAGTCATAGATTGGAGGTGTGTGAAGTCACAGAGGGAGGTGTGTGAAGTCACAGAATGGAGTTATGTGAAGTCACAGTGGAGGTGTGTGAAGTCATAGAATGGAGGTGTGTGAAGTCAAAGAATGGAGGTGTGTGAAGTCATAGAATGGAGGTGTGTGAAGTCACAGCATGGAGGTGTGTGAAATCAGAATGGAGATGTGTGAAGTCGTAGAATGGAGGTGTGTGAAGTCACAATGCAGGTGTGTGAACTCATAGAATGGAGGTGGGTGAAGTCACAATGCAGGTGTGTGAAGTCATAGAATGGAATTGTGTGAACTAAGAAAGGAGGTGTGTGAAGTCACAGAATAGAGGTGTGTGAGGTCACACAATGGAGGTGTGTGAAGTCACAGAATGGAGGTGCGTGAATTCATAGAATGGAGGTGTGTGAAGTCACAGAATGGAGGTGTGTGAAGTAACAGAATGGAGGTGTGTGAAGTCACAGAATGGAAGTGGGTGAACTCACAATGGAGGTGTGTGAAGTCACAGAATGGAGATGTGTGAACTCAGAATGGAGTTGTGGGAAGTCACAGAATGGAGGTGTGTGAAGTCATAGAATGGAGGTGTGTTAAGTCATAATGGAGGCGTGTGAAGTCACAGAATTGAGGTGTGTGAAGTCACAGAATGGAGGTGTGTGAAGTCACAGAATCTAGGTGTGTGAAGTCATAGAATGGAGGTGTGTGAAGTCATAGAATGGAGGTGTGTGAAGTCATAATGGAGGCTTGAGAAGTCCCAGAACTGAGGTGTGTGAAGTCACAGAATGGAGGTGTGTGAAGTCATAGAATGGAGGTGTGTGAAGTCAGAACGGAGGTGTGTGAACTCAGATTGGAGGTGTGGGAAGTCATAATGGAGGTGTGTGAATTTATACAATGGAGGTGTGTGAATTTATACAATGGAGGTGTGTGAAGTCACAGAATGGAGGGGTGTGAAGTCAAAGAATGGAGGTGTGTGAAGTCATAGAATGGAGGTGTGTGAAGTCAGAATGGAGGTGTGTGAAGTCATAGAATGGAGGTGTGTGAAGTCAGAATGGAGATCTGTGAACTCATAGAATGGAGGTGTGTGAAGTCACAATGGAGGTGTGTGAAGTCACAGAATGGAGGTGTGTGAACTCAGAATGGAGGTGTGTGAAGTCACAGAATGGAGGTGTGTGAAGTCATAGAATGGTTGTGTGTGAAGTCATAAGGAGGTGTGTGAAGTCTCAGAATTGAGGTGTGTGAAGTCACAAAATCGAGGTGTGTGAAGTCATAGAATGGAGGTGTGTGAAGTCATAGAATGGAGGTGTGTGAAGTCATAGAATGGATGTTTGTTAAGTAAGAATGAAGGTGTGTTAAGTCAAAGAATGGAGGTGTGTGAAGGCAAAGAATGGAGGTGTGAGAAGTCATAGAATGGAGCTGTGTGAAGTCAGAATGGAGGTGTGTGAAATCATAGAATGGAGGTTTGTGAAGTCACAGAATTGAGGTGTGTGAAGTCAGAATGGAGGTGTGTGAAGTCAGAATGGAGGTGGGTGAAGTCATAGAATGGAGGTGTGTGAAGTCATAGAATGGATGTGTGTGAAGTCATAATGGAGGTGTGTGAAGTCACAGAATTGAGGTTTGTGAAGTCACAGAATGGAGGTGTGTGAAGTCATAGAATGGAGGTGTGTGAACTCACAGAATTGATGTTTGTTAAGTAAGAATGAAGGTGTGTTAAGTCATAGAATGGAGGTGTGTGAAGGCACAGAATGGAGGTGTGTGAAGACATAGAATGGAGGTTTGTGAAGTCATATAATGGAGGTGTGTGAAGTCATAGAATGGATGTGTGTTAAGTAAGAATGAAGGTGTGTTAAGTCATAGAAGGAAGGTGTGTGAAGGCACAGAATGGAGGTGTGTGAAGTCATAGAATGGAGGTGTGTGAAGTCAGAACGGAGGTGTGTGAACTCAGATTGGAGGTGTGGGAAGTCACAATGGAGGTGTGTAAATTTATACAATGGAGGTGTGTGAAGTCACAGAATGGAGGGGTGTGAAGTCAAAGAATGGAGGTGTGTGAAGTCATAGAATGGAGGTGTGTGAAGTCAGAATGGAGGTTTGTGAAGTCATAGAATGGAGCTGTGTGAAGTCAGAATGGAGATCTGTGAACTCATAGAATGGAGGTGTGTGAAGTCACAATGGAGGTGTGTGAAGTCACAGAATGGAGGTGTGTGAACTCAGAATGGAGGTGTGTGAAGTCACAGAATGGAGGTGTGTGAAGTCATAGAATGGTTGTGTGTGAAGTCATAAGGAGGTGTGTGAAGTCTCAGAATTGAGGTGTGTGAAGTCACAGAATCGAGGTGTGTGAAGTCATAGAATGGAGGTGTGTGAAGTCATAGAATGGAGGTGTGTGAAGTCATAGAATGGATGTTTGTAAAGTAAGAATGAAGGTGTGTTAAGTCATAGAATGGAGGTGTGTGAAGGCACAGAATGGAGGTGTGAGAAGTCACAGAATTGAGGTGTGTGAAGTCAGAATGGAGGTGTGTGAAGTCAGAATGGAGGTGGGTGAAGTCATAGAATGGAGGTGTTTGAATACACAATGCATTTGTGTGAACTCATAGAATGGAGGTGTGTGAAGTCACAATGTAGGTGTGTGAAGTCACAGAATGGAGGTGTGTGAAGTCATAGAATGGAAGTGTGTGAAGTCACAGAATGGAGGTGTGTGAAGTCATATAATGGAGGTGTGTGAAGTCACAGAATGGAGGTGTGTGAAGTCAGAATTGAGTTGTGTGAAGTCATAGAATGGAGGGGTGTGAAGTCAGAATGGAGGTGTGTGAAGTCATAGAATGGAGGTGTGTGAAGTCAGAATGGAGGTGTGTGAACTCATAGAACTTAGGTGTGTGAAGTCACAATGGAGGTGTGTGAAGGCATAGAATGGAGGTGAGTGAAGTCACAGAATGGAGCTGTGTGAAGTCATAGAATGGAGCTGTGTGAAGTTAGATTGGAGGTGTGTGAAGTCACAGAATGGAGGTGTGTGAACTCAGAATGGAGGTGTGTGAGGTCACAGACTGGAGGTGTGTGAAGTCATAGAATGGAGGTGTGTGAAGTCATAGAATGGATGTGTGTGAAGTCATAATGGAGGTGTGTGAAGTCACAGAATTGAGGTGTGTGAAGTCACAGAATGGAGGTGTGTGAAGTCATAGTATGGAGGTGTGTGAACTCACAGAATGGATGTTTGTTAAGTAAGAATGAAGGTGTGTTAAGTCATAGAATGGAGGTGTGTGAAGGCACAGAATGGAGGTGTGTGAAGACATAGAATGGAGGTTTGTGAAGTCATAGAATGCAGGTGTGTGAAGTCATAGAATGGATGTTTGTTAAGTAAGAATGAAGGTGTGTTAAGTCATAGAATGGAGGTGTGCGAAGGCACAGAATGGAGGTGTGTGAAGTCATAGAATGGAGCTGTGTGAAGTCAGAATGGAGGTGTGTGAAGTCACAGAATGGAGGTGTGTGAAATCAGAATGGAGGTGTGTGAATTCACAGATGGAGGTGTGTTAAGTCACAGAACAGAGGTGTTTGAACTCAGAATGGAGGTGTGTGAAGTCACAGAATGGAGGTGTGTGAAGTCATAGAATGGAGGCGTGTGAAATCATAGAATGGAGGTGTGGGAAGTCAGAAAATGGAGCTGTGTGAAGTCAGAATGGAGGTGTGCGAAGTCACAGAATGGAGGTGTGTGAAGTCATTTTATGGAGCTGTGTGAGGTGTGTGAAGTCACAGAATGGAGGTGTTTGAACTCAGAATGGAGGTTGTGAAGTCACAGAATCTAGGTGTGTGAAGTCACAGAATGGAGGTGTGTGAAGTCACAGAATCTAGGTGTGTGAAGTCATAGAATGGAGGTGTGTGAAGTCATAGAATGGAGGTGTGTGAAGTCATAATGGAGGCATGAGAAGTCACAGAACTGAGGTGTGTGAAGTCACAGAATGGAGGTGTGTGAAGTCATAGAATGGAGGTGTGTGAAGTCAGAACGGAGGTGTGTCAACTCAGATTGGAGGTGTGGGAAGTCACAATGGAGGTGTGTGAATTTATACAATGGAGGTGTGTGAAGTCAGAATGGAGGTGTGTGAAGTCATAGAATGGAGCTGTGTGAAGTCAGAATGGAGATCTGTGAACTCATAGAATGGAGGTGTGTGAAGTCACAATGGAGGTGTATGAAGTCATAGAATGGAGGTCTGTGAATTCACAGAATGGAGGTGTGTGAAGGCATAGATGAAGCTGTGTGAAGTCAGATTGGAGGTGTGTGAAGTCACAGAATGGAGGTTTGTGAAGTCAGAATGGAGGTGTGTGAAGTCAGAATGGAGGTGGGTGAAGTCATAGAATGGAGGTGTGTGAATTCACAATGCATTTGTGTGAACTCATAGAATGGAGGTGTGTGAAGTCACAATGTAGGTGTGTGAAGTCACAGAATGGAGGTGTGTGAAGTCATAGAATGGAGGTGTGTGAAGTCACAGAATAGAGATGTGTGAAGTCATATAATGGAGGTGTGTGAAGTCACAGAATGGAGGTGTGTGAAGTCAGAATGGAGTTGTGTGAAGTCATAGAATGGAGCTGTGTGAAGTCAGAATGGAGGTGTGTGAAGTCATAGAATGGAGGTGTGTGAAGTCAGAATGGATGTGTGTGAATTCATAGAATGGAGGTGTGTGAAGTCACAATGGAGGTGTGTGAACTCATAGAATGGAGGTGTGTGAAGTCACACAACGGAGGTGTGTGAAGACATAGAATGGAGCTGTGTGAAGTCAGATTGGAGGTGTGTGAAGTCACAGAATGGAGGTGTGTGAACTCAGAATGGAGGTGTGTGAAGTCACAGAATGGAGGTGTGTGAAGTCATAGAATGGAGGTGTGTGAAGTCATAGAATGGATGTGTGTGAAGTCATAATGGAGGTGTGTGAAGTCACAGAATTGAGGTGTGTGAAGTCACAGAATGGAGGTGTGTGAAGTCATAGAATGGAGGTGTGTGAAGTCATAGAATGGAGGTGTGTGAAGTCGTAGAATGGATGTTTGTTAAGTAAGAATGAAGGTGTGTTAAGTCATAGAATGGAGGTGTGAAGGCAGAGAATGGAGGTGTGTGAAGTCATAGAATGGAGCTGTGTGAAGGCAGAATGGAGATGTGTGATGTCACAGAATGGAGGTGTGTGAACTCAGAATGGAGGTGTGTGAATTCACAGAATGGAGGTGTTTTAAGTCACAGAACGGAGGTGTTTGAACTCAGAATGGAGGTGTGTGAACTCATAGAATGGAGGTGTGTGAAGTCACAGAATGGAGGTGTGTGAAGTCACAGAATCTAGGTGTGTGAAGTCATAGAATGGAGGTGTGTGAAGTCATAGAATGGAGGTGTGTTAAGTCATAATGGAGGCGTGAGAAGTCACAGAACTGAGGTGTGTGAAGTCACATAATGGAGGTGTGTGAAGTCTTAGCATGGGGGTGTGTGAAGTCAGAACGGAGGTGTGTGAACTCAGATTGGAGGTTTGGGAACTCACAATGGAGGTGTGTGAATTTATACAATGGACGTGTGTGAAGTCACAGAATGGAGTGGTGTGAAGTCAAGAATGGAGGTGTGTGAAGTCATAGAATGGAGGTGTGTGAAGTCAGAATGGAGGTGTGTGAAGTCATAGAATGGAGGTGTGTGAAGTCAGAATGGAGATCTGTGAACTCATAGAATGCAGGTGTGTGAAGTCACAATGGAGGTGTGTGAAGTCATAGAATGGAGGTGTGTGAAGTCACAGACTGGAGGTGTGTGAACTCAGAATGGAGGTGTGTGAAGTCACAGAATGGAGGTGTGTGAAGTCATAGAATGGAGGTGTGTGAAGTCATAGAATGGATGTGTGTGAAGTCATAAGGAGGTGTGTGAAGTCTCAGAATTGAGGTCTGTGAAGTCACAGAATCGAGGAGAGTGAAGTCATAGAATGGAGGTGTGTGAAGTCATAGAATGGATGTGTGTGAAGTCATAAGGAGGTGTGTGAAGTCACAGAATTGAGGTGTGTGAAGTCGCAGAATGGAGGTGTGTGAAGTCATAGAATGGAGGTGTGTGAAATCACAGAATGGAGGTGTGTAAAGTCATAGAATGGAGGTGTGTGAATTCATAGAATGGGTGTGTGTGAAGTCATAAGGTGGTGTGTGAAGTCACAGAATTGAGCTGTGTGAAGTCACAGAATGGAGGTGTGTGAAGTCAGAATGGAGGTGTGTGAAGTCATAGAATGGAGGTGTGTGAAGTCAGAATGGAGATCTGTGAACTCATAGAATGGAGGTGTGTGAAGTCACAATGGAGGTGTGTGAAGTCACAGAATGGAGGTCTGTGAACTCAGAATGGAGGTGTGTGAAGTCACAGAATGGAGGTGTGTGAAGTCATAGAATGGTTGTGTGTGAAGTCATAAGGAGGTGTGTGAAGTCTCAGAATTGAGGTGTGTGAAGTCACAGAATCGAGGTGTATGAAGTCATAGAATGTGAAGTCATAGAATGGAGGTGTGTGAAGTCATAGAATGGATGTTTGTTAAGTAAGAATGAAGGTGTGTTAAGTCATAGAATGGAGGTGTGTGAAGGCACAGAATGGAGGTGTGAGAAGTCATAGAATGGAGCTGTGTGAAGTCAGAATGGAGGTGTGTGAAATCATAGAATGGAGGTTTGTGAAGTCACAGAATTGAGGTGTGTGAAGTCAGAATGGAGGTGTGTGAAGTCAGAATGGAGGTGGGTGAAGTCATAGAATGGAGGTGATTGAATACACAATGCATTTGTGTGAACTCATAGAATGGAGGTGTGTGAAGTCAAAATGTAGGTGTGTGAAGTCATAGAATGGAGGTGTGTGAAGCCATAGAATGGAGGTGTGCGAAGTCACAGAATGGAGGTGTGTGAAGTCATATAATGGAGGTGTGTGAAGTCACAGAATGGAGGTGTGTGAAGTCAGAATGGAGTTGTGTGAAGTCATAGAATGGAGGTGTGTGAAGTCAGAATGCAGGTGTGTGAAGTCATAGAATGGAGGTGTGTGAAGTCAGAATGGAGGTGTGTGAACTCAGAGAACTTAGGTGTGTGAAGTCACAATGGAGGTGTGTGAAGTCATAGAAAGGAGGTGTGTGAAGTCAAAAAATGGAGCTGTGTGAAGTCATAGAATGGAGCTGTGTGAAGTTAGATTGGAGGTGTGTGAAGTCACAGAATGGAGGTGTGTGAACTCAGAATGGAGGTGTGTGAGGTCGCAGACTGGAGGTGTGTGAAGTCATAGAATGGAGGTGTGTGAAGTCGTAGAATGGATGTGTGTTTAGTCATAATGGAGGTGTGTCAAGTCACAGAATTGAGGAGTGTGAAGTCACAGAATGGAGGTGTGTGAAGTCATAGAATGGAGGTGTGTGAAGTCACTGAATGGAGGTGTGTGAAGTCATTTTATGGAGCTGTGTGAAGTCAGAATGGAGGTGTGTGAAGTCAGAATGGAGGTGTGTGAACTCAGAGAACTTAGGTGTGTGAAGTCACAATGGAGGTGTGTGAAGTCATAGAAAGGAGGTGTGTGAAGTCAAAGAATGGAGCTGTGTGAAGTCATAGAATGGAGCTGTGTGAAGTTAGATTGGAGGTGTGTGAAGTCACAGAATGGAGGTGTGTGAACTCAGAATGGAGGTGTGTGAGGTCGCAGACTGGAGGTGTGTGAAGTCATAGAATGGAGGTGTGTGAAGTCGTAGAATGGCTGTGTGTTTAGTCATAATGGAGGTGTGTCAAGTCACAGAATTGAGGTGTGTGAAGTCACAGAATGGAGGTGTGTGAAGTCATAGAATGGAGGTGTGTGAAGTCACTGAATGGAGGTGTGTGAAGTCATTTTATGGAGCTGTGTGAAGTCAGAATGGAGGTGTGGGAAGTCACAGAATGGAGGTGTGTGAAGTCATTTTGTGGAGCTGTGTGAAGTCAGAATGGAGGTGTGTGAACACAGAATGGAGGTGTGTGAAGTCACAGAATCTAGGTGTGTGAAGTCATAGAATGGAGGTGTGTGAAGTCATAATGTAGGCGTGAGGAGTCACAGAACTGAGGTGTGTGAAGTCACAGAATGGAGGTGTGTGAAGTCATAGAATGGAGGTGTATGAAGTCAGAACGGAGGTGTGTGAACTCAGATTGGAGGTGTGGGAAGTCACAGTGGAGGTGTGTGAATTTATACAATGGAGGTGTGTGAAGTCACAGAATGGAGGGGTGTGAAGTCAAAGAATGGAGGTTTGTAAAGTCATAGAA
Source organism: Megascapheus bottae (assembly GCA_024803745.1). Classification (NCBI taxonomy): domain Eukaryota; kingdom Metazoa; phylum Chordata; class Mammalia; order Rodentia; family Geomyidae; genus Megascapheus; species Megascapheus bottae. Next base: position 2,940,655 of record JANJXV010000052.1, on the reverse strand, counting down.
TGGAGGTGTGTGAAGTCAGAATGGAGGAGTGTGAAGTCATAGAATGGAGGTGTGTGAAGTCAGAATGGAGGTCTGTGAACTCATAGAATGGAGGTGTGTGAAGTCACAATGGAGGTGTGTGAAGTCATAGAATGGAGGTGTGTGAAGTCACAGAATGGAGGTGTGTGAAGGCATAGAATGAAGCTGTGTGAAGTCAGATTGGAGGTGTGTGAAGTCACAGAATAGAGGTGTGTAAACTCAGAATGGAGGTGTGTGAAGTCACAGAATGGAGGTGTGTGAAGTCATAGAATGGAGGTGTGTGAAGTCATAGAATGGATGTGTGTGAAGTCATAAGGAGGTGTGTGAAGTCTCAGAATTGAGGTGTGTGAAGTCACAGAATCGAGATGTGTGAAGTCATAGAATGGAAGTGTGTGAAGTCATAGAATGGAGGTGTGTGAAGTCATAGAATGGATGTTTGTTAAGTAAGAATGAAGGTGTGTTAAGTCATAGACTGGAGGTGTGTGAAGGCACAGAATGCAGGTGTGTGAAGTCATAGAATGGAGCTGTGTGAAGTCAGAATGGAGGTGTGTGAAATCATAGAATGGAGGTGTGTGAAGTCACAGAATTGAGGTGTGTGAAGTCAGAATGGAGATGTGTGAAGTCAGAATGGAGGTGGGTGAAGACATAGAATGGAGGTGTGTGAATTCACAATGCATTTGTGTGAACTCATAGAATGGAGGTGTGTGAAGTCACAATGTAGGTGTGTGAAGTCACAGAATGGAGGTCTGTGAAGTCATAGAATGGAGGTGTGTGAAGTCACAGAATGGAGGTGTGTGAAGTCATATAATGAAGGTGTGTGAAGTCAAAATGGAGTTGTGTCAAGTCATAGAATGGAGCTGTGTGAAGTCAGAATGGAGGTGTGTGAAGTCATAGAATGGAGGTGTGTGAAGTCAGAATGGAGGTGTGTGAACTCAAAGAATTTAGGTGTGTGAAGTCACAATGGAGGTGTGTGAAGTCATAGAATGGAGGTGTGTGAAGTCACAGAATGCAGCTGTGTGAAGTCATAGAATGGAGCTGTGTGAAGTGAGATTGGAGGTGTGTGAAGTCACAGAATGGTGGTGTGTGAACTCAGAATGGAGGTGTGTGAAGTCACAGAATGGAGGTGTGTGAAGTCATAGAATGGAGGTGTGTGAAGTCATAGAATGGATGTTTGTGAAGTCATAATGGAGGTGTGTGAAGTCACAGAATTGAGGTGTGTGAAGTCACAGAATGGAGGTGTGTGAAGTCATAGAATGGAGGTGTGTGAAGTCATAGAATGGAGGTGTGTGAAGTCATAGAATGGATGTTTGTTAAGTAAGAATGAAGGTGTGTTAAGTCATAGAATGGAGGTGTGTAAAGGCACAGAATGGAGGTGTGTGAAATCAGAATGGAGGTGTGTGAATTCACAGAATGGAGGTGAGTTAAGTCACAGAACGGAGGTGTTTGAATTCAGAATGGAGGTGTGTGAAGTCACAGAATGGAGGTGTGTGAAGTCATAGACTGGAGGTGTGTGAAATCATAGAATGGAAGTGTGGGAAGTCAGAAAATGGAGCTGTGTGAAGTCATAATGGAGGTGTGCGAAGTCACAAAATGGAGATGTGTGAAGTCATTTTATGGAGCTGTGTGAAGTCAGAATGGAGGTGTGTGAAGTCACAGAATGGAGGTGTTTGAACTCAGAATGGAGGTTGTGAAGTCACAGAATGTAGGTGTGTGAAGTCATAGAATGGAGGTGTGTGAAGTCATAGAATGGAGGTGTGTTAAGTCATAACGGAGGCGTGTGAAGTCACAGAATTGAGGTGTGTGAAGGCACAGAACGGAGGTGTGTGAAGTCACAGAATCTAGGTGTGTGAAGTCTAAGAATGGAGGTGTGTGAAGTCATAGAATGGAGGTGTGTGAAGTCATAATGGAGGCGTGAGAATTCACAGAACTGAGGTGTGTGAAATCACAGAATGGAGGTGTGTGAAGTCATAGAATGGAGGTGTGTGAAGTCAGAACGGAGGTGTGTGAACCCAGATTGGAGGTGTGGGAAGTCACAATGGAGGTGTGTGAATTTATACAATGGAGGTGTGTGAAGTCACAGAATGGAGGGGTGTGAAGTCAAAGAATGGAGGTGTGTGTATAGTCATAGAATGGAGGTGTGTGAAGTCAGAATGGAGGTGTGTGAAGTCATAGAATGGAGGTGTGTGAAGTCAGAATGGAGATCTGTGAACTCATAGAATGGAGGTGTGTGAAGTCACAATGGAGGTCTGTGAAGTCATAGAATGGAGTGTGTGAAGTCACAGAATGGAGGTGTGTGAAGGCATAGATGAAGCTGTGTGAAGTCAGATTGGAGGTGTGTGAAGTCACAGAATGGAGGTGTGTGAACTCAGAATGGAGGTGTGTGAAGTCACAGAATGGAGGTGTGTGAAGTCAAAGAATGGAGGTGTGTGAAGTCATAGAATGGAGGTGTGTTAAGTTATAATGGAGGCGTTTGAAGTCACAGAATTGTGGTGTGTGAAGTCACAGAATGGAGGTGTGTGAAGTCACAGAATCTACGTGTGTGAAGTCATAGAATGGAGGTGTGTGAAGTCATGGAATGGAGGTGTGTGAAGTCATAATGGAGGCGTGAGAAGTCACAGAACTGAGGTGTGTGAAGTCACAGAATGGAGGGGTGTGAAGTCAAAGAATGGAGGTGTGTGAAGTCATAGAATGGAGGTGTGTGAAGTCAGAATGGAGGTGTGTGAAGTCATAGAATGGAGGTGTGTGAAGTCAGAATGGAGATCTGTGAACTCATAGAATGGAGGTGTGTGAAGTCACAATGGAGGTGTGTGAAGTCATAGAATGGAGGTGTGTGAAGTCACAGAATGGAGGTGTGTGAAGGCATAGATGAAGCTGTGTGAAGTCAGATTGGAGGTGTGTAAAGTCACAGAATGGAGGTGTGTGAACTCAGAATGGAGGTGTGTGAAGTCACAGAATGGAGGTGTATGAAGTCATAGAATGGAGGTGTGTGAAGTCATAGAATGGATGTGTGTGAAGTCATAAGGAGGTGTGTGAAGTCTCAGAATTGAGGTGTGTGAAGTCACAGAATCGAAGTGTGTGAAGTCATAGAATGGAGGTGTGTGAAGTCATAGAATGGAGGTGTGTGAAGGCATAGAATGGAGCTGTGTGAAGTCAGAATGGAGGTGTGTGAAATCATAGAATGGAGGTGTGTGAAGTCACAGAATTGAGGTGTGTGAAGTCAGAATGGAGGTGTGTGAAGTCAGAATGGAGGGGGGTGAAGTCATCGAATGGAGGTGTGTGAATACACAATGCATTTGTGTGAACTCATAGAATGGAGGTGTGTGAAGTCACAATGTAGGTGTGTGAAGTCACAGAATGGAGGTGTGTGAAGTCATAGAATGGAGGTGTGTGAAGTCACAGAATGGAGGTGTGTGAAGTCATAGAATGGAGGTGTGTGAAGTCACAGAATGGAGGTGTGTGAAGTCAGAATGGAGTTGTGTGAAGTCATAGAATGGAGGTGTGTGAAGTCAGAATGGAGGTGTGTGAAGTCATAGAATGGAGGTGTGTGAAGTCAGAATGGAGGTGTGTGAAATCATAGAACTTAGGTGTGTGAAGTCAAAATGGAGGTGTGTGAAGTCATAGAATGGAGGTGTGTGAAGTCACAGAATGGAGCTGTGTGAAGTCATAGAATGGAGCTGTGTGAAGTCAGATTGGAGGTGTGTGAAGGCACAGAATGGAGGTGTGTGAACCCAGAATGGAGGTGTGTGAAGTCACAGAATGGAGGTGAGTGAATTCATAGAATGGAGGTGTGTGAAGTCATAGAATGGATGTGTGTGAAGTCATAATGGAGGTGTGTGAAGTCACAGAATTGAGGTGTGTGAAGTCAAAGAATGGAGGTGTGTGAAGTCATAGAATGGAGGTGTGTGAAGTCACAGAATGGAGGTGTGTGAAGTCATTTTATGGAGCTGTGTGAAGTCAGAATGGAGGTGTGTGAAGTCACAGAATGGAGGTGTGTGAAGTCATTTTATGGAGCTGTGTGAAGTCAGAATGGAGGTGTGTGAACTCAGAATGGAGGTGTGTGAAGTCACAGAATCTAGGTGTGTGAAGTCATGAATGGATGTGTGTGAAGTCATAGAATGGAGGTGTGTGAAGTCATAATGGAGGCGTGAGGAGTCACAGAACTGAGGTGTGTGAAGTCACAGAATGGAGGTGTGTGAAGTCATAGAATGGAGGTGTATGAAGTCAGAACGGAGGTGTGTGAACTCAGATTGGAGGTGTGGGAAGTCACAGTGGAGGTGTGTGAATTTATACAATGGAGGTGTGTGAAGACACAGAATGGAGGGGTGTGAAGTCAAAGAATGGAGGTTTGTAAAGTCATAGAATGGAGGTGTGTGAAGTAAGAATGGAGGTGTGTGAAGTCATAGAATGGAGGTGTGTGAAGTCAGAATGGAGGTCTGTGAACTCATAGAATGGTGGTGTGTGAAGTCACAATGGAGGTGTGTGAAGTCATAGAATGGAGGTGTGTGAAGTCACAGAATGGAGGTGTGTGAAGGCATAGAATGAAGCTGTGTGAAGTCAGATTGGAGGTGTGTGAAGTCACAGAATAGAGGTGTGTAAACTCAGAATGGAGGTGTGTGAAGTCACAGAATGGAGGTGTGTGAAGTCATAGAATGGAGGTGTGTGATGTCATAGAATGGATGTGTGTGAAGTCATAAGGAGTTGTGTGAAGTCTCAGAATTGAGGTGTGTGAAGTCACAGAATCGAGATGTGTGAAGTCATAGAATGGAAGTGTGTGAAGTCATAGAATGGAGGTGTGTGAAGTCATAGAATGGATGTTTGTTAAGTAAGAATGAAGGTGTGTTAAGTCATAGACTGGAGGTGTGTGAAGGCACAGAATGGAGGTGTGTGAAGTCATAGAATGGAGCTGTGTGAAGTCAGAATGGAGGTGTGTGAAATCATAGAATGGAGGTGTGTGAAGTCACAGAATTGAGGTGTGTGAAGTCAGAATGGTGTTGTGTGAAGTCAGAATGGAGGTGGGTGAAGTCATAGAATGGAGGTGTGTGAATTCACAATGCATTTGTGTGAACTCATAGAATGGAGGTGTGTGAAGTCACAATGTAGGTGTGTGAAGTCACAGAATGGAGGTGTGTGAAGTCATAGAATGGAGGTGTGTGAAGTCACAGAATGGAGGTGTGTGAAGTCATATAATGGAGGTGTTTGAAATCAAAATGGAGTTGTGTCAAGTCATAGAATGGAGCTGTGTGAAGTCAGAATAGAGGTGTGTGAATTCATAGAATGGAGGTGTGTGAAGTCAGAATGGAGGTGTGTGAACTCAAAGAATTTAGGTGTGTGAAGCCACAATGGAGGTGTGTGAAGTCATAGAATGGAGGTGTGTGAAGTCACAGAATGGAGCTGTGTGAAGTCATAGAATGGAGCTGTGTGAAGTCAGATTGGAGGTGTGTGAAGTCACAGAATGGAGGTGTGTGAAGTCATAGAATGGAGGTGTGTGAAGTCACAGAATGGAGCTGTGTGAAGTCATAGAATGGAGCTGTGTGAACTCAGAATGGAGGTGTGTGAAGTCACAGAATGGAGGTGTGTGAAGTCATAGAATGGAGGTGTGTGAAGTCATAGAATGGATGTTTGTGAAGTCATAATGGAGGTGTGTGAAGTCACAGAATTGAGGTGTGTGAAGTCACAGAATGGAGGTGTGTGAAGTCATAGAATGGATGTTTGTTAAGTAAGAATGAAGGTGTGTTAAGTCATAGAATGGAGGTGTGTAAAGGCACAGAATGGAGGTGTGTGAACTCAGAATGGAAGTGTGTGAATTCACAGAATGGAGGTGTGTTAAGTCACAGAACGGAGGTGTTTGAACTCAGAATGGAGGTGTGTGAAGTCACAGAATGGAGGCGTGTGAAGTCATAGACTGGAGGTGTGTGAAATCATAGAATGGAAGTGTGGGAAGTCAGAAAATGGAGCTGTGTGAAGTCATAATGGAGGTGTGCGAAGTCACAGAATGGAGATGTGTGAAGTCATTTTATGGAGCTGTGTGAAGTCAGAATGGAGGTGTGTGAAGTCACAGAATGGAGGTGTTTGAACTCAGAATGGAGGTTGTGAAGTCACAGAATGTAGGTGTGTGAAGTCATAGAATGTAGGTGTGTGAAGTCATAGAATGGAGGTTTGTTAAGTCATAACGGAGGCGTGTGAAGTCACAGAATTGAGGTGTGTGAAGTCACAGAACGGAGGTGTGTGAAGTCACAGAATCTAGGTGTGGGAAGTCAAAGAATGGAGGTGTGTGAAGTCATAGAATGGACGTGTGTGAAGTCATAATGGAGGCGTGAGAATTCACAGAACTGAGGTGTGTGAAATCACAGAATGGAGGTGTGTGAAGTCATAGAATGGAGGTGTGTGAAGTCAGAACGGAGGTGTGTGAACCCAGATTGGAGGTGTGGGAAGTCACAATGGAGGTGTGTGAATTTATACAATGGAGGTGTGTGAAGTCACAGAATGGAGGGGTGTGAAGTCAAAGAATGGAGGTGTGTGAAGTCATAGAATGGAGGTGTGTGAAGTCAGAATGGAGGTGTGTGAAGTCATAGAATGGAGGTGTGTGAAGTCAGAATGGAGATCTGTGAACTCATAGAATGGAGGTGTGTGAAGTCACAATGGAGGTCTGTGAAGTCATAGAATGGAGTGTGTGAAGTCACAGAATGGAGGTGTGTGAAGGCATAGATGAAGCTGTGTGAAGTCAGATTGGAGGTGTGTGAAGTCACAGAATGGAGGTGTTTGAACTCAGAATGGAGGTGTGTGAAGTCACAGAATGGAGGTGTGTGAAGTCATAGAATGGAGGTGTGTGAAATCATAGAATGGATGTGTGAAGTCATAAGGAGGTGTGTGAAGTCTCAGAATTGAGGTGTGTGAAGTCACAGAATCGAGATCTGTGAAGTCATAGAATGGAAGTGTGTGAAGTCATAGAATGGAGGTGTGTGAAGTCATAGAATGGATGTTTGTTAAGTAAGAATGAAGGTGTGTTAAGTCATAGAATGGAGGTGTGTGAAGTCACAGAATGGAGGTGTGTGAAGTCATAGAATGGAGCTGTGTGAAGTCAGAATGAAGGTGTGTGAAATCATGGAATGGAGGTGTGTGAAGTCACACAATTGTGGTGTGTGAAGTCAGAATGGAGGTGTGTGAAGTCAGAATGGAGGTGGGTGAAGTCATAGAATGGAGGTGTGTGAATTCACAATGCATTTGTGTGAACTCATAGAATGGAGGTGTGTGAAGTCACAATGTAGGTGTGTGAAGTCACAGAATGGAGGTGTGTGAAGTCATAGAATGGAGGTGTGTGAAGTCATAGAATGGATGTTTGCTAAGTAAGAATGAAGGTGTGTTAAGTCATAGAATGGAGGTGTGTGAAGGCACACAATGGTGGTGTGTGAAGTCATAGAATGGAGCTGTGTGAAGTCAGAATGGAGGTGTGTGAAATCATAGAATGGAGGTGTGTGAAGTCACAGAATTGAGGTGTGTGAAGTCAGAATGGAGGTGTGTGATATCAGAATGGAGGTGGGTGAAGTCATAGAATGGAGGTGTGTGAATTCACAATGCATTTGTGTGAACTCATAGAATGGAGGTGTGTGAAGTCACAATGTAGGTGTGTGAAGTCACAGAATGGAGGTGTGTGAAGTCATAGAATGGAGGTGTGTGAAGTCAGAATGGAGTTGTGTGAAGTCATAGAATGGAGGTGTGTGAAGTCAGAATGGAGGTGTGTGAAGTCATAGAATGGAGGTGTGTGAAGTCAGAATGGAGGTGTGTGAACTCATAGAACTTAGGTGTGTGAAGTCACAATGGAGGTGTGTGAAGCCATAGAATGGAGGTGTGTGAAGTCACAGAATGCAGCTGTGTGAAGTCATAGAATGGAGCTGTGTGAAGTCAGATTGGAGGTGTGTGAAGTCACAGAATGGAGGTGTGTGAACTCAGAATGGAGGTGTGTGAAGTCATAGAATGGAGGTTTGTGAAGTCATAGAATGGATGTGTGTGAAGTCATAATGGAGGTCTGTGAAGTCACAGAATTGAGGTGTGTGAAATCACAGAATGGAGGTGTGTGAAGTCATAGAATGGAAGTGTGTGAAGTGACAGAATGGAGGTGTGTGAAGTCATTTTATGGAGTTGTGTGAAGTCAGAATGGAGGTGTGGGAAGTCACAGAATGGAGGTGTGTAAAGTCATTTTATGGAGCTCTGTGAAGTCAGAATGGAGGTGTGTGAAGTCACAGAATGGAGGTGTGTAAACTCAGAATGGAGGTGTGTGAAGTCACAGAATGGAGGTGTGTGAAGTCATAGAATCGAGGTGTGTGAAGTCATATAATGGATGTGTGTGAAGTCATAAGGAGGTGTGTGAAGTCTCAGAATTGAGGTGTGTGAAGTCACAGAATCGAGATCTGTGAAGTCATAGAATGGAAGTGTGTGAAGTCATAGAATGGAGGTGTGTGAAGTCATAGAATGGATGTTTGTTAAGTAAGAATGAAGGTGTGTTAAGTCATAGAATGGAGTTGTGTGATGGCACAGAATGGAGGTGTGTGAAGTCATAGAATGGAGCTGTGGGAAGTCAGAATGGAGGTGTGTGAAATCATAGAATGGAGGTGTGTGAAGTCACAGAATTGAGGTGTGTGAAGTCAGAATGGAGGTGTGTGATATCAGAATGGAGGTGGGTGAAGTCATAGAATGGAGGTGTGTGAATTCACAATGCATTTGTGTGAACTCATAGAATGGAGGTGTGTGAAGTCACAATGTAGGTGTGTGAAGTCACAGAATGGAGGTGTGTGAAGTCATAGAATGGAGGTGTGTGAAGTCAGAATGGAGTTGTGTGAAGTCATAGAATGGAGGTGTGTGAAGTCAGAATGGAGGTGTGTGAAGTCATAGAATGGAGGTGTGTGAAGTCAGAATGGAGGTGTGTGAACTCATAGAACTTAGGTGTGTGAAGTCACAATGGAGGTGTGTGAAGCCATAGAATGGAGGTGTGTGAAGTCACAGAATGCAGCTGTGTGAAGTCATAGAATGGAGCTGTGTGAAGTCAGATTGGAGGTGTGTGAAGTCACAGAATGGAGGTGTGTGAACTCAGAATGGAGGTGTGTGAAGTCATAGAATGGAGGTTTGTGAAGTCATAGAATGGATGTGTGTGAAGTCATAATGGAGGTCTGTGAAGTCACAGAATTGAGGTGTGTGAAGTCACAGAATGGAGGTGTGTGAAGTCATAGAATGGAAGTGTGTGAAGTGACAGAATGGAGGTGTGTGAAGTCATTTTATGGAGTTGTGTGAAGTCAGAATGGAGGTGTGGGAAGTCACAGAATGGAGGTGTGTAAAGTCATTTTATGGAGCTCTGTGAAGTCAGAATGGAGGTGTGTGAAGTCACAGAATGGAGGTGTGTAAACTCAGAATGGAGGTGTGTGAAGTCACAGAATGGAGGTGTGTGAAGTCATAGAATCGAGGTGTGTGAAGTCATATAATGGATGTGTGTGAAGTCATAAGGAGGTGTGTGAAGTCTCAGAATTGAGGTGTGTGAAGTCACAGAATCGAGATCTGTGAAGTCATAGAATGGAAGTGTGTGAAGTCATAGAATGGAGGTGTGTGAAGTCATAGAATGGATGTTTGTTAAGTAAGAATGAAGGTGTGTTAAGTCATAGAATGGAGGTGTGTGATGGCACAGAATGGAGGTGTGTGAAGTCATAGAATGGAGCTGTGGGAAGTCAGAATGGAGGTGTGTGAAATCATGGAATGGAGGTGTGTGAAGTCACAGAATTGAGGTGTGTGAAGTCAGAATGGAGGTGTGTGAAGTCAGAATGGAGGTGTGAAGTCATAGAATGGGGGTGGGTGAAGTCATGGAAAGGAGGTGTGGGAAGTCATAGAATGGAGAAGTGTGAAGTTATAGAGTGGAGGTGAGTAAAGTCACATATTCAAAGTCTGTGAAGTCATAGAATGGAGGTTTGTGAAGTCAGAATGGAGGTGTGTGAACTCATAGAATGGAGGTGTGTGAAGTCACAATGGAGGTGTGTGAAGTCATAGAATGGAGGTGTTAGAAGTTACAGAATGGAGGTGTGTGAAGTCATAGATTGGAGGTGTGTGAAGTCAGAATGGAGGTGTGTGAAGTCACAGAATGGAGGTGTGTGAAGTCACAGAATGGAGGTGTGTGAAGTCAGGGAATGGAGGTGTGTGAAGTCACAGAATGGAGATGTGTGAACTCAGAATGAAGGTGTGTGAAGTCACAGAATGGAGGTGTGTGAAGTCCTAGAATGGAAGTGTGTGAAGTCATAGAATGGAGGTGTGTGAAGTAAGAATGGAGGTGTGTGAAGTCAGAGAGTGGAGGTGTTTGAAGTCATAGAATGGAGGTGTGTGAAGTCATAGAATGGAGGTGTGTGAAGTAAGAATGGAAGTGTGTGAAGTCACCGAATGGAATTGTGTGAACTCAGAATGGAGGTGTTTGAATTCACAGAATGGAGGTTTGTGAAGTCATACAATGGAGTTGTGTGAGGTCATAGAATGGATGTTTCTGAAGTAAGAATGAAGGTGTGTGAAGTCACAGAGTGGAGGTGTGTGAAGTCATAGAATGGAGGTGTGTGAAGTCACAGAATGCAGGTATCTAAAGTCAGAATGGAGGTGTGAAGTCATAGAATAGAGGTGGGTGAAGTCATAGAAAGGAGGTGTGGGAAGTCATAGAATGGAGCAGTGTGAAGTCATAGAGTGGAGGTGAGTGAAGTCACAGATTCGAGGTCTGTGAAGTCATAGAATAGAGGTGTGTGAAGTCATAGAATGGAGGTATGTGAACTCATAGAATGGAGGTGTTTGATGTCACAATGGAAGTGTGTGAAGTCACAGAATGGAGGTGTGTGAAGTCATACATTGGTGTGTGAAGTCAGAATGGAGGTGTGTGAAGTCACAGAATGGAGGTGTGTGAAGTCATAGAATGGAGGTGTGTGAAGTCATAGAATGGAGGTGTGTGAAGTCAGAGAATGGAGGTGTGTGAAGTCAGAATGGAGGTGTGAAGTCATAGAATAGAGGTGAGTGAAGTCATAGAAAGGAGTTGTGGGAAGTCATAGAATAGAGGAGTTTGAAGTCATAGAATGGATGTGAGTGAAGTCACAGATCCGAGGTCTGTGAAGTCATAGAATGGAGCAGTGTGATGTCAGAATTGAGGAGTGTGAAGTCCTAGAATGGATGTGTGTGAACTCATAGAATGGAGGTGTGTGACTTCACAATGGAAGTGTGTGAAGTCACAGAATTGAGGTGTGTGAAGTCATGTATTGGAGGTGTGTGAAGTCAGAATGGAGGTGTGTGAAGTCACAGAATGGAGGTGTATGAACTCAGAAGGGAGGTGTTTGAAGTCATAGATGGAGGTGTGTGAAGTCACAGTATGGAGGTGTGTGAAATCATAGAATGGAATTTTGTGAATTCACAGAATGGAGCTGTGTGAAGTCAGAATGGAGGAATGTGAAGTCATAGAATGGAGGTGTGTGAAGTCAGAATGGAGGTGTGTGAACTCATAGAATGGACGTGTGTGAAGTCACAATGGAGGTGTGTGAAGACATAGAATGGAGGTGTGTAAAGTCACAGAATGGTGGTGTGTGAAGTCATAGAATGGAGGTGTGTGAAGTCATAGAATGGAGGTGTGTGAACTCATAGAATGGATGTTTCTGAAGTAAGAATGAAGGTGTGTGAAGTCATAGAATGGAGGTGTGTGAAGTCAAAATGGAGGTGTGTGAACTCATAGAATGGAGGTGTGTGAAGTCACAGAATGGAGGTGTGTGAAGTCAGAATGGAGGTGTGAAGTCATAGAATGGGGGTGGGTGAAGTCATGGAAAGGAGGTGTGGGAAGTCATAGAATGGAGAAGTGTGAAGTTATAGAGTGGAGGTGAGTAAAGTCACATATTCAAAGTCTGTGAAGTCATAGAATGGAGGTTTGTGAAGTCAGAATGGAGGTGTGTGAACTCATAGAATGGAGGTGTGTGAAGTCACAATGGAGGTGTGTGAAGTCATAGAATGGAGGTGTTAGAAGTTACAGAATGGAGGTGTGTGAAGTCATAGATTGGAGGTGTGTGAAGTCAGAATGGAGGTGTGTGAAGTCACAGAATGGAGGTGTGTGAAGTCACAGAATGGAGGTGTGTGAAGTCAGGGAATGGAGGTGTGTGAAGTCACAGAATGGAGGTGTGTGAACTCAGAATGAAGGTGTGTGAAGTCACAGAATGGAGGTGTGTGAAGTCCTAGAATGGAAGTGTGTGAAGTCATAGAATGGAGGTGTGTGAAGTAAGAATGGAGGTGTGTGAAGTCAGAGAGTGGAGGTGTTTGAAGTCATAGAATGGAGGTGTGTGAAGTCATAGAATGGAGGTGTGTGAAGTAAGAATGGAAGTGTGTGAAGTCACCGAATGGAATTGTGTGAACTCAGAATGGAGGTGTTTGAATTCACAGAATGGAGGTTTGTGAAGTCATACAATGTAGTTGTGTGAGGTCATAGAATGGATGTTTCTGAAGTAAGAATGAAGGTGTGTGAAGTCACAGAGTGGAGGTGTGTGAAGTCATAGAATGGAGGTGTGTGAAGTCACAGAATGCCGGTATCTAAAGTCAGAATGGAGGTGTGAAGTCATAGAATAGAGGTGGGTGAAGTCATAGAAAGGAGGTGTGGGAAGTCATAGAATGGAGCAGTGTGAAGTCATAGAGTGGAGGTGAGTGAAGTCACAGATTCGAGGTCTGTGAAGTCATAGAATAGAGGTGTGTGAAGTCATAGAATGGAGGTATGTGAACTCATAGAATGGAGGTGTTTGATGTCACAATGGAAGTGTGTGAAGTCACAGAATGGAGGTGTGTGAAGTCATACATTGGTGTGTGAAGTCAGAATGGAGGTGTGTGAAGTCACAGAATGGAGGTGTGTGAAGTCATAGAATGGAGGTGTGTGAAGTCATAGAATGGAGGTGTGTGAAGTCAGAGAATGGAGGTGTGTGAAGTCAGAATGGAGGTGTGAAGTCATAGAATAGAGGTGAGTGAAGTCATAGAAAGGAGTTGTGGGAAGTCATAGAATAGAGGAGTTTGAAGTCATAGAATGGATGTGAGTGAAGTCACAGATCCGAGGTCTGTGAAGTCATAGAATGGAGCAGTGTGATGTCAGAATTGAGGAGTGTGAAGTCCTAGAATGGATGTGTGTGAACTCATAGAATGGAGGTGTGTGACTTCACAATGGAAGTGTGTGAAGTCACAGAATTGAGGTGTGTGAAGTCATGTATTGGAGGTGTGTGAAGTCAGAATGGAGGTGTGTGAAGTCACAGAATGGAGGTGTATGAACTCAGAAGGGAGGTGTTTGAAGTCATAGATGGAGGTGTGTGAAGTCACAGTATGGAGGTGTGTGAAATCATAGAATGGAATTTTGTGAATTCACAGAATGGAGCTGTGTGAAGTCAGAATGGAGGAATGTGAAGTCATAGAATGGAGGTGTGTGAAGTCAGAATGGAGGTGTGTGAACTCATAGAATGGACGTGTGTGAAGTCACAATGGAGGTGTGTGAAGACATAGAATGGAGGTGTGTAAAGTCACAGAATGGTGGTGTGTGAAGTCATAGAATGGACGTGTGTGAAGTCATAGAATGGAGGTGTGTGAACTCATAGAATGGATGTTTCTGAAGTAAGAATGAAGGTGTGTGAAGTCATAGAATGGAGGTGTGTGAAGTCAAAATGGAGGTGTGTGAACTCATAGAATGGAGGTGTGTGAAGTCACAGAATGGAGGTGTGTGAAGTCAGAATGGAGGTGTGAAGTCATAGAATGGGGGTGGGTGAAGTCATGGAAAGGAGGTGTGGGAAGTCATAGAATGGAGAAGTGTGAAGTTATAGAGTGGAGGTGAGTAAAGTCACATATTCAAAGTCTGTGAAGTCATAGAATGGAGGTTTGTGAAGTCAGAATGGAGGTGTGTGAACTCATAGAATGGAGGTGTGTGAAGTCACAATGGAGGTGTGTGAAGTCATAGAATGGAGGTGTTAGAAGTTACAGAATGGAGGTGTGTGAAGTCATAGATTGGAGGTGTGTGAAGTCAGAATGGAGGTGTGTGAAGTCACAGAATGGAGGTGTGTGAAGTCACAGAATGGAGGTGTGTGAAGTCAGGGAATGGAGGTGTGTGAAGTCACAGAATGGAGGTGTGTGAACTCAGAATGAAGGTGTGTGAAGTCACAGAATGGAGGTGTGTGAAGTCCTAGAATGGAAGTGTGTGAAGTCATAGAATGGAGGTGTGTGAAGTAAGAATGGAGGTGTGTGAAGTCAGAGAGTGGAGGTGTTTGAAGTCATAGAATGGAGGTGTGTGAAGTCATAGAATGGAGGTGTGTGAAGTAAGAATGGAAGTGTGTGAAGTCACCGAATGGAATTGTGTGAACTCAGAATGGAGGTGTTTGAATTCACAGAATGGAGGTTTGTGAAGTCATACAATGGAGTTGTGTGAGGTCATAGAATGGATGTTTCTGAAGTGAGAATGAAGGTGTGTGAAGTCACAGAGTGGAGGTGTGTGAAGTCATAGAATGGAGGTGTGTGAAGTCACAGAATGCAGGTATCTAAAGTCAGAATGGAGGTGTGAAGTCATAGAATAGAGGTGGGTGAAGTCATAGAAAGGAGGTGTGGGAAGTCATAGAATGGAGCAGTGTGAAGTCATAGAGTGGAGGTGAGTGAAGTCACAGATTCGAGGTCTGTGAAGTCATAGAATAGAGGTGTGTGAAGTCATAGAATGGAGGTATGTGAACTCATAGAATGGAGGTGTTTGATGTCACAATGGAAGTGTGTGAAGTCACAGAATGGAGGTGTGTGAAGTCATACATTGGTGTGTGAAGTCAGAATGGAGGTGTGTGAAGTCACAGAATGGAGGTGTGTGAACTCAGATTGGAGGTGTGTGAAGTCATAGATGGAGGTGTGTGAAGTCATAGTATGGAGTTGCGTGAAATCATAGAATGGAGTTTTGGGAATTCACAAAATGGAGGAGTGTGAAGTCAGAATGGCGGAGTATGAAGTCATAGAATGTAGATGTGTGAAGTCACAATGTAGGTGTGTGAAGTCATAGAATGGAGGTGTGTGAAGTCATAGAATGGAGGTGTGTGAAGTCACAAAATGGAGGTGTGTGAAGTCATATATTGGAGGTGTGTGAACTCAGAATGTAGGTGTTTGAACTCAGAATGGAGGTATGTGAAATCGTAGAATGGAGGTGTGTGAAGTCAGAGAATCAAGGTGTGTGAAGTCACAGAATGGATGTGTGTGAAGTCACAGAATGGAGGTGTGTGAACTCACAATGGAGGTGAGTGAAGTCACAGAATGGAGGTGTGTGAAGTCATAGAATGGAAATGTGTGAAGTCATAGAATGTAGGTGTGTGATGTCAGAAAGGAGGTGTGTGAAGTCACAGAATGGAGGTGTGTGACGTCATAAATGTTGATGTGTGAAGTCATAGAATGGAGGTTTGAATTCATAGAATGGAGGTGTGAAGTCACAGAATGGAGGTGTGTGAAGTCACAGAAGGCAGGTGTGTGAAGTCACAGGATAGAGTTGTGTGAAGTCACAATGGAGGTGTGTAAATTCATAGAATGGAGGTGTGTGAAGTCAAACAATGGAAGTGTGTGAAGTTATAGAATGGAAGTGTGTGAAGTCAAAATGGAGGTGTGTGAAGTCAGAGAATGGAGCTGTGTGAAGTCAGAGAATGGACGTGTGTGAAGTCAAAATTGTGATGTGTGAAATCACAAATGCAGGTGTGTGAAGTCACAGAATAGAGGTGTGTGAAGTCACAATGGAGGTGTATGAAGTCAAAGAATGGATGTGTGTGAAGTCATACAATGGAGGTGTATGAAGTCATGGAATGGAGGTTTGTGAAGTCAAACATTAGAAGCGTGTGAAGTTACAGAATGGAGGCTTGTGAAGTCATAGAATGGAGGTGTGTGAAATCAGAGAATGGAGGTGTGTGAAGTCAGAATGCAGGTGCGTGAAGTCATAGAATGGAGGTGTGTGAAGTCATAGAATGGAGGTGTGTGAAGTCATAGATTAGAAGCGTGTGAAGTCATAGAATGGAGGTGTGTGAAGTCATAGATTGAAGGTGTGGGGAAGTCATAGTATGGAGGTGTGTGAAGTCATAGACTGGAGGTGTGTGAACTCAGATTGGAGGTGTGTGAAATCACAGAAAGCAGGTGTGTCAACTCAGAAACGAGGTGTGTGAAGTCATAGAATGGAGGTGTGTGAAGTCATAGAATCGAAGTGTGTGAAATCATAGAATGGAGGTGTGTGAAATCAGAATGAAGATGTGTGAAGTCATAGAATGGAGGTGTGTGGAGTCACAATGCAGGTGTGTGGACTCATAGAATTGAGGTGGGTGAAGTCACAATGTAGGTGTGTGAAGTCATAGAATGGAGGTGTGTGAAGTCATAGAATGGAGGTGGTGAAGTCATAGAATGGAGGTGTGTGAAGTCACAGAATGGTGGTGTGTGAAGTTATAGAATGGAGGGGTGTGAAGTCATAGAATGGAGGTGTGTTAAGTCATAGAATGGAGGTGTTGAAGTCACAGAATTGAGGTGTGTGAAGTCACAGAATGGAGGTGTGTGAACTGAGAACGGAGGTGTGTGAAGTCACAGAATGGAGGTGTGTGAAGTCATACAATGGAGGTGTGTGAAGTCACAGAATGGAGGTGTGTGAAATCACAGAATGGAGGTGTGTGAAGACACAGAATGGAAGTGGGTGAACTCACAATGAAGGTGTGTGAAGACACAGAATGGAGGTGTGTGAATTCATAGAAGGGAGGTGTGTGAAGTCATAGAATGGAGGTGTGTGAGGTCACAGAATGGAAGTGTGTGAAGTCAAAATGGAGGTGTGTGAAGTCAGAGAATGGAGGTGTGTGAAGTCAATGAATGGACTTGTGTGAAGTCAAAATTGTGGTGTGTGAAGTCAAAGAATGGATGTGTGTGAAGTCACAGAATGGAAGTGTGTGAAGTCAAAATGGAGGTGTGTGAAGTCAAAGAATGGTTGTGTTTGAAGTCATAGAATGGAGGTGTATGAAGTCATGGAATGGAGGTGTGTGAAGTCAAACATTGGAGGTGTGTGAAGTTACCGAATGGAGGTGTGTGAAGTCATAGAATGTAGGTGTGTGAAGTCAGAGAATGGAGGTGTGTGAAGTCATGGAATGGAGGTGTGTTAAATCATAGAATGGATGTTTCTGAAGTAAGAATGAAGGTGTGTGAAGTCATAGAATGGAGGTGTGTGAAGTCAAAATGGACGTGTGTGAACTCATAGAATGGAGGTTTGTGAAGTCACAGAATGGAGGTGTGTGAACTCAGAATGGAGGTGTGAAATCATAGAATGGGTGTGTGGGAAGTCAGAAAATGGAGCTGTGTGAAGTCAGAATGGAGGTGTGCGAAGTCACAGAATGGAGGTGTGTGAAGTCATTTTATGGAGCTGTGTGAAGTCAGAATGGAGGTGTGTGAAGTCACAGAATGGAGGTGTTTGAACTCAGAATGGAGGTTGTGAAGTCAGAGAATCTAGGTGTGTGAAGTCATAGAATGGAGGTGTGTGAAGTCATAGAATGGAGGTGTGTTAAGTCATAATGGAGGCGTGTGAAGTCACAGAATTGAGGTGTGTGAAGTCACAGAATGGAGGTGTGTGAAGTCACAGAATCTAGGTGTGTGAAGTCATAGAATGGAGGTGTGTGAAGTCATAGAATGGAGGTGTGTGAAGTCATAATGCAGGCGTGAGACGTCACAGAACTGAGGTGTGTGAAGTCACAGAATGGAGGTGTGTGAAGTCATAGAATGGGGGTGTGTGAAGTCAGAACGGAGGTGTGTGAACTCAGATTGGAGGTTTGGGAAGTCACAATGGAGGTGTGTGAATTTATACAATGGAGGTGTGTGAAGTCACAGAATGGAGGGGTGTGAAGTCAGAATGGAGGTGTGTGAAGTCATAGAATGGAGGTATGTGAACTCATAGAATGGAGGTGTTTGATGTCACAATGGAAGTGTGTGAAGTCACAGAATGGAGGTGTGTGAAGTCATACATTGGTGTGTGAAGTCAGAATGGAGGTGTGTGAAGTCACAGAATGGAGGTGTGTGAACTCAGATTGGAGGTGTGTGAAGTCATTTGATGTCACAATGGAAGTGTGTGAAGTCACAGAATGGAGGTGTGTGAAGTCATACATTGGTGTGTGAAGTCAGAATGGAGGTGTGTGAAGTCACAGAATGGAGGTGTGTGAACTCAGATTGGAGGTGTGTGAAGTCATAGATGGAGGTGTGTGAAGTCATAGTATGGAGTTGCGTGAAATCATAGAATGGAGTTTTGAGAATTCACAGAATGGAGGAGTGTGAAGTCAGAATGGCGGAGTGTGAAGTCATAGAATGGAGGTATGTGAAGTTAGAATGGAGGTGTGTTAAGTCATAGAATGGAGGTGTTGAAGTCACAGAATTGAGGTGTGTGAAGTCACAGAATGGAGGTGTGTGAACTGAGAACGGAGGTGTGTGAAGTCACAGAATGGAGGTGTGTGAAGTCATACAATGGAGGTGTGTGAAGTCACAGAATGGAGGTGTGTGAAATCACAGAATGGAGGTGTGTGAAGACACAGAATGGAAGTGGGTGAACTCACAATGAAGGTGTGTGAAGACACAGAATGGAGGTGTGTGAAGTCATAGAATCGAAGTTTGTGAAATCATAGAATGGAGGTGTGTGAAGTTAGAAGGGAGATGTGTGAAGTCATAGAATGGAGGTGTGTGAAGTCACAATGCAGGTGTGTGAACTCATAGAATTGAGGTGGGTGAAGTCACAATGTAGGTGTGTGAAGTCATAGAATGGAGGTGTGTGAAGTCATAGAATGGAGGTGGTGAAGTCATAGAATGGAGGTGTGTGAAGTCATAGAATGGAGGTGTGTGAAGTCACAGAATGGTGGTGTGTGAAGTTATAGAATGGAGGGGTGTGAAGTCCTAGAATGGAGGTGTGTTAAGTTATAGAATGGAGGTGTGGAAGTCACAGAATTGAGGTGTGTGAAGTCACAGAATGGAGGTGTGTGAACTGAGAACGGAGGTGTGTGAAGTCACAGAATGGAGGTGTGTGAAGTCATACAATGGAGGTGTGTGAAGTCACAGAATGGAGGGGTGTGAATTCATAGAAGGGAGGTGTGTGAAGTCATAGAATGGAGGTGTATGAAGTCACAGAATGGAGGTGTGTGAAATCACAGAATGGAGGTGTGTGAAGACACAGAATGGAAGTGGGTGAACTCACAATGGAGGTGTGTGAAGTCACAGAATGGAGGTGTGTGAATTAATAGAAGGGAGGTGTGTGAAGTCATAGAATGGAGGTGTGTGAGGTCACAGAATGGAAGTGTGTGAAGTCAAAATGGAGGTGTGTGAAGTCAGAGAATGGAGGTGTGTGAAGTCAATGAATGGACTTGTGTGAAGTCAAAATTGTGGTGTGTGAAGTCAAAGAATGGATGTGTGTGAAGTCACAGAATGGAAGTGTGTGAAGTCAAAATGGAGGTGTGTGAAGTCAAAGAATGGATGTGTTTGAAGTCATAGAATGGAGGTGTATGAAGTCATGGAATGGAGGTGTGTGAAGTCAAACATTGGAGGTGTGTGAAGTTACAGAATGGAGGTGTGTGAAGTCATAGAATGTAGGTGTGTGAAGTCAGAGAATGGAGGTGTGTGAAGTCATGGAATGGAGGTGTGTTAAATCATAGAATGGATGTTTCTGAAGTAAGAATGAAGGTGTGTGAAGTCATAGAATGGAGGTGTGTGAAGTCAAAATGGACGTGTGTGAACTCATAGAATGGAGGTTTGTGAAGTCACAGAATGGAGGTGTGTGAACTCAGAATGGAGGTGTGAAATCATAGAATGGGTGTGTGGGAAGTCAGAAAATGGAGCTGTGTGAAGTCAGAATGGAGGTGTGCGAAGTCACAGAATGGAGGTGTGTGAAGTCATTTTATGGAGCTGTGTGAAGTCAGAATGGAGGTGTGTGAAGTCACAGAATGGAGGTGTTTGAACTCAGAATGGAGGTTGTGAAGTCAGAGAATCTAGGTGTGTGAAGTCATAGAATGGAGGTGTGTGAAGTCATAGAATGGAGGTGTGTTAAGTCATAATGGAGGCGTGTGAAGTCACAGAATTGAGGTGTGTGAAGTCACAGAATGGAGGTGTGTGAAGTCACAGAATCTAAGTTTGTGAAGTCATAGAATGGAGGTGTGTGAAGTCATAGAATGGAGGTGTGTGAAGTCATAATGCAGGCGTGAGACGTCACAGAACTGAGGTGTGTGAAGTCACAGAATGGAGGTGTGTGAAGTCATAGAATGGGGGTGTGTGAAGTCAGAACGGAGGTGTGTGAACTCAGATTGGAGGTTTGGGAAGTCACAATGGAGGTGTGTGAATTTATACAATGGAGGTGTGTGAAGTCACAGAATGGAGGGGTGTGAAGTCAGAATGGAGGTGTGTGAAGTCATAGAATGGAGGTATGTGAACTCATAGAATGGAGGTGTTTGATGTCACAATGGAAGTGTGTGAAGTCACAGAATGGAGGTGTGTGAAGTCATACATTGGTGTGTGAAGTCAGAATGGAGGTGTGTGAAGTCACAGAATGGAGGTGTGTGAACTCAGATTGGAGGTGTGTGAAGTCATTTGATGTCACAATGGAAGTGTGTGAAGTCACAGAATGGAGGTGTGTGAAGTCATACATTGGTGTGTGAAGTCAGAATGGAGGTGTGTGAAGTCACAGAATGGAGGTGTGTGAACTCAGATTGGAGGTGTGTGAAGTCATAGATGGAGGTGTGTGAAGTCATAGTATGGAGTTGCGTGAAATCATAGAATGGAGTTTTGAGAATTCACAGAATGGAGGAGTGTGAAGTCAGAATGGCGGAGTGTGAAGTCATAGAATGGAGGTATGTGAAGTTAGAATGGAGGTGTGTTAAGTCATAGAATGGAGGTGTTGAAGTCACAGAATTGAGGTGTGTGAAGTCACAGAATGGAGGTGTGTGAACTGAGAACGGAGGTGTGTGAAGTCACAGAATGGAGGTGTGTGAAGTCATACAATGGAGGTGTGTGAAGTCACAGAATGGAGGTGTGTGAAATCACAGAATGGAGGTGTGTGAAGACACAGAATGGAAGTGGGTGAACTCACAATGAAGGTGTGTGAAGACACAGAATGGAGGTGTGTGAAGTCATAGAATCGAAGTTTGTGAAATCATAGAATGGAGGTGTGTGAAGTTAGAAGGGAGATGTGTGAAGTCATAGAATGGAGGTGTGTGAAGTCACAATGCAGGTGTGTGAACTCATAGAATTGAGGTGGGTGAAGTCACAATGTAGGTGTGTGAAGTCATAGAATGGAGGTGTGTGAAGTCATAGAATGGAGGTGGTGAAGTCATAGAATGGAGGTGTGTGAAGTCACAGAATCTAGGTGTGTGAAGTCATAGAATGGAGGTGTGTGAAGTCATAGAATGGAGGTGTGTGAAGTCATAATGCAGGCGTGAGACGTCACAGAACTGAGGTGTGTGAAGTCACAGAATGGAGGTGTGTGAAGTCATAGAATGGGGGTGTGTGAAGTCAGAACGGAGGTGTGTGAACTCAGATTGGAGGTTTGGGAAGTCACAATGGAGGTGTGTGAATTTATACAATGGAGGTGTGTGAAGTCACAGAATGGAGGGGTGTGAAGTCAGAATGGAGGTGTGTGAAGTCATAGAATGGAGGTATGTGAACTCATAGAATGGAGGTGTTTGATGTCACAATGGAAGTGTGTGAAGTCACAGAATGGAGGTGTGTGAAGTCATACATTGGTGTGTGAAGTCAGAATGGAGGTGTGTGAAGTCACAGAATGGAGGTGTGTGAACTCAGATTGGAGGTGTGTGAAGTCATTTGATGTCACAATGGAAGTGTGTGAAGTCACAGAATGGAGGTGTGTGAAGTCATACATTGGTGTGTGAAGTCAGAATGGAGGTGTGTGAAGTCACAGAATGGAGGTGTGTGAACTCAGATTGGAGGTGTGTGAAGTCATAGATGGAGGTGTGTGAAGTCATAGTATGGAGTTGCGTGAAATCATAGAATGGAGTTTTGAGAATTCACAGAATGGAGGAGTGTGAAGTCAGAATGGCGGAGTGTGAAGTCATAGAATGGAGGTATGTGAAGTTAGAATGGAGGTGTGTTAAGTCATAGAATGGAGGTGTTGAAGTCACAGAATTGAGGTGTGTGAAGTCACAGAATGGAGGTGTGTGAACTGAGAACGGAGGTGTGTGAAGTCACAGAATGGAGGTGTGTGAAGTCATACAATGGAGGTGTGTGAAGTCACAGAATGGAGGTGTGTGAAATCACAGAATGGAGGTGTGTGAAGACACAGAATGGAAGTGGGTGAACTCACAATGAAGGTGTGTGAAGACACAGAATGGAGGTGTGTGAAGTCATAGAATCGAAGTTTGTGAAATCATAGAATGGAGGTGTGTGAAGTTAGAAGGGAGATGTGTGAAGTCATAGAATGGAGGTGTGTGAAGTCACAATGCAGGTGTGTGAACTCATAGAATTGAGGTGGGTGAAGTCACAATGTAGGTGTGTGAAGTCATAGAATGGAGGTGTGTGAAGTCATAGAATGGAGGTGGTGAAGTCATAGAATGGAGGTGTGTGAAGTCATAGAATGGAGGTGTGTGAAGTCACAGAATGGTGGTGTGTGAAGTTATAGAATGGAGGGGTGTGAAGTCCTAGAATGGAGGTGTGTTAAGTTATAGAATGGAGGTGTGGAAGTCACAGAATTGAGGTGTGTGAAGTCACAGAATGGAGGTGTGTGAACTGAGAACGGAGGTGTGTGAAGTCACAGAATGGAGGTGTGTGAAGTCATACAATGGAGGTGTGTGAAGTCACAGAATGGAGGGGTGTGAATTCATAGAAGGGAGGTGTGTGAAGTCATAGAATGGAGGTGTATGAAGTCACAGAATGGAGGTGTGTGAAATCACAGAATGGAGGTGTGTGAAGACACAGAATGGAAGTGGGTGAACTCACAATGGAGGTGTGTGAAGTCACAGAATGGAGGTGTGTGAATTAATAGAAGGGAGGTGTGTGAAGTCATAGAATGGAGGTGTGTGAGGTCACAGAATGGAAGTGTGTGAAGTCAAAATGGAGGTGTGTGAAGTCAGAGAATGGAGGTGTGTGAAGTCAATGAATGGACTTGTGTGAAGTCAAAATTGTGGTGTGTGAAGTCAAAGAATGGATGTGTGTGAAGTCACAGAATGGAAGTGTGTGAAGTCAAAATGGAGGTGTGTGAAGTCAAAGAATGGATGTGTTTGAAGTCATAGAATGGAGGTGTATGAAGTCATGGAATGGAGGTGTGTGAAGTCAAACATTGGAGGTGTGTGAAGTTACAGAATGGAGGTGTGTGAAGTCATAGAATGTAGGTGTGTGAAGTCAGAGAATGGAGGTGTGTGAAGTCATGGAATGGAGGTGTGTTAAATCATAGAATGGATGTTTCTGAAGTAAGAATGAAGGTGTGTGAAGTCATAGAATGGAGGTGTGTGAAGTCAAAATGGACGTGTGTGAACTCATAGAATGGAGGTTTGTGAAGTCACAGAATGGAGGTGTGTGAACTCAGAATGGAGGTGTGAAATCATAGAATGGGTGTGTGGGAAGTCAGAAAATGGAGCTGTGTGAAGTCAGAATGGAGGTGTGCGAAGTCACAGAATGGAGGTGTGTGAAGTCATTTTATGGAGCTGTGTGAAGTCAGAATGGAGGTGTGTGAAGTCACAGAATGGAGGTGTTTGAACTCAGAATGGAGGTTGTGAAGTCAGAGAATCTAGGTGTGTGAAGTCATAGAATGGAGGTGTGTGAAGTCATAGAATGGAGGTGTGTTAAGTCATAATGGAGGCGTGTGAAGTCACAGAATTGAGGTGTGTGAAGTCACAGAATGGAGGTGTGTGAAGTCACAGAATCTAAGTGTGTGAAGTCATAGAATGGAGGTGTGTGAAGTCATAGAATGGAGGTGTGTGAAGTCATAATGCAGGCGTGAGACGTCACAGAACTGAGGTGTGTGAAGTCACAGAATGGAGGTGTGTGAAGTCATAGAATGGGGGTGTGTGAAGTCAGAACGGAGGTGTGTGAACTCAGATTGGAGGTTTGGGAAGTCACAATGGAGGTGTGTGAATTTATACAATGGAGGTGTGTGAAGTCACAGAATGGAGGGGTGTGAAGTCAGAATGGAGGTGTGTGAAGTCATAGAATGGAGGTATGTGAACTCATAGAATGGAGGTGTTTGATGTCACAATGGAAGTGTGTGAAGTCACAGAATGGAGGTGTGTGAAGTCATACATTGGTGTGTGAAGTCAGAATGGAGGTGTGTGAAGTCACAGAATGGAGGTGTGTGAACTCAGATTGGAGGTGTGTGAAGTCATTTGATGTCACAATGGAAGTGTGTGAAGTCACAGAATGGAGGTGTGTGAAGTCATACATTGGTGTGTGAAGTCAGAATGGAGGTGTGTGAAGTCACAGAATGGAGGTGTGTGAACTCAGATTGGAGGTGTGTGAAGTCATAGATGGAGGTGTGTGAAGTCATAGTATGGAGTTGCGTGAAATCATAGAATGGAGTTTTGAGAATTCACAGAATGGAGGAGTGTGAAGTCAGAATGGCGGAGTGTGAAGTCATAGAATGGAGGTATGTGAAGTTAGAATGGAGGTGTGTTAAGTCATAGAATGGAGGTGTTGAAGTCACAGAATTGAGGTGTGTGAAGTCACAGAATGGAGGTGTGTGAACTGAGAACGGAGGTGTGTGAAGTCACAGAATGGAGGTGTGTGAAGTCATACAATGGAGGTGTGTGAAGTCACAGAATGGAGGTGTGTGAAATCACAGAATGGAGGTGTGTGAAGACACAGAATGGAAGTGGGTGAACTCACAATGAAGGTGTGTGAAGACACAGAATGGAGGTGTGTGAAGTCATAGAATCGAAGTTTGTGAAATCATAGAATGGAGGTGTGTGAAGTTAGAAGGGAGATGTGTGAAGTCATAGAATGGAGGTGTGTGAAGTCACAATGCAGGTGTGTGAACTCATAGAATTGAGGTGGGTGAAGTCACAATGTAGGTGTGTGAAGTCATAGAATGGAGGTGTGTGAAGTCATAGAATGGAGGTGGTGAAGTCATAGAATGGAGGTGTGTGAAGTCATAGAATGGAGGTGTGTGAAGTCACAGAATGGTGGTGTGTGAAGTTATAGAATGGAGGGGTGTGAAGTCCTAGAATGGAGGTGTGTTAAGTTATAGAATGGAGGTGTGGAAGTCACAGAATTGAGGTGTGTGAAGTCACAGAATGGAGGTGTGTGAACTGAGAACGGAGGTGTGTGAAGTCACAGAATGGAGGTGTGTGAAGTCATACAATGGAGGTGTGTGAAGTCACAGAATGGAGGGGTGTGAATTCATAGAAGGGAGGTGTGTGAAGTCATAGAATGGAGGTGTATGAAGTCACAGAATGGAGGTGTGTGAAATCACAGAATGGAGGTGTGTGAAGACACAGAATGGAAGTGGGTGAACTCACAATGGAGGTGTGTGAAGTCACAGAATGGAGGTGTGTGAATTAATAGAAGGGAGGTGTGTGAAGTCATAGAATGGAGGTGTGTGAGGTCACAGAATGGAAGTGTGTGAAGTCAAAATGGAGGTGTGTGAAGTCAGAGAATGGAGGTGTGTGAAGTCAATGAATGGACTTGTGTGAAGTCAAAATTGTGGTGTGTGAAGTCAAAGAATGGATGTGTGTGAAGTCACAAAATGGAGGTGTGTGAAGTCAAAATGGAGGTGTGTGAAGTCAAAGAATGGATGTGTTTGAAGTCATAGAATGGAGGTGTATGAAGTCATGGAATGGAGGTGTGTGAAGTCAAACATTGGAAGTGTGTGAAGTTACAGAATGGCGGTGTGTGAAGTCATAGAATGGAGGTGTGTGAAGTCAGAGAATGGAGGTGTGTGAAGTCAGAATGCAGGTGTGTGAAGTCACAGAATGGAGGTGTGTGAAGTCATAGATTGGAAGTGTGTGAAGTCATAGATTGGAGGTGTGTGAAGTCACAGAGTGAGGTGTGTGAAGTCACAGAATGGAGTTCTGTGAAGTCACAGTGGAGGTATGTGAAGTCATAGAATGGAGGTGTGTGAAGTCAAAGAATGGAGGTGTGTGAAGTCATAGAATGGAGGTTTGTGAAGTCACAGCATGGAGGTGGGTGAAGTCACAATGCAGGTGTGTGAAGTCATAGAATGGAGTTGTGTGAACTCAGAAAGGATGTGTGTGAAGTCACAGAATAGAGGTGTGTGAAGTCATACAATGGAGGTTTGTGAAGTCACAGAATGGAGGTGTGTGAATTCATAGAATGGAGGTGTGTGAAGTCATAGAATGGAGGTGTGTGAAGTCACAGAATGGAGGTTTGTGAAGTAACAGAATGGAGGTGTGTGAAGTCACAGAATGGAAGTGGGTGAACTCACAATGGAGGTGTGTGAAGTCACAGAATGGAGATGTGTGAACTCAGAATGGAGGTGTGGGAAGTCACAGAATGGAGGTTTGTGAACTCATAGAATGGAGGTGTGTGAGGTCATAGAATGGAAGTTTCTGAAGTAAGAATGAAGGTGTGTGAAGTCGTAGAATGGAGGTGTGTGAAGTCATAGAATGGAGGTGTGTGAAGTCAGAGAATGGAGGTGTGTGAAGTCAGAATGGAGGTGTGAAGTCATAGAATAGAGGTGGGTGAATCATAGAAAGGAGTTGTGGGAAGTCATAGAATAGAGGAATGTGAAGTCATAGAATGGATGTGAGTGAAGTCACAGATCTGAGGTCTGTGAATCCATAGAATGGAGCTGTGTGATGTCAGAATTGAGGAGTGTGAAGTCCTAGAATGGATGTGTGTGAACTCATAGAATGTAGGTGTGTGACTTCACAATGGAAGTGTGTGAAGTCACAGAATGGAGGTGTGTGAAGTCATATATTGGAGGTGTGTGAAGTCAGAATGGAGGTGTGTGAAGTCACAAATGGAGGTGTGTGAACGCAGAATGGAGGTGTTTGAAGTCATAGATGGAGGTGTGTGAAGTCACAGTATGGAGGTGTGTGAAGTCAGAATGGAGGAGTGTGAAGTCATAGAATGGAGGTGTGTGAAGTCAGAATGGAGGTGTGTGAACTCATAAAATGGACATGTGTGAAGTCACAATGGAGGTGTGTGAAGACATAGAATGGAGATGTGTGAAGTCACAGAATGGAGGTGTGTGAAGTCATAGAATGGAGGTGTGTGAAGTCATGGAATGGAGGTGTGTTAATTCATAGAATGGATGTTTCTGAAGTAAGAATGAAGGTGTGTGAAGTCATAGAATGGAGGTGTGTGAAGTCAAAATGGAGGTGTGTGAACTCATAGAATGGAGGTGTGTGAAGTCACAGAATGGAGGTGTGTGAAGTCAGAATGCAGGTGTGAAGTCATAGAATGGGGGTGGGTGAAGTCATGGAAAGGAGGTGTGGGAAGTCATAGAATGGAGAAGTGTGAAGTCATAGAGTGGCGATGAGTGAAGTCACATATTCAAAGTCTGTGAAGTCATAGAATGGAGGTTTGTGAAGTCAGAATGGAGGTGTGTGAACTCATAGAATGGAGGTGTGTGAAGTCACAATGGCGGTGTGTGAAGTCATAGAATGGAGGTGTTAGAAGTTACAGAATGGAGGTGTGTGAAGTCATAGAATGGAGGTGTGTGAAGTCAGAATGGAGGTGTGTGAAGTCACAGAATGGAGGTGTGTGAAGTCACAGAATGGAGGTGTGTGAAGTCAGGGAATGGAGGTGTGTGAAGTCACAGAATGGAGGTGTGTGAACTCAGAATGAAGGTGTGTGAAGTAAGAATGGAGGTGTGTGAAGTCAGAGAGTGGAGGTGTTTGAAGTCATAGAATGGAGGTGTGTGAAGTCATAGAATGGAGGTGTGTGAAGTCACAGAATGGAGGTGTGTGAAGTCACGGAATGGAGGTGTGTGAAGTCAGAGGATGGAGGTGTGTGAACTCAGAATGGAGGTGTGAGAAGTCACAGAATGGAGGTGTGTGAAGTCATAGAATGGAAGTGTGTGAAGTCATAGAATGGAGGTTTGTGAAGTAAGAATGGAAGTGTGTGAAGTCACCGAATGGAGTTGTGTGAACTCAGAATGGAGGTGTGTGAATTCACAGAATGGAGGTTTGTGAAGTCATACAATGTAGTTGTGTGAGGTCATAGAATGGATGTTTCTGAAGTAAGAATGAAGGTGTGTGAAGTCACAGAATGGAGGTGTGTGAAGTCATAGAATGGAGGTGTGTGAAGTCACAGAATGCAGGTATCTAAAGTCAGAATGGAGGTGTGAAGTCATAGAATAGAGGTGGGTAAAGTCATAGAAAGGAGGTGTGGGAAGTCATAGAATGGAGCAGTGTGAAGTCATAGAGTGGAGTTGAGTGAAGTCACAGATTCGAGGTCTGTGAAGTCATAGAATAGAGGTGTGTGAAGTCATACATTGGTGTGTGAAGTCAGAATGGAGGTGTGTGAAGTCACAGAATGGAGGTGTGTGAACTCAGATTGGAGGTGGGTGAAGTCATAGATGGAGGTGTGTGAAGTCATAGTATGGAGTTGCGTGAAATCATAGAATGGAGTTTTGGGAATTCACAGAATGGAGGAGTGTGAAGTCAGAATGGCGGAGCGTGAAGTCATAGAATGTAGATGTGTGAAGTCACAATGTAGGTGTGTGAAGTCATAGAATGGAGGTGTGTGAAGTCATAGAATGGAGGTGTGTGAAGTCACAAAATGGAGGTGTGTGAAGTCATATATTGGAGGTGTGTGAAGTCATAGAATCGAAGTGTGTGAAATCATAGAATGGAGGTGTGTGAAGTCAGAATGGAGATGTGTGAAGTCATAGAATGGAGGTGTGTGGAGTCACAATGCAGGTGTGTGAACTCATAGAATTGAGGTGGGTGAAGTCACAATGTAGGTGTGTGAAGTCATAGAATGGAGGTGTGTGAAGTCATAGATTGGAGGTGTGTGAAGTCATAGATTGGAGGTGTGTGAAGTCACAGAGGGAGGTGTGTGAAGTCACAGAATGGAGTTCTGTGAAGTCACAGTGGAGGTATGTGAAGTCATAGAATGGAGGTGTGTGAAGTCAAAGAATGGAGGTGTGTGAAGTCATAGAATGGAGGTGTGTGAAGTCACAGCATGGAGGTGTGTGAAATCAGAATGGAGATGTGTGAAGTCATAGAATGGAGGTGTGTGAAGTCACAATGCAGGTGTGTGAACTCATAGAATGGAGGTGGGTGAAGTCACAATGCAGGTGTGTGAAGTCATAGAATGGAGTTGTTTGAACTCAGAAAGGAGGTGTGTGAAGTCACAGAATAGAGGTGTGTGAAGTCATACAATGGAGGTGTGTGAAGTCACAGAATGGAGGTGTGTGAATTCATAGAATGGAGGTGTGTGAAGTCATAGAATGGAGGTGTGTGAAGTCACAGAATGGAGGTTTGTGAAGTAACAGAATGGAGGTGTGTGAAGTCACAGAATGGAAGTGGGTGAACTCACAATGGAGGTGTGTGAAGTCACAGAATGGAGATGTGTGAACTCAGAATGGAGGTGTGGGAAGTCACAGAATGGAGGTTTGTGAAGTCATAGAATGGAGGTGTGTGAGGTCATAGAATGGATGTTTCTGAAGTAAGAATGAAGGTGTGTGAAGTCATAGAATGGAGGTGTGTGAAGTCATAGAATGGAGGTGTGTGAAGTCAGAGAATGGAGGTGTGTGAAGTCAGAATGGAGGTGTGAAGTCATAGAATAGAGGTGGGTGAATCATAGAAAGGAGTTGTGGGAATTCATAGAATAGAGGAGTGTGAAGTCATAGAATGGATGTGAGTGAAGTCACAGATCCGAGGTCTGTAAAGCCATAGAATGGAGCTGTGTTATGTCAGAATTGAGGAGTGTGAAGTCCTAGAATGGATGTGTGTGAACTCATAGAATGGAGGTGTGTGACTTCACAATGGAAGTGTGTGAAGTCACAGAATGGAGGTGTGTGAAGTCATATATTGGAGGTGTGTGAAGTCAGAATGGAGGTGTGTGAAGTCACAAATGGAGGTGTGTGAACTCAGAATGGAGGTGTTTGAAGTCATAGATGGAGGTGTGTGAATTCACAGAATGGAGCTGTGTGAAGTCAGAATGGAGGAGTGTGAAGTCATAGAATGGAGGTTTGTGAAGTCAGAATGGAGGTGTGTGAACTCATAGAATGGACGTGTGTGAAGTCACAATGGAGGTGTGTGAAGACATAGAATGGAGGTGTGTGAAGTCACAGAATGGAGGTGTGTGAAGTCATAGAATGGAGGTGTGTGAAGTCATGGAATGGAGGTGTGTGAAGTCATAGAATGGATGTTTCTGAAGTAAGAATGAAGGTGTGTGAAGTCATAGAATGGAGGTGTGTGAAGTCAAAATGGAGGTGTGTGAACTCATAGAATGGAGGTGTGTGAAGTCACAGAATGGAGGTGTGTGAAGTCAGAATGGAGGTGTGAAGTCATAGAATGGGGGTGGGTGAAATCATGGAAAGGAGGTGTGGGAAGTCATAGAATGGAGAAGTGTGAAGTCATAGAGTGGAGGTGAGTGAAGTCACATATTCAAAGTCTGTGAAGTCATAGAATGGAGGTTTGTGAAGTCAGAATGGAGGTGTGTGAACTCATAGAATGGAGGTGTGTGAAGTCACAATGGAGGTGTGTGAAGTCATAGAATGGAGGTGTTTGAACTCAGAATGGAGGTGTGTGAATTCACAGAATGGAGGTTTGTGAAGTCATACAATGGAGTTGTGTGAGGTCATAGAATGGATGTTTCTGAAGTAAGAATGAAGGTGTGTGAAGTCACAGAATGGAGGTGTGTGAAGTCATAGAATGGAGGTGTGTGAAGTCACAGAATGCAGGTATCTAAAGTCAGAATGGAGGTGTGAAGTCATAGAATAGAGGTGGGTGAAGTCATAGAAAGGAGGTGTGGGAAGTCATAGAATGGAGCAGTGTGAAGTCATAGAGTGGAGGTGAGTGAAGTCACAGATTCGAGGTCTGTGAAGTCATAGAATAGAGGTGTGTGAAGTCATACATTGGTGTGTGAAGTCAGAATGGAGGTGTGTGAAGTCACAGAATGGAGGTGTGTGAACTCAGATTGGAGGTGTGTGAAGTAATAGATGGAGGTGTGTGAAGTCATAGTATGGAGTTGCGTGAAATCATAGAATGGAGTTTTGGGAATTCACAGAATGGAGGAGTGTGAAGTCAGAATGGCGGAGTGTGAAGTCATAGAATGTAGATGTGTGAAGTCACAATGTAGGTGTGTGAAGTCATAGAATGGAGGTGTGTGAAGTCATAGAATGGAGGTGTGTGAAGTCACAAAATGGAGGTGTGTGAAGTCATATAATGGAGGTGTGTGAACTCAGAATGTAGGTGTTTGAACTCAGAATGGAGGTGTGTGAAATTGTAGAATGGAGGTGTGTGAAGTCAGAGAATCAAGGTGTGTGAAGTCACAGAATGGATGTGTGTGAAGTCACAGAATGGAGGTGTGTGAACTCACAATGGAGGTGAGTGAAGTCAC
This sequence comes from Megascapheus bottae, assembly GCA_024803745.1. Taxonomy (NCBI): domain Eukaryota; kingdom Metazoa; phylum Chordata; class Mammalia; order Rodentia; family Geomyidae; genus Megascapheus; species Megascapheus bottae. The sequence goes on along the minus strand of JANJXV010000052.1, from coordinate 2,909,146 downwards.
AGAATGGAGGTGTGTGAAGTCATAGAATGGAAATGTGTGAAGTCATAGAATGTAGGTGTGTGATGTCAGAAATGAGGTGTGTGAAGTCACAGAATGGAGGTGTGTGACGTCATAAATGTTGATGTGTGAAGTCATAGAATGGAGGTTTGAATTCATAGAATGGAGGTGTGAAGTCACAGAATGGAGGTGTGTGAAGTCACAGAAGGCAGGTGTGTGAAGTCACAGGATAGAGTTGTGTGAAGTCACAATGGAGGTGTGTAAATTCATAGAATGGAGGTGTGTGAAGTCAAACAATGGAAGTGTGTGAAGTTATAGAATGGAAGTGTGTGAAGTCAAAATGGAGGTGTGTGAAGTCAGAGAATGGAGCTGTGTGAAGTCAAAGAATGGACGTGTGTGAAGTCAAAATTGTGATGTGTGAAATCACAAATGCAGGTGTGTGAAGTCACAGAATAGAGGTGTGTGAAGTCACAGTGGAGGTGTATGAAGTCAAAGAATGGATGTGTGTGAAGTCATACAATGGAGGTGTATGAAGTCATGGAATGGAGGTTTGTGAAGTCAAACATTAGAAGTGTGTGAAGTTACAGAATGGAGGTGTGTGAAGTCATAGAATGGAGGTGTGTGAAGTCAGAGAATGGAGGTGTGTGAAGTCAGAATGCAGGTGTGTGAAGTCACAGAATGGAGGTGTGTGAAGTCATAGATTGGCAGTGTGTGAAGTCATAGATTGGAGGTGTGTGAAGTCACAGAGTGAGGTGTGTGAAGTCACAGAATGGAGTTCTGTGAAGTCACAGTGGAGGTATGTGAAGTCATAGAATGGAGGTGTGTGAAGTCAAAGAATGGAGGTGTGTGAAGTCATAGAATGGAGGTTTGTGAAGTCACAACATTGAGGTGTGTGAAATCAGAATGGAGATGAGTGAAGTCATAGAATGGAGGTGTGTGAAGTCACAATGCAGGTGTGTGAACTCATAGAATGGAGTTGGGTGAAGTCACAATGCAGGTGTGTGAAGTCATAGAATGGAGTTGTGTGAACTCAGAAAGGATGTGTGTGAAGTCACAGAATAGAGGTGTGTGAAGTCATACAATGGAGGTGTGTGAAGTCACAGAATGGAGGTGTGTGAATTCATAAAATGGAGGTGTGTGAAGTCATAGAATGGAGGTGTGTGAAGTCACAGAATGGAGGTTTGTGAAGTAACAGAATGGAGGTGTGTGAAGTCACAGAATGGAAGTGGGTGAACTCACAATGGAGGTGTGTGAAGTCACAGAATGGAGATGTGTGAACTCAGAATGGAGGTGTGGGAAGTCACAGAATGGAGGTTTGTGAAGTCATAAATGGAGGTGTGTGAGGTCATAGAATGGAAGTTTCTGAAGTAAGAATGAAGGTGTGTGAAGTCGTAGAATGGAGGTGTGTGAAGTCATAGAATGGAGGTGTGTGAAGTCAGAGAATGGAGGTGTGTGAAGTCAGAATGGAGGTGTGAAGTCATAGAATAGAGGTGGGTGAATCATAGAAAGGAGTTGTGGGAAGTCATAGAATAGAGGAATGTGAAGTCATAGAATGGATGTGAGTGAAGTCACAGATCTGAGGTCTGTGAATCCATAGAATGGAGCTGTGTGATGTCAGAATTGAGGAGTGTGAAGTCCTAGAATGGATGTGTGTGAACTCATAGAATGTAGGTGTGTGACTTCACAATGGAAGTGTGTGAAGTCACAGAATGGAGGTGTGTGAAGTCATATATTGGAGGTGTGTGAAGTCAGAATGGAGGTGTGTGAAGTCACAATTGGAGGTGTGTGAACTCAGAATGGAGGTGTTTGAAGTCATAGATGGAGGTGTGCGAAGTCACAGTATGGAGGTGTGTGAAGTCAGAATGGAGGAGTGTGAAGTCATAGAATGGAGGTGTGTGAAGTCAGAATGGAGGTGTGTGAACTCATAGAATTGACATGTGTGAAGTCACAATGGAGGTGTGTGAAGACATAGAATGGAGATGTGTGAAGTCACAGAATGGAGGTGTGTGAAGTCATAGAATGGAGGTGTGTGAAGTCATGGAATGGAGGTGTATTAAGTCATAGAATGGATGTTTCTGAAGTAAGAATGAAGGTGTGTGAAGTCATAGAATGGAGGTGTGTGAAGTCAAAATGGAGGTGTGTGAACTCATAGAATGGAGGTGTGTGAAGTCACAGAATGGAGGTGTGTGAAGTCAGAATGCAGGTGTGAAGTCATAGAATGGGGGTGGGTGAAGTCATGGAAAGGAGGTGTGGGAAGTCATAGAATGGAGAAGTGTGAACTCATAGAGTGGAGATGAGTGAAGTCACATATTCAAAGTCTGTGAAGTCATAGAATGGAGGTTTGTGAAGTCAGAATGGAGGTGTGTGAACTCATAGAATGGAGGTGTGTGAAGTCACAATGGAGATGTGTGAAGTCATAGAATGGAGGTGTTTGAAGTTACAGAATGGAGGTGTGTGAAGTCATAGAATGGAGGTGTGTGAAGTCAAAATGGAAGTGTGTGAACTCATAGAATGGAGGTGTGTGAAGTCAGAATGGAGGTGTGTGAAGTCACAGAATGGAGGTGTGTGAAGTCAGAATGGAGGTGTGTGAAGTCACAGAATGGAGGTGTGTGAAGTCACAGAATGGAGGTGTGTGAAGTCAGGGAATGGAGGTGTGTGAAGTCACAGAATGGAGGTGTGTGAACTCAGAATGAAGGTGTGTGAAGTCACAGAATGGAGGTGTGTGAAGTCCTAGAATGGAAGTGTGTGAAGTCATAGAATGGAGGTGTGTGAAGTAAGAATGGAGGTGTGTGAAGTCAGAGAGTGGAGGAGTTTGAAGTCACAGAATGGAGGTGTGTGAAGTCACGGAATGGAGGTGTGTGAAGTCAGAGAATGGAGGTGTCTGAACTCAGAATGGAGGTGTGAGAAGTCACAGAATGGAGGTGTGTGAAGTCATAGAATGGAAGTGTGTGAAGTCATAGAATGGAGGTTTGTGAAGTAAGAATGGAAGTGTGTGAAGTCACCGAATGGAGTTGTGTGAACTCAGAATGGAGGTGTGTGAATTCACAGAATGGAGGTTTGTGAAGTCATACAATGGAGTTGTGTGAGGTCATAGAATGGATGTTTCTGAAGTAAGAATGAAGGTGTGTGAAGTCACAGAATGGAGGTGTGTGAAGTCAGAGAATGGAGTTCTGTGAAGTCACAGTGGAGGTATGTGAAGTCATAGAATGGAGGTGTGTGAAGTCAAAGAATGGAGGTGTGTGAAGTCATAGAATGGAGGTTTGTGAAGTCACAACATTGAGGTGTGTGAAATCAGAATGGAGATGAGTGAAGTCATAGAATGGAGGTGTGTGAAGTCACAATGCAGGTGTGTGAACTCATAGAATGGAGTTGGGTGAAGTCACAATGCAGGTGTGTGAAGTCATAGAATGGAGTTGTGTGAACTCAGAAAGGATGTGTGTGAAGTCACAGAATAGAGGTGTGTGAAGTCATACAATGGAGGTGTGTGAAGTCACAGAATGGAGGTGTGTGAATTCATAAAATGGAGGTGTGTGAAGTCATAGAATGGAGGTGTGTGAAGTCACAGAATGGAGGTTTGTGAAGTAACAGAATGGAGGTGTGTGAAGTCACAGAATGGAAGTGGGTGAACTCACAATGGAGGTGTGTGAAGTCACAGAATGGAGATGTGTGAACTCAGAATGGAGGTGTGGGAAGTCACAGAATGGAGGTTTGTGAAGTCATAAATGGAGGTGTGTGAGGTCATAGAATGGAAGTTTCTGAAGTAAGAATGAAGGTGTGTGAAGTCGTAGAATGGAGGTGTGTGAAGTCATAGAATGGAGGTGTGTGAAGTCAGAGAATGGAGGTGTGTGAAGTCAGAATGGAGGTGTGAAGTCATAGAATAGAGGTGGGTGAATCATAGAAAGGAGTTGTGGGAAGTCATAGAATAGAGGAATGTGAAGTCATAGAATGGATGTGAGTGAAGTCACAGATCTGAGGTCTGTGAATCCATAGAATGGAGCTGTGTGATGTCAGAATTGAGGAGTGTGAAGTCCTAGAATGGATGTGTGTGAACTCATAGAATGTAGGTGTGTGACTTCACAATGGAAGTGTGTGAAGTCACAGAATGGAGGTGTGTGAAGTCATATATTGGAGGTGTGTGAAGTCAGAATGGAGGTGTGTGAAGTCACAATTGGAGGTGTGTGAACTCAGAATGGAGGTGTTTGAAGTCATAGATGGAGGTGTGCGAAGTCACAGTATGGAGGTGTGTGAAGTCAGAATGGAGGAGTGTGAAGTCATAGAATGGAGGTGTGTGAAGTCAGAATGGAGGTGTGTGAACTCATAGAATTGACATGTGTGAAGTCACAATGGAGGTGTGTGAAGACATAGAATGGAGATGTGTGAAGTCACAGAATGGAGGTGTGTGAAGTCATAGAATGGAGGTGTGTGAAGTCATGGAATGGAGGTGTATTAAGTCATAGAATGGATGTTTCTGAAGTAAGAATGAAGGTGTGTGAAGTCATAGAATGGAGGTGTGTGAAGTCAAAATGGAGGTGTGTGAACTCATAGAATGGAGGTGTGTGAAGTCACAGAATGGAGGTGTGTGAAGTCAGAATGCAGGTGTGAAGTCATAGAATGGGGGTGGGTGAAGTCATGGAAAGGAGGTGTGGGAAGTCATAGAATGGAGAAGTGTGAACTCATAGAGTGGAGATGAGTGAAGTCACATATTCAAAGTCTGTGAAGTCATAGAATGGAGGTTTGTGAAGTCAGAATGGAGGTGTGTGAACTCATAGAATGGAGGTGTGTGAAGTCACAATGGAGATGTGTGAAGTCATAGAATGGAGGTGTTTGAAGTTACAGAATGGAGGTGTGTGAAGTCATAGAATGGAGGTGTGTGAAGTCAAAATGGAAGTGTGTGAACTCATAGAATGGAGGTGTGTGAAGTCAGAATGGAGGTGTGTGAAGTCACAGAATGGAGGTGTGTGAAGTCAGAATGGAGGTGTGTGAAGTCACAGAATGGAGGTGTGTGAAGTCACAGAATGGAGGTGTGTGAAGTCAGGGAATGGAGGTGTGTGAAGTCACAGAATGGAGGTGTGTGAACTCAGAATGAAGGTGTGTGAAGTCACAGAATGGAGGTGTGTGAAGTCCTAGAATGGAAGTGTGTGAAGTCATAGAATGGAGGTGTGTGAAGTAAGAATGGAGGTGTGTGAAGTCAGAGAGTGGAGGAGTTTGAAGTCACAGAATGGAGGTGTGTGAAGTCACGGAATGGAGGTGTGTGAAGTCAGAGAATGGAGGTGTCTGAACTCAGAATGGAGGTGTGAGAAGTCACAGAATGGAGGTGTGTGAAGTCATAGAATGGAAGTGTGTGAAGTCATAGAATGGAGGTTTGTGAAGTAAGAATGGAAGTGTGTGAAGTCACCGAATGGAGTTGTGTGAACTCAGAATGGAGGTGTGTGAATTCACAGAATGGAGGTTTGTGAAGTCATACAATGGAGTTGTGTGAGGTCATAGAATGGATGTTTCTGAAGTAAGAATGAAGGTGTGTGAAGTCACAGAATGGAGGTGTGTGAAGTCATAGAATGGAGGTGTGTGAAGTCACAGAATGCAGGTATCTAAAGTCAGAATGGAGGTGTGAAGTCATAGAATAGAGGTGGGTGAAGTCATAGAAAGGAGGTGTGGGAAGTCATAGAATGGAGCAGTGTGAAGTCATAGAGTGGAGGTGAGTGAAGTCACAGATTCGAGGTCTGTGAAGTCGTAGAATAGAGGTGTGTGAAGTCATACATTGGTGTGTGAAGTCAGAATGGAGGTGTGTGAAGTCACAGAATGGAGGTGTGTGAACTCAGATTAGAGGTGGGTGAAGTCATAGATGGAGGTGTGTGAAGTCATAGTATGGAGTTGCGTGAAATCATAGAATGGAGTTTTGGGAATTCACAGAATGGAGGAGTGTGAAGTCAGAATGGCGGAGTGTGAAGTCATAGAATGTAGATGTGTGAAGTCACAATGTAGGTGTGTAAATTCATAGAATGGAGGTGTGTGAAGTCAAACAATGAAAGTTTGTGAAGTTATAGAATGGAAGTGTGTGAAGTCAAAATGGAGGTGTGTGAAGTCAGAGAATGGAGCTGTGTGAAGTCAAAGAATGGACGTGTGTGAAGTCAAAATTATGATGTGTGAAATCACAAATGCAGGTGTGTGAAGTCACAAAATAGAGGTGTGTGAAGTCACAATGGAGGTGTATGAAGTCAAAGAATGGATGTGTGTGAAGTCATAGAATGGAGGTGTATGAAGTCATGGAATGGAGGTTTGTGAAGTCAAACATTAGAAGCGTGTGAAGTTACAGAATGGAGGTGTGTGAAGTCATAGAATGGAGGTGTGTGAAATCAGAGAATGGAGGTGTGTGAAGTCAGAATGCAGGTGCGTGAAGTCATAGAATGGAGGTGTGTGAAGTCATAGAATGGAGGTGTGTGAAGTCATAGATTAGAAGCGTGTGAAGTCATAGAATGGAGGTGTGTGAAGTCATAGATTGAAGGTGTGGGGAAGTCATAGTATGGAGGTGTGTGAAGTCATAGACTGGAGGTGTGTGAACTCAGATTGGAGGTGTGTGAAATCACAGAAAGCAGGTGTGTCAACTCAGAAAGGAGGTGTGTGAAGTCATAGAATGGAGGTGTGTGAAGTCATAGAATCGAAGTGTGTGAAATCATAGAATGGAGGTGTGTGAAGTCAGAATGGAGATGTGTGAAGTCATAGAATGGAGGTGTGTGGAGTCACAATGCAGGTGTGTGAACTCATAGAATTGAGGTGGGTGAAGTCACAATGTAGGTGTGTGAAGTCATAGAATGGAGGTGTGTGAAGTCATACAATGGAGGTGTGTGAAGTCACAGCATGGAGGTGTGTGAAATCAGAATGGAGATGTGTGAAGTCATAGAATGGAGGTGGGTGAAGTCACAATGCATTTGTGTGAAGTCATAGAATGGAGTTGTGTGAACTCAGAAAGGAGGTGTGTGAAGTCACAGAATAGAGGTGTGTGAAGTCATACAATGGAGGTGTGTGAAGTCACAGAATGGAGGTGTGTGAATTCATAGAATGGAGGTGTGTGAAGTCATAGAATGGATGTGTGTGAAGTCACAGAATGGAGGTTTGTGAAGTAACAGAATGGAGGTGTGTGAAGTCACAGAATGGAAGTGCGTGAACTCACAATGGAGGTGTGTGAAGTCACAGAATGGAGATGTGTGAACTCAGAATGGAGGTGTGGGAAGTCACAGAGGAGGTTTGTGAAGTCATAGAATGGAGGTGTGTGAGGTCATAGAATGGATGTTTCTGAAGTAAGAATGAAGGTGTGTGAAGTCATAGAATGGAGGTGTGTGAAGTCATAGAATGGAGGTGTGTGAAGTCAGAGAATGGAGGTGTGTGAAGTCAGAATGGAGGTGTGAAGTCATAGAATAGAGGTGGGTGAATCATAGAAAGGAGTTGTGGGAATTCATAGAATAGAGGAGTGTGAAGTCATAGAATGGATGTGAGTGAAGTCACAGATCCGAGGTCTGTGAAGCCATAGAATGGAGCTGTGTGATGTCAGAATTGAGGAGTGTGAAGTCCTAGAATGGAAGTGTGTGAACTCATAGAATGGAGGTGTGTGACTTCACAATGGAAGTGTGTGAAGTCACAGAATGGAGGTGTGTGAAGTCATATATTGGAGGTGTGTGAAGTCAGAATGGAGGTGTGTGAAGTCACAAATGGAGGTGTGTGAGCTCAGAATGGAGGTGTTTGAAGTCATAGATGGAGGTGTGTGAATTCACAGAATGGAGCTGTGTGAAGTCAGAATGGAGGAGTGTGAAGTCATAGAATGGAGGTGTGTGAAGTCAGAATGGAGGTGTGTGAACTCATAGAATGGACGTGTGTGAAGTCACAATGGAGGTGTGTGAAGACATAGAATGGAGGTGTGTAAAGTCACAGAATGGAGGTGTGTGAAGTCATAGAATGGAGGTGTGTGAAGTCATGGAATGGAGGTGTGTGAAGTCATAGAATGGATGTTTCTGAAGTAAGAATGAAGGTGTGTGAAGTCATAGAATGGAGGGGTGTGAAGTCAAAATGGAGGTGTGTGAACTCATAGAATGGAGGTGTGTGAAGTCACAGAATGGAGGTGTGTGAATTCAGAATGGAGGTGTGAAGTCATAGAATGGTGGTGGGTGAAGTCATGGAAAGGAGATGTGGGAAGTCATAGAATGGAGAAGTGTGAAGTCATAGAGTGGAGGTGAGTGAAGTCACATATTCAAAGTCTGTGAAGTCATAGAATGGAGGTTTGTGAAGTCAGAATGGAGGTGTGTGAACTCATAGAATGGAGGTGTGTGAAGTCACAATGGAGGTGTGTGAAGTCATAGAATGGAGGTGTTTGAAGTTACAGAATGGAGGTGTGTGAAGTCATGGAATGGAGGTGTGCGAAGTCAGAATGGAGGTGTGTGAAGTCACAGAATGGAGGTGTGTGAAGTCACAGAATGGAGGTGTGTGAAGTCACAGAATGGAGGTGTGTGAAGTCATAGAATGGAGGTGTGTGAAGTCATAGAATGGAGGTGTGTGAAGTCAGAGAATGGAGGTGTGTGAAGTCAGAATGGAGGTGTGAAGTCATAGAATAGAGGTGAGTGAAGTCATAGAAAGGAGTTGTGGGAAGTCATAGAATAGAGGAGTTTGAAGTCATAGAATGGATGTGAGTGAAGTCACAGATCCGAGGTCTGTGAAGTCATAGAATGGAGCTGTGTGATGTCAGAATTGAGGAGTGTGAAGTCCTAGAATGGATGTGTGTGAACTCATAGAATGGAGGTTTGTGACTTCACAATGGAAGTGTGTGAAGTCACAGAATTGAGGTGTGTGAAGTCATGTATTGGAGGTGTGTGAAGTCAGAATGGAGGTGTGTGAAGTCACAGAATGGAGGTGTATGAACTCAGAAGGGAGGTGTTTGAAGTCATAGATGGAGGTGTGTGAAGTCACAGAATGGAGGTGTGTGAACTCAGAATGAAGGTGTGTGAAGTCACAGAATGGAGGTGTGTGAAGTCCTAGAATGGAAGTGTGTGAAGTCATAGAATGGAGGTGTGTGAAGTAAGAATGGAGGTGTGTGAAGTCAGAGAGTGGAGGTGTTTGAAGTCATAGAATGGAGGTGTGTGAAGTCATAGAATGGAGGTGTGTGAAGTCACAGAATGGCGGTGTGTGAAGTCACGGAATGGAGGTGTGTGAAGTCACAGAATGGAGGTGTATGAACTCAGAATGGAGGTGTGAGAAGTCACAGAATGGAGGTGTGTGAAGTCATAGAATGGAAGTGTGTGAAGTCATAGAATGGAGGTTTGTGAAGTAAGAATGGAAGTGTGTGAAGTCACCGAATGGAGTTGTGTGAACTCAGAATGGAGGTGTTTGAATTCACAGAATGGAGGTTTGTGAAGTCATACAATGGAGTTGTGTGAGGTCATAGAATGGATGTTTCTGAAGTAAGAATGAAGGTGTGTGAAGTCACAGAGTGGAGGTGTGTGAAGTCATAGAATGGAGGTGTGTGAAGTCACAGAATGCAGGTATCTAAAGTCAGAATGGAGGTGTGAAGTCATAGAATAGAGGTGGGTGAAGTCATAGAAAGGAGGTGTGGGAAGTCATAGAATGGAGCAGTGTGAAGTCATAGAGTGGAGGTGAGTGAAGTCACAGATTCGAGGTCTGTGAAGTCATAGAATAGAGGTGTGTGAAGTCAGAATGGAGGTGTGTGAAGTCATAGAATGGAGGTATGTGAACTCATAGAATGGAGGTGTTTGATGTCACAATGGAAGTGTGTGAAGTCACAGAATGGAGGTGTGTGAAGTCAGGGAATGGAGGTGTGTGAAGTCACAGAATGGAGGTGTGTGAACTCAGAATGAAGGTGTGTGAAGTCACAGAATGGAGGTGTGTGAAGTCCTAGAATGGAAGTGTGTGAAGTCATAGAATGGAGGTGTGTGAAGTAAGAATGGAGGTGTGTGAAGTCAGAGAGTGGAGGTGTTTGAAGTCATAGAATGGAGGTGTGTGAAGTCATAGAATGGAGGTGTGAGAAGTCACAGAATGGAGGTGTGTGAAGTCACGGAATGGAGGTGTGTGAAGTCAGAGAATGGAGGTGTGTGAACTCAGAATGGAGGTGTGAGAAGTCACAGAATGGAGGTGTGTGAAGTCATAGAATGGAAGTGTGTGAAGTCATAGAATGGAGGTTTGTGAAGTAAGAATGGAAGTGTGTGAAGTCACCGAATGGAGTTGTGTGAACTCAGAATGGAGGTGTGTGAATTCACAGAATGGAGGTTTGTGAAGTCATACAATGGAGTTGTGTGAGGTCATAGAATGGATGTTTCTGAAGTAAGAATGAAGGTGTGTGAAGTCACAGAATGGAGGTGTGTGAAGTCAGAGAATGGAGGTGTGTGAAGTCACAGAATGCAGGTATCTAAATCAGAATGGAGGTGTGAAGTCATAGAATAGAGGTGGGTGAAGTCATAGAAAGGAGGTGTGGGAAGTCATAGAATGGAGCAGTGTGAAGTCATAGAATGGAGGTGAGTGAAGTCACAGATTCGAGGTCTGTGAAGTCATAGAATAGAGGTGTGTGAAGTCATACATTGGTGTGTGAAGTCAGAATGGAGGTGTGTGAAGTCACAGAATGGAGGTGTGTGAACTCAGATTGGAGGTGTGTGAAGTAATAGATGGAGGTGTGTGAAGTCATAGTATGGAGTTGCATGAAATCATAGAATGGAGTTTTGGGAATTCACAGAATGGAGGAGTGTGAAGTCAGAATGGCGGAGTGTGAAGTCATAGAATGTAGATGTGTGAAGTCACAATGTAGGTGTGTGAAGTCATAGAATGGAGGTGTGTGAAGTCATAGAATGGAGGTGTGTGAAGTCACAAAATGGAGGTGTGTGAAGTCATATAATGGAGGTGTGTGAACTCAGAATGTAGGTGTTTGAACTCAGAATGGAGGTGTGTGAAATTGTAGAATGGAGGTATGTGAAGTCAGAGAATCAAGGTGTGTGAAGTCACAGAATGGATGTGTGTGAAGTCACAGAATGGAGGTGTGTGAACTCACAATGGAGGTGAGTGAAGTCACAGAATGGAGGTGTGTGAAGTCATAGAATGGAAATGTGTGAAGTCATAGAATGTAGGTGTGTGATGTCAGAAAGGAGGTGTGTGAAGTCACAGAATGGAGGTGTGTGACGTCATAAATGTTGATGTGTGAAGTCATAGAATGGAGGTTTGAATTCATAGAATGGAGGTGTGAAGTCACAGAATGGAGGTGTGTGAAGTCACAGAAGGCAGGTGTGTGAAGTCACAGGATAGAGTTGTGTGAAGTCACAATGGAGGTGTGTAAATTCATAGAATGGAGGTGTGTGAAGTCAAACAATGGAAGTGTGTGAAGTTATAGAATGGAAGTGTGTGAAGTCAAAATGGAGGTGTGTGAAGTCAGAGAATGGAGCTGTGTGAAGTCAAAAATGGACGTGTGTGAAGTCAAAATTGTGATGTGTGAAATCACAAATGCAGGTGTGTGAAGTCACAAAATAGAGGTGTGTGAAGTCACAATGGAGGTGTATGAAGTCAAAGAATGGATGTGTGTGAAGTCATAGAATGGAGGTGTATGAAGTCATGGAATGGAGGTTTGTGAAGTCAAACATTAGAAGCGTGTGAAGTTACAGAATGGAGGTGTGTGAAGTCAAAGAATGGAGGTGTGTGAAATCAGAGAATGGAGGTGTGTGAAGTCAGAATGCAGGTGCGTGAAGTCATAGAATGGAGGTGTGTGAAGTCATAGAATGGAGGTGTGTGAAGTCATAGATTAGAAGCGTGTGAAGTCATAGAATGGAGGTGTGTGAAGTCATAGATTGAAAGTGTGGGGAAGTCATAGTATGGAGGTGTGTGAAGTCATAGACGGGAGGTGTGTGAACTCAGATTGGAGGTGTGTGAAATCACAGAAAGCAGGTGTGTCAACTCAGAAACGAGGTGTGTGAAGTCATAGAATGGAGGTGTGTGAAGTCATAGAATCGAAGTGTGTGAAATCATAGAATGGAGGTGTGTGAAGTCAGAATGGATATGTGTGAAGTGATAGAATGGAGGTGTGTGGAGTCACAATGCAGGTGTGTGAACTCATAGAATTGAGGTGGGTGAAGTCACAATGTAGGTGTGTGAAGTCATAGAATGGAGGTGTGTGAAGTCATAGAATGGAGGTGGTGAAGTCATAGAATGGAGGTGTGTGAAGTCATAGAATGGAGGTGTGTGAAGTCACAGAATGGTGGTGTGTGAAGTTATAGAATGGAGGGGTGTGAAGTCATAGAATGGAGGTGTGTTAAGTCATAGAATGGAGGTGTGGAAGTCACAGAATTGAGGTGTGTGAAGTCACAGAATGGAGGTGTGTGAACTGAGAACGGAGGTGTGTGAAGTCACAGAATGGAGGTGTGTGAAGTCATACAATGGAGGTTTGTGAAGTCACAGAATGGAGGGGTGTGAATTCATAGAAGGGAGGTGTGTGAAGTCATAGAATGGAGGTGTGTGAAGTCACATAATGGAGGTGTGTGAAATCACAGAATGGAGGTGTGTGAAGACACAGAATGGAAGTGGGTGAACTCACAATGAAGGTGTGTGAAGTCAAAGAATGGAGGTGTGTGAATTCATAGAAGTGAGGTGTGTGAAGTCATAGAATGGAGGTGTGTGAGGTCACAGAATGGAAGTGTGTGAAGTGAAAATGGAGGTGTGTGAAGTCAGAGAATGGAGGTGTGTGAAGTCAATGAATGGACTTGTGTGAAGTCAAAATTGTGGTGTGTGAAGTCAAAGAATGGATGTGTGTGAAGTCACAGAATGGAGGTGTGTGAAGTCAAAATGGAGGTGTGTGAAGTCAAAGAATTGATGTGTTTGAAGTCATAGAATGGAGGTGTATGAAGTCATGGAATGGAGGTGTGTGAAGTCATACATTGGAAGTGTGTGAAGTTACAGAATGGAGGTGTGTGAAGTCATAGAATGGAATTGTGTGAAGTCAGAGAATGGAGGTGTGTGAAGTCAGAATGCAGGTGTGTGAAGTCATAGAATGGAGGTGTGTGAAGTCATAGATTGGAAGTGTGTGAAGTCATAGATTGGATTTGTGTGAAGTCACAGAAGGAGGTGTGTGAAGTCACAGAATGGAGTTCTGTGAAGTCAGAATGGAGGTGTGTGAAGTCACAGAATGGAGGTGTGTGAAATCAGAATGGAGGTGTGTGAATTCACAGAATGGAGGTGTGTGAAGGCATAGATGAAGCTGTGTGAAGTCAGATTGGAGGTGTGTGAAGTCACAGAATGGAGGTTTGTGAAGTCAGAATGGAGGTGTGTGAAGCCAGAATGGAGGTGGGTGAAGTCATAGAATGGAGGTGTGTGAATTCACAATGCATTTGTGTGAACTCATAGAATGGAGGTGTATGAAGTCACAATGTAGGTGTGTGAAGTCACAGAATGGAGGTGTGTGAAGTCATAGAATGGAGGTGTGTGAAGTCACAGAATGGAGGTGTGTGAAGTCATATAATGGAGGTGTGTGAAGTCACAGAATGGAGGTGTGTGAAGTCAGAATGGAGTTGTGTGAAGTCATAGAATGGAGCTGTGTGAAGTCAGAATGGAGGTGTGTGAAGTCATAGAATGGAGGTGTGTGAAGTCAGAATGGAGGTGTGTGAACTCATAGAATGGAGGTGTGTGAAGTCACAATGGAGGTGTGTGAAGTCATAGAATGGAGGTGTGTGAATTCACACAATGGAGGTGTGTGAAGACATAGAATGGAGCTGTGTGAAGTCAGATTGGAGGTGTGTGAAGTCACAGAATGGATGTGTGTGAACTCAGAATGGAGTTGTGTGAAGTCACAGAATGGAGGTGTGTGAAGTCATAGAATGGAGGTGTGTGAAGTCATAGAATGGATGTGTGTGAAGTCATAATGGAGGTGTGTGAAGTCACAGAATTGAGGTGTGTGAAGTCACAGAATGGAGGTGTGTGAAGTCATAGAATGGAGGTGTGTGAAGTCATAGAATGGAGGTGTGTGAAGTCGTAGAATGGATGTTTGTTAAGTAAGAATGAAGGTGTGTTAAGTCATAGAATGGAGGTGTGTGAAGGCACAGAATGGAGGTGTGTGAAGTCATAGAATGGAGCTGTGTGAACTCAGAATGGAGGTGTGTGAATTCACAGAATGGAGGTGTGTTACATCACAGAACGGAGGTGTTTGAACTCAGAATGGAGGTGTGGGAAGTCACAGAATGGAGGTGTGTGAAGTCATAGAATGGAGGTGTGTGAAATCATAGAATGGAGGTGTGGGAAGTCGGAAAATGGAGCTGTGTGAAGTCAGAATGGAGATGTGCGAAGTCACAGAATGGAGGTGTGTGAAGTCATTTTATGGAGCTGTGTGAAGTCAGAATGGAGGTGTGTGAAGTCACAGAATGGAGGTATTTGAACTCAGAATGGAGGTTGTGAAGTCACAGAATCTAGGTGTGTGAAGTCATAGAATGGAGGTGTGTGAAGTCATAGAATGGAGGTGTGTTAAGTCATAATGGAGGCCTGTGAAGTCACAGAATTGAGGTGTGTGAAGTCACAGAATGGAGGTGTGTGAAGTCACAGAATCTAGGTGTGTGAAGTCATAGAATGGAGGTGTGTGAAGTCATAGAATGGAGGTGTGTGAAGGCATAATTGAGGCGTGAGAAGTCACAGAACTGAGGTGTGTGAAGTCACATAATGGAGGTGTGTGAAGTCATAGCATGGGGGTGTGTGAAGTCAGAACGGAGGTGTGTGAACTCAGATTGGAGGTTTTGGGAACTCAAAATGGAGGTGTGTGAATTTATACAATGGAGGTGTGTGAAGTCTAGAAAGGAGGGGTGTGAAGTCAAAGAATGGAGGTGTGTGAAGTCATAGAATGGAGGTGTGTGAAGTCAGAATGGAGGTGTGTGAAGTCATAGAATGGAGGTGTGTGAAGTCAGAATGGAGATCTGTGAACTCATAGAATGGAGGTGTGTGAAGTCACAATGGAGGTGTGTGAAGTCATAGAATGGAGGTGTGTGAAGTCACAGAATGGAGGTGTGTGAAGGCATAGATGAAGCTGTGTGAAGTCAGATTGGAGGAGTGTGAAGTCACAGAATGGAGGTGTGTGAACTCAGAATGGAGGTGTGTGAAGTCACAGAATGGAGGTGTGTGAAGTCATAGAATGGAGGTGTGTGAAGTCAAAGAATTGATGTGTTTGAAGTCATAGAATGGAGGTGTATGAAGTCATGGAATGGAGGTGTGTGAAGTCAAACATTGGAAGTGTGTGAAGTTACAGAATGGAGGTGTGTGAAGTCATAGAATGGAATTGTGTGAAGTCAGAGAATGGAGGTGTGTGAAGTCAGAATGCAGGTGTGTGAAGTCATAGAATGGAGGTGTGTGAAGTCATAGATTGGAAGTGTGTGAAGTCATAGATTGGATTTGTGTGAAGTCACAGAAGGAGGTGTGTGAAGTCACAGAATGGAGTTCTGTGAAGTCAGAATGGAGGTGTGTGAAGTCACAGAATGGAGGTGTGTGAAATCAGAATGGAGGTGTGTGAATTCACAGAATGGAGGTGTGTGAAGGCATAGATGAAGCTGTGTGAAGTCAGATTGGAGGTGTGTGAAGTCACAGAATGGAGGTTTGTGAAGTCAGAATGGAGGTGTGTGAAGCCAGAATGGAGGTGGGTGAAGTCATAGAATGGAGGTGTGTGAATTCACAATGCATTTGTGTGAACTCATAGAATGGAGGTGTGTGAAGTCACAATGTAGGTGTGTGAAGTCACAGAATGGAGGTGTGTGAAGTCATAGAATGGAGGTGTGTGAAGTCACAGAATGGAGGTGTGTGAAGTCATATAATGGAGGTGTGTGAAGTCACAGAATGAAGGTGTGTGAAGTCAGAATGGAGTTGTGTGAAGTCATAGAATGGAGCTGTGTGAAGTCAGAATGGAGGTGTGTGAAGTCATAGAATGGAGGTGTGTGAAGTCAGAATGGATGTGTGTGAACTCATAGAATGGAGGTGTGTGAAGTCACAATGGAGGTGTGTGAAGTCATAGAATGGAGGTGTGTGAATTCACACAATGGAGGTGTGTGAAGACATAGAATGGAGCTGTGTGAAGTCAGATTGGAGGTGTGTGAAGTCACAGAATGGATGTGTGTGAACTCAGAATGGAGTTGTGTGAAGTCACAGAATGGAGGTGTGTGAAGTCATAGAATGGAGGTGTGTGAAGTCATAGAATGGATGTGTGTGAAGTCATAATGGAGGTGTGTGAAGTCACAGAATTGAGGTGTGTGAAGTCACAGAATGGAGGTGTGTGAAGTCATAGAATGGAGGTGTGTGAAGTCATAGAATGGAGGTGTGTGAAGTCGTAGAATGGATGTTTGTTAAGTAAGAATGAAGGTGTGTTAAGTCATAGAATGGAGGTGTGTGAAGGCACAGAATGGAGGTGTGTGAAGTCATAGAATGGAGCTGTGTGAACTCAGAATGGAGGTGTGTGAATTCACAGAATGGAGGTGTGTTACATCACAGAACGGAGGTGTTTGAACTCAGAATGGAGGTGTGGGAAGTCACAGAATGGAGGTGTGTGAAGTCATAGAATGGAGGTGTGTGAAATCATAGAATGGAGGTGTGGGAAGTCGGAAAATGGAGCTGTGTGAAGTCAGAATGGAGATGTGCGAAGTCACAGAATGGAGGTGTGTGAAGTCATTTTATGGAGCTGTGTGAAGTCAGAATGGAGGTGTGTGAAGTCACAGAATGGAGGTATTTGAACTCAGAATGGAGGTTGTGAAGTCACAGAATCTAGGTGTGTGAAGTCATAGAATGGAGGTGTGTGAAGTCATAGAATGGAGGTGTGTTAAGTCATAATGGAGGCCTGTGAAGTCACAGAATTGAGGTGTGTGAAGTCACAGAATGGAGGTGTGTGAAGTCACAGAATCTAGGTGTGTGAAGTCATAGAATGGAGGTGTGTGAAGTCATAGAATGGAGGTGTGTGAAGGCATAATTGAGGCGTGAGAAGTCACAGAACTGTGGTGTGTGAAGTCACATAATGGAGGTGTGTGAAGTCATAGCATGGGGGTGTGTGAAGTCAGAACGGAGGTGTGTGAACTCAGATTGGAGGTTTTGGGAACTCACAATGGAGGTGTGTGAATTTATACAATGGAGGTGTGTGAAGTCACAGAAAGGAGGGGTGTGAAGTCAAAGAATGGAGGTGTGTGAAGTCATAGAATGGAGGTGTGTGAAGTCAGAATGGAGGTGTGTGAAGTCATAGAATGGAGGTGTGTGAAGTCAGAATGGAGATCTGTGAACTCATAGAATGGAGGTGTGTGAAGTCACAATGGAGGTGTGTGAAGTCATAGAATGGAGGTGTGTGAAGTCACAGAATGGAGGTGTGTGAAGGCATAGATGAAGCTGTGTGAAGTCAGATTGGAGGAGTGTGAAGTCACAGAATGGAGGTGTGTGAACTCAGAATGGAGGTGTGTGAAGTCACAGAATGGAGGTGTGTGAAGTCATAGAATGGAGGTGTGTGAAGTCATAGAATGGATGTGTGTGAAGTCATAAGGAGGTGTGTGAAGTCTCAGAATTGAGGTCTGTGAAGTCACAGAATCGAGGAGAGTGAAGTCATAGAATGGAGGTGTGTGAAATCATAGAATGGATGTGTGTGAAGTCATAAGGAGGTGTGTGAAGTCACAGAATTGAGGTGTGTGAAGTCACAGAATGGAGGTGTGTGAAGTCATAGAATGGAGGTGTGTGAAGTCAGAGAATGGAGGTGTGTGAAGTCAGAATGCAGGTGTGTGAATCATAGAATGGAGGTGTGTGAAGTCATAGATTGGAAGTGTGTGAAGTCATAGATTGGAGGTGTGTGAAGTCACAGAGGGAGGTGTGTGAAGTCACAGAATGGAGTTATGTGAAGTCACAGTGGAGGTGTGTGAAGTCATAGAATGGAGGTGTGTGAAGTCAAAGAATGGAGGTGTGTGAAGTCATAGAATGGAGGTGTGTGAAGTCACAGCATGGAGGTGTGTGAAATCAGAATGGAGATGTGTGAAGTCGTAGAATGGAGGTGTGTGAAGTCACAATGCAGGTGTGTGAACTCATAGAATGGAGGTGGGTGAAGTCACAATGCAGGTGTGTGAAGTCATAGAATGGAATTGTGTGAACTAAGAAAGGAGGTGTGTGAAGTCACAGAATAGAGGTGTGTGAGGTCACACAATGGAGGTGTGTGAAGTCACAGAATGGAGGTGCGTGAATTCATAGAATGGAGGTGTGTGAAGTCACAGAATGGAGGTGTGTGAAGTAACAGAATGGAGGTGTGTGAAGTCACAGAATGGAAGTGGGTGAACTCACAATGGAGGTGTGTGAAGTCACAGAATGGAGATGTGTGAACTCAGAATGGAGTTGTGGGAAGTCACAGAATGGAGGTGTGTGAAGTCATAGAATGGAGGTGTGTTAAGTCATAATGGAGGCATGTGAAGTCACAGAATTGAGGTGTGTGAAGTCACAGAATGGAGGTGTGTGAAGTCACAGAATCTAGGTGTGTGAAGTCATAGAATGGAGGTGTGTGAAGTCAGAACGGAGGTGTGTGAACTCAGATTGGAGGTGTGGGAAGTCATAATGGAGGTGTGTGAATTTATACAATGGAGGTGTGTGAAGTCACAGAATGGAGGTGTGTGAAGTCACAGAATGGAGGTGTGTGAAGTCATAGAATGGAGGTGTGTGAAGTCAGAACGGAGGTGTGTGAACTCAGATTGGAGGTGTGGGAAGTCATAATGGAGGTGTGTGAATTTATACAATGGAGGTGTGTGAAGTCACAGAATGGAGGGGTGTGAAGTCAAAGAATGGAGGTGTGTGAAGTCATAGAATGGAGGTGTGTGAAGTCAGAATGGAGGTGTGTGAAGTCATAGAATGGAGGTGTGTGAAGTCAGAATGGAGATCTCTGAACTCATAGAATGGAGGTGTGTGAAGTCACAATGGAGGTGTGTGAAGTCACAGAATGGAGGTGTGTGAACTCAGAATGGAGGTGTGTGAAGTCACAGAATGGAGGTGTGTGAAGTCATAGAATGGTTGTGTGTGAAGTCATAAGGAGGTGTGTGAAGTCTCAGAATTGAGGTGTGTGAAGTCACAAAATCGAGGTGTGTGAAGTCATAGAATGGAGGTGTGTGAAGTCATAGAATGGAGGTGTGTGAAGTCATAGAATGGATGTTTGTTAAGTAAGAATGAAGGTGTGTTAAGTCATAGAATGGAGGTGTGTGAAGGCAAAGAATGGAGGTGTGAGAAGTCATAGAATGGAGCTGTGTGAAGTCAGAATGGAGGTGTGTGAAATCATAGAATGGAGGTTTGTGAAGTCACAGAATTGAGGTGTGTGAAGTCAGAATGGAGGTGTGTGAAGTCAGAATGGAGGTGGGTGAAGTCATAGAATGGAGGTGTGTGAAGTCATAGAATGGATGTGTGAAGTCATAATGGAGGTGTGTGAAGTCACAGAATTGAGGTTTGTGAAGTCACAGAATGGAGGTGTGTGAAGTCATAGAATGGAGGTGTGTGAACTCACAGAATTGATGTTTGTTAAGTAAGAATGAAGGTGTGTTAAGTCATAGAATGGAGGTGTGTGAAGGCACAGAATGGAGGTGTGTGAAGACATAGAATGGAGCTGTGTGAAGTCAGAATGGAGGTGTGTGAAATCATAGAATGGAGGTTTGTGAAGTCACAGAATTGAGGTGTGTGAAGTCAGAATGGAGGTGTGTGAAGTCAGAATGGAGGTGGGTGAAGTCATAGAATGGAGGTGTGTGAAGTCATAGAATGGATGTGTGAAGTCATAATGGAGGTGTGTGAAGTCACAGAATTGAGGTTTGTGAAGTCACAGAATGGAGGTGTGTGAAGTCATAGAATGGAGGTGTGTGAACTCACAGAATTGATGTTTGTTAAGTAAGAATGAAGGTGTGTTAAGTCATAGAATGGAGGTGTGTGAAGGCACAGAATGGAGGTGTGTGAAGACATAGAATGGAGGTTTGTGAAGTCATATAATGGAGGTGTGTGAAGTCATAGAATGGATGTGTGTTAAGTAAGAATGAAGGTGTGTTAAGTCATAGAAAGAAGGTGTGTGAAGGCACAGAATGGAGGTGTGTGAAGTCATAGAATGGAGGTGTGTGAAGTCAGAACGGAGGTGTGTGAACTCAGATTGGAGGTGTGGGAAGTCACAATGGAGGTGTGTAAATTTATACAATGGAGGTGTGTGAAGTCACAGAATGGAGGGGTGTGAAGTCAAAGAATGGAGGTGTGTGAAGTCATAGAATGGAGGTGTGTGAAGTCAGAATGGAGGTTTGTGAAGTCATAGAATGGAGCTGTGTGAAGTCAGAATGGAGATCTGTGAACTCATAGAATGGAGGTGTGTGAAGTCAAAATGGAGGTGTGTGAAGTCACAGAATGGAGGTGTGTGAACTCAGAATGGAGGTGTGTGAAGTCACAGAATGGAGGTGTGTGAAGTCATAGAATGGTTGTGTGTGAAGTCATAAGGAGGTGTGTGAAGTCTCAGAATTGAGGTGTGTGAAGTCACAGAATCGAGGTGTGTGAAGTCATAGAATGGAGGTGTGTGAAGTCATAGAATGGAGGTTTGTGAAGTCATAGAATGGATGTTTGTAAAGTAAGAATGAAGGTGTGTTAAGTCATAGAATGGAGGTGTGTGAAGGCACAGAATGGAGGTGTGAGCAGTCACAGAATTGAGGTGTGTGAAGTCAGAATGGAGGTGTGTGAAGTCAGAATGGAGGTGGGTGAAGTCATAGAATGGAGGTGTTTGAATACACAATGCATTTGTGTGAACTCATAGAATGGAGGTGTGTGAAGTCACAATGTAGGTGTGTGAAGTCACAGAATGGAGGTGTGTGAAGTCATAGAATGGAGGTGTGTGAAGTCACAGAATGGAGGTGTGTGAAGTCATATAATGGAGGTGTGTGAAGTCACAGAATGGAGGTGTGTGAAGTCAGAATTGAGTTGTGTGAAGTCATAGAATGGAGGGGTGTGAAGTCAGAATGGAGGTGTGTGAAGTCATAGAATGGAGGTGTGTGAAGTCAGAATGGAGGTGTGTGAACTCATAGAACTTAGGTGTGTGAAGTCACAATGGAGGTGTGTGAAGGCATAGAATGGAGGTGAGTGAAGTCACAGAATGGAGCTGTGTGAAGTCATAGAATGGAGCTGTGTGAAGTTAGATTGGAGGTGTGTGAAGTCACAGAATGGAGGTGTGTGAACTCAGAATGGAGGTGTGTGAGGTCACAGACTGGAGGTGTGTGAAGTCATAGAATGGAGGTGTGTGAAGTCATAGAATGGATGTGTGTGAAGTCATAATGGAGGTGTGTGAAGTCACAGAATTGAGGTGTGTGAAGTCACAGAATGGAGGTGTGTGAAGTCATAGTATGGAGGTGTGTGAACTCACAGAATGGATGTTTGTTAAGTAAGAATGAAGGTGTGTTAAGTCATAGAATGGAGGTGTGTGAAGGCACAGAATGGAGGTGTGTGAAGACATAGAATGGAGGTTTGTGAAGTCATAGAATGCAGGTGTGTGAAGTCATAGAATGGATGTTTGTTAAGTAAGAATGAAGGTGTGTTAAGTCATAGAATGGAGGTGTGTGAAGGCACAGAATGGAGGTGTGTGAAGTCATAGAATGGAGCTGTGTGAAGTCAGAATGGAGGTGTGTGAAGTCACAGAATGGAGGTGTGTGAAATCAGAATGGAGGTGTGTGAATTCACAGATGGAGGTGTGTTAAGTCACAGAACAGAGGTGTTTGAACTCAGAATGGAGGTGTGTGAAGTCACAGAATGGAGGTGTGTGAAGTCATAGAATGGAGGTGTGTGAAATCATAGAATGGAGGTGTGGGAAGTCAGAAAATGGAGCTGTGTGAAGTCAGAATGGAGGTGTGCGAAGTCACAGAATGGAGGTGTGTGAAGTCATTTTATGGAGCTGTGTGAGGTGTGTGAAGTCACAGAATGGAGGTGTTTGAACTCAGAATGGAGGTTGTGAAGTCACAGAATCTAGGTGTGTGAAGTCACAGAATGGAGGTGTGTGAAGTCACAGAATCTAGGTGTGTGAAGTCATAGAATGGAGGTGTGTGAAGTCATAGAATGGAGGTGTGTGAAGTCATAATGGAGGCATGAGAAGTCACAGAACTGAGGTGTGTGAAGTCACAGAATGGAGGTGTGTGAAGTCATAGAATGGAGGTGTGTGAAGTAAGAACGGAGGTGTTTCAACTCAGATTGGAGGTGTGGGAAGTCACAATGGAGGTGTGTGAATTTATACAATGGAGGTGTGTGAAGTCAGAATGGAGGTTTGTGAAGTCATAGAATGGAGCTGTGTGAAGTCAGAATGGAGATCTGTGAACTCATAGAATGGAGGTGTGTGAAGTCACAATGGAGGTGTATGAAGTCATAGAATGGAGGTCTGTGAATTCACAGAATGGAGGTGTGTGAAGGCATAGATGAAGCTGTGTGAAGTCAGATTGGAGGTGTGTGAAGTCACAGAATGGAGGTTTGTGAAGTCAGAATGGAGGTGTGTGAAGTCAGAATAGAGGTGGGTGAAGTCATAGAATGGAGGTGTGTGAATTCACAATGCATTTGTGTGAACTCATAGAATGGAGGTGTGTGAAGTCACAATGTAGGTGTGTGAAGTCACAGAATGGAGGTGTGTGAAGTCATAGAATGGAGGTGTGTGAAGTCACAGAATAGAGGTGTGTGAAGTCATATAATGGAGGTGTGTGAAGTCACAGAATGGAGGTGTGTGAAGTCAGAATGGAGTTGTGTGAAGTCATAGAATGGAGCTGTGTGAAGTCAGAATGGAGGTGTGTGAAGTCATAGAATGGAGGTGTGTGAAGTCAGAATGGATGTGTGTGAATTCATAGAATGGAGGTGTGTGAAGTCACAATGGAGGTGTGTGAACTCATAGAATGGAGGTGTGTGAAGTCACACAACGGAGGTGTGTGAAGACATAGAATGGAGCTGTGTGAAATCAGATTGGAGGTGTGTGAAGTCACAGAATGGAGGTGTGTGAACTCAGAATGGAGGTGTGTGAAGTCACAGAATGGAGGTGTGTGAAGTCATAGAATGGAGGTGTGTGAAGTCATAGAATGGATGTGTGTGAAGTCATAATGGAGGTGTGTGAAGTCACAGAATTGGGGTGTGTGAAGTCACAGAATGGAGGTGTGTGAAGTCATAGAATGGAGGTGTGTGAAGTCATAGAATGGAGGTGTGTGAAGTCGTAGAATGGATGTTTGTTAAGTAAGAATGAAGGTGTGTTAAGTCATAGAATGGAGGTGTGAAGGCAGAGAATGGAGGTGTGTGAAGTCATAGAATGGAGCTGTGTGAAGGCAGAATGGAGATGTGTGATGTCACAGAATGGAGGTGTGTGAACTCAGAATGGAGGTGTGTGAATTCACAGAATGGAGGTGTTTTAAGTCACAGAACGGAGGTGTTTGAACTCAGAATGGAGGTGTGTGAACTCATAGAATGGAGGTGTGTGAAGTCACAGAATGGAGGTGTGTGAAGTCACAGAATCTAGGTGTGTGAAGTCATAGAATGGAGGTGTGTGAAGTCATAGAATGGAGGTGTGTTAAGTCATAATGGAGGCGTGAGAAGTCACAGAACTGAGGTGTGTGAAGTCACATAATGGAGGTGTGTGAAGTCTTAGCATGGGGGTGTGTGAAGTCAGAACGGAGGTGTGTGAACTCAGATTGGAGGTTTGGGAACTCACAATGGAGGTGTGTGAATTTATACAATGGACGTGTGTGAAGTCACAGAATGGAGTGGTGTGAAGTCAAGAATGGAGGTGTGTGAAGTCATAGAATGGAGGTGTGTGAAGTCAGAATGGAGGTGTGTGAAGTCATAGAATGGAGGTGTGTGAAGTCAGAATGGAGATCTGTGAACTCATAGAATGCAGGTGTGTGAAGTCACAATGGAGGTGTGTGAAGTCATAGAATGGAGGTGTGTGAAGTCACAGAATGGAGGTGTGTGAAGGCATAGATGAAGCTGTGTGAAGTCAGATTGGAGGTGTGTGAAGTCACAGAATGGAGGTGTGTGAACTCAGAATGGAGGTGTGTGAAGTCACAGAATGGAGGTGTGTGAAGTCATAGAATGGAGGTGTGTGAAGTCATAGAATGGATGTGTGTGAAGTCATAAGGAGGTGTGTGAAGTCTCAGAATTGAGGTCTGTGAAGTTACAGAATCGAGGAGAGTGAAGTCATAGAATGGAGGTGTGTGAAGTCATAGAATGGATGTGTGTGAAGTCATAAGGAGGTGTGTGAAGTCACAGAATTGAGGTGTGTGAAGTCGCAGAATGGAGGTGTGTGAAGTCATAGAATGGAGGTGTGTGAAATCACAGAATGGAGGTGTGTAAAGTCATAGAATGGAGGTGTGTGAAGTCATAGAATGGGTGTGTGTGAAGTCATAAGGTGGTGTGTGAAGTCACAGAATTGAGCTGTGTGAAGTCACAGAATGGAGGTGTGTGAAGTCAGAATGGAGGTGTGTGAAGTCATAGAATGGAGGTGTGTGAAGTCAGAATGGAGATCTGTGAACTCATAGAATGGAGGTGTGTGAAGTCACAATGGAGGTGTGTGAAGTCACAGAATGGAGGTCTGTGAACTCAGAATGGAGGTGTGTGAAGTCACAGAATGGAGGTGTGTGAAGTCATAGAATGGTTGTGTGTGAAGTCATAAGGAGGTGTGTGAAGTCTCAGAATTGAGGTGTGTGAAGTCACAGAATCGAGGTGTATGAAGTCATAGAATGTGAAGTCATAGAATGGAGGTGTGTGAAGTCATAGAATGGATGTTTGTTAAGTAAGAATGAAGGTGTGTTAAGTCATAGAATGGAGGTGTGTGAAGGCACAGAATGGAGGTGTGAGAAGTCATAGAATGGAGCTGTGTGAAGTCAGAATGGAGGTGTGTGAAATCATAGAATGGAGGTTTGTGAAGTCACAGAATTGAGGTGTGTGAAGTCAGAATGGAGGTGTGTGAAGTCAGAATGGAGGTGGGTGAAGTCATAGAATGGAGGTGATTGAATACACAATGCATTTGTGTGAACTCATAGAATGGAGGTGTGTGAAGTCAAAATGTAGGTGTGTGAAGTCACAGAATGGAGGTGTGTGAAGTCATAGAATGGAGGTGTGTGAAGTCACAGAATGGAGGTGTGTGAAGTCATATAATGGAGGTGTGTGAAGTCACAGAATGGAGGTGTGTGAAGTCAGAATGGAGTTGTGTGAAGTCATAGAATGGAGCTGTGTGAAGTCAGAATGGAGGTGTGTGAAGTCATAGAATGGAGGTGTGTGAAGTCAGAATGGATGTGTGTGAACTCATAGAATGGAGGTGTGTGAAGTCACAATGGAGGTGTGTGAAGTCATAGAATGGAGGTGTGTGAATTCACACAATGGAGGTGTGTGAAGACATAGAATGGAGCTGTGTGAAGTCAGATTGGAGGTGTGTGAAGTCACAGAATGGATGTGTGTGAACTCAGAATGGAGTTGTGTGAAGTCACAGAATGGAGGTGTGTGAAGTCATAGAATGGAGGTGTGTGAAGTCATAGAATGGATGTGTGTGAAGTCATAATGGAGGTGTGTGAAGTCACAGAATTGAGGTGTGTGAAGTCACAGAATGGAGGTGTGTGAAGTCATAGAATGGAGGTGTGTGAAGTCATAGAATGGAGGTGTGTGAAGTCGTAGAATGGATGTTTGTTAAGTAAGAATGAAGGTGTGTTAAGTCATAGAATGGAGGTGTGTGAAGGCACAGAATGGAGGTGTGTGAAGTCATAGAATGGAGCTGTGTGAACTCAGAATGGAGGTGTGTGAATTCACAGAATGGAGGTGTGTTACATCACAGAACGGAGGTGTTTGAACTCAGAATGGAGGTGTGGGAAGTCACAGAATGGAGGTGTGTGAAGTCATAGAATGGAGGTGTGTGAAATCATAGAATGGAGGTGTGGGAAGTCGGAAAATGGAGCTGTGTGAAGTCAGAATGGAGATGTGCGAAGTCACAGAATGGAGGTGTGTGAAGTCATTTTATGGAGCTGTGTGAAGTCAGAATGGAGGTGTGTGAAGTCACAGAATGGAGGTATTTGAACTCAGAATGGAGGTTGTGAAGTCACAGAATCTAGGTGTGTGAAGTCATAGAATGGAGGTGTGTGAAGTCATAGAATGGAGGTGTGTTAAGTCATAATGGAGGCCTGTGAAGTCACAGAATTGAGGTGTGTGAAGTCACAGAATGGAGGTGTGTGAAGTCACAGAATCTAGGTGTGTGAAGTCATAGAATGGAGGTGTGTGAAGTCATAGAATGGAGGTGTGTGAAGGCATAATTGAGGCGTGAGAAGTCACAGAACTGAGGTGTGTGAAGTCACATAATGGAGGTGTGTGAAGTCATAGCATGGGGGTGTGTGAAGTCAGAACGGAGGTGTGTGAACTCAGATTGGAGGTTTTGGGAACTCAAAATGGAGGTGTGTGAATTTATACAATGGAGGTGTGTGAAGTCTAGAAAGGAGGGGTGTGAAGTCAAAGAATGGAGGTGTGTGAAGTCATAGAATGGAGGTGTGTGAAGTCAGAATGGAGGTGTGTGAAGTCATAGAATGGAGGTGTGTGAAGTCAGAATGGAGATCTGTGAACTCATAGAATGGAGGTGTGTGAAGTCACAATGGAGGTGTGTGAAGTCATAGAATGGAGGTGTGTGAAGTCACAGAATGGAGGTGTGTGAAGGCATAGATGAAGCTGTGTGAAGTCAGATTGGAGGAGTGTGAAGTCACAGAATGGAGGTGTGTGAACTCAGAATGGAGGTGTGTGAAGTCACAGAATGGAGGTGTGTGAAGTCATAGAATGGAGGTGTGTGAAGTCAAAGAATTGATGTGTTTGAAGTCATAGAATGGAGGTGTATGAAGTCATGGAATGGAGGTGTGTGAAGTCAAACATTGGAAGTGTGTGAAGTTACAGAATGGAGGTGTGTGAAGTCATAGAATGGAATTGTGTGAAGTCAGAGAATGGAGGTGTGTGAAGTCAGAATGCAGGTGTGTGAAGTCATAGAATGGAGGTGTGTGAAGTCATAGATTGGAAGTGTGTGAAGTCATAGATTGGATTTGTGTGAAGTCACAGAAGGAGGTGTGTGAAGTCACAGAATGGAGTTCTGTGAAGTCAGAATGGAGGTGTGTGAAGTCACAGAATGGAGGTGTGTGAAATCAGAATGGAGGTGTGTGAATTCACAGAATGGAGGTGTGTGAAGGCATAGATGAAGCTGTGTGAAGTCAGATTGGAGGTGTGTGAAGTCACAGAATGGAGGTTTGTGAAGTCAGAATGGAGGTGTGTGAAGCCAGAATGGAGGTGGGTGAAGTCATAGAATGGAGGTGTGTGAATTCACAATGCATTTGTGTGAACTCATAGAATGGAGGTGTGTGAAGTCACAATGTAGGTGTGTGAAGTCACAGAATGGAGGTGTGTGAAGTCATAGAATGGAGGTGTGTGAAGTCACAGAATGGAGGTGTGTGAAGTCATATAATGGAGGTGTGTGAAGTCACAGAATGAAGGTGTGTGAAGTCAGAATGGAGTTGTGTGAAGTCATAGAATGGAGCTGTGTGAAGTCAGAATGGAGGTGTGTGAAGTCATAGAATGGAGGTGTGTGAAGTCAGAATGGATGTGTGTGAACTCATAGAATGGAGGTGTGTGAAGTCACAATGGAGGTGTGTGAAGTCATAGAATGGAGGTGTGTGAATTCACACAATGGAGGTGTGTGAAGACATAGAATGGAGCTGTGTGAAGTCAGATTGGAGGTGTGTGAAGTCACAGAATGGATGTGTGTGAACTCAGAATGGAGTTGTGTGAAGTCACAGAATGGAGGTGTGTGAAGTCATAGAATGGAGGTGTGTGAAGTCATAGAATGGATGTGTGTGAAGTCATAATGGAGGTGTGTGAAGTCACAGAATTGAGGTGTGTGAAGTCACAGAATGGAGGTGTGTGAAGTCATAGAATGGAGGTGTGTGAAGTCATAGAATGGAGGTGTGTGAAGTCGTAGAATGGATGTTTGTTAAGTAAGAATGAAGGTGTGTTAAGTCATAGAATGGAGGTGTGTGAAGGCACAGAATGGAGGTGTGTGAAGTCATAGAATGGAGCTGTGTGAACTCAGAATGGAGGTGTGTGAATTCACAGAATGGAGGTGTGTTACATCACAGAACGGAGGTGTTTGAACTCAGAATGGAGGTGTGGGAAGTCACAGAATGGAGGTGTGTGAAGTCATAGAATGGAGGTGTGTGAAATCATAGAATGGAGGTGTGGGAAGTCGGAAAATGGAGCTGTGTGAAGTCAGAATGGAGATGTGCGAAGTCACAGAATGGAGGTGTGTGAAGTCATTTTATGGAGCTGTGTGAAGTCAGAATGGAGGTGTGTGAAGTCACAGAATGGAGGTATTTGAACTCAGAATGGAGGTTGTGAAGTCACAGAATCTAGGTGTGTGAAGTCATAGAATGGAGGTGTGTGAAGTCATAGAATGGAGGTGTGTTAAGTCATAATGGAGGCCTGTGAAGTCACAGAATTGAGGTGTGTGAAGTCACAGAATGGAGGTGTGTGAAGTCACAGAATCTAGGTGTGTGAAGTCATAGAATGGAGGTGTGTGAAGTCATAGAATGGAGGTGTGTGAAGGCATAATTGAGGCGTGAGAAGTCACAGAACTGTGGTGTGTGAAGTCACATAATGGAGGTGTGTGAAGTCATAGCATGGGGGTGTGTGAAGTCAGAACGGAGGTGTGTGAACTCAGATTGGAGGTTTTGGGAACTCACAATGGAGGTGTGTGAATTTATACAATGGAGGTGTGTGAAGTCACAGAAAGGAGGGGTGTGAAGTCAAAGAATGGAGGTGTGTGAAGTCATAGAATGGAGGTGTGTGAAGTCAGAATGGAGGTGTGTGAAGTCATAGAATGGAGGTGTGTGAAGTCAGAATGGAGATCTGTGAACTCATAGAATGGAGGTGTGTGAAGTCACAATGGAGGTGTGTGAAGTCATAGAATGGAGGTGTGTGAAGTCACAGAATGGAGGTGTGTGAAGGCATAGATGAAGCTGTGTGAAGTCAGATTGGAGGAGTGTGAAGTCACAGAATGGAGGTGTGTGAACTCAGAATGGAGGTGTGTGAAGTCACAGAATGGAGGTGTGTGAAGTCATAGAATGGAGGTGTGTGAAGTCATAGAATGGATGTGTGTGAAGTCATAAGGAGGTGTGTGAAGTCTCAGAATTGAGGTCTGTGAAGTCACAGAATCGAGGAGAGTGAAGTCATAGAATGGAGGTGTGTGAAATCATAGAATGGATGTGTGTGAAGTCATAAGGAGGTGTGTGAAGTCACAGAATTGAGGTGTGTGAAGTCACAGAATGGAGGTGTGTGAAGTCATAGAATGGAGGTGTGTGAAGTCAGAGAATGGAGGTGTGTGAAGTCAGAATGCAGGTGTGTGAATCATAGAATGGAGGTGTGTGAAGTCATAGATTGGAAGTGTGTGAAGTCATAGATTGGAGGTGTGTGAAGTCACAGAGGGAGGTGTGTGAAGTCACAGAATGGAGTTATGTGAAGTCACAGTGGAGGTGTGTGAAGTCATAGAATGGAGGTGTGTGAAGTCAAAGAATGGAGGTGTGTGAAGTCATAGAATGGAGGTGTGTGAAGTCACAGCATGGAGGTGTGTGAAATCAGAATGGAGATGTGTGAAGTCGTAGAATGGAGGTGTGTGAAGTCACAATGCAGGTGTGTGAACTCATAGAATGGAGGTGGGTGAAGTCACAATGCAGGTGTGTGAAGTCATAGAATGGAATTGTGTGAACTAAGAAAGGAGGTGTGTGAAGTCACAGAATAGAGGTGTGTGAGGTCACACAATGGAGGTGTGTGAAGTCACAGAATGGAGGTGCGTGAATTCATAGAATGGAGGTGTGTGAAGTCACAGAATGGAGGTGTGTGAAGTAACAGAATGGAGGTGTGTGAAGTCACAGAATGGAAGTGGGTGAACTCACAATGGAGGTGTGTGAAGTCACAGAATGGAGATGTGTGAACTCAGAATGGAGTTGTGGGAAGTCACAGAATGGAGGTGTGTGAAGTCATAGAATGGAGGTGTGTTAAGTCATAATGGAGGCGTGTGAAGTCACAGAATTGAGGTGTGTGAAGTCACAGAATGGAGGTGTGTGAAGTCACAGAATCTAGGTGTGTGAAGTCATAGAATGGAGGTGTGTGAAGTCAGAACGGAGGTGTGTGAACTCAGATTGGAGGTGTGGGAAGTCATAATGGAGGTGTGTGAATTTATACAATGGAGGTGTGTGAAGTCACAGAATGGAGGTGTGTGAAGTCACAGAATGGAGGTGTGTGAAGTCATAGAATGGAGGTGTGTGAAGTCAGAACGGAGGTGTGTGAACTCAGATTGGAGGTGTGGGAAGTCATAATGGAGGTGTGTGAATTTATACAATGGAGGTGTGTGAAGTCACAGAATGGAGGGGTGTGAAGTCAAAGAATGGAGGTGTGTGAAGTCATAGAATGGAGGTGTGTGAAGTCAGAATGGAGGTGTGTGAAGTCATAGAATGGAGGTGTGTGAAGTCAGAATGGAGATCTCTGAACTCATAGAATGGAGGTGTGTGAAGTCACAATGGAGGTGTGTGAAGTCACAGAATGGAGGTGTGTGAACTCAGAATGGAGGTGTGTGAAGTCACAGAATGGAGGTGTGTGAAGTCATAGAATGGTTGTGTGTGAAGTCATAAGGAGGTGTGTGAAGTCTCAGAATTGAGGTGTGTGAAGTCACAAAATCGAGGTGTGTGAAGTCATAGAATGGAGGTGTGTGAAGTCATAGAATGGAGGTGTGTGAAGTCATAGAATGGATGTTTGTTAAGTAAGAATGAAGGTGTGTTAAGTCATAGAATGGAGGTGTGTGAAGGCAAAGAATGGAGGTGTGAGAAGTCATAGAATGGAGCTGTGTGAAGTCAGAATGGAGGTGTGTGAAATCATAGAATGGAGGTTTGTGAAGTCACAGAATTGAGGTGTGTGAAGTCAGAATGGAGGTGTGTGAAGTCAGAATGGAGGTGGGTGAAGTCATAGAATGGAGGTGTGTGAAGTCATAGAATGGATGTGTGAAGTCATAATGGAGGTGTGTGAAGTCACAGAATTGAGGTTTGTGAAGTCACAGAATGGAGGTGTGTGAAGTCATAGAATGGAGGTGTGTGAACTCACAGAATTGATGTTTGTTAAGTAAGAATGAAGGTGTGTTAAGTCATAGAATGGAGGTGTGTGAAGGCACAGAATGGAGGTGTGTGAAGACATAGAATGGAGCTGTGTGAAGTCAGAATGGAGGTGTGTGAAATCATAGAATGGAGGTTTGTGAAGTCACAGAATTGAGGTGTGTGAAGTCAGAATGGAGGTGTGTGAAGTCAGAATGGAGGTGGGTGAAGTCATAGAATGGAGGTGTGTGAAGTCATAGAATGGATGTGTGAAGTCATAATGGAGGTGTGTGAAGTCACAGAATTGAGGTTTGTGAAGTCACAGAATGGAGGTGTGTGAAGTCATAGAATGGAGGTGTGTGAACTCACAGAATTGATGTTTGTTAAGTAAGAATGAAGGTGTGTTAAGTCATAGAATGGAGGTGTGTGAAGGCACAGAATGGAGGTGTGTGAAGACATAGAATGGAGGTTTGTGAAGTCATATAATGGAGGTGTGTGAAGTCATAGAATGGATGTGTGTTAAGTAAGAATGAAGGTGTGTTAAGTCATAGAAAGAAGGTGTGTGAAGGCACAGAATGGAGGTGTGTGAAGTCATAGAATGGAGGTGTGTGAAGTCAGAACGGAGGTGTGTGAACTCAGATTGGAGGTGTGGGAAGTCACAATGGAGGTGTGTAAATTTATACAATGGAGGTGTGTGAAGTCACAGAATGGAGGGGTGTGAAGTCAAAGAATGGAGGTGTGTGAAGTCATAGAATGGAGGTGTGTGAAGTCAGAATGGAGGTTTGTGAAGTCATAGAATGGAGCTGTGTGAAGTCAGAATGGAGATCTGTGAACTCATAGAATGGAGGTGTGTGAAGTCAAAATGGAGGTGTGTGAAGTCACAGAATGGAGGTGTGTGAACTCAGAATGGAGGTGTGTGAAGTCACAGAATGGAGGTGTGTGAAGTCATAGAATGGTTGTGTGTGAAGTCATAAGGAGGTGTGTGAAGTCTCAGAATTGAGGTGTGTGAAGTCACAGAATCGAGGTGTGTGAAGTCAGAATGGAGTTGTGTGAAGTCATAGAATGGAGCTGTGTGAAGTCAGAATGGAGGTGTGTGAAGTCATAGAATGGAGGTGTGTGAAGTCAGAATGGATGTGTGTGAATTCATAGAATGGAGGTGTGTGAAGTCACAATGGAGGTGTGTGAACTCATAGAATGGAGGTGTGTGAAGTCACACAACGGAGGTGTGTGAAGACATAGAATGGAGCTGTGTGAAATCAGATTGGAGGTGTGTGAAGTCACAGAATGGAGGTGTGTGAACTCAGAATGGAGGTGTGTGAAGTCACAGAATGGAGGTGTGTGAAGTCATAGAATGGAGGTGTGTGAAGTCATAGAATGGATGTGTGTGAAGTCATAATGGAGGTGTGTGAAGTCACAGAATTGGGGTGTGTGAAGTCACAGAATGGAGGTGTGTGAAGTCATAGAATGGAGGTGTGTGAAGTCATAGAATGGAGGTGTGTGAAGTCGTAGAATGGATGTTTGTTAAGTAAGAATGAAGGTGTGTTAAGTCATAGAATGGAGGTGTGAAGGCAGAGAATGGAGGTGTGTGAAGTCATAGAATGGAGCTGTGTGAAGGCAGAATGGAGATGTGTGATGTCACAGAATGGAGGTGTGTGAACTCAGAATGGAGGTGTGTGAATTCACAGAATGGAGGTGTTTTAAGTCACAGAACGGAGGTGTTTGAACTCAGAATGGAGGTGTGTGAACTCATAGAATGGAGGTGTGTGAAGTCACAGAATGGAGGTGTGTGAAGTCACAGAATCTAGGTGTGTGAAGTCATAGAATGGAGGTGTGTGAAGTCATAGAATGGAGGTGTGTTAAGTCATAATGGAGGCGTGAGAAGTCACAGAACTGAGGTGTGTGAAGTCACATAATGGAGGTGTGTGAAGTCTTAGCATGGGGGTGTGTGAAGTCAGAACGGAGGTGTGTGAACTCAGATTGGAGGTTTGGGAACTCACAATGGAGGTGTGTGAATTTATACAATGGACGTGTGTGAAGTCACAGAATGGAGTGGTGTGAAGTCAAGAATGGAGGTGTGTGAAGTCATAGAATGGAGGTGTGTGAAGTCAGAATGGAGGTGTGTGAAGTCATAGAATGGAGGTGTGTGAAGTAAGAATGGAGATCTGTGAACTCATAGAATGCAGGTGTGTGAAGTCACAATGGAGGTGTGTGAAGTCATAGAATGGAGGTGTGTGAAGTCACAGAATGGAGGTGTGTGAAGGCATAGATGAAGCTGTGTGAAGTCAGATTGGAGGTGTGTGAAGTCACAGAATGGAGGTGTGTGAACTCAGAATGGAGGTGTGTGAAGTCACAGAATGGAGGTGTGTGAAATCATAGAATGGAGGTGTGTGAAGTCATAGAATGGATGTGTGTGAAGTCATAAGGAGGTGTGTGAAGTCTCAGAATTGAGGTCTGTGAAGTTACAGAATCGAGGAGAGTGAAGTCATAGAATGGAGGTGTGTGAAGTCATAGAATGGATGTGTGTGAAGTCATAAGGAGGTGTGTGAAGTCACAGAATTGAGGTGTGTGAAGTCGCAGAATGGAGGTGTGTGAAGTCATAGAATGGAGGTGTGTGAAATCACAGAATGGAGGTGTGTAAAGTCATAGAATGGAGGTGTGTGAAGTCATAGAATGGGTGTGTGTGAAGTCATAAGGTGGTGTGTGAAGTCACAGAATTGAGCTGTGTGAAGTCACAGAATGGAGGTGTGTGAAGTCAGAATGGAGGTGTGTGAAGTCATAGAATGGAGGTGTGTGAAGTCAGAATGGAGATCTGTGAACTCATAGAATGGAGGTGTGTGAAGTCACAATGGAGGTGTGTGAAGTCACAGAATGGAGGTCTGTGAACTCAGAATGGAGGTGTGTGAAGTCACAGAATGGAGGTGTGTGAAGTCATAGAATGGTTGTGTGTGAAGTCATAAGGAGGTGTGTGAAGTCTCAGAATTGAGGTGTGTGAAGTCACAGAATCGAGGTGTATGAAGTCATAGAATGTGAAGTCATAGAATGGAGGTGTGTGAAGTCATAGAATGGATGTTTGTTAAGTAAGAATGAAGGTGTGTTAAGTCATAGAATGGAGGTGTGTGAAGGCACAGAATGGAGGTGTGAGAAGTCATAGAATGGAGCTGTGTGAAGTCAGAATGGAGGTGTGTGAAATCATAGAATGGAGGTTTGTGAAGTCACAGAATTGAGGTGTGTGAAGTCAGAATGGAGGTGTGTGAAGTCAGAATGGAGGTGGGTGAAGTCATAGAATGGAGGTGATTGAATACACAATGCATTTGTGTGAACTCATAGAATGGAGGTGTGTGAAGTCAAAATGTAGGTGTGTGAAGTCACAGAATGGAGGTGTGTGAAGTCATAGAATGGAGGTGTGTGAAGTCACAGAATGGAGGTGTGTGAAGTCATATAATGGAGGTGTGTGAAGTCACAGAATGGAGGTGTGTGAAGTCAGAATGGAGTTGTGTGAAGTCATAGAATGGAGCTGTGTGAAGTCAGAATGGAGGTGTGTGAAGTCATAGAATGGAGGTGTGTGAAGTCAGAATGGATGTGTGTGAACTCATAGAATGGAGGTGTGTGAAGTCACAATGGAGGTGTGTGAAGTCATAGAATGGAGGTGTGTGAATTCACACAATGGAGGTGTGTGAAGACATAGAATGGAGCTGTGTGAAGTCAGATTGGAGGTGTGTGAAGTCACAGAATGGATGTGTGTGAACTCAGAATGGAGTTGTGTGAAGTCACAGAATGGAGGTGTGTGAAGTCATAGAATGGAGGTGTGTGAAGTCATAGAATGGATGTGTGTGAAGTCATAATGGAGGTGTGTGAAGTCACAGAATTGAGGTGTGTGAAGTCACAGAATGGAGGTGTGTGAAGTCATAGAATGGAGGTGTGTGAAGTCATAGAATGGAGGTGTGTGAAGTCGTAGAATGGATGTTTGTTAAGTAAGAATGAAGGTGTGTTAAGTCATAGAATGGAGGTGTGTGAAGGCACAGAATGGAGGTGTGTGAAGTCATAGAATGGAGCTGTGTGAACTCAGAATGGAGGTGTGTGAATTCACAGAATGGAGGTGTGTTACATCACAGAACGGAGGTGTTTGAACTCAGAATGGAGGTGTGGGAAGTCACAGAATGGAGGTGTGTGAAGTCATAGAATGGAGGTGTGTGAAATCATAGAATGGAGGTGTGGGAAGTCGGAAAATGGAGCTGTGTGAAGTCAGAATGGAGATGTGCGAAGTCACAGAATGGAGGTGTGTGAAGTCATTTTATGGAGCTGTGTGAAGTCAGAATGGAGGTGTGTGAAGTCACAGAATGGAGGTATTTGAACTCAGAATGGAGGTTGTGAAGTCACAGAATCTAGGTGTGTGAAGTCATAGAATGGAGGTGTGTGAAGTCATAGAATGGAGGTGTGTTAAGTCATAATGGAGGCCTGTGAAGTCACAGAATTGAGGTGTGTGAAGTCACAGAATGGAGGTGTGTGAAGTCACAGAATCTAGGTGTGTGAAGTCATAGAATGGAGGTGTGTGAAGTCATAGAATGGAGGTGTGTGAAGGCATAATTGAGGCGTGAGAAGTCACAGAACTGAGGTGTGTGAAGTCACATAATGGAGGTGTGTGAAGTCATAGCATGGGGGTGTGTGAAGTCAGAACGGAGGTGTGTGAACTCAGATTGGAGGTTTTGGGAACTCAAAATGGAGGTGTGTGAATTTATACAATGGAGGTGTGTGAAGTCTAGAAAGGAGGGGTGTGAAGTCAAAGAATGGAGGTGTGTGAAGTCATAGAATGGAGGTGTGTGAAGTCAGAATGGAGGTGTGTGAAGTCATAGAATGGAGGTGTGTGAAGTCAGAATGGAGATCTGTGAACTCATAGAATGGAGGTGTGTGAAGTCACAATGGAGGTGTGTGAAGTCATAGAATGGAGGTGTGTGAAGTCACAGAATGGAGGTGTGTGAAGGCATAGATGAAGCTGTGTGAAGTCAGATTGGAGGAGTGTGAAGTCACAGAATGGAGGTGTGTGAACTCAGAATGGAGGTGTGTGAAGTCACAGAATGGAGGTGTGTGAAGTCATAGAATGGAGGTGTGTGAAGTCAAAGAATTGATGTGTTTGAAGTCATAGAATGGAGGTGTATGAAGTCATGGAATGGAGGTGTGTGAAGTCAAACATTGGAAGTGTGTGAAGTTACAGAATGGAGGTGTGTGAAGTCATAGAATGGAATTGTGTGAAGTCAGAGAATGGAGGTGTGTGAAGTCAGAATGCAGGTGTGTGAAGTCATAGAATGGAGGTGTGTGAAGTCATAGATTGGAAGTGTGTGAAGTCATAGATTGGATTTGTGTGAAGTCACAGAAGGAGGTGTGTGAAGTCACAGAATGGAGTTCTGTGAAGTCAGAATGGAGGTGTGTGAAGTCACAGAATGGAGGTGTGTGAAATCAGAATGGAGGTGTGTGAATTCACAGAATGGAGGTGTGTGAAGGCATAGATGAAGCTGTGTGAAGTCAGATTGGAGGTGTGTGAAGTCACAGAATGGAGGTTTGTGAAGTCAGAATGGAGGTGTGTGAAGCCAGAATGGAGGTGGGTGAAGTCATAGAATGGAGGTGTGTGAATTCACAATGCATTTGTGTGAACTCATAGAATGGAGGTGTGTGAAGTCACAATGTAGGTGTGTGAAGTCACAGAATGGAGGTGTGTGAAGTCATAGAATGGAGGTGTGTGAAGTCACAGAATGGAGGTGTGTGAAGTCATATAATGGAGGTGTGTGAAGTCACAGAATGAAGGTGTGTGAAGTCAGAATGGAGTTGTGTGAAGTCATAGAATGGAGCTGTGTGAAGTCAGAATGGAGGTGTGTGAAGTCATAGAATGGAGGTGTGTGAAGTCAGAATGGATGTGTGTGAACTCATAGAATGGAGGTGTGTGAAGTCACAATGGAGGTGTGTGAAGTCATAGAATGGAGGTGTGTGAATTCACACAATGGAGGTGTGTGAAGACATAGAATGGAGCTGTGTGAAGTCAGATTGGAGGTGTGTGAAGTCACAGAATGGATGTGTGTGAACTCAGAATGGAGTTGTGTGAAGTCACAGAATGGAGGTGTGTGAAGTCATAGAATGGAGGTGTGTGAAGTCATAGAATGGATGTGTGTGAAGTCATAATGGAGGTGTGTGAAGTCACAGAATTGAGGTGTGTGAAGTCACAGAATGGAGGTGTGTGAAGTCATAGAATGGAGGTGTGTGAAGTCATAGAATGGAGGTGTGTGAAGTCGTAGAATGGATGTTTGTTAAGTAAGAATGAAGGTGTGTTAAGTCATAGAATGGAGGTGTGTGAAGGCACAGAATGGAGGTGTGTGAAGTCATAGAATGGAGCTGTGTGAACTCAGAATGGAGGTGTGTGAATTCACAGAATGGAGGTGTGTTACATCACAGAACGGAGGTGTTTGAACTCAGAATGGAGGTGTGGGAAGTCACAGAATGGAGGTGTGTGAAGTCATAGAATGGAGGTGTGTGAAATCATAGAATGGAGGTGTGGGAAGTCGGAAAATGGAGCTGTGTGAAGTCAGAATGGAGATGTGCGAAGTCACAGAATGGAGGTGTGTGAAGTCATTTTATGGAGCTGTGTGAAGTCAGAATGGAGGTGTGTGAAGTCACAGAATGGAGGTATTTGAACTCAGAATGGAGGTTGTGAAGTCACAGAATCTAGGTGTGTGAAGTCATAGAATGGAGGTGTGTGAAGTCATAGAATGGAGGTGTGTTAAGTCATAATGGAGGCCTGTGAAGTCACAGAATTGAGGTGTGTGAAGTCACAGAATGGAGGTGTGTGAAGTCACAGAATCTAGGTGTGTGAAGTCATAGAATGGAGGTGTGTGAAGTCATAGAATGGAGGTGTGTGAAGGCATAATTGAGGCGTGAGAAGTCACAGAACTGTGGTGTGTGAAGTCACATAATGGAGGTGTGTGAAGTCATAGCATGGGGGTGTGTGAAGTCAGAACGGAGGTGTGTGAACTCAGATTGGAGGTTTTGGGAACTCACAATGGAGGTGTGTGAATTTATACAATGGAGGTGTGTGAAGTCACAGAAAGGAGGGGTGTGAAGTCAAAGAATGGAGGTGTGTGAAGTCATAGAATGGAGGTGTGTGAAGTCAGAATGGAGGTGTGTGAAGTCATAGAATGGAGGTGTGTGAAGTCAGAATGGAGATCTGTGAACTCATAGAATGGAGGTGTGTGAAGTCACAATGGAGGTGTGTGAAGTCATAGAATGGAGGTGTGTGAAGTCACAGAATGGAGGTGTGTGAAGGCATAGATGAAGCTGTGTGAAGTCAGATTGGAGGAGTGTGAAGTCACAGAATGGAGGTGTGTGAACTCAGAATGGAGGTGTGTGAAGTCACAGAATGGAGGTGTGTGAAGTCATAGAATGGAGGTGTGTGAAGTCATAGAATGGATGTGTGTGAAGTCATAAGGAGGTGTGTGAAGTCTCAGAATTGAGGTCTGTGAAGTCACAGAATCGAGGAGAGTGAAGTCATAGAATGGAGGTGTGTGAAATCATAGAATGGATGTGTGTGAAGTCATAAGGAGGTGTGTGAAGTCACAGAATTGAGGTGTGTGAAGTCACAGAATGGAGGTGTGTGAAGTCATAGAATGGAGGTGTGTGAAGTCAGAGAATGGAGGTGTGTGAAGTCAGAATGCAGGTGTGTGAATCATAGAATGGAGGTGTGTGAAGTCATAGATTGGAAGTGTGTGAAGTCATAGATTGGAGGTGTGTGAAGTCACAGAGGGAGGTGTGTGAAGTCACAGAATGGAGTTATGTGAAGTCACAGTGGAGGTGTGTGAAGTCATAGAATGGAGGTGTGTGAAGTCAAAGAATGGAGGTGTGTGAAGTCATAGAATGGAGGTGTGTGAAGTCACAGCATGGAGGTGTGTGAAATCAGAATGGAGATGTGTGAAGTCGTAGAATGGAGGTGTGTGAAGTCACAATGCAGGTGTGTGAACTCATAGAATGGAGGTGGGTGAAGTCACAATGCAGGTGTGTGAAGTCATAGAATGGAATTGTGTGAACTAAGAAAGGAGGTGTGTGAAGTCACAGAATAGAGGTGTGTGAGGTCACACAATGGAGGTGTGTGAAGTCACAGAATGGAGGTGCGTGAATTCATAGAATGGAGGTGTGTGAAGTCACAGAATGGAGGTGTGTGAAGTAACAGAATGGAGGTGTGTGAAGTCACAGAATGGAAGTGGGTGAACTCACAATGGAGGTGTGTGAAGTCACAGAATGGAGATGTGTGAACTCAGAATGGAGTTGTGGGAAGTCACAGAATGGAGGTGTGTGAAGTCATAGAATGGAGGTGTGTTAAGTCATAATGGAGGCGTGTGAAGTCACAGAATTGAGGTGTGTGAAGTCACAGAATGGAGGTGTGTGAAGTCACAGAATCTAGGTGTGTGAAGTCATAGAATGGAGGTGTGTGAAGTCAGAACGGAGGTGTGTGAACTCAGATTGGAGGTGTGGGAAGTCATAATGGAGGTGTGTGAATTTATACAATGGAGGTGTGTGAAGTCACAGAATGGAGGTGTGTGAAGTCACAGAATGGAGGTGTGTGAAGTCATAGAATGGAGGTGTGTGAAGTCAGAACGGAGGTGTGTGAACTCAGATTGGAGGTGTGGGAAGTCATAATGGAGGTGTGTGAATTTATACAATGGAGGTGTGTGAAGTCACAGAATGGAGGGGTGTGAAGTCAAAGAATGGAGGTGTGTGAAGTCATAGAATGGAGGTGTGTGAAGTCAGAATGGAGGTGTG
The DNA here is from genome assembly GCA_024803745.1 of Megascapheus bottae. Classification (NCBI taxonomy): domain Eukaryota; kingdom Metazoa; phylum Chordata; class Mammalia; order Rodentia; family Geomyidae; genus Megascapheus; species Megascapheus bottae. The sequence goes on along the minus strand of JANJXV010000052.1, from coordinate 2,869,232 downwards.
TGAAGTCATAGAATGGAGGTGTGTGAAGTCAGAATGGAGATCTCTGAACTCATAGAATGGAGGTGTGTGAAGTCACAATGGAGGTGTGTGAAGTCACAGAATGGAGGTGTGTGAACTCAGAATGGAGGTGTGTGAAGTCACAGAATGGAGGTGTGTGAAGTCATAGAATGGTTGTGTGTGAAGTCATAAGGAGGTGTGTGAAGTCTCAGAATTGAGGTGTGTGAAGTCACAAAATCGAGGTGTGTGAAGTCATAGAATGGAGGTGTGTGAAGTCATAGAATGGAGGTGTGTGAAGTCATAGAATGGATGTTTGTTAAGTAAGAATGAAGGTGTGTTAAGTCATAGAATGGAGGTGTGTGAAGGCAAAGAATGGAGGTGTGAGAAGTCATAGAATGGAGCTGTGTGAAGTCAGAATGGAGGTGTGTGAAATCATAGAATGGAGGTTTGTGAAGTCACAGAATTGAGGTGTGTGAAGTCAGAATGGAGGTGTGTGAAGTCAGAATGGAGGTGGGTGAAGTCATAGAATGGAGGTGTGTGAAGTCATAGAATGGATGTGTGAAGTCATAATGGAGGTGTGTGAAGTCACAGAATTGAGGTTTGTGAAGTCACAGAATGGAGGTGTGTGAAGTCATAGAATGGAGGTGTGTGAACTCACAGAATTGATGTTTGTTAAGTAAGAATGAAGGTGTGTTAAGTCATAGAATGGAGGTGTGTGAAGGCACAGAATGGAGGTGTGTGAAGACATAGAATGGAGCTGTGTGAAGTCAGAATGGAGGTGTGTGAAATCATAGAATGGAGGTTTGTGAAGTCACAGAATTGAGGTGTGTGAAGTCAGAATGGAGGTGTGTGAAGTCAGAATGGAGGTGGGTGAAGTCATAGAATGGAGGTGTGTGAAGTCATAGAATGGATGTGTGAAGTCATAATGGAGGTGTGTGAAGTCACAGAATTGAGGTTTGTGAAGTCACAGAATGGAGGTGTGTGAAGTCATAGAATGGAGGTGTGTGAACTCACAGAATTGATGTTTGTTAAGTAAGAATGAAGGTGTGTTAAGTCATAGAATGGAGGTGTGTGAAGGCACAGAATGGAGGTGTGTGAAGACATAGAATGGAGGTTTGTGAAGTCATATAATGGAGGTGTGTGAAGTCATAGAATGGATGTGTGTTAAGTAAGAATGAAGGTGTGTTAAGTCATAGAAAGAAGGTGTGTGAAGGCACAGAATGGAGGTGTGTGAAGTCATAGAATGGAGGTGTGTGAAGTCAGAACGGAGGTGTGTGAACTCAGATTGGAGGTGTGGGAAGTCACAATGGAGGTGTGTAAATTTATACAATGGAGGTGTGTGAAGTCACAGAATGGAGGGGTGTGAAGTCAAAGAATGGAGGTGTGTGAAGTCATAGAATGGAGGTGTGTGAAGTCAGAATGGAGGTTTGTGAAGTCATAGAATGGAGCTGTGTGAAGTCAGAATGGAGATCTGTGAACTCATAGAATGGAGGTGTGTGAAGTCAAAATGGAGGTGTGTGAAGTCACAGAATGGAGGTGTGTGAACTCAGAATGGAGGTGTGTGAAGTCACAGAATGGAGGTGTGTGAAGTCATAGAATGGTTGTGTGTGAAGTCATAAGGAGGTGTGTGAAGTCTCAGAATTGAGGTGTGTGAAGTCACAGAATCGAGGTGTGTGAAGTCATAGAATGGAGGTGTGTGAAGTCATAGAATGGAGGTTTGTGAAGTCATAGAATGGATGTTTGTAAAGTAAGAATGAAGGTGTGTTAAGTCATAGAATGGAGGTGTGTGAAGGCACAGAATGGAGGTGTGAGCAGTCACAGAATTGAGGTGTGTGAAGTCAGAATGGAGGTGTGTGAAGTCAGAATGGAGGTGGGTGAAGTCATAGAATGGAGGTGTTTGAATACACAATGCATTTGTGTGAACTCATAGAATGGAGGTGTGTGAAGTCACAATGTAGGTGTGTGAAGTCACAGAATGGAGGTGTGTGAAGTCATAGAATGGAGGTGTGTGAAGTCACAGAATGGAGGTGTGTGAAGTCATATAATGGAGGTGTGTGAAGTCACAGAATGGAGGTGTGTGAAGTCAGAATTGAGTTGTGTGAAGTCATAGAATGGAGGGGTGTGAAGTCAGAATGGAGGTGTGTGAAGTCATAGAATGGAGGTGTGTGAAGTCAGAATGGAGGTGTGTGAACTCATAGAACTTAGGTGTGTGAAGTCACAATGGAGGTGTGTGAAGGCATAGAATGGAGGTGAGTGAAGTCACAGAATGGAGCTGTGTGAAGTCATAGAATGGAGCTGTGTGAAGTTAGATTGGAGGTGTGTGAAGTCACAGAATGGAGGTGTGTGAACTCAGAATGGAGGTGTGTGAGGTCACAGACTGGAGGTGTGTGAAGTCATAGAATGGAGGTGTGTGAAGTCATAGAATGGATGTGTGTGAAGTCATAATGGAGGTGTGTGAAGTCACAGAATTGAGGTGTGTGAAGTCACAGAATGGAGGTGTGTGAAGTCATAGTATGGAGGTGTGTGAACTCACAGAATGGATGTTTGTTAAGTAAGAATGAAGGTGTGTTAAGTCATAGAATGGAGGTGTGTGAAGGCACAGAATGGAGGTGTGTGAAGACATAGAATGGAGGTTTGTGAAGTCATAGAATGCAGGTGTGTGAAGTCATAGAATGGATGTTTGTTAAGTAAGAATGAAGGTGTGTTAAGTCATAGAATGGAGGTGTGTGAAGGCACAGAATGGAGGTGTGTGAAGTCATAGAATGGAGCTGTGTGAAGTCAGAATGGAGGTGTGTGAAGTCACAGAATGGAGGTGTGTGAAATCAGAATGGAGGTGTGTGAATTCACAGATGGAGGTGTGTTAAGTCACAGAACAGAGGTGTTTGAACTCAGAATGGAGGTGTGTGAAGTCACAGAATGGAGGTGTGTGAAGTCATAGAATGGAGGTGTGTGAAATCATAGAATGGAGGTGTGGGAAGTCAGAAAATGGAGCTGTGTGAAGTCAGAATGGAGGTGTGCGAAGTCACAGAATGGAGGTGTGTGAAGTCATTTTATGGAGCTGTGTGAGGTGTGTGAAGTCACAGAATGGAGGTGTTTGAACTCAGAATGGAGGTTGTGAAGTCACAGAATCTAGGTGTGTGAAGTCACAGAATGGAGGTGTGTGAAGTCACAGAATCTAGGTGTGTGAAGTCATAGAATGGAGGTGTGTGAAGTCATAGAATGGAGGTGTGTGAAGTCATAATGGAGGCATGAGAAGTCACAGAACTGAGGTGTGTGAAGTCACAGAATGGAGGTGTGTGAAGTCATAGAATGGAGGTGTGTGAAGTCAGAACGGAGGTGTTTCAACTCAGATTGGAGGTGTGGGAAGTCACAATGGAGGTGTGTGAATTTATACAATGGAGGTGTGTGAAGTCAGAATGGAGGTTTGTGAAGTCATAGAATGGAGCTGTGTGAAGTCAGAATGGAGATCTGTGAACTCATAGAATGGAGGTGTGTGAAGTCACAATGGAGGTGTATGAAGTCATAGAATGGAGGTCTGTGAATTCACAGAATGGAGGTGTGTGAAGGCATAGATGAAGCTGTGTGAAGTCAGATTGGAGGTGTGTGAAGTCACAGAATGGAGGTTTGTGAAGTCAGAATGGAGGTGTGTGAAGTCAGAATAGAGGTGGGTGAAGTCATAGAATGGAGGTGTGTGAATTCACAATGCATTTGTGTGAACTCATAGAATGGAGGTGTGTGAAGTCACAATGTAGGTGTGTGAAGTCACAGAATGGAGGTGTGTGAAGTCATAGAATGGAGGTGTGTGAAGTCACAGAATAGAGGTGTGTGAAGTCATATAATGGAGGTGTGTGAAGTCACAGAATGGAGGTGTGTGAAGTCAGAATGGAGTTGTGTGAAGTCATAGAATGGAGCTGTGTGAAGTCAGAATGGAGGTGTGTGAAGTCATAGAATGGAGGTGTGTGAAGTCAGAATGGATGTGTGTGAATTCATAGAATGGAGGTGTGTGAAGTCACAATGGAGGTGTGTGAACTCATAGAATGGAGGTGTGTGAAGTCACACAACGGAGGTGTGTGAAGACATAGAATGGAGCTGTGTGAAATCAGATTGGAGGTGTGTGAAGTCACAGAATGGAGGTGTGTGAACTCAGAATGGAGGTGTGTGAAGTCACAGAATGGAGGTGTGTGAAGTCATAGAATGGAGGTGTGTGAAGTCATAGAATGGATGTGTGTGAAGTCATAATGGAGGTGTGTGAAGTCACAGAATTGGGGTGTGTGAAGTCACAGAATGGAGGTGTGTGAAGTCATAGAATGGAGGTGTGTGAAGTCATAGAATGGAGGTGTGTGAAGTCGTAGAATGGATGTTTGTTAAGTAAGAATGAAGGTGTGTTAAGTCATAGAATGGAGGTGTGAAGGCAGAGAATGGAGGTGTGTGAAGTCATAGAATGGAGCTGTGTGAAGGCAGAATGGAGATGTGTGATGTCACAGAATGGAGGTGTGTGAACTCAGAATGGAGGTGTGTGAATTCACAGAATGGAGGTGTTTTAAGTCACAGAACGGAGGTGTTTGAACTCAGAATGGAGGTGTGTGAACTCATAGAATGGAGGTGTGTGAAGTCACAGAATGGAGGTGTGTGAAGTCACAGAATCTAGGTGTGTGAAGTCATAGAATGGAGGTGTGTGAAGTCATAGAATGGAGGTGTGTTAAGTCATAATGGAGGCGTGAGAAGTCACAGAACTGAGGTGTGTGAAGTCACATAATGGAGGTGTGTGAAGTCTTAGCATGGGGGTGTGTGAAGTCAGAACGGAGGTGTGTGAACTCAGATTGGAGGTTTGGGAACTCACAATGGAGGTGTGTGAATTTATACAATGGACGTGTGTGAAGTCACAGAATGGAGTGGTGTGAAGTCAAGAATGGAGGTGTGTGAAGTCATAGAATGGAGGTGTGTGAAGTCAGAATGGAGGTGTGTGAAGTCATAGAATGGAGGTGTGTGAAGTCAGAATGGAGATCTGTGAACTCATAGAATGCAGGTGTGTGAAGTCACAATGGAGGTGTGTGAAGTCATAGAATGGAGGTGTGTGAAGTCACAGAATGGAGGTGTGTGAAGGCATAGATGAAGCTGTGTGAAGTCAGATTGGAGGTGTGTGAAGTCACAGAATGGAGGTGTGTGAACTCAGAATGGAGGTGTGTGAAGTCACAGAATGGAGGTGTGTGAAGTCATAGAATGGAGGTGTGTGAAGTCATAGAATGGATGTGTGTGAAGTCATAAGGAGGTGTGTGAAGTCTCAGAATTGAGGTCTGTGAAGTTACAGAATCGAGGAGAGTGAAGTCATAGAATGGAGGTGTGTGAAGTCATAGAATGGATGTGTGTGAAGTCATAAGGAGGTGTGTGAAGTCACAGAATTGAGGTGTGTGAAGTCGCAGAATGGAGGTGTGTGAAGTCATAGAATGGAGGTGTGTGAAATCACAGAATGGAGGTGTGTAAAGTCATAGAATGGAGGTGTGTGAAGTCATAGAATGGGTGTGTGTGAAGTCATAAGGTGGTGTGTGAAGTCACAGAATTGAGCTGTGTGAAGTCACAGAATGGAGGTGTGTGAAGTCAGAATGGAGGTGTGTGAAGTCATAGAATGGAGGTGTGTGAAGTCAGAATGGAGATCTGTGAACTCATAGAATGGAGGTGTGTGAAGTCACAATGGAGGTGTGTGAAGTCACAGAATGGAGGTCTGTGAACTCAGAATGGAGGTGTGTGAAGTCACAGAATGGAGGTGTGTGAAGTCATAGAATGGTTGTGTGTGAAGTCATAAGGAGGTGTGTGAAGTCTCAGAATTGAGGTGTGTGAAGTCACAGAATCGAGGTGTATGAAGTCATAGAATGTGAAGTCATAGAATGGAGGTGTGTGAAGTCATAGAATGGATGTTTGTTAAGTAAGAATGAAGGTGTGTTAAGTCATAGAATGGAGGTGTGTGAAGGCACAGAATGGAGGTGTGAGAAGTCATAGAATGGAGCTGTGTGAAGTCAGAATGGAGGTGTGTGAAATCATAGAATGGAGGTTTGTGAAGTCACAGAATTGAGGTGTGTGAAGTCAGAATGGAGGTGTGTGAAGTCAGAATGGAGGTGGGTGAAGTCATAGAATGGAGGTGATTGAATACACAATGCATTTGTGTGAACTCATAGAATGGAGGTGTGTGAAGTCAAAATGTAGGTGTGTGAAGTCATAGAATGGAGGTGTGTGAAGTCATAGAATGGAGGTGTGCGAAGTCACAGAATGGAGGTGTGTGAAGTCATATAATGGAGGTGTGTGAAGTCACAGAATGGAGGTGTGTGAAGTCAGAATGGAGTTGTGTGAAGTCATAGAATGGAGGTGTGTGAAGTCAGAATGGAGGTGTGTGAAGTCATAGAATGGAGGTGTGTGAAGTCAGAATGGAGGTGTGTGAACTCAGAGAACTTAGGTGTGTGAAGTCACAATGGAGGTGTGTGAAGTCATAGAAAGGAGGTGTGTGAAGTCAAAAAATGGAGCTGTGTGAAGTCATAGAATGGAGCTGTGTGAAGTTAGATTGGAGGTGTGTGAAGTCACAGAATGGAGGTGTGTGAACTCAGAATGGAGGTGTGTGAGGTCGCAGACTGGAGGTGTGTGAAGTCATAGAATGGAGGTGTGTGAAGTCGTAGAATGGATGTGTGTTTAGTCATAATGGAGGTGTGTCAAGTCACAGAATTGAGGTGTGTGAAGTCACAGAATGGAGGTGTGTGAAGTCATAGAATGGAGGTGTGTGAAGTCACTGAATGGAGGTGTGTGAAGTCATTTTATGGAGCTGTGTGAAGTCAGAATGGAGGTGTGTGAAGTCAGAATGGAGGTGTGTGAACTCAGAGAACTTAGGTGTGTGAAGTCACAATGGAGGTGTGTGAAGTCATAGAAAGGAGGTGTGTGAAGTCAAAGAATGGAGCTGTGTGAAGTCATAGAATGGAGCTGTGTGAAGTTAGATTGGAGGTGTGTGAAGTCACAGAATGGAGGTGTGTGAAGGCATAGATGAAGCTGTGTGAAGTCAGATTGGAGGTGTGTGAAGTCACAGAATGGAGGTGTGTGAACTCAGAATGGAGGTGTGTGAAGTCACAGAATGGAGGTGTGTGAAGTCATAGAATGGAGGTGTGTGAAGTCATAGAATGGATGTGTGTGAAGTCATAATGGAGGTGTGTGAAGTCACAGAATTGGGGTGTGTGAAGTCACAGAATGGAGGTGTGTGAAGTCATAGAATGGAGGTGTGTGAAGTCATAGAATGGAGGTGTGTGAAGTCGTAGAATGGATGTTTGTTAAGTAAGAATGAAGGTGTGTTAAGTCATAGAATGGAGGTGTGAAGGCAGAGAATGGAGGTGTGTGAAGTCATAGAATGGAGCTGTGTGAAGGCAGAATGGAGATGTGTGATGTCACAGAATGGAGGTGTGTGAACTCAGAATGGAGGTGTGTGAATTCACAGAATGGAGGTGTTTTAAGTCACAGAACGGAGGTGTTTGAACTCAGAATGGAGGTGTGTGAACTCATAGAATGGAGGTGTGTGAAGTCACAGAATGGAGGTGTGTGAAGTCACAGAATCTAGGTGTGTGAAGTCATAGAATGGAGGTGTGTGAAGTCATAGAATGGAGGTGTGTTAAGTCATAATGGAGGCGTGAGAAGTCACAGAACTGAGGTGTGTGAAGTCACATAATGGAGGTGTGTGAAGTCTTAGCATGGGGGTGTGTGAAGTCAGAACGGAGGTGTGTGAACTCAGATTGGAGGTTTGGGAACTCACAATGGAGGTGTGTGAATTTATACAATGGACGTGTGTGAAGTCACAGAATGGAGTGGTGTGAAGTCAAGAATGGAGGTGTGTGAAGTCATAGAATGGAGGTGTGTGAAGTCAGAATGGAGGTGTGTGAAGTCATAGAATGGAGGTGTGTGAAGTCAGAATGGAGATCTGTGAACTCATAGAATGCAGGTGTGTGAAGTCACAATGGAGGTGTGTGAAGTCATAGAATGGAGGTGTGTGAAGTCACAGAATGGAGGTGTGTGAAGGCATAGATGAAGCTGTGTGAAGTCAGATTGGAGGTGTGTGAAGTCACAGAATGGAGGTGTGTGAACTCAGAATGGAGGTGTGTGAAGTCACAGAATGGAGGTGTGTGAAGTCATAGAATGGAGGTGTGTGAAGTCATAGAATGGATGTGTGTGAAGTCATAAGGAGGTGTGTGAAGTCTCAGAATTGAGGTCTGTGAAGTTACAGAATCGAGGAGAGTGAAGTCATAGAATGGAGGTGTGTGAAGTCATAGAATGGATGTGTGTGAAGTCATAAGGAGGTGTGTGAAGTCACAGAATTGAGGTGTGTGAAGTCGCAGAATGGAGGTGTGTGAAGTCATAGAATGGAGGTGTGTGAAATCACAGAATGGAGGTGTGTAAAGTCATAGAATGGAGGTGTGTGAAGTCATAGAATGGGTGTGTGTGAAGTCATAAGGTGGTGTGTGAAGTCACAGAATTGAGCTGTGTGAAGTCACAGAATGGAGGTGTGTGAAGTCAGAATGGAGGTGTGTGAAGTCATAGAATGGAGGTGTGTGAAGTCAGAATGGAGATCTGTGAACTCATAGAATGGAGGTGTGTGAAGTCACAATGGAGGTGTGTGAAGTCACAGAATGGAGGTCTGTGAACTCAGAATGGAGGTGTGTGAAGTCACAGAATGGAGGTGTGTGAAGTCATAGAATGGTTGTGTGTGAAGTCATAAGGAGGTGTGTGAAGTCTCAGAATTGAGGTGTGTGAAGTCACAGAATCGAGGTGTATGAAGTCATAGAATGTGAAGTCATAGAATGGAGGTGTGTGAAGTCATAGAATGGATGTTTGTTAAGTAAGAATGAAGGTGTGTTAAGTCATAGAATGGAGGTGTGTGAAGGCACAGAATGGAGGTGTGAGAAGTCATAGAATGGAGCTGTGTGAAGTCAGAATGGAGGTGTGTGAAATCATAGAATGGAGGTTTGTGAAGTCACAGAATTGAGGTGTGTGAAGTCAGAATGGAGGTGTGTGAAGTCAGAATGGAGGTGGGTGAAGTCATAGAATGGAGGTGATTGAATACACAATGCATTTGTGTGAACTCATAGAATGGAGGTGTGTGAAGTCAAAATGTAGGTGTGTGAAGTCATAGAATGGAGGTGTGTGAAGTCATAGAATGGAGGTGTGCGAAGTCACAGAATGGAGGTGTGTGAAGTCATATAATGGAGGTGTGTGAAGTCACAGAATGGAGGTGTGTGAAGTCAGAATGGAGTTGTGTGAAGTCATAGAATGGAGGTGTGTGAAGTCAGAATGGAGGTGTGTGAAGTCATAGAATGGAGGTGTGTGAAGTCAGAATGGAGGTGTGTGAACTCAGAGAACTTAGGTGTGTGAAGTCACAATGGAGGTGTGTGAAGTCATAGAAAGGAGGTGTGTGAAGTCAAAAAATGGAGCTGTGTGAAGTCATAGAATGGAGCTGTGTGAAGTTAGATTGGAGGTGTGTGAAGTCACAGAATGGAGGTGTGTGAACTCAGAATGGAGGTGTGTGAGGTCGCAGACTGGAGGTGTGTGAAGTCATAGAATGGAGGTGTGTGAAGTCGTAGAATGGATGTGTGTTTAGTCATAATGGAGGTGTGTCAAGTCACAGAATTGAGGTGTGTGAAGTCACAGAATGGAGGTGTGTGAAGTCATAGAATGGAGGTGTGTGAAGTCACTGAATGGAGGTGTGTGAAGTCATTTTATGGAGCTGTGTGAAGTCAGAATGGAGGTGTGTGAAGTCAGAATGGAGGTGTGTGAACTCAGAGAACTTAGGTGTGTGAAGTCACAATGGAGGTGTGTGAAGTCATAGAAAGGAGGTGTGTGAAGTCAAAGAATGGAGCTGTGTGAAGTCATAGAATGGAGCTGTGTGAAGTTAGATTGGAGGTGTGTGAAGTCACAGAATGGAGGTGTGTGAACTCAGAATGGAGGTGTGTGAGGTCGCAGACTGGAGGTGTGTGAAGTCATAGAATGGAGGTGTGTGAAGTCGTAGAATGGATGTGTGTTTAGTCATAATGGAGGTGTGTCAAGTCACAGAATTGAGGTGTGTGAAGTCACAGAATGGAGGTGTGTGAAGTCATAGAATGGAGGTGTGTGAAGTCACTGAATGGAGGTGTGTGAAGTCATTTTATGGAGCTGTGTGAAGTCAGAATGGAGGTGTGTGAAGTCAGAATGGAGGTGTGTGAACTCAGAGAACTTAGGTGTGTGAAGTCACAATGGAGGTGTGTGAAGTCATAGAAAGGAGGTGTGTGAAGTCAAAGAATGGAGCTGTGTGAAGTCATAGAATGGAGCTGTGTGAAGTTAGATTGGAGGTGTGTGAAGTCACAGAATGGAGGTGTGTGAACTCAGAATGGAGGTGTGTGAGGTCGCAGACTGGAGGTGTGTGAAGTCATAGAATGGAGGTGTGTGAAGTCGTAGAATGGATGTGTGTTTAGTCATAATGGAGGTGTGTCAAGTCACAGAATTGAGGTGTGTGAAGTCACAGAATGGAGGTGTGTGAAGTCATAGAATGGAGGTGTGTGAAGTCACTGAATGGAGGTGTGTGAAGTCATTTTATGGAGCTGTGTGAAGTCAGAATGGAGGTGTGGGAAGTCACAGAATGGAGGTGTGTGAAGTCATTTTGTGGAGCTGTGTGAAGTCAGAATGGAGGTTGTGAACACAGAATGGAGGTGTGTGAAGTCACAGAATCTAGGTGTGTGAAGTCATAGAATGGAGGTGTGTGAAGTCATAATGGAGGCGTGAGGAGTCACAGAACTGAGGTGTGTGAAGTCACAGAATGGAGGTGTGTGAAGTCATAGAATGGAGGTGTATGAAGTCAGAACGGAGGTGTGTGAACTCAGATTGGAGGTGTGGGAAGTCACAGTGGAGGTGTGTGAATTTATACAATGGAGGTGTGTGAAGTCACAGAATGGAGGGGTGTGAAGTCAAAGAATGGAGGTTTGTAAAGTCATAGAATGGAGGTGTGTGAAGTCAGAATGGAGGTGTGTGAAGTCATAGAATGGAGGTGTGTGAAGTCAGAATGGAGGTCTGTGAACTCATAGAATGGAGGTGTGTGAAGTCACAACGGAGGTGTGTGAAGTCATAGAATGGAGGTGTGTGAAGTCACAGAATGGAGGTGTGTGAAGGCATAGAATGAAGCTGTGTGAAGTCAGATTGGAGGTGTGTGAAGTCACAGAATAGAGGTGTGTAAACTCAGAATGGAGGTGTGTGAAGTCACAGAATGGAGGTGTGTGAAGTCATAGAATGGAGGTGTGTGAAGTCATAGAATGGATGTGTGTGAAGTCATAAGGAGGTGTGTGAAGTCTCAGAATTGAGGTGTGTGAAGTCACAGAATCGAGATGTGTGAAGTCACAGAATGGAAGTGTGTGAAGTCATAGAATGGAGGTGTGTGAAGTCATAGAATGGATGTTTGTTAAGTAAGAATGAAGGTGTGTTAAGTCATAGACTGGAGGTGTGTGAAGGCACAGAATGCAGGTGTGTGAAGTCATAGAATGGAGCTGTGTGAAGTCAGAATGGAGGTGTGTGAAATCATAGAATGGAGGTGTGTGAAGTCACAGAATTGAGGTGTGTGAAGTCAGAATGGAGGTGTGTGAAGTCAGAATGGAGGTGGGTGAAGACATAGAATGGAGGTGTGTGAATTCACAATGCATTTGTGTGAACTCATAGAATGGAGGTGTGTGAAGTCACAATGTAGGTGTGTGAAGTCACAGAATGGAGGTGTGTGAAGTCATAGAATGGAGATGTGTGAAGTCACAGAATGGAGGTGTGTGAAGTCATATAATGAAGGTGTGTGAAGTCAAAATGGAGTTGTGTCAAGTCATAGAATGGAGCTGTGTGAAGTCAGAATGGAGGTGTGTGAAGTCATAGAATGGAGGTGAGTGAAGTCAGAATGGAGGTGTGTGAACTCAAAGAATTTAGGTGTGTGAAGTCACAATGGAGGTGTGTGAAGTCATAGAATGGAGGTGTGTGAAGTCACAGAATGCAGCTGTGTGAAGTCATAGAATGGAGCTGTGTGAAGTGAGATTGGAGGTGTGTGAAGTCACAGAATGGTGGTGTGTGAACTCAGAATGGAGGTGTGTGAAGTCACAGAATGGAGGTGTGTGAAGTCATAGAATGGAGGTGTGTGAAGTCATAGAATGGATGTTTGTGAAGTCATAATGGAGGTGTGTGAAGTCACAGAATTGAGGTGTGTGAAGTCACAGAATGGAGGTGTGTGAAGTCATAGAATGGAGGTGTGTGAAGTCATAGAATGGAGGTGTGTGAAGTCATAGAATGGATGTTTGTTAAGTAAGAATGAAGGTGTGTTAAGTCATAGAATGGAGGTGTGTAAAGGCACAGAATGGAGGTGTGTGAAATCAGAATGGAGGTGTGTGAATTCACAGAATGGAGGTGAGTTAAGTCACAGAACGGAGGTGTTTGAATTCAGAATGGAGGTGTGTGAAGTCACAGAATGGAGGCGTGTGAAGTCATAGACTGGAGGTGTGTGAAATCATAGAATGGAAGTGTGGGAAGTCAGAAAATGGAGCTGTGTGAAGTCATAATGGAGGTGTGCGAAGTCACAGAATGGAGATGTGTGAAGTCATTTTATGGAGCTGTGTGAAGTCAGAATGGAGGTGTGTGAAGTCACAGAATGGAGGTGTTTGAACTCAGAATGGAGGTTGTGAAGTCACAGAATGTAGGTGTGTGAAGTCATAGAATGGAGGTGTGTGAAGTCATAGAATGGAGGTGTGTTAAGTCATAACGGAGGCGTGTGAAGTCACAGAATTGAGGTGTGTGAAGGCACAGAACGGAGGTGTGTGAAGTCACAGAATCTAGGTGTGTGAAGTCAAAGAATGGAGGTGTGTGAAGTCATAGAATGGAGGTGTGTGAAGTCATAATGGAGGCGTGAGAATTCACAGAACTGAGGTGTGTGAAATCACAGAATGGAGGTGTGTGAAGTCATAGAATGGAGGTGTGTGAAGTCAGAACGGAGGTGTGTGAACCCAGATTGGAGGTGTGGGAAGTCACAATGGAGGTGTGTGAATTTATACAATGGAGGTGTGTGAAGTCACAGAATGGAGGGGTGTGAAGTCAAAGAATGGAGGTGTGTGTATAGTCATAGAATGGAGGTGTGTGAAGTCAGAATGGAGGTGTGTGAAGTCATAGAATGGAGGTGTGTGAAGTCAGAATGGAGATCTGTGAACTCATAGAATGGAGGTGTGTGAAGTCACAATGGAGGTCTGTGAAGTCATAGAATGGAGTGTGTGAAGTCACAGAATGGAGGTGTGTGAAGGCATAGATGAAGCTGTGTGAAGTCAGATTGGAGGTGTGTGAAGTCACAGAATGGAGGTGTGTGAACTCAGAATGGAGGTGTGTGAAGTCACAGAATGGAGGTGTGTGAAGTCAAAGAATGGAGGTGTGTGAAATCATAGAATGGAGGTGTGTTAAGTTATAATGGAGGCGTTTGAAGTCACAGAATTGTGGTGTGTGAAGTCACAGAATGGAGGTGTGTGAAGTCACAGAATCTACGTGTGTGAAGTCATAGAATGGAGGTGTGTGAAGTCATGGAATGGAGGTGTGTGAAGTCATAATGGAGGCGTGAGAAGTCACAGAACTGAGGTGTGTGAAGTCACAGAATGGAGGGGTGTGAAGTCAAAGAATGGAGGTGTGTGAAGTCATAGAATGGAGGTGTGTGAAGTCAGAATGGAGGTGTGTGAAGTCATAGAATGGAGGTGTGTGAAGTCAGAATGGAGATCTGTGAACTCATAGAATGGAGGTGTGTGAAGTCACAATGGAGGTGTGTGAAGTCATAGAATGGAGGTGTGTGAAGTCACAGAATGGAGGTGTGTGAAGGCATAGATGAAGCTGTGTGAAGTCAGATTGGAGGTGTGTAAAGTCACAGAATGGAGGTGTGTGAACTCAGAATGGAGGTGTGTGAAGTCACAGAATGGAGGTGTATGAAGTCATAGAATGGAGGTGTGTGAAGTCATAGAATGGATGTGTGTGAAGTCATAAGGAGGTGTGTGAAGTCTCAGAATTGAGGTGTGTGAAGTCACAGAATCGAAGTGTGTGAAGTCATAGAATGGAGGTGTGTAAAGTCATAGAATGGAGGTGTGTGAAGGCATAGAATGGAGCTGTGTGAAGTCAGAATGGAGGTGTGTGAAATCATAGAATGGAGGTGTGTGAAGTCACAGAATTGAGGTGTGTGAAGTCAGAATGGAGGTGTGTGAAGTCAGAATGGAGGGGGGTGAAGTCATCGAATGGAGGTGTGTGAATACACAATGCATTTGTGTGAACTCATAGAATGGAGGTGTGTGAAGTCACAATGTAGGTGTGTGAAGTCACAGAATGGAGGTGTGTGAAGTCATAGAATGGAGGTGTGTGAAGTCACAGAATGGAGGTGTGTGAAGTCATAGAATGGAGGTGTGTGAAGTCACAGAATGGAGGTGTGTGAAGTCAGAATGGAGTTGTGTGAAGTCATAGAATGGAGGTGTGTGAAGTCAGAATGGAGGTGTGTGAAGTCATAGAATGGAGGTGTGTGAAGTCAGAATGGAGGTGTGTGAAATCATAGAACTTAGGTGTGTGAAGTCAAAATGGAGGTGTGTGAAGTCATAGAATGGAGGTGTGTGAAGTCACAGAATGGAGCTGTGTGAAGTCATAGAATGGAGCTGTGTGAAGTCAGATTGGAGGTGTGTGAAGGCACAGAATGGAGGTGTGTGAACCCAGAATGGAGGTGTGTGAAGTCACAGAATGGAGGTGAGTGAAGTCATAGAATGGAGGTGTGTGAAGTCATAGAATGGAGGTGTGTGAAGTCGTAGAATGGATGTGTGTTTTGTCATAATGGAGGTGTGTCAAGTCACAGAATTGAGGTGTGTGAAGTCACAGAATGGAGGTGTGTGAAGTCATAGAATGGAGGTGTGTGAAGTCACTGAATGGAGGTGTGTGAAGTCATTTTATGGAGCTGTGTGAAGTCAGAATGAAGGTGTGGGAAGTCACAGAATGGAGGTGTGTGAAGTCATTTTGTGGAGCTGTGTGAAGTCAGAATGGAGGTGTGTGAACACAGAATGGAGGTGTGTGAAGTCACAGAATCTAGGTGTGTGAAGTCATAGAATGGAGGTGTGTGAAGTCATAATGTAGGCGTGAGGAGTCACAGAACTGAGGTGTGTGAAGTCACAGAATGGAGGTGTGTGAAGTCATAGAATGGAGGTGTATGAAGTCAGAACGGAGGTGTGTGAACTCAGATTGGAGGTGTGGGAAGTCACAGTGGAGGTGTGTGAATTTATACAATGGAGGTGTGTGAAGTCACAGAATGGAGGGGTGTGAAATCAAAGAATGGAGGTTTGTAAAGTCATAGAATGGAGGTGTGTGAAGTCAGAATGGAGGAGTGTGAAGTCATAGAATGGAGGTGTGTGAAGTCAGAATGGAGGTCTGTGAACTCATAGAATGGAGGTGTGTGAAGTCACAATGGAGGTGTGTGAAGTCATAGAATGGAGGTGTGTGAAGTCACAGAATGGAGGTGTGTGAAGGCATAGAATGAAGCTGTGTGAAGTCAGATTGGAGGTGTGTGAAGTCACAGAATAGAGGTGTGTAAACTCAGAATGGAGGTGTGTGAAGTCACAGAATGGAGGTGTGTGAAGTCATAGAATGGAGGTGTGTGAAGTCATAGAATGGATGTGTGTGAAGTCATAAGGAGGTGTGTGAAGTCTCAGAATTGAGGTGTGTGAAGTCACAGAATCGAGATGTGTGAAGTCATAGAATGGAAGTGTGTGAAGTCATAGAATGGAGGTGTGTGAAGTCATAGAATGGATGTTTGTTAAGTAAGAATGAAGGTGTGTTAAGTCATAGACTGGAGGTGTGTGAAGGCACAGAATGCAGGTGTGTGAAGTCATAGAATGGAGCTGTGTGAAGTCAGAATGGAGGTGTGTGAAATCATAGAATGGAGGTGTGTGAAGTCACAGAATTGAGGTGTGTGAAGTCAGAATGGAGGTGTGTGAAGTCAGAATGGAGGTGGGTGAAGACATAGAATGGAGGTGTGTGAATTCACAATGCATTTGTGTGAACTCATAGAATGGAGGTGTGTGAAGTCACAATGTAGGTGTGTGAAGTCACAGAATGGAGGTGTGTGAAGTCATAGAATGGAGGTGTGTGAAGTCACAGAATGGAGGTGTGTGAAGTCATATAATGAAGGTGTGTGAAGTCAAAATGGAGTTGTGTCAAGTCATAGAATGGAGCTGTGTGAAGTCAGAATGGAGGTGTGTGAAGTCATAGAATGGAGGTGTGTGAAGTCAAAATGGAGGTGTGTGAACTCAAAGAATTTAGGTGTGTGAAGTCACAATGGAGGTGTGTGAAGTCATAGAATGGAGGTGTGTGAAGTCACAGAATGCAGCTGTGTGAAGTCATAGAATGGAGCTGTGTGAAGTGAGATTGGAGGTGTGTGAAGTCACAGAATGGTGGTGTGTGAACTCAGAATGGAGGTGTGTGAAGTCACAGAATGGAGGTGTGTGAAGTCATAGAATGGAGGTGTGTGAAGTCATAGAATGGATGTTTGTGAAGTCATAATGGAGGTGTGTGAAGTCACAGAATTGAGGTGTGTGAAGTCACAGAATGGAGGTGTGTGAAGTCATAGAATGGAGGTGTGTGAAGTCATAGAATGGAGGTGTGTGAAGTCATAGAATGGATGTTTGTTAAGTAAGAATGAAGGTGTGTTAAGTCATAGAATGGAGGTGTGTAAAGGCACAGAATGGAGGTGTGTGAAATCAGAATGGAGGTGTGTGAATTCACAGAATGGAGGTGAGTTAAGTCACAGAACGGAGGTGTTTGAATTCAGAATGGAGGTGTGTGAAGTCACAGAATGGAGGTGTGTGAAGTCATAGACTGGAGGTGTGTGAAATCATAGAATGGAAGTGTGGGAAGTCAGAAAATGGAGCTGTGTGAAGTCATAATGGAGGTGTGCGAAGTCACAGAATGGAGATGTGTGAAGTCATTTTATGGAGCTGTGTGAAGTCAGAATGGAGGTGTGTGAAGTCACAGAATGGAGGTGTTTGAACTCAGAATGGAGGTTGTGAAGTCACAGAATGTAGGTGTGTGAAGTCATAGAATGGAGGTGTGTGAAGTCATAGAATGGAGGTGTGTTAAGTCATAACGGAGGCGTGTGAAGTCACAGAATTGAGGTGTGTGAAGGCACAGAACGGAGGTGTGTGAAGTCACAGAATCTAGGTGTGTGAAGTCAAAGAATGGAGGTGTGTGAAGTCATAGAATGGAGGTGTGTGAAGTCATAATGGAGGCGTGAGAATTCACAGAACTGAGGTGTGTGAAATCACAGAATGGAGGTGTGTGAAGTCATAGAATGGAGGTGTGTGAAGTCAGAACGGAGGTGTGTGAACCCAGATTGGAGGTGTGGGAAGTCACAATGGAGGTGTGTGAATTTATACAATGGAGGTGTGTGAAGTCACAGAATGGAGGGGTGTGAAGTCAAAGAATGGAGGTGTGTGTATAGTCATAGAATGGAGGTGTGTGAAGTCAGAATGGAGGTGTGTGAAGTCATAGAATGGAGGTGTGTGAAGTCAGAATGGAGATCTGTGAACTCATAGAATGGAGGTGTGTGAAGTCACAATGGAGGTCTGTGAAGTCATAGAATGGAGTGTGTGAAGTCACAGAATGGAGGTGTGTGAAGGCATAGATGAAGCTGTGTGAAGTCAGATTGGAGGTGTGTGAAGTCACAGAATGGAGGTGTGTGAACTCAGAATGGAGGTGTGTGAAGTCACAGAATGGAGGTGTGTGAAGTCAAAGAATGGAGGTGTGTGAAATCATAGAATGGAGGTGTGTTAAGTTATAATGGAGGCGTTTGAAGTCACAGAATTGTGGTGTGTGAAGTCACAGAATGGAGGTGTGTGAAGTCACAGAATCTACGTGTGTGAAGTCATAGAATGGAGGTGTGTGAAGTCATGGAATGGAGGTGTGTGAAGTCATAATGGAGGCGTGAGAAGTCACAGAACTGAGGTGTGTGAAGTCACAGAATGGAGGGGTGTGAAGTCAAAGAATGGAGGTGTGTGAAGTCATAGAATGGAGGTGTGTGAAGTCAGAATGGAGGTGTGTGAAGTCATAGAATGGAGGTGTGTGAAGTCAGAATGGAGATCTGTGAACTCATAGAATGGAGGTGTGTGAAGTCACAATGGAGGTGTGTGAAGTCATAGAATGGAGGTGTGTGAAGTCACAGAATGGAGGTGTGTGAAGGCATAGATGAAGCTGTGTGAAGTCAGATTGGAGGTGTGTAAAGTCACAGAATGGAGGTGTGTGAACTCAGAATGGAGGTGTGTGAAGTCACAGAATGGAGGTGTATGAAGTCATAGAATGGAGGTGTGTGAAGTCATAGAATGGATGTGTGTGAAGTCATAAGGAGGTGTGTGAAGTCTCAGAATTGAGGTGTGTGAAGTCACAGAATCGAAGTGTGTGAAGTCATAGAATGGAGGTGTGTAAAGTCATAGAATGGAGGTGTGTGAAGGCATAGAATGGAGCTGTGTGAAGTCAGAATGGAGGTGTGTGAAATCATAGAATGGAGGTGTGTGAAGTCACAGAATTGAGGTGTGTGAAGTCAGAATGGAGGTGTGTGAAGTCAGAATGGAGGGGGGTGAAGTCATCGAATGGAGGTGTGTGAATACACAATGCATTTGTGTGAACTCATAGAATGGAGGTGTGTGAAGTCACAATGTAGGTGTGTGAAGTCACAGAATGGAGGTGTGTGAAGTCATAGAATGGAGGTGTGTGAAGTCACAGAATGGAGGTGTGTGAAGTCATAGAATGGAGGTGTGTGAAGTCACAGAATGGAGGTGTGTGAAGTCAGAATGGAGTTGTGTGAAGTCATAGAATGGAGGTGTGTGAAGTCAGAATGGAGGTGTGTGAAGTCATAGAATGGAGGTGTGTGAAGTCAGAATGGAGGTGTGTGAAATCATAGAACTTAGGTGTGTGAAGTCAAAATGGAGGTGTGTGAAGTCATAGAATGGAGGTGTGTGAAGTCACAGAATGGAGCTGTGTGAAGTCATAGAATGGAGCTGTGTGAAGTCAGATTGGAGGTGTGTGAAGGCACAGAATGGAGGTGTGTGAACCCAGAATGGAGGTGTGTGAAGTCACAGAATGGAGGTGAGTGAAGTCATAGAATGGAGGTGTGTGAAGTCATAGAATGGAGGTGTGTGAAGTCGTAGAATGGATGTGTGTTTTGTCATAATGGAGGTGTGTCAAGTCACAGAATTGAGGTGTGTGAAGTCACAGAATGGAGGTGTGTGAAGTCATAGAATGGAGGTGTGTGAAGTCACTGAATGGAGGTGTGTGAAGTCATTTTATGGAGCTGTGTGAAGTCAGAATGAAGGTGTGGGAAGTCACAGAATGGAGGTGTGTGAAGTCATTTTGTGGAGCTGTGTGAAGTCAGAATGGAGGTGTGTGAACACAGAATGGAGGTGTGTGAAGTCACAGAATCTAGGTGTGTGAAGTCATAGAATGGAGGTGTGTGAAGTCATAATGTAGGCGTGAGGAGTCACAGAACTGAGGTGTGTGAAGTCACAGAATGGAGGTGTGTGAAGTCATAGAATGGAGGTGTATGAAGTCAGAACGGAGGTGTGTGAACTCAGATTGGAGGTGTGGGAAGTCACAGTGGAGGTGTGTGAATTTATACAATGGAGGTGTGTGAAGTCACAGAATGGAGGGGTGTGAAATCAAAGAATGGAGGTTTGTAAAGTCATAGAATGGAGGTGTGTGAAGTCAGAATGGAGGAGTGTGAAGTCATAGAATGGAGGTGTGTGAAGTCAGAATGGAGGTCTGTGAACTCATAGAATGGAGGTGTGTGAAGTCACAATGGAGGTGTGTGAAGTCATAGAATGGAGGTGTGTGAAGTCACAGAATGGAGGTGTGTGAAGGCATAGAATGAAGCTGTGTGAAGTCAGATTGGAGGTGTGTGAAGTCACAGAATAGAGGTGTGTAAACTCAGAATGGAGGTGTGTGAAGTCACAGAATGGAGGTGTGTGAAGTCATAGAATGGAGGTGTGTGAAGTCATAGAATGGATGTGTGTGAAGTCATAAGGAGGTGTGTGAAGTCTCAGAATTGAGGTGTGTGAAGTCACAGAATCGAGATGTGTGAAGTCATAGAATGGAAGTGTGTGAAGTCATAGAATGGAGGTGTGTGAAGTCATAGAATGGATGTTTGTTAAGTAAGAATGAAGGTGTGTTAAGTCATAGACTGGAGGTGTGTGAAGGCACAGAATGCAGGTGTGTGAAGTCATAGAATGGAGCTGTGTGAAGTCAGAATGGAGGTGTGTGAAATCATAGAATGGAGGTGTGTGAAGTCACAGAATTGAGGTGTGTGAAGTCAGAATGGAGGTGTGTGAAGTCAGAATGGAGGTGGGTGAAGACATAGAATGGAGGTGTGTGAATTCACAATGCATTTGTGTGAACTCATAGAATGGAGGTGTGTGAAGTCACAATGTAGGTGTGTGAAGTCACAGAATGGAGGTGTGTGAAGTCATAGAATGGAGGTGTGTGAAGTCACAGAATGGAGGTGTGTGAAGTCATATAATGAAGGTGTGTGAAGTCAAAATGGAGTTGTGTCAAGTCATAGAATGGAGCTGTGTGAAGTCAGAATGGAGGTGTGTGAAGTCATAGAATGGAGGTGTGTGAAGTCAAAATGGAGGTGTGTGAACTCAAAGAATTTAGGTGTGTGAAGTCACAATGGAGGTGTGTGAAGTCATAGAATGGAGGTGTGTGAAGTCACAGAATGCAGCTGTGTGAAGTCATAGAATGGAGCTGTGTGAAGTGAGATTGGAGGTGTGTGAAGTCACAGAATGGTGGTGTGTGAACTCAGAATGGAGGTGTGTGAAGTCACAGAATGGAGGTGTGTGAAGTCATAGAATGGAGGTGTGTGAAGTCATAGAATGGATGTTTGTGAAGTCATAATGGAGGTGTGTGAAGTCACAGAATTGAGGTGTGTGAAGTCACAGAATGGAGGTGTGTGAAGTCATAGAATGGAGGTGTGTGAAGTCATAGAATGGAGGTGTGTGAAGTCATAGAATGGATGTTTGTTAAGTAAGAATGAAGGTGTGTTAAGTCATAGAATGGAGGTGTGTAAAGGCACAGAATGGAGGTGTGTGAAATCAGAATGGAGGTGTGTGAATTCACAGAATGGAGGTGAGTTAAGTCACAGAACGGAGGTGTTTGAATTCAGAATGGAGGTGTGTGAAGTCACAGAATGGAGGTGTGTGAAGTCATAGACTGGAGGTGTGTGAAATCATAGAATGGAAGTGTGGGAAGTCAGAAAATGGAGCTGTGTGAAGTCATAATGGAGGTGTGCGAAGTCACAGAATGGAGATGTGTGAAGTCATTTTATGGAGCTGTGTGAAGTCAGAATGGAGGTGTGTGAAGTCACAGAATGGAGGTGTTTGAACTCAGAATGGAGGTTGTGAAGTCACAGAATGTAGGTGTGTGAAGTCATAGAATGGAGGTGTGTGAAGTCATAGAATGGAGGTGTGTTAAGTCATAACGGAGGCGTGTGAAGTCACAGAATTGAGGTGTGTGAAGGCACAGAACGGAGGTGTGTGAAGTCACAGAATCTAGGTGTGTGAAGTCAAAGAATGGAGGTGTGTGAAGTCATAGAATGGAGGTGTGTGAAGTCATAATGGAGGCGTGAGAATTCACAGAACTGAGGTGTGTGAAATCACAGAATGGAGGTGTGTGAAGTCATAGAATGGAGGTGTGTGAAGTCAGAACGGAGGTGTGTGAACCCAGATTGGAGGTGTGGGAAGTCACAATGGAGGTGTGTGAATTTATACAATGGAGGTGTGTGAAGTCACAGAATGGAGGGGTGTGAAGTCAAAGAATGGAGGTGTGTGTATAGTCATAGAATGGAGGTGTGTGAAGTCAGAATGGAGGTGTGTGAAGTCATAGAATGGAGGTGTGTGAAGTCAGAATGGAGATCTGTGAACTCATAGAATGGAGGTGTGTGAAGTCACAATGGAGGTCTGTGAAGTCATAGAATGGAGTGTGTGAAGTCACAGAATGGAGGTGTGTGAAGGCATAGATGAAGCTGTGTGAAGTCAGATTGGAGGTGTGTGAAGTCACAGAATGGAGGTGTGTGAACTCAGAATGGAGGTGTGTGAAGTCACAGAATGGAGGTGTGTGAAGTCAAAGAATGGAGGTGTGTGAAGTCATAGAATGGAGGTGTGTTAAGTTATAATGGAGGCGTTTGAAGTCACAGAATTGTGGTGTGTGAAGTCACAGAATGGAGGTGTGTGAAGTCACAGAATCTACGTGTGTGAAGTCATAGAATGGAGGTGTGTGAAGTCATGGAATGGAGGTGTGTGAAGTCATAATGGAGGCGTGAGAAGTCACAGAACTGAGGTGTGTGAAGTCACAGAATGGAGGGGTGTGAAGTCAAAGAATGGAGGTGTGTGAAGTCATAGAATGGAGGTGTGTGAAGTCAGAATGGAGGTGTGTGAAGTCATAGAATGGAGGTGTGTGAAGTCAGAATGGAGATCTGTGAACTCATAGAATGGAGGTGTGTGAAGTCACAATGGAGGTGTGTGAAGTCATAGAATGGAGGTGTGTGAAGTCACAGAATGGAGGTGTGTGAAGGCATAGATGAAGCTGTGTGAAGTCAGATTGGAGGTGTGTAAAGTCACAGAATGGAGGTGTGTGAACTCAGAATGGAGGTGTGTGAAGTCACAGAATGGAGGTGTATGAATTCATAGAATGGAGGTGTGTGAAGTCATAGAATGGATGTGTGTGAAGTCATAAGGAGGTGTGTGAAGTCTCAGAATTGAGGTGTGTGAAGTCACAGAATCGAAGTGTGTGAAGTCATAGAATGGAGGTGTGTGAAGTCATAGAATGGAGGTGTGTGAAGGCATAGAATGGAGCTGTGTGAAGTCAGAATGGAGGTGTGTGAAATCATAGAATGGAGGTGTGTGAAGTCACAGAATTGAGGTGTGTGAAGTCAGAATGGAGGTGTGTGAAGTCAGAATGGAGGGGGGTGAAGTCATCGAATGGAGGTGTGTGAATACACAATGCATTTGTGTGAACTCATAGAATGGAGGTGTGTGAAGTCACAATGTAGGTGTGTGAAGTCACAGAATGGAGGTGTGTGAAGTCATAGAATGGAGGTGTGTGAAGTCACAGAATGGAGGTGTGTGAAGTCATAGAATGGAGGTGTGTGAAGTCACAGAATGGAGGTGTGTGAAGTCAGAATGGAGTTGTGTGAAGTCATAGAATGGAGGTGTGTGAAGTCAGAATGGAGGTGTGTGAAGTCATAGAATGGAGGTGTGTGAAGTCAGAATGGAGGTGTGTGAAATCATAGAACTTAGGTGTGTGAAGTCAAAATGGAGGTGTGTGAAGTCATAGAATGGAGGTGTGTGAAGTCACAGAATGGAGCTGTGTGAAGTCATAGAATGGAGCTGTGTGAAGTCAGATTGGAGGTGTGTGAAGGCACAGAATGGAGGTGTGTGAACCCAGAATGGAGGTGTGTGAAGTCACAGAATGGAGGTGAGTGAAGTCATAGAATGGAGGTGTGTGAAGTCATAGAATGGATGTGTGTGAAGTCATAATGGAGGTGTGTGAAGTCACAGAATTGAGGTGTGTGAAGTCAAAGAATGGAGGTGTGTGAAGTCATAGAATGGAGGTGTGTGAAGTCACAGAATGGAGGTGTGTGAAGTCATTTTATGGAGCTGTGTGAAGTCAGAATGGAGGTGTGTGAAGTCACAGAATGGAGGTGTGTGAAGTCATTTTATGGAGCTGTGTGAAGTCAGAATGGAGGTGTGTGAACTCAGAATGGAGGTGTGTGAAGTCACAGAATCTAGGTGTGTGAAGTCATGAATGGATGTGTGTGAAGTCATAGAATGGAGGTGTGTGAAGTCATAATGGAGGCGTGAGGAGTCACAGAACTGAGGTGTGTGAAGTCACAGAATGGAGGTGTGTGAAGTCATAGAATGGAGGTGTATGAAGTCAGAACGGAGGTGTGTGAACTCAGATTGGAGGTGTGGGAAGTCACAGTGGAGGTGTGTGAATTTATACAATGGAGGTGTGTGAAGACACAGAATGGAGGGGTGTGAAGTCAAAGAATGGAGGTTTGTAAAGTCATAGAATGGAGGTGTGTGAAGTCAGAATGGAGGTGTGTGAAGTCATAGAATGGAGGTGTGTGAAGTCAGAATGGAGGTCTGTGAACTCATAGAATGGTGGTGTGTGAAGTCACAATGGAGGTGTGTGAAGTCATAGAATGGAGGTGTGTGAAGTCACAGAATGGAGGTGTGTGAAGGCATAGAATGAAGCTGTGTGAAGTCAGATTGGAGGTGTGTGAAGTCACAGAATAGAGGTGTGTAAACTCAGAATGGAGGTGTGTGAAGTCACAGAATGGAGGTGTGTGAAGTCATAGAATGGAGGTGTGTGATGTCATAGAATGGATGTGTGTGAAGTCATAAGGAGGTGTGTGAAGTCTCAGAATTGAGGTGTGTGAAGTCACAGAATCGAGATGTGTGAAGTCATAGAATGGAAGTGTGTGAAGTCATAGAATGGAGGTGTGTGAAGTCATAGAATGGATGTTTGTTAAGTAAGAATGAAGGTGTGTTAAGTCATAGACTGGAGGTGTGTGAAGGCACAGAATGGAGGTGTGTGAAGTCATAGAATGGAGCTGTGTGAAGTCAGAATGGAGGTGTGTGAAATCATAGAATGGAGGTGTGTGAAGTCACAGAATTGAGGTGTGTGAAGTGAGAATGGTGTTGTGTGAAGTCAGAATGGAGGTGGGTGAAGTCATAGAATGGAGGTGTGTGAATTCACAATGCATTTGTGTGAACTCATAGAATGGAGGTGTGTGAAGTCACAATGTAGGTGTGTGAAGTCACAGAATGGAGGTGTGTGAAGTCATAGAATGGAGGTGTATGAAGTCACAGAATGGAGGTGTGTGAAGTCATATAATGGAGGTGTTTGAAGTCAAAATGGAGTTGTGTCAAGTCATAGAATGGAGCTGTGTGAAGTCAGAATAGAGGTGTGTGAATTCATAGAATGGAGGTGTGTGAAGTCAGAATGGAGGTGTGTGAACTCAAAGAATTTAGGTGTGTGAAGTCACAATGGAGGTGTGTGAAGTCATAGAATGGAGGTGTGTGAAGTCACAGAATGGAGCTGTGTGAAGTCATAGAATGGAGCTGTGTGAAGTCAGATTGGAGGTGTGTGAAGTCACAGAATGGAGGTGTGTGAAGTCATAGAATGGAGGTGTGTGAAGTCACAGAATGGAGCTGTGTGAAGTCATAGAATGGAGCTGTGTGAACTCAGAATGGAGGTGTGTGAAGTCACAGAATGGAGGTGTGTGAAGTCATAGAATGGAGGTGTGTGAAGTCATAGAATGGATGTTTGTGAAGTCATAATGGAGGTGTGTGAAGTCACAGAATTGAGGTGTGTGAAGTCACAGAATGGAGGTGTGTGAAGTCATAGAATGGAGGTGTGTGAAGTCATAGAATGGAGGTGTGTGAAGTCATAGAATGGATGTTTGTTAAGTAAGAATGAAGGTGTGTTAAGTCATAGAATGGAGGTGTGTAAAGGCACAGAATGGAGGTGTGTGAACTCAGAATGGAAGTGTGTGAATTCACAGAATGGAGGTGTGTTAAGTCACAGAACGGAGGTGTTTGAACTCAGAATGGAGGTGTGTGAAGTCACAGAATGGAGGCGTGTGAAGTCATAGACTGGAGGTGTGTGAAATCATAGAATGGAAGTGTGGGAAGTCAGAAAATGGAGCTGTGTGAAGTCATAATGGAGGTGTGCGAAGTCACAGAATGGAGATGTGTGAAGTCATTTTATGGAGCTGTGTGAAGTCAGAATGGAGGTGTGTGAAGTCACAGAATGGAGGTGTTTGAACTCAGAATGGAGGTTGTGAAATCACAGAATGTAGGTGTGTGAAGTCATAGAATGGAGGTGTGTGAAGTCATAGAATGGAGGTTTGTTAAGTCATAACGGAGGCGTGTGAAGTCACAGAATTGAGGTGTGTGAAGTCACAGAACGGAGGTGTGTGAAGTCACAGAATCTAGGTGTGGGAAGTCAAAGAATGGAGGTGTGTGAAGTCATAGAATGGACGTGTGTGAAGTCATAATGGAGGCATGAGAATTCACAGAACTGAGGTGTGTGAAATCACAGAATGGAGGTGTGTGAAGTCATAGAATGGAGGTGTGTGAAGTCAGAACGGAGATGTGTGAACCCAGATTGGAGGTGTGGGAAGTCACAATGGAGGTGTGTGAATTTATACAATGGAGGTGTGTGAAGTCACAGAATGGAGGGGTGTGAAGTCAAAGAATGGAGGTGTGTGAAGTCATAGAATGGAGGTGTGTGAAGTCAGAATGGAGGTGTGTGAAGTCATAGAATGGAGGTGTGTGAAGTCAGAATGGAGATCTGTGAACTCATAGAATGGAGGTGTGTGAAGTCACAATGGAGGTCTGTGAAGTCATAGAATGGAGTGTGTGAAGTCACAGAATGGAGGTGTGTGAAGGCATAGATGAAGCTGTGTGAAGTCAGATTGGAGGTGTGTGAAGTCACAGAATGGAGGTGTTTGAACTCAGAATGGAGGTGTGTGAAGTCACAGAATGGAGGTGTGTGAAGTCATAGAATGGAGGTGTGTGAAATCATAGAATGGATGTGTGAAGTCATAAGGAGGTGTGTGAAGTCTCAGAATTGAGGTGTGTGAAGTCACAGAATCGAGATCTGTGAAGTCATAGA
The DNA here is from genome assembly GCA_024803745.1 of Megascapheus bottae. NCBI lineage: Eukaryota > Metazoa > Chordata > Mammalia > Rodentia > Geomyidae > Megascapheus > Megascapheus bottae. Next base: position 2,842,499 of record JANJXV010000052.1, on the reverse strand, counting down.
ATGGAAGTGTGTGAAGTCATAGAATGGAGGTGTGTGAAGTCATAGAATGGATGTTTGTTAAGTAAGAATGAAGGTGTGTTAAGTCATAGCATGGAGGTGTGTGAAGGCACAGAATGGAGGTGTGTGAAGTCATAGAATGGAGCTGTGTGAAGTCAGAATGAAGGTGTGTGAAATCATGGAATGGAGGTGTGTGAAGTCACAGAATTGTGGTGTGTGAAGTCAGAATGGAGGTGTGTGAAGTCAGAATGGAGGTGGGTGAAGTCATAGAATGGAGGTGTGTGAATTCACAATGCATTTGTGTGAACTCATAGAATGGAGGTGTGTGAAGTCACAATGTAGGTGTGTGAAGTCACAGAATGGAGGTGTGTGAAGTCATAGAATGGAGGTGTGTGAAGTCATAGAATGGATGTTTGCTAAGTAAGAATGAAGGTGTGTTAAGTCATAGAATGGAGGTGTGTGAAGGCACAGAATGGTGGTGTGTGAAGTCATAGAATGGAGCTGTGTGAAGTCAGAATGGAGGTGTGTGAAATCATAGAATGGAGGTGTGTGAAGTCACAGAATTGAGGTGTGTGAAGTCAGAATGGAGGTGTGTGATATCAGAATGGAGGTGGGTGAAGTCATAGAATGGAGGTGTGTGAATTCACAATGCATTTGTGTGAACTCATAGAATGGAGGTGTGTGAAGTCACAATGTAGGTGTGTGAAGTCACAGAATGGAGGTGTGTGAAGTCATAGAATGGAGGTGTGTGAAGTCAGAATGGAGTTGTGTGAAGTCATAGAATGGAGGTGTGTGAAGTCAGAATGGAGGTGTGTGAAGTCATAGAATGGAGGTGTGTGAAGTCAGAATGGAGGTGTGTGAACTCATAGAACTTAGGTGTGTGAAGTCACAATGGAGGTGTGTGAAGCCATAGAATGGAGGTGTGTGAAGTCACAGAATGCAGCTGTGTGAAGTCATAGAATGGAGCTGTGTGAAGTCAGATTGGAGGTTTGTGAAGTCACAGAATGGAGGTGTGTGAACTCAGAATGGAGGTGTGTGAAGTCATAGAATGGAGGTTTGTGAAGTCATAGAATGGATGTGTGTGAAGTCATAATGGAGGTCTGTGAAGTCACAGAATTGAGGTGTGTGAAGTCACAGAATGGAGGTGTGTGAAGTCATAGAATGGAAGTGTGTGAAGTGACAGAATGGAGGTGTGTGAAGTCATTTTATGGAGTTGTGTGAAGTCAGAATGGAGGTGTGGGAAGTCACAGAATGGAGGTGTGTAAAGTCATTTTATGGAGCTCTGTGAAGTCAGAATGGAGGTGTGTGAAGTCACAGAATGGAGGTGTGTAAACTCAGAATGGAGGTGTGTGAAGTCACAGAATGGAGGTGTGTGAAGTCATAGAATCGAGGTGTGTGAAGTCATATAATGGATGTGTGTGAAGTCATAAGGAGGTGTGTGAAGTCTCAGAATTGAGGTGTGTGAAGTCACAGAATCGAGATCTGTGAAGTCATAGAATGGAAGTGTGTGAAGTCATAGAATGGAGGTGTGTGAAGTCATAGAATGGATGTTTGTTAAGTAAGAATGAAGGTGTGTTAAGTCATAGAATGGAGGTTTGTGATGGCACAGAATGGAGGTGTGTGAAGTCATAGAATGGAGCTGTGGGAAGTCAGAATGGAGGTGTGTGAAATCATGGAATGGAGGTGTGTGAAGTCACAGAATTGAGGTGTGTGAAGTCAGAATGGAGGTGTGTGAAGTCAGAATGGAGGTGGGTGAAGTCATAGAATGGAGGTGTGTGAATTCACAATGCATTTGTATGAACTCATAGAATGGAGGTGTGTGAAGTCACAATGTAGGTGTGTGAAGTCACAGAATGGAGGTGTGTGAAGTCATAGAATGGAGGTGTGTGAAGTCACAGAATGGAGGTGTGTGAAGTCATATAATGGAGGTGTGTGAAGTCACAGAATGGAGGTGTGTGAAGTCAGAATGGAGTTGTGTGAAGTCATAGAATGGAGCTGTGTGAAGTCAGAATTTAGGTGTGTGAAGTCATAGAATGGAGGTATGTGAAGTCAGAATGGTGGTGTGTGAACTCAAAGAATTTGGGTGTGTGAAGTCACAATGGAGGTGTGTGAAGTCACAGAATGGAGGTGTGTGAAGTCAAAGAATGGAGGTGTGTGAAGTCATAGAATGGATGTGTGTGAAGTAATAATGGAGGTGTGTGAAGTCACAGAATTGAGGTGTGTGAAGTCACAGAGTGGAGGTGTGTGAAGTCATAGAATGGAGGTGTGTGAAGTCATAGAATGGAGGTGTGTGAAGTCATAGAATGGATGTTTGTTAAGTAAGAATGAAGGTGTGTTAAGTCATAGAATGGAGGTTTGTGAAGTCACAGAATGGAGCTGTGTGAAGTCATAGAATGGAGCTGTGTGAAGTCAGATTGGAGGTGTGTGAAGTCACAGAATGGAGGTGTGTGAACTCAGAATGGAGGTGTGTGAAGTCACAGAATGGAGGTGTGTGAAGTCAAAGAATGGAGGTGTGTGAAGTCATAGAATGGATGTGTGTGAAGTCATAATGGAGGTGTGTGAAGTCACAGAATTGAGGTGTGTGAAGTCACAGAGTGGAGGTGTGTGAAGTCATAGAATGGAGGTGTGTGAAGTCATAGAATGGAGGTGTGTGATGTCATAGAATGGATGTTTGTTAAGTAAGAATGAAGGTGTGTTAAGTCATAGAATGGAGGTGTGTGAAGGCACAGAATGGAGGTGTGTGAAGTCATAGAATGGAGCTGTGTGAAGTCAGAATGGAGGTGTGTGAAGTCATAGAATGGAGGTGTGTTAACTCAGAATGGAGGTGTGTGAATTCACAGAATGGAGGTGTATTAAGTCACAGAATGGAGGTGTTTGAACTCAGAATGGAGGTGTGTGAAGTCACAGAATGGAGGTGTGTGAAGTCATAGACTGGAGGTCTGTGAAATCATAGAATGGAGGTGTGGGAAGTCAGAAAATGGAGCTGTGTAAAGTCATAATGGAGGTGTGCGAAGTCACAGAATGGAGGTGTGTGAAGTCATTTTATGGTGCTGAGTGAAGTCAGAATGGAGGTGTGTGAAGTCATAGAACGGAGGTGTGTTAACTCAGAATGGAGGTGTGTGAATTCACAGAATGGAGGTGTATTAAGTCACAGAATGGAGGTGTTTGAACTCAGAATGGAGGTTGTGAAGTCACAGAATATAGGTGTGTGAAGTCAAAGAATGGAGGTGTGTGAAGTCCTAGAATGGAGGTGTGTTGTCATAGTGGAGGCGTGTGAAGTCACAGAACGGAGGTGTGTGAAGTCACAGAACGGAGGTGTGTGAATTCACAGAATCTAGGTGTGGGAAGTCAAAGAATGCAGGTGTGTGAAGTCATAGAATGGAGGTGTGTGAAGTCATAATGGAGGCGTGAGAAGTCACAGAACTGAGGTGTGTGAAATCACAGAATGGAGGTGTGTGAAGTCATAGAATGGAGGTGTGTGAAGTCAGAACGGAGGTGTGTGAACCCAGATTGTAGGTGTGGGAAGTCACAATGGAGGTGTGTGAATTTATACAATGGAGGTGTGTGAAGTCACAGAATGGAGGGGTGTGAAGTCAAAAAATGGAGGTGTGTGAAGTCATAGAATGGAGGTGTGTGAAGTCAGAATGGAGGTGTGTGAAGTCATAGAATGGAGGTGTGTGAAGTCAGAATGGAGATCTGTGAAGTCATAGAATGGAGGTGTGTGAAGTCACAATGGAGGTGTGTGAAGTCATAGAATGGAGGTGTGTGAAGTCACAGAATGGAGGTGTGTGAAGGCATAGATGAAGCTGTGTGAAGTCAGATTGGAGGTGTGTGAAGTCACAGAATGGAGGTGTGTGAACTAAGAATAGAGGTGTGTGAAGTCACAGAATGGAGGTGTGTGAAGTCATAGAATGGAGGTGTGTGAAGTCACACAATGGATGTGTGTGAAGTCATAAGGAGGTGTGTGAAGTCTCAGAATTGAGGTGTGTGAAGTCATAGAATGGAGGTGTGTGAAGTCATAGAATGGATGTTTGTTAAGTAAGAATGAAGGTGTGTTAAGTCATAGAATGGAGGTGTGTGAAGGCACAGAATGGTGCTGTGTGAAGTCACAGAATTGAGGTGTGTGAAGTCAGAATGGAGGTGTGTGACGTCAGAATGGAGGTGGGTGAAGTCATAGAATGGAGGTGTGTGAATTCACAATGCATTTGTGTGAACTCATATAATGGAGGTGTGTGAAGTCACAATGTAGGTGTGTGAAGTCACAGAATGGAGGTGTGTGAAATCATAGAATGGAGGTGTGTGAAGTCAGAATGGAGTTGTGTGAAGTCATAGAAGGTAGGTGTGTGAAGTCAGAATGGAGGTGTGTGAAGTCATAGAATGGAGGTGTGTGAAGTCAGAATGGAGGTGTGTGAACTCATAGAACTTAGGTGTGTGAAGTCACAATGGAGGTGTGTGAAGCCATAGAATGGAGGTGTGTGAAGTCACAGAATGGAGCTGTGTGAAGTCATAGAATGGAGCTGTGTGAAGTCAGATTGGAGGTGTGTGAAGTCACAGAATGGAGGTGTGTGAACTCAGAATGGAGGTGTTTGAAGTCACAGAATGGAGGTGTGTGAAGTCATAGAATGGAGGTGTGTGAAGTCATAGAATGGATGTGTGTGAAGTCATAATGGAGGTGTGTGAAGTCACAGAATTGAGATGTGTCGAGTCACAGAATGGAGGTGTGTGAAGTCATAGAATGGAAGTGTGTGAAGTGACAGAATGGAGGTGTGTGAAGTCATTTTATGGAGCTGTGTGAAGTCAGAATGGAGGTGTGGGAAGTCACAGAATGGAGGTGTGTGAAGTCATTTTATGGAGCTGTGTGAAGTCAGAATGGAGGTGTGTGAAGTCACAGAATGGAGGTGTTTGAACTCAGAATGGAGGTTGTGAAGTCACAGAATCTAGGTGTGTGAAGTCATAGAATGGAGCTGTGTAAAGTCATAGAATGGAGGTGTGTGAAGTCATAATGGAGGCGTGTGAAGTCACAGAATTGAGGTGTGTGAAGTCAGAGAATGGAGGTGTGTGAAGTCATAGAATGGAGGTGTGTGAAGTCAGAACGGAGGTGTGTGAACTCAGATTGGAGGTTTGGGAAGTCACAATGGAGTTGTGTGAAGTCATAGAATGGAGGTGTGTGAAGTCAAAGAATGGAGGTGTGTGAAGGCACAGAATGGAGGTGTGTGAAGTCATAGAATGGAGGTGTGTGAAATCAGAGAATGGATGTGTGTGAAGTCATAAGGAGGTGTGTGAAGTCTCAGAATTGAGGTGTGTGAAGTCACAGAATCGAGGTGTGTGAAGTCATAGAATGGAGGTGTGTGAAGTCATAGAATGGAGGTGTGTGAAGTCATAGAATGGATGTTTGTTAAGTAAGAATGAAGGTGTGTTAGGTCATAGAATGGAGGTGTGTGAAGGCACAGAATGGTGGTGTGTGAAGTCATAGAATGGAGCTGTGTGAAGTCAGAATGGAGGTGTGTGAAATCATAGAATGGAGGTGTGTGAAGTCACAGAATTGAGGTGTGTGAAGTCAGAATGGAGGTGTGTGAAGTCTGAATGGAGGTGGGTGAAGTCATAGAATGGAGGTGTGTGAATTCACATTGCATTTGTGTGAACTCATAGAATGGAGGTGTGTGAAGTCACAATGTAGGTGTGTGAAGTCACAGAATGGAGGTGTGTGAAGTCATAGAATGGAGGTGTGTGAAGTCAGAATGGAGTTGTGTGAAGTCATAGAATGGAGGTGTGTGAAGTCAGAATGGAGGTGTGTGAAGTCATAGAATGGAGGTGTGTGAAGTCAGAATGGAGGTGTGTGAACTCATAGAACTTAGGTGTGTGAAGTCACAATGGAGGTGTGTGAAGCCATAGAATGGAGGTGTGTGAAGTCACAGAATGGAGCTGTGTGAAGTCATAGAATGGAGCTGTGTGAAGTCAGATTGGAGGTGTGTGAAGTCACAGAATGGAGGTGTGTGAATTCAGAATGGACGTGTGTGAAGTCACAGAATGGAGGTGTGTGAAGTCATAGAATGGAGGTGTGTGAAGTCATAGAATGGATGTGTGTGAAGTCATAATGGAGGTGTGTGAAGTCACAGAATTGAGGTGTGTGAAGTCACAGAATGGAGGTGTGTGAAGTCATAGAATGAAAGTGTGTGAAGTGACAGAATGGAGGTGTGTGAAGTCATTTAATGGAGCTGTGTGAAGTAAGAATGGAGGTGTGGGAAGTCATAGAATGGAGGTGTGTGAAGTCATTTTATGGAGCTGTGTGAAGTCAGAATGGAGGTGTGTGAAGTCACAGAATGGAGGTGTGTAAACTCAGAATGGAGGTGTGTGAAGTCACAGAATGGAGGTGTGTGAAATCATAGAATGGAGGTGTGTGAAGTCATATAATGGATGTGTGTGAAGTCATAAGGAGGTGTGTGAAGTCTCAGAATTGAGGTGTGTGAAGTCACAGAATCGAGATGTTTGAAGTCATAGAATGGAAGTGTGTGAAGTCATAGAATGGAGGTGTGTGAAGTCATAGAATGGATGTTTGTTAAGTAAGAATGAAGGTGTGTTAAGTCATAGAATGGAGGTGTGTGAAGGCACAGAATGGAGGTGTGTGAAGTCATAGAATGGAGCTGTGTGAAGTCAGAATGGAGGTGTGTGAAATCATGGAATGGAGGTGTGTGAAGTCACAGAATTGAGGTGTGTGAAGTCAGAATGGAGGTGTGTGAAGTCAGAATGGAGGTGGGTGAAGTCATAGAATGGAGGTGTGTGAATTCACAATGCATTTGTATGAACTCATAGAATGGAGGTGTGTGAAGTCACAATGTAGGTGTGTGAAGTCACAGAGTGGAGGTGTGTGAAGTCATAGAATGGAGGTGTGTGAAGTCACAGAATGGAGGTGTGTGAAATCGTAGAATGGAGGTGTGTGAAGTCAGAGAATCAAGGTGTGTGAAGTCACAGAATGGAGGTGTGTGAAGTCACAAAATGGAGGTGTGTGAACTCACAATGGAGGTGAGTGAAGTCACAGAATGGAGGTGTGTGAAGTCATAGAATGGAAGTGTGTGAAGTCATAGAATGTACGTGTGTGATATCAGAATGGAGGTGTGTGAAGTCACAGAATGGAGGTGTGACGTCATAAATGTTGGTGTGTGAAGTCATAGAATGGACGTTTGAAGTCATTGAATGGAGGTGTGAAGTCACAGAATGGAGGTGTGTGAAGTCACAGAAGGCAGGTGTGTGAAGTCACAGAATAGAGTTGTGTGAAGTCACAATGGAGGTGTGTGAAGTCATAGAATGGAGGTCTGTGAAGTCATAGAATGGAGGTGTGTGAAATCATAGAATGGAGGTGTGTGAAGTCACAGAATTGAGGTGTGTGAAGACAGAATGGAGGTGTGCGAAGTCAGAATGGAGGTGTGTGAAGTCAGATAATGGAGGTGTGTGAACTCATAGAATGGAGGTGTGTGAAGTCACAGAATGGAGGTGTGTGATGTCATCGAAAGGAGGTGTGTGCAGTCACATAATGGAGGTGTGTGAAGGCATAGAATGGAGGTGTGTGAAGTCATAGACTGGAGGTGTGTGAAGTCACAGAATGGAGGTGTGTGAAGTCACAGTATGGAGGTGTGAACTCAGATTTGAGGTGTGTGAAGTCACAGAATGCAGGTGTGTGAAGTCACAATGGAGGTGTGTGAAGTCAAAGAATGGAGGTGTGTGAAGACACAGAATGGAGGTGTGTGAACTCAGAGTGGAGGTATGTGAAGTCACAGAATGGAGGTGTGTGAAGTCATAGAATGGAAGTGTGTGAAGTCATGGAATGGAGGTGTTTGAAGTCAGAATCGAGGTGTGTGAAGTCACAGAATGGAGGTGTGTGAACCCAGAATGGAGGTGTGTGAAGTCACACAATGGAGGTTTGTGAAGTCATAGAATGGAGGTGTGTGAAGTCATAGAATGGATGTCGCTGAAGTAAGATTGAAGGTGTGTGAAGTCAAAGAATGGAGGTGTCTGAAGTCATAGAATGGATGTTGCTGAAGTAAGAATGAAGGTGTGTGAACTCATAGAATGGAGGTGTGTGAACTCATAGAATGGATGTGTGTGAATTCATGGAACGGATGTGTGTGAAGTCAAAGAATGGAGGTGTATGATGTCAAACAATGGAAGTGTGTGAAGTCATAGAATGGAGGTTTGTGAAGTCTTAGAATGGAGGTGTGTGAAGTCATAGAATGGAGGTGTGAGAAGTCACAGGAGGGAGGTGTGTGAAGTCACAGAATGGAGGTGTGTAAAGTCACAGAGTGGAGGTGTGTGAAGGCACAGAATGGAGGGGTGTGAAGTCAAAGAATGGAGGTATGTGAAGTCACAGAATGGAGGGGTGTGAAGTAAGAATAGAGGTGTACGAAGTCATAGAATGGAGGTGTGTGAAGTCAGAATGCAGCTGTGTGAACTCATACAATGGAAGTGTGTGAAGTCACAATGGAGATGTGTGAATTCATAGAATGGTGGTTTTTGAAGTCACAGAATGGATGTGTGTGAAGTCATAGAATGGAGGTGTATGAAGTCACAATGGAGGTGTGTGAAGACATAGAATGGAAGTGTGTGAAGTCATAGAATGGAGGTGTGTGAAGTCATAGAATGGAGGTGTGTGAAGTCATAGAATGGAGGTTTCTGAAGTAAGAATGGAGGTGTGTGAAGTCATAGAATGGAGGTGTGTGAAGTCAAAATGGAGGTGTGTGAACTCATAGAATGGAGGTGTGTGAAGTCACAGAATGGAGGTGTGTGAAGTCAGAATGGAGGTGTGAAGTCAGAGAATGGGGGTGGGTGAAGTCATAGAAAGGAGGTGTGGGAAGTCATAGAATGGAGAAGTGTGAAGATATAGAGAGGTGGTGAGTGAAGTCACAGATTGGAAGTCTGTGAAGTCATAGAATGGAGGTTTGTGAAGTCAGAATGGAGGTGTGTGAACTCATAGAATGGAGGTTTGTGAACTCAGAATTGAGGTGTGTGAAGTCACAGAATGGAGGTGTGTGAAGTCATAGAATGGGGGTGTGTGAAGTCACAGAATGGAGGTGTGTGAAGTCATAGAATTGAGGTGTGTGAAGTCATAGAAGGGAGGTGTGTGAAGTCATAGAATGGAGGTGTGTGAAGTCACAGAATGGAGGTGTGTGAAGTCATAGAATGGAGGTGTGTGAAGTCACAGAATGGAGGTGTGTGAAGTCATAGAATTGAGGTGTGTGAAGTCATAGAAGGGAGGTGTGTGAAGTCAGAGAATGGAGGTTTGTGAACTCAGAATTGAGGTGTGTGAAGTCACAGAATGGAGGTGTGTGAAGTCCTAGAATGGAAGTGTTTGAAGTCATAGAATGGAGGTTTGTGAAGTAAGAATGGAGGTGTGTGAAGTCAGAGAATGGAGGTGTGTGAAGTCCTAGAATGGAAGTGTGTGAAGTCATAGAATGGAGGTGTGAAGTAAGAATGGAGGTGTGTGAAGTCACGGAATGGAGGTGTGTGAAGTCACAGAATGGAGGTGTGTGAACTCAGAATGGAGGTGTGAGAAGTCACAGAATGGAGGTGTGTGAAGTCAGAGAATGGAAGTGTGTGAAGTCATAGAATGGAGGTTTGTGAAGTAAGAATTGAGGTGTGTGAAGTCACCGAATGGAGTTGTGTGAACTCAGAATAGAGGTGTGTGAATTCACAGAATGGAGGTTTGTGAAGTCATAGAATGGAGTTGTGTGAGGTCATAGAATGGATGTTTCTGAAGTAAGAATGAAGGTGTGTGAAGTCATAGAATGGAGGTGTGTGAAGTCATAGAATGGAGGTGTGTGAAGTCACACAATGGAGGTATCTGAAGTCAGAATGGAGGTGTGAAGTCATAGAGTAGAGGTGGGTGAAGTCATAGAAAGGAGGTGTGGGAAGTCATAGAATGGAGGGGTGTGAAGTCACAGAATGGAGGTGTGTGAAGTCATAGAATTGAGGTGTGTGAAGTCATAGAATGGAGGTGTGTGAAGTCACAGAATGGAGGTGTGTGAAGTCACGGAATGGAGGTGTGTGAATTCACAGAATGGAGGTGTGTGAACTCAGAATGGAGGTGTGTGAAGTCACAAAATGGAGGTGTGTGAAGTCCTAGAATGGAAGTGTGTGAAGTCATAGAATGGAGTTGTGTGAAGTAAGAATGGAGGTGTGTGAAGTCACAGAATGGAGGTGTGTGAAGTGCTAGAATGGAATTGTGTGAAGTCATAGAATGGAGGTGTGTGAAGTAAGAATGAAGTTGTGTGAAGTCACGGAATGGAGGTGTGTGAAGTCACAGAATGGAGGTGTGTGAACTCAGAATGGAGGTGTGAGAAGTCACAGAATGGAGGTGTGTTAAGTCATAGAATGGAAGTGTGTGAAGTCATAGAATGGAGGTTTGTGAAGTAAGAATGGAGGTGTGTGAAGTCACCGAATGGAGTTGTGTGAACTCAGAATAGAGGTGTGTGAATTCACAGAATGGAGGTTTGTGAAGTCATAGAATGGAGTTGTGTGAGGTCATAGAATGGATGTTTCTGAAGTAAGAATGAAGGTGTGTGAAGTCATAGAATGGAGGTGTGTGGAGTCATAGAATGGAGGTGTGTGAAGTCACACAATGGAGGTATCTGAAGTCAGAATGTAGGTGTGAAGACATAGAGTAGAGGTGGGTGAAGTCATAGAAAGGAGGTGTGGGAAGTCATAGAATGGAGCAGTGTGAAATCATAGAGTGGAGGTGAGTGAAGTCACAGATTCGAGGTCTGTGAAGTCATAGAATGGAGGTGTGTGAAGTCAGAATGGAGGTGTTTGAAGCCATAAAATGGAGGTTTGTGAACTCGTAGAATGGAGGTGTGTGACGTCACAATGGAAGTGTGTGAAGTTACAGAATGGAGGTGTGTGAAGTCATATATTGGTGTGTGAAGTCAGAATGGAGGTATGTGAAGTCAAAGAATGGAGGTGTGTGAAGTCAAACAATAAAGGTGTGTGAAGTCATACATGGTGGTGTGTGAAGCCATAGTATGGAGTTGTGTGAAATCATAGCATGGAGTTTTGTGAATTCACAGAATGGAGGAGTGTGAAGTCAGAATGGCGGAGTGTGAAGTCTTAGAATGGAGGTCTGTGAGGTTAGAATGGAGGTGTGTGAACTCATAGAATGGAGGTGTGTGAATTCACAATGGAGGTGTGTGAAGATATATAATGGAGGTGTGTGAAGTCACAGAATTGAGGTGTGTGAAGTCATAGAATGGAAGTGTGTGAAGTCATAGAATGGACGTTTGTGAAGTAAGAATGAAGGTGCGTGAGGTCATAGAATGGAAGTGTGTGAAGTCACAGAATGGAGGTGTGTGAAGTCACAGAATGGAGGTGTGTAAAGTCACAGAATGGAGGTGTGTGAAGTCAGAGAATGGAGGTGTGTGAACTCAGAATGGAGGTGTGTGAAGTCACAGAACGGAGATTTGTGAAGTCATAGAATGGAGGTGCGTAAAGTCATAGAATGGATGTTTCTGAAGTAAGAATGAAGGTGTGTGAAGTCATAGAATGGAGGTGTGTGAAGTCAAAATGGAGGTGTGTGAACTCATAGAATGGAGGTGTGTGAACTCATAGAATGGAGGTGTGTGAAGTCATGGAATGGAGGTGTGTGAAGTCAATGAATGGAGGTGTGTGAAGTCAAACAATAAAGGTGTGTGAAGTCACAGAATGGAGGTTTGTGAAATCACAGAATGGAGGTTTGTGAACTCATAGAATGGAGGTGTGTGAAGTCTAAGAATGGAGGTGTGTGAAGTCATCGAATGGAGGTGTGCGAAGTCATGGAATGGAGGTGTGTGAAGTCACAGAATGGAGGTGTATGAAGTCAGAATGGAGTTGTGTGAAGTCATAGAATGGAGGTGTGTGAAGTCACAAAATGGAGGTGTGTGAAGTCATAGAATTGAGGTGTGTGAAGTCATAGAAGGGAGTTGTGTGAAGTCATAGAATGGAGGTGTGTGAAGTCACAGAATGGAGGTGTGTGAAGTCATAGAATGGAGGTGTGTGAAGTCACAGAATGGAGGTGTGTGAAGTCATAGAATTGAGGTGTGTGAAGTCATAGAAGGGAGGTGTGTGAAGTCAGAGAATGGAGGTTTGTGAACTCAGAATTGAGGTGTGTGAAGTCACAGAATGGAGGTGTGTGAAGTCCTAGAATGGAAGTGTTTGAAGTCATAGAATGGAGGTTTGTGAAGTAAGAATGGAGGTGTGTGAAGTCAGAGAATGGAGGTGTGTGAAGTCCTAGAATGGAAGTGTGTGAAGTCATAGAATGGAGGTGTGAAGTAAGAATGGAGGTGTGTGAAGTCACGGAATGGAGGTGTGTGAAGTCACAGAATGGAGGTGTGTGAACTCAGAATGGAGGTGTGAGAAGTCACAGAATGGAGGTGTGTGAAGTCAGAGAATGGAAGTGTGTGAAGTCATAGAATGGAGGTTTGTGAAGTAAGAATTGAGGTGTGTGAAGTCACCGAATGGAGTTGTGTGAACTCAGAATAGAGGTGTGTGAATTCACAGAATGGAGGTTTGTGAAGTCATAGAATGGAGTTGTGTGAGGTCATAGAATGGATGTTTCTGAAGTAAGAATGAAGGTGTGTGAAGTCATAGAATGGAGGTGTGTGAAGTCATAGAATGGAGGTGTGTGAAGTCACACAATGGAGGTATCTGAAGTCAGAATGGAGGTGTGAAGTCATAGAGTAGAGGTGGGTGAAGTCATAGAAAGGAGGTGTGGGAAGTCATAGAATGGAGGGGTGTGAAGTCACAGAATGGAGGTGTGTGAAGTCATAGAATTGAGGTGTGTGAAGTCATAGAATGGAGGTGTGTGAAGTCACAGAATGGAGGTGTGTGAAGTCACGGAATGGAGGTGTGTGAATTCACAGAATGGAGGTGTGTGAACTCAGAATGGAGGTGTGTGAAGTCACAAAATGGAGGTGTGTGAAGTCCTAGAATGGAAGTGTGTGAAGTCATAGAATGGAGTTGTGTGAAGTAAGAATGGAGGTGTGTGAAGTCACAGAATGGAGGTGTGTGAAGTGCTAGAATGGAATTGTGTGAAGTCATAGAATGGAGGTGTGTGAAGTAAGAATGAAGTTGTGTGAAGTCACGGAATGGAGGTGTGTGAAGTCACAGAATGGAGGTGTGTGAACTCAGAATGGAGGTGTGAGAAGTCACAGAATGGAGGTGTGTTAAGTCATAGAATGGAAGTGTGTGAAGTCATAGAATGGAGGTTTGTGAAGTAAGAATGGAGGTGTGTGAAGTCACCGAATGGAGTTGTGTGAACTCAGAATAGAGGTGTGTGAATTCACAGAATGGAGGTTTGTGAAGTCATAGAATGGAGTTGTGTGAGGTCATAGAATGGATGTTTCTGAAGTAAGAATGAAGGTGTGTGAAGTCATAGAATGGAGGTGTGTGGAGTCATAGAATGGAGGTGTGTGAAGTCACACAATGGAGGTATCTGAAGTCAGAATGTAGGTGTGAAGACATAGAGTAGAGGTGGGTGAAGTCATAGAAAGGAGGTGTGGGAAGTCATAGAATGGAGCAGTGTGAAATCATAGAGTGGAGGTGAGTGAAGTCACAGATTCGAGGTCTGTGAAGTCATAGAATGGAGGTGTGTGAAGTCAGAATGGAGGTGTTTGAAGCCATAAAATGGAGGTTTGTGAACTCGTAGAATGGAGGTGTGTGACGTCACAATGGAAGTGTGTGAAGTTACAGAATGGAGGTGTGTGAAGTCATATATTGGTGTGTGAAGTCAGAATGGAGGTATGTGAAGTCAAAGAATGGAGGTGTGTGAAGTCAAACAATAAAGGTGTGTGAAGTCATACATGGTGGTGTGTGAAGCCATAGTATGGAGTTGTGTGAAATCATAGCATGGAGTTTTGTGAATTCACAGAATGGAGGAGTGTGAAGTCAGAATGGCGGAGTGTGAAGTCTTAGAATGGAGGTCTGTGAGGTTAGAATGGAGGTGTGTGAACTCATAGAATGGAGGTGTGTGAATTCACAATGGAGGTGTGTGAAGATATATAATGGAGGTGTGTGAAGTCACAGAATTGAGGTGTGTGAAGTCATAGAATGGAAGTGTGTGAAGTCATAGAATGGACGTTTGTGAAGTAAGAATGAAGGTGCGTGAGGTCATAGAATGGAAGTGTGTGAAGTCACAGAATGGAGGTGTGTGAAGTCACAGAATGGAGGTGTGTAAAGTCACAGAATGGAGGTGTGTGAAGTCAGAGAATGGAGGTGTGTGAACTCAGAATGGAGGTGTGTGAAGTCACAGAACGGAGATTTGTGAAGTCATAGAATGGAGGTGCGTAAAGTCATAGAATGGATGTTTCTGAAGTAAGAATGAAGGTGTGTGAAGTCATAGAATGGAGGTGTGTGAAGTCAAAATGGAGGTGTGTGAACTCATAGAATGGAGGTGTGTGAACTCATAGAATGGAGGTGTGTGAAGTCATGGAATGGAGGTGTGTGAAGTCAATGAATGGAGGTGTGTGAAGTCAAACAATAAAGGTGTGTGAAGTCACAGAATGGAGGTTTGTGAAATCACAGAATGGAGGTTTGTGAACTCATAGAATGGAGGTGTGTGAAGTCTAAGAATGGAGGTGTGTGAAGTCATCGAATGGAGGTGTGCGAAGTCATGGAATGGAGGTGTGTGAAGTCACAGAATGGAGGTGTATGAAGTCAGAATGGAGTTGTGTGAAGTCATAGAATGGAGGTGTGTGAAGTCACAAAATGGAGATGTGTGAAGTCATAGAATGGAGCTGTGTGAAGTCAGATTGGAGGTGTGTGAAGTCACAGAATGGAGGTGTGTGAACTCAGAATGGAGTTGTGTGAAGTCACAGAATGGAGGTGTGTGAAGTCATAGAATGGAGGTGTGTGAAATCATAATGGAGTTGAATGAAGTCCTAGAAAGGAGGTGTGTGATGTCAGAATGGAGGTGTGTGAAGTCATATAATGGAGGTGTGTGAAGTCAAATGGAGGTGTGTGAACTCATAGAATGGAGGTGTGTGAGGTCACAATGGAGGTGTGTGAAGTCATAGAATGGAGGTGTGTGAAGTCACAGAATGGAGGTGTATGAAGTCATAGAATGGAGCTGTGTGAAGTCAGATTGGAGGTGTGTGAAGTCACAGAATGGAGGTGTGTGAACTCAGAATGGAGGTGTGGGAAGTCACAGAATGGAGGTGTGTGAAGTCATAGAATGGAGGTGTGTGAAGTCATAGAATGGAGGTGTGTGAAGTCATAATGTAGGTGTGTGAAGTCACAGAATTGAGGTGTGTGAAGTCACAGAATGGAGGTGTGTGAAGTCATAGATTGGAGGTGTGTGAAGTCATAGAATGGAGGTGCGTGAATTCATAGAATGGAGGAGTGTGAAGTCATAGAATGGAGGTGTGTGAAGTCACAGATGGAGGTGTGTGAAGTCACAGAAGGGAGGTGTGTGAAGTCACAGAATGGAGGTGTGTGAACCCAGAATAGAGCTGTTTGCATTCAGAGAAGGGAGGTTTGTGAAGTCATAGAATGGATATATCTGAAGTAAGAATGAAGTTGTGTGAAGTCATAGAATGGAGGTATGTGAAGTCAAAATGGAGGTGTGTGAATTCAAACAATGGAGGTGTATGAAGTCACAGAATGGAGGTGTGTGAAGTCACAGAATGGAAGTGTGTGAATTCAAAATGGAGGTGTGTGAACTCAGAGAATGGAGGTGTGTGAAGTCAAAGAATGGACGTGTGTGAAGTCAAAATTGTGGTGTGTGAAATCACAAATGCAGGTGTGTGAAGTCACAGAATGGAGGTGTGTGAAGACACAATGGAGGTGTGTGAAGTCAGAGAATGGATGTGTGAGAAGTCATAGAATGGAGGTGTATGAAGTCATGGAATGGAGGTTTGTGAAGTCAAATATTGGAAGCGTGTGAAGTTACAGAATTGAGGTGTGTGAAGTCATAGAATGTAGGTGTGTGAAATCAGAGAATGGAGGTGTGTGAAGGCAGAATGCAGGTGTGTGAAGTCATAGAATGGAGGTGTGTGAAGTCATAGAATGGAGGTGTGTGAAGTCATAGATTGGAAGCGTGTGAACTCATAGAATGGAGGTGTGTGAAGTCATAGATTGAAGGTGTGGGGAGGTCATAGAATGGAGGTGTGTGAAGTCATAGAATGGAGGTCTGTGAAGTCATAGATTGGAAGCGTGTGAATCACAGAAAGGAGGTGTGTGAAGTCACAGAATGGAGTTGCGTGAAGTCACAATGGAGGTGTGTGAAGTCATAGAATGGATTGTGTGTGAAAGCACAGAATGGAGATGTGTGAAGTCACAGAATGGAGGTGTGTAAAGTCACAGAGTGTAGGTGTGTGAAGTCACAGAATGGAGGTTTGTGAAGTCATAGAGTGGAGGTTTGTGAAGTCAAAGAATGCAGGTGTGTGAAGTCGGAATAGAGGTGTGCGAAGTCATAGAATGGAGGTGTGTGAAGTCAGAATGGAGCTGTGTGAAGTCATAGAATGGATGTGTGTGAAGTCAGAATGGAGGTGTGTGAACTCATAGAATGGAGGTGTATGAAGTCACAATGGAGGTGTGTGAAGTCACAGAATGGATGTGTGTGAACTCAGAAAGGAGGTTTGTGAAGTCATAGAATGGAGGTCTGTGAAGTCATAGAATGGAGGTGTGTGAAACCATAGAATGGAGGTGTGTGAAGTCACAGAATTGAGGTGTGTGAAGTCAGAGTGGAGGTGTGTGAAGTCAGAATGGAGGTGTGTGAAGTCAGATAATGGAGGTGTGTGAAGTCACAATGAAGGTGTGTGAACTCATAGAATGGAGGTGTGTGAAGTAACAATGTAGGTTTCTGAAGTCATAAAATGGAGGTGTGTGAAGTCATAGAATGGAGGTGTGTGAAGTCACAGAATGGAGGTGTGTGATGTCATAGAATGGAGGTGTGTGCAGTCACAGAATGGAGGTGTGAGAAGGCATAGAAAGGAGGTGTGTGAAGTCATAGAATGGAGGTGTGTGAAGTCACAGAATGGAGGTGTGTGGAGTCACAGTATGGAGCTGTGTGAACTCAGATTTGAGGTGTGTGAAATCACAGAATGGAAGTGTGTGAAGTCATAGAAGGAGGTGTGTGAAGTCACAGAATGGAGGTGTGTGAAGACACAGAATATAGGTGTGTGAACTCAGAGTGGAGGTGTGTGAAGTCACAGAATGGAGGTGTGTGAAGTCATAGAATGGCGGTGTGTGAAGTCCTAGAATGGATGTTGCTGAAGTAAGAATGAAGGTGTGTGAAGTCATAGAATGGAGGTGTCTGAAGTCATAGAATGGATGTTGCTGAAGTAAGAATGAAGGTGTGTGAACTCATAGAATGGAGGTGTGTGAACTCATAGAATGGAGGTGTGTGAATTCATGGAACGGAGGTGTGTGATGTCAAAGAATGGAGGTGTATGATGTCAAACAATGGAAGTGTGTGAAGTCATAGAATTGAGGTTTGTGAAGTCTTGGAATGGAGGTGTGTGAAGTCATAGAATGGAGGTGTGTGAAGTCACAGAAGGGAGGTGTGTGAAGTCACAGAATGGAGGTGTGTAAAGTCACGGAGTGGAGGTGTGTGAAGGCACAGAATGGAGTGGTGTGAAGTCAGAATAGAGGTGTACGAAGTCATAGAATGGAGGTCTGTGAAGTCAGAATGCAGCTGTGTGAACTCATAGAATGGAGGTGTGTGAAGTCAAAATGGAGGTGTGTGAACTCATAGAATGGAGGTGTGTGAACTCAGAATGGAAGTGTGCGAAGTCATGGAATGGAGGTGTGTGAAGTCAAAGAATGGAGGTGTGAAGTCAAACAATAAAGGTGTGTGAAGTCACAGAATGGAGGTGTGTGAAATCACAGAATGGAGGTGTGTGAAGTCAAAAAGGTGGTGTGTAGAGTCACAAATGGAGGTGTGTGAACTCATAGAATGGAGGTGTGTGAAGTCACAGAATTGATGTTTGTGAAGTCAGAATGGAGGTGTGTGAACTCACAATGGAGGTGTGTGAAGTCAAAGAATGGAGGTGAGTGAAGTCAAAGAATGGAAGTGTGTGAAGTCATAGAATGGAGGTGTGTGAAGTCATAGAATGGAGGTGTGTGAAGACATAGAATGGAGGTGTGTGAAGTCACAGAATTGTTGTTTGTGCAGTCACAATGGAGGTGTGTGAACTCACAATGGAGGTGTGTGAAGTCAAAGAATGGAGGTGTGTGAAGTCACAGAATTGATGTTTGTAAAGTCAGAATGGAGGTGTGTGAAGTCAGAATGGAGGTGTGTGAACTCAGAGTGGAGGTGTGTGAAGTCACAGAATGGAGGTGTGTGAAGTCATAGAATGGAGGTGTGTGAAGTCATAGAATGGATGTTGCTGAAGTAAGAAGGAAGGTGTGTGAAGTCATAGAATGGAGGTGTGTGAAGTCATAGAATGGAGGTGTGTGAAGTCATAGAATGTACGTTTGTGAACTCATAGAATGGAGTTGTGTAAAGTCATAGAATGGATGTTTTTGAAGTAAGAATGTAGGGGTGTGAAGTCATAGAATGGAGGTGTGTGCAATCAAAATGGTGGTATGTGAACTCATAGAATGGATGTGTGTGAACTGATAGAGTGGAGGTGTGTGAAGTCATGGAATGGAGGTGTGTGAAATCAAAGAATGGAGGTGTGTGAAGTCAAACAATGGAGGTATGTGAAGTCACAGAATGGAGGTGTGTGAAGTCACAGAATGGAAGTGTGTGAAGTCAAAATGGAGGTGTGTGAAGTCACAGAATGGAGGTTTGTGAAGTCACAGAATGGAGGTTTGTGAAGTCAAAATGGTGGTGTATAAATTCATAAATGGAGGTTTGTGAAGTCACAAAATGTAGGTGTGTGAACTCAAAATGGAGGTGTGTGAAGTGAAAGAATGGAGGTGTGCGAAGTCACAGAATGGAGGTGTGGGAAGTCATAGAATGGAGTTGTGTGAAGTCACAGAATGGAGATGTGTGAATTCATAGAATCGAGGTGTGTGAAGTCATAGAATGGAGGTGTGTGAAGTCACAGAATGGAGGTGTGTGAAGTCACAGAATGGAGGTGTTTGAAGTCACAGAATGGAGGTGTGTGAACTCACAATTGAGGTGTGTGAAGTCAAAGAATGGAGGTGTGTGAAGTCATAGAATGGAAGTGTGTGAAGTCATAGAATGAAGGTGTGTGAAGCCAGAACTGAGGTGTGTGAAGACACAGAATTGAGGTGTGTGAACTCAGAATGAAGGTATGTGAAGTCAAAGAATGGAGGTATGTAAAGTCATAGAATGGAGGTGTATGAAGTCATAGAATGGATGTTTCTGAAGTAGAATGGAGGTGTGTGAAGTCATAGAATGGAGGTGTGTGAAGTCAAAATGGAGGTGTGCGAACTCATAAAAAGGAGATGAGTGAAGTCATGGAAAGGAGGTGTGTGAAGTCCAAAAATGGAGGTGTGTGAAGTCAAACAATGGTGGTGTGTGAAGTCACAGAATGGAGGTGTGTGAAGTCAAAGAATGGAAGTGTGTGAAGTCAAAATGGAGGTGTGTGAAGTCACAGAATGGAGGTGTGTGAAGTCACAGAATGGAGGTGTGTGACGTCATCGAAAGGAGGTGTCTGAGGTCATGGAATGGAGGTGTGTGAAGTCACAGAATGGCGGTGTGTGAAGTCAGAATGGAATTGTGTGAAGTCATAGAATATAGGTGTGTGAAGTCAGAATGGAGGTGTGTGAAGTCATAGAATGGAGGTGTGTGAAGACAGAATGGAGGTGTGTGAACTCATAGAATGGAGGTGTGAAGTCACAATGGAGGTGTGTGAAGTCATAGAATGGAGGTGTGTGAAGTCAGATTTGAGGAGTGTGACGTCACAGAATGGAGGTGTGTGAACTCAGAATGGAGTTGTGTGAAGTCACAGAATGGAGGTGTGAAGTCATAGAATGGAGGTGTGTGAAGTCATAGAATGGAGGTGTGTGAAGTCATATTGGAGGTGTGTGAAGTCACAGAATTGAGGTGTGTGAAGTCACAGATGGAGGTGTGGGAAGTCATAGAATGGAGGTGTGTGAAGTCATAGAATGGAAGTGTGTGAAGTCATAGAATGAAAGTGTGTGAAGCCAGAATTGAGGTGTGTGAAGTCACAGAATTGAGGTGTGTGAACTCAGAATGAAGGTGTGTGAAGTCACAGAATGGAGGTTTGTGAAGTCATAGAATGGAGGTGTGTGAAGTCATAGAATGGATGTTTCTGAAGTAGAATGGAGGTGTGTGAAGTCATAATGGAGGTGTGTGAAGTCACAGAATTGAGGTGTGTGAAGTCACAGATGGAGGTGTGGGACGTCATAGAATGGACGTTTGTGAACTCATAGAATGGAGTTGTGTAAAGTCATAGAATGGATGTTTTTGAAGTAAGAATGTAGGGGTGTGAAGTCATAGAATGGAGGTGTGTGCAATCAAAATGGTGGTAAGTGAACTCATAGAATGGATGTGTGTGAACTGATAGTGTGGAGGTGTGTGAAGTCATGGAATGGAGGTGTGTGAAATCAAAGAATGTAGGTGTGTGAAGTCAAACAATGGAGGCATGCAAAGTCACAAAATGGAGGTGTGTGAAGTCACAGAATGGAAGTGTGTGAAGTCAAAATGGAGGTGTGTGAAGTCACAGAATGGAGGTTTGCGAAGTCACAGAATGGAAGTTTGTGAAGTCAAAATGGTGGTGTATAAAGTCACAAATGTAGGTGTGTGAAGTCACAGAATGTAGGTGTGTGAACTCAAAATGGAGGTGTGTGAAGTGAAAGAATGGAGGTGTGCGAAGTCAAAGAATGGAGGTGTGTGAAGTCATAGAATGGAGGTGTGTGAAGTCATAGAATGGAGGTGTGTGAAGTCATAGAATGAAGGTGTGTGAAGTCACAGAATGAAGGTGTATTAAGTCACAGAACGGAGGTGTGTGAACTCAGAATGGAGGTGTGTGAAGTCCCAGAATGGAGGTGTGGGAAGTCATAGAATGGAGTTGTGTGAAGTCACAGAATGGAGATGTGTGAATTCATAGAATCGAGGTGTGTGAAGTCATAGAATGGAGGTGTGTGAAGTCACAGAATGGAGGTGTGTGAAGTCACAGAATGGAGGTGTGTGAACTCACAATGGAGGTGTGTGAAGTCAAAGAATGGAGGTGTGTGAAGTCATAGAATGGAAGTGTGTGAAGTCAGAGAATGAAGGTGTGTGAAGCCAGAATTGAGGTGTGTGAAGACACAGAATTGAGGTGTGTGAACTCAGAATGATGGTATGTGAAGTCAAAGAATGGAGGTATGTGAAGTCATAGAATGGAGGTGTATGAAGTCATAGAATGGATGTTTCTAAAGTAGAATGGAGGTGTGTGAAGTCATAGAATGGAGGTGTGTGAAGTCAAAATGGAGGTGTGCGAACTCATAAAAAGGAGATGAGTGAAGTCATGGAAAGGAGGTGTGTGAAGTCCAAAAATGGAGCTGTGTGAAGTCAAACAATGGTGGTGTGTGAAGTCACAGAATGAAGGTGTGTGAAGTCACAGAATGGAGGTGTGTGAAGTCATGGAATGGAGGTGTGTGAAGTCACAGAATGGCGGTGTGTGAAGTCAGAATGGAGTTGTGTGAAGTCACAGAATGTAGGTGTGTGAAGTCAGAATGGAGGTGTGTGAAGTCATAGAATGGAGGTGTGTGAAGTCAGAATGGAGGTGTGTGAACTCATAGAATGGAGGTGTGAAGTCACAATGGAGGTGTGTGAAGTCATAGAATGGAGGTGTGTGAAGTCAGATTTGAGGAGTGTGAAGTCACACAATGGAGGTGTGTGAACTCAGAATGGAGGTGTGTGAAGTCATAGAATGGAGGTGTGTGAAGTCATAGAATGGAGGTGTGTGAAGTCATAATGGAGGTGTGTGAAGTCATAGAATTGAGGTGTGTGAAGTCACAGAATGGAGGTGTGTGAACTCACAATGGAGGTGTGTTAAGTCAAAGAATGTAGGCGTGTGAAGTCATAGAATGGAAGTGTGTGAAGTCATAGAATGAAAGTGTGTGAAGCCAGAATTGAGGTGTGTGAAGTCACAGAATTGAGGTGTGTGAACTCAGAATGAAGGTGTGTGAAGTCACAGAATGGAGGTTTGTGAAGTCATAGAATGGAGGTGTGTGAAGTCATGGAATGGATGTTTCTGAAGTAGAATGGAGGTGTGTGAAGTCATAATGGAGGTGTGTGAACTCACAGAATTGAGGTGTGTGAAGTCACAGATGGAGGTGTGGGAAGTCATAGAATGGAGGTGTGTGAAGTCATAGAACGGAGGTGTGTGAAGTCATAGAATTGATGTTTGTGAAGTAAGAATGAAGGTGTGTTAAGTCATAGAATGGAGGTGTTTGAAGGCACAGAATGGAGGTGTGTGAACTCACAATGGAGGTGTGTGAAGTCAAAGAATGGAGGTGTGTGAAGTCAAAGAATGGAGGTGTGTGAACTCACAATGGAGGTGTGTGAAGTCAAAGAATGGAGGTGTGTGAAGTCATAGAATGGAAGTGTGTGAAGTCATAGAATGAAGGTGTGTGAAGCCAGAATTGAGGTGTGTGAAGTCACAGAAGTGAGGTGTGTGAACTCAGAATGAAGGTGTGTTAAGTCATAGAATGGAGGTGTTTGAAGGCACAAAATGGAGGTGTGTGAAGTCATATAATGGAGGTGTGTGAAGTCACAGAATGGAGGTGTTTGAACTCAGAATGGAGGTGTGTGAAGTCACAGAATTGGGATGTGTGAAATCATAGAATGGAGATGTGTTATGTCACAGAATGGAGGTGTGTGAAATCGTAGAATGGAGGTGTGTGAAGTCAGAGAATCAAGGTGTGTGAAGTCACAGAATGGAGGTGTGTGAAGTCACAAAATGGAGGTGTGTGAACTCACAATGGAGGTGAGTGAAGTCACAGAATGGAGGTGTGTGAAGTCATAGAATGGAAGTGTGTGAAGTCATAGAATGTACGTGTGTGATATCAGAATGGAGGTGTGTGAAGTCACAGAATGGAGGTGTGACGTCATAAATGTTGGTGTGTGAAGTCATAGAATGGACGTTTGAAGTCATTGAATGGAGGTGTGAAGTCACAGAATGGAGGTGTGTGAAGTCACAGAAGGCAGGTGTGTGAAGTCACAGAATAGAGTTGTGTGAAGTCACAATGGAGGTGTGTGAAGTCATAGAATGGAGGTCTGTGAAGTCATAGAATGGAGGTGTGTGAAATCATAGAATGGAGGTGTGTGAAGTCACAGAATTGAGGTGTGTGAAGACAGAATGGAGGTGTGCGAAGTCAGAATGGAGGTGTGTGAAGTCAGATAATGGAGGTGTGTGAACTCATAGAATGGAGGTGTGTGAAGTCACAGAATGGAGGTGTGTGATGTCATCGAAAGGAGGTGTGTGCAGTCACATAATGGAGGTGTGTGAAGGCATAGAATGGAGGTGTGTGAAGTCATAGACTGGAGGTGTGTGAAGTCACAGAATGGAGGTGTGTGAAGTCACAGTATGGAGGTGTGAACTCAGATTTGAGGTGTGTGAAGTCACAGAATGCAGGTGTGTGAAGTCACAATGGAGGTGTGTGAAGTCACAGAATGGAGGTGTGTGAAGACACAAAATGGAGGTGTGTGAACTCAGAGTGGAGGTATGTGAAGTCACAGAATGGAGGTGTGTGAAGTCATAGAATGGAAGTGTGTGAAGTCATGGAATGGAGGTGTTTGAAGTCAGAATCGAGGTGTGTGAAGTCACAGAATGGAGGTGTGTGAACCCAGAATAGAGGTGTGTGAATTCACAGAATGGAGGTTTGTGAAGTCATAGAATGGAGTTGTGTGAGGTCATAGAATGGATGTTTCTGAAGTAAGAATGAAGGTGTGTGAAGTCATAGAATGGAGGTGTGTGAAGTCATAGAATGGAGGTGTGTGAAGTCACACAATGGAGGTATCTGAAGTCAGAATGGAAGTGTGAAGTCATAGAGTAGAGGTGGGTGAAGTCATAGAAAGGAGGTGTGGGAAGTCATAGAATGGAGGGGTGTGAAGTCACAGAATGGAGGTGTGTGAAGTCATAGAATTGAGGTGTGTGAAGTCATAGAATGGAGGTGTGTGAAGTCACAGAATGGAGGTGTGTGAAGTCACGGAATGGAGGTGTGTGAATTCACAGAATGGAGGTGTGTGAACTCAGAATGGAGGTGTGTGAAGTCACAAAATGGAGGTGTGTGAAGTCCTAGAATGGAAGTGTGTGAAGTCATAGAATGGAGTTGTGTGAAGTAAGAATGGAGGTGTGTGAAGTCACAGAATGGAGGTTTGTGAAGTGCTAGAATGGAATTGTGTGAAGTCATAGAATGGAGGTGTGTGAAGTAAGAATGAAGGTGTGTGAAGTCACGGAATGGAGGTGTGTGAAGTCACAGAATGGAGGTGTGTGAACTCAGAATGGAGGTGTGAAAAGTCACAGAATGGAGGTGTGTTAAGTCATAGAATGGAAGTGTGTGAAGTCATAGAATGGAGGTTTGTGAAGTAAGAATGGAGGTGTGTGAAGTCACCGAATGGAGTTGTGTGAACTCAGAATAGAGGTGTGTGAATTCACAGAATGGAGGTTTGTGAAGTCATAGAATGGAGTTGTGTGAGGTCATAGAATGGATGTTTCTGAAGTAAGAATGAAGGTGTGTGAAGTCATAGAATGGAGGTGTGTGAAGTCATAGAATGGAGGTGTGTGTAGTCACACAATGGAGGTATCTGAAGTCAGAATGTAGGTGTGAAGACATAGAGTAGAGGTGGGTGAAGTCATAGAAAGGAGGTGTGGGAAGTCATAGAATGGAGCAGTGTGAAATCATAGAGTGGAGGTGAGTGAAGTCACAGATTCGAGGTCTGTGAAGTCATAGAATGGAGGTGTGTGAAGTCAGAATGGAGGTGTTTGAAGCCATAAAATGGAGGTTTGTGAACTCGTAGAATGGAGGTGTGTGACGTCACAATGGAAGTGTGTGAAGTTACAGAATGGAGGTGTGTGAAGTCATATATTGGTGTGTGAAGTCAGAATGGAGGTATGTGAAGTCAAAGAATGGAGGTGTGTGAAGTCAAACAGTAAAGGTGTGTGAAGTCATACATGGTGGTGTGTGAAGCCATAGTATGGAGTTGTGTGAAATCATAGCATGGAGTTTTGTGAATTCACAGAATGGAGGAGTGTGAAGTCAGAATGGCGGAGTGTGAAGTCTTAGAATGGAGGTCTGTGAGGTTAGAATGGAGGTGTGTGAACTCATAGAATGGAGGTGTGTGAATTCACAATGGAGGTGTGTGAAGATATATAATGGAGGTGTGTGAAGTCACAGAATTGAGGTGTGTGAAGTCATAGAATGGAAGTGTGTGAAGTCATAGAATGGACGTTTGTGAAGTAAGAATGAAGGTGCGTGAGGTCATAGAATGGAAGTGTGTGAAGTCACAGAATGGAGGTGTGTGAAGTCACAGAATGGAGGTGTGTAAAGTCACAGAATGGAGGTGTGTGAAGTCAGAGAATGGAGGTGTGTGAACTCAGAATGGAGGTGTGTGAAGTCACAGAACGGAGATTTGTGAAGTCATAGAATGGAGGTGCGTAAAGTCATAGAATGGATGTTTCTGAAGTAAGAATGAAGGTGTGTGAAGTCATAGAATGGAGGTGTGTGAAGTCAAAATGGAGGTGTGTGAACTCATAGAATGGAGGTGTGTGAACTCTTAGAATGGAGGTGTGTGAAGTCATGGAATGGAGGTGTGTGAAGTCAATGAATGGAGGTGTGTGAAGTCAAACAATAAAGGTGTGTGAAGTCACAGAATGGAGGTTTGTGAAATCACAGAATGGAGGTTTGTGAACTCATAGAATGGAGGTGTGTGAAGTCTAAGAATGGAGGTGTGTGAAGTCATCGAATGGAGGTGTGCGAAGTCATGGAATGGAGGTGTGTGAAGTCACAGAATGGAGGTGTATGAAGTCAGAATGGAGTTGTGTGAAGTCATAGAATGGAGGTGTGTGAAGTCACAAAATGGAGATGTGTGAAGTCATAGAATGGAGCTGTGTGAAGTCAGATTGGAGGTGTGTGAAGTCACAGAATGGAGGTGTGTGAACTCAGAATGGAGTTGTGTGAAGTCACAGAATGGAGGTGTGTGAAGTCATAGAATGGAGGTGTGTGAAATCAGAATGGAGTTGAATGAAGTCCTAGAAAGGAGGTGTGTGATGTCAGAATGGAGGTGTGTGAAGTCATATAATGGAGGTGTGTGAAGTCAAATGGAGGTGTGTGAACTCATAGAATGGAGGTGTGTGAGGTCACAATGGAGGTGTGTGAAGTCATAGAATGGAGGTGTGTGAAGTCACAGAATGGAGGTGTATGAAGTCATAGAATGGAGCTGTGTGAAGTCAGATTGGAGGTGTGTGAAGTCACAGAATGGAGGTGTGTGAACTCAGAATGGAGGTGTGGGAAGTCACAGAATGGAGGTGTGTGAAGTCATAGAATGGAGGTGTGTGAAGTCATAGAATGGAGGTGTGTGAAGTCATAATGTAGGTGTGTGAAGTCACAGAATTGAGGTGTGTGAAGTCACAGAATGGAGGTGTGTGAAGTCATAGATTGGAGGTGTGTGAAGTCATAGAATGGAGGTGCGTGAATTCATAGAATGGAGGAGTGTGAAGTCATAGAATGGAGGTGTGTGAAGTCACAGATGGAGGTGTGTGAAGTCACAGAAGGGAGGTGTGTGAAGTCACAGAATGGAGGTGTGTGAACCCAGAATAGAGCTGTGTGCATTCAGAGAAGGGAGGTTTGTGAAGTCATAGAATGGATATATCTGAAGTAAGAATGAAGTTGTGTGAAGTCATAGAATGGAGGTATGTGAAGTCAAAATGGAGGTGTGTGAATTCAAACAATGGAGGTGTATGAAGTCACAGAATGGAGGTGTGTGAAGTCACAGAATGGAAGTGTGTGAATTCAAAATGGAGGTGTGTGAACTCAGAGAATGGAGGTGTGTGAAGTCAAAGAATGGACGTGTGTGAAGTCAAAATTGTGGTGTGTGAAATCACAAATGCAGGTGTGTGAAGTCACAGAATGGAGGTGTGTGAAGACACAATGGAGGTGTGTGAAGTCAGAGAATGGATGTGTGAGAAGTCATAGAATGGAGGTGTATGAAGTCATGGAATGGAGGTTTGTGAAGTCAAATATTGGAAGCGTGTGAAGTTACAGAATTGAGGTGTGTGAAGTCATAGAATGTAGGTGTGTGAAATCAGAGAATGGAGGTGTGTGAAGGCAGAATGCAGGTGTGTGAAGTCATAGAATGGAGGTGTGTGAAGTCATAGAATGGAGGTGTGTGAAGTCATAGATTGGAAGCGTGTGAACTCATAGAATGGAGGTGTGTGAAGTCATAGATTGAAGGTGTGGGGAGGTCATAGAATGGAGGTGTGTGAAGTCATAGAATGGAGGTCTGTGAAGTCATAGATTGGAAGCGTGTGAATCACAGAAAGGAGGTGTGTGAAGTCACAGAATGGAGTTGCGTGAAGTCACAATGGAGGTGTGTGAAGTCATAGAATGGATTGTGTGTGAAAGCACAGAATGGAGATGTGTGAAGTCACAGAATGGAGGTGTGTAAAGTCACAGAGTGTAGGTGTGTGAAGTCACAGAATGGAGGTTTGTGAAGTCATAGAGTGGAGGTTTGTGAAGTCAAAGAATGCAGGTGTGTGAAGTCGGAATAGAGGTGTGCGAAGTCATAGAATGGAGGTGTGTGAAGTCAGAATGGAGCTGTGTGAAGTCATAGAATGGATGTGTGTGAAGTCAGAATGGAGGTGTGTGAACTCATAGAATGGAGGTGTATGAAGTCACAATGGAGGTGTGTGAAGTCACAGAATGGATGTGTGTGAACTCAGAAAGGAGGTTTGTGAAGTCATAGAATGGAGGTCTGTGAAGTCATAGAATGGAGGTGTGTGAAATCATAGAATGGAGGTGTGTGAAGTCACAGAATTGAGGTGTGTGAAGTCAGAGTGGAGGTGTGTGAAGTCAGAATGGAGGTGTGTGAAGTCAGATAATGGAGGTGTGTGAAGTCACAATGAAGGTGTGTGAACTCATAGAATGGAGGTGTGTGAAGTAACAATGTAGGTTTCTGAAGTCATAAAATGGAGGTGTGTGAAGTCATAGAATGGAGGTGTGTGAAGTCACAGAATGGAGGTGTGTGATGTCATAGAATGGAGGTGTGTGCAGTCACAGAATGGAGGTGTGAGAAGGCATAGAAAGGAGGTGTGTGAAGTCATAGAATGGAGGTGTGTGAAGTCACAGAATGGAGGTGTGTGGAGTCACAGTATGGAGCTGTGTGAACTCAGATTTGAGGTGTGTGAAATCACAGAATGGAGGTGTGTGAAGTCATAGAAGGAGGTGTGTGAAGTCACAGAATGGAGGTGTGTGAAGACACAGAATATAGGTGTGTGAACTCAGAGTGGAGGTGTGTGAAGTCACAGAATGGAGGTGTGTGAAGTCATAGAATGGCGGTGTGTGAAGTCCTAGAATGGATGTTGCTGAAGTAAGAATGAAGGTGTGTGAAGTCATAGAATGGAGGTGTCTGAAGTCATAGAATGGATGTTGCTGAAGTAAGAATGAAGGTGTGTGAACTCATAGAATGGAGGTGTGTGAACTCATAGAATGGAGGTGTGTGAATTCATGGAACGGAGGTGTGTGATGTCAAAGAATGGAGGTGTATGATGTCAAACAATGGAAGTGTGTGAAGTCATAGAATTGAGGTTTGTGAAGTCTTGGAATGGAGGTGTGTGAAGTCATAGAATGGAGGTGTGTGAAGTCACAAAGGGAGGTGTGTGAAGTCACAGAATGGAGGTGTGTAAAGTCACGGAGTGGAGGTGTGTGAAGGCACAGAATGGAGTGGTGTGAAGTCAGAATAGAGGTGTACGAAGTCATAGAATGGAGGTCTGTGAAGTCAGAATGCAGCTGTGTGAACTCATAGAATGGAGGTGTGTGAAGTCAAAATGGAGGTGTGTGAACTCATAGAATGGAGGTGTGTGAACTCAGAATGGAAGTGTGCGAAGTCATGGAATGGAGGTGTGTGAAGTCAAAGAATGGAGGTGTGAAGTCAAACAATAAAGGTGTGTGAAGTCACAGAATGGAGGTGTGTGAAATCACAGAATGGAGGTGTGTGAAGTCAAAAAGGTGGTGTGTAGAGTCACAAATGGAGGTGTGTGAACTCATAGAATGGAGGTGTGTGAAGTCACAGAATTGATGTTTGTGAAGTCAGAATGGAGGTGTGTGAACTCACAATGGAGGTGTGTGAAGTCAAAGAATGGAGGTGAGTGAAGTCAAAGAATGGAAGTGTGTGAAGTCATAGAATGGAGGTGTGTGAAGTCATAGAATGGAGGTGTGTGAAGACATAGAATGGAGGTGTGTGAAGTCACAGAATTGTTGTTTGTGCAGTCAGAATGGAGGTGTGTGAACTCACAATGGAGGTGTGTGAAGTCAAAGAATGGAGGTGTGTGAAGTCACAGAATTGATGTTTGTAAAGTCAGAATGGAGGTGTGTGAAGTCAGAATGGAGGTGTGTGAACTCAGAGTGGAGGTGTGTGAAGTCACAGAATGGAGGTGTGTGAAGTCATAGAATGGAGGTGTGTGAAGTCATAGAATGGATGTTGCTGAAGTAAGAAGGAAGGTGTGTGAAGTCATAGAATGGAGGTGTGTGAAGTCATAGAATGGAGGTGTGTGAAGTCATAGAATGTACGTTTGTGAACTCATAGAATGGAGTTGTGTAAAGTCATAGAATGGATGTTTTTGAAGTAAGAATGTAGGGGTGTGAAGTCATAGAATGGAGGTGTGTGCAATCAAAATGGTGGTATGTGAACTCATAGAATGGATGTGTGTGAACTGATAGAGTGGAGGTGTGTGAAGTCATGGAATGGAGGTGTGTGAAATCAAAGAATGGAGGTGTGTGAAGTCAAACAATGGAGGTATGTGAAGTCACAGAATGGAGGTGTGTGAAGTCACAGAATGGAAGTGTGTGAAGTCAAAATGGAGGTGTGTGAAGTCACAGAATGGAGGTTTGTGAAGTCACAGAATGGAGGTTTGTGAAGTCAAAATGGTGGTGTATAAATTCATAAATGGAGGTTTGTGAAGTCACAAAATGTAGGTGTGTGAACTCAAAATGGAGGTGTGTGAAGTGAAAGAATGGAGGTGTGCGAAGTCACAGAATGGAGGTGTGGGAAGTCATAGAATGGAGTTGTGTGAAGTCACAGAATGGAGATGTGTGAATTCATAGAATCGAGGTGTGTGAAGTCATAGAATGGAGGTGTGTGAAGTCACAGAATGGAGGTGTGTGAAGTCACAGAATGGAGGTGTTTGAAGTCACAGAATGGAGGTGTGTGAACTCACAATTGAGGTGTGTGAAGTCAAAGAATGGAGGTGTGTGAAGTCATAGAATGGAAGTGTGTGAAGTCATAGAATGAAGGTGTGTGAAGCCAGAACTGAGGTGTGTGAAGACACAGAATTGAGGTGTGTGAACTCAGAATGAAGGTATGTGAAGTCAAAGAATGGAGGTATGTGAAGTCATAGAATGGAGGTGTATGAAGTCATAGAATGGATGTTTCTGAAGTAGAATGGAGGTGTGTGAAATCATAGAATGGAGGTGTGTGAAGGCAAAATGGAGGTGTGCGAACTCATAAAAAGGAGATGAGTGAAGTCATGGAAAGGAGGTGTGTGAAGTCCAAAAATGGAGGTGTGTGAAGTCAAACAATGGTGGTGTGTGAAGTCACAGAATGGAGGTGTGTGAAGTCAAAGAATGGAAGTGTGTGAAGTCAAAATGGAGGTGTGTGAAGTCACAGAATGGAGGTGTGTGAAGTCACAGAATGGAGGTGTGTGACGTCATCGAAAGGAGGTGTCTGAGGTCATGGAATGGAGGTGTGTGAAGTCACAGAATGGTGGTGTGTGAAGTCAGAATGGAATTGTGTGAAGTCATAGAATATAGGTGTGTGAAGTCAGAATGGAGGTGTGTGAAGTCATAGAATGGAGGTGTGTGAAGACAGAATGGAGGTGTGTGAACTCATAGAATGGAGGTGTGAAGTCACAATGGAGGTGTGTGAAGTCATAGAATGGAGGTGTGTGAAGTCAGATTTGAGGAGTGTGACGTCACAGAATGGAGGTGTGTGAACTCAGAATGGAGTTGTGTGAAGTCACAGAATGGAGGTGTGAAGTCATAGAATGGAGGTGTGTGAAGTCATAGAATGGAGGTGTGTGAAGTCATATTGGAGGTGTGTGAAGTCACAGAATTGAGGTGTGTGAAGTCACAGATGGAGGTGTGGGAAGTCATAGAATGGAGGTGTGTGAAGTCATAGAATGGAAGTGTGTGAAGTCATAGAATGAAAGTGTGTGAAGCCAGAATTGAGGTGTGTGAAGTCACAGAATTGAGGTGTGTGAACTCAGAATGAAGGTGTGTGAAGTCACAGAATGGAGGTTTGTGAAGTCATAGAATGGAGGTGTGTGAAGTCATAGAATGGATGTTTCTGAAGTAGAATGGAGGTGTGTGAAGTCATAATGGAGGTGTGTGAAGTCACAGAATTGAGGTGTGTGAAGTCACAGATGGAGGTGTGGGACGTCATAGAATGGACGTTTGTGAACTCATAGAATGGAGTTGTGTAAAGTCATAGAATGGATGTTTTTGAAGTAAGAATGTAGGGGTGTGAAGTCATAGAATGGAGGTGTGTGCAATCAAAATGGTGGTAAGTGAACTCATAGAATGGATGTGTGTGAACTGATAGTGTGGAGGTGTGTGAAGTCATGGAATGGAGGTGTGTGAAATCAAAGAATGTAGGTGTGTGAAGTCAAACAATGGAGGCATGCAAAGTCACAAAATGGAGGTGTGTGAAGTCACAGAATGGAAGTGTGTGAAGTCAAAATGGAGGTGTGTGAAGTCACAGAATGGAGGTTTGCGAAGTCACAGAATGGAAGTTTGTGAAGTCAAAATGGTGGTGTATAAAGTCACAAATGTAGGTGTGTGAAGTCACAGAATGTAGGTGTGTGAACTCAAAATGGAGGTTTGTGAAGTGAAAGAATGGAGGTGTGCGAAGTCAAAGAATGGAGGTGTGTGAAGTCATAGAATGGAGGTGTGTGAAGTCATAGAATGGAGGTGTGTGAAGTCATAGAATGAAGGTGTGTGAAGTCACAGAATGAAGGTGTGTTAAGTCACAGAACGGAGGTGTGTGAACTCAGAATGGAGGTGTGTGAAGTCCCAGAATGGAGGTGTGGGAAGTCATAGAATGGAGTTGTGTGAAGTCACAGAATGGAGATGTGTGAATTCATAGAATCGAGGTGTGTGAAGTCAAAGAATGGAGGTGTGTGAAGTCACAGAATGGAGGTGTGTGAAGTCACAGAATGGAGGTGTGTGAACTCACAATGGAGGTGTGTGAAGTCAAAGAATGGAGGTGTGTGAAGTCATAGAATGGAAGTGTGTGAAGTCAGAGAATGAAGGTGTGTGAAGCCAGAATTGAGGTGTGTGAAGACACAGAATTGAGGTGTGTGAACTCAGAATGAAGGTATGTGAAGTCAAAGAATGGAGGTATGTGAAGTCATAGAATGGAGGTGTATGAAGTCATAGAATGGATGTTTCTGAAGTAGAATGGAGGTGTGTGAAGTCATAGAATGGAGGTGTGTGAAGTCAAAATGGAGGTGTGCGAACTCATAAAAAGGAGATGAGTGAAGTCATGGAAAGGAGGTGTGTGAAGTCCAAAAATGGAGCTGTGTGAAGTCAAACAATGGTGGTGTGTGAAGTCACAGAATGAAGGTGTGTGAAGTCACAGAATGGAGGTGTGTGAAGTCATGGAATGGAGGTGTGTGAAGTCACAGAATGGCGGTGTGTGAAGTCAGAATGGAGTTGTGTGAAGTCACAGAATGTAGGTGTGTGAAGTCAGAATGGAGGTGTGTGAAGTCATAGAATGGAGGTGTGTGAAGTCAGAATGGAGGTGTGTGAACTCATAGAATGGAGGTGTGAAGTCACAATGGAGGTGTGTGAAGTCATAGAATGGAGGTGTGTGAAGTCAGATTTGAGGAGTGTGAAGTCACACAATGGAGGTGTGTGAACACAGAATGGAGGTGTGTGAAGTCATAGAATGGAGGTGTGTGAAGTCATAGAATGGAGGTGTGTGAAGTCATAATGGAGGTGTGTGAAGTCACAGAATTGAGGTGTGTGAAGTCACAGAATGGAGGTGTGTGAACTCACAATGGAGGTGTGTTAAGTCAAAGAATGTAGGCGTGTGAAGTCATAGAATGGAAGTGTGTGAAGTCATAGAATGAAAGTGTGTGAAGCCAGAATTGAGGTGTGTGAAGTCACAGAATTGAGGTGTGTGAACTCAGAATGAAGGTGTGTGAAGTCACAGAATGGAGGTTTGTGAAGTCATAGAATGGAGGTGTGTGAAGTCATGGAATGGATGTTTCTGAAGTAGAATGGAGGTGTGTGAAGTCATAATGGAGGTGTGTGAACTCACAGAATTGAGGTGTGTGAAGTCACAGATGGAGGTGTGGGAAGTCATAGAATGGAGGTGTGTGAAGTCATAGAACGGAGGTGTGTGAAGTCATAGAATTGATGTTTGTGAAGTAAGAATGAAGGTGTGTTAAGTCATGGAATGGAGGTGTTTGAAGGCACAGAATGGAGGTGTGTGAACTCACAATGGAGGTGTGTGAAGTCAAAGAATGGAGGTGTGTGAAGTCAAAGAATGGAGGTGTGTGAACTCACAATGGAGGTGTGTGAAGTCAAAGAATGGAGGTGTGTGAAGTCATAGAATGGAAGTGTGTGAAGTCATAGAATGAAGGTGTGTGAAGCCAGAATTGAGGTGTGTGAAGTCACAGAAGTGAGGTGTGTGAACTCAGAATGAAGGTGTGTTAAGTCATAGAATGGAGGTGTTTGAAGGCACAAAATGGAGGTGTGTGAAGTCATATAATGGAGGTGTGTGAAGTCACAGAATGGAGGTGTTTGAACTCAGAATGGAGGTGTGTGAAGTCACAGAATTGGGATGTGTGAAATCATAGAATGGAGATGTGTTATGTCACAGAATGGAGGTGTGTGAAATCGTAGAATGGAGGTGTGTGAAGTCAGAGAATCAAGGTGTGTGAAGTCACAGAATGGAGGTGTGTGAAGTCACAAAATGGAGGTGTGTGAACTCACAATGGAGGTGAGTGAAGTCACAGAATGGAGGTGTGTGAAGTCATAGAATGGAAGTGTGTGAAGTCATAGAATGTACGTGTGTGATATCAGAATGGAGGTGTGTGAAGTCACAGAATGGAGGTGTGACGTCATAAATGTTGGTGTGTGAAGTCATAGAATGGACGTTTGAAGTCATTGAATGGAGGTGTGAAGTCACAGAATGGAGGTGTGTGAAGTCACAGAAGGCAGGTGTGTGAAGTCACAGAATAGAGTTGTGTGAAGTCACAATGGAGGTGTGTGAAGTCATAGAATGGAGGTCTGTGAAGTCATAGAATGGAGGTGTGTGAAATCATAGAATGGAGGTGTGTGAAGTCACAGAATTGAGGTGTGTGAAGACAGAATGGAGGTGTGCGAAGTCAGAATGGAGGTGTGTGAAGTCAGATAATGGAGGTGTGTGAACTCATAGAATGGAGGTGTGTGAAGTCACAGAATGGAGGTGTGTGATGTCATCGAAAGGAGGTGTGTGCAGTCACATAATGGAGGTGTGTGAAGGCATAGAATGGAGGTGTGTGAAGTCATAGACTGGAGGTGTGTGAAGTCACAGAATGGAGGTGTGTGAAGTCACAGTATGGAGGTGTGAACTCAGATTTGAGGTGTGTGAAGTCACAGAATGCAGGTGTGTGAAGTCACAATGGAGGTGTGTGAAGTCACAGAATGGAGGTGTGTGAAGACACAGAATGGAGGTGTGTGAACTCAGAGTGGAGGTGTGTGAAGTCACAGAATGGAGGTGTGTGAAGTCATAGAATGGAAGTGTGTGAAGTCATGGAATGGAGGTGTTTGAAGTCAGAATCGAGGTGTGTGAAGTCACAGAATGGAGGTGTGTGAACCCAGAATGGAGGTGTGTGAAGTCACACAATGGAGGTTTGTGAAGTCATAGAATGGAGGTGTGTGAAGTCATAGAATGGATGTCGCTGAAGTAAGATTGAAGGTGTGTGAAGTCAAAGAATGGAGGTGTCTGAAGTCATAGAATGGATGTTGCTGAAGTAAGAATGAAGGTGTGTGAACTCATAGAATGGAGGTGTGTGAACTCATAGAATGGATGTGTGTGAATTCATGGAACGGATGTGTGTGAAGTCAAAGAATGGAGGTGTATGATGTCAAACAATGGAAGTGTGTGAAGTCATAGAATGGAGGTTTGTGAAGTCTTAGAATGGAGGTGTGTGAAGTCATAGAATGGAGGTGTGAGAAGTCACAGGAGGGAGGTGTGTGAAGTCACAGAATGGAGGTGTGTAAAGTCACAGAGTGGAGGTGTGTGAAGGCACAGAATGGAGGGGTGTGAAGTCAAAGAATGGAGGTATGTGAAGTCACAGAATGGAGGGGTGTGAAGTAAGAATAGAGGTGTACGAAGTCATAGAATGGAGGTGTGTGAAGTCAGAATGCAGCTGTGTGAACTCATACAATGGAAGTGTGTGAAGTCACAATGGAGATGTGTGAATTCATAGAATGGTGGTTTTTGAAGTCACAGAATGGATGTGTGTGAAGTCATAGAATGGAGGTGTATGAAGTCACAATGGAGGTGTGTGAAGACATAGAATGGAAGTGTGTGAAGTCATAGAATGGAGGTGTGTGAAGTCATAGAATGGAGGTGTGTGAAGTCATAGAATGGAGGTTTCTGAAGTAAGAATGGAGGTGTGTGAAGTCATAGAATGGAGGTGTGTGAAGTCAAAATGGAGGTGTGTGAACTCATAGAATGGAGGTGTGTGAAGTCACAGAATGGAGGTGTGTGAAGTCAGAATGGAGGTGTGAAGTCAGAGAATGGGGGTGGGTGAAGTCATAGAAAGGAGGTGTGGGAAGTCATAGAATGGAGAAGTGTGAAGATATAGAGAGGTGGTGAGTGAAGTCACAGATTGGAAGTCTGTGAAGTCATAGAATGGAGGTTTGTGAAGTCAGAATGGAGGTGTGTGAACTCATAGAATGGAGGTTTGTGAACTCAGAATTGAGGTGTGTGAAGTCACAGAATGGAGGTGTGTGAAGTCATAGAATGGAGGTGTGTGAAGTCACAGAATGGAGGTGTGTGAAGTCATAGAATTGAGGTGTGTGAAGTCATAGAAGGGAGGTGTGTGAAGTCATAGAATGGAGGTGTGTGAAGTCACAGAATGGAGGTGTGTGAAGTCATAGAATGGAGGTGTGTGAAGTCACAGAATGGAGGTGTGTGAAGTCATAGAATTGAGG
The DNA here is from genome assembly GCA_024803745.1 of Megascapheus bottae. Taxonomy (NCBI): domain Eukaryota; kingdom Metazoa; phylum Chordata; class Mammalia; order Rodentia; family Geomyidae; genus Megascapheus; species Megascapheus bottae. The sequence goes on along the minus strand of JANJXV010000052.1, from coordinate 2,806,196 downwards.
TGTGTGAAGTCATAGAAGGGAGGTGTGTGAAGTCAGAGAATGGAGGTTTGTGAACTCAGAATTGAGGTGTGTGAAGTCCTAGAATGGAAGTGTTTGAAGTCATAGAATGGAGGTTTGTGAAGTAAGAATGGAGGTGTGTGAAGTCAGAGAATGGAGGTGTGTGAAGTCCTAGAATGGAAGTGTGTGAAGTCATAGAATGGAGGTGTGAAGTAAGAATGGAGGTGTGTGAAGTCACGGAATGGAGGTGTGTGAAGTCACAGAATGGAGGTGTGTGAACTCAGAATGGAGGTGTGAGAAGTCACAGAATGGAGGTGTGTGAAGTCAGAGAATGGAAGTGTGTGAAGTCATAGAATGGAGGTTTGTGAAGTAAGAATTGAGGTGTGTGAAGTCACCGAATGGAGTTGTGTGAACTCAGAATAGAGGTGTGTGAATTCACAGAATGGAGGTTTGTGAAGTCATAGAATGGAGTTGTGTGAGGTCATAGAATGGATGTTTCTGAAGTAAGAATGAAGGTGTGTGAAGTCATAGAATTTAGGTGTGTGAAGTCATAGAATGGAGGTGTGTGAAGTCACACAATGGAGGTATCTGAAGTCAGAATGGAGGTGTGAAGTCATAGAGTAGAGGTGGGTGAAGTCATAGAAAGGAGGTGTGGGAAGTCATAGAATGGAGGGGTGTGAAGTCACAGAATGGAGGTGTGTGAAGTCATAGAATTGAGGTGTGTGAAGTCATAGAATGGAGGTGTGTGAAGTCACAGAATGGAGGTGTGTGAAGTCACGGAATGGAGGTGTGTGAATTCACAGAATCGAGGTGTGTGAACTCAGAATGGAGGTGTGTGAAGTCACAAAATGGAGGTGTGTGAAGTCCTAGAATGGAAGTGTGTGAAGTCATAGAATGGAGTTGTGTGAAGTAAGAATGGAGGTGTGTGAAGTCACAGAATGGAGGTGTGTGAAGTGCTAGAATGGAATTGTGTGAAGTCATAGAATGGAGGTGTGTGAAGTAAGAATGAAGGTGTGTGAAGTCACGGAATGGAGGTGTGTGAAGTCACAGAATGGAGGTGTGTGAACTCAGAATGGAGGTGTGAGAAGTCACAGAATGGAGGTGTGTTAAGTCATAGAATGGAAGTGTGTGAAGTCATAGAATGGAGGTTTGTGAAGTAAGAATGGAGGTGTGTGAAGTCACCGAATGGAGTTGTGTGAACTCAGAATAGAGGTGTGTGAATTCACAGAATGGAGGTTTGTGAAGTCATAGAATGGAGTTGTGTGAGGTCATAGAATGGATGTTTCTGAAGTAAGAATGAAGGTGTGTGAAGTCATAGAATGGAGGTGTGTGAAGTCATAGAATGGAGGTGTGTGAAGTCACACAATGGAGGTATCTGAAGTCAGAATGGAGGTGTGAAGACATAGAGTAGAGGTGGGTGAAGTCATAGAAAGGAGGTGTGGGAAGTCATAGAATGGAGCAGTGTGAAATCATAGAGTGGAGGTGAGTGAAGTCACAGATTCGAGGTCTGTGAAGTCATAGAATGGAGGTGTGTGAAGTCAGAATGGAGGTGTTTGAAGCCATAAAATGGAGGTTTGTGAACTCGTAGAATGGAGGTGTGTGACGTCACAATGGAAGTGTGTGAAGTTACAGAATGGAGGTGTGTGAAGTCATATATTGGTGTGTGAAGTCAGAATGGAGGTATGTGAAGTCAAAGAATGGAGGTGTGTGAAGTCAAACAATAAAGGTGTGTGAAGTCATAGATGGTGGTGTGTGAAGTCATAGTATGGAGTTGTGTGAAATCATAGCATGGAGTTTTGTGAATTCACAGAATGGAGGAGTGTGAAGTCAGAATGGCGGAGTGTGAAGTCTTAGAATGGAGGTCTGTGAGGTTAGAATGGAGGTGTGTGAACTCATAGAATGGAGGTGTGTGAATTCACAATGGAGGTGTGTGAAGATATATAATGGAGGTGTGTGAAGTCACAGAATTGAGGTGTGTGAAGTCATAGAATGGAAGTGTGTGAAGTCATAGAATGGACGTTTGTGAAGTAAGAATGAAGGTGCGTGAGGTCATAGAATGGAAGTGTGTGAAGTCACAGAATGGAGGTGTGTGAAGTCACAGAATGGAGGTGTGTAAAGTCACAGAATGGAGGTGTGTGAAGTCAGAGAATGGAGGTGTGTGAACTCAGAATGGAGGTGTGTGAAGTCACAGAACGGAGATTTGTGAAGTCATAGAATGGAGGTGCGTAAAGTCATAGAATGGATGTTTCTGAAGTAAGAATGAAGGTGTGTGAAGTCATAGAATGGAGGTGTGTGAAGTCAAAATGGAGGTGTGTGAACTCATAGAATGGAGGTGTGTGAACTCTTAGAATGGAGGTGTGTGAAGTCATGGAATGGAGGTGTGTGAAGTCAATGAATGGAGGTGTGTGAAGTCAAACAATAAAGGTGTGTGAAGTCACAGAATGGAGGTTTGTGAAATCACAGAATGGAGGTTTGTGAACTCATAGAATGGAGGTGTGTGAAGTCTAAGAATGGAGGTGTGTGAAGTCATCGAATGGAGGTGTGTGAAGTCATGGAATGGAGGTGTGTGAAGTCACAGAATGGAGGTGTATGAAGTCAGAATGGAGTTGTGTGAAGTCATAGAATGGAGGTGTGTGAAGTCACAAAATGGAGATGTGTGAAGTCATAGAATGGAGCTGTGTGAAGTCAGATTGGAGGTGTGTGAAGTCACAGAATGGAGGTGTGTGAACTCAGAATGGAGTTGTGTGAAGTCACAGAATGGAGGTGTGTGAAGTCATAGAATGGAGGTGTGTGAAATCAGAATGGAGTTGAATGAAGTCCTAGAAAGGAGGTGTGTGATGTCAGAATGGAGGTGTGTGAAGTCATATAATGGAGGTGTGTGAAGTCAAATGGAGGTGTGTGAACTCATAGAATGGAGGTGTGTGAGGTCACAATGGAGGTGTGTGAAGTCATAGAATGGAGGTGTGTGAAGTCACAGAATGGAGGTGTATGAAGTCATAGAATGGAGCTGTGTGAAGTCAGATTGGAGGTGTGTGAAGTCACAGAATGGAGGTGTGTGAACTCAGAATGGAGGTGTGGGAAGTCACAGAATGGAGGTGTGTGAAGTCATAGAATGGAGGTGTGTGAAGTCATAGAATGGAGGTGTGTGAAGTCATAATGTAGGTGTGTGAAGTCACAGAATTGAGGTGTGTGAAGTCACAGAATGGAGGTGTGTGAAGTCATAGATTGGAGGTGTGTGAAGTCATAGAATGGAGGTGCGTGAATTCATAGAATGGAGGTGTGTGAACTCACAATGGAGTTGTGTGAAGTCATAGAATGGAGTTGTGTTAAGTCACAGAATGGAGATGTGTGAATTCATAGAATCGAGGTGTGTGAAGTCCCAGAATGGACGTGTGGGAAGTCATAGAATGGAGTTGTGTTAAGTCACAGAATGGAGATGTGTGAATTCATAGAATCGAGGTGTGTGAAGTCATAGAATGGAGGTGTGTGAAGTCACAGAATGGAGGTGTGTGAAGTCACAGAATGGAGGTGTGTGAAGTCACAGAATGGAGGTGTGTGAACTCACAATGGAGGTTTGTGAAGTCAAAGAATGGAGGTGTGGGAAGTCATAGAAAGGAAGTGTGTGAAGTCATAGAATGAAGGTGTGTGAAGCCAGAATTGAGGTGAGTGAAGACACAGAATTGAGGTGTGTGAACTCAGAATGAAGGTGTGTGAAGTCATAGAATGGAGGTTTGTGAAGTCATAGAATGGAGGTGTATGAAGTCATAGAATGGATGTTTCTGAAGTAGAATGGAGGTGTGTGAAGTCATAGAATGGAGGTGTGTGAAGTCAAAATGGAGGTGTGCGAACTCATAAAATGGAGATGAGTGAAGTCATGGAAAGGAGGTGTGTGAAGTCCAAAAATGGAGGTGTGTGAAGTCAAACAATGGTGGTGTGTGAAGTCACAGAACGGAGGTGTGTGAAGTCAAAGAATGGAAGTGTGTGAGGTCAAAATGGAGGTGTGTGAAGTCACAGAATGGAGGTGTGTGAAGTCACAGAATGGAGGTGTGTGAAGTCAAAATGGAGGTGTGTGAACTCATAGAATGGAGGTGTGTGAACTCATAGAATGGAAGTGTGTGAAGTCATGGAATGGAGGTGTGTGAAGTCAAAGAATGGAGGTGTGAAGTCAAACAATAAAGGTGTGTGAAGTCACAGAATGGAGGTGTGTGAAATCACAGAATGGAGGTGTGTGAAGTCAAAAAGGTGGTCTGTAGAGTCACAAATGGAGGTGTGTGAACTCATAGAATGGAGGTGTGTGAAGTCACAGAATTGATGTTTGTGAAGTCAGAATGGAGGTGTGTGAACTCACAATGGAGGTGTGTGAAGTCAAAGAATGGAGGTGTGTGAAGTCAAAGAATGGAAGTGTGTGAAGTCATAGAATGGTGGTGTGTGAAGTCATAGAGTGGAGGTGTGTGAAGACATACAATGGAGGTGTGTGAAGTCACAGAATTGATGTTTGTGAGGTCAGAATGGAGGTGTGTGAAGTCAGAATGGAGGTTTGTGAAGTCAGAGAATGGTGGTGTGTGAAGTCATACAATGGAGGTGTGTGAAGTCATAGAATGGAGGTGTGTGAAGTCACAGAATGGGGGTGTGTGAAGTCATAGAATGGAGGTGTGTGAAGTCATAGAATGGAGGTGTGTGAAGTCATGGAATGGAGGTGTGTGAAGTCATAGAATGGAGGTGTGTGAAGTCATAGAATGGACGTTTGTGAACTCATAGAATGGATGTTTTTGAAGTAAGAATGTAGGGGTGTGAAGTCATAGAATGGAGGTGTGTGCAATCAAAATGGTGGTATGTGAACTCATAGAACAGATGTCTGTCAACTCATAGAGTGGAGCTGTGTGAAGTCATGGAATGGAGGTGTGTGAAATCAAAGAATGGAGGTGTGTGAATTCAAACAATGGAGGTATGCGAAGTCACAGAATGGAGGTGTGTGAAGTCACAGATGGAAGTGTGTGAAGTCAAAATGGAGGTGTGTGAAGTCACAGAATGGAGGTTTGTGAAGTCACAGAATGGAGGTTTGTGAAGTCAAAATGGTGGTGTATAAAGACACAAATGGAGGTGTGTGAAGTCACAGAATGTAGGTGTGTGAACTCAAAATGGAGGTGTGTGAAGTGAAAGAATGAAGGTGTGTGAAGTCACAGAATGAAGGTGTGTTAAGCCACAGAACGGAGGTGTGTGAACTCAGAATGGAGGTGTGTGAAGTCCCAGAATGGAGGTGTGGGAAGTCATAGAATGGAGTTGTGTGAAGTCACAGAATGTAGATGTGTGAATTCATAGAATCGAGGTGTGTGAAGTCATAGAATGGAGGTGTGTGAAGTCACCGAACGGAGGTGTGTGAAGTCACAGAATGGAGGTGTGTGAAGTCACAGAATGGAGGTGTGCGAACTCACAATGGAGGTGTGTGAAGTGAAAGAATGGAGGTGTGTGAAGTCATAGAATGGAAGTGTGTGAAGTCATAGAATGAAGGTGTGTGAAGCCAGAATTGAGGTGTGTGAAGACACAGAATTGAGGTGTGTGAACTCAGAATGAAGGTGTGTGAAGTCAAAGAATGGAGGTTTGTGAAGTCATAGAATGGAGGTGTGTGAAGTCATAGAATGGATGTTTCTGAAGTAGAATGGAGGTGTGTGAAGTCACAGAATGGAGGTGTGTGAAGGCAAAACGAGGTGTGCGAACTCATACAAAGGAGATGAGTGAAGTCATGGAAAGGAGGTGTGTGAAGTCCAAAAATGGAGGTGTGTGAAGTCAAACAATGGTGGTGTGTGAAGTCACAGAATGGAGGTGTGTGAAGTCAAAGAATGGAAGTGTGTGAAGTCAAAATGGAGGTGTGTGAAGTCACAGAATGGAGGTGTGTGAAGTCACAGAATGGAGGTGTGTGACGTCATCGAAAGGAGGTGTGTGAAGTCATGGAATAGAGGTGTGTGAAGTCACAGAATGGAGGTGTGAAGTCATAGAATGGAGGTGTGTGAAGTCATAGAATGGAGGTGTGTGAAGTCATAATGGAGGTGTGTGAAGTCACAGAATTGAGGTGTGTGAAGTCACAGATGGAGGTGTGGGAAGTCATAGAATGGGGGTGTGTGAAGTCATAGAATGGAGGTGTGTGAAGTCATAGAATTGATGTTTGTGAAGTAAGAATGAAGGTGTGTTAAGTCATAGAATGGAGGTGTTTGAAGTCACAGAATGGAGGTGTGTGAAGTCACAGAATGGAGGTGTGTGAACTCACAATGGAGGTGTGTGAAGTCAAAGAATGGAGGTGTGTGAAGTCATAGAATGGAAGTGTGTGAAGTCATAGAATGAAGGTGTTTGAAGCCAGAATTGAGGTGTGTGAAGTCACAGAAGTGAGGTGTGTGAACTCAGAATGAAGGTGTGTTAAGTCATAGAATGGAGGTGTTTGAAGGCAAAGAATGGAGGTGTGTGAAGTCATAGAATGGATCTCTGTGAAGTCAGAATGGAGGTGTGTGAAGTCATAAAATGGAGGTGTGTGAACGAACAATGGAGGTGTGTGAAGTCAAAGAATGGAAGAGTGTGAAGTCATAGAATGGAATTGTGTGAACTCAGAATGGAGGTGTGTGAAGTCACAGAATGGAGGTTTGTGAAGTCATAGAATGGAGGTGTGTGAAGTCAAAATGGAGGTGTGTGAACTCATAAAATGGAGATGTGTGAAGTCATGGAATGGAGGTATGTGAAGTCGAAAAAGTAGGTGGGTGAAGTCAAACAATGGTGCTGTGTGAAGTCATCGAATGGAGGTGTGGGAAGTCATCGAATGGAGGTGTGTGAAATCATGGAATGGAGGTGTGTGAAGTCACAGAATGGAGGTGTGTGAAGTCACAGAATGGAGATGTGTGAAGTCACAGAATGGAGGTGTGTGAAGTCATAGAATGGAGGTGTGTGAAGTCACAGAATGGAGGTGTGTGAACTCACAATGCAGGTGTGTGAAGTCAAACAATAAAGGTGTGTGAAGTCAATCAATAAAGGTTTGTGAAGTCACAGAATGGAGGTCTGTGAAGTCATAGAAGGGAGGTGTGTTTAGTCACAGAATGGAGATGTGTGAAGTCAGAGAATGGAGGTGTGTGAACTCAGAATGGAGGTGTGTGAAGTCACAGAACGGAGATTTGTGAAGTCATGGAATGGAAGTACGTGAAGTCATAGAATGGATGTTTGTGAAGTAAGAATGAAGGTGCGTGAAGTCATAGAATTGAGGTGTGTGAAGTCAAAATGGAGGTGTGTGAATTCATAGAATGGAGGTGTGTGAACTCATAGAATGGAGGTGTGTGAAGTCATGGAATGGAGGAGTGTGAAGTCAAAGAATGGAGGTGTGTGAAGTCAAACAATAAAGGTGTGTGAAGTCACAGAATGGAGGTGTGTGAATTCACAGAATGGAGGTGTGTGAAGTCAAAAAGTTGGTGTGTAGAGTCAAAAATGTAGGTGTGTGAACTCATAGAATGGAGGTGTGTGAACTCATAGAATGGAGGTGTGTGAAGTCAAAGAATGGAGATGTGTGAAGTCATAGAATAGAGGTGTGTGAAGTTATAGAGTGGATCTTTCTGAAGTAGAATGAAGGTGTGTGAACTCATAGATTGGAGGTGTGAAGTCCAAATGGAGGTGTGTGAACTGAGGTGTGAAGTCAAAATGGAGGTGTGTGAACTCATAAAATGGAAATGTGTGAAGTCATGGAATGGAGATGCGTGAAGTCCAAAAATGGATGTGTGTGAAGTCAAACAATGGTGGTGTGTGAAGTCAGAGAATGGAGGTGTGTGAAGTCAAAGAATGGAAGTGTGTGAAGTCAAAATGGAGGTGTGTGAAGTCACAGAATGGAGGTGTGTGAAGTCACAGAATGGAGGTGTATGAAGTCACAGAATGTAGGTGTGTGAAGTCACAGAATGGAGGTGTGTGAAGTCACAGAATGGAGGTGTGTGAAGTCACAGAATGAAGGTGTGTAAACTCACAATGGAGGTGTGTGAAGTCACAGAATGGAGGTGTGTGAAGTCAAACAATAAAGGTGTGTGAAGTCACAGAATGGAGGTCTGTGAAGTCATAGAATGGAGGTGTGTTAAGTCACAGAATGGAGGTGTGTGAACTCAGAGAATGGAGGTGTGTGAACTCAGAATGGAGTTGTGTGAAGTCACAGAACGGAGATTTGTGAAGTCATAGAATGGAGGTGCGTGAAGTCAAACAATAAAGGTGTGTGAAGTCACAGAATGCAGGTGTGTGAAATCACAGAATGGAGGTTTGTGAAGTCAAAAATTTGGTGTGTAGAGTCACAAATGGAGGTGTGTGAACTCATGGAATGGAGGTGTGTGAAGTGAAAGAATAAAGGTGTGTGAAGTGATCGAATGGAGGTGTGGGAAGTCATGGAATGGAGGTGTGTGAAGTCACAGAATGGAGGTGTGTGAAGTCACAGAATGGAGATGTGTGAAGTCACAGAATGGAGGTCTGTGAAGTCACAGAATGGAGGTGTGTGAAGTCACAGAATGGAGGTGTGTGAACTCACAATGGAGGTGTGTGAAGTCAAACAATAAAGGTGTGTGAAGTCAAACAATAAAGGTTTGTGAAGTCACAGAATGGAGGTCTGTGAAGTCATAGAAGGGAGGTGTGTGTAGTCAAAGAATGGAGGTGTGTGAAGTCAGAGAATGGAGGTGTGTGAAGTCACAGAACGGAGATTTGTGAAGTCATAGAATGGAAGTACGTGAAGTCATAGAATGGATGTTTCTGAAGTAAGAATGAAGGTGCGTGAAGTCATAGAATGGAGGTGTGTGAAGTCAAAATGGAGGTGTGTGAAATCATAGAATGGAGGTGTGTGAACTCATAGAATGGAGGTGTGTGAAGTCATGGAATGGAGGTGTGTGAAGTCAAAGAATGGAGGTGTGTGAAGTCAAACAATAAAGGTGTGTGAAGTCACAGAATGGAGGTGTGTGAAATCACAGAATGGAGGTGTGTGAAGGCAAAAAGTTGGTGTGTAGAGTCACAAATGGAGGTGTGGACTCATAGAATGGAGGTGTGTGAAGTCAAAGAATGGAGGTGTGTGAAGTCGTAGAATAGAGGTGTGTGAAGTCATAGAATGGATGTTTGTGAAGTAAGAATGAAGGTGTGTTAAGTCCTAGAATGGAGATGTGTGAAGGCAGAGAATGGAGGTGTGTGAAGTCATACAATGGAGCTGTGTGAAGTCAGAATGGAGGTGTGTGAAGTCATAGAATGAAGGTGTGTGAACTCAAAATGGAGGTGTGTGAAGTCAAAGAATGGAGGTATGTGAAGTCAAAGAATGGAAGTGTGTGAAGTCGTAGAATGGAGGTGTGTGAAGTCATAGAATGGAGGTGTGTGAAGTCATAGAATGGAGGGGTGTGAAGTCACAGAATTGATGTTTGTGAAGTCAGAATGGAAGTGTGTGAAGTCAGAATGGAGGTTTGTGAAGTCATAGAATGGAGGTGTTTGAAGTCGTAGAATGGATGTGTGTGAAGTTACAGAACTGATGTTTGTGAAGTCAGAATGGAGGTGTGTGAACTCACAATGGAGGTGTGTGAAGTCAAAGAATGGAGGTGTGTGAACTCAAAATGGAGGTGTGTGAAGTGAAAGAATGTAGGTGTGCGAAGTCAAAGAATGGAGGTGTGTGAAGTCATAGAATGGAGGTGTATGAAGTCATAGAATGGAGGTGTGTGAAGACATAGAGTGAAAGTGTGTGAAGTCACAGAATGAAGGTGTGTTAAGTCACAGAACGGGGGTGTGTGAACTCAGAATGGAGGTGTGTGAAGTCCCAGAATGGAGGTGTGGGAAGTCATAGAATGGAGTTGTGTGAAGTCACAGAATGGAGATGTGTGAATTCATAGAATCGAGGTGTGTGAAGTCATAGAATGGAGGTGTGTGAAGTCACAGAACGGAGGTGTGTGAAGTCACAGAATGGAGGTGTGTGAAGTCACAGAATGGAGGTGTGTGAACTCACAATGGAGGTGTGTGAAGTCAAAGAATGGAGGTGTGTGAAGTCATAGAATGGAAGTGTGTGAAGTCATAGAATGAAGGTGTGTGAAGCCAGAATTGAGGTGTGTGAAGACACAGAACTGAGGTGTGTGAACTCAGAATGAAGGTGTGTGAAATCAACGAATGGAGGTTTGTGAAGTCATAGAATGGAGGTGTATGAAGTCATAGAATGGATGTTTCTGAAGTAGAATGGAGGTGTGTGAAGTCATAGAATGGAGGTGTGAAGGCAAAATGGAGGTGTGCGAACTCATACAAACGAGATGAGTGAAGTCATGGAAAGGAGGTGTGTGAAGTCCAAAAATGGAGGTGTGTGAAGTCAAACAATGGTGGTGTGTGAAGTCACAGAATGGAGGTGTGTGAAGTCAAAGAATGGAAGTGTGAAGTCAAAATGGAGGTGTGTGAAGTCACAGAATGGAGGTGTGTGAAGTCACAGAATGGAGGTGTGTGACGTCATCGAAAGGAGGTGTGTGAAGTCATGGAATGGAGGTGTGTGAAGTCACAGAATGGCGGTGTGTGAAGTCAGAATGGAGTTGTGTGAAGTCATAGAATGTAGGTGTGTGAAGTCAGAATGGAGGTCTATGAACTCATAGATTGGAGGTGTGAAGACACAATGGAGGTTTGTGAAGTCATAGAATGGAGGTGTGTGAAGTCAGAGTATGGAGGTGTGTGAAATCATAGAATGGAGCTGTGTGAAGTCAGATTTGAGGAGTGTGAAGTCACAGAATGGAGGTGTGTGAACTCAGAATGGAGGTGTGTGAAGTCACAGAATGGAGGTGTGAAGTCATAGAATGGAGGTGTGTGAAGTCATAGAATGGAGGTGTGTGAAGTCATAATGGAGGTGTGTGAACTCACAGAATTGAGGTGTGTGAAGTCACAGATGGAGGTGTGGGAAGTCATAGAATGGAGGTGTGTGAAGTCATTGAATGGTGGTGTGTGAAGTCATAGAATTGATGTTTGTGAAGTAAGAATGAAGGTGTGTTAAGTCATAGAATGGAGGTGTTTGAAGGCACAGAATGGAGGTGTGTGAAGTCACAGAATGGAGGTGTGTGAACTCACAATGGAGGTGTGTGAAGTCAAAGAATTTAGGTGTGTGAAGTCATAGAATGGAAGTATGTGAAGTCATAGAATGAAGGTGTGTGAAGCCAGAATTGAGGTGTGGGAAGACACAGAAGTGAGGTGTGTGAACTCAGAATGAAGGTGTGTTAAGTCATAGAATGGAGGTGTTTGAAGGCACAGAATGGAGGTGTGTGAAGTCATAGAATGGATCTGTGTGAAGTCAGAATGGAGGTGTGTGAAGTCATAGAATGGAGGTGTGTGAACGAACAATGGAGGTGTGTGAAGTCAAAGAATGGAGGAGTGTGAAGTCATAGAATGGAATTGTGTGAAGTTATAGAATGGAGGTGTGTGAAGCCAGAATTGTGGTGTGTGAAGTCACAGAACTGAGGTGTGTGAACTCAGAATGGAGGTGTGTGAAGTCACAGAATGGAGGTTTGTGAAGTCATAGAATGGAGGTGTGTCAAGTCATAGAATGGATGTTTCTGAAGTAGCATGAAGGTGTGTGAAGTCATAGAATGGAGGTGTGTGAAGTCAAAATGGAGGTGTGTGAACTCATAAAATGGAGATGTGTGAAGTCATGGAATGGAGATGTGTGAAGTCACAGAATGGAGGTGTGTGAAGTCACAGAATGGAGATGTGTGAAGTCACAGAATGGAGGTGTGTGAAGTCACAGAATGGAGGTGTGTGAAGTCATCGAATGGAGGTGTGTGAAGTCATGGAATGGAGGTGTGTGAAGTCACAGAATGGTGGTGTGTGAAGTCACAGAATGGAGATGTGTGAAGTCACAGAATGGAGGTGTGTGAAGTCACAGAATGGAGGTGTGTGAAGTCACAGAATGGAGGTGTGTGAACTCACAATGGAGGTGTGTGAAGTCAAACAATAAAGGTGTGTGAAGTCAATCAATAAAGGTTTGTGAAGTCACAGAATGAGGTCTGTGAAGTCATAGAAGGGAGGTGTGTTTAGTCACAGAATGGAGGTGTGTGAAATCAGAGAATGGAGGTGTGTGAACTCAGAATGGAGGTGTGTGAAGTCACAGAACGGAGATTTGTGAAGTCATAGAATGGATGTTTGTGAAGTAAGAATGAAGGTGCGTGAAGTCATAGAATGGAGATGTGTGAAATCAAAATGGAGGTGTGTGAACTCATAGAATGGAGGTGTGTGAACTCATAGAATGGAAGTGTGCGAAGTCATGGAATGGAGGTGTGTGAAGTCAAAGAATGGAGGTGTGAAGATAAACGATAAAGGTGTGTGAAGTCACAGAATGGAGGTGTGTGAAATCACAGAATGGAGGTGTGTGAAGTGAAAAAGGTGGTGTGTAGAGTCACAAATGGAGGTGTGTGAACTCATAGAATGGAGTTGTATGAAGTCACAGAATTGATGTTTGTGAAGTCAGAATGGAAGTGTGTGAACTCACAATGGAGGTGTGTGAAGTCAAAGAATTGAGGTGTGTGAAGTCAAAGAATGGAAGTGTGTGAAGTCATAGAATGGATGTGTGTGAAGTCATAGAATGGAGGTGTGTGAAGACATAGAATGGAGGTGTGTGAAGTCACAGAATTGATCTTTGTGAGGTCAGAATGGAGGTGTGTGTAGTCAGAATGGAGGTTTGTGAAGTCAGAGATTGGAGGTGTGTGAAGTGATACAATGGAGGTGTGTGAAGTCATAGAATGGAGGTGTGTGAAGTCACAGAATTGATGTTTGTGCAGTCAATGGAGGTGTGTGAACTCACAATGGAGGTGTGTGAAGTCAAAGAATGGAGGTGTGTGAAGTCACAGAATTGATGTTTGTAAAGTCAGAATGGAGGTGTGTGAAGTCAGAATGGAGGTGTGTGAAGTCATAGAATGGAGGTGTGTGAAGTCACAATGCAGGTGTGTGAACTCACAGAATGGAGGTGTGTGAAGTCAAAGAATGGACGTGTGTGAAGTCATACAATAGAAGTGTGTGAAGTCATAGAATGAAAGTGTGTGAAGCCAGAATTGAGGTGTGTGAAGTCACAGAATTGAGGTGTGTGAACTCAGAATGAAGGTGTGTGAAGTCACAGAATGGAGGTTTGTGAAGTCATAGAATGGAGGTGTGTGAAGTCATGGAATGGATGTTTCTGAAGTAGAATGGAGGTGTGTGAAGTCATAATGGAGGTGTGTGAAGTCACAGAATTGAGGTGTGTGAAGTCACAGATGGAGGTGTGGGAAGTCATAGAATGGAGGTGTGTGAAGTCATAGAATGGAGGTGTTTATAGGCACAGAATGGAGGTGTGTGAAGTCACAGAATGGAGGTGTGTGAACTCACAATGGAGGTGTGTGAAGTCAAAGAATGGAGGTGTGTGAAGTCATAGAATGGAAGTGTGTGAAGTCATAGAAGGAAGGTGTGTGAAGACAGAATTGAGGTGTGTGAAGTCACAGAAGTGAGGTGTGTGAACTCAGAATGAAGGTGTGTTAAGTCATAGAATGGAGGTGTTTGAAGGCACAGAATGGAGGTGTGTGAATTCATAGAATGGAGCTGTCTGAAGTCAGAATGGAGGTGTGTGAAGTCATAGAATGGAGGTGTGTGAACTCACAATGGAGGTGTGTGAAGTCAAAGAGTGGAGGTGTGTGAAGTCATAGAATGGAAGTGTGTGAAGTCATAGAATGAAGGTGTGTGAAGCCAGAATTGAGGTGTGTGAAGTCACAGAAGTGAGGTGTGTGAACTCAGAATGAAGGTGTGTTAAGTCATAGAATGGAGGTGTATGAAGTCACAATGGAGGTGTGTGAAGACATAGAATGGAAGTGTGTGAAGTCATAGAATGGAGGTGTGTGAAGTCATAGAATGGAGGTGTGTGAAGTCATAGAATGGAGGTTTCTGAAGTAAGAATGGAGGTGTGTGAAGTCATAGAATGGAGGTGTGTGAAGTCAAAATGGAGGTGTGTGAACTCATAGAATGGAGGTGTGTGAAGTCACAGAATGGAGGTGTGTGAAGTCAGAATGGAGGTGTGAAGTCAGAGAATGGGGGTGGGTGAAGTCATAGAAAGGAGGTGTGGGAAGTCATAGAATGGAGAAGTGTGAAGATATAGAGAGGTGGTGAGTGAAGTCACAGATTGGAAGTCTGTGAAGTCATAGAATGGAGGTTTGTGAAGTCAGAATGGAGGTGTGTGAACTCATAGAATGGAGGTTTGTGAACTCAGAATTGAGGTGTGTGAAGTCACAGAATGGAGGTGTGTGAAGTCATAGAATGGAGGTGTGTGAAGTCACAGAATGGAGGTGTGTGAAGTCATAGAATTGAGGTGTGTGAAGTCATAGAAGGGAGGTGTGTGAAGTCATAGAATGGAGGTGTGTGAAGTCACAGAATGGAGGTGTGTGAAGTCATAGAATGGAGGTGTGTGAAGTCACAGAATGGAGGTGTGTGAAGTCATAGAATTGAGGTGTGTGAAGTCATAGAAGGGAGGTGTGTGAAGTCAGAGAATGGAGGTTTGTGAACTCAGAATTGAGGTGTGTGAAGTCCTAGAATGGAAGTGTTTGAAGTCATAGAATGGAGGTTTGTGAAGTAAGAATGGAGGTGTGTGAAGTCAGAGAATGGAGGTGTGTGAAGTCCTAGAATGGAAGTGTGTGAAGTCATAGAATGGAGGTGTGAAGTAAGAATGGAGGTGTGTGAAGTCACGGAATGGAGGTGTGTGAAGTCACAGAATGGAGGTGTGTGAACTCAGAATGGAGGTGTGAGAAGTCACAGAATGGAGGTGTGTGAAGTCAGAGAATGGAAGTGTGTGAAGTCATAGAATGGAGGTTTGTGAAGTAAGAATTGAGGTGTGTGAAGTCACCGAATGGAGTTGTGTGAACTCAGAATAGAGGTGTGTGAATTCACAGAATGGAGGTTTGTGAAGTCATAGAATGGAGTTGTGTGAGGTCATAGAATGGATGTTTCTGAAGTAAGAATGAAGGTGTGTGAAGTCATAGAATTTAGGTGTGTGAAGTCATAGAATGGAGGTGTGTGAAGTCACACAATGGAGGTATCTGAAGTCAGAATGGAGGTGTGAAGTCATAGAGTAGAGGTGGGTGAAGTCATAGAAAGGAGGTGTGGGAAGTCATAGAATGGAGGGGTGTGAAGTCACAGAATGGAGGTGTGTGAAGTCATAGAATTGAGGTGTGTGAAGTCATAGAATGGAGGTGTGTGAAGTCACAGAATGGAGGTGTGTGAAGTCACGGAATGGAGGTGTGTGAATTCACAGAATCGAGGTGTGTGAACTCAGAATGGAGGTGTGTGAAGTCACAAAATGGAGGTGTGTGAAGTCCTAGAATGGAAGTGTGTGAAGTCATAGAATGGAGTTGTGTGAAGTAAGAATGGAGGTGTGTGAAGTCACAGAATGGAGGTGTGTGAAGTGCTAGAATGGAATTGTGTGAAGTCATAGAATGGAGGTGTGTGAAGTAAGAATGAAGGTGTGTGAAGTCACGGAATGGAGGTGTGTGAAGTCACAGAATGGAGGTGTGTGAACTCAGAATGGAGGTGTGAGAAGTCACAGAATGGAGGTGTGTTAAGTCATAGAATGGAAGTGTGTGAAGTCATAGAATGGAGGTTTGTGAAGTAAGAATGGAGGTGTGTGAAGTCACCGAATGGAGTTGTGTGAACTCAGAATAGAGGTGTGTGAATTCACAGAATGGAGGTTTGTGAAGTCATAGAATGGAGTTGTGTGAGGTCATAGAATGGATGTTTCTGAAGTAAGAATGAAGGTGTGTGAAGTCATAGAATGGAGGTGTGTGAAGTCATAGAATGGAGGTGTGTGAAGTCACACAATGGAGGTATCTGAAGTCAGAATGGAGGTGTGAAGACATAGAGTAGAGGTGGGTGAAGTCATAGAAAGGAGGTGTGGGAAGTCATAGAATGGAGCAGTGTGAAATCATAGAGTGGAGGTGAGTGAAGTCACAGATTCGAGGTCTGTGAAGTCATAGAATGGAGGTGTGTGAAGTCAGAATGGAGGTGTTTGAAGCCATAAAATGGAGGTTTGTGAACTCGTAGAATGGAGGTGTGTGACGTCACAATGGAAGTGTGTGAAGTTACAGAATGGAGGTGTGTGAAGTCATATATTGGTGTGTGAAGTCAGAATGGAGGTATGTGAAGTCAAAGAATGGAGGTGTGTGAAGTCAAACAATAAAGGTGTGTGAAGTCATAGATGGTGGTGTGTGAAGTCATAGTATGGAGTTGTGTGAAATCATAGCATGGAGTTTTGTGAATTCACAGAATGGAGGAGTGTGAAGTCAGAATGGCGGAGTGTGAAGTCTTAGAATGGAGGTCTGTGAGGTTAGAATGGAGGTGTGTGAACTCATAGAATGGAGGTGTGTGAATTCACAATGGAGGTGTGTGAAGATATATAATGGAGGTGTGTGAAGTCACAGAATTGAGGTGTGTGAAGTCATAGAATGGAAGTGTGTGAAGTCATAGAATGGACGTTTGTGAAGTAAGAATGAAGGTGCGTGAGGTCATAGAATGGAAGTGTGTGAAGTCACAGAATGGAGGTGTGTGAAGTCACAGAATGGAGGTGTGTAAAGTCACAGAATGGAGGTGTGTGAAGTCAGAGAATGGAGGTGTGTGAACTCAGAATGGAGGTGTGTGAAGTCACAGAACGGAGATTTGTGAAGTCATAGAATGGAGGTGCGTAAAGTCATAGAATGGATGTTTCTGAAGTAAGAATGAAGGTGTGTGAAGTCATAGAATGGAGGTGTGTGAAGTCAAAATGGAGGTGTGTGAACTCATAGAATGGAGGTGTGTGAACTCTTAGAATGGAGGTGTGTGAAGTCATGGAATGGAGGTGTGTGAAGTCAATGAATGGAGGTGTGTGAAGTCAAACAATAAAGGTGTGTGAAGTCACAGAATGGAGGTTTGTGAAATCACAGAATGGAGGTTTGTGAACTCATAGAATGGAGGTGTGTGAAGTCTAAGAATGGAGGTGTGTGAAGTCATCGAATGGAGGTGTGTGAAGTCATGGAATGGAGGTGTGTGAAGTCACAGAATGGAGGTGTATGAAGTCAGAATGGAGTTGTGTGAAGTCATAGAATGGAGGTGTGTGAAGTCACAAAATGGAGATGTGTGAAGTCATAGAATGGAGCTGTGTGAAGTCAGATTGGAGGTGTGTGAAGTCACAGAATGGAGGTGTGTGAACTCAGAATGGAGTTGTGTGAAGTCACAGAATGGAGGTGTGTGAAGTCATAGAATGGAGGTGTGTGAAATCAGAATGGAGTTGAATGAAGTCCTAGAAAGGAGGTGTGTGATGTCAGAATGGAGGTGTGTGAAGTCATATAATGGAGGTGTGTGAAGTCAAATGGAGGTGTGTGAACTCATAGAATGGAGGTGTGTGAGGTCACAATGGAGGTGTGTGAAGTCATAGAATGGAGGTGTGTGAAGTCACAGAATGGAGGTGTATGAAGTCATAGAATGGAGCTGTGTGAAGTCAGATTGGAGGTGTGTGAAGTCACAGAATGGAGGTGTGTGAACTCAGAATGGAGGTGTGGGAAGTCACAGAATGGAGGTGTGTGAAGTCATAGAATGGAGGTGTGTGAAGTCATAGAATGGAGGTGTGTGAAGTCATAATGTAGGTGTGTGAAGTCACAGAATTGAGGTGTGTGAAGTCACAGAATGGAGGTGTGTGAAGTCATAGATTGGAGGTGTGTGAAGTCATAGAATGGAGGTGCGTGAATTCATAGAATGGAGGTGTGTGAACTCACAATGGAGTTGTGTGAAGTCATAGAATGGAGTTGTGTTAAGTCACAGAATGGAGATGTGTGAATTCATAGAATCGAGGTGTGTGAAGTCCCAGAATGGACGTGTGGGAAGTCATAGAATGGAGTTGTGTTAAGTCACAGAATGGAGATGTGTGAATTCATAGAATCGAGGTGTGTGAAGTCATAGAATGGAGGTGTGTGAAGTCACAGAATGGAGGTGTGTGAAGTCACAGAATGGAGGTGTGTGAAGTCACAGAATGGAGGTGTGTGAACTCACAATGGAGGTTTGTGAAGTCAAAGAATGGAGGTGTGGGAAGTCATAGAAAGGAAGTGTGTGAAGTCATAGAATGAAGGTGTGTGAAGCCAGAATTGAGGTGAGTGAAGACACAGAATTGAGGTGTGTGAACTCAGAATGAAGGTGTGTGAAGTCATAGAATGGAGGTTTGTGAAGTCATAGAATGGAGGTGTATGAAGTCATAGAATGGATGTTTCTGAAGTAGAATGGAGGTGTGTGAAGTCATAGAATGGAGGTGTGTGAAGTCAAAATGGAGGTGTGCGAACTCATAAAATGGAGATGAGTGAAGTCATGGAAAGGAGGTGTGTGAAGTCCAAAAATGGAGGTGTGTGAAGTCAAACAATGGTGGTGTGTGAAGTCACAGAACGGAGGTGTGTGAAGTCAAAGAATGGAAGTGTGTGAGGTCAAAATGGAGGTGTGTGAAGTCACAGAATGGAGGTGTGTGAAGTCACAGAATGGAGGTGTGTGAAGTCAAAATGGAGGTGTGTGAACTCATAGAATGGAGGTGTGTGAACTCATAGAATGGAAGTGTGTGAAGTCATGGAATGGAGGTGTGTGAAGTCAAAGAATGGAGGTGTGAAGTCAAACAATAAAGGTGTGTGAAGTCACAGAATGGAGGTGTGTGAAATCACAGAATGGAGGTGTGTGAAGTCAAAAAGGTGGTCTGTAGAGTCACAAATGGAGGTGTGTGAACTCATAGAATGGAGGTGTGTGAAGTCACAGAATTGATGTTTGTGAAGTCAGAATGGAGGTGTGTGAACTCACAATGGAGGTGTGTGAAGTCAAAGAATGGAGGTGTGTGAAGTCAAAGAATGGAAGTGTGTGAAGTCATAGAATGGTGGTGTGTGAAGTCATAGAGTGGAGGTGTGTGAAGACATACAATGGAGGTGTGTGAAGTCACAGAATTGATGTTTGTGAGGTCAGAATGGAGGTGTGTGAAGTCAGAATGGAGGTTTGTGAAGTCAGAGAATGGTGGTGTGTGAAGTCATACAATGGAGGTGTGTGAAGTCATAGAATGGAGGTGTGTGAAGTCACAGAATGGGGGTGTGTGAAGTCATAGAATGGAGGTGTGTGAAGTCATAGAATGGAGGTGTGTGAAGTCATGGAATGGAGGTGTGTGAAGTCATAGAATGGAGGTGTGTGAAGTCATAGAATGGACGTTTGTGAACTCATAGAATGGATGTTTTTGAAGTAAGAATGTAGGGGTGTGAAGTCATAGAATGGAGGTGTGTGCAATCAAAATGGTGGTATGTGAACTCATAGAACAGATGTCTGTCAACTCATAGAGTGGAGCTGTGTGAAGTCATGGAATGGAGGTGTGTGAAATCAAAGAATGGAGGTGTGTGAATTCAAACAATGGAGGTATGCGAAGTCACAGAATGGAGGTGTGTGAAGTCACAGATGGAAGTGTGTGAAGTCAAAATGGAGGTGTGTGAAGTCACAGAATGGAGGTTTGTGAAGTCACAGAATGGAGGTTTGTGAAGTCAAAATGGTGGTGTATAAAGACACAAATGGAGGTGTGTGAAGTCACAGAATGTAGGTGTGTGAACTCAAAATGGAGGTGTGTGAAGTGAAAGAATGAAGGTGTGTGAAGTCACAGAATGAAGGTGTGTTAAGCCACAGAACGGAGGTGTGTGAACTCAGAATGGAGGTGTGTGAAGTCCCAGAATGGAGGTGTGGGAAGTCATAGAATGGAGTTGTGTGAAGTCACAGAATGTAGATGTGTGAATTCATAGAATCGAGGTGTGTGAAGTCATAGAATGGAGGTGTGTGAAGTCACCGAACGGAGGTGTGTGAAGTCACAGAATGGAGGTGTGTGAAGTCACAGAATGGAGGTGTGCGAACTCACAATGGAGGTGTGTGAAGTGAAAGAATGGAGGTGTGTGAAGTCATAGAATGGAAGTGTGTGAAGTCATAGAATGAAGGTGTGTGAAGCCAGAATTGAGGTGTGTGAAGACACAGAATTGAGGTGTGTGAACTCAGAATGAAGGTGTGTGAAGTCAAAGAATGGAGGTTTGTGAAGTCATAGAATGGAGGTGTGTGAAGTCATAGAATGGATGTTTCTGAAGTAGAATGGAGGTGTGTGAAGTCACAGAATGGAGGTGTGTGAAGGCAAAACGAGGTGTGCGAACTCATACAAAGGAGATGAGTGAAGTCATGGAAAGGAGGTGTGTGAAGTCCAAAAATGGAGGTGTGTGAAGTCAAACAATGGTGGTGTGTGAAGTCACAGAATGGAGGTGTGTGAAGTCAAAGAATGGAAGTGTGTGAAGTCAAAATGGAGGTGTGTGAAGTCACAGAATGGAGGTGTGTGAAGTCACAGAATGGAGGTGTGTGACGTCATCGAAAGGAGGTGTGTGAAGTCATGGAATAGAGGTGTGTGAAGTCACAGAATGGAGGTGTGAAGTCATAGAATGGAGGTGTGTGAAGTCATAGAATGGAGGTGTGTGAAGTCATAATGGAGGTGTGTGAAGTCACAGAATTGAGGTGTGTGAAGTCACAGATGGAGGTGTGGGAAGTCATAGAATGGGGGTGTGTGAAGTCATAGAATGGAGGTGTGTGAAGTCATAGAATTGATGTTTGTGAAGTAAGAATGAAGGTGTGTTAAGTCATAGAATGGAGGTGTTTGAAGTCACAGAATGGAGGTGTGTGAAGTCACAGAATGGAGGTGTGTGAACTCACAATGGAGGTGTGTGAAGTCAAAGAATGGAGGTGTGTGAAGTCATAGAATGGAAGTGTGTGAAGTCATAGAATGAAGGTGTTTGAAGCCAGAATTGAGGTGTGTGAAGTCACAGAAGTGAGGTGTGTGAACTCAGAATGAAGGTGTGTTAAGTCATAGAATGGAGGTGTTTGAAGGCAAAGAATGGAGGTGTGTGAAGTCATAGAATGGATCTCTGTGAAGTCAGAATGGAGGTGTGTGAAGTCATAAAATGGAGGTGTGTGAACGAACAATGGAGGTGTGTGAAGTCAAAGAATGGAAGAGTGTGAAGTCATAGAATGGAATTGTGTGAACTCAGAATGGAGGTGTGTGAAGTCACAGAATGGAGGTTTGTGAAGTCATAGAATGGAGGTGTGTGAAGTCAAAATGGAGGTGTGTGAACTCATAAAATGGAGATGTGTGAAGTCATGGAATGGAGGTATGTGAAGTCGAAAAAGTAGGTGGGTGAAGTCAAACAATGGTGCTGTGTGAAGTCATCGAATGGAGGTGTGGGAAGTCATCGAATGGAGGTGTGTGAAATCATGGAATGGAGGTGTGTGAAGTCACAGAATGGAGGTGTGTGAAGTCACAGAATGGAGATGTGTGAAGTCACAGAATGGAGGTGTGTGAAGTCATAGAATGGAGGTGTGTGAAGTCACAGAATGGAGGTGTGTGAACTCACAATGCAGGTGTGTGAAGTCAAACAATAAAGGTGTGTGAAGTCAATCAATAAAGGTTTGTGAAGTCACAGAATGGAGGTCTGTGAAGTCATAGAAGGGAGGTGTGTTTAGTCACAGAATGGAGATGTGTGAAGTCAGAGAATGGAGGTGTGTGAACTCAGAATGGAGGTGTGTGAAGTCACAGAACGGAGATTTGTGAAGTCATGGAATGGAAGTACGTGAAGTCATAGAATGGATGTTTGTGAAGTAAGAATGAAGGTGCGTGAAGTCATAGAATTGAGGTGTGTGAAGTCAAAATGGAGGTGTGTGAATTCATAGAATGGAGGTGTGTGAACTCATAGAATGGAGGTGTGTGAAGTCATGGAATGGAGGAGTGTGAAGTCAAAGAATGGAGGTGTGTGAAGTCAAACAATAAAGGTGTGTGAAGTCACAGAATGGAGGTGTGTGAATTCACAGAATGGAGGTGTGTGAAGTCAAAAAGTTGGTGTGTAGAGTCAAAAATGTAGGTGTGTGAACTCATAGAATGGAGGTGTGTGAACTCATAGAATGGAGGTGTGTGAAGTCAAAGAATGGAGATGTGTGAAGTCATAGAATAGAGGTGTGTGAAGTTATAGAGTGGATCTTTCTGAAGTAGAATGAAGGTGTGTGAACTCATAGATTGGAGGTGTGAAGTCCAAATGGAGGTGTGTGAACTGAGGTGTGAAGTCAAAATGGAGGTGTGTGAACTCATAAAATGGAAATGTGTGAAGTCATGGAATGGAGATGCGTGAAGTCCAAAAATGGATGTGTGTGAAGTCAAACAATGGTGGTGTGTGAAGTCAGAGAATGGAGGTGTGTGAAGTCAAAGAATGGAAGTGTGTGAAGTCAAAATGGAGGTGTGTGAAGTCACAGAATGGAGGTGTGTGAAGTCACAGAATGGAGGTGTATGAAGTCACAGAATGTAGGTGTGTGAAGTCACAGAATGGAGGTGTGTGAAGTCACAGAATGGAGGTGTGTGAAGTCACAGAATGAAGGTGTGTAAACTCACAATGGAGGTGTGTGAAGTCACAGAATGGAGGTGTGTGAAGTCAAACAATAAAGGTGTGTGAAGTCACAGAATGGAGGTCTGTGAAGTCATAGAATGGAGGTGTGTTAAGTCACAGAATGGAGGTGTGTGAACTCAGAGAATGGAGGTGTGTGAACTCAGAATGGAGTTGTGTGAAGTCACAGAACGGAGATTTGTGAAGTCATAGAATGGAGGTGCGTGAAGTCAAACAATAAAGGTGTGTGAAGTCACAGAATGCAGGTGTGTGAAATCACAGAATGGAGGTTTGTGAAGTCAAAAATTTGGTGTGTAGAGTCACAAATGGAGGTGTGTGAACTCATGGAATGGAGGTGTGTGAAGTGAAAGAATAAAGGTGTGTGAAGTGATCGAATGGAGGTGTGGGAAGTCATGGAATGGAGGTGTGTGAAGTCACAGAATGGAGGTGTGTGAAGTCACAGAATGGAGATGTGTGAAGTCACAGAATGGAGGTCTGTGAAGTCACAGAATGGAGGTGTGTGAAGTCACAGAATGGAGGTGTGTGAACTCACAATGGAGGTGTGTGAAGTCAAACAATAAAGGTGTGTGAAGTCAAACAATAAAGGTTTGTGAAGTCACAGAATGGAGGTCTGTGAAGTCATAGAAGGGAGGTGTGTGTAGTCAAAGAATGGAGGTGTGTGAAGTCAGAGAATGGAGGTGTGTGAAGTCACAGAACGGAGATTTGTGAAGTCATAGAATGGAAGTACGTGAAGTCATAGAATGGATGTTTCTGAAGTAAGAATGAAGGTGCGTGAAGTCATAGAATGGAGGTGTGTGAAGTCAAAATGGAGGTGTGTGAAATCATAGAATGGAGGTGTGTGAACTCATAGAATGGAGGTGTGTGAAGTCATGGAATGGAGGTGTGTGAAGTCAAAGAATGGAGGTGTGTGAAGTCAAACAATAAAGGTGTGTGAAGTCACAGAATGGAGGTGTGTGAAATCACAGAATGGAGGTGTGTGAAGGCAAAAAGTTGGTGTGTAGAGTCACAAATGGAGGTGTGGACTCATAGAATGGAGGTGTGTGAAGTCAAAGAATGGAGGTGTGTGAAGTCGTAGAATAGAGGTGTGTGAAGTCATAGAATGGATGTTTGTGAAGTAAGAATGAAGGTGTGTTAAGTCCTAGAATGGAGATGTGTGAAGGCAGAGAATGGAGGTGTGTGAAGTCATACAATGGAGCTGTGTGAAGTCAGAATGGAGGTGTGTGAAGTCATAGAATGAAGGTGTGTGAACTCAAAATGGAGGTGTGTGAAGTCAAAGAATGGAGGTATGTGAAGTCAAAGAATGGAAGTGTGTGAAGTCGTAGAATGGAGGTGTGTGAAGTCATAGAATGGAGGTGTGTGAAGTCATAGAATGGAGGGGTGTGAAGTCACAGAATTGATGTTTGTGAAGTCAGAATGGAAGTGTGTGAAGTCAGAATGGAGGTTTGTGAAGTCATAGAATGGAGGTGTTTGAAGTCGTAGAATGGATGTGTGTGAAGTTACAGAACTGATGTTTGTGAAGTCAGAATGGAGGTGTGTGAACTCACAATGGAGGTGTGTGAAGTCAAAGAATGGAGGTGTGTGAACTCAAAATGGAGGTGTGTGAAGTGAAAGAATGTAGGTGTGCGAAGTCAAAGAATGGAGGTGTGTGAAGTCATAGAATGGAGGTGTATGAAGTCATAGAATGGAGGTGTGTGAAGACATAGAGTGAAAGTGTGTGAAGTCACAGAATGAAGGTGTGTTAAGTCACAGAACGGGGGTGTGTGAACTCAGAATGGAGGTGTGTGAAGTCCCAGAATGGAGGTGTGGGAAGTCATAGAATGGAGTTGTGTGAAGTCACAGAATGGAGATGTGTGAATTCATAGAATCGAGGTGTGTGAAGTCATAGAATGGAGGTGTGTGAAGTCACAGAACGGAGGTGTGTGAAGTCACAGAATGGAGGTGTGTGAAGTCACAGAATGGAGGTGTGTGAACTCACAATGGAGGTGTGTGAAGTCAAAGAATGGAGGTGTGTGAAGTCATAGAATGGAAGTGTGTGAAGTCATAGAATGAAGGTGTGTGAAGCCAGAATTGAGGTGTGTGAAGACACAGAACTGAGGTGTGTGAACTCAGAATGAAGGTGTGTGAAATCAACGAATGGAGGTTTGTGAAGTCATAGAATGGAGGTGTATGAAGTCATAGAATGGATGTTTCTGAAGTAGAATGGAGGTGTGTGAAGTCATAGAATGGAGGTGTGAAGGCAAAATGGAGGTGTGCGAACTCATACAAACGAGATGAGTGAAGTCATGGAAAGGAGGTGTGTGAAGTCCAAAAATGGAGGTGTGTGAAGTCAAACAATGGTGGTGTGTGAAGTCACAGAATGGAGGTGTGTGAAGTCAAAGAATGGAAGTGTGAAGTCAAAATGGAGGTGTGTGAAGTCACAGAATGGAGGTGTGTGAAGTCACAGAATGGAGGTGTGTGACGTCATCGAAAGGAGGTGTGTGAAGTCATGGAATGGAGGTGTGTGAAGTCACAGAATGGCGGTGTGTGAAGTCAGAATGGAGTTGTGTGAAGTCATAGAATGTAGGTGTGTGAAGTCAGAATGGAGGTCTATGAACTCATAGATTGGAGGTGTGAAGACACAATGGAGGTTTGTGAAGTCATAGAATGGAGGTGTGTGAAGTCAGAGTATGGAGGTGTGTGAAATCATAGAATGGAGCTGTGTGAAGTCAGATTTGAGGAGTGTGAAGTCACAGAATGGAGGTGTGTGAACTCAGAATGGAGGTGTGTGAAGTCACAGAATGGAGGTGTGAAGTCATAGAATGGAGGTGTGTGAAGTCATAGAATGGAGGTGTGTGAAGTCATAATGGAGGTGTGTGAACTCACAGAATTGAGGTGTGTGAAGTCACAGATGGAGGTGTGGGAAGTCATAGAATGGAGGTGTGTGAAGTCATTGAATGGTGGTGTGTGAAGTCATAGAATTGATGTTTGTGAAGTAAGAATGAAGGTGTGTTAAGTCATAGAATGGAGGTGTTTGAAGGCACAGAATGGAGGTGTGTGAAGTCACAGAATGGAGGTGTGTGAACTCACAATGGAGGTGTGTGAAGTCAAAGAATTTAGGTGTGTGAAGTCATAGAATGGAAGTATGTGAAGTCATAGAATGAAGGTGTGTGAAGCCAGAATTGAGGTGTGGGAAGACACAGAAGTGAGGTGTGTGAACTCAGAATGAAGGTGTGTTAAGTCATAGAATGGAGGTGTTTGAAGGCACAGAATGGAGGTGTGTGAAGTCATAGAATGGATCTGTGTGAAGTCAGAATGGAGGTGTGTGAAGTCATAGAATGGAGGTGTGTGAACGAACAATGGAGGTGTGTGAAGTCAAAGAATGGAGGAGTGTGAAGTCATAGAATGGAATTGTGTGAAGTTATAGAATGGAGGTGTGTGAAGCCAGAATTGTGGTGTGTGAAGTCACAGAACTGAGGTGTGTGAACTCAGAATGGAGGTGTGTGAAGTCACAGAATGGAGGTTTGTGAAGTCATAGAATGGAGGTGTGTCAAGTCATAGAATGGATGTTTCTGAAGTAGCATGAAGGTGTGTGAAGTCATAGAATGGAGGTGTGTGAAGTCAAAATGGAGGTGTGTGAACTCATAAAATGGAGATGTGTGAAGTCATGGAATGGAGATGTGTGAAGTCACAGAATGGAGGTGTGTGAAGTCACAGAATGGAGATGTGTGAAGTCACAGAATGGAGGTGTGTGAAGTCACAGAATGGAGGTGTGTGAAGTCATCGAATGGAGGTGTGTGAAGTCATGGAATGGAGGTGTGTGAAGTCACAGAATGGTGGTGTGTGAAGTCACAGAATGGAGATGTGTGAAGTCACAGAATGGAGGTGTGTGAAGTCACAGAATGGAGGTGTGTGAAGTCACAGAATGGAGGTGTGTGAACTCACAATGGAGGTGTGTGAAGTCAAACAATAAAGGTGTGTGAAGTCAATCAATAAAGGTTTGTGAAGTCACAGAATGAGGTCTGTGAAGTCATAGAAGGGAGGTGTGTTTAGTCACAGAATGGAGGTGTGTGAAATCAGAGAATGGAGGTGTGTGAACTCAGAATGGAGGTGTGTGAAGTCACAGAACGGAGATTTGTGAAGTCATAGAATGGATGTTTGTGAAGTAAGAATGAAGGTGCGTGAAGTCATAGAATGGAGATGTGTGAAATCAAAATGGAGGTGTGTGAACTCATAGAATGGAGGTGTGTGAACTCATAGAATGGAAGTGTGCGAAGTCATGGAATGGAGGTGTGTGAAGTCAAAGAATGGAGGTGTGAAGATAAACGATAAAGGTGTGTGAAGTCACAGAATGGAGGTGTGTGAAATCACAGAATGGAGGTGTGTGAAGTGAAAAAGGTGGTGTGTAGAGTCACAAATGGAGGTGTGTGAACTCATAGAATGGAGTTGTATGAAGTCACAGAATTGATGTTTGTGAAGTCAGAATGGAAGTGTGTGAACTCACAATGGAGGTGTGTGAAGTCAAAGAATTGAGGTGTGTGAAGTCAAAGAATGGAAGTGTGTGAAGTCATAGAATGGATGTGTGTGAAGTCATAGAATGGAGGTGTGTGAAGACATAGAATGGAGGTGTGTGAAGTCACAGAATTGATCTTTGTGAGGTCAGAATGGAGGTGTGTGTAGTCAGAATGGAGGTTTGTGAAGTCAGAGATTGGAGGTGTGTGAAGTGATACAATGGAGGTGTGTGAAGTCATAGAATGGAGGTGTGTGAAGTCACAGAATTGATGTTTGTGCAGTCAATGGAGGTGTGTGAACTCACAATGGAGGTGTGTGAAGTCAAAGAATGGAGGTGTGTGAAGTCACAGAATTGATGTTTGTAAAGTCAGAATGGAGGTGTGTGAAGTCAGAATGGAGGTGTGTGAAGTCATAGAATGGAGGTGTGTGAAGTCACAATGCAGGTGTGTGAACTCACAGAATGGAGGTGTGTGAAGTCAAAGAATGGACGTGTGTGAAGTCATACAATAGAAGTGTGTGAAGTCATAGAATGAAAGTGTGTGAAGCCAGAATTGAGGTGTGTGAAGTCACAGAATT
This sequence comes from Megascapheus bottae, assembly GCA_024803745.1. NCBI lineage: Eukaryota > Metazoa > Chordata > Mammalia > Rodentia > Geomyidae > Megascapheus > Megascapheus bottae. The sequence continues at coordinate 2,778,684 of JANJXV010000052.1, read as the reverse complement.
GAGGTGTGTGAACTCAGAATGAAGGTGTGTGAAGTCACAGAATGGAGGTTTGTGAAGTCATAGAATGGAGGTGTGTGAAGTCATGGAATGGATGTTTCTGAAGTAGAATGGAGGTGTGTGAAGTCATAATGGAGGTGTGTGAAGTCACAGAATTGAGGTGTGTGAAGTCACAGATGGAGGTGTGGGAAGTCATAGAATGGAGGTGTGTGAAGTCATAGAATGGAGGTGTTTATAGGCACAGAATGGAGGTGTGTGAAGTCACAGAATGGAGGTGTGTGAACTCACAATGGAGGTGTGTGAAGTCAAAGAATGGAGGTGTGTGAAGTCATAGAATGGAAGTGTGTGAAGTCATAGAAGGAAGGTGTGTGAAGACAGAATTGAGGTGTGTGAAGTCACAGAAGTGAGGTGTGTGAACTCAGAATGAAGGTGTGTTAAGTCATAGAATGGAGGTGTTTGAAGGCACAGAATGGAGGTGTGTGAATTCATAGAATGGAGCTGTCTGAAGTCAGAATGGAGGTGTGTGAAGTCATAGAATGGAGGTGTGTGAACTCACAATGGAGGTGTGTGAAGTCAAAGAGTGGAGGTGTGTGAAGTCATAGAATGGAAGTGTGTGAAGTCATAGAATGAAGGTGTGTGAAGCCAGAATTGAGGTGTGTGAAGTCACAGAAGTGAGGTGTGTGAACTCAGAATGAAGGTGTGTTAAGTCATAGAATGGAGGTGTTTGAAGGCACAAAATGGAGGTGTGTGAAGTCATATAATGGAGGTGTGTGAAGTCACAGAATGGAGGTGTTTGAACTCAGAATGGAGGTGTGTGAAGTCACAGAATTGGGATGTGTGAAATCATAGAATGGAGATGTGTTAAGTCACAGAATGGAGGTGTGTGAAGTCAAACAATAAAGGTGTGTGAAGTCATAGAATGGAGGTGTGTGAATTCACAATGGAGGTGTGTGAAGATATAGAATGGAGGTGTGTGAAGTCACAGAATGGAGGTGTGTGAAGTCATAGAATGGAAGTGTGTGAAGTCATAGAATGGACGTTTGTGAAGTAAGAATGAAGGTGCGTGAGGTCATAGAATGGAAGTGTGTGAAGTCACAGAATGGAGGTGTGTGAAGTCACAGAATGGAGGTGTGATAAGTTACAGAATGGAGGTGTGTGAAGTCAGAGAATGGAGGTGTGTGAACTCAGAATGGAGGTGTGTGAAGTCACAGAACGGAGATTTGTGAAGTCATAGAATTGAGGTGCGTAAAGTCATAGAATGGATGTTTCTGAAGTAAGAATGAAGGTGTGTGAAGTCATAGAATGGAGGTGTGTGAAGTCAGATTGGAGGAGTGTGAAGTCACAGAATGGAGGTGTGTGAACTCAGAATGGAGGTGTGTGAAGTTATAGAATGGAGGTGTGTGAAGTCATAGAATGAAGGTGTGTGAAGTCATAATGGAGGTGTGTGAAGTCACAGAATTGAGGTGTGTGTAGTCACAGATGGAGGTGGGGGAAGTCATAGAATGGAGGTGCGTGTAGTCATAGAATGGAGGTGTGTGAAGTCATAGAATTGATGTTTATGAAGTAAGAATGAAGGTGTGTTAAGTCATAGAATGGAGGTGTCTGAAGGCACAGAATGGAGGTGTGTGAAGTCACAGAATGGAGGTGTGTGAACTCACAATGGAGGTGTGTGAAGTCAAAGAATGGAGGTGTGTGAAGTCATAGAATGGAAGTGTGTGAAGTCATAGAAGGAAGGTGTGTGAAGCCAGAATTGAGGTGTGTGAAGTCACAGAAGTGAGGTGTGTGAACTCAGAATGAAGGTGTGTTAAGTCATAGAATGGAGGTGTTTGAAGGCACAGAATGGAGGTGTGTGAATTCATAGAATGGAGCTGTGTGAAGTCAGAATGGAGGTGTGTGAAGTCATAGAATGGAGGTGTGTGAACTCACAATGGAGGTGTGTGAAGTCAAAGAATGGAGGTGTGTGAAGTCATAGAATGGAAGTGTGTGAAGTCATAGAATGAAGGTGTGTGAAGCCAGAATTGAGGTGTGTGAAGTCACAGAAGTGAGGTGTGTGAACTCAGAATGAAGGTGTGTTAAGTCATAGAATGGAGGTGTTTGAAGGCACAAAATGGAGGTGTGTGAAGTCATATAATGGAGGTGTGTGAAGTCACAGAATGGAGTTGTTTGAACTCAGAATGGAGGTGTGTGAAGTCACAGAATTGGGATGTGTGAAATCATAGAATGGAGATGTGTTAAGTCACAGAATGGAGGTGTGTGAAATCGTAGAATGGAGGTGTGTGAAGTCAGAGAATCAAGGTGTGTAAAGTCACAGAATGGAGGTGTGTGAAGTCACAAAATGGAGGTGTGTGAACTCACAATGGAGGTGAGTGAAGTCACAGAATGGAGGTGTGTGAAGTCATAGAATGGAAGTGTGTGAAGTCATGAATATAGGTGTGTGATGTCAGAATGGAGGTGTGTGAAGTCACAGAATGGAGGTGTGACGTCATAGAGTAGAGGTGGGTGAAGTCATAGAAAGGAGGTGTGGGAAGTCATAGAATGGAGGTGTGTGAAGTCACAGAATGGAGGTGTGTGAAGTCATAGAATTGAGGTGTGTGAACTCATAGAATGGAGGTGTGTGAACTCAGAATGGAGGTGTGTGAAGTCACAAAATGGAGGTGTGTGAAGTCCTAGAATATAAGTGTGTGAAGTCATAGAATGGAGTTGTGTGAAGTAAGAATGGAGTTGTGTGAGGTCATAGAATGGATGTTTCTGAAGTAAGAATGAAGGTGTGTGAAGTCATAGAATGGAGGTGTGTGAGATCATAGAATGGAGGTGTGTGAAGTCACAAAATGGAGGTATCTGAAGTCAGAATGGAGGTGTGAAGTCACAGAATAGAGGTGGTTGAAGTCATAGAAAGGAGGTGTGGGAAGTCATAGAATGGAGCAGTGTGAAGTCATAGAGTGGAGGTGAGTGAAGTCACAGATTCGAGGCCTGTGAAGTCATAGAATGGAGGTGTGTGAAGTCAGAATGGAGGTGTCTGAAGTCATAAAATGGAGGTTTGTGAACTCGTAGAATGGAGGTGTGTGACGTCACAATGGAAGTGTGTGAAGTTACAGAATGGAGGTGTGTGAAGTCATATATTGGTGTGTGAAGTCAGAATGGAGGTATGTGAAGTCAAAGAATGGAGGTGTGTGAAGTCAAACAATAAAGGTGTGTGAAGTCATAGATGGTGGTGTGTGAAGTCATAGTATGGAGGTGTGTGAAATCATAGCATGGAGTTTTGTGAATTCACAGAATGGAGGAGTGTGAAGTCAGAATGGCGGAGTGTGAAGTCTTAGAATGGAGGTCTGTGAGGTTAGAATGGAGGTGTGTGAACTCATAGAATGGAGGTGTGTGAATTCACAATGGAGGTGTGTGAAGATATAGAATGGAGGTGTGTGAAGTCACAGAATGGAGGTGTGTGAAGTCATAGAATGGAAGTGTGTGAAGTCATAGAATGGACGTTTGTGAAGTAAGAATGAAGGTGCGTGAGGTCATAGAATGGAAGTGTGTGAAGTCACAGAATGGAGGTGTGTGAAGTCACAGAATGGAAGTGTGTTAAGTCACAGAATGGAGGTGTGTGAAGTCAGGGAATGGAGGTGTGTGAACTCAGAATGGAGGTGTGTGAAGTCACAGAACGGAGATTTGTGAAGTCATAGAATGGAGGTGCGTAAAGTCATAGAATGGATGTTTCTGAAGTAAGAATGAAGGTGTGTGAAGTCATAGAATGGAGGTGTGTGAAGTCAAAATGGAGGTGTGTGAACTCATAGAATGGAGGTGTGTGAACTCATAGAATGGAGGTGTGTGAAGTCATGGAATGGAGGTGTGTGAAGTCAATGAATGGAGGTGTGTGAAGTCAAACAATAAAGGTGTGTGAAGTCACAGAATGGAGGTTTGTGAAATCAAAGAATGGAGGTTTGTGAACTCATAGAATGGAGGTGTGTGAAGTCTAAGAATGGAGGTGTGTGAAGTCATCGAATGGAGGTGTGCGAAGTCATGGAATGGAGGTGTGTGAAGTCACAGAATGGAGGTGTATGAAGTCAGAATGGAGTTGTGTGAAGTCATAGAATGGAGGTGTGTGAAGTCACAAAATGGAGATGTGTGAAGTCATAGAATGGAGCTGTGTGAAGTCAGATTGGAGGTGTGTGAAGTCACAGAATGGAGGTGTGTGAACTCAGAATGGAGTTGTGTGAAGTCACAGAACGGAGGTGTGTGAAGTCATAGAATGGAGGTGTGTGAAATCAGAATGGAGTTGAATGAAGTCCTAGAAAGGAGGTGTGTGATGTCAGAATGGAGGTGTGTGAAGTCATATAATGGAGGTGTGTGAAGTCAAATGGAGGTGTGTGAACTCATAGACTGGAGGTGTGTGAAGTCACAATGGAGGTGTGTGAAGTCATAGAATGGAGGTGTATGAAGTCATAGAATGGAGCGGTGTGAAGTCAGATTGGAGGTGTGTGAACTCACAGAATGGAGGTGTGTGAACTCAGAATGGAGGTGTGTGAAGTCACAGAATGGAGGTGTGTGAAGTCATAGAATGGAGGTGTGTGAAGTCATAGAATGGAGGTGTGTGAAGTCATAATGTAGGTGTGTGAAGTCACAGAATTCAGGTGTCTGAAGTCACAGAATGGAGGTGTGTCAAGTAATAGATTGGAGGTGTGTCAAGTCATAGATTGGAGGTGTGTGAAGTCATAGAATGGAGGTGCGTGAAGTCATAGAATGGAGGTGTGTGAACTCACAATGGAGTTGTGTGAAGTCAAAGAATGGTGGTGTGTGAAGTCAAAGAATGGAAGTGTGTGAAGTCATAGAATGGAGGTGTGTGAAGTCATAGAATGGAGGTGTGTGAACTCATAGAATGGAGGTGTGTGAAGTCACAGAATTCATGTTTGTGAGGTCAGAATGGAGGTGTGTGAAGTCAGAATGGAGGTGTGTGAAGTCAAAGAATGGAGGTGTGTGAAGTCACAGAATTGATGTTTGTGAAGTCAGAATGGAGGTGTGTGAAGTCAGAATGAAGGTGTGTGAAGTCATAGAATGGAGGTGTGTGAAGTCACAATGCAGGTGTGTGAACTCATAGAATGGAGATGCGTGAAGTCACAGAATGGAGGTGTGTGAAGTCATAGAATGGAGGTGTGTGAAGTCATCGAATGGAGGTGTGTGAAGTCATAGAATGGAGGTGTGTGAAGTCATAGAATGGACGTTTGTGAACTCATAGAATGGAGGTCTGTAAAGTCATAGAATGGATGTTTTTGAAGTAAGAATGTAGGGGTGTGAAGTCATAGAATGGAGGTGTGTGCAATCAAAATGGTGGTATTTGAACTCATAGAATGGATGTGTGTGAACTGATAGAGTGGAGGTGTGTGAAGTCATGGAATGGAGGTGTGTGAAGTCAAAGAATGGAGGTGTGTGACGTCAAACAATGGAGGTGTGCGAAGTCACAGAATGGAGGTGTGTGAAGTCAAAGAATGGAAGTGTGTGAAGTCAAAATGGAGGTGTGTGAAGTCACAGAATGGAGGTGTGTGAAGTCACAGAATGGAGGTTTGTGAAGTCAAAATGGTGGTGTGTAAAGTCACAAATGGAGGTGTGTGAAGTCACAGAATGTAGGTGTGTGAATTCAAAATGGAGGTGTGTGAAGTGAAAGAATGGAGGTGTGTGAAGTCATAGAATGAAGGTTTGTGAAGTCACAGAATGATGGTGTGTTAAGTCACAGAACGGAGGTGTGTGAACTCAGAATGGAGGTGTGTGAAGTCCCAGAATGGAGGTGTGGGAAGTCATAGAATGGAGGTGTGTGAAGTCACAGAATGGAGGTGTGTGAAGTCATAGAATGGAGGTGTGTGAAGTCACAGAATGGAGGTGTGTGAACTCACAATGGAGGTGTGTGAAGTCAAAGAATGGAGGTGTGGGAAGTCATAGAATGGAAGTGTGTGAAGTCATAGAATGAAGGTGTGTGAAGCCAGAATTGAGGTGAGTGAAGACACAGAATTGAGGTGTGTGAACTCAGAATGAAGGTGTGTGAAGTCAAAGAATGGAGGTTTGTGAAGTCATAGAATGGAGGTGTATGAAGTCATAGAATGGATGTTTCTGAAGTAGAATGGAGGTGTGTGAAGTCATAGATTGGAGGTGTGTGAAGTCAAAATGGAGGTGTGCGAACTCATAAAATGGAGATGAGTGAAGTCATGGAAAGGAGGTGTGTGAAGTCCAAAAATGGAGGTGTGTGAAGTCAAACAATGGTGGTGTGTGAAGTCACAGAACGAAGGTGTGTGAAGTCAAAGAATGGAAGTGTGTGAGGTCAAAATGGAGGTGTGTGAGGTCACAGAATGGAGGTGTGTGAAGTCACAGAATGGAGGTGTGTGAAGTCAAAATGGAGGTGTGTGAACTCATAGAATGGAGGTGTGTGAACTCATAGAATGGAAGTGTGTGAAGTCATGGAATGGAGGTGTGTGAAGTCAAAGAATGGAGGTGTGAAGTCAAACAATAAAGGTGTGTGAAGTCACAGAATGGAGGTGTGTGAAATCACAGAATGGAGGTGTGTGAAGTCAAAAAGGTGGTGTGTAGAGTGACAAATGGAGGTGTGTGAACTCATAGAATGGAGGTGTGTGAAGTCACAGAATTGATGTTTGTGAAGTCAGAATGGAGGTGTGTGAACTCACAATGGAGGTGTGTGAAGTCCAAGAATGGAGGTGTGTGAAGTCAAAGAATGGAAGTGTGTGAAGTCATAGAATGGTGGTGTGTGAAGTCATAGAATGGAGGTGGGTGAAGACATACAATGGAGGTGTGTGAAGTCACAGAATTGATGTTTGTGAGGTCAGAATGGAGGTGTGTGAAGTCAGAATGGAGGTTTGTGAAGTCAGAGAATGGTGGTGTGTGAAGTCATACAATGGAGGTGTGAAGTCATAGAATGCAGGTGTGTGAAGTCACAGAATTGATGTTTGTGAAGTCAGAATGGAGGTGTGTGAACGCACAATGGAGGTGTGTGAAGTCAGAATGGAGGTGTGTGAAGTCATAGAATGGAGGTGTGTGAAGTCACAATGCAGGTGTGTGAACTCATAGAATGGAGGTGTGTGAAGTCACAGAATGGGGGTGTGTGAAGTCATAGAATGGAGGTGTGTGAAGTCATAGAATGGAGGTGTGTGAAGTCATGGAATGGAGGTGTGTGAAGTCATAGAATGGAGGTGTGTGAAGTCATAGAATCGACGTTCGTGAACTCATAGAATGGATGTTTTTGAAGTAAGAATGTAGGGGTGTGAAGTCATAGAATGGAGGTGTGTGCAATCAAAATGGTGGTATGTGAACTCATAGAACAGATGTGTGTCAACTCATAGAGTGGAGGTGTGTGAAGTCATGGAAAAGAGGTGTGTGAAATCAAAGAATGGAGGTGTGTGAAGTCAAACAATGGAGGTATGCGAAGTCACAGAATGGAGGTGTGTGAAGTCACAGAATGGAAGTGTGTGAAGTCAAAATGGAGGTGTGTGAAGTCACAGAATGGAGGTTTGTGATGTCAGAATGGAGGTTTGTGAAGTCAAAATGGTGGTGTATAAAGTCACAAATGGAGGTGTGTGAAGTCACAGAATGTAGGTTTGTGAACTCAAAATGAAGGTGTGTGAAGTGAAAGAATGAAGGTGTGTCAAGTCACAGAATGAAGGTGTGTTAAGTCACAGAACGGAGGTGTGTGAACTCAGAATGGAGGTGTGTGAAGTCCCAGAATGGAGGTGTGGGAAGTCATAGAATGGAGTTGTGTGAAGTCACAGAATGTAGATGTGTGAATTCATAGAATCGAGGTGTGTGAAGTCATCGAATGGAGGTGTGTGAAGTCATAGAATGGAGGTGTGTGAAGTCATAGAATGGACGTTTGTGAACTCATAGAATGGAGGTCTGTAAAGTCATAGAATGGATGTTTTTGAAGTAAGAATGTAGGGGTGTGAAGTCATAGAATGGAGGTGTGTGCAATCAAAATGGTGGTATGTGAACTCATAGAATGGATGTGTGTGAACTGATAGAGTGGAGGTGTGTGAAGTCATGGAATAGAGGTGTGTGAAGTCAAAGAATGGAGGTGTGTGAAGTCAAACAATGGAGGTGTGCGAAGTCACAGAATGGAGGTGTGTGAAGTCAAAGAATGGAAGTGTGTGAAGTCAAAATGGAGGTGTGTAAAGTCACAGAATGGAGGTGTGTGAAGTCACAGAATGGAGGTTTGTGAAGTCAAAATGGTGGTGTGTAAAGTCACAAATGGAGGTGTGTGAAGTCACAGAATGTAGGTGTGTGAATTCAAAATGGAGGTGTGTGAAGTGAAAGAATGGAGGTGTGTGAAGTCATAGAATGAAGGTGTGTGAAGTCACAGAATGATGGTGTGTTAAGTCACAGAACGGAGGTGTGTGAACTCAGAATGGAGGTGTGTGAAGTCCCAGAATGGAGGTGTGGGAAGTCATAGAATGGAGTTGTGTGAAGTCACAGAATGGAGATGTGTGAATTCATAGAATCGAGGTGTGTGAAGTCATAGAATGGAGGTGTGTGAAGTCACAGAATGGAGGTGTGTGAAGTCACAGAATGGAGGTGTGTGAAGTCACAGAATGGAGGTGTGTGAACTCACAATGGAGGTGTGTGAAGTCAAAGAATGGAGGTGTGGGAAGTCATAGAAAGGAAGTGTGCGAAGTCATAGAATGAAGGTGTGTGAAGCCAGAATTGAGGTGAGTGAAGACACAGAATTGAGGTGTGTGAACTCAGAATGAAGGTGTGTGAAGTCAAAGAATGGAGGTTTGTGAAGTCATAGAATGGAGGTGTATGAAGTCATAGAATGGATGTTTCTGAAGTAGAATGGAGGTGTGTGAAGTCATAGATTGGAGGTGTGTGAAGTCAAAATGGAGGTGTGCGAACTCATAAAATGGAGATGAGTGAAGTCATGGAAAGGAGGTGTGTGAAGTCCAAAAATGGAGGTGTGTGAAGTCAAACAATGGTGGTGTGTGAAGTCACAGAACGAAGGTGTGTGAAGTTAAAGAATGGAAGTGTGTGAGGTCAAAATGGAGGTGTGTGAGGTCACAGAATGGAGGTGTGTGAAGTCACAGAATGGAGGTGTGTGAAGTCAAAATGGAGGTGTGTGAACTCATAGAATGGAGGTGTGTGAACTCATAGAATGGAAGTGTGTGAAGTCATGGAATGGAGGTGTGTGAAGTCAAAGAATGGAGGTGTGAAGTCAAACAATAAAGGTGTGTGAAGTCACAGAATGGAGGTGTGTGAAATCACAGAATGGAGGTGTGTGAAGTCAAAAAGGTGGTGTGTAGAGTGACAAATGGAGGTGTGTGAACTCATAGAATGGAGGTGTGTGAAGTCACAGAATTGATGTTTGTGAAGTCATAATGGAGGTGTGTGAACTCACAATGGAGGTGTGTGAAGTCCAAGAATGGAGGTGTGTGAAGTCAAAGAATGGAAGTGTGTGAAGTCATAGAATGGTGGTGTGTGAAGTCATAGAATGGAGGTGGGTGAAGACATACAATGGAGGTGTGTGAAGTCACAGAATTGATGTTTGTGAGGTCAGAATGGAGGTGTGTGAAGTCAGAATGGAGGTTTGTGAAGTCAGAGAATGGTGGTGTGTGAAGTCATACAATGGAGGTGTGAAGTCATAGAATGCAGGTGTGTGAAGTCACAGAATTGATGTTTGTGAAGTCAGAATGTAGGTGTGTGAACGCACAATGGAGGTGTGTGAAGTCAGAATGGAGGTGTGTGAAGTCATAGAATGGAGGTGTGTGAAGTCACAATGCAGGTGTGTGAACTCATAGAATGGAGGTGTGTGAAGTCACAGAATGGGGGTGTGTGAAGTCATAGAATGGAGGTGTGTGAAGTCATAGAATGGAGGTGTGTGAAGTCATGGAATGGAGGTGTGTGAAGTCATAGAATGGAGGTGTGTGAAGTCATAGAATCGACGTTCGTGAACTCATAGAATGGATGTTTTTGAAGTAAGAATGTAGGGGTGTGAAGTCATAGAATGGAGGTGTGTGCAATCAAAATGGTGGTATGTGAACTCATAGAACAGATGTGTGTCAACTCATAGAGTGGAGGTGTGTGAAGTCATGGAAAAGAGGTGTGTGAAATCAAAGAATGGAGGTGTGTGAAGTCAAACAATGGAGGTATGCGAAGTCACAGAATGGAGGTGTGTGAAGTCACAGAATGGAAGTGTGTGAAGTCAAAATGGAGGTGTGTGAAGTCACAGAATGGAGGTTTGTGAAGTCACAGAATGGAGGTTTGTGAAGTCAAAATGGTGGTGTATAAAGTCACAAATGGAGGTGTGTGAAGTCACAGAATGTAGGTTTGTGAACTCAAAATGAAGGTGTGTGAAGTGAAAGAATGAAGGTGTGTCAAGTCACAGAATGAAGGTGTGTTAAGTCACAGAACGGAGGTGTGTGAACTCAGAATGGAGGTGTGTGAAGTCCCAGAATGGAGGTGTGGGAAGTCATAGAATGGAGTTGTGTGAAGTCACAGAATGGAGATGTGTGAATTCATAGAATCGAGGTGTGTGAAGTCATCGAATGGAGGTGTGTGAAGTCATAGAATGGAGGTGTGTGAAGTCATAGAATGGACGTTTGTGAACTCATAGAATGGAGGTCTGTAAAGTCATAGAATGGATGTTTTTGAAGTAAGAATGTAGGGGTGTGAAGTCATAGAATGGAGGTGTGTGCAATCAAAATGGTGGTATGTGAACTCATAGAATGGATGTGTGTGAACTGATAGAGTGGAGGTGTGTGAAGTCATGGAATAGAGGTGTGTGAAGTCAAAGAATGGAGGTGTGTGAAGTCAAACAATGGAGGTGTGCGAAGTCACAGAATGGAGGTGTGTGAAGTCAAAGAATGGAAGTGTGTGAAGTCAAAATGGAGGTGTGTAAAGTCACAGAATGGAGGTGTGTGAAGTCACAGAATGGAGGTTTGTGAAGTCAAAATGGTGGTGTGTAAAGTCACAAATGGAGGTGTGTGAAGTCACAGAATGTAGGTGTGTGAATTCAAAATGGAGGTGTGTGAAGTGAAAGAATGGAGGTGTGTGAAGTCATAGAATGAAGGTGTGTGAAGTCACAGAATGATGGTGTGTTAAGTCACAGAACGGAGGTGTGTGAACTCAGAATGGAGGTGTGTGAAGTCCCAGAATGGAGGTGTGGGAAGTCATAGAATGGAGTTGTGTGAAGTCACAGAATGGAGATGTGTGAATTCATAGAATCGAGGTGTGTGAAGTCATAGAATGGAGGTGTGTGAAGTCACAGAATGGAGGTGTGTGAAGTCACAGAATTGAGGTGTGTGAAGTCACAGAATGGAGGTGTGTGAACTCACAATGGAGGTGTGTGAAGTCAAAGAATGGAGGTGTGGGAAGTCATAGAAAGGAAGTGTGCGAAGTCATAGAATGAAGGTGTGTGAAGCCAGAATTGAGGTGAGTGAAGACACAGAATTGAGGTGTGTGAACTCAGAATGAAGGTGTGTGAAGTCAAAGAATGGAGGTTTGTGAAGTCATAGAATGGAGGTGTATGAAGTCATAGAATGGATGTTTCTGAAGTAGAATGGAGGTGTGTGAAGTCATAGATTGGAGGTGTGTGAAGTCAAAATGGAGGTGTGCGAACTCATAAAATGGAGATGAGTGAAGTCATGGAAAGGAGGTGTGTGAAGTCCAAAAATGGAGGTGTGTGAAGTCAAACAATGGTGGTGTGTGAAGTCACAGAACGAAGGTGCGTGAAGTCAAAGAATGGAAGTGTGTGAGGTCAAAATGGAGGAGTGTGAAGTCACAGAATGGAGGTGTGTGAAGTCACAGAATGGAGGTGTGTGAAGTCAAAATGGAGGTGTGTGAACTCATAGAATGGAGGTGTGTGAACTCATAGAATGGAAGTGTGTGAAGTCATGGAATGGGGGTGTGTGAAGTCAAAGAATGGAGGTGTGAAGTCAAACAATAAAGGTGTGTGAAGTCACAGAATGGAGGTGTGTGAAATCAGAGAATGGAGGTGTGTGAAGTCAAAAAGGTGGTGTGTAGAGTGACAAATGGAGGTGTGTGAACTCATAGAATGGAGGTGTGTGAAGTCACAGAATTGATGTTTGTGAAGTCAGAATGGAGGTGTGTGAACTCACAATGGAGGTGTGTGAAGTCCAAGAATGGAGGTGTGTGAAGTCAAAGAATGGAAGTGTGTGAAGTCATAGAATGGTGGTGTGTGAAGTCATAGAATGGAGGTGTGTGAAGACATACAATGGAGGTGTGTGAAGTCACAGAATTGATGTTTGTGAGGTCAGAATGGAGGTGTGTGAAGTCAGAATGGAGGTTTGTGAAGTCAGAGAATGGTGGTGTGTGAAGTCATACAATGGAGGTGTGAAGTCATAGAATGGAGGTGTGTGAAGTCACAGAATTGATGTTTGTGAAGTCAGAATGGAGGTGTGTGAACGCACAATGGAGGTGTGTGAAGTCAGAATGGAGGTGTGTGAAGTCATAGAATGGAGGTGTGTGAAGTCACAATGCAGGTGTGTGAACTCATACAATGGAGGTGTGTGAAGTCACAGAATGGGGGTGTGTGAAGTCATAGAATGGAGGTGTGTGAAGTCATAGAATGGAGGTGTGTGAAGTCATGGAATGGAGGTGTGTGAAGTCATGGAATGGACGTTTGTGAACTCATAGAATGGATGTTTTTGAATTAAGAATGTAGGGGTGTGAAGTCATAGAATGGAGGTGTGTGCAATCAAAATGGTGGTATGTGAACTCATAGAACAGATGTGTGCCAACTCATAGAGTGGAGGTGTGTGAAGTCATGGAATGGAGGTGTGTGAAATCAAAGAATGGAGGTGTGTGAAGTTAAACAATGGAGGTATGCGAAGTCACAGAATGGAGGTGTGTGAAGTCACAGAATGGAAGTGTGTGAAGTCAAAATGGAGGTGTGTGAAGTCACAGAATGGAGGTTTGTGAAGTCACAGAATGGAGGTTTGTGAAGTCAAAATGGTGGTGTATAAAGTCACAAATGGAGGTGTGTGAAGTCACAGAATGTAGGTGTGTGAACTCAAAATGAAGGTGTGTGAAGTGAAAGAATGAAGGTGTGTCAAGTCACAGAATGAAGGTGTGTTAAGTCACAGAACGGAGGTGTGTGAACTCAGAATGGAGGTGTGTGAAGTCCCAGAATGGAGGTGTGGGAAGTCATAGAATGGAGTTGTGTGAAGTCACAGAATGTAGATGTGTGAATTCATAGAATCGAGGTGTGTGAAGTCATAGAATGGAGGTGTGTGAAGTCACAGAACGGAGGTGTGTGAAGTCACAGAATGGAGGTGCGTGAAGTCACAGAATGGAGGTGTGTGAACTCACAATGGAGGTGTGTGAAGTCAAAGAATGGAGGTGTGTGAAGTCATAGAATGGAAGTGTGTGAAGTCATAGAATGAAGGTGTGTGAAGCCAGAATTGAGGTGTGTGAAGACACAGAATTGAGGTGTGTGAACTCAGAATGTAGCTGTGTGAAGTCAAAGAATGGAGGTTTGTGAAGTCATAGAATGGAGGTGTGTGAAGTCATAGAATGGATGTTTCTGAAGTAGAATGGAGGTGTGTGAAGTCATAGAATGGAGGTGTGTGAAGGCAAAATGGAGGTGTGCGAACTCATACAAAGGAGATGAGTGAAGTCATGGAAAGGAGGTGTTTGAAGTCCAAAAATGGAGGTGTGTGAAGTCAAACAATGGTGGTGTGTGAAGTCACAGAACGGAGGTGTGTGAAGTCAAAGAATGGAAGTGTGTGAAGTCAAAATTGAGGTGTGTGAAGTCACAGAATGGCGGTGTGTGAAGTCAGAATGGAGTTGTGTGAAGTCATAGAATGTAGGTGTGTGAAGTCAGAATGGAGGTGTGTGAACTCATAGAATGGAGGTGGGAAGTCAGATTTGAGGAGTGTGAAGTCACAGAATGGAGGTGTGTGAACTCAGAATGGAGGTGTGTGAAGTCACAGAATGGAGGTGTGAAGTTATAGAATGGAGGTGTGTGAAGACATAGAATGGAGGTGTGTGCAATCAAAATGGTGGTATGTGAACTCATAGAATGGATGTGTGTGAACTGATAGAGTGGAGGTGTGTGAAGTCATGGAATAGAGGTGTGTGAAGTCAAAGAATGGAGGTGTGTGAAGTCAAACAATGGAGGTGTGCGAAGTCACAGAATGGAGGTGTGTGAAGTCAAAGAATGGAAGTGTGTGAAGTCAAAATGGAGGTGTGTAAAGTCACAGAATGGAGGTGTGTGAAGTCACAGAATGGAGGTTTGTGAAGTCAAAATGGTGGTGTGTAAAGTCACAAATGGAGGTGTGTGAAGTCACAGAATGTAGGTGTGTGAATTCAAAATGGAGGTGTGTGAAGTGAAAGAATGGAGGTGTGTGAAGTCATAGAATGAAGGTGTGTGAAGTCACAGAATGATGGTGTGTTAAGTCACAGAACGGAGGTGTGTGAACTCAGAATGGAGGTGTGTGAAGTCCCAGAATGGAGGTGTGGGAAGTCATAGAATGGAGTTGTGTGAAGTCACAGAATGGAGATGTGTGAATTCATAGAATCGAGGTGTGTGAAGTCATAGAATGGAGGTGTGTGAAGTCACAGAATGGAGGTGTGTGAAGTCACAGAATTGAGGTGTGTGAAGTCACAGAATGGAGGTGTGTGAACTCACAATGGAGGTGTGTGAAGTCAAAGAATGGAGGTGTGGGAAGTCATAGAAAGGAAGTGTGCGAAGTCATAGAATGAAGGTGTGTGAAGCCAGAATTGAGGTGAGTGAAGACACAGAATTAAGGTGTGTGAACTCAGAATGAAGGTGTGTGAAGTCAAAGAATGGAGGTTTGTGAAGTCATAGAATGGAGGTGTATGAAGTCATAGAATGGATGTTTCTGAAGTAGAATGGAGGTGTGTGAAGTCATAGATTGGAGGTGTGTGAAGTCAAAATGGAGGTGTGCGAACTCATAAAATGGAGATGAGTGAAGTCATGGAAAGGAGGTGTGTGAAGTCCAAAAATGGAGGTGTGTGAAGTCAAACAATGGTGGTGTGTGAAGTCACAGAACGAAGGTGCGTGAAGTCAAAGAATGGAAGTGTGTGAGGTCAAAATGGAGGAGTGTGAAGTCACAGAATGGAGGTGTGTGAAGTCACAGAATGGAGGTGTGTGAAGTCAAAATGGAGGTGTGTGAACTCATAGAATGGAGGTGTGTGAACTCATAGAATGGAAGTGTGTGAAGTCATGGAATGGGGGTGTGTGAAGTCAAAGAATGGAGGTGTGAAGTCAAACAATAAAGGTGTGTGAAGTCACAGAATGGAGGTGTGTGAAATCACAGAATGGAGGTGTGTGAAGTCAAAAAGGTGGTGTGTAGAGTGACAAATGGAGGTGTGTGAACTCATAGAATGGAGGTGTGTGAAGTCACAGAATTGATGTTTGTGAAGTCAGAATGGAGGTGTGTGAACTCACAATGGAGGTGTGTGAAGTCCAAGAATGGAGGTGTGTGAAGTCAAAGAATGGAAGTGTGTGAAGTCATAGAATGGTGGTGTGTGAAGTCATAGAATGGAGGTGTGTGAAGACATACAATGGAAGTGTGTGAAGTCACAGAATTGATGTTTGTGAGGTCAGAATGGAGGTGTGTGAAGTCAGAATGGAGGTTTGTGAAGTCAGAGAATGGTGGTGTGTGAAGTCATACAATGGAGGTGTGAAGTCATAGAATGGAGGTGTGTGAAGTCACAGAATTGATGTTTGTGAAGTCAGAATGGAGGTGTGTGAACGCACAATGGAGGTGTGTGAAGTCAGAATGGAGGTGTGTGAAGTCATAGAATGGAGGTGTGTGAAGTCACAATGCAGGTGTGTGAACTCATACAATGGAGGTGTGTGAAGTCACAGAATGGGGGTGTGTGAAGTCATAGAATGGAGGTGTGTGAAGTCATAGAATGGAGGTGTGTGAAGTCATGGAATGGAGGTGTGTGAAGTCATGGAATGGACGTTTGTGAACTCATAGAATGGATGTTTTTGAATTAAGAATGTAGGGGTGTGAAGTCATAGAATGGAGGTGTGTGCAATCAAAATGGTGGTATGTGAACTCATAGAACAGATGTGTGCCAACTCATAGAGTGGAGGTGTGTGAAGTCATGGAATGGAGGTGTGTGAAATCAAAGAATGGAGGTGTGTGAAGTTAAACAATGGAGGTATGCGAAGTCACAGAATGGAGGTGTGTGAAGTCACATAATGGAAGTGTGTGAAGTCAAAATGGAGGTGTGTGAAGTCACAGAATGGAGGTTTGTGAAGTCACAGAATGGAGGTTTGTGAAGTCAAAATGGTGGTGTATAAAGTCACAAATGGAGGTGTGTGAAGTCACAGAATGTAGGTGTGTGAACTCAAAATGAAGGTGTGTGAAGTGAAAGAATGAAGGTGTGTCAAGTCACAGAATGAAGGTGTGTTAAGTCACAGAACGGAGGTGTGTGAACTCAGAATGGAGGTGTGTGAAGTCCCAGAATGGAGGTGTGGGAAGTCATAGAATGGAGTTGTGTGAAGTCACAGAATGTAGATGTGTGAATTCATAGAATCGAGGTGTGTGAAGTCATAGAATGGAGGTGTGTGAAGTCACAGAACGGAGGTGTGTGAAGTCACAGAATGGAGGTGCGTGAAGTCACAGAATGGAGGTGTGTGAACTCACAATGGAGGTGTGTGAAGTCAAAGAATGGAGGTGTGTGAAGTCATAGAATGGAAGTGTGTGAAGTCATAGAATGAAGGTGTGTGAAGCCAGAATTGAGGTGTGTGAAGACACAGAATTGAGGTGTGTGAACTCAGAATGTAGCTGTGTGAAGTCAAAGAATGGAGGTTTGTGAAGTCATAGAATGGAGGTGTGTGAAGTCATAGAATGGATGTTTCTGAAGTAGAATGGAGGTGTGTGAAGTCATAGAATGGAGGTGTGTGAAGGCAAAATGGAGGTGTGCGAACTCATACAAAGGAGATGAGTGAAGTCATGGAAAGGAGGTGTTTGAAGTCCAAAAATGGAGGTGTGTGAAGTCAAACAATGGTGGTGTGTGAAGTCACAGAACGGAGGTGTGTGAAGTCAAAGAATGGAAGTGTGTGAAGTCAAAATTGAGGTGTGTGAAGTCACAGAATGGCGGTGTGTGAAGTCAGAATGGAGTTGTGTGAAGTCATAGAATGTAGGTGTGTGAAGTCAGAATGGAGGTGTGTGAACTCATAGAATGGAGGTGGGAAGTCAGATTTGAGGAGTGTGAAGTCACAGAATGGAGGTGTGTGAACTCAGAATGGAGGTGTGTGAAGTCACAGAATGGAGGTGTGAAGTTATAGAATGGAGGTGTGTGAAGACATAGAATGGAGGTGTGTGAAGTCATAATGGAGGTGTGTGAAGTCACAGAATTGAGGTGTGTGAAGTCACAGATGGAGGTGTGTGAAGTCATAGAATGGAGGTGTGTGAAGTCATAGAATGGGGGTGTGTGAAGTCATAGAATTGATGTTTGTGAAGTAAGAATGAAGGTGTGTTAAGTCATAGAATGGAGGTGTTTGAAGGCACAGAATGGAGGTGTGTGAAGTCACAGAATGGAGGTGTGTGAACTCACAATGGAGGTGTGTGAAGTCAAAGAATGGAGGTGTGTGAAGTCATAGAATGGAAGTGTGTGAATTAATAGAATGAAGGTGTATGAAGCCAGAATTGAGGTGTGTGAAGTCACAGAAGTGAGGTGTGTGAACTCAGAATGAAGGTGTGTTAAGTCATAGAATGGATCTGTGTGAAGTCAGAATGGAGGTGTGTGAAGTCATAGAATGGAGGTGTGTGAACGAACAATGGATGTGTTGAAGTCAAAGAATGGAGGAGTGTGAAGTCATAGAATGGAATTGTGTGAAGTTATAGAATGGAGGTGTGTGAAGCCAGAATTGTGGTGTGTGAAGTCACAGAATTGAGGTGTGTGAACTCAGAATGGAGGTGTGTGAAGTCACAGAATGGAGGTTTGTGAAGTCATAGAATGGAGGTGTGTCAAGTCATAGAATGGATGTTTCTGAAGTAGCATGAAGGTGTGTGAAGTCATAGAATGGAGGTGTGTGAAGTCAAAATGGAGGTGTGTGAACTCATAAAATGGAGATGTGTGAAGTCATGGAATGGAGGTATGTGAAGTCCAAAAATTAGCTGGGTGAAGTCAAACAATGGTGCTTTGTGAAGTCCAAGAATGGAGGTGTGTGAAGTCATCGAATGGAGGTGTGTGAAGTCATGGAATGGAGGTGTGTGAAGTCACAGAATGGAGATGTGTGAAGTCACAGATTGGAGATGTGTGAAGTCACAGAATGGAGGTGTGTGAAGTCACAGAATGGAGATGTGTGAAGTCACAGAATGGAGGTGTGTGAACTCACAATGGAGGTGTGTGAAGTCAAACAATAAAGGTGTGTGAAGTCAATCAATAAAGGTTTGTGAAGTCACAGATTGGAGATCTGTGAAGTCATAGAAGGGAAGTGTGTTTAGTCACAGAATGGAGGTGTGTGAAGTCAGAGAATGGAGGTGTGTGAACTCAGAATGGAGGTGTGTGAAGTCACAGAACGGAGATTTGTGAAGTCATGGAATGGAAGTACGTGAAGTCATAGAATGGATGTTTGTGAAGTAAGAATGAAGGTGCGTGAAGTCATAGAATGGAGGTGTGTGAAGTCAAAATGCAGGTGTGTGAATTCATGGAATGGAGGTGTGTGAACTCATAGAATGAAGGTGTGTGAAGTCATGGAATGGAGGAGTGTGAAGTCAAGGAATGGAGGTGTGTGAAGTCAAACAATAAAGGTTTGTGAATTCACAGAATGGAGGTGTGTGAAATCACAGAATGGAGGTGTGTGAAGTCAAAAATGTGGTGTGTAGAGTCACAAATGGAGGTGTGTGAACTCATAGAATGGAGGTGTGTGAAGTCAAAGAATGGAGGTGTGTGAAGTCATAGAATAGAGGTGGGTGAAGTTATAGAATGGTTCTTTCTGAAGTAGAATGAAGCTGTGTGAACTCATAGATTGGAGGTGTGTGAAGTCAAAATGGAGGTGTGTGAACTCATAAAATGGAGATGTGTGAAGTCATGGAATGGAGATGCGTGAAGTCCAAAAATGGAGGTGTGTGAAGTCAAACAATGGTGGTGTGTGAAGTCAGAGAATGGAGGTGTGTGAAGTCAAAGAATGGAAGTGTGTGAAGTCAAGATGGAGGTGTGTGAAGTCACAGAATGGAGGTGTGTGAAGTCACAGAATGGAGGTGTATGAAGTCACAGAATGTAGGTGTGTGAAGCCACAGAATGAGGGTGTGTGAAGTCACAGAATGGAGGTGTGTGAAGTCACAGAATGAAGGTGTGTGAACTCACAATGGAGGTGTGTGAAGTCACAGAATGGAGGTGTGTGAAGTCAAACAATAAAGGTGTGTGAAGTCACAGAATGGAGGTCTGTGAAGTCATAGAATGGAGGTGTGTGAAGTCACAGAATGGAGGTGTGTGAACTCAGAGAATGGAGGTTTGTGAACTCTGAATGGAGTTGTGTGAAGTCACAGAACGGAGATTTGTGAAGTAATAGAATGGAGGTGCGTGAAGTCATAGAATGGATGTTTCTGAAGTAAGAATGAAGGTGTGTGAAGTCAAAACGGAGGTGTGTGAACTCATAGAATGGAGGTGTGTGAACTCATAGAATGGAGGTGTGTGAAGTCAAACAATAAAGTTGTGTGAAGTCACAGAATGGAGGTGTGTGAAATCACAGAATGGAGGTTTGTGAAGTCAAAAATTTGGTGTGTAGAGTCGCAAATGGAGGTGTGCGAACTCATAGAATGGAGGTGTGTGAAGTCAAAGAATAAAGGTGTGTGAAGTGATCGAATGGAGGTGTGGGAAGTCATGGAATGGAGGTGTGTGAAGTCATAGAATGGAGGTGTGTGAAGTCACAGAATGGAGATGTGTGAAGTCACAGAATGGAGGTGTGTGAAGTCACAGAATGGAGGTGTGTGAAGTCACAGAATGGAGGTGTGTGAAGTCACAGAATGGAGGTGTGTGAACTCACAATGGAGGTGTGTGAAGTCAAACAATAAAGGTGTGTGAAGTCAAACAATAAAGGTTTGTGAAGTCACAGAATGGAGGTCTGTGAAGTCATAGAAGGGAGGTGTGTTTAGTCACAGAATGGAGGTGTGTGAAGTCAGAGAATGGAGGTGATTGTACTCAGAATGGAGGTGTGTGAAGTCACAGAACGGAGATTTGTATAGTCATAGAATGGAAGTACGTGAAGTCATAGAATGGATGTTTCTGAAGTAAGAATGAAGGTGCGTGAAGTCATAGAATGGAGGTGTGTGAAGTCAAAATGGAGGTGTGTGAATTCATAGAATGGAGGTGTGTGAACTCATAGAATGGAGGTGTGTGAAGTCATGGAATGGAGGTGTGTGAAGTCAAAGAATGGAGGTGTGTGAAGTCAAACAATAAAGGTGTGTGAAGTCACAGAATGGAGGTGTGTGAAATCACAGAATGGAGGTGTGTGAAGTCAAAAATTTGGTGTTTAGAGTAACAAATGGAGGTGTGGACTCATAGAATGGAGGTGTGTGAAGTCAAAGAATGGAGGTGTGTGAAGTCGTAGAATAGAGGTGTGTGAAGTCATAGAATGGATGTTTGTGAAGTAAGAATGAAGGTGTGTTAAGTCCTAGAATGGAGATGTGTGAAGGCAGAGAATGGAGGTGTGTGAAGTCATACAATGGAGCTGTGTGAAGTCAGAATGGAGGTGTGTGAAGTCACAGAATGAAGGTGTGTGAACTCAAAATGGAGGTGTGTGAAGTCAAAGAATGGAGGTATGTGAAGTCAAAGAATGGAAGTGTGTGAAGTCGTAGAATGGAGGTGTGTGAAGTCATAGAATGGAGGTGTGTGAAGTCATAGAATGGAGGTGTGTGAAGTCACAGAATTGATGTTTGTGAAGTCAGAATGGAGGTGTGTGAAGTCAGAATGGAGGTTTGTGAAGTCATAGAATGGAGGTGTGTGAAGTCGTAGAATGGATGTGTGTGAAGTCACAGAACTGATGTTTGTGAAGTCAGAATGGAGGTGTGTGAACTCACAATGGAGGTGTGTGAAGTCAAAGAATGGAGGTGTGTGAACTCAAAATGGAGGTGTGTGAAGTGAAAGAATGTAGGTGTGCGAAGTCAAAGAATGGAGGTGTGTGAAGTCATAGAATGGAGGTGTATGAAGTCATAGAATGGAGGTGTGTGAAGTCATAGAATGAAGGTGTGTGAAGTCACAGAATGAAGGTGTGTTAAGTCACAGAACGGAGGTGTGTGAACTCAGAATGGAGGTGTGTGAAGTCCCAGAATGGAGGTGTGGGAAGTCATAGAATGGAGTTGTGTGAAGTCACAGAATGGAGATGTGTGAATTCATAGAATCGAGGTGTGTGAAGTCATAGAATGGAGGTGTGTGAAGTCACAGAACGGAGGTGTGTGAAGTCACAGAATGGAGGTGTGTGAAGTCACAGAATGGAGGTGTGTGAACTCACAATGGAGGTGTGTGAAGTCAAAGAATGGAGGTGTGAGAAGTCATAGAATGGAAGTGTGTGAAGTCATAGAATGAAGGTGTGTGAAGCCAGAATTGAGGTGTGTGAAGACTCAGAATTGAGGTGTGTGAACTCAGAATGAAGGTGTGTGAAGTCAAAGAATGGAGGTTTGTGAAGTCATAGAATGGAGGTGTATGAAGTCATAGAATGGATGTTTCTGAAGTAGAATGGAGGTGTGTGAAGTCATAGAATGGAGGTGTGTGAAGGCAAAATGGAGGTGTGCGAACTCATACAAAGGAGATGAGTGAAGTCATGGAAAGGAGGTGTGTGAAGTCCAAAAATGGAGGTGTGTGAAGTCAAACAATTGTGGTGTGTGAAGTCACAGAATGGAGGTGTGTGAAGTCAAAAAATGGAAGTGTGTGAAGTCAAAATGGAGGTGTGTGAAGTCACAGAATGGAGGTGTGTGAAGTCACAGAATGGAGGTGTGTGACGTCATCGAAAGGAGGTGTGTGTAGTCATGGAATGGAGGTGTGTGAAGTCACAGAATGGCGGTGTGTGAAGTCAGAATGGAGTTGTGTGAAGTCATAGAATGTAGGTGAGTGAAGTCAAAATGGAGGTGTGTGAACTCATAGAATGGAGGTGTGAAGTCACAATGGAGTTGTGTGAAGTCATAGAATGGAGGTGTGTGAAGTCAGAGTATGGAGGTGTGTGAAATCATAGAATGGAGCTGTGTGAAGTCAGATTTGAGGAGTGTGAAGTCACAGAATGGAGGTGTGTGAACTCAGAATGGAGGAGTGTGAAGTCACAGAATGGAGGTGTGAAGTCATAGAATGGAGGTGTGTGAAGTCATAGAATGGAGGTGTGTGAAGTCATAATGGAGGTGTGTGAAGTCACAGAATTGAGGTGTGTGAAGTCACAGATGGAGGTGTGGGAAGTCATAGAATGGAGGTGTGTGAAGTCATAAAATGGAGGTGTGTGAAGTCATAGAATTGATGTTTGTGAAGTAAGAATGAAGGTGTGTTAAGTCATAGAATGGAGGTGTTTGAAGGCACAGTATGGAGGTGTGTGAAGTCACAGAATGGAGGTGTGTGAACTCACAATGGAGGTGTGTGAAGTCAAAGAATGGAGGTGTGTGAAGTCATAGAATGGAAGTGTGTGAAGTCATAGAAAGAAGGTGTGTGAAGCCAGAATTGAGGTGTGTGAAGTCACAGAAGTGAGGTGTGTGAACTCAGAATGAAGGTGTGTTAAGTCAAAGAATGGAGGTTTTTGAAGGCACAGAATGGAGGTGTGTGAAGTCATAGAATGGATCTGTGTGAAGTCAGAATGGAGGTGTGTGAAGTCATAGAATGGAGGTGTGTGAAGGAACAATGGAGGTGTGTGAAGTCAAAGAATGGAGGAGTGTGAAGTCATAGAATGGAATTGTGTGAAGTTATAGAATGGAGGTGAGTGAAGCCAGAATTGTGGTGTGTGAAGTCACAGAATTGAGGTGTGTGAACTCAGAATGGAGGTGTGTGAAGTCACAGAATGGAGGTTTGTGAAGTCATAGAATGGAGGTGTGTAAAGTCATAGAATGGATGTTTCTGAAGTAGAATGAAGGTGTGTGAAGTCATAGAATGGAGGTGTGTGAAGTCAAAATGGAGGTGTGTGAACTCATAAAATGGAGATGTGTGAAGTCATGGAATGGAGGTATGTGAAGTCCAAAAAGTAGGTGGGTGAAGTCAAACAATGTTGCTGTGTGAAGTCAAAGAATGGAGGTGTGTGAAGTCATCGAATGGAGGTGTGTGAAGTCATGGAATGGAGGAGTGTGAAGTCACAGAATGGAGGTGTGTGAAGTCACAGAATGGACATGTGTGAAGTCACAGAATGGAGGTGTGTGAAGTCACAGAATGGAGGTGTGTGAAGTCACAGAATGGAGGTGTGTAAACTCACAATGGAGGTGTGTGAAGTCAAACAATAAAGGTGTGTGAAGTCAATCAATAAAGGTGTGTGAAGTCACAGAATGGAGGTCTGTTAAGTCATAGAAGGGAGGTGTGTTTAGTCACAGAATGGAGGTGTGTGAAGTCAGAGAATGGAGGTGTGTGAACTCAGAATGGAGGTGTGTGAAGTCACAGAACGGAGATTTGAGAAGTCATGGAATGGAAGTACGTGAAGTCATAGAATGGATGTTTGTGAAGTAAGAATGAAGGTGCGTGAAGTCATAGAATGGAGGTGTGTGAAGTCAAAATGGAGGTGTGTGAATTCATAGAATGGAGGTGTGTGAACTCATAGAATGGAGGTGTGTGAAGTCATGGAATGGAGGCGTGTGAAGTCAAAGAATGGAGGTGTGTGAAGTCAAACAATAAAGGTGTGTGAAGTCACAGAATGGAGGTGTGTGAATTCACAGAATGGAGGTGTGTGAAGTCAAAAAGTGGTGTGTAGAGTCACAAATGGAGGTGTGTGAACTCATAGAATGGAGGTGTGTGAAGTCAAAGAATGGAGGTGTGTGAAGTCATAGAATAGAGGTGTGTGAAGTTATAGAATGGATCTTGCTGAAGTAGAATGAAGGTGTGTGAACTCATAGATTGGAAGTGTGTGAAGTCAAAATGGAGGTGTGTGAACTCATAAAATGGAGATGTGTGAAGTCATGGAATGGAGATGCGTGAAGTCCAAAAATGGAGGTGTGTGAAGTCAAACAATGGTGGTGTGTTAAGTCAGAGAATGGAGGTGTGTGAAGTCAAAGAATGGAAGTGTGTGAAGTCAAGATGGAGGTGTGTGAAGTCACAGAATGGAGGTGTGTGAAGTCACAGAATGGAGGTGTATGAAGTCACAGAATGTAGGTGTGTGAAGTCACAGAATGGAGGTGTGTGAAGTCACAGAATGGAGGTATGTGAAGTCACAGAATGAAGGTGTGTGAACTCACAATGGAGGTGTGTGAAGTCACAGAATGGAGGTGTGTGAAGTCAAAAAATAAAGGTGTGTGAAGTCACAGAATGGAGGTCTGTGAAGTCATAGAATGGAGGTGTGTTAAGTCACAGAATGGAGGTGTGTGAACTCAGAGAATGGAGGTGTGTGAACTCAGAATGGAGTTGTGTGAAGTCACAGAACGGAGATTTGTGAAGTCATAGAATGGAGGTGCGTGAAGTCATAGAATGGATGTTTCTGAAGTAAGAATGAAGGTGTGTGAAGTCAAAACGGAGGTGTGTGAACTCATAGAATGGAGGTGTGTGAACTCATAGAATGGAGGTGTGTGAACTCAAACAATAAAGGTATGTGAAGTCACAGAATGGAGGTGTGTGAAATCACAGAATGGAGGTTTGTGAAGTCAAAAATTTGGTGTGTAGAGTCACAAATGGAGGTGTGTGAACTCATAGAATGGAGGTGTGTGAAGTCAAAGAATAAAGGTGTGTGAAGTCATCTAATGCAGGTGTGGGAAGTCATGGAATGGAGGTGTGTGAAGTCACAGAATGGAGGTGTTTGAAGTCACAGAATGGAGATGTGTGAAGTCACAGAATGGAGGTGTGTGAAGTCACAGAATGGAGGTGTGTGAAGTCACAGAATGGAGGTGTGTGAACTCACAATGGAGGTGTGTGAAGTCAAACAATAAAGGTGTGTGAAGTCAAACAATAAAGGTTTGTGAAGTCACAGAATGGAGGTCTGTGAAGTCATAGAAGGGAGGTGTGTTTAGTCAGAGAATGGAGGTGTGTGAAGTCAAAATGGAGGTATGTGAATTCATAGAATGGTGGTGTGTGAACTCATAGAATGGAGGCGTGTGAAGTCATGGAATGGAGGTGTGTGAAGTCAAAGAATGGAGGTGTGTGAAGTCAAAGAATAAAGGTGTGTGAAGTCACAGAATGGAGGTGTGTGAAATCACAGAATGGAGGTGTGTGAAGTCAAAAACTTGGTGTGTAGAGTCACAAATGGAGGTGTGGACTCATAGAATGGAGGTGTGTGAAGTCAAAGAATGGAGGTGTGTGAAGTCGTAGAATAGAGGTGTGTGAAGTCATAGAATGGATATTTGTGAAGTAAGAATGAAGGTGTGTTAAGTGCTAGAATCGTGTGAAGGCAGAGAAAGGAGGTGTGTGAAGTCATACAATGGAGCTGTGTGAAGTCAGAATGGAGGTGTGTGAAGTCATAGAATGAAGGTGTGTGAACTCAAAATGGAGGTGTGTGAAGTCAAAGAATGGAGGTTTGTGAAGTCAAACAATGGAAGTGTGTGAAGTCATAGAATGGAGGTGTGTGAAGTCATAGAATGGAGGTGTGTGAAGTCATAGAATGGAGGTGTGTGAAGTCACAGAATTGATGTTTGTGAAGTCAGAATGGAGGTGTGTGAAGTCAGAATGGAGGTTTGTGAAGTCATAGAATGGAGGTGTGTGAAGTCGTAGAATGCATGTGTGTGAAGTCACAGAACTGATGTTTGTGAAGTCAGAATGGAGGTGTGTGAAGTCAGAATGGAGGTGTGTGAAGTCATAGAATGGAGGTGTGTGAAGTCACAATGCAGGTGTGTGAACTCATAGAATGGAGGTGTGTGAAGTCACAGAATGGGGGTGTGTGAAGTCATAGAATGGAGGTGTGTGAAGTCATAGAATGGAGGTGTGTGAAGTCATAGAATGCAGGAGTGTGAAGTCATAGAATGCACGTTTGTGAACTCATAGAATGGAGGTGGGTGAATTCATACAATGGATGTTCCTGAAGTAAGAATGTAGGTGTGTGAAGTCAAAGAATGGAGGAGTGTGAAGTCAAAATGGTGGTGTGTGAACTCATAGAATGGATGTGTGTGAACTGATAGAGTAGAGGTGTGTGAAGTCATGGAATGGAGGTGTGTGAAGTCAAAGAAAGGAGGTGTGTGAAGTCAAACAATGGAGGTGTGCGAAGTCACAGAATGGAGGTGTGTGAAGACACAGAATGGAAGTGTGTGAAGTCAAAATGGAGGTGTGTGAAGTCACAGAATGGAGGTGTGTGAAGTCACAGAATGGAGGTGTGTGAAGTCAAAATGGTGGTGTGTAACGTCACAAATGGAGGTGTTTGAAGTCACAGAATGTATGTGTGTGAACTCAAAATTGAGGTGTGTGAAGTCAAAGAATGGAGGTGTGCGAAGTCAAAGAATATAGATGTGTGAAGTCACAGAATGGAGGTGTGTGAAGTCAAAGAATGGAAGTGTGTGAAGTCGTAGAATAGAGGTGTGTGAAGTCATAGAATGGAGGTGTGTGAAGTCATAGAATGGAGGTGTGTGAAGTCACAGAATTGATGTTTGTGAAGTCAGAATGGAGGTGTGTGAAGTCAGAATGGAGGTTTGTGAAGTCATAGAATGGAGGTGTGTGAAGTCGTAGAATGGATGTGTGTGAAGTCACAGAACTGATGTTTGTGAAGTCACAATGGAGGTGTGTGAACTCACAATGGAGGTGTGTGAAGTCAAAGAATGGAGGTGTGTGAACTCAAAATGGAGGTGTGTGAAGTGAAAGAATGTAGGTGTGCGAAGTCAAAGAATGGAGGTGTGTGAAGTCATAGAATGGAGGTGTATGAAGTCATAGAATGGAGGTGTGTGAAGTCATAGAATGAAGGTGTGTGAAGTCACAGAATGAAGGTGTGTTACATCACAGAACGGAGGTGTGTGAACTCAGAATGGAGGTGTGTGAAGTCCCAGAATGGAGGTGTGGGAAGTCATAGAATGGAGTTGTGTGAAGTCACAGAATGGAGATGTGTGAATTCATAGAATCGAGGTGTGTGAAGTCATAGAATGGAGGTGTGTGAAGTCACAGAACGGAGGTGTGTGAAGTCACAGAATGGAGGTGTGTGAACTCACAATGGAGGTGTGTGAAGTCAAAGAATGGAGGTGTGTGAAGTCATAGAATGGAACTGTGTGAAGTCATAGAATGAAGGTGTGTGAAGCCAGAATTGAGGTGTGTGAAGACACAGAATTGAGGTGTGTGAACTCAGAATGAAGGTGTGTGAAGTCAAAGAATGGAGGTTTGTGAAGTCATAGAATGGAGGTGTATGAAGTCATAGAATGGATGTTTCTGAAGTAGAATGGAGGTGTGTGAAGTCATAGAATGGAGGTGTGTGAAGGCAAAATGGAGGTGTGCGAACTCATACAAAGGAGAAGAGTGAAGTCATGGAAAGGAGGTGTGTGAAGTCCAAAAATGGAGGTGTGTGAAGTCAAACAATGGTGGTGTGTAAAGTCACAGAATGGAGGTGTGTGAAGTCAAAAAATGGAAGTGTGTGAAGTCAAAATGGAGGTGTGTGAAGTCACAGAATGGAGGTGTGTGAAGTCACAGAATGGAGGTGTGTGACGTCATCGAAAGGAGGTGTGTGAAGTCATGGAATGGAGGTGTGTGAAGTCACAGAATGGCGGTGTGTGAAGTCAGAATGGAGTTGTGTGAAGTCATAGAATGTAGGTGAGTGAAGTCAAACTGGAGGTGTGTGAACTCATAGAATGGAGGTGTGAAGTCACAATGGAGTTGTGTGAAGTCATAGAATGGAGGTGTGTGAAGTCAGAGTATGGAGGTGTGTGAAATCATAGAATGGAGGTGTGTGAAGTCAGATTTGAGGAGTGTGAAGTAACAGAATGGAGGTGTGTGAACTCAGAATGGAGGAGTGTGAAGTCACAGAATGGAGGTGTGAAGTCATAGAATGGAGGTGTGTGAAGTCATAGAATGGAGGTGTGTGAAGTCATAATGGAGGTGTGTGAAGTCACAGAATTGAGGTGTGTGAAGTCACAGATGGAGGTGTGGGAAGTCATAGAATGGAGGTGTGTGAAGTCATAGAATGGAGGTGTGTGAAGTCATAGAATTGATGCTTGTGAAGTAAGAATGAAGGTGTGTTAAGTCATAGAATGGAGGTGTTTGAAGGCACAGTATGGAGGTGTGTGAAGTCACAGAATGGAGGTTTGTGAAGTCATAGAATGGAGGTGTGTCAAGTCATAGAATGGATGTTTCTGAAGTAGAATGAAGGTGTGTGAAGTCATAGAATGGAGGTGTGTGAAGTCAAAATGGAGGTGTGTGAACTCATAAAATGGAGATGTGTGAAGTCATGGAATGGAGGTATGTGAAGTCCAAAAAGTAGGTGGGTGAAGTCAAACAATGGTTCTGTGTGAAGTCAAAGAATGGAGGTGTGTGAAGTCATCGAATGGAGGTGTGTGAAGTCATGGAATGGAGGAGTGTGAAGTCACAGAATGGAGGTGTGTGAAGTCACAGAATGGAGATGTGTGAAGTCACAGAATGGAGGTATGTGAAGTCACAGAATGGAGGTGTGTGAAGTCACAGAATGGAGGTGTGTGAACTCACAATGGAGGTGTGTGAAGTCAAACAATAAAGGTGCGTGAAGTCAATCAATAAAGGTTTGTGAAGTCACAGAATGGAGGTCTGTGAAGTCATAGAAGGGAGGTGTGTTTAGTCACAGAATGGAGGTGTGTGAAGTCAGAGAAGGGAGGTGTGTGAACTCAGAATGGAGGTGTGTGAAGTCACAGAACGGAGATTTGTGAAGTCATGGAATGGAAGTACGTAAAGTCATAGAATGGATGTTTGTGAAGTAAGAATGAAGGTGCGTGAAGTCATAGAATGGAGGTGTGTGAAGTCAAAATGGAGGTGTGTGAATTCATAGAATGGAGGTGTGTGAACTCATAGAATGGAGGTGTGTGAAGTCATGGAATGGAGGCGTGTGAAGTCAAAGAATGGAGGTGTGTGAAGTCAAACAATAAAGGTGTGTGAAGTCACAGAATGGAGGTGTGTGAATTCACAGAATGGAGGTGTGTGAAGTCAAAAAGGTGGTGTGTAGAGTCACAAATGGAGGTGTGTGAACTCATAGAATGGAGGTGTGTGAAGTCAAAGAATGGAGGTGTGTGAACTCATAAAATGGAGATGTGTGAAGTCATGGAATGGAGATGCGTGAAGTCCAAAAATGGAGGTGTGTGAAGTCAAACAATGGTGGTGTGTGAAGTCAGAGAATGGAGGTGTGTGAAGTCAAAGAATGGAAGTGTGTGAAGTCAAGATGGAGGTGTGTGAAGTCACAGAATGGAGGTGTGTGAAGTCACAGAATGGAGGTGTATGAAGTCACAGAATGGAGGTGTGTGAAGTCACAGAATGGAGGTGTGTGAAGTCACAGAATGAAGGTGTGTGAACTCACAATGGAGGTGTGTGAAGTCACAGAATGGAGGTGCGTGAAGTCAAACAATAAAGGTGTGTGAAGTCACAGAATGGAGGTCTGTGAAGTCATAGAATGGAGGTGTGTTAAGTCAGAGAATGGAGGTGTGTGAACTCAGAGAATGGAGGTGTGTGAACTCAGAATGGAGTTGTGTGAAGTCACAGAACGGAGATTTGTGAAGTCATAGAATGGAGATGCGTGAAGTCATAGAATGGATGTTTCTGAAGTAAGAATGAAGGTGTGAGAAGTCAAAACGGAGGTGTGTGAACTCATAGAATGGAGGTGTGTGAACTCATAGAATGGAGGTGTGTGAACTCAAACAATAAAGGTGTGTGAAGTCACAGAATGGAGGTGTGTGAAATCACAGAATGGAGGTTTGTGAAGTCAAAAATTTGGTGTGTAGAGTCACAAATGGAGGTGTGTGAACTCATAGAATGGAGGTGTGTGAATTCAAAGAATAAAGGTGTGTGAAGTCATCTAATGGAGGTGTGGGAAGTCATGGAATGGAGGTGTGTGAAGTCACAGAATGGAGGTGTTTGAAGTCACAGAATGGAGATGTGTGAAGTCACAGAATGGAGGTGTGTGAAGTCACAGAATGGAGGTGTGTGAAGTCACAGAATGGAGGTGTGTGAACTCACAATGGAGGTGTGTGAAGTCAAACAATAAAGGTGTGTGAAGTCAAACAATAAAGGTTTGTGAAGTCACAGAATGGAGGTCTGTGAAGTCATAGAAGGGAGGTGTGTTTAGTCACATAATGGAGGTGTGTGAAGTCAAAATGGAGGTGTGTGAATTCATAGAATGGAGGTGTGTGAACTCATAGAATGGAGGCGTGTGAAGTCATGGAATGGAGGTGTGTGAAGTCAAAGAATGGAGGTGTGTGAAGTCAAACAATAAAGGTGTGTGAAGTCACAGAATGGAGGTGTGTGAAATCACAGAATGGAGGTGTGTGAAGTCAAAAAGTTGGTGTGTAGAGTCACAAATGGAGGTGTGGACTCATAGAATGGAGGTGTGTGAAGTCAAAGAATGGAGGTGTGTGAAGTCGTAGAATAGAGGTGTGTGAAGTCATAGAATGGATATTTGTGAAGTAAGAATGGAGATGTGTGAAGGCAGAGAATGGAGGTGTGTGAAGTCATACAATGGAGCTGTGTGAAGTCAGAATGGAGGTGTGTGAAGTCATAGAATGAAGGTGTGTGAACTCAAAATGGAGGTGTGTGAAGTCAAAGAATGGAGGTATGTGAAGTCAAAGAATGGAAGTGTGTGAAGTCGTAGAATGGAGGTGTGTGAAGTCATAGAATGGAGGTGTGTGAAGTCATAGAATGGAGGTGTGTGAAGTCGTAGAATGGATGTGTGTGAAGTCACAGAACTGATGTTTGTGAAGTCACAATGGAGGTGTGTGAACTCACAATGGAGGTGTGTGAAGTCAAAGAATGGAGGTGTGTGAAGTCACAGAATTGATGTTTGTGAAGTCAAAATGGAGGTGTGTGAAGTCAGAATGGAGGTGTGTGAAGTCATAGAATGGAGGTGTGTGAAGTCACAATGCAGGTGTGTGAACTCATAGAATGGAGGTGTGTGAAGTCACAGAATGGGGGTGTGTGAAGTCATAGAATGGAGGTGTGTGAAGTCATAGAATGGAGGTGTGTGAAGTCATAGAATGCAGGTGTGTGAAGTCATAGAATGCACGTTTGTGAACTCATAGAATGGAGGTGGGTGAATTCATACAATGGATGTTCCTGAAGTAAGAATATAGGTGTGTGAAGTCATAGAATGGAGGAGTGTGAAGTCAAAATGGTGGTGTGTGAACTCATAGAATGGATGTGTGTGAACTGATAGAGTAGAGGTGTGTGAAGTCATGGAATGGAGGTGTGTGAAGTCAAAGAATGGAGGTGTGTGAAGTCAAACAATGGAGTTGTGCGAAGTCACAGAATGGAGGTGTGTGAAGACACAGAATGGAAGTGTGTGAAGTCAAAATGGAGGTGTGTGAAGTCACAGAATGGAGGTGTGTGAAGTCACAGAATGGAGGTGTGTGAAGTCAAAATGGTGGTGTGTAACGTCACAAATGGAGGTGTTTGAAGTCACAGAATGTATGTGTGTGAACTCAAAATGGAGGTTTGTGAAGTCAAAGAATGGAGGTGTTCGAAGTCAAAGAATATAGGTGTGTGAAGTCATAGAATGGAGGTGTGTGAAGTCACAGAATGGAGGTGTGTGAAATCATAGAATGAAGGTGTATGAAGTCACGGAATGAAGGTGTGTTAAGTCACAGACCGGAGGTGTGTGACCTCAGAATGGAGGTGTGTGAAGTCCCAGAATGGAGGTGTGGGTAGTCATAGAATGGAGTTGTGTGAAGTCACAGAATGGAGATGTGTGAATTCATAGAATGGAGGTGTGTGAAGTCACAGAATGCAGGTGTGTGAAGTCACAGAATGGAGGTGTGTGAAGTCAAAGAATGGAGTTGTGTGAAGTCACAGAATGGAGGTGTGTGAACTCACAATGGAGGTGTGTGAAGTCAAAGAATGGAGGTGTGTGAAGTCATAGAATGGATGTGTGTGAAGTCATAGAATGGAGGTGCGTGAAGCCAGAATTGAGGTGTGTGAAGTCACAGAATTGAGGTGTGTGAACTCAGAATGGAGGTGTGTGAAGTCACAGAATGAAGGTTTGTGAAATCATAGAATGGAGGTGTGTGAAGTCATAGAACGAATGTTTCTGAAGTAGAATGAAGGTGTGTGAAGTCATAGAATGGAGGTGTGTGAAGTCAAAATGGAGGTGTGCGAACTCATAAAATGGAGTTGTATGAAGTCATGGAATGGAGGTGTGTGAAGTCCAAAAATAGATGTGTGTGAGGTCAAAAAATGTTAATGTGTGTTAAGTCACAGAATGGAGGTGTGTGAATTCAAAGAATGGAATTGTGTGAAGTCAAAATGGAGGTGTGTGAAGTCACAGAATGGAGGTGTGTGAAGTCACAGAATGGAGGTGTGTGAAGTCAAAATGGAGGTGTGTGAACTCATAGAATGGAGGTTTGTGAAGACATAGAATGGAGGTGTGTGAAGTCACAGAATGGAGGTGTGTGAAATTATAGAATGAAGTTGTATGAAGTCACGGAATGAATGTGTGTTAAGTCACAGACCGGAGGTGTGTGACCTCAGAATGGAGGTGTGTGAAGTCCCAGAATGGAGGTGTGGGTAGTCATAGAATGGAGTTGTGTGAAGTCACAGAATGGAGATGTGTGAATTCATAGAATGGAGGTGTGTGAAGTCACAGAATGCAGGTGTGTGAAGTCACAGAATGGAGGTGTGTGAAGTCAAAGAATGGAGTTGTGTGAAGTCACAGAATGGAGGTGTGTGAACTCACAATGGAGGTGTGTGAAGTCAAAGAATGGAGGTGTGTGAAGTCATAGAATGGATGTGTGTGAAGTCATAGAATGGAGGTGCGTGAAGCCAGAATTGAGGTGTGTGAAGTCACAGAATTGAGGTGTGTGAACTCAGAATGGAGGTGTGTGAAGTCACAGAATGAAGGTTTGTGAAATCATAGAATGGAGGTGTGTGAAGTCATAGAACGAATGTTTCTGAAGTAGAATGAAGGTGTGTGAAGTCATAGAATGGAGGTGTGTGAAGTCAAAATGGAGGTGTGCGAACTCATAAAATGGAGTTGTGTGAAGTCATGGAATGGAGGTGTGTGAAGTCCAAAAATAGAGGTGTGTGAGGTCAAAAAATGTTAATGTGTGTTAAGTCACAGAATGGAGGTGTGTGAATTCAAAGAATGGAATTGTGTGAAGTCAAAATGGAGGTGTGTGAAGTCACAGAATGGAGGTGTGTGAAGTCACAGAATGGAGGTGTGTGAAGTCAAAATGGAGGTGTGTGAACTCATAGAATGGAGGTTTGTGAAGTCATAGAATGGAGGTGTGTGAAGTCATGCAATGGAGGTGTGTGAAGTCAAAGAATGGAGGTGTGTGAATTCAAACAATAAAGGTGTGTGAAGTCACAGAATGGAGGTGTGTGAAATCACAGAATGGAGGTGTGTGAAGTCAAAAATGTGGTGTGTAGAGTCACAAATGGAGGTGTGTGAACTCATAGAATGGAGGTGTTTGAAGTCAAAGAATAAAGGTGTGTGAAGTCATCGAATGGAGGTGTGGGAAGTCATGGAATGGAGGTATGTGAAGTCACAGAATGGAGGTGTGTGAAGTCAGAATGGAGTTGTGTGAAGTCATAAAATGGAGGTGTGTGAAGTCAGAATGGAGGTGTGTGAAGTCAGAATGGAGGTGTGTGAAGTCAGAATGGAAGTGTGTGAACTCATAGAATGGAGGTGTGTGAAGTCACAATGGAGGTGTGTGAAGTCATAGAATGGAGGTGTGTGAAGTCACAGAATGGAGGTGTGTGAAGTCATAGAATGGAGCTGTGTGAAGTCAGATTGGAGGTGTGTGAAGTCACAGAATGGAGGTGTGTGAACACAGAATGGAGGTGTGTGAAGTCACAGAATGGAGGTGTGTGAAGTCATAGAATGGAGGTGTGTAAAGTCATAGAATGGAGGTGTGTGAGGTCATAATATAGGTGTGTGAAGTCACAGAATTGAGATATGTGAAGTCACAGAATGGAGGTGTGTGAAGTCATAAAATGAGGTGTGTGAAGTCATAGAATGGAGGTGTGTGAAGTCATAGAATGGATGTTTGTGAAGTAAGAATGAAGGTGTGTTAAGTCCTAGAATGGAGATGTGTGAAGGCAGAGAATGGAGGTGTGTGAAGTCATACAATTGAGCTGTGTGAAGTCAGAATGGAGGTGTGTGAAGTAACAGAATGGAGGTGTGTGAAGTCACAGAATGTAGGTGTGTGAAGTCATAGAATGGAGGTGTGTGAAGTCACAGAATTGAGGTGTGTGAAGTCACAGAATGGAGGTGTGTGAAGTCAAAATGGAGGTGTGTGAACTCATAGAATGGAGGTTTGTGAAGTCATAGAATGGAGGTGTGTGAAGTCATGCAATGGAGGTGTGTGAAGTCAAAGAATGGAGGTGTGTGAAGTCAAACAATAAAGGTGTGTGAAGTCACAGAATGGAGGTGTGTGAAGTCAAAAATGTGGTGTGTAGAGTCACAAATGGAGGTGTGTGAACTCATAGAATGGAGGTGTTTGAAGTCAAAGAATGGAGGTGTGTGAAGTCACAAGGGAGGTGTGTGCAATCATAGAATGGAGGTGTGTGAAGTCATCGAATGGAGGTGTGTGAAGTTATGGAATTGACGTGTGTGAAGTCACAGAATGGAGGTGTGTGAAGTCATAGAATGGAGGTGTGTAAAGTCACAGAATGGAGGTCTGTGAACTCAGAGAATGGAGGTGTGTGAACTCAGAATGGAGGTGTGTGAAGTCACAGAACGGAGATTTGTGAAGTCATAGAATGGAGGTGCGTGAAGTCATAGAATGAATGTTTCTGAAGTAAGAATGAATTTGTGTGAAGTCAAAATGGAGGTGTGTGAACTCATAGAATGGAGGTTTGTGAACTCATAGAATGGAGGTGTGTGAAGTCATGGAATGGAGGTGTGTGAAGTCAAAGAATGGAGGTGTGTGAAGTCAAACAAAAAAGGTGTGTGAAGTCACAAAATGGAGGTGTGTGAAATCACAGAATGGAGGTTTGTGAAGTCAAAAAGTTGGTGTGTACAGTCACAAATGGAGGTGTGTGAACTCATAGAATGGAGGTGTGTGAAGTCAAAGAATAAAGGTGTGTGAAGTCATCGAATGGAGGTGTGGGAATTCATGGAATGGAGGTGTATGAAGTCATAGAATGGAGGTGTGTGAAGTCATAGAATGGAGGTGTGTGAACTCATAGAATGGAGGTGTGTGAAGTGACAGAATTCATGTTTGTGAGGTCAGAATGGAGGTGTGTGAAGTCAGAATGGAGGTGTGTGAAGTCAAAGAATGGAGGTGTGTGAAGTCACAGAATTGATGTTTGTGAAGTCAGAATGGAGGTGTGTGAAGTCAGAATGAAGGTGTGTGAAGTCATAGAATGGAGGTGTGTGAAGTC
The DNA here is from genome assembly GCA_024803745.1 of Megascapheus bottae. Classification (NCBI taxonomy): domain Eukaryota; kingdom Metazoa; phylum Chordata; class Mammalia; order Rodentia; family Geomyidae; genus Megascapheus; species Megascapheus bottae. The sequence goes on along the minus strand of JANJXV010000052.1, from coordinate 2,743,140 downwards.
ACAATGCAGGTGTGTGAATTCATAGAATGGAAATGCGTGAAGTCACAGAATGGAGGTGTGGGAAATCATAGAATGGAGGTGTGTGAAGTCATAGATGGAGGTGTGTGAAGTCATAGAATGGAGGTGTGTGAAGTCATAGAATGGACGTTTGTGAACTCATAGAATGGAGGTCTGTAAAGTGATAGAATGGATGTTTTTGAAGTAAGAATGTAGAGGTGTGAAGTGATAGAATGGAGGTGTGTGCAATCAAAATGGTGGTATGTGAACTCATAGAATGGATGTGTGTGAACTGATAGAGTGGAGGTGTGTGAAGTCATGGAATGGAGGTGTGTGAAGTCAAAGAATGGAGGTGTGTGAAGTCAAACAATGGAGCTGTGCGAAGTCACAGAATGGAGGTGTGTGAAGTCAAAGAATGGAAGTGTGTGAAGTCAAAATGGAGGTGTGTGAAGTCACAGAATGGAGGTGTGTGAAGTCACAGAATGGAGGTTTGTGAAGTCAAAATGGTGGTGTGTAAAGTCACAAATGGAGGTGTGTGAAGTCACAGAATGTAGTTGTGTGAATTCAAAATGGAGGTGTGTGAAGTGAAAGAATGGAGGTGTGTGAAGTCATAGAATGAAGGTGTGTGAAGTCACAGAATGATGGTGTGTTAAGTCACAGAACGGAGGTGTGTGAACTCAGAATGGAGGTGTGTGAAGTCCCAGAATGGAGGTGTGGGAAGTCATAGAATGGAGTTTTGTGAAATCACAGAATGGAGATGTGTGAATTCATAGAATCGAGGTGTGTGAAGTCATAGAATGGAGGTGTGTGAAGTCACAGAATGGAGGTGTGTGAAGTCACAGAATGGAGGTGTGTGAAGTCACAGAATGGAGGTGTGTGAACTCATAATGGAGGTGTGTGAAGTCAAAGAATGGAGGTGTGTGAAGTCATAGAATGGAAGTGTGTGAAGTCATAGAATGAAGGTGTGTGAAGCCAGAATTGAGGTGAGTGAAGACACAGAATTGAGGTGTGTGAACTCAGAATGAAGGTGTGTGAAGTCAAAGAATGGAGGTTTGTGAAGTCATAGAACAGAGGTGTATGAAGTCATAGAATGGATGTTTCTGAAGAAGAATGGAGGTGTGTGAAGTCATAGAATGGAGGTGTGTGAAGTCAAAATGGAGGTGTGCGAACTCATAAAATGGAGATGAGTGAAGTCATGGAAAGGAGGTGTGTGAAGTCCAAAAATGGAGGTGTGTGAAGTCAAACAATGGTCGTGTGTGAAGTCACAGAACAGAGGTGTGTGAAGTCAAAGAATGGAAGTGTGTGAGGTCAAAATGGAGGTGTGTGAAGTCACAGAATGGAGGTGTGTGAAGTCACAGAATGGAGGTGTGTGAAGTCAAAATGGAGGTGTGTGAACTCATAGAATGGAGGTGTGTGAACTCATAGAATGGAAGTGTGTGAAGTTATGGAATGGAGGTGTGTGAAGTCAAAGAATGGAGGTGTGAAGTCAAACAATAAAGGTGTGTGAAGTCACAGAATGGAGGTGTGTGAAATCACAGAATGGAGGTGTGTGAAGTCAAAAAGGTGGTGTGTAGAGTCACAAATGGAGGTGTGTGAACTCATAGAATGGAGGTGTGTGAATTCACAGAATTGATGTTTGTGAAGTCAGAATGGAGGTGTGTGAACTCACAATGGAGGTGTGTGAAGTCAAAGAATGTTGGTGTGTGAAATCAAAGAATGGAAGTGTGTGAAGTCATAGAATGGTGGTGTGTGAAGTCATAGAATGGAGGTGTGTGAAGACATAGAATGGAGGTGTGTGAAGTCACAGAATTGATGTTTGTGAGGTCAGAATGGAGGTGTGTGAAGTCAGAATGGAGGTTTGTGAAGTCAGAGAATGGTGGTGTGTGAAGTCATACAATGGAGATGTGTGAAGCCATAGAATGGAGGTGTGTGAAGTCACAGAATTGATGTTTGTGAAGTCAGAATGGAGGTGTGTGAACTCACAATGGAGGTGTGTGAAGTCAGAATGGAGGTGTGTGAAGTCATAGAATGGTGGTGTGTGAAGTCATACAATGGAGGTGTGTGAAGACATAGAATGGAGGTGTGTGAAGTCACAGAATTGATGTTTGTGAGGTCAGAATGGAGGTGTGTGAAGTCAGAATGGAGGTTTGTGAAGTCAGAGAATGGTGGTGTGTGAAGTCATACAATGGAGATGTGTGAAGCCATAGAATGGAGGTGTGTGAAGTCACAGAATTGATGTTTGTGAAGTCAGAATGGAGGTGTGTGAACTCACAATGGAGGTGTGTGAAGTCAGAATGGAGGTGTGTGAAGTCATAGAATGGAGGTGTGTGAAGTCACAATGCAGGTGTGTGAACTCATAGAATGGAGGTGTGTGAAGTCACAGAACGGGGGTGTGTGAAGTCATAGAATGGAGGTGTGTGAAGTCATAGAATGGAGGTGTGTGAAGTCATGGAATGGAGGTGTGTGAAGTCATAGAATGGAGGTGTGTGAAGTCATAGAATGGACGTTTGTGAACTCATAGAATGGATGTTTTTGAAGTAAGAATGTAGGGGTGTGAAGTCATAGAAGGGAGGTGTGTGCAATCAAAATGGTGGTATGTGAACTCATAGAACAGATGTGTGTCAACTCATGGAGTGGAGGTGTGTGAAGTCATGGAATGGAGGTGTGTGAAATCAAAGAATGGAGGTGTGTGAAGTCAAACAATGGAGGTATGCGAAGTCACAGAATGGAGGTGTGTGAAGTCACAGAATGGAAGTGTGTGAAGTCAAAATGGAGGTGTGTGAAGTCACAGAATGGAGGTTTGTGAAGTCACAGAATGGAGGATTGTGAAGTCAAAATGGTGGTGTATAAAGTCACAAATGGAGGTGTGTGAAGTCATAGAATGAAGGTGTGTGAAGTCACAGAATGAAGGTGTGTTAAGTCACAGAACGGAGGTGTGTGAACTCAGAATGGAGGTGTGTGAACTCCCAGAATGGAGGTGTGGGAAGTCATAGTATGGAGTTGTGTGAAGTCACAGAATGGAGATGTGTGAATTCATAGAATCGAGGTGTGTGAAGTCATAGAATGGAGGTGTGTGAAGTCACAGAACGGAGGTGTGTGAAGTCACAGAATGGAGGTGTGTGAAGTCACAGAATGGAGGTGTGTGAACTCACAATGGAGGTGTGTGAAGTCAAAGAATGGAGGTGTGTGAAGTCATAGAATGGAAGTGTGTGAAGTCATAGAATGAAGGTGTGTGAAGGCAGAATTGAGGTGTGTGAAGACACAGAATGGAGGTGTGTGAACTCAGAATGAAGGTGTGTGAAGTCAAAGAATGGAGGTTTGTGAAGTCATAGAATGGAGGTGTATGAAGTCATAGAATGGATGTTTCTGAAGTAGAATGGAGGTGTGTGAAGTCATAGAATGGAGGTGTGTGAAGGCAAAATGGAGGTGTGCGAACTCATACAAAGGAGATGAGTGAAGTCATGGAAAGGAGGTGTGTGAAGTCCAAAAATGGAGGTGTGTGAAGTCAAACAATGGTGGTGTGTGAAGTCACAGAATGGAGGTGTGTGAAGTCAAAAAATGGAAGTGTGTGAAGTTAAAATGGAGGTGTGTGAAGTCACAGAATGGACGTGTGTGAAGTCACAGAATGGAGGTGTGTGACGTCATCGAAAGGAGGTGTGTGAAGTCATGGAATGGAGGTGTATGAAGTCACAGAATGGCGGTGTGTGAAGTCAGAATGGAGTTGTGTGAAGTCATAGAATGTAGGTGTGTGAAGTCAGAATGGAGGTGTGTGAACTCATAGAATGGAGGTGTGAAGTCACAATGGAGGTGTGTGAAGTCATAGAATGGAGGTGTGTGAAGTCAGAGTATGGAGGTGTGTGAAATCATAGAATGGAGCTGTGTGAAGTCAGATTTGAGGAGTGTGAAGTCACAGAATGGAGGTGTGTGAACTCAGAATGGAGGTGTGTGAAGTAACAGAATGGAGGTGTGAAGTCATAGAATGGAGGTGTGTGAAGTCATAGAATGGAGGTGTGTGAAGTCATAATGGAGGTGTGTGAAGTCACAGAATTGAGGTGTGTGAAGTCACAGATGGAGGTGTGGGAAGTCATAGAATGGAGGTGTGTGAAGTCATAGAATGGAGGTGTGTGAAGTCATAGAATTGATGTTTGTGAAGTAAGAATGAAGGTGTGTTAAGTCATAGAATGGCGGTGTTTGAAGGCACAGAATGGAGGTGTGTGATGTCACAGAATGGAGGTGTGTGAACTCACAATGGAGGTGTGTGAAGTCAAAGAATGGAGGTGTGTGAAGTCATAGAATGGAAGTGTGTGAAGTCATAGAATGAAGGTGTGTGAAGCCAGAATTGAGGTGTGTGAAGTCACAGAAGTGAGGTGTGTGAACTCAGAATGACGGTGTGTTAAGTCATAGAATGGAGGTGTTTGAAGGCACAGAATGGAGGTGTGTGAAGTCATAGAATGGATCTGTGTGAAGTCAGAATGGAGGTGTGTGAAGTCATAGAATGGAGGTGTGTGAACGAACAATGGAGGTGTGTGAAGTCAAAGAATGGAGGAGTGTGAAGTCATAGAATGGAATTGTGTGAAGTTATAGAATGGAGGTGTGTGAAGCCAGAATTGTGGTGTGTGAAGTCACAGAACTGAGGTGTGTGAACTCAGAATGGAGGTGTGTGAAGTCACAGAATGGAAGTTAATGAAGTCATAGAATGGAGGTGTGTCAAGTCTTAGAATGAAAGTTTCTGAAGTAGAATGAAGGTGTGTGAAGTCATAGAATGGAGGTGTGTGAAGTCCAAATGGAGGTGTGTGAACTCATAAAATGGAGATGTGTGAAGTCATGGAATGGAGGTATGTGAAGTCCAAAAAGTAGGTGGGTGAAGTCAAACAATGGTGCTGGGTGAAGTCAAAGAATGGAGGTGTGTGAAGTCATCGAATGGAGGTGTGTGAAGTCATGGAATGGAGGTGTGTGAAGTCACAGAATGGAGGTGTGTGAAGTCACAGAATGGAGATGTGTGAAATCACAGAATGGAGGTGTGTGAAGTCACAGAATGTAGGTGTGTGAAGTCACAGAATGGAGGTGTGTGAACTCAAAATGGAGGTGTGTGAAGTCAAACAATAAAGGTGTGTGAAGTCAATCAATAAAGGTTTGTGAAGTCACAGAATGGAGGTCTGTGAAGTCATAGAAGGGAGGTGGGTTTAGTCACAGAATGGAGGTGTGTGAAGTCAGAGAATGGAGGTGTGTAAACTCAGAATGGAGGTGTGTGTAGTCACAGAACGGAGATTTGTGAAGTCACAGAATGGAGGTGTGTGAAGTCATAGAATGGATGTTTGTGAAGTAAGAATGAAGGTGCGTGAAGTCATAGAATGGAGGTGTGTGAAGTCAAAATGGAGGTGTGTGAATTCATAGAATGGAGGTGTGTGAACTCATAGAATGGAGGTGTGTGAAGTCATAGAATGGATCTGTGTGAAGTCAGAATGGAGGTGTGTGAAGTCATAGAATGGAGGTGTGTGAACGAACAATGGAGGTGTGTGAAGTCAAAGAATGTAGGAGTGTGAAGTCATAGAATGGAATTGTGCGAAGTTATAGAATTGAGGTGTGTGAAGCCAGAATTGTGGTGTGTGAAGTCACAGAATTGAGGTGTGTGAACTCAGAATCAGGTGTGTGAAGTCACAGAATGGACGTTAATGAAGTCATAGAATGGAGGTGTGTCAAGTCATAGAATGAAAGTTTCTGAAGTAGAATGAAGGTGTGTGAAGTCATAGAATGGAGGTGTGTGAAGTCAAAATGGAGGTGTGTGAACTCATAAAATGGAGATGTGTGAAATCATGGAATGGAGGTATGTGAAGACCAAAAAGTAGGTGGGTGAAGTCAAACAATGGTGCTGGGTGAAGTCAAAGAATGGAGGTGTGTGAAGTCATCGAATGGAGGTGTGTGAAGTCACAGAATGGAGGTGTGTGAAGTCACAGAATGGAGATGTGTGAAATCACAGAATGGAGGAGTGTGATGTCACAGAATGTAGGTGTGTGAAGTCACAGAATGGAGGTGTGTGAACTCACAATGGAGGTGTGTGAAGTCAAACAATAAAGGTGTGTGAAGTCAATCAATAAAGGTTTGTGAAGTCACAGAATGGAGGTCTGTGAAGTCATAGAAGGGAGGTGGGTTTAGTCACAGAATGGAGGTGTGTGAAGTCAGAGAATGGAGGTGTGTAAACTCAGAATGGAGGTGTGTGAAGTCACAGAAGGGAGATTTGTGAAGTCACAGAATGGAGGTGTGTGAAGTGATAGAATCGATGTTTGTGAAGTAAGAATGAAGGTGCGTGAAGTCCTAGAACGGAGGTGTGTGAAGTCAAAATGGAGGTGTGTGAATTCATAGAATGGAGGTGTGTGAACTCATAGAATGGAGGTGTGTGAAGTCATGGAATGGAGGAGTGTGAAGTCAAAGAATGGAGGTGTGTGAAGTCAAACAATAAAGGTGTGTGAAGTCACAGAATGGAGGTGTGTGAATTCACAGAATGGAGGTGTGTGAAGTCAAAAAGGTCGTGTGTAGAGTCACAAATGGAGGTGTGTGAACTCATAGAATGGAGGTGTGTGAAGTCAAAGAATGGAGGTGTGTGAAGTCATAGAATAGAGGTGTGTGAAGTTATAGAATGGATCTTTCTGAAGTAGAATGAAGGTGTGTGAACTCATAGATTGGAGGTGTGTGAAGTCAAAATGGAGGTGTGTGAACTCATAAAATTGAGATGCGTGCAGTCATGGAATGGAGGAGTGTGAAGTCCAAAAATGGAGGTGTGTGAAGTCAAACAATGGTGGTGTGTGAAGTCAGAGAATGGAGGTGTGTGAAGTCAAAGAATGGAAGTGTGTGAAGTCAAGATGGAGGTGTGTGAAGTCACAGAATGGAGGTGTGTGAAGTCACAGAATGGAGGTGTATGAAGTCACAGAATGTAGGTGTGTGAAGTCACAGAATGGAGGTGTGTGAAGTCACAGAATGGAGGTGTGTGAAGTCACAGAATGAAGGTGTGTGAACTCACAATGGAGGTGTGTGAAGTCACAGAATTGAGGGGTGTGAAGTCAAACAATAAAGGTATGTGAAGTCAGAGAATGGAGGTCTGTGAAGTCATAGAATGGAGGTGTGTTAAGTCAAAGAAGGGAGGTGTGTGAACTCAGAGAATGGAGGTGTGTGAACTCAGAATGGAGTTGTGTGAAGTCACAGAACGGAGATTTGTGAAGTCATAGAATGGAGGTGCGTGAAGTCATAGAATGGATGTTTCTGAAGTAAGAATGAAGGTGTGTGAATCAAAACGGAGGTGTGTGAACTCATAGAATGGAGGTGTGTGAACTCATAGAATGGAGGTGTGTGAAGTCAAACAATAAAGGTGTGTGAAGTCATCGAATGGAGGTGTGTGAAGTCATGGAATGGAGGTGTGTGAAGTCACAGAATGGAGGTGTGTGAAGTCACAGAATTGAGATGTGTGAAGTCACAGAATGGAGGTGTGTGAAGTCACAGAATGGAGGTGTGTGAAGTCACAGAATGGAGGTGTGTGAACTCACAATGGAGGTGTGTGAAGTCAAACAATAAAGGTGTGTGAAGTCAAACAATAAAGGTTTGTGAACTCACAGAATGGAGGTCTGTGAAGTCATAGAAGGGAGGTGTGTTAGTCACAGAATGGAGGTGTGTGAAGTCAGAGAATGGAGGTGATTGAACTCAGAATGTAGGTGTGTGAAGTCACAGAACGGAGATTTGTGAAGTCATAGAATGGAAGTACTTGAAGTCATAGAATGGATGATTCTGAAGTAAGAATGAAGGTGCGTGAAGTTATAGAATGGCGGTGTGTGAAGTCAGAATGGAGTTGTGTGAAGTCATAGAATGTAGGTGTGTGAAGTCAGAATGGAGGTGTGTGAACTCATAGAATGGAGGTGTGAAGTCACAATGGAGGTGTGTGAAGTCATAGAATGGAGGTGTGTGAAGTCATAGAATGAAGGTGTGTGAAGCCAGAATTGAGGTGTGTGAAGTCACAGAAGTGAGGTGTGTGAACTCAGAATGAAGGTGTGTTAAGTCATAGAATGGAGGTGTTTGAAGGCACAGAATGGACGTGTGTGAAGTCATAGAATGGATCTGTGTGAAGTCAGAATGGAGGTGTGTGAAGTCATAGAATGGAGGTGTGTGAACGAACAATGGAGGTGTGTGAAGTCAAAGAATGGAGGAGTGTGAAGTCATAGAATGGAATTGTGTGAAGTTATAGAATGGAGGTGTGTGAAGCCAGAATTGTGGTGTGTGAAGTCACAGAATTGAGGTGTGTGAACTCAGAATGGAGGTGTGTGAAGTCACAGAATGGAGGTTTGTGAAGTCATAGAATGGAGGTGTGTCAAGTCACAGAATGGATGTTTCTGAAGTAGAATGAAGGTGTGTGAAGTCATAGAATGGAGGTGTGTGAAGTCAAAATGGAGGTGTGTGAACTCATAAAATGGAGATGTGTAAAGTCATCGAATGGAGGTATGTGAAGTCCAAAATGTAGCTGGGTGAAGTCAAACAATGGTGCTGTGTGAAGTCAAAGAATGGAGGTGTGTGAAGTCATAGAATGGAGGTGTGTGATGTCATAGAATGGAGGTGTGTGATGTCATAGAATGGAGGTGTGTGAAGTCATAGAATGTAGGTGTGTGAAGTCATAGAATGGATGTGTGTGAAGTCACAGAATGGAGGTGTGTGAAGTCACAATGGAGGTGTGTGAAGTCAAAGAATGGAGGTGTGTGAAGTCATAGAATGGAATTGTGTGAAGTCATAGAATGAAGGTGTGTGAAGCCAGAATTGAGGTGTGTGAAGTCACAGAAGTGAGGTGTGTGAACTCAGAATGACGGTGTGTTAAGTCATAGAATGGAGGTGTTTGAAGGCACAGAATGGAGGTGTGTGAAGTCATAGAATGGATCTGTGTGAAGTCAGAATGGAGGTGTGTGAAGTCATAGAATGGAGGTGTGTGAACGAACAATGGAGGTGTGTGAAGTCAAAGAATGGAGGAGTGTGAAGTCATAGAATGGAATTGTGTGAAGTTATAGAATGGAGGTGTGTGAAGCCAGAATTGTGGTGTGTGAAGTCACAGAATTGAGGTGTGTGAACTCAGAATGGAGGTGTGTGAAGTCACAGAAAGGAGGTTAATGAAGTCATAGAATGGAGGTGTGTCAAGTCTTAGAATGAAAGTTTCTGAAGTAGAATGAAGGTGTGTGAAGTCATAGAATGGAGGTGTGTGAAGTCCAAATGGAGGTGTGTGAACTCATAAAATGGAGATGTGTGAAGTCATGGAATGGAGGTATGTGAAGTCCAAAAAGTAGGTGGGTGAAGTCAAAAAATGGTGCTGGGTGAAGTCAAAGAATGGAGGTGTGTGAAGTCATCGAATGGAGGTGTGTGAAGTCATGGAATGGAGGTGTGTGAAGTCACAGAATGGAGGTGTGTGAAGTCACAGAATGGAGATGTGTGAAATCACAGAATGGAGGTGTGTGAAGTCACAGAATGGAGGTGTGTGAACTCAAAATGGAGGTGTGTGAAGTCAAACAATAAAGGTGTGTGAAGTCAATCAATAAAGGTTTGTGAAGCCACAGAATGGAGGTCTGTGAAGTCATAGAAGGGAGGTGGGTTTAGTCACAGAATGGAGGTGTGTGAAGTCAGAGAATGGAGGTGTGTAAACTCAGAATGGAGGTGTGTGTAGTCACAGAACGGAGATTTGTGAAGTCACAGAATGGAGGTGTGTGAAGTCATAGAATGGATGTTTGTGAAGTAAGAATGAAGGTGCGTGAAGTCATAGAATGGAGGTGTGTGAAGTCAAAATGGAGGTGTGTGAATTCATAGAATGGAGGTGTGTGAACTCATAGAATGGAGGTGTGTGAAGTCATAGAATGGATCTGTGTGAAGTCAGAATGGAGGTGTGTGAAGTCATAGAATGGAGGTGTGTGAACGAACAATGGAGGTGTGTGAAGTCAAAGAATGTAGGAGTGTGAAGTCATAGAATGGAATTGTGCGAAGTCATAGAATGGAGGTGTGTGAAGTCAAAGAATAAAGGTGTGTGAAGTGATCGAATGGAGGTGTGGGAAGTCATGGAATGGAGGTGTGTGAAGTCACAGAATGGAGGTGTGTGAAGTCACAGAATGGAGATGTGTGAAGTCACAGAATGGAGGTGTGTGAAGTCACAGAATGGAGGTGTGTGAAGTCACAGAATGGAGGTGTGTGAACTCACAATGGAGGTGTGTGAAGTCAAACAATAAAGGTGTGTGAAGTCAAACAATAAAGGTTTGTGAAGTCACAGAATGGAGGTCTGTGAAGTCATAGAAGGGAGGTGTGTTTAGTCACAGAATGGAGGTGTGTGAAGTCAGAGAATGGAGGTGATTGTACTCAGAATGGAGGTGTGTGAAGTCACAGAACGGAGATTTGTGAAGTCATAGAATGGAAGTACGTGAAGTCATAGAATGGATGTTTCTGAAGTAAGAATGAAGGTGCGTGAAGTCATAGAATGGAGGTGTGTGAAGTCAAAATGGAGGTGTGTGAATTCATAGAATGGAGGTGTGTGAACTCATAGAATGGAGGTGTGTGAAGTCATGGAATGGAGGTGTGTGAAGTCAAAGAATGGAGGTGTGTGAAGTCAAACAATAAAGGTGTGTGAAGTCACAGAATGGAGGTGTGTGAAATCACAGAATGGAGGTGTGTGAAGTCAAAAAGTTGGTGTGTAGAGTCACAAATGGAGGTGTGGACTCATAGAATGGAGGTGTGTGAAGTCAAAGAATGGAGGTGTGTGAAGTCGTAGAATAGAGGTGTGTGAAGTCATAGAATGGATGCTTGTGAAGTAAGAATGAAGGTGTGTTAAGTCCTAGAATGGAGATGTGTGAAGGCAGAGAATGGAGGTGTGTGAAGTCATACAATGGAGCTGTGTGAAGTCAGAATGGAGGTGTGTGAAGTCATAGAATGAAGGTGTGTGAACTCAAAATGGAGGTGTGTGAAGTCAAAGAATGGAGGTATGTGAAGTCAAAGAATGGAAGTGTGTGAAGTCGTAGAATGGAGGTGTGTGAAGTCATAGAATGGAGGTGTGTGAAGTCATAGAATGGAGGTGTGTGAAGTCACAGAATTGATGTTTGTGAAGTCAGAATGGAGGTGTGTGAAGTCAGAATGGAGGTTTGTGAAGTCATAGAATGGAGGTGTGTGAAGTCGTAGAATGGATGTGTGTGAAGTCACAGAACTGATGTTTGTGAAGTCACAATGGAGGTGTGTGAACTCACAATGGAGGTGTGTGAAGTCAAAGAATGGAGGTGTGTGAACTCAAAATGGAGGTGTGTGAAGTGAAAGAATGTAGGTGTGCGAAGTCAAAGAATGGAGGTGTGTGAAGTCATAGAATGGAGGTGTATGAAGTCATAGAATGGAGGTGTGTGAAGTCATAGAATGAAGGTGTGTGAAGTCACAGAATGGAGGTGTGTTAAGTCACAGAACGGAGGTGTGTGAACTCAGAATGGAGGTGTGTGAAGTCACAGAATGGAGGTGTGGGAAGTCATAGAATGGAGTTGTGTGAAGTCACAGAATGGAGATGTGTGAATTCATAGAATCGAGGTGTGTGAAGTCATAGAATGGAGGTGTGTGAAGTCACAGAACGGAGGTGTGTGAAGTATCAGAATGGAGGTGTGTGAAGTCACAGAATGGGCGTGTGTGAAGTCATAGAATGGATATGTGTGAAGTCATAGAATGAAGGTGTGTGAAGCCAGAATTGAGGTGTGTGAAGACACAGAATTGAGGTGTGTGAACTCAGAATGAAGGTGTGTGAAGTCAAAGAATGGAGGTTTGTGAAGTCATAGAATGGAGGTGTATGAAGTCATAGAATGGATGTTTCTGAAGTAGAATGGAGGCGTGTGAAGTCATAGAATGGAGGTGTGTGAAGGCAAAATGGAGGTGTGCGAACTCATACAAAGGAGATGAGTGAAGTCATGGAAAGGAGGTGTGTGAAGTCCAAAAATGGAGGTGTGTGAAGTCAAACAATGGTGGTGTGTGAAGTCATAGAATGGAGGTGTGTGAAGTCAAAGAATGGAAGTGTGTGAAGTCAAAATGGAGGTGTGTGAAGTCACAGAATGGAGGTGTGTGAAGTCACAGAATGGAGGTGTGTGACGTCATCGAAAGGAGGTGTGTGAAGTCATGGAATGGAGCTGTGTGAAGTCACAGAATGACGGTGTGTGAAGTCAGAATGGAGTTGTGTGAAGTCATAGAATGGAGGAGTGTGAAGTCAGAGTATGGAGGTGTGTGAAGTTATAGAATGGAGGTGTGTGAAGCCAGAATTGTGGTGTGTGAAGTCACAGAATTGAGGTGTGTGAACTCAGAATGGAGGTGTGTGAAGTCACAGAATGGAGGTTTGTGAAGTCATAGAATGGAGGTGTGTCAAGTAATAGAATGGATGTTTCTGAAGTAGAATGAAGGTGTGTGAAGTCATAGAATGGAGGTGTGTGAAGTCAAAATGGAGGTGTGTGAACTCATAAAATGGAGATGTGTGAAGTCATGGAATGGAGGTATATGAAGTCCAAAAAGTAGCTGGGTGAAGTCAAACAATGGTGCTGTGTGAAGTCAAAGAATGGAGGTGTGTGAGGTCATCGAATGGAGGTGTGTGAAGTCATGGAATGGAGGTGTGTGAAGTCACAGAATGGAGGTGTGTGAAGTCACAGAAGGGAGATGTGTGAAATCACAGAATGGAGGTGTGTGAAGTCACAGAATGGAGGTGTGTGAAGTCACAGAATGGAGGTGTGTGAACTCACAATGGAGTTTTGTGAAGTCAAACAATAAAGGTGTGTGAAGTCAATCAATAAAGGTTTGTGAAGTCACAGAATGGAGGTCTGTGAAGTCATAGAAGGGAGGTGTGTTTAGTCACAGAATGGAGGTGTGTGAAGTCAGAGAATGGAGGTGTGTGAACTCAGAATGGAGGTGTGTGAAGTCACAGAACGGAGATTTGTGAAGTCATGGAATGGAAGTACGTGAAGTCATAGAATGGATGTTTGTGAAGTAAGAATGAAGGTGCGTGAAGTCATAGAATGGAGGTGTGTGAAGTCAAAATAGAGGTGTGTGAATTCATAGAATGGAGGTGTGTGAACTCATAGAATGGAGGTGTGTGAAGTCATGGAATGGAGGTGTGTGAAGTCAAACAATAAAGGTGTGTGAAGTCACAGAATGGAGGTGTGTGAATTCACAGAATGGAGGTGTGTGAAGTCAAAAAGGTGGTGTGTAGAGTCACAAATGGAGGTGTGTGAACTCATAGAATGGAGGTGTGTGAAGTCAAAGAATGGAGGTGTGTGAAGTCATAGAATAGAGGTGTGTGAAGTTATACAATGGATCTTTCTGAAGTAGAATGAAGGTGTGTGAACCCATAGATTGGAGGTGTGTCAAGTCAAAATGGAGGTGTGTGAACTCATAAAATGGAGATGTGTGAAGTCATGGAATGAAGATGCGTGAAGTCCAAAAATGGAGGTGTGTGAAGTCAAACAATGGTGGTGTGTGAAGTCAGAGAATGGAGGTGTGTGAAGTCAAAGAAAGGAAGTGTGTGAAGTCAAGATGGAGGTGTGTGAAGTCACAGAATGGAGGTGTGTGAAGTCACAGAATGGAGGTGTATGAAGTCACAGAATGTAGGTGTGTGAAGTCACAGAATGGAGGTGTGTGAAGTCACAGAATTGAGGTGTGTGAAGTCACAGAATGAAGGTGTGTGAACTCACAATGGAGGTGTGTGAAGTCACAGAATGGAGGTGTGTGAATTCAAACAATAAAGGTGTGTGAAGTCACAAAATGGAGGTCTGTGAAGTCATAGAATGGAGGTGTGTTAAGTCACAGAATGGAGGTGTGTGAACTCAGAGAATGGAGGTGTGTGAACTCAGAATGGAGTTGTGTGAAGTCACAGAACGGAGATTTGTGAAGTCATAGAATGGAGGTGCGTGAAGTCATAGAATGGATGTTTCTGAAGTAAGAATGAAGGTGTGTGAAGTCAAAACGGAGGTGTGTGAACTCATAGAATGGAGGTGTGTGAAGTCAAAGAATAAAGGTGTGTGAAGTCATCGAATGGAGGTGTGGGAAGTCATGGAATGGAGGTGTGTGAAGTCACAGAATGGAGGTGTGTGAAGTCACAGAATGGAGATGTGTGAAGTCACAGAATGGAGGTGTGTGAAGTCACAGAATGGAGGTGTGTGAACTCACAATGGAGGTGTGTGAAGTCAAACAATAAAGGTGTGTGAAGTCAAACAATAAAGGTTTGTGAAGTCACAGAATGGAGGTCTGTGAAGTCATAGAAGGGAGGTGTGTTTAGTCACAGAATGGAGGTGTGTGAAGTCAGAGAATGGAGGTGATTGAACTCAGAATGGAGGTGTGTGAAGTCACAGAACGGAGATTTGTGAAGACATAGAATGGAAGTACGTGAAGTCATAGAATGGATGTTTCTGAAGTAAGAATGAAGGTGCGTGAAGTCATAGAATGGAGGTGTGTGAAGTCAAAATGGAGGTGTGTGAATTCATAGAATGGAGGTGTGTGAACTCATAGAATGGAGGTGTGTGAAGTCATGGAATGGAGGTGTGTGAAGTCAAAGAATGGAGGTGTGTGAAGTCAAACAATAAAGGTGTGTGAAGTCACAGAATGGAGGTGTGTGAAATCACAGAATGGAGGTGTGTGAAGTCAAAAAGTTGGTGTGTAGAGTCACAAATGGAGGTGTGGACTCATAGAATGGAGGTGTGTGAAGTCAAAGAATGGAGGTGTGTGAAGTCGTAGAATAGAGGTGTGTGAAGTCATAGAATGGATGTTTGTGAAGTAAGAATGAAGGTGTGTTAAGTCCTAGAATGGAGATGTGTGAAGGCAGAGAATGGAGGTGTGTGAAGTCATACAATGGAGCTGTGTGAAGTCAGAATGGAGGTGTGTGAAGTCATAGAATGAAGGTTTGTGAACTCCAAATGGAGGTGTGTGAAGTCAAAGAATGGAGGTATGTGAAGTCAAAGAATGGAAGTGTGTGAAGTCGTAGAATGGAGGTGTGTGAAGTCATAGAATGGAGGTGTGTGAAGTCATAGAATGGAGGTGTGTGAAGACACAGAATTGATGTTTGTGAAGTCAGAATGGAGGTGTGTGAAGTCAGAATGGAGGTTTGTGAAGTCATAGAATGGAGGTGTGTGAAGTCGTAGAATGGATGTGTGTGAAGTCACAGAACTGATGTTTGTGAAGTCAGAATGGAGGTGTGTGAACTCACAATGGAGGTGTGTGAAGTCAAAGAATGGAGGTGTGTGAAGTCACAGAATTGATGTTTGTGAAGTCAAAATGGAGGTGTGTGAAGTCAGAATGGAGGTGTGTGAAGTCATAGAATGGAGGTGTGTGAAGACACAGAATTGATGTTTGTGAAGTCAGAATGGAGGTGTGTGAAGTCAGAATGGAGGTTTGTGAAGTCATAGAATGGAGGTGTGTGAAGTCGTAGAATGGATGTTTGTGAAGTCACAGAACTGATGTTTGTGAAGTCAGAATGGAGGTGTGTGAACTCACAATGGAAGTGTGTGAAGTCAAAGAATGGAGGTGTGTGAAGTCACAGAATTGATGTTTGTGAAGTCAAAATGGAGGTGTGTGAAGTCAGAATGGAGGTGTGTGAAGTCAAAGAATGGAGGTGTGTGAAGTCACAATGCAGGTGTGTGAAGTCATAGAATGGAGGTGTGTGAAGTCACAGAATGGGGGTGTGTGAAGTCATAGAATGGAGGTGTGTGAAGTCATAGAATGGAGGTGTGTGAAGTCATACAATGCAGGTGTGTGAAGTCATAGAATGCACGTTTGTGAACTCATAGAATGGAGGTGGGTGAATTCATACAATGGATGTTCCTGAAGTAAGAATGTAGGTGTGTGAAGTCATAGAATGGAGGAGTGTGAAGTCAAAATGGTGGTGTGTGAACTCATAGAATGGATGTGTGTGAACTGACAGAGTAGAGGTGTGTGAAGTCATGGAATGGAGGTGTGTGAAGTCAAAGAAAGGAGGTGTGTGAAGTCAAACAATGGAGGTGTGTGAAGTCACAGAATGGAGGTGTGTGAAGACACAGAATGGAAGTGTGTGAAGTCAAAATGAAGGTGTGTGAAGTCACAGAATGGAGGTGTGTGAAGTCACAGAATGGAGGTGTGTGAAGTCAAAATGGTGGTGTGTAACGTCACAAATGGAGGTGTTTCAAGTCACAGAATGTATGTGTGTGAACTCAAAATGGAGGTGTGTGAAGTCAAAGAATGGAGATGTGCGAAATCAAAGAATATAGGTGTGTGAAGTCATAGAATGGAGGTGTGTGAAGTCACAGAATGGAGGTGTGTGAAATCATCGAATGAAGGTGTGTGAAGTCACGGAATGAAGGTGTGTTAAGTCACAGACCGGAGGTGTGTGACCTCAGAATGGAGGTGTGTGAAGTCCCAGAATGGAGGTGTGGGTAGTCATAGAATGGAGTTGTGTGAAGTCACAGAATGGAGATGTGTGAATTCATAGAATGGAGGTGTGTGAAGTCACAGAATGCAGGTGTGTGAAGTCACAGAATGGAGGTGTGTGAAGTCAAAGAATGGAGTTGTGTGAAGTCACAGAATGGAGGTGTGTGAACTCACAATGGAGGTGTGTGAAGTCAAAGAATGGAGGTGTGTGAAGTCATAGAATGGAAGTGTGTGAAGTCATAGAATGGAGGTGTGTGAAGCCAGAATTGAGGTGTGTGAAGTCACAGAATTGAGGTGTGTGAACTCAGAATGGAGGTGTGTGAAGTCACAGAATGAAGGTTTCTGAAATCATAGAATGCAGGTGTGTGAAGTCATAGAACGGATGTTTCTGAAGTAGAATGAAGGTGTGTGAAGTCATAGAATGGAGGTGTGTGAAGTCAAAATGGAGGTGTGCGAACTCATAAAATGGAGATGTGTGAAGTCATGGAATGGAGGTGTGTGAAGTCCAAAAATAGAGGTGTGTGAGGTCAAACAATGTTAATGTGTGTTAAGCCACAGAATTGAGGTGTGTGAATTCAAAGAATGGAAGTGTGTGAAGTCAAAATGGAGGTGTGTGAAGTAACAGAATGGAGGTGTGTGAAGTCACAGAATGTAGGTGTGTGAAGTCATAGAATGGAGGTGTGTGAAGTCACAGAATGGAGGTGTGTGAAGTCACAGAATGGAGGTGTGTGAAGTCAAAATGGAGGTGTGTGAACTCATAGAATTGAGGTTTGTGAAGTCATAGAATGGAGGTGTGTGAAGTCATGCAATGGAGGTGTGTGAAGTCAAAGAATGGAGTTGTGTGAATTCAAACAATAAAGGTGTGTGAAGTCACAGAATGGAGGTGTGTGAAATCACAGAATGGAGGTGTGTGAAGTCATAGAATGGAGGTGTTTGAAGTCAGAGAATAAAGGTGTGTGAAGTCATCGAATGGAGGTGTGGGAAGTCATGGAATGGAGGTATGTGAAGTCACAGAATGGAGGTGTGTGAAGTCAGTATGAAGTTGTGTGAAGTCATAAAATGGAGGTGTGTGAAGTCAGAATGGAGGTGTGTGAAGTCATAGAATAGAGGTGTGTGAAGTCAGAATGGAAGTGTGTGAACTCATAGAATGGAGGTGTGTGAAGTCACAATGGAGGTGTGTGAAATCATAGAATGGAGGTGTGTGAAGTCACAGAATGGAGGTGTGTGAAGTCATAGAATGGAGCTGTGTGAAGTCAGATTGGAGGTGTGTGAAGTCACAGAATGGAGGTGTGTGAACTCAGAATGGAGGTGTGTGAAGTCACAGAATGGAGGTGTGTGAAGTCATAGAATGGAGGTGTGTAAAGTCATAGAATGGAGGTGTGTGAGGTCATAATGTAGGTGTGTGAAGTCACAGAATTGAGATATGTGAAGCCACAGAATGGAGGTGTGTGAAGTCATAAAATTGAGGTGTGTGAAGTCATAGAATGGAGGTGTGTGAAGTCATAGAATGGATGTTTGTGAAGTAAGAATGAAGGTGTGTTAAGTCCTAGAATGGAGATGTGTGAAGGCAGAGAATGGAGGTGTGTGAAGTCATACAATTGAGCTGTGTGAAGTCAGAATGGAGGTTTGTGAAGTCATAGAATGAAGGTGTGTGAACTCAAAATGGAGGTGTGTGAAGTCACAGAATGGAGGTGTGTGAAGTCACAGAATGGAGGTGTGTGAACTCACAATGGAGTTTTGTGAAGTCAAACAATAAAGGTGTGTGAAGTCAATCAATAAAGGTTTGTGAAGTCACAGAATGGAGGTCTGTGAAGTCATAGAAGGGAGGTGTGTTTAGTCACAGAATGGAGGTGTGTGAAGTCAGAGAATGGAGGTGTGTGAACTCAGAATGGAGGTGTGTGAAGTCACAGAACGGAGATTTGTGAAGTCATGGAATGGAAGTACGTGAAGTCATAGAATGGATGTTTGTGAAGTAAGAATGAAGGTGCGTGAAGTCATAGAATGGAGGTGTGTGAAGTCAAAATGGAGGTGTGTGAATTCATAGAATGGAGGTGTGTGAACTCATAGAATGGAGGTGTGTGAAGTCATGGAATGGAGGTGTGTGAAGTCAAACAATAAAGGTGTGTGAAGTCACAGAATGGAGGTGTGTGAATTCACAGAATGGAGGTGTGTGAAGTCAAAAAGGTGGTGTGTAGAGTCACAAATGGAGGTGTGTGAACTCATAGAATGGAGGTGTGTGAAGTCAAAGAATGGAGGTGTGTGAAGTCATAGAATAGAGGTGTGTGAAGTTATACAATGGATCTTTCTGAAGTAGAATGAAGGTGTGTGAACCCATAGATTGGAGGTGTGTCAAGTCAAAATGGAGGTGTGTGAACTCATAAAATGGAGATGTGTGAAGTCATGGAATGAAGATGCGTGAAGTCCAAAAATGGAGGTGTGTGAAGTCAAACAATGGTGGTGTGTGAAGTCAGAGAATGGAGGTGTGTGAAGTCAAAGAAAGGAAGTGTGTGAAGTCAAGATGGAGGTGTGTGAAGTCACAGAATGGAGGTGTGTGAAGTCACAGAATGGAGGTGTATGAAGTCACAGAATGTAGGTGTGTGAAGTCACAGAATGGAGGTGTGTGAAGTCACAGAATTGAGGTGTGTGAAGTCACAGAATGAAGGTGTGTGAACTCACAATGGAGGTGTGTGAAGTCACAGAATGGAGGTGTGTGAATTCAAACAATAAAGGTGTGTGAAGTCACAAAATGGAGGTCTGTGAAGTCATAGAATGGAGGTGTGTTAAGTCACAGAATGGAGGTGTGTGAACTCAGAGAATGGAGGTGTGTGAACTCAGAATGGAGTTGTGTGAAGTCACAGAACGGAGATTTGTGAAGTCATAGAATGGAGGTGCGTGAAGTCATAGAATGGATGTTTCTGAAGTAAGAATGAAGGTGTGTGAAGTCAAAACGGAGGTGTGTGAACTCATAGAATGGAGGTGTGTGAAGTCAAAGAATAAAGGTGTGTGAAGTCATCGAATGGAGGTGTGGGAAGTCATGGAATGGAGGTGTGTGAAGTCACAGAATGGAGGTGTGTGAAGTCACAGAATGGAGATGTGTGAAGTCACAGAATGGAGGTGTGTGAAGTCACAGAATGGAGGTGTGTGAACTCACAATGGAGGTGTGTGAAGTCAAACAATAAAGGTGTGTGAAGTCAAACAATAAAGGTTTGTGAAGTAACAGAATGGAGGTCTGTGAAGTCATAGAAGGGAGGTGTGTTTAGTCACAGAATGGAGGTGTGTGAAGTCAGAGAATGGAGGTGATTGAACTCAGAATGGAGGTGTGTGAAGTCACAGAACGGAGATTTGTGAAGACATAGAATGGAAGTACGTGAAGTCATAGAATGGATGTTTCTGAAGTAAGAATGAAGGTGCGTGAACTCATAGAATGGAGGTGTGTGAAGTCAAAATGGAGGTGTGTGAATTCATAGAATGGAGGTGTGTGAACTCATAGAATGGAGGTGTGTGAAGTCATGGAATGGAGGTGTGTGAAGTCAAAGAATGGAGGTGTGTGAAGTCAAACAATAAAGGTGTGTGAAGTCACAGAATGGAGGTGTGTGAAATCACAGAATGGAGGTGTGTGAAGTCAAAAAGTTGGTGTGTAGAGTCACAAATGGAGGTGTGGACTCATAGAATGGAGGTGTGTGAAGTCAAAGAATGGAGGTGTGTGAAGTCGTAGAATAGAGGTGTGTGAAGTCATAGAATGGATGTTTGTGAAGTAAGAATGAAGGTGTGTTAAGTCCTAGAATGGAGATGTGTGAAGGCAGAGAATGGAGGTGTGTGAAGTCATACAATGGAGCTGTGTGAAGTCAGAATGGAGGTGTGTGAAGTCATAGAATGAAGGTTTGTGAACTCCAAATGGAGGTGTGTGAAGTCAAAGAATGGAGGTATGTGAAGTCAAAGAATGGAAGTGTGTGAAGTCGTAGAATGGAGGTGTGTGAAGTCATAGAATGGAGGTGTGTGAAGTCATAGAATGGAGGTGTGTGAAGTCACAGAATTGATGTTTGTGAAGTCAGAATGGAGGTGTGTGAAGTCAGAATGGAGGTTTGTGAAGTCATAGAATGGAGGTGTGTGAAGTCGTAGAATGGATGTTTGTGAAGTCACAGAACTGATGTTTGTGAAGTCAGAATGGAGGTGTGTGAACTCACAATGGAAGTGTGTGAAGTCAAAGAATGGAGGTGTGTGAAGTCACAGAATTGATGTTTGTGAAGTCAAAATGGAGGTGTGTGAAGTCAGAATGGAGGTGTGTGAAGTCAAAGAATGGAGGTGTGTGAAGTCACAATGCAGGTGTGTGAAGTCATAGAATGGAGGTGTGTGAAGTCACAGAATGGGGGTGTGTGAAGTCATAGAATGGAGGTGTGTGAAGTCATAGAATGGAGGTGTGTGAAGTCATACAATGCAGGTGTGTGAAGTCATAGAATGCACGTTTGTGAACTCATAGAATGGAGGTGGGTGAATTCATACAATGGATGTTCCTGAAGTAAGAATGTAGGTGTGTGAAGTCATAGAATGGAGGAGTGTGAAGTCAAAATGGTGGTGTGTGAACTCATAGAATGGATGTGTGTGAACTGACAGAGTAGAGGTGTGTGAAGTCATGGAATGGAGGTGTGTGAAGTCAAAGAAAGGAGGTGTGTGAAGTCAAACAATGGAGGTGTGTGAAGTCACAGAATGGAGGTGTGTGAAGACACAGAATGGAAGTGTGTGAAGTCAAAATGAAGGTGTGTGAAGTCACAGAATGGAGGTGTGTGAAGTCACAGAATGGAGGTGTGTGAAGTCAAAATGGTGGTGTGTAACGTCACAAATGGAGGTGTTTCAAGTCACAGAATGTATGTGTGTGAACTCAAAATGGAGGTGTGTGAAGTCAAAGAATGGAGATGTGCGAAATCAAAGAATATAGGTGTGTGAAGTCATAGAATGGAGGTGTGTGAAGTCACAGAATGGAGGTGTGTGAAATCATCGAATGAAGGTGTGTGAAGTCACGGAATGAAGGTGTGTTAAGTCACAGACCGGAGGTGTGTGACCTCAGAATGGAGGTGTGTGAAGTCCCAGAATGGAGGTGTGGGTAGTCATAGAATGGAGTTGTGTGAAGTCACAGAATGGAGATGTGTGAATTCATAGAATGGAGGTGTGTGAAGTCACAGAATGCAGGTGTGTGAAGTCACAGAATGGAGGTGTGTGAAGTCAAAGAATGGAGTTGTGTGAAGTCACAGAATGGAGGTGTGTGAACTCACAATGGAGGTGTGTGAAGTCAAAGAATGGAGGTGTGTGAAGTCATAGAATGGAAGTGTGTGAAGTCATAGAATGGAGGTGTGTGAAGCCAGAATTGAGGTGTGTGAAGTCACAGAATTGAGGTGTGTGAACTCAGAATGGAGGTGTGTGAAGTCACAGAATGAAGGTTTCTGAAATCATAGAATGCAGGTGTGTGAAGTCATAGAACGGATGTTTCTGAAGTAGAATGAAGGTGTGTGAAGTCATAGAATGGAGGTGTGTGAAGTCAAAATGGAGGTGTGCGAACTCATAAAATGGAGATGTGTGAAGTCATGGAATGGAGGTGTGTGAATTCAAAGAATGGAAGTGTGTGAAGTCAAATGGAGGTGTGTGAAGTAACAGAATGGAGGTGTGTGAAGTCACAGAATGTAGGTGTGTGAAGTCATAGAATGGAGGTGTGTGAAGTCACAGAATGGAGGTGTGTGAAGTCACAGAATGGAGGTGTGTGAAGTCAAAATGGAGGTGTGTGAACTCATAGAATTGAGGTTTGTGAAGTCATAGAATGGAGGTGTGTGAAGTCATGCAATGGAGGTGTGTGAAGTCAAAGAATGGAGTTGTGTGAATTCAAACAATAAAGGTGTGTGAAGTCACAGAATGGAGGTGTGTGAAATCACAGAATGGAGGTGTGTGAAGTCATAGAATGGAGGTGTTTGAAGTCAGAGAATAAAGGTGTGTGAAGTCATCGAATGGAGGTGTGGGAAGTCATGGAATGGAGGTATGTGAAGTCACAGAATGGAGGTGTGTGAAGTCAGTATGAAGTTGTGTGAAGTCATAAAATGGAGGTGTGTGAAGTCAGAATGGAGGTGTGTGAAGTCATAGAATAGAGGTGTGTGAAGTCAGAATGGAAGTGTGTGAACTCATAGAATGGAGGTGTGTGAAGTCACAATGGAGGTGTGTGAAATCATAGAATGGAGGTGTGTGAAGTCACAGAATGGAGGTGTGTGAAGTCATAGAATGGAGCTGTGTGAAGTCAGATTGGAGGTGTGTGAAGTCACAGAATGGAGGTGTGTGAACTCAGAATGGAGGTGTGTGAAGTCACAGAATGGAGGTGTGTGAAGTCATAGAATGGAGGTGTGTAAAGTCATAGAATGGAGGTGTGTGAGGTCATAATATAGGTGTGTGAAGTCACAGAATTGAGATATGTGAAGCCACAGAATGGAGGTGTGTGAAGTCATAAAATTGAGGTGTGTGAAGTCATAGAATGGAGGTGTGTGAAGTCATAGAATGGATGTTTGTGAAGTAAGAATGAAGGTGTGTTAAGTCCTAGAATGGAGATGTGTGAAGGCAGAGAATGGAGGTGTGTGAAGTCATACAATTGAGCTGTGTGAAGTCAGAATGGAGGTTTGTGAAGTCATAGAATGAAGGTGTGTGAACTCAAAATGGAGGTGTGTGAAGTCAAAGAATGGAGGTATGTGAAGTCAAAGAATGGAAGTGTGTGAAGTCGTAGAATGGAGGTGTGTGAAGTCATAGAATGGAGGTGTGTGAAGTCATAGAATGGAGGTGTGTGAAGTCACAGAATTGATGTTTGTGAAGTCAGAATGGAGGTGTGTGAAGTCAGAATGGAGGTTTGTGAAGTCATAGAATGGAGGTGTGTGAAGTCGTAGAATGGATGTGTGTGAAGTCACAGAACTGATGTTTGTGAAGTCAGAATGGAGGTGTGTGAACTCACAATGGAGGTGTGTGAAGTCAAAGAATGGAGGTGTGTGAACTCAAAATGGAGGTGTGTGAAGTGAAAGAATGTAGGTGTGCGAAGTCAAAGAATGGAGGTGTGTGAAGTCATAGAATGGAGGTGTATGAAGTCATAGAATGGAGGTGTGGGAAGTCATAGAATGAAGGTGTGTGAAGTCACAGAATGAAGGTGTGTTAAGTCACAGAACGGAGGTGTGTGAACTCAGAATGGAGGTGTGTGAAGTCCCAGAATGGAGGTGTGGGAAGTCATAGAATGGAGTTGTGTGAAGTCACAGAATGGAGATGTGTGAATTCATAGAATCGAGGTTTGTGAAGTCATAGAATGGAGGTGTGTGAAGTCACAGAACGGAGGTGTGTGAAGTCACAGAATGGAGGTGTGTGAAGTCACAGAATGGGGGTGTGTGAAGTCATAGAATGGATATGTGTGAAGTCATAGAATGAAGGTGTGTGAAGCCAGAATTGAGGTGTGTGAAGACACAGAATTGAGGTGTGTGAACTCAGAATGAAGGTGTGTGAAGTCAAAGAATGGAGGTTTGTGAAGTCATAGAATGGAGGTGTATGAAGTCATAGAATGGATGTTTCTGAAGTAGAATATAGGTGTGTGAAGTCATAGAATGGAGGTGTGTGAAGGCAAAATGGAGGTGTGCGAACTCATACAAAGGAGATGAGTGAAGTCATGGAAAGGAGGTGTGTGAAGTCCAAAAATGGAGGTGTGTGAAGTCAAACAATGGTGGTGTGTGAAGTCACAGAATGGAGGTGTGTGAAGTCAAAGAATGGAAGTGTGTGAAGTCAAAATGGAGGTGTGTGAAGTCACAGAAAGGAGGTGTGTGAAGTCACAGAATGGAGGTGTGTGACGTCATCGAAAGGAGATGTGTGAAGTCATGGAATGGAGCTGTGTGAAGTCACAGAATGACGGTGTGTGAAGTCAGAATGGAGTTGTGTGAAGTCATAGAATGTAGGTGTGTGAAGTCAGAATGGAGGTGTGTGAATTCATAGAATGGAGGTGTGAAGTCACAATGGAGGTGTGTGAAGTCATAGAATGGAGGTGTGTGAAGTCAGAGTATGGAGGTGTGTGAAATCATAGAATGGAGCTGTGTGAAGTCAGATTTGAGGAGTGTGAAGTCACAGAATGGAGGTGTGAAGTCATAGAATGGAGGTGTGTGAAGTCATAATGGAGGTGTGTGAAGTCACAGAATTGAGGTGTGTGAAGTCACAGATGGAGGTGTGGGAAGTCATAGAATGGAGGTGTGTGAAGTCATAGAATGGAGGTGTGTGAAGTCATAGAATTGATGTTTGTGAAGTAAGAATGAAGGTGTGTTATGTCATAGAATGGAGGTGTTTGAAGGCACAGAATGGAGGTGTGTGAAGTCACAGAATTGAGGTGTGTGAACTCACAATGGAGGTGTGTGAAGTCAAAGAATGGAGGTGTGTGAAGTCATAGAATGGAAGTGTGTGAAGTCATAGAATGAAGGTGTGTGAAGCCAGAATTGAGGTGTGTGAAGTCACAGAAGTGAGGTGTGTGAACTCAGAATGAAGGTGTGTTAAGTCATAGAATGGAGGTGTTTGAAGGCACAGAATGGAGGTGTGTGAAGTCATAGAATGGATCTGTGTGAAGTCAGAATGGAGGTGTGTGAAGTCATAGAATGGAGGTGTGTGAACGAACAATGGAGGTGTGTGAAGTCAAAGAATGGAGGAGTGTGAAGTCATAGAATGGAATTGTGTGAAGTTATAGAATGGAGGTGTGTGAAGCCAGAATTGTGGTGTGTGAAGTCACAGAATTGAGGTGTGTGAACTCAGAATGGAGGTGTGTGAAGTCACAGAATGGAGGTTTGTGAAGTCATAGAATGGAGGTGTGTGAAGTCATAGAATGGATGTTTCTGAAGTAGAATGAAGGTGTGTGAAGTCATAGAATGGAGGTGTGTGAAGTCAAAATGGAGGTGTGTGAACTCATAAAATGGAGATGTGTGAAGTCATGGAATGGAGGTATGTGAAGTCCAAAAAGTAGGTGGGTGAAGTCAAACAATGGTGCTGTGTGAAGTCAAAGAATGGAGGTGTGTGAAGTCATCGAATGGAGGTGTGTGAAGTCATGGAATGGAGGTGTGTGAAGTCACAGAATGGAGGTGTGTGAAGTCACAGAATGGAGATGTGTGAAGTCACAGAATGGAGGTGTGTGAAGTCACAGAATGGAGGTGTGTGAAGTCACAGAATGGAGGTGTGTGAACTCACAATGGAGGTGTGTGAAGTCAAACAATAAAGGTGTGTGAAGTCAATCAATAAAGGTTTGTGAAGTCACAGAATGGAGGTCTGTGAAGTCATAGAAGGGAGGTGTGTTTAGTCACAGAATGGAGGTGTGTGAAGTCAGAGAATGGAGGTGTGTGAACTCAGAATGGAGTTGTGTGAAGTCACAGAACGGAGATTTGTGAAGTCATGGAATGGAAGTACGTGAAGTCATAGAATGGATGTTTGTGAAGCAAGAATGAAGGTGCGTGAAGTCATAGAATGGAGGTGTGTGAAGTCAAAATGGAGGTGTGTGAATTCATAGAATGGAGGTGTGTGAACTCATAGAATGGAGGTGTGAGAAGTCATGGAATGGAGGAGTGTGAAGTCAAAGAATGGAGGTGTGTGAAGTCAAAAATAAAGGTGTGTGAAGTCACAGAATGGAGGTGTGTGAATTCACAGAATGGAGGTGTGTGAAGTCAAAAAGGTGGTGTGTAGAGTCACAAATGGTGGTGTGTGAACTCATAGAATGGAGGTGTGTGAAGTCAAAGAATGGAGGTGTGTGAAGTCATAGAATAGAGGTGTGTGAAGTTATAGAATGGATCTTTCTGAAGTAGAATGAAGGTGTGTGAACTCATAGATTGGAGGTGTGTGAAGTCAAAATGGAGGTGTGTGAACTCATAAAATGGAGATGTGTGAAGTCATGGAATGGAGATGCGTGAAGTCCAAAAATTGAGGTGTGTGAAGTCAAACAATGGTGGTGTGTGAAGTCAGAGAATGGAGGTGTGTGAAGTCAAAGAATGGAAGTGTGTGAAGTCAAGATGGAGGTGTGTGAAGTCACAGAATGGAGGTGTGTGAAGTCACAGAATGTAGGTGTGTGAAGTCACAGAATGGAGGTGTGTGAAGTCACAGAATGGAGGTGTGTGAAGTCACAGAATGAAGGTGTGTGAACTCACAAT
The DNA here is from genome assembly GCA_024803745.1 of Megascapheus bottae. Taxonomy (NCBI): domain Eukaryota; kingdom Metazoa; phylum Chordata; class Mammalia; order Rodentia; family Geomyidae; genus Megascapheus; species Megascapheus bottae. Next base: position 2,716,570 of record JANJXV010000052.1, on the reverse strand, counting down.
GGAGGTGTGTGAAGTCACAGAATGGAGGTGTGTGAAGTCAAACAATAAAGGTGTGTGAAGTCACAGAATGGAGGTCTGTGAAGTCATAGAATGGAGGTGTGTTAAGTCACAGAATGGAGGTGTGTGAACTCAGAGAATGGAGGTGTGTGAACTCAGAATGGAGTTGTGTGAAGTCACAGAACGGAGATTTGTGAAGTCATAGAATGGAGGTGCGTGAAGTCATAGAATGGATGTTTCTGAAGTAAGAATGAAGGTGTGTGAAGTCAAAACGGAGGTGTGTGAACTCATAGAATGGAGGTGTGTGAACTCATAGAATGGAGGTGTGTGAAGTCAAACAATAAAGGTGTGTGAAGTCACAGAATGGAGGTGTGTGAAATCACAGAATGGAGGTTTGTGAAGTCAAAAATTTGGTGTGTAGAGTCACAAATGGAGGTGTGTGAACTCATAGAATGGAGGTGTGTGAAGTCAAAGAATAAAGGTGTGTGAAGTCATCGAATGGAGGTGTGGGAAGTCATGGAATGGAGGTGTGTGAAGTCACAGAATGGAGGTGTGTGAAGTCACAGAATGGAGATGTGTGAAGTCACAGAATGGAGGTGTGTGAAGTCACAGAATGGAGGTGTGTGAAGTCACAGAATGGAGGTGTGTGAACTCACAATGGAGGTGTGTGAAGTCAAACAATAAAGGTGTGTGAAGTCAAACAATAAAGGTTTGTGAAGTCACAGAATGGAGGTCTGTGAAGTCATAGAAGGGAGGTGTGTTTAGTCACAGAATGGAGGTGTGTGAAGTCAGAGAATGGAGGTGGTTGAACTCAGAATGGAGGTGTGTGAAGTCACTGAACGGAGATTTGTGAAGACATAGAATGGAAGTACGTGAAGTCATAAAATGGATGTTTCTGAAGTAAGAATGAAGGTGCGTGAAGTCATAGAATGGAGGTGTGTGAAGTCAAAATGGAGGTGTGTGAATTCATAGAATGGAGGTGTGTGAACTCATAGAATGGAGGTGTGTGAAGTCATGGAATGGAGGTGTGTGAAGTCAAAGAATGGAGGTGTGTGAAGTCAAACAATAAAGGTGTGTGAAGTCACAGAATGGAGGTGTGTTAAATCACAGAATGGAGGTGTGTGAAGTCAAAAAGTTGGTGTGTAGAGTCACAAATGGAGGTGTGGACTCATAGAATGGAGGTGTGTGAAGTCAAAGAATGGAGGTGTGTGAAGTCGTAGAATAGAGGTGTGTGAAGTCATAGAATGGATGTTTGTTAAGTAAGAATGAAGGTGTGTTAAGTCCTAGAATGGAGATGTGTGAAGGCAGAGAATGGAGGTGTGTGAAGTCATACAATGGAGCTGTGTGAAGTCAGAATGGAGGTGTGTGAAGTCATAGAATGAAGGTGTGTGAACTCCAAATGGAGGTGTGTGAAGTCAAAGAATGGAGGTATGTGAAGTCAAAGAATGGAAGTGTGTGAAGTCGTAGAATGGAGGTGTGTGAAGTCATAGAATGGAGGTGTGTGAAGTCATAGAATGGAGGTGTGTGAAGACACAGAATTGATGTTTGTGAAGTCAGAATGGAGGTGTGTGAAGTCAGAATGGAGGTTTGTGAAGTCATAGAATGGAGGTGTGTGAAGTCGTAGAATGGATGTGTGTGAAGTCACAGAACTGATGTTTGTGAAGTCAGAATGGAGGTGTGTGAACTCACAATGGAGGTGTGTGAAGTCAAAGAATGGAGGTGTGTGAAGTCACAGAATTGATGTTTGTGAAGTCAAAATGGAGGTGTGTGAAGTCAGAATGGAGGTGTGTGAAGTCATAGAATGGAGGTGTGTGAAGTCACAATGCAGGTGTGTGAAGTCATAGAATGGAGGTGTGTGAAGTCACAGAATGGGGGTGTGTGAAGTCATAGAATGGAGGTGTGTGAAGTCATAGAATGGAGGTGTGTGAAGTCATAGAATGCAGGTGTGTGAAGTCATAGAATGCACGTTTGTGAACTCATAGAATGGAGGTGGGTGAATTCATACAATGGATGTTCCTGAAGTAAGAATGTAGGTGTGTGAAGTCATAGAATGGAGGAGTGTGAAGTCAAAATGGTGGTGTGTGAACTCATAGAATGGATGTGTGTGAACTGACAGAGTAGAGGTGTGTGAAGTCATGGAATGGAGGTGTGTGAAGTCAAAGAAAGGAGGTGTGTGAAGTCAAACAATGGAGGTGTGTGAAGTCACAGAATGGAGGTGTGTGAAGACACACAATGGAAGTGTGTGAAGTCAAAATGGAGGTGTGTGAAGTCAAAGAATGGAGGTGTGTGAAGTCACAGAATGGAGGTGTGTGAAGTCAAAATGGTGGTGTGTAACGTCACAAATGGAGGTGTTTGAAGTCACAGAATGTATGTGTGTGAACTCAAAATGGAGGTGTGTGAAGTCAAAGAATGGAGGTGTGCGAAGTCAAAGAATATAGGTGTGTGAAGTCATAGAATGGAGGTGTGTGAAGTCACAGAATGGAGGTGTGTGAAATCATAGAATGAAGGTGTGTGAAGTCACGGAATGAAGGTGTGTTAAGTCACAGACCAGAGGTGTGTGACCTCAGAATGGAGGTGTGTGAAGTCCCAGAATGGAGGTGAGGGTAGTCATAGAATGGAGTTGTGTGAAGTCACAGAATGGAGATGTGTGAATTCATAGAATGGAGGTGTGTGAAGTCACAGAATGCAGGTGTGTGAAGTCACAGAATGGAGGTGTGTGAAGTCATACAATTGAGCTGTGTGAAGTCAGAATGGAGGTGTGTGAAGTCATAGAATGAAGGTGTGTGAACTCAAAATGGAGGTGTGTGAAGTCAAAGAATGGAGGTATGTGAAGTCAAAGAATGGAAGTGTGTGAAGTCGTAGAATGGAGGTGTGTGAAGTCATAGAATGGAGGTGTGTGAAGTCATAGAATGGAGGTGTGTGAAGTCACAGAATTGATGTTTGTGAAGTCAGAATGGAGGTGTGTGAAGTCAGAATGGAGGTTTGTGAAGTCATAGAATGGAGGTGTGTGAAGTCGTAGAATGGATGTGTGTGAAGTCACAGAACTGATGTTTGTGAAGTCAGAATGGAGGTGTGTGAACTCACAATGGAGGTGTGTGAAGTCAAAGAATGGAGGTGTGTGAAGTCACAGAATTGATGTTTGTGAAGTCAGAATGGAGGTGTGTGAAGTCAGAATGGAGGTGTGTGAAGTCATAGAATGGAGGTGTGTGAAGTCACAATGCAGGTGTGTGAACTCATAGAATGGAGGTGTGTGAAGTCACAGAATGGGGGTGTGTGAAGTCATAGAATGGAGGTGTGTGAAGTCATAGAATGGAGGTGTGTGAAGTCATAGAATGGAGGTGTGTGAAGTCATAGAATGCAGGTGTGTGAAGTCATAGAATGGACGTTTGTGAACTCATAGAATGGAGGTGGGTGAATTCATACAATGGATGTTCCTGAAGTAAGAATGTAGGTGTGTGAAGTCATAGAATGGAGGAGTGTGAAGTCAAAATGGTGGTGTGTGAATTCATAGAATGGATGTGTGTGAACTGATAGAGTAGAGGTGTGTGAAGTCATGGAATGGAGGTGTGTGAAGTCAAAGAAAGGAGGTGTGTGAAGTCAAACAATGGAGGTGTGCGAAGTCACAGAATGGAGGTGTGTGAAGACACAGAATGGAGGTGTGTGAAGTCAAAATGGAGGTGTGTGAAGTCACAGAATAGAGGTGTGTGAAGTCACAGAATGGAGGTGTGTGAAGTCAAAATGGTGGTGGGTAACGTCACAAATGGAGGTGTTTGAAGTCACAGAATGTATGTGTGTGAACTCAAATTGGAGGTGTGTGAAGTCAAAGAATGGAGGTGTGCGAAGTCAAAGAATATAGGTGTGTGAAGTCATAGAATGGAGGTGTGTGAAGTCACAGAATGGAGGTGTGTGAAATCATAGAATGAAGGTGTGTGAAGTCACGGAATGAAGGTGTGTTAAGTCACAGAACGGAGGTGTGTGACCTCAGAATGGAGGTGTGGGAAGTCCCAGAATGGAGGTGTGGGTAGTCATAGAATGGAGTTGTGTGAAGTCACCGAATGGAGATGTGTGAATTCATAGAATGGAGGTGTGTGAAGTCACAGAATGGAGGTGTGTGAAGTCAAAGAATGGAGGTGTGCGAAGTCAGAGAATATAGGTGTGTGAAGTCATAGAATGGAGGTGTGTGAAGTCACAGAATGGAGGTGTGTGAAATCATAGAATGAAGGTGTGTGAAGTCATGGAATGAAGGTGTGTTAAGTCAAAGACCGGAGGTGTGTGACCTCAGAATGGAGGTGTGTGAAGTCCCAGAATGGAGGTGTGGGTAGTCATAGAATGGAGTTGTGTGAAGTCACAGAATGGAGATGTGTGAATTCATAGAATGGAGGTGTGTGAAGTCACAGAATGCAGGTGTGTGAAGTCACAGAATGGAGGTGTGTGAAGTCAAAGAATGGAGTTGTGTGAAGTCACAGAATGGAGGTGTGTGAACTCACAATGGAGGTGTGTGAAGTCAAAGAATGGAGGTGTGTGAAGTCATAGAATGGAAGTGTGTGAAGTCATAGAATGGAGGTGTGTGAAGCCAGAATTGAGGTGTGTGAAGTCACAGAATTGAGGTGTGTGAACTCAGAATGGAGGTGTGTGAAGTCACAGAATGAAGGTTTGTGAAATCATAGAATGGAGGTGTGTGAAGTCATGGAACGGATGTTTCTGAAGTAGAATGTAGGTGTGTGAAGTCATAGAATGGAGGTGTGTGAAGTCAAAATGGAGGTGTGCGAACTCATAAAATGGAGATGTTTGAAGTCATGGAATGGAGGTGTGTGAAGTCCAAAAATAGAGGTGTGTGAGGTCAAACAATGTTAATGTGTGTTAAGTCACAGAATGGAGGTGTGTGAATTCAAAGAATGGAAGTGTGTGAAGTCAAAATGGAGGTGTGTGAAGTAACAGAATGGAGGTGTGTGAAGTCACAGAATGGAGGTGTGTGAAGTCAAAATGGAGGTGTGTGAACTCATAGAATGGAGGTTTGTGAAGTCATAGAATGGAGGTGTGTGAAGTCATGCAATGGAGGTGTGTGAAGTGAAAGAATGGAGGTGTGTGAAGTCAAACAATAAAGGTGTGTGAAGTCACAGAAAGGAGGTGTGTGAAATTACAGAATGGAGGTGTGTGAAGTCAAAAATGTGGTGTGTAGAGTCACAAATGGAGGTGTGTGAACTCATAGAATGGAGGTGTTTGAAGTCAAAGAATAAAGGTGTGTGAAGTCATCGAATGGAGGTGTGGGAAGTCATGGAATGGAGGTATGTGAAGTCACAGGATGGAGGTGTGTGAAGTCAGAATGGACTTGTGTGAAGTCATAAAATGGAGGTGTGTGAAGTCAGAATGGAGGTGTGTGAAGTCATAGAATGGAGGTGTGTGAAGTCAGAATGGAAGTGTGTGAACTCATAGAATGGAGGTGTGTGAAGTCACAATGGAGGTGTGTGAAGTCATAGAATGGAGGTGTGTGAAGTCACAGAATGGAGGTGTGTGAAGTCATAGAATGGAGCTGTGTGAAGTCAGATTGGAGGTGTGTGAAGTCACCGAATGGAGGTGTGTGAACTCAGAATGGAGGTGTGTGAAGTCACAGAATGGAGGTGTGTGAAGTCATAGAATGGAGGTGTGTAAAGTCATAGAATGGAGGTGTGTGAGGTCATAATATAGGTGTGTGAAGTCACAGAATTGAGATATGTGAAGTCACAGAATGGAGGTGTGTGAAGTCATAAAAATGAGGTGTGTGAAGTCATAGAATGGAGGTGTGTGAAGTCATAGAATGGATGTTTGTGAAGTAAGAATGAAGGTGTGTTAAGTCCTAGAATGGAGATGTGTGAAGGCAGAGAATGGAGGTGTGTGAAGTTATACAATTGAGCTGTGTGAAGTCAGAATGGAGGTGTGTGAAGTCATAGAATGAAGGTGTGTGAACTCAAAATGGAGGTGTGTGAAGTCAAAGAATGGAGGTGTGTGAAGTCACAGAATTGATGTTTGTGAAGTCAGAATGGAGGTGTGTGAAGTCAGAATGGAGGTTTGTGAAGTCATAGAATGGAGGTGTGTGAAGTCGTAGAATGGATGTGTGTGAAGTCACAGAATTGATGTTTGTGAAGTCAGAATGGAGGTGTGTGAAGTCAGAATGGAGGTTTGTGAAGTCATAGAATGGAGGTGTGTGAAGTCGTAGAATGGATGTGTGTGAAGTCACAGAACTGATGTTTGTGAAGTCAGAATGGAGGTGTGTGAACTCACAATGGAGGTGTGTGAAGTCAAAGAATGGAGGTGTGTGAAGTCACAGAATTGATGTTTGTGAAGTCAGAATGGAGATGTGTGAAGTCAGAATGGAGGTGTGTGAAGTCATAGAATGGAGGTGTGTGAAGTCACAATGCAGGTGTGTGAACTCATAGAATGGAGGTGTGTGAAGTCACAGAATGGGGGTGTGTGAACTCATAGAATGGAGGTGTGTGAGGTCATAGAATGGAGGTGTGTGAAGTCATAGAATGGAGGTGTGTGAAGTCATAGAATAGGTGTGTGAAGTCATAATGGTCGTTTGTGAACTCATAGAATGGAGGTGGGTGAATTCATACAATGGATGTTCCTGAAGTAAGAATGTAGGTGTGTGAAGTCATAGAATGGGGGAGTGTGAAGTCAAAATGGTGGTGTGTGAATTCATAGAATGGATGTGTGTGAACTGATAGAGTAGAGGTGTGTGAAGTCATGGAGTGGAGGTGTGTGAAGTCAAAGAAAGGAGGTGTGTGAAGTCAAACAATGGAGGTATGCGAAGTCACAGAATGGAGGTGTGTGAAGACACAGAATGGAGGTGTGTGAAGTCACAGAATGTATGTGTGTGAACTCAAATTGGAGGTGTGTGAAGTCAAAGAATGGAGGTGTTTGAAGTCAAAGAATATAGGTGTGTGAAGTCATAGAATGGAGGTGTGTGAAGTCACAGAATGGAGGTGTGTGAAATCATAGAATGAAGGTGTGTGAAGTCACGGAATGAAGGTGTGTTAAGTCACAGAACGGAGGTGTGTGACATCAGAATGGAGGTGTGGGAAGTCCCAGAATGGAGATGTGGGTAGTCATAGAATGGAGTTGTGTGAAGTCACCGAATGGAGATGTGTGAATTCATAGAATGGAGGTGTGTGAAGTCACAGAATGGAGGTGTGTGAAGTCAAAATGGTGGTGTGTAACGTCACAAATGGAGGTGTTTGAAGTCACAGAATGTATGTGTGTGAACTCAAAATGGAGGTGTGTGAAGTCAAAGAATGGAGGTGTGCGAAGTCAAAGAATATAGGTGTGTGAAGTCATAGAATGGAGGTGTGTGAAGTCACAGAATGGAGGTGTGTGAAATCATAGAATGAAGGTGTGTGAAGTCACGGAATGAAGGTGTGTTAAGTCACAGACCGGAGGTGTGTGACCTCAGAATGGAGGTGTGTGAAGTCCCAGAATGGAGGTGTGGGTAGTCATAGAATGGAGTTGTGTGAAGTCACAGAATGGAAATGTGTGAATTCATAGAATGGAGGTGTGTGAAGTCACAGAATGCAGGTGTGTGAAGTCACAGAATGGAGGTGTGTGAAGTCAAAGAATGGAGTTGTGTGAAGTCACAGAATGGAGGTGTGTGAACTCACAATGGAGGTGTGTGAAGTCAAAGAATGGAGGTGTGTGAAGTCATAGAATGGAAGTGTGTGAAGTCATAGAATGGAGGTGTGTGAAGCCAGAATTGAGGTGAGTGAAGTCACAGAATTGAGGTGTGTGAACTCAGAATGGAGGTGTGTGAAGTCACAGAATGAAGGTTTGTGAAATCATAGAATGGAGGTGTGTGAAGTCATAGAACGGATGTTTCTGAAGTAGAAGGAAGGTGTGTGAAGTCATAGAATGGAGGTGTGTGAAGTCAAAATGGAGGTGTGCGAACTCATAAAATGGAGATGTGTGAAGTCATGGAATGGAGGTGTGTGAAGTCCAAAAATAGAGGTGTGTGAGGTCAAACAATGTTAATGTGTGTTAAGTCACAGAATGGAGGTGTGTGAATTCAAAGAATGGAAGTGTGTGAAGTCAAAATGGAGGTGTGTGAAGTAACAGAATGGAGGTGTGTGAAGTCACAGAATGTAGGTGTGTGAGGTCATAGAATGGAGGTGTGTGAATGCACAGAATGGAGGTGTGTGAAGTCACAGAATGGAGGTGTGTGAAGTCAAAATGGAGGTGTGTGAACTCATAGAATGGAGGTTTGTGAAGTCATAGAATGGAGGTGTGTGAAGTCATGAAATGGAGGTGTGTGAAGTGAAAGAATGGAGGTGTGTGAAGTCAAACAATAAAGGAGTGTGAAGTCACAGAATGGAGGTGTGTGAAATTACAGAATGGAGGTGTGTGAAGTCAAAAATGTGGTGTGTAGAGTCATAAATGGAGGTGTGTGAACTCATAGAATGGAGGTGTTTGAAGTCAAAGAATAAAGGTGTGTGAAGTCATCGAATGGAGGTGTGGGAAGTCATGGAATGGAGGTATGTGAAGTCACAGAATGGAGGTGTGTGAAGTCAGAATGGAGTTGTGTGAAGTCATAAAATGGAGGTGTGTGAAGTCAGAATGGAGGTGTGTGAAGTCATAGAATGGAGGTGTGTGAAGTCAGAATGGAAGTGTGTGAACTCATAGAATGGAGGTGTGTGAAGTCACAATGGAGGTGTGTGAAGTCATAGAATGGAGGTGTGTGAAGTCACAGAATGGAGGTGTGTGAAGTCATAGAATGGAGCTGTGTGAAGTCAGATTGGAGGTGTGTGAAGTCACAGAATGGAGGTGTGTGAACTCAGAATGGAGGTGTGTGAAGTCACAGAATGGAGGTGTGTGAAGTCATAGAATGGAGGTGTGTAAAGTCATAGAATGGAGGTGTGTGAGGTCATAATATAGGTGTGTGAAGTCACAGAATTGAGATATGTGAAGTCACAGAATGGAGGTGTGTGAAGTCATAAAAATGAGGTGTGTGAAGTCATAGAATGGAGGTGTGTGAAGTCATAGAATGGATGTTTGTGAAGTAAGAATGAAGGTGTGTTAAGTCCTAGAATGGAGATGTGTGAAGGCAGAGAATGGAGGTGTGTGAAGTCATACAATTGAGCTGTGTGAAGTCAGAATGGAGGTGTGTGAAGTCATAGAATGAAGGTGTGTGAACTCAAAATGGAGGTGTGTGAAGTCAAAGAATGGAGGTGTGTGAACTCACAATGGAGGTGTGTGAAGTCAAAGAATGGAGGTGTGTGAAGTCACAGAATTGATGTTTGTGAAGTCAGAATGGAGGTGTGTGAAGACAGAATGGAGGTGTCTGAAGTCATAGAATGGAGGTGTGTGAAGTCACAATGCAGGTGTGTGAACTCATAGAATGGAGGTGTGTGAAGTCACAGAATGGGGGTGTGTGAAGTCATAGAATGGAGGTGTGTGAAGTCATAGAATGGAGGTGTGTGAAGTCATAGAATGGAGGTGTGTGAAGTCATAGAATGCAGGTGTGTGAAGTCATAGAATGGACGTTTGTGAACTCATAGAATGGAGGTGGGTGAATTCATACAATGGATGTTCCTGAAGTAAGAATGTAGGTGTGTGAAGTCATAGAATGGAGGAGTGTGAAGTCAAAATGGTGGTGTGTGAACTCATAGAATGGATGTGTGTGAACTGATAGAGTAGAGGTGTGTGAAGTCATGGAATGGAGGTGTGTGAAGTCAAAGAAAGGAGGTGTGTGAAGTCAAACAATGGAGGTGTGCGAAGTCAAAGAATGGTGGTGTGTGAAGACACAGAATGGAAGTGTGTGAAGTCAAAATGGAGGTGTGTGAAGTCACAGAATGGAGGTGTGTGAAGTCACAGAATGGAGGTGTGTGAAGTCAAAATGGTGGTGGGTAACGTCACAAATGGAGGTGTTTGAAGTCACAGAATGTATGTGTGTGAACTCAAAATGGAGGTGTGTGAAGTCAAAGAATGGAGGTGTGCGAAGTCAAAGAATATAGGTGTGTGAAGTCATAGAATGGAGGTGTGTGAAGTCACAGAATGGAGGTGTGTGAAATCATAGAATGAAGGTGTGTGAAGTCACGGAATGAAGGTGTGTTAAGTCACAGACCGGAGGTGTGTGACCTCAGAATGGAGGTGTGTGAAGTCCCAGAATGGAGGTGAGGGTAGTCATAGAATGGAGTTGTGTGAAGTCACAGAATGGAGATGTGTGAATTCATAGAATGGAGATGTGTGAAGTCAAAGAATGGAGTTGTGTGAAGTCACAGAATGGAGGTGTGTGAACTCACAATGGAGGTGTGTGAAGTCAAAGAATGGAGGTGTGTGAAGTCATAGAATGGAAGTGTGTGAAGTCATAGAATGGAGGTGTGTGAAGCCAGAATTGCGGTGTGTGAAGTCACAGAATTGAGGTGTGTGAACTCAGAATGGAGGTGTGTGAAGTCACAGAATGAAGGTTTGTGAAATCATACAATGAAGGTGTGTGAAGTCATAGAACGGATGTTTCTGAAGTACAATGAAGGTGTGTGAAGTCAAAGAATGGAGGTGTATGAAGTCAAAATGGAGGTGTGCGAACTCATAAAATGGAGATGTGTGAAGTCATGGAATGGAGGTGTGTGAAGTCCAAAAATAGAGGTTTGTGAGGTCAAACAATGTTAATGTGTGTTAAGTCACAGAATGGAGGTATGTGAATTCAAAGAATGGAAGTGTGTGAAGTCAAAATGGAGGTGTGTGAAGTAACAGAATGGAGGTGTGTGAAGTCATAGAATGTAGGTGTGTGAAGTCATAGAATGGAGGTGTGTGAAGTCACAGAATGGAGGTGTGTGAAGTCACAGAATGGAGGTGTGTGAAGTCAAAATGGAGGTGTGTGAACTCATAGAATGGAGGTTTGTTAAGTCATAGAATGGAGGTGTGTGAAGTCATGCAATGGAGGTGTGTTAAGTCAAAGAATGGAGGTGTGTGAAGTCAAACAATAAAGGTGTGTGAAGTCACAGAATGGAGGTGTGTGAACTCACAGAATGGAGGTGTGTGAAGTCAAAAATGTGGTGTGTAGAGTCACAAATGGAGGTGTGTGAACTCATAGAATGGAGGTGTTTGAAGTCAAAGAATGGAGGTGTGTGAAGTCACAAGGGAGGTGTGTGAAATCATAGAATGGAGGTGTGTGAAGTCATCGAATGGAGGTGTGTGAAGTTATGGAATTGAGGTGTGTGAAGTCACAGAATGGAGGTGTGTGAAGTCATAGAATGGAGGTGTGTAAAGTCACAGAATGGAGGTCTGTGAAGTCATAGAATGGAGGTGTGTTAAGTCACAGAATGGAGGTGTGTGAACTCAGAGAATGGAGGTGTGTGAACTCAGAATGGAGGTGTGTGAAGTCACAGAACGGAGATTTGTGAAGTCATAGAATGGAGGTGCGTGAAGTCATAGAATGGATGTTTCTGAAGTAAGAATGAAGGTGTGTGAAGTCAAAATGGAGGTGTGTGAACTCATAGAATGGAGGTGTGTGAACTCATAGAATTGAGTTGTGTGAAGTCATGGACTGGAGGTGTGTGAAGTCAAAGAATGGAGGTGTGTGAAGTCAAACAATAAAGGTGTGTGAAGTCACAGAATGGAGGTGTGTGAAATCACAGAATGGAGCTTTGTGAAGTCAAAAATTTGGTGTGTACAGTCACAAATGGAGGTGTGTGAACTCATAGAATGGAGGTGTGTGAAGTCAAAGAATAAAGGTGTGTGAAGTCATCGAATGGAGGTGTGGGAATTCATGGAATGTAGGTGTGTGAAGTCACAGAATGGAGGTGTGTGAAGTCAGAATGGAGTTTTGTGAAGTCATAAAATGGAGGTGTGTGAAGTCAGAATGGAGGTGTGTGAAGTCATAGAATGGAGGTGTGTGAAGTAAGAATGGAGGTGTGTGAAATCACAGAATGGAGGTGTGTGAACTCAGAATGGAGGTGTGTGAAGTCACAGAATGGAGGTGTGTGAAGTCATAGAATGGAGGTGTGTAAAGTCATAGAATGGAGGTGTGTGAGGTCATAATGTAGGTGTGGGAAGTCTCAGAATTGAGATATGTGAAGTCACAGAATGGAGGTGTGTGAAGTCATAAAATGGAGGTGTGTGAAGTCATAGAATGGAGGTGTGTGAAGTCATAGAATGGATGTTTGTGAAGTAAGAATGAAGGTGTGTTAAGTCCTAAAATGAAAATGTGTGAAGGCAGAGAATGGAGGTGTGTGAAGTCATACAATGGAGCTGTGTGAAGTCAGAATGGAGGTGTGTGAAGTCATAGAATGGAGGTGTGTGAACTCAAAATGGAGGTGTGTGAAGTCAAAGAATGGAGGTATGTGAAGTCAAAGAATGGAAGTGTGTGAAGTCGTAGAATGGAGGTGTATGAAGTCATAGAATGGAGGTGTGTGAAGTCATAGAATGGAGGTGTGTGAAGTCACAGAATTGATATTTGTGAAGTCAGAATGGAGGTGTGTGAAGACAGAATGGAGGTTTGTGAAGTCATAGAATGGAGGTGTGTGAAGTCGTAGAATGGATGTGTGTGAAGTCACATAACTGATGTTTGTGACGTCAGAATGGAGGTGAGTGAACTCACAATGGAGGTGTGTGAAGTCAAAGAATGGAGGTGTGTGAAGTCACAGAATTGATGTTTGTGAAGTCAGAATGGAGGTGTGTGAAGTCAGAATGGAGGTGTGTGAAGGCATAGAATGGAGGTGTGTGAAGTCACAATGCAGGTGTGTGAACTCAGAGAATGGAGGTGTGTGAAGTCACAGAATGGGGGTGTGTGAAGTTATAGAATGGAGGTGTGTGAAGTCAAAGAATGGAGGTGTGTGAAGCCATAGAATGCAGGTGTGTGAAGTCATAGAATGGACGTTGGTGAACTCATAGAATGGAGGTGGGTGAATTCATACAATGGATGTTCCTGAAGTAAGAATGTAGGTGTGTGAAGTCATAGAATGGAGGAGTGTGAAGTCAAAATGGTGGTGTGTGAACTCATAGAATGGATGTGTGTGAACTGATAGAGTAGAGGTGTGTGAAGTCATGGAATGGAGGTGTGTGAAGTCAAAGAAAGGAGGTGTGTGAAGTCAAACAATTGAGGTGTGCGAAGTCACAGAATGGAGGTGTGTGAAGACACAGAATGGAATTGTGTGAAGTCAAAGTGGAGGTGTGTGAAGTCACAGAATGGAGGTGTGTGAAGTCACAGAATGGAGGTGTGTGAAGTCAAAATGGTGGTGTGTAACGTCACAAATGGAGGTGTTTGAAGTCACAGAATGTATGTGTGTGAACTCAAAATGGAGGTGTGTGAATTCAAAGAATGGAGGTGTGCGAAGTCAAAGAATATAGGTGTGTGAAGTCATACAATGGAGTGTGTGAAGTCACAGAATGGAGGTGTGTGAAATCATAGAATGAAGGTGTGTGAAGTCACGGAATGAAGGTGTGTTAAGTCAAAGACCGGAGCTGTGTGACCTCAGAATGGAGGTGTGTGAAGTCCCAGAATGGAGGTGTGGGTAGTCATAGAATGGAGTTGTGTGAAGTCACAGAATGGAGATGTGTGAATTCATAGAATGGAGGTGTGTGAAGTCACAGAATTGAGGTGTGTGAAGTCACAGAATGGAGGTGTGTGAAGTCAAAGAATGGAGTTGTGTGAAGTCACAGAATGGAGGTGTGTGAACTCACAATGGAGGTGTGTGAAGTCAAAGAATGGAGGTGTGTGAAGTCATAGAATGGAAGTGTGTGAAGTCATAGAATGGAGGTGTGTGAAGCCAGAATTGAGGTGTGTGAAGTCACAGAATTGAGGTGTGTGAACTCAGAATGGAGGTGTGTGAAGTCACAGAATGAAGGTTTGTGAAATCATAGAATGGAGGTGTGTGAAGTCATAGAACGGATGTTTCTGAAGTAGAATGAAGGTGTGTGAAGTCATAGAATGGAGGTGTGTGAAGTCAAAATGGAGGTGCGCGAACTCATAAAATGGAGATGTGTGAAGTCATTGAATGGAGGTGTGTGAAGTCCAAAAATAGAGGTGTGTGAGGTCAAATAATGTTAATGTGTGTTAAGTCAAAGAATGGAGGTGTGTGAATTCAAAGAATGGAAGTGTGTGAAGTCAAAATGGAGGTGTGTGATGTAACAGAATGGAGGTGTGTGAAGTCACAGAATGTATGTGTGTGAAGTCATAGAATGGAGGTGTGTGAAGTCACAGAATGGAGGTGTGTGAAGTCACAGAATGGAGGTGTGTGAAGTCAAAATGGAGGTGTGTGAACTCATAGAGTGGAGGTTTGTGAAGTCATAGAATGGAGGTGTGGTAAGTCATGGTATGGAGTTGTGTGAAGTCACAGAATGGAGGTGTGTGAAGTCAGAATGGCGTTGTGTGAAGTCATAAAATGCAGGTGTGTGAAGTCAGAATCGAGGTGTGTGAAGTCATAGAATGGAGGTGTGTGAAGTCAGAATGGAAGTGTGTGAACTCATAGAATGGAGGTGTGTGAAGTCACAATGGAAGTGTGTGAAGTCATAGAATGGAGGTGTGTGAAGTCACAGAATGGAGGTGTGTGAAGTCAAAGAATGGAGGTGTGTAAAGTCATAGAATGGAGGTGTGTGAGGTCATAATGTAGGTGTGTGAAGTCACAGAATTGAGATATGTGAAGTCACAGAATGGAGGTGTGTGAAGTCATAAAATGGATGTGTGAAGTCATAAAATGGAGGTGTGTGAAGTCATAGAATGGAGATGTGTGAATGCAGAGAATGGAGGTGTGTGAAGTCATACAATTGAGCTGTGTGAAGTCAGAATGGAGGTGTGTGAAGTCATAGAATGAAGGTGTGTGAACTCAAAATGGAGGTGTGTGAAGTCAAAGAATGGAGGTATGTGAAGTCAAAGAATGGAAGTGTGTGAAGTCGTAGAATGGAGGTGTGTGAAGTCATAGAATGGAGGTGTGTGAAATCACAGAATTGATGTTTGTGAAGTCAGAATGGAGGTGTGTGAAGTCAGAATGGAGGTTTGTGAAGTCATAGAATGGAGGTGTGTGAAGTCGTAGAATGGATGTGTGTGAAGTCACAGAACTGATGTTTGTGAAGTCAGAATGGAGGTGTGTGAACTCACAATGGAGGTGTGTGAAGTCAAAGAATGGAGGTGTGTGAAGTCACAGAATTGATGTTTGTGAAGTCAGAATGGAGGTGTGTGAAGTCAGAATGGAGGTGTGTGAAGTCATAGAATGGAGGTGTGTGAAGTCACAATGCAGGTGTGTGAACTCAGAGAATGGAGGTGTGTGAAGTCACAGAATGGGGTTGTGTGAAGTCATAGAATGGAGGTGTGTGAAGTCAAAGAATGGAGGTGTGTGAAGTCATAGAATGCAGGTGTGTGAATTCGTAGAATGCACGTTTGTGAACTCATAGAATGGAGGTGGGTGAATTCATACAATGGATGTTCCTGAAGTAAAAATGTAGGTGTGTGAAGTCATAGAATGGAGGAGTGTGAAGTCAAAATGGTGGTGTGTGAACTCATAGAATGGATGAGTGTGAACTGATAGAGTAGAGGTGTGTGAAGTCATGGAATGGAGGTGTGTGAAGTCAAAATGGAGGTGTGTGAAGTCACAGAATGGAGGTGTGTGAAGTCACAGAATGGAGGTGTGTGAAGTCATAAAATGGAGGTGTGTGAAGTCAGAATGGAGGTGTGTGAAGTCATAGAATGGAGGTGTGTGAAGTCAGAATGGAAGTGTGTGAACTCATAGAATGGAGGTGTGCGAAGTCACAATGGAAGTGTGTGAAGTCATAGAATGGAGGTGTGTTAAGTCATAGAATGGATGTTTGTGAAGTAAGAATGAAGGTGTGTTAAGTCCTAGAATGGAGATGTGTGAAGGCAGAGAATGGAGGTGTGTGAAGTCATACAATTGAGCTGTGTGAAGTCAGAATGGAGGTGTGTGAAGTCATAGAATGAAGGTGTGTGAACTCAAAATGGAGGTGTGTGAAGTCAAAGAATGGAGGTATGTGAAGTCAAAGAATGGAAGTGTGTGAAGTCGTAGAATGGAGGTGTGTGACGTCATAGAATGGAGGTTTGTGAAGTCATAGAATGGAGGTGTGTGAAGTCGTAGAATGGATGTGTGTGAAGTCACAGAACTGATGATTGTGAAGTCAGAATGGAGGTGTGTGAACTCACAATGGAGGTGTGTGAAGTCAAAGAATGGAGGTGTGTGAAGTCACAGAATTGATGTTTGTGAATTCAGAATGGAGGTTTGTGAAGTCAGAATGGAGGTGTGTGAAGTCATAGAATGGAGGTGTGTGAAGTCACAGAATGGAGGTGTGTGAAGTCATAGAATGCAGGTGTGTGAAGTCATAGAATGGACGTTTGTGAACTCATAGAATGGAGGTGGGTGAATTCATACAATGGATGTTCCTGAAGAAAGAATGTAGGTGTGTGAAGTCATAGAATGGAGGAGTGTGAAGTCAAAATGGTGGTGTGTGAACTCATAGAATGGATGTGTGTGAACTGATAGAGTAGAGGTGTGTGAAGTCATGGAATGGAGGTGTGTGAAGTCATAGAAAGGAGGTGTGTGAAGTCAAACAATGGAGGTGTGCGAAGTCACAGAATGGAGGTGTGTGAAGACAGAATGGAAGTGTGTGAAGTCAAAATGGAGGTGTGTGAAGTCACAGAATGGAGGTGTTTGAAGTCACAAAATGTATGTGTGTGAACTCAAAATGGAGGTGTGTGAAGTCAAAGAATGGAGGTGTGCGAAGTCAAAGAATATAGGTGTGTGAAGTCATAGAATGGAGGTGTGTGAAGTCACAGAATGGAGGTGTGTGAAATCATAGAATGAAGGTGTGTGAAGTCACGGAATGAAGGTGTGTTAAGTCACAGAACGGAGGTGTGTGACCTCAGAATGGAGGTGTGTGAAGTCCCAGAATGGAGGTGCGGGTAGTCATAGAATGGAGTTGTGTGAAGTCACAGAATTGAGATGTATGAAGTCATAGAATGGAGGTGTGTGAAGTCACAGAATGGAGGTGTGTGAATTAATAGAATGGAGGTGTGAGAAATCATAGAATGGAGTTGTGTGAAGTCACAGCATGGAGGTGTGTGAAGTCACAGATTGGAGGTGTGTGAAGTCAAAGAATGGAGTTGTGTGAAGTCACAGAATGGAGGTGTGTGAACTCACAATGGAGGTGTGTGAAGCCAGAATTGAGGTGTGTGAAGTCACAGAATTGAGGTGTGTGAACTCAGAATGGAGGTGTGTGAAGTCACAGAATGAAGGTTTGTGAAATCATAGAAGGAAGGTGTGTGAAGTCATAGAACGGATGTTTCTGAAGTAGAAAGAAGGTGTGTGAAGTCATAGAATGGAGGTGTGAGGTCAAAATGGAGGTGTGCGAACTCATAAAATGGAGATGTGTGAAGTCATGGAATGGAGGTGTGTGAAGTCCAAAAATAGAGGTGTGTGAGGTCAAACAATGTTAATGTGTGTTAAGTCACAGAATGGAGGTGTGTAAATTCAAAGAATGGAAGTGTGTGAAGTAACAGAATGGAGGTATGTGAAGTCACAGAATATAGGTGTGTAAAGTCATAGAATGGAGGTGTGTGAAGTCACAGAATGGAGGTGTGTGAAGTCACAGAATGGAGGTGTGTGAAGTCAAAATGGAGGTGTGTGAACTCATAGAATGGAGGTTTGTGAAGTCATAGAATGGAGGTGTGTGAAGTCATGCAATGGAGGTGTGTGAAGTCAAAGAATGGAGTTGTGTGAAGTCAAACAATAAAGGTGTGTGAAGTCAAAGAATGGAGGTGTGTGAAATCACAGAATGGAGGTGTGTGAAGTCAAAAATGTGGTGTGTAGAGTCACAAATGGAGGTGTGTGAACTCATAGAATGGAGGTGTTTGAAGTCAAAGAATGGAGGTGTGTGAAGTCAAAAGGGAGGTGTGTGAAATCATAGAATGGAGCTGTGTGAAGTCATCGAATGGAGGTGTGTGAAGTCATGGAATGGAGGTGTGTGAAGTCACAGAATGGAGGTGTGTGAAGTCATAGAATGGAGGTGTGTGAAGTCATATAATGGATGTTTCTGAAGTAAGAATGAAGGTGTGTGAAGTCATAGAATGGAGGTTTGTGAAGTCAAAATGGAGGTGTGTGAACTCATAGAATGGAGGTGTGTGAACTCATAGAATGGAGGTGTGTGAAGTCATGGAAAGGAGGTGTGTGAAGTCAAAGAATGGAGGTGTGTGAAGTCAAACAATAAATTTGTGTGAAGTCACAGAATGGAGGTGTGTGAAATCACAGAATAGAGGTGTGTGAAGTCAAAAAGGTGGTGTGTAGAGTCACAAATGGAGGTGTGTGAACTCATACAATGGAGGTGTGTGAAGTCAAAGAATGGAGGTGTGTGAAGGCATCGAATGGAGGTGTGTGAAGTCATGGAATGGAGGTGTGTGAAGTCACAGAATGGAGGTGTGTGAAGTCAGAATGGAGTTTTGTGAAGTTATAGAATGGAGGTGTGTGAAGTCAGAATGGAGGTGTGTGATGTCATAGAATGGAGGTGTGTGAAGTCAGAATGGAGGTGTGTGAACTCATAGAATGCAGGTGTGTGAAGTCACAATGGAGGTATGTGAAGTCATAGAATGGTGGTGTGGGAAGTCGCAGAATGGAGGTGTGGAAGTCATAGAATGGAGGTGTGTGAAGTCAGAATGGAGGTGTGTGAAGTCATAGAATGGAGGTGTGTGAAGTCATAATGTAGGTGTGTGAAGTCACAGAATTGAGGTGTGTGAAGTCACAGAATGGAGGTGTGTAAAGTCATAGAATGGAGGTGTGTGAAGTCATAGAATGGAGGTGTGTGAAGTCATAGAATGAATGTTTGTGAAGTAAGAATGAAGGTGTGTTAAGTCATAAAATGGAGATGTGTAAAGGCACAGAATGGAGGTGTGTGAAGTCATAGAATGGAGCTGTGTGAAGTCAGAATGGAGGTGTGTGAAGTCATAGAATGGAGGTGTGTGAACTCACAATGGAGATGTGTGAAGTCAAAAAATGGAGGTGTGTGAAGTCAAAGAATTGAAGTGTGTGAAGTCATAGAATGGAGGTGTGTGAAGTCATATAATGGAGGTATGTGAAGTCACAGAATTGATGTTTGTGAAGTCAGAATTGCGGTGTGTGAAGTCAGAATGGAGGTTTGTGAAGTCATAGAATGGAGGTGTGTGAAGTCATAGAATGGAGGTGTGTAAAGTCATAGAATGGAGGTGTGTGAGGTCATAATGTAGGTGTGTGAAGTCACAGAATTGAGATATGTGAAGTCACAGAATGGAGGTGTGTGAAGTCATAAAATGGAGGTGTGTGAAGTCATAGGATGGAGGTGTGTGAAGTCATAGAATGGATGTTTGTGAAGTAAGAATGAAGGTGTGTTAAGTCCTAGAATGGAGATGTGTGAAGGCAGAGAATGGAGGTGTGTGAAGTCATACAATTGAGCTGTGTGAAGTCAGAATGGAGGTGTGTGAAGTCATAGAATGAAGGTGTGTGAACTCAAAATGGAGGTGTGTGAAGTCAAAGAATGGAGGTATGTGAAGTCAAAGAATGGAAGTGTGTGAAGTCGTAGAATGGAGGTGTGTGACGTCATAGAATGGAGGTGTGTGAAGTCATAGAATGGAGGTGTGTGAAGTCACAGAATTGATGTTTGTGAAGTCAGAATGGAGGTGTGTGAAGTCAGAATGGAGGTTTGTGAAGTCATAGAATGGAGGTGTGTGAAGTCGTAGAATGGATGTGTGTGAAGTCACAGAACTGATGTTTGTGAAGTCAGAATGGAGGTGTGTGAACTCACAATGGAGGTGTGTGAAGTCAAAGAATGGAGGTGTGTGAAGTCACAGAATTGATGTTTGTGAAGTCAGAATGGAGGTGTGTGAAGTCAGAATGGAGGTGTGTGAAGTCATAGAATGGAGGTGTGTGAAGTCACAATGCAGGTGTGTGAACTCATAGAATGGAGGTTTGTGAAGTCACAGAATGGGGGTGTGTGAAGTCATAGAATGGAGGTGTGTGAAGTCATAGAATGGAGGTGTGTGAAGTCACAGAATGGAGGTGTGTGAAGTCATAGAATGCAGGTGTGTGAAGTCATAGAATGGACGTTTGTGAACTCATAGAATGGAGGTGGGTGAATTCATACAATGGATGTTCCTGAAGTAAGAATGTAGGTGTGTGAAGTCATAGAATGGAGGAGTGTGAAGTCAAAATGGTGGTGTGCGAACTCATAGAATGGATGTGTGTGAACTGATAGAGTAGAGGTGTGTGAAGTCATGGAATGGAGGTGTGTGAAGTCAAAGAAAGAGGTGTGTGAAGTCAAACAATGGAGGTGTGCGAAGTCACAGAATGGAGGTGTGTGAAGACACAGAATGGAAGTGTGTGAAGTCAAAATGGAGGTGTGTGAAGTCACAGACTGGAGGTGTGTGAAATCACAGAATGGAGGTGTGTGAAGTCAAAATGGTGGTGGGTAACGTCACAAATGGAGGTGTTTGAAGTCAAAAAATGTATGTGTGTGAACTCAAAATGGAGGTGTGTGAAGTCAAAGAATGGAGGTGTGCGAAGTGAAAGAATATAGGTGTGTGAAGGGATAGAATGGAGGTGTGTGAAGTCACAGAATGGAGGTGTGTGAAATCATAGAATGAAGGTGTGTGAAGTCACGGAATGAAGGTGTGTTAAGTCACAGAACGGAGGTGTGTGACCTCAGAATGGAGGTGTGTGAAGTCCCAGAATGGAGGTGTGGGTAGTCATAGAATGGAGTTGTGTGAAGTCACAGAATGGAGATGTGTGAATTCATAGAATGGAGGTGTGTGAAGTCACAGAATGGAGGTGTGTGAAGTCACAGATTGGAGGTGTGTGAAGTCAAAGAATGAAGTTTTGTGAAGTCACAGAATGGAGGTGTGTGAACTCACAATGGAGGTGTGTGAAGTCAAAGAATGGAGGTGTGTGAAGTCATAGAATGGAAGTGTGTGAAGTCATAGAATGGAGGTGTGTGAAGCCAGAATTGAGGTGTGTGAAGTCACAGAATTGAGGTGTGTGAACTCAGAATGGAGGTGTGTGAAGTCACAGAATGAAGGTTTGTGAAATCATAGAATGAAGGTGTGTGAAGTCATAGAACGGATGTTTCTGAAGTAGAATGAAGGTGTGTGAAGTCATAGAATGGAGGTGTGTGAAGTCAAAATGGAGGTGTGCGAACTCATAAAATGGAGATGTGTGAAGTCATGGAATGGAGGTGTGTGAAGTCCAAAAATAGAGGTGTGTGAGGTCAAACAATGTTAATGTGTGTTAAGTCACAGAATGGAGGTGTGTGAATTCAAAGAATGGAAGTGTGTGAAGTCAAAATGGAGGTGTGTGAAGTAACAGAATGGAGGTGTGTGAAGTCACAGAATGTAGGTGTGTGAAGTCATAGAATGGAGGTGTGTGAAGTCACAGAATGGAGGTGTGTGAAGTCACAGAATGGAGGTGTGTGAAGTCAAAATGGAGGTGTGTGAACTCATAGAATGGAGGTTTGTGAAGTCATAGAATGGAGGTGTGTGAAGTCATGCAATGGAGGTGTGTGAAGTCAAAGAATGGAGGTGTGTGAAGTCAAACAATAAAGGTGTGTGAAGTCACAGAATGGAGGTGTGTGAAGTCAAAAATGTGGTGTGTAGAGTCACAAATGGAGGTGTGTGAACTGATAGAATGGAGGTGTTTGAAGTCAAAGAATGGAGGTGTGTGAAGTCACAAGGGAGGTGTGTGAAATCATAGAATGGAGCTGTGTGAAGTCATCGAATGGAGGTGTGTGAAGTCATGGAATGGAGGTGTGTGAAGTCACAGAATGGAGGTGTGTGAAGTCATAGAATGGAGGTGTGTGAAGTCATACAATGGATGTTTCTGAATAAGAATGAATGTGTGTGAAGTCATAGAATGGAGGTGTATGAAGTCAAAATGGAGGTATGTGAACTCATAGAAAGGAGGTGTGTGAAGTCATGGAATAAAGGTGTGTGAAATCAAAGAATGCATTGTGTGAATTCAAACAATAAAGTTGTGTGAAGTCACAGAATGGAGGTGTGTGAAATCACAGAATGCAGGTGTGTGAAGTCATGGAATGGAGGTGTGTGAAGTCACAGAATGGAGGTGTGTGAAGTCAGAATGGAATTGTGTGAAGTCACAGAATGGAGGTGTGTGAAGTCACAAGGGAGGTGTGTGAAATCATAGAATGGAGGTGTGTGAACTCATCGAATGGAGGTGTGTGAAGTCATGGAATGGATTTGTGTGAAGTCATGGAATGGAGGTGTGTGAAGTCACAGAATGGAGGTGTGTGAAGTCAGAATGGAGTTGTGTGAAGTCATAGAATGGAGGTGTGTGAAGTCATAAGGGAGGTGTGTGAAATCATAGAATGAGGGGTGTGAAGTCACAGTATGGAGGTGTGTGAAGTCATAGAATTGAGCTGTGTGAAGTCAGATTGGAGGTGTGTGAAGTCACAGAATGGAGGTGTGTGAACTCAGAATGGAGGTGTGTGAAGTCACAGATTTGAGGTGTGTGAAGTCGCAGAATGGAGGTGTGTGATGTCATAGAATGGAGGTGTGTGAAGTCATAGAATGGAGCTGTGTGATCATAGAATGGATGTTTGTGAAGTAAGAATGAAGGTGTGTTAAGCCATAGAATGGAGGTGGGTGAAGGCACAGAATGGAGGTGTGTGAAATCATAGAATGGAGCTATATGAAGTCATAATGGAGGTGTGTGAAGTCATAGAATGGAGTTTTGTGAAATCACAATGGAGGTGTGTGAAGTCAAAGAATGGAGGTGTGTGAAGTCATAGAAAGGAATTGTGTGAAGTCATAGAATGGAGGTGTGTGAAGCTAGAATTCAGGTGTGTGAAGTCACAGAATTGATGTGTGTGAACTCAGAATGGAGGTGTGTGAAGTCACAGAATAGAGGTTTGTAAAGTCATAGAAGGAGGTGTGTGAAGTCATAGAATGGATGTTTCTGAAGGAGAATGAATGTGTGTGAAGTCATAGAATGTGGGTTTGTGAAGTCAAAATGGAGGTGTGCGAACTCACAAAATGGAGATGCGTGAAGTCATGGAGTGGAGGTGTGTGAAGTCCAAAAATGAAGGTGTGTGAAGTCAAACAATGGTGGTGTGTGAAGTCACAGAATGGAGGTGTGTGAAGTCAAAGAATTGAAGTGTGTGAAGTCAAAATTGAGGTGTGTGAAGTCACAGAATGGAGGTGTGTGAAGTCACAGAATGGAGGTGTGTGAAGTCATAGAATGGAGGTGTGTGAAGTCAGAGAATGGAGATGTGTGTAATCACAGAATGGAGGTGTGTGAAGTAACAGAATGGAGGTGTGTGAAGTCACAGAATGGAGGTGTGAACTCACAATGGAGGTGTGTGAAGTCCCAGAATGGAGGTGTGTTAAGTCAAACAATAAAGGTGTGTGAAGTCACAGAATGGAGGTCTGTGAAGTCTTAGAATGGAGGTGTGTTAAGTCACAGAATGGAGGTGTGTGAACTCAGAGAATGGAGGTGTGTGAACTCAGAATGGAGGTGTGTGAAATCACAGAACGGAGATTTGCGAAGTCATAGAATGGAAGTGCGTAAAGTCATATAATGGATGTTTCTGAAGTAAGAATGAAGGTGTGTGAAGTCATAGAATGGATGTTTGTGAAGTCAAAATGGAGGTGTGTGAACTCACAGAATGAAGGTGTGTGAACTCATAGAATGGAGGTGTGTGAAGTCATGGAAAGGAGGTGTGTGAAGTCAAAGAATGGATGTGTGTGAAGTCAAACAATAAAGGTGTGTGAAGTCACAGAATGGAGGTGTGTGAAATCACAGAATGGAGGTGTGTGAAGTCAAAAAGGTGGTGTGTAGAGTCACAAATGGAGGTGTGTGAACTCATAGAATGGAGGTGTGTGAAGTCACAGAATGGAGGTGTGAAGTCAGAATGGAGTTGTGTGAAGTTATAGAATGGAGGTGTGTGAAGTCAGAATGGAGGTGTGTGATGTCATAGAATGGAGGTGTGTGAAGGCAGAATGGAGGTGTGTGAACTCATAGAATGGAGGTGTGTGAAGACACAATGGAGGTATGTGAAGTCATAGAATGGTTGTGTGGGAAGTCACAGAAGGGAGGTGTGGAAGTCATAGAATGGAGGCGTGTGAAGTCAGAATGGAGGTGTGTGAAGTCATAGAATGGAGGTGTGTGAAGTCATAATGTAGGTGTGTGAAGTCACAGAATTGAGGTGTGTGAAGTTACAGAATGGAGGTGTGTAAAGTCATAGAATGGAGGTGTGTGAACTCACAATGGAGATGTGTGAAGTCGAAAAATGGAGGTGTGTGAAGTCAAAGAATGGAAGTATGTGAAGACATAGAATGGAGGTGTGTGAAGTCATAGAATGGAGGTGTGTGAAGTCATAGAATGGAGGTGTGTGAAGTCACAGAATTGATGTTTGTGAAGTCAGAATGGCGGTGTGTGAAGTCAGAATGGAGGTTTGTGAAGTCATAGAATGGAGGTGTGTGAAGTCATAGAATGGAGGTGTGTGAAGTCATAGAATGGAGGTGTGTGAAGTCACAGAATTGATGTTTGTGAATTCAGGATGGAGGTGTGTGAACTCACAGAGGAGCTGTGTGAAGTCATAGAATGGAGGTGTGTGAAGTCACAATGCACGTGTGTGAACTCATAGAATGGAGGTGTCTGAAGTCAGAATGTAGTTGTGTGAAGTCATAGAATGGAGGTGTGTGAAGTCAGAATGGAGGTGTGTGAAGTCATAGAATGGAGGTGTGTGAAGTCAGAATGGAGGTGTGTGAACTCATAGAATGGGGCTGTGTGAAGTCACAATGGAGGTGTGTGAAGTCACAGAATGGAGGTGTGTGAACTCACAGAATGGAGGTGTGTGAAGTCATAGAATGGAGCTGTGTGAAGTCAGATTGGAGTTGTGTGAAGTCACAGAATGGAGGTGTGTGAAATCAGAATGGAGGTGTGTGAAGTCACAGAATGAAGGTGTGTGAAGTCATAGAATGGAGGTGTGTGAAGTCATAGAATGGATGTTTGTGAAGTAAGAATGAAGGTGTGTTAAGTCATAGAATGGAGGTGTGTGAAGGCACAGAATGCAGGTTTGTGAAGTCATAGAATGGAGGTGTGTGAAGTCATAGAATGGAGGTGTGTGAAGTCATAGAATGGATGTTTGTGAAGTAAGAATGAAGGTGTGTTAAGTCATAGAATGGAGGTGTGTGAAGGCACAGAATGGAGGTGTGTGAAGTCATAGAATGGAGCTGTTTGAAGTCAGAATGGAGGTGTGAGAAGTCACAGAATGGAGATGTGTGAACTCAGAATGGTGGTGTGTGAAGTCACAGAATTGAGGTGTGTTAAGTCACAGAACCGAAGTGTTTGAACTCAGAATGGAGGTGTGTCAAATCACAGAATGGAGGTGTGTGAAGTCATAGAATGGAGGTGTGTTAAATCATAGAATGGAGGTGTGGGAAGGCATAGAGTGGAGCTGTGTGAAGTCAGATTGGAGGTGTGCGAAGTCACAGAATGGAGGTGTGTGAAGTCATTGAATGGAGCTGGGTGAAGTCAGAATGGAGGTGTGTAAAGTCACAGAATTGAGGTGTGTGAACTCAGAACGGAGGTGTGTGAAGTGACAGAATCTAGGTGTGTGAAGTCATAGAATGGAGGTGTGTGAAGTCATAGAATAGAGGTGTGTGAAGTCATAATTGAGGTGTGTGAAGTCACAGAATTGAGGTGTGTGAAGTCACAGAATGGAGGTGTGTGAAGTCACAGAATGGAGGTGTGTGAAGTCAGAACGGAGGTGTGTGAAATCATAGAATGGAGGTGTGTGAAGTCATCGAATGGAGGTGTGTGAAGTCATGGAATGGAGGTGTGTGAAGTCACAAAATGGAGGTGTGTGAAGTCAGAATGGAGTTGTGTGAAGTCATAGAATGGAGGGGTGTGAAGTCAGAAGCGAGGTGTGTGAAGTCATAGAATGGAGGTGTGTGAAGTCAAAATGGAGGTGTGTGATGTCATAGAATGGAGGTGTGTGAAGTCAGAATGGAGGTGTGTGAACTCATAGAATGGAGGTGTGTGAAGACACAATGGAGGTATGTGAAGTCATAGAATGGTTGTGTGGGAAGTCACAGAAGGGAGGTGTGGAAGTCATAGAATGGAGGTGTGTGAAGTCAGAATGGAGGTGTGTGAAGTCATAGAATGGAGGTGTGTGAAGTCATAATGTAGGTGTGTGAAGTCACAGAATTGAGGTGTGTGAAGTCACAGAATGGAGGTGTGTAAAGTCATAGAATGGAGGTGTGTGAACTCACAATGGAGATGTGTGAAGTCGAAAAATGGAGGTGTGTGAAGTCAAAGAATGGAAGTGTGTGAAGACATAGAATGGAGGTGTGTGAAGTCATAGAATGGAGGTGTGTGAAGTCATAGAATGGAGGTGTGTGAAGTCACAGAATTGATATTTGTGAAGTCAGAATGGCGGTGTGTGAAGTCAGAATGGAGGTTTGTGAAGTCATAGAATGGAGGTGTGTGAAGTCATAGAATGGAGGTGTGTGAAGTCATAGAATGGAGGTGTGTGAAGTCACAGAATTGATGTTTGTGAATTCAGGATGGAGGTGTGTGAACTCACAGAGGAGCTGTGTGAAGTCATAGAATGGAGGTGTGTGAAGTCACAATGCACGTGTGTGAACTCATGGAATGGAGGTGTCTGAAGTCAGAATGTAGTTGTGTGAAGTCATAGAATGGAGGTGTGTGAAGTCAGAATGGAGGTGTGTGAAGTCATAGAATGGAGGTGTGTGAAGTCAGAATGGAGGTGTGTGAACTCATAGAATGGGGCTGTGTGAAGTCACAATGGAGGTGTGTGAAGTCACAGAATGGAGGTGTGTGAACTCACAGAATGGAGGTGTGTGAAGTCATAGAATGGAGCTGTGTGAAGTCAGATTGGAGTTGTGTGAAGTCACAGAATGGAGGTGTGTGAACTCAGAATGGAGGTGTGTGAAGTCACAGAATGAAGGTGTGTGAAGTCATAGAATGGAGGTGTGTGAAGTCATAGAATGGATGTTTGTGAAGTAAGAATGAAGGTGTGTTAAGTCATAGAATGGAGGTGTGTGAAGGCACAGAATGGAGGTTTGTGAAGTCATAGAATGGAGGTGTGTGAAGTCATAGAATGGAGGTGTGTGAAGTCATAGAATGGATGTTTGTGAAGTAAGAATGAAGGTGTGTTAAGTCATAGAATGGAGGTGTGTGAAGGCACAGAATGGAGGTGTGTGAAGTCATAGAATGGAGCTGTTTGAAGTCAGAATGGAGGTGTGAGAAGTCACAGAATGGAGGTGTGTGAACTCAGAATGGTGGTGTGTGAAGTCACAGAATTGAGGTGTGTTAAGTCACAGAACCGAAGTGTTTGAACTCAGAATGGAGGTGTGTCAAATCACAGAATGGAGGTGTGTGAAGTCATAGAATGGAGGTGTGTTAAATCATAGAATGGAGGTGTGGGAAGGCATAGAGTGGAGCTGTGTGAAGTCAGATTGGAGGTGTGCGAAGTCACAGAATGGAGGTGTGTGAAGTCATTGAATGGAGCTGGGTGAAGTCACAATGGAGGTGTGTAAAGTCACAGAATTGAGGTGTGTGAACTCAGAACGGAGGTGTGTGAAGTGACAGAATCTAGGTGTGTGAAGTCATAGAATGGAGGTGTGTGAAGTCACAGAATTGAGGTGTGTGAAGTCACAGAATGGAGGTGTGTGAAGTCACAGAATGGAGGTGTGTGAAGTCAGAACGGAGGTGTGTGAAATCATAGAATGGAGGTGTGTGAAGTCATCGAATGGAGGTGTGTGAAGTCATGGAATGGAGGTGTGTGAAGTCACAGAATGGAGGTGTGTGAAGTCAGAATGGAGTTGTGTGAAGTCATAGAATGGAGGGGTGTGAAGTCAGAAGGGAGGTGTGTGAAGTCATAGAATGGAGGTGTGTGAAGTCAAAATGGAGGTGTGTGAACTCATAGAATGGAGGTGTGTGAAGTCACAATGGAAGTGTGTGAAATCATAGAATGGAGGTGTGTGAAGTCACAGTATGGAGGTGTGTGAATTCATAGAATGAAGCTGTGTGAAGTGAGAATTGAGGTGTGTGAAGTCACAGAATGGAGGTGTGTGAAGTCAGAATGGAGGTGTGTGAAGTCATAGAATGGAGGTGTGTGAAATCACAATGGAGGTGTGTGAAGTCAAAGAATGGAGGTGTGTGAAGTCATAGAAAGGAATTGTGTGAAGTCATAGAATGGAGGTGTGTGAAGGTAGAATTGAGGTGTGTGAAGTCACAGAATTGAGGTGTGTGAACTCAGAATGGAGGTGTGTGAAGTCACAGAATGGAGGTTTGTAAAGTCATAGAATGGAGGTGTGTGAAGTCATAGAATGGATGTTTCTGAAGTAGAATGAATGTGTGTGAAGTCATAGAATGTAGGTGTGTGAAGTCAAAATGGAGGTGTGCGAACTCATAAAATGGAGATGCGTGAAGTCATGGAATGGAGGTGTGTGAAGTCCAAAAATGGAGGTGTGTGAAGTCACACAATGGTGGTGTGTGAAGTCACAGAATGGAGGTGTGTGAATTCAAAGAATGGAAGTGTCTGAAGTCAAAATTTAGGTGTGTGAAGTCACAGAATGGAGGTGTGTGAAGTCACAGAATGGAGGTGTGTGAAGTCAGAGAATGGAGGTGTGTGAAGTCAGAGAATGCAGATGTGTGTAGTCACAGAATGGAGGTGTGTGAAGTCACAGAATGAAGGTGTGTGAAGTCACAGAATGGAGGTGTGAACTCACAATGGAGGTGTGTGAAGTCCCAGAATGGAGGTGTGTGAAGTCAAACAATAAAGGTGTGTGAAGTCACAGAATGGAGGTCTGAGAAGTCATAGAATGGAGGTGTGTTAAGTCACAGAATGGAGGTGTGTGAAGTCATAGAATGGAGGTGTGTGAAGTCAGAATGGAGGTGTGTGAAATCACAGAATGGAGTTTTGCGAAGTCATAGAATGGAAGTGCGTAAAGTCATATAATGGATGTTTCTGAAGTAAGAATGAAGGTGTGTAAAGTCATAGAATGGAGGTTGTGAAGTCAAAATGGAGGTGTGTGAACTCATAGAATGGAGGTGTGTGAACTCATAGAATGGAGGTGTGTGAAGTCATGGAAAGGAGGTGTGTGAAGTCAAAGAATGGAGGTGTGTGAAGTCAAACAATAAAGGTGTGTGAAGTCACAGAATGGAGGTGTGTGAAATCACAGAATGGAGGTGTGTGAAGTCAAAGAGGTGGTGTGTAGAGTCACAAATGGAGGTGTGTGAACTCATAGAATGGAGGTGTGTGAAGTCAAAGAATGGAGGTGTGTGAAGGCCTCGAAAGGAGGTGTGTGAAGTCATGGAATGGAGGTGTGTGTGTCACAGAATGGAGGTGTGTGAAGTCAGAATGGAGTTGTGTGAAGTTATAGAATGGAGGTGTGTGAAGTCAGAATGGAGGTGTATGATGTCATAGAATGGAGGTGTGTGAAGTCAGAATGGAGGTGTGTGAACTCATAGAATGGAGGTGTGTGAAGTCACAATGGAGGTATGTGAAGTCATAGAATGGTGGTGTGTGAAGTCAGAAAATGGAGGTGTGGAAGTCATAGAATGGAGGTGTGTGAAGTCAGAATGGAGGTATGAGAAGTCACAGAATGGAGGTGTGTGAACTCAGAATGGTGGTGTGTGAAGTCACAGAATGGAGGTGTGTTAAGTCACAGAACGGAGGTGATTGAACTCAGAATGGAGGTGTGTGAAATCACAGAATGGAGGTGTGTGAAGTCAAAGAATGGATGTGTGTGAAATCATAGAATGGAGGTGTGGGAAGGCATAGAGTGGAGCTGTGTGAAGTCAGATTGGAGGTGTGCGAAGTCACAGAATGGAGGTGTGTGAAGTCATTGAATGGAGCTGGGTGAAGTCAGAATGGAGGTGTGTGAAGTCACAGAATTGAGGTGTGTGAACTCAGAACGGAGGTGTGTCAAGTCACAGAATCTAGGTGTGTGAAGTCATAGAATGGAGGTGTGTGAAGTCATAGAATTGAGGTGTGTGAAGTCATAATGGAGGTGTGTGAAGTCACAGAATTGAGGTGTGTGAAGTCGCAGAATGGAGGTGTGTGAAGTCATAGAATGGAGGTGTGTGAAGTCAGAACGGAGGTGTGTGAAATCATAGAATGGAGGTGTGTGAAGTCATCGAATGGAGGTGTGAGAAGTCATGGAATGGAGGTGTGTGAAATCACAGAATGGAGGTGTGTGAAGTCAGAATGGAGTTGTGTGAAGTCATAGAATGGAGGGGTGTGAAGTCAGAAGGGAGTTGTGTGAAGTCATAGAATGGAGGTGTGTGAAGTCAGAATGGAGGTGTGTGAACTCATAGAATGGAGGTGTGTGAAGTCACAATGGAAGTGTGTGAAATCATTGAATGGAGGTGTGTGAAGTCACAGTATGGAGGTGTGTGAAGTCATAGAATGAAGCTGTGTGAAGTGAGAATTGAGGTGTGTGAAGTCACAGAATGGAGGTGTGTGAACTCAGAATGGAGGTGTGTGAAGTCATAGAATGGAGGTGTGTGAAGTCATAGAATGGAGGGGTGTGAAGTCATAGAATGGAGGTGTGTGAAGTCATAGAATGAATGTTTGTGAAGTAAGAATGAAGGTGTGTTAAGTCATAAAATGGAGATGTGTGAAGGCACAGAATGGAGGTGTGTGAAGTCATAGAATGGAGCTGTGTGAAGTCAGAATGGAGGTGTGTGAAGTCATAGAATGGAGGTGTGTGAACTCACAATGAAGATGTGTGAAGTCAAAAAATGGAGGTGTGTGAAGTCAAAGAATGGAAGTGTGTGAAGTCATAGAATGGAGTTGTGTGAAGTCATAGAATGGAGGTGTGTGAAGTCATAGAATGGAGGTGTGTGAAGTCACAATGCACGTGTGTGAACTCATAGAATTGAGGTGTCTGAAGTCAGAATGTAGTTGTGTGAAGTCATAGAATGGAGGTGTGTGAAGTCAGAATGGAGGTGTGTGAAGACATAGAATGGAGGTGTGTTAAGTCAGAATGGAGGTGTTGGAACTCATAGAATGGAGCTGTGTGAAGTCACAATGGAGGTGTGTGAAGTCATAGAATGGAGGTGTGTGAAGTCACAGAATGGAGGTGTGTGAAGTCATAGAATGGAGCTGTGTGAAGTCAGATTGGAGTTGTGTGAAGTCACAGAATGGAGGTGGTGAACTCAGAATGGAGGTGTGTGAAGTCACAGAATGAAGGTGTGTGAAGTCATAGAATGGAGGTGTGTGAAGTCATAGAATGGATGTGTGTGAAGTCATAATGGAGGTGTGTGAAGTCACAGAATTGAGGTGTGTGAAGTCACAGAATGGAGGTTTGTGAAGTCATAGAATGGAGGTGTGTGAAGTCATAGAATGGAGGTGTGTGAAGTCATAGAATGGATGTTTGTGAAGTAAGAATGAAGGTGTGTTAAGTCATAGAATGGAGGTGTGAGAAAGCACAGAATGGAGGTGTGTGAAGTCATAGAATGGAGCTGTTTGAAGGAAGAATGGAGGTGTGAGAAGTCACAGAATGGAGGTGTGTGAACTCAGAATGGTGGTGTGTGAAGTCACAGAATGGAGGTGTGTTAAGTCACAGAACGGAGGTGTTTGAACTCAGAATGGAGGTGTGTGAAATCACAGAATGGAGGTGTGTGAAGTCATAGAATGGAGGTGTGTGAAATCATAGAATGGAGGTGAGGGAAGGCATAGAGTGGAGCTGTGTGAAGTCAGATTGGAGGTGTGCGAAGTCACAGAATGGAGGTTTGTGAAGTCCTTGAATGGAACTGGGTGAAGTCAGAATGGAGGTGTGTGAAGTCACAGAATTGAGGTGTGTGAACTCAGAACGGAGGTGTGTGAAGTCACAGAATCTAGGAGTGTGAAGTCATAGAATGGAGGTGTGTGAAGTCATAGAATTGAGGTGTGTGAATTTATAATGGAGGTGTGTGAAGTCACAGAATGGAGGTGTGTGAAGTCATAGAATGGAGGTGTGTGAAGTCAGAACGGAGGTGTGTGAAATCATAGAATAGAGGTGTGTGAAGTCATCGAATGGAGGTGTGTGAAGTCATGGAATGGAGGTGTGTGAAGTCACAGAATGGAGGTGTGTGAAGTCACAATGGAGTTGTGTGAAGTCATAGAATGGAAGGGTGTGAAGTCAGAAGTGAGGTGTGTGAAATCATAG
This sequence comes from Megascapheus bottae, assembly GCA_024803745.1. Lineage (NCBI taxonomy): Eukaryota > Metazoa > Chordata > Mammalia > Rodentia > Geomyidae > Megascapheus > Megascapheus bottae. The sequence goes on along the minus strand of JANJXV010000052.1, from coordinate 2,684,445 downwards.
AATGGAGGTGTGTGAAGTCAGAATGGAGGTGTGTGAACTCATAGAATGGAGGTGTGTGAAGTCACAATGGAAGTGTGTGAAATCATAGAATGGAGGTGTGTGAAGTCACAGTATGGAGGTGTGTGAAGTCATAGAATGAAGCTGTGTGAAGTGAGAATTGAGGTGTGTGAAGTCACGGAATGGAGGTGTGTGAACTCAGAATGGAGGTGTGTGAAATCATAGAATGGAGGTGTGTGAAGTCATATAATGGAGGGGTGTGAAGTCAGAAGGGAGGTGTGTGAAGTCATAGAATGGAGGTGTGTGAAGTCAGAATGGAGGTGTGTGTAGTCATAGAATGGAGGTGTGTGAAGTCATAATGTAGGTGTGTGAAGTCACAGAATTGAGGTGTGTGAAGTCACAGAATGGAGGTGTGTAAAGTCATAGAATGGAGGTGCGTGAAGTCATAGAATGGAGGTGTGTGAAGTCATAGAATGAATGATTGTGAAGTAAGAATGAAGGTGTGTTAAGTCATAAAATGGAGATATGTGAAGGCACAGAATGGAGGTGTGTGAAGTCATAGAATGGAGCTGTGAGAAGTCAGAATGGAGGTGTGTGAAGTCATAGAATGGAGGTGTGTGAACTCACAAGGGAGATGTGTGAAGTCACAGAATGGAGGTGTGTTAAGTCAGAGAACGAAGGTGTTTGAACTCAGAATGGAGGTGTGTGAAATCACAGAATGGAGGTGTGTGAAGTCATAGAATGGATGTGTGTGAAATCATAGAATGGAGGTGTGGGAAGGCATAGAGTGGAGCTGTGTGAAGTCAGATTGGAGGTGTGCGAAGTCACAGAATGGAGGTGTGTGAAGTCATTGAATGGAGCTGGGTGAAGTCAGAATGGAGGTGTGTGAAGTCACAGAATTGAGGTGTGTGAACTCAGAACGGAGGTGTGTGAAGTCACAGAATCTAGGTGTGTGAAGTCATAGAATGGAGGTGTGTGAAGTCATAGAATTGAGGTGTGTGAAGTCATAATGGAGGTGTGTGAAGTCACAGAATTGAGGTGTGTGAAGTCACAGAATGGAGGTGTGTGAAGTCATAGAATGGAGGTGTGTGAAGGCAGAACAGAGGTGTGTGAAATCATAGAATGGAGGTGTGTGAAGTCATCGAATGGAGGTGTGAGAAGTCATGGAATGGAGGTGTGTGAAGTCACAGAATGGAGGTGTGTGAAGTCAGAATGGAGTTGTGTGAAGTCATAGAATGGAGGGGTGTGAAGTCAGAAGGGAGGTGTGTGAAGTCATAGAATGGAGGTGTGTTAAGTCAGAATGGAGGTGTGTGAACTCATAGAATGGAGGTGTGTGAAGTCACAATGGAAGTGTGTGAAATCATAGAATGGACGTGTGTGAAGTCACAGTATGGAGGTGTGTGAAGTCATAGAATGAAGCTGTGTGAAGTGAGAAATGAGGTGTGTGAAGTCACAGAATTGAGGTGTGTGAACTCAGAATGGAGGTGTGTGAAGTCATATAATGGAGGTGTGTGAAGTCATAGAATGGAGGGGTGTGAAGTCAGAAGGGAGGTGTGTGAAGTCATAGAATGGAGGTGTGTGAAGTCAGAATGGGGGTGTATGTAGTCATAGAATGGAGTTGTGTGAAGTCATAATGTAGGTGTGTGAAGTCACAGAATTGAGGTGTGTGAAGTCACAGAATGGAGGTGTGTAAAGTCATACAATGGAGGTGTGTGAAGTCATAGAATGGAGGTGTGTGAAGTCATAGAATGAATGTTTGTGAAGTAAGAATGAATGTGTGTTAAGTCATAAAATGGAGATGTGTGAAGGCACAGAATGGAGGTGTGTGAAGACATAGAATGGAGCTGTGTGAAGTCAGAATGGAGGTGTGTAGAGTCAGAGAATGGAGGTGTGTGAACTCACAATGAAGATGTGTGAAGTCAAAAAATGGAGGTGTGTGAAGTCAAAGAATGGAAGTGTGTGAAGTCATAGAATGGAGGTGTGTGAAGTCATAGAATGGAGGTGTGTGAAGTCATAGAATGGAGGTGTGTGAAGTCACAGAATTGATGTTTGTGAAGTCAGAATGGCGGTGTGTGAAGTCAGAATGGAGGTTTGTGAAGTCATAGCATGGAGGTGTGTGAAGTCACAATGGAAGTGTGTGAAATCATAGAATGGAGGTGTGTGAAGTCACAGTATGGAGGTGTGTGAAGTCATAGAATGAAGCTGTGTGAAGTGAGAATTGAGGTGTGTGAAGTCACAGAATTGAGGTGTGTGAACTCAGAATGGAGGTGTGTGAAGTCATATAATGGAGGGGTGTGAAGTCAGAAGGGAGGTGTGTGAAATCATAGAATGGAGGTGTGTGAAGTCAGAATGGGGGTGTGTGTAGTCATAGAATGGAGGTGTGTGAAGTCATAATGTAGGTGTGTGAAGTCACAGAATTGAGGTGTGTGAAGTCACAGAATGGAGGTGTGTAAAGTCATACAATGGAGGTGTGTGAAGTCATAGAATGGAGGTGTGTGAAGTCATAGAATGAATGTTTGTGAAGTAAGAATGAAGGTGTGTTAAGTCATAAAATGGAGATGTGTGAAGGCACAGAATGGAGGTGTGTGAAGTCATAGAATGGAGCTGTGTGAAGTCAGAATGGAGGTGTGTAGAGTCATAGAATGGAGGTGTGTGAACTCACAATGAAGATGTGTGAAGTCAAAAAATGGAGGTGTGTGAAGTCAAAGAATGGAAGTGTGTGAAGTCATAGAATGGAGGTGTGTGAAGTCATAGAATGGAGGTGTGTGAAGTCATAGAATGGAGGTGTGTGAAGTCACAGAATTGATGTTTGTGAAGTCAGAATGGCGGTGTGTGAAGTCAGAATGGAGGTTTGTGAAGTCATAGAATGGAGGTGTGTGAAGTCATAGAATGGAGGTGTGTGAAGTCATAGAATGGAGGTGTGTGAAGTCACAGAATTGATGTTTGTGAATTCAGAATGGAGGTGTGTGAACTCACAGAGGAGGTGTGTGAAGTCATAGAATGGAGGTGTGTGAAGTCACAATGCACGTGTGTGAACTCATAGAATGGAGGTGTCTGAAGTCAGAATGTAGTTGTGTGAAGTCATAGAATGGAGGTGTGTGAAGTCAGAATGGATGTGTGTGAAGTCATAGAATGGAGGTGTGTTAAGTCAGAATGGAGGTGTGTGAGCTCATAGAATGGAGCTGTGTGAAGTCACAATGGAGGTGTGTGAAGTCATAGAATGGAGGTGTGTGAAGTCACAGAATGGAGGTGTGTGAAGTCATAGAATGGAGCTGTGTGAAGTCAGATTGGAGGTGTGTGAAGTCACAGAATGGAGGTGGTGAACTCAGAATGGAGGTGTGTGAAGTCACAGAATGAAGGTGTGTGAAGTCATAGAATGGAGGTGTGTGAAGTCATAGAATGGATGTGTGTGAAGTCATAATGGAGGTGTGTGAAGTCACAGAATTGAGGTGTGTGAAGTCACAGAATGGAGGTTTGTGAAGTCATAGAATGGAGGTGTGTGAAGTCATAGAATGGAGGTGTGTGAAGTCATAGAATGGATGTTTGTGAAGTAAGAATGAAGGTGTGTTAAGTCATAGAATGGAGGTGTGTGAAGGCACAGAATGGAGGTGTGTGAAGTCATAGAATGGAGCTGTTTGAAGGAAGAATGGAGGTGTGAGAAGTCACAGAATGGAGGTGTGTGAACTCAGAATGTTGGTGTGTGAAGTCACAGAATGGAAGTGTGTTAAGTCACAGAACGGAGGTGTTTGAACTCAGAATGGAGGTGTGTGAAATCACAGAATGGAGGTGTGTGAAGTCATTGAATTCAGGTGTGTGAAATCATAGAATGGAGGTGTGGGAAGGCATAGAGTGGAGCTGTGTGAAGTCAGATTGGAGGTGTGCGAAGTCACAGAATGGAGGTGTGTGAAGTCATTGAATGGAACTGGGTGAAGTCAGAATGGAGGTGTGTGAAGTCACAGAATTGAGGTGTGTGAACTCAGAATGTAGGTGTGTGAAGTCACAGAATCTAGGAGTGTGAAGTCATAGAATGGAGGTGTGTGAAGTCATAGAATTGAGGTGTGTGAAGTTATAATGGAGGGGTGTGAAGTCACAGAATTGAGGTGTGTGAAGTCACAGAATGGAGGTGTGTGAAGTCATAGAATGGAGGTGTGTGAAGTCAGAACGGAGGTGTGTGAAATCATAGAATAGAGGTGTGTGAAGTCATCGAATGGAGGTGTGTGAAGTCATGGAATGGAGGTGTGTGAAGTCACAGAATGGAGGTGTGAGAAGTCACAATGGAGTTGTGTGAAGTTATAGAATGGAAGGGTGTGAAGTCAGAAGGGAGGTGTGTGAAATCATAGAATGGAGGTGTGTGATGTCAGAATGGAGGTGTGTGAACTCATAGAATGGAGGTGTGTGAAGTCACAATGGAAGTGTGTGAAATCATAGAATGGAGGTGTGTGAAGTCACAGTATGGAGGTGTGTGAAGTCATAGAATGAAGCTGTGTGAAGTGAGAATTGAGGTGTGTGAAGTCACAGAATGGAGGTGTGTGAACTCAGAATGGAGGTGTGTGAAGTCATAGAATGGAGGTGTGTGAAGTCATAGAATGGAGGGGTGTGAAGTCAGAAGGGTGGTGTGTGAAGTCATAGAATGGAGGTGTGTGAAGTCAGAATGGAGGTATGTGTAGTCATAGAATGGAGGTGTGTGAAGTCATAATGTAGGTGTGTGAAGTCACAGAATTGAGGTGTGTGAAGTCACAAAATGGAGGTGTGTAAAGTCATAGAATGGAGGTGTGTGAAGTCATAGAATGGAGGTGTGTGAAGTCATAGAATGAATGATTGTGAAGTAAGAATGAAGGTGTGTTAAGTCATAAAATGGAGATGTGTGAAGGCACAGAATGGAGGTGTGTGAAGTCATAGAATGGAGCTGTGTGAAGTCAGAATGGAGGTGTGTGAAGTCAAAGAATGGAAGTGTGTGAAGTCATAGAATGGAGGTGTGTGAAGTCATAGAATGGAGGTGTGTGAAGTCATAGAATGGAGGTGTGTGAAGTCACAGAATTGATGTTTGTGAAGTCAGAATGGCGGTGTGTGAAGTCAGAATGGAGGTTTGTGAAGTCATAGAATGGAGGTGTGTGAAGTCATAGAATGGAGGTGTGTGAAGTCATAGAATGGAGGTGTGTGAAGTCACAGAATTGCTGTTTGTGAATTCAGTATGGAGGTGTGTGAACTCACAATGGAGGTGTGTGAAGTCAAAGAATGGAGGTGTGTGAAGTCACAGAATTGATGTTTGTGAAGTCAGAATGGAGTTCTGTGAAGTCAGAATGGAGGTGTGTGAAGTCATAGAATGGAGGTGTGTGAAGTCACAATGCACGTGTGTGAACTCATAGAATGGAGGTGTCTGAAGTCAGAATGGAGTTGTGTGAAGTCATAGAATGGAGGTGTGTGAAGTCAGAATGGAGGTGTGTGAAGTCATAGAATGGATGTTTCTGAAGTAGAATGAATGTGTGTGAAGTCATAGAATGTAGGTGTGTGAAGTCAAAATGGAGGTGTGCGAACTCATTAAATGGAGATGCGTGAAGTCATGGAATGGGGATGTGTGAAGGCACAGAATGGAGGTGTGTGAAGTCAAAGAATGGAAGTGTGTGAAGTCAAAATTGAGGTGTGTGAAGTCACAGAATGGAGGTGTGTGAAGTCACAGAATGGAGGTGTGTGAAGTCATAGAATGGAGGTGTGTGAAGTCAGAGAATGGAGATGTGTGTAGTCACAGAATGGAGGTGTGTGAAGTCACAGAATGGAGGTGTGTGAAGTCACAGAATGGAGGTGTGAACTCACAATGGAGGTGTGTGAAGTCCCAGAATGGAGGTGTGTGAAGTCAAACAATAAAGGTGTGTGAAGTCACAGAATGGAGGTCTGTGAAGTCATAGAATGGAGGTGTGTTAAGTCACAGAATGGAGGTGTGTGAACTCAGAGAATGGAGGTGTGTGAACTCAGAATGAAGGTGTGTGAAATCACAGAACGGAGATTTGCGAAGTCATAGAATGGAAGTGCGTAAAGTCATATAATGGATGTTTCTGAAGTAAGAATGAAGGTGTGTGAAGTCATAGAATGGAGGTTTGTGAAGTCAAAATGGAGGTGTGTGAACTCATAGAATGGAGGTGTGTGAACTCATAGAATGGAAGTGTGTGAAATCATGGAAAGGAGGTGTATGAAATCAGAGAATGGAGGTGTGTGAAGTCAAACAATAAAGGTGTGTGAAGTCACAGAATGGAGGTGTGTGAAATCACAGAATGGAGGTGTGTAAAGTCAAAAAGGTGGTGTGTAGAGTCACAAATGGAGGTGTGTGAACTCATAGAATGGAGGTGTGTGAAGTCAAAGAATGGAGGTGTGTGAAGGCATCGAATGGAGTTGTGGAAGTCATAGAATGGAGGTGTGTGAAGTCCCAATGGAAGTGTGTGAAATCATAGAATGGAGGTGTGTGAAGTCACAGTATGGAGGTGTGTGAAGTCATAGAATGAAGCTGTGTGAAGTGAGAATTGAGGTGTGTGAAGTCACAGAATTGAGGTGTGTGAACTCAGAATGGAGGTGTGTGAAGTCATATAATGGAGGTGTGTGAAGTCATAGAATGGAGGGGTGTGAAGTCAGAAGGGAGGTGTGTGAAGTCATAGAATGGAGGTGTGTGAAGTCAGAATGGGGGTGTGTGTAGTCATAGAATGGAGGTGTGTGAAGTCATAAAATGGAGATGTGTGAAGGCACAGAATGGAGATGTGTGAAGTCATAGAATGGAGCTGTGTGAAGTCAGAATGGAGGTGTGTAGAGTCATAGAATGGAGGTGTGTGAACTCACAATGAAGATGTGTGAAGTCAAAAAATGGAGGTGTGTGAAGTCAAAGAATGGAAGTGTGTGAAGTCATAGAATGGAGGTGTGTGAAGTCATAGAATGGAGGTGTGTGAAGTCATAGAATGGAGGTGTGTGAAGTCACAGAATTGATGTTTGTGAAGTCAGAATGGCGGTGTGTGAAGTCAGAATGGAGGTTTGTGAAGTCATAGAATGGAGGTGTGTGAAGTCATAGAATGGAGGTGTGTGAAGTCATAGAATGGAGGTGTGTGAAGTCACAGAATTGATGTTTGTGAATTCAGAATGGAGGTGTGTGAACTCACAGAGGAGGTGTGTGAAGTCATAGAATGGAGGTGTGTGAAGTCACAATGCACGTGTGTGAACTCATAGAATGGAGGTGTCTGAAGTCAGAATGTAGTTGTGTGAAGTCATAGAATGGAGGTGTGTGAAGTCAGAATGGAGGTGTGTGAAGTCATAGAATGGAGGTGTGTTAAGTCAGAATGGAGGTGTGTGAGCTCATAGAATGGACCTGTGTGAAGTCACAATGGAGGTGTGTGAAGTCATAGAATGGAGGTGTGTGAAGTCACAGAATGGAGGTGTGTGAAGTCATAGAATGGAGCTGTGTGAAGTCAGATTGGAGTTGTGTGAAATCACAGAATGGAGGTGGTGAACTCAGAATGGAGGTGTGTGAAGTCACAGAATGAAGGTATGTGAAGTCATAGAATGGAGGTATGTGAAGTCATAAAATGGATGTGTGTGAAGTCGTAATGGAGGTGTGTGAAGTCACAGAATTGAGGTGTGTGAAGGCACAGAATGGAGGTTTGTGAAGTCATAGAATGGAGGTGTGTGAAGTCATAGAATGGAGGTGTGTGAAGTCATAGAATGGATGTTTGTAAAGTAAGAATGAAGGTGTGTTAAGTCATAGAATGGAGGTGTGTGAAGGCACAGAATGGAGGTGTGTGAAGTCATAGAATGGAGTTGTTTGAAGGAAGAATGGAGGTGTGAGAAGTCAAAGAATGGAGGTGTGTGAACTCAGAATGGTGGTGTGTGAAGTCACAGAATGGAGGTGTGTTAAGTCACAGAACGGAGGTGTTTGAACTCAGAATGGAGGTGTGTGAAATCACAGAATGGAGGTGTGTGAAGTCATAGAATGGAGGTGTGTGAAATCATAGAATGGAGGTGTGGGAAGGCATAGAGTGGAGCTGTGTGATGTCAGATTGGAGGTGTGCGAAGTCACAGAATGGAGGTGTGTGAAATCATTGAATGGAACTGGGTGAAGTCAGAATGGAGGTGTGTGAAGTCACAGAATTGAGGTGTGTGAACTCAGAACGGAGGTGTGTGAAGTCACAGAATCTAGGAGTGTGAAGTCATAGAATGGAGGTGTGTGAAGTCATAGAATGGAGGTGTGTGAAGTCATAGAATGGAGGGGTGTGAAGTCAGAATGGACGTGTGTGAAGTCATAGAATGGAGGTGTGTGAAGTCAGAATGGAGGTGTGTGAAGTCGCAGAATTGAGGTGTGTGAAGTCACAGAATGGAGGTGTGTACAGTCATAGAATGGAGGTGTGTGAAGTCATAGAATGGAGGTGTGTGAAGTCATAGAATGAATGATTGTGAAGTAAGAATGAAGGTGTGTTAAGTCATAAAATGGAGATGTGTGAAGGCACAGAATGGAGGTGTGTGAAGTCATAGAATGGAGCTGTGTGAAGTCAGAATGGAGGTGTGTGAAGTCAAAGAATGGAAGTGTGTGAAGTCATAGAATGGAGGTGTGTGAAGTCATAGAATGGAGGTGTGTGAAGTCATAGAATGGAGGTGTGTGAAGTCACAGAATTGATGTTTGTGAAGTCAGAATGGCGGTGTGTGAAGTCAGAATGGAGGTTTGTGAAGTCATAGAATGGAGGTGTGTGAAGTCATAGAATGGAGGTGTGTGAAGTCATAGAATGGAGGTGTGTGAAGTCACAGAATTGCTGTTTGTGAATTCAGTATGGAGGTGTGTGAACTCACAATGGAGGTGTGTGAAGTCAAAGAATGGAGGTGTGTGAAGTCACAGAATTGATGTTTGTGAAGTCAGAATGGAGTTCTGTGAAGTCAGAATGGAGGTGTGTGAAGTCATAGAATGGAGGTGGGTGAAGTCACAATGCACGTGTGTGAACTCATAGAATGGAGGTGTCTGAAGTCAGAATGGAGTTGTGTGAAGTCATAGAATGGAGGTGTGTGAAGTCAGAATGGAGGTGTGTGAAGTCATAGAATGGATGTTTCTGAAGTAGAATGAATGTGTGTGAAGTCATAGAATGTAGGTGTGTGAAGTCAAAATGGAGGTGTGCGAACTCATTAAATGGAGATGCGTGAAGTCATGGAATGGGGATGTGTGAAGGCACAGAATGGAGGTGTGTGAAGTCAAAGAATGGAAGTGTGTGAAGTCAAAATTGAGGTGTGTGAAGTCACAGAATGGAGGTGTGTGAAGTCACAGAATGGAGGTGTGTGAAGTCATAGAATGGAGGTGTGTGAAGTCAGAGAATGGAGATGTGTGTAGTCACAGAATGGAGGTGTGTGAAGTCACAGAATGGAGGTGTGTGAAGTCACAGAATGGAGGTGTGAACTCACAATGGAGGTGTGTGAAGTCCCAGAATGGAGGTGTGTGAAGTCAAACAATAAAGGTGTGTGAAGTCACAGAATGGAGGTCTGTGAAGTCATAGAATGGAGGTGTGTTAAGTCACAGAATGGAGGTGTGTGAACTCAGAGAATGGAGGTGTGTGAACTCAGAATGAAGGTGTGTGAAATCACAGAACGGAGATTTGCGAAGTCATAGAATGGAAGTGCGTAAAGTCATATAATGGATGTTTCTGAAGTAAGAATGAAGGTGTGTGAAGTCATAGAATGGAGGTTTGTGAAGTCAAAATGGAGGTGTGTGAACTCATAGAATGGAGGTGTGTGAACTCATAGAATGGAAGTGTGTGAAATCATGGAAAGGAGGTGTATGAAATCAGAGAATGGAGGTGTGTGAAGTCAAACAATAAAGGTGTGTGAAGTCACAGAATGGAGGTGTGTGAAATCACAGAATGGAGGTGTGTAAAGTCAAAAAGGTGGTGTGTAGAGTCACAAATGGAGGTGTGTGAACTCATAGAATGGAGGTGTGTGAAGTCAAAGAATGGAGGTGTGTGAAGGCATCGAATGGAGTTGTGGAAGTCATAGAATGGAGGTGTGTGAAGTCCCAATGGAAGTGTGTGAAATCATAGAATGGAGGTGTGTGAAGTCACAGTATGGAGGTGTGTGAAGTCATAGAATGAAGCTGTGTGAAGTGAGAATTGAGGTGTGTGAAGTCACAGAATTGAGGTGTGTGAACTCAGAATGGAGGTGTGTGAAGTCATATAATGGAGGTGTGTGAAGTCATAGAATGGAGGGGTGTGAAGTCAGAAGGGAGGTGTGTGAAGTCATAGAATGGAGGTGTGTGAAGTCAGAATGGGGGTGTGTGTAGTCATAGAATGGAGGTGTGTGAAGTCATAAAATGGAGATGTGTGAAGGCACAGAATGGAGGTGTGTGAAGTCATAGAATGGAGCTGTGTGAAGTCAGAATGGAGGTGTGTAGAGTCATAGAATGGAGGTGTGTGAACTCACAATGAAGATGTGTGAAGTCAAAAAATGGAGGTGTGTGAAGTCAAAGAATGGAAGTGTGTGAAGTCATAGAATGGAGGTGTGTGAAGTCATAGAATGGAGGTGTGTGAAGTCATAGAATGGAGGTGTGTGAAGTCACAGAATTGATGTTTGTGAAGTCAGAATGGCGGTGTGTGAAGTCAGAATGGAGGTTTGTGAAGTCATAGAATGGAGGTGTGTGAAGTCATAGAATGGAGGTGTGTGAAGTCATAGAATGGAGGTGTGTGAAGTCACAGAATTGATGTTTGTGAATTCAGAATGGAGGTGTGTGAACTCACAGAGGAGGTGTGTGAAGTCATAGAATGGAGGTGTGTGAAGTCACAATGCACGTGTGTGAACTCATAGAATGGAGGTGTCTGAAGTCAGAATGTAGTTGTGTGAAGTCATAGAATGGAGGTGTGTGAAGTCAGAATGGAGGTGTGTGAAGTCATAGAATGGAGGTGTGTTAAGTCAGAATGGAGGTGTGTGAGCTCATAGAATGGACCTGTGTGAAGTCACAATGGAGGTGTGTGAAGTCATAGAATGGAGGTGTGTGAAGTCACAGAATGGAGGTGTGTGAAGTCATAGAATGGAGCTGTGTGAAGTCAGATTGGAGTTGTGTGAAATCACAGAATGGAGGTGGTGAACTCAGAATGGAGGTGTGTGAAGTCACAGAATGAAGGTATGTGAAGTCATAGAATGGAGGTATGTGAAGTCATAAAATGGATGTGTGTGAAGTCGTAATGGAGGTGTGTGAAGTCACAGAATTGAGGTGTGTGAAGGCACAGAATGGAGGTTTGTGAAGTCATAGAATGGAGGTGTGTGAAGTCATAGAATGGAGGTGTGTGAAGTCATAGAATGGATGTTTGTAAAGTAAGAATGAAGGTGTGTTAAGTCATAGAATGGAGGTGTGTGAAGGCACAGAATGGAGGTGTGTGAAGTCATAGAATGGAGTTGTTTGAAGGAAGAATGGAGGTGTGAGAAGTCAAAGAATGGAGGTGTGTGAACTCAGAATGGTGGTGTGTGAAGTCACAGAATGGAGGTGTGTTAAGTCACAGAACGGAGGTGTTTGAACTCAGAATGGAGGTGTGTGAAATCACAGAATGGAGGTGTGTGAAGTCATAGAATGGAGGTGTGTGAAATCATAGAATGGAGGTGTGGGAAGGCATAGAGTGGAGCTGTGTGATGTCAGATTGGAGGTGTGCGAAGTCACAGAATGGAGGTGTGTGAAATCATTGAATGGAACTGGGTGAAGTCAGAATGGAGGTGTGTGAAGTCACAGAATTGAGGTGTGTGAACTCAGAACGGAGGTGTGTGAAGTCACAGAATCTAGGAGTGTGAAGTCATAGAATGGAGGTGTGTGAAGTCATAGAATGGAGGTGTGTGAAGTCATAGAATGGAGGGGTGTGAAGTCAGAATGGACGTGTGTGAAGTCATAGAATGGAGGTGTGTGAAGTCAGAATGGAGGTGTGTGAAGTCGCAGAATTGAGGTGTGTGAAGTCACAGAATGGAGGTGTGTACAGTCATAGAATGGAGGTGTGTGAAGTCATAGAATGGAGGTGTGTGAAGTCATAGAATGAATGATTGTGAAGTAAGAATGAAGGTGTGTTAAGTCATAAAATGGAGATGTGTGAAGGCACAGAATGTAGGTGTGTGAAGTCATAGAATGGAGCTGTGTGAAGTCAGAATGGAGGTGTGTGAAGTCATAGAATGGAGGTGTGTGAACTCACAATGGAGATGTGTGAAGTCAAAAAATGGACATGTGTGAAGTCAAAGAATGGAAGTGTGTGAAGTCATAGAATGGAGGTGTGTGAAGTCATAGAATGGAGGTGTGTGAAGTCATAGAATGGAGGTGTGTGCAGTCACAGAATTGATGTTTGTGAAGTCAGAATGGCGGTGTGTGAAGTCAGAATGGAGGTTTGTGAAGTCATAGAATGGAGGTGTGTGAAGTCATAGAATGGAGGTGTGTGAAGTCACAGAATTGATGTTTGTGAAGTCAGAATGGAGTTTTGTGAAGTGAGAATTGAGGTGTGTGAAGTCATAGAATGGAGGTGTGTGAAGTCACAATGCACGTGTGTGAACTCATAGAATGGAGGTGTCTGAATTCAGAATGGAGTTGTGTAAAGTCATAGAATGGAGGTGTGTGAAGTCAGAATGGAGGTGTGTGAAGTCATAGAATGGATGTTTCTGAAGTAGAATGAATGTGTGTGAAGTCATAGAATGTAGGTGTGTGAAGTCAAAATGGAGGTGTGCGAACTCATAAAATGGAGATGCGTGAAGTCATGGAATGGAGATGTGTGAAGGCACAGAATGGAGGTGTGTGAAGTCAAAGAATGGAAGTGTGTGAAGTCAAAATTGAGGTGTGTGAAGTCACAGAATGGAGGTGTGTGAAGTCACAGAATGGAGGTGTGTGAAGTCATAGAATGGAAGTGTGTGAAGTCAGAGAATGGAGATGTGTGTAGTCACAGAATGGAGGTGTGTGAAGTCACAGAATGGAGGTGTGTGAAGTCACAGAATGGAGGTGTGAACTCACAATGGAGGTGTGTGAAGTCCCAGAATGGAGGTGTGAGAAGTCAAAAAATAAAGGTGTGTGAAGTCACAGAATGGAGGTCTGTGAAGTCATAGAATGGAGGTGTGGTAAGTCACAGAATGGAGGTGTGTGAACTCAGAGAATGGAGGTGTGTGAACTCAGAATGGAGGTGTGTGAAATCAGAGAACGGAGATTTGCGAAGTCATAGAATGGAAGTGTGTAAAGTCATATAATGGATGTTTCTGAAGTAAGAATGAAGGTGTGTGAAGTCATAGAATGGAGGTTTGTGAAGTCAAAATGGAGGTGTGTGAACTCATAGAATGGAGGTGTGTGAACTCATAGAATGGAAGTGTGTGAAATCATGGAAAGGAGGTGTGTGAAGTCAGAGAATGGAGGTGTGTGAAGTCAAACAATAAAGGTGTGTGAAGTCACAGAATGGAGGTGTGTGAAATCACAGAATGGAGGTGTGTAAAGTCAAAAAGGTGGTGTGTAGAGTCACAAATGGAGGTGTGTGAACTCATAGAATGGAGGTGTGTGAAGTCAAAGAATGGAGGTGTGTGAAGGCATCGAATGGAGGTGTGTGAAGTCATGGAATGGAGGTGTGTGAAGTCACAGAATGGAGGTGTGTGAAGTCAGAATGGAGTTGTGTGAAGTCATAGAATGAAAGGGTGTGAAGTCAGAAGGGAGGTGTGTGAAATCATAGAATGGAGGTGTGTGATGTCAGAATGGAGGTGTGTGAACTCATAGAATGGAGGTGTGTGAAGTCACAATGGAAGTGTGTGAAATCATAGAATGGAGGTGTGTGAAGTTACAGTATGGAGGTGTGTGAAGTCATAGAATGAAGCTGTGTGAAGTGAGAATTGAGGTGTGTGAAGTCACAGAATGGAGGTGTGTGAACTCAGAATGGAGGTGTGTGAAGTCATAGAATGGAGGTGTGTGAAGTCATAGAATGGAGGGGTGTGAAGTCAGAAGGGAGGTGTGTGAAGTCATAGAATGGAGGTGTGTGAAGTCATAATGTAGGTGTGTGAAGTCACAGAATTGAGGTGTGTGAAGTCACAGAATGGAGGTGTGTAAAGTCATAGAATGGAGGTGTGTGAAGTCATAGAATGGAGGTGTGTGAAGTCATAGAATGAATGATTGTGAAGTAAGAATGAAGGTGTGTTAAGTCATAAAATGGAGATGTGTGAAGGCACAAAATGGAGGTGTGTGAAGTCATAGAATGGAGCTGTGTAAAGTCAGAATGGAGGTGTGTGAAGTCAAAGAATGGAAGTGTGTGAAGTCATAGAATGGAGGTGTGTGAAGTCATAGAATGGAGGTGTGTGAAGTCATAGAATGGAGGTGTGTGAAGTCACAGAATTGACGTTTGTGAAGTCAGAATGGCGGTGGGTGAAGTCAGAATGGAGGTTTGTGAAGTCATAGAATGGAGGTGTGTGAAGTCATAGAATGGAGGTGTGTGAAGTCATATTGTAGGTGTGTGAAGTCACAGAATTGATGTTTGTGAATTCAGAATGGAGGTGTGTGAACTCACAATGGAGGTGTGTGAAGTCAAAGAATGGAGGTGTGTGAAGTCAGAATGGAGTTGTGTGAAGTTATAGAATGGAGGTGTGTGAAGTCAGAATGGAGGTGTGTGATGTCATAGAATGGAGGTGTGTGAAGTCAGAATGGAGGTGTGTGAACTCATAGAATGGAGGTGTGTGAAGTCACAATGGAGGTATTTGAAGTCATAGAATGGTGGTGTGTGAAGTCACAGAATGGAGGTGTGGAAGTCATAGAATGGAGGTGTGTGAAGTCAGAATGGAGGTGTGTGAAGTCATAGAATGGAGGTGTGTGAAGTCATAATGTAGGTGTTTGAAGTCACAGAATTGTGGTGTGTGAAGTCACAGAATGGAGGTGTGTAAAGAAATAAAATGGAGGTGTGTGAAGTCATAGAATGGAGGTGTGTGAAGTCATAGAATGAATGTTTGTGAAGTAAGAATGAAGGTGTGTTAAGTCATAAAATGGAGATGTGTGAAGGCACAGAATGGAGGTGTGTGAAGTCAGAATGGAGTTGTGTGAAGTCATAGAATGGAGGTGTGTGAAGTCAGAAGGGAGGTGTGTGAAGTCATAGAATGGAGGTGTGTTAAGTCAGAATGGAGGTGTGTGAACTCATAGACTGGAGGTGTGTGAAGTCACAATGGAAGTGTGTGAAATCATAGAATGGAGGTGTGTGAAGTCACAGTATGCAGGTGTGTGAAGTCATAGAATGAAGCTCTGTGAAGTGAGAATTGAGGTGTGTGAAGTCACAGAATTGAGGTGTGTGAACTCAGAATGGAGGAGTGTGAAGTCATAGAATGGAGGTGTGTGAAGTCATAGAATGGAGGGGAGTGAAGTCAGAAGGGAGGTGTGTGAAGTCATAGAATGGAGGTGTGTGAAGTCAGAATGGGGGTGTGTGTAGTCATAGAATGGAGGTGTGTGAAGTCATATTGTAGGTGTGTGAAGTCACAGAATTGAGGTGTGTGAAGTCACAGAATGGAGGTGTGTAAAGTCATACAATGGAGGTGTGTGAAGTCATAGAATGGAGGTGTGTGAAGTCATAGAATGAATGTTTGTGAAGTAAGAATGAAGGTGGGTTAAGTCATAAAATGGAGATGTGTGAAGGCACAAAATGGAGGTGTGTGAAGTCATAGAATGGAGCTGTGTGAAGTCAGAATGGAGGTGTGTAGAGTCATAGAATGGAGGTGTGTGAACTCACAATGAAGATGTGTGAAGTCAAAAAATGGAGTTGTGTGAAGTCAAAGAATGGAAGTGTGTGAAGTCATAGAATGGAGGTGTGTGAAGTCATAGAATGGAGGTGTGTGAAGTCATAGAATGGAGGTGTGTGAAGTCACAGAATTGATGTTTGTGAAGTCAGAATGGCGGTGTGTGAAGTCAGAATGGAGGTTTGTGAAGTCATAGAATGGAGGTGTGTGAAGTCACAATGGAAGTGTGTGAAATCATAGAATGGAGGTGTGTGAAGTCACAGTATGGAGGTGTGTGAAGTCATAGAATGAAGCTGTGTGAAGTGAGAATTGAGGTGTGTGAAGTCACAGAATTGTGGTGTGTGAACTCAGAATGGAGGTGTGTGAAGTCATATAATGGAGGTGTGTGAAGTCATAGAATGGAGGGGTGTGAAGTCAGAAGGGAGGTGTGTGAAGTCATAGAATGGATGTGTGTGAAGTCAGAATGGGGGTGTGTGTAGTCATAGAATTGAGGTGTGTGAAGTCATAATGTAGGTGTGTGAAGTCACAGAATTGTGGTGTGTGAAGTCACAGAATGGAGGTGTGTAAAGTCATAAAATGGAGGTGTGTGAAGTTATAGAATGGAGGTGTGTGAAGTCATAGAATGAATGTTTGTGAAGTAAGAATGACGGTGTGTTAAGTCATAAAATGGAGATGTGTGAAGGCACAGAATGGAGGTGTGTGAAGTCATAGAATGGAGCTGTGTGAAGTCAGAATGGAGGTGTGTAGAGTCATAGAATGGAGGTGTGTGAACTCACAATGAAGATGTGTGAAGTCAAAAAATGGAGGTGTGTGAAGTCAAGGAATGGAAGTGTGTGCAGTCATAGAATGGAGGTGTGTGAAGTCATAGAATGGAGGTGTGTGAAGTCATAGAATGGAGGTGTGTGAAGTCACAGAATTGATGTTTGTGAATTCAGAATGGAGGTGTGTGAACTCCCAGAGGAGGTGTGTGAAGTCATAGAATGGAGGTGTCTCAAGTCAGAAGGTAGTTGTGTGAAGTCATAGAATGGAGGTGTGTGAAGTCAGAATGGAGGTGTGTGAAGTCATAGAATGGAGGTGTGTTAAGTCAGAATGGAGGTGTGTGAACTCATAGAATGGAGCTGTGTGAAGTCACAATGGAGGTGTGTGAAGTCATAGAATGGAGGTGTGTGAAGTCACAGAATGGATGTGTGTGAAGTCATAGAATGGAGCTGTGTGAAGTCAGATTGGAGTTGTGTGAAATCACAGAATGGAGGTGGTGAACTCAGAATGGAGGTGTGTGAAGTCACAGAATGAAGGTGTGTGAAGTCATAGAATGGAGGTGTGTGAAGTCATAGAATGGATGTGTGTGAAGTCATAATGGAGGTGTGTGAAGTCACAGAATTGAGGTGTGTGAAGTCACAGAATGGAGGTTTGTGAAGTCATAGAATGGAGGTGTGTGAAGTCATAGAATGGAGGTGTGTGAAGTCATAGAATGGATGTTTGTGAAGTAAGAATGAAGGTGTGTTAAGTCATAGAATGGAGGTGAGTGAAGGCACAGAATGGAGGTGTGTGAAGTCATAGAATGGAGCTGTTTGAAGGAAGAATGGAGGTGTGAGAAGTCAAAGAATGGAGGTGTGTGAACTCAGAATGGTGGTGTGTGAAGTCACAGAATGGAGGTGTGTTAAGTCACAGAACGGAGGTGTTTGAACTCAGAATGGAGGTGTGTGAAATCACAGAATGGAGGTGTGTGAAGTCATAGAATGGAGGTGTGTGAAATCATAGAATGGAGGTGTGGGAAGGCATAGAGTGGAGCTGTGTGAAGTCAGATTGGAGGTGTGCGAAGTCACAGAATGGAGGTGTGTGAAGTCATTGAATGGAACTGGGTGAAGTCAGAATGGAGGTGTGTGAAGTCACAGAATTGAGGTGTGTGAACTCAGAACGGAGGTGTGTGAAGTCACAGAATCTAGGAGTGTGAAGTCATAGAATGGAGGTGTGTGAAGTCATAGAATGGAGGTGTGTGAAGTCATAGAATGGAGGGGTGTGAAGTCAAAAGGGAGGTGTGTGAAGTCATAGAATGGAGAGGTGTGAAGTCAGAATGGAGGTGTGTGAAGTCACAGAATTGAGGTGTGTGAAGTCACAGAATGGAGGTGTGTAAAGTCATAGAATGGAGGTGTGTGAAGTCATAGAATGGAGGTGTGTGAGGTCATAGAATGAATGATTGCGAAGTAAGAATGAAGGTGTGTTAAGTCATAAAATGGAGATGTGTGAAGGCACAGAATGGAGGTGTGTGAAGTCATAGAATGGAGCTGTGTGAAGTCAGAATGGAGGTGTGTGAAGTCATAGAATGGAGGTGTGTGAACTCACAATGGAGATGTGTGAAGTCAAAAAATGGACGTGTGTGAAGTTAAAGAATGGAAGTCTGTGAAGTCATAGAATGGAGGTGTGTGAAGTCATAGAATGGAGGTGTGTGAAGTCATAGAATGGAGGTGTGTGAAGTCACAGAATTGATGTTTGTGAAGTCAGAATGGAGTTGTGTGAAGTCAGAATGGAGGTGTGTGAAGTCATAGAATGGAGGTGTGTGAAGTCACAATGCACGTATGTGAACTCATAGAATGGAGGTGTCTGAAGTCAGAATGGAGTTGTGTGAAGTCATAGAATGGAGGTGTGTGAAGTCAGAATGGAGGTGTGTGAAGTCATAGAATGGATGTT
The DNA here is from genome assembly GCA_024803745.1 of Megascapheus bottae. Taxonomy (NCBI): domain Eukaryota; kingdom Metazoa; phylum Chordata; class Mammalia; order Rodentia; family Geomyidae; genus Megascapheus; species Megascapheus bottae. The sequence goes on along the minus strand of JANJXV010000052.1, from coordinate 2,666,052 downwards.
TCTGAAGTAGAATGAATGTGTGTGAAGTCATAGAATGTAGGTGTGTGAAGTCAAAATGGAGGTGTGCGAACTCATAAAATGGAGATGCGTGAAGTCATGGAATGGAGATGTGTGAAGGCACAGAATGGAGGTGTGTGAAGTCAAAGAATGGAAGTGTGTGAAGTCAAAATTGAGGTGTGTGAAGTCACAGAATGGAGGTGTGTGAAGTCACAGAATGGAGGTGTGTGAAGTCATAGAATGGAGGTGTGTGAAGTCAGAGAATGGAGATGTGTGTAGTCACAGAATGGAGGTGTGTGAAGTCACAGAAAGGAGGTGTGTGAAGTCACAGAATGGAGGTGTGTACTCACAATGGAGGTGTGTGAAGTCCCAGAATGGAGGTGTGTGAAGTCAAACAATAAAGGTGTGTGAAGTCACAGAATGGAGGTCTGTGAAGTCATAGAATGGAGGTGTGTTAAGTCACAGAATGGAGGTGTGTGAACTCAGAGAATGGAGGTGTGTGAACTCAGAATGGAGGTGTGTGAAATCACAGAACGGAGATTTGCGAAGTCATAGAATGGAAGTGTGTAAAGTCATATAATGGATGTTTCTGAAGTAAGAATGAAAGTGTGTGAAGTCATAGAATGGAGGTTTGTGAAGTCAAAATGGAGGTGTGTGAACTCATAGAATGGAGGTGTGTGAACTCATAGAATGGAAGTGTGTGAAATCATGGAAAGGAGGTGTGTGAAGTCAGAGAATGGAGGTGTGTGAAATCAAACAATAAAGGTGTGTGAAGTCACAGAATGGAGGTGTGTGAAATCACAGAATGGAGGTGTGTAAAGTCAAAAAGGTGGTGTGTAGAGTCACAAATGGAGGTGTGTGAACTCATAGAATGGAGGTGTGTGAAGTCAAAGAATGGAGGTGTGTGAAGGCATCAAATGGAGGTGTGTGAAGTCATGGAATGGAGGTGTGTGAAGTCACAGAATGGAGGTGTGTGAAGTCAGAATGGAGTTGTGTGAAGTTATAGAATGGAGGTGTGTGAAGTCAGAATGGAGGTGTGTGATGTCATAGAATGGAGGTGTGTGAAGTCAGAATGGAGTTGTGTGAACTCATAGAATGCAGGTGTGTGAAGTCACAATGGAGGTATGTGAAGTCATAGAATGGTGGTGTGTGAAGTCACAGAATGGAGGTGTGGAAGTCATAGAATGGAGCTGTGTGAAGTCAGAATGGAGGTGTGTGAAGTCATAGAATGGAGGTGTGTGAAGTCATAATGTAGGTGTGTGAAGTCACAGAATTGAGGTGTGTGAAGTCACAGAATGGAGGTGTGTAAAGTCATAGAATGGAGGTGTGTGAAGTCATAGAATGGAGGTGTGTGACGTCATAGAATGAATGTTTGTGAAGTAAGAATGAAGGTGTGTTAAGTCATAAAATGGAGATGTGTGAAGGCACAGAATGGAGGTGTGTGAATTCATAGAATGTAGCTGTGTGAAGTCAGAATGGAGGTGTGTGAAGTCACAGAATGGAGGTGTGTGAACTCACAATGGAGATGTGTGAAGTCAAAAAATGGAGGTGTGTGAAGTCAAAGAATGGAAGTGTGTGAAGTCATAGAATGGAGGTGTGTGAAGTCATAGAATGGAGGTGTGTGAAGTCATAGAATGGTGGTGTGTGAAGTCACAGAATTGATGTTTGTGAAGTCAGAATGGCGGTGTGTGAAGTCAGAATGGAGGTTTGTGAAGTCATAGAATGGAGGTGTGTGAAGTCATAGAATGGAGGTGTGTGAAGTCTTAGAATGGAGGTGTGTGAAGTCACAGAATTGATGTTTGTGAATTCAGAATGGAGGTGTGTGAACTCACAATGGAGGTGTGTTAAGTCATAGAAAGGAGGTGTGTGAAGTCACAATGCACGTGTGTGAACTCATAGAATGGAGGTGTCTGAAGTCAGAATGGAGTTGTGTGACGTCATAGAATGGAGGTGTGTGAAGTCAGAATGGAGGTGTGTGAAGTCATAGAATGCAGGTGTGTGAAGTCAGAATGGAGGTGTGTGAACTCATAGAATGGAGCTGTATGAAGTCACAATGGAGGTGTGTGAAGTCATAGAATGGAGGTGTGTGAAGTCACAGAGTGGAGGTGTGTGAAGTCATAGAATGGAGCTGTGTGAAGTCAGATTGGAGTTGTGTGAAGTCACAGAATGGAGGTGTGTGAAGTCATAGAATGGAGGTGTGTGAAGTCATAGAATGGAGGTGTGTGAAGTCATGGAATGGATGTTTGTGAAGTAAGAATGAAGGTGTGTTAAGTCATAGAATGGAGGTGTGTGAAGGCACAGAATGGAGGTGTGTGAATTCATAGAATGGAGCTGTTTGAAGTCAGAATGGATGTGTGAGAAGTCACAGAATGGAGGTGTGTGAACTCAGAATGGTGGTGTTTGAAGTCACAGAATGGAGGTGTGTTAAGTCACAGAACGGAGGTGATTGAACTCAGAATGGAGGTGTGTGAAGTCATAGAATGGAGGTGTGTGAAATCATAGAATGGAGGTGTGTGAAGTCATTGAATGGAGATTGGTGAAGTCAGAATGGAGGTGTGTGAAGTCACAGAATTGAGGTGTGTGAACTCAGAACGGAGGTGTGTGAAGTCACAGAATCTAGGTGTGTGAAGTCATAGAATGGAGGTGTGTGAAGTCACAGAATTGAGGTGTGTGAAGTCATAATCGAGGTGTGTGAAGTCAAAGAATTGAGGTGTGTGAAGTCACAGAATGGAGGTGTGTGAAGTCATAGAATGGAGGTGTGTGAAGTCAGAACGGAGGTGTGTGAAATCATAGAATGGAGGTGTGTGAAGTCATCGAATGGAGGTGTGTGAAGTCATGGAATGGAGGTGTGTGAAGTCACAGAATGGAGGTGTGTGAAGTCAGAATGGAGTTGTGTGAAGTCATAGAATGGAGGGGTGTGAAGTCAGAAGGGAGGTGTGTGAAGTCATAGAATGGAGGTGTGTGAAGTCAAAATGGAGGTGTGTGAACTCATAGAATGGAGGTGTGTGAAGTCACAATGGAAGTGTGTGAAATCATAGAATGGAGGTGTGTGAAGTCACAGTATGGAGGTGTGTGAAGTCATAGAATGAAGCTGTGTGAAGTGAGAATTGAGGTGTGTGAAGTCACAGAATGGAGGTGTGTGAAGTCAGAATGGAGGTGTGTGAAGTCATAGAATGGAGGTGTGTGAAGTCAAAATGCAGGTGTGTGAACTCATAGAATGCAGGTGTGTATAGTCACAGAATGGGGGTGTGTGAAGTCATAGAATGGAGGTGTGTGAAGTCATAGAATGGAGGTGTGTGAAGTCATAGAATGGAGGTGTGTGAAGTCATAGAATGCAGGTGTGTGAAGTCATAGAATGGACGTTTGTGAACTCATAGAATGGAGGTGGGTGAATTCATACAATGGATGTTCCTGAAGTAAGAATGTAGGTGTGTGAAGTCATAGAATGGAGGAGTGTGAAGTCAAAATGGTGGTGTGTGAACTCATAGAATGGATGTGTGTGAAGTGAGAATTGAGGTGTGTGAAGTCACAGAATGGAGGTGTGTGAAGTCAAAATGGTGGTGTGTAACGTCACAAATGTAGGTGTTTGAAGTCACAGAATATATGTGTGTGAACTCAAAATGGAGGTGTGTGAAGTCAAAGAATGGAGGTGTGCGAAGTCAAAGAATATAGGTGTGTGAAGTCATAGAATGGAAGTGTGTGAAGTCACAGAATGGAGGTGTGTGAAATGATAGAATGAAGGTGTGTGAAGTCACGGAATGAAGGTGTGTTAAGTCACAGACCGGAGGTGTGTGACCTCAGAATGGAGGTGTGTGAAGTCCCAGAATGGAGGTGTGATAAGTTACAGAATGGAGGTGTGTGAAGTCAGAGAATGGAGGTGTGTGAACTCAGAATGGAGGTGTGTGAAGTCACAGAACGGAGATTTGTGAAGTCATAGAATTGAGGTGCGTAAAGTCATAGAATGGATGTTTCTGAAGTAAGAATGAAGGTGTGTGAAGTCATAGAATGGAGGTGTGTGAAGTCAGATTGGAGGAGTGTGAAGTCACAGAATGGAGGTGTGTGAACTCAGAATGGAGGTGTGTGAAGTTATAGAATGGAGGTGTGTGAAGTCATAGAATGAAGGTGTGTGAAGTCATAATGGAGGTGTGTGAAGTCACAGAATTGAGGTGTGTGTAGTCACAGATGGAGGTGGGGGAAGTCATAGAATGGAGGTGTGTGTAGTCATAGAATGGAGGTGTGTGAAGTCATAGAATTGATGTTTATGAAGTAAGAATGAAGGTGTGTTAAGTCATAGAATGGAGGTGTCTGAAGGCACAGAATGGAGGTGTGTGAAGTCACAGAATGGAGGTGTGTGAACTCACAATGGAGGTGTGTGAAGTCAAAGAATGGAGGTGTGTGAAGTCATAGAATGGAAGTGTGTGAAGTCATAGAAGGAAGGTGTGTGAAGCCAGAATTGAGGTGTGTGAAGTCACAGAAGTGAGGTGTGTGAACTCAGAATGAAGGTGTGTTAAGTCATAGAATGGAGGTGTTTGAAGGCACAGAATGGAGGTGTGTGAATTCATAGAATGGAGCTGTGTGAAGTCAGAATGGAGGTGTGTGAAGTCATAGAATGGAGGTGTGTGAACTCACAATGGAGGTGTGTGAAGTCAAAGAATGGAGGTGTGTGAAGTCATAGAATGGAAGTGTGTGAAGTCATAGAATGAAGGTGTGTGAAGCCAGAATTGAGGTGTGTGAAGTCACAGAAGTGAGGTGTGTGAACTCAGAATGAAGGTGTGTTAAGTCATAGAATGGAGGTGTTTGAAGGCACAAAATGGAGGTGTGTGAAGTCATATAATGGAGGTGTGTGAAGTCACAGAATGGAGGTGTTTGAACTCAGAATGGAGGTGTGTGAAGTCACAGAATTGGGATGTGTGAAATCATAGAATGGAGATGTGTTAAGTCACAGAATGGAGGTGTGTGAAATCGTAGAATGGAGGTGTGTGAAGTCAGAGAATCAAGGTGTGTAAAGTCACAGAATGGAGGTGTGTAAAGTCAAAAAGGTGGTGTGTAGAGTCACAAATGGAGGTGTGTGAACTCATAGAATGGAGGTGTGTGAAGTCAAAGAATGGAGGTGTGTGAAGGCATCGAATGGAGGTGTGTGAAGTCATGGAATGGAGGTGTGTGAAGTCACAGAATGGAGGTGTGTGAAGTCAGAATGGAGTTGTGTGAAGTTATAGAATGGAGGTGTGTGAAGTCAGAATGGAGGTGTGTGATGTCATAGAATGGAGGTGTGTGAAGTCAGAATGGAGGTGTGTGAACTCATAGAATGGAGGTGTGTGAAGTCACAATGGAGGTATGTGAAGTCATAGAATGGTGGTGTGTGAAGTCACAGAATGGAGGTGTGGAAGTCATAGAATGGAGCTGTGTGAAGTCAGAATGGAGGTGTGTGAAGTCATAGAATGGAGGTGTGTGAAGTCATAATGTAGGTGTGTGAAGTCACAGAATTGAGGTGTGTGAAGTCACAGAATGGAGGTGTGTAAAGTCATAGAATGGAGGTGTGTGAAGTCATAGAATGGAGGTGTGTGAAGTCATAGAATGAATGTTTGTGAAGTAAGAATGAAGGTGTGTTAAGTCATAAAATGGAGATGTGTGAAGGCACAGAATGGAGGTGTGTGAATTCATAGAATGTAGCTGTGTGAAGTCAGAATGGAGGTGTGTGAAGTCACAGAATGGAGGTGTGTGAACTCACAATGGAGATGTGTGAAGTCAAAAAATGGAGGTGTGTGAAGTCAAAGAATGGAAGTGTGTGAAGTCATAGAATGGAGGTGTGTGAAGTCATAGAATGGAGGTGTGTGAAGTCATAGAATGGTGGTGTGTGAAGTCACAGAATTGATGTTTGTGAAGTCAGAATGGCGGTGTGTGAAGTCAGAATGGAGGTTTGTGAAGTCATAGAATGGAGGTGTGTGAAGTCGTAGAATGGAGGTTTGTGAAGTCTTAGAATGGAGGTGTGAAGTCACAGAATTGATGTTTGTGAATTCAGAATGGAGGTGTGTGAACTCACAATGGAGGTGTGTGAAGTCATAGAAATGAGGTGTGTGAAGTCACAATGCACGTGTGTGAACTCATAGAATGGAGGTGTCTGAAGTCAGAATGGAGTTGTGTGACGTCATAGAATGGAGGTGTGTGAAGTCAGAATGGAGGTGTGTGAAGTCATAGAATGGAGGTGTGTGAAGTCAGAATGGAGGTGTGTGAACTCATAGAATGGAGCTGTATGAAGTCACAATGGAGGTGTGTGAAGTCATAGAATGGAGGTGTGTGAAGTCACAGAGTGGAGGTGTGTGAAGTCATAGAATGGAGCTGTGTGAAGTCAGATTGGAGTTGTGTGAAGTCACAGAACGGAGGTGTGTGAAGTCATAGAATGGAGGTGTGTGAAGTCATAGAATGGAGGTGTGTGAAGTCATGGAATGGATGTTTGTGAAGTAAGAATGAAGGTGTGTTAAGTCATAGAATGGAGGTGTGTGAAGGCACAGAATGGAGGTGTGTGAATTCATAGAATGGAGCTGTTTGAAGTCAGAATGGAGGTGTGAGAAGTCACAGAATGGAGGTGTGTGAACTCAGAATGGTGGTGTTTGAAGTCACAGAATGGAGGTGTGTTAAGTCACAGAACGGAGGTGATTGAACTCAGAATGGAGGTGTGTGAAGTCATAGAATGGAGGTGTGTGAAATCATAGAATGGAGGTGTGGGAAGGCATAGAGTGGAGCTGTGTGAAGTCAGATTGGAGGTGTGCGAAGTCACAGAATGGAGGTGTGTGAAGTCATTGAATGGAGATTGGTGAAGTCAGAATGGAGGTGTGTGAAGTCACAGAATTGAGGTGTGTGAACTCAGAACGGAGGTGTGTGAAGTCACAGAATCTAGGTGTGTGAAGTCATAGAATGGAGGTGTGTGAAGTCACAGAATTGAGGTGTGTGAAGTCATAATCGAGGTGTGTGAAGTCAAAGAATTGAGGTGTGTGAAGTCACAGAATGGAGGTGTGTGAAGTCATAGAATGGAGGTGTGTGAAGTCAGAACGGAGGTGTGTGAAATCATAGAATGGAGGTGTGTGAAGTCATCGAATGGAGGTGTGTGAAGTCATGGAATGGAGGTGTGTGAAGTCACAGAATGGAGGTGTGTGAAGTCAGAATGGAGTTGTGTGAAGTCATAGAATGGAGGGGTGTGAAGTCAGAAGGGAGGTGTGTGAAGTCATAGAATGGAGGTGTGTGAAGCCAAAATGGAGGTGTGTGAACTCATAGAATGGAGGTGTGTGAAGTCACAATGGAAGTGTGTGAAATCATAGAATGGAGGTGTGTGAAGTCACAGTATGGAGGTGTGTGAAGTCATAGAATGAAGCTGTGTGAAGTGAGAATTGAGGTGTGTGAAGTCACAGAATGGAGGTGTGTGAAGTCAGAATGGAGGTGTGTGAAGTCATAGAATGCAGGTGTGTGAAGTCAAAATGCAGGTGTGTGAACTCATAGAATGCAGGTGTGTGAAGTCACAGAATGGGGGTGTGTGAAGTCATAGAATGGAGGTGTGTGAAGTCATAGAATGGAGGTGTGTGAAGTCATAGAATGGAGGTGTGTGAAGTCATAGAATGCAGGTGTGTGAAGTCATAGAATGGACGTTTGTGAACTCATAGAATGGAGGTGGGTGAATTCATACAATGGATGTTCCTGAAGTAAGAATGTAGGTGTGTGAAGTCATAGAATGGAGGAGTGTGAAGTCAAAATGGTGGTGTGTGAACTCATAGAATGGATGTGTGTGAAGTGAGAATTGAGGTGTGTGAAGTCACAGAATGGAGGTGAGTGAAGTCAAAATGGTGGTGTGTAACGTCACAAATGTAGGTGTTTGAAGTCACAGAATATATGTGTGTGAACTCAAAATGGAGGTGTGTGAAGTCAAAGAATGGAGGTGTGCGAAGTCAAAGAATATAGGTGTGTGAAGTCATAGAATGGAAGTGTGTGAAGTCACAGAATGGAGGTGTGTGAAATGATAGAATGAAGGTGTGTGAAGTCACGGAATGAAGGTGTGTTAAGTCACAGACCGGAGGTGTGTGACCTCAGAATGGAGATGTGTGAAGTCCCAGAATGGAGGTGTGGGTAGTCATAGAATGGAGTTGTGTGAAGTCACAGAATGGAGATGTGTGAATTCATAGAATGGAGGTGTGTGAAGTCACAGAATGGAGGTGTGTGAAGTCACAGAATGGAGGTGTGTGAACTCAAAATGGAGGTGTGTGAAGTCAAAGAATGGAGCTGTGTGAAGTCAGATTGGAGTTGTGTGAAGTCACAGAACGGAGGTGTGTGAAGTCATAGAATGGAGGTGTGTGAAGTCATAGAATGGAGGTGTGTGAAGTCATGGAATGGATGTTTGTGAAGTAAGAATGAAGGTGTGTTAAGTCATAGAATGGAGGTGTGTGAAGGCACAGAATGGAGGTGTGTGAATTCATAGAATGGAGCTGTTTGAAGTCAGAATGGAGGTGTGAGAAGTCACAGAATGGAGGTGTGTGAACTCAGAATGGTGGTGTTTGAAGTCACAGAATGGAGGTGTGTTAAGTCACAGAACGGAGGTGATTGAACTCAGAATGGAGGTGTGTGAAGTCATAGAATGGACGTGTGTGAAGTCATAGAATGGTGGTGTGTGAAGTCACAGAATTGATGTTTGTGAAGTCAGAATGGCGGTGTGTGAAGTCAGAATGGAGGTGTGTGAAGTCATAGAATGGAGGTGTGTGAAGTCACAATGCAGGTGTGTGAACTCATAGAATGGAGGTGTGTGAAGTCACAGAATGGGGGTGTGTGAAGTCATAGAATGGAGGTGTGTGAAGTCATAGAATGGAGGTGTGTGAAGTCATAGAATGGAGGTGTGTGAAGTCATAGAATGCAGGTGTGTGAAGTCATAGAATGGACGTTTGTGAACTCATAGAATGGAGGTGGGTGAATTCATACAATGGATGTTCCTGAAGTAAGAATGTAGGTGTGTGAAGTCATAGAATGGAGGAGTGTGAAGTCAAAATGGTGGTGTGTGAACTCATAGAATGGATGTGTGTGAAGTGAGAATTGAGGTGTGTGAAGTCACAGAATGGAGGTGTGTGAAGTCAAAATGGTGGTGTGTAACGTCACAAATGTAGGTGTTTGAAGTCACAGAATATATGTGTGTGAACTCAAAATGGAGGTGTGTGAAGTCAAAGAATGGAGGTGTGCGAAGTCAAAGAATATAGGTGTGTGAAGTCATAGAATGGAAGTGTGTGAAGTCACAGAATGGAGGTGTGTGAAATGATAGAATGAAGGTGTGTGAAGTCACGGAATGAAGGTGTGTTAAGTCACAGACCGGAGGTGTGTGACCTCAGAATGGAGGTGTGTGAAGTCCCAGAATGGAGGTGTGGGTAGTCATAGAATGGAGTTGTGTGAAGTCACAGAATGGAGATGTGTGGATTCATAGAATGGAGGTGTGTGAAGTCACAGTATGGAGGTGTGTGAAGTCACAGAATGGAGGTGTGTGAACTCAAAATGGAGGTGTGTGAAGTCAAAGAATGGAGGTGTGTGAAGTCATAGAATGGAAGTGTGTGAAGTCATAGAATGGAGGTGTGTGAAGCCAGAATTGAGGTGTGTGAAGTCACAGAATTGAGGTGTGTGAACTCAGAATGGAGGTGTGTGAAGTCACAGAATGAAGGTTTGTGAAATCATAGAATGGAGGTGTGTGAAGTCATAGAACGGATGTTTCTGAAGTAGAATGAAGGTGTGTGAAGTCATAGAATGGAGGTGTGTGAAGTCAAAATGGAGTTGTGCGAGCTCATAAAATGGAGATGTGTGAAGTCATGGAATGGAGGTGTGTGAAGTCCAAAAGTAGAGGTGTGTGAAGTCAAACAATGTTAATGTGTGTTAAGTCACAGAATGGAGGTGTGTGAATTCAAAGAATGGAACTGTGTGAAGTCAAAATGGAGGTGTGTAAAGTAACAGAATGGAGGTGTGTGAAGTCACAGAATGTAGGTGTGTGAAGTCATAGAATGGACGTGTGTGAAGTCACAGAATGGAGGTTTGTGAAGTCATAGAATGGAGGTGTGTGAAGTCATGCAATGGAGGTGTGTGAAGTCAAAGAATGGAGGTGTGTGAAGTCAAACAATAAAGGTGTGTGAAGTCACAGAATGGAGGTGTGTGAAATCACAGAATGGAGGTGTGTGAAGTCAAAAATGTGGTGTGTAGAGTCACAAATGGAGGTGGGTGAACTCATAGAATGGAGGTGTTTGAAGTCAAAGAATGGAGGTGTGTGAAGTCACAAGGGAGGTGTGTGAAATCATAGAATGGAGGTGTGTGAAGTCATCGAATGGAGGTGTGTGAAGTCATGGAATGGAGGTGTGTGAAGTCACAGAATGGAGGTGTGTGAAGTCATAGAATGGAGGTGTGTGAAGTCACAGAATGGAGGTGTGTAAAGTCATAGAATGGAGGTGTGTGAAGTCATAGAATGGAGGTGTGTGAAGTCATAGAATGAATGATTGTGAAGTAAGAATGAAGGTGTGTTAAGTCATAAAATGGAGATGTGTGAAGGCACAGAATGGAGGTGTGTGAAGTCATAGAATGGAGCTGTGTGAAGTCAGAATGGAGGTGTGTGAAGTCATAGAATGGAGGTGTGTGAACTCACAATGGAGATGTGTGAAGTCAAAAAATGGACGTGTGTGAAGTCAAAGAATGGAAGTCTGTGAAGTCATAGAATGGAGGTGTGTGAAGTCATAGAATGCAGGTGTGTGAAGTCATAGAATGGAGGTGTGTGAAGTCACAGAATTGATGTTTGTGAATTCAGAATGGAGGTGTGTGAACTCACAATGGAGGTGTGTGAAGTCAAAGAATGGAGGTGTGTGAAGTCACAGAATTGATGTTTGTGAAGTCAGAATGGAGTTGTGTGAAGTCAGAATGGAGGTGTGTGAAGTCATAGAATGGAGGTGTGTGAAGTCACAATGCACGTATGTGAACTCATAGAATGGAGGTGTCTGAAGTCAGAATGGAGTTGTGTGAAGTCATAGAATGGAGGTGTGTGAAGTCAAAGAATGGAGGTGTGTGAAGTCATAGAATGGATGTTTCTGAAGTAGAATGAATGTGTGTGAAGTCATAGAATGTAGGTGTGTGAAGTCAAAATGGAGGTGTGCGAACTCATAAAATGGAGATGCGTGAAGTCATGGAATGGAGATGTGTGAAGGCACAGAATGGAGGTGTGTGAAGTCAAAGAATGGAAGTGTGTGAAGTCAAAATTGAGGTGTGTGAAGTCACAGAATGGAGGTGTGTGAAGTCACAGAATGGAGGTGTGTGAAGTCATAGAATGGAGGTGTGTGAAGTCAGAGAATGGAGATGTGTGTAGTCACAGAATGGAGGTGTGTGAAGTCACAGAATGGAGGTGTGTGAAGTCACAGAATGGAGGTGTGAACTCACAATGGAGGTGTGTGAAGTCCCAGAATGGAGGTGTGTGAAGTCAAACAATAAAGGTGTGTGAAGTCACAGAATGGAGGTCTGTGAAGTCATAGAATGGAGGTGTGTTAAGTCACAGAATGGAGGTGTGTGAACTCAGAGAATGGAGGTGTGTGAACTCAGAATGGAGGTGTGTGAAATCACAGAACGGAGATTTGCGAAGTCATAGAATGGAAGTGTGTAAAGTCATATAATGGATGTTTCTGAAGTAAGAATGAAAGTGTGTGAAGTCATAGAATGGAGGTTTGTGAAGTCAAAATTTAGGTGTGTGAACTCATAGAATGGAGGTGTGTGAACTCATAGAATGGAAGTGTGTGAAATCATGGAAAGGAGGTGTGTGAAGTCAGAGAATGGAGGTGTGTGAAATCAAACAATAAAGGTGTGTGAAGTCACAGAATGGAGGTGTGTAAAGTCAAAAAGGTGGTGTGTAGAGTCACAAATGGAGGTGTGTGAACTCATAGAATGGAGGTGTGTGAAGTCAAAGAATGGAGGTGTGTGAAGGCATCGAATAGAGGTGTGTGAAGTCATGGAATGGAGGTGTGTGAAGTCACAGAATGGAGGTGTGTGAAGTCAGAATGGAGTTGTGTGAAGTTATAGAATGGAGGTGTGTGAAGTCAGAATGGAGGTGTGTGATGTCATAGAATGGAGGTGTGTGAAGTCAGAATGGAGGTGAGTGAACTCATAGAATGGAGGTGTGTGAAGTCACAATGGAGGTATGTGAAGTCATAGAATGGTGGTGTGTGAAGTCACAGAATGGAGGTGTGGAAGTCATAGAATGGAGCTGTGTGAAGTCAGAATGGAGGTGTGTGAAGTCATAGAATGGAGGTGTGTGAAGTCATAATGTAGGTGTGTGAAGTCGCAGAATTGAGGTGTGTGAAGTCACAGAATGGAGGTGTGTAAAGTCATAGAATGGAGGTGTGTGAAGTCATAGAATGGAGGTGTGTGAAGTCATAGAATGAATGTTTGTGAAGTAAGAATGAAGGTGTGTTAAGTCATAAAATGGAGATGTGTGAAGGCACAGAATGGAGGTGTGTGAATTCATAGAATGTAGCTGTGTGAAGTCAGAATGGAGGTGTGTGAAGTCACAGAATGGAGGTGTGTGAACTCACAATGGAGATGTGTGAAGTCAAAAAATGGAGGTGTGTGAAGTCAAAGAATGGAAGTGTGTGAAGTCATAGAATGGAGGTGTGTGAAGTCATAGAATGGAGGTGTGTGAAGTCATAGAATGGTGGTGTGTGAAGTCACAGAATTGATGTTTGTGAAGTCAGAATGGCGGTGTGTGAAGTCAGAATGGAGGTTTGTGAAGTCATAGAATGGAGGTGTGTGAAGTCATAGAATGGAGGTGTGTGAAGTCTTAGAATGGAGGTGTGTGAAGTCACAGAATTGATGTTTGTGAATTCAGAATGGAGGTGTGTGAACTCACAATGGAGGTGTGTGAAGTCATAGAAAGGAGGTGTGTGAAGTCACAATGCACGTGTGTGAACTCATAGAATGGAGGTGTCTGAAGTCAGAATGGAGTTGTGTGACGTCATAGAATGGAGGTGTGTGAAGTCAGAATGGAGGTGTGTGAAGTCATAGAATGGAGGTGTGTGAAGTCAGAATGGAGGTGTGTGAACTCATAGAATGGAGCTGTATGAAGTCACAATGGAGGTGTGTGAAGTCATAGAATGGAGGTGTGTGAAGTCACAGAGTGGAGGTGTGTGAAGTCATAGAATGGAGCTGTGTGAAGTCAGATTGGAGTTGTGTGAAGTCACTGAATGGAGGTGTGTGAAGTCATAGAATGGAGGTGTGTGAAGTCATAGAATGGAGGTGTGTGAAGGCACAGAATGGAGGTGTGTGAATTCATAGAATGGAGCTGTTTGAAGTCAGAATGGAGGTGTGAGAAGTCACAGAATGGAGGTGTGTGAACTCAGAATGGTGGTGTTTGAAGTCACAGAATGGAGGTGTGTTAAGTCACAGAACGGAGGTGATTGAACTCAGAATGGAGGTGTGTGAAGTCATAGAATGGAGGTGTGTGAAATCATAGAATGGAGGTGTGGGAAGGCATAGAGTGGAGCTGTGTGAAGTCAGATTGGAGGTGTGCGAAGTCACAGAATGGAGGTGTGTGAAGTCATTGAATGGAGATTGGTGAAGTCAGAATGGAGGTGTGTGAAGTCACAGAATTGAGGTGTGTGAACTCAGAACGGAGGTGTGTGAAGTCACAGAATCTAGGTGTGTGAAGTCATAGAATGGAGGTGTGTGAAGTCACAGAATTGAGGTGTGTGAAGTCATAATCGAGGTGTGTGAAGTCAAAGAATTGAGGTGTGTGAAGTCACAGAATGGAGGTGTATGAAGTCATAGAATGGAGGTGTGTGAAGTCAGAACGGAGGTGTGTGAAATCATAGAATGGAGGTGTGTGAAGTCATCGAATGGAGGTGTGTGAAGTCATGGAATGGAGGTGTGTGAAGTCACAGAATGGAGGTGTGTGAAGTCAGAATGGAGTTGTGTGAAGTCATAGAATGGAGGGGTGTGAAGTCAGAAGGGAGGTGTGTGAAGTCATAGAATGGAGGTGTGTGAAGTCAAAATGGAGGTGTGTGAACTCATAGAATGGAGGTGTGTGAAGTCACAATGGAAGTGTGTGAAATCATAGAATGGAGGTGTGTGAAGTCACAGTATGGAGGTGTGTGAAGTCATAGAATGAAGCTGTGTGAAGTGAGAATTGAGGTGTGTGAAGTCACAGAATGGAGGTGTGTGAAGTCAGAATGGAGGTGTGTGAAGTCATAGAATGGAGGTGTGTGAAGTCAAAATGCAGGTGTGTGAACTCATAGAATGCAGGTGTGTGAAGTCACAGAATGGGGGTGTGTGAAGTCATAGAATGGAGGTGTGTGAAGTCATAGAATGGAGGTGTGTGAAGTCATAGAATGGAGGTGTGTGAAGTCATAGAATGCAGGTGTGTGAAGTCATAGAATGGACGTTTGTGAACTCATAGAATGGAGGTGGGTGAATTCATACAATGGATGTTCCTGAAGTAAGAATGTAGGTGTGTGAAGTCATAGAATGGAGGAGTGTGAAGTCAAAATGGTGGTGTGTGAACTCATAGAATGGATGTGTGTGAAGTGAGAATTGAGGTGTGTGAAGTCACAGAATGGAGGTGTGTGAAGTCAAAATGGTGGTGTGTAACGTCACAAATGTAGGTGTTTGAAGTCACAGAATATATGTGTGTGAACTCAAAATGGAGGTGTGTGAAGTCAAAGAATGGAGGTGTGCGAAGTCAAAGAATATAGGTGTGTGAAGTCATAGAATGGAAGTGTGTGAAGTCACAGAATGGAGGTGTGTGAAATGATAGAATGAAGGTGTGTGAAGTCACGGAATGAAGGTGTGTTAAGTCACAGACCGGAGGTGTGTGACCTCAGAAGGGAGGTGTGTGAAGTCCCAGAATGGAGGTGTGGGTAGTCATAGAATGGAGTTGTGTGAAGTCACAGAATGGAGATGTGTGAATTCATAGAATGGAGGTGTGTGAAGTCACAGAATGGAGGTGTGTGAAGTCACAGAATGGAGGTGTGTGAACTCAAAATGGAGGTGTGTGAAGTCAAAGAATGGAGGTGTGTGAAGTCATAGAATGGAAGTGTGTGAAGTCATAGAATGGAGGTGTGTGAAGCCAGAATTGAGGTGTGTGAAGTCACAGAATTGAGGTGTGTGAACTCAGAATGGAGGTGTGTGAAGTCACAGAATGAAGGTTTGTGAAATCATAGAATGGAGGTGTGTGAAGTCATAGAACGGATGTTTCTGAAGTAGAATGAAGGTGTGTGAAGTCATAGAATGGAGGTGTGTGAAGTCAAAATGGAGTTGTGCGAGCTCATAAAATGGAGATGTGTGAAGTCATGGAATGGAGGTGTGTGAAGTCCAAAAGTAGAGGTGTGTGAAGTCAAACAATGTTAATGTGTGTTAAGTCACAGAATGGAGGTGTGTGAATTCAAAGAATGGAACTGTGTGAAGTCAAAATGGAGGTGTGTAAAGTAACAGAATGGAGGTGTGTGAAGTCACAGAATGTAGGTGTGTGAAGTCATAGAATGGACGTGTGTGAAGTCACAGAATGGAGGTTTGTGAAGTCATAGAATGGAGGTGTGTGAAGTCATGCAATGGAGGTGTGTGAAGTCAAAGAATGGAGGTGTGTGAAGTCAAACAATAAAGGTGTGTGAAGTCACAGAATGGAGGTGTGTGAAATCACAGAATGGAGGTGTGTGAAGTCAAAAATGTGGTGTGTAGAGTCACAAATGGAGGTGTGTGAACTCATAGAATGGAGGTGTTTGAAGTCAAAGAATGGAGGTGTGTGAAGTCACAAGGGAGGTGTGTGAAATCATAGAATGGAGGTGTGTGAAGTCATCGAATGGAGGTGTGTGAAGTCATGGAATGGAGGTGTGTGAAGTCACAGAATGGAGGTGTGTGAAGTCATAGAATGGAGGTGTGTGAAGTCATAGAATGGATGTTTCTGAATAAGAATGAATGTGTGTGAAGTCATAGAATGGAGGTGTATGAAGTCAAAATGGAGGTATGTGAACTCATAGAATGGAGGTCTGAGAACTCATGGAATGGAGGTGTGTGAAGTCACACAATGGTGGTGTGTGAAGTCACAGAATGGAGGTGTGTGAAGTCAAAGAATGGAAGTGTGTGAAGTCAAAATTTAGGTGTGTGAAGTCACAGAATGGAGGTGTGTGAAGTCACAGAATGGAGGTGTGTGAAGTCATAGAATGGAGGTGCGTGAAGTCAGAGAATGGAGATGTGTGTAGTCACAGAATGGAGGTGTGTGAAGTCACAGAATGGAGGTGTGTGAAGTCACAGAATGGAGGTGTGAACTCACAATGGAGGTGTGTGAAGTCCCAGAATGGAGGTGTGTGAAGTCAAACAATAAAGGTGTGTGAAGTCACAGAATGGAGGTCTGTGAAGTCATAGAATGGAGATGTGTTAAGTCACAGAATGGAGGTGTGTGAACTCAGAGAATGGAGGTGTGTGAACTCAGAATGGAGATGTGTGAAATCACAGAACAGAGATTTGCGAAGTCATAGAATGGAAGTGCGTAAAGTCATATAATGGATGTTTCTGAAGTAGAATGAAGGTGTGTGAAGTCATAGAATGGAGGTGTGTGAAGTCAAAATGGAGGTGTGTGAAGTCATAGAATGGAGCTATATGAAGTCATAATGGAGGTGTGTGAAGTCATAGAATGGAGGTGTGTGAAATCACAATGGAAGTGTGTGAAGTCAAAGAATGGAGGTGTGTGAAGTCATAGAAAGGAATTGTGTGAAGTCATAGAATGGAGGTGTGTGAAGCTAGAATTGAGGTGTGTGAAGTCACAGAATTAAGGTGTGTGAACTCAGAATGGAGGTGTGTGAAGTCACAGAATGGAGGTTTGGAAAGTCATAGAATGGAGGTGTGTGAAGTCATAGAATGGATGTTTCTGAAGTAGAATGAATGTGTGTGAAGTCATAGAATGTAGGTGTGTGAAGTCAAAATGGAGATGTGCGAACTCATAAAATGGAGATGCGTGAAGTCATGGAATGGAGGTGTGTGAAGTCCAAAAATGGAGGTGTGTGAAGTCACACAATGGTGGTGTGTGAAGTCACAGAATGGAGGTGTGTGAAGTCAAAGAATGGAAGTGTGTGAAGTCAAAATTTAGGTGTGTGAAGTCACAGAATGGAGGTGTGTGAAGTCACAGAATGGAGGTGTGTGAAGTCATAGAATGGAAGTGTGTGAAGTCATAGAATGGAGGTGTGTGAAGCCAGAATTGAGGTGTGTGAAGTCACAGAATTGAGGTGTGTGAACTCAGAATGGAGGTGTGTAAAGTCACAGAATGAAGGTTTGTGAAATCATAGAATGGAGGTGTATGAAGTCATAGAACGGATGTTTCTGAAGTAGAATGAAGGTGTGTGAAGTCATAGAATGGAGGTGTGGGAAGTCAAAATGGAGTTGTGCGAGCTCATAAAATGGAGATGTGTGAAGTCATGGAATGGAGGTGTGTGAAGTCCAAAAGTAGAGGTGTGTGAAGTCAAACAATGTTAATGTGTGTTAAGTCACAGAATGGAGGTGTGTGAATTCAAAGAATGGAAGTGTGTGAAGTCAAAATGGAGGTGTATAAAGTAACAGAATGGAGGTGTGTGAAGTCACAGAATGTAGGTGTGTGAAGTCATAGAATGGACGTGTGTGAAGTCACAGAATGGAGGTTTGTGAAGTCATAGAATGGAGGTGTGTGAAGTCATGCAATGGAGGTGTGTGAAGTCAAAGAATGGAGGTGTGTGAAGTCAAACAATAAAGGTGTGTGAAGTCACAGAATGGAGGTGTGTGAAATCACAGAATGGAGGTGTGTGAAGTCAAAAATGTGGTGTGTACAGTCACAAATGGAGGTGTGTGAACTCATAGAATGGCGGTGTTTGAAGTCAAAGAATGGAGGTGTGTGAAGTCACAAGGGAGGTGTGTGAAATCATAGAATGGAGGTGTGTGAAGTCATCGAATGGAGGTGTGTGAAGTCATGGAATGGAGGTGTGTGAAGTCACAGAATGGAGGTGTGTGAAGTCATAGAATGGAGGTGTGTGAAGTCACAGAATGGAGGTGTGTAAAGTCATAGAATGGAGGTGTGTGAAGTCATAGAATGGAGGTGTGTGAAGTCATAGAATGAATGATTGTGAAGTAAGAATGAAGGTGTGTTAAGTCATAAAATGGAGATGTGTGAAGGCACAGAATGGAGGTGTGTGAAGTCATAGAATGGAGCTGTGTGAAGTCAGAATGGAGGTGTGTGAAGTCATAGAATGGAGGTGTGTGAACTCACAATGGAGATGTGTGAAGTCAAAAAATGGACGTGTGTGAAGTCAAAGAATGGAAGTCTGTGAAGTCATAGAATGGAGGTGTGTGAAGTCATAGAATGCAGGTGTGTGAAGTCATAGAATGGAGGTGTGTGAAGTCACAGAATTGATGTTTGTGTAGTCAGAATGGCGGTGTGTGTAGTCAGAATGGAGTTTTGTGAAGTCATAGAATGGAGGTGTGTGAAGTCATAGAATGGAGGTGTGTGAAGTCATAGAATGGAGGTGTGTGAAGTCACAGAATTGATGTTTGTGAATTCAGAATGGAGGTGTGTGAACTCACAATGGAGGTGTGTGAAGTCAAAGAATGGAGGTGTGTGAAGTCACAGAATTGATGTTTGTGAAGTCAGAATGGAGTTGTGTGAAGTCAGAATGGAGGTGTGTGAAGTCATAGAATGGAGGTATGTGAAGTCACAATGCACGTATGTGAACTCATAGAATGGAGGTGTCTGAAGTCAGAATGGAGTTGTGTGAAGTCATAGAATGGAGGTGTGTGAAGTCAGAATGGAGGTGTGTGAAGTCATAGAATGGATGTTTCTGAAGTAGAATGAATGTGTGTGAAGTCATAGAATGTAGGTGTGTGAAGTCAAAATGGAGGTGTGCGAACTCATAAAATGGAGATGCGTGAAGTCATGGAATGGAGATGTGTGAAGGCACAGAATGGAGGTGTGTGAAGTCAAAGAATGGAAGTGTGTGAAGTCAAAATTGAGGTGTGTGAAGTCACAGAATTGAGGTGTGTGAAGTCACAGAATGGAGGTGTGTGAAGTCATAGAATGGAGGTGTGTGAAGTCAGAGAATGGAGATGTGTGTAGTCACAGAATGGAGGTGTGTGAAGTCATAGAATGGAGGTGTGTGAAGTCACAGAATGGAGGTGTGAACCCACAATGGAGGTGTGTGAAGTCCCAGAATGGAGGTGTGTGAAGTCAAACAATAAAGGTGTGTGAAGTCACAGAATGGAGGTCTGTGAAGTCATAGAATGGAGGTGTGTTAAGTCACAGAATGGAGGTGTGTGAACTCAGAGAATGGAGGTGTGTGAACTCAGAATGGAGGTGTGTGAAATCACAGAACGGAGATTTGCGAAGTCATAGAATGGAAGTGTGTAAAGTCATATAATGGATGTTTCTGAAGTAAGAATGAAAGTGTGTGAAGTCATCGAATGGAGGTTTGTGAAGTCAAAATGGAGGTGTGTGAACTCATAGAATGGAGGTGTGTGAACTCATAGAATGGAAGTGTGTGAAATCATGGAAAGGAGGTGTGTGAAGTCAGAGAATGGAGGTGTGTGAAATCAAACAATAAAGGTGTGTGAAGTCACAGAATGGAGGTGTGTGAAATCACAGAATGGAGGTGTGTAAAGTCAAAAAGGTGGTGTGTAGAGTCACAAATGGAGGTGTGTGAACTCATAGAATGGAGGTGTGTGAAGTCAAAGAATGGAGGTGTGTGAAGGCATCGAATGGAGGTGTGTGAAGTCATGGAATGGAGGTGTGTGAAGTCACAGAATGGAGGTGTGTGAAGTCAGAATGGAGTTGTGTGAAGTTATAGAATGGAGGTGTGTGAAGTCAGAATGGAGGTGTGTGATGTCATAGAATGGAGGTGTGTGAAGTCAGAATGGAGGTGTGTGAACTCATAGAATGCAGGTGTGTGAAGTCACAATGGAGGTATGTGAAGTCATAGAATGGTGGTGTGTGAAGTCACAGAATGGAGGTGTGGAAGTCATAGAATGGAGCTGTGTGAAGTCAGAATGGAGGTGTGTGAAGTCATAGAATGGAGGTGTGTGAAGTCATAATGTAGGTGTGTGAAGTCACAGAATTGAGGTGTGTGAAGTCACAGAATGGAGGTGTGTAAAGTCATAGAATGGAGGTGTGTGAAGTCATAGAATGGAGGTGTGTGAAGTCATAGAATGAATGTTGTGAAGTAAGAATGAAGGTGTGTTAAGTCATAAAATGGAGATGTGTGAAGGCACAGAATGGAGGTGTGTGAATTCATACAATGTAGCTGTGTGAAGTCAGAATGGAGGTGTGTGAAGTCACAGAATGGAGGTGTGTGAACTCACAATGGAGATGTGTGAAGTCAAAAAATGGAGGTGTGTGAAGTCAAAGAATGGAAGTGTGTGAAGTCATAGAATGGAGGTGTGTGAAGTCATAGAATGGAGGTGTGTGAAGTCATAGAATGGTGGTGTGTGAAGTCACAGAATTGATGTTTGTGAAGTCAGAATGGCGGTGTGTGAAGTCAGAATGGAGGTTTGTGAAGTCATAGAATGGAGGTGTGTGAAGTCATAGAATGGAGGTGTGTGAAGTCTTAGAATGGAGGTGTGTGAAGTCACAGAATTGATGTTTGTGAATTCAGAATGGAGGTGTGTGAACTCACAATGGAGGTGTGTTAAGTCATAGAAAGGAGGTGTGTGAAGTCACAATGCACGTGTGTGAACTCATAGAATGGAGGTGTCTGAAGTCAGAATGGAGTTGTGTGACGTCATAGAATGG
Source organism: Megascapheus bottae (assembly GCA_024803745.1). Classification (NCBI taxonomy): domain Eukaryota; kingdom Metazoa; phylum Chordata; class Mammalia; order Rodentia; family Geomyidae; genus Megascapheus; species Megascapheus bottae. Next base: position 2,645,285 of record JANJXV010000052.1, on the reverse strand, counting down.
AGGTTTGTGAAGTCAGAATGGAGGTGTGTGAAGTCATAGAATGCAGGTGTGTGAAGTCAGAATGGAGGTGTGTGAACTCATAGAATGGAGCTGTATGAAGTCAAAATGGAGGTGTGTGAAGTCATAGAATGGAGGTGTGTGAAGTCACAGAGTGGAGGTGTGTGAAGTCATAGAATGGAGCTGTGTGAAGTCAGATTGGAGTTGTGTGAAGTCACAGAATGGAGGTGTGTGAAGTCATAGAATCGAGGTGTGTGAAGTCATAGAATGGAGGTGTGTGAAGTCATGGAATGGATGTTTGTGAAGTAAGAATGAAGGTGTGTTCAGTCATAGAATGGAGGTGTGTGAAGGCACAGAATGGAGGTGTGTGAATTCATAGAATGGAGCTGTTTGAAGTCAGAATGGATGTGTGAGAAGTCACAGAATGGAGGTGTGTGAACTCAGAATGGTGGTGTTTGAAGTCACAGAATGGAGGTGTGTTAAGTCACAGAACGGAGGTGATTGAACTCAGAATGGAGGTGTGTGAAGTCATAGAATGGAGGTGTGTGAAATCATAGAATGGAGGTGTGTGAAGTCATTGAATGGAGATTGGTGAAGTCAGAATGGAGGTGTGTGAAGTCACAGAATTGAGGTGTGTGAACTCAGAACGGAGGTGTGTGAAGTCACAGAATCTAGGTGTGTGAAGTCATAGAATGGAGGTGTGTGAAGTCACAGAATTGAGGTGTGTGAAGTCATAATCGAGGTGTGTGAAGTCAAAGAATTGAGGTGTGTGAAGTCACAGAATGGAGGTGTGTGAAGTCAGAACGGAGGTGTGTGAAATCATAGAATGGAGGTGTGTGAAGTGATCGAATGGAGGTGTGTGAAGTCATGGAATGGAGGTGTGTGAAGTCACAGAATGGAGGTGTGTGAAGTCAGAATGGAGTTGTGTGAAGTCATAGAATGGAGGGGTGTGAAGTCAGAAGGGAGGTGTGTGAAGTCATAGAATGGAGGTGTGTGAAGTCAAAATGGAGGTGTGTGAACTCATAGAATGGAGGTGTGTGAAGTCACAATGGAAGTGTGTGAAATCATAGAATGGAGGTGTGTGAAGTCACAGTATGGAGGTGTGTGAAGTCATAGAATGAAGCTGTGTGAAGTGAGAATTGAGGTGTGTGAAGTCACAGAATGGAGGTGTGTGAAGTCAGAATGGAGGTGTGTGAAGTCACAGAATGGAGGTGTGTGAAGTCAAAATGGTGGTGTGTAACGTCACAAATGTAGGTGTTTGAAGTCACAGAATATATGTGTGTGAACTCAAAATGGAGGTGTGTGAAGTCAAAGAATGGAGGTGTGCGAAGTCAAAGAATATAGGTGTGTGAAGTCATAGAATGGAAGTGTGTGAAGTCACAGAATGGAGGTGTGTGAAATGATAGAATGAAGGTGTGTGAAGTCATGGAATGAAGGTGTGTTAAGTCACAGACCGGAGGTGTGTGACCTCAGAATGGAGGTGTGTGAAGTCCCAGAATGGAGGTGTGGGTAGTCATAGAATGGAGTTGTGTGAAGTCACAGAATGGAGATGTGTGAATTCATAGAATGGAGGTGTGTGAAGTCACAGAATGGAGGTGTGTGAAGTCACAGAATGGAGGTGTGTGAACTCAAAATGGAGGTGTGTGAAGTCAAAGAATGGAGGTGTGTGAAGTCATAGAATGGAAGTGTGTGAAGTCATAGAATGGAGGTGTGTGAAGCCAGAATTGAGGTGTGTGAAGTCACAGAATTGAGGTGTGTGAACTCAGAATGGAGGTGTGTGAAGTCACAGAATGAAGGTTTGTGAAATCATAGAATGGAGGTGTGTGAAGTCATAGAACGGATGTTTCTGAAGTAGAATGAAGGTGTGTGAAGTCATAGAATGGAGGTGTGTGAAGTCAAAATGGAGTTGTGCGAGCTCATAAAATGGAGATGTGTGAAGTCATGGAATGGAGGTGTGTGAAGTCCAAAAGTAGAGGTGTGTGAAGTCAAACAATGTTAATGTGTGTTAAGTCACAGAATGGAGGTGTGTGAATTCAAAGAATGGAACTGTGTGAAGTCAAAATGGAGGTGTGTAAAGTAACAGAATGGAGGTGTGTGAAGTCACAGAATGTAGGTGTGTGAAGTCATAGAATGGACGTGTGTGAAGTCACAGAATGGAGGTTTGTGAAGTCATAGAATGGAGGTGTGTGAAGTCATGCAATGGAGGTGTGTGAAGTCAAAGAATGGAGGTGTGTGAAGTCAAACAATAAAGGTGTGTGAAGTCACAGAATGGAGGTGTGTGAAATCACAGAATGGAGGTGTGTGAAGTCAAAAATGTGGTGTGTACAGTCACAAATGGAGGTGTGTGAACTCATAGAATGGAGGTGTTTGAAGTCAAAGAATGGAGGTGTGTGAAGTCACAAGGGAGGTGTGTGAAATCATAGAATGGAGGTGTGTGACGTCATCGAATGGAGGTGTGTGAAGTCATGGAATGGAGGTGTGTGAAGTCACAGAATGGAGGTGTGTGAAGTCATAGAATGGAGGTGTGTGAAGTCATAGAATGGATGTTTCTGAATAAGAATGAATGTGTGTGAAGTCATAGAATGGAGGTGTATGAAGTCAAAATGGAGGTATGTGAACTCATAGAATGGAGGTCTGAGAACTCATGGAATGGAGGTGTGTGAAGTCACACAATGGTGGTGTGTGAAGTCACAGAATGGAGGTGTGTGAAGTAAAAGAATGGAAGTGTGTGAAGTCAAAATTTAGATGTGTGAAGTCACAGAATGGAGGTGTGTGAAGTCACAGAATGGAGGTGTGTGAAGTCATAGAATGGAGGTGCGTGAAGTCAGAGAATGGAGATGTGTGTAGTCACAGAATGGAGGTGTGTGAAGTCACAGAATGGAGGTGTGTGAAGTCACAGAATGGAGGTGTGAACTCACAATGGAGGTGTGTGAAGTCCCAGAATGGAGGTGTGTGAAGTCAAACAATAAAGGTGTGTGAAGTCACAGAATGGAGGTCTGTGAAGTCATAGAATGGATGTGTGTTAAGTCACAGAATGGAGGTGTGTGAACTCAGAGAATGGAGGTGTGTGAACTCAGAATGGAGATGTGTGAAATCACAGAACAGAGATTTGCGAAGTCATAGAATGGAAGTGCGTAAAGTCATATAATGGATGTTTCTGAAGTAGAATGAAGGTGTGTGAAGTCATAGAATGGAGGTGTGTGAAGTCAAAATGGAGGTGTGTGAAGTCATAGAATGGAGCTATATGAAGTCATAATGGAGGTGTGTTAAGTCATAGAATGGAGGTGTGTGAAATCACAATGGAAGTGTGTGAAGTCAAAGAATGGAGGTGTGTGAAGTCATAGAAAGGAATTGTGTGAAGTCATAGAATGGAGGTGTGTGAAGCTAGAATTGAGGTGTGTGAAGTCACAGAATTGAGGTGTGTGAACTCAGAATGGAGGTGTGTGAAGTCACAGAATGGAGGTTTGGAAAGTCATAGAATGGAGGTGTGTGAAGTCATAGAATGGATGTTTCTGAAGTAGAATGAATGTGTGTGAAGTCATAGAATGTAGGTGTGTGAAGTCAAAATGGAGATGTGCGAACTCATAAAATGGAGATGCGTGAAGTCATGGAATGGAGGTGTGTGAAGTCCAAAAATGGAGGTGTGTGAAGTCACACAATGGTGGTGTGTGAAGTCACAGAATGGAGGTGTGTGAAGTCAAAGAATGGAAGTGTGTGAAGTCAAAATTTAGGTGTGTGAAGTCACAGAATGGAGGTGTGTGAAGTCACAGAATGGAGGTGTGTGAAGTCATAGAATGGAAGTGTGTGAAGTCATAGAATGGAGGTGTGTGAAGCCAGAATTGAGGTGTGTGAAGTCACAGAATTGAGGTGTGTGAACTCAGAATGGAGGTGTGTGAAGTCACAGAATGAAGGTTTGTGAAATCATAGAATGGAGGTGTGTGAAGTCATAGAACGGATGTTTCTGAAGTAGAATGAAGGTGTGTGAAGTCATAGAATGGAGGTGTGTGAAGTCAAAATGGAGTTGTGCGAGCTCATAAAATGGAGATGTGTGAAGTCATGGAATGGAGGTGTGTGAAGTCCAAAAGTAGAGGTGTGTGAAGTAAAACAATGTTAATGTGTGTTAAGTCACAGAATGGAGGTGTGTGAATTCAAAGAATGGAAGTGTGTGAAGTCAAAATGGAGGTGTATAAAGTAACAGAATGGAGGTGTGTGAAGTCACAGAATGTAGGTGTGTGAAGTCATAGAATGGACGTGTGTGAAGTCACAGAATGGAGGTTTGTGAAGTCATAGAATGGAGGTGTGTGAAGTCATGCAATGGAGGTGTGTGAAGTCAAAGAATGGAGGTGTGTGAAGTCAAACAATAAAGGTGTGTGAAGTCACAGAATGGAGGTGTGTGAAATCACAGAATGGAGGTGTGTGAAGTCAAAAATGTGGTGTGTACAGTCACAAATGGAGGTGTGTGAACTCATAGAATGGAGGTGTTTGAAGTCAAAGAATGGAGGTGTGTGAAGTCACAAGGGAGGTGTGTGAAATCATAGAATGGAGGTGTGTGAAGTCATCGAATGGAGGTGTGTGAAGTCATGGAATGGAGGTGTGTGAAGTCACAGAATGGAGGTGTGTGAAGTCATAGAATGGAGGTGTGTGAAGTCACAGAATGGAGGTGTGTAAAGTCATAGAATGGAGGTGTGTGAAGTCATAGAATGGAGGTGTGTGAAGTCATAGAATGAATGATTGTGAAGTAAGAATGAAGGTGTGTTAAGTCATAAAATGGAGATGTGTGAAGGCACAGAATGGAGGTGTGTGAAGTCATAGAATGGAGCTGTGTGAAGTCAGAATGGAGGTGTGTGAAGTCATAGAATGGAGGTGTGTGAACTCACAATGGAGATGTGTGAAGTCAAAAAATGGACGTGTGTGAAGTCAAAGAATGGAAGTCTGTGAAGTCATAGAATGGAGGTGTGTGAAGTCATAGAATGCAGGTGTGTGAAGTCATAGAATGGAGGTGTGTGAAGTCACAGAATTGATGTTTGTGTAGTCAGAATGGCGGTGTGTGTAGTCAGAATGGAGTTTTGTGAAGTCATAGAATGGAGGTGTGTGAAGTCATAGAATGGAGGTGTGTGAAGTCATAGAATGGAGGTGTGTGAAGTCACAGAATTGATGTTTGTGAATTCAGAATGGAGGTGTGTGAACTCACAATGGAGGTGTGTGAAGTTAAAGAATGGAGGTGTGTGAAGTCACAGAATTGATGTTTGTGAAGTCAGAATGGAGTTGTGTGAAGTCAGAATGGAGGTGTGTGAAGTCATAGAATGGAGGTGTGTGAAGTCACAATGCACGTATGTGAACTCATAGAATGGAGGTGTCTGAAGTCAGAATGGAGTTGTGTGAAGTCATAGAATGGAGGTGTGTGAAGTCAGAATGGAGGTGTGTGAAGTCATAGAATGGATGTTTCTGAAGTAGAATGAATGTGTGTGAAGTCATAGAATGTAGGTGTGTGAAGTCAAAATGGAGGTGTGCGAACTCATAAAATGGAGATGCGTGAAGTCATGGAATGGAGATGTGTGAAGGCACAGAATGGAGGTGTGTGAAGTCAAAGAATGGAAGTGTGTGAAGTCAAAATTGAGGTGTGTAAAGTCACAGAATGGAGGTGTGTGAAGTCACAGAATGGAGGTGTGTGAAGTCATAGAATGGAGGTGTGTGAAGTCAGAGAATGGAGATGTGTGTAGTCACAGAATGGAGGTGTGTGAAGTCACAGAATGGAGGTGTGTGAAGTCACAGAATGGAGGTGTGAACTCACAATGGAGGTGTGTGAAGTCCCAGAATGGAGGTGTGTGAAGTCAAACAATAAAGGTGTGTGAAGTCACAGAATGGAGGTCTGTGAAGTCATAGAATGGAGGTGTGTTAAGTCACAGAATGGAGGTGTGTGAACTCAGAGAATGGAGGTGTGTGAACTCAGAATGGAGGTGTGTGAAATCACAGAACGGAGATTTGCGAAGTCGTAGAATGGAAGTGTGTAAAGTCATATAATGGATGTTTCTGAAGTAAGAATGAAAGTGTGTGAAGTCATCGAATGGAGGTTTGTGAAGTCAAAATGGAGGTGTGTGAACTCATAGAATGGAGGTGTGTGAACTCATAGAATGGAAGTGTGTGAAATCATGGAAAGGAGGTGTGTGAAGTCAGAGAATGGAGGTGTGTGAAATCAAACAATAAAGGTGTGTGAAGTCACAGAATGGAGGTGTGTGAAATCACAGAATGGAGGTGTGTAAAGTCAAAAAGGTGGTGTGTAGAGTCACAAATGGAGGTGTGTGAACTCATAGAATGGAGGTGTGTGAAGTCAAAGAATGGAGGTGTGTGAAGGCATCGAATGGAGGTGTGTGAAGTCATGGAATGGAGGTGTGTGAAGTCACAGAATGGAGGTGTGTGAAGTCAGAATGGAGTTGTGTGAAGTTATAGAATGGAGGTGTGTGAAGTCAGAATGGAGGTGTGTGATGTCATAGAATGGAGGTGTGTGAAGTCAGAATGGAGGTGTGTGAACTCATAGAATGGAGGTGTGTGAAGTCACAATGGAGGTATGTGAAGTCATAGAATGGTGGTGTGTGAAGTCACAGAATGGAGGTGTGGAAGTCATAGAATGGAGCTGTGTGAAGTCAGAATGGAGGTGTGTGAAGTCATAGAATGGAGGTGTGTGAAGTCATAATGTAGGTGTGTGAAGTCACAGAATTGAGGTGTGTGAAGTCACAGAATGGAGGTGTGTAAAGTCATAGAATGGAGGTGTGTGAAGTCATAGAATGGAGGTGTGTGAAGTCATAGAATGAATGTTTGTGAAGTAAGAATGAAGGTGTGTTAAGTCACAAAGTGGAGATGTGTGAAGGCACAGAATGGAGGTGTGTGAATTCATAGAATGTAGCTGTGTGAAGTCAGAATGGAGGTGTGTGAAGTCACAGAATGGAGGTGTGTGAACTCACAATGGAGATGTGTGAAGTCAAAAAATGGAGGTGTGTGAAGTCAAAGAATGGAAGTGTGTGAAGTCATAGAATGGAGGTGTGTGAAGTCATAGAATGGAGGTGTGTGAAGTCATAGAATGGTGGTGTGTGAAGTCACAGAATTGATGTTTGTGAAGTCAGAATGGCGGTGTGTGAAGTCAGAATGGAGGTTTGTGAAGTCATAGAATGGAGGTGTGTGAAGTCATAGAATGGAGGTGTGTGAAGTCTTAGAATGGAGGTGTGTGAAGTCACAGAATTGATGTTTGTGAATTCAGAATGGAGGTGTGTGAACTCACAATGGAGGTGTGTGAAGTCATAGAAAGGAGGTGTGTGAAGTCACAATGCACGTGTGTGAACTCATAGAATGGAGGTGTCTGAAGTCAGAATGGAGTTGTGTGACGTCATAGAATGGAGGTGTGTGAAGTCAGAATGGAGGTGTGTGAAGTCATAGAATGGAGGTGTGTGAAGTCAGAATGGAGGTGTGTGAACTCATAGAATGGAGCTGTATGAAGTCACAATGGAGGTGTGTGAAGTCATAGAATGGAGGTGTGTGAAGTCACAGAGTGGAGGTGTGTGAAGTCATAGAATGGAGCTGTGTGAAGTCAGATTGGAGTTGTGTGAAGTCACAGAATGGAGGTGTGTGAAGTCATAGAATGGAGGTGTGTGAAGTCATAGAATGGAGGTGTGTGAAGTCATGGAATGAATGTTTGTGAAGTAAGAATGAAGGTGTGTTAAGTCATAGAATGGAGGTGTGTGAAGGCACAGAATGGAGGTGTGTGAATTCATAGAATGGAGCTGTTTGAAGTCAGAATGGATGTGTGAGAAGTCACAGAATGGAGGTGTGTGAACTCAGAATGGTGGTGTTTGAAGTCACAGAATGGAGGTGTGTTAAGTCACAGAACGGAGGTGATTGAACTCAGAATGGAGGTGTGTGAAGTCATAGAATGGAGGTGTGTGAAATCATAGAATGGAGGTGTGTGAAGTCATTGAATGGAGATTGGTGAAGTCAGAATGGAGGTGTGTGAAGTCACAGAATTGAGGTGTGTGAACTCAGAACGGAGGTGTGTGAAGTCACAGAATCTAGGTGTGTGAAGTCATAGAATGGAGGTGTGTGAAGTCACAGAATTGAGGTGTGTGAAGTCATAATCGAGGTGTGTGAAGTCAAAGAATTGAGGTGTGTGAAGTCACAGAATGGAGGTGTGTGAAGTCATAGAATGGAGGTGTGTGAAGTCAGAACGGAGGTGTGTGAAATCATAGAATGGAGGTGTGTGAAGTCATCGAATGGAGGTGTGTGAAGTCATGGAATGGAGGTGTGTGAAGTCACAGAATGGAGGTGTGTGAAGTCAGAATGGAGTTGTGTGAAGTCATAGAATGGAGGGGTGTGAAGTCAGAAGGGAGGTGTGTGAAGTCATAGAATGGAGGTGTGTGAAGTCAAAATGGAGGTGTGTGAACTCATAGAATGGAGGTGTGTGAAGTCACAATGGAAGTGTGTGAAATCATAGAATGGAGGTGTGTGAAGTCACAGTATGGAGGTGTGTGAAGTCATAGAATGAAGCTGTGTGAAGTGAGAATTGAGGTGTGTGAAGTCACAGAATGGAGGTGTGTGAAGTCAGAATGGAGGTGTGTGAAGTCATAGAATGGAGGTGTGTGAAGTCAAAATGCAGGTGTGTGAACTCATAGAATGCAGGTGTGTGAAGTCACAGAATGGGGGTGTGTGAAGTCATAGAATGGAGGTGTGTGAAGTCATAGAATGGAGGTGTGTGAAGTCATAGAATGGAGGTGTGTGAAGTCATAGAATGCAGGTGTGTGAAGTCATAGAATGGACGTTTGTGAACTCATAGAATGGAGGTGGGTGAATTCATACAATGGATGTTCCTGAAGTAAGAATGTAGGTGTGTGAAGTCATAGAATGGAGGAGTGTGAAGTCAAAATGGTGGTGTGTGAACTCATAGAATGGATGTGTGTGAAGTGAGAATTGAGGTGTGTGAAGTCACAGAATGGAGGTGTGTGAAGTCAAAATGGTGGTGTGTAACGTCATAAATGTAGGTGTTTGAAGTCACAGAATATATGTGTGTGAACTCAAAATGGAGGTGTGTGAAGTCAAAGAATGGAGGTGTGCGAAGTCAAAGAATATAGGTGTGTGAAGTCATAGAATGGAAGTGTGTGAAGTCACAGAATGGAGGTGTGTGAAATGATAGAATGAAGGTGTGTGAAGTCATGGAATGAAGGTGTGTTAAGTCACAGACCGGAGGTGTGTGACCTCAGAATGGAGGTGTGTGAAGTCCCAGAATGGAGGTGTGGGTAGTCATAGAATGGAGTTGTGTGAAGTCACAGAATGGAGATGTGTGAATTCATAGAATGGAGGTGTGTGAAGTCACAGAATGGAGGTGTGTGAAGTCACAGAATGGAGGTGTGTGAACTCAAAATGGAGGTGTGTGAAGTCAAAGAATGGAGGTGTGTGAAGTCATAGAATGGAAGTGTGTGAAGTCATAGAATGGAGGTGTGTGAAGCCAGAATTGAGGTGTGTGAAGTCACAGAATTGAGGTGTGTGAACTCAGAATGGAGGTGTGTGAAGTCACAGAATGAAGGTTTGTGAAATCATAGAATGGAGGTGTGTGAAGTCATAGAACGGATGTTTCTGAAGTAGAATGAAGGTGTGTGAAGTCATAGAATGGAGGTGTGTGAAGTCAAAATGGAGTTGTGCGAGCTCATAAAATGGAGATGTGTGAAGTCATGGAATGGAGGTGTGTGAAGTCCAAAAGTAGAGGTGTGTGAAGTCAAACAATGTTAATGTGTGTTAAGTCACAGAATGGAGGTGTGTGAATTCAAAGAATGGAACTGTGTGAAGTCAAAATGGAGGTGTGTAAAGTAACAGAATGGAGGTGTGTGAAGTCACAGAATGTAGGTGTGTGAAGTCATAGAATGGACGTGTGTGAAGTCACAGAATGGAGGTTTGTGAAGTCATAGAATGGAGGTGTGTGAAGTCATGCAATGGAGGTGTGTGAAGTCAAAGAATGGAGGTGTGTGAAGTCAAACAATAAAGGTGTGTGAAGTCACAGAATGGAGGTGTGTGAAATCACATAATGGAGGTGTGTGAAGTCAAAAATGTGGTGTGTAGAGTCACAAATGCAGGTGTGTGAACTCATAGAATGGAGGTGTTTGAAGTCAAAGAATGGAGGTGTGTGAAGTCACAAGGGAGGTGTGTGAAATCATAGAATGGAGGTGTGTGAAGTCATAGAATGGAGGTGTGTGAAGTCATAGAATGGATGTTTCTGAATAAGAATGAATGTGTGTGAAGTCATAGAATGGAGGTGTGTGAAGTCATGGAATGGAGGTGTGTGAAGTCACAGAATGGAGGTGTGTGAAGTCATAGAATGGAGGTGTGTGAAGTCATAGAATGGATGTTTCTGAATAAGAATGAATGTGTGTGAAGTCATAGAATGGAGGTGTATGAAGTCAAAATGGAGGTATGTGAACTCATAGAATGGAGGTCTGAGAACTCATGGAATGGAGGTGTGTGAAGTCACACAATGGTGGTGTGTGAAGTCACAGAATGGAGGTGTGTGAAGTCAAAGAATGGAAGTGTGTGAAGTCAAAATTTAGGTGTGTGAAGTCACAGAATGGAGGTGTGTGAAGTCACAGAATGGAGGTGTGTGAAGTCATAGAATGGAGGTGCGTGAAGTCAGAGAATGGAGATGTGTGTAGTCACAGAATGGAGGTGTGTGAAGTCACAGAATGGAGGTGTGTGAAGTCACAGAATGGAGGTGTGAACTCACAATGGAGGTGTGTGAAGTCCCAGAATGGAGGTGTGTGAAGTCAAACAATAAAGGTGTGTGAAGTCACAGAATGGAGGTCTGTGAAGTCATAGAATGGATGTGTGTTAAGTCACAGAATGGAGGTGTGTGAACTCAGAATGGAGGTGTGTGAAGTCACAGAATGGAGGTTTGGAAAGTCATAGAATGGAGGTGTGTGAAGTCATAGAATGGATGTTTCTGAAGTAGAATGAATGTGTGTGAAGTCATAGAATGTAGGTGTGTGAAGTCAAAATGGAGATGTGCGAACTCATAAAATGGAGATGCGTGAAGTCATGGAATGGAGGTGTGTGAAGTCCAAAAATGGAGGTGTGTGAAGTCACACAATGGTGGTGTGTGAAGTCACAGAATGGAGGTGTGTGAAGTCAAAGAATGGAAGTGTGTGAAGTCAAAATTTAGGTGTGTGAAGTCACAGAATGGAGGTGTGTGAAGTCACAGAATGGAGGTGTGTGAAGTCATAGAATGGAAGTGTGTGAAGTCATAGAATGGAGGTGTGTGAAGCCAGAATTGAGGTGTGTGAAGTCACAGAATTGAGGTGTGTGAACTCAGAATGGAGGTGTGTAAAGTCACAGAATGAAGGTTTGTGAAATCATAGAATGGAGGTGTATGAAGTCATAGAACGGATGTTTCTGAAGTAGAATGAAGGTGTGTGAAGTCATAGAATGGAGGTGTGGGAAGTCAAAATGGAGTTGTGCGAGCTCATAAAATGGAGATGTGTGAAGTCATGGAATGGAGGTGTGTGAAGTCCAAAAGTAGAGGTGTGTGAAGTCAAACAATGTTAATGTGTGTTAAGTCACAGAATGGAGGTGTGTGAATTCAAAGAATGGAAGTGTGTGAAGTCAAAATGGAGGTGTATAAAGTAACAGAATGGAGGTGTGTGAAGTCACAGAATGTAGGTGTGTGAAGTCATAGAATGGACGTGTGTGAAGTCACAGAATGGAGGTTTGTGAAGTCATAGAATGGAGGTGTGTGAAGTCATGCAATGGAGGTGTGTGAAGTCAAAGAATGGAGGTGTGTGAAGTCAAACAATAAAGGTGTGTGAAGTCACAGAATGGAGGTGTGTGAAATCACAGAATGGAGGTGTGTGAAGTCAAAAATGTGGTGTGTACAGTCACAAATGGAGGTGTGTGAACTCATAGAATGGAGGTGTTTGAAGTCAAAGAATGGAGGTGTGTGAAGTCACAAGGGAGGTGTGTGAAATCATAGAATGGAGGTGTGTGAAGTCATCGAATGGAGGTGTGTGAAGTCATGGAATGGAGGTGTGTGAAGTCACAGAATGGAGGTGTGTGAAGTCATAGAATGGAGGTGTGTGAAGTCACAGAATGGAGGTGTGTAAAGTCATAGAATGGAGGTGTGTGAAGTCATAGAATGGAGGTGTGTGAAGTCATAGAATGAATGATTGTGAAGTAAGAATGAAGGTGTGTTAAGTCATAAAATGGAGATGTGTGAAGGCACAGAATGGAGGTGTGTGAAGTCATAGAATGGAGCTGTGTGAAGTCAGAATGGAGGTGTGTGAAGTCATAGAATGGAGGTGTGTGAACTCACAATGGAGATGTGTGAAGTCAAAAAATGGACGTGTGTGAAGTCAAAGAATGGAAGTCTGTGAAGTCATAGAATGGAGGTGTGTGAAGTCATAGAATGCAGGTGTGTGAAGTCATAGAATGGAGGTGTGTGAAGTCACAGAATTGATGTTTGTGTAGTCAGAATGGCGGTGTGTGTAGTCAGAATGGAGTTTTGTGAAGTCATAGAATGGAGGTGTGTGAAGTCATAGAATGGAGGTGTGTGAAGTCATAGAATGGAGGTGTGTGAAGTCACAGAATTGATGTTTGTGAATTCAGAATGGAGGTGTGTGAACTCACAATGGAGGTGTGTGAAGTCAAAGAATGGAGGTGTGTGAAGTCACAGAATTGATGTTTGTGAAGTCAGAATGGAGTTGTGTGAAGTCAGAATGGAGGTGTGTGAAGTCATAGAATGGAGGTATGTGAAGTCACAATGCACGTATGTGAACTCATAGAATGGAGGTGTCTGAAGTCAGAATGGAGTTGTGTGAAGTCTTAGAATGGAGGTGTGTGAAGTCAGAATGGAGGTGTGTGAAGTCATAGAATGGATGTTTCTGAAGTAGAATGAATGTGTGTGAAGTCATAGAATGTAGGTGTGTGAAGTCAAAATGGAGGTGTGCGAACTCATAAAATGGAGATGCGTGAAGTCATGGAATGGAGATGTGTGAAGGCACAGAATGGAGGTGTGTGAAGTCAAAGAATGGAAGTGTGTGAAGTCAAAATTGAGGTGTGTGAAGTCACAGAATTGAGGTGTGTGAAGTCACAGAATGGAGGTGTGTGAAGTCATAGAATGGAGGTGTGTGAAGTCAGAGAATGGAGATGTGTGTAGTCACAGAATGGAGGTGTGTGAAGTCATAGAATGGAGGTGTGTGAAGTCACAGAATGGAGGTGTGAACCCACAATGGAGGTGTGTGAAGTCCCAGAATGGAGGTGTGTGAAGTCAAACAATAAAGGTGTGTGAAGTCACAGAATGGAGGTCTGTGAAGTCATAGAATGGAGGTGTGTTAAGTCACAGAATGGAGGTGTGTGAACTCAGAGAATGGAGGTGTGTGAACTCAGAATGGAGGTGTGTGAAATCACAGAACGGAGATTTGCGAAGTCATAGAATGGAAGTGTGTAAAGTCATATAATGGATGTTTCTGAAGTAAGAATGAAAGTGTGTGAAGTCATCGAATGGAGGTTTGTGAAGTCAAAATGGAGGTGTGTGAACTCATAGAATGGAGGTGTGTGAACTCATAGAATGGAAGTGTGTGAAATCATGGAAAGGAGGTGTGTGAAGTCAGAGAATGGAGGTGTGTGAAATCAAACAATAAAGGTGTGTGAAGTCACAGAATGGAGGTGTGTGAAATCACAGAATGGAGGTGTGTAAAGTCAAAAAGGTGGTGTGTAGAGTCACAAATGGAGGTGTGTGAACTCATAGAATGGAGGTGTGTGAAGTCAAAGAATGGAGGTGTGTGAAGGCATCGAATGGAGGTGTGTGAAGTCATGGAATGGAGGTGTGTGAAGTCACAGAATGGAGGTGTGTGAAGTCAGAATGGAGTTGTGTGAAGTTATAGAATGGAGGTGTGTGAAGTCAGAATGGAGGTGTGTGATGTCATAGAATGGAGGTGTGTGAAGTCAGAATGGAGGTGTGTGAACTCATAGAATGCAGGTGTGTGAAGTCACAATGGAGGTATGTGAAGTCATAGAATGGTGGTGTGTGAAGTCACAGAATGGAGGTGTGGAAGTCATAGAATGGAGCTGTGTGAAGTCAGAATGGAGGTGTGTGAAGTCATAGAATGGAGGTGTGTGAAGTCATAATGTAGGTGTGTGAAGTCACAGAATTGAGGTGTGTGAAGTCACAGAATGGAGGTGTGTAAAGTCATAGAATGGAGGTGTGTGAAGTCATAGAATGGAGGTGTGTGAAGTCATAGAATGAATGTTGTGAAGTAAGAATGAAGGTGTGTTAAGTCATAAAATGGAGATGTGTGAAGGCACAGAATGGAGGTGTGTGAATTCATACAATGTAGCTGTGTGAAGTCAGAATGGAGGTGTGTGAAGTCACAGAATGGAGGTGTGTGAACTCACAATGGAGATGTGTGAAGTCAAAAAATGGAGGTGTGTGAAGTCAAAGAATGGAAGTGTGTGAAGTCATAGAATGGAGGTGTGTGAAGTCATAGAATGGAGGTGTGTGAAGTCATAGAATGGTGGTGTGTGAAGTCACAGAATTGATGTTTGTGAAGTCAGAATGGCGGTGTGTGAAGTCAGAATGGAGGTTTGTGAAGTCATAGAATGGAGGTGTGTGAAGTCATAGAATGGAGGTGTGTGAAGTCTTAGAATGGAGGTGTGTGAAGTCACAGAATTGATGTTTGTGAATTCAGAATGGAGGTGTGTGAACTCACAATGGAGGTGTGTTAAGTCATAGAAAGGAGGTGTGTGAAGTCACAATGCACGTGTGTGAACTCATAGAATGGAGGTGTCTGAAGTCAGAATGGAGTTGTGTGACGTCATAGAATGGAGGTGTGTGAAGTCAGAATGGAGGTGTGTGAAGTCATAGAATGCAGGTGTGTGAAGTCAGAATGGAGGTGTGTGAACTCATAGAATGGAGCTGTATGAAGTCACAATGGAGGTGTGTGAAGTCATAGAATGGAGGTGTGTGAAGTCACAGAGTGGAGGTGTGTGAAGTCATAGAATGGAGCTGTGTGAAGTCAGATTGGAGTTGTGTGAAGTCACAGAATGGAGGTGTGTGAAGTCATAGAATCGAGGTGTGTGAAGTCATAGAATGGAGGTGTGTGAAGTCATGGAATGGATGTTTGTGAAGTAAGAATGAAGGTGTGTTCAGTCATAGAATGGAGGTGTGTGAAGGCACAGAATGGAGGTGTGTGAATTCATAGAATGGAGCTGTTTGAAGTCAGAATGGATGTGTGAGAAGTCACAGAATGGAGGTGTGTGAACTCAGAATGGTGGTGTTTGAAGTCACAGAATGGAGGTGTGTTAAGTCACAGAACGGAGGTGATTGAACTCAGAATGGAGGTGTGTGAAGTCATAGAATGGAGGTGTGTGAAATCATAGAATGGAGGTGTGTGAAGTCATTGAATGGAGATTGGTGAAGTCAGAATGGAGGTGTGTGAAGTCACAGAATTGAGGTGTGTGAACTCAGAACGGAGGTTTGTGAAGTCACAGAATCTAGGTGTGTGAAGTCATAGAATGGAGGTGTGTGAAGTCACAGAATTGAGGTGTGTGAAGTCATAATCGAGGTGTGTGAAGTCAAAGAATTGAGGTGTGTGAAGTCACAGAATGGAGGTGTGTGAAGTCAGAACGGAGGTGTGTGAAATCATAGAATGGAGGTGTGTGAAGTGATCGAATGGAGGTGTGTGAAGTCATGGAATGGAGGTGTGTGAAGTCACAGAATGGAGGTGTGTGAAGTCAGAATGGAGTTGTGTGAAGTCATAGAATGGAGGGGTGTGAAGTCAGAAGGGAGGTGTGTGAAGTCATAGAATGGAGGTGTGTGAAGTCAAAATGGAGGTGTGTGAACTCATAGAATGGAGGTGTGTGAAGTCACAATGGAAGGGTGTGAAATCATAGAATGGAGGTGTGTGAAGTCACAGTATGGAGGTGTGTGAAGTCATAGAATGAAGCTGTGTGAAGTGAGAATTGAGGTGTGTGAAGTCACAGAATGGAGGTGTGTGAAGTCAGAATGGAGGTGTGTGAAGTCACAGAATGGAGGTGTGTGAAGTCAAAATGGTGGTGTGTAACGTCACAAATGTAGGTGTTTGAAGTCACAGAATATATGTGTGTGAACTCAAAATGGAGGTGTGTGAAGTCAAAGAATGGAGGTGTGCGAAGTCAAAGAATATAGGTGTGTGAAGTCATAGAATGGAAGTGTGTGAAGTCACAGAATGGAGGTGTGTGAAATGATAGAATGAAGGTGTGTGAAGTCATGGAATGAAGGTGTGTTAAGTCACAGACCGGAGGTGTGTGACCTCAGAATGGAGGTGTGTGAAGTCCCAGAATGGAGGTGTGGGTAGTCATAGAATGGAGTTGTGTGAAGTCACAGAATGGAGATGTGTGAATTCATAGAATGGAGGTGTGTGAAGTCACAGAATGGAGGTGTGTGAAGTCACAGAATGGAGGTGTGTGAACTCAAAATGGAGGTGTGTGAAGTCAAAGAATGGAGGTGTGTGAAGTCATAGAATGGAAGTGTGTGAAGTCATAGAATGGAGGTGTGTGAAGCCAGAATTGAGGTGTGTGAAGTCACAGAATTGAGGTGTGTGAACTCAGAATGGAGGTGTGTGAAGTCACAGAATGAAGGTTTGTGAAATCATAGAATGGAGGTGTGTGAAGTCATAGAACGGATGTTTCTGAAGTAGAATGAAGGTGTGTGAAGTCATAGAATGGAGGTGTGTGAAGTCAAAATGGAGTTGTGCGAGCTCATAAAATGGAGATGTGTGAAGTCATGGAATGGAGGTGTGTGAAGTCCAAAAGTAGAGGTGTGTGAAGTCAAACAATGTTAATGTGTGTTAAGTCACAGAATGGAGGTGTGTGAATTCAAAGAATGGAACTGTGTGAAGTCAAAATGGAGGTGTGTAAAGTAACAGAATGGAGGTGTGTGAAGTCACAGAATGTAGGTGTGTGAAGTCATAGAATGGACGTGTGTGAAGTCACAGAATGGAGGTTTGTGAAGTCATAGAATGGAGGTGTGTGAAGTCATGCAATGGAGGTGTGTGAAGTCAAAGAATGGAGGTGTGTGAAGTCAAACAATAAAGGTGTGTGAAGTCACAGAATGGAGGTGTGTGAAATCACAGAATGGAGGTGTGTGAAGTCAAAAATGTGGTGTGTACAGTCACAAATGGAGGTGTGTGAACTCATAGAATGGAGGTGTTTGAAGTCAAAGAATGGAGGTGTGTGAAGTCACAAGGGAGGTGTGTGAAATCATAGAATGGAGGTGTGTGACGTCATCGAATGGAGGTGTGTGAAGTCATGGAATGGAGGTGTGTGAAGTCACAGAATGGAGGTGTGTGAAGTCATAGAATGGAGGTGTGTGAAGTCATAGAATGGATGTTTCTGAATAAGAATGAATGTGTGTGAAGTCATAGAATGGAGGTGTATGAAGTCAAAATGGAGGTATGTGAACTCATAGAATGGAGGTCTGAGAACTCATGGAATGGAGGTGTGTGAAGTCACACAATGGTGGTGTGTGAAGTCACAGAATGGAGGTGTGTGAAGTAAAAGAATGGAAGTGTGTGAAGTCAAAATTTAGATGTGTGAAGTCACAGAATGGAGGTGTGTGAAGTCACAGAATGGAGGTGTGTGAAGTCATAGAATGGAGGTGCGTGAAGTCAGAGAATGGAGATGTGTGTAGTCACAGAATGGAGGTGTGTGAAGTCACAGAATGGAGGTGTGTGAAGTCACAGAATGGAGGTGTGAACTCACAATGGAGGTGTGTGAAGTCCCAGAATGGAGGTGTGTGAAGTCAAACAATAAAGGTGTGTGAAGTCACAGAATGGAGGTCTGTGAAGTCATAGAATGGATGTGTGTTAAGTCACAGAATGGAGGTGTGTGAACTCAGAGAATGGAGGTGTGTGAACTCAGAATGGAGATGTGTGAAATCACAGAACAGAGATTTGCGAAGTCATAGAATGGAAGTGCGTAAAGTCATATAATGGATGTTTCTGAAGTAGAATGAAGGTGTGTGAAGTCATAGAATGGAGGTGTGTGAAGTCAAAATGGAGGTGTGTGAAGTCATAGAATGGAGCTATATGAAGTCATAATGGAGGTGTGTTAAGTCATAGAATGGAGGTGTGTGAAATCACAATGGAAGTGTGTGAAGTCAAAGAATGGAGGTGTGTGAAGTCATAGAAAGGAATTGTGTGAAGTCATAGAATGGAGGTGTGTGAAGCTAGAATTGAGGTGTGTGAAGTCACAGAATTGAGGTGTGTGAACTCAGAATGGAGGTGTGTGAAGTCACAGAATGGAGGTTTGGAAAGTCATAGAATGGAGGTGTGTGAAGTCATAGAATGGATGTTTCTGAAGTAGAATGAATGTGTGTGAAGTCATAGAATGTAGGTGTGTGAAGTCAAAATGGAGATGTGCGAACTCATAAAATGGAGATGCGTGAAGTCATGGAATGGAGGTGTGTGAAGTCCAAAAATGGAGGTGTGTGAAGTCACACAATGGTGGTGTGTGAAGTCACAGAATGGAGGTGTGTGAAGTCAAAGAATGGAAGTGTGTGAAGTCAAAATTTAGGTGTGTGAAGTCACAGAATGGAGGTGTGTGAAGTCACAGAATGGAGGTGTGTGAAGTCATAGAATGGAAGTGTGTGAAGTCATAGAATGGAGGTGTGTGAAGCCAGAATTGAGGTGTGTGAAGTCACAGAATTGAGGTGTGTGAACTCAGAATGGAGGTGTGTGAAGTCACAGAATGAAGGTTTGTGAAATCATAGAATGGAGGTGTGTGAAGTCATAGAACGGATGTTTCTGAAGTAGAATGAAGGTGTGTGAAGTCATAGAATGGAGGTGTGTGAAGTCAAAATGGAGTTGTGCGAGCTCATAAAATGGAGATGTGTGAAGTCATGGAATGGAGGTGTGTGAAGTCCAAAAGTAGAGGTGTGTGAAGTAAAACAATGTTAATGTGTGTTAAGTCACAGAATGGAGGTGTGTGAATTCAAAGAATGGAAGTGTGTGAAGTCAAAATGGAGGTGTATAAAGTAACAGAATGGAGGTGTGTGAAGTCACAGAATATAGGTGTGTGAAGTCATAGAATGGACGTGTGTGAAGTCACAGAATGGAGGTTTGTGAAGTCATAGAATGGAGGTGTGTGAAGTCATGCAATGGAGGTGTGTGAAGTCAAAGAATGGAGGTGTGTGAAGTCAAACAATAAAGGTGTGTGAAGTCACAGAATGGAGGTGTGTGAAATCACAGAATGGAGGTGTGTGAAGTCAAAAATGTGGTGTGTACAGTCACAAATGGAGGTGTGTGAACTCATAGAATGGAGGTGTTTGAAGTCAAAGAATGGAGGTGTGTGAAGTCACAAGGGAGGTGTGTGAAATCATAGAATGGAGGTGTGTGAAGTCATCGAATGGAGGTGTGTGAAGTCATGGAATGGAGGTGTGTGAAGTCACAGAATGGAGGTGTGTGAAGTCATAGAATGGAGGTGTGTGAAGTCACAGAATGGAGGTGTGTAAAGTCATAGAATGGAGGTGTGTGAAGTCATAGAATGGAGGTGTGTGAAGTCATAGAATGAATGATTGTGAAGTAAGAATGAAGGTGTGTTAAGTCATAAAATGGAGATGTGTGAAGGCACAGAATGGAGGTGTGTGAAGTCATAGAATGGAGCTGTGTGAAGTCAGAATGGAGGTGTGTGAAGTCATAGAATGGAGGTGTGTGAACTCACAATGGAGATGTGTGAAGTCAAAAAATGGACGTGTGTGAAGTCAAAGAATGGAAGTCTGTGAAGTCATAGAATGGAGGTGTGTGAAGTCATAGAATGCAGGTGTGTGAAGTCATAGAATGGAGGTGTGTGAAGTCACAGAATTGATGTTTGTGTAGTCAGAATGGCGGTGTGTGTAGTCAGAATGGAGTTTTGTGAAGTCATAGAATGGAGGTGTGTGAAGTCATAGAATGGAGGTGTGTGAAGTCATAGAATGGAGGTGTGTGAAGTCACAGAATTGATGTTTGTGAATTCAGAATGGAGGTGTGTGAACTCACAATGGAGGTGTGTGAAGTTAAAGAATGGAGGTGTGTGAAGTCACAGAATTGATGTTTGTGAAGTCAGAATGGAGTTGTGTGAAGTCAGAATGGAGGTGTGTGAAGTCATAGAATGGAGGTGTGTGAAGTCACAATGCACGTATGTGAACTCATAGAATGGAGGTGTCTGAAGTCAGAATGGAGTTGTGTGAAGTCATAGAATGGAGGTGTGTGAAGTCAGAATGGAGGTGTGTGAAGTCATAGAATGGATGTTTCTGAAGTAGAATGAATGTGTGTGAAGTCATAGAATGTAGGTGTGTGAAGTCAAAATGGAGGTGTGCGAACTCATAAAATGGAGATGCGTGAAGTCATGGAATGGAGATGTGTGAAGGCACAGAATGGAGGTGTGTGAAGTCAAAGAATGGAAGTGTGTGAAGTCAAAATTGAGGTGTGTAAAGTCACAGAATGGAGGTGTGTGAAGTCACAGAATGGAGGTGTGTGAAGTCATAGAATGGAGGTGTGTGAAGTCAGAGAATGGAGATGTGTGTAGTCACAGAATGGAGGTGTGTGAAGTCACAGAATGGAGGTGTGTGAAGTCACAGAATGGAGGTGTGAACTCACAATGGAGGTGTGTGAAGTCCCAGAATGGAGGTGTGTGAAGTCAAACAATAAAGGTGTGTGAAGTCACAGAATGGAGGTCTGTGAAGTCATAGAATGGAGGTGTGTTAAGTCACAGAATGGAGGTGTGTGAACTCAGAGAATGGAGGTGTGTGAACTCAGAATGGAGGTGTGTGAAATCACAGAACGGAGATTTGCGAAGTCGTAGAATGGAAGTGTGTAAAGTCATATAATGGATGTTTCTGAAGTAAGAATGAAAGTGTGTGAAGTCATAGAATGGAGGTTTGTGAAGTCAAAATGGAGGTGTGTGAACTCATAGAATGGAGGTGTGTGAACTCATAGAATGGAAGTGTGTGAAATCATGGAAAGGAGGTGTGTGAAGTCAGAGAATGGAGGTGTGTGAAATCACAGAATGGAGGTGTGTAAAGTCAAAAAGGTGGTGTGTAGAGTCACAAATGGAGGTGTGTGAACTCATAGAATGGAGGTGTGTGAAGTCAAAGAATGGAGGTGTGTGAAGGCATCGAATGGAGGTGTGTGAAGTCATGGAATGGAGGTGTGTGAAGTCACAGAATGGAGGTGTGTGAAGTCAGAATGGAGTTGTGTGAAGTTATAGAATGGAGGTGTGTGAAGTCAGAATGGAGGTGTGTGATGTCATAGAATGGAGGTGTGTGAAGTCAGAATGGAGGTGTGTGAACTCATAGAATGGAGGTGTGTGAAGTCACAATGGAGGTATGTGAAGTCATAGAATGGTGGTGTGTGAAGTCACAGAATGGAGGTGTGGAAGTCATAGAATGGAGCTGTGTGAAGTCAGAATGGAGGTGTGTGAAGTCATAGAATGGAGGTGTGTGAAGTCATAATGTAGGTGTGTGAAGTCACAGAATTGAGGTGTGTGAAGTCACAGAATGGAGGTGTGTAAAGTCATAGAATGGAGGTGTGTGAAGTCATAGAATGGAGGTGTGTGAAGTCATAGAATGAATGTTTGTGAAGTAAGAATGAAGGTGTGTTAAGTCATAAAATGGAGATGTGTGAAGGCACAGAATGGAGGTGTGTGAATTCATAGAATGTAGCTGTGTGAAGTCAGAATGGAGGTGTGTGAAGTCACAGAATGGAGGTGTGTGAACTCACAATGGAGATGTGTGAAGTCAAAAAATGGAGGTGTGTGAAGTCAAAGAATGGAAGTGTGTGAAGTCATAGAATGGAGGTGTGTGAAGTCATAGAATGGAGGTGTGTGAAGTCATAGAATGGTGGTGTGTGAAGTCACAGAATTGATGTTTGTGAAGTCAGAATGGCGGTGTGTGAAGTCAGAATGGAGGTTTGTGAAGTCATAGAATGGAGGTGTGTGAAGTCATAGAATGGAGGTGTGTGAAGTCTTAGAATGGAGGTGTGTGAAGTCACAGAATTGATGTTTGTGAATTCAGAATGGAGGTGTGTGAACTCACAATGGAGGTGTGTGAAGTCATAGAAAGGAGGTGTGTGAAGTCACAATGCACGTGTGTGAACTCATAGAATGGAGGTGTCTGAAGTCAGAATGGAGTTGTGTGACGTCATAGAATGGAGGTGTGTGAAGTCAGAATGGAGGTGTGTGAAGTCATAGAATGGAGGTGTGTGAAGTCAGAATGGAGGTGTGTGAACTCATAGAATGGAGCTGTATGAAGTCACAATGGAGGTGTGTGAAGTCATAGAATGGAGGTGTGTGAAGTCACAGAGTGGAGGTGTGTGAAGTCATAGAATGGAGCTGTGTGAAGTCAGATTGGAGTTGTGTGAAGTCACAGAATGGAGGTGTGTGAAGTCATAGAATGGAGGTGTGTGAAGTCATAGAATGGAGGTGTGTGAAGTCATGGAATGAATGTTTGTGAAGTAAGAATGAAGGTGTGTTAAGTCATAGAATGGAGGTGTGTGAAGGCACAGAATGGAGGTGTGTGAATTCATAGAATGGAGCTGTTTGAAGTCAGAATGGAGGTGTGAGAAGTCACAGAATGGAGGTGTGTGAACTCAGAATGGTGGTGTTTGAAGTCACAGAATGGAGGTGTGTTAAGTCACAGAACGGAGGTGATTGAACTCAGAATGGAGGTGTGTGAAGTCATAGAATGGAGGTGTGTGAAATCATAGAATGGAGGTGTGGGAAGGCATAGAGTGGAGCTGTGTGAAGTCAGATTGGAGGTGTGCGAAGTCACAGAATGGAGGTGTGTGAAGTCATCGAATGGAGGTGTGTGAAGTCATGGAATGGAGGTGTGTGAAGTCACAGAATGGAGGTGTGTGAAGTCAGAATGGAGTTGTGTGAAGTCAAAGAATTGAGGTGTGTGAAGTCATAGAATGGAGGTTTGTGAAGTCAAAATGGAGGTGTGTGAAGTCAGAATGGAGTTGTGTGAAGTCAAAGAATTGAGGTGTGTGAAGTCACAGAATGGAGGTGTGTGAAGTCATAGAATGGAGGTGTGTGAAGTCAGAACGGAGGTGTGTGAAATCATAGAATGGAGGTGTGTGAAGTCATCGAATGGAGGTGTGTGAAGTCATGGAATGGAGGTGTGTGAAGTCACAGAATGGAGGTGTGTGAAGTCAGAATGGAGTTGTGTGAAGTCATAGAATG
Organism: Megascapheus bottae; assembly: GCA_024803745.1. Taxonomy (NCBI): domain Eukaryota; kingdom Metazoa; phylum Chordata; class Mammalia; order Rodentia; family Geomyidae; genus Megascapheus; species Megascapheus bottae. The sequence goes on along the minus strand of JANJXV010000052.1, from coordinate 2,622,074 downwards.
GAGGGGTGTGAAGTCAGAAGGGAGGTGTGTGAAGTCATAGAATGGAGGTGTGTGAAGTCAAAATGGAGGTGTGTGAACTCATAGAATGGAGGTGTGTGAAGTCACAATGGAAGTGTGTGAAATCATAGAATGGAGGTGTGTGAAGTCACAGTATGGAGGTGTGTGAAGTCATAGAATGAAGCTGTGTGAAGTGAGAATTGAGGTGTGTGAAGTCACAGAATGGAGGTGTGTGAAGTCAGAATGGAGGTGTGTGAAGTCATAGAATGGAGGTGTGTGAAGTCAAAATGCAGGTGTGTGAACTCATAGAATGCAGGTGTGTGAAGTCACAGAATGGGGGTGTGTGAAGTCATAGAATGGAGGTGTGTGAAGTCATAGAATGGAGGTGTGTGAAGTCATAGAATGGAGGTGTGTGAAGTCATAGAATGCAGGTGTGTGAAGTCATAGAATGGACGTTTGTGAACTCATAGAATGGAGGTGGGTGAATTCATACAATGGATGTTCCTGAAGTAAGAATGTAGGTGTGTGAAGTCATAGAATGGAGGAGTGTGAAGTCAAAATGGTGGTGTGTGAACTCATAGAATGGATGTGTGTGAAGTGAGAATTGAGGTGTGTGAAGTCACAGAATGGAGGTGTGTGAAGTCAAAATGGTGGTGTGTAACGTCACAAATGTAGGTGTTTGAAGTCACAGAATATATGTGTGTGAACTCAAAATGGAGGTGTGTGAAGTCAAAGAATGGAGGTGTGCGAAGTCAAAGAATATAGGTGTGTGAAGTCATAGAATGGAAGTGTGTGAAGTCACAGAATGGAGGTGTGTGAAATGATAGAATGAAGGTGTGTGAAGTCACGGAATGAAGGTGTGTTAAGTCACAGACCGGAGGTGTGTGACCTCAGAATGGAGGTGTGTGAAGTCCCAGAATGGAGGTGTGGGTAGTCATAGAATGGAGTTGTGTGAAGTCACAGAATGGAGATGTGTGAATTCATAGAATGGAGGTGTGTGAAGTCACAGAATGGAGGTGTGTGAAGTCACAGAATGGAGGTGTGTGAACTCAAAATGGAGGTGTGTGAAGTCAAAGAATGGAGGTGTGTGAAGTCATAGAATGGAAGTGTGTGAAGTCATAGAATGGAGGTGTGTGAAGCCAGAATTGAGTTGTGTGAAGTCACAGAATTGAGGTGTGTGAACTCAGAATGGAGGTGTGTGAAGTCACAGAATGAAGGTTTGTGAAATCATAGAATGGAGGTGTGTGAAGTCATAGAACGGATGTTTCTGAAGTAGAATGACGGTGTGTGAAGTCATAGAATGGAGGTGTGTGAAGTCAAAATGGAGTTGTGCGAGCTCATAAAATGGAGATGTGTGAAGTCATGGAATGGAGGTGTGTGAAGTCCAAAAGTAGAGGTGTGTGAAGTCAAACAATGTTAATGTGTGTTAAGTCACAGAATGGAGGTGTGTGAATTCAAAGAATGGAACTGTGTGAAGTCAAAATGGAGGTGTGTAAAGTAACAGAATGGAGGTGTGTGATGTCACAGAATGTAGGTGTGTGAAGTCATAGAATGGACGTGTGTGAAGTCACAGAATGGAGGTTTGTGAAGTCATAGAATGGAGGTGTGTGAAGTCATGCAATGGAGGTGTGTGAAGTCAAAGAATGGAGGTGTGTGAAGTCAAACAATAAAGGTGTGTGAAGTCACAGAATGGAGGTGTGTGAAATCACAGAATGGAGGTGTGTGAAGTCAAAAATGTGGTGTGTACAGTCACAAATGGAGGTGTGTGAACTCATAGAATGGAGGTGTTTGAAGTCAAAGAATGGAGGTGTGTGAAGTCACAAGGGAGGTGTGTGAAATCATAGAATGGAGGTGTGTGAAGTCATCGAATGGAGGTGTGTGAAGTCATGGAATGGAGGTGTGTGAAGTCATAGAATGGATGTTTCTGAATAAGAATGAATGTGTGTGAAGTCATAGAATGGAGGTGTATGAAGTCAAAATGGAGGTATGTGAACTCATAGAATGGAGGTCTGAGAACTCATGGAATGGAGGTGTGTGAAGTCACACAATGGTGGTGTGTGAAGTCACAGAATGGAGGTGTGTGAAGTAAAAGAATGGAAGTGTGTGAAGTCAAAATTTAGGTGTGTGAAGTCACAGAATGGAGGTGTGTGAAGTCACAGAATGGAGGTGTGTGAAGTCATAGAATGGAGGTGCGTGAAGTCAGAGAATGGAGATGTGTGTAGTCACAGAATGGAGGTGTGTGAAGTCACAGAATGGAGGTGTGTGAAGTCACAGAATGGAGGTGTGAACTCACAATGGAGGTGTGTGAAGTCCCAGAATGGAGGTGTGTGAAGTCAAACAATAAAGGTGTGTGAAGTCACAGAATGGAGGTCTGTGAAGTCATAGAATGGAGGTGTGTTAAGTCACAGAATGGAGGTGTGTGAACTCAGAGAATGGAGGTGTGTGAACTCAGAATGGAGATGTGTGAAATCACAGAACAGAGATTTGCGAAGTCATAGAATGGAAGTGCGTAAAGTCATATAATGGATGTTTCTGAAGTAGAATGAAGGTGTGTGAAGTCATAGAATGGAGGTGTGTGAAGTCAAAATGGAGGTGTGTGAAGTCATAGAATGGAGCTATATGAAGTCATAATGGAGGTGTGTGAAGTCATAGAATGGAGGTGTGTGAAATCACAATGGAAGTGTGTGAAGTCAAAGAATGGAGGTGTGTGAAGTCATAGAAAGGAATTGTGTGAAGTCATAGAATGGAGGTGTGTGAAGCTAGAATTGAGGTGTGTGAAGTCACAGAATTGAGGTGTGTGAACTCAGAATGGAGGTGTGTGAAGTCACAGAATGGAGGTTTGTAAAGTCATAGAATGGAGGTGTGTGAAGTCATAGAATATAGGTGTGTGAAGTCAAAATGGAGATGTGCGAACTCATAAAATGGAGATGCGTGAAGTCATGGAATGGAGGTGTGTGAAGTCCAAAAATGGAGGTGTGTGAAGTCACACAATGGTGGTGTGTGAAGTCACAGAATGGAGGTGTGTGAAGTCAAAGAATGGAAGTGTGTGAAGTCAAAATTTAGGTGTGTGAAGTCACAGAATGGAGGTGTGTGAAGTCACAGAATGGAGGTGTGTGAAGTCATAGAATGGAGGTGTGTGAAGTCAGAGAATGGAGATGTGTGTAGTCACAGAATGGAGGTGTGTGAAGTCAAAGAATGGAGGTGAGTGAAGTCACAGAATGGAGGTGTGAACTCACAATGGAGGTGTGTGAAGTCCCAGAATGGAGGTGTGTGAAGTCAAACAATAAAGGTGTGTGAAGTCACAGAATGGAGGTCTGTGAAGTCATAGAATGGAGGTGTGTTAAGTCACAGAATGGAGGTGTGTGAAGTCAGAGAATGGAGGTGTGTGAACTCAGAATGGAGGTGTGTGAAATCACAGAACGGAGAATTGAGAAGTCATAGAATGGAAGTGCGTAAAGTCATATAATGGATGTTTCTGAAGTAAGAATGAAGGTGTGTGAAGTCATAGAATGGAGTTTGTGAAGTCAAAATGGAGGTGTGTGAACTCATAGAATGGAGGTGTGTGAACTCATAGAATGGAGGTGTGTGAAGTCATGGAAAGGAGGTGTGTGAAGTCAAAGAATGGAGGTGTGTGAAGTCAAACAATAAAGCTGTGTGAAGTCACAGAATGGAGGTGTGTGAAATCACAGAATGGAGGTGTGTGAAGTCAAAAAGGTGGTGTGTAGGTCACAAATGGAGGTGTGTGAACTCATAGAATGGAGGTGTGTGAAGGCATCGAATGGAGGTGTGTGAAGTCATGGAATGGAGGTGTGTGAAGTCACAGAATGGAGGTGTGTGAAGTCAGAATGGAGTTGTGTGAAGTTATAGAATGGAGGTGTGTGAAGTCAGAATGGAGGTTTGTGATGTCCTAGAATGGAGGTGTGTGAAGTCAGAATAGAGGTGTGTGAGCTCATAGAATGGAGGTGTGTGAAGTCACAATGGAGGTATGTGAAGTCATAGAATGGTGGTGTGTGAAGTCACAAAATGGAGGTGTGCAAGTCATAGAATGAAGGTGTGTGAAGTCATAATGGAGGTGTGTGAAGTCACAGAATTGAGGTGTGTGAAGTCACAGAATGGAGGTGTGTAAAGTCATAGAATGGAGGTGTGTGAAGTCATAGAATGGAGGTGTGTGAAGTCATAGAATGAATGTTTGTGAAGTAAGAATGAAGGTGTGTTAAGTCATAAAATGGAGATGTGTGAAGGCACAGAATGGAGGTGTGTGAAGTCATAGAATGGAGCTGTGTGAAGTCAGAATGGAGGTGTGTGAAGTCATAGAACGGAGGTGTGTGAGCTCACAATGGAGATGTGTGAAGTCAAAAAATGGAGGTGTGTGAAGTCAAAGAATGGAAGTGTGTGAAGTCATAGAATGGAGGTGTGTGAAGTCATAGAATGGAGGTGTGTGAAGTCATAGATTGGAGGTGTGTGAAGTCACAGAATTGATGTTTGTGAAGTCAGAATGGAGGTGTGTGAAGTCAGAATGGAGGTTTGTGAAGTCATAGAATGGAGGTGTGTGAAGTCATAGAATGGAGGTGTGTGAAGTCACAGAAATGATGTTTGTGAATTCAGAATGGAGGTGTGTTAACTCACAATGGAGGTGTGTGAAGTCAAAGAATGGAGGTGTGTGAAGTCACAGAATTGATGTTTGTGAAGTCAGAATGGAGGTGTGTGAAGTCTGAATGGAGGTGTGTGAAGTCATAGAATGGAGGTGTGTGAAGTCACAATGCACGTGTGTGAACTCATAGAATGGAGGTGTCTGAAGTCAGAATGGAGTTGTGTGAAGTCATAGAATGGAGGTGTGTGAAGTCAGAATGGAGGTGTGTGAAGTCATAGAATGGAGGTGTGTGAAGTCAGAATGGAGGTGTGGGTACTCATAGAATGGAGCTGTGTGAAGTCACAATGGAGGTGTGTGAAGTCATAGAATGGAGGTGTGTGAAGTCACAGAATGGAGGTGTGTGAAGTCATAGAATGGAGCTGTGTGAAGTCAGATTGGAGATGTGTGAAGTCACAGAACTGAGGTGTGTGAAGTCACAGAATGGAGGTTTGTGAAGTCGTAGAATGGAGGTGTGTGGAGTCATAGAATGGAGGTGTGTGAAGTCATAGAATAGATGTTTGTGAAGTAAGAATGAAGGTTTGTTAAGTCATAGAATGGAGGTGTGTGAAGGCACAGAATGGAGGTGTGTGAAGTCACAGAATGGAGGTGTTTGAACTCAGAATGGTGGTGTGTGAAGCCACAGAATGGAGGTGTGTTAAGTCACAGAACGGAGGTGTTTGAACTCAGAATGGAGGTGTGTGAAATCACAGAATGGAGGTGTGTGAAGTCATAGAATGGAAGTGTGTGAAATCATAGAATGGAGGTGTGGGAAGGCATAGAGTGTAGCTGTGTGAAGTCAGATTGGAGGTGTGCGAAGTCACCGAATGGAGGTGTGTGAAGTCATTGAATGGAGCTGGGTGAAGTCATAATGGAGGTGTGTGAAGTCACAGAATGGAGGTTTGTGAAGTCATAGAATGGAGGTGTGTGAAGTCATAGAATGGATGTTTCTGAAGTAGAATGAAGGTGTGTGAAGTCATAGAATGGAGGTGTGTGAAGTCAAAATGGAGGTGTGTGAACTCATAAAATGGAGATGTGTGAAGTCCTGGAATGGAGGTCTGTGAAGTCCAAGAATATAGGATGTGAAGTCAAACAATGGTGGTGTGTGAAGTCACATAATGGAGGTGTGTGAATTCACAATAGAGGTGTGTTAAGTCAAAGAATGGAAGTGTGTGAAGTCAAAATGGAGGTGTGTGAAGTCACAGAATGGAGGTGTGTGAAGTCACAGAATGACGGTGTTTGAAGTCAAAATTTTGCTGTGTGAAGTCACAAATGGAGGCGTCTGAAGTCAGAATGCAGCTGTGTGAAGCCATAGAATGGAAGTGTGTGAAGTCAGAATGGAGGTGTGTGAAGTCATAGAGTGGAGTGTGTGAAGTCACAATGGGGGTGTGTGAAGTCATAGAATGGGGGTGTGTGAAGTCAAATTGGAGGTGTGTGAAATCACAGAATCGAGGTGTGTCAACTCAGAAATGAGGTGTGTGAAGTCATAGAATGGAGGTGTGTGAATTCATACAATGGAAGACTGTGAAATCATAAAATGGAGGTGTGTGAAGTCAAAGAATTGAGGTTTGTGAAGTCAGAATGGAGCTGTGTGAAGTCATAGAATGGAGGTGAGTGAAGTCAGAATGGCGGTGTGTGAACTCATAGAATGATGGTGTGTGAAGTCACAATGGAGGTGTGTGAAGTCATAGAATGGAGGGTTTTGAAGTCATAGAATGGAGGTGTGTGAAGTCATAGAATGGAGGTGTGTGAAGTCAAATTGGAGGTGTGTGAAGTCATAGAATGGAGGTGTGTCAACTCATAAAGGAGGTGTGTGAAGTCATAGAATGGAGGTGTGTGAAGTCATAGAATGGCGGTGTGTGAATTCATAGAGTGGAAGTGTGTGAAGTCACAGAATTGAGGTGTGGGAACTCAGAATGGAGGTGTGTGAAGTCAGAATGGAGGTGTGTGAAGTCACAGAATGGAGGTGTGTGAAGTCATATATTGGAGGTTTGTAAAGTCATAGAATGGAGGTGTGTGAAGTAATAGAATGGAGGTGTGTCAAGTCACAGATTGAAGGTGTGTGAAGTCACAGAGTGGGGGTGTGTGTACTCAGAATGGAGGTGTGTGAAGTCACAGAATGGAGGTGTGTGAAGTCATAGAATGGATGTTTCTGAAGTAAGAATGAAGGTGTGTGAAGTCATAGAATGGAGATGTGTGAAGTCAAAATGGTGGTGTGTGAACTCATAGAATGGAGGTGTGTGAACTCATGGAATGGAGGTGTGTGAAGTCACAGAATTGAGGTGTGTGAAGTCAGAATGGAGGTGTGTGAAGTCAGGATGGAGGTGTGTGAAGTCATAGAATGGAGGTGTGTGAATTCACAATGCATTTATGTGAACTCATTGAATGGAGGTCTGTGAAGTCAAAATGTACGTGTGTGAAGTCACAGAATGGAGGTGTGTGAAGTCATAGAATGGAGGTGTGTGAAGTCACAAAATGGAGGTGTGTGAAGTCATAGAATGGAGGTGTGTGAATTCACAATGCATTTATGTGAACTCATTGAATGGAGGTCTGTGAAGTCAAAATGTACGTGTGTGAAGTCACAGAATGGAGGTGTGTGAAGTCATAGAATGGAGGTGTGTGAAGTCATAGAATGGAGGTGTGTGAAGTCATAGAATGGATGTTTGTTAAGTAAGAATGAAGGTTTGTTAAGTCATAGAATGGAGGTGTGTGAAGGCACAGAATGGAGGTGTTTGAAGTCATAGAATGGAGCTGTGTGAAGTCAGAATGGAGGTGTGTGAAGTCACAGAATGGAGGTGTGTTAAGTCACAGAGTGGAGGTGTGTGAACTCAGAATGGAGGTAAGTGAAGTCACAGAATCTAGGTGTGTGAAGTCATAGATTGGAGGTGTGTGAAGTCATAAAATGGAGGTGTGTGAAGTCATAATGGAGGCGTGTGAAGTCACAGAATTGAGGTGTGTGAAGTCACAGAACGGAGGTGTGTGAAGTCATAGAATGGAAGTGTGTGAAATCAGAACGGAGGTGTGTGAACTCAGATTGGAGGTGTGGGAAGTCACAATGGAGGTGTGTGAAGCTATAGAATGGATTTTTGTGAAGTGACAGAATGGAGGGGTGTGAAGTCAAAGACTGGAGGTGTGTGGAGTCATAGAATGGAGGTGTGTGAACTCATAGATTGGAGGTGTGTGAAATCACAGAATGAAGGTGCGTTAAGTCAAAGAATGGAGGTTTGTGAACTCAGAATGGAGGTGTGTCAACTCACAATGGAGGTGTGTGAACTCAAGGAATGGAGGTGTGTGAAGTCATAGAATGGAATTTTGTGAAGTCATAGAATGGAGGTGTGTGAAGTGAGAATTGAGGTGTGTGAAGTCACGGAATTGAGGTGTGTGAACTCAGAATGGAGGTGTGTGAAGTCACAGAATGGAGGTGTGTGAAGTCATAGAATGGAGGTGTGTGAAGTCATAGAATAGATATTTCTGAAGTAGAATGAAGGTGTGTGAAGTCATAGAATGGATGTGTGTGAAGTCAAAATGGAGGTGTGTGAACACATAAAATGGAGATGTGTGAAGTCATGGAATGGACGTGTGTGAAGTCCAAGAATATAGGTGTGTGAAGTCAAACAATGGTGGTGTGTGAAGTCACAGAATGCAGGTGTGTGAAGTCATAGAATGGAGGTGTGTGAAGTCATAGAATGGATATTTCTGAAGTAGAATGAATGTGTGTGAAGTCATAGAATGGAAGTGTGTGAAGTCAAAATGGAGGTGTGTGAAGTCACAGAATGAAGGTGTCTGAAGTCTGAATGCAGCTGTGTGAAGCCATAGAATGGAGGTGTGTGAAGTCAGAATGGAGGTGTCTGAACTCATAGAATGGAGTGTGTGAAGTCAAAATGGAGGTGTGTGAAATCACAGAATGGAGGTGTGTCAACTCAGAAATTAGGTGTGTGAATTCATAGAATGGAGGTGTGTGAATTCATAGAATGGAAGAGTGTGAAATCATAGAATGGAGGTGTGTGAAGTCAAAGAATTGAGGTCTGTGAAGTCAGAATGGAGGTGTGTGAAGTCAGGATGGAGGTGGGTGAAGTCACAGAATGGAGGTGTGGGAACTCAGAATGGAGGTGTGTGGTCACAGAACGGAGGTTTGTGAAGTCATAGAATGGAGGTGCGTGAAATCATGGAATGGATGTTTCTGAAGTGAGAATGAAGGTGTATGAAGTCAAAGAATGGAGGTGTGTGAAGTCAAAATGGAGGTGTGTGAACTCATAGAATGGAGGTGTGTGAAGTCATAGAATGGAGGTGTGTGAAGTCACAGAATGGAGGTGTGTGAAGTCATATATTGGAGGTTTGTAAAGTCATAGAATGGAGGTGTGTGAAGTAATAGAATGGAGGTGTGTCAAGTCACAGATTGAAGGTGTGTGAAGTCACAGAGTGGGGGTGTGTGTACTCAGAATGAAAGTGTGTGAAGTCACAGAATGGAGGTGTGTGAAGTCATAGAATGGATGTTTCTGAAGTAAGAATGAAGGTGTGTGAAGTCATAGAATGGAGATGTGTGAAGTCAAAATGGTGGTGTGTGAACTCATAGAATGGAGGTGTGTGAACTCATGGAATGGAGGTGTGTGAAGTCACAGAATTGAGGTGTGTGAAGTCAGAATGGAGGTGTGTGAAGTCAGAATGGAGGTGTGTGAAGTCATGGAATGGAGGTGTGTGAATTCACAATGCATTTATGTGAACTCATTGAATGGAGGTCTGTGAAGTCAAAATGTACGTGTGTGAAGTCACAGAATGGAGGTGTGTGAAGTCATAGAATGGAGGTGTGTGAAGTCACAAAATGGAGGTGTGTGAAGTCATAAAATGGAGGTGTGTGAAGTCACAGAATGGAGGTGTGTGAAGTCAAAGAATGGAGCTGTGTGAAGTCAGATTGGAGGTGTGTGGAGTCACAGAATGGAGGTGTGTGAAGACATAGAATGGAGGTGTGTGAAGTCATGGAATGGAGGTGTGTGAAGTTAGATGAAGTTGTGTGAAGTCATAGAATGGAGGTGTGTGAAGTCAGAATGGAGGTGTGTGAAGTCATAGAATGAGGTGTGTGAAGTCAGAATGGAGGTGTGTGAACTCATAGAATGGATGTGTGTGAAGTCACAATGCAGGTGTGCGAAGTCATAGAATGGAAGTGTGTGAGGTCATAGAATGGAGGTGTGTGAAGTCACAGAATGGAGGTGTGTGAAGTCATAGAATGGAGGTGTGTGAAGTCACAGAATGGAGGTGTGTGAAGTCATAGAATGGAGGTGTGTGAAGTCATAGAATTTAGGTGTGTGAAGTCATAGAATGGAGGTGTGTGAAGTCAGAGAATGGAGGTGTGTGAAATCACAAAATGGAGGTGTGTGAACTCAGAATCGAGGTGTGTGAAGTCACAGAATGGAGGTGTATGAAGGCATAGAATGAAGGTGTGTGAAGTCACACAATGGGGGTGTGTGAAGTCATAGAATGGAGGTGTGTGAAGTCATAGAATGGAGATGTGTGAAGTCACAGAATGGAGGTGTGTGAAGTCAGAATAGATGTGTGCGAAGTGACAGAATGGAGCTGTGTGAAGTCAGAATGGAGCTGTGTGAAGTCATAGAATGGAGGTGAGTGAAGTCAGAATGGCGGTGTGTGAACTCATAGAATGATGGTGTGTTAAGTCACAATGGAGGTGTGTGAAGTCATAGAATGGAGGTTTTTGAAGTCACAGAATGGAGGTGTGTGAAGACATAGAATGGAGGTGTGTGAAGTCAAATTGGAGGTGTGTGAAGTCATAGAATGGAGGTGTGTGAAGTCAGAATGGAGGTGTGTGAAGTCATAGAATGGAGGTGTGTGAAGTAAGAATGGAGGTGTGTGAACTCATAGAACGGATGTGTGTGAAGTCACAATGCAGGTGTGCGAAGTCATAGAATGGAGGTGTGTGAGGTCATAGAATGGAGGTGTGTGAAGTCACAGAATGGAGGTGTGTGAAGTCATAGAATGGAGGTGTGTGAAGTCACAGAATGGAGGTGTGTGAAGTCATAGAATGGAGGTGTGTGAAGTCATAGAATTTAGGTGTGTGAAGTCATAGAATGGAGGTGTGTGAAGTCAGAGAATGGAGGTGTGTGAAATCACAAAATGGAGGTGTGTGAACTCAGAATCGAGGTGTGTGAAGTCACAGAGTGGAGGTGTGTGAAGTCATAGAATGGAGGTGTGTGAAGTCACACAATGGGGGTGTGTGAAGTCATAGAATGCAGGTGTGTGAAGTCATAGAATGGAGGTGTGTGAAGTCACAGAATGGAGGTGTGTGAAGTCAGAATAGATGTGTGCGAAGTGATAGAATGGAGCTGTGTGAAGACAGAATGGAGCTGTGTGAAGTCATAGAATGGAGGTGAGTGAAGTCAGAATGGCGGTGTGTGAACTCATAGAATGATGGTGTGTGAAGTCACAATGGAGGTGTGTGAAGTCATCGAATGGAGGTTTTTGAAGTCACAGAATTGAGGTGTGTGAAGTCATAGAATGGAAGTGTGTGAAGTCAAATTGGAGGTGTGTGAAGTCATAGAATGGAGGTGTGTCAACTCAGAAAGGAGGTGTGTGAAGTCATAGAATGGAGGTGTGTGAAGTCATAGAATGGAGGTGTGTGAAATCATAGAATGGAGGTGTGTGAAGTCAAAGAATTGAGGTGTGTGAACTCAGAATGGAGGTGTGTGAAGTCAGAATGGAGGTGTGTGAAGTCATAGAATGGAGGTGTGTGAATTCACAATGCATTTGTGTGAACTCATAGAATGGAGGTCTGTGAAGTCACAATGTAGGTGTGTGAAGTCACAGAATGGAGGTGTGTGAAGTCATAGAATTGAGGTGTGTGAAGTCACAGAATGGAGGTGTGTGAAGTCATATATTGAAGGTTTGTAAAGTCATAGAATGGAGGTGTGTGAAGTAATAGAATAGAGGTGTGTCAAGTCACAGATTGAACGTGTGTGAAGTCACAGAATGGGGGTGTGTGTACTCAGAATGGAGGTGTGTGAAGTCACAGAATGGAGGTGTGTGAAGTCATAGAATGGATGATTCTGAAGTAAGAATGAAGGTGAGTGAAGTCATAGAATGGAGATGTGTGAAGTCAAAATGGTGGTGTGTGAACTCATAGAATGGAGGTGTGTGAACTCATGGAATGGAGGTGTGTGAAGTCACAGAATTGAGGTGTGTGAAGTCACAATGTAGGTGTGTGAAGTCAGAATGGAGGTGTGTGAAGTCATAGAATGGAGGTGTGTGAATTCACAATGCATTTGTGTGAACTCATAGAATGGAGGTCTGTGAAGTCACAATGTACGTGTGTGAAGTAACAGAATGGAGGTGTGTGAAGTCACAAAATGGAGGTGTGTGAAGTCATAAAATGGAGGTGTGTGAAGTCACAGAATGGAGGTGTGTGAAGTCTAGAATGGAGCTGTGTGAAGTCATAGAATGGAGGTGTGTGAAGTCAGAATGGAGGTGTGTGAAGTCATAGAATGGAGGTGTGTGAAGTCAGTATGGAGGTGTTTGAACTCATAGAATGGAGGTGTGTGAAGTCACAAAGGAGGTGTGTGAAGTCATAGAATGGTGGTGTGTGAAGTCACAGAATGGATGTGTGAAGTCATAGAATGGAGCTGTGTGAAGTCAGATTGGAGGTGTGTGAAGTCACAGAATGGACGTGTGTGAACTCAGAATGGTGGTGTGTGAAATCACAGAATGGATGTGTGTGAAGTCATAGAATGGAGGTGTGTGAAGTCATAGAATGGATGTGTGTGAAGTCATAATTGAGGTGTGTGAAGTCACAGAATTGAGGTGTGTGAAGTCACAGAATGGAGGTGTGTGAAGTCATAGAATGGAGGTGTGTGAAGTCATAGAATGGAGGTGTGTGAAGTCATAGAATGGATGTTTGTTAAGTAAGAATGAAGGTTTGTTAAGTCATAGAATGGAGGTGTGTGAAGGCACAGAATGGAGGTGTTTGAAGTCATAGAATGGAGCTGTGTGAAGTCAGAATGGAGGTGTGTGAAGTCACAGAATGGAGGTGTGTTAAGTCAAAGAGTGGAGGTGTGTGAACTCAGAATGGAGGTATGTGAAGTCACAGAATCTAGGTGTGTGAAGTCATAGATTGGAGGTGTGTGAAGTCATAAAATGGAGGTGTGTGAAGTCATAATGGAGGCGTGTGAAGTCACAGAATTGAGGTGTGTGAAGTCACAGAACGGAGGTGTGTGAAGTCATAGAATGGAAGTGTGTGAAATCAGAACGGGGGTGTGTGAACTCAGATTGGTGGTGTGGGAAGTCACAATGGAGGTGTGTGAAGCTATAGAATGGATTTTTGTGAAATCACAGAATGGAGGGGTGTGAAGTCAAAGACTGGAGGTGTGTGGAGTCATAGAATGGAGTTGTGTGAACTCATAGATTGGAGGTGTGTGAAATCACAGAATGAAGGTGCGTTAAGTCAAAGAATGGAGGTTTGTGAACTCAGAATGGAGGTGTGTCAACTCACAATGGAGGTGTGTGAACTCAAGGAATGGAGGTGTGTGAAGTCATAGAATGGAATTTTGTGAAGTCATAGAATGGAGGTGTGTGAAGTGAGAATTGAGGTGTGTGAAGTCACGGAATTGAGGTGTGTGAACTCAGAATGGAGGTGTGTGAAGTCACAGAATGGAGGTGTGTGAAGTCATAGAATGGAGGTGTGTGAAGTCATAGAATAGATATTTCTGAAGTAGAATGAAGGTGTGTGAAGTCATAGAATGGATGTGTGTGAAGTCAAAATGGAGGTGTGTGAACTCATAAAATGGAGATGTGTGAAGTCATGGAATGGACGTGTGTGAAGTCCAAGAATATAGGTGTGTGAAGTCAAACAATGGTGGTGAGTGAAGTCACAGAATGCAGGTGTGTGAAGTCATAGAATGGAGGTGTGTGAAGTCATAGAATGGATATTTCTGAAGTAGAATGAATGTGTGTGAAGTCATAGAATGGAAGTGTGTGAAGTCAAAATGGAGGTGTGTGAAGTCACAGAATGAAGGTGTCTGAAGTCTGAATGCAGCTGTGTGAAGCCATAGAATGGAGGTGTGTGAAGTCAGAATGGAGGTGTCTGAACTCATAGAATGGAGTGTGTGAAGTCACAACGGGGGTGTGTGAAGTCATAGAATGGGGGTGTGTGAAGTCAAATTGGAGGTGTGTGAAATCACAGAATGGAGGTGTGTCAACTCAGAAATGAGGTGTGTGAATTCATAGAATGGAGGTGTGTGAATTCATAGAATGGAAGAGTGTGAAATCATAGAATGGAGGTGTGTGAAGTCAAAGAATTGAGGTTTGTGAAGTCAGAATGGAGGTGTGTGAAGTCAGGATGGAGGTGGGTGAAGTCACAGAATGGAGGTGTGGGAACTCAGAATGGAGGTGTGTGGTCACAGAACGGAGGTTTGTGAAGTCATAGAATGGAGGTGCGTGAAGTCATGGAATGTATGTTTCTGAAGTGAGAATGAAGGTGTATGAAGTCAAAGAATGGAGGTGTGTGAAGTCAAAATGGAGGTGTGTGAACTCATAGAATGGAGGTGTGTGAAGTCATGGAAGGGAGGTGTGTGAAGGCAAAGAATGGAGGTGTATGAAGTCAAACAATAAAGGTGTGTAAAGTCACAGAATGGAGGTGTGTGAACTCATAGAATGGAGGTGCATGAAGACAAAGAATGGAGGTGTGTGAATTCATCGAATGGAGTTGTGTGAAGTCATGGAATGGAGGTTTGTGAAGTCAGAATGGAGGTGTGTGAACTCATAGAATGGAGGTGTGTGAAGTCACAATGGAGGTGTGTGAAGTCATAGAATGGAGGTGTGTGAAGTCACAGAATGGAGGTGTGTGAACTCATAGAATGGAGCTGTGTGAAGTCAGATTGGAGGTGTGTGAAGTCACAGAATGGAGGTGTGTGAAGTCATAGAATGGAGGTGTGTGAAGTCACAAAATGGAGGTGTGTAAAGTCATAAAATGGAGGTGTGTGAAGTCACAGAATGGAGGTGTGTGAAGTCTAGAATGGAGCTGTGTGAAGTCATAGAATGGAGGTGTGTGAAGTCAGAATGGAGGTGTGTGAAATCATAGAATGGAGGTGTGTGAAGTCAGAATGGAGGTGTCTGAACTCATAGAATGGAGGTGTGTGAAATCAGAATGGAGGTGTGTGAAGTCATAGAATGGAGGTGTGTGAAGTCACAGAATGGAGGTGTGTGAAGTCATAGAATGGAGCTGTGTGAAGTCAGATTGGAGGTGTGTGAAGTCACAGAATGGAGGTGTGTGAACTCAGAATGGAGGTGTGTGAAGTCACAGAATGGAGGTGTGTGAAGTCATAGAATGGAGGTGTGTGAAGTCATAGAATGGATGTGTGTGAAGTCATAATGGCGGTGTGTGAAGTCACAGAATTGAGGTGTGTGAAGTCACAGAATGGAGGTGTGTGAAGTCACAGAATGGAGGTGTGTGAAGTCATAGAATGGAGGTGTGTGAAGTCATGGAATGGATGTTTGTTAAGTAAGAATGAAGGTGTGTTAAGTCATAGAATGGAGGTGTGTGAAGGCACAGAATGGAGGTGTGTGAAGTCATAGAATGGAGCTGTGTGAAGTCAGAATGGAGGTGTGTGAAGTCACAGAATGGGGGTGTTTGAACTCAGAAATGAGGTGTGTGAAGTCACAGAATGGAGGTGTATTAAGTCACAGAGTGGAGGGGTGTGAACTCAGAATGGAGGTGTGTGAAGTCACAGAATCTAGGTGTGTGAAGTCATAGATTGGAGGTGTGTGAAGTCAGAATGGAGGTGTGTGAACTCATAGAATGGAGGTGTGTGAAGTCACAATGCAGGTGTGCGAAGTCGTAAAATGGAGGTGTGTGAGGTCATAGAATGCAGGTGTGTGACGTCAGAATGGAGGTGTGTGAAGTCATAGAATGGAGGTGTGTGAAGTCAGAATGGAGGTGTGTGAACTCATAGAATGGAGGTGTGTGAAGTCACAATGCAGGTGTGCGAAGTCGTAAAATGGAGGTGTGTGAGGTCATAGAATGCAGGTGTGTGAAGTCATAGAATGGAGGTGTGTGAAGTCATAGAATGGAGGTGTGTGAAGTCACAGAATGGAGGTGTGTGAAGTCATAAAATGGAGATTTGTGAAGTCATAGACTTTAGGTGTGTGAAGTCATAGAATGGAGGTGTGTGAACTCACAGAATGGAGGTGTGTAAAATCACAAATGGAGGTGTGTGAACTCAGAATGGAGGTGTGTGAAGTCACAGAATGGAGGTGTGTGAAGTCATAGAATGGAGGTGTGTGAAGTCACACAATGGGGGTGTGTGAATTCATAGAATGGAGGTGTGTGAAGTCACAGAATGGAGGTGTGTGAAGTCAGAATGGAGGTGTGTGAAGTCACAGAATGGAGGTGTGTGAAGTCAGAATAGATGTGTGCGAAGTCATAGAATGGAGCTGTGTATAGTCAGAATGTAGCTGTGTGAAGTCATAGAATGGAGGTGAGTGAAGTCAGAATGGCGGTGTGTGAACTCATAGAATGATGGTGTGTGAAGTCACAATGGAGTTGTGTGAAGTCATAGAATGGCGGTTTTTGAAGTCACAGAATGGAAGTTTGTGAAGTCATAAAATAAAGGTGTGTGAACTCAGAATGGAGGTGTGTGAAGTCACAGAATGGAGGTGTGTGAAGTCATAGAATGGATGTTTCTGAAGTAAGAATGAAGGAGTGTGAAGTCATAGAATGGAGGTGTGTGAAGTCAAAATGGTGGTGTGTGAATTCACAGAATGGAGGTGTGTGAAATCATTGAAGGGAGGTGTGTGAAGTCACAGAATTGAGGTGTGTGAAGTCAGAATGGAGGTGTGTGAAGTCAGAATGGAGGTGTGTGAAGTCATAGAATGGAGGTTTGTGAATTCACAATGCATTTGTGTGAACTCATAGAATGGAGGTCTGTGAAGTCACAATGTACGTGTGTGAAGTCACAGAATGGAGGTGTGTGAAGTCATAGAATGGAGGTGTGTGAAGTCACAGAATGGAGGTGTGTGAAGTCATATAATGGAGGTGTGAAGTCACAGAATGGAGTTGTGTGAAGTCAGAATGGAGTTGTGTGAAGTCATAGAATGGAGGTGTGTGAAGTCAGAATGGAGGTGTGTGAAGTCATAGAATGGAGGTGTGTGAAGTCAGAATGGAGGTGTGTGAACTCATAGAATGGAGGTGTGTGAAGTCACAATGGAGGTGTGTGAAGTCATAGAATGGAGCTGTGTGAAGTCACAGAATGGAGGTGTGTGAAGTCATAGAATGGAGCTGTGTGAAGTCAGATTGGAGGTGTGTGAAGTCACAGAATGGAGGTGTGTGAACTCAGAATGGAGGTGTGTGAAGTCACAGAATGCAGGTGTGTGAAGTCATAGAATGGTGGTGTGTGAAGTCATAGAATGGTGGTGTGTGAAGTCATAGAATGGATGTGTGTGAAGTCACAGAATTGAGGTGTGTGAAGTCACAGAATGGAGGTGTGTGAAGTCATAGAATGGAGGTGTGTGAAGTCATAGAATGGAGGTGTGTGAAGTCATAGAATGGATGTTTGTTAAGAAAGAATGAATTTGTGTTAAGTCATAGAATGGAGGTGTGTGAAGGCACAGAATGGAGGTGTGTGAAGTCATAGAATGGAGCTGTGTGAAGTCAGAATGGAGGTGTGTGAAGTCAGAGAATGGAGGTGTTTGAACTCAGAATGGAGGTGTGTGAAGTCACAGAATCTAGGTGTGTGAAGTCATAGATTCGAGGTGTGTGAAGTCATAGAATGGAGGTGTGTGAAGTCATAATGGAGGCGTGTGAAGTCACAGAATTGAGGTGTGTGAAGTCACAGAACGGAGGTGTGTGAAGTCATAGAATGGAAGTGTGTGAAGTCAGAACGGAGGTGTGTGAACTCAGATTGGAGGTGTGGGAAGTCACAATGGAGGTGTGTGAAGCTATAGAATGGAGGTTTGTGAAGTCACAGAATGGAAGGGTGTGAAGTCAAAGACTGGAGGTGTGTGAAGTGATAGAATGGAGGTGTGTGAACTCATAGATTGGAGGTGTGTGAAGTCACAGAATGAAGGTGCGTTAAGTCACAGAATGGAGGTTTGTGAACTCAGAATGGAGGTGTGTGAAGTCACAGAATGGAGGTGTGGGAAGTAATACAATGGAGTTGAGTGAAGTGACAGAATGGAGGTGTGTGAATTAATAGAATGGAGGTGTGTGAAGTCACAGAATGGAGGTGTGTGAAATCACAGAATGGAGGTGTGTGAAGTCACAGAATGGAGGTGTGTGAACTCACAATGGAGGTGTGTGAAGTCAAAGAATGGAGGTGTGTGAAGTCATAGAATGGAATTGTGTGAAGTCATAGAATGGAGGTGTGTGAAGTGAGAATTGAGGTGTGTGAAGTCACGGAATTGAGGTGTGTGAACTCAGAATGGAGGTGTGTGAAGTCACAGAATGGAGGTGTGTGAAGTCATAGAATGGAGGTGTGTGAAGTCATAGAATGGATGTTTCTGAAGTAGAATGAAGGTGTGTGAAATCATAGAATGGAGGTGTGTGAAGTCAAAATAGAGGTGTGAGAACTCATAAAATGGAGATGTGTGAAGTCATGGAATGGAGGTGTGTGAAGTCCAAGAATATAGGTGTGTGAAGTCAAACAATGGTGGTGTGTGAAGTCACAGAATGCAGGTGTGTTAAGTCAAAGAATGGAAGTGTGTGAAGTCTATATGGAGGTGTGTGAAGTCACAGAATGAAGGTGTCTGAAGTCTGAATGCAGCTGTGTGAAGCCATAGAATGGAGGTGTGTGAAGTCAGAATGGAGGTGTGTGAACTCATAGAATGGAGGGTGTGAAGACACAATGGGGGTGTGTGAAGTCATAGAATGGGGGTGTGTGAAGTCAAATTGGAGGTGTGTGAAATCACAGAATGGAGGTGTGTCAACTCAGAAATGAGGTGTGTGAATTCATAGAATGGAGGTGTGTGAATTCATAGAATGGAAGAGTGTGAAATCATAGAATGGAGGTGTGTGAAGTCAAAGAATTGAGGTTTGGGAAGTCAAAATGGAGGTGTGTGAAGTCAGGATGGAGGTGGGTGAAGTCACAGAACGGCGGTGTGGGAACTCAGAATGGAGGTGTGTGGTCACAGAACGGAGGTTTGTGAAGTCATGGAATGGAGGTGCGTGAAGTCATAGAATGGATGTTTCTGAAGTGAGAATGAAGGTGTATGAAGTCAAAGAATGGAGGTGTGTGAAGTCAAAATGGAGGTGTGTGAACTCAAATAATGGAGGTGTGTGAACTCATAAAATGGAGGTGTGTGAAGTCATGGAATGGAGGTGTGTGAAGTAAAAGAATGGAAGTGTGTGAGGTCAAACAATAAAGGGGTGTGAAGTCACAGAATGGTGGTGTGTGAACTCATAGAATGGAGGTGCATGAAGACAAAGAATGGAGGTGTGTGAATTCATCGAATGGAGGTGTGTGAAGTCATGGAATGGAGGTGTGTGAAGTGAGATGGAGTTGTGTGAAGTCATAGAATGGAGGTGTGTGAAGTCAGAATGGAGGTGTGTGAACTCATAGAATGGAGGTGTGTGAAGTCATGGAATGGAGGTGTGTGAAGTCAAAGAATTTAGGTGTGTGAAGTCAAACAATAAAGGTGTGTGAAGTCACAGAATGGAGGTGTTTGCACTCATAGAATGGAGGTGAATGAAGACAAAAATTGGAGGTGTGTGAATTCATCGAATGGAGGTGTGTGAAGTCATGGAATGGAGGTGTGTGAAGTCAGATGGAGTTGTGTGAAGTCATAGAATGGAGGTGTGTGAAGTCAGAATGGAGGTGTGTGAAGTAATAGAATGGAGTTGTGTGAAGTCTGAATGGAGGTGTGTGAACTCATAGAATGGAGGTGTGTGAAGTCACAATGCAGGTGTGCGAAGTCATACAATGGAGGTGTGTGAGGTCATAGAATGCAGGTGTGTGAAGTCTCATAATGGAGGTGTGTGAAGTCATAGAATGGAGGTCTGTGAAGTCACAATGTAGGTGTGTGAAGTCACAGAATGGAGGTGTGTGAAGTCATAGAATGGAGGTGTTTGAAGTCACAGAATGGAGGTGTGTGAAGCCATATAATGGAGGTGTGTGAAGTAACAGAATGGAGGTGTGTGAAGTCAGAATGGAGTTGTGTGAAGTCATAGAATGGAGGTGTGTGAAGTCAGAATGGAGGTGTGTGAAGTCATAGAATGGAGGTGTGTGAAGTCAGAATGGAGGTGTGTGAACTCATAGAATGGAGGTGTGTGAAGTCACAATGGAGGTGTGTGAAGTCATAGAATGGAGGTGTGTGAAGTCACAGAAGGGAGGTGTGTGAAGTCATAGAATGGAGCTGTGTGAAGTCAGATTGGAGGTGTGTGAAAACACAGAATGGAGGTGTGTGAACTCAGAATGGAGGTGTGTGAAGTCACAGAATGGAAGGGTGTGAAGTCAAAGACTGGAGGTGTGTGAAGTGATAGAATGGAGGTGTGTGAACTCATAGATTGGAGGTGTGTGAAGTCACAGAATGAAGGTGCGTTAAGTCACAGAATGGAGGTTTGTGAACTCAGAATGGAGGTGTGTGAAGTCACAGAATGGAGGTGTGGGAAGTAATACAATGGAGTTGAGTGAAGTGACAGAATGGAGGTGTGTGAATTAATAGAATGGAGGTGTGTGAAGTCACAGAATGGAGGTGTGTGAAATCACAGAATGGAGGTGTGTGAAGTCACAGAATGGAGGTGTGTGAACTCACAATGGAGGTGTGTGAAGTCAAAGAATGGAGGTGTGTGAAGTCATAGAATGGAATTGTGTGAAGTCATAGAATGGAGGTGTGTGAAGTGAGAATTGAGGTGTGTGAAGTCACGGAATTGAGGTGTGTGAACTCAGAATGGAGGTGTGTGAAGTCACAGAATGGAGGTGTGTGAAGTCATAGAATGGAGGTGTGTGAAGTCATAGAATGGATGTTTCTGAAGTAGAATGAAGGTGTGTGAAATCATAGAATGGAGGTGTGTGAAGTCAAAATGGAGGTGTGAGAACTCATAAAATGGAGATGTGTGAAGTCATGGAATGGAGGTGTGTGAAGTCCAAGAATATAGGTGTGTGAAGTCAAACAATGGTGGTGTGTGAAGTCACAGAATGCAGGTGTGTTAAGTCAAAGAATGGAAGTGTGTGAAGTCTATATGGAGGTGTGTGAAGTCACAGAATGAAGGTGTCTGAAGTCTGAATGCAGCTGTGTGAAGCCATAGAATGGAGGTGTGTGAAGTCAGAATGGAGGTGTGTGAACTCATAGAATGGAGGGTGTGAAGACACAATGGGGGTGTGTGAAGTCATAGAATGGGGGTGTGTGAAGTCAAATTGGAGGTGTGTGAAATCACAGAATGGAGGTGTGTCAACTCAGAAATGAGGTGTGTGAATTCATAGAATGGAGGTGTGTGAATTCATAGAATGGAAGAGTGTGAAATCATAGAATGGAGGTGTGTGAAGTCAAAGAATTGAGGTTTGGGAAGTCAAAATGGAGGTGTGTGAAGTCAGGATGGAGGTGGGTGAAGTCACAGAACGGCGGTGTGGGAACTCAGAATGGAGGTGTGTGGTCACAGAACGGAGGTTTGTGAAGTCATGGAATGGAGGTGCGTGAAGTCATAGAATGGATGTTTCTAAAGTGAGAATGAAGGTGTATGAAGTCAAAGAATGGAGGTGTGTGAAGTCAAAATGGAGGTGTGTGAACTCAAATAATGGAGGTGTGTGAACTCATAAAATGGAGGTGTGTGAAGTCATGGAATGGAGGTGTGTGAAGTAAAAGAATGGAAGTGTGTGAGGTCAAACAATAAAGGGGTGTGAAGTCACAGAATGGTGGTGTGTGAACTCATAGAATGGAGGTGCATGAAGACAAAGAATGGAGGTGTGTGAATTCATCGAATGGAGGTGTGTGAAGTCATGGAATGGAGGTGTGTGAAGTGAGATGGAGTTGTGTGAAGTCATAGAATGGAGGTGTGTGAAGTCAGAATGGAGGTGTGTGAACTCATAGAATGGAGGTGTGTGAAGTCATGGAATGGAGGTGTGTGAAGTCAAAGAATGTAGGTGTGTGAAGTCAAACAATAAAGGTGTGTGAAGTCACAGAATGGAGGTGTTTGCACTCATAGAATGGAGGTGAATGAAGACAAAAATTGGAGGTGTGTGAATTCATCGAATGGAGGTGTGTGAAGTCATGGAATGGAGGTGTGTGAAGTCAGATGGAGTTGTGTGAAGTCATAGAATGGAGGTGTGTGAAGTCAGAATGGAGGTGTGTGAAGTCATAGAATGGAGTTGTGTGAAGTCTGAATGGAGGTGTGTGAACTCATAGAATGGAGGTGTGTGAAGTCACAATGCAGGTGTGCGAAGTCATACAATGGAGGTGTGTGAGGTCATAGAATGCAGGTGTGTGAAGTCTCATAATGGAGGTGTGTGAAGTCATAGAATGGAGGTCTGTGAAGTCACAATGTAGGTGTGTGAAGTCACAGAATGGAGGTGTGTGAAGTCATAGAATGGAGGTGTTTGAAGTCACAGAATGGAGGTGTGTGAAGCCATATAATGGAGGTGTGTGAAGTAACAGAATGGAGGTGTGTGAAGTCAGAATGGAGTTGTGTGAAGTCATAGAATGGAGGTGTGTGAAGTCAGAATGGAGGTGTGTGAAGTCATAGAATGGAGGTGTGTGAAGTCAGAATGGAGGTGTGTGAACTCATAGAATGGAGGTGTGTGAAGTCACAATGGAGGTGTGTGAAGTCATAGAATGGAGGTGTGTGAAGTCACAGAAGGGAGGTGTGTGAAGTCATAGAATGGAGCTGTGTGAAGTCAGATTGGAGGTGTGTGAAGACACAGAATGGAGGTGTGTGAACTCAGAATGGAGGTGTGTGAAGTCACAGAATGGAGGTGTGTGAAGTCATAGAATGGAGGTGTGTGAAGTCATAGAATGGATGTGTGTGAAGTCATAATGGAGGTGTGTGAAGTCACAGAATTGAGGTGTGTGAAGTCACAGAATGGAGGTGTGTGAAGTCATAGAATGGAGGTGTGTGAAGTCATAGAATGGAGGTGTGTGAAGTCATAGAATTGATGTTTGTTAAGTAAGAATGAAGGTGTGTTAAGTCATAGAATGGAGGTGTGTGAAGTCACAGAATGGAGGTGTGCGAACTCAGAATGGAGGTGTGTAAAGTCACAGAATGGAGGTGTGTTAAGTAACAGAACGGAGGTGTTTGAACTCAGAATTGAGGTGTGTGAAGTCACAGATTGGAGGTGTGTGAAGTATAGAATGGAGGTGTGTGAAATCATAGAATAGAGGTGTGGCAAGTCAGAGAATGGAGCTGTGTGAAGTCAGAATGGAGGTGTGCGAAGTCACAGAATGGAGGTGTGTGAAGTCATTTTATGGAGGTCTGTGAAGTCAGAATGGAGGTGTGTGAAGTCACAGAATGGAGGTGTGTGAACTCAGAATGGAGGTGTGTGAAGTCACAGAATCTAGGTGTGTGAAGTCATAATGGAGGCGTGTGAAGTCACAGAATTCAGGTGTGTGAAGTCACAGAATTCAGGTGTGTGAAGTCAGAACGGAGGTGTGTGAACTCAGATTGGAGGTGTGGGAAGTCACAATGGAGGTGTGTGAAGTTATAGAATGGAGGTGTGTGAAGTCACAGAATGGAGGGGTGTGAAGTCAAAGACTGGAGGTGTGTGAAGTCATAGAATGGACGTGTGTGAACTCATAGAATGGAGGTGTGTGAAGTCAGAGAATGGAGGTGTGTGAAGTCACAGAATGAAGGTGCGTGAAGTCACAGAATGGAGGTTTGTGAACTCAGAATGGAGGTGTGTGAAGTCACAGAATGGAGGTGTGGGAAGTCATATAATGGAGTTGTGTGAAGTCACAGAATGGAGGTGTGTGAATTAATAGAATGGAGGTGTGAGAAATCATAGAATGGAGGTGTGTGAAGTCACAGAATGGAGGTGTGTGAAGTCACAGAATGGAGGTGTGTGAAGTCACAGAATGGAGGTGTGTGAACTCACAATGGAGGTGTGTGAAGTCAAAGAATGGAGGTGTGTGAAGTCATAGAATGGAATTGTGTGAAGTCATAGAATGGAGGTGTGTGAAGTGAGAATTGAGATGTGTGAAGTCACGGAATTGAGGTGTGTGAACTCAGAATGGGGGTGTGTGAAGTCACAGAATGGAGGTTTGTGAAGTCATAGAATGGTGGTGTGTGAAGTCATAGAATGGATGTTTCTGAAGTAGAATGAAGGTGTGTGAAGTCATAGAATGGAGGTGTGTGAAGTCAAAATGGAGGTGTGTGAACTCATAAAATGGAGATGTGTGAAGTCATGGAATGGAGGTGTGTGAAGTCCAAGAATATAGGTTGTGAAGACAAACAATGGTGGTGTGAGAAGTCACACAATGGAGGTGTGTGAACTCACAATGGAGGTGTGTTAAGTCAAAGAATGGAAGTGTGTGAAGTCAAAATGATGGTGTGTGAAATCATAGAATGGAGGTGTGTGAACTCATGCAATGGAGGTGTGTGAAGTCAAAGAGTTGAGGTGTGTGAAGTCACAGAATTGAGGTGTGTGAAGTCATAGAATGGAGGTGTGTGAAGTCACAAAATGGAGGTGTGTGAAGTCATAAAATGGAGGTGTGTGAAGTCACAGAATGGAGGTGTGTGAAGTCCAGAATGGAGCTGTGTAAGTCATAGAATGGAGGTGTGTGAAGTCAGAATGGAGGTGTGTGAAGTCATAGAATGGAGGTGTGTGAAGTGAGAATGGAGGTGTGTGAACTCATAGAATGGAGTTGTGTGAAGTCACAATGGAGGTGTGTGAAGTCATAGAATGGAGGTGTGTGAAGTCACAGAATGGAAGTGTGTGAAGTCATAGAATGGAGCTGTGTGAAGTCAGATTGGAGGTGTGTGAAGTCACAGAATGGAGGTGTGTGAACTGAGAATGGAGGTGTGTGAAGTCACAGAATGGAGGTGTGTGAAGTCATAGAATGGATGTGTGTGAAGTCACACAATGGGGGTGTGGGAAGTCATAGAATGGAGGTGTGTGAAATCATAGAATGGAGGTGTGTGAAGTCATAGAATGGAGGTGTGTGAAGTCACAATGCAGGTGTGCGAAGTCATAAAATGGAGGTGTGTGAGGTCATAGAATGCAGGTGTGTGAAGTCACAGAATGGAGGTGTGTGAAGTCATAGAATGGAGGTGTGTGAAGTCACAGAATGGAGGTGTGTGAAGTCATAGAATGGAGGTGTGTGAAGTCACAGAATGGAGGTGTGTGAAGTCATAGAATGGAGGTTTGTGAAGTCATAGATTTTAGGTGTGTGAAGTCATAGTATGGAGGTGTGTGAACTCACTGAATGGAGGTGTGTGAAATCACAAGTGGAGGTGTGTGAACTCAGAATGGAGGTGTGTGAAGTCACAGAATGGATGTGTGTGAAGTCATAGAATGGAGGTGTGTGAAGTCACACAATGGGGGTGTGTGAAGTCATAGAATGGATGTTTCTGAAGTAGAATGAAGGTGTGTGAAGTCATAGAATGGAGGTGTGTGAAGTCAAAATGGAGGTGTGTGAACTCATAAAATGGAGATGTGTGAAGTCATGGAATGGAGGTGTGTGAAGTCCAAGAATATAGGTTGTGAAGACAAACAATGGTGGTGTGAGAAGTCACACAATGGAGGTGTGTGAACTCACAATGGAGGTGTGTTAAGTCAAAGAATGGAAGTGTGTGAAGTCAAAATGATGGTGTGTGAAATCATAGAATGGAGGTGTGTGAACTCATGCAATGGAGGTGTGTGAAGTCACAGAGTTGAGGTGTGTGAAGTCACAGAATGGAGGTGTGTGAAGTCATAGAATGGAGGTGTGTGAAGTCACAAAATGGAGGTGTGTGAAGTCATAAAATGGAGGTGTGTGAAGTCACAGAATGGAGGTGTGTGAAGTCCAGAATGGAGCTGTGTGAAGTCATAGAATGGAGGTGTGTGAAGTCAGAATGGAGGTGTGTGAAGTCATAGAATGGAGGTGTGTGAAGTGAGAATGGAGGTGTGTGAACTCATAGAATGGAGTTGTGTGAAGTCACAATGGAGGTGTGTGAAGTCATAGAATGGAGGTGTGTGAAGTCACAGAATGGAAGTGTGTGAAGTCATAGAATGGAGCTGTGTGAAGTCAGATTGGAGGTGTGTGAAGTCACAGAATGGAGGTGTGTGAACTGAGAATGGAGGTGTGTGAAGTCACAGAATGGAGGTGTGTGAAGTCATAGAATGGAGGTGTGTGAAGTCATAGAATGGATGTGTGTGAAGTCACACAATGGGGGTGTGTGAAGTCATAGAATGGAGGTGTGTGAAATCATAGAATGGAGGTGTGTGAAGTCACAGAATGGAGGTGTGTGAAGTCATAGAATGGAGGTGTGTGAAGTCACAGAATGGAGGTGTGTGAAGTCATAGAATGGAGGTGTGTGAACTCACAGAATGGAGGTGTGTGAAATCACAAGTGGAGGTGTGTGAACTCAGAATGGAGGTGTGTGAAGTCACAGAATGGATGTGTGTGAAGTCATAGAATGGAGGTGTGTGAAGTCACACAATGGGGGTGTGTGAAGTCATAGAATGGAGGTGTGTGAAGTCATAGAATGGAGGTGTGTGAAGTCACACAATGGGGGTGTGTGAAGTCATAGAATGGAGGTGTGTGAAGTCATAGAATGGAGGTGTGTGAAGTCACAGAATGGAGGTGTGTGAAGTCATAGAATGGAGGTGTGTGAAGTCACAGAATGGAGGTGTTTGACGTCAGAGAATGGAGGTGTGTGAAATCAGAATGGAGGTGTGTGAAGTCACAGAATGGAGGTGTGTGAAGTCAGAATAGATGTGTGCGAAATCATAGAATGGAGCTGTGTGAAGTCAGAATGGAGCTGTGTGAAGTCATAGAATGGAGGTGAGTGAAGTCAGAATGGCGGTGTGTGAACTCATAGAATGATGGTGTGTGAAGTCACAATGGAGGTGTGTGAAGTCATAGAATGGAGGTTTTTGAAGTCACAGAATGGAAGTGTGTGAAGTCATAAAATAAAGGTGTGTGAACTCAGAATGGAGGTGTGTGAAGTCACAGAATGGAGGTGTGTGAAGTTATAGAATGGATGTTTCTGAAGTAAGAATGAAGCTGTGTGAAGTCATAGAATGGAGGTGTGTGAAGTCGAAATGGAGGTGTGTGAACTCATAGAATGGAGGTGTGTGAACTCATGGAATGGAGGTGTGTGAAATCACAGAATTGAGGTGTGTGAAGTCAGAATGGAGGTCTGTGAAGTCACAATGTACGTGTGTGAAGTCACAGAATGGAGGTGTGTGAAGTCATAGAATGGAGGTGTGTGAAGTCACAGAATGGAGGTGTGTGAAGTCATATAATGGAGGTGTGTGAAGTCACAGAATGGAGGTGTGTGAAGTCAGAATGGAGTTGTGTGAAGTCATAGAATGGAGGTGTGTGAGGTCAGAATGGAGGTGTGTGAAGTCATAGAATGGAGGTGTGTGAAGTCAGAATGGAGGTGTGTGAACTCATAGAATGGAGGTGTGTGAAGTCACAGTGGAGGTGTGTGAAGTCATAGAATGGAGCTGTGTGAAGTCACAGAATGGAGGTGTGTGAAGTCATAGAATGGAGCTGTGTGAAGTCAGATTGGAGGTGTGTGAAGTCACAGAATGGAGGTGTGTGAACTCAGAATGGAGGTGTGTGAAGTCACAGAATGGAGGTGTGTGAAGTCATAAAATGGAAGTGTGTGAAGTCATAGAATGGATGTGTGTGAAGTCATAATGGATGTGTGTGAAGTCACAGAATGGAGGTTTGTGAAGTCACAGAATGGAGGTGTGTGAAGTCATAGAATGGAGGTGTGTGAAGTCATAGAATGGAGGTGTGTGAAGTCATAGAATTCATGTTTGTTAAGAAAGAATGAATTTGTGTTAAGTCATAGAATGGAGGTGTGTGAAGGCACAGAATGTAGGTGTGTGAAGTCATAGAATGGAGCTGTGTGAAGTCAGAATGGAGGTGTGTGAAGTCACAGAATGGAGGTGTTTGAACTCAGAATTGAGGTGTGTGAAGTCACAGAATGGAGGTGTGTTAAGTCACAGAGTGGAGGTGTGTGAACTCAGAATGGAGGTGTGTGAAGTCACAGAATCTAGGTGTGTGAAGTCATAGATTGGAGGTGTGTGAAGTCCTAGAATGGAGGTGTGTGAAGTCATAATGGAGGCGTGTGAAGTCACAAAATTGAGGTGTGTGAAGTCACAGAACGGAGGTGTCTGAGTCATAGAATGGAAGTGTGTGAAGTCAGAACAGAGGTGTGTGAACTCAGATTGGAGGTGTGGGAAGTCAAAATGGAGGTGTGTGAAGCTATAGAATGGAGGTTTGTGAAGTCACAGAAGGGAGGGGTGTAAAGTCAAAGACTGGAGGTGTGTGAAGTCATAGATTGGAGGTGTGTGAAGTCACAGAATGAAGGTGCGTTAAGTCACAGAATGGAGGTTTGTGAACTCAGAATGGAGGTGTGTCAACTCACAATGGAGGTGTGTGAACTCAAAGAATGGAGGTGTGTGAAGTCATAGAATGGAATTGTGTGAAGTCATAGAATGGAGGTGTGTGAAGTGAGAATTGAGGTGTGTGAAGTCACGGAATTGAGGTGTGTGAACTCAGAATGGAGGTGTGTGAAGTCACAGAATGCAGGTGTGTGAAGTCATAGAATGGAGGTGTGTGAAGTCAAAATGGAGGTGTGTGAACTCATAAAATGGAGATGTGTGAAGTCATGGAATGGAGGTGTTTGAAGTCCAAGAATATAGGTGTGTGAAGTCAAACAATGGTGGTGTGTGAAGTCACAGAATGCAGGTGTGTGAAGTCATAGAATGGAGGTGTGTGAAGTCATAGAATGGATATTTCTGAAGTAGAATGAAGGTGTGTGAAGTTATAGAATGGAAGTGTGTGAAGTCAAAATGGATGTGTGTGAAGTCACAGAATGAAGGTGTCTGAAGTCTGAATGCAGCTGTGTGAAGCCATAGAATGGAGGTGTGTGAAGTCAGAATGGAGGTGTCTGAACTCATAGAATGGAGTGTGTGAAGTCACAATGGGGGTGTGTGAAGTCATAGAATGGAGGTGTGTGAAGTCAAATTGGAGGTGTGTGAAATCACAGAATGGAGGTGTGTCAACTCAGAAATGAGGTGTGTGAATTGATATAATGGAAGTGTGTGAAGTCAAAGAATTGAGGTTTGTGAAGTCAGAATGGAGGTGTGTGAAGTCAGGATGGAGGTGGGTGAAGTCACAGAATGGAGGTGTGGGAACTCAGAATATAGGTGTGTGGTCACAGAACGGAGGTTTGTGAAGTCATAGAATGGAGGTGCGTGAAGTCATGGAATGGATGTTTCTGAAGTGAGAATGAAGGTGTATGAAGTCAAAGAATGGATGTGTGTGAAGTCAAAATGGAGGTGTGTGAACTAGTAGAACGGAGGTGGGTGAACTCATAGAATGGAGGTGTGTGAAGTCATGGAATGGAGGTAAGTGAAGGCAAAGAATGGAAGTGTGTGAAGTCAAACAATAAAGGGGTGTGAAGTCACAGAATGGAGGTGTGTGAACTCATAAAATGGAGGTGCATGAAGACAAAGAATGGAGGTGTGTGAATTCATCGAATGGAGGTGTGTGAATTCATGGAATGGAGGTGTGTGAAGTCAGATGGAGTTGTGTGAAGTCATAGAATGGAGGTGTGTGAAGTCAGAATGGAGGTGTGTGAAGTCATAGAATGGAGGTGTGTGAAGTCAGAATGCAGGTGTGTGAAGTCATAGAATGGAGGTTTGTGAAGTCATAGTCTTTAGGTGTGTGAAGTCATAAAATGGAGGTGTGTGAACTCACAGAATGGAGGTGTGTGAAATCACAAATGGAGGTGTGTGAATTCAGAATGGAGGTGTGTGAAGTCACAGAATGGATGTGTGTGAAGTCATAGAATGGAGGTGTGTGAAGTCACACAATGGGGGTGTGTGAAGTCATAGAATGGAGGTGTGTGAAGTCATAGAATGGAGGTGTGTGAAGTCACAATGCAGGTGTGCAAAGTCATAAAATGGAGGTGTGTGAGGTCATAGAATGCAGGTGTGTGAAGTCACAGAATGGAGGTGTGTGAAGTCATAGAATGGAGGTGTGTGAAATCACAGAATGGAGGTGTGTGAAGTCATAGAATGGAGGTTAGTGAAGTCATAGACTTTAGGTGTGTGAAGTCATAGAATGGAGGTGTGTGAACTCACAGAATGGAGGTGTGTGAAATCACAAATGGAGGTGTGTGAACTCAGAATGGAGGTGTGTGAAGTCACAGAATGGATGTGTGTGAAGTCATAGAATGGAGGTGTGTGAAGTCACACAATGGGGGTGTGTGAAGTCATAGAATGGAGGTGTGTGAAGTCATAGAATGGAGGTGTGTGAAGTCACAATGCAGGTGTGCAAAGTCATAAAATGGAGGTGTGTGAGGTCATAGAATGCAGGTGTGTGAAGTCACAGAATGGAGGTGTGTGAAGTCATAGAATGGAGGTGTGTGAAATCACAGAATGGAGGTGTGTGAAGTCATAGAATGGAGGTTAGTGAAGTCATAGACTTTAGGTGTGTAAAGTCATAGAATGGAGGTGTGTGAACTCACAGAATGGAGGTGTGTGAAATCACAAATGGAGGTGTGTGAACTCAGAATGGAGGTGTGTGAAGTCACAGAATGGATGTGTGTGAAGTCATAGAATGGAGGTGTGTGAAGTCACACAATGGGGGTGTGTGAAGTCATAGAATGTAGGTGTGTGAAGTCACAGAATGGAGGTGTTTGACGTCAGAGAATGGAGGTGTGTGAAATCAGAATGGAGGTGTGTGAAGTCACAGAATGGAGGTGTGTGAAGTCAGAATAGATGTGTGCGAAATCATAGAATGGAGCTGTGTGAAGTCAGAATGGAGCTGTGTGAAGTCATAGAATGGAGGTGAGTGAAGTCAGAATGGCGGTGTGTGAACTCATAGAATGATGGTGTGTGAAGTCACAATGGAGGTGTGTGAAGTCATAGAATAGAGGTTTTTGAAGTCACAGAATGGAAGTGTGTGAAGTCATAAAATAAAGGTGTGTGAACTCAGAATGGAGGTGTGTGAAATCACAGAATGGAGGTGTGTGAAGTTATAGAATGGATGTTTCTGAAGTAAGAATGAAGCTGTGTGAAGTCATAGAATGGAGGTGTGTGAAGTCAAAATGGTGGTGTGTGAACTCATAGAATGGAGGTGTGTGAACTCATGGAATGGAGGTGTGTGAAATCACAGAATTGAGGTGTGTGAAGTCAGAATGGAGGTGTGTGAAGTCAGAATGGAGGTGTGTGAAGTCATAGAATGAAGGTGTGTGAATTCACAATGCATTTGTGTGAACTCATAGAATGGAGGTCTGTGAAGTCACAATGTACGTGTGTGAAGTCACAGAATGGAGGTGTGTGAAGTCACAGAATGGAGGTGTGTGAAGTCACAGAATGGAGGTGTGTGAAGTCATATAATGGAGGTGTGTGAAGTCACAGAATGGACGTGTGTGAAGTCAAAATGGAGTTGTGTGAAGTCATAGAATGGAGGTGTGTGAAGTCAGAATGGAGGTGTGTGAAGTCATAGAATGGAGGTGTGTGAAGTCAGAATGGAGGTGTGTGAACTCATAGAATGGAGGTGTGTGAAGTCACAGTGGAGGTGTGTGAAGTCATAGAATGGAGCTGTGTGAAGTCACAGAATGGAGGTGTGTGAAGTCATAGAATGGAGCTGTGTGAAGTCAGATTGGAGGTGTGTGAAGTCACAGAATGGAGGTGTGTGAACTCAGAATGGAGGTGTGTGAAGTCACAGAATGGAGGTGTGTGAAGTCATAAAATGGAAGTGTGTGAAGTCATAGAATGGATGTGTGTGAAGTCATAATGGATGTGTGTGAAGTCACAGAATGGAGTTTTGTGAAGTCACAGAACAGAGGTGTGAGAAGTCATAGAATTGAGGTGTGTGAACTCAGATTGGAGGTGTGGGAATTCAAAATGGAGGTGTGTGGAGCTATAGAATGGAGGTTTGTGAAGTCACAGAATGGAGGGGTGTGAAGTCAAAGACTGGAGGTGTGTGAAGTCATAGAATGGAGGTGTTGAAGTCATAGAATGGAGGTGTGTGAAGTCACAGAATGGAGGTGTTTGACGTCAGAGAATGGAGGTGTGTGAAATCAGAATGGAGGTGTGTGAAGTCACAGAATGGAGGTGTGTGAAGTCAGAATTGATGTGTGCGAAGTCATAGAATGGAGCTGTGTGAAGTCAGAATGGAGCTGTGTGAAGTCATAGAATGGAGGTGAGTGAAGTCAGAATGGCGGTGTGTGAACTCATAGAATGATGGTGTGTGAAGTCACAATGGAGGTGTGTGAAGTCATAGAATGGAGGTTTTTCAAGTCACAGAATGGAAGTGTGTGAAATCATAAAATGGAGGTGTATGAAGTCAGATTGGAGGTGTGTGAAGTCATAGAATGGAGGTGTGTCAACTCAGAAAGGAGGTGTGTGAAGTCATAGAATGGAGGTGTGTGAAGTCATATAATGGAGGTGTGTGAAATCATAGAATGGAGTTGTGTGAAGTCACAGAATTGAGGTGTGTGAAGTCACAGAACTGAGGTGTGTGAAGTCAGAATGGAGGTGCGTGAAGTCACAATGTACGTGTGAGAAGTCACAGAATGGAGGTGTGTGAAGTCAGAATGGAGTTGTGTGAAATCATAGAATGGAGGTGTGTGAAGTCAGAATCGAGGTGTGTGAAGTCATATAATGGAGGTGTGTGAAGTCAGAATGGAGGTGTGTAAACTCAAAGAATGGAGGTGTGTGAAGACACAATGGAGTTGTGTGAAGTCATAAAATGGAGGTGTGTGAAGTCACAGAATGGATGTGAGTGAAGTCATGGAATGGAGCTGTGGGAAGTCAGATTGGAGGTGTGTGAAGTCACAGAATGGAGGTGTGTGAACTCAGAATGGAGGTGTGTGAAGTCATAGAATGGAGGTGTGTGAAGTCATAGAATGGATGTGTGTGAAGTCATAATGGAGGTGTGTGAAGTCACAGAATTGAGGTGTGTGAAGTCACAGAATTGAGGTGTGTGAAGTCATAGAATGGAGGTGTGTGAAGTCATAGAATTTAGGTGTGTGAAGTCATAGAATGGATGTTTATTAAGTAAGAATGAAGGTGTGTTAAGTCATAGAATGGAGGTGTGTGAAGGCACAGAATGGAGGTGTGTGAAGTCATAGAATGGAGCTGTGTGAAGTCAGAATGGAGGTGTGTGAAGTCACAGAATGGAGGTGTGCGAACTCAGAATGGAGGTGTGTGAAGTCACAGAATAGAGGTGTGTTAAGTCACAGAACGGAGGTGTTTGAACTCAGAATCGAGGTGTGTGAAGTCACAGAATGGAGGTGTGTGAAGTCATAGAATGGAGGTGTGTGAAATCATAGAATGGAGGTGTGGGAAGTCAGAGAATGGAGCTGTGTGAAGTCAGAATGGAGGTGTGCGAAGTCAAGGAATGGAGGTGTGAAGTCATTTTATGGAGCTCTGTGAAGTCAGAATGGAGGTGTGTGAAGTCACAGAATGGAGGTGTGTGAACTCAGAATGGAGGTGTGTGAAGTCACAGAATCTAGGTGTGTGAAGTCAGGATGGAGGTGAGTGAAGTCACAGAATGGAGGTGTGGGAACTCAAAATGGAGGTGTGTGGTCACAGAAGGGATGTTTGTGAAGTCATAGAATGGAGGTGCCTGAAGTCATAGAATGGATGTTTCTGAAGTGAGAACGAAGGTGTATGAAGTCAAAGAATGGAGGTGTGTGAAGTCAAAATGGAGGTGTGTGAATCATAGAATGGAGGTGTGTGAACTCATAGAATGGAGGTGTGTGAAGTCATGGAATGGAGGTGTGTGAAGTCAAAGAATGGAGGTGTGTGAAGTCAAACAATAAAGGTGTGTGAAGTCACAGAATGGAGGTGTGTGAACTCATAGAATGGAGGTGCATGTAGTCAAGGAATGGAGGTGTGTGAAGTCATCGAATGGAGGTGTGTGAAGTCATGGAATGGAGGTGTGTGAAGTCAGAGGGTGTTGTGTGAAGTCATAGAGTGGAGGTGTGTGAAGCCAGAATGGAGGTGTGTGAAGTCATAGAATGGAATGTGTGAAGTCAAAATGGAGGTGTGTGAACTCATAGAATGGAGGTGTGTGAAGTCACAATACAGGTGTGCAAAGTCATAGAATGGAGGTGTGTGAGGTCATAGAATGGAGGTGTGTGAAGTCATAGAATTTAGGTGTGTGAAGTCATAGAATGGAGGTGTGTGAAGTCTGAGAATGTAGGTGTGTGAAATCACAAAATGGAGGTGTGTGAACTCAGAATCGAGGTGTGTGAAGTCACAGAATGCAGGTGTGTGAAGTCATAGAATGGAGGTGTGTGAAGTCACACAATGGGGGTTTGTGAAGTCACAATACAGGTGTGTGAACTCATAGAATGGAGGTGTGTGAAGTCACAATATAGGTGTGTTAAGTTATAGAATGGAGGTGTGTGAAGTCATAGAATGTTGGTGTGTGAAGTCATAGAATGGAGCTGTGTGAAGTCAGAATGGAGCTGTGTGGAGTCATAGAATGGAGGTGAGTGAAGTCAAAATGGCGGTGTGTGAACTCATAGAATGATGGTGTGTGAAGTCACAATGGAGGTGTGAGAAGTCATAGAATGGAGGTTTTTGAAGTCACAGAATGGAGGTGTGTGAAGTCGTAGAATGGAGGTGTGTGAAGTCAGATTGGAGGTGTGTGAAGTCATAGAATGGAGGTGTGTCAACTCAGAAAGGAGGTGTGTGAAGTCATACAATGGAGGTGTGTGAAGTCAGAATGGAGGTGTGTGAAGTCATAGAATGGAGGTGTGTGAATTCACAATGCATTTGTGTGAACTCATAGAATGGAGGTCTGTGAAGTCACAATGTAGGTGTGTGAAGTCACAGAATGGAGGTGTGTGAAGTCAT
The DNA here is from genome assembly GCA_024803745.1 of Megascapheus bottae. Lineage (NCBI taxonomy): Eukaryota > Metazoa > Chordata > Mammalia > Rodentia > Geomyidae > Megascapheus > Megascapheus bottae. The sequence goes on along the minus strand of JANJXV010000052.1, from coordinate 2,587,490 downwards.
AGAATGGAGGTGTGTGAAGTCACAGAATGGTGGTGTGTGAAGTCATATATTGGAGGTTTGTAAAGTCATAGAATGGAGGTGTGTGAAGTAATAGAATGGAGGTATGTCAAGTCATAGAATGAAGGTGTGTGAAGTCACAGAATGGGGGTGTGTGAACTCAGAATGGAGGTGTGTGAAGTCACAGAATGGAGGTGTGTGAAGTCATAGAATGGATGTTTCTGAAGTAAGAATGAAGGTGTGTGAAGTCATAGAATGGAGGTGTGTGAAGTCAAAATGGTGGTGTGTGAACTCATAGAATGGAGGTCTGTGAACTCATGGAATGGAGGTGTGTGAAGTCATGGAATGGAGGTGTGTGAAGTCAAAGAATGGAGGTATGTGAATTCAAAAAATGGAGGTGAGTGAAGTCACAGAATGGAGGTGTGTGAAGTCACAGAATGGAGGTGTGTGAAGTGACAGAATGCAGGTGTGTGAACTCACAATGGAGGTGTGTGAATTCACAGAAAGGAGGTGTGTGAAGTCATAGAATGGAAGTGTGTGAAGTCATAGAATGGAGGTGTGTGAAGTCAGAATGGAGGTGTGTGAAGTGACAGAATGGAATTTTGTGAAATCATAGGATGGAGGTGTGTGAAGTCATAGAATGGATGATTCTGAAGAGAAAATGAAGGTGTGTGAAGTCATAGAATGGAGGTGTGTAAAGTACAATGTAGGGGTGTGAACTCATAGAATGGTGCTGTGTAATCTCATAGAATGGAGGTGTGTGAAATCATGGAATGGAGGTGTGTGAAGTCACAGAATGGAGGTGTGTGAAGTCAAAGAATGGAAGTGTGTGAAGTCAAAATGGATGTGTGTGAAGTCCCAGAATGGAGGTGTGGGAAGTCACAGAATGGAGGTGTGTTAAGTAAAAATTGTGGATTGTGAAGTCACAAATGGAGGTGTGAAGTCAGAATTTAGCTGTGTGAAGTCATAGAATGGAGGTGTGTGAAGTCAGAATGGAGGTGTGTGAACTCATAGAATGGAGGTGTGTGAAGTCACCATGGAGGTGTGTGAAGTCATAGAATGGAGGTGTGTGAAGTCAGATTGGAGGTGTGTGAAATCACAGAATGGAGGTGTGTCAACTCAGAAATGGGGTGTGTGAAGTCATAGAATCTAGGCGTGTGAAGTCATAGAATGGAGGTGTGTAAAGTCACAGAACTGAGGCGTGTGAAGTAAAAATGGAGGTGTGTGAAGTCACATGCAGCTGTGTGAACTCATAGAATGCAGGTGTGAAGTCACAATGCAGGTGTGTTAAGTTATAGAATGGAGGTGTGTGAAGTCACAGAATGGAGGTGTGTGAAGTCACAGAATGGAGGTGTGTGAAATCATAGAATGGAGGTGTGTGAAGTCACAGAATGGAGGTGTGTGAAGTCATAGAATGGAGGTGTGTGAAGTCATAGAATGCAGGTGTGTGAAGTCACAGAATCAAGTTGTGTGAAGTTATAGAATGGAGGTGTGTGAAGTCACAGAATGGAGGTGTGTAAAATCATAGAATGGACGTGTGTGAAGTCATAGAATGGAGGTGTGTGAAGTCATAGAATGGAGGTGTGTGAAGTCACAGAATGGAGGGGTGTGAGTCACAGATTGGAGGTGTGTGAACCCAGAATGGAGGTGTGTGAAATCACAGAATGGAGGTGTGTGAAGTCATAGAATGGAGGTGTATGAAGTCACAGAATAGATGTGTGTTAAGTACCGGAATGGAGGTGTGTGAACTCAGAATGGAGGTGTGTGAAGTCACAGAATGGAGGTGTGTGACCACAAAATGAAGGTGCGTGAGGTCACAGAACGGAGGTTTGTGAAGTCATAGAATGGAGGTGTGTGAAGTCATAGAATGGATGATTATGTAGTAATAATGAAGGTGTGTGAAGTCATAGAATGGAGGTGTGTGAAGTCACAATGTAGGTGTGTTAAGTTATAGAATGGAGGTGTGTGAAGTCATAGAATGGAGGTGTGTGAAGTCATAGAATGGATGATTATGTAGTAATAATGAAGGTGTGTGAAGTCATAGAATGGAGGTGTGTGAAGTCATAGAATGGAGGTGTGTGAAGTTATAGAATGGAGGTGTGTGAAGTCACAGAATGGAGATGTGTAAAATCATAGAATGGACGTTTGTGAAGTCATAGAATGGAGATGTGTGAAGTCATAGATGGAGATGTGTGATGTCATAGAATGGAGATGGGTGAAGTCATAGAATGGAGGTGTGTGAAGTCACAAAATGGAGGTGTGTGAAGTTATAGAATGGAGGTGTGTGAAGTCACAGAATGGAGATGTGTAAAATCATAGAATGGACGTTTGTGAAGTCATAGAATGGAGGTGTGTGAAGTCATAGAATGGAGGTGCGTGAAGTCACAGAATGGAGGTGTGTGAAGTCACAGAATGGAGGTGTGTGAACCCAGAATGGAGGTGTGTGAAGTCACAGAATGGAGGTGTGTGAAGTCATAGAATGGAGGTGTGTGAAGTCACAGAATGGAGGTGTGTTAAGTCACAGAATGGTGGTGTGTGAAGTCATAGAATGGAGGTGTGTGAAGTCACAGAATGGAGGTGTGTGAAGTCACTGAAAGGAAGTGTGTGAAGTCATAGAATGGAGGTGTGTGAATTCACAATGGAGGTGTGTGAAGTCACAGAATTGAGGTGTGTGACCTCAAAATGAAGGTGTGTGAGGTCACAGAACGGAGGTTTTTGAAGTCATACAATGGAGGTGTGTGAAGTCATAGAATGGAACTTTCTGAAGTAAGAATGAAGGTGTGTGAAGTCATAGAATGGAGGTGTGTGAAGTCAAAATGGAGGTGTGTGAACTCATAGAATGGAGGTGTGTGAACTCATAGAATGGAGGTGTGTGAACTCATGGAATGGAGGTGTGTGAAGTCAAAGAATGGAGCTGTGTGAAGTCAAACAATAGAGGAGTGTGAAGCCACAGAATGTAGGTGTGTGAAGTCACAGAATGGAGGCGTGTGAAGTCATATATTGGAGGTGAGTGAAGTCATAGAATGGAGGTGTGTGAAGTCAAAGAATGGATGTTTGTGAATTCATAGAATGGAGGTGTTTGACGTCACAGAATTGAGGTGTGTGAAGTCAAAATGGAGGTGTGTGAACTCATAGAATGGAGGTGTGTGAACTCATAGAATGGAGGTGTGTGAACTCATGGAATGGAAGTGTGTGAAGTCATAGAATGGAGGTGTGTGAAGGCACAGAATGGAGGTGTGTGAAGTCACCGAATGGCGTTGTGTGAACTCAGAATGGAGGTGTGTGAAGTCACAAAATGGAGGTTTGTGAAGTCATAGAATGGATGTTTCTGAAGTAAGAATGAAGGTGTGTGAAGTCACAGAATGGAGGTGTGTGAACTCATAGAATGGAGGTGTGTGAAGTCACAGAATGCAGGTGTGTAAATCAGAATGGAGGTGTGTAGTCATAGATTGGAGGTGGGTGAAGTCATAAAAAGGAGGTGTGGGAAATCATAGAATGGAGGAGTGTGAAGTCATAAAGTGCAGGTGAGTGAAGTCACAGATTCGATGTCTGTGAAGTCATAGAATGGAGGTGTGTGATGTAAAAATGGAGTGTGCGAAGTCATAGAATAGAGGTGTGTGAAGTCAGAATTGTGGTGTGTGAAGTCATAAATGGAGTTGTGTGAAGTCATAGTATGGAGGTGTGTGAAATCATAGAATGGAGTTTTGTGAAGTCACAGAATGGAGCTGTGTGAATTCAGAATGGAGGTGTGTGAAGTCATAGAATGGAGGTGTGTGAAGTCAGAATGGAGATGTGTGAACTCATAGAATGGAGGTGTGTGACGTCACAATGGAAGTGTGTGAAGTCATAGAATGGAGGTGTGTGAAGTCACAGAATGGCGGTGTGTGAAGTCATAGAATGGAGTTTTGTGAAGTCATAGAATGGAGCTGTGTGAAGTCAGAATGGAGGTGTGTGAAGTCACAGAATGGAGGTGTGTCAACTCAGAATTTAGGTGTGTGAAGTCCAAGAATGGAGGTGTGAGAAGTCATAGAAGGGAGGTGTGTGAAGTCATAGAATGGAGGTGTGTGAAGTCAAAATGGAGGTGTGTGAAGTCACAGAATTGAGGTGTGTGAACACAGAATGGAGGTGTGTGAAGTCAAAGAATGGAGGTGTGTGAAGTCATAGTATGGAGGTGTGAGAAGTCATAGAATGTATGTTTGTGAAGTAAGAATGAAGGTGTGTGAAGTCACAGAATTGAGGTGTGTGACGTCACAGAATGAAGGTTTGTAAGTCATAGAATGGAGGTGTGTGAAGTCAGAATGGAGGTGTGTGAAGTCACCGCATGGAGGTGTGTGAACTCAGAATGGAGGTGTGTGAAGTCACAGAATGAAGGTTTGCGAAGTCACAGAATGGAGTTGCGGGAAGTCATAAAATGGATGTTTCTGAATTAAGAATGAAGTGTGTGAAGTCATAGAATGGAGGTGTGTGAAGACAAAATTGTGGTGTGTGAACTCATAGAATGGATGTGTGTGAACTCATCGAATGGAGGTGTGTGAAGTCGTGGAATGGAGGTGTGTGAAGTCAAAAATGGAGGTGTGTGAAGTCAGAATGTAGGTATGCGAAGTCATAGAATAGAGGTTTGTGAAGTCAGAATGCAGGTGTGTGAAGTCATAGAATGGAGGTGTGTGAACTCATAGAATGGAGGTGTGACGTCACAATGTAAGTGTGTGAAGTCATAGAATGGAGGTGTGTGAAGTCACAGAATGGAAGTGTGTGAAGTCATACAATGGAAGTGTGAAGTCATAGAATGGAGGTGTGTGAAGTCAGAATGTAGGTATGCGAAGTCATTGAATAGAGGTTTGTGAAGTCAGAATGCAGGTGTGTGAAGTCATAGAATGCAGGTGTGTGAACTCATAGAATGGAGGTGTGACGACACAATGGAAGTGTGTGAAGTCATAGAATGGAGGTGTGTGAAGTCAAAGAATGGAAGTGTGTGAAGTCATACAATGGAAGTGTGAAGTCAGAATGGTGGTGTGTGAAGTCACAGAATGCAGGAGTGTGAACTCAGAATGGAGGTGTGTGAAGTCATAGATGGAGGTGTGTGAAGTCATAGTATGGAGATGTGTGAAATCATAGAATGGAGTTTTGTGAAGTCACAGAATGGAGATGTGTGAGTCAGAATTGAGGTGTGTGAAGTCATAGAATGCAGATGTGTGAAGTCATAGTATGGAGGATTGTGAGGTCACCGAAGGGAGGTTTGTGAAGTCATAGAATGGAGGTATGTGAAGTCAAATTGGAAAGGTGTGATGTCGGAGAATGGAGGTGTGTGAAGTCACAGAATGGAGATGTGAAATCATAGAATGGAGGTGGGTGAAGTCATAGAATGGACGGGTATGAAGTCATAGATTGAAGTTGTGTGAAGTCAGAGAATTGAGGTGTTTGAAGTCATATATTGCAGGTGTGTGAAGTCAAAAAATGGAGGTGTGTGAACTCAGAAAGGAGGTGTGTGAAGTCACTGAATGGAAGTGTGTGAGGCAATACAATGGAAGTGTGTGAAGTCATAGAATGGAGGTGTGTGAAGTCAGATTGGAGGTGTGTGAAGTGACCGAATGGAGTTGTGTGAACTCAGAATGGAGGTGCGTGAAGCCACAGAATTGAGGTTTGCGAAGTCATAGAATAGAGGTGTGTGAAGTCTTAGAATGGATGTTTCTGAATTAAGAATTAAGGTGTGTGAAGTCATAGAATGGAGGTGTGTGAAGACAAAATTGTGGTGTGGGAACTCAGAGAATGGATGTGTGTGAACTCATAGAATGGAGATGTGTGAAGTCGTGGAATGGAGGTGTGCGAAGTCAAACAATGGAAGTGTGTGATGTCAAACAATGGTGGTGTGTGAAGTCACAGAATGGAGGTGTGTGATATCACAGAATGGAAGTGTGTGAAGTCAAAATGGAGGTGTGTGAAGTCACAGAATGGAGGTGTGTGAAGTCACAGAATGGAGGTGTGTGAAGTCAAAATGGTGGTGTGTGAAGTCACAAATGGAGGTGTGTGAAGTCACAGAATGTAGGTGTGTGAAGTCGAAATGGAGGTGTGTGAAGTCAAAGAATGGAGGTGTGTTAACTCATAGAATGGAGGTGTGTGAAGTCATGGAATGGAGGTTTGTGAAGTCAATCATTGGAAGTGTGTGAAGTTACAGAAAGGAGATGTGTGAAGTCATAGAATGGAGGTGTGTGAAGTCATAGAATGGAAGAGTGTGAAGTCAGAATGGAGATTTGTGAAGTCATAGAATGGAGGTGTGTGAAGTCCTAGAATGTTGGTGTATGAAGTCATAGAATGGAGGTTTATGAAGTCATAGAATGGAGGTGTGTGAAGTCAGAATGCAGGTGTGTGAAGTCATAGAATGGAGGTGTGTGAAGTCATAGAATGCAGGTGTGTGAAGTCATAGAATGGAAGTGTGTGAAGTCATAGAATGGAGGTGTGTGGTGTCATAGAATGTAGGTGTGTGAAGTCATAGAATGGAGGTGTGTGAAGTCACGGAAGGGAGTTGTGTGAAGTCACAGAATGGAGGTGTGTTAAGTTACAATGGAGGTGTGGGAAGTCATAGAATGGAGGTGTGTGAAGTCAAAGAATGGAGGTCTGTGAAGTCATATAATGGAGGTGTGTGAAATCACAGAATGGAGGTGTGTGAATTCTCAGAATGGAGGTGAGTAAAGTTACAGAATGGAGCTGTGTGAAGTCAGAATGGAGGTGTGCGAAGTCACAGAATGGAGGTGTGTGAAGTCACTTTATGGAGCTCTGTGAAGTCAGAATGGAGGTGTGTGAAGTCACAGAATGGAGGTGTGTGAACTCAGAATGGAGGTGTGTGAAGTCACAGAATCTAGGTGTGTGAAGTCATAGAATGGAGGTGTGTGAAGTCATAGAATGGAGGTGTGTGAAGTCATAATGGAGGCGTGTGAAGTCACAGAATTCAGGTGTGTGAAGTCAGAGAATGGAGGTGTGTGAAGTCACAGAATGGAAGTGTGTGAAGTCATACAATGGAAGTGTGAAGTCAGAATGGAGGTGTGTGAAGTCACAGAATGCAGGAGTGTGAACTCAGAATGGAGGTGTGTGAAGTCATAGATGGAGGTGTGTGAAGTCATAGTATGGAGATGTGTGAAATCATAGAATGGAGTTTTGTGAAGTCACAGAATGGAGCTGTGTGAGTCAGAATTGAGATGTGTGAAGTCATAGAATGCAGATGTGTGAAGTCATAGTATGGAGGATTGTGAGGTCACCGAAGGGAGGTTTGTGAAGTCATAGAATGGAGGTATGTGAAGTCAAATTGGAAAGGTGTGAAGTCGGAGAATGGAGGTGTGTGAAGTCACAGAATGGAGATGTGAAATCATAGAATGGAGGTGGGTGAAGTCATAGAATGGACTGGTATGAAGTCATAGATTGAAGGTGTGTGAAGTCAGAGAATTGAGGTGTTTGAAGTCATATATTGCAGGTGTGTGAAATCAAAAAATGGAGGTGTGTGAACTCAGAAAGGAGGTGTGTGAAGTCACTGAATGGAAGTGTGTGAGGTAATACAATGGAAGTGTGTGAAGTCATAGAATGGAGGTGTGTGAAGTCAGATTGGAGGTGTGTGAAGTGACCGAATGGAGTTGTGTGAACTCAGAATGGAGGTGCGTGAAGCCACAGAATTGAGGTTTGCGAAGTCATAGAATGGAGGTGTGTGAAGTCTTAGAATGGATGTTTCTGAATTAAGAATTAAGGTGTGTGAAGTCATAGAATGGAGGTGTGTGAAGACAAAATTGTGGTGTGGGAACTCAGAGAATGGATGTGTGTGAACTCATAGAATGGAGATGTGTGAAGTCGTGGAATGGAGGTGTGCGAAGTCAAACAATGGAAGTGTGTGATGTCAAACAATGGTGGTGTGTGAAGTCACAGAATGGAGGTGTGTGATATCACAGAATGGAAGTGTGTGAAGTCAAAATGGAGGTGTGTGAAGTCACAGAATGGAGGTGTGTGAAGTCACAGAATGGAGGTGTGTGAAGTCAAAATGGTGGTGTGTGAAGTCACAAATGGAGGTGTGTGAAGTCACAGAATGTAGGTGTGTGAAGTCGAAATGGAGGTGTGTGAAGTCAAAGAATGGAGGTGTGTTAACTCATAGAATGGAGGTGTGTGAAGTCATGGAATGGAGGTTTGTGAAGTCAATCATTGGAAGTGTGTGAAGTTACAGAAAGGAGATGTGTGAAGTCATAGAATGGAGGTGTGTGAAGTCATAGAATGGAAGAGTGTGAAGTCAGAATGGAGATTTGTGAAGTCATAGAATGGAGGTGTGTGAAGTCCTAGAATGTTGGTGTATGAAGTCATAGAATGGAGGTGTATGAAGTCATAGAATGGAGGTGTGTGAAGTCACTGAATGGAAAGGTTTAAAGTCATAATATGGAGGTGTGTGAAGTCAGAGAATTGAGCTGTATGAGGTGTATGAAGTCATAGAATGGAGGTGTGTGAAGTCCGAATGCAGGTGTGTGAAGTCATAGAATGGAGGTGTGTGTAGTCATAGAATAGAGGTGTGTGAAGTCATAAAATGGAAGTGTGTGAAGTCATAGAATGGAGGTCCGTGATGTCATAGAATGTAGGTCTGTGAAGTCATACAATGGAGGTGTGTGAACTCAGAAAGGAGGTGTGTGAAGTCACAGAATGGAAGTGTGTGAAGTAATAGGAAGGAAGTGTGTGAAGTCATAGAATGGAGGTGTGTGAAGTCACAGAATGGAGGTGTGTGAAATCAAAATGGAGGTGTGTGAAGTCACAAATGGAGGTGTGTGAAGTCACAGAATGTAGGTGTGTGAAGTCAAAATGGAGGTGTGTGAAGTCAAAGAATGGCGGTGTGTGAACTCATGGAATGGAGGTGTGTGAAGTCATGGAATGGAGGTTTGTGAAGTCAAACATTGGAAGTGTGTGAAGTTACAGAAAGGAGATGTGTGAAGTCATAGAATGGAGGTGTGTGAAGTCATAGAATGGAAGAGTGTGAAGTCAGAATGGAGATTTGTGAAGTCATAGAATGGAGGTGTGTGAAGTCCTAGAATGTTGGTGTATGAAGTCATAGAATGGAGGTGTATGAAGTCATAGCATGGAGGTGTGTGAAGTCAGAATGCAGGTGTGTGAAGTCATAGAATGGAGGTGTGTGAAGTCATAGAATGGAGGTGTGTGAAGTCATAGAATGGAAGTGTGTGAAGTCATAGAATGGAGGTGTGTGATGTCATAGAATGTAGGTGTGTGAAGTCATAGAATGGAGGTGTGTGAAGTCACGGAAGGGAGGTGTGTGAAGTCACAGAATGGAGGTGTGTGAAGTTACAATGGAGGTGTGGGAAGTCATAGAATGGAGGTGTGTGAAGTCAAAGAATGGAGGTCTGTGAAGTCATATAATGGAGGTGTGTGAAATCACAGAATGGAGGTGTGTGAATTCGCAGAATGGAGGTGAGTAAAGTCACAGAATGGAGCTGTGTGAAGTCAGAATGGAGGTGTGCGAAGTCACAGAATGGAGGTGTGTGAAGTCACTTTATGGAGCTCTGTGAAGTCAGAATGGAGGTGTGTGAAGTCACAGAATGGAGGTGTGTGAACTCAGAATGGAGGTGTGTGAAGTCATAATGGAGGCGTGTGAAGTCACAGAATTCAGGTGTGTGAAATCAGAGAATGGAGGTGTGTGAAGTCATAGAATGGAGGTGTGGGAAGTCAGAACGGAGGTGTGTGAACTCAGATTGGATGTGTGGGAAGTCACAATAGAGGAGTGTGAAGTTATAGAATGTTATTGTGTGAAGTCACAGAATGGAGGGGTGTGAAGTCAAAGAGTGGAGGTGTGTGAAGTCATAGTATGGAGGTGTGTGAACTCATAGAATGGAGGTGTGTGAAGTCATAAAATGGAGGTGTGTGAAGTCACAGAATGAAGGTGCGTTAAGTCACAGAATGGAGGTTTGTGAACTCAGAATGGAGGTGTGTGAAGTCACAGAATGGAGGTGTGGGACGTCATAGAATGGAGTTGTGTGAAGTCACAGAATGGAGGTGTGTGAATTAATAGAATGGAGGTGTGAGAAACCATAGAATGGAGGTGTGTGAAGTCACAGAATGGAGGTGTGTGAAGTCACAGAATGGAGGTGTGTGAAGTCACAGAATGGAGGTGTGTGAACTCACAATGGAGGTGTGTGAAGTCAAAGAATGGAGGTGTGTGAAGTCATAGAATGGAATTGTGTGAAGTCATAGAATGGAGGTGTGTGAAGTCATAGAATGGATGTTTCTGAAGTAGAATGAAGGTGTGTGAACTCATAAAATGGAGTTGTGTGAAGTCATGGAATGGAGGTGTGTGAAGTCCAAGAATATAGGTTGAGAAGTCAAACAATGGTGGTGTGTGAAGTCACAGAATGCAGGTGTGTTAAGTCAAAGAATGGAAGTGTGTGAAGTCAAAATGGAGGTGTGTGAACTCACAGAATGGAGGTGTGTGAAGTCACAGAATGAAGGTGTTTGAAGTCAAAATTGTGGTGTGTGAAGTCACAAATGGAGGTGTCTGAAGTCAGAATGCACCTCTGTGAACTCATAGAATGGAGTGTGTGAAGTCACAATGGGGGTGTGTGAAGTCATAGAAGGGGGGCGGTGTGAAGTCAAATTGGAGGTGTGTGAACTCAGAAATGGGGTGTGTGAAGTCATAGAATGCAGGTGTGTGAATTCATAGAATTGAAGAGTGTGAAATCATAGAATGCAGGTGTGTGAAGTCAAAGAATTGAGGTTTGTGAAGTCAGAATGGAGGTTTGAAGTCAGGATGGAGGTGAGTGAAGTCACAGAATGGAGGTGTGGGAACTCAGAATGGAGGTGTGTGGTCACAGAACGGAGGTTTGTGAAGTCATAGAATGGAGGTGCCTGAAGTCATAGAATGGATGTTTCTGAAGTGAGAACGAAGGTGTATGAAGTCAAAGAATGGAGGTGTGTGAAGTCAAAATGGAGGTGTGTGAATCATAGAATGGATGTGTGTGAACTCATAGAATGGAGGTGTGTGAAGTCATGGAATGGAGGTGTGTGAAGTCATAGAATGGAGGTGTGTGAGGTCATAGAATGGAGGTGTGTGAAGTCACAGAATGGAGGTGTGTGAAGTCACAGAATGGAGGTGTGTGAAGTCACAGAATGGACGTGTGTGAAGTCATAGAATGGAGGTGTGTGAAGTCACAGAATGGAGGTGTGTGAAGTCAGAATAGATGTGTGCGAAGTCATAGAATGGAGCTGTGTGAAGTCAGAATGGAGCTGTGTGAAGTGATAGAATGGAGGTGAGTGAAGTCAGAATGGCGGTGTGTGAACTCATAGAATGATTGTGTGTGAAGTCACAATGGAGGTGTGTGAAGTCATAGAATGGAGGTTTTTGAAGTCAGAGAATGGAGGTGTGTGAAGTCATAGAATGGAAGTTTGTGAAGTCAGATTGGAGGTGTGTGAAATCATAGAATGGAGGTGTGTCAACTCAGAAAGGAGGTGTGTGAAGTTATAGAATGGAGGTGTGTGAAGTCATAGAATGGAGGTGTGTGAAATCATAGAATGGAGGTGTGTGAAGTCACAGAATTGAGGTGTGTGAAGTCAGAATGGAGGTGTGTGAAGTCAGCATGGAGGTGTGTGAAGTCATAGAATGGAGGTGTGTGAATTCACAATGCCTTTGTGTGAACTCGTAGAATGGAGGTCTGTGAAGTCACAATGTAGGTGTGTGAATTCACAGAATGGAGGTGTGTGAAGTCATAGAATGGAGGTGTGTGAAGTCACAGAATGGAGGTGTGTGAAATCATAGAATGGAAGTGTGTGAAGTCAGATTGGAGGTGTGTGAGATCACAGAATGGGCGTGTGTCAACTCAGAAATGAGGTGTGTGAAGTCATAGAATCTAGGTGTGTGAAGTCATAGAATGGAAGTGTGTGAAATCATAGAATGGAGGTGTGTGAAATCACAGAACTGAGGTGTGTGAAGTCAAAATGGAGGTGTGTGAAGTCACATGCAGGTGTGTGAACTCATAGAATGGAGGTGTGAAGTCACAATGTAGGTGTGTTAAGTTATAGAATGGAGGTGTGTGAAGTCATAGAATGGAGGTGTGTGAAGTCACAGAATGGAGGTGTGTGAAATCATAGAATGGAGGTGTGTGAAGGCACAGAATGGAGGTGTGTGAAGTCATAGAATGGAGGTGTGGGAAGTCATAGAATGGAGGTGTGTGAAGTCACAGAATGGAGGTGTTTAAAATCATAGAATGGACGTGTTTGAAGTCATAGAATGGAGGTGTGTGAAGTCATAGAATGGAGGTGTGTGAAGTCACAGAATGGAGGGGTGTGAAGTCACAGATTGGAGGTGTGTGAACCCAGAATGGAGGTGTGTGAAGTCACAGAATGGAGGTGTGTGAAGTCATAGAATGGAGGTGTATGAAGTCACAGAATGGATGTGTGTTAAGTACCGGAATGGAGGTGTGTGAACTCAGAATGGAGGTTTGTGAAGTCATAGAATGGAGGTGTGTGTAGTCATAGAATGGATGATTCTGAAGTAATAATGAAGGTGTGTGAAGTCATAGAAAGGAGGTGTGTGAAGACACAATGTAGGTGTGTTAACTCATAGAATGGAAGTGTGTGAAGTCACAATATAGGTGTGTTAAGTTATAGAATGGAGGTGTGTGAAGTCATAGAATGGGGGTGTGTGAAGTCACAGAATGGAGGTGTATGAAATCATAGAATGGTGGTGTGTGAAATCACAGAATGGAGATGTGTGAAGTCATAGATGGACGTGTGTGATGTCATAGAATGGAGGTGTGTGAAGTCATAGAATGGAGGTGTGTGAAGTCACAGAATTGACGGGTATGAAGTCAAAGAATGGAGGTGTGTGAAGTCACAGAATTCAGGTGTTTGTAGTCACAATATAGGTGTGTTAAGTTATAGAATGGAGGTGTGTGAAGTCATAGAATGGAGGTGTGTGAAGTCATCGAATGGAGGTATGTGAAGTCATGGAATGGAGGTGTGTGAAGTCACAGAATGGAGGAGTGTGAAGTCAGAATGGTGGTGTTCGAAATCACAGAATGGAGGTGTGTGAAGTCAGAATGGAGGTGTGTGAACTCATAGAATAGAGGTGTGTGAAGTCACAATGTAGGTGTGTGAAGTCATAGAATGGTGGTGTGTGAAGTCACAGAATGGATGTGTGGAAGTCATAGAATGGAGGTGTGTGAAGTCACAGAATTGATGTGTTTGAAGTCATATATTGGAGGTGTGTGAAGTCATAGAATGGAGTTGTGTGAACTCATAGAATGGAGGTGTGTGAAGTCACAGAATGCAGGTGTGTGAAGTCAGAATGGAGGTGTGTGAAGTCATAGAATTAAGGTGTGTGAAGTCAGAATGGAGGTATGTGAACTCATAGAATGGAGGTGTGTGAAATCACAATCGAGGTGTGGGAAGTCATAAAATGGAGGTGTGTGAAGTCACAGAATGGAGGTGTGTAAAGTCATAGAATGGAGGTGTGTGAAGTCAAAGAATGGAGGTGCGTTAAGTCAAAATGGAGGTGTGTGAAGTCACAGAATTGAGGTGTGTGATGTCACAGAATGGAGGCGTGTGAAATCACAGAATGGAGGTGGGCGAAGTCATAGAATGGATGTTTCTGAAGTAACAATGAAGGTGTGTGAAGTCATAGAATGGAGGTGTGTTTAGTCACAGAATGGAGGTGTGTGAAGTCATACAATGGAGATGTGTAAAGTCAGAATGGAGGTGTGTGAAGTCACTTAATGGAGGTGTGTGAACTCAGAATGGAGGTGTGGGAAGTCATAGAATAGAGCTGAGTGAAGTCATAGAATGGAGGTGTGTGAAGTCAGCATGGAGGTGTGTGAAGTCAAGAAATGAGGTGTGTGAAGTCAAAATGGACGTGTGTGAAGTCAGAATGGACGTGTGTTGAGTCACAGAATGGAGGTATGTGAACTCAGAATGGAGGTGTGTGAAGTCACAGAATGGAGGTGTGTGAAATGATAGCATGGAGGTATGTGAAATCATAGAATGGAAGTGTGTGAAGTCATAGAATGGAGGTGTGTGAAGTCATAGAATGTAGATATGTGAAGTCATAGAATGGAGGTGTGTGAAGTCACCGAAGGGAGGAGTGTGAAGTCACATAATGGAGGTGAGTGAAGTCAAAATGGAGGTGTGTGACGTCATAAAATGGAGATGTGTGAAATCATAGAATGGAGGTTTGTGAAATCACCAAATTGGAGGTGTGTGAAGTCAGAGAATGGAGGTTTGTGAAGTCATAGAATGGAGGTATGTAAAGTCAAATTGGAGGTGTGTGAGGTCATAGAATATAGGTGGGTGAATCATAGAATGGACGTGTGTGAAGTCAGAGAACTGAGGTGTGTGAAGTCACAGAATTGACGGGTATGAAGTCATAGAATGGAGGTGTGTGAAGTCACAGAATTCAGGTGTTTGTAGTCATATATTGGAGGTGTGTGAAGTCATAGAATGGAGGTGTTTCAAGTTATAGAAAGGAGGTGTGTGAAGTCACAGAATGGAGGTGTGTGAAGTCATAGAATGAAGGTGTGTGAAGTCAGAATGCAGGTGTGTGAAGTCATAGAATGGAGGTGTGTGAAGTCATAGAATGGAGGTGTGTGAAGTCATAGAATGGAAGTGTGTGAAGTCATAGATTGGAGGTGTGTGATGTCATAGAATGTAGGTGTGTGAAGTCATAGAATGGAGGTGTGTGAAGTCACGGAAGGGATGTGTGTGAAGTCAAAGAATTGAGGTGTGTGAAGTTACAATGGAGGTGTGGGAAGTCATAGAATGGAGGTGTGTGAAGTCAAAGAATGGAGGTCTGTGAAGTCATATAATGGAGGTGTGTGAAATCACAGAATGGAGGTGTGTGAATCAGAATGGAGGTGTGCGAAGTCACAGAATGGAGGTGTGTGAAGTCACTTTATGGAGCTCTGTGAAGTCAGAATGGAGGTGTGTGAAGTCACAGAATGGAGGTGTGTGAACTCAGAATGGAGGTGTGTGAAGTCACAGAATCTAGGTGTGTGAAGTCATAGAATGGAGGTGTGTGAAGTCATAGAATGGAAGTGTGTGAAGTCATAATGGAGGCATGTGAAGTCACAGAATTCAGGTGTGTGAAGTCAGAGAATGGAGGTGTGTGAAGTCATAGAATGGAGGTGTGGGAAGTCATAGAATGGAGGTGTGTGAAGTCACAGAATGGAGGTTTGTAAAATCATAGAATGGACGTGTTTGAAGTCATAGAATGGAGGTGTGTGAAGTCATAGAATGGAGGTGTGTGAAGTCACAGAATGGAGGGGTGTGAAGTCACAGATTGGAGGTGTGTGAACCCAGAATGGAGGTGTGTGAAGTCACAGAATGGAGGTGTGTGAAGTCATAGAATGGAGGTGTATGAAGTCACAGAATGGATGTGTGTTAAGTACCGGAATGGAGGTGTGTGAACTCAGAATGGAGGTTTGTGAAGTCATATAATGGAGGTGTGTGTAGTCATAGAATGGATGATTCTGAAGTAATAATGAAGGTGTGTGAAGTCATAGAAAGGAGGTGTGTGAAGACACAATGTAGGTGTGTTAACTCATAGAATGGAAGTGTGTGAAGTCACAATATAGGTGTGTTAAGTTATAGAATGGAGGTGTGTGAAGTCATAGAATGGGGGTGTGTGAAGTCACAGAATGGAGGTGTATGAAATCATAGAATGGTGGTGTGTGAAATCACAGAATGGAGATGTGTGAAGTCATAGATGGACGTGTGTGATGTCATAGAATGGAGGTGTGTGAAGTCATAGAATGGAGGTGTGTGAAGTCACAGAATTGACGGGTATGAAGTCAAAGAATGGAGGTGTGTGAAGTCACAGAATTCAGGTGTTTGTAGTCAAAATATAGGTGTGTTAAGTTATAGAATGGAGGTGTGTGAAGTCATAGAATGGAGGTGTGTGAAGTCATCGAATGGAGGTATGTGAAGTCATGGAATGGAGGTGTGTGAAGTCACAGAATGGAGGAGTGTGAAGTCAAAATGGTGGTGTTCGAAATCACAGAATGGAGGTTTGTGAAGTCAGAATGTAGGTGTGTGAAGTCATAGAATGGAGTGGTGTGAAGTCAGAATGGAGGTGTGTGAACTCATAGAATAGAGGTGTGTGAAGTCACAATGTAGGTGTGTGAAGTCATAGAATGGTGGTGTGTGAAGTCACAGAATGGATGTGTGGAAGTCATAGAATGGAGGTGTGTGAAGTCACAGAATTGATGTGTTTGAAGTCATATATTGGAGGTGTGTGAAGTCATAGAATTGAGTTGTGTGAACTCATAGAATGGAGGTGTGTGAAGTCACAGAATGCAGGTGTGTGAAGTCAGAATGGAGGTGTGTGAAGTCATAGAATTAAGGTGTGTGAAGTCAGAATGGAGGTATGTGAACTCATAGAATGGAGGTGTGTGAAGTCATAGAATTAAGGTGTGTGAAGTCAGAATGGAGGTATGTGAACTCATAGAATGGAGGTGTGTGAAATCACAATCGAGGTGTGGGAAGTCATAAAATGGAGGTGTGTGAAGTCACAGAATGGAGGTGTGTAAAGTCATAGAATGGAGGTGTGTGAAGTCAAAGAATGGAGGTGCGTTAAGTCAAAATGGAGGTGTGTGAAGTCACAGAATTGAGGTGTGTGATGTCACAGAATGGAGGTGTGTGAAATCACAGAATGGAGGTGGGCGAAGTCATAGAATGGATGTTTCTGAAGTAACAATGAAGGTGTGTGAAGTCATAGAATGGAGGTGTGTTTAGTCACAGAATGGAGGTGTGTGAAGTCATACAATGGAGATGTGTAAAGTCAGAATGGAGGTGTGTGAAGTCACTTAATGGAGGTGTGTGAACTCAGAATGGAGGTGTGGGAAGTCATAGAATAGAGCTGTGTGAAGTCATAGAATGGAGGTGTGTGAAGTCAGCATGGAGGTGTGTGAAGTCAAGAAATGAGGTGTGTGAAGTCAAAATGGACGTGTGTGAAGTCAGAATGGACGTGTGTTGAGTCACAGAATGGAGGTATGTGAACTCAGAATGGAGGTGTGTGAAGTCACAGAATGGAGGTGTGTGAAATGATAGCATGGAGGTATGTGAAATCATAGAATGGAAGTGTGTGAAGTCATAGAATGGAGGTGTGTGAAGTCATAGAATGTAGATATGTGAAGTCATAGAATGGAGGTGTGTGAAGTCACCGAAGGGAGGAGTGTGAAGTCACATAATGGAGGTGAGTGAAGTCAAAATGGAGGTGTGTGACGTCATAAAATGGAGATGTGTGAAATCATAGAATGGAGGTTTGTGAAATCACCAAATTGGAGGTGTGTGAAGTCAGAGAATGGAGGTTTGTGAAGTCATAGAATGGAGGTATGTAAAGTCAAATTGGAGGTGTGTGAGGTCATAGAATATAGGTGGGTGAATCATAGAATGGACGTGTGTGAAGTCAGAGAACTGAGGTGTGTGAAGTCACAGAATTGACGGGTATGAAGTCATAGAATGGAGGTGTGTGAAGTCACAGAATTCAGGTGTTTGTAGTCATATATTGGAGGTGTGTGAAGTCATAGAATGGAGGTGTTTCAAGTTATAGAAAGGAGGTGTGTGAAGTCACAGAATGGAGGTGTGTGAAGTAATAGAATGAAGGTGTGTGAAGTCAGAATGCAGGTGTGTGAAGTCATAGAATGGAGGTGTGTGAAGTCATAGAATGGAGGTGTGTGAAGTCATAGAATGGAAGTGTGTGAAGTCATAGAATGGAGGTGTGTGATGTCATAGAATGTAGGTGTGTGAAGTCATAGAATGGAGGTGTGTGAAGTCACGGAAGGGATGTGTGTGAAGTCACAGAATTGAGGTGTGTGAAGTTACAATGGAGGTGTGGGAAGTCATAGAATGGAGGTGTGTGAAGTCAAAGAATGGAGGTCTGTGAAGTCATATAATGGAGGTGTGTGAAATCACAGAATGGAGGTGTGTGAATCAGAATGGAGGTGTGCGAAGTCACAGAATGGAGGTGTGTGAAGTCACTTTATGGAGCTCTGTGAAGTCAGAATGGAGGTGTGTGAAGTCACAGAATGGAGGTGTGTGAACTCAGAATGGAGGTGTGTGAAGTCACAGAATCTAGGTGTGTGAAGTCATAGAATGGAGGTGTGTGAAGTCATAGAATGGAAGTGTGTGAAGTCATAATGGAGGCATGTGAAGTCACAGAATTCAGGTGTGTGAAGTCAGAGAATGGAGGTGTGTGAAGTCATAGAATGGAGGTGTGGGAAGTCATAGAATGGAGGTGTGTGAAGTCACAGAATGGAGGTTTGTAAAATCATAGAATGGACGTGTTTGAAGTCATAGAATGGAGGTGTGTGAAGTCATAGAATGGAGGTGTGTGAAGTCACAGAATGGAGGGGTGTGAAGTCACAGATTGGAGGTGTGTGAACCCAGAATGGAGGTGTGTGAAGTCACAGAATGGAGGTGTGTGAAGTCATAGAATGGAGGTGTATGAAGTCACAGAATGGATGTGTGTTAAGTACCGGAATGGAGGTGTGTGAACTCAGAATGGAGGTTTGTGAAGTCATATAATGGAGGTGTGTGTAGTCATAGAATGGATGATTCTGAAGTAATAATGAAGGTGTGTGAAGTCATAGAAAGGAGGTGTGTGAAGACACAATGTAGGTGTGTTAACTCATAGAATGGAAGTGTGTGAAGTCACAATATAGGTGTGTTAAGTTATAGAATGGAGGTGTGTGAAGTCACAGAATTCAGGTGTTTGTAGTCAAAATATAGGTGTGTTAAGTTATAGAATGGAGGTGTGTGAAGTCATAGAATGGAGGTGTGTGAAGTCATCGAATGGAGGTATGTGAAGTCATGGAATGGAGGTGTGTGAAGTCACAGAATGGAGGAGTGTGAAGTCAGAATGGTGGTGTTCGAAATCACAGAATGGAGGTTTGTGAAGTCAGAATGTAGGTGTGTGAAGTCATAGAATGGAGTGGTGTGAAGTCAGAATGGAGGTGTGTGAACTCATAGAATAGAGGTGTGTGAAGTCACAATGTAGGTGTGTGAAGTCATAGAATGGTGGTGTGTGAAGTCACAGAATGGATGTGTGGAAGTCATAGAATGGAGGTGTGTGAAGTCACAGAATTGATGTGTTTGAAGTCATATATTGGAGGTGTGTGAAGTCATAGAATTGAGTTGTGTGAACTCATAGAATGGAGGTGTGTGAAGTCACAGAATGCAGGTGTGTGAAGTCAGAATGGAGGTGTGTGAAGTCATAGAATTAAGGTGTGTGAAGTCAGAATGGAGGTATGTGAACTCATAGAATGGAGGTGTGTGAAATCACAATCGAGGTGTGGGAAGTCATAAAATGGAGGTGTGTGAAGTCACAGAATGGAGGTGTGTGAAGTCAGAATGGGGCTGGGTGAAGTCAGAATGGAGGTGTGTGAAGTCACAGAATGGAGGTGTGTAAAGTCATAGAATGGAGGTGTGTGAAGTCAAAGAATGGAGGTGCGTTAAGTCAAAATGGAGGTGTGTGAAGTCACAGAATTGAGGTGTGTGATGTCACAGAATGGAGGTGTGTGAAATCACAGAATGGAGGTGGGCGAAGTCATAGAATGGATGTTTCTGAAGTAACAATGAAGGTGTGTGAAGTCATAGAATGGAGGTGTGTTTAGTCACAGAATGGAGGTGTGTGAAGTCATACAATGGAGATGTGTAAAGTCAGAATGGAGGTGTGTGAAGTCACTTAATGGAGGTGTGTGAACTCAGAATGGAGGTGTGGGAAGTCATAGAATAGAGCTGTGTGAAGTCATAGAATGGAGGTGTGTGAAGTCAGCATGGAGGTGTGTGAAGTCAAGAAATGAGGTGTGTGAAGTCAAAATGGACGTGTGTGAAGTCAGAATGGACGTGTGTTGAGTCACAGGATGGAGGTATGTGAACTCAGAATGGAGGTGTGTGAAGTCACAGAATGGAGGTGTGTGAAATGATAGCATGGAGGTATGTGAAATCATAGAATGGAAGTGTGTGAAGTCATAGAATGGAGGTGTGTGAAGTCATAGAATGTAGATATGTGAAGTCATAGAATGGAGGTGTGTGAAGTCACCGAAGGGAGGAGTGTGAAGTCACATAATGGAGGTGAGTGAAGTCAAAATGGAGGTGTGTGACGTCATAAAATGGAGGTGTGTGAAATCATAGAATGGAGGTTTGTGAAATCACAGAATGGAGGTGTGTGAAGTCAGAGAATGGAGGTTTGTGAAGTCATAGAATGGAGGTATGTAAAGTCAAATTGGAGGTGTGTGAGGTCATAGAATGTAGGTGGGTGAATCATAGAATGGACGTGTGTGAAGTCAGAGAACTGAGGTGTGTGAAGTCACAGAATTGACGGGTATGAAGTCATAGAATGGAGGTGTGTGAAGTCACAGAATTCAGGTGTTTGTAGTCATATATTGGAAGTGTGTGAAGTCATAGAATGGAGGTGTTTGAAGTTATAGAAAGGAGGTGTGTGAAGTCACAGAATGGAGGTGTGTGAAGTCATAGAATGGAGGTGTGTGAAGTCAGAATGCAGGTGTGTGAAGTCATAGAATGGAGGTGTGTAAAGTCATAGAATGGAGGTGTGTGAAGTCATAGAATGGAAGGGTGTGAAGTCATAGAATGGAGGTGTGTGATGTCATAGAATGTAGGTGTGTGAAGTCATAGAATGGAGGTGTGTGAAGTCACGGAAGGGATGTGTGTGAAGTCACAGAATGGAGGTGTGTGAAGTTACAATGGAGGTGTGGGAAGTCATAGAATGGAGGTGTGTGAAGTCAAAGAATGGAGGTCTGTGAAGTCATATAATGGAGGTGTGTGAAATAACAGAATGGAGGTGTGTGAAGTCAGAATGGAGGTGTGCGAAGTCACAGAATGGAGGTGTGTGAAGTCACTTTATGGAGCTCTGTGAAGTCAGAATGGAGGTGTGTGAAGTCACAGAATGGAGGTGTGTGAACTCAGAATGGAGGTGTGTGAAGTCACAGAATCTAGGTGTGTGAAGTCATAGAATGGAGGTGTGTGAAGTCATAGAATGGAGGTGTGTGAAGTCATAATGGAGGCGTGTGAAGTCACAGAATTCAGGTGTGTGAAGTCAGAGAATGGAGGTGTGTGAAGTCATAGAATGGAGGTGTGGGAAGTCAGAACGGAGGTGTGTGAACTCAGATTGGATGTGTGGGAAGTCACAATGGAGGAGTGTGAAGTTATAGAATGTTATTGTGTGAAGTCACAGAATGGAGGGGTGTGAAGTCAAAGAGTGGAGGTGTGTGAAGTCATAGTATGGAGGTGTGTGAACTCATAGAATGGAGGTGTGTGAAGTCATAAAATGGAGGTGTGTGAAGTCACAGAATGAAGGTGCGTTAAGTCACAGAATGGAGGTTTGTGAACTCAGAATGGAGGTGTGTGAAGTCACAGAATGGAGGTGTGGGACGTCATAGAGTGGAGTTGTGTGAAGTCACAGAATGGAGGTGTGTGAATTAATAGAATGGAGGTGTGAGAAACCATAGAATGGAGGTGTGTGAAGTCACAGAATGGAGGTGTGTGAAGTCACAGAATGGAGGTGTGTGAAGTCACAGAATGGAGGTGTGTGAACTCACAATGGAGGTGTGTGAAGTCAAAGAATGGAGGTGTGTGAAGTCATAGAATGGAATTGTGTGAAGTCATAGAATGGAGGTGTGTGAAGTCATAGAATGGATGTTTCTGAAGTAGAATGAAGGTGTGTGAACTCATAAAATGGAGTTGTGTGAAGTCATGGAATGGAGGTGTGTGAAGTCCAAGAATAGAGGTTGAGAAGTCAAACAATGGTGGTGTGTGAAGTCACAGAATGCAGGTGTGTTAAGTCAAAGAATGGAAGTGTGTGAAGTCAAAATGGAGGTGTGTGAACTCACAGAATGGAGGTGTGTGAAGGCACAGAATGAAGGTGTTTGAAGTCAAAATTGTGGTGTGTGAAGTCACAAATGGAGGTGTCTGAAGTCAGAATGCACCTGTGTGAACTCATAGAATGGAGTGTGTGAAGTCACAATGGGGGTGTGTGAAGTCATAGAATGGGGGGGTGTGAAGTCAAATTGGAGGTGTGTGAACTCAGAAATGGGGTATGTGAAGTCATAGAATGCAGGTGTGTGAATTCATAGAATTGAAGAGTGTGAAATCATAGAATGGAGGTGTGTGAAGTCAAAGAATTGAGGTTTGTGAAGTCAGAATGGAGGTTGTGAAGTCAGGATGGAGGTGAGTGAAGTCACAGAATGGAGGTGTGGGAACTCAGAATGGAGGTGTGTGGTCACAGAACGGAGGTTTGTGAAGTCATAGAATGGAGGTGCCTGAAGTCATAGAATGGATGTTTCTGAAGTGAGAACGAAGGTGTATGAAGTCAAAGAATGGAGGTGTGTGAAGTCAAAATGGAGGTGTGTGAATCATAGAATGGATGTGTGTGAACTCATAGAATGGAGGTGTGTGAAGTCATGGAATGGAGGTGTGTGAAGTCATAGAATGGAGGTGTGTGAGGTCATAGAATGGAGGTGTGTGAAGTCACAGAATGGAGGTGTGTGAAGTCACAGAATGGAGGTGTGTGAAGTCACAGAATGGAGGTGTGTGAAGTCATAGAATGGAGGTGTGTGAAGTCATAGAATTTAGGTGTGTGAAGTCATAGAATGGAGGTGTGTGAAGTCTGAGAATGTAGGTGTGTGAAATCACAAAATGGAGGTGTGTGAACTCAGAATCGAGGTGTGTGAAGTCACAGAATGGAGGTGTGTGAAGTCATAGAATGGAGGTGTGTGAAGTCACACAATGGGGGTGTGTGAAGTTATAGAATGGAGGTGTGTGAAGTCATAGAATGGAGGTGTGTGAAGTCACAGAATGGAGGTGTGTGAAGTCAGAATAGATGTGTGCGAAGTCATAGAATGGAGCTGTGTGAAGTCAGAATGGAGCTGTGTGAAGTGATAGAATGGAGGTGAGTGAAGTCAGAATGGCGGTGTGTGAACTCATAGAATGATTGTGTGTGAAGTCACAATGGAGGTGTGTGAAGTCATAGAATGGAGGTTTTTGAAGTGAGAAAATGGAGGTGTGTGAAGTCATAGAATGGAAGTGTGTGAAGTCAGATTGGAGGTGTGTGAAATCATAGAATGGAGGTGTGTCAACTCAGAAAGGAGGTGTGTGAAGTTATAGAATGGAGGTGTGTGAAGTCATAGAATGGAGGTGTGTGAAATCATAGAATGGAGGTGTGTGAAGTCACAGAATTGAGGTGTGTGAAGTCAGAATGGAGGTGTGTGAAGTCAGCATGGAGGTGCGTGAAGTCATAGAATGGAGTTGTGTGAATTCACAATGCCTTTGTGTGAACTCATAGAATGGAGGTCTGTGAAGTCACAATGTAGGTGTGTGAATTCACAGAATGGAGGTGTGTGAAGTCATAGAATGGAGGTGTGTGAAGTCACAGAATGGAGGTGTGTGAAATCATAGAATGGAGGTGTGTGAAGTCAGATTGGAGGTGTGTGAGATCACAGAATGGGGGTGTGTCAACTCAGAAATGAGGTGTGTGAAGTCATAGAATCTAGGTGTGTGAAGTCATAGAATGGAAGTGTGTGAAATCATAGAATGGAGGTGTGTGAAATCACAGAACTGAGGTGTGTGAAGTCAAAATGGAGATGTGTGAAGTCACATGCAGGTGTGTGAACTCATAGAATGGAGGTGTGTGAAGTCACAGAATGGAGGTGTGTGAAATCATAGAATGGAGTTGTGTGAAGGCACAGAATGGAGGTGTGTGAAGTCATAGAATGGAGGTGTGTGAAGTCATAGAATGGAGGTGTGTGAAGTCACAGAATCAAGGTGTGTGAAGTTATAGAATGGAGGTGTGTGAAGTCACAGAATGGAGGTGTGTAAAATCATAGGATGGACGTGTTTGAAGTCATAGAATGGAGGTGTGTGAAGTCATAGAATGGAGGTGTGTGAAGTCACAGAATGGAGGGGTGTGAAGTCACAGATTGGAGGTGTGTGAACCCAGAATGGAGGTGTGTGAAGTCACAGAATGGAGGTGTGTGAAGTCATAGAATGGAGGTGTATGAAGTCACAGAATGGATGTGTGTTAAGTACCGGAATGGAGGTGTGTGAACTCAGAATGGAGGTTTGTGAAGTCATAGAATGGAGGTGTGTGTAGTCATAGAATGGATGATTCTGAAGTAATAATGAAGGTGTGTGAAGTCATAGAAAGGAGGTGTGTGAAGACACAATGTAGGTGTGTTAACTCATAGAATGGAAGTGTGTGAAGTCACAATATAGGTGTGTTAAGTTATAGAATGGAGGTGTGTGAAGTCATAGAATGGGGGTGTGTGAAGTCACAGAATGGAGGTGTATGAAATCATAGAATGGTGGTGTGTGAAATCACAGAATGGAGATGTGTGAAGTCATAGATGGACGTGTGTGATGTCATAGAATGGAGGTGTGTGAAGTCATAGAATGGAGGTGTGTGAAGTCACAGAATTGACGGGTATGAAGTCAAAGAATGGAGGTGTGTGAAGTCACAGAATTCAGGTGTTTGTAGTCACAATATAGGTGTGTTAAGTTATAGAATGGAGGTGTGTGAAGTCATAGAATGGAGGTGTGTGAAGTCACAGAATTGATGTGTTTGAAGTCATATATTGGAGGTGTGTGAAGTCATAGAATGGAGTTGTGTGAACTCATAGAATGGAGGTGTGTGAAGTCACAGAATGCAGGTGTGTGAAGTCAGAATGGAGGTGTGTGAAGTCATAGAATTAAAGTGTGTGAAGTCAGAATGGAGGTATGTGAACTCATAGAATGGAGGTGTGTGAAATCACAATCGAGGTGTGGGAAGTCATAAAATGGAGGTGTGTGAAGTCACAGAATGGAGGTGTGTGAAGTCAGAATGGGGCTGGGTGAAGTCAGAATGGAGGTGTGTGAAGTCGCAGAATGGAGGTGTGTAAAGTCATAGAATGGAGGTGTGTGAAGTCAAAGAATGGAGGTGCGTTAAGTCAAAATGGAGGT
The DNA here is from genome assembly GCA_024803745.1 of Megascapheus bottae. NCBI lineage: Eukaryota > Metazoa > Chordata > Mammalia > Rodentia > Geomyidae > Megascapheus > Megascapheus bottae. Next base: position 2,562,530 of record JANJXV010000052.1, on the reverse strand, counting down.
GTGTGAAGTCACAGAATTGAGGTGTGTGATGTCACAGAATGGAGGTGTGTGAAGTCACAGAATGGAGGTGGGCGAAGTCATAGAATTGATGTTTCTGAAGTAACAATGAAGGTGTGTGAAGTCATAGAATGGAGGTGTGTTTAGTCACAGAATGGAGGTGTGTGAAGTCATACAATGGAGATGTGTAAAGTCAGAATGGAGGTGTGTGAAGTCACTTAATGGAGGTGTGTGAACTCAGAATGGAGGTGTGGGAAGTCATAGAATAGAGCTGTGTGAAGTCATAGAATGGAGGTGTGTGAAGTCAGCATGGAGGTGTGTGAAGTCAAGAAATGAGGTGTGTGAAGTCAAAATGGACGTGTGTGAAGTCAGAATGGACGTGTGTTGAGTCACAGAATGGAGGTATGTGAACTCAGAATGGAGGTGTGTGAAGTCACAGAATGGAGGTGTGTGAAATGATAGCATGGAGGTATGTGAAATCATAGAATGGAAGTGTGTGAAGTCATAGAATGGAGGTGTGTGAAGTCATAGAATGTAGATATGTGAAGTCATAGAATGGAGGTGTGTGAAGTCACCGAAGGGAGGAGTGTGAAGTCTCATAATGGAGGTGAGTGAAGTCAAAATGGAGGTGTGTGACGTCATAAAATGGAGGTGTGTGAAATCATAGAATGGAGGTTTGTGAAATCACAGAATGGAGGTGTGTGAAGTCAGAGAATGGAGGTTTGTGAAGTCATAGAATGGAGGTATGTAAAGTCAAATTGGAGGTGTGTGAGGTCATAGAATGTAGGTGGGTGAATCATAGAATGGACGTGTGTGAAGTCAGAGAACTGAGGTGTGTGAAGTCACAGAATTGACGGGTATGAAGTCATAGAATGGAGGTGTGTGAAGTCACAGAATTCAGGTGTTTGTAGTCATATATTGGAGGTGTGTGAAGTCATAGAATGGAGGTGTTTGAAGTTATAGAAAGGAGGTGTGTGAAGTCACAGAATGGAGGTGTGTGAAGTCATAGAATGGAGGTGTGTGAAGTCAGAATGCAGGTGTGTGAAGTCATAGAATGGAGGTGTGTGAAGTCATAGAATGGAGGTGTGTGAAGTCATAGAATGGAAGTGTGTGAAGTCATAGAATGGAGGTGTGTGATGTCATAGAATGTAGGTGTGTGAAGTCATAGAATGGAGGTGTGTGAAGTCACGGAAGGGATGTGTGTGAAGTCACAGAATGGAGGTGTGTGAAGTTACAATGGAGGTGTGGGAAGTCATAGAATGGAGGTGTGTGAAGTCAAAGAATGGAGGTCTGTGAAGTCATATAATGGAGGTGTGTGAAATCACAGAATGGAGGTGTGTGAATTCGCAGAATGGAGGTGAGTAAAGTCACAGAATGGAGCTGTGTGAAGTCAGAATGGAGGTGTGCGAAGTCACAAAATGGAGGTGTGTGAAGTCACTTTATGGAGCTCTGTGAAGTCAGAATGGAGGTGTGTGAAGTCACAGAATGGAGGTGTGTGAACTCAGAATGGAGGTGTGTGAAGTCACAGAATCTAGGTGTGTGAAGTCATAGAATGGAGGTGTGTGAAGTCAGAGAATGGAGGTGTGTGAAGTCATAATGGAGGCGTGTGAAGTCACAGAATTCAGGTGTGTGAAGTCAGAGAATGGAGGTGTGTGAAGTCATAGAATGGAGGTGTGGGAAGTCAGAACGGAGGTGTGTGAACTCAGATTGGATGTGTGGGAAGTCACAATGGAGGAGTGTGAAGTTATAGAATGTTATTGTGTGAAGTCACAGAATGGAGGGGTGTGAAGTCAAAGAGTGGAGGTGTGTGAAGTCATAGTATGGAGGTGTGTGAACTCATAGAATGGAGGTGTGTGAAGTCATAAAATGGAGGTGTGTGAAGTCACAGAATGAAGGTGCGTTAAGTCACAGAATGGAGGTTTGTGAACTCAGAATGGAGGTGTGTGAAGTCACAGAATGGAGGTGTGGGACGACATAGAGTGGAGTTGTGTGAAGTCACAGAATGGAGGTGTGTGAATTAATAGAATGGAGGTGTGAGAAACCATAGAATGGAGGTGTGTGAAGTCACAGAATGGAGGTGTGTGAAGTCACAGAATGGAGGTGTGTGAAGTCACAGAATGGAGGTGTGTGAACTCACAATGGAGGTGTGTGAAGTAAAAGAATGGAGGTGTGTGAAGTCATAGAATGGAATTGTGTGAAGTCATAGAATGGAGGTGTGTGAAGTCATAGAATGGATGTTTCTGAAGTAGAATGAAGGTGTGTGAACTCATAAAATGGAGTTGTGTGAAGTCATGGAATGGAGGTGTGTGAAGTCCAAGAATATAGGTTGTGAAGTCAAACAATGGTGGTGTGTGAAGTCACAGAATGCAGGTGTGTTAAGTCAAAGAATGGAAGTGTGTGAAGTCAAAATGGAGGTGTGTGAACTCACAGAATGGAGGTGTGTGAAGGCACAGAATGAAGGTGTTTGAAGTCAAAATTGTGGTGTGTGAAGTCACAAATGGAGGTGTCTGAAGTCAGAATGCACCTGTGTGAACTCATAGAATGGAGTGTGTGAAGTCACAATGGGGGTGTGTGAAGTCATAGAATGGGGGGGTGTGAAGTCAAATTGGAGGTGTGTGAACTCAGAAATGGGGTGTGTGAAGTCATAGAATGCAGGTGTGTGAATTCATAGAATTGAAGAGTGTGAAATCATAGAATGGAGGTGTGTGAAGTCAAAGAATTGAGGTTTGTGAAGTCAGAATGGAGGTTGTGAAGTCAGGATGGAGGTGAGTGAAGTCACAGAATGGAGGTGTGGGAACTCAGAATGGAGGTGTGTGGTCACAGAACGGAGGTTTGTGAAGTCATAGAATGGAGGTGCCTGAAGTCATAGAATGGATGTTTCTGAAGTGAGAACGAAGGTGTATGAAGTCAAAGAATAGAGGTGTGTGAAGTCAAAATGGAGGTGTGTGAATCATAGAATGGATGTGTGTGAACTCATAGAATGGAGGTGTGTGAAGTCATGGAATGGAGGTGTGTGAAGTCATAGAATGGAGGTGTGTGAAGTCACAGAATGGAGGTGTGTGAAGTCAGAATAGATGTGTGCGAAGTCATAGAATGGAGCTGTGTGAAGTCAGAATGAAGCTGTGTGAAGTGATAGAATGGAGGTGAGTGAAGTCAGAATGGCGGTGTGTGAACTCATAGAATGATTGTGTGTGAAGTCACAATGGAGGTGTGTGAAGTCATAGAATGGAGGTTTTTGAAGTCAGAGAATGGAGGTGTGTGAAGTCATAGAATGGAAGTGTGTGAAGTCAGATTGGAGGTGTGTGAAATCATAGAATGGAGGTGTGTCAACTCAGAAAGGAGGTGTGTGAAGTTATAGAATGGAGGTGTGTGAAGTCATAGAATGGAGGTGTGTGAAATCATAGAATGGAGGTGTGTGAAGTCACAGAATTGAGGTGTGTGAAGTCAGAATGGAGGTGTGTGAAGTCAGCATGGAGGTGCGTGAAGTCATAGAATGGAGGTGTGTGAATTCACAATGCCTTTGTGTGAACTCATAGAATGGAGGTCTGTGAAGTCACAATGTAGGTGTGTGAATTCACAGAATGGAGGTGTGTGAAGTCATAGAATGGAGGTGTGTGAAGTCACAGAATGGAGGTGTGTGAAATCATAGAATGGAGGTGTGTGAAGTGAGATTGGAGGTGTGTGAGATCACAGAATGGGTGTGTGTCAACTCAGAAATGAGGTGTGTGAAGTCATAGAATCTAGGTGTGTGAAGTCATAGAATGGAAGTGTGTGAAATCATAGAATGGAGGTGTGTGAAGTCACAGAACTGAGGTGTGTGAAGTCAAAATGGAGGTGTGTGAAGTCACATGCAGGTGTGTGAACTCATAGAATGGAGGTGTGAAGTCACAATGTAGGTGTGTTAAATTATAGAATGGAGGTGTGTGAAGTCATAGAATGGAGGTGTGTGAAATCACAGAATGGAGGTGTGTGAAATCATAGAATGGAGGTGTGTGAAGGCACAGAATGGAGGTGTGTGAAGTCATAGAATGGAGGTGTGTGAAGTCATAGAATGGAGGTGTGTGAAGTCACAGAATCAAGGTGTGTGAAGTTATAGAATGGAGGTGTGTGAAGTCACAGAATGGAGGTGTGTAAAATCATAGGATGGACGTGTTTGAAGTCATAGAATGGAGGTGTGTGAAGTCATAGAATGGAGGTGTGTGAAGTCACAGAATGGAGGGGTGTGAAGTCACAGATTGGAGGTGTGTGAACCCAGAATGGAGGTGTGTGAAGTCACAGAATGGAGGTGTGTGAAGTCATAGAATGGAGGTGTATGAAGTCACAGAATGGATGTGTGTTAAGTACCGGAATGGAGGTGTGTGAACTCAGAATGGAGGTTTGTGAAGTCATAGAATGGAGGTGTGTGTAGTCATAGAATGGATGATTCTGAAGTAATAATGAAGGTGTGTGAAGTCATAGAAAGGAGGTGTGTGAAGACACAATGTAGGTGTGTTAACTCATAGAATGGAAGTGTGTGAAGTCACAATATAGGTGTGTTAAGTTATAGAATGGAGGTGTGTGAAGTCATAGAATGGGGGTGTGTGAAGTCACAGAATGGAGGTGTATGAAATCATAGAATGGTGGTGTGTGAAATCACAGAATGGAGATGTGTGAAGTCATAGATGGACGTGTGTGATGTCATAGAATGGAGGTGTGTGAAGTCATAGAATGGAGGTGTGTGAAGTCACAGAATTGACGGGTATGAAGTCAAAGAATGGAGGTGTGTGAAGTCACAGAATTCAGGTGTTTGTAGTCACAATATAGGTGTGTTAAGTTATAGAATGGAGGTGTGTGAAGTCATAGAATGGAGGTGTGTGAAGTCATCGAATGGAGGTATGTGAAGTCATGGAATGATTGTGTGTGAAGTCACAATGGAGGTGTGTGAAGTCATAGAATGGAGGTTTTTGAAGTCAGAGAATGGAGGTGTGTGAAGTCATAGAATGGAAGTGTGTGAAGTCAGATTGGAGGTGTGTGAAATCATAGAATGGAGGTGTGTCAACTCAGAAAGGAGGTGTGTGAAGTTATAGAATGGAGGTGTGTGAAGTCATAGAATGGAGGTGTGTGAAATCATAGAATGGAGGTGTGTGAAGTCACAGAATTGAGGTGTGTGAAGTCAGAATGGAGGTGTGTGAAGTCAGCATGGAGGTGCGTGAAGTCATAGAATGGAGGTGTGTGAATTCACAATGCCTTTGTGTGAACTCATAGAATGGAGGTCTGTGAAGTCACAATGTAGGTGTGTGAATTCACAGAATGGAGGTGTGTGAAGTCATAGAATGGAGGTGTGTGAAGTCACAGAATGGAGGTGTGTGAAATCATAGAATGGAGGTGTGTGAAGTGAGATTGGAGGTGTGTGAGATCACAGAATGGGTGTGTGTCAACTCAGAAATGAGGTGTGTGAAGTCATAGAATCTAGGTGTGTGAAGTCATAGAATGGAAGTGTGTGAAATCATAGAATGGAGGTGTGTGAAGTCACAGAACTGAGGTGTGTGAAGTCAAAATGGAGGTGTGTGAAGTCACATGCAGGTGTGTGAACTCATAGAATGGAGGTGTGAAGTCACAATGTAGGTGTGTTAAATTATAGAATGGAGGTGTGTGAAGTCACAGAATGGAGGTGTGTGAAATCATAGAATGGAGGTGTGTGAAGGCACAGAATGGAGGTGTGTGAAGTCATAGAATGGAGGTGTGTGAAGTCATAGAATGGAGGTGTGTGAAGTCACAGAATCAAGGTGTGTGAAGTTATAGAATGGAGGTGTGTGAAGTCATAGAATGGAGGTGTATGAAGTCACAGAATGGATGTGTGTTAAGTACCGGAATGGAGGTGTGTGAACTCAGAATGGAGGTTTGTGAAGTCATAGAATGGAGGTGTGTGTAGTCATAGAATGGATGATTCTGAAGTAATAATGAAGGTGTGTGAAGTCATAGAAAGGAGGTGTGTGAAGACACAATGTAGGTGTGTTAACTCATAGAATGGAAGTGTGTGAAGTCACAATATAGGTGTGTTAAGTTATAGAATGGAGGTGTGTGAAGTCATAGAATGGAGGTGTGTGAAGTCACAGAATTGATGTGTTTGAAGTCATATATTGGAGGTGTGTGAAGTCATAGAATGGAGGTGTGTGAAGTCACAGAATGCAGGTGTGTGAAGTCAGAATGGAGGTGTGTGAAGTCATAGAATTAAGGTGTGTGAAGTCAGAATGGAGGTATGAGAACTCATAGAATGGAGGTGTGTGAAATCACAATCGAGGTGTGTGAAGTCATAAAATGGAGGTGTGTGAAGTCACAGAATGGAGGTGTGTGAAGTCAGAATGGGGCTGGGTGAAGTCAGAATGGAGGTGTGTGAAGTCACAGAATGGAGGTGTGTAAAGTCATAGAATGGAGTTGTGTGAAGTCAAAGAATGGAGGTGCGTTAAGTCAAAATGGAGGTGTGTGAAGTCACAGAATTGAGGTGTGTGATGTCACAGAATGGAGGTGTGTGAAATCACAGAATGGAGGTGGGCGAAGTCATAGAATGGATGTTTCTGAAGTAACAATGAAGGTGTGTGAAGTCATAGAATGGAGGTGTGTTTAGTCACAGAATGGAGGTGTGTGAAGTCATACAATGGAGATGTGTAAAGTCAGAATGGAGGTGTGTGAAGTCACTTAATGGAGGTGTGTGAACTCAGAATGGAGGTGTGGGAAGTCATAGAATACAGCTGTGTGAAGTCATAGAATGGAGGTGTGTGAAGTCAGCATGGAGGTGTGTGAAGTCAAGAAATGAGGTGTGTGAAGTCAAAATGGACGTGTGTGAAGTCAGAATGGACGTGTGTTGAGTCACAGAATGGAGGTATGTGAACTCAGAATGGAGGTGTGTGAAGTCACAGAATGGAGGTGTGTGAAATGATAGCATGGAGGTATGTGAAATCATAGAATGGAAGTGTGTGAAGTCATAGAATGGAGGTGTGTGAAGTCATAGAATGTAGATATGTGAAGTCATAGAATGGAGGTGTGTGAAGTCACCGAAGGGAGGAGTATGAAGTCACATAATGGAGGTGAGTGAAGTCAAAATGGAGGTGTGTGACGTCATAAAATGGAGGTGTGTGAAATCATAGAATGGAGGTTTGTGAAATCACAGAATGGAGGTGTGTGAAGTCAGAGAATGGAGGTTTGTGAAGTCATAGAATGGAGGTATGTAAAGTCAAATTGGAGGTGTGTGAGGTCATAGAATGTAGGTGGGTGAATCATAGAATGGACGTGTGTGAAGTCAGAGAACTGAGGTGTGTGAAGTCACAGAATTGACGGGTATGAAGTCATAGAATGGAGGTGTGTGAAGTCACAGAATTCAGGTGTTTGTAGTCATATACTGGAGGTGTGTGAAGTCATAGAATGGAGGTGTTTGAAGTTATAGAAAGGAGGTGTGTGAAGTCACAGAATGGAGGTGTGTGAAGTCATAGAATGGAGGTGTGTGAAGTCATAGAACGGAGGTGTGTGAAGTCAAAGAATGGAGGTGTTTGAAGTTATAGAAAGAAGGTGTGTGAAGTCACAGAATGGAGGTGTGTGAAGTCATAGAATGGAGGTGTGTGAAGTCATAGAACGGAGGTGTGTGAAGTCACAGAATGGAGGTGTGGGAAGTAACAGAATGGAGGTGTGTGAAGTAAAAGAATGGATGTGTGTGAACTCAGAATGGATTTGTGTAAAGTCACAGAATGGAGGTGTGTGAAGTCATAGAATGGATGTGTGTGAATTCATAGAATGAAGGTGTGTGAAGTCACAGAATGGAGGTGTGTGAAGTCACAGAATTGAGGTGTGTGACGTCACAGAATGGAGGTGTGTGAAGTCATAGAATGGAGGTGTGTGAAGTCAGAATGGAGGTGTGTGAAGTCACCGAATGGAGGTGTGTGAACTCAGAATGGAGGTGTGTGAAGTCACAGAATGAAGGTTTGCGTAGTCACAGAATGGAGTTGCGGGAAGTCATAAAATGGATGTTTCTGAATTAAGAATGAAGGTGGGTGAAGTCATAGAATGGAGGTGTGTGAAGACAAAATTGTGGTGTGTGAACTCATAGAATGGATGTGTGTGAACTCATCGAATGGAGGTGTGTGAAGTCGTGGAATGGAGGTGTGTGAAGTCAAAGAATGGAGGTGTGTGAAGTCAAACAATAGTGGTGTGTGAAGTCAAAGAATGGAGGTGTGTGAAGTCACAGAATGGAAGTGTGTGAAGTCAAAATAGAGGTGTGTGAAGTCAAAGAATGGAGGTGTGTGAAGTCACAGAATGGAGGTGTGTGAAGTCAAAATGCTGGTGTGTGAAGTCACAAATGGAGGTTTGTGAAGTCACAGAATGTAGGTGTGTGAAGTCAAAATGGAGGTGTGTGAAGTCAAAGAATGGAGGTGTGTGAACTCATAGAATCCAGGTGTGTGAAATCATGGAATGGAGGTGTGTGAAGTCATAGAATGGAGGAGTGTGAAGTCAGAATGAAGATTTGTGAAGTCACAGAGTGGAGGTGTGTGAAGGCGTAGAATGTTGGTGTATGAAGTCATAGAAGGGAGGTGTATGAAGTCATAGAATGGAGGTGTGTGAAGTCAGAGTGCAGGTGTGTGAAGTCATAGAATGGAGGTTTGTGCAGTCATAGACTGGAGCTGTGGGAAGTCATAGAATGGAAGTGTGTGAAGTCATAGAATGGAGGTGTGTGATGTCATAGAATGGAGGTGTGTGAAGTCATAGAATGGAGGTGTGTGAAGTTACGTAAGGGAGGTGTGTGAAGGCACAGAATGGACGTGTGTGAAGTCAAAATGGAGGTTTGTGAAGTCATAGAAGGAGGTGTGTGAAGTCATAGAATGGAGGTGTGTGAAATCACAGAATGGAGGGGTATGAATTCGCAGAATCGAGGTGTGTAAAGACACAGAGTGGAGATGTGTGCATTCACAGAGTGGAGGTGTGTGATGTCATAGAATGGAGGTTCGTGAAGTCACAGAATGGAGGTGTGTGAAGTCAGAATGGAGGTATGTGAACTCATAGAATGGAGGTGTGTGAAGTCACAGAATGGAGGTGTGTGAAGTCAAATTGGAGTTGTGTGAAGTCATATAATGGAGGTGTGTCAACTCAGAAAGGAGGTGTGAGAAGTCATAGAATGGAGGTGTGTTAAGTCATAGAATGGAGTTGTGTGAAATCATAGAATGGAGGTGTGTGAATTCACAGAATTTAGGTTTGTGAAATCAGAATGGAGGTGTGTGAGGTCAGAATGGAGGTGAGTGAAGTCATAGAATATAGGTGTGTGAACTCATAGAATGGAGGTGTGTGAAGTCACAATGTAGGTGTGTGAAGTCATAGAATGGAGGTGTGTGAAGTCATAGAATGGAGGTGTGTGAAGTCACAGAATGGAGGTGTGTGAAGTCATAGAATTGAGGTGTGTGAAGTCAGAATGGAGCTGTGTGAAGTCATAGAATGGAGGTGTGTGAAGTCAGAATGGAGGTGTGTGAACTCATAGAATGGAGGTGTATGAAGTCACAGAATGCAGGTGTGTGAAGTCAGAATGGAGGTGTGTAGTCATAGATTGGAGGTGGGTGAAGTCATAAAAAGGAGGTGTGGGAAATCATAGAATGGAGGAGTGTGAAGTCATAGAGTGGAGGTGAGTGAAGTCACAGATTCGAGGTCTGTGAAGTCATAGAATGGAGGTGTGTGATGTAAAAATGGAGTGTGCGAAGTCATAGAATAGAGGTGTGTGAAGTCAGAATTGAGGTGTGTGAAGTCATAGATGGAGTTGTGTGAAGTCATATTATGGAGTCGTGTGAAATCATAGAATGGAGTTTTGTGAAGTCAGAGAATGGAGTTTTGTGAAGTCAGAGAATGGAGCTGTGTGAAGTCAGAATGGAGGTGTGTGAAGTCACAGAACGGAGGTGTGTCAACTCAGAATTTAGGTGTGTGAAGTCAAAGAATGGAGGTGTGCGAAGTCATAGAAGGGAGGTGTGTGAAGTCATAGAATGGAGGTGTGTGAAGTCAGAATGGAGGTGTGGGAAGTCATAGAATTGACGTGTGTGAACACAGAATGGAGGTGTGTGAAGTCAAAGAATGGAGGTGTGTGAAGTCATAGTATGGAGGTGTGTGAAGTCATAGAATGTATGTTTGTGAAGAAAGAATGAAGGTGTGTGAAGTCACAGAATTGAGGTGTGTGACGTCACAGAATGGAGTTGTGTGTAGTCATAGAATGGAGGTGTGTGAAGTCAGAATGGAGGTGTGTGAAGTCTCCGAATGGAGGTGTGTGAACTCAGAATGGAGGTGTGTGAAGTCACAGAATGAAGGTTTGCGAAGTCACAAATGGAGTTGTGGGAAGTCATAAAATGGATGTTTCTGAATTAAGAATGAAGGTGGGTGAAGTCATAGAATGGAGGTTTGTGAAGACAAAATTGTGGTGTGTGAACTCATAGAATGGATGTGTGTGAACTCATCGAATGGAGGTGTGTGAAGTCGTGGAATGGAGGTGTGTGAAGTCATAGAACGGAGGTGTGTGAAGTCAAAGAATGGAGGTGTTTGAAGTTATAGAAAGACGGTGTGTGAAGTCACAGAATGGAGGTGTGTGAAGTCATAGAATGGAGGTTTGTGAAGTCATAGAACGGAGGTGTGTGAAGTCACAGAATGGAGGTGTGGGAAGTAACAGAATGGAGGTGTGTGAAGTCAGAGAATGGATGTGTGTGAACTCAGAATGGATTTGTGTAAAGTCACAGAATGGAGGTGTGTGAAGTCATAGAATGGATGTGTGTGAACTCATAGAATTAAGGTGTGTGAAGTCACAGAATGGAGGTGTGTGAAGTCACAGATTGGAGGTGTGTGAACTTAGAATGGAGGTGTTTGACGTCACAGAATGGAGGTGTGTGCAGTCATAGAATGGAAGTGTGTGAAGTCATAGAATGGATGTGTGAAGGCACAGAATGGAGGTGTGTGAAGTCACCGAATGGAGTTGTGTGAACTCAGAATGGAGGTGTGTGAAGTCACAGAATGGAGGTTTGTGAAGTCATAGAATGGATGTTGCTGAAGTAAGAATGAAGGTGTGTGAAGTCACAGAATGGAGGTGTGTGAACTCATAGAATGGAGGTGTGTGAAGTCACAGAATGCAGGTGTGTGAAGTCAGAATGGAGGTGTGTAGTCATAGATTGGAGGAGGGTGAAGTCATAAAAAGGAGGTGGGGGAAATCATGGAATGGAGGAGTGTGAAGTCATAGAGTGCAGGTGAGTGAAATCACAGATTCGAGGTCTGTGAAGACATAGAATGGAGGTCTGTGATGTAAAAATGAAGTCTGCGAAGTCATAGAATAGAGGTGTGTGAAGTCAGAATTGAGGTGTGTGAAGACTAGATGGAGTTGTGTGAAGTCATAGCATGGAAGTGTGTGAAGTCATAGAATGGAGGTGTGTGAAGTCACAGAATGGCGGTGTGTGAAGTCATAGAATGGAGTTTTGTGAAATCATAGAATGGAGCAGTGTGAAGTCAGAATGGAGGTGTGTGAAGTCACAGAATGGAGGTGTGTCAACTCAGAATTTAGGTTTGTGAAGTCAAAGAATGGAGGTGTGTGAATTCATAGAAGGGAGGTGTGTGAAGTCATAGAATGGAGGTGTGAGAAGTCAAAATTGAGGTGTGTGAAGACACAGAATTTAGGTGTGTGAACACAGAATGGAAGTGTGTGAAGTCAAAGAATGGAGGTGTGTGAAGTCATAGAATGGATGTGTGTGAATTCATAGAATGAAGGTGTGTGAAGTCACAGAATGGAGATGTGTGAAGTCACAGTATTGAGGTGTGAGACGTCACAGAATGGAGGTGTGTGAAGTCATAGAATGGAGGTGTGTGAAGTCAGAATGGAGGTGTGTGAAGTCACCGAATGGAGGTGTGTGAACTCAGAATGGAGGTGTGTGAAGTCACAGAATGAAGGTTTGCGTAGTCACAGAATGGAGTTGCGGGAAGTCATAAAATGGATGTTTCTGAATTAAGAATGAAGGTGGGTGAAGTCATAGAATGGAGGTGTGTGAAGACAAAATTGTGGTGTGTGAACTCATAGAATGGATGTGTGTGAACTCATCGAATGGAGGTGTGTGAAGTCGTGGAATGGAGGTGTGTGAAGTCAAAGAATGGAGGTGTGTGAAGTCAAACAATAGTGGTGTGTGAAGTCAAAGAATGGAGGTGTGTGAAGTCACAGAATGGAAGTGTGTGAAGTCAACATGGTGGTGTGTGAAGTCACAAATGGAGGTGTGTGAAGTCACAGAATGAAGGTGTGTGAAGTCAAAATGGAGGTGTGTGAAGTCAAAGAATGGAGGTGTGTGAACTCATAGAATCCAGGTGTGTGAAATCATGGAATGGAGGTGTGTGAAGTCATAGAATGGAGGAGTGTGAAGTCAGAATGAAGATTTGTGAAGTCACAGAGTGGAGGTGTGTGAAGGCATAGAATGTTGGTGTATGAAGTCATAGAAGGGAGGTGTATGAAGTCATAGAATGGAGGTGTGTGAAGTGAGAGTGCAGGTGTGTGAAGTCATAGAATGGAGGTTTGTGCAGTCATAGACTGGAGCTGTGTGAAGTCATAGAATGGAAGTGTGTGAAGTCGTAGAATGCAGGTGTGTGATGTCATAGAATGGAGGTGTGTGAAGTCATAGAATGGAGGTGTGTGAAGTTACGTAAGGGAGGTGTGTGAAGGCACAGAATGGACGTGTGTGAAGTCAAAATGGAGGTTTGTGAAGTCATAGAAGGAGGTGTGTGAAGTCATAGAATGGAGGTGTGTGAAATCACAGAATGGAGGGGTATGAATTCGCAGAATGGAGGTGTGTAAAGACACAGAGTGGAGATGTGTGCATTCACAGAGTGGAGGTGTGTGAAGTCATAGAATGGAGGTTCGTGAAGTCACAGAATGGAGGTGTGTGAAGTCAGAATGGAGGTATGTGAACTCAAAGAATGGAGGTGTGTGAAGTCACAGAATGGAGGTGTGTGAAGTCAAATTGGAGTTGTGTGAAGTCATATAATGGAGGTGTGTCAACTCAGAAAGGAGGTGTGAGAAGTCATAGAATGGAGGTGTGTTAAGTCATAGAATGGAGGTGTGTGAAATCATAGAATGGAGGTGTGTGAAGTCACAGAATTGAGGTGTGTGAAGTCAGAATGGAGGTGTGTGAAGTCAGCATGGAGGTGCGTGAAGTCATAGAATGGAGGTGTGTGAATTCACAATGCCTTTGTGTGAACTCATAGAATGGAGGTCTGTGAAGTCACAATGTAGGTGTGTGAATTCACAGAATGGAGGTGTGTGAAGTCATAAAATGGAGGTGTGTGAAGTCACAGAATGGAGGTGTGTGAAATCATAGAATGGAGGTGTGTGAAGTGAGATTGGAGGTGTGTGAGATCACAGAATGGGTGTGTGTCAACTCAGAAATGAGGTGTGTGAAGTCATAGAATCTAGGTGTGTGAAGTCATAGAATGGAAGTGTGTGAAATCATAGAATGGAGGTGTGTGAAGTCACAGAACTGAGGTGTGTGAAGTCAAAATGGAGGTGTGTGAAGTCACATGCAGGTGTGTGAACTCATAGAATGGAGGTGTGAAGTCACAATGTAGGTGTGTTAAATTATAGAATGGAGGTGTGTGAAGTCATAGAATGGAGGTGTGTGAAGTCACAGAATGGAGGTGTGTGAAATCATAGAATGGAGGTGTGTGAAGGCACAGAATGGAGGTGTGTGAAGTCATAGAATGGAGGTGTGTGAAGTCATAGAATGGAGGTGTGTGAAGTCACAGAATCAAGGTGTGTGAAGTTATAGAATGGAGGTGTGTGAAGTCACAGAATGGAGGTGTGTAAAATCATAGGATGGACGTGTTTGAAGTCATAGAATGGAGGTGTGTGAAGTCATAGAATGGAGGTGTGTGAAGTCACAGAATGGAGGGGTGTGAAGTCACAGATTGGAGGTGTGTGAACCCAGAATGGAGGTGTGTGAAGTCACAGAATGGAGGTGTGTGAAGTCATAGAATGGAGGTGTATGAAGTCACAGAATGGATGTGTGTTAAGTACCGGAATGGAGGTGTGTGAACTCAGAATGGAGGTTTGTGAAGTCATAGAATGGAGGTGTGTGTAGTCATAGAATGGATGATTCTGAAGTAATAATGAAGGTGTGTGAAGTCATAGAAAGGAGGTGTGTGAAGACACAATGTAGGTGTGTTAACTCATAGAATGGAAGTGTGTGAAGTCACAATATAGGTGTGTTAAGTTATAGAATGGAGGTGTGTGAAGTCATAGAATGGGGGTGTGTGAAGTCACAGAATGGAGGTGTATGAAATCATAGAATGGTGGTGTGTGAAATCACAGAATGGAGATGTGTGAAGTCATAGATGGACGTGTGTGATGTCATAGAATGGAGGTGTGTGAAGTCATAGAATGGAGGTGTGTGAAGTCACAGAATTGACGGGTATGAAGTCAAAGAATGGAGTTGTGTGAAGTCACAGAATTCAGGTGTTTGTAGTCACAATATAGGTGTGTTAAGTTATAGAATGGAGGTGTGTGAAGTCATAGAATGGAGGTGTGTGAAGTCATCGAATGGAGGTATGTGAAGTCATGGAATGATTGTGTGTGAAGTCACAATGGAGGTGTGTGAAGTCATAGAATGGAGGTTTTTGAAGTCAGAGAATGGAGGTGTGTGAAGTCATAGAATGGAAGTGTGTGAAGTCAGATTGGAGGTGTGTGAAATCATAGAATGGAGGTGTGTCAACTCAGAAAGGAGGTGTGTGAAGTTATAGAATGGAGGTGTGTGAAGTCATAGAATGGAGGTGTGTGAAATCATAGAATGGAGGTGTGTGAAGTCACAGAATTGAGGTGTGTGAAGTCAGAATGGAGGTGTGTGAAGTCAGCATGGAGGTGCGTGAAGTCATAGAATGGAGGTGTGTGAATTCACAATGCCTTTGTGTGAACTCATAGAATGGAGGTCTGTGAAGTCACAATGTAGGTGTGTGAATTCACAGAATGGAGGTGTGTGAAGTCATAGAATGGAGGTGTGTGAAGTCACAGAATGGAGGTGTGTGAAATCATAGAATGGAGGTGTGTGAAGTGAGATTGGATGTGTGTGAGATCACAGAATGGGTGTGTGTCAACTCAGAAATGAGGTGTGTGAAGTCATAGAATCTAGGTGTGTGAAGTCATAGAATGGAAGTGTGTGAAATCATAGAATGGAGGTGTGTGAAGTCACAGAACTGAGGTGTGTGAAGTCAAAATGGAGGTGTGTGAAGTCACATGCAGGTGTGTGAACTCATAGAATGGAGGTGTGAAGTCACAATGTAGGTGTGTTAAATTATAGAATGGAGGTGTGTGAAGTCATAGAATGGAGGTGTGTGAAGTCACAGAATGGAGGTGTGTGAAATCATTGAATGGAGGTGTGTGAAGGCACAGAATGGAGGTGTGTGAAGTCATAGAATGGAGGTGTGTGAAGTCATAGAATGGTGGTGTGTGAAGTCACAGAATCAAGGTGTGTGAAGTTATAGAATGGAGGTGTGTGAAGTCATAGAATGGAGGTGTATGAAGTCACAGAATGGATGTGTGTTAAGTACCGGAATGGAGGTGTGTGAACTCAGAATGGAGGTTTGTGAAGTCATAGAATGGAGGTGTGTGTAGTCATAGAATGGATGATTCTGAAGTAATAATGAAGGTGTGTGAAGTCATAGAGAGGAGGTGTGTGAAGACACAATGTAGGTGTGTTAACTCATAGAATGGAAGTGTGTGAAGTCACAATATAGGTGGGTTAAGTTATAGAATGGAGGTGTGTGAAGTCATAGAATGGAGGTGTGTGAAGTCACAGAATTGATGTGTTTGAAGTCATATATTGGAGGTGTGTGAAGTCATAGAATGGAGGTGTGTGAAGTCACAGAATGCAGGTGTGTGAAGTCAGAATGGAGGTGTGTGAAGTCATAGAATTAAGGTGTGTGAAGTCAGAATGGAGGTATGAGAACTCATAGAATGGAGGTGTGTGAAATCACAATCGAGGTGTGTGAAGTCATAAAATGGAGGTGTGTGAAGTCACAGAATGGAGGTGTGTGAAGTCAGAATGGGGCTGGGTGAAGTCAGAATGGAGGTGTGTGAAGTCACAGAATGGAGGTGTGTAAAGTCATAGAATGGAGTTGTGTGAAGTCAAAGAATGGAGGTGCGTTAAGTCAAAATGGAGGTGTGTGAAGTCACAGAATTGAGGTGTGTGATGTCACAGAATGGAGGTGTGTGAAATCACAGAATGGAGGTGGGCGAAGTCATAGAATGGATGTTTCTGAAGTAACAATGAAGGTGTGTGAAGTCATAGAATGGAGGTGTGTTTAGTCACAGAATGGAGGTGTGTGAAGTCATACAATGGAGATGTGTAAAGTCAGAATGGAGGTGTGTGAAGTCACTTAATGGAGGTGTGTGAACTCAGAATGGAGGTGTGGGAAGTCATGGAATAGAGCTGTGTGAAGTCATAGAATGGAGGTGTGTGAAGTCAGCATGGAGGTGTGTGAAGTCAAGAAATGAGGTGTGTGAAGTCAAAATGGACGTGTGTGAAGTCAGAATGGACGTGTGTTGAGTCACAGAATGGAGGTATGTGAACTCAGAATGGAGGTGTGTGAAGTCACAGAATGGAGGTGTGTGAAATGATAGCATGGAGGTATGTGAAATCATAGAATGGAAGTGTGTGAAGTCATAGAATGGAGGTGTGTGAAGTCATAGAATGTAGATATGTGAAGTCATAGAATGGAGGTGTGTGAAGTCACCGAAGGGAGGAGTATGAAGTCACATAATGGAGGTGAGTGAAGTCAAAATGGAGGTGTGTGACGTCATAAAATGGAGGTGTGTGAAATCATAGAATGGAGGTTTGTGAAATCACAGAATGGAGGTGTGTGAAGTCAGAGAATGGAGGTTTGTGAAGTCATAGAATGGAGGTATGTAAAGTCAAATTGGAGGTGTGTGAGGTCATAGAATGTAGGTGGGTGAATCATAGAATGGACGTGTGTGAAGTCAGAGAACTGAGGTGTGTGAAGTCACAGAATTGACGGGTATGAAGTCATAGAATGGAGGTGTGTGAAGTCACAGAATTCAGGTGTTTGTAGTCATATACTGGAGGTGTGTGAAGTCATAGAATGGAGGTGTTTGAAGTTATAGAAAGGAGGTGTGTGAAGTCACAGAATGGAGGTGTGTGAAGTCATAGAATGGAGGTGTGTGAAGTCATAGAACGGAGGTGTGTGAAGTCATAGAATGGAGGTGTTTGAAGTTATAGAAAGAAGGTGTGTGAAGTCACAGAATGGAGGTGTGTGAAGTCATAGAATGGAGGTGTGTGAAGTCATAGAACGGAGGTGTGTGAAGTCACAGAATGGAGGTGTGGGAAGTAACAGAATGGAGGTGTGTGAAGTAAAAGAATGGATGTGTGTGAACTCAGAATGGATTTGTGTAAAGTCACAGAATGGAGGTGTGTGAAGTCATAGAATGGATGTGTGTGAATTCATAGAATGAAGGTGTGTGAAGTCACAGAATGGAGGTGTGTGAAGTCACAGAATTGAGGTGTGTGACGTCACAGAATGGAGGTGTGTGAAGTCATAGAATGGAGGTGTGTGAAGTCAGAATGGAGGTGTGTGAAGTCACCGAATGGTGGTGTGTGAACTCAGAATGGAGGTGTGTGAAGTCACAGAATGAAGGTTTGCGTAGTCACAGAATGGAGTTGCGGGAAGTCATAAAATGGATGTTTCTGAATTAAGAATGAAGGTGGGTGAAGTCATAGAATGGAGGTGTGTGAAGACAAAATTGTGGTGTGTGAACTCATAGAATGGATGTGTGTGAACTCATCGAATGGAGGTGTGTGAAGTCGTGGAATGGAGGTGTGTGAAGTCAAAGAATGGAGGTGTGTGAAGTCAAACAATAGTGGTGTGTGAAGTCAAAGAATGGAGGTGTGTGAAGTCACAGAATGGAAGTGTGTGAAGTCAAAATAGAGGTGTGTGAAGTCAAAGAATGGAGGTGTGTGAAGTCACAGAATGGAGGTGTGTGAAGTCAAAATGGTGGTGTGTGAAGTCACAAATGGAGGTTTGTGAAGTCACAGAACGTAGGTGTGTGAAGTCAAAATGGAGGTGTGTGAAGTCAAAGAATGGAGGTGTGTCAACTCATAGAATCCAGGTCTGTGAAATCATGGAATGGAGGTGTGTGAAGTCATAGAATGGAGGAGTGTGAAGTCAGAATGAAGATTTGTGAAGTCACAGAGTGGAGGTGTGTGAAGGCGTAGAATGTTGGTGTATGAAGTCATAGAAGGGAGGTGTATGAAGTCATAGAATGGAGGTGTGTGAAGTCAGAGTGCAGGTGTGTGAAGTCATAGAATGGAGGTTTGTGCAGTCATAGACTGGAGCTGTGTGAAGTCATAGAATGGAAGTGTGTGAAGTCATAGAATGGAGGTGTGTGATGTCATAGAATGGAGGTGTGTGAAGTCATAGAATGGAGGTGTGTGAAGTTACGTAAGGGAGGTGTGTGAAGGCACAGAATGGACGTGTGTGAAGTCAAAATGGAGGTTTGTGAAGTCATAGAAGGAGGTGTGTGAAGTCATAGAATGGAGGTGTGTGAAATCACAGAATGGAGGGGTATGAATTCGCAGAATCGAGGTGTGTAAAGACACAGAGTGGAGATGTGTGCATTCACAGAGTGGAGGTGTGTGATGTCATAGAATGGAGGTTCGTGAAGTCACAGAATGGAGGTGTGTGAAGTCAGAATGGAGGTATGTGAACTCATAGAATGGAGGTGTGTGAAGTCACAGAATGGAGGTGTGTGAAGTCAAATTGGAGTTGTGTGAAGTCATATAATGGAGGTGTGTCAACTCAGAAAGGAGGTGTGAGAAGTCATAGAATGGAGGTGTGTTAAGTCATAGAATGGAGTTGTGTGAAATCATAGAATGGAGGTGTGTGAATTCACAGAATTTAGGTTTGTGAAATCAGAATGGAGGTGTGTGAGGTCAGAATGGAGGTGAGTGAAGTCATAGAATATAGGTGTGTGAACTCATAGAATGGAGGTGTGTGAAGTCACAATGTAGGTGTGTGAAGTCATAGAATGGAGGTGTGTGAAGTCATAGAATGGAGGTGTGTGAAGTCACAGAATGGAGGTGTGTGAAGTCATAGAATTGAGGTGTGTGAAGTCAGAATGGAGCTGTGTGAAGTCATAGAATGGAGGTGTGTGAAGTCAGAATGGAGGTGTGTGAACTCATAGAATGGAGGTGTATGAAGTCACAGAATGCAGGTGTGTGAAGTCAGAATGGAGGTGTGTAGTCATAGAGTGGAGGTGAGTGAAGTCACAGATTCGAGGTCTGTGAAGTCATAGAATGGAGGTGTGTGATGTAAAAATGGAGTGTGCGAAGTCATAGAATAGAGGTGTGTGAAGTCAGAATTGAGGTGTGTGAAGTCATAGATGGAGTTGTGTGAAGTCATATTATGGAGTCGTGTGAAATCATAGAATGGAGTTTTGTGAAGTCAGAGAATGGAGTTTTGTGAAGTCAGAGAATGGAGCTGTGTGAAGTCAGAATGGAGGTGTGTGAAGTCACAGAACGGAGGTGTGTCAACTCAGAATTTAGGTGTGTGAAGTCAAAGAATGGAGGTGTGCGAAGTCATAGAAGGGAGGTGTGTGAAGTCATAGAATGGAGGTGTGTGAAGTCAGAATGGAGGTGTGGGAAGTCATAGAATTGACGTGTGTGAACACAGAATGGAGGTGTGTGAAGTCAAAGAATGGAGGTGTGTGAAGTCATAGTATGGAGGTGTGTGAAGTCATAGAATGTATGTTTGTGAAGAAAGAATGAAGGTGTGTGAAGTCACAGAATTGAGGTGTGTGACGTCACAGAATGGAGTTGTGTGTAGTCATAGAATGGAGGTGTGTGAAGTCAGAATGGAGGTGTGTGAAGTCTCCGAATGGAGGTGTGTGAACTCAGAATGGAGGTGTGTGAAGTCACAGAATGAAGGTTTGCGAAGTCACAAATGGAGTTGTGGGAAGTCATAAAATGGATGTTTCTGAATTAAGAATGAAGGTGGGTGAAGTCATAGAATGGAGGTTTGTGAAGACAAAATTGTGGTGTGTGAACTCATAGAATGGATGTGTGTGAACTCATCGAATGGAGGTGTGTGAAGTCGTGGAATGGAGGTGTGTGAAGTCATAGAACGGAGGTGTGTGAAGTCAAAGAATGGAGGTGTTTGAAGTTATAGAAAGAAGGTGTGTGAAGTCACAGAATGGAGGTGTGTGAAGTCATAGAATGGAGGTGTGTGAAGTCATAGAACGGAGGTGTGTGAAGTCACAGAATGGAGGTGTGGGAAGTAACAGAATGGAGGTGTGTGAAGTCAGAGAATGGATGTGTGTGAACTCAGAATGGATTTGTGTAAAGTCACAGAATGGAGGTGTGTGAAGTCATAGAATGGATGTGTGTGAACTCATAGAATGAAGGTGTGTGAAGTCACAGAATGGAGGTGTGTGAAGTCACAGATTGGAGGTGTGTGAACTTAGAATGGAGGTGTTTGACGTCACAGAATGGAGGTGTGTGCAGTCATAGAATGGAAGTGTGTGAAGTCATAGAATGGATGTGTGAAGGCACAGAATGGAGGTGTGTGAAGTCACCGAATGGAGTTGTGTGAACTCAGAATGGAGGTGTGTGAAGTCACAGAATGGAGGTTTGTGAAGTCATAGAATGGATGTTGCTGAAGTAAGAATGAAGGTGTGTGAAGTCACAGAATGGAGGTGTGTGAACTCATAGAATGGAGGTGTGTGAAGTCACAGAATGCAGGTGTGTGAAGTCAGAATGGAGGTGTGTAGTCATAGATTGGAGGAGGGTGAAGTCATAAAAAGGAGGTGGGGGAAATCATGGAATGGAGGAGTGTGAAGTCATAGAGTGCAGGTGAGTGAAATCACAGATTCGAGGTCTGTGAAGACATAGAATGGAGGTCTGTGATGTAAAAATGAAGTCTGCGAAGTCATAGAATAGAGGTGTGTGAAGTCAGAATTGAGGTGTGTGAAGACTAGATGGAGTTGTGTGAAGTCATAGCATGGAAGTGTGTGAAGTCATAGAATGGAGGTGTGTGAAGTCACAGAATGGCGGTGTGTGAAGTCATAGAATGGAGTTTTGTGAAATCATAGAATGGAGCAGTGTGAAGTCAGAATGGAGGTGTGTGAAGTCACAGAATGGAGGTGTGTCAACTCAGAATTTAGTTTTGTGAAGTCAAAGAATGGAGGTGTGTGAATTCATAGAAGGGAGGTGTGTGAAGTCATAGAATGGAGGTGTGGGAAGTAACAGAATGGAGGTGTGTGAAGACACAGAATTTAGGTGTGTGAACACAGAATGGAAGTGTGTGAAGTCAAAGAATGGAGGTGTGTGAAGTCATAGAATGGATGTGTGTGAATTCATAGAATGAAGGTGTGTGAAGTCACAGAATGGAGGTGTGTGAAGTCACAGTATTGAGGTGTGAGACGTCACAGAATGGAGGTGTGTGAAGTCATAGAATGGAGGTGTGTGAAGTCAGAATGGAGGTGTGTGAAGTCACCGAATGGAGGTGTGTGAACTCAGAATGGAGGTGTGTGAAGTCACAGAATGAAGGTTTGCGTAGTCACAGAATGGAGTTGCGGGAAGTCATAAAATGGATGTTTCTGAATTAAGAATGAAGGTGGGTGAAGTCATAGAATGGAGGTGTGTGAGGACAAAATTGTGGTGTGTGAACTCATAGAATGGATGTGTGTGAACTCATCGAATGGAGGTGTGTGAAGTCGTGGAATGGAGGTGTGTGAAGTCAAAGAATGGAGGTGTGTGAAGTCAAACAATAGTGGTGTGTGAAGTCAAAGAATGGAGGTGTGTGAAGTCACAGAATGGAAGTGTGTGAAGTCAAAATAGAGGTGTGTGAAGTCAAAGAATGGAGGTGTGTGAAGTCACAGAATGGAGGTGTGTGAAGTCAACATGGTGGTGTGTGAAGTCACAAATGGAGGTGTGTGAAGTCACAGAATGAAGGTGTGTGAAGTCAAAATGGAGGTGTGTGAAGTCAAAGAATGGAGGTGTGTGAACTCATAGAATCCAGGTGTGTGAAATCATGGAATGGAGGTGTGTGAAGTCATAGAATGGAGGAGTGTGAAGTCAGAATGAAGATTTGTGAAGTCACAGAGTGGAGGTGTGTGAAGGCATAGAATGTTGGTGTATGAAGTCATAGAAGGGAGGTGTATGAAGTCATAGAATGGAGGTGTGTGAAGTGAGAGTGCAGGTGTGTGAAGTCATAGAATGGAGGTTTGTGCAGTCATAGACTGGAGCTGTGTGAAGTCATAGAATGGAAGTGTGTGAAGTCGTAGAATGCAGGTGTGTGATGTCATAGAATGGAGGTGTGTGAAGTCATAGAATGGAGGTGTGTGAAGTTACATAAGGGAGGTGTGTGAAGGCACAGAATGGACGTGTGTGAAGTCAAAATGGAGGTTTGTGAAGTCATAGAAGGAGGTGTGTGATGTCATAGAATGGAGGTGTGTGAAATCACAGAATGGAGGGGTATGAATTCGCAGAATGGAGGTGTGTAAAGACACAGAGTGGAGATGTGTGCATTCACAGAGTGGAGGTGTGTGAAGTCATAGAATGGAGGTTCGTGAAGTCACAGAATGGAGGTGTGTGAAGTCAGAATGGAGGTATGTGAACTCAAAGAATGGAGGTGTGAGAAGTCATAGAATGGAGGTGTGTTAAGTCAAATTGGAGTTGTGTGAAATCATAGAATGGAGGTGTGTGAATTCACAGAATTTAGGTTTGTGAAATCAGAATGGAGGTGTGTGAGGTCAGAATGGAGGTGAGTGAACTCATAGAATGGAGGTGTGTGAACTCATAGAATGGAGGTGTGTGAAGTCACAATGTAGGTGTGTGAAGTCATAGAATGGAGGTGTGTGAAGTTATAGAATGGAGGTGTGTGAAGTCACAGAATGGAGGTGTGTGAAGTCATAGAATGGAGGTGTGTGAAGTCAGAATGGAGCTGTGTGAAGTCATAGAATGGAGGTGTGTGAAGTCAGAATGGAGGGGTGTAGTCATAGATTGGAGGTGGGTGAAGTCATAAAAAGGAGGTGTGGGAAATCATAGAATGGAGGAGTGTGAAGTCATAGAGTGGAGGTGAGTGAAGTCACAGATTCGAGGTCTGTGAAGTCATAGAATGGAGGTGTGTGATGTAAAAATGGAGTCTGTGAAGTCAAAATAGAGGTGTGTGAAGTAAAAGAATTGAGGTGTGTGAAGTCACAGAATGGAGGTGTGTGAAGTCAAAATGGTGGTGTGTGAAGTCACAAATGGAGGTGTGTGAAGTCACAGAATGTAGGTGTGTGAAGTCAAAATGGAGGTGTGTGAATTCAAAGAATGGAGGTGTGTGAACTCATAGAATGGAGGTGTGTGAAATCATGGAATGGAGGTTTGTGAAGTCAAACATTGTAAGTGTGGGAAGCAAAAAAAGGACATGTGTGAAGTCATAGAATGGAGGTGTGTGAAGTCATAGAATGGAGGAGTGTGAAATGAGAATAGAGATTTGTGAAGTCACAGAATGGAGGTGTGTGAAGGCATAGAATGTTGGTGTATGAAGTCATAGAAGGGAGGTGTATGAAGTCATAGAATGGAGGTGTGTGAAGTTAGAGTGCAGGTGTGTGAAGTCATAGAATGGAGGTTTGTGAAGTCATAGACTGGAGGTGTGTGAAGTCATAGAATGGAAGTGTGTGCAGTCATAGAATGGAGGTGTGTGATGTCATAGAATGGAGGTGTGTGAAGTCATAGAATGGAGGTGTGTGAATCACGTAAGGGAGGTGTGTGAAGGCACAGAATGGATGTGTGTGAAGTCAAAATGGAGGTTAGTGAAGTCATAGAATGGAGGTGTGTGAAGTCATAGAATGGAGGTGTATGAAATCACAGAATGGAGGGGTATGAATTCGCAGAGTGGAGGTGTGTAAAGACACAGAGTGGAGATGTGTGCATTCACAGAGTGGAGGTGTGTGAAGTCATAGAAAGGAGGTTTGTGAAGTCACACAATGGAGGTGTGTGAAGTCAGAATGGAGGTGTGTGAACTCATAGAATGGAGGTGTGTGAAGTCACAGAATGGAGGTGTGTGAAGTCAAATTGGAGTTGTGTGAAGTCATATAATGGAGGTGTGTCAACTCAGAAAGGAGGTGTGTGAAGTCATAGATGGAGGTGTGTGAAGTCATAGTATGGAGATGTGTGAAATCATAGAATGGAGTTTTGTGAAGTCACAGAATGGAGCTGTGTGAGTCAGAATTGAGGTGTGTGAAGTCATAGAATGCAGATGTGTGAAGTCATAGAATGGAGGATTGCGAGGTCAACGAAGGGAGGTTTGTGAAGTCATAGAATGGAGGTATGTGAAGTCAAATTGGAAGGGTGTGAAGTCGGAGAATGTAGGTGTGTGAACTCATAGAATGGAGGTGGGTGAAGTCATAGAATGGATGGTTATGAAGTCATAGATTGAAGGTGTGTGAAGTCAGAGAATTGAGGTGTTTGAAGTCATATATTGGAGGTGTGTGAAGTCAAAAAATTGAGGTGTGTGAACTCAGAAAGGAGGTCTTGGAAGTCAATGAATGGAAGTGTGAGGTAATAGAATGGAAGTGTGTGAAGCCATAGAATAGAGGTGTGTGAAGTCAGATTGGAGGTGTGTGAAGTGACTGAATGGAGTTGTGTGAACTCAGAATGGAGGTGCGTGAAGCCACAGAATTGAGGTTTGCGAAGTCATAGAATGGAGGTGTGTGAAGTCTTAGAATGGATGTTTCTGAATTAAGAATTAAGGTGTGTGAAGTCATAGAATGGAGGAGTGTGAAGACAAAATTGTGGTGTGGGAACTCATAGAATGGATGTGTGTGAACTCATAGAATGGAGATGTGTGAAGTCGTGGAATGGAGGTGTGCGAAGTCAAAGAATGGAGGTGTGTGATGTCAAACAATGGTGGTGTGTGAAGTCACAGAATGGAGGTGTGTGATATCACAGAATGGAAGTGTGTGAAGTCAAAATGGAGGTGTGTGAAGTCACAGAATGGAGGTGTGTGAAGTCACAGAATGGAGGTGTGTGAAGTCAAAATGGTGGTGTGTGAAGTCACAAATGGAGGTGTGTGAAGTCACAGAATGTAGGTGTGTGAAGTCAAAATGGAGGTGTGTGAAGTCAAAGAATGGAGGTGTGTTAACTCATAGAATGGAGGTGTGTGAAGTCATGGAATGGAGGTTTGTGAAGTCAATCATAGGAAGTGTGTGAAGTTACAGAAAGGAGATGTGTGAAGTCATAGAATGGAGGAGTGCAAAGTCCGAATGGAGATTTGTGAAGTCATAGAATGGAGGTGTGTGAAGTCATAGAATGCTGGTGTATGAAGTCATAGAATGGTGGTGTATGAAGTCATAGAATGGAGGTGTGTGAAGTCCGAATGCAGGTGTGTGAAGTCATAGAATGGAGGTGTGTGAATTCATAGAATGGAGGTGTGTGAAGTCATAGAATGGAAGTGTGTGAAGTCATAGAATGGAGGTCTGTGATGTCATAGAATGTAGGTGTGTGAAGTCAGAATGGAGGTGTGTAGTCATAGATTGGAGGTGGGTGAAGTCATAAAAAGGAGGTGTGGGAAATCATAGAATGGAGGAGTGTGAAGTCATAGAGTGGAGGTGAGTGAAGTCACAGATTCGAGGTCTGTGAAGTCATAGAATGGAGGTGTGTGATGTAAAAATGGAGTGTGCGAAGTCATAGAATAGAGGTGTGTGAAGTCAGAATTGAGGTGTGTGAAGTCATAGATGGAGTTGTGTGAAGTCATATTATGGAGGTGTGTGAAATCATAGAATGGAGTTTTGTGAAGTCAGAGAATGGAGTTTTGTGAAGTCAGAGAATGGAGCTGTGTGAAGTCAGAATGGAGGTGTGTGAAGTCACAGAACGGAGGTGTGTCAACTCAGAATTTAGGTGTGTGAAGTCAAAGAATGGAGGTGTGCGAAGTCATAGAAGGGAGGTGTGTGAAGTCATAGAATGGAGGTGTGTGAAGTCAGAATGGAGGTGTGTGAAGTCATAGAATTGACGTGGGTGAACACAGATTGGAGGTGTGAGAAGTCAAAGAATGGAGGTGTGTGAAGTCATAGTATGGAGGTGTGTGAAGTCATAGAATGTATGTTTGTGAAGAAAGAATGAAGGTGTGTGAAGTCACAGAATTGAGGTGTGTGACGTCACAGAATGGAGTTGTGTGAAGTCATAGAATGGAGGTGTGTGAAGTCAGAATGGAGGTGTGTGAAGTCTCCGAATGGAGGTGTGTGAACTCAGAATGGAGGTGTGTGAAGTCACAGAATGAAGGTTTGCGAAGTCACA
This sequence comes from Megascapheus bottae, assembly GCA_024803745.1. Lineage (NCBI taxonomy): Eukaryota > Metazoa > Chordata > Mammalia > Rodentia > Geomyidae > Megascapheus > Megascapheus bottae. The sequence goes on along the minus strand of JANJXV010000052.1, from coordinate 2,536,230 downwards.
AATGGAGTTGTGGGAAGTCATAAAATGGATGTTTCTGAATTAAGAATGAAGGTGGGTGAAGTCATAGAATGGAGGTTTGTGAAGACAAAATTGTGGTGTGTGAACTCATAGAATGGATGTGTGTGAACTCATCGAATGGAGGTGTGTGAAGTCGTGGAATGGAGGTGTGTGAAGTCAAAGAATGTAGGTGTGTGAAGTCAAACAATAGTGGTGTGTGAAGTCACAGAATGGAGGTGTGTGAAGTCACAGAATGGAATTGTGTGAAGTCAAAATGGAGATGTGTGAAGTCACAGAATTGAGGTGTGTGAAGTCACAGAATGGAGGTGTGTGAAGTCACAGAATGGAGGTGGGCGAAGTCATAGAATGGATGTTTCTGAAGTAACAATGAAGGTGTGTGAAGTCATAGAATGGAGGTGTGTGAAGTCACAGAATGGAGGTGTGTGAAGTCATACAATGGAGATGTGTAAAGTCAGAATGGAGGTGTGTGAAGTCAGAGAATGGAGGTGTGTGAACTCAGAATGGAGGTGTGTGAAGTCATAGAATTGAGCTGTGTGAAGTCATAGAATAGAGGTGTGTGAAGTCAGCATGGAGGTGTGTGAAGTCAAGAAATGAGGTGTGGGAAGTCAAAATGGAGGTGTGTGAAGTCAGAATGGAGGTGTGTTGAGTTACAGAATGGAGGTATGTGAACTCAGAATGGAGGTGTGTGAAGTCACAGAATGGAGGTGTGTGAAATGATAGCATGGAGGTATGTGAAATCATAGAATGGAAGTGTGTGAAGTCATAGAATGGAGGTGTGTGAAGTCATAGAATGTAGATGTGTGAAGTCATAGAACGGAGGTGTGTGAAGTCACCGGAGGAGTGTGAAGTCACATAATGGAGGTGAGTGAAGTCAAAATGGAGGTGTGTGACGTCATAAAATGGAGGTGTGTGAAATCAGAGAATGTAGGTTTGTGAAATCACAGAATGGAGGTGTGTGAAGTCAGAGAATGGAGGTTTGTGAAGTCATAGAATGGAGGTATGTAAAGTCAAATTGGAGGTGTGTGAAGTCATAGAATGGAGGTGGGTGAAGTCATAGAATGGACGTGTGTGAAGTCAGAGAACTGAGTTGTGTGAAGTCACAGAATTGACCGGTATGAAGTCATAGAATGGAGGTGTGTGAAGTCACAGAATTCAGGTGTTTGTAGTCATATATTGGAGGTGAGTGAAGTCATAGAATGGAGGTGTGTGAAGTCATAGAATGGAGGTGTGTGAAGTCACAGAATGGAGGTGTGTGAAGTCATAGAAGGGAGGTGTGTGAAGTCATAGAACGGAGGTGTGTGAAGTCACAGAATGGAGGTGTGGAAAGTAACAGAATGGAGGTGTGTGAAGTCAAAGAATGGAGGTGTGTGAACTCAGAATGGAGGTGTGTAAAGTCACAGAATGGAGGTGTGTGAAGTCATAGAATGGATGTGTGTGAATTCATAGAATGGAGGTGTGTGAAGTCATAGAATGTATGATTGTGAAGAAAGAATGAAGGTGTGTGAAGTCACAGAATTGAGGTGTGTGACGTCACAGAATGGAGTTGTGTGAAGTCATAGAATGGAGGTGTGCGAAGTCAGAATGGAGGTGTGTGAAGTCATAGTATGGAGGTGTGAGAAGTCATAGAATGTATGTTTGTGAAGTAAGAATGAAGGTGTGTGAAGTCACAGAATTGAGGTGTGTGAAGTAAAAGAATTGAGGTGTGTGAAGTCACAGAATGGAGGTGTGTGAAGTCAAAATGGTGGTGTGTGAAGTCACAAATGGAGGTGTGTGAAGTCACAGAATGTAGGTGTGTGAAGTCAAAATGGAGGTGTGTGAAGTCAAAGAATGGAGGTGTGTGAACTCATAGAATGGAGGTGTGTGAAATCATGGAATGGAGGTTTGTGAAGTCAAACATTGTAAGTGTGGGAAGCTACAAAAAGGACATGTGTGAAGTCATAGAATGGAGGTGTGTGAAGTCATAGAATGGAGGAGTGTGAAATCAGAATAGAGATTTGTGAAGTCACAGAATGGAGGTGTGTGAAGGCATAGAATGTTGGTGTATGAAGTCATAGAAGGGAGGTGTATGAAGTCATAGAATGGAGGTGTGTGAAGTTAGAGTGCAGGTGTGTGAAGTCATAGAATGGAGGTTTGTGAAGTCATAGACTGGAGGTGTGTGAAGTCATAGAATGGAAGTGTGTGCAGTCATAGAATGGAGGTGTGTGATGTCATAGAATGGAGGTGTGTGAAGTCATAGAATGGAGGTGTGTGAATCACGTAAGGGAGGTGTGTGAAGGCACAGAATGGATGTGTGTGAAGTCAAAATGGAGGTTAGTGAAGTCATAGAATGGAGGTGTGTGAAGTCATAGAATGGAGGTGTATGAAATCACAGAATGGAGGGGTATGAATTCGCAGAGTGGAGGTGTGTAAAGACACAGAGTGGAGATGTGTGCATTCACAGAGTGGAGGTGTGTGAAGTCATAGAAAGGAGGTTTGTGAAGTCACACAATGGAGGTGTGTGAAGTCAGAATGGAGGTGTGTGAACTCATAGAATGGAGGTGTGTGAAGTCACAGAATGGAGGTGTGTGAAGTCAAATTGGAGTTGTGTGAAGTCATATAATGGAGGTGTGTCAACTCAGAAAGGAGGTGTGTGAAGTCATAGATGGAGGTGTGTGAAGTCATAGTATGGAGATGTGTGAAATCATAGAATGGAGTTTTGTGAAGTCACAGAATGGAGCTGTGTGAGTCAGAATTGAGGTGTGTGAAGTCATAGAATGCAGATGTGTGAAGTCATAGAATGGAGGATTGCGAGGTCAACGAAGGGAGGTTTGTGAAGTCATAGAATGGAGGTATGTGAAGTCAAATTGGAAGGGTGTGAAGTCGGAGAATGTAGGTGTGTGAACTCATAGAATGGAGGTGGGTGAAGTCATAGAATGGATGGTTATGAAGTCATAGATTGAAGGTGTGTGAAGTCAGAGAATTGAGGTGTTTGAAGTCATATATTGGAGGTGTGTGAAGTCAAAAAATTGAGGTGTGTGAACTCAGAAAGGAGGTGTTGGAAGTCAATGAATGGAAGTGTGTGAGGTAATAGAATGGAAGTGTGTGAAGCCATAGAATAGAGGTGTGTGAAGTCAGATTGGAGGTGTGTGAAGTGACTGAATGGAGTTGTGTGAACTCAGAATGGAGGTGCGTGAAGCCACAGAATTGAGGTTTGCGAAGTCATAGAATGGAGGTGTGTGAAGTCTTAGAATGGATGTTTCTGAATTAAGAATTAAGGTGTGTGAAGTCATAGAATGGAGGAGTGTGAAGACAAAATTGTGGTGTGGGAACTCATAGAATGGATGTGTGTGAACTCATAGAATGGAGATGTGTGAAGTCGTGGAATGGAGGTGTGCGAAGTCAAAGAATGGAGGTGTGTGATGTCAAACAATGGTGGTGTGTGAAGTCACAGAATGGAGGTGTGTGATATCACAGAATGGAAGTGTGTGAAGTCAAAATGGAGGTGTGTGAAGTCACAGAATGGAGGTGTGTGAAGTCACAGAATGGAGGTGTGTGAAGTCAAAATGGTGGTGTGTGAAGTCACAAATGGAGGTGTGTGAAGTCACAGAATGTAGGTGTGTGAAGTCAAAATGGAGGTGTGTGAAGTCAAAGAATGGAGGTGTGTTAACTCATAGAATGGAGGTGTGTGAAGTCATGGAATGGAGGTTTGTGAAGTCAATCATAGGAAGTGTGTGAAGTTACAGAAAGGAGATGTGTGAAGTCATAGAATGGAGGAGTGCAAAGTCCGAATGGAGATTTGTGAAGTCATAGAATGGAGGTGTGTGAAGTCATAGAATGCTGGTGTATGAAGTCATAGAATGGTGGTGTATGAAGTCATAGAATGGAGGTGTGTGAAGTCCGAATGCAGGTGTGTGAAGTCATAGAATGGAGGTGTGTGAATTCATAGAATGGAGGTGTGTGAAGTCATAGAATGGAAGTGTGTGAAGTCATAGAATGGAGGTCTGTGATGTCATAGAATGTAGGTGTGTGAAGTCAGAATGGAGGTGTGTAGTCATAGATTGGAGGTGGGTGAAGTCATAAAAAGGAGGTGTGGGAAATCATAGAATGGAGGAGTGTGAAGTCATAGAGTGGAGGTGAGTGAAGTCACAGATTCGAGGTCTGTGAAGTCATAGAATGGAGGTGTGTGATGTAAAAATGGAGTGTGCGAAGTCATAGAATAGAGGTGTGTGAAGTCAGAATTGAGGTGTGTGAAGTCATAGATGGAGTTGTGTGAAGTCATATTATGGAGGTGTGTGAAATCATAGAATGGAGTTTTGTGAAGTCAGAGAATGGAGTTTTGTGAAGTCAGAGAATGGAGCTGTGTGAAGTCAGAATGGAGGTGTGTGAAGTCACAGAACGGAGGTGTGTCAACTCAGAATTTAGGTGTGTGAAGTCAAAGAATGGAGGTGTGCGAAGTCATAGAAGGGAGGTGTGTGAAGTCATAGAATGGAGGTGTGTGAAGTCAGAATGGAGGTGTGTGAAGTCATAGAATTGACGTGGGTGAACACAGATTGGAGGTGTGTGAAGTCAAAGAATGGAGGTGTGTGAAGTCATAGTATGGAGGTGTGTGAAGTCATAGAATGTATGTTTGTGAAGAAAGAATGAAGGTGTGTGAAGTCACAGAATTGAGGTGTGTGACGTCACAGAATGGAGTTGTGTGAAGTCATAGAATGGAGGTGTGTGAAGTCAGAATGGAGGTGTGTGAAGTCTCCGAATGGAGGTGTGTGAACTCAGAATGGAGGTGTGTGAAGTCACAGAATGAAGGTTTGCGAAGTCACAAATGGAGTTGTGGGAAGTCATAAAATGGATGTTTCTGAATTAAGAATGAAGGTGGGTGAAGTCATAGAATGGAGGTTTGTGAAGACAAAATTGTGGTGTGTGAACTCATAGAATGGATGTGTGTGAACTCATCGAATGGAGGTGTGTGAAGTCGTGGAATGGAGGTGTGTGAAGTCAAAGAATGTAGGTGTGTGAAGTCAAACAATAGTGGTGTGTGAAGTCACAGAATGGAGGTGTGTGAAGTCACAGAATGGAATTGTGTGAAGTCAAAATGGAGATGTGTGAAGTCACAGAATTGAGGTGTGTGAAGTCACAGAATGGAGGTGTGTGAAGTCACAGAATGGAGGTGGGCGAAGTCATAGAATGGATGTTTCTGAAGTAACAATGAAGGTGTGTGAAGTCATAGAATGGAGGTGTGTGAAGTCACAGAATGGAGGTGTGTGAAGTCATACAATGGAGATGTGTAAAGTCAGAATGGAGGTGTGTGAAGTCAGAGAATGGAGGTGTGTGAACTCAGAATGGAGGTGTGTGAAGTCATAGAATTGAGCTGTGTGAAGTCATAGAATAGAGGTGTGTGAAGTCAGCATGGAGGTGTGTGAAGTCAAGAAATGAGGTGTGGGAAGTCAAAATGGAGGTGTGTGAAGTCAGAATGGAGGTGTGTTGAGTTACAGAATGGAGGTATGTGAACTCAGAATGGAGGTGTGTGAAGTCACAGAATGGAGGTGTGTGAAATGATAGCATGGAGGTATGTGAAATCATAGAATGGAAGTGTGTGAAGTCATAGAATGGAGGTGTGTGAAGTCATAGAATGTAGATGTGTGAAGTCATAGAATGGAGGTGTGTGAAGTCACCGGAGGAGTGTGAAGTCACATAATGGAGGTGAGTGAAGTCAAAATGGAGGTGTGTGACGTCATAAAATGGAGGTGTGTGAAATCAGAGAATGTAGGTTTGTGAAATCACAGAATGGAGGTGTGTGAAGTCAGAGAATGGAGGTTTGTGAAGTCATAGAATGGAGGTATGTAAAGTCAAATTGGAGGTGTGTGAAGTCATAGAATGGAGGTGGGTGAAGTCATAGAATGGACGTGTGTGAAGTCAGAGAACTGAGGTGTGTGAAGTCACAGAATTGACCGGTATGAAGTCATAGAATGGAGGTGTGTGAAGTCACAGAATTCAGGTGTTTGTAGTCATATATTGGAGGTGAGTGAAGTCATAGAATGGAGGTGTGTGAAGTCATAGAATGGAGGTGTGTGAAGTCACAGAATGGAGGTGTGTGAAGTCATAGAAGGGAGGTGTGTGAAGTCATAGAACGGAGGTGTGTGAAGTCACAGAATGGAGGTGTGGAAAGTAACAGAATGGAGGTGTGTGAAGTCAAAGAATGGAGGTGTGTGAACTCAGAATGGAGGTGTGTAAAGTCACAGAATGGAGGTGTGTGAAGTCATAGAATGGATGTGTGTGAATTCATAGAATGGAGGTGTGTGAAGTCATAGAATGTATGTTTGTGAAGAAAGAATGAAGGTGTGTGAAGTCACAGAATTGAGGTGTGTGACGTCACAGAATGGAGTTGTGTGAAGTCATAGAATGGAGGTGTGTGAAGTCAGAATGGAGGTGTGTGAAGTCATAGTATGGAGGTGTGAGAAGTCATAGAATGTATGTTTGTGAAGTAAGAATGAAGGTGTGTGAAGTCACAGAATTGAGGTGTGTGACGTCACAGAATGGATGTGTGTGAAGTCATAGAATGGAGGTGTGTGAAGTCAGAATGGAGGTGTGTGAAGTCACCGAATGGAGGTGTGTGAACTCAGAATGGAGGTGTGTGAAGTCACAGAATGAAGGTTTGCGAAGTCACAGAATGGAGTTGCGGGAAGTCATAAAATGGATGTTTCTGAATTAAGAATGAAGGTGGGTGAAGTCATAGAATGGAGGTGTGTGAAGACAAAATTGTGGTGTGTGAACTCATAGAATGGATGTGTGTGAACTCATCGAATGGAGGTGTGTGAAGTCGTGGAATGGAGGTGTGTGAAGTCAAAGAATGGAGGTTTGTGAAGTCAAACAATAGTGGTGTGTGAAGTCACAGAACGGAAGTGTGTGAAGTCACAGAATGCAAGTCTGTGAAGTCAAAATAGAGGTGTGTGAAGTAAAAGAATTGAGGTGTGTGAAGTCACAGAATGGAGGTGTGTGAAGTCAAAATGGTGGTGTGTGAAGTCACAAATGGAGGTGTGTGAAGTCACAGAATGTAGGTGTGTGAAGTCAAAATGGAGGTGTGTGAAGTCAAAGAATGGAGGTGTGTGAACTCATAGAATGGAGGTGTGTGAAATCATGGAATGGAGGTTTGTGAAGTCAAACATTGTAAGTGTGGGAAGCTACAAAAAGGACATGTGTGAAGTCATAGAATGGAGGTGTGTGAAGTCATAGAATGGAGGAGTGTGAAATCAGAATAGAGATTTGTGAAGTCACAGAATGGAGGTGTGTGAAGTCATAGACTGGAGGTGTGTGAAGTCATAGAATGGAAGTGTGTGCAGTCATAGAATGGAGGTGTGTGATGTCATAGAATGGAGGTGTGTGAAGTCATAGAATGGAGGTGTGTGAATCACGTAAGGGAGGTGTGTGAAGGCACAGAATGGATGTGTGTGAAGTCAAAATGGAGGTTAGTGAAGTCATAGAATGGAGGTGTGTGAAGTCATAGAATGGAGGTGTATGAAATCACAGAATGGAGGGGTATGAATTCGCAGAGTGGAGGTGTGTAAAGACACAGAGTGGAGATGTGTGCATTCACAGAGTGGAGGTGTGTGAAGTCATAGAAAGGAGGTTTGTGAAGTCACACAATGGAGGTGTGTGAAGTCAGAATGGAGGTGTGTGAACTCATAGAATGGAGGTGTGTGAAGTCACAGAATGGAGGTGTGTGAAGTCAAATTGGAGTTGTGTGAAGTCATATAATGGAGGTGTGTCAACTCAGAAAGGAGGTGTGTGAAGTCATAGATGGAGGTGTGTGAAGTCATAGTATGGAGATGTGTGAAATCATAGAATGGAGTTTTGTGAAGTCACAGAATGGAGCTGTGTGAGTCAGAATTGAGGTGTGTGAAGTCATAGAATGCAGATGTGTGAAGTCATAGAATGGAGGATTGCGAGGTCAACGAAGGGAGGTTTGTGAAGTCATAGAATGGAGGTATGTGAAGTCAAATTGGAAGGGTGTGAAGTCGGAGAATGTAGGTGTGTGAACTCATAGAATGGAGGTGGGTGAAGGCATAGAATGGATGGTTATGAAGTCATAGATTGAAGGTGTGTGAAGTCAGAGAATTGAGGTGTTTGAAGTCATATATTGGAGGTGTGTGAAGTCAAAAAATTGAGGTGTGTGAACTCAGAAAGGAGGTGTTGGAAGTCAATGAATGGAAGTGTGTGAGGTAATAGAATGGAAGTGTGTGAAGCCATAGAATAGAGGTGTGTGAAGTCAGATTGGAGGTGTGTGAAGTGACTGAATGGAGTTGTGTGAACTCAGAATGGAGGTGCGTGAAGCCACAGAATTGAGGTTTGCGAAGTCATAGAATGGAGGTGTGTGAAGTCAAAGAATGGAGGTGTGTTAACTCATAGAATGGAGGTGTGCGAAGTCATGGAATGGAGGTTTGTGAAGTCAATCATTGGAAGTGTGTGAAGTTACAGAAAGGAGATGTGTGAAGTCATAGAATGGAAGAGTGCAAAGTCCGAATGGAGATTTGTGAAGTCATAGAATGGAGGTGTGTGAAGTCATAGAATGCTGGTGTATGAAGTCATAGAATGGTGGTGTATGAAGTCATAGAATGGAGGTGTGTGAAGTCCGAATGCAGGTGTGTGAAGTCATAGAATGGAGGTGTGTGAATTCATAGAATGGAGGTGTGTGAAGTCATAGAATGGAAGTGTGTGAAGTCATAGAATGGAGGTCTGTGATGTCATAGAATGTAGGTGTGTGAAGTCATACAATGGAGGTGTGTGAAGTCACGGAAGTGAGGTGTGTGAAGTCACGGAAGTTAGGTGTGTGAAGTCACAGAATGGAGGTGTGTGAAGTCACAATGGAGGTGTGTGAAGTCATAGAATGGAGGTCTGTGAAGTCAAAGAATGGAGGTGTGTGTAGTGATAGAATGGAGGTGTGTGAAATCACAGAATGGAGGTGTGTGAATTCGAAGAATGGAGGTGTGTAAAGTCACAGAGTGGAGATGTGTGAAGTCACAGAGTAGAGGTGTGTGAAGTCATAGAAGGGAGGTTTGTGAAGTCATAGAATGGAGGTGTGTGAAGTCACAATAGAGGTGTGTAAAGTCATATAATTGAGGTGTGTGAAGTCAGAATGCAGCTGTGTGAAGTCATAGAATGGAGGTGTGTGAAGTCAAAATGGAAGTGTGTAACTCATAGAATGGAAGTGTGTGAAGTCACAGAATGGAGGTGTGTGAATTCAGATAGGAGGTGTGTGAAGTCATAGAATGGAGGTGTGTCAACTCATAAAGTAGGTCTGTGAAGTCATAGAATGGAGGTGTGTGAACTCATAGAATGGAGGTGTGTGAAATCATAGAATGGAGGTTTGTGAAGTCACAGAATTTATGTGTGAGAAGTCAGTATGGAGGTGTGTGAGGTCAGAATGGAGATGTGTGAATTCATAGAATGGACGTGTGTGAAGTCACAATGCAGGTGTGTGAACTCATATGATGGAGGTGTGTAAAGTCACCATGTAGGTGTGTGAAGTCATAGAATGGAGGTTTGTGAAGTCATAGAATGGAGGTGTGTGAAGTCACAGAATGGAGGTGTGTGAAGTCAAAATGGAGGTGTCTGAAGTCACAAATGGAGGTGTGTGAAGTCACAGAATATAGGTGTGTGAAGTCAAAATGGAGGTGTGTGAAGTCAAATAATGGAGGTGTGTGAACTGATAGAATGGAGGTGTGTGAAGTCATAGAATGGAGGTGTGTGAAGTCATAGAATGGAGGAGTGTGAAGTCAGAATGGAGATTTGTGAAGTCACAGAATGGAGGTGTGTGAAGTCATAGAATGCTGGTGTATGAAGTCATAGAAGGGAAGTGTATGAAGTCATAGAATGGAGGTGTGTGAAGTCAGAGTGCAGGGGTGTGAAGTCATAGAATGGAGGTTTGTGCAGTCATAGACTGGAGCTGTGTGAAGTCATAGAATGGAAGTGTGTGAAGTCATAGAATGGAGGTCTGTGATGATATAGAATGGAGGTGTGTGAAGTCACAGAATGGACGTGTGTGAAGTCACAATGGAGGTTTGTGCAGTCATAGAATGGAGGTGTGTGAAGTCATGGAATGGAGGTGTGTGAAATCTCAGAATGGAGGGGTATGAATTCGCAGAATGGAGGTGTGTAAAGACACAGAGTGGAGATGTGTGCATTCACAGAGTGGAGTAGGGTGAAGTCATAGAAACGAGGTTTGTGAAGGCACAGAATGGAGGTGTGTGAAGTCAGAATAGAGGTGTGCAAAGTCATAGAATGGAGGTGTGTGAAGTCAGAATGGAGCTGTGTGAAGTCATAGAATGGAGGTGTGTGAAGTCAGAATGGAGGTGTGTGAACTCATAGAATGGAGGAGTGTGAAGTCAAAGAATGGAGGTGTGTGAAGTCATAGAATGGAGGTGTGTGAAATCATAGAATGGAGGTGTGTGAAGTCACAGAATGGAGGTGTGTGAAGTCATAGAATGGAGTTTTGTGAAGTCACAGAATGGAGCTGTGTGAGTCAGAATTGAGGTGTGTGAAGTCATAGAATGCAGATGTGTGAAGTCATAGAATGGAGGATTGTGAAGTCACCGAAGGGAGGTTTGTGAAGTCATAGAATGGAGGTATGTGAAGTCAAATTGGAGGGGTGTGAAGTCAGAGAATGGAGGTGTGTGAAGTCATAGAATGGAGGTGTGTGAAGTCATAGAATGGAGGTGTATGAAGTCATAGAACGAAGGTGTGTGAAGTCAGAGAATTGAGGTGTTTGACGTCATATATTGGAGGTGTGTGAAGGCAAACAATGGAGGTGTGTGAACTCAGAAAGGAGGTGTGTGAAGTCACAGAATGGAAGTGTGTGAAGTAATAGAAAGGAAGTGTGTGAAGTCATATAATGGAGGTGTGTGAAGTCACAGAATGGAGGTGTGTGAACTCATAATGGAGGTGTGTGAAGTCATAATATGGACATATGTGAAATCATAGAATGGAGTTTTGTGAAGTCACAGAATGGAGTTGTGTGAGTCAGAATTGAGGTGTGTGAACTCATAGAATGTAGATGTGTGAAGTCATAGAATGGAGTATTGTGAAGTCAACGAAGGGAGGTTTGTGAAGTCATAGAATGGAGGTATGAGAAATCAAATTAGAGGGGTGTGAAGTCGGAGAATGGAGGTGTGTGAAGTCACAGAATGCAGGTGGGTGAAGTTATAGAATGGAGGTGTGTGAAATCACTGAATGGACGAGTTTAAAGTCATAGAATGGAGGTGTGTGAAGTCATAGAATGGAGGTGTGTGAAGTCACAGAATGGAGGTGTGTGAACTCAGAATGGAGGTGTGTGAAGTCACAGAATGGAGGTTTGTGAAGTCATAGAATGGAAGTGTGTGAAGTCATAGAATGGACGTGTGGGAAGTCATAGAATGGATGAGTGTGAAGTCATAGAATGGAGGTGAGTGAAGTCACAGATTCGAGGTCTGTGAAGTCATAGATTGGAGGTGTGTGATGTCAGAATGCAGGTGTGTGAAGTCATAGAATGGAGGTGTGTGAAGTCAAAGAATGGAGGTGTGTGAAGTCATAGAATGCAGGTGTGTGAAATCACAGAATGGAGGTGTGTGAATTCGCAGAATGGAGGTGTGTAAAGTCACAGAATGGAGATGTGTGAAGTCACAGAGTGGAGGTGTGTGAAGTCATAGAAGGGAGGTTTGTGAAGTCATAGAATGGAGGTGTGTGAAGTCAGAATAGAGGTGTGTAAAGTCATATAATTGAGGTGTGTGAAGTCAGAATGGAGCTGTGTGAAGTCATAAAATGGAGGTGTGTGAAGTCACAGAATGGAGGTGTGTGAATTCAGATTGGAGGTGTGTGACGTCATAGAATGGAGGTGTGTCAACTCATAAAGTAGGTCTTTGAAGTCATAGAATGGAGGTGTGTGAAGTCATAGAACGGAGGTGTTTGAAATCATAGAATGGAGGTGTGTGAAGTCACAGAATTTAGGTGTGTGAAGTCAGTATGGAGGTGTGTGAGGTCAGAATGGAGATGTGTGAAGTCATAGAATGGAGGTGTGTGAAATCTCAGAATGGTGGGGTATGAATTCGCAGGATGGAGGTGTGTAAAGACACAGAGTGGAGATGTGTGCATTCACAGAGTGGAGTTGGGTGAAGTCAGAGAAAGGAGGTTTGTGAAGTCACAGAATGGAGGTGTGTGAAGTCAGAACAGAGGTGTGCAAAGTCATAGAATGGAGGTGTGTGAAGTCAGAATGGAGCTTTGTGAAGTCATAGAATGGAGGTGTGTGAAGTCAGAATGGAGGTGTGTGAACTCGTAGAATGGAGGTGTGTGAAGTCATAGAATGGAGGTGTGTGAAGTCATAGAATGGAGGTGTGTGAAATCATAGAATGGAGGTGTGTGAAGTCATAGAATGGAGGTGTGTGAAGTCATAGAATGGAGGTTTGTGAAGTCATAGAATGGAGGTGTGTGACGTCATAGAATGGAGATGTGTGAAATCATAGAATGGAGTTTTGTGAAGTCACAATATGGAGCTGTGTGAGTCAGAATTGACGTGTGTGAAGTCATAGAATGCAGATGTGTGAAGTCATAGAATGGAGGATTGTGAAGTCACCGAAGCGAGGTTTGTGAAGTCATAGAATGGAGGTATGTGAAGTCAAATTGGAGGGGTGTGAAGTCAGAGAATGGAGGTGTGTGAAGTCATAGAATGGAGGTGGGTGAAGTCATAGAATGGAGGTGTATGAAGTCATAGAATGGAGGTCTGTGAAGTCACAGAATTGACGGGTATGAAGTCATAGAATGAAGGTTTGTGAAGTCAGAGAATTGAGGTGTTTGAGGTCATATTTTGGAGTTGTGTGATGTCAAACAATGGAGGTGTGTGAACTCCGAAAGGAGGTGTGTGAAGTCATAGAATGGAGGTGTGTCAACTCATAAAGTAGGTTTTTGAAGTCATAGAATGGAGGTGTGTGAAGTCAAAGAATGGAGGTGTGTGAAGTCAAAATGGAGGTGTGTGAAGTCATAAATGGAGGTGTGTGAAGTCACAGAATGTAGGTGTGTGAAGTCAAAATGGAAGTGTGAAGTCAAAGAATGGCGGTGTGTGAACTCATGGAATGGAGGTGTGTGAAGTCATGAAATGGAGGTTTGTGAAGTCAAACATTGGAAGTGTGTGAAGTTACAGAAAGGACACGTGTGAAGTCATAGAATGGAGGTGGGTGAAGTCATAGAATGGAGGAGTGTGAAGTCAGAATGGAGATTTGTGAAGTCATAGAATGGAGGTGTGTGAAGTCCTAGAATGTTGGTGTATGAAGTCATAGAATGGAGGTGTATGAAGTCATAGAATGGAGGTGTGTGAAGTCAGAATGCAGGTGTGTGAAGTCATAGAATGGAGGTGTGTGAACTCACAGAATGGAGGTGTGTGAAGTTACAATGGAGGTGTGTGAAGTCATAGAATGGAGGTGTGTGAAGTCAAAGAATGGAGGTGTGTGAAGTCATAGAATGGAGGTGTGTGAAATCACAGAATGGAATTGTGTGAATTCGAAGAATGGAGGTGTGTAAAGTCACAGATTGGAGATGTGTGAAGTCACAGAATGAAGGTGTGTGAAGTCATAGAATGGAGGTTTGTGAAGTCACAGAATGGAGGTGTGTGAAGTCAGAATAGAGGTGTGTAAAGTCATAGAATTGAGGTGTGTGAAGTCAGAATGGACCTGTGTTAAGTTATAGAATGGAGGTGTGCGAAGTCAAAATGGAGGTGTGTGAAGTTATAGAATGGAGGTGTGTGAAGTCACAGAGTGGAGGTGTGTGAAGTCATAGAATGGAGGTGTGTGAATTCAGATTGGAGATGTGTGAAGTCATAGATTGGAGGTGTTTCAACCCAGAAAGGAGGTGTGTGAAGTCATAGAATGGAGGTGAGTGAAGTCATAGAATGGAGGTGTGTGAAATCAAAGAATGGAGGTGTGTGAAGTCACAGAATTTAGGTGTGTGAAGTCATAGAATGGAGGTGTGTGAAGCCACAATGCAGGTGTGTGAATTCATAAAATGGAGTTGTGTGAAGTCACAATGTAGGTGTGTGAAGTCATAGAATGGAGGTGTGTGATGTCATAGACTGGAGGTGTGTGAAGTCACAGAATGGAGGTGTGTGAGGTCATAGAATGGAGGTGTCTGAAGTCACAGAATGGAAATGTGTGAAATCATATAATGGAGGTGTGTGAAGTCACAGAATGGAGGTGTGTGAAGTCAGAATGGAGGTGTGTGAAGTCATAGAATGGAGGTGTGTGAAGTCAGAATGGAGGTGTGAAGTCAGAATGGAGGTGGGTGAAGTCATAGAAATTAGGTGTGTGAAGTCATAGAATGGAAGAGTGTGAAGTCACAGAATGGAGGTGTGTGAAATCATAGAATGGAGGTGTGTGAAGTCACAGAATGGAGGTGTGTGAAGTCAGAATGGAGGTGTGAAGTCATAGAATGGAGGTGGGTGAAGTCATAGAAATTAGTTGTGGGAAGTCATAGAATGAAGAAGTGTGAAGTCATAGAGTGGAGGTGAGTAAAGTCACAGATTCGAGGTCTGTGAAGTCATAGAATGGAGGTGTATGAAGTCAGAATGTAGGTGTACGAAGTCGTAGAAGAGAGGTGTGTGAAGTCAGAATGGAGGTGTGTGAAGTCATAGAATGGAGGTGTGTGAACTCATAGAATGGAGGTGTGTGACGTCACAATGGAAGTTTGTGAAGTCATAGAATGGAGGTGTGTGAAGTCACAGAATGGAGGTGGGTGAAGTCATACAATGTAGATGTGTGACGTCAGAATGGAGGTGTGTGAAACCAAAGAATGGAGGTGTGTGAACTCAGAATGGCGGTGTGTGAAGTAATTGATGGAGGTGTGTGAAGTGATAGTATGGAGATATGTGAAATCATAGAATGGAGTTTTGTGAAGTCACAAAATGGAGTTGTGTGATTCAGAATTGAGGTGTGTGAAGTCACAGAAGGGAGGTTTGTGAAGTCATAGAATGGAGGTATGAGAAATCAAATTAGAGGGGTGTGAAGTCGGAGAATGGAGGTGTGTGAATTCAGATTGGAGGTGTGTGAAGTCATAGAATGGAGGTGTGTCAACTCAGAAAGGAGGTGTGTGAAGTCAAAGAATGGAGGTGAGTGAAGTCATAGAATGGAGGTGTGTGACGTCACAATGGTAGTTTGTGAAGTCATAGAATGGAGGTGTGTGAAGTCACAGAATTGAGGTGTGTGAAGTCAGAATGGAGGTGTGAAGTCATAGAATGGAGGTAGGTGAAGTCATAGAAATTAGGTGTGTGAAGTCATAGAATGGAGTTGTGTGAACGCATAAAATGGAGGTGAGTTACGTCACAATGGAAGTTTGTGAAGTCATAGAATGGAGGTGTGTGAAGTCACAGAATGGAGGTGTGTGAAGTCATACAATGGAGGTGTGTGAAGTCAGAATGGAGGTGTGTGAAGTCACAGAATGGAGGTGTGTGAACTCAGATGGAGGTGTGTGAAGTCATAGATGGAGGTGGGTGAAGTCATAGAATGGAGGTGTGTGAATTCAGATTGGAAGTGTGTGAAGTCATAGAATGGAGTTGTGTCAACTCAGAAAGGAGGTGTGTGAAGTCAAAGAATGGAGGTGAGTGAAGTCATAGAATGGAGGTGTGTGAACTCATAGAATGGAGGTGTGTGACGTCACAATGGTAGTTTGTGAAGTCATAGAATGGAGGTGTGTGAAGTCACAGAATTGAGGTGTGTAAAGTCAGAATGGAGGTGTGAAGTCATAGAATGGAGGTGGGTGAAGTCATAGAAATTAGGTGTGTGAAGTCATAGAATGAAGGTGTGTGAACTCATAGAATGGAGGTGAGTTACGTCACAATGGAGGTTTGTGAAGTCATAGAATGGAGGTGTGTGAAGTCACCGAATGGAGGTGTGTGAAGTCATACAATGGAGGTGGGTGAAGTCAGAATGGAGGTGTGTGAAGTCACAGAATGGAGGTGTGTGAACTCAGATGGAGGTGTGTGAAGTCATAGATGGAGGTGTGTAAAGTCATGGTATGGAGATATGTGAAATCATAGAATGGAGTTTTGTGAAGCCACAGAATGGAGTTGTGTGAGTCAGAATTGAGGTGTGTGAAGTCATAGAATGTAGATGTGTGAAGTCATAGAATGGAGTATTGTGAAGTCACCGAAGGGAGGTTTGTGAAGTCATAGAATGGAGGTATGAGAAATCAAATTAGAGGGGTGTGAAGTCGGAGAATGTTGGTGTGTGAAGTCATAGAATGGAGGTGGGTGAAGTCATAGAATGGAGGTGTATGAAGTCATAGAATGGAGGTGTGTGAAGTCACTGAATGGACGGGTTTAAAGTCATAAAATGGAGGTGTGTGAAGTCAGAGAATTGAGCTGTTTGAAGTCATATATTGGAGGTGTGTGAAGTCAAAATGGATGTGTGAAGTCACAGAATGGAGGTGTGTGAAGCCAGAATGGAGGTGTGTTAAGTCACCGAATGGAGTTTTGTGAATTCAGTATGGAGGTGTGTGAAGTCACAGAATGGAGGTTTGTGAAGTCATAGATGGAGGTGTGTGAGGTCATAGAATGGATGTTTCTGAAGTAAGAATGAAGGTGTGTGAAGTCATAAAATGGAGGTGTGTGAAGTCACTGAATGGAATTGTGTGAAGTCAGAATGGAGGTGTGGATTCATAGAATGGAGGAGTGTGAAGTCATAGAGTGGAGGTGAGTGAAGTCAGAGATTCGAGGTCTGTGAAGTCATAGATTGGACGTGTGTGATGTCAGAATGGAGGTGTGTGAAGTCATAGAATAGACGTTTGTGAAGTCAGAATAGAGGTGTGTGAAGTCATAGAATGGAGGTGTGTGAACTGATAGAATGGAGGTGTGTGACGTCACTATGGAAGTGTGTGAAGTTACAGAATGGAGGTGTGTGAATTCATACAATGGAGGTGTGTGAAGTCAGAATGGAATTTTGTGAAGTCACAGAATTGAGCTGTGTGAATTCAGAATGGAGGTGTGTGAAGTCATAGAATGGAGGTGTGTGAAGTCAGAATGGGGGTGTGTGAACTCATAGAATGGAGGTGTGTGAAGTCACAGAATGGAGGTGTGTGAAGTCATACAATGGAGGTGTGTGAAGTCATAGAATGGGTGTTTGTGAAGTAAGAATGAAGGTGTGTGAAGTCATAGAATGGAGGTGTGTGAAGTCACAGAATGGAGGTGTGGGAAGTCACAGATTGCAGGAGTGTGAAGTCACAGAATGGAGGTGTGTGAATTCAGAATGGAGGTGTGTGAAGTCATAGAATGGAGGTGTGTGGAGTCAGAATGGAGGTGTGTGAACTCCTAGAATGGAGGTGTGTGTAGTCACAATGGAGGTGTGTGAAGTCATAGAATGGAGGTGTGTGAAGTCACAGAATGGAGGTGTGTGAAGTCATAGAATGGAGGTGTGTGAAGTCATAGAATGGGTGTTTGTGAAGTAAGAATGAAGGTGTGTGAAGTCATAGAATGGAGGTGTGTGAAGTCACAGAATGGAGGTGTGGGAAGTCACAGATTGCAGGAGTGTGAAGTCACAGAATGGAGGTGTGTGAACCCAGAATGGAGGTGTGTAAAGTCACAGAATTGAGGTGTTTGAAGACATATATTGGAGGTGTGTGAAATCAAAATGGATGTGTGAAGTCATAAAATGGAGGTGTGTGAAATCATACAATGAGGGTGTGTGAGGTCATAGAATGGAGGTGTGTGAAGTCACAGAATGGAGGTCTGTGAAGTCATAGAATGGAGGTGTGTGAAGTCATAGAATGGAAGTGTGTGAAGTCACAGATTGGAGGTGTGTGAAGTCACAGAATCGAGGTGTGAGAAGTCACAGAATGGAGGTGTGTGAACTCAGAATGTAGGTGTGTGACATCACAGAATGGAGGTGTGTGAAGTCATAGAATGGAGGT
Source organism: Megascapheus bottae (assembly GCA_024803745.1). Classification (NCBI taxonomy): domain Eukaryota; kingdom Metazoa; phylum Chordata; class Mammalia; order Rodentia; family Geomyidae; genus Megascapheus; species Megascapheus bottae. The sequence goes on along the minus strand of JANJXV010000052.1, from coordinate 2,518,323 downwards.
GTGTGAGGTCACAGAATGGAGGTGTGTGAAATCATAGAATGGAGGTGTGTGAAGTCACAGAATGGAGGTGTGTGAAGTCAGAATGGAGGTGTGTGAAGTCATAGAGTGGAGGTGTGTTAAGTCAGAATGGAGGTGTGAAGTCATAGAATGGAGGTGGGTGAAGTCATAGAACTTAGGTGTGGGAAGTCATAGAATGGAGAAGTGTGAAGTCATAGAGTGGAGGTGAGTGAAGTCACAGATTCGAGGTCTGTGAAGTCATAGAATGGAGGTGTGTGAAGTCATAGAATGGAGTATTGTGAAGTCACCGAAGGGAGGTTTGTGAAGTCATAGAATGGAGGTATGAGAAATCAAATTAGAGGGGTGTGAAGTCGTAGAATGGAGGTGTGTTAAGTCATAGAATGGAGGTGGGTGAAGTCATAGAATGGAGGTGTGTGAATTCAGATTGGAGGTGTGTGAAGTCATAGAATGGAGGTGTGTCAACTCAGAAAGGAGGGGTGTGAAGTCATAGAATGGAGTTGAGTGAAGTCATAGAATGGAGGTGTGTGAAATCATAGAATGGAGGTGTGTGAAGTCACAGAATTTAGGTGTGTGAAGTCAGAATGGAGGTGTGTGAGGTCAGAATGGAGGTGTGTGAAGTCATAGAATGGAGGTGGGTGAAGTCACAATGCAGGTGTGTGAACTCATAGAATGGAGGTGTGTGAAGACACAGTGTAGGTGTGTGAAGTCATAGAATGGAGGTGTGTGAAGTCATAGAATGGAGGTGTGAAGTCATATAATGCAGGTGTGTGAAGTCAGAATGGAGGTGTGAAGTCATAGAATGGAGGTGGGTGAAGTCATAGAAATTAGGTGTGGGAAGTCATAGATTGGAGAAGTGTGAAGTCATAGAGTAGAGGTGAGTGAAGTCACAGATTCGAGGTCTGTGAAGTCATAGAATGGAGGGGTGGGAAGTCACAGAATGGAGGTGTGTGAAGTCATACAATGGAGGTGTGCGAAGTCATAGAATGGAGGTGTGTGAAGTCACAGAATGGAGGTGTGTGATCTCAGAATGGAGGTGTGTGCAATCCTAGATGGAGGTGTGTGAAGTCATAGTATGGAGATATGTGATATCATAAAATGGAGTTTTGTGAAGTCACAGAATGGAGTTTTGTGAGTGAGAATTGAGGTGTGTGAAGTCATAGAATGTAGATGTGTGAAGTCATAGAATGGAGTATTGTGAAGTCACCGAAGGGAGGTTTGTGAAGTCATAGAATGGAGGTATAAGAAATCAAATTAGAGGGGTGTGAAGTCGGAGAATGGAGGTGTGTGAAGTCATAGAATGGAGGTGGGTGAAGTCATAGAATGGAGGTGTGTGAATTCAGATTGGAGGTGTGTGAAGTCATAGAATGGAGGTGTGTCAACTCAGAAAGGAGGTGTGTGAAGTCATAGAATGGAGGTGAGTGAAGTCATAGAATGTAGGTGTATGAAGTCATAGAATGGAGGTGTGTGAAGTCACAGAATTTAGGTGTGTGAAGTCAAAATGGAGGTGTGTGAGGTCAGAATGGAGGTGTGTGAAGTCATAGAATGGAGGTGGTTGAAGTCACAATGCAGGTGTGTGAACTCATAGAATGGAGGTGTGTGAAGTCATAGAATGGAGGTGTGTGAACTCATAGAATGGAGGTGAGTTACGTCACAATGGAAGTTTGTGAAGTCATAGAATGGAGGTGTGTGAAGTCACAGAATGGAGGTGTGTGAAGTCATACAATGGAGGTGTGTGAAGTAAGAATGGAGGTGTGAAGTCATAGAATGGAGGTGGGTGAAGTCATAGAAATTAGGTGTGGGAAGTCATAGAATGGAGAAGTGTGAAGTCATAGAGTAGAGGTGAGTGAAGTCACAGATTCGAGGTCTGTGAAGTCATAGAATGGAGGTGTGTGAAGTAATTGATGGAGGTGTGTGAAGTAATAGTATGGAGATATGTGAAATAATAGAATGGAGTTTTGTGAAGTCACAAAATGGAGTTGTGTGAGTCAGAATTGAGGTGTGTGAAGTCATAGAATGTAGATGTTTGAAGTCATAGAATGGAGTATTGTGAAGGCACCGAAGGGAGGTTTGTGAAGTCATAGAATGGAGGTATGAGAAATCAAATTAGAGGGGTGTGAAGTCGGAGAATGGAGGTGTGTGAAGTCATAGAATGGAGGTGGGTGAAGTTATAGAATGGAGCTGTGTGAATTCAGATTGGAGGTGTGTGAAGTCATAGAATGGATGTGTGTCAACTCAGAAAGGAGCTGTGTGAAGTCAAAGAATGGAGGTGAGTGAAGTCATAGAATATAGGTGTGTGAACTCATAGAATGGAGGTGTGTGACGTCACAATGGTAGTTTGTGAAGTCATAGAATGGAGGTGTGTGAAATCACAGAATTGAGGTGTGTGAAGTCATAGAATGGAGTTGGGTGAAGTCATAGAAATTAGGTGTGTTAAGTCATAGAATGGAGGTGTGTGAACTCATAGAATGGAGGTGAGTTACGTCACAATGGAAGTTTGTGAAGTCATAGAGTGGAGGTGTGTGAAGTCACAGAATGGAGGTGTGTGAAGTCATACAATGGACGTGTGTAAAGTCAGAATGGAGGTGTGTGAAGTCATAGAATGGAGTTGTGTCAACTCAGAAAGGAGGTGTGTGAAGTCAAAGAATGGAGGTGAGTGAAGTCCTAGAATGGAGATGTGTGAACTCATAGAATGGAGGTGTGTGACGTCACAATGGTAGTTTGTGAAGTCATAGAATGGAGGTGTGTGAAGTCACAGAATTGAGGTGTGTGAAGTCAGAATGGAAGTGTGAAGTCATAGAATGGAGGTGGGTGAAGTCATAGAAATTAGGTGTGTGAAGTCATAGAATGGAGGTGTGTGAACTCATAGAATGGAGGTGAGTTACGTCACAATGGAAGTTTGTGAAGTCATAGAATGGAGGTGTGTGAAGTCACAGAATGGAGGTGTGTGAAGTCATAAAATGGAGGTGTGTGAAGTCAGAATGGAGGTGTGTGAAGTCACAGAATGGAGGTGTGTGTACTCAGATGGAGGTGTGTGAAGTCATAGATGGAGGTGTGTAAAGTCATAGAATGGAGATATGTGAAATCATAGAATGGAGTTTTGTGAAGTCACAGAATGGAGTTGTGTGAGTCAGAATTGAGGTGTGTGAAGTCATAGAATGTAGATGTGTGAAGTCATAGAATGGAGTATTGTGAAGTACCGAAGGGAGGTTTGTGTAGTCATAGAATGGAGGTATGAGAAATCAAATTTGAGGGGTGTGAAGTCAGAGAATGTTGGTGTGTGAAGTCATAGAATGGAGGTGGGTGAAGTCATAGAATGGAGGTGTATAAAGTCACAGAATGGAGGTGTATGAAGTCATAGAATGGAGGTGTGTGAAGTCACTGAATGGACGGGTTTAAAGTCATAAAATGGAGGTGTGTGAAGTCAGAGAATTGAGCTGTTTGAAGTCATATATTGGAGGTGTGTGAAGTCAAAATGGAATTGTGAAGTCATAGAATGGAGGTGTGTGAAGTCATGGAATGGAGGTGTGTGAAGTCACAAAATGGAGGTGTGTGAACTCAGAATGGAGGTGTGTGAAATCACAGAATGGAGGTTTGTGAAGTCATAGAATGGAAGTTTGTGAAGTCATAGAATGGACGTGTGTGAAGTCAGAATGCAGGTGTGTTAAGTCACCAATGGAGTTTTGTGAACTCAGTATGGAGGTGTGTGAAGTCACAGAATGGAGGTTTGTGAAGTCATAGATGGAGGTGTGTGAGGTCATAGAATGGATGTTTCTGAAGTAAGAATGAAGGTGTGTGAAGTCATAGAATGGAGGTGTGTGAAGTCATTGAATGGAGGTGTGTGAAGTCATAGAATGGAGGTGTGTGAACTCATAGAATGGAGGTGTGTGACGTCACAATGGAAGTTTGTGAAGTCATAGAATGGAGGTGTGTGAAGTCACAGAATAGAGGTGTGTGAAGTCATACAATGGAGGTGTGTGAAGTCAGAATGGAGGTGTGTGAAGTCACAGAATGGAGGTGTGTGAACTCAGAATGGAGGTGTGTGAAGTCATAGATGGAGGTTTGTGAAGTCATAGTATGGAGATATGTGAAATCATAGAATGGAGTTTTGGGAAGTCACAGAATGGAGTTGTGTGAGTCAGAATTGAGGTGTGAGAAGTCATAGAATGTAGATGTGTGAAGTCATAGAATGGAGGTGTGTGAAGTCACAGATTCGAGGTCTGTGAAGTCATAGAATGGAGGTGTATGAAGTCAGAAAGAAGGTGTACGAAGTCGTAGAATAGAGGTGTGTGAAGTCAGAATGGACGTGTGTGAACTCAGAATGGCGGTGTGTGAAGTAATTGATGGAGGTGTGTGAAGTGATAGTATGTAGATATGTGAAATCATAGAATGGAGTTTTGTGAAGTCACAAAATGGAGTTGTGTGAGTCAGAATTGAGGTGTGTGAAGTCATAGAATGTAGATGTGTGAAGTCATAGAATGGAGTATTGTGAAGTCACTGAAGGGAGGTTTGTGAAGTCATAGAATGGAGGTAGGAGAAATCAAATTAGAGGGGTGTGAAGTCGGAGAATGGAGGTGTGTGAAGCCATAGAATGGAGGTGGGTGAAGTCATAGAATGGAGGTGTGTGAATTCAGATTGGAGGTGTGTGAAGTCATAGAATGGAGGTGTGTCAAATCAGAAAGGAGGTGTGTGACGTCAAAGAATGGAGGTGAGTGAAGTCATAGAATGGAGGTGTGTGAACTCATAGAATGAAGGTGTGTGACGTCACAATGGTACTTTTTGAAGTCATAGAATGGAGGTGTGTGAAGTCACATAATTGAGGTGTGTGAAGTCAGAATGGAGGTGTGAAGTCATAGAATGGATGGGGGGAAGTCATAGAAATTAGGTGTGTGAAGTCATAGAATGGAGGTGTGTGAACTCATAGAATGGAGGTGAGTTACGTCACAATGGAAGTTTGTGAAGTCATAGAATGGAGGTGTGTGAAGTCACAGAATGGAGGTGTGTGAAGTCATACAATGGAGGTGTGTGAAGTAAGAATGGAGGTGTGTGAAGTCACAGAATGATGGAGGTGTGTGTACTCAGATGGAGGTGTGTGAAGTTATAGATGGAGGTGTGTAAAGTCATAGTATGGAGATATGTGAAATCATAGAATGGAGTTTTGTGAAGTCACAGAATGTAGTTGTGTGAGTCAGAATTTAAGTGTGTGAAGTCATAGAATGTAGATGTTTGAAGTCATAGAATGGAGTATTGTGAAGTCACCGAAGGGAGGTTTGTGAAGTCATAGTATAGAGGTATGAGAAATCAAATTAGATGGGTGTGAAGTCGGAGAATGGAGGTGTGTGAAGTCATATAATGGAGGTGGGTGAAGTCATAGAATGGAGGTGTATGAAGTCATAGAATGGAAGTGTGAGAAGTCACTGAATGGGCAGGTTTAAAGTCATAAATTGGAGGTGTGTGAAGTCAGAGAATTGAGCTGTTTGAAGTCATATATTGGAGGTGTGTGAAGTCAAAATTGATGTGTGAAGTCATAGAATGTAGGTGTGTGAAGTCATAGAATGGAGGTGTGTGAAGTCACAGAATGGAGGTGTGTGAACTCAGAATGGAGGTGTGTGAAGTCACAGAATTCAGGTTTGTGAAGTCATAGAATGGAAGTGTGTGAAGTCATAGAATGGACGTGTGTGAAGACAGAATGGAGGTGTGAGGTCATAGAATGGAGGAGTGTGAAGTCATAGAGTGGAGGTGAGTGAAGTCACAGATTCCAGGTCTGTGAAGTCATGGATTGGACGTGTGTGATGTCAGAATGGAGGTGTGCGAAGTCATAGAATAGAGGTTTGTGAAGTCAGAATGGAGGTGTGTGAAGTCATAGAATGGAGGTGTGTGAACTCATAGAATGGAGGTGTGTGACGTCACAATGGAAGTGTGTGAAGTCACAGAATGGAGGTGTGTGAATTCATACAATGGAGGTGTGTGAAGTCAGAATGGAATTTTGTGAAGTCACAGAATTGAGCTGTGTGAATTTAGAATTGAAGTGTGTGAAGTCATAGAATGTAGATGTGTGAAGTCATAGAATGGAGTATTGTGAAGTCACCGAAGGGAGGTTTGTGAAGTCATGGAATAGAGGTATGAGAAATCAAATTAGAGGGGTGTGAAGTCAGAGAATGGAGGTGTGTGAAGTCATATAATGGAGGTGGGTGAAGTCATAGAATGGAGGTGTATGAAGTCATAGAATGGAAGTGTGTGAAGTCACTGAATTGACAGGTTTAAAGTCATAAAATGGAGGTGTGTGAAGTCAGAGAATTGAGCTGTTTGAAGTCATATATTGGAGGTGTGTGAAGTCAAAATGGATGTGTGAATTCATAGAATGTAGGTGTGTGAAGTCATAGAATGGAGGTGTGTGAAGTCACAGAATGGAGGTGTGTGAACTCAGAATGGAGGTGTGTGAAGTCACAGAATGGAGGTTTGTGAAGTCATAGAATGGAAGTGTGTGAAGTCATAGAATGGACGTGTGTGAAGACAGAATGGAGGTGTGTTAAGTCACCGAATGGAGTTTTGTGAACTCAGTATGGAGGTGTGTGAAGTCACAGAATGGAGGTTTGTGAAGTCATAGATGGAGGTGTGTGAGGTCATAGAATGGATGTTTCTGAAGTAAGAATGAAGGTGTGTGAAGTCATAGAATGGAGGTGTGTGAAGTCATTGAATGGAGGTGTGTGAAGTCACTGAATGGAAGTGTGTGAAGTCAGAATGGATGTGTGAGGTCATAGAATGGAGGAGTGTGAAGTCATAGAGTGGAGGTGAGTGAAGTCACAGATTCCAGGTCTGTGAAGTCATAGATTCTACGTGTGTGATGTCAGAATGGAGGTGTGCGAAGTCATAGAATAGAGGTTTGTGAAGTCAGAATGGAGGTGTGTGAAGTCATAGAATGGAGGTGTGTGAACTCATAGAATGGAGGTGTGTGACGTCACAATGGAAGTGTGTGAAGTCACAGAATGGAGGTGTGTGAATTCATACAATGGAGGTGTGTGAAGTCAGAATGGAATTTTGTGAAGTCACAGAATTGAGCTGTGTGAATTTAGAATTGAAGTGTGTGAAGTCATAGAATGTAGATGTGTGAAGTCATAGAATGGAGTATTGTGAAGTCACCGAAGGGAGGTTTGTGAAGTCATGGAATAGAGGTATGAGAAATCAAATTAGAGGGGTGTGAAGTCGGAGAATAGAGGTGTGTGAAGTCATATAATGGAGGTGGGTGAAGTCATAGAATGGAGGTGTATGAAGTCATAGAATGGAAGTGTGTGAAGTCACTGAATGGACAGGTTTAAAGTCATAAAATGGAGGTGTGGGAAGTCAGAGAATGGAGCTGTTTGAAGTCATATATTGGAGGTGTGTGAAGTCAAAATGGATGTGTGATGTCATAGAATGTAGGTGTGTGAATTCATAGAATGGAGGTGTGTGAAGTCACAGAATGGAGGTGTGTGAACTCAGAATGGAGGTGTGTGAAGTCACAGAATGTAGGTTTGTGAAGTCATAGAATGGAAGTGTGTGAAGTCATAGAATGGACGTGTGTGAAGACAGAATGGAGGTGTGTTAAGTCACCGAATGGAGTTTTGTGAACTCAGTATGGAGGTGTGTGAAGTCACAGAATGGAGGTTTGTGAAGTCATAGATGGAGGTGTGTGAGGTCATAGAATGGATGTTTCTGAAGTAAGAATGAAGGTGTGTGAAGTCATTGAATGGAGGTGTGTGAAGTCACTGAATGGAAGTGTGTGAAGTCAGAATGGAGGTGTGAAGTCATAGAATGGAGGAGTGTGAAGTCATAGAGTGGAGGTGAGTGAAGTCACAGATTCCAGGTCTGTGAAGTCATAGATTGGACGTGTGTGATGTCAGAATGGAGGTGTGCGAAGTCATAGTATAGAGGTTTGTGAAGTCAGAATGGAGGTGTGTGAAGTCATAGAATGGAGGTGTGTCAACTCATAGAATGGAGGTGTGTGACGTCACAATGGAAGTGTGTGAAGTCACAGAATGGAGGTGTGTGAATTCATACAATGGAGGTGTGTGAAGTCAGAATGGAATTTTGTGAAGTCACAGAATTGAGCTGTGTGAATTCAGAATGGAGGTGTGTGAAGTCATAGAATGGACGTGTGTGAAGACAGAATGGAGGTGTGTTAAGTCACCGAATGGAGTTTTGTGAACTCAGTATGGAGGTGTGTGAAGTCACAGAATGGAGGTTTGTGAAGTCATAGATGGAGGTGTGTGAGGTCATAGAATGTATGTTTCTGAAGTAAGAATGAAGGTGTGTGAAGTCATAGAATGGAGGTGTGTGAAGTCATTGAATGGAGGTGTGTGAAGTCACTGAATGGAAGTGTGTGAAGTCAGAATGGAGGTGTGAAGTCATAGAATGGAGGAGTGTGAAGTCATAGAGTGGAGGTGAGTGAAGTCACAGATTCCAGGTCTGTGAAGTCATAGATTGGACGTGTGTGATGTCAGAATGGAGGTGTGCGAAGTCATAGAATAGAGGTTTGTGAAGTCAGAATGGAGGTGTGTGAAGTCATAGAATGGAGGTGTGTGAACTCATAGAATGGAGGTGTGTGACGTCACAATGGATGGGTGTGAAGTCACAGAATGGAGGTGTGTGAATTCATACAATGGAGGTGTGTGAAGTCAGAATGGAATTTTGTGAAGTCACAGAATTGAGCTGTGTGAATTCAGAATGGAGTTGTGTGAAGTCATAGAATGGAGGTGTGTGAAGTCAGAATGGAGGTGTGTGAACTCATAGAATGGAGGTGTGTGTAGTCACAATGGAGGTGTGTGAAGTCACAGAATGGAGGTGTGTGAAGTCATAGAATGGAGGTGTGTGAAGTCACAGATTGGAGGTGTTGGAAGTCACAGATTGCAGGAGTGTGAAGTCACAGAATGGAGGTGTGTGAACCCAGAATGGAGGTGTGTAAACTCACAAAATGGAGGTGTGTGAAGTCATAGAATGGAAGTGTGTGAAGTCATAGAATGGAGGTGTGTGAAGTCACAGAATGGACGGTATGAAGTCATACAATGGAGGTGTGTGAAGTTACAGAATTGAGGTGTTTGAAGACATATATTGGAGGTGTGTGAAATCAAAATGGATGTGTGAAGTCATAGAATGGAGGTGTTTGAAATCATACAATGAGGGTGTGTGAGGTTATAGAATGGAGGTGTGTGAAGTCACAGAATGTAGGTGTGTGAAGTCATGGAATGGAGGTGTGTGAAGTCATAGAATGGAGGTGTGTGAAGTCATAGAATGGAGGTGTGTGAACTCACAGATTGGAGGTGTGTGAAGTCACAGAATCGAGGTGTGTGAACTCAGATGGAGGTGTGTGAAGTCATAGATGGAGGTGTGTAAAGTCATAGTATGGAGATATGTGAAATCATAGAATGGAGTTTTGTGAAGTCACAGAATGGAGTTTTGTGAGTCAGAATTGAGGTGTGTGAAGTCATAGAATGTAGATGTGTGAGGTCATAGAATGGAGTATTGTGAAGTCACCGAAGGGAGGTTTGTGCACTCATAGAATGGAGGTATGAGAAATCAAATTAGAGGAGTGTGAAGTCGGAGAATGGAGGTGTGTGAAGTCATAGAATGGAGGTGGGTGAAGTCATAGAATGGAGGTGTATGAAGTCATAGAATGGAGGTGTATGAAGTCACAGAATGGAGGTGTGTGAAGTCATAGAATGGAGGAGTGTGAAGTCACAGAATGGAGGTGTGTGAAATCATAGAATGGAGGTGTGTGAAGTCACAGAATTGAGATGTGTGAAGTCAGAATGGAGGTGTGAAGTCATAGAATGGAGGTGGGTGAAGTCATAGAAATTAGTTGTGGGAAGTCATAGAATGGAGAAGTGTGAAGTCATAGAGTGGAGGTGAGTGAAGTCACAGATTCGAGGTCTGTGAAGTCATAGAATGGAGGTGTGTGAAGTCATAGAATGGACTATTGTGAAGTCACCGAAGGGAGGTTTGTGAAGTCATAGAATGGAGGTATGAGAAATCAAATTAGAGGGGTGTGAAGTCGGAGAATGGAGGTGTGTGAAGTCATAGAATGGAGGTGGGTGAAGTCATAGAATGGAGGTGTGTGAATTCAGATTGGAGGTGTGTGAAGTCATAGAATGGAGGTGTGTCAACTCAGAAAGAAGGTGTGTGAAGTCATAGAATGGAGGTGAGTGAAGTCATAGAATGGAGGTGTATGAAATCATAGAATGGAGGTGTGTGAAATAATAGAATGGAGGTGTGTGAAGTCACAGAATTTAGGTGTGTAAAGTCAGAATGGAGGTGTGTGAGGTCAGAATGGAGGTGTGTGAAGTCATAGAATGGAGGTGGGTGAGGTCATAGAAATTAGGTGTGTGAACTCATAGAATGGAGGTGTGTGAAGTCACAGTGTAGGTGTGTGAAGTCATAGAATGGAGGTGTGTGAAGTCATAGAATGGAGGTGTGGGAAGTCATAGAATGGAGGTGTGTGAAGTCACAAAATGGAGGTGTGTGAAGTCACAGAATGGAGGTGTGTAAAATCATAGAATGGAGGTGTGTGAAGTCACAGAATGGAGGTGTGTGAAGTCAGGATGGAGGTGTGTGAAGTCATAGAATGGAGGTGTGTGAAGTCAGAATGGAGGTGTGAAGTCATAGAATGGAGGTGGGTGAAGTCATAGAAATTAGGTGTGGGAAGTCATAGAATGGAGAAGTGTGAAGTCATAGAGTAGAGGTGAGTGAAGTCACAGATTCGAGGTCTGTGAAGTCATAGAATGGAGGTGTGTGAAGTCAGAATGTAGGTGTTTGAAGTCATAGAATAGAGGTGTGTGAAGTCAGAATGGAGGTGTGTGAAGTCATAGAATGGAGGTGTGTGAACTCATAGAATGGAGGTGTGTGACGTCACAATTGAAGTTTGTGAAGTCATAGAATGGAGGGGTGTGAAGTCACAGAATGGAGGTGTGTGAAGTCATACAATGGAGGTGTGTGAAGTCAGAATGGAGGTGTGTGAAGTCACAGAATGGAGGTGTGTGAACTCAGAATGGAGGTGTGTGCATTCATAGATGGAGGTGTGTGAAGTCATAGTATGGAGATATGTGAAATCATAGAATGGAGTTTTGTAAAGTCACAGAATGGAGTTGTGTGAGTGAGAATTGAGGTGTGTGAAGTCATAGAATGTAGATGTGTGAAGTCATAGAATGGAGTATTGTGAAGTCACCGAAGGGAGTTTTGTGAAGTCATAGAATTGAGGTATGAGAAATCAAATTAGAGGGGTGTGAAGTCGGAGAATGGAGGTGTGTGAAGTCATAGAATGGAGGTGGGTGAAGTCATAGAATGGAGGTGTGTGAATTCAGATTGGAGGTGTGTGAAGTCATAGAATGGAGGTGTGTCAACTCAGAAAGGAGGTGTGTGAAGTCATAGAATGGATGTGAGTGAAGTCATAGAATGGAGATGTGTGAAATCAGAGAATGGAGGTGTGCGAAGTCACAGAATTTAGGTGTGTGAAGTCAAAATGGAGGTGTGTGAGGTCAGAATGGTGGTGTGTGAAGTCATAGAATGGAGGTGGTGAAGTCACAATGCAGATGTGTGAAGTCATAGAATGGAGGTGTGTGAAGTCACAGTGTAGGTGTGTTAAGTCATAGAATGGAGGTGTGTGAAGTCATAGAATGGAGGTGTGTGAAGTCACAGAATGGAGGTGTGTGAAGTCTTAGAATGGAGGTGTGTGAAGTCACAGAATGGAGGTGTGTGAAATCATAGAATGGAGGTGTGAAGTCACAGAATGGAGGTGTGTGAAGTCAGAATGGAGGTGTGTGAAGTCATAGAATGGAGGTGTGTGAAGTCAGAATGGAGGTGTGAAGTCATAGAATGGAGGTGGGTGAAGTCATAGAAATTAGGTGTTCGAAGTCATAGAATAGAGGTGTGTGAAGTCTGAATGGAGGTGTGTGAAGTCATAGAATGGAGGTGTCTGAACTCATAGAATGGAGGTGTGTGACGTCACAATGGAAGTTTGTGAAGTCATAGAATTGAGGTGTGTGAAGTCACAGAATGGAGGTGTGTGAAGTCATACAATGGAGGTGTGTGAAGTCAGAATGGAGGTGTGTGAAGTCACAGAATGGAGGTGTGTGAAGTCATAGATGGAGGTGTGTAAAGTCATAGTATGGAGATATGTGAAATCATAGAATGCAGTTTTGTGAAGTCACAGAATGGAGTTGTGTGAGTCAGAATTGAGGTGTGTGAAGTCATAGAATGTAGATGTGTGAATTCATAGAATGGAGTATTGTGAAGTCACCGAAGGGACGTTTGTGAAGTCATAGAATGGAGGTATGAGAAATCAAATTAGAGGGGTGTGAAGTCGGAGAATGGAGGTGTGTGAAGTCATAGAGTGGAGGTGGGTGAAGTCATAGAATGGAGGTGTATGAAGTCATAGAATGGAGGTGTGTGAAGTCACTGAATGGACAGGTTTAAAGTCATAAAATGGAGGTGTGTGAAGTCAGAGAATTGAGCTGTTTGAAGTCATATATTGGAGGTGTGTGAAGTCAAAATAGAAGTGTGAAGTCATAGAATGTAGGTGTGTGAAGTCATAGAATGGAGGTGTGTGAAGTCACAGAATGGAGGTGTGTGAAGTCATAGAATGGAAGTGTGTGAAGTCATAGAATGGACGTGTGTGAAATCAGAATGGAGGTGTGTTAAGTCACCGAATGGAGTTTTGTGAACTCAGTATGGAGGTGTGTGAAGTCACAGAATGGAGGTTTGTGAAGTCATAGATGGAGGTGTGTGAGGTCATAGAATGGATGTTTCTGAAGTAAGAATGAAGGTGTGTGAAGTCATAGAATGGAGGTGTGTGAAGTCATTGAATGGAGGTGTGTGAAGTCACCGAATTGAAGTGTGTGAAGTCAGAATCGAGGTGTGAAGTCATAGAATGAACGTGGGTGAAGTCATAGAAAGGAGGTGTTGGAAGTCATAGAATGGAGGTGTGTGAAGTCATAGAATGGAGGTGTGTGAATTCAGATTGGAGGTGTGTGAAGTCATAGAATGGAGGTGTGTCAACTCAGAAAGGAGGTGTGTGAAGTCATAGAATGGATGTGAGTGAAGTCATAGAATGGAGGTGTGTGAAATCATAGAATGGGGGTGTGTGAAGTCACAGAATTTAGGTGTATGAAGTCAAAATGGAGTGTGTGAGGTCAGAATGGAGGTGTGTGAAGTCATAAAATGGAGGTGGGTGAAGGCAAAATGCAGATGTGTGAACTCATAGAATGGAGGTGTGTGAAGTCACAGTGTAGGTGTGTGAAGTCATAGAATGGAGGTGTGTGAAGTCACAGAATGGAGCTGTGTGAAGTCATAGAATGGAAGTGTGTGAAGTCATAGAATGGACGTGTATGAAGTCAGAATGGAGGTGTGTTAAGTCACCGAATGGAGTTTTGTGAACTCAGTATGGAGGTGTGTGAAGTCACAGAATGGAGGTTTGTGAAGTCATAGATGGAGGTGTGTGAGGTCATAGAATGGATGTTTCTGAAGTAGGAATGAAGGTGTGTGAAGTCATAGAATGGAGGTGTGTGAAGTCATTGAATGGAGGTGTGTGAAGTCACTGAATTGAAGTGTGTGAAGTCACAATCGAGGTGTGAAGTCATAGAATGAACGTGGGTGAAGTCATAGAAAGGAGGTGTTGGAAGTCATAGAATGGAGGTGTGTGAAGTCATAGAATGGAGATGTGTGAATTCAGATTGGAGGTGTGTGAAGTCATAGAATGGAGGTGTGTCAACTCAGAAAGGAGGTGTGTGAAGTCATAGAATGGATGTGAGTGAAGTCATAGAATGGAGGTGTGTGAAATCATAGAATGGAGGTGTGTGAAGTCACAGAATTTAGGTGTATGAAGTCAAAATGGAGTGTGTGAGGTCAGAATGGAGGTGTGTGAAGTCATAGAATGGAGGTGGGTGAAGGCAAAATGCAGATGTGTGAACTCATAGAATGGAGGTGTGTGAAGTCACAGTGTAGGTGTGTGAAGTCATAGAATGGAGGTGTGTGAAGTCATAGAATGGAGGTGTGTGAAGTCACAGAATGGAGGTGTGTGAAGTCATAGAATGCAGGTGTGTGAAGTCACAGAATGGAGGTGTGTGAAATCATAGAATGGAGGTGTGTGAAGTCACAGAATGGAGGTGTGTGAAGTCAGAATGGAGGTGTGTGAAGTCAGAATGGAGGTGTGAAGTCATAGAATGGAGGTGGGTGAAGTCATAGAAATTAGGTGTGGGAAGTCATAGAATGAAGAAGTGTGAAGTCATAGAGTAGAGGTGAGTGAAGTCACAGATTCGAGGTCTGTGAAGTCATAGAATGGAGGTGTGTGAAGTCAGAATGGAGGTGTTCGAAGTCATAGAATAGAGGTGTGTGAAGTCAGAATGGAGGTGTGTGAAGTCATAGAATGGAGGTGTCTGAACTCATAGAATGGAGGTGTGTGACGTCACAATGGAAGTTTGTGAAGTCATAGAATTGAGGTGTGTGAAGTCACAGAATGGAGGTGTGTGAAGTCATACAATGGAGGTGTGTGAAGTCAGAATGGAGGTGTGTGAAGTCACAGAATGGAGGTGTGTGAACTCAGAATGGAGGTGTGTGCAATCATAGATGGAGGTGTGTGAAGTCATAGTATGGAGATATGTGAAATCATAGAATGGGGTTCTGTGAAGTCACAGAATGGAGTTGTGTGAGTGAGAATTGAGGTGTGTGAAGTCATAGAATGTAGATGTGTGAAGTCATAGAATGGAGTATTGTGAAGTCACAAAAGGGAGGTTTGTGAAATCATAGAATGGAGGTATGAGAAATCAAATTAGAGGGGTGTGAAGTCATAGAAAGGAGGTGTTGGAAGTCATAGAATGGAGGTGTGTGAAGTCATAGAATGGAGGTGTGTGAATTCAGATTGGAGGTGTGTGAAGTCATAGAATGGAGGTGTGTCAACTCAGAAAGGAGGTGTGTGAAGTCATAGAATGGATGTGAGTGAAGTCATAGAATGGAGGTGTGTGAAATCATAGAATGGGGGTGTGTGAAGTCACAGAATTTAGGTGTATGAAGTCAAAATGGAGTGTGTGAGGTCAGAATGGAGGTGTGTGAAGTCATAGAATGGAGGTGGGTGAAGGCAAAATGCAGATGTGTGAACTCATAGAATGGAGGTGTGTGAAGTCACAGTGTAGGTGTGTGAAGTCATAGAATGGAGGTGTGTGAAGTCACAGAATGGAGGTGTGTGAAGTCATAGAATGGAAGTGTGTGAAGTCATAGAATGGACGTGTATGAAGTCAGAATGGAGGTGTGTTAAGTCACCGAATGGAGTTTTGTGAACTCAGTATGGAGGTGTGTGAAGTCACAGAATGGAGGTTTGTGAAGTCATAGATGGAGGTGTGTGAGGTCATAGAATGGATGTTTCTGAAGTAGGAATGAAGGTGTGTGAAGTCATAGAATGGAGGTGTGTGAAGTCATTGAATGGAGGTGTGTGAAGTCACTGAATTGAAGTGTGTGAAGTCACAATCGAGGTGTGAAGTCATAGAATGAACGTGGGTGAAGTCATAGAAAGGAGGTGTTGGAAGTCATAGAATGGAGGTGTGTGAAGTCATAGAATGGAGGTGTGTGAATTCAGATTGGAGGTGTGTGAAGTCATAGAATGGAGGTGTGTCAACTCAGAAAGGAGGTGTGTGAAGTCATAGAATGGATGTGAGTGAAGTCATAGAATGGAGGTGTGTGAAATCATAGAATGGAGGTGTGTGAAGTCACAGAATTTAGGTGTATGAAGTCAAAATGGAGTGTGTGAGGTCAGAATGGAGGTGTGTGAAGTCATAGAATGGAGGTGGGTGAAGGCAAAATGCAGATGTGTGAACTCATAGAATGGAGGTGTGTGAAGTCACAGTGTAGGTGTGTGAAGTCATAGAATGGAGGTGTGTGAAGTCATAGAATGGAGGTGTGTGAAGTCACAGAATGGAGGTGTGTGAAGTCATAGAATGCAGGTGTGTGAAGTCACAGAATGGAGGTGTGTGAAATCATAGAATGGAGGTGTGTGAAGTCACAGAATGGAGGTGTGTGAAGTCAGAATGGAGGTGTGTGAAGTCAGAATGGAGGTGTGAAGTCATAGAATGGAGGTGGGTGAAGTCATAGAAATTAGGTGTGGGAAGTCATAGAATGAAGAAGTGTGAAGTCATAGAGTAGAGGTGAGTGAAGTCACAGATTCGAGGTCTGTGAAGTCATAGAATGGAGGTGTGTGAAGTCAGAATGGAGGTGTTCGAAGTCATAGAATAGAGGTGTGTGAAGTCAGAATGGAGGTGTGTGAAGTCATAGAATGGAGGTGTCTGAACTCATAGAATGGAGGTGTGTGACGTCACAATGGAAGTTTGTGAAGTCATAGAATTGAGGTGTGTGAAGTCACAGAATGGAGGTGTGTGAAGTCATACAATGGAGGTGTGTGAAGTCAGAATGGAGGTGTGTGAAGTCACAGAATGGAGGTGTGTGAACTCAGAATGGAGGTGTGTGCAATCATAGATGGAGGTGTGTGAAGTCATAGTATGGAGATATGTGAAATCATAGAATGGGGTTCTGTGAAGTCACAGAATGGAGTTGTGTGAGTGAGAATTGAGGTGTGTGAAGTCATAGAATGTAGATGTGTGAAGTCATAGAATGGAGTATTGTGAAGTCACAAAAGGGAGGTTTGTGAAATCATAGAATGGAGGTATGAGAAATCAAATTAGAGGGGTGTGAAGTCGGAGAATGGAGGTGTGTGAAGTCATAGAATGGAGGTGGGTGAAGTCATAGAATGGAGGTGTGTGAATTCAGATTGGAGGTGTGTGAAGTCATAGAATGGAGGAGTGTCAATTCAGAAAGGAGGTGTGTGAAGTCATAGAATGGACGTGAGTGAAGTCATAGAATGGAGGTGTGTGAAATCATAGAATGGAGGTGTGTGAAGTCACAGAATTTAGGTGTGTGAAGTCAGAATGGAGGTGTGTGAGGTCAGAATGGAGGTGTTTGATGTCATAGAATGGAGGTGTGTGACGTCACAATGCATGTCTGTGAACTCATAGAATGGAGGTGTGTGAAGTCACAATGTAGGTGTGTGAAGTCATAGAAATTAGGTGTTCGAAGTCATAGAATGGAGGTGTGTGAAGTCACAGAATGGAGGTGTGTGAAGTCATAGAACGCAGGAGTGTGAAGTCACAGAATGGAGGTGTGTGAAATCATAGAATGGAGGTGTGTGAAGTCACAGAAGGGAGGTGTGTGAAGTCAGAATGGAGGTGTGAAGTCATAGAATGGAGGTGGGTGAAGTCATAGAAATTAGGTGTGGGAAGTCATAGAATGGAGAAGTGTGAAGTCATAGAGTGGAGGTGAGTGAAGTCACAGATTCGAGGTCTGTGAAGTCATAGAATGGAGGTGTGTGAAGTTAGAATGTAGGTGTACGAAGTCGTAGAATAGAGGTGTGTGAAGTCAGAATGGAGATGTGTGAAGTCATAGAATGGAGGTGAGTGAAGTCATAGAATGTAGGTGTGTGAACTCATAGAATGGAGGTGTGTGACGTCACAATGGTAGATTGTGAAGTCATAGAATGGAGGTGTGTGAAGTCACAGAAATGAGGTGTGTGAAGTCAGAATGGAGGTGTGATGTCATAGAATGGAGGTGGGTGAAGTCATAGAAATTAGGTGTGTGAAGTCATAGAATGGAGGTGTGTCAACTCATAGAATGGAGGTGTGTGACGTCACAATGGAAGTTTGTGGAGTCATAGAATGGATTTGTGTGAAGTCACAGAATGGAGGTGTGTGAAGTCATACAATGGAGGTGTGTGAAGTCAGAATGGAGGTGTGTGAAGTCACAGAATGGAGGTGTGTGAATTCAGAATGGAGGTGTGTGAAGTCATAGATGGAGGTGTGTAAAGTCATAGTATGGAGATATGTGAAATCATAGAATGGAGTTTTGTGAAGTCACAGAATGGAGTTGTGTGAGTCAGAATTGAGGTGTGTGAAGTCATAGAATGTAGGTGTGTGAAGTCATAGAATGGAGGTGTGTGAAGTCACAGAATGGAGGTGTGTGAACTCAGAATGGAGGTGTGTGAAGTCACAGAATGGAGGTTTGTGAAGTCATAGAATGGAAGTGTGTGAAGTCATAGAATGGACGTGTGTAAAGTCAGAATGGAGGTGTGTTAAGTCACCGAATGGAGTTTTGTGAACTCAGTATGGAGGTGTGTGAAGTCACAGAATGGAGGTTTGTGAAGTCATAGATGGAGGTGTGTGAGGTCATAGAATGGATGTTTCTGAAGTAAGAATGAAGGTGTGTGAAGTCATAGAATGGAGGTGTGTGAAGTCATTGAATGGAGGTGTGTGAAGTCACTGAATTGAAGTGTGTGAAGTCAGAATCGAGGTGTGAAGTCATAGAATGAACGTGGGTGAAGTCATAGAAAGGAGGTGTTGGAAGTCATAGAATGGAGGTGTGTGAAGTCATAGAATGGAGGTGTGTGAAGTCATAGAATTGATGTTTGTGAAGTAAGAATGAAGGTGTGTTAAGTCATAGAATGGAGGTGTTTGAAGGCACAGAATGGAGGTTTGTGAAGCCACAGAATGCAGGTGTGTGAACTCACAATGGAGGTGTGTGAAGTCAAAGAATGGAGGTGTGTGAAGTCATAGAATGGAAGTGTGTGAAGTCATAGAATGAAGGTGTGTGAAGCCAGAATTGAGGTGTGTGAAGTCACAGAATTGAGGTGTGTGAACTCAGAATGAAGGTGTGTGAAGGCACAGAATGGAGGTTTGTGAAATCATAGAACGGAGGTGTGTGAACTTATAGAATGGATGTTTCTGAAGTAGAATGGAGGTGTGTGAAGTCATAGAATGGAGGTGTGTGAAGTCAAAATGGAGGTGTGCGAACTCATAACATGGAGATATGTGAACTCATGGAAAGGAGGTGTGTGAAGCCCAAAAATGTAGGTGTGTGAAGTCAAACAATGGTGGTGCGTGAAGTCACAGAATGGAGGTGTGTAGTCAAAGAATGGAAGTGTGTGAAGTGAAAATGGAGGTGTGTGAAGTCACAGAATGGAGGTGTGTGAAGTCACAGAATGGAGGTGTGTGAAGTCAAAATGGAGGTGTGTGAACTCATAGAATGGAGGTGTGTGAACTCATAGAATGGAAGTGTGCGAAGTCATGGAATGGAGGTGTGTGAAGTCACAGAATGGAGGTGTGTGAACTCAGAATGGAGGTGTGTGAAGTCACAGAATGGAGGTTTGTGAAGTCATAGAATGGAAGTGTGTGAAGTCATAGAATGGACGTGTGTAAAGTCAGAATGGAGGTGTGTTAAGTCACCGAATGGAGTTTTGTGAACTCAGTATGGAGGTGTGTGAAGTCACAGAATGGAGGTTTGTGAAGTCATAGATGGAGGTGTGTGAGGTCATAGAATGGATGTTTCTGAAGTAAGAATGAAGGTGTGTGAAGTCATAGAATGGAGGTGTGTGAAGTCATTGAATGGAGGTGTGTGAAGTCACTGAATTGAAGTGTGTGAAGTCAGAATCGAGGTGTGAAGTCATAGAATGAACGTGGGTGAAGTCATAGAAAGGAGGTGTGTGAAGTCATAGAATGGAGGTGTGTGAAGTCATAGAATGGAGGTGTGTGAAGTCATAGAATTGATGTTTGTGAAGTAAGAATGAAGGTGTGTTAAGTCATAGAATGGAGGTGTTTGAAGGCACAGAATGGAGGTTTGTGAAGCCACAGAATGCAGGTGTGTGAACTCACAATGGAGGTGTGTGAAGTCAAAGAATGGAGGTGTGTGAAGTCATAGAATGGAAGTGTGTGAAGTCATAGAATGAAGGTGTGTGAAGCCAGAATTGAGGTGTGTGAAGTCACAGAATTGAGGTGTGTGAACTCAGAATGAAGGTGTGTGAAGGCACAGAATGGAGGTTTGTGAAATCATAGAACGGAGGTGTGTGAACTTATAGAATGGATGTTTCTGAAGTAGAATGGAGGTGTGTGAAGTCATAGAATGGAGGTGTGTGAAGTCAAAATGGAGGTGTGCGAACTCATAACATGGAGATATGTGAACTCATGGAAAGGAGGTGTGTGAAGCCCAAAAATGTAGGTGTGTGAAGTCAAACAATGGTGGTGCGTGAAGTCACAGAATGGAGGTGTGTAGTCAAAGAATGGAAGTGTGTGAAGTGAAAATGGAGGTGTGTGAAGTCACAGAATGGAGGTGTGTGAAGTCACAGAATGGAGGTGTGTGAAGTCAAAATGGAGGTGTGTGAACTCATAGAATGGAGGTGTGTGAACTCATAGAATGGAAGTGTGCGAAGTCATGGAATGGAGGTGTGTGAAGTGAAAGAATGGAGGTGTGAAGTCAAACAATAAAGGTGTGTGAAGTCACAGAATGGAGGTGTGTGAAATCACAGTATGGAGGTGTGTGAAGTCAAAAAGGTGGTGTGTAGAGTCACAAATGGAGCTGTGTGAACTCATAGAATGGAGGTGTGTGAAGTCACAGAATTGATGTTTGTGAAGTCAGAATGGAGGTGTGTGAACTCACAATGGAGGTGTGTGAAGTCAAAGAATGGAGGTGTGTGTAGTCAAAGAATGGAAGTGTGTGAAGTCATAGAATGGAGGTGTGTGAATTCATAGAATGGAGGTGTGTGAAGACATAGAATGGAGGTGTGTGAAGTCACAGAATTGAAGTTTGTGAGGTCAGAATGGAGGTGTGTGATGTCAGAATGGAGTTTTGTGAAGTCAGAGAATGGAGTTGTGTGAAGTCATACAATGGAGGTGTGTGAAGTCATAGAATGGAGGTGTGTGAAGTCACAGAATTGATGTTTGTGAAGTCAGAATGGAGGTGTGTGAAGTCAGAATGGAGGTGTGTGAAGTCATAGAATGGAGGTGTGTGAAGTCACAATGCAGGTGTGTGAACTCATAGAATGGAGATGTGTGAAGTCACAGAATGGAGGTGTGTGAAGTCAGAGAATGGAGGTGTGTGAAGTCATAGAATGGAGGTGTGTGAAGTCATAGAATGGAGGTGTGTGAAGTCATAGAATGGACGTTTGTGAACTCATAGAATGGAGTTGTGTAAAGTCATAGAATGGATGTTTTTGAAGTAAGAATGTAGGGGTGTGAATTCATAGAATGGAGGTGTGTGCAATCAAAATGGTGGTATGTGAACTCATAGAATGGATGTGTGTGAACTGATAGAGTGGAGGTGTGTGAAGTCATGGAATGGAGGTGTGTGAAATCAAAGAATGGAGGTGTGTGAAGTCAAACAATGGAGGTATGCGAAGTCACAGAATGGAGGTGTGTGAAGTCACAGAATGGAAGTGTGTGAAGTCAAAATGGAGGTGTGTGACGTCACAGAATGGAGGTTTGTGAAGTCACAGAATGGAGGTTTGTGAAGTCAAAATGGTGGTGTATAAAGTCACAAATGGAGGTGTGTGAAGTCACAAAATGTAGGTGTGTGAACTCAAAATGGAGGTGTGTGAAGTGAAAGAATGGAGGTGTGCGAAGTCAAAGAATGGAGGTGTGTGAAGTCATAGAATGGAGGTGTGTGAAGTCATAGAATGGAGGTGTGTGAAGTCATAGAATGAAGGTGTGTGAAGTCACAGAATGAAGATGTGTTAAGTCACAGAACGGAGGTGTGTGAACTCAGAATGGAGGTGTGTGAAGTCCCAGAATGGAGGTGTGGTAAGTCATAGAATGGAGTTGTGTGAAGTCACAGAATGGAGATGTGTGAATTCATAGAATCGAGGTGTGTGAAGTCATAGAATGGAGGTGTGTGAAGTCACAGAATGGAGGTGTGTGAAGTCACAGAATGGAGGCGTGTGAAGTCACAGAATGGAGGTGTGTGAACTCACAATGGAGGTGTGTGAAGTCAAAGAATGGAGGTGTGTGAAGTCATAGAATGGAAGTGTGTGTAGTCATAGAATGAAGGTGTGTGAAGCCAGATTGAGGTGTGTGAAGACACAGAATTGAGGTGTGTGAACTCAGAATGAAGGTGTGTGAAGTCAAAGAATGGAGGTTTGTGAAGTCATAGAATGGAGGTGTATGAAGTCATAGAATGGATGTTTCTGAAGTAGAATGGAGGTGTGTGAAGTCATAGAATGGAGGTGTGTGAAGTCAAAATGGAGGTGTGCGAACTCATAAAAAGGAGATGAGTGAAGTCATGGAAAGGAGGTGTGTGAAGTCCAAAAATGGAGGTGTGTGAAGTCAAACAATGGTGGTGTGTGAAGTCACAGAATGGAGGTGAGTGAAGTCAAAGAATGGAAGTGTGTGAAGTCAAAATGGAGGTGTGTGAAGTCATGGAATGGAGGTGTGTGAAGTCACAGAATGGCGGTGTATGAAGTCAGAATGGAGTTGTGTGAAGTCATAGAATGTAGGTGTGTGAAGTCAGAATGGAGGTGTGTGAAGTCATAGAATGGAGGTGTGTGAAGTCAGAATGGAGGTGTGAGAACACATAGAATGGAGGTGTGAAGTCACAATGGAGGTGTGTGAAGTCACAGAATGGAGGTGTGTGAAGTCAGAGTATGGAGGTGTGTGAAATCATAGAATGGAGCTGTGTGAAGTCAGATTTGAGGAGTTTGAAGTCACAGAATGGAGGTGTGTGAACTCAGAATGGAGGTGTGTGAAGTCACAGAATGGAGGTGTGAAGTCATAGAATGGAGGTGTGTGAAGTCATAGAATGGAGGTGTGTGAAGTCATAATGGAGGTGTGTGAAGTCACAGAATTGAGGTGTGTGAAGTCACAGATGGAGGTGTGGGAAGTCATAGAATGGAGGTGTGTGATGTCATAGAATGGAAGTGTGTGAAGTCATAGAATGAAAGTGTGTGAAGCCAGAATTGAGGTGTGTGAACTCACAGAATTGAGGTGTGTGAACTCAGAATGAAGGTGTGTGAAGTCACAGAATGGAGGTTTGTGAAGTCATAGAATGGAGGTGTGTGAAGTCATAGAATGGATGTTTCTGAAGTAGAATGGAGGTGTGTGAAGTCATAGAATGTAGGTGTGTGAAGTCAAAATGGAGGTGTGTGAAGTCATATAATGGACGTGTGTGAAGTCAGAATGGAGGTGTGTGAACTCATAGAATGGAGGTGTGAAGTCACAATGGAGGTGTCTGAAGTCACAGTATGGAGGTGTATGAAATCATAGAATGGAGCTGTGTGAAGCCAGATTTGAGGAGTGTGAAGTCACAGAATGGAGGTGTGTGAACTCAGAATGGAGGTGTGTGAAGTCACAGAATGGAGGTGTGAAGTTATAGAATGGAGGTGTGTGAAGACATAGAATGGAGGTGTGTGAAGTCATAATGGAGGTGTGTGAAGTCACAGAATTGAGGTGTGTGAAGTCACAGATGGAGGTGTGTGAAGTCATAGAATGGAGGTGTGTGAAGTCATAGAATGGGGGTGTGTGAAGTCATAGAATTGATGTTTGTGAAGTAAGAATGAAGGTGTGTTAAGTCATAGAATGGAGGTGTTTGAAGGCACAGAATGGAGGTGTGTGAAGTCACAGAATGGAGGTGTGTGAACTCACAATGGAGGTGTGTGAAGTCAAAGAATGGAGGTGTGTGAAGTCATAGAATGGAAGTGTGTGAAGTCATAGAATGAAGGTGTGTGAAGCCAGAATTGAGGTGTGTGAAGTCACAGAATTGAGGTGTGTGAACTCAGAATGAAGGTGTGTGAAGTCACTGAATGGAAGTTTGTGAAATCATAGAATGGAGGTGTGTGAAGTCATACAATGGAAGTTTCTGAAGTAGAATGGAGGTGTGTGAAGTCATAGAATGGAGGAGTGTGAAGTCAAAATGGAGGTGTGCGAACTCATAACATGGAGAGGTGTGAAGTCATGGAAAGGAGGTGTGTGAAGTCCAAAAATGGAGGTGTGTGAAGTCAAACAATGGTGGTGTGTGAAGTCACAGAATGGAGGTGTGTAGTCAAAGAATGGAAGTGTGTGAAGTCAAAATGGAGGTGTGTGAAGTCACAGAATGGAGGTGTGTGAAGTCACAGAATGGGGTGTGTGAAGTCAAAATGGAGGTGTGTGAACTCATAGAATGGAGGTGTGTGAACTCATAGAATGGAAGTGTGCGAAGTCATGGAATGGAGATGTGTGAAGTCAAAGAATGGAGGTGTGAAGTCAAACAATAAAGGTGTGTGACGTCACAGAATGGAGGTTTGTGAAGTCACAGAATGGAGGTTTGTGAAGTCAAAATGGTGGTGTATAAAGTCACAAATGGAGGTGTGTGAAGTCACAAAATGTAGGTGTGTGAACTCAAAATGGAGGTGTGTGAAGTGAAAGAATGGAGGTGTGCGAAGTCAAAGAATGGAGGTGTGTGAAGTCATAGAATGGAGGTGTGTGAAGTCATAGAATGGAGGTGTGTGAAGTCATAGAATGAAGTTGTGTGAAGTCACAGAATGAAGATGTGTTAAGTCACAGAACGGAGGTGTGTGAACTCAGAATGGAGGTGTGTGAAGTCCCAGAATGGAGGTGTGGTAAGTCATAGAATGGAGTTGTGTGAAGTCACAGAATGGAGATGTGTGAATTCATAGAATCGAGGTGTGTGAAGTCATAGAATGGAGGTGTGTGAAGTCACAGAATGGAGGTGTGTGAAGTCACAGAATGGAGGCGTGTGAAGTCACAGAATGGAGGTGTGTGAACTCACAATGGAGGTGTGTGAAGTCAAAGAATGGAGGTGTGTGAAGTCATAGAATGGAAGTGTGTGTAGTCATAGAATGAAGGTGTGTGAAGCCAGATTGAGGTGTGTGAAGACACAGAATTGAGGTGTGTGAACTCAGAATGAAGGTGTGTGAAGTCAAAGAATGGAGGTTTGTGAAGTCATAGAATGGAGGTGTATGAAGTCATAGAATGGATGTTTCTGAAGTAGAATGGAGGTGTGTGAAGTCATAGAATGGAGGTGTGTGAAGTCAAAATGGAGGTGTGCGAACTCATAAAAAGGAGATGAGTGAAGTCATGGAAAGGAGGTGTGTGAAGTCCAAAAATGGAGGTGTGTGAAGTCAAGCAATGGTGGTGTGTGAAGTCACAGAATGGAGGTGAGTGAAGTCAAAGAATGGAAGTGTGTGAAGTCAAAATGGAGGTGTGTGAAGTCATGGAATGGAGGTGTGTGAAGTCACAGAATGGCGGTGTATGAAGTCAGAATGGAGTTGTGTGAAGTCATAGAATGTAGGTGTGTGAAGTCAGAATGGAGGTGTGTGAAGTCATAGAATGGAGGTGTGTGAAGTCAGAATGGAGGTGTGAGAACACATAGAATGGAGGTGTGAAGTCACAATGGAGGTGTGTGAAGTCACAGAATGGAGGTGTGTGAAGTCAGAGTATGGAGGTGTGTGAAATCATAGAATGGAGCTGTGTGAAGTCAGATTTGAGGAGTTTGAAGTCACAGAATGGAGGTGTGTGAACTCAGAATGGAGGTGTGTGAAGTCACAGAATGGAGGTGTGAAGTCATAGAATGGAGGTGTGTGAAGTCATAGAATGGAGGTGTGTGAAGTCATAATGGAGGTGTGTGAAGTCACAGAATTGAGGTGTGTGAAGTCACAGATGGAGGTGTGGGAAGTCATAGAATGGAGGTGTGTGATGTCATAGAATGGAAGTGTGTGAAGTCATAGAATGAAAGTGTGTGAAGCCAGAATTGAGGTGTGTGAACTCACAGAATTGAGGTGTGTGAACTCAGAATGAAGGTGTGTGAAGTCACAGAATGGAGGTTTGTGAAGTCATAGAATGGAGGTGTGTGAAGTCATAGAATGGATGTTTCTGAAGTAGAATGGAGGTGTGTGAAGTCATAGAATGTAGGTGTGTGAAGTCAAAATGGAGGTGTGTGAAGTCATATAATGGACGTGTGTGAAGTCAGAATGGAGGTGTGTGAACTCATAGAATGGAGGTGTGAAGTCACAATGGAGGTGTCTGAAGTCACAGTATGGAGGTGTATGAAATCATAGAATGGAGCTGTGTGAAGCCAGATTTGAGGAGTGTGAAGTCACAGAATGGAGGTGTGTGAACTCAGAATGGAGGTGTGTGAAGTCACAGAATGGAGGTGTGAAGTTATAGAATGGAGGTGTGTGAAGACATAGAATGGAGGTGTGTGAAGTCATAATGGAGGTGTGTGAAGTCACAGAATTGAGGTGTGTGAAGTCACAGATGGAGGTGTGTGAAGTCATAGAATGGAGGTGTGTGAAGTCATAGAATGGGGGTGTGTGAAGTCATAGAATTGATGTTTGTGAAGTAAGAATGAAGGTGTGTTAAGTCATAGAATGGAGGTGTTTGAAGGCACAGAATGGAGGTGTGTGAAGTCACAGAATGGAGGTGTGTGAACTCACAATGGAGGTGTGTGAAGTCAAAGAATGGAGGTGTGTGAAGTCATAGAATGGAAGTGTGTGAAGTCATAGAATGAAGGTGTGTGAAGCCAGAATTGAGGTGTGTGAAGTCACAGAATTGAGGTGTGTGAACTCAGAATGAAGGTGTGTGAAGTCACTGAATGGAAGTTTGTGAAATCATAGAATGGAGGTGTGTGAAGTCATACAATGGAAGTTTCTGAAGTAGAATGGAGGTGTGTGAAGTCATAGAATGGAGGAGTGTGAAGTCAAAATGGAGGTGTGCGAACTCATAACATGGAGAGGTGTGAAGTCATGGAAAGGAGGTGTGTGAAGTCCAAAAATGGAGGTGTGTGAAGTCAAACAATGGTGGTGTGTGAAGTCACAGAATGGAGGTGTGTAGTCAAAGAATGGAAGTGTGTGAAGTCAAAATGGAGGTGTGTGAAGTCACAGAATGGAGGTGTGTGAAGTCACAGAATGGGGTGTGTGAAGTCAAAATGGAGGTGTGTGAACTCATAGAATGGAGGTGTGTGAACTCATAGAATGGAAGTGTGCGAAGTCATGGAATGGAGATGTGTGAAGTCAAAGAATGGAGGTGTGAAGTCAAACAATAAAGGTGTGTGAAGTCACAGAATGGAGGTCGGTGAAATCACAGAATGGAGGTGTGGGAAGTCAAAAAGGTAGTGTGTAGTGTCACAAATGGAGGTGTGGGAACTCATAGAATGGAGGTGTGTGAAGTCACAGAATTGATGCTTGTGAAGTCAGAATGGAGGTGTGTGAACTCACAATGGAGGTGTGTGAAGTCAAAGAATGGAGGTGTGTGAAGTCAAAGAATGGAAGTGTGTGAAGTCACAGAATGGAGGTGTGTGAAGTCACAGAATGGAGGTGTGTGAAATCACAGAATGGAGGTGTGTGAAGTCAAAAAGGTGGTGTGTAGAGTCACAAATGGAGCTGTGTGAACTCATAGAATGGAGGTGTGTGAAGTCACAGAACTGATGTTTGTGAAGTCAGAATGGAGGTGTGTGAACTCACAATGGAGGTGTGTGAAGTCAAAGAATGGAGGTGTGTGAAGTCAAAGAATGGAAGTGTGTGAAGTCATAGAATGGAGGTGTGTGAAGTCATAGAATGGAGGTGTGTGAAGACATAGAATGGAGGTGTGTGAAGTCACAGAATTGATGTTTGTGAGGTCAGAATGGAGGTGTGTGAAGTCAGAATGGAGGTTTGTGAAGTCAGAGAATGGAGGTGTGTGAAGTCATACAATGGAGGTGTGTGAAGTCATAGAATGGAGGTGTGTGAAGTCACAGAATTGATGTTTGTGAAGTCAGAATGGAGGTGTGTGAACTCACAATGGAGGTGTGTGAAGTCAAAGAATGGAGGTGTGTGAAGTCACAGAATTGATGTTTGTAAAGTCAGAATGGAGATGTGAAGTCAGAATGGAGGTGTGTGAAGTCATAGAATGGAGGTGTGTGAAGTCATAGAATGGATGTTTTTGAAGTAAGAATGTAGGGGTGTGAAGTCATAGAATGGAGGTGTGTGCAATCAAAATGGTGGTATGTGAACTCATAGAATGGATGTGTGTGAACTGATAGAGTGGAGATGTGTGAAGTCATGGAATGGAGGTGTGTGAAATCAAAGAATGGAGGTGTGTGAAGTCAAACAATGGAGGTATGCGAAGTCACAGAATGGAGGTGTGTGAAGTCACAGAATGGAAGTGTGTGAAGTCAAAATGGAGGTGTGTGACGTCACAGAATGGAGGTTTGTGAAGTCACAGAATGGAGGTTTGTGAAGTCAAAATGGTGGAGTATAAAGTCACAAATGGAGGTGTGTGAAGTCACAGAATATAGGTGTGTGAACTCAAAATGGAGGTGTGTGAAGTGAAAGATTGGAGGTGTGCGAAGTCAAAGAATGGAGGTGTGTGAAGTCATAGAATGGAGGTGTGTGAAGTCATAGAATGGAGGTGTGTGAAGTCATATAATGAAGGTGTGTGAAGTCACAGAATGAAGGTGTGTTAAGTCACAGAACGGAGGTGTGTGAACTCAGAATGGAGGTGTGTGAAGTCCCAGAATGGAGGTGTGGGAAGTCATAGAATGGAGTTGTGTGAAGTCACAGAATGGAGATGTGAGAATTCATAGAATCGAGGTGTGTGAAGTCATAGAATGGAGGTGTGTGAAGTCACAGAATGGAGGTGTGTGAAGTCACAATGGAGGTGTGTGAAGTCAAAGAATGGAGGTGTGTGAAGTCCTAGAATGGAAGTGTTTGAAGTCATAGAATGAAGGTGTGTGAAGCCAGAAATGAGGTGTGTGAAGACACAGAATTGTGGTGTGTGAACTCAGAATGAAGGTGTGTGAAGTCAAAGAATGGAGGTTTGTGAAGTCATAGAATGGAGGTGTATGAAGTCATAGAATGGATGTTTCTGAAGTAGAATGGAGGGGTGTGAAGTCATAGAATGGAGGTGTGTGAAGTCAAAATGGAGGTGTGCGAACTCATAAAAAGGAGATGAGTGAAGTCATGGAAAGGAGGTGTGTGATGTCCAAAAATGGAGGTGTGTGAAGTCAAATAATGGTGGTGTGTGAAGTCACAGAATGGAGGTGAGTGAAGTCAAAGAATGGAAGTGTGTGAAGTCAAAATGGAGGTGTGTGAAGTCACAGAATGGAGGTGTGTGAAGTCACAGAATGGAGGTGTGTGACGTCATCGAAAGAAGGTGTGTGAAGTCATGGAATGGAGGTGTGTGAAGTCGCAGAATGGCGGTGTATGAAGTCAGAATGGAGTTGTGTGAAGTCATAGAATGTAGGTGTGTGAAGTCAAAATGGAGGTGTGTGAAGTCATAGAATGGAGCTGTGTGAAGTCAGAATGGAGGTGTGTGAACTCATAGAATGGAGGTGTGAAGTCACAATGGAGGTGTGTGAAGTCACAGAATGGAGGTGTGTGAAGTCAGAGTATGGAGGTGTGTGAAATCATAGAATGGAGCTGTGTGAAGTCAGATTTGAGGAGTGTGAAGTCACAGAATGTAGGTGTGTGAACTTAGAATGGAGGTGTGTGAAGTCACAGAATGGAGGTGTGAAGTCATAGAATCGAGGTGTGTGAAGTCATAGAATGGAGGTGTGTGAAGTCATAATGGAGGTGTGTGAAGTCACAGAATTGAGGTGTGTGAAGTCACAGATGGAGGTGTGGGAAGTCATAGAATGGAGGTGTGTGATGTCATAGAATGGAAGTGTGTGAAATCATACAATGAATGTGTGTGAAGCCAGAATTGAGGTGTGTGAAGTCACAGAATTGAGGTGTGTGAACTCAGAATGAAGGTGTGTGAAGTCACAGAATGGAGGTTTGTGAAGTCATAGAATGGAGGTGTGAAGTCACAATGGAGGTGTCTGAAGTCACAGTATGGAGGTGTATGAAATCATAGAATGGAGCTGTGTGAAGTCAGATTTGAGGAGTGTGAAGTCACAGAATGGAGGTGTGAAGTTATAGAATGGAGGTGTGTGAAGACATAGAATGGAAGTGTGTGAAGTCGTAATGGAGGTGTGTGAAGTCACAGAATTGAGGAGTGTGAAGTCACAGATGGAGGTGTGTGAAGTCATAGAATGGAAGTGTGTGAAGTCATAGAATGGTGGTGTGTGAAGTCATAGAATTGATGTTTGTGAAGTAAGAATGAAGGTGTGTTAAGTCATAGAATGGAGGTGTTTGAAGGCACAGAATGGAGGTGTGTGAAGCCACAGAATGGAGGTTTGTGAACTCACAATGGAGGTGTGTGAAGTCAAAGAATGGAGGTGTGTGAAGTCATAGAATGGAAGTGTGTGAAGTCATAGAATGAAGGTGTGTGAAGCCAGAATTGAGGTGTGTGAAGTCACAGAATTGAGGTGTGTGAACTCAGAATGAAGGTGTGTGAAGTCACTGAATGGAGGTTTGTGAAATCATAGAATGGAGGTGTGTGAAGTCATACAATGGAAGTTTCTGAAGTAGAATGGAGGTGTGTGAAGTCATAGAATGGAGGTGTGTGAAGTCAAAATGGAGGTGTGCGAACTCATAACATGGAGACGTGTGAAGTCATGGAAAGGAGGTGTGTGAAGTCCAAAAATGGAGGTGTGTGAAGTCAAACAATGGTGGTGTGTGAAGTCACAGAATGGAGGTGTGTAGTCAAAGAATGGAAGTGTGTGAAGTCAAAATGGAGGTGTGTGAAGTCACAGAATGGAGGTGTGTGAAGTCACAGAATGGGGTGTGTGAAGTCAAAATGGAGGTGTGTGAACTCATAGAATGGAGGTGTGTGAACTCATAGAATGGAAGTGTGCGAAGTCATGGAATGGAGATGTGTGAAGTCAAAGAATGGAGGTGTGAAGTCAAACAATAAAGGTGTGTGAAGTCACAGAATGGAGGTCTGTGAAATCAAAGAATGGAGGTGTGGGAAGTCAAAAAGGTAGTGTGTAGTGTCACAAATGGAGGTGTGTGAACTCATAGAATGGAGGTGTGTGAAGTCACAGAATTGATGTTTGTGAAGTCAGAATGGAGGTGTGTGAACTCACAATGGAGGTGTGTGAAGTCAAAGAATGGAGGTGTGTGAAGTCATAGAATGGAAGTGTGTGAAGTCATAGAATGAAGGTGTGTGAAGCCAGAATTGAGGTGTGTGAAGTCACAGAATTGAGGTGTGTGAACTCAGAATGAAGGTGTGTGAAGTCACTGAATGGAGGTTTGTGAAATCATAGAATGGAGGTGTGTGAAGTCATACAATGGAAGTTTCTGAAGTAGAATGGAGGTGTGTGAAGTCATAGAATGGAGGAGTGTGAAGTCAAAATGGAGGTGTGCGAACTCATAACATGGAGAGGTGTGAAGTCATGGAAAGGAGGTGTGTGAAGTCCAAAAATGGAGGTGTGTGAAGTCAAACAATGGTGGTGTGTGAAGTCACAGGATGGAGGTGTGTAGTCAAAGAATGGAAGTGTGTGAAGTCAAAATGGAGGTGTGTGAAGTCACAGAATGGAGGTGTGTGAAGTCACAGAATGGGGTGTGTGAAGTCAAAATGGAGGTGTGTGAACTCATAGAATGGAGGTGTGTGAACTCATAGAATGGAAGTGTGCGAAGTCATGGAATGGAGATGTGTGAAGTCAAAGAATGGAGGTGTGAAGTCAAACAATAAAGGTGTGTGAAGTCACAGAATGGAGGTCGGTGAAATCACAGAATGGAGGTGTGGGAAGTCAAAAAGGTAGTGTGTAGTGTCACAAATGGAGGTGTGGGAACTCATAGAATGGAGGTGTGTGAAGTCACAGAATTGATGCTTGTGAAGTCAGAATGGAGGTGTGTGAACTCACAATGGAGGTGTGTGAAGTCAAAGAATGGAGGTGTGTGAAGTCAAAGAATGGAAGTGTGTGAAGTCACAGAATGGAGGTGTGTGAAGTCACAGAATGGAGGTGTGTGAAATCACAGAATGGAGGTGTGTGAAGTCAAAAAGGTGGTGTGTAGAGTCACAAATGGAGCTGTGTGAACTCATAGAATGGAGGTGTGTGAAGTCACAGAACTGATGTTTGTGAAGTCAGAATGGAGGTGTGTGAACTCACAATGGAGGTGTGTGAAGTCAAAGAATGGAGGTGTGTGAAGTCAAAGAATGGAAGTGTGTGAAGTCATAGAATGGAGGTGTGTGAAGTCATAGAATGGAGGTGTGTGAAGACATAGAATGGAGGTGTGTGAAGTCACAGAATTGATGTTTGTGAGGTCAGAATGGAGGTGTGTGAAGTCAGAATGGAGGTTTGTGAAGTCAGAGAATGGAGGTGTGTGAAGTCATACAATGGAGGTGTGTGAAGTCATAGAATGGAGGTGTGTGAAGTCACAGAATTGATGTTTGTGAAGTCAGAATGGAGGTGTGTGAACTCACAATGGAGGTGTGTGAAGTCAAAGAATGGAGGTGTGTGAAGTCACAGAATTGATGTTTGTAAAGTCAGAATGGAGATGTGAAGTCAGAATGGAGGTGTGTGAAGTCATAGAATGGAGGTGTGTGAAGTCATAGAATGGATGTTTTTGAAGTAAGAATGTAGGGGTGTGAAGTCATAGAATGGAGGTGTGTGCAATCAAAATGGTGGTATGTGAACTCATAGAATGGATGTGTGTGAACTGATAGAGTGGAGATGTGTGAAGTCATGGAATGGAGGTGTGTGAAATCAAAGAATGGAGGTGTGTGAAGTCAAACAATGGAGGTATGCGAAGTCACAGAATGGAGGTGTGTGAAGTCACAGAATGGAAGTGTGTGAAGTCAAAATGGAGGTGTGTGACGTCACAGAATGGAGGTTTGTGAAGTCACAGAATGGAGGTTTGTGAAGTCAAAATGGTGGTGTATAAAGTCACAAATGGAGGTGTGTGAAGTCACAGAATATAGGTGTGTGAACTCAAAATGGAGGTGTGTGAAGTGAAAGAATGGAGGTGTGCGAAGTCAAAGAATGGAGGTGTGTGAAGTCATAGAATGGAGGTGTGTGAAGTCATAGAATGGAGGTGTGTGAAGTCATATAATGAAGGTGTGTGAAGTCACAGAATGAAGGTGTGTTAAGTCACAGAACGGAGGTGTGTGAACTCAGAATGGAGGTGTGTGAAGTCCCAGAATGGAGGTGTGGGAAGTCATAGAATGGAGTTGTGTGAAGTCACAGAATGGAGATGTGAGAATTCATAGAATCGAGGTGTGTGAAGTCATAGAATGGAGGTGTGTGAAGTCACAGAATGGAGGTGTGTGAAGTCACAATGGAGGTGTGTGAAGTCAAAGAATGGAGGTGTGTGAAGTCCTAGAATGGAAGTGTTTGAAGTCATAGAATGAAGGTGTGTGAAGCCAGAAATGAGGTGTGTGAAGACACAGAATTGTGGTGTGTGAACTCAGAATGAAGGTGTGTGAAGTCAAAGAATGGAGGTTTGTGAAGTCATAGAATGGAGGTGTATGAAGTCATAGAATGGATGTTTCTGAAGTAGAATGGAGGTGTGTGAAGTCATAGAATGGAGGTGTGTGAAGTCAAAATGGAGGTGTGCGAACTCATAAAAAGGAGATGAGTGAAGTCATGGAAAGGAGGTGTGTGATGTCCAAAAATGGAGGTGTGTGAAGTCAAATAATGGTGGTGTGTGAAGTCACAGAATGGAGGTGAGTGAAGTCAAAGAATGGAAGTGTGTGAAGTCAAAATGGAGGTGTGTGAAGTCACAGAATGGAGGTGTGTGAAGTCACAGAATGGAGGTGTGTGACGTCATCGAAAGAAGGTGTGTGAAGTCATGGAATGGAGGTGTGTGAAGTCGCAGAATGGCGGTGTATGAAGTCAGAATGGAGTTGTGTGAAGTCATAGAATGTAGGTGTGTGAAGTCAGAATGGAGGTGTGTGAAGTCATAGAATGGAGCTGTGTGAAGTAAGAATGGAGGTGTGTGAACTCATAGAATGGAGGTGTGAAGTCACAATGGAGGTGTGTGAAGTCACAGAATGGAGGTGTGTGAAGTCAGAGTATGGAGGTGTGTGAAATCATAGAATGGAGCTGTGTGAAGTCAGATTTGAGGAGTGTGAAGTCACAGAATGGAGGTGTGTGAACTTAGAATGGAGGTGTGTGAAGTCACAGAATGGAGGTGTGAAGTCATAGAATCGAGGTGTGTGAAGTCATAGAATGGAGGTGTGTGAAGTCATAATGGAGGTGTGTGAAGTCACAGAATTGAGGTGTGTGAAGTCACAGATGGAGGTGTGGGAAGTCATAGAATGGAGGTGTGTGATGTCATAGAATGGAAGTGTGTGAAGTCATAGAATGAAAGTGTGTGAAGCCAGAATTGAGGTGTGTGAAGTCACAGAATTGAGGTGTGTGAACTCAGAATGAAGGTGTGTGAAGTCACAGAATGGAGGTTTGTGAAGTCATAGAATGGAGGTGTGAAGTCACAATGGAGGTGTCTGAAGTCACAGTATGGAGGTGTATGAAATCATAGAATGGAGCTGTGTGAAGTCAGATTTGAGGAGTGTGAAGTCACAGAATGGAGGTGTGAAGTTATAGAATGGAGGTGTGTGAAGACATAGAATGGAAGTGTGTGAAGTCATAATGGAGGTGTGTGAAGTCACAGAATTGAGGAGTGTGAAGTCACAGATGGAGGTGTGTGAAGTCATAGAATGGAAGTGTGTGAAGTCATAGAATGGTGGTGTGTGAAGTCATAGAATTGATGTTTGTGAAGTAAGAATGAAGGTGTGTTAAGTCATAGAATGGAGGTGTTTGAAGGCACAGAATGGAGGTGTGTGAAGCCACAGAATGGAGGTTTGTGAACTCACAATGGAGGTGTGTGAAGTCAAAGAATGGAGGTGTGTGAAGTCATAGAATGGAAGTGTGTGAAGTCATAGAATGAAGGTGTGTGAAGCCAGAATTGAGGTGTGTGAAGTCACAGAATTGAGGTGTGTGAACTCAGAATGAAGGTGTGTGAAGTCACTGAATGGAGGTTTGTGAAATCATAGAATGGAGGTGTGTGAAGTCATACAATGGAAGTTTCTGAAGTAGAATGGAGGTGTGTGAAGTCATAGAATGGAGGTGTGTGAAGTCAAAATGGAGGTGTGCGAACTCATAACATGGAGATGTGTGAAGTCATGGAAAGGAGGTGTGTGAAGTCCAAAAATGGAGGTGTGTGAAGTCAAACAATGGTGGTGTGTGAAGTCACAGAATGGAGGTGTGTAGTCAAAGAATGGAAGTGTGTGAAGTCAAAATGGAGGTGTGTGAAGTCACAGAATGGAGGTGTGTGAAGTCACAGAATGGGGTGTGTGAAGTCAAAATGGAGGTGTGTGAACTCATAGAATGGAGGTGTGTGAACTCATAGAATGGAAGTGTGCGAAGTCATGGAATGGAGATGTGTGAAGTCAAAGAATGGAGGTGTGAAGTCAAACAATAAAGGTGTGTGAAGTCACAGAATGGAGGTCTGTGAAATCAAAGAATGGAGGTGTGGGAAGTCAAAAAGGTAGTGTGTAGTGTCACAAATGGAGGTGTGTGAACTCATAGAATGGAGGTGTGTGAAGTCACAGAATTGATGTTTGTGAAGTCAGAATGGAGGTGTGTGAACTCACAATGGAGGTGTGTGAAGTCAAAGAATGGAGGTGTGTGAAGTCAAAGAATGGAAGTGTGTGAAGTCACAGAATGGAGGTGTGTGAAGTCACAGAATAGAGGTGTGTGAAATCACAGAATGGAGGTGTGTGAAGTCAAAAAGGTGGTGTGTAGAGTCACAAATGGAGCTGTGTGAACTCATAGAATGGATGTGTGTGAAGTCACAGAACTGATGTTTGTGAAGACAGAATGGAGGTGTGTGAACTCACAATGGAGGTGTGTGAAGTCAAAGAATGGAGGTGTGTGAAGTCAAAGAATGGAAGTGTGTGAAGTCATAGAATGGAGGTGTGTGAAGTCATAGAATGGAGGTGTGTGAAGACATAGAATGGAGGTGTGTGAAGTCACAGATTTGATGTTTGTGAGGTCAGAATGGAGGTGTGTGAAGTCAGAATGGAGGTTTGTGAAGTCAGAGAATGGAGGTGTGTGAAGTCATACAATGGAGGTGTGTGAAGTCATAGAATGGAGGTGTGTGAAGTCACAGAATTGATGTTTGTGAAGTCAGAATGGAGGTGTGTGTACTCACAATGGAGGTGTGTGAAGTCAAAGAATGGAGGTGTGTGAAGTCACAGAATTGATGTTTGTAAAGTCAGAATGGAGATGTGAATTCAGAATGGAGGTGTGTGAAGTCATAGAATGGAGGTGTGTGAAGTCACAATGCAGGTGTGTGAACTCATAGAATGGAGATGTGTGAAGTCACAGAATGGAGGTGTGTGAAGTCAAATAATGGAGGTGTGTGAAGTCATAGAATGGAGGTGTGTGAAGTCATAGAATGGAGGTGTGTGAAGTCATAGAATGGACGTTTGTGAACTCATAGAATGGAGTTGTGTAAAGTCATAGAATGGATGTTTCTGAAGTAAGAATGTAGGGGTGTGAAGTCATAGAATGGAGGTGTGTGCAATCAAAATGGTGGTATGTGAACTCATAGAATGGATGTGTGTGAACTGATAGAGTGGAGATGTGTGAAGTCATGGAATGGAGGTGTGTGAAATCAAAGAATGGAGGTGTGTGAAGTCAAACAATGGAGGTATGCGAAGTCACAGAATGGAGGTGTGTGAAGTCACAGAATGGAAGTGTGTGAAGTCAAAATGGAGGTGTGTGACGTCACAGAATGGAGGTTTGTGAAGTCACAGAATGGAGGTTTGTGAAGTCAAAATGGTGGTGTATAAAGTCACAAATGGAGGTGTGTGAAGTCACAGAATGTAGGTGTGTGAACTCAAAATGGAGGTGTGTGAAGTGAAAGAATGGAGGTGTGCGAAGTCAAAGAATGGAGGTGTGTGAAGTCATAGAATGGAGGTGTGTGAAGTCATAGAATGGAGGTGTGTGAAGTCATAGAATGAAGGTGTGTGAAGTCACAGAATGAAGGTGTGTTAAGTCACAGAACGGAGGTGTGTGAACTCAGAATGGAGGTGTGTGAAGTCCCAGAATGGAGGTGTGGGAAGTCATAGAATGGAGTTGTGTGAAGTCACAGAATGGAGATGTGTGAATTCATAGAATCGAGGTGTGTGAAGTCATAGAATGGAGGTGTGTGAAGTCACAGAATGAAGGTGTGTGAAGTCACAATGGAGGTGTGTGAAGTCAAAGAATGGAGGTATGTGAAGTCCTAGAATGGAAGTGTTTGAAGTCATAGAATGAAGGTGTGTGAAGGCAGAATTGAGGTGTGTGAAGACACAGAATTGAGGTGTGTGAACTCAGAATGAAGGTGTGTGAAGTCAAAGAATGGAGGTTTGTGAAGTCATAGAATGGAGGTGTATGAAGTCATAGAATGGATGTTTCTGAAGTAGAATGGAGGTGTGTGAAGTCATAGAATGGAGGTGTGTGAAGTCAAAATGGAGGTGTGCGAACTCATAAAAATGAGATGAGTGAAGTCATGGAAAGGAGGTGTGTGATGTCCAAAAATGGAGGTGTCTGAAGTCAAACAATGGTGGTGTGTGAAGTCACAGAATGGAGGTGAGTGAAGTCAAAGAATGGAAGTGTGTGAAGTCAAAATGGAGGTGTGTGAAGTCACAGAATGGAGGTGTGTGAAGTCACAGAATGGAGGTGTGTGACGTCATCGAAAGAAGGTGTGTGAAGTCATGGAATGGAGGTGTGTGAAGTCACAGAATGGCGGTGTATGAAGTCAGAATGGAGTTCTGTGAAGTCATAGAATGTAGGTGTGTGAAGTCAGAATGGAGGTGTGTGAAGTCATAGAATGGAGGTGTGTGAAGTCAGAATGGAGGTGTGTGAACCCATAGAATGGAGGTGTGAAGTCACAATGGAGGTGTGTGAAGTCACAGAATGGAGGTGTGTGAAGTCAGAGTATGGAGGTGTGTGAAATCATAGAATGGAGCTGTGTGAAGTCAGATTTGAGGAGTGTGAAGTCACAGAATGGAGGTGTGTGAACTCAGAATGGAGGTGTGTGAAGTCACAGAATGGAGGTGTGAAGTCATAGAATGGAGGTGTGTGAAGTCATAGAATGGAGGTGTGTGAAGTCATAATGGAGGTGTGTGAAGTCACAGAATTGAGGTGTGTGAAGTCACAGATGGAGGTGTGGGAAGTCATAGAATGGAGGTGTGTGATGTCATAGAATGGAAGTGTGTGAAGTCATAGAATGAAAGTGTGTGAAGCCAGAATTGAGGTGTGTGAAGTCACAGAACTGAGGTGTGTGAACTCAGAATGAAGGTGTGTGAAGTCACAGAATGGAGGTTTGTGAAGTCATAGAATGGAGGTGTGTGAAGTCATAGAATAGATATTTCTGAAGTAGAATGGAGGTGTGTGAAGTCATAGAATGTAGGTGTGTGAAGTCAAAATGGAGGTGTGTGAAGTCATAGAATGGACGTGTGTGAAGTCAGAATGGAGGTGTGTGAACTCATAGAATGGAGGTGTGAAGTCACCATGGAGGTGTCTGAAGTCACAGTATGGAGGTGTATGAAATCATAGAATGGAGCTGTGTGAAGTCAGATTTGAGGAGTGTGAAGTCACAGAATGGAGGTGTGTGAACTCAGAATGGAGGTGTGTGAAGTCACAGAATGGAGGTTTGAAGTTATAGATTGGAGGTGTGTGAAGACATAGAATGGAGGTGTGTGAAGTCATAATGGAGGTGTGTGAAGTCATAGAATTGATGTTTGTGAAGTAAGAATGAAGGTGTGTTAAGTCATAGAATGGAGGTGTTTGAGGGCACACAATGGAGGTGTGTGAAGTCACAGAATGGAGGTTTGTGAACTCACAATGGAGGTGTGTGAAGTCAAAGAATGGAGGTGTGTGAAGTCATAGAATGGAAGTGTGTGAAGTCATAGAATGAAGGTGTGTGATGCCAGAATTGAGGTGTGTGAAGTCACAAAATTGAGGTGTGTGAACTCAGAATGAAGGTGTGTGAAGTCACTGAATGGAGGTTTGTGAAATCATAGAATGGAGGTGTGTGAAGTCATACAATGGAAGTTTCTGAAGTAGAATGGAGGTGTGTGAAGTCATAGAATGGAGGAGTGTGAAGTCAAAATGGAGGTGTGCGAACTCATAACATGGAGAGGTGTGAAGTCATGGAAAGGAGGTGTGTGAAGTCCAAAAATGGAGGTGTGTGAAGTCAAACAATGGTGGTGTGTGAAGTCACAGAATGGAGGTGTGTAGTCAAATAATGGAAGTGTGTGAAGTCAAAATGGAGGTGTGTGAAGTCACAGAATGGAGGTGTGTGAAGTCACAGAATGGGGTGTGTGAAGTCAAAATGGAGGTGTGTGAACTCATAGAATGGAGGTGTGTGAACTCATAGAATGGAAGTGTGAGAAGTCATGGAATGGAGATGTGTGAAGTCAAAGAATGGAGGTGTGAAGTCAAACAATAAAGGTGTGTGAAGTCACAGAATGGAGGTCTGTGAAATCACAGAATGGAGGTGTGCGAAGTCAAAAAGGTGGTGTGTCGAGTCACAAATGGAGGTGTGTGAACTCATAGAATGGAGGTGTGTGAAGTCACAGAATTGATGTTTGTGAAGTCAGAATGGAGGTGTGTGAACTCACAATGGAGGTGTGTGAAGTCAAAGAATGGAGGTGTGTGAAGTCAAAGAATGGAAGTGTGTGAAGTCACAGAATGGAGGTGTGTGAAGTCACAGAATGGAGGTGTGTGAAATCACAGAATGGAGGTGTGTGAAGTCAAAAAGGTGGTGTGTAGAGTCACAAATGGAGCTGTGTGAACTCATAGAATGGAGGTGTGTGAAGTCACAGAATTGATGTTTGTGAAGTCAGAATGGAGGTGTGTGAACTCACAATGGAGGTGTGTGAAGTCAAAGAATGGAGGTGTGTGAAGTCAAAGAATGGAAGTGTGTGAAGTCATAGAATGGAGGTGTGTGAAGTCATAGAATGGAGGTGTGTGAAGACATAGAATGGAGGTGTGTGAAGTCACAGAATTGATGTTTGTGAGGTCAGAATGGAGGTGTGTGAAGTCAGAATGGAGGTGTGTGAAGTCACAGAATGGGGTGTGTGAAGTCAACATGGAGGTGTGTGAACTCATAGAATGGAGGTGTGTGAACTCATAGAATGGAAGTGTGAGAAGTCATGGAATGGAGATGTGTGAAGTCAAAGAATGGAGGTGTGAAGTCAAACAATAAAGGTGTGTGAAGTCACAGAATGGAGGTCTGTGAAATCACAGAATGGAGGTGTGCGAAGTCAAAAAGGTGGTGTGTCGAGTCACAAATGGAGGTGTGTGAACTCATAGAATGGAGGTGTGTGAAGTCACAGAATTGATGTTTGTGAAGTCAGAATGGAGGTGTGTGAACTCACAATGGAGGTGTGTGAAGTCAAAGAATGGAGGTGTGTGAAGTCAAAGAATGGAAGTGTGTGAAGTCACAGAATGGAGGTGTGTGAAGTCACAGACTGGAGGTGTGTGAAATCACAGAATGGAGGTGTGTGAAGTCAAAAAGGTGGTGTGTAGAGTCACAAATGGAGCTGTGTGAACTCATAGAATGGAGGTGTGTGAAGTCACAGAATTGATGTTTGTGAAGTCAGAATCGAGGTGTGTGAACTCACAATGGAGGTGTGTGAAGTCAAAGAATGGAGGTGTGTGAAGTCAAAGAATGGAAGTGTGTGAAGTCATAGAATGGAGGGGTGTGAAGTCATAGAATGGAGGTGTGTGAAGACATAGTATGGAGGTGTGTGAAGTCACAGAATTGATGTTTGTGAGGTCAGAATGGAGGTGTGTGAAGTCAGAATGGAGGTTTGTGAAGTCAGAGAATGGAGGTGTGTAAAGTCATACAATGGAGGTGTGTGAAGTCATAGAATGGAGGTGTGTGAAGTCACAGAATTGATGTTTGTGAAGTCAGAATGGAGGTGTGTGAACTCACAATGGAGGTGTGTGATGTCAAAGAATGGAGGTGTGTGAAGTCACAGAATTGATGTTAGTAAAGTGATAATGGAGATGTGAAGTCAGAATGGAGGTGTGTGAAGTCATAGAATGGAGGTGTGTGAAGTCACAATGCAGGTGTGTGAACTCATAGAATGGAGATGTGTGAATTCATAGAATCGAGGTGTGTGAAGTCATAGAATGGAGGTGTGTGAAGTCATAGAATGGAGGTGGTGAATTCATAGAATGGAGGTGTGTGAAGTCATAGAATGGACGTTTGTGAACTCATAGAATGGAGTTGTGTAAAGTCATAGAATTGATGTTTTTGAAGTAAGAATGTAGGGGTGTGAAGTCATAGAATGGAGGTGTGTGCAATCAAAATGGTGGTATGTGAACTCATAGAATGGATGTGTGTGAACTGATAGAGTGGAGATGTGTGAAGTCATGGAATGGAGGTGTGTGAAATCAAAGAATGGAGGTGTGTGAAGTCAAACAATGGAGGTATGCGAAGTCACAGAATGGAGGTGTGTGAAGTCACAGAATGGAAGTGTGTGAAGTCAAAATGGAGGTGTGTGACGTCACAGAATGGAGGTTTGTGAAGTCACAGAATGGAGGTTTGTGAAGTCAAAATGGTGGTGTATAAAGTCACAAATGGAGGTGTGTGAAGTCACAGAATGTAGGTGTGTGAACTCAAAATGGAGGTGTGTGAAGTGAAAGAATGGACGTGTGCGAAGTCAAAGAATGGAGGTGTATGAAGTCATAGAATGGAGGTGTGTGAAGTCATAGAATGGAGGTGTGTGAAGTCATAGAATGAAGGTGTGTGAAGTCACAGAATAAAGGTGGGTTAAGTCACAGAACGGAGGTGTGTGAACTCAGAATGGAGGTGTGTGAAGTCCCAGTATGGAGGTGTGGGAAGTCATAGAATGGAGTTGTGTGAAGTCACAGAATGGAGATGTGTGAATTCATAGAATCGAGGTGTGTGAAGTCATAGAATGGAGGTGTGTGAAGTCACAGAATGGAGGTGTGTGAAGTCACAGAATGGAGGCGTGTGAAGTCACAGATTGGAGGTGTGTGAACTCACAATGGAGGTGTGTGAAGTCAAAGAATGGAGGTGTGTGAAGTCATAGAATGGAAGTGTGTGAAGTCATAGAATGAAGGTGTGTGAAGCCAGAATTGAGGTGTGTGAAGACACAGAATTGAGGTGTGTGAACTCAGAATGAAGGTGTGTGAAGTCAAAGAATGGAGGTTTGTGAAGTCATCGAATGGAGGTGTATGAAGTCATAGAATGGATGTTTCTGAAGTAGAATGGAGGTGTGTGAAGTCATAGAATGTAGGTGTGTGAAGTCAAAATGGAGGTGTGAGAACTCATAAAATGGAGATGAGTGAAGTCATGGAAAGGAGGTGTGTGAAGTCCAAAAATGGTGGTGTGTGAAGTCACAGAATGGAGGTGAGTGAAGTCAAAGAATGGAAGTGTGTGAAGTCAAAATGGAGGTGTGTGAAGTCAAGGAATGGAGGTGTGTGAAGTCACAGAATGGAGGTGTGTGACGTCATCGAAAGGAGGTGTGTGAAGTCATGGAATGGAGGTGTGTGAAGTCACAGAATGGCGGTGTGTGAAGTCAGAATGGAGTTGTGTGAAGTCAAAGAATATACGTGTGTGAAGTCAGAATGAAGGTGTGTGAGATCATAGAATGGAGGTGTGTGAAGTCAGAATGGAGGTGTGTGAACTCATAGAATGGAGGTGTGAAGTCACAATGGAGGTGTGTGAAGTCATAGAATGGAGGTGTGTGAAGTCAGAGTATGGAGGTGTGTGAAATCATAGAATGGAGCTGTGTGAAGTCAGATTTGAGGAGTGTGAAGTCACAGAATGGAGGTGTGTGAACTCAGAATGGAGGTGTGTGAAGTCACAGAATGGAGGTGTGAAGTCATAGAATGGAGGTGTGTGAAGTCATAGAATGGAGGTGTGTGAAGTCATAATGGAGGTGTGTGAAGTCACAGAATTGAGGTGTGTGAAGTCACAGATGGAGGTGTGGGAAGTCATAGAATGGAGGTGTGTGATGTCATAGAATGGAAGTGTGTGAAGTCATAGAATGAAAGTGTGTGAAGCCAGAATTGAGGTGTGTGAAGTCACAGAATTGAGGTGTGTGAAATCAGAATGAAGGTGTGTGAAGTCACAGAATGGAGGTTTGTGAAGTCATAGAATGGAGGTGTGTGAAGTCATAGAATGGATGTTTCTGAAGTAGAATGGAGGTGTGTGAAGTCATAGAATGTACGTGTGTGAAGTCAAAATGGAGGTGTGTGAAGTCATAGAATGGACGTGTGTGAAGTAAGAATGGAGGTGTGTGAACTCATAGAATGGAGCTGTGAAGTCACAATGGAGGTGTGTGAAGTCACAGTATGGAGGTGTATGAAATCATAGAATGGAGCTGTGTGAAGTCAGATTTGAGGAGTGTGAAGTCACAGAATGGAGGTGTGTGAACTCAGAATGGAGGTGTGTGAAGTCACAGAATGGAGGTGTGAAGTCATAGAATGGAGGTGTGTGAAGACATAGAATGGAGGTGTGTGAAGTCATAATGGAGGTGTGTGAAGTCACAGAATTGAGGTGTGTGAAGTCACAGATGGAGGTGTGTGAAGTCATAGAATGGAGGTGTGTGAAGTCATAGAATGGGGGTGTGTGAAGTCATAGAATTGATGTTTATGAAGTAAGAATGTAGGTGTGTTAAGTCATAGAATGGAGGTGTTTGAAGGCACAGAATGGAGGTGTGTGAAGTCACAGAATGGAGGTGTGTAAACTCACAATGGAGGTGTGTGAAGTCAAAGAATGGAGGTGTGTGAAGTCATAGAATGGAAGTGTGTGAAGTCATAGAATGAAGGTGTGTGAAGCCAGAATTGAGGTGTGTGAAGTCACAGAATTCAGGTGTGTGAACTCAGAATGAAGGTGTGTGAAGTCACAGAATGGAGGTTTGTGAAATCATAGAATGGACGTGTGTGAAGTCATAGAGTGGAAGTTTCTGAAGTAGAATGGAGGTGTGTGAAGTCATAGAATGGAGGTGTGTGAAGTCAAAATGGAGGTGTGAGAACTCATAACATGGAGATGTGTGAAGTCATGGAAAGGAGGTGTGTGAAGTCCAAAAATGGAGGTGTGTGAAGTCAAACAATGGTGGTGTGTGAAGTCACAGAACGGAGGTGTGTAGTCAAAGAATGGAAGTGTGTGAAGTCAAAATGGATGTGTGTGAAGTCACAGAATGGAGGTGTGTGAAGTCACAGAATGGAGGTGTGTGAAGTCACAGAATGGAGGTGTGTGAAGTCAAAATGGAGGTGTGTGAACTCATAGAATGGAGGTGTGTGAACACATAGAATGGAAGTGTGCGAAGTCATGGAATGGAGATGTGTGAAATCAAAGAATGGAGGTGTGAAGTCAAACAATAAAGGTGTGTGAAGTCACAGAATGGAGGTGTGTGAAATCACAGAATGGAGGTGTGTGAAGTCAAAAAGGTGGTGTGTAGAGTCACAAATGGAGGTGTGTGAACTCATAGAATGGAGGTGTGTGAAGTCACAGAATTGATGTTTGTGAAGTCAGAATGGAGGTGTGTGAACTCACAATGGAGGTGTGTGAAGTCAAAGAATGGAGGTGTGTGAAGTCAAAGAATGGAAGTGTGTGAAGTCATAGAATGGAGGTGTGTGAAGTCATAGAATGGAGGTGTGTGAAGACATAGAATGGAGGTGTGTGAAGTCACAGGATTGATGTTTGTGAGGTCAGAATGGAGGTGTGTGAACTCAGAATGGAGGTTTGTGAAGTCAGAGATTGGAGGTGTGAGAAGTCATTCAATGGAGGTGTGTGAAGTCATAGAATGGAGGTATGTGAAGTCA
Source organism: Megascapheus bottae (assembly GCA_024803745.1). Taxonomy (NCBI): domain Eukaryota; kingdom Metazoa; phylum Chordata; class Mammalia; order Rodentia; family Geomyidae; genus Megascapheus; species Megascapheus bottae. The sequence goes on along the minus strand of JANJXV010000052.1, from coordinate 2,473,827 downwards.
CAGAATTGATGTTTGTGAAGTCAGAATGGAGGTGTGTGAACTCACAATGGAGGTGTGTGAAGTCAAAGAATGGAGGTGTGTGAAGTCACAGAATTGATGTTTGTAAAGTCAGAATGGAGGTGTGTGAAGTCAGAATGGAGGTGTGTGAAGTCATAGAATGGAGGTGTGTGAAGTCACAATGCAGGTTTGTGAACTCATAGAATGGAGATGTGTGAAGTCACATAATGGAGGTGTGTGAAGTCATAGAGTGGAGATGTGTGAAGTCATAGAATGGAGGTATGTGAAGTCATAGAATGGAGGTGTGTGAAGTCATAGAATGGACGTTTGTGAACTCATAGAATATAGTTGCGTAAACTCATAGAATGGATGTTTTTGAAGTAAGAATGTAGATGTGTGAAGTCATAGAATTGAGGTGTGTGCAATCAAAATGGTGGTATGTGAACTCATAGAATGGATGTGTGTGAACTGATAGAGTGGAGGTGTGTGAAGTCATGGAATGGAGGTGTGTGAAATCAAAGAATGGATGTGTGTGAATTCAAACAATGGAGGTATGCGAAGTCACAGAATGGAGGTGTGTGAAGTCACAGAATGGAAGTGTGTGAAGTCAAAATGGAGGTGTGTGACGTCACAGAATGGAGGTTTGTGAAGTCACAGAATGGAGGTTTGTGAAGTCAAAATGGTGGTGTATAAAGTCACAAATGGAGGTGTGTGAAGTCACAGAATGTAGGTGTGTGAACTCAAAATGGAGGTGTGTGAAGTGAAAGAATGGACGTGTGCGAAGTCAAAGAATGGAGGTGTGTGAAGTCATAGAATGGAGGTGTGTGGAGTCATGGAATGGAGGTGTGTGAAGTCATAGAATGAAGGTGTGTGAAGTCACAGAATGAAGGTGTGTTAAGTCACAGAACGGAGGTGTGTGAACTCAGAATGGAGGTGTGTGAAGTCCCAGAATGGAGGTGTGGAAGTCATGGAATGGAGTTGTGTGAAGTCACAGAATGGAGATGTGTGAATTCATAGAATCGAGGTGTGTGAAGTCATAGAATGGAGGTGTGTGAAGTCAAAGAATGGAGGTGTGTGAAGTCACAGAATGGAGGTGTGTGAAGTCACAGAATGGAGGTGTGTGAACTCACAATGGAGGTGTGTGAAGTCAAAGAATGGAAGTGTGTGAAGTCATAGAATGGAAGTGTGTGAAGTCATAGAATGAAGGTGTGTGAAGCCAGAATTGAGGTGTGTGAAGACACAGAATTGAGGTGTGTGAACTCAGAATGAAGGTGTGTGAAGTCACAGAATGGAGGTTTGTGAAGTCATAGAATGGAGGTGTATGAAGTCATAGAATGGATGTTTCTGAAGTAGAATGGAGGTGTGTGAAGTCATAGAATGGAGGTGTGTGAAGTCAAAATGGAGGTGTGCGAACTCATAAAAAGGAGATGAGTGAAGTCATGGAAAGGAGGTGTGTGAAGTCACAAAATGGAGGTGTGTGAAGTCAAGCAATGGTGGTGTGTAAAGTCACAGAATGGAGGTGTGTGAAGTCAAAGAATGGAAGTGTGTGAAGTCAAAATGGAGGTGTGTGAAGTCACAGAATGCAGGTGTGTGAAGTTACAGAATGGAGGTGTGTGACGTCATCGAAATGAGGTGTGTGAAGTCATGGAATGGAGGTGTGTGAAGTCACAGAATGGCGGTGTGTGAAGTCAGAATGGAGTTGTGTGAAGTCATAGAATGTAGGTGTGTGAAGTCAGAATGGAGGTGTGTGAAGTCATAGATTGGAGGTGTGTTAAGTCAGAATGGAGGTGTGTGAACTCATAGAATGGACGTGTGAAGTCACAATGGAGGTGTGTGAACTCATCGAATGGAGGTGTGTGAAGTCAGATTTGAGGAGTGTGAAGTCACAGAATGGAGGTGTGTGAACTCAGAATGGAGGTGTGTGATGTCACAGAATGGAGGTGTGAAGTCATAGAATGGAGGTGTGTGAAGTCACAGAATGGATGTTTGTGAACTCATAATGGAGGTGTGTGAAGTCACAGAATTGAGGTGTGTGAAGTCACAGATGGAGGTGTGGGAAGTCATAGAATGGAGGTGTGTGAAGTCATAGAATGGAAGTGTGTGAAGTCATAGAATGAAAGTGTGTGAAGCCAGAATTGAGGTGTGTGAAGTCACAGAATTGAGTTGTGTGAACTCAGAATGAAGGTGTTTGAAGTCACAGAATGGAGGTTTGTGAAGTCATAATGGAGGTGTGTGAAGTCGCAGAATGGCGGTGTGTGAAGTCACAGAATGGAGGTGTGTGAAGTCAAAATGGAGGTGTGTGAACTCATAGAATGGAGGTGTGTGAACTCATAGAATGGAAGTGTGCCAAGTCATGGAATGGAGGTGTGTGAAGTCAAAGAATGGAGGTGTGAAGTCAAACAATAAAGGTGTGTGAAGTCACAGAATGGAGGTTTGTGAAATCACAGAATGGAGGTGTGTGAAGTCAAAAAGGTGGTGTGTAGAGTCACAAATGGAGGTGTGTGAACTCATAGAATGGAGGTGTGTGAAGTCACAGAATTGATGTTTGTGAAGTCAGAATGGAGGTGTGTGAACTCACAATTCAGGTGTGTGAAGTCAAAGAATGGAGGTGTGTGAAGTCAAAGAATGGAAGTGTGTGAAGTCATAGAATGGAGGTGTGTGAAGTCATAGAATGGAGGTGTGTGAAGACATAGAATGGAGGTGTGTGAAGTCACAGAATTGATGTTTGTGAGGTCAGAATGGAGGTGTGTGAAGTCAGAATGGAAGTTTCTGAAGTCAGAGATTGGAGGTGTGTGAAGTGATACAATGGAGTTGTGTGAAGTCATAGAATGGAGGTGTGTGAAGTCACAGAATTGATGTTTGTGAAGTCAGAATGGAGGTGTGTGAACTCACAATGGAGGTGTGTGAAGTCAAAGAATGGAAGGTGTGTGAAGTCGTAGAATGGAGGTGTGTGAAGTCATAGAATGGAGGTGTGTGAAGTCATAGAATGGACGTTTGTGAACTCATAGAATGGAGGTTTGTGAAGTCAAAATGGTGGTGTATAAAGTCACAAATGGAGGTGTGTGAAGTCACAGAATGTAGGTGTGTGAACTCAAAATGGAGGTTGTGAAGTGAAAGAATGGAGGTGTGCGAAGTCAAAGAATGGAGGTGTGTGAAGTCATAGAATGGAGGTGTGTGCAATCAAAATGGTGGTATGTGAACTCATAGAATGGATGTGTGTGAACTGATAGAGTGGAGGTGTGTGAAGTCATGGAATGGAGGTGTGTGAAATCAAAGAATGGAGGTGTGTGAAGTCAAACAATGTAGTTATGCGAAGTCACAGAATGGAGATGTGTGAAGTCACAGAATGGAAGTGTGTGAAGTCAAAATGGAGGTGTGTGAAGTCATAGAATGGAGGTGTGTGAAGTCATAGAATGAAGGTGTGTGAAGTCACAGAATGAATGTGTGTTAAGTCACAGAACGGAGGTGTGTGAACTCAGAATGGAGGTGTGTGAAGTCCCAGAATGGAGGTGTGGGAAGTCATAGAATGGAGTTGTGTGAAGATACAGAATGGAGATGTGTGAATTCATAGAATCGAGGTGTGTGAAGTCATAGAATGGAGGTGTGTGAAGTCACAGAATGGAGGTGTGTGAAGTCACAGAATGGATGTGTGTGAAGTCACAGAATGGAGGTGTGTGAACTCACAATGGAGGTGTGTGAAGTCAAAGAATGGAGGTGTGTGAAGTCATAGAATGGAAGTGTGTGAAGTCATAGAATGAAGGTGTGTGAAGCCAGAATTGAGGTGTGTGAAGACACAGAATTGAGGTGTGTGAACTCAGAATGAAGGTGTGTGAAGTCAAAGAATGGAGGTTTGTGAAGTCATAGAATGGAGGTGTATGAAGTCATAGAATGGATGTTTCTGATGTTGAATGGAGGTGTGTGAAGTCATAGAATGGAGGTGTGTGAAGTCAGAGTATGGAGGTGTGTGAAATCATTGAATGGAGCTGTGTGAAGTCAGATTTGAGGAGTGTGAAGTCACAGAATGGAGGTGTGTGAAGTCATAGAATGGAAGTGTGTGAAGTCAAAATGGAGGTGTGTGAAGTCACAGAATGGAGGTGTGTGAAGTCACAGAATGGAGGTGTGTGAAGTCACAGAATGGAGGTGTGTGAAGTCAAAATGGAGGTGTGTGAACTCATAGAATGGAGGTGTGTGAACTCATAGAATGGAAGTGTGCGAAGTCATGGAATGGAGATGTGTGAAGTCAAAGAATGGAGGTGTGAAGTCAAACAATAAAGGTGTGTGAAGTCACAGAATGGAGGTGTGTGAAATCACAGAATGGAGGTGTGTGAAGTAAAAAAGGTGGAGTGTAGAGTCACAAATGGAGGTGTGTGAACTCATAGAATGGAGGTGTGTGAAGTCACAGAATTGATGTTTGTGAAGTCAGAATGGAGGTGTGTGAACTCACAATGGAGGTGTGTGAAGTCAAAGAATGGAGGTGTGTGAAGTCAAAGAATGGAAGTGTGTGAAGTCATAGAATGGAGGTGTGTGAAGTCATAGAATGGAGGTGTGTGAAGACATAGAATGGAGGTGTGTGAAGTCACAGAATTGATGTTTGTGAGGTCAGAATGGAGGTGTGTGAAGTCAGAATGGAGGTTTGTGAAGTCAGAGATTGGAGGTGTGAGAAGTCATTCAAAGGAGGTGTGTGAAGTCATAGAATGGAGTTGTGTGAAATCAAAGAATGGAGATGTGTGAATTCATAGAAACGAGGTGTGTGAAGTCATAGAATGGAGGTGTGTGAAGTCAAAGAATGGAGGTGTGTGAAGTCAGAGAATGGAGGTGTGTGAAGTCACAGAATGGAGGTGTGTGAACTCACAATGGAGGTGTGTGAAGTCAAAGAATGGAGGTGTGTGAAGTCACAGAATGGAGGTGTGTGAAGTCACAGAATGGAGGTGTGTGAAGTCAAAGAATGGAAGTGTGTGAAGTCAAAATGGAGGTGTGTGAAGTCACAGAATGGAGGTGTGTGAAGTCAAAGAATGGAGGTGTGTGACGTCATCGAAAGGAGGTGTGTGAAGTGATGGAATGGAGGTGTGTGAATTCACAGAATGGAGGTGTGTGAAGTCAGAATGGAGTTGTGTGAAGTCATAGAATGTAGGTGTGTGAACTCATAGAATGGAGGTGTGAAGTCACAATGGAGGTGTGTGAAGTCATAGAATGGAGGTGTGTGAAGTCAGATTTGAGGAGTGTGAAGTCACAGAATGGAGGTGTGTGAACTCAGAATGGAGGTGTGTGAAGTCACAGAATGGAGGTGTGAAGTCATAGAATGGAGGTGTGTGAAGTCACAGAATGGATGTGTGAACTCATAATGGAGGTGTGTGAAGTCACAGAATTGAGGTCTGTGAAGTCACAGAAGGAGGTGTGGGAAGTCATAGAATGGAGGTGTGTGAAGTCATATAATGGAAGTGTGTGAAGTCATAGAATGAAAGTGTGTGAAGCCAGAATTGAGGTGTGTGAAGTCACAGAACTGAGTTGTGTGAACTCAGAATGAAGGTGTGTGAAGTCACAGAATGGAGGTTTGTGAAGTCATAATGGAGGTGTGTGAAGTCACAGAATGGAGGTGTGTGAAGTCACAGAATGGAGGTGTGTGAAGTCAAAATGGAGGTGTGTGAACTCATAGAATGGAGGTGTGTGAACTCATAGAATGGAAGTGTGCGAAGTCATGGAATGGAGGTGTGTGAAGTCAAAGAATGGAGGTGTGAAGTCAAACAATAAAGGTGTGTGAAGTCACAGAATGGAGGTGTGTGAAATCACAGAATGGAGGTGTGTGAAGTCAAAAAGGTGGTGTGTAGAGTCACAAATGGAGGTGTGTGAACTCATAGAATGGAGGTGTGTGAAGTCACAGAATTGATGTTTGTGAAGTCAGAATGGAGGTGTGTGAACTCACAATGGAGGTGTGTGAAGTCAAAGAATGGAGGTGTGTGAAGTCAAAGAATGGAAGTGTGTGAAATCATAGAATGGAGGTGTGTGAAGTCATAGAATGGAGGTGTGTGAAGACATAGAATGGAGGTGTGTGAAGTCACAGAATTGATGTTTGTGAGGTCAGAATGGAGGTGTGTGAAGTCAGAATGGAGGTTTGTGAAGTCAGAGATTGGAGGTGTGTGAAGTGATACAATGGAGGTGTGTGAAGTCATAAAATGGAGGTGTGTGAAGTCACAGAATTGATGTTTGTGAAGTCAGAATGGAGGTGTGTGAACTCACAATGGAGGTGTGTGAAGTCAAAGAATGGAGGTGTGTGAAGTCATAGAATGGAGGTGTGTGAAGTCATAGAATGGACGTTTGTGAACTCATAGAATGGAGTTGTGGAAAGTCATAGAATGGATGTTTTTGAAGTAAGAATGTAGGGGTGTGAAGTCATAGAATGGAGGTGTGTGCAATCAAAATGGTGGTATGTGAACTCATAGAATGGATGTGTGTGAACTGATAGAGTTGAGGTGTGTGAAGTCATGGAATGGAGGTGTGTGAAATCAAAGAATGGAGTTGTGTGAAGTCAAACAATGGAGGTAAGCGAAGTCACAGAATGGAGGTGTGTGAAGTCACAGAATGGAAGTGTGTGAAGTCGAAATGGAGGTGTGTGACGTCACAGAATGGAGGTTTGTAAAGTCACAGAATGGAGGTTTGTGAAGTAAAAATGGTGGTGTATAAAGTCATAAATGGAGGTGTGTGAAGTCAAAGAATGTCGGTGTGTGAACTCAAAATGGAGGTGTGTGAAGTGAAAGAATGGAGGTGTGCGAAGTCAAAGAATGGAGGTGTGTGAAGTCATAGAATGGAGGTGTGTGAAGTCATAGAATGGAGGTGTGTGAAGTCATAGAACGAAGGTGTGTGAAGTCACAGAATGAAGGTGTGTTAAGTCACAGAACGGAGGTGTGTGAAGTCATAGAATGGAGGTGTGTGAAGTCCCAGAATGGAGGTGTGGGAAGTCATAGAATGAAGTTGTGTGAAGTCACAGAATGGAGATGTGTGAATTCATAGAATCGAGGTGTGTGAAGTCATAGAATGGAGGTGTGTGAAGTCACAGATTGGAGGTGTGTGAAGTCACAGAATGGAGGTGTGTGAAGTCAGAGAATGGAGGTGTGTGAACTCACAATGGAGGTGTGTGAAGTCAAAGAATGGAGGTGTGTGAAGTCATAGAATGGAAGTGTGTGAAGTCATAGAATGAAGGTGTGTGAAGCCAGAATTGAGGTGTGTGAAGACACAGAATTGAGGTGTGTGAACTCAGAATGAAGGTGTGTGAAGTCAAAGAATGGAGGTTTGTGAAGTCATAGAATGGAGGTGTATGAAGTTATAGAATAGATGTTTCTGAAGTTGAATGGAGGTGTGTGAAGTCATAGAATGGAGGTGTGTGAAGTCAGAATGGAGGTGTGTGAACTCATAGAATGGAGGTGTGAAGTCACAATGGAGGTGTGTGAACTCATAGAATGGAGGTGTGTGAAGTCAGATTTGAGGAGTGTGAAGTCACAGAATGGAGGTGTGTGAACTCAGAATGGAGGTGTGTGAAGTCACAGAATGGAGGTGTGAAGTCATAGAATGGAGGTGTGTGAAGTCACAGAATGGATGTGTGTGAACTCATAATGGAGGTGTGTGAAGTCACAGAATTGAGGTGTGTGAAGTCACAGATGGAGGTGTGGGAAGTCATAGAATGGAGGTGTGTGAAGTCATAGAATGGAAGTGTGTGAAGTCATAGAATGAAAGTGTGTGAAGCCAGAATTGAGGTGTGTGAAGTCACAGAATTGAGTTGTGTGAACTCAGAATGAAGGTGTGTGAAGTCACAGAATGGAGATTTGTGAAGTCATAATGGAGGTGTGTGAAGTCGCAGAATGGAGGTGTGTGAAGTCACAGAATGGAGGTGTGTGAAGTCAAAATGGAGGTGTGTGAACTCATAGAATGGAGGTGTGTGAACTCATAGAATGGAAGTGTGCGAAGTAATGGAATGGAGGTGTGTGAAGTCAAAGAATGGAGGTGTGAACTCAAACAATAAAGGTGTGTGAAGTCACAGAATGGAGGTGTGTGAAATCACAGAATGGAGGTGTGTGAAGTCAAAAAGGTGGTGTGTAGAGTCATAAATGGAGGTGTGTGAACTCATAGAATGGAGGTGTGTGAAGTCACAGAATTGATGTTTGTGAAGTCAGAATGGAGGTGTGTGACCTCACAATTCAGGTGTGTGAAGTCAAAGAATGGAGGTGTGTGAAGTCAAAGAATGGAAGTGTGTGAAGTCATAGAATGGAGGTGTGTGAAGTCATAGAATGGAGGTGTGTGAAGACATAGAATGGAGGTGTGTGAAGTCACAGAATTGATGTTTGTGAGGTCAGAATGGAGGTGTGTGAACTCAGAATGGAGGTTTGTGAATTCAGAGATTGGAGGTGTGTGAACTGATACAATGGAGGTGTGTGAAGTCATAGAATGGAGGTGTGTGAAGTCAGAGAATTGATGTTTGTGAAGTCAGAATGGAGGTGTGTGAACTCACAATGGAGGTGTGTGAAGTCAAAGAATGGAGGTGTGTGATGTCACAGAATTGATGTTTGTAAAGTCAGAATGAAGGTGTGTGAAGTCAGAATGGAGGTGTGTGAAGTCATAGAATGGAGGTGTGTGAAGTCACAATGCAGGTGTGTGAACTCATAGAATGGAGATGTGTGAAGTCACAGAATGGAGGTGTGTGAAGTCATAGAATGGAGGTGTGTGAAGTCGTAGAATGGAGGTGTGTGAAGTCATAGAATGGAGGTGTGTGAAGTCATAGAATGGACGTTTGTGAACTCATAGAATGGAGTTGTGTAAAGTCATACAATGGATGTTTTTGAAGTAAGAATGTAGGGGTGTGAAGTCATAGAATGGAGGTGTGTGCAATCAAAATGGTGGTATGTGAACTCATAGAATGGATGTGTGTGAACTGATAGAGTTGAGGTGTGTGAAGTCATGGAATGGAGGTGTGTGAAATCAAAGAATGGAGTTGTGTGAAGTCAAACAATGGAGGTAAGCGAAGTCACAGAATGGAGGTGTGTGAAGTCACAGAATGGAAGTGTGTGAAGTCGAAATGGAGGTGTGTGACGTCACAGAATGGAGGTTTGTAAAGTCACAGAATGGAGGTTTGTGAAGTAAAAATGGTGGTGTATAAAGTCATAAATGGAGGTGTGTGAAGTCAAAGAATGTCGGTGTGTGAACTCAAAATGGAGGTGTGTGAAGTGAAAGAATGGAGGTGTGCGAAGTCAAAGAATGGAGGTGTGTGAAGTCATAGAATGGAGGTGTGTGAAGTCATAGAATGGAGGTGTGTGAAGTCATAGAACGAAGGTGTGTGAAGTCACAGAATGAAGGTGTGTTAAGTCACAGAACGGAGGTGTGTGAAGTCATAGAATGGAGGTGTGTGAAGTCCCAGAATGGAGGTGTGGGAAGTCATAGAATGAAGTTGTGTGAAGTCACAGAATGGAGATGTGTGAATTCATAGAATCGAGGTGTGTGAAGTCATAGAATGGAGGTGTGTGAAGTCACAGATTGGAGGTGTGTGAAGTCACAGAATGGAGGTGTGTGAAGTCAGAGAATGGAGGTGTGTGAACTCACAATGGAGGTGTGTGAAGTCAAAGAATGGAGGTGTGTGAAGTCATAGAATGGAAGTGTGTGAAGTCATAGAATGAAGGTGTGTGAAGCCAGAATTGAGGTGTGTGAAGACACAGAATTGAGGTGTGTGAACTCAGAATGAAGGTGTGTGAAGTCAAAGAATGGAGGTTTGTGAAGTCATAGAATGGAGGTGTATGAAGTTATAGAATAGATGTTTCTGAAGTTGAATGGAGGTGTGTGAAGTCATAGAATGGAGGTGTGTGAAGTCAGAATGGAGGTGTGTGAACTCATAGAATGGAGGTGTGAAGTCACAATGGAGGTGTGTGAACTCATAGAATGGAGGTGTGTGAAGTCAGATTTGAGGAGTGTGAAGTCACAGAATGGAGGTGTGTGAACTCAGAATGGAGGTGTGTGAAGTCACAGAATGGAGGTGTGAAGTCATAGAATGGAGGTGTGTGAAGTCACAGAATGGATGTGTGTGAACTCATAATGGAGGTGTGTGAAGTCACAGAATTGAGGTGTGTGAAGTCACAGATGGAGGTGTGGGAAGTCATAGAATGGAGGTGTGTGAAGTCATAGAATGGAAGTGTGTGAAGTCATAGAATGAAAGTGTGTGAAGCCAGAATTGAGGTGTGTGAAGTCACAGAATTGAGTTGTGTGAACTCAGAATGAAGGTGTGTGAAGTCACAGAATGGAGATTTGTGAAGTCATAATGGAGGTGTGTGAAGTCGCAGAATGGAGGTGTGTGAAGTCACAGAATGGAGGTGTGTGAAGTCAAAATGGAGGTGTGTGAACTCATAGAATGGAGGTGTGTGAACTCATAGAATGGAAGTGTGCGAAGTAATGGAATGGAGGTGTGTGAAGTCAAAGAATGGAGGTGTGAACTCAAACAATAAAGGTGTGTGAAGTCACAGAATGGAGGTGTGTGAAATCACAGAATGGAGGTGTGTGAAGTCAAAAAGGTGGTGTGTAGAGTCATAAATGGAGGTGTGTGAACTCATAGAATGGAGGTGTGTGAAGTCACAGAATTGATGTTTGTGAAGTCAGAATGGAGGTGTGTGACCTCACAATTCAGGTGTGTGAAGTCAAAGAATGGAGGTGTGTGAAGTCAAAGAATGGAAGTGTGTGAAGTCATAGAATGGAGGTGTGTGAAGTCATAGAATGGAGGTGTGTGAAGACATAGAATGGAGGTGTGTGAAGTCACAGAATTGATGTTTGTGAGGTCAGAATGGAGGTGTGTGAACTCAGAATGGAGGTTTGTGAATTCAGAGATTGGAGGTGTGTGAACTGATACAATGGAGGTGTGTGAAGTCATAGAATGGAGGTGTGTGAAGTCAGAGAATTGATGTTTGTGAAGTCAGAATGGAGGTGTGTGAACTCACAATGGAGGTGTGTGAAGTCAAAGAATGGAGGTGTGTGATGTCACAGAATTGATGTTTGTAAAGTCAGAATGAAGGTGTGTGAAGTCAGAATGGAGGTGTGTGAAGTCATAGAATGGAGGTGTGTGAAGTCACAATGCAGGTGTGTGAACTCATAGAATGGAGATGTGTGAAGTCACAGAATGGAGGTGTGTGAAGTCATAGAATGGAGGTGTGTGAAGTCGTAGAATGGAGGTGTGTGAAGTCATAGAATGGAGGTGTGTGAAGTCATAGAATGGACGTTTGTGAACTCATAGAATGGAGTTGTGTAAAGTCATACAATGGATGTTTTTGAAGTAAGAATGTAGGGGTGTGAAGTCATAGAATGGAGGTGTGTGCAATCAAAATGGTGGTATGTGAACTCATAGAATGGATGTGTGTGAACTGATGGAGTGGAGGTGTGTGAAGTCATGGAATGGAGGTGTGTGAAATCAAAGAATGGAGGTGTGTGAAGTCAAACAATGGAGATATGCGAACTCACACAATGGAGGTGTGTGAAGTCACAGAATGGAATTGTGTGAGGTCAAAATGGAGGTGTGTGAAGTCACAGAATGGAGGTTTGTGAAGTCACAGAATGGAGGTTTGTGAAGTCAAAATGGTGGTGTATAAAGTCACGAATGGAGGTGTGTGAAGTCACAGAATGTAGGTGTGTGAACTCAAAATGGAGGTGTGTGAAGTGAAAGAATGGAGGTGTGCGAAGTCAAAGAATGGAGGTCTGTGAAGTCATAGAATGGAGGTGTGTGAAGTCATAGAATGGAGGTGTGTGAAGTCATAGAATGAAGGTGTGTGAAGTCACAGAATGAAGGTGTGTTAAGTCACAGAACGGAGGTGTGTGAACTCAGAATGGAGGTGTGTGAAGTCCCAGAATGGAGGTGTGGGAAGTCATAGAATGGAGTTGTGTGAAGTCACAGAATGGAGATGTGTGAATTCATAGAATCGAGGTGTGTGAAGTCATAGAATGGAGGTGTGTGAAGTCACAGAATGGAGGTGTGTGAAGTTACAGAATGGAGGTGTGTGAAGTCACAGAATGGAGGTGTGTGAACACACAATGGAGGTGTGTGACGTCAAAGAATGGAGGTGTGTGAAGTCATAGAATGGAAGTGTGTGAAGTCATAGAATGAAGGTGTGTGAAGCCAGAATTGAGGTGTGTGAAGACACAGAATTGAGGTGTGTGAACACAGAAAGAAGGTGTGTGAAGTCAAAGAATGGAGGTTTGTGAAGTTATAGAATGGAGGTGTATGAAGTCATAGAATAGATGTTTCTGAAGTAGAATGAGGTGTGGGAAGTCATAGAATGGAGGTGTGTGAAGTCAAAATGGAGGTGTGCGAACTCATAAAAACGAGATGAGTGAAGTCATGGAAAGGAGGTGTGTGAAGTCCCAAAATGGAGGTGTGTGAAGTCAAACAATGGTGGTGTGTAAAGTCACAGAATGGAGGTGTGTGAAGTCAAAGAATGGAAGTGTGTGAAGTCAAAATGGAGGTGTGTGAAGTCACAGAATGCAGGTGTGTGAAGTCACAGAATGGAGGTGTGTGACGTCATCGAAAGGAGGTGTGTGAAATCTTGGAATGGAGGTGTGTGAAGTCACAGAATGGCGGTGTGTGAAGTCAGAATGGAGTTGTGTGAAGTCATAGAATGTAGGTGTGTGAAGTCAGAATGGAGGTGTGTGAAGTCATAGAATGGAGTTGTGTGAAGTCAGAATGGAGGTGTGTGAACTCATAGAATGGAGGTGTGAAGTCACAATGGAGGTGTGTGAAGTCATAGAATGGAGGTGTGTGAAGTCAGATTTGAGGATTGTGAAGTCACAGAATGGAGGTGTGTGAACTCAGAATGGAGGTGTGTGAAGTCACAGAATGGAGGTGTGAAGTCATAGAATCGAAGTGTGTGAAGTCACAGAATGGAGGTGTGTGAACTCATAATGGAGGTGTGTGAAGTGACAGAATTGAGGTCTGTGAAGTCACAGATGGAGGTGTGGGAAGTCATAGAATGGAGGTGTGTGAAGTCATAGAATGGAAGTGTGTGAAGTCATAGAATGAAAGTGTGTGAAGCCAGAATTGAGGTGTGTGAAGTCACAGAATTGAGTTGTGTGAACTCAGAATGAAGGTGTGTGAAGTCACAGAATGGAGGTTTGTGAAGTCATAATGGAGGTGTGTGAAGTCACAGAATGGAGGTGTGTGAAGTCACAGAATGGAGGTGTGTGAAGTCAAAATGGAGGTGTGCGAACTCATAGAATGGAGGTGTGTGAACTCATAGAATGGAAGTGTGCGAAGTCATGGAATGGAGGTGTGTGAAGTCAAAGAATGGAGGAGTGAAGTCAAACAATAAAGGTGTGTGAAGTCACAGAATGGAGGTGTGTGAAATCACAGAATGGAGGTGTGTGAAGTCAAAAAGGTGATGTGTAGAGTTATAAATGGAGGTGTGTGAACTCATAGAATGGAGGTGTGTGAAGTCACAGAATTGATGTTTGTGAAGTCAGAATGGAAGTGTGTGAACTCACAATTCAGGTGTGTGAAGTCAAAGAATGGAGGTGTGTGAAGTCAAAGAATGGAAGTGTGTGAAGTCATAGAATGGAGGTGTGTGAAGTCATAGAATGGAGGTGTGTGAAGACATAGAATGGAGGTGTGTGAAGTCACAGAATTGATGTTTGTGAGGTCAGAATGGAGGTGTGTGAAGTCAGAATGGAGGTTTCTGAAGTCAGAGATTGGAGGTGTGTGAAGTGATACAATGGAGGTGTGTGAAGTCATAGAATGGAGGTGTGTGAAGTCACAGAATTGATGTTTGTGAAGTCAGAATGGAGGTGTGTGAACTCACAATGGAGGTGTGTGAAGTCAAAGAATGGAAGGTGTGTGAAGTCGTAGAATGGAGGTGTGTGAAGTCATAGAATGGAGGTGTGTGAAGTCATAGAATGGACGTTTGTGAACTCATAGAATGGAGGTTTGTGAAGTCAAAATGGTGGTGTATAAAGTCACAAATGGAGGTGTGTGAAGTCACAGAATGTAGGTGTGTGAACTCAAAATGGAGGTTGTGAAGTGAAAGAATGGAGGTGTGCGAAGTCAAAGAATGGAGGTGTGTGAAGTCATAGAATGGAGGTGTGTGCAATCAAAATGGTGGTATGTGAACTCATAGAATGGATGTGTGTGAACTGATAGAGTGGAGGTGTGTGAAGTCATGGAATGGAGGTGTGTGAAATCAAAGAATGGAGGTGTGTGAAGTCAAACAATGTAGTTATGCGAAGTCACAGAATGGAGATGTGTGAAGTCACAGAATGGAAGTGTGTGAAGTCAAAATGGAGGTGTGTGAAGTCATAGAATGGAGGTGTGTGAAGTCATAGAATGAAGGTGTGTGAAGTCACAGAATGAATGTGTGTTAAGTCACAGAACGGAGGTGTGTGAACTCAGAATGGAGGTGTGTGAAGTCCCAGAATGGAGGTGTGGGAAGTCATAGAATGGAGTTGTGTGAAGATACAGAATGGAGATGTGTGAATTCATAGAATCGAGGTGTGTGAAGTCATAGAATGGAGGTGTGTGAAGTCACAGAATGGAGGTGTGTGAAGTCACAGAATGGATGTGTGTGAAGTCACAGAATGGAGGTGTGTGAACTCACAATGGAGGTGTGTGAAGTCAAAGAATGGAGGTGTGTGAAGTCATAGAATGGAAGTGTGTGAAGTCATAGAATGAAGGTGTGTGAAGCCAGAATTGAGGTGTGTGAAGACACAGAATTGAGGTGTGTGAACTCAGAATGAAGGTGTGTGAAGTCAAAGAATGGATGTTTGTGAAGTCATAGAATGGAGGTGTATGAAGTCATAGAATGGATGTTTCTGATGTTGAATGGAGGTGTGTGAAGTCATAGAATGGAGGTGTGTGAAGTCAGAGTATGGAGGTGTGTGAAATCATTGAATGGAGCTGTGTGAAGTCAGATTTGAGGAGTGTGAAGTCACAGAATGGAGGTGTGTGAAGTCATAGAATGGAAGTGTGTGAAGTCAAAATGGAGGTGTGTGAAGTCACAGAATGGAGGTGTGTGAAGTCACAGAATGGAGGTGTGTGAAGTCACAGAATGGAGGTGTGTGAAGTCAAAATGGAGGTGTGTGAACTCATAGAATGGAGGTGTGTGAACTCATAGAATGGAAGTGTGCGAAGTCATGGAATGGAGATGTGTGAAGTCAAAGAATGGAGGTGTGAAGTCAAACAATAAAGGTGTGTGAAGTCACAGAATGGAGGTGTGTGAAATCACAGAATGGAGGTGTGTGAAGTCAAAAAGGTGGTGTGTAGAGTCACAAATGGAGGTGTGTGAACTCATAGAATGGAGGTGTGTGAAGTCACAGAATTGATGTTTGTGAAGTCAGAATGGAGGTGTGTGAACTCACAATGGAGGTGTGTGAAGTCAAAGAATGGAGGTGTGTGAAGTCAAAGAATGGAAGTGTGTGAAGTCATAGAATGGAGGTGTGTGAAGTCATAGAATGGAGGTGTGTGAAGACATAGAATGGAGGTGTGTGAAGTCACAGAATTGATGTTTGTGAGGTCAGAATGGAGGTGTGTGAAGTCAGAATGGAGGTTTGTGAAGTCAGAGATTGGAGGTGTGAGAAGTCATTCAAAGGAGGTGTGTGAAGTCATAGAATGGAGGTGTGTGAAATCAAAGAATGGAGATGTGTGAATTCATAGAAACGAGGTGTGTGAAGTCATAGAATGGAGGTGTGTGAAGTCGAAGAATGGAAGTGTGTGAAGTCATAGAATGGAGGTGTGTGAAGTCATAGAATGGAGGTGTGTGAAGACATAGAATGGAGGTGTGTGAAGTCACAGAATTGATGTGTGTGAGGTCAGAATGGAGGTGTGTGAAGTCAGAATGGACGTTTGTGAAGTCAGAGATTGGAGGTGTGAGAAGTCATTCAAAGGAGGTGTGTGAAGTCATAGAATGGAGTTGTGTGAAATCAAAGAATGGAGATGTGTGAATTCATAGAAACGAGGTGTGTGAAGTCATAGAATGGAGGTGTGTGAAGTCAAAGAATGGAGGTGTGTGAAGTCAGAGAATGGAGGTGTGTGAAGTCACAGAATGGAGGTGTGTGAACTCACAATGGAGGTGTGTGAAGTCAAAGAATGGAGGTGTGTGAAGTCACAGAATGGAGGTGTGTGAAGTCACAGAATGGAGGTGTGTGAAGTCAAAGAATGGAAGTGTGTGAAGTCAAAATGGAGGTGTGTGAAGTCACAGAATGGAGGTGTGTGAAGTCAAAGAATGGAGGTGTGTGACGTCATCGAAAGGAGGTGTGTGAAGTGATGGAATGGAGGTGTGTGAATTCACAGAATGGAGGTGTGTGAAGTCAGAATGGAGTTGTGTGAAGTCATAGAATGTAGGTGTGTGAACTCATAGAATGGAGGTGTGAAGTCACAATGGAGGTGTGTGAAGTCATAGAATGGAGGTGTGTGAAGTCAGATTTGAGGAGTGTGAAGTCACAGAATGGAGGTGTGTGAACTCAGAATGGAGGTGTGTGAAGTCACAGAATGGAGGTGTGAAGTCATAGAATGGAGGTGTGTGAAGTCACAGAATGGATGTGTGAACTCATAATGGAGGTGTGTGAAGTCACAGAATTGAGGTCTGTGAAGTCACAGAAGGAGGTGTGGGAAGTCATAGAATGGAGGTGTGTGAAGTCATATAATGGAAGTGTGTGAAGTCATAGAATGAAAGTGTGTGAAGCCAGAATTGAGGTGTGTGAAGTCACAGAATTGAGTTGTGTGAACTCAGAATGAAGGTGTGTGAAGTCACAGAATGGAGGTTTGTGAAGTCATAATGGAGGTGTGTGAAGTCACAGAATGGAGGTGTGTGAAGTCACAGAATGGAGGTGTGTGAAGTCAAAATGGAGGTGTGTGAACTCATAGAATGGAGGTGTGTGAACTCATAGAATGGAAGTGTGCGAAGTCATGGAATGGAGGTGTGTGAAGTCAAAGAATGGAGGTGTGAAGTCAAACAATAAAGGTGTGTGAAGTCACAGAATGGAGGTGTGTGAAATCACAGAATGGAGGTGTGTGAAGTCAAAAAGGTGGTGTGTAGAGTCACAAATGGAGGTGTGTGAACTCATAGAATGGAGGTGTGTGAAGTCACAGAATTGATGTTTGTGAAGTCAGAATGGAGGTGTGTGAACTCACAATGGAGGTGTGTGAAGTCAAAGAATGGAGGTGTGTGAAGTCAAAGAATGGAAGTGTGTGAAATCATAGAATGGAGGTGTGTGAAGTCATAGAATGGAGGTGTGTGAAGACATAGAATGGAGGTGTGTGAAGTCACAGAATTGATGTTTGTGAGGTCAGAATGGAGGTGTGTGAAGTCAGAATGGAGGTTTGTGAAGTCAGAGATTGGAGGTGTGTGAAGTGATACAATGGAGGTGTGTGAAGTCATAAAATGGAGGTGTGTGAAGTCACAGAATTGATGTTTGTGAAGTCAGAATGGAGGTGTGTGAACTCACAATGGAGGTGTGTGAAGTCAAAGAATGGAGGTGTGTGAAGTCATAGAATGGAGGTGTGTGAAGTCATAGAATGGACGTTTGTGAACTCATAGAATGGAGTTGTGCAAAGTCATAGAATGGATGTTTTTGAAGTAAGAATGTAGGGGTGTGAAGTCATAGAATGGAGGTGTGTGCAATCAAAATGGTGGTATGTGAACTCATAGAATGGATGTGTGTGAACTGATAGAGTGGAGGTGTGTGAAGTCATGGAATGGAGGTGTGTGAAATCAAAGAATGGAGGTGTGTGAAGTCAAACAATGGAGGTAAGCGAAGTCACAGAATGGAGGTGTGTGAAGTCACAGAATGGAAGTGTGTGAAGTCGAAATGGAGGTGTGTGACGTCACAGAATGGAGGTTTGTAAAGTCACAGAATGGAGGTTTGTGAAGTAAAAATGGTGGTGTATAAAGTCATAAATGGAGGTGTGTGAAGTCAAAGAATGTAGGTGTGTGAACTCAAAATGGAGGTGTGTGAAGTGAAAGAATGGAGGTGTGCGAAGTCAAAGAATGGAGGTGTGTGAAGTCATAGAATGGAGGTGTGTGAAGTCATAGAATGGAGGTGTGTGAAGTCATAGAACGAAGGTGTGTGAAGTCACAGAATGAAGGTGTGTTAAGTCACAGAACGGAGGTGTGTGAAGTCATAGAATGGAGGTGTGTGAAGTCCCAGAATGGAGGTGTGGGAAGTCATAGAATGAAGTTGTGTGAAGTCACAGAATGGAGATGTGTGAATTCATAGAATCGAGGTGTGTGAAGTCATAGAATGGAGGTGTGTGAAGTCACAGATTGGAGGTGTGTGAAGTCACAGAATGGAGGTGTGTGAAGTCAGAGAATGGAGGTGTGTGAACTCACAATGGAGGTGTGTGAAGTCAAAGAATGGAGGTTTGTGAAGTCATAGAATGGAAGTGTGTGAAGTCATAGAATGAAGGTGTGTGAAGCCAGAATTGAGGTGTGTGAAGACACAGAATTGAGGTGTGTGAACTCAGAATGAAGGTGTGTGAAGTCAAAGAATGGAGGTTTGTGAAGTCATAGAATGGAGGTGTATGAAGTCATAGAATAGATGTTTCTGAAGTTGAATGGAGGTGTGTGAAGTCATAGAATGGAGGTGTGTGAAGTCAGAATGGAGGTGTGTGAACTCATAGAATGGAGGTGTGAAGTCACAATGGAGGTGTGTGAACTCATAGAATGGAGGTGTGTGAAGTCAGATTTGAGGAGTGTGAAGTCACAGAATGGAGGTGTGTGAACTCAGAATGGAGGTGTGTGAAGTCACAGAATGGAGGTGTGAAGTCATAGAATGGAGGTGTGTGAAGTCACAGAATGGATGTGTGTGAACTCATAATGGAGGTGTGTGAAGTCACAGAATTGAGGTGTGTGAAGTCACAGATGGAGGTGTGGGAAGTCATAGAATGGAGGTGTGTGAAGTCATAGAATGGAAGTGTGTGAAGTCATAGAATGAAAGTGTGTGAAGCCAGAATTGAGGTGTGTGAAGTCACAGAATTGAGTTGTGTGAACTCAGAATGAAGGTGTGTGAAGTCACAGAATGGAGATTTGTGAAGTCATAATGGAGGTGTGTGAAGTCGCAGAATGGAGGTGTGTGAAGTCACAGAATGGAGGTGTGTGAAGTCAAAATGGAGGTGTGTGAACTCATAGAATGGAGGTGTGTGAACTCATAGAATGGAAGTGTGCGAAGTAATGGAATGGAGGTGTGTGAAGTCAAAGAATGGAGGTGTGAACTCAAACAATAAAGGTGTGTGAAGTCACAGAATGGAGGTGTGTGAAATCACAGAATGGAGGTGTGTGAAGTCAAAAAGGTGGTGTGTAGAGTCATAAATGGAGGTGTGTGAACTCATAGAATGGAGGTGTGTGAAGTCACAGAATTGATGTTTGTGAAGTCAGAATGGAGGTGTGTGACCTCACAATTCAGGTGTGTGAAGTCAAAGAATGGAGGTGTGTGAAGTCAAAGAATGGAAGTGTGTGAAGTCATAGAATGGAGGTGTGTGAAGTCATAGAATGGAGGTGTGTGAAGACATAGAATGGAGGTGTGTGAAGTCACAGAATTGATGTTTGTGAGGTCAGAATGGAGGTGTGTGAACTCAGAATGGAGGTTTGTGAATTCAGAGATTGGAGGTGTGTGAACTGATACAATGGAGGTGTGTGAAGTCATAGAATGGAGGTGTGTGAAGTCACAGAATTGATGTTTGTGAAGTCAGAATGGAGGTGTGTGAACTCACAATGGAGGTGTGTGAAGTCAAAGAATGGAGGTGTGTGATGTCACAGAATTGATGTTTGTAAAGTCAGAATGAAGGTGTGTGAAGTCAGAATGGAGGTGTGTGAAGTCATAGAATGGAGGTGTGTGAAGTCACAATGCAGGTGTGTGAACTCATAGAATGGAGATGTGTGAAGTCACAGAATGGAGGTGTGTGAAGTCATAGAATGGAGGTGTGTGAAGTCGTAGAATGGAGGTGTGTGAAGTCATAGAATGGAGGTGTGTGAAGTCATAGAATGGACGTTTGTGAACTCATAGAATGGAGTTGTGTAAAGTCATAGAATGGATGTTTTTGAAGTAAGAATGTAGGGGTGTGAAGTCATAGAATGGAGGTGTGTGCAATCAAAATGGTGGTATGTGAACTCATAGAATGGATGTGTGTGAACTGATAGAGTGGAGGTGTGTGAAGTCATGGAATGGAGGTGTGTGAAATCAAAGAATGGAGGTGTGTGAAGTCAAACAATGGAGATATGCGAAGTCACACAATGGAGGTGTGTGAAGTCACAGAATGGAATTGTGTGAGGTCAAAATGGAGGTGTGTGAAGTCACAGAATGGAGGTTTGTGAAGTCACAGAATGGAGGTTTGTGAAGTCAAAATGGTGGTGTATAAAGTCACGAATGGAGGTGTGTGAAGTCACAGAATGTAGGTGTGTGAACTCAAAATGGAGGTGTGTGAAGTGAAAGAATGGAGGTGTGCGAAGTCAAAGAATGGAGGTCTGTGAAGTCATAGAATGGAGGTGTGTGAAGTCATAGAATGGAGGTGTGTGAAGTCATAGAATGAAGGTGTGTGAAGTCACAGAATGAAGGTGTGTTAAGTCACAGAACGGAGGTGTGTGAACTCAGAATGGAGGTGTGTGAAGTCCCAGAATGGAGGTGTGGGAAGTCATAGAATGGAGTTGTGTGAAGTCACAGAATGGAGATGTGTGAATTCATAGAATCGAGGTGTGTGAAGTCATAGAATGGAGGTGTGTGAAGTCACAGAATGGAGGTGTGTGAAGTTACAGAATGGAGGTGTGTGAAGTCACAGAATGGAGGTGTGTGAACACACAATGGAGGTGTGTGAAGTCAAAGAATGGAGGTGTGTGAAGTCATAGAATGGAAGTGTGTGAAGTCATAGAATGAAGGTGTGTGAAGCCAGAATTGAGGTGTGTGAAGACACAGAATTGAGGTGTGTGAACACAGAAAGAAGGTGTGTGAAGTCAAAGAATGGAGGTTTGTGAAGTCATAGAATGGAGGTGTATGAAGTCATAGAATGGATGTTTCTGAAGTAGAATGAGGTGTGGGAAGTCATAGAATGGAGGTGTGTGAAGTCAAAATGGACGTGTGCGAACTCATAAAAACGAGATGAGTGAAGTCATGGAAAGGAGGTGTGTGAAGTCCCAAAATGGAGGTGTGTGAAGTCAAACAATGGTGGTGTGTAAAGTCACAGAATGGAGGTGTGTGAAGTCAAAGAATGGAAGTGTGTGAAGTCAAAATGGAGGTGTGTGAAGTCACAGAATGCAGGTGTGTGAAGTCACAGAATGGAGGTGTGTGACGTCATCGAAAGGAGGTGTGTGAAATCATGGAATGGAGGTGTGTGAAGTCACAGAATGGCGGTGTGTGAAGTCAGAATGGAGTTGTGTGAAGTCATAGAAGGTAGGTGTGTGAAGTCAGAATGGAGGTGTGTGAAGTCAGAATGGAGGTGTGTGAACTCATAGAATGGAGGTGTGAAGTCACAATGGAGGTGTGTGAAGTCATAGAATGGAGGTGTGTGAAGTCAGATTTGAGGAGTGTGAAGTCACAGAATGGAGGTGTGTGAACTCAGAATGGAGGTGTGTGAAGTCACAGAATGGAGGTGTGAAGTCATAGAATCGAGGTGTGTGAAGTCACAGAATGGAGGTGTGTGAACTCATAATGGAGGTGTGTGAAGTGACAGAATTGAGGTCTGTGAAGTCACAGATGGAGGTGTGGGAAGTCATAGAATGGAGGTGTGTGAAGTCATAGAATGGAAGTGTGTGAAGTCATAGAATGAAAGTGTGTGAAGCCAGAACTGAGGTGTGTGAAGTCACAGAATTGAGTTGTGTGAACTCAGAATGAAGGTGTGTGAAGTCACAGAATGGAGGTTTGTGAAGTCATAATGGAGGTGTGTGAAGTCACAGAATGGAGGTGTGTGAAGTCACAGAATGGAGGTGTGTGAAGTCAAAATGGAGGTGTGTGAACTCATAGAATGGAGGTGTGTGAACTCATAGAATGGAAGTGTGCGAAGTCATGGAATGGAGGTGTGTGAAGTCAAAGAATGGAGGAGTGAAGTCAAACAATAAAGGTGTGTGAAGTCACAGAATGGAGGTGTGTGAAATCACAGAATGGAGGTGTGTGAAGTCAAAAAGGTGATGTGTAGAGTTATAAATGGAGGTGTGTGAACTCATAGAATGGAGGTGTGTGAAGTCACAGAATTGATGTTTGTGAAGTCAGAATGGAGGTGTGTGAACTCACAATTCAGGTGTGTGAAGTCAAAGAATGGAGGTGTGTGAAGTCAAAGAATGGAAGTGTGTGAAGTCATAGAATGGAGGTGTGTGAAGTCATAGAATGGAGGTGTGTGAAGACATAGAATGGAGGTGTGTGAAGTCACAGAATTGATGTTTGTGAGGTCAGAATGGAGGTGTGTGAACTCAGAATGGAGGTTTGTGAATTCAGAGATTGGAGGTGTGTGAACTGATACAATGGAGGTGTGTGAAGTCATAGAATGGAGGTGTGTGAAGTCACAGAATTGATGTTTGTGAAGTCAGAATGGAGGTGTGTGAACTCACAATGGAGGTGTGTGAAGTCAAAGAATGGAGGTGTGTGAAGTCACAGAATTGATGTTTGTAAAGTCAGAATGAAGGTGTGTGAAGTCAGAATGGAGGTGTGTGAAGTCATAGAATGGAGGTGTGTGAAGTCACAATGCAGGTGTGTGAACTCATAGAATGGAGATGTGTGAAGTCACAGAATGGAGGTGTGTGAAGTCATAGAATGGAGGTGTGTGAAGTCGTAGAATGGAGGTGTGTGAAGTCATAGAATGGAGGTGTGTGAAGTCATAGAATGGACGTTTGTGAACTCATAGAATGGAGTTGTGTAAAGTCATAGAATGGATGTTTTTGAAGTAAGAATGTAGGGGTGTGAAGTCATAGAATGGAGGTGTGTGCAATCAAAATGGTGGTATGTGAACTCATAGAATGGATGTGTGTGAACTGATAGAGTGGAGGTGTGTGAAGTCATGGAATGGAGGTGTGTGAAATCAAAGAATGGAGGTGTGTGAAGTCAAACAATGGAGGTATGCGAAGTCACAGAATGGAGGTGTGTGAAGTCACAGAATGGAAGTGTGTGAAGTCAAAATGGAGGTGTGTGAAGTCACAGAATGGAGGTTTGTGAAGTCACAGAATGGAGGTTTGTGAAGTCAAAATGGTGGTGTATAAAGTCACGAATGGAGGTGTGTGAAGTCACAGAATGTAGGTGTGTGAACTCAAAATGGAGGTGTGTGAAGTGAAAGAATGGAGGTGTGCGAAGTCAAAGAATGGAGGTGTGTGAAGTCATAGAATGGAGGTGTGTGAAGTCATAGAATGGAGGTGTGTGAAGTCATAGAATGAAGGTGTGTGAAGTCACAGAATGAAGGTGTGTTAAGTCACAGAACGGAGGTGTGTGAACTCAGAATGGAGGTGTGTGAAGTCCCAGAATGGAGGTGTGGGAAGTCATAGAATGGAGTTGTGTGAAGTCACAGAATGGACATGTGTGAATTCATAGAATCGAGGTG
The DNA here is from genome assembly GCA_024803745.1 of Megascapheus bottae. Classification (NCBI taxonomy): domain Eukaryota; kingdom Metazoa; phylum Chordata; class Mammalia; order Rodentia; family Geomyidae; genus Megascapheus; species Megascapheus bottae. The sequence goes on along the minus strand of JANJXV010000052.1, from coordinate 2,450,324 downwards.
TGTGAAGTCATAGAATGGAGGTGTGTGAAGTCACAGAATGGAGGTGTGTGAAGTCAGAATGGAGGTGTGTGAACTCAAAGAATGGAGGTGTGAAGTCACAATGGAGGTGTGTGAAGTCATAGAATGGAGGTGTGTGAAGTCAGATTTGAGGAGTGTGAAGTCACAGAATGGAGGTGTGTGAACTCAGAATGGAGGTGTGTGAAGTCACAGAATGGAGGTGTGAAGTCATAGAATGGAGGTGTGTGAAGTCACAGAATGGATGTGTGTGAACTCATAATGGAGGTGTGTGAAGTCACAGAATTGAGGTGTTTGAAGTCACAGATGGAGGTGTGGGAAGTCATAGAATGGAGGTGTGTGAAGTCATAGAATGGAAGTGTGTGAAGTCATAGAATGAAAGTGTGTGAAGCCAGAATTGAGGTGTGTGAAGTCACAGAATTGAGTTGTGTGAACTCAGAATGAAGGTGTGTGAAGTCACAGAATGGAGGTTTGTGAAGTCATAATGGAGGTGTGTGAAGTCACAGAATGGAGGTGTGTGAAGTAACAGAATGGAGGTGTTTGAAGTCAAAATGGAGGTGTGTGAACTCATAGAATGGAGGTGTGTGAACTCATAGAATGGAAGTGTGCGAAGTCATGGAATGGAGGTGTGTGAAGTCAAAGAATGGAGGTGTGAACTCAAACAATAAAGGTGTGTGAAGTCACAGAATGGAGGTGTGTGAAATCACAGAATGGAGGTGTGTGAAGTCAAAAAGGTGATGTGTAGAGTCATAAATGGAGGTGTGTGAACTCATAGAATGGAGGTGTGTGAAGTCACAGAATTGATGTTTGTGAAGTCAGAATGGAGGTTTGTGACCTCACAATTCAGGTGTGTGAAGTCAAAGAATGGAGGTGTGTGAAGTCAAAGAATGGAAGTGTGTGAAGTCATAGAATGGAGGTGTGTGAAGTCATAGAATGGAGGTGTGTGAAGACATAGAATGGAGGTGTGTGAAGTCACAGAATTGATGTTTGTGAGGTCAGAATGGAGGTGTGTGAACTCAGAATGGAGGTTTGTGAATTCAGAGATTGGAGGTGTGTGAAGTGATACAATGGAGGTGTGTGAAGTCATAGAATGGAGGTGTGTGAAGTCACAGAATTGATGTTTGTGAATTCAGAATGGAGGTGTGTGAACTCACAATGGAGGTGTGTGAAGTCAAAGAATGGAGGTGTGTGAAGTCACAGAATTGATGTTTGTAAAGTCAGAATGAAGGTGTGTGAAGTCAGAATGGAGGTGTGTGAAGTCATAGAATGGAGGTGTGTGAAGTCACAATGCAGGTGTGTGAACTCATAGAATGGAGATGTGTGAAGTCACAGAATGGAGGTGTGTGAAGTCATAGAATGGAGGTGTGTGAAGTCGTAGAATGGAGGTGTGTGAAGTCATAGAATGGAGGTGTGTGAAGTCATAGAATGGACGTTTGTGAACTCATAGAATGGAGTTGTGTAAAGTCATAGAATGGATGTTTTTGAAGTAAGAATGTAGGGGTGTGAAGTCATAGAATGGAGGTGTGTGCAATCAAAATGGTGGTATGTGAACTCATAGAATGGATGTGTGTGAACTGACAGAGTGGAGGTGTGTGAAGTCATGGAATGGAGGTGTGTGAAATCAAAGAATGGAGGTGTGTGAAGTCAAACAATGGAGATATGCGAAGTCACACAATGGAGGTGTGTGAAGTCACAGAATGGAATTGTGTGAGGTCAAAATGGAGGTGTGTGAAGTCACAAAATGGAGGTTTGTGAAGTCACAGAATGGAGGTTTGTGAAGTCAAAATGGTGGTGTATAAAGTCACAAATGGAGGTGTGTGAAGTCACAGAATGTAGGTGTGTGAACTCAAAATGGAGGTGTGTGAAGTGAAAGAATGGAGGTGTGCGAAGTCAAAGAATGGAGGTCTGTGAAGTCATAGAATGGAGGTGTGTGAAGTCATAGAATGGAGGTGTGTGAAGTCATAGAACGAAGGTGTGTGAAGTCACAGAATGAAGGTGTGTTAAGTCACAGAACGGAGGTGTGTGAACTCAGAATGGAGGTGTGTGAAGTCCCAGAATGGAGGTGTGTGAAGTCATAGAATGGAGTTGTGTGAAGTCACAGAATGGAGATGTGTGAATTCATAGAATCGAGGTGTGTGAAGTCATAGAATGGAGGTGTGTGAAGTCACAGAATGGAGGTGTGTGAAGTCACAGAATGGAGGTGTGTGAACACACAATGGAGGTGTGTGAAGTCAAAGAATGGAGGTGTGTGAAGTCATAGAATGGAAGTGTGTGAAGTCATAGAATGAAGGTGTGTGAAGCCAAAATTGAGGTGTGTGAAGACACAGAATTGAGGTGTGTGAACACAGAAAGAAGGTGTGTGAAGTCAAAGAATGGAGGTTTGTGAAGTCATAGAATGGAGGTGTATGAAGTCATAGAATGGATGTTTCTGAAGTAGAATGAGGTGTGGGAAGTCATAGAATGGAGGTGTGTGAAGTCAAAATGGAGGTGTGCGAACTCATAAAAACGAGATGAGTGAAGTCATGGAAAGGAGGTGTGTGAAGTCCCAAAATGGAGGTGTGTGAAGTCAAACAATGGTGGTGTGTAAAGTCACAGAATGGAGGAGTGTGAAGTCAAAGAATGGAAGTGTGTGAAGTCAAAATGGAGGTGTGTGAAGTCACAGAATGCAGGTGTGTGAAGTCACAGAATGGAGGTGTGTGACGTCATCGAAAGGAGGTGTGTGAAATCATGGAATGGAGGTGTGTGAAGTCACAGAATAGCGGTGTGTGAAGTCAGAATGGAGTTGTGTGAAGTCATAGTATGTAGGTGTGTGAAGTCAGAATGGAGGTGTGTGAATTCATAGAATGGAGGTGTGAAGTCACAATGGAGGTGTGTGAAGTCATAGAATGGAGGTGTGTGAAGTCAGATTTGAGGGGTGTGAAGTCACAGAATGGAGGTGTGTGAACTCAGAATGGAGGTGTGTGAAGTCACAGAATGGAGGTGTGAAGTCATAGAATCGAGGTGTGTGAAGTCACAGAATGGAGGTGTGTGAACTCATAATTGAGGTGTGTGAAGTGACAGAATTGAGGTCTGTGAAGTCACAGATGGAGGTGTGGGAAGTCATAGAATGGAGGTGTGTGAAGTCATAGAATGGAAGTGTGTGAAGTCATAGAATGAAAGTGTGTGAAGCCAGAATTGAGGTGTGTGAAGTCACAGAATTGAGTTGTGTGAACTCAGAATGAAGGTGTGTGAAGTCACAGAATGGAGGTTTGTGAAGTCATAATGGAGGTGTGTGAAGTCACAGAATGGAGGTGTTTGAAGTCACAGAATGGAGGTGTGTGAAGTCAAAATGGAGGTGTGTGAACTCATAGAATGGAGGTGTGTGAACTCATAGAATGGAAGTGTGCGAAGTCATGGAATGGAGGTGTGTGAAGTCAAAGAATGGAGGTGTGAAGTCAAACAATAAAGGTGTGTGAAGTCACAGAATGGAGGTGTGTGAAATCACAGAATGGAGGTGTGTGAAGTCAAAAAGGTGATGTGTAGAGTTATAAATGGAGGTGTGTGAACTCATAGAATGGAGGTGTGTGAAGTCACAGAATTGATGTTTGTGAAGTCAGAATGGAGGTGTGTGAACTCACAATTCAGGTGTGTGAAGTCAAAGAATGGAGGTGTGTGAAGTCAAAGAATGGAAGTGTGTGAAGTCATAGAATGGAGGTGTGTGAAGTAATAGAATGGAGGTGTGTGAAGACAGAATGGAGGTGTGTGAAGTCACAGAATTGATGTTTGTGAAGTCAGAATGGAGGTGTGTGAACTCACAATTCAGGTGTGTGAAGTCAAAGAATGGAGGTGTGTGAAGTCAAAGAATGGAAGTGTGTGAAGTCATAGAATGGAGGTGTGTGAAGTCATAGAATGGAGGTGTGTGAAGACATAGAATGGAGGTGTGTGAAGTCACAGAATTGATGTTTGTGAGGTCAGAATGGAGGTGTGTGAACTCAGAATGGAGGTTTGTGAAGTCAGAGATTGGAGGTGTGTGAAGTGATTCAATGGAGGTGTGTGAAGTCATAGAATGGAGGTGTGTGAAGTCACAGAATTGATGTTTGTGAAGTCAGAATGGAGGTGTGTGAACTCTCAATGGAGGTGTGTGAAGTCAAAGAATGGAGGTGTGTGAAGTCACAGAATTGATGTTTGTAAAGTCAGAATGAAGGTGTGTGAAGTCACAATGCAGGTGTGTGAACTCATAGAATGGAGGTGTGTGAAGTCACAATGCAGGTGTGTGAACTCATAGAATGGAGATGTGTGAAGTCACAGAATGGAGGTGTGTGAAGTCATAGAATGGAGGTGTGTGAAGTCGTAGAATGGAGGTGTGTGAAGTCATAGAATGGAGGTGTGTGAAGTCATAGAATGGATGTTTTTGAAGTAAGAATGTAGGGGTGTGAAGTCATAGAATGGAGGTGTGTGCAATCAAAATGGTGGTATGTGAACTCATAGAATGGATGTGTGTGAACTGATAGAGTGGAGGTGTGTGAAGTCATGGAATGGAGGTGTGTGAAATCAAAGAATGGAGGTGTGTGAAGTCAAACAATGGAGATATGCGAAGTCCAGAATGGAGGTGTGTGAAGTCACAGAATGGAATTGTGTGAGGTCAAAATGGAGGTGTGTGAAGTCACAGAATGGAGGTTTGTGAAGTCACAGAATGGAGGTTTGTGAAGTCACAGAATGGAGGTTTGTGAACTCAAAATGGTGGTGTATAAAGTCACAAATGGAGGTGTGTGAAGTCACAGAATGTAGGTGTGTGAACTCAAAATGGAGGTGTGTGAAGTGAAAGAATGGAGGTGTGCGAAGTCAAAGAATGGAGGTGTGTGAAGTCATAGAATGGAGGTGTGTGAAGTCATAGAATGGAGGTGTGTGAAGTCATAGAATGAAGGTGTGTGAAGTCACAGAATGAAGGTGTGTTAAGTCACAGAACGGAGGTTTGTGAACTCAGAATGGAGGTGTGTGAAGTCCCAGAATGGAGGTGTGGGAAGTCATAGAATGGAGTTGTGTGAAGGCAAAGAATGGAGATGTGTGAATTCATAGAATCGAGGTGTGTGAAGTCATAGAATGGCGGTGTGTGAAGTCACAGAATGGAGGTGTGTGAAGTCACAGAATGGAGGTGTGTGAAGTCGTAGAATGGAGGTGTGTGAAGTCATAGAATGGAGGTGTGTGAAGTCATAGAATGGCGGTGTGTGAAGTCACAGAATGGAGGTGTGTGAAGTCACAGAATGGAGGTGTGTGAAGTCGTAGAATGGAGGTGTGTGAAGTCAAAGAATGGAGGTGTGTGAAGTCATAGAATGGAAGTGTGTGAAGTCATAGAATGAAGGTGTGTGAAGCCAAAATTGAGGTGTGTGAAGACACAGAATTGAGGTGTGTGAACACAGAAAGAAGGTGTGTGAAGTCAAAGAATGGAGGTTTGTGAAGTCATAGAATGGAGGTGTATGAAGTCATAGAATGGATGTTTCTGAAGTAGAATGAGGTGTGGGAAGTCATAGAATGGAGGTGTGTGAAGTCAAAATGGAGGTGTGCGAACTGATAAAAACGAGATGAGTGAAGTCATGGAAAGGAGGTGTGTGAAGTCCCAAAATGGAGGGGTGTGAAGTCAAACAATGGTGGTGTGTAATGTCACAGAATGGAGGTGTGTGAAGTCAAAGAATGGAAGTGTGTGAAGTCAAAATGGAGGTGTGTGAAGTCACAGAATGCAGGTGTGTGAAGTCACAGAATGGAGGTGTGTGACGTCATCGAAAGGAGGTGTGTGAAATCATGGAATGGAGGTGTGTGAAGTCACAGGATAGCGGTGTGTGAAGTCAGAATGGAGTTGTGTGAAGTCATAGTATGTAGGTGTGTGAAGTCAGAATGGAGGTGTGTGAACTCATAGAATGGAGGTGTGAAGTCACAATGGAGGTGTGTGAAGTCATAGAATGGAGGTGTGTGAACTCAGAATGGAGGTGTGTGAAGTCACAGAATGGAGGTGTGAAGTCATAGAATCGAGGTGTGTGAAGTCACAGAATGGAGGTGTGTGAACTCATAATGGAGGTGTGTGAAGTCACAGAATTGAGGTCTGTGAAGTCACAGATGGAGGTGTGGGAAGTCATAGAATGGAGGTGTGTGAAGTCATAGAATGGAAGTGTGTGAAGTCATAGAATGAAAGTGTGTGAAGCCAGAATTGAGGTGTGTGAAGTCACAGAATTGAGTTGTGTGAACTCAGAATGAAGGTGTGTGAAGTCACAGAATGGAGGTTTGTGAAGTCATAATGGAGGTGTGTGAAGTCACAGAATGGAGGTGTTTGAAGTCACAGAATGGAGGTGTGTGAAGTCAAAATGGAGGTGTGTGAACTCATAGAATGGAGGTGTGTGAACTCATAGAATGGAAGTGTGCGAAGTCATGGAATGGAGGTGTGTGAAGTCAAAGAATGGAGGTGTGAAGTCAAACAATAAAGGTGTGTGAAGTCACAGAATGGAGGTGTGTGAAATCACAGAATGGAGGTGTGTGAAGTCAAAAAGGTGATGTGTAGAGTTATAAATGGAGGTGTGTGAACTCATAGAATGGAGGTGTGTGAAGTCACAGAATTGATGTTTGTGAAGTCAGAATGGAGGTGTGTGACCTCACAATTCAGGTGTGTGAAGTCAAAGAATGGAGGTGTGTGAAGTCAAAGAATGGAAGTGTGTGAAGTCATAGAATGGAGGTGTGTGAAGTCATAGAATGGAGGTGTGTGAAGACATAGAATGGAGGTGTGTGAAGTCACAGAATTGATGTTTGTGAGGTCAGAATGGAGGTGTGTGAACTCAGAATGGAGGTTTGTGAATTCAGAGATTGGAGGTGTGTGAACTGATACAATGGAGGTGTGTGAAGTCATAGAATGGAGGTGTGTGAAGTCACAGAATTGATGTTTGTGAAGTCAGAATGGAGGTGTGTGAACTCACAATGGAGGTGTGTGAAGTCAAAGAATGGAGGTGTGTGAAGTCACAGAATTGATGTTTGTAAAGTCAGAATGAAGGTGTGTGAAGTCACAATGCAGGTGTGTGAACTCATAGAATGGAGATGTGTGAAGTCACAGAATGGAGGTGTGTGAAGTCATAGAATGGAGGTGTGTGAAGTCATAGAATGGAGGTGTGTGAAGTCATAGAATAGAGGTGTGTGAAGTCATAGAATGGACGTTTGTGAACTCATAGAATGGAGTTGTGTAAAGTCATAGAATGGATGTTTTTGAAGTAAGAATGTAGGGGTGTGAAGTCATAGAATGGAGGTGTGTGCAATCAAAATGGAGGTATGTGAACTCATAGAATGGATGTGTGTGAACTGATAGAGTGGAGGTGTGTGAAGTCATGGAATGGAGGTGTGTGAAATCAAAGAATGGAGGTGTGTGAAGTCACAGAATGGAATTGTGTGAGGTCAAAATAGAGGTGTGTGAAGTCACAGAATGGAGGTTTGTGATGTCACAGAATGGAGGTTTGTGAAGTCAAAATGGCGGTGTATAAAGTCACAAATGGAGGTGTGTGAAGTCACAGAATGTAGGTGTGTGAACTCAAAATGGAGGTGTGTGAAGGGAAAGAATGGAGGTGTGCGAAGTCAAAGAATGGAGGTCTGTGAAGTCATAGAATGGAGGTGTGTGAAGTCATAGAATGGAGGTGTGTGAAGTCATAGAATGAAGGTGTGTGAAGTCACAGAATGAAGGTGTGTTAAGTCACAGAACGGAGGTGTGTGAACTCAGAATGGAGGTGTGTGAAGTCCCAGAATGGAGGTGTGGGAAGTCATAGAATGGAGTTGTGTGAAGTCACAGAATGGAGATGTGTGAATTCATAGAATCGAGGTGTGTGAAGTCATAGAATGGAGGTGTGTGAAGTCACAGAATGGAGGTGTGTGAAGTCACAGAATGGAGGTGTGTGAAGTCACAGAATGGAGGTGTGTGAACACACAATGGAGGTGTGTGAAGTCAAAGAATGGAGGTGTGTGAAGTCATAGAATGGAAGTGTGTGAAGTCATAGAATGAAGGTGTGTGAAGCCAGAATTGAGGTGTGTGAAGACAGAGAATTGAGGTGTGTGAACACAGAAAGAAGGTGTGTGAAGTCAAAGAATGGAGGTTTGTGAAGTCATAGAATGGAGGTGTATGAAGTCATAGAATGGATGTTTCTGAAGTAGAATGAGGTGTGTGAAGTCATAGAATGGAAGTGTGTGAAGTCAAAATGGAGGTGTGAGAACTCATAAAAACGAGATGAGTGAAGTCATGGAAAGGAGGTGTGTGAAGTCCCCAAATGGAGGTGTGTGAAGTCAAACAATGGTGGTGTGTAAAGTCACAGAATGGAGGTGTGTGAAGTCAAAGAATGGAAGTGTGTGAAGTCAAAATGGAGGTGTGTGAAGTCACAGAATGCAGGTGTGTGAAGTCACAGAATGGAGGTGTATGACGTCATCGAAAGGAGGTGTGTGAAGTCATGGAATGGAGGTGTGTGAAGTCACAGAATGGCGGTGTGTGAAGTCAAAATGGAGTTGTGTGAAGTCATAGAATGTAGGTGTGTGAAGTCAGAATGGAGGTGTGTTAAGTCATAGAATGGAGGTGTGTGAAGTCAGAATGGAGGTGTGTGAACTCATAGAATGGAGGTGTGAAGTCACAATGGAGGTGTGTGAAGTCATAGAATGGAGGTGTGTGAAGTCAGATTTGAGGAGTGTGAAGTCACAGAATGGAGGTGTGTGAACTCAGAATGGAGGTGTGTGAAGTCACAGAATGGAGGTGTGAAGTCATAGAATCGAGGTGTGTGAAGTCACAGAATGGAGGTGTGTGAACTCATAATGGAGGTGTGTGAAGTCACAGAATTGAGGTCTGTGAAGTCACAGATGGAGGTGTGGGAAGTCATAGAATGGAGGTGTGTGAAGTCATAGAATGGAAGTGTGTGAAGTCATAGAATGAAAGTGTGTGAAGCCAGAATTGAGGTGTGTGAAGTCAGAGAATTGAGTTGTGTGAACTCAGAATGAAGGTGTGTGAAGTCACAGAATGGAGGTTTGTGAAGTCATAATGGAGGTGTGTGAAGTCACAGAATGGAGGTGTGTGAAGTCACAGAATGGAGGTGTGTGAAGTCAAAATGGAGGTGTGTGAACTCATAGAATGGAGGTGTGTGAACTCATAGAATGGAAGTGTGCGAAGTCATGGAATGGAGGTGTGTGAAGTCAAAGAATGGAGGTGTGAAGTCAAACAATAAAGGTGTGTGAAGTCACAGAATGGAGGTGTGTGAAATCACAGAATGGAGGTGTGTGAAGTCAAAAAGGTGATGTGTAGAGTTATAAATGGAGGTGTGTGAACTCATAGAATGGAGGTGTGTGAAGTCACAGAATTGATGTTTGTGAAGTCAGAATGGAGGTGTGTGAACTCACAATTCAGGTGTGTGAAGTCAAAGAATGGAGGTGTGTGAAGTCAAAGAATGGAAGTGTGTGAAGTCATAGAATGGAGGTGTGTGAAGTAATAGAATGGAGGTGTGTGAAGACATAGAATGGAGGTGTGTGAAGTCACAGAATTGATGTTTGTGAAGTCAGAATGGAGGTGTGTGAACTCACAATTCAGGTGTGTGAAGTCAAAGAATGGAGGTGTGTGAAGTCAAAGAATGGAAGTGTGTGAAGTCATAGAATGGAGGTGTGTGAAGTCATAGAATGGAGGTGTGTGAAGACATAGAATGGAGGTGTGTGAAGTCACAGAATTGATGTTTGTGAGGTCAGAATGGAGGTGTGTGAACTCAGAATGGAGGTTTGTGAAGTCAGAGATTGGAGGTGTGTGAAGTGATTCAATGGAGGTGTGTGAAGTCATAGAATGGAGGTGTGTGAAGTCACAGAATTGATGTTTGTGAAGTCAGAATGGAGGTGTGTGAACTCTCAATGGAGGTGTGTGAAGTCAAAGAATGGAGGTGTGTGAAGTCACAGAATTGATGTTTGTAAAGTCAGAATGAAGGTGTGTGAAGCCAGAATGGAGGTGTGTGAAGTCATAGAATGGAGGTGTGTGAAGTCACAATGCAGGTGTTTGAACTCATAGAATGGAGATGTGTGAAGTCACAGAATGGAGGTGTGTGAAGTCATAGAATGGAGGTGTGTGAAGTCGTAGAATGGAGGTGTGTGAAGTCATAGAATGGAGGTGTGTGAAGTCATAGAATGGATGTTTTTGAAGTAAGAATGTAGGGGTGTGAAGTCATAGAATGGAGGTGTGTGCAATCAAAATGGTGGTATGTGAACTCATAGAATGGATGTGTGTGAACTGATAGAGTGGAGGTGTGTGAAGTCATGGAATGGAGGTGTGTGAAATCAAAGAATGGAGGTGTGTGAAGTCAAACAATGGAGATATGCGAAGTCACAGAATGGAGGTGTGTGAAGTCACAGAATGGAATTGTGTGAAGTCAAAATGGAGGTGTGTGAAGTCACAGAATGGAGGTTTGTGAAGTCACAGAATGGAGGTTTGTGAAGTCACAGAATGGAGGTTTGTGAAGTCAAAATGGTGGTGTATAAAGTCACAAATGGAGGTGTGTGAAGTCACAGAATGTAGGTGTGTGAACTCAAAATGGAGGTGTGTGAAGTGAAAGAATGGAGGTGTGCGAAGTCAAAGAATGGAGGTGTGTGAAGTCATAGAATGGAGGTGTGTGAAGTCATAGAATGGAGGTGTGTGAAGTCATAGAATGAAGGTGTGTGAAGTCACAGAATGAAGGTGTGTTAAGTCACAGAACGGAGGTGTGTGAACTCAGAATGGAGGTGTGTGAAGTCCCAGAATGGAGGTGTGGGAAGTCATAGAATGGAGTTGCGTGAAGGCAAAGAATGGAGATGTGTGAATTCATAGAATCGAGGTGTGTGAAGTCATAGAATGGCGGTGTGTGAAGTCACAGAATGGAGGTGTGTGAAGTCACAGAATGGAGGTGTGTGAAGTCACAGAATGGAGGTGTGTGAACACACAATGGAGGTGTGTGAAGTCAAAGAATGGAGGTGTGTGAAGTCATAGAATGGAAGTGTGTGAAGTCATAGAATGAAGGTGTGTGAAGCCAGAATTGAGGTGTGTGAAGACAGAGAATTGAGGTGTGTGAACACAGAAAGAAGGTGTGTGAAGTCAAAGAATGGAAGTTTGTGAAGTCATAGAATGGAGGTGTATGAAGTCATAGAATGGATGTTTCTGAAGTAGAATGAGGTCTGTGAAGTCATGGAATGGAGGTGTGTGAAGTCAAAATGGAGGTGTGCGAACTCATAAAAACGAGATGAGTGAAGTCATGGAAAGGAGGTGTGTGAAGTCCCAAAATGGAGGTGTGTGAAGTCAAACAATGGTGGTGTGTAAAGTCACAGAATGGAGGTGTGTGAAGTCAAAGAATGGAAGTGTGTGAAGACAAAATGGAGGTGTGTGAAGTCACAGAACGCAGGTGTGTGAAGTCACAGAATGGAGGTGTGTGACGTCATCGAAAGGAGGTGTGTGAAGTCATGGAATGGAGGTGTGTGAAGTCACAGAATGGCGGTGTGTGAAGTCAGAATGGAGTTGTGTGAAGTCATAGAATGTAGGTGTGTGAAGTCAGAATGGAGGTGTGTGAAGTCATAGAATGGAGGTGTGTGAAGTCAGAATGGAGGTGTGTGAAGTCATAGAATGGAGGTGTGTGAAGTCAGAATGGAGGTGTGTGAACTCATAGAATGGAGGTGTGTGAAGTCAGATTTGAGGAGTGTGAAGTCACAGAATGGAGGTGTGTGAACTCAGAATGGAGGTGTGTGAAGTCACAGAATGGATGTGTGTGAACTCATAATGGAGGTGTATGAAGTCACAGAATTGAGGTGTGTGAAGTCACAGATGGAGGTGTGGGAAGTCATAGAATGGAGGTGTGTGAAGTCATAGAATGGAAGTGTGTGAAGTCACAGAATGAAAGTGTGTGAAGCCACAATTGAGGTGTGTGAAGTCACAGAATTGAGTTGTGGGAACTCAGAATGAAGGTGTGTGAAGTCACAGAATAGAGGTTTGTGAAGTCATAATGGAGGTGTGTGAAGTCGCAGAATGGAGGTGTGTGAAGTCACAGAATGGAGGTGTGTGAAGTGAAAATGGAGGTGTGTGAAGTCACAGAACGCAGGTGTGTGAAGTCACAGAATGGAGGTGTGTGACGTCATCGAAAGGAGGTGTGTGAAGTCATGGAATGGAGGTGTGTGAAGTCACAGAATGGCGGTGTGTGAAGTCAGAATGGAGTTGTGTGAAGTCATAGAATGTAGGTGTGTGAAGTCAGAATGGAGGTGTGTGAAGTCATAGAATGGAGGTGTGTGAAGTCAGAATGGAGGTGTGTGAACTCATAGAATGGAGGTGTGTGAAGTCAGATTTGAGGAGTGTGAAGTCACAGAATGGAGGTGTGTGAACTCAGAATGGACGTTTGTGAAGTCACAGAATGGAGGTGTGAAGTCATAGAATGGAGGTGTGTGAAGTCACAGAATGGATGTGTGTGAACTCATAATGGAGGTGTGTGAAGTCACAGAATTGAGGTCTGTGAAGTCACAGATGGAGGTGTGGGAAGTCATAGAATGGAGGTGTGTGAAGTCATAGAATGGAAGTGTGTGAAGTCATAGAATGAAAGTGTGTGAAGCCACAATTGAGGTGTGTGAAGTCACAGAATTGAGTTGTGGGAACTCAGAATGAAGGTGTGTGAAGTCACAGAATGGAGGTTTGTGAAGTCATAATGGAGGTGTGTGAAGTCGCAGAATGGAGGTGTGTGAAGTCACAGAATGGAGGTGTGTGAAGTCAAAATGGAGGTGTGTGAACTCATAGAATGGAGGTGTGTGAACTCATAGAATGGAAGTGTGCGAAATCATGGAATGGAGGTGTCTGAAGGCAAAGAATGGAGGTGTGAAGTCAAACAATAAAGGTGTGTGAAGTCACAGAATGGAGGTGTGTGAAATCACAGAATGGAGGTGTGTGAAGTCAAAAAGGTGGTGTGTAGAGTCACAAATGGAGGTGTGTGAAGTCATAGAATGGAGGTGTGTGAAGTCACAGAATTGATGTTTGTGAGGTCAGAATGGAGGTGTGTGAACTCAGAATGGAGGTTTGTGATGTCAGAGATTGGAGGTGTGTGAAGTGATTCAATGGAGGTGTGTGAAGTCATAGAATGGAGGTGTGTGAAGTCACAGAATTGATGTTTGTGAAGTCAGAATGGAGGTGTGTGAACTCACAATGGAGGTGTGTGAAGTCAAAGAATGGAGGTGTGTGAAGTCACAGAATTGATGTTTGTAAAGTCAGAATGAAGGTGTGTGAAGTCAGAATGGAGGTGTGTGAAGTCATAGAATGGAGGTGTGTGAAGTCACAATGCAGGTGTGTGAACTCATAGAATGGAGATGTTTGAAGTCACAGAATGGAGGTGTGTGAAGTCATAGAATGGAGGTGTGTGAAGTCGTAGAATGGAGGTGTGTGAAGTCATAGAATAGAGGTGTGTGAAGTCATAGAATGGACGTTTGTGAACTCATAGAATGGAGTTGTGTAAAGTCATAGAATGGATGTTTTTGAAGTAAGAATATAGGGGTGTGAAGTCATAGAATGGAGGTGTGTGCAATCAAAATGGTGGTATGTGAACTCATAGAATGGATGTGTGTGAACTGATAGAGTGGAGGTGTGTGAAGTCATGGAATGGAGGTGTGTGAAATCAAAGAATGGAGGTGTGTGAAGTCAAACAATGGAGGTATGCGAAGTCACAGAATGGAGGTGTGTGAAGTCACAGAATGGAAGTGTGTGAAGTCAAAATGGAGGTGTGTGAAGTCACAGAATGGAGGTTTGTGAAGTCACAGAATGGAGGTTTGTGAAGTCAAAATGGTGGTGTATAAAGTCACAAATGGAGGTGTGTGAAGTCACAGAATGTAGGTGTGTGAACTCAAAATGGAGGTGTGTGAAGTGAAAGAATGGAGGTGTGCGAAGTCAAAGAATGGAGGTGTGTGAAGTCATAGAATGGAGGTGTGTGAAGTCATAGAATGGAGGTGTGCGAAGTCATAGAATGAAGGTGTGTGAAGTCACAGAATGAAGGTGTGTTAAGTCACAGAATGGAGGTGTGGGAACTCACAGAATGGAGGTGTGTGAACTCACAATGGAGGTGTGTGAAGTCAAAGAATGGAGGTGTGTGAAGTCATAGAATGGAAGTGTGTGAAGTCATAGAATGAAGGTGTGTGAAGCCAGAATTGAGGTGTGTGAAGACACACAATTGAGGTGTGTGAACTCAGAATGAAGGTGTGTGAAGTCAAAGAATGGAGGTTTGTGAAGTCATAGAATGGAGGTGTATGAAGTCATAGAATGGATGTTTCTGAAGTTGAATGGAGGTGTGTGAAGTCATAGAATGGAGGTGTGTGAAGTCAAAATTGAGGTGTGCGAACTCATAAAAAGGAGATGAGTGAAGTCATGGAAAGGAGGTGTGTGAAGTCCCAAAATGGAGGTGTGTGAAGTCAAACAATGGTGGTGTGTGAAGTCACAGAATGGAGGTGTGTGAAGTCAAAGAATGGAAGTGTGTGAAGTCAAAATGGAGGTGTGTGAAGTTACAGATTGGAGGTGTGTGAAGTCACAGAATGGAGGTGTGTGACGTCATCGAAAGGAGGTGTGTGAAGTCATGGAATGGAGGTGTGTGAAGTCACAGAATGGCGGTGTGTGAATTCAGAATGGAGTTGTGTGAAGTCATAGAATGTAGGTGTGTGAAGTCAGAATGGAGGTGTGCGAAGTCATAGAATGGAGGTGTGTGAAATCAGAATGGAGGTGTGTGAACTCATAGAATGGAGGTGTGAAGTCACAATGGAGGTGTGTGAAGTCATAGAATGGAGGTGTGTGAAGTCAGATTTGAGGAGTGTGAAGTCACAGAATGGAGGTGTGTGAACTCAGAATGGAGGTGTGTGAAGTCACAGAATGGAGGTGTGAAGTCATAGAATGGAGGTGTGTGAAGTCATAGAATGGAGGTGTGTGAAGTCATAATGGAGGTGTGTGAAGTCACAGAATTGAGGTGTGTGAAGTCACAGATGGAGGTGTGGGAAGTCATAGAATGGAGGTGTGTGAAGTCATAGAATGGAAGTGTGTGAAGTCATAGAATGAAAGTGCGTGAAGCCAGAATTGAGGTTTGTGAAGTCACAGGATTGAGGTGTGTGAACTCAGAATGAAGGTGTGTGAAGTCACAGAATGGAGGTTTGTGAAGTCATAGAATGGAGGTGTGTGAAGTCATAGAATGGATGTTTCTGAAGTAGAATGGAGGTGTGTGAAGTCATAATGGAGGTGTGTGAAGTCACAGAATTGAGGTGTGTGAAGTCACAGATGGAGGTGTGGGAAGTCATAGAATGGAGGTGTGTGAAGTCATAGAATGGAGGTTTGTGAAGTCATAGAATTGATGTTTGTGAAGTAAGAATGCAGGTGTGTTAACTCATAGAATGGAGGTGTTTGAAGGCACAGAATGGAGGTGTGTGAAGTCACAGAATGGAGGTGTGTGAACTCACAATGGAGGTGTGTGAATTCAAAGAATGGAGGTGTGTGAAGTCATAGAATGAAGCTGTGTGAAGCCAGAATTGAGGTGTGTGAAGTCACAGAAGTGAGGTGTGTGAACTCAGAATGAAGGTTTGTTAAGTCATAGAATGGAGGTGTTTGAAGGCACAGGTTGGAGGTGTGTGAATTCATAGAATGGAGCTGTGTGAAGTCAGAATGGAGGTGTGTGAAGTCATAGAATGGAGGTGTGTGAACTCACAAGGAGGTGTGTGAAGTCAAAGAATGGAGGAGTGTTTAGTCATATAATTGATGTTTGTGAAGTAAGAATGAAGGTGTGTTAAGTCATAGAATGGAGGTATTTGAAGGCACAGAATGGAGGTGTGTGAAGTCACAGAATAGAGGTGTGTGAACTCACAATGGAGGTGTGTGAAGTCAAAGAATGGAGGTGTGTGAAGTCATAGAATGGAAGTGTGTGAAATCATAGAATGA
Source organism: Megascapheus bottae (assembly GCA_024803745.1). Lineage (NCBI taxonomy): Eukaryota > Metazoa > Chordata > Mammalia > Rodentia > Geomyidae > Megascapheus > Megascapheus bottae. Next base: position 2,434,393 of record JANJXV010000052.1, on the reverse strand, counting down.
AGGTGTGTGAAGTCACAGAATGGAGGTGTTTTAACACAGAATGGAGGTGTGTGAAGTCACAGAATTGTGGTGTGGGAAATCATAGAATGGAGATGTGTTAAGTCACAGAATGGAGGTGTGTGAAATCGTAGAATGGAGGTGTGTGAAGTCAGAGAATCAAGGTGTGTGAAGTCACAGAATGGAAGTGTGTGAAGTCACAAAATGGAGGTGTGTGAACTCACAATGGAGGTGAGTGAAGTCACAGAATGGAGGTGTGTGAAGTCATAGAATGTAGGTGTGTGATGTCAGAATGGAGGTGTGTGAAGTCACAGAATGGAGGTGTGTGACGTCATAAATGTTGGTGTGTGAAGTCACAGAATGGAGGTTTGAAGTCATTGAATGGAGGTGTGAAGTCACAGAATGGAGGTGCGTGAAGTCACAGAAGGCAGGTGTGTGAAGTCACAGAATAGAGTTGTGTGAAGTCACAAGGGAGATGTGTGAATTCATAGAATGGAGGTGTGTGAAGTCAAACAATGTAAGTGTGTGAAGTCATAGAATGGAGGTGTGTGAAGTCACAGAATGGAGGTGTGTGAAGTCACAATGGAGGTGTGTGAAGTCAAAGAATGGATGTGTGTGAAGTCATAGAATGGAAGTGTATGAAGTCATGGAATGGAGGTTTGTGAAGTCAAACATTGGAAGCGTGTGAAGTTACAGAATGGAGGTGTGTGAAGTCATAGAATGGAGCTGTGTGAAATCAGAGAATGGTGGTGTGTGAAGTCAGAATGCAGGTGTGTGAAGTCATAGAATGGAGGTGTGTGAAGTCATACAATGGAGGTGTGTGAAGTCATAGATTGGAAGCGTGTGAAGTCAAAGAATGGAGGTGTGTGAAGTCCTAGATTGAAGGTGTGGGGAAGTCATAGTATGGAGGTGTGTGAAGTCACAGAAAGGAGGTGTGTGAAGGCACAGAATGGAGTTGTGTGAAGTCACAATGGAGGTGTGTGAAGTCATAGCATGGAGGTGGGTGAAATCAAAGAATGGAGGTTTGTGAAGTCATAGAATGGCTTGTGTGTGAAATCACAGACTGGAATTGTGTGAAGTCACAGAATGGAGGTGTGTAAAGTCACAGAGTGGAGGTGTGTGAAGTCACAGAATGGAGGTTTGTGAAGTCATAGAATGGAGGTGTGTGAAGTCACAGAATGCAGGTGTGTGAAGTCAGAATAGAGGTGTGCGAAGTCATAGAATGGAGATGTGTGAAGTCAGAATGGAGCTGTGTGAAGTCATAGAATGGATGTGTGTGAAGTCAGAATGGAGGTGTGTGAACTGATAGAATGGAGGTGTATGAAGTCACAGTGGAGGTGTGAGAAGTCACAGAATGGATGTGTGTGAACTCAGAAAGGAGGTGTGTGAAGTCACAGAATTGAGGTGTGTGAAGAAAGAATGGAGGTGTGCGAAGTCAGAATGGAGGTGTGTGAAGTCAGATAATGGAGGTGTGTGAAGTCACAATGCAGGTGTGTGAACTCATAGAATGGAGGTGTGTGAAGTAACAATGTAGGTTTCTGAAGTCATAGAATGGAGGTGTGCGAACTCATAGAATGGAGGTGTGTGAAGTCACAGAATGGAGGTGTGTGATGTCATAGAAAGGAGGTGTGTGCAGTCACAGAATGGAGGTGTGTGAAGGCATAGAATGGAGGTGTGTGAAGTCATAGACTGGAGGTGTGTGAAGTCACAGAATGGAGGTGTGTGAAGTCACAGTATGGAGGTGTGAACTCAGATTTGAGGTTTGTGAAGTCACAGAATGGAGGTGTGTGAAGTCACAATGGAGGTGTATGAAGTCACAGAATGGAGGTGTGTGAAGACACAGAATGGAGGTGTGTGAACTCAGAGTGGAGGTGTGTGAAGTCACAGAATGGAGGTGTTTGAAGTCAGAATCGAGGTGTGTGAAGTCACAGAATGGAGGTGTGTGAACCCAGAATGGAGGTGTGTGAAGTCACACAATGGAGGTTTGTGAAGTCATAGAATGGAGGTGTGTGAAGTCATACAATGTATGTCGCTGAAGTAAGATTGAAGGTGTGTGAAGTCATAGAATGGAGGTGTCTGAAGTCATAGAATTGATGTTGCTGAAGTAAGAATGAAGGTGTATGAACTCATAGAATGGAGGTGTGTGAACTCATAGAATGGAGGTTTGTGAATTCATGGAACGGATGTGTGTGAAGTCAAAGAATGGAGGTGTATGATGTCAAACAATGGAAGTGTGTGAAGTCATAGAATGGAGGTTTGTGAAGTCTTAGAATGGAGGTGTGTGAAGTCATAGAATGGAGGTGTGAGAAGTCACAGGAGGGAGGTGTGTGAAGTCACAGAATGGAGGTGCGTAAAGTCACAGAGTGGAGGTGTGTGAAGGCACAGTATGGAGGGGTGTGAAGTCAAAGAATGGAGGTATGTGAAGTCACAGAATGGAGGGGTGTGAAGTCAGAATAGAGGTGTACGAAGTCATAGAATGGAGGTGTGTGAAGTCAGAATGGAGCTGTGTGAACTCATAGAATGGAGGTGTGTGAAGTCACAATGGAGATCTGTGAAGTCATAGAATGGTGGTTTTTGAAGTCACAGAATGGAGGTGTGTGAAGTCATAGAATGGAGTTGTGAGAAGTCACAGAATGGAGGTGTGTGAACTCAGAATGGAGCTGTTTGAAGTCATAGATGGAGGTGTGTGTAGTCACACTATGGAGGTGTGTGAAATCATAGAATGGAATTTTGTGAATTCACAGAATGGAGCTGTGTGAAATCAGAATGGAGGAGTGTGAAGTCATAGAATGGAAGTGTGTGAAGTCAGAATGGAGGTGTGTGAACTCATAGAATGGACGTGTGTGAAGTCACAATGGAGGTGTGTGAAAACATAGAATGGAGGTGTTTGAAGTCATAGAATGAATGTTTCTGAAGTAAGAATGAAGGTGTGTGAAGTAATAGATTGGAGGTGTGTGAAGTCATAGAATGGAGGTGTGTGAAGTCATAGTATGGAGGTGTGTGAAGTCATAGAATGAATGTTTCTGAAGTAAGAATGAAGGTGTGTGAAGTAATAGATTGGAGGTGTGTGAAGTCAAAATGGAGGTGTGTGAACTCATAGAATGGAGGTGTGTCAAGTCACAGAATGAAGGTGTGTGAAGTTAGAATGGAGGTGTGAAATCATAGAATGGGTGTGAGTGAAATCATAGAAAGGAGGTGTGGGAAGTCAGAGAATGGAGAAGTGTGAAGTCATAGAGTGGAGGTGAGTGAAGTCACAGATTCGAAGTCTGTGAATTCATAGAATGGAGGTTTGTGAAGTCAGAATGGAGGTGTGTGAAGTCATAGAATGGAGGTGTTTGAAGTCACAGAATGGAGATGTGTGAAGTCATAGAATGGAGGTGTGTGAAGTCAGAATGTAGGTGTGTGAAGTCACAGAATGGAGGTGTGTGAAGTCATAGAATGGAGGTGTGTGAAGTCACAGAATGGAGGTGTGTGAAGTCATAGAATGGAGGTGTGTGAAGTCATAGAATGGAGGTGTGTGAAGTCACAGAATGGAGGTGTGTGAAGTCTCGGAATTGAGGTGTGTGAAGTCACAGAATGGAGGTGTGTGAAGACATAGAATGGAGGTGTATGAAGTCATAGAATGGATGTTGCTGAAGTAAGAATGAAGGTGTGTGAAGTCATAGAATGGAGGTGTCTGAAGTCATAGAATGGATGTTGCTGAAGTAAGAATGAAGTTGTGTGAACTCATAGAATGGAGGTGTGTGAACTCATAGAATGGAGGTGTTTGAATTCATTCAACGGACGTGTGTGAAGTCAAAGAATGGAGGTGTATGATATCAAACAATGGAAGTGTGTGAAGTAATAGAATGGAGGTGTGTGAAGTCATATAATGGAGGTTTGTGAAGTCACAGAAGGGAGGTGTGTGAAGTCACAGAATGGAGGTATGTAAAGTCACAGAGTGGAGGTGTGTGAAGTCAGAATAGAGGTGTGCGAAGTCATAGAATGGAGGTGTGTGAAGTCAGAATGGAGCTGTGTGAACTCATAGAATGTAGGTGTGTGAAGTAACAATGGAGATGTGTGAAGTCATAGAATGGTGGTTTTTGAAGTCACAGAATGGAGGTGTGTGAAGTCATAGAATGGAGGTGTGTGAAGTCAGATTGGAGGTATGTGAAGTCACAGAATGGAGGTGTGTCAACTCAGAAATCAGGTATGTGAAGTCATAGAATGGAGGTGTGTGAAGTCACAGAATTGAGGTGTGTGAAGTCAGAATGGAGGTGTGTGAATTCAGAATGTAGGTGTGTGAAGTCATAGAATGGAGGTGTGTGAAGTCATAGAATGGAGGTGTGTGAAGTCACAAAATGGAGGTGTGTGAAGTTATATAATGGAGGTGTGTGAAGTCACAGAGTGGAGGTGTGTGAAGAAATAGAATGGAAGTGTGTGACGTCATAGAATGGAGGTGTGAAGTCATAGAATGGAGATGTGAAGACATAGAATGTAGGTGTGTGAAGTCACAGAAGGCAGGTGTGTGAAGTCACAGAATAGAGTTGTGTGAAGTCATAATGGAGGTGTGTGAATTCATAGAATTTACGTGTATGAAGTCAAACAATGGAACTGTGTGAAGTCATAGAATGGAGGTGTGTGAAATCACAAAATGGTGGTGTGTGTAGTCACAGAGTGGAGGTGTGTAAAGTCACAGAGTGGAGGTGTGTGAAGTCTCAGAATGGAGGACTGTGAAGTCATAGAATGGAGGTGTTTGAAGTCATAGAATGTTGGTTTTTGAAGTCACAGAATGGAGGTGTGTGAAGTCATAGAATGGAGGTGTGTGAAGTCATAAAATGGAGGTGTGTGAAGTCACAGAATGGAGCTGTGTGAACTCATAGAATGGAGGAGTGTGAAGTCATAGAATGGAGGTGTGTGAAGTCACAGATGGAGGTGTGTGAAGTCACAGAAGGGAGGTGTGTGAAGTCACAGAATGGAGGTGTGTGAACCCAGAATGGAGCTGTGTGCATTCAGAGAAGGGAGGTTTGTGAAGTCATAGAATGGATATATCTGAAGTAAGAATGAAGTTGTGTGAAGTCATAGAATGGAGGTATGTGAAGTCAAAATGGAGGTGTGTGAAGTCAAACAATGGAGTTGTGTGAAGTCACAGAATGGAGGTGTGTGAAGTCACAGAATGGAAGTGTGTGAAGTCAAAATGGAGGTGTGTGAGGTCAGAGAATGGAGGCGTGTGAAGTCAAAGAATGGACGTGTGTGAAGTCAAAATTGTGGTGTGTGAAATCACAAATGCAGGTGTGTGAAGTCACAGAATGGAGGTGTGTGAAGTCACAATGGAGGTGTGTGAAGTCAGAGAATGGATGTGTGTGAAGTCATAGAATGGAGGTGTATGAAGTCATGGAATGGCGGTTTGTGAAGTCAAATATTGGAAGCGTGTGAAGTTACAGAATTGAGGTGTGTGAAGTCATAGAATGGAGGTGAACTCATAGAATGGAGGTGTGTGAAGTCATAGATTGAAGGTGTGGGGAGGTCATAGAATGGAGGTGTGTGAAGTCATAGAATGGGGTCTGTGAAGTCATAGATTGGAAGCGTGTGAATCACAGAAAGGAGGTGTGTGAAGTCACAGAATGGAGTTGTGTGAAGTCACAATGGAGGTGTGTGAAGTCATAGAATGGATTGTGTGTGAAAGCACAGAATGGAGATGTGTGAAGTCACAGAATGGAGGTGTGTAAAGTCACAGAGTGTAGGTGTGTGAAGTCACAGAATGGAGGTCTGTGAAGTCATAGAGTGGAGGTTTGTGAAGTCAAAGAATGCAGGTGTGTGAAGTCGGAATAGAGGTGTGCGAAGTCATAGAATGGAGGTGTGTGAAGTCAGAATGGAGCTGTGTGAAGTCATAGAATGGATGTGTGTGAAGTCAGAATGGAGGTGTGTGAACTCATAGAATGGAGGTGTATGAAGTCACAATGGAGGTGTGTGAAGTCACAGAATGGATGTGTGTGAACTCAGAAAGGAGGTTTGTGAAGTCATAGAATGGAGGTCTGTGAAGTCATAGAATGGAGGTGTGTGAAATCATAGAATGGAGGTGTGTGAAGTCATAGAATGGAGGTGTGTGAAGACATAGAATGGAGGTGTGTGAAGTCACAGAATTGATGTTTGTGAGGTCAGAATGGAGGTGTGTGAAGTCAGAATGGAGGTTTGTGAAGTCAGAGATTGGAGGTGTGTGAAGTGATACAATGGAGGTGTGTGAAGTCATAGAATGGAGGTGTGTGAAGTCACAGAATTGATGTTTATGCAGTCAGAATGGAGGTGTGTGAACTCACAATGGAGGTGTGTGAAGTCAAAGAATGGAGGTGTGTGAAGTCACAGAATAGATGTTTGTAAAGTCAGAATGGAGGTGTGTGAAGTCAGAATGGAGGTGTGTGAAGTCATAGAATGGAGGTGTGTGAAGTCACAATGCAGGTGTGTGAACTCATAGAATGGAGATGTGTGAAGTCACAGAATGGAGGTGTGTGAAGTCATAGAATGGAGGTGTGTGAAGTCATTGAATGGAGGTGTGTGAAGGCATAGAATGGAGGTGTGTGAAGTCATAGAATGGACGTTTGTGAACTCATAGAATGGAGTTGTGTAAAGTCATAGAATGGATGTTTTTGAAGTAAGAATGTAGGGGTGTGAAGTCATAGAATGGAGGTGTGTGCAATCAAAATGGTGGTATGTGAACTCATAGAATGGATGTGTGTGAACTGATAGAGTGAAGGTGTGTGAAGTCATGGAATGGAGGTGTGTGAAATCAAAGAATGGAGGTGTGTGAAGTCAAACAATGGAGGTATGTGAAGTCACAGAATGGAGGTGTGTGAAGTCACAGAATGGAAGTGTGTGAAGTCAAAATGGAGGTGTGTGAAGTCACAGAATGGAGGTTTGTGAAGTCACAGAATGGAGGTTTGTGAAGTCAAAATGGTGGTGTATAAAGTCATAAATGGAGGTTTGTGAAGTCACAGAATGTAGGTGTGTGAACTCAAAATAGAGGTGTGTGAAGTGAAAGAATGGAGGTGTGCGAAGTCACAGAATGGAGGTGTGGGAAGTCATAGAATGGAGTTGTGTGAAGTCACAGAATGGAGATGTGTGAATTCATAGATTCGAGGTGTGTGAAGTCATAGAATGGAGGTGTGTGAAGTCATAGAATGGAGGTGTGTGAAGTCACAAAATAGAGGTGTGTGAAGTTATATAATGGAGGTGTGTGAACTCACAGAATGGAGGTGTGTGAACTCACAATGGAGGTGAGTGAAGTCACCGAGTGGAGGTGTGTGAAGAAATAGAATGGAAGTGTGGGAAGTCATAGAATGTAGGTGTGTGATGTCAGAATGGAGGTGTGTGAAGTCACAGAATGGAGGTGTGTGACGTCATAAATGTTGGTGTGTGAAGTCATAGAATGAAGGTGTGAAGTCATAGAATGGAGATGTGAAGACATAGAATGGAGGTGTGTGAAGTCACAGAAGGCAGGTGTGTGAAGTCACAGAATAGATTTGTGTGAAGTCACAAGGGAGATGTGTGAATTCACAGAATTTAAGTGTATGAAGTCAAACAATGGAACTGTGTGAAGTCATAGAATGGAGGTGTGTGAAATCACAAAATGCAGGTGTGTGTAGTCACAGAGTGGAGGTGTGTAAAGTCACAGAATGGAGGTGTGTGAAGTCATAGAATGGAGGTGTGTGAAGTCATAGAATGGAGGTGTGTGAAGTCACAGAATGGAGCTGTGTGAACTCATAGAATGGAGGAGTGTGAAGTCATAGAATGGAGGTGTGTGAAGTCACAGATGGAGGTGTGTGAAGTCACAGAAGGGAGGTGTGTGAAGTCACAGAATGGAAGTGTGTGAACCCAGAATGGAGCTGTGTGCATTCAGAGAAGGGAGGTTTGTGAAGTCATAGATTGGATATATCTGAAGTAAGAATGAAGTTGTGTGAAGTCATAGAATGGAGGTATGTGAAGTCAAAATGGAGGTGTGTGAAGTCAAACAATGGAGGTGTGTGAAGTCACAGAATGGAGGTGTGTGAAGTCACAGAATGGAAGTGTGTGAAGTCAAAATGGAGGTGTGTGAAGTGAGAGAATGGAGGTGTGTGAAGTCAAAGAATGGACGTGTGTGAAATCAAAATTGTGGTTTGTGAAATCACAAATGCAGGTGTGTGAAGTCACAGAATGGAGGTGTGTGACGTCACAATTGAGGTGTGTGAAGTCAGAGAATGAATGTGTGTGAAGTCATAGAATGGAGGTGTATGAAGTCATGGAATGGAGGTTTGTGAAGTCAAATATTGGAAGCGTGTGAAGTTACAGAATTGAGGTGTGTGAAGTCATAGAATGTAGGTGTGTGAAATCAGAGAATGGAGGTGTGTGAAGGCAGAATGCAGGTGTGTGAAGTCATAGAATGGAGGTGTGTGAAGTCATAGAATGGAGGTGTGTGAAGTCATAGATTGGAAGCGTGTGAACTCATAGAATGGAGGTGTGTGAAGTCATAGATTGAAGGTGTGGGGAGGTCATAGAATGGAGGTGTGTGAAGTCATAGAATGGAGGTCTGTGAAGTCATAGATTGGAAGCGTGTGAATCACAGAAAGGAGGTGTGTGAAGTCACAGAATGGAGTTGTGTGAAGTCACAATGGAGGTGTGTGAAGTCATAGAATGGATTGTGTGTGAAAGCACAGAATGGAGATGTGTGAAGTCACAGAATGGAGGTGTGTAAAGTCACAGAGTGTAGGTGTGTGAAGTCACAGAATGGAGGTTTGTGAAGTCATAGAGTGGATGTTTGTGAAGTCAAAGAATGCAGGTGTGTGAAGTCGGAATAGAGGTGTGCGAAGTCATAGAATGGAGGTGTGTGAAGTCAGAATGGAGCTGTGTGAATCATAGAATGGATGTGTGTGAAGTCAGAATGGAGGTGTGTGAACTCATAGAATGCAGGTGTATGAAGTCACAATGGAGGTGTGTGAAATCACAGAATGGATGTGTGTGAACTCAGAAAGGAGGTTTGTGAAGTCATAGAATGGAGGTCTGTGAAGTCATAGAATGGAGGTGTGTGAAATCATAGAATGGAGGTGTGTGAAGTCACAGAATTGAGGTGTGTGAAGTCAGAGTGGAGGTGTGTGAAGTCAGAATGGAGGTGTGTGAAGTCAGATAATGGAGGTGTGTGAAGTCACAATGAAGGTGTGTGAACTCATAGAATGGAGGTGTGTGAAGTAACAATGTAGGTTTCTAAAGTCATAAAATGGAGGTGTGTGAAGTCATAGAATGGAGGTGTGTGAAGTCACAGAATGGAGGTGTGTGATGTCATAGAATGGAGGTGTGTCCAGTCACAGAATGGAGGTGTGAGAAGGCATAGAAAGGAGGTGTGTGAAGTCATAGATTGGAGGTGTGGGAAGTCACAGAATGGAGGTGTGTGGAGTCACAGTATGGAGGTGTGTGAACTCAGATTTGAGGTGTGTGAAATCACAGAATGGAGGTGTGTGAAGTCATAGAAGGAGGTGTGTGAAGTCACAGAATGGAGGTGTGTGAAGACACAGAATGGAGGTGTGTGAACTCAGAGTGGAGGTGTGTGAAGTCACAGAATGGAGAAGTGTGAAGTCATAGAATGGAGGTGTGTGAAGTCATAGAATGGATGTTGCTGAAGTAAGAATGAAGGTGTGTGAAGTCATAGAATGGAGGTGTCTGAAGTCATAGAATGGATGTTGCTGAAGTAAGAATGAAGGTGTGTGAACTCATAGAATGGAGGTGTGTGAACTCATAGAATGGAGGTGTGTGAATTCATGGAACGGAGGTGTGTGATGTCAAAGAATGGAGGTGAATGATGTCAAACAATGGAAATGTGGGAAGTCATAGAATTGAGGTTTGTGAAGTCTTGGAATGGAGGTGTGTGAAGTCATAGAATGGAGGTGTGTGAAGTCACAGAAGGGAGGGGTGTGAAGTCACAGAATGGAGGTGTGTAAAGTCACAGAGTGGAGGTGTGTGAAGGCACAGAATGGAGGGGTGTGAAGTCAAAGAATGGAGGTATGTGAAGTCACAGAATGGAGGGGTGTGAAGTCAGAATAGAGGTGTACGAACTCATAGAATGGAGGTGTGTGAAGTCAGAATGCAGCTGCGTGAACTCATAGAATGGAGGTGTGTGAAGTCAAAATGGAGGTGTGTGAACTCATAGATTGGAGGTGTGTGAACTCATAGAATGGAAGTGTGCCAAGTCATGGAATGGAGGTGTGTGAAGTCAAAGAATGGAGGTGTGAAGTCAAACAATAAAGGTGTGTGAAGTCACAGAATGGAGGTGTGTGAAATCACAGAATGGAGGTGTGTGAAGTCAAAAAGGTGGTGTGTAGAGTCACAAATGGAGGTGTGTGAACTCATAGAATGGAGGTGTGTAAAGTCACAGAATTGATGTTTGTGAGGTCAGAATGGAGGTGTGTGAACTCACAATGGAGGTGTGTGAAGTCAAAGAATGGAGGTGTGTGAAGTCAAAGAATGGAAGTGTGTGAAGTCACAGAATGGAGGTGTGTGAAGTCATAGAATGGAGGTGTGTGAAGACAGAGAATGGAGGTGTGTGAAGTCACAGAATTGATGTTTGTGAGGTCAGAATGGAGGTGTGTGAAGTCAGAATGGAGGTTTGTGATGTCAGAGATTGGAGGTGTGTGAAGTGGTACAATGGAGGTGTGTGAAGTCATAGAATGGAGGTGTGTGAAGTCACAGAATTGATGTTTGTGCAGTCAGAATGGAGGTGTGTGAACTCACAATGGAGGTGTGTGAAGTGAAAGAATGGAGGTGTGTGAAGTCAGAATGGAGGTGTGTGAAGTCATAGAATGGAGGTGTGTGAAGTCACAATGCAGGTGTGTGAACTCATAGAATGGAGATGTGTGAAGTCACAGAATGGAGGTGTGTGAAGTCATAGAATGGAGGTGTGTGAAGTCATAGAATGGACGTTTGTGAACTCATGGAATGGAGTTGTGTAAAGTCATACAATGGATGTTTTTGAAGTAAGAATGTAGGGGTGTGAAGTCATAGAATGGAGGTGTGTGCAATCAAAATGGTGGTATGTGAACTCATAGAATGGATGTGTGTGAACTAATAGAGTGGAGGTGTGTGAAGTCATGGAATGGAGGTGTGTGAAATCAAAGAATGGAGGTGTGTGAAGTCAAACAATGGAGGTATGTGAAGTCACAGAATGGAGGTGTGTGAAGTCACAGAATGGAAGTGTGTGAAGTCAAAATGGAGGTGTGTGAAGTCACAGAATGGAGGTTTGTGAAGTCACAGAATGGAGGTTTGTGAAGTCAAAATGGTGATGTATAAAGTCATAAATGGAGGTTTGTGAATTCACAGAATGTAGGTGTGTGAACTCAAAATGGAGGTGTGTGAAGTGAAAGAATGGAGGTGTGCGAAGTCACAGAATGGAGGTGTGGGAAGTCATAGAATGGAGTTGTGTGAAGTCACAGAGCGGAGATGTGTGAATTCATAGAATCGAGGTGTGTGAAGTCACAGAATGGAGGTGTGTGAAGTCACAGAATGGAGGTGTGTGAAGTCACAGAATGGAGGTGTGTGAAGTCACAGAATGGAGGTGTGTGAACTCACAATGGAGGTGTGTGAAGTCAAAGAATGGAAGTGTGTGTAGTCATAGAATGGAAGTGTGTGAAGTCATAGAATGGAGGTGTGTGCAATCAAAATGGTGGTAAGTGAACTCATAGAATGGATGTGTGTGAACTGATAGTGTGGAGGTGTGTGAAGTCATGGAATGGAGGTGTGTGAAGTCACAGAATGGAAGTGTGTGAAGTCAAAATGGAGGTGTGTGAAGTCACAGAATGGAAGTTTGCGAAGTCACAGAATGGAAGTTTGTGAAGTCAAAATGGTGGTGTATAAAGTCACAAATGTAGGTGTGTGAAGTCACAGAATGTAGGTGTGTGAACTCAAAATGGAGGTGTGTGAAGTGAAAGAATGGAGGTGTGCGAAGTCACAGAATGGAGGTGTGTGAAGTCATAGAATGGAGGTGTGTGAAGTCATAGAATGGAGGTGTGTGAAGTCATAGAATGAATTTGTGTGAAGTCACAGAATGAAGGTGTGTTAAGTCACAGAACGGAGGTGTGTGAACTCAGAATGGAGATGTGTGAAGTCCCAGAATGGAGGTGTGGGAAGTCATAGAATGGAGTTGGGTGAAGTCACAGAATGGAGATGTGTGAATTCATAGAATCGAGGTGTGTGAAGTCATAGAATGGAGGTGTGTGAAGTCACAGAATGGAGGTGTGTGAAGTCACAGATGGAGGTGTGTGAAGTCACAGAAGGGAGGTGTCTGAAGTCACAGAATGGAGGTGTGTGAACCCAGAATGGAGCTGTGAGCATTCAGAAAAGGGAGGTTTGTGAAGTCATAGATTGGATATATCTGAAGTAAGAATGAAGTTGTGTGAAGTCATAGAATGGAGGCATGTGAAGTCAAAGTGGAGGTGTGTGAAATCAAACAATGGAGGTGTGTGAAGTCACAGAATGGAGGTGTGTGAAGTCACAGAATGGAAGTGTGTGAAGTCAAAATGGAGGTGTGTGAAGTGAGAGAATGGAGGTGTGTGAAGTCAAAGAATGGACGTGTGTGAAATCAAAATTGTGGTGTGTGAAATCACAAATGCAGGTTTGTGAAGTCAAAGAATGGAGGTGTGTGAAGTCATAGAATGGAAGTGTGGGAAGTCATAGAATGAAGGTGTGTGAAGCCAGAATTGAGGTGTGTGAAGGCACAGAATTGAGGTGTGTGAACTCAGAATGAAGGTGTGTGAAGTCAAAGAATGGAGGTTTGTGAAGTCATAGAATGGAGGTGTATGAAGTCATAGAATGGATGTTTCTGAAGTAGAATGGAGGTGTGTGAAGTCATAGAATGGAGGTGTGTGAAGTCAAAATGGAGGTGTGCGAACTCATAAAAAGGAGATGAGTGAAGTCATGGAAAGGAGGTGTGTGAAGTCCAAAAATGGAGGTGTGTGAAGTCAAACAATGGTGGTGTGTGAAGTCACAGAATGGAGGTGTGTGAAGTCAAAGAATGGAAGTGTGTGAAGTCAAAATGGAGGTGTGTGAAGTCACAGAACGGAGGTGTGTGAAGTCACAGAATGGAGGTGTGTGACGTCATCGAAAGGAGGTGTGTGAAGTCATGGAATGGAGGTGTGTGAAGTCACAGAATGGCGGTGTGTGAAGTCAGAATGGAGTTGTGTGAAGTCATAGAATGTAGGTGTGTGAAGTCAGAATGGAGGTGTGTGAAGTCATAGAATGGAGGTGTTTGAAGTCAGAATGGAGGTGTGTGAACTCATAGAATGGAGGTGTGAAGTCACAATGGAGGTGTGTGAAGTCATAGAATGGAGGTGTGTGAAGTCAGATTTGAGGAGTGTGAAGTCACAGAATGGAGGTGTTTGAACTCAGAATGGAGGTGTGTGAAGTCACAGAATGGAGGTGTGAAGTCATAGAATGGAGGTGTGTGAAGTCATAGAATGGAGGTGTGTGAAGTCATAATGGAGGTGTGTGAAGTCACAGAATTGAAGTGTGTGAAGTCACAGATGGAGGTGTGGGAAGTCATAGAATGGAGGTGTGTGAAGTCATAGAATGGAAGTGTGTGAAGTCATAGAATGAAAGTGTGTGAATCCAGAATTTAGGTGTGTGAAGTCACAGAATTGAGGTGTGTGAACTCAAAATGAAGGTGTGTGAAGTCACAGAATGGAGGTTTGTGAAGTCATAGAATGGAGGTGTGTGAAGTCATAGAATGGATGATTCTGAAGTAGAATGGAGGTGTGTGAAGTCATAATGGAGGTGTGTGAAGTCACAGAATTGAGGTGTGTGAAGTCACAGATGGAGGTGTGGGAAGTCATAGAATGGACATTTGTGAACTCATAGAAGGGAGTTGTGTAAAGTCATAGAATGGATGTTTTTGAAGTAAGAATGTAGGGGTGTGAAGTCATAGAGTGGAGGTGTGTGCAATCAAAATGGTTGTATGTGAACTCATAGAATGGATGTGTGTGAACTGATAGTGTGGAGGTGTGTGAAGTCAGGGAATGGAGGTGTGTGAAATCAAAGAATGGATGTGTGTGAAGTCAAACAATGGAGGTATGCGAAGTCACAGAATGGAGGTGTGTGAAGTCACAGAATGGAAGTGTGTGAAGTCAAAATGGAGGTGTGTGAAGTCACAGAATGGAGGTTTGTGAAGTCACACAATGGAGGTTTGTGAAGTCAAAATGGTTGTGTATAAAGTCACAAATGTAGGTGTGTGAAGTCACAGAATGTAGGTGTGTGAACTCAAAATGGAGGTTTGTGAAGTGAAAGAATGGAGGTGTGCGAAGTCAAAGAATGGAGGTGTGTGATGTCATAGAATGGAGGTGTGTGAAGTCATAGAATGGAGGTGTGTGAAGTCATATAATGAAAGTGTGTGAAGTCACAGAATGAAGGTGTGTTAAGTCACAGAACGGAGGTGTGTGAACTCAGAATGGAGGTGTGTGAAGTCCCAGAATGGAGGTGTGGGAAGTCATAAAATGTAGTTGTGTGAAGTCACAGAATGGAGATATGTGAATTCATAGAATCGAGGTGTGTGAAGTCATAGAATGGAGGTGTGTGAAGTCACAGAATGGAGGTGTGTGAAGTCACAGAATGGAGGTGTGTGAACTCACAATGGAGGTGTGGGAAGTCAAAGAATGGAGGTGTGTGAAGTCATAGAATGGAAGTGTGTGAAGTCATAGAATGAAGGTGTGTGAAGCCAGAATTGAGGTGTGTGAAGACACAGAATTGAGGTGTGTGAACTCAGCATGAAGGTATGTGAAGTCAAAGAATGGAGGTATGTGAAGTCATAGAATGGAGGTGTATGAAGTCATAGAATGGATGTTTCTGAAGTAGAATGGAGGTGTGTGAAGTCATAGAATGGAGGTGTGTGAAGTCAAAATGCAGGTGTGCGAACTCATAAAAAGGAGATGAGTGAAGTCATGGAAAGGAGGTGTGTGAAGTCCAAAAATGGAGGTGTGTGAAGTCACAGAATGGAGGTGTGTGAAGTCAAAGAATGGAAGTGTGTGAAGTCGAAATGGAGGTGTGTGAAGTCACAGAATGGAGGTGTGTGAAGTCACAGAATGGAGGTGTGTGACGTCATCGAAAGGAGGTGTGTGAAGTCATGGAATGGAGGTGTGTGAAGTCACAGAATGGCGGTGTGTGAAGTCAGAATGGAGTTGTGTGAAGTCATAGAATGTAGGTGTGTGAAGTCAGAATGGAGGTGTGTGAAGTCATAGAATGGAGGTGTGTGAAGTCAGAATGGAGGTGTGTGAACTCATAGAATGGGGGTGTGAAGTCACAATGGAGGTGTGTGAAGTCATAGAATGGAGGTGTGTGAAGTCAGATTTGAGGAGTGTGAAGTCACAGAATGGAGGTGTGTGAACTCAGAATGGAGGTGTGTGAAGTCATAGAATGGAGGTGTGTGAAGTCATAGAATGGAGGTGTGTGAAGTCATAATGGAGGTGTGTGAAGTCACAGAATTGAGGTGTGTGAAGTCACAGAATGGAGGTGTGTGAACTCACAATGGAAGTGTGTTAAGTCAAAGAATGGAGGTGTGTGAAGTCATAGAATGAAAGTGTGTGAAGCAAGAATTGAGGTGTGTGAAGTCACAGAATTGAGGTGTGTGAACTCAGAATGAAGGTGTGTGAAGTCCCAGAATGGAGGTTTGTGAAGTCATAGAATGGAGGTGTGTGAAGTCATGGAATGGACGTTTCTGAAGTACAATGGAGGTGTGTGAAGTCATAATGGAGGTGTGTGAAGTCACAGAATTGAGGTGTGTGAAGTCACAGATGGAGGTGTGGGAAGTCATAGAATGGAGGTGTGTGAAGTCATAGAATGGAGGTGTGTGAAGTCATAGAATTGATGTTTGTGAAGTAAGAATGAAGGTGTGTTAAGTCATAGAATGGAGGTGTTTGAAGGCACAGAATGGAGGTGTGTGAAGTCACAGAATGGAGGTGTGTGAACTCACAATGGAGGTGTGTGAAGTCAAAGAATGGAGGTGTGTGAAGTTATAGAATGGAAGTGTGTGAAGTCATAGAAGGAAGGTGTGTGAAGCCAGAATTGAGGTGTGTGAAGTCACAGAATTGAGGTGTGTGAACTCAGAATGAAGGTGTGTTAAGTCATAGAATGGAGGTGTTTGAAGGCACAGAATGGAGGTGTGTGAATTCATAGAATGGAGCTGTGTGAAGTCAGAATGGAGGTGTGTGAAGTCACAGAATTGGGATGTGTGAAATCATAGAATGGAGATGTGTTAAGTCACAGAATGGAGGTGTGTGAAATCGTAGAATGGAGGTGTGTGAAGTCATATAATGGAGGTGTGTGAAGTCACAGAATGGAGGTGTTTGAACTCAGAATGGAGGTGTGTGAAGTCACAGAATTGGGATGTGTGAAATCATAGAATGGAGATGTGTTAAGTCACAGAATGGAGGTGTGTGAAATCGTAGAATGGAGGTGTGTGAAGTCAGAGAATCAAGGTGTGTGAAGTCACAGAATGGAGGTGAGTGAAGTCACAGAATGGAGGTGTGTGAAGTCATAGAATGGAAGTGTGTGAAGTCATAGAATGTAGGTGTGTGATATCAGAATGGAGGTGTGTGAAGTCACAGAATGGAGGTGTGACGTCATAAATGTTGGTGTGTGAAGTCATAGAATGGAGGTTTGAAGTCACTGAATGGAGGTGTGAAGTCACAGAATGGAGGTGTGTGAAGTCACAGAAGGCAGGTGAGTGAAGTCACAGAATAGAGTTGTGTGAAGTCACAATGGAGGTGTGTGAAGTCATAGAATGGAGGTCTGTGAAGTCATAGAATGAAGGTGTGTGAAATCATAGAATGGAGGTGTGTGAAGTCACAGAATTGAGGTGTGTGAAGACAGAATGGAGGTGTGCGAAGTCAGAATGGAGGTGTGTGAAGTCAGATAATGGAGGTGTGTGAAGTCACAATGTAGGTGTGTGAACTCATAGAATGGAGGTGTGTGAAGTAAAAATGTAGGTTTCTGAAGTCATAGAATGGAGGTGTGTGAACTCATAGAATGGAGGTGTGTGAAGTCACAGAATGGAGGTGTGTGATGTCATAGAAAGGAGGTGTGTGCAGTCACAGAATGGAGGTGTGTGAAGGCATAGAATGGAGGTGTGTGAAGTCACAGAATGGAGGTGTGAACTCAGATTTGAGGTGTGTGAAGTCACAGAATGGAGGTGTGTGAAGTCACAATGGCGGTGTGTGAAGTCACAGAATGGAGGTGTGTGAAGACACAGAATGGAGGTGTGTGAACTCAGAGTGGAGGTGTGTGAAGTCACAGAATGGAGGTGTGTGAAGACACAGAATGGAGGTGTGTGAACTCAGAGTGGAGGTGTGAACTCAGATTTGAGGTGTGTGAAGTCACAGAATGGAGGTGTGTGAAGTCACAGTATGGAGGTGTGAACTCAGATTTGAGGTGTGTGAAGTCACAGAATGGAGGTGTGTGAAGTCACAATGGAGGTGTGTGAAGTCACAGAATGGAGGTGTGTGAAGACACAGAATGGAGGTGTGTGAACTCAGAGTGGAGGTGTGTGAAGTCACAGAATGGAGGTGTGTGAAGTCATAGAATGGAAGTGTGTGAAGTCATGGAATGGAGGTGTTTGAAGTCAGAATCGAGGTGTGTGAAGTCACAGAATGGAGGTGTGTGAACCCAGAATGGAGGTGTGTGAAGTCACACAATGGAGGTTTGTGAAGTCATAGAATGGAGGTGTGTGAAGTCATAGAATGGATGTCGCTGAAGTAAGATTGAAGGTGTGTGAAGTCAAAGAATGGAGGTGTCTGAAGTCATAGAATGGATGTTGCTGAAGTAAGAATGAAGGTGTGTGAACTCATAGAATGGAGGTGTGTGAACTCATAGAATGGATGTGTGTGAATTCATGGAACGGATGTGTGTGAAGTCAAAGAATGGAGGTGTATGATGTCAAACAATGGAAGTGTGTGAAGTCATAGAATGGAGGTTTGTGAAGTCTTAGAATGGAGGTGTGAGAAGTCACAGGAGGGAGGTGTGTGAAGTCACAGAATGGAGGTGTGTAAAGTCACAGAGTGGAGGTGTGTGAAGGCACAGAATGGAGGGGTGTGAAGTCAAAGAATGGAGGTATGTGAAGTCACAGAATGGAGGGGTGTGAAGTAAGAATAGAGGTGTACGAAGTCATAGAATGGAGGTGTGTGAAGTCAGAATGCAGCTGTGTGAACTCATAGAATGGAGGTGTGTGAAGTCACAATGGAGATGTGTGAATTCATAGAATGGTGGTTTTTGAAGTCACAGAATGGATGTGTGTGAAGTCATAGAATGGAGGTGTATGAAGTCACAATGGAGGTGTGTGAAGACATAGAATGGAAGTGTGTGAAGTCATAGAATGGAGGTGTGTGAAGTCATAGAATGGAGGTGTGTGAAGTCATAGAATGGAGGTTTCTGAAGTAAGAATGGAGGTGTGTGAAGTCATAGAATGGAGGTGTGTGAAGTCACAGAATGGAGGTTTGTGAACTCAGAATTGAGGTGTGTGAAGTCAGAGAATGGAGGTGTGTGAAGTCCTAGAATGGAAGTGTTTGAAGTCATAGAATGGAGGTTTGTGAAGTAAGAATGGAGGTGTGTGAAGTCAGAGAATGGAGGTGTGTGAAGTCCTAGAATGGAAGTTTGTGAAGTCATAGAATGGAGGTGTGAAGTAAGAATGGAGGTGTGTGAAGTCACGGAATGGAGGTGTGTGAAGTCACAGAATGGAGGTGTGTGAACTCAGAATGGAGGTGTGAGGAGTCACAGAATGGAGGTGTGTGAAGTCATAGAATGGAAATGTGTGAAGTCATAGAATGGACGTTTGTGAAGTAAGAATGGAGGTGTGTGAAGTCACCGAATGGAGTTGTGTGAACTCAGAATAGAGGTGTGTGAATTCACAGAATGGAGGTTTGTGAAGTCATAGAATGGAGTTGTGGGAGGTCATAGAATGGATGTTTCTGAAGTAAGAATGAAGGTGTGTGAAGTCATAGAATGGAGGTGTGTGAAGTCATAGAATGGAGGTGTGTGAAGTCACAGAATGGAGGTATCTGAAGTCAGAATGGAGGTGTGAAGTCATAGAGTAGAGGTGGGTGAAGTCATAGAAAGGAGGTCTGGGAAGTCATAGAATGGAGGTGTGTGAAGTCACAGAATGGAGGTGTGTGAAGTCATAGAATTCAGGTGTGTGAAGTCATAGAATGGAGGTGTGTGAAGTCACAGAATGGAGGTGTGTGAAGTCACGGAATGGAGGTGTGTTAATTCAGAGAATGGAGGTGTGTGAACTCAGAATGGAGGTGTGTGAAGTCACAAAATGGAGGCGTGTGAAGTCCTAGAATGGAAGTCTGTGAAGTCATAGAATGGAGTTGTGTGAAGTAAGAATGGAGGTGTGTGAAGTCACAGAATGGAGGTGTGTGAAGTCCTAGAATGGAATTGTGTGAAGTCATAGAATGGATGTGTGTGAAGTAAGAATGGAGGTGTGTGAAGTCACGGAATGGAGGTGTGTGAAGTTACAGAATGGAGGTTTGTGAAGTCATAGAATGGAGGTGTGTGAAGTCATGGAATGGATGTTTCTGAAGTAGAATGGAGGTGTGTGAAGTCATAATGGAGGTGTGTGAAGTCACAGAATTGAGGTGTGTGAAGTCACAGATGGAGGTGTGGGAAGTCATAGAATGGAGGTGTGTGAAGTCATAGAATGGAGGTGTGTGAAGTCATAGAATTGATGTTTGTGAAATAAGAATGAAGGTGTGTTAAGTCATAGAATGGAGGTGTTTGAAGGCACAGAATGGAGGTGTGTGAAGTCACAGAATGGAGGTGTGTGAACTCACAATGGAGGTGTGTGAAGTCAAAGAATGGAGGTGTGTGAAGTTATAGAATGGAAGTGTGTGAAGTCATAGAAGGAAGGTGTGTGAAGCCAGAATTGAGGTGTGTGAAGTCACAGAAGTGAGGTGTGTGAACTCAGAATGAAGGTGTGTTAAGTCATAGAATGGAGGTGTTTGAAGGCACAGAATGGAGGTGTGTGAATTCATAGAATGGAGCTGTGTGAAGTCAGAATGGAGGTGTGTGAAGTCATAGAATGGAGGTGTGTGAACTCACAATGCAGGTGTGTGAAGTCAAAGAATGGAGGTGTGTGAAGTCATAGAATGGAAGTGTGTGAAGTCATAGAATGAAGGTGTGTGAAGCCAGAATTGAGGTGTGTGAAGTCACAGAAGTGAGGTGTGTGAACTCAGAATGAAGGTGTGTTAAGTCATAGAATGGAGGTGTTTGAAGGCACAAAATGGAGGTGTGTGAAGTCATATAATGGAGGTGTGTGAAGTCACAGAATGGAGGTGTTTGAACTCAGAATGGAGGTGTGTGAAGTCACAGAATTGGGATGTGTGAAATCATAGAATGGAGATGTGTTAAGTCACAGAATGGAGGTGTGTGAAGTCAGAGAATCAAGGTGTGTGAAGTCACAGAATGGAGGTGAGTGAAGTCACAGAATGGAGGTGTGTGAAGTCATAGAATGGAAGTGTGTGAAGTCATAGAATGTAGGTGTGTGATATCAGAATGGAGGTGTGTGAAGTCACAGAATGGAGGTGTGACGTCATAAATGTTGGTGTGTGAAGTCATAGAATGGAGGTTTGAAGTCACTGAATGGAGGTGTGAAGTCACAGAATGGAGGTGTGTGAAGTCACAGAAGGCAGGTGTGTGAAGTCACAGAATAGAGTTGTGTGAAGTCACAATGGAGGTGTGTGAAGTCATAGAATGGAGGTCTGTGAAGTCATAGAATGGAGGTGTGTGAAATCATAGAATGGAGGTGTGTGAAGTAACAGAATTGAGGTGTGTGAAGACAGAATGGAGGTGTGCGAAGTCAGAATGGAAGTGTGTGAAGTCAGATAATGGAGGTGTGTGAAGTCACAATGTAGGTGTGTGAACTCATAGAATGGAGGTGTGTGAAGTAAAAATGTAGGTTTCTGAAGTCATAGAATGGAGGTGTGTGAACTCATAGAATGGAGGTGTGTGAAGTCACAGAATGGAGGTGTGTGATGTCATAGAAAGGAGGTGTGTGCAGTCACAGAATGGAGGTGTCTGAAGGCATAGAATGGAGGTGTGTGAAGTCAAAGACTGGAGGTGTGTGAAGTCACAGAATGGAGGTGTGTGAAGTCACAGTATGGAGGTGTGAACTCAGATTTGAGGTGTGTGAAGTCACAGAATGGAGGTGTGTGAAGTCACAATGGAGGTGTGTGAAGTCACAGAATGGAGGTGTGTGAAGACACAGAATGGAGGTGTGTGAACTCAGAGTGGAGGTGTGTGAAGTCACAGAATGGAGGTGAGTGAAGTCATAGAATGGAAGTGTGTGAAGTCATGGAATGGAGGTGTTTGAAGTCAGAATCGAGGTGTGTGAAGTCACAGAATGGAGGTGTGTGAACCCAGAATGGAGGTGTGTGAAGTCACACAATGGAGGTTTCTGAAGTCCTAGAATGGAGGTGTGAGAAGTCATAGAATGGATGTCGCTGAAGTAAGATTGAAGGTGTGTGAAGTCAAAGAATGGAGGTGTCTGAAGTCATAGAATGGATGTTGCTGAAGTAAGAATAAAGGTGTGTGAACTCATAGAATGGAGGTGTGTGAACTCATAGAATGGATGTGTGTGAATTCATGGAACGGATGTGTGTGAAGTCAAAGAATGGAGGTGTATGATGTCAAACAATGGAAGTGTGTGAAGTCATAGAATGGAGGTTTGTGAAGTCTTAGAATGGAGGTGTGAGAAGTCACAGGAGGGAGGTGTGTGAAGTCACAGAATGGAGGTGTGTAAAGTCACAGAGTGGAGGTGTGTGAAGGCACAGAATGGAGGGGTGTGAAGTCAAAGAATGGAGGTATGTGAAGTCACAGATTGGAGGGGTGTGAAGTAAGAATAGAGGTGTACGAAGTCATAGAATGGAGGTGTGTGAAGTCAGAATGCAGCTGTGTGAACTCATAGAATGGAGGTGTGTGAAGTCACAATGGAGATGTGTGAATTCATAGAATGGTGGTTTTTGAAGTCACAGAATGGATGTGTGTGAAGTCATAGAATGGAGGTGTATGAAGTCACAATGGAGGTGTGTGAAGACATAGAATGGAAGTGTGTGAAGTCATAGAATGGAGGTGTGTGAAGTCATAGAATGGAGGTGTGTGAAGTCATAGAATGGAGGTTTCTGAAGTAAGAATGGAGGTGTGTGAAGTCATAGAATGGAGGTGTGTGAAGTCACAGAATGGAGGTTTGTGAACTCAGAATTGAGGTGTGTGAAGTCACAGAATGGAGGTGTGTGAAGTCCTAGAATGGAAGTGTTTGAAGTCATAGAATGGAGGTTTGTGAAGTAAGAATGGAGGTGTGTGAAGTCAGAGAATGGAGGTGTGTGAAGTCCTAGAATGGAAGTTTGTGAAGTCATAGAATGGAGGTGTGAAGTAAGAATGGAGGTGTGTGAAGTCACGGAATGGAGGTGTGTGAAGTCACAGAATGGAGATGTGTGAACTGAGAATGGAGGTGTGAGGAGTCACAGAATGGAGGTGTGTGAAGTCATAGAATGGAAATGTGTGAAGTCATAGAATGGAGGTTTGTGAAGTAAGAATGGAGGTGTGTGAAGTCACCGAATGGAGTTGTGTGAACTCAGAATAGAGGTGTGTGAATTCACAGAATGGAGATTTGTGAAGTTATAGAATGGAGTTGTGTGAGGTCATAGAATGGATGTTTCTGAAGTAAGAATGAAGGTGTGTGAAGTCATAGAATGGAGGTGTGTGAAGTCATAGAATGGAGGTGTGTGAAGTCACAGAATGGAGGTATCTGAAGTCAGAATGGAGGTGTGAAGTCATAGAGTAGAGGTGGGTGAAGTCATAGAAAGGAGGTCTGGGAAGTCATAGAATGGAGGTGTGTGAAGTCACAGAATGGAGGTGTGTGAAGTCATAGAATTCAGGTGTGTGAAGTCATAGAATGGAGGTGTGTGAAGTCACAGAATGGAGGTGTGTGAAGTCACGGAAAGGAGGTGTGTTAATTCACAGAATGGAGGTGTGTGAACTCAGAATGGAGGTGTGTGAAGTCACAAAATGGAGGCGTGTGAAGTCCTAGAATTGAAGTCTGTGAAGTCATAGAATGGAGTTGTGTGAAGTAAGAATGGAGGTGTGTGAAGTCACAGAATGGAGGTGTGTGAAGTCCTAGAATGGAATTGTGTGAAGTCATAGAATGGATGTGTGTGAAGTAAGAATGGAGGTGTGTGAAGTCACGGAATGGAGGTGTGTGAAGTCACAGAATGGAGGTGTGTGAACTCAGAATGGAGGTGTGAGAAGTCACAGAATGGAGGTGTGTTAAGTCATAGAATGGAAGTTTGTGAAGTCATAGAATGGAGGTTTATGAAGTAAGAATGGAGGTGTGTGAAGTCACCGAATGGAGTTGTGTGAACTCAGAATAGAGGTGTGTGAATTCACAGAATGGAGGTTTGTGAAGTCATAGAATGGAGTTGGGTGAGGTCATAGAATGGATGTTTCTGAAGTAAGAATGAAGGTGTGTGAAGTCATAGAATGGAGGTGTGTGAGATCATAGAATGGAGGTGTGTGAAGTCACAAAATGGAGGTATCTGAAGTCAGAATGGAGGTGTGAAGTCACAGAATAGAGGTGGTTGAAGTCATAGAAAGGAGGTGTGGGAAGTCATAGAATGGAGCAGTGTGAAGTCATAGAGTGGAGGTGAGTGAAGTCACAGATTCGAGGTCTGTGAAGTCATAGAATGGAGGTGTGTGAAGTCAGAATGGAGGTGTGTGAAGTCATAAAATGGAGGTTTGTGAACTCGTAGAATGGAGGTGTGTGACGTCACAATGGAAGTGTGTGAAGTTACAGAATGGAGGTGTGTGAAGTCATATATTGGTGTGTGAAGTCAGAATGGAGGTATGTGAAGTCAAAGAATGGAGGTGTGTGAAGTCAAACAATACAGGTGTGTGAAGTCATAGATGGTGGTGTGTGAAGTCATAGTGTGGAGGTGTGTGAAATCATAGCATGGAGTTTTGTGAATTCACAGAATGGAGGAGTGTGAAGTCAGAATGGCGGAGTGTGAAGTCTTAGAATGGAGGTCTGTGAGGTTAGAATGGAGGTGTGTGAACTCATAGAATGGAGGTGTGTGAATTCAAAATGGAGGTGTGTGAAGATATAGAATGGAGGTGTGTGAAGTCACAGAATTGAGGTGTGTGAAGTCATAGAATGGAAGTGTGTGAAGTCATAGAATGGACGTTTGTGAAGTAAGAATGAAGGTGCGTGAGGTCATAGAATGGAAGTGTGTGAAGTCACAGAATGGAGGTGTGTGAAGTCAAAGAATGGAGGTGTGTTAAGTCACAGATGGAGGTGTGTGAAGTCAGAGAATGGAGGTGTGTGAACTCAGAATGGAGGTGTGTGAAGTCACAGAACGGAGATTTGTGAAGTCATAGAATGGAGGTGCGTAAAGTCATAGAATGGATGTTTCTGAAGTAAGAATGAAGGTGTGTGAAGTCATAGAATGGAGGTGTGTGAAGTCAAAATGGAGGTGTGTGAACTCATAGAATGGAGGTGTGTGAACTCATAGAATGGAGGTGTGTGAAGTCATGGAATGGAGGTGTGTGAAGTCAATGAATGGAGGTGTGTGAAGTCAAACAATAAAGGTGTGTGAAGTCACAGAATGGAGGTTTGTGAAATCACAGAATGGAGGTTTGTGAACTCATAGAATGGAGGTGTGTGAAGTCTAAGAATGGAGGTGTGTGAAGTCATCGAATGGAGGTGTGCGAAGTCATGGAATGGAGGTGTGTGAAGTCACAGAATGGAGGTGTATGAAGTCAGAATGGAGTTGTGTGAAGTCATAGAATGGAGGTGTGTGAAGTCACAAAATGGAGATGTGTGAAGTCATAGAATGGAGCTGTGTGAAGTCAGATTGGAGGTGTGTGAAGTCATAGAATGGAGGTGTGTGAAATCAGAATGGAGTTGAATGAAGTCGTAGAAAGGAGGTGTGTGATGCCAGAATGGAGGTGTGTGAAGTCATATAATGGAGGTGTGTGAAGTCAAATGGAGGTGTGTGAACTCATAGAATGGAGGTGTGTGAAGTCATAGAATGGAGGTGTGTGAAGTCACAGAATGGAGGTGTATGAAGTCATAGAATGGAGCTGTGTGAAGTCAGATTGGAGGTGTGTGAAGTCACAGAATGGAGGTGTGTGAACTCAGAATGGAGGTGTGTGAAGTCACAGAATGGAGGTGTGTGAAGTCATAGAATGGAGGTGTGTGAAGTCATAGAATGGAGGTGTGTGAAGTCATAATGTAGGTGTGTGAAGTCACAGAATTGAGGTGTGTGAAGTCAAAGAATGGAGGTGTGTGAAGTCATAGATTGGAGGTGTGTGAAATCATAGAATGGAGGTGCGTGAAGTCATAGAATGGAGGTGTGTGAACTCACAATGGAGTTGTGTGAAGTCAAAGAATGGTGGTGTGTGAAGTCAAAGAATGGAAGTGTGTGAAGTCAGAGAATGGAGGTGTGGGAAGTCATAGAATGGAGTTGTGTGAAGTCACAGAATGGAGATGTGTGAATTCATAGAATCGAGTTGTGTAAAGTCCCAGAATCGAGGTGTGTGAAGTCATAGAATGGAGGTGTGTGAAGTCACAGAATGGAGGTGTGTGAAGTCACAGAATGGAGGTGTGTGAAGTCACAGAATGGAGGTGTGTGAACTCACAATGGAGGTGTGTGAAGTCAAAGAATGGAGGTGTGGGAAGTCATAGAAAGGAAGTGTGTGAAGTCATAGAATGAAGGTGTGTGAAGCCAGAATTGAGGTGAGTGAAGACACAGAATTGAGGTGTGTGAACTCAGAATGAAGGTGTGTGAAGTCAAAGAATGCAGGTTTGTGAAGTCATAGAATGGAGCTGTATGAAGTCATAGAATGGATGTTTCTGAAGTAGAATGGAGGTGTGTGAAGTCATAGAATGGAGGTGTGTGAAGTCAAAATGGAGGTGTGCGAACTCATAAAATGGAGATGAGTGAAGTCATGGAAAGGAGGTGTGTGAAGTCCAAAAATGGAGGTGTGTGAAGTCAAACAATGGTGGTGTGTGAAGTCACAGAACGGAGGTGTGTGAAGTCAAAGAATGGAAGTGTGTGAGGTCAAAATGGAGGTGTGTGAAGTCACAGAATGGAGGTGTGTGAAGTCACAGAATGGAGGTGTGTGAAGTCAAAATGGAGGTGTGTGAACTCATAGAATGGAGGTGTGTGAACTCATAGAATGGAAGTGTGTGAAGTCATGGAATGGAGGTGTGTGAAGTCATAGAATGGAGGTGTGAAGTCAAACAATAAAGGTGTGTGAAGTCACAGAATGGAGGTGTGTGAAATCACAGAATGGAGGTGTGTGAAGTCAAAAAGGTGGTGTGTAGAGTCACAAATGGAGGTGTGTGAACTCATAGAATGGAGGTGTGTTAAGTCACAATGGAGATGTGTGAATTCATAGAATGGTGGTTTTTGAAGTCACAGAATGGATGTGTGTGAAGTCATAGAATGGAGGTGTATGAAGTCACAATGGAGGTGTGTGAAGACATAGAATGGAAGTGTGTGAAGTCATAGAATGGAGGTGTGTGAAGTCATAGAATGGAGGTGTGTGAAGTCATAGAATGGAGGTTTCTGAAGTAAGAATGGAGGTGTGTGAAGTCATAGAATGGAGGTGTGTGAAGTCACAGAATGGAGGTTTGTGAACTCAGAATTGAGGTGTGTGAAGTCACAGAATGGAGGTGTGTGAAGTCCTAGAACGGAAGTGTTTGAAGTCATAGAATGGAGGTTTGTGAAGTAAGAATGGAGGTGTGTGAAGTCAGAGAATGGAGTTGTGTGAAGTCCTAGAATGGAAGTTTGTGAAGTCATAGAATGGAGGTGTGAAGTAAGAATGGAGGTGTGTGAAGTCACGGAATGGAGGTGTGTGAAGTCACAGAATGGAGGTGTGTGAACTGAGAATGGAGGTGTGAGGAGTCACAGAATGGAGGTGTGTGAAGTCATAGAATGGAAATGTGTGAAGTCATAGAATGGACGTTTGTGAAGTAAGAATGGAGGTGTGTGAAGTCACCGAATGGAGTTGTGTGAACTCAGAATAGAGGTGTGTGAATTCACAGAATGGAGGTTTGTGAAGTCATAGAATGGAGTTGTGTGAGGTCATAGAATGGATGTTTCTGAAGTAAGAATGAAGGTGTGTGAAGTCATAGAATGGAGGTGTGTGAATTCATAGAATGGAGGTGTGTGAAGTCACAGAATGGAGGTATCTGAAGTCAGAATGGAGGTGTGAAGTCATAGAGTAGAGGTGGGTGAAGTCATAGAAAGGAGGTCTGGGAAGTCATAGAATGGAGGTGTGTGAAGTCACAGAATGGAGGTGTGTGAAGTCATAGAATTCAGGTGTGTGAAGTCATAGAATGGAGGTGTGTGAAGTCACAGAATGGAGGTGTGTGAAGTCACGGAAAGGAGGTGTGTTAATTCACAGAATGGAGGTGTGTGAACTCAGAATGGAGGTGTGTGAAGTCACAAAATGGAGGCGTGTGAAGTCCTAGAATTGAAGTCTGTGAAGTCATAGAATGGAGTTGTGTGAAGTAAGAATGGAGGAGTGTGAAGTCACAGAATGGAGGTGTGTGAAGTCCTAGAATGGAATTGTGTGAAGTCATAGAATGGATGTGTGTGAAGTAAGAATGGAGGTGTGTGAAGTCACGGAATGGAGGTGTGTGAAGTCACAAAATGGAGGTGTGTGAACTCAGAATGGAGGTGTGAGAAGTCACAGAATGGAGGTGTGTTAAGTCATAGAATGGAAGTGTGTGAAGTCATAGAATGGAGGTTTATGAAGTAAGAATGGAGGTGTGTGAAGTCACCGAATGGAGTTGTGTGAACTCAGAATAGAGGTGTGTGAATTCACAGAATGGAGGTTTGTGAAGTCATAGAATGGAGTTGGGTGAGGTCATAGAATGGATGTTTCTGAAGTAAGAATGAAGGTGTGTGAAG
Source organism: Megascapheus bottae (assembly GCA_024803745.1). Classification (NCBI taxonomy): domain Eukaryota; kingdom Metazoa; phylum Chordata; class Mammalia; order Rodentia; family Geomyidae; genus Megascapheus; species Megascapheus bottae. The sequence goes on along the minus strand of JANJXV010000052.1, from coordinate 2,406,449 downwards.
TCATAGAATGGAGGTGTGTGAGATCATAGAATGGAGGTGTGTGAAGTCACAAAATGGAGGTATCTGAAGTCAGAATGGAGGTGTGAAGTCACAGAATAGAGGTGGTTGAAGTCATAGAAAGGAGGTGTGGGAAGTCATAGAATGGAGCAGTGTGAAGTCATAGAGTGGAGGTGAGTGAAGTCACAGATTCGAGGTCTGTGAAGTCATAGAATGGAGGTGTGTGAAGTCAGAATGGAGGTGTGTGAAGTCATAAAATGGAGGTTTGTGAACTCGTAGAATGGAGGTGTGTGACGTCACAATGGAAGTGTGTGAAGTTACAGAATGGAGGTGTGTGAAGTCATATATTGGTGTGTGAAGTCAGAATGGAGGTATGTGAAGTCAAAGAATGGAGGTGTGTGAAGTCAAACAATAAAGGTGTGTGAAGTCATAGATGGTGGTGTGTGAAGTCATAGTATGGAGGTGTGTGAAATCATAGCATGGAGTTTTGTGAATTCACAGAATGGAGGAGTGTGAAGTCAGAATGGCGGAGTGTGAAGTCTTAGAATGGAGGTCTGTGAGGTTAGAATGGAGGTGTGTGAACTCATACAATGGAGGTGTGTGAATTCAAAATGGAGGTGTGTGAAGATATAGAATGGAGGTGTGTGAAGTCACAGAATTGAGGTGTGTGAAGTCATAGAATGGAAGTGTGTGAAGTCATAGAATGGACGTTTGTGAAGTAAGAATGAAGGTGCGTGAGGTCATAGAATGGAAGTGTGTGAAGTCACAGAATGGAGGTGTGTGAAGTCAAAGAATGGAGGTGTGTTAAATCACAGATGGAGGTGTGTGAAGTCAGAGAATGGAGGTGTGTGAACTCAGAATGGAGGTGTGTGAAGTCACAGAACGGAGATTTGTGAAGTGATAGAATGGAGGTGCGTAAAGTCATAGAATGGATGTTTCTGAAGTAAGAATGAAGGTGTGTGAAGTCATAGAATGGAGGTGTGTGAAGTCAAAATGGAGGTGTGTGAACTCATAGAATGGAGGTGTGTGAACTCATAGAATGGAGGTGTGTGAAGTCATGGAATGGAGGTGTGTGAAGTCAATGAATGGAGGTGTGTGAAGTCAAACAATAAAGGTGTGTGAAGTCACAGAATGGAGGTTTGTGAAATCACAGAATGGAGGTTTGTGAACTCATAGAATGGAGGTGTGTGAAGTCTAAGAATGGAGGTGTGTGAAGTCATCGAATGGAGGTGTGCGAAGTCATGGAATGGAGGTGTGTGAAGTCACAGAATGGAGGTGTATGAAGTCAGAATGGAGTTGTGTGAAGTCATAGAATGGAGGTGTGTGAAGTCACAAAATGGAGATGTGTGAAGTCATAGAATGGAGCTGTGTGAAATCAGATTGGAGGTGTGTGAAGTCATAGAATGGAGGTGTGTGAAATCAGAATGGAGTTGAATGAAGTCCTAGAAAGGAGGTGTGTGATGTCAGAATGGAGGTGTGTGAAGTCATATAATGGAGGTGTGTGAAGTCAAATGGAGGTGTGTGAACTCATAGAATGGAGGTGTGTGAAGTCACAATGGAGGTGTGTGAAGTCATAGAATGGAGGTGTGTGAAGTCACAGAATGGAGGTGTATGAAGTCATAGAATGGAGCTGTGTGAAGTCAGATTGGAGGTGTGTGAAGTCACAGAATGGAGGTGTGTGAACTCAGAATGGAGGTGTGTGAAGTCACAGAATGGAGGTGTGTGAAGTCATAGAATGGAGGTGTGTGAAGTCATAGAATGGAGGTGTGTGAAGTCATAATGTAGGTGTGTGAAGTCACAGAATTGAGGTGTGTGAAGTCAAAGAATGGAGGTGTGTGAAGTCATAGATTGGAGGTGTGTGAAGTCATAGAATGGAGGTGCGTGAAGTCATAGAATGGAGGTGTGTGAACTCACAATGGAGTTGTGTGAAGTCAAAGAATGGTGGTGTGTGAAGTCAAAGAATGGAAGTGTGTGAAGTCATAGAATGGAGGTGTGGGAAGTCATAGAATGGAGTTGTGTGAAGTCACAGAATGGAGATGTGTGAATTCATAGAATCGAGTTGTGTAAAGTCCCAGAATGGAGGTGTGGGAAGTCATAGAATGGAGTTGTGTGAACTCAGAATGGAGGTGTGTGAAGTCACAGAATGGAGGTGTGTGAACTCAGAATGGAGGTGTGTGAAGTCACAGAATGGAGGTGTGTGAAGTCATAGAATGGAGGTGTGTGAAGTCATAGAATGGAGGTGTGTGAAGTCATAATGTAGGTGTGTGAAGTCACAGAATTGAGGTGTGTGAAGTCAAAGAATGGAGGTGTGTGAAGTCATAGATTGGAGGTGTGTGAAGTCATAGAATGGAGGTGCGTGAAGTCATAGAATGGAGGTGTGTGAACTCACAATGGAGTTGTGTGAAGTCAAAGAATGGTGGTGTGTGAAGTCAAAGAATGGAAGTGTGTGAAGTCATAGAATGGAGGTTTGTGAAGTCACAGAATGTAGGTGTGTGAACTCAAAATGGAGGTGTGTGAAGTGAAAGAATGGAGGTGTGCGAAGTCACAGAATGGAGGTTTTATGAAGTCATAGAATGGAGTTGTGTGAAGTCACAGAATGGAGATGTGTGAATTCATAGAATCGAGGTGTGTGAAGTCATAGAATGGAGGTATGTGAAGTCACAGAATGGCGGTGTGTGAACTCACAATGCAGGTGTGTGAAGTCAAAGAATGGAGGTGTGTGAAGTCATAGAATGGAAGTGTGTGAAGTCATAGAATGAAGGTGTGTGAAGTCAGAATGGAGGTGTGTGAACTCATAGAATGGAGGTGTGAAGTCACAATGGAGGTGTGTGACGTCACAGAATGGAGATGTGTGAATTCATAGAATCGAGGTGTGTGAAGTCATAGAATGGAGGTATGTGAAGTCACAGAATGGAGGTGTGTGAACTCACAATGCAGGTGTGTGAAGTCAAAGAATGGAGGTGTGTGAAGTCATAGAATGGAAGTGTGTGAAGTCATAGAATGGAGGTGTGTGAAGTCAGAATGGAGGTGTGTGAACTCATAGAATGGAGGTGTGAAGTCACAATGGAGGTGTGTGAAGTCATAGAATGGAGGTGTGTGAAGTCAGATTTGAGGAGTGTGAAGTCACAGAATGGAGGTGTGTGAACTCAGAATGGAGGTGTGTGAAGTCACAGAATGGAGTTGTGTGAAGTCATAATGGAGGTGTGTGAAGTCACAGAATTGAGGTGTGTGAAGTCACAGATGGAGGTGTGGGAAGTCATAGAATGGAGGTGTGTGAAGTCATAGAATGGAAGTGTGTGAAGTCATAGAATGAAAGTGTGTGAAGCCAGAATTGAGGTGTGTGAAGTCACAGAATTGAGGTGTGTGAACTCAGAATGAAGGTGTGTGAAGTCACAGAATGGAGGTTTGTGAAGTCATAGAATGGAGATGTGTGAAGTCATAGAATGGATATTTCTGAAGTAGAATGGAGGTGTGTGAAGTCATAATGGAGGTGTGTGAAGTCACAGAATTGAGGTGTGTGAAGTCACAGATGGAGGTGTGGGAAGTCATAGAATGGACGTTTGTGAACTCATATAATAGAGTTGTGTAAAGTCATAGAATGGATGTTTTTGAAGTAAGAATGTAGGGGTGTGAAGTCATAGAATGGAGGTGTGTGAACTGATAGTGTGGAGGTGTGTGAAGTCATGGAATGCAGGTGTGTGAAATCAAAGAATGGAGGTGTGTGAAGTCAAACAATGGAGGCATGCGAAGTCACAAAATGGAGGTGTGTGAAGTCACAGAATGGAAGTGTGTGAAGTCAAAATGGAGGTGTGTGAAGTCACAGAATGGAGGTTTGCGAAGTCACAAAATGGAAGTTTGTGAAGTCAAAATGGTGGTGTATGAAGTCACAAATGTAGGTGTGTGAAGTCACAGAATGTAGGTGTGTGAACTCAAAATGGAGGTGTGTGAAGTAAAAGAAATGAGGTGTGCGAAGTCAAAGAATGGAGGTGTGTGAAGTCATAGAATGGAGGTGTGTGAAGTCATAGAATGGAGGTGTGTGAAGTCATAGAATGGAGGTGTGTGAAGTCATAGAATGAAGGTGTGTGAAGTCACAGAATGAAGGTGTGTTAAGTCACAGAACGGAGGTGTGTGAACTCAGAATGGAGGTGTGTGAAGTCCCAGAATGGAGGTGTGGGAAGTCATAGAATGGAGTTGTGTGAAGTCACAGAATGGAGATGTGTGAATTCATAGAACCGAGGTGTGTGAAGTCATAGAATGGAGGTGTGTGAAGTCACAGAATGGAGGTGTGTGAAGTCACTGAATGGAGGTGTGTGAAGTCACAGAATGGAGGTGTGTGAACTCACAATGGAGGTGTGTGAAGTCAAAGAATGGAGGTGTGTGAAGTCATAGAATGGAAGTGTGTGAAGTCATAGAATGAAGGTGGGTGAAGCCAGAATTGAGGTGTGTGAAGACACAGAATTGAGGTGTGTGAACTCAGAATGAAGGTATGTGAAGTCAAAGAATGGACTTATGTGAAGTCATAGAATGGAGGTGTATGAAGTCATAGAATGGATGTTTCTGAAGTAGAATGGAGGTGTGTGAAGTCATAGAATGGAGGTGTGTGAAGTCAAAATGGAGGTGTGCGAACTCATAAAAAGGAGATGAGTGAAGTCATGGAAAGCAGGTGTGTGAAGTCCAAAAATGGTGGTGTGTGAAGTCACAGAATGGAGGTGTGTGAAGTCAAAGAATGGAAGTGTGTGAAGTCAAAATGGAGGTGTGTGAAGTCACAGAACGGAGGTGTGTGAAGTCACAGAATGGAGGTATGTGACGTCATCGAAAGGAGGTGTGTGAAGTCATGGAATGGAGGTGTGTGAAGTCACAGAATGGCGGTGTGTGAAGTCAGAATGGAGTTGTGTGAAGTCATAGAATGTAGTTGTGTGAAGTCAGAATGGAGGTGTGTGAAGTCATAGAATGGAGGTGTGTGAAGTCAGAATGGAGGTGTGTGAACTCATAGAATGGAGGGGTGAAGTCACAATGGAGGTGTGTGAAGTCATAGAATGGAGGTGTGTGAAGTCAGATTTGAGGAGTGTGAAGTCACAAAATGGAGGTGTGTGAACTCAGAATGGAGGTGTGTGAAGTCATAGAATGGAGGTGTGTGAAGTCATAGAATGAAGGTGTGTGAAGTCATAATGGAGGTGTGTGAAGTCACAGAATTGAGGTGTGTGAAGTCAGAGAATGGAGGTGTGTGAACTCACAATGGAGGTTTGTGAAGTCAAAGAATGGAGGTGTGTGAAGGAATAGAATGGATGTGTGTGAAGTCATAGAATGAAAGTGTGTGAAGCCAGAATTGAGGTGTGTGAAGTCACAGAACTGAGGTGTGTGAACTCAGAATGAAGGTGTGTGAAGTCACAGAATGGAGGTTTGTGAAGTCATAGAATGGAGGTGTGTGAAGTCATGGAATGGATGTTTCTGAAGTAGAATGGAGGTGTGTGAAGTCATAATGGAGGTGTGTGAAGTCACAGAATTGAGGTGTGTGAAGTCACAGATGGAGGTGTGTGAAGTCATAGAATTCAGGTGTGTGAAGTCATAGAATGGAGGTGTGTGAAGTCACAGAATGGAGGTGTGTGAAGTCACGGAATGGAGGTGTGTTAATTCAGAGAATGGAGGTGTGTGAACTCAGAATGGAGGTGTGTGAAGTCACAAAATGGAGGCGTGTGAAGTCCTAGAATGGAAGTCTGTGAAGTCATAGAATGGAGTTGTGTGAAGTAAGAATGGAGGTGTGTGAAGTCACAGAATGGAGGTGTGTGAAGTCCTAGAATGGAATTGTGTGAAGTCATAGAATGGATGTGTGTGAAGTAAGAATGGAGGTGTGTGAAGTCACGGAATGGAGGTGTGTGAAGTTACAGAATGGAGGTTTGTGAAGTCATAGAATGGAGGTGTGTGAAGTCATGGAATGGATGTTTCTGAAGTAGAATGGAGGTGTGTGAAGTCATAATGGAGGTGTGTGAAGTCACAGAATTGAGGTGTGTGAAGTCACAGATGGAGGTGTGGGAAGTCATAGAATGGAGGTGTGTGAAGTCATAGAATGGAGGTGTGTGAAGTCATAGAATTGATGTTTGTGAAATAAGAATGAAGGTGTGTTAAGTCATAGAATGGAGGTGTTTGAAGGCACAGAATGGAGGTGTGTGAAGTCACAGAATGGAGGTGTGTGAACTCACAATGGAGGTGTGTGAAGTCAAAGAATGGAGGTGTGTGAAGTTATAGAATGGAAGTGTGTGAAGTCATAGAAGGAAGGTGTGTGAAGCCAGAATTGAGGTGTGTGAAGTCACAGAAGTGAGGTGTGTGAACTCAGAATGAAGGTGTGTTAAGTCATAGAATGGAGGTGTTTGAAGGCACAGAATGGAGGTGTGTGAATTCATAGAATGGAGCTGTGTGAAGTCAGAATGGAGGTGTGTGAAGTCATAGAATGGAGGTGTGTGAACTCACAATGCAGGTGTGTGAAGTCAAAGAATGGAGGTGTGTGAAGTCATAGAATGGAAGTGTGTGAAGTCATAGAATGAAGGTGTGTGAAGCCAGAATTGAGGTGTGTGAAGTCACAGAAGTGAGGTGTGTGAACTCAGAATGAAGGTGTGTTAAGTCATAGAATGGAGGTGTTTGAAGGCACAAAATGGAGGTGTGTGAAGTCATATAATGGAGGTGTGTGAAGTCACAGAATGGAGGTGTTTGAACTCAGAATGGAGGTGTGTGAAGTCACAGAATTGGGATGTGTGAAATCATAGAATGGAGATGTGTTAAGTCACAGAATGGAGGTGTGTGAAATCGTAGAATGGAGGTGTGTGAAGTCAGAGAATCAAGGTGTGTGAAGTCACAGAATGGAGGTGAGTGAAGTCACAGAATGGAGGTGTGTGAAGTCATAGAATGGAAGTGTGTGAAGTCATAGAATGTAGGTGTGTGATATCAGAATGGAGGTGTGTGAAGTCACAGAAGGCAGGTGTGTGAAGTCACAGAATAGAGTTGTGTGAAGTCACAATGGAGGTGTGTGAAGTCATAGAATGGAGGTCTGTGAAGTCATAGAATGGAGGTGTGTGAAATCATAGAATGGAGGTGTGTGAAGTAACAGAATTGAGGTGTGTGAAGACAGAATGGAGGTGTGCGAAGTCAGAATGGAAGTGTGTGAAGTCAGATAATGGAGGTGTGTGAAGTCACAATGTAGGTGTGTGAACTCATAGAATGGAGGTGTGTGAAGTAAAAATGTAGGTTTCTGAAGTCATAGAATGGAGGTGTGTGAACTCATAGAATGGAGGTGTGTGAAGTCACAGAATGGAGGTGTGTGATGTCATAGAAAGGAGGTGTGTGCAGTCACAGAATGGAGGTGTCTGAAGGCATAGAATGGAGGTGTGTGAAGTCAAAGACTGGAGGTGTGTGAAGTCACAGAATGGAGGTGTGTGAAGTCACAGTATGGAGGTGTGAACTCAGATTTGAGGTGTGTGAAGTCACAGAATGGAGGTGTGTGAAGTCACAATGGAGGTGTGTGAAGTCACAGAATGGAGGTGTGTGAAGACACAGAATGGAGGTGTGTGAACTCAGAGTGGAGGTGTGTGAAGTCACAGAATGGAGGTGAGTGAAGTCATAGAATGGAAGTGTGTGAAGTCATGGAATGGAGGTGTTTGAAGTCAGAATCGAGGTGTGTGAAGTCACAGAATGGAGGTGTGTGAAGTCATAGAATGGAGGTGTATGAAGTCACAATGGAGGTGTGTGAAGACATAGAATGGAAGTGTGTGAAGTCATAGAATGGAGGTGTGTGAAGTCATAGAATGGAGGTGTGTGAAGTCATAGAATGGAGGTTTCTGAAGTAAGAATGGAGGTGTGTGAAGTCATAGAATGGAGGTGTGTGAAGTCACAGAATGGAGGTTTGTGAACTCAGAATTGAGGTGTGTGAAGTCACAGAATGGAGGTGTGTGAAGTCCTAGAACGGAAGTGTTTGAAGTCATAGAATGGAGGTTTGTGAAGTAAGAATGGAGGTGTGTGAAGTCAGAGAATGGAGTTGTGTGAAGTCCTAGAATGGAAGTTTGTGAAGTCATAGAATGGAGGTGTGAAGTAAGAATGGAGGTGTGTGAAGTCACGGAATGGAGGTGTGTGAAGTCACAGAATGGAGGTGTGTGAACTGAGAATGGAGGTGTGAGGAGTCACAGAATGGAGGTGTGTGAAGTCATAGAATGGAAATGTGTGAAGTCATAGAATGGACGTTTGTGAAGTAAGAATGGAGGTGTGTGAAGTCACCGAATGGAGTTGTGTGAACTCAGAATAGAGGTGTGTGAATTCACAGAATGGAGGTTTGTGAAGTCATAGAATGGAGTTGTGTGAGGTCATAGAATGGATGTTTCTGAAGTAAGAATGAAGGTGTGTGAAGTCATAGAATGGAGGTGTGTGAAGTCATAGAATGGAGGTGTGTGAAGTCACAGAATGGAGGTATCTGAAGTCAGAATGGAGGTGTGAAGTCATAGAGTAGAGGTGGGTGAAGTCATAGAAAGGAGGTCTGGGAAGTCATAGAATGGAGGTGTGTGAAGTCACAGAATGGAGGTGTGTGAAGTCATAGAATTCAGGTGTGTGAAGTCATAGAATGGAGGTGTGTGAAGTCACAGAATGGAGGTGTGTGAAGTCACGGAAAGGAGGTGTGTTAATTCACAGAATGGAGGTGTGTGAACTCAGAATGGAGGTGTGTGAAGTCACAAAATGGAGGCGTGTGAAGTCCTAGAATTGAAGTCTGTGAAGTCATAGAATGGAGTTGTGTGAAGTAAGAATGGAGGAGTGTGAAGTCACAGAATGGAGGTGTGTGAAGTCCTAGAATGGAATTGTGTGAAGTCATAGAATGGATGTGTGTGAAGTAAGAATGGAGGTGTGTGAAGTCACGGAATGGAGGTGTGTGAAGTCACAAAATGGAGGTGTGTGAACTCAGAATGGAGGTGTGAGAAGTCACAGAATGGAGGTGTGTTAAGTCATAGAATGGAAGTGTGTGAAGTCATAGAATGGAGGTTTATGAAGTAAGAATGGAGGTGTGTGAAGTCACCGAATGGAGTTGTGTGAACTCAGAATAGAGGTGTGTGAATTCACAGAATGGAGGTTTGTGAAGTCATAGAATGGAGTTGGGTGAGGTCATAGAATGGATGTTTCTGAAGTAAGAATGAAGGTGTGTGAAGTCATAGAATGGAGGTGTGTGAGATCATAGAATGGAGGTGTGTGAAGTCACAAAATGGAGGTATCTGAAGTCAGAATGGAGGTGTGAAGTCACAGAATAGAGGTGGTTGAAGTCATAGAAAGGAGGTGTGGGAAGTCATAGAATGGAGCAGTGTGAAGTCATAGAGTGGAGGTGAGTGAAGTCACAGATTCGAGGTCTGTGAAGTCATAGAATGGAGGTGTGTGAAGTCAGAATGGAGGTGTGTGAAGTCATAAAATGGAGGTTTGTGAACTCGTAGAATGGAGGTGTGTGACGTCACAATGGAAGTGTGTGAAGTTACAGAATGGAGGTGTGTGAAGTCATATATTGGTGTGTGAAGTCAGAATGGAGGTATGTGAAGTCAAAGAATGGAGGTGTGTGAAGTCAAACAATAAAGGTGTGTGAAGTCATAGATGGTGGTGTGTGAAGTCATAGTATGGAGGTGTGTGAAATCATAGCATGGAGTTTTGTGAATTCACAGAATGGAGGAGTGTGAAGTCAGAATGGCGGAGTGTGAAGTCTTAGAATGGAGGTCTGTGAGGTTAGAATGGAGGTGTGTGAACTCATAGAATGGAGGTGTGTGAATTCAAAATGGAGGTGTGTGAAGATATAGAATGGAGGTGTGTGAAGTCACAGAATTGAGGTGTGTGAAGTCATAGAATGGAAGTGTGTGAAGTCATAGAATGGACGTTTGTGAAGTAAGAATGAAGGTGCGTGAGGTCATAGAATGGAAGTGTGTGAAGTCACAGAATGGAGGTGTGTGAAGTCAAAGAATGGAGGTGTGTTAAATCACAGATGGAGGTGTGTGAAGTCAGAGAATGGAGGTGTGTGAACTCAGAATGGACGTGTGTGAAGTCACAGAACGGAGATTTGTGAAGTGATAGAATGGAGGTGCGTAAAGTCATAGAATGGATGTTTCTGAAGTAAGAATGAAGGTGTGTGAAGTCATAGAATGGAGGTGTGTGAAGTCAAAATGGAGGTGTGTGAACTCATAGAATGGAGGTGTGTGAACTCATAGAATGGAGGTGTGTGAAGTCATGGAATGGAGGTGTGTGAAGTCAATGAATGGAGGTGTGTGAAGTCAAACAATAAAGGTGTGTGAAGTCACAGAATGGAGGTTTGTGAAATCACAGAATGGAGGTTTGTGAACTCATAGAATGGAGGTGTGTGAAGTCTAAGAATGGAGGTGTGTGAAGTCATCGAATGGAGGTGTGCGAAGTCATGGAATGGAGGTGTGTGAAGTCACAGAATGGAGGTGTATGAAGTCAGAATGGAGTTGTGTGAAGTCATAGAATGGAGGTGTGTGAAGTCACAAAATGGAGATGTGTGAAGTCATAGAATGGAGCTGTGTGAAATCAGATTGGAGGTGTGTGAAGTCATAGAATGGAGGTGTGTGAAATCAGAATGGAGTTGAATGAAGTCCTAGAAAGGAGGTGTGTGATGTCAGAATGGAGGTGTGTGAAGTCATATAATGGAGGTGTGTGAAGTCAAATGGAGGTGTGTGAACTCATAGAATGGAGGTGTGTGAAGTCACAATGGAGGTGTGTGAAGTCATAGAATGGAGGTGTGTGAAGTCATAGAATGGAGGTGTATGAAGTCATAGAATGGAGCTGTGTGAAGTCAGATTGGAGGTGTGTGAAGTCACAGAATGGAGGTGTGTGAACTCAGAATGGAGGTGTGTGAAGTCACAGAATGGAGGTGTGTGAAGTCATAGAATGGAGGTGTGTGAAGTCATAGAATGGAGGTGTGTGAAGTCATAATGTAGGTGTGTGAAGTCACAGAATTGAGGTGTGTGAAGTCAAAGAATGGAGGTGTGTGAAGTCATAGATTGGAGGTGTGTGAAGTCATAGAATGGAGGTGCGTGAAGTCATAGAATGGAGGTGTGTGAACTCACAATGGAGTTGTGTGAAGTCAAAGAATGGTGGTGTGTGAAGTCAAAGAATGGAAGTGTGTGAAGTCATAGAATGGAGGTGTGGGAAGTCATAGAATGGAGTTGTGTGAAGTCACAGAATGGAGATGTGTGAATTCATAGAATCGAGTTGTGTAAAGTCCCAGAATGGAGGTGTGGGAAGTCATAGAATGGAGTTGTGTGAACTCAGAATGGAGGTGTGTGAAGTCACAGAATGGAGGTGTGTGAACTCAGAATGGAGGTGTGTGAAGTCACAGAATGGAGGTGTGTGAAGTCATAGAATGGAGGTGTGTGAAGTCATAGAATGGAGGTGTGTGAAGTCATAATGTAGGTGTGTGAAGTCACAGAATTGAGGTGTGTGAAGTCAAAGAATGGAGGTGTGTGAAGTCATAGATTGGAGGTGTGTGAAGTCATAGAATGGAGGTGCGTGAAGTCATAGAATGGAGGTGTGTGAACTCACAATGGAGTTGTGTGAAGTCAAAGAATGGTGGTGTGTGAAGTCAAAGAATGGAAGTGTGTGAAGTCATAGAATGGAGGTGTGGGAAGTCATAGAATGGAGTTGTGTGAAGTCACAGAATGGAGATGTGTGAATTCATAGAATCGAGTTGTGTGAAGTCCCAGAATGGAGGTGTGGGAAGTCATAGAATGGAGTTGTGTGAAGTCACAGAATGGAGATGTGTGAATTCATAGAATCGAGGTGTGTGAAGTCATAGAATGTAGGTGTGTGAAGTCACAGAATGGAGGTGTGTGAAGTCACAGAATGGAGGTGTGTGAAGTCACAGAATGGAGGTGTGTGAACTCACAATGGAGGTGTGTGAAGTCAAAGAATGGAGGTGTGGGAAGTCATAGAAAGGAAGTGTGTGAAGTCATAGAATGAAGGTGTGTGAAGCCAGAATTGAGGTGAGTGAAGACACAGAATTGAGGTGTGTGAACTCAGAATGAAGGTGTGTGAAGTCAAAGAATGCAGGTTTGTGAAGTCATAGAATGGAGCTGTATGAAGTCATAGAATGGATGTTTCTGAAGTAGAATGGAGGTGTGTGAAGTCATAGAATGGAGGTGTGTGAAGTCAAAATGGAGGTGTGCGAACTCATAAAATGGAGATGAGTGAAGTCATGGAAAGGAGGTGTGTGAAGTCCAAAAATGGAGGTGTGTGAAGTCAAACAATGGTGGTGTGTGAAGTCACAGAACGGAGGTGTGTGAAGTCAAAGAATGGAAGTGTGTGAGGTCAAAATGGAGGTGTGTGAAGTCACAGAATGGAGGTGTGTGAAGTCACAGAATGGAGGTGTGTGAAGTCAAAATGGAGGTGTGTGAACTCATAGAATGGAGGTGTGTGAACTCATAGAATGGAAGTGTGTGAAGTCATGGAATGGAGGTGTGTGAAGTCATAGAATGGAGGTGTGAAGTCAAACAATAAAGGTGTGTGAAGTCACAGAATGGAGGTGTGTGAAATCACAGAATGGAGGTGTGTGAAGTCAAAAAGGTGGTGTGTAGAGTCACAAATGGAGGTGTGTGAACTCATAGAATGGAGGTGTGTGAAGTCACAGAATTGATGTTTGTGAAGTCAGAATGGAGGTGTGTGAACTCACAATGGAGGTGTGAAGTCAAAGAATGGAGGTGTGTAAAGTCAAAGAATGGAAGTGTGTGAAGTCATAGAATGGTGGTGTGTGAAGTCATAGAATGGAGGTGTGTGAAGACATACAATGGAGGTGTGTGAAGTCACAGAATTGATGTTTGTGAGGTCAGAATGGAGGTGTGTGAAGTCAGAATGGAGGTTTGTGAAGTCAGAGAATGGTGGTGTGTGAAGTCATACAATGGAGGTGTGTGAAGTCATAGAATGGAGGTGTGTGAAGTCACAGAATTGATGTTTGTGAAGTCAGAATGGAGGTGTGTGAACTCACAATGGAGGTGTGTGAAGTCAGAATGGAGGTGTGTGAAGTCATAGAATGGAGGTGTGTGAAGTCACAATGCAGGTGTGTGAACTCATAGAATGGAGGTGTGTGAAGTCACAGAATGGGGGTGTGTGAAGTCATAGAATGGAGGTGTGTGAAGTCATAGAATGGAGGTGTGTGAAGTCATGGAATGGAGGTGTGTGAAGTCATAGAATGGAGGTGTGTGAAGTCATCGAATGGACGTTTGTGAACTCATAGAATGGATGTTTTTGAAGTAAGAATGTAGGGGTGTGAAGTCATAGAATGGAGGTGTGTGCAATCAAAACGGTGGTATGTGAACTCATAGGACAGATGTCTGTCAACTCATAGAGTGGAGGTGTGTGAAGTCATGGAATGGAGGTGTGTGAAGGCAAAATGGAGGTGTGCGAACTCATACAAAGGAGATGAGTGAAGTCATGGAAAGGAGGTGTGTGAAGTCCAAAAATGGAGGTGTGTGAAGTCAAACAATGGTGGTGTGTGAAGTCACAGAATGGAGGTGTGTGAAGTCAAAGAATGGAAGTGTGTGAAGTCAAAATGGAGGTGTGTGAAGTCACAGAATGGAGGTGTGTGAAGTCACAGAATGGAGGTGTGTGAAGTCAGAATGGAGTTGTGTGAAGTCATAGAATGTAGGTGTGTGAAGTCAGAATGGAGGTGTATGAACTCATAGAATGGAGGTGTGAAGTCACAATGGAGGTGTGTGAAGTCATAGAATGGAGGTGTGTGTAGTCAGAGTATGGAGGTGTGTGAAATCATAGAATGGAGCTGTGTGAAGTCAGATTTGAGGAGTGTGAAGTCACAGAATGGAGGTGTGTGAACTCAGAATGGAGGTGTGTGAAGTCACAGAATGGAGGTGTGAAGTCATAGAATGGAGGTGTGTGAAGTCACAGAATGGAGGTGTGTGAAGTCATAATGGAGGTGTGTGAAGTCACAGAAATGAGGTGTGTGAAGTCACAGATGGAGGTGTGGGAAGTCATAGAATGGAGGTGTGTGAAGTCATAGAATGGAGGTGTGTGAAGTCATAGAATTGATGTTTGTGAAGTAAGAATGAAGGTGTGTTAAGTCATAGAATGGAGGTGTTTGAAGGCACAGAATGGAGGTGTGTGAAGTCACAGAATGGAGGTGTGTGAACTCACAATGGAGGTGTGTGAAGTCAAAGAATGGAGGTGTGTGAAGTCATAGAATGGAAGTGTGTGAAGTCAGAGAATGAAGGTGTGTGAAGCCAGAATTGAGGTGTGTGAAGTCACAGAAGTGAGGTGTGTGAACTCAGAATGAAGGTGTGTTAAGTCATAGAATGGAGGTGTTTGAAGGCAAAGAATGGAGGTGTGTGAAGTCATAGAATGGATCTGTGTGAAGTCAGAATGGAGGTGTGTGAACGAACAATGCAGGTGTGTGAAGTCAAAGAATGGAGGAGTGTGAAGTCATAGAATGGAATTGTGTGAAGTTATAGAATGGAGGTGTGTGAAGCCAGAATTGTGGTGTTTGAAGTCACAGAATTGAGGTGTGTGAACTCAGAATGGAGGTGTGTGAAGTCACAGAATGGAGGTTTTTCAAGTCATAGAATGGAGGTGTGTCAAGTCATAGAATGGATATTTCTGAAGTAGAATGAAGGTGTGTGAAGTCATAGAATGGAGGTGTGTGAAGTCAAAATGGAGGTTTGTGAACTCATAAAATGGAGATGTGTGAAGTCATGGAATGGAGGTATGTGAAGTCCAAAAAGTAGGTGGGTGAAGTCAAACAATGGTGCTGTGTGAAGTCAAAGAATGGAGGTGTGTGAAGTCATCGAATGGAGGTGTGTGAAGTCATGGAATGGAGGTGTGTGAAGTCACAGAATGGAGGTGTGTGAAGTCACAGAATGGAGATGTGTGAAGTCACAGAATGGAGGTGTGTGAAGTCATAGAATGGAGGTGTGTGAAGTCACAGAATGGAGGTGCGTGAACTCACAATCCCGGTGTGTGAAGTCAAACAATAAAGGTGTGTGAAGTCAATCAATAAAGGTTTGTGAAGTCACACAATGGAGGTCTGTGAAGTCATAGAAGGGAGGTGTGTTTAGTCACAGAATGGAGATGTGTGAAGTCAGAGAATGGAGGTGTGTGAACTCAGAATGGAGGTGTGTGAAGTCACAGAACGGAGATTTGTGAAGTCATGGAATGGAAGAATGTGAAGTCATAGAATGGATGTTTGTGAAGTAAGAATGAAGGTGCGTGAAGTCATAGAATGGAGGTGTGTGAAGTCAAAATGGAGGTGTGTGAATTCATAGAATGGAGGTGTGTGAACTCATAGAATGGAGGTGTGTGAAGTCATGGAATGGAGGAGTGTGAAGTCAAAGAATGGAGGTGTGTGAAGTCAAACAATAAAGGTGTGTGAAGTCACAGAATGGAGGTGTGTGAATTCACAGAATGGAGGTGTGTGAAGTCAAAAAGTTGGTGTGTAGAGTCACAAATGGAGGTGTGTGAACTCATAGAATGGAGGTGTGTGAAGTCAAAGAATGGAGGTGTGTGAAGTCATAGAATAGAGGTGTGTGAAGTTATAGAGTGGATCTTTCTGAAGTAGAATGAAGGTGTGTGAACTCATAGATTGGAGGTGTGAAGTTAAAATGGAGGTGTGTGAACTCATAAAATGGAGATGTGTGAAGTCATGGAATGGAGATGCTTGAAGTCCAAAAATGGAGGTGTGTGAAGTCAAACAATGGTGGTGTGTGAAGTCAGAGAATGGAGGTGTGTGAAGTCAAAGAATGGAAGTGTGTGAAGTCAAGATGGAGGTGTGTGAAGTCACAGAATGGAGGTGTGTGAAGTCACAGAATGGAGGTGTATGAAGTCACAGAATGTAGGTGTGTGAAGTCACAGAATGGAGGTGTGTGAAGTCACAGAATAGAGGTGTGTGAAGTCACAGAATGAAGGTGTGTGAACTCACAATGGAGGTGTGTGAAGTCACAGAATGGAGGTGTGTGAAGTCAAACAATAAAGGTGTGTGAAGTCACAGAATGGAGGTCTGTGAAGTCATAGAATGGAGGTGTGTTAAGTCACAGAATGGAGGTGTGTGAACTCAGAATGGAGTTGTGTGAAGTCACAGAACGGAGATTTGTGAAGTCATAGAATGGAGGTACGTGAAGTCATAGAATGGATGTTTCTGAAGTAAGAATGAAGGTGTGTGAAGTCAAAACGGAGGTGTGTGAACTCATAGAATGGAGGTGTGTGAACTCATAGAATGGAGGTGTGTGAAGTCAAACAATAAAGGTGTGTGAAGTCACAGAATGGAGGTGTGTGAAATCACAGAATGGAGGTTTGTGAAGTCAAAAATTTGGTGTGCAGAGTCACAAATGGAGGTGTGTGAACTCATAGAATGGAGGTGTGTGAAGTCAAAGAATAAAGGTGTGTGAAGTCATCGAATGGAGGTGTGGGAAGTCATGGAATGGAGGTGTGTGAAGTCACAGAATGGAGGTGTGTGAAGTCACAGAATGGAGATGTGTGAAGTCACAGAATGGAGATGTGTGAAGTCACAGAATGGAGGTGTGTGAAGTCACAAATGGAGGTGTGTGAACTCACAATGGAGGTGTGTGAAGTCAAACATTAAAGGTGTGTGAAGTCAAACAATAAATGTTTGTGAAGTCACAGAATGGAGGTCTGTGAAGTCATAGAATGGAGGTGTGTTTAGTCAAAGAATGGAGGTGTGTGAAGTCAGAGAATGGAGGTGTGTGAAGTCAAGAACGGAGATTTGTGAAGTCATAGAATGGAAGTACGTGAAGTCATAGAATGGATGTTTCTGAAGTAAGAATGAAGGTGCGTGAAGTCATAGAATGGAGGTGTGTGAAGTCAAAATGGAGGTGTGTGAATTCATAGAATGGAGGTGTGTGAACTCATAGAATGGAGGTGTGTGAAGTCATGGAATGGAGGTGTGTGAAGTCAAAGAATGGAGGTGTGTGAAGTCAAACAATAAAGGTGTGTGAAGTTACAGAATGGAGGTGTGTGAAATCACAGAATGGAGGTGTGTGAAGGCAAAAAGTTGGTGTGTAGAGTCACAAATGGAGGTGTGGACTCATAGAATGGAGGTGTGTGAAGTCAAAGAATGGAGGTGTGTGAAGTCGTAGAATAGAGGTGTGTGAAGTCATAGAATGGATGTTTGTGAAGTAAGAATGAAGGTGTGCTAAGTCCTAGAATGGAGATGTGTGAAGGGAGAGAATGGAGGTGTGTGAAGTCATACAATGGAGCTGTGTGAAGTCAGAATGGAGGTGTGTGAAGTCATAGAATGAAGGTGTGTGAACTCAAAATGGAGGTGTGTGAAGTCAAAGAATGGAGGTATGTGAAGTCAAAGAATGGAAGTGTGTGAAGTCGTAGAATGGAGGTGTGTGAAGTCATAGAATGGAGGTGTGTGAAGTCAAAGAATGGAAGTGTGTGAAGTCAAAATGGAGGTGTGTGAAGTCAGAATGGAGGTTTGTGAAGTCATAGAATGGAGGTGTGTGAAGTCGTAGAATGGATGTGTGTGAAGTCACAGAAGTGATGTTTGTGAAGTCAGAATGGAGGTGTGTAAACTCACAATGGAGGTGTGTGAAGTCACAGAATGGAGGTGTGAAGTCATAGAATGGAGGTGTGTGAAGTCACAGAATGGAGGTGTGTGAAGTCATAATGGAGGTGTGTGAAGTCACAGAAATGAGGTGTGTGAAGTCACAGATGGAGGTGTGGGAAGTCATAGAATGGAGGTGTGTGAAGTCATAGAATGGAGGTGTGTGAAGTCATAGAATTGATGTTTGTGAAGTAAGAATGAAGGTGTGTTAAGTCATAGAATGGAGGTGTTTGAAGGCACAGAATGGAGGTGTGTG
This sequence comes from Megascapheus bottae, assembly GCA_024803745.1. Lineage (NCBI taxonomy): Eukaryota > Metazoa > Chordata > Mammalia > Rodentia > Geomyidae > Megascapheus > Megascapheus bottae. Next base: position 2,388,609 of record JANJXV010000052.1, on the reverse strand, counting down.
AAGTCACAGAATGGAGGTGTGTGAACTCACAATGGAGGTGTGTGAAGTCAAAGAATGGAGGTGTGTGAAGTCATAGAATGGAAGTGTGTGAAGTCAGAGAATGAAGGTGTGTGAAGCCAGAATTGAGGTGTGTGAAGTCACAGAAGTGAGGTGTGTGAACTCAGAATGAAGGTGTGTTAAGTCATAGAATGGAGGTGTTTGAAGGCAAAGAATGGAGGTGTGTGAAGTCATAGAATGGATCTGTGTGAAGTCAGAATGGAGGTGTGTGAACGAACAATGCAGGTGTGTGAAGTCAAAGAATGGAGGAGTGTGAAGTCATAGAATGGAATTGTGTGAAGTTATAGAATGGAGGTGTGTGAAGCCAGAATTGTGGTGTTTGAAGTCACAGAATTGAGGTGTGTGAACTCAGAATGGAGGTGTGTGAAGTCACAGAATGGAGGTTTTTCAAGTCATAGAATGGAGGTGTGTCAAGTCATAGAATGGATATTTCTGAAGTAGAATGAAGGTGTGTGAAGTCATAGAATGGAGGTGTGTGAAGTCAAAATGGAGGTTTGTGAACTCATAAAATGGAGATGTGTGAAGTCATGGAATGGAGGTATGTGAAGTCCAAAAAGTAGGTGGGTGAAGTCAAACAATGGTGCTGTGTGAAGTCAAAGAATGGAGGTGTGTGAAGTCATCGAATGGAGGTGTGTGAAGTCATGGAATGGAGGTGTGTGAAGTCACAGAATGGAGGTGTGTGAAGTCACAGAATGGAGATGTGTGAAGTCACAGAATGGAGGTGTGTGAAGTCATAGAATGGAGGTGTGTGAAGTCACAGAATGGAGGTGCGTGAACTCACAATCCCGGTGTGTGAAGTCAAACAATAAAGGTGTGTGAAGTCAATCAATAAAGGTTTGTGAAGTCACACAATGGAGGTCTGTGAAGTCATAGAAGGGAGGTGTGTTTAGTCACAGAATGGAGATGTGTGAAGTCAGAGAATGGAGGTGTGTGAACTCAGAATGGAGGTGTGTGAAGTCACAGAACGGAGATTTGTGAAGTCATGGAATGGAAGAATGTGAAGTCATAGAATGGATGTTTGTGAAGTAAGAATGAAGGTGCGTGAAGTCATAGAATGGAGGTGTGTGAAGTCAAAATGGAGGTGTGTGAATTCATAGAATGGAGGTGTGTGAACTCATAGAATGGAGGTGTGTGAAGTCATGGAATGGAGGAGTGTGAAGTCAAAGAATGGAGGTGTGTGAAGTCAAACAATAAAGGTGTGTGAAGTCACAGAATGGAGGTGTGTGAATTCACAGAATGGAGGTGTGTGAAGTCAAAAAGTTGGTGTGTAGAGTCACAAATGGAGGTGTGTGAACTCATAGAATGGAGGTGTGTGAAGTCAAAGAATGGAGGTGTGTGAAGTCATAGAATAGAGGTGTGTGAAGTTATAGAGTGGATCTTTCTGAAGTAGAATGAAGGTGTGTGAACTCATAGATTGGAGGTGTGAAGTTAAAATGGAGGTGTGTGAACTCATAAAATGGAGATGTGTGAAGTCATGGAATGGAGATGCTTGAAGTCCAAAAATGGAGGTGTGTGAAGTCAAACAATGGTGGTGTGTGAAGTCAGAGAATGGAGGTGTGTGAAGTCAAAGAATGGAAGTGTGTGAAGTCAAGATGGAGGTGTGTGAAGTCACAGAATGGAGGTGTGTGAAGTCACAGAATGGAGGTGTATGAAGTCACAGAATGTAGGTGTGTGAAGTCACAGAATGGAGGTGTGTGAAGTCACAGAATAGAGGTGTGTGAAGTCACAGAATGAAGGTGTGTGAACTCACAATGGAGGTGTGTGAAGTCACAGAATGGAGGTGTGTGAAGTCAAACAATAAAGGTGTGTGAAGTCACAGAATGGAGGTCTGTGAAGTCATAGAATGGAGGTGTGTTAAGTCACAGAATGGAGGTGTGTGAACTCAGAATGGAGTTGTGTGAAGTCACAGAACGGAGATTTGTGAAGTCATAGAATGGAGGTACGTGAAGTCATAGAATGGATGTTTCTGAAGTAAGAATGAAGGTGTGTGAAGTCAAAACGGAGGTGTGTGAACTCATAGAATGGAGGTGTGTGAACTCATAGAATGGAGGTGTGTGAAGTCAAACAATAAAGGTGTGTGAAGTCACAGAATGGAGGTGTGTGAAATCACAGAATGGAGGTTTGTGAAGTCAAAAATTTGGTGTGCAGAGTCACAAATGGAGGTGTGTGAACTCATAGAATGGAGGTGTGTGAAGTCAAAGAATAAAGGTGTGTGAAGTCATCGAATGGAGGTGTGGGAAGTCATGGAATGGAGGTGTGTGAAGTCACAGAATGGAGGTGTGTGAAGTCACAGAATGGAGATGTGTGAAGTCACAGAATGGAGATGTGTGAAGTCACAGAATGGAGGTGTGTGAAGTCACAAATGGAGGTGTGTGAACTCACAATGGAGGTGTGTGAAGTCAAACATTAAAGGTGTGTGAAGTCAAACAATAAATGTTTGTGAAGTCACAGAATGGAGGTCTGTGAAGTCATAGAATGGAGGTGTGTTTAGTCAAAGAATGGAGGTGTGTGAAGTCAGAGAATGGAGGTGTGTGAAGTCAAGAACGGAGATTTGTGAAGTCATAGAATGGAAGTACGTGAAGTCATAGAATGGATGTTTCTGAAGTAAGAATGAAGGTGCGTGAAGTCATAGAATGGAGGTGTGTGAAGTCAAAATGGAGGTGTGTGAATTCATAGAATGGAGGTGTGTGAACTCATAGAATGGAGGTGTGTGAAGTCATGGAATGGAGGTGTGTGAAGTCAAAGAATGGAGGTGTGTGAAGTCAAACAATAAAGGTGTGTGAAGTTACAGAATGGAGGTGTGTGAAATCACAGAATGGAGGTGTGTGAAGGCAAAAAGTTGGTGTGTAGAGTCACAAATGGAGGTGTGGACTCATAGAATGGAGGTGTGTGAAGTCAAAGAATGGAGGTGTGTGAAGTCGTAGAATAGAGGTGTGTGAAGTCATAGAATGGATGTTTGTGAAGTAAGAATGAAGGTGTGCTAAGTCCTAGAATGGAGATGTGTGAAGGGAGAGAATGGAGGTGTGTGAAGTCATACAATGGAGCTGTGTGAAGTCAGAATGGAGGTGTGTGAAGTCATAGAATGAAGGTGTGTGAACTCAAAATGGAGGTGTGTGAAGTCAAAGAATGGAGGTATGTGAAGTCAAAGAATGGAAGTGTGTGAAGTCGTAGAATGGAGGTGTGTGAAGTCATAGAATGGAGGTGTGTGAAGTCAAAGAATGGAAGTGTGTGAAGTCAAAATGGAGGTGTGTGAAGTCAGAATGGAGGTTTGTGAAGTCATAGAATGGAGGTGTGTGAAGTCGTAGAATGGATGTGTGTGAAGTCACAGAAGTGATGTTTGTGAAGTCAGAATGGAGGTGTGTAAACTCACAATGGAGGTGTGTGAAGTCAAAGAATGGAGGTGTGTGAACTCAAAATGGAGGTGTGTGAAGTGAAAGAATGTAGGTGTGCGAAGTCAAAGAATGGAGGTGAGTGAAGTCATAGAATGGAGGTGTATGAAGTCATAGAATGGAGGTGTGTGAAGTCATAAAATGAAAGTGTGTGAAGTCACAGAATGAAGGTGTGTTAAGTCACAGAACGGAGGTGTGTGAACTCAGAATGGAGGTGTGTGAAGTCCCAGAATGGAGGTGTGGGAAGTCATAGAATGGAGTTGTGTGAAGTCACAGAATGGAGATGTGTGAATTCATAGAATCGAGGTGTGTGAAGTCATAGAATGGAGGTGTGTGAAGTCACAGAACGGGGGTGTGTGAAGTCACAGAATGGAGGTGTGTGAAGTCACAGAATGGAGGTGTGTGAACTCACAATGGAGGTGTGTGAAGTCAAAGAATGGAGGTGTGTGAAGTCATAGAATGGAAGTGTGTGAAGTCATAGAATGAAGGTGTGTGAAGCCAGAATTGAGGTGTGTGAAGACACAGAATTGAGGTGTGTGAACTCAGAATGAAGGTGTGTGAAATCAAAGAATGCAGGTTTGTGAAGTCATAGAATGGAGGTGTATGAAGTCATAGAATGGATGTTTCTGAAGTAGAATGGAGGTGTGTGAAGTCATAGAATGGAGGTGTGTGAAGGCAAAATGGAGGTGTGCGAACTCATAAAAAGGAGATGAGTGAAGTCATGGAAAGGAGGTGTGTGAAGTCCAAAAATGGAGGAGTGTGAAGTCAAACAATGGTGGTGTGTGAAGTCACAGAATGGAGGTGTGTGAAGTCGCAGAATGGAGGTGTGTGAAGTCACAGAATGGAGGTATGTGACGTCATCGAAAGGAGGTGTGTGAAGTCATGGAATGGAGGTGTGTGAAGTCACAGAATGGCGGTGTGTGAAGTCAGAATGGAGTTGTGTGAAGTCATAGAATGTAGGTATGTGAAGTCAGAATGGAGGTGTGTGAACTCATAGAATGGAGGTGTGAAGTCACAATGGAGGTGTGTGAAGTCATAGAATGGAGGTGTGTGAAGTCAGAGTATGGAGGTGTGTGAAATCATAGAATGGAGCGGTGTGAAGTCAGATTTGAGGAGTGTGAAGTCACAGAATGGAGGTGTGTGAACTCAGAATGGAGGTGTGAAGTCACAGAATGGAGGTGTGAAGTCATAGAATGGAGGTGTGTGAAGTCATAGAATGGAGGTGTGTGAAGTCATAATGGAGGTGTGTGAAGTCACAGAATTAAGGTGTGTGAAGTCACAGATGGAGGTGTGTGAAGTCATAGAATGGAGGTGTGTGAAGTCATAGAATGGAGGTGTGTGAAGTCATAGAATTGATGTTTGTGAAGTAAGAATGAAGGTGTGTTAAGTCATAGAATGGAGGTGTTTGAAGGCACAGAATGGAGGTGTGTGAAGTCAGAATGGAGGGGTGTGAACTCACAATGGAGGTGTGTGAAGTCAAAGAATGGAGGTGTGTGAAGTCATAGAATGGAAGTGTGTGAAGTCATAGAATGAAGGTGTGTGAAGCCAGAATTGAGGTGAGTGAAGACACAGAAGTGAGGTGTGTGAACTCAGAATGAAGGTGTGTTAAGTCATAGAATGGAGGTGTTTGAAGGCACAGAATGCAGGTGTGTGAAGTCATAGAATGGATCTGTGTGAAGTCAGAATGGAGGTGTGTGAAGTCATAGAATGGAGGTGTGTGAACGAACAATGGAGGTGTGTGAAGTCAAAGAATGGAGGAGTGTGAAGTCATAGAATGGAATTGTGTGAAGTTATAGAATGGAGGTGAGTGAAGCCAGAATTGTGGTGTGTGAAGTCACAGAATTGAGGTGTGTGAACTCAGAATGGAGGTGTGTGAAGTCATAGAATGGAGGTTTGTGAAGTCATAGAATGGAGGTGTGTCAAGTCATAGAATGGATGTTTCTGAAGTAGAATGAAGGTGTGTGAAGTCATAGAATGAAGGTGTGTGAAGTCCAAAACGTAGGTGGGTGAAGTCAAACAATGGTGCTGTGTGAAGGCAAAGAATGGAGGTGTGTGAAGTCATCGAATGGAGGTGTGTGAAGTCATGGAATGGAGGTGTGTGAAGTCACAGAATGGAGGTGTGTGAAGTCACAGAATGGAGATGTGTGAAGTCACAGAATTGAGGTGTGTGAAGTCACAGAATGGAGGTGTGTGAAGTCACAGAATGGAGGTGTGTGAACTCACAATGGAGGTGTGTGAAGTCAAACAATAAACGTGTGTGAAGTCAATCAATAAAGGTTTGTGAAGTCACAGAATGGAGGTCTGTGAAGTCATAGAAGGGAGGTGTGTTTAGTCACAGAATGGAGGTGTGTGAAGTCAGAGAATGGAGGTGTGTGAACTCAGAATGGAGGTGTGTGAAGTCACAGAACGGAGATTTGTGAAGTCATGGAATGGAAGTACGTGAAGTCATAGAATGGATGTTTGTGAAGTAAGAAAGAAGGTGCGTGAAGTCATAGAATGGAGGTGTTTGAAGTCAAAATGGAGGTGTGTGAACTCATAGAATGGAGGTGTGTGAACTCATAGAATGGAAGTGTACGAAGTCATGGAATGGAGGTGTGTGAAGTCAAAGAATGGAGGTGTGAAGTTAAACAATAAAGGTGTGTGAATTCACAGAATGGAGGTGTGTGAAATCACAGAATGGAGGTGTGTGAAGTCAAAAAGGTGGTGTGTAGAGTCACAAATGGAGGTGTGTGAACTCAGAGAATGGAGGTGTATGAAGTCACAGAATTGATGTTTGTGAAGTCAGAATGGAAGTGTGTGAACTCACAATGGAGGTGTGTGAAGTCAAAGAATGGAGGTGTGTGAAGTCAAAGAATGGAAGTGTGTGAAGTCATAGAATGGAGGTGTGTGAAGTCATAGAATGGAGGTGTGTGAAGACATAGAATGGAGGTGTGTGAAGTCACAGAATTGATGTTTGTGAGGTCAGAATGGAGGTGTGTGAAGTCAGAATGGAGGTTTGTGAAGTCAGAGATTGGAGGTGTGTGAAGTGATACAATGCAGGTGTGTGAAGTCATAGAATGGAGGTGTGTGAAGTCACAGAATTGATGTTTGTGCAGTCAGAATGGAGGTGTGTGAACTCACAATGGAGGTATGTGAAGTCAAAGAATGGAGGTGTGTGAAGTCACAGAATTGATGTTTGTAAAGTCAGAATGGAGGTGTGTGAAGTCAGAATGGAGGTGTGTGAAGTCATAGAATGGAGGTGTGTGAAGCCACAATGCAGGTGTGTGAACTCATAGAATGGTGATGTGTGAAGTCACAGAATGGAGGTGTGTGAAGTCATAGAATGGAGGTGTGTGAAGTCATAGAATGGAGGTGTGTGAAGTCATAGAATGGAGGTGTGTGAAGTCATAGAATGGACGTTTGTGAACTCATAGAATGGAGTTGTGTAAAGTCATAGAATGGATGTTTTTGAAGTAAGAATGTAGGGGTGTGAAGTCATAGAATGGAGGTGTGTGCAATCAAAATGGTGGTATGTGAACTCACAGAATGGATGTGTGTGAACTGATAGAGTGGAGGTGTGTGAAGTCATGGAATGGAGGTGTGTGAAATCAAAGAATGGAGGTGTGTGAAGTCAAACAATGGAGGTATGTGAAGTCACAGAATGGAGGTGTGTGAAGTCACAGAATGGAAGTGTGTGAAGTCAAAATGGAGGTGTGTGAAGTCACAGAATGGAGGTTTGTGAAGTCACAGAATGGAGATGTGTGAAGTCATAGAATGGAGCTGTGTGAAATCAGATTGGAGGTGTGTGAAGTCATAGAATGGAGCTGTGTGAAATCAGATTGGAGGTGTGTGAAGTCATAGAATGGAGGTGTGTGAAATCAGAATGGAGTTGAATGAAGTCCTAGAAAGGAGGTGTGTGATGTCAGAATGGAGGTGTGTGAAGTCATATAATGGAGGTGTGTGAAGTCAAATGGAGGTGTGTGAACTCATAGAATGGAGGTGTGTGAAGTCACAATGGAGGTGTGTGAAGTCATAGAATGGAGGTGTGTGAAGTCACAGAATGGAGGTGTATGAAGTCATAGAATGGAGCTGTGTGAAGTCAGATTGGAGGTGTGTGAAGTCACAGAATGGAGGTGTGTGAACTCAGAATGGAGGTGTGTGAAGTCACAGAATGGAGGTGTGTGAAGTCATAGAATGGAGGTGTGTGAAGTCATAGAATGGAGGTGTGTGAAGTCATAATGTAGGTGTGTGAAGTCACAGAATTGAGGTGTGTGAAGTCAAAGAATGGAGGTGTGTGAAGTCATAGATTGGAGGTGTGTGAAGTCATAGAATGGAGGTGCGTGAAGTCATAGAATGGAGGTGTGTGATCTCACAATGGAGTTGTGTGAAGTCAAAGAATGGTGGTGTGTGAAGTCAAAGAATGGAAGTGTGTGAAGTCATAGAATGGAGGTGTGGGAAGTCATAGAATGGAGTTGTGTGAAGTCACAGAATGGAGATGTGTGAATTCATAGAATCGAGTTGTGTAAAGTCCCAGAATGGAGGTGTGGGAAGTCATAGAATGGAGTTGTGTGAACTCAGAATGGAGGTGTGTGAAGTCACAGAATGGAGGTGTGTGAACTCAGAATGGAGGTGTGTGAAGTCACAGAATGGAGGTGTGTGAAGTCATAGAATGGAGGTGTGTGAAGTCATAGAATGGAGGTGTGTGAAGTCATAATGTAGGTGTGTGAAGTCACAGAATTGAGGTGTGTGAAGTCAAAGAATGGAGGTGTGTGAAGTCATAGATTGGAGGTGTGTGAAGTCATAGAATGGAGGTGCGTGAAGTCATAGAATGGAGGTGTGTGAACTCACAATGGAGTTGTGTGAAGTCAAAGAATGGTGGTGTGTGAAGTCAAAGAATGGAAGTGTGTGAAGTCATAGAATGGAGGTGTGGGAAGTCATAGAATGGAGTTGTGTGAAGTCACAGAATGGAGATGTGTGAATTCATAGAATCGAGTTGTGTGAAGTCCCAGAATGGAGGTGTGGGAAGTCATAGAATGGAGTTGTGTGAAGTCACAGAATGGAGATGTGTGAATTCATAGAATCGAGGTGTGTGAAGTCATAGAATGGAGGTGTGTGAAGTCACAGAATGGAGGTGTGTGAAGTCACAGAATGGAGGTGTGTGAAGTCACAGAATGGAGGTGTGTGAACTCACAATGGAGGTGTGTGAAGTCAAAGAATGGAGGTGTGGGAAGTCATAGAAAGGAAGTGTGTGAAGTCATAGAATGAAGGTGTGTGAAGCCAGAATTGAGGTGAGTGAAGACACAGAATTGAGGTGTGTGAACTCAGAATGAAGGTGTGTGAAGTCAAAGAATGCAGGTTTGTGAAGTCATAGAATGGAGCTGTATGAAGTCATAGAATGGATGTTTCTGAAGTAGAATGGAGGTGTGTGAAGTCATAGAATGGAGGTGTGTGAAGTCAAAATGGAGGTGTGCGAACTCATAAAATGGAGATGAGTGAAGTCATGGAAAGGAGGTGTGTGAAGTCCAAAAATGGAGGTGTGTGAAGTCAAACAATGGTGGTGTGTGAAGTCACAGAACGGAGGTGTGTGAAGTCAAAGAATGGAAGTGTGTGAGGTCAAAATGGAGGTGTGTGAAGTCACAGAATGGAGGTGTGTGAAGTCACAGAATGGAGGTGTGTGAAGTCAAAATGGAGGTGTGTGAACTCATAGAATGGAGGTGTGTGAACTCATAGAATGGAAGTGTGTGAAGTCATGGAATGGAGGTGTGTGAAGTCATAGAATGGAGGTGTGAAGTCAAACAATAAAGGTGTGTGAAGTCACAGAATGGAGGTGTGTGAAATCACAGAATGGAGGTGTGTGAAGTCAAAAAGGTGGTGTGTAGAGTCACAAATGGAGGTGTGTGAACTCATAGAATGGAGGTGTGTGAAGTCACAGAATTGATGTTTGTGAAGTCAGAATGGAGGTGTGTGAACTCACAATGGAGGTGTGAAGTCAAAGAATGGAGGTGTGTAAAGTCAAAGAATGGAAGTGTGTGAAGTCATAGAATGGTGGTGTGTGAAGTCATAGAATGGAGGTGTGTGAAGACATACAATGGAGGTGTGTGAAGTCACAGAATTGATGTTTGTGAGGTCAGAATGGAGGTGTGTGAAGTCAGAATGGAGGTTTGTGAAGTCAGAGAATGGTGGTGTGTGAAGTCATACAATGGAGGTGTGTGAAGTCATAGAATGGAGGTGTGTGAAGTCACAGAATTGATGTTTGTGAAGTCAGAATGGAGGTGTGTGAACTCACAATGGAGGTGTGTGAAGTCAGAATGGAGGTGTGTGAAGTCATAGAATGGAGGTGTGTGAAGTCACAATGCAGGTGTGTGAACTCATAGAATGGAGGTGTGTGAAGTCACAGAATGGGGGTGTGTGAAGTCATAGAATGGAGGTGTGTGAAGTCATAGAATGGAGGTGTGTGAAGTCATGGAATGGAGGTGTGTGAAGTCATAGAATGGAGGTGTGTGAAGTCATAGAATGGACGTTTGTGAACTCATAGAATGGATGTTTTTGAAGTAAGAATGTAGGGGTGTGAAGTCATAGAATGGAGGTGTGTGCAATCAAAACGGTGGTATGTGAACTCATAGGACAGATGTCTGTCAACTCATAGAGTGGAGGTGTGTGAAGTCATGGAATGGAGGTGTGTGAAGGCAAAATGGAGGTGTGCGAACTCATACAAAGGAGATGAGTGAAGTCATGGAAAGGAGGTGTGTGAAGTCCAAAAATGGAGGTGTGTGAAGTCAAACAATGGTGGTGTGTGAAGTCACAGAATGGAGGTGTGTGAAGTCAAAGAATGGAAGTGTGTGAAGTCAAAATGGAGGTGTGTGAAGTCACAGAATGGAGGTGTGTGAAGTCACAGAATGGAGGTGTGTGAAGTCAGAATGGAGTTGTGTGAAGTCATAGAATGTAGGTGTGTGAAGTCAGAATGGAGGTGTATGAACTCATAGAATGGAGGTGTGAAGTCACAATGGAGGTGTGTGAAGTCATAGAATGGAGGTGTGTGTAGTCAGAGTATGGAGGTGTGTGAAATCATAGAATGGAGCTGTGTGAAGTCAGATTTGAGGAGTGTGAAGTCACAGAATGGAGGTGTGTGAACTCAGAATGGAGGTGTGTGAAGTCACAGAATGGAGGTGTGAAGTCATAGAATGGAGGTGTGTGAAGTCACAGAATGGAGGTGTGTGAAGTCATAATGGAGGTGTGTGAAGTCACAGAAATGAGGTGTGTGAAGTCACAGATGGAGGTGTGGGAAGTCATAGAATGGAGGTGTGTGAAGTCATAGAATGGAGGTGTGTGAAGTCATAGAATTGATGTTTGTGAAGTAAGAATGAAGGTGTGTTAAGTCATAGAATGGAGGTGTTTGAAGGCACAGAATGGAGGTGTGTGAAGTCACAGAATGGAGGTGTGTGAACTCACAATGGAGGTGTGTGAAGTCAAAGAATGGAGGTGTGTGAAGTCATAGAATGGAAGTGTGTGAAGTCAGAGAATGAAGGTGTGTGAAGCCAGAATTGAGGTGTGTGAAGTCACAGAAGTGAGGTGTGTGAACTCAGAATGAAGGTGTGTTAAGTCATAGAATGGAGGTGTTTGAAGGCAAAGAATGGAGGTGTGTGAAGTCATAGAATGGATCTGTGTGAAGTCAGAATGGAGGTGTGTGAACGAACAATGCAGGTGTGTGAAGTCAAAGAATGGAGGAGTGTGAAGTCATAGAATGGAATTGTGTGAAGTTATAGAATGGAGGTGTGTGAAGCCAGAATTGTGGTGTTTGAAGTCACAGAATTGAGGTGTGTGAACTCAGAATGGAGGTGTGTGAAGTCACAGAATGGAGGTTTTTCAAGTCATAGAATGGAGGTGTGTCAAGTCATAGAATGGATATTTCTGAAGTAGAATGAAGGTGTGTGAAGTCATAGAATGGAGGTGTGTGAAGTCAAAATGGAGGTTTGTGAACTCATAAAATGGAGATGTGTGAAGTCATGGAATGGAGGTATGTGAAGTCCAAAAAGTAGGTGGGTGAAGTCAAACAATGGTGCTGTGTGAAGTCAAAGAATGGAGGTGTGTGAAGTCATCGAATGGAGGTGTGTGAAGTCATGGAATGGAGGTGTGTGAAGTCACAGAATGGAGGTGTGTGAAGTCACAGAATGGAGATGTGTGAAGTCACAGAATGGAGGTGTGTGAAGTCATAGAATGGAGGTGTGTGAAGTCACAGAATGGAGGTGCGTGAACTCACAATCCCGGTGTGTGAAGTCAAACAATAAAGGTGTGTGAAGTCAATCAATAAAGGTTTGTGAAGTCACACAATGGAGGTCTGTGAAGTCATAGAAGGGAGGTGTGTTTAGTCACAGAATGGAGATGTGTGAAGTCAGAGAATGGAGGTGTGTGAACTCAGAATGGAGGTGTGTGAAGTCACAGAACGGAGATTTGTGAAGTCATGGAATGGAAGAATGTGAAGTCATAGAATGGATGTTTGTGAAGTAAGAATGAAGGTGCGTGAAGTCATAGAATGGAGGTGTGTGAAGTCAAAATGGAGGTGTGTGAATTCATAGAATGGAGGTGTGTGAACTCATAGAATGGAGGTGTGTGAAGTCATGGAATGGAGGAGTGTGAAGTCAAAGAATGGAGGTGTGTGAAGTCAAACAATAAAGGTGTGTGAAGTCACAGAATGGAGGTGTGTGAATTCACAGAATGGAGGTGTGTGAAGTCAAAAAGTTGGTGTGTAGAGTCACAAATGGAGGTGTGTGAACTCATAGAATGGAGGTGTGTGAAGTCAAAGAATGGAGGTGTGTGAAGTCATAGAATAGAGGTGTGTGAAGTTATAGAGTGGATCTTTCTGAAGTAGAATGAAGGTGTGTGAACTCATAGATTGGAGGTGTGAAGTTAAAATGGAGGTGTGTGAACTCATAAAATGGAGATGTGTGAAGTCATGGAATGGAGATGCTTGAAGTCCAAAAATGGAGGTGTGTGAAGTCAAACAATGGTGGTGTGTGAAGTCAGAGAATGGAGGTGTGTGAAGTCAAAGAATGGAAGTGTGTGAAGTCAAGATGGAGGTGTGTGAAGTCACAGAATGGAGGTGTGTGAAGTCACAGAATGGAGGTGTATGAAGTCACAGAATGTAGGTGTGTGAAGTCACAGAATGGAGGTGTGTGAAGTCACAGAATAGAGGTGTGTGAAGTCACAGAATGAAGGTGTGTGAACTCACAATGGAGGTGTGTGAAGTCACAGAATGGAGGTGTGTGAAGTCAAACAATAAAGGTGTGTGAAGTCACAGAATGGAGGTCTGTGAAGTCATAGAATGGAGGTGTGTTAAGTCACAGAATGGAGGTGTGTGAACTCAGAATGGAGTTGTGTGAAGTCACAGAACGGAGATTTGTGAAGTCATAGAATGGAGGTACGTGAAGTCATAGAATGGATGTTTCTGAAGTAAGAATGAAGGTGTGTGAAGTCAAAACGGAGGTGTGTGAACTCATAGAATGGAGGTGTGTGAACTCATAGAATGGAGGTGTGTGAAGTCAAACAATAAAGGTGTGTGAAGTCACAGAATGGAGGTGTGTGAAATCACAGAATGGAGGTTTGTGAAGTCAAAAATTTGGTGTGCAGAGTCACAAATGGAGGTGTGTGAACTCATAGAATGGAGGTCTGTGAAGTCAAAGAATAAAGGTGTGTGAAGTCATCGAATGGAGGTGTGGGAAGTCATGGAATGGAGGTGTGTGAAGTCACAGAATGGAGGTGTGTGAAGTCACAGAATGGAGATGTGTGAAGTCACAGAATGGAGGTGTGTGAAGTCACAGAATGGAGGTGTGTGAAGTCACAAATGGAGGTGTGTGAACTCACAATGGAGGTGTGTGAAGTCAAACATTAAAGGTGTGTGAAGTCAAACAATAAATGTTTGTGAAGTCACAGAATGGAGGTCTGTGAAGTCATAGAATGGAGGTGTGTTTAGTCAAAGAATGGAGGTGTGTGAAGTCAGAGAATGGAGGTGTGTGAAGTCAAGAACGGAGATTTGTGAAGTCATAGAATGGAAGTACGTGAAGTCATAGAATGGATGTTTCTGAAGTAAGAATGAAGGTGCGTGAAGTCATAGAATGGAGGTGTGTGAAGTAAAAATGGAGGTGTGTGAATTCATAGAATGGAGGTGTGTGAACTCATAGAATGGAGGTGTGTGAAGTCATGGAATGGAGGTGTGTGAAGTCAAAGAATGGAGGTGTGTGAAGTCAAACAATAAAGGTGTGTGAAGTTACAGAATGGAGGTGTGTGAAATCACAGAATGGAGGTGTGTGAAGGCAAAAAGTTGGTGTGTAGAGTCACAAATGGAGGTGTGGACTCATAGAATGGAGGTGTGTGAAGTCAAAGAATGGAGGTGTGTGAAGTCGTAGAATAGAGGTGTGTGAAGTCATAGAATGGATGTTTGTGAAGTAAGAATGAAGGTGTGCTAAGTCCTAGAATGGAGATGTGTGAAGGGAGAGAATGGAGGTGTGTGAAGTCATACAATGGAGCTGTGTGAAGTCAGAATGGAGGTGTGTGAAGTCATAGAATGAAGGTGTGTGAACTCAAAATGGAGGTGTGTGAAGTCAAAGAATGGAGGTATGTGAAGTCAAAGAATGGAAGTGTGTGAAGTCGTAGAATGGAGGTGTGTGAAGTCATAGAATGGAGGTGTGTGAAGTCAAAGAATGGAAGTGTGTGAAGTCAAAATGGAGGTGTGTGAAGTCAGAATGGAGGTTTGTGAAGTCATAGAATGGAGGTGTGTGAAGTCGTAGAATGGATGTGTGTGAAGTCACAGAAGTGATGTTTGTGAAGTCAGAATGGAGGTGTGTAAACTCACAATGGAGGTGTGTGAAGTCAAAGAATGGAGGTGTGTGAACTCAAAATGGAGGTGTGTGAAGTGAAAGAATGTAGGTGTGCGAAGTCAAAGAATGGAGGTGAGTGAAGTCATAGAATGGAGGTGTATGAAGTCATAGAATGGAGGTGTGTGAAGTCATAAAATGAAAGTGTGTGAAGTCACAGAATGAAGGTGTGTTAAGTCACAGAACGGAGGTGTGTGAACTCAGAATGGAGGTGTGTGAAGTCCCAGAATGGAGGTGTGGGAAGTCAGAGAATGGAGTTGTGTGAAGTCACAGAATGGAGATGTGTGAATTCATAGAATCGAGGTGTGTGAAGTCATAGAATGGAGGTGTGTGAAGTCACAGAACGGGGGTGTGTGAAGTCACAGAATGGAGGTGTGTGAAGTCACAGAATGGAGGTGTGTGAACTCACAATGGAGGTGTGTGAAGTCAAAGAATGGAGGTGTGTGAAGTCATAGAATGGAAGTGTGTGAAGTCATAGAATGAAGGTGTGTGAAGCCAGAATTGAGGTGTGTGAAGACACAGAATTGAGGTGTGTGAACTCAGAATGAAGGTGTGTGAAATCAAAGAATGGAGGTTTGTGAAGTCATAGAATGGAGGTGTATGAAGTCATAGAATGGATGTTTCTGAAGTAGAATGGAGGTGTGTGAAGTCATAGAATGGAGGTGTGTGAAGGCAAAATGGAGGTGTGCGAACTCATAAAAAGGAGATGAGTGAAGTCATGGAAAGGAGGTGTGTGAAGTCCAAAAATGGAGGAGTGTGAAGTCAAACAATGGTGGTGTGTGAAGTCACAGAATGGAGGTGTGTGAAGTCGCAGAATGGAGGTGTGTGAAGTCACAGAATGGAGGTATGTGACGTCATCGAAAGGAGGTGTGTGAAGTCATGGAATGGAGGTGTGTGAAGTCACAGAATGGCGGTGTGTGAAGTCAGAATGGAGTTGTGTGAAGTCATAGAATGTAGGTATGTGAAGTCAGAATGGAGGTGTGTGAACTCATAGAATGGAGGTGTGAAGTCACAATGGAGGTGTGTGAAGTCATAGAATGGAGGTGTGTGAAGTCAGAGTATGGAGGTGTGTGAAATCATAGAATGGAGCGGTGTGAAGTCAGATTTGAGGAGTGTGAAGTCACAGAATGGAGGTGTGTGAACTCAGAATGGAGGTGTGAAGTCACAGAATGGAGGTGTGAAGTCATAGAATGGAGGTGTGTGAAGTCATAGAATGGAGGTGTGTGAAGTCATAATGGAGGTGTGTGAAGTCACAGAATTAAGGTGTGTGAAGTCACAGATGGAGGTGTGTGAAGTCATAGAATGGAGGTGTGTGAAGTCATAGAATGGAGGTGTGTGAAATCATAGAATTGATGTTTGTGAAGTAAGAATGAAGGTGTGTTAAGTCATAGAATGGAGGTGTTTGAAGGCACAGAATGGAGGTGTGTGAAGTCAGAATGGAGGGGTGTGAACTCACAATGGAGGTGTGTGAAGTCAAAGAATGGAGGTGTGTGAAGTCATAGAATGGAAGTGTGTGAAGTCATAGAATGAAGGTGTGTGAAGCCAGAATTGAGGTGAGTGAAGACACAGAAGTGAGGTGTGTGAACTCAGAATGAAGGTGTGTTAAGTCATAGAATGGAGGTGTTTGAAGGCACAGAATGCAGGTGTGTGAAGTCATAGAATGGATCTGTGTGAAGTCAGAATGGAGGTGTGTGAAGTCATAGAATGGAGGTGTGTGAACGAACAATGGAGGTGTGTGAAGTCAAAGAATGGAGGAGTGTGAAGTCATAGAATGGAGGTGTGTGAAGTCATAATGTAGGTGTGTGAAGTCACAGAATTGAGGTGTGTGAAGTCAAAGAATGGAGGTGTGTGAAGTCACAATGGAGGTGTGTGAACTCATAGAATGGAGGTGTGTGAAGTCACAATGGAGGTGTGTGAAGTCATAGAATGGAGGTGTGTGAAGTCACAGAATGGAGGTGTATGAAGTCATAGAATGGAGCTGTGTGAAGTCAGATTGGAGGTGTGTGAAGTCACAGAATGGAGGTGTGTGAACTCAGAATGGAGGTGTGTGAAGTCACAGAATGGAGGTGTGTGAAGTCATAGAATGGAGGTGTGTGAAGTCATAGAATGGAGGTGTGTGAAGTCATAATGTAGGTGTGTGAAGTCACAGAATTGAGGTGTGTGAAGTCAAAGAATGGAGGTGTGTGAAGTCATAGATTGGAGGTGTGTGAAGTCATAGAATGGAGGTGCGTGAAGTCATAGAATGGAGGTGTGTGATCTCACAATGGAGTTGTGTGAAGTCAAAGAATGGTGGTGTGTGAAGTCAAAGAATGGAAGTGTGTGAAGTCATAGAATGGAGGTGTGGGAAGTCATAGAATGGAGTTGTGTGAAGTCACAGAATGGAGATGTGTGAATTCATAGAATCGAGTTGTGTAAAGTCCCAGAATGGAGGTGTGGGAAGTCATAGAATGGAGTTGTGTGAACTCAGAATGGAGGTGTGTGAAGTCACAGAATGGAGGTGTGTGAACTCAGAATGGAGGTGTGTGAAGTCACAGAATGGAGGTGTGTGAAGTCATAGAATGGAGGTGTGTGAAGTCATAGAATGGAGGTGTGTGAAGTCATAATGTAGGTGTGTGAAGTCACAGAATTGAGGTGTGTGAAGTCAAAGAATGGAGGTGTGTGAAGTCATAGATTGGAGGTGTGTGAAGTCATAGAATGGAGGTGCGTGAAGTCATAGAATGGAGGTGTGTGAACTCACAATGGAGTTGTGTGAAGTCAAAGAATGGTGGTGTGTGAAGTCAAAGAATGGAAGTGTGTGAAGTCATAGAATGGAGGTGTGGGAAGTCATAGAATGGAGTTGTGTGAAGTCACAGAATGGAGATGTGTGAATTCATAGAATCGAGTTGTGTGAAGTCCCAGAATGGAGGTGTGGGAAGTCATAGAATGGAGTTGTGTGAAGTCACAGAATGGAGATGTGTGAATTCATAGAATCGAGGTGTGTGAAGTCATAGAATGGAGGTGTGTGAAGTCACAGAATGGAGGTGTGTGAAGTCACAGAATGGAGGTGTGTGAAGTCACAGAATGGAGGTGTGTGAACTCACAATGGAGGTGTGTGAAGTCAAAGAATGGAGGTGTGGGAAGTCATAGAAAGGAAGTGTGTGAAGTCATAGAATGAAGGTGTGTGAAGCCAGAATTGAGGTGAGTGAAGACACAGAATTGAGGTGTGTGAACTCAGAATGAAGGTGTGTGAAGTCAAAGAATGCAGGTTTGTGAAGTCATAGAATGGAGCTGTATGAAGTCATAGAATGGATGTTTCTGAAGTAGAATGGAGGTGTGTGAAGTCATAGAATGGAGGTGTGTGAAGTCAAAATGGAGGTGTGCGAACTCATAAAATGGAGATGAGTGAAGTCATGGAAAGGAGGTGTGTGAAGTCCAAAAATGGAGGTGTGTGAAGTCAAACAATGGTGGTGTGTGAAGTCACAGAACGGAGGTGTGTGAAGTCAAAGAATGGAAGTGTGTGAGGTCAAAATGGAGGTGTGTGAAGTCACAGAATGGAGGTGTGTGAAGTCACAGAATGGAGGTGTGTGAAGTCAAAATGGAGGTGTGTGAACTCATAGAATGGAGGTGTGTGAACTCATAGAATGGAAGTGTGTGAAGTCATGGAATGGAGGTGTGTGAAGTCATAGAATGGAGGTGTGAAGTCAAACAATAAAGGTGTGTGAAGTCACAGAATGGAGGTGTGTGAAATCACAGAATGGAGGTGTGTGAAGTCAAAAAGGTGGTGTGTAGAGTCACAAATGGAGGTGTGTGAACTCATAGAATGGAGGTGTGTGAAGTCACAGAATTGATGTTTGTGAAGTCAGAATGGAGGTGTGTGAACTCACAATGGAGGTGTGAAGTCAAAGAATGGAGGTGTGTAAAGTCAAAGAATGGAAGTGTGTGAAGTCATAGAATGGTGGTGTGTGAAGTCATAGAATGGAGGTGTGTGAAGACATACAATGGAGGTGTGTGAAGTCACAGAATTGATGTTTGTGAGGTCAGAATGGAGGTGTGTGAAGTCAGAATGGAGGTTTGTGAAGTCAGAGAATGGTGGTGTGTGAAGTCATACAATGGAGGTGTGTGAAGTCATAGAATGGAGGTGTGTGAAGTCACAGAATTGATGTTTGTGAAGTCAGAATGGAGGTGTGTGAACTCACAATGGAGGTGTGTGAAGTCAGAATGGAGGTGTGTGAAGTCATAGAATGGAGGTGTGTGAAGTCACAATGCAGGTGTGTGAACTCATAGAATGGAGGTGTGTGAAGTCACAGAATGGGGGTGTGTGAAGTCATAGAATGGAGGTGTGTGAAGTCATAGAATGGAGGTGTGTGAAGTCATGGAATGGAGGTGTGTGAAGTCATAGAATGGAGGTGTGTGAAGTCATAGAATGGACGTTTGTGAACTCATAGAATGGATGTTTTTGAAGTAAGAATGTAGGGGTGTGAAGTCATAGAATGGAGGTGTGTGCAATCAAAACGGTGGTATGTGAACTCATAGGACAGATGTCTGTCAACTCATAGAGTGGAGGTGTGTGAAGTCATGGAATGGAGGTGTGTGAAGGCAAAATGGAGGTGTGCGAACTCATACAAAGGAGATGAGTGAAGTCATGGAAAGGAGGTGTGTGAAGTCCAAAAATGGAGGTGTGTGAAGTCAAACAATGGTGGTGTGTGAAGTCACAGAATGGAGGTGTGTGAAGTCAAAGAATGGAAGTGTGTGAAGTCAAAATGGAGGTGTGTGAAGTCACAGAATGGAGGTGTGTGAAGTCACAGAATGGAGGTGTGTGAAGTCAGAATGGAGTTGTGTGAAGTCATAGAATGTAGGTGTGTGAAGTCAGAATGGAGGTGTATGAACTCATAGAATGGAGGTGTGAAGTCACAATGGAGGTGTGTGAAGTCATAGAATGGAGGTGTGTGTAGTCAGAGTATGGAGGTGTGTGAAATCATAGAATGGAGCTGTGTGAAGTCAGATTTGAGGAGTGTGAAGTCACAGAATGGAGGTGTGTGAACTCAGAATGGAGGTGTGTGAAGTCACAGAATGGAGGTGTGAAGTCATAGAATGGAGGTGTGTGAAGTCACAGAATGGAGGTGTGTGAAGTCATAATGGAGGTGTGTGAAGTCACAGAAATGAGGTGTGTGAAGTCACAGATGGAGGTGTGGGAAGTCATAGAATGGAGGTGTGTGAAGTCATAGAATGGAGGTGTGTGAAGTCATAGAATTGATGTTTGTGAAGTAAGAATGAAGGTGTGTTAAGTCATAGAATGGAGGTGTTTGAAGGCACAGAATGGAGGTGTGTGAAGTCACAGAATGGAGGTGTGTGAACTCACAATGGAGGTGTGTGAAGTCAAAGAATGGAGGTGTGTGAAGTCATAGAATGGAAGTGTGTGAAGTCAGAGAATGAAGGTGTGTGAAGCCAGAATTGAGGTGTGTGAAGTCACAGAAGTGAGGTGTGTGAACTCAGAATGAAGGTGTGTTAAGTCATAGAATGGAGGTGTTTGAAGGCAAAGAATGGAGGTGTGTGAAGTCATAGAATGGATCTGTGTGAAGTCAGAATGGAGGTGTGTGAACGAACAATGCAGGTGTGTGAAGTCAAAGAATGGAGGAGTGTGAAGTCATAGAATGGAATTGTGTGAAGTTATAGAATGGAGGTGTGTGAAGCCAGAATTGTGGTGTTTGAAGTCACAGAATTGAGGTGTGTGAACTCAGAATGGAGGTGTGTGAAGTCACAGAATGGAGGTTTTTCAAGTCATAGAATGGAGGTGTGTCAAGTCATAGAATGGATATTTCTGAAGTAGAATGAAGGTGTGTGAAGTCATAGAATGGAGGTGTGTGAAGTCAAAATGGAGGTTTGTGAACTCATAAAATGGAGATGTGTGAAGTCATGGAATGGAGGTATGTGAAGTCCAAAAAGTAGGTGGGTGAAGTCAAACAATGGTGCTGTGTGAAGTCAAAGAATGGAGGTGTGTGAAGTCATCGAATGGAGGTGTGTGAAGTCATGGAATGGAGGTGTGTGAAGTCACAGAATGGAGGTGTGTGAAGTCACAGAATGGAGATGTGTGAAGTCACAGAATGGAGGTGTGTGAAGTCATAGAATGGAGGTGTGTGAAGTCACAGAATGGAGGTGCGTGAACTCACAATCCCGGTGTGTGAAGTCAAACAATAAAGGTGTGTGAAGTCAATCAATAAAGGTTTGTGAAGTCACACAATGGAGGTCTGTGAAGTCATAGAAGGGAGGTGTGTTTAGTCACAGAATGGAGATGTGTGAAGTCAGAGAATGGAGGTGTGTGAACTCAGAATGGAGGTGTGTGAAGTCACAGAACGGAGATTTGTGAAGTCATGGAATGGAAGAATGTGAAGTCATAGAATGGATGTTTGTGAAGTAAGAATGAAGGTGCGTGAAGTCATAGAATGGAGGTGTGTGAAGTCAAAATGGAGGTGTGTGAATTCATAGAATGGAGGTGTGTGAACTCATAGAATGGAGGTGTGTGAAGTCATGGAATGGAGGAGTGTGAAGTCAAAGAATGGAGGTGTGTGAAGTCAAACAATAAAGGTGTGTGAAGTCACAGAATGGAGGTGTGTGAATTCACAGAATGGAGGTGTGTGAAGTCAAAAAGTTGGTGTGTAGAGTCACAAATGGAGGTGTGTGAACTCATAGAATGGAGGTGTGTGAAGTCAAAGAATGGAGGTGTGTGAAGTCATAGAATAGAGGTGTGTGAAGTTATAGAGTGGATCTTTCTGAAGTAGAATGAAGGTGTGTGAACTCATAGATTGGAGGTGTGAAGTTAAAATGGAGGTGTGTGAACTCATAAAATGGAGATGTGTGAAGTCATGGAATGGAGATGCTTGAAGTCCAAAAATGGAGGTGTGTGAAGTCAAACAATGGTGGTGTGTGAAGTCAGAGAATGGAGGTGTGTGAAGTCAAAGAATGGAAGTGTGTGAAGTCAAGATGGAGGTGTGTGAAGTCACAGAATGAAGGTGTGTGAAGTCACAGAATGGAGGTGTATGAAGTCACAGAATGTAGGTGTGTGAAGTCACAGAATGGAGGTGTGTGAAGTCACAGAATAGAGGTGTGTGAAGTCACAGAATGAAGGTGTGTGAACTCACAATGGAGGTGTGTGAAGTCACAGAATGGAGGTGTGTGAAGTCAAACAATAAAGGTGTGTGAAGTCACAGAATGGAGGTCTGTGAAGTCATAGAATGGAGGTGTGTTAAGTCACAGAATGGAGGTGTGTGAACTCAGAGAATGGAGGTGTGTGAACTCAGAATGGAGTTGTGTGAAGTCACAGAACGGAGATTTGTGAAGTCATAGAATGGAGGTACGTGAAGTCATAGAATGGATGTTTCTGAAGTAAGAATGAAGGTGTGTGAAGTCAAAACGGAGGTGTGTGAACTCATAGAATGGAGGTGTGTGAACTCATAGAATGGAGGTGTGTGAAGTCAAACAATAAAGGTGTGTGAAGTCACAGAATGGAGGTGTGTGAAATCACAGAATGGAGGTTTGTGAAGTCAAAAATTTGGTGTGCAGAGTCACAAATGGAGGTGTGTGAACTCATAGAATGGAGGTGTGTGAAGTCAAAGAATAAAGGTGTGTGAAGTCATCGAATGGAGGTGTGGGAAGTCATGGAATGGAGGTGTGTGAAGTCACAGAATGGAGGTGTGTGAAGTCACAGAATGGAGGTGTGTGAAGTCACAAATGGAGGTGTGTGAACTCACAATGGAGGTGTGTGAAGTCAAACATTAAAGGTGTGTGAAGTCAAACAATAAATGTTTGTGAAGTCACAGAATGGAGGTCTGTGAAGTCATAGAATGGAGGTGTGTTTAGTCAAAGAATGGAGGTGTGTGAAGTCAGAGAATGGAGGTGTGTGAAGTCAAGAACGGAGATTTGTGAAGTCATAGAATGGAAGTACGTGAAGTCATAGAATGGATGTTTCTGAAGTAAGAATGAAGGTGCGTGAAGTCATAGAATGGAGGTGTGTGAAGTCAAAATGGAGGTGTGTGAATTCATAGAATGGAGGTGTGTGAACTCATAGAATGGAGGTGTGTGAAGTCATGGAATGGAGGTGTGTGAAGTCAAAGAATGGAGGTGTGTGAAGTCAAACAATAAAGGTGTGTGAAGTTACAGAATGGAGGTGTGTGAAATCACAGAATGGAGGTGTGTGAAGGCAAAAAGTTGGTGTGTAGAGTCACAAATGGAGGTGTGGACTCATAGAATGGAGGTGTGTGAAGTCAAAGAATGGAGGTGTGTGAAGTCGTAGAATAGAGGTGTGTGAAGTCATAGAATGGATGTTTGTGAAGTAAGAATGAAGGTGTGCTAAGTCCTAGAATGGAGATGTGTGAAGGGAGAGAATGGAGGTGTGTGAAGTCATACAATGGAGCTGTGTGAAGTCAGAATGGAGGTGTGTGAAGTCATAGAATGAAGGTGTGTGAACTCAAAATGGAGGTGTGTGAAGTCAAAGAATGGAGGTATGTGAAGTCAAAGAATGGAAGTGTGTGAAGTCGTAGAATGGAGGTGTGTGAAGTCATAGAATGGAGGTGTGTGAAGTCAAAGAATGGAAGTGTGTGAAGTCAAAATGGAGGTGTGTGAAGTCAGAATGGAGGTTTGTGAAGTCATAGAATGGAGGTGTGTGAAGTCGTAGAATGGATGTGTGTGAAGTCACAGAAGTGATGTTTGTGAAGTCAGAATGGAGGTGTGTAAACTCACAATGGAGGTGTGTGAAGTCAAAGAATGGAGGTGTGTGAACTCAAAATGGAGGTGTGTGAAGTGAAAGAATGTAGGTGTGCGAAGTCAAAGAATGGAGGTGAGTGAAGTCATAGAATGGAGGTGTATGAAGTCATAGAATGGAGGTGTGTGAAGTCATAAAATGAAAGTGTGTGAAGTCACAGAATGAAGGTGTGTTAAGTCACAGAACGGAGGTGTGTGAACTCAGAATGGAGGTGTGTGAAGTCCCAGAATGGAGGTGTGGGAAGTCATAGAATGGAGTTGTGTGAAGTCACAGAATGGAGATGTGTGAATTCATAGAATCGAGGTGTGTGAAGTCATAGAATGGAGGTGTGTGAAGTCACAGAACGGGGGTGTGTGAAGTCACAGAATGGAGGTGTGTGAAGTCACAGAATGGAGGTGTGTGAACTCACAATGGAGGTGTGTGAAGTCAAAGAATGGAGGTGTGTGAAGTCATAGAATGGAAGTGTGTGAAGTCATAGAATGAAGGTGTGTGAAGCCAGAATTGAGGTGTGTGAAGACACAGAATTGAGGTGTGTGAACTCAGAATGAAGGTGTGTGAAATCAAAGAATGCAGGTTTGTGAAGTCATAGAATGGAGGTGTATGAAGTCATAGAATGGATGTTTCTGAAGTAGAATGGAGGTGTGTGAAGTCATAGAATGGAGGTGTGTGAAGGCAAAATGGAGGTGTGCGAACTCATAAAAAGGAGATGAGTGAAGTCATGGAAAGGAGGTGTGTGAAGTCCAAAAATGGAGGAGTGTGAAGTCAAACAATGGTGGTGTGTGAAGTCACAGAATGGAGGTGTGTGAAGTCGCAGAATGGAGGTGTGTGAAGTCACAGAATGGAGGTATGTGACGTCATCGAAAGGAGGTGTGTGAAGTCATGGAATGGAGGTGTGTGAAGTCACAGAATGGCGGTGTGTGAAGTCAGAATGGAGTTGTGTGAAGTCATAGAATGTAGGTATGTGAAGTCAGAATGGAGGTGTGTGAACTCATAGAATGGAGGTGTGAAGTCACAATGGAGGTGTGTGAAGTCATAGAATGGAGGTGTGTGAAGTCAGAGTATGGAGGTGTGTGAAATCATAGAATGGAGCGGTGTGAAGTCAGATTTGAGGAGTGTGAAGTCACAGAATGGAGGTGTGTGAACTCAGAATGGAGGTGTGAAGTCACAGAATGGAGGTGTGAAGTCATAGAATGGAGGTGTGTGAAGTCATAGAATGGAGGTGTGTGAAGTCATAATGGAGGTGTGTGAAGTCACAGAATTAAGGTGTGTGAAGTCACAGATGGAGGTGTGTGAAGTCATAGAATGGAGGTGTGTGAAGTCATAGAATGGAGGTGTGTGAAGTCATAGAATTGATGTTTGTGAAGTAAGAATGAAGGTGTGTTAAGTCATAGAATGGAGGTGTTTGAAGGCACAGAATGGAGGTGTGTGAAGTCAGAATGGAGGGGTGTGAACTCACAATGGAGGTGTGTGAAGTCAAAGAATGGAGGTGTGTGAAGTCATAGAATGGAAGTGTGTGAAGTCATAGAATGAAGGTGTGTGAAGCCAGAATTGAGGTGAGTGAAGACACAGAAGTGAGGTGTGTGAACTCAGAATGAAGGTGTGTTAAGTCATAGAATGGAGGTGTTTGAAGGCACAGAATGCAGGTGTGTGAAGTCATAGAATGGATCTGTGTGAAGTCAGAATGGAGGTGTGTGAAGTCATAGAATGGAGGTGTGTGAACGAACAATGGAGGTGTGTGAAGTCAAAGAATGGAGGAGTGTGAAGTCATAGAATGGAATTGTGTGAAGTTATAGAATGGAGGTGAGTGAAGCCAGAATTGTGGTGTGTGAAGTCACAGAATTGAGGTGTGTGAACTCAGAATGGAGGTGTGTGAAGTCATAGAATGGAGGTTTGTGAAGTCATAGAATGGAGGTGTGTCAAGTCATAGAATGGATGTTTCTGAAGTAGAATGAAGGTGTGTGAAGTCATAGAATGAAGGTGTGTGAAGTCCAAAACGTAGGTGGGTGAAGTCAAACAATGGTGCTGTGTGAAGGCAAAGAATGGAGGTGTGTGAAGTCATCGAATGGAGGTGTGTGAAGTCATGGAATGGAGGTGTGTGAAGTCACAGAATGGAGGTGTGTGAAGTCACAGAATGGAGATGTGTGAAGTCACAGAATTGAGGTGTGTGAAGTCACAGAATGGAGGTGTGTGAAGTCACAGAATGGAGGTGTGTGAACTCACAATGGAGGTGTGTGAAGTCAAACAATAAACGTGTGTGAAGTCAATCAATAAAGGTTTGTGAAGTCACAGAATGGAGGTCTGTGAAGTCATAGAAGGGAGGTGTGTTTAGTCACAGAATGGAGGTGTGTGAAGTCAGAGAATGGAGGTGTGTGAACTCAGAATGGAGGTGTGTGAAGTCACAGAACGGAGATTTGTGAAGTCATGGAATGGAAGTACGTGAAGTCATAGAATGGATGTTTGTGAAGTAAGAAAGAAGGTGCGTGAAGTCATAGAATGGAGGTGTTTGAAGTCAAAATGGAGGTGTGTGAACTCATAGAATGGAGGTGTGTGAACTCATAGAATGGAAGTGTACGAAGTCATGGAATGGAGGTGTGTGAAGTCAAAGAATGGAGGTGTGAAGTTAAACAATAAAGGTGTGTGAATTCACAGAATGGAGGTGTGTGAAATCACAGAATGGAGGTGTGTGAAGTCAAAAAGGTGGTGTGTAGAGTCACAAATGGAGGTGTGTGAACTCAGAGAATGGAGGTGTATGAAGTCACAGAATTGATGTTTGTGAAGTCAGAATGGAAGTGTGTGAACTCACAATGGAGTTGTGTGAAGTCAAAGAATGGAGGTGTGTGAAGTCAAAGAATGGAAGTGTGTGAAGTCATAGAATGGAGGTGTGTGAAGTCATAGAATGGAGGTGTGTGAAGACATAGAATGGAGGTGTGTGAAGTCACAGAATTGATGTTTGTGAGGTCAGAATGGAGGTGTGTGAAGTCAGAATGGAGGTTTGTGAAGTCAGAGATTGGAGGTGTGTGAAGTGATACAATGGAGGTGTGTGAAGTCATAGAATGGAGGTGTGTGAAGTCACAGAATTGATGTTTGTGCAGTCAGAATGGAGGTGTGTGAACTCACAATGGAGGTATGTGAAGTCAAAGAATGGAGGTGTGTGAAGTCACAGAATTGATGTTTGTAAAGTCAGAATGGAGGTGTGTGAAGTCAGAATGGAGGTGTGTGAAGTCATAGAATGGAGGTGTGTGAAGCCACAATGCAGGTGTGTGAACTCATAGAATGGTGATGTGTGAAGTCACAGAATGGAGGTGTGTGAAGTCATAGAATGGAGGTGTGTGAAGTCATAGAATGGAGGTGTGTGAAGTCATAGAATGGAGGTGTGTGAAGTCATAGAATGGACGTTTGTGAACTCATAGAATGGAGTTGTGTAAAGTCATAGAATGGATGTTTTTGAAGTAAGAATGTAGGGGTGTGAAGTCATAGAATGGAGGTGTGTGCAATCAAAATGGTGGTATGTGAACTCACAGAATGGATGTGTGTGAACTGATAGAGTGGAGGTGTGTGAAGTCATGGAATGGAGGTGTGTGAAATCAAAGAATGGAGGTGTGTGAAGTCAAACAATGGAGGTATGTGAAGTCACAGAATGGAGGTGTGTGAAGTCACAGAATGGAAGTGTGTGAAGTCAAAATGGAGGTGTGTGAAGTCACAGAATGGAGGTTTGTGAAGTCACAGAATGGAGGTTTTATGAAGTCATAGAATGGAGTTGTGTGAAGTCACAGAATGGAGATGTGTGAATTCATAGAATCGAGGTGTGTGAAGTCATAGAATGGAGGTGTGTGAAGTCACAGAATGGCGGTGTGTGAAGTCACAGAATGGAGGTGTGTGAAGTCACAGAATGGAGGTGTGTGAACTCACAATGCAGGTGTGTGAAGTCAAAGAATGGAGGTGTGTGAAGTCATAGAATGGAAGTGTGTGAAGTCATAGAATGAAGGTGTGTGAAGCCAGAATTGAGGTGTGTGAAGGCACAGAATTGAGGTGTGTGAACTCAGAATGAAGGTGTGTGAAGTCAAAGAATGGAGGTTTGTGAAGTCATAGAATGGAGGTGTATGAAGTCATAGAATGGATGTTTCTGAAGTAGAATGGAGGTGTGTGAAGTCATAGAATGGAGGTGTGTGAAGTCAAAATTGAGGTGTGCAAACTCATAAAAAGGAGATGAGTGAAGTCATGGAAAGGAGGTGTGTGAAGTCCAAAATTGGAGGTGTGTGAAGTCAAACAATGGTGGTGTATGAAGTCACAGAATGGAGGTGGGTGAAGTCAAAGAATGGAAGTGTGTGAAGTCAAAATGGAGGTGTGTGAAGTCACAGAATGGAGGTGTGTGAAGTCACAGAATGGAGGTGTGTGACGTCATCGAAAGGAGGTGTGTGAATCATGGAATGGAGGTGTGTGAAGGCACAGAATGGCGGTCTGTGAAGTCAGATTGGAGTTGTGTGAAGTCATAGAATGTAGGTGTGTGAAGTCAGAATGGAGGTGTGTGAAGTCATAGAATGGAGGTGTGTGAAGTCAGAATGGAGGTGTGTGAACTCATAGAATGGAGGTGTGTGAAGTCAGAGTATGGAGGTGTGTGAAATCATAGAATGGAGCTGTGTGAAGTCAAATTTGAGCAGTGTGAAGTCACAGAATGGAGGTGTGTGAACTCAGAATGGAGGTGTGTGAAGTCACAGAATGGAGGTGTGAAGTCATAGAATGGAGGTGTGTGAAGTCATAGAATGGAGGTGTGTGAAGTCATAATGGAGGTGTGTGAAGTCACAGAATTAAGGTGAGTGAAGTCACAGATGAAGGTGTGGGAAGTAATAGAATGGAGGTGTGTGAAGTCATAGAATGGAGGTGTGTGAAGTCATAGAATTGATGTTTGTGAAGTAAGAATGAAGGTGTGTTAAGTCATAGAATGGAGGTGTTTGAAGGCACAGAATGGAGGTGTGTGAAGTCACAGAATGCAGGTGTGTGAACTCACAATTGAGGTGTGTGAAGTCAAAGAATGGAGGTGTGTGAAGTCATAGAATGGAAGTGTGTGAAGTCATAGAATGAAGGTGTGTGAAGCCAGAATTGAGGTGTGTGAAGACACAGAAGTGAGGTGTGTGAACTGAGAATGAAGGTGTGTTAAGTCATAGAATGGAGGTGTTTGAAGGCACAGAATGCAGGTGTGTGAAGTCATAGAATAGATCTGTGTGAAGTCAGAATGGAGGTGTGTGAAGTCATAGAATGGAGGTGTGTGAACGAACAATGGAGGTGTGTGAAGTAAAAGAATGGAGGAGTGTGAAGTCATAGAATGGAATTGTGTGAAGTTATAGAATGGAGGTGAGTGAAGCTAGAATTGTGGTGTGTGAAGTCACAGAATTGAGGTGTGTGAACTCAGAATGGAGGTGTGTGAAGTCACAGAATGGAGGTTTGTGAAGTCATAGAATGGAGGTGTGCAAGTCATAGAATGGATGTTTCTGAAGTAGAATGAAGGGGTGTGAAGTCATAGAATGGAGGTGTGTGAAGTCAAAATGGAGGTGTGTGAACTCATAAAATGGAGATGTGTGAAGTCATGGAATGGAGGTATGTGAAGTCCAAAAGTAGGTGGGTGAAGTCAAACAATGGTGCTGTGTGAAGTCAAAGAATGGAGGTGTGTGAAGTCATCGAATGGAGGTGTGTGAAATCATGGAATGGAGGTGTGTGAAGTCACAGAATGGAGGTGTGTGAAGTCACAGAATGGAGATGTGTGAAGTCACAGAAAGGAGGTGTGTGAAGTCACAGAATGGAGGTGTGTGAAGTCACAGAATGGAGGTGTGTGAACTCACAATGGAGGTGTGTGAAGTCAAACAATAAAGGTGTGTGAAGTCAATCAATAAAGGTTTGTGAAGTCACAGAATGGAGGTCTGTGAAGTCATAGAAGGGAGGTGTGTTTAGTCAAAGAATGGAGGTGTGTGAAGTCAGAGAATGGAGGTGTGTGCACTCAGAATGGAGGTGTGTGAAGTCACAGAACGGAGATTTGTGAAGTCATGGAATGGAAGTACGTGAAGTCATAGAATGGATGTTTGTGAAGTAAGAATGAAGGTGCGTGAAGTCATAGAATGGAGGTGTTTGAAGTCAAAATGGAGGTGTGTGAACTCATAGAATGGAGGTGTGTGAACTCATAGAATGGAAGTGTGCGAAGTCATGGAATGGAGGTGTGTGAAGTCAAAGAATGGAGGTGTGAAGTTAAACAATAAAGGTGTGTGAATTCACAGAATGGAGGTGTGTGAAATCACAGAATGGAGGTGTGTGAAGTCAAAAAGGTGGTGTGTAGAGTCACAAATGGAGGTGTGTGAACTCAGAGAATGGAGGTGTATGAAGTCACAGAATTGATGTTTGTGAAGTCAGAATGGAAGTGTGTGAACTCACAATGGAGGTGTGTGAAGTCAAAGAATGGAGGTGTGTGAAGTCAAAGAATGGAAGTGTGTGAAGTCATAGAATGGAGGTGTGTGAAGTCATAGAATGGAGGTGTGTGAAGACATAGAATGGAGGTGTTTGAAGTCACAGAATTGATGTTTGTGAGGTCAGAATGGAGGTGTGTGAAGTCAGAATGGAGGTTTGTGAAGTCAGATATTGGAGGTGTGTGAAGTGATACAATGGACGTGTGTGAAGTCATAGAATGGAGGTGTGTGAAGTCACAGAATTGATGTTTGTGCAGTCAGAATGGAGGTGTGTGAACTCACAATGGAGGTATGTGAAGTCAAAGAATGGAGGTGTGTGAAGTCACAGAATTGATGTTTGTAAAGTCAGAATGGAGGTGTGTGAAGTCAGAATGGAGGTGTGTGAAGTCATAGAATGGAGCTGTGTGAAGTCACAATGCAGGTGTGTGAACTCATAGAATGGTGATGTGTGAAGTCACAGAATGGAGGTGTGTGAAGTTATAGAATGGAGGTGTGTGAAGTCATAGTATGGAGGTGTGTGAAGTCATAGAATGGAGGTGTGTGAAGTCATAGAATGGACGTTTGTGAACTCATAGAATGGAGTTGTGTAAAGTCATAGAATGGATGTTTTTGAAGTAAGAATGTAGGGGTGTGAAGTCATAGAATGGAGGTGTGTGCAATCAAAATGGTGGTATGTGAACTCACAGAATGGATGTGTGTGAACTGATAGAGTGGAGGTGTGTGAAGTCATGGAATGGAGGTGTGTGAAATCAAAGAATGGAGGTGTGTGAAGTCAAACAATGGAGGTATGTGAAGTCACAGAATGGAGGTGTGTGAAGTCACAGAATGGAAGTGTGTGAAGTCAAAATGGAGATGTGTGAAGTCACAGAATGGAGGTTTGTGAAGTCACAGAATGGAGGTTTGTGAAGTCAAAATGGTGGTGTATAAAGTCATAAATGGAGGTTTGTGAAGTCACAGAATGTAGGTGTGTGAACTCAAAATGGAGGTGTGTGAAGTGAAAGAATGGAGGTGTGCGAAGTCACAGAATGGAGGTTTTATGAAGTCATAGAATGGAGTTGTGTGAAGTCACAGAATGGAGATGTGTGAATTCATAGAATCGAGGTGTGTGAAGTCATAGAATGGAGGTATGTGAAGTCACAGAATGGCGGTGTGTGAACTCACAATGCAGGTGTGTGAAGTCAAAGAATGGAGGTGTGTGAAGTCATAGAATGGAAGTGTGTGAAGTCATAGAATGAAGGTGTGTGAAGTCAGAATGGAGGTGTGTGAACTCATAGAATGGAGGTGTGAAGTCACAATGGAGGTGTGTGAAGTCACAGAATGGAGATGTGTGAATTCATAGAATCGAGGTGTGTGAAGTCATAGAATGGAGGTATGTGAAGTCACAGAATGGCGGTGTGTGAACTCACAATGCAGGTGTGTGAAGTCAAAGAATGGAGGTGTGTGAAGTCATAGAATGTAAGTGTGTGAAGTCATAGAATGGAGGTGTGTGAAGTCAGAATGGAGGTGTGTGAACTCATAGAATGGAGGTGTGAAGTCACAATGGAGGTGTGTGAAGTCATAGAATGGAGGTGTGTGAAGTCAGATTTGAGGAGTGTGAAGTCACAGAATGGAGGTGTGTGAACTCAGAATGGAGGTGTGTGAAGTCACAGAATGGAGTTGTGTGAAGTCATAATGGAGGTGTGTGAAGTCACAGAATTGAGGTGTGTGAAGTCACAGATGGAGGTGTGGGAAGTCATAGAATGGAGGTGTGTGAAGTCATAGAATGGAAGTGTGTGAAGTCATAGAATGAAAGTGTGTGAAGCCAGAATTGAGGTGTGTGAAGTCACAGAATTGAGGTGTGTGAACTCAGAATGAAGGTGTGTGAAGTCACAGAATGGAGGTTTGTGAAGTCATAGAATGGAGGTGTTTGAAGTCAAAATGGAGGTGTGTGAACTCATAGAATGGAGGTGTGTGAACTCATAGAATGGAAGTGTGCGAAGTCATGGAATGGAGGTGTGTGAAATCAAAGAATGGAGGTGTGAAGTTAAACAATAAAGGTGTGTGAATTCACAGAATGGAGGTGTGTGAAATCACAGAATGGAGGTGTGTGAAGTCAAAAAGGTGGTGTGTAGAGTCACAAATGGAGGTGTGTGAACTCAGAGAATGGAGGTGTATGAAGTCACAGAATTGATGTTTGTGAACTCAGAATGGAAGTGTGTGAACTCACAATGGAGGTGTGTGAAGTCAAAGAATGGAGGTGTGTGAAGTCAAAGAATGGAAGTGTGTGAAGTCATAGAATGGAGGTGTGTGAAGTCATAGAATGGAGGTGTGTGAAGACATAGAATGGAGGTGTATGAAGTCACAGAATTGATGTTTGTGAGGTCAGAATGGAGGTGTGTGAAGTCAGAATGGAGGTTTGTGAAGTCAGAGATTGGAGGTGTGTGAAGTGATACAATGGACGTGTGTGAAGTCATAGAATGGAGGTGTGTGAAGTCACAGAATTGATGTTTGTGCAGTCAGAATGGAGGTGTGTGAACTCACAATGGAGGTATGTGAAGTCAAAGAATGGAGGTGTGTGAAGTCACAGAATTGATGTTTGTAAAGTCAGAATGGAGGTGTGTGAAGTCAGAATGGAGGTGTGTGAAGTCATAGAATGGAGGTGTGTGAAGTCACAATGCAGGTGTGTGAACTCATAGAATGGTGATGTGTGAAGTCACAGAATGGAGGTGTGTGAAGTTATAGAATGGAGGTGTGTGAAGTCATAGTATGGAGGTGTGTGAAGTCATAGAATGGAGGTGTGTGAAGTCATAGAATGGACGTTTGTGAACTCATAGAATGGAGTTGTGTAAAGTCATAGAATGGATGTTTTTGAAGTAAGAATGTAGGGGTGTGAAGTCATAGAATGGAGGTGTGTGCAATCAAAATGGTGGTATGTGAACTCATAGAATGGATGTGTGTGAACTGATAGAGTGGAGGTGTGTGAAGTCATGGAATGGAGGTGTGTGAAATCAAAGAATGGAGGTGTGTGAAGTCAAACAATGGAGGTATGTGAAGTCACAGAATGGAGGTGTGTGAAGTCACAGAATGGAAGTGTGTGAAGTCAAAATGGAGATGTGTGAAGTCACAGAATGGAGGTTTGTGAAGTCACAGAATGGAGGTTTGTGAAGTCAAAATGGTGGTGTATAAAGTCATAAATGGAGGTTTGTGAAGTCACAGAATGTAGGTGTGTGAACTCAAAATGGAGGTGTGTGAAGTGAAAGAATGGAGGTGTGCGAAGTCACAGAATGGAGGTTTTATGAAGTCATAGAATGGAGTTGTGTGAAGTCACAGAATGGAGATGTGTGAATTCATAGAATCGAGGTGTGTGAAGTCATAGAATGGAGGTATGTGAAGTCACAGAATGGCGGTGTGTGAACTCACAATGCAGGTGTGTGAAGTCAAAGAATGGAGGTGTGTGAAGTCATAGAATGGAAGTGTGTGAAGTCATAGAATGAAGGTGTGTGAAGTCAGAATGGAGGTGTGTGAACTCATAGAATGGAGGTGTGAAGTCACAATGGAGGTGTGTGAAGTCACAGAATTGAGGTGTGTGAAGTCACAGATGGAGGTGTGGGAAGTCATAGAATGGAGGTGTGTGAAGTCATAGAATGGAAGTGTGTGAAGTCATAGAATGAAAGTGTGTGAAGCCAGAATTGAGATGTGTGAAGTCACAGAATTGAGGTGTGTGAACTCAGAATGAAGGTGTGTGAAGTCACAGAATGGAGGTTTGTGAAGTCATAGAATGGAGGTGTTTGAAGTCAAAATGGAGGTGTGTGAACTCATAGAATGGAGGTGTGTGAACTCATAGAATGGAAGTGTGCGAAGTCATGGAATGGAGGTGTGTGAAGTCAAAGAATGGAGGTGTGAAGTTAAACAATAAAGGTGTGTGAATTCACAGAATGGAGGTGTGTGAAATCACAGAATGGAGGTGTGTGAAGTCAAAAAGGTGGTGTGTAGAGTCACAAATGGAGGTGTGTGAACTCAGAGAATGGAGGTGTATGAAGTCACAGAATTGATGTTTGTGAAGTCAGAATGGAAGTGTGTGAACTCACAATGGAGGTGTGTGAAGTCAAAGAATGGAGGTGTGTGAAGTCAAAGAATGGAAGTGTGTGAAGTCATAGAATGGAGGTGTGTGAAGTCATAGAATGGAGGTGTGTGAAGACATAGAATGGAGGTGTTTGAAGTCACAGAATTGATGTTTGTGAGGTCAGAATGGAGGTGTGTGAAGTCAGAATGGAGGTTTGTGAAGTCAGAGATTGGAGGTGTGTGAAGTGATACAATGGACGTGTGTGAAGTCATAGAATGGAGGTGTGTGAAGTCACAGAATTGATGTTTGTGCAGTCAGAATGGAGGTGTGTGAACTCACAATGGAGGTATGTGAAGTCAAAGAATGGAGGTGTGTGAAGTCACAGAATTGATGTTTGTAAAGTCAGAATGGAGGTGTGTGAAGTCAGAATGGAGGTGTGTGAAGTCATAGAATGGAGGTGTGTGAAGTCACAAAGCAGGTGTGTGAACTCATAGAATGGTGATGTGTGAAGTCACAGAATGGAGGTGTGTGAAGTTATAGAATGGAGGTGTGTGAAGTCATAGTATGGAGGTGTGTGAAGTCATAGAATGGAGGTGTGTGAAATCATAGAATGGACGTTTGTGAACTCATAGAATGGAGTTGTGTAAAGTCATAGAATGGATGTTTTTGAAGTAAGAATGTAGGGGTGTGAAGTCATAGAATGGAGGTGTGTGCAATCAAAATGGTGGTATGTGAACTCACAGAATGGATGTGTGTGAACTGATAGAGTGGAGGTGTGTGAAGTCATGGAATGGAGGTGTGTGAAATCAAAGAATGGAGGTGTGTGAAGTCAAACAATGGAGGTATGTGAAGTCACAGAATGGAGGTGTGTGAAGTCACAGAATGGAAGTGTGTGAAGTCAAAATGGAGATGTGTGAAGTCACAGAATGGAGGTTTGTGAAGTCACAGAATGGAGGTTTGTGAAGTCAAAATGGTGGTGTATAAAGTCATAAATGGAGGTTTGTGAAGTCACAGAATGTAGGTGTGTGAACTCAAAATGGAGGTGTGTGAAGTGAAAGAATGGAGGTGTGCGAAGTCACAGAATGGAGGTTTTATGAAGTCATAGAATGGAGTTGTGTGAAGTCACAGAATGGAGATGTGTGAATTCATAGAATCGAGGTGTGTGAAGTCATAGAATGGAGGTATGTGAAGTCACAGAATGGCGGTGTGTGAACTCACAATGCAGGTGTGTGAAGTCAAAGAATGGAGGTGTGTGAAGTCATAGAATGGAAGTGTGTGAAGTCATAGAATGAAGGTGTGTGAAGTCAGAATGGAGGTGTGTGAACTCATAGAATGGAGGTGTGAAGTCACAATGGAGGTGTGTGAAGTCACAGAATGGAGATGTGTGAATTCATAGAATCGAGGTGTGTGAAGTCATAGAATGGAGGTATGTGAAGTCACAGAATGGCGGTGTGTGAACTCACAATGCAGGTGTGTGAAGTCAAAGAATGGAGGTGTGTGAAGTCATAGAATGGAAGTGTGTGAAGTCATAGAATGGAGGTGTGTGAAGTCAGAATGGAGGTGTGTGAACTCATAGAATGGAGGTGTGAAGTCACAATGGAGGTGTGTGAAGTCATAGAATGGAGGTGTGTGAAGTCAGATTTGAGGAGTGTGAAGTCACAGAATGGAGGTGTGTGAACTCAGAATGGAGGTGTGTGAAGTCACAGAATGGAGTTGTGTGAAGTCATAATGGAGGTGTGTGAAGTCACAGAATTGAGGTGTGTGAAGTCACAGATGGAGGTGTGGGAAGTCATAGAATGGAGGTGTGTGAAGTCATAGAATGGAAGTGTGTGAAGTCATAGAATGAAAGTGTGTGAAGCCAGAATTGAGGTGTGTGAAGTCACAGAATTGAGGTGTGTGAACTCAGAATGAAGGTGTGTGAAGTCACAGAATGGAGGTTTGTGAAGTCATAGAATGGAGGTGTTTGAAGTCAAAATGGAGGTGTGTGAACTCATAGAATGGAGGTGTGTGAACTCATAGAATGGAAGTGTGCGAAGTCATGGAATGGAGGTGTGTGAAATCAAAGAATGGAGGTGTGAAGTTAAACAATAAAGGTGTGTGAATTCACAGAATGGAGGTGTGTGAAATCACAGAATGGAGGTGTGTGAAGTCAAAAAGGTGGTGTGTAGAGTCACAAATGGAGGTGTGTGAACTCAGAGAATGGAGGTGTATGAAGTCACAGAATTGATGTTTGTGAACTCAGAATGGAAGTGTGTGAACTCACAATGGAGGTGTGTGAAGTCAAAGAATGGAGGTGTGTGAAGTCAAAGAATGGAAGTGTGTGAAGTCATAGAATGGAGGTGTGTGAAGTCATAGAATGGAGGTGTGTGAAGACATAGAATGGAGGTGTTTGAAGTCACAGAATTGATGTTTGTGAGGTCAGAATGGAGGTGTGTGAAGTCAGAATGGAGGTTTGTGAAGTCAGATATTGGAGGTGTGTGAAGTGATACAATGGACGTGTGTGAAGTCATAGAATGGAGGTGTGTGAAGTCACAGAATTGATGTTTGTGCAGTCAGAATGGAGGTGTGTGAACTCACAATGGAGGTATGTGAAGTCAAAGAATGGAGGTGTGTGAAGTCACAGAATTGATGTTTGTAAAGTCAGAATGGAGGTGTGTGAAGTCAGAATGGAGGTGTGTGAAGTCATAGAATGGAGGTGTGTGAAGTCACAATGCAGGTGTGTGAACTCATAGAATGGTGATGTGTGAAGTCACAGAATGGAGGTGTGTGAAGTTATAGAATGGAGGTGTGTGAAGTCATAGTATGGAGGTGTGTGAAGTCATAGAATGGAGGTGTGTGAAGTCATAGAATGGACGTTTGTGAACTCATAGAATGGAGTTGTGTAAAGCCATAGAATGGATGTTTTTGAAGTAAGAATGTAGGGGTGTGAAGTCATAGAATGGAGGTGTGTGCAATCAAAATGGTGGTATGTGAACTCATAGAATGGATGTGTGTGAACTGATAGAGTGGAGGTGTGTGAAGTC
Source organism: Megascapheus bottae (assembly GCA_024803745.1). NCBI lineage: Eukaryota > Metazoa > Chordata > Mammalia > Rodentia > Geomyidae > Megascapheus > Megascapheus bottae. Next base: position 2,352,068 of record JANJXV010000052.1, on the reverse strand, counting down.
ATGGAATGGAGGTGTGTGAAATCAAAGAATGGAGGTGTGTGAAGTCAAACAATGGAGGTATGTGAAGTCACAGAATGGAGGTGTGTGAAGTCACAGAATGGAAGTGTGTGAAGTCAAAATGGAGATGTGTGAAGTCACAGAATGGAGGTTTGTGAAGTCACAGAATGGAGGTTTGTGAAGTCAAAATGGTGGTGTATAAAGTCATAAATGGAGGTTTGTGAAGTCACAGAATGTAGGTGTGTGAACTCAAAATGGAGGTGTGTGAAGTGAAAGAATGGAGGTGTGCGAAGTCACAGAATGGAGGTTTTATGAAGTCATAGAATGGAGTTGTGTGAAGTCACAGAATGGAGATGTGGGAATTCATAGAATCGAGGTGTGTGAAGTCATAGAATGGAGGTATGTGAAGTCACAGAATGGCGGTGTGTGAACTCACAATGCAGGTGTGTGAAGTCAAAGAATGGAGGTGTGTGAAGTCATAGAATGGAAGTGTGTGAAGTCATAGAATGAAGGTGTGTGAAGTCAGAATGGAGGTGTGTGAACTCATAGAATGGAGGTGTGAAGTCACAATGGAGGTGTGTGAAGTCACAGAATTGAGGTGTGTGAAGTCACAGATGGAGGTGTGGGAAGTCATAGAATGGAGGTGTGTGAAGTCATAGAATGGAAGTGTGTGAAGTCATAGAATGAAAGTGTGTGAAGCCAGAATTGAGATGTGTGAAGTCACAGAATTGAGGTGTGTGAACTCAGAATGAAGGTGTGTGAAGTCACAGAATGGAGGTTTGTGAAGTCATAGAATGGAGGTGTTTGAAGTCAAAATGGAGGTGTGTGAACTCATAGAATGGAGGTGTGTGAACTCATAGAATGGAAGTGTGCGAAGTCATGGAATGGAGGTGTGTGAAGTCAAAGAATGGAGGTGTGAAGTTAAACAATAAAGGTGTGTGAATTCACAGAATGGAGGTGTGTGAAATCACAGAATGGAGGTGTGTGAAGTCAAAAAGGTGGTGTGTAGAGTCACAAATGGAGGTGTGTGAACTCAGAGAATGGAGGTGTATGAAGTCACAGAATTGATGTTTGTGAACTCAGAATGGAAGTGTGTGAACTCACAATGGAGGTGTGTGAAGTCAAAGAATGGAGGTGTGTGAAGTCAAAGAATGGAAGTGTGTGAAGTCATAGAATGGAGGTGTGTGAAGTCATAGAATGGAGGTGTGTGAAGACATAGAATGGAGGTGTTTGAAGTCACAGAATTGATGTTTGTGAGGTCAGAATGGAGGTGTGTGAAGTCAGAATGGAGGTTTGTGAAGTCAGAGATTGGAGGTGTGTGAAGTGATACAATGGACGTGTGTGAAGTCATAGAATGGAGGTGTGTGAAGTCACAGAATTGATGTTTGTGCAGTCAGAATGGAGGTGTGTGAACTCACAATGGAGGTATGTGAAGTCAAAGAATGGAGGTGTGTGAAGTCACAGAATTGATGTTTGTAAAGTCAGAATGGAGGTGTGTGAAGTCAGAATGGAGGTGTGTGAAGTCATAGAATGGAGGTGTGTGAAGTCACAAAGCAGGTGTGTGAACTCATAGAATGGTGATGTGTGAAGTCACAGAATGGAGGTGTGTGAAGTTATAGAATGGAGGTGTGTGAAGTCATAGTATGGAGGTGTGTGAAGTCATAGAATGGAGGTGTGTGAAATCATAGAATGGACGTTTGTGAACTCATAGAATGGAGTTGTGTAAAGTCATAGAATGGATGTTTTTGAAGTAAGAATGTAGGGGTGTGAAGTCATAGAATGGAGGTGTGTGCAATCAAAATGGTGGTATGTGAACTCATAGAATGGATGTGTGTGAACTGATAGAGTGGAGGTGTGTGAAGTCATGGAATGGAGGTGTGTGAAATCAAAGAATGGAGGTGTGTGAAGTCAAACAATGGAGGTATGTGAAGTCACAGAATGGAGGTGTGTGAAGTCACAGAATGGAAGTGTGTGAAGTCAAAATGGAGATGTGTGAAGTCACAGAATGGAGGTTTGTGAAGTCACAGAATGGAGGTTTGTGAAGTCAAAATGGTGGTGTATAAAGTCATAAATGGAGGTTTGTGAAGTCACAGAATGTAGGTGTGTGAACTCAAAATGGAGGTGTGTGAAGTGAAAGAATGGAGGTGTGCGAAGTCACAGAATGGAGGTTTTATGAAGTCATAGAATGGAGTTGTGTGAAGTCACAGAATGGAGATGTGTGAATTCATAGAATCGAGGTGTGTGAAGTCATAGAATGGAGGTATGTGAAGTCACAGAATGGCGGTGTGTGAACTCACAATGCAGGTGTGTGAAGTCAAAGAATGGAGGTGTGTGAAGTCATAGAATGGAAGTGTGTGAAGTCATAGAATGAAGGTGTGTGAAGTCAGAATGGAGGTGTGTGAACTCATAGAATGGAGGTGTGAAGTCACAATGGAGGTGTGTGAAGTCACAGAATGGAGATGTGTGAATTCATAGAATCGAGGTGTGTGAAGTCATAGAATGGAGGTATGTGAAGTCACAGAATGGAGGTGTGTGAACTCACAATGCAGGTGTGTGAAGTCAAAGAATGGAGGTGTGTGAAGTCATAGAATGGAAGTGTGTGAAGTCATAGAATGGAGGTGTGTGAAGTCAGAATGGAGGTGTGTGAACTCATAGAATGGAGGTGTGAAGTCACAATGGAGGTGTGTGAAGTCATAGAATGGAGGTGTGTGAAGTCAGATTTGAGGAGTGTGAAGTCACAGAATGGAGGTGTGTGAACTCAGAATGGAGGTGTGTGAAGTCACAGAATGGAGTTGTGTGAAGTCATAATGGAGGTGTGTGAAGTCACAGAATTGAGGTGTGTGAAGTCACAGATGGAGGTGTGGGAAGTCATAGAATGGAGGTGTGTGAAGTCATAGAATGGAAGTGTGTGAAGTCATAGAATGAAAGTGTGTGAAGCCAGAATTGAGGTGTGTGAAGTCACAGAATTGAGGTGTGTGAACTCAGAATGAAGGTGTGTGAAGTCACAGAATGGAGGTTTGTGAAGTCATAGAATGGAGATGTGTGAAGTCATAGAATGGATATTTCTGAAGTAGAATGGAGGTGTGTGAAGTCATAATGGAGGTGTGTGAAGTCACAGAATTGAGGTGTGTGAAGTCACAGATGGAGGTGTGGGAAGTCATAGAATGGACGTTTGTGAACTCATATAATAGAGTTGTGTAAAGTCATAGAATGGATGTTTTTGAAGTAAGAATGTAGGGGTGTGAAGTCATAGAATGGAGGTGTGTGAACTGATAGTGTGGAGGTGTGTGAAGTCATGGAATGGAGGTGTGTGAAATCAAAGAATGGAGGTGTGTGAAGTCAAACAATGGAGGCATGCGAAGTCACAAAATGGAGGTGTGTGAAGTCACAGAATGGAAGTGTGTGAAGTCAAAATGGAGGTGTGTGAAGTCACAGAATGGAGGTTTGCGAAGTCACAAAATGGAAGTTTGTGAAGTCAAAATGGTGGTGTATGAAGTCACAAATGTAGGTGTGTGAAGTCACAGAATGTAGGTGTGTGAACTCAAAATGGAGGTGTGTGAAGTGAAAGAAATGAGGTGTGCGAAGTCAAAGAATGGAGGTGTGTGAAGTCATAGAATGGAGGTGTGTGAAGTCATAGAATGGAGGTGTGTGAAGTCATAGAATGGAGGTGTGTGAAGTCATAGAATGAAGGTGTGTGAAGTCACAGAATGAAGGTGTGTTAAGTCACAGAACGGAGGTGTGTGAACTCAGAATGGAGGTGTGTGAAGTCCCAGAATGGAGGTGTGGGAAGTCATAGAATGGAGTTGTGTGAAGTCACAGAATGGAGATGTGTGAATTCATAGAACCGAGGTGTGTGAAGTCATAGAATGGAGGTGTGTGAAGTCACAGAATGGAGGTGTGTGAAGTCACTGAATGGAGGTGTGTGAAGTCACAGAATGGAGGTGTGTGAACTCACAATGGAGGTGTGTGAAGTCAAAGAATGGAGGTGTGTGAAGTCATAGAATGGAAGTGTGTGAAGTCATAGAATGAAGGTGGGTGAAGCCAGAATTGAGGTGTGTGAAGACACAGAATTGAGGTGTGTGAACTCAGAATGAAGGTATGTGAAGTCAAAGAATGGACTTATGTGAAGTCATAGAATGGAGGTGTATGAAGTCATAGAATGGATGTTTCTGAAGTAGAATGGAGGTGTGTGAAGTCATAGAATGGAGGTGTGTGAAGTCAAAATGGAGGTGTGCGAACTCATAAAAAGGAGATGAGTGAAGTCATGGAAAGCAGGTGTGTGAAGTCCAAAAATGGTGGTGTGTGAAGTCACAGAATGGAGGTGTGTGAAGTCAAAGAATGGAAGTGTGTGAAGTCAAAATGGAGGTGTGTGAAGTCACAGAACGGAGGTGTGTGAAGTCACAGAATGGAGGTATGTGACGTCATCGAAAGGAGGTGTGTGAAGTCATGGAATGGAGGTGTGTGAAGTCACAGAATGGCGGTGTGTGAAGTCAGAATGGAGTTGTGTGAAGTCATAGAATGTAGTTGTGTGAAGTCAGAATGGAGGTGTGTGAAGTCATAGAATGGAGGTGTGTGAAGTCAGAATGGAGGTGTGTGAACTCATAGAATGGAGGGGTGAAGTCACAATGGAGGTGTGTGAAGTCATAGAATGGAGGTGTGTGAAGTCAGATTTGAGGAGTGTGAAGTCACAAAATGGAGGTGTGTGAACTCAGAATGGAGGTGTGTGAAGTCATAGAATGGAGGTGTGTGAAGTCATAGAATGAAGGTGTGTGAAGTCATAATGGAGGTGTGTGAAGTCACAGAATTGAGGTGTGTGAAGTCAGAGAATGGAGGTGTGTGAACTCACAATGGAGGTTTGTGAAGTCAAAGAATGGAGGTGTGTGAAGGAATAGAATGGAAGTGTGTGAAGTCATAGAATGAAAGTGTGTGAAGCCAGAATTGAGGTGTGTGAAGTCACAGAACTGAGGTGTGTGAACTCAGAATGAAGGTGTGTGAAGTCACAGAATGGAGGTTTGTGAAGTCATAGAATGGAGGTGTGTGAAGTCATGGAATGGATGTTTCTGAAGTAGAATGGAGGTGTGTGAAGTCATAATGGAGGTGTGTGAAGTCACAGAATTGAGGTGTGTGAAGTCACAGATGGAGGTGTGTGAAGTCATAGAATTCAGGTGTGTGAAGTCATAGAATGGAGGTGTGTGAAGTCACAGAATGGAGGTGTGTGAAGTCACGGAATGGAGGTGTGTTAATTCAGAGAATGGAGGTGTGTGAACTCAGAATGGAGGTGTGTGAAGTCACAAAATGGAGGCGTGTGAAGTCCTAGAATGGAAGTCTGTGAAGTCATAGAATGGAGTTGTGTGAAGTAAGAATGGAGGTGTGTGAAGTCACAGAATGGAGGTGTGTGAAGTCCTAGAATGGAATTGTGTGAAGTCATAGAATGGATGTGTGTGAAGTAAGAATGGAGGTGTGTGAAGTCACGGAATGGAGGTGTGTGAAGTTACAGAATGGAGGTTTGTGAAGTCATAGAATGGAGGTGTGTGAAGTCATGGAATGGATGTTTCTGAAGTAGAATGGAGGTGTGTGAAGTCATAATGGAGGTGTGTGAAGTCACAGAATTGAGGTGTGTGAAGTCACAGATGGAGGTGTGGGAAGTCATAGAATGGAGGTGTGTGAAGTCATAGAATGGAGGTGTGTGAAGTCATAGAATTGATGTTTGTGAAATAAGAATGAAGGTGTGTTAAGTCATAGAATGGAGGTGTTTGAAGGCACAGAATGGAGGTGTGTGAAGTCACAGAATGGAGGTGTGTGAACTCACAATGGAGGTGTGTGAAGTCAAAGAATGGAGGTGTGTGAAGTTATAGAATGGAAGTGTGTGAAGTCATAGAAGGAAGGTGTGTGAAGCCAGAATTGAGGTGTGTGAAGTCACAGAAGTGAGGTGTGTGAACTCAGAATGAAGGTGTGTTAAGTCATAGAATGGAGGTGTTTGAAGGCACAGAATGGAGGTGTGTGAATTCATAGAATGGAGCTGTGTGAAGTCAGAATGGAGGTGTGTGAAGTCATAGAATGGAGGTGTGTGAACTCACAATGCAGGTGTGTGAAGTCAAAGAATGGAGGTGTGTGGAGTCATAGAATGGAAGTGTGTGAAGTCATAGAATGAAGGTGTGTGAAGCCAGAATTGAGGTGTGTGAAGTCACAGAAGTGAGGTGTGTGAACTCAGAATGAAGGTGTGTTAAGTCATAGAATGGAGGTGTTTGAAGGCACAAAATGGAGGTGTGTGAAGTCATATAATGGAGGTGTGTGAAGTCACAGAATGGAGGTGTTTGAACTCAGAATGGAGGTGTGTGAAGTCACAGAATTGGGATGTGTGAAATCATAGAATGGAGATGTGTTAAGTCACAGAATGGAGGTGTGTGAAATCGTAGAATGGAGGTGTGTGAAGTCAGAGAATCAAGGTGTGTGAAGTCACAGAATGGAGGTGAGTGAAGTCACAGAATGGAGGTGTGTGAAGTCATAGAATGGAAGTGTGTGAAGTCATAGAATGTAGGTGTGTGATATCAGAATGGAGGTGTGTGAAGTCACAGAATGGAGGTGTGACGTCATAAATGTTGGTGTGTGAAGTCATAGAATGGAGGTTTGAAGTCACTGAATGGAGGTGTGAAGTCACAGAATGGAGGTGTGTGAAGTCACAGAAGGCAGGTGTGTGAAGTCACAGAATAGAGTTGTGTGAAGTCACAATGGAGGTGTGTGAAGTCATAGAATGGAGGTCTGTGAAGTCATAGAATGGAGGTGTGTGAAATCATAGAATGGAGGTGTGTGAAGTAACAGAATTGAGGTGTGTGAAGACAGAATGGAGGTGTGCGAAGTCAGAATGGAAGTGTGTGAAGTCAGATAATGGAGGTGTGTGAAGTCACAATGTAGGTGTGTGAACTCATAGAATGGAGGTGTGTGAAGTAAAAATGTAGGTTTCTGAAGTCATAGAATGGAGGTGTGTGAACTCATAGAATGGAGGTGTGTGAAGTCACAGAATGGAGGTGTGTGATGTCATAGAAAGGAGGTGTGTGCAGTCACAGAATGGAGGTGTCTGAAGGCATAGAATGGAGGTGTGTGAAGTCAAAGACTGGAGGTGTGTGAAGTCACAGAATGGAGGTGTGTGAAGTCACAGTATGGAGGTGTGAACTCAGATTTGAGGTGTGTGAAGTCACAGAATGGAGGTGTGTGAAGTCACAATGGAGGTGTGTGAAGTCACAGAATGGAGGTGTGTGAAGACACAGAATGGAGGTGTGTGAACTCAGAGTGGAGGTGTGTGAAGTCACAGAATGGAGGTGAGTGAAGTCATAGAATGGAAGTGTGTGAAGTCATGGAATGGAGGTGTTTGAAGTCAGAATCGAGGTGTGTGAAGTCACAGAATGGAGGTGTGTGAACCCAGAATGGAGGTGTGTGAAGTCACACAATGGAGGTTTCTGAAGTCATAGAATGGAGGTGTGAGAAGTCATAGAATGGATGTCGCTGAAGTAAGATTGAAGGTGTGTGAAGTCAAAGAATGGAGGTGTCTGAAGTCATAGAATGGATGTTGCTGAAGTAAGAATGAAGGTGTGTGAACTCATAGAATGGAGGTGTGTGAACTCATAGAATGGATGTGTGTGAATTCATGGAACGGATGTGTGTGAAGTCAAAGAATGGAGGTGTATGATGTCAAACAATGGAAGTGTGTGAAGTCATAGAATGGAGGTTTGTGAAGTCTTAGAATGGAGGTGTGAGAAGTCACAGGAGGGAGGTGTGTGAAGTCACAGAATGGAGGTGTGTAAAGTCACAGAGTGGAGGTGTGTGAAGGCACAGAATGGAGGGGTGTGAAGTCAAAGAATGGAGGTATGTGAAGTCACAGATTGGAGGGGTGTGAAGTAAGAATAGAGGTGTACGAAGTCATAGAATGGAGGTGTGTGAAGTCAGAATGCAGCTGTGTGAACTCATAGAATGGAGGTGTGTGAAGCCACAATGGAGATGTGTGAATTCATAGAATGGTGGTTTTTGAAGTCACAGAATGGATGTGTGTGAAGTCATAGAATGGAGGTGTATGAAGTCACAATGGAGGTGTGTGAAGACATAGAATGGAAGTGTGTGAAGTCATAGAATGGAGGTGTGTGAAGTCATAGAATGGAGGTGTGTGAAGTCATAGAATGGAGGTTTCTGAAGTAAGAATGGAGGTGTGTGAAGTCATAGAATGGAGGTGTGTGAAGTCACAGAATGGAGGTTTGTGAACTCAGAATTGAGGTGTGTGAAGTCACAGAATGGAGGTGTGTGAAGTCCTAGAATGGAAGTTTGTGAAGTCATAGAATGGAGGTGTGAAGTAAGAATGGAGGTGTGCGAAGTCACGGAATGGAGGTGTGTGAAGTCACAGAATGGAGATGTGTGAACTGAGAATGGAGGTGTGAGGAGTCACAGAATGGAGGTGTGTGAAGTCATAGAATGGAAATGTGTGAAGTCATAGAATGGAGGTTTGTGAAGTAAGAATGGAGGTGTGTGAAGTCACCGAATGGAGTTGTGTGAACTCAGAATAGAGGTGTGTGAATTCACAGAATGGAGATTTGTGAAGTCATAGAATGGAGTTGTGTGAGGTCATAGAATGGATGTTTCTGAAGTAAGAATGAAGGTGTGTGAAGTCATAGAATGGAGGTGTGTGAAGTCATAGAATGGAGGTGTGTGAAGTCACAGAATGGAGGTATCTGAAGTCAGAATGGAGGTGTGAAGTCATAGAGTAGAGGTGGGTGAAGTCATAGAAAGGAGGTCTGGGAAGTCATAGAATGGAGGTGTGTGAAGTCACAGAATGGAGGTGTGTGAAGTCATAGAATTCAGGTGTGTGAAGTCATAGAATGGAGGTGTGTGAAGTCACAGAATGGAGGTGTGTGAAGTCACGGAATGGAGGTGTGTTAATTCACAGAATGGAGGTGTGTGAACTCAGAATGGAGGTGTGTGAAGTCACAAAATGGAGGCGTGTGAAGTCCTAGAATTGAAGTCTGTGAAGTCATAGAATGGAGTTGTGTGAAGTAAGAATGGAGGTGTGTGAAGTCACAGAATGGAGGTGTGTGAAGTCCTAGAATGGAATTGTGTGAAGTCATAGAATGGATGTGTGTGAAGTAAGAATGGAGGTGTGTGAAGTCACGGAATGGAGGTGTGTGAAGTCACAGAATGGAGGTGTGTGAACTCAGAATGGAGGTGTGAGAAGTCACAGAATGGAGGTGTGTTAAGTCATAGAATGGAAGTGTGTGAAGTCATAGAATGGAGGTTTATGAAGTAAGAATGGAGGTGTGTGAAGTCACCGAATGGAGTTGTGTGAACTCAGAATAGAGGTGTGTGAATTCACAGAATGGAGGTTTGTGAAGTCATAGAATGGAGTTGGGTGAGGTCATAGAATGGATGTTTTTGAAGTAAGAATGAAGGTGTGTGAAGTCATAGAATGGAGGTGTGTGAGATCATAGAATGGAGGTGTGTGAAGTCACAAAATGGAGGTATCTGAAGTCAGAATGGAGGTGTGAAGTCACAGAATAGAGGTGGTTGAAGTCATAGAAAGGAGGTGTGGGAAGTCATAGAATGGAGCAGTGTGAAGTCATAGAGTGGAGGTGAGTGAAGTCACAGATTCGAGGTCTGTGAAGTCATAGAATGGAGGTGTATGAAGTCACAATGGAGGTGTGTGAAGACATAGAATGGAAGTGTGTGAAGTCATAGAATGGAGGTGTGTGAAGTCATAGAATGGAGGTGTGTGAAGTCATAGAATGGAGGTTTCTGAAGTAAGAATGGAGGTGTGTGAAGTCATAGAATGGAGGTGTGTGAAGTCACAGAATGGAGGTTTGTGAACTCAGAATTGAGGTGTGTGAAGTCACAGAATGGAGGTGTGTGAAGTCCTAGAATGGAAGTTTGTGAAGTCATAGAATGGAGGTGTGAAGTAAGAATGGAGGTGTGCGAAGTCACGGAATGGAGGTGTGTGAAGTCACAGAATGGAGATGTGTGAACTGAGAATGGAGGTGTGAGGAGTCACAGAATGGAGGTGTGTGAAGTCATAGAATGGAAATGTGTGAAGTCATAGAATGGAGGTTTGTGAAGTAAGAATGGAGGTGTGTGAAGTCACCGAATGGAGTTGTGTGAACTCAGAATAGAGGTGTGTGAATTCACAGAATGGAGATTTGTGAAGTCATAGAATGGAGTTGTGTGAGGTCATAGAATGGATGTTTCTGAAGTAAGAATGAAGGTGTGTGAAGTCATAGAATGGAGGTGTGTGAAGTCATAGAATGGAGGTGTGTGAAGTCACAGAATGGAGGTATCTGAAGTCAGAATGGAGGTGTGAAGTCATAGAGTAGAGGTGGGTGAAGTCATAGAAAGGAGGTCTGGGAAGTCATAGAATGGAGGTGTGTGAAGTCACAGAATGGAGGTGTGTGAAGTCATAGAATTCAGGTGTGTGAAGTCATAGAATGGAGGTGTGTGAAGTCACAGAATGGAGGTGTGTGAAGTCACGGAATGGAGGTGTGTTAATTCACAGAATGGAGGTGTGTGAACTCAGAATGGAGGTGTGTGAAGTCACAAAATGGAGGCGTGTGAAGTCCTAGAATTGAAGTCTGTGAAGTCATAGAATGGAGTTGTGTGAAGTAAGAATGGAGGTGTGTGAAGTCACAGAATGGAGGTGTGTGAAGTCCTAGAATGGAATTGTGTGAAGTCATAGAATGGATGTGTGTGAAGTAAGAATGGAGGTGTGTGAAGTCACGGAATGGAGGTGTGTGAAGTCACAGAATGGAGGTGTGTGAACTCAGAATGGAGGTGTGAGAAGTCACAGAATGGAGGTGTGTTAAGTCATAGAATGGAAGTGTGTGAAGTCATAGAATGGAGGTTTATGAAGTAAGAATGGAGGTGTGTGAAGTCACCGAATGGAGTTGTGTGAACTCAGAATAGAGGTGTGTGAATTCACAGAATGGAGGTTTGTGAAGTCATAGAATGGAGTTGGGTGAGGTCATAGAATGGATGTTTCTGAAGTAAGAATGAAGGTGTGTGAAGTCATAGAATGGAGGTGTGTGAGATCATAGAATGGAGGTGTGTGAAGTCACAAAATGGAGGTATCTGAAGTCAGAATGGAGGTGTGAAGTCACAGAATAGAGGTGGTTGAAGTCATAGAAAGGAGGTGTGGGAAGTCATAGAATGGAGCAGTGTGAAGTCATAGAGTGGAGGTGAGTGAAGTCACAGATTCGAGGTCTGTGAAGTCATAGAATGGAGGTGTGTGAAGTCAGAATGGAGGTGTGTGAAGTCATAAAATGGAGGTTTGTGAACTCGTAGAATGGAGGTGTGTGACGTCACAATGGAAGTGTGTGAAGTTACAGAATGGAGGTGTGTGAAGTCATATATTGGTGTGTGAAGTCAGAATGGAGGTATGTGAAGTCAAAGAATGGAGGTGTGTGAAGTCAAACAATACAGGTGTGTGAAGTCATAGATGGTGGTGTGTGAAGTCATAGTATGGAGGTGTGTGAAATCATAGCATGGAGTTTTGTGAATTCACAGAATGGAGGAGTGTGAAGTCAGAATGGCGGAGTGTGAAGTCTTAGAATGGAGGTCTGTGAGGTTAGAATGGAGGTGTGTGAACTCATAGAATGGAGGTGTGTGAATTCAAAATGGAGGTGTGTGAAGATATAGAATGGAGGTGTGTGAAGTCACAGAATTGAGGTGTGTGAAGTCATAGAATGGAAGTGTGTGAAGTCATAGAATGGACGTTTGTGAAGTAAGAATGAAGGTGCGTGAGGTCATAGAATGGAAGTGTGTGAAGTCACAGAATGGAGGTGTGTGAAGTCAAAGAATGGAGGTGTGTTAAGTCACAGATGGAGGTGTGTGAAGTCAGAGAATGGAGGTGTGTGAACTCAGAATGGAGGTGTGTGAAGTCACAGAACGGAGATTTGTGAAGTCATAGAATGGAGGTGCGTAAAGTCATAGAATGGATGTTTCTGAAGTAAGAATGAAGGTGTGTGAAGTCATAGAATGGAGGTGTGTGAAGTCAAAATGGAGGTGTGTGAACTCATAGAATGGAGGTGTGTGAACTCATAGAATGGAGGTGTGTGAAGTCATGGAATGGAGGTGTGTGAAGTCAATGAATGGAGGTGTGTGAAGTCAAACAATAAAGGTGTGTGAAGTCACAGAATGGAGGTTTGTGAAATCACAGAATGGAGGTTTGTGAACTCATAGAATGGAGGTGTGTGAAGTCTAAGAATGGAGGTGTGTGAAGTCATCGAATGGAGGTGTGCGAAGTCATGGAATGGAGGTGTGTGAAGTCACAGAATGGAGGTGTATGAAGTCAGAATGGAGTTGTGTGAAGTCATAGAATGGAGGTGTGTGAAGTCACAAAATGGAGATGTGTGAAGTCATAGAATGGAGCTGTGTGAAGTCAGATTGGAGGTGTGTGAAGTCATAGAATGGAGGTGTGTGAAATCAGAATGGAGTTGAATGAAGTCCTAGAAAGGAGGTGTGTGATGCCAGAATGGAGGTGTGTGAAGTCATATAATGGAGGTGTGTGAAGTCAAATGGAGGTGTGTGAACTCATAGAATGGAGGTGTGTGAAGTCATAGAATGGAGGTGTGTGAAGTCACAGAATGGAGGTGTATGAAGTCATAGAATGGAGCTGTGTGAAGTCAGATTGGAGGTGTGTGAAGTCACAGAATGGAGGTGTGTGAACTCAGAATGGAGGTGTGTGAAGTCACAGAATGGAGGTGTGTGAAGTCATAGAATGGAGGTGTGTGAAGTCATAGAATGGAGGTGTGTGAAGTCATAATGTAGGTGTGTGAAGTCACAGAATTGAGGTGTGTGAAGTCAAAGAATGGAGGTGTGTGAAGTCATAGATTGGAGGTGTGTGAAATCATAGAATGGAGGTGCGTGAAGTCATAGAATGGAGGTGTGTGAACTCACAATGGAGTTGTGTGAAGTCAAAGAATGGTGGTGTGTGAAGTCAAAGAATGGAAGTGTGTGAAGTCATAGAATGGAGGTGTGGGAAGTCATAGAATGGAGTTGTGTGAAGTCACAGAATGGAGATGTGTGAATTCATAGAATCGAGTTGTGTAAAGTCCCAGAATGGAGGTGTGGGAAGTCATAGAATGGAGTTGTGTGAAGTCACAGAATGGAGATGTGTGAATTCATAGAATCGAGGTGTGTGAAGTCATAGAATGGAGGTGTGTGAAGTCACAGAATGGAGGTGTGTGAAGTCACAGAATGGAGGTGTGTGAAGTCACAGAATGGAGGTGTGTGAACTCACAATGGAGGTGTGTGAAGTCAAAGAATGGAGGTGTGGGAAGTCATAGAAAGGAAGTGTGTGAAGTCATAGAATGAAGGTGTGTGAAGCCAGAATTGAGGTGAGTGAAGACACAGAATTGAGGTGTGTGAACTCAGAATGAAGGTGTGTGAAGTCAAAGAATGCAGGTTTGTGAAGTCATAGAATGGAGCTGTATGAAGTCATAGAATGGATGTTTCTGAAGTAGAATGGAGGTGTGTGAAGTCATAGAATGGAGGTGTGTGAAGTCAAAATGGAGGTGTGCGAACTCATAAAATGGAGATGAGTGAAGTCATGGAAAGGAGGTGTGTGAAGTCCAAAAATGGAGGTGTGTGAAGTCAAACAATGGTGGTGTGTGAAGTCACAGAACGGAGGTGTGTGAAGTCAAAGAATGGAAGTGTGTGAGGTCAAAATGGAGGTGTGTGAAGTCACAGAATGGAGGTGTGTGAAGTCACAGAATGGAGGTGTGTGAAGTCAAAATGGAGGTGTGTGAACTCATAGAATGGAGGTGTGTGAACTCATAGAATGGAAGTGTGTGAAGTCATGGAATGGAGGTGTGTGAAGTCATAGAATGGAGGTGTGAAGTCAAACAATAAAGGTGTGTGAAGTCACAGAATGGAGGTGTGTGAAATCACAGAATGGAGGTGTGTGAAGTCAAAAAGGTGGTGTGTAGAGTCACAAATGGAGGTGTGTGAACTCATAGAATGGAGGTGTGTTAAGTCACAATGGAGATGTGTGAATTCATAGAATGGTGGTTTTTGAAGTCACAGAATGGATGTGTGTGAAGTCATAGAATGGAGGTGTATGAAGTCACAATGGAGGTGTGTGAAGACATAGAATGGAAGTGTGTGAAGTCATAGAATGGAGGTGTGTGAAGTCATAGAATGGAGGTGTGTGAAGTCATAGAATGGAGGTTTCTGAAGTAAGAATGGAGGTGTGTGAAGTCATAGAATGGAGGTGTGTGAAGTCACAGAATGGAGGTTTGTGAACTCAGAATTGAGGTGTGTGAAGTCACAGAATGGAGGTGTGTGAAGTCCTAGAATGGAAGTGTTTGAAGTCATAGAATGGAGGTTTGTGAAGTAAGAATGGAGGTGTGTGAAGTCAGAGAATGGAGTTGTGTGAAGTCCTAGAATGGAAGTTTGTGAAGTCATAGAATGGAGGTGTGAAGTAAGAATGGAGGTGTGTGAAGTCACGGAATGGAGGTGTGTGAAGTCACAGAATGGAGGTGTGTGAACTGAGAATGGAGGTGTGAGGAGTCACAGAATGGAGGTGTGTGAAGTCATAGAATGGAAATGTGTGAAGTCATAGAATGGACGTTTGTGAAGTAAGAATGGAGGTGTGTGAAGTCACCGAATGGAGTTGTGTGAACTCAGAATAGAGGTATGTGAAGTCAAAGAATGGAGGTGTGTGAAATCAAACAATAAAGGTGTGTGAAGTCATAGATGGTGGTGTGTGAAGTCATAATATGGAGGTGTGTGAAATCATAGCATGGATTTTTGTGAATTCACAGAATGGAGGAGTGTGAAGTCAGAATGGCGGAGTGTGAAGTCTTAGAATGGAGGTCTGTGAGGTTAGAATGGAGGTGTGTGAACTCATAGAATGGAGGTGTGTGAATTCACAATGGAGGTGTGTGAAGATATAGAATGGAGGAGTGTGAAGTCAGAATGGCGGAGTGTGAAGTCTTAGAATGGAGGTCTGTGAGGTTAGAATGGAGGTGTGTGAACTCATAGAATGGAGGTGTGTGAATTCAAAATGGAGGTGTGTGAAGATATAGAATGGAGGTGTGTGAAGTCACAGAATGGAGGTGTGTGAAGTCATAGAATGGAAGTGTGTGAAGTCATAGAATGGACGTTTGTGAAGTAAGAATGAAGGTGCGTGAGGTCATAGAATGGAAGTGTGTGAAGTCACAGAATGGAGGTGTGTGAAGTCACAGAATGGAGGTGTGTTAAGTCACAGAATGGAGGTGTGTGAAGTCAGAGAATGGAGGTGTGTGAACTCAGAATGGAGGTGTGTGAAGTCACATAACGGAGATTTGTGAAGTCATAGAATGGAGGTGCGTAAAGTCATAGAATGGAGGTGTGTGAAGTCACAAAATGGAGATGTGTGAAGTCATAGAATGGAGCTGTGTGAAGTCAGATTGGAGGTGTGAGAAGTCACAGAATGGAGGTGTGTGAACTCAGAATGGAGTTGTGTGAAGTCACAGAATGGAGGTGTGTGAAGTCATAGAATGGATGTTTCTGAAGTAAGAATGAAGGTGTGTGAAGTCATAGAATGGAGGTGTGTGAAGTCAGAATGGAGGTGTGTGAACTCATAGAATGGAGGTGTGTGAACTCATAGAACGGAGGTGCGTGAAGTCATGGAATGGAGGTGTGTGAAGTCAATGAATGGAGGTGTGTGAAGTCAAACAATAAAGGTGTGTGAAGTCACAGAATGGAGGTTTGTGAAATCACAGAATGGAGGTTTGTGAACTCATAGAATGGAGGTGTGTGAAGTCTAAGATTGGAGGTGTGTGAAGTCATCGAATGGAGGTGTGCGAAGTCATGGAATGGAGGTGTGTGAAGTCACAGAATGGAGGTGTATGAAGTCAGAATGGAGTTGTGTGAAGTCATAGAATGGAGGTGTGTGAAGTCACAAAATGGAGATGTGTGAAGTCATAGAATGGAGCTGTGTGAAGTCAGATTGGAGGTGTGAGAAGTCACAGAATGGAGGTGTGTGAACTCTGAATGGAGTTGTGTGAAGTCACAGAATGGAGGTGTGTGAAGTCATAGAATGGAGGTGTGTGAAATCAGAATGGAGTTGAATGAAGTCCTAGAAAGGAGGTGTGTGATGTCAGAATGGAGGTGTGTGAAGTCATATAATGGAGGTGTGTGAAGTCAAATGGAGGTGTGTGAACTCATAGAATGGAGGTGTGTGAAGTCACAATGGAGGTGTGTGAAGTCATAGAATGGAGGTGTGTGAAGTCACAGAATGGAGGTGTATGAAGTCATAGAATGGAGCTGTGTGAAGTCAGATTGGAGGTGTGTGAAGTCACAGAATGGAGGTGTGTGAACTCAGAATGGAGGTGTGTGAAGTCACAGAATGGAGGTGTGTGAAGTCATAGAATGGAGGTGTGTGAAGTCATAGAATGGAGGTGTGTGAAGTCATAATGTAGGTGTGTGAAGTCACAGAATTGAGGTGTGTGAAGTCACAGAATGGAGGTGTGTGAAGTCATAGAATGGAGGTGCGTGAAGTCATAGAATGCAGGTGTGTGAACTCACAATGGAGTTGTGTGAAGTCAAAGAATGGTGGTGTGTGAAGTCAAAGAATGGAAGTGTGTGAAGTCATAGAATGGAGGTGTGTGAACTCATAGAATGGAGGTGTGTGAATTCACAGAATTCATGTTTGTGAGGTCAGAATGGAGGTGTGTGAAGTCAGAATGGAGGTGTGTGAAGTCAAAGAATGGAGGTGTGTGAAGTCACAGAATTGATGTTTGTGAAGTCAGAATGGAGGTGTGTGAAGTCATAATGAAGGTGTGTAAGTCATAGAATGGAGGTGTGTGAAGTCACAATGCAGGTGTGTGAACTCATAGAATGGAGATGCGTGAAATCACAGAATGGAGGTGTGTGAAGTCATAGAATGGAGGTGTGTGAAGTCATCGAATGGAGGTGTGTGAAGTCATAGAATGGAGGTGTGTGAAGTCATAGAATGGACGTTTGTGAACTCATAGAATGGAGGTCTGTAAAGTCATAGAATGGATGTTTTTGAAGTAAGAATGTAGGGGTGTGAAGTCATAGAATGGAGGTGTGTGCAATCAAAATGGTGGTATGTGAACTCATAGAATGGATGTGTGTGAACTGATAAAGTGGAGGTGTGTGAAGTCATGGAATGGAGGTGTGTGAAGTCAAAGAATGGAGGTGTGTGAAGTCAAACAATGGAGGTGTGCAAAGTCACAGAATGGAGGTGTGTGAAGTCAAAGATTGGAAGTGTGTGAAGTCAAAATGGAGGTGTGTGAAGTCACAGAATGGAGGTGTGTGAAGTCACAGAATGGAGGTTTGTGAAGTCAAAATGGTGGTGTGTAAAGTCACAAATGGAGGTGTGTGAAGTCACAGAATGTAGGTGTGAGAATTCAAAATGGAGGTGTGTGAAAGAATGGAGGTGTGTGAAGTCATAGAATGGAGGTGTGGGAAGTCATAGAAAGGAAGTGTGTGAAGTCATAGAATGAAGGTGTGTGAAGCCAGAATTGAGGTGAGTGAAGACACAGAATTGAGGTGTGTGAACTCAGAATGAAGGTATGTGAAGTCAAAGAATGGAGGTTTGTGAAGTCATAGAATGGAGGTGTATGAAGTCATAGAATGGATGTTTCTGAAGTAGAATGTAGGTGTGTGAAGTCATAGAATGGAGGTGTGTGAAGTCAAAATGGAGGTGTGCGAACTCATAAAATGGAGATGAGTGGAAGTCATGGAAAGGAGGTGTGTGAAGTCCAAAAATGGAGGTGTGTGAAGTCAAACAATGGTGGTGTGTGAAGTCACAGAACAAAGGTGTGTGAAGTCAAAGAATGGAAGTGTGTGAGGTCAAAATGGAGGTGTGTGAAGTCACAGAATGGAGGTGTGTGAAGTCACAGAATGGAGGTGTGTGAAGTCAAAATGGAGGTGTGTGAACTCATAGAATGGAGGTGTGTGAACTCATAGAATGGAAGTGTGTGAAGTCATGGAATGGAGGTGTTTGAAGTCAAAGAATGGAGGTGTGAAGTCAAACAATAAAGGTGTGTGAAGTCACAGAATGGAGGTGTGTGAAATCACAGAATGGAGGTGTGTGAAGTCAAAAAGGTGGTGTGTAGAGTCACAAATGGAGGTGTGTGAACTCATAGAATGGAGGTGTGTGAAGTCACAGAATTGATGTTTGTGAAGTCAGAATGGAGGTGTGTGAACTCACAATGGAGGTGTGTGAAGTCAAAGAATGGAGGTGTGTGAAGTCAAAGAATGGAAGTGTGTGAAGTCATAGAATGGTGGTGTGTGAAGTCATAGAATGGAGGTGTGTGAAGACATACAATGGAGGTGTGTGAAGTCACAGAATTGATGTTTGTGAGGTCAAAATGGAGGTGTGTGAAGTCAGAATGGAGGTTTGTGAAGTCAGAGAATGGTGGTGTGTGAAGTCATACAATGGAGGTGTGAAGTCATAGAATGGAGGTGTGTGAAGTCACAGAATTGATGTTTGTGAAGCCAGAATGCAGGTGTGTGAACGCACAATGGAGGTGTGTGAAGTCAGAATGGAGGTGTGTGAAGTCATAGAATGGAGGTGTGTGAAGTCACAATGCAGGTGTGTGAACTCATAGAATGGAGGTGTGTGAAGTCACAGAATCGGTGTGTGTGAAGTCATAGAATGGAGGTGTGTGAAGTCATAGAATGGAGGTGTGTGAAGTCATGGAATGGAGGTGTGTGAAGTCATAGAATGGAGGTGTGTGAAGTCATAGAATGGACGTTTGTGAAGTCATAGAATGGATGTTTTTGAAGTAAGAATGTAGGGGTGTGAAGACATAGAATGGAGGTGTGTGCAATCAAAATGGTGGTATGTGAACTCATAGAACAGATGTGTGTCAACTCATAGAGTGGAGGTGTGTGAAGTCATGGAATGGAGGTGTGTGAAGTCAAAGAATGGAGGTGTGTGAAGTCAAACAATGGAGGTATGCGAAGTCACAGAATGGAGGTGTGTGAAGTCACAGAATGGAAGTGTGTGAAGTCAAAATGGAGGTATGTGAAGTCACAGAATGGAGGTTTGTGAAGTCACAGAATGGAGGTTTGTGAACTCAAAATGGTGGTGTATAAAGTCACAAATGGAGGTGTGTGAAGTCACAGAATGTAGGTGTGTGAACTCAAAATGGTGGTGTGTGAAGTGAAAGAATGAAGGTGTGTCAAGTCACAGAATGAAGGTGTGTTAAGTCACAGAACGGAGGTGTGTGAACTCAGAATGGAGGTGTGTGAAGTCCCAGAATGGAGGTGTGGGAAGTCATAGAATGGAGTTGTGTGAAGTCACAGAATGGAGATGTGTGAATTCATAGAATCGAGGTGTGTGAAGTCATAGAATGGAGGTGTGTGAAGTCACAGAACGGAGGTGTGTGAAGTCACAGAATGGAGGTGTGTGAAGTCACAGAATGGAGGTGTGTGAACTCACAATGGAGGTGTGTGAAGTCAAAGAATGGAGGTGTGTGAAGTCATAGAATGGAAGTGTGTGAAGTCATAGAATGAAGGTGTGTGAAGCCAGAATTGAGGTGTGTGAAGACACAGAATTGAGGTGTGTGAACTCAGAATGAAGGTGTGTGAAGTCAAAGAATGGAGGTTTGTGAAGTCATAGAATGGAGGTGTATGAAGTCATAGAATGGATGTTTCTGAAGTAGAATGGAGGTGTGTGAAGTCATAGAATGGAGGTGTGTGAAGGCAAAATGGAGGTGTGCGAACTCATACAAAGGAGATGAGTGAAGTCATGGAATGGAGGTGTGTGAAGTCACAGAATGGCGGTGTGTGAAGTCAGAATGTAGTTGTGTGAAGTCATAGAATGTAGGTGTGTGAAGTCAGAATGGAGGTGTGTGAACTCATAGAATAGAGGTGTGAAGTCACAATGGAGGTGTGTGAAGTCATAGAATGGAGGTGTGTGAAGGCAAAGAATGGAGGTGTGTGAAGTCATAGAATGGAAGTGTGTGAAGTCATAGAATGAAGGTGTGTGAAGCCAGAATTGAGGTGTGTGAAGACACAGAATTGAGGTGTGTGAACTCAGAATGAAGGTGTGTGAAGTCAAAGAATGGAGGTTTGTGAAGTCATAGAATGGAGGTGTATGAAGTCATAGAATGGATGTTTCTGAAGTAGAATGGAGGTGTGTGAAGTCATAGAATGGAGGTGTGTGAAGGCAAAATGGAGGTGTGCGAACTCATACAAAGGAGATGAGTGAAGTCATGGAAAGGAGGAGTGTGAAGTCCAAAAATGGAGGTGTGTGAAGTCAAACAATGGTGGTGTGTGAAGTCACAGAATGGAGGTGTGTGAAGTCAAAGAATGGAAGTGTTTGAAGTCAAAATGGAGGTGTGTGAAGTCACAGAATGGAGGTGTGTGAAGTCACAGAATGGAGGTGTGTGACGTCATCGAAAGGAGGTGTGTGAAGTCATGGAATGGAGGTGTGTGAAGTCACAGAATGGCGGTGTGTGAAGTCAGAATGGAGTTGTGTGAAGTCATAGAATGTAGGTGTGTGAAGTCAGAATGGAGGTGTGTGAACTCATAGAATAGAGGTGTGAAGTCACAATGGAGGTGTGTGAAGTCATAGAATGGAGGTGTGTGAAGTCAGAGTATGGAGGTGTGTGAAATCATAGAATGGAGCTGTGTGAAGTCAGATTTGAGGAGTGTGAAGTCACAGAATGGAGGTGTGTGAACTCAGAATGGAGGAGTGTGAAGTCACAGAATGGAGGTGTGAAGTCATAGAATGGAGGTGTGTGAAGTCATAGAATGGAGGTGTGTGAAGTCATAATGGAGGTGTGTGAAGTCACAGAATTGAGGTGTGTGAAGTCAGAGATGGAGGTGTGGGAAGTCATAGAATGGAGGTGTGTGAAGTCATAGAATGGAGGTGTGTGAAGTCATAGAATTGATGTTTGTGAAGTAAGAATGAAGGTGTGTTAAGTCATAGAATGGAGGTGTTTGAAGGCACAGTATGGAGGTGTGTGAAGTCACAGAATGGAGGTGTGTGAACTCACAATGGAGGTGTGTGAAGTCAAAGAATGGAGGTGTGTGAAGTCATAGAATGGAAGTGTGTGAAGTCATAGAATGAAGGTGTGTGAAGCCAGAATTGAGGTGTGTGAAGTCACAGAAGTGAGGTGTGTGAACTCAGAATGAAGGTGTGTTAAGTCAAAGAATGGAGGTGTTTGAAGGCACAGAATGGAGGTATGTGAAGTCATAGAATGGATCTGTGTGAAGTCAGAATGGAGGTGTGTGAAGGCATAGAATGGAGGTGTGTGAACGAACAATGGAGATGTGTGAAGTCAAACAATGGAGGAGTGTGAAGTCATAGAATGGAATTGTGTGAAGTTATAGAATGGAGGTGAGTGAAGCCAGAATTGTGGTGTGTGAAGTCACAGAATTGAGGTGTGTGAACTCAGAATGGAGGTGTGTGAAGTCACAGAATGGAGGTTTGTGAAGTCATAGAATGGAGGTGTGTCAAGTCATAGAATGGATGTTTCTGCAGTAGAATGAAGGTGTGTGAAGTCATAGAATGGAGGTGTGTGAAGTCAAAATGGAGGTGTGTGAACTCATAAAATGGAGATGTGTGAAGTCATGGAATGAAGGTATGTGAAGTCCAAAACGTAGGTGGGTGAAGTCAAACAATGGTGCTGTGTGAAGTCAAAGAATGGAGGTGTGTGAAGTCATCGAATGGAGGTGTGTGAAGTCATGGAATGGAGGTGTGTGAACTCATAGAATGGAGGTGTGTGAAGTCACAGAATTCATGTTTGTGAGGTCAGAATGGAGGTGTGTGTAGTCACAGAATGGAGGTGTGTGAAGTCACAGAATGGAGATGTGTGAAGTCATCGAATGGAGGTGTGTGAAGTCATGGAATGGAGGTGTGTGAACTCATAGAATGGAGGTGTGTGAAGTCACAGAATTCATGTTTGTGAGGTCAGAATGGAGGTGTGTGTAGTCACAGAATGGAGGTGTGTGAAGTCACAGAATGGAGATGTGTGAAGTCACAGAATGGAGGTGTGTGAAGTCACAGAATGGAGGTGTGTGAAGTCACAGAATGGAGGTGTGTGAACTCACAATGGAGGTGTGTGAAGTCAAACAATAAAGGTGTGTGAAGTCAATCAATAAAAGTTTGTGAAGTCACAGAATGGAGGTCTGTGAAGTCATAGAAGGGAGGTGTGTTTAGTCACAGAATGGAGGTGTGTGAAGTCACAGAATGGAGGTGTGTGAACTCAGAATGGAGGTGTGTGAAGTCACAGAACGGAGATTTGTGATGTCATGGAATGGAAGTACGTGAAGTCATAGAATGGATGTTTGTGAAGTAAGAATGAAGGTGCGTGAAGTCATAGATTGAAGGTGTGTGAAGTCAAAATGGAGGTGTGTGAATTCATAGAATGGAGGTGTGTGAACTCATAGAATGGAGGTGTGTGAAGTCATGGAATGGAGGCGTGTGAAGTCAAAGAATGGAGGTGTGTGAAGTCAAACAAAAAAGGTGTGTGAAGTCACAGAATGGAGGTGTGTGAATTCACAGAATGGAGGTGTGTGAAGGCAAAAAGGTGGTGTGTAGAGTCACAAATGGAGGTGTGTGAACTCATAGAATGGAGGTGTGTGAAGTCAAAGAATGAAGGTGTGTGAAGTCATAGAATAGAGGTGTGTGAAGTTATAGAATGAAGGTGTGTGAAGCCAGAATTGAGGTGTGTGAAGTCACAGAAGTGAGGTGTGTGAACTCAGAATGAAGGTGTGTTAAGTCAAAGAATGGAGGTGTTTGAAGGCACAGAATGGAGGTATGTGAAGTCATAGAATGGATCTGTGTGAAGTCAGAATGGAGGTGTGTGAAGGCATAGAATGGAGGTGTGTGAACGAACAATGGAGATGTGTGAAGTCAAACAATGGAGGAGTGTGAAGTCATAGAATGGAATTGTGTGAAGTTATAGAATGGAGGTGAGTGAAGCCAGAATTGTGGTGTGTGAAGTCACAGAATTGAGGTGTGTGAACTCAGAATGGAGGTGTGTGAAGTCACAGAATGGAGGTTTGTGAAGTCATAGAATGGAGGTGTGTCAAGTCATAGAATGGATGTTTCTGCAGTAGAATGAAGGTGTGTGAAGTCATAGAATGGAGGTGTGTGAAGTCAAAATGGAGGTGTGTGAACTCATAAAATGGAGATGTGTGAAGTCATGGAATGAAGGTATGTGAAGTCCAAAACGTAGGTGGGTGAAGTCAAACAATGGTGCTGTGTGAAGTCAAAGAATGGAGGTGTGTGAAGTCATCGAATGGAGGTGTGTGAAGTCATGGAATGGAGGTGTGTGAACTCATAGAATGGAGGTGTGTGAAGTCACAGAATTCATGTTTGTGAGGTCAGAATGGAGGTGTGTGTAGTCACAGAATGGAGGTGTGTGAAGTCACAGAATGGAGATGTGTGAAGTCATCGAATGGAGGTGTGTGAAGTCATGGAATGGAGGTGTGTGAACTCATAGAATGGAGGTGTGTGAAGTCACAGAATTCATGTTTGTGAGGTCAGAATGGAGGTGTGTGTAGTCACAGAATGGAGGTGTGTGAAGTCACAGAATGGAGATGTGTGAAGTCACAGAATGGAGGTGTGTGAAGTCACAGAATGGAGGTGTGTGAAGTCACAGAATGGAGGTGTGTGAACTCACAATGGAGGTGTGTGAAGTCAAACAATAAAGGTGTGTGAAGTCAATCAATAAAAGTTTGTGAAGTCACAGAATGGAGGTCTGTGAAGTCATAGAAGGGAGGTGTGTTTAGTCACAGAATGGAGGTGTGTGAAGTCACAGAATGGAGGTGTGTGAACTCAGAATGGAGGTGTGTGAAGTCACAGAACGGAGATTTGTGATGTCATGGAATGGAAGTACGTGAAGTCATAGAATGGATGTTTGTGAAGTAAGAATGAAGGTGCGTGAAGTCATAGATTGAAGGTGTGTGAAGTCAAAATGGAGGTGTGTGAATTCATAGAATGGAGGTGTGTGAACTCATAGAATGGAGGTGTGTGAAGTCATGGAATGGAGGCGTGTGAAGTCAAAGAATGGAGGTGTGTGAAGTCAAACAAAAAAGGTGTGTGAAGTCACAGAATGGAGGTGTGTGAATTCACAGAATGGAGGTGTGTGAAGGCAAAAAAGTGGTGTGTAGAGTCACAAATGGAGGTGTGTGAACTCATAGAATGGAGGTGTGTGAAGTCAAAGAATGAAGGTGTGTGAAGTCATAGAATAGAGGTGTGTGAAGTTATAGAATGGATCTTTCTGAAGTAGAATGAAGGTGTGTGAACTCATAGATTGGAGGTGTGTGAAGTCAAAATGGAGGTGTGTGAACTCATAAAATGGAGATGTGTGAAGTCATGGAATGGAGATGCGTGAAGTCCAAAAATGGAGGTGTGTGAAGTCAAACAATGGTGGTGTGTGAAGTCAGAGAATGGAGGTGTGTGAAGTCAAAGAATGGAAGTGTGTGAAGTCAAGATGTAGGTGTGTGAAGTCACAGAATGGAGGTGTGTGAAGTCACAGAATGGAGGTGTATGAAGTCACAGAATGTAGGTGTGTGAAGTCACAGAATGGAGGTGTGTGAACTCAGAATGGAGGTGTGTGAAGTCACAGAACGGATATTTGTGAAGTCATGGAATGGAAGTACGTGAAGTCATAGAATGGATGTTTGTGAAGTAAGAATGAAGGTGCGTGAAGTCATAGAATGGAGGTGTGTGAAGTCAAAATGGAGGTGTGTGAATTCATAGAATGGAGGTGTGTGAACTCATAGAATGGAGGTGTGTGAAGTCATGGAATGGACGAGTGTGAAGTCAAAGAATGGAGGTGTGTGAAGTCAAACAATAAAGGTGTGTGAAGTCATAGATGGTGGTGTGTGAAGTCATAATATGGAGGTGTGTGAAATCATAGCATGGATTTTTGTGAATTCACAGAATGGAGGAGTGTGAAGTCAGAATGGCGGAGTGTGAAGTCTTAGAATGGAGGTCTGTGAGGTTAGAATGGAGGTGTGTGAACTCATAGAATGGAGGTGTGTGAATTCACAATGGAGGTGTGTGAAGATATAGAATGGAGGTGTGTGAAGTCACAGAATGGAGGTGTGGGAAGTCATAGAATGGAAGTGTGTGAAGTCATAGAATGGACGTTTGTGAAGTAAGAATGAAGGTGCGTGAGGTCATAGAATGGAAGTGTGTGAAGTCACAGAATGGAGGTGTGTGAAGTCACAGAATGGAGGTGTGTTAAGTCACAGAATGGAGGTGTGTGAAGTCAGAGAATGGAGGTGTGTGAACTCAGAATGGAGGTGTGTGAAGTCACAGAACGGAGATTTGTGAAGTCATAGAATGGAGGTGCGTAAAGTCATAGAATGGATGTTTCTGAAGTAAGAATGAAGGTGTGTGAAGTCATAGAATGGAGGTGTGTGAAGTCAGAATGGAGGTGTGTGAACTCATAGAATGGAGGTGTGTGAACTCATAGAATGGAGGTGCGTGAAGTCATGGAATGGAGGTGTGTGAAGTCAATGAATGGAGGTGTGTGAAGTCAAACAATAAAGGTGTGTGAAGTCACAGAATGGAGGTTTGTGAAATCACAGAATGGAGGTTTGTGAACTCATAGAATGGAGGTGTGTGAAGTCTAAGAATGGAGGTGTGTGAAGTCATCGAATGGAGGTGTGCGAAGTCATGGAATGGAGGTGTGTGAAGTCACAGAATGGAGGTGTATGAAGTCAGAATGGAGTTGTGTGAAGTCATAGAATGGAGGTGTGTGAAGTCACAAAATGGAGATGTGTGAAGTCATAGAATGGAGCTGTGTGAAGTCAGATTGGAGGTGTGTGAAGTCACAGAATGGAGGTGTGTGAACTCAGAATGGAGTTGTGTGAAGTCACAGAATGGAGGTGTGTGAAGTCATAGAATGGAGGTGTGTGAAATCAGAATGGAGTTGAATGAAGTCCTAGAAAGGAGGTGTGTGATGTCAGAATGGAGGTGTGTGAAGTCATATAATGGAGGTGTGTGAAGTCAAATGGAGGTGTGTGAACTCATAGAATGGAGGTGTGTGAAGTCACAATGGAGGTGTGTGAAGTCATAGAATGGAGGTGTGTGAAGTCACAGAATGGAGGTGTATGAAGTCATAGAATGGAGCTGTGTGAAGTCAGATTGGAGGTGTGTGAAGTCACAGAATGGAGGTGTGTGAACTCAGAATGGAGGTGTGTGAAGTCACAGAATGGAGGTGTGTGAAGTCATAGAATGGAGGTGTGTGAAGTCATAGAATGGAGGTGTGTGAAGTCATAATGTAGGTGTGTGAAGTCACAGAATTGAGGTGTGTGAAGTCACAGAATGGAGGTGTGTGAAGTCATAGATTGGAGGTGTGTGAAGTCATAGAATGGAGGTGCGTGAAGTCATAGAATGCAGGTGTGTGAACTCACAATGGAGTTGTGTGAAGTCAAAGAATGGTGGTGTGTGAAGTCAAAGAATGGAAGTGTGTGAAGTCATAGAATGGAGGTGTGTGAACTCATAGAATGGAGGTGTGTGAAGTCACAGAATTCATGTTTGTGAGGTCAGAATGGAGGTGTGTGAAGTCAGAATGGAGGTGTGTGAAGTCATAGAATGGAGGTGTGTGAAGTCACAATGCAGGTGTGTGAACTCATAGAATGGAGATGCGTGAAATCACAGAATGGAGGTGTGTGAAGTCATAGAATGGAGGTGTGTGAAGTCATCGAATGGAGGTGTGTGAAGTCATAGAATGGAGGTGTGTGAAGTCATAGAATGGACGTTTGTGAAATCATAGAATGGAGGTCTGTAAAGTCATAGAATGGATGTTTTTGAAGTAAGAATGTAGGGGTGTGAAGTCATAGAATGGAGGTGTGTGCAATCAAAATGGTGGTATGTGAACTCATAGAATGGATGTGTGTGAACTGATAAAGTGGAGGTGTGTGAAGTCATGGAATGGAGGTGTGTGAAGTCAAAGAATGGAGGTGTGTGAAGTCAAACAATGGAGGTGTGCGAAGTCACAGAATGGAGGTGTGTGAAGTCAAAGATTGGAAGTGTGTGAAGTCAAAATGGAGGTGTGTGAAGTCACAGAATGGAGGTGTGTGAAGTCACAGAATGGAGGTTTGTGAAGTCAAAATGGTGGTGTGTAAAGTCACAAATGGAGGTGTGTGAAGTCACAGAATGTAGGTGTGAGAATTCAAAATGGAGGTGTGTGAAAGAATGGAGGTTTGTGAAGTCATAGAATGGAGGTGTATGAAGTCATAGAATGGATGTTTCTGAAGTAGAATGGAGGTGTGTGAAGTCATAGAATGGAGGTGTGTGAAGTCAAAATGGAGGTGTGCGAACTCATAAAATGGAGATGAGTGGAAGTCATGGAAAGGAGGTGTGTGAAGTCCAAAAATGGAGGTGTGTGAAGTCAAACAATGGTGGTGTGTGAAGTCACAGAACAAAGGTGTGTGAAGTCAAGGAATGGAAGTGTGTGAGGTCAAAATGGAGGTGTGTGAAGTCACAGAATGGAGGTGTGTGAAGTCACAGAATGGAGGTGTGTGAAGTCAAAATGGAGGTGTGTGAACTCATAGAATGGAGGTGTGTGAACTCATAGAATGGAAGTGTGTGAAGTCATGGAATGGAGGTGTTTGAAGTCAAAGAATGGAGGTGTGAAATCAAACAATAAAGGTGTGTGAAGTCACAGAATGGAGGTGTGTGAAATCACAGAATGGAGGTGTGTGAAGTCAAAAAGGTGGTGTGTAGAGTCACAAATGGAGGTGTGTGAACTCATAGAATGGAGGTGTGTGAAGTCACAGAATTGATGTTTGTGAAGTCAGAATGGAGGTGTGTGAACTCACAATGGAGGTGTGTGAAGTCAAAGAATGGAGGTGTGTGAAGTCAAAGAATGGAAGTGTGTGAAGTCATAGAATGGTGGTGTGTGAAGTCATAGAATGGAGGTGTGTGAAGACATACAATGGAGGTGTGTGAAGTCACAGAATTGATGTTTGTGAGGTCAAAATGGAGGTGTGTGAAGTCAGAATGGAGGTTTGTGAAGTCAGAGAATGGTGGTGTGTGAAGTCATACAATGGAGGTGTGAAGTCATAGAATGGAGGTGTGTGAAGTCACAGAATTGATGTTTGTGAAGCCAGAATGCAGGTGTGTGAACGCACAATGGAGGTGTGTGAAGTCAGAATGGAGGTGTGTGAAGTCATAGAATGGAGGTTTGTGAAGTCACAATGCAGGTGTGTGAACTCATAGAATGGAGGTGTGTGAAGTCACAGAATCGGTGTGTGTGAAGTCATAGAATGGAGGTGTGTGAAGTCATAGAATGGAGGTGTGTGAAGTCATGGAATGGAGGTGTGTGAAGTCATAGAATGGAGGTGTGTGAAGTCATAGAATGGACGTTTGTGAAGTCATAGAATGGATGTTTTTGAAGTAAGAATGTAGGGGTGTGAAGACATAGAATGGAGGTGTGTGCAATCAAAATGGTGGTATGTGAACTCATAGAACAGATGTGTGTCAACTCATAGAGTGGAGGTGTGTGAAGTCATGAAATGGAGGTGTGTGAAATCAAAGAATGGAGGTGTGTGAAGTCAAACAATGGAGGTATGCGAAGTCACAGAATGGAGGTGTGTGAAGTCACAGAATGGAAGTGTGTGAAGTCAAAATGGAGGTATGTGAAGTCACAGAATGGAGGTTTGTGAAGTCACAGAATGGAGGTTTGTGAACTCAAAATGGTGGTGTATAAAGTCACAAATGGAGGTGTGTGAAGTCACAGAATGTAGGTGTGTGAACTCAAAATGGTGGTGTGTGAAGTGAAAGAATGAAGGTGTGTCAAGTCACAGAATGAAGGTGTGTTAAGTCACAGAACGGAGGTGTGTGAACTCAGAATGGAGGTGTGTGAAGTCCCAGAATGGAGGTGTGGGAAGTCATAGAATGGAGTTGTGTGAAGTCACAGAATGGAGATGTGTGAATTCATAGAATCGAGGTGTGTGAAGTCATAGAATGGAGGTGTGTGAAGTCACAGAACGGAGGTGTGTGAAGTCACAGAATGGAGGTGTGTGAAGTCACAGAATGGAGGTGTGTGAACTCACAATGGAGGTGTGTGAAGTCAAAGAATGGAGGTGTGTGAAGTCATAGAATGGAAGTGTGTGAAGTCATAGAATGAAGGTGTGTGAAGCCAGAATTGAGGTGTGTGAAGACACAGAATTGAGGTGTGTGAACTCAGAATGAAGGTGTGTGAAGTCAAAGAATGGAGGTTTGTGAAGTCATAGAATGGAGGTGTA
Source organism: Megascapheus bottae (assembly GCA_024803745.1). Lineage (NCBI taxonomy): Eukaryota > Metazoa > Chordata > Mammalia > Rodentia > Geomyidae > Megascapheus > Megascapheus bottae. The sequence goes on along the minus strand of JANJXV010000052.1, from coordinate 2,322,866 downwards.
TGAAGTCATAGAATGGATGTTTCTGAAGTAGAATGGAGGTGTGTGAAGTCATAGAATGGAGGTGTGTGAAGGCAAAATGGAGGTGTGCGAACTCATACAAAGGAGATGAGTGAAGTCATGGAAAGGAGGAGTGTGAAGTCCAAAAATGGAGGTGTGTGAAGTCAAACAATGGTGGTGTGTGAAGTCACAGAATGGAGGTGTGTGAAGTCAAAGAATGGAAGTGTTTGAAGTCAAAATGGAGGTGTGTGAAGTCACAGAATGGAGGTGTGTGAAGTCACAGAATGGAGGTGTGTGACGTCATCGAAAGGAGGTGTGTGAAGTCATGGAATGGAGGTGTGTGAAGTCACAGAATGGCGGTGTGTGAAGTCAGAATGGAGTTGTGTGAAGTCATAGAATGTAGGTGTGTGAAGTCAGAATGGAGGTGTGTGAACTCATAGAATAGAGGTGTGAAGTCACAATGGAGGTGTGTGAAGTCATAGAATGGAGGTGTGTGAAGTCAGAGTATGGAGGTGTGTGAAATCATAGAATGGAGCTGTGTGAAGTCAGATTTGAGGAGTGTGAAGTCACAGAATGGAGGTGTGTGAACTCAGAATGGAGGAGTGTGAAGTCACAGAATGGAGGTGTGAAGTCATAGAATGGAGGTGTGTGAAGTCATAGAATGGAGGTGTGTGAAGTCATAATGGAGGTGTGTGAAGTCACAGAATTGAGGTGTGTGAAGTCACAGATGGAGGTGTGGGAAGTCATAGAATGGAGGTGTGTGAAGTCATAGAATGGAGGTGTGTGAAGTCATAGAATTGATGTTTGTGAAGTAAGAATGAAGGTGTGTTAAGTCATAGAATGGAGGTGTTTGAAGGCACAGTATGGAGGTGTGTGAAGTCACAGAATGGAGGTGTGTGAACTCACAATGGAGGTGTGTGAAGTCAAAGAATGGAGGTGTGTGAAGTCATAGAATGGAAGTGTGTGAAGTCATAGAATGAAGGTGTGTGAAGCCAGAATTGAGGTGTGTGAAGTCACAGAAGTGAGGTGTGTGAACTCAGAATGAAGGTGTGTTAAGTCAAAGAATGGAGGTGTTTGAAGGCACAGAATGGAGGTATGTGAAGTCATAGAATGGATCTGTGTGAAGTCAGAATGGAGGTGTGTGAAGGCATAGAATGGAGGTGTGTGAACGAACAATGGAGATGTGTGAAGTCAAACAATGGAGGAGTGTGAAGTCATAGAATGGAATTGTGTGAAGTTATAGAATGGAGGTGAGTGAAGCCAGAATTGTGGTGTGTGAAGTCACAGAATTGAGGTGTGTGAACTCAGAATGGAGGTGTGTGAAGTCACAGAATGGAGGTTTGTGAAGTCATAGAATGGAGGTGTGTCAAGTCATAGAATGGATGTTTCTGCAGTAGAATGAAGGTGTGTGAAGTCATAGAATGGAGGTGTGTGAAGTCAAAATGGAGGTGTGTGAACTCATAAAATGGAGATGTGTGAAGTCATGGAATGAAGGTATGTGAAGTCCAAAACGTAGGTGGGTGAAGTCAAACAATGGTGCTGTGTGAAGTCAAAGAATGGAGGTGTGTGAAGTCATCGAATGGAGGTGTGTGAAGTCATGGAATGGAGGTGTGTGAACTCATAGAATGGAGGTGTGTGAAGTCACAGAATTCATGTTTGTGAGGTCAGAATGGAGGTGTGTGTAGTCACAGAATGGAGGTGTGTGAAGTCACAGAATGGAGATGTGTGAAGTCATCGAATGGAGGTGTGTGAAGTCATGGAATGGAGGTGTGTGAACTCATAGAATGGAGGTGTGTGAAGTCACAGAATTCATGTTTGTGAGGTCAGAATGGAGGTGTGTGTAGTCACAGAATGGAGGTGTGTGAAGTCACAGAATGGAGATGTGTGAAGTCACAGAATGGAGGTGTGTGAAGTCACAGAATGGAGGTGTGTGAAGTCACAGAATGGAGGTGTGTGAACTCACAATGGAGGTGTGTGAAGTCAAACAATAAAGGTGTGTGAAGTCAATCAATAAAAGTTTGTGAAGTCACAGAATGGAGGTCTGTGAAGTCATAGAAGGGAGGTGTGTTTAGTCACAGAATGGAGGTGTGTGAAGTCAGAGAATGGAGGTGTGTGAACTCAGAATGGAGGTGTGTGAAGTCACAGAACGGAGATTTGTGATGTCATGGAATGGAAGTACGTGAAGTCATAGAATGGATGTTTGTGAAGTAAGAATGAAGGTGCGTGAAGTCATAGATTGGAGGTGTGTGAAGTCAAAATGGAGGTGTGTGAATTCATAGAATGGAGGTGTGTGAACTCATAGAATGGAGGTGTGTGAAGTCATGGAATGGAGGCGTGTGAAGTCAAAGAATGGAGGTGTGTGAAGTCAAACAATAAAGGTGTGTGAAGTCACAGAATGGAGGTGTGTGAATTCACAGAATGGAGGTGTGTGAAGGCAAAAAGGTGGTGTGTAGAGTCACAAATGGAGGTGTGTGAAGTCATAGAATGGAGGTGTGTGAAGTCAAAGAATGGAGGTGTGTGAAGTCATAGAATAGAGGTGTGTGAAGTTATAGAATGGATCTTTCTGAAGTAGAATGAAGGTGTGTGAACTCATAGATTGGAGGTGTGTGAAGTCAAAATGGAGGTGTGTGAACTCATAAAATGGAGATGTGTGAAGTCATGGAATGGAGATGCGTGAAGTCCAAAAATGGAGGTGTGTGAAGTCAAACAATGGTGGTGTGTGAAGTCAGAGAATGGAGGTGTGTGAAGTCAAAGAATGGAAGTGTGTGAAGTCAAGATGGAGGTGTGTGAAGTCACAGAATGGAGGTGTGTGAAGTCACAGAATGGAGGTGTATGAAGTCACAGAATGTAGGTGTGTGAAGTCACAGAATGGAGGTGTGTGAACTCAGAATGGAGGTGTGTGAAGTCACAGAACGGATATTTGTGAAGTCATGGAATGGAAGTACGTGAAGTCATAGAATGGATGTTTGTGAAGTAAGAATGAAGTTGCGTGAAGTCATAGAATGGAGGTGTGTGAAGTCAAAATGGAGGTGTGTGAATTCATAGAATGGAGGTGTGTGAACTCATAGAATGGAGGTGTGTGAAGTCATGGAATGGACGCGTGTGAAGTCAAAGAATGGAGGTGTGTGAAGTCAAACAATAAAGGTGTGTGAAGTCACAGAATGGAGGTGTGTGAATTCACAGAATGGAGGTGTGTGAAGGCAAAAAGGTGGTGTGTAGAGTCACAAATGGAGGTGTGTGAACTCATAGAATGGAGGTGTGTGAAGTCAAAGAATGGAGGTGTGTGAAGTCATAGAATAGAGGTGTGTGAAGTTATAGAATGGATCTTTCTGAAGTAGAATGAAGGTGTGTGAACTCATAGATTGGAGGTGTGTGAAGTCAAAATGGAGGTGTGTGAACTCATAAAATGGAGATGTGTGAAGTCATGGAATGGAGATGCGTGAAGTCCAAAAATGGAGGTGTGTGAAGTCAAACAATGGTGGTGTGTGAAGTCAGAGAATGGAGGTGTGTGAAGTCAAAGAATGGAAGTGTGTGAAGTCAAGATGGAGGTGTGTGAAGTCACAGAATGGAGGTGTGTGAAGTCACAGAATGGAGGTGTATGAAGTCACAGAATGTAGGTGTGTGAAGTCACAGAATGGAGGTGTGTGAAGTCACAGAATGGAGGTGTGTGAAGTCACAGAATGAAGGTGTGTGAACTCACAATGGAGGTGTGTGAAGTCACAGAATGGAGATGTGTGAAGTCATCGAATGGAGGTGTGTGAAGTCATGGAATGGAGGTGTGTGAACTCATAGAATGGAGGTGTGTGAAGTCACAGAATTCATGTTTGTGAGGTCAGAATGGAGGTGTGTGTAGTCACAGAATGGAGGTGTGTGAAGTCACAGAATGGAGATGTGTGAAGTCACAGAATGGAGGTGTGTGAAGTCACAGAATGGAGGTGTGTGAAGTCACAGAATGGAGGTGTGTGAACTCACAATGGAGGTGTGTGAAGTCAAACAATAAAGGTGTGTGAAGTCAATCAATAAAAGTTTGTGAAGTCACAGAATGGAGGTCTGTGAAGTCATAGAAGGGAGGTGTGTTTAGTCACAGAATGGAGGTGTGTGAAGTCAGAGAATGGAGGTGTGTGAACTCAGAATGGAGGTGTGTGAAGTCACAGAACGGAGATTTGTGATGTCATGGAATGGAAGTACGTGAAGTCATAGAATGGATGTTTGTGAAGTAAGAATGAAGGTGCGTGAAGTCATAGATTGGAGGTGTGTGAAGTCAAAATGGAGGTGTGTGAATTCATAGAATGGAGGTGTGTGAACTCATAGAATGGAGGTGTGTGAAGTCATGGAATGGAGGCGTGTGAAGTCAAAGAATGGAGGTGTGTGAAGTCAAACAATAAAGGTGTGTGAAGTCACAGAATGGAGGTGTGTGAATTCACAGAATGGAGGTGTGTGAAGGCAAAAAGGTGGTGTGTAGAGTCACAAATGGAGGTGTGTGAAGTCATAGAATGGAGGTGTGTGAAGTCAAAGAATGGAGGTGTGTGAAGTCATAGAATAGAGGTGTGTGAAGTTATAGAATGGATCTTTCTGAAGTAGAATGAAGGTGTGTGAACTCATAGATTGGAGGTGTGTGAAGTCAAAATGGAGGTGTGTGAACTCATAAAATGGAGATGTGTGAAGTCATGGAATGGAGATGCGTGAAGTCCAAAAATGGAGGTGTGTGAAGTCAAACAATGGTGGTGTGTGAAGTCAGAGAATGGAGGTGTGTGAAGTCAAAGAATGGAAGTGTGTGAAGTCAAGATGGAGGTGTGTGAAGTCACAGAATGGAGGTGTGTGAAGTCACAGAATGGAGGTGTATGAAGTCACAGAATGTAGGTGTGTGAAGTCACAGAATGGAGGTGTGTGAACTCAGAATGGAGGTGTGTGAAGTCACAGAACGGATATTTGTGAAGTCATGGAATGGAAGTACGTGAAGTCATAGAATGGATGTTTGTGAAGTAAGAATGAAGTTGCGTGAAGTCATAGAATGGAGGTGTGTGAAGTCAAAATGGAGGTGTGTGAATTCATAGAATGGAGGTGTGTGAACTCATAGAATGGAGGTGTGTGAAGTCATGGAATGGACGCGTGTGAAGTCAAAGAATGGAGGTGTGTGAAGTCAAACAATAAAGGTGTGTGAAGTCACAGAATGGAGGTGTGTGAATTCACAGAATGGAGGTGTGTGAAGGCAAAAAGGTGGTGTGTAGAGTCACAAATGGAGGTGTGTGAACTCATAGAATGGAGGTGTGTGAAGTCAAAGAATGGAGGTGTGTGAAGTCATAGAATAGAGGTGTGTGAAGTTATAGAATGGATCTTTCTGAAGTAGAATGAAGGTGTGTGAACTCATAGATTGGAGGTGTGTGAAGTCAAAATGGAGGTGTGTGAACTCATAAAATGGAGATGTGTGAAGTCATGGAATGGAGATGCGTGAAGTCCAAAAATGGAGGTGTGTGAAGTCAAACAATGGTGGTGTGTGAAGTCAGAGAATGGAGGTGTGTGAAGTCAAAGAATGGAAGTGTGTGAAGTCAAGATGGAGGTGTGTGAAGTCACAGAATGGAGGTGTGTGAAGTCACAGAATGGAGGTGTATGAAGTCACAGAATGTAGGTGTGTGAAGTCACAGAATGGAGGTGTGTGAAGTCACAGAATGGAGGTGTGTGAAGTCACAGAATGAAGGTGTGTGAACTCACAATGGAGGTGTGTGAAGTCACAGAATGGAGATGTGTGAAGTCATCGAATGGAGGTGTGTGAAGTCATGGAATGGAGGTGTGTGAACTCATAGAATGGAGGTGTGTGAAGTCACAGAATTCATGTTTGTGAGGTCAGAATGGAGGTGTGTGTAGTCACAGAATGGAGGTGTGTGAAGTCACAGAATGGAGATGTGTGAAGTCACAGAATGGAGGTGTGTGAAGTCACAGAATGGAGGTGTGTGAAGTCACAGAATGGAGGTGTGTGAACTCACAATGGAGGTGTGTGAAGTCAAACAATAAAGGTGTGTGAAGTCAATCAATAAAAGTTTGTGAAGTCACAGAATGGAGGTCTGTGAAGTCATAGAAGGGAGGTGTGTTTAGTCACAGAATGGAGGTGTGTGAAGTCAGAGAATGGAGGTGTGTGAACTCAGAATGGAGGTGTGTGAAGTCACAGAACGGAGATTTGTGATGTCATGGAATGGAAGTACGTGAAGTCATAGAATGGATGTTTGTGAAGTAAGAATGAAGGTGCGTGAAGTCATAGATTGGAGGTGTGTGAAGTCAAAATGGAGGTGTGTGAATTCATAGAATGGAGGTGTGTGAACTCATAGAATGGAGGTGTGTGAAGTCATGGAATGGAGGCGTGTGAAGTCAAAGAATGGAGGTGTGTGAAGTCAAACAATAAAGGTGTGTGAAGTCACAGAATGGAGGTGTGTGAATTCACAGAATGGAGGTGTGTGAAGGCAAAAAGGTGGTGTGTAGAGTCACAAATGGAGGTGTGTGAAGTCATAGAATGGAGGTGTGTGAAGTCAAAGAATGGAGGTGTGTGAAGTCATAGAATAGAGGTGTGTGAAGTTATAGAATGGATCTTTCTGAAGTAGAATGAAGGTGTGTGAACTCATAGATTGGAGGTGTGTGAAGTCAAAATGGAGGTGTGTGAACTCATAAAATGGAGATGTGTGAAGTCATGGAATGGAGATGCGTGAAGTCCAAAAATGGAGGTGTGTGAAGTCAAACAATGGTGGTGTGTGAAGTCAGAGAATGGAGGTGTGTGAAGTCAAAGAATGGAAGTGTGTGAAGTCAAGATGGAGGTGTGTGAAGTCACAGAATGGAGGTGTGTGAAGTCACAGAATGGAGGTGTATGAAGTCACAGAATGTAGGTGTGTGAAGTCACAGAATGGAGGTGTGTGAATTCACAGAATGGAGGTGTGTGAAGTCAAAAAGGTGGTGTGTAGAGTCACAAATGGAGGTGTGTGAACTCATAGAATGGAGGTGTGTGAAGTCAAAGAATGGAGGTGTGTGAAGTCATAGAATAGAGGTGTGTGAAGTTATAGAATGGATCTTTCTGAAGTAGAATGAAGGTGTGTGAACTCATAGATTGGAGGTGTGTGAAGTCAAAATGGAGGTGTGTTGCCTGGGCCAGCCGGCAGCAAAGCAGGGTTCGCGGATTGGGATTCCTGAAATAGGGGCAAGGACTAGGAAAAAATAGAAGAGAGACAAACAGATGGAGTTCGGGAGGACTACAGCCCAAGTCAGCAGTCCAAGGAGACTGTGAGCTCCAGACTACCACCTAAGAGACTCTCTCGTTTATTTTAAGTTCCGACCTTAAATACTCTTCTTAAAACTAGGGAGTTGCCAGAGGCTACATTCATACAAAATAGTAAACAAATCACATATAGGATAAATGAGAAAGGATTAACATTGCTTAAAGTCATCATGATAAGAACTGATTGACATTGCTTAAAGTCATCATGATAAGAACTGATTGACATTGCTTAAAGTTATCATGATAAGAACTGATTGACATTGCTTAAAGTCATCATGATAAGAGTTACTTCCTTGTGTATACAGTTGTGTAGGTCCAAGGTCAGGTCCAAGGTCATTGACCCCACAGTCGGTCCCCAACATCTCCCCCGTCTTTCTTTTAAAAGATGCGACTTGCTTGTCTTAGGTTGGGTGGATCGCTGACTCTTCCTTACCCGTCATGGGGAACTTCTTCAGATCAAGCTGAAGGCCCTGTCTTAGGTTGGTCAGAGAGCGTCCCCTCTTATCCCATCCTTGACTGCGATTCCTCTCGGGGGGGAATTCATCCATCTGGGGCTTAGATCTGCGGAGTTGTTCGATTGGTGACTGTTGCAGATGTGACCATTGGACGGCTACTGGCCATAGGTGTTGATTTGTTCCCAACCATAGCTTCAGTTGTCACTTTACTTGGAGTAGAAACAACAGCAGTTGGCTTGATATTGGCTGTTGGTGGATCTGAAGTGTTGTCAATTCCTCATTCTTCAGAAGCTGCAGTAGCTTTCAACGTGATCTGTCTCTGCTGTTCTGGGACCTTACTAGTAGGTTCTTGAGGCTCTTTTTTCGGCTCTAAGTGCCTCCCTTGATGCTCTCGGAGTTCTCTCTCCAATCTACTGATTCGACCTTCTAAATGGGACTTAAGAGCCGTCATACAAGCATCAAGTTCATTTTTTTTTTGGAGCTAACATTCCATTCTCCCCCCTCTTTAAAACAATGCAATAATTCAAACCTAAATGATTTTCTTGATTAAACCTTGAACATGTTCACTCACTCATTCACACACATTCATACTCAAAGATTTTAAAGTGCACAAAATTAATATTGGCCATTCATTTTCCAGAAGTTTGTGTCAAGAGTGCTTTGCCAATTTTACTCTTGCAGGTGAGAACCAGGTTCAAAACAAAACTTTAGAAAAAACATAAGGATCCATATTTAAAACTGGTACCAATTTCAAAGACAAAACTGGACAAGAAAAAATATGTAACATGAACAAGACAAAGAAACAGAGACTTTTACACTTAACACAAAAACATGAATTCAGGTCTTTTCCGCATTACTGGATGCATTACTGGAGGGTTGGGGGTGAAGGTCCAGTGGGTCGCTGCTTGGATGACCACTGTCACTCTCCACAATCCGAACATAGCGTTCGGGCAGCCAGCGGGCATCATTTTCTTTCTGTGAGAAAACACATACATGCCCTCTACCCCAGGTTAGAACAGGATCTGGTCCGTGCCAAGTCATAGAATGGAGGTGCGTGAAGTCATAGAATGGATGTTTCTGAAGTAAGAATGAAGGTGTGTGAAGTCAAAACGGAGGTGTGTGAACTCATAGAATGGAGGTGTGTGAACTCATAGAATGGAGGTGTGTCAAGTCAAACAATAAAGGTGTGTGAAGTCACAGAATGGAGGTGTGTGAAATCACAGAATGGAGGTTTGTGAAGTCAAAAATTTGGTGTGTAGAGTCACAAATGGAGGTGTGTGAACTCATAGAATGGAGGTGTGTGAAGTCAAAGAATAAAGGTGTGTGAAGTCATCGAATGGAGGTGTGGGAAGTCATGGAATGGAGGTGTGTGAAGTCACAGAATGGAGGTGTTTGAAGTCACAGAATGGAGATGTGTGAAGTCACAGAATGGAGGTGTGTGAAGTCACAGAATGGAGGTGTGTGAAGTCACAGAATGGAGGTGTGTGAAGTCACAGAATGGAGGTGTGTGAAGTCAAAGAATGGAGTTGTGTGAAGTCACAGAATGGAGGTGTGTGAACTCACAATGGAGGTGTGTGAAGTCAAAGAATGGAGGTGTGTGAAGTCATAGAATGGAAGTGTGGGAAGTCATAGAATGGAGGTGTGTGAAGCCAGAATTGAGGTGTGTGAAGTCACAGAATTTAGGTGTGTGAACTCAGAATGGAGGTGTGTGAAGTCACAGAATGAAGGTTTGTGAAATCATAGAATGGAGGTGTGTGAAGTCATAGAACGGATGTTTCTGAAGTAGAATGAAGGTGTGTGAAGTCATAGAATGGAGGTGTGTGAAGTCAAAATGGAGGTGTGCGAACTTATAAAATGGAGATGTGTGAAGTCATGGAATGGAGGTGTGTGAAGTCCAAAAATAGAGGTGTGTGAGGTCAAACAATGTTAATGTGTGTTAAGTCACAGAATGGAGGTGTGTGAATTCAAAGAGTGGAAGTGTGTGAAGTCAAAATGGAGGTGTGTGAAGTAAGAGAATGGAGGTGTGTGAAGTCACAGAATGTAGGTGTGTGAAGTCATAGAATGGAGGTGTGTGAAGTCACAGAATGGAGGTGTGTGAAGTCACAGAATGTAGGTGTGTGAAGTCATAGAATGGAGGTGTGTGAACTCATAGAATGGAGGTTTGTGAAGTCATAGAATGGAGGTGTGTGAAGTCATGCAATGGAAGTGTGTGAAGTCAAAAATGGAGGTGTGTGAATTCAAACAATAAAGGTGTGTGAAGTCACAGAATGGAGGTGTGTGAAATCACAGAATGGAGGTGTGTGAAGTCAAAAATGTGGTGTGTAGAGTCACAAATGGAGGTGTGTGAACTCATAAAATGGAGGTGTTTGAAGTCAAGGAATAAAGGTGTGTGAAGTCATCGAATGGAGGTGTGGGAAGTCATGGAATGGAGGTATGTGAAGTCACAGAATGGAGGTGTGTGAAGTCAGTATGGAGTTGTGTGAAGTCATAAAATGGAGGTGTGTGAAGTCAGAATGGAGGTGTGTGAAGTCATAGAATGGAGGTGTGTGAAGTCACAATGGAGGTGTGTGAAATCATAGAATGGAGGTGTGTGAAGTCACAGAATGGAGGTGTGTGAAGTCATAGAATGGAGCTGTGTGAAGTCAGATTGGAGGTGTGTGAAGTCACAGAATGGAGGTGTGTGAACTCAGAATGGAGGTGTGTGAATTCACAGAATGGAGGTGTGTGAAGTCATAGAATGGAGGTGTGTAAAGTCATAGAATGGAGGTGTGTGAGGTCATAATATAGGTGTGTGAAGTCACAGAATTGAGATATGTGAAGTCACAGTATGGAGGTGTGTGAAGTCATAAAAATGAGGTGTGTGAAGTCATAGAATGGAGGTGTGTGAAGTCATAGAATGGGTGTTTGTGAAGTAAGAATGAAGGTGTGTTAAGTCCTAGAATGGAGATGTGTGAAGCCAGAGAATGGAGGTGTGTGAAGTCATACAACTGAGCTGTGTGAAGTCAGAATGGAGGTGTGTGAAGTCATAGAATGAAGGTGTGTGAACTCAAAATGGAGGTGTGTGAAGTCAAAGAATGGAGGTATGTGAAGTCAAAGAATGGAAGTGTGTGAAGTCGTATAATGGAGGTGTGTGAAGTCATAGAATGGAGGTGTGTGAAGTCATAGAATGGAGGTGTGTGAAGTAACAGAATTGATGTTCGTGAAGTCAGAATGGAGGTGTGTGAAGTCAGAATGGAGGTGTGTGAAGTCATAGAATGGAGTTGTGTGAAGTCGTAGAATGGATGTGTGTGAAGTCACAGAACTGATGTTTGTGAAGTCAGAAAGGAGGTGTGTGAACTCACAATGGAGGTGTGTGAAGTCAAAGAATGGAGGTGTGTGAAGTCACAAAATTGATGTTTGTGAAGTCAGAATGGAGGTGTGTGAAGTCAGAATGGAGGTGTGTGAAGTCATAGAATGGAGGTGTGTGAAGTCACAATGCAGGTGTGTGAACTCATAGAATGGAGGTGTGTGAAGTCACAGAATGGGGGTGTGTGAAGTCATAGAATGGACGTGTGTGAAGTCATAGAATTGAGGTGTGTGAAGTCATAGAATGGAGGTGTGTGAAGTCATAGAATGCAGGTGTGTGAAGTCATAGAATGGACGTTTGTGAACTCATAGAATGTAGGTGGGTGAATTCATACAATGGATGTTCCTGAAGTAAGAATGTAGGTGTGTGAAATCATAGAATGGAGGAGTGTGAAGTCAAAATGGTGGTGTGTGAACTCATAGAATGGATGTGTGTGAACTGATAGAGTAGAGGTGTGTGAAGTCATGGAATGGAGGTGTGTGAAGTCAAAGAAAGGAGGTGTGTGAAGTCAAACAATGGAGGTGTGCGAAGTCACAGAATGGAGGTGTGTGAAGACACAGAATGGAAGTGTGTGAACTCACAATGGAGGTGTGTGAAGTCAAAGAATGAAGGTGTGTGAAGTCATAGAATGGAAGTGTGTGAAGTCAAAGAATGGAGTTGTGTGAAGTCACAGAATAGAGGTGTATGAACTCACAATGGAGGTGTGTGAAGTCAAAGAATGAAGGTGTGTGAAGTCATAGAATGGAAGTGTGTGAAGTCATAGAATGGAGGTGTGTGAAGCCAGAATTGACGTGTGTGAAGTCACAGAATTGAGGTGTGTGAACTCAGAATGGAGGTGTGTGAAGTCACAGAATGAAGGTTTGTGAAATCATAGAATGAAGGTGTGTGAAGTCATAGAACGGATGTTTCTGAAGTAGAATGAAGGTGTGTGAAGTCATAGAATGGAGGTGTGTGAAGTCAAAATGGAGGTGTGCGAACTCATAAAATGGAGATGTGTGAAGTCATGGAATGGAGGTGTGTGAAGTCCAAAAATAGAGGTGTGTGAGGTCAAACAATGTTAATGTGTGTTAAGTCACAGAATGGAGGTATGTGAATTCAAAGAATGGAAGTGTGTGAAGTCAAAATGGAGGTGTGTGAAGTAACAGAATGGAGGTGTGTGAAGTCACAGAATGTAGGTGTGTGAAGTCACAGAATGGAGGTGTGTGAAGTCACAGAATGGAGGTGTGTGAAGTCACAGAATGGAGGTGTGTGAAGTCAAAATGGAGGTGTGTGAACTCATAGAATGGAGGTTTATTAAGTCATAGAATGGAGGTGTGTGAAGTCATGCAATGGAGGTGTGTGAAGTCAAAGAATGGAAGTGTGTGAAGTCAAACAATAAAGGTGTGTGAAGTCACAGAATGGAGGTGTGTGAACTCACAGAATGGAGGTGTGTGAAGTCAAAAATGTGGTGTGTAGAGTCACAAATGGAGGTGTGTGAACTCATAGAATGGAGGTGTTTGAAGTCAAAGAATGGAGGTGTGTGAAGTCACAAGGGAGGTGTGTGAAATCATAGAATGGAGGTGTGTGAAGTCATCGAATGTAGGTGTGTGAAGTTATGGAATTGAGGTGTGTGAAGTAACAGAATGGAGGTGTGTGAAGTCATAGAATGGAGGTGTGTAAAGTCACAGAATGGAGGTCTGTGAAGTCATAGAATGGAGGTGTGTTAAGTCACAGAATGGAGGTGTGTGAACTCAGAGAATGGAGGTGTGTGAACTCAGAATGGAGGTGTGTGAAGTCACAGAACGGAGATTTGTGAAGTCATAGAATGGAGGTGCGTGACGTCATAGAATGGATGTTTCTGAAGTAAGAATGAAGGTGTGTGAAGTCAAAATGGAGGTGTGTGAACTCATAGAATGGAGGTGTGTGAACTCATAGAATGGAGGTGTGTGAAGTCATGGAATGGAGGTGTGTGAAGTCAAAGAATGGAGGTGTGTGAAGTCAAACAATAAAGGTGTGTGAAGTCACAGAATGGAGGTGTGTGAAATCACAGAATGGAGGTATGTGAAGTCAAAAAGTTGGTGTGTACAGTCACAAATGGAGGTGTGTGAAGTCATAGAATGGAGGTGTGTGAAGTCAAAGAATAAAGGTGTGTGAAGTCATCGAATGGAGGTGTGGGAATTCATGGAATGGAGGTGTGTGAAGTCACAGAATGGAGGTGTGTGAAGTCAGAATGGAGTTTTGTGAAGTCATAAAATGGAGGTGTGTGAAGTCAGAATGGAGGTGTGTGAAGTCATAGAATGGAGGTGTGTGAAGTCAGAATGGAGGTGTGTGAACTCATAGAATGGAGGTGTGTGAAGTCACAATGGAGGTGTGTGAAGTCATAGAATGGAGGTGTTTGAAGTCACAGAATGGAGGTGTGTGAAGTCATAGAATGGAGCTGTGTGAACTCAGAATGGAGGTGTGTGAAGTCACAGAATGGAGGTGTGTGAAGTCATAGAATGGAGGTGTGTAAAGTCATAGAATGGAGGTGTGTGAGGTCATAATGTAGGTTTGTGTAGTCTCAGAATTGAGATATGTGAAGTCACAGAATGGAGGTGTGTGAAGTCATAAAATGGAGGTGTGTGAAGTCATAGAATGGAGGTGTGTGAAGTCATAGAATGGATGTTTGTGAAGTAAGAATGAAGGTGTGTTAAGTCCTAGAATGAAGATGGGTGAAGGCAGAGAATGGAGGTGTGTGAAGTCATACAATGGAGCTGTGTGAAGTCAGAATGGAGGTGTGTGAAGTCATAGAATGAAGGTGTGTGAACTCAAAATGGAGGTGTGTGAAGTCAAAGAATGGAGGTATGTGAAGTCAAAGAATGGAAGTGTGTGAAGTCGTAGAATGGAGGTGTATGAAGTCATAGAATGGAGGTGTGTGAAGTCATAGAATGGAGGTGTGTGAAGTCATAGAATGGAGGTGTGTGAAGTCACAGAATAGATATTTGTGAAGTCAGAATGGAGGTGTTTGAAGACAGAATGGAGGTTTGTGAAGTCATAGAATGGAGGTGTGTGGAGTCGTAGAATGGATGTGTGTGAAGTCACAGAACTGATGTTTGTGAAGTGAGAATGGAGGTGAGTGAACTCACAATGGAGGTTTGTGAAGTCAAAGAATGGAGGTGTGTGAAGTCACAGAATTGATGTTTGTGAAGTCAGAATGGAGGTGTGTGAAGTCAGAATGGAGGTGTGTGAAGTCATAGAATGGAGCTGTGTGAAGTCATAGAATGTAGGTGTGTGAAGTCATAGAATGGACGTTTGTGAACTCATAGAATGGAGGTGGGTGAATTCATACAATGGATGTTCCTGAAGTAAGAATGTAGGTGTGTGAAGTCATAGAATGGAGGAGTGTGAAGTCAAAATGGTGGTGTGTGAACTCATAGAATGGATGTGTGTGAACTGATAGAGTAGAGGTGTGTGAAGTCATGGAATGGAGGTGTGTGAAGTCAAAGAAAGGAGGTGTGTGAAGGCAAACAATGGAGGTGTGCGAAGTCACAGAATGGTGGTGTGTGAAGACACAGAATGGAAGTGTGTGAAGTCAAAATGGAGGTGTGTGAAGTCACAGAATGGAGGTGTGTGAAGTCACAGAATGGAGGTGTGTGAAGTCAAAATGGTGGTGTGTAACGTCACAAATGGAGGTGTTTGAAGTCACAGAATGTATGTGTGTGAACTCAAAATGGAGGTGTGTGAAGTCAAAGAATGGAGGTGTGCGAAGTCAAAGAATATAGGTGTGTGAAGTCATAGAATGGAGTGTGTGAAGTCACAGAATGGAGGTGTGTGAAATCATAGAATGAAGGTGTGTGAAGTCAAGGAATGAAGGTGTGTTAAGTCACAGACCAGAGGTGTATGACCTCAGAATGGAGGTGTGTGAAGTCCCAGAATGGAGGTGTGGGTAGTCATAGAATTGAGTTGTGTGAAGTCACAGAATGGAGATGTGTGAATTCATAGAATGGAGGTGTGTGAAGTCACAGAATTGAGGTGTGTTACGTCACAGAATGGAGGTGTGTGAAGTCAAAGAATGGAGTTGTGTGAAGTCACAGTATGGAGGTGTGTGAACTCACAATGGAGGTGTGTGAAGTCAAAGAATGGAGGTGTGTGAAGTCATAGAATGGAAGTGTGTGAAGTCATAGAATGGAGGTGTGTGAAGCCAGAATTGAGGTG
Source organism: Megascapheus bottae (assembly GCA_024803745.1). Lineage (NCBI taxonomy): Eukaryota > Metazoa > Chordata > Mammalia > Rodentia > Geomyidae > Megascapheus > Megascapheus bottae. The sequence goes on along the minus strand of JANJXV010000052.1, from coordinate 2,307,640 downwards.
TGTGAAGTCACAGAATTGAGGTGTGTGAACTCAGAATGGAGGTGTGTGAAGTCACAGAATGAAGGTTTGTGAAATCATAGAATGGAGGTGTGTGAAGTCATAGAACGGATGTTTCTGAAGTAGAATGAAGGTGTGTGAAGTCATAGAATGGAGGTGTGTGAAGTCAAAATGGAGGTACGCGAACTCATAAAATGGAGATGTGTGAAGTCATTGAATGGAGGTGTGTGAAGTCCAAAAATAGAGGTGTGTGAGGTCAAATAATGTTAATGTGTGTTAAGTCACAGAATGGAGGTGTGTGAATTCAAAGAATGGAAGTGTGTGAAGTCAAAATGGAGGTGTGTGAAGTAACAGAATGGAGGTGTGTGAAGTCACAGAATGTAGGTGTGTGAAGTCATAGAATGGAGGTGTGTGAAGTCACAGAATGGAGGTGTGTGAAGTCACAGAATGGAGGTGTGTGAAGTCAAAATGGAGGTGTGTGAACTCATAGAATGGAGGTTTGTGAAGTCATAGAATGGAGGTGTGTGAAGTCATGCAATGGAGGTGTGTGAAGTCAAAGAATGAAGGTGTGTGAAGTCAAACAATAAAAGTGTGTGAAGTCACAGAATGGAGGTGTGTGAAATCACAGAATGGAGGTGTGTGAAGTCAAAAATGTGGTGTGTAGAGTCACAAATGGAGGTGTGTGAACTCATAGAATGGAGGTGTTTGAAGTCAAAGAATAAAGGTGTGTGAAGTCATCGAATGGAGGTGTGGGAAGTCATGGTATGGAGTTGTGTGAAGTCACAGAATGGAGGTGTGTGAAGTCAGAATGGAGTTGTGTGAAGTCATAAAATGGAGGTGTGTGAAGTCAGAATGGAGGTGTGTGAAGTCATAGAATGGAGGTGTGTGAAGTCAGAATGGAAGTGGGTGAACTCATAGAATGGAGGTGTGTGAAGTCACAATGGAAGTGTGTGAAGTCATAGAATGGAGGTGTGTGAAGTCACAGAATGGAGGTGTGTGAAGTCATAGAATGGAGGTGTGTACAGTCATAGAATGGAGGTGTGTGAGGTCATAATGTAGGTGTGTGAAGTCACTGAATTGAGATATGTGAAGTCACAGAATGGAGGTGTGTGAAGTCATAAAATGGAGGTGTGTGAAGTCATAGAATGGAGGTGTGTGAAGTCATAGAATGGATGTTTGTGAAGTAAGAATGAAGGTGTGTTAAGTCCTAGAATGGAGATGTGTGAAGGCAGAGAATGGAGGTGTGTGAAGTCATACAATTGAGCTGTGTGAAGTCAGAATGGAGGTGTGTGAAGTCATAGAATGAAGGTGTGTGAACTCAAAATGGAGGTGTGTGAAGTCAAAGAATGGAGGTATGTGAGGTCAAAGAATGGAAGTGTGTGAAGTAGTAGAATGGAGGTGTGTGACGTCATAGAATGGAGGTGTGTGAAGTCATAGAATGGAGGTGTGTGAAGTCACAGAATTGATGTTTGTGAAGTCAGAATGGAGGTGTGTGAAGTCAGAATGGAGGTTTGTGAAGTCATAGAATGGAGGTGTGTGAACTCGTAGAATGGATGTGTGTGAAGTCACAGAACTGATGTTTGTGAAGTCAGAATGGAGGTGTGTGAAGTCAGAATGGAGGTGTGTGAAGTCATAGAATGGAGGTGTGTGAAGTCACAATGCAGGTGTGTGAACTCATATAATGGAGGTGTGTGAAGTCACAGAATGGGGGTGTGTGAAGTCATAGAATGGAGGTGTGTGAAGTCATAGAATGGAGGTGTGTGAATTCACAGAATTGAGGTGTGTGACGTCACAGAATTGAGGTGTGTGAAGTCATAGAATGCAGGTGTGTGAAGTCATAGAATGCACGTTTGTGAACTCATAGAATGGAGGTGGGTGAATTCATACAATGGATGTTCGTGAAGTCATAGAATGGAGGAGTGTGAAGTCAAAATGGTGATGTGTGAACTCATAGAATGGATGTGTGTGAACTGATAGAGTAGAGGTGTGTGAAGTCATGGAATGGAGGTGTGTGAAGTCAAAGAAAGGAGGTGTGTGAAGTCAAACAATGGAGGTGTGCGAAGTTACAGAATGGAGGTGTGTGAAGACACAGAATGGAAGTGTGTGAAGTCAAAATGGAGGTGTGTGAAGTCACAGAATGGAGGTGTGTGAAGTCACAGAATGGAGGTGTGTGAAGTCAAAATGGTGGTGTGTAACGTCACAAATAGAGGTGTTTGAAGTCACAAAATGTATGTGTGTGAACTCAAAATGGAGGTGTGTGAAGTCAAAGAATGGAGGTGTGCGAAGTCAAAGAATATAGGTGTGTGACGTCATAGAATGGAGGTGTGTGAAGTCACAGAATGGAGGTGTGTGAAATCATAGAATGAAGGTGTGTGAAGTCACGGAATGAAGGTGTGTTAAGTCACAGAACGGAGGTGTGTGACCTCAGAATGGAGGTGTGTGAAGTCCCAGAATGGAGGTGTGGGTAGTCATAGAATGGAGTTGTGTGAAGTCACAGAATGGAGATGTGTGAATTCATAGAATGGAGGTGTGTGAAGTCACAGAATGGAGGTGTGTGAAGTCACAGATTGGAGGTGTGTGAAGTCAAAGAATGGAGTTGTGTGAAGTCACAGAATGGAGGTGAGTGAACTCACAATGGAGGTGTGTGAAGTCAAAGAATGGAGGTGTGTGAAGTCATAGAATGGAAGTGTGTGAAGTCATAGAATGGAGGTGTGTGAAGCCAGAATTGAGGTGTGTGAAGTCACAGAATTGAGGTGTGTGAACTCAGAATGGAGGTGTGTGAAGTCAAAAATGTGGTGTGTAGAGTCACAAATGGAGGTGTGTGAACTCATAGAATGGAGGTGTTTGAAGTCAAAGAATGGAGGTGTGTGAAGTCACAAGGGAGGTGTGTGAAATCATAGAATGGAGCTGTGTGAAGTCATCGAATGGAGGTGTGTGAAGTCATGGAATGGAGGTGTGTGAAGTCACAGAATGGAGGTGTGTGAAGTCATAGAATGGAGGTGTGTGAAGTCATAGAATGGATGTTTCTGAATAAGAATGAATGTGTGTGAAGTCACAGAATGGAGGTGTATGAAGTCAAAATGGAGGTATGTGAACTCATAGAATGGAGGTCTGAGAACTCATAGAATGGAGGTGTGTGAAGTCATGGAATAAAGGTGTGTGAAGTCAAAGAATGCATTGTGTGAAGTCAAACAATAAAGGTGTGTGAAGTCACAGAATGGAGGTGTGTGAAATCACAGAATGCAGGTGTGTGAGTCATGGAATGGATGTGTGTGAAGTCACAGAATGGAGGTGTGTGAAGTCAGAATGGAGTTGTGTGAAGTCATAGAATGGAGGTGTGTGAAGTCATCGAATGGAGGTGTGTGAAGTCATGGAATGGATTTGTGTGAAGTCATGGAATGGAGGTGTGTGAAGTCATAGAATGGAGGTGTGTGAAGTCATAAGGGAGGTGTGTGAAATCATATAATGGAGGTGTGTGAAGTCACAGTATGGAGGTGTGTGAAGTCATAGAATGGAGCTGTGTGAAGTCAGATTGGAGGTGTGTGGAGTCACAGAATGGAGGTGCGTGAACTCAGAATGGAGGTGTGTGAAGTCACAGAATTGAGGTGTGTGAAGTCGCAGAATGGAGGTGTGTGAAGTCATAGAATGGAGGTGTGTGAAGTCATAGAATGGAGCTGTGTGATCATAGAATGGATGTTTGTGAAGTAAGAATGAAGGTGTGTTAAGCCATAGAATGGAGGTGTGTGAAGCCAGAATTGAGGTGTGTGAAGTCACAGAATTGAGGTGTGTGAACTCAGAATAGAGGTGTGTGAAGTCACAGAATGAAGGTTTGTGAAATCATAGAATGAAGGTGTGTGAAGTCATAGAACGGATGTTTCTGAAGTAGAATGAAGGTGTGTGAAGTCATAGAATGGAGGTGTGTGAAGTCAAAATGGAGGTGTGCGAACTCATAAAATGGAGATGTGTGAGGTCATGGAATGGAGGTGTGTGAAGTCCAAAAATAGGGGTGTGTGAGGTCAAACAATATTAATGTGTGTTAAGTCACAGAATGGAGGTGTGTGAATTCAAAAATGGAAGTGTGTGAAGTCAAAATGGAGGTGTGTGAAGTAACAGAATGGAGGTGTGTGAAGTCACAGAATGTAGGTGTGTGAAGTCATAGAATGGAGGTGTGTGAAGTCACAGAATGGAGGTGTGTGAAGTCACAGAATGGAGGTGTGTGAAGTCAAAATGGAGGTGTGTGAACTCATAGAATGGAGGTTTGTGAAGTCATAGAATGGAAGTGTGTGAAGTCATAGAATGGAGGTGTGTGAAGCCAGAATGGAGGTGTGTGAAGTCACAGAATTGAGGTGTGTGAACTCAGAATGGAGGTGTGTAGAGTCACAGAATGAAGGTTTGTGAAATCATAGAATGAAGGTGTGTGAAGTCATAGAACGGATGTTTCTGAAGTAGAATGAAGGTGTGTGAAATCATAGAATGGAGCTGTGTGAAGTCAAAATGGAGGTGTGCGAACTCATAAAATGGAGATGTGTGAAGTCATGGAATGGAGGTGTGTTAAGTCCAAAAATAGAGGTGTGTGAGGTCAAACAATGTTAATGTGTGTTAAGTCACAGAATGGAGGTGTGTGAATTCAAAGAATGGAAGTGTGTGAAGTCAAAATGGAGGTGTGTGAAGTAACAGACTGGAGGTGTGTGAAGTCACAGAACGTAGGTGTGTGAAGTCATAGAATGGAGGTGTGTGAAGTCACAGAATGGAGGTGTGTGAAGTCACAGAATGGAGGTGTGTGAAGTCAAAATGGAGGTGTGTGAACTCAAAGAATGGAGGTTTGTGAAGTCATAGAATGGAGGTGTGTGAAGTCATGCAATGGAGGTGTGTGAAGTCAAAGAATTGAGGTGTGTGAAGTCAAACAATAAAGGTGTGTGAAGTCACAGAATGGAGGTGTGTGAAATCACAGAATGGAGGTGTGTGAAGTCAAAAATGTGGTGTGTAGAGTCACAAATGGAGGTGTGTGAACTCATAGAATGGAGGTGTTTGAAGTCAAAGAATGGAGGTGTGTGAAGTCACAAGGGAGGTGTGTGAAATCATAGAATGGAGCTGTGTGAAGTCATCGAATGGAGGTGTGTGAAGTCATGGAATGGAGGTGTGTGAAGTCACAGAATGGAGGTGTGTGAAGTCATAGAATGGAGGTGTGTGAAGTCATAGAATGGATGTTTCTGAATAAGAACGAATGTGTGTGAAGTCATAGAATGGAGGTGTATGAAGTCAAAATGGAGGTATGTGAACTCATAGAATGGAGGTCTGAGAACTCATAGAATGGAGGTGTGTGAAGTCATGGAATAATGGTGTGTGAAGTCAAAGAATGCATTGTGTGAAGTCAAACAATAAAGGTGTGTGAAGTCACAGAATGGAGGTGTGTGAAATCACAGAATGCAGGTGTGTGAAGTCATGGAATGGAGGTGTGTGAAGTCACAGAATGGAGGTGTGTGAAGTCAGAATGGAGTTGTGTGAAGTCATAGAATGGAGGTGTGTGAAGTCATCGAATGGAGGTGTGTGAAGTCATGGAATGGATTTGTGTGAAGTCATGGAATGGAGGTGTGTGAAGTCATAGAATGAAGGTGTGTGAAGTCATAAGGGAGGTGTGTGAAATCATATAATGGAGGTGTGTGAAGTCACAGTATGGAGGTGTGTGAAGTCATAGAATGGAGCTGTGTGAAGTCAGATTGGAGGTGTGTGGAGTCACAGAATGGAGGTGCGTGAACTCAGAATGGAGGTGTGTGAAGTCACAGAATTGAGGTGTGTGAAGTCGCAGAATGGAGGTGTGTGAAGTCATAGAATGGAGGTGTGTGAAGTCATAGAATGGAGCTGTGTGATCATAGAATGGATGTTTGTGAAGTAAGAATGAAGGTGTGTTAAGCCATAGAATGGAGGTGTGTGAAGCCAGAATTGAGGTGTGTGAAGTCACAGAATTGAGGTGTGTGAACTCACAATGGAGGTGTGTGAAGTCACAGAATGAAGGTTTGTGAAATCATAGAATGAAGGTGTGTGAAGTCATAGAACGGATGTTTCTGAAGTAGAATGAAGGTGTGTGAAGTCATAGAATGGAGGTGTGTGAAGTCAAAATGGAGGTGTGCGAACTCATAAAATGGAGATGTGTGAAGTCATGGAATGGAGGTGTGTTAAGTCCAAAAATAGAGGTGTGTGAGGTCAAACAATGTTAATGTGTGTTAAGTCACAGAATGGAGGTGTGTGAATTCAAAGAATGGAAGTGTGTGAAGTCAAAATGGAGGTGTGTGAAGTAACAGACTGGAGGTGTGTGAAGTCACAGAACGTAGGTGTGTGAAGTCATAGAATGGAGGTGTGTGAAGTCACAGAATGGAGGTGTGTGAAGTCACAGAATGGAGGTGTGTGAAGTCAAAATGGAGGTGTGTGAACTCATAGAATGGAGGTTTGTGAAGTCATAGAATGGAGGTGTGTGAAGTCATGCAATGGAGGTGTGTGAAGTCAAAGAATGGAGGTGTGTGAAGTCAAACAATAAAGGTGTGTGAAGTCACAGAATGGAGGTGTGTGAAATCACAGAATGGAGGTGTGTGAAGTCAAAAATGTGGTGTGTAGAGTCACAAATGGAGGTGTGTGAACTCATAGAATGGAGGTGTTTGAAGTCAAAGAATGGAGGTGTGTGAAGTCACAAGGGAGGTGTGTGAAATCATAGAATGGAGCTGTGTGAAGTCATCGAATGGAGGTGTGTGAAGTCATGGAATGGAGGTGTGTGAAGTCACAGAATGGAGGTGTGTGAAGTCATAGAATGGAGGTGTGTGAAGTCATAGAATGGATGTTTCTGAATAAGAATGAATGTGTGTGAAGTCACAGAATGGAGGTGTATGAAGTCAAAATGGAGGTATGTGAACTCACAGAATGGAGGTCTGAGAACTCATAGAATGGAGGTGTGTGACGTCATGGAATAAAGGTGTGTGAAGTCAAAGAATGCATTGTGTGAAGTCAAACAATAAAGGTGTGTGAAGTCACAGAATGGAGGTGTGTGAAATCACAGAATGCAGGTGTGTGAGTCATGGAATGGATGTGTGTGAAGTCACAGAATGGAGGTGTGTGAAGTCAGAATGGAGTTGTGTGAAGTCATAGAATGGAGGTGTGTGAAGTCATCGAATGGAGGTGTGTGAAGTCATGGAATGGATTTGTGTGAAGTCATGGAATGGAGGTGTGTGAAGTCATAGAATGGAGGTGTGTGAAGTCATAAGGGAGGTGTGTGAAATCATATAATGGAGGTGTGTGAAGTCACAGTATGGAGGTGTGTGAAGTCATAGAATGGAGCTGTGTGAAGTCAGATTGGAGGTGTGTGGAGTCACAGAATGGAGGTGCGTGAACTCAGAATGGAGGTGTGTGAAGTCACAGAATTGAGGTGTGTGAAGTCGCAGAATGGAGGTGTGTGAAGTCATAGAATGGAGGTGTGTGAAGTCATAGAATGGAGCTGTGTGATCATAGAATGGATGTTTGTGAAGTAAGAATGAAGGTGTGTTAAGCCATAGAATGGAGGTGTGTGAAGCCAGAATTGAGGTGTGTGAAGTCACAGAATTGAGGTGTGTGAACTCAGAATAGAGGTGTGTGAAGTCACAGAATGAAGGTTTGTGAAATCATAGAATGAAGGTGTGTGAAGTCATAGAACGGATGTTTCTGAAGTAGAATGAAGGTGTGTGAAGTCATAGAATGGAGGTGTGTGAAGTCAAAATGAAGGTGTGCGAACTCATAAAATGGAGATGTGTGAGGTCATGGAATGGAGGTGTGTGAAGTCCAAAAATAGGGGTGTGTGAGGTCAAACAATATTAATGTGTGTTAAGTCACAGAATGGAGGTGTGTGAATTCAAAAATGGAAGTGTGTGAAGTCAAAATGGAGGTGTGTGAAGTAACAGAATGGAGGTGTGTGAAGTCACAGAATGTAGGTGTGTGAAGTCATAGAATGGAGGTGTGTGAAGTCATGCAATGGAGGTGTGTGAAGTCACAGAATGGAGGTGTGTGAAATCACACAATGGAGATGTGTGAAGTCAAAAATGTGGTGTGTAGAGTCACGAATGGAGGTGTGTGAACTCATAGAATGGAGATGTTTGAAGTCAAAGAATGGAGGTGTGTGAAGTCACAAGGGAGGTGTGTGAAATCATAGAATGGAGCTGTGTGAAGTCATCGAATGGAGGTGTGTGAAGTCATGGAATGGAGGTGTGTGAAGTCACAGAATGGAGGTGTGTGAAGTCATAGAATGAAGGTGTGTGAAGTCATAGAATGAATGTTTCTGAATAAGAATGAATGTGTGTGAAGTCATAGAATGGAGGTGTATGAAGTCAAAATGGAGGTATGTGAACTCATAGAATGGAGGTCTGAGAACTCATAGAATGGAGGTGTGTGAAGTCATGGAATAAAGGTGTGTGAAGTCAAAGAATGCATTGTGTGAAGTCAAACAATAAAGGTGTGTGAAGTCACAGAATGGAGGTGTGTGAAATCACAGAATGCAGGTGTGTGAAGTCATGGAATGGAGGTGTGTGAAGTCACAGAATGGAGGTGTGTGAAGTCAGAATGGAGTTGTGTGAAGTCATAGAATGGAGGTGTGTGAAGTCATCGAATGGAGGTGTGTGAAGTCATGGAATGGATTTGTGTGAAGTCATGGAATGGAGGTGTGTGAAGTCAGAGAATGGAGGTGTGTGAAGTCAGAATGGAGTTGTGTGAAGTCACAGAATGGAGGTGTGTGAAGTCATAAGGGAGGTGTGTAAAATCATAGAATGGAGGTGTGTGAAGTCACAGTATGGAGGTGTGTGAAGTCATAGAATGGAGCTGTGTGAAGTCAGATTGGAGGTGTGTGGAGTCACAGAATGGAGGTGTGTGAACTCAGAATGGAGGTGTGTGAAGTCACAGAATTGAGGTGTGTGAAGTCGCAGAATGGAGGTGTGTGAAGTCATAGAATGGAGGTGTGTGAAGTCATAGAATGGAGCTGTGTGATCATAGAATGGATGTTTGTGAAGTAAGAATGAAGGTGTGTTAAGCCATAGAATGGAGATGTGTGAAGGCACAGAATGGAGGTGTGTGAAATCATAGAATGGAGCTATATGAAGTCCTAATGGAGGTGGGTGAAGTCATAGAATGGAGTTGTGTGAAATCACAATGGAGGTGTGTGAAGTCAAAGAATGGAGGTGTGTGAAGTCATAGAAAGGAATTGTGTGAAGTCATAGAATGGAGCTATGTGAAGCTAGAATTCAGGTGTGTGAAGTCACAGAATTGAGGTGTGTGAACTCAGAATGGAGGTGTGTGAAGTCACAGAATCGAGATGTGTGAAGTCATAGAATGGAGGTGTGTGAAGTCAGAGAATGGAGATGTGTGTAGTCACAGAATGGAGGTGTGTGAAGTCACAGAATGGAGGTGTGTGAAGTCACAGAATGGAGGTGTGAACTCACAATGGAGGTGTGTGAAGTCCCAGAATGGAGGTGTGTGAAGTCAAACAATAAAGGTGTGTGAAGTCACAGAATGGAGGTCTGTGAAGTTATAGAATGGAGGGGTGTTAAGTCACAGAATGGAGGTGTGTGAACTCAGAGAATGGAGGTGTGTGAACTCAGAATGGAGGTGTGTGAAATCACAGAACGGAGATTTGCGAAGTCATAGAATGGAAGTGCGTAAAGTCATATAATGGATGTTTCTGAAGTAAGAATGAAGGTGTGTGAAGTCATAGAATGGAGGTTTGTGAAGTCAAAATGGAGGTGTGTGAACTCATAGAATGAAGGTGTGTGAACTCATAGAATGGAGGTGTGTGAAGTCATGGAAAGGAGGTGTGTGAAGTCAAAGAATGGAGGTGTGTGAAGTCAAACAATAAAGGTGTGTGAAGTCACAGAATGGAGGTGTGTGAAATCACAGAATGGAGGTGTGTGAAGTCAAAAAGGTGGTGTGTAGAGTCACAAATGGAGGTGTGTGAACTCATAGAATGGAGGTGTGTGAAGTCAAAGAATGGAGGTGTGTGAAGGCATCGAATGGAGGTGTGTGAAGTCATGGATGGAGGTGTGTGAAGTCACAGAACGGACATGTGTGAAGTCAGAAGGGAGTTGTGTGAAGTTATAGAATGGAGGTGTGTGAAGTCAGAATGGAGTTGTGTGATGTCATAGAATGGAGGTGTGTGAAGTCACAATGGAGGTGTGTGAACTCATAGAATGGAGGTGTATGAAGTCACAATGGAGGTATGTGAAGTCATAGAATGGTGGTGTGGGAAGTCACAGAATGGAGGTGTGGAAGTCATAGAATGGAGGTGTGTGAAGTCAGAATGGAGGTGTGTGAAGTCATCGAATGGAGGTGTGTGAAGTCATAATGTGGGTGTGTGAAGTCACAGAATTGAGGTGTGTGAAGTCACAGAATGGAGGTGTGTAAAGTCATAGAATGAAGGTGTGTGAAGTCATAGAATTGAGGTGTGTGAAGTCATAGAATGAATGTTTGTGAAGTAAGAATGAAGGTGTGTTAAGTCATAAAATGGAGATGTGTGAAGGCACAGAATGGAGGTGTGTGAAGTCATAGAATGGAGCTGTGTGAAGTCAGAATGGAGGTGTGTGAAGTCATAGAATGGAGCTGTGTGAACTCACAATGGAGATGTGTGAAGTCAAAAAATGGAGGTGTGTGAAGTCAAAGAATGGAAGTGTGTGAAGTCATAGAATGGAGGTGTGTGAAGTCATAGAATGGAGTTGTGTGAAGTCATAGAATGGAGGTGTGTGAAGTCACAGAATTGATGTTTGTGAAGTCAGAATGGCGGTGTGTGAAGTCAGAATGGAGGTTTGTGAAGTCATAGAATGGAGGTGTGTGAAGTCATAGAATGGAGGTGTGTGAAGTCATAGAATGGAGTTGTGTGAAGTCACAGAATTGATGTTTGTGAATTCAGAATGGAGGTGTGTGAACTCACAGAGGAGGTGTGTGAAGTCATAGAATGGAGGTGTGTGAAGTCACAATGCACGTGTGTGAACTCATAGAATGGAGGTGTCTGAAGTCAGAATGGAGGTGTGTGAAGTCATAGAATGGAGGTGTGTGAAGTCAGAATGGAGGTGTGTGAACTCATAGAATGGAGCTGTGTGAAGTCACAATGGAGGTGTGTGAAGTCATAGAATGGAGGTGTGTGAAGTCACAGAATGGAGGTGTGTGAAGTCTTAGAATGGAGCTGTGTGAAGTCAGATTGGAGTTGTGTGAAGTCACAGAATCGAGGTGTGTGAACTCAGAATGGAGGTGTGTGAAGTCAAAGAATGAAGGTGTGTGAAGTCATAGAATATAGGTGTGTGAAGTCATAGAATGGATGTGTGCGAAGCCATAATGGAGGTGTGTGAAGTCACAGAATTGAGGTGTGTGAAGTCACAGAATGGAGGTTTCTGAAGTCATAGAATGGAGGTGTGTGAAGTCATAGAATGGAGGTGTGTGAAGTCATAGAATGGATGTTTGTGAAGTAAGAATGAAGGTGTGTTAAGTCATAGAATGGAGGTGTGTGAAGGCACAGAATGGAGGTGTGTGAAGTCATAGAATGGAGCTGTTTGAAGTCAGAATGGAGGTGTGAGAAGTCACAGAATGGAGGTGTGTTAAGTCACAGAACGGAGCTGTTTGAACTCAGAATGGAGGTGTGTGAAATCACAGAATGGAGGTGTGTGAAGTCATAGAATGGAGGTGTGTTAAATCATAGAATGGAGGTGTGGGAAGGCATAGAGTGGAGCTGTGTGAAGTCAGATTGGAGGTGTGCGAAGTCACAGAATGGAGGTGTGTGAAGTCATTGAATGGAGCTGGGTGAAGTCAGAATGGAGGTGTGTGAAGTCACAGAATTGAGGTGTGTGAACTCAGAACGGAGGTGTGTGAAGTCACAGAATCTAGGTGTGTGAAGTCATAGAATGGAGGTGTGTGAAGTCATAGAATAGAGGTGTGTGAAGTCATAATGGAGGTGTGTGAAGTCACAGAATTGAGGTGTGTGAAGTCACAGAATGGAGGTGTGCGAAGTCACAGAATGGAGGTGTGTGAAGTCAGAACGGAGGTGTGTGAAATCATAGAATGGAGGTGTGTGAAGTCATCGAATGGAGGTGTGTGAAGTCATGGAATGGAGGTGTGTGAAGTCACAGAATGGAGGTGTGTGAATTCAAAGAATGGAAGTGTGTGAAGTCAAAATTTAGGTGTGTGAAGTCACAGAATGGAGGTGTGTGAAGTCACAGAATGGAGGTGTGTGAAGTCATAGAATGGAGGTGTGTGAAGTCAGAGAATGGAGATGTGTGTAGTCACAGAATGGAGGTGTGTGAAGTCACAGAATGAAGGTGTGTGAAGTCACAGAATGGAGGTGTGAACTCACAATGGAGGTGTGTGAAGTCCCAGAATGGAGGTGTGTGAAGTCAAACAATAAAGGTGTGTGAAGTCACAGAATGGAGGTCTGTGAAGTCATAGAATGGAGGTGTGTTAAGTCACAGAATGGAGGTGTGTGAACTCAGAGAATGGAGGTGTGTGAACTCAGAATGGAGGTGTGTGAAATCACAGAACGGAGTTTTGCGAAGTCATAGAATGGAAGTGCGTAAAGACATATAATGGATGTTTCTGAAGTAAAAATGAAGGTGTGTGAAGTCATAGAATGGAGGTTTGTGAAGTCAAAATGGAGGTGTGTGAACTCATAGAATGGAGGTGTGTGAAGTCATGGAAAGGAGGTGTGTGACGTCAAAGAATGGAGGTGTGTGAAGTCAAACAATAAAGGTGTGTGAAGTCACAGAATGGAGGTGTGTGAAATCACAGAATGGAGGTGTGTGAAGTAAAAAAGGTGGTGTGTAGAGTCACAAATGGAGGTGTGTGAACTCATAGAATGGAGGTGTGTGAAGTCAAAGAATGGAGGTGTGTGAAGGCATCGAAAGGAGGTGGGTGAAGTCATGGAATGGAGGTGTGTGAAGTCACAGAATGGAGGTGTGTGAAGTCAGAATGGAGTTGTGTGAAGTTATAGAATGGAGGTGTGTGAAGTCAGAATGGAGGTGTGTGATGTCATAGAATGGAGGTGTGTGAAGTCAGAATGGAGGTGTGTGAACTCATAGAATGGAGGTGTGTGAAGTCACAATGGAGGTATGTGAAGTCATAGAATAGTGGTGTGTGAAGTCAGAAAATGGAGGTGTGGAAGTCATAGAATGGAGGTGTGTGAAGTCAGAATGGAGGTGTGAGAAGTCACAGAATGGAGGTGTGTGAACTCAGAATGGTGGTGTGTGAAGTCACAGAATGGAGGTGTGTTAAGTCACAGAACGGAGGTGTTTGAACTCAGAATGGAGGTGTGTGAAATCACAGAATGGAGGTGTGTGAAGTCATAGAATGGATGTGTGTGAAATCATAGAATGGAGGTGTGGGAAGGCATAGAGTGGAGCTGTGTGAAGTCAGATTGGAGGTGTGCGAAGTCACAGAATGGAGGTGTGTGAAGTCATTGAATGGAGCTGGGTGAAGTCAGAATGGAGGTGTGTGAAGTCACAGAATTAAGGTGTGTGAACTCAGAACGGAGGTGTGTGAAGTCACAGAATCTAGGTGTGTGAAGTCATAGAATGGAGGTGCGTGAAGTCATAGAATTGAGGTGTGTGAAGTCATAATGGAGGTGTGTGAAGTCACAGAATTGAGGTGTGTGAAGTCACAGAATGGAGGTGTGTGAAGTCATAGAATGGAGGTGTGTGAAGTCAGAACGGAGGTGTGTGAAATCATAGAATGGAGGTGTGTGAAGTCATCGAATGGAGGTGTGAGAAGTCATGGAATGGAGGTGTGTGAAGTCACAGAATGGAGGTGTGTGAAGTCAGAATGGAGTTGTGTGAAGTCATAGAATGGAGGGGTGTGAAGTCAGAAGGGAGGTGTGTGAAGTCATAGAATGGAGGTGTGTGAAGTCAGAATGGAGGTGTGTGAACTCATAGAATGGAGGTGTTTGAAGTCACAATGGAAGTGTGTGAAATCATAGAATGGAGGTGTGTGAAGTCACAGTATGGAGGTCTGTGAATTCATAGAATGAAGCTGTGTGAAGTGAGAATTGAGGTGTGTGAAGTCACAGAATGGAGGTGTGTGAACTCAGAATGGAGGTGTGTGAAGTCATAGAATGGAGGTGTGTGAAGTCATAGAATGGAGGTGTGTGAAGTCAGAAGGGAGGTGTGTGAAGTCATAGAATGGAGGTGTGTGAAGTCAGAATGGGGGTGTGTGTAGTCACAGAATGGAGGTGTGTGAAGTCATAATGTAGGTGTGTGAAGTCACAGAATTGAGGTGTGTGAAGTCACAATATGGTGTTGTGTAAAGTCATACAATGGAGGTGTGTGAAGTCATAGAATGGAGGTGTGTGAAGTCATAGAATGAATGTTTGTGAAGTAAGAATGAAGGTGTGTTAAGTCATAAAATGGAGATGTGTGAAGGCACAGAATGGAGGTGTGTGAAGTCATAGAATGGAGCTGTGTGAAGTCAGAATGGAGGTGTGTGAAGTCATAGAATGGAGGTGTGTGAACTCACAATGAAGATGTGTGAAGTCAAAAAATGGAGGTGTGTGAAGTCAAAGAATGGAAGTGTGTGAAGTCATAGAATGGAGTTGTGTGAAGTCATAGAATGGAGGTGTGTGAAGTCATAGAATGGAGGTGTGTGAAGTCACAGAATTGATGTTTGTGAAGTCAGAATGGCGGTGTGTGAAGTCAGAATGGAGGTTTGTGAAGTCATAGAATGGAGGTGTGTGAAGTCATAGAATGGAGGTGTGTGAAGTCATAGAATGGAGGTGTGTGAAGTCAGAATGGAGGTGTGTGTAGTCATAGAATGGAGGTGTGTGAGGTCATAATGTAGGTGTGTGAAGTCACAGAATTGAGGTGTGTGAAGTCACAGAATGGAGGTGTGTCAAGTCATAGAATGGAGGTGTGTGAAGTCATAGAATGGAGGTGTGTGAAGTCATAGAATGAATGATTGTGAAGTAAGAATGAAGGTGTGTTAAGTCATAAAATGGAGATGTGTGAAGGCACAGAATGGAGGTGTGTGAAGTCATAGAATGGAGCTGTGTGAAGTCAGAATGGAGGTGTGTGAAGTCATAGAATGGAGGTGTGTGAACTCACAATGGAGATGAGTGAAGTCAAAAAATGGAGGTGTGTGAAGTCAAAGAATGGAAGTGTGTGAAGTCAAAATTGAGATGTGTGAAGTCACAGAAGGGAGGTGTGTGAAGTCACAGAATGGAGGTGTGTGAAGTCATAGAATGGAGGTGTGTGAAGTCAGAGAATGGAGATGTGTGTAGTCACAGAATTGAGGTGTGTGAAGTCACAGAATGGATGTGTGTGAAGTCACAGAATGGAGGTGTGAACTCACAATGGAGGTGTGTGAAGTCCCAGAATGGAGGTGTGTGAAGTCATAGAATGGAGGTGTGTGAAGTCAGAACGGAGGTGTGTGAAATCATAGAATGGAGGTGTGTGAAGTCATCGTATGGAGGTGTGTGAAGTCATGGAATGGAGGTGTGTGAAGTCACAGAATGGAGGTGTGTGAAGTCAGAATGGAGTTGTGTGAAGTCATAGAATGGAAGGGTGTGAAGTCAGAAGGGAGGTGTGTGAAGTCATAGAATGGAGGTGTGTGAAGTCAGAATGGAGGTGTGTGAACACATAGAATGGAGGTGTGTGAAGTCACAATGGAAGTGTGTGAAATCATAGAAGGGAGGTGTGTGAAGGCACAGAATGGAGGTGTGTGAAGTCATAGAATGGAGCTGTTTGAAGGAAGAATGGAGGTGTGAGAAGTCACAGAATGGAGGTGTGTGAACTCAGAATGGTGGTGTGTGAAGTCACAGAATGGAGGTGTGTTAAGTCAAGGAACGGAGGTGTTTGAACTCAGAATGGAGGTGTGTGAAATCACAGAATGGAGGTGTGTGAAGTCATAGAATGGAGGTGTGTGAAATCATAGAATGGAGGTGTGGGAAGGCATAGAGTGGAGCTGTGTGAAGTCAGATTGGAAGTGTGCGAAGTCACAGAATGGAGGTGTGTGAAGTCATTGAATGGAACTGGGTGAAGTCAGAATGGAGGTGTGTGAAGTCACAGAATTGAGGTGTGTGAACTCAGAACGGAGGTGTGTGAAGTCACAGAATCTAGGAGTGTGAAGTCATAGAATGGAGGTGTGTGAAGTCATAGAATTGAGGTGTGTGAAGTTATAATGGAGGTGTGTGAAGTCACAGAATTGAGGTGTGTGAAGTCACAGAATGGAGGTGTGTGAAGTCATAGAATGTAGGTGTGTGAAGTCAGAACGTAGGTGTGTGAAATCATAGAATAGAGGTGTGTGAAGTCATCGAATGGAGGTGTGTGAAGTCATGGAATGGAGGTGTGTGAAGTCACAGAATGGAGGTGTGTGAAATCACAATGGAGTTGTGTGAAGTCATAGAATGGAAGGGTGTGAAGTCAGAAGGGAGGTGTGTGAAATCATAGAATGGAGGTGTGTGAAGTCAGAATGGAGGTGTGTGAACTCATAGAATGGAGGTGTGTGAAGTCACAATGGAAGTGTGTGAAATCATAGAATGGAGGTGTGTGAAGTCACAGTATGGAGGTGTGTGAAGTCATAGAATGAAGCTGTGTGAAGTGAGAATTGAGGTGTGTGAAGTCACAGAATGGAGGTGTGTGAACTCATAGAATGGAGGTGTGTGAAGTCATAGAATGGAGGGGTGTGAAGTCAGAAGGGAGGTGTGTGAAGTCATAGAATGGAGGTGTGTGAAGTCAGAATGGAGGTGTGTGTAGTCATAGAATGGAGGTGTGTGAAGTCATAATGTAGGTGTGTGAAGTCACAGAATTGAGGTGTGTGAAGTCACAGAATGGAGGTGTGTAAAGTCATAGAATGGAGGTGTGTGAAGTCATAGAATGGAGGTGTGTGAAGTCATAGAATGAATGATTGTGAAGTAAGAATGAAGGTGTGTTAAGTCATAAAATGGAGATGTGTGAAGGCAGAGAATGGAGGTGTGTGAAGTCATAGAATGAAGCTGTGTGAAGTCAGAATGGAGGTGTGTGAAGTCATAGAATGGAGGTGTGTGAACTCACAATGGAGATGTGTGAAGTCAAAAAATGGAGGTGTGTGAAGTCAAAGAATGGAAGTGTGTGAAGTCATAGAATGGAGGTTTGTGAAGTCATAGAATGGAGGTGTGTGAAGTCATAGAATGGAGGTTTCTGAGGTCACAGAATTGATGTTTGTGAAGTCAGAATGGCGGTGTGTGAAGTCAGAATGGAGGTTTGTGAAGTCATAGAATGGAGGTGTGTGAAGTCACAGAATGGAGGTGTGTGAAGTCATAGAATGGAGGTGTGTGAAGTCACAGAATTGATGTTTGTGAATTCAGAATGGAGGTGGGTGAACTCACAATGGAGGTGTGTGAAGTCAAAGAATGGAGGTGTGTGAAGTCACAGAATTGATGTTTGTGAAGTCAGAATGGAGTTGTGTGAAGTCAGAATGGAGGTGTGTGAAGTCATAGAATGGAGGTGTGTGAAGTCACAATGCACGTGTGTGAACTCATAGAATGGAGGTGTCTGAAGTCAGAATGGAGTTGTGTGAAGTCATAGAATGGAGGTGTGTGAAGTCAGAATGGAGGTGTGTGAAGTCATAGAATGGATGTTTCTGAAGTAGAATGAATGTGTGTGAAGTCATAGAATGTAGGTATGTGAAGTCAAAATGGAGGTGTGCGAACTCACAAAATGGAGATGCGTGAAGTCATGGAATGGAGATGTGTGAAGGCAAAGAATGGAGGTGTGTGAAGTCAAACAATGGAAGTGTGTGAAGTCAAAATTGAGGTGTGTGAAGTCACAGAATGGAGGTGTGTGAAGTCACAGAATGGAGGTGTGTGAAGTCATAGAATGGAGGTGTGTGAAGTCAGAGAATGGAGATGTGTGTAGTCACAGAATGGAGGTGTGTGAAGTCACAGAATGGAGGTGTGTGAAGTCACAGAATGGAGGTGTGAACTCACAATGGAGGTGGGTGAAGTCCCAGAATGGAGGTGTTTGAAGTCATAGAATGGAGGTGTGTGGAGTCAGAACGGAGGTGTGTGAAATCATAGAATAGAGGTGTGTGAAGTCATCGCATGGAGGTGTGTGAAGTCATGGAATGGAGGTGTGTGAAGTCACAGAATGGAGGTGTGTGAAGTCAGATTGGAGTTGTGTGAAGTCATAGAATGGAAGGGTGTGAAGTCTGAAGGGAGGTGTGTGAAGTCATAGACTGGAGGTGTGTGAAGTCAGAATGGAGGTGTGTGAACTCATAGAATGGAGGTGTGTGAAGTCACAATGGAAGTGTGTGAAATCATAGAATGGAGATGTGTGAAGTCACAGTAGGGAGGTGTGTGAAGTCATAGAATGAAGCTGTGTGAAGTGAGAATTGAGGTGTGTGAAGTCACAGAATGGAGGTGTGTGAACTCAGAATGGAGGTGTGTGAAGTCATAGAATGGAGGTGTGTGAAGTCATAGAATGGAGGGGTGTGAAGTCAGAAGGGAGGTGTGTGAAGTCATAGAATGGAGGTGTGTGAAGTCAGAATGGAGGTGTGTGTAGTCATAGAATGGAGGTGTGTGAAGTCATAATGTAGGTGTGTGAAGTCACAGAATTGAGGTGTGTGAAGTCACAGAATGGAGGTGTGTAAAGTCATAGAATGGAGGTGTGTGAAGTCATAGAATGGAGGTGTGTGAAGTCATAGAATGAATGATTGTGAAGTAAGAATGAAGGTGTGTTAAGTCATAAAATGGAGATGTGTGAAGGCACAGAATGGAGGTGTGTGAAGTCATAGAATGGAGGTGTGTGAAGTCATAGAATTGAGGTGTGTGAAGTTATAATGGAGGTGTGTGAAGTCACAGAATTGAGGTGTGTGAAGTCACAGAATGGAGGTGTGTGAAGTCATAGAATGGAGGTGTGTGAAGTCAGAACGGAGGTGTGTGAAATCATAGAATAGAGTTGTGTGAAGTCATCGAATGGAGGAGTGTGAAGTCATGGAATGGAGGTGTGTGAAGTCGCAGAATGGAGGTGTGTGAAGTCACAATGGAGTTGTGTGAAGTCATAGAATGGAAGGGTGTGAAGTCAGAAGGGAGGTGTGTGAAATCATAGAATGCAGGTGTCTGAAGTCAGAATAGAGGTGTGTGAACTCATAGAATGGAGGTGTGTGAAGTCACAATGGAAGTGTGTGAAATCATAGAATGGAGGTGTGTGAAGTCATAGAATGAAGCTGTGTGAAGTGAGCATTGAGGTGTGTGAAGTCACAGAATGGAGGTGTGTGAACTCAGAATGGAGGTGTGTGAAGTCATAGAATTGAGGTGTCTGAAGTCATAGAATGGAGGGGTGTGAAGTCAGAAGGGAGGTGTGTGAAGTCATAGAATGGAGGTGTGTGAAGTCAGAATGGAGGTGTGTGTAGTCATAGAATGGAGTTGTGTGAAGTCATAATGTATGTGTGTGAAGTCACAGAATTGAGGTGTGTGAAGTCACAGAATGGAGGTGTGTAAAGTCATAGAATGGAGGTGTGTGAACTCATAGAATGGAGGTGTGTGAAGTCATAGAATGAATGATTGTGAAGTAAGAATGAAGGTGTGTTAAGTCATAAAATGGAGATGTGTGAAGGCAGAGAATGGAGGTGTGTGAAGTCATAGAATGGAGCTGTGTGAAGTCAGAATGGAGGTGTGTGAAGTCATAGAATTGAGGTGTGTGAACTCACAATGGAGATGTGTGGAGTCAAAAAATGGAGGTGTGTGAAGTCATAGAATGGAGGTTTGTGAAGTCACAGAATTGATGTTTGTGAAGTCAGAATGGCGGTGTGTGAAGTCAGAATGGAGGTTTGTGAAGTCATAGAATGGAGGTGTGTGAAGTCATAGAATGGAGGTGTATGAAGTCATAGAATGGAGGTGTGTGAATTCACAGAATTGATGTTTGTGAATTCAGAATGGAGGTGTGTGAACTCACAATGGAGGTGTGTGAAGTCAAAGAATGGAGGTGTGTGAAGTCACAGAATTGATGTTTGTGAAGTCAGAATGGAGTTGTGTGAAGTCAGAGTGGAGGTGTGTGAAGTCATAGAATGGAGGTGTGTGAAGTCACAATGCACGTGTGTGAACTCATAGAATGGAGGTGTCTGAAGTCAGAATGGAGTTGTGTGAAGTCATAGAATGGAGGTGTGTGAAGTCAGAATGGAGGTGTGTGAAGTCATAGAATGGATGTTTCTGAAGTAGAATGAATGTGTGTGACGTCATAGAATGTAGGTGTGTGAAGTCAAAATGGAGGTGTGCGAACTCATAAAATGGAGATGCGTGAAGTCATGGAATGGAGATGTGTGAAGGCAAAGAATGGAGGTGTGTGAAGTCAAAGAATGGAAGTGTGTGAAGTCAAAATTGAGGTGTGTGAAGTCACAGAATGGAGGTGTGTGAAGTCACAAAATGGAGGTGTGTGAAGTCACAGAATGGAGGTGTGAACTCACAATGGAGGAGTGTGAAGTCCTAGAATGGAGGTGTGTGAAGTCATAGAATGGGGGTGTGTGAAGTCATCGAATGGAGGTGTGTGAAGTCATGGAAAGGAGGTGGGTGAAATCACAGAATGGAGGTGTGTGAAGTCAGAATGGAGTTGTGTGAAGTCATAGAATGGAAGGGTGTGAAGTCAGAAGGGAGGTGTGTGAAGTCATAGAATGGAGGTGGGTGAAGTCAGAATGGAGGTGTGTGAACTCATAGAATGGAGGTGTGTGAAGTCACAATGGAAGTGAGTGAAATCATAGAATGGAGGTGTGTGAAGTCACAGTATGGAGGTGTGTGAAGTCATAGAATGAAGCTGTGTGAAGTGAGAATTGAGGTATGTGAAGTCACAGAATGGAGGTGTGTGAACTCAGAATGGAGGTGTGTGAAGTCATAGAATGGAGGTGTGTGAAGTCATAGAATGGAGGGGTGAGAAGTCAGAAGGGAGGTGTGTGAAGTCATAGAATGGAGGTGTGTGAAGTCAGAATGGAGGTGTGTGTAGTCATAGAATGGAGGTGTGTGAACTCACAATGGAGGTGTGTGAAGTCAAAGAATGGAGGTGTGTGAAGTCACAGAATTGATGTTTGTGAAGTCAGAATGGAGTTGTGTGAAGTCAGATTGGAGGTGTGTGAAGTCATAGAATGGAGGTGTGTGAAGTCACAATGCACGTGTGTGAACTCATAGAATGGAGGTGTCTGAAGTCAGAATGGAGTTGTGTGAAGTCATAGAATGGAGGTGTGTGAAGTCAGAATGGAGGTGTGTGAAGTCATAGAATGGATGTTTCTGAAGTAGAATGAATGTGTGTGAAGTCATAGAATGTAGGTGTGTGAAGTCAAAATGGAGGTGTGCGAACTCATAAAATGGAGATGCGTGAAGTCATGGAATGGAGATGTGTGAAGGCAAAGAATGGAGGTGTGTGAAGTCAAAGAATGGAAGTGTGTGAAGTCAAAATTGAGGTGTGTGAAGTCACAGAATGGAGGTGTGTGAAGTCACAAAATGGAGGTGTGTGAAGTCACAGAATGGAGGTGTGAACTCACAATGGAGGTGTGTGAAGTCCTAGAATGGAGGTGTGTGAAGTCATAGAATGGAGGTTTGTGAAGTCAGAACGGAGGTGTGTGAAATCATAGAATAGAGGTGTGTGAAGTCATCGAATGGAGGTGTGTGAAGTCATGGAATGGAGGTGGGTGAAATCACAGAATGGAGGTGTGTGAAGTCAGAATGGAGTTGTGTGAAGTCATAGAATGGAGGTGTGTGAAGTCAGAATGGAGGTGTGTGAACTCATAGAATGGAGGTGTGTGAAGTCACAATGGAAGTGAGTGAAATCATAGAATGGAGGTGTGTGAAGTCACAGTATGGAGGTGTGTGAAGTCATAGAATGAAGCTGTGTGAAGTGAGAATTGAGGTGTGTGAAGTCACAGAATGGAGGTGTGTGAACTCAGAATGGAGGTGTGTGAAGTCATAGAATGGAGGTGTGTGAAGTCATACAATGGAGGGGTGAGAAGTCAGAAGGGAGGTGTCTGAAGTCAAAGAATGGAAGTGTGTGAAGTCAAAATTGAGGTGTGTGAAGTCACAGAATGGAGGTGTGTGAAGTCACAGAATGGAGGTGTGTGAAGTCATAGAATGGAGGTGTGTGAAGTCAGAGAATGGAGATGTGTGTAGTCACAGAATGGAGGTGTGTGAAGTCAGAGAATGGAGGTGTGTGAAGTCACAGAATGGAGGTGTGAACTCACAATGGAGGTGTGTGAAGTCCCAGAATGGAGGTGTGTGAAGTCAAACAATAAAGGTGTGTGAAGTCACAGAATGGAGGTCTGTGAAGTCATAGAATCGAGGTGTGTTAAGTCACAGAATGGAGGTGTGTGAACTCAGAGAATGGAGGTGTGTAAACTCAGAATGGAGGTGTGTGAAATCACAGAACGGAGATTTGCGAAGTCATAGAATGGAAGTGCGTAAAGTCATATAATGGATGTTTCTGAAGTAAGAATGAAGGTGTGTGAAGTCATAGAATGGAGTTTGTGAAGTCAAAATGGAGGTGTGTGAACTCATAGAATGGAGGTGTGTGAACTCATAGAATGGAGGTGTGTGAAGTCATGGAAAGGAGGTGTGTGAAGTCAAAGAATGGAGGTGTGTGAAGTCAAACAATAAAGGTGTGTGAAGTCACAGAATGGAAGTGTGTGAAATCACAGAATGGAGGTGTGTGAAGTCAAAGAATGGAGGTGTGTGAAGGCATCGAATGGAGGTGTGTGAAGTCATGGAATGGAGGTGTGTGAAGTCACAGAATGGAGGTGTGTGAAGTCAGAATGGAGTTGTGTGAAGTTATAGAATGGAGGTGTGTGAAGTCAGAATGGAGGTGTGTGATGTCATAGAATGGAGGTGTGTGAAGTCAGAATGGAGGTGTGTGAACTCATAGAATTGAGGTGTGTGAAGTCACAATGGAGGTATGTGAAGTCATAGAATGGAGGTGTGTGAAGTCATAGAATGGATGTTTCTGAATAAGAATGAATGTGTGTGAAGTCATAGAATGGAGGTGTATGAAGTCAAAATGGAGGTATGTGAACTCATAGAATAGAGGTCTGAGAACTCATAGAATGGAGGTGTGTGAAGTCATGGAATAAAGGTGTGTGAAGTCAAAGAATGCATTGTGTGAAGTCAAACAATAAAGGTGTGTGAAGTCACAGAATGGAGGTGTGTGAAATCACAGAATGCAGGTGTGTGAAGTCTTGGAATGGAGGTGTGTGAAGTCACAGAATGGAGGTGTGTGAAGTCAGAATGGAGTTGTGTGAAGTCATAGAATGGAGGTGTGTGAAGTCACAAGGGAGGTGTGTGAAATCATAGAATGGAGGTGTGTGAAGTCATCGAATGGAGGTGTGTGAAGTCATGGAATGGATTTGTGTGAAGTCATGGAATGGAGGTGTGTGAAGTCACAGAATGGAGGTGTGTGCAGTCAGAATGGAGTTGTGTGAAGTCATAGAATGGAGGTGTGTGAAGTCATAAGGGAGGTGTGTGAAATCATAGAATGGAGGTGTGTGAAGTCACAGTATGGAGGTGTGTGAAGTCATAGAATGGAGCTGTGTGAAGTCAGATTGGAGGTGTGTGAAGTCACAGAATGGAGGTGTGTGAACTCAGAATGGAGGTGTGTGAAGTCACAGAATTGAGGTGTGTGAAGTCACAGAATGGTGGTGTGTGAAGTCATAGAATGGAGGTGGGTGAAGTCATAGAATGGAGCTGTTTGAAGGAAGAATGGAGGTGTGAGAAGTCACAGAATGGAGGTGTGTGAACTCAGAATGGTGGTGTGTGAAGTCACAGAATGGAGGTGTGTTAAGTCAAGGAACGGAGGTGTTTGAACTCAGAATGGAGGTGTGTGAAATCACAGAATGGAGGTGTGTGAAGTCATAGAATGGAGGTGTGTGAAATCATAGAATGGAGGTGTGGGAAGGCATAGAGTGGAGCTGTGTGAAGTCAGATTGGAAGTGTGCGAAGTCACAGAATGGAGGTGTGTGAAGTCATTGAATGGAACTGGGTGAAGTCAGAATGGAGGTGTGTGAAGTCACAGAATTGAGGTGTGTGAACTCAGAACGGAGGTGTGTGAAGTCACAGAATCTAGGAGTGTGAAGTCATAGAATGGAGGTGTGTGAAGTCATAGAATTGAGGTGTGTGAAGTTATAATGGAGGTGTGTGAAGTCACAGAATTGAGGTGTGTGAAGTCACAGAATGGAGGTGTGTGAAGTCATAGAATGTAGGTGTGTGAAGTCAGAACGTAGGTGTGTGAAATCATAGAATAGAGGTGTGTGAAGTCATCGAATGGAGGTGTGTGAAGTCATGGAATGGAGGTGTGTGAAGTCACAGAATGGAGGTGTGTGAAATCACAATGGAGTTGTGTGAAGTCATAGAATGGAAGGGTGTGAAGTCAGAAGGGAGGTGTGTGAAATCATAGAATGGAGGTGTGTGAAGTCAGAATGGAGGTGTGTGAACTCATAGAATGGAGGTGTGTGAAGTCACAATGGAAGTGTGTGAAATCATAGAATGGAGGTGTGTGAAGTCACAGTATGGAGGTGTGTGAAGTCATAGAATGAAGCTGTGTGAAGTGAGAATTGAGGTGTGTGAAGTCACAGAATGGAGGTGTGTGAACTCATAGAATGGAGGTGTGTGAAGTCATAGAATGGAGGGGTGTGAAGTCAGAAGGGAGGTGTGTGAAGTCATAGAATGGAGGTGTGTGAAGTCAGAATGGAGGTGTGTGTAGTCATAGAATGGAGGTGTGTGAAGTCATAATGTAGGTGTGTGAAGTCACAGAATTGAGGTGTGTGAAGTCACAGAATGGAGGTGTGTAAAGTCATAGAATGGAGGTGTGTGAAGTCATAGAATGGAGGTGTGTGAAGTCATAGAATGAATGATTGTGAAGTAAGAATGAAGGTGTGTTAAGTCATAAAATGGAGATGTGTGAAGGCAGAGAATGGAGGTGTGTGAAGTCATAGAATGAAGCTGTGTGAAGTCAGAATGGAGGTGTGTGAAGTCATAGAATGGAGGTGTGTGAACTCACAATGGAGATGTGTGAAGTCAAAAAATGGAGGTGTGTGAAGTCAAAGAATGGAAGTGTGTGAAGTCATAGAATGGAGGTTTGTGAAGTCATAGAATGGAGGTGTGTGAAGTCATAGAATGGAGGTTTCTGAGGTCACAGAATTGATGTTTGTGAAGTCAGAATGGCGGTGTGTGAAGTCAGAATGGAGGTTTGTGAAGTCATAGAATGGAGGTGTGTGAAGTCACAGAATGGAGGTGTGTGAAGTCATAGAATGGAGGTGTGTGAAGTCACAGAATTGATGTTTGTGAATTCAGAATGGAGGTGGGTGAACTCACAATGGAGGTGTGTGAAGTCAAAGAATGGAGGTGTGTGAAGTCACAGAATTGATGTTTGTGAAGTCAGAATGGAGTTGTGTGAAGTCAGAATGGAGGTGTGTGAAGTCATAGAATGGAGGTGTGTGAAGTCACAATGCACGTGTGTGAACTCATAGAATGGAGGTGTCTGAAGTCAGAATGGAGTTGTGTGAAGTCATAGAATGGAGGTGTGTGAAGTCAGAATGGAGGTGTGTGAAGTCATAGAATGGATGTTTCTGAAGTAGAATGAATGTGTGTGAAGTCATAGAATGTAGGTATGTGAAGTCAAAATGGAGGTGTGCGAACTCACAAAATGGAGATGCGTGAAGTCATGGAATGGAGATGTGTGAAGGCAAAGAATGGAGGTGTGTGAAGTCAAACAATGGAAGTGTGTGAAGTCAAAATTGAGGTGTGTGAAGTCACAGAATGGAGGTGTGTGAAGTCACAGAATGGAGGTGTGTGAAGTCATAGAATGGAGGTGTGTGAAGTCAGAGAATGGAGATGTGTGTAGTCACAGAATGGAGGTGTGTGAAGTCACAGAATGGAGGTGTGTGAAGTCACAGAATGGAGGTGTGAACTCACAATGGAGGTGGGTGAAGTCCCAGAATGGAGGTGTTTGAAGTCATAGAATGGAGGTGTGTGGAGTCAGAACGGAGGTGTGTGAAATCATAGAATAGAGGTGTGTGAAGTCATCGCATGGAGGTGTGTGAAGTCATGGAATGGAGGTGTGTGAAGTCACAGAATGGAGGTGTGTGAAGTCAGATTGGAGTTGTGTGAAGTCATAGAATGGAAGGGTGTGAAGTCAGAAGGGAGGTGTGTGAAGTCATAGACTGGAGGTGTGTGAAGTCAGAATGGAGGTGTGTGAACTCATAGAATGGAGGTGTGTGAAGTCACAATGGAAGTGTGTGAAATCATAGAATGGAGATGTGTGAAGTCACAGTAGGGAGGTGTGTGAAGTCATAGAATGAAGCTGTGTGAAGTGAGAATTGAGGTGTGTGAAGTCACAGAATGGAGGTGTGTGAACTCAGAATGGAGGTGTGTGAAGTCATAGAATGGAGGTGTGTGAAGTCATAGAATGGAGGGGTGTGAAGTCAGAAGGGAGGTGTGTGAAGTCATAGAATGGAGGTGTGTGAAGTCAGAATGGAGGTGTGTGTAGTCATAGAATGGAGGTGTGTGAAGTCATAATGTAGGTGTGTGAAGTCACAGAATTGAGGTGTGTGAAGTCACAGAATGGAGGTGTGTAAAGTCATAGAATGGAGGTGTGTGAAGTCATAGAATGGAGGTGTGTGAAGTCATAGAATGAATGATTGTGAAGTAAGAATGAAGGTGTGTTAAGTCATAAAATGGAGATGTGTGAAGGCACAGAATGGAGGTGTGTGAAGTCATAGAATGGAGGTGTGTGAAGTCATAGAATTGAGGTGTGTGAAGTTATAATGGAGGTGTGTGAAGTCACAGAATTGAGGTGTGTGAAGTCACAGAATGGAGGTGTGTGAAGTCATAGAATGGAGGTGTGTGAAGTCAGAACGGAGGTGTGTGAAATCATAGAATAGAGGTGTGTGAAGTCATGGAATGGAGGTGTGTGAAGTCATGGAATGGAGGTGTGTGAAGTCGCAGAATGGAGGTGTGTGAAGTCACAATGGAGTTGTGTGAAGTCATAGAATGGAAGGGTGTGAAGTCAGAAGGGAGGTGTGTGAAATCATAGAATGGAGGTGTCTGAAGTCAGAATGGAGGTGTGTGAACTCATAGAATGGAGGTGTGTGAAGTCACAATGGAAGTGTGTGAAATCATAGAATGGAGGTGTGTGAAGTCATAGAATGAAGCTGTGTGAAGTGAGAATTGAGGTGTGTGAAGTCACAGAATGGAGGTGTGTGAACTCAGAATGGAGGTGTGTGAAGTCATAGAATGGAGGTGTCTGAAGTCATAGAATGGAGGGGTGTGAAGTCAGAAGGGAGGTGTGTGAAGTCATAGAATGGAGGTGTGTGAAGTCAGAATGGAGGTGTGTGTAGTCATAGAATGGAGGTGTGTGAAGTCATAGAATGAATGATTGTGAAGTAAGAATGAAGGTGTGTTAAGTCATAAAATGGAGATGTGTGAAGGCAGAGAATGGAGGTGTGTGAAGTCATAGAATGGAGCTGTGTGAAGTCAGAATGGAGGTGTGTGAAGTCATAGAATTGAGGTGTGTGAACTCACAATGGAGATGTGTGGAGTCAAAAAATGGAGGTGTGTGAAGTCAAAGAATGGAAGTGTGTGAAGTCATAGAATGGAGGTGTGTGAAGTCATAGAATGGAGGT
This sequence comes from Megascapheus bottae, assembly GCA_024803745.1. Taxonomy (NCBI): domain Eukaryota; kingdom Metazoa; phylum Chordata; class Mammalia; order Rodentia; family Geomyidae; genus Megascapheus; species Megascapheus bottae. The sequence goes on along the minus strand of JANJXV010000052.1, from coordinate 2,280,049 downwards.
GTGTGAAGTCATAGAATGGAGGTTTGTGAAGTCACAGAATTGATGTTTGTGAAGTCAGAATGGCGGTGTGTGAAGTCAGAATGGAGGTTTGTGAAGTCATAGAATGGAGGTGTGTGAAGTCATAGAATGGAGGTGTATGAAGTCATAGAATGGAGGTGTGTGAATTCACAGAATTGATGTTTGTGAATTCAGAATGGAGGTGTGTGAACTCACAATGGAGGTGTGTGAAGTCAAAGAATGGAGGTGTGTGAAGTCACAGAATTGATGTTTGTGAAGTCAGAATGGAGTTGTGTGAAGTCAGAGTGGAGGTGTGTGAAGTCATAGAATGGAGGTGTGTGAAGTCACAATGCACGTGTGTGAACTCATAGAATGGAGGTGTCTGAAGTCAGAATGGAGTTGTGTGAAGTCATAGAATGGAGGTGTGTGAAGTCAGAATGGAGGTGTGTGAAGTCATAGAATGGATGTTTCTGAAGTAGAATGAATGTGTGTGAAGTCATAGAATGTAGGTGTGTGAAGTCAAAATGGAGGTGTGCGAACTCAAAAAATGGAGATGCGTGAAGTCATGGAATGGAGATGTGTGAAGGCAAAGAATGGAGGTGTGTGAAGTCAAAGAATGGAAGTGTGTGAAGTCAAAATTGAGGTGTGTGAAGTCACAGAATGGAGGTGTGTGAAGTCACAAAATGGAGGTGGGTGAAGTCACAGAATGGAGGTGTGAACTCACAATGGAGGTGTGTGAAGTCCTAGAATGGAGGTGTGTGAAGTCATAGAATGTAGGTGTGTGAAGTCAAAATGGAGGTGTGCGAACTCATAAAATGGAGATGCGTGAAGTCATGGAATGGAGATGTGTGAAGGCAAAGAATGGAGGTGTGTGAAGTCAAAGAATGGAAGTGTGTGAAGTCAAAATTGAGGTGTGTGAAGTCACAGAATGGAGGTGTGTGAAGTCACAAAATGGAGGTGGGTGAAGTCACAGAATGGAGGTGTGAACTCACAATGGAGGTGTGTGAAGTCCTAGAATGGAGGTGTGTGACGTCATAGAATGGAGGTTTGTGAAGTCAGAACGGAGGTGTGTGAAATCATAGAATAGAGGTGTGTGAAGTCATCGAATGGAGGTGTGTGAAGTCATGGAAATGAGGTGGGTGAAGTCACAGAATGGAGGTGTGTGAAGTCAGAATGGAGTTGTGTGAAGTCATAGAATGGAAGGGTGTGAAGTCAGAAGGGGGGTGTGTGAAGTCATAGAATGGAGGTGGGTGAAGTCAGAATGGAGGTGTGTGAACTCATAGAATGGAGGTGTGTGAAGTCACAATGGAAGTGAGTGAAATCATAGAATGGAGGTGTGTGAAGTCACAGTATGGAGGTGTGTGAAGTCATAGAATCAAGCTGTGTGAAGTGAGAATTGAGGTATGTGAAGTCACAGAATGGAGGTGTGTGAACTCAGAATGGAGGTGTGTGAAGTCATAGAATGGAGGTGTGTGAAGTCATAGAATGGAGGGGTGAGAAGTCAGAAGGGAGGTGTGTGAAGTCATAGAATGGAGGTCTGTGAAGTCAGAATGGAGGTGTGTGTAGTCATAGAATGGAGGTGTGTGAAGTCATAATGTAGGTGTGTGAAGTCACAGAATTGAGGTGTGTGAAGTCACAGAATGGAGGTGTGTAAAGTCATAGAATGGAGGTGTGTGAAGTCATAGAATGAATGATTGTGAAGTAAGAATGAAGGTGTGTTAAGTCATAAAATGGAGATGTGTGAAGGCACAGAATGGAGGTGTGAAGTCATAGAATGGAGCTGTGTGAAGTCAGAATGGAGGTGTGTGAAGTCATAGAATGGAGGTGTGTGAACTCACAATGGAGATGTGTGAAGTCAAAAAATGGACGTGTGTGAAGTCAAAGAATGGAAGTGTGTGAAGTCATAGAATGGAGGTGTGTGAAGTCATAGAATGGAGGTGTGTGAAGTCATAGAATGGAGGTGTGTGAAGTCACAGAATTGATGTTTGTGAAGTCAGAATGGAGGTGTGTGAAGTCAGAATGGAGGTTTGTGAAGTCATAGAATGGAGGTGTATGAAGTCATAGAATGGAGGTGTGTGAAGTCATAGAATTGAGGTGTGTGAAGTTATAATGGAGGTGTGTGAAGTCACAGAATTGAGGTGTGTGAAGTCACAGAATGGAGGTGTGTGAAGTCATAGAATGGAGGTGTGTGAAGTCAGAACGGAGGTGTGTGAAATCATAGAATAGAGTTGTGTGAAGTCATCGAATGGAGGAGTGTGAAGTCATGGAATGGAGGTGTGTGAAGTCGCAGAATGGAGGTGTGTGAAGTCACAATGGAGTTGTGTGAAGTCATAGAATGGAAGGGTGTGAAGTCAGAAGGGAGGTGTGTGAAATCATAGAATGGAGGTGTCTGAAGTCAGAATAGAGGTGTGTGAACTCATAGAATGGAGGTGTGTGAAGTCACAATGGAAGTGTGTGAAATCATAGAATGGAGGTGTGTGAAGTCACAGAATGGAGGTGTGTAAAGTCATAGAATGGAGGTGTGTGAAGTCACAGAATGGAGGTGTGTGAAGTCATAGAATGAAGCTGTGTGAAGTGAGCATTGAGGTGTGTGAAGTCACAGAATGGAGGTGTGTGAACTCAGAATGGAGGTGTGTGAAGTCATAGAATTGAGGTGTCTGAAGTCATAGAATGGAGGGGTGTGAAGTCAGAAGGGAGGTGTGTGAAGTCATAGAATGGAGGTGTGTGAAGTCAGAATGGAGGTGTGTGTAGTCATAGAATGGAGTTGTGTGAAGTCATAATGTATGTGTGTGAAGTCACAGAATTGAGGTGTGTGAAGTCACAGAATGGAGGTGTGTAAAGTCATAGAATGGAGGTGTGTGAACTCATAGAATGGAGGTGTGTGAAGTCATAGAATGAATGATTGTGAAGTAAGAATGAAGGTGTGTTAAGTCATAAAATGGAGATGTGTGAAGGCAGAGAATGGAGGTGTGTGAAGTCATAGAATGGAGCTGTGTGAAGTCAGAATGGAGGTGTGTGAAGTCATAGAATTGAGGTGTGTGAACTCACAATGGAGATGTGTGGAGTCAAAAAATGGTGGTGTGTGAAGTCAAAGAATGGAAGTGTGTGAAGTCATAGAATGGAGGTGTGTGAAGTCATAGAATGGAGGTGTGTGAAGTCATAGAATGGAGGTTTGTGAAGTCACAGAATTGATGTTTGTGAAGTCAGAATGGCGGTGTGTGAAGTCAGAATGGAGGTTTGTGAAGTCATAGAATGGAGGTGTGTGAAGTCATAGAATGGAGGTGTATGAAGTCATAGAATGGAGGTGTGTGAATTCACAGAATTGATGTTTGTGAATTCAGAATGGAGGTGTGTGAACTCACAATGGAGGTGTGTGAAGTCAAAGAATGGAGGTGTGTGAAGTCACAGAATTGATGTTTGTGAAGTCAGAATGGAGTTGTGTGAAGTCAGAGTGGAGGTGTGTGAAGTCATAGAATGGAGGTGTGTGAAGTCACAATGCACGTGTGTGAACTCATAGAATGGAGGTGTCTGAAGTCAGAATGGAGTTGTGTGAAGTCATAGAATGGAGGTGTGTGAAGTCAGAATGGAGGTGTGTGAAGTCATAGAATGGATGTTTCTGAAGTAGAATGAATGTGTGTGACGTCATAGAATGTAGGTGTGTGAAGTCAAAATGGAGGTGTGCGAACTCATAAAATGGAGATGCGTGAAGTCATGGAATGGAGATGTGTGAAGGCAAAGAATGGAGGTGTGTGAAGTCAAAGAATGGAAGTGTGTGAAGTCAAAATTGAGGTGTGTGAAGTCACAGAATGGAGGTGTGTGAAGTCACAAAATGGAGGTGTGTGAAGTCACAGAATGGAGGTGTGAACTCACAATGGAGGAGTGTGAAGTCCTAGAATGGAGGTGTGTGAAGTCATAGAATGGGGGTGTGTGAAGTCATCGAATGGAGGTGTGTGAAGTCATGGAAAGGAGGTGGGTGAAATCACAGAATGGAGGTGTGTGAAGTCAGAATGGAGTTGTGTGAAGTCATAGAATGGAAGGGTGTGAAGTCAGAAGGGAGGTGTGTGAAGTCATAGAATGGAGGTGGGTGAAGTCAGAATGGAGGTGTGTGAACTCATAGAATGGAGGTGTGTGAAGTCACAATGGAAGTGAGTGAAATCATAGAATGGAGGTGTGTGAAGTCACAGTATGGAGGTGTGTGAAGTCATAGAATGAAGCTGTGTGAAGTGAGAATTGAGGTATGTGAAGTCACAGAATGGAGGTGTGTGAACTCAGAATGGAGGTGTGTGAAGTCATAGAATGGAGGTGTGTGAAGTCATAGAATGGAGGGGTGAGAAGTCAGAAGGGAGGTGTGTGAAGTCATAGAATGGAGGTGTGTGAAGTCAGAATGGAGGTGTGTGTAGTCATAGAATGGAGGTGTGTGAACTCACAATGGAGGTGTGTGAAGTCAAAGAATGGAGGTGTGTGAAGTCACAGAATTGATGTTTGAGAAGTCAGAATGGAGTTGTGTGAAGTCAGAGTGGAGGTGTGTGAAGTCATAGAATGGAGGTGTGTGAAGTCACAATGCACGTGTGTGAACTCATAGAATGGAGGTGTCTGAAGTCAGAATGGAGTTGTGTGAAGTCATAGAATGGAGGTGTGTGAAGTCAGAATGGAGGTGTGTGAAGTCATAGAATGGATGTTTCTGAAGTAGAATGAATGTGTGTGAAGTCATAGAATGTAGGTGTGTGAAGTCAAAATGGAGGTGTGCGAACTCATAAAATGGAGATGCGTGAAGTCATGGAATGGAGATGTGTGAAGGCAAAGAATGGAGGTGTGTGAAGTCAAAGAATGGAAGTGTGTGAAGTCAAAATTGAGGTGTGTGAAGTCACAGAATGGAGGTGTGTGAAGTCACAAAATGGAGGTGTGTGAAGTCACAGAATGGAGGTGTGAACTCACAATGGAGGTGTGTGAAGTCCTAGAATGGAGGTGTGTGAAGTCATAGAATGGAGGTTTGTGAAGTCAGAACGGAGGTGTGTGAAATCATAGAATAGAGGTGTGTGAAGTCATCGAATGGAGGTGTGTGAAGTCATGGAATGGAGGTGGGTGAAATCACAGAATGGAGGTGTGTGAAGTCAGAATGGAGTTGTGTGAAGTCATAGAATGGAAGGGTGTGAAGTCAGAAGGGAGGTGTGTGAAGTCATAGAATGGAGGTGTGTGAAGTCAGAATGGAGGTGTGTGAACTCATAGAATGGAGGTGTGTGAAGTCACAATGGAAGTGAGTGAAATCATAGAATGGAGGTGTGTGAAGTCACAGTATGGAGGTGTGTGAAGTCATAGAATGAAGCTGTGTGAAGTGAGAATTGAGGTGTGTGAAGTCACAGAATGGAGGTGTGTGAACTCAGAATGGAGGTGTGTGAAGTCATAGAATGGAGGTGTGTGAAGTCATACAATGGAGGGGTGAGAAGTCAGAAGGGAGGTGTCTGAAGTCAAAGAATGGAAGTGTGTGAAGTCAAAATTGAGGTGTGTGAAGTCACAGAATGGAGGTGTGTGAAGTCACAGAATGGAGGTGTGTGAAGTCATAGAATGGAGGTGTGTGAAGTCAGAGAATGGAGATGTGTGTAGTCACAGAATGGAGGTGTGTGAAGTCAGAGAATGGAGGTGTGTGAAGTCACAGAATGGAGGTGTGAACTCACAATGGAGGTGTGTGAAGTCCCAGAATGGAGGTGTGTGAAGTCAAACAATAAAGGTGTGTGAAGTCACAGAATGGAGGTCTGTGAAGTCATAGAATCGAGGTGTGTTAAGTCACAGAATGGAGGTGTGTGAACTCAGAGAATGGAGGTGTGTAAACTCAGAATGGAGGTGTGTGAAATCACAGAACGGAGATTTGCGAAGTCATAGAATGGAAGTGCGTAAAGTCATATAATGGATGTTTCTGAAGTAAGAATGAAGGTGTGTGAAGTCATAGAATGGAGTTTGTGAAGTCAAAATGGAGGTGTGTGAACTCATAGAATGGAGGTGTGTGAACTCATAGAATGGAGGTGTGTGAAGTCATGGAAAGGAGGTGTGTGAAGTCAAAGAATGGAGGTGTGTGAAGTCAAACAATAAAGGTGTGTGAAGTCACAGAATGGAAGTGTGTGAAATCACAGAATGGAGGTGTGTGAAGTCAAAAAGGTGGTGTGTAGAGTCACAAATGGAGGTGTGTGAACTCATAGAATGGAGGTGTGTGAAGTCAAAGAATGGAGGTGTGTGAAGGCATCGAATGGAGGTGTGTGAAGTCATGGAATGGAGGTGTGTGAAGTCACAGAATGGAGGTGTGTGAAGTCAGAATGGAGTTGTGTGAAGTTATAGAATGGAGGTGTGTGAAGTCAGAATGGAGGTGTGTGATGTCATAGAATGGAGGTGTGTGAAGTCAGAATGGAGGTGTGTGAACTCATAGAATTGAGGTGTGTGAAGTCACAATGGAGGTATGTGAAGTCATAGAATGGAGGTGTGTGAAGTCATAGAATGGATGTTTCTGAATAAGAATGAATGTGTGTGAAGTCATAGAATGGAGGTGTATGAAGTCAAAATGGAGGTATGTGAACTCATAGAATAGAGGTCTGAGAACTCATAGAATGGAGGTGTGTGAAGTCATGGAATAAAGGTGTGTGAAGTCAAAGAATGCATTGTGTGAAGTCAAACAATAAAGGTGTGTGAAGTCACAGAATGGAGGTGTGTGAAATCACAGAATGCAGGTGTGTGAAGTCTTGGAATGGAGGTGTGTGAAGTCACAGAATGGAGGTGTGTGAAGTCAGAATGGAGTTGTGTGAAGTCATAGAATGGAGGTGTGTGAAGTCACAAGGGAGGTGTGTGAAATCATAGAATGGAGGTGTGTGAAGTCATCGAATGGAGGTGTGTGAAGTCATGGAATGGATTTGTGTGAAGTCATGGAATGGAGGTGTGTGAAGTCACAGAATGGAGGTGTGTGCAGTCAGAATGGAGTTGTGTGAAGTCATAGAATGGAGGTGTGTGAAGTCATAAGGGAGGTGTGTGAAATCATAGAATGGAGGTGTGTGAAGTCACAGTATGGAGGTGTGTGAAGTCATAGAATGGAGCTGTGTGAAGTCAGATTGGAGGTGTGTGAAGTCACAGAATGGAGGTGTGTGAACTCAGAATGGAGGTGTGTGAAGTCACAGAATTGAGGTGTGTGAAGTCACAGAATGGTGGTGTGTGAAGTCATAGAATGGAGGTGGGTGAAGTCATAGAATGGAGGTGTGTGATCATAGAATGGATGTTTGTGAAGTAAGAATGAAGGTGTGTTAAGTCATAGAATGGAGGTGTGTGAAGGCACAGAATGGAGGTGTGTGAAGTCATAGAATGGAGCTATATGAAGTCATAATGGAGGTGTGTGAAGTCATAGAATGGAGGTGTGTGAAATCACAATGGAAATGTGTGAAGTCAAAGAATGGAGGTGTGTGAAGTCATAGAAAGGAATTGTGTGAAGTCTTAGAATGGAGGTGTGTGAAGCTAGAATTGAGGTGTGTGAAGTTACAGAATTGAGGTGTTTGAACTCAGAATGGAGGTGTGTGAAGTCACAGAATGGAGGTTTGTAAAGTCATAGAATGGAGGTGTGTGAAGTCATAGAATGTAGGTGTGTGAAGTCAAAATGGAGGTGTGCGAACTCATAAAATGGAGATGCGTGAAGTCATGGAATGGAGGTGTGTGAAGTCCAAAAATGGAGGTGTGTGAAGTCACACAATGGTGGTGTGTGAAGTCACAGAATGGAGGTGTGTGAAGTCAAAGAATGGAAGTGTGTGAAGTCAAAATTTAGGTGTGTGAAGTCACGGAATGGAGGTGTGTGAAGTCACAGAATGGAGGTGTGTGAAGTCATAGAATGGAGGTGTGTGAAGTCAGAGAATGGAGATGTGTGTAGTCACAGAATGGAGGTGTGTGAAGTCACAGAATGGAGGTGTGTGAAGTCACAGAATGGAGGTGTGAACTCACAATGGAGGTGTGTAGTCCCAGAATGGAGGTGTGTGAAGTCAAACAATAAAGGTGTGTGAAGTCACAGAATGGAGGTCTGTGAAGTCATAGAATGGAGGTGTGTTAAGTCACAGAATGGAGGTGTGTGAAGTCAGAGAATGGAGGTGTGCGAACTCAGAATGGAGGTGTGTGAAATCACAGAACGGAGATTTGCGAAGTCATAGAATGGAAGTGCGTAAAGTCATATAATGGATGTTTCTGAAGTAAGAATGAAGGTGTGTGAAGTCATAGAATGGAGTTTGTGAAGTCAAAATGGAGGTGTGTGAACTGATAGAATGGAGGTGTGTGAACTCATAGAATGGAGGTGTGTGAAGTCATGGAAAGGAGGTGTGTGAAGTCAAAAATGGAGGTGTGTGAAGTCAAAAAATAAAGGTGTGTGAAGACACAGAATGGAGGTGTGTGAAATCACAGAATGGAGGTGAGTGAAGTCAAAAATGTGGTGTGTAGTCACAAATGGAGGTGTGTGAACTCATAGAATGGAGGTGTGTGAAGGCATCGAATGGAGGTGTGTGAAGTCATGGAATGGAGGTTTGTGAAGTCACAGAATGGAGGTGTGTGAAGTCAGAATGGAGTTGTGTGAAGTTATAGAATGGAGGTGTGTGAAGTCAGAATGGAGGTTTGTGATGTCATAGAATGGAGGTGTGTGAAGTCAGAATGGAGGTGTGTGAACTCATAGAATGGAGGTGTGTGAAGTCACAATGGAGGTATGTGAAGTCATAGAATGGTGGTGTGTGAAGTCACAAAATGGAGGTGTGCAAGTCATAGAATGGAGGTGTATGAAGCCAGAATGGAGAAGTGTGAAGTCATAGAATGGAGGTGTGTGAAGTCATAATGGAGGTGTGTGAAGTCATAGAATGGAGGTGTGTGAAGTCATAGAATGAATGTTTGTGAAGTACGAATGAAGGTGTGTTAAGTCATAAAATGGAGATGTGTGAAGGCACAGAATGGAGGTGTGTGAAGTCATAGAATGGAGCTGTGTGAAGTCACAAGGGAGGTGTGTGAAATCATAGAATGGAGGTGTGTGAAATCACAGAATGCAGGTGTGTGAAGTCATGGAATGGAGGTGTGTGAAGTCACAGAATGGAGGTGTGTGAAGTCAGAATGGAGTTGTGTGAAGTCATAGAATGGAGGTGTGTGAAGTCACAAGGGAGGTGTGTGAAATCATAGAATGGAGGTGTGTGAAGTCATCGAATGGAGGTGTGTGAAGTCATGGAATGGATTTGTGTGAAGTCATGGAATGGAGGTGTGTGAAGTCACAGAATGGAGGTGTGTGCAGTCAGAATGGAGTTGTGTGAAGTCATAGAATGGAGGTGTGTGAAGTCATAAGGGAGGTGTGTGAAATCATAGAATGGAGGTGTGTGAAGTCACAGTATGGAGGTGTGTGAAGTCATAGAATGGAGCTGTGTGAAGTCAGATTGGAGGTGTGTGAAGTCACAGAATGGAGGTGTGTGAACTCAGAATGGAGGTGTGTGAAGTCACAGAATTGAGGTGTGTGAAGTCACAGAATGGTCGTGTGTGAAGTCATAGAATGGAGGTGGGTGAAGTCATAGAATGGAGGTGTGTGATCATAGAATGGATGTTTGTGAAGTAAGAATGAAGGTGTGTTAAGTCATAGAATGGAGGTGTGTGAAGGCACAGAATGGAGGTGTGTGAAGTCATAGAATGGAGCTATATGAAGTCATAATGGAGGTGTGTGAAGTCATAGAATGGAGGTGTGTGAAATCACAATGGAAATGTGTGAAGTCAAAGAATGGAGGTGTGTGAAATCATAGAAAGGAATTGTTTGAAGTCAGAATGGAGGTGTGTGAAGCTAGAATTGAGGTGTGTGAAGTCACAGAATTGAGGTGTTTGAACTCAGAATGGAGGTGTGGGAAGTCACAGAATGGAGGTTTGTAAAGTCATAGAATGGAGGTGTGTGAAGTCATAGAATGGATGTTTCTGAAGTAGAATGAATGTGTGTGAAGTCATAGAATGTAGGTGTGTGAAGTCAAAATGGAGGTGTGCGAACTCATAAAATGGAGATGCGTGAAGTCATGGAATGGAGGTGTGTGAAGTCCAAAAATGGAGGTGTGTGAAGTCACACAATGGTGGTGTGTGAAGTCACAGAATGGAGGTGTGTGAAGTCATAGAATGGAGGTGTGTGAAGTCAGAGAATGGAGATGTGTGTAGTCACAGAATGGAGATGTGTGAAGTCACAGAATGGAGGTGTGTGAAGTCACAGAATGGAGGTGTGAACTCACAATGGAGGTGTGTAGTCCCAGAATGGAGGTGTGTGAAGTCAAACAATAAAGGTGTGTGAAGTCACAGAATGGAGGTCTGTGAAGTCATAGAATGGAGGTGTGTTAAGTCACAGAATGGAGGTGTGTGAAGTCAGAGAATGGAGGTGTGTGAACTCAGAATGGAGGTGTGTGAAATCACAGAACGGAGATTTGCGAAGTCATAGAATGGAAGTGCGTAAAGTCATATAATGGATGTTTCTGAAGTAAGAATGAAGGTGTGTGAAGTCATAGAATGGAGTTTGTGAAGTCAAAATGGAGGTGTGTGAACTCATAGAATGGAGGTGTGTGAACTCATAGAATGGAGGTGTGTGAAGTCATGGAAAGGAGGTGTGTGAAGTCAAAAATGGAGGTGTGTGAAGTCAAACAATAAAGGTGTGTGAAGACACAGAATGTAGGTGTGTGAAATCACAGAATGGAGGTGAGTGAAGTCAAAAATGTGGTGTGTAGTCACAAATGGAGGTGTGTGAACTCATAGAATGGAGGTGTGTGAAGGCATCGAATGGAGGTGTGTGAGGTCATGGAATGGAGGTTTGTGAAGTCACAGAATGGAGGTGTGTGAAGTCAGAATGGAGTTGTGTGAAGTTATAGAATGGAGGTGTGTGAAGTCAGAATGGAGGTTTGTGATGTCATAGAATGGAGGTGTGTGAAGTCAGAATGGAGGTGTGTGAACTCATAGAATGGAGGTGTGTGAAGTCACAATGGAGGTATGTGAAGTCATAGAATGGTGGTGTGTGAAGTCACAAAATGGAGGTGTGCAAGTCATAGAATGGAGGTGTGTGAAGCCAGAATGGAGAAGTGTGAAGTCATAGAATATAGGTGTGTGAAGTCATAATGGAGGTGTGTGAAGTTATAGAATGGAGGTGTGTGAAGTCATAGAATGAATGTTTGTGAAGTAAGAATGAAGGTGTGTTAAGTCATAAAATGGAGATGTGTGAAGGCACAGAATGGAGGTGTGTGAAGTCATAGAATGGAGCTGTGTGAAGTCAGAATGGAGGTGTGTGAAGTCATAGAATGGAGGTGTGTGAGCTCACAATGGAGATGTGTGAAGTCAAAAAATGGAGGTGTGTGAAGTCAAAGAATGGAAGTGTGTGAAGTCATAGAATGGAGGTGTGTGAAGTCATAGAATGGAGGTGTGTGAAGTCACAGAATTGATGTTTGTGAAGTCAGAATGGAGGTGTGTGAAGTCAGAATGGAGGTTTGTGAAGTCATAGAATGGAGGTGTGTGAAGTCATAGAATGGAGGTGTGTGAAGTCACAGAATTGATGTTTGTGAATTCAGAATGGAGGTGTGTGAACTCACAATGGAGGTGTGTGAAGTCAAAGAATGGAGGTGTGTGAAGTCACAGAATTGATGTTTGTGAAGTCAGAATGGAGGTGTGTGAAGTCTGAATGGAGGTGTGTGAAGTCATAGAATTGATGTTTGTGAAGTCAGAATGGAGGTGTGTGAAGTCTGAATGGAGGTGTGTGAAGTCATAGAATGGAGGTGTGTGAAGTCATAGAATGGAGGTTTCTGAGGTCACAGAATTGATGTTTGTGAAGTCAGAATGGCGGTGTGTGAAGTCAGAATGGAGGTTTGTGAAGTCATAGAATGGAGGTGTGTGAAGTCACAGAATGGAGGTGTGTGAAGTCATAGAATGGAGGTGTGTGAAGTCACAGAATTGATGTTTGTGAAGTCAGAATGGAGTTGTGTGAAGTCAGAATGGAGGTGTGTGAAGTCATAGAATGGAGGTGTGTGAAGTCATAAGGGAGGTGTGTGAAATCATAGAATGGAGGTGTGTGAAGTCACAGTATGGAGGTGTGTGAAGTCATAGAATGGAGCTGTGTGAAGTCAGATTGGAGGTGTGTGAAGTCACAGAATGGAGGTGTGTGAACTCAGAATGGAGGTGTGTGAAGTCACAGAATTGAGGTGTGTGAAGTCACAGAATGGTGGTGTGTGAAGTCATAGAATGGAGGTGGGTGAAGTCATAGAATGGAGGTGTGTGATCATAGAATGGATGTTTGTGAAGTAAGAATGAAGGTGTGTTAAGTCATAGAATGGAGGTGTGTGAAGGCACAGAATGGAGGTGTGTGAAGTCATAGAATGGAGCTATATGAAGTCATAATGGAGGTGTGTGAAGTCATAGAATGGAGGTGTGTGAAATCACAATGGAAATGTGTGAAGTCAAAGAATGGAGGTGTGTGAAGTCATAGAAAGGAATTGTGTGAAGTCTTAGAATGGAGGTGTGTGAAGCTAGAATTGAGGTGTGTGAAGTTACAGAATTGAGGTGTTTGAACTCAGAATGGAGGTGTGTGAAGTCACAGAATGGAGGTTTGTAAAGTCATAGAATGGAGGTGTGTGAAGTCATAGAATGTAGGTGTGTGAAGTCAAAATGGAGGTGTGCGAACTCATAAAATGGAGATGCGTGAAGTCATGGAATGGAGGTGTGTGAAGTCCAAAAATGGAGGTGTGTGAAGTCACACAATGGTGGTGTGTGAAGTCACAGAATGGAGGTGTGTGAAGTCAAAGAATGGAAGTGTGTGAAGTCAAAATTTAGGTGTGTGAAGTCACGGAATGGAGGTGTGTGAAGTCACAGAATGGAGGTGTGTGAAGTCATAGAATGGAGGTGTGTGAAGTCAGAGAATGGAGATGTGTGTAGTCACAGAATGGAGGTGTGTGAAGTCACAGAATGGAGGTGTGTGAAGTCACAGAATGGAGGTGTGAACTCACAATGGAGGTGTGTAGTCCCAGAATGGAGGTGTGTGAAGTCAAACAATAAAGGTGTGTGAAGTCACAGAATGGAGGTCTGTGAAGTCATAGAATGGAGGTGTGTTAAGTCACAGAATGGAGGTGTGTGAAGTCAGAGAATGGAGGTGTGTGAACTCAGAATGGAGGTGTGTGAAATCACAGAACGGAGATTTGCGAAGTCATAGAATGGAAGTGCGTAAAGTCATATAATGGATGTTTCTGAAGTAAGAATGAAGGTGTGTGAAGTCATAGAATGGAGTTTGTGAAGTCAAAATGGAGGTGTGTGAACTGATAGAATGGAGGTGTGTGAACTCATAGAATGGAGGTGTGTGAAGTCATGGAAAGGAGGTGTGTGAAGTCAAAAATGGAGGTGTGTGAAGTCAAAAAATAAAGGTGTGTGAAGACACAGAATGGAGGTGTGTGAAATCACAGAATGGAGGTGAGTGAAGTCAAAAATGTGGTGTGTAGTCACAAATGGAGGTGTGTGAACTCATAGAATGGAGGTGTGTGAAGGCATCGAATGGAGGTGTGTGAAGTCATGGAATGGAGGTTTGTGAAGTCACAGAATGGAGGTGTGTGAAGTCAGAATGGAGTTGTGTGAAGTTATAGAATGGAGGTGTGTGAAGTCAGAATGGAGGTTTGTGATGTCATAGAATGGAGGTGTGTGAAGTCAGAATGGAGGTGTGTGAACTCATAGAATGGAGGTGTGTGAAGTCACAATGGAGGTATGTGAAGTCATAGAATGGTGGTGTGTGAAGTCACAAAATGGAGGTGTGCAAGTCATAGAATGGAGGTGTATGAAGCCAGAATGGAGAAGTGTGAAGTCATAGAATGGAGGTGTGTGAAGTCATAATGGAGGTGTGTGAAGTCATAGAATGGAGGTGTGTGAAGTCATAGAATGAATGTTTGTGAAGTACGAATGAAGGTGTGTTAAGTCATAAAATGGAGATGTGTGAAGGCACAGAATGGAGGTGTGTGAAGTCATAGAATGGAGCTGTGTGAAGTCACAAGGGAGGTGTGTGAAATCATAGAATGGAGGTGTGTGAAATCACAGAATGCAGGTGTGTGAAGTCATGGAATGGAGGTGTGTGAAGTCACAGAATGGAGGTGTGTGAAGTCAGAATGGAGTTGTGTGAAGTCATAGAATGGAGGTGTGTGAAGTCACAAGGGAGGTGTGTGAAATCATAGAATGGAGGTGTGTGAAGTCATCGAATGGAGGTGTGTGAAGTCATGGAATGGATTTGTGTGAAGTCATGGAATGGAGGTGTGTGAAGTCACAGAATGGAGGTGTGTGCAGTCAGAATGGAGTTGTGTGAAGTCATAGAATGGAGGTGTGTGAAGTCATAAGGGAGGTGTGTGAAATCATAGAATGGAGGTGTGTGAAGTCACAGTATGGAGGTGTGTGAAGTCATAGAATGGAGCTGTGTGAAGTCAGATTGGAGGTGTGTGAAGTCACAGAATGGAGGTGTGTGAACTCAGAATGGAGGTGTGTGAAGTCACAGAATTGAGGTGTGTGAAGTCACAGAATGGTCGTGTGTGAAGTCATAGAATGGAGGTGGGTGAAGTCATAGAATGGAGGTGTGTGATCATAGAATGGATGTTTGTGAAGTAAGAATGAAGGTGTGTTAAGTCATAGAATGGAGGTGTGTGAAGGCACAGAATGGAGGTGTGTGAAGTCATAGAATGGAGCTATATGAAGTCATAATGGAGGTGTGTGAAGTCATAGAATGGAGGTGTGTGAAATCACAATGGAAATGTGTGAAGTCAAAGAATGGAGGTGTGTGAAATCATAGAAAGGAATTGTTTGAAGTCAGAATGGAGGTGTGTGAAGCTAGAATTGAGGTGTGTGAAGTCACAGAATTGAGGTGTTTGAACTCAGAATGGAGGTGTGTGAAGTCACAGAATGGAGGTTTGTAAAGTCATAGAATGGAGGTGTGTGAAGTCATAGAATGGATGTTTCTGAAGTAGAATGAATGTGTGTGAAGTCATAGAATGTAGGTGTGTGAAGTCAAAATGGAGGTGTGCGAACTCATAAAATGGAGATGCGTGAAGTCATGGAATGGAGGTGTGTGAAGTCCAAAAATGGAGGTGTGTGAAGTCACACAATGGTGGTGTGTGAAGTCACAGAATGGAGGTGTGTGAAGTCATAGAATGGAGGTGTGTGAAGTCAGAGAATGGAGATGTGTGTAGTCACAGAATGGAGATGTGTGAAGTCACAGAATGGAGGTGTGTGAAGTCACAGAATGGAGGTGTGAACTCACAATGGAGGTGTGTAGTCCCAGAATGGAGGTCTGTGAAGTCATAGAATGGAGGTGTGTTAAGTCACAGAATGGAGGTGTGTGAAGTCAGAGAATGGAGGTGTGTGAACTCAGAATGGAGGTGTGTGAAATCACAGAACGGAGATTTGCGAAGTCATAGAATGGAAGTGCGTAAAGTCATATAATGGATGTTTCTGAAGTAAGAATGAAGGTGTGTGAAGTCATAGAATGGAGTTTGTGAAGTCAAAATGGAGGTGTGTGAACTCATAGAATGGAGGTGTGTGAACTCATAGAATGGAGGTGTGTGAAGTCATGGAAAGGAGGTGTGTGAAGTCAAAAATGGAGGTGTGTGAAGTCAAACAATAAAGGTGTGTGAAGACACAGAATGTAGGTGTGTGAAATCACAGAATGGAGGTGAGTGAAGTCAAAAATGTGGTGTGTAGTCACAAATGGAGGTGTGTGAACTCATAGAATGGAGGTGTGTGAAGGCATCGAATGGAGGTGTGTGAGGTCATGGAATGGAGGTTTGTGAAGTCACAGAATGGAGGTGTGTGAAGTCAGAATGGAGTTGTGTGAAGTTATAGAATGGAGGTGTGTGAAGTCAGAATGGAGGTTTGTGATGTCATAGAATGGAGGTGTGTGAAGTCAGAATGGAGGTGTGTGAACTCATAGAATGGAGGTGTGTGAAGTCACAATGGAGGTATGTGAAGTCATAGAATGGTGGTGTGTGAAGTCACAAAATGGAGGTGTGCAAGTCATAGAATGGAGGTGTGTGAAGCCAGAATGGAGAAGTGTGAAGTCATAGAATATAGGTGTGTGAAGTCATAATGGAGGTGTGTGAAGTTATAGAATGGAGGTGTGTGAAGTCATAGAATGAATGTTTGTGAAGTAAGAATGAAGGTGTGTTAAGTCATAAAATGGAGATGTGTGAAGGCACAGAATGGAGGTGTGTGAAGTCATAGAATGGAGCTGTGTGAAGTCAGAATGGAGGTGTGTGAAGTCATAGAATGGAGGTGTGTGAGCTCACAATGGAGATGTGTGAAGTCAAAAAATGGAGGTGTGTGAAGTCAAAGAATGGAAGTGTGTGAAGTCATAGAATGGAGGTGTGTGAAGTCATAGAATGGAGGTGTGTGAAGTCACAGAATTGATGTTTGTGAAGTCAGAATGGAGGTGTGTGAAGTCAGAATGGAGGTTTGTGAAGTCATAGAATGGAGGTGTGTGAAGTCATAGAATGGAGGTGTGTGAAGTCACAGAATTGATGTTTGTGAATTCAGAATGGAGGTGTGTGAACTCACAATGGAGGTGTGTGAAGTCAAAGAATGGAGGTGTGTGAAGTCACAGAATTGATGTTTGTGAAGTCAGAATGGAGGTGTGTGAAGTCTGAATGGAGGTGTGTGAAGTCATAGAATTGATGTTTGTGAAGTCAGAATGGAGGTGTGTGAAGTCTGAATGGAGGTGTGTGAAGTCATAGAATGGAGGTGTGTGAAGTCATAGAATGGAGGTTTCTGAGGTCACAGAATTGATGTTTGTGAAGTCAGAATGGCGGTGTGTGAAGTCAGAATGGAGGTTTGTGAAGTCATAGAATGGAGGTGTGTGAAGTCACAGAATGGAGGTGTGTGAAGTCATAGAATGGAGGTGTGTGAAGTCACAGAATTGATGTTTGTGAAGTCAGAATGGAGTTGTGTGAAGTCAGAATGGAGGTGTGTGAAGTCATAGAATGGAGGTGTGTGAAGTCACAATGCACGTGTGTGAACTCATAGAATGGAGGTGTCTGAAGTCAGAATGGAGTTGTGTGAAGTCATAGAATGGAGGTGTGTGAAGTCAGAATGGAGGTGTGTGAAGTCATAGAATGGATGTTTCTGAAGTAGAATGAATGTGTGTGAAGTCATAGAATGTAGGTGTGTGAAGTCAAAATGGAGGTGTGCGAACTCACAAAATGGAGATGCGTGAAGTCATGGAATGGAGATGTGTGAAGGCAAAGAATGGAGGTGTGTGAAGTCAAACAATGGAAGTGTGTGAAGTCAAAATTGAGGTGTGTGAAGTCACAGAATGGAGGTGTGTGAAGTCACAGAATGGAGGTGTGTGAAGTCATAGAATGGAGGTGTGTGAAGTCAGAGAATAGAGATGTGTGTAGTCACAGAATGGAGGTGTGTGAAGTCACAGAATGGAGGTGTGTGAAGTCACAGAATGGAGGTGTGAACTCACAATGGAGGTGTGTGAAGTCCCAGAATGGAGGTGTGTGAAGTCATAGAATGGAGGTGTGTGAAGTCAGAACGGAGGTGTGTGAAATCATAGAATAGAGGTGTGTGAAGTCATCGAATGGAGGTGTGTGAAGTCATGGAATGGAGGTGTGTGAAGTCACAGAATGGAGGTGTGTGAAGTCAGATTGGAGTTGTGTGAAGTCATAGAATGGAAGGGTGTGAAGTCAGAAGGGAGGTGTGTGAAGTCATAGACTGGAGGTGTGTGAAGTCAGAATGAAGGTGTGTGAACTCATAGAATGGAGGTGTGTGAAGTCACAATGGAAGTGTGTGAAATCATAGAATGGAGATGTGTGAAGTCACAGTAGGGAGGTGTGTGAAGTCATAGAATGAAGCTGTGTGAAGTGAGAATTGAGGTGTGTGAAGTCACAGAATGGAGGTGTGTGAACTCAGAATGGAGGTGTGTGAAGTCATAGAATGGAGGTGTGTGAAGTCATAGAATGGAGGGGTGTGAAGTCAGAAGGGAGGTGTGTGAAGTCATAGAATGGAGGTGTGTGAAGTCAGAATGGAGGTGTGTGTAGTCATAGAATGGAGGTGTGTGAAGTCATAATGTAGGTGTGTGAAGTCACAGAATTGAGGTGTGTGAAGTCACAGAATGGAGGTGTGTAAAGTCATAGAATGGAGGTGTGTGAAGTCATAGAATGGAGGTGTGTGAAGTCATAGAATGAATGATTGTGAAGTAAGAATGAAGGTGTGTTAAGTCATAAAATGGAGATGTGTGAAGGCACAGAATGGAGGTGTGTGAAGTCATAGAATGGAGGTGTGTGAAGTCATAGAATTGAGGTGTGTGAAGTTATAATGGAGGTGTGTGAAGTCACAGAATTGAGGTGTGTGAAGTCACAGAATGGAGGTGTGTGAAGTCATAGAATGGAGGTGTGTGAAGTCAGAACGGAGGTGTGTGAAATCATAGAATAGAGGTGTGTGAAGTCATCGAATGGAGGTGTGTGAAGTCATGGAATGGAGGTGTGTGAAGTCGCAGAATGGAGGTGTGTGAAGTCACAATGGAGTTGTGTGAAGTCATAGAATGGAAGGGTGTGAAGTCAGAAGGGAGGTGTGTGAAATCATAGAATGGAGGTGTCTGAAGTCAGAATGGAGGTGTGTGAACTCATAGAATGGAGGTGTGTGAAGTCACAATGGAAGTGTGTGAAATCATAGAATGGAGGTGTTTGAAGTCATAGAATGAAGCTGTGTGAAGTGAGCATTGAGGTGTGTGAAGTCACAGAATGGAGGTGTGTGAACTCAGAATGGAGGTGTGTGAAGTCATAGAATTGAGGTGTCTGAAGTCATAGAATGGAGGGGTGTGAAGTCAGAAGGGAGGTGTGTGAAGTCATAGAATGGAGGTGTGTGAAGTCAGAATGGAGGTGTGTGTAGTCATAGAATGGAGGTGTGTGAAGTCATAATGTAGGTGTGTGAAGTCACAGAATGGAGGTGTGTAAAGTCATAGAATGGAGGTGTGTGAAGTCATAGAATGGAGGTGTGTGAAGTCATAGAATGAATGATTGTGAAGTAAGAATGAAGGTGTGTTAAGTCATAAAATGGAGATGTGTGAAGGCAGAGAATGGAGGTGTGTGAAGTCATAGAATGGAGCTGTGTGAAGTCAGAATGGAGGTGTGTGAAGTCATAGAATTGAGGTG
Organism: Megascapheus bottae; assembly: GCA_024803745.1. Lineage (NCBI taxonomy): Eukaryota > Metazoa > Chordata > Mammalia > Rodentia > Geomyidae > Megascapheus > Megascapheus bottae. Next base: position 2,260,898 of record JANJXV010000052.1, on the reverse strand, counting down.
TGTGAACTCACAATGGAGATGTGTGGAGTCAAAAAATGGAGGTGTGTGAAGTCAAAGAATGGAAGTGTGTGAAGTCATAGAATGGAGGTGTGTGAAGTCATAGAATGGAGGTGTGTGAAGTCATAGAATGGAGGTTTGTGAAGTCACAGAATTGATGTTTGTGAAGTCAGAATGGCGGTGTGTGAAGTCAGAATGGAGGTGTGTGAAGTCAGAGAATGGAGGTGTGTGAAGTCATAGAATGGAGGTGTGTGAAGTCATAGAATGGAGGTGTGTGAATTCACAGAATTGATGTTTGTGAATTCAGAATGGAGGTGTGTGAACTCACAATGGAGGTGTGTGAAGTCAAAGAATGGAGGTGTGTGAAGTCACAGAATTGATGTTTGTGAAGTCAGAATGGAGTTGTGTGAAGTCAGAGTGGAAGTTTGTGAACTCATAGAATGGAGGTGTGTGAAGTCACAATGCACGTGTGTGAACTCATAGAATGGAGGTGTCTGAAGTCAGAATGGAGTTGTGTGAAGTCATAGAATGGAGGTGTGTGAAGTCAGAATGGAGGTGTGTGAAGTCATAGAATGGATGTTTCTGAAGTAGAATGAATGTGTGTGAAGTCATAGAATGTAGGTGTGTGAAGTCAAAATGGAGGTGTGCGAACTCATAAAATGGAGATGCGTGAAGTCATGGAATGGAGATGTGTGAAGGCAAAGAATGGAGGTGTGTGAAGTCAAAGAATGGAAGTGTGTGAAGTCAAAATTGAGGTGTGTGAAGTCACAGAATGGAGGTGTGTGAAGTCACAAAATGGAGGTGTGTGAAGTCACAGAATGGAGGTGTGAACTCACAATGGAGGTGTGTGAAGTCCTAGAATGGAGGTGTGTGAAGTCATAGAATGGAGGTTTGTGAAGTCAGAACGGAGGTGTGTGAAATCATAGAATAGAGGTGTGTGAAGTCATCGAATGGAGGTGTGTGAAGTCATGGAATGGAGGTGGGTGAAGTCACAGAATGGAGGTGTGTGAAGTCAGAATGGAGTTGTGTGAAGTCATAGAATGGAAGGGTGTGAAGTCAGAAGGGAGGTGTGTGAAGTCATAGAATGGAGGTGGGTGAAGTCAGAATGGAGGTGTGTGAACTCATAGAATGGATGTGTGTGAAGTCACAATGGAAGTGAGTGAAATCATAGAATGGAGGTGTGTGAAGTCACAGTATGGAGGTGTGTGAAGTCATAGAATGAAGCTGTGTGAAGTGAGAATTGAGGTATGTGAAGTCACAGAATGGAGGTGTGTGAACTCAGAATGGAGGTGTGTGAAGTCATGGAATGGAGGTGTGTGAAGTCATAGAATGGAGGGGTGAGAAGTCAGAAGGGAGGTGTGTGAAGTCATAGAATGGAGGTGTGTGAAGTCAGAATGGAGGTGTGTGTAGTCATAGAATGGAGGTGTGTGAAGTCATAATGTAGGTGTGTGAAGTCACAGAATTGAGGTGTGTGAAGTCACAGAATGGAGGTGTGTAAAGTCATAGAATGGAGGTGTGTGAAGTCATAGAATGGAGGTGTGTGAAGTCATAGAATGAATGATTGTGAAGTAAGAATGAAGGTGTGTTAAGTCATAAAATGGAGATGTGTGAAGGCACAGAATGGAGGTGTGTGAAGTCATAGAATGGAGCTGTGTGAAGTCAGAATGGAGGTGTGTGAAGTCATAGAATGGAGGTGTGTGAACTCACAATGGAGATGTGTGAAGTCAAAAAATGGACGTGTGTGAAGTCAAAGAATGGAAGTGTGTGAAGTCATAGAATGGAGGTGTGTGAAGTCATAGAATTGAGGTGTGTGAAGTCATAGAATGGAGGTGTGTGAAGTCACAGAATTGATGTTTGTGAAGTCAGAATGGCGGTGTGTGAAGTCAGAATGGAGGTTTGTGAAGTCATAGAATGGAGGTGTATGAAGTCATAGAATGGAGGTGTGTGAAGTCATAGAATGGAGCTGTGTGAAGTCACAGAATTGATGTTTGTGAATTCAGAATGGAGGTGTGTGAACTCACAATGGAGGTGTGTGAAGTCAAAGAATGGAGGTGTGTGAAGTCACAGAATTGATGTTTGTGAAGTCAGAATGGAGTTGTGTGAAGTCAGAATGGAGGTGTGTGAAGTCATAGAATGGAGGTGTGTGAAGTCACAATGCACGTGTGTGAACTCATAGAATGGAGGTGTCTGAAGTCAGAATGGAGTTGTGTGAAGTCATAGAATGGAGGTGTGTGAAGTCAGAATGGAGGTGTGTGAAGTCATAGAATGGATGTTTCTGAAGTAGAATGAATGTGTGTGAAGTCTTAGAATGTAGGTGTGTGAAGTCAAAATGGAGGTGTGCGAACTCATAAAATGGAGATGCGTGAAGTCATGGAATGGAGATGTGTGAAGGCACAGAATGGAGGTGTGTGAAGTCAAAGAATGGAAGTGTGTGAAGTCAAAATTGAGGTGTGTGAAGTCACAGAATGGAGGTGTGTGAAGTCACAGAATGGAGGTGTGTGAAGTCATAGAATGGAGGTGTGTGAAGTCAGAGAATGGAGATGTGTGTAGTCACAGAATGGAGGTGTGTGAAGTCACAGAATGGAGGTGTGTGAAGTCACAGAATGGAGGTGTGAACTCACAATGGAGGTGTGTGAAGTCCCAGAATGGAGGTTTGTGAAGTCAAACAATAAAGGTGTGTGAAGTCACAGAATGGAGGTCTTTGAAGTCATAGAATCGAGGTGTGTTAAGTCACAGAATGGAGGTGTGTGAACTCAGAGAATGGAGGTGTGTAAACTCAGAATGGAGGTGTGTGAAATCACAGAACGGAGATTTGCGAAGTCATAGAATGGAAGTGCGTAAAGTCATATAATGGATGTTTCTGAAGTAAGAATGAAGGTGTGTGAAGTCATAGAATGGAGTTTGTGAAGTCAAAATGGAGGTGTGTGAACTCATAGAATGGAGGTGTGTGAACTCATAGAATGGAGGTGTGTGAAGTCATGGAAAGGAGGTGTGTGAAGTCAAAGAATGGAGGTGTGTGAAGTCAAACAATAAAGGTGTGTGAAGTCACAGAATGGAAGTGTGTGAAATCACAGAATGGAGGTGTGTGAAGTCAAAAAGGTGGTGGGTAGAGTCACAAATGGAGGTGTGTGAACTCATAGAATGGAGGTGTGTGAAGTCAAAGAATGGAGGTGTGTGAAGGCATCGAATGGAGGTGTGTTAAGTTATAGAATGGAGGTGTGTGAATTCAAAATGGAGGTGTGTGATGTCATAGAATGGAGGTGTGTGAAGTCAGAATGGAGGTGTGTGAACTCATAGAATGGAGGTGTGTGAAGTCACAATGGAGGTATGTGAAGTCATAGAATGGAGGTGTGTGAAGTCATAGAATGGATGTTTCTGAATAAGAATGAATGTGTGTGAAGTCATAGAATGGAGGTGTATGAAGTCAAAATGGAGGTATGTGAACTCATAGAATAGAGGTCTGAGAACTCATAGAATGGAGGTGTGTGAAGTCATGGAATAAAGGTGTGTGAAGTCAAAGAATGCATTGTGTGAAGTCAAACAATAAAGGTGTGTGAAGTCACAGAATGGAGGTGTGTGAAATCACAGAATGCAGGTGTGTGAAGTCATGGAATGGAGGTGTGTGAAGTCACAGAATGGAGGTGTGTGAAGTCAGAATGGAGTTGTGTGAAGTCATAGAATGGAGGTGTGTGAAGTCACAAGGGAGGTGTGTGAAATCATAGAATGGAGGTGTGTGAAGTCATCGAATGGAGGTGTGTGAAGTCATGGAATGGATTTGTGTGAAGTCATGGAATGGAGGTGTGTGAAGTCACAGAATGGAGGTGTGTGCAGTCAGAATGGAGTTGTGTGAAGTCATAGAATGGAGGTGTGTGAAGTCATAAGGGAGGTGTGTGAAATCATAGAATGGAGGTGTGTGAAGTCACAGTATGGAGGTGTGTGAAATCATAGAATGGAGCTGTGTGAAGTCAGATTGGAGGTGTGTGAAGTCACAGAATGGAGGTGTTTGAACTCAGAATGGAGGTGTGTGAAGTCACAGAATTGAGGTGTGTGAAGTCACAGAATGGTGGTGTGTGAAGTCATAGAATGGAGGTGGGTGAAGTCATAGAATGGAGGTGTGTGATCATAGAATGGATGTTTGTGAAGTAAGAATGAAGGTGTGTTAAGTCATAGAATGGAGGTGTGTGAAGGCACAGAATGGAGGTGTGTGAAATCATAGAATAGAGGTGTGTGAAGTCATCGAATGGAGGTGTGTGAAGTCATGGAATGGAGGTGTGTGAAGTCACAGAATGGAGGTGTGTGAAGTCAGATTGGAGTTGTGTGAAGTCATAGAATGGAAGGGTGTGAAGTCAGAAGGGAGGTGTGTGAAGTCATAGACTGGAGGTGTGTGAAGTCAGAATGGAGGTGTGTGAACTCATAGAATGGAGGTGTGTGAAGTCACAATGGAAGTGTGTGAAATCATAGAATGGAGATGTGTGAAGTCACAGTAGGGAGGTGTGTGAAGTCATAGAATGAAGCTGTGTGAAGTGAGAATTGAGGTGTGTGAAGTCACAGAATGGAGGTGTGTGAACTCAGAATGAAGGTGTGTGAAGTCATAGAATGGAGGTGTGTGAAGTCATAGAATGGAGGGGTGTGAAGTCAGAAGGGAGGTGTGTGAAGTCATAGAATGGAGGTGTGTGAAGTCAGAATGGAGGTGTGTGTAGTCATAGAATGGAGGTGTGTGAAGTCATAATGTAGGTGTGTGAAGTCACAGAATTGAGGTGTGTGAAGTCACAGAATGGAGGTGTGTAAAGTCATAGAATGGAGGTGTGTGAAGTCATAGAATGGAGGTGTGTGAAGTCATAGAATGAATGATTGTGAAGTAAGAATGAAGGTGTGTTAAGTCATAAAATGGAGATGTGTGAAGGCACAGAATGGAGGTGTGTGAAGTCATAGAATGGAGGTGTGTGAAGTCATAGAATTGAGGTGTGTGAAGTTATAATGGAGGTGTGTGAAGTCACAGAATTGAGGTGTGTGAAGTCACAGAATGGAGGTGTGTGAAGTCATAGAATGGAGGTGTGTGAAGTCAGAACGGAGGTGTGTGAAATCATAGAATAGAGGTGTGTGAAGTCATGGAATGGAGGTGTGTGAAGTCATGGAATGGAGGTGTGTGAAGTCGCAGAATGGAGGTGTGTGAAGTCACAATGGAGTTGTGTGAAGTCATAGAATGGAAGGGTGTGAAGTCAGAAGGGAGGTGTGTGAAATCATAGAATGGAGGTATCTGAAGTCAGAATGGAGGTGTGTGAACTCATAGAATGGAGGTGTGTGAAGTCACAATGGAAGTGTGTGAAATCATAGAATGGAGGTGTGTGAAGTCATAGAATGAAGCTGTGTGAAGTGAGAATTGAGGTGTGTGAAGTCACAGAATGGAGGTGTGTGAACTCAGAATGGAGGTGTGTGAAGTCATAGAATGGAGGTGTCTGAAGTCATAGAATGGAGGGGTGTGAAGTCAGAAGGGAGGTGTGTGAAGTCATAGAATGGAGGTGTGTGAAGTCAGAATGGAGGTGTGTGTAGTCATAGAATGGAGGTGTGTGAAGTCATAATGTAGGTGTGTGAAGTCACAGAATGGAGGTGTGTAAAGTCATAGAATGGAGGTGTGTGAAGTCATAGAATGGAGGTGTGTGAAGTCATAGAATGAATGATTGTGAAGTAAGAATGAAGGTGTGTTAAGTCATAAAATGGAGATGTGTGAAGGCAGAGAATGGAGGTGTGTGAAGTCCTAGAATGGAGGTGTGTGAAGTCAGAATGGAGGTTTGTGAAGTCAGAACGGAGGTGTGTGAAATCATAGAATAGAGGTGTGTGAAGTCATCGAATGGAGGTGTGTGAAGTCATGGAATGGAGGTGGGTGAAGTCACAGAATGGAGGTGTGTGAAGTCAGAATGGAGTTGTGTGAAGTCATAGAATGGAAGGGTGTGAAGTCAGAAGGGAGGTGTGTGAAGTCATAGAATGGAGGTGGGTGAAGTCAGAATGGAGGTGTGTGAACTCATAGAATGGATGTGTGTGAAGTCACAATGGAAGTGAGTGAAATCATAGAATGGAGGTGTGTGAAGTCACAGTATGGAGGTGTGTGAAGTCATAGAATGAAGCTGTGTGAAGTGAGAATTGAGGTATGTGAAGTCACAGAATGGAGGTGTGTGAACTCAGAATGGAGGTGTGTGAAGTCATGGAATGGAGGTGTGTGAAGTCATAGAATGGAGGGGTGAGAAGTCAGAAGGGAGGTGTGTGAAGTCATAGAATGGAGGTGTGTGAAGTCAGAATGGAGGTGTGTGTAGTCATAGAATGGAGGTGTGTGAAGTCATAATGTAGGTGTGTGAAGTCACAGAATTGAGGTGTGTGAAGTCACAGAATGGAGGTGTGTAAAGTCATAGAATGGAGGTGTGTGAAGTCATAGAATGGAGGTGTGTGAAGTCATAGAATGAATGATTGTGAAGTAAGAATGAAGGTGTGTTAAGTCATAAAATGGAGATGTGTGAAGGCACAGAATGGAGGTGTGTGAAGTCATAGAATGGAGCTGTGTGAAGTCAGAATGGAGGTGTGTGAAGTCATAGAATGGAGGTGTGTGAACTCACAATGGAGATGTGTGAAGTCAAAAAATGGACGTGTGTGAAGTCAAAGAATGGAAGTGTGTGAAGTCATAGAATGGAGGTGTGTGAAGTCATAGAATTGAGGTGTGTGAAGTCATAGAATGGAGGTGTGTGAAGTCACAGAATTGATGTTTGTGAAGTCAGAATGGCGGTGTGTGAAGTCAGAATGGAGGTTTGTGAAGTCATAGAATGGAGGTGTATGAAGTCATAGAATGGAGGTGTGTGAAGTCATAGAATGGAGCTGTGTGAAGTCACAGAATTGATGTTTGTGAATTCAGAATGGAGGTGTGTGAACTCACAATGGAGGTGTGTGAAGTCAAAGAATGGAGGTGTGTGAAGTCACAGAATTGATGTTTGTGAAGTCAGAATGGAGTTGTGTGAAGTCAGAATGGAGGTGTGTGAAGTCATAGAATGGAGGTGTGTGAAGTCACAATGCACGTGTGTGAACTCATAGAATGGAGGTGTCTGAAGTCAGAATGGAGTTGTGTGAAGTCATAGAATGGAGGTGTGTGAAGTCAGAATGGAGGTGTGTGAAGTCATAGAATGGATGTTTCTGAAGTAGAATGAATGTGTGTGAAGTCTTAGAATGTAGGTGTGTGAAGTCAAAATGGAGGTGTGCGAACTCATAAAATGGAGATGCGTGAAGTCATGGAATGGAGATGTGTGAAGGCACAGAATGGAGGTGTGTGAAGTCAAAGAATGGAAGTGTGTGAAGTCAAAATTGAGGTGTGTGAAGTCACAGAATGGAGGTGTGTGAAGTCACAGAATGGAGGTGTGTGAAGTCATAGAATGGAGGTGTGTGAAGTCAGAGAATGGAGATGTGTGTAGTCACAGAATGGAGGTGTGTGAAGTCACAGAATGGAGGTGTGTGAAGTCACAGAATGGAGGTGTGAACTCACAATGGAGGTGTGTGAAGTCCCAGAATGGAGGTTTGTGAAGTCAAACAATAAAGGTGTGTGAAGTCACAGAATGGAGGTCTTTGAAGTCATAGAATCGAGGTGTGTTAAGTCACAGAATGGAGGTGTGTGAACTCAGAGAATGGAGGTGTGTAAACTCAGAATGGAGGTGTGTGAAATCACAGAACGGAGATTTGCGAAGTCATAGAATGGAAGTGCGTAAAGTCATATAATGGATGTTTCTGAAGTAAGAATGAAGGTGTGTGAAGTCATAGAATGGAGTTTGTGAAGTCAAAATGGAGGTGTGTGAACTCATAGAATGGAGGTGTGTGAACTCATAGAATGGAGGTGTGTGAAGTCATGGAAAGGAGGTGTGTGAAGTCAAAGAATGGAGGTGTGTGAAGTCAAACAATAAAGGTGTGTGAAGTCACAGAATGGAAGTGTGTGAAATCACAGAATGGAGGTGTGTGAAGTCAAAAAGGTGGTGGGTAGAGTCACAAATGGAGGTGTGTGAACTCATAGAATGGAGGTGTGTGAAGTCAAAGAATGGAGGTGTGTGAAGGCATCGAATGGAGGTGTGTTAAGTTATAGAATGGAGGTGTGTGAATTCAAAATGGAGGTGTGTGATGTCATAGAATGGAGGTGTGTGAAGTCAGAATGGAGGTGTGTGAACTCATAGAATGGAGGTGTGTGAAGTCACAATGGAGGTATGTGAAGTCATAGAATGGAGGTGTGTGAAGTCATAGAATGGATGTTTCTGAATAAGAATGAATGTGTGTGAAGTCATAGAATGGAGGTGTATGAAGTCAAAATGGAGGTATGTGAACTCATAGAATAGAGGTCTGAGAACTCATAGAATGGAGGTGTGTGAAGTCATGGAATAAAGGTGTGTGAAGTCAAAGAATGCATTGTGTGAAGTCAAACAATAAAGGTGTGTGAAGTCACAGAATGGAGGTGTGTGAAATCACAGAATGCAGGTGTGTGAAGTCATGGAATGGAGGTGTGTGAAGTCACAGAATGGAGGTGTGTGAAGTCAGAATGGAGTTGTGTGAAGTCATAGAATGGAGGTGTGTGAAGTCACAAGGGAGGTGTGTGAAATCATAGAATGGAGGTGTGTGAAGTCATCGAATGGAGGTGTGTGAAGTCATGGAATGGATTTGTGTGAAGTCATGGAATGGAGGTGTGTGAAGTCACAGAATGGAGGTGTGTGCAGTCAGAATGGAGTTGTGTGAAGTCATAGAATGGAGGTGTGTGAAGTCATAAGGGAGGTGTGTGAAATCATAGAATGGAGGTGTGTGAAGTCACAGTATGGAGGTGTGTGAAATCATAGAATGGAGCTGTGTGAAGTCAGATTGGAGGTGTGTGAAGTCACAGAATGGAGGTGTTTGAACTCAGAATGGAGGTGTGTGAAGTCACAGAATTGAGGTGTGTGAAGTCACAGAATGGTGGTGTGTGAAGTCATAGAATGGAGGTGGGTGAAGTCATAGAATGGAGGTGTGTGATCATAGAATGGATGTTTGTGAAGTAAGAATGAAGGTGTGTTAAGTCATAGAATGGAGGTGTGTGAAGGCACAGAATGGAGGTGTGTGAAATCATAGAATAGAGGTGTGTGAAGTCATCGAATGGAGGTGTGTGAAGTCATGGAATGGAGGTGTGTGAAGTCACAGAATGGAGGTGTGTGAAGTCAGATTGGAGTTGTGTGAAGTCATAGAATGGAAGGGTGTGAAGTCAGAAGGGAGGTGTGTGAAGTCATAGACTGGAGGTGTGTGAAGTCAGAATGGAGGTGTGTGAACTCATAGAATGGAGGTGTGTGAAGTCACAATGGAAGTGTGTGAAATCATAGAATGGAGATGTGTGAAGTCACAGTAGGGAGGTGTGTGAAGTCATAGAATGAAGCTGTGTGAAGTGAGAATTGAGGTGTGTGAAGTCACAGAATGGAGGTGTGTGAACTCAGAATGGAGGTGTGTGAAGTCATAGAATGGAGGTGTGTGAAGTCATAGAATGGAGGGGTGTGAAGTCAGAAGGGAGGTGTGTGAAGTCATAGAATGGAGGTGTGTGAAGTCAGAATGGAGGTGTGTGTAGTCATAGAATGGAGGTGTGTGAAGTCATAATGTAGGTGTGTGAAGTCACAGAATTGAGGTGTGTGAAGTCACAGAATGGAGGTGTGTAAAGTCATAGAATGGAGGTGTGTGAAGTCATAGAATGGAGGTGTGTGAAGTCATAGAATGAATGATTGTGAAGTAAGAATGAAGGTGTGTTAAGTCATAAAATGGAGATGTGTGAAGGCACAGAATGGAGGTGTGTGAAGTCATAGAATGGAGGTGTGTGAAGTCATAGAATTGAGGTGTGTGAAGTTATAATGGAGGTGTGTGAAGTCACAGAATTGAGGTGTGTGAAGTCACAGAATGGAGGTGTGTGAAGTCATAGAATGGAGGTGTGTGAAGTCAGAACGGAGGTGTGTGAAATCATAGAATAGAGGTGTGTGAAGTCATGGAATGGAGGTGTGTGAAGTCATGGAATGGAGGTGTGTGAAGTCGCAGAATGGAGGTGTGTGAAGTCACAATGGAGTTGTGTGAAGTCATAGAATGGAAGGGTGTGAAGTCAGAAGGGAGGTGTGTGAAATCATAGAATGGAGGTGTCTGAAGTCAGAATGGAGGTGTGTGAACTCATAGAATGGAGGTGTGTGAAGTCACAATGGAAGTGTGTGAAATCATAGAATGGAGGTGTGTGAAGTCATAGAATGAAGCTGTGTGAAGTGAGAATTGAGGTGTGTGAAGTCACAGAATGGAGGTGTGTGAACTCAGAATGGAGGTGTGTGAAGTCATAGAATGGAGGTGTCTGAAGTCATAGAATGGAGGGGTGTGAAGTCAGAAGGGAGGTGTGTGAAGTCATAGAATGGAGGTGTGTGAAGTCAGAATGGAGGTGTGTGTAGTCATAGAATGGAGGTGTGTGAAGTCATAATGTAGGTGTGTGAAGTCACAGAATGGAGGTGTGTAAAGTCATAGAATGGAGGTGTGTGAAGTCATAGAATGGAGGTGTGTGAAGTCATAGAATGAATGATTGTGAAGTAAGAATGAAGGTGTGTTAAGTCATAAAATGGAGATGTGTGAAGGCAGAGAATGGAGGTGTGTGAAGTCATAGAATGGAGCTGTGTGAAGTCAGAATGGAGGTGTGTGAAGTCATAGAATTGAGGTGTGTGAACTCACAATGGAGATGTGTGGAGTCAAAAAATGGAGGTGTGTGAAGTCAAAGAATGGAAGTGTGTGAAGTCATAGAATGGAGGTGTGTGAAGTCATAGAATGGAGGTGTGTGAAGTCATAGAATGGAGGTTTGTGAAGTCACAGAATTGATGTTTGTGAAGTCAGAATGGCGGTGTGTGAAGTCAGAATGGAGGTTTGTGAAGTCATAGAATGGAGGTGTGTGAAGTCATAGAATGGAGGTGTGTGAAGTCATAGAATGGAGGTGTGTGAATTCACAGAATTGATGTTTGTGAATTCAGAATGGAGGTGTGTGAACTCACAATGGAGGTGTGTGAAGTCAAAGAATGGAGGTGTGTGAAGTCACAGAATTGATGTTTGTGAAGTCAGAATGGAGTTGTGTGAAGTCAGAGTGGATGTTTGTGAAGTCTTAGAATGGAGGTGTGTGAAGTCACAATGCACGTGTGTGAACTCATAGAATGGAGGTGTCTGAAGTCAGAATGGAGTTGTGTGAAGTCATAGAATGGAGGTGTGTGAAGTCAGAATGGAGGTGTGTGAAGTCATAGAATGGATGTTTCTGAAGTAGAATGAATGTGTGTGAAGTCATAGAATGTAGGTGTGTGAAGTCAAAATGGAGGTGTGCGAACTCAAAAAATGGAGATGCGTGAAGTCATGGAATGGAGATGTGTGAAGGCAAAGAATGGAGGTGTGTGAAGTCAAAGAATGGAAGTGTGTGAAGTCAAAATTGAGGTGTGTGAAGTCACAGAATGGAGGTGTGTGAAGTCACAAAATGGAGGTGGGTGAAGTCACAGAATGGAGGTGTGAACTCACAATGGAGGTGTGTGAAGTCCTAGAATGGAGGTGTGTGAAGTCATAGAATGTAGGTGTGTGAAGTCAAAATGGAGGTGTGCGAACTCATAAAATGGAGATGCGTGAAGTCATGGAATGGAGATGTGTGAAGGCAAAGAATGGAGGTGTGTGAAGTCAAAGAATGGAAGTGTGTGAAGTCAAAATTGAGGTGTGTGAAGTCACAGAATGGAGGTGTGTGAAGTCACAAAATGGAGGTGGGTGAAGTCACAGAATGGAGGTGTGAACTCACAATGGAGGTGTGTGAAGTCCTAGAATGGAGGTGTGTGACGTCATAGAATGGAGGTTTGTGAAGTCATGGAAATGAGGTGGGTGAAGTCACAGAATGGAGGTGTGTGAAGTCAGAATGGAGTTGTGTGAAGTCATAGAATGGAAGGGTGTGAAGTCAGAAGGGGGGTGTGTGAAGTCATAGAATGGAGGTGGGTGAAGTCAGAATGGAGGTGTGTGAACTCATAGAATGGAGGTGTGTGAAGTCACAATGGAAGTGAGTGAAATCATAGAATGGAGGTGTGTGAAGTCACAGTATGGAGGTGTGTGAAGTCATAGAATCAAGCTGTGTGAAGTGAGAATTGAGGTATGTGAAGTCACAGAATGGAGGTGTGTGAACTCAGAATGGAGGTGTGTGAAGTCATAGAATGGAGGTGTGTGAAGTCATAGAATGGAGGGGTGAGAAGTCAGAAGGGAGGTGTGTGAAGTCATAGAATGGAGGTCTGTGAAGTCAGAATGGAGGTGTGTGTAGTCATAGAATGGAGGTGTGTGAAGTCATAATGTAGGTGTGTGAAGTCACAGAATTGAGGTGTGTGAAGTCACAGAATGGAGGTGTGTAAAGTCATAGAATGGAGGTGTGTGAAGTCATAGAATGAATGATTGTGAAGTAAGAATGAAGGTGTGTTAAGTCATAAAATGGAGATGTGTGAAGGCACAGAATGGAGGTGTGAAGTCATAGAATGGAGCTGTGTGAAGTCAGAATGGAGGTGTGTGAAGTCATAGAATGGAGGTGTGTGAACTCACAATGGAGATGTGTGAAGTCAAAAAATGGACGTGTGTGAAGTCAAAGAATGGAAGTGTGTGAAGTCATAGAATGGAGGTGTGTGAAGTCATAGAATGGAGGTGTGTGAAGTCATAGAATGGAGGTGTGTGAAGTCACAGAATTGATGTTTGTGAAGTCAGAATGGCGGTGTGTGAAGTCAGAATGGAGGTTTGTGAAGTCATAGAATGGAGGTGTATGAAGTCATAGAATGGAGGTGTGTGAAGTCATAGAATGGAGCTGTGTGAAGTCACAGAATTGATGTTTGTGAATTCAGAATGGAGGTGTGTGAACTCACAATGGAGGTGTGTGAAGTCAAATAATGGAGGTGTGTGAAGTCACAGAATTGATGTTTGTGAAGTCAGAATGGAGTTGTGTGAAGTCATAATGGAGGTGTGTGAAGTCATAGAATGGAGGTGTGTGAAGTCACAATGCACGTGTGTGAACTCATAGAATGGAGGTGTCTGAAGTCAGAATGGAGTTGTGTGAAGTCATAGAATGGAGGTGTGTGAAGTCAAAGAATGGAGGTGTGTGAAGGCATCGAATGGAGGTGTGTTAAGTTATAGAATGGAGGTGTGTGAATTCAAAATGGAGGTGTGTGATGTCATAGAATGGAGGTGTGTGAAGTCAGAATGGAGGTGTGTGAACTCATAGAATGGAGGTGTGTGAAGTCACAATGGAGGTATGTGAAGTCATAGAATGGAGGTGTGTGAAGTCATAGAATGGATGTTTCTGAATAAGAATGAATGTGTGTGAAGTCATAGAATGGAGGTGTATGAAGTCAAAATGGAGGTATGTGAACTCATAGAATAGAGGTCTGAGAACTCATAGAATGGAGGTGTGTGAAGTCATGGAATAAAGGTGTGTGAAGTCAAAGAATGCATTGTGTGAAGTCAAACAATAAAGGTGTGTGAAGTCACAGAATGGAGGTGTGTGAAATCACAGAATGCAGGTGTGTGAAGTCATGGAATGGAGGTGTGTGAAGTCACAGAATGGAGGTGTGTGACGTCAGAATGGAGTTGTGTGAAGTCATAGAATGGAGGTGTGTGAAGTCACAAGGGAGGTGTGTGAAATCATAGAATGGAGGTGTGTGAAGTCATCGAATGGAGGTGTGTGAAGTCATGGAATGGATTTGTGTGAAGTCATGGAATGGAGGTGTGTGAAGTCACAGAATGGAGGTGTGTGCAGTCAGAATGGAGTTGTGTGAAGTCATAGAATGGAGGTGTGTGAAGTCATAAGGGAGGTGTGTGAAATCATAGAATGGAGGTGTGTGAAGTCACAGTATGGAGGTGTGTGAAATCATAGAATGGAGCTGTGTGAAATCAGATTGGAGGTGTGTGAAGTCACAGAATGGAGGTGTTTGAACTCAGAATGGAGGTGTGTGAAGTCACAGAATTGAGGTGTGTGAAGTCACAGAATGGTGGTGTGTGAAGTCATAGAATGGAGGTGGGTGAAGTCATAGAATGGAGGTGTGTGATCATAGAATGGATGTTTGTGAAGTAAGAATGAAGGTGTGTTAAGTCATAGAATGGAGGTGTGTGAAGGCACAGAATGGAGGTGTGTGAAATCATAGAATAGAGGTGTGTGAAGTCATCGAATGGAGGTGTGTGAAGTCATGGAATGGAGGTGTGTGAAGTCACAGAATGGAGGTGTGTGAAGTCAGATTGGAGTTGTGTGAAGTCATAGAATGGAAGGGTGTGAAGTCAGAAGGGAGGTGTGTGAAGTCATAGACTGGAGGTGTGTGAAGTCAGAATGGAGGTGTGTGAACTCATAGAATGGAGGTGTGTGAAGTCACAATGGAAGTGTGTGAAATCATAGAATGGAGATGTGTGAAGTCACAGTAGGGAGGTGTGTGAAGTCATAGAATGAAGCTGTGTGAAGTGAGAATTGAGGTGTGTGAAGTCACAGAATGGAGGTGTGTGAACTCAGAATGGAGGTGTGTGAAGTCATAGAATGGAGGTGTGTGAAGTCATAGAATGGAGGGGTGTGAAGTCAGAAGGGAGGTGTGTGAAGTCATAGAATGGAGGTGTGTGAAGTCAGAATGGAGGTGTGTGTAGTCATAGAATGGAGGTGTGTGAAGTCATAATGTAGGTGTGTGAAGTCACAGAATTGAGGTGTGTGAAGTCACAGAATGGAGGTGTGTAAAGTCATAGAATGGAGGTGTGTGAAGTCATAGAATGGAGGTGTGTGAAGTCATAGAATGAATGATTGTGAAGTAAGAATGAAGGTGTGTTAAGTCATAAAATGGAGATGTGTGAAGGCACAGAATGGAGGTGTGTGAAGTCATAGAATGGAGGTGTGTGAAGTCATAGAATTGAGGTGTGTGAAGTTATAATGGAGGTGTGTGAAGTCACAGAATTGAGGTGTGTGAAGTCACAGAATGGAGGTGTGTGAAGTCATAGAATGGAGGTGTGTGAAGTCAGAACGGAGGTGTGTGAAATCATAGAATAGAGGTGTGTGAAGTCATGGAATGGAGGTGTGTGAAGTCATGGAATGGAGGTGTGTGAAGTCGCAGAATGGAGGTGTGTGAAGTCACAATGGAGTTGTGTGAAGTCATAGAATGGAAGGGTGTGAAGTCAGAAGGGAGGTGTGTGAAATCATAGAATGGAGGTGTCTGAAGTCAGAATGGAGGTGTGTGAACTCATAGAATGGAGGTGTGTGAAGTCACAATGGAAGTGTGTGAAATCATAGAATGGAGGTGTGTGAAGTCATAGAATGAAGCTGTGTGAAGTGAGAATTGAGGTGTGTGAAGTCACAGAATGGAGGTGTGTGAACTCAGAATGGAGGTGTGTGAAGTCATAGAATGGAGGTGTCTGAAGTCATAGAATGGAGGGGTGTGAAGTCAGAAGGGAGGTGTGTGAAGTCATAGAATGGAGGTGTGTGAAGTCAGAATGGAGGTGTGTGTAGTCATAGAATGGAGGTGTGTGAAGTCATAATGTAGGTGTGTGAAGTCACAGAATGGAGGTGTGTAAAGTCATAGAATGGAGGTGTGTGAAGTCATAGAATGGAGGTGTGTGAAGTCATAGAATGAATGATTGTGAAGTAAGAATGAAGGTGTGTTAAGTCATAAAATGGAGATGTGTGAAGGCAGAGAATGGAGGTGTGTGAAGTCATAGAATGGAGCTGTGTGAAGTCAGAATGGAGGTGTGTGAAGTCATAGAATTGAGGTGTGTAAACTCACAATGGAGATGTGTGGAGTCAAAAAATGGAGGTGTGTGAAGTCAAAGAATGGAAGTGTGTGAAGTCATAGAATGGAGGTGTGTGAAGTCATAGAATGGAGGTGTGTGAAGTCATAGAATGGAGGTTTGTGAAGTCACAGAATTGATGTTTGTGAAGTCAGAATGGCGGTGTGTGAAGTCAGAATGGAGGTTTGTGAAGTCATAGAATGGAGGTGTGTGAAGTCATAGAATGGAGGTGTGTGAAGTCATAGAATGGAGGTGTGTGAATTCACAGAATTGATGTTTGTGAATTCAGAATGGAGGTGTGTGAACTCACAATGGAGGTGTGTGAAGTCAAAGAATGGAGGTGTGTGAAGTCACAGAATTGATGTTTGTGAAGTCAGAATGGAGTTGTGTGAAGTCAGAGTGGATGTTTGTGAAGTCATAGAATGGAGGTGTGTGAAGTCACAATGCACGTGTGTGAACTCATAGAATGGAGGTGTCTGAAGTCAGAATGGAGTTGTGTGAAGTCATAGAATGGAGGTGTGTGAAGTCAGAATGGAGGTGTGTGAAGTCATAGAATGGATGTTTCTGAAGTAGAATGAATGTGTGTGAAGTCATAGAATGTAGGTGTGTGAAGTCAAAATGGAGGTGTGCGAACTCAAAAAATGGAGATGCGTGAAGTCATGGAATGGAGATGTGTGAAGGCAAAGAATGGAGGTGTGTGAAGTCAAAGAATGGAAGTGTGTGAAGTCAAAATTGAGGTGTGTGAAGTCACAGAATGGAGGTGTGTGAAGTCACAAAATGGAGGTGGGTGAAGTCACAGAATGGAGGTGTGAACTCACAATGGAGGTGTGTGAAGTCCTAGAATGGAGGTGTGTGAAGTCATAGAATGTAGGTGTGTGAAGTCAAAATGGAGGTGTGCGAACTCATAAAATGGAGATGCGTGAAGTCATGGAATGGAGATGTGTGAAGGCAAAGAATGGAGGTGTGTGAAGTCAAAGAATGGAAGTGTGTGAAGTCAAAATTGAGGTGTCTGAAGTCACAGAATGGAGGTGTGTGAAGTCACAAAATGGAGGTGGGTGAAGTCACAGAATGGAGGTGTGAACTCACAATGGAGGTGTGTGAAGTCCTAGAATGGAGGTGTGTGACGTCATAGAATGGAGGTTTGTGAAGTCAGAACGGAGGTGTGTGAAATCATAGAATAGAGGTGTGTGAAGTCATCGAATGGAGGTGTGTGAAGTCATGGAAATGAGGTGGGTGAAGTCACAGAATGGAGGTGTGTGAAGTCAGAATGGAGTTGTGTGAAGTCATAGAATGGAAGGGTGTGAAGTCAGAAGGGGGGTGTGTGAAGTCATAGAATGGAGGTGGGTGAAGTCAGAATGGAGGTGTGTGAACTCATAGAATGGAGGTGTGTGAAGTCACAATGGAAGTGAGTGAAATCATAGAATGGAGGTGTGTGAAGTCACAGTATGGAGGTGTGTGAAGTCATAGAATCAAGCTGTGTGAAGTGAGAATTGAGGTATGTGAAGTCACAGAATGGAGGTGTGTGAACTCAGAATGGAGGTGTGTGAAGTCATAGAATGGAGGTGTGTGAAGTCATAGAATGGAGGGGTGAGAAGTCAGAAGGGAGGTGTGTGAAGTCATAGAATGGAGGTCTGTGAAGTCAGAATGGAGGTGTGTGTAGTCATAGAATGGAGGTGTGTGAAGTCATAATGTAGGTGTGTGAAGTCACAGAATTGAGGTGTGTGAAGTCACAGAATGGAGGTGTGTAAAGTCATAGAATGGAGGTGTGTGAAGTCATAGAATGGAGGTGTGTGAAGTCATAGAATGAATGATTGTGAAGTAAGAATGAAGGTGTGTTAAGTCATAAAATGGAGATGTGTGAAGGCACAGAATGGAGGTGTGAAGTCATAGAATGGAGCTGTGTGAAGTCAGAATGGAGGTGTGTGAAGTCATAGAATGGAGGTGTGTGAACTCACAATGGAGATGTGTGAAGTCAAAAAATGGACGTGTGTGAAGTCAAAGAATGGAAGTGTGTGAAGTCATAGAATGGAGGTGTGTGAAGTCATAGAATGGAGGTGTGTGAAGTCATAGAATGGAGGTGTGTGAAGTCACAGAATTGATGTTTGTGAAGTCAGAATGGCGGTGTGTGAAGTCAGAATGGAGGTTTGTGAAGTCATAGAATGGAGGTGTATGAAGTCATAGAATGGAGGTGTGTGAAGTCATAGAATGGAGCTGTGTGAAGTCACAGAATTGATGTTTGTGAATTCAGAATGGAGGTGTGTGAACTCACAATGGAGGTGTGTGAAGTCAAATAATGGAGGTGTGTGAAGTCACAGAATTGATGTTTGTGAAGTCAGAATGGAGTTGTGTGAAGTCATAATGGAGGTGTGTGAAGTCATAGAATGGAGGTGTGTGAAGTCACAATGCACGTGTGTGAACTCATAGAATGGAGGTGTCTGAAGTCAGAATGGAGTTGTGTGAAGTCATAGAATGGAGGTGTGTGAAGTCAGAATGGAGGTGTGTGAAGTCATAGAATGGATGTTTCTGAAGTAGAATGAATGTGTGTGAAGTCTTAGAATGTAGGTGTGTGAAGTCAAAATGGAGGTGTGCGAACTCATAAAATGGAGATGCGTGAAGTCATGGAATGGAGATGTGTGAAGGCACAGAATGGAGGTGTGTGAAGTCAAAGAATGGAAGTGTGTGAAGTCAAAATTGAGGTGTGTGAAGTCACAGAATGGAGGTGTGTGAAGTCACAGAATGGAGGTGTGTGAAGTCATAGAATGGAGGTGTGTGAAGTCAGAGAATGGAGATGTGTGTAGTCACAGAATGGAGGTGTGTGAAGTCACAGAATGGAGGTGTGTGAAGTCACAGAATGGAGGTGTGAACTCACAATGGAGGTGTGTGAAGTCCCAGAATGGAGGTGTGTGAAGTCAAACAATAAAGGTGTGTGAAGTCACAGAATGGAGGTCTGTGAAGTCATAGAATCGAGGTGTGTTAAGTCACATAATGGAGGTGTGTGAACTCAGAGAATGGAGGTGTGTAAACTCAGAATGGAGGTGTGTGAAATCACAGAAAGGAGATTTGCGAAGTCATAGAATGGAAGTGCGTAAAGTCATATAATGGATGTTTCTGAAGTAAGAATGAAGGTGTGTGAAGTCATAGAATGGAGTTTGTGAAGTCAACATGGAGGTGTGTGAACTCATAGAATGGAGGTGTGTGAACTCATAGAATGGAGGTGTGTGAAGTCATGGAAAGGAGGTGTGTGAAGTCAAAGAATGGAGGTGTGTGAAGTCAAACAATAAAGGTGTGTGAAGTCACAGAATGGAAGTGTGTGAAATCACAGAATGGAGGTGTGTGAAGTCAAAAAGGTGGTGTGTAGAGTCACAAATGGAGGTGTGTGAACTCATAGAATGGAGGTGTGTGAAGTCAAAGAATGGAGGTGTGTGAAGGCATCGAATGGAGGTGTGTGAAGTCATGGAATGGAGGTGTGTGAATTCACAGAATGGAGGTGTGTGAAGTCAGAATGGAGTTGTGTGAAGTTATAGAATGGAGGTGTGTGAAGTCAGAATGGAGGTGTGTGATGTCATAGAATGGAGGTGTGTGAAGTCAGAATGGAAGTGTGTGAACTCATAGAATGGAGGTGTGTGAAGTCACAATGGAGGTATGTGAAGTCATAGAATGGAGGTGTGTGAAGTCATAGAATGGATGTTTCTGAATAAGAATGAATGTGTGTGAAGTCATAGAATGGAGGTGTATGAAGTCAAAATGGAGGTATGTGAACTCGTAGAATAGAGGTCTGAGAACTCATAGAATGGAGGTGTGTGAAGTCATGGAATAAAGGTGTGTGAAGTCAAAGAATGCATTGTGTGAAGTCAAACAATAAAGGTGTGTGAAGTCACAGAATGGAGGTGTGTGAAATCACAGAATGCAGGTGTGTGAAGTCATGGAATGGAGGTGTGTGAAGTCACAGAATGGAGGTGTGTGAAGTCAGAATGGAGTTGTGTGAAGTCATAGAATGGAGGTGTGTGAAGTCACAAGGGAGGTGTGTGAAATCATAGAATGGAGGTGTGTGAAGTCATCGAATGGAGGTGTGTGAAGTCATGGAATGGATTTGTGTGAAGTCATGGAATGGAGGTGTGTGAAGTCACAGAATGGAGGTGTGTGCAGTCAGAATGGAGTTGTGTGAAGTCATAGAATGGAGGTGTGTGAAGTCATAAGGGAGGTGTGTGAAATCATAGAATGGAGGTGTGTGAAGTCACAGTATGGAGGTGTGTGAAGTCATAGAATGGAGCTGTGTGAAGTCAGATTGGAGGTGTGTGAAGTCACAGAATGGAGGTGTGTGAACTCAGAATGGAGGTGTGTGAAGTCACAGAATTGAGGTGTGTGAAGTCACAGAATGGTGGTGTGTGAAGTCATAGAATGGAGGTGGGTGAAGTCATAGAATGGAGGTGTGTGATCATAGAATGGATGTTTGTTAAGTAAGAATGAAGGTGTGTTAAGTCATAGAATGGAGGTGTGTGAAGGCACAAAATGGAGGTGTGTGAAGTCATAGAATGGAGCTATATGAAGTCATAATGGAGGTGTGTGAAGTCATAGAATGGAGGTGTGTGAAATCCCAATGGAAGTGTGTGAAGTCAAAGAATGGAGGTGTGTGAAGTACTAGAAAGGAATTGTGTGAAGTCATAGAATGGAGGTGTGTGAAGCTAGAATTGAGGTGTGTGAAGTCACAGAATTGAGGTGTGTGAACTCAGAATGGAGGTGTGTGAAGTCACAGAATGGAGGTTTGTAAAGTCATAGAATGGAGGTGTGTGAAGTCATAGAATGGATGTTTCTGAAGTAGAATGAATGTGTGTGAAGTCATAGAATGTAGGTGTGTGAAGTCAAAATGGAGGTGTGCGAACTCATAAAATGGAGATGCGTGAAGTCATGGAATGGAGGTGTGTGAAGTCCAAAAATGGAGGTGTGTGAAGTCACACAATGGTGGTGTGTGAAGTCACAGAATGGAGGTGTGTGAAGTCAAAGAATGGAAGTGTGTGAAGTCAAAATTTAGGTGTGTGAAGTCACAGAATGGAGGTGTGTGAAGTCACAGAATGGAGGTGTGTGAAGTCATAGAATGGAGGTGTGTGAAGTCAGATAATGGAGATGTGTGTAGTCACAGATTGGAGGTGTGTGAAGTCACAGAATGGAGGTGTGTAAAGTCACAGAATGGAGGTGTGAACTCACAATGGAGGTGTGTGAAGTCCCAGAATGGAGGTGTGTGAAGTCAAACAATAAAGGTGTGTGAAGTCACAGAATGGAGGTCTGTGAAGTCATAGAATGGAGGTGTGTTAAGTCACAGAATGGAGGTGTGTGAAGTCAGAGAATGGAGGTGTGTGAACTCAGAATGGAGGTGTGTGAAATCACAGAAAGGAGATTTGCGAAGTCATAGAATGGAAGTGCGTAAAGTCATATAATGATTGTTTCTGAAGTAAGAATGAAGGTGTGTGACGTTATAGAATGGAGTTTGTGAAGTCAAAATGGAGGTGTGTGAACTCATAGAATGGAGGTGTGTGAACTCATAGAATGGAGGTGTGTGAAGTCATGGAAAGATGGTGTGTGAAGTCAAAGAATGGAGGTGTGTGAAGTCAAACAATAAAGGTGTGTGAAGTCACAGAATGGAGGTGTGTGAAATCACAGAATGGAGGTGAGTGAAGTCAAAAAGGTGGTGTGTAGTCACAAATGGAGGTGTGTGAACTCATAGAATGGAGGTGTGTGAAGGCATCGAATGGAGGTGTGTGAAGTCATGGAATGGAGGTTTGTGAAGTCACAGAATGGAGGTGTGTGAAGTCAGAATGGAGTTGTGTGAAGTTATAGAATGGAGGTGTGTGAAGTCAGAATGGAGGTTTGTGATGTCATAGAATGGAGGTGTGTGAAGTCAGAATGGAGGTGTGTGAACTCATAGAATGGAGGTGTGTGAAGTCACAATGGAGGTATGTGAAGTCATAGAATGGTGGTGTGTGAAGTCACAAAATGGAGGTGTGCAAGTCATAGAATGGAGGTGAGTGAAGCCAGAATGGAGAAGTGTGAAGTCATAGAATGGAGGTGTGTGAAGTCATAATGGAGGTGTGTGAAGTCATAGAATGGAGGTGTGTGAAGTCATAGAATGAATGTTGGTGAAGTAAGAATGAAGGTGTGTTAAGTCATAAAATGGAGATGTGTGAAGGCACAGAATGGAGGTGTGTGAAGTCATAGAATGGAGCTGTGTGAAGTCAGAATGGAGGTGTGTGAAGTCATAGAATGGAGGTGTGTGAGCTCACAATGGAGATGTGTGAAGTCAAAAAATGGAGGTGTGTGAAGTCAAAGAATGGAAGTGTGTGAAGTCATAGAATGGAGGTGTGTGAAGTCATAGAATGGAGGTGTGTGAAGTCACAGAATTGATGTTTGTGAAGTCAGAATGGAGGTGTGTGAAGTCAGAATGGAGGTTTGTGAAGTCATAGAATGGAGGTGTGTGAAGTCATAGAATGGAGGTGTGTGAAGTCACAGAATTGATGTTTGTGAATTCAGAATGGAGGTGTGTGAACTCACAATGGAGGTGTGTGAAGTCAAAGAATGGAGGTGTGTGAAGTCACAGAATTGATGTTTGTGAAGTCAGAATGGAGGTGTGTGAAGTCTGAATGGATGTGTGTGAAGTCATAGAATGGAGGTGTGTGAAGTCACAATGCACGTGTGTGAACTCATAGAATGGAGGTGTCTGAAGTCAGAATGGAGTTATGTGAAGTCATAGAATGGAGGTGTGTGAAGTCAGAATGGAGGTGTGTGAAGTCATAGAATGGAGGTTTGTGAAGTCAGAATGGAGGTGTGTGAACTCATAGAATGGAGCTGTGTGAAGTCACAATGGAGGTGTGTGAAGTCATAGAATGGAGGTGTGTGAAGTCACAGAATGGAGGTGTGTGAAGTCATAGAATGGAGCTGTGTGACGTCAGATTGGAGTTGTGTGAAGTCACAGAATGGAGGTGTGTGAACTCAGAATGGAGGTGTGTGAAGTCACAGAATGAAGGTCTGTGAAGTCATAGAATGGAGGTGTGTGAAGTCAAAAAGGTGGTGTGTAGAGTCACAAATGGAGGTGTGTGAACTCATAGAATGGAGTTGTGTGAAGTCAAAGAATGGAGGTGTGTGAAGGGATCGAATGGAGGTGTGTGAAGTCATGGAATGGAGGTGTGTGAAGTCACAGAATGGAGGTGTGTGAAGTCAGAATGGAGTTGTGTGAAGTTATAGAATGGAGGTGTGTGAAGTCAGAATGGAGGTGTGTGATGTCATAGAATGGAGGTGTGTGAAGTCAGAATGGAGGTGTGTGAACTCATAGAATGGAGGTGTGTGATGTCACAATGGAGGTATGTGAAGTCATAGAATGGAGGTGTGTGAAGTCATAGAATGGATGTTTCTGAATAAGAATGAATGTGTGTGAAGTCATAGAATGGAGGTGTATAAAGTCAAAATGGAGGTATGTGAACTCATAGAATAGAGGTCTGAGAACTCATAGAATGGAGGTGTGTGAAGTCATGGAATAAAGGTGTGTGAAGTCAAAGAATGCATTGTGTGAAGTCAAACAATAAAGGTGTGTGAAGTCACAGAATGGAGGTGTGTGAAATCACAGAATGCAGGTGTGTGAAGTCATGGAATGGATGTGTGTGAAGTCACAGAATGGAGGTGTGTGAAGTCAGAATGGAGTTGTGTGAAGTCATAGAATGGAGGTGTGTGAAGTCACAAGGGAGGTGTGTGAAATCATAGAATGGAGGTGTGTGAAGTCATCGAATGGAGGTGTGTGAAGTCATGGAATGGATTTGTGTGAAGTCATGGAATGGAGGTGTGTGAAGTCACAGAATGGAGGTGTGTGCAGTCAGAATGGAGTAGTGTGAAGTCATAGAATGGAGGTGTGTGAAGTCATAAGGGAGGTGTGTGAAATCATAGAATGGAGGTGTGTGAAGTCACAGTATGGAGGTGTGTGAAGTCATAGAATGGAGCTGTGTGAAGTCAGATTGGAGGTGTGTGAAGTCACAGAATGGAGGTGTGTGAACTCAGAATGGAGGTGTGTGAAGTCACAGAATTGAGGTGTGTGAAGTCACAGAATGGTGGTGTGTGAAGTCATAGAATGGAGGTGGGTGAAGTCATAGAATGGAGGTGTGTGATCATAGAATGGATGTTTGTGAAGTAAGAATGAAGGTGTGTTAAGTCATAGAATGGAGGTGTGTGAAGGCACAGAATGGAGGTGTGTGAAGTCATAGAATGGAGCTATATGAAGTCATAATGGAGGTGTGTGAAGTCATAGAATGGAGGTGTGTGAAATCACAATGGAAGTGTGTGAAGTCAAAGAATGGAGGTGTGTGAAGTCATAGAAAGGAATTGTGTGAAGTCATAGAATGGAGGTGTGTGAAGCTAGAATTGAGGTGTGTGAAGTCACAGAATTGAGGTGTGTGAACTCAGAATGGAGGTGTGTGAAGTCACAGAATGGAGGTTTGTAAAGTCATAGAATGGAGGTGTGTGAAGTCATAGAATGGATGTTTCTGAGGTAGAATGAATGTGTGTGAAGTCATAGAATGTAGGTGTGTGAAGTCAAAATGGAGGTGTGCGAACTCATAAAATGGAGATGCGTGAAGTCATGGAATGGAGGTGTGTGAAGTCCAAAAATGGAGGTGTGTGAAGTCACACAATGGTGGTGTGTGAAGTCACAGAATGGAGGTGTGTGAAGTCAAAGAATGGAAGTGTGTGAAGTCAAAATTTAGGTGTGTGAGGTCACAGAATGGAGGTGTGTGAAGTCACAGAATGGAGGTGTGTGAAGTCATAGAATGGAGATGTGTGAAGTCAGAGAATGGAGATGTGTGTAGTCACAGAATGGAGGTGTGTGAAGTCACAGAATGGAGGTGTGAACTCACAATGGAGGTGTGTGAAGTCCCAGAATGGAGGTGTGTGAAGTCAAACAATAAAGGTGTGTGAAGTCACAGAATGGAGGTCTGTGAAGTCATAGAATGGAGGTGTGTTAAGTCACAGAATGGAGGTGTGTGAAGTCAGAGAATGGAGGTGTGTGAACTCAGAATGGAGGTGTGTGAAATCACAGAACGGAGATTTGCGAAGTCATAGAATGGAAGTGCGTAAAGTCATATAATGGATGTTTCTGAAGTAAGAATGAAGGTGTGTGAAGTCATAGAATGGAGTTTGTGAAGTCAAAATGGAGGTGTGTGAACTGATAGAATGGAGGTGTGTGAACTCACAGAATGGAGGTGTGTGAAGTCATGGAAAGGAGGTGTGTGAAGTCAAAGAATGGAGGTGTGTGAAGTCAAACAATAAAGGTGTGTGAAGTCACAGAATGGAGGTGTGTGAAATCACAGAATGGAGGTGTGTGAAGTCAAAAAGGTGGTGTGTAGAGTCACAAATGGAGGTGTGTGAACTCATAGAACGGAGGTGTGTGAAGGCATCGAATGGAGGTGTGTGAAGTCATGGAATGGAGGTGTGTGAAGTCACAGAATGGAGGTGTGTGAAGTCAGAATGGAGTTGTGTGAAGTTATAGAATGGAGGTGTGTGAAGTCAGAATGGAGGTTTGTGATGTCATAGAATGGAGGTGTGTGAAGTCAGAATGAAGGTGTGTGAACTCATAGAATGGAGGTGTGTGAAGTCACAATGGAGGTATGTGAAGTCATAGAATGGTGGTGTGTGAAGTCACAAAATGGAGGTGTGCAAGTCATAGAATGGAGGTGTGTGAAGCCAGAGTGGAGAAGTGTGAAGTCATAGAATGGAGGTGTGTGAAGTCAGAATGGAGGTGTGTGAACTCAGAATGGAGGTGTGTGAAGTCACAGAATGGAGGTGTGTAAAGTCATAGAATGGAGGTGTGTGAAGTCATAGAATGGAGGTGTGTGAAGTCATAGAATGAATGTTTGTGAAGTAAGAATGAAGGTGTGTTAAGTCATAAAATGGAGATGTGTGAAGGCACAGAATGGAGGTGTGTGAAGTCATAGAATGGAGCTGTGGGAAGTCAGAATGGAGGTGTGTGAAGTCATAGAATGGAGGTGTGTGAGCTCACAATGGAGATGTGTGAAGTCAAAAAATGGAGGTGTGTGAAGTCATAGAATGGAGGTGTGTGAAGTCATAGAATGGAGGTGTGTGAAGTCACAGAATTGATGTTTGTGAAGTCAGAATGGAGGTGTGTGAAGTCAGAATGGAGGTTTGTGAAGTCATAGAATGGAGGTGTGTGAAGTCATAGAATGGAGGTGTGTGAAGTCACAGAATTGATGTTTGTGAATTCAGAATGGAGGTGTGTGAACTCACAATGGAGGTGTGTGAAGTCAAAGAATGGAGGTGTGTGAAGTCACAGAATTGATGTTTGTGAAGTCAGAATGGAGGTGTGTGAAGTCTGAATGGATGTGTGTGAAGTCATAGAATGGAGGTGTGTGAAGTCAAAATGGAGGTGTGTGAACTCATAGAATGGAGCTGTGTGAAGTCACAATGGAGGTGTGTGAAGACATAGAATGGAGGTGTGTGAAGTCACAGAATGGAGGTGTGTGAAGTCATAGAATGGAGCTGTGTGAAGTCAGATTGGAGTTGTGTGAAGTCACAGAATGGAGGTGTGTGAACTCAGAATGGAGGTGTGTGAAGTCACAGAATGAAGGTCTGTGAAGTCATAGAATGGAGGTGTGTGAAGTCATAGAATGGATGTGTGTGAAGTCATAATGGAGATGTGTGAAGTCACAGAATTGAGGTGTGTGAAGTCACAGAATGGAGGTGTGTGAAGTCATAGAATGGAGGTGTGTGAAGTCATAGAATGGAGGTGTGTGAAGTCATAGAATAGATGTTTGTGAAGTAAGAATGAAGGTGTGTTAAGTCATAGAATGGAGGTGTGTGAAGGCACAGAATGGAGGTGTGTGAAGTCATAGAATGTAGCTGTTTGAAGTCAGAATGGAGGTGTGTGATGTCACAGAATGGAGGTGTGTGAACTCAGAATGGTGGTGTGTGAAGTCACAGAATGGAGGTGTGTTAAGTCACAGAACGGAGGTGTTTGAACTCAGAATGGAGGTGTGTGAAATCACAGAATGGAGGTGTGTGAAGTCATAGAATGGAGGTGTGTGAAATCATAGAGTGGAGCTCTGGGAAGGCATAGAGTGGAGCTGTGTGAAGTCAGATTGGAGGTGTGCGAAGTCACCGAATGGAGGTGTGTGAAGTCATTGAATGGAGCTGGGTGAAGTCAGAATGGAGGTGTGTGAAGTCACAGAATTGAGGTGTGTGAACTCAGAACGGAGGTGTGTGAAGCCACAGAATCTAGGTGTGTGAAGTCATAGAATGGAGGTGTGTGAAGTCATAGAATTGAGGTGTGTGAAGTCATAATGGAGGTGTGTGAAGTCACAGAATTGAAGTGTGTGAAGTCACAGAAAGGAGGTGTTTGAAGTCATAGAATGGAGGTGTGTGAAGTCAGAACGGAGGTGTTTGAAATCATAGAATGGAGGTGTGTGAAGTCAAAGAATGGAGGTGTGTGAATTCATCGAATGGAGGTGTTTGAAGTCATGGAATGGAGGTGTGTGAAGTCACAGAATGGAGGTGTGTGAAGTCAGAATGTATTTGTGTGAAGTCATAGAATGGAGGGGTGTGAAGTCAGAAGGGAGGTGTGTGAAGTCATAGAATGGAGGTGTGTGAAGTCAGAATGGAGGTGTGTGAACTCATAGAATGGAGGTGTGTGAAGTCACAGTATGGAGGTGTGTGAAGTCATAGAATGAAGCTGTGTGAAGTGAGAATTGAGGTGTGTGAAGTCACAGAATGGAGGTGTGTGAACTCAGAATGGAGGTGTGTGAAGTCACAGAATGGAGGTGTGAATTCATAGAATGGAGGTGTGTGAAGTCATAGTATGCAGGTGTGTGAAGTCATAATGGAGGTGTGTGAAGTCACAGAATGGAGGTGTGTGAAGGCACAGAATGGAGCTGTGTGAAGTCATAATGGAGATGTGTGAAGTCATAGAATGGAGGTGTGGGAACTCACAATGGAGGTGTGTGAAGTCAAAGAATGGAGGTGTGTGAAGTCATAGAAAGGAATTGTGTGAAGTCATAGATTGGAGGTGTGTGAAGCCAGAATTGAGGTGTGTGAAGTCAAAGAATGGAGGTGTGTGAAGTCATAGAAAGGAATTGTGTGAAGTCATAGAATGGAGGTGTGTGAAGTCATAATGTAGGTGTGTGAAGTCACAGAATTGAGGTGCGTGAAGTCACAGAATGGAGGTGTGTAAAGTCATAGAATGGAGGTGTGTGAAGTCATAGAATGGAGGTGTGTGAAGTCATAGAATGAATGTTTGTGAAGTAAGAATGAAGGTGTGTTAAGTCATAAAATGGAGATGGGTGAAGGCACAGAATGGAGGTGTGTGAAGTCATAGAATGGAGCTGTGTGAAGTCAGAATGGAGGTGTGTGAAGTCATAGAATGGAGGTATGTGAACTCACAATGGAGATGTGGGAAGTCAAAAAATGGAAGTGTGTGAAGTCATAGAATGGAGGTGTGTGAAGTCATAGAATGGAGGTGTGTGAAGTCATAGAATGGAGGTGTGTGAAGTCACAGAATTGATGTTTGTGAAGTCAGAATGGAGGTGTGTGAAGTCAGAATGGAGGTTTGTGAAGTCATAGAATGGAGGTGTGTGAAGTCATAGAATGGAGGTGTGTGAAATCACAGAATTGATGTTTGTGAAGTCAGAATGGAGGTGTGTGAAGTCAGAATGGAGGTGTATGAAGTGATAGAATGGAGGTGTGTGAAGTCACAATGCACGTGTGAGAACTCATAGAATGGAGGTGTCTGAAGTCAGAATGGAGTTGTGTGAAGTCATAGAATGGAGGTGTGTGAAGTCAGAATGGAGGTGTGTGAAGTCATAGAATGGAGGTGTGTGAAGTCAGAATGGAGGTGTGTGAACTCATAGAATGGAGCTGTGTGAAGTCACAATGGAGGTGTGTGAAGTCATAGAATGGAGGTGTGTGAAGTCACAGAAGGGAGGTGTGTGAAGTCATAGAATGGAGCTGTGTGAAGTCAGATTGGAGTTGTGTGAAGTCACAGAATGGAGGTGTGTGAAGTCACAGAATGAAGGTGTGTGAAGTCATAGAATGAAGGTGTGTGAAGTCATAGAATGGATGTGTGTGAAGTCACAATGGAGGTGTGTGAAGTCACAGAATTGAGGTGTGTGAAGTCACAGAATGGAGGTTTGTGAAGTCATATAATGGAGGTGTGTGAAGTCATATAATGGAGGTGTGTGAAGTCATACAATGGATGTTTGTGAAGTAAGAATGAAGGTGTGTTAAGTCATAGAATGGAGGTGTGTGAAGGCACAGAATGGTGGTGTGTGAAGTAACAGAATGGAGGTGTGTTAAGTCACAGAACGGAGGTGTTTGAACTCAGAATGGAGGTGTGTGAAGTCATAGAATGGAGGTGTGTGAAATCATAGAATGGAGGTGTGGGAAGGCACTGAGTGGAGCTGTGTGAAGTCAGATTGGAGGTGTGCGAACTCACAGAATGGAGGTGTGTGAAGTCATTGAATGGAGCTGTGTGAAGTCAGAATGGAGGTGTGTGAAGTCACAGAATTGAGGTGTGTGAACTCAGAACGGAGGTGTTTGAAGTCACAGAATCTAGGTGTGTGAAGTCATAGAATGGAGGTGTGTGAAGTCATCGAAAGGAGGTGTGAGAAGTCATGGAATGGAAGTGTGTGAAGTCACAGAATGGAGGTGTTTGAAGTCAGAATGGAGTTGTGTGAAGTCATAGAATGGAGGGGTGTGAAGTCAGAAGGGAGGTGTGTGAAGTCATAGAATGGAGGTGTGTGAAGACAGAATGGAGGTGTGTGAACTCATAGAATGGAGGTGTGTGAAGTCACAATGGAGGTGTGTGAAATCATAGAATGGAGGTGTGTGAAGTCAGAGTATGGAGGTGTGTGAAGTCGTAGAATGAAGCTGTGTGAAGTGAGAATTGAGGTGTGTGAAGTCACAGAATAGAGGTGTGTGAAGTCATAGAATGGAGGTGTGTGAAGTCATAATGGAGGTGTGTGAAGTCACGGAATTGAGCTGTATGAAGTCACTGAATGGAGGTGTGTGAAGTCATAGAATGGAGGTGTGTGAAGTCATAGAATGGAGGTGTGTGATCATAGAATGGAGGTGTGTGAACTCACAATGGAGGTGTGTTAAGTCATAGAATGGAGGTGTGTGAAGGTACAGTATGGAGGTGTGTGAAGTCATAGAATGGAGCTGTGTGAAGTCATAATGGAGGTGTGTGAAGTCATAGAATGGAGGTGTGTGAACTCACAATGGAGGAGTGTGAAGTCAAAGAATGGAGGTGTGTGAAGTCATAGAAAGGAATTGTGTGAAGTCATACAATGGTGGTGTGTGAAGCCAGAAGTGAGGTGTGTGAAGTCACAGAATTGAGGTGTGTGAACTCAGAATGGAGGTGTGTGAAGACACAGAACGGAGGTTTGTGAAGTCATAGAATGGAGGTGTGTGAAGTCATAGAATGGATGTTTCTGAAGTAGAATGAAGGTGTGTGAAGTCACAGAATGGAGGTGTGTGAAGTCAAAATGGAGGTGTGCGAACTCATAAAATGGAGATGTGTGAAGTCATGGAATGGATGTGTGTGAAGTCCAAAAATGGAGGTGTGTGAAGTCAAACAATGGTGGTGTGTGAAGTCACAGAATGGAGGTGTGTGAAGTCAAAGAATGGAAGTGTGTGAAGTCAAAATTTAGGTGTGTGAAGTCACAGAATGGAGGTGTGAGAGGTCACAGAATGGAGGTGTGTGAAGTCATAGAATGGAGGTGTTTGAAGTCACAGAATGGAGATGTGTGAAGTCACAGAATGGCTGTGTTTGAAGTCACAGATTGGAGGTGTGTGAAGTCACAGAATGGAGGTGTGTGAACTCACAATGGAGGTGTGTGAAGTCCCAGAATGTAGGTGTGTGGAGTCAAACAATAAAGGTGTGTGAAGTCACAGAATGGAGGTCTCTGAAGTCATAGAATGGAGGTGTGTTAAGTCACAGAATGGAGGTGTGTGAACTCAGAGAATGGAGGTGTGTGAACTCAGAATGGAGGTGTGTGAAGTCACAGAATGGAGATTTCTGAAGTCATAGAATGGAAGTGCGTGAAGTCATAGAATGGATGTTTCTGAATTAAGAATGAAGGTGTGTGAAGTCATAGAATGGAGGTGTGTGAAGTCAAAGAATGGAGGTGTGTGAAGTCAAACAATAAAGGTGTGTGAAGTCACAGAATGGAGGTGTGTGAAATCACAGAATGGAGGTGTGTGAAGTCAAAAAGGTGGTGTGTAGAGTCACAAATCTAGGTGTGTGAACTCATAGAATGGAGGTGTGTGAAGTCAAAGAATGGACGTGTGTGAAGTCATCGAATGGAGGTTTGTGAAGTCATGGAATGGAGGTGTGTGAAGTCACAGAATGGAGGTGTGTGAAGTCAGAATGGAGTTGTGTGAAGTCAAGGAATGGAGGTGTGTGAAGTCACAATGGAGGTGTGTGAAGTCATAGAATGGAGGTGTGTGAAGTCATAGAATGGAGGTGTGTGAAATCATAGAAGGGAGGTGTGGGAAGTCATAGAATGGAGGTGTGGGAAGTCAGAATGCAGGTGTGCGAAGTCACAGAATGGAGGTGTGTGAAGTCATTTTATGGAGCTGTGTGAAGTCAGAATGGAGGTGTTTAAAGTCACAGAATGGAGGTGTGTGAACTCAGAATGGAGGTGTGTGGAGTCACAGAATCTATGTGTGTGAAGTCATAGAATGGACGTGTGTGAAGTCATACAATGGAGGTGTGTGAACTCATAATGGAGGCGTGAGAAATCACAGAATTTTGGTGTGTGAAGTCACAGAATGGAGGTGTGTGAACTCACAATGGAGGTGTGTGAAGTCAAAGAATGGAGGTGTGTGAAGTCATAGAATGGAGGTGTGTGAAGTGAGTATTGAGGTGTGTGAAGTCACGGAATTCAGGTGTGTGAACTCAGAATGGAGGTGTGTGAAGTCACAGAATGGACGTTTGTGAAGTCATAGAATGGAGGTGTGTGAAGTCATAGAATGGATGTTTCTGAAGTAAAATGAATATGTGTGAACTCATAGAATGGAGGTGTGTGATGTCAAAATGGTGCAGTGTGAACTCATAAAATGGAGATGTGTGAAGTCATGGAATGGATGTGTGTGAAGTCCAAGAATATAGGTGTGTGAAGTCAAACAATGGTGGTGTGTGAAGTCAGAGAATGCAGGTGTATTAAGTCAAAAAATGGAAGTGTGTTAATTCAAAATGGAGGTGTGTGAAGTCACAGAATGAAGGTGTGTGAAGTCACAGAATGAAGGTGTTTGAAGTCAAAATTGTGGAGTCTGAAGTCACAAATGGAGGTGTCTGAAGTCAGAATGCAGCTGTGTGAAGTCATAGAATGGAGGTGTGTGAAGTCACAATGGAGGTGTGTGAACTCATAGAATGGAGTGTGTGAAGTCACAATGGGGGTGTGTGAAGTCATAGAATGGGGGTGTGTGAAGTCAAATTGGAGGTGTGTGAAATCACAGAATGGAGGTGTGTCAATTCAGAAATGAGGAGTGTGAAGTCATAGAATGGAAGTGCGTGAAGTCATAGAATGGATGTTTCTGGAGTAAGAATGAAGGTGTGTGAAGTCATAGATGGAGGTGGGTGAAGTCAAAATGGAGGTATGTGAACTCATAGAATGGAGGTGTGTGAACTCATAGAATGGAGGTGTGTGAAGTCATGGAATGGAGGTGTGTGAATTGAAAGAATGGAGGTGTGTGAAGTCAAACAATAAAGGTGTGTGAAGTCACAAAATGGAGGTGTGTGAAATCACAGAATGGAGGTGTGTGAAGTCAAAAAGGTGGTGTGTAGAGTCACAAATGGAGGTGTGTGAACTCATAGAATGGAGGTGTGTGAAGTCAAAGAATGGAGGTGTGTGAAGTCATCGAATGGAGGTGTGTGAAGTCATGGAATGGAGGTGTGTGAAGTCACAGAGTGGAGGTGTGTGAAGTCAGAATGGAGTTGTGTGAAGTCAAGGAATGTAGGTGTGTGAAGTCAGAATGGAGGTGTGTGAAGTCATAGAATGGAGGTGTGTGAAGTCACAGACTGGAGGTGTGTGAAGTCATAGAATGGAGGTGTGTGAAATCATAGAATGGAGGTGTGGGAAGTCAAAGAATGGAGTTGTGTGAAGTCATAGAATGGAGGTGTGTGAAGTCATAGAATGAAGGTGTGTGAAGTCATAGAATGGAGGTGTGTGAAGTCATAGAATGGAGGTGTGTGAAGTCACAGAATAAAGGTGCGTTAAGTCACAGAATGGAGGTTTGTGAACTCAGAATGTAGGTGTGTGAAGCCACAGAATGGAGGTGTGGGAAATCATAGAATGGAGTTGTGTGAAGTCACAGAATGGAGGTGTGTGAATTAATAGAATGTAGGTGTGAGAAATCATAGAATGGGGGTGTGTGAAGTCACAGAATGGAGGTGTGTGAACTCACAGAATGGAGGTGTGTGAAGTCACAGAATGGAGGTGTGTGAACTCACAATGGAGGTGTGTGAAGTCAAAGAAAGGAGGTGTGTGAAGTCATAGAATGGAATTGTGTGAAGTCATAGAATGGAGGTGTGTGAAATGAGAATTGAGGTGTGTGAAGTCACGGAATTGAGGTGTGTGAACTCAGAATGGAGGTGTGTGAAGTCACAGAATGGAGGTTTGTGAAGTCGTAGAATGGAGGTGTGTGAAGTCATAGAATGGATGTTTCTGAAGTAGAATGAAGATGTGTGAACTCATAGAATGGAGGTGTGTGAAGTCAAAATGGATGTGTGTGAACTCATAAAATGGACATGTGTGCAGTCATGGAATTGATGTGTGTGAAGTCCAAGTATATAGGTGTGTGAAGTCAAACAATGGTGGTGTGTGAAGTCAGAGAATGCAGGTGTGTTAAGTCAAAGAATGGATGTGTGTGAAGTCAAAATGGAGGTGTGTGAAGTCACAGAATGGAGGTGTGTGAAGTCACAGAATGAAGGTGTTTGAAGTCAAAATTGTGGTGTCTGAAGTCACAAATGGAGGTGTCTGAAGTCAGAATGCATATGTGTGAAGTCATAGAATGGAGGTGTGTGAAGGAAGAATGGAGGTGTGTGAACTCATAGAATGGAGTGTGTGAAGTCACAATGAGGGTGTGTGAAGTGATAGAATGGGGGTGTGTGAAGTCAAATTGGAGGTGTGTGAAATCACAGAATGGAGGTGTGTCAACTCAGAAATGAGGAGTGTGAGTCATAGAATGGAAGTGCGTGAAGTCATAGAATGGTTGTTTCTGAAGTAAGAATGAAGGTGTGTGAAGTCATAGAATGGAGGTGTGTGATGTCAAAATGGAGGTGTCTGAACTCATAGAATGGAGGTGTGTGAACTCATAAAATGGAGGTGTGTGAAGTCATGGAATGGAGGTGTGTGAAGTCAAAGAATGGAGGTGTGTGAAGTCAAACAATAAAGGTGTGTGAAGTCACAGAATGGAGGTGTGTGAAATCACAGAATGGAGGTGTGTGAACTCAAAAATGTGTTGTGTAGAGTCACAAATGGAGGTGTGTGAAGTCAAAGAATGGAGGTGTGTGAAGTCATCGAATGGAGGTGTGTGAAATCATGGAATGGAGGTGTGTGAAGTCACAGAATGGAGGTGTGTGAAGTCAGAATGGAGTTGTGTGAAGTCATAGAATGGAGGTGTGTGAAGTCAGAATGGAGGTGTGTGATGTCATAGAATGGAGGTGTGTGAAGTCAGAATGGAGGTGTGTGAACTCATGGAATGGAGGTGTGTGAAGTCACAATGGAAAGTGTGTGAAGTCATAGAATGGAGGTGTGTGAAGTCAGAGAATGGAGGTGTGTGAAGTCATAGAATGAACCTGTGTGAAGTCAGATTGGAGGTGTGTGAAGTCACAGAATGGAGGTGTGTGAACTCAGAATGGAGGTGTGTGAAGTCACAAAACTGAGGTGTGTGAAGTCATAGAATAGAGGTGTGTGAAGTCATAGAATGGATGTGTGTGAAGTCATAAGGAGGTGTGTGAAGTCACAGAATTGAGGTGTGTGAAGTCACAGAAAGGAGGTGTGTGAAGTCATTTTATGGAGCTGTGTGAAGTCAGAACGGAGGTGTGTGAACTCAGATTGGAGGTGTGGGAAGTCACAATGGAGGTGTGTGAAGTTATAGAATGGAGGAGTGTGAAGTCACAGAATGGAGGGGTGTGAAGTCAAAGACTGGAGGTGTGTGAAGTCATAGAATGGAGGTGTGTGAAGTCATAGAATGGAGGTGTGTGAAGTCATAGAATGGAGGTGTGTGAAGTCACAGAATGAAGGTGCGTTAAGTCACAGAATCGAGGTTCGTGAACTCAGAATGGTGGTGTGTGAAGTCAAAGAATGGAGGTGTGGGAAGTTATAGAATGGAGTTGTGTGAAGTCACAGAATGGAGGTGTGTGAATTAATAGAATGGAGGTGTGAGAAATCATAGAATGGAGGTGTGTGAAGTCACAGAATGAGGTGTGTGAAGTCACAGAATGGAGGCGTGTGAAGTCATAGAATGGAGGTGTGTGAAATCAGAATGGAGGTGTGTGAAGTCATAGAATGGAGGTGTGTGAAGTCAGAATGGAGTTGTGTGAAGTCATAGAATGGAGGTGTGTGAAGTCTGAACGGAGGTGTGTGAACTCATAGAATGGAGGTGTGTGAAGTCACAGAATGTAGGTGTGTGAATTCAAAATGGAGGTGTGCGAACTCATAAAATGGAGATGCGTGAAGTCATGGAATGGAGGTGTGTGAAGTCCAAATATGGAGGTGTGTTAAGTCCAACAATAGTGGTGTGTGAAGTCACAGAATGGAGGTGTGTGAAGTCAAAGAACAGAAGTGTGTGAAGTCAACATTGAGGTGTGTGAAGTCACAGAATGGAGGTGTGTGAAGTCACAGAATGGAGGTGTGTGAAGTCATAGAATGGAGGTGTGTGAAGTCATAGAATGGATGTTTCTGAAGTAAAATGAATATGTGTGAACTCATAGAATGGAGGTGTGTCAAGTCAAAATGGTGCTGTGTGAACTCATAAAATGGAGATGTGTGAAGTCATGGAATGGATGTGTGTGAAGTCCAAGAATATAGGTGTGTGAAGTCAAACAATGGTGGTGTGTGAAGTCAGAGAATGCAGGTGTATTAAGTCAAAAAATGGAAGTGTGTTAATTCAAAATGGAGGTGTGTGAAGTCACAGAATGAAGGTGTGTGAAGTCATAGAATGGAGGTGTGTGAAGTCACAATGGAGGTGTGTGAACTCATAGAATGGAGTGTGTGAAGTCACAATGGGGGTGTGTGAAGTCATAGAATGGGGGTGTGTGAAGTCAAATTGGAGGTGTGTGAAATCACAGAATGGAGGTGTGTCAACTCAGAAATGAGGAGTGTGAAGTCATAGAATGGAAGTGCGTGAAGTCATAGAATGGATGTTTCTGGAGTAAGAATGAAGGTGTGTGAAGTCATAGATGGAGGTGGGTGAAGTCATAGAATGGAGGTGTGTGAAGTCAAAAAATCGAGGTGTGTGAAGTCACAGAATTGATGTTTGTGAAGTCAGAATGGAGGTGTATGAAGTCAGAATGGAGGTGTGTGAAATCATAGAATGGAGGTGTGTGAAGTCACAATGCAGGTGTGTGAGCTCATAGACTGGAGGTGTCTGAAGTCAGAATGGAGTTGTGTGAAGTCATAGAATGGAGGTGGGTGAAGTCAGAATAAAGGTGTGTGAAGTCATAGAATGGAGGTTTGTGAAGTCACAATGGAGGTGTGTGAACTCATAGAATGGAGCTATGTGAAGTGACAATGGAGATGTGTGACGTCATAGAATGCAGTTGTGTGAAGTCAGATTGGAGTTGTGTGAAGTCACAGAATGGAGGTGTGTGAACTAAGAATGGAGGTGTGTGAAATCACAGAATGGAGGTGTGTGAAGTCATAGAATGGAGGTGTGTGAAGTCATAGAATGGATGTGTGTGAAGTCATAATGTAGGTGTGTGAAGTCACAGAACTGAGATGTGTAAAGTCACAGAATGGAGGTGTGTGAAGTCACAGAATGGAGGTGTGTGATGTCATAGAATGGAGGTGTGTGAAGTCACAGAATGGAGATGTGTGTAGTCACAGAATGGAGGTGTGTGAAGTCACAGAATGGAGGTGTGTGAAGTCACAGAATGGAGGTGTGTGAACTCACAATGGAGGTGTGTGAAGTCCCAGAATGGAGGTGTGTGAAGTCAAATAATAAAGGTGTGTGAAGTCACAGAATGGCGGTCTCTGAAGTCATAGAATGGAGGTGTGTTAAGTCACAGAATGGATGTATGTGAAGTCAGATAATGGAGGTGTGTGAACTCAG
Organism: Megascapheus bottae; assembly: GCA_024803745.1. NCBI lineage: Eukaryota > Metazoa > Chordata > Mammalia > Rodentia > Geomyidae > Megascapheus > Megascapheus bottae. The sequence goes on along the minus strand of JANJXV010000052.1, from coordinate 2,223,791 downwards.
AATGGAGGTGTGTGAAATCACAGAACGGAGATTTGTGAAGTCATAGAATGGAGGTGTGTGAAGTCATATAATGGATGTTTCTGAAGTAAGAATGAACGTGTGTGAAGTCATAGAATGGAGGTTTGTGAAGTCAAAATGGAGGTGTGCGAACTCATAGTATGGAGGTGTGTGAACTCATAGAATGGAGGTGTGTGAAGTCATGGAAAGGAGGTGTGTGAAGTCAAAGAATGGAGGTGTGTGAAGTAAAACAATAAAGGTGTGAAGTCACAGAATGGAGGTGTGTGAAATCACAGAATGTATGTGTGTGAAGTCAAAAAGGTGGTGTGTAGAGTCACAAATGGAGGTATATGAACTCATAGGATGGAGGTGTGTGAAGTCAAAGAATGGAGGAGTGTGAAGGCATCGAATGGAGTTGTGTGAAGTAATGGAATGGAGGTGTGTGAAGTCACAGAATGGAGATGTGTAAAGTCAGAATGGAGTTGTGTGAAGTCATAGAATGGAGGTGTGGAAGTCCTAGAATGGAGGTGTGTGAAGTCAGAATGGAGATGTGTGAAGTCATAGAATGGAGGTGTGTGAGGTAATAATGTAGGTGTGTGAAGTCACAGAATTCAGGTGTGTGAAGTCACAGAATAGAGGTGTGTAAAGTCATAGAATGGAGGTGTGTGAAGTCATAGAATGAATGTTTGTGAAGTAAGAATGAAAGTGTGTTACGTCATAAAATGGAGATTTGTGAACGCAGAGAATGGAGGTGTGTGAGGTCATAGAATGGAGCTGTGTGAAGTCAGAATGGAGGTGTGTGAAGTCATAGAATGGAGGTGTGTGAAGTCAAAGAACAGAAGTGTGTGAAGTCAACATTGAGGTGTGTGAAGTCACAGAATGGAGGTGTGTGAAGTCACAGAATGGAGGTGTGTGAAGTCATAGAATGGAGGTGTGTGAAGTCATAGAATGGATGTTTCTGAAGTAAAATGAATATGTGTGAACTCATAGAATGGAGGTGTGTCAAGTCAAAATGGTGCTGTGTGAACTCATAAAATGGAGATGTGTGAAGTCATGGAATGGATGTGTGTGAAGTCCAAGAATATAGGTGTGTGAAGTCAAACAATGGTGGTGTGTGAAGTCAGAGAATGCAGGTGTATTAAGTCAAAAAATGGAAGTGTGTTAATTCAAAATGGAGGTGTGTGAAGTCACAGAATGAAGGTGTGTGAAGTCATAGAATGGAGGTGTGTGAAGTCACAATGGAGGTGTGTGAACTCATAGAATGGAGTGTATGAAGTCACAATGGGGGTGTGTGAAGTCATAGAATGGGGGTGTGTGAAGTCAAATTGGAGGTGTGTGAAATCACAGAATGGAGGTGTGTCAACTCAGAAATGAGGAGTGTGAAGTCATAGAATGGAAGTGCGTGAAGTCATAGAATGGATGTTTCTGGAGTAAGAATGAAGGTGTGTGAAGTCATAGATGGAGGTGGGTGAAGTCATAGAATGGAGGTGTGTGAAGTCAAAAAATCGAGGTGTGTGAAGTCACAGAATTGATGTTTGTGAAGTCAGAATGGAGGTGTATGAAGTCAGAATGGAGGTGTGTGAAATCATAGAATGGAGGTGTGTGAAGTCACAATGCAGGTGTGTGAGCTCATAGACTGGAGGTGTCTGAAGTCAGAATGGAGTTGTGTGAAGTCATAGAATGGAGGTGGGTGAAGTCAGAATAAAGGTGTGTGAAGTCATAGAATGGAGGTTTGTGAAGTCACAATGGAGGTGTGTGAACTCATAGAATGGAGCTATGTGAAGTGACAATGGAGATGTGTGACGTCATAGAATGGAGTTGTGTGAAGTCAGATTGGAGTTGTGTGAAGTCACAGAATGGAGGTGTGTGAACTAAGAATGGAGGTGTGTGAAATCACAGAATGGAGGTGTGTGAAGTCATAGAATGGAGGTGTGTGAAGTCATAGAATGGATGTGTGTGAAGTCATAATGTAGGTGTGTGAAGTCACAGAATTGAGATGTGTAAAGTCACAGAATGGAGGTGTGTGAAGTCACAGAATGGAGGTGTGTGATGTCATAGAATGGAGGTGTGTGAAGTCACAGAATGGAGATGTGTGTAGTCACAGAATGGAGGTGTGTGAAGTCACAGAATGGAGGTGTGTGACGTCACAGAATGGAGGTGTGTGAACTCACAATGGAGGTGTGTGAAGTCCCAGAATGGAGGTGTGTGAAGTCAAATAATAAAGGTGTGTGAAGTCACAGAATGGCGGTCTCTGAAGTCATAGAATGGAGGTGTGTTAAGTCACAGAATGGATGTATGTGAAGTCAGATAATGGAGGTGTGTGAACTCAGAATGGAGGTGTGTGAAATCACAATGGAGGTGTGTGAACTCATAGAATGGAGTGTATGAAGTCACAATGGGGGTGTGTAAAGTCATAGAATGGGGGTGTGTGAAGTCAAATTGGAGGTGTGTGAAATCACAGAATGGAGGTGTGTCAACTCAGAAATGAGGAGTGTGAAGTCATAGAATGGAAGTGCGTGAAGTCATAGAATGGATGTTTCTGGAGTAAGAATGAAGGTGTGTGAAGTCATAGATGGAGGTGGGTGAAGTCATAGAATGGAGGTGTGTGAAGTCAAAAAATCGAGGTGTGTGAAGTCACAGAATTGATGTTTGTGAAGTCAGAATGGAGGTGTATGAAGTCAGAATGGAGGTGTGTGAAATCATAGAATGGAGGTGTGTGAAGTCACAATGCAGGTGTGTGAGCTCATAGACTGGAGGTGTCTGAAGTCAGAATGGAGTTGTGTGAAGTCATAGAATGGAGGTGGGTGAAGTCAGAATAAAGGTGTGTGAAGTCATAGAATGGAGGTTTGTGAAGTCACAATGGAGGTGTGTGAACTCATAGAATGGAGCTATGTGAAGTGACAATGGAGATGTGTGACGTCATAGAATGGAGTTGTGTGAAGTCAGATTGGAGTTGTGTGAAGTCACAGAATGGAGGTGTGTGAACTAAGAATGGAGGTGTGTGAAATCACAGAATGGAGGTGTGTGAAGTCATAGAATGGAGGTGTGTGAAGTCATAGAATGGATGTGTGTGAAGTCATAATGTAGGTGTGTGAAGTCACAGAATTGAGATGTGTAAAGTCACAGAATGGAGGTGTGTGAAGTCACAGAATGGAGGTGTGTGATGTCATAGAATGGAGGTGTGTGAAGTCACAGAATGGAGATGTGTGTAGTCACAGAATGGAGGTGTGTGAAGTCACAGAATGGAGGTGTGTGAAGTCACAGAATGGAGGTGTGTGAACTCACAATGGAGGTGTGTGAAGTCCCAGAATGGAGGTGTGTGAAGTCAAATAATAAAGGTGTGTGAAGTCACAGAATGGCGGTCTCTGAAGTCATAGAATGGAGGTGTGTTAAGTCACAGAATGGATGTATGTGAAGTCAGATAATGGAGGTGTGTGAACTCAGAATGGAGGTGTGTGAAATCACAGAACGGAGATTTGTGAAGTCATAGAATGGAGGTGTGTGAAGTCATATAATGGATGTTTCTGAAGTAAGAATGAACGTGTGTGAGGTCATAGAATGGAGGTTTGTGAAGTCAAAATGGAGGTGTGCGAACTCATAGTATGGAGGTGTGTGAACTCATAGAATGGAGGTGTGTGAAGTCATGGAAAGGAGGTGTGTGAAGTCAAAGAATGGAGGTGTGTGAAGTAAAACAATAAAGGTGTGAAGTCACAGAATGGAGGTGTGTGAAATCACAGAATGTATGTGTGTGAAGTCAAAAAGGTGGTGTGTAGAGTCACAAATGGAGGTGTATGAACTCATAGAATGGAGGTGTGTGAAGTCAAAGAATGGAGGAGTGTGAAGGCATCGAATGGAGTTGTGTGAAGTAATGGAATGGAGGTGTGTGAAGTCACAGAATGGAGATGTGTGAAGTCAGAATGGAGTTGTGTGAAGTCATAGAATGGAGGTGTGGAAGTCCTAGAATGGAGGTGTGTGAAGTCAGAATGGAGATGTGTGAAGTCATAGAATAGAGGTGTGTGAGGTAATAATGTAGGTGTGTGAAGTCACAGAATTGAGGTGTGTGAAGTCACAGAATAGAGGTGTGTAAAGTCATAGAATGGAGGTGTATGAAGTCATAGAATGGAGGTGTGTGAAGTCATAGAATGAATGTTTGTGAAGTAAGAATGAAAGTGTGTTACGTCATAAAATGGAGATTTGTGAACGCAGAGAATGGAGGTGTGTGAGGTCATAGAATGGAGCTGTGTGAAGTCAGAATGGAGGTGTGTGAAGTCATAGAATGGAGGTGCGTGAACTCACAATGGAGATGTGTGAAGTCAAAAAATGGAGGTGTGTGAAGTCAAAGAATGGAAGTGTGTGAAGTCATAGAATGGAGGTGTGTGAAGTCATAGAATTGAGGTGTGTGAAGTCAGAGAATTGATGTTTGTGAAGTCAGAATGGAGGTGTGTGAAGTCAGAATGGAGGTTTGTGAAGTCATAGAATGGAGGTGTGTGAAGTCATAGAATGGAGCTGTGTGAAGTAAAACAATAAAGGTGTGTGAAGTCACAGAATGGAGGTGTGTGAAATCACAGAATGTAGGTGTGTGAAGTCAAAAAGGTGGTGTGTAGAGTCACAAATGGAGTTGTATGAACTCATAGAATGGAGGTGTGTGAAGTCAAAGAATGGAGGTGTGTGAAGGCATCGAATGGAGGTGTGTGAAGTCATGGAATGGAGGTGTGTGAAGTCACAGAATGGAGGTGTGTGAAGTCAGAATGGAGTTGTGTGAAGTCATAGAATGGAGGTGTGTGAAGTGAGAATGGAGGTGTGTGAAGTCATAGAATGGAGGTGTGTGAAGTCAGAATGGAGGTGTGTGAACTCATAGAATGGAGGTGTGTGAAGTCACAATGGAGGTATGTGAAATCATAGAATGGTGGTGTGTGAAGTCACAGAATGGAGGTGTGGAAGTCCTAGAATGGAGGTGTGTGAAGTCAGAATGGAGGTGGGTGAAGTCATAGAATGGAGGTGTGTGAAGTCATAATGTAGGTGTGTGAAGTCACAGAATTGAGGTGTGTGAAATCACAGAATAGAGGTGTGTAAAGTCAAAGAATGGAGGTGTGTGAAGTCATAGAATGGAGGTGTGTGAAGTCATAGAATGAATGTTTGTGAAGTAAGAATGAAAGTGTGTTAAGTCATAAAATGGGGATGTGTGAAGGCACAGAATGGAGGTGTGTGAACTCATAGAATGGAGGTGTGTGAAGTCACAATGGAGGTGTGTGAAGTCATAGAATGGAGGTGTGTGAACTCCGAATGGAGGTGTGTGAAGTCACAGAATGGAGGCGTGTGAAGTCATAGAATGGAGGTGTGTGAAATCAGAATGGAGGTGTGTGAAGTCATAGAATGGAGGTGTGTGAAGTCAGAATGGAGTTGTGTGAAGTCATAGAATGGAGGTGTGTGAAGTCAGAACGGACGTGTGTGAACTCATAGAATGGAGGTGTGTGAAGTCACAATGGAGGTGTGTGAAGTCATAGAATGGAGGTGTGTGAAGTCACAGAATGGAGGTGTGTGAGTCATAGAATGGACTTGTGTGAAGTCAGATTGGAGGGGTGTGAAGTCACAGAATGGAGGTGTGTGACCTCAGAATGGAGGTGTGTGAAGTCACAGAATGGAGGTGTGTGAAGTCATAGAATGGAGGTGTGTGAAGTCACAGAATGGAGATGTGTGTAGTCACAGAATGGAGGTGTGTGAAGTCACAGAATGGAGGTCTGTGAAGTCACAGAATGGAGGTGTGTGAACTCACAATGGAGGTGTGTGAAGTCCCAGAATGGAGGTGTGTGAAGTCAAACAATAAAGGTGTGTGAAGTCACAGAATGGCGGTCTCTGAAGTCATAGAATGGAGGTGTGTTAAGTCACAGAAAGGAGGTTTGTGAAGTCAAAATGGAGGTGTGCGAACTCATAGAATGGAGGTGTGTGAACTCATAGAATGGAGGTGTGTGAAGTCATGGAAAGGAGGTGTGTGAAGTCAAAGAATGGAGGTGTGTGAAGTAAAACAATAAAGGTGTGTGAAGTCACAGAATGGAGGTGTGTGAAATCACAGAATGTAGGTGTGTGAAGTCAAAGTGGTGGTGTGTAGAGTCACAAATGCAGGTGTATGAACTCATAGAATGGAGGTGTGTGAAGTCAAAGAATGGAGGTGTGTGAAGGCACCGAATGGAGGTGTGTGAAGTCATGGAATGAAGGTGTGTGAAGTCAAAGAATGTATTGTGTGAAGTCAAACAATAAAGGTGTGTGAAGTCACAGAATGGAGGTGTGTGAAGTCATGGAAAGGAGGTGTGTGAAGTCACAGAATGGAGGTGTGTGAAGTCAGAATGGAGTTGTGTGAAGTCATAGAATGGAGGTGTGTGAAGTCACAAGGGAGGTGTGTGAAATCATAGAATGGAGGTGTGTGAAGTCATAGAATGGAGGTGTGTGAAGTCACAAGGGAGGTGTGTGAAATCATAGAATGGAGGTGTGTGAAGTCATGGAATGAAGGTGTGTGAAGTCAAAGAATGCATTGTGTGAAGTCAAACAATAAAGGTGTGTGAAGTCACAGAATGGAGGTGTGTGAAGTCATGGAAAGGAGGTGTGTGAAGTCACAGAATGGAGGTGTGTGAAGTCAGAATGGAGTTGTGTGAAGTCATAGAATGGAGGTGTGTGAAGTCACAAGGGAGGTGTGTGAAATCATAGAATGGAGGTGTGTGAAGTCATAGAATGGAGGTGTGTGAAGTCACAAGGGAGGTGTGTGAAATCATAGAATGGAGGTGTGTGAAGTCACAGTATGGAGGTGTGTGAAGTCAAAGAATGGAGCTGTGTGAAGTCAGATTGGAGGTGTGTGAAGTCAGAGAATAGAGGTGTGTGAACTCAGAATGGAGGCGTGTGAAATCACAGAATGGAGGTGGGAAGTCATAGAATGGAGGTGTGTGAAGTCATAGAATGGAGGTGTGTGAAGTCAGAATGGAGGTGTGTGAACTCATAGAATGGAGGTGTGTGAAGTCACAATGGAGGTGTGTGAAGTCATAGAATGGAGGTGTGTGAACTCAGAATGGAGGTGTGTGAAGTCACAGAATGGAGGCGTGTGAAGTCATAGAATGGAGGTGTGTGAAATCAGAATGGAGGTGTGTGAAGTCAGAATGGAGGTGTGTGAAGTCATAGAATGGAGGTGTGTGAAGTCAGAACGGAGGTGTGTGAACTCATAGAATGGAGGTGTGTGAAGTCACAATGGAGGTGTGTGAAGTCATAGAATGGAGGTGTGTGAAGTCACAGAATGGAGGTGTGTGAAGTCATAGAATGGAGCTGTGTGAAGTCAGGTTGGAGGTGTGTGAAGTCACAGAATGGAGGTGTGTGACCTCAGAATGGAGGTGTGTGAAGTCACAGAATGGAGGTGTGTGAAGTCACAGAATGGAGGCGTGTGAAGTCATAGAATGGAGGTGTGTGAAATCAGAATGGAGGTGTGTGAAGTCATAGAATGGAGGTGTGTGAAGTCAGAATGGAGTTGTGTGAAGTCATAGAATGGAGGTGTGTGAAGTCAGAATGGAGTTGTGTGAAGTCATAGAATGGAGGTGTGTGAAGTCAGAACGGAGGTGTGTGAACTCATAGAATGGAGGTGTGTGAAGTCACAGAATGGAGGTGTGTGAACTCACAATGGAGGTGTGTGAAGTCCCAGAATGGAGGTGTGTGAAGTCAAACAATAAAGGGGTGTGAAGTCACAGAATGGCGGTCTCTGAAGTCATAGAATGGAGGTGTGTTAAGTCACAGAATGGAGGTGTGTGAAGTCAGATTATGGAGGTGTGTGAACTCAGAATGGAGGTGTGTGAAATCACAGAACGGAGATTTGTGAAGTCATAGAATGGAGGTGTGTGAAGTCATATAATGGATGTTTCTGGAGTAAGAATGAACGTGTGTGAAGTCATAGAATGGAGGTTTGTGAAGTCAAATTGGAGGTGTGCGAACTCATAGAATGGAGGTGTGTGAACTCATAGAATGGAGGTGTGTGAAGTCATGGAAAGGAGGTGTGTGAAGTCAAAGAATGGAGGTGTGTGAAGTAAAACAATAAAGGTGTGTGAAGTCACAGAATGGAGGTGTGTGAAATCACAGAATGGAGGTGTGTGAAGTCAAAAAGGTGATGTGTAGAGTCACAAATGGAGGTGTGTGAACTCATAGAATGGAGGTGTGTGAAGTCAAAGAATGGAAGTGTGTGAAGTCATCGAATGGAGGTGTGTGAAGTCATGGAATGGAGGTGTGTGAAGTCACAGAGTGGAGGTGTGTGAAGTCAGAATGGAGTTGTGTGAAGTCAAGGAATGGAGGTGTGTGAAGAAAGAATGGAGGTGTGTGAAGTCATAGAATGGAGGTGTGTGAAGTCACAGACTGGAGGTGTGTGAAGTCATAGAATGGAGGTGTGTGAAATCATAGAATGGAGGTGTGGGAAGTCAGAGAATGGAGCTGTGTGAAGTCAGAATGGAGGTGTGAGAAGTCACAGAATGCAGGTGTGTGAAGTCATTTTATGGAGCTGTGTGAAGTCAGAATGGAGGTGTGTAAAGTCACAGAATGGAGGTGTGTGAACTCAGAATGAAGGTGTGTGAAGTCACAGAATGGAGGTGTGTGAAGTCATAGAATGGAGGTGTGTGAAGTCATAGAATGGAGGTGTGTGAACTCATAATGGAGGCGTGAGAAATCACAGAATTGTGGTGTGTGGAGTCACAGAATGGAGGGGTGTGAAGTCAAAGAATGGAGGTGTGTGAAGTCATAGAATGGAGGTGTGTGAAGTCATAGAATGGAGGTGTTTGAAGTCATAGAATGGAGGTGTGTGAAGTCACAGAATGAAGGTGCGTTAAGTCACAGAATGGAGGTTTGTGAACTCAGAATGTAGGTGTGTGAAGCCACAAAATGGAGGTGTGGGAAATCATAGAATGGAGTTGTGTGAAGTCACAGAATGGAGGTGTGTGAATTAATAGAATGTAGTTGTGAGAAATCATAGAATCGGGGTGTGTGAAGTCACAGAATGGAGGTGTTTGAAGTCACAGAATGGAGGTGTGTGAAGTCACAGAATGGAGGTGTGTGAACTCACAATGGAGGTGTGTGAAGTCAAAGAAAGGAGGTGTGTGAAGTCATAGAATGGAATTGTGTGAAGTAATAGAATGGAGGTGTGTGAAGTGAGAATTGAGGTGTGTGAAGTCACGGAATTGAGGTGTGTGAACTCAGAATGGAGGTGTGTGAAGTCACAGAATGGAGGTTTGTGAAGTCGTAGAATGGAGGTGTGTGAAGTCATAGAATGGATGTTTCTGAAGTAGAATGAAGATGTGTGAACTCATAGAATGGAGGTGTGTGAAGTCAAAATGGAGGTGTGTGAACTCATAAAATGGACATGTGTGCAGTCATGGAATTGATGTGTGTGAAGTCCAAGTATATAGGTGTGTGAAGTCAAACAATGGTGGTGTGTGAAGTCAGAGAATGCAGGTGTGTTAAGTCAAAGAATGGATGTGTGTGAAGTCAAAATGGAGGTGTGTGAAGTCACAGAATTGAGGAGTGTGAAGTCACAGAATGAAGGTGTTTGAAGTCAAAATTGTGGTGTCTGAAGTCACAAATGGAGGTGTCTGAAGTCAGAATGCAGATGTGTGAAGTCATAGAATGGAGGTGTGTGAAGGAAGAATGGAGGTGTGTGAACTCATAGAATGGAGTGTGTGAAGTCACAATGGGGGTGTGTGAAGTCATAGAATGGGGGTGTGTGAAGTCAAATTGGAGGTGTGTGAAATCACAGAATGGAGGTGTGTCAACTCAGAAATGAGGAGTGTGAAGTCATAGAATGGAAGTGCGTGAAGTCATAGAATGGTTGTTTCTGAAGTAAGAATGAAGGTGTGTGAAGTCATAGAATGGAGGTGTGTGATGTCAAAATGGAGGTGTGTGAAGTCAAAGAATGGAGGTGTGTGAAGTAAAACAATAAAGGTGTGTGAAGTCACAGAATGGAGGTGTGTGAAATCACAGAATGTAGGTGTGTGAAGTTAAAAAGGTGGTGTGTAGAGTCACAAATGCAGGTGTATGAACTCATAGAATGGAGGTGTGTGAAGTCAAAGAATGGAGGAGTGTGAAGGCATCGAAAGGAGGTGTGTGAAGTAATGGAAAGGAGGTGTGTGGAGTCACAGAATGGAGGTGTGTGAAGTCAGAATGGAGTTGTGTGAAGTCATAGAATGGAGGTGTGTGAAGTCAGAATGGAGGTGTGTGAAGTCATAGAATGGAGGTGTGTGAAGTCAGAATGGAGGTGTGTGAACTCATAGAATGGAGGTGTGTGAAGTCACAATGGAGGTATGTGAAGTCATAGAATGGTGGTGTGTGAAGTCACAGAATGGAGGTGTGGAAGTCTTAGAATGGAGGTGTGTGAAGTCAGAATGGAGGTGTGTGAAGTCATAGAATGGAGGTGTGTGAAGTCATAATGTAGGTGTGTGAAGTCACAGAATTGAGGTGTGTGAAGTCACAGAATAGAGGTGTGTAAAGTCATAGAATGGAGGTGTGTGAAGTCATAGAATGGAGGTGTGTGAAGTCATAGAATGAATGTTTGTGAAGTAAGAATGAAAGTGTGTTAAGTCATAAAATGGAGATTTGTGAAGGCAGAGAATGGAGGTGTGTGAGGTCATAGAATGGAGCTGTGTGAAGTAAGAATGGAGGTGTGTGAAGTCATAGAATGGAGGTGCGTGAACTCACAATGGAGATGTGTGAAGTCAAAAAATGGAGGTGTGTGAAGTCAAAGAATGGAAGTGTGTGAAGTCATAGAATGGAGGTGTGTGAAGTCATAGAATGGAGTTGTGTGAAGTCACAGAATTGATGTTTGTGAAGTCAGAATGGAGGTGTGTGAAGTCAGAATGGAGGTTTGTGAAGTCATAGAATGGAGGTGTGTGAAGTCATAGAATGGAGGTGTGTGAAGTAAAACAATAAAGGTGTGTGAAGTCACAGAATGGAGGTGTGTGAAATCACAGAATGTAGGTGTGTGAAGTCAAAAAGGTGGTGTGTAGAGTAACAAATGGAGGTGTATGAACTCATAGAATTGAGGTGTGTGAAGTCAAAGAATGGAGGTGTGTGAAGGCATCGAATGGAGGTGTGTGAAGTCATGGAATGGAGGTGTGTGAAGTCACAGAATGGAGGTGTGTGAAGTCAGAATGGAGTTGTGTGAAGTCATAGAATGGAGGTGTGTGAAGTCAGAATGGAGGTGTGTGAAGTCATAGAATGGAGGTGTGTGAAGTCAGAATGGAGGTGTGTGAACTCATAGAATGGAGGTGTGTGAAGTCACAATGGAGGTATGTGAAGTCATAGAATGGTGGTGTGTGAAGTCACAGAATGGATGTGTGGAAGTCCTAGAATGGAGGTGTGTGAAGTCAGAATGGAGGTGTGTGAAATCATAGAATGGAGGTGTGTGAAGTCATAATGTAGGTGTGTGAAGTCACAGAATTGAGGTGTGTGAAATAACAGAATAGAGGTGTGTAAAGTCATAGAATGGAGGTGTTTGAAGTCATAGAATGGAGGTGTGTGAAGTCATAGAATGAATGTTTGTGAAGTAAGAATGAAAGTGTGTTAAGTCATAAAATGGAGATGTGTGAAGGCACAGAATTGAGGTGTGTGAGGTCATAGAATGGAGCTGTGTGAAGTCAGAATGGAGGTGTGTGAAGTCATAGAATGGAGGTGTGTGAACTCACAATGGAGATGTGTGAAGTCAAAAAATGGAGGTGTGTGAAGTCAAAGAATGGAAGTGTGTGAAGTCATAGAATGGAGGAGTGTGAAGTCACAGAATTGATGTTTGTGAAGTCAGAATGGAGGTGTGTGAAGTCAGAATGGAGGTTTGTGAAGTCATAGAATGGAGGTGTGTGAAGTCCTAGAATGGAGGTGTGTGAAGTCATAGAATGGAGGTGTGTGAAGTCAAAGAATGGAGGTGTGTGAAGTCACAGAATGGAGCTGTGTGAAGTGACAATGGAGGTGTGTGACGTCATAGAATGGAGCTGTGTGAAGTCAGATTGGAGTTGTGTGAAGTCACAGAATGGAGGTGTGTGAACTCAGAATGGAGGTGTGTGAAATCACAGAATGAAGGTGTGTGAAGTCATAGAATGGAGGTGTGTGAAGTCATAGAATGAATGTGTGTGAAGTCATAATTTAGGTGTGTGAAGTCACAGAATTGAGGTGTGTGAAGTCACAGAATGGAGGTTTTGAAGTCATAGAATGGAGGTGTGTGAAGTCATAGAATGGATGTTTGTGAAGTAAGAATGAAGGTGTGTTAAGTCATAGAATGGAGGTGCGTGAAGGCACAGAATGGAGGTGTGTGAAGTCATAGAATGGAGCTGTTTGAAGTCAGAATGGAGGTGTGTGAAGTCACAGAATGGAGGTGTGTGAACTCAGAATGGTGGTGTGTGAATTCACAGAATGGAGGTGTGTTAAGTCACAGAACGGAGGTGTCTGAACTCAGAATGGAGGTGTGTGAAATCACAGAATGGAGGTGTGTGAAGTCATAGAATGGAGGTGTGTTTAATCATAGAATGGAGGTGTGGGAAGGCATAGAGTGGAGCTGTGTGAAGTCAGATTGGAGGTGTGCGAAGTCACAGAATGGAGGTGTGTGAAGTCATTGAGTGAAGCTGGGTGAAGTCAGAATGGAGGTGTGTGAAGTCACAGAATTGAGGTGTATGAAATCAGAACGGAGGTGTGTGAAGTCACAGAATCTAGGTGTGTGAAGTCATAGAATGGAGGTGTGTGAAATCATAGAATGGAGGTGTTTGAAGTCACAATGCAGGTGTGTGAACTCATAGACTGGAGGTGTCTGAAGTCAGAATGCAGCTGTGTGAAGTCATGGAATGGAGGTGTGTGAAGTCATAGAATGGAGGTGTGTGAAGTCACAGAATTGATGTTTGTGAAGTCAGAATGGAGGTGTGTGAAGTCAGAATGGAGGTTTGTGAAGTCATAGAATGGAGGTGTGTGAAGTCCTAGAATGGAGGTGCGTGAAGTCATAGAATGGAGGTGTGTGAAGTCAAAGAATGGAGGTGTGTGAAGTCACAGAATTGATGTTTGTGAAGTCAGAATGGAGGAGTATGAAGTCAGAATGGAGGTGTGTGAAATCATAGAATGGAGGTGTGGGAAGGCATAGAGTGGAGCTGTGTGAAGTCAGATTGGAGGTGTGCGAAGTCACAGAATGGAGGTGTGTGAAGTCATTGAGTGGAGCTGGGTGAAGTCAGCATGGAGGTGTGTGAAGTCACAGAATTGAGGTGTGTGAAATCAGAACGGAGGTGTGTGAAGTCACAGAATCTAGGTGTGTGAAGTCATAGAATGGAGGTGTGTGAAGTCATAGAATTGAGGTATGTGAAGTCATACTGGAGGTGTGTGAAGTCACAGAATTGAGGTGTGTGAAGTCACAGAATGGAGGTGTGTGAAGTCATAGAATGGAGGTGTGTGAAGTCACAGAATGGAGGTGTGTGAATTAATAGAATGGAGGTGTGAGAAATCATAGAATGGAGGTGTGTGAAGTCACAGAATGGAGGTGTGTGAAGTCACAGAACGGAGGTGTGTGAACTCAGAATGGAGGTGTGTGAATTCCCAGAATGGAGGTGTGGGAAGTCATAGAATGGTGTTGTGTGAAGTCACAGAATGGAGATGTGTGAATTCATAGAATATAGGTGTATGAAGTCATAGAATGGAGGTGTGTGAAGTCACAGAATGGAGGTGTGTGAAGTTACAGAATGGAAGTGTGTGAAGTCACAGAATGGAGGTGTGTGAACTCACAATGGAGGTGTGTGAAGTCAAAGAATGGAGGTGTGTGAAGTCATAGAAAGGAAGTGTGTGAAGTCATAGAATGGAGGTGTGTGAAGCCAGAATTGAGGTGTGTGAAGTCACAGAATTGAGGTGTGTGAACTCAGAATGGAGGTGTGTGAAGTCACAGAATGGCGGTTTGTGAAATCATAGAATGGAGGTCTGTGAACTCACAATGGAGGTGTGTGAAGTCAAAATGGAGGTGTGCGAACTCATAAAATGGAGATGTGTGAAGTCATGGAATGTAGGTGTGTGAAGTCAAATAATGGAGGTGTGTGAAGTCAAACAATTGTGGTGTGTGAAGTCACAGAATGGAGGTGTGTGAAGTCAAAGAATGGAAGTGTGTGAAGTCAAACTGGAGGTGTGTAAAGTCACAGAATGAAGGTGTGTGAAGTCACAGAATGGAGGTGTGTGAAGTCATAGAATGGAGGTGTTTGAAGTCATAGAATGGAGGTGTGTGAAGTCAAAATGGATGTGTGTGAAGTCATAGAATGGAGGTGTGTGAAGTCACAGAATGGAGGTGTATGAAGTCACAGAATGGAGGTGTGTGAAGTCAGAGAATGGAGTTGTGTGAAGTCAAAATGGAGGTGTGTGAAATCATAGAATGGAGGTGTGTGAACTCATAGAATGGAGCTGTGTGAAGTCATGGAATGGAGGTGTGTGAAGTCAAAGAATGGAGGTGTGAGAAGTCAAACAAAAATGGTGTGTGAAGTCACAGAATGGAGGTGTGTGAAATCACAGAATGGAGGTGTGTAAAGTCAAAAAGGTGGTGTGTAGAGTCACAAATGGAGGTGTGTGAACTCATAGAATGGAGGTGTGTGAAGTCAAAGAATGGAGGTGTGTGAAGTCATGGAATGGAGGTGTGTGAACTCACAGAAATGAGGGGTGTGAAGTCATAGAATGGAGGTGTGTGAAGTCATAGACTTGATGTTTCTGAAGTAAGAATGAAGGGGTGTGAAGTCATAGAATGGAGGTGTGTGAAGTCAAAATGGAGGTGTGTGAACTCATAGAATGGAGGTCTGAGAACTCATAGAATGGAGGTGTGTGAAGTCATGGAATAAAGGTGTGTGAAGTCAAAGAATGCAGGTGTGTGATGTCAAACAATAAAGGTGTGTGAAGTCACAGAATGGAGGTGTGTGAAATCACAGAATGGAGGTGTGTGAAGTCAAAAAGGTGGTGTGTAGAGTCACAAATGGAGGTGTGTGAACTCATAGAATGGAGGTGTGTGAAGTCAAAGAATGGAGGTGTGTGAAGTCATCGAATGGAGGTGTGTGAAGTCATGGAATGGAGGTGTGTGAAGTCACAGAATGGAGGTGTGTGAAGTCAGAATGGAGATGTGTGAAGTCATAGAATGGAGGTGTGTGAAGTGAGAATGGAGGTGTGTGAACTAATAGAATGGCGGTGTGTGAAGTCACAATGGAGGTATGTGAAATCATAGAATGGAGGTGTGTGAAGTCACAATATGGAGGTGTGTGAAGTCATAGAATGAAGCTGTGTGAAGTGAGAATTGAGGTGTATGAAGTCACAGACTGGAGGTGTGTGAACTCAGAATGGAGGTGTGTGAAGTCATAGAATGGAGGTGTGAAGTCATAGAATGGAGGTGTGTGATCATAGAATGGATGTTTGTGAAGTAAGAATGAAGCTGTGTTAAGTCATAGAACGGAGGTGTGTGAAGGCACAGAATGGAGGTGTGTGAAGTCATAGAATGGAGCTGTGTGAAGTCATAATGGAGGTGTGTGAAGTCATAGAATGGAGGTGTGTGAACTCACAATGGAGGTGTGTGAAGTCAAAGAATGGAGGTGTGTAGTCATAGAACGGAATTGTGTGAAGTTATAGAATGGAGGTGTGTGAAGCCAGAATTGAGGTGTGTGAAGTCACAGAATTGAGGTGTGTGAACTCAGAATGGACGTGTGTGAAGACACAGAATGGAGGTTTGTGAAGACATAGAATGGAGGTGTGTGAAGTCATAGAATGGATGTTTCTGAAGTAGAATGAAGGTGTGTGAAGTCACAGAATGGAGGTGTGTGAAGTCAAATTGAGGTGTGCGAACTCATAAAATGGAGATGTGTGAAGTCATGGAAGGGAGGTGTGAGAAGTCCAAAAATGGAGGTGTGTGAAGTCAAACAATGGTGGTGTGAGAAGTCACAGAATGGAGGTGTGTGAAGTCAACGAATGGAAGTGTGTGAAATCAAAATTGAGGTGTGTGAAGTCACAGAATGGAAGTGTGTGAAGTCACAGAATGGAGGTGTGTGAAGTCATAGAATGGAGGTGTGTGAAGTCATAGAATGGAGATGTGTGAAGTCACAGAATGGTGGTGTTTGAAGTCACAGATTGGAGGTGTGTGAAGTCACAGAATGGAGGTGTGTGAAGTCACAGAATGGAGGTGTGTGAAGTCCCAGAATGGAGGTGTGTGAAGTCAAACAATAAAGGAGTGTGAAGTCACAGAATGGAGGTCTGTGAAGTCATAGAATGTAAGTGCGTGAAGTCATAGAATGGAGATTTCTGAAGTAAGAATGAAGGTGTGTGAAGTCATAGAATGGAGGTGTGTGAAGTCAAAATGGAGGTGTGTGAACTCATAGAATGGAGGTGTGAGATCTCATAGAATGGAGGTGTGTGTAGTCAAAGAATGGAGGTGTGTGAAGTCAAACAATGGAGGTGTGTGAAGTCAAACAATAAACGTGTGTGAAGTCCAGAATGGAGGTGTGTGAAATCACAGAATGGAGGTGTCTGAAGTCAAAAAGGTGGTGTGTAGAGTCACAAATGGAGGTGTGTGAAGTCATAGAATGGAGGTGTGTGAAGTCAAAGAGTGGAGGTGTGTGAAGTCATGGAATGGAGGTGTGTGAAGTCATGGAATGGAGGTGTGTGAAGTCACAGAATGGAGGTGTGTGAAGTCAGAATGGAGTTGTGTGAAGTCATAGAATGGAGGTGTGTGAAGTCAAAATGGAGGTGTGTGAAGTCATAGAATGGAGGTGTGTGAAGTCACAGAATGGAGGTGTGTGAAGTCATAGAATGGAGGTGTGTGAAATCATAGAATGGAGATGTGGGAAGTCAGAGAATGGAGCTGTGTGAAGTCAGAATGGAGGTGTGCGAAGTCACAGAATGGAGGTGTGTGAAGTCATTTTATGGAGCTGTGTGAAGTAACAGAATGGAGGTGTGTGAACTCAGAATGGAGGTGTGTGAAGTCACAGAATCTAGGTGTGTGAAGTCATAGAATGGATGTGTGTGAAGTCATAGAATGGAGGTGTGTGAACTCATAATGGAGGCGTGAGTAGTCACAGAATTGAGGTGTGTGAAGTCACAGAATGGAGGTGTGTGAACTCATTGAATGTAGGTGTGTGAAGTCAGAACGGAGATGTGTGAACTCAGATTGGATATGTGGGAAGTCACAATGGAGGTGTGTGAATTTATAGAATGGAGGTATGTGAAGTCACAGAATGGAGGGGTGTGAAGTCAAAGAATGGAGGAGTGTGAAGTCATAGAATGGAGGTGTGTGAAGTCCTAGAATGGAGGTCTGTGAAGTCATAGAATGGAGGTGTGTGAAGTCACAGAATGAAGGTGCGTTAAGTCACAGAATGGAGGTTTGTGAACTCAGAACGTAGGTGTGTGAAGTCACAGAATGGAGGTGTGGGAAGTCATAGAATGGAGTTGTGTGAAGTCACAGAATGGAGGTGTGTGAAGTCAACGAATGGAAGTGTGTGAAGTCAAAATGGAGGTGTTTGACGTCACAGAATGGAGGTGTGTGAAGTCACAGAATGGAGGTGTGTGAAGTCATAGAATGGAGGTGTGTGAAGTCACAGAATGGAGATGTGTGAAGTCACAGAATGGTGGTGTTTGAAGTCCCAGAATGGAGGTGTGTGAAGTCACAGAACGGGGATTTGTGAAGTCAAACAATGGAGGTGTGTGAAGTCAAACAATGGAGGTGTGTGAAGTCAAACAATAAACGTGTGTGAAGTCCAGAATGGAGGTGTGTGAAATCACAGAATGGAGGTGTCTGAAGTCAAAAAGGTGGTGTGTAGAGTCACAAATGGAGGTGTGTGAAGTCAGAATGGAGGTGTGTGAAGTCAGAATGGAGGTGTGTGAAGTTATAGAATGGAAGTGTGTGAATTCACAATGCATTTGTGTGAACTCATAGAATGGAGGTCTGTGAAGTCACAATGTAGGTGTGTGAAGTCACAGAATGGAGGTGTGTGAAGTCATAGAATGGAGGTGTGTGAAGTCACAGAATGGAGGTGTGTGAAGTCATATATTGGATTTTTGTGAAGTCATAGAATGGAGGTGTGTGAAGTAATAGAATGGAGGTGTGTCAAGTCACAGATTGAAGGTGTGTGAATTCACAGAATGGGGTGTGTGAACTCAGAATGGTGTTGTGTGAAGTCACAGAATGGAGGTGTGTGAAGTCATAGAATGGATGTTTCTGAAGTAGAATGAAGGTGTGTGAAGTCATAGAATGGAGGTGTGTGAAGTCAAAATGGAGGTGTGTGAACTCATAAAATGGAGATGTGTGAAGTCATGGAATGGAGGTGTGTGAAGGCACAGAATGGAGGTGTGTGAAGTCAAACAATGGTGGTGTGTGAAGTCACAGAATGCAGGTGTGTTAACTCAAAGAATGGAAGTGTGTGAAGTCAAAATGGAGGTGTGTGAAGTCACAGAATGGAGGTGTGTGAAGTCACAGAATGAAGGTGTCTGAAGTCAGAATGCAGTTGAGTGAAGCCATAGAATGGAGGTGTGTGAAGTCAGAATGGAGGTGTGTGAACTCATAGAATGGAGTGTGTGAAGTCACAATGGGGGTGTGTGAAGTCATAGAATGGGGGAGTGTGAAGTCAAATTGGAGGTGTGTGAAATCACAGAATGGAGGTGTGTCAATTCAGAAATGAGGTGTGTGAAGTCATAGAATGGAGGTGTGTGAATTCATAGAATAGAAGTGTGTGAAATCATAGAATGGAGGTGTGTGAAGTCAAAGAATTGAGGTTTGTGAAGTCAGAATGGAGGTTTGTGAAGTCAAGATGGAGGTGGGTGAAGTCACAGAATGGAGGTGTGGGAACTCAGAATGGAGGTGTGTTGTCACAGAACGGAGGTTTGTGAAGTCAGAGAATGGAGGTGCGTGAAGTCATAGAATGGATGTTTCTGAAGTGAGAATGAAGGTGTATGAAGTCACAGAATGGAGGTGTGTGAAGTCAAAATTGAGGTGTGTAAACTCATAGAATAGAGTTGGGTGAACTCATATAATGGAGGTGTGTGAAGTCATGGAATGTAGCTGTGTGAAGTCAAAGAATGGAGGTGTGTGAAGTCAACATGGAGGTGTGTGAACTCATAAAATGGAGATGTGTGAAGTCATGGAATGGAGGTGTGTGAAGGCACAGAATGGAGGTGTGTGAAGTCAAACAATGGTGGTGTGTGAAGTCACAGAATGCAGGTGTGTTAACTCAAAGAATGGAAGTGTGTGAAGTCAAAATGGAGGTGTGTGAAGTCACAGAATGGAGGTGTGTGAAGTCACAGAATGAAGGTGTCTGAAGTCAGAATGCAGTTGAGTGAAGCCATAGAATGGAGTGTGTGAAGTCACAATGGGGGTGTGTGAAGTCATAGAATGGGGGTGTGTGAAGTCAAATTGGAGGTGTGTGAAATCACAGAATGGAGGTGTGTCAATTCAGAAATGAGGTGTGTGAAGTCATAGAATGGAGGTGTGTGAATTCATAGAATAGAAGTGTGTGAAATCATAGAATGGAGGTGTGTGAAGTCAAAGAATTGAGGTTTGTGAAGTCAGAATGGAGGTGTGTGAAGTCAAGATGGAGG
Organism: Megascapheus bottae; assembly: GCA_024803745.1. NCBI lineage: Eukaryota > Metazoa > Chordata > Mammalia > Rodentia > Geomyidae > Megascapheus > Megascapheus bottae. The sequence goes on along the minus strand of JANJXV010000052.1, from coordinate 2,204,222 downwards.
TGGGTGAAGTCACAGAATGGAGGTGTGGGAACTCAGAATGGAGGTGTGTTGTCACAGAACGGAGGTTTGTGAAGTCAGAGAATGGAGGTGCGTGAAGTCATAGAATGGATGTTTCTGAAGTGAGAATGAAGGTGTATGAAGTCAAAGAATGGAGGTGTGTGAAGTCAAAATGGAGGTGTGTAAACTCATAGAATAGAGTTGGGTGAACTCATATAATGGAGGTGTGTGAAGTCATGGAATGTAGCTGTGTGAAGTCACAGAATGGAGGTGTGTGAACGCATAGAATGGAGGTGCATGAAGACAAAGAATGGAGGGGTGTGAATTCATCGAATGGAGGTGTGTGAAGTCATTGAATGGAGGTGTGTGATGTCAGATGGAGTTGTGCGAAGTCATAGAATGGAGGTGTGTGAAGTCAGAATGGAGGTGTGTGAAGTCATAGAATGGAGGTGTGTGAAGTCAGAATGGAGGTGTGTGAACTCATAGAATGGAGGTGTGTGAAGTCACAAGGCAGGTGTGCGAAGTCATAGAATGGAGATGTGTGAGGTCATAGAATGCAGGTGTGTGAAGTCACAGAATGGAGGTGTGTGAAGTCATAGAATGGAGGTGTGTGAAGTCACAGAATGGAGGTGTGTGCAGTCATAGAATGGAGGTTTGTGAAGTCATAGATTTTAGGTGTGTGAAGTCACAGAATGGAGGTGTGTGAAGTCCCGGAATGGAGGTGTGTGAAATCACAAAATGGAGGTGTGTGAACACAGAATGGAGGTGTGTGAAGTCACAGAATGGAGGTGTGTGAAGTCATAGAATGGAGGTGTGTCAACTCAGAAAGTAGGTGTGTGAAATCATAGAATGGAGGTGTGTGAAGTCATAGAATGGAGGTGTGTGAAATCATAGAATGGAGTTGAGTGAAGTCACAGAATTGAGGTGTGTGAAGTCAGAATGGAGGTGTGTGAAGTCAGAATGGAGTTGTGTGAAGTCATAGAATGGAGGTGTGTGAATTCACAATGCATTTGTGTGAACTCATAGAATGGAGTTCTGTGAAGTCAAAATGTAGGTGTGTGAAATCACAGAATGGAGGTGTGTGAAGTCATAGAATGGAGGTGTGTGAAGTCACAGAATGGAGGTGTGTAAAGTCATATAATGGAGGTGTGTGAAGTCACAGAATGTAGGTGTGTGAAGTCAGAATGGAGTTGTGTGTAGTCATAGAATGGAGGTGTGTGAAGTCAGAATGGAGGTGTGTGAAATCATAGAATGGAGGTGTGTGAAGTCAGAATGGAGGTGTGTGAACTCATAGAATGGAGGTGTGTGAAGTCACAATGGAGGTGTGTGAAGTCATAGAATGGAGGTGTGTGAAGTCACAGAATGGAGGTGTGTGAAGTCATAGATTGGAGCTGTGTGAATTCAGATTGGAGGTGTGTGAAGTCACAGAATGGAGGTGTGTGAACTCAGAATGGAGGTGTGTGAAGTCACAGAATGGAGGTGTGTGAAGTCATAGAATGGAGTTGTGTGAAGTCATAGAATGGATGTGTGTGAAGTCATAATGGAGGTGTGTGACGTCACAGAATTGAGGTGTGTGAAGTCACAGAATGGAGCTGTGTGAAGTCATAGAATGGAGGTGTGTGAAGTCATAGAATGGAGGTGTGTGAAGTCATAGAATGGATGTTTGTTAAGTAAGAATGAAGGTGTGTTAAGTCATAAAATGGAGGTGTGTGAAGGCACAGAATGGAGGTGTGTGTAGTCACAGAATGGAGCTGTGTGAAGTCAGAATGGAGGTGTGTGAAGTCACAGAATGGAGGTGTGCGAACTCAGAATGGAGGTGTGTGAAGTCACAGAATGGAGGTGTGTTAAGTCACAGAACGGAGCTGTGTGAAGTCATAGAATGGAGGTGTGTGAAATCATAGAATGGATGTGTGGGAAGTCAGAGAATGGAGCTGTGTGAAGTCAGAATGGAGGTGTGCGAAGTCACAGATGGAGGTGTGTGAAGTCATTTTATGGAGATGTGTGAAGTCAGAATGGAGGTGTGCGAAGTCACAGAATGGAGGTGTGTGAACTCACAATGGAGGTGTGTGAAGTCACAGAATCTAGGTGTGTGAAGTCATAGAATGGAGGTGTGTGAAGTCATAGAATGGAGGTGTGTGAAGTCATAATGGAGGCGTGTGAAGTCACAGAATTCAGGTGTGTGAAGTCACAGAATGGAGGTGTGTGAAGTCATAGAATTCAGATGTGTGAAGTCAGAACAGAGGTGTGTGAACTCAGATTGGAGGTGTGGGAAGTCACAATGGAGGTGTGTGAAGTTATAGAATGGAGGTGTGTGAAGTCACAGAATGGAGGGGTGTGAAGTCAAAGACTGGAGGTGTGTGAAGTCATAGAATGGAGGTGTGTGAACTCATAGAATGGAGGTGTGTGAAGTCATAGAATGGAGGTGTGTGAAGTCACAGAATGAAGGTGCGTTAAGTCACAGAATGGAGGTTTGTGAACTCAGAATGGAGGTGTGTGAAGTCACAGAATGGAGGTGTGGGAAGTCATAGAATGGATTTGTGTGAAGTCACAGAATGGAGTTGTGTGAATTAATAGAATGGAGGTGTGAGAAATCATAGAATGGAGGTGTGTGAAGTCACAGAATGGAGGTGTGTGAAGTCACGGAATTGAAGTGTGTTAACTCAGAATGGAGTTGTGTGAAGTCACAGAATGGAGGTTTGTGAAGTCATAGACTGGAGGTGTGTGAAGTCATAGAATGGATGTTTCTGAAGTAGAATGAAGGTGTGTGAAGTCATAGAATGGAGGTGTGTGGAGTCAAAATGGAGGTGTGTGAACTCATAAAATGGAGATGTGTGAAGTCATGGAATGGAGGTGTGTGAAGTGCAAGAATATATGTTGTGAAGTCAAACAATGGTGGTGTGTGAAGTCACAGAATGCAGGCGTGTTAAGTCAAAGAATTTAAGTGTGTGAAGTCAAAATGGAGGTGTGTGAAGTCACAGAATGGAGGTTTGTGAAGTCAAAATGGTGGTGAGTAAAGTCACAAATGGAGGTGTGTGAAGTCACAGAATGTAGGTGTGTGAACTCAAAATGGAGGTGTGTGAAGTGAAAGAATGGAGGTGTGTGAAGTCATAGAATGAAGGTGTGTGAAGTCACAGAATGAAGGTGTGTTAAGTCACAGAACGGAGGTGTGTGAACTCAGAATGGAGGTGTGTGAAGTCCCAGAATGGAGGTGTGGGAAGTCATAGAATGGAGTTGTGTGAAGTCACAGAATGGAGATGTGTGAATTCATAGAATCGAGGTGTTGAAGTCATAGAATGGAGGTGTGTGAAGTCACATAATGGAGGTGTGTGAAGTCACAGAATGGAGATGTGTGAACTCACAATGGAGGTGTGTGAAGTCAAAGAATGGAGGTGTGTGAAGTCATAGAATTGAAGTGTGTGAAGTCATAGAATGAAGGTGTGTGAAGCCAGAATTGAGGTGTGTGAAGACACAGAATTGAGGTGTGTGAACTCAGAATGAAGGTGTGTGAAGTCAAAGAATGGAGGTTTGTGAAGTCATAGAATGGAGGTGTATGAAGTCATAGAATGGATGTTTCTGAAGTAGAATGGAGGTGTGTGAAGTCATAGAATGGAGCCGTGTGAAGTGAAAATGGAGGTGTGTGAACTCATAAAAAGGAGATGAGTGAAGTCATGGAAAGGAGGTGTGTGAAGTCCAAAAATGGAGGTGTGTGAAGTCAAACAATGGTGGTGTGTGAAGTCACAGAATGGAGGTGTGTGAAGTCAAAGAATGGAAGTGTGTGAAGTAAAAATGGAGGTGTGTGAAGTCACAGAATGGAGGTGTGTGAAGTCATCGAAAGGAGGTGTGTGAAGTCATGGAATGGAGGTGTGTGATGTCAGAGAATGGCGGTGTGTGAAGTCAGAATGTAGTTGTGTGAAGTCATAGAATGTAGGTGTGTGAAGTCAGAATGGAGGTGTGTGAATTCACAATGCATTTGTGTGAACTCATAGAATGGAGTTCTGTGAAGTCAAAATGTAGGTGTGTGAAATCACAGAATGGAGGTGTGTGAAGTCATAGAATGGAGGTGTGTGAAGTCACAGAATGGAGGTGTGTAAAGTCATATAATGGAGGTGTGTGAAGTCACAGAATGTAGGTGTGTGAAGTCAGAATGGAGTTGTGTGTAGTCATAGAATGGAGGTGTGTGAAGTCAGAATGGAGGTGTGTGAAATCATAGAATGGAGGTGTGTGAAGTCAGAATGGAGGTGTGTGAACTCATAGAATGGAGGTGTGTGAAGTCACAATGGAGGTGTGTGAAGTCATAGAATGGAGGTGTGTGAAGTCACAGAATGGAGGTGTGTGAAGTCATAGATTGGAGCTGTGTGAAGTCAGATTGGAGGTGTGTGAAGTCACAGAATGGAGGTGTGTGAACTCAGAATGGAGGTGTGTGAAGTCACAGAATGGAGGTGTGTGAAGTCATAGAATGGAGTTGTGTGAAGTCATAGAATGGATGTGTGTGAAGTCATAATGGAGGTGTGTGACGTCACAGAATTGAGGTGTGTGAAGTCACAGAATGGAGCTGTGTGAAGTCATAGAATGGAGGTGTGTGAAGTCATAGAATGGAGGTGTGTGAAGTCATAGAATGGATGTTTGTTAAGTAAGAATGAAGGTGTGTTAAGTCATAGAATGGAGGTGTGTGAAGGCACAGAATGGAGGTGTGTGTAGTCACAGAATGGAGCTGTGTGAAGTCAGAATGGAGGTGTGTGAAGTCACAGAATGGAGGTGTGCGAACTCAGAATGGAGGTGTGTGAAGTCACAGAATGGAGGTGTGTTAAGTCACAGAACGGAGCTGTGTGAAGTCATAGAATGGAGGTGTGTGAAATCATAGAATGGATGTGTGGGAAGTCAGAGAATGGAGCTGTGTGAAGTCAGAATGGAGGTGTGCGAAGTCACAGATGGAGGTGTGTGAAGTCATTTTATGGAGATGTGTGAAGTCAGAATGGAGGTGTGCGAAGTCACAGAATGGAGGTGTGTGAACTCACAATGGAGGTGTGTGAAGTCACAGAATCTAGGTGTGTGAAGTCATAGAATGGAGGTGTGTGAAGTCATAGAATGGAGGTGTGTGAAGTCATAATGGAGGCGTGTGAAGTCACAGAATTCAGGTGTGTGAAGTCACAGAATGGAGGTGTGTGAAGTCATAGAATTCAGGTGTGTGAAGTCAGAACAGAGGTGTGTGAACTCAGATTGGAGGTGTGGGAAGTCACAATGGAGGTGTGTGAAGTTATAGAATGGAGGTGTGTGAAGTCACAGAATGGAGGGGTGTGAAGTCAAAGACTGGAGGTGTGTGAAGTCATAGAATGGAGGTGTGTGAACTCATAGAATGGAGGTGTGTGAAGTCATAGAATGGAGGTGTGTGAAGTCACAGAATGAAGGTGCGTTAAGTCACAGAATGGAGGTTTGTGAACTCAGAATGGAGGTGTGTGAAGTCACAGAATGGAGGTGTGGGAAGTCATAGAATGTATTTGTGTGAAGTCACAGAATGGAGTTGTGTGAATTAATAGAATGGAGGTGTGAGAAATCATAGAATGGAGGTGTGTGAAGTCACAGAATGGAGGTGTGTGAAGTCACGGAATTGAAGTGTGTTAACTCAGAATGGAGTTGTGTGAAGTCACAGAATGGAGGTTTGTGAAGTCATAGAATGGAGGTGTGTGAAGTCATAGAATGGATGTTTCTGAAGTAGAATGAAGGTGTGTGAAGTCATAGAATGGAGGTGTGTGGAGTCAAAATGGAGGTGTGTGAACTCATAAAATGGAGATGTGTGAAGTCATGGAATGGAGGTGTGTGAAGTGCAAGAATATATGTTGTGAAGTCAAACAATGGTGGTGTGTGAAGTCACAGAATGCAGGCGTGTTAAGTCAAAGAATTTAAGTGTGTGAAGTCAAAATGGAGGTGTGTGAAGTCACAGAATGGAGGTTTGTGAAGTCAAAATGGTGGTGAGTAAAGTCACAAATGGAGGTGTGTGAAGTCACAGAATGTAGGTGTGTGAACTCAAAATGGAGGTGTGTGAAGTGAAAGAATGGAGGTGTGTGAAGTCATAGAATGAAGGTGTGTGAAGTCACAGAATGAAGGTGTGTTAAGTCACAGAACGGAGGTGTGTGAACTCAGAATGGAGGTGTGTGAAGTCCCAGAATGGAGGTGTGGGAAGTCATAGAATGGAGTTGTGTGAAGTCACAGAATGGAGATGTGTGAATTCATAGAATCGAGGTGTTGAAGTCATAGAATGGAGGTGTGTGAAGTCACATAATGGAGGTGTGTGAAGTCACAGAATGGAGGTGTGTGAACTCACAATGGAGGTGTGTGAAGTCAAAGAATGGAGGTGTGTGAAGTCATAGAATTGAAGTGTGTGAAGTCATAGAATGAAGGTGTGTGAAGCCAGAAATGAGGTGTGTGAAGACACAGAATTGAGGTGTGTGAACTCAGAATGAAGGTGTGTGAAGTCAAAGAATGGAGGTTTGTGAAGTCATAGAATGGAGGTGTATGAAGTCATAGAATGGATGTTTCTGAAGTAGAATGGAGGTGTGTGAAGTCATAGAATGGAGCCGTGTGAAGTGAAAATGGAGGTGTGTGAACTCATAAAAAGGAGATGAGTGAAGTCATGGAAAGGAGATGTGTGAAGTCCAAAAATGGAGGTGTGTGAAGTCAAACAATGGTGGTGTGTGAAGTCACAGAATGGAGGTGTGTGAAGTCAAAGAATGGAAGTGTGTGAAGTAAAAATGGAGGTGTGTGAAGTCACAGAATGGAGGTGTGTGAAGTCATCGAAAGGAGGTGTGTGAAGTCATGGAATGGAGGTGTGTGATGTCAGAGAATGGCGGTGTGTGAAGTCAGAATGTAGTTGTGTGAAGTCATAGAATGTAGGTGTGTGAGTCAGAATGGAGGTGTGTGAATTCACAATGCATTTGTGTGAACTCATAGAATGGAGTTCTGTGAAGTCAAAATGTAGGTGTGTGAAATCACAGAATGGAGGTGTGTGAAGTCATAGAATGGAGGTGTGTGAAGTCACAGAATGGAGGTGTGTAAAGTCATATAATGGAGGTGTGTGAAGTCACAGAATGTAGGTGTGTGAAGTCAGAATGGAGTTGTGTGTAGTCATAGAATGGAGGTGTGTGAAGTCAGAATGGAGGTGTGTGAAATCATAGAATGGAGGTGTGTGAAGTCAGAATGGAGGTGTGTGAACTCATAGAATGGAGGTGTGTGAAGTCACAATGGAGGTGTGTGAAGTCATAGAATGGAGGTGTGTGAAGTCACAGAATGGAGGTGTGTGAAGTCATAGATTGGAGCTGTGTGAAGTCAGATTGGAGGTGTGTGAAGTCACAGAATGGAGGTGTGTGAACTCAGAATGGAGGTGTGTGAAGTCACAGAATGGAGGTGTGTGAAGTCATAGAATGGAGTTGTGTGAAGTCATAGAATGGATGTGTGTGAAGTCATAATGGAGGTGTGTGACGTCACAGAATTGAGGTGTGTGAAGTCACAGAATGGAGCTGTGTGAAGTCATAGAATGGAGGTGTGTGAAGTCATAGAATGGAGGTGTGTGAAGTCATAGAATGGATGTTTGTTAAGTAAGAATGAAGGTGTGTTAAGTCATAGAATGGAGGTGTGTGAAGGCACAGAATGGAGGTGTGTGTAGTCACAGAATGGAGCTGTGTGAAGTCAGAATGGAGGTGTGTGAAGTCACAGAATGGAGGTGTGCGAACTCAGAATGGAGGTGTGTGAAGTCACAGAATGGAGGTGTGTTAAGTCACAGAACGGAGCTGTGTGAAGTCATAGAATGGAGGTGTGTGAAATCATAGAATGGATGTGTGGGAAGTCAGAGAATGGAGCTGTGTGAAGTCAGAATGGAGGTGTGCGAAGTCACAGATGGAGGTGTGTGAAGTCATTTTATGGAGATGTGTGAAGTCAGAATGGAGGTGTGCGAAGTCACAGAATGGAGGTGTGTGAATTCACAATGGAGGTGTGTGAAGTCACAGAATCTAGGTGTGTGAAGTCATAGAATGGAGGTGTGTGAAGTCATAGAATGGAGGTGTGTGAAGTCATAATGGAGGCGTGTGAAGTCACAGAATTCAGGTGTGTGAAGTCACAGAATGGAGGTGTGTGAAGTCATAGAATTCAGGTGTGTGAAGTCAGAACAGAGGTGTGTGAACTCAGATTGGAGGTGTGGGAAGTCACAATGGAGGTGTGTGAAGTTATAGAATGGAGGTGTGTGAAGTCACAGAATGGAGGGGTGTGAAGTCAAAGACTGGAGGTGTGTGAAGTCATAGAATGGAGGTGTGTGAACTCATAGAATGGAGGTGTGTGAAGTCATAGAATGGAGGTGTGTGAAGTCACAGAATGAAGGTGCGTTAAGTCACAGAATGGAGGTTTGTGAACTCAGAATGGAGGTGTGTGAAGTCACAGAATGGAGGTGTGGGAAGTCATAGAATGGATTTGTGTGAAGTCACAGAATGGAGTTGTGTGAATTAATAGAATGGAGGTGTGAGAAATCATAGAATGGAGGTGTGTGAAGTCACAGAATGGAGGTGTGTGAAGTCACGGAATTGAAGTGTGTTAACTCAGAATGGAGTTGTGTGAAGTCACAGAATGGAGGTTTGTGAAGTCATAGAATGGAGGTGTGTGAAGTCATAGAATGGATGTTTCTGAAGTAGAATGAAGGTGTGTGAAGTCATAGAATGGAGGTGTGTGGAGTCAAAATGGAGGTGTGTGAACTCATAAAATGGAGATGTGTGAAGTCATGGAATGGAGGTGTGTGAAGTGCAAGAATATATGTTGTGAAGTCAAACAATGGTGGTGTGTGAAGTCACAGAATGCAGGCGTGTTAAGTCAAAGAATTTAAGTGTGTGAAGTCAAAATGGAGGTGTGTGAAGTCACAGAATGGAGGTTTGTGAAGTCAAAATGGTGGTGAGTAAAGTCACAAATGGAGGTGTGTGAAGTCACAGAATGTAGGTGTGTGAACTCAAAATGGAGGTGTGTGAAGTGAAAGAATGGAGGTGTGTGAAGTCATAGAATGAAGGTGTGTGAAGTCACAGAATGAAGGTGTGTTAAGTCACAGAACGGAGGTGTGTGAACTCAGAATGGAGGTGTGTGAAGTCCCAGAATGGAGGTGTGGGAAGTCATAGAATGGAGTTGTGTGAAGTCACAGAATGGAGATGTGTGAATTCATAGAATCGAGGTGTTGAAGTCATAGAATGGAGGTGTGTGAAGTCACATAATGGAGGTGTGTGAAGTCACAGAATGGAGGTGTGTGAACTCACAATGGAGGTGTGTGAAGTCAAAGAATGGAGGTGTGTGAAGTCATAGAATTGAAGTGTGTGAAGTCATAGAATGAAGGTGTGTGAAGCCAGAAATGAGGTGTGTGAAGACACAGAATTGAGGTGTGTGAACTCAGAATGAAGGTGTGTGAAGTCAAAGAATGGAGGTTTGTGAAGTCATGGAATGGAGGTGTATGAAGTCATAGAATGGATGTTTCTGAAGTAGAATGGAGGTGTGTGAAGTCATAGAATGGAGCCGTGTGAAGTGAAAATGGAGGTGTGTGAACTCATAAAAAGGAGATGAGTGAAGTCATGGAAAGGAGGTGTGTGAAGTCCAAAAATGGAGGTGTGTGAAGTCAAACAATGGTGGTGTGTGAAGTCACAGAATGGAGGTGTGTGAAGTCAAAGAATGGAAGTGTGTGAAGTAAAAATGGAGGTGTGTGAAGTCACAGAATGGAGGTGTGTGAAGTCATCGAAAGGAGGTGTGTGAAGTCATGGAATGGAGGTGTGTGATGTCAGAGAATGGCGGTGTGTGAAGTCAGAATGTAGTTGTGTGAAGTCATAGAACGTAGGTGTGTGAAGTCAGAATGGAGGTGTGCGAAGTCATAGAACGGAGGTGTGTGAAGTCAGAATGGAGGTGTGTGAAGTCATAGAATGAAGGTTTGTGAACTCACAATGGAGATGTGTGAAGTCAAAGAATGGAGGTGTGTGAAGTCAAAGAATGGAAGTGGGTGAAGTCATAGAATGGAGGTGTGTGAAGTCATAGAATGGAGGTGTGTGAAGTCATAGAATGGAGGTGTGTGAAATCACAGAATTGATGTTTGTGAAGTCAGAATGGAGGTGTGTGAAGTGAAAATGGAGGTTTGTGAAGTTATAGAATGGAGGTGTGTGAAGTCGTAGAATGGATGTGTGTGAAGTCACAGAATTGATGTTTGTGAAGTCAGAATGGAGGTGTGTGAACTCACAATGGAGGTGTGTGAAGTCAAAGAATGGAGGTGTGTGAAGTCACAGAATTGATGTTTGTGAAGTCAGAATGGAGGTGTGTGAAGTCAGAATGGAGGTGTGTGAAGTCATAGAATGGAGGTGTGTGAAGTCACAATGCAGGTGTGTGAACTCACAGAATGGAGGTGTGTGAAGTCATAGAATGGAGGTGTGTGAAGTCATAGAATGGAGGTGTGTGAAGTCATAGAATGGAGGTGTGTGAAGTCATAGAATGGAGGTGTGTGAAGTCATAGAATGGAGGTTTGTGAAGTCATAGAATGGAGGTGGGTGAATTCATACAATGGATGTTCCTGAAGTAAGAATGTAGGTGTGTGAAGACATAGAATGGAGGTGTGTGAAGTCAAAATGGTGGTGTGTGAACTCATAGAATGGATGTGTGTGAACTGATAGAGTAGACGTGTGTGAAGTCATGGAATGGAGGTGTGTGAAGTCAAAGAATGGAGGTGTGTGAAGTCAAACAATGGAGGTGTGCGAAGTCACAGAATGGAGGTGTGTGAAGTCACAGAATGGAAGTGTGTGAAGTCAAAATGGAGGAGTGTGAAGTCACAGAATGGAGGTGTGTGAAGTCACAGAATGGAGGTGTGTGAAGTCAAAATGGTGGGGTGTAAGGTCACAAATGGAGGTGTGTGAAGTCACAGAATGTATGTGTGTGAACTCAAAATGGAGGTGTGTGAAGTCAAAGAATGGAGGTGTGCGAAGTCAAAGAATATAGGTGTGTGAAGTCATACAATGGAGGTGTGTGAAGTCATAGAATGGAGGTGAGTGAAATCATAGAATGAAGGTGTGTGAAGTCACGGAATGAAGGTGTGTTAAGTCACAGAACTGAGGTGTGGGAAGTCATAGAATGGAGTTGTGTGAAGTCACAGAATGGAGATGTGTGAATTTATAGAATGGAGGTGTGTGAAGTCATAGAATGGAGGTGTGTGAAGTCACAGAATGGAGGTGTGTGAAGTCAAAGAATGGAGGTGTGTGAAGTCACAGAATGGAGGTGTGTCAACTCACAATGGAGGTGTGTGAAGTCACAAGTGGAGGTGACTGGAGTCAGAATGGAGGTGTGTGAACTCATAGAATGGAGTGTGTGAAGTCACAATGGGGGTGTGTGAAGTCATAGATTGGGGGTGTGTGAATTCATAGAATGGAAGAGTGTGAAATCATAGAATGGAGGTGTGTGAAGTCAAAGAATTGAGGTTTGTGAAGTCAGAATGGAGGTATGTGAAGTCAGGATGGAGGTGGGTGAAGTCACAGAATGGAGGTGTGGGAACTCAGAATGGAGGTGTGTGAAGTCATAGAATGGAGGTGTGTGAAGTCATAGAATGGAGGTGTGTAAAGTCATAGAATGGATGTTTGTTAAGGAAGAATGAAGGTGTGTTAAGTCATAGAATGGAGGTGTGTGAAGGCACAGAATGGAGGTCTGTGAAGTGATAGAATGGAGGTGTGTGAAGTCATAGAATGGATGTGTGTGAAGTCATAATGGAGGTGTGTGAAGTCACAGAATTGAGGTGTGTGAAGTCACAGAATGGAGGTGTGTGAAGTCATAGAATGGAGGTGTGTGAAGTCATAGAATGGAGGTGTGTAAAGTCATGGAATGGATGTTTGTTAAGTAAGAATGAAGGTGTGTTAAGTCATAGAATGGAGGTGTGTGAAGGCACAGAATGGAGGTGTGTAAAGACGTAGAATGGAGCTGTGTGGAGTCAGAATGGAGGTATGTGAAGTCACAGAATGGAGGTGTGTGAACTCAGAATGGAGGTGTGTGAAGTCACAGAATGGAGGTGTGTTAAGTCACAGAGTGGAGGTGTGTGGACTCAGAATGGAGGTGTGTGAAATCACAGAATCTAGGTGTGTTAAGTCATAGAATGGGGGTGTGTGAAGTCATAGAATGTAGGTGTGGGAAATCATAATGTAGGCGTGTGAAATCACAGAAGTGAGGTGTGTGAAGTCACAGAACGGAGGTGTGTTAAGTCATAGAATGGAAGTGTGTGAAGTCTGAACGGAGGTGTGTGAACTCAGATTGGTGGTGTGGGAAGTCACAATGGAGGTGTGTGAAGTTATAGAATGGAGGTGTGTGAAGTCACAGAATGGAGGGGTGTGAAGTCAAAGACTGGAGGTGTGTGAAGTCATAGAATGGAGTTGTGTGAAGTCACAGAATGGAGGTGTGTGAATTAATAGAATGGAGGTGTGAGAAATCATAGAATGGAGGTGTGTGAAGTCACAGAATGGAGGTGTGTGAAGTCACAGAATGGAGGTGTGTGAACTCACAGAATGGAGGTGTGTGAACACACAATGGAGGTGTGTGAAGTCAAAGAATGGAGATGTGTGAAGTCATAGAATGGAATTGTGTGAAGTCATAGAATGGAGGTGTGTGAAGTGAGAATTGAGGTGTGTGAAGTCAAGGAATTGAGGTGTGTGAACTCAGAATGGAGGTGTGTGAAGTCACAGAATGGAGGTTTGTGAAGTCATAGAATGGAGGTGTGTGAAGACATAGAATGGATGTTTCTGAAGTAAGAATGAAGGTGTGTGAAGTCATAGAATGGAGGTGTGTGAAGTCATAGAATGGAGGTGTGTGAAGTCACAGAATGGAGGTGTGTGAAGTCAGAATGGAGTTGTGTAGTCATAGATTGGAGGTGGGTGAAGTCATAGAAAGAGGTGGGGGTAGTCATAGAGTGCAGGTGTGTGAAGTCACAGATTCGAGGTCTGTGAAATCATAGAATGGAGGTGTGTGATGTCAGATTGGAGGTTTTTGAAGTCAAAGAATGTAGGTGTGTGAAGTCATTGAATGGAGGTGTGTGAAGTCACAGAATGGAGGTGTGTGAAATCAGAATGGAGGTGTATGAAGTCATAGAATGGAGGTGTGTGAAGTCAGAATAGAGGTGTGTGATGTCATAGAATGGAGGTGTGTGAAGTCACAGAATGGAGGTGTGGGAAGTGACAGAATAGAGGTGTGTGACGTCACAGAATGAAGGTGTGTGAACTCAGAATGGAGGTGTGTAAAGGCACAGAATGGAGGTGTGTGAAGTCATAGAATTGAAGTGTGTGAAGTCATAGAATGGAGGTGTGTGAAGTCACAGAATGGATGTTATGAAGTCATAGAATGGAGCTGTGTGAAGTCACAAAATTGAGGTGTTTGAAGTCATATATTGGAGGTGTGTGAAGTCAAAATGCATGTGTGAATTCACAGAATGGAGGTTTGTGAAGTCGTAGAATGGAGGTGTGTGAATGTTTCTGAAGTAAAAATGAAGGTGTGTGAAGTCATGGAATGGAGGTGTGTGAAGTCACACAATGGAGGTGTGTGAAGTCAGAATGGAGGTGTGTAGTCATAGATTGGAGGTGGGTGAAGTCATAGAATGGAGGATTGTGAAGTCATAGAGTGCAGGTGAGTGAAGTCACAGATTCAAGGTCTGTGAAGTCATAGAATGGAGGTGTGTGATGTCAGAATGGAGGTGTGCGAAGTCATAGAATAGAGGTGTGTGAAGTCAGAATGGAGGTGTGTGAAGTAACAGAATGGAGGTGTGTCAACTCAGAATTTATGTGTGTGAAGTCAAAGAATGGAATTGTGTGAAGTCATAGAATGGAGGTGTGTGAAGTCATAGAATGGAGGTGTGTGAAGTCACAGAATGGAGGTGTGTGAAGTCAGAATGGAGGTGTGTAGTCATAGATTGGAGGTGGGTGAATTCATAGAAAGGAGGTGTGGGAAGTCATAGAATGGAGGAGTGGGAAATCATAGAGTGCAGGTGAGTGAAGTCACAGATTCGAGGTCTGTGAAATCATAGAATGGAGGTGGGTGATGTCAGATTTGAGGTGTGTGAAGTCATGGAATGTAGATGTGTGAAGTCATAGAATGGAGTATTGTGAAGTCACCGAAGGGAGGTTTGTGAAGTCATAGAATAGAGGTATGAGAAATCAAATTAGAGGGGTGTGAAGTCGGAGAATGGAGGTGTGTGAAGTCAAAGAATGGAGGTGGGCGAAGTCATAGAATGGAGGTGTGTGAAGTCACAGAAAGAAGGTGTGTGAAGTCAGAATGGAGGTGTGTGAAGTCATAGAATGGAGGTGTGTGAAGTCAGAATGGAGGTGTGTGAACTCATAGAATGGAGGTGTGTGAAGTCACAGAATGGAGGTTTGTGAAGTCATAGAATGGAGGTATGTGAAGTCACAGAATAGAGGTGTGTAAAGTCATGGAATGGAGGTGTGTGAAGTTATAGAATGGATGTTTGTAAAGTAAGAATGAAGATGTGTGAAGTCATAGAATGGAGGTCTGTGATGTCAAAGAATGGAGGTGTGTGAAGTCATAGAATGGAGCTGTGTGAAGTCAGAATGGAGGTGTGTGAAGTCACAGAATGGAGGTGTGTCAACTCAGAATTTAGGTGTGTGAAGTCAAAGAATGGAGGTTTGTGGAGTCATAGAATGGTGGTGTGTGAAGTCATAGAATGGAGCTCTGTGAAGTTACAGAATGGAGGTGTGGGAAGTCACAGAATGGAGGTGTGTGAAGTCAGAATCAAGGTGTGTAGTCATAGATAGGAGGTGGGTGAATTCATAGAAAGGAGGTGTGGGAAGTCATAGAATGGAGGTGTGTGAAGTCACAGAATGGAGCTGTGTGAAGTCATAGATGGAGGTGTGTGAAGTCATAGTATGGAGATATGTGAAACCATAGAATGGAGTTTTGTGAAGTCACAGAATGAAGTTGTGTGAGTCAGAATTGAGGTGTGTGGTCATAGAATGGAGGTGGGTGAAGTCATAGAATGGAGGTGTGTGAATTCAGATTGGAGGTGTGTGAAGTCATAGAATGGAGGTGTGTCAACTCAGAAAGGAGGTGTGTGAAGTCATAGAATGGAGGTGAGTGAAGTCATAAAATGGAGGTGTGTGAACTCATAGAATGGAGGTGTGTGACGTCACAATGGAAGTTTGTGAAGTCATAGAATGGAGGTGTGTGAAGTCACAGAATGGAGGTGTGTGAAGTCATACAATGGAGGTGTGTGAAGTCAGTATGGAGGTGTGTGAAGTCATAGTATGGAGATATGTGAAATCATAGAATGGAGTTTTGTGAAGTCACAGAATGGAGTTGTGTGAGTCAGAATTGAAGTGTGTGAAGTCATAGAATATAGATGTGTGAAGTCATAGAATGGAGTATTGTGAAGTCACCGAAATGAGGTTTGTGAAGTCATAGAATGAAGGTATGATAAATCAAATTAGAGGGGTGCGAAGTCGGAGAATGGAGGTGTGTGAAGTCATAGAATGGAGATGGTTGAAGTCATAGAATGGAGGTGTGTGAAGTCATTGAATGGAGGTTTTTGAAGTCACTGAATGGACGGGTTTAAAGTCATAGAATGGAGGTGTGTGAAGTCAGAGAATTGAGCTGTTTGAAGTCATATATTGGAGGTGTGTGAAGTCAAAATGGATGTGTGAAGTCATAGAATGTAGGTGTGTGAAGTCATAGAATGGAGGTGTGTGAAGTCACAGAATGGAGGTGTGTGAACTCAGAATGGAGGTGTGTGAAGTCACAGAATGGAGGTGTGTGAAGTCATAGAATGGAAGTGTGTGAAGTCATAGAATGCACGTGTGGGAAGTCAGAATGGAGGTGTGTTAAGTCACCGAATGGTGTTTTGTGAACTCAGTATGGAGGTGTGTGAAGTCACAGAATGGAGGTTTGTGAAGTCATAGATGGAGGTGTGTGATCTCATAGAATGGATGTTTCTGAAGTAAGAATGAAGGTGTGTGAAGTCATAGAATGGAGGTGTGTGAAGTCATTGAATGGAGGTGTGTGAAGTCACTGAATGGAAGTGTGTGAAGTCAGAATGGAGGTGTGAAGTCATAGAATGAAGGTGGGTGAAGTCATAGAAAGGAGGTGTGGGAAGTCATAGAATGGAGGTATGAGAAATCAAATTAGAGGGATGTGAATTCGGAGAATGGAGGTGTGTGAAGTCATAGAATGGAGGTGGGTGAAGTCATTGAATGGAGGTTTGTGAATTCAGATTGGAGGTGTGTGAAGTCATAGAATGGAGGTGTGCCAACTCAAAAAGGAGGTGTGTGAAGTCATAGAATGGAGGTGAGTGAAGTCATAGAATGGAGGTGTGTGAAATCATAGAATGGAGGTGTGTGAAGTCACAGAATTTAGGTGTGTGAAGTCAGAATGGAGATGTGTGAGGTCAGATTGGAGGTGTGTTTAGTCATAGAATGGAGGTGTGTGAAGTCGCAATGCAGGTGTGTGAACTCATAGAATGGAGGTGTGTGAACTCAGAATGGAGGATGTGTGTAATCACAGAAAGGAGGTTTCTGAAGTCCTAGAATGGAGGTGTGTGAAGTCATAGAATGGATGTTTCTGAAGTAAGAATGAAGGTGTGTGAAGTCATAGAATGGAGGCGTGTGAAGTCATAGAATGGAGATATGTGAAGTCACAGAATGGAGGTGTGTGAAGTCAGAATGGAGGTGTGTGAAGTCATAGAATGGAGGTGTGTGAAGTCAGAATGGAGGTGTGTGAAGTCATAGAATGGAGGTGTGTGAAGTCAAAGAATGCAGGTGTGTGAAGTCAGAATGGAGGTGTGTAGTCATAGATTGGAGGTGGGTGAAGTCATAGAAAGGAGGTGTAGGAAGTCATAGAATGGAGGAGTGTGAAGTCACAGAGTGCAGGTGAGTGAAGTCACAGATTCGAGGTCTGTGAAATCATAGAATGGAGGTGTGTGATGTCAGATTGGAGGTGTGTGAAGTCAAAGAATGAATGTGTGTGAAGTCATTGAATGGAGGTGTGTGAAGTCACAGAATGGAGGTGTGTGAAGTCAGAATTGAGGTGTGCGAAGTCATAGAATGGAGGTGTTTGAAGTCAGAATAGAGGTGTGTGAAGTCACAGAATGGAGGTGTGTGAAGTCACAGAATGGAGGTGTAGGAAGTCACAAAATGGAGGTGAGTTACGTCACAGAAAGGAGGTGTGTGAACTCAGAATGGAGGTGTGTAAAGTCACAGAATGGAGGTGTGTGAAGTCATAGAATGGAAGTGTGTGAAGTCATAGAATGGAGGTGTGTGAAGTCAGAATGGAGATATGTGAAGTCACCGAATGGAGGTTTGTGAAGTCATAGAATGGAGGTATGTGAAGTCATAGAATGGATGTTTCTGAAGTAAAAATGAAGGTGTGTGAAGTCATAGAATGGAGGTGTGTGAAGTCACAGAATGGAGGTGTGTGAAGTCAGAATGGAGGTTGTAGTCATATATTGGAGGTGGGTGAAGTCATAGAAAGAAGGTTTGGGAAGTCATAGAATGGAGGAGTATGAAGTCATAGAGTGCAGGTGAGTGAAGTTACAGATTCGAGGTCTGTGAAGTCATAGAATGGAGGTGTGTGAAGTCAGAATGGAGGTGTGTGAAGTCATAGAATGGAGTTGTGTGAAGTCATAGTATGGAGGTGTGTGAAATCATAGAATGGAGTTTTGTGAAGTCACAGAATGGAGCTGTGTGAATTCAGAATGGAGGTGTTTGAAGGCATAGAATGGAGGTGTGTGAAGTCAGAATGGAGGTGTTTGAACTCATAGAATTGAGGTGTGTGAAGTCACAGAATGGAAGTGTGTGAAGTCATAGAATGGAGGTGTGTGAAGTCACAGAATGGAGGTGTGTGAAATCATAGAATGGAGGTATGTGAAGTCACAGAATGGAGGTGTGTAAAGTCATAGAATGAAGTTGTGTGAAGTTATAGAATGGATGTTTGTAATGTAATAATATAGGTGTGTGAAGTCATAGAATGGAGGTGTGTGACGTCAAAGAATGGAGATGTGCAAATTCATAGAATGGAGCTGTGTGAAGTCAGAATGGAGGTGTGTGAAGTCACAGAATGGAGGTGTGTCAACTCAGAATTCAGGTGTGTGAAGTCAAAGAATGGAGGTGTGTGAAGTCATAGAATGCAGGTGTGTGAAGTCATAGAATGGAGGTGTGTGAAGTCAGAATGGAGGGGTGTGAAGTCACAGAATGGAGGTGTGTGAAGTTATAAAATGGAGGTGTGTGAAGTCATAGAATGGAAGTGTGTGAAGTCACACAATGGAGGTGTGTGAAGTCCCTGAATGGAGGTGTGTGAAGTTACAGAATGGAGCTGTGTGAACTCAGAATGGAGGTTTGTGAAGTCACAGAATGGAGGTGTGTGAAGTCATAGAATGGAAGTGTGTGAAGTCATAGAATGGAGGTGTGTGAAGTCAGAATGGAGATGTGTGAAGTCACCGAATGGAGTTGTGTGAACTCAGAATGGAGGTGTGTGAAGTCACAGAATGGAGGTTTGTGAAGTCATAGAATGGAGGTGTGTGAGGTCATAGAATGGATGTTTCTGAAGGAAAAATTAAGGTGTGTGAAGTCATAGAATGGAGGTGTGTGAAGTCACAGAATGGAAGTGTGTGAAGTCAGAATGGAGGTGTGTAGTCATAGATTGGAGGTGGGTGAAGTCATAGAAAGGAGGTGAGGGAAGTCATAGAATGGAGGAATGTGAAGTCATCGAGTGCAGGTGAGTGAAGTCACAGATTCGAGGTCTGTGAAGTCATAGAATGGAGGTGTGTGATGTCAGAATTGAGGTGTGCGAAGTCATAGAATAGAGGTGTGTGAAGTCAGAATGGAGGTGTGTGAAGTCATAGATGGAGTTGTGTGAAGTCATAGTATGGAGGTGTTTGAAATCATAGAATGGAGTTTTGTGAAGTCACAGAATTCAGCTTTGTGAATTCAGAATGGAGGTGTGTGAACTAATAGAATGGAGGTGTGTGAAGCCAGAATGGAGGTGTGTGAACTCATAGAATGGAGGTGTGTGACGTCACAATGGAAGTGTGTGAAGTCATAGAATGGAGGTGTGTGAAGTCACAGAATGGAGGTGTATGAAGTCATAGAATGGAGGTATGTGAAGTCACCGAATGGAGGTTTGTGAAGTCATAGAATGGAGGTATGTGAAGTCAAATTGGAGGGGTGTGAAGTCGGAGAATGGAGGTGTGTGAAGTCACAGAATGGAGGTGCGTGAAGTCACAGAATGGAGGTGTGTGAAGTCATAGAATGGAGGTGTGTGAAATCACAGAATGGACGGGTATGAAGTCATATATTTTAGGTGTGTGAAGTCAAAATGGATGTGTGACATCATAGAATGGAGGTGTGTGAAGTCATAGAATGGAGGTGTGTGAAGTCACAGAATGGAGGTGTGTGAAGTCACAGAATGGAGGTGTGTGAAGTCATAGAATGGAAGTGTGTGAAATCATAGAATGAGGTGTGTGAAGTCAGAATGGAGGTGTGTGAAGTCACCGAATGGTGGTGGGTGAACTCCGAATGGAGGTGTGTGAAGTCACAGAATGGAGGTTTGCGAAGTCATAGAATGGAGGTGTGTGAAGACAAAATTGTGGTGCGTGAACTCATAGAATGGATGTGTGTGAACTAATAGAATGGAGGTGTGTGAAGTCGTGGAATGGAGGTGTGTGAAGTCAAAGAATGGAGGTGTGTGAAGGCAAACAAGGGTGGTGTGTGAAGTCACAGAATGGAGGTGTGTGAAGTCGCAGAATTGAAGTGTGTGAAGTCAAAACGGAGGTGTGTGAAGTCAAAGAATGGAGGTGTGTGAAGTCACAGAATGGAGGTGTGTGAAATCAAAATGGTCGTGTGTGAAGTCACAAATGGAGGTGTGTGAAGTCACAGAATGTAGGTGTGTGAAGTCAAAATGGAGGTGTGTGAAGTCAAGGAATGGAGGTGTGTGAACTCATAGAATGCAGGTGTGTGAAGTCATGGAATGGAGGTTTGTGAAGTCAAACATTGGAAGTGTGGGAAGTTACAGAAAGAAGATGTGTGAAGTCCTAGAATGGAAGTGTGTGAAGTCAGAGCAGGTGTGTGAAGTCATAGAATGGAGGTGTGTGAAGTCATAGAATGGAGGTGTGTGAAGTCACAGAATGGAGGTGTGTGAACTCAGAATGGAGGTGTGTGAAGTCACAGAATGGAGGTGTGTGAAGTCATAGAATGGAAGTGTGTGAAGTCATAGAATGCACGTGTGGGAAGTCAGAATGGAGGTGTGTTAAGTCACCGAATGGTGTTTTGTGAACTCAGTATGGAGGTGTGTGAAGTCACAGAATGGAGGTTTGTGAAGTCATAGATGGAGGTGTGTGATCTCATAGAATGGATGTTTCTGAAGTATGAATGAAGGTGTGTGAAGTCATAGAATGGAGGTGTGTGAAGTCATTGAATGGAGGTGTGTGAAGTCACTGAATGGAAGTGTGTGAAGTCAGAATGGAGGTGTGAAGTCATAGAATGAAGGTGGGTGAAGTCATAGAAAGGAGGTGTGGGAAGTCATAGAATGGAGGTATGAGAAATCAAATTAGAGGGATGTGAATTCGGAGAATGGAGGTGTGTGAAGTCATAGAATGGAGGTGGGTGAAGTCATTGAATGGAGGTTTGTGAATTCAGATTGGAGGTGTGTGAAGTCATAGAATGGAGGTGTGCCAACTCAAAAAGGAGGTGTGTGAAGTCATAGAATGGAGGTGAGTGAAGTCATAGAATGGAGGTGTGTGAAATCATAGAATGGAGGTGTGTGAAGTCACAGAATTTAGGTGTGTGAAGTCAGAATGGAGGTGTGTGAGGTCAGAATGGAGGTGTGTTTAGTCATAGAATGGAGGTGTGTGAAGTCGCAATGCAGGTGTGTGAACTCATAGAATGGAGGTGTGTGAACTCAGAATGGAGGATGTGTGTAATCACAGAAAGGAGGTTTCTGAAGTCCTAGAATGGAGGTGTGTGAAGTCATAGAATGGATGTTCCTGAAGTAAGAATGAAGGTGTGTGAAGTCATAGAATGGAGGCGTGTGAAGTCATAGAATGGAGGTGTGTGAAGTCACAGAATGGAGGTGTAGGAAGTCACAAAATGGAGGTGAGTTACGTCACAGAAAGGAGGTGTGTGAACTCAGAATGGAGGTGTGTAAAGTCACAGAATGGAGGTGTGTGAAGTCATAGAATGGAAGTGTGTGAAGTCATAGAATGGAGGTGTGTGAAGTCAGAATGGAGATATGTGAAGTCACCGAATGGAGGTTTGTGAAGTCATAGAATGGAGGTATGTGAAGTCATAGAATGGATGTTTCTGAAGTAAAAATGAAGGTGTGTGAAGTCATAGAATGGAGGTGTGTGAAGTCACAGAATGGAGGTGTGTGAAGTCAGAATGGAGGTTGTAGTCATATATTGGAGGTGGGTGAAGTCATAGAAAGAAGGTTTGGGAAGTCATAGAATGGAGGAGTATGAAGTCATAGAGTGCAGGTGAGTGAAGTTACAGATTCGAGGTCTGTGAAGTCATAGAATGGAGGTGTGTGAAGTCAGAATGGAGGTGTGTGAAGTCATAGAATGGAGTTGTGTGAAGTCATAGTATGGAGGTGTGTGAAATCATAGAATGGAGTTTTGTGAAGTCACAGAATGGAGCTGTGTGAATTCAGAATGGAGGTGTTTGAAGGCATAGAATGGAGGTGTGTGAAGTCAGAATGGAGGTGTTTGAACTCATAGAATGGAGGTGTGTGAAGTCACAGAATGGAAGTGTGTGAAGTCATAGAATGGAGGTGTGTGAAGTCACAGAATGGAGGTGTGTGAAATCATAGAATGGAGGTATGTGAAGTCACAGAATGGAGGTGTGTAAAGTCATAGAATGAAGTTGTGTGAAGTTATAGAATGGATGTTTGTAATGTAATAATATAGGTGTGTGAAGTCATAGAATGGAGGTGTGTGACGTCAAAGAATGGAGGTGTGCAAATTCATAGAATGGAGCTGTGTGAAGTCAGAATGGAGGTGTGTGAAGTCACAGAATGGAGGTGTGTCAACTCAGAATTCAGGTGTGTGAAGTCAAAGAATGGAGGTGTGTGAAGTCATAGAATGCAGGTGTGTGAAGTCATAGAATGGAGGTGTGTGAAGTCAGAATGGAGGGGTGTGAAGTCACAGAATGGAGGTGTGTGAAGTTATAAAATGGAGGTGTGTGAAGTCATAGAATGGAAGTGTGTGAAGTCACACAATGGAGGTGTGTGAAGTCCCTGAATGGAGGTGTGTGAAGTTACAGAATGGAGCTGTGTGAACTCAGAATGGAGGTTTGTGAAGTCACAGAATGGAGGTGTGTGAAGTCATAGAATGGAAGTGTGTGAAGGCATAGAATGAAGGTGTGTGAAGTCAGAATGGAGATGTGTGAAGTCACCGAATGGAGTTGTGTGAACTCAGAATGGAGGTGTGTGAAGTCACAGAATGGAGGTTTGTGAAGTCATAGAATGGAGGTGTGTGAGGTCATAGAATGGATGTTTCTGAAGGAAAAATTAAGGTGTGTGAAGTCATAGAATGGAGGTGTGTGAAGTCACAGAATGGAAGTGTGTGAAGTCAGAATGGAGGTGTGTAGTCATAGATTGGAGGTGGGTGAAGTCATAGAAAGGAGGTGAGGGAAGTCATAGAATGGAGGAATGTGAAGTCATCGAGTGCAGGTGAGTGAAGTCACAGATTCGAGGTCTGTGAAGTCATAGAATGGAGGTGTGTGATGTCAGAATTGAGGTGTGCGAAGTCATAGAATAGAGGTGTGTGAAGTCAGAATGGAGGTGTGTGAAGTCATAGATGGAGTTGTGTGAAGTCATAGTATGGAGGTGTTTGAAATCATAGAATGGAGTTTTGTGAAGTCACAGAATTCAGCTTTGTGAATTCAGAATGGAGGTGTGTGAACTAATAGAATGGAGGTGTGTGAAGTCAGAATGGAGGTGTGTGAACTCATAGAATGGAGGTGTGTGACGTCACAATGGAAGTGTGTGAAGTCATAGAATGGAGGTGTGTGAAGTCACAGAATGGAGGTGTATGAAGTCATAGAATGGAGGTATGTGAAGTCACCGAATGGAGGTTTGTGAAGTCATAGAATGGAGGTATGTGAAGTCAAATTGGAGGGGTGTGAAGTCGGAGAATGGAGGTGTGTGAAGTCACAGAATGGAGGTGGGTGAAGTCACAGAATGGAGCTGTGTGAAGTCATAGAATGGAGGTGTGTGAAATCACAGAATGGACGGGTATGAAGTCATATATTTTAGGTGTGTGAAGTCAAAATGGATGTGTGACATCATAGAATGGAGGTGTGTGAAGTCATAGAATGGAGGTGTGTGAAGTCACAGAATGGAGGTGTGTGAAGTCACAGAATGGAGGTGTGTGAAGTCATAGAATGGAAGTGTGTGAAATCATAGAATGAGGTGTGTGAAGTCAGAATGGAGGTGTGTGAAGTCACCGAATGGTGGTGGGTGAACTCCGAATGGAGGTGTGTGAAGTCACAGAATGGAGGTTTGCGAAGTCATAGAATGGAGGTGTGTGAAGACAAAATTGTGGTGCGTGAACTCAAAGAATGGATGTGTGTGAACTAATAGAATGGAGGTGTGTGAAGTCGTGGAATGGAGGTGTGTGAAGTCAAAGAATGGAGGTGTGTGAAGGCAAACAAGGGTGGTGTGTGAAGTCACAGAATGGAGGTGTGTGAAGTCACAGAATTGAAGTGTGTGAAGTCAAAACGGAGGTGTGTGAAGTCAAAGAATGGAGGTGTGTGAAGTCACAGAATGGAGGTGTGTGAAATCAAAATGGTCGTGTGTGAAGTCACAAATGGAGGTGTGTGAAGTCACAGAATGTAGGTGTGTGAAGTCAAAATGGAGGTGTGTGAAGTCAAAGAATGGAGGTGTGTGAACTCATAGAATGCAGGTGTGTGAAGTCATGGAATGGAGGTTTGTGAAGTCAAACATTGGAATTGTGGGAAGTTACAGAAAGAAGATGTGTGAAGTCCTAGAATGGAAGTGTGAGAAGTCAGAATGCAGGTGTGTGAAGTCATAGAATGGAGGTGTGTGAAGTCCTAGAATGGAGGTGTGTGAAGTCAGAATGCAGGTGTGGGAAGTCCTAGATTGGAGGTGTGTGAAGTCATAGAATGGAGGTGGGTGAAGTCATAGAATGGAATTGTGTGAAGTCATAGAATGGAGGTGTGTGAAGTCACAGAATGGAGGTGTGTGAAGTCACAGACTGGAGGTGTGTGATGTCACAGAATGGAGGTGTGTGAACTCAGAATGGAGGTGTGTAAAGTCACAGAATGTAGGTGGGTGAATTATAGAATGGAAGTGTGTGAAGTCATAGAATGGAGGTGTGTGAGGTCACAGAATTGACGGTATGAAGTCATAGAATGGAGGTGTGTGAAGTTACAGAATTGAGGTGTGTGAAGTCATAGAATGGAGGTGTGTGACTTCAAAGAATGGAGGTGTGCAAATTCATAGAATGGAGCTGTGTGAAGTCAGAATGGAGGTGTGTGAAGTCACAGAATGGAGGTCTGTCAACTCAGAATTTAGGTGTGTGAAGTCAAAGAATGGAGGTGTGTGAAGTCATAAAATGGAGGTGTGTGAAGTCATGGAATGGAAGTGTGTGAAGTCACACAATGGAGGTGTGTGAACTCACAGAATGGAGGTGTGTGAAGTCACAGAATTGAGGTGTGTGACTCAGAATGGAGGTTTGTAAAGTCACAGAATGGAGGTGTGTGAAGTCATAGAATGGAAGTGTGTGAAGTCATAGAATGGAGGTGTGTGAAGTCAGAATGGAGGTGTGTGAAGTCACAGAATTGAGGTGTGTGAACACAGAATGGAGGTGTGTGAAGTCAAAGAATGGAAGTGTGTGAAGTCATAGAATGGAGGTGTGTGAAGTCATAGAATGGAGGTGTGTGAAGTCAGAATGGAGATGTGTGAAGTCACCGAATGGAGGTTTGTGAAGTCATAGAATGTAGGTGTGTGAAGTCATAGAATGGAGGTATGTGAAGTCAAATTGGAGGGGTGTGAAGTCGGAGAATGGAGGTGTGTGAAGTCACAGAATGGAGGTGGGTGAAGTCACAGAATGGAGGTGTGCAAATTCATAGAATGGAGCTGTGTGAAGTCAGAATGGAGGTGTGTGAAGTCACAGTATGGAGGTGTGTCAACTAAGAATTCAGGTGTGTGAAGTCAAAGAATGGAGGTGTGTGAAGTCATAGAATGCAGGTGTGTGAAGTCATAGAATGGAGGTGTGTGAAGTCAGAATGGAGGTGTGTGAAGTCACAGAATTGAGGTGTGTGAACACAGAATGGAGGTGTGTGAAGTCAAAGAATGGAAGTGTGTGAAGTCATAGAATGGAGGTGTGTGAAGTCAGAATGGAGATGTGTGAAGTCACCGAATGGAGGTTTGTGAAGTCATAGAATGGAGGTGTGTGAAGTCATAGAATGTATGTTTGGGAAGTAAGAATGAAGGTGTGTGAAGTCATAGAATGGAGGTGTGTGAAGTCACAGAATGGAGGTGTGTGAAGTCATAGACTTGAGGTGTGTGAAGTCATAGAATGGAGGTGTGTGAAGTCATATAATGAAGGTGTGTGAAGTCACAGAATGGAGGTGTGTGAAGTCAATATGGAAGTATGAAGTCATAGAATGCAGGTGGGTGAAGTCATAGAATGGAGGTGTGTGAAATCATAGAATGGAGTTGTGTGAAGTCACAGAATGGAGGTGTGTGACGTCACAGAATGGAGGTGTGTGAACTCAGAATGGAGGTGTGTAAAGTCACAGAATGGAGGTGTGTGAAGTCATAGAATGGAAGTGTGTGAAGTCATAGAATGGAGGTGTGTGAAGTCAGAATGGAGATATGTGAAGTCACCGAATGGAGGTTTGTGAAGTCATAGAATGGAGGTATGTGAAGTCATAGAATGGATGTTTCTGAAATAAAAATGAAGGCGTGTGAAGTCATAGAATGGAGGTGTGTGAAGTCACAGCATGGAGGTGTGTGAAGTCAGAATGGAGGTGTGTAGTCATAGATTGGAGGTGGGTGAAGTCATAGAAAGAAGGTGTGGGAAGTCATAGAATGGAGGAGTATGAAGTCATAGAGTGCAGGTGAGTGAAGTCACAGATTCGAGGTCTGTGAAGTCATAGAATGGAGGTGTGTGAAATCATAGAATGGAGTTTTGTGAAGTCACAGAATGGAGCTGTGTGAATTCAGAATGGAGGTGTGTGAAGTCATAGAATGGAGGTGTGTGAAGTCAGAATGGAGGTGTTTGAACTCATAGAATGGAGGTGTGAGAAGTCACAGAATGGAAATGTGTGAAGTCATAGAATGGAGGTGTGTGAAGTCACAGAATGGAGGTGTGTGAAATCATAGAATGGAGGTATGTGAAGTCACAGAATGGAGGTGTGTAAAGTCATAGAATGAAGTTGTGTGAAGTTATAGAATGGATGTTTGTAATGTAATAATATAGGTGTGTGAAGTCATAGATTGGAGGTGTGTGACGTCAAAGAATGGAGGTGTGCAAATTCATAGAATGGAGCTGTGTGAAGTCAGAATGGAGGTGTGTGAAGTCACAGAATGGAGGTGTGTCAACTCAGAATTCAGGTGTGTGAAGTCAAAGAATGGAGGTGTGTGAAGTCATAGAATGCAGGTGTGTGAAGTCATAGAATGGAGGTGTGTGAAGTCAGAATGGAGGGGTGTGAAGTCACAGAATGGAGGTGTGTGAAGTTATAAAATGGAGGTGTGTGAAGTCATAGAATGGAAGTGTGTGAAGTCACACAATGGAGGTGTGTGAAGTCCCTGAATGGAGGTGTGTGAAGTTACAGAATGGAGCTGTGTGAACTCAGAATGGAGGTTTGTGAAGTCACAGAATGGAGGTGTGTGAAGTCATAGAATGGAAGTGTGTGAAGTCATAGAATGGAGGTGTGTGAAGTCAGAATGGAGATGTGTGAAGTCACCGAATGGAGTTGTGTGAACTCAGAATGGAGGTGTGTGAAGTCACAGAATGGAGGTTTGTGAAGTCATAGAATGGAGGTGTGTGAGGTCATAGAATGGATGTTTCTGAAGGAAAAATTAAGGTGTGTGAAGTCATAGAATGGAGGTGTGTGAAGTCACAGAATGGAGGTGTGTGAAGTCAGAATGGAGGTGTGTAGTCATAGATTGGAGGTGGGTGAAGTCATAGAAAGGAGGTGAGGGAAGTCATAGAATGGAGGAATGTGAAGTCATCGAGTGCAGGTGAGTGAAGTCACAGATTAGAGGTCTGTGAAGGCATAGAATGGAGGTGTGTGATGTCAGAATTGAGGTGTGCGAAGTCATAGAATAGAGGTGTGTGAAGTCAGAATGGAGGTGTGTGAAGTCATAGATGGAGTTGTGTGAAGTCATAGTATGGAGGTGTTTGAAATCATAGAATGGAGTTTTGTGAAGTCACAGAATTCAGCTTTGTGAATTCAGAATGGAGGTGTGTGAACTAATAGAATGGAGGTGTGTGAAGTCAGAATGGAGGTGTGTGAACTCATAGAATGGAGGTGTGTGACGTCACAATGGAAGTGTGTGAAGTCATAGAATGGAGGTGTGTGAAGTCACAGAATGGAGGTGTATGAAGTCATAGAATGGAGGTATGTGAAGTCACCGAATGGAGGTTTGTGAAGTCATAGAATGGAGGTATGTGAAGTCAAATTGGAGGGGTGTGAAGTCGGAGAATGGAGGTGTGTGAAGTCACAGAATGGAGGTGGGTGAAGTCACAGAATGGAGCTGTGTGAAGTCATAGAATGGAGGTGTGTGAAATCACAGAATGGACGGGTATGAAGTCATATATTTTAGGTGTGTGAAGTCAAAATGGAGGTGTGAAATCACAGAATGGAGGTGTGTGAAGTCACAGAATGGAGGTGTGTGAAGTCACAGAATGGAGGTGTGTGAAGTCACAGAATGGAGGTGTGTGAAGTCATAGAATGGAAGTGTGTGAAATCATAGAATGAGGTGTGTGAAGTCAGAATGGAGGTGTGTGAAGTCACCGAATGGTGGTGGGTGAACTCGAATGGAGGTGTGTGAAGTCACAGAATGGAGGTTTCCGAAGTCATAGAATGGAGGTGTGTGAAGACAAAATTGTGGTGCGTGAACTCATAGAATGGATTGTGTGAACTAATAGAATGGAGGTGTGTGAAGTCGTGGAATGGAGGTGTGTGAAGTCAAAGAATGGAGGTGTGTGAAGGCAAACAAGGGTGGTGTGTGAAGTCACAGAATGGAGGTGTGTGAAGTCACAGAATTGAAGTGTGTGAAGTCAAAACGGAGGTGTGTGAAGTCAAAGAATGGAGGTGTGTGAAGTCACAGAATGGAGGTGTGTGAAATCAAAATGGTCGTGTGTGAAGTCACAAATGGAGGTGTGTGAAGTCACAGAATGTAGGTGTGTGAAGTCAAAATGGAGGTGTGTGAAGTCAAAGAATGGAGGTGTGTGAACTCATAGAATGGAGGTGTGTGAAGTCATGGAATGGAGGTTTGTGAAGTCAAACATTGGAAGTGTGGGAAGTTACAGAAAGAAGATGTGTGAAGTCCTAGAATGGAGGTGTGTGAAGTCAGAATGCAGGTGTGGGAAGTCATAGAATGGGCTGTGTGAAGTCATAGAATGGAGCTGTGTGAAGTCATAGAATGGAAGTGTGTGAAGTCATAGAATGGAGGTGTGTGAAGTCCTAGAATGGAGGTGTGTGAAGTCAGAATGCAGGTGTGGGAAGTCCTAGATTGGAGGTGTGTGAAGTCATAGAATGGAGGTGGGTGAAGTCATAGAATGGAATTGTGTGAAGTCATAGAATGGAGGTGTGTGAAGTCACAGAATGGAGGTGTGGGAAGTCACAGACTGGAGGTGTGTGATGTCACAGAATGGAGGTGTGTGAACTCAGAATGGAGGTGTGTAAAGTCACAGAATGTAGGTGGGTGAATTATAGAATGGAAGTGTGTGAAGTCATAGAATGGAGGTGTGTGAGGTCACAGAATTGACGGTATGAAGTCATAGAATGGAGGTGTGTGAAGTTACAGAATTGAGGTGTGTGAAGTCATAGAATGGAGGTGTGTGACTTCAAAGAATGGAGGTGTGCAAATTCATAGAATGGAGCTGTGTGAAGTCAGAATGGAGGTGTGTGAAGTCACAGAATGGAGGTCTGTCAACTCAGAATTTAGGTGTGTGAAGTCAAAGAATGGAGGTGTGTGAAGTCATAAAATGGAGGTGTGTGAAGTCACAGAATGGAGGTGTGTGAAGTCACAGAATTGAGGTGTGTGACTCAGAATGGAGGTTTGTAAAGTCACAGAATGGAGGTGTGTGAAGTCATAGAATGGAAGTGTGTGAAGTCATAGAATGGAGGTGTGTGAAGTCAGAATGGAGGTGTGTGAAGTCACAGAATTGAGGTGTGTGAACACAGAATGGAGGTGTGTGAAGTCAAAGAATGGAAGTGTGTGAAGTCATAGAATGGAGGTGTGTGAAGTCATAGAATGGAGGTGTGTGAAGTCAGAATGGAGATGTGTGAAGTCACCGAATGGAGGTTTGTGAAGTCATATAATGTAGGTGTGTGAAGTCACAGAATGTATGTTTGTGCAGTAAGAATGAAGGTGTGTGAAGTCATAGAATGGAGGTGTGTGAAGTCACAGAATGGAGGTGTGTGAAGTCATAGACTTGAGGTGTGTGAAGTCATAGAATGGAGGTGTGTGAAGTCATATAATGAAGGTGTGTGAAGTCACAGAATGGAGGTGTGTGAAGTCAATATGGAGGTTTGAAGTCATAGAATGGAGGTGGGTGAAGTCATAGAATGGAGGTGTGTGAAATCATAGAATGGAGTTGTGTGAAGTCACAGAATGGAGGTGTGTGACGTCACAGAATGGAGGTGTGTGAACTCAAAATGGAGGTGTGTAAAGTCACAGAATGGAGGTGTGTGAAGTCATAGAATGGAAGTGTGTGAAGTCATAGAATGGAGGTGTGTGAAGTCAGAATGGAGATATGTGAAGTCACCGAATGGAGGTTTGTGAAGTCATAGAATGGAGGTATGTGAAGTCATAGAATGGATGTTTCTGAAGTAAAAATGAAGGCGTGTGAAGTCATAGAATGGAGGTGTGTGAAGTCACAGAATGGAGGTGTGTGAAGAAAGAATGGAGGTGTGTAGTCATACATTTTAGGTGGGTGAAGTCATAGAAAGAAGGTGTGGGAAGTCATAGAATGGAGGAGTATGAAGTCATAGAGTGCAGGTGAGTGAAGTCACAGATTCGAGGTCTGTGAAGTCATAGAACGCAAGTGTGTGAAGTCAGAATGGAGGTGTGTGAAGTCATAGATGGAGTTGTGTGAAGTCACAGAATGGAGCTGTGTGAATTCAGAATGGAGGTGTGTGAAGTCATAGAATGGAGGTGTGTGAAGTCAGAATGAAGGTGTTTGAACTCATAGAATGGAGGTGTGTGAAGTCACAGAATGGAAGTGTGTGAAGTCATAGAATGGAGGTGTGTGAAGTCACAGAATGGAGGTGTGTGAAATCATAGAATGGAGGTATGTGAAGTCACAGAATGGAGGTGTGTAAAGTCATAGAATGAAGTTGTGTGAAGTTATAGAATGGATGTTTGTAATGTAATAATATAGGTGTGTGAAGTCATAGATTGGAGGTGTGTGACGTCAAAGAATGGAGGTGTGCAAATTCATAGAATGGAGCTGTGTGAAGTCAGAATGGAGGTGTGTGAAGTCACAGAATGGAGGTGTGTCAACTCAGAATTCAGGTGTGTGAAGTCAAAGAATGGAGGTGTGTGAAGTCATAGAATGCAGGTGTGTGAAGTCATAGAATGGAGGTGTGTGAAGTCAGAATGGAGGGGTGTGAAGTCACAGAATGGAGGTGTGTGAAGTTATAAAATGGAGGTGTGTGAAGTCATAGAATGGAAGTGTGTGAAGTCACACAATGGAGGTGTGTGAAGTCCCTGAATGGAGGTGTGTCAAGTCACAGAATGGAGCTGTGTAAACTCAGAATGGAGGTTTGTGAAGTCACAGAATGGAGGTGTGTGAAGTCATAGAATGGAAGTGTGTGAAGTCATAGAATGGAGGTGTGTGAAGTCAGAGTGCAGATGTGTGAAGTCACCGAATGGAGTTGTGTGAACTCAGAATGGAGGTGTGTGAAGTCACAGAATGGAGGTTTGTGAAGTCATAGAATGGAGGTGTGTGAGGTCATAGAATGGATGTTTCTGAAGGAAAAATTAAGGTGTGTGAAGTCATAGAATGGAGGTGTGTGAAGTCACAGAATGGAGGTGTGTGAAGTCAGAATGGAGGTGTGTAGTCACAGATTGGAGGTGGGTGAAGTCATAGAAAGGAGGTGAGGGAAGTCATAGAATGGAGGAATGTGAAGTCATCGAGTGCAGGTGAGTGAAGTCACAGATTAGAGGTCTGTGAAGTCATAGAATGGAGGTGTGTGATGTCAGAATTGAGGTGTGCGAAGTCATAGAATAGAGGTGTGTGAAGTCAGAATGGAGGTGTGTGAAGTCATAGATGGAGTTGTGTGAAGTCATAGTATGGAGGTGTTTGAAATCATAGAATGGAGTTTTGTGAAGTCACAGAATTCAGCTTTGTGAATTCAGAATGGAGGTGTGTGAACTAATAGAATGGAGGTGTGTGAAGTCAGAATGGAGGTGTGTGAACTCATAGAATGGAGGTGTGTGACGTCACAATGGAAGTGTGTGAAGTCATAGAATGGAGGTGTGTGAAGTCACAGAATGGAGGTGTATGAAGTCATAGAATGGAGGTATGTGAAGTCACCGAATGGAGGTTTGTGAAGTCATAGAATGGAGGTATGTGAAGTCAAATTGGAGGGGTGTGAAGTCGGAGAATGGAGGTGTGTGAAGTCACAGAATGGAGGTGGGTGAAGTCACAGAATGGAGCTGTGTGAAGTCATAGAATGGAGGTGTGTGAAATCACAGAATGGACGGGTATGAAGTCATATATTTTAGGTGTGTGAAGTCAAAATGGAGGTGTGAAATCACAGAATGGAGGTGTGTGAAGTCACAGAATGGAGGTGTTTGAAGTCACAGAATGGAGGTGTGTGAAGTCACAGAATGGAGGTGTGTGAAGTCATAGAATGGAAGTGTGTGAAATCATAGAATGAGGTGTGTGAAGTCAGAATGGAGGTGTGTGAAGTCACCGAATGGTGGTGGGTGAACTCCGAATGGAGGTGTGTGAAGCCACAGAATGGAGGTTTCCGAAGTCATAGAATGGAGGTGTGTGAAGACAAAATTGTGGTGCGTGAACTCATAGAATGGATGTGTGTGAACTAATAGAATGGAGGTGTGTGAAGTCGTGGAATGGAGGTGTGTGAAGTCAAAGAATGGAGGTGTGTGAAGGCAAACAAGGGTGGTGTGTGAAGTCACAGAATGGAGGTGTGTGAAGTCACAGAATTGAAGTGTGTGAAGTCAAAACGGAGGTGTGTGAAGTCAAAGAATGGAGGTGTGTGAAGTCACAGAATGGAGGTGTGTGAAATCAAAATGGTCGTGTGTGAAGTCACAAATGGAGGTGTGTGAAGTCACAGAATGTAGGTGTGTGAAGTCAAAATGGAGGTGTGTGAAGTCAAAGAATGGAGGTGTGTGAACTCATAGAATGGAGGTGTGTGAAGTCATGGAATGGAGGTTTGTGAAGTCAAACATTGGAAGTGTGTGAAGTTACAGAAAGAAGTTGTGTGAAGTCCTAGAATGGAGGTGTGTGAAGTCAGAATGCAGGTGTGGGAAGTCATAGAATGGACGTGTGTGAAGTCATAGAATGGAGCTGTGTGAAGTCATAGAATGGAAGTGTGTGAAGTCATAGAATGGAGGTGTGTGAAGTCCTAGAATGGAGGTGTGTGAAGTCAGAATGCAGGTGTGGGAAGTCCTAGATTGGAGGTGTGTGAAGTCATAGAATGGAGGTGTGGGAAGTCACAGACTGGAGGTGTGTGATGTCACAGAATGGAGGTGTGTGAACTCAGAATGGAGGTGTGTAAAGTCACAGAATGTAGGTGGGTGAATTATAGAATGGAAGTGTGTGAAGTCATAGAATGGAGGTGTGTGAGGTCACAGAATTGACGGTATGAAGTCATAGAATGGAGGTGCGTGAAGTTACAGAATTGAGGTGTGTGAAGTCATAGAATGGAGGTGTGTGACTTCAAAGAATGGAGGTGTGCAAATTCATAGAATGGAGCTGTGTGAAGTCAGAATGGAGGTGTGTGAAGTCACAGAATGGAGGTCTGTCAACTCAGAATTTAGGTGTGTGAAGTCAAAGAATGGAGGTGTGTGAAGTCATAAAATGGAGGTGTGTGAAGTCATGGAATGGAAGTGTGTGAAGTCACACAATGGAGGTGTGTGAAGTCACAGAATGGAGGTGTGTGAAGTCACAGAATTGAGGTGTGTGACTCAGAATGGAGGTTTGTAAAGTCACAGAATGGAGGTGTGTGAAGTCATAGAATGGAAGTGTGTGAAGTCATAGAATGGAGGTGTGTGAAGTCAGAATGGAGATATGTGAAGTCACCGAATGGAGGTTTGTGAAGTCAAAGAATGGAGGTATGTGAAGTCATAGAATGGATGTTTCTGAAGTAAAAATGAAGGTGTGTGAACTCATAGAATGGAGGTGTGTGAAGTCACAGAATGGAGGTGTGTGAAGTCAGAATGGAGGTGTGTAGTCATAGATTGGAGGTGGGTGAATTCATAGAAAGAAGGTGTGGGAAATCATAGAATGGAGGAGTATGAAGTCATAGAGTGCAGGTGAGTGAAGTCACAGATTCGAGGTCTGTGAAGTCATAGAATGGAGGTGTGTGAAGTCAGAATGGAGGTGTGTGAAGTCATAGATGGAGTTGTGTGAAGTCATAGTATGGAGGTGTGTGAAATCATAGAATGGAGTTTTGTGAAGTCACAGAATGGAGCTGTGTGAATTCAGAATGGAGGTGTGTGAAGTCATAGAATGGAGGTGTGTGAAGTCAGAATGGAGGTGTTTGAACTCATAGAATGGAGGTGTGTGAAGTCACAGAATGGAAGTGTGTGAAGTCATAGAATGGAGGTGTGTGAAGTCACAGAATGGAGGTGTGTGAAATCATAGAATGGAGGTATGTGAAATCACAGAATGGAGGTGTGTAAAGTCATAGAATGAAGTTGTGTGAAGTTATAGAATGGATGTTTGTAATGTAATAATATAGGTGTGTGAAGTCATAGAATGGAGGTGTGTGACGTCAAAGAATGGAGGTGTGCAAATTCATAGAATGGAGCTGTGTGAAGTCAGAATGGAGGTGTGTGAAGTCACAGAATAGAGGTGTGTCAACTCAGAATTCAGGTGTGTGAAGTCAAAGAATGGAGGTGTGTGAAGTCATAGAATGCAGGTGTGTGAAGTCATAGAATGGAGGTGTGTTAAGTCAGAATGGAGGTGTGTGAAGTCACAGAATTGAGGTGTGTGAACACAGAATGGAGGTGTGGGAAGTCAAAGAATGGAAGTGTGTGAAGTCATAGAATGGAGGTGTGTGAAGTCATAGAATGGAGGTGTGTGAAGTCATAGAATGTATGTTTGGGAAGTAAGAATGAAGGTGTGTGAAGTCATAGAATGGAGGTGTGTGAAGTCAAAGAATGGAGGTGTGTGAAGTCATAGACTTGAGGTGTGTGAAGTCATAGAATGGAGGTGTGTGAAGTCATATAATGAAGGTGTGTGAAGTCACAGAATGGAGGTGTGTGAAGTCAATATGGAGGTATGAAGTCATAGAGTGGAGGTGGGTGAAGTCATAGAATGGAGGTGTGTGAAATCATAGAATGGAGTTGTGTGAAGTCACAGAATGGAGGTGTGTGACGTCACAGAATGGAGGTGTGTGAACTCAGAATGGAGGTGTGTAAAGTCACAGAATGGAGGTGTGTGAAGTCATAGAATGGAGGTGAGTGAAGTCAGAATGGAGATATGTGAAGTCACCGAATGGAGGTTTGTGAAGTCATAGAATGGAGGTATGTGAAGTCATAGAATGGATGTTTCTGAAGTAAAAATGAAGGTGTGTGAAGTCATAGAATGGAGGTGTGTGAAGTCACAGAATGCAGGTGTGTGAAGTCAGAATGGAGGTTGTAGTCATAGATTGGAGGTGGGTGAAGTCATAGAAAGAAGGTTTGGGAAGTCATAGAATGGAGGAGTATGAAGTCATAGAGTGCAGGTGAGTGAAGTTACAGATTCGAGGTCTGTGAAGTCATAGAATGGAGGTGTGTGAAGTCAGAATGGAGGTGTGTGAAGTCATAGATGGAGTTGTGTGAATTCATAGTATGGAGGTGTGTGAAATCATAGAATAGAGTTTTGTGAAGTCACAGAATGGAGATGTGTGAATTCAGAATGGAGGTTTGTGAAGTCATAGAATGGAGGTGTGTGAAGTCAGAATGGAGGTGTTTGAACTCATAGAATGGAGGTGTGTGAAGTCACAGAATGGAAGTGTGTGAAGTCATAGAATGGAGGTGTGTGAAGTCACAGAATGGAGGTGTGTGAAATCATAGAATGGAGGTATGTGAAGTCACAGTATGGAGGTGTGTAAAGTCATAGAATGAAGTTGTGTGAAGTTATAGAATGGATGTTTGTAATGTAATAATATAGGTGTGTGAAGTCATAGATTGGAGGTGTGTGACGTCAAAGAATGAAGGTGTGCAAATTCATAGAATGGAGGGGTGTGAAGTCAGAATGGAGGTGTGTGAAGTCACAGAATGGAGGTGTGTCAACTCAGAATTCAGGTGTGTGAAGTCAAAGAATGGAGGTGTGTGAAGTCATAGAATGCAGTTGTGTGAAGTCATAGAATGGAGGTGTGTGAAGTTAGAATGGTGGTGTGTGAAGTCACAGAATGGAGGTGTGTGAAGTTATAAAATTGAGGTGTGTGAAGTCATAGAATGGAAGTGTGTGAAGTCACACAATGGAGGTGTGTGAAGTCCCTGAATGTAGGTGTGTGAAGTCACAGAATGGAGCTGTGTGAACTCAGAATGGAGGTTTGTGAAGTCACAGAATGGAGGTGTGTGAAGTCATAGAATGGAAGTGTGTGAAGTCATAGAATGGAAGTGTGTGAAGTCAGAATGGAGATGTGTGAAGTCACCGAATGGAGTTGTGTGAACTCAGAATGGAGGTGTGTGAAGTCACAGAATGGAGGTTTGTGAAGTCATAGAATGGAGGTGTGTGAGGTCATAGAATGGATGTTTCTGAAGGAAAAATTAAGGTGTGTGAAGTCATAGAATGGAGGTGTGTGAAGTCACAGAATGGAGGTCTGTGAAGTCAGAATGGAGGTGTGTAGTCATAGATTGGAGGTGGGTGAAGTCATAGAAAGGAGGTGAGGGAAGTCATAGAATGGAGGAATGTGAAGTCATCGAGTGCAGGTGAGTGAAGTCACAGATTAGAGGTCTGTGAAGTCATAGAATGGAGGTTTGTGATGTCAGAATTGAGGTGTGCGAAGTCCTAGAATAGAGGTGTGTGAAGACAGAATGGAGGTGTGTGAAGTCATAGATGGAGTTGTGTGAAGTCATAGTATGGAGGTGTTTGAAATCATAGAATGGAGTTTTGTGAAGTCACAGAATTCAGCTTTGTGAATTCAGAATGGAGGTGTGTGAACTAATAGAATGGAGGTGTGTGAAGTCAGAATGGAGGTGTGTGAACTCATAGAAAGGAGGTGTGTGACGTCACAATGGCAATGTGTGAAGTCATAGAATGGAGGTGTGTGAAGTCACAGAATGGAGGTGTATGAAGTCATAGAATGGAGGTATGTGAAGTCACCGAATGGAGGTTTGTGAAGACATAGAATGGAGGTATGTGAAGTCAAATTGGAGGGGTGTGAAGTCAGAGAATGGAGGTGTGTGAAGTCACAGAATGGAGGTGGGTGAAGTCACAGAATGGAGGTGTGTGAAGTCATAGAATGGAGGTGTGTGAAATCACAGAATGGACGGGTATGAAGTCATATATTTTAGGTGTGTGAAGTCAAAATGGATGTGTGAAATCATAGAATGGAGGTGTGTGAAGTCATAGAATGGAGGTGTGTTAAGTCACAGAATGGAGGTGTGTGAAGTCACAGAATGGAGGTGTGTGAAGTCATAGAATGGAAGTGTGTGAAATCATAGAATGAGGTGTGTGAAGTCAGAATGGAGGTGTGTGAAGTCACCGAATGGTGGTGGGTGAACTCCAAATGGAGGTGTGTGAAGTCACAGAATGGAGGTTTGCGAAGTCATAGAATGGAGGTGTGTGAAGACAAAATTGTGGTGCGTGAACTCATAGAATGGATGTGTGTGAACTAATAGAATGGAGGTGTGTGAAGTCGTGGAATGGAGGTGTGTGAAGTCAAACAATGGAGGTGTGTGAAGGCAAACAAGTGTGGTGTGTGAAGTCACAGAATGGAGGTGTGTGAAGTCACAGAATTGAAGTGTGTGAAGTCAAAACGGAGGTGTGTGAAGTCAAAGAATGGAGGTGTGTGAAGTCACAGAATGGAGGTGTGTGAAATCAAAATGGTCGTGTGTGAAGTCACAAATGGAGGTGTGTGAAGTCACAGAATGTAGGTGTGTGAAGTCAAAATGGAGGTGTGTGAAGTCAAAGAATGGAGGTGTGTGAACTCATAGAATGGAGGTGTGTGAAGTCATGGAATGGAGGTTTGTGAAGTCAAACATTGGAAGTGTGGGAAGTTACAGAAAGAAGATGTGTGAAGTCCTAGAATGGAGGTGTGTGAAGTCATAGAATGGAGCTGTGTGAAGTCATTGAATGGAAGTGTGTGAAGTCATAGAATGGAGGTGTGTGAAGTCATAGAATGGAGGTGTGTGAAGTCCTAGAATGGAGGTGTGTGAAGTCAGAATGCAGGTGTGGGAAGTCCTAGATTGGAGGTGTGTGAAGTCATAGAATGGAGGTGGGTGAAGTCATAGAATGGAATTGTGTGAAGTCATAGAATGGAGGTGTGTGAAGTCACAGAATGGAGGTGTGGGAAGTCACAGACTGGAGGTGTGTGATGTCACAGAATGGAGGTGTGTGAACTCAGAATGGAGGTGTGTAAAGTCACAGAATGTAGGTGGGTGAATTATAGAATGGAATTGTGTGAAGTCATAGAATGGTGGTGTGTGAGGTCACAGAATTGACGGTATGAAGTCATAGAATGGAGGTGTGTGAACTTACAGAATTGAGGTGTGTGAAGTCATAGAATGGAGGTGTGTGACTTCAAAGAATGGAGGTGTGCAAATTCATAGAATGGAGCTGTGTGAAGTCAGAATGGAGGTGTGTGAAGTCACAGAATGGAGGTGTGTCAACTCAGAATTTAGGTGTGTGAAGTCAAAGAATGGAGGTGTGTGAAGTCATAAAATGGAGGTGTGTGAAGTCATGGAATGGAAGTGTGTGAAGTCACACAATGGAGGTGTGTGAAGTCACAGAATGGAGGTGTGTGAAGTCACAGAATGGAGGTGTGTGACTCAGAATGGAGGTTTGTAAAGTCACAGAATGGAGGTGTGTGAAGGCATAGAATGGAAGTGTGTGAAGTCATAGAATGGAGGTGTGTGAAGTCAGAATGGAGATATGTGAAGTCACCGAATGGAGGTTTGTGAAGTCATAGAATGGAGGTATGTGAAGTCATAGAATGGATGTTTCTGAAGTAAAAATGAAGGTGGGTGAACTCATAGAATGGAGGTGTGTGAAGTCACAGAATGGAGGTGTGTGAAGTCAGAATGGAGGTGTGTAGTCATAGATTGGAGGTGGGTGAATTCATAGAAAGAGGTGTGGGAAATCATAGAATGGAGGAGTATGAAGTCATAGAGTGCAGGTGAGTGAAGTCACAGATTCGAGGTCTGTGAAGTCATAGAATGGAGTTGTGTGAAGTCAGAATGGAGGTGTGTGAAGTCATAGATGGAGTTGTGTGAAGTCATAGTATGGAGGTGTGTGAAATCAGAGAATGGAGTTTTGTGAAGTCACAGAATGGAGCTGTGTGAATTCAGAATGGAGGTGTGTGAAGTCATAGAATGGAGGTGTGTCAAGTCAGAATGGAGGTGTTTGAACTCATAGAATGGAGGTGTGTGAAGTCACAGAATGGAAGTGTGTGAAGTCATAGAATGGAGGTGTGTGAAGTCACAGAATGGAAGTGTGTGAAGTCATAGAATTTAGGTGTGTGAAGTCACAGAATGGAGGTGTGTGAAATCATAGAATGGAGGTATGTGAAATCACAGAATGGATGTGTGTAAAGTCATAGAATGAAGTTGTGTGAAGTTATAGAAATGATATTTGTAATGTAATAATATAGGTGTGTGAAGTCATAGAATGGAGGTGTGTGACGTCAAAGAATGGAGGTGTGCAAATTCATAGAATGGAGCTGTGTGAAGTCAGAATGGAGGTGTGTGAAGTCACAGAATGGAGGTGTGTCAACTCAGAATTCAGGTGTGTGAAGTCAAAGAATGGTGGTGTGTGAAGTCATAGAATGCAGGTGTGTGAAGTCATAGAATGGAGGTGTGTGAAGTCAGAATGGAGGTGTGTGAAGTCACAGAATTGAGGTGTGTGAACACAGAATGGAGGTGTGGGAAGTCAAAGAATGGAAGTGTGTGAAGTCATAGAATGGATGTGTGTGAAGTCATAGAATGGAGGTGTGTGAAGTCAGAATGGAGATGTGTGAAGTCACCGAATGGAGGTTTGTGAAGTCATAGAATGGAGGTGTGTGAAGTCATAGAATGTATGTTTGTGAAGTAAGAATTAAGGTGTGTGAAGTCATAGAATGGAGGTGTGTGAAGTCACAGAATGGAGGTGTGTGAAGTCATAGACTTGAGGTGTGTGAAGTCATAGAATGGAGGTGTGTAAAGTCACATAATGAAGGTGTGTGAAGTCACAGAATGGAGGTGTGTGAAGTCAATATGGAGGTATGAAGTCAAAGAATGGAGGTGGGTGAAGTCATAGAATGGAGGTGTGTGAAATCATAGAATGGAGTTGTGTGAAGTCACAGAATGGAGGTGTGTGACGTCACAGAATGGAGGTGTGTGAAATCAGAATGGAGGTGTGTAAAGTCACACAATGGAGGTGTGTGAAGTCATAGAATGGAAGTGTGTGAGGTCACAGAATTGAGGTGTTTGAAGTCATATATTGGAGGTGTGTGAAGTCAAAATGGATGTGTGAAGTCATAGAATGGAGGTGTGTGAAATCATAGAATGAGGGTGAGTGAGGTCATAGAATAGAGGTGTGTGAAGTCACAGAATGGAGGTGTGTGAACTCATAAAATGGAGGTGGGTGAAGTCATAGAAAGGAGGTGTGGGAAGTCATAGAATGGAGGAGTGTGAAGTCATAAAGTGGAGGTGATTGAAATCACATATTCGAGGTCTGTGAAGTCATAGAATGGAGGTGTGTGATGTCAGAATGGAGGTGTGTGAAATCCTAGAATGGAGGTGTGTGAACTCATAGAATGGAGGTGTGTGACGTCACAATGGAAGTGTGTCAAGGTATAGAATGTAGGTGTGTGAAGTCACAGAATGGAGGTGTGAGGAGTCAAAATGGAGGTGTGTGACGTCATAAAATGGAGGTGTGTGAAGTCAAAGAATGGAGGTGTGTGAAATCATAGAATGGAGGTTTGTGAAGTCACAGAATGGAGGTCTGTGAACTCAGAATGGAGGTGTGTGAAGTCACAGAATGGAGGTGTGTGAAGTCATAGCATGGAGGTATGTGAAATCATAGAATCGAAGTGTGTGAAGTCATAGAATGGAGGTGTGTGAAGTCACAGAATTGAGGTGTTTGAAGTCATATATTAGAGGCGTGTGAAGTCAAAATGGATGTGTGAAGTCATAGAATGGAGGTGTGTGAAATCATTGAATGAGGGTGTGTGAGGTCATAGAATGGAGGTGTGTGAAGTCACAGAATGGAGGTTTGTGAATTCATAGAATGGAGGTGTGTGAGGTCAGAGAATGGATGTTTCTGAAGGAAAAATGAAGGTGTGTGCAGTCATAGAATGGAGGTGTGTGAAGTCACAGAATGGATGTGTGTGAAGTCAGAATGGAGGTGTGTAGTCATAGATTGGAGGTGGGTGAAGTCATAGAAAGGAGGTGTGGGAAGGTATAGAATGGAGGAGTGTGAAGTCATAGAGTGCAAGTAAGTGAAGTCACAGATTCGAGGTCTGTGAAGCCATAGAATGGAGGTGTGTTATGTCAGAATTGAGGTGTGCGAAGTCATAGAATAGAGGTGTGTGAAGTCAGAATGGAGGTGTGTAAAGTCATAGATGGAGTTGTGTGAAGTCATAGTATGGAGGTGTGTGAAATAATAGAATGGAGTTTTGTGAAGTCACAGAATTGAGCTGTGTGAATTCAGAATGCAGGTGTGTGAAGTAATAGAATGGAGGTGTGTGAAGTCAGAACGGAGGTGTGTGAACTCATAGAATGGAGGTGTGTGATGTCACAATGGAAGTGTGTGAAGTCATAGAATAGAGGTGTGTGAAGTCACAGAATGGAGGTGGGTGAAGTCACAGAATGGAGGTTTGTGAAGTCAGAGAATGGAGGTATGTGAAGTCAAATTGGAGGGGTGTGAAGTCGGAGAACGGAGGTGTGTGAAGTCACAGAATGGTGGTGGGTGAAGTCACAGAATGGAGGTGTGTGAAGTCATAGAATGGAGGTGTGTGAAGTCATAGAATGGAGGTGTGTGAAGTCATAGAATGGATGTTTCTGAAGAAAGAATGAAGGTATGTGAAGTCATAGAATGGAGGTGTGTGAAGTCAAAATGGTGGTGTGTGAACTCATAGAATGGAGGTGTTTGAAGTCACAGAATGGAGGTGTGTGAAGTCAGAATGGAGGTGTGAAGTCATAGAATGGGGGTGGGTGAAGTCATGGAAAGGAGGTGTGGGAAGCCATAGAATGGAGAAGTGTGAAGTCATAGAGTGGAGGTGAGTGAAGTCACATATTCAAAGTCTGTGAAGTCATAGAATGGAGGTTTGTGAAGTCAGAATGGAGGTGTGTGAACTCATAGAATGGAGGTGTGTGAAGTCACAATGGAGGTGTGTGAAGTCATAGAATGGAGGTATTTTAAGACAGAATGGACGTGTGTGAAATCAAAATGGTCGTGTGTGAAGTCACAAATGGAGGTGTGTGAAATCACAGAATGTAGGTGTGTGAAGTCAAAATGGAGGTGTGAGAAGTCAAAGAATGGAGGTGTGTGAACTCATAGAATGGAGGTGTGTGAAGTCATGGAATGGAGTTTTGTGAAGTCAAACATTGGAAGTGTGGGAAGTTACAGAAAGAAGATGTGTGAAGTCCTAGAACGGAGGTGTGTGAAGTCAGAATGCAGGTGTGGGAAGTCATAGAATGGAGGTGTGTGAAGTCATAGAATGGAAATGTGTGAAGTCATAGAATGGAAGTGTGTGAAGTCATAGAATGGAGGTGTGTGAAGTCCTAGAATGGAGGTGTGTGAAGTCAGAATGCAGGTGTGGGAAGTCCTAGATTGGAGGTGTGTGAAGTCATAGAATGGAGGTGGGTGAAGTCATAGAATGGAATTGTGTGAAGTCATAGAATGGAGGTGTGTGAAGTCACAGAATGGAGGTGTGGGAAGTCACAGACTGGAGGTGTGTGATGTCACAGAATGGAGGTGTGTGAACTCAGAATGGAGGTGTGTAAAGTCACAGAATGTAGGTGGGTGAAGTCATAGAATGGAAGTGTGTGAAGTCATGGAATGGAGGTGTGTGAGGTCACAGAATTGACGGTATGAAGTCATAGAATGGAGGTATGTGAAGTCATAGAATGGATGTTTCTGAAGTAAAAATGAAGGTGTGTGAAGTCATAGAATGGAGGTGTGTGAAGTCACAGAATGGAGGTGTGTGAAGTCAGAATGGAGGTGTGTAGTCATAGATTGGAGGTGGGTGAAGTCATAGAAAGAAGGTGTGGGAAGTCATAGAATGGAGGAGTATGACGTCGTAGAGTGCAGGTGAGTGAAGTCACAGATTCGAGGTCTGTGAAGTCATAGAATGGAGGTGTGTGAAGTCAGAATGGAGGTGTGTGAAGTCATAGATGGAGTTGTGTGAAGTCATAGTATGGAGGTGTGTGAAATCATAGAATGGAGTTTTGTGAAGTCACAGAATCGAGCTGTGTGAATTCAGAATGCAGGTGTTTGAACTCTTAGAATGGAGGTGTGTGAAGTCACAGAATATAAGTGTGTGAAGTCATAGAATGGAGGTGTGTGAAGTCACAGAATGGAGGTGTGTGAAATCATAGAATGGAGGTATGTGAAATCACAGAATGGAGGTGGGTAAAGTCATAGAATGAAGTTGTGTGAAGTTATAGAATGGATGTTTGTAATGTAATAATATAGGTGTGTGAAGTCATAGAATGGAGGTGTGTGACGTCAAAGAATGGAGGTGTGCAAATTCATAGAATGGAGCTGTGTGAAGTCAGAATGGAGGTGTGTGAAGTCACAGAATGGAGGTGTGTCAACTCAGAATTTAGGTGTGTGAAGTCAAGGAATGGAGGTGTGTGAAGTCATAGAATGCAGGTGTGTGAAGTCATAGAATGGAGGTGTGTGAAGTCAGAATGGAGGTGTGTGAAGTCACAGAATTGAGGTGTGTGAACACAGAATGGAGGTGTGTGAAGTCAAAGAATGGAAGTGTGTGAAGTCATAGAATGGAGGTGTGTGAAGTCATACAATTGATGTGTGTGAAGTCAGAATGGAGATGTGTGAAGTCACCGAATGGAGGTTTGTGAAGTCATAGAATGGAGGTGTGTGAAGTCATAGAATGTACGTTTGTGAAGTAAGAATGAAGGTGTGTGAAGTCATAGAATGGAGGTGTGTGAAGTCACAGAATGGAGGGATGTGAAGTCATAGAATGGAGGTGTGTGAATCATAGAATGGAGGTGTGTGAAGTCATATATTGGAGGTGTGTGAAGTCACAGAATGGAGGTGTGTGAAGTCAATATGGAAGTATGAAGTCATAGAATGGAGGTGGGTGAAGTCATAGAATGGAGGTGTGTGAAATCATAGAATGGAGTTGTGAAGTCACAGAATGGAGGTGTGTGACGTCACAGAATGGAGGTGTGTGAACTCAGAATGGAGGTGTGTAAAGTCACAGAATGGAGGTGTGTGAAGTCATAGAATGGAAGTGTGTGAAGTCATAGAATAGAGGTGTGTGGAGTCACAGAATGGAGGGTATGAAGTCATAGATTGGAGGTGTGTGAAGTCACAGAATTGAGGTGTTTGAAGTCATATATTGGAGGTGTGTGAAGTCAAAATTGATGTGTGAAGTAATAGAATGGAGGTGTGTGAAATCATAGAATGAGTGTGAGTTAGGTCATAGAATAGAGGTGTGTGAAGTCACAGAATGGAGGTGTGTGAAGTCATAAAATGGAGGTGGGTGAAGTCATAGAAAGGAGGTGTGGGAAGTCATAGAATGGAGAAGTGTGAAGTCATGTAGTGGAGGTGACTGAAGTCACATATTCGAGGTCTGTGAAGTCATAGAATGGAGGTGTGTGAAGTCAGAATGGAGGTGTGTGAAATCATAGAATGGAGGTGTGTGAACTCATAGAATGGAGGTGTGTGACGTCACAATGGAAGTGTGTCAAGGCATAGAATGTAGGTGTGTGAAGTCACAGAATGGAGGTGTGAGGAGTCAAAATGGAGGTGTGTGACGTCATAAAATGGAGGAGTGTGAAGTCATAGAATGGAGGTGTGTGAAATCATAGAATGAAGGTTTGTGAAGTCACAGAATGGAGGTCTGTGAACTCAGAATGGAGGTGTGTGAAGTCACAGAATGGAGGTGTGTGAAGTCATAGCATGGAGGTATGTGAAAT
Organism: Megascapheus bottae; assembly: GCA_024803745.1. Lineage (NCBI taxonomy): Eukaryota > Metazoa > Chordata > Mammalia > Rodentia > Geomyidae > Megascapheus > Megascapheus bottae. Next base: position 2,159,516 of record JANJXV010000052.1, on the reverse strand, counting down.
CATAGAATCGAAGTGTGTGAAGTCATAGAATGGAGGTGTGTGAAGTCACAGAATTGAGGTGTTTGAAGTCATATATTAGAGGTGTGTGAAGTCAAAATGGATGTGTGAATTCATAGAATGGAGGTGTGTGAAATCATTGAATGAGGGTGTGTGAGGTCATAGAATGGAGGTGTGTGAAGTCACAGAATGGAGGTGTGTGAACTCATAATGGAGGTGTGTGAAGTCACAGAAGGGAGGTTTGTGAAGTCATAGAATGGAGGTGTGTGAGGTCATAGAATGGATGTTTCTGAAGGAAAAATGAAAGTGTGTGAAGTCATAGAATGGAGGTGTGTGAAGTTACAGAATGGATGTGTGTGAAGTCAGAATGGAGGTGTGTAGTCATAGATTGGAGGTGGGTGAAGTCATAGAAAGGAGGTGTGGGAAGTTATAGAATGGAGGAGTGTGAAGTCATAGAGTGCAGGTGAGTGAAGTCACAGATTCGAGGTCTTTGAAGCCATAGAATGGAGGTGTGTTATGTCATAATTGAGGTGTGCGAAGTCATAGAATAGAGGTGTGTGAAGTCAGAATGGAGGTGTGTAAAGTCATAGATGGACTTGTATGAAGTCATAGTATGGAGGTGTGTGAAATCATAGAATGGAGTTCTGTGAAGTCACAGAATTGAGCTGTGTGAATTCAGAATGGAGGTGTGTGAAGTAATAGAATGGAGGTGTGTGAAGTCAGAACGGAGGTGTGTGAAGTCATAGAATGGAGGTATGTGACATCACAATGGAAGTGTGTGAAGTGATAGAATAGAGGTGTGTGAAGTCACAGAATGGAGGTGGGTGAAGTCACAGAATGGAGGTTTGTGAAGTCAGAGAATGGAGATATGTGAAGTCAAATTGGAGGGGTGTGAAGTCGAAGAATGGAGGTGTGTGAAGTCACAAAATGGTGGTGGGTGAAGTCACAGAATGGAGGTGTGTGAAGTCATAGAATGGAGGTGTGTGAAGTCATAGAATGGAGGTGTGTGAAGTCATAGAATGGATGTTTCTGAAGTAAGAATGAAGGTATGTGAAGTCATAGAATATAGGTGTGTGAAGTCAAAATGGTGGTGTGTGAACTCATAGAATGGAGGTGTGTGAAGTCACAGAGTGGAGGTGTGTGAAGTCAGAATGGAGGTGTGAATTCATAGAATGGGGGTGGGTGAAGTCATGGAAAGGAGGTGTGGGAAGTCATAGAATGGAGAAATGTGAAGTCATAGAGTGGAGGTGAGTGAAGTCACATATTCAAATTCTGTGAAGTCATAGAATGGAGGTTTGTGAAGTCAGAATGGAGGTGTGTGAAGTCATCGAATGGAGGTGTGTGAAGTCACGGAATGGAGGTGTGTGAAGTCACAGAATGGTGGTGTGTGACCTCAGAATGGAGGTCTGAGAAGTCACAGAATGGAGGTGAGTGAAGTCATAGAATGGAAGTGTGTGAAGTCATAGAATGGAGGTTTGTGAAGTCACAGAATGGAGGTGTGTGAAATCATAGAATGGAGGTATGTGAAGTCACAGAATGGAGGTGTGTAAAGTCATAGAATGAAGATGTGTGAAGTTATACAATGGATGTTTGTAATGTAATAATATAGGTGTGTGAAGTCATAGAATGGATGTGTGTGACGTCAAAGAATGGAGGTGTGCAAATTCATAGAATGGAGCTGTGTGAAGTCTGAATGGAGGTGTGAAGTCACAGAATGGAGGTGTGTCAACTCAGAATTTAGGTGTGTGAAGTCAAAGAATGGAGGTGTGTGAAGTCATAGAATGCAGGTGTGTGAAGTCATAGAATGGAGGTGTGTGAAGTCAGAATGGAAGTGTGTGAAGTCACAGAATTGAGGTGTGTGAACACAGAATGGAGGTGTGTGAAGTCAAAGAATGGAAGTGTGTGAAGTCATAGAATGGAGGTGTGTGAAGTCACAGAATGGAGGTGTGTGAAGTCAGAATGGAGATGTGTGAAGTCACCGAATGGAGGTTTGTGAAGTCATACAATGGAGGTGTGTGAGGTCATAGAATGTATGTTTGTGAAGTAAGAATGAAGGTGTGTGAAGTCATAGAATGGAGGTGTGTGAAGTCACAGAATGGAGGTGTGTGAAGTCATAGAATGGAGGTGTGTGAAGTCGTAGAATGGAGGTGTGAAGTCATATAATGGAGGTGTGTGAAGTCACAGAATGGAGGTGTGTGAAGTCAATATGGAGGTATGAAGTCATAGAATGGAGGTGGGTGAAGTCATAGAATGGAGGTGTGTGAAATCATAGAATGGAGTTGTGTGAAGTCACAGAATGGAGGTGTGTGACGTCAAAGAATGGAGGTGTGTGAACTCAGAATGGAGGTGTGTAAAGTCACAGAATGGAGGTGTGTGAAGTCATAGAATGGAAGTGTGTGAAGTCATAGAGTAGAGGTGTGTGGAGTCACAGAATGGAGTGTATGAAGTCATATATTAGAGGTGTGTGAAGTCACAGAATTGAGGTGTTTGAAGTCATATATTGGAGGTGTGTGAAATCAAAATGGATGTGTGAAGTCATAGAATGGAGGTGTGTGAAATCATAGAATGAGGGTGAGCGAGGTCATATAATAGAGGTGTGTGAAGTCACAGAATGGAGGTGTGTGAACTCATAGAATGGATTTGTGTGAAGTCACAATGGAGGTGTGTGAAGTCACAGAATGGAGGTGTGTGAAGTCACAGAATGGAGGTGTGTGAAATCAGAGAATGGAGGTGTGTGAAGTCACAGAATTGAGGTGTGTGAAGTCACGGAATGGAGGTGTGTGAAGTCACAAAATGGAGGTGTGTGAACTCAGAATGGAGGTGTGAGAAGTCACAGAATGGAGGTGGGTGAAGTCACAGAATGGAGGTTTGTGAAGTCAGAGAATGGAGGTATGTGAAGTCAAATTGGAGGGGTGTGAAGTCGGAGAATGGAGGTGTGTGAAGTCACAGAATGGTGGTGGGTGAAGTCACAGAATGGAGGTGTGTGAAGTAATAGAATGGAGGTGTGTGAAGTCATAGAATGGAGGTGTGTGAAGTCATAGAATGGATGTTTCTGAAGTAAGAATGAAGGTGTGTGAAGTCAGAGAAGGGAGGTATGTGAAGTCAAATTAGAGGGGTGTGAAGTCGGAGAATGGAGATGTGTGAAGTCACAGAATGGTGGTGGGTGAAATCACAGAATTGAGCTGTGTGAATTCAGAATGGAGGTGTGTGAAGTAATAGAATGGAGGTGTGTGAAGTCAGAACGGAGGTGTGTGAACTCATAGAATGGAGGTGTGTGACGTCACAATGGAAGTGTGTGAAGTCATAGAATAGAGGTGTGTGAAGTCACAGAATGGAGGTGGGTGAAGTCACAGGATGGAGGTGTGTGAAGTCATAGAATGGAGGTGTGTGAAGTCATAGAATGGATGTTTCTGAAGTCAGAATGAAGGTGTGTGAAGTCATAGAATGGAGGTGTGTGAAGTCAAAATGGTGGTGTGTGAACTCATAGAATGGAGGTGTGTCAAGTCACATTTTGGAGGTGTGTTAAGTCAGAATGGAGGTGTGAAGTCATAGAATGGGGGTGGGTGAAGTCATGGAAAGGAGGTGTGGGAAGTCATAGAATGGAGAAGTGTGAAGTCGTAGAGTGGAGGTGAGTGAAGTCACATATTCAAAGTCTGTGAAGTCATAGAATGGAGGTTTGTGAAGACTGAATGGAGGTGTGTGAATTCATAGAATGGAGGTGTGTGAAGTCACAATGGAGGTGTGTGAAGTCATCGAATGGAGGTATTTGAAGTCAGAATGGAGGTGTGTGAACTCTTAGAATGGAGGTGTGTGAAGTCACAATGGAGGTGTGTGAAGTCACAGAATGGAGGTGTGTGAAGTCACAGAATGGAGGTGTGTGAAGTCAGGGAATGGAGGTGTGTGAAGTCACAGAATGGAGGTGTGTGAAGTCACGGAATGGTGGTGGGTGAAGTCACAGGATGGAGGTGTGTGAAGTCATAGAATGGAGGTGTGTGAAGTCATAGAATGGATGTTTCTGAAGTCAGAATGAAGGTGTGTGAAGTCATAGAATGGAGGTGTGTGAAGTCAAAATGGTGGTGTGTGAACTCATAGAATGGAGGTGTGTGATGTTACATTTTGGAGGTGTGTTAAGTCAGAATGGAGGTGTGAAGTCACAGAATGGAGGTGTGTGAACTCAGAATGGAGGTGTGAGAAGTCACAGAATGGAGGTGTGTGAAGTCATAGAATGGAAGTGTGTGAAGTCATAGAATGGAGGTTTGTGAAGTAAGAATGGAGGTGTGTGAAGTCACCGAATGGAGTTGTGTGAACTCAGAATGGAGGTGTGTGAATTCACAGAATGGATGTTTGTGAAGTCATAGAATGGAGTTGTGTGAGGTCATAGAATGGATGTTTCTGATGTAAGAATGAAGGTGTGTGGAGTCATAGAATGGAGGGGTGTGAAGTCATAGAATGGAGGTGTGTGAAGTCACAGAATGGAGGTATCTGAAGTCAGAATGGAGGTGTGAAGTCATCTAATAGAGGTGGGTGAAGTCATAGAAAGGAGGTGTGGGAAGTCATAGAATGGAGCAGTGTGAAGTCATAGAGTGGAGGTGAGTGAAGTCACAGATTCGAGGTCTGTGAAGTCATAGAATAGAGGTGTGTGGAGTCAGAATGGAGGTGTGTGAAGTCATAGAATGGAGGTATGTGAACTCATAGAATGGAGGTGTGTGATGTCACAATGGAAGTGTGTGAAGTCACAGAATGGAGGTGTGTGAAGACATACATTGGTGTGTGAAGTCAGAATGGAGGTGTGTGAAGTCACAGAATGGAGGTGTGTGAACTCAGATTGGAGGTGTGTGAAGTCATAGATGGAGGTGTGTGAAGTCATAATATGGAGTTGTGTGAAATCATAGAATGGAGTTTTGTGAATTCACAGAATGGAGGAGTGTGAAGTCAGAATGGCGGAGTGTGAAGTGATAGAATAGAGGTGTGTGAACTCATAGAATGGAGGTGTGTGAAGTCATAAGGGAGGTGTGAGAAGACTTAGAATGGAGGTGTGTGAAGTCACAGAATGGAGGTGTGTGAAGTCATAGAATGGAGGTGTGTGAAGTCATAGAATGGATGTTTGTGAAGTATGAATGAAGGTGTGTGAAGTCATAGAATGGAAGTGTGTGAAGTCACAGAATGGAGGTGTGTGACGTCATAGAATGGAGCTGTGTGAATTCAGAATGGAGGTGTGTGAAGTCATAGAATGGAGTTGTGTGCAGTCATAGAATGGATGTTTCTGAAGTAGGAATGAAGGTGTGTGAAGTCATAGAATGGAGGTGTGTGAAGTCAAAATGGAGGTTTGTGAACTCAAAGAATGGAGGTGTGTGAAGTCATGGAATGGAGGTGTGTGAAGTCCAAGAATGGAGGTGTGTGAAGTCACAGAATGGAGGTGTGTGAAGTCACAGAATGGAGGTGTATGAAGTCAAAATTTTGGTGTGTGAACTCGTAGAATGGAGGTGTGTGAGGTCATAATGGAGGTGTGTGAAGTTATAGAATGGTGGTTTTTGATGTCAAAGAATGGAGGTGTGTGAAGTCATAGAATGGAGGTGTGTGAACTCAGATTGGAGGTGTGTGAAATCACAGAAGGGAGGTGTGTCAACTCAGAAACGAGGTGTGTGAAGTCAGAGAATGGAGGTGTGTGAAGTCACAGAATGAAGGTGTGTGAAGTCATAGAAGGAGCTGTCTGAAGTCACAGAATGGAGGTGTGTGAAGACACAGAATGGAGGTGTGTGAACTCAGAGAGGAGGTGTGTGAAGTCACAGAATGGAGGTGTGTGAAGTCATAGAATGGAAGTGTGTGAAGTCATAGAATGGAGGTGTGTGAAGTCACAGAATGGAGGTGTGTGAACCCAGAATGGAGGTGTGTGAAGTCACAGAATGGAGGTTTGTGAAGTCATAGAATGGAGGTGTATGAAGTCATAGAATGAATGTTGCTGAAGTAAGAATGAAGGTGTGTGAAGTCATAGAATGCAGGTGTGTGAAGTCACATAAGGGAGGTTTCTGAAGTCATAGAATGGAAGTGTGTGAAGTCTTAGAATGGAGGTGTGTGAAGTCATAGAATGGAAGTGTGTGAAGTCACATAAGGGAGGTGTGTGAAGTCACAGAATGGAGGTGTGTAAAGTCACATAGTGGAGGTGTTTCAAGGCACAGAATGGAGGGGTGTGAAGGCAAAGAATGGAGGAATGTGAAGTCACAGAATGGAGATGTGTGAAGTCAGAATAGAGGTGTGCGAAGTCATAGAATGGAGGTGTGTGAAGTCAGAATGGAGCTGTGTGAACTCATAGAATGAAGGTGTGTGAAGTCACAATGGAGATGTGGGAAGTCATAGAATGGTGGTTTTTGAAGTCACAGAATGGAAGTCTGTGAAGTCATAGAATGGAAGTGTGTGAAGTTAGATTAGAGGTATGTGAAGTCACAAAATGGAGGTGTGTCAACTCAGAAATGAGGTATGTGAAGTCATAGAATGGAGGTGTGTGAAGTCACAGAATTGAGGTGTGTGAAGTCAGAATGGAGGTGTGTGAATTCAGAATGGAGGTGTGTGAAGTCAGAGAATGGACGTGTGTGAAGTCACAATGCAGGTGTGTGAACTGATAGAACGTAGCTGTGTGAAGTCACAATGTAGGTGTGTGAAGTCATAGAATGGAGGTGTGTGAAGTCATAGAATGGAGGTGTGTGAAGTCACAATATGGAGGTGTGTGAAGTCATATAATGGAGGTGAGTGAAGTCACAGAATGGAGGTGTGTGAACTCAGAATAGAGGTGTGTGAAGTCACAGAATGGAGGTGTGTGAAGTCATAGAATGGAGATGTGTTAAGTCACAGAATGGAGGTGTGTGAAATCGTAGAATGGAGGTGTGTGAAGTCAGAGATTCAAGGTGTGTGAAGTCACAGAATGGAGGTGTGTGACCTCACAATGGAGGTAGTTGAAGTCACAGAATGGAGGTGTGTGAGGTCATAGAATGGAAGTGTGTGAAGTCATAGAATGTAGGTGTGTGATGTCAGAATGGAGGTGTGTGAAGTCACAGAATGGAGGTGTGTGACGTCATAAATGTTGGTGTGTGAAGTCATAGAATGGAGGTGTGAAGTCATAGAATGGAGGTGTGAAGTCAAAGAATGGAGGTGTGTGAAGTCACAGAAGGCAGGTGTGTGAAGTCAGAGAATAGAGTTGTGTGAATTCACAATGGAGGTGTGTGAATTCATAGAATGGAGGTGTGTGAAGTCAAACAATGGAAGTGTGTGAAGTCATAGAATGGATGTGTGTGAAGTCAAAATGGAGGTGTGTGAAGTCAGAGAATGGCGGTGTGTGAAGTCAAAGAATGGACGTGTGTGAAGTCAAAATTGTGGTGTGTGAAATCACAAATGCAGGTGTGTGAGGTCACAGAATGGAGGTGTGTGAAGTCACAATGGAGGTGTGTGAAGTCAAATAATGGATGTGTGTGAAGTCATAGACTGGAGGTGTATGAAGTCATGGAATGGAGGTTTGTGAAGTCAAACATTGGAAGCGTGTGAAGTTACAGAATGGAGGTGTGTGAAGTCATAGAATGGAGGTGTGTGAAATCAGAGAATGGAGGTGTGTGAAGTCAGAATGCAGGTGTGTGAGGTCATAGAATGGAGGTGTGTGAAGTCATAGAATGGAGGTGTGTGAAGTCATAGATTTGAAGCGTGTGAAGTCATAGAATGGAGGTGTGTGAAGTCATAGATTGAAGGTGTGGGGAAGTCATAGTATGGAGGTGTGTGAAGTCACAGAATGGAGGTGTGTGAAGTCACAGAATGGAGGTGTGTGAAGTCAAAATGGAGGTGTGTGAACTCATAGAATGTAGGTGTGTGAAGTCATAATGGAGTTGTGTGCAGTCACAATGGAGGTGTGTGAAGTCATAGGATGGAGGTATCTGAAGTCAGAATGGAGGTGTGAAGTCATCTAATAGAGGTGGGTGAAGTCATAGAAAGGAGGTGTGGGAAGTCATAGAATGGAGCAGTGTGAAGTCATAGAGTGGAGGTGAGTGAAGTCACAGATTCGAGGTCTGTGAAGTCATAGAATAGAGGTGTGTGGAGTCAGAATGGAGGTGTGTGAAGTCATAGAATGGAGGTATGTGAACTCATAGAATGGAGGTGTGTGATGTCACAATGGAAGTGTGTGAAGTCACAGAATGGAGGTGTGTGAAGACATACATTGGTGTGTGAAGTCAGAATGGAGGTGTGTGAAGTCACAGAATGGAGGTGTGTGAACTCAGATTGGAGGTGTGTGAAGTCATAGATGGAGGTGTGTGAAGTCATAATATGGAGTTGTGTGAAATCATAGAATGGAGTTTTGTGAATTCACAGAATGGAGGAGTGTGAAGTCATAGAATGGAGGTGTGTGAAGTCAAAATGGAGGTGTGTGAAGAAATAGAATGCAGGTGTGTGAAGTCACAGAATGGAGGTGTGTGAAGTCATAGAATGGAGGTGTGTGAAGTCACAGAATGGATATTTGTGAAGTAAGAATGAAGATGTGTGAAGTCATAGAATGGAAGTGTGTCAAGTCACAGAATGGAGCTGTGTGAAGTCACAGAATGGAGGTGTGTGAAGTCATAGAATGGAGGTGTGTGAAGTCATAGAATGGAGGTGTGTGAAGTCATAGAATGGATGTTTCTGAAGTAAGAATGAAGGTGTGTGAAGTCATAGAATGGAGGTGTGTGAAGTCAAAATGGAGGTGTGTGAACTCATAGAATGGAGGTGTGTGAAGTCACAGAATGGAGGTGCGTGAAGTCAGAATGGAGGTGTGAAGTCATAGAATGGGGGTGGGTGAAGTCATGGAAAGGAGTTGTGGGAAGTCATAGAATGGAGAAGTGTGAAATCGTAGAGTGGAGGTGAGTGAAGTCACATATTCAAAGTCTGTGAAGTCATAGAATGGAGGTTTGAAGTCAGAATGGAGGTGTATGAACTCATAGAATGGAGGTGTGTGAAGTCAAAATGGAGGTGTGTGAAGTCATAGGATGGGAGTGTGTGAAATCAGAGAATGGAGGTGTGTGAAATCAGAATGCAGGTGTGTGAAGTCATAGAATGGAGGTGTGTGAATTCATAGAATGGAGGTGTGTGAAGTCATAGATTGGAAGCGTGTGAAGTCATAGAATGGAGGTGTGTGAAGTCATAGATTGAAGGTGTGGGGAAGTCATAGTATGGAGGTGTGTGAAGTCACAGAAATGAAGGTGTGTGAAGTCACAGAATGGAGTTGTGTGAAGTCACAATGGAGGTGTGTGAAGTCATAGGATGGAAGTGTGTGAAATCAAAGAATGGAGGTTTCTGAAGTCATAGAATGGATTGTGTGTGAAATCACAGAATGGAGGTGTGTGAAGTCACAGAATGGAGGTGTGTAAAGTCACAGAGTGGAGGTGTGTGAAGTCACAGAATGGAGGTTTGTGAAGTCATTGAATGGAGGTGTGTGAAGTCACAGAATGCAGGTGTGTGAAGTGAGAATAGAGGTGTGCGAAGTCATAGAATGGAGATGTGTGAAGTCAGAATGGAGCTGTGTGAAGTCATAGAATGGATGTGTGTGAAGTCAGAATGGAGGTGTGTGAACTCAAAGAATGGAGGTGTGTGAAGTCAAAATGGAGGTGTGTGAAGAAATAGAATGCAGGTGTGTGAAGTCACAGAATGGAGGTGTGTGAAGTCATAGAATGGAGGTGTGTGAAGTCACAGAATGGATATTTGTGAAGTAAGAATGAAGATGTGTGAAGTCATAGAATGGAAGTGTGTGAAGTCACAGAATGGAGCTGTGTGAAGTCATAGAATGGAGCTGTGTGAATTCAGAATGGAGGTTTGTGAAGTGATCGAATGGAGATGTGTGCAGTCATAGAATGGATGTTTCTGAAGTAGGAATGAAGGTGTGTGAAGTCATAGAATGGAGGTGTGTGAAGTCAAAATGGAGGTGTGTGAACTCAAAGAATGGAGGTGTGTGAACTCATAGAATGGAGGTGTGTGAAGTCATGGAATGGAGTTGTGTGAAGTCCAAAAATGGAGTTGTGTGAAGTCAAACAATGGAGGTGTGTGAAGTCACAGAATGGAGGTGTGTGAAGTCACAGAATGGAGGTGTGTGAAGTCACAGAATGGAGGTGTGTGAAGTCACAGAATGGAGGTGTGTGAAGTCAAAATGGTGGTGTGTGAATTCACAAATGGAGGTGTGTGAAGTCAGAAGGCAGCTGAGTGAAGTCATAGAATGTTGGTAGGTGAAGGCAGAAAGGAAGTGTGTGAACTCAGCGAATGGAGGTGTGTGAAGTCAAAATGGAGGTGTGTGAAATCATAGAATGGTGGTTTTTTATATCAAAGAATGGAGGTGTGTGAAGCCATAGACTGGAGGTGTGTGAACTCAGATTGGAGGTGTGTGAAATCAGAGAAAGCAGGTGTGTCAACTCAGAAACGAAGTGTGTGAAGTCATAGAATGGAGGTGTGTGAAGTCATAGAAACGAAGTGTGTGAAATCATAGAATGGAGGTGTGTGAAGTCAGAAAGGAGATGTGTGAAGTCATAGAATGGAGGTGTGTGAAGTCACAATGCAGGTGTGTGAACTCATTTAATTGAGGTGGGTGAAGTCACAATGCAGGTGTGTGAAGTCATAGAATGGAGGTGTGTGATGTCATAGAATGGAGGTGGTGAAGTAACAGAATGGAGGTGTGTGAAGTCATAGAATGGAGGTGTGTGAAGTCACAGAATGGTGGTGTGTGAAGTCATAGAATGGAGGGGTGTGAAGACATAGAATGGAGGTGTGTTAAGTCATAGAATGGAGGTGTGGAAGTCACAGAATGGAGGTGTGTGAAATCACAGAATGGAGGTGTGTGAACAGAGAATGGAGGTGTGTGAAGTCACAGAATGGAGGTGTGTGAAGTCATACAATGGAGGTGTGTGAAGTCACAGAATGGAGGGGTGTGAATTCATAGAAGGGATGTGTGTGAAGTCACAGAATGGAGGTGTGTGAAGTCACATAATGGAGGTGTGTGAAGTCACAGAATGGAGGTGTGTGAAGACACAGAATGGGAGTGGGTGAACTCACAATGGAGGTGTGTGAAGTCACAGAATGGAGGTGTGTGAAGTCAGAATGGAGGTGTGTGAACTCACAGAATGGACGTGTGTGAAGTCACAATGGAGGTGTGTGAAGACAGAGAATGGAGGTGTGTGAAGTCACAGAATGGAGGTGTGTGAAGTCATAGAATGGAGGTGTGTGAAGTCATAGAATGGAGGTGTGTGAAGTCATAGAATGGATGTTTCTGAAGTAAGAATGAAGGTGTGTGAAGTCATAGAATGGAGGTGTGTGAAGTCAAAATGGAGGTGTGTGAACTCATAGAATGGAGGTGTGTGAAGTCACAGAATGGAGGTGCGTGAAGTCAGAATGGAGGTGTGAAGTCATAGAATGGGGGTGGGTGAAGTCATGGAAAGGAGTTGTGGGAAGTCATAGAATGGAGAAGTGTGAAATCGTAGAGTGGAGGTGAGTGAAGTCACATATTCAAAGTCTGTGAAGTCATAGAATGGAGGTTTGAAGTCAGAATGGAGGTGTATGAACTCATAGAATGGAGGTGTGTGAAGTCACAATGGAGGTGTGTGAAGTCATAGGATGGGAGTGTGTGAAATCAGAGAATGGAGGTGTGTGAAATCAGAATGCAGGTGTGTGAAGTCATAGAATGGAGGTGTGTGAATTCATAGAATGGAGGTGTGTGAAGTCATAGATTGGAAGCGTGTGAAGTCATAGAATGGAGGTGTGTGAAGTCATAGATTGAAGGTGTGGGGAAGTCATAGTATGGAGGTGTGTGAAGTCACAGAAATGAAGGTGTGTGAAGTCACAGAATGGAGTTTTGTGAAGTCACAATGGAGGTGTGTGAAGTCATAGGATGGAAGTGTGTGAAATCAAAGAATGGAGGTTTCTGAAGTCATAGAATGGATTGTGTGTGAAATCACAGAATGGAGGTGTGTGAAGTCACAGAATGGAGGTGTGTAAAGTCACAGAGTGGAGGTGTGTGAAGTCACAGAATGGAGGTTTGTGAAGTCATTGAATGGAGGTGTGTGAAGTCACAGAATGCAGGTGTGTGAAGTGAGAATAGAGGTGTGCGAAGTCATAGAATGGAGATGTGTGAAGTCAGAATGGAGCTGTGTGAAGTCATAGAATGGATGTGTGTGAAGTCAGAATGGAGGTGTGTGAACTCAAAGAATGGAGGTGTGTGAAGTCAAAATGGAGGTGTGTGAAGAAATAGAATGCAGGTGTGTGAAGTCACAGAATGGAGGTGTGTGAAGTCATAGAATGGAGGTGTGTGAAGTCACAGAATGGATATTTGTGAAGTAAGAATGAAGATGTGTGAAGTCATAGAATGGAAGTGTGTGAAGTCACAGAATGGAGCTGTGTGAAGTCATAGAATGGAGCTGTGTGAATTCAGAATGGAGGTTTGTGAAGTGATCGAATGGAGATGTGTGCAGTCATAGAATGGATGTTTCTGAAGTAGGAATGAAGGTGTGTGAAGTCATAGAATGGAGGTGTGTGAAGTCAAAATGGAGGTGTGTGAACTCAAAGAATGGAGGTGTGTGAACTCATAGAATGGAGGTGTGTGAAGTCATGGAATGGAGTTGTGTGAAGTCCAAGAATGGAGTTGTGTGAAGTCAAACAATGGAGGTGTGTGAAGTCACAGAATGGAGGTGTGTGAAGTCACAGAATGGAGGTGTGTGAAGTCACAGAATGGAGGTGTGTGAAGTCACAGAATGGAGGTGTGTGAAGTCAAAATGGTGGTGTGTGAATTCACAAATGGAGGTGTGTGAAGTCAGAAGGCAGCTGAGTGAAGTCATAGAATGTTGGTAGGTGAAGGCAGAAAGGAAGTGTGTGAACTCAGCGAATGGAGGTGTGTGAAGTCAAAATGGAGGTGTGTGAAATCATAGAATGGTGGTTTTTTATATCAAAGAATGGAGGTGTGTGAAGCCATAGACTGGAGGTGTGTGAACTCAGATTGGAGGTGTGTGAAATCAGAGAAAGCAGGTGTGTCAACTCAGAAACGAAGTGTGTGAAGTCATAGAATGGAGGTGTGTGAAGTCATAGAAACGAAGTGTGTGAAATCATAGAATGGAGGTGTGTGAAGTCAGAAAGGAGATGTGTGAAGTCATAGAATGGAGGTGTGTGAAGTCACAATGCAGGTGTGTGAACTCATTTAATTGAGGTGGGTGAAGTCACAATGCAGGTGTGTGAAGTCATAGAATGGAGGTGTGTGATGTCATAGAATGGAGGTGGTGAAGTAACAGAATGGAGGTGTGTGAAGTCATAGAATGGAGGTGTGTGAAGTCACAGAATGGTGGTGTGTGAAGTCATAGAATGGAGGGGTGTGAAGACATAGAATGGAGGTGTGTTAAGTCATAGAATGGAGGTGTGGAAGTCACAGAATGGAGGTGTGTGAAATCACAGAATGGAGGTGTGTGAACAGAGAATGGAGGTGTGTGAAGTCACAGAATGGAGGTGTGTGAAGTCATACAATGGAGGTGTGTGAAGTCACAGAATGGAGGGGTGTGAATTCATAGAAGGGATGTGTGTGAAGTCACAGAATGGAGGTGTGTGAAGTCACATAATGGAGGTGTGTGAAGTCACAGAATGGAGGTGTGTGAAGACACAGAATGGGAGTGGGTGAACTCACAATGGAGGTGTGTGAAGACACAGAATGGAGGTGTGTGAAGTCAGAATGGAGGTGTGTGAACTCACAGAATGGACGTGTGTGAAGTCACAATGGAGGTGTGTGAAGACAGAGAATGGAGGTGTGTGAAGTCACAGAATGGAGGTGTGTGAAGTCATAGAATGGAGGTGTGTGAAGTCATAGAATGGAGGTGTGTGAAGTCATAGAATGGATGTTTCTGAAGTAAGAATGAAGGTGTGTGAAGTCATAGAATGGAGGTGTGTGAAGTCAAAATGGAGGTGTGTGAACTCATAGAATGGAGGTGTGTGAAGTCACAGAATGGAGGTGCGTGAAGTCAGAATGGAGGTGTGAAGTCATAGAATGGGGGTGGGTGAAGTCATGGAAAGGAGTTGTGGGAAGTCATAGAATGGAGAAGTGTGAAATCGTAGAATGGAGGTGAGTGAAGTCACATATTCAAAGTCTGTGAAGTCATAGAATGGAGGTTTGTGAAGTCAGAATGGAGGTGTGTGAAGTCAAAAAGGTGGTGTGAGAAGTCACAAATGTAAGTGTGTGAAGTCACAGAATGGAGGTGTGAAAAGTCATAGAATGGAGGTGTGTGAAATCATAGAATAGAGGTTTGTGAAGTCATAGAATGGAGGTGTGTGAAGTCACAGAATGGATGGTATGAACTCATAGAATGGAGGTGTTTGAAGTCACAGAATTGAGGTGTTTGAAGTCATATATAGGAGGTGTGTGAAGTCAAAATGGATGTGTGAATTCATAGAATGGAGATGTGTGAAGTCACAGAATTGAGGTGTTTGAAGTCATATATTGGAGGTGTGTAAAGTCAAAATGGATGTGTGAATTCATAGAATGGAGGTGTGTGAAACCATAGAATGAGGGTGTGTGAGGTCATAGAATGGAGGTGTGTGAAGTCACAGCATGGAGGTGTGTGAAGTCATAGAATGGAGGTGTGTGAAGTCATAGATTGGAAGTGTGTGAAGTCACAGAATGGAGGTGTGTGAAGTCACAGAATGGAGGTGTGTGAAGTCACAGAATGGAGGTATGTGAACACAGAATGGAAGTGTGTGAAGTCACTGAATGGAGGTGTGTGAAGTCATAGAAAGGAAGTGTGTGAAGTCATAGAATGGAGGTGTGTGAAGTCAGAACGGAGGTGTGTGAAGTCACCGAATGGAGTTGTGTGAACTCAGAATGGAGGTGTGTGAAGTCACAGAATGGAGGTTTGTGAAGTCATAGAATGGGGTTGTGTGAAGTCATAGAATGGATGTTTCTGAAGTAAGAATGAAGGTGTGTGAAGTCATAGAATGGAGGTATGTGAACACATAGAATGGAGGTGTGTGAATTCACAGAATGAAGGTGTGTGAAGTCAGAATGGAGGTGTGTAGTCATAGATTGGAAGTGGTGAAGTCATAGAAAGGAGGTGTGGAAAGTCATAGAATTAGAAGTGTGAAGTCATAGAGTGCAGGTGAGTGAAGTCACAGATTCGAGGTCTGTGAAGTCATAGAATGGAGGTGTGTGATGTCAGAATGCAGGTGTGTGAAGTCATAGATAGAGTTGTGTGAAGTCATAGTATGGAGGTAGGTAAAATCATAGAATGGAGTTTTGTGAAGTCACAGAATGGAGCTGTGTGAATACATAATGGAGGTGTGTGAAGTCATAGAATGTAGGTGTTTGAAGTCAAAACGGAGGTGTGTGAACTCATAGAATGGAGGTGAGTGACGTCACAATGGAAGTGTGTGAAGTCATACAATGGAGGTGTGTGAAGTCACAGAATGGAGGTGTGTGAAGTCATAGAATGGAGGTGTGTGAAATCACAGAATGGAGCTGTTTGAAGTCATAGAATGGAGGTGTGTGAAGTTATAGAATGGATGTTTGTAAAGTAAGAATGAAGTTGTATGAAGTCATAGAATAAAGGTGTGACGTCAAAGAATGGAGGTGTGTGAAGTCATAGAATGGAGGTGTGTAAACTCAGAATGGACGTGTGTGAAGTCATAGAATGGAGGTGTGTGAAGTTATGAAATGGAGGTGTGTGAAGTCATACAATGGAAGTGTGTGAAGTCATAGAATGGAGGTGTTTGAAGTCACAGAATGGACGGTATGAAGTCATAGAATAGAGGTTTGTGAAGTCACAGAATTGAGGTGTTTGAAGTCATATATTAGAGGTGTGTGAAGTCAAAATGGATGTGTGAAATCATAGAATGGAGGTGTGTGAAATCATAGAATGAGGGTGTGTGAGGTCATAGAATGGAGGTGTGTGAAGTCACAGAATGGAGGTGTGTGAAATTATAAAAGGGAGGTTTATGAAGTCATAGAATGGAGGTGTGTGAAGTCATAGAATGGAGGTGGGTGAAGTCACGGAAGGGAGGTGTGTGAAATCACAGAATGGAGGTGCGTGAAGTCACAATGCAGGTGTGTGTACTCAGAGAATGGAGGTGTGTGAAATCGAATGAAGGTGTGTGAAGTCATAAAATGTAGGTGTGTGAACTCATAGAATGGAGGTGTGTGACGTCCCAATGGAAGTGTGTGAAGTCATAGAATGGAGATGTGTGAAGTCACAGAATGGAAGTGTGTGAAGTCAAAATGGAGGTGTGTGACGTCCTAAAATGGAGGTGTGAGAAGTCATAGAATGGAGGTGTGTGAAATCATAGAATAGAAGTTTGTGAAGCCACAGAATGGCGGTGTGTGAACTCAGAATGGAGGTGTGTGAAGTCACAGAATGGAGGTGTGTGAAGTCATCCTATGAAGGTATGTGAAATCATAGAATGGAAGTGTGTGAAGTCATAGAATGGAGGTGTGTGAAGTCTTACAATGAAGGTGTGTGAAGTCATAGAATGGAGGTGTGTAAAGTCACAGAAGAGAGGTGTGTGAAGTCACATAATGGAGGTGTGAGAAGTCAAAATGGAGGTGTGTGACTTCATAAAATGGAGGTGTGTGAAGTCATAGATTGGAGGTGTGTGAAATCATAGAATGGAGGTTTGTGAAGTCACAGAATGGAGGTGTGTGAAGTCATAGAATGGAGGTGTGTGAACTCAGAATGGAGATGTGTGATGTCACAGAATGGAGTTCTGTGAAGTCATATAATTGAGGTGTGTGAAATCACAGAATGGAGGTGTGTGAATTCATAGAATGGAGGTGTGACATCTCAGACTGGATGTGTGTGAAATCGCAGAATGGAGGTGTGTGAGGTCACAGAATGGAGGTGTGTGAACTCACAATGCAGGTGTGTGAAGTCACAGAAAGGCGGTGTGTGAAGTCATAGAATGGAAGTGTGTGAAGTCACAGAAGGGAGGTGTGTGGAGTCACATAATGGAGGTGTGTGAAATCAAAATGGAGGTGTGTGACGTCATAAAATGTAGGTGTGTGAAGTCATAGATTGGAGGTGTGTGAAGTCATAGAATGGAGGTATGTGAAGTCAAATTGGAGGGGTGTGAAGTCGGAGAATGGAGGTGTGGGGAGTCACAGAATGGAGGTGAGTGAAGTCACAGAATGGAGGAGTGTGAAGTCAAAGAATGGAGGTGTGTGAAGTCACAGAATGGACGGGTATGATTTCATAGAATGGAGGTGTGTGAAGTCACAGAATTGAGGTTTTTGCAGTTATATATTGGAGGTGTGTGAAGTCAAAATGGATGTGTGAAGTCATAGAATGGACGTGTGTGAAGTCGGAGAATGGAGGTGTGTGAAGTCACAAATTGGAGCTGTGTGAAGTCACAGAATGGAGGTGTGTGAAGTCACAGAATGGAGGTGTATGAAGTCACAGAATAGATGTGTGTGAAGTCAAAGAATGGAGGTGTGTGAAGTCATAGGATGGAGGTTTGTGAAGTCATAGAATGTATGTTTGTGAAGTAAGAATGAAGGTGTGTGAAGTCATAGAATGGAGGTGTGTGAAGTCACAGAATGGAGGTGAGTGAAGTCATAGAATGGAGGTGTGTGAAGTCATAGAACGGAGTTGTGTGACGTCATATAATGGAGGTGTGTGAAGTCACATAATGGAGGTGTGTGAAGTCAGAATGGAGGTGTGAAGTCATAGAAAGGAGGTGTGGGAAGTCATAGAATGGAGGAGTGTGAAGTCATAAATTGGAGGTGAGTGAAGTCTCAGATTCGAGGTCTGTGAAGTCATAGAATGGAGGTGTGTGAAGTCGAATGAAGGTGTGTGAAGTCATAGAATGTAGGTGTGTGAACTCATAGAATGGAGGTGTGTGACGTCCCAATGGAAGTGTGTGAAGTCATAAAATGGAGGTGTGTGAAGTCACAGAATGGAAGTTTGTGAAGTCAAAATGGAGGTGTGTGACGTCCTAAAATGGAGGTGTGTGAAGTCATAGAATGGAGGTGTGTGAAATCATAGAATAGAGTTTTGGGAAGTCACAGAATGGAGGTGTGTGAACTCAGAATGGAGGTGTGTGAAGTCACAGAATGGAGGTATGTGAACTCAGAATGGAGATGTGTGAAATCAAAGAATGGAGTTCTGTGAAGTCATAGAATTGAGGTGTGTGAAATCACAGAATGGAGGTGTGTGAATTCATAGAATGGAGGTGTGACATCTCAGACTGGATGTGTGTGAAATCGCAGAATGGAGGTGTGTGAGGTCACAGAATGGAGGTGTGTGAACTCACAATGCAGGTGTGTGAAGTCACAGAAAGGCGGTGTGTGAAGTCATAGAATGGAAGTGTGTGAAGTCACAGAAGGGAGGTGTGTGGAGTCACATAATGGAGGTGTGTGAAATCAAAATGGAGGTGTGTGACGTCATAAAATGTAGGTGTGTGAAGTCATAGATTGGAGGTGTGTGAAGTCATAGAATGGAGGTATGTGAAGTCAAATTGGAGGGGTGTGAAGTCGGAGAATGGAGGTGTGGGGAGTCACAGAATGGAGGTGAGTGAAGTCACAGAATGGAGGAGTGTGAAGTCAAAGAATGGAGGTGTGTGAAGTCACAGAATGGACGGGTATGATTTCAAAGAATGGAGGTGTGTGAAGTCACAGAATTGAGGTTTTTGAAGTTATATATTGGAGGTGTGTGAAGTCAAAATGGATGTGTGAAGTCATAGAATGGACGTGTGTGAAGTCGGAGAATGGAGGTGTGTGAAGTCACAAATTGGAGCTGTGTGAAGTCACAGAATGGAGGTGTGTGAAGTCACAGAATGGAGGTGTATGAAGTCACAGAATAGATGTGTGTGAAGTCAAAGAATGGAGGTGTGTGAAGTCATAGGATGGAGGTGTGCGAAGTCATAGAATGTATGTTTGTGAAGTAAGAATGAAGGTGTGTGAAGTCATAGAATGGAGGTGTGTGAAGTCACAGAATGGAGGTGAGTGAAGTCATAGAATGGAGGTGTGTGAAGTCATAGAACGGAGTTGTGTGACGTCATATAATGGAGGTGTGTGAAGTCACATAATGGAGGTGTGTGAATTCAGAATGGAGGTGTGAAGTCATAGAAAGGAGGTGTGGGAAGTCATAGAATGGAGGAGTGTGAAGTCATAAATTGGAGGTGAGTGAAGTCTCAGATTCGAGGTCTGTGAAGTCATAGAATGGAGGTGTGTGAAGTCGAATGAAGGTGTGTGAAGTCATAGAATGTAGGTGTGTGAACTCATAGAATGGAGGTGTGTGACGTCCCAATGGAAGTGTGTGAAGTCATAAAATGGAGGTGTGTGAAGTCACAGGATGGAAGTTTGTGAAGTCAAAATGGAGGTGTGTGACGTCCTAAAATGGAGGTGTGTGAAGTCATAGAATGGAGGTGTGTGAAATCATAGAATAGAGTTTTGGGAAGTCACAGAATGGAGGTGTGTGAACTCAGAATGGAGGTGTGTGAAGTCACAGAATGGAGGTGTGTGAACTCAGAATGGAGATGTGCGAAATCAAAGAATGGAGTTGTGTGAAGTCATAGAATTGAGGTGTGTGAAATCACATAATGGAGGTGTGTGAATTCATAGAATGGAGGTGTGACATCTCAGAATGGATGTGTGTGAAATCGCAGAATGGAGGTGTGTGAGGTCACAGAATGGAGGTGTGTGAACTCACAATGCAGGTGTGTGAAGTCACGGAATGGCGGTGTGTGAAGTCATAGAATGGAAGTGTGTGAAGTCATAGAATGGAGGTGAGTGAAGTCACAGAACGGAGGTGTGTGGATTCACATAATGGAGGTGTGTGAAATCAAAATGGAGGTGTGTGACGTCATAAAATGTAGGTGTGTGAAGTCATAGATTGGAGGTGTGTGAAGTCATAGAATGGAGGTATGTGAAGTCAAATTGGAGGGGTGTGAAGTCGGAGAATGGAGGTGTGGGGAGTGACAGAATGGAGTTGGGTGAAGTCCCAGAATGGAGGTGTGTGAAGTCAAAGAATGGAGGTGTGTGAAGTCACAGAATGGACGGGTATGATTTCTTAGAATGGAGGTGTGTGAAGTCACAGAATTGAGGTTTTTGAAGTTATATATTGGAGGTGTGTGAAGTCAAAATGGATGTGTGAAGTCATAGCATGGAGGTGTGTGAAGTCACAGAATGGAGCTGTGTGAAGTCACAGAATGGAGGTGTGTGAAGTCACAGAATGGAGGTGTGTGAAGTCACAGAATGGAGGAGTGTGAAGTCAAAGAATGGAGGTGTGGGAAGTCATAGATTGGAGGTGTGTGAAGTCATAGAATGTATGTTTGTGAAGTAAGAATGAAGGTGTGTGAAGTCATATTATGGAGGTGTGTGAAGTCACAGAATGGAGGTTAGTGAAGTCATAGAATGGAGGTGTGTGAAGTCATAGAACGGAGTTGTGTGACGTCATATAATGGAGGTGTGTGAAGTCACATAATGGAGGTGTGTGAAGTCAGAATGGAGGTGTGAAGTCATAGAAAGGAGGTGTGGGAAGTCATAGAATGGAGGAGTGTGAAGTCATAGATTGGAGGGGAGTGAAGTCACAGATTCGAGATCTGTGAAGTCATAGAATGGAGGTGTGTGAAGTCCAATGAAGGTGTGTGAAGTCATAGAATGTAGGCGTGTGAACTCATATAATGGAGATGTGTGACGTCCCAATGGAAGTGTGTGAAGTCACAGAATGGAAGTGTGTGAAGTCAAAATGGAGGTGTGTGACGTCGTAAAATGGAGGTGTGAGAAGTCATAGAATGGAGGTGTGTGAAATCATAGAATAGAGGTTTGTGAAGTCACAGAATGGAGGTGTGTGAACTCAGAATGGAGGTGTGTGAAGGCACAGAATGGAGGTGTGTGAAGTCATCGTATGAAGGTATGTGAAATTATAGAATGGAAGTGTGTGAAGTCATAGAATGGAGGTGTGCGAAGTCATACAATGAAGGTGTGTGAAGTCATAGAATGGAGGTGTGTGAAGTCACAGAAGAGAGGTGTGTGAAGTCACATAATGGAGGTGTGAGAAGTCAAAATGGAGGTGTGTGACTTCATAAAATGGAGGTGTGTGAAGTCATAGATTGGAGGTGTGTGAAATCATAGAATGGAGGTTTGTGAAGTCACAGAATGGAGGTGTGTGAAGTCACAGAATGGAGGTTTGTGAAGTCACAGAATGGAGGTAGGTGAAGTCACAGAATGGAGGTGTGTGAAGTCATAGAATGGAGGTGTGTGAAGTCACAGAATGGAGATGTGTGAAATCACAGAATGGAGGTGTGTGAACTAAGAATGGAGATGTGTGAAGTCACAGAATGGAGGTGTGTGAACTCAGAATGGAGGTGTGTGAAGTCACAGAATGGAGGTGTGTGAAGTCAAAGAATGGAGGTGTGTGAAGTCATAATATGGAGGTGTGTGAAGTCATAGAATGTATGTTTGTGAAGTACGAATGAAGGTGTGTGAAGTCATAGAATGGAGGTGTGTGAAGTCAGAATGGAGGTGTGTGAAGTCATAGAATGGAGGTGTGTGAAGTCATAGAACGGAGTTGTGTGACGTCATATAATGGAGGCGTGTGAAGTCACATAATGCAGGTGTGTGAAGATAGAATGGAGGTGTGTGAAGTCGAATGAAGGTGTGTGAAGTCATAGAATGTAGGTGTGTGAACTAATAGAATGGAGGTGTGTGACGTCACAATGTAAGTGTGTGAAGTCATAGAATGGAGGTGTGTGAAGTCACAAAATGGAAGTGTGTGAAGTCAAAATGGAGGTGTGTGACGTCCTAAAATGGAGGTGTGTGAAGTCATAGAATGGAGGTGTGTGAAATCATAGAATAGAGGTTTGGGAAGTCACAGAATGGAGGTGTGTGAACTCAGAATGGAGGTGTGTGAAGTCACAGAATGAAGGTGTGTGAAGTCATCGCTTGAAGGTATGTGAAATCAGAGAATGGAGGTGTGCGAACTCACAGAATGAAAGTGTGTGAAGTCAAAATGGAGGTGTGTGACGTCCTAAAATGGAGGTGTGTGAAATCATAGAATAGAGGTTTGTGAAGTCACAAAATGGAGGTGTGTGAACTCAGAATGGAGGTGTGTGAAGTCACAGAATGGAAGTGTGTGAAGTCAAAACGGAGGTGTGTGAAGTCAAAGAATGGAGGTGTGTGAAGTCACAGAATGGAAGTGTGTGAAGTCATAGAATGGAGGTGTGTGGAGTCATAGAGTGGAGGTGGGTGAAGTCACGGAAGGGAGGTGTGTGAAATCACAGAATGGAGGTGTGTGAAGTCACAGAATGGAGGTGTGTGAAGTCACAGAATGGAGATGTGTGAAGTCAAAAAGGTGTTGTGAGAAGTCACAAATGTAAGTGTGTGAAGTTACAGAATGGAAGTTTGGAAAGTCACAGAATGGAAGTGTGTGAAGTCATAGAATGGAGGTGTGTGAAGTCACAGAATGGATGGTATGAACTCATAGAATGGAGGTGTGTGAAGTCACAGAATTGAGGTGTTTGAAGTCATATATAGGAGGTGTGTGAAGTCAAAATGGATGTGTGAATTCATAGAATGGAGATGTGTGAAGTCACAGAATTGAGGTGTTTGAAGTCATATATTGGAGGTGTGTAACGTCAAAATGGATGTGTGAATTCATAGAATGGTGGTGTGTGAAACCATAGAATGAGGGTGTGTGAGGTCATAGAATGGATGTTTCTGAAGTAAGAATGAAGGTGTGTGAAGTCATAGAATGGAAGTGTGTGAAGTCATAGAATGGAGGTGTGTGACGTCGTAAAATGGAGGTGTGAGAAGTCATAGAATGGAGGTGTGTGAAGTCACAGAATGGCGGTGTGTGAAGTCACAGAATGGAGGTGTGTGAACACAGAATGGAAGTGTGTGAAGTCACAGAATGGAGGTGTGTGAAGTCATAGACAGGAAGTGTGTGAAGTCATAGAATGGAGGTGTGTGAAGTCAGAATGGAGGTGTGTGAAGTCACCGAATGGAGTTGTGTGAACTCAGAATGGAGGTGTGTGAAGTCACAGAATGGTGGTTTGTGAAGTCATAGAATGGGGTTGTGTGAAGTCATAGAATGGATGTTTCTGAAGTAAGAATGAAGGTGTGTGAAGTCATAGAATGGAGGTATGTGAACACATAGAATGGAGGTGTGTGAATTCACAGAATGAAGGTGTGTGAAGTCAGAATGGAGGTGTGTAGTCATAGATTGGAGGTGGTGAAGTCATAGAAAGGAGGTGTGGAAAGTCATAGAATTAGGAGTGTGAAGTCATAGAGTGCAGGTTAGTGAAGTCACAGATTCGAGGTCTGTGAAGTCATAGAATGGAGGTGTGTGATGTCAGAATGCAGGTGTGTGAAGGCATAGATGGAGTTGTGTGAAGTCATAGTATGGAGGTGTGTGAAATCATAGAATGGAGTTTTGTGAAGTCACAGAATGGAGCTGTGTGAATACATAATGGAGGTGTGTGAAGTCATAGAATGTAGGTGTTTGAAGTCAGAACGGAGGTGTGTGAACTCATAGAATGGAGGTGAGTGATGTCACAATGGAAGTGTGTGAAGTCATACAATGGAGGTGTGTGAAGTCACAGAATGGAGGTGTGTGAAGTCATAGAATGGAGGTGTGTGAAATCACAGAATGGAGCTGTTTGAAGTCATAGAATGGAGGTGTGTGAATTTATAGAATGGATGTTTGTAAAGTAAGAATGAGGTTGTACGAAGTCATAGAATAAAGGTGTGACGTCAAAGAATGGATGTGTGTGAAGTCATAGAATGGAGGTGTGTGAAGTCACAGAATTGAGGTGTTTGAAGTCATATATAGGAGGTGTGTGAAGTCAAAATGGATGTGTGATTTCATAGAATGGAGATGTGTGAAGTCACAGAATTGAGGTGTTTGAAGTCATATATTGGTGGTGTGTATAGTCAAAATGTATGTGTGAATTCATAGAATGGAGGTGTGTGAAACCATACAATGAGGGTGTGTGAGGTCATAGAATGGAGGTGTGTGAAGTCACAGCATGGAGGTGTGTGAAGTCATAGAATGGAGGTGTGTGAAGTCACAGAATGGAGGTTTGTGAAGTCATAGAATGGGGTTGTGTGAAGTCATAGAATGGATGTTTCTGAAGTACGAATGAAGGTGTGTGAAGTCATAGAATGGAGGTATGTGAAACCATACAATGAGGGTGTGTGAGGTCATAGAATGGAGGTGTGTGAAGTCACAGCATGGAGGTGTGTGAAGTCATAGAATGGAGGTGTGTGAAGTCATAGAATGTAAGTGTGTGAAGTCACAGAATGGAGGTGTGTGAAGTCACAGAATGGAGGTGTGTGAAGTCACAGAATGGAGGTGTGTGAACACAGAATGGAAGTGTGTGAAGTCACAGAATGGAGGTGTGTGAAGTCATAGACAGGAAGTGTGTGAAGTCATAGAATGGAGGTGTGTGAAGTCAGAATGGAGGTGTGTGAAGTCACCGAATGGAGTTGTGTGAACTCAGAATGGAGGTGTGTGAAGTCACAGAATGGAGGTTTGTGAAGTCATAGAATGGGGTTGTGTGAAGTCATAGAATGGATGTTTCTGAAGTAAGAATGAAGGTGTGTGAAGTCATAGAATGGAGGTATGTGAACACATAGAATGGAGGTGTGTGAATTCACAGAATGAAGGTGTGTGAAGTCAGAATGGAGGTGTGTAGTCATAGATTGGAGGTGGTGAAGTCATAGAAAGGAGGTGTGGAAAGTCATAGAATTAGGAGTGTGAAGTCATAGAGTGCAGGTTAGTGAAGTCACAGATTCGAGGTCTGTGAAGTCATAGAATGGAGGTGTGTGATGTCAGAATGCAGGTGTGTGAAGGCATAGATGGAGTTGTGTGAAGTCATAGTATGGAGGTGTGTGAAATCATAGAATGGAGTTTTGTGAAGTCACAGAATGGAGCTGTGTGAATACATAATGGAGGTGTGTGAAGTCATAGAATGTAGGTGTTTGAAGTCAGAACGGAGGTGTGTGAACTCATAGAATGGAGGTGAGTGATGTCACAATGGAAGTGTGTGAAGTCATACAATGGAGGTGTGTGAGGTCACAGAATGGAGGTGTGTGAAGTCATAGAATGGAGGTGTGTGAAATCACAGAATGGAGCTGTTTGAAGTCATAGAATGGAGGTGTGTGAATTTATAGAATGGATGTTTGTAAAGTAAGAATGAAGTTGTACGAAGTCATAGAATAAAGGTGTGACGTCAAAGAATGGATGTGTGTGAAGTCATAGAATGGAGGTGTGTAAACTCAGAATGGAGGTGTGTGAAGTCATAGAATGGAGGTGTGTGAAGTTATAAAATGCAGGTGTGTGAAGTCATAGAATGGAAGTGTGTGAAGTCATAGAATGGAGGTGTTTGAAGTCACAGAATGGACGGTACGAAGTCATAGAATGGAGGTGTGTGAAGTCACAGAACTGAGGTGTTTGAAGTCATATATTAGAGGTGTGTGAAGTCAAAATGGATGTGTGAAATCATAGAATGGAGGTGTGTGAAATCATACAATGAGGGTGTGTGAGGTCATAGAATGGAGGTGTGTGAAATCATAGAATGGAGGTGTGTGAAGTCAGAATGGAGGTGTGTGAAGTCATAGAATGGAGGTGTGTGAAGTCATAGAACGGAGTTGTGTGACGTCATATAATGGAGGCGTGTGAAGTCACATAATGCAGGTGTGTGAAGATAGAATGGAGGTGTGTGAAGTCGAATGAAGGTGTGTGAAGTCATAGAATGTAGGTGTGTGAACTAATAGAATGGAGGTGTGTGACGTCACAATGTAAGTGTGTGAAGTCATAGAATGGAGGTGTGTGAAGTCACAAAATGGAAGTGTGTGAAGTCAAAATGGAGGTGTGTGACGTCCTAAAATGGAGGTGTGTGAAGTCATAGAATGGAGGTGTGTGAAATCATAGAATAGAGGTTTGGGAAGTCACAGAATGGAGGTGTGTGAACTCAGAATGGAGGTGTGTGAAGTCACAGAATGAAGGTGTGTGAAGTCATCGCTTGAAGGTATGTGAAATCAGAGAATGGAGGTGTGCGAACTCACAGAATGAAAGTGTGTGAAGTCAAAATGGAGGTGTGTGACGTCCTAAAATGGAGGTGTGTGAAATCATAGAATAGAGGTTTGTGAAGTCACAAAATGGAGGTGTGTGAACTCAGAATGGAGGTGTGTGAAGTCACAGAATGGAAGTGTGTGAAGTCAAAACGGAGGTGTGTGAAGTCAAAGAATGGAGGTGTGTGAAGTCACAGAATGGAAGTGTGTGAAGTCATAGAATGGAGGTGTGTGGAGTCATAGAGTGGAGGTGGGTGAAGTCACGGAAGGGAGGTGTGTGAAATCACAGAATGGAGGTGTGTGAAGTCACAGAATGGAGGTGTGTGAAGTCACAGAATGGAGATGTGTGAAGTCAAAAAGGTGTTGTGAGAAGTCACAAATGTAAGTGTGTGAAGTTACAGAATGGAAGTTTGGAAAGTCACAGAATGGAAGTGTGTGAAGTCATAGAATGGAGGTGTGTGAAGTCACAGAATGGATGGTATGAACTCATAGAATGGAGGTGTGTGAAGTCACAGAATTGAGGTGTTTGAAGTCATATATAGGAGGTGTGTGAAGTCAAAATGGATGTGTGAATTCATAGAATGGAGATGTGTGAAGTCACAGAATTGAGGTGTTTGAAGTCATATATTGGAGGTGTGTAACGTCAAAATGGATGTGTGAATTCATAGAATGGTGGTGTGTGAAACCATAGAATGAGGGTGTGTGAGGTCATAGAATGGATGTTTCTGAAGTAAGAATGAAGGTGTGTGAAGTCATAGAATGGAAGTGTGTGAAGTCATAGAATGGAGGTGTGTGACGTCGTAAAATGGAGGTGTGAGAAGTCATAGAATGGAGGTGTGTGAAGTCACAGAATGGCGGTGTGTGAAGTCACAGAATGGAGGTGTGTGAACACAGAATGGAAGTGTGTGAAGTCACAGAATGGAGGTGTGTGAAGTCATAGACAGGAAGTGTGTGAAGTCATAGAATGGAGGTGTGTGAAGTCAGAATGGAGGTGTGTGAAGTCACCGAATGGAGTTGTGTGAACTCAGAATGGAGGTGTGTGAAGTCACAGAATGGTGGTTTGTGAAGTCATAGAATGGGGTTGTGTGAAGTCATAGAATGGATGTTTCTGAAGTAAGAATGAAGGTGTGTGAAGTCATAGAATGGAGGTATGTGAACACATAGAATGGAGGTGTGTGAATTCACAGAATGAAGGTGTGTGAAGTCAGAATGGAGGTGTGTAGTCATAGATTGGAGGTGGTGAAGTCATAGAAAGGAGGTGTGGAAAGTCATAGAATTAGGAGTGTGAAGTCATAGAGTGCAGGTTAGTGAAGTCACAGATTCGAGGTCTGTGAAGTCATAGAATGGAGGTGTGTGATGTCAGAATGCAGGTGTGTGAAGGCATAGATGGAGTTGTGTGAAGTCATAGTATGGAGGTGTGTGAAATCATAGAATGGAGTTTTGTGAAGTCACAGAATGGAGCTGTGTGAATACATAATGGAGGTGTGTGAAGTCATAGAATGTAGGTGTTTGAAGTCAGAACGGAGGTGTGTGAACTCATAGAATGGAGGTGAGTGATGTCACAATGGAAGTGTGTGAAGTCATACAATGGAGGTGTGTGAAGTCACAGAATGGAGGTGTGTGAAGTCATAGAATGGAGGTGTGTGAAATCACAGAATGGAGCTGTTTGAAGTCATAGAATGGAGGTGTGTGAATTTATAGAATGGATGTTTGTAAAGTAAGAATGAGGTTGTACGAAGTCATAGAATAAAGGTGTGACGTCAAAGAATGGATGTGTGTGAAGTCATAGAATGGAGGTGTGTGAAGTCACAGAATTGAGGTGTTTGAAGTCATATATAGGAGGTGTGTGAAGTCAAAATGGATGTGTGATTTCATAGAATGGAGATGTGTGAAGTCACAGAATTGAGGTGTTTGAAGTCATATATTGGTGGTGTGTATAGTCAAAATGTATGTGTGAATTCATAGAATGGAGGTGTGTGAAACCATACAATGAGGGTGTGTGAGGTCATAGAATGGAGGTGTGTGAAGTCACAGCATGGAGGTGTGTGAAGTCATAGAATGGAGGTGTGTGAAGTCACAGAATGGAGGTTTGTGAAGTCATAGAATGGGGTTGTGTGAAGTCATAGAATGGATGTTTCTGAAGTACGAATGAAGGTGTGTGAAGTCATAGAATGGAGGTATGTGAAACCATACAATGAGGGTGTGTGAGGTCATAGAATGGAGGTGTGTGAAGTCACAGCATGGAGGTGTGTGAAGTCATAGAATGGAGGTGTGTGAAGTCATAGAATGTAAGTGTGTGAAGTCACAGAATGGAGGTGTGTGAAGTCACAGAATGGAGGTGTGTGAAGTCACAGAATGGAGGTGTGTGAACACAGAATGGAAGTGTGTGAAGTCACAGAATGGAGGTGTGTGAAGTCATAGACAGGAAGTGTGTGAAGTCATAGAATGGAGGTGTGTGAAGTCAGAATGGAGGTGTGTGAAGTCACCGAATGGAGTTGTGTGAACTCAGAATGGAGGTGTGTGAAGTCACAGAATGGAGGTTTGTGAAGTCATAGAATGGGGTTGTGTGAAGTCATAGAATGGATGTTTCTGAAGTAAGAATGAAGGTGTGTGAAGTCATAGAATGGAGGTATGTGAACACATAGAATGGAGGTGTGTGAATTCACAGAATGAAGGTGTGTGAAGTCAGAATGGAGGTGTGTAGTCATAGATTGGAGGTGGTGAAGTCATAGAAAGGAGGTGTGGAAAGTCATAGAATTAGGAGTGTGAAGTCATAGAGTGCAGGTTAGTGAAGTCACAGATTCGAGGTCTGTGAAGTCATAGAATGGAGGTGTGTGATGTCAGAATGCAGGTGTGTGAAGGCATAGATGGAGTTGTGTGAAGTCATAGTATGGAGGTGTGTGAAATCATAGAATGGAGTTTTGTGAAGTCACAGAATGGAGCTGTGTGAATACATAATGGAGGTGTGTGAAGTCATAGAATGTAGGTGTTTGAAGTCAGAACGGAGGTGTGTGAACTCATAGAATGGAGGTGAGTGATGTCACAATGGAAGTGTGTGAAGTCATACAATGGAGGTGTGTGAGGTCACAGAATGGAGGTGTGTGAAGTCATAGAATGGAGGTGTGTGAAATCACAGAATGGAGCTGTTTGAAGTCATAGAATGGAGGTGTGTGAATTTATAGAATGGATGTTTGTAAAGTAAGAATGAAGATGTACGAAGTCATAGAATAAAGGTGTGACGTCAAAGAATGGATGTGTGTGAAGTCATAGAATGGAGGTGTGTAAACTCAGAATGGAGGTGTGTGAAGTCATAGAATGGAGGTGTGTGAAGTTATAAAATGCAGGTGTGTGAAGTCATAGAATGGAAGTGTGTGAAGTCATAGAATGGAGGTGTTTGAAGTCACAGAATGGACGGTACGAAGTCATAGAATGGAGGTGTGTGAAGTCACAGAACTGAGGTGTTTGAAGTCATATATTAGAGGTGTGTGAAGTCAAAATGGATGTGTGAAATCATAGAATGGAGGTGTGTGAAATCATACAATGAGGGTGTGTGAGGTCATAGAATGGAGGTGTGTGAAATCATAGAATGAGGGTGTGTGAGGTCATAGAATGGAGGTGTGTGAAGTCACAGAATGGAGGTGTGTGAAATTATAAAAGGGAGGTTTATGAAGTCATAGAGTGGAAGTGTGTGAAGTCACACAATGGAGGTGTGTGAAGTCACAGAATGGAGGTGTGTGAAGTCACAGAATGTAGGTGTGTGAACTCAGAATGGAGCTTTGTGAAGTCACAGAATAGAGGTGTGTGAAGTCATAGAATGGAAGTGTGTGAAGTCATAGAATGGAGGTGTGTGAAGTCAGAATGGAGATGTGTGAAGTCACCGAATGGAGCTGTGTGAACTCAGAATGGAGATGTGTGAAGTCACAGAATGGAGGTTTGTGAAGTCATAGAATGGAGTTGTGTGAAGTCATAGAATGGATGTTTCTGAAGTAAAAATGAAGGTGTGTGAAGTCATAGAAAGAGGTGTGGGAAGTCATAGATTGGAGGAATGTAAAGTCATAGAATGCAGGCGAGTGAAGTCACAGATTCGAGGTCTGTGAAGTCATAGAATGGAGGTGTGTGATATCAGAATGGAGGTGTGCGAAGTCATAGAATAGAGGTGTGTGAAGTCAGAATGGAGGTGTGTGAAGTCATAGAATGGAGGTGTGTGAAGTCAGAATGGAGGTGTGTGAACTCATAGAATGGAGGTGTGTGACGTCACAATGGAAGTGTGTGAAGTCATAGAATGGAGGTGTGTGAAATCATAGAATGGAGGTGTGTGATATCATATAATGGAGGTGTGTGAAGTCACAGAATGGAGGTGTTTGAAGTCATATATTAGAGGTGTGTGAAGTCAAAATGGATGTGTGAAATCATAGAATGGAGGTGTGTGAAATCATAAAATGAGGGTGTGTGAGGTCATAGAATGGAGGTGTGTGAAGTCACAGAATGGAGGTGTGTGAAATTATAAAAGGGAGGTTTATGAAGTCATAGAATGGAGGTGTATGAAGTCATAGAATGGAGGTGGGTGAAGTCACGGAAGGGAGGTGTGTGAAATCACAGAATGGAGGTGCGTGAATTCACAATGCAGGTGTGTGAACTCATAGAATGGAGGTGTGTGAAATCGAATGAAGGTGTGTGAAGTCATAGAATGTAGGTGTGTGAACTCATAGAATGGAGGTGTGTGACGTCCCAATGGAAGTGTGTGAAGTCATAGAATGGAGGTGTGTGAAGTCACAGAATGGAAGTGTGTGAAGTCAAAATAGAGGTGTGTGACGTCCTAAAATGGAGGTGTGAGAAGTCATAGAATGGAGGTGTGTGAAATCATAGAATAGAAGTTTGTGAAGTCAAAGAATGGCGGTGTGTGAACTCAGAATGGAGGTGTGTGAAGTCACAGAATGGAGGTGTGTGAAGTCATCGTATGAAGGTATGTGAAATCATAGAATGGAAGTGTGTGAAGTCATAGAATGGAGGTGTGCGAAGTCATACAATGAAGGTGTGTGAAGTCATAGAATGGAGATGTGTGAAGTCACAGAAGAGAGGTGTGTGAAGTCACATAATGGAGGTGTGAGAAGTCAAAATGGAGGTGTGTGACTTCATAAAATGGAGGTGTGTGAAGTCATAGATTGGAGGTGTGTGAAATCATAGAATGGAGGTTTGTGAAGTCACAGAATGGAGGTGTGTGAAGTCATAGAATGGAGGTTTGTGAAGTCACAGAATGGAGGTTTGTGAAGTCACAGAATGGAGGTGTGTGAACTCAGAATGGAGATGTGTGAAGTCACAGAATGGAGTTGTGTGAAGTCATAGAATTGAGGTGTGTGAAGTCGGAGAATGGAGGTGTGTGAAGTCACAGAATGGAGCTGTGTGAAGTCACAGAATGGAGGTGTGTGAAGTCACAGAATGGAGGTGTGTGAAGTCAAAGAATGGAGGTGTGTGAAGTCATAATATGGAGGTGTGTGAAGTCATAGAATGTATGTTTGTGAAGTAAGAATGAAGGTGTGTGAAGTCATAGAATGGAGGTGTGTGAAGTCAGAATGGAGGTGTGTGAAGTCATAGAATGGAGGTGTGTGAAGTCATAGAACGGAGTTGTGTGGCGTCATATAATGGAGGCGTGTGAAGTCACATAATGCAGGTGTGTGAAGTCAGAATGGAGGTGTGTGAAGTCGAATGAAGGTGTGTGAAGTCATAGAATGTAGGTGTGTGAACTAATAGAATGGAGGTGTGTGACGTCACAATGGAAGTGTGTGAAGTCATAGAATGGAGGTGTGTGAAGTCATAGAATTTATGTTTGTGAAGTAAGAATGAAGGTGTGTGAAGTCATAGAATGGAGGTGTGTGAAGTCACAGAATGGAGGTGAGTGAAGTCATAGAATGGAGGTGTGTGAAGTCATAGAACGGAGTTGTGTGACGTCATATAATGGAGGTGTGTGAATTCACATAATGGAGGTGTGTGAAGTCAGAATGGAGGTGTGAAGTCATAGAAAGGAGGTGTGGGAAGTCATAGAATGGAGGAGTGTGAAGTCATAAATTGGAGGTGAGTGAAGTCTCAGATTCGAGGTCTGTGAAGTCATAGAATGGAGGTGTGTGAAGTCGAATGAAGGTGTGTGAAGTCATAGAATGTAGGTGTGTGAACTCATAGAATGGAGGTGTGTGACGTCCCAATGGAAGTGTGTGAAGTCATAGAATGGAGGTGTGTGAAGTCACAGAATGGAAGTGTGTGAAGTCAAAATGGAGGTGTGTGACGTCGTAAAATGGAGGTGTGAGAAGTCATAGAATGGAGGTGTGTGAAATCATACAATAGAGGTTTGTGAAGTCACAGAAAGGAGGTGTGTAACTCAGAATGGAGGTGTGTGAAGGCACAGAATGGAGGTGTGTGAAGTCATCGTATGAAGGTATGTGAAATTATAGAATGGAAGTGTGTGAAGTCATAGAATGGAGGTGTGCGAAGTCATACAATGAAGGTGTGTGAAGTCATAGAATGGAGGTGTGTGAAGTCACAGAAGAGAGGTGTGTGAAGTCACATAATGGAGGTGTGAGAAGTCAAAATGGAGGTGTGTGACGTCATAAAATGGAGGTCTGTGAAGTCATAGATTGGAGGTGTGTGAAATCATAGAATGGAGGTTTGTGAAGTCACAGAATGGAGGTGTGTGAAGTCACAGAATGGAGGTTTGTGAAGTCATAGAATGGAGGTGTGTGAAGTCACAGAATGGAGGTGTGTGAAGTCATAGAATGGAGGTGTGTGAAGTCACAGAATGGAGGTGTGTGAAGTCACAGAATGGAGGTGTGTGAACTCAGAATGGAGATGTGTGAAGTCACAGAATGGAGTTGTGTGAAGTCATAGAATTGAGGTGTGTGAAGTCGGAGAATGGAGGTGTGTGAAGTCACAGAATGGAGCTGTGTGAAGTCACAGAACGGAGGTGTGTGAAGTCACAGAATGGAGGTGTTTGAAGTCAAAGAATGGAGGTGTGTGAAGTCATAATATGGAGATGTGTGAAGTCATAGAATGTATGTTTGTGAAGTAAGAATGAAGGTGTGTGAAGTCATAGAATGGAGGTGTGTGAAGTCAGAATGGAGGTGTGTGAAGTCATAGAATGGAGGTGTGTGAAGTCATAGAACGGAGTTGTGTGACGTCATATAATGGAGGCGTGTGAAGTCACATAATGCAGGTGTGTGAAGTCAGAATGGAGGTGTGTGAAGTCGAATGAAGGTGTGTGAAGTCATAGAATGTAGGTGTGTGAACTAATAGAATGGAGGTGTGTGACGTCACAATGGAAGTGTGTGAAGTCATAGAATGGAGGTGTCTGAAGTCAAAAAATGGAAGTGTGTGAAGTCAAAATGGAGGTGTGTGACGTCCTAAAATGGAGGTGTGTGAAGTCATAGAATGGAGGTGTGTGAAATCATAGAATAGAGGTTTGGGAAGTCACAGAATGGAGGTGTGTGAACTCAGAATGGAGGTGTGTGAAGTCACAGAATGAAGGTGTGTGAAGTCATCGCTTGAAGGTATGTGAAATCAGAGAATGGAGGTGTGCGAACTCACAGAATGAAAGTGTGTGAAGTCAAAATGGAGGTGTGTGACGTCCTAAAATGGAGGTGTGTGAAATCATAGAATAGAGGTTTGTGAAGTCACAAAATGGCGGTGTGTGAACTCAGAATGGAGGTGTGTGAAGTCACAGAATGGAAGTGTGTGAAGTCAAAACGGAGGTGTGTGAAGTCAAAGAATGGAGGTGTGTGAAGTCACAGAATGGAAGTGTGTGAAGTCATAGAATGGAGGTGTGTGAAGTCATAGAGTGGAGGTGGGTGAAGTCACGGAAGCGAGGTGTGTGAAATCACAGAATGGAGGTGTGTGAAGTCACAGAATGGAGGTGTGTGAAGTCACAGAATGGAGATGTGTGAAGTCAAAAAGGTGGTGTGAGAAGTCACAAATGTAAGTGTGTGAAGTTACAGAATGGAGGTTTGGAAAGTCACAGAATGGAAGTTTGTGAAGTCATAGAATGGAGGTGTGTGAAGTCACAGAATGGATGGTATGAACTCAATAAATGGAGGTGTGTGAAGTCACAGAATTGAGGTGTTTGAAGTCATATATAGGAGGTGTGTGAAGTCAAAATGGATGTGTGAATTCATAGAATGGAGATGTGTGAAGTCACAGAATTGAGGTGTTTGAAGTCATATATTGGAGGTGTGTAACGTCAAAATGGATGTGTGAATTCATAGAATGGTGGTGTGTGAAACCATAGAATGAGGGTGTGTGAGGTCATAGAATGGATGTTTCTGAAGTAAGAATGAAGGTGTGTGAAGTCATAGAATGGAGGTATGTGAACACATAGAATGGAGGTGTGTGAATTCACAGAATGAAGGTGTGTGAAGTCAGAATGGAGGTGTGTAGTCATAGATTGGAGGTGGTGAAGTCATAGAAATGAGGTGTGGAAAGTCATAGAATTAGGAGTGTGAAGTCATAGAGTGCAGGTGAGTGAAGTCACAGATTCGAGGTCTGTGAAGTCATAGAATG
Organism: Megascapheus bottae; assembly: GCA_024803745.1. Taxonomy (NCBI): domain Eukaryota; kingdom Metazoa; phylum Chordata; class Mammalia; order Rodentia; family Geomyidae; genus Megascapheus; species Megascapheus bottae. The sequence continues at coordinate 2,124,955 of JANJXV010000052.1, read as the reverse complement.
GAGGTGTGTGAAGTCGGAGAATGGAGGTGTGTGAAGTCACAGAATGGAGGTGTGTGAAGTCACATAATGGAGGTGTGTGAAGTCAGAATGGAGGTGTGTGAAGTCGAATGAAAGTGTGTGAAGTCATAGAATGTAGGTGTGTGAACTAATAGAATGGAGGTGTGTGGTGTCACAATGGAAGTATGTGAAGTCATAGAATGGAGGTGTGTGAAGTCACAAAATGGAAGTGTGTGAAGTCAAAATGGAGGTGTGTGACGTCCTAAAATGGAGGTGTGTGAAGTCATAGAATGGAGGTGTGTGAAATCATAGAATAGAGGTTTGTGAAGTCACAGAATGGCGGTGTGTGAACTCAGAATGGAGGTGTGTGAAGTCATAGAATGGAAGTGTGTGAAGTCATAGAATGGAGGTGTTTGAAGTCACAGAATGGACGGTACGAAGTCATAGAATGGAGGTGTGTGAAGTCACAGAACTGAGGTGTTTGAAGTCATATATTAGAGGTGTGTGAATTCAAAATGGATGTGTGAAATCATAGAATGGAGGTGTGTGAAATCATACAATGAGGGTGTGTGAGGTCATAGAATGGAGGTGTGTGAAATCATAGAATGAGGGTGTGTGAGGTCATAGAATGGAGGTGTGTGAAGTCACAGAATGGAGGTGTGTGAAATTATAAAAGGGAGGTTTATGAAGTCATAGAGTGGAAGTGTGTGAAGTCACACAATGGAGGTGTGTGAAGTCACAGAATGGAGGTGTGTGAAGTCACAGAATGGAGGTGTGTGAACTCAGAATGGAGCTTTGTGAAGTCACAGAATAGAGGTGTGTGAAGTCATAGAATGGAAGTGTGTGAAGTCATAGAATGGAGGTGTGTGAAGTCAGAATGGAGATGTGTGAAGTCACCGAATGGAGCTGTGTGAACTCAGAATGGAGATGTGTGAAGTCACAGAATGGAGGTTTGTGAAGTCATAGAATGGAGTTGTGTGAAGTCATAGAATGGATGTTTCTGAAGTAAAAATGAAGGTGTGTGAAGTCATAGAAAGAGGTGTGGGAAGTCATAGAATGGAGGAATGTAAAGTCATAGAATGCAGGCGAGTGAAGTCACAGATTCGAGGTCTGTGAAGTCATAGAATGGAGGTGTGTGATATCAGAATGGAGGTGTGCGAAGTCATAGAATAGAGGTGTGTGAAGTCAGAATGGAGGTGTGTGAAGTCATAGAATGGAGGTGTGTGAAGTCAGAATGGAGGTGTGTGAACTCATAGAATGGAGGTGTGTGACGTCACAATGGAAGTGTGTGAAGTCATAGAATGGAGGTGTGTGAAATCATAGAATGGAGGTGTGTGATATCATATAATGGAGGTGTGTGAAGTCACAGAATGGAGGTGTTTGAAGTCATATATTAGAGGTGTGTGAAGTCAAAATGGATGTGTGAAATCATAGAATGGAGGTGTGTGAAATCATAAAATGAGGGTGTGTGAGGTCATAGAATGGAGGTGTGTGAAGTCACAGAATGGAGGTGTGTGAAATTATAAAAGGGAGGTTTATGAAGTCATAGAATGGAGGTGTATGAAGTCATAGAATGGAGGTGGGTGAAGTCACGGAAGGGAGGTGTGTGAAATCACAGAATGGAGGTGCGTGAATTCACAATGCAGGTGTGTGAACTCATAGAATGGAGGTGTGTGAAATCGAATGAAGGTGTGTGAAGTCATAGAATGTAGGTGTGTGAACTCATAGAATGGAGGTGTGTGACGTCCCAATGGAAGTGTGTGAAGTCATAGAATGGAGGTGTGTGAAGTCACAGAATGGAAGTGTGTGAAGTCAAAATAGAGGTGTGTGACGTCCTAAAATGGAGGTGTGAGAAGTCATAGAATGGAGGTGTGTGAAATCATAGAATAGAAGTTTGTGAAGTCAAAGAATGGCGGTGTGTGAACTCAGAATGGAGGTGTGTGAAGTCACAGAATGGAGGTGTGTGAAGTCATCGTATGAAGGTATGTGAAATCATAGAATGGAAGTGTGTGAAGTCATAGAATGGAGGTGTGCGAAGTCATACAATGAAGGTGTGTGAAGTCATAGAATGGAGATGTGTGAAGTCACAGAAGAGAGGTGTGTGAAGTCACATAATGGAGGTGTGAGAAGTCAAAATGGAGGTGTGTGACTTCATAAAATGGAGGTGTGTGAAGTCATAGATTGGAGGTGTGTGAAATCATAGAATGGAGGTTTGTGAAGTCACAGAATGGAGGTGTGTGAAGTCATAGAATGGAGGTTTGTGAAGTCACAGAATGGAGGTTTGTGAAGTCACAGAATGGAGGTGTGTGAACTCAGAATGGAGATGTGTGAAGTCACAGAATGGAGTTGTGTGAAGTCATAGAATTGAGGTGTGTGAAGTCGGAGAATGGAGGTGTGTGAAGTCACAGAATGGAGCTGTGTGAAGTCACAGAATGGAGGTGTGTGAAGTCACAGAATGGAGGTGTGTGAAGTCAAAGAATGGAGGTGTGTGAAGTCATAATATGGAGGTGTGTGAAGTCATAGAATGTATGTTTGTGAAGTAAGAATGAAGGTGTGTGAAGTCATAGAATGGAGGTGTGTGAAGTCAGAATGGAGGTGTGTGAAGTCATAGAATGGAGGTGTGTGAAGTCATAGAACGGAGTTGTGTGGCGTCATATAATGGAGGCGTGTGAAGTCACATAATGCAGGTGTGTGAAGTCAGAATGGAGGTGTGTGAAGTCGAATGAAGGTGTGTGAAGTCATAGAATGTAGGTGTGTGAACTAATAGAATGGAGGTGTGTGACGTCACAATGGAAGTGTGTGAAGTCATAGAATGGAGGTGTGTGAAGTCATAGAATGTATGTTTGTGAAGTAAGAATGAAGGTGTGTGAAGTCATAGAATGGAGTTGTGTGAAGTCACAGAATGGAGGTGAGTGAAGTCATAGAATGGAGGTGTGTGAAGTCATAGAACGGAGTTGTGTGACGTCATATAATGGAGGTGTGTGAATTCACATAATGGAGGTGTGTGAAGTCAGAATGGAGGTGTGAAGTCATAGAAAGGAGGTGTGGGAAGTCATAGAACGGAGGAGTGTGAAGTCATAAATTGGAGGTGAGTGAAGTCTCAGATTCGAGGTCTGTGAAGTCATAGAATGGAGGTGTGTGAAGTCGAATGAAGGTGTGTGAAGTCATAGAATGTAGGTGTGTGAACTCATAGAATGGAGGTGTGTGACGTCCCAATGGAAGTGTGTGAAGTCATAGAATGGAGGTGTGTGAAGTCACAGAATGGAAGTGTGTGAAGTCAAAATGGAGGTGTGTGACGTCGTAAAATGGAGGTGTGAGAAGTCATAGAATGGAGGTGTGTGAAATCATACAATAGAGGTTTGTGAAGTCACAGAAAGGAGGTGTGTGAACTCAGAATGGAGGTGTGTGAAGGCACAGAATGGAGGTGTGTGAAGTCATCGTATGAAGGTATGTGAAATTATAGAATGGAAGTGTGTGAAGTCATAGAATGGAGGTGTGCGAAGTCATACAATGAAGGTGTGTGAAGTCATAGAATGGAGGTGTGTGAAGTCACAGAAGAGAGGTGTGTGAAGTCACATAATGGAGGTGTGAGAAGTCAAAATGGAGGTGTGTGACGTCATAAAATGGAGGTCTGTGAAGTCATAGATTGGAGGTGTGTGAAATCATAGAATGGAGGTTTGTGAAGTCACAGAATGGAGGTGTGTGAAGTCACAGAATGGAGGTTTGTGAAGTCATAGAATGGAGGTGTGTGAAGTCACAGAATGGAGGTGTGTGAAGTCATAGAATGGAGGTGTGTGAAGTCACAGAATGGAGGTTTGTGAAGTCACAGAATGGAGGTGTGTGAACTCAGAATGGAGATGTGTGAAGTCACAGAATGGAGTTGTGTGAAGTCATAGAATTGAGGTGTGTGAAGTCGGAGAATGGAGGTGTGTGAAGTCACAGAATGGAGCTGTGTGAAGTCACAGAATGCAGGTGTGTGAAGTCACAGAATGGAGGTGTGTGAAGTCAAAGAATGGAGGTGTGTGAAGTCATAATATGGAGGTGTGTGAAGTCATAGAATGTATGTTTGTGAAGTAAGAATGAAGGTGTGTGAAGTCATAGAATGGAGGTGTGTGAAGTCAGAATGGAGATGTGTGAAGTCATAGAATGGAGGTGTGTGAAGTCATAGAACGGAGTTGTGTGACGTCATATAATGGAGGCGTGTGAAGTCACATAATGCAGGTGTGTGAAGTCAGAATGGAGGTGTGTGAAGTCGAATGAAGGTGTGTGAAGTCATAGAATGTAGGTGTGTGAAATTATAAAAGGGAGGTTTATGAAGTCATAGAATGGAGGTGTATGAAGTCATAGAATGGAGGTGTGTGAAGTCACAAAATGGAAGTGTGTGAAGTCAAAATGGAGGTGTGTGACGTCCTAAAATGGAGGTGTGTGAAGTCATAGAATGGAGGTGTGTGAAATCATAGAATAGAGGTTTGGGAAGTCACAGAATGGAGGTGTGTGAACTCAGAATGGAGGTGTGTGAAGTCACAGAATGAAGGTGTGTGAAGTCATCGCTTGAAGGTATGTGAAATCAGAGAATGGAGGTGTGCGAACTCACAGAATGAAAGTGTGTGAAGTCAAAATGGAGGTGTGTGACGTCCTAAAATGGAGGTGTGTGAAATCATAGAATAGAGGTTTGTGAAGTCACAAAATGGAGGTGTGTGAACTCAGAATGGAGGTGTGTGAAGTCACAGAATGGAAGTGTGTGAAGTCAAAACGGAGGTGTGTGAAGTCAAAGAATGGAGGTGTGTGAAGTCACAGAATGGAAGTGTGTGAAGTCATAGAATGGAGGTGTGTGAAGTCATAGAGTGGAGGTGGGTGAAGTCACGGAAGGGAGGTGTGTGAAATCACAGAATGGAGGTGTGTGAAGTCACAGAATGGAGGTGTGTGAAGTCACAGAATGGAGATGTGTGAAGTCAAAAAGGTGGTGTGAGAAGTCACAAATGTAAGTGTGTGAAGTTACAGAATGGAGGTTTGGAAAGTCACAGAATGGAAGTGTGTGAAGTCATAGAATGGAGGTGTGTGAAGTCACAGAATGGATGGTATGAACTCATAGAATGGAGGTGTGTGAAGTCACAGAATTGAGGTGTTTGAAGTCATATATAGGAGGTGTGTGAAGTCAAAATGGATGTGTGAATTCATAGAATGGAGATGTGTGAAGTCACAGAATTGAGGTGTTTGAAGTCATATATTGGAGGTGTGTAACGTCAAAATGGATGTGTGAATTCATAGAATGGTGGTGTGTGAAACCATAGAATGAGGGTGTGTGAGGTCATAGAATGGATGTTTCTGAAGTAAGAATGAAGGTGTGTGAAGTCATAGAATGGAGGTATGTGAACACATAGAATGGAGGTGTGTGAATTCACAGAATGAAGGTGTGTGAAGTCAGAATGGAGGTGTGTAGTCATAGATTGGAGGTGGTGAAGTCATAGAAATGAGGTGTGGAAAGTCATAGAATTTGGAGTGTGAAGTCATAGAGTGCAGGTGAGTGAAGTCACAGATTCGAGGTCTGTGAAGTCATAGAATGGAGGTGTGTGAAGTCGGAGAATGGAGGTGTGTGAAGTCACAGAATGGAGGTGTGTGAAGTCACATAATGGAGGTGTGTGAAGTCAGAATGGAGGTGTGTGAAGTCGAATGAAAGTGTGTGAAGTCATAGAATGTAGGTGTGTGAACTAATAGAATGGAGGTGTGTGGTGTCACAATGGAAGTGTGTGAAGTCATAGAATGGAGGTGTGTGAAGTCACAAAATGGAAGTGTGTGAAGTCAAAATGGAGGTGTGTGACGTCCTAAAATGGAGGTGTGTGAAGTCATAGAATGGAGGTGTGTGAAATCATAGAATAGAGGTTTGTGAAGTCACAGAATGGCGGTGTGTGAACTCAGAATGGAGGTGTGTGAAGTCACAGAATGGAGGTGTGTGAAGTCATCGCATGAAGGTATGTGAAATCAGAGAATGGAGGTGTGTGACCTCACAGAATGAAAATGTGTGCAGTCAAAATGGAGGTGTGTGACGTCCTAAAATGGAGATGTGTGAAATCATAGAATAGAGGTTTGTGAAGTCACAAAATGGAGGTGTGTGAATTCAGAATGGAGGTGTGTGAAGTCACAGAATGGAAGTGTGTGAAGTCAAAACGGAGGTGTGTGAAGTCAAAGAATGGAGGTGTGTGAAGTCACAGAATGGTGGTGTGTGAAATCAAAATGGTGTTGTGTGAAGTCACAAATGGAGGTGTGTGAAGTCACAGAATGTAGGTGTGTGAAGTCAAAATGGAGGTGTGTGAAGTCAAAGAATGGAGGTGTGTGAACTCATAGAATGGAGGTGTGTGAAGTCATGGAATGGAGGTTTGTGAAGTCAAACATTGGAAGTGTGGGAAGTTACAGAAAGAAGATGTGTGAAGTCATACAATGGAGGTGTGTGAAGTCAGAATGCAGGTGTGGGAAGTCATAGAATGGAGGTGTGTGAAGTCATAGAATGGAAGTGTGTGAAGTCATAGAATGGAGGTGTGTGAAGGCATAGAATGGAGGTGGGTGAATTCACGGAAGGGAGGTGTGTGAAATCACAGAATGGAGGTGTGTGAAGTCACAGAATGGAGGTGTGTGAAGTCACAGATTGGAGATGTGTGAAGTCAAAAAGGTGGTATGAGAAGTCACAAATGTAAGTGTGTGAAGTCACAGAATGGAGGTGTGGGAAGTCACAGAATGGAAGTGTGTGAAGTCATAGAAAGAAGGTGTGTGAAGTCACAGAATGGATGGTATGAACTCATAGAATGGAGGTGTGTGAAGTCACAGAATTGAGGTGTTTGAAGTCATATATTAGAGGTGTGTGAAGTCAAAATGGATGTGTGAAGTCATAGAATGGAGGTGTGTGAAGTCACAGAATGGAAGTGTGTGAAGTCAAAATGGAGGTGTGTGACGTCGTAAAATGGAGGTGTGAGAAGTCATAGAATGGAGGTGTGTGAAATCATAGAATAGAGGTTTGTGAAGTCACAGAATGGTGGTGTGTGAAGTCACAGAATGGATGGTATGAACTCATAGAATGGAGGTGTGTGAAGTCACAGAATTGAGGTGTTTGAAGTCATATATAGGAGGTGTGTGAAGTCAAAATGGATGTGTGATTTCATAGAATGGAGATGTGTGAAGTCACAGAATTGAGGTGTTTGAAGTCATATATTGGAGGTGTGTATAGTCAAAATGGATGTGTGAATTCATAGAATGGAGGTGTGTGAAACCATACAATGAGGGTGTGTGAGGTCATAGAATGGAGGTGTGTGAAGTCACAGCATGGAGGTGTGTGAAGTCATAGAATGGAGGTGTGTGAAGTCATAGAATGTAAGTGTGTGAAGTCACAGAATGGAGGTGTGTGAAGTCACAGAATGGAGGTGTGTGAAGTCACAGAATGGAGGTGTGTGAACACAGAATGGAAGTGTGTGAAGTCACAGAATGGAGGTGTGTGAAGTCATAGACAGGAAGTGTGTGAAGTCATAGAATGGAGGTGTGTGAAGTCAGAATGGAGGTGTGTGAAGTCACCGAATGGAGTTGTGTGAACTCAGAATGGAGGTGTGTGAAGTCACAGAATGGAGGTTTGTGAAGTCATAGAATGGGGTTGTGTGAAGTCATAGAATGGATGTTTCTGAAGTAAGAATGAAGGTGTGTGAAGTCATAGAATGGAGGTATGTGAACACATAGAATGGAGGTGTGTGAATTCACAGAATGAAGGTGTGTGAAGTCAGAATGGAGGTGTGTAGTCATAGATTGGAGGTGGTGAAGTCATAGAAAGGAGGTGTGGAAAGTCATAGAATTAGGAGTGTGAAGTCATAGAGTGCAGGTTAGTGAAGTCACAGATTCGAGGTCTGTGAAGTCATAGAATGGAGGTGTGTGATGTCAGAATGCAGGTGTGTGAAGGCATAGATGGAGTTGTGTGAAGTCATAGTATGGAGGTGTGTGAAATCATAGAATGGAGTTTTGTGAAGTCACAGAAAGGAGCTGTGTGAATACATAATGGAGGTGTGTGAAGTCATAGAATGTAGGTGTTTGAAGTCAGAACGGAGGTGTGTGAACTCACAGAATGGAGGTGAGTGATGTCACAATTGAAGTGTGTGAAGTCATACAATGGAGGTGTGTGAAGTCACAGAATGGAGGTGTGTGAAGTCATAGAATGGAGGTGTGTGAAATCACAGAATGGAGCTGTTTGAAGTCATAGAATGGAGGTGTGTGAATTTATAGAATGGATGTTTGTAAAGTAAGAATGAAGTTGTACGAAGTCATAGAATAAAGGTGTGACGTCAAAGAATGGATGTGTGTGAAGTCATAGAATGGAGGTGTGTAAACTCAGAATGGAGGTGTGTGAAGTCATAGAATGGAGGTGTGTGAAGTTATAAAATGCAGGTGTGTGAAGTCGTAGAATGGAAGTGTGTGAAGTCATAGAATGGAGGTGTTTGAAGTCACAGAATGGACGGTACGAAGTCATAGAATGGAGGTGTGTGAAGTCACAGAATTGAGGTGTTTGAAGTCCTATATTAGAGGTGTGTGAAGTCAAAATGGATGTGTGAAATCATAGAATGGAGGTGTGTGAAATCATAGAATGAGGGTGTGTGAGGTCATAGAATGGAGGTGTGTGAAATCATAGAATGAGGGTGTGTGAGGTCATAGAATGGAGGTGTGTGAAGTCACAGAATGGAGGTGTGTGAAATTATAAAAGGGAGGTTTATGAAGTCATAGAGTGGAAGTGTGTGAAGTCACACAATGGAGGTGTGTGAAGTCACAGAATGGAGGTGTGTGAAGTCACAGAATGGAGGTGTGTGAACTCAGAATGGAGCTTTGTGAAGTCACAGAATAGAGGTGTGTGAAGTCATAGAATGGAAGTGTGTGAAGTCATAGAATGGAGGTGTGTGAAGTCAGAATGGAGATGTGTGAAGTCACCGAATGGAGCTGTGTGAACTCAGAATGGAGATGTGTGAAGTCACAGAATGGAGGTTTGTGAAGTCATAGAATGGAGTTGTGTGAAGTCATAGAATGGATGTTTCTGAAGTAAAAATGAAGGTGTGTGAAGTCATAGAAAGAGGTGTGGGAAGTCATAGAATGGAGGAATGTAAAGTCATAGAATGCAGGCGAGTGAAGTCACAGATTCGAGGTCTGTGAAGTCATAGAATGGAGGTGTGTGATATCAGAATGGAGGTGTGTGAAGTCATAGAATAGAGGTGTGTCAAGTCAGAATGGAGGTGTGTGAAGTCACAGAATGGAGGTGTGTGAAATTATAAAAGGGAGGTTTATGAAGTCATAGAGTGGAAGAGTGTGAAGTCACACAATGGAGGTGTGTGAAGTCACAGAATGGAGGTGTGTGAAGTCACAGAATGGAGGTGTGTGAACTCAGAATGTAGCTTTGTGAAGTCACAGAATAGAGGTGTGTGAAGTCATAGAATGGAAGTGTGTGAAGTCATAGAATGGAGGTGTGTGAAGTCAGAATGGAGATGTGTGAAGTCACCGAATGGAGCTGTGTGAACTCAGAATGGAGATGTGTGAAGTCACAGAATGGAGGTTTGTGAAGTCATAGAATAGAGTTGTGTGAAGTCATAGAATGGATGTTTCTGAAGTAAAAATGAAGGTGTGTGAAGTCATAGAAAGAGGTGTGGGAAGTCATAGAATGGAGGAATGTAAAGTCATAGAATGCAGGCGAGTGAAGTCACAGATTCGAGGTCTGTGAAGTCATAGAATGGAGGTGTGTGATATCAGAATGGAGGTGTGCGAAGTCATAGAATAGAGGTGTGTCAAGTCAGAATGGAGGTGTGTGAAGTCACAGAATGGAGGTGTGTGAAATTATAAAAGGGAGGTTTATGAAGTCATAGAGTGGAAGTGTGTGAAGTCACACAATGGAGGTGTGTGAAGTCACAGAATGGAGGTGTGTGAAGTCACAGAATGGAGGTGTGTGAACTCAGAATGGAGCTTTGTGAAGTCACAGAATAGAGGTGTGTGAAGTCATAGAATGGAAGTGTGTGAAGTCATAGAATGGAGGTGTGTGAAGTCAGAATGGAGATGTGTGAAGTCACCGAATGGAGCTGTGTGAACTCAGAATGGAGATGTGTGAAGTCACAGAATGGAGGTTTGTGAAGTCATAGAATGGAGTTGTGTGAAGTCATAGAATGGATGTTTCTGAAGTAAAAATGAAGGTGTGTGAAGTCATAGAAAGAGGTGTGGGAAGTCATAGAATGGAGGAATGTAAAGTCATAGAATGCAGGCGAGTGAAGTCACAGATTCGAGGTCTGTGAAGTCATAGAATGGAGGTGTGTGATATCAGAATGGAGGTGTGCGAAGTCATAGAATAGAGGTGTGTCAAGTCAGAATGGAGGTGTGTGAAGTCATAGAATGGAGGTGTGTGAAGTCAGAATGGAGGTGTGTGAACTCATAGAATGGAGGTGTGTGACGTCACAATGGAAGTGTGTGAAGTCACAGAATGGAGGTGTGTGAAATCATAGAATGGAGGTGTGTGATATCATATAATGGAGGTGTGTGAAGTCACAGAATGGAGGTGTTTGAAGTCATATATTAGAGGTGTGTGAAGTCAAAATGGATGTGTGAAATCATAGAATGGAGGTGTGTGAAATCATAGAATGAGGGTAGTGAGGTCATAGAATGGAGGTGTGTGAAGTCACAGAATGGAGGTGTGTGAAATTATAAAAGGGAGGTTTATGAAGTCATAGAATGGAGGTGTATGAAGTCATAGAATGGAGGTGGGTGAAGTCACGGAAGGGAGGTGTGTGAAATCACAGAATGGAGGTGCGTGAATTCACAATGCAGGTGTGTGAACTCATAGAATGGAGGTGTGTGAAATCGAATGAAGGTGTGTGAAGTCATAGAATGTAGGTGTGTGAACTCATAGAATGGAGGTGTGTGACGTCCCAATGGAAGTGTGTGAAGTCATAGAATGGAGGTGTGTGAAGTCACAGAATGGAAGTGTGTGAAGTCACAGAATGGAAGTGTGTGAAGTCAAAATAGAGGTGTGTGACGTCCTAAAATGGAGGTGTGAGAAGTCATAGAATGGAGGTGTGTGAAATCATAGAATAGAAGTTTGTGAAGTCAAAGAATGGCGGTGTGTGAACTCAGAATGGAGGTGTGTGAAGTCACAGAATGGAGGTGTGTGAAGTCATCGTATGAAGGTATGTGAAATCATAGAATGGAAGTGTGTGAAGTCATAGAATGGAGGTGTGCGAAGTCATAGAATGGAAGTGTGTGAAGTCATAGAATGGAGGTGTGTGAAGTCAGAATGGAGATGTGTGAAGTCACCGAATGGAGCTGTGTGAACTCAGAATGGAGATGTGTGAAGTCACAGAATGGAGGTTTGTGAAGTCATAGAATGGAGTTGTGTGAAGTCATAGAATGGATGTTTCTGAAGTAAAAATGAAGGTGTGTGAAGTCATAGAAAGAGCTGTGGGAAGTCATAGAATGGAGGAATGTAAAGTCATAGAATGCAGGCGAGTGAAGTCACAGATTCGAGGTCTGTGAAGTCATAGAATGGAGGTGTGTGATATCAGAATGGAGGTGTGCGAAGTCATAGAATAGAGGTGTGTCAAGTCAGAATGGAGGTGTGTGAAGTCACAGAATGGAGGTGTGTGAAATTATAAAAGGGAGGTTTATGAAGTCATAGAGTGGAAGTGTGTGAAGTCACACAATGGAGGTGTGTGAAGTCACAGAATGGAGGTGTGTGAAGTCACAGAATGGAGGTGTGTGAACTCAGAATGGAGCTTTGTGAAGTCACAGAATAGAGGTGTGTGAAGTCATAGAATGGAAGTGTGTGAAGTCATAGAATGGAGGTGTGTGAAGTCAGAATGGAGATGTGTGAAGTCACCGAATGGAGCTGTGTGAACTCAGAATGGAGATGTGTGAAGTCACAGAATGGAGGTTTGTGAAGTCATAGAATGGAGTTGTGTGAAGTCATAGAATGGATGTTTCTGAAGTAAAAATGAAGGTGTGTGAACTCATAGAAAGAGGTGTGGGAAGTCATAGAATGGAGGAATGTAAAGTCATAGAATGCAGGCGAGTGAAGTCACAGATTCGAGGTCTGTGAAGTCATAGAATGGAGGTGTGTGATATCAGAATGGAGGTGTGCGAAGTCATAGAATAGAGGTGTGTGAAGTCAGAATGGAGGTGTGTGAAGTCATAGAATGGAGGTGTGTGAAGTCAGAATGGAGGTGTGTGAACTCATAGAATGGAGGTGTGTGACGTCACAATGGAAGTGTGTGAAGTCATAGAATGGAGGTGTGTGAAATCATAGAATGGAGGTGTGTGATATCATATAATGGAGGTGTGTGAAGTCACAGAATGGAGGTGTTTGAAGTCATATATTAGAGGTGTGTGAAGTCAAAATGGATGTGTGAAATCATAGAATGGAGGTGTGTGAAATCATAGAATGAGGGTGTGTGAGGTCATAGAATGGAGGTGTGTGAAGTCACAGAATGGAGGTGTGTGAAATTATAAAAGGGAGGTTTATGAAGTCATAGAATGGAGGTGTATGAAGTCATAGAATGGAGGTGGGTGAAGTCACGGAAGGGAGGTGTGTGAAATCACAGAATGGAGGTGCGTGAATTCACAATGCAGGTGTGTGAACTCATAGAATGGAGGTGTGTGAAATCGAATGAAGGTGTGTGAAGTCATAGAATGTAGGTGTGTGAACTCATAGAATGGAGGTGTGTGACGTCCCAATGGAAGTGTGTGAAGTCATAGAATGGAGGTGTGTGAAGTCACAGAATGGAAGTGTGTGAAGTCAAAATAGAGGTGTGTGACGTCCTAAAATGGAGGTGTGAGAAGTCATAGAATGGAGGTGTGTGAAATCATAGAATAGAAGTTTGTGAAGTCAAAGAATGGCGGTGTGTGAACTCAGAATGGAGGTGTGTGAAGTCACAGAATGGAGGTGTGTGAAGTCATCGTATGAAGGTATGTGAAATCATAGAATGGAAGTGTGTGAAGTCATAGAATGGAGGTGTGCGAAGTCATACAATGAAGGTGTGTGAAGTCATAGAATGGAGATGTGTGAAGTCACAGAAGAGAGGTGTGTGAAGTCACATAATGGAGGTGTGAGAAGTCAAAATGGAGGTGTGTGACTTCATAAAATGGAGGTGTGTGAAGTCATAGATTGGAGGTGTGTGAAATCATAGAATGGAGGTTTGTGAAGTCACAGAATGGAGGTGTGTGAAGTCATAGAATGGAGGTGTGTGAAGTCACAGAATGGAGGTTTGTGAAGTCACAGAATGGAGGTGTGTGAACTCAGAATGGAGATGTGTGAAGTCACAGAATGGAGTTGTGTGAAGTCATAGAATTGAGGTGTGTGAAGTCGGAGAATGGAGGTGTGTGAAGTCACAGAATGGAGCTGTGTGAAGTCACAGAATGCAGGTGTGTGAAGTCACAGAATGGAGGTGTGTGAAGTCAAAGAATGGAGGTGTGTGAAGTCATAATATGGAGGTGTGTGAAGTCATAGAATGTATGTTTGTGAAGTAAGAATGAAGGTGTGTGAAGTCATAGAATGGAGGTGTGTGAAGTCAGAATGGAGGTGTGTGAAGTCATAGAATGGAGGTGTGTGAAGTCATAGAACGGAGTTGTGTGACGTCATATAATGGAGGCGTGTGAAGTCACATAATGCAGGTGTGTGAAGTCAGAATGGAGGTGTGTGAAGTCGAATGAAGGTGTGTGAAGTCATAGAATGTAGGTGTGTGAACTAATAGAATGGAGGTGTGTGACGTCACAATGGAAGTGTGTGAAGTCATAGAATGGAGGTGTGTGAAGTCACAAAATGGAAGTGTGTGAAGTCAAAATGGAGGTGTGTGACGTCCTAAAATGGAGGTGTGTGAAGTCATAGAATGGAGGTGTGTGAAATCATAGAATAGAGGTTTGGGAAGTCACAGAATGGAGGTGTCTGAACTCAGAATGGAGGTGTGTGAAGTCACAGAATGAAGGTGTGTGAAGTCATCGCTTGAAGGTATGTGAAATCAGAGAATGGAGGTGTGCGAACTCACAGAATGAAAGTGTGTGAAGTCAAAATGGAGGTGTGTGACGTCCTAAAATGGAGGTGTGTGAAATCATAGAATAGAGGTTTGTGAAGTCACAAAATGGAGGTGTGTGAACTCAGAATGGAGGTGTGTGAAGTCACAGAATGGAAGTGTGTGAAGTCAAAACGGAGGTGTGTGAAGTCAAAGAATGGAGGTGTGTGAAGTCACAGAATGGAAGTGTGTGAAGTCATAGAATGGAGGTGTGTGAAGTCATAGAGTGGAGGTGGGTGAAGTCACGGAAGGGAGGTGTGTGAAATCACAGAATGGAGGTGTGTGAAGTCACAGAATGGAGGTGTGTGAAGTCACAGAATGGAGATGTGTGAAGTCAAAAAGGTGGTGTGAGAAGTCACAAATGTAAGTGTGTGAAGTTACAGAATGGAGGTTTGGAAAGTCACAGAATGGAAGTGTGTGAAGTCATAGAATGGAGGTGTGTGAAGTCACAGAATGGATGGTATGAACTCATAGAATGGAGGTGTGTGAAGTCACAGAATTGAGGTGTTTGAAGTCATATATAGGAGGTGTGTGAAGTCAAAATGGATGTGTGAATTCATAGAATGGAGATGTGTGAAGTCACAGAATTGAGGTGTTTGAAGTCATATATTGGAGGTGTGTAACGTCAAAATGGATGTGTGAATTCATAGAATGGTGGTGTGTGAAACCATAGAATGAGGGTGTGTGAGGTCATAGAATGGATGTTTCTGAAGTAAGAATGAAGGTGTGTGAAGTCATAGAATGGAGGTATGTGAACACATAGAATGGAGGTGTGTGAATTCACAGAATGAAGGTGTGTGAAGTCAGAATGGAGGTGTGTAGTCATAGATTGGAGGTGGTGAAGTCATAGAAATGAGGTGTGGAAAGTCATAGAATTAGGAGTGTGAAGTCATAGAGTGCAGGTGAGTGAAGTCACAGATTCGAGGTCTGTGAAGTCATAGAATGGAGGTGTGTGAAGTCGGAGAATGGAGGTGTGTGAAGTCACAGAATGGAGGTGTGTGAAGTCACATAATGGAGGTGTGTGAAGTCAGAATGGAGGTGTGTGAAGTCGAATGAAAGTGTGTGAAGTCATAGAATGTAGGTGTGTGAACTAATAGAATGGAGGTGTGTGGTGTCACAATGGAAGTGTGTGAAGTCATAGAATGGAGGTGTGTGAAGTCACAAAACGGAAGTGTGTGAAGTCAAAATGGAGGTGTGTGACGTCCTAAAATGGAGGTGTGTGAAGTCATAGAATGGAGGTGTGTGAAATCATAGAATAGAGGTTTGTGAAGTCACAGAATGGCGGTGTGTGAACTCAGAATGGAGGTGTGTGAAGTCACAGAATGGAGGTGTGTGAAGTCATCGCATGAAGGTATGTGAAATCAGAGAATGGAGGTGTGTGAACTCACAGAATGAAAATGTGTGCAGTCAAAATGGAGGTGTGTGACGTCCTAAAATGGAGATGTGTGAAATCATAGAATAGAGGTTTGTGAAGTCACAAAATGGAGGTGTGTGAATTCAGAATGGAGGTGTGTGAAGTCACAGAATGGAAGTGTGTGAAGTCAAAACGGAGGTGTGTGAAGTCAAAGAATGGAGGTGTGTGAAGTCACAGAATGGTGGTGTGTGAAGTCAAAATGGAGGTGTGTGAAGTCAAAGAATGGAGGTGTGTGAACTCATAGAATGGAGGTGTGTGAAGTCATGGAATGGAGGTTTGTGAAGTCAAACATTGGAAGTGTGGGAAGTTACAGAAAGAAGATGTGTGAAGTCATACAATGGAGGTGTGTGAAGTCAGAATGCAGGTGTGGGAAGTCATAGAATGGAGGTGTGTGAAGTCATAGAATGGAAGTGTGTGAAGTCATAGAATGGAGGTGTGTGAAGGCATAGAATGGAGGTGGGTGAAGTCACGGAAGGGAGGTGTGTGAAATCACAGAATGGAGGTGTGTGAAGTCACAGAATGGAGGTGTGTGAAGTCACAGATTGGAGATGTGTGAAGTCAAAAAGGTGGTATGAGAAGTCACAAATGTAAGTGTGTGAAGTCACAGAATGGAGGTGTGGGAAGTCACAGAATGGAAGTGTGTGAAGTCATAGAAAGAAGGTGTGTGAAGTCACAGAATGGATGGTATGAACTCATAGAATGGAGGTGTGTGAAGTCACAGAATTGAGGTGTTTGAAGTCATATATTAGAGGTGTGTGAAGTCAAAATGGATGTGTGAAGTCATAGAATGGAGGTGTGTGAAGTCACAGAATGGAAGTGTGTGAAGTCAAAATGGAGGTGTGTGACGTCGTAAAATGGAGGTGTGAGAAGTCATAGAATGGAGGTGTGTGAAATCATAGAATAGAGGTTTGTGAAGTCTCAGAATGGTGGTGTGTGAAGTCACAGAATGGATGGTATGAACTCATAGAATGGAGGTGTGTGAAGTCACAGAATTGAGGTGTTTGAAGTCATATATAGGAGGTGTGTGAAGTCAAAATGGATGTGTGATTTCATAGAATGGAGATGTGTGAAGTCACAGAATTGAGGTGTTTGAAGTCATATATTGGAGGTGTGTATAGTCAAAATGGATGTGTGAATTCATAGAATGGAGGTGTGTGAAACCATACAATGAGGGTGTGTGAGGTCATAGAATGGAGGTGTGTGAAGTCACAGCATGGAGGTGTGTGAAGTCATAGAATGGAGGTGTGTGAAGTCATAGAATGTAAGTGTGTGAAGTCACAGAATGGAGGTGTGTGAAGTCACAGAATGGAGGTGTGTGAAGTCACAGAATGGAGGTGTGTGAAGTCATAGACAGGAAGTGTGTGAAGTCATAGAATGGAGGTGTGTGAAGTCAGAATGGAGGTGTGTGAAGTCACCGAATGGAGTTGTGTGAACTCAGAATGGAGGTGTGTGAAGTCACAGAATGGAGGTTTGTGAAGTCATAGAATGGGGTTGTGTGAAGTCATAGAATGGATGTTTCTGAAGTAAGAATGAAGGTGTGTGAAGTCATAGAATGGAGGTATGTGAACACATAGAATGGAGGTGTGTGAATTCACAGAATGAAGGTGTGTGAAGTCAGAATGGAGGTGTGTAGTCATAGATTGGAGGTGGTGAAGTCATAGAAAGGAATGTGGAAAGTCATAGAATTAGGAGTGTGAAGTCATAGAGTGCAGGTTAGTGAAGTCACAGATTCGAGGTCTGTGAAGTCATAGAATGGAGGTGTGTGATGTCAGAATGCAGGTGTGTGAAGGCATAGATGGAGTTGTGTGAAGTCATAGTATGGAGGTGTGTGAAATCATAGAATGGAGTTTTGTGAAGTCACAGAATGGAGCTGTGTGAATACATAATGGAGGTGTGTGAAGTCATAGAATGTAGGTGTTTGAAGTCAGAACGGAGGTGTGTGAACTTATAGAATGGAGGTGAGTGATGTCACAATGGAAGTGTGTGAAGTCATACAATGGAGGTGTGTGAAGTCACAGAATGGAGGTGTGTGAAGTCATAGAATGGAGGTGTGTGAAATCACAGAATGGAGCTGTTTGAAGTCATAGAATGGAGGTGTGTGAATTTATAGAATGGATGTTTGTAAAGTAAGAATGAAGTTGTACGAAGTCATAGAATAAAGGTGTGACGTCAAAGAATGGATGTGTGTGAAGTCATAGAATGGAGGTGTGTAAACTCAGAATGGAGGTGTGTGAAGTCATAGAATGGAGGTGTGTGAAGTTATAAAATGCAGGTGTGTGAAGTCATAGAATGGAAGTGTGTGAAGTCATAGAATGGAGGTGTTTGAAGTCACAGAATGGACGGTACGAAGTCATAGAATGGAGGTGTGTGAAGTCACAGAATTGAGGTGTTTGAAGTCATATATTAGAGGTGTGTGAAGTCAAAATGGATGTGTGAAATCATAGAATGGAGGTGTGTGAAATCATAGAATGAGGGTGTGTGAGGTCATAGAATGGAGGTGTGTGAAATCATAGAATGAGGGTGTGTGAGGTCATAGAATGGAGGTGTGTGAAGTCACAGAATGGAGGTGTGTGAAATTATAAAAGGGAGGTTTATGAAGTCATAGAGTGGAAGTGTGTGAAGTCACACAATGGAGGTGTGTGAAGTCACAGAATGGAGGTTTGTGAAGTCACAGAATGGAGGTGTGTGAACTCAGAATGGAGCTTTGTGAAGTCACAGAATAGAGGTGTGTGAAGTCATAGAATGGAAGTGTGTGAAGTCATAGAATGGAGGTGTGTGAAGTCAGAATGGAGATGTGTGAAGTCACCGAATGGAGCTGTGTGAACTCAGAATGGAGATGTGTGAAGTCACAGAATGGAGGTTTGTGAAGTCATAGAATGGAGTTGTGTGAAGTCATAGAATGGATGTTTCTGAAGTAAAAATGAAGGTGTGTGAAGTCATAGAAAGAGGTGTGGGAAGTCATAGAATGGAGGAATGTAAAGTCATAGAATGCAGGCGAGTGAAGTCACAGATTCGAGGTCTGTGAAGTCATAGAATGGAGGTGTGTGATATCAGAATGGAGGTGTGCGAAGTCATAGAATAGAGGTGTGTCAAGTCAGAATGGAGGTGTGTGAAGTCACAGAATGGAGGTGTGTGAAATTATAAAAGGGAGGTTTATGAAGTCATAGAGTGGAAGTGTGTGAAGTCACACAATGGAGGTGTGTGAAGTCACAGAATGGAGGTGTGTGAAGTCACAGAATGGAGGTGTGTGAACTCAGAATGGAGCTTTGTGAAGTCACAGAATAGAGGTGTGTGAAGTCATAGAATGGAAGTGTGTGAAGTCATAGAATGGAGGTGTGTGAAGTCAGAATGGAGATGTGTGAAGTCACCGAATGGAGCTGTGTGAACTCAGAATGGAGATGTGTGAAGTCACAGAATGGAGGTTTGTGAAGTCATAGAATGGAGTTGTGTGAAGTCATAGAATGGATGTTTCTGAAGTAAAAATGAAGGTGTGTGAACTCATAGAAAGAGGTGTGGGAAGTCATAGAATGGAGGAATGTAAAGTCATAGAATGCAGGCGAGTGAAGTCACAGATTCGAGGTCTGTGAAGTCATAGAATGGAGGTGTGTGATATCAGAATGGAGGTGTGCGAAGTCATAGAATAGAGGTGTGTGAAGTCAGAATGGAGGTGTGTGAAGTCATAGAATGGAGGTGTGTGAAGTCAGAATGGAGGTGTGTGAACTCATAGAATGGAGGTGTGTGACGTCACAATGGAAGTGTGTGAAGTCATAGAATGGAGGTGTGTGAAATCATAGAATGGAGGTGTGTGATATCATATAATGGAGGTGTGTGAAGTCACAGAATGGAGGTGTTTGAAGTCATGTATT
Organism: Megascapheus bottae; assembly: GCA_024803745.1. Lineage (NCBI taxonomy): Eukaryota > Metazoa > Chordata > Mammalia > Rodentia > Geomyidae > Megascapheus > Megascapheus bottae. Next base: position 2,105,624 of record JANJXV010000052.1, on the reverse strand, counting down.
AGAGGTGTGTGAAGTCAAAATGGATGTGTGAAATCATAGAATGGAGGTGTGTGAAATCATAGAATGAGGGTGTGTGAGGTCATAGAATGGAGGTGTGTGAAGTCACAGAATGGAGGTGTGTGAAATTATAAGAGGGAGGTTTATGAAGTCATAGAATGGAGGTGTATGAAGTCATAGAATGGAGGTGGGTGAAGTCACGGAAGGGAGGTGTGTGAAATCACAGAATGGAGGTGCGTGAATTCACAATGCAGGTGTGTGAACTCATAGAATGGAGGTGTGTGAAATCGAATGAAGGTGTGTGAAGTCATAGAATGTAGGTGTGTGAACTCATAGAATGGAGGTGTGTGACGTCCCAATAGAAGTGTGTGAAGTCATAGAATGGAGGTGTGTGAAGTCACAGAATGGAAGTGTGTGAAGTCAAAATAGAGGTGTGTGACGTCCTAAAATGGAGGTGTGAGAAGTCATAGAATGGAGGTGTGTGAAATCATAGAATAGAAGTTTGTGAAGTCAAAGAATGGCGGTGTGTGAACTCAGAATGGAGGTGTGTGAAGTCACAGAATGGAGGTGTGTGAAGTCATCGTATGAAGGTATGTGAAATCATAGAATGGAAGTGTGTGAAGTCATAGAATGGAGGTGTGCGAAGTCATACAATGAAGGTGTGTGAAGTCATAGAATGGAGATGTGTGAAGTCACAGAAGAGAGGTGTGTGAAGTCACATAATGGAGGTGTGAGAAGTCAAAATGGAGGTGTGTGACTTCATAAAATGGAGGTGTGTGAAGTCATAGATTGGAGGTGTGTGAAATCATAGAATGGAGGTTTGTGAAGTCACAGAATGGAGGTGTGTGAAGTCATAGAATGGAGGTGTGTGAAGTCACAGAATGGAGGTTTGTGAAGTCACAGAATGGAGGTGTGTGAACTCAGAAGGGAGATGTGTGAAGTCACAGAATGGAGTTGTGTGAAGTCATAGAATTGAGGTGTGTGAAGTCGGAGAATGGAGGTGTGTGAAGTCACAGAATGGAGCTGTGTGAAGTCACAGAATGGAGGTGTGTGAAGTCACAGAATGGAGGTGTGTGAAGTCAAAGAATGGAGGTGTGTGAAGTCATAATATGGAGGTGTGTGAAGTCATAGAATGTATGTTTGTGAAGTAAGAATGAAGGTGTGTGAAGTCATAGAATGGAGGTGTGTGAAGTCAGAATGGAGGTGTGTGAAGTCATAGAATGGAGGTGTGTGAAGTCATAGAACGGAGTTGTGTGACGTCATATAATGGAGGCGTGTGAAGTCACATAATGCAGGTGTGTGAAGTCAGAATGGAGGTGTGTGAAGTCGAATGAAGGTGTGTGAAGTCATAGAATGTAGGTGTGTGAACTAATAGAATGTAGGTGTGTGACGTCACAATGGAAGTGTGTGAAGTCATAGAATGGAGGTGTGTGAAGTCACAAAATGGAAGTGTGTGAAGTCAAAATGGAGGTGTGTGACGTCCTAAAATGGAGGTGTGTGAAGTCATAGAATGGAGGTGTGTGAAATCATAGAATAGAGGTTTGGGAAGTCACAGAATGGAGGTGTGTGAACTCAGAATGGAGGTGTGTGAAGTCACAGAATGAAGGTGTGTGAAGTCATCGCTTGAAGGTATGTGAAATCAGAGAATGGAGGTGTGCGAACTCACAGAATGAAAGTGTGTGAAGTCAAAATGGAGGTGTGTGACGTCCTAAAATGGAGGTGTGTGAAATCATAGAATAGAGGTTTGTGAAGTCACAAAATGGAGGTGTGTGAACTCAGAATGGAGGTGTGTGAAGTCACAGAATGGAAGTGTGTGAAGTCAAAACGGAGGTGTGTGAAGTCAAAGAATGGAGGTGTGTGAAGTCACAGAATGGAAGTGTGTGAAGTCATAGAATGGAGGTGTGTGAAGTCATAGAGTGGAGGTGGGTGAAGTCACGGAAGGGAGGTGTGTGAAATCACAGAATGGAGGTGTGTGAAGTCACAGAATGGAGGTGTGTGAAGTCACAGAATGGAGATGTGTGAAGTCAAAAAGGTGGTGTGAGAAGTCACAAATGTAAGTGTGTGAAGTTACAGAATGGAGGTTTGGAAAGTCAAAGAATGGAAGTGTGTGAAGTCATAGAATGGAGGTGTGTGAAGTCACAGAATGGATGGTATGAACTCATATAATGGAGGTGTGTGAAGTCACAGAATTGAGGTGTTTGAAGTCATATATAGGAGGTGTGTGAAGTCAAAATGGATGTGTGAATTCATAGAATGGAGATGTGTGAAGTCACAGAATTGAGGTGTTTGATGTCATATATTGGAGGTGTGTAACGTCAAAATGGATGTGTGAATTCATAGAATGGTGGTGTGTGAAACCATAGAATGAGGGTGTGTGAGGTCATAGAATGGATGTTTCTGAAGTAAGAATGAAGGTGTGTGAAGTCATAGAATGGAGGTATGTGAACACATAGAATGGAGGTGTGTGAATTCACAGAATGAAGGTGTGTGAAGTCAGAATGGAGGTGTGTAGTCATAGATTGGAGGTGGTGAAGTCATAGAAATGAGGTGTGGAAAGTCATAGAATTAGGAGTGTGAAGTCATAGAGTGCAGGTGAGTGAAGTCACAGATTCGAGGTCTGTGAAGTCATAGAATGGAGGTGTGTGAAGTCGGAGAATGGAGGTGTGTGAAGTCACAGAATGGAGGTGTGTGAAGTCACATAATGGAGGTGTGTGAAGTCAGAATGGAGGTGTGTGAAGTCGAATGAAAGTGTGTGAAGTCATAGAATGTAGGTGTGTGAACTAATAGAATGGAGGTGTGTGGTGTCACAATGGAAGTGTGTGAAGTCATAGAATGGAGGTGTGTGAAGTCACAAAATGGAAGTGTGTGAAGTCAAAATGGAGGTGTGTGACGTCCTAAAATGGAGGTGTGTGAAGTCATAGAATGGAGGTGTGTGAAATCATAGAATAGAGGTTTGTGAAGTCACAGAATGGCGGTGTGTGAACTCAGAATGGAGGTGTGTGAAGTCACAGAATGGAGGTGTGTGAAGTCATCGCATGAAGGTATGTGAAATCAGAGAATGGAGGTGTGTGAACTCACAGAATGAAAATGTGTGCACTCAAAATGGAGGTGTGTGACGTCCTAAAATGGAGATGTGTGAAATCATAGAATAGAGGTTTGTGAAGTCACAAAATGGAGGTGTGTGAATTCAGAATGGAGGTGTGTGAAGTCACAGAATGGAAGTGTGTGAAGTCAAAACGGAGGTGTGTGAAGTCAAAGAATGGAGGTGTGTGAAGTCACAGAATGGTGGTGTGTGAAATCAAAATGGTGTTGTGTGAAGTCACAAATGGAGGTGTGTGAAGTCACAGAATGTAGGTGTGTGAAGTCAAAATGGAGGTGTGTGAAGTCAAAGAATGGAGGTGTGTGAACTCATAGAATGGAGGTGTGTGAAGTCATGGAATGGAGGTTTGTGAAGTCAAACATTGGAAGTGTGGGAAGTTACAGAAAGAAGATGTGTGAAGTCATACAATGGAGGTGTGTGAAGTCAGAATGTAGGTGTGGGAAGTCATAGAATGGAGGTGTGTGAAGTCATAGAATGGAAGTGTGTGAAGTCATAGAATGGAGGTGTGTGAAGGCATAGAATGGAGGTGGGTGAAGTCACGGAAGGGAGGTGTGTGAAATCACAGAATGGAGGTGTGTGAAGTCACAGAATGGAGGTGTGTGAAGTCACAGATTGGAGATGTGTGAAGTCAAAAAGGTGGTATGAGAAGTCACAAATGTAAGTGTGTGAAGTCACAGAATGGAGGTGTGGGAAGTCACAGAATGGAAGTGTGTGAAGTCATAGAAAGAAGGTGTGTGAAGTCACAGAATGGATGGTATGAACTCATAGAATGGAGGTGTGTGAAGTCACAGAATTGAGGTGTTTGAAGTCATATATTAGAGGTGTGTGAAGTCAAAATGGATGTGTGAAGTCATAGAATGGAGGTGTGTGAAGTCACAGAATGGAAGTGTGTGAAGTCAAAATGGAGGTGTGTGACGTCGTAAAATGGAGGTGTGAGAAGTCATAGAATGGAGGTGTGTGAAATCATAGAATAGAGGTTTGTGAAGTCACAGAATGGTGGTGTGTGAAGTCACAGAATGGATGGTATGAACTCATAGAATGGAGGTGTGTGAAGTCACAGAATTGAGGTGTTTGAAGTCATATATAGGAGGTGTGTGAAGTCAAAATGGATGTGTGATTTCATAGAATGGAGATGTGTGAAGTCACAGAATTGAGGTGTTTGAAGTCATATATTGGAGGTGTGTATAGTCAAAATGGATGTGTGAATTCATAGAATGGAGGTGTGTGAAACCATACAATGAGGGTGTGTGAGGTCATAGAATGGAGGTGTGTGAAGTCACAGCATGGAGGTGTGTGAAGTCATAGAATGGAGGTGTGTGAAGTCATAGAATGTAAGTGTGTGAAATCACAGAATGGAGGTGTGTGAAGTCACAGAATGGAGGTGTGTGAAGTCACAGAATGGAGATGTGTGAAGTCAAAAAGGTGGTGTGAGAAGTCACAAATGTAAGTGTGTGAAGTTACAGAATGGAGGTTTGGAAAGTCAAAGAATGGAAGTGTGTGAAGTCATAGAATGGAGGTGTGTGAAGTCACAGAATGGATGGTATGAACTCATATAATGGAGGTGTGTGAAGTCACAGAATTGAGGTGTTTGAAGTCATATATAGGAGGTGTGTGAAGTCAAAATGGATGTGTGAATTCATAGAATGGAGATGTGTGAAGTCACAGAATTGAGGTGTTTGATGTCATATATTGGAGGTGTGTAACGTCAAAATGGATGTGTGAATTCATAGAATGGTGGTGTGTGAAACCATAGAATGAGGGTGTGTGAGGTCATAGAATGGATGTTTCTGAAGTAAGAATGAAGGTGTGTGAAGTCATAGAATGGAGGTATGTGAACACATAGAATGGAGGTGTGTGAATTCACAGAATGAAGGTGTGTGAAGTCAGAATGGAGGTGTGTAGTCATAGATTGGAGGTGGTGAAGTCATAGAAATGAGGTGTGGAAAGTCATAGAATTAGGAGTGTGAAGTCATAGAGTGCAGGTGAGTGAAGTCACAGATTCGAGGTCTGTGAAGTCATAGAATGGAGGTGTGTGAAGTCGGAGAATGGAGGTGTGTGAAGTCACAGAATGGAGGTGTGTGAAGTCACATAATGGAGGTGTGTGAAGTCAGAATGGAGGTGTGTGAAGTCGAATGAAAGTGTGTGAAGTCATAGAATGTAGGTGTGTGAACTAATAGAATGGAGGTGTGTGGTGTCACAATGGAAGTGTGTGAAGTCATAGAATGGAGGTGTGTGAAGTCACAAAATGGAAGTGTGTGAAGTCAAAATGGAGGTGTGTGACGTCCTAAAATGGAGGTGTGTGAAGTCATAGAATGGAGGTGTGTGAAATCATAGAATAGAGGTTTGTGAAGTCACAGAATGGCGGTGTGTGAACTCAGAATGGAGGTGTGTGAAGTCACAGAATGGAGGTGTGTGAAGTCATCGCATGAAGGTATGTGAAATCAGAGAATGGAGGTGTGTGAACTCACAGAATGAAAATGTGTGCACTCAAAATGGAGGTGTGTGACGTCCTAAAATGGAGATGTGTGAAATCATAGAATAGAGGTTTGTGAAGTCACAAAATGGAGGTGTGTGAATTCAGAATGGAGGTGTGTGAAGTCACAGAATGGAAGTGTGTGAAGTCAAAACGGAGGTGTGTGAAGTCAAAGAATGGAGGTGTGTGAAGTCACAGAATGGTGGTGTGTGAAATCAAAATGGTGTTGTGTGAAGTCACAAATGGAGGTGTGTGAAGTCACAGAATGTAGGTGTGTGAAGTCAAAATGGAGGTGTGTGAAGTCAAAGAATGGAGGTGTGTGAACTCATAGAATGGAGGTGTGTGAAGTCATGGAATGGAGGTTTGTGAAGTCAAACATTGGAAGTGTGGGAAGTTACAGAAAGAAGATGTGTGAAGTCATACAATGGAGGTGTGTGAAGTCAGAATGTAGGTGTGGGAAGTCATAGAATGGAGGTGTGTGAAGTCATAGAATGGAAGTGTGTGAAGTCATAGAATGGAGGTGTGTGAAGGCATAGAATGGAGGTGGGTGAAGTCACGGAAGGGAGGTGTGTGAAATCACAGAATGGAGGTGTGTGAAGTCACAGAATGGAGGTGTGTGAAGTCACAGATTGGAGATGTGTGAAGTCAAAAAGGTGGTATGAGAAGTCACAAATGTAAGTGTGTGAAGTCACAGAATGGAGGTGTGGGAAGTCACAGAATGGAAGTGTGTGAAGTCATAGAAAGAAGGTGTGTGAAGTCACAGAATGGATGGTATGAACTCATAGAATGGAGGTGTGTGAAGTCACAGAATTGAGGTGTTTGAAGTCATATATTAGAGGTGTGTGAAGTCAAAATGGATGTGTGAAGTCATAGAATGGAGGTGTGTGAAGTCACAGAATGGAAGTGTGTGAAGTCAAAATGGAGGTGTGTGACGTCGTAAAATGGAGGTGTGAGAAGTCATAGAATGGAGGTGTGTGAAATCATAGAATAGAGGTTTGTGAAGTCACAGAATGGTGGTGTGTGAAGTCACAGAATGGATGGTATGAACTCATAGAATGGAGGTGTGTGAAGTCACAGAATTGAGGTGTTTGAAGTCATATATAGGAGGTGTGTGAAGTCAAAATGGATGTGTGATTTCATAGAATGGAGATGTGTGAAGTCACAGAATTGAGGTGTTTGAAGTCACATATTGGAGGTGTGTATAGTCAAAATGGATGTGTGAATTCATAGAATGGAGGTGTGTGAAACCATACAATGAGGGTGTGTGAGGTCATAGAATGGAGGTGTGTGAAGTCACAGCATGGAGGTGTGTGAAGTCATAGAATGGAGGTGTGTGAAGTCATAGAATGTAAGTGTGTGAAGTCACAGAATGGAGGTGTGTGAAGTCACAGAATGGAGGTGTGTGAAGTCACAGAATGGAGGTGTGTGAACACAGAATGGAAGTGTGTGAAGTCACAGAATGGAGGTGTGTGAAGTCATAGACAGGAAGTGTGTGAAGTCATAGAATGGAGGTGTGTGAAGTCAGAATGGAGGTGTGTGAAGTCACCGAATGGAGTTGTGTGAACTCAGAATGGAGGTGTGTGAAGTCACAGAATGGAGGTTTGTGAAGTCATAGAATGGGGTTGTGTGAAGTCATAGAATGGATGTTTCTGAAGTAAGAATGAAGGTGTGTGAAGTCATAGAATGGAGGTATGTGAACACATAGAATGGAGGTGTGTGAATTCACAGAATGAAGGTGTGTGAAGTCAGAATGGAGGAGTGTAGTCATAGATTGGAGGTGGTGAAGTCATAGAAAGGAGGTGTGGAAAGTCATAGAATTAGGAGTGTGAAGTCATAGAGTGCAGGTTAGTGAAGTCACAGATTCGAGGTCTGTGAAGTCATAGAATGGAGGTGTGTGATGTCAGAATGCAGGTGTGTGAAGGCATAGATGGAGTTGTGTGAAGTCATAGTATGGAGGTGTGTGAAATCATAGAATGGAGTTTTGTGAAGTCACAGAATGGAGCTGTGTGATTACATAATGGAGGTGTGTGAAGTCATAGAATGTAGGTGTTTGAAGTCAGAACGGAGGTGTGTGAACTCATAGAATGGAGGTGAGTGATGTCACAATGGAAGTGTGTGAAGTCATACAATGGAGGTGTGTGAAGTCACAGAATGGAGGTGTGTGAAGTCATAGAATGGAGGTGTGTGAAATCACAGAATGGAGCTGTTTGAAGTCATAGAATGGAGGTGTGTGAATTTATAGAATGGATGTTTGTAAAGTAAGAATGAAGTTGTACGAAGTCATAGAATAAAGGTGTGACGTCAAAGAATGGATGTGTGTGAAGTCATAGAATGGAGGTGTGTAAACTCAGAATGGAGGTGTGTGAAGTCATAGAATGGAGGTGTGTGAAGTTATAAAATGCAGGTGTGTGAAGTCGTAGAATGGAAGTGTGTGAAGTCATAGAATGGAGGTGTTTGAAGTCACAGAATGGACGGTACGAAGTCATAGAATGGAGGTGTGTGAAGTCACAGAATTGAGGTGTTTGAAGTCATATATTAGAGGTGTGTGAAGTCAAAATGGATGTGTGAAATCATAGAATGGAGGTGTGTGAAATCATACAATGAGGGTGTGTGAGGTCATAGAATGGAGGTGTGTGAAATCATAGAATGAGGGTGTGTGAGGTCATAGAATGGAGGTGTGTGAAGTCACAGAATGGAGGTGTGTGAAATTATAAAAGGGAGGTTTATGAAGTCATAGAGTGGAAGTGTGTGAAGTCACACAATGGAGGTGTGTGAAGTCACAGAATGGAGGTGTGTGAAGTCACAGAATGGAGGTGTGTGAACTCAGAATGGAGCTTTGTGAAGTCACAGAATAGAGGTGTGTGAAGTCATAGAATGGAAGTGTGTGAAGTCATAGAATGGAGGTGTGTGAAGTCAGAATGGAGATGTGTGAAGTCACCGAATGGAGCTGTGTGAACTCAGAATGGAGATGTGTGAAGTCACAGAATGGAGGTTTGTGAAGTCATAGAATGGAGTTGTGTGAAGTCATAGAATGGATGTTTCTGAAGTAAAAATGAAGGTGTGTGAAGTCATAGAAAGAGGTGTGGGAAGTCATAGAATGGAGGAATGTAAAGTCATAGAATGCAGGCGAGTGAAGTCACAGATTCGAGGTCTGTGAAGTCATAGAATGGAGGTGTGTGATATCAGAATGGAGGTGTGCGAAGTCATAGAATAGAGGTGTGTGAAGTCAGAATGGAGGTGTGTGAAGTCATAGAATGGAGGTGTGTGAAGTCAGAATGGAGGTGTGTGAACTCATAGAATGGAGGTGTGTGACGTCACAATGGAAGTGTGTGAAGTCATAGAATGGAGGTGTGTGAAATCATAGAATGGAGGTGTGTGATATCATATAATGGAGGTGTGTGAAGTCACAGAATGGAGGTGTGTGAAGTCAGAATGGAGGTGTGAAGTCATAGAATATTGGTGGGTGAAGTCATAGAAAGGAGGTGTGGGAAGTCAGAGAATGGAGGAGTGTGAAGTCATAGAGTGGAGGTGAGTGAAGTCACAGATTCGAGGTCTGTGAAGTCATAGAATGGAGGTGTGTGAAGTCAGAATGGAGGTGTGTGAAGTCATAGAATGCAGGTGTGTGAACTCATAGAATAGTGGTGTGTGACGTCACAATGGAAGTGTGTGAATTCATAGTATGGAGGTGTGTGAAGTCACAGAGTGGAGGTGTGTGACGTCAAAATGGAGGTGTGTGATGTCCTAAAATGGAGGTGTGTGAAGTCATAGAATGGAGGTGTGTGAAATCATAGAATGAAGGTATGTGAAGTCACAGAATTGAGGTGTGTGAAGTCATAGAATGGACGTGTGTGAAGTCACAGAATGGAGGTGTGTGAAGTCATAGCATGGAGGTATGTGAAATCATAGAATGGAAGTGGTGAAGTCATAGAATGGAGGTGTGTGAAGTCATACAATGAAGGTGTGTGAAGTCATAGAATGGAGGTGTGTGAATTCACAGAAGGGTGGTGTGTGGAGTCACATAATGGAGGTGTGTGAAGTCAAAATGGAGGTGTGTGACGTCATAAAATGTAGGTGTGTGAAGTCATAGATTGGAGGTGTGTGAAATCATAGAATGGAGGTTTGTGAAGTCACAGAATGGAGGTGTGTGAAGTCATAGAATGGAGGTATGTGAAGTCAAATTGGAGGGGTGTGAAGTCGGAGAATGGAGGTGTGGGAAGTCACAGAATGGAGGTGGGTGAAGTCACAGAATGGAGGAGTGTGAAGTCAAAGAATGGAGGTGTGTGAAGTCACAGAATGGACGAGTATGAATTCATAGAATGGAGGTGTGTGAAGTCACAGAATTGAGGTGTTTGAAGTTATATATTGGAGTTGTGTGAAGTCAAAATGGATGTGTGAACTCATACAATGGAGGTGTGTGAAGTCGGAGAATGGAGGTGTGTGAAGTCACAGAATGGAGCTGTGTGAAGTCACAGAATGGAGGTGTGTAAAGTCAAAGAATGGAGGTGTGTGAAGTCAGAGAATGGAGGTTTGTGAAGTCATAGAATATATGTTTGTGAAGTAAGAATGAAGGTGTGTGAAGTCATAGAATGGAGGTGTGTGAAGTCACAGAATGGAGGTGTGTGAAGTAATAGAATGGAGGTGTGTGAAGTCATAGAACGGAGTTGTGTGGCGTCATATAATGGAGGTGTGTGAAGTCACATAATGGAGTTGTGTGAAGTCAGAATGGAGGTGTGAAGTCATAGAAAGGAGGTGTGGAAAGTCATAGAATGGAGGAGTGTGAAGTCATAGATTGGAGGTGAGTGAAGTCACAGATTCGAGGTCTGTGAAGTCATAGAATGGAGGTGTGTGAAGTCGAATGAAGGTGTGTGAAGTCATAGAATGTAGGTGTGTGAACTCATAGAATGGAGGTGTGTGACGTCCCAATGGAAGTGTGTGAAGTCATAGAAGGGAGGTGTGTGAAGTCACAGAATGGAAGTGTGTGAAGTTAAAATGGAGGTGTGTGACGTCCTAAAATGGAGGTGTGAGAAGTCATAGAATGGAGGTGTGTGAAATCATAGAATAGAGGTTTGTGAAGTCACAGAATGGCGGTGTGTGAACTCAGAATGGAGGTGTGTGAAGTCACAGAATGGAGGTGTGTGAAGTCATCGTATGAAGATATGTGAAATCATAGAATGGAAGTGTGTGAAGTCATAGAATGGAGGTGTGCGAAGTCATACAATGAAGGTGTGTGAAGTAATAGAATGGAGGTGTGTGAAGTCACAGAAGAGAGGTGTGTGAAGTCACATAATGGAGGTGTGAGAAGTCAAAATGGAGGTGTGTGACGTCATAAAGTGGAGGTGTGTGAAGTCATAGATAGGAGGTGTGTGAAATCATAGAATGGAGGTTTGTGAAGTCACAGAATGGAGGTGTGTGAAGTCATAGAATGGAGGTGTGTGAAGTCGGAGAATGGAGGTGTGTGAAGTCACAAAATGGAGTTGTGTGAACTCAGAATGGAGATGTGTGACAGAATGGATGTTTGTGAAGTAAGAATGAAGGTGTTTGAAGTCATAGAGTGGAGGTGTGTGAAGTCACAGAATGGAGGTTTGGGAAGTCACAGAATGGAAGTGTGTGAAGTCATAGAATGGGGGTGTGTGAAGTCACAGAATTGAGGTGTTTGAAGTCATATATTGGAGGTGTGTAAAGTCAAAATGGATGTGTGAATTCATAGAATGGAGGTGTGTGAAACCATAGAATGAGGGTGTGAGAGGTCATAGAATGGAGGTGTGTGAAGTCACAGAATGGAGGTGTGTGAAGTCATAGAATGGAGGTGTGTGAAGTCATAGAATGGAAGTGTGTGAAGTCAGAGAATGGAGGTGTGTGAAGTCACAGAATGGAGGTGTGTGAAGTCACAGAATGGAGGTGTGTGAACACAGAATGGAGGTGTGTGAAGTCACAGAATGGAGGTGTGTGAAGTCATAGAATGGAGGTGTGTGAAGTCATAGAATTGAGGTGTGTGAATACATAATGGAGGTGTGTGAAGTCATAGAATGTAGGTGTTTGAAGTCAGAACGGAGGTGTGTGAACTCATAGAATGGAGGTGAGTGACGTCACAATGGAAGTGTGTGAAGTCATACAATGGAGGTGTGTGAAGTCACAGAATGGAGGTGTGTGAAGTCATAGAATGGAGGTGTGTGAAATCACAGAATGGAGCTGTTTGAAGTCATAGAATGGAGGTGTGTGAAGCTATAAAATGGAGGTGTCTGAAGTCATAGAATGGAAGTGTGTGAAGTCATAGAATGGAGGTGTTTGAAGTCACAGAATGGACGGTACGAAGTCATAGAATGGAGGTGTGTGAAGTCACAGAACTGAGGTGTTTGAAGTCATATATTAGAGGTGTGTGAAGTCAAAATGGATGTGTGAAATCATAGAATGGAGGTGTGTGAAATCATAGAATGAGGTTGTGTGAGGTCATAGAATGGAGGTGTGTGAAGTCACAGAATGGAGGTGTGTGAAATTATAAAAGGGAGGTTTATGAAGTCATAGAGTGGAAGTGTGTGAAGTCACACAATGGAGGTGTGTGAAGTCACAGAATGGAGGTGTGTGAAGTCATAGAATGGAGGTGTGTGAAGTCATAGAATTGAGGTGTGTGAAGTCATAGAATGGAGGTGTGTGAAGTCATAAAATGGAGGTGTGTGATGTCATAGAATGGAGGTGTGTGAAGTTAAAATGGAGTTGTGTGAAGTCATCGAATGGTGGTTTTTAATGTCAACGAATGCAGGTGTGTGAAGTCACAGATTGGAGGTGTGTGAACTCAGAATGGAGGTGTGTGAATCACAGAATGGAGGTTTGTGAAGTCATAGAATGGAGGTGTGTGAAGTTAGAGAATGGATGTTTCTCAAGTAAGAATGAAGGTGTGTGAAGTCATAGAATGGAGGTGTGTGAAGTCAAATTGGAGGTGTGTGAACTCATAGAATGGAGGTGTGTGAAGTCATGGAATGGAGGTGTGTGAAGTCAAAGAATGGAGGTGTGTGAAGTGAAACAATAGATGTGTGTGAAGTCACAGATTGGAGGTGTGTGAAGTCACAGAATGGAAGTGTGTGAAGTCAAAACGGAGGTGTGTGAAGTCACAGAATGGAGGTTTGTGAAGTCATAGAATGGAAGTGTGTGAAGTCATAGAATCGAGGTGTGTGAAGTCAGAATGGAGATGTGTGAAGTCACCGAATGGAGCTGTGTGAACTCAGAATGGAGATGTGTGAAGTCACACAATGCAGGTTTGTGAAGTCATAGAATGGAGGTGTGTGAAGTCATAGAATGGATGGTCTGAAGTAAAAATGAAGGTGTGTGAAGTCATAGAAAGAGGTGTGGGAAGTCATAGAATGGAGGAATGTAAAGTCATAGAATGCAGGCGAGTGAAGTCACAGATTCGAGGTCTGTGAAGTCATAGAATGGAGGTGTGTGATATCAGAATGGAGGTGTGCGAAGTCATAGAATAGAGGTGTGGGAAGTCAGAATGAGGGTGTGTGAAGTCATAGAATGGAGGTGTGTGAAGTCAGAATGGAGGTGTGTGAACTCATAGAATGGAGGTGTGTGACGTCACAATGGAAGTGTGTGAAGTCATAGAATGGAGGTGTGTGAAGTCATAGAATGGAGGTGTGTGATATCATATAATGGAGGTGTGTGAAGTCACAGAATGGAGGTGTGTGAAGTCAGAATGGAGGTGTGAAGTCATAGAATAGAGGTGGGTGAAGTCATAGAAAGGAGGTTTGGGAAGTCAGAGAATGGAGGAGTGTGAAGTCATAGAGTGGAGGTGAGTGAAGTCACAGATTCGAGGTCTGTGAAGTCATAGAATGGAGGTGTGTGAAGTCAGAATGGAGGTGTGTGAAGTCATAGAATGGAGGTGTGTGAACTCATAGAATAGAGGTGTGTGACGTCACAATGGAAGTGTGTGAATTCATAGTATGGAGGTGTGTGAAGTCACAGAATGGAGGTGTGTGAGGTCAAAATGGAGGTGTGTGATGTCCTAATATGGAGGTGTGAAGTCATAGAATGGAGGTGTGTGAAATCATAGAATGAAGGTATGTGAAGTCACAGAATTGAGGTGTGTGAAGTCATAGAATGGACGTGTGTGAAGTCACAGAATGGAGGTGTGTGAAGTCATAGCATGGAGGTATGTGAAATCATAGAATGGAAGTGTGTGAAGTCATAGAATGGAGGTGTGTGAAGTCATACAATGAAGGTGTGTGAAGTCATAGAATGGAGGTGTGTGAATTCACAGAAGGGTGGTGTGTGGAGTCACATAATGGAGGTGTGTGAAGTCAAAATGGAGGTGTGTGACGTGAAAAAATGTAGGTGTGTGAAGTCATAGATTGGAGGTGTCTGAAATCATAGAATGGAGGATTGTGAAGTCACAGAATGGAGGTGTGTGAAGTCATAGAATGGAGGTATGTGAAGTCAAATTGGAGGGGTGTGAAGTCGGAGAATGGAGGTGTGGGAAGTCAGTGGGTGAAGTCACAGAATGGAGGTGTGTGAAGTCAAAGAATGGAGGTGTGTGAAGTCACAGAATGGACGGGTATGAATTCACAGAATGGAGGTGTGTGAAGTCACAGAATTGAGGTGTTTGAAGTTATATATTGGAGTTGTGTGAAGTCAAAATGGATGTGTGAAGTCATAGAATGGAGGTGTGTGAAGTCGGAGAATGGAGGTGTGTGAAGTCACAGAATGGAGCTGTGTGAAGTCACAGAATTGAGGTGTGTGAAGTCACAGAATAGAGGTGTGTGAAGTCAAAGAATGGAGGTGTGTGAAGTCATAGAATGGAGGTGTGTGAAGTCATAGAATATATGTTTGTGAAGTAAGAATGAAGGTGTGTGAAGTCATAGAATGGAGGTGTGTGAAGTCACAGAATGGAAGTGTGTGAAGTAATAGAATGGATGTGTGTGAAGTCATAGAACGGAGTTGTGTGGCGTCATATAATGGAGGTGTGTGAAGTCACATAATGGAGGTGTGTGAAGTCAGAATGGAGGTGTGAAGTCATAGAAAGGAGGTGTGGGAAGTCATAGAATAGAGGAGTGTGAAGTCATAGATTGGAGGTGAGTGAAGTCACAGATTCGAGGTCTGTGAAGTCATAGAATGGAGGTGTGTGAAGTCGAATGAAGGTGTGTGAAGTCATAGAATGTAGGTGTGTGAACTCATAGAATGGAGGTGTGTGACGTCCCAATGAAAGTGTGTGAAGTCATAGAAGGGAGGTGTGTGAAGTCACAGAATGGAAGTGTGTGAAGTCAAAATAGAGGTGTGTGACGTCCTAAAATGGAGGTGTGTGAAGTCATAGAATGGAGGTGTGTGAAATCATAGAATAGAGGTTTGTGAAGTCACAGAATGGCGGTGTGTGAACTCAGAATGGAGGTGTGTGAAGTCACAGAATGGAGGTGTGTGAAGTCATCGTATGAAAGTATGTGAAATAATAGAATGGAAGTGTGTGAAGTCATAGAATGGAGGTGTGCGAAGTCATACAATGAAGGTGTGTGAAGTCATAGAATGGAGGTGTGTGAAGTCACAGAAGAGAGGTGTGTGAAGTCACATAATGGAGGTGTGAGAAGTCAAAATGGAGGTGTGTGACGTCATAAAATGGAGGTGTGTGAAGTCATAGATAGGAGGTGTGTGAAATCATAGAATGGAGGTTTGTGAAGTCACAGAATGGAGGTGTGTGAAGTCATAGAATGGAGGTGTGTGAAGTCGGAGAATGGAGGTGTGTGAAGTCACAAAATGGAGGTGTGTGAACTCAGAATGGAGATGTGTGACAGAATGGATGTTTGTGAAGTAAGAATGAAGGTGTTTGAAGTCATAGAGTGGAGGTGTGTGAAGTCACAGAATGGAGGTGTGTGAAGTCATAGAATGGAGGTGTGTGAAGTCATAGAATTGAGGTGTGTGAACTCAGAATGGAGGTGTGTGAATCACAGAATAGAGGTTTGTGAAGTCAAATTGGAGGTGTGTGAACTCATAGAATGGAGGTGTGTGAAGTCATGGAATGGAGGTGTGTGAAGTCACAGAATGGAGGTGTGTGAACTCAGAATGTAGGTGTGTGAATCACAGAATGGAGGTTAGTGATGTCATAGAATGGAGGTGTGTGAAGTCAGAGAATGGATGTTTCTGAAGTAAGAATGAAGGTGTGTGAAGTCATAAAATGGAGGTGTGTGAAGTCAAATTGGAGGTGTGTGAACTCACAGAATGGAGGTGTGTGAACTCAAAGAATGGAGGTGTGTGAAGTCATGGAATGGAGGTGTGTGAAGTCAAAGAATGGAGGTGTGTGAAGTGAAACAATAGATGTGTGTGAAGTCACAGAATGGAGGTGTGTGAAGTCACAGAATGGAAGTGTGTGAAGTCAAAACGGAGGTGTGTGAAGTCACAGAATGGAGGTGTGTGAAGTCACAGAATGGAGGTGTGTGAAGTCACAAAGGTGGTGTGTGAAGTCACAGAATGGAGGTGTGTGAAGTCGTAGAATTGAGGTGTGTGAAGTCATAGAATGGAGGTTTGTGGAGTCACAGAATGGAGGTGTGTGAAGTCAGAATGGAGGTGTGTGAACTCATAGACTGAGGTGGGTGAAGTCATAGAAAGGAAGTGTGTGAAATCATAGAATGGAGGTATGTGAAGTCAGAATGGGGGTGTGTGAAGTCACAGAATTGAGGTGTGTGAAGTCACAGAATGGAGGTGTGTGAAGTCAGAATGAAGGTGTGTGAAGTCACAGAATGGAGGTGTGTGAAGTCACAGAATGGATGTTTGTGAAGTAAGAATGAAGGTGTTTGAAGTCATAGAGTGGAGGTGTGTGAAGTCACATAATGGAGGTGTGTGAAGTCATAGAATGGAGGTGTGTGAAGTCATAGAATTGAGGTGTGTGAAGTCATAGAATGGAGGTGTGTGAAGTCATAAAATGGAGGTGTGTGAACTCATAGAATGGAGGTGTGTGAAGTCAAAATGGAGTTGTGTGAAGTCATAGAATGGTGTTTTGTGATGTCAACGAATGGAGCTGTGTGAAGTCAGAATGGAAGTGTGTGAAGTCAGAATGGAGGTGTGTGAACTCATAGAATGGAGGTGTGTGAAGTCACAATGGAGGTGTGTGAAGTCATAGAATTTAGGTGTGTGAAGTCACAAAATGGAGGTGTGTGAAGTCATAGAATGGAGGTGTGTGAAGTCATGGAATGGAGGTGTGTGAAGTCAGAATGGAGGTGTGTATAGTCACAGAATTGAGGTGTGTGAAGTCACAGAATGGATGTGTGTGAAGCCAGAATGAAGGTGTGTGAAGTCACAGAATGGAGGTGTGTGAAGTCACAGAATGGATGTTTGTGAAGTCAGAATGAAGGTGTTTGCAGTCATAGAGTGGAGTTGTGTGAAATCACAGAATGGAGGTGTGTGAAGTCATAGAATGGAGGTGTGTGAAGTCATAGAATGGAGGGGTGTGAAGTCATAAAATGGAGGTGTGTGAACTCATAGAATGGAGGTGTGTGAAGTCAAAACGGAGTTGTGTGAAGTCACAGAATGGTGGTTTTTGATGTCAACGAATGGAGGTGTGTGAAGTCATAGAATGGAGGTGTGTGAAGTCATAGAATGGAGGTGTGTGAGGTCATAGAATTGAGGTGTGTGAAGTCATAGAATGGAGGTGTGTGAAGTCATAAAATGGAGGTGTGTGAACTCATAGAATGGAGGTGTGTGAAGTCAAAATGGACTTGTGTGAAGTCATAGAATGGTGGTTTTTGATGTCAACGAATGGAAGTGTGTGAAGTCACAGAATGGAGGTTTGTGAAGTCACAGAATGGAGGTGTGTGAAGTCATAGAATTGAGGTGTGTGAAGTCATAGAATGGAGGTTTGTGGAGTCACAGAATGGAGGTGTGTGAAGTCAGAATGGAAGTGTGTGA
Source organism: Megascapheus bottae (assembly GCA_024803745.1). Classification (NCBI taxonomy): domain Eukaryota; kingdom Metazoa; phylum Chordata; class Mammalia; order Rodentia; family Geomyidae; genus Megascapheus; species Megascapheus bottae. The sequence continues at coordinate 2,088,171 of JANJXV010000052.1, read as the reverse complement.
ACTCATAGACTGAGGTGGGTGAAGTCATAGAAAGGAGGTGTGGGAAATCATAGAATGGAGGAGTGTGAATTCATAGAATGTGGGTGAGTGAAGTCACAGATTCGAGGTCTGTGATGTCATAGAATGGAGGTTTGTGAAGTCAGAATGGTGGTGTGTGAAATCATAGAATGGAGATGTGTACTCATAGAATGGAGTTGTGTGACGTCACAATGAAAGTGTGTGAAGTCATAGAATGGAGGTGTCAGAAGTCTCAGAATGGAGGTTTGTGAAGTCATAAAATGAAGGTGTGTGAAGTCAGAATGGAGATGTGTGAAGTCACAGAATGGAGGTGTGTGAACTCAGAATGGAGGTGTGTGAAGTCATAGATGGAGGTGTGTAAAGTCATAGTATGGAGGTGTGTGAAATCACAGAATGGAGTTTTGTGAAGTCACAGAATGGAGCTGTGTGAAGTCAGAACGGAGGTGTGTGAAGTCATAGAATGGAGGTGTGTGAAGTCAGAATGGAGGTGTGTGAACTCATAGAATGGAGGTGTTTGAAGTCACAATGGAGGTGTGTGAAGTCATAGAATGGAGGTGTGTGAAGTCACAAAATGGAGGTGTGTGAAGTCAGAGAATGGAGGTGTGTGAAGTCATAGAATTGAGGTGTGTGAAGTCATAGAATGGAGGTGTGTGGAGTCACAGAATGGAGGTGTGTGAAGTCAGAATGGAGGTGTGTGAACTCATAGACTGTGGTGGGTGAAGTCATAGAAAGGAAGTGTGGGAAATCATAGAATGGAGGAGTGTGAAGTCATAGAGTGGAGGTGAGTGAAGTCACAGATTCGAGGTCTGTGATGTCATAGAATGGAGGTGTGTGAAGTCAGAATGGTGGTGTGTGAAATCATAGAATGGAGATGTGTGAACTCATAGAATGGAGTTGTGTGACATCACAATGGAAGTGTGTGAAGTCATAGAATGGAGGTGTGAGAAGTCACAGAATGGAGGTTTGTGAAGTCATAAAATGAAGGTGTGTGAAGTCAGAATGGAGGTGTGTGAAGTCACAGAATGGAGGTGTGTGAACTCAGAATGGAGGTGTGTGAAGTCATAGATGGAGGTGTGTGAAGTCACAAAATGGAGGTGTGTGAAATCACAGAATGGAGGTGTGTGAAGTCATAGAATGGAGGTGTGTGAAGTCAGAGAATGGAGGTGTGTGAAGTCCCAGAATGGAGGTGTGTGAAGTCATAGAATGGAGGTGTGTGAAGTCATAGAATTGAGGTGTGTGAAGTCATAGAATGGAGGTGTGTGAAGTCACAGAATGGAGGTGTGTGAAGTCAGAATGGAGGTGTGTGAAGTCATAGACTGAGGTGGGTGAAGTCAGAATGGAGGTGTGTGAAATCATAGAATGGAGATGTGTGAACCCAGAAGAGCTAACCCAAATCAACAGGATTATTTCACGCTCTGAAATAGAAATGGAAATTAGACAACTTCCACCTAAAAAGAGTCCAGGGCCAGATGGATTCACAGCTGAATTGTATAAGGTCTTCAAAGCAGAGCTCACACCAATACTCCTCAAGCTCTTCAACGAAATTGAAAATGAAGGTTCTTTACCAAACTCATTCTGTGATGCCAGTGTATCCCTCATCCCCAAACCAGACAGAGATTCATCAAAGAAAGAGAACTATAGACCCATTTCTTTGATGAACATCGATGCAAAACTTCTCAACAAAATACTGGCCAACTGTCTACAACAACTCATCAAAAAAATTATACACTATGATCAAACTGGATTCATCACAGGGAGGCAAAGCTGGTTCAACATACACAAATCAATTAATATAATTTGACACATCAACAGGAGCAATGACAAAAATCACATGATTTTCTCAATAGATGCGGAAAAGGCATTTGACAAGATCCAAAACCCCTTTATGTTAGAAGATGTGGAGAAACTAAGAATCCATGGAACATTTCTCAATGTAATAAAGGCTGTGTATGAGAAACGCACTGCTAGAATTATACTTAATGGTGAAAACCTAAAGCCATTCCCTCTAAATCCGGAATGAGACAAGGATGCCCACTCTCTCCACTCCTTTTTAACATAGTACTGGAATTCCTAGGCAGTGCAATAAGCAAGAAGCAAGCATAAAGGGGATCCAAGTAGGGAAAGAGGAAATAAAACTATCCCTCTTTGCAGATGATATGATTCTGTATTTAAAGAAACGTATAGACTCTACTCCCAAGCTTCTTGAGCTGATTCAAAGCTTTGGAAGGGTAGCAGGCCATAAAATCAACCCTCACAAATCAACTGCCTTCCTTTACGCCAACAGTGAGAGGAACGAGGCAATAATCAGGAAAGAAACTCCTTTCACAATAGCCTCAAAGAAAATAAAGTACGTAGGAATTAGCTTAACTAAGAATGTAAAGGACTGTTTAGATGAAAAGTTTAAAACCCTAAAAAAGGAAATTAAAGCAGAACTAAGGAAATGGAAATACCTCCCATACTCCTGGATTGGAAGAATCAACCTTGTGAAAATGACAATCTTGCCAAGGGCTATCTACAAATTCAATGTAATACCCATCAAAATCCCAATGTCATTCTTTAAAGAAATAGAAGAGGCAATTCAAAATTTCATATGGAATAATAAAAGACCCCGTATAGCAAAAACACTTCTTAGCAGTAAGAACAGCGCTGGAGGAATTTCAATTCCAAACTTAAGACTCTATTACAGAGCTATAATTCTCAAAACTGCTTGGTACTGGCACAAGAACAGGCCTGAAGTCCAATGGAATAGAACTGCGGACCCAGATATTAAACCACAGACCTATGGCCACCTAATCTTTGACAAGGGAGCCAAAAAAATAGAATGGAAGAAAGATAGCCTCTTCAACAAGTTGTGCTGGCAGAACTGGTTAAGCACTTGCAGAAAATTAAGGTGGGTCCTTCTTTGTCACCTTGCACTAGAATTAACTCCAAATGGATCAAAGACCTGGAGGTAAAAGCTGACACACTGAAAAGTTTACAGGAAAGAATAGGAGATACACTAGGCCTCCTTGGCACAGGTCGAATCTTTCTTAATAAGGACCAAGAGTCACAACAAATCAGAGAAAGACTGGATAAGTGGGCCTGCATTAAACTGCAGAGCTTTTGTATGGCAACGGATATAGCTAGTAAACTAACCAGGAAGCCTGCAGAGTGGGAGAAGATCTTCACCAAACAAACAACGGACCAAGGCCTCATATCTAAAATATATCAACAACTCAAAAAATTGAATCACTCCAAAACTAACCTCCAAAGTAACACCCATCCCATTAAAAATGGGCCAAAGACTTAAAGAGAGTCTTCTCTGAAGAAGAAACAAAAATGGCCTATAGACACATGAAGAAATGCTCCACATCTCTGGTCATAAAAGAAATGCCAATCAAAACAGCTCTAAGATTCCACCTTACTCCAGTTAGAATGGCCAGGATCAGGAAAACGAATGACAACAGATGCTGGAGGGGATGTGGCCAGGAGGGATCCTTACTACACTGTTGGTGGCAGTGCAAACTCGTTCAACCACTGTGGAAAGCAGTGTGGCAGTGCCTCAAAAGGCTAAATATAGAACTCCCCTATAACCCAGCAATTCCACTACTTGGCATTTACCCAACAATCCAGAAGCAAGGGCATACTAATCCCACTAGCACAACAATGTTCATTGCAGCACTATTCACCATAGCAAAGATATGGAACAAACCCAGATGTCCCTCAGTTGATGAGTGGATCTACAAGTTGTGGTATTTGTACACAATGGAATTCTATGCTGCTGTCAGAAAGAATGACATCGCCCCATTTGTTAGGAAATGGAAAGACTTAGAACAAATCATATTAAGTGAAGTAAGCCAGACTCAAAGGAACTTAGGCTCAGTGGTTTCCCTCATTCGTCATAATCAGTAGGAACCTTGGGCTCTACTAGCAGAGATTTGCAATAGAGCAAAAGGCCATATATAAGGGCATATAATGTGAAGTTAATTGAAAGGACCTCCAGGATATTGAAACAAAAGCCACATAATAAATGATTGTTGTCCTTAATGTACTATGTTGTCTCTCACCTCCTTTGCTGTGCCTCGGTTATCCGATATTGGTATGGTATCTCACTTTGTTATCTGATATATTGAATTTATTTGTATTTGTATATTTGAAATTTGAAAGGGAAGGGGGGAAAACCAAGATGGATGGGGGGTGTGGGGTTGGAGGGAAATGGGTACCAAGACATGTGAAAGGGTATCAATGTATGTGAATTAATGCACCTTCTATCTGGCAAATATCATGTAACCCTTTTACGAATTACAATAAAAAGAATTAAAAAAAAAAGAAAGTTGTAGTGTGTGGGGAGGATGATGGGGTCAAATACATTTCTTCTTAGAAATATACCTCATCCGGTTGCCCTGGATTTTCCTGGCCTTCTTCTTAGAGAAAGGCCTGTTATACTGGATTTGTGGCTGGGCAATGATCTAGCATGTACATCTTCGAGTAAGACAGCCACAATTTCCATGCCTGAGACTCGAGTTTCCTGACCTTTGGCAACAGCACAGCAACATCTTTCTTCCTCCTGAGCCACAGGCCAAGTGAGCTGGCTTGAGTTGGTTGTTAGTTACAGTGGCTTGGTTACCAGGGTTCCATAATCTGTTCCATTGTGAGGGAGGCAGGGTCACCTTTCAGGGCCCAATGACCAAAGATCCTTGCTCACAGAAGACCTCACCAAAGACATACTGGAGGCTGAATCTCTCCTCCAGTCTCACAATGTGGATGTACTAAACAGCACACCTTATTTGTCCAATCCCAATGTCTTCCACTAGGCCCAACTACCAGTCAGGTCTCAGGCTCAAGGAGCCTTTCTTAGGTAAGATCCAAACTTAAGGGTAAATATTGCCCTCATCCTTTACAAAACATTTGCTTCACAGTGCCTTCTCTGCCTTCATTTTGCCCCTTGTCGAATTTTTTTTTGTTTTTGCTAGTCTTGGGACTTGACCTCAGAGTGTGAACATTGTTCTTGGGCTTTCTTTAGGCTTTAGCTGTCCCACCGAGCCACAGCACCACTTGGAGCGTTTTCTATGTATGTGGTAATGAGGAATCAAACCAGAGTCTTTTTGCGTGGTAGCCAAGGACTCTACCACTAGGTCAAACACACAGGCCATCTTGCACATATTTTTGACGTCAATCTACTAGGATATACTAGGATATTATTAGGTTTCTGTATCCTAATCAATTTTTTCCTGATGAGTAGCTTTGCTGTCATGTGTAAAAAATGCAGAGGGAAGAACACAGAAGAATTAGTGAAATTAAAAAAAAAGCATTACACACATAGATAAGTGTTCATTCTTTGTAGGAGAGAGGATATTTTGATATGATGATGATGACTTTATAATTACTATGTCAGGGTTGAGAGTTTGCATAGTGGTAGAGTGCTTGCCTAGCATCCATGAAGATCTGGGTTTGATTGCTCAGTATCACATAGATAGAAAATCTAGATGTGGCACTGTGGCTCAAGTGGCAGAGGGCTAGACTTGAGAAAACCCGAGGACAGTGCTCAGGCCCTGAATTCAACCCCCAAGACTGGCAGAAAGATAAAAGAAAATAAAAATGCTTTTTACGAGCTAATTCACTCACAGCATTTGCTTCTGAAATCTTCGCTTCTGCATCTTGTGAAATACCCCTTTCCCTCAACGTAGACAAGAAAAAGAGATCCATCCCATGGTTCACTGTGAGGCCACTGGTTGTGCTAAGAGCTAGTCGTGCAGCAATACATAAGTTTTATTCTAATACTTTCCAAACTTTGTACTCAAATATGCTACTTACTTACCAACTTAGGTCAGTTATCCTTATGCATATCTTTTCTTTATTACTACAATATTCTTACACTCCTGCGTTAATCCTCTTGAACCTCCCCTGACCTCTCTCATTATTTTTTTTCTATCTCTGGACCTCTGCTCGTCTTTCAACCCTTATACTGCACGGATCTACACTTGATGGCTGTTGAGCAATATTGTATATGCAGGTGGTTAATTATTCTCTAGGCTCAGAGGGACATAAAGAAAATAGAGATTGGATTGAGAGGCTTATTGTTTTGGGTATAAATCGATTATCATTGGTTGTATTAGACTGGTCTGTAAGTGCACAAAATAAAGAGTGATAATACCAATCAAAACTTGTGAACATCTACTGTCTGCCAGCTACAGAGGTCTAGGTTGGTTTTATCTGAAAAACTATAATCGTATTTAGTAGTAATCTTGCTCCCACTGTCAAATGGGCAGAACAAGAAACTCAAGAAAAATGTCAAGTCAAGAAACAACATCCCCCACCCAATGTAAACAGACAATGGAACAGTCACTGGCAAACCTAGAGTAGAGACTTCCAAGTGCTACACAAATGCAATTGATAAACATCATTAATGGAAAATGTGAAAATATAAAGAAAGAGATAATGGAGGAAGCCATAGCTGAACAAGAGGAAAGCATAAACAAGGTGATAAGTGAAAAAGAAGAAGCCATAAAGGAGGCCTTAATAAAGGTTTTTCAAAGAAAGATGGATGAATTCATAGAATCCACAAATAAAAACGTTACCAAACACCAACAAATGTCCAAAGAAAATAAAGCTAACCACTCAAAAGGAAATCAAGGAGATAAAGAAATCCATACATGATCTAAAACAGGAGATGCAAGGCATCAAAAATGAGCAATTAGAAGCAAGGGAGATGAAAAATAATGTAGATAGTTTTGATAGCAAGATAGACAATGCAGAGGAGAGAATTTCCGGGTCTGAAGATAATTCAGTTATTATATAGAAAGAACAGAAAATGAGTCAATCCAAATCTAGGAAATATGAGAGAGCGCTTCAAGAGGTCCAAAATGCAATTAGGATACCTAATTTAAGGCTAGTTGGTATTGAGAAGGGTGTGGAGAAAGAGGTCAATGGTATTGGAAATATACTTCAGGGAATCATCTCAGAGAATTTCCCAAATATCCAGAAGGGCAGGCCCATCCAGATACGAGAAGCATTTAGAACCCCAAACAGACCTGACCAGAAAAGAACATCCCACCACCAAATTGTGATCCGAACTGGATCAATAGACACGAAAGAAAAGATCGTAAAGGCAGCCAGGGAAAAGGGATCAGTAACCTATAAAGGCAAACCAATCAGAATAACCAAAGATTTCTCAGCAGAGACCATGCTAGCACGAAGTGACTGGAAGCATATATATCATGCCCTTATATCAAATAACTACCAACCAAGAATACTGTAGCCAGCTAAGCTCTTATTCATAACTGAGGGAACAATAAAAACGTTCCATTCCAGGGAAAAGCAGCAACAATATGTTGAAACAAATCCAACACTACAGAGAATTCTCAAAGATGCTCTATACATAGAAAACCAAAATAAATGCAACATAGGGAAAGAAATGGCACCTAAACAGCATACCATCTAAGGACCACAAGAACTGTCAAGACACGGGCCCTACTAAAAGCTTTTAAAAATGGTAGGAACTAATAAATATCTCTCAATCCTAACTCTCAATATCAATGGACTTAACTCTCCAATTAAACGGCATAGGCTGTCTAGTTGGATCAAAAAGCAAGAGCCATTGTTCTGCTGTCTTCAAGAGACACATCTTACCCAAAAACATTCATCTTTTGAAAGTGAGAGGTTGGAATAAACTCTGTCAAGCTAACTGCCCCCATAAACAGGCTGGAGTTGCCATCCTCATATCAGATACAATAGACTTCAAACTAAAATTAGTAAGAAAAGACAAGGGATCTTTCCTCCAGGAAGACATAACGATCCTAAATATTTACACACCCTTTTGAAGATTCTCAAAAGATTGAAGATTCTGCCAGTGTAATTAGATTCCGGCATTGATATTAAATAATTCAATGAGTAGGGATTTATATTTGAAATATCTCTGTTGACAAAATCTAACACACATTTCCTTAGTATTTGCTTTTGATTTCCCAAGAAGTTCAGTACAAGCCAACATGTGTGGCACATATCGACTGGGAGAAATGATTCAGAATATGTGACTCATTTGAACAGGAGTCAGTGAAAAGATACAGAAGCAGGATACCCATATTGTGATAATTTGTATCTTTTGCTTATTTTGTGTTTGTTATTATTTCCATTTGTAGAGTACATTTCTAGGTAAAAACTTTTAAAATGTTTCCAAACAATTTGTTATTTCAACAGCAAAAAAAGACATTTATATGCCTGATAAAATTCACAGAATCCAAATTTTTCCATATTATTTTTTGTTTTTTGTTTTTTTTTTTGGTGGGTCATAGATCTTGAACTCGCCTGGGCACTATCCCTGAGCTCTTCAGCTCCAGGCCACCACCTTACCCTGGAGCCAAGCCCCACTTCCCATTTTCTAAAAGTAAATTGGAGATAAGAGTCTCAGGTCTTTTTGTGCCAGGATGGCTTTAAACCTTGATCCTCAGATCTCAGCCTCCTGAATAACTAGGATTATAGAAGTGAGCCACCACCCCATCATGCTCAGCTTTCTGGTTTTTTTAAAACAAGCCCTTTTGCTGGAACTCGGTCTGAGCACTGTCCTTCAGCTTTCCTCAAGCCTAGTGATCTTCTACTTGAGCCACAGCACTACTTCTGGTTTTTTCTGTGTATGTGGTACTGCGGAATTGAACCTTCGTCTCCATACAAGCACTCTACAACTATGCCAAACTTCCAGCCCCTCCACATTAGTTTTTATGATAGATCTTTCCATACATCCAGGTTGGCAAGAAATCCTTCTTGAGTTTCCCAAGATCAGGGAGTATAGGTGTGTCCCATCCTGTGTGGCTACATAACCATTGTTTAGGGTACAGTTCTCTCTTCATTCTACCCATCTAGAGCAATTTTCATTTTCCATGTATAATCATTAAACATTCAGCTCCTGTTCCTCTCTACTCCATTCTCTGGAACCATCGTGCTTTTTGGCTCTAAGGGTTTGTTGATCCTTGGAAGCTCTGGAAGGGAAAACATACCCAAGCTCTTCCTTTATGACTGCTGTATTTTTAGTTTACTGTAATCAAGATTCATCTGTAAAATATAGTAAAATGTTCTTCCTTTTCAATGCATTGTTTTGCATATTTCTATCTTTGGATTATTATTAATAGTTGTGAATGGATTCTCCACATATTTGTTCTAGTCTCTGCTTTCTCTTCCGTTAGGTACAAATCTAGAAATAGAAGTGTTGGACCATATTTCTATATAATTCTATATTTAGTACTTTTTTAGCACTCTCCACGCAATTTTTGATTGTTTTATATTCCTTGAAGAACTATTCCAAAGTTCTACTTCTTCTCACTACCTTCCCAGTAATAGTTAGACTTTGAAAGCTATTTTTTGTATGCGTGTGTGTGTGTGTGTGTTTGTGTGTGTGTATGTGGATCTTTTTGTTTAAAACTATATTTATATTAACATATTTAAAGCAATGATTTCATTGTAATGTTAATTTTTCTCATGACTGTTAATATTGAACTTCTTTCTACATTTTGAACTACTATTTCCATATATTCTTTTTAGAAAATCCTCTCCAATCTCCAATTTTTTTCCCTTTTTTTGTGGGGTAGTGGGGAAAGTCATGGGGATGGGCCTTGGGCCGTGAGCTCTTTAGTTTAAGGCTATTGTCCTACCCTGAGTATTGCCCCTCAGTTCTTCTGCTCACAGCTCCCTACCCCCCTTCCCATTATATACAGAACAAAGGTCATCCTCAGTCTTTTTGAAAAAGTAAAACATACAGTAAATTTGTAGTACAAAACAGCAAGAAATAAATCTCTTGCCAGGTGCAGTGACTTATACCTGTAATCCTAGCTACTCAGATATCAGGCTGATATCTAAAGATTTGGTTCAAAGCCAGCCTGGGCATTAGAAAGTCTATGAGACTCTCATCTACAGTTAACCACTAGAATATGGGAAATGGCACTGTGGCTTCATAGGTAGGGTGATAGCCTTGAGTTGAAGAGCTCAGGAACAGTGCCCAGGCCCAGAGTTCAAGCCTTACAAATCCCCCAGCCAAAAAAACAGAAAAAAAAGTTTCTTCCCCAAGTGATTATTATGCCAGCCATAGAACATTAACATTCTGGGTGTACTTCACAGTATTATTACTTGATACCCTAAGATTTTGCAATATTCTCACAGTACCAGCATATGTCATCATATAATGTAGTTCCTTTTCAATGGAATAATTCCATTTATAACCTAAATCTACTCCCCCGACTTATTTTTGTCTATACCACAATTGCTCTACCATGACATGCCACAAGCCATTAAACATTTTATGGTGGGTAATTGGAAAGGAGTCTCATAGAATTTTATGCCAGGCTGGCTTTGAACCATGGTCCTCAGATCTCAGTCTCCTGAGTAGCTAGGATGACTGGCGTGAGCCACCAACACCTGGCTTGCCTTTTTATTTTTTTGGGGTCTTGGGACTTGAACTCTGGGCCTAGGCACCATCCCCAAGCTTTTCAGGTCAATATTTCATGTAAGTCTAAACATTTAAGTAAAGGAATACAATTCCAACAATAAAAGAATAAAATTCCAGACATGGTGTGTTTATAACTCAGTGCTAATTACTTGATGAAAATGTGCCATTCCAGAAGCTGGTGTCATTTGATGATGTAGCTGTGGATTTCAGCTGGGAGGAGTGGCAGCATCTGGACAATGCTCAGAGGACCCTGTACAGAGATGTAATGCTGGAGACCTACAGCAACCTGGTGTCCTTAGGTGAGCAAAAGTCAAATTCACTTGCAAGGCCAAGTGCCTTGTTATTTTGCAGATACGTGAATGTTTATCAAACTTTCAATACTATTTAAATGAAAGATTCCAGGCCCTGAGAAGTATCATTACTTTCTAAAGAAAACCTAAGGTAATTTTGTACTCATTCTTCAGGATACCTTCAGGATACTTTGACAACAGTTCTAAATTATGTTTCCTCTAATGGAGACGACATTCCAAACTTACACAGGAATTGTAAGTGGATAAACAATCCAGAATAGAATATATATCATTATTGGAAATAGGATCTACAAATCACTAAACAGTGAGTTTATAATGGAAACCTGGCACTAGGTGCAATGTTTCATGCCTGTAATCTTCAAATATTCAGGAGGAAGAAATCTAAGAATTGTAATTTGAAGCCAGCAATGGCATAAAAATTGCCATGAAACTCTATAACTCCAAGTAACCCCTCAAAAATGTTAGTGGAGTGTCAAAAGTTTGACTTTGTGGTTGAGTGCTTGCCTAGCATGCATGAAGACCTATGCATGTAAGTGGAGCTGGGACTCAAACTGGTATTTTTCTAGCCTTGAGCAAGACAGCTAAGTTTATGCCATACAAAATGAATCCAGAGCTGGGGAAAAGTCAACCATGGAGCCAGTGAGAAATGAGAAAAAAGATTTAATAGATAACTTGTGAGTAGGATGTCTGCGAACTTAAAGCAATGATGACACAGCATAAGCAATAATTCTCTACTGTTTCTAATTTACAGGGCCCTGTGTTCCCAAACCTGTATTAATTGACAAGCTAGAGCACTGTGCAGAACTCTGGATAGGAAATTCCTCTGACAAGAATATCACAGGTGAGTGAATGCATCTTCATATTGATGTTGGAGCCTGAGCCCCATTGGTAAGTTCATGTTGTGATGTACTGAGCAATAATATTCTTAGTTACCCTAAATCCTGTGTGGAACCTATGGAATTCTTTGTGAATGAATCAAGAATCATTTTCTTTTCCCAACCCTATGCCTGGTCTCAGGGCCTGAGCATGGTCCTTGGGATTTCTCAAGGCTAGCTCTCTACTTCTTGAGTCATAGCACCACTTCTGGCTTTTTCGTTGTATGTAGTACCAAGGAACTGAACCAGGTCTTTGTGCATGCTAGCCCAAACCCCCGGCACCAAGAATCATAGAGTGATATGACGAATTCTATGTGGCAGTATAGTTAAAGTTAGATTTCTCTGTAGAAATCTCTGTGAAACAAAATAAAATGAGAAAGCCATGAGCCCGTGTCTCATGCCTGTTATCCTAGCTACTTAGGAGGCTGAGATCTGAGGACCAAGGTTCAAAGACTGACCTATCACAAAAACACCTTAGACTCTTCTTTCCAATGAACCAATAGAAAATGAGAAGTGGGGTTGAGGCTAAAGACATAGGGCAGTAGCCTTGAGCTGAAGAGCTCAGGAAGAACAGCCAGGTCTAGAATTCAAGTCCCATGACCGCAAAACAAGAAAGAAAGAAAGAAAGAAAGAAAGAAAGAAAGAAAGAAAGAAAGAAAGAAAGAAGAAAGAGGGAAGAAAGAGGGAAGGAAGGAAAGGAAGAAAGAAAGAAAGAAAGAATGAATGAATGATATTTCATTTCTTTAAAACTAAGACTATAAATGATTGAGCAAACAAGGAATAAGTCAGGGCATTATTCTCTGATAAGGATAATATCTTTATGCTGGTAGGAAGAGACTGGTATTCAGAACCAGACCTTTCCACCAGAAATTGAGCCTAGTGGTAGAGTGCTTGCCTAGCATGCACAAAGACACAGGTTTGATTCCTTATTACCACATACATAGAAAAAGCCAGAAGTAATGACTTCATTGGTAGGGTTCTAGTCTTGAGAAAACCCAAGGACAGTGGTTAGGTCCTAAGTTCAAACCCAGGAATGGAAGGAAAAAAAAACAACAAAGTTTCAATCAACATAAGAAAATTAACTAGACAATGAGCTGGGGATTTTCTGGTCTTCCATGGTACTGAGGGACAGGAGTGTTAGAAAAGGAATTTTTATAAGACTTCAAATGGAAAGAAACAAATTTCAAAATTCCCACAAATACCTAAATTGAGACTTTAGTGAGAAGTTGTAACTGAAGGGATATAGGTGTAAGTCCTTACTCTCAAGAATCGTTCTTGCTTGGATCAAAGGCAAACAGACATATAAACCAAATTTGTGGCCGCTGAATCTAGAAAAAATTCGTGTTCCTCACTTAATGGTTAATAAGCAAACAGCATTGAAACTGGGTAAGGTAATCCTATCTGCTACTCAGGACCTGAGACTCTTATCTGTAGTTAACTCTAGAAAACAGGAAGTGGGTCTGTAGCTCAAGGATAGGGGTTATAGTCTACTGCTGAATTGTTCAGGGACAGGGCCGAAGCCTATGAACTACAAAAAAAAAAAAAAAGAAAAGAAAAGAAAGTATTAAAAAGATGCAAAACAGCACAATATTTAGATTATTTCTCAAAAATTAAAGAAAGGCAGCTATTCCTCAATGTATAAACAAAACAGTATTTGAAAAAAACATCTGCAGGTATAGTATAGGAAGTACTCAGCTTAAAACTGTAGCAATACATAGTTGGGTAATTTCAATAAATATTTCTTGTGATATATAAAGAGAACTAAAACACAGAAAAACATTATTGGTCATTGTAAAATATCATTTTCTTAATATGTTAGGGAGAAAAGCATATATTTCTCACAAATCAATTTCCACTTTTATATTTTAAAATATCTAACACTTAGGATGGGAAAGTAAAGTCATTACCTTTACAGTAAGGAATATTTGTATCTCATGTATGTTTGTGTCTTTTTTTCTATGACTCATTTTAGATGTCCAGGTAATGGAAAATGTGTTCAAGACCTGCCAGGAAAGTCCACATGAATGTCTTTGTGAAGTAGCAGTTGCAAGTAGTATCGAAGTGGAGGAAAACGTGAGATTAGCAACAACTTTAAATTTGAGCTCTACACATAATCCAGAGCTGATTAGTAATAACGGTAACAACGTAGGGGTGAGGACTGAGGAGTTCATTAAGTGTCAGAACATGCTTCTGTCTCCTAAGCCTGATGAGATGCATGCTGCATATAGATCTCGTATGTCTCCTGTTCTTAAAAAATCCATCGGATATTCAGAGCATTTTATTCATGATTGTGACAGTCCAAAAGATCTGCAGTATCATAATTCTGTTCTCCCTGCCCAAGAAATTCTTCAGGGAGGGAGGAAAACTGCTAAATGTACTGTGTGATGAAAACTATTGTACTTAACACCGACCATCACTACACATCCGAAAATGTACACAGGAGAGACTCCTCATACATGTAGTGAATGTGAGAAATCTTTCAGTAATGAAATACGCCTTACAATACCTCAGAGCAAATATCCTGAGATATGTGATGCGTACATCAAGTGTGAAAATTAATTTCTGAGAAGTCAGACCTGACGCTCCAACCTCGATCTCCAAGAGACGACAAACCTTATGCATATGAGGAACGTAATAAAATTTCTGCCCAGAATTCAGCTCTCAGCACACATCAGAGATCTCACACAGAAGAGAAATCTTATGAATGGGATAAATGTGGGAAGACTTTTAGACTGAAATCATACCTCACTTTGCACCAGAGAAGACACACAGAAGAGAAACCTTATGAATGTAACAAATGTGAAAAGTCTTTCACCCAGAAGATACACCTTCGAGTTCATCAAATAACACACACAGGAGAGAAATCTTATAAGTGTAATGAATGTGGAAAGTCTTTCCAAGGGAAGGGAAAACTTCGTGTTCATCAGAGAATACACACAGGAGTGAAACCTTATGAATGTAACCAATGTGTAAAGTCTTTCCGACAGAAATCTTCCCTCAAATTGCATCAAAGAACACACACAGGAGAGAAACCTTATGTGTGCAACAAATGTGGAAAGACCTTCAAGTGGAAGTCATATCTTGATGGGCATAATAGAACACACACAGGAGAGAAAACTTATGCATGTAGTGAATGCGGAAAGTCTTTCACATGGAAGGTAAAACTCCATGTTCATCAGAGAATATACTCAGGAGAAACACCTTATGAGTGTAACATATGTGGAAAGTCCTTCACACAGAAGCCAAACCTCAAGATGCATAAGACAATTCAAACAGGAGAAAAACCTTATGAATGTAACCGATGTGGAAGGTCTTTCAAATGGAAGTCTTCCCTCAAATTGCATCAGAGAACACACACAGGAGAGAAACTGTACGAGTGCATCAAATGTGGTAAGATCTTCAGATGGAAGTCACATTACAGGAGGCATAACAGAATTCACACATATTAGAAACCTTAGGAATATAACCAAAGTTGAAAGTCTTTCGTGCAGTATTCACCCTTCAGGAAGCGTAAGAGAGTTCACACATATGAGAAGCCTTAGCAATATAATAAATAGGAATGACTTTTTAGTCTGTGGAAGGAAACTCAGGTTGTGTCACAGAACCAACACAAGATAAACCCTTAATGAATGTAGCAAATGTTCAGTCTTTTCCCCAGAAGGCACAAGTCAAGATTTATCACTAAACACCCACAGGATAGAATCCTATGAATAAAATGAAAGGGAAATTTTTTTGAAGAACTCATAGTTGAGTTTGCATGATACCACACAGACACAGGATAAAAATCGTATGAATATAAGAATATGAAAAATCCATCATGAACGCATGACTAAGTATAAAATGCACATAGGAGAGAAAAACCTTATGAATATTACAAATGTGGAAAGTGTTTGACCTGGAAGGCATACTTCTGTGTTCATCACAAACCTGATTCCCATAGAAGAAAAGAAAACTAATGAATAGAACAAATGTGCAATGACTTTTAATCAGAAGTCAGTCTTCAGTACATTTCAGAACATACACAATAGAGAAATTCTGAGTAATGAAAAACATTTAGCTATATATAGAATCTCTGTATATGGGAGCATTAGGGTAAGTCTTCTAAACAAAGTCAACCTTCAGCAAGCATTAAGAGCACTCACAGAAGAAATAATAGCATGTAGGAAAACCTTTGTCAGAAACCTCTAAAAGCTGACAGTGTGGCTTAGTGGTAGAGTGCTAACCTATCAAGGATGAAGGCCTGGGTTAGATTCCTCAATACTACGTGAAAAGAGCAAGCCAGAAGCAGCACTGTGGTTCAAATGGTAGAGTGCTAACCTTGAGCAAAAGTAGCTCAGGCCCTGAGTTCAAGCCTAAGGATTGGAGAGAGAGAGAGAGAGAGAGAGAGACAGAGAAAGAGAGAGAGAGAGAGAGAGAGAAAACAGTGAGAAAGAGAGAGAAACAGGAACTTCTAAATTTTACAGAGATAGAGAAGGAGAGAGAGAAGGAGACAGAAACTAATTTCTAAACTTTACAGTCTTTCTATTTCCTTACAAATTCGTCTATGTCATTCTTTCTGACAGAAGCACAGAATTCCATTGTGTAAAAATACCATATTTGATCTACTCATCAACTGACGGGCATCTGGGTTGGTTCCATACCTTTGCTATAGTAAATAGTGCTGTGATAAATGTTATTGTTCTAGTGAATTTAGTATGTCCTATCTGGACGATTGGCAAGTAGTGAAATTGCTGGATCACAGGGGAGCTCTATGTTTAGTCTTTTTGGGATACTGCCATAGTGCTTTCCATAGTGGTTGAAGGAGTTTGCAATCCCACCAGCAGTGTAGTAGTGATCCCTCCTGGCCACATCCCCTCCAGCATACGTTATTAGATTTCTGGATCTTGGCCATTCTAACTGGAGTGAGGAGGAAAAGGGAAAGAGGAACTGAAACTTTCTCTCCTTACAGATGACATGATTCTGTATTTAAAGAACCCTATAGACACTACTCCGAAGCTGCTTGAGCTGATATAAAACTTTGGTAAGGTAGCAGGGTATAAAATTAACCCTCAATGTCAACTGCCTTCCTATATACCAACAAATGAGAGGAATGAGGCAAGAATCAGGATAGCAGCTCATTTTGCTATCAAAGAAAATAAATACCTAGGAATTAACTTAGAATGTAAAGCACCTTTTTGATGGAACTATAAACCCTGGAGAAGGAAATTAACGCAGAACTGAGGAAATGCAAAAACCTATGCTCCTGATTTGGAAGAAGTAATATTGTAAAAATGGCAATCTTGATAAGGACTATCTACAAATTCAGTGCAAGATTCATCAAGATCCCAATGTCATTCTTTAAAGAAGCAGAAGAGGAAATCCAAAATTTCACTTGGAATAATAAAAGACCCCTTATAGTCTGTCTTCTTGCATGATACATAATGTTTAATCTCACCTTCTCCACCAAAATCTCACCTTTCTCATTGAGACATAGGTGGCCCTGTTTACTAGCAGCAAAGGCTCAAACGCGCAGTTTCAGGTGTCACCACTGCATCTGTTACTGGGTAGATCCAACTCTGTCATCGATTCTGAGGTCTGCTCTGGGAGTCTTGGTCACAAGTTGTTCTGTGGCATCTGCTGCCAGCCTGTGCCTATTTGCTTCCTTTTCCTCCAGCAGCCTACAACAGGGAATGAAGTTCACTCGCGGATGCTCTCCTTCATATGCAGGGCAGGATGAGCCCAACCCTCCCTCATCTTCCTCTTCCAATTTTTGGGAAAAAATATGCTGGCAGAAGTCCTCAGGTGTGGCGCATGGCTGATGCACACTTTTAATCCAGGCTGCTCAGGAGGCTGAGATCTGAGTATGGAAGTTCCAAGTCACCTAGAACAGGAAAGTCTGATAGATTCTTACTACCAAAAATAAAAACAGCTGGGAATGGAGTTTGGGCTCAAGTGGTAAAGGGCTAGTCTTGAGTACAAATGCTTAGTGCCCAGGTCCCGAGTTCAGGCTCCAGCACTGCCAACAACCTCACTTTAGTGAGATTTTAGCTTTATCCATGTAGGCACATCTCACTGGAATCTTTGCTGGTAGAGATAGGCTTCATAATTTTGTCTCAAGGTAAAGGTCCTCCTGGGGTAGTACACAAAAGGTGTCATGGAGAGAGGAGCCCCACTTGCTCCAGGTTTGAAGATGGCATAGGTCAAGCCAGCATGGAGTTGGCACATCAGTCTTTTTCCTAGCACCACCTACCAGTGAATGTCAAATGACATTGATTGTTGTGGGATTGTGTGATTGAAGTGCCCCATTAAGGGCAGTGTTAGCACATCCAAACTTGGATACCAGGAATGCTGAAATCTCAAAGCTAAGATTTCTGTTGGCTACAGAAATGCTGGTGTGTCTGTGATTCACTAAAAGTTCAGGTGCAAAGATTCTGAAGCTTGATGCCATGTGTTTATTCCATTTAGTAAAATTATTTTAGTGCACTGTATAAGTTAAAACATTTGATGAGTCAGGGGTAGTGAAAACATTGTTCTTGAATTCAGGTGTCTGGCAGGGTAATGGGGGGTGTTGGTGGCTGGGACTATGAAGCTGGAGCTGCTATCAAACCATGGATCATGTTCCTCTTTGTCTGGGAGAAATGACTCCAAAGATGAAATTTGAATGGTGAGGAAAAGATGATGATGTACTCAGGAAATTTCTCCTAAACGAATGCTCATGTGGAAGTGGGATGGGGGCTGGGCATGTCTGAGGCAGAGCTTAAGGGGCCTCTCATGGCGTTGAGAACCTTCCTTGCGACTTCAGGCATGCAGCAGGGTGTTTTAGATGACCATTGTGAGATGGATGGAATAAGACTGGAGACAAGATGAATGCTGGGATCCTGCAATGCTCTTGCATGAGTGGCTGGTGGCTCACCTGAAAGAACTAATTATGTCTAAAAAAGAAATCAGGAATTTGTTTTGATTAGATAATACCTGTAATCCGAGGCATATTCAGGATCCTGATCTTAGTATTGTTGTTTAAAACCAACCCAGCAAAGGGAAAAATGCATGAGACTCATACTCCCAGTTTAGAGCAAGAACAAAGATTGAAGTAGAGCTGTGGCTCAAGAGCTAGAGTGCTACCTTGAGCAAAGAAAAGCTAAGAAAAAGCTCCAGGTCTTGAGTTCAAGGCCAGGAATGAAAGAAGGAAGGTAAAAAAAGGGAAGTATGTGAGGAAGGGAAATATATAAATGAAAGAGAGAAGGAACTAGAAATTTAAAACTAGAGAATATTTAAAAGTCATCAGTCCTTCTAAGAAAAGTTTTGGAGTATGGGTTCTATATGTGGTGAACTGGAAGCCCAGCAGTGACTTGTTAACCAAAGAGTCACCATGATGAGCAAAGGATAGAAATCTGCATGAGCCTCTCAGCGGATGGAGTCACAGAAGGAACCTCAGCTCCCATCCCATAGTTAGAAGTATATAGAGATGGGGAAGTTGGCATCACCTTGATGTCATTGTGTCCATGGGGACTGGAAGCCATGGCTCTGTGAAAGCACAATGTTCTGGTTACTGAGCTGGGAGGCTGAGGAGAGCCAAGTCCTGGCCATGAAGAAATCAGGGTGGCAGCAGAGCAACTCTGCTGCGGTGTGTGCCTGCTTGGCTGTTCTTATTCTGTGGTGGATCAGGCCGGAGCAGGTGATAGTAACTGTTTTGTGGTCACAAGCCCTTCACCAAGAGCTTCCTCTGGGATCATCATAAGCTACAGGATGGCTGGTGGTGGGATGTGTGTGGGATGGAAGTGACAGAGGGATGGACGCATGGCAAGGTGGGTGAAGAGATGAGAGGAATGATGAGAGCCCAGTTCATTGGTTTCCAACGTTAATGGGTGGGAGGTAGAGAGGCATGATGGAGGAATGATGGAGGCAGGGGAAGGTGCTGACAGATTGAGGCCATCTGTAGTGCCAGCCTGGCCATCATCTGAAGCCCATAGGCAGCTTCCTGATCCTTCACTTAGTCCTGCTCCTTGTGGAGGGAATGTCACGTGTACCCAGAGCTAGGGGTGGGGCAATGTTAGTAGCACCTGGAGAACCATTGGCCTCTACCTGGGTGAGGGGTGGTTATGGCTCCCATGCTGGGTGGCCTGATAGCTATGGAGCAGATCTCTCCTTAGCTACCACAGTCAGTGGCTGCTCTCCCACTAGGGTTAGGGCACCTGTTCAGCCATCAGGACACTCCATGCCAGGACAGAGGCCTACAATTCAGATGGCAGCACAAGGGTGAAGATGATCTCACCGTAGCCCTAGTTACATGGCTGTCCCTGCATGCAGGACAGGATGAGCTGGGGGAAGATGTTCTCTGTGTTTTTCCACAGCCTATCCCGGCCTCTTCTTGTGTCTGATTAGACCAAGAGAGTACCAGGTTCCCTCTCATAGTCCTGGTTCTTTTTCTTTTATAGTCATGAGGCTTGAACTCAGGTCCTGGGTACTGTCCCTGAGCTCTTTTGCTCAAGGTTGATGCTCTACCATTTGAACCATAGTGCCATTTCCAGCTTTTCCTCTTCATGTGGATCTCTGATATGTCCAGTGCTGTGCCTGCAGGGAGGCACTCACCCCACAGACAGAGCCACCTCTGCCATGACTGTGACTGCCCACAACCCTCACACCCACTCCTTGCACACCCCTCGACTCCAGTTTTAGCTTCTCTTAGACTGGGTGTCCAGCCTACCCCTTCCTACACCCCCAAACGGTCTACAATTGTCTTCCCAGGGTCCTTTTTTCTTCCAGCCATAGTACAGACTGTGCACATCTTGACGATCACAGATCTCAAAGCCAAAGGCTGAGATGCAGAAGGGGGTGACCCAGTAGCTGCACAGGGCCCATGGATCATCCTGTGCATCCCCCAGCCTGTGACTTCCCCCACCCCCTTGGCAGGGAAGCTCCATGCCCACATCCTGATCCCTGGTCCCCTCCAATTCCATTCTCCCTTGGATTTTGCAGACTGTCTACCATCAGGATCTAAAATTCTATTCATCACTTTATGTCCTTATCACTGATTTGCTACTTGGGCAGGATCTCCCCGTGCCTGGAGAGTGGGCATGTCATGTACTCTCTGTGGAGAAGTTGCCCCAGGAGAAGAAATAGGCACTTCATGTGAGTGTTGGACAGGGCAGGAGTGCTCGCTAGGATCAGAAGCCACAGGAGGGGTGCAGATGGGGGAATGCTAGGGGCCCCAGGGGACAGAGGGAGTTGGGGCACAGTTGGTTCCTTCTGCAGGGTTGACACCACTTCACAAACCCAACTGAATGAGGTTCACATTACAGATGTCAGAGACAGTGCAGATTGCCAATGGGCGCAGGGGTCACTGTCACCCCCAGATGCTGGCTGCATGCTGGGATGCACGCAGAGATGTTTTCAAGATCAGATAATCAGGATGTTGCAGGGTGTAACCATTCTTTTCAGATGGCTCTCTAGCTCTCTTGAGCTTCATCCCTATCTTTATCTTTTTCTTGGCAGTTAACTGGAAATGAGAGTTTCATGGACTTTCCTTTCTGGACTGGCTTCAAACAGAAGATATGCACAGTTTTCAAACCATACCCTACTGAAGAAGGGAAGCTTGATCTGGTGCTTAACTGGGTTGCACTTTGGCTCCGTTTGCTATGCCTCACAGGAGGGGCCTCATCATTTGTAGACTAAGATCTCATGACCTTCAAAGCCAAATGCTACCTGAAAGTTCAGGGTCCCAGCCTATGTGTTGGGCCGGGGTGAATACATTCTCTGTTATGCTGGGTCATCAACCCATATTTTAAGCTGGAAGTAGGCAGTGCCACATTTGATAAGAACATCTGCCAGAGATTGTCACCTCATGAAAGCAGATTCTAAATTTGTATTCCATTTCCTGTGGTGGAGAAATCCCCTCCAAGTTAGACAGGCTCACATCCACCTGCAGGTCACACTCCTAATGCACCCTTGAGTGTCCTCATGGTATTGGGATCTAATTTTTTGGGAATGCTGCTTTAGTCCATGAATTAGCTGGACAAGTGATGACAAACGTGTTGTGGATTAATATGAGAACAATTTAAGAAGCCCTGGAAGAGCATCAACCTGACCCTCTGTGGTGCTATAAATCTGATAGGATGTTCCAGACTGAGAAACAATCACATGGCTTTGTGTTTGTCATCCAGACAAGTGAGTGCATGTCTTAGCTGTCAGCCAATACAGAGGAGGACATGAATAAGTGGGTGGAAAGCATCTGTCAGACGCCTGTCTGGGGGCAGGTGGAGAGAACATAGGAAGGTAGATACCATGGCTGTGGTGGGGCCAAAAAAAGGGTAAAAGAGGCAAAGGAACCAGGTACTGGTAGCTCAAGACTGTCATCCTAGCTACTCAGGAGTTTGAGATCTGAGGATCACAATTCAAAGCCAGCCCAGGACAGAAACTCCATGAGACTCTTATCTGCAATAAACTACTGAATGCAAGAAGCTCAAGCTCAGTGACAGCATCCAGGCCTAGCGTTCAAAACCCAGGACTGGCAGAAAAAAGTATCAAAGGACAAGAAGCGGGCCAAAAGTTAGAGGGACTCTATCTTGACAAACAATACAATGGTAAGTTGCACTCAGAAGACTTGCACAAAATCTGGAAATGCCTGAGACCTATCTATGTATGTTTCCTGTTTGTCTAAATACATATGTTTATGCATTTATATATTAGTATAGAGAGACAGATCAATACATATGACTATACATATATACATAGCCAGACACTTATGGGTGGGTGGTATACTGTGTGAGAGTTTGTGTTTGTGTTTTGTGGATGGCTATCTCTGTTTAAGAAAGATAGAAAATATGTAAATATCTTTTAAAAAACTTGATAAAATATAGAGAGACATAAGCTCTTGAGGGAATCTGAAATGACAAGATTATTCACAGGCACGTTTATCCTTATGGATTCCTCAGCAAGTTTTAATTTTTTTCATTATTTTCTTTCTTTCTTTGAACCAGTGCTAAGGATTTCTCTCAGGGACCAGGTGCTGCCAATTACTAATTTTCTCATGGCTGGTACAAGAGGAACTGAGCCACAGTTCCACTTTTGCCTTATTTATTCTTGCTTAACTGAAGATAAAGATTTCTATCAGTGACTTTCTTTCAGGGGCTGGATTCTAACGAGATCCCCAGACCTCAGGCTTCTCTATAGCTACAATTAACAATATGAGAACCCAGCACTGGGTTCCAATGCACAGGGCAAGAAAATGAGTGAATCTCTCAACTCCAATTAGCTATAATAAGCTACAAGTGAAAGACCAATACCTTTGAGGAAAAGATGCTGAGGGTTATCACACAGGCCCTATGAGTAAGCCCTAAACCCTGTACACATGTGTGCATGCACACATTGGCAGATACACACACACATGCACACACACAATATCTCAGGCAATATTGTATTTTGAATTAATATCCAAAGATTCGACAACAGGATAGCAAGTAATAAAATCTGTTTTTCTTGTCTACATGGAGGGAAAGGGATAAGTCACAAGATGCAGAAGCGAAGAATTCAGAGGCAAATGCTGTGAGTGAATAACTTGTAAAAAGCACATTTCTTTTCTTTTCTTTTCTTTTCCTTTGTTTTTTCTGCCATTCCTGGGGCTTGAACTCAGGGCCTGAACACTGCTCTTGGCTTTTCCCAAGTCTAGCCCTCTTCCACTTGAGCCACATTGCCATATGGATTTTTATATCTGTGTGATATTAAGGACTCAAACCTAGATCTTCATGGATGCTAGGCAAGCACTCTACCACTGGGCCAAACTCTAAACCGCGATAAAGTATTTATAAATAGTCATCATCATCATATCAAAATATCCTTTCTCCTACAAAGAATGAACACTTATCTATGTCTGTAAGACTTTTTTATGTCACCAATGCTTCTGTGTTTTTTCCACTTGCATATTTACAGATGACAGCACAGATATTCATCAGGAAGAAAAATAAATTAGGATACAGAAACCTAACAACGTCCTAGTAGATTGAGGTGAAAAATATGTGCAAGATGGCCTGGGTGTTTCATCTATTTGTAGAGTGCTGGGCTACCACACAAAAAGACTCCGGTTTGATTCTGCAGTACCATATACATAGAAAACGCTGGAAGTGGTGCTGTGGCTTGGTGGGACAGCTACAGCCTAAAGAAAGCCTAAGAACAATGGTCAGGCTCTGAGGTCAAGTCCCAGGACTAGCAAAAAAAATGTGCAAGAGGCAAAATGCAAGCTGAGTAGGCACTGTGAAACAAAATGTCTTGTGAAGAGTAAGGGGAATAGTGACAGTTAAGTTTGGATCTTACCTAAGAAAGGCTCCTTGAGTCTGAGACCAGGCTAGCACTTACGCCTAGTTAATGACTTGGGATTTGAACAAAAAGGTGTGCTGTTTACTACATCCATATGTGAGGTGGGAAGGGAGATTCAGCCTCCAGTATGTCTTTGGGGAGGTCTTCTGTGAGCAAGGAGCTTTGGTCATTGGGCCTTGAAAGGTGACCCTACCTCCCTCACAATGCAACAGAATATGGAACCCTGGTAACCAAGACACCGTATGTGACAACCAGCTCAAGCCAGCTCCCTTGGCCTGTGGCTCAGGAACCAGAAAGATGTTGCTCTGCTGTTGCCAAAGGTCAGGAGGCTCGGATCTCAGGCATGAGAGATATGGATGTCTCACTTGAAGAAGTAGATGCTGGATCAGTGCCAAGCCAAAATTCCAGTATATCAGGCATTTCTCTAGGAAGAAACCAGGAAACTCCAGGGCAACTCAGATGAGGTATATTGAGAGGAAACCTATTTGAACCCATCATCCTGCCCACACACTACAGCCTTCTTTTGTGCTTTCAAGTGACTATACTGAGATTAGAGTGTGTCATTTCCAATCTACTCTATTCCAATTCATCAGTGTGAAGTGTGGTCCCATTCCTACGTTTGAAATATCCACTGTTTTGCCAACATAGTGTGATGGTAAGTCAGCTCAAACTCTGAATGAGCCTTGTAACCTACGGATCCTGGAGGAAGGCCTGTTGGAGATGCTGCTGACCAAGCTGATCGCTGCCTACCAGAAAGGTGATCTCTTTTATGTGGGAAACTTCCTGCACAATTTCA
The DNA here is from genome assembly GCA_024803745.1 of Megascapheus bottae. Taxonomy (NCBI): domain Eukaryota; kingdom Metazoa; phylum Chordata; class Mammalia; order Rodentia; family Geomyidae; genus Megascapheus; species Megascapheus bottae. Next base: position 2,063,472 of record JANJXV010000052.1, on the reverse strand, counting down.
AATAGTGGACTACAATGTAGTAGTTGCTGGAAATTCTCTTGAAAAAGTGAGTGTTCCCCCTCCAAACCCAGGTTTGCTCACCCCTCCTGGCCAAGTCTTTGAATACTTGGCTCCTCTCTGAGCCTGTTTGGTTCACTGGGGTGTTCACAGGGGAGCTAAGCATGATACAAGTGCACAAACTACTTTATTATGACTGGGACACCATGCCATTTCATTTCCCTCACAAGCTACTGGAGTCTCAACAGTGTGCTTACTGAGAAGGTGGATTTCAGGCATGAGTAAGTGGCTCCCAACTGCAGCCCTCACCTAGGTGACATCCTAGGAAATCCCATTTCCCAGTAAGAAATGAGGTGTCAGTACTAATGGCGGAGGCCTGTGAAATACTGGAGTCAGAGGAAAAGCTGGGGGCTGAATCACTTTTGAGCCATCAGGGAGGGATTGTGATAGCTTTGCCTGTTAGAACCTGAAAGCATTTACATTTTGGTGTGTGGTCCAGTGCTGCCACTTGAAACTGAACCCAGGTCTAAATGCCTTCCCTTTGGTGTTCAAAAATTAGCACTGTACCATTTGAGTCATAGGTCAAGTTCTGGCTCTTTGCTGCCTAATTGAAGACAAGTGCCTTTAGACTTTTACTGACTAGACTGGCTTTCCACTGTGATCTTCAGAGCTCAGCCTGCTTGGTGGCTAAGATTAGAGGAATGAGCATTTAGTTCTTTATTTAGAGCATTCACTTATTGATTTATTTAGAGCATTTACTTAGTTAATTTAAGGTGCGTTTACTTTGGACAGATGCATAGAGGCCTCTCTCAGAAGCTTCTGGAAGTGGGGTGTAAAAGTCATCCTGTTCTCAAGTGTCTCTTACCCCCCTCCCAGCACATAAGTGCACATCTCTGCAGGACAGCCACAGCATTAGAGTCCTGCAAGAAATGGGCTTTGGTAGAAGGCTCAGGATGGAGAGAGAAGGCTCTCACTTTCCTTGTACCGAATGTGCCCACAACATCATGTGTTCCATCTATACGATGTGAATGGACTTCTACCCCAGTGATTTCTACGAGTTCAAGAACTGCCACACCCTGACACAACTCAAGCTCTATATGAGGCTCCACATGCCGGCTTTGGACCTGCTCTTCTAAACACATACTTTTTGACCAGCTGGAGGAATGTGCGACCAGTAAGACCAAGAAAAAGTAGAAGTCCTGGTGTGGGTGCCTCAGAACCTGTGAGTAGGAAGCCCATGTGGTCTAGATATTGGTTGGCCCTTACTTCTACAGAGCTTGGCAAAATGCCCTTTATGGGTGGTGTCAGCCAGGTAATGTCTGTCCTCTGAAAGGACTCGGGAATAAGCACTCATTAGAACGACCCTACACCTTCTCAGTTTTCAGTCCAAACTCCAGTTCTACAGGTTCCTCCATTAGATCCTCATGGAAGTTGAGTGACACTTTAACTTGCAGAGTCCACTCTGTCCACTCTGTACCTATTTCCATTCTTAGGTTTGGGTCATCGTGGAAGAGCTTATCCTGAACTCCGGATGAAAAACCCACCAATGGAGCTGGTGACCGATGGAGACTGAGAATCATCACTGCACTCCAGAAAGCATGGGCCTTCTGTAGAAATTACCAAACGGGTTTAGAGTCCTGTGGATATACCTTTTGCTCTGAACTCCATGTGTGACAGACTTGAACCTGCAGATACTATGGAGGAAGAAAAAGAGCAGCCAGATTTCCTTCCGTTTCCTTTCACACTCGTCCCAGAGTCAGTCCATCTGAGTCAGAGTAACACTCCACTTATTGTGCAAGCTGAAGGGGCACACGCTGGGCTCATGGAAAATGTCCCCATGGGAAGCAGCAAGTGTACTCTCAATACTGGATTCATTGGAGGAAAATGAATCCATCCTCACAGAATATCCAGACCCATCCATCTCACTAAAAGAGACTCAATCTCCATTCGACAAACCAGAATCCATCCCCCTCTTAACTCAGGAAGGACATTCTGTTTCTCATGAGGAAGGAGACCCTTCTGAGGACTCTGAAGTAGAATTACTGTCTGAAGGCAACTTGGAGGCCAGTCTGGATTTAGAGCTTCCCTGTCCCCTTCCTAAAAAGACATCTCTTTATCTTGCTCTCATGATTCTTGTCAAGTATTCATTGTATTTACTTTGCTAACTATTAAACTCTCATTGTTAATATTATGGTGTGCAGTTCTTCAGTGCTAATTATACTGTGTTTTATTTTCCACTTATAATGTGAGACCTCAGACACATAGGTCCTGGGTGGGCCAAAAACCAGACAGGTCTGGTCCCATAGAAGACAACCTTACTGGATATACAGGGAACTATGAAATGCATGGAATCACCAGGAATCCAGGCCAGGTCCATGGAAAGACAAGTCAGCTACCAAAGCTTAAGGACAGAGCAGATGCCTGGAAATGTGTTTTGTCAATCGGGAGAAGTGCCAGAGTAACTGTAATATTATGTGGGACTCTGTTCTGTGAGTTCAAGTCTGTTTATATATCCATTGTGCTTTGTACAAATATTTAAGAAAATTAAAACTCCACAATAGCATCAAAAATCTACTTTGGCTTTGAATGTGGCCTAGTTGTAGAGTGCTCGCCTAGTATACAAGAAGACCTTGATTTAATTCCTTGACCCTGCATACACAGAAAAAGCAGATGGGGCACTATGGCTCAGGTGTCAGAGTGCCACCCTTGAACAAATGTGGCCAAGGACAGTTCCTGGTCCCTCAGTTCAAGCCCCAGGACTAGCCAAACAAGAAATCATACCATTTTCCACACATTTGGAAATATATCTGTTTTATTTAACCCTACTTCTTTTTTGCCAGTCCAGGGTGTGTGCCACCAAGCCAAACTACTGGCCCCCAACCTTACTATTTTTAATCATTTAATTTTTTTACATAATCATATTTCATGCTGTCTGTATTAATACCATAAACAGCATGCTTAGTGTAATAATGTTAAAGGTAAAACATAAGAAATTAATAACTAAAATTCCTTTTTTATTATTTTGATAGCATTACTACCATTTTATGAGAAAAATTACCTAGAATGTTTATTTTAGAGTTCAAGTAATCCATTTTGATAAATATATCAACCTACATCATTTATTTGAACACATTTTAAACTATTTTTTTCAGGAATGAAAATACATATATATTTGTTGTAAATAAAATTTATCACTTGGGGGATGGGAAAGAGAAAAGGGGAAGGGGGTAACAGTGTTTACAATAAATGTACTCATTACATATGTAACAGCAATCTCTTTGTATATCACCTTGACAACACATTTTTTGAAAAGTACAATAAGTTTAAATGTCTACTTTGGGCAGAATTTTTTTTGCCAGTACTGGGCTTAGACTCAGGACCTGAGCACGATCCTTGTTTTTGTTTTTGTTTATTCTTAAGGCGCAAGTTCTATCACATGTGCCACAGCACCACTTTTATCTTTTTTTATGAATGTTGTGCTGAGGAATTGAACTTAGGTCTTCATTCATGCTCGGCAAGAACTCTTCCACTAGGCTTAACTTATGGCCCCAGTGGGAAGGAAGTTTTCCATAAATTATGTAGGAAATATGTACACTAAGGAAAAGCCATCAAAAATAGAAGAAAAATTATATACTTAGATAACGACATGCCAGTATTATGGCAGATCTCTGTAATTCTAGCTTCAAGAGTGGCCTATTTGGACCGGGAGTTGACTGGCTGAAGTAAAGTGCTATCCTTGAGCAAGCCCTAGGACAGTGCTCTGGCCATGAGTTGAAGCCATAGGACATGCAAAAAATAATAATTTAATGCCCGTGACTGGTGGCTCACCCTGGTAATCCTAGCTACCCTGGAGGATCGAGGTTCAAAGACGGCCCAGGCATAAAAATCTGTGAGAATCTTATTTCCAAATAATCCAGAAAATTCAAAATGACAATGTGCCTCAAGTGGTAGAGCTCTTGCCTTGAGCTGAAGAGCTTAAGGTAAACATCCAGGCCCAGAGTTCAAGCCCCATGAGTGAAAAAAAGAAAAAGAAAAAGAAAGCCCTTATCTAAGGCTGGAGTGCAAACTAGTGGTAGTTTGCTTGCCTAGTATGCACAAAGCCCTGTGTTCAATTACACTGGACCACTTACACTAAAAAAAAAAGCTGGAAATGATCTCAGAAGTTTGGGTTCTAAGGATCACAGTTCTAAGCCAGGCCAGACACTAAAGTTCATGAAACTGTTACTTCCACTTGAGCACCAGAAAACCAGAAGTGACACTGTGACTCAAGGTGTTTAAGGTTGTAGCCTTGAGCTGAAGAGCCCAGGGAAACTGCCCAGGTGCACAATTAAAGTCTTACAACCAAAAGAGAGAGAGAGAGAGAGAGAGAGAGAGAGAGAGAGAGAGACAGACAGACAGACAGACAGACAGACAGACAGACAGACAGACAGAGACACAGAGACAGACAGAGAGAGACAGACAGACAGACAGACAGACAGAGACAGACAGAGACAGAGAGACAGAGACAGAGACATCAAACAGTCAGGCACTGCTGGCTGAAGCGTGTAATTCTAGCTACTATGGAGGCTGAGATTGGAGGATCTTGGTTCAAAGCCCAAAGCCAGCCTGGACACATATGTTTGTGAGACTTACATCACCAATTAACTACCAGAAACCAAAAATGGAGCTGTAGAGGAAGAGCGCTAGCCTTGAGCTGAAGAGCTCAGGGACAGTGTCCAGGCCCAAAGTCCAAGCACCATGATGAATCAATAATAAAAAAAGAAGATAGCTAATAGTAATGATGAATAATTTTGGGCTGGGAGTTTGGCCTAGTGGTAGAGTGCTTGCCTAGCATGCACGAAGACCTGGGTTCAATTCCTCAATACCACATACATAGAAAAATGCTGGAAGTGGTACTGAGGCTGAAATGGTAGAGCCCTAGCCTTGAGAACATATAAGAACAGTACTCACTCCCTGAGTTCAAGCCCAGGACTGGCCAAATCAAAAGTAGTAGAGCACTGGCATTGAACTGAAGATCTGAGGAACAGCCCAGGCACAGAGTTCAAGCACCGCAAACAACAACAACAAAATCTATGAAATGGCAGTGGTGGTTTTAAGCTAAGCAAAAATAGAGTAGAAACTGGTAAAATACATATTTGTGTGTAAGCAAAATAGCCAGACTTATGCATTAGAACAGGATAGCAACTTGAAAAAAAATTTTGTTTTCCATCTCACTAGGTCCTGTCTCTTAATTTATTCAAGTAAGTAAAATGCTGGGTTTTATAATTGTTGCTCTGAATATTAGAAAATCATAATATCTCTCATTAACCAACAAAGACCAGGAACTGGGGCTTCGTTGAAATGGCAGAGTATCAGGCAAGAGAAGAAAAAATTGAAGTAAGAACTTGAAGTTCTTGATCCAGAACCTGCATAGTAACAGAGCAGCAGCCTGGTGATGGTACCTCACACCTATAATCTTAGCTACTCAGGAGGCTAAGATCTGAGAATCAAAGTTTAAAGCCAGCCAAAGTACCCAGTTAACTGCCAGAAAAACCAGAAGTGGCACTGTGGCTCACAGATTAAAGCACTAGCCTTGAGCTGAAGAGCTCAGGGACAGTGCCCAGGCCCAGAGTTCAAGCCCCACAATTGACAAAAATCAAAGCAAACAAAACTCACAAAGAAGCCTGCAGACCACAGTGGTTCTGCTGAGTCTCTTCTCTATGGGGATCAGGAAACATTTCACTTTTTCTGTCTCTTCCCATCTCAACATTCATACTAAAATAAGACTGTGTTGAAAGTTTCAATTTATAAAAATGTTTTTCATGAAGAACCCTGAAATATTCATCGCTTATATCTCAATTGAAGATAGTTGATTTGGGGCTGCATTGGTAGAGTGCTAGCCTTGAGCAGAAAAGGTCAGGGATAGAGCTGAAGCACTCAGTTGAAGACCCAGTGCCAACACACAAAAGAAATTATGCACTTTATACATATTTTCTAATTTCTTAATGAATTTTTCAGTCTGTATAAATATAGGGTACATTCCTTGTTACTTAAGTAAGATTGCTCTTTTTTTTTCTCTTTGCCAGTCCTACGGCTTGGACTCAGGGCCTAGACATTTTCATTGGACTCGCTTGCCCAAGGTGAGTGCACTGCCTCTTGAGACACATCGCCACTTCTAGCTTTTTTCTGAGTATGCGGTACCGGTGAATAGAATCTAGGTCTTCATGCATTCTAGGTGAGCACTCTACCATTAGGCTACATTCCCAGGCAGGGAGATTCCTCTTACAGTCATTGTATGTTCACAGAGTTTGATCTCACACACTGTAGGGCCCTGGTTGGCTTTGACCTGTGATCCTAAGCCCTGAGCCTCCTAAGTAGCTGAAATTAAGTTGTGAGCCAGCATGATGGCTTCCATTCTTTTTTCTAAAAAAATATATGTAGTTATCTAAAATATATCTATAGCTGAAAAAAATGAATCTCTCCCAAACAAATCTTCAAAGAAACAACCATCCTATTAAAAGGTGGGCTAAAGACTTAAAAGAGTATTCTCTGAAGAAAAAATTAAAATGGGCTTTAGACACATGAAGAAATGCTCCATATCTCTAGCAATAAGGGAAATGAAAATCAAAACAACTTTGAGATTCCACCTGACTCCAGTGAATGATCATTATCAAAAAAACTAATAAGAGATACTGGTGGGGAAGTGACCAGGGGGGATCACACCTACACTGTTGGTGTGAGTGTAAACTCGTTCAACCACTAGGGAAAGCACTGTGGTGGTTCCTCAAAAGACTGAACATAGAGCTCCCCTATGATCCAGCAAATCCACTACTTGGCTTCTACCCAAATGTCCAGAAAAAAGGACATACTAAAGCCACTAGCACAATGATGCTCATTGCAGCACTATTTACCATAGCAAAGCTATGAAACCAACCCAGATGCCACTCAGTAGATGACTGAATCAAGAAGATGTGGTACTTATACACAATGGAATGCTATGCTGCCATCAGAAGGAAAGACATCGCCCCATTTGTAAGGAAATGGAAAGACTTGGAAAAATTCATATTAAGTGAAGCAAGCCAGACCCAAAGAAACATAAGCTCAATGGTTTCCCTCATTTGTAACAATTAGTTCACATCTAGGACTCTCCTAGCAGAGGATTACAATAACTAAAAACCTAGGTATATAAGGTCATATAGGATGAGACTAAATGAAAGGATCTCTAGGATATGGGAACAAGAGCTATATCTTGTGTCATCGTTGCTCTTAATCTTGTGTGATTTTTGTCCTTAATCTACTATGTTATTTCTCATCTCTTATTTTGCCCTTTTGTTAATGTCAGATTGTTACTGTATCTGATGTTTTCCCTGGCATATTGTATATATGTTTATTTGTTTATGTCAAATAGGAAAGGGAAGGGGGGAAACAAGATGATTGGGAAGGGGAGGGGAGAGGGAACTGGGGACAAAAACATGTGGAGTGGAATAAATGTGTGAGAAGTAATGCAGTCCACTACCTGTAAATGTAATCGTAACCCCTCTATACATTACCCTGAAAATAAAAAAGAGACTATAAAAATATCTGTAGAAAATGAGGCTGGATGATGGAAACAACCAGATGCCCTACTACAAAAAATGTGATACACGCACACACACACACACACACACACACACACACACACACACACACACACAAACGCACACACACACACAATGGAATGATACATACCCAAACGACAAGATAAAATAATGGCATTCTCGGGGAAGTGGATGAAAAGGAAAAAAATCATATTAAGTAAAGTAAGCCAAACTCAAAGGAACATAGGCCAAGAGTCTCCCTCATTTGTCAAATTCAGTAGAAACCTTGGGCTCTGCTACCAGAGATTTACAATAGAACAAAATCTAGAGACATCTTGACAAATAGTATGACACTAAATGTAAGGACCTCCAAGATAAAGAAACAAAACTCATATAATGAGTGATTGTTGTCCTTAATGAACTATGTGATCTCTTATCTCTTTTGCTATCCCTTGGTTATATCATATTGTTACAATATTTCACCTTGTTTTCTGATATATTTCATATGTGCCTAATTGGTTATTTGAAATTGGATACGGAAGGGGGGAAATGAACATGAGTGGGGGTAGGGGAAGGGAAATGGGGACCATATCATTACATGGGGTATCAAAGTTTGAGAAGTAATGCACCTTCTATCTGGTGAATATAATGTAACCCTTCTATAAATTACAATAAAAATAAATACATAAAAAGAAGATCTGCACAGAAAAAAATAATAATGGCATTTTTGGGGTAGTGGATGAAATTAGAGTGAATCCTGTTGAGTGAGATAAGTCAAGACCAAGGAACAAAAGTTACATGGTATCCTTAATATATGGATATTAGTTTCAAACAGTAGTAGAGCAATGATTGAACAGTTGATACCCAAAGTTCTGGACATAATTTTGGAGATATAAACATAACTACATAGACATAAAAATCTAGTATAGACTATACAGTCTATAGACATGTGTTTTATTATAGATTAATCTGTATCTATGACATACAAAGACTCAGTTTAATATTTACTGTATTCTAAAAGCTATGTGCCAGTGCTTGTATAGCGATTCCCTTCTTGAATACTTGTTGGTTAAACATGACATTTGCAATATGATGTAAAATTCAATGTTAATAAATTTTTTTAAAAAAGAGGCTAGAGGTAAATACCACTAATGTACTTGCTCTAAGTGGTACAGAAATTTTCTTAATGAATCAAGGGGTTTTATTACATCTTTATGCAATTATTTTAGTTCTGAGTGTTCTACACTCAATGATACTTCTGGAAAGATGATATAGCTGACTGTGTAGATGGTATGAAGACATACTGGCCTAAACGTAGAATAAAGCATTGGTAAGTGGCTGTTAGCTGTCCAGATTCTACTGGAATATGTGGAATGAATTTATTAAGCACAATGCAGGCTCTTAGTCAGATCAGGATCAAGATTATGTGGTTCCATGTGATGAATGAGGAAAGATCAGAAAAATCTACTAAGATATCCAGATATACTTTTGAAACTAAGGTATCTGGACTCCTTTTTTTTTTCTTTCTTGGTGGGGAGCTTGAACTTTGGACCTGGGCAAGGTCTCTTAGTTCTTCTTCCTCAAGGCTAATGCTGTATCAGTTTTAGCCACAACTCCACTTAGTTTTTGGGTGGATAAGTGGAGAGAAGAATCTTACAGTTTTTTTGTTTTCGTTTTTTTGCTTGCAAAGGCTTTGAATCACCTTCTCCCTGGCTAGTAGAATGACAATTATGACCCTACAGCGCCTGGCTAGTGATTTTTTGAAAATTGGACTTTCTTCCAAATCACGTAACTGATTCCTACCAAATTTTGAAGCCTGACTTAAATGTGACAGATTTTTGTCACTTGGAGACACTCTGTGCTGAACGTTAGAAATCTACCAGCTGAGTCACGGTGGCACTTCCAGTTTTTGTTTATGTGGTGCTGAGGAATGGAATCCAGGGTTTCATACATGCTAGGCAAGCTTCATTTTCAGCCCAAGGTTTTATGTTTTGTTTTTTCAGTGTTGTTGCTTCTAAGGTACTGTATGATGTTCTTTCATTTTCTTTGCTTTTTACCTCTTTTCTTCTTTTTCCCTTTAGTTTTATTCTCTGTAGTCACTGTGTTGAATTCGGGTACCCTGTGTCTTGTACATAGGTTTATGTGATTTGGGGAATGGAGAGGGTATAATAAAATGGTAAAAAAAAAAAAACAAAGGAAAAAGGGTGAACCAATTGAACAGTGATACTTGGAAGACACTAAACGGAAATGAACTGAACAATCTGGGTGGAGAGGGGGCTGAGGGTAGGAAAACAGAGAAAAAGGAGGGAGGGGATAACAATTTTCTTAAGAAATGTGTTCATTACTTATGTAACCGTATGCCAACTATATATTGACTTAACAAAAAAAATTAACTTAAAAAATAATTTAGCCGGGTATGGTGGCTCACACTTGTAAATGTAGCTACTCAAGAGGCTGGGATCCAAGGATAGAAGTTCAAAGTCAGCCTGGGCACTGAAGTCCATGTGACTCTTATCTCCTATTAACCACCAGAAACCCAGAAGTGGCCCTATGGCTCAAGGGATAGGGCAGTAGTCTTGAGCTGAAAAGCTCAGTGACAAGACCCAGGTGCAGAATTGCAGTCCCATGACTTGAATGATGAATGATACTAGCCAGACTCTGTGCGCTCAGACTTGGAATCCTATCTACACAGAATCAGGTTTGAATCCAGCCCAAACAAATTGCTTGATATTCTGATTTACAGTTCATTACCAAAAATCTGGAGGTGGAGCTGTGGATCAAGTGGTAGAACACTAGACTGAAGCAAAAAAAACATTTAAGGACAGTTCCCAGGCCCTGGGTTTAAGTCCCAAGACTTGCATAAAACAAACAAATTGTGACGCTGAGTCCTCCATCATTTGGTGTTATAGTTCAATATTCTTGATATGCGTCTTAGAAATTAAGTCCCTAGCAAATACTCTCCCCTGAAATTCTGCTTCATAGCTGATTCATAGAATTTCAGCATCATTACTATTACCTTCCCGTTAGCATAGCAGTCTACTACTGAAAATTTAAACAAAACTTTTGAGTAATCCTAATAAATCTGTGTATCATCTGCACACACATCAAATCAGCAGCAGCTATGATCTACTATTATCTAAATGTCTTTAATCACTTCTTGAGTTAATGAGCCATAAAGAGTAAAACATATGAAAGAGTTATGAAACTAACAGTCACCATTCTTCTACCTAATATTGTAATATAAGTTTATAAATGCAAGGACTATTCTGAAGTGTGCAGAAGATAGCTTCTAATTATAATATTCTCATGAAGTATAGTTTTTAAGAAACATGTTGCTTGCTTTGGGAAAGCAAAGGCAAGGAAAAATGATATAAGTAAGTTCCCTATTTATCAGAAGGAAAATACTATTGGGTTTAGATCAACTTTCATTCATTCCGTGCTTATGAAACAAATATTTGCAATTCCTGAGACCAATCACTTCATTATGATGCACAATCAGCCAGCTTAGGTCAATCTTCCAAAAAAGGAAAGGAACAAATGAGAAGCAATTAAGGTTTACAAAATGAACCAGGTGGTGGTGGCAGCTCACACTTGTAATTCTATCTACTCAAGGCCTGAAATCCAAGGATCTGGATTAAGTCTGTCTGGGATGAAAATATTCCTGTCTGAAACATCATCTCTGTTATCACAGCCCAGCTGATACACTCTGCCCAACAGGTTCCAAACACCAAAGTCCATCTCCTATCTGAAATACTAGCAAACGTACTCACACATTATTTCCTCTTTGGGAGATAGTTGAAACATGTACCAGAAACATTTACCTGGCTTCAGAGTGGAAGTGGAAATATATACTCACTAGAAGCCCATCTAGTAAATTACAGTCAATCATCTTTCCTCACATCTTGTTAGTTAAATTGAACAATGAGTGTTTGGATCAGAATCGATGTGTATGAGCATACAGGTTGTAAAAGTACTGTAATCCTAGCTACTCAAGATAAGCTGAGACCTGAGGATTCCAGTTCAAAATCAGCCATACAATAAATTCCATAAGATTTTTACCCCTAATTAACCAGCAAAAAACAGAGCGTTGAATTGTGCTTAAAATGCCACAGGCCTAAGCTTTGCATAAAAGTGGTAAGGGGTAGCATTCAGGATGTCAACTCTCTCCACTCCTCTTTAACATAGTACTAGAATTCCGAGGCAGTGCAATAAGGCAAGAAGCAAGCATACAGTGAGAGGAACGAGGCAATAATCAGGAAAGAAACCCCTTTCACAATAGCCTCAAAGAAAATAAAGTACCTAGGAATTAGCTTAACTAAGAATGTAAAGGACCGTTATGATGAAAACTTTAAAACCCTAAAAAAGGAAATTAAAGCAGAACTAAGGAAATGGAAAAACCTCCCATGCTCCTGGATTGGAAGAATCAACATTGTGAAAATGACAATCTTTCCAAGGGCTATCTACAAATTCAATGCAATACCCATCAACATCCCAATGTCATTCTTTAAAGAAATAGAAGAGGCAATTCAAAATTTCATATGGAATAATAAAAGAGCCGTATAGCAAAAACACTTCTTAGCAGAAAGAAAGCGCTGGAGGAATTTCAATTCCAAACTTTAGACTCTATTAAAGAGCTATAATTCTCAAAACAGCTTGGTACTGGCACAAGAACAGGCCTGAAGTCCAATGGAATAGAACTGCGGACCCAGATATTAAACCACAGACCTATGGCCACCTAATCTTTGACAAGGGAGCCAAAAAAATAGAATGGAAGAAAGATAGCCTCTTCAACAAGTTGTGCTGGCAGAACTGGTTAAGCACCTGCAGAAAACTAAAGTTGGGTCCTTCTTTGTCACCTTGCACTAGAATTAACTCCAAATGGATCAAAGACCTGGAGGTAAAAGCTGACACACTGAAAAGTTTACAGGAAGGAATAGGAAATACACTAGGCCTCCTTGGCACAGGTCAAAACTTCCTTAATAAGGACCAAGAATCACAACAAATCAGAGAAAGGCTGGATAAGTGGGACTGCATTAAACTGCAGAGATTTTGTATGGCAATGGATATAGCTAGTAAACTAACCAGGAAGCCTACAGAGTGGGAGAAGATCTTCACCAACCAAACAACGGACAAAGGCCTCATATCTAAAATATATCAACAACTCAAAAAATTGAATCACTCCAAAACTAACCTCCAAAGTAACACCCATCCCATTAAAAAATTGGCCAAAGCCTTAAAGAGAGTCTTCTCTGAAGAAGAAACAAAGAATGATTGCTGTCCTTAATGTACTATGTTGTCTCTCATCTCGTTTGATGTCCCTTGGTTATCCCATATTGGTGTAGTATCTCACTTTGTTATCTGATATATTGAATTTATTTGTATTTGGATATTTGAAATTTGATAGGGAAGGGGGGAAAACCAAGACGGGTGGGGGGTGTAGGGTTGTAGGGAAATGGGTACCAAGACATGTGAAAGGGTATCAATGTATGTGAATTAATGCACCTTCTATCTGGCAAATATCATTTAACCCTTTTACTAATTACAATAAAAAAATTAAAAAAAGAAAGTTGTAGTGTGTGGGTGGGATGATGGGGTCAAATACATTTCTTCTTAGAAATATACCTCACCTGGTTGCCCTGGATTTTCCTGGCCTTCGTCTTAGAGAAAGGCCTGTTATACTGGATTTGTGGCTGGCAATGATCTAGCATGTACATCTTCGAGTAAGACATCCACAACTTCCATGCCTGAAACTCGAGTTTCCTGACCTTTGGCAACAGCACAGCAACATCTTTCTTCCTCCTGAGCCACAAGCCAAGTGAGCTGGCTTGAGTTGGTTGTTAGTTACAGTGGCTTGGTTACCAGGGTTCCATATTCTGTTCCATTGTGAGGGAGGCAGGGTCACCATTCAGGGCCCAATGACCAAAGATCCTTGCTCACAGAAGACCTCACCAAAGACATACTGGAGTCTGAATCTCTCCTCCAATCTCACAATATACATGTGGATGTAGTAAACAGCACACCTTATTTGTCCAATCCCAATGTCTTCCACTAGGCCCAACTACCAGTCTGGTCTCAGGCTCAAGGAGCCTTTCTTAGGTAAAATCCAGACTTAAGGGTCAATATTGCCTTCATCCTTTACAAAACATTTGCTTCACAGTGCCTTCTCTGCCTGCATTTTGCCCCTTGTCGAATTTTTTTTTGTTTTTGCTAGTCTTGGGACTTGACCTCAGAGTGTGAACATTGTTCTTGGGCTTTCGTTAGGCTTTAGCTGTCCCACCGAGCCACAGCACCACTTGCAGCTTTTTCTATGTATGTGGTAATGAGGAATCAAACATGAGTCTTTTTGCGTTGTAGCCAAGGACTCTACCACTAGGTCAAACACACAGGGCATCTTGCACATATTTTTGACGTCAATCTACTAGGATATTATTAGGTTTCTGTATCCTAATCAATTTTTTATGATGATTAGCTTTGCTGTCATGTGTAAAAAATGCAAGAGGGAAAAGCACAGAAGAATTAGTGATATTTTAAAAAAAAAGCATTACACACATAGATAAGTGTTCATGCTTGGTAGGAGAAAGGATATTTTGATATGATGATGATGACTTTATAATTACTATGTCAGGGTTGAGAGTTTGGCATAGTGGTAGAATGCTTGCCTAGCATCCATGAAGATCTGGGTTTGATTGCTCAGTATCACATAGATAGAAAATCTAGATGTGGCACTGTGGCTCAAGTGGCAGAGGGCTAGACTTGAGAAAACCCGAGGACAGTGCTCTGGCCCTGAATTCAAGCCCCAAGACTGGCAGAAAGAAAAAGAAAATAAAAATGCTTTTTACGAGCTAATTCACTCACAGCATTTGCTTCTGAAATCTTTGCTTCTGCATCTTGTGAAATACCCCTTTCCCTCAACGTAGACAAGAAAAACAGATCCATCCCATGATCCATTGTGAGGCCACTGGTTGGGCTAAGAGCTAGTCGTGCAGCAACACATATGTTTTATTCTAATACTTTGCAAATTTTGTACTCAAATATGCTACCTACTTACCAACTTAGGTCAGTTATCCTTATGCTATACCTTTTCTTCATTACTACAATATTCTTACTTTACTACGTTAATCCTCTTGTACCTCCCCTGACCTCTCTCATTCTTTTTTTCTATCTCTGGACCTCTGCTCGTCTTTCAACCCTTATACTGCACGGATCTACACTTGATGGCTGTTGAGCAATATTGTATATGTAGGTAGTTAAATATTCTCTAGGCTCAGAGGGACTTAAAGACAATAGAGATTGGATTGAGGGGCTTATTGTTTTGGGTATAAATCGCTTATCAGTGGTTGTATTAGACTGGTCTGTAAGTGCACAAAAAGAAAGAGTGATAATACCAATCAAAACTTGTGAACATCTAGTGTCTGCCAGCTACAGAGGTCTAGGTTGGTTATATCTGAAAAACTATAATCGTATTTAGTAGTAATCTTGCTCCCATTTTCAAATGGGCAGAACAAGAAACTCAAGAAAAATGTCCAATCAAGAAACAACATCCCCCACCCAATGTAAACAGACAATGGAACAGTCCCTGGCAAACCTAGAGGAGAGTCTTCCAAGTGCTACACAAATGCAATTGATAAACATCCTTAATGGAAAATGTGAAAATATAAAGAAAGAGATAATTGGGGAAGCCATAGCTGAACAAGAGGAAAGCAAAAACAATGTGATATGTGAAAAAGAAGAAGCCATAAAGGAGGCCATAATAAAGATTTTTCAAAGAAAGATGGATGAATTCATAGAATCCAAAAATAAAAACATGACCAAACTCCAGCTAATGTCCAAAGAAAATAAAGCTACTGAGCTAACTACTCAAAAGGAAATCAAGGAGATAAAGAAATCCATACATGATCTAAAACAAGAGATGCAATGCATCAAAAGTGAGCGATAAGAAGCAAGGGAGATGAAAAATAAAGTAGATAGCTTTGATAGCAGGTTAGACAATGCAGAGGAGAGAATTCCCGGGGCTGAAGATAATTTAGGTATTATAGAGAAAGAACATAAAATGAGTCAATCCAAATCTAGGAAATATGAGAGAGCGCTTCAGGAGGTCCAAGATACAATCATGAACCCTAATTTAAGGCTAGTTGGTATTGAGGAGGGCGTGGAGAAAGAGGTCAATGGTATTGGAAATATACTTCAGGGAATCATCTCAAAGAATTTCCCAAATATCCAGAAGGGCAGACCCATGCAGATACGAGAACCTTTTAGAAACCCAAACAGACCTAACCATTAAATAACATCCCACCGTCACATTGTGATCTGAACTGGATCAATAGAAACGAAAGAAAAGATCCTAAAGGCAGCCAGGGAAAAGGGATCAGTAACCTATAAAGACAAACCAATCAGAATAACCCCAGATTTCTTAGAGAGATCATGCAAGCACGAAGGGCGTAGAAACATATATGTCATGCCCTTAAATCAAATAACTACCAACCAAGAATACTGTAGCCAGCTAAGCTCTCATTCAAACTGAGGGAACAATAAAAACATTCCATTCCAGGGAAAAGCTGCAACAATATGTCGAAACAAAACCAACACTACAGAGAATTCTCAAAGATGCTCTATACATAGAAAACCAAAATACATGCAATATAGGGAAAAAATGGCACCTAAACAGCATACCATCTAAGGACCAGAAGAACTGTCAAGACACAGGCCCTACTAAAAGCTTTTAAAAATGGTAGGAACTAATAAATATCTCTCAATCCTAACTCTCAATATCAATGGACTTAACTCTCCAATTAAACGGCATAGGCTGTCTAGTTGGATCAAAAAGCAAGAGCCATCTTTCTGCTGTCTTCAAGAGACATATCCTCCCAAAAACAATCATCTTTTGAAAGAGAGAGGTTGGAATAAACTCTATCAAGCTAACTGCCCCCATAAACAGGCTGGAGTTGCCAACCTCATATCAGATAAAATAGACTTCAAAGTAAAATTAGTAAGAGAAGACAAAGAAGGTTACTACATACTACTAAAGGGATCTTTCCTCCAGGAAGACATAACGATCCTAAATATTTACACACCCAATCCCGGAGCTCCAAACTTCATCAAGCAAACTTTACTTACACCGAAACCATACATAGATCGAAATACAGTGATTGTTGGTGATATTAACACACCCCTCTCACCTATGGACAGATCAACAAGGCAAAAACTCTACAGAGAAACCTTAGAACTGAACAACTATATAGACCAACTAGATCTAACAGACATCTGCAGAATATTCCACCCAGTAACAACACAATATACGTTTTTCTCAGCAGCACATGGAACATTTTCCAAAATAGACCACATCTTAGGCCATAAAGCAAACCTGGACAGATTCAGAAACACTGAAATTATTCCATGCACACTCTCAGACCACAAAGGCATCAAATTGGAACTGAACACACATCTCCACTAACGAAAACCCTGTAACTCATGGAGACTGAACAACACATTGTTGAATCAAAAACAATGGGTAATCGAAGAGATCAGAACAGATGTCCAACTGTTTATGAAATTTAACAATAAGGAGCACACACATATCAACTCCTTAGCGACACAACAAAGGCAGTACTCAGAGGAAAATTTATAGCGCTGAGTGCCTACAACAGCAAGTTGGAAAAATGGCAAACCAACTAGTTAATGGCTCACCTAAACCTCATGGAAAAAGAGCAACAAACCAGCCCTAAACCCATTAGGAGAAAGCAAATTATTAAAATCAAAGCAGAATTAAATGATTTGGAATAAAAAAACTATAGAAAGAATCAACAAAACAAGGAGTTGGTTCTTTGAAAGAATTAACAAAATTGACAAGCCCTTAGCAAATCTTACCAAAAAAAGAAGAGAGTATATCGAAATAAACAAAATCGCAGATGAAAATGGTAATATCACGACAGAAATTACCAAGATCCAGAATATCATGAGGGAATACTTCTCAATCCTTTACGCCAACAAATTTGAGAATCTAGAAGAAATGGATGAATTCCTAGACAATATTAACATACCAACACTGAACCAAGAAGAGCTAACCCAACTCAACAGGCCTATTTCAAGCTCTGAAATAAAAATGGAAATTAGACAACTTCCAATTAAAAAGAGCCCAGGGCCAGATGGATTCACAGCTGAATTCTATAAGGTCTTCAAAGCAGAGCTCACACCAATACTCCTCAACCTCTTCAACGAAATTGAAAATGAAGGTTCTTTACCAAACTCATTCTGTGAAGCCATTATATCCCTCATCCCCAAACCACACAGAGATTCATCAAAGAAAGAGATCTATAGACCCATTTCTTTGATGAATATCGATACAAAACTTCTCAACAAAATACTGGCCAACCTTCTACAACAACTCATCAAAAAAATTATACACTATGATCAAACTGGGTTCATCACAGTGTGGCAAAGCTGATTCAATATACACAAATCAATTAATATAATTCAACACATCAACAGGAGCAGGGATAAAATCACATGATTGTCTCAATAGATGCGGAAAAGGCATTTGACAAGATCCAAAACCCCTTTATGTTAAAAGATGTAGAGAAACTAGGAATCCATGGAACATTTCTCAATGTAATAAAGGCTGTGTATGAGAAACCCACTGCTAGTATTATACTTAATGGTGAAAATCTAAAGCCATTCCCTCTAAAATCAGGAACGAGGCAAGGATGCCCACTCTCTCCACTCCTTTTTAACATAGTACTAGAATGCCTAGGCAGTGCAATAAGCCAAGAAACAAGCATAAAGGGGATCCAAGTAGGGAAAGAGGAAATAAAACTATCCCTCTTTGCAGATGACATGATTCTGTATTTAAAGAATCCTATAGACTCTACTCCCAAGCTCCTTGAGCTGATTCAAAGCTTTGGAAGGGTAGCAGGCCATAAAATCAACCCTCACAAATCAACTGCCTTCCTTTACGCCAACACTGAGAGGAACGAGGCAATAATCAGGAAAGAAATTCCTTTCACAATAGCCTCAAAGAAAATAAAGTACCTAGCAGTTAGCTTAACTAAGAATGTAAAGACGGTTTAGATGAAAACGTTAAAACCATAAAAAAGGAAATTAAAGCAGACCTAAGGAAATGGAAAAACCTCCCATGCTCCTGGATTGGAAGAATCAACATTGTGAAAATGACAATCTTGCCAAGGGCTATCTACAAATTCAGTGTAATACCAATCAACATCCCAATGTCATTCTTTAAAGAAATAGAAGAGGCAATTCAAAATTTCATATGGAATAATAAAAGACCCCGTATAGCAAAAACACTTCTTAGCAGAAAGAACAGCGCTGGAGGAATTTCAATTCCAAACTTAAGACTCTATTACAGAGCTATAATACTCAAAACAGCTTGGTACTGGCACAAGAACAGGCCTGAAGTCCAATGGAGTAGAACTGTGGACCCAGATGTTAAACCACAGACCTATGGCCACCTAATCTTTGACCAGGGAGCCAAAAATATAGAATGGAATAGAGATAGCCTCTTCAACAAGTTGTGCTGGCAGAACTGGTTAAACACCTGCACAAAACTAAAGTTGGATCCTTCTTTGTCACCTTGCACTAGAATTAACTCCAAATGGATCATAGAACTGGAGGTACAAGCTGACACACTGACAAGTTCACAGGAAGGATTAGGAGATACACTAGGCCTCCTTGGCACAGGTCGAAACTTTCTTAATAAGGACCAAGAATCACAACAAATCAGAGAAAGGCTGGATAAGTGGGACTGCAATAAACTGCAGAGCTTTTGTATGGCAACGGATATAGCTAGTAAACTAATCAGGAAGCCTACAGAGTGGGAGAAGATCTTCACCAACCAAACAACGGACAAAGGCCTCATATCTAAAATATATCAACAACTCAAAAAATTGAATCACTCCAAAACTAACCTCCAAAGTAACACCCATCCCATTAAAAATGGGCCAAAGACTTAAAGAGAGTCTTCTCTGAAGAAGAAACAAAAATGGCCTATAGACACATGAAGAAATGCTCCACGTCTCTGGTCATAAAAGAAATGCAAATCAAAACAACTCTAAGATTCCACCTCACTCCAGTTAGAATGGCCAGGATCAGGAAAACGAATGACAACAGATGCTGGAGGGGATGTGGCCAGGAGGGATCACTACTACACTGTTGGTGGGAATGCAAACTCGTTCAACCACTATGGAAAGGAGTGTGGCAGTGCCTCAAAAGGCTAAACATAGAACTCCCTATGACCCAGCAATTCCACTACTTGGCATTTACCCAACAATCCAGAAACAAGGGCATACTAAACCCACTAGCACAACAATGTTCATTGCAGCACTATTCACCATAGCAAAGATATGGAACCAACCCAGATGTCCCTCAGTTGATGAGTGGATCAACAAGTTGTGGTATTTGTACACAATGGAATTCTATGCTGCTGTCAGAAAGAATGACATCGCCCCATTTGTTAGGAAATGGAAAGACTTAGAACAAATCATATTAAGTGAAGTAAGCCAGACTCAAAGGAACTTAGGCTCAGTGGTTTCCCTCATTCGTCATAATCAGTAGAAACCTTGGGCTCTAATAGCAGAGACTGTCAATAGAGCAAAAGGCCATATATAAGGCCATATAATGTGACGCTAATTGAAAGGACCTCCAGGATATTGACACAAAAGCCATATAATGAATGATTGTTGTCCTTAATGTACTGTGTTGTCTCTCATCTCGTTTGCTGTCCCTTGGTTATCCCATATTGGTATAGTATCTCACTTTGTTATCTGATATATTGAATTTATTTGTATTTGGATATTTGAAATTTTATATGGAAGGGAAAACCAAGACGAGTGGGGGCTGTGGGGTTGGAGGGAAATGGGTACCAAGACTTGTGAAAGGGTATCAATGTATGTGAATTAATGCACCTTCTATCTGGCAAATATCATGTAACCTTTTTACTGATTACAATAAAAAAAATTAAAAAAAATAATGTTGTAACGTGTGGGGAGGATGATGGGGTCAAATACATTTCTTCTTAGAAATATACCTCATCTGGTTGCCCTGGATTTTCGGGGCCTTCTTCTTAGAGAAAAGCCTGTTATACTGGATTTGTGGCTTGGCAATGATCTAGCATGTACATCTATGAGTAAGACATCCACAAATTCCATGCCTGAGACTCGAGTTTCCTGACCTTTGGCAACAGCACTGCAACATCTTTCTTCCTCCTGAGCCACAGGTCATGTGAGCTAGCTTGAGTTGGTTGTTAGTTACAGTGGCTTGGTTACCAGGGTTCCATATTCTGTTCCATTGTTGGAGAGGTAGGGTCACCTTTCAGGGCCCAATGACCAAAGGTCCTTGCTCACAGAAGACCTCACCAAAGACATACTGGAGGCTGAATCTCTCCTCCAATCTCACAATATACATGTGGATGTAGTAAGCAGTACACCTTATTTGTCCAATCCCAATGTCTTCCACTACGCCCAACTGCCAGTCTGGTCTCAGGCTCAAGGAGCCTTTCTTACGTAAGATCCAAACTTACGGGTCAATATTGCCCTTATCCTTTACAAAACATTTGTTTCACAGTGCCTTCTCTGCCTGCATTTTGCCCCTTGTCGAATTTTTTTTTGGTTTTTGCTAGGCTTGGGACTTGACCTCAGAGTGTGAACATTGTTCTTGGGCTTTCTTTAGGCTTTAGCCGTCCCACCAAGCCACAGCACCACTGGCAGCGTTTTCTATGTACGTGGTAATGAGGAATCAAACCTGATTCTTTTTGCGTGGTAGCCAAGGACTCTACCACTAGATCAAACACACAGGGCATCTTGCACATATTTTTGTATCCTAATTAATTTTTTTCCTGATGATTAGCTTTGCTCTCATGTGTATAAAATGCAAGAGGGAAAAACACAGAAGAATTAGTGAAATTTAAAAAAAAGCATTACACACATAGATAAGTGTTCATTCTTTGTAGGAGAAAGGATATTTTGAAATGATGATGATGACTTTATAATTACTATGTCAGGGCTGAGAGTTTGGCATATTGGTATATTGCTTGCCAAGCATCCATGAAGATCTGGGTTTGATTGCTCAGTATCACATAGATAGAAAATCTAGATGTGGCACTGTGGCTCAAGTGGCAGAGGGCTAGACTTGAGAAAACCCGAGGACAGTGCTCAGGCCCTGAATTCAAGCCCCACGACTGGAAGAAAGATAAAAGAAAATAAAAATGCTTTTTACGAGCTAATTCACTCACAGCATTAGCTTCTGAAATCTTCGCTTCTGCATCTTGTGAACTACCCCTTTCTCTCAACGTAGACAAGAAAAACAGATCCATCCCATGGTCCACTGTGAGGCCACTGGTTGGGCTAAGAGCTAGTCGTGCAGCAACACATAGGTTTTATTCTCATACTTGTACTCAAATATGCTACTACTTACCAACTTAGGTCAGTTATCCTTATGCTATACCTTTTCTTCATTACTACAATATTCTTACACTCCTAAGTTAATCCTCTTGTACCTCCCCTGACCTCTCTCATTCTTCTTTTCTATCTCTGGACCTCTGCAGGTCTTTCAACCCTTATACTGCACGGATCTACACTTGATGGCTGTTGAGCAATATTGTATATGTAAGTAGTTAATTATTCTCTAGGCTCAGAGGGACATAAGACAATAGAGATTGGATTGAGAGGCTTATTGTTTTGGGTATAAATCGCTTATAAGTGGTTGTATTAGACTGGTCTGTCAGTGCACAAAAAGAAAGAGTGATAATACCAATCGAAACTTGTGAACATCTAGTGTCTGCCAGCTACAGAGGTCTAGGTTGGTTATATCTGAAAAACTATAATCGTATTTAGTAGTAATCCTGCTCCCATTTTCAAATGGGCAGAACAAGAAACTCAAGAAAAATGTCAAATCAAGAAACAACATCCCCCACCCAATGTAAAAAGACAATGGAACAGTCACTGGCAAACCTAGAGGAGAGTCTTCCAAGTGCTACACAAATGCAATTGATAAACATCATTAATGGAAAATGTGAAAATATAAAGAAATAGATAATGGAGGAAGCCATTGCTGAACAAGAGGAAAGCAAAAACAAGGTGATAAGTGAAAAAGAAGAAGCTATAAAGGAGGCCATAATAAAGATTTTTCAAAGATAGATGGATGAATTCATAGAATCCACCAATAAAAACGTGACCAAACTCCAGGAAATGTCCAAAGAAAATAAAGCTACTGAGCTAACCACTCCAAAGTAAATCAAGCAGATAAAGAAATCCATACATGATCTAAATCAGGTGATGCAAGGCATCGAAAATGAGCAATTAGAAGCAAGGGAGATGAAAAATAAAGTAGATAGCTTTGATAGCAGGTTAGAAAATGCAGAGGAGAGAATTTCCGGGGCTGAAGATAGTTTAGGTATTATAGAGAAAGAACAGAAAATGAGTCAATCCAAATCTAGGAAATATGAGAGAGCGCTTAAGGAGGTCCAAGATGCAATTAGGAAGCCTAATTTAAGGCTAGTTGGTATTGAGGAGGGCGTGGAGAAAGAGGTCAATGGTATTGGAAATATACTTCAGGGAATCATCTCAGAGAATTTCCCAAATATCCAGAAGGGCAGGCCCATCCACATACGAGAAGCTTTTAGAACCCCAAACAGACCTGACCAGAAAAGAACATCGCACCGCCACATTGTGATCCGAACTGGATGAATAGAAACGAAAGGAAAGATCCTAAAGGCAGCCAGGGAAAAGGGATCAGTAACCTATAAAGGCAAACCAATCATAATAACCCCATATTTCTCAGCAGAGACCATGCAAGCACGAAGTGACTGGAAGCATATATGTCATGACCTTAAATCAAATAACTACCAACCAAGAATACTGTAGCCAGCTAAGCTCTCATTCATAACTGAGGGAACAATAAAAACATTCCATTCCAGGGAAAAGCTGCAACAATATGTCGAAACAAAACCAACACTACAGAGAATTCTGAAAGATGCTCTATACATAGAAAACCAAAATAAATGCAATATAGGGAAAGAAATGGCACCTAAACAGCATACCATCTAAGGACCACAAGAACTGTCAAGACACAGGCCATACTAAAAGCTTTTAAAAATGGTAGGAACTAATAAATATCTCTCAATTCTATCTCTCAATATCAATGGACTTAACTCTCCAATTAAATGGCATAGGCTGTCTAGTTGGAACAAAAACAAGAGCCATCGTTCTCCTGTCTTCTAGAGACACATCTTACCCAAAAACAATCATCTTTTGAAAGTGAGAGGTTGGAATAAACTCTATCAAGCTAACTGCCCCCATAAACAGGCTGGAGTTGCCATCCTCATATCAGGGAAAAATAGACTTCAAACTAAAATTAGTAAGAAAAGACAAAGAAAGTTTCTACATACCACTAAAGGGATCTTTCCTCCAGGAAGACATAACGATACTAAATATTTACACACCCTTTTGAAGATTCTCAAAAGATTGAAGATTCTGCCAGTGTAAGTTAGATTCTGGCATTGATATTAAATAATCAATGAGTAGGGATTTATATTTGAAATATCACTGTTGACCAAATCTAACACACATTTGCTTAGTATTTGCTTTTGATTTCCCAAGAAGTTCAGTACAAGCTAACATGTGTGGCATATATTGACTGGGAGAAATGATTCAGAATATGTGACTTATTTGAACAGGAGTCAGTGAAAGATACAGAAGCAGGATACCCATATTGTGATAATTTGTATCTTTTGCATATTTTGTGTTTATTATTAATTCCATTTGTAGTGTACATTTCCAAATTTTTCCATATTATTTTTTGTTTTTTGGGTTTTTTTGGTGGGTTATAGAGCTTGAACTCGCCTGGGCACTATCCCTGAGCTCTTCAGCTCCAGGCTACCATCTTACCCTGGAGCCAAGCCCACTTCCCATTTTCTAAAGGTAATTTGTAAATAAGATTCTCAGGTCTTTTTGTGCCAGGATGGCTTTAAACCTTGATCCTCAGATCTCAGCCTCCTGAGTAGCTAGGAGTATAGAAGTGAGCCACCACCCCATCATGCTCAGCTTTCTGGTTTATTTTAAACAAGCCCTTTGGCTGGAACTCGGTCTGAGCACTGTCCTGAAGCTTTCCTCAAGCCTAGTGATCTTCTACTTGAGCCACAGCACTACTTCTGGTTTTTTCTGTGTATGTGGTACTGCGGAATTGAACCTTCGTCTTCATACAAGCACTCTACAACTATGCCAAACTCCCAGCCCCTCCACATTAGTTTTTATGATAGATCTTTCCATGCATCCAGGATGGCTAGAAATCCTTCTTGAGTTTCCCAAGATCAGGGAGTATAGGTGTGTCCCATCCTGTGTGGCTACATAACCATTGTTTATTGTACAGTTCTCTCTTCATTCTACCCATCTAGAGCAATTTTCATCTTCCATGCATAATCATTAAACATTCAGCTCCTTTTCCTCTCTACTCCATTCTCTGGAACCATCGTGCTTTTAGGCTCTATGGGTTTGTTGAACCTTGGAAGCTCTGGAAGGGAAAACATACCCTAGCTCTTCCTTTATGACTGCTGTATTTTTAGTTTACTGTAAAATATAGTAAAATGTTCTTCCTTTTCAATGCATTGTTTTGCATATTTCTATCTTTGGATTATTATTAATGGTTGTGAATGGATTCTCCACATATTTGTTCTAGTCTCTGGTTTCTCTTCCGTTAGGTACAAATCTAGAAATAGAAGTGTTAGACCATATTTCTATGTAATTCTATATTTAGTACTTTTTTAGCACTCCTTGCAGAACTATTCCAAAGTTCTACTTCTTCTCACTACCTTCCCAGTAATAGTTAGACTTTGAAAGTTGTTTTCTTGTATGCGTGTGTGTGTGTGTGTGTTTGCGTGCGTATGTGGATCTTTTTGTTTAAAACTATATTTATATTAACATATTTAAAGTAATGATTTCATTGTAATTTTAATTTTTCTCATGACTGTTAATATTGAACTTCTTTATACATTTTGAACTACTATTTCTATATATTCTTTTCAGCAAATCCTCTCCAATCTCCAATTTTTTTCCCTTTTTTTGTGGGGTAGTGGGGAAAGTCATGGGGCTTGGACCTTGGGCCCTGAGCTCTTTAGTTTAAGGCTATTGTCCTACCCTGAGTATTGCCCCTCAGTTCTTCTGCTCACAGCTCCCTACACCTCTTCCCATTATATACAGAACAAAGGTCATCCTCAGTCTTTTTGAAAAAGTGAAACATACAGTAAATTTGTACTATAAAACAGCAAGAAATAAATTTCTTGCCAGGTGCAGAGACTTCTACCTGTAATCCTAGCTACTCAGATATCAGGCTGATATCTAAAGATTTGGTTCAAAGCCAGCCTGGGCATTAGAAAGTTTATGAGACTCTCATCTACAGTTAACCACTAGAATATGGGAAATGGCACTGTGGCTTCATAGGTAGGGTGATAGCCTTGAGTTGAAGAGCTCAGGAACAGTGCCCAGGCCCAGAGTTCAAGCCTTACAAATCCCCCAGCCAAAAAAAGAAAAAAAAGTTTCTTCCCCAAGTGATTATTATGCCAGCCATAGAACATTAACATTCTGGGTGTACTTCACAGTATTATTACTTGATACCCTAAGATTTTGCAATATTCTGACAGTACCAGCATATGTCATCAAATAATGTAGTTCTTTTTCAATGGAATAATTCCATTTATAACCTAAATCTACTCCCCCGACATATTTTTGTTGATACCACAATTGCTCTACCATGATATGCCACAAGCCATTAAACATTTTATGGTGGGTAATTGGAAAGGAGTCTCATGGAATTTTGTGCTAGCCTGGCTTTGAACCATGGTCCTCAGATCTCAGTCTCCTGAGTAGCTAGGATGACAGGCGTGAGCCACCAACACCTGGCTTGCCTTTTTATTTTTTTGTGGGTCTTGGGACTTGAACTCTGGGCCTAGGCACCCTCCTTAAGCTTTTCAGGTCAATATTTCATGTAAGTCTAAACATTTAAGTAAAGGAATACAATTCCAACCAAAAAAAGAATAAAATTCCAGACATGGTGTGTTTATAACTCAGTGCTAATTACTTGATGAAAATGTGCCATTCCAGAAGCTGGTGTCATTTGATGATGTAGCTGTGGATTTCAGCTGGGAGGAGTGGCAGCATCTGGACAATGCTCAGAGGACCCTGTACAGAGATGTAATGCTGGAGACCTACAGCAACCTGGTGTCCTTAGGTGAGCAAAAGTCAAATTCACTTGCAAGGCCAAGTGCCTTGTTATTTTGCAGATACGTGAATGTTTATCAAACTTTCAATACTATTTAAATGAAAGATTCCAGGCCCTGAGAAGTATCATTACTTTCTAAAGAAAACCTAAGGTAATTTTGTACTCATTCTTCAGGATACCTTCAGGATACTTTGACAACAGTTCTAAATTATGTTTCCTCTAATGGAGACGACATTCCAAACTTACACAGGAATTGTAAGTGGATAAACAATCCAGAATAGAATATATATCATTATTGGAAATAGGATCTACAAATCACTAAACAGTGAGTTTATAATGGAAACCTGGCACTAGGTGCAATGTTTCATGCCTGTAATCTTCAAATATTCAGGAGGAAGAAATCTAAGAATTGTAATTTGAAGCCAGCAATGGCATAAAAATTGCCATGAAACTCTATAACTCCAAGTAACCCCTCAAAAATGTTAGTGGAGTGTCAAAAGTTTGTGGTTGAGTGCTTGCCTAGCATGCATGAAGACCTATGCATGTAAGTGGAGCTGGGACTCAAACTGGTATTTTTCTAGCCTTGAGCAAGACAGCTAAGTTTATGCCATACAAAATGAATCCAGAGCTGGGGAAAAGTCAACCATGGAGCCAGTGAGAAATGAGAAAAAAGATTTAATAGATAACTTGTGAATAAGATGTCTGCAAACTTAAAGCAATGATGACACAGCATAAGCAATAATTCTCTACTGTTTCTAATTTACAGGGCCCTGTGTTCCCAAACCTGTATTAATTGACAAGCTAGAGCACTGTGCAGAACTCTGGATAGGAAATTCCTCTGACAAGAATATCACAGGTGAGTGAATGCATCTTCATATTGATGTTGGAGGCTGAGCCCCACTGGTAAGTTCATGTTGTGATGTACTGAGCAATAATATTCTTAGTTACCCTAAATCCTGTGTGGAACCTACGGAATTCTTTGTGAATGAATCAAGAATCATTTTCTTTTCCCAATCCTATGCTTGGTCTCAGGGCCTGAGCATGGTCCTTGGGTTTTCTCAAGGCTAGCTCTCTACTTCTTGAGTCATAGCACCACTTCTGGCTTTTTCGTTGTATGTAGTACCAAGGAACTGAACCAGGTCTTTGTGCATGCTAGCCCAAACCCCCGGCACCAAGAATCATAGGGTGATATGATGAATTCTATGTGGAAGTAGAGTTAAAGTTAGATTTCTCAGTAGAAATCACTGTGAAACAAAATAAAATGAGAAAGCCATGAGCCCGTGGCTCATGCCTGTAATCCTAGCTACTTAGGAGGCTGAGATCTGAGGATCAAGGTTCAAAGACTGACCTATCACAAAAACACCTTAGACTCTTCTCTCCAATGAACCAATAGAAAATGAGAAGTGGGGTTGAGGCTAAAGACATAGGGCAGTAGCCTTGAGCTGAAGAGCTCAGGAAGAACAGCCAGGTCTAGAATTCAAGTCCCATGACCGCAAAACAAGAAAGAAAGAAAGAAAGAAAGAAAGAAAGAAAGAAAGAAAGAAAGAAAGAAAGAAAGAAAGAAAGAAGAAAGAGGGAAGGAAGGAAAGGAAGAAAGAAAGAAAGAAAGAAAGAAAGAAAGAAAGAAAGAAAGAAAGAAAGAAAGAAAGAATGATATTTCATTTCTTTAAAACTAAGACTATAAATGATTGAGCAAACAAGGAATAAGTCAGGGCATTATTCTCTGATAAGCATAATATCTTTTTGCTGGTAGGAAGAGACTGGTATTCAGAACCAGACCTTTCCACCAGAAATTGAGCCTAGTGGTAGAGTGCTTGCCTAGCATGCACAAAGACACAGGTTTGATTCCTTATTACCACATACATAGAAAAAGCCAGAAGTAATAACTTCATTGGTAGGGTTCTTGAGAAAACCCAAGGACAGTGGTTAGGTCCTAAGTTCAAACTAAGGAATGGAAGGAAAAAAAAAACAACAAAGTTTCAATCAACATAAGAAAATTAACTAGACAATGAGCTGGGGATTTTCTGGACTTCCATGGTTCTGAGGGACAGGAGTGTTAGAAAAGGAATTTTTATAAGACTTCAAATGGAAAGAAACAAATTTCAAAATTCCCACAAATACCTAAATTGAGACTTTAGTGAGAAGTTGTAACTGAAGGGATATAGGTGTAAGTCCTTACTCTCAAGAATCGTTCTTGCTTGGATCAAAGGCAAACAGACTATACACCAAACTTATGGCCGCTGAATCTAGAAAAAATTCGTGTTCCTCACTTAATGGTTAATAAGCAAACAGCATTGAAACTGGGTAAGGTAATCCTATCTGCTACTCAGGACCTGAGACTCTTATCTGTAGTTAACTTTAGAAAAGAGGAAGTGGAGCTGTAGCTCAAGGATAGGGGTTATAGTCTTCTGCTGAAGTGTTCAGGGACAGGGCCGAGGCCTATGAACTACAAAAAAAAAGAAAAGAAAAGAAAAGAAAGATTTAAAAAGATGCAAAACAGCACAATATTTAGATTATTTCTCAAAAATAAAAGAAATGCATCTATTCCTCAATGTATAAACAAAACAGTATTTGAAAAAAACAGCTGCAGGTATAGTATAGGAAGTACTCAGCTTAAAACTGTAGCAATACATAGTTGGGTAATTTCAATAAATATTTCCTGTGATATAAAAAGAGAACTAAAACACAGAAAAACATTATTGGTCATTGTAAAATATCATTTTCTTAATATGTTAGGGAGAAAAGCATATATTTCTCACAAATCAATTTCCACTTTTATATTTTAAAATATCTAACACTTAGGATGGGAAAGTAAAGTCATTACCTTTACAGTAAGGAATATTTGTATCTCATGTATGTTTGTGTCTTTTTTTCTATGACTCATTTTAGATGTCCAGGTAATGGAAAATGTGTGCAAGACCTGCCAGGAAAGTCCACATGAATGTCTTTGTGAAGTAGCAGTTGCAAGTAGTATCGAAGTGGAGGAAAACGTGAGATTAGCAACAACTTTAAATTTGAGCTCTACACATAATCCAGAGCTGATTAGTAATAACGGTAACAACGTAGGGGTGAGGACTGAGGAGTTCATTAAGTGTCAGAACATGCTTCTGTCTCCTAAGCCTGATGAGATGCATGCTGCATATAGATCTCGTATGTCTCCTGTTCTTAAAAAATCCATCGGATATTCAGAGCATTTTATTCATGATTGTGACAGTCCAAAAGATCTGCAGTATCATAATTCTGTTCTCCCTGCCCAAGAAATTCTTCAGGGAGGGAGGAAAACTGCTAAATGTACTGTGTGATGAAAACTATTGTACTTAACACCGACCATCACTACACATCCGAAAATGTACACAGGAGAGACTCCTCATACATGTAGTGAATGTGAGAAATCTTTCAGTAATGAAATACGCCTTACAATACCTCAGAGCAAATATCCTGAGATATGTGATGCGTACATCAAGTGTGAAAATTAATTTCTGAGAAGTCAGACCTGACGCTCCAACCTCGATCTCCAAGAGACGACAAACCTTATGCATATGAGGAACGTAATAAAATTTCTGCCCAGAATTCAGCTCTCAGCACACATCAGAGATCTCACACAGAAGAGAAATCTTATGAATGGGATAAATGTGGGAAGACTTTTAGACTGAAATCATACCTCACTTTGCACCAGAGAAGACACACAGAAGAGAAACCTTATGAATGTAACAAATGAGAAAAGTCTTTCACCCAGAAGATACACCTTCGAGTTCATCAAATAACACACACAGGAGAGAAATCTTATAAGTGTAATGAATGTGGAAAGTCTTTCCAAGGGAAGGGAAAACTTCGTGTTCATCAGAGAATACACACAGGAGTGAAACCTTATGAATGTAACCAATGTGTAAAGTCTTTCCGACAGAAATCTTCCCTCAAATTGCATCAAAGAACACACACAGGAGAGAAACCTTATGTGTGCAACAAATGTGGAAAGACCTTCAAGTGGAAGTCATATCTTGATGGGCATAATAGAACACACACAGGAGAGAAAACTTATGCATGTAGTGAATGCGGAAAGTCTTTCGAATGGAAGGTAAAACTCCATGTTCATCAGAGAATATACTCAGGAGAAACACCTTATGAGTGTAACATATGTGGAAAGTCCTTCACACAGAAGCCAAACCTCAAGATGCATAAGACAATTCAAACAGGAGAAAAACCTTATGAATGTAACCGATGTGGAATGTCTTTCAAATGGAAGTCTTCCCTCAAATTGCATCAGAGAACACACACAGGAGAGAAACTGTACGAGTGCATCAAATGTGGTAAGACCTTCAGATGGAAGTCACATTACAGGAGGCATAACAGAATTCACAAATATTAGAAACCTTCCGAATATAACCAAAGTTGAAAGTATTTCGTGCAGTATTCACCCTTCAGGAAGCATAAGAGAGTTCACACATATGAGAAGCCTTAGCAATGTAATAAATAGGAAAGACTTTTTGGTCTGTGGAAGAAAACCCAGCTTGTGTCACAGAACCAACACAAGATAAAACCCTTAATGAATGTAGCAAATGTTCAGTCTTTTCCCCAGAAGGCACAAGTCAAGATTTATCACTAAACACCCACAGGATAGAATCCTATGAATAAAATGAAAAGGAAATTTTTTTGAAGAACTCATAGTTGAGTTTGCATGATACCACACAGACACAGGATAAAAATCGTATGAATATAAGAATATGAAAAATCCATCATTAACGCATGACTAAGTATAAAATGCACATAGGAGAGAAAACCTTATGAATATTACAAATGTGGAAAGTGTTTGTCCTGGAAGGCATACTTCTGTGTTCACCACAAACCTGATTCCCATAGAAGAAAAGAAAACTAATGAATAGAACAAATGTGCAATGACTTTTAATCAGAAGTCAGTCTTCAGTACATTTCAGAACATACACAATAGAGAAATACTGAGTAATGAAAAACATTTAGCTATATACAGAATCTCTGTATATGGGAGCATTAGGGTAAGTCTTCTAAACAAAGTCAACCTTCAGCAAGCATTAAGAGCACTCACAGAAGAAATAATATCATGTAGGAAAACCTTTGTCAGAAACCTCTAAAAGCTGACTGTGTGGCTTAGTGGTAGAGTGCTAACCTATCAAGGATGAAGGCCTGGGTTAGATTCCTCAATACTACGTGAAAAGAGCAAGCCAGAAGCAGCACTGGGGTTCAAATGGTAGAGTGCTAACCTTGAGCAAAAGTAGCTCAGGCCCTGAGTTCAAGCCTAAGGATTGGAGAGAGAGAGAAAGAGAGAGAGAGAGAGTGAGAGAGAGAGAGAGAGAGAGAGAGAGAGAGAGAGAGAGAGAGAGAGAGAGAGAGACAGAAAGAGAGAGAGACAGAAAGAGAGAGAGAAAGAGAGAAAAGAGAGAGAAAGAGAGAGAAACAAGGAGACAGAAACTAATTTCTAAACTTTACAGTCTTTCTATTTCCTTACAAATTCGTCTATGTCATTCTTTCTGACAGAAGCACAGAATTCCATTGTGTAAAAATACCATATTTGATCTACTCATCAACTGACGGGCATCTGGGTTGGTTCCATACCTTTGCTATAGTAAATAGTGCTGTGATAAATGTTATTGTTCTAGTGAATTTAGTATGTACTATCTGGACGATTGGCAAGTAGTGACATTGCTGGATCACAGGGGAGCTCTATGTTTAGTCTTTTTGGGATACTGCCATAGTGCTTTCCATAGTGGTTGAAGGAGTTTGCAATCCCACCAGCAGTGTAGTAGTGATCCCTCCTGGCCACATCCCCTCTAGCATACGTTATTAGATTTCTGGATCTTGGCCATTCTAACTGGAGTGAGGAGGAAAAGGGAAAGAGGAACTGAAACTTTCTCTCCTTACAGATGACATGATTCTGTATTTAAAGAACCCTATAGACTCTACTCCGAAGCTGCTTGAGCTGATATAAAAGTTTGGTAAGGTAGCAGGGTATAAAATTAACCCTCAATGTCAACTGCCTTCTTATATTCCAACAAATGAGAGGAATGAGGCAAGAATCAGGATAGCAACTCATTTTGCTATCAAAGAAAATAAAATACCTAGGAATTAACTTAGAATGTAAAGCACCTTTTTGATGGAACTATAAACCCTGGAGAAGGAAATTAATGCAGAACTGAGGAAATGCAAAAACCTCTGCTCCAGGTTTGGAAGAAGTAATATTGTAAAAATGGCAATCTTGATAAGGACTATCTACAAATTCAGTGCAAGATTCATCAAGATCCCAATGTCATTCTTTAAAGAAACAGAAGAGGAAATCCAAAATTTCACTTGGAATAATAAAACACCCCTTATAGTCTGTCTTCTTGCATGATACATAATGTTTAATCTCACCTTCTCCACCAAAATCTCACCTTTCTCATTGAGACATAGGTTGCCCTGTTTACTAGCAGCAAAGGCTCAAACGTTCAGTTTCAGGTGTCACCACTGCCTCTGTTACTGGGTAGATCCAACTCTGTCATCGATTCTGAGGTCTGCTCTGGGAGTCTTGGTCACAAGTTGTTCTGTGGCATCTGCTGCCAGCCTGTGCCTATTTGCTTCCTTTTCCTCCAGCAGCCTACAACAGGGAATGAAGTTCACTCGCGGATGCTCTCCTTCATATGCAGGGCAGGATGAGCCCAACCCTCCCTCATCTTCCTCTTCCAATTTTTGGGAAAAAATGTGCTGGCAGAAGTCCTCAGGTGTGGGGCATGGCTGATCCACACTTTTAATCCAGGCTGGTCACGAGGCTGAGATCTGAGTATGGAAGTTCCAAGTCACCTAGAACAGGAAATTCTGATAGATTCTTACTACCAAAAATAAAAACAGCTGGGAATGGAGTTTGGGCTCAAGTGGTAAAGGGCTAGTCTTGAGTACAAATGCTTAGTACCCAGGCCCTGAGTTCAGGCTCCAGCACTGCCAACAACCTCACTTTAGTGAGATTTTAGCTTTATCCATATAGGCACATCTCACTGGAATCTTTGCTGGTAGAGATAGTCTTCATAATTTTGTCTCAAGGTAAAGGTCCTCCTGGGGTAGTACACAAAAGTTGTCATGGAGAGAGGAGCCCCACTTGCTCTAGGTTTGAAGATGGCATAGGTCAAGCCAGCATGGAGTTGGCACATCAGTCTTTTTCCTAGCACCACCTACCAGTGAATGTCAAATGACATTGATTGTTGTGGGATTGTGTGATTGAAGTGCCCCATTAAGGGCAGTGTTAGCACATCCAAACTTGGATACCAGAAATGCTGAAATCTCAAAGCTAAGATTTCTGTTGGCTACAGAAATGCTGGTGTGTCTGTGATTCACTAAAAGTTCAGGTGCAAAGATTCTGAAGCTTGATGCCATGTGTTTATTCCATTTAGTAAAATTATTTTAATGCACTGTATAAGTTAAAACATTTGATGAGAGTCAGGGGTAGTGAAAACATTGTTCTTGAATTCAGGTGTCTGGCATGGTAATGGGGGGGGTGTTGGTGGCTGGGACTATGAAGCTGGAGCTGCTATCAAACCATGGATCATGTTCCTCTTTGTCTGGGAGAAATGACTCCAAAGATGAAATTTGAATGGTGAGGAAAAGATGATGATGTACTCAGGAAATTTCTCCTAAACAAATGCTCATGTGGAAGTGGGATGGGGGCTGGGCATATCTGAGGCAGAGCTTAAGGGGGCTTCTCATGGCGTTGAGAACGTTCCTTCCGACTTCAGGCATGCAGCAGGGTGTTTTAGATGACCATTGTGAGATGGATGGAATAAGACTGGAGACAAGATGAATGCTGGAATCCTGCAATGCTCTTGCATGAGTGGCTGGTGGCTCACCAGAAAGAACTAATTATGTCTAAAAAAGAAATCAGGAATTTGTTTTGATTAGATAATACCTGTAATCCGAGGCATATTCAGGATCCTGATCTTAGTATTGTGGTTTAAAACCAACCCAGCAAAGGGAAAAATGCATGAGACTCTTACTCCCAGTTTAGAGCAAGAACAAAGATTGAAGTAGAGCTGTGGCTCAAGAGCTAGAGTGCTACCTTGAGCAAAGAAAAGCTAAGAAAAAGCTCCAGGTCTTGAGTTCAAGGCCAGGAATGAAAGAAGGAAGGTAAAAAAGGGAAGTATGTGAGGAAGGGAAATATATAAATGAAAGACAGAAGGAACTAGAAATTTAAAACTAGAGAATATTTAAAAGTCATCAGTCCTTCTAAGAAAAGTGTTGGAGAATGGGTTCTATATGTGGTGAACTGGAAGCCCAGCAGTGACTTGTTAACCAAATAGTCACCATGATGAGCAAAGGATAGAAATCTGCATGAGCCTCTTAGCGGATGGAGTCACAGAAGAGAACCTCAGCTCCCATCCCATTGTTAGAAGTATATAGAGATGGGAAGTGGGCATCACCTTGATGTCATTGTGTCCATGGAGACTGGAAGCCATGGTTCTGTGAAAGCACAATGTTCTGGTTACTGAGCTGGGAGGCTGAGGAGAGCCAAGTCCTGGCCATGAAGAAATCAGGGTGGCAGCAGAGCAACTCTGCTGCAGTGTGTGCCGGCTTGGCTGTTCTTATTCTGTGGTGGATCAGGCCAGAGCGGGTGATAGTAACTGTTTTGTGGTCACAAGCCCTTCACCAAGAGCTTCCTCTGGGATTCTCATAAGCTACAGGGTGGCTGGTGGTGGGATGTGTGTGGGGTGGAAGTGACAGAGGGATGGACGCATGGCAAGGTGGGTGAAGAGATGAGAGGAATGATGAGAGCCCAGTTCATTGGTTTCCAAGATTAATGGGTGGGAGGTAGAGAGGCATGATGGAGGAATGATGGAGGCAGGGGAAGGCGGTGACAGAGTGAGGCCATCTGTAGTGCCAGCCTGGCCATCATCTGAAGCCCATAGGCAGCTTCCTGATCCTTCACTTAGTCCTGCTCCTTGTGGAGGGAATGTCACGTGTACCCAGAGCTAGGGGTGGGGCAATGTTAGTAGCACCTGGAGAACCATTGGCCTCTACCTGGGTGAGGGGTCGTTATGGCTCCCATGCTGGTTGGCCTGATAGCTATGGAACAGATCTCTCCTTAGCTACCACAGTCAGTGGCTGCTCTCCCACTAGGGTTAGGGCACCTGCTCAGCCATCAGGACATCCCATGCCAGGACAGAGGCCTACAATTCAGATGGCAGCACAGGGGTGAAGATGATCTCACCGTAGCCCTAGTTACATGGCTGTCCCTGCATGCAGGACAGGATGAGCTGGGGGAAGATGTTCTCTGTGTTTTTCCACAGCCTATCCCGGCCTCTTCTTGTGTCTGATTAGACCAAGAGAGTACCAGGTTCCCTCTCATAGTCCTGGTTCTTTTTCTTTTACAGTCATGAGGCTTGAACTCAGGTCCTGGGTACTGTCCCTGAGCTCTTTTGCTTAAGGTTGACGCTCTACCATTTGAACCATAGTGCCATTTGCAGCTTTTCCTTTTCATGTGGATCTCTGATATGTCCAGTGCTGTGCCTGCAGGGAGGCACTCACCCCACAGACAGAGCCACCTCTGCCGTGACTGTGACTGCCCACAACCCTCACACCCACTCCTTGCACACCCCTCGACTCCAGTTTTAGCTCCTCTTGGACTGGGTGTCCAGCCTACCCCTACCTACACTCACAAAGGGTCTACAATTGTCTTCCCAGGGTCCTTTCTTCTGCCAGCCAGATTACAGACTGTGCACATCTTGACGATCACAGAGCTCAAAGCCAAAGGCTGAGATGCAGAAGGGGTTGACCCAGTAGCTGCACAGGGCCCATGGATCATCCTGTGCATCCCCCAGCCTGTGACTTCCCCCACCCCCTTGGCAGGGAAGCTCCATGCCCACATCCTGATCCCGTGTCCCCTCCAATTCCATTCTCCCTTGGACTTTGCAGACTGTCTACCATCAGGATCTAAAATTCTATTCATCACTTTATGTCCTTATCACTGATTTGCTACTTGGGCAGGATCTCCCCGTGCCTGGAGAGTGGGCATGTCATGTACTCTCTGTGGAGAAGTTGCCCCAGGAGAAGAAATATGCACTTCATGTGAGTGTTGGACAGGGCAGGAGTGCTCGCTAGGATCAGAAGCCACAGGAGGGGTGCAGATGGGGGAATGCTAGGGGCCCCAGGGGACAGAGGGAGTTAGGGCACAGTTGGTTCCTTCTGCAGGGTTGACACTGCTTCACAAACCCAACAGAATGAGGTTCACATTACAGATGTCAGAGACAGTGCAGATTGCCAATGGGAGCAGGGGTCACTGTCACCGCCAGATGCTGGCTGCATGCTGGGATGCACGCAGAGATGTTTTCAAGATCAGATAATCAGGATGTTGCAGGGTGTAACCATTCTTTTCAGATGGCTCTCTAGCTCTCTTGAGCTTCATCCCTATGTTTATCTTTTTCTTGGCAGTTAACTGGAAATGAGAGTTTCATGGACTTTCCTTTCTGGACTGGCTTCAAACAGAAGCTATGCACAGTTTTCAAACCATACCCTACTGAAGAAGGGAAGCTTGATCTGGTGCTTAACTGGGTTGCACTTTGGCTCCGTTTGCTATGCCTCACGGGAGGGGGCTCATCACTTGTAGACTAAGATCTCATGACCTTCAAAGCCAAATGCTACCTGAAAGTTCAGGGTCCCAGCCTATGTGTTGGGCCGGGGTGAATACATTCTCTGTTATGCTGGGTCATCAACCCATATTTTAAGCTGGAAGTAGGCAGTGCCACATTTGATAAGAACATCTGCCAGAGATTGTCACCTCATGAAAGCAGATTCTAAATTTGTATTCCATTTCCTGTGGTGGAGAAATCCCCTCCAAGTTAGACAGGCTCACATCCACCTGCAGGTCACACTCCTAATGCACCCTTGAGTGTCCTCATGGTATTGGGATCTAAGTTTGTAGGGAATGCTTCTTTAGTCCATGCATTAGCTGGACAAGTGATGACAAACGTGTTGTGGATTAATATGAGAACAATTAAGAAGCCCTGGAAGAGCATCAACCTGACCCTCTGTGGTGCTATAAATCTGATAGGATGTTCCAGACTGAGAAACAATCACATGGCTTTGTGTTTGGCATCCAGACAAGTGAGTGCATGTCTTAGCTGTCAGCCAATACAGAGGAAGACATGAATAAGTTGGTAGAAAGCATCTGTCAGACCCCTGTCTGGGGGCAGGTGGAGAGAGCAGAGGAAGGTAGATACCATGGCTGTGGTGGGGCCAAAAAAAGGGTAAAAGAAGCAAAGGAACCAGGTACTGGTAGCTCAAGACTGTCATCCCAGCTACTCAGGAGTTTGAGATCTGAGGATCACAATTCAAAGCCAGCCCAGGACAGAAACTCCATGAGACTCTTATCTACAATAAACTACTGAATGCAAGAAGCTCAAGCTCAGTGACAGCATCCAGGCCTAGCGTTCAAAACCCAGGACTGGCAGAAAAAAGTATCAAAGGACAAGAAGCTGGCCAAAAGTTAGAGGGACTCTATCTTGACAAACAATACAATGGTAAGTTGCACTCAGAAGACTTGCACAAAATCTGGAAATGCCTGAGACCTATCTATGTATGTTTCCTGATTGTCTAAATACATATGTTTATGCATTTATATATTAGTATAGAGAGACAGATCAATACATATGACTATACATATATAAATAGCCAGACACTTATGGGTGGGTGGTATACTGTGTGAGAGTTTGTGTTTGTGTTTTGTGGATGGCTGTCTCTGTTTAAGAAAGATAGAAAATATGTAAATATCTTTAAAAAAACTTGATAAAATATACAGAGACCTAAGCTCTTGAGGGAATCTGAAATGACAAGATTATTCACAGGCACGTTTATCCTTATGGATTCCTCAGCAAGTTTTAATTTTTTTCATTATTTTCTTTCTTTTTTTGAACCAGTGCTAAGGATTTCTCTCAGGGACCAGGTGCTGCCAATTACTAATTTTCTCATGGCTGGTACAAGAGGAACTGAGCCACAGTTCCACTTTTGCCTTATTTATTCGTGCTTAACTGAAGATAAAGATTTCTATCAGTGACTTTCTTTCAGGGGCTGGATTCTAACGAGGATCTCCAGACCTCAGGCTTCTCTATAGCTACAATTAACAATATGAGAACCCAGCACTGGGTTCCAATGCACAGGGCAAGAAATTGAGTGAATCTCTCAACTCCAATTAGCTATAATAAGCTACAAGTGAAAGACCAATACCTTTGAGGAAAAGATGCTGAGGGTTATCACACAGGCCCTATGAGTAAGCCCTAAACCCTGTACACATGTGTGCATGCACACATGGGCAGATTCACACACACATGCACACACACAATATCTCAGGCAATATTGTATTTTGAATTAATTTCCAAAGATTGGACAACAGGATAGCAAGTAATAAAATCTGTTTTTCTTGTCTACATTGAGGGAAAGGGATTAGTCACAAGATGCAGAAGCGAAGAATTCAGAGGCAAATGCTGTGAGTGATTAACTTGTAAAAAGCACATTTCTTTTCTTTTCTTTTCTTTTGTTTTTTCTGCCATTCCTTGGGCTTGAACTCAGGGCCTGAACACTGCTCTTGGCTTTTCCCAAGTCTAGCCCTCTTCCACTTGAGCCACATTGCCATATGGATTTTTATATCTGTGTGATATTAAGGACTCAAACCTAGATCTTCATGGATGCTAGGCAACACTCTAACACTGGGCCAAACTCTAAACCCCGATAAAGTATTTATAAATAGTCATCATCATCATATCAAAATATCCTTTCTCCTACAAAAAATGAACACTTACCTATGTCTGTAAGACTTTTTTTATGTCACCAATGCTTCTGTGATTTTCCCACTTGCATTTTTACAGATGACAGCACAGATATTCATCAGGAAGAAAAATAGATTAGGTTACAGAAACCTAACAACGTCCTAGTAGATTGAAGTGAAAAATATGTGCAAGATGGCCTGGGTGTTTCATCTATTTGTAGAGTGCTTGGCTACCACACAAAAAGACTCCGGTTTGATTCTGCAGTACCATATACATAGAAAACGCTGAAAGTGGTGCTGTGGCTTGGTGGGACAGCTATAGCCTAAAGAAAGCCTAAGAACAATGGTCAGGCTCTGAAGTCAAGTCCCAGGACTAGCAAAAAAATGAGCAAGAGGCAAAATACAAGCTGAGAAGGCACTATGAAGCAAAATGTCTTTTGTAGGGTAGGGGAATAGTGACAGTTAAGTTTGGATCTTACCTAAGAAAGGCTCCTTGAGGCTGAGACCAGGCTAGCACTTACGCCTAGTTAATGACGTGGGATTTGAACAAAAGATGTGCTGTTTACTACATCCATATGTGAGGTGGGAAGGGAGATTCAGCCTCCAGTATGTCTTTGGGGAGGACTTCTGTGAGCAAGGAGCTTTGGTCATTGGGCCTTGAAAGGTGACCCTACCTCCCTCACAATGAAACAGAATATGGAACCCTGGTAACCAAGCCACTGTATGTGACAACCAGCTCAAGCCAGCTCCCTTGGCCTGTGGCTCAGGAACCAGAAAGATGTTGCTGTGCTGTTGCCAAAGTTCAGGAGGCTCGGATCTCAGGCATAAGAGATATGGATATCTCAATTGAAGAAGTAGATGCTGGATCAGTGCCAAGCCAAAATTCCAGTATATCAGGCATTTCTCTAGGAAGAAAGCCAGGAAACTCAAGGGCAACTCAGATGAGGTATATTGAGAGGAAACCTATTTGAACCCACCATCCTGCCCACACACTACAACCTTCTTGTGTGCTTTCAAGTGACTATACTGAATTTAGAGTGTGTCATTTCCAATCTACTCTATTCCAATTCATCAGTGTGAAGTGTGGTCCCATTCCTACGTTTGAAATATCCACTGTTTTGCCAACATAGTGTGATGGTAAGTCAACTCAGACTCTGAATGAGCCTTGTAACCTACGGATCCTGGAGGAAGGCCTGTTGGAGATGCTGCTGACCAAGCTGATCGCTGCCTACCAGAAAGGTGATCTCTTTTATGTGGGAAACTTCCTGCACAATTTCAAATAGTGGAGGACAATGTAGTAGTTGCTGGAAATTCTCTTGAAAAAGTGAGTGTTCCCCCTCCAAACCCAGGTTTGCTCACCATTCCTGGCCAAGTCTCGGAATACTTTGCTCCTCTCTGAGCCTGTTTGGTTCACTGGGGTGTTCACAGGGGAGCTAAGCATGATACAAGTGCACAAACTACTTTATTATGACTGGGACACCATGCCATTTCATTTCCCTCACAAGCTACTGGAGTCTCAACAGTGTGCTTACTGAGAAGGTGGATTTCAGGCATGAGTAAGTGGCTCCCAACTGCAGCCCTCACCTAGGTGACATCCTAGGAAATCCCATTTCCCAGTAAGAAATGAGGTGTCAGTACTAATGGCGGAGGCCTGTGAATACTGGAGTCAGAGGAAAAGCTGGGGGCTGAATCACTTTTGAGCCATCAGGGAGGGATTGTGATAGCTTTGCCTGTTAGAACCTGAAAGCATTTACATTTTGGTGTGTGGTCCAGTGCTGCCACTTGAACCTGAACCCAGGTCTAAATGCCATCCCTTTGGTGTTCAAAAATTAGCACTGTACCATTTGAGTCATAGGTCAAGTTCTGGCTCTTTGCTGCCTAATTGAAGACAAGTGCCTTTAGAATTTTACTGACTAGACTGGCTTTCCACTGTGATCTTCAGAGCTCACCCTGCTGGGTGGCTAAGATTAGAGGAATGAGCATTTAGTTCTTTATTTAGAGCATTCACTTATTGATTTATTTAGAGCATTTACTTTGTTAATTTAAGGTGCGTTTACTTTGGACAGATGCATAGAGGCCT
Source organism: Megascapheus bottae (assembly GCA_024803745.1). Classification (NCBI taxonomy): domain Eukaryota; kingdom Metazoa; phylum Chordata; class Mammalia; order Rodentia; family Geomyidae; genus Megascapheus; species Megascapheus bottae. The sequence goes on along the minus strand of JANJXV010000052.1, from coordinate 2,021,870 downwards.
CTCTCAGAAGCTTCTGGAAGTGGGGGGTAAAAGTCATCCTGTTCTCAAGTGTCTCTTACCCCCCTCCCAGCACATAAGTGCACATCTCTGCAGGACAGCCACAGCATTAGAGTCCTGCAAGAAAGGGGCTTTGGTAGAAGGCTCAGGATGGAGAGAGAAGGCTCTCACTTTCCTTGTACCGAATGTGCCCACAACATCATGTGTTCCATCTATACGATGTGAATGGACTTCTACCCCAGTGATTTCTACGAGTTCAAGAACTGCCACACCCTGACACAACTCAAGCTCTATATGAGGCTCCACATGCCGGCTTTGGACCTGCTCTTCTAAACACATACTTTTTGACCAGCTGGAGGAATGTGCGACCAGTAAGACCAAGAAAAAGTAGAAGTCCTGGTGTGGGTGCCTCAGAGCCTGTGAGTAGGAAGCCCATGTGGTCTAGATATTGGTTGGCCTTTACTTCTACAGAGCTTGGCAAAATGCCCTTTATGGGTGGTGTCAGCCAGGTAATGTCTGTCCTCTGAAAGGACTCGGGAATAAGCACTCATTAGAAAGACCCTACACCTCCTCAGTTTTCAGTCCAAACTCCAGTTCTACAGGTTCCTCCATTAGATCCTCATGGAAGTTGAGTGACACTTCAACTTGCAGAGTCCACTCTGTCCACTCTGTACCTATTTCCATTCTTAGGTTTGGGTCATCGTGGAAGAGCTTATCCTGAACTCCGGATGAAAAACCCACCAATGGAGCTGGTGACCGATGGAGACTGAGAATCATCACTGCACTCCAGAAAGCATGGGCCTTCTGTAGAAATTACCAAACGGGTTTAGAGTCCTGTGGATATACCTTTTGCTCTGAACCCCATGTGTGACACAGTTGAACCTGCAGATACTATGGAGGAAGAAAAAGAGCAGCCAGATTTCCTTCCGTTTCCTTTCACACTCGTCCCAGAGTCAGTCCATCTGAGTCAGAGTAACACTCCACTTATTGTGCAAGCTGAAGGGGCACACGCTGGGCTCATGGAAAATGTCCCCATGGGAAGCAGCAAGTGTACTCTCAATACTGGATTCATTGGAGGAAAATGAATCCATCCTCACAGAATATCCAGACCCATCCATCTCACTAAAAGAGACTCAATCTCCATTCGACAAACCAGAATCCATCCCCCTCTTAACTCAGGAAGGACATTCTGTTTCTCATGAGGAAGGAGACCCTTCTGAGGACTCTGAAGTAAAATTACTGTCTGAAGGCAACTTGGAGGCCAGTCTGGATTTAGAGCTTCCCTGTCCCCTTCCTAAAAAGACATCTCTTTATCTTGCTCTCATGATTCTTGTCAAGTATTCATTGTATTTACTTTGCTAACTATTAAACTCTCATTGTTAATATTATGGTGTGCAGTTCTTCAGTGCTTATTATACTGTGTTTTATTTTCCACTTATAATGTGAGACCTCAGACACATAGGTCCTGGGTGGGCCAAAAACCAGACAGGTCTGGTCCCATAGAAGACAACCTTACTGGATATACAGGGAACTATGAAATGCATGGAATCACCAGGAATCCAGGCCAGGCCTCCATGGAAAGACAAGTCAGCTACCAAAGCTTAAGGACAGAGCAGATGCCTGGAAATGTGTTTTGTCAATCGGGAGAAGTGCCAGAGTAACTGTAATATTATGGGGGACTCTGTTCTGTGAGTTCAAGTCTGTTTATATATCCATTGTGCTTTGTACAAATATTTAAGAAAATTAAAACTCCACAATAGCATCAAAAATCTACTTTGGCTTTGAATGTGGCCTAGTTGTAGAGTGCTCGCCTAGTATACAAGAAGACCTTGATTCAATTCCTCGACCCTGCATACACAGAAAAACAGATGGGGCACTGTGGCTCAGGTGTCAGAGTGCCACCCTTGAACAAATGTGGCCAAGGACAGTTCCTGGTCCCTCAGTTCAAGCCGCAGGACTAGCCAAACAAGAAATCATACCATTTTCCACACATTTGGAAATAAATCTGTTTTATCTAACCCTACTTCTTTTTTGCCAGTCCAGGGTGTGTGCCACCAAGCCAAACTACTGGCCCCCAACCTTACTATTTTTAATCATTTAATTTTTTTTAACATAATCATATTTCATGCTGTCTGTATTAATACCATAAACAGCATGCTTAGTGTAATAATGTTAAAGGTAAAACATAAGAAATTAATAACTAAAATTCCTTTTTTATTATTTTGATAGCATTACTACAATTTTATGAGAAAAATTACCTAGAATGTTTATTTTAGAGTTCAAGTAATACATTTTGATAAATATATCAACCTACATCATTTATTTGAACACATTTTAAACTATTTTTTTCAGGAATGAAAATACATATATATTTGTTGTAAATGAAATTTATCACTTGGGGGATGGGAAAGAGAAAAGGGGAAGGGGTAACAGTGTTTACAAGAAATGTACTCATTACATATGTAACAGCAATCTCTTTGTATATCACCTTGACAACATATTTTTTGAAAAGTACAATAAGTTTAAATGTCTACTTTGGGCAGAATTTTACTAATTACAATGAAAAAAATTGAAAAAAAGAAAGTTGTAGTGTCTGGGGAGGATGATGGCGTCAAATACATTTCTTCTTAGAAATATACCTCATCTGGTTGCCCTGGATTTTCCTGGCCTTCTTCTTAGAGAAAGGCCTGTTATACTGGGTTTGTGGGTTGGCAATGATCTAGCATGTACATCTTCGAGTAAGACAGCCACAACTTCCATGCCTGAGACTCGAGTTTCCCGAACTTTGGCAACAGCACAGCAACATCTTTCTTCCTCCTGAGCCACAGGCCAAGTGAGCTGGCTTGAGGACCATCCCATGGTCCTTTGAGAGGCCACTGGTTGAGCTAAGAGCTAGTCGTGCAGCAACACATAAGTTTTATTCTAATAATTTCCAAACTTTGTACTCAAACATGCTACCTACTTACCAACTTAGGTCAGTTATCCTTATGCTATACCTTTTCTTCATGACTACAATATTCTTACACTCCTACGTTAATCCTTTTGTACGTCCCCTGACCTCTCATTCTTTTTTTCTATCTCTGGAACTCTGCTCGTCTTTCAACCCTTATACTGCACGAACCTACACTTGATGGCTGTTGAGCAATATTGTATATGTAGGTGGTTAATTATTCTCTAGGCTCAGAGGGACTTAAAGACAATAGAGATTGGATTGAGAGGCTTATTGTTTTGGGTATAAATCGCTTATCAGTGGTTGTATTAGACTGGTCTATAAGTGCACAAAAAGAAAGAGTGATAATACCAATCAAAACTTGTGAACATCTAGTGTCTGCCAGCTACAGAGGTCTAGGTTGGTTATATCTGAAAAACTATAATCGTATTTAGTAGTAATCTTGCTCCCATTTTCAAATGGGCAGAACAAGAAACTCAAGAAAAATGTCAAATCAAGAAACAACATCCCCCACCCAATGTAAATAGACAATGAAGCAGTCACTGGCAAACCTAGAGGAGAGTCTTCCAAGTGCTACACAAATGCAATTGATAAACATCATTAATGGAAAATGTGAAAATAGAAAGAAAGAGATAACGGAGGAAACCAGAGCTGAACAAGAGGAAAGCAACAACAAGGTGATAAGTGAAAAAGACGAAGCCATAAAGGAGGCCATAATAAAGGTTTTTCAAAGAAAGATGGATGAATTCATAGAATCCACAAATAAAAACGTGACCAAACTCCAGCAAATGTCCAAAGAAAATAAAGCTACTGAGCTAACCACTCAAAATGAGATAAAGAAATCCATACATGATCTAAAACAAGAGACGCAAGGCATAAAAAGTGAGCAATTAGGAGCAAGGGAGATGAAAAATAAAGTAGATAGCTTTGATAGCAGGTTAGACAATGCAGAGGAGAGAATTTCCGGGGCTGAAGATAATTTAGGTATTATGAAGAACAGAAAATGAGTCAATCCAAATCTAGGAAATATGAGAGAGCGCTTCAGGAGGTCCAAGATACAATTAGGAAGCCTAATTTAAGGCTAGTTGGTATTGAGGAGGGCGTGGAGAAAGAGGTCAATGGTATTGGAAATATACTTCAGGGAATCATCTCAGAGAATTTCCCAAATATCCAGAAGGGCAGGCCCATCCACATACGAGAAGCTTTTAGAACACCAAACAGACCTGACCAGAAAAGAACATCCCACCGCCACATTGTGATCCGAACTGGATCAATAGAAACGAAAGGAAAGATCCTAAAGGCAGCCAGGGAAAAGGGATCAGTAACCTATAAAGGCAAACCAATCAGAATAACCCCAGATTTCTCGGCAGAGACCATGCAAGCCCGAAGTGACTGGAAGCATATATGTCAGGCCCTTAAATCAAATAACTACCAACCAAGAATACTGTAGCCAGCTAAGCTCTCATTCAAACTGAGGGAACAATAAAACATTCCATTCCAGGGAAAAGGTGCAACAATATGTCGAAACAAACCAACACTACAGAGAATTCTCAACGATGCTCTATACATACAAAACCAAAATAAATGCATTATAGGTAAAGAAATGGCACCTAAACAGCATACCATCTAAGGACCAAAAGAACTGTCAAGACACAGGCCCTACTAAAAGCTTTTAAAAATGGTAGGAACTAATAAATATCTCTCAATCCTAACTCTCAATATCAATGGACTTAACTCACCAATTAAACGGCATAGGCTGTCTAGTTGGATCAAAAAGCAAGAGCCATCGTTCTGCTAAATTCAAGAGACACATCTTACCCAAAAACAATCATCTTTTGAAAGTGAGAGGTTGGAATAAATTCTATCAAGCTAACTGCCCCCATAAACAGGCTGGAGTTGCCATCCTCATATCAGACAATAGACTTCAAACTAAAATTAGTAAGAAAAGACAAAGAAGGTTACTACATACTACTAAAGTGATCTTTCCTCCAGGAAGACATAACGATCCTAAATATTTACACACCCAATCCCGGAGCTCCAAACTTCATCAAGCAAACTTTACTTACACTGAAACCATACATAGATCGAAATACAGTGATTGTTGGTGAGTTTAACACACCACTCTCACCTATGGACAGATCAACAAGGCAAAAACTCTACAAAGAAACCTTAGAACTGAACAACTATATAGACCAACGAGATCTAACAGACATCTGCAGAATATTCCACCCAGTAACAACACAATACACGTTTTTCTCAGCAGCACATGGAACATTTTCCAAAATAAACCACATCTTAGGCCATAAAGCAAACCTGGACGGATTCAGAAACACTGAAATTATTCCATGCACACTCTCAGACCATAAGGCATCAAATTGGAGCTGAACACACATCTCCACCAAAGAAAACCCTGTAACTCATGGAGACTGAACAACACATTGTTCAATCAAAAACAATGGGTAATCGAAGAGCTCAGAACAGATATCCAACTGTTTATGAAATTTAACAATAAGGAGCACACAAATATCAACTCCTTAGGGACACAACAAAGGCAGTACTCAGAGGAAAATTTATAGCGCTGAGTGCCTACAACAGCAAGTTGGAAAAATGGCAAACCAACTAGTTAATGTCTCACCTTAACCTCCTGGAAAAAGAGCAACAAACCAACCCTAATCCCATTTGGAGAAAGCAAATTATTAAAATCAAAGCAGAATTAAATGATTTGGAATAAAAAAACTATAGAAAGCATCAACAAAACAAGGAGTTGGTTCTTTGAAAGAATTAACAAAATTGAAAAGCCCTTAGCAAATCTTACAAAAAAAGAAGAGAGCATATCGAAATAAACCAAATCGCAGATGAAAATGGTAATATCACGACAGAAATTAACAAGATCCAGAATATCATGAGGGAATACTTCTCAAACCTTACGCCACCAAATTTGAGAATCTAGAAGAAATGGATGTATTCCTAGACAATATTAACATACCCACACTGAACCAAGAAGAGCTAACCCAACTCAACAGGCCTATTTCAAGCTCTGAAATAGAAATGGAAATTAGACAACTTCCACTTAAAAAGAGCCCAGGGCCAGATGGATTCACAGCTGAATTGTATAAGGCCTTCAAAGCAGAGCTCACACCAATATTCCTCAAGCCCTTCAACGAAATTGAAAATGAAGGTTCTTTACCAAACTCATTCTGTGAAGCCAGCATATCCCTCATCCCCAAACCAGACAGAGATTCATCAAAGAAAGAGAACTATAGACCCATTTCTTTGATGAACATCGATGCAAAACTTCTCAACAAAATACTGGCCAACCGTCTACAACAACTCATCAAAAAAAATTATACACTATGATCAAACTGGTTTCATCACAGGGAGGCAAAGCTGGTTCAACATACACAAATCAATTAATATAATTCAACACATCAACAGGAGCAGGGATAAAATCACATGATTGTCTCAATAGATGCGGAAAAGGCATTTGACAAGATCCAAAACCCCTTTATGTTAAAAGATGTAGAGAAACTAGGAATCCATGGAACATTTCTCAATGTAATAAAGGCTGTGTATGAGAAACCCACTGCTAGTATTATACTTAATGGTGAAAATCTAAAGCCATTCCCTCTAAAATCAGGAACGAGACAAGGATGCCCACTCTCTCCACTCCTTTTTAACATAGTACTAGAATTCCTAGGCAGTGCAATAAGGCAAGAAGCAAGCATAAAGGGGTTCCAAGTAGGGAAAGAGGAAATAAACTATCCCTCTTTGCAGATGACATGATTCTGTATTTAAAGAATCCTATAGACTCTACTCCCAAGATCCTTGAGCTGAATCAAAGCTTTGGAAGGGGAGCAGGCCATAAAATCAACCCTCACAAATCAACTGCCTTACTTTACGCCAACACTGAGAGTAACGAGGCAATAATCAGGAAAGAAACTCCTTTCAAAATAGCCTCAAAGAAAATAAAGTACCTAGCAATTAGCTTAACTAAGAATGTAAAGGACCGTTTAGATGAAAACTTTAAAACCTTAAAAAAGGAAATTAAAGCAGAACTAAGGAAATGGAAAAACCTCCCATGCTCCTGGATTGGAAGAATCAACATTGTGAAAATGACAATCTTGCCAAGGGCTATCTACAAATTCAATGTAATACCAATCAACATCCGAATGTCATTCTTTAAAGACATAGAAGAGGCAATTCAAAATTTCATATGGAATAATAAAAGACCCCGTATAGCAAAAACACTTCTTAGCAGAAAGAACAGCGCTGGAGGAATTTAAATTCCAAACTTAAGACTCTATTACAGAGCTATAATTCTCAAAACAGCTAGGTACTGGCACAAGAACATTCCTGAAGTCCAATGGAGTAGAACTGCGGACCCAGATATTAAACCACAGACCTAGGGCCACCTAATCTTTGACCAGGGAGCCAAAAAAATAGAATGGAAGAAAGATAGCCTCTTCAACAAGTTGTGCTGGCAGAACTGGTTAAACACCTGCAGAAAACTAAAGTTGGATCCTTCTTTGTCACCTTGCACTAGAATTAACTCCAAATGGATCAAAGACCTGGTGGTAAAAGCTGACACACTGAAAAGTTTACAGGGAGGAATAGGAGATACACTAGGCCTCCTTGGCACAGGTCGAAACTTTCTTAATAAGGACCAAGAATCACAACAAATCAGAGAAAGGCTGGATAAGTGGGACTCCATTAAACTGCAGAGCTTTTGTATTGCAACGGATATAGCTAGTAAACTAATCAGGAAGCCTACAGAGTGGGAGAAGATCTTCACCAACCAAACAACGGACAAAGGCCTTATATCTAAAATATATCAACAACTCAAAAAATTGAATCACTCCAAAACTAACCTCCAAAGTAACACCCATCCCATTAAAAATGGGCCAAAGACTTAAAGAGAGTCTTCTCTGAAGAAGAAACAAAAATGGCCTGTAGACACATGAAGAAATGCTCCACATCTCTGGTAATAAAAGAAATACAAATCAAAACAAGTCTAAGATTCCACCTAACTCCAGTTAGAATGGCCAGGATCAGGAAAACGATTGACAACAGATGCTGGAGGGGATGTGGCCAGGAGGGATCACTACTACACTGTTGGTGGGAGTGCAAACTCGTTCAACCACTATGGAAAGCAGTGTGGCAGTGCCTCAAAAGGCTAAACATAGAACGCCCCTATAACCCAGCAATTCCACTACTTGGCATTTACCCAACAATCCAGAAACAAGGGCATACTAAACCCACTAGCACAACAATGTTCATTGCAGCACTATTCACCATAGCAAAGATATGGAACCAACCCAGATGTCCCTCAGTTGATGAGTGGATCAACAAGTTGTGGTATTTGTACACAATGGAATTCTATGCTGCTGTCAGAAAGAATGACATCGCCCCATTTGTTAGGAAATGGAAAGACTTAGAACAAATCATATTAAGTGAAGTAAGCCAGACTCAAAGGAACTTAGGCTCAGTGGTTTCCCTCATTCGTCATAATCAGGAGAAACCTTGGGCTCTACTAGCAGAGATTGTCAATAGAGCAAAAGGCCATATATAAGGCCATATAATGTGAAGCTAATTGAATGGACCTCCAGGATATTGACACAAAAGCCATATAATGAATGATTGTTGTCCATAATGTACTATGTTGTCTCTCATCTCGTTTGCTGTCCCTTGGTTATCCCATATTGGTATAGTATCTCACTTTATCTTATATATTGAATTTATTTGTATTTGGATATTTGAAATTTGATAGGGAAGGGGGGAAAACCAAGACGGGAGGGGGGTGTGGGGTTGGAGGGAAATGGGTACCAAGACATGGGAAAGGGTATCAATGTATGTGAATTAATGCACCTTCTATCTGGCAAATATCATCTAACCCTTTTACTAATTACAATAACAAAATGAAAAAAAAAAGGAAGTTGTAGTGTGTGGGGAGGATGATGGGGTCAAATACATTTCTTCTTAGAAATTTACCTCATCTGGTTGCCCTGGATTTTCCTGGCCTTCTTCTTAGAGAAAGTTCTGTTATACTGGATTTGTGGCTTGGCAATGATCTCGCATGTACATCTTCGAGTAAGACATCCACAACTTCCATGCCTGAGACTCGAGTTTCCTGACCTTTGGCAACAGCACAGCAACAACTTTCTTCCTCCTGAGCCACAGGCCAAGTGAGCTGGCTTGAGCTGGTTGTTAGTTACAGTGGCTTGGTTACCAGGGTTCCATATTCTGTTCCATTGTGAGGGAGGCAGGGTCACCTTTCAGGGCCCAATGACCAAAGATCCTTGCTCACAGAAGACCTCACCAAAGACATACTGGAGGCTGAATTTCTCCTCCAATCTCACAATATACATGTGGATGTAGTAAACAGCACACCTTATTTGTCCAATCCCAATGTCTTCCACTAGGCCCAACTACCAGTCTGGTCTCAGGCTCAAGGAGCCTTTCTTAGGTAAGATCCAAACTTAAGGGTCAATATTGCCCTCATCCTTTACAAAACATTTGCTTCACAGTGGCTTCTCTGCCTGCATTTTGCCCCTTGTCGAATTTTTTTTGTTTTTGGTAGTCTTGGTCCTTGACTTCAGGGTGTGAACATTGTTCTTGGGCTTTCTTTAGGCTTTAGCTGTCCCACCGAGCCACAGCACCACTTGCAGCGTTTTCTATGTAATTGGTAATGAGGAATCAAACCTGAGTCTTTTTGTGTGGTAGCCAAGGACTCTACCACTAGGTCAAACACACAGGGAATCTTGCACATATTTTTGACGTCAATCTACTAGGATATTATTAGGTTTCTGTATCCTAATCAACTTTTTCCTAATGATTAGCTTTGCTGTCATGTGTAATAAATGCAAGAGGGAAAAACACAGAAGAATTAGTGAAATTTAAAAAAAAGCATTACACACATAGATAAGTGTTCATTCTTTGTGGGAGAAAGGATATTTTGATATGATGATGATGACTTTATAATTACTATGTCATCGTTGAGCGTTTGGCATAGTGGTAGAGTGTTTGCCTAGCATCCATGAAGATATGGGTTTGATTGCTCAGTATCACATAGATAGAAAATCTAGATGTGGCACTGTGGCTCAAGTGGCAGAGGGCTAGACTTGAGAAAACCCGAGGACAGTGCTCAGGCCCTGAATTCAAGCCCCAAGACTGGCAGAAAGATAAAAGAAAATAAAAATGCTTTTTACGAGCTAATTCACTCACAGCATTTGCTTCTGAAATCTTGGCTTCTGCATCTTGTGAAATACCCCTTTCCCTCAATGTAGACAAGAAAAACAGATCCATCCCATGGTCCACTGTGAGGCATCTGGTTGGGCTAAGAGCTAGTCGTGCAGCAACACATAAGTTTTATTCTAATACTTTCCAAACTTTGTACTCAAATATGCTACCTACTTACCAACTTAGGTCAGTTATCCTTATGCTATACCTTTTCTTCATGACTACAATATTCTTACACTCCTACGTTAATCCTCTTGTACCTCCCCTGACCTCTCTCATTCTTTTTTTGTATCTCTGGACCTCTGCTCGTCTTTCAACCCTTATACTGCATGGATCTACACTTGATGGCTGTTGAGCAATATTTTATATGTAGGTGGTTAATTATTCTCTAGGCTCAGAGGGACTTAAAGACAATAGAGATTGGATTGAGAGGCTTATTGTTTTGGGTATAAATCGCTTATCCGTGGTTGTATTAGACTGGTGCGTAAGTGCACAAAAAGAAAGAGTGATAATACCAATCAAAACTTGTGAACATCTAGTGTCTGCCAGCTACAGAGGTCTAGGTTGGTTATATCTGAAAAACTATAATCGTATTTAGTAGTAATCTTGCTCCCATTTTCAAATGGTCAGAACAAGAAACTCAAGAAAAATGTCAAATCAAGAAACAACATCCCCCACCCAATATAAACAGACAATGGAACAGTCACTGGCAAACCTAGAGGAGAGTCTTCCAAGTGCTACACAAATGCACTTGATAAACATCATTAATGAAAAATGTGAAAATATAAAGAAAGAGATAATTGAGGAAGCCATAGCTGAACAAGAGGAAAGCAAAAACAAGGTGTTAAGTGAAAAAGAAGAAGCCATGAAGGAGGCCATATTAAAGGTTTTTCAAAGAAAGATGGATGAATTCATAGAATCCACAAATAACAACGTCACCAAACTCCAGTAAATGTCCAAAGAAAATAAAGCTACTGAGCTAACCACTCAAATGGAAATCGTGGAGATAAAGAAATCCATACATGATCTAAAACAAGAGATGCAAGGCATCAAAAGTGAGCGATTAGAAGCAAGGGAGATGAAAAAGAAAGTAGATAGCTGTGATAGCAGGTTAGACAATGCAGAGGAGAGAATTTCCGGGGCTGAAGATAATTTAGTTATTATAGAGGAAGAACAGAAAATGAGTCAATCCAAATCTAGGAAATATGAGAGAGCGCTTCAGGAGGTCCAAGATACAATTAGGAAGCCTAATTTAAGGCTAGTTGGTATTGAGGAGGGCGTGGAGAAAGAGGTCAATGCTATTGGAAATATACTTCAGGGAATCATCTCAGAGAATTTCCCAAATATCCAGAAGGGCAGGCCCATCCACATACGAGAAGCTTTTAGAACCCCAAACAGACCTGACCAGAAAAGAACATCCCACCTCCACATTGTGATCCGAACTGGATCAATAGAAACGAAAGAAAAGATCCTAAAGGCAGCCAGGGAAAAGGGATCAGTAACCTATAAAGGCAAACCAATCAGAATAACCCCAGATTTCTCAGCAGAGATCATGCAAGCACGAAGTGACTAGAAGCATATATGTCATGCCCTTAAATCAAATAACTACCAACCAAGAATACTGTAGCCAGGTAAGGTCTCATTCATAACTGAGGGAATAATAAAAACATTCCATTCCAGGGTAAAGCTGCAACAATATGTCGAAACAAAACCAACACTACAGAGAATTCTCAAAGATGCTCTATACATAAAAAACGAAAATAAATGCAACATAGGGAAAGAAATGGCACATAAACAGCATACCATCTAAGGACCACAAGAACTGTCAAGACACAAGCCCTACTAAAAGCTTTTAAAAATGGTAGGAACTAATAAATATCTCTCAATCCTAACTCTCAATATCAATGGACTTAACTCTCCAATTAAACGGCATAGGCTGTCTAGTTGGAACAAAAAGCAAGAGCCATCGTTCTGCTGTCTTCAAGAGACACATCTTACCCCAAAACAATCATCTTTTGAAAGTGAGAGGTTGGAATAAACTCTATCAAGCTAACTGCCCCCATAAACAGGCTGGAGTTGCCATCCTCATGTCAGATACAATAGACTTCACACTAAAATTAGTAAGAAAACACAAAGAAGGTTACTACATACTACTAAAGGGATCTTTCCTCCAGGAAGACATAACGATCCTAAATATTTACACACCCAATCCCGGAGCTCCAAACTTCATCAAGCAAACTTTACTTACACTGAAACCATACATAGATCGAAATACAGTGATTGTTGGTGAGTTTAACACACCACTCTCACCTATGGACAGATCAACAATTCAAAAACTCAACAGAAAAACCTTAGAACTGAACAACTATATAGACCAACTAGATCTAACAGACATCTGCAGAATATTCCACCCAGTAACAACACAATATACGTTTTTCTCAGCAGCACATGGGACATTTTCCAAAATAGACCACATCTTAGGCCACTCAGAAACACTGAAATTATTCCATGCACACTCTCAGACCATAAAGGCATCAAATTGGAACTGAACACACATCTCCACCAACGAAAACCCTGTAACTCATGGAGACTGAACAACACATTGTTGAATCAAAAACAATGGGTAATCGAAGAGATCAGAACAGATATCCAACTGTTTATGAAATTTAACAATAAGGAGCACACAAATATGAACTCCTGAGGGACACAACAAAGGCAGTACTCAGAGGAAAATTTATAGCGCTGAGTGCCTACAACAGCAAGTTGGAAAAATGGCAAACCAACTAGTTAATGTCTCACCTGAACCTCCTGGAAAAAGAGAAACAAACCAACCCTAAACCCATTAGGAGAAAGCAAATTATTAAAATCAAAGCAGAATTAAATGATTTGGAATAAAAAAACTATAGAAAGAATCAACAAAACAAGGAGTTGGTTCTTTGAAAGAATTAACAAAATTGACAAGCCCTTAGCAAATCTTACCAAAAAAAGAAGAGAGTATATCGAAATAAACAAAATCGCAGATGAAAATGGTAATATCACGACAGAAATTACCAAGATCCAGAATATCATGAGGGAATACTTCTCAATCCTTTACGCCAACAAATTTGAGAATCTAGAAGAAATGGATGAATTCCTAGACAATGTTAACATACCCACACTGAACCAAGAAGAGCTAACCCAACTCAACAGGCCTATTTCAAGCTCTGAAATAGAAATGGAAATTAGACAATTTCCACTTAAAAAGAGCCCAGGGCTAGATGGATTCACAGCTGAATTCTCTAAGGTCTTCAAAGCAGAGCTCACATCAATACTCCTCAAGCTCTTCAACGAAATTGAAAATGAAGGTTCTCTGCCAAACTCATTCTGTGAAGCCAGTATATCCCTCATCCCCAAACCAGACAGAGATTCATCAAAGAAAGAGAACTATAGACCCATTTCTTTGATGAACATCGATGCAAAACTTCTCAACAAAATACTGGCCAACCGTCTACAACAACTGATCATAAAAATTATACACTATGATCAAACTGGACTCATCACAGGGAGGCAAAGCTGGTTCAACATACACAAATCAATTAATATAATTCAACACATAAACAGGTGTAGGGACAAAAATCACATGATTGTCTCAATAGATGCGGAAAGGCATTTGACAAGATCCAAAACTCCTTTATGTTAAGAGATGTGGAGAAACTAGGAAACCATGGAACATTTCTCAATGTAATAAAGGCTGTGTATGAGAAACCCACTGCCAGTATTATACTTAATGGTGTAAATCTAAAGCCATTCCCTCTAAAATCAGGAACGAGACAAGGATGCCCACTCTCTCCACTCCTTTTTAACTGAGTACTAGAATTCCTAGGCAGTGCAATAAGGCAAGAGGCAAGCATAAAGGGGATCCAAGTAGGGAAAGAGGAAATAAAACTATCCCTCTTTGCAGATGACATGAGTCTGTATTTAAAGTATCCTATAGACTCTACTCCCAAGCTCCTTGAGCTGATTCAAAGCTTTGGAAGGGTAGCAGGCCATAAAATCAACCCTCACAAATCAACTGCCTTCCTTTATGCCAACAGTGAGAGGAACGAGGCAATAATCAGGAAAGAAACTCCTTTCACAATAGCCTCAAAGAAAATAAAGTACCTAGCAATTAGCTTAACTAAGAATGTGAAGGACAGTTTAGATGAAAACTTTAAAACCATAAAAAAGGAAATTAAAGCAGAACTAAGGAAATGGAAAAACCTCCCATGCTCCTGGATTGGAAGAATCAACATTGTGAAAATGACAATCTTGCCAAGGGCTATCTACAAATTCAATGCAATACCCATCACCAACCCAATGTCATTCTTTAAAGAAATAGAAGAGGCAATTCAAAATTTCATATGGAATAATAAAAGACCCCGTTTAGCAAAAACACTCCTTAGCAGAAAGAACAGCGCTGGAGGAATTTCAATAACAAACTTAAGACTCTATTACAGAGCTATAATTCTTCTACGGGCACAAGAACAAGCCTGAAATAGAATGGAATAGAACTGCGGACCCAGATATTAAACCACAGACCTATGGCCACCTAATCTTTGACAAGGGAGCCAAAAACATAGAATGGAAGAAAGATAGCCTCTTCAACAAGTTGTGCTGGCAGAACTGGTTAAGCACCTGCAGAAAACTAAAGTTGGATCCTTCTTTGTCACCTTGCACTAGAATTAACTTCAAATGCATCAAAGACCTGGAGGTAAAAGCTGACACACTGAAAAGTTTACAGGAAGGAATAGGAGATACACTAGGCCTCCTTGGCACAGGTCGAAACTTTCTTAATAAGGACCAAGAATCACAACAAATCAGAGAAAGGCTGGATAAGTGGGACTGCATTAAACTGCAGAGCTTTTGTATGGCAACGGATATAGCTAGTAAACTAATCAGGAAGCCTACAGACTGGGAGAAGATCTTCACCACCCAAACAACGGAACAAGGCCTCATATCTAAAATATATCAACAACTCAAAAAATTAAATCACTCCAAAACTCACCTCCAAAGTATCACCCATCCCAGTAAAAAATGGGCCAAAGACTTAAAGAGAGTCTTCTCTGAAGAAGAAACAAAAATGGCCTATAGACACATGAAGAAATGCTCCACATCTCTGGACATAAAAGAAATGCAAATCAAAACAACTCTAAGATTCCACCTCACTCCAGTTAGAATGGCCAGGATCAGGAAAACGAATGACAACAGATGCTGGAGGGGATGTGGCCAGGAGGGATCACTCTACACTGTTGGTGGGAGTGCAAACTCGTTCAACCACTATGTAAAGCAGTGTGGCAGTGCCTCAAAAGGCTAAACATAGAACTCCCCTATCACCCAGCAATTCCACTACTTGGCATTTACCCAACAATCCAGAAACAAGGGCATACTAAACCCACTAGCACAACAATGTTCATTGCAGTACTATTCTCCATAGCAAAGATATGGAACCAACCCAGATGTCCCTTAGTTGATGACCGGATCAACAAGTTGTGGTATTTGTACACAATGGAATTCTATGCTGCTGTCAGAAAGAATGACATCGCCCCATTTGTTAGGAAATGGAAAGACTTAGAACAAATCATATTAAGTGAAGTAAGCCAGACTCAAAGGAACTTAGGCTCAGTGGTTTCCCTCATTCGTCATAATCAGTAGAAACCTTGGGCTCTACTAGCAGAGATTTGCAGTAGAGAAAAGTCCATATATAAGGCCAAATAATGTGATGCTAATTGAAAGGACCTCCATGGTATTGAAACAAAAGCCACATAATGAATGATTGTTGTCCTTAATGTACTATGTTGTCTCTCATCTCCTTTGCTGTCCCTTGGTTATCACATATTGGTATAGTATCTCACTTTGTTATCTGATATATTGAATTTATTTGTATTTGGATATTTGAAATTTGATAGGGAAGGGGGGAAAACCAAGACGGGTGGTAAGTGTGGGGTTGGAGGGAAATGGGTACCAAGACATGTGAAAGGGTATCAATGTATGTGAATTAATGCACCTTCTATCTGGCAAATATCATCTAACCCTTTTACTAATTACAAAAAAAAATGAAAAAAAAAGAAAGTTGTAGGGTGTGGGGAGGATGATGGGGTCAAATACATTTCTTCTTAGAAATTTACCTCATCTGGTTGCCCTGGATTTTCCTGGCCTTCTTCTTAGAGAAAGTTGTGTTATACTGGATTTGTGGCTTTGCAATGATCTAGCATGTACATCTTCGAGTAAGACATCCACAACTTCCATGCCTGAGACTCGAGTTTCCTGACCTTTGGCAACAGCACAGCAACATCTTTCTTCCTCCTGAGCCACAGGCCAAGTGAGCTGGCTTGAGCTGGTTGTAAGTTACAGTGGCTTGGTTACCAGGGTTCCATATTCTGTTCCATTGTGAGGGAGGCAGGGTCACCTTTCAGGGCCCAATGACCAAAGATCCTTGCTCACAAAAGACCTCACCAAAGACATACTGGAGGCTGAATCTCTCCTCCAATCTCACAATATACATGTGGATGTAGTAAGCAGCACACCTTATTTGTCCAATCCCAATGTCTTCCACTAGGCCCAACTACCAGTCTGGCCTCAGGCTCAAGGAGCCTTTCTTAGGTAAGATCCATACTTAAGGGTCAATATTGCCCTCATCCTTTACAAAATATTTGCTTCACAGTGGCTTCTCTGCCTGCATTTTGCCCCTTGTCGAATTTTCTTTTTGTTTTTCCTAGTCTTGGGACTTGACCTCAGAGTGTGAACCTGGTTCTTGGGCTTTCTTTAGGCTTTAGATGTCCCACCGAGCCACAGCACCAGTTGCAGCATTTTCTATGTATGTGGTAATGAGGAATCAAACCTGAGTCTTTTTGCGTGGTAGCCAAGGACTCTACCACTTGGTCAAACACACAGGACATCTTGCACATATTTTTGACGTCAATCTAATAGGATATTATTAGGTTTCTGTATCCTAATCTCTTTTTTCCTGATGATTAGCTTTGCTGTCATGTGTAAAATATGCAAGAGGGAAAAACACAGAAGAATTAGTGAAATTTTAAAAAAAGCATTACACACATAGATAAGTGTTCATTCTTTCTAGGAGAAAGGATATTTTGATATGATGATGATGACTTTATAATTACTATGTCAGGGTTGAGATTTTGGCATAGTGGTAGAGTGCTTGCCTAGCATCCATGAAGATCCGGATTTGATTGCTCAGTATCACATAGATAGAAAATCTAGATGTGGCACTGTGGCTCAAGTGGCAGAGGGCTAGACTTGAGAAAACCTGAGGACAGTGCTCAGACCCTGAATTCAAGCCCTAAGTCTGGCAGAAAGATAAAAGAAAATAAAAATGCTTTTTATGAGCTAATTCACTCACAGCATTTGCTTCTGAAATCTTCGCTTCTGCATCTTGTGAAATACCCCTTTCCCTCAACGTAGACAAGAAAACAGATCCATCCCATGGTCCACTGTGAGGCCACTGGTTGGGCTAAGAGCTAG
Source organism: Megascapheus bottae (assembly GCA_024803745.1). Classification (NCBI taxonomy): domain Eukaryota; kingdom Metazoa; phylum Chordata; class Mammalia; order Rodentia; family Geomyidae; genus Megascapheus; species Megascapheus bottae. The sequence goes on along the minus strand of JANJXV010000052.1, from coordinate 2,004,187 downwards.
TCGTGCAGCAACACATAAGTTTTATTCTAATACTTTCCAAACTTTGTACTCAAATATGCTACCTACTTACCAACTTAGGTCAGTTATCCTTATGCTCTACCTTTTCTTCATGACTACAATATTCTTACACTCCGACGTTAACCCTCTTGTACCTCCCCTGAACTCTCTCATTCTTTTATACTATCTCTGGACCTCTGCTCGTCTTTCAACCCTTATACTGCACGGATCTGCACTTGATGGCTGTTGAGCAATATTGTATATGTAGGTGCTTAATTATTCTCTAGACTCAGAGGGACTTAACGACAATAGAGATTGGATTGAGAGGCTTATTGTTTTGGGTATAAATCGCCTATCAGTGGTTGTATTAGACTGGTCTGTAAGTGTACAAAAAGAAAGAGTGATAATACCTACAAAAACTTGTGAACATCTAGTGTCTGCCAGCTACAGAGGTCTAGCTTGGTTATATCTGAAAAACTATAATCGTATTTAGTAGTAATCTTGCTCCCATTTCAAATGGGCAGAACAAGAAACTCAAGAAAAATGTCAAATCAAGAAACAACATCCCCCACCCAATATAAACAGACAATGGAACAGTCACTGGCAAACCTAGCGGAGAGTTCCAAGTGCTACACAAATGCAATTGATAAACATCCTTAATGGAAAATGTGAAAATATAAAGAAAGAGATAATGGAGGAAGCCATAGCTGAACAAGAGGAAAGCAAAAACAAGGTGATAAGTGAAAAAGAAGAAGCCATAAAGGAGGCCATAATAAAGGTTTTTCAAAGAAATAAGGATGAATTCATAGAATCCACAAATAAAAACGCGACCAAACTGCAGCAAATGTCCAAAGAAAATAAAGCTACTGAGCTAACCACTCAAAAGGAAATCATGGAGATAAAGAAATCCATACATGATCTAAAACAAGAGATGCAAGGCATCAAAAATGAGCAATTAGAAGCAAGTTAGATGAAAAATAAAGTAGATTGTTTGATAGCAGTTTAGACAATGCAGAGGAGAGAATTTCCGGGGCTGAAGATAATTTAGTTATTATAGAGAAAGAACAGAAAATGAGTCAATCCAAATCTAGGAAATATGAGAGAGCGCTTCAGGAGGTCAAAGATACAATTAGGAGGCCTAATTTAAGGCTAGTTGGTATTGAGGAGGGCGTGGAGAAAGAGGTCAATGGTATTGGAAATATACTTCAGGGAATCATCTCAGAGAATTTCTAGGCAGTGCAATAAGGCAAGAAGCAAGCATAAAGGTGATCCAAGTAGGGAAAGAGGAAATAAAACTATCCCTCTTTGCAGATGACTTGATTCTGTATTTAATGAATCCTATAGACTCTACTCCCAAGCTCCTTGAGCTGATTCAAAGCTTTGGAAGGGCAGCAGGCCACATAATCAACCCTCACAAATCAACTGCCTTCCTTTACGCCAACAGTGAGAGGAACGAGGCAATAATCAGGAAAGAAACTCCTTTCACAATAGCCTCAAAGAAAATAAAGTACCTAGCAATTAGCTTAACTAAGAATGTAAAGGACCGTTTAGATGAAAACTTTAAAACCCTAAAAACTGAAATTAAAGCAGAACTAAGGAAATGGAAAAACCTCCCATGCTCCTGGATTGGAAGAATCAACATTGTAAAAATGACAATCTTGCCAAGTGCTATTTACCAATTCAATGCAATACCCATCAACATCCCAATGTCATTCTTTAAAGAAATAGAAGAGGCAATTCAAAATTTCTTATGGAATAATAAAAGACCCCGTATAGCAAAAACACTTCTTAGCAGAAATGCGGCGCCCGGCACCCCTGACCAGCAGGGAAGAACGGACACCACCCGAGGATCCGTCTCGTATCACGCTTTATTGAAGAGCAACTTGATTGAAGGGAGAGCTGAAGCAGAGGAGCCCGGGGCAGGGAAATGCAGCTGCTTATATACAATCAAGGAACACGGGGCTTTTGCCATTGGCTGCTCTGTTGCCAGGGCCATTTTAAAACTCGGGATTGGTCAGGCCTCTGACGTCATACTCGCAGACTCAGTGGAACGAGCAAAGGCTCCGCACTCACATACCAAATAAGGAGAACTAAAAGTTGTTTACAAGGAGCGAGGCAGGGAACAGGCGCCATCTTGTAATGGTGGCCGCTCTGGCTCCCCACATCTCCCCCTTTTTGTTTTAACGCAGCAGGCCAACATACCCGTTGTGAAGAGAGTAGAGGTGCTGTCCTCCAAAGTAAAACTTGAGGTCCTACTCTAGAGGAGTGACCCAGGCGATCAACTCTGGATCCCTCCCCATCAGGTCCTCTTTTCCCTTTGCGGAGATGGGCTAGGGGCGCAGACCCATATGCTGACGCACATGCTCTCCCTGACCTGTTAGGGTCAGGAGTGGTACTTTGTCCATCGTTTCACAACTCTTGGCTGCCTATACTCCTATTCCTCGTGTAATAGACTAAGGTCTCGAGGTTGCAAAGGCAGTACAGGGCAGTTTTAGTTGGCCTTTAAAGCTGCAAGCCAAATTTTGGGGGAGTGTCCCTGCTCCAAGGCAGTGAGTGCATGAACAAGCATTGCTCTCTCTCTCTTATTGCGAGACCTCATTCGGCAGAGCAACCAAAGGCTAAAGACACAAAACCCAAAACAAACTGCAACAAACATTCACAGGAACTGGAACAAATGTAGGCAACGGCTCCAGCATTGACTCAATTTACACTCTATGGCAGAACAATTTAAAATACTATCATTACTTGAAGCTTTAAAGAGTAAAAACATAAACAGGAAGGTCCGCCTCTGGGACAAGTGCAGAAAACCCCACAACCCTTCCCTTGCCAGAACTATACATTAATCAGAGCGACCCAATTTTTGAGAAACCAGCCTAACACAGAAGGACAGATTTTTTGACAGGGTAAGGCATAGGGAACCTTGCAGTCCTAGGGAAGTTGCAAGGAAGAATTGGTGGCACAATGGGGAAAATGGAAGAAGCATTAGTCACAGGCATTGGTAATGGAAAGGTCTTCATCACTGCCCACATCGTCTTTTCCTTGTTGCTTTTTCCCTTCTGTCTCTTCATCCAAAGTCGTGGCAGCAGAAGAATTATTAACAGGGTTATTCCCAGGATTTTGTTTCGCATCATCCTCTTTAGGCGTTTGATTTTCCTCCAATATCCTTACGAGGCGCTGCGGCACCCAATGGGGGGATTCCTGTCCCTGTGGAAAAACACAAACAGCTCCCCTGGATCTCTGAATTACAGGATCTGGTCCATACCATTTATTATCGATAACATTTTTCCACATTACTTTTTGGGTGGGTGGTATTGCCATTTTGCCAGCATGCCAATCAGCAGCTGATTGTCCATTGTCATCCACTGTTACATAATTTAAGGTAAACAGTGCAATGGCCAGCCTTTCTCTGGGGGAGGCATCTCGGCATATTCCCTCCTTTTGTTTAAATAAAAGTTGTTTAAGTGTTCTATTGGCGCATTCCACAATTCCCTGACCCTGGGGATTGTAAGGGAGGCCAGTAGAATGAACTACCTGCATTTGAGTGCAAAAGGAGTGAAATCCGGCAGAGGCATAAGCAGGGCCATTATCTGTTTTCAATTTTAATGGTTTTCCCCATGCTGCCCAGGCTTCCAATCAATGAACTTTAACATGGGACACCCTTTCCCCTGTAAGGGCCGTGGCATGCATTATGCCAGAGAAAGTATCCACAGATACATGAACATATTTTGTTCGGCCAAACTCAGGCACATGGGTAACATCCATTTGCCATAAGGCATTAGAGCAAAGGCCTCTAGGATTAACTCCAATTATGAAAGAGGGGTGATATACTACACAGGATTGACAAGCTTTAACAATTTCTCTAGCCTGTTGGCGTGAAATGGAAAACTTATAACGAAGGGTTTTTGCAGAAACATGATAAAGTTGATGAAAATCTCGTGCTAATTGAACAGAATTATGGGAAAGGCCCACCAGGGCTCTGGCAGTCAAATCCACTATGGCATTGGCCTCTGACATTGGACCAGGCAAGCCAGTATGTGCCCGAATATGACCAATGAAAAAAGGATTTTTCCTTTGTAAAATTAAACTCTGAAGTTGGGATAATATATTTGAAAGTGTACTGCTACCTTTTATGGAGGCGGCGACTTCCAGGGATGCCACTGCATTAACTACATATTGTGAATCAGAATATAGGTTAAAAGGCTCAGAAAATTTCCCGAATACTTCTAAAACTGTTAGACATTCAACTACTTGTGGAGTTTCTAGTCGAAAATTTAAAGTTACTGGCTCTTTTCCTTGAACTACATAGGCACCTCGGCCTGTTTTTGACCCATCTGTAAATATAATTAGGGCATTACTCAGAGGCAGTTTTTCCGTAACTTTGGGGAAATACACCCAATCTTCACGCACAAAATTCAGCAGTGGATGTTTGGGATAATGATTGTCAATTATATTTGGAAAGGAGCACACCAAAACTGCCCACCAGTCAACAGAGGCAGCCAATATTTGTACTTGTTGCCGGGTATAAGGAATAATTAATTTGTCAGGAAATTTTGCAAAGTGAGTCAAACACGCCTTGCAACCTGTAAGAGCTAACAAAGCAACTAATTCTGGAAAATACTGAATAGTTTTTAAGCCATAAGAATTTCCATGCAACCATAACAATGGGCCTTCTTGCCATAATACTCCTGTAGGATAATTCTTTGTTTTAAATATACACAGTAAGATTGGCGCTGATGGATTTACGCGCAAAAGTTGTGCATTTTCTATGGCCTGTTCAAGACGCTGAATGGAACTCTTAGCCTGAACAGTCAATTTTCTAGGTGAGGTAACATCCAGGTCTCCCTCCAATAAGGAAAAGAGGGGCAACAATTCAGAGCGAGGGACATTAAGAAAATTTTGGACCCAATTTACGTCCCCCATTAATTTTTGAAAATCATGAAGGGTATGCAAATGATTTGTTTTCAAGACGACCTTTTGGGGTGTCACAGCTATGGGAGAAATTATGGAACCTAAAAACTGAACCTTTTCTGAAAATTGCACCTTTTCTGGTGCCAAGTTTAAGCCTGCCTTTGGAAGGAGTTTAGATAATTTACTAAATACTTGAAAAAGGATATTCTGCTTAGGGGCAGCTATTAGAATATCATCCATATAGTGAAGAATTCTAACAATGGGAAATTGCTGTCTCACAGGGAAAAGAACTGTGTCAACATATAGTTGGCATATTGTAGGGCTATTAGCCATTCCTTGTGGAAGAACCCTCCACTGAAATCGCGCATCAGGTTGTTCATGATTAACAGAAGGCAGGGTAAAAGCAAAACGTTCTCTATCCCTGGGATGCAAAGGAATAGAAAAGAAAAAGTCCTTAATATCAATAGATATAATGGGCCACTTTTGGGGCAAAGCAGAAAGCAGTGGGAGGCCGCGTTGGACTGACCCTAATATTTGCATTTGAGCATTAATGGCTCTGAGATCATGTAATAATCTCCACTTGCCTGAGGCCTTTTTAATAACAAAAATAGGGGTATTCCATGGAGAAACAGAAGGCTCCACATGTCCCAACCTTAGTTGTTCCTGTACCAATTGAGTTATAGCCTCCAGTTTTTCTTGGGACAGGGGCCACTGAGGCACCCACACCGCTTTATTTGTTAACCAGGGTATGGGTGTTGGACTGGCGGAGGCTAAATTTTCAGTGACCCCCAAGAAAAACCCAAGCCTTGCTTGTCTTTATTGGCAACTGGCTCCACAGGGGCATGCCGGCCCTGTAAATATTTTCCTAACCCACCAGTAGGGACAAAGCCCTGATTTTTCATTATAGTTTGTGCCGTTGAAGAATAATCAGTAGTTAGAATTAAACCCATTTGCTGTTGGATATCCCGGCCCCCAAATTTAACTGGGACCTGGAGGACAAACGGCTGAAATTTTCCATTTTGACCTTCCTCTGTGGACCAGGTCAACTGTTTTGCGCTGACCCGAGGAGTATCTGCATAACCTAAACCTTGCAGGGTTTGTGAAGAAAATTGTAAGGGCCATGTCGTTGGCCATTGAGTTATTTGGATGATACTCCGGTCCGCTCCCGTGTCCACCAGACCATTAAAGGTCCTTCCTTCAATTGTTAATGTTAACATGGGATGGTTATTTAAGGCCATGGACAAGCAGACAAGGTCTGCTCCTGAGGTACTTAAACTTCTTTCCTTTTCTTGCACCGGGGAAACTTGATGATGGGAAGGCACTAAAATTAATTGAGCAACTCGATCTCCAGGAGCCACTGAAATGACCCCTCGAGAGACTGAACAGAGGACTTGGATGGCTCCCCTGTAATTAGGGTCAACAACTCCAGGGAACACTACAAGGCCTTTCATAGTATTGGAAGTGTGTCCCAACACTATTCCCACCATATTTTCAGGGAGGGGGCCCATTAGGTCAGTAGTTATGAGTTAAGACCCCATGTCCTCAGTTATGACCACTCCGGCGGTGGCACGGAGGTCCAGCCCTGCAGATCCTGCGGTTGCTCTGCGGGAACAAATGGCTGTTGGAGATGAGGTGAGGGCCTCTGATAAGTTTCCTGGCACCAAATCCCCTGATTTTGCGGGCCCTGGGGCAATGGGCCCCTCTGCCCGTTTTTTGGCTCCAAGGCCTGAGGTTGTGGGATAGGCTGTCCATTCACATCTTTAACTGATCTGCACTCATTTGCCCAATGTTTTCCCTTTTTACATCGTGGACAAAGTCCCGGTTCGCGAGGGGCCTCTGCTTTGAATATTTTAAATTGGGACACTGTCTTTTGAAATATCCTGGCTGTTGACAATTGAAGCATAATCCTGAATTAATTCTAGTGGTCTCAGCTACCGCAGCAACAATTTTATCCAAGCTCACAGGGGCTCCCACCTCCCGACAGGCCCTAATCCAATCTTGTAAGGGCTTGTCTTTTATAGGAATAATAGCCTTTTGGCATTCAGGGAGGCTTTGTTCAAAAATAATTTGTTGAATTAAGAGCATGTGATCCTCTGGGTCCCCAAACAATTTATCTGCAGTTTCTAAGACTCGCCCAACAAAATCTGTAAAAGGCTCGGTAGGTTTTTGAACGACTTTGGTAAGGTTACCACGGCGTTCCCCTTGACTGGCAAGAGACTTCCAAGCCGTGTAAAAAATATTATTAATTTGTTGGTAATCCTCATTAGGGTACCCAGTCTGGTCCGCTGCATAAGGGCCTTTTCCTAATAACATTTCAGCTGACCAGTGAGCACGGCCCACCAGTGCATTCTCCCTATGTCGGGCAGCGGCCAAATCTGCTGGGGAAGCACAATAATCAAGGTACTGGCCATGCATCAGGCAAGAACGTCCAACCTCATACCAGTCCGTTGGAGTCATGCTGGTAGTCTGCAATCGACGAACCAAAGCAATGGTGTAATTTGCAGAATGGCCATAATTTTGTACAGCGGCCATGAGATCCTTTAAAGCTTTATAGGAAACTGGCTCAAAAACTCTCTGTCCCGTAAGGGAATCTTCAAAAACAGGAAAAGCAGAGGCCAACCGAGACCAGGTGCGGGCCTTAATAAAGGAACTTCCCTTTTTTGGGACGTAGGGGGGCGGGGCAGAGGGGGCAGGGCGAATAACATCCTGGCCAATCCCCGCGCCTAGTCCTCCCCAGGGGCCGTATCTATCTGCCTCATACCTGGCAGCTTGCTCCTCTAATTCTTCCTCTTCATTTGAACTTAGTTCCTCCGGGGGCCCTTCCCCCTCATTTTCTGTGCTTTGATCTGACTCTCCTGCATCCTGATCATGTAAAGTCAGGGCAGAGAACTGGTTATCATCCTGAAATTCCTTCAAGGACGGGTAGAGGGAGCTCCTTGGTCCCTCCTGTTTTTTCTTTTCTCCTCTCTCCTCCTCCTGCACTGTACTTTGTGAGGGCTGCAGTCCCTCAATTCTTTTCTTTTGTTTTCTCTTATATTTTACTCCACACTTGGTGGTCTCTCCTTCCCTGTACGATGACTCCGAGAGACTATCCTGGTGCTTAATTAATTCCTTCCTCCCTTCTTTAATGATATCAGTATTTCTGCCCTCCTCCAAACAAGCGCGCACCATTCTCCACATGGGCAACGTGGCGCTGGAGACCTCTCCCTTTTATTGAGCTCTATCCAGGTCCCGGCCTAATTTATCCCAACAGACCAGTGAGATATCTCCAGACACCGCAAACCACGGGGCGTTTGTCTCAATGTCTGTTAACACTTTATTTATTGTGCCGCGGGAAATTTTCAGCCCACGCTGTTTAAGAAGGGCCTGTAAGGGCGCACAGAAGTCCCTTGTACGGCACGCACTTCCTGAAGAGTTACCCATACTGATGTTACTCTTAGAGGGCTAACCCAAGCGGGTGAAACAAAGTGAAAGACCAAGTTACCTACCCCGGGCTTACTTTCACCTAGACCGAGAAGCTCTCTAGGCTCGCGGTCTATCACACCCGAGTGCGCAAAAGCAAACAATAAGAAGCACAAACCACAGAGGAAGAACAATAATAAGCACCCAGACAGGAATCTCCCAGAACAACATACCTAGAAGGAGTCCTCTTCACGTGTCAAGTTCTGTATCCTCTTCGGCCCCTCCGCAGGTCCCGGGTTTCGGCACCAGTTGCAGCGCCCGGCACCCCTGACCAGCAGGGAAGAACGGACACCACCCGAGGATCCGTCTCGTATCACGCTTTATTGAAGAGCAACTTGATTGAAGGGAGAGCTGAAGCAGAGGGGCCCGGGGCAAGGAAATGCAGCTGCTTATATACAATCAAGGAACACGGGGCTATTGCCATTGGCTGCTCTATTGCCAGGGCCATTTTAAAACTCGGGATTGGTCAGACCTCTGACGTCATACGCGCAGAATCAGTGGAACGAGCAAAGGCTCCGCACTCACATACCAAATAAGGAGAACTAAGAAGTTGTTTACAAGGAGCGAGGCAGGGAACAGGCGCCATCTTGTAATGGCGGCCGCTCCGGCTCCCCACACAGAAAGAACAGCGCTGGAGGAATTTCAATTCCAAACTTTAGACTCTAGTACAGAGCTATAATTCTTGTACGGGCACAAGAACTGGCCTGATGTCCAATGGAATAGAACTGCGGACCCAGATATTAAACCACAGACCTATGGCCACCTAATCTTTGACCAGGGAGCCAAAAAAATAGAATGGAAGAAAGATAGCCTCTTCAACAAGTTGTGCTGGCAGAACTGGTTAAGCACCTGCAGAAAACTAAAGTTGGATCCTTCTTTGTCACCTTGCACTAGAATTAACTCCAAATGCATCAAAGACCTGGAGGTAAAAGCTGACACACTGAAAAGTTTACAGGAAGGAATAGGAGATACACTAGGCCTCCTTGGCACAGGTCGAAACTTTCTTAATAAGGACCAAGAATCACAACAAATCAGAGAAAGGCTGGATAAGTGGGACTGCATTAAACTGCAGAGCTTTTGTATGGCAACGGATATAGCTAGTAAACTAATCAGGAAGCCTACAGAGTGGGAGAAGATCTTCACCACCCAAACAACGGACAAAGACCTCATACCTAAAATATATCAACAACTCAAAAAATTAAATCACTCCAAAAGTAACCTCCAAAGTAACACTCATCCCATTAAAAAATGGGCCAAAGACTTAAAGAGAGTCTACTCTGAAGAAGAAACAAAAATGGCCTATAGACACATGAAGAAATGCTCCACATCTCTGGTCATAAAAGAAATGGAAATCAAAACAACTCTAAGATTCCACCTCACTCCAGTTAGAATGGCCAGGATCAGGAAAACGAATGACAACAGATGCTGGAGGGGATGTGGCCAGGAGGGATCACTACTACACTGTTGGTGGGAGTGCAAACTCGTTCAACCACTATGTAAAGCAGTGTGGCAGTGCCTCAAAAGGCTAAACATAGAACTCCCCTATGACCCAGCAATTCCACTACTTGGCATTTACCCAACAATCCAGAAACAAGGGCATACTAAACCCACTAGCACAACAATGTTCAATGCAGCACTATTCACCCTAGCAAAGATATGGAAGCAACCCAGATGTCCTTCAGTTGATGAATGGATTAACAAGTTGTGGTATTTGTACACAATGGAATTCTATGCTGCTGTCAGAAAGAATGACATCGCCCCATTTGTTAGGAAATGGAAAGACTTAGAACAAATCATATTAAGTGAAGTAAGCCAGACTCAAAGGAACTTAGGCTCAGTGGTTTCCCTCATTCTTCATAATCAGTAGAAAGCTTGGGCTGTACTAGCAGAGATTTGCAATAGAGCAAAGGCCATATATAAGGCCATATAATGTGAAGCTAATTGAAAGGACCTCCAGGATATTGAAACAAAAGCCATATAATGAATGATTGTTGTCCTTAATGTAGATGTTGTCTCTCATCTCCTTTGCTGTACCTTGGTTATCCCATATTGGTATAGCATCTCACTTTGTTATCTGATATATTGAATTTATTTCTATTTGGATATTTGAAATTTGATAGGGAAGGGGGAAAACCAAGACGGGTGGAGGGTGTGGGGTTGGAGGGAAAAGGGTACCAAGACATGTGAAAGGGTATCAATGTATGTGAATTAATGCAATCCTATCTGGCAAATATCATGTAACCCTTTTACTAATTACAATAAAAAAATTAAAAATAAGAATTTTGTAGTGTGTGGGGAGGATGATGGGGTCAAATACATTTCTTCTTAGAAATATACCTCATCTGGTTGCCCTGGATTTTCCTGGCCTTCTTCTTAGAGAAAGGCCTGTTATACTGGATTTGTGGCTTGGCAATGATCTAGCATGTACATCTTCGTGTAAGACATCCACAACTTCCATGCCTGAGACTCGAGTTTCCTGACCTTTGTCAACAGCACAGCAACATCTTTCTTCCTCTTGAGCCACAGGCCAAGTGAGCTGGCTTGAGTTGGTTGTTAGTTACAGTGGCTTGGTTACCAGGGTTCCATATTCTGTTCCATTGTGAGGGAGGCAGGGTCACCTTTCAGGGCCCAATGACCAAAGATCCTTGCTCACAGAAGACCTCACCAAAGACATACTGGAGGCTGAATTTCTCCTCCAATCTCACAATATACATGTGGATGTAGTAAACAGCACACCTTATTTGTCCAATCCCAATGTCTTCCACTAGGCCCAACTACCAGTCTGGTCTCAGGCTCAAGGAGCCTTTCTTAGGTAAGATCCAAACTTAAGGGTCAATATTGCCCTCATCCTTTACAAAACATTTGCTTCACAGTGGCTTCTCTGCCTGCATTTTGCCCCTTGTCGAATTTTTTTTGTTTTTGGTAGTCTTGGTCCTTGACTTCAGGGTGTGAACATTGTTCTTGGGCTTTCTTTAGGCTTTAGCTGTCCCACCGAGCCACAGCACCACTTGCAGCGTTTTCTATGTAATTGGTAATGAGGAATCAAACCTGAGTCTTTTTGTGTGGTAGCCAAGGACTCTACCACTAGGTCAAACACACAGGGAATCTTGCACATATTTTTGACGTCAATCTACTAGGATATTATTAGGTTTCTGTATCCTAATCAACTTTTTCCTAATGATTAGCTTTGCTGTCATGTGTAATAAATGCAAGAGGGAAAAACACAGAAGAATTAGTGAAATTTAAAAAAAAGCATTACACACATAGATAAGTGTTCATTCTTTGTGGGAGAAAGGATATTTTGATATGATGATGATGACTTTATAATTACTATGTCATCGTTGAGCGTTTGGCATAGTGGTAGAGTGTTTGCCTAGCATCCATGAAGATATGGGTTTGATTGCTCAGTATCACATAGATAGAAAATCTAGATGTGGCACTGTGGCTCAAGTGGCAGAGGGCTAGACTTGAGAAAACCCGAGGACAGTGCTCAGGCCCTGAATTCAAGCCCCAAGACTGGCAGAAAGATAAAAGAAAATAAAAATGCTTTTTACGAGCTAATTCACTCACAGCATTTGCTTCTGAAATCTTGGCTTCTGCATCTTGTGAAATACCCCTTTCCCTCAATGTAGACAAGAAAAACAGATCCATCCCATGGTCCACTGTGAGGCATCTGGTTGGGCTAAGAGCTAGTCGTGCAGCAACACATAAGTTTTATTCTAATACTTTCCAAACTTTGTACTCAAATATGCTACCTACTTACCAACTTAGGTCAGTTATCCTTATGCTATACCTTTTCTTCATGACTACAATATTCTTACACTCCTACGTTAATCCTCTTGTACCTCCCCTGACCTCTCTCATTCTTTTTTTGTATCTCTGGACCTCTGCTCGTCTTTCAACCCTTATACTGCATGGATCTACACTTGATGGCTGTTGAGCAATATTTTATATGTAGGTGGTTAATTATTCTCTAGGCTCAGAGGGACTTAAAGACAATAGAGATTGGATTGAGAGGCTTATTGTTTTGGGTATAAATCGCTTATCCGTGGTTGTATTAGACTGGTGCGTAAGTGCACAAAAAGAAAGAGTGATAATACCAATCAAAACTTGTGAACATCTAGTGTCTGCCAGCTACAGAGGTCTAGGTTGGTTATATCTGAAAAACTATAATCGTATTTAGTAGTAATCTTGCTCCCATTTTCAAATGGTCAGAACAAGAAACTCAAGAAAAATGTCAAATCAAGAAACAACATCCCCCACCCAATATAAACAGACAATGGAACAGTCACTGGCAAACCTAGAGGAGAGTCTTCCAAGTGCTACACAAATGCACTTGATAAACATCATTAATGAAAAATGTGAAAATATAAAGAAAGAGATAATTGAGGAAGCCATAGCTGAACAAGAGGAAAGCAAAAACAAGGTGTTAAGTGAAAAAGAAGAAGCCATGAAGGAGGCCATATTAAAGGTTTTTCAAAGAAAGATGGATGAATTCATAGAATCCACAAATAACAACGTCACCAAACTCCAGTAAATGTCCAAAGAAAATAAAGCTACTGAGCTAACCACTCAAATGGAAATCGTGGAGATAAAGAAATCCATACATGATCTAAAACAAGAGATGCAAGGCATCAAAAGTGAGCGATTAGAAGCAAGGGAGATGAAAAAGAAAGTAGATAGCTGTGATAGCAGGTTAGACAATGCAGAGGAGAGAATTTCCGGGGCTGAAGATAATTTAGTTATTATAGAGGAAGAACAGAAAATGAGTCAATCCAAATCTAGGAAATATGAGAGAGCGCTTCAGGAGGTCCAAGATACAATTAGGAAGCCTAATTTAAGGCTAGTTGGTATTGAGGAGGGCGTGGAGAAAGAGGTCAATGCTATTGGAAATATACTTCAGGGAATCATCTCAGAGAATTTCCCAAATATCCAGAAGGGCAGGCCCATCCACATACGAGAAGCTTTTAGAACCCCAAACAGACCTGACCAGAAAAGAACATCCCACCTCCACATTGTGATCCGAACTGGATCAATAGAAACGAAAGAAAAGATCCTAAAGGCAGCCAGGGAAAAGGGATCAGTAACCTATAAAGGCAAACCAATCAGAATAACCCCAGATTTCTCAGCAGAGATCATGCAAGCACGAAGTGACTAGAAGCATATATGTCATGCCCTTAAATCAAATAACTACCAACCAAGAATACTGTAGCCAGGTAAGGTCTCATTCATAACTGAGGGAATAATAAAAACATTCCATTCCAGGGTAAAGCTGCAACAATATGTCGAAACAAAACCAACACTACAGAGAATTCTCAAAGATGCTCTATACATAAAAAACGAAAATAAATGCAACATAGGGAAAGAAATGGCACATAAACAGCATACCATCTAAGGACCACAAGAACTGTCAAGACACAAGCCCTACTAAAAGCTTTTAAAAATGGTAGGAACTAATAAATATCTCTCAATCCTAACTCTCAATATCAATGGACTTAACTCTCCAATTAAACGGCATAGGCTGTCTAGTTGGAACAAAAAGCAAGAGCCATCGTTCTGCTGTCTTCAAGAGACACATCTTACCCCAAAACAATCATCTTTTGAAAGTGAGAGGTTGGAATAAACTCTATCAAGCTAACTGCCCCCATAAACAGGCTGGAGTTGCCATCCTCATGTCAGATACAATAGACTTCACACTAAAATTAGTAAGAAAACACAAAGAAGGTTACTACATACTACTAAAGGGATCTTTCCTCCAGGAAGACATAACGATCCTAAATATTTACACACCCAATCCCGGAGCTCCAAACTTCATCAAGCAAACTTTACTTACACTGAAACCATACATAGATCGAAATACAGTGATTGTTGGTGAGTTTAACACACCACTCTCACCTATGGACAGATCAACAATTCAAAAACTCAACAGAAAAACCTTAGAACTGAACAACTATATAGACCAACTAGATCTAACAGACATCTGCAGAATATTCCACCCAGTAACAACACAATATACGTTTTTCTCAGCAGCACATGGGACATTTTCCAAAATAGACCACATCTTAGGCCACTCAGAAACACTGAAATTATTCCATGCACACTCTCAGACCATAAAGGCATCAAATTGGAACTGAACACACATCTCCACCAACGAAAACCCTGTAACTCATGGAGACTGAACAACACATTGTTGAATCAAAAACAATGGGTAATCGAAGAGATCAGAACAGATATCCAACTGTTTATGAAATTTAACAATAAGGAGCACACAAATATGAACTCCTGAGGGACACAACAAAGGCAGTACTCAGAGGAAAATTTATAGCGCTGAGTGCCTACAACAGCAAGTTGGAAAAATGGCAAACCAACTAGTTAATGTCTCACCTGAACCTCCTGGAAAAAGAGAAACAAACCAACCCTAAACCCATTAGGAGAAAGCAAATTATTAAAATCAAAGCAGAATTAAATGATTTGGAATAAAAAAACTATAGAAAGAATCAACAAAACAAGGAGTTGGTTCTTTGAAAGAATTAACAAAATTGACAAGCCCTTAGCAAATCTTACCAAAAAAAGAAGAGAGTATATCGAAATAAACAAAATCGCAGATGAAAATGGTAATATCACGACAGAAATTACCAAGATCCAGAATATCATGAGGGAATACTTCTCAATCCTTTACGCCAACAAATTTGAGAATCTAGAAGAAATGGATGAATTCCTAGACAATGTTAACATACCCACACTGAACCAAGAAGAGCTAACCCAACTCAACAGGCCTATTTCAAGCTCTGAAATAGAAATGGAAATTAGACAATTTCCACTTAAAAAGAGCCCAGGGCTAGATGGATTCACAGCTGAATTCTCTAAGGTCTTCAAAGCAGAGCTCACATCAATACTCCTCAAGCTCTTCAACGAAATTGAAAATGAAGGTTCTCTGCCAAACTCATTCTGTGAAGCCAGTATATCCCTCATCCCCAAACCAGACAGAGATTCATCAAAGAAAGAGAACTATAGACCCATTTCTTTGATGAACATCGATGCAAAACTTCTCAACAAAATACTGGCCAACCGTCTACAACAACTGATCATAAAAATTATACACTATGATCAAACTGGACTCATCACAGGGAGGCAAAGCTGGTTCAACATACACAAATCAATTAATATAATTCAACACATAAACAGGTGTAGGGACAAAAATCACATGATTGTCTCAATAGATGCGGAAAGGCATTTGACAAGATCCAAAACTCCTTTATATTAAGAGATGTGGAGAAACTAGGAAACCATGGAACATTTCTCAATGTAATAAAGGCTGTGTATGAGAAACCCACTGCCAGTATTATACTTAATGGTGTAAATCTAAAGCCATTCCCTCTAAAATCAGGAACGAGACAAGGATGCCCACTCTCTCCACTCCTTTTTAACTGAGTACTAGAATTCCTAGGCAGTGCAATAAGGCAAGAGGCAAGCATAAAGGGGATCCAAGTAGGGAAAGAGGAAATAAAACTATCCCTCTTTGCAGATGACATGAGTCTGTATTTAAAGTATCCTATAGACTCTACTCCCAAGCTCCTTGAGCTGATTCAAAGCTTTGGAAGGGTAGCAGGCCATAAAATCAACCCTCACAAATCAACTGCCTTCCTTTATGCCAACAGTGAGAGGAACGAGGCAATAATCAGGAAAGAAACTCCTTTCACAATAGCCTCAAAGAAAATAAAGTACCTAGCAATTAGCTTAACTAAGAATGTGAAGGACAGTTTAGATGAAAACTTTAAAACCATAAAAAAGGAAATTAAAGCAGAACTAAGGAAATGGAAAAACCTCCCATGCTCCTGGATTGGAAGAATCAACATTGTGAAAATGACAATCTTGCCAAGGGCTATCTACAAATTCAATGCAATACCCATCACCAACCCAATGTCATTCTTTAAAGAAATAGAAGAGGCAATTCAAAATTTCATATGGAATAATAAAAGACCCCGTTTAGCAAAAACACTCCTTAGCAGAAAGAACAGCGCTGGAGGAATTTCAATAACAAACTTAAGACTCTATTACAGAGCTATAATTCTTCTACGGGCACAAGAACAAGCCTGAAATAGAATGGAATAGAACTGCGGACCCAGATATTAAACCACAGACCTATGGCCACCTAATCTTTGACAAGGGAGCCAAAAACATAGAATGGAAGAAAGATAGCCTCTTCAACAAGTTGTGCTGGCAGAACTGGTTAAGCACCTGCAGAAAACTAAAGTTGGATCCTTCTTTGTCACCTTGCACTAGAATTAACTCCAAATGCATCAAAGACCTGGAGGTAAAAGCTGACACACTGAAAAGTTTACAGGAAGGAATAGGAGATACACTAGGCCTCCTTGGCACAGGTCGAAACTTTCTTAATAAGGACCAAGAATCACAACAAATCAGAGAAAGGCTGGATAAGTGGGACTGCATTAAACTGCAGAGCTTTTGTATGGCAACGGATATAGCTAGTAAACTAATCAGGAAGCCTACAGACTGGGAGAAGATCTTCACCACCCAAACAACGGAACAAGGCCTCATATCTAAAATATATCAACAACTCAAAAAATTAAATCACTCCAAAACTCACCTCCAAAGTATCACCCATCCCAGTAAAAAATGGGCCAAAGACTTAAAGAGAGTCTTCTCTGAAGAAGAAACAAAAATGGCCTATAGACACATGAAGAAATGCTCCACATCTCTGGACATAAAAGAAATGCAAATCAAAACAACTCTAAGATTCCACCTCACTCCAGTTAGAATGGCCAGGATCAGGAAAACGAATGACAACAGATGCTGGAGGGGATGTGGCCAGGAGGGATCACTCTACACTGTTGGTGGGAGTGCAAACTCGTTCAACCACTATGTAAAGCAGTGTGGCAGTGCCTCAAAAGGCTAAACATAGAACTCCCCTATCACCCAGCAATTCCACTACTTGGCATTTACCCAACAATCCAGAAACAAGGGCATACTAAACCCACTAGCACAACAATGTTCATTGCAGTACTATTCTCCATAGCAAAGATATGGAACCAACCCAGATGTCCCTTAGTTGATGACCGGATCAACAAGTTGTGGTATTTGTACACAATGGAATTCTATGCTGCTGTCAGAAAGAATGACATCGCCCCATTTGTTAGGAAATGGAAAGACTTAGAACAAATCATATTAAGTGAAGTAAGCCAGACTCAAAGGAACTTAGGCTCAGTGGTTTCCCTCATTCGTCATAATCAGTAGAAACCTTGGGCTCTACTAGCAGAGATTTGCAGTAGAGAAAAGTCCATATATAAGGCCAAATAATGTGATGCTAATTGAAAGGACCTCCATGGTATTGAAACAAAAGCCACATAATGAATGATTGTTGTCCTTAATGTACTATGTTGTCTCTCATCTCCTTTGCTGTCCCTTGGTTATCACATATTGGTATAGTATCTCACTTTGTTATCTGATATATTGAATTTATTTGTATTTGGATATTTGAAATTTGATAGGGAAGGGGGGAAAACCAAGACGGGTGGTAAGTGTGGGGTTGGAGGGAAATGGGTACCAAGACATGTGAAAGGGTATCAATGTATGTGAATTAATGCACCTTCTATCTGGCAAATATCATGTAACCCTTTTACTAATTACAATAAAAAAATTAAAAAAAAGAAAGTTGTAGTGTGTTGGGAGGATGATGGGGTCAAATATATTTCTTCTTAGAAATATACCTCATCTGGTTGCCCTGGGTTTTCCTGGCCTTCTTCTTAGAGAAAGTTCTGTTATACTGGATTTGTGGCTTGGCAATTATCTAGCATGTACATCTTCGAGTAAGACAGCCACAAATTCTGGTTGGGCTAAGAGCTAGTCGTGCAGCAACACATAAGTTTTATTCTAATACTTTCCAAACTTTGTAATCAAATATGCTACCTACTTACCAACTTAGGTCAGTTATCCTTATGCTATACCTTTTCTTCATGACTACAATATTCTTACACTCCTACGTTAATCCTCTTGTACCTCCCCTGAGCTCTCTTATTCTTTTTCTGTATCTCTGGACCTCTGCTCGTCTTTCAACCCTTATACTGCACGGATCTACACTTGATGGCTGTTGAGCAATATTGTATATGTAGGTGGTTAATTATTCTCTTGGCTCAGAGGGACTTAAAGACAATAGAGAATGGATTGAGAGGCTTATTGTTTTGGGTATAAATCGCTTATCCGTGGTTGTATTAGACTGGTGCGTAAGTGCACAAAAAGAAAGAGTGATAATACCAATCAAAACTTGTGAACATCTAGTGTCTGCCAGCTACAGAGGTCTAGGTTGGTTATATCTGAAAAACTATAATCGTATTTAGTAGTAATCTTGCTCCCATTTTCAAATGGTCAGAACAAGAAACTCAAGAAAAATGTCAAATCAAGAAACAACATCCCCCACCCAATATAAACAGACAATGGAACAGTCACTGGCAAACCTAGAGGAGAGTCTTCCAAGTGCTACACAAATGCAATTGATAAACATCATTAATGAAAAATGTGAAAATATAAAGAAAGAGATAATTGAGGAAGCCATAGCTGAACAAGAGGAAAGCAAAAACAAGGTGATAAGTGAAAAAGAAGAAGCCATAAAGGAGGCCATATTAAAGGTTTTTCAAAGAAAGATGGATGAATTCATAGAATCCACAAATAAAAACGCGACCAAACTCCAGTAAATGTCCAAAGAAAATAAAGCTACTGAGCTAACCACTCAAATGGAAATCGTGGAGATAAAGAAATCCATACATGATCTAAAACAAGAGATGCAAGGCATCAAAAGTGAGCGATTAGAAGCAAGGGAGATGAAAAATAAAGTAGATAGCTGTGATAGCAGGTTAGACAATGCAGAGGAGAGAATTTCCGGGGCTGAAGATAATTTAGTTATTATAGAGGAAGAACAGAAAATGAGTCAATCCAAATCTAGGAAATATGAGAGAGCGCTTCAGGAGGTCCAAGATACAATTAGGAAGCCTAATTTAAGGCTAGTTGGTATTGAGGAGGGCGTGGAGAAAGAGGTCAATGCTATTGGAAATATACTTCAGGGAATCATCTCAGAGAATTTCCCAAATATCCAGAAGGGCAGGCCCATCCACATACGAGAAGCTTTTAGAACCCCAAACAGACCTGACCAGTAAAGAACATCCCACCTCCACATTGTGATCCGAACTGGATCAATAGAAACGAAAGAAAAGATCCTAAAGGCAGCCAGGGAAAAGGGATCAGTAACCTATAAAGGCAAACCAATCAGAATAACCCCAGATTTCTCAGCAGAGATCATGCAAGCACGAAGTGACTAGAAGCATATATGTCATGCCCTTAAATCAAATAACTACCAACCAAGAATACTGTAGCCAGGTAAGGTCTCATTCATAACTGAGGGAACAATAAAAACATTCCATTCCAGGGTAAAGCTGCAACAATATGTCGAAACAAAACCAACACTACAGAGAATTCTCAAAGATGCTCTATACATAAAAAACGAAAATAAATGCAACATAGGGAAAGAAATGGCACATAAACAGCATACCATCTAAGGACCACAAGAACTGTCAAGACACAAGCCCTACTAAAAGCTTTTAAAAATGGTAGGAACTAATAAATATCTCTCAATCCTAACTCTCAATATCAATGGACTTAACTCTCCAATTAAACGGCATAGGCTGTCTAGTTGGAACAAAAAGCAAGAGCCATCGTTCTGCTGTCTTCAAGAGACACATCTTACCCCAAAACAATCATCTTTTGAAAGTGAGAGGTTGGAATAAACTCTATCAAGCTAACTGCCCCCATAAACAGGCTGGAGTTGCCATCCTCATATCAGATACAATAGACTTCAAACTAAAATTAGTAAGAAAACACAAAGAAGGTTACTACATACTACTAAAGGGATCTTTCCTCCAGGAAGACATAACGACCCTAATTATTTACACACCCAATCCCGGAGCTCCAAACTTCATCAAGCAAACTTTACTTACACTGAAACCATACATAGATCGAAATACAGTGATTGTTGGTGAGTTTAACACACCACTCTCACCTATGGACAGATCAACAATTCAAAAACTCAACAGAAAAACCTTAGAACTGAACAACTATATAGACCAACTAGATCTAACAGATATCTGCAGAATATTCCACCCAGTAACAACACAATATACGTTTTTCTCAGCAGCACATGGGACATTTTCCAAAATAGACCACATCTTAGGCCATTCAGAAACACTGAAATTATTCCATGCACACTCTCAGACCATAAAGGCATCAAATTGGAACTGAACACACATCTCCACCAACGAAAACCCTGTAACTCATGGAGACTGAACAACACATTGTTGAATCAAAAACAATGGGTAATCAAAGAGATCAGAACAGATATCCAACTGTTTATGAAATTTAACAATAAGGAGCACACAAATATGAACTCCTGAGGGACAAAACAAAGGCAGTGCTCAGAGGAAAATTTATAGCGCTGAGTGCCTACAATAGCAATTTGGTAAAATGGCAAACCAACTAGTTAATGTCTCACCTGAACCTCCTGGAAAAAGAGCAACAAACCAACCCTAAACCCATTAGGAGAAAGCAAATTATTAAAATCAAAGCAGAACTAAATGATTTGGAATAAAAAAAAACTATAGAAAGAATCAACAAAACAAGGAGTTGGTTCTTTGAAAGAATTAACAAAATTGACAAGCCCTTAGCAAATCTTACCAAAAAAAGAAGAGAGTATATCGAAATAAACAAAATCGCAGATGAAAATGGTAATATCACGACAGAAATTACCAAGATCCAGAATATCATGAGGGAATACTTCTCAATCCTTTACGCCAACAAATTTGAGAATCTAGAAGAAATGGATGAATTCCTAGACAATGTTAACATACCCACACTGAACCAAGAAGAGCTAACCCAACTCAACAGGCCTATTTCAAGCTCTGAAATAGAAATGGAAATTAGACAATTTCCACTTAAAAAGAGCCCAGGGCTAGATGGATTCACAGCTGAATTCTCTAAGGTCTTCAAAGCAGAGCTCACATCAATACTCCTCAAACTCTTCAACGAAATTGAAAATGAAGGTTCTCTGCCAAACTCATTCTGTGAAGCCAGTATATCCCTCATCCCCAAACCAGACAGAGATTCATCAAAGAAAGAGAACTATAGACCCATTTCTTTGATGAACATCGATGCAAAACTTCTCAACAAAATACTGGCCAACCGTCTACAACAACTGATCATAAAAATTATACACTGTGATCAAACTGGACTCATCACAGGGAGGCAAAGCTGGTTCAACATACACAAATCAATTAATATAATTCAACACATAAACAGGTGTAGGGACAAAAATCACATGATTGTCTCAATAGATGCGGAAAGGCATTTGACAAGATCCAAAACTCCTTTATGTTAAGAGATGTGGAGAAACTAGGAAACCATGGAACATTTCTCAATGTAATAAAGGCTGTGTATGAGAAACCCACTGCCAGTATTATACTTAATGGTGTAAATCTAAAGCCATTCCCTCTAAAATCAGGAACGAGACAAGGATGCCCACTCTCTCCACTCCTTTTTAACTGAGTACTAGAATTCCTAGGCAGTGCAATAAGGCAAGAGGCAAGCATAAAGGGGATCCAAGTAGGGAAAGAGGAAATAAAACTATCCCTCTTTGCAGATGACATGAGTCTGTATTTAAAGTATCCTATAGACTCTACTCCCAAGCTCCTTGAGCTGATTCAAAGCTTTGGAAGGGTAGCAGGCCATAAAATCAACCCTCACAAATCAACTGCCTTCCTTTATGCCAACAGTGAGAGGAACGAGGCAATAATCAGGAAAGAAACTCCTTTCACAATAGCCTCAAAGAAAATAAAGTACCTAGCAATTAGCTTAACTAAGAATGTGAAGGACAGTTTAGATGAAAACTTTAAAACCATAAAAAAGGAAATTAAAGCAGAACTAAGGAAATGGAAAAACCTCCCATGCTCCTGGATTGGAAGAATCAACATTGTGAAAATGACAATCTTGCCAAGGGCTATCTACAAATTCAATGCAATACCCATCACCACCCCAATGTCATTCTTTAAAGAAATAGAAGAGGCAATTCAAAATTTCATATGGAATAATAAAAGACCCCGTTTAGCAAAAACACTCCTTAGCAGAAAGAACAGCGCTGGAGGAATTTCAATTCCAAACTTAAGACTCTATTACAGAGCTATAATTCTTCTACGGGCACAAGAACAGGCCTGAAGTAGAATGGAATAGAACTGCGGACCCAGATATTAAACCACAGACCTATGGCCACCTAATCTTTGACAAGGGAGCCAAAAACATAGAATGGAAGAAAGATAGCCTCTTCAACAAGTTGTGCTGGCAGAACTGGTTAAGCACCTGCAGAAAACTAAAGTTGGATCCTTCTTTGTCACCTTGCACTAGAATTAACTCCAAATGCATCAAAGACCTGGAGGTAAAAGCTGACACACTGAAAAGTTTACAGGAAGGAATAGGAGATACACTAGGCCTCCTTGGCACAGGTCGAAACTTTCTTAATAAGGACCAAGAATCACAACAAATCAGAGAAAGGCTGGATAAGTGGGACTGCATTAAACTGCAGAGCTTTTGTATGGCAACGGATATAGCTAGTAAAGTAATCAGGAAGCCTACAGACTGGGAGAAGATCTTCACCACCCAAACAACGGAACAAGGCCTCATATCTAAAATATATCAACAACTCAAAAAATTGAATCACTCCAAAACTCACCTCCAAAGTATCACCCATCCCAGTAAAAAATGGGCCAAAGACTTAAAGAGAGTCTTCTCTGAAGAAGAAACAAAAATGGCCTATAGACACATGAAGAAATGCTCCACATCTCTGGACATAAAAGAAATGCAAATCAAAACAACTCTAAGATTCCACCTCACTCCAGTTAGAATGGCCAGGATCAGGAAAACGAATGACAACAGATGCTGGAGGGGATGTGGCCAGGAGGGATCACTCTACACTGTTGGTGGGAGTGCAAACTCGTTCAACCACTATGTAAAGCAGTGTGGCAGTGCCTCAAAAGGCTAAACATAGAACTCCCCTATCACCCAGCAATTCCACTACTTGGCATTTACCCAACAATCCAGAAACAAGGGCATACTAAACCCACTAGCACAACAATGTTCATTGCAGTACTATTCTCCATAGCAAAGATATGGAACCAACCCAGATGTCCCTTAGTTGATGAGCGGATCAACAAGTTGTGGTATTTGTACACAATGGAATTCTATGCTGCTGTCAGAAAGAATGACATCGCCCCATTTGTTAGGAAATGGAAAGACTTAGAACAAATCATATTAAGTGAAGTAAGTCAGACTCAAAGGAACTTAGGCTCAGTGGTTTCCCTCATTCGTCATAATCAGTAGAAACCTTGGGCTCTACTAGCAGAGATTTGCAGTAGAGAAAAGTCCATATATAATGCCAAATAATGTGATGCTAATTGAAAGGACCTCCATGGTATTGAAACAAAAGCCACATAATGAATGATTGTTGTCCTTAATGTATTATGTTGTCTCTCATCTCCTTTGCTGTCCCTTGGTTATCCCATATTGGTATAGTATCTCACTTTGTTATCTGATATATTGAATTTATTTGTATTTGGATATTTGAAATTTGATAGGGAAGGGGGGAAAACCAAGACGGGTGGGGAGTGTGGGGTTGGAGGGAAATGGGTACCAAGACATGTGAAAGGGTATCAATGTATGTGAATTAATGCACCTTCTATCTGGCAAATATCATGTAACCCTTTTACTAATTACAATAAAAAAATTAAAAAAAAAGAAAGTTGTAGTGTGTTGGGAGGATGATGGGGTCAAATATATTTCTTCTTAGAAATATACCTCATCTGGTTGCCCTGGGTTTTCCTGGCCTTCTTCTTAGAGAAAGGCCTTTTATACTGGATTTGTGGCTTGGCAATGATCTAGCATGTACATCTTCGAGTAAGACATCCACAACTTCCATGCCTGAGACTCGAGTTTCCTGACCTTTGGCAACAGCACAGCAACATCTTTCTTCCTCCTGAGCCACAGGCCAAGTGAGCTGGCTTGAGTTGGTTGTTAGTTACAGTGGCTTAGTTACCAGGGTTCCATATTCTGTTCCATTGTGAGGGAGGCAGAGTCACCTTTCAGGGCCCAATGACCAAAGATCCTTGCTCACAGAAGACCTCACCAAAGACATACTGGAGGCTGAATCTCTCCTCCAATCTCACAATATACATGTGGATGTAGTAAACAGCACACCTTATTTGTCCAACCCCAATGTCTTCCACTAGGCCCAACTACCAGTCTGGTCTCAGGCTCAAGGAGCCTTTCTTAGGTAAGATCCAAACTTAAGGGTCAATATTGCCCTCATCCTTTACAAAACATGTACGTCACAGTGGCTTCTCTGCCTGCATTTTGCCCCTTGTCGAATTTTTTTTGTTTTTGCTAGTCTTGGGATTGACCTCAGAGTGTGAACATTGTTCTTGGGCTTTCTTTAGGCTTTAGCTGTCCCACCGAGCCACAGCACCACTTGCAGCGTTTTCTATGTATGTGGTAATGAGGAATCAAACCTAAGTCTTTTTGCGTGGTAGCCAAGGACTCTACCACTAGGTCAAACACACAGGGCATCTTGCACATATTTTTGACGTCAATCTACTAGGATATTATTAGGTTTCTGTATCCTAATCAATTTTTTCCTGATGATTAGCTTTGCTGTCATGTGTAAAAAATGCAAGAGGGAAAAACACAGAAGAATTAGTGAAATTAAAAAAAGGCATTACACACATAGATAAGTGTTCATTCTTTGTAGGAGAAAGGATATTTTGATATGATGATGATGACTTTATAATTACTATGTCAGGGTTGAGAATTTGGCATATTGGTAGAGTGCTTGCCTAGCATCCATGAAGATCTGGGTTTGATTGCTCGGTATCACATAGATAGAAAATCTAGATGTGGCACTGTGGCTCAAGTGGCAGAGGGCTAGACTTGAGAAAACCCGAGGACAGTGCTCAGGCCCTGAATTCAAGCCCCAAGACTGGCAGAAAGATAAAAGAAAATAAAAATGCTTTTTACGAGCTAATTCACTCACAGCATTTGCTTCTGAAATCTTCGCTTCTGCATCTTGTGAAATACCCCTTTCCCTCAACGTAGAAAAGAAAAACAGATCCATCCCATGGTCCACTGTGAGGACTCTGGTTGGGCTAAGAGCTAGTCGTGCAGCAACAGATAAGTTTTATTCTAATACTTTCCAAACTTTGTACTCAAATATGCTACCTACTTACCAACTTAGGTCAGTTATCCTTATGCTATACCTTTTCTTCATGACTACAATATTCTTACACTCCTACGTTAATCCTCTTGTACCTCCCCTGACCGCTCTTATTCTTTTTCTGTATCTCTGGACCTCTGCTCGTCTTTCAACCCTTATACTGCACGGATCTACACTTGATGGCTGTTGAGCAATATTGTATATGTAGGTGGTTAATTATTCTCTTGGCTCAGAGGGACTTAAAGACAATAGAGAATGGATTGAGAGGCTTATTGTTTTGGGTATAAATCGCTTATCCGTGGTTGTATTAGACTGGTGCGTAAGTGCACAAAAAGAAAGAGTGATAATACCAATCAAAACTTGTGAACATCTAGTGTCTGCCAGCTACAGAGGTCTAGGTTGGTTATATCTGAAAAACTATAATCGTATTTAGTAGTAATCTTGCTCCCATTTTCAAATGGTCAGAACAAGAAACTCAAGAAAAATGTCAAATCAAGAAACAACATCCCCCACCCAATATAAACAGACAATGGAACAGTCACTGGCAAACCTAGAGGAGAGTCTTCCAAGTGCTACACAAATGCAATTGATAAACATCATTAATGAAAAATGTGAAAATATAAAGAAAGAGATAATTGAGGAAGCCATAGCTGAACAAGAGGAAAGCAAAAACAAGGTGATAAGTGAAAAAGAAGAAGCCATGAAGGAGGCCATATTAAAGGTTTTTCAAAGAAAGATGGATGAATTCATAGAATCCACAAATAAAAACGCGACCAAACTCCAGCAAATGTCCAAAGAAAATAAAGCTACTGAGCTAACCACTCAAATGGAAATCGTGGAGATAAAGAAATCCATACATGATCTAAAACAAGAGATGCAAGGCATCAAAAGTGAGCGATTAGAAGCAAGGGAGATGAAAAAGAAAGTAGATAGCTGTGATAGCAGGTTAGACAATGCAGAGGAGAGAATTTCCGGGGCTGAAGATAATTTAGTTATTATAGAGGAAGAACAGAAAATGAGTCAATCCAAATCTAGGAAATATGAGAGAGCGCTTCAGGAGGTCCAAGATACAATTAGGAAGCCTAATTTAAGGCTAGTTGGTATTGAGGAGGGCGTGGAGAAAGAGGTCAATGGTATTGGAAACATACTTCAGGGAATCATCTCAGAGAATTTCCCAAATATCCAGAAGGGCAGGCCCATCCACATACGAGAAGCTTTTAGAACCCCAAACAGACCTGACCAGAAAAGAACATCCCACCTCCACATTGTGATCCGAACTGGATCAATAGAAACGAAAGAAAAGATCCTAAAGGCAGCCAGGGAAAAGGGATCAGTAACCTATAAAGGCAAACCAATCAGAATAACCCCAGATTTCTCAGCAGAGATCATGCAAGCACGAAGTGACTAGAAGCATATATGTCATGCCCTTAAATCAAATAACTACCAACCAAGAATACTGTAGCCAGGTAAGGTCTCATTCATCACTGAGGGAACAATAAAAACATTCCATTCCAGGGTAAAGCTGCAACAATATGTCGAAACAAAACCAACACTACAGAGAATTCTCAAAGATGCTCTATACATAAAAAACGAAAATAAATGCAACATAGGGAAAGAAATGGCACATAAACAGCATACCATCTAAGGACCACAAGAACTGTCAAGACACAAGCCCTACTAAAAGCTTTTAAAAATGGTAGGAACTAATAAATATCTCTCAATCCTAACTCTCAATATCAATGGACTTAACTCTCCAATTAAACGGCATAGGCTGTCTAGTTGGAACAAAAAGCAAGAGCCATCGTTCTGCTGTCTTCAAGAGACACATCTTACCCCAAAACAATCATCTTTTGAAAGTGAGAGGTTGGAATAAACTCTATCAAGCTAACTGCCCCCATAAACAGGCTGGAGTTGCCATCCTCATATCAGATACAATAGACTTCAAACTAAAATTAGTAAGAAAACACAAAGAAGGTTACTACATACTACTAAAGGGATCTTTCCTCCAGGAAGACATAACGACCCTAATTATTTACACACCCAATCCCGGAGCTCCAAACTTCATCAAGCAAACTTTACTTACACTGAAACCATACATAGATCGAAATACAGTGATTGTTGGTGAGTTTAACACACCACTCTCACCTATGGACAGATCAACAATTCAAAAGCTCAACAGAAAATCCTTAGAACTGAACAACTATATAGACCAACTAGATCTAACAGACATCTGCAGAATATTCCACCCAGTAACAACACAATATACGTTTTTCTCAGCAGCACATGGGACATTTTCCAAAATAGACCACATCTTAGGCCATAAAACAAACCTGGCCAGATTCAGAAACACTGAAATTATTCCATGCACACTCTCAGACCATAAAGGCATCAAATTGGAACTGAACACACATCTCCACCAACGAAAACCCTGTAACTCATGGAGACTGAACAACACATCGTTGAATCAAAAACAATGGGTAATCGAAGAGATCAGAACAGATATCCAACTGTTTATGAAATTTAACAATAAGGAGCACACAAATATGAACTCCTGAGGGACACAACAAAGGCAGTACTCAGAGGAAAATTTATAGCGCTGAGTCCCTACAACAGCAAGTTGGAAAAATGGCAAACCAATTAGTTAATGGCTCACCTGAACCTCCTGGAAAAAGAGCAACAAACCAACCCTAAACCCATTAGGAGAAAGCAAATTATTAAAATCAAAGCAGAATTAAATGATTTGGAATAAAAAAAACTATAGAAAGAATCAACAAAACAAGGAGTTGGTTCTTTGAAAGAATTAACAAAATTGACAAGCCCTTAGCAAATCTTACCAAAAAAAGAAGAGAGTATATCGAAATAAACAAAATCGCAGATGAAAATGGTAATATCACGACAGAAATTACCAAGATCCAGAATATCATGAGGGAATACTTCTCAATCCTTTACGCCAACAAATTTGAGAATCTAGAAGAAATGGATGAATTCCTAGACAATGTTAACATACCCACACTGAACCAAGAAGAGCTAACCCAACTCAACAGGCCTATTTCAAGCTCTGAAATAGAAATGGAAATTAGACAATTTCCACTTAAAAAGAGCCCAGGGCTAGATGGATTCACAGCTGAATTCTATAAGGTCTTCAAACAGAGCTCACATCAATACTCCTCAAGCTCTTCAACGAAATTGAAAATGAAGGTTCTTTACCAAACTCATTCTGTGAAGCCAGTATATCCCTCATCCCCAAACCAGACAGAGATTCATCAAAGAAAGAGAACTATAGACCCATTTCTTTGATGAACATCGATGCAAAACTTCTCAACAAAATACTGGCCAACCGTCTACAACAACTGATCATAAAAATTATACACTATGATCAAACTGGACTCATCACAGGGAAGCAAAGCTGGTTCAACATACACAAATCAATTAATATAATTCAACACATAAACAGGTGTAGGGACAAAAATCACATGATTGTCTCAATAGATGCTTAAAGGCATTTGACAAGATCCAAAACTCCTTTATGTTAAAAGATGTGGAGAAACTAGGAAACCATGGAACATTTCTCAATGTAATAAAGGCTGTGTATGAGAAACCCACTGCCAGTATTATATTTAATGGTGAAAATCTAAAGCCATTCCCTATAAAATCAGGAACGAGACAAGGATGCCCATTCTCTCCACTCCTTTTTAACTTAGTACTAGAACACCTAGGCAGTGCAATAAGGCAAGAGGCAAGCATAAAGGGGATCCAAGTAGGGAAAGAGGAAATAAAACTATCCCTCTTTGCAGATGACATGAGTCTGTATTTAAAGTATCCTATAGACTCTACTCCCAAGCTCCTTGAGCTGATTCAAAGCTTTGGAAGGGTAGCAGGCCATAAAATCAACCCTCACAAATCAACTGCCTTCCTTTATGCCAACAGTGAGAGGAACGAGGCAATAATCAGGAAAGAAACTCCTTTCACAATAGCCTCAAAGAAAATAAAGTACCTAGCAATTAGCTTAACTAAGAATGTAAAGGACCGTTTAGATGAAAACTTTAAAACCCTAAAAACGGAAATTAAAGCAGAACTAAGGAAATGGAAAAACCTCCCATGCTCCTGGATTGGAAGAATCAACATTGTGAAAATGACAATCTTGCCAAGGGCTATCTACAAATTCAATGAAATACCCATCACCACCCCAATGTCATTCTTTAAGAAATAGAAGAGGCAATTCAAAATTTCATATGGAATAATAAAAGAGCCCGTTTAGCAAAAACACTCCTTAGCAGAAAGAACAGCGCTGGAGGAATTTCAATTCCAAACTTTAGACTCTATTACAGAGCTATAATTCTTCTACGGGCACAAGAACAGGCCTGAAGTGCAATGGAATAGAACTGCGGACCCACATATTAAAGCACAGACCTATGGCCACCTAATCTTTGACAAGGCAGCCAAAAACATAGAATGGAAGAAAGATAGCCTCTTCAACAAGTTGTGCTGGCAGAACTGGTTAAGCACCTGCAGAAAAATAAGTTGGATCCTTCTTTGTCACCTTGCACTAGAATTAACTCCAAATGGATCAAAGACCTGGAGGTAAAAGCTGACACACTGAAAAGTTTACAGGAAGGAATAGGAGATACACTAGGCCTCCTTGGCACAGGTCGAAACTTTCTTAATAAGGACCAAGAATCACAACAAATCAGAGAAAGGCTGGATAAGTGGGACTGCATTAAACTGCAGAGCTTTTGTATGGCAACGGATATAGCTAGTAAAGTAATCAGGAAGCCTACAGACTGGGAGAAGATCTTCACCAACCAAACAACGGACAAAGGCCTCATATCTAAAATATATCAACTACTCAAAAAATTGAATCACTCCAAAACTAACCTCCAAAGTATCACCCATCCCAGTAAAAAATGGGCCAAAGACTTAAAGAGAGTCTTCTCTGAAGAAGAAACAAAAATGGCCTATAGACACATGAAGAAATGCTCCACATCTCTGGACATAAAAGAAATGCAAATCAAAACAACTCTAAGATTCCACCTCACTCCAGTTAGAATGGCCAGGATCAGGAAAACGAATGACAACAGATGCTGGAGGGGATGTGGCCAGGAGGGATCACTCTACACTGTTGGTGGGAGTGCAAACTCGTTCAACCACTATGTAAAGCAGTGTGGAAGTGCCTCAAAAGGCTAAACATAGAACTCCCCTATCACCCAGCAATTCCACTACTTGGCATTTACCCAACAATCCAGAAACAAGGGCATACTAAACCCACTAGCACAACAATGTTCATTGCAGTACTATTCTCCATAGCAAAGATATCGAACCAACCCAGATGTCCCTCAGTTGATGAGCGAATCAACAAGTTGTGGTATTTGTACACAATGGAATTCTATGCTGCTGTCAGAAAGAATGACATCGCCCCATTTGTTAGGAAATGGAAAGACTTAGAACAAATCATATTAAGTGAAGTAAGCCAGACTCAAAGGAACTTAGGCTCAGTGGTTTCCCTCATTCGTCATAATCAGTAGAAACCTTGGGCTCTACTAGCAGAGATTTGCAATAGAGAAAGGTCCATATATAAGGCCAAATAATGTGAAGCTAATTGAAAGGACCTCCATGGTATTGAAACATAAGCCACATAATGAATGATTGTTGTCCTTAATGTACTATGTTGTCTCTCATCTCCTTTGCTGTCCCTTGGTTATCCCATATTGGTATAGTATCTCACTTTGTTATCTGTTATATTGAATTTATTTGTATTTGGATATTTGAAATTTGATAGGGAAGGGGGGAAAACCAAGACGGGTGGGGAGTGTGGGGTTGGAGGGAAATGGGTACCAAGACATGTGAAAGGGTATCAATGTATGTGAATTAATGCACCTTCTATCTGGCATATATCATGTAACCCTTTTACTAATTACAATAAAAAAATTTAAAAAAAGAAAGTTGTAGTGTGTTGGGAGGATGATGGGGTCAACTACATTTCTTCTTAGAAATATACCTCATCTGGTTGCCCTGGGTTTTCCTGGCCTTCTTCTTAGAGAAAGGCCTGTTATACTGGATTTGTGGCTTGGCAATGATCTAGCATGTACATCTTCGAGTAAGACATCCAAAACTTCCATGCCTGAGACTCCAGTTTCCTGACCTTTGGCAACAGCACAGCAACAGCTTTCTTCCTCCTGAGCCACAGGCCAAGTGAGCTGGCTTGAGTTGGTTGTTAGTTACAGTGGCTTGGTTACCAGGGTTCCATATTCTGTTCCATTGTGAGGGAGGCAGGGTCACCTTTCAGGGCCCAATGACCAAAGATCCTTGCTCACAGAAGACCTCACCAAAGACATACTGGAGGCTGAATCTCTCATCCAATCTCACAATATACATGTGGATGTAGTAAACAGCACACCTTAATTGTCCAACCCCAATGTCTTCCACTAGGCCCAACTACCAGTCTGGTCTCAGGCTCAAGGAGCCTTTCTTAGGTAAGATCCAAACTTAAGGGTCAATATTGCCCTCATCCTTTACAAAACATGTACTTCACAATGGCTTCTCTGCCTGCATTTTGCCCCTTGTCGAATTTTTTTTGTTTTTGGTAGTCTTGGGATTGACCTCAGAGTGTGAACATTGTTCTTGGGCTTTCTTTAGGCTTTAGCTGTCCCACCGAGCCACAGCACCACTTGCAGCGTTTTCTATGTATGTCGTAATGAGGAATCAAAAATAAGTCTTTTTGCGTGGTAGCCAAGGACTCTACCACTAGGTCAAACACACAGGGCATCTTGCACATATTTTTGACGTCAATCTACTAGGATATTATTAGGTTTCTGTATCCTAATCAATTTTTTCCTGACGATTAGCTTTGCTGTCATGTGTAAAAAATGCAAGAGGGAAAAACACAGAAGAATTAGCGAAATTAAAAAAAAAGCATTACACACATAGATAAGTGTTCATTCTTTGTGGGAGAAAGGTTATTTTGATATGATGATGATGACTTTATAATTACTATGTCAGGGTTGAGAGTTTGGCATAGTGGTAGAGTGCTTGCCTAGCATCCATGAAGATCTGGTTTTGATTGCTCAGTATCACATAGATAGAAAATCTAGATGTGGCACTGTGGCTCAAGTGGCAGAGGGCTAGACTTGAGAAAACCCGAGGACAGTGCTCAGGCCCTGAATTCAAGCCCCAAGACTGGCAGAAAGATAAAAGAAAATAAAAATGCTTTTACGAGCTAATTCACTCACAGCATTTGCTTCTGAAATCTTCGCTTCTGCATCTTGTGAAATACCCCTTTCCCTCAACGTAGACAAGAAAAACAGATCCATCCCATAGTCCACTGTGAGGCCTCTGGTTGGGCTTAGAGCTAGTCGTGCAGCAACACATAAGTTTTATTCTAATACTTTCCAAAGTTTGTACTCAAATATGCTACCTACTTACCGACTTAGGTCAGTTATCCTTATGCTATACATTTTCTTCATGACTACAATATTCTTACACTCCTACGTTAATCCTCTTGTACCTCCCCTGACCTCTCTCATTCTTCTTTTGTATCTCTGGACCTCTGCTCGTCTTTCAACCCTTATACTGCATGGATCTACACTTTATGGCTATTGAGCAATATTTTATATGTAGGTGGTTAATTATTCTCTAGGCTCAGAGGGACTTAAAGACAATAGAGATTGGATTGAGAGGCTTATTGTTTTGGGTATAAATCGCTTATCAGTGGTTGTATTAGACTGGTCTGTAATTGCACAAAAAGAAAGAGTGATAATACCAATCAAAACTTGTGAACATCTAGTGTCTGCCAGCTACAGAGGTCTAGGTTGGTTATATCTGAAAAACTATAATCGTATTTAGTAGTAATCTTGCTCCCATTTTCAAATGGGCAGAACAAGAAACTCAAGAAAAATGTCAATCAAGAAACAACATCCCCCACCCAATATAAACAGACAATGGAACAGTCACTGGCAAACCTAGAGGAGTGTCAGAACATGCTTCTGTCTCCTAAGCCTGATGAGATGCATACTGCATATAGATCTCGTATGTCTCCTGTTCTTAAAAAATCCATCGGATATTCAGAGCATTTTATTCATGATTGTGACAGTCCAAAAGATCTGCAGTATCATAATTCCGTTCTCCCTGCCCAAGAAATTCTTCAGGGAGGGAGGAAAACTGCTAAATGTACTGTGTGATGAAAAATATTGTACTTAACACCGACCATCACTACACATCCGAAAATGTACACAGGAGAGACTCCTCATATATGTAGTGAATGTGAGAAATCTTTCAGTAATGAAATACGCCTTACAATACCTCAGAGCAAATATCCTGAGATATGTGATGCGTACATCAAGTGTGAAAATTAATTTCTGAGGAGTCAGACCTGACGCTCCAACCTCGATCTCCAAGAGAAGACAAACCTTATGAATATGAGGAACGTAATAAAATTTCTGCCCAGAATTCAGCTCTCAGCACACATCAGAGATCTCACACAGAAGAGAAATCTTTAATGGGATAAATGTGGGAAGACTTTTAGACTGAAATCATACCTCACTTTGCACCAGAGAAGACACACAGAAGAGAAACCTTATGAATGTAACAAATGTGAAAAGTCTTTCACCCAGAAGATACACCTTCGGGTTCATCAAATAACACACACAGGAGAGAAATCTTATAAGTGTAATGAATGTGGAAAGTCTTTCCAAGGGAAGGGAAAACTTCGTGTTCATCAGAGAATACACACAGGAGTGAAACCTTATGAATGTAACCAATGTGTAAAGTCTTTCCGACAGAAATCTTCCCTCAAATTGCATCAAAGAACACACACAGGAGAGAAACCTTATGTGTGCAACAAATGTGGAAAGACCTTCAAGTGGAAGTCATATCTTGATGGGCATAATAGAACACACACAGGAGAGAAAACTTATGCATGTAGTGAATGCCGAAAGTCTTTCAAATGGAAGGTAAAACTCCATGTTCATCAGAGAATATACTCAGGAGAAACACCTTATGAGTGTAACATATGGGGAAAGTCCTTCACACAGAAGCCAAACCTCAACATGCATAAGACAATTCAAACAGGAGAAAAACCTTATGAATGTAACCGATGTGGAATGTCTTTCAAATGGAAGTCTTCCCTCAAATGGCATCAGAGAATACACACAGGAGAGAAACTGTACGAGTGCATCAAATGTGGTAAGACCTTCAGATGGAAGTCACATTACAGGAGGCATAACAGAATTCACACATATTAGAAACCTTAGGAATATAACCAAAGTTGAAAGTCTTTCGTGCAGTATTCACCCTTCAGGAAGCGTAAGAGAGTTCACACATATGAGAAGCCTTAGCAATGTAATAAATAGGAAAGACTTTTTAGTCTGTGGAAGAAAACTCAGCTTGTGTCACAGAACCAACACAAGATCAAACCCTTAATGAATGTAGCAAATGTTCAGTCTTTTCCCCAGAAGGCACAAGTCAAGATTTGTCACTAAACACCCACAGGATAGAATCCTATGAATAAAATGAAAGGGAAATTTTTTGAAGAACTCATAGTTGAGTTTGCATGATACCACACAGACACAGGATAAAAATCGTATGAATATAAGAATATGAAAAATCCATCATGAACGTATGACTAAGTATAAAATGCACATAGGAGAGAAAAACCTTATGAATATTACAAATGTGGAAAGTGTTTGACCTGGAAGGCATACTTCTGTGTTCATCACAAACCTGATTCCCATAGAAGAAAAGAAAACTAATGAATAGAACAAATGTGCAATGACTTTTAATCAGAAGTCAGTCTTCAGTACATTTCAGAACATACACAATAGAGAAATTCTTAGTAATGAAAAACATTTAGCTATATATAGAATCTCTGTATATGGGAGCATTAGGGTAAGTCTTCTAAACAAAGTCAGCCTTCAGCAAGCTTTAAGAGCACTCACAGAAGAAATAATAGCATGTAGGAAAACCTTTGTCAGAAACCTCTAAAAGCTGACTGTGTGGCTTAGTGGTAGAGTGCTAACCTATCAAGGATGAAGGCCTGGGTTAGATTCCTCAATACTACGTGAAAAGAGCAAGCCAGAAGCAGCACTGTGGTTCAAATGGTAGAGTGCTAACCTTGAGCAAAAGTAGCTCAGGCCCTGAGTTCAAGCCTAAAGATTGGAGAGAGAGAGAGAGAGAGAGAGAGAGAGAGAGAGAGAGAGAGAGAGAGAGAGAGAGAGAGAAAAGAGAGAGAAAGAGAGAGAAACAGGGAGACAGAAATTAATTTCTAAACTTTACAGTCTTTCTATTTGCTTACAAATTCATCTATGTCATTCTTTCTGACAGAAGCACAGAATTCCATTGTGTAAAAATACCATATTTGATCTACTCATCAACTGACGGGCATCTGGGTTGGTTCCATACCTTTGCTATAGTAAATAGTGCTGTGATAAATGTTATTGTTCTAGTGAATTTAGTATGTCCTATCTGGACGATTGGCAAGTAGTGAAATTGCTGGATCACAGGGGAGCTCTATGTTTAGTCTTTTTGGGATACTGCCATAGTGCTTTCCATAGTGGTTGAAGGAGTTTGCAATCCCACCAGCAGTGTAGTAGTGATCCCTCCTGGCCACATCCCCTCCAGCATAAGTTATTAGATTTCTGGATCTTGGCCATTCTAACTGGAGTGAGGAGGAAAAGGGAAAGAGGAACTGAAAATTTCTCTCCTTACAGATGACATGATTCTGTATTTAAAGAACCCTATAGACCCTACTCCGAAGCTGCTTGAGCTGATATAAAAGTTTGGTAAGGTAGCAGGGTATAAAATGAACCATCAATGTCAACTGCCTTCCTATATGCCAACAAATGAGAGTAATGAGGCAAGAATCAGGATAGCAACTCATTTTGCTATCAAAGAAAATAAAATACCTAGGAATTAACTTAGAATGTAAAGCACCTTTTTGATGGAACTATAAACCCTGGAGAAGGAAATTAACGCAGAACTGAGGAAATGGAAAAACCTATGCTCATGGTTTGGAAGAAGTAATATTGTAAAAATGGCAATCTTGATAAGGACTATCTACAAATTCAGTGCAAGAGGAAGAGGAAATCCAAAATTTCACTTGGAATAATAAAAGACCCCTTATAGTCTGTCTTCTTGCATGATACATAATGTTTAATCTCACCTTCTCCACCAAAATCTCACCTTTCTCATTGAGACATAGGTGGCCCTGTTTACTAGCAGCAAAGGCTCAAACGCGCAGTTTCAGGTGTCACCACTGCCTCTGTTACTGGGTAGATCCAACTCTGTCATCGATTCTGAGGTCTGCTCTGGGAGTCTTGGTCACAAGTTGTTCTGTGGCTTCTGCTGCCAGCCTGTGCCCATTTGCTTCCTTTTCCTCCCGCAGCCTACAACACGGAATGAAGTTCAGGCGCTTATACTCTCCTTCATATGCAGGGCAGGATGAGCCCAACCCTCCCTCATCTTCCTCTTCCAATTTTTGGGAAAAAATGTGCTGGCAGAAGTTCTCAGGTGTGGGGCATGGCTGATATACGCTTTTAATCCCTGCTCGTCAGGAGGCTGAGATCTGAGTATGGAAGTTCCAAGTCACCTAGAACAGGAAAGTCTGATAGATTCTTACTACCAAAAATAAAAACAGCTGGGAATGGAGTTTGTGCTCAAGTGGTAAAGGGCTAGTCTTGAGTACAAATGCTTAGTGCCCAGGCCCTGAGTTCAGGCTCCAGCACTGCCAACAACCTCACTTTAGTGAGATTTTACCTTTATCCCTGTAGGCACATCTCACTGGAATCTTTGCTGGTAGAGATAGTCTCCATAATTTTGTCTCAAGGTAAAGGTCCTCCTGGGGTAGTACACAAAAGGTGTCATGGAGAGAGGAGCCCCACTTGCTCCAAGTTTGAAGATGGCATAGGTCAAGCCAGCATGGAGTTGGCACATCAGTCTTTTTCCTAGCACCACCTACCAGTGTATGTCCAATGACATTGATAGTTGTGGGATTGTGTGATTGAAGTGCCCCATTAAGGGCAGTGTTAGCACATCCAAACTTGGATACCAGGAATGCTGAAATCTCAAAGCTAAGATTTCTGTTGGCTACAGAAATGCTGGTGTCTCTGTTATTCACCAAAATTTCAGGTGCAAAGATTCTGAAGCTTGATGCCATGTGTTTATTCCATTTAGTAAAATTATTTTAATGCACTGTATAAGTTAAAACATTTGATAAGAGTCAGGGGTAGTGAAAACATTGTTCTTGAATTCAGGTGTCTGGCAGGGTAATGGGGGGGTGTTGGTGGCTGGGACTATGAAGCGGGAGCTGCTATCAAACCATGGATCATGTTCCTCCTTGTCTGGGAGAAATGACTCCAAAGATGAAATTTGAATGGTGAGGAAAAGATGATGATGTACTCAGGAAATTTCTCCTAAACAAATGCTCATGTGGAAGTGGGATGGGGCCTGGGCATGTCTGAGGCAGAGCTTAAGGGGGCTTCTCATGGCGTTGAGAACGTTCCTTGCGACTTCAGGCATGCAGCAGGGTGTTTTAGATGGCCATTGTGAGATGGATGGAATAAGACTGGAGACAAGATGAATGCTGGGATCCTGCAATGCTCTTGCATGAGTGGCTGGTGGATCACCTGAAAGAACTAATTATGTCTAAAAAAGAAATCAGGAATTTGTTTTGATTAGATAATACCTGTAATCCGAGGCATATTCAGGATCGTGATCTTAGTATTGTGGTTTAAAACCAACCCAGCAAAGGGAAAAATGCATGAGACTCATACTCCCAGTTTAGAGCAAGAACATAGATTGAAGTAGAGCTGTGGCTCAAGAACTGGAGTGCTACCTTGAGCAAAGAAAAGCTAAGAAAAAGCTCCAGGTCTTGAGTTCATGGCCAGGAATGAAAGAAGGAAGGTAAAAAAAAGGGAAGTATGTGAGGAAGGGAAATATATAAATGAAAGAGAGAAGGAACTAGAAATTTAAAACTAGAGAATATTTAAAAGTCATCAGTCCTTCTAAGAAGAGTGTTGGAGTATGGGTTCTATATGTGGTAAACTGGAAGCCCAGCAGTGACTTGTTAACCAAAGAGTCATCATGATGAGCAAAGGATAGAAATCTGCATGAGCCTCTTAGCGGATGGAGTCACAGAAGAGAACCTCAGCTCCCATCCCATAGTTAGAAGTATATAGAGATGGGGAAGTTGGCAT
Source organism: Megascapheus bottae (assembly GCA_024803745.1). Taxonomy (NCBI): domain Eukaryota; kingdom Metazoa; phylum Chordata; class Mammalia; order Rodentia; family Geomyidae; genus Megascapheus; species Megascapheus bottae. Next base: position 1,965,322 of record JANJXV010000052.1, on the reverse strand, counting down.
CACCTTGATGTCATTGTGTCCATGGAGACTGGAAGCCATGGCTCTGTGAAAGCACAATGTTCTGGTTCCTGAGCTGGGAGGCTGAGGAGAGCCAAGTCCTGGCCATGAAGAAATCAGGGTGGCAGCAGAGCAACTCTGCTGCGGTGTGTGCCTGCTTGGCTGTTCTTATTCTGTGGTGGATCAGGCCGGAACGGGTGATAGTAACTGTTTTGTGGTCACAAGCCTTTCACCAAGAGCTTCCTCTGGGATCCTCATAAGCTACAGGGTGGCTGGTGGTGGGATGTGTGTGGGGTGGAAGTGACAGAGGGATGGACGCATGGCAAGGTGGGTGAAGAGATGAGAGGAATGATGAGAGCCCAGTTCATTGGTTTCCAAGGTTAATGGGTGGGAGGTAGAGAGGCATGATGGAGGAATGATGGAGGCAGGGGAAGGTGGTGACAGAGTGAGGCCATCTGTAGTGCCAGCCTGGCCATCATCTGAAGCCCATAGGCAGCTTCCTGATCCTTCACTTAGTCCTGCTCCTTGTGGAGGGAATGTCACGTGTACACAGAGCTAGGGGTGGGGCAATGTTAGTAGCACCTGGAGAACCATTGGCCTCTACCTGGGTGAGGGGTGGTTATGGCTCCCATGCTGGGTGGCCTGATAGCTATGGAACAGATCTCTCCTTAGCTACCACAGTCAGTGGCTGCTCTCCATCTAGGGTTAGGGCACCTGCACAGCCATCAGGACACCCCATGCCAGGACAGAGGCCTACAATTCAGATGGCAGCACAGGGGTGAAGATGATCTCACCATAGCCCTAGTTACATGGCTGTCCCTGCATGCTGGACAGGATGAGCTGGGGGAAGATGTTCTCTGTGTTTTTCCACAGCCTATCCCGGTCTCTTCTTGTGTCTGATTAGACCAAGAGAGTACCAGGTTCCCTCTCATAGTCCTGGCTCTTTTTCTTTTACAGTCATGAGGCTTGAACTCAGGTCCTGGGTACTGTCCCTGAGCTCTTTTGCTCAAGGTTGATGCTCTACCATTTGAACCATAGTGCCATTTCCAGCTTTTCCTTTTCATGTGGATCTCTGATATGTCCAGTGCTGTGCCTGCAGGGAGGCACTCACCCCACAGACAGAGCCACCTCTGCCATGACTGTGACTGCCCACAACCCTCACACCCAATCCTTGCACACCCCTCGACTCCAGTTTTAGCTCCTCTTGGACTGGGTGTCCAGCCTACCCCTTCCTACACTCACAAAGGGTCTAAAATTGTCTTCCCAGGGTCCTTTCTTCTGCCAGCCAGAGTACAGACTGTGCACATCTTGACGTCACAGAGCTCAAAGCCAAAGGCTGAGATGCAGAAGGGGGTGACCCAGTAGCTGCACAGGGCCCATGGATCATCCTGTGCATCCCCCAGCCTGTGACTTCCCCCACCCCCTTGGCAGGGAAGCTCCATGCCCACATCCTGATCCCTGGTCCCCTCCAATTCCATTCTCCCTTGGATTTTGCAGACTGTCTACCATCAGGATCTAAAATTCTATTCATCACTTTATGTCCTTATCACTGATTTGCTACTTTGGCAGGATCTCCCCGTGCCTGGAGAGTGGGCATGTCATGTACTCTCTGTGGAGAAGTTGCCCCAGGAGAAGAAATATGCACTTCATGTGAGTGTTGGACAGGGCAGGAGTGCTCGCTAGGATCAGAAGCCACAGGAGGGGTGCAGATGGGGGAATGCTAGGGGCCCCAGGGGACAGAGGGAGTTAGGGCACAGTTGGTTCCTTCTGCAGGGTTGACACCGCTTCACAAACCCAACAGAATGAGGTTCACATTACAGATGTCAGAGACATGGCAGATTGCCAATGGGCGCAGGGGTCACTGTCACCCCCAGATGCTGGCTGCATGCTGGGATGCACGCAGAGATGGTTTCAAGATCAGGTAATGTGGATGTTGCAGGGTGTAACCATTCTTTTCAGATGGCTCACTAGCTCTCTTGAGCTTCGTCTTTATCTTTGGCTTTTTCTTGGCAGTTAACTGGAAATGAGAGTTTCATGGACATTCCTTTCTGGACTGGCTTCAAACAGAAGCTATGCACACTTTTCAAACCATACCCTACTGAAGAAGGGAAGCTTGATCTGGTGCTTAACTGGGTTGCACTTTTGCTCCGTTTGCTATGCCTCACGGGAGGGGGCTCATCATTTGTAGACTAAGATCTCATGACCTTCAAAGCCAAATGCTACCTGAAAGTTCAGGGTCCCAGCCTATGTGTTGGGCCGGGGTGAATACATTCTCTGTTATGCTGGGTCATCAACCCATGTTTTAAGCTGGAAGTAGGCAGTGCCACATTTGATAAGAACATCTGCCAGGGATTGTCACCTCATGAAAGCAGATTCTAAATTTGTATTCCATTTCCTGTGGTGGAGATATCCCCTCCAAGTTAGACAGGCTCACATCCACCTGCAGGTCAAACTCCTAATGCACCCTTGAGTGTCCTCATGGTATTGGGATCTAAGTTTGTAGGGAATGCTGGTTTAGTCCATGAATTAGCTGGACAAGTGATGACAAACGTGTTGTGGATTAATATGAGAACAATTTAAGAAGCCCTGGAGGAGCATCAACCTGGCCCTCTGTGGTGCTATAAATCTGATAGGATGTTCCAGACTGAGAAACAATCACATGGCTTTGTGTTTGGCATCCAGACAAGTGAGTGCATGTCTTAGCTGTCAGCCAATACAGAGGAGGACATGAATAAGTGGGTGGAAAGCATCTGTCAGACCCCTGTCTGGGGGCAGGTGGAGAGAACATAGGAAGGTAGATACCATGGCTGTGGTGGGGCCAAAAAAAGGGTAAAAGAGGCAAAGGAACCAGGTACTGGTAGCTCAAGACTGTCATCCTAGCTACTCAGGAGTTTGAGATCTGAGGATCACAATTCAAAGCCAGCCCAGGACAGAAACTCCATGAGACTCTTATCTGCAATAAACTACTGAATGGAAGAAGCTCAAGCTCAGTGACAGCATCCAGGCCTAGCGTTCAAAACCGAGGACTGGCAGAAAAAAGTTTCAAAGGACAAGAAGCTGGCCAAAAGTTAGAGGGACTCTATCTTGACAAACAATACAATGGTAAGTTGCACTCAGAAGACTTGCACAAAATCTGGAAATGCCTGAGACCTATCTATGTATGTTTCCTGTTTGTCTAAATACATATGTTTATGCATTTATATATTAGTATAGAGAGACAGATCAATACATATGACTATACATATATACATAGCCAGACACTTATGGGTGGGTGGTATACTGTGTGAGAGTTTGTGTTTGTGTTTTGTGGATGGCTATCTCTGTTTAAGAAAGATAGAAAATATGTAAATATCTTTAAAAAAACTTGAAAAAAATATAGAGAGACCTAAGCTCTTGAGGGAATCTGAAATGACAAGATTATTCACAGGCACGTTTATCCTTATGGATTCCTCAGCAAGTTTTAATTTTTTTCATTATTTTCTTTCTTTATTTGAACCAGTGCTAAGGATTTTTCTCAGGGACCAGGTGCTGCCAATTACTAATTTTCTCATGGCTGGTACAAGAGGAACTGAGCCACAGTTCCACTTTTGCCTTATTTATTCTTGCTTAACTGAAGATAAAGATTTCTATCAGTGACTTTCTTTCAGGGGCTGGATTCTAACGAGGATCCCCAGACCTCAGCCTTCTCTATAGCTACAATTAACAATATGAGAACCCAGCACTGGGTTCCAATGCACAGGGCAAGAAATTGAGTGAATCTCTCAACTCCAATTAGCTATAATAAGCTAGAAGTGAAAGACCAATACCTTTGAGGAAAAGATTCTGAGGGTTATCACACAGGCCCTATGAGTAAGTCCTAAAACCTGTACACATGTGTGCATGCACACAGAGGCAGATACACACACACATGGACACACACAATATCTCAGGCAATATTGTATTTTGAATTAATATCCAAAGATTGGACAACAGGATAGCAAGTAATAAAATCTGTTTTTCTTGTCTACATGGAGGGAAAGGGATAAGTCACAAGATGCAGAAGCGAAGAATTCAGAGGCAAATGCTGTGAGTGAATAACTTGTAAAAAGCACATTTCTTTTCTTTTCTTTTCTTTTGTTTTTTCTGCCATTCCTGGGGCTTGAACTCAGGGCCTGAGCACTGCTTTTGGCTTTTCCCAAGTCTAGCCCTCTGCCACTTGAGCCACATTGCCATATGGATTTTTATATCTGTGTGATATTAAGGACTCAAACCTAGATCTTCATGGATGCTAGGGAAGCACTCTACCACTGGGCCAAACTCTAAACCCCGATAAAGTATTTATAAATAGTCATCATCATCATATCAAAATATCCTTTCTCCTACAAAGAATGAACACTTATCTATGTCTGTAAGACTTTTTTTATGTCACCAATGCTTCTGTGATTTTCCCACTTGCATTTTTACAGATGACAGCACAGATATTCATCAGGAAGAAAAATAAATTAGGATACAGAAACCTAACAACGTCCTAGTAGATTGAGGTGAAAAATATGTGCAAGAAGGCTTGGGTGTTTCATCTATTTGTAGAGTGCTGGGCTACCACACAAAAAGACTCCGGTTTGATTCTGCAGTACCATATACATAGAAAACGCTGGAAGTGGTGCTGTGGCTTGGTGGGACAGCTATAGCCTAAAGAAAGCCTAAGAACAATGGTCAGGCTCTGAGATCAGTCCCAGGACTGGCACAAAAATGTGCATGAGGCAAAATGCAAGCTGAGAAGGCACTGTGAAGCAAAATGTCTTGTGAAGGGTAAGGGGAATAGTGACAGTTAAGTTTGGATCTTACCTAAGAAAGGCTCCTTGAGTCTGAGACCAGGCTAGCACTTACGCCTAGTTAATGACTTGGGATTTGAACAAAAAGCTGTGCTGTTTACTACATCCATATGTGAGGTGGGAAGGGAGATTCAGCCTCCAGTATGTCTTTGGGGAGGTCTTCTGTGAGCAAGGAGCTTTGGTCATTGGGCATTGAAAGGTGACCCTACCTCCCTCACAATGGAACAGAATATGGAAACCTGGTAACCAAGACACTGTATGTGACAACCAGCTCAAGCCAGCTCCCTTGGCCTGTGGCTCAGGAACCAGAAAGATGTTGCTGTGCTGTTGCCAAAGGTCAGGAGGCTCGGATCTCAGGCATGGGAGATATGGATGTCTCACTTGAAGAAGTAGATGCTGGATCAGTGCCAAGCCAAAATTCCAGTATATCAGGCATTTCCCTAGGAAGAAAGCCAGGAAACTCCAGGGCAACTCAGATGAGGTATATTGAGAGGAAAACTATTTGAACCCATCATCCTGCCCACACACCACAACCTTCTTGTGTGCTTTCAAGTGACTCTACTGAGATTAGAGTGTGTCATTTCCAATCTACTCTATTCCAGTTCCTCTGTATGAAGTGTGGTCCCATTCCTACGTTTGAAATATCCACTGTTTTGCCAACATAGTGTGATGGTAAGTCAGCTCAGACTCTGAATGAGCCTTGTAACCTATGGATCCTGGAGGAATGCCTGTTGGAGATGCTGCTGACAAAGCTGATCCCTGCCTACCAGAAAGGTGATCTCTTTTATGTGGGAAACTTTCTGCACAATTTCAAATAGTGGAGGACAATGTAGTAGTTGCTGGAAATTCTCTTGAAAAAGTGAGTGTTCCCCCTCCAAACCCAAGTTTGCTCACCCATCCTGGCCAAGTCTTGGAATACTTTGCTCCTCTCTGAGCCTGTTTGTTTCACTGGGGTGTTCATAGGGGAGCTAAGCATGATACAATTGCGCAAACTACTTTATTATGACTGGGACACCATGCCATTTCATTTCCCTCACAAGCTACTGGAGTCTCAACAGTGTGCTTACTGAGAAGTTGGATTTCAGGCATGAGTAAGTGGCTCCCAACTGCAGCCCTCACCTAGGTGACATCCTAGGAAATCCCATTTCCCAGTAAGAAATGAGGTGTCAGTACTAATGGCGGAGGCCTGTGAAATACTGGAGTCAGAGGAAAAGCTGGGGGCTGAATCACTTTTGAGCCATCAGGGAGGGATTGTGATAGCTTTGCCTGTTAGATCCTGAAAGCATTTACATTTTGGTGTGTGGTCCAGTGCTGCCACTTGAACCTGAACCCAGGTCTAAATGCCATCCCTTTGGTGTTCAAAAATTAGCACTGTACCATTTGAGTCATAGGTCAAGTTCTGGCTTTTTGCTGCCTAATTGAAGACAAGTGCCTTTAGACTTTTACTGACTAAACTGGCTTTCCACTGTGATCTTCAGAGCTCAGCCTGCTGGGTGGCTAAGATTAGAGGAATGAGCATTTAGTTCTTTATTTAGAGCATTCACCTATTGATTTATTTAGAGCATTTACTTAGTTAATTTAAGGTGCGTTTACTTTGGACAGATTCATAGAGGCCTCTCTCAGAAGCTTCTGGAAGTGGGGTGTAAAAGTCATCCTGTTCTCGAGTGTCTCTTACCCCCCTCCCAGCACATAAGTGCACATCTCTGCAGGACAGCCACAGCATTAGAGTCCGGCAAGAAAGGGGCTTTTGTAGAAGGCTCAGGATGGAGAGAGAAGGTTCTCACTTTCCTTGTACCGAATGTGCCCACAGCATCATGTGTTCCATCTATACGATGTGAATGGACTTCTACCCCAGTGATTTCTATGAGTTCAAGAACTGCCACACCCTGACACAACTCAAGCTCTATATGAGGCTCCACATGCCGGCTTTGGACCTGCTCTTCTAAACACATACTTTTTGACAAGCTGGAGGAATGTGCGACCAGTAAGATCAAGAAAAAGTAGAAGTCCTGGTGTGGGTGCCTCAGAGCCTGTGAGTAGGAAGCCCATGTGGTCTAGATATTGGTTGGCCCTTACTTCTACAGAGCTTGGCAAAATGCCCTTTATGGGTGGTGTCAGCCAGGTAATGTCTGTCCTCTGAAAGGACTCGGGAATTAGCACTCATTAGAAAGACCCTACACCTCCTCAGTGTTCAGTCCAAACTCCAGTTCTACAGGTTCCTCCATTAGATCCTCATGGAAGTTGAGTGACACTTCAACTTGCAGAGTCCACTCTGTCCACTCTGTACCTATTTCCATTCTTAGGTTTGGGTCATCGTGGAAGAGCTTATCCTGAACTCCGGATGAAATACCCACCAATGGAGCTGGTGACTGATGGAGACTGAGAATCATCACTGCACTCCAGAAAGCATGGACCTTCTGTAGAAATTACCAAACAGGTTTAGAGTCCTGTGGATATACCTTTTGCTCTGAACCCCATGTGTGACACAGTTGAACCTGCAGATACTATGGAGGAAGAAAAAGAGCAGCCAGATTTCCTTCCGTTTCCTTTCACACTCCACCCAGAGTCAGTCCATCTGAGTCAGAGTAACACTCCACTTATTGTGCAAGCTGAAGGGGCACACGCTGGGCTCATGGAAAATGTCCCCATGGGAAGCAGCAAGCGTACTCTCAATACTGGATTCATTGGAGGAAAATGAATCCATCCTCACAGAATATCCAGACCCATCCATCTCACTAAAAGACACTCAATCTCCATTCGACAAACCAGAATCCATCCCCCTCTTAACTCAGGAAGGACATTCTGTTTCTCATGAGAAAGGAGACCCTTCTGAGGAGTCTGAAGTAGAATTACTGTCTGCAGGCAACTTGGAGGCCAGTCTGGATTTAGAGCTTCCCTGTCCCCTTTCTAAAAAGACATCTCTTTACCTTGCTCTCATGATTCTTTTCAAGTATTCATTGTATTTACTTTGCTAACTATTAAACTCTCATTGTTAATATTATGGTGTGCAGTTCTTCAGTGCTTATTATACTGTGTTTTATTTTCCACTTATAATGTGAGACCTCAGACACATAGGTCCTGGGTGGGCCAAAAACCAGACAGGTCTGGTCCCACAGAAGACAACCTTACTGGATATACAGGGAACTATGAAATGCATGGAATCACCAGGCATCCAGGCCAGGCCTCCATGGAAAGACAAGTCAGCTACCAAAGCTTAAGGACAGAGCAGATGCCTGGAAATGTGTTTTGTCAATCGGGAGAAGTGCCAGAGTAACTGTAATATTATGTGGGACTCTGTTCTGTGAGTTCAAGTCTGTTTATATATCCATTGTGCTTTGTACAAATATTTAAGAAAATTAAAACTCCACAATAGCATCAAAAATCTACTTTGGCTTTGAATGTGGCCTAGTTGTAGAGTGCTCGCCTAGTATACAAGAAGACCTTGATTCAATTCCTCGACCCTGCATACACAGAAAAAGCAGATGGGGCACTGTTGCTCAGGTGTCAGAGTGCCACCCTTGAACAAATGTGGCCAAGGACAGTTCCTGGTCCCTCAGTTCAAGCCCCAGGACTAGCCAAACAAGAAATCATACCATTTTCCACACATTTGGAAATAAATCTGTTTTATCTAACCCTACTTCTTTTTTGCCAGTCCAGGCTTTGTGCCACCAACCCAAACTACTGGCCCCCAACCTTACTATTTTTAATCATTTAATTTTTTTACATAATCATATTTCATGCTGTCTGTATTAATAGCATAAACAGTATGCTTGGTGTAATAATGTTAAAGGTAAAACATAAGAAATTAATAACTAAAATTCCTTTTTTATTAGTTATATAGCATTACTACAATTTTATGAGAAAAATTACCTAGAATGTTTATTTTAGAGTTCAAGTAATCCATTTTGATAAATATATCAACCTACATCATTTATTTGAACACATTTTAAACTATTTTTTTCAGGAATGAAAATACATATATATTTGTTGTAAATGAAATTTATGACTTGGGGCAAGGGAAAGAGAAAAGGGGGAGGGGGTAACAGTGTTTACAAGAAATGTACTCATTACATATGTAACAGCAATCTCTTTGTATATCACCTTGACAACAAATTTTTTGAAAAGTACAATAAGTTTAAATGTCCACTTTGGGCAGAATTTTTTCTTGCCAGTACTGGGCTTAGACTCAGGACCTGAGCACGATCCTTGTTTTTGTTTTTGTTTATTCTTAAGGCGCAAGTTCTATCACATGTGCCACAGCACCACTTTTATTTTTTTTATCTATGTCCTGCTGAGGAATTGAACTTGGGTCTTCATTCATGCTCAGCAAGAACTCTTCCACTAGGCTTAACTTATGGCCCCAGTGGGAAGGAAGTTTTCCATAAAATATGTAGGAAATATGTACACTAATGAAAAGCCATCAAAAATAGAAGAAAAATTATATACTTAGATAACAACATGCCAGTATTATGGCAGATCTCTGTAATTCTAGCTTCAAGAGTGGCCTATTTGGACCGGGAGTTGGCTGGCTGAAGTAAAGTGCTATCCTTGAGCAAGCCCTAGGACAGTGCTCTGGCCATGAGTTGAAGCCATAGGACATGCAAAAAATAATATTTTAATGCCCGTGACTGGTGGCTCACCCTGGTAATCCTAGCTACCCTGGAGGATCGAGGTTCAAAGACGGCCCAGGCATAAAAATCTGTGAGAATCTTATTTCCAAATAATCCAGAAAATTAAAAATGACAATGTGCCTCAAGTGGTAGAGCTCTTGCCTTGAGCTGAAGAGCTTAAGGTAAACAGCCAGGCCCAGAGTTCAAGCCCCATATGTGAAAAAAAGAAAAAGAAAGCCCTTATCTAAGGCTGGAGTGCACACTAGTGGCAGTTTGCTTGCCTAGTATGCACAAAGCCTTCTGTTCAATTACTCTGTAAAACTTACACCAAAAAAAGCTGGAAATGATCTCAGAAGGTTGGGTTCTGAGGATCACAGTTCAAAGCCAGGCCAGACACTAAAGTCCATGAAACTCTTACTTCCACTTAAGCACCAGAAAACCAGAAGTGACACTGTGGCTCAAGGTGTTTAAGGTTGTAGCCTTGAGCTGAAGAGCCCAGGGACACTGCCCATGTGCACAATTAAAGTCTTACAACCAAAAGAGAGAGAGAAAGAGAGAGAGAGAGAGAGAGAGAGAGAGAGAGAGAGAGAGAGAGAGAGAGAGAGAGAGAGAGAAAAGAGAGAGAAACAGGAACTTCTAAATTTTACAGAGATAGAGAAGGAGAGAGAGAAGGAGACAGAAACTAATTTCTAAACTTTACAGTCTTTCTATTTCCTTACAAATTCGTCTATGTCATTCTTTCTGACAGAAGCACAGAATTCCATTGTGTAAAAATACACTATTTGATCTACTCATCAACGGACGGGCATCTGGGTTGGTTCCATACCTTTGTCATAGTAAATAGTGCTGTGATAAATGTTATTGTTCTAGTGAATTTAGTATGTCCTATCTGGACAATTGGCAAGTAGTGAAATTGATGGATCACAGGGGAGCTCTATGATTAGTCTTTTTGGGATACTGCCATAGTGCTTTCCATAGTGGTTGAACGAGTTTGCAATCCCACCAGCAGTGTAGTAGTGATCCCTCCTGGCCACATCCCCTCCAGCATACGTTATTAGATTTCTGGATCTTGGCCATTCTAACTGGAGTGAGGAGGAAAAGGGAAAGAGGAACTGAAACTTTCTCTCCTTACAGATGACATGATTCTGTATTTAAAGAACCCTATAGACTCTACTCCAAAGCTGCTTGAGCTGATATAAAACTTTGGTAAGGTAGCAGGGTAGAAAATTAACCGTCAATGTCAACTGCCTTCCCATATGCCAACAAATGAGAGGAATGAGGCAAGAATCAGGATAGCAACTCATTTGGCTATCAAAGAAAATAAAATACCTAGGAATTAACTTAGAATGTAAACCACCTTTTTCATGGAACTATAAACCCTGGAGAAGGAAATTAACGCAGAACTGAGGAAATGCAAAAACCTATGCCCCTGGTTTGGAAGAAGTAATATTGTAAAAATGGCAATCTTGATAAGGAATATCTACAAATTCAGTGCAATATTCATCAATATCCCAATGTCATTCTTTAAAGAAACAGAAGAGGAAATCCAAAATTTCACTTGGAATAATAAAAGACCCCTTATAGTCTGTCTTCTTGCATGATACATAATGTTTAATCTCACCTTCTCCACCAAAATCTCACCTTTCTCATTGAGACATAGGTGGCCCTGTTTACTAGCAGCAAAGGCTCAAACACGCAGTTTCAGGTGTCACCACTGCCTCTGTTACTGGGTAGATCCAACTCTGTCATCGATTCTGAGGTCTGCTCTGGGAGTCTTGGTCACAAGTTGTTCTGTGGCATCTGCTGCCGGCCTGTGCCTATTTGCTTCCTTTTCCTCCAGCAGCATACAACAGGGAATGAAGTTCAGGCGCTGATGCTCTCCTTCATATGCAGGGTAGGATGAGCCCAACCCTCCCTCATCTTCCTCTTCCAATTTTTGGGAAAAAATGTGCTGGCTGAAGTCCTCAGATGTGGCGCATGGCTGATCCACACTTTTAATCCAGGCTGGTCACGAGGCTGATATCTGAGTATGGAAGTTCCAAGTCACCTAGAACAGGAAAGTCTGATAGATTCTTACTACCAAAAATAAAAACAGCTGGGAATGGAGTTTGGGCTCAAGTGGTAAAGGGCTAGTCTTGAGTACAAATGCTTAGTGCCCAGGCCCTGAGTTCAGGCTCCAGCACTGCCAACAACCTCACTTTAGTGAGATTTTAGCTTTATCCATGTAGGCACATCTCACTGCAATCTTTGCTGGTAGAGATAGTCTTCATAATTTTGTCTCAAGGTAAAGGTCCTCCTGGGGTAGTACACAAAAGGTGTCATGGAGAGAGGAGCCCCACTTGCTCCAGGTTTGAAGATGGCATAGGTCAAGCCAGCATGGAGTTGGCACATCAGTCTTTTTCCTAGCACCACCTACCAGTGAATGTCAAATGACATTGATTGTTGTGGGATTGTGTGATTGAAGTGCCCCATTAAGGGCAGTGTTAGCACATCCAAACTTGGATACCAGGAATGCTGAAATCTGAAAGCTAAGATTTCTGTTGGCTACAGAAATGCTGGTGTGTCTGTGATTCACTAAAAGTTCAGGTGCAAAGATTCTGAAGCTTGATGCCATGTGTTTATTCCATTTAGTAAAATTATTTTAATGCACTGTATAAGTTAAAACATTTGATAAGAGTCAGGGGTAGTGAAAACATTGTTCTTGAATTCAGGTGTCTGGCAGGGTAATGGGGGGGGTGTTGGTGGCTGGGACTATGAAGCTGGAGCTGCTATCAAACCATGGATCATGTTCCTCTTTGTATGGGAGAAATGACTCCAAAGATGAAATTTGAATGGTGAGGAAAAGATGATGATGTACTCAGGAAATTTCTCCTAAACAAATGCTCATGTGGAAGTGGGATGGGGGCTGGGCATGCCTGAGGCAGAGCTTAAGGGGGCTTCTCATGGCGTTGAGAACGTTCCTTGCGACTTCAGGCATGCCGCAGGGTGTTTTAGATGACCATTGTGAGTCAGTCCATCTGAGTCAGAGTAAAATTCTAATTATTGTGCAAGCTGAAGGGGCACACGCTGGGCTCATGGAAAATGTCCCCATGGGAAGCAGCAAGTGTACTCTCAATACTGGACTCATTGGAGGAAAATGAATCCATCCTCACAGAATATCCAGACCCATCCATCTCACTAAAAGAGACTCAATCTCCATTCGACAAACCAGAATCCATCCCCCTCTTAACTCAGGAAGGACATTCTGTTTCTCATGAGGAAGGAGACCCTTCTGAAGACTCTGAAGTAGAATTACTGTCTGAAGGCAACTTGGAGGCCAGTCTGGATTTAGAGCTTCCCTGTCCCCTTCCTAAAAAGACATCTCTTTATCTTGCTCTCATGATTCTTGTCAAGTATTCATTGTATTTACATTGCTAACTATTAAACTCTCATTGTTAATATTATGGTGTGCAGTTCTTCAGTGCTTATTATACTGTGTTTTATTTTCCACTTATAATGTGAGACCTCAGACACATAGGTCCTGGGTGGGCCAAAAACCAGACAGGTCTGGTCCCACAGAAGACAACCTTACTGGATATACAGGGAACTATGAAATGCATGGAATCACCAGGAATCCAGGCCAGGCCTCCATGGAAAGACAAGTCAGCTACCAAAGCTTAAGGACAGAGCAGATGCCTGGAAATGTGTTTTGTCAATCGGGAGAAGTGCCAGAGTAACTGTAATATTATGTGGGACTCTGTTCTGTGAGTTCAAGTCTGTTTATATAACCATTGTGCTTTGTACAAATATTTAAGAAAATTAAAACTCCACAATAGCATCAAAAATCTACTTTGGCTTTGAATGTGGCCTAGTTGTAGAGTGCTCGCCTAGTATACAAGAAGATCTTGATTCAATTCCTCGACACTGCATACACAGAAAAAGCAGATGGGGCACTGTGGCTCAGGTGTCAGAGTGCCACCCTTGAACAAATGTGGCCAAGGACAGTTCCTGGTCCCTCAGTTCAAGCCCCAGGACTAGCCAAACAAGAAATAAATCTGTTTTATCTAACCCTACTTCTTTTTTGCCAGTCCAGGCTGTGTGCCACCAAGCCAAACTACTGGCCCCCAACCTTACTATTTTTAATCATTTAATTTTTTTACATAATCATATTTTATGGTGTCTGTATTAATACCATAAACAGTATGCTTAGTGTAATAATGTTAAAGGTAAAACATAAGGAATTAATAACTAAAATTCCTTTTTTATTAGTTTTATAACATTACTACAATTTTATGGGAAAAATTACCTAGAATGTTTATTTTAGAGTTCAAGTTATCCATTTTTTTAAATATATCAACCTACATCATTTATTTGAACACATTTTAAACTATTTTTTTCAGGAATGAAAATACATATATATTTGTTGTAAATGAAATTTATGACTTGGGGGAAGGGAAAGTGAAAAAGGGGGAGGGGGTAACAGTGTTTACAAGAAATGTACTCATTACATATGTAACAGCAATCTCTTTGTATATCACCTTGACAACAAATTTTTTGAAAAGTACAATAAGTTTAAATGTCTACTTTGGGCAGAATTTTTTCTTGCCAGTACTGGGCTTAGACTCAGGACCTGAGCACGATCCTTGTTTTTGTTTTTGTTTATTCTTAAGGCGCAAGTTCTATCACATGTGCCACAGCACCACTTATATTTTTTTATCTATGTTGTGCTGAGGAATTGAACTTGGGTCCTCATTCATGCTCGGCAAGAACTCTTCCACTAGGCTTAACTTATGGCCCCAGTGGGAAGGAAGTTTTCCATAAAATATGTAGGAAATATGTACCCTATATTTATACAGACTGAAAAATTCATTAAGAAATTAGAAAATATGTATAAAGTGCATAATTTCTTTTGTGTGTTGGCACTGGGTCTTCAACTGTGTACTTCAGCTCTATCCCTGACCTTTTCTGCTCAAGGCTAGCACTCTACCAATGCAGCCCCAAATCAACTATCTTCAATTGAGATATAAGCGATGAATATTTCAGGGTGCTTCATGAAAAACATTTTTATAAATTGAAACTTTCAACACAGTCTTATTTTAGTATGATTGTTGAGATGGGAAGAGACAGAAAAAGTGAAATGTTTCCTGATCCCCATAGAGAAGAGACTCAGCAGAACCACTGTGGTCTGCAGGCTTCTTTGTGAGTTTTGTTTGCTTGTTTGATTTTTGTCAATTGTGGGGCTTGAACTCTGGGCCTGGGCACTGTCCCTGAGCTCTTCAGCTCAAGGCTAGTGCTTTAATCCGTGAGCCACAGTGCCACTTCTGGTTTTTCTGGCAGTTAACTGGGTACTTTGGCTGGCTTTAAACTTTGATTCTCAGATCTTAGCCTCCTGAGTAGCTAAGATTATAAGTGTGAGGTACCATCACCAGGCTGCAGCTCTGTTACTATGCAGGTTCTGGATCAAGAACTTCAAGTTCTTACTTCAATTTTTTCTTCTCTTGCCTGATACTCTGCCATTTGAACGAAGCCCCAGTTCCTGGTCTTTGTTGGTTAATGAGAGATATTATGATTTTCTAATATTCAGAGCAATGATTATAAAACCCAGCATTTTACTTACTTGAATAAATTAAGAGACAGGACCTAGTGAGATGGAAAACAAAATTTTTTTTCAAGTTGCTAGCCTGTTCTAATGCATAAGTCTGGCTATTTTGCTTACACACAAATACGTATTTTACCAGTTTCTACTCTATTTTTGCTTAGCTTAAAACCACCACTGCCATTTCATAGATTTTGTTGTTGTTGTTTGCGGTGCTTGAACTCTGTGCCTGGGCTGTTCCTCAGATCTTCAGTTCAATGCCAGTGCTCTACTACTTTTGATTTGGCCAGTCCTGGCCTTGAACTCAGGGACTGAGCACTGTCCTTATATTTTCTCTAGGCTAGGGCTCTACCACTTCACCCTCAGCACCACTTCCAGCATTTTTCTATGTATGAGGTATTGAGGAGTTGAACCCAGGTCTTCGTGCATGCTAGGCAAGCACTCTACCACTAGGCCAAACTCTGTGTGAAGTCACAGAATGGAGGTGTGTGAACTCACAATGGAGGTGAGTGAAGTCACAGAATGGAGGTGTGTGAAGTCATAGAATGGAAGTGTGTGAAGTCATAGAATGGAGGTGTGTGATGTCAGAATGGAGGTGTGTGAAGTCACAGAATGGAGGTATGTGACATCATAAATGTTGGTGTGTTAAGTCATAGAATGGAGGTGTGAAGTCATAGAATGGAGGTGTGAAGTCATAGAATGGAGGTGTGTGAAGGCATAGAATGCAGGTGTGTGAAGTCATAGAATGGAGGTGTGTGAAGTCAGATTGGAGGTGTGTGAAGTAAAAGAATGGAGGTGTGTCAACTCAGAAAGGAGGTGTGTGAAGTCATAGAGTGGAGGTGTGTGAAGTTATAGAATGCAGGTGTGTGAAATCATAGAATGGAGGTGTGTGAAATCAAAGAATGGAAGTGTGTGAAGTCAAAGAAAGGATGTGTGTGAAGTCAAAATTGTGGTGTGTGAAGTCACAAATGCAGGTGTGTGAAGTCACAGAAGGGAGGTGTGTGAAGTCAAAATGGAGGTGTGTGAAGTCAAAGAATGGATGTGTTTGAAGTCAGAGAATGGAGGTGTATGAAGTCATGGAATGGAGGTTTGTGAAGTCAAACATTGGAAGTGTGTGAAGTTACAGAATGGAGGTGTGTGAAGTCATAGAATGGAGGTGTGTGAAGTCAGAGAATGGAGGTGTGTGAAGTCAGAATGCAGGTGTGTGAAGTCATAGAATGGAGGTGTGTGATGTCATAGAATGGAGGTGTGTGGAGTCATAGATTGGAAGTGTGTGAAGTCATAGAATGGAGGTGTGTGAAGTCATAGATTGAAGGTGTGTGGAAGTCATAGTATGGAGGTGTGTGAAGTCACAGAAAGGAGGTGTGTGAAGTCACAGAATGGAGTTGTGTGAAGTCACAATGGAGGTGTGTGAAGTCATAGAATGGAGGTGTGTGAAATCAAAGAATGGAGGTTTGTTAAGTCTTAGAATGGATTGTGTGTGAAATCATAGAATGGAGGTGTGTGAAGTCACAGAATTGAGGTGTGTAATGTCACAGAGTGGAGGTGTTTGAAGTCACAGAATGGAGTTGTGTGTGAAGTCATAGAATGGACATGTGTGAAGTCACAGAAGGCAGGTGTGTGAAGTCACATAATACAGTTGTGTGAAGTCATGGAATGGAGGTGTGTGAAGTCAGAATGCAGGTGTGAGAAGTCATAGAATGGAGGTGTGTGAAGTCACTGAAAGGAGGTGTGTGAAGTCACAGAATGGAGGTGTGTGAAGTCAAAATGGAGGTGTGTGAAGTCAAAGAATGGAGTTTTGTGAAGTCATAGAATGGAGGTGTATGAAGTCATGGAATGGAGGTTTGTGAAGTCAAACATTGGAAGTGTGTGAAGTTACAGAATGGAGGTGTGTGAAGTCATAGAATGGAGGTGTGTGAAGTCATAGAATGGAGGAGTGTGAAGTCAGAATGGAGATGTGTGAAGTCACATAATGGAGGTGTGTGAAGTCACAGAATATTGGTGTGTGAAGTCATAGAATGGAGGTGTATGAAGTCATAGAATGGAGGTGTGTGAAGTCAGAATGCAGGTTTGTGAAGTCATAGAATGGAGGTGTGTGAAGTCATAGAATGGAGGTGTGTGAAGTCATAGATTGGAAGTGTGTGAAGTCATAGAATGGAGGTGTGTGAAGTAATAGAATGGAGGTTTCTGAAGTCAGAATGGAGATGTGTGAAGTCACATAATTGAGGTGTGTGAAGTCATAGAATATTGGTGTGTGAAGTCCTAGATTGGAGGTGTATGAAGTCATAGAATGGAGGTGGGTGAATTCAGAATGCAGGTGTGTGAAGTCATAGAATGGAGGTGTGTGAAGTCATAGAATGGAGGTGTGTGAAGTCATAGATTGAAAGTGTGTGAAGTCATAGAATGGAGCAGTGGGAAGTCATAGACTGGAGGTGTGTGAAGTTATAGAAAGGAGGTGTGTGAAGTCACAGAATCGAGTTGTGTGAAGTCACAATGGAGGTGTGTGAAGTCATAGAATAGAGGTGTGTGAAGTCAGAATAGAGGTGTGCGAAGTCATAGAATGGAGGTGTGTGAAGTCAGAATGGAGGTGTGTGAACTCATAGAATGGAGGTGTGTGAAGTCACAATGGAGGTGTGTGAAGTCATAGAATGGGGGTTTTTGAAGTCACAGAATGGAGGAGTGTGAAGTCATAGAATGGAGGTGTGGGAAGTAAAAATGGAGTTTGTGAACTCATAGAATGAATGTGTGTGAACTCATAGAATGGAGGTTGTGAAGTCATGGAATGGAGGTGTGTGAAGTCAAAGAATGGAGGTGTGTGAAGTCAAACAATAGAGGTGTGTGAGGTGAAACAATGGAGGTGTGTGAAGTCACAAAATGGATGTGTGTGAAGTCAAAACGGAGGTGTGTGAAGTCCCAAAATGGAGGTGTGTGAAGTCACAGAATGAAGGTGTGTGAAGTCAAACAGGTGGTGTGTGAAGTCAAAAATGGACGTGTGTACAGTCACAGAATGGAGGTGTGTGAAGTCAAAATGGAGGTGTGTGAAGTCAAAGAATGGAGGTGTGTGAAGTCAGAATTGAGGTGTGCTAAGTCATATCATGGAGCTGTGTGAAGTCAGAATGTCGGTGTGTGAAGACATAGAATGGAGGTGTGTGAAGTCAGAATGGAGGTGTGTGAACTCATAGAATGGAGGTGTGTGAAATCACAATGGAGGTGTGTGAAGTCATAGAATGGTGGTGTGTGAAGTTACAGAATGTAGGTGTGGAAGTCATAGAATGGAGGTGTGCGAAGTCAGAAATTGAGGTGTGTGAAGTCACAGAATATAGGTGTGGGAATTCAGAATGGAGGTGTGTGAAGTCAGAATGCAGGTGTGTGAAGTCATAGAATGGAGGTGTGTGATGTCATAGAATGGAGGTGTGTGGAGTCATAGATTGGAAGTGTGTGAAGTCATAGAATGGAGGTGTGTGAAGTCATAGATTGAAGGTGTGTGGAAGTCATAGTATGGAGGTGTGTGAAGTCAGGGAAAGGAGGTGTGTGAAGTCACAGAATGGAGTTGTGTGAAGTCACAATGGAGGTGTGTGAAGTCATAGAATGGAGGTGTGTGAAATCAAAGAATGGAGGTTTGTTAAGTCTTAGAATGGATTGTGTGTGAAATCATAGAATGGAGGTGTGTGAAGTCACAGAATTGAGGTGTGTAATGTCACAGAGTGGAGGTGTGTGAAGTCACAGAATGGAGTTGTGTGTGAAGTCATAGAATGGACATGTGTGAAGTCACAGAAGGCAGGTGTGTGAAGTCACATAATACAGTTGTGTGAAGTCATGGAATGGAGGTGTGTGAAGTCAGAATGCAGGTGTGAGAAGTCATAGAATGGAGGTGTGTGAAGTCACTGAAAGGAGGTGTGTGAAGTCACAGAATGGAGGTGTGTGAAGTCAAAATGGAGGTGTGTGAAGTCAAAGAATGGATGTGTTTGAAGTCAGAGAATGGAGGTGTATGAAGTCATGGAATGGAGGTTTGTGAAGTCAAACATTGGAAGTGTGTGAAGTTACAGAATGGAGGTGTGTGAAGTCATAGAATGGAGGTGTGTGAAGTCAGAGAATGGAGGTGTGTGAAGTCAGAATGCAGGTGTGTGAAGTCATAGAATGGAGGTGTGTGATGTCATAGAATGGAGGTGTGTGGAGTCATAGATTGGAAGTGTGTGAAGTCATAGAATGGAGGTGTGTGAAGTCATAGATTGAAGGTGTGTGGAAGTCATAGTATGGATGTGTGTGAAGTCACAGAAAGGAGGTGTGTGAAGTCACAGAATGGAGTTGTGTGAAGTCACAATGGAGGTGTGTGAAGTCATAGAATGGAGGTGTGTGAAATCAAAGAATGGAGGTTTGTTAAGTCTTAGAATGGATTGTGTGTGAAATCATAGAATGGAGGTGTGTGAAGTCACAGAATTGAGGTGTGTAATGTCACAGAGTGGAGGTGTGTGAAGTCACAGAATGGAGTTGTGTGTGAAGTCATAGAATGGACATGTGTGAAGTCACAGAAGGCAGGTGTGTGAAGTCACATAATACAGTTGTGTGAAGTCATGGAATGGAGGTGTGTGAAGTCAGAATGCAGGTGTGAGAAGTCATAGAATGGAGGTGTGTGAAGTCACTGAAAGGAGGTGTGTGAAGTCACAGAATGGAGGTGTGTGAAGTCAAAATGGAGGTGTGTGAAGTCAAAGAATGGAGTTTTGTGAAGTAGTAGAATGGAGGTGTATGAAGTCATGGAATGGAGGTTTGTGAAGTCAAACATTGGAAGTGTGTGAAGTTACAGAATGGAGGTGTGTGAAGTCATAGAATGGAGGTGTGTGAAGTCATAGAATGGAGGAGTGTGAAGTCAGAATGGAGATGTGTGAAGTCACATAATGGAGGTGTGTGAAGTCACAGAATGTTGGTGTGTGAAGTCATAGAATGGAGGTGTATGAAGTCATAGAATGGAGGTGTGTGAAGTCAGAATGCAGGTTTGTGAAGTCATAGAATGGAGGTGTGTGAAGTCATAGAATGGACGTGTGTGAAGTCATAGATTGGAAGTGTGTGAAGTCATAGAATGGAGGTGTGTGAAGTAATAGAATGGAGGTTTCTGAAGTCAGAATGGAGATGTGTGAAGTCACATAATTGAGGTGTGTGAAGTCATAGAATATTGGTGTGTGAAGTCCTAGATTGGAGGTGTATGAAGTCATAGAATGGAGGTGGGTGAATTCAGAATGCAGGTGTGTGAAGTCATAGAATGGAGGTGTGTGAAGTCATAGAATGGAGGTGTGTGAAGTCATAGATTGAAAGTGTGTGAAGTCATAGAATGGAGCTGTGGGAAGTCATAGACTGGAGGTGTGTGAAGTTATAGAAAGGAGGTGTGTGAAGTCACAGAATCGAGTTGTGTGAAGTCACAATGGAGGTGTGTGAAGTCATAGAATAGAGGTGTGTGAAGTCAGAATAGAGGTGTGCGAAGTCATAGAATGGAGGTGTGTGAAGTCAGAATGGAGGTGTGTGAACTCATAGAATGGAGGTGTGTGAAGTCACAATGGAGGTGTGTGAAGTCATAGAATGGGGGTTTTTGAAGTCACAGAATGGAGGAGTGTGAAGTCATAGAATGGAGGTGTGGGAAGTAAAAATGGAGTTTGTGAACTCATAGATTGAATGTGTGTGAACTCATAGAATGGAGGTTGTGAAGTCATGGAATGGAGGTGTGTGAAGTCAAAGAATGGAGGTGTGTGAAGTCAAACAATAGAGGTGTGTGAGGTGAAACAATGGAGGTGTGTGAAGTCACAAAATGGATGTGTGTGAAGTCAAAACGGAGGTGTGTGAAGTCCCAAAATGGAGGTGTGTGAAGTCACAGAATGAAGGTGTGTGAAGTCAAACAGGTGGTGTGTGAAGTCAAAAATGGACGTGTGTACAGTCACAGAATGGAGGTGTGTGAAGTCAAAATGGAGGTGTGTGAAGTCAAAGAATGGAGGTGTGTGAAGTCAGAATTGAGGTGTGCTAAGTCATATCATGGAGCTGTGTGAAGTCAGAATGTAGGTGTGTGAAGACATAGAATGGAGGTGTGTGAAGTCAGAATGGAGGTGTGTGAACTCATAGAATGGAGGTGTGTGAAATCACAATGGAGGTGTGTGAAGTCATAGAATGGTGGTGTGTGAAGTTACAGAATGTAGGTGTGGAAGTCATAGAATGGAGGTGTGCGAAGTCAGAAATTGAGGTGTGTGAAGTCACAGAATATAGGTGTGGGAATTCAGAATGGAGGTGTGTGAAGTCAGAATGCAGGTGTGTGAAGTCATAGAATGGAGGTGTGTGATGTCATAGAATGGAGGTGTGTGGAGTCATAGATTGGAAGTGTGTGAAGTCATAGAATGGAGGTGTGTGAAGTCATAGATTGAAGGTGTGTGGAAGTCATAGTATGGAGGTGTGTGAAGTCACAGAAAGGAGGTGTGTGAAGTCACAGAATGGAGTTGTGTGAAGTCACAATGGAGGTGTGTGAAGTCATAGAATGGAGGTGTGTGAAATCAAAGAATGGAGGTTTGTTAAGTCTTAGAATGGATTGTGTGTGAAATCATAGAATGGAAGTGTGTGAAGTCACAGAATTGAGGTGTGTAATGTCACAGAGTGGAGGTGTGTGAAGTCACAGAATGGAGTTGTGTGTGAAGTCATAGAATGGACATGTGTGAAGTCACAGAAGGCAGGTGTGTGAAGTCACATAATACAGTTGTGTGAAGTCATGGAATGGAGGTGTGTGAAGTCAGAATGCAGGTGTGAGAAGTCATAGAATGGAGGTGTGTGAAGTCACTGAAAGGAGGTGTGTGAAGTCACAGAATGGAGGTGTGTGAAGTCAAAATGGACGTGTGTGAAGTCAAAGAATGGAGTTTTGTGAAGTCATAGAATGGAGGTGTATGAAGTCATGGAATGGAGGTTTGTGAAGTCAAACATTGGAAGTGTGTGAAGTTACAGAATGGAGGTGTGTGAAGTCATAGAATGGAGGTGTGTGAAGTCATAGAATGGAGGAGTGTGAAGTCAGAATGGAGATGTGTGAAGTCACATAATGGAGGTGTGTGAAGTCACAGAATGTTGGTGTGTGAAGTCATAGAATGGAGGTGTATGAAGTCATAGAATGGAGGAGTGTGAAGTCAGAATGCAGGTTTGTGAAGTCATAGAATGGAGGTGTGTGAAGTCATAGAATGGAGGTGTGTGAAGTCATAGATTGGAAGTGTGTGAAGACATAGAATGGAGGTGTGTGAAGTAATAGAATGGAGGTTTCTGAAGTCAGAATGGAGATGTGTGAAGTCACATAATTGAGGTGTGTGAAGTCATAGAATATTGGTGTGTGAAGTCCTAGATTGGAGGTGTATGAAGTCATAGAATGGAGGTGGGTGAATTCAGAATGCAGGTGTGTGAAGTCATAGAATGGAGGTGTGTGAAGTCATAGAATGGAGGTGTGTGAAGTCATAGATTGAAAGTGTGTGAAGTCATAGAATGGAGCTGTGGGAAGTCATAGACTGGAGGTGTGTGAAGTTATAGAAAGGAGGTGTGTGAAGTCACAGAATGGAGTTGTGTGAAGTCACAATTGAGGTGTGTGAAGTCATAGAATAGAGGTGTGTGAAGTCAGAATAGAGGTGTGCGAAGTCATAGAATGGAGGTGTGTGAAGTCAGAATGGAGGTGTGTGAACTCATAGAATGGAGGTGTGTGAAGTCACAATGGAGGTGTTTGAAGTCATAGAATGGGGGTTTTTGAAGTCACAGAATGGAGGAGTGTGAAGTCATAGAATGGAGGTGTGGGAAGTAAAAATGGAGTTTGTGAACTCATAGAATGAATGTGTGTGAACTCATAGAATGGAGGTTGTGAAGTCATGGAATGGAGGTGTGTGAAGTCAAAGAATGGAGGTGTGTGAAGTCAAACAATAGAGGTGTGTGAGGTGAAACAATGGAGGTGTGTGAAGTCACAAAATGGATGTGTGTGAAGTCAAAACGGAGGTGTGTGAAGTCCCAAAATGGAGGTGTGTGAAGTCACAGAATGAAGGTGTGTGAAGTCAAACAGGTGGTGTGTGAAGTCAAAAATGGACGTGTGTACAGTCACAGAATGGAGGTGTGTGAAGTCAAAATGGAGGTGTGTGAAGTCAAAGAATGGAGGTGTGTGAAGTCAGAATTGAGGTGTGCTAAGTCATATCATGGAGCTGTGTGAAGTCAGAATGTAGGTGTGTGAAGACATAGAATGGAGGTGTGTGAAGTCAGAATGGAGGTGTGTGAACTCATAGAATGGAGGTGTGTGAAATCACAATGGAGGTGTGTGAAGTCATAGAATGGTGGTGTGTGAAGTTACAGAATGTAGATGTGGAAGTCATAGAATGGAGGTGTGCGAAGTCAGAAATTGAGGTGTGTGAAGTCACAGAATATAGGTGTGGGAATTCAGAATGGAGGTGTGTGAAGTCAGAATGCAGGTGTGTGAAGTCATAGAATGGAGGTGTGTGATGTCATAGAATGGAGGTGTGTGGAGTCATAGATTGGAAGTGTGTGAAGTCATAGAATGGAGGTGTGTGAAGTCATAGATTGAAGGTGTGTGGAAGTCATAGTATGGAGGTGTGTGAAGTCACGGAAAGGAGGTGTGTGAAGTCACAGAATGGAGTTGTGTGAAGTCACAATGGAGGTGTGCGAAGTCATAGAATGGAGGTGTGTGAAGTCAGAATGGAGGTGTGTGAACTCATAGAATGGAGGTGTGTGAAGTCACAATGGAGGTGTGTGAAGTCATAGAATGGGGGTTTTTGAAGTCACAGAATGGAGGAGTGTGAAGTCATAGAATGGAGGTGTGGGAAGTAAAAATGGAGTTTGTGAACTCATAGAATGAATGTGTGTGAACTCATAGAATGGAGGTTGTGAAGTCATGGAATGGAGGTGTGTGAAGTCAAAGAATGGAGGTGTGTGAAGTCAAACAATAGAGGTGTGTGAGGTGAAACAATGGAGGTGTGTGAAGTCACAAAATGGATGTGTGTGAAGTCAAAACGGAGGTGTGTGAAGTCCCAAAATGGAGGTGTGTGAAGTCACAGAATTAAGGTGTGTGAAGTCAAACAGGTGGTGTGTGAAGTCAAAAATGGACGTGTGTACAGTCACAGAATGGAGGTGTGTGAAGTCAAAATGGAGGTGTGTGAAGTCAAAGAATGGAGGTGTGTGAAGTCAGAATTGAGGTGTGCTAAGTCATATCATGGAGCTGTGTGAAGTCAGAATGTAGGTGTGTGAAGTCATAGAATGGAGGTGTGTGAAGTCAGAATGGAGGTGTGTGAACTCATAGAATGGAGGTGTGTGAAATCACAATGGAGGTGTGTGAAGTCATAGAATGGTGGTGTGTGAAGTTACAGAATGTAGGTGTGGAAGTCATAGAATGGAGGTGTGCGAAGTCAGAAATTGAGGTGTGTGAAGTCACAGAATATAGGTGTGGGAATTCAGAATGGAGGTGTGTGAAGTCATAGAATGGAGGTGTGTGAAGTCATGGAATGGAGGTGTGTGAAATCATAGAATGGAGGTGTGTGAAGTCACAGAATGGAAGTGTGTGAACACGTAGAATGGAGGTGTGTGAAATCACAATGGAGGTGTGTGAAGTCATAGAATAGAGGTGTGTGAAGTCACAGAAGGAGGTGTGTGAAGTCATAGAAAGGAGCTGTGTGAATTCAGAATGTAGGTGTGTGAAGTCACAGAATGGAGGTTTGTGAAGTCACAGAATGGAGGTGTGTGAAGTCATAGAATGGATGTTTCTGAAGTAAGAATGAAGGTGTGTGAATTCATAGAATGGAGGTGTGTGATGTCAAAATGGAGGTGTGTGAACTCATAGAATATAGATGTGTGACCTCATAGAATGGAGGTGTGTGAAGTCATGGAATGGAGGTGTGTGAAATCCACGAATGGAGGTGTGTGAAATCAGACAATCGCGGTGTGAGAAGTCACAGAATGGAGGTGTGTGAAGTCACAGAATGGAAGTGTGTGAAGTCAAAATTAAGGTGTGTGAAATCACAGAATGGAGGTGCGTGAAGTCACAGAATGGACGTGTGTGAAGTCAAAATTGTGATGTGTGAAGTCACAAATGGAGGTGTGCGAAGTCACAGAATTGTGGTGTGTGAAGTCAGAATGGAAGTGTATGAAGTCAAAGAAAGGAGGTGTGTGAAGTCATAGAATGGAGGTGTATGAAGTCATGGAATGGAGGTTTGTGAAGTCATAGAATGGAGATTTGTGAAGTCATAGAATGGATGTGTGTGAAGTCAGAATGGAGATGTGTGAAGTCACAGAATGGAGGTGTGTGAAGTCAAAGAATATTGGTGTGTGAAGTCATAGAATGGAGGTGTG
The DNA here is from genome assembly GCA_024803745.1 of Megascapheus bottae. Taxonomy (NCBI): domain Eukaryota; kingdom Metazoa; phylum Chordata; class Mammalia; order Rodentia; family Geomyidae; genus Megascapheus; species Megascapheus bottae. Next base: position 1,939,988 of record JANJXV010000052.1, on the reverse strand, counting down.
TGAAGTCATAGAATGGAGGTGTGTGAAGTCACAGAAGGAACGTGTGTGAATTCACAGAATGGAGGTGTGTAAAGTCACAGAGTGGAGGTGTGTGAAGGCACAGAATGGAGGGGTGTGAAGTCAAAGAATGGCGGTATGTGAAGTCACAGAATGGAGGGGTGTGAAGTCTTAGAATGCAGGTGTGTGAAGTCATAGAATGGAGTTGTGTGAAGTCAGATTGGAGGTGTGTGAAGTAAAGAATGGAGGTGTGTCAACTCATAAAGGAGGTGTGTGAAGTCATAGAGTGAAGGTGTGTGAAGTTATAGAATGCAGGTGTGTGAAATCATAGAATGGAGGTGTGTGAAGCCACAGAAATGAGGTGTTTGAAGTCAAAATGGAAGTGTGTGAAGTCAGAATGGAGATGTGTGAAGTCATAGAATGGTGGTGTGTGAGTCATAGAATGGAGGTGTGTGAAGTCACAGATAGAGGTGTGTGAAGTCATAGAATGGAGGTGTGTGAAGTCACAGAATGGAGGTGTGTGAAGTCACAGATGGAGGTGTGTGAACTCAGAATGGAGGTGTGTGAATTCACAGAAGGGAGGTTTGTGAAGTCATAGAATGGATGTTTCTGAAGTAAGAATGAAGGTGTGTGAAGTCATAGAATGGAGGTGTGTGAAGTCAAAATGGAGGTGTGTGAACTCATAGAATATATATGTGTGACCTCATAGAATGAAGGTGTGTCAAGTCATGGAATGGAGGTGTGTGAAATCCACGAATGGAGGTGTGTGAAATCAGACAATCGCGGTGTGAGAAGTCACAGAATGGAGGTGTGTGAAGTCAAAGAATGGAAGTGTGTGAAGTCAAAATTAAGGTGTGTGAAATCACAGAATGGAGGTGCGTGAAGTCACAGAATGGAAGTGTGTGAAGTCAAAATTGTGATGTGTGAAGTCACAAATGGAGGTGTGCGAAGTCACAGAATTGTGGTGTGTGAAGTCAAAATGGAGGTGTATGAAGTCAAAGAAAGGAGGTGTGTGAAGTCATGGAATGGAGGTTTGTGAAGTCATAGAATGGAGATTTGTGAAGCCATAGAATGGATGTGTGTGAAGTCAGAATGGAGATGTGTGAAGTCACAGAATGGAGGTGTGTGAAGTCAAAGAATATTGGTGTGTGAAGTCATAGAATGGAGGTGTGTGAAGTCTTAGAATGGAGGTGTGTGAAGTCATAGAATGGAGGTGTGTGAAGTCACAGAAGGAAGGTGTGTGAAGTCACAGTTGGAGGTGTGTAAAGTCACAGAGTGGAGGTGTGTGAAGGCACAGAATGGAGGGGTGTGAAGTCAAAGAATGGCGGTATGTGAAGTCACAGAATGGAGGGGTGTGAAGTCTTAGAATGCAGGTGTGTGAAGTCATAGAATGGAGGTGTGTGAAGTCAGATTGGAGGTGTGTGAAGTAAAGAATGGAGGTGTGTCAACTCAGAAAGGAGGTGTGTGAAGTCATAGAGTGAAGGTGTGTGAAGTTATAGAATGCAGGTGTGTGAAATCATAGAATGGAGGTGTGTGAAGCCACAGAAATGAGGTGTTTGAAGTCAAAATGGAAGTGTGTGAAGTCAGAATGGACATTGTGAAGTCATAGAATGGAGGTGTGTGAGTCATAGAATAGAGGTGTGTGAAGTCACAGATAGAGGTGTGTGAAGTCATAGAATGGAGGTGTGTGAAGTCACAGAATGGAGGTGTGTGAAGTCACAGATGGAGGTGTGTGAAGTCACAGAATGGAGGTGTGTGAATTCACAGAAGGGAGGTTTGTGAAGTCATAGAATGGATGTTTCTAAAGTAAGAATGAAGGTGTGTGAAGTCATAGAATGGAGGTGTGTGAAGTCAAAATGGAGGTGTGTGAACTCATAGAATATAGATGTGTGACCTCATAGAATGAAGGTGTGTCAAGTCATGGAATGGAGGTGTGTGAAATCCACGAATGGAGGTGTGTGAAATCAGACAATCGCGGTGTGAGAAGTCACAGAATGGAGGTGTGTGAAGTCACAGAATGGAAGTGTGTGAAGTCAAATTTAAGGTGTGTGAAATCACAGAATGGAGGTGCGTGAAGTCACAGAATGGACGTGTGTGAAGTCAAAATTGTGATGTGTGAAGTCACAAATGGAGGTGTGCGAAGTCACAGAATTGTGGTGTGTGAAGTCAAAATGGAGGTGTATGAAGGCAAAGAAAGCAGGTGTGTGAAGTCATAGAATGGAGGTGTATGAAGTCATGGAATGGAGGTTTGTGAAGTCATAGAATGGAGATTTGTGAAGTCATAGAATGGACGTGTGTGAAGTCAGAATGGAGATGTGTGAAGTCACAGAATGGAGGTGTGTGAAGTCAAAGAATATTGGTGTGTGAAGTCATAGAATGGAGGTGTGTGAAGTCTTAGAATGGAGGTGTGTGAAGTCATAGAATGGAGGTGTGTGAAGTCACAGAAGGAAGGTGTGTGAAGTCACAGAATGGAGGTGTGTAAAGTCACAGAGTGGAGGTGTGTGAAGGCACAGAATGGAGGGGTGTGAAGTCAAAGAATGGCGGTATGTGAAGTCACAGAATGGAGGGGTGTGAAGTCTTAGAATGCAGGTGTGTGAAGTCATAGAATGGAGGTGTGTGAAGTCAGATTGGAGGTGTGTGAAGTAAAGAATGGAGGTGTGTCAACTCAGAAAGGAGGTGTGTGAAGTCATAGAGTGAAGGTGTGTGAAGTTATAGAATGCAGGTGTGTGAAATCATAGAATGGAGGTGTGTGAAGCCACAGAAATGAGGTGTTTGAAGTCAAAATGGAAGTGTGCGAAGTCAGAATGGAGATGTGTGAAGTCATAGAATGGAGGTGTGTGAGTCATAGAATGGAGGTGTGTGAAGTCACAGATAGAGGTGTGTGAAGTCATAGAATGGAGGTGTGTGAAGTCACAGAATGGAGGTGTGTGAAGTCACAGATGGAGGTGTGTGAACTCAGAATGGAGGTGTGTGAATTCACAGAAGGGAGGTTTGTGAAGTCATAGAATGGATGTTTCTGATGTAAGAATGAAGGTGTGTGAAGTCATAGAATGGAGGTGTGTGAAGTCAAAATGCAGGTGTGTGAAGTCAAACAATGGATGTGTGTTAAGTCACAGAATGGAGGTGTGTGAAGTCACAGAATGGAAGTGTGTGAAGTCAAAATGGAGGTGTGTGAAGTCAGAGAATGGAGGTGTGTGAAGTCATAGAATGGAGGTGTGTCAAGTCAGAATGGAGATGTGTGAAGGCACAGAATGGAGGTGTGTGAAGTCATAGAATGTTGGTGTGTGAAGTCATACAATGGAGGTGTTTGAAGTCATAGAATGGAGGTGTGTGAAGTCATAGAATGGAGGTGTGTGAAATCATAGAATGGAGGTTTGTGAAGTCACACATTGAGGTGTGTCAAGTCAGAATGGAGGTGTGTGAAGTCAGAATGGAGGTGTGTAAAGTCATGGAATGGAGGTGTGTGAAGTCACAATGCAGGTGTGTGAACTCAGAGAATGGAGGTGCGTGAAGTCACAATGTAGGTGTGTGAAGTCATAGAATGGAGGTGTGTAAAGTCATAGAATGTAGGTGTGTAAATCAAAAAATGGAGGTGTGTGAAGTCATAGAATGGAGGTGTTTGAGTCACAGAATGGAGGTGTGTGAAGTCATAGAACGGAGGTTTGTGAAGTCATAGAATTGAGGTGTGTGAAGTCATATATTGGAGGTGTGTGAAGTTACAGAATGGAGGTGTGTGAAGTCACAGAATGGAAGTGTGTGAAGCCATAGAATGGAGATGTGTGAAGGCACAGAATGGAGGTGTGTGAAATCATAGAATGGAGGTGGGTGAAGTAAGAAAATCGAGGTGTGGGAAGTGACAGAATGGAGGTGTGTGAAGTCATAGAATGGAGGTGTGTGAAGTCAGATTGGAGGTGTGTGAAGTAAAAGGATGGAGGTGTGTCAACGCAGAAAGGAGGTATGTGAAGTCATAGAATGGTGGTTTGTGAAGTCAAAGAATGGAGGTGTGGGAAATCATACAATGGAGGTGTGTGAAGTGACAGAACTGAGGTGTGTGAAGTCAGAATGGAGGTGTGTGTATTCAGAATGGAGGTGTGTGAAGTCAGAGACTGGAGGTGTGTGAAGTCACAATGCAAGTGTGTGAACTGATAGAACGCAGGTGTGTGAAGTCACAATGTAGGTGTGTGAAGTCATAGAATGGAGGTGTGTGAAGTCATTGAATGGAGGTGTGTGAAGTCACAAAATGGAGGTGTGTGAAGTCATATAATGGAGGTGTGTGAAGTCACAGAATGGAGGTGTGTGAAGTCAAAATGGAGGTGTGTGAAGTCAAAGAATGGAGGTGTGTGAAGTCAGAATTGAGGTGTGCTAAGTCATATCATGGAGCTGTGTGAAGTCAGAATGTCGGTGTGTGAAGACATAGAATGGAGGTGTGTGAAGTCAGAATGGAGGTGTGTGAACTCATAGAATGGAGGTGTGTGAAATCACAATGGAGGTGTGTGAAGTCATAGAATGGTGGTGTGTGAAGTTACAGAATGTAGGTGTGGAAGTCATAGAATGGAGGTGTGCGAAGTCAGAAATTGAGGTGTGTGAAGTCACAGAATATAGGTGTGGGAATTCAGAATGGAGGTGTGTGAAGTCAGAATGCAGGTGTGTGAAGTCATAGAATGGAGGTGTGTGATGTCATAGAATGGAGGTGTGTGGAGTCATAGATTGGAAGTGTGTGAAGTCATAGAATGGAGGTGTGTGAAGTCATAGATTGAAGGTGTGTGGAAGTCATAGTATGGAGGTGTGTGAAGTCAGGGAAAGGAGGTGTGTGAAGTCACAGAATGGAGTTGTGTGAAGTCACAATGGAGGTGTGTGAAGTCATAGAATGGAGGTGTGTGAAATCAAAGAATGGAGGTTTGTTAAGTCTTAGAATGGATTGTGTGTGAAATCATAGAATGGAGGTGTGTGAAGTCACAGAATTGAGGTGTGTAATGTCACAGAGTGGAGGTGTGTGAAGTCACAGAATGGAGTTGTGTGTGAAGTCATAGAATGGACATGTGTGAAGTCACAGAAGGCAGGTGTGTGAAGTCACATAATACAGTTGTGTGAAGTCATGGAATGGAGGTGTGTGAAGTCAGAATGCAGGTGTGAGAAGTCATAGAATGGAGGTGTGTGAAGTCACTGAAAGGAGGTGTGTGAAGTCACAGAATGGAGGTGTGTGAAGTCAAAATGGAGGTGTGTGAAGTCACAGAATGAAGGTGTGTGAAGTCAAACAGGTGGTGTGTGAAGTCAAAAATGGACGTGTGTACAGTCACAGAATGGAGGTGTGTGAAGTCAAAATGGAGGTGTGTGAAGTCAAAGAATGGAGGTGTGTGAAGTCAGAATTGAGGTGTGCTAAGTCATATCATGGAGCTGTGTGAAGTCAGAATGTAGGTGTGTGAAGACATAGAATGGAGGTGTGTGAAGTCAGAATGGAGGTGTGTGAACTCATAGAATGGAGGTGTGTGAAATCACAATGGAGGTGTGTGAAGTCATAGAATGGTGGTGTGTGAAGTTACAGAATGTAGGTGTGGAAGTCATAGAATGGAGGTGTGCGAAGTCAGAAATTGAGGTGTGTGAAGTCACAGAATATAGGTGTGGGAATTCAGAATGGAGGTGTGTGAAGTCAGAATGCAGGTGTGTGAAGTCATAGAATGGAGGTGTGTGATGTCATAGAATGGAGGTGTGTGGAGTCATAGATTGGAAGTGTGTGAAGTCATAGAATGGAGGTGTGTGAAGTCATAGATTGAAGGTGTGTGGAAGTCATAGTATGGAGGTGTGTGAAGTCAGGGAAAGGAGGTGTGTGAAGTCACAGAATGGAGTTGTGTGAAGTCACAATGGAGGTGTGTGAAGTCATAGAATGGAGGTGTGTGAAATCAAAGAATGGAGGTTTGTTAAGTCTTAGAATGGATTGTGTGTGAAATCATAGAATGGAGGTGTGTGAAGTCACAGAATTGAGGTGTGTAATGTCACAGAGTGGAGGTGTGTGAAGTCACAGAATGGAGTTGTGTGTGAAGTCATAGAATGGACATGTGTGAAGTCACAGAAGGCAGGTGTGTGAAGTCACATAATACAGTTGTGTGAAGTCATGGAATGGAGGTGTGTGAAGTCAGAATGCAGGTGTGAGAAGTCATAGAATGGAGGTGTGTGAAGTCACTGAAAGGAGGTGTGTGAAGTCACAGAATGGAGGTGTGTGAAGTCAAAATGGAGGTGTGTGAAGTCAAAGAATGGATGTGTTTGAAGTCAGAGAATGGAGGTGTATGAAGTCATGGAATGGAGGTTTGTGAAGTCAAACATTGGAAGTGTGTGAAGTTACAGAATGGAGGTGTGTGAAGTCATAGAATGGAGGTGTGTGAAGTCAGAGAATGGAGGTGTGTGAAGTCAGAATGCAGGTGTGTGAAGTCATAGAATGGAGGTGTGTGATGTCATAGAATGGAGGTGTGTGGAGTCATAGATTGGAAGTGTGTGAAGTCATAGAATGGAGGTGTGTGAAGTCATAGATTGAAGGTGTGTGGAAGTCATAGTATGGAGGTGTGTGAAGTCACAGAAAGGAGGTGTGTGAAGTCACAGAATGGAGTTGTGTGAAGTCACAATGGAGGTGTGTGAAGTCATAGAATGGAGGTGTGTGAAATCAAAGAATGGAGGTTTGTTAAGTCTTAGAATGGATTGTGTGTGAAATCATAGAATGGAGGTGTGTGAAGTCACAGAATTGAGGTGTGTAATGTCACAGAGTGGAGGTGTGTGAAGTCACAGAATGGAGTTGTGTGTGAAGTCATAGAATGGACATGTGTGAAGTCACAGAAGGCAGGTGTGTGAAGTCACATAATACAGTTGTGTGAAGTCATGGAATGGAGGTGTGTGAAGTCAGAATGCAGGTGTGAGAAGTCATAGAATGGAGGTGTGTGAAGTCACTGAAAGGAGGTGTGTGAAGTCACAGAATGGAGGTGTGTGAAGTCAAAATGGAGGTGTGTGAAGTCAAAGAATGGAGTTTTGTGAAGTAGTAGAATGGAGGTGTATGAAGTCATGGAATGGAGGTTTGTGAAGTCAAACATTGGAAGTGTGTGAAGTTACAGAATGGAGGTGTGTGAAGTCATAGAATGGAGGTGTGTGAAGTCATAGAATGGAGGAGTGTGAAGTCAGAATGGAGATGTGTGAAGTCACATAATGGAGGTGTGTGAAGTCACAGAATGTTGGTGTGTGAAGTCATAGAATGGAGGTGTATGAAGTCATAGAATGGAGGTGTGTGAAGTCAGAATGCAGGTTTGTGAAGTCATAGAATGGAGGTGTGTGAAGTCATAGAATGGACGTGTGTGAAGTCATAGATTGGAAGTGTGTGAAGTCATAGAATGGAGGTGTGTGAAGTAATAGAATGGAGGTTTCTGAAGTCAGAATGGAGATGTGTGAAGTCACATAATTGAGGTGTGTGAAGTCATAGAATATTGGTGTGTGAAGTCCTAGATTGGAGGTGTATGAAGTCATAGAATGGAGGTGGGTGAATTCAGAATGCAGGTGTGTGAAGTCATAGAATGGAGGTGTGTGAAGTCATAGAATGGAGGTGTGTGAAGTCATAGATTGAAAGTGTGTGAAGTCATAGAATGGAGCTGTGGGAAGTCATAGACTGGAGGTGTGTGAAGTTATAGAAAGGAGGTGTGTGAAGTCACAGAATCGAGTTGTGTGAAGTCACAATGGAGGTGTGTGAAGTCATAGAATAGAGGTGTGTGAAGTCAGAATAGAGGTGTGCGAAGTCATAGAATGGAGGTGTGTGAAGTCAGAATGGAGGTGTGTGAACTCATAGAATGGAGGTGTGTGAAGTCACAATGGAGGTGTGTGAAGTCATAGAATGGGGGTTTTTGAAGTCACAGAATGGAGGAGTGTGAAGTCATAGAATGGAGGTGTGGGAAGTAAAAATGGAGTTTGTGAACTCATAGATTGAATGTGTGTGAACTCATAGAATGGAGGTTGTGAAGTCATGGAATGGAGGTGTGTGAAGTCAAAGAATGGAGGTGTGTGAAGTCAAACAATAGAGGTGTGTGAGGTGAAACAATGGAGGTGTGTGAAGTCACAAAATGGATGTGTGTGAAGTCAAAACGGAGGTGTGTGAAGTCCCAAAATGGAGGTGTGTGAAGTCACAGAATGAAGGTGTGTGAAGTCAAACAGGTGGTGTGTGAAGTCAAAAATGGACGTGTGTACAGTCACAGAATGGAGGTGTGTGAAGTCAAAATGGAGGTGTGTGAAGTCAAAGAATGGAGGTGTGTGAAGTCAGAATTGAGGTGTGCTAAGTCATATCATGGAGCTGTGTGAAGTCAGAATGTAGGTGTGTGAAGACATAGAATGGAGGTGTGTGAAGTCAGAATGGAGGTGTGTGAACTCATAGAATGGAGGTGTGTGAAATCACAATGGAGGTGTGTGAAGTCATAGAATGGTGGTGTGTGAAGTTACAGAATGTAGGTGTGGAAGTCATAGAATGGAGGTGTGCGAAGTCAGAAATTGAGGTGTGTGAAGTCACAGAATATAGGTGTGGGAATTCAGAATGGAGGTGTGTGAAGTCAGAATGCAGGTGTGTGAAGTCATAGAATGGAGGTGTGTGATGTCATAGAATGGAGGTGTGTGGAGTCATAGATTGGAAGTGTGTGAAGTCATAGAATGGAGGTGTGTGAAGTCATAGATTGAAGGTGTGTGGAAGTCATAGTATGGAGGTGTGTGAAGTCACAGAAAGGAGGTGTGTGAAGTCACAGAATGGAGTTGTGTGAAGTCACAATGGAGGTGTGTGAAGTCATAGAATGGAGGTGTGTGAAATCAAAGAATGGAGGTTTGTTAAGTCTTAGAATGGATTGTGTGTGAAATCATAGAATGGAGGTGTGTGAAGTCACAGAATTGAGGTGTGTAATGTCACAGAGTGGAGGTGTGTGAAGTCACAGAATGGAGTTGTGTGTGAAGTCATAGAATGGACATGTGTGAAGTCACAGAAGGCAGGTGTGTGAAGTCACATAATACAGTTGTGTGAAGTCATGGAATGGAGGTGTGTGAAGTCAGAATGCAGGTGTGAGAAGTCATAGAATGGAGGTGTGTGAAGTCACTGAAAGGAGGTGTGTGAAGTCACAGAATGGAGGTGTGTGAAGTCAAAATGGACGTGTGTGAAGTCAAAGAATGGAGTTTTGTGAAGTCATAGAATGGAGGTGTATGAAGTCATGGAATGGAGGTTTGTGAAGTCAAACATTGGAAGTGTGTGAAGTTACAGAATGGAGGTGTGTGAAGTCATAGAATGGAGGTGTGTGAAGTCATAGAATGGAGGAGTGTGAAGTCAGAATGGAGATGTGTGAAGTCACATAATGGAGGTGTGTGAAGTCACAGAATGTTGGTGTGTGAAGTCATAGAATGGAGGTGTATGAAGTCATAGAATGGAGGAGTGTGAAGTCAGAATGCAGGTTTGTGAAGTCATAGAATGGAGGTGTGTGAAGTCATAGAATGGAGGTGTGTGAAGTCATAGATTGGAAGTGTGTGAAGACATAGAATGAGGTGTGTGAAGTAATAGAATGGAGGTTTCTGAAGTCAGAATGGAGATGTGTGAAGTCACATAATTGAGGTGTGTGAAGTCATAGAATATTGGTGTGTGAAGTCCTAGATTGGAGGTGTATGAAGTCATAGAATGGAGGTGGGTGAATTCAGAATGCAGGTGTGTGAAGTCATAGAATGGAGGTGTGTGAAGTCATAGAATGGAGGTGTGTGAAGTCATAGATTGAAAGTGTGTGAAGTCATAGAATGGAGCTGTGGGAAGTCATAGACTGGAGGTGTGTGAAGTTATAGAAAGGAGGTGTGTGAAGTCACAGAATGGAGTTGTGTGAAGTCACAATTGAGGTGTGTGAAGTCATAGAATAGAGGTGTGTGAAGTCAGAATAGAGGTGTGCGAAGTCATAGAATGGAGGTGTGTGAAGTCAGAATGGAGGTGTGTGAACTCATAGAATGGAGGTGTGTGAAGTCACAATGGAGGTGTTTGAAGTCATAGAATGGGGGTTTTTGAAGTCACAGAATGGAGGAGTGTGAAGTCATAGAATGGAGGTGTGGGAAGTAAAAATGGAGTTTGTGAACTCATAGAATGAATGTGTGTGAACTCATAGAATGGAGGTTGTGAAGTCATGGAATGGAGGTGTGTGAAGTCAAAGAATGGAGGTGTGTGAAGTCAAACAATAGAGGTGTGTGAGGTGAAACAATGGAGGTGTGTGAAGTCACAAAATGGATGTGTGTGAAGTCAAAACGGAGGTGTGTGAAGTCCCAAAATGGAGGTGTGTGAAGTCACAGAATGAAGGTGTGTGAAGTCAAACAGGTGGTGTGTGAAGTCAAAAATGGACGTGTGTACAGTCACAGAATGGAGGTGTGTGAAGTCAAAATGGAGGTGTGTGAAGTCAAAGAATGGAGGTGTGTGAAGTCAGAATTGAGGTGTGCTAAGTCATATCATGGAGCTGTGTGAAGTCAGAATGTAGGTGTGTGAAGACATAGAATGGAGGTGTGTGAAGTCAGAATGGAGGTGTGTGAACTCATAGAATGGAGGTGTGTGAAATCACAATGGAGGTGTGTGAAGTCATAGAATGGTGGTGTGTGAAGTTACAGAATGTAGGTGTGGAAGTCATAGAATGGAGGTGTGCGAAGTCAGAAATTGAGGTGTGTGAAGTCACAGAATATAGGTGTGGGAATTCAGAATGGAGGTGTGTGAAGTCAGAATGCAGGTGTGTGAAGTCATAGAATGGAGGTGTGTGATGTCATAGAATGGAGGTGTGTGGAGTCATAGATTGGAAGTGTGTGAAGTCATAGAATGGAGGTGTGTGAAGTCATAGATTGAAGGTGTGTGGAAGTCATAGTATGGAGGTGTGTGAAGTCACGGAAAGGAGGTGTGTGAAGTCACAGAATGGAGTTGTGTGAAGTCACAATGGAGGTGTGCGAAGTCATAGAATGGAGGTGTGTGAAGTCAGAATGGAGGTGTGTGAACTCATAGAATGGAGGTGTGTGAAGTCACAATGGAGGTGTGTGAAGTCATAGAATGGGGGTTTTTGAAGTCACAGAATGGAGGAGTGTGAAGTCATAGAATGGAGGTGTGGGAAGTAAAAATGGAGTTTGTGAACTCATAGAATGAATGTGTGTGAACTCATAGAATGGAGGTTGTGAAGTCATGGAATGGAGGTGTGTGAAGTCAAAGAATGGAGGTGTGTGAAGTCAAACAATAGAGGTGTGTGAGGTGAAACAATGGAGGTGTGTGAAGTCACAAAATGGATGTGTGTGAAGTCAAAACGGAGGTGTGTGAAGTCCCAAAATGGAGGTGTGTGAAGTCACAGAATTAAGGTGTGTGAAGTCAAACAGGTGGTGTGTGAAGTCAAAAATGGACGTGTGTACAGTCACAGAATGGAGGTGTGTGAAGTCAAAATGGAGGTGTGTGAAGTCAAAGAATGGAGGTGTGTGAAGTCAGAATTGAGGTGTGCTAAGTCATATCATGGAGCTGTGTGAAGTCAGAATGTAGGTGTGTGAAGTCATAGAATGGAGGTGTGTGAAGTCAGAATGGAGGTGTGTGAACTCATAGAATGGAGGTGTGTGAAATCACAATGGAGGTGTGTGAAGTCATAGAATGGTGGTGTGTGAAGTTACAGAATGTAGGTGTGGAAGTCATAGAATGGAGGTGTGCGAAGTCAGAAATTGAGGTGTGTGAAGTCACAGAATATAGGTGTGGGAATTCAGAATGGAGGTGTGTGAAGTCATAGAATGGAGGTGTGTGAAGTCATGGAATGGAGGTGTGTGAAATCATAGAATGGAGGTGTGTGAAGTCACAGAATGGAAGTGTGTGAACACGTAGAATGGAGGTGTGTGAAATCACAATGGAGGTGTGTGAAGTCATAGAATAGAGGTGTGTGAAGTCACAGAAGGAGGTGTGTGAAGTCATAGAAAGGAGCTGTGTGAATTCAGAATGTAGGTGTGTGAAGTCACAGAATGGAGGTTTGTGAAGTCACAGAATGGAGGTGTGTGAAGTCATAGAATGGATGTTTCTGAAGTAAGAATGAAGGTGTGTGAATTCATAGAATGGAGGTGTGTGATGTCAAAATGGAGGTGTGTGAACTCATAGAATATAGATGTGTGACCTCATAGAATGGAGGTGTGTGAAGTCATGGAATGGAGGTGTGTGAAATCCACGAATGGAGGTGTGTGAAATCAGACAATCGCGGTGTGAGAAGTCACAGAATGGAGGTGTGTGAAGTCACAGAATGGAAGTGTGTGAAGTCAAAATTAAGGTGTGTGAAATCACAGAATGGAGGTGCGTGAAGTCACAGAATGGACGTGTGTGAAGTCAAAATTGTGATGTGTGAAGTCACAAATGGAGGTGTGCGAAGTCACAGAATTGTGGTGTGTGAAGTCAGAATGGAAGTGTATGAAGTCAAAGAAAGGAGGTGTGTGAAGTCATAGAATGGAGGTGTATGAAGTCATGGAATGGAGGTTTGTGAAGTCATAGAATGGAGATTTGTGAAGTCATAGAATGGATGTGTGTGAAGTCAGAATGGAGATGTGTGAAGTCACAGAATGGAGGTGTGTGAAGTCAAAGAATATTGGTGTGTGAAGTCATAGAATGGAGGTGTGTGAAGTCATAGAATGGAGGTGTGTGAAGTCACAGAAGGAACGTGTGTGAATTCACAGAATGGAGGTGTGTAAAGTCACAGAGTGGAGGTGTGTGAAGGCACAGAATGGAGGGGTGTGAAGTCAAAGAATGGCGGTATGTGAAGTCACAGAATGGAGGGGTGTGAAGTCTTAGAATGCAGGTGTGTGAAGTCATAGAATGGAGTTGTGTGAAGTCAGATTGGAGGTGTGTGAAGTAAAGAATGGAGGTGTGTCAACTCAGAAAGGAGGTGTGTGAAGTCATAGAGTGAAGGTGTGTGAAGTTATAGAATGCAGGTGTGTGAAATCATAGAATGGAGGTGTGTGAAGCCACAGAAATGAGGTGTTTGAAGTCAAAATGGAAGTGTGTGAAGTCAGAATGGAGATGTGTGAAGTCATAGAATGGTGGTGTGTGAGTCATAGAATGGAGGTGTGTGAAGTCACAGATAGAGGTGTGTGAAGTCATAGAATGGAGGTGTGTGAAGTCACAGAATGGAGGTGTGTGAAGTCACAGATGGAGGTGTGTGAACTCAGAATGGAGGTGTGTGAATTCACAGAAGGGAGGTTTGTGAAGTCATAGAATGGATGTTTCTGAAGTAAGAATGAAGGTGTGTGAAGTCATAGAATGGAGGTGTGTGAAGTCAAAATGGAGGTGTGTGAACTCATAGAATATATATGTGTGACCTCATAGAATGAAGGTGTGTCAAGTCATGGAATGGAGGTGTGTGAAATCCACGAATGGAGGTGTGTGAAATCAGACAATCGCGGTGTGAGAAGTCACAGAATGGAGGTGTGTGAAGTCACAGAATGGAAGTGTGTGAAGTCAAAATTAAGGTGTGTGAAATCACAGAATGGAGGTGCGTGAAGTCACAGAATGGAAGTGTGTGAAGTCAAAATTGTGATGTGTGAAGTCACAAATGGAGGTGTGCGAAGTCACAGAATTGTGGTGTGTGAAGTCAAAATGGAGGTGTATGAAGTCAAAGAAAGGAGGTGTGTGAAGTCATAGAATGGAGGTGTATGAAGTCATGGAATGGAGGTTTGTGAAGTCATAGAATGGAGATTTGTGAAGCCATAGAATGGACGTGTGTGAAGTCAGAATGGAGATGTGTGAAGTCACAGAATGGAGGTGTGTGAAGTCAAAGAATATTGGTGTGTGAAGTCATAGAATGGAGGTGTGTGAAGTCTTAGAATGGAGGTGTGTGAAGTCATAGAATGGAGGTGTGTGAAGTCACAGAAGGAAGGTGTGTGAAGTCACAGTTGGAGGTGTGTAAAGTCACAGAGTGGAGGTGTGTGAAGGCACAGAATGGAGGGGTGTGAAGTCAAAGAATGGCGGTATGTGAAGTCACAGAATGGAGGGGTGTGAAGTCTTAGAATGCAGGTGTGTGAAGTCATAGAATGGAGGTGTGTGAAGTCAGATTGGAGGTGTGTGAAGTAAAGAATGGAGGTGTGTCAACTCAGAAAGGAGGTGTGTGAAGTCATAGAGTGAAGGTGTGTGAAGTTATAGAATGCAGGTGTGTGAAATCATAGAATGGAGGTGTGTGAAGCCACAGAAATGAGGTGTTTGAAGTCAAAATGGAAGTGTGTGAAGTCAGAATGGACATTGTGAAGTCATAGAATGGAGGTGTGTGAGTCATAGAATAGAGGTGTGTGAAGTCACAGATAGAGGTGTGTGAAGTCATAGAATGGAGGTGTGTGAAGTCACAGAATGGAGGTGTGTGAAGTCACAGATGGAGGTGTGTGAACTCAGAATGGAGGTGTGTGAATTCACAGAAGGGAGGTTTGTGAAGTCATAGAATGGATGTTTCTGAAGTAAGAATGAAGGTGTGTGAAGTCATAGAATGGAGGTGTGTGAAGTCAAAATGGAGGTGTGTGAACTCATAGAATATAGATGTGTGACCTCATAGAATGAAGGTGTGTCAAGTCATGGAATGGAGGTGTGTGAAATCCACGAATGGAGGTGTGTGAAATCAGACAATCGCGGTGTGAGAAGTCACAGAATGGAGGTGTGTGAAGTCACAGAATGGAAGTGTGTGAAGTCAAAATTAAGGTGTGTGAAATCACAGAATGGAGGTGCGTGAAGTCACAGAATGGACGTGTGTGAAGTCAAAATTGTGATGTGTGAAGTCACAAATGGAGGTGTGCGAAGTCACAGAATTGTGGTGTGTGAAGTCAAAATGGAGGTGTATGAAGGCAAAGAAAGCAGGTGTGTGAAGTCATAGAATGGAGGTGTATGAAGTCATGGAATGGAGGTTTGTGAAGTCATAGAATGGAGATTTGTGAAGTCATAGAATGGATGTGTGTGAAGTCAGAATGGAGATGTGTGAAGTCACAGAATGGAGGTGTGTGAAGTCAAAGAATATTGGTGTGTGAAGTCATAGAATGGAGGTGTGTGAAGTCTTAGAATGGAGGTGTGTGAAGTAATAGAATGGAGGTGTGTGAAGTCACAGAAGGAAGGTGTGTGAAGTCACAGAATGGAGGTGTGTAAAGTCACAGAGTGGAGGTGTGTGAAGGCACAGAATGGAGGGGTGTGAAGTCAAAGAATGGCGGTATGTGAAGTCACAGAATGGAGGGGTGTGAAGTCTTAGAATGCAGGTGTGTGAAGTCATAGAATGGAGGTGTGTGAAGTCAGATTGGAGGTGTGTGAAGTAAAGAATGGAGGTGTGTCAACTCAGAAAGGAGGTGTGTGAAGTCATAGAGTGAAGGTGTGTGAAGTTATAGAATGCAGGTGTGTGAAATCATAGAATGGAGGTGTGTGAAGCCACAGAAATGAGGTGTTTGAAGTCAAAATGGAAGTGTGCGAAGTCAGAATGGAGATGTGTGAAGTCATAGAATGGAGGTGTGTGAGTCATAGAATGGAGGTGTGTGAAGTCACAGATAGAGGTGTGTGAAGTCATAGAATGGAGGTGTGTGAAGTCACAGAATGGAGGTGTGTGAAGTCACAGATGGAGGTGTGTGAACTCAGAATGGAGGTGTGTGAATTCACAGAAGGGAGGTTTGTGAAGTCATAGAATGGATGTTTCTGATGTAAGAATGAAGGTGTGTGAAGTCATAGAATGGAGGTGTGTGAAGTCAAAATGCAGGTGTGTGAAGTCAAACAATGGATGTGTGTTAAGTCACAGAATGGAGGTGTGTGAAGTCACAGAATGGAAGTGTGTGAAGTCAAAATGGAGGTGTGTGAAGTCAGAGAATGGAGGTGTGTGAAGTCATAGAATGGAGGTGTGTCAAGTCAGAATGGAGATGTGTGAAGGCACAGAATGGAGGTGTGTGAAGTCATAGAATGTTGGTGTGTGAAGTCATACAATGGAGGTGTTTGAAGTCATAGAATGGAGGTGTGTGAAGTCATAGAATGGAGGTGTGTGAAATCATAGAATGGAGGTTTGTGAAGTCACACATTGAGGTGTGTCAAGTCAGAATGGAGGTGTGTGAAGTCAGAATGGAGGTGTGTAAAGTCATGGAATGGAGGTGTGTGAAGTCACAATGCAGGTGTGTGAACTCAGAGAATGGAGGTGCGTGAAGTCACAATGTAGGTGTGTGAAGTCATAGAATGGAGGTGTGTAAACTCATAGAATGTAGGTGTGTAAATCAAAAAATGGAGGTGTGTGAAGTCATAGAATGGAGGTGTTTGAGTCACAGAATGGAGGTGTGTGAAGTCATAGAACGGAGGTTTGTGAAGTCATAGAATTGAGGTGTGTGAAGTCATATATTGGAGGTGTGTGAAGTTACAGAATGGAGGTGTGTGAAGTCACAGAATGGAAGTGTGTGAAGCCATAGAATGGAGATGTGTGAAGGCACAGAATGGAGGTGTGTGAAATCATAGAATGGAGGTGGGTGAAGTAAGAAAATCGAGGTGTGGGAAGTGACAGAATGGAGGTGTGTGAAGTCATAGAATGGAGGTGTGTGAAGTCAGATTGGAGGTGTGTGAAGTAAAAGGATGGAGGTGTGTCAACGCAGAAAGGAGGTATGTGAAGTCATAGAATGGTGGTTTGTGAAGTCAAAGAATGGAGGTGTGGGAAATCATACAATGGAGGTGTGTGAAGTGACAGAACTGAGGTGTGTGAAGTCAGAATGGAGGTGTGTGTATTCAGAATGGAGGTGTGTGAAGTCAGAGACTGGAGGTGTGTGAAGTCACAATGCAAGTGTGTGAACTGATAGAACGCAGGTGTGTGAAGTCACAATGTAGGTGTGTGAAGTCATAGAATGGAGGTGTGTGAAGTCATTGAATGGAGGTGTGTGAAGTCACAAAATGGAGGTGTGTGAAGTCATATAATGGAGGTGTGTGAAGTCACAGAATGGAGGTGTGTGAAGTCAGAGAATCGAGGTGTGTGAAGTCACAGAATGGAGGTGTGAGAAGTCACAGAATGGAGGTGTGTGATCTCACAATGGAGGTGAGTGAAGTCACAGAATGGGGGTGTGTGAAGTCATAGAATGGAAGTGTGTGAAGTCAGAGATGGAGGTGTGTGATCTCAGAATGGAGGTGTGTGAGGTCACAGAATGGAGGTATGTGACGTCATAAATGTTGGTGTGTGAATTCATAGAATGGAGGTGTGTGAAGTCAAAGAATGGAGGTGTGTGAAGTCATAGAATGGAGGTGTGTGAAATCACAGAATGTAGTTGTGTGTAGTCACAGAGTGTAGGTGTGTAAAGTCACAGAGTGGAGGTGTGTGAAGTCTCAGAATGGAGGTGTGTGAAGTCATAGAATGGAGGTGTTTGAAGTCATAGAATGTTGGTTTTTGAAGACACAGAATGGGGGTGTGTGAAGTCATAGAATGGAGGTGTGTGAAGTCACAGAATGGAGGTGTGTGAAGTCACAGATGGAGGTGTGTGAACTCAGAATGGAGGTGTGTGAATTCACAGAAGGGAGGTTTGTGAAGTCATAGAATGGATGTTTCTAAAGTAAGAATGAAGGTGTGTGAAGTCATAGAATGGAGGTGTGTGAAGTCAAAATGGAGGTGTGTGAACTCATAGAATATAGATGTGTGACCTCATAGAATGGAGGTGTGTCAAGTCATGGAATGGAGGTGTGTGAAATCCACGAATGGAGGTGTGTGAAATCAGACAATCGCGGTGTGAGAAGTCACAGAATGGAGGTGTGTGAAGTCACAGAATGGAAGTGTGTGAAGTCAAATTTAAGGTGTGTGAAATCACAGAATGGAGGTGCGTGAAGTCACAGAATGGACGTGTGTGAAGTCAAAATTGTGATGTGTGAAGTCACAAATGGAGGTGTGCGAAGTCACAGAATTGTGGTGTGTGAAGTCAAAATGGAGGTGTATGAAGTCAAAGAAAGCAGGTGTGTGAAGTCATAGAATGGAGGTGTATGAAGTCATGGAATGGAGGTTTGTGAAGTCATAGAATGGAGATTTGTGAAGTCATAGAATGGATGTTTGTGAAGTCAGAATGGAGATGTGTGAAGTCACAGAATGGAGGTGTGTGAAGTCAAAGAATATTGGTGTGTGAAGTCATAGAATGGAGGTGTGTGAAGTCTTAGAATGGAGGTGTGTGAAGTCATAGAATGGAGGTGTGTGAAGTCACAGAAGGAAGGTGTGTGAAGTCACAGAATGGAAGTGTGTAAAGTCACAGAGTGGAGGTGTGTGAAGGCACAGAATGGAGGGGTGTGAAGTCAAAGAATGGCGGTATGTGAAGTCACAGAATGGAGGGGTGTGAAGTCTTAGAATGCAGGTGTGTGAAGTCATAGAATGGAGGTGTGTGAAGTCAGATTGGAGGTGTGTGAAGTAAAGAATGGAGGTGTGTCAACTCAGAAAGGAGGTGTGTGAAGTCATAGAGTGAAGGTGTGTGAAGTTATAGAATGCAGGTGTGTGAAATCATAGAATGGAGGTGTGTGAAGCCACAGAAATGAGGTGTTTGAAGTCAAAATGGAAGTGTGTGAAGTCAGAATGGAGATGTGTGAAGTCATAGAATGGAGGTGTGTGAGTCATAGAATGGAGGTGTGTGAAGTCACAGATAGAGGTGTGTGAAGTCATAGAATGGAGGTGTGTGAAGTCACAGAATGGAGGTGTGTGAAGTCACAGATGGAGGTGTGTGAACTCAGAATGGAGGTGTGTGAATTCACAGAAGGGAGGTTTGTGAAGTCATAGAATGGATGTTTCTGATGTAAGAATGAAGGTGTGTGAAGTCATAGAATGGAGGTGTGTGAAGTCAAACAATGGATGTGTGTTAAGTCACAGAATGGAGGTGTGTGAAGTCACAGAATGGAAGTGTGTGAAGTCAAAATGGAGGTGTGTGAAGTCAGAGAATGGAGGTGTTTGAAGTCATAGAATGGAGGTGTGTGAAGTCATAGAATGGAGGTGTGTGAAATCATAGAATGGAGGTTTGTGAAGTCACACATTGAGGTGTGTGAAGTCAGAATGGAGGTGTGTGAAGTCAGAATGGAGGTGTGTAAAGTCATAGAATGGAGGTGTGTGAAGTCACAATGCAGGTGTGTGAACTCAGAGAATGGAGGTGCGTGAAGTCACAATGTAGGTGTGTGAAGTCATAGAATGGAGGTGTGTAAAGTCATAGAATGTAGGTGTGTAAATCAAAAAATGGAGGTGTGTGAAGTCATAGAATGGAGGTGTTTGAGTCACAGAATGGAGGTGTGTGAAGTCAGAGAACGGAGGCGTGTGAAGTCATAGAATGGAGGTGTGTGAAGTCATATATTGGAGGTGTGTGAAGTTACAGAATGGAGGTGTGTGAAGTCACAGAATGGAAGTGTGTGAAGCCATAGAATGGAGATGTGTGAAGGCACAGAATGGAGGTGTGTGAAATCATAGAATGGAGGTGGGTGAAGTAAGAAAATCGAGGTGTGTGAAGTGACAGAATGGAGGTGTGTGAAGTCATAGAATGGAGGTGTGTGAAGTCAGATTGGAGGTGTGTGAAGTAAAAGGATGGAGGTGTGTCAACTCAGAAAGGAGGTATGTGAAGTCATAGAATGGAGGTTTGTGAAGTCAAAGAATGGAGGTGTGGGAAATCATACAATGGAGGTGTGTAAAGTGACAGAACTGAGGTGTGTGAAGTCAGAATGGAGGTGTGTGTATTCAGAATGGAGGTGTGTGAAGTCAGAGACTGGAGGTGTGTGAAGTCACAATGCAAGTGTGTGAACTGATAGAACGCAGGTGTGTGAAGTCACAATGTAGGTGTGTGAAGTCATTGAATGGAGGTGTGTGAAGTCACAAAATGGAGGTGTGTGAAGTCATATAATGGAGGTGTGTGAAGTCACAGAATGGAGGTGTGTGAAGTCAGAGAATCGAGGTGTGTGAAGTCACAGAATGGAGGTGTGAGAAGTCACAGAATGGAGGTGTGTGAACTCACAATGGAGGTGAGTGAAGTCACAGAATGGGGGTGGGTGAAGTCATAGAATGGAAGTGTGTGAAGTCATAGATGGAGGTGTGTAATCTCAGAATGGAGGTGTGTGAGGTCACAGAATGGAGGTATGTGACGTCATAAATGTTGGTGTGTGAATTCATAGAATGGAGGTGTGTGAAGTCAAAGAATGGAGGTGTGTGAAGTCATAGAATGGAGGTGTGTGAAATCACAGAATGTAGTTGTGTGTAGTCACAGAGTGTAGGTGTGTAAAGTCACAGAGTGGAGGTGTGTGAAGTCTCAGAATGGAGGTGTGTGAAGTCATAGAATGGAGGTGTTTGAAGTCATAGAATGTTGGTTTTTGAAGACACAGAATGGGGTGTGTGAAATCATAGAATGGAGGTGCGTGAAGTCAGATTGGAGGTGTGTGAAGTAACAGAATGGAGGTGTGTCAACTCAGAAAGGAGGTGTGTGAAGTCATAGAATGGAGGTGTGTGAGGTCATAGAATGCAGGTATGTGAAATCATACAATGGAGGTGTGTGAAGCCACAGAAATGAGGTGTTTGAAGTCAAAATGGAAGTGTGTGAAGTCAGAATGGAGATGTGTGAAGTCATAGAATGGAGGTGTGTGAAGTCATAGAATGGAGGTGTGTGAAGTCACAGAATGGAGGTGTGTGAACTCATAGAATGGAGGAGTGTGAAGTCATAGAATGGAC
This sequence comes from Megascapheus bottae, assembly GCA_024803745.1. Lineage (NCBI taxonomy): Eukaryota > Metazoa > Chordata > Mammalia > Rodentia > Geomyidae > Megascapheus > Megascapheus bottae. The sequence continues at coordinate 1,919,331 of JANJXV010000052.1, read as the reverse complement.
GTGTGTGAAGTCACAGAATGGAGGTGTGTGAAGTCACAGAATGGAGGTGTGTGAACTCAGAATGGAGGTGTGTGAATTCAAAGAAGGGAGGTTTGTGAAGCCATAGAATGGAGGTGTGTGAACTCAGAATGGAGGTGTGTGAATTCAAAGAAGGGAGGTTTGTGAAATCATAGAATGGATGTTTCTGAAGTAAGAATGAAGGTGTGTGAAGTCATAGAATGGAGGTGTGTGAAGTCAAAATGCAGGTGTGTGAAGTCAAACAATGGATGTGTGTTAAGTCAAAGAATGGACGTGTGTGAAGTCACAGAATGGAAGTGTGTGAAGTGAAAATGGAGGTGTGTGAAGTCAGAGAATGGAGGTGTGTGAAGTCATAGAATGGAGGTGTGTCAAGTCAGAATGGAGATGTGTGAAGGCACAGAATGGAGGTGTGTGAAGTCATAGAATGTTGGTGTGTGAAGTCATACAATGGAGGTGTATGAAGTCATAGAATGGAGGTGTGTGAAGTCATAGAATGGAGGTGTGTGAAATCATAGAATGGAGGTTTGTGACGTCACAGATTGACGTGTGTGAAGTCAGACTGGAGGTGTGTGAAGTCAAAATGGAGGTGTGTAAAGTCATGGAATGGAGGTGTGTGAAGTCACAATGCAGGTGAGTGAACTCAGAGAATGGAGGTGTGTGAAGTCATAGAATGGAGGTGTGTAAAGTCATAGAATGTAGGTGTGTAAAGTCAAAAAATGGAGGTGTGTGAAGTCATAGAATTGAGGTGTTTGAGTCACAGAATGTAGGTGTGTGAAGTCATAGAATGGAGGTGTGTGAAGTCATAGAATGGAGGTGTGTGAAGTCATATATTGGAGGTGTGTGAAGTTACAGAATGGAGGTGTGTGAAGTCACAGAATGGAGGTGTGTGAACTCAGAATGGAGGTGTGGGAAGTCACAAAATGGAGGTGTGTGAAGTCATAGAATGGAGATGTGTGAAGGCAAAGAATGGAGGTGTGTGAAATCATAGAATGGAGGCGTGTGAAGTCAGAGAATCGAGGTGTGTGAAGTCACAGAATGGAGGTGTGTGAGGTCACAGAATGGAGGTGTGTGAACACACAATGGAGGTGAGTGAAGTCACAGAATGGAGGTGTGTGAAGTCATAGAATGGAGATGTGTGAAGTCACAGAATGGATGTGTGTGAAGTCATAGAATGGAGGTGTGTGAAGTCACAAAATTGAGGTTTGTGAAGCCCTAGAATGGAGGTGTGTTAAGTCCAAGGATGGAGGTGTGTGAAGTAATAGAATGCAGGTGTGTGAAGTCATAAAATGGAGATGTGTGAAGTCACAGAATGGAGCTGTGTGAAATCATAGAATGGAGTTGTGTGAAGTTAGAGAATCGAGGTGTGTGAAGTCACAGAATGGAGGTGCATGAAATCAGAATAGTGTTGTGTGAAGTCACATAATTGAGGTGTGTGAAGTCGTAGAATGGAGATGTGTGAAGTCATAGAATGGAGGTGTGTGACGTCACAGAATCGAGGTGTGTGAAGTCATATAATGGAAGTGTGTGAAGTCATAGAATGGGGGTGTGTGAACTCATAGAATGGAGGTGTGTGAACTCATGTATTGAATGTGTGTGAAGTCAAAGAATGGAAGTGTGGGAAGTGAAAAAATGGAGTTGTGTGAAGTCACAGAATGGAGGTGTGTGAAGTCACAGAATGGAAGTGTGTGAAGTCAAAATTGAGGTGTGTGAAGTCACAGAATGGAGGTGTGTGAAGTCACAGAATGGAGGTGTGTGAAGTCAAAATGGAGGTGTGTGAAGACAAAGAAATAGGTGTGTGAAGTCATAGAATGGAGGTCTGTGGAGTCATGGAATGGAGGTTTGTGAGGTCAAATATTTGAAGTGTGTGAAGTTACAGAAAGGAGGTGTGTGAAGTCACAGAATGGAGGTGTGTGAAGTCACACAAGGCAGGTGTGTGAAGTCACAGAATAGAGTTGTGTGAAATCAAAATTGAGGTGTGTGAATTCATAGAATGGAGGTGTGTGATGTGAAAGAATGGAGGTGTGTGAAGTCAGATTGGAGGTGTGTGAAGTAACAGAATGGAGGTGTGTCAACTCAGAAAGGAGGTGTGTGAAGTTATAGAATGGAGGTGTGTGAAGTCATAGAATAGAGGTGTGTGAAATCATAGAATGGAGGTGTGTGAAGTCACAGAAATGTGGTGTTTGAAGTCAAAATGGAAGTGTGTGAAGTCAGAATGGAGGTGTGTGAAGTCATAGAATGGAGGTGTGTGAAGTCATAGAATGGAGGTGTGTGAAGTCACAGAATGGAGGTGTGTGAACTCATAAAATGGAGGATTGTGAAGTCATGGAATGGAGGTGTGTGAAGTCACAGATGGAGGTGTTTGAAGTCATAGAATGGAGGTGTGTGAAGTCACAGAATGGAGGTGTGTGAAGTCACAGAATGGAGGTGTGTGAACTCAGAATGGAGGGGTGTGAATTCACAGAAGGGAGGTTTGTGAAGTCATAGAATGGATGTTTCTGAAGTAAGAATGAAGGTGTGTGAAGCCATAGAATGGAGGTGTGTGAAGTCAAAATGCAGGTGTGTGAAGTCAAAAAATGGAGGTGTGTGAAGTCACAGAATGGAGGTGTGTGAAGTCACAGAATGGAAGTGTGTGAAGTAAAAATGGAGGTGTGTGAAGTCAGAGAATGGAGGTGTGTGAAGTCAAATCATGGACGTGTGTGAAGTCAAAATTGTGGTGTGTGAAGTCACAAACGCAGGTGTGTGAAGTCACAGAAGGGAGGTGTGTGAAGTCAAAATGGAGGTGTGTGAAGTCAAAGAATGGATGTGTTTGAAGTCATAGAATGGAGGTGTATGAAGTCATGGAACGGAGGTTTGTGAAGTCAAACATTGGAAGTGTGTGAAGTTACAGAATGGAGGTGTGTGAAGTCATAGAATGGAGGTGTGTGAAGTCATAGAATGGAGGTGTGTGGAGTCATAGATTGGAAGTGTGTGAAGTCATAGAATGGAGGTGTGTGAAGTCATAGATTGAAGGTGTGTGGAAGTCGTAGTATGGAGGTGTGTGAAGTCACAGAAAGGAGGTGTGTGAAGTCACAGAATGGAGTTGTGTGAAGTCACAATGGAGGTGTGTGAAGTCATAGAATGGAGGTGTGTGAAATCAAAGAATGGAGGTTTGTTAAGTCATAGAATGGATTGTGTGTGAAATCATAGGTTGGAGGTGTGTGAAGTCACAGAATTGAGGTGTGTAATGTCACAGTGTGGAGGTGTGTGAAGTCACAGAACGGAGTTGTGTGTGAAGTCATAGAATGGACGTGTGTGAAGTCACAGAAGGCAGGTGTGTGAAGTCACAGAATACAGTTGTGTGAAGTCATGGAATGGAGGTGTGTGACGTCATAGAATGGAGGTGTGTGAAGTCACAGAAGGCAGGTGTGTGAAGTCAAATAATACAGTTGTGTGAAGTCATGGAATGGAGGTGTGTGAAGCAAGAATGCAGGTGTGTGAAGTCATAGAATGCAGGTGTGTGAAGTCACTGAAAGGAGGTGTGTGAAGTCACAGAATGGAGGTGTGTAAAGTCAAAATGGAGGTGTGTGAAGTCAAAGAATGGAGTTTTGTGAAGTCATAGAATGGAGGTGTATGAAGTCATGGAATGGAGGTTTGTGAAGTCAAACATTGGAAGTGTGTGAAGTTACAGAATGGAGGTGTGTGAAGTCATAGAATGGAGGTGTGTGAAGTCATAGAATGGAGGAGTGTGAAGTCAGAATGGAGATGTGTGAAGTCACATAATGGAGGTGTGTGAAGTCACAAAATGTTGGTGTGTGAAGTCATAGAATGGAGGTGTATGAAGTCATAGAATGGAGGTGTGTGAAGTCAGAATGCAGGTGTGTGAAGTCATAGAATGGAGGTGTGTGAAGTCATAGAATGGAGGTGTGTGAAGTCATATATTGGAAGTGTGTGAAGTCATAGAATGGAGGTGTGTGAAGTAATAGAATGGAGGTTTGTGAAGTCAGAATGGAGATGTGGGAAGTCACATAATTGAGGTGTGTGAAGTAATAGAATATGGTGTGTTAAGTCCTTGATTGGAGGAGTATGAAGTCATAGAATGGAGGTGGGTGAATTCAGAATGCAGGTGTGTGAAGTCATAGAATGGAGGTGTGTGAAGTCATAGAATGGAGGTGTGTGAATTCATAGATTGGAAGTGTGTGAAGTCATAGAATGGAGCTGTGGGAAGTCATAGAATGGAGGTGTGTGAAGTTATAGAAAGGAGGTGTGTGAAGTCACAGAATCGAGTTGTGTGAAGTCACAATGGAGGTGTGTGAAGTCATAGAATAGAGGTGTGTGAAGTCAGAATAGAGGTGTGCGAAGTCATAGAATGGAGGTGTGTGAAGTCAGAATGGAGGTGTGTGAACTCATAGAATGGAGGTGTGTGAAGTCACAATGGAGGTGTGGGAAATCATAGAATGGAGGTGTGTGAAGTCACAGAATGGAGGTGTGTGAAGTCATAGAATGGAGGTGTGGGAAGTAAAAATGGAGTTTGTGAACTCATAGAATGAATGTGTGTGAACTCATAGAATGGAGGTTGTGAAGTCATGGAATGGAGGTGTGTGAAGTCAAAGAATGGAGGTGTGTGAAGTCAAACAATAGAGGTGTGTGAGGTGAAACAATGGAGGTGTGTGAAGTCACAAAAAGGATGTGTGTGAAGTCAAAACGGAGGTGTTTGAAGTCCCAAAATGGAGGTGTGTGAAGTCACAGAATGAAGGTGTGTGAAGTCAAACAGGTGGTGTGTGAAGTCACAAATGGACGTGTGTAAAGTCACAGAATGGAGGTGTGTGAAGTCAAAATGGAGGTGTGTGAAGTCAAAGAATGGAGGTGTGTGAAGTCATCGAATGGAGGTATGTAAAGTCATGTCATGGAGGTGTGTGAAGTCACAGAATGGAGGTGTGTGAAGTCAGAATTGAGGTGTGCTAAGTCATATAATGGAAGTGTGTGAAGTCAGAATGAAGGTGTGTGAAGTCATAGAATGGAGGTGTGTGAAGTCAGAATGGAGGTGTGTGAACTGATAGAATGGAGGTGTGTGAAGTCACAATGGAGGTGTTTGAAGTCATAGAATGGTGGTGTGTGAAGTTACAGAATGGAGGTGTGGAAGACATAGAATGGAGGTGTGCGAAGTCAGATATTGAGGTGTGTGAAGTCACAGAATATAGGTGTGGGAATTCAGAATGGAGGTGTGTGAAGGCATAGAATGGAGGTGTGTGAAGTCATGGAATGGAGGTGTGTGAAATCATTGAATGGAGGTGTGTGAAGTCACAGAATGGAGGTGTGTGAACACATAGAATGGAGGTGTGTGAATTCTCAGTGGATGTGTGTGAAGTCATGGAATAGATTTGTGTGAAGTCACAGAAGGAGGTGTGTGAAGTCATAGAAAGGAGCTGTGTGAATTCAGAATGGAGGTGTGTGAAGTCACAGAATGGAGGTTTGTGAAGTCACAGAATGGAGGTGTGTGAAGTCATAGAATGGATGTTTCTGAAGTAAGAATGAAGGTGTGAGAAGTCATAGAATGGAGGTGTGTGAAGTCAAAATGGAGGTGTGTGAACTCATAGAATATAGAAGTGTGACCTCATAGAATGGAGGTGTGTGAAATCATGGAATGGAGGTGTGTGAAATCCACGAATGGAGGTGTGTGAAATCAGACAATCGCGGTGTGTGAAGTCACAGAATGGAGGTGTGTGAAGTCACAGAATGGAAGTGTGTGAAGTCAAAATTAAGGTTTGTGAAATCACAGAATGGAGGTGTGTGAAGTCACAGAATGGACGTGTGTGAAGTCAAAATTGTGATGTGTGAAGTCCCAAATGGAGGTGTGTGAAGTCACAGAATTGTGGTGTGTGAAGTCAAAATGGAGGTGTATGAAGTCAAAGAAAGGAGGTGTGTGGAGTCATAGATTGGAAGTGTGTGAAGTCATAGAATGGAGGTGTGTGAAGTCATAGATTGAAGGTGTGTGGAAGTCATAGTATGGAGGTGTGTGAAGTCACAGAAAGGAGGTGTGTGAAGTCACAGAATGGAGTTGTGTGAAGTCACAATGGAGGTGTGTGAAATCATAGAATGGAGGTGTGTGAAATCAAAGAATGGAGGTTTGTTAAGTCATAGAATGGATTGTGTGTGAAATCATAGGATGGAGATGTGTGAAGTCACAGAATTGAGGTGTGTAATGTCACAGAGTGAGGGGTGTGAAGTCACAGAATGGAGTTGTGTGTGAAGTCATAGAATGGACGTGTGTGAAGTCACAGAAGGCAGGTGTGTGAAGTCACAGAATACAGTTGTGTGAAGTCATGGAATGGAGGTGTGTGACGTCATAGAATGGAGGTGTGTGAAGTCACAGAAGGCAGGTGTGTGAAGTCACATAATACAGTTGTGTGAAGTCATGGAATGGAGGTGTGTGAAGTCAGAATGCAGGTGTGTGAAGTCATAGAATGCAGGTGTGTGAAGTCACTGAAAGGAGTTGTGTGAAGTCACAGAATGGAGGTGTGTAAAGTCAAAATGTAGGTGTGTGAAGTCAAAGAATGGAGTTTTGTGAAGTCATAGAATGGAGGTGTATGAAGTCATGGAATGGAGGTTTGTGAAGTCAAACATTGGAAGTGTGTGAAGTTACAGAATGGAGGTGTGTGAAGTCATAGAATGGAGGTGTGTGAAGTCATAGAATGGAGGAGTGTGAAGTCAGAATGGAGATGTGTGAAGTCACATAATGGAGGTGTGTGAAGTCAAAAATGTTGGTGTGTGAAGTCATAGAATGGAGGTGTATGAAGTCATAGAATGGAGGTGTGTGAAGTCAGAATGCAGGTGTGTGAAGTCATAGAATGGAGGTGTGTGAAGTCATAGAATGGAGGTGTGTGAAGTCATAGATTGGAAGTGTGTGAAGTCATAGAATGGAGGTGTGTGAAGTAATAGAATGGAGGTTTGTGAAGTCAGAATGGAGATGTGTGAAGTCACATAATTGAGGTGTGTGAAGTCATAGAATATGGTGTGTGAAGTCCTTGATTGGAGGTGTATGAAGTCATAGAATGGAGGTGGGTGAATTCAGAATGCAGGTGTGTGAAGTCATAGAATGGAGGTGTGTGAAGTCAAAGAATGGAGGTGTGTGAATTCATAGATTGGAAGTGTGTGAAGTCATAGAATGGAGCTGTGGGAAGTCATAGAATGGAGGTGTGTGAAGTTATAGAAAGGAGGTGTGTGAAGTCACAGAATCGAGTTGTGTGAAGTCACAATGGAGGTGTGTGAAGTCATAGAATAGAGGTGTGTGAAGTCAGAATAGAGGTGTGCGAAGTCATAGAATGGAGGTGTGTGAAGTCAGAATGGAGGTGTGTGAACTCATAGAATGGAGGTGTGTGAAGTCACAATGGAGGTGTGGGAAATCATAGAATGGAGGTGTGTGAAGTCACAGAATGGAGGTGTGTGAAGTCATAGAATGGAGGTGTGGGAAGTAAAAATGGAGTTTGTGAACTCATAGAATGAATGTGTGTGAACTCATAGAATGGAGGTTGTGAAGTCATGGAATGGAGGTGTGTGAAGTCAAAGAATGGAGGTGTGTGAAGTCAAACAATAGAGGTGTGTGAGGTGAAACAATGGAGGTGTGTGAAGTCACAAAAAGGATGTGTGTGAAGTCAAAACGGAGGTGTTTGAAGTCCCAAAATGGACGTGTGTGAAGTCACAGAATGAAGGTGTGTGAAGTCAAACAGGTGGTGTGTGAAGTCACAAATGGACGTGTGTAAAGTCACAGAATGGAGGTGTGTGAAGTCAAAATGGAGGTGTGTGAAGTCAAAGAATGGAGGTGTGTGAAGTCATCGAATGGAGGTATGTAAAGTCATGTCATGGAGGTGTGTGAAGTCACAGAATGGAGGTGTGTGAAGTCAGAATTGAGGTGTGCTAAGTCATATAATGGAGGTGTGTGAAGTCAGAATGAAGGTGTGTGAAGTCATAGAATGGAGGTGTGTGAAGTCAGAATGGAGGTGTGTGAACTGATAGAATGGAGGTGTGTGAAGTCACAATGGAGGTGTTTGAAGTCATAGAATGGTGGTGTGTGAAGTTACAGAATGGAGGTGTGGAAGACATAGAATGGAGGTGTGCGAAGTCAGATATTGAGGTGTGTGAAGTCACAGAATATAGGTGTGGGAATTCAGAATGGAGGTGTGTGAAGGCATAGAATGGAGGTGTGTGAAGTCATGGAATGGAGGTGTGTGAAATCATTGAATGGAGGTGTGTGAAGTCACAGAATGGAGGTGTGTGAACACATAGAATGGAGGTGTGTGAATTCTCAGTGGATGTGTGTGAAGTCATGGAATAGATTTGTGTGAAGTCACAGAAGGAGGTGTGTGAAGTCATAGAAAGGAGCTGTGTGAATTCAGAATGGAGGTGTGTGAAGTCACAGAATGGAGGTTTGTGAAGTCACAGAATGGAGGTGTGTGAAGTCATAGAATGGATGTTTCTGAAGTAAGAATGAAGGTGTGAGAAATCATAGAATGGAGGTGTGTGAAGTCAAAATGGAGGTGTGTGAACTCATAGAATATAGAAGTGTGACCTCATAGAATGGAGGTGTGTGAAATCATGGAATGGAGGTGTGTGAAATCCACGAATGGAGGTGTGTGAAATCAGACAATCGCGGTGTGTGAAGTCACAGAATGGAGGTGTGTGAAGTCACAGAATGGAAGTGTGTGAAGTCAAAATTAAGGTTTGTGAAATCACAGAATGGAGGTGTGTGAAGTCACAGAATGGACGTGTGTGAAGTCAAAATTGTGATGTGTGAAGTCCCAAATGGAGGTGTGTGAAGTCACAGAATTGTGGTGTGTGAAGTCAAAATGGAGGTGTATGAAGTCAAAGAAAGGAGGTGTGTGGAGTCATAGATTGGAAGTGTGTGAAGTCATAGAATGGAGGTGTGTGAAGTCATAGATTGAAGGTGTGTGGAAGTCATAGTATGGAGGTGTGTGAAGTCACAGAAAGGAGGTGTGTGAAGTCACAGAATGGAGTTGTGTGAAGTCACAATGGAGGTGTGTGAAATCATAGAATGGAGGTGTGTGAAATCAAAGAATGGAGGTTTGTTAAGTCATAGAATGGATTGTGTGTGAAATCATAGGATGGAGATGTGTGAAGTCACAGAATTGAGGTGTGTAATGTCACAGAGTGAGGGGTGTGAAGTCACAGAATGGAGTTGTGTGTGAAGTCATAGAATGGACGTGTGTGAAGTCACAGAAGGCAGGTGTGTGAAGTCACAGAATACAGTTGTGTGAAGTCATGGAATGGAGGTGTGTGACGTCATAGAATGGAGGTGTGTGAAGTCACAGAAGGCAGGTGTGTGAAGTCACATAATACAGTTGTGTGAAGTCATGGAATGGAGGTGTGTGAAGTCAGAATGCAGGTGTGTGAAGTCATAGAATGCAGGTGTGTGAAGTCACTGAAAGGAGTTGTGTGAAGTCACAGAATGGAGGTGTGTAAAGTCAAAATGGAGGTGTGTGAAGTCAAAGAATGGAGTTTTGTGAAGTCATAGAATGGAGGTGTATGAAGTCATGGAATGGAGGTTTGTGAAGTCAAACATTGGAAGTGTGTGAAGTTACAGAATGGAGGTGTGTGAAGTCATAGAATGGAGGTGTGTGAAGTCATAGAATGGAGGAGTGTGAAGTCAGAATGGAGATGTGTGAAGTCACATAATGGAGGTGTGTGAAGTCAAAAATGTTGGTGTGTGAAGTCATAGAATGGAGGTGTATGAAGTCATAGAATGGAGGTGTGTGAAGTCAGAATGCAGGTGTGTGAAGTCATAGATTGGAGGTGTGTGAAGTCATAGAATGGAGGTGTGTGAAGTCATAGATTGGAAGTGTGTGAAGTCATAGAATGGAGGTGTGTGAAGTAATAGAATGGAGGTTTGTGAAGTCAGAATGGAGATGTGTGAAGTCACATAATTGAGGTGTGTGAAGTCATAGAATATGGTGTGTGAAGTCCTTGATTGGAGGTGTATGAAGTCATAGAATGGAGGTGGGTGAATTCAGAATGCAGGTGTGTGAAGTCATAGAATAGAGGTGTGTGAAGTCATAGAATGGAGGTGTGTGAATTCATAGATTGGAAGTGTGTGAAGTCATAGAATGGAGCTGTGGGAAGTCATAGAATGGAGGTGTGTGAAGTTATAGAAAGGAGGTGTGTGAAGTCACAGAATCGAGTTGTGTGAAGTCACAATGGAGGTGTGTGAAGTCATAGAATAGAGGTGTGTGAAGTCAGAATAGAGGTGTGCGAAGTCATAGAATGGAGGTGTGTGAAGTCAGAATGGAGGTGTGTGAACTCATAGAATGGAGGTGTGTGAAGTCACAATGGAGGTGTGGGAAATCATAGAATGGAGGTGTGTGAAGTCACAGAATGGAGGTGTGTGAAGTCATAGAATGGAGGTGTGGGAAGTAAAAATGGAGTTTGTGAACTCATAGAATGAATGTGTGTGAACTCATAGAATGGAGGTTGTGAAGTCATGCAATGGAGGTGTGTGAAGTCAAAGAATGGAGGTGTGTGAAGTCAAACAATAGAGGTGTGTGAGGTGAAACAATGGAGGTGTGTGAAGTCACAAAAAGGATGTGTGTGAAGTCAAAACGGAGGTGTTTGAAGTCCAAAAATGGAGGTGTGTGAAGTCACAGAATGAAGGTGTGTGAAGTCAAACAGGTGGTGTGTGAAGTCACAAATGGACGTGTGTAAAGTCACAGAATGGAGGTGTGTGAAGTCAAAATGGAGGTGTGTGAAGTCAAAGAATGGAGGTGTGTGAAGTCATCGAATGGAGGTATGTAAAGTCATGTCATGGAGGTGTGTGAAGTCACAGAATGGAGGTGTGTGAAGTCAGAATTGAGGTGTGCTAAGTCATATAATGGAGGTGTGTGAAGTCAGAATGAAGGTGTGTGAAGTCATAGAATGGAGGTGTGTGAAGTCAGAATGGAGGTGTGTGAACTGATAGAATGGAGGTGTGTGAAGTCACAATGGAGGTGTTTGAAGTCATAGAAAGGTGGTGTGTGAAGTTACAGAATGGAGGTGTGGAAGACATAGAATGGAGGTGTGCGAAGTCAGATATTGAGGTGTGTGAAGTCACAGAATATAGGTGTGGGAATTCAGAATGGAGGTGTGTGAAGGCATAGAATGGAGGAGTGTGAAGTCATGGAATGGAGGTGTGTGAAATCATTGAATGGAGGTGTGTGAAGTCACAGAATGGAGGTGTGTGAACACATAGAATGGAGGTGTGTGAAATCTCAGTGGATGTGTGTGAAGTCATGGAATAGATTTGTGTGAAGTCACAGAAGGAGGTGTGTGAAGTCATAGAAAGGAGCTGTGTGAATTCAGAATGGAGGTGTGTGAAGTCACAGAATGGAGGTTTGTGAAGTCACAGAATGGAGGTGTGTGAAGTCATAGAATGGATGTTTCTGAAGTAAGAATGAAGGTGTGAGAAGTCATAGAATGGAGGTGTGTGAAGTCAAAATGGAGGTGTGTGAACTCATAGAATATAGATGTGTGACCTCATAGAATGGAGGTGTGTGAAGTCATGGAATGGAGGTGTGTGAAATCCACGAATGGAGGTGTGTGAAATCAGAAAATCGCGGTGTGTGAAGTCACAGAATGGAGGTGTGTGAAGTCACAGAATGGAAGTGTGTGAAGTCAAAATTAAGGTGTGTGAAATCACAGAATGGAGGTGTGTGAAGTCACAGAATGGACGTGTGTGAAGTCAAAATTGTGATGTGTGAAGTCCCAAATGGAGGTGTGTGAAGTCACAGAATTGTGGTGTGTGAAGTGAAAATGGAGGTGTATGAAGTCAAAGAAAGGAGGTGTGTGAAGTCATAGAATGGAGGTGTATGAAGTCATGGAATGGAGGTTTGTGAAGTCATAGAATGGAGATTTGTGAAGTCATAGAATTGATGTGTGTGAAGTCAGAATGGAGATGTGTGAAGTCACAGAATGGAGGTGTGTGAAGTCAAAGAATATTGGTGTGTGAAGTCATAGAATGGAGGTGTGTGAAGTCTTAGAATGGAGGTGTGTGAAGTCATAGAATGGAGGTGTGTGAAGTCACAGAAGGAAGGTGTGTGAAGTCTCAGAATGGAGGTGTGTAAAGTCACAGAGTGGAGGTGTGTGAAGGCACAGAATGGAGGGGTGTGAAGTCAAAGAATGGCGGTATGTGAAGTCACAGAATGGAGGGGTGTGAAGTCAGAATAGAGGTGTGCGAAGTCATAGAATGGAGGTGTGTGAAGTCAGAATGGAGCTGTGTGAACGCATAGAATGGAGGTGTGTGAAGTCACAGTGGAGATGTGTGAAGTCATAGAATGGTGGTTTTTGAAGTCACATATTGGAGGTGTGTGAAGTCATAGAATGGAGGTGTGTGAAGTCAGATTGGAGGTATGTGAAGTCACAGAATGGAGGTGTGTCAACTCAGAAAGGAGGTTTGTGAAGTCACAGAATGGAGCTGTGGGAAATCATAGAATGGAGGTGTGTGAAGTCACAGAATTGAGATGTATGAAGTCAGAATGGAGGTGTGTGTATTCAGAATGGAGGTGTGTGAAGTCAGAGACTGGAGGTGTGTGAAGTCACAATGCAGGTGTGTGAACTGATAGAACGTAGGTGTGTGAAGTCACAATGTTGGTGTGTGAAGTCACAGAGTAGAGGTGTGTGAAGTCATAGAATGGAGGTGTGTGAAGTCACAAAATGGAGGTGTGTGAAGTCATATAATGGAGGTGTGTGAAGTCACAGAATGGAGGTGTTTGAACTCAGAATGGAGGTGTGTGAAGACACAGAATGGAGGTGTGTGAAGTCAAAGAATGGAGATGTGTGAAGGCACAGAATGGAGGTGTGTGAAATCGTACAATGGAGGTGTGTGCAGTCAGAGAATCGAGGTGTGTGAAGTCACAGAATGGACGTGCGTGAAGTCACAGAATGGAGGTGTGTGAACTCACAATGGAGGTGAGTGAAGTCACAGAATGGAGGTGTGTGAAGTCATAGAATGGAAGTGTGTGAAGTCATAGAATGGAGGTGTGTGATGTCAGAATGGAAGTGTGTGAAGTCACAGAATGGAGGTATGTGCAGTCATAAATGTTGGTGTGTGAAGTCATAGAATGGAGGTGTGACGTCATAGAATGGAGGTGTGTGAAGTCATAGAATGGATGTGTGAAGTCACAGAAGTCAGGTGTGTGAAGTCACAGAATAGAGTTGTGTGAAGTCACAATGGAGGTGTGTGAATTCATAGAATGTAGGTGTGTGAAGTCAAAGAATGGAGGTATGTGAAGTCATAGAATGGAGTTGTGTGTAGTCACAGAGTGTAGGTTTGTAAAGTCACAGAGTGGAGGTGTGTGAAGTCTCAGAATGGAGGTGTGTGAAGTCATAGAGTGTTGGTTTTTGAAGACACAGAATGAAGGTGTGTGAAGTCACAGAATAGAGTTGTGTGAAGTCACAATGCAGGTGTGTGAACTCAGAGAATGGAGGTGTGTGAAGTCACAATGTAGGTGTGTGAAGTCATAGAATGGAGGTGTTTGAGTCACAGAATGGAGGTGTTTCAACTCAGAAAAGAGGTGTGTGAAGTCATAGAATGGAGGTGTGTGAAGTCATAGAATGCAGGTGTGTGAAATCATGAATGGAGGTGTGGTAAGCCACAGAAATGAGGTGTTTGAAGTCACAATGGAAGTGTGTGAAGTCAGAATGGAGGTGTGTGTTGTCATAGAATGGAGGTGTGTGAAATCATAGAATGGAGGTGTGTGAAGTCATAGAATGGAGGTGTGTGAACTCATCGAATGGAGGAGTGTGAAGTCATAGAATGGAGGTATGTGAAGTCACAGATGGAGGTGTGTGAAGTCATAGGATGGAGGTGTGTGAAGTCACAGAATGGAGGTGTGTGAAGTCACAGAATGGAGGTGTGTGAACTTAGAATGGAGGTGTGTGAATTCACAGAAGGGAGGTTTGTGAAGTCATAGAATAGATGTTTCTGAAGTAAGAATGAAGGTGTGTGAAGTCATAGAATGGAGGTGTGTGAAGTCAAAATGCAGGTGTGTGAAGTCAAACAATGGAGGTGGGTTAAATCACAGAATGGAGGTGTGTCAAGTCACAGAATGGAAGTGTGTGAAGTCAAAATGGAGGTGTGTGAAGTCAGAGAATGGAGGTGCGTGAAGTCAGAGAATGGAAGTGTGTGAAGTCAAAGAATGGAGGTGTGTCAAGTCAGAATGGAGATGTGTGAAGGCACAGAATGGAGGTGTGTGAAGTCATAGAATGTTGGTGTGTGAAGTCATACAATGGAGGTGTATGAAGTCATAGAATGGAGGTGTGTGAAGTCATAGAATGGAAGTTCGTGAATTCATAGAATGGAGGTTTGTGCAGTCACAGATTGAGGTGTGTGAAGTCAGAATGGACGTGTGTGAAGTCAGAATGGAGGTGTGTAAAGTCATAGAATGGAGGTGTGTGAAGACACAATGCAGGTGTGTGAACTCAGAGAATGGAGATGTGTGAAGTCACAATGTATGTGAGTGAAGTCATACAATGTAGGTGTGTAAAGTCAAAAAATTGAGGTGTGTGAAGTCATAGAATGGAGGTGTTTGAGTCACAGAATGGAGGTGTGTGAAGTCATAGAATGGAGGTGTGTGAAGTCATACAATGGAGGTGTGTGAAGTCATATATTGGAGGTGTGTGAAGTTACAGAATGGAGGTGTATGAAGTCACAGAATGGAGGTGTGTGAAGTCACAGAATGGAGATGTGTGAAGGCACAGAATGGAGGTGTGTGAAATCATAGAATGGAGGTGTGTGAAGTCAGAGAATCGAGGTGTGTAAAGTCACAGAATGGAGGTGTGTGAGGTCACAGAATGGTGGTTTTTGAAGTCACAGAATGGAGGTGTGTGAAGTCATAGAATGGAGGTGTGTGAAGTCAGATTGGAGGTATGTGAAGTCACAGAATGGAGGTGTGTCAACTCAGAAAGGAGGTATGTGAAGTCATAGAATGGAGGTGTGTGAAGTCAAAGAATGGAGGTGTGGGAAATCATAGAATGGAGGTGTGTGAAGTGACAGCACTGAGGTGTTTGAAGTCAGAATGGAAGTGTATGTATTCAGAATGGAGGTGTGTGAAGTCAGAGACTGGAGGTGTGTGAAGTCACAATGCAGGTGTGTGAACTGATAGAACGTAGGTGTGTGAAGTCACAATGTAGGTGTGTGAAGTCATAGAATGGACGTGTGTGAAGTCATAGAATGGACGTGTGTGAAGTCATAAAATGGAGGTGTGTGAAGTCATATAATGGAGGTGTGTGAAGTCATAGAATGGAGATGTGTGAACTCAGAATGGAGGTGTGTGAAGTCACAGAATGGAGGTGTGTGAAGTCACAGAATGGAGGTGTGTGAAATCGTAGAATGGAGGTGTGTGAAGTCACAGAATCGAGGTGTGTGAAGTCACAGAATGGAGGTGTGAGAAGTCACAGAATGGACGTGTGTGAACTCACAATGGATGTGAGTGAAGTCACAGAACGGAGGTATGTGAAGTCATAGAATGGAAGTGTGTGAAGTCATAGGTGGAGGTATGTGATGTCAGAATGGAGATGTGTGAAGTCACAGAATGGAGGTATATGACGTCATAAATGTTGGTGTGTGAAGTCATAGAATAGAGGAGTGAAGTCATAGAATGGAGGTGTGTGAAGTCATAGAATGGAGGTGTTTGAAGTCATAGAATATTGGTTTTTGAAGACACAGAATGGAGGTGTGTGAAGTCACAGAATCGAGGTGTGTAAAGTCACAGAATGGAGGTGTGTGAAATCGTAGAATGGAGGTGTGTGAAGTCACAGAATCGAGGTGTGTGAAGTCATAGAAGGGAGGTGTGTGAAGTCACAGAAGGCAGGTGTGTGAAGTCACAGAATAGAGTTGTGTGAAGTCACAATGGAGGTGTGTGAATTCATAGAATGGAGGTGTGTGAAGTCAAAGAATGGAGGTGTGTGAAGTCATAGAATGTAGGTGTGTGAAATCACAGAATGGAGTTGTGTGTAGTCACAGAGTGGAGGTGTTCAAAGTCACAGAGTGGAGGTGTGTGAAGTCTCAGAATGGAGGTGGGTGAAGTCATAGAATGGAGGTGTTTGAAGTCATAGAATGTTGGTTTTTGAAGACACAGAATGGAGGTGTGTGAAGTCATTGAATGGAGGTGTGTGACGTCAGATTGGAGGTGTGTGAAGTAACAGAATGGAGGTGTATCAACTCAGAAAGGAGGTGTGTGAAGTCATAGAATGGAGTTGTGTGAAATCAAAGAATGGAGGTTTGTTAAGTCATAGAATGGATTGTGTGTGAAATCATATATTGGAGGTGTGTGAATCACAGAATTGAGGTGTGTAAAGTCACAGAGTGGAGGTGTGTGAAGTCACAGAATGGAGTTGTGTGTGAAGTCATAGAATGGAGGTGTGTAAAGTCACAGAAGGCAGGTGTGTAATGTTACAGAATACAGTTGTGTGAAGTCATGGAATGGAGGTTTGTGAAGTCAGAATGCAGGTGTGTGAAGTCATAGAATGGAGGTGTGTGAAGTCATAGACTGGAAGTGTGTGAAGTCATAGAATGGAGGTGTGTAAAGTCACAGAAGGCAGGTGTGCAATGTTACAGAATACAGTTGTGTGAAGTCATGGAATGGAGGTTTGTGAAGTCAGAATGCAGGTGTGTGAAGTCACAGAATGAAGGTGTGTGAAGTCAAAATAGAGGTGTGTGAAGTCAAAGAATGGAGGTGTGTGAAGTCATCGAATGGAGGTATGTAAAGACATGTCATGGAGGTGTGTGAAGTCACAGAATGGAGGTGTGTGAAATCAGAATTGGGGTGTGCTAAGTAATAGAATGGATGTGTGTGAAGTCAGAATGGAGGTTTGTGAACTCATAGAACGGATTTGTGTGAAGTCAGAATGGGGGTGTGTGAACTCATAGAATGGAGGTATGTGAAGTCACAATGGAGGTGTGTGAAGTCATAGAATGGTGGTATGTGAAGTTACAGAATGGAGGTGTGGAAGTCATAGAATGGAGGTGTGTGAAGTCAGAAATTGAGGTGTGTGAAGTCAGAGAATATAGGTGTGTGAATTCAGAATGGAGATGTGTGAACTCATAGAATGGAGGTATGTGAAGTCACAATGGAGGTGTGTGAAGTCATAGATTGGTGGTATGTGAAGTTACAGAATGGAGGTGTGGAAGTCATAGAATGGAGGTGTGTGAAGTCAGAAATTGAGGTGTGTGAAGTCAGAGAATATAGATGTGTGAATTCAGAATGGAGGGGTGTGAAGTCATAGAAAGGAGCTGTGTGAATTCAGAATGGAGGTGTGTGAAGTCACAGAATGGAGGTTTGTGAAGTCACAGAATGGGGGTGTGTGAAGTCATAGAATGGATGTTTGTGAAGTAAGAATGAAGGTGTGTGAAGTCATAGAATGGAGGTGTGTGAAGTCAAAATGGAGGTGTGTGAACTCATAGAATAGAGATGTGTGACCTCATAGAATGGAGATGTGTGAAGTCATGGAATGGAGGTGTGTGAAATCCAAGAATAGAGGAGTGCGAATCAAACAATGGAGGTGTGTGAAGTCACAGAATGGAGGTGTGTGAAGGCACAGAATGGAAGTGTGTGAAGTCAAAATTGAGGTGTGTGAAGTCACAGAATTGAGGTGTGTGAAGTCACAGAATGGAGGTGTGTGAAGCCAAAATTGTGATGTGTGAAGTCACAAATGAAGGTGTGTGAAGTCATAGAATTGTGGTGTGTGAAGTCAAAATGGAGTTGTGTGAAATCAAACAAAGGAGGGGTGTGAAGTCATAGAATGGAGGTGTATGAAGTCATGGAATGGAGGTTTGTGAAGTCATAGAATGAAGATGTGTGAAGTCACAGAATGGAGGTCTGTGAAGTCAAAGAATATTGGTGTGTGAAGTCATAGAATGGAGGTGTGTGAAGTCTTAGAATGGAGGTGTGTGAAGTCATAGAATGGAGGTGTGTGAAATCACAGAAAGGAGGTGTGTGAAGTCACAGAATGGAGGTGTGTAAACTCACAGAGTTGAGGTGTGTGAAGGCACAGAATGGAGGGTTGTGAAGTTAAAGAATGGAGGTATGTGAAGTCACAGAATGGAGGGTTGTGAAGTCAGAATAGAGGTGTGCGAAGTCATAGAATGGAGGTGTGTGAAGTCAGAATGGAGCTGTGTTAACTCATAGAACGGAGGTGTGTGAAGTCACAATGGAGATGTGTGAAGTCATAGAATGGTGGTTTTTGAAGTCACAGAATGGAGTTGTGTGAAGTCATAGAATGGAGGAGTGTGAAGTCAGATTGGAGGTATGTGAAGTCACAGAATGGAGGTGTTTCAACACAGAAAGGAGGTATGTGAAGTGATAGAATGGAGGTGTGTGAATTCAAAGAATTGAGGTGTGCCAAATCATAGAATGGAAGTGTGTGAAGTCACAGAATTGAGGTGTGTGAAGTCAGAATGGAGGTGTGTGAAGTCACAATGCAGGTGTGTGAAGTGATAGAACGTAGGTGTGTGAAGTCACAATGTAGGTGTGTGAAGTCATAGAATGGAGGTGTGTGAAGTCATAGAATGGAGGTGTGTGAAGTCACAATATGGAGGTGTGTGAAGTCATATAATGTAGGTGTGTGAAGTCACAGAATGGAAGTGTGTGAACTCAGAATGGAGGTGTGTCAAGTACAGAATGGAGGTGTGTGAAGTCATAGAATGGAGATGTGTGAAGTCACAGAATGGAGGTGTGTGAAATCGTAGAATGGAGGTGTGTGAAGTCAGAGAATCGAAGGGTGTGAAGTCACAGAATGGAGGTGTGTGAAGTCACAGAATTGAGGTGTGTGAACTCACAATGGAGGTGAGTGAAGTCACAGAATGGAGGTGTGTGAAGTAATTGAATGGAAGTCTGTGAAGTCATAGAATGTAGGTGTGTGATGTCAGAATGGAGGTGTGTGAAGTCACAGAATTGAGGTATGTGACGTCATAAATGTTGGTGTGTGAAGTCATAGAATGGAGGTGTGAAGTCATAGAATGGAGGTGTGTGAAGTCATAGAATGGAGGTGTGTGAAGTCACAGAAGGCAGGTGTGTGAAGTCACAGAATAGAGTTGTGTGAAGTCACAATGGAGGTGTGTGAATTCATAGAATGGAGGTGTGTGAAGTCAAAGAACGGAGTTGTGTGAAGTCATAGATTGGAGGTGTGTGAAATCACAGAATGGAGTTGTGTGTAGCCACAGAGTGGAGGTGTGTAAAGTCACAGAGTGGAAATGTGTGAAGTCTCAGAATGGAGGTGTGTGAAGTCATAGAATGGAGGTGTTTGAAGTCATAGAATGTTGGTCTTTGAAGACACAGAATGGAGGTGTGTGAAGTCATAAAATGGAGGTGTGTGAAGTCAGATTGTAGGTGTGTGATGTAACAGAATGGAGGTGTGTCAACTCAGAAAGGAGGTGTGTGAAGTCATAGAATGGAGGTGTGTGAAGTCATAGAATCGAGGTGTGTGAAGTCACAGAATGGAGGTGTGTGAAGTCACAGAATGGAGGTGTGTGAACTCAGAATGGAGGTGTGTGAATTAACAGAAGGGAGGTTTGTGAAGTCATAGAATGGATGTTTCTGAAGTAAGAATGAATGTGTGTGAAGTCATAGAATGGAGGTGTGTGAAGTCAAAATGCAGGTGTGTGAAGTCAAACAATGGACTTGTGTGAAGTCACAGAATGGAGGTGTGTGAAGTCACAGAATGGAAGTGTGTGAAGTCAAAATGGAGGTGTTTGAAGTCAGAGAATGGAGGTGTGTGAAGTCAAAGAATGGACGTGTGTGAAGTCAAAATTGTGGTGTGTGAAGTCACAAATGCAGGTGTGTGAAATCACAGAATGGAGGTGTGTGAAGTCACAATGTAGGTTTCTGAAGTCATAAAATGGAGGTGTGTGAAGTCAAAGAATGGATTTTTTTGAAGTCATAGAATGGAGGTGTATGAAGTCATGGAATGGAGGTTTGTGAAGTCAAACATTGGAAGTGTGTGAAGTTACACAATGGAGGTGTGTGAAGTTATAGAATGGAGGTGTGTGAAGTCATAGAATGGAGGTGTGTGAAGTCATAGATTGGAAACGTGTGAAGTCATAGAATGGAGGTGTGTGAAGTCATAGATTGAAGGTGTGTGGAAGTCACAGTATGGAGGTGTGTGAAGTCACAGAAAGGAGGTGTGTGAAATCACAGAATGGAGTTGTGTGAAGTCGCAATGGAGGTGTGTGAAGTCATAGAATGGAGGTGTGTGAAATCAAAGAATGGAGGTTTGTGAAGTCATAGAATGGATTGTGTGAGAAATCATAGAATGGAGGTGTGTGAAGTCACAGAATGGAGGTGTGCAAAGTCACAGAGTGGAGGTTTGTGAAGTCACAGAATGGAGTTATGTGTGAAGTCACAGAATGCAGGTGTGTGAAGTCAGAATAGAGCTGTGCGAAGTTATAGAATGGAGGTGTGTGAAGTCAGAATGGAGCTGTGTGCAGTCATAGAATGGAAGTGTGTGAAGTCAGAATGGAGGTGTGTGAAGTCATAGAATTGAGGTGTGTGAAGTCACAGAATGTAGGTGTGTGAAGTCACAGTATGGAGGTGTGTGAACTCAGATTTGAAGTGTGTGAAGTCACAGAATGGAGGTGTGAGAAGTCAAAGAAGGAGGTGTATGAAGTCACAGAATGGAGGTGTGTGAAGACAAAGAATGGAGGTGTGTGAACTCAGAGAGGAGGTGTGTGAAATCACAGAATGGAAGTGTGTGAAGTTAATGAATGTATGTGTGTGAAGTCATAGAATGGAGGTGTGTAAGTCTCAGAGTGGAGGTGTGTGAAGTCACAGAATGGAGTTTTGTGTGACGTGACAGAATGGAGGTGTGTGAAGTCACAGAATGCAGGTGTGTGAAGTCAGAATAGAGGTGTGCGAAGTCATAGAATGGAGGTGTGTGAAGTCAGAATGGAGCTGTGTGAAGTCATAGAATTGAAGTGTGTGAAGTCAGAATGGAGGTGTGTAAACTCATAGAATGGAGGTGTATGAAGTCACAATGGAGGTGTGGGAAGTCACAGAATGGATGTGTAAGAACTCAGAAAGGAGGTGTGTGAAGTCTTAGAATGGAGGTCTGTGAAGTCATAGAATGGATGTGTGTGAAATCATAGAATGGAGGTGTGTGAATTCACAGAATTGAGGTGTGTGAAGTCAGAATGGAGGTGTGTGAAGTCAGAATGGAGGTGTGTGAATTCAGAGAATGGAGGTGTCTGAAGTCACAATGCAGGTGTGTGAACTCATAGAATGGAGGTGTGTGAAGTCACAATGTAGGTTTCTGAAGTCATAGAATGGAGGTGTGTGAAGTCATAGAATGGAGGTGTGTGAAGTCACAGAATGGAGGTGTGTGATGTCATAGAATGGAGGTGTGTGAAGTCACAGAATGGAGGTTTGTGAAGGCATAGAATGGAGGTGTGTGAAGTCATAGAATGGAGGTGTGTGAAGTCATAGAATGGAGGTGTGTGAAGTCACAGAATGGAGGTGTGTGAAGTCACAGTATTGAGGTGTGTGAACTCAGATTTGAGGTGTGTGAAGTCACAGAATGGAGGTGTGTTAACTCAGAATGGAGGTGTGTGAAGTCACAGAATGGGGTTTGTGAAGTCATAGAATGGAGGTGTGTGAAGTCATAGAATGGATGTTGCTGAAGTAAGAATGAAGGTGTGTGAAGTCACAGAATGGAGGGGTCTGAAGTCATAGAATGGATGTTGCTGAAGTAAGAATGAAGTTGTGTGAAGTCACAGAATGGAGGGGTCTGAAGTCATAGAATTTATGTTGCTGAAGTAAGAATGAAGGTGTGTGAACTCATAGAATGGAGGTGTGTGAACTCATAGAATGGAGGTGTGTGAATTCATGGAACGGAGGTGTGTGAATTCGAAGAATGGAGGTGTATGATATCAAACAGTGGAAGTGTGTGAAGTCATAGAATGGAGGTGTGTGAAGTCAGAATAGAGGTGTGTGAAGTCAAAGAATGGAGGTGTGTGAAGTCAGAATGGAGCTGTGTGAACTCATAGAATGGAGGTGTGTGAAGTCACAATGGAGATGTGTGAAGTCATAGAATGGTGGTTTTGGAAGTCACAGAATGGAGGTGTGTGAAGTCAGATTGGAGGTATGTGAAGTCATAGAATGGAGGTGTGTCAACTCAGAAAGGAGGTATGTGAAGTCATAGAATGGAGGTGTGTGAAGTCAAAGAATGGAGGTGTGGGAAATCATAGAATGGAAGTGTGTGAAGTCACAGAATTGAGGTGTGTGAAGTCAGCATGGAGGTGTGTGTATTCAGAGTGGAGGTGTGTGAAGTCAGAGACTGGAGTTGTGTGAAGTCACAATGCAGGTGTGTGAACTGATAGAACGTAGATGTGTGAAGTCACAATGTAGGTGTGTGAAGTCATATAATGGTGGTGTATGATATCAAACAATGGAAGTCTGTGAAGTCATAGAATGGAGGTGTGTGAAGTCAGAATGGAGCTGTGTGAACTCATATAATGGAGGTGTGTGAAGTCACAGAATGGAGGTGTGTGAACTCAGAATGGAGGTGTGTGAAGTCACAGAATGGAAGTGTGTGAAGTCATAGAATGCAGATGTGTGAAGTCACAGAATGGAGGTGTGTGAAATCGTGGAATGGAGGTATGTGAAGTCAGAGAATCGAGGTGTGTGAAGTCACAGAATGGAGGTGTGTGAAGTCACAGAATGGAGGTGTGTGAACTCACAATGGAGGTGAGTGAAGTCACAGAATGGAGGTGTGTGAAGTAATAGAATGGAAGTGTGTGAAGTCATAGAATGTAGGTGTGTGATGTTAGAATGGAAGGGTGTGAAGTCACAGAATGGAGGTATGTGACGTCATAAATGTTGGTGTGTGAAGTCATAGAATGGAGGTGTGTTAAGTCATAGAATGGAGGTGTGTGAAGTCTTAGAATGGAGGTGTGTGAAGTCACAGAAGGCAGGTGTGTGAAGTCACAGAATGGAGTTGTGTGAAGTCACAATTGAGGTGTGTGAAGTCATAGAATGGAGGTGTGTGAAATCAAAGAATGGAGGTTTGTTAAGTCATAGAATGGATTGTGTGTGAAATCATAGAATGGAGGTGTGTGAAGTCACAGAATTGAGGTGTGTAAAGTCACAGGGTGGAGGTGTGTGAAGTCACAGAATGGAGTTGTGTGTGAAGTCATAGAATGGAGTTGTGTGAAGTCACAGAATGCAGGTGTGTGATGTCAGAATGGAGGTGTGTGAAGTCACAGAATGGAGGTATGTGACGTCATAAATGTTGGTGTGTGAAGTCAAAGAATGGAGGTGTGAAGTCATAGAATGGAGGTGTGTGAAGTCATAGAATGGAGTTGTGTAAAGTCACAGAAGGCAGGTGTTTGAAGTCACAGTATACAGTTGTGTGAAGTCATGGAATGGAGGTGTGTGAAGTCAGAATGCAGGTGTGTGAAGTCATAGAATGGAGGTGTGTGAAGTCATAGAATGGAGGTGTGTGAAGTCACAGAAAGGAGGTGTGTGAAGTCACAGAATGGAGGTGTGTGAAGTCACAGAATGGACGGTATGAAGTCATAGAATGGAGGTGTGTGAAGTCAGAATGGAGCTCTGTGAACTCATAGAATGGAGGTGTGTGAAGTCACAATGGAGATGTGTGAAGTCATAGAATGGTGGTTTTGGAAGTCACAGAATGGAGGTGTGTGAAGTCAGATTGGAGGTATGTGAAGTCATAGAATGGAGGTGTGTCAACTCAGAAAGGAGGTATGTGAAGTCATAGAATGGAGGTGTGTGAAGTCAAAGAATGGAGGTGTGGGAAATCATAGAATGGAAGTGTGTGAAGTCACAGAATTGAGGTGTGTGAAGTCAGCATGGAGGTGTGTGTATTCAGAGTGGAGGTGTGTGAAGTCAGAGACTGGAGTTGTGTGAAGTCACAATGCAGGTGTGTGAACTGATAGAACGTAGTTGTGTGAAGTCACAATGTAGGTGTGTGAAGTGATATAATGGTGGTGTATGATATCAAACAATGGAAGTCTGTGAAGTCATAGAATGGAGGTGTGTGAAGTCAGAATGGAGCTGTGTGAACTCATATAATGGAGGTGTGTGAAGTCACAGAATGGAGGTGTGTGAACTCAGAATGGAGTTGTGTGAAGTCGCAGAATGGACGTGTGTGAAGTCATAGAATGCAGATGTGTGAAGTCACAGAATGGAGGTGTGTGAAATCGTGGAATGGAGGTATGTGAAGTCAGAGAATCGAGGTGTGTGAAGTCACAGAATGGAGGTGTGTGAAGTCACAGAATGGAGGTGTGTGAACTCACAATGGAGGTGAGTGAAGTCACAGAATGGAGGTGTGTGAAGTAATAGAATGGAAGTGTGTGAAGTCATAGAATGTAGGTGTGTGATGTTAGAATGGAAGGGTGTGAAGTCACAGAATGGAGGTATGTGACGTCATAAATGTTGGTGTGTGAAGTCATAGAATGGAGGTGTGTGAAGTCATAGAATGGAGGTGTGTGAAGTCTTAGAATGGAGGTGTGTGAAGTCACAGAAGGCAGGTGTGTGAAGTCACAGAATGGAGTTGTGTGAAGTCACAATTGAGGTGTGTGAAGTCATAGAATGGAGGTGTGTGAAATCAAAGAATGGAGGTTTGTTAAGTCATAGAATGGATTGTGTGTGAAATCATAGAATGGAGGTGTGTGAAGTCACAGAATTGAGGTGTGTAAAGTCACAGGGTGGAGGTGTGTGAAGTCACAGAATGGAGTTGTGTGTGAAGTCATAGAATGGAGGTGTGTGAAGTCACAGAATGCAGGTGTGTGATGTCAGAATGGAGGTGTGTGAAGTCACAGAATGGAGGTATGTGACGTCATAAATGTTGGTGTGTGAAGCCAAAGAATGGAGGTGTGAAGTCATAGAATGGAGGTGTGTGAAGTCATAGAATGGAGTTGTGTAAAGTCACAGAAGGCAGGTGTGTGAAGTCACAGAATACAGTTGTGTGAAGTCATGGAATGGAGGTGTGTGAAGTCAGAATGCAGGTGTGTGAAGTCATAGAATGGAGGTGTGTGAAGTCATAGAATGGAGGTGTGTGAAGTCACAGAAAGGAGGTGTGTGAAGTCACAGAATGGAGGTGTGTGAAGTCAAAATGGAGGTGTGTGAAGTCAAAGAATGGAGGTGTGTGAAGTCATAGAATGGAGGTGTATGAAGTCATGGAATGGAGGTTTGTGAAGTCAAACATTGGAAGTGTGTGAAGTTACAGAATGGAGGTGTGTGAAGTCATAGAATGGAGGTGTGTGAAGTCATAGAATGGAGGAGTGTGAAGTCAGAATGGAGATGTGTGAAGTCACATAATGGAAGTGTGTGAAGTCATAGTATGTTGGTGTGTGAAGTCATAGAATGGAGGTGTATGAAGTCATAGAATGGAGGTGTGTGAAGTCAGAATGCAGGTGTGTGAAGTCATAGAATGGAGGTGTGTGAAGTCTTAGAATGGAGGTGTGTGAAGTCATAGATTGGAAGAGTGTGAAGTCATAGAATGGAGGTGTGGGAAGTAAAAATGGAGTTTGTGAACTCATAGAATGAAGGTGTATGAACTCATAGAATGGAGGTTGTGAAGTCATGTAATGGAGGTGTGTGAAGTCAAAGAATGGAGGTGTGTGAAGTCAAACAATAGACGTGTGTGAAGTCAAACAATGGAAGTGTGTGAAGTCACAGAATGGATGTGTGTGAAGTCAAAACGGAAGTGTGTGAAGTCACAAAATGGAGATGTGTGAAGTCACAGAATGAAGGTGTGTGAAGTCAAAAAGGTGTTGTGTGAAGTCACAAATGAACGGGTGTAAAGTCAGAGAATGGAGGTGTGTGAAGTGAAAATGGAGGTGTGTGAAGTCAAAGAATGGAGGTGTGTGAAGTCATCGAATGGAGGTATGTAAAGTCATGTCATGGAGGTGTGTGAAGTCACAGAATGGAGGTGTGTGAAATCAGAATTGAGGTGTGCTAAGGAATAGAATAGAGGTGTGTGAAGTCAGAATGGAGGTGTGTGAACTCATAGAATGGAGGTGTGTGAAATCAGAATGTCGGTGTGTGAACTCATAGAATGGAGGTATGTGAAGTCACAATGGAGGTGTGTGAAGTCATAGAATGGTGGTATGTGAAGTTACAGAATGCAGGTGTGGAAGTCATAGAATGGAAGTATGTGAAGTCAGAAATTGAGGTGTGTGAAGTCACAGAATATAGGTGTGTGAATTCAGAATGGAGGTGTGTGAAGTCATAGAATGGAGGGGTGTGAAGTCATGGAATGGAGGTGTGGGAAATCATAGAATGGAGGTGTGTGAAGTCACAGAATGGAGGTGTGTGAAGTCAGAATGGAGGTGTGTGAAGTGATAGAATTGAGGTGTGTAAAGTCAGAATGGAGGTGTGTGAACACATAGAAGGGAGGTGTGTGAAATCACAAGGGAGGTGTGTGAAGTCATAGAATAGAGGTGTGTGAAGTCACAGAAGGAGGTGTGTGAAGTCATAGAATGGAGAGGTGTGAAGTCACAGAATGGAGGTTTCTGAAATCGTAGAATGGAGGTATGTGATTCAGAGAATCAAGGTGTGTGAAGTCACAGAATGAAGGTGTGTGAAGTCAAAAAGGTGGTGTGTGAAGTCACAAATGGACGTGAGAGAATGGAGGTGTGTGAAGTCAAAATGGAGGTGTGTGAAGTCAAAGAATGGAGGTGTATGAAGTCATCGAATGGAGGTATGTAAAGTCATGTCATGGAGGTGTGTGAAGTCACAGAATGGAGGTGTGTGAAATCAGAATTGAGGTGTGCTAAGTCATAGAATAGAGTTGTGTGAAGTCAGAAAGGAGGTGTGTGAACTCATAGAATGGAGGTGTGTAAAGTCAGAATGGAGGTGTGTGAACTCATAGAATGGAGGTATGTGAAGTCACAATGGAGGTGTGTGAAGTCATAGAATGGTGGTATGTGAAGTTACAGAATGCAGGTGTGGAAGTCATAGAATGGAAGTGTGTGAAGTCAGAAATTGAGTTGTGTGAAGTCACAGAATATAGGTGTGTGAATTCAGAATAGAGGTGTGTGAAGTCATAGAATGGAGGTGTGTGAAGTCATGGAATGGAGGTGTGAGAAATCATAGAATGGAGGTGTGTGAACACATAGAAGGGAGGTGTGTGAAATCACAATGGAGGTGTGTGAAATCATAGAATAGAGGTGTGTAACGTCACAGAAGGAGGTATGTGAAGTCATAGAAAGGAGCTGTGTGAATTCAGAATGGAGGTGTGTGACGTCACAGAATGGAGGTGTGTGAAGTCATAGAATGGAGATGTGTGAAGTCACAGAATGGAGGTGTGTGAAATCATGGAATGGAGGTGTGTGAAGTCAGAGAATCGAGGTGTGTGAAGTCACAGAATGGAGGTGTGTGAAGTCACAGAATTGAGGTGTGTGAACTCACAATGGAGGTGAGTGAAGTCACAGAATGGAGGTGAGTGAAGTAATAGAATGGAAGTGTGTGAAGTCATAGAATGTAGGTGTGTGATGTCAGAATGGTGGGGTGTGAAGTCACAGAATGTAGGTATGTGACGTCATAAATGTTGGTGTGTGAAGTCATAGAATGGAGGTGGGTGAAGTCACAGAATGGAGGTGTGTGAAGTCATAGAATGGAGGTGTGTAAAGTCACAGAATGGACGGGTATGAAGTCATAGAATGGAGGTGTGTGAAGTCACAAAATTGAGGTGTTTGAAGTCATATATTGGAGGTGTGTGAAGTCAAAATGGATGTGTGAAGTCATAGAATGGAGGTGTGTGAAGTCATAGAATGAAGGTGTGTGAAGTCACAGAATGGAGGTGTGTGAAGTCATAGAATGGAGGTGTGTGAAATCACAGAATGGAGGTGTGTGAAGTCACAGAATGGAGGTTTGTGAAGTCAAAGAATGGAGGTTTGTGAAGTCACAGAATGGAGGTGTGTGAACTCAGAATGGAGGTGTGTGAAGTCACAGAATGGAGGTGTATGAAGTCATAGAATGGAGGTGTGTGAAGTCACAGAAAGGAGGTGTGTGAAGTCACAGAATGGAGGTGTGTGAAGTCACAGAATGGAGGTGTGTGAAGTCAGATTGGAGGTGTGAAGTCATAGAATGGAGGTGAGTGAAGTCATAGAAAGGAGGTGTGTGAAGTCATAGAATGGAGGAGTGTGAAGTCATAGAGTGGAGGTAAGTGAAGTCACAGATTCGAGGACTGTGAAGTCATAGAATGGAGGTGTGTGAAGTCAGAATGGAGGTGTGTGAAGTCATAGAATCGAGGTGTGTGAACTCATAGAATGGAGTTGTGTGATGTCACAATGGAAGTGTGTGAAGTCATAGAAAGGAGGTGTGGGAAGTCATAGAATGGAGGAGTGTGAAGTCATAGAGTGCAGGTGAGTGAGGTCACAGATTCATGGTCTGTGAAGTCATAGAATGGAGGTGTGTGATGTCAGAATGGAGGTGTGTGAACTAATATAATGGAGGTGTGTGAAGTCACAGAATGGAGGGGTGTGAACTCAGAATGGAGGTGTGTGAAGTCACAGAATGGACGTGTGTGAAGTCATAGAATGGAGGTGTGTGAAGTCACAGAATTGAGGTGTGGGAAGTCACAGAATGGAGGTGTGTGAAGTCACAGAATGGAGGTGTGTGAACTCAGAATGGATGTGTGTAAAATCACAGAATGGAGGTGTGTGAAGTCATAGAATGGAAGTGTGTGAAGTCATTCAATGGAGGTATGTGAAGTCACAGAATGGACGGTATGAATTCATAGAAGTCAGAGAATAGAGGTGTGTGAAGTCACAAAATTGAGGTGTTTGAAGTCATATGTTGGAGGTGTGTGAAGTCACAGAATGGAGGTGTGTGAAGTCATAGAATGGATGTGTGTGAAGTCATAGAATGGAAGTGTGTGAAGTCAGAGAATGGAGGTGTGTGAAGTCACAGAATGGAGGTGTGTGAAGTCACAGAATGGAGGTGTGTGAACTCAGAATGGAGGTGTGTGAATTCACAGAATGGAGGTGTGTGAAGTCATAGAATGGAAGTGTGTGAAGTCATAGAATGGAGGTGTGCGAACTCATAGAGTAGATGTCTGTGAAGTCACAGATTCGAGGTCTCTCAAGTCATAGAATGGAGGTGTGTGAAGTCAGAATGTAGGTGTGCGATGTCATAGAATAGAGGTGTGTGAAGTCAGAATGGAGGTGTGTGAAGTCATAGAATGGAGGTGTGTGAACTCATAAAATGGAGGTGTGTGACATCACAATGGAAGTGTGTGAAGTCATAGAATGGAGGTGTGTGAAGTCACAGAATGGAAGTGTGTGAAGTTGGAATAGAGGTGTGTGAAGTCATAGAATGTATGTTTGTGAAGTAAGAATGAAGGTGTGTGAAGTCATAGAATGGAGGTGTTTGAAGTCACAGAATGGAGGTGTGTGAAGTCACAGAATGGAAGTGTGTGAAGTCATACAATGGATTTGTGTGAACTCAGAATTGAGGTGAGTGAAATCATAGATGGAGGTGTGTGAAGTCATAGTATGGAGATATGTGAAATCATAGAATGGAGTTTTGTGAAGTCACAGAATGGAGCTGTGTAAGTCAGAATTGAGGTGTGTTAAGTCATAGAATGTAGATGTGTGAAGTCATAGAATGGAGGATTGTGAAGTAACCGAAGGGAGGTTTGTAAAGTCATAGAATGGAGGTATGTGAAGTGAAATTAGAGGGGTGTGAAGTCGGAGAATGGAGGTGTGTGAAGTCATAGAATGGTGGTGGGTGAAGTCATAGAATGGAGGTTTATAAAGTCATAGAATGGAGGTGTGTGAAGTCACAGAAGGGACGGGTATGAAGTCATAGAATGGAGGTGTGTGAAGTCACAGAATTGAGGTGTTTGAAGTCATATATTGGAGATGTGTGAAGTCAAAATGGATGTGTGAAGTCATAGAATGTAGGTGTGTGAAGTCATAGAATGGAGGTGTGTGAAGTCATACAATGGAGTTGTGTGAATTCATAGAATGGAGGTGTGTGAAGTCAGAGAATGGAGGTGTTTGAAGTCACAGAAAGGAGGTGTGTGAACTCAGAATGGAGGTGTGTGAAGTCACAGAATGGATGTGTGTGAAGTCATAGAATGGAAGTGTGTGAAGTCATAGAATGGAGGTTTGTGAAGTCAGAATGGAGATGTGTGAAGTCACTGAATGGAGTTGTGTGAACTCATAATGGAGGTGTGTGAAGTCACAGAATGGAGGTTTGTGAAGTGATAGAATGGAGGTGTGTGAAGACATAGAATGGATATTTCTGAAGTAAGAATTAAGGTGTGTGAAGTCATAGAATGGAGGTGTGGGAAGTCATAGAATGGAGTTGTGTGATGTCACAATGGAAGTATGTGAAGTCATAGAAAGGAGGTGTGGGACGTCATAGAATGGAGGAGTGTGAAGTCATAGAGTGCAGGTGAGTGAGGTCACAGATTCGAGGTCTGTGAAGTCATAGAATGGAGGTGTGTGATGTCAGAATGGAGGTGTGCGAAGTCATAGAATAGATGTGTGTGAAGTCAGAATGGACCTGTGTGAAGTAATACATGGAGTTGTGTGAAGTCATAGTATGGAGGTGTGTGAAATCATAGAATGGAGTTTTGTGAAGTCACAGAATGGAGCTGTGTGAATTCAGAATGGAGGTGTGTGAAGTCACAGAACGGAGGTGTGTGAAGTCACAGAATGGAGGTTTGTGAAGTCATGGAATGGAGGTATGTGAAGTCAAATTGGAGGGGTGTGAAGTCGGAGAACGCAGGTGTGTGAAGTCACAGAGTGGAGGTGGGTGAAGTCACAGAATGGAGGTGTGTGAACTCATAGAATGGAGGTGTGTGAAGTCACAGAATGGACGGGTATGAAGTCATAGAATGGAGGTGTGTGAAGTCACAAAATTGAGGTGCTTGAAGTCATATATTGGAGGTGTGTGAAGTCAAAATGGATGTGTGAAGTCATAGAATGGCGGTGTGTGAAGTCATAGAATGGAGGTGTGTGAAGTCGCAGAATGGAGGTGTGTGAAGTCATAGAATGGAGGTGTGTGAAATCACAGAATGGAGGTGTGTGAAGTCACAGAATGGAGGTTTGTGAAGTCAAAGAATGGAGGTTTGTGAAGTCACAGAATGGAGGTGTGTGAACTCAGAATGGAGGTGTGTGAAGTCACAGAATGGAGGTGTGTGAAGTCACAGAATGGAGCTGTTTGAAGTCATATAATGGAGGTGTGTGTAGTCACAGAATGGAGGTGTGTGACGTTACAGAATGGAGGTGTGTGAAGTCAGATTGGAGGTGTGAAGTCATAGAATTGAGGATGGTGAAATCATAGAAAGGAGGTGTGTGAAGTCATAGAATGGAGGTGTGTGAAGTCATAGAATGGAGGTGTGTGAAATCATAGAATGGAGGTTTGTGAAGTCACAGAATGGAGGTGTGTGAAGTCATAGCATGGAGGTATGTGAAATCATAGAATGGAAGTGTCTGAAGTCATGGAATGGAGGTGTGTGAAGTCATACAATGAAGGTGTGTGAAGTCATAGAATGGAGGTGTGTGAAGTCACCGAAGGGAGGTGTGTGAAGTCACATAATGGAGGTGTGTGAAGTTAAAATGGAGGTGCGTGACGTCATAAAATGGAGTTGTGTGAAGTCATAGAATGGAGGTGTGTGAAATCATAGAATGGACGTTTGTGAAGTCACAGAATGGAGGTGTGTGAAGTCACAGAATGGAGGTTTGTGAAGTCACAGAATGGAGGTGTGTGAAGTCATAGAATGGAGGTGTGTGAAATAACAGAATGGACGGGTATGAAGTCATAGAGTTGAGGTGTTTGAAGTCACAATATTGAGGTGTTTGAAGTCATATATTGGAGGTGTGTGAAGTCAAAATGGATGTGTGAAGTTCTAGAATGGAGGTGTGTGAAGTCACAGAATTGAGGTGTTTGAAGTCATATATTGGAGGTGTGTGAAGTCAAAATGGATGTGTGAAGTCATAGAATGTAGGTGTGTGAAGTCATAGAATGGAGGTGTGTGAAGTCATAGAATGGAGTTGTGTGAATTCATAGAATGGAGGTGTGTGAAGTCAGAATGGAGATGTGTGAAGTCACTGAATGGAGTTGTGTGAACTCATAATGGAGGTGTGTGAAGTCACAGAATGGAGGTTTGTGAAGTGATAGAATGGAGGTGTGTGAAGACATAGAATGGATATTTCTGAAGTAAGAATTAAGGTGTGTGAAGTCATAGAATGGAGGTGTGGGAACTCATAGAATGGAGTTGTGTGATGTCACAATGGAAGTATGTGAAGTCATAGAAAGGAGGTGTGGGAAGTCATAGAATGGAGGAGTGTGAAGTCATAGAGTGCAGGTGAGTGAGGTCACAGATTCGAGGTCTGTGAAGTCATAGAATGGAGGTGTGTGATGTCAGAATGGAGGTGTGCGAAGTCATAGAATAGAGGTGTGTGAAGTCAGAATGGAGCTGTGTGAAGTAATCCATGGAGTTGTGTGAAGTCATAGTATGGAGGTGTGTGAAATCATAGAATGGAGTTCTGTGAAGTCACAGAATGGAGCTGTGTGAATTCAGAATGGAGGTGTGTGAAGTCATAGAATGGAGGTGTGTGAAATCATAGAATAGAGTTTTGTGAAGTCACAGAATGGAGCTGTGTGAATTCAGAATGGAGGTGTGTGAAGTCACAGAACGGAGGTGTGTGAAGTCACAGAATGGAGGTTTGTGAAGTCATAAAATGGAGTTATGTGAAGTAATATTTGAGGGGTGTGAAGTTGGAGAATGCAGGTGTGTGAAGTCACAGAATGGAGGTGAGTGAAGTCACAGAATGGAGGTGTGTGAAGTCATAGAATGGAGGTGTGTGAAGTCACGAAATGGACGGGTATGAAGTCATAGAATGGAGGTGTGTGAAGTCACAAAATTGAGGTGTTTGAAGTCATATATTGGAGGTGTGTGAAGTCAAAATGGATGTGTGAAGTCATAGAATGGAGGTGTGTGAAGTCATAGAATTAAGGTGTGTGAAGTCACAGAATGGAGGTGTGTGAAGTCATAGAATGGATGTGTGTGAAATCACACAATGGAGGTATGTGAAGTCACAGAATGGAGGTTTGTGAAGTCAAAGAATGGAGGTTTGTGAAGTCACAGAATGGAGGTGTGTGAACTCAGAATGGAGGTGTGTGAAGTCACAGAATGGAGGTGTGTGAAGTCATTGAATGGAGGTGTGTGAAGTCATATAATGGAGGTGTGTGAAGTCACAGAATGGAGGTGTGTGAAGTCACAGAATGGAGGTGTGTGAAGTCAGATTGGAGGTGTGAAGTCATAGAATGGAGGTGGGTGAAATCATAGAAAGGAGGTGTGTGAAGTCATAGAATGGAGGATTGTGAAGTCATAGAGTGGAGGTAAGTGAAGTCACATATTCGAGGACTGTGAAGTCATAGAATGGAGGTGTGTGAAGTCAGAATGGAGGTGTGTGAAGTCATAGAATGGAGGTGTGTGAACTCATAGAATGGAGTTGTGTGATGTCACAATGGAAGTATGTGAAGTCATAGAAAGGAGGTGTGGGAAGTCATAGAATGGAGGAGTGTGAAGTCATAGAGTGCAGGTGAGTGAGGTCACAGATTCGAGGTCTGTGAAGTCATAGAATGGAGGTGTGTGATGTTAGAATGGAGGTGTGCGAAGTCATAGAATAGAGGTGTGTGAAGTCAGAATGGAGGTGTGTGAAGTAATACATGGAGTTGTGTGAAGTCATAGTATGGAGGTGTGTGAAATCATAGAATGTAGTTTTGTGAAGTCAAAGAATGGAGCTGTGTGAATTCAGAATGGAGGTGTGTGAAGTCATAGAATGGAGCTGTGTGAAATGAGAGAATGGACATTTGTGAAGTCACAGAATGGAGGTGTGAGAAGTCACATAATGGAGGTTTGTGAAGTCATAGAATGAAGGTATGTGAAGTCAAATTGGAGGGGTGTGAAGTCGGAGAGTTCAGGTGTGTGAAGTCACAGAATGGAGGTGGGTGAAGTCACAGAATGGATGTGTGTGAAGTCATAGAATGGAAGTGTGTGAAGTCATAGAATGGAGGTTTGTGAAGTCAGAATGGAGATGTGTGAAGTCACTGAATGGAGTTGTGTGAACTCATAATGGAGGTGTGTGAAGTCACAGAATGGAGGTTTGTGAAGTGATAGAATGGAGGTGTGTGAAGACATAGAATGGATATTTCTGAAGTAAGAATTAAGGTGTGTGAAGTCATAGAATGGAGGTGTGGGAAGTCATAGAATGGAGTTGTGTGATGTCACAATGGAAGTATGTGAAGTCATAGAAAGGAGGTGTGGGACGTCACAGAATGGAGGAGTGTGAAGTCATAGAGTGCAGGTGAGTGAGGTCACAGATTCGAGGTCTGTGAAGTCATAGAATGGAGGTGTGTGATGTCAGAATGGAGGTGTGCGAAGTCATAGAATAGATGTGTGTGAAGTCAGAATGGAGCTGTGTGAAGTAATACATGGAGTTGTGTGAAGTCATAGTATGGAGGTGTGTGAAATCATAGAATGGAGTTTTGTGAAGTCACAGAATGGAGCTGTGTGAATTCAGAATGGAGGTGTGTGAAGTCACAGAACGGAGGTGTGTGAAGTCACAGAATGGAGGTTTGTGAAGTCATGGAATGAAGGTATGTGAAGTCAAATTGGAGGGGTGTGAAGTCGGAGAACGCAGGTGTGTGAAGTCACAGAGTGGAGGTGGGTGAAGTCACAGAATGGAGGTGTGTGAACTCATAGAATGGAGGTGTGTGAAGTCACAGAATGGACGGGTATGAAGTCATAGAATGGAGGTGTGTGAAGTCACAAAATTGAGGTGCTTGAAGTCATATATTGGAGGTGTGTGAAGTCAAAATGGATGTGTGAAGTCATAGAATGGCGGTGTGTGAAGTCATAGAATGGAGGTGTGTGAAGTCACAGAATGGAGGTGTGTGAAGTCATAGAATGGAGGTGTGTGAAATCACAGAATGGAGGTGTGTGAAGTCACAGAATGGAGGTTTGTGAAGTCAAAGAATGGAGGTTTGTGAAGTCACAGAATGGAGGTGTGTGAACTCAGAATGGAGGTGTGTGAAGTCACAGAATGGAGGTGTGTGAAGTCACAGAATGGAGCTGTTTGAAGTCATATAATGGAGGTGTGTGTAGTCACAGAATGGAGGTGTGTGACGTTACAGAATGGAGGTGTGTGAAGTCAGATTGGAGGTGTGAAGTCATAGAATTGAGGATGGTGAAATCATAGAAAGGAGGTGTGTGAAGTCATAGAATGGAGGTGTGTGAAGTCATAGAATGGAGGTGTGTGAAATCATAGAATGGAGGTTTGTGAAGTCACAGAATGGAGGTGTGTGAAGTCATAGCATGGAGGTATGTGAAATCATAGAATGGAAGTGTCTGAAGTCATGGAATTGAGGTGTGTGAAGTCATACAATGAAGGTGTGTGAAGTCATAGAATGGAGGTGTGTGAAGTCACCGAAGGGAGGTGTGTGAAGTCACATAATGGAGGTGTGTGAAGTTAAAATGGAGGTGCGTGACGTCATAAAATGGAGTTGTGTGAAGTCATAGAATGGAGGTGTGTGAAATCATAGAATGGACGTTTGTGAAGTCACAGAATGGAGGTGTGTGAAGTCACAGAATGGAGGTTTGTGAAGTCACAGAATGGAGGTGTGTGAAGTCATAGAATGGAGGTGTGTGAAATAACAGAATGGACGGGTATGAAGTCATAGAGTTGAGGTGTTTGAAGTCACAATATTGAGGTGTTTGAAGTCATATATTGGAGGTGTGTGAAGTCAAAATGGATGTGTGAAGTTCTAGAATGGAGGTGTGTGAAGTCACAGAATTGAGGTGTTTGAAGTCATATATTGGAGGTGTGTGAAGTCAAAATGGATGTGTGAAGTCATAGAATGTAAGTGTGTGAAGTCATAGAATGGAGGTGTGTGAAGTCATAGAATGGAGTTGTGTGAATTCATAGAATGGAGGTGTGTGAAGTCAGAATGGAGATGTGTGAAGTCACTGAATGGAGTTGTGTGAACTCATAATGGAGGTGTGTGAAGTCACAGAATGGAGGTTTGTGAAGTGATAGAATGGAGGTGTGTGAAGACATAGAATGGATATTTCTGAAGTAAGAATTAAGGTGTGTGAAGTCATAGAATGGAGGTGTGGGAACTCATAGAATGGAGTTGTGTGATGTCACAATGGAAGTATGTGAAGTCATAGAAAGGAGGTGTGGGAAGTCATAGAATGGAGGAGTGTGAAGTCATAGAGTGCAGGTGAGTGAGGTCACAGATTCGAGGTCTGTGAAGTCATAGAATGGAGGTGTGTGATGTCAGAATGGAGGTGTGCGAAGTCATAGAATAGAGGTGTGTGAAGTCAGAATGGAGCTGTGTGAAGTAATCCATGGAGTTGTGTGAAGTCATAGTATGGAGGTGTGTGAAATCATAGAATGGAGTTCTGTGAAGTCACAGAATGGAGCTGTGTGAATTCAGAATGGAGGTGTGTGAAGTCATAGAATGGAGGTGTGTGAAATCATAGAATGGAGTTTTGTGAAGTCACAGAATGGAGCTGTGTGAATTCAGAATGGAGGTGTGTGAAGTCACAGAACGGAGGTGTGTGAAGTCACAGAATGGAGGTTTGTGAAGTCATAAAATGGAGTTATGTGAAGTAATATTTGAGGGGTGTGAAGTTGGAGAATGCAGGTGTGTGAAGTCACAGAATGGAGGTGAGTGAAGTCACAGAATGGAGGTGTGTGAAGTCATAGAATGGAGGTGTGTGAAGTCACAAAATGGACGGGTATGAAGTCATAGAATGGAGGTGTGTGAAGTCACAAAATTGAGGTGTTTGAAGTCATATATTGGAGGTGTGTGAAGTCAAAATGGATGTGTGAAGTCATAGAATGGAGGTGTGTGAAGTCATAGAATTAAGGTGTGTGAAGTCACAGAATGGAGGTGTGTGAAGTCATAGAATGGATGTGTGTGAAATCACACAATGGAGGTATGTGAAGTCACAGAATGGAGGTTTGTGAAGTCAAAGAATGGAGGTTTGTGAAGTCACAGAATGGAGGTGTGTGAACTCAGAATGGAGGTGTGTGAAGTCACAGAATGGAGGTGTGTGAAGTCATTGAATGGAGGTGTGTGAAGTCATATAATGGAGGTGTGTGAAGTCACAGAATGGAGGTGTGTGAAGTCACAGAATGGAGGTGTGTGAAGTCAGATTGGAGGTGTGAAGTCATAGAATGGAGGTGGGTGAAATCATAGAAAGGAGGTGTGTGAAGTCATAGAATGGAGGATTGTGAAGTCATAGAGTGGAGGTAAGTGAAGTCACATATTCGAGGACTGTGAAGTCATAGAATGGAGGTGTGTGAAGTCAGAATGGAGGTGTGTGAAGTCATAGAATGGAGGTGTGTGAACTCATAGAATGGAGTTGTGTGATGTCACAATGGAAGTATGTGAAGTCATAGAAAGGAGGTGTGGGAAGTCATAGAATGGAGGAGTGTGAAGTCATAGAGTGCAGGTGAGTGAGGTCACAGATTCGAGGTCTGTGAAGTCATAGAATGGAGGTGTGTGATGTCAGAATGGAGGTGTGCGAAGTCATAGAATAGAGGTGTGTGAAGTCAGAATGGAGGTGTGTGAAGTAATACATGGAGTTGTGTGAAGTCATAGTATGGAGGTGTGTGAAATCATAGAATGTAGTTTTGTGAAGTCAAAGAATGGAGCTGTGTGAATTCAGAATGGAGGTGTGTGAAGTCATAGAATGGAGCTGTGTGAAATGAGA
This sequence comes from Megascapheus bottae, assembly GCA_024803745.1. Taxonomy (NCBI): domain Eukaryota; kingdom Metazoa; phylum Chordata; class Mammalia; order Rodentia; family Geomyidae; genus Megascapheus; species Megascapheus bottae. The sequence continues at coordinate 1,881,591 of JANJXV010000052.1, read as the reverse complement.
GAATGGACATTTGTGAAGTCACAGAATGGAGGTGTGAGAAGTCACATAATGGAGGTTTGTGAAGTCATAGAATGAAGGTATGTGAAGTCAAATTGGAGGGGTGTGAAGTCGGAGAGTTCAGGTGTGTGAAGTCACAGAATGGAGGTGGGTGAAGTCACAGAATGGAGGTGTGTGAAGTCATAGAATGGAGGTGTGTGAAGTCACAGAATGGACGGGTATGAAGTCATAGAATGGAGGTGTGTGAAGTCACAAAATTGAGGTGTTTGAAGTAATATATTGGAGGTGTGTGAAGTCAAAATGGATGTGTGAAGTCATAGAATGGAGGTGTGTGAAGTCATAGAATGGAGGTGTGTGAAGTCACAGAATGGAGGTGTGTGAAGTCATAGAATGGAGGTGTGTGAAATCACAGAATGGAGGTGTGTGAAGTCACAGAATGGAGGTTTGTGAAGTCAAAGAATGGAGGATTGTTAAGTCAAAGAATGGAGGTGTGTGAACCCAGAGTGGAGGTGTGTGACGTCACAGAATGGAGGTGTGTGAAGTCACAGAAGGAGGTGTGTTAAGTCATATAATGGAGGTGTGTGAACTCATAGAATGGAGTTGTGTGATGTCACAATGGAAGTGTGTGAAGTCATAGAAAAGAGGTGTGGGAAGTCATAGAATGGAGGAGTGTGAAGTCATAGAGTGCAGGTGATTGAGGTCACAGTTTCGAGGTCTGTGAAGTCATAGAATGGAGGTGTGTGATGTCAGAATGGGGGTGTGTAAAGTCATAGAATGGAGGTGTGTGAAGTCACAGAATGGAGGTGTGTGAACTCAGTATGGAGGTGTGTGAAGTCACAGAATGGAGGTGTGTGAAGTCATAGCATGAAGGTGTGTGAAGTCATATAATGGAGGTGTGTGAAGTCAAAGAATGGAGGTGTGTGAAGTCACAGAATGGAGGTGTGTGAAGTCAGATTGGAGGTGTGAAGTCATAGGATGGAGGTGGGTGAAGTCATAGAAAGGAGGTGTGTGAAGCCATAGAATGGAGGAGTGTGAAGTCATAGAGTGGAGGAAAGTGAAGTCACAGATTCGAGGTCTGTGAAATCATAGAATGGAGGTGTGTGAAGTCAGAATGGAGGTGTGTGAAGTCATAGAATGGAGGTGTGTGACCTCATAGAATGGAGTTGTGTGATGTCACAATGGAAGTGTGTGAAGTCATAGAAAGGAGGTGTGGGAAGTCATAGAATGGAGGAGTGTAAAGTCATAGAGTGCAGGTGAGTGAGGTCACAGATTCGAGGTTTGTGAAGTCATAGAATGGAGGTGTGTGATGTCAGAATGGAGGTGTGTGAAGTAATACATGGAGTTGTGTGAAGTCATAGTATGGAGGTGTGTGAAATCATAGAATGGAGTTTTATGAAGTCACAGAATGGAGCTGTGTGAATTCAGAATGGAGGTGTGTGAAGTCATAATATGGAGCTGTGTGAAATCAGAGAATGGACGTTTGTGAAGTCACAGAATGGAGGTGTGTGAAGTCACAGAATGGAGGTTTGTGAAGTCATGGAATGGAGGTATGTGAAGTCAAATTGGAGGGGTGTGAAGTCGGAGAATGCAGGTGTGTGAAGTCGCAGAGTGGAGGTGGGTGAAGTCACAGAATGGAGGTGTGTGAACTCATAGAATGGAGGTGTGTGAAGTCACAGAATGGACGGGTATGAAGTCATAGAATGGAGGTGTGTGAAGTCACAAAATTGAGGTGTTTGAAGTCATATATTGGAGGTGTGTGAAGTCAAAATTGATGTGTGAAGTCATAGAATGGCGGTGTGTGAAGTCATAGAATATAGGTGTGTGAAGTCACAGAATGGAGGTGTGTGAAGTCATAGAATGGAGGTGTGTGAACTAATAATGGAGGTGTGTGAAGTCACAAAATTGAGGTGTTTGAAGTCATATATTGGAGGTGTGTGAAGTCAAAATTGATGTGTGAAGTCATAGAATGGAGGTGTGTGAAATCATAGAATGGAGTTTTGTGAAGTCACAGAATGGAGCTGTGTGAATTCAGAATGGAGGTGTGTGAAGTCACAGAGCGGAGGTGTGTGAAGTCACAGAATGGAGGTTTGTGAAGTCATAAAATGGAGGTATGTGAAGTAATATTTGAGGGGTGTGAAGTTGGAGAATGCAGGTGTGTGATGTCACAGAATGGAGGTGGGTGAAGTCACAGAATGGAGGTGTGTGAAGTCATAGAATGGAGGTGTGTGAAGTCACAAAATTGAGGTGTTTGAAGTCATATATTGGAGGTGTGTGAAGTCAAAATGGATGTGTGGAGTCATAGACTGGAGGTGTGTGAAGTCATAGATTGAAGGTGTGTGAAGTCACAGAATGGAGGTGTGTGAAGTCATAGAATGGAGGTGTGTGAAATCACAGAATGGAGGTGTGTGAAGTCACAGAATGGAGGTTTGTGAAGTCAAAGAATGGAGGTTTGTGAAGCCACAGAATGGAGGTGTGTGAACTCAGAATGGAGGTGTGTGAAGTCACAGATTGGAGGTGTGTGAAGTCATTGAATGGAGGTTTGTGAAGTCATATAATGGAGGTGTGTGAAGTCAGAGAATGGAGGTGTGTGAAGTCACAGAATGGAGGTGTGTGAAGTCAGATTGGAGGTGTGAAGTCATAGAATGGAGGTGGGTGAAGTCATAGAAAGGAGGTGTGTGAAGTCATAGAATGGAGGATTGTGAAGTCATAGAGTGGAGGTAAGTGAAGTCACAGATTCGAGGTCTGTGAAGTCATAGAATGGAGGTGTGTGAAGTCAGAATGGAGGTGTGTGAACTCATAGAATGGTGGTGTGTGATCTCATAGAATGGAGTTGTGTGATGTCACAATGGAAGTGTGTGAAGTCAAAGAAAGGAGGTGTGGGAAGTCATAGAATGGAGGAGTGTGAAGTCATAGAGTGCAGGTGAGTGAGGTCACAGATTCGAGGTCTGTGAAGTCATAGAATGGAGGTGTGTGATGTCAGAATGGAGGTGTGCGAAGTCATAGAATAGAGGTGTGTGAAGTCAGAATGGAGGTGTGTGAAGTAATACATGGAGTTGTGTGAAGTCATAGTATGGAGGTGTGTGAAATCATAGAATGTAGTTTTGTGAAGTCACAGAATGGAGCTGTGTGAATTCAGAATGGAGGTGTGTGAAGTCATAGAATGGAGCTGTGTGAAAGGAGATAATGGACATTTGTGAAGTCACAGAATGGAGGTGTGAGAAGTCACATAATGGAGGTTTGTGAAGTCATAGAATGAAGGTATGTGAAGTCAAATTGGAGGGGTGTGAAGTCGGAGAGTTCAGGTGTGTGAAGTCACAGAATGGAGGTGGGTGAAGTCACAGAATGGAGGTGTGTGAAGTCATAGAATGGAGGTGTGTGAAGTCACAGAATGGACGGGTATGAAGTCATAGAATGGAGGTGTGTGAAGTCACAAAATTGACATGTTTGAAGTAATATATTGGAGGTGTGTGAAGTCAAAATGGATGTGTGAAGTCATAGAATGGAGGTGTGTGAAGTCATAGAATGGAGGTGTGTGAAGTCACAGAATGGAGGTGTGTTAAGTCATAGAATGGAGGTGTGTGAAATCACAGAATGGAGGTGTGTGAAGTCACAGAATGGAGGTTTGTGAAGTCAAAGAATGGAGGATTGTTAAGTCACAGAATGGAGGTGTGTGAACCCAGAGTGGAGGTGTGTGACGTCACAGAATGGAGGTGTGTGAAGTCACAGAAGGAGGTGTGTGAAGTCATATAATGGAGGTGTGTGAAGTCACAGAATTGAGGTGTGGGAAGTCAGATTGGAGGTGTGAAGTCATAGAATGGAGGTGGGTGAAATCATAGAAAGGAGGTGTGTGAAGTCATAGAATGGAGGAGTGTGAAGTCATAGAGTGGAGGTAAGTGAAGTCACAGATTCGAGGTCTGTGAAGTCATAGAATGGAGGTGTGTGAAGTCATAGAATGGAGGTGTGTGAAGTCACAGAATGGAGGTGTGTGAAGTCATAGAATGGAGGTGTGTGTAATCACAGAATGGAGGTGTGTGAAGTCACAGAATGGAGGTTTGTGTAGTCAAAGAATGGAGGATTGTTAAGTCACAGAATGGAGGTGTGTGAACCCAGAGTGGAAGTGTGTGACGTCACAGAATGGAGGTGTGTGAAGTCACAGAAGGAGGTGTGTGAAGTCATATAATGGAGGTGTGTGAAGTCACAGAATTTAGGTGTGGGAAGTCAGATTGGAGGTGTGAAGTCATAGAATGGAGGTGGGTGAAATCATAGAAAGGAGGTGTGTGAAGTCATAGAATGGAGGAGTGTGAAGTCATAGAGTGGAGGTAAGTGAAGTCACAGAATCGAGGTCTGTGAAGTCATAAAATGGAGGTGTGTGAAGTCAGAATGGAGGTGTGTGAAGTCATAGAATGGAGTTGTGTGAACTCATAGAATGGAGATGTGTGATGTCAAAATGGAAGTGTGTGAAGTCATAGAAAGGAGGTGTGGGAAGTCATAGAATGGAGGAGTGTGAAGTCATAGAGTGCAGGTGAGTGAGGTCAAAGATTCGAGGTCTGTGAAGTCATAGAATGGAGGTGTGTGATGTCAGAATGGAGGTGTGTGAAGTCATAGAATGGAGGTGTGTGAAGTCACAGAATGGAGGTGTGTGAACTCAGAATGGAGGTGTGTGAAGTCACAGAATGGAGGTGTGTGAAGTCATAGCATGAAGGTGTGTGAAGTCATATAATGGAGATGTGTGAAGTCAAAGAATGGAGGTGTGTGAAGTCACAGAATGGAGGTGTGTGAAGTCAGATTGGAGGTGTGAAGTCATAGGATGGAGGTGGGTGAAGTCATAGAAAGGAGGTGTGAGAAGCCATAGAATGGAGGAGTGTGAAGTCATAGAGTGGAGGTAAGTGAAGTCACAGATTCGAGGTCTGTGAAGTCATAGAATGCAGGTGTGTGAAGTCAGAATGGAGGTGTGTGAAGTCATAGAATGGAGGTGTGTGACCTCATAGAATGGAGTTGTGTGATGTCACAATGGAAGTGTGTGAAGTCATAGAAAGGAGGTGTGGGAAGTCATAGAATGGAAGAGTGTGAAGTCATAGAGTGCAGGTGAGTGAGGTCACAGGTTCGAGGTCTGTGAAGTCATAGAATGGAGGTGTATGATGTCAGAATGGAGGTGTGTGAAGTAATACATGGAGTTGTGTGAAGTCATATTATGGAGGTGTGTGAAATCATAGAATGGAGTTTTGTGAAGTCACAGAATGGAGCTGTGTGAATTCAGAATGGAACTGTGTGAAGTCATAGTATGGAGCTGTGTGAAATCAGAGAATGGACGTTTGTGAAGTCACAGAATGGAGGTGTGTGAAGTCACAGAATGGAGGTTTGTGAAGTCATGGAATGGAGTTATGTGAAGTCATATTTGAGGGGTGTGAAGTCGGAGAATGCAGGTGTGTGAAGTCACAGAGTGGAGGTGGGTGAAGTCACAGAATGGAGGTGTGTGAACTCATAGAATGGAGGTGTGTGAAGTCACAGAATGGACGGGTATGAAGTCATAGAATGGAGGTGTTTGAAGTCACAAAATTGAGGTGTTTGAAGTCATATATTGGAGGTGTGTGAAGTCAATATTGATGTGTGAAGTCATAGAATGGCTGTGTGTGAAGTCATAGAATGGAGGTGTGTGAAGTCACAGAATGGAGGTGTGTGAAGTCATAGAATGGAGGTGTGTGAAATCACAGAATGGAGGTGTGTGAAGTCACAGAATGGAGGTTTGTGAAGTCAAAGAATGGAGGTGTGTGAAGTCATAGAATAGAGGTGTGTGAAGTCACAGAATGGAGGTGTGTGAAGTCACCGAATGGACGTGTGTGAACTGAGAATGGAGGTGTGTGAAGTCACAGAATGGAGTTTGCGAAGACATAGAATGGAAGTGTGTGAAGTCATAGAATGGATTTTTCTGAATTAAGAATGAAGCTGTGTGAAGTCATAGAATGGAGGTGTGTGAACTCATAGAATGAAGGTGTGTGAAGTCGTGGAATGGAGGTGTGTGAAGTCAAAAATGGAGGTGTGTGAAGTCATAGAATGGATGTTTCTGAAGTAAGAATGAAGGTGTGTGAAGTCATAGAATGGAGGTGTGTGAACTCATAGAATGGAGGTGTGTGAAGTCAAAGAATGGAGGTTTGTGAAGTCAGAGTGGAGATGTGTAGTCATAGATTGGAGGTTGGTGAAGTCATAGAAAGGAGGTGTGGGAAGTCATATAATGGAGCAGTGTGAAGTCATAGAGTGCAGGTGAGTGAAGTCAGAGATTCGAGGTCTGTGAAGTCATAGAATGGAGGTGTGTGATGTCAGAATGGGGGTGTGCGAAGTCATAGAATAGAGGTGTGTCAAGTCAGAATGGAGGTGTGTAAAGTCATAGATGGAGTTGTGTGAAGTCATAGTATGGAGTTTTTTGAAATCATAGAATGGAGTTTTGTGAAGTCACAGAATGGAGCAGTGTGAATTCAGAATGGAAGTGTGTGAAGTCATAGTATGGAGGTGTGTGAAGTCAGAATGGAGGTGTGTGAACTCATAGACTGGAGGTGTGTGACGTCACAATGGAAGTGTGTGAAGTCATAGAATGGAGGTGTGTGAAGTCACAGAATTTAGTTGTGTGAAGTCAAAAATGGAGGTGTGTGAACTCATAGAATTTAGGTGTGTGAAGTCATAGAATGGAGGTGTGTAAACTCAAGAATGGAAGTGTGTGAAGTCGTGGAATGGAGGTGTGTGAAGTCAAAGAATGGAGGTGTGGAAGTCATAGAATGGATGTTTCTGAAGTAAGAATGAAGGTGTGTGAAGTCACAGAATGGAGGTGTGTGAAGTCATATAATGGAGGTGTGTGAAGTCACAGAATGGAGGTGTGTGAAGTCAGAATGGAGGTGTGAAGTCATAGAATGGAGGTGGGTGAAGTCATAGAAATGAGGTTTGGGAAGTCATAGAATGGAGGAGTGTGAAGTCATAGAGGGGAGGTGAGTGAAGTCACAGATTCGAGGTCTGTGAAGTCATAGAATGGAGGAGTGTGAAGTCATAGAGGGGAGGTGAGTGAAGTCACAGATTCGAGGTCTGTGAAGTCATAGAATGGAGGAGTGTGAAGTCATAGAGTGGAGGTGAGTGAAGGCACAGATTCGAGGTCTTTGAAGTCCTAGAATGGAGGTGTGTGAAGTCAGAATGGAGGTGTGTGAAGTCATAGAATGGAGGTGTGTGAACTCATAGAATGGAGGTGTGTGATGTCACAGAATGGAGGTGTATGAAGTCAAAATGGAGGTGTGTGACGTCCTAAAATGAAGGTGTGTGAAGTCATAGAATGGAGGTGTGTGAAATCACAGAAAGGAGGTTTGTGAAGTCACAGAATTGAGGTGTGTGAACTCAGAATGGAGGTTTGCGAAGTCATAGAATGCAGGTGTGTAAAGTCATAGAATGGATGTTTATGAATTAAGAATGAAGGTGTCTGAAGTCATAGAATGGAGGTGTGTGAACTCAAGAATGGAAGTGTGTGAAGTCGTGGAATGGAGGTGTGTGAAGTCAAAGAATGCAGGTGTGGAAGTCAAAGAATGGATGTTTCTGAAGTAAGAATGAAGGTGTGTGAAGTCATAGAATGGAGGTGTGTGAAGTCACAGAATGGAGGTGTGTGAAGTCATATAATGGAGGTTTGTGAAGTCACAGAATGGAGGTGTGTGAAGTCAGAATGGAGGTGTGAAGTCACAGAATGGAGGTGTGTGAAGTTATAGAACGGAAGTATGTGAAGTCATAGAATGGAGGTGTGTGAAGTTACAGAATGGAGGTGTGTGAAGTCAAAATGGAGGTGTGTTACGTCCTAAAATGTTGGTGTGTGAAGTCATAGAATGGAGGTGTGTGAAATCTTAGAATGGAGGTTTGTGAAGTCACAGAATGGAGGTGTGTGAACAAAGAATGGAGGTGTGTGAAGTCACACAATGGAGGTGTGTGAAGTCATAGCATGGAGGTATGTGAAATCATACAATGGAAGTGTGTGAAGTCATAGAATGGGGGTGTGTGAGGTCATACAATGAAGGTGTGTGAAGTCATAGAATGGAGGTGTGTGAAGTGACCGAAGGGAGGTGTGTGAAATAACATAATGGAGGTGTGTGAAGTTAAAATGTAGGTGCATGACGTCATAAAATGGACGTGTGTGAAGTCATAGCATGGAGGTGTGTGAAATCATAGAATGGACGTTTGTGAAGTCACAGAATGGAGGTGTGTGAAGTCACAGAATGAAGGTTTGTGAAGTCACAGAATGGAGGTGTGTGAAGTCATAGAATGGAGGTGTGTGAAATAACAGAATGGACGGGTATGAAGTCATAGAATGGAGGTGTGTGAAGTCACAGAATTGAGGTGTTTGAAGTCATATATTGGAGGTGTGTGAAGTCAAAATGGATGTGTGAAGTCATAGAATGGAGGTTTGTGAAGTGACAGAATTGAGGTGTTTGAAGTCATATATTGGAGGTGTGTGAAGTCAAAATGGATGTGTGAAGTCATAGAATGGAGGTGTGTGAAGTAATAAAATGGAGGTGTGAAGTCATAGAATGGAGGTGTGTGAAGTCATAGAATGGAGGTTTGTGAAGTCACAGAATGGAGGTGTGTGAAGTCATAGAATGGAGTTGGGTGAGGTCAGAATGGAGGTGTGTGAAATCACCGAATGGAGGTGTGTGAACTCAGAATGGAGGTGTGTGAAGTCACAGAATGGATGTTTGCGAAGTCATAGAATGGAGGTGTGTGAAGTCATAGAATGGATGTTTATGAATTAAGAATGAAGGTGTGTGAAGTCATAGAATGGGGTGTGTGAACTCATAGAATGGAGGTGTGTGAAGTCGTGGAATGGAGGTGTGTGAAGTCAAAGAATGGAGGTGTGGGAAGTCATAGAATGGATGTTTCTGAAGTAAGAATGAAGGTGTGTGAAGTCATAGAAAGGAGGTGTCGGAAGTCATAGAATGGAGGAGTGTGAAGTCATAGAGTGCAGGTGAGTGAAGTCACAGTTTCGAGGTCTGTGAAGTCATAGAATGGAGGTGTGTGATGTCAGAATGGGGATGTGCGAAGTCACAGAATAGATGTGTGTGAAGTCAGAATGGAGGTGTGTGAAGTCTTAGATGGAGTTGTTTGAAGTCATAGTATGGAGGGGTTTGAAATCATAGAATGGAGTTTTGTAAAGTCACAGAATGGAGCTGTGTGAAATCAGAATGGAGGTGTGTGAACTCATAGAATGGAGGTGTGTGCCGTCACAATGGAAGTGTGTGAAGTCATTGAATGGAGGTGTGTGAAGTCACAGAATGGAGGTGTGTGAAGTCATAGAATGGAGGTGTGTGAAGTCACAGAATGGAGGTGTGTGACGTCAAAGAATGGAGGTGTGTGAAGTCATAGAATGGAGCTGTGTGAAGTCAGAATTTAGGTGTGTGAAGTCAAAGAATGGAGGTGTGTGAAGTCATAGAATGGAGGTGTGTGAAGTCATAGAATGGAGGTGTGTGAAGTCAGAATGGTGGTTTGTGAAGTCACAGAACTGAGGTGTGTGAACATAGAATGGAGGTGTGTTAAGTCAAAGAATGGAGGTGAGTGAAGTCATAGAATGGAGGTATGTAAAGTCATATAATGTATGTTTGTGAAGTAAGAATGAAGGTGTGTGAAGACATAGAATGGAGGTGTGTGAAGTCAGAGAATGGAGGTGTGTGACGTCACAGAAGGAGGTGTGTGAAGTCATAAAATGGAGGTGTGTGAAGACACAGAATGGAGGTGTGTGAAGTCACAGAATGGAGGTGTGTGAAGTCAGATTGGAGGTGTGAAGTCATAGAATGGAGGTGGGTGAAATCGTAGAAAGGAGGTGTGTGAAGTCATAGAATGGAGGAGTGTGAAGTCATAGAGTGGAGGTAAGTGAAGTCACAGATTCGAGGTCTGTGAAGTCATAGAATGGAGGTGTGTGAAGTCAGAATGGAGGTGTGTGAAGTCATAGAATGGAGGTGTGTGACCTAATAGAATGGAGTTGTGTGATGTCACAATGGAAGTGTGTGAAGTCATAGAAAGGAGGTGTGGGAAGTCATAGAATGGAGGAGTGTGAAGTCATAGAGTGCAGGTGAGTGAGGTCACAGATTCGAGGTCTGTGAAGTCATAGAATGGAGGTGTATGATGTCAGAATGGAGGTGTGTGAAGTAATACATGGAGTTGTGTGAAGTCATATTATGGAGGTGTGTGAAATCATAGAATTTAGTTTTGTGAAGTCACAGAATGGAGCTGTGTGAATTCAGAATGGAGGTGTGTGAAGTCATAGTATGGAGCTGTGTGAAATCAGAGAATGGACGTTTGTGAAGTCACAGAATGGAGGTGTGTGAAGTCACAGAATGGAGGTTTGTGAAGTCATGGAATGGAGTTATGTGAAGTCATATTTGAGGGGTGTGAAGTCGGAGAATGCAGGTGTGTGAAGTCACAGAGTGGAGGTGGGTGAAGTCACAGAATGGAGGTGTGTGAACTCATACAATGGAGGTGTGTGAAGTCACAGAATGGACGGGTATGAAGTCATAGAATGGAGGTGTGTGAAGTCACAAAATTGAGGTGTTTGAAGTCATATATTGGAGGTGTGTGAAGTCAAAATTGATGTGTGAAGTCATAGAATTGCGGTGTGTGAAGTCATAGAATGGAGGTGTGTGAAGTCACAGAATGGAGGTGTGTGAAGTCATAGAATGGAGGTGTGTGAAATCACAGAATGGAGGTGTGTGAAGTCACAGAATGGAGGTGTGTGAAGTCACAGAATGGAGGTTTGTGAAGTCACAGAATGGAGGTGTGTGAAGTCATATAATGGAGGTGTGTGAAGTCACAGAATGGAGGTGTGTGAAGTCACCGAATGGACGTGTGTGAACTGAGAATGGAGGTGTGTGAAGTCACAGAATGGAGTTTGCGAAGACATAGAATGGAAGTGTGTGAAGTCATAGAATGGATTTTTCTGAATTAAGAATGAAGGTGTGTGAAGTCATAGAATGGAGGTGTGTGAACTCATAGAATGGAGGTGTGTGAAGTCGTGGAATGGAGGTGTGTGAAGTCAAAGAATGGAGGTGTGTGAAGTCATAGAATGGATGTTTCTGAAGTAAGAATGAAGGTGTGTGAAGTCATAGAATGGAGGTGTGTGAACTCATAGAATGGAGGTGTGTGAAGTCACAGAATGGAGGTGTGTGAAGTCACCGAATGGACGTGTGTGAACTGAGAATGGAGGTGTGTGAAGTCACAGAATGGAGGTGTGTGAAGTCACCGAATGGAGGTTTGCGAAGACATAGAATGGAGGTGTGTGAAGTCATAGAATGGAGGTGTGTGAAGTCATAGAATAGAGGTGTGTGAAGTCACAGAATGGAGGTGTGTGAAGTCACCGAATGGACGTGTGTGAACTGAGAATGGAGGTGTGTGAAGTCACAGAATGGAGGTGTGTGAAGTCACAGAATGGAGGTGTGTGAAGTCACAGAATGTAGCTGTGTGAAGTCATATAATGGAGGTGTGTGAAGTCACAGAATGGAGGTGTGTGACGTTACAGAATGGAGGTGTGTGAAGTCAGATTGGAGGTGTGAAGTCATAGAATGGAGGTGGGTGAAGTCATAGAAAGGAGGTGTGTGAAGTCATAGAATGGAGGTGTGTGCCGTCACAATGGAAGTGTGTGAAGTCATTGAATGGAGGTGTGTGAAGTCACAGAATGGAGGTGTGTGAAGTCATAGAATGGAGGTGTGTGAAGTCACAGAATGGAGGTGTGTGACGTCAAAGAATGGAGGTCTGTGAAGTCATAGAATGGAGGTGTGTGATGTCAGAATGGGGGTGTGCGAAGTCACAGAATAGATGTGTGTGAAGTCAGAATGGAGGTGTGTGAAGTCTTAGATGGAGTTGTTTGAAGTCATAGTATGGAGGGGTTTGAAATCATAGAATGGAGTTTTGTAAAGTCACAGAATGGAGCTGTGTGAAATCAGAATGGAGGTGTGTGAACTCATAGAATGGAGGTGTGTGCCGTCACAATGGAAGTGTGTGAAGTCATTGAATGGAGGTGTGTGAAGTCACAGAATGGAGGTGTGTGAAGTCATAGAATGGAGGTGTGTGAAGTCACAGAATGGAGGTGTGTGACGTCAAAGAATGGAGGTGTGTGAAGTCATAGAATGGAGCTGTGTGAAGTCAGAATTTAGGTGTGTGAAGTCAAAGCATGGAGGTGTGTGAAGTCATAGAATGGAGGTGTGTGAAGTCATAGAATGGAGGTGTGTGAAGTCAGAATGGTGGTTTGTGAAGTCACAGAACTGAGGTGTGTGAACATAGAATGGAGGTGTGTTAAGTCAAAGAATGGAGGTGTGTGAAGTCATAGAATGGAGGTATGTAAAGTCATATAATGTATGTTTGTGAAGTAAGAATGAAGGTGTGTGAAGACATAGAATGGAGGTGTGTGAAGTCAGAGAATGGAGGTGTGTGACGCCACAAAAGGAGGTGTGTGAAGTCATAAAATGGAGGTGTGTGAAGACACAGAATGGAGGTGTGTGAAGTCACAGAATGGAGGTGTGTGAAGTCAGATTGGAGGTGTGAAGTCATAGAATGGAGGTGGGTGAAATCGTAGAAAGGAGGTGTGTGAAGTCATAGAATGGAGGAGTGTGAAGTCATAGAGTGGAGGTAAGTGAAGTCACAGATTCGAGGTCTGTGAAGTCATAGAATGGAGGTGTGTGAAGTCAGAATGGAGGTGTGTGAAGTCATAGAATGGAGGTGTGTGACCTAATAGAATGGAGTTGTGTGATGTCACAATGGAAGTGTGTGAAGTCATAGAAAGGAGGTGTGGGAAGTCATAGAATGGAGGAGTGTGAAGTCATAGAGTGCAGGTGAGTGAGGTCACAGATTCGAGGTCTGTGAAGTCATAGAATGGAGGTGTATGATGTCAGAATGGAGGTGTGTGAAGTAATACATGGAGTTGTGTGAAGTCATATTATGGAGGTGTGTGAAATCATAGAATTTAGTTTTGTGAAGTCACAGAATGGAGCTGTGTGAATTCAGAATGGAGGTGTGTGAAGTCATAGTATGGAGCTGTGTGAAATCAGAGAATGGACGTTTGTGAAGTCACAGAATGGAGGTGTGTGAAGTCACAGAATGGAGGTTTGTGAAGTCATGGAATGGAGTTATGTGAAGTCATATTTGAGGGGTGTGAAGTCGGAGAATGCAGGTGTGTGAAGTCACAGAGTGGAGGTGGGTGAAGTCACAGAATGGAGGTGTGTGAACTCATACAATGGAGGTGTGTGAAGTCACAGAATGGACGGGTATGAAGTCATAGAATGGAGGTGTGTGAAGTCACAAAATTGAGGTGTTTGAAGTCATATATTGGAGGTGTGTGAAGTCAAAATTGATGTGTGAAGTCATAGAATTGCGGTGTGTGAAGTCATAGAATGGAGGTGTGTAAACTCAAGAATGGAAGTGTGTGAAGTCGTGGAATGGAGGTGTGTGAAGTCAAAGAATGGAGGTGTGGAAGTCATAGAATGGATGTTTCTGAAGTAAGAATGAAGGTGTGTGAAGTCACAGAATGGAGGTGTGTGAAGTCATATAATGGAGGTGTGTGAAGTCACAGAATGGAGGTGTGTGAAGTCAGAATGGAGGTGTGAAGTCATAGAATGGAGGTGGGTGAAGTCATAGAAATGAGGTTTGGGAAGTCATAGAATGGAGGAGTGTGAAGTCATAGAGGGGAGGTGAGTGAAGTCACAGATTCGAGGTCTGTGAAGTCATAGAATGGAGGAGTGTGAAGTCATAGAGGGGAGGTGAGTGAAGTCACAGATTCGAGGTCTGTGAAGTCATAGAATGGAGGAGTGTGAAGTCATAGAGTGGAGGTGAGTGAAGGCACAGATTCGAGGTCTTTGAAGTCCTAGAATGGAGGTGTGTGAAGTCAGAATGGAGGTGTGTGAAGTCATAGAATGGAGGTGTGTGAACTCATAGAATGGAGGTGTGTGATGTCACAGAATGGAGGTGTATGAAGTCAAAATGGAGGTGTGTGACGTCCTAAAATGAAGGTGTGTGAAGTCATAGAATGGAGGTGTGTGAAATCACAGAAAGGAGGTTTGTGAAGTCACAGAATTGAGGTGTGTGAACTCAGAATGGAGGTTTGCGAAGTCATAGAATGCAGGTGTGTAAAGTCATAGAATGGATGTTTATGAATTAAGAATGAAGGTGTCTGAAGTCATAGAATGGAGGTGTGTGAACTCAAGAATGGAAGTGTGTGAAGTCGTGGAATGGAGGTGTGTGAAGTCAAAGAATGCAGGTGTGGAAGTCAAAGAATGGATGTTTCTGAAGTAAGAATGAAGGTGTGTGAAGTCATAGAATGGAGGTGTGTGAAGTCACAGAATGGAGGTGTGTGAAGTCATATAATGGAGGTTTGTGAAGTCACAGAATGGAGGTGTGTGAAGTCAGAATGGAGGTGTGAAGTCACAGAATGGAGGTGTGTGAAGTTATAGAACGGAAGTATGTGAAGTCATAGAATGGAGCTGTGTGAAGTTACAGAATGGAGGTGTGTGAAGTCAAAATGGAGGTGTGTTACGTCCTAAAATGTTGGTGTGTGAAGTCATAGAATGGAGGTGTGTGAAATCTTAGAATTGAGGTTTGTGAAGTCACAGAATGGAGGTGTGTGAACAAAGAATGGAGGTGTGTGAAGTCACACAATGGAGGTGTGTGAAGTCATAGCATGGAGGTATGTGAAATCATACAATGGAAGTGTGTGAAGTCATAGAATGGGGGTGTGTGAGGTCATACAATGAAGGTGTGTGAAGTCATAGAATGGAGGTGTGTGAAGTGACCGAAGGGAGGTGTGTGAAATAACATAATGGAGGTGTGTGAAGTTAAAATGTAGGTGCATGACGTCATAAAATGGACGTGTGTGAAGTCATAGCATGGAGGTGTGTGAAATCATAGAATGGACGTTTGTGAAGTCACAGAATGGAGGTGTGTGAAGTCACAGAATGAAGGTTTGTGAAGTCACAGAATGGAGGTGTGTGAAGTCATAGAATGGAGGTGTGTGAAATAACAGAATGGACGGGTATGAAGTCATAGAATGGAGGTGTGTGAAGTCACAGAATTGAGGTGTTTGAAGTCATATATTGGAGGTGTGTGAAGTCAAAATGGATGTGTGAAGTCATAGAATGGAGGTTTGTGAAGTGACAGAATTGAGGTGTTTGAAGTCATATATTGGAGGTGTGTGAAGTCAAAATGGATGTGTGAAGTCATAGAATGGAGGTGTGTGAAGTAATAAAATGGAGGTGTGAAGTCATAGAATGGAGGTGTGTGAAGTCATAGAATGGAGGTTTGTGAAGTCACAGAATGGAGGTGTGTGAAGTCATAGAATGGAGTTGGGTGAGGTCAGAATGGAGGTGTGTGAAATCACCGAATGGAGGTGTGTGAACTCAGAATGGAGGTGTGTGAAGTCACAGAATGGATGTTTGCGAAGTCATAGAATGGAGGTGTGTGAAGTCATAGAATGGATGTTTATGAATTAAGAATGAAGGTGTGTGAAGTCATAGAATGGGGTGTGTGAACTCATAGAATGGAGGTGTGTGAAGTCGTGGAATGGAGGTGTGTGAAGTCAAAGAATGGAGGTGTGGGAAGTCATAGAATGGATGTTTCTGAAGTAAGAATGAAGGTGTGTGAAGTCATAGAAAGGAGGTGTCGGAAGTCATAGAATGGAGGAGTGTGAAGTCATAGAGTGCAGGTGAGTGAAGTCACAGTTTCGAGGTCTGTGAAGTCATAGAATGGAGGTGTGTGATGTCAGAATGGGGGTGTGCAAAGTCACAGAATAGATGTGTGTGAAGTCAGAATGGAGGTGTGTGAAGTCTTAGATGGAGTTGTTTGAAGTCATAGTATGGAGGGGTTTGAAATCATAGAATGGAGTTTTGTAAAGTCACAGAATGGAGCTGTGTGAAATCAGAATGGAGGTGTGTGAACTCATAGAATGGAGGTGTGTGCCGTCACAATGGAAGTGTGTGAAGTCATTGAATGGAGGTGTGTGAAGTCACAGAATGGAGGTGTGTGAAGTCATAGAATGGAGGTGTGTGAAGTCACAGAATGGAGGTGTGTGACGTCAAAGAATGGAGGTGTGTGAAGTCATAGAATGGAGCTGTGTGAAGTCAGAATTTAGGTGTGTGAAGTCAAAGAATGGAGGTGTGTGAAGTCATAGAATGGAGGTGTGTGAAGTCATAGAATGGAGGTGTGTGAAGTCAGAATGGTGGTTTGTGAAGTCACAGAACTGAGGTGTGTGAACATAGAATGGAGGTGTGTTAAGTCAAAGAATGGAGGTGTGTGAAGTCATAGAATGGAGGTATGTAAAGTCATATAATGTATGTTTGTGAAGTAAGAATGAAGGTGTGTGAAGACATAGAATGGAGGTGTGTGAAGTCAGAGAATGGAGGTGTGTGACGTCACAGAAGGAGGTGTGTGAAGTCATAAAATGGAGGTGTGTGAAGACACAGAATGGAGGTGTGTGAAGTCACAGAATGGAGGTGTGTGAAGTCAGATTGGAGGTGTGAAGTCATAGAATGGAGGTGGGTGAAATCGTAGAAAGGAGGTGTGTGAAGTCATAGAATGGAGGAGTGTGAAGTCATAGAGTGGAGGTAAGTGAAGTCACAGATTCGAGGTCTGTGAAGTCATAGAATGGAGGTGTGTGAAGTCAGAATGGAGGTGTGTGAAGTCATAGAATGGAGGTGTGTGACCTAATAGAATGGAGTTGTGTGATGTCACAATGGAAGTGTGTGAAGTCATAGAAAGGAGGTGTGGGAAGTCATAGAATGGAGGAGTGTGAAGTCATAGAGTGCAGGTGAGTGAGGTCACAGATTCGAGGTCTGTGAAGTCATAGAATGGAGGTGTATGATGTCAGAATGGAGGTGTGTGAAGTAATACATGGAGTTGTGTGAAGTCATATTATGGAGGTGTGTGAAATCATAGAATTTAGTTTTGTGAAGTCACAGAATGGAGCTGTGTGAATTCAGAATGGAGGTGTGTGAAGTCATAGTATGGAGCTGTGTGAAATCAGAGAATGGACGTTTGTGAAGTCACAGAATGGAGGTGTGTGAAGTCACAGAATGGAGGTTTGTGAAGTCATGGAATGGAGTTATGTGAAGTCATATTTGAGGGGTGTGAAGTCGGAGAATGCAGGTGTGTGAAGTCACAGAGTGGAGGTGGGTGAAGTCACAGAATGGAGGTGTGTGAACTCATACAATGGAGGTGTGTGAAGTCACAGAATGGACGGGTATGAAGTCATAGAATGGAGGTGTGTGAAGTCACAAAATTGAGGTGTTTGAAGTCATATATTGGAGGTGTGTGAAGTCAAAATTGATGTGTGAAGTCATAGAATTGCGGTGTGTGAAGTCATAGAATGGAGGTGTGTGAAGTCACAGAATGGAGGTGTGTGAAGTCATAGAATGGAGGTGTGTGAAATCACAGAATGGAGGTGTGTGAAGTCACAGAATGGAGGTGTGTGAAGTCACAGAATGGAGGTTTGTGAAGTCACAGAATGGAGGTGTGTGAAGTCATATAATGGAGGTGTGTGAAGTCACAGAATGGAGGTGTGTGAAGTCACCGAATGGACGTGTGTGAACTGAGAATGGAGGTGTGTGAAGTCACAGAATGGAGGTGTGTGAAGTCACCGAATGGAGGTTTGCGAAGACATAGAATGGAGGTGTGTGAAGTCATAGAATGGAGGTGTGTGAAGTCACCGAATGGACGTGTGTGAACTGAGAATGGAGGTGTGTGAAGTCACAGAATGGAGTTTGCGAAGACATAGAATGGAAGTGTGTGAAGTCATAGAATGGATTTTTCTGAATTAAGAATGAAGGTGTGTGAAGTCATAGAATGGAGGTGTGTGAACTCATAGAATGGAGGTGTGTGAAGTCGTGGAATGGAGGTGTGTGAAGTCAAAGAATGGAGGTGTGTGAAGTCATAGAATGGATGTTTCTGAAGTAAGAATGAAGGTGTGTGAAGTCATAGAATGGAGGTGTGTGAACTCATAGAATGGAGGTGTGTGAAGTCACAGAATGGAGGTGTGTGAAGTCACCGAATGGACGTGTGTGAACTGAGAATGGAGGTGTGTGAAGTCACAGAATGGAGGTGTGTGAAGTCACCGAATGGAGGTTTGCGAAGACATAGAATGGAGGTGTGTGAAGTCATAGAATGGAGGTGTGTGAAGTCATAGAATAGAGGTGTGTGAAGTCACAGAATGGAGGTGTGTGAAGTCACCGAATGGACGTGTGTGAACTGAGAATGGAGGTGTGTGAAGTCACAGAATGGAGGTGTGTGAAGTCACAGAATGGAGGTGTGTGAAGTCACAGAATGTAGCTGTGTGAAGTCATATAATGGAGGTGTGTGAAGTCACAGAATGGAGGTGTGTGACGTTACAGAATGGAGGTGTGTGAAGTCAGATTGGAGGTGTGAAGTCATAGAATGGAGGTGGGTGAAGTCATAGAAAGGAGGTGTGTGAAGTCATAGAATGGAGGAGTGTGAAGTCATAGAGTGGAGGTAAGTGAAGTCACAGATTCGAGGTCTGTGAAGTCATAGAATGCAGGTGTGTGAAGTCAGAATGGAGGTGTGTGAAGTCATAGAATGGAGGGGTGTGAACTCATAGAATGGAGTTGTGTGATGTCACAATGGAAGTGTGTGAAGTCATAGAAAGGAGGTGTGGGAAGTCATAGAATGGAGGAATGTGAAGTCATAGAGTGCAGGTGAGTTAGGTCACAGATTCGAGGACTGTGAAGTCATAGAATGGAGGTGTGTGAAGTCAGAATGGAGGTGTGTGAAGTAATACATGGAGTTGTGTGAAGTCATAGTATGGAGGTGTGTGAAATCATAGAATGGAGTTTTGTGAAGTCACAGAATGGAGCTGTGTGAATTCAGAATGGAGGTGTGTGAAGTCATAGAATGGAGCTGTGTGAAATCAGAGAATGGACGTTTGTGAAGTCACAGAATGGAGGTGTGTGAAGTAACAGAATGGAGGTTTGTGAAGTCATAGAATGGAGGTATGTGAAGTCATATTTGAGGGGTGTGAAGTCGGAGAATGGAGGTGTGTGAAGTCACAGAATGGAGGTGGGTGAAGTCACAGAATGGAGGTGTGTGAACTCAGAATGGAGGTGTGTGAAGTCACAAAATGGAGGTGTGTGAAGTCATAGCATGGAGGTATGTGAAATCATAGAATGGAAGTGTGTGAAGTCATGGAATGGAGGTGTGTGAAGTCTTACAATGAAGGTGTGTGAAGTCACAGAATGGAGGTGTGTGAAGTCAGATTGGAGGTGTGAAGTCATAGAATGGAGGTTGGTGAAATCATAGAAAGGAGGTGTGTGAAGTCATAGAATGGAGGTGTGTGAAGTCATAGAATGGAGGTGTGTGAAATCATAGAATGGACGTTTGTGAAGTCACAGAATGGAGGTGTGTGACGTCACAGAATGGAGGTTTGTGAAGTCACAGAATGGAGGTGTGTGAAGTCATAGCATGGAGGTATGTGAAATCATAGAATGGAAGTGTGTGAAGTCATGGAATGGAGGTGGGTGAAGTCATACAATGAAGGTGTGTGAAGTCATAGAATGGTGGTGTGTGAAGTTACGGAAGGGAGGTGTGTGAAGTCATAGAATGGAGGTGTGTGAAATAACAGAATGGACGGGTATGAAGTCATAGAATTGAGGTGTGTGAAGTCACAATATTGAGGTGTGTGAAGTCATATATTGGAGGTGTGTGAAGTCAAAATGGATGTGTGAAGTTATAGAATGGAGGTGTGTGAAGTCACAGAATTGAGGTGTTTGAAGTCATATATTGGAGGTGTGTGAAGTCAAAATGGATGTGTGAAGTCATAGAATGTAGGTGTGTGAAGTCATAGAATGGAGGTGTGTGAAGTCATAGAATGGAGTTGTATGAATTCATGGAATGGAGGTGTGTGAAGTCACAGAATGGAGGTGTTTGAAGTCACAGAATGGAGGTGTGTGAACTCAGAATGGAGGTTTGTGAAGTCACAGAATGGAGGTGTGTGAAGTCATAGAATGGAAGTGTGTGAAGTCATAGAATGGAGGTTTGTGAAGTCAGAATGGAGATGTGTGAAGTCACTGAATGGAGTTGTGTGAACTCAGAATGGGGGTGTGTGAAGTCATAGAATGGAGATTTGTGAAGTGATAGAATAGAGGTGTGTGAAGACATAGAATGGATATTTCTGAAGTAAGAATGAAGGTGTGTGAAGTCACAGAATGGAGGTGTGGGAATTCAGAATGGAGGTGTGTGAAGTCATAGTATGGAGGTGTGTGAAATCATAGAATGGAGTTTTGTGAAGTCACAGAATGGAGCTGTGTGAATTCAGAATGGAGGTGTGAAGTCATAGAATGGAGGTGTGTGAAATCAGAGAATGGACTTTTGTGAAGTCACAGAATGGTGGTGTGTGAAGTCACAGAAAGGAGGTTTGTGAAGTCATAGAATGGAGTTATGTGAAGTCATATTTGAGGGGTGTGAAGTCGGAGAATGGAGGTGTGTGAAGTCACAGAATGGAGGTGGGTGAAGTCACAGAATGGAGGTGTTTGAAGTCATAGAATGGAGGTGTGAGAAAACACAGAATGGACGGGTATGAAGTCATAGAATGGAGGTGTGTGAAGTCATAGAATGGAGGTGTGTGAAGTCAAAGAATGGAGGTGTGTGAAGTCACCGAATGGACGTGTGTGAACTGAGAATGGAGGTGTGTGAAGTCACAGAATGGAGGTTTGCGAAGACATAGAATGGAGGTGTGTGAAGTCATAGAATGGAGGTGTGTGAAGTCATAGAATGGAGTTGTGTGAATTCATAGAATGGAGGTGTGTGAAGTCACAGAATGGAGGTGTTTGAAGTCAGAGAATGGAGGTGTGTGAACTCAGAATGGAGGTTTGTGAAGTCACAGAATGGAGGTGTGTGAAGTCATATAATGGAAGTGTGTGAAGTCATAGAATGGAAGTTTGTGAAGTCAGAATGGAGATGTGTGAAGTCACTGAATGGAGTTGTGTGAACTCAGAATGGAGGTGTGTGAAGTCACAGAATGGAGATTTGTGAAGTGATAGAATGGAGGTGTGTGAAGACATAGAATGGATATTTCTGAAGTAAGAATGAAGGTGTGTGAAGTCACAGAATGGAGGTGTGGGAAGTCAGAATGGAGGTGTGTGAAGTCATAGAATGGAGGTGTGTGAATTCAGAATGGAGGTGTGTGAAGTCATAGTATGGAGGTGTGTGAAATCATAGAATGGAGTTTTGTGAAGTCACAGAAAGGAGCTGTGTGAATTCAGAATGGAGGTGTGTGAAGTCACAGAATGGAGGTGTGTAAAGTCAGAGAAAGGAGGTTTGTGAAGTCATAGAATGGAGTTATGTGAAGTCATATTTGAGGGGTGTGAAGTCGGAGAATGGAGGTGTGTGAAGTCACAGAATGGAGGTGGGTGAAGTCACAAAATGGAGGTGTTTGAAGTCATAGAATGGAGGTGTGTGAAAACACAGAATGGACGGGTATGAAGTCATAGAATGGAGGTGTGTGAAGTCACAGAATTGAGGTGTTTGAAGTAAGATATTGGAGGTGTGTGAAATCAAAATGGATGTGTGAAGTCATAGAATGGAGGTGTGTGAAGTCATAGAATGGAGGTGTGTGAAGTCACAGAATGGAGGTGTGTGAAGTCATAGAATAGAGGTGTGTGAAGTCACAGAATGGAGGTGTGTGAAGACACCGAATGGACGTGTGTGAACTTAATGGAGATGTGTGAAGTCACAGAATGGAGGTGTGTGAAGTCACCGTATGGACGTGTGTGAACTGAGAATGGAGGTGTGTGAAGTCACACAATGGAGGTTTGCGAAGACATAGAATGGAGGTGTGTGAAGTCATAGAATGGAGGTGTGTGAATTCACCGAATGGACGTGTGTGAACTGAGAATGGAGGTGTGTGAAGTCACAGAATGGAGTTTGCGAAGACATAGAATGGAGATGTGTGAAGTCATAGAATGGATTTTTCTGAATTAAGAATGAAGCTGTGTGAAGTCATAGAATGGAGGTGTGTGAACTCATAGAATGGAGGTGTGTGAAGTCGTGGAATGGAGGTGTGTGACGTCAAAGAATGGAGGTGTGTGAAGTCATAGAATGGATGTTTCTGAAGTAAGAATGAAGGTGTGTGAAGTCATAGAATGGAGGTGTGTGAACTCATAGAATGGAGGTGTGTGAAGTCAAAGAATGGAGGTTTGTGAAGTCAGAATGGAATTGTGTAGTCATAGATTGGAGGTTGGTGAACTCATAGAAAGGAGGTGTGGGAAGTCATAGAATGGAGCAGTGTGAAGTCATAGAGTGCAGGTGAGTGAAGTCAGAGATTCGAGGTCTGTGAAGTCATAGAATGGAGGTGTGTGATGTCAGAATGGGGGTGTGCGAAGTCATAGAATAGAGGTGTGTGAAGTCAGAATGGAGGTGTTTAAAGTCATAGATGGAGTTGTGTGAAGTCATAGTATGGAGGTTTTTGAAATCATAGAATGGAGTTTTGTGAAGTCACAGAATGGAGCAGTGTGAATTCAGAATGGAAGTGTGTGAAGTCATAGTATGGAGGTGTGTGAAGTAAGAATGGAGGTGTGTGAACTCATAGACTGGAGGTGTGTGACGTCACAATGGAAGTGTGTGAAGTCATAGAAAGGAGGTGTGTGAAGTCACAGAATGGAGGTGTGTGAAGTCATAGAATGGAGGTGTGTGAAGTCACAGAATGGGGTGTGTGACGTCAAAGAATGGAGGTGTGTGAAGTCATAGAATGGAGCTGTGTGAAGTCAGAATTTAGGTGTGTGAAGTCAAAAATGGAGGTGTGTGAAGTCATAGAATGGAGGTGTGTGAAGTCGTAGAATGGAGGTGTGTGAAGTCATAGAATGGAGGTGTGTGAACTCAAGAATGGAAGTGTGTGAAGTCGTGGAATGGAGGTTTGTGAAGTCAAAGAATGGAGGTGTGGAAGTCATAGAATGGATGTTTCTGAAGTAAGAATGAAGGTGTGTGAAGTCATATAATGGAGGTGTGTGAAGTCACAGAATGGAGGTGTGTGAAGTCAGAATGGAGGGGTGAAGTCATAGAATGGAGGTGGGTGAAGTCATAGAAATGAGGTTTGGGAAGTCATAGAATGGAGGTGGATGAAGTCATAAAATGGAGGTGTGTGAAGTCATAGAATGGAGGTGTGTGAAGTCATAGAATGGAGGTTTGTGAAGTCACAGAATGGAGGTGTGTGAAGTCATAGAATGGAGTTGGGTGAAGTCAGAATGGAGGTGTGTGAAGTCACCGAATGGAGGTGTGTGAACTCAGAATGGAGGTGTGTGAAGTCACAGAATGGAGGTTTGCGAAGTCATAGAATGGAGGTGTGTGAAGTCATAGAATGGATGTTTATGAATTAAGAATGAAGGTGTGTGACGTCATAGAATGGAGGTGTGTGAACTCATAGAATGGAGGTGTGTGAAGTCGTGGAATGGAGGTGTGTGAAGTCAAAGAATGGAGGTGTGGGAAGTCATAGAATGGAGTTGTGTGAAGTCAGAATTTAGGTGTGTGAAGTCAAAGAATGGAGGTGTGTGAAGTCACAGAATTGAGGTGTTTGAAGTCAGAATGGAGGTTTGTGAAGTCACAGAATTGAGGTGTGTGAACATAGAATGGAGGTGTGTGAAGTCAAAGAATGGAGGTGTGTGAAGTCATGGAATGGAGGTGTGTGAAGTTATAGAATGGATATTTGTAAAGTAAGAATGAAGGTATGTGAAGTCATAGAATGGAGGTGGGTGACGTCAAAGAATGGAGGTGTGTGAAGTCATAGAATGGAGTTGTGTGAAGTCAGAATTTAGGTGTGTGAAGTCAAAGAATGGAGGTGTGTGAAGTCACAGAATGGAGGTGTGTGAAGTCATATAATGGAGGTGTGTGAAATCACAGAATTGAGGTGTGTGAAGTGAGAATGGAGGTGTGAAGTCATAGAATGGAGGTGGGTGAAGTCATAGAAAGGAGGTGTGTGAAGTCATAGAATGGAGGAGTGTGAAGTCATAGAGTGGAGGTGAGTGAAGTCACAGATTCGAGGTCTGTGAAGTCATAGAATGGAGGTGTGTGAAGTCAGAATGGAGGTGTGTGAAGTCATAGAATGGAGGTGTGTGAACTCATAGAATGGAGGTGTGTGACGTCACAATGGAAGTATGTGAAGTCATAGAATGGAGGTGTGTGAAGTCACAGAATGGAGGTGTGTGAAGTGAAAATGGAGGTGTGTGACATCCTAAAATGTAGGTGTGTGAAGTCATAGAATGGAGGTGTGTGAAATCTTAGAATGGAGGTTTGTGAAGTCACAGAATGGAGGTGTGTGAACAAAGAATGGAGGTGTGTGAGGTCGCAGAATGGAGGTGTGTGAAGTCATAGCATGGAGGTATGTGAAATCATAGAATGGAAGTGTGTGAAGTCATAGAATGGAGGTGTGTGAAGTCATACAAAGAAGGTGTGTGAAGTCATAGAATGGAGGTGTGTGAAGTCACCGAAGGGAGGTGTGTGAAATGACATAATGGAGGTGTGTGAAGTTAAAATGGAGGTGCGTGACGTCATAAAATGGAGGTGTGTGAAGTCATAGCATGGAGGTGTGTGAAATCATAGAATGGACGTTTATGAAGTCACAGAATGGAGGTGTGTGAAGTCACAGAATGAAGGTTTTTGAAGTCACAGAATTGAGGTGTGTGAAGTCATAGAATGGAGGTGAGTGAAATAACAGAATGGACGGGTATGAAGTCATAGAATGCAGGTGTGTGAAGTCAAAGAATTGAGGTGTTTGAAGTCATATATTGGAGGTGTGTGAAGTCAAAATGGATGTGTGAAGTCATAGAATGGAGGTGTGTGAAGTGACAGAATTGAGGTGTTTGAAGTCATATATTGGAGGTGTGTGAAGTCAAAATGGATGTGTGAAGGCATAGAATGGAGGTGTGTGAAGTCATAGAATGGAGGTGTGTGAAGTCATAGAATGGAGTTCTGTGAAGTCATAAAATGGAGGTGTGTGAAGTCACAGAATGGAGGTGTGTGAAGTCACAGAATGGAGGTGTGTGAAGTCATAAAATGGAGGTGTGTGAAGTCAAAAAGGATGTGTGAAGTCATAGAATGGAGGTGGGTGAAGTCATAAAATGGAGGTGTGTGAAGTCATAGAATGGAGGTGTGTGAAGTCATAGAATGGAGGTTTGTGAAGTCACAGAATGGAGGTGTGTGAAGTCATAGAATGGAGTTGGGTGAAGTCAGAATGGAGGTGTGTGAAGTCACCGAATGGAGGTGTGTGAACTCAGAATGGAGGTGTGTGAAGTCACAGAATGGAGGTTTGCGAAGTCATAGAATGGAGGTGTGTGAAGTCATAGAATGGATGTTTATGAATTAAGAATGAAGGTGTGTGAAGTCATAGAATGGAGGTGTGTGAACTCATAGAATGGAGGTGTGTGAAGTCGTGGAATGGAGGTGTGTGAAGTCAAAGAATGGAGGTGTGGGAAGTCATAGAATGGAGTTGTGTGAAGTCAGAATTTAGGTGTGCGAAGTCAAAGAATGGAGGTGTGTGAAGTCATAGAATGGAGGTGTGTGAAGTCAGAATGGAGGTTTGTGAAGTCACAAAATTGAGGTGTGTGAACATAGAATGGAGGTGTGTGAAGTCAAAGAATGGAGGTGTGTGAAGTCATAGAATGGAGGTGTGTGAAGTTATAGAATGGATATTTGTAAAGTAAGAATGAAGGTATGTGAAGTCATAGAATGGAGGTGGGTGACGTCAAAGAATGGAGGTGTGTGAAGTCATAGAATGGAGTTGTCTGAAGTCAGAATTTAGGTGTGTGAAGTCAAAGAATGGAGGTGTGTGAAGTCACAGAATGGAGGTGTGTGAAGTCATATAATGGAGGTGTGTGAAATCACAGAATTGAGGTGTGTGAAGTGAGAATGGAGGTGTGAAGTCATAGAATGGAGGTGGGTGAAGTCATAGAAAGGAGGTGTGTGAAGTCATAGAATGGAGGAGTGTGAAGTCATAGAGTGGAGGTGAGTGAAGTCACAGATTCGAGGTCTGTGAAGTCATAGAATGGAGGTGTGTGAAGTCAGAATGGAGGTGTGTGAAGTCATAGAATGGAGGTGTGTGAACTCATAGAATGGAGGTGTGTGACGTCACAATGGAAGTATGTGAAGTCATAGAATGGAGGTGTGTGAAGTCACAGAATGGAGGTGTGTGAAGTGAAAATGGAGGTGTGTGACATCCTAAAATGTAGGTGTGTGAAGTCATAGAATGGAGGTGTGTGAAATCTTAGAATGGAGGTTTGTGAAGTCACAGAATGGAGGTGTGTGAACAAAGAATGGAGGTGTGTGAGGTCGCAGAATGGAGGTGTGTGAAGTCATAGCATGGAGGTATGTGAAATCATAGAATGGAAGTGTGTGAAGTCATAGAATGGAGGTGTGTGAAGTCATACAAAGAAGGTGTGTGTAGTCATAGAATGGAGGTGTGTGAAGTCACCGAAGGGAGGTGTGTGAAATGACATAATGGAGGTGTGTGAAGTTAAAATGGAGGTGCGTGACGTCATAAAATGGAGGTGTGTGAAGTCATAGCATGGAGGTGTGTGAAATCATAGAATGGACGTTTATGAAGTCACAGAATGGAGGTGTGTGAAGTCACAGAATGAAGGTTTTTGAAGTCACAGAATTGAGGTGTGTGAAGTCATAGAATGGAGGTGAGTGAAATAACAGAATGGACGGGTATGAAGTCATAGAATGCAGGTGTGTGAAGTCACAGAATTGAGGTGTTTGAAGTCATATATTGGAGGTGTGTGAAGTCAAAATGGATGTGTGAAGTCATAGAATGGAGGTGTGTGAATTCAGAATGGAGGTGTGTGAAGTCATAGTATGGAGGTGTGTGAAATCATAGAATGGAGTTTTGTGAAGTCACAGAATGGAGCTGTGTGAATTCAGAATGGAGGTGTGTGAAGTCACAGAATGGAGGTGTGTAAAGTCAGAGAAAGGAGGTTTGTGAAGTCATAGAATGGAGTTATGTGAAGTAATATTTGAGGGGTGTGAAGTCGGAGAATGGAGGTGTGTGAAGTCACAGAATGGAGGTGGGTGAAGTCACAGAATGGAGGTGTTTGAAGTCATAGAATGGAGGTGTGTGAAAACACAGAATGGACGGGTATGAAGTCATAGAATGGAGGTGTGTGAAGTCACAGAATTGAGGTGTTTGAAGTAAGATATTGGAGGTGTGTGAAATCAAAATGGATGTGTGAAGTCATAGAATGGAGGTGTGTGAAGTCATAGAATGGAGGTGTGTGAAGTCACAGAATGGAGGTGTGTGAAGTCATAGAATAGAGGTGTGTGAAGTCACAGAATGGAGGTGTGTGAAGACACCGAATGGACGTGTGTGAACTTCATGGAGGTGTGTGAAGTCACAGAATGGAGGTGTGTGAAGTCACCGTATGGACGTGTGTGAACTGAGAATGGAGGTGTGTGAAGTCACACAATGGAGGTTTGCGAAGACATAGAATGGAGGTGTGTGAAGTCATAGAATGGAGGTGTGTGAAGTCACCGAATGGACGTGTGTGAACTGAGAATGGAGGTGTGTGAAGTCACAGAATGGAGTTTGCGAAGACATAGAATGGAGGTGTGTGAAGTCATAGAATGGATTTTTCTGAATTAAGAATGAAGCTGTGTGAAGTCATAGAATGGAGGTGTGTGAAGTCATAGAATGGAGGTGTGTGAAGTCGTGGAATGGAGGTGTGTGACGTCAAAGAATGGAGGTGTGTGAAGTCATAGAATGGATGTTTCTGAAGTAAGAATGAAGGTGTGTGAAGTCATAGAATGGAGGTGTGTGAACTCATAGAATGGAGGTGTGTGAAGTCAAAGAATGGAGGTTTGTGAAGTCAGAATGGAATTGTGTAGTCATAGATTGGAGGTTGGTGAAGTCATAGAAAGGAGGTGTGGGAAGTCATAGAATGGAGCAGTGTGAAGTCATAGAGTGCAGGTGAGTGAAGTCAGAGATTCGAGGTCTGTGAAGTCATAGAAAGGAGGTGTGTGATGTCAGAATGGGGGTGTGCGAAGTCATAGAATAGAGGTGTGTGAAGTCAGAATGGAGGTGTTTAAAGTCATAGATGGAGTTGTGTGAAGTCATAGTATGGAGGTTTTTGAAATCATAGAATGGAGTTTTGTGAAGTCACAGAATGGAGCAGTGTGAATTCAGAATGGAAGTGTGTGAAGTCATAGTATGGAGGTGTGTGAAGTAAGAATGGAGGTGTGTGAACTCATAGACTGGAGGTGTGTGACGTCACAATGGAAGTGTGTGAAGTCATAGAAAGGAGGTGTGTGAAGTCACAGAATGGAGGTGTGTGAAGTCATAGAATGGAGGTGTGTGAAGTCACAGAATGGGGTGTGTGACGTCAAAGAATGGAGGTGTGTGAAGTCATAGAATGGAGCTGTGTGAAGTCAGAATTTAGGTGTGTGAAGTCAAAAATGGAGGTGTGTGAAGTCATAGAATGGAGGTGTGTGAAGTCGTAGAATGGAGGTGTGTGAAGTCATAGAATGGAGGTGTGTGAACTCAAGAATGGAAGTGTGTGAAGTCGTGGAATGGAGGTTTGTGAAGTCAAAGAATGGAGGTGTGGAAGTCATAGAATGGATGTTTCTGAAGTAAGAATGAAGGTGTGTGAAGTTATAGAATGGAGGTGTGTGAAGTCACAGAATGGAGGTGTGTGAAGTCATATAATGGAGGTGTGTGAAGTCACAGAATGGAGGTGTGTGAAGTCAGAATGGAGGGGTGAAGTCATAGAATGGAGGTGGGTGAAGTCATAGAAATGAGGTTTGGGAAGTCATAGAATGGAGGTGGATGAAGTCATAAAATGGAGGTGTGTGAAGTCATAGAATGGAGGTGTGTGAAGTCATAGAATGGAGGTTTGTGAAGTCACAAAATGGAGGTGTGTGAAGTCATAGAATGGAGTTGGGTGAAGTCAGAATGGAGGTGTGTGAAGTCACCGAATGGAGGTGTGTGAACTCAGAATGGAGGTGTGTGAAGTCACAGAATGGAGGTTTGCGAAGTCATAGAATTGAGGTGTGTGAAGTCATAGAATGGATGTTTATGAATTAAGAATGAAGGTGTGTGACGTCATAGAATGGAGGTGTGTGAACTCATAGAATGGAGGTGTGTGAAGTCGTGGAATGGAGGTGTGTGAAGTCAAAGAATGGAGGTGTGGGAAGTCATAGAATGGAGTTGTGTGAAGTCAGAATTTAGGTGTGTGAAGTCAAAGAATG
This sequence comes from Megascapheus bottae, assembly GCA_024803745.1. Classification (NCBI taxonomy): domain Eukaryota; kingdom Metazoa; phylum Chordata; class Mammalia; order Rodentia; family Geomyidae; genus Megascapheus; species Megascapheus bottae. The sequence continues at coordinate 1,852,371 of JANJXV010000052.1, read as the reverse complement.
GAGGTGTGTGAAGTCATAGAATGGAGGTGTGTGAAGTCAGAATGGAGGTTTGTGAAGTCACAGAATTGAGGTGTGTGAACATAGAATGGAGGTGTGTGAAGTCAAAGAATGGAGGTGTGTGAAGTCATAGAATGGAGGTGTGTGAAGTTATAGAATGGATATTTGTAAAGTAAGAATGAAGGTATGTGAAGTCATAGAATGGAGGTGGGTGACGTCAAAGAATGGAGGTGTGTGAAGTCATAGAATGGAGTTGTGTGAAGTCAGAATTTAGGTGTGTGAAGTCAAAGAATGGAGGTGTGTGAAGTCACAGAATGGAGGTGTGTGAAGTCATATAATGGAGGTGTGTGAAATCACAGAATTGAGGTGTGTGAAGTAAGAATGGAGGTGTGAAGTCATAGAATGGAGGTGGGTGAAGTCATAAAATGGAGGTGTGTGAAGTCATAGAATGGAGGTGTGTGAAGTCATAGAATGGAGGTTTGTGAAGTCACAGAATGGAGGTGTGTGAAGTCATAGAATGGAGTTGGGTGAAGTCAGAATGGAGGTGTGTGAAGTCACCGAATGGAGGTGTGTGAACTCAGAATGGAGGTGTGTGAAGTCACAGAATGGAGGTTTGCGAAGTCATAGAATGGAGGTGTGTGAAGTCATAGAATGGATGTTTATGAATTAAGAATGAAGGTGTGTGACGTCATAGAATGGAGGTGTGTGAACTCATAGAATGGAGGTGTGTGAAGTCGTGGAATGGAGGTGTGTGAAGTCAAAGAATGGAGGTGTGGGAAGTCATAGAATGGAGTTGTGTGAAGTCAGAATTTAGGTGTGCGAAGTCAAAGAATGGAGGTGTGTGAAGTCATAGAATGGAGGTGTGTGAAGTCAGAATGGAGGTTTGTGAAGTCACAGAATTGAGGTGTGTGAACATAGAATGGAGGTGTGTGAAGTCAAAGAATGGAGGTGTGTGAAGTCATAGAATGGAGGTGTGTGAAGTTATAGAATGGATATTTGTAAAGTAAGAATGAAGGTATGTGAAGTCATAGAATGGAGGTGGGTGACGTCAAAGAATGGAGGTGTGTGAAGTCATAGAATGGAGTTGTGTGAAGTCAGAATTTAGGTGTGTGAAGTCAAAGAATGGAGGTGTGTGAAGTCACAGAATGGAGGTGTGTGAAGTCATATAATGGAGGTGTGTGAAGTCACAGAATGGAGGTGTGTGAAGTGAGAATGGAGGTGTGAAGTCATAGAATGGAGGTGGGTGAAGTCATAGAAAGGAGGTGTGTGAAGTCATAGAATGGAGGAGTGTGAAGTCATAGAGTGGAGGTGAGTGAAGTCACAGATTCGAGGTCTGTGAAGTCATAGAATGGAGGTGTGTGAAGTCAGAATGGAGGTGTGTGAAGTCTTAGAATGGAGGTGTGTGAACTCATAGAATGGAGGTGTGTGACGTCACAATGGAAGTATGTGAAGTCATAGAATGGAGGTGTGTGAAGTCACAGAATGGAGGTGTGTGAAGTGAAAATGGAGGTGTGTGACATCCTAAAATGTAGGTGTGTGAAGTCATAGAATGGAGGTGTGTGAAATCTTAGAATGGAGGTTTGTGAAGTCACAGAATGGAGGTGTGTGAACAAAGAATGGAGGTGTGTGAGGTCGCAGAATGGAGGTGTGTGAAGTCATAGCATGGAGGTATGTGAAATCATAGAATGGAAGTGTGTGAAGTCATAGAATGGAGGTGTGTGAAGTCATACAAAGAAGGTGTGTGAAGTCAAAGAATGGAGGTGTGTGAAGTCACCGAAGGGAGGTGTGTGAAATGACATAATGGAGGTGTGTGAAGTTAAAATGGAGGTGCGTGACGTCATAAAATGGAGGTGTGTGAAGTCATAGCATGGAGGTGTGTGAAATCATAGAATGGACGTTTATGAAGTCACAGAATGGAGGTGTGTGAAGTCACAGAATGAAGGTTTTTGAAGTCACAGAATTGAGGTGTGTGAAGTCATAGAATGGAGGTGAGTGAAATAACAGAATGGACGGGTATGAAGTCATAGAATGCAGGTGTGTGAAGTCACAGAATTGAGGTGTTTGAAGTCATATATTGGAGGTGTGTGAAGTCAAAATGGATGTGTGAAGTCATAGAATGGAGGTGTGTGAATTCAGAATGGAGGTGTGTGAAGTCATAGTATGGAGGTGTGTGAAATCATAGAATGGAGTTTTGTGAAGTCACAGAATGGAGCTGTGTGAATTCAGAATGGAGGTGTGTGAAGTCACAGAATGGAGGTGTGTAAAGTCAGAGAAAGGAGGTTTGTGAAGTCATAGAATGGAGTTATGTGAAGTCATATTTGAGGGGTGTGAAGTCGGAGAATGGAGGTGTGTGAAGTCACAGAATGGAGGTGGGTGAAGTCACAGAATGGAGGTGTTTGAAGTCATAGAATGGAGGTGTGTGAAAACACAGAATGGACGGGTATGAAGTCATAGAATGGAGGTGTGTGAAGTCACAGAATTGAGGTGTTTGAAGTAAGATATTGGAGGTGTGTGAAATCAAAATGGATGTGTGAAGTCATAGAATGGAGGTGTGTGAAGTCAAAGAATGGAGGTGTGTGAAGTCATAGAATGGAGGTGTGTGAAGTTATAGAATGGATATTTGTAAAGTAAGAATGAAGGTATGTGAAGTCATAGAATGGACGTGGGTGACGTCAAAGAATGGAGGTGTGTGAAGTCATAGAATGGAGTTGTGTGAAGTCAGAATTTAGGTGTGTGAAGTCTAAGAATGGAGGTGTGTGAAGTCACAGAATGGAGGTGTGTGAAGTCATATAATGGAGGTGTGTGAAGTCACAGAATGGAGGTGTGTGAAGTGAGAATTGAGGTGTGAAGTCATAGAATGGAGGTGGGTGAAGTCATAGAAAGGAGGTGTGGGAAGTCATAGAATGGAGGAGTGTGAAGTCATAGAGTGGAGGTGAGTGAAGTCACAGATTCGAGGTCTGTGAAGTCATAGAATGGAGGTGTGTGAAGTCAGAATGGAGGTGTTTAAGTCATAGAATGGAGGTGTGTGAAGTCGTGGAATGGAGGTGTGTGAAGTCAAAGAATGGAGGTGTGGGAAGTCATAGAATGGAGTTGTGTTAAGTCAGAATTTAGGTGTGTGAAGTCAAAGAATGGAGGTGTGTGAAGTCATAGAATGGAGGTGTTTGAAGTCAGAGTGGAGGTTTGTGAAGTCACAGAATTGAGGTGTGTGAACATAGAATGGAGGTGTGTGAAGTCAAAGAATGGAGGTGTGTGAAGTCATAGAATGGAGGTGTGTGAAGTTAGAGAATGGATATTTGTAAAGTAAGAATGAAGGTATGTGAAGTCATAGAATGGAGGTGGGTGACGTCAAAGAATGGAGGTGTGTGAAGTCATAGAATGGAGTTGTGTGAAGTCAGAATTTAGGTGTGTGAAGTCAAAGAATGGAGGTGTGTGAAGTCATAGAATGGAGGTGTTTGAATTCAGAATGGAGGTGTGTGAAGTCACAGAATGGAGGTGTGTAAAGTCAGAGAAAGGAGGTTTGTGAAGTCATAGAATGGAGTTATGTGAAGTCATATTTGAGGGGTGTGAAGTCGGAGAATGGAGGTGTGTGAAGTCACAGAATGGAGGTGGGTGAAGTCACAGAATGGAGGTGTTTGAAGTCATAGAATGGAGGTGTGTGAAAACACAGAATGGACGGGTATGAAGTCATAGAATGGAGGTGTGTGAAGTCACAGAATTGAGGTGTTTGAAGTAAGATATTGGAGGTGTGTGAAATCAAAATGGATGTGTGAAGTCATAGAATGGAGGTGTGTGAAGTCAAAGAATGGAGGTGTGTGAAGTCATAGAATGGAGGTGTGTGAAGTTATAGAATGGATATTTGTAAAGTAAGAATGAAGGTATGTGAAGTCATAGAATGGACGTGGGTGACGTCAAAGAATGGAGGTGTGTGAAGTCATAGAATGGAGTTGTGTGAAGTCAGAATTTAGGTGTGTGAAGTCTAAGAATGGAGGTGTGTGAAGTCACAGAATGGAGGTGTGTGAAGTCATATAATGGAGGTGTGTGAAGTCACAGAATGGAGGTGTGTGAAGTGAGAATTGAGGTGTGAAGTCATAGAATGGAGGTGGGTGAAGTCATAGAAAGGAGGTGTGGGAAGTCATAGAATGGAGGAGTGTGAAGTCATAGAGTGGAGGTGAGTGAAGTCACAGATTCGAGGTCTGTGAAGTCATAGAATGGAGGTGTGTGAAGTCAGAATGGAGGTGTTTAAGTCATAGAATGGAGGTGTGTGAAGTCGTGGAATGGAGGTGTGTGAAGTCAAAGAATGGAGGTGTGGGAAGTCATAGAATGGAGTTGTGTGAAGTCAGAATTTAGGTGTGTGAAGTCAAAGAATGGAGGTGTGTGAAGTCATAGAATGGAGGTGTTTGAAGTCAGAGTGGAGGTTTGTGAAGTCACAGAATTGAGGTGTGTGAACATAGAATGGAGGTGTGTGAAGTCAAAGAATGGAGGTGTGTGAAGTCATAGAATGGAGGTGTGTGAAGTTAGAGAATGGATATTTGTAAAGTAAGAATGAAGGTATGTGAAGTCATAGAATGGAGGTGGGTGACGTCAAAGAATGGAGGTGTGTGAAGTCATAGAATGGAGTTGTGTGAAGTCAGAATTTAGGTGTGTGAAGTCAAAGAATGGAGGTGTGTGAAGTCATAGAATGGAGGTGTTTGAAGTCAGAATGGAGGTTTGTGAAGTCACAGAATTGAGGTGTGTGAACATAGAATGGAGGTGTGTGAAGTCAAAGAATGGAGGTGTGTGAAGTCATAGAATGGAGGTGTGTGAAGTTAGAGAATGGATATTTGTAAAGTAAGAATGAAGGTATGTGAAGTCATAGAATGGAGGTGGGTGACGTCAAAGAATGGAGGTGTGTGAAGTCATAGAATGGAGTTGTGTGAAGTCAGAATTTAGGTGTGTGAAGTCAAAGAATGGAGGTGTGTGAAGTCACAGAATGGAGGTGTGTGAAGTCATATAATGGAGGTGTGTGAAGTCACAGAATGGAGGTGTGTGAAGTGAGAATGGAGGTGTGAAGTTATAGAATGGAGGTGGCTGAAGTCATAGAAAGGAGGTGTGGGAAGTCATAGAATGGAGGAGTGTGAAGTCATAGAGTGGAGGTGAGTGAAGTCACAGATTCGAGGTCTGTGAAGTCATAGAATGGAGGTGTGTGAAGTCAGAATGGAGGTGTTTGAAGTCATAGAATGGAGGTGTGTGAACTCATAGAATGGAGGTGTGTGACGTCACAATGGAAGTATGTGAAGTCATAGAATGGAGGTGTGTGAAGTCACAGAATGGAGGTGTGTGAAGTGAAAATGGAGGTGTGTGACATCCTAAAATGTAGGTGTGTGAAGTCATAGAATGGAGGTGTGTGAAATCTTAGAATGGCGGTTTGTGAAGTCACAGAATGGAGGTGTATGAACAAAGAATGGAGGTGTGTGAGGTCGCAGAATGGAGGTGTGTGAAGTCATAGCATGGAGGTATGTGAAATCATAGAATGGAAGTGTGTGAAGTCATAGAATGGAGGTGTGTGAAGTCATACAAAGAAGGTGTGTGAAGTCATAGAATGGAGGACTGTGAAGTCACCGAAGGGAGGTGTGTGAAATGACATATTGGAGGTGTGTGAAGTTAAAATGGAGGTGCGTGACGTCATAAAATGGAGGTGTGTGAAGTCATAGCATGGAGGTGTGTGAAATCATAGAATGGACGTTTATGAAGTCACAGAATGGAGGTGTGTGAAGTCACAGAATGAAGGTTTTTGAAGTCACAGAATTGAGGTGTGTGAAGTCATAGAATGGAGGTGAGTGAAATAACAGAATGGACGGGTATGAAGTCATAGAATGCAGGTGTGTGAAGTCACAGAATTGAGGTGTTTGAAGTCATATATTGGAGGTGTGTGAAGTCAAAATGGATGTGTGAAGTCATAGAATGGAGGTGTGTGAAGTGACAGAATTGAGGTGTTTGAAGTCATATATTGGAGGTGTGTGAAGTCAAAATGGATGTGTGAAGGCATAGAATGGAGGTGTGTGAAGTCATAGGATGGAGGTGTGTGAAGTCATAGAATGGAGTTCTGTGAAGTCATAAAATGGAGGTGTGTGAAGTCACAGAATGGAGGTGTGTGAAGTCACAGAATGGAGGTGTGTGAAGTCATAAAATGGAGGTGTGTGAAGTCAAAAAGGATGTGTGAAGTCATAGAATGGAGGTGGGTGAAGTCATAAAATGGAGGTGTGTGAAGTCATAGAATGGAGGTGTGTGAAGTCATAGAATGGAGGTTTGTGAAGTCACAGAATGGAGGTGTGTGAAGTCATAGAATGGAGTTGGGTGAAGTCAGAATGGAGGTGTGTGAAGTCACCGAATGGAGGTGTGTGAACTCAGAATAGACGTGTGTGAAGTCACAGAATGGAGGTTTGCGAAGTCATAGAATGGAGGTGTGTGAAGTCATAGAATGGATGTTTATGAATTAAGAATGAAGGTGTGTGAAGTCATAGAATGGAGGTGTGTGAACTCATAGAATGGAGGTGTGTGAAGTCGTGGAATGGAGGTGTGTTAAGTCAAAGAATGGAGGTGTGGGAAGTCAGAGAATGGAGTTGTGTGAAGTCAGAATTTAGGTGTGTGAAGTCAAAGAATGGAGGTGTGTGAAGTCATAGAATGGAGGTGTTTGAAGTCAGAATGGAGGTTTGTGAAGTCACAGAATTGAGGTGTGTGAACATAGAATGGAGGTGTGTGAAGTCAAAGAATGGAGGTGTGTGAAGTCATAGAATGGAGGTGTGTGAAGTTAGAGAATGGATATTTGTAAAGTAAGAATGAAGGTATGTGAAGTCATAGAATGGAGGTGGGTGACGTCAAAGAATGGAGGTGTGTGAAGTCATAGAATGGAGTTTTGTGAAGTCAGAATTTAGGTGTGTGAAGTCTAAGAATGGAGGTGTGTGAAGTCACAAAATGGAGGTGTGTGAAGTCATATAATGGAGGTGTGTGAAGTCACAGAATGGAGGTGTGTGAAGTGAGAATGGAGGTGTGAAGTCATAGAATGGAGGTGGGTGAAGTCATAGAAAGGAGGTGTGGGAAGTCATAGAATGGAGGAGTGTGAAGTCATAGAGTGGAGGTGAGTGAAGTCACAGATTCGAGGTCTGTGAAGTCATAGAATGGAGGTGTGTGAAGTCAGAATGGAGGTGTTTGAAGTCATAGAATGGAGGTGTGTGAACTCATAGAATGGAGGTGTGTGACGTCACAATGGAAGTATGTGAAGTCATAGAATGGAGGTGTGTGAAGTCACAGAATGGAGGTGTGTGAAGTGAAAATGGAGGTGTGTGAAATCCTAAAATGTAGGTGTGTGAAGTCATAGAATGGAGGTGTGTGAAATCTTAGAATGGAGGTTTGTGAAGTCACAGAATGGAGGTGTGTGAACAAAGAATGGAGGTGTGTGAAGTCGCAGAATGGAGGTGTGTGAAGTCATAGCATGGAGGTATGTGAAATCATAGAATGGAAGTGTGTGAAGTCATAGAATGGAGGTGTGTGAAGTCATACAATGAAGGTGTGTGAAGTCATAGAATGGAGGACTGTGAAGTCACCGAAGGGAGGTGTGTGAAATGACATAATGTAGGTGTGTGAAGTTAAAATGGAGGTGCGTGACGTCATAAAATGGAGGTGTGTGAAGTCATAGCATGGAGGTGTGTGAAATCATAGAATGGACGTTTATGAAGTCACAGAATGGAGGTGTGTGAAGTCACAGAATGAAGGTTTTTGAAGTCACAGAATTGAGGTGTGTGAAGTCATAGAATGGAGGTGAGTGAAATAACAGAATGGACGGGTATGAAGTCATAGAATGCAGGTGTGTGAAGTCACAGAATTGAGGTGTTTGAAGTCATATATTGGAGGTGTGTGAAGTCAAAATGGATGTGTGAAGTCATAGAATGGAGGTGTGTGAAGTGACAGAATTGAGGTGTTTGAAGTCATATATTGGAGGTGTGTGAAGTCAAAATGGATGTGTGAAGGCATAGAATGGAGGTGTGTGAAGTCATAGAATGGAGGTGTGTGAAGTCATAGAATGGAGTTCTGTGAAGTCATAAAATGGAGGTGTGTGAAGTCACAGAATGGAGGTGTGTGAAGTCACAGAATGGAGGTGTGTGAAGTCATAAAATGGAGGTGTGTGAAGTCAAAAAGGATGTGTGAAGTCATAGAATGGAGGTGGGTGAAGTCATAAAATGGAGGTGTGTGAAGTCATAGAATGGAGGTGTGTGAAGTCATAGAATGGAGGTTTGTGAAGTCACAGAATGGAGGTGTGTGAAGTCATAGAATGGAGTTGGGTGAAGTCAGAATGGAGGTGTGTGAAGTCACCGAATGGAGGTGTGTGAACTCAGAATAGAGGTGTGTGAAGTCACAGAATGGAGGTTTGCGAAGTCATAGAATGGAGGTGTGTGAAGTCATAGAATGGATGTTTATGAATTAAGAATGAAGGTGTGTGAAGTCATAGAATGGAGGTGTGTGAACTCATAGAATGGAGGTGTGTGAAGTCGTGGAATGGAGGTGTGTGAAGTCAAAGAATGGAGGTGTGGGAAGTCAGAGAATGGAGTTGTGTGAAGTCAGAATTTAGGTGTGTGAAGTCAAAGAATGGAGGTGTCTGAAGTCATAGAATGGAGGTGTTTGAAGTCAGAATGGAGGTTTGTGAAGTCACAGAATTGAGGTGTGTGAACATAGAATGGAGGTGTGTGAAGTCAAAGAATGGAGGTGTGTGAAGTCATAGAATGGAGGTGTGTGAAGTTAGAGAATGGATATTTGTAAAGTAAGAATGAAGGTATGTGAAGTCATAGAATGGAGGTGGGTGACGTCAAAGAATGGAGGTGTGTGAAGTCATAGAATGGAGTTGTGTGAAGTCAGAATTTAGGTGTGTGAAGTCTAAGAATGGAGGTGTGTGAAGTCACAAAATGGAGGTGTGTGAAGTCATATAATGGAGGTGTGTGAAGTCACAGAATGGAGGTGTGTGAAGTGAGAATGGAGGTGTGAAGTCATAGAATGGAGGTGGGTGAAGTCATAGAAAGGAGGTGTGGGAAGTCATAGAATGGAGGAGTGTGAAGTCATAGAGTGGAGGTGAGTGAAGTCACAGATTCGAGGTCTGTGAAGTCATAGAATGGAGGTGTGTGAAGTCAGAATGGAGGTGTTTGAAGTCATAGAATGGAGGTGTGTGAACTCATAGAATGGAGGTGTGTGACGTCACAATGGAAGTATGTGAAGTCATAGAATGGAGGTGTGTGAAGTCACAGAATGGAGGTGTGTGAAGTGAAAATGGAGGTGTGTGAAATCCTAAAATGTAGGTGTGTGAAGTCATAGAATGGAGGTGTGTGAAATCTTAGAATGGAGGTTTGTGAAGTCACAGAATGGAGGTGTGTGAACAAAGAATGGAGGTGTGTGAAGTCGCAGAATGGAGGTGTGTGAAGTCATAGCATGGAGGTATGTGAAATCATAGAATGGAAGTGTGTGAAGTCATAGAATGGAGGTGTGTGAAGTCATACAATGAAGGTGTGTGAAGTCATAGAATGGAGGACTGTGAAGTCACCGAAGGGAGGTGTGTGAAATGACATAATGGAGGTGTGTGAAGTTAAAATGGAGGTGCGTGACGTCATAAAATGGAGGTGTGTGAAGTCATAGCATGGAGGTGTGTGAAATCATAGAATGGACGTTTATGAAGTCACAGAATGGAGGTGTGTGAAGTCACAGAATGAAGGTTTTTGAAGTCACAGAATTGAGGTGTGTGAAGTCATAGAATGGAGGTGAGTGAAATAACAGAATGGACGGGTATGAAGTCATAGAATGCAGGTGTGTGAAGTCACAGAATTGAGGTGTTTGAAGTCATATATTGGAGGTGTGTGAAGTCAAAATGGATGTGTGAAGTCATAGAATGGAGGTGTGTGAAGTGACAGAATTGAGGTGTTTGAAGTCATATATTGGAGGTGTGTGAAGTCAAAATGGATGTGTGAAGGCATAGAATGGAGGTGTGTGAAGTCATAGAATGGAGGTGTGTGAAGTCATAGAATGGAGTTCTGTGAAGACATAAAATGGAGGTGTGTGAAGTCACAGAATGGAGGTGTGTGAAGTCACAGAATGGAGGTGTGTGAAGTCAAAAAGGATGTGTGAAGTCATAGAATGGAGGTGGGTGAAGTCATAAAATGGAGGTGTGTGAAGTCATAGAATGGAGGTGTGTGAAGTCATAGAATGGAGGTTAGTGAAGTCACAGAATGGAGGTGTGTGAAGTCATAGAATGGAGTTGGGTGAATTCAGAATGGAGGTCTGTGAAGTCACCGAATGGAGGTGTGTGAACTCAGAATAGAGGTGTGTGAAGTCACAGAATGGAGGTTTGCGAAGTCATAGAATGGAGGTGTGTGAAGTCATAGAATGGATGTTTATGAATTAAGAATGAAGGTGTGTGAAGTCATAGAATGGAGGTGTGTGAACTCATAGAATGGAGGTGTGTGAAGTCGTGGAATGGAGGTGTGTGAAGTCAAAGAATGGAGGTGTGGGAAGTCATAGAATGGAGTTGTGTGAAGTCAGAATTTAGGTGTGTGAAGTCAAAGAATGGAGGTGTGTGAAGTCATAGAATGGAGGTGCTTGAAGTCAGAATGGAGGTTTGTGAAGTCACAGAATTGAGGTGTGTGAACATAGAATGGAGGTGTGTGAAGTCAAAGAATGGAGGTGTGTGAAGTCATAGAATGGAGGTGTGTGAAGTTAGAGAATGGATATTTGTAAAGTAAGAATGAAGGTATGTGAAGTCATAGAATGGAGGTGGGTGACGTCAAAGAATGGAGGTGTGTGAAGTCATAGAATGGAGTTGTGTGAAGTCAGAATTTAGGTGTGTGAAGTCTAAGAATGGAGGTGTGTGAAGTCACAGAATGGAGGAGTGTGAAGTCATATAATGGAGGTGTGTGAAGTCACAGAATGGAGGTGTGTGAAGTGAGAATGGAGGTGTGAAGTCATAGAATGGAGGTGGGTGAAGTCATAGAAAGGAGGTGTGGGAAGTCATAGAATGGAGGAGTGTGAAGTCATAGAGTGGAGGTGAGTGAAGTCACAGATTCGAGGTCTGTGAAGTCATAGAATGGAGGTGTGTGAAGTCAGAATGGAGGTGTTTGAAGTCATAGAATGGAGGTGTGTGAACTCATAGAATGGAGGTGTGTGACGTCACAATGGAAGTATGTGAAGTCATAGAATGGAGGTGTGTGAAGTCACAGAATGGAGGTGTGTGAAGTGAAAATGGAGGTGTGTGACATCCTAAAATGTAGGTGTGTGAAGTCATAGAATGGAGGTGTGTGAAATCTTAGAATGGAGGTTTGTGAAGTCACAGAATGGAGGTATGTGAACAAAGAATGGAGGTGTGTGAAGTCACAGAATGGAGGTGTGTGAAGTCATAGCATGGAGGTATGTGAAATCATAGAATGGAAGTGTGTGAAGTCATAGAATGGAGGTGTGTGAAGTCATACAATGAAGGTGTGTGAAGTTATAGAATGGAGGACTGTGAGTCACCGAAGGGAGGTGTGTGAAATGACATAATGGAGGTATGTGAAGTTAAAATGGAGGCGCGTGACGTCATAAAATGGAGGTGTGTGAAGTCATAGCATGGAGGTGTGTGAAATCATAGAATGGACGTTTATGAAGTCACAGAATGGAGGTGTGTGAAGTCACAGAATGAAGGTTTTTGAAGTCACAGAATTGAGGTGTGTGAAGTCATAGAATGGAGGTGAGTGAAATAACAGAATGGACGGGTATGAAGTCATAGAATGCAGGTGTGTGAAGTCACAGAATTGAGGTGTTTGAAGTCATATATTGGAGGTGTGTGAAGTCAAAATGGATGTGTGAAGTCATAGAATGGAGGTGTGTGAAGTGACAGAATTGAGGTGTTTGAAGTCATATATTGGAGGTGTGTGAAGTCATAGAATGGAGTTCTGTGAAGTCATAAAATGGAGGTGTGTGAAGTCACAGAATGGAGGTGTGTGAAGTCACAGAATGGATGTGTGAAGTCATAAAATGGAGGTGTGTGAAGTCAAAATGGATGTGTGAAGGCATAGAATGGAGGTGTGTGAAGTCATAGAATGGAGGTGTGTGAAGTCATAGAATGGAGTTCTGTGAAGTCATAAAATGGAGGTGTGTGAAGTCACAGAATGGAGGTGTGTGAAGTCACAGAATGGATGTGTGAAGTCATAAAATGGAGGTGTGTGAAGTCAAAAAGGATGTTTGAAGTCATAGAATTGAGGTGGGTGAAGTCATAAAATGGAGGTGTGTGAAGTCATAGAATGGAGGTGTGTGAAGTCATAGAATGGAGGTTTGTGAAGTCACAGAATGGAGGTGTGTGAAGTCATAGAATGGAGTTGGGTGAAGTCAGAATGGAGGTGTGTGAAGTCACCGAATGGAGGTGTGTGAACTCAGAATGGAGGTTTGTGAAGTCACAGAATGGAGGTTTGCGAAGTCATAGAATGGAGGTGTGTGAAGTCATAGAATGGATGTTTATGAATTAAGAATGAAGGTGTGTGAAGTCATAGAATGGAGGTGTGTGAACTCATAGAATGGAGGTGTGTGAAGTCGTGGAATGGAGTTGTGTGAAGTCAAAGAATGGAGGTGTGGGAAGTCATACAATGGAATTGTGTGAAGTCAGAATTTAGGTGTGTGAAGTCAAAGAATGGAGGTGTCTGAAGTCATAGAATGGAGGTGTTTGAAGTCAGAATGGAGGTTTGTGAAGTCACAGAATTGAGGTGTGTGAACATAGAATGGAGGTGTGTGAAGTCAAAGAATGGAGGTGTGTGAAGTCATGGAATGGAAGTGTGTAAAGTTAGAGAATGGATATTTGTAAAGTAAGAATGAAGTTATGTGAAGTCATAGAATGGAGGTGGGTGACGTCAAAGAATGGAGCTGTGTGAAGTCATAGAATGGAGTTGTGTGAAGTCAGAATTTAGGTGTGTGAAGTCTAAGAATGGAGGTGTGTGAAGTCACAGAATGGAGGTGTGTGAAGTCATATAATGGAGGTGTGTGAAGTCACAGAATGGAGGTGTGTGAAGTGAGAATGGAGGTGTGAAGTCATAGAATGGAGGTGGGTGAAGTCATAGAAAGGAGGTGTGGGAAGTCATAGAATGGAGGAGTGTGAAGTCATAGAGTGGAGGTGAGTGAAGTCACAGATTCGAGGTCTGTGAAGTCATAGAATGGAGGTGTGTGAAGTCAGAATGGAGGTGTTTGAAGTCATAGAATGGAGGTGTGTGAACTCATAGAATGGAGGTGTGTGACGTCACAATGGAAGTATGTGAAGTCATAGAATGGAGGTGTGTGAAGTCACAGAATGGAGGTGTGTGAAGTGAAAATGGAGGTGTGTGACATCCTAAAATGTAGGTGTGTGAAGTCATAGAATGGAGGTGTGTGAAGTCATACAATGAAGGTGTGTGAAGTCATAGAATGGAGGACTGTGAAGTCACCGAAGGGAGGTGTGTGAAATGACATAATGGAGGTGTGTGAAGTTAAAATGGAGGTGCGTGACGTCATAAAATGGAGGTGTGTGAAGTCATAGCACGGAGGTGTGTGAAATCATAGAATGGACGTTTATGAAGTCACAGAATGGAGGTGTGTGAAGTCACAGAATGAAGGTTTTTGAAGTCACAGAATTGAGGTGTGTGAAGTCATAGAATGGAGGTGAGTGAAATAACAGAATGGACGGGTATGAAGTCATAGAATGCAGGTGTGTGAAGTCACAGAATTGAGGTGTTTGAAGTCATATATTGGAGGTGTGTGAAGTCAAAATGGATGTGTGAAGTCATAGAATGGAGGTGTGTGAAGTGACAGAATTGAGGTGTTTGAAGTCATATATTGGAGGTGTGTGAAGTCAAAATGGATGTGTGAAGGCATAAAATGGAGGTGTGTGTAGTCATAGAATGGAGGTGTGTGAAGTCATAGAATGGAGTTCTGTGAAGTCATAAAATGGAGGTGTGTGAAGTCACAGAATGGAGGTGTGTGAAGTCACAGAATGGAGGTGTGTGAAGTCAAAAAGGATGTGTGAAGTCATAGAATGGAGGTGGGTGAAGTCATAAAATGGAGGTGTGTGAAGTCATAGAATGGAGGTGTGTGAAGTCATAGAATGGAGGTTTGTGAAGTCACAGAATGGAGGTGTGTGAAGTCATAGAATGGAGTTGGGTGAAGTCAGAATGGAGGTGTGTGAAGTCACCGAATGGAGGTGTGTGAACTCAGAATAGAGGTGTGTGAAGTCACAGAATGGAGGTTTGCGAAGTCATAGAATGGAGGTGTGTGAAGTCATAGAATGGATGTTTATGAATTAAGAATGAAGGTGTGTGAAGTCATAGAATGGAGGTGTGTGAACTCATAGAATGGAGGTGTGTGAAGTCGTGGAATGGAGGTGTGTGAAGTCAAAGAATGGAGGTGTGGGAAGTCATAGAATGGAGGTGTTTGAAGTCAGAATGGAGGTTTGTGAAGTCACAGAATTGAGGTGTGTGAACATAGAATGGAGGTGTGTGAAGTCAAAGAATGGAGGTGTGTGAAGTCATAGAATGGAGGTGTGTGAAGTTAGAGAATGGATATTTGTAAAGTAAGAATGAAGGTATGTGAAGTCATAGAATGGAGGTGGGTGACGTCAAAGAATGGAGGTGTGTGAAGTCATAGAATGGAGTTGTGTGAAGTCAGAATTTAGGTGTGTGAAGTCTAAGAATGGAGGTGTGTGAAGTCACAGAATGGAGGTGTGTGAAGTCATATAATGGAGGTGTGTGAAGTCACAGAATGGAGGTGTGTGAAGTGAGAATGGAGGTGTGAAGTCATAGAATGGAGGTGGGTGAAGTCATAGAAAGGAGGTGTGGGAAGTCATAGAATGGAGGAGTGTGAAGTCATAGAGTGGAGGTGAGTGAAGTCACAGATTCGAGGTCTGTGAAGTCATAGAATGGAGGTGTGTGAAGTCAGAATGGAGGTGTTTGAAGTCATAGAATGGAGGTGTGTGAACTCATAGAATGGAGGTGTGTGACGTCACAATGGAAGTATGTGAAGTCATAGAATGGAGGTGTGTGAAGTCACAGAATGGAGGTGTGTGAAGTGAAAATGGAGGTGTGTGACATCCTAAAATGTAGGTGTGTGAAGTCATAGAATGGATGTGTGTGAAATCTTAGAATGGAGGTTTGTAAAGTCACAGAATGGAGGTATGTGAACAAAGAATGGAGGTGTGTGAAGTCACAGAATGGAGGTGTGTGAAGTCATAGCATGGAGGTATGTGAAATCATAGAATGGAAGTGTGTGAAGTCATAGAATGGAGGTGTGTGAAGTCATACAATGAAGGTGTGTGAAGTTATAGAATGGAGGACTGTGAGTCACCGAAGGGAGGTGTGTGAAATGACATAATGGAGGTATGTGAAGTTAAAATGGAGGTGCGTGACGTCATAAAATGGAGGTGTGTGAAGTCATAGCATGGAGGTGTGTGAAATCATAGAATGGACGTTTATGAAGTCACAGAATGGAGGTGTGTGAAGTCACAGAATGAAGGTTTTTGAAGTCACAGAATTGAGGTGTGTGAAGTCATAGAATGGAGGTGAGTGAAATAACAGAATGGACGGGTATGAAGTCATAGAATGCAGGTGTGTGAAGTCACAGAATTGAGGTGTTTGAAATCATATATTGGAGGTGTGTGAAGTCAAAATGGATGTGTGAAGTCATAGAATGGAGGTGTGTGAAGTGACAGAATTGAGGTGTTTGAAGTCATATATTGGAGGTGTGTGAAGTCAAAATGGATGTGTGAAGGCATAGAATGGAGGTGTGTGAAGTCATAGAATGGAGGTGTGTGAAGTCATAGAATGGAGTTCTTTGAAGTCATAAAACGGAGGTGTGTGAAGTCACAGAATGGAGGTGTGTGAAGTCACAGAATGGAGGTGTGTGAAGTCATAAAATGGAGGTGTGTGAAGTCAAAAAGGATGTGTGAAGTCATAGAATGGAGGTGGGAGAAATCATAAAATGGAGGTGTGTGAAGTCATAGAATGGAGGTGTGTGAAGTCATAGAATGGAGTTGGGTGAAGTCATAAAATGGAGGTTTGTGAAGTCAAAGAATGGAGGTGTGTGAAGTCATAGAATGGAGTTGGGTGAAGTCAGAATGGAGGTGTGTGAAGTCACCGAATGGAGTTGTGTGAACTCAGAATGGAGGTGTGTGAATTCACAGAATGGAGGTGCGAAGTCATAGAATGGAGGTGTGTGAAGTCATAGAATGGATGTTTATGAATTAAGAATGAAGGTGTGTGAAGTCATAGAATGGAGGTGTGTGAAGTCAGATTGGTGGTGTGAAGTCATAGAATGGAGGTGGGTGAAATCATAGAAAGGAGGTGTGTGAAGTCATAGAATGGAGGTGTGTGAAGTCATAGAATGGAGGTGTGTGAAGTCATAGCATGGAGGTATGTGAAATCATAGAATGGAAGTGTGTGAAGTCATGGAATAGAGGTTTGTGAACTCATACAATGAAGGTGTGTGAAGTCATAGAATGGTGGTGTGTGAAGTCACCGCAGGGAGGTGTGTGAAGTCACAAAATGGAGGTGTGTGAAGTTAAAATGAGGGTGCGTGACGTCATAAAATGGAGGTGTGTGAAGTCATAGAATGGAGGTGTGTGAAATCATAGAATGGACGTTTGTGAAGTCACAGAATGGAGGTGTGTGAAGTCACAGAATGGAGGTTTGTGAAGTCACAGAATGGAGGTGTGTGAAGTCATAGAATGGAGGTGTGTGAAATAACAGAATGGACGGGTATGAAGTCATAGAATTGAGGTGTGTGAAGTCACAATATTGAGGTGTTTGAAGTCATATATTGGAGGTGTGTGAAGTCAAAATGGATGTGTGAAGTCATAGAATGTATGTGTGTGAAGTCATAGATGGAGGTGTGTGAAGTCATAGAATGGAGTTGTGTGAATTCATAGAATGGAGGTGTGTGAAGTCACAGAATGGAGGTGTTTGAAGTCACAGAATGGAGGTGTGTGAACTCAGAATGGAGGTTTGTGAAGTCACAGAATGGAGGTGTGTGAAGTCATAGAATGGAAGTGTGTGAAGACATAGAATGGATATTTCTGAAGTAAGAATAAAGGTGTGTGAAGTCACAGAATGGAGTTGTGTGAACTCAGAATGGAGGTGTGTGAAGTCACAGAATGGGGGTATGGGAAGTCAGAATGGAGGTGTGTGAAGTCATAGAATGGAGGTGTGTGAAGTCACCAAATGGACGTGTGTGAACTGAGAATGGAGGTGTGTGAAGTCACAGAATGGAGGTTTGCGAAGACATAGAATGGAGGTGTGTGAAGTCATAGAATGGATTTTTCTGAATTAAGAATGAAGGTGTGTGAAGTCATAAAATGGAGGTGTGTGAACTCATAGAATGGAGGTGTGTGAAGTCATAGAATGGATATTTCTGAAGTAAGAATGAAGGTGTGTGAAGTCATAGAATGGAGGTGTGTGAACTCATAGAATGGAGGTGTGTGAAGTCACAGAATGGAGGTGTGTGAATTCAGAATGGAGGTGTGTGAAGTCATAGTATGGAGGTGTGTGAAATCATAGAATGGAGTTTTGTGAAGTCACAGAATGGAGCTGTGTGAATTCAAAATGGAGGTGTGTGAAGTCATAGAATGGAGGTGTGTGAAATCAGAGAATGGACTTTTGTGAAGTCACAGAATGGAGGTGTGCGAAGTAACAAAATGGAGGTTTGTAAAGTCTTAGAATGCAGTTATGTGAAGTCATATTTGAGGGGTGTGAAGTCGGAGAATGGAGGTGTGTGAAGTCACAGAATGGATGTGGGTGAAGTCACACAATGGAGGTGTTTGAAGTCATAGAATGGTGGTGTGTGAAAACACAGAATGGACAGGTATGAAGTCATAGAATGGAGGTGTGTGAAGTCACAGAATTGAGGTGTTTGAAGAAATATATTGGAGGTGTGTGAAATCAAAATGGATGTGTGAAGTAATAGAATGGAGGTGTGTGAAGTCATAGAATGGAGGTGTGTGAAGTCAAAGAATGGAGGTGTGTGAAGTCATAGAATAGAGGTGTGTGAAGTCACAGAATGGAGGTGTGTGAAGTCACAGAATGGAGGTGTGTGAAGTCACCGAATGGACATGTGTGAACTGAGAATGGAGGTGTGTGATGTCACAGAATGGAGGTTTGCGAAGACATAGAATGGAGGTGTGTGAAGTCATAGAATGGAGGTGTGTGAAGTCAACGAATGGACGTGTGTGAACTGAGAATGGAGGTGTGTGAAGTCACAGAATGGAGGTTTGCGAAGACATAGAAGGGAGGTGTGTGAAGTCATAGAATGGATTTTTCTGAATTAAGAATGAAGGTGTGTGAAGTCATAGAATGGAGGTGTGTGAACTCATAGAATGGAGGTGTGTAAAGTCGGGGAATGGAGGTGTGTAAAGTCAAAGAATGGAGGTGTGTGAAGTCATAGAATGGATATTTCTTAAGTAAGAATGAAGGTGTGTGAAGTCATAGAATGGAGGTGTGTGAACTCATAGAATTGAGGTGTGTGAAGTCAAAGAATGGAGGTGTGTGAAGTCAGAATGGAGTTGTGTAGTCATAGATTGGAGGTTGGTGAAGTCATAGAAAGGAGGTGTGGGAAGTCATAGAATGGAGCAGTGTGAAGTCATAGAGTGCAGGTGAGTGAAGTCAGAGATTCGAGGTCTGTGAAGTCATAGAATGGAGGTGTGTGATGTCAGAATGGGGGTGTGCGAAGTCATAGAATAGAGGTGGGTGAAGTCAGAATGGAGGTGTGTAAAGTCATAGATGGAGTTGTGTGAAGTCATAGTATGGAGGTATTTGAAATAATAGAATGGAGTTTTGTTAAGTCACAGAATGGAGCACAGTGAATTCAGAATGGAAGTGTGTGAAGTCATAGTATGGAGGTGTGTGAAGTCAGAATGGAGGTGTGTGAACTGATAGAATGGAGGTGTGTCACGTCACAATGGAAGTGTGTGAAGGCATAGAATGGAGGTGTGTGAAGTCACAGAATGGAGGTGTGTGAAGTCATAGAATGGAGGTGTGTGAAGTCACAGAATGGAGGTGTATGACGTCAAAGAATGGAGGTGTGTGAAGTCATAGAATGGAGCTGTGTGAAGTCAGAATTTAGGTGTGTGAAGTCAAAGAATGGAGGTGTGTGAAGTCATAGAATGGAGGTGTGTGAAGTCAGAATGGAGGTTTGTGAAGTCACAGAATTGAGGTGTGTGAATATAGAATGGAGGTGTGTGAAGTCAAAGAATGGAGGTGTGTGAAGTCATAGAATGGAGGTATGTGAAGTCATATAATGTATGTTTGTGAAGTAAGAATGAAGGTGTGTGAAGTCATAGAATGGAGGTGTGTGAACTCATAGAATGGAGGTGTGTGAAGTCACAGAATGGAGGTGTGTGAAGTCAGAATGGAGGTGTGAAGTCACAGAATGGAGGTGGGTGAAGTCATAGAAAGGAGGTGTGGGAAGTCACAGAATGGAGGAGTGTGAAGTCATAGAGTGTAGGAGAGTGAAGTCACAGTTTCGAGGTCTTTGAAGTCCTAGAATGGAGGTGTGTGAAGTCAGAATGGAGGTGTGTGAAGTCATAGAATGGAGGTGTGTGAACTCATAGAATGGAGGTGTGTGATGTCACAGAATGGAGGTGTATGAAGTCAAAATGGAGGTGTGTGACGTCCTAAAATGAAGGTGTGTGAAGTCATAGAATGGAGGTGTGTGAAATCACAGAAAGGAGTTTTGTGAAGTCAGAGAATTGAGGTGTGTGAATTCAGAATGGAGGTTTGCGAAGTCATAGAATGCAGGTGTGTGAAGTCATAGAATGGATGTTTATGAATTAAGAATGAAGGTGTGTGAAGTCATAGAATGGAGGTGTGTGAACTCAAGAATGGAAATGTGTGAAGTCGTGGAATGGAGGTGTGTGAGGTCAAAGAATGGAGGTGTGGAAGTCATAGAATGGATGTTTCTGAAGTAAGAATGAAGGTGTGTGAAGTCATAGAATGGAGGTGTGTGAAGTCACAGAATGGAGGTGTGTGAAGTCATATAATGGAGGTGTGTGAAGTCACAGAATGGAGGTGTGTGAAGTCAGAATGGAGTTGTGAAGTCATAGAATGGAGGTGGGTGAAATCATAGAAAGGAGGTGTGGGAAGTCATAGAATGGAGGTGTGTGAACTCATAGAATTGAGGTGTGTGAAGTCAAAGAATGGAGGTGTGTGAAGTCAGAATGGAGTTGTGTAGTCATAGATTGGAGGTTGGTGAAGTCATAGAAAGGAGGTGTGGGAAGTCATAGAATGGAGCAGTGTGAAGTCATAGAGTGCAGGTGAGTGAAGTCAGAGATTCGAGGTCTGTGAAGTCATAGAATGGAGGTGTGTGATGTCAGAATGGGGGTGTGCGAAGTCATAGAATAGAGGTGGGTGAAGTCAGAATGGAGGTGTGTAAAGTCATAGATGGAGTTGTGTGAAGTCATAGTATGGAGGTATTTGAAATAATAGAATGGAGTTTTGTTAAGTCACAGAATGGAGCACAGTGAATTCAGAATGGAAGTGTGTGAAGTCATAGTATGGAGGTGTGTGAAGTCAGAATGGAGGTGTGTGAACTGATAGAATGGAGGTGTGTCACGTCACAATGGAAGTGTGTGAAGGCATAGAATGGAGGTGTGTGAAGTCACAGAATGGAGGTGTGTGAAGTCATAGAATGGAGGTGTGTGAAGTCACAGAATGGAGGTGTGTGACGTCAAAGAATGGAGGTGTGTGAAGTCATAGAATGGAGCTGTGTGAAGTCAGAATTTAGGTGTGTGAAGTCAAAGAATGGAGGTGTGTGAAGTCATAGAATGGAGGTGTGTGAAGTCAGAATGGAGGTTTGTGAAGTCACAGAATTGAGGTGTGTGAATATAGAATGGAGGTGTGTGAAGTCAAAGAATGGAGGTGTGTGAAGTCATAGAATGGAGGTATGTGAAGTCATATAATGTATGTTTGTGAAGTAAGAATGAAGGTGTGTGAAGTCATAGAATGGAGGTGTGTGAACTCATAGAATGGAGGTGTGTGAAGTCACAGAATGGAGGTGTGTGAAGTCAGAATGGAGGTGTGAAGTCACAGAATGGAGGTGGGTGAAGTCATAGAAAGGAGGTGTGGGAAGTCACAGAATGGAGGAGTGTGAAGTCATAGAGTGTAGGAGAGTGAAGTCACAGTTTCGAGGTCTTTGAAGTCCTAGAATGGAGGTGTGTGAAGTCAGAATGGAGGTGTGTGAAGTCATAGAATGGAGGTGTGTGAACTCATAGAATGGAGGTGTGTGATGTCACAGAATGGAGGTGTATGAAGTCAAAATGGAGGTGTGTGACGTCCTAAAATGAAGGTGTGTGAAGTCATAGAATGGAGGTGTGTGAAATCACAGAAAGGAGTTTTGTGAAGTCAGAGAATTGAGGTGTGTGAATTCAGAATGGAGGTTTGCGAAGTCATAGAATGCAGGTGTGTGAAGTCATAGAATGGATGTTTATGAATTAAGAATGAAGGTGTGTGAAGTCATAGAATGGAGGTGTGTGAACTCAAGAATGGAAATGTGTGAAGTCGTGGAATGGAGGTGTGTGAGGTCAAAGAATGGAGGTGTGGAAGTCATAGAATGGATGTTTCTGAAGTAAGAATGAAGGTGTGTGAAGTCATAGAATGGAGGTGTGTGAAGTCACAGAATGGAGGTGTGTGAAGTCATATAATGGAGGTGTGTGAAGTCACAGAATGGAGGTGTGTGAAGTCAGAATGGAGTTGTGAAGTCATAGAATGGAGGTGGGTGAAATCATAGAAAGGAGGTGTGGGAAGTCATAGAATGGAGGAGTGTGAAATCATAGAGGGGAGGTGAGAGAAGTCACAGATTCGAGGTCTGTGAAGTCATAGAATGGAGGTGTGTGAAGTCAGAATGGATGTGTGTGAAGTCATAGAATGGAGGTGTGTGAACACATAGAATTGAGGTGTGTGACGTCACAATGGAAGTATGTGAAGTCATAGAATGGAGGTGTGTGAAGTCACAGAATGGAGGTGTGTGAAGTCAAAATGGAGGTGTGTGACATCCTAAATGTAGGTGTGTGAAGTCATAGAATGGAGGTGTGTAAAATCTTAAAATGGAGGTTTGTGAATTCACAGAATGGAGGTGTGTGAACAAAGAATGGAGGTGTGTGAAGTCACAGAATGGAGGTGTGTGAAGTCATAGCATGGAGGTATGTGAAATCATAGAATGGAAGTGTGTGAAATCATAGAATGGAGGTGTGTGAGGTCATACAATGAAGGTGTGTGAAGTCATAGAATGGAGGTGTGTGAAGTTAAAATGTAGGTGCGTGACGTCATAAAATGGACGTGTGTGAAGTCAAAGCATGGAGGTGTGTGAAATCATAGAATGGACGTTTGTGAAGTCACAGAATGGAGGTGTGTGAAGTCACAGAATGAAGGTTTGTGAAGTCACAGAATGGAGGTGTGTGAAGTCATAGAATGGAGGTGTGTGAAGTAACAGAATGGACGGGTATGAAGTCATAGAATGCAGGTGTGTGAAGTCACAGAATTGAGGTGTTTGAAGTCATATATTGGAGGTGTGTGAAGTCAAAATGGATGTGTGAAGTCATAGAATGGAGGTGTGTGAAGTCATAAAATGGAGGTGTGTGAAGTCATACAATGGAGGTGTGTGAAGTCATAGAATGGAGGTTTGTGAAGTCACAGAATGGAGGTGTGTGAAGTCATAGAATGGAGTTGGGTGAAGTCAGAATGGAGGTGTGTGATATCACCGAATGGAGGTGTGAGAACTCAGAATGGAGGTGTGTGAAGTCACAGAATGGAGGTTTGTGAAGTCATAAAATGGAGGTGTGTGAAGTCATAGAATGGATGTTTATGAATTAAAAATGAAGGTGTGTGAAGTCATAGAATGGAGGTGTGTGAACTCATAGAATGGAGGTGTGTGAAGTCGTGGAATGGAGGTGTGTGAAGCCAAAGAATGGAGGTGTGGGAAGTCATAGAATGGATGTTTCTGAAGTAAGAATGAAGGTGTGTGAATTCATAGAAAGGAGGTGTGGGAAGTCATAGAATGGAGGAGTGTGAAGTCATAGAGTGCAGGTGAGTAAAGTCACAGTTTCGAGGTCTGTGAAGTCATAGAATGGAGGTGTGTGATGTCAGAATGGGGGTATGCGAAGTCACAGAATAGAGGTGTGTGAAGTCAGAATGGAGGTGTGTGAAGTCTTAGATGGAGTTGTGTGAAGTCATAGTATGGAGGTGTTTGAAATCATAGAATGGAGTTTTGTAAAGTCACAGAACGGAGCTATGTGAATTCAGAATGGAAGTGTGTAAAGTCATAGAATGGAGGTGTGTGAAGTCAGAATCGAGGTGTGTGAACTCATAGAATGGAGGTGTGTGACGTCACAATGGAAGTGTGTGAAGTCATAGAATGGAGGTGTGTGACGTCACAGAATGGAGGTGTGTGAAGTCATAGAATGGAGGAGTGTGAAGTCATAGAGTGCAGGTGAGTGAAGTCACCGTTTTGAGGTCTGTGAAGTCATAGAATGGAGGTGTGTGATGTCAGAATGGAGGTGTGTGAACTCATAGAATGGAGGTGTGTGAAGTCAGAATGGAGGTGTGTGAACTCATAGAATGGAGGTGTGTGACGTCACAATGGAAGTGTGTGAAGTCATAGAATGCAGGTGTGTGAAGTCACAGAATGGAGGTGTGTGAAGTCATAGAATGGAGGTGTGTGAAGTCACAGAATGGAGGTGTGTGACGTCAAAGAATGGAGGTGTGTGAAGTCATAGAATGGAGCTGTGAGAAGTCAGAATTTAGGTGTGTGAAGTCAAAGAATGGAGGTGTGTGAAGTCATAGAATTTAGGTGTGTGAAGTCATAGAATGGAGGTGTGTGAAATCAGAATGGAGGTTTGTGAAGTCACAGAATTGAGGTGTGTGAACATAGAATGGAGGTGTGTGAAGTCAAAAAATGGAGGTGTGTGAAGTCATAGAATGGAGGTATGTAAAGTCATATAATGTATGTTTGTGAAGTAAGAATGAAGGTGTGTGAAGTCATAGAATGGAGGTGTGTGAAGTCAGAGAATGGAGGTGTGTGAAGTTATAGAATGGAGGTGTGTGAAGTCATAGATTGGAGGTGTATGAAGTCATATAATGGAGGTGTGTGAAGTCACAGAATGGAGGTGTGTGAAGTCAGAATGGAGGTGTGAAGTCATAGAACGGAGGTGGGTGAAGTCATAGAAAGGAGGTGTGGGAAGTCATAGAATGGAGGAGTGTGAAGTCATAGAGTGGAGGTGAGTGAAGTCACAGATTCGAGGTCTGTGAAGTCCAAGAATGGAGGTGTGTGAAGTCAGAATGGAGGTGTGTGAAGTCATAGAATGGAGGTGTGTGAACTCATATAATGGAGGTGTGTGACGTCACAATGGAAGTGTGTGAAGTCATAGAATGAAGGTGTGTGATGTCACAGAATGGAGGTGTGTGAAGTCAAAAAATGGAGGTGTGTGAAGTCATAGAATGGAGGTATGTAAAGTCATATAATGTATGTTTGTGAAGTAAGAATGAAGGTGTGTGAAGTCATAGAATGGAGGTGTGTGAAGTCAGAGAATGGAGGTGTGTGAAGTTATAGAATGGAGGTGTGTGAAGTCATAGATTGGAGGTGTATGAAGTCATATAATGGAGGTGTGTGAAGTCACAGAATGGAGGTGTGTGAAGTCAGAATGGAGGTGTGAAGTCATAGAATGGAGGTGGGTGAAGTCATAGAAAGGAGGTGTGGGAAGTCATAGAATGGAGGAGTGTGAAGTCATAGAGTGGAGGTGAGTGAAGTCACAGATTCGAGGTCTGTGAAGTCCAAGAATGGAGGTGTGTGAAGTCAGAATGGAGGTGTGTGAAGTCATAGAATGGAGGTGTGTGAACTCATATAATGGAGGTGTGTGACGTCACAATGGAAGTGTGTGAAGTCATAGAATGAAGGTGTGTGATGTCACAGAATGGAGGTGTATGAAGTCAAAATGGAGGTGTGTGACGTCCTAAAATATAGGTGTGTGAAGTCATAGAATGGAGCTGTGTGAAATCACAGAATGGAGGTTTGTGAAGTAACAGATTGGAGGTGTGTGAAGTCACAGAATGGAGGTGTGTGAAGTCATACAATGAAGGTGTGTGAAGTCATGGAATGGAGGTGTGTGAAGTCACCGAAGGGAGGTTTGTAAAATCACATATTGGAGGTGTGTGAAGTTAAAATGGAGGTGCGTGACGTCATAAAATGGAGGTGTGTGAAGTCATAGCATGGAGGTGTGTGAAATCATAGAATGGACGTTTGTGAAGTCACAGAATGGAGGTGTGTGAAGTCACAGAATGAAGGTTTGTGAAGTCACAGAATTGAGGTGTGTGAAGTCATAGAATGGAGGTGAGTGAAATAACAGAATGGACGGGTATGAAGTCATAGAATGCAGGTGTGTGAAGTCACAGAATTGAGGTGTTTGAAGTCATATATTGGAGGTGTGTGAAGTCAAAATGGATGTGTGAAGTCATAGAATGGAGGTGTGTGAAGTGACAGAAATGAGGTGTTTGAAGTCATATATTGGAGGTGTGTGAAGTCAAAATGGATGTGTGAAGGCATAGAATGGAGGTGTGTGAAGTCATAGAATGGAGGTGTGTGAAGTCATAAAATGGAGTTCTTTGAAGTCATAAAATGGAGTTGTGTGAGGTCACAGAATGGAGGTGTGTGAAGTCATAGAATGGAGTTGGGTGAAGTCAGAATGGAGGTGTGTGAAGTCACCGAATGGAGGTGTGTGAACTCAGGATGGAGGTGTGTGAAGTCACAGAATGGAGGTTTGCGAAGTCATAGAATGGAGGTCTGTGAAGTCATAGAATTAATCTTTATGAATTAAGAATGAAGGTGTGTGAAGTCATAGAATGGAGGTGTGTGAACTCATAGAATGGAGGTGTGTGAAGTCGTGGAATGGAGGTGTGTGAAGTCAAAGAATGGAGGTGTGGGAAGTCATAGAATGGATGTTTCTGAAGTAAGAATGAAGGTGTGTGAAGTCATAGAATGGAGCTGTGTGAACTCATAGAATGGAGGTGTGTGAAGTCACAGAAAGGAGGTGAGTGAAGTCAGAATGGAGGTGTGTGGTCATAGATGGGACGTGGGTGAAGTCGTAGAAAGGAGGTGTGGGAAGTCATAGAATGGAGAAGTGTGAAGTCATAGAGTGCAGGTGAGTGAAGTCACAGTTTCGAAGTCTGTGAAGTCATAGAATGGAGGTGTGTGATGTCAGAATGGAAGTGTGTAAAGTCATAGTATGGAGGTGTGTGAAGTCAGAATGGAACTGTGTGAACTCATAAAATGGCAGTGTGTGACTTCACAATGGAAGTGTGTGAAGTCATAGAATGGAGGTGTGTGAAGTCACAGAATGGAGTTTTGTGAAGTCATAGAATGGAGGTGTGTGAAGTCACAGAATGGAAGTGTGTGAAGTCATAGAATGGAGGTGTGTGAAGTTATAGAATGGATGTTTGTAAAGTAAGAATGAAGGTATGTGAAGTCATAGAATGGAGGTGTGTGACGTCAAAAAATGGAGGTGTGTGAAGTCATAGAATGGAGTTGTGTGAAGTCAGAATTTAGGTGTGTGAAGTCAAAGAATGGAGCTGTGTGAAGTCATAGAATGGAGGTGTGTGAAGTCATAGAATGGAGGTGTGTGAAGTCAGAATGGAGGTTTGTGAAGTCACAGAATTGAGGTGTGTGAACATAGAATGGAGGTGTGTGAAGTCAAAGAATGGAGGTGTGAGAAGTCATAGAATGGAAGTGTGTGAAGTCATATAATGTATATTTGTGAAGTAAGAATGAAGGTGTGTGAAGTCATAGAATGGAGTTGTGTGAAGTCACAGAATGGAGGTGTGTGAAGTCATATAATGGAGGTGTGTGAAGTCACAGAATGGAGGTGTGTGAAGTGAGAATGGAGGTGTGAAGTCATAGAATGGAGGTGGGTGAAGTCATAGAAAGGCGGTGTGGGAAGTCTTAGAATGGCGGAGTGTGAAGTCATAGAGTGGAGGTGTGTGATGTCAGAATGGGGGTATGCGAAGTCACAGAATAGAGGTGTGTGAAGTCAGAATGGAGGTGTGTGAAGTCTTAGATGGAGTTGTGTGAAGTCATAGTATGGAGGTGTTTGAAATCATAGAATGGAGTTTTGTAAAGTCACAGAACGGAGCTGTGTGAATTCAGAATGGAAGTGTGTAAAGTCATAGAATGGAGGTGTGTGAAGTCAGAATGGAGGTGTGTGAACTCATAGAATGGAGGTGTGTGACGTCACAATGGAAGTGTGTGAAGTCATAGAATGGAGGTGTGTGACGTCACAGAATGGAGGTGTGTGAAGTCATAGAATGGAGGAGTGTGAAGTCATAGAGTGCAGGTGAGTGAAGTCACAGTTTTGAGGTCTGTGAAGTCATAGAATGGAGGTGTGTGATGTCAGAATGGAGGTGTGTGAACTCATAGAATGGAGGTGTGTGAAGTCAGAATGGAGGTGTGTGAACTCATAGAATGGAGGTGTGTGACGTCACAATGGAAGTGTGTGAAGTCATAGAATGCAGGTGTGTGAAGTCACAGAATGGAGGTGTGTGAAGTCATAGAATGGAGGTGTGTGAAGTCACAGAATGGAGGTGTGTGACGTCAAAGAATGGAGGTGTGTGAAGTCATAGAATGGAGCTGTGAGAAGTCAGAATTTAGGTGTGTGAAGTCAAAGAATGGAGGTGTGTGAAGTCATAGAATTTAGGTGTGTGAAGTCATAGAATGGAGGTGTGTGAAATCAGAATGGAGGTTTGTGAAGTCACAGAATTGAGGTGTGTGAACATAGAATGGAGGTGTGTGAAGTCAAAAAATGGAGGTGTGTGAAGTCATAGAATGGAGGTATGTAAAGTCATATAATGTATGTTTGTGAAGTAAGAATGAAGGTGTGTGAAGTCATAGAATGGAGGTGTGTGAAGTCAGAGAATGGAGGTGTGTGAAGTTATAGAATGGAGGTGTGTGAAGTCATAGATTGGAGGTGTATGAAGTCATATAATGGAGGTGTGTGAAGTCACAGAATGGAGGTGTGTGAAGTCAGAATGGAGGTGTGAAGTCATAGAATGGAGGTGGGTGAAGTCATAGAAAGGAGGTGTGGGAAGTCATAGAATGGAGGAGTGTGAAGTCATAGAGTGGAGGTGAGTGAAGTCACAGATTCGAGGTCTGTGAAGTCCAAGAATGGAGGTGTGTGAAGTCAGAATGGAGGTGTGTGAAGTCATAGAATGGAGGTGTGTGAACTCATATAATGGAGGTGTGTGACGTCACAATGGAAGTGTGTGAAGTCATAGAATGAAGGTGTGTGATGTCACAGAATGGAGGTGTATGAAGTCAAAATGGAGGTGTGTGACGTCCTAAAATATAGGTGTGTGAAGTCATAGAATGGAGCTGTGTGAAATCACAGAATGGAGGTTTGTGAAGTAACAGATTGGAGGTGTGTGAAGTCACAGAATGGAGGTGTGTGAAGTCATAGCATGGAGGTATGTGAAATCATAGAATGGAAGTGTGTGAAGTCATAGAATGGAGGTGTGTGAAGTCATACAATGAAGGTGTGTGAAGTCATGGAATGGAGGTGTGTGAAGTCACCGAAGGGAGGTTTGTAAAATCACATATTGGAGGTGTGTGAAGTTAAAATGGAGGTGCGTGACGTCATAAAATGGAGGTGTGTGAAGTCATAGCATGGAGGTGTGTGAAATCATAGAATGGACGTTTGTGAAGTCACAGAATGGAGGTGTGTGAAGTCACAGAATGAAGGTTTGTGAAGTCACAGAATTGAGGTGTGTGAAGTCATAGAATGGAGGTGAGTGAAATAACAGAATGGACGGGTATGAAGTCATAGAATGCAGGTGTGTGAAGTCACAGAATTGAGGTGTTTGAAGTCATATATTGGAGGTGTGTGAAGTCAAAATGGATGTGTGAAGTCATAGAATGGAGGTGTGTGAAGTGACAGAAATGAGGTGTTTGAAGTCATATATTGGAGGTGTGTGAAGTCAAAATGGATGTGTGAAGGCATAGAATGGAGGTGTGTGAAGTCATAGAATGGAGGTGTGTGAAGTCATAAAATGGAGTTCTTTGAAGTCATAAAATGGAGTTGTGTGAGGTCACAGAATGGAGGTGTGTGAAGTCATAGAATGGAGTTGGGTGAAGTCAGAATGGAGGTGTGTGAAGTCACCGAATGGAGGTGTGTGAACTCAGGATGGAGGTGTGTGAAGTCACAGAATGGAGGTTTGCGAAGTCATAGAATGGAGGTCTGTGAAGTCATAGAATTAATCTTTATGAATTAAGAATGAAGGTGTGTGAAGTCATAGAATGGAGGTGTGTGAACTCATAGAATGGAGGTGTGTGAAGTCGTGGAATGGAGGTGTGTGAAGTCAAAGAATGGAGGTGTGGGAAGTCATAGAATGGATGTTTCTGAAGTAAGAATGAAGGTGTGTGAAGTCATAGAATGGAGCTGTGTGAACTCATAGAATGGAGGTGTGTGAAGTCACAGAAAGGAGGTGAGTGAAGTCAGAATGGAGGTGTGTGGTCATAGATGGGACGTGGGTGAAGTCGTAGAAAGGAGGTGTGGGAAGTCATAGAATGGAGAAGTGTGAAGTCATAGAGTGCAGGTGAGTGAAGTCACAGTTTCGAAGTCTGTGAAGTCATAGAATGGAGGTGTGTGATGTCAGAATGGAAGTGTGTAAAGTCATAGTATGGAGGTGTGTGAAGTCAGAATGGAACTGTGTGAACTCATAAAATGGCAGTGTGTGACTTCACAATGGAAGTGTGTGAAGTCATAGAATGGAGGTGTGTGAAGTCACAGAATGGAGTTTTGTGAAGTCATAGAATGGAGGTGTGTGAAGTCACAGAATGGAAGTGTGTGAAGTCATAGAATGGAGGTGTGTGAAGTTATAGAATGGATGTTTGTAAAGTAAGAATGAAGGTATGTGAAGTCATAGAATGGAGGTGTGTGACGTCAAAAAATGGAGGTGTGTGAAGTCATAGAATGGAGTTGTGTGAAGTCAGAATTTAGGTGTGTGAAGTCAAAGAATGGAGCTGTGTGAAGTCATAGAATGGAGGTGTGTGAAGTCATAGAATGGAGGTGTGTGAAGTCAGAATGGAGGTTTGTGAAGTCACAGAATTGAGGTGTGTGAACATAGAATGGAGGTGTGTGAAGTCAAAGAATGGAGGTGTGAGAAGTCATAGAATGGAAGTGTGTGAAGTCATATAATGTATATTTGTGAAGTAAGAATGAAGGTGTGTGAAGTCATAGAATGGAGTTGTGTGAAGTCACAGAATGGAGGTGTGTGAAGTCATATAATGGAGGTGTGTGAAGTCACAGAATGGAGGTGTGTGAAGTGAGAATGGAGGTGTGAAGTCATAGAATGGAGGTGGGTGAAGTCATAGAAAGGCGGTGTGGGAAGTCTTAGAATGGCGGAGTGTGAAGTCATAGAGTGGAGGTGTGTGATGTCAGAATGGGGGTATGCGAAGTCACAGAATAGAGGTGTGTGAAGTCAGAATGGAGGTGTGTGAAGTCTTAGATGGAGTTGTGTGAAGTCATAGTATGGAGGTGTTTGAAATCATAGAATGGAGTTTTGTAAAGTCACAGAACGGAGCTGTGTGAATTCAGAATGGAAGTGTGTAAAGTCATAGAATGGAGGTGTGTGAAGTCAGAATGGAGGTGTGTGAACTCATAGAATGGAGGTGTGTGACGTCACAATGGAAGTGTGTGAAGTCATAGAATGGAGGTGTGTGACGTCACAGAATGGAGGTGTGTGAAGTCATAGAATGGAGGAGTGTGAAGTCATAGAGTGCAGGTGAGTGAAGTCACAGTTTTGAGGTCTGTGAAGTCATAGAATGGAGGTGTGTGATGTCAGAATGGAGGTGTGTGAACTCATAGAATGGAGGTGTGTGAAGTCAGAATGGAGGTGTGTGAACTCATAGAATGGAGGTGTGTGACGTCACAATGGAAGTGTGTGAAGTCATAGAATGCAGGTGTGTGAAGTCACAGAATGGAGGTGTGTGAAGTCATAGAATGGAGGTGTGTGAAGTCACAGAATGGAGGTGTGTGACGTCAAAGAATGGAGGTGTGTGAAGTCATAGAATGGAGCTGTGAGAAGTCAGAATTTAGGTGTGTGAAGTCAAAGAATGGAGGTGTGTGAAGTCATAGAATTTAGGTGTGTGAAGTCATAGAATGGAGGTGTGTGAAATCAGAATGGAGGTTTGTGAAGTCACAGAATTGAGGTGTGTGAACATAGAATGGAGGTGTGTGAAGTCAAAAAATGGAGGTGTGTGAAGTCATAGAATGGAGGTATGTAAAGTCATATAATGTATGTTTGTGAAGTAAGAATGAAGGTGTGTGAAGTCATAGAATGGAGGTGTGTGAAGTCAGAGAATGGAGGTGTGTGAAGTTATAGAATGGAGGTGTGTGAAGTCATAGATTGGAGGTGTATGAAGTCATATAATGGAGGTGTGTGAAGTCACAGAATGGAGGTGTGTGAAGTCAGAATGGAGGTGTGAAGTCATAGAA
This sequence comes from Megascapheus bottae, assembly GCA_024803745.1. Taxonomy (NCBI): domain Eukaryota; kingdom Metazoa; phylum Chordata; class Mammalia; order Rodentia; family Geomyidae; genus Megascapheus; species Megascapheus bottae. Next base: position 1,820,855 of record JANJXV010000052.1, on the reverse strand, counting down.
TGGAGGTGGGTGAAGTCATAGAAAGGAGGTGTGGGAAGTCATAGAATGGAGGAGTGTGAAGTCATAGAGTGGAGGTGAGTGAAGTCACAGATTCGAGGTCTGTGAAGTCCAAGAATGGAGGTGTGTGAAGTCAGAATGGAGGTGTGTGAAGTCATAGAATGGAGGTGTGTGAACTCATATAATGGAGGTGTGTGACGTCACAATGGAAGTGTGTGAAGTCATAGAATGAAGGTGTGTGATGTCACAGAATGGAGGTGTATGAAGTCAAAATGGAGGTGTGTGACGTCCTAAAATATAGGTGTGTGAAGTCATAGAATGGAGCTGTGTGAAATCACAGAATGGAGGTTTGTGAAGTAACAGATTGGAGGTGTGTGAAGTCACAGAATGGAGGTGTGTGAAGTCATAGCATGGAGGTATGTGAAATCATAGAATGGAAGTGTGTGAAGTCATAGAATGGAGGTGTGTGAAGTCATACAATGAAGGTGTGTGAAGTCATGGAATGGAGGTGTGTGAAGTCACCGAAGGGAGGTTTGTAAAATCACATAATGGAGGTGTGTGAAGTTAAAATGGAGGTGCGTGACGTCATAAAATGGAGGTGTGTGAAGTCATAGCATGGAGGTGTGTGAAATCATAGAATGGACGTTTGTGAAGTCACAGAATGGAGGTGTGTGAAGTCACAGAATGAAGGTTTGTGAAGTCACAGAATTGAGGTGTGTGAAGTCATAGAATGGAGGTGAGTGAAATAACAGAATGGACGGGTATGAAGTCATAGAATGCAGGTGTGTGAAGTCACAGAATTGAGGTGTTTGAAGTCATATATTGGAGGTGTGTGAAGTCAAAATGGATGTGTGAAGTCATAGAATGGAGGTGTGTGAAGTGACAGAAATGAGGTGTTTGAAGTCATATATTGGAGGTGTGTGAAGTCAAAATGGATGTGTGAAGGCATAGAATGGAGGTGTGTGAAGTCATAGAATGGAGGTGTGTGAAGTCATAAAATGGAGTTCTTTGAAGTCATAAAATGGAGTTGTGTGAGGTCACAGAATGGAGGTGTGTGAAGTCATAGAATGGAGTTGGGTGAAGTCAGAATGGAGGTGTGTGAAGTCACCGAATGGAGGTGTGTGAACTCAGAATGGAGGTGTGTGAAGTCACAGAATGGAGGTTTGCGAAGTCATAGAATGGAGGTCTGTGAAGTCATAGAATTAATCTTTATGAATTAAGAATGAAGGTGTGTGAAGTCATAGAATGGAGGTGTGTGAACTCATAGAATGGAGGTGTGTGAAGTCGTGGAATGGAGGTGTGTGAAGTCAAAGAATGGAGGTGTGGGAAGTCATAGAATGGATGTTTCTGAAGTAAGAATGAAGGTGTGTGAAGTCATAGAATGGAGCTGTGTGAACTCATAGAATGGAGGTGTGTGAAGTCACAGAAAGGAGGTGAGTGAAGTCAGAATGGAGGTGTGTGGTCATAGATGGGACGTGGGTGAAGTCGTAGAAAGGAGGTGTGGGAAGTCATAGAATGGAGAAGTGTGAAGTCATAGAGTGCAGGTGAGTGAAGTCACAGTTTCGAAGTCTGTGAAGTCATAGAATGGAGGTGTGTGATGTCAGAATGGAAGTGTGTAAAGTCATAGTATGGAGGTGTGTGAAGTCAGAATGGAACTGTGTGAACTCATAAAATGGCAGTGTGTGACTTCACAATGGAAGTGTGTGAAGTCATAGAATGGAGGTGTGTGAAGTCACAGAATGGAGTTTTGTGAAGTCATAGAATGGAGGTGTGTGAAGTCACAGAATGGAAGTGTGTGAAGTCATAGAATGGAGGTGTGTGAAGTTATAGAATGGATGTTTGTAAAGTAAGAATGAAGGTATGTGAAGTCATAGAATGGAGGTGTGTGACGTCAAAAAATGGAGGTGTGTGAAGTCATAGAATGGAGTTGTGTGAAGTCAGAATTTAGGTGTGTGAAGTCAAAGAATGGAGCTGTGTGAAGTCATAGAATGGAGGTGTGTGAAGTCATAGAATGGAGGTGTGTGAAGTCAGAATGGAGGTTTGTGAAGTCACAGAATTGAGGTGTGTGAACATAGAATGGAGGTGTGTGAAGTCAAAGAATGGAGGTGTGAGAAGTCATAGAATGGAAGTGTGTGAAGTCATATAATGTATATTTGTGAAGTAAGAATGAAGGTGTGTGAAGTCATAGAATGGAGTTGTGTGAAGTCACAGAATGGAGGTGTGTGAAGTCATATAATGGAGGTGTGTGAAGTCACAGAATGGAGGTGTGTGAAGTGAGAATGGAGGTGTGAAGTCATAGAATGGAGGTGGGTGAAGTCATAGAAAGGCGGTGTGGGAAGTCTTAGAATGGCGGAGTGTGAAGTCATAGAGTGGAGGTGAGTGAAGTCACAAATTCGAGGTCTGTGAAGTCATAGAATGGAGTTGTGTGAAGTCACAGAATGGAGGTGTGTGAAGTCATATAATGGAGGTGTGTGAACTCATAGAATGGAGGTGTGTGACGTCACAATGGAATTATGTGAAGTCATAGAATGGAGGTGTGTGAAGTCACAGAATGGAGGTGTGTGAAGTGAAAATGGAGGTGTGTGACATCCTAAAATGTAGGCGTGTGAAGTCATAGAATGGAGGTGTGTGAAATCTTAGAATGGAGGTTTGTGAAGTCACAGAATGGAGGTGTGTGAACAAAGAATGGAGGTGTGTGAAGTCACAGAATGGAGGTGTGTGAAGTCATAGCATGGAGGTATGTGAAATCATAGAACGGAAGTGTGTGAAGTCATAGAATGGAGGTGTGTGAAGTCACCGAAGGGAGGTGTGTGAAATGACATAATGGAGGTGTGTGAAGTTAAAATGGAGGTGCGTGACGTCATAAAATGGAGGTGTGTGAAGTCATAGCATGGAGGTGTGTGAAATCATAGAATGGACGTTTGTGAAGTCACAGAATGGAGGTGTGTGAAGTCACAGAATGAAGGTTTTTGAAGTCACAGAATTGAGGTGTGTGAAGTCATAGAATGGAGGTGAGTGAAATAACAAAATGGACGGGTATGAAGTCATAGAATGGAGGTGTGTGAAGTCACAGAATGGAGTTTTGTGAAGTCATAGAATGGAGGTGTGTGAAGTCACAGAATGGAAGTGTGTGAAGTCATAGAATTGAGGTGTGTGAAGTTATAGAATGGATGTTTGTAAAGTAAGAATGAAGTTATGTGAAGTCATAGAATGGAGGTGTGTGACGTCAAAGAATGGAGGTGTGTGAAGTCATAGAATGGAGGTGTGTGAAGTCATAGAATGGAGGTGTGTGAAGTCAGAATGGAGGTTTGTGAAGTCACAGAATTGAGGTGTGTGAACATAGAATGGAGGTGTGTGAAGTCAAAGAATGGAGGTGTGTGAAGTCATAGAATGGAGGTGTGTGAAGTCATATAATGTATATTTGTGAAGTAAGAATGAAGATGTGTGAAGTCATAGAATGGAGGTGTGTGAAGTCAGAATAGAACTGTGTGAACTCATAGAATGGCGGTGTGTGACTTCACAATGGAAGTGTGTGAAGTCATAGAATGGAGGTGTGTGAAGTCACAGAATGGAGTTTTGTGAAGTCATAGAATGGAGTTGTGTGAAGTCAGAATTTAGGTGTGTGAAGTCAAAGAATGGAGGTGTGTGAAGTCATAGAATGGAGGTGTGTGAAGTCATAGAATGGAAGTGTGTGAAGTCAGAATGGAGGTTTGTGAAGTCACAGAATTGAGGTGTGTGAACATAGAATGGAGGTGTGTGAAGTCACAGAATGGAGTTTTGTGAAGTCATAGAATGGAGGTCTGTGAAGTCACAGAATGGAAGTGTGTGAAGTCATAGAATGGAGGTGTGTGAAGTTATAGAATGGATGTTTGTAAAGTAAGAATGAAGGTATGTGAAGTCATAGAATGGAGGTGTGTGACGTCAAAGAATAGAGGTGTGTGAAGTCATAGAATGGAGTTGTGTGAAGTCAGAATTTAGGTGTGTGAAGTCAAAGAATGGAGGTGTGTGAAGTCATAGAATGGAGGTGTGTGAAGTCATAGAATGGAAGTGTGTGAAGTCAGAATGGAGGTTTGTGAAGTCACAGAATTGAGGTGTGTGAACATAGAATGGAGGTGTGTGAAGTCAAAGAATGAAGGTGTGTAAACCCTAGAATGGATGTGTGTGAAGTCATACAATGTATATTTGTGAAGTAAGAATGAAGGTGTGTGAAGTCATAGAATGGAGTTGTGTGAAGTCACAGAATGGAGGTGTGTGAAGTCATATAATGGAGGTGTGTGAAGTCACAGAATGGAGGTGTGTGAAGTGAGAATGGAGGTGGGAAGTCATAGAATGGAGGTGGGTGAAGTCATAGAAAGGCGGTGTGGGAAGTCTTAGAATGGCGGAGTGTGAAGTCATAGAGTGGAGGTGGGTGAAGTCACAGATTCGAGGTCTGTGAAGTCATAGATTGGAGGTGTGTGAAGTCAGAATGGAGGTGTGTGAAGTCATAGAATGGAGGTGTGTGAACTCATAGAATGGAGGTGTGTGACGTCACAATGGAATTATGTGAAGTCATAGAATGGAGGTGTGTGAAGTCACAGAATGGAGGTGTGTGAAGTGAAAATGGAGGTGTGTGACATCCTAAAATGTAGGCGTGTGAAGTCATAGAATGGAGGTGTGTGAAATCTTAGAATGGAGGTTTGTGAAGTCACAGAATGAAGGTGTGTGAACAAAGAATGGAAGTGTGTGAAGTCACAGAATGGAGGTGTGTGAAGTCATAGCATGGAGGTATGTGAAATCATAGAACGGAAGTGTGTGAAGTCATAGAATGGAGGTGTGTGAAGTCACCGAAGGGAGGTGTGTGAAATGACATAATGGAGGTGTGTGAAGTTAAAATGGAGGTGCGTGACGTCATAAAATGGAGGTGTGTGAAGTCCTAGCGTGGAGGTGTGTGAAATCATAGAATGGACGTTTGTGAAGTCACAGAATGGAGGTGTGTGAAGTCACAGAATGAAGGTTTTTGAAGTCACAGAATTGAGGAGTGTGAAGTCATAGAATGGAGGTGAGTGAAATAACAGAATGGACGGGTATGAAGTCATAGAATGGAGGTGTGTGAATTCACAGAATGGAGTTTTGTGAATTCATAGAATGGAGGTGTGTGAAGTCACAGAATGGAAGTGTGTGAAGTCATAGAATTGAGGTGTGTGAAGTTATAGAATGGATGTTTGTAAAGTAAGAATGAAAGTATGTGAAGTCATAGAATGGAGGTGTGTGACGTCAAAGAATGGAGGTGTGTGAAGTCATAGAATGGAGGTGTGTGAAGTCACAGAAAGGAGGTGTGTGAAGTGAAAATGGAGGTGTGTGACATCCTAAAATGTAGGCGTGTGAAGTCATAGAATGGAGGTGTGTGAAATCTTAGAATGGAGGTTTGTGAAGTCACAGAATGGAGGTGTGTGAACAAAGAATGGAGGTGTGTGAAGTCACAGAATGGAGGTGTGTGAAGTCATAGCATGGAGGTATGTGAAATCATAGAACGGAAGTGTGTGAAGTCATAGAATGGAGGTGTGTGAAGTCATACAATGAAGGTGTGTGAAGTCATAGAATGGAGGTGTGTGAAGTCACCGAAGGGAGGTGTGTGAAATGACATAATGGAGGTGTGTGAAGTTAAAATGGAGGTGCGTGACGTCATAAAATGGAGGTGTGTGAAGTCATAGCATGGAGGTGTGTGAAATCATAGAATGGACGTTTGTGAAGTCACAGAATGGAGGTGTGTGAAGTCACAGAATGAAGGTTTTTGGAGTCACAGAATTGAGGAGTGTGAAGTCATAGAATGGAGGTGAGTGAAATAACAAAATGGACGGGTATGAAGTCATAGAATGGAGGTGTGTGAAGTCACAGAATGGAGTTTTGTGAAGTCATAGAATGGAGGTGTGTGAAGTCACAGAATGGAAGTGTGTGAAGTCATAGAATTGAGGTGTGTGAAGTTATAGAATGGATGTTTGTAAAGTAAGAATGAAGTTATGTGAAGTCATAGAATGGAGGTGTGTGACGTCAAAGAATGGAGGTGTGTGAACATAGAATGGAGGTGTGTGAAGTCAAAGAATGGAGGTGTGTGAAGTCATAGAATGGAGGTGTGTGAAGTCATATAATGTATATTTGTGAGGTAAGAATGAAGATGTGTGAAGTCATAGAATGGAGGTGTGTGAAGTCAGAATAGAACTGTGTGAACTCATACAATGGCGGTGTGTGACTTCACAATGGAAGTGTGTGAAGTCATAGAATGGAGGTGTGTGAAGACACAGAATGGAGTTTTGTGAAGTCATAGAATGGAGGTCTATGAAGTCACAGAATGGAAGTGTGTGAAGTCATAGAATGGAGGTGTGTGAAGTTATAGAATGGATGTTTGTAAAGTAAGAATGAAGGTATGTGAAGTCATAGAATGGAGGTGTGTGACGTCAAAGAATAGAGGTGTGTGAAGTCATAGAATGGAGTTGTGTGAAGTCAGAATTTAGGTGTGTGAAGTCAAAGAATGGAGGTGTGTGAAGTCATAGAATGGAGGTGTGTGAAGTCATAGAATGGAAGTGTGTGAAGTCAGAATGGAGGTTTGTGAAGTCACAGAATTGAGGTGTGTGAACATAGAATGGAGGTATGTGAAGTCAAAGAATGGAGGTGTGTAAAGCATAGAATGGAGGTGTGTGAAGTCATATAATGTATATTTGTGAAGTAAGAATGAAGGTGTGTGAAGTGAGAATGGAGGTGTGAAGTCATAGAATGGAGGTGGGTGAAGTCATAGAAAGGAGGTGTGGGAAGTCATAGAATGGAGGAGTGTGAAGTCATAGAGTGGAGGTGAGTGAAGTCACAGATTCGAGGTCTGTGAAGTCATAGAATGGAGGTGTGTGAAGTCAGAATGGAGGTGTGTGAAGTCATAGAATGGAGGTGTGTGAACTCATAGAATGGAGGTGTGTGACGTCACAATGGAAGTATGTGAAGTCATAGAATGGAGGTGTGTGAAGTCACAGAATGGAGGTGTGTGAAGTGAAATTGGAGGTGTGTGACATCCTAAAATGTAGGTGTGTGAAGTCATAGAATGGAGGTGTGTGAAATCTTAGAATGGAGGTTTGTGAAGTCACAGAATGGAGGTGTGTGAACAAAGAATGGAGGTGTGTGAAGTCACAGAATGGAGGTGTGTGAAGTCATAGCATGGAGGTATGTGAAATCATAGAATGGAAGTGTGTGAAGTCATAGAATGGAGGTGTGTGAAGTCATACAATGAAGGTGTGTGAAGTCATAGAATGGAGGTGTGTGAAGTCACCGAAGGGAGGTTTGTGAAATGACATAATGGAGGTGTGTGAAGTTAAAATGGAGGTGCGTGACGTCATAAAATGGAGGTGTGTGAAGTCTTAGCATCGAGGTGTGTGAAATCATAGAATGGACGTTTATTAAGTCACAGAATGGAGGTGTGTGACGTCACAGAATGAAGGTTTTTGAAGTCACAGAATTGAGGTGTGTGAAGTCATAGAATGGAGGTGAGTGAAATAACAGAATGGACGGGTATGAAGTCATAGAATGCAGGTGTGTGAAGTCACAGAATTGAGGTGTTTGAAGTCATATATTGGAGGTGTGTGAAGTCAAAATGGATGTGTGAAGTCATAGAATGGAGGTGTGTGAAGTGACAGAATTGAGGTGTTTGAAGTCATATATTGGAGGTGTGTGAAGTCAAAATGGATGTGTGAAGGCATAGAATGGAGGTGTGTGAAGTCATAGAATGGAGGTGTGTGAAGTCATAGAATGGAGTTCTGTGAAGTCATAAAATGGAGGTGTGTGAAGTCACAGAATGGAGGTGTGTGAAGTCACAGAATGGAGGTGTGTGAAGTCATAAAATGGAGGTGTGTGAAGTTATAGAATGGATGTTTGTAAAGTAAGAATGAAGGTATGTGAAGTCATAGAATGGAGGTGTGTGACGTCAAAGAATAGAGGTGTGTGAAGTCATAGAATGGAGGTGTGTGAAGTCATAGAATGGAAGTGTGTGAAGTCAGAATGGAGGTTTGTGAAGTCACAGAATTGAGGTGTGTGAACATAGAATGCAGGTGTGTGAAGTCAAAGAATGGAGGTGTGTGAAGTAGTAGAATGGAGGTGTGTGAAGTCATATAATGTATATTTGTGAAGTAAGAATGAAGGTGTGTGAAGTCATAGAATGGAGGTGAGTGCAGTCACAGAATGGAGGTGTGTGAAGTCATATAATGGAGGTGTTTGAAGTAACAGAATGGAGGTGTGTGAAGTGAGAATGGAGGTGTGAAGTCATAGAATGGAGGTGGGTGAAGTCATAGAAAGGAGGTGTGGGAAGTCATAGAATGGAGGAGTGTGAAGTCATAGAGTGGAGGTGAGTGAAGTCACAGATTCGAGGTCTGTGAAGTCATAGAATGGAGGTGTGTGAAGTCAGAATGGAGGTGTGTGAAGTCATAGAATGGAGGTGTGTGAACTCATAGAATGGAGGTGTGTGACGTCACAATGGAAGTATGTGAAGTCATAGAATGGAGGTGTGTGAAGTCACAGAATGGAGGTGTGTGAAGTGAAAATGGAGGTGTGTGACATCCTAAAATGTAGGTGTGTGAAGTCATAGAATGGAGGTGTGTGAAATCTTAGAATGGAGGTTTGTGAAGTCACAGAATGGAGGTGTGTGAACAAAGAATGGAGGTGTGTGAAGTCACAGAATGGAGGTGTGTGAAGTCATAGCATGGAGGTATGTGAAATCATAGAATGGAAGTGTGTGAAGTCATAGAATGGAGGTGTGTGAAGTCATACAATGAAGTTGTGTGAAGTCATAGAATGGAGGTGTGTGAAGTCACCGAAGGGAGGTGTGTGAAATGACATAATGGAGGTGTGTGAAGTTAAAATGGAGGTGTGTGAAGTCATAGCATGGAGGTGTGTAAATCATAGAATGGACGTTTATGAAGTCACAGAATGGAGGTGTGTGAAGTCACAAAATGAAGGTTTTTGAAGTCACAGAATTGAGGTGTGTGAAGTCATAGAATGGAGGTGAGTGAAATAACAGAATGGACGGGTATGAAGTCATAGAATGCAGGTGTGTGAAGTCACAGAATTGAGGTGTTTGAAGTCATATATTGGAGGTGTGTGAAGTCAAAATGGATGTGTGAAGGCAAAGAATGGAGGTGTGTGAAGTCATAGAATGGAGGTGTGTGAAGTCATAGAATGGAGTTCTGTGAAGTCATAAAATGGAGGTGTGTGAAGTCACAGAATGGAGGTGTGTGAAGTCAGAGAATGGAGGTGTGTGAAGTCATAAAATGTAGGTGTGTGAAGGCAAAAAGGATGTGTAAAGTCATAGAATGGAGGTGGGTGAAGTCATAACATGGAGGTGTGTGAAGTCATAGAATGGAGGTGTGTGAAGTCACCGAAGGGAGTTGTGTGAAATGACATAATGGAGGTGTGTGAAGTTAAAATGGATGTGCGTGACGTCATAAAATGGAGGTGTGTGAAGTCATAGCATGGAGGTGTGTGAAATCATAGAATGGACGTTTGTGAAGTCACAGAATGGACGTGTGTGAAGTCATAGAATGGAGTTGGGTGAAGTCAGAATGGAGGTGTGTGAGGTCACGGAATGGAGGTGTGTGAAGTCATAGAATGGAGGTTTGTGAAGTGACAGAATTGAGGTGTTTGAAGTCATATATTGGAGGTGTGTGAAGTCAAAATGGATGTGTGAAGGCATAGAATGGAGGTGTGTGAAGTCATAGAATGGAGGTGTGTGAAGTCATAGAATGGAGTTCTGTGAAGTCATAAAATGGAGGTGTGTGAAGTCACAGAATGTCGGTGTGTGAAGTCACAGAATGGAGGTGTGTGAAGTCATAAAATGGAGGTGTGTGAAGTTATAGAATGGATGTTTGTAAAGTAAGAATGAAGGTATGTGAAGTCATAGAATGGAGGTGTGTGACGTCAAAAAATAGAGGTGTGTGAAGTCATAGAATGGAGTTGTGTGAAGTCAGAATTTAGGTGTGTGAAGTCAAAGAATGGAGGTGTGTGAAGTCATAGAATGGAGGTGTGTGAAGTCATAGAATGGAAATGTGTGAAGTCAGAATGGAGGTTTGTGAAGTCACAGAATTGAGGTGTGTGAACATAGAATGGAGGTGTGTGAAGTCAAAGAATGGAGGTGTGTGAAGTCATAGAATGGAGGTGTGTGAAGTAATAGAATGGAGTTCTGTGAAGTCATGAAATGGAGGTGTGTGAAGTCACAGAATGGAGGTGTGTGAAATCATAGAATGGAGTTGGGTGAAGTCTAAATGGAGGTGTGTGAAGTCACCGAATGGAGGTGTGTGAACTCACAATGGAGGTGTGTGAAGTCACAGAATGGAGGTTTGCGAAGTCATAGAATGGAGGTGTGTGAAGTCATAGAATTAATGTTTATGAATTAAGAATGAAGGTGTGTGAAGTCATAGAATGGAGTTGTGTGAAGTCAAAGAATGGAGGTGTGTGAAGTGGTGGAATGGAGGTGTGTGAAGCCAAAGAATGGAGGTGTGGGAAGTCATAGATGGATGTTTCTGAAGTAAGAATGAAGGTGTGTGAAGTCATAGAATGGAGGTGTGTGAACTCATAGAATGGAGGTGTGTGAAGTCACAGAATGGAGGTGTGTGAAGTCAGAATGGAGGTGTGTGGTCATAGATTGGAGGTGGGTGAAGTCATAGAAAGGAGATGTGGGAAGTCATAGAATGGAGGAGTGTGAAGTCATAGAGTGCAGTTGAGTGAAGTCACAGTTTCGAAGTCTGTGAAGTCATAGAATGGAGGTGTGTGATGTCAGAATGGAAGTGTGTAAAGTCATAGTATGGAGGTGTGTGAAGTCAGAATGGAACTGTGTGAACTCATAGAATGGCGGTGTGTGACTTCACAATGGAAGTGTGTGAAGTCATAGAATGGAGGTGTGTGAAGTCACAGAATGGACTTTTGTGAAGTCATAGAATGGAGGTGTGTGAAGTCACAGAATGGAAGTGTGTGAAGTCATAGAATGGAGGTGTGTGAAGTTATAGAATGGATGTTTGTAAAGTAAGAATGAAGGTATGTGAAGTCATAGAATGGAGGTGTGTGACGTCAAAGAATGGAGGTGTTTGAAGTCATAAAATGGAGTTGTGTGAAGTCAGAATTTAGGTGTGTGAAGTCAAAGAATGGAGGTGTGTGAAGTCATAGAATGGAGGTGTGTGAAGTCAGAATGGAGGTTTGTGAAGTCACAGAATTGAGGTGTGTGAACATAGAATGGAGGTGTGTGAAGTCAAAGAATGGAGGTGTGTGAAGTCATAGAATGGAGGTGTGTGAAGTTATAGAATGGATGTTTGTAAAGTAAGAATGCAGGCATGTGAAGTCATACAATGGAGGTGTGTGAAGTCAAAGAATGGAGGTGTGTGAAGTCATAGAATGGAGTTGTGTGAAGTCAGAATTTAGGTGTGTGAAGTCAAAGAATGGAGGTGTGTGAAGTCACAGAATGGAGGTGTTTGAAGTCATATAATGGAGGTGTGTGAAGTCACAGAATGGAGGTGTGTGAAGTGAGAATGGAGGTGTGAAGTCATAGAATGGAGGAGTGTGAAGTCATAGAGTGGAGGTGAGTGAAGTCACAGATTCGAGGTCTGTGAAGTCATAGAATGGAGGTGTGTGAAGTCAGAATGGATGTGTGTGAAGTCATAGAATGGAGGTGTGTGAACTCATAGAATGGAGGTGTGTGACGTCACAAAGGAAGTATGTGAAGTCATAGAATGGAGGTGTGTGAAGTCACAGAATGGAGGTATGTGAAGAGAAAATGGAGGTGTGTGACATCCAACATGTAGGTGTGTGAAGTCATAGAATGGAGGTGTGTGAAATCTTAGAATGGAGGTTTGTGAAGTCACAGAATGGAAATGTGTGAACAAAGAATGGAGGTGTGTGAAGTCACAGAATGGCGGTGTGTGAAGTCATAGAATGGAGGTGTGTGAAGTCATATAATGAAGGTGTGTGAAGTCATAGAATGGAGGTGGGTGAAGTCACCGAAGGGAGGTGTGTGAAATGACATAATGGAGGTGTGTGAAGTTAAAATGGAGGTGCGTGACGTCATAAAATAGAGGTGTGTGAAGTCATAGCATGGAGGTGTGTGAAATCATAGAATGGACGTTTGTGAAGTCACAGAATGGAGGTGTGTGAAGTCACAGAATGAAGGTTTTGAAGTCAAAGAATTGAGGGGTGTGAAGTCATAGAATGGAGGTGAGTGAAATAACAGAATAGACGGGTATGAAGTCATAGAATGCAGGTGTGTGAAGTCACAGAATTGAGGTGTTTGAAGTCATATATTGGAGGTGTGTGAAGTCAAAATGGATGTGTGAAGTCATAGAATGGAGGTGTGTGAAGTGACAGAAATGAGGTGTTTGAAGTCATATATTGGAGGTGTGTGAAGTCAAAATGGATGTGTGAAGGCATAGAATGGAGGTGTGTGAAGTCATAGAATGGAGGTGTGTGAAGTCATAAAATGGAGTTCTTTGAAGTCATAAAGTGGAGTTGTGTGAGGTCACAGAATGGAGGTGTGTGAAGTCATAGAATGGAGTTGGGTGAAGTCAGAATGGAGGTGTGTGAAGTCACCGAATGGAGGTGTGTGAACTCAGAATGGAGGTGTGTGAAGTCACAGAATGGAGGTTTGCGAAGTCATAGAATGGAGGTCTGTGAAGTCATAGAATTAATCTTTATGAATTAAGAATGAAGGTGTGTGAAGTCATAGAATGGAGGTGTGTGAACTCATAGAATGGAGGTGTGTGAAGTCGTGGAATGGAGGTGTGTGAAGTCAAAGAATGGAGGTGTGGGAAGTCATAGAATGGAGAAGTGTGAAGTCATAGAGTGCAGGTGAGTGAAGTCACAGTTTCGAAGTCTGTGAAGTCATAGAATGGAGGTGTGTGATGTCAGAATGGAAGTGTGTAAAGTCATAGTATGGAGGTGTGTGAAGTCAGAATGGAACTGTGTGAACTCATAAAATGGCAGTGTGTGACTTCACAATGGAAGTGTGTGAAGTCATAGAATGGAGGTGTGTGAAGTCACAGAATGGAGTTTTGTGAAGTCATAGAATGGAGGTGTGTGAAGTCACAGAATGGAAGTGTGTGAAGTCATAGAATGGAGGTGTGTGAAGTTATAGAATGGATGTTTGTAAAGTAAGAATGAAGGTATGTGAAGTCATAGAATGGAGGTGTGTGACGTCAAAAAATGGAGGTGTGTGAAGTCATAGAATGGAGTTGTGTGAAGTCAGAATTTAGGTGTGTGAAGTCAAAGAATGGAGCTGTGTGAAGTCATAGAATGGAGGTGTGTGAAGTCATAGAATGGAGGTGTGTGAAGTCAGAATGGAGGTTTGTGAAGTCACAGAATTGAGGTGTGTGAACATAGAATGGAGGTGTGTGAAGTCAAAGAATGGAGGTGTGAGAAGTCATAGAATGGAAGTGTGTGAAGTCATATAATGTATATTTGTGAAGTAAGAATGAAGGTGTGTGAAGTCATAGAATGGAGTTGTGTGAAGTCACAGAATGGAGGTGTGTGAAGTCATATAATGGAGGTGTGTGAAGTCACAGAATGGAGGTGTGTGAAGTGAGAATGGAGGTGTGAAGTCATAGAATGGAGGTGGGTGAAGTCATAGAAAGGCGGTGTGGGAAGTCTTAGAATGGCGGAGTGTGAAGTCATAGAGTGGAGGTGAGTGAAGTCACAGATTCGAGGTCTGTGAAGTCATAGAATGGAGTTGTGTGAAGTCACAGAATGGAGGTGTGTGAAGTCATATAATGGAGGTGTGTGAACTCATAGAATGGAGGTGTGTGACGTCACAATGGAATTATGTGAAGTCATAGAATGGAGGTGTGTGAAGTCACAGAATGGAGGTGTGTGAAGTGAAAATGGAGGTGTGTGACATCCTAAAATGTAGGCGTGTGAAGTCATAGAATGGAGGTGTGTGAAATCTTAGAATGGAGGTTTGTGAAGTCACAGAATGGAGGTGTGTGAACAAAGAATGGAGGTGTGTGAAGTCACAGAATGGAGGTGTGTGAAGTCATAGCATGGAGGTATGTGAAATCATAGAACGGAAGTGTGTGAAGTCATAGAATGGAGGTGTGTGAAGTCACCGAAGGGAGGTGTGTGAAATGACATAATGGAGGTGTGTGAAGTTAAAATGGAGGTGCGTGTCGTCATAAAATGGAGGTGTGTGAAGTCATAGCATGGAGGTGTGTGAAATCATAGAATGGACGTTTGTGAAGTCACAGAATGGAGGTGTGTGAAGTCACAGAATGAAGGTTTTTGAAGTCACAGAATTGAGGTGTGTGAAGTCATAGAATGGAGGTGAGTGAAATAACAAAATGGACGGGTATGAAGTCATAGAATGGAGGTGTGTGAAGTCACAGAATGGAGTTTTGTGAAGTCATAGAATGGAGGTGTGTGAAGTCACAGAATGGAAGTGTGTGAAGTCATAGAATTGAGGTGTGTGAAGTTATAGAATGGATGTTTGTAAAGTAAGAATGAAGTTATGTGAAGTCATAGAATGGAGGTGTGTGACGTCAAAGAATGGTGGTGTGTGAAGTCATAGAATGGAGGTGTGTGAAGTCATAGAATGGAGGTGTGTGAAGTCAGAATGGAGGTTTGTGAAGTCACAGAATTGAGGTGTGTGAACATAGAATGGAGGTGTGTGAAGTCAAAGAATGGAGGTGTGTGAAGTCATAGAATGGAGGTGTGTGAAGTCATATAATGTATATTTGTGAAGTAAGAATGAAGATGTGTGAAGTCATAGAATGGAGGTGTGTGAAGTCAGAATAGAACTGTGTGAACTCATAGAATGGCGGTGTGTGACTTCACAATGGAAGTGTGTGAAGTCATAGAATGGAGGTGTGTGAAGTCACAGAATGGAGTTTTGTGAAGTCATAGAATGTAGGTCTGTGAAGTCACAGAATGGAAGTGTGTGAAGTCATAGAATGGAGGTGTGTGAAGTTATAGAATGGATGTTTGTAAAGTAAGAATGAAGGTATGTGAAGTCATAGAATGGAGGTGTGTGACGTCAAAGAATAGAGGTGTGTGAAGTCATAGAATGGAGTTGTGTGAAGTCAGAATTTAGTTGTGTGAAGTCAAAGAATGGAGGTGTGTGAAGTCATAGAATGGAGGTGTGTGAAGTCATAGAATGGAAGTGTGTGAAGTCAGAATGGAGGTTTGTGAAGTCACAGAATTGAGGTGTGTGAACATAGAATGGAGGTGTGTGAAGTCAAAGAATGGAGGTGTGTAAACCCTAGAATGGATGTGTGTGAAGTCATACAATGTATATTTGTGAAGTATGAATGAAGGTGTGTGAAGTCATAGAATGGAGGTGTGTGAAGTCACAGAATGGAGGTGTGTGAAGTGAGAATGGAGGTGTGAAGTCATAGAATGGAGGTGGGTGAAGTCATAGAAAGGAGGTGTGGGAAGTCATAGAATGGAGGAGTGTGAAGTCATAGAGTGGAGGTAAGTGAAGTCACAGATTCGAGGTCTATGAAGTCATAGAATGGAGGTGTGTGAAGTCAGAATGGAGGTGTGTGAAGTCATAGAATGGAGGGGTGTGAAGTCATATAATGTATATTTGTGAAGTAAGAATGAGGGTGTGTGAAGTCATAGAATGGAGTTGTGTGAAGTCACAGAATGGAGGTGTGTGAAGTCATATAATGGAGGTGTGTGAAGTCACAGAATGGAGGTGTGTGAAGTGAGAATGGAGGTGGGAAGTCATAGAATGGAGGTGGGTGAAGTCATAGAAAGGCGGTGTGGGAAGTCTTAGAATGGCGGAGTGTGAAGTCATAGAGTGGAGGTGAGTGAAGTCACAGATTCGAGGTCTGTGAAGTCATAGAATGGAGGTGTGTGAAGTCAGAATGGAGGTGTGTGAAGTCATAGAATGGAGGTGTGTGAACTCATAGAATGGAGGTGTGTGACGTCACAATGGAATTATGTGAAGTCATAGAATGGAGGTGTGTGAAGTCACAGAATGGAGGTGTGTGAAGTGAAAATGGAGGTGTGTGACATCCTAAAATGTAGGCGTGTGAAGTCATAGAATGGAGGTGTGTGAAATCTTAGAATGGAGGTTTGTGAAGTCACAGAATGAAGGTGTGTGAACAAAGAATGGAGGTGTGTGAAGTCACAGAATGGAGGTGTGTGAAGTCATAGAATGGAGGTGTGTGAAGTCATACAATGAAGGTGTGTGAAGTCATAGAATGGAGGTGTGTGAAGTCACCGAAGGGAGGTGTGTGAAATGACATAATGGAGGTGTGTGAAGTTAAAATGGAGGTGCGTGACGTCATAAAATGGAGGTGTGTGAAGTCCTAGCATGGAGGTGTGTGAAATCATAGAATGGACGTTTGTGAAGTCACAGAATGGAGGTGTGTGAAGTCACAGAATGAAGGTTTTTGAAGTCACAGAATTGAGGAGTGTGAAGTCATAGAATGGAGGTGAGTGAAATAACAGAATGGACGGGTATGAAGTCATAGAATGGAGGTGTGTGAATTCACAGAATGGAGTTTTGTGAATTCATAGAATGGAGGTGTGTGAAGTCACAGAATGGAAGTGTGTGAAGTCATAGAATTGAGGTGTGTGAAGTTATAGAATGGATGTTTGTAAAGTAAGAATGAAAGTATGTGAAGTCATAGAATGGAGGTGTGTGACGTCAAAGAATGGAGGTGTGTGAAGTCATAGAATGGAGGTGTGTGAAGTCACAGAATGGAGGTGTGTGAAGTGAAAATGGAGGTGTGTGACATCCTAAAATGTAGGCGTGTGAAGTCATAGAATGGAGGTGTGTGAAATCTTAGAATGGAGGTTTGTGAAGTCACAGAATGGAGGTGTGTGAACAAAGAATGGAGGTGTGTGAAGTCACAGAATGGAGGTGTGTGAAGTCATAGCATGGAGGTATGTGAAATCATAGAACGGAAGTGTGTGAAGTCATAGAATGGAGGTGTGTGAAGTCATACAATGAAGGTGTGTGAAGTCATAGAATGGAGGTGTGTGAAGTCACCGAAGGGAGGTGTGTGAAATGACATAATGGAGGTGTGTGAAGTTAAAATGGAGGTGCGTGACGTCATAAAATGGAGGTGTGTGAAGTCATAGCATGGAGGTGTGTGAAATCATAGAATGGACGTTTGTGAAGTCACAGAATGGAGGTGTGTGAAGTCACAGAATGAAGGTTTTTGAAGTCACAGAATTGAGGAGTGTGAAGTCATAGAATGGAGGTGAGTGAAATAAAAAAATGGACGGGTATGAAGTCATAGAATGGAGGTGTGTGAAGTCACAGAATGGAGTTTTGTGAAGTCATAGAATGGAGGTGTGTGAAGTCACAGAATGGAAGTGTGTGAAGTCATAGAATTGAGGTGTGTGAAGTTATAGAATGGAGGTGTGTGAAGTCATATAATGTATATTTGTGAGGTAAGAATGAAGATGTGTGAAGTCATAGAATGGAGGTGTGTGAAGTCAGAATAGAACTGTGTGAACTCATAGAATGGCGGTGTGTGACTTCACAATGGAAGTGTGTGAAGTCATAGAATGGAGGTGTGTGAAGTCACAGAATGGAGTTTTGTGAAGTCATAGAATGGAGGTCTATGAAGTCACAGAATGGAAGTGTGTGAAGTCATAGAATGGAGGTGTGTGAAGTTATAGAATGGATGTTTGTAAAGTAAGAATGAAGGTATGTGAAGTCATAGAATGGAGGTGTGTGACGTCAAAGAATAGAGGTGTGTGAAGTCATAGAATGGAGTTGTGTGAAGTCAGAATTTAGGTGTGTGAAGTCAAAGAATGGAGGTGTGTGAAGTCATAGAATGGAGGTGTGTGAAGTCATAGAATGGAAGTGTGTGAAGTCAGAATGGAGGTTTGTGAAGTCACAGAATTGAGGTGTGTGAACATAGAATGGAGGTATGTGAAGTCAAAGAATGGAGGTGTGTAAAGCATAGAATGGAGGTGTGTGAAGTCATATAATGTATATTTGTGAAGTAAGAATGAAGGTGTGTGAAGTCATAGAATGGAGGTGTGTGAAGTCACAGAATGGAGGTGTGTGAAGTCATATAATGGAGGTGTTTGAAGTCACAGAATGGAGGTGTGTGAAGTGAGAATGGAGGTGTGAAGTCATAGAATGGAGGTGGGTGAAGTCATAGAAAGGAGGTGTGGGAAGTCATAGAATGGAGGAGTGTGAAGTCATAGAGTGGAGGTGAGTGAAGTCACAGATTCGAGGTCTGTGAAGTCATAGAATGGAGATGTGTGAAGTCAGAATGGAGGTGTGTGAAGTCATAGAATGGAGGTGTGTGAACTCATAGAATGGAGGTGTGTGACGTCACAATGGAAGTATGTGAAGTCATAGAATGGAGGTGTGTGAAGTCACAGAATGGAGGTGTGTGAAGTGAAATTGGAGGTGTGTGACATCCTAAAATGTAGGTGTGTGAAGTCATAGAATGGAGGTGTGTGAAATCTTAGAATGGAGGTTTGTGAAGTCACAGAATGGAGGTGTGTGAACAAAGAATGGAGGTGTGTGAAGTCACAGAATGGAGGTGTGTGAAGTCATAGCATGGAGGTATGTGAAATCATAGAATGGAAGTGTGTGAAGTCATAGAATGGAGGTGTGTGAAGTCATACAATGAAGGTGTGTGAAGTCATAGAATGGAGGCGTGTGAAGTCACCGAAGGGAGGTTTGTGAAATGACATAATGGAGGTGTGTGAAGTTAAAATGGAGGTGCGTGACGTCATAAAATGGAGGTGTGTGAAGTCTTAGCATCGAGGTGTGTGAAATCATAGAATGGACGTTTATTAAGTCACAGAATGGAGGTGTGTGACGTCACAGAATGAAGGTTTTTGAAGTCACAGAATTGAGGTGTGTGAAGTCATAGAATGGAGGTGAGTGAAATAACAGAATGGACGGGTATGAAGTCATAGAATGCAGGTGTGTGAAGTCACAGAATTGAGGTGTGTGAAGTCATAGAATGGAAGTGTGTGAAGTCAGAATGGAGGTTTGTGAAGTCACAGAATTGAGGTGTGTGAACATAGAATGCAGGTGTGTGAAGTCAAAGAATGGAGGTGTGTGAAGTAGTAGAATGGAGGTGTGTGAAGTCATATAATGTATATTTGTGAAGTAAGAATGAAGGTGTGTGAAGTCATAGAATGGAGGTGAGTGCAGTCACAGAATGGAGGTGTGTGAAGTCATATAATGGAGGTGTTTGAAGTAACAGAATGGAGGTGTGTGAAGTGAGAATGGAGGTGTGAAGTCATAGAATGGAGGTGGGTGAAGTCATAGAAAGGAGGTGTGGGAAGTCATAGAATGGAGGAGTGTGAAGTCATAGAGTGGAGGTGAGTGAAGTCACAGATTCGAGGTCTGTGAAGTCATAGAATGGAGGTGTGTGAAGTCAGAATGGAGGTGTGTGAAGTCATAGAATGGAGGTGTGTGAACTCATAGAATGGAGGTGTGTGACGTCACAATGGAAGTATGTGAAGTCATAGAATGGAGGTGTGTGAAGTCACAGAATGGAGGTGTGTGAAGTGAAAATGGAGGTGTGTGACATCCTAAAATGTAGGTGTGTGAAGTCATAGAATGGAGGTGTGTGAAATCTTAGAATGGAGGTTTGTGAAGTCACAGAATGGAGGTGTGTGAACAAAGAATGGAGGTGTGTGAAGTCACAGAATGGAGGTGTGTGAAGTCATAGCATGGAGGTATGTGAAATCATAGAATGGAAGTGTGTGAAGTCATAGAATGGAGGTGTGTGAAGTCATACAATGAAGTTGTGTGAAGTCATAGAATGGAGGTGTGTGAAGTCACCGAAGGGAGGTGTGTGAAATGACATAATGGAGGTGTGTGAAGTTAAAATGTAGGTGCGTGACGTCATAAAATGGAGGTGTGTGAAGTCATAGCATGGAGGTGTGTAAATCATAGAATGGACGTTTATGAAGTCACAGAATGGAGGTGTGTGAAGTCACAAAATGAAGGTTTTTGAAGTCACAGAATTGAGGTGTGTGAAGTCATAGAATGGAGGTGAGTGAAATAACAGAATGGACGGGTATGAAGTCATAGAATGCAGGTGTGTGAAGTCACAGAATTGAGGTGTTTGAAGTCATATATTGGAGGTGTGTGAAGTCAAAATGGATGTGTGAAGGCAAAGAATGGAGGTGTGTGAAGTCATAGAATGGAGGTGTGTGAAGTCATAGAATGGAGTTCTGTGAAGTCATAAAATGGAGGTGTGTGAAGTCACAGAATGGAGGTGTGTGAAGTCAGAGAATGGAGGTGTGTGAAGTCATAAAATGTAGGTGTGTGAAGGCAAAAAGGATGTGTAAAGTCATAGAATGGAGGTGGGTGAAGTCATAAAATGGAGGTGTGTGAAGTCATAGAATGGAGGTGTGTGAAGTCATAGAATGGAGGTTTGTGAAGTCACAGAATGGAGGTGTGTGAAGTCATAGAATGGAGTTGGGTGAATTCAGAATGGAGGTGTGTGAAGTCACCGAATGGAGGTGTGTGAAGTCACCGAAGGGAGGTTTGTGAAATGACATAATGGAGGTGTGTGAAGTTAAAATGGAGGTGTGTGAAGTCACAGAATGGAGGTGTGTGAAGTCATATCATGGAGGTATGTGAAATCATAGAATGGAAGTGTGTGAAGTCATAGAATGGAGGTGTGTGAAGTCAACAATGAAGGTGTGTGAAGTCATAGAATGGAGGTGTGTGAAGACACCGAAGGGAGTTGTGTGAAATGGCATAATGGAGGTGTGTGAAGTTAAAATGGATGTGCGTGACGTCATAAAATGGAGGTGTGTGAAGTCATAGCATGGAGGTGTGTGAAATCATAGAATGGACGTTTGTGAAGTCACAGAATGGACGTGTGTGAAGTCATAGAATGGAGTTGGGTGAAGTCAGAATGGAGGTGTGTGAGGTCACGGAATGGAGGTGTGTGAAGTCATAGAATGGAGGTTTGTGAAGTGACAGAATTGAGGTGTTTGAAGTCATATATTGGAGGTGTGTGAAGTCAAAATGGATGTGTGAAGGCATAGAATGGAGGTGTGTGAAGTCATAGAATGGAGGTGTGTGAAGTCATAGAATGGAGTTCTGTGAAGTCATAAAATGGAGGTGTGTGAAGTCACAGAATGTCGGTGTGTGAAGTCACAGAATGGAGGTGTGTGAAGTCATAAAATGGAGGTGTGTGAAGTTATAGAATGGATGTTTGTAAAGTAAGAATGAAGGTATGTGAAGTCATAGAATGGAGGTGTGTGACGTCAAAAAATAGAGGTGTGTGAAGTCATAGAATGGAGTTGTGTGAAGTCAGAATTTAGGTGTGTGAAGTCAAAGAATGGAGGTGTGTGAAGTCATAGAATGGAGGTGTGTGAAGTCATAGAATGGAAATGTGTGAAGTCAGAATGGAGGTTTGTGAAGTCACAGAATTGAGGTGTGTGAACATAGAATGGAGGTGTGTGAAGTCAAAGAATGGAGGTGTGTGAAGTCATAGAATGGAGGTGTGTGAAGTAATAGAATGGAGTTCTGTGAAGTCATGAAATGGAGGTGTGTGAAGTCACAGAATGGAGGTGTGTGAAATCATAGAATGGAGTTGGGTGAAGTCAAAATGGAGGTGTGTGAAGTCACCGAATGGAGGTGTGTGAACTCACAATGGAGGTGTGTGAAGTCACAGAATGGAGGTTTGCGAAGTCATAGAATGGAGGTGTGTGAAGTCATAGAATTAATGTTTATGAATTAAGAATGAAGGTGTGTGAAGTCATAGAATGGAGTTGTGTGAAGTCAAAGAATGGAGGTGTGTGAAGTGGTGGAATGGAGGTGTGTGAAGCCAAAGAATGGAGGTGTGGGAAGTCATAGATGGATGTTTCTGAAGTAAGAATGAAGGTGTGTGAAGTCATAGAATGGAGGTGTGTGAACTCATAGAATGGAGGTGTGTGAAGTCACAGAATGGAGGTGTGTGAAGTCAGAATGGAGGTGTGTGGTCATAGATTGGAGGTGGGTGAAGTCATAGAAAGGAGATGTGGGAAGTCATAGAATGGAGGAGTGTGAAGTCATAGAGTGCAGTTGAGTGAAGTCACAGTTTCGAAGTCTGTGAAGTCATAGAATGGAGGTGTGTGATGTCAGAATGGAAGTGTGTAAAGTCATAGTATGGAGGTGTGTGAAGTCAGAATGGAACTGTGTGAACTCATAGAATGGCGGTGTGTGACTTCACAATGGAAGTGTGTGAAGTCATAGAATGGAGGTGTGTGAAGTCACAGAATGGACTTTTGTGAAGTCATAGAATGGAGGTGTGTGAAGTCACAGAATGGAAGTGTGTGAAGTCATAGAATGGAGGTGTGTGAAGTTATAGAATGGATGTTTGTAAAGTAAGAATGAAGGTATGTGAAGTCATAGAATGGAGGTGTGTGACGTCAAAGAATGGAGGTGTTTGAAGTCATAGAATGGAGTTGTGTGAAGTCAGAATTTAGGTGTGTGAAGTCAAAGAATGGAGGTGTGTGAAGTCATAGAATGGAGGTGTGTGAAGTCAGAATGGAGGTTTGTGAAGTCACAGAATTGAGGTGTGTGAACATAGAATGGAGGTGTGTGAAGTCAAAGAATGGAGGTGTGTGAAGTCATAGAATGGAGGTGTGTGAAGTTATAGAATGGATGTTTGTAAAGTAAGAATACAGGTATGTGAAGTCATACAATGGAGGTGTGTGAAGTCAAAGAATGGAGGTGTGTGAAGTCATAGAATGGAGTTGTGTGAAGTCAGAATTTAGGTGTGTGAAGTCAAAGAATGGAGGTGTGTGAAGTCACAGAATGGAGGTGTTTGAAGTCATATAATGGAGGTGTGTGAAGTCACAGAATGGAGGTGTGTGAAGTGAGAATGGAGGTGTGAAGTCATAGAATGGAGGAGTGTGAAGTCATAGAGTGGAGGTGAGTGAAGTCACAGATTCGAGGTCTGTGAAGTCATAGAATGGAGGTGTGTGAAGTCAGAATGGATGTGTGTGAAGTCATAGAATGGAGGTGTGTGAACTCATAGAATGGAGGTGTGTGACGTCACAATGGAAGTATGTGAAGTCATAGAATGGAGGTGTGTGAAGTCACAGAATGGAGGTATGTGAAGAGAAAATGGAGGTGTGTGACATCCAACATGTAGGTGTGTGAAGTCATAGAATGGAGGTGTGTGAAATCTTAGAATGGAGGTTTGTGAAGTCACAGAATGGAAATGTGTGAACAAAGAATGGAGGTGTGTGAAGTCACAGAATGGCGGTGTGTGAAGTCATAGAATGGAGGTGTGTGAAGTCATATAATGAAGGTGTGTGAAGTCATAGAATGGAGGTGGGTGAAGTCACCGAAGGGAGGTGTGTGAAATGACATAATGGAGGTGTGTGAAGTTAAAATGGAGGTGCGTGACGTCATAAAATAGAGGTGTGTGAAGTCATAGCATGGAGGTGTGTGAAATCATAGAATGGACGTTTGTGAAGTCACAGAATGGAGGTGTGTGAAGTCACAGAATGAAGGTTTTGAAGTCACAGAATTGAGGGGTGTGAAGTCATAGAATGGAGGTGAGTGAAATAACAGAATGGACGGGTATGAAGTCATAGAATGCAGGTGTGTGAAGTCACAGAATTGAGGTGTTTGAAGTCATATATTGGAGGTGTGTGAAGTCAAAATGGATGTGTGATGTCATAGAATGGAGGTGTGTGAAGTGACAGAATTGAGGTGTTTGAAGTCATATATTGGAGGTGTGTGAAGTCAAAATGGATGTGTGAAGGCATAGAATGTAGGTGTGTGAAGTCATAGAATGGAGGTGTGTGAAGTCATAGAATGGAGTTCTGTGAAGTCATAAAATGGAGGTGTGTGAAGTCACAGAATGGAGGTGTGTGAAGTCACAGAATGGAGGTGTGTGAAGTCATAAAATGGAGGTGTGTGAAGTCAAAATGGATGTGTGAAGTCATAGAATGGAGGTGTGTGAAGTCATAAAATGGAGGTGTGTGAAGTCATAGAATGGAGGTGTGTGAAGTCATAGAATGGAGGTTTGTGAAGTCACAGAATGGAGGTGTGTGAAGTCATAGAATGGAGTTGGGTGAAGTCAGAATGGAGGTGTGTGAAGTCACCGAATGGAGGTGTGTGAACTCAGAATGGAGGTGTGTGAAGTCACAGAATGGAGGTTTGCGAAGTCAGAGAATGGAGGTGTGTGAAGTCATAGAATGGATGTTTATGAATTAAGAATGAAGGTTTGTGAAGTCACAGAATGGAGGTGTGCGAACTCATAGAATGGAGGTGTGTGAAGTCGTGAAATGGAGGTGTGTGAAGTCAAAGAATGGAGGTGTGGGAAGTCATAGAATGGATGTTTCTGAAGTAAGAATGAAGGTGTGTGAAGTCTTAGATGGAGTTGTGTGAAGTCATAGTATGGAGGTGTTTGAAATCATAGAATGGAGTTTTGTGAAGTCACAGAATGGAGCTGTGTGAATTCAGAATGCAAGAGTGTGAAGTCATAGAATGGAGGTTTGTGAAGTCAGAATGGAGGTGTGTGAACTCATAGAATGGAGGTGTGTGACGTCACAGAATGGAGGTCTGTGAATTCATAGAATGGAGGTGTGTGACGTCACAATGGAAGGGGGTGAACTCATAGAATGGAGGTGTGTGAAGTCACAGAATGGAGGTGTGTGAAGTCAAAATGGAGGTGTGTGACGTTATAAAATGGAGGTGTGTGAAGTCATAGAATGGAGGTCTGTTAAATCATAGAATGGACGTTTGTGAAGTCACAGAATGGAGGTGTCTGAAGTCATAGAATGGAGGTTTGTGAAGTCATAGATTGGAGGCATGTGAAGTCAAATTGGAGAGGTGTGAAGTCGGAGAATGGAGGTGTGTGAAGTCACAGAATGGAGGTGTGGGAAGTTAGAACGGAGGTGTGAAGTCATAGAATGGAGGTGGGTGAAGTCATAGAATGGAGGTGTGTGAAGTCATACAATGAAGGTGTGTGAAGTCATAGAATGGAAATGTGTGAAGTCAACGAAGGGAGGTGTGTGAAGTCCCAAAATGGAGGTGTGTGAAGTTAAAATGGAGGTGCGTAACATCATAAAATGGATGTGTGTGAAGTCATAGAACGGAGGTGTGTGAAATCATAGAATGGACGTTTGTGAAGTCACAGAATGGAGGTGTATGAAGTCACAGAATGGAGGTTTGTGAAGTCATAGAATGGAGGTATGTGAATTCAAATTGGAGTGGTGTGAACTTGGAGAATGGAGATGTGTGAAGTCACAGAATGGAGGTGTGTGAAGTCATAGAATGGATATGTGTGAAGTCAGAATGGAGGTGTGTGAACTCATAGAATGGAGGTGTGTGAACTCATAGAATGGAGGTGTGTGACGTCACAATAGAAGTGTGTGAAGTCATAGAATGGAGATGTGCGAAGTCACAGAATGGAGGTCTGTGAAGTCAAAATGGAGGTGTGTGACGTCCTAAAATGGAGGTGTGTGAAGTCATAGAATGGAGGTGTGTGAAATCATAGAATGGAGGTTTGTGAAGTCACAGAATGGAGGTGTGTGAACTCAGAATGGAGGTGTGTGAAGTCACAGAATGGAGGTGTGTGAAGTCATAGCATGCAGGTATGTGAAATCATAGAATGGAAGTGTGTGAAGTCATAGAATGGAGGTGTGTGAATTCATACAATGAAGGTGTGTGAAGTCACAGAATGGAGGTGTGTGAAATCACCGAAGGGAAGTGTGTGAAGTCACATAATGGAGGTGTGTGAAGTCACAGAATGGAGGTTTGTGAAGTCATAGAATGGAGGTATGTGAAGTCAAATTGGAGAGGTGTGAAGTCGGAGAACGGAGGTGTGTGAAGTCACAGAATGGAGGTGTGTGAAGTCATAGAATGGAAGTGTGTGAAGTCATATTATGGAGGTGTGTGAAGTCACAGAATGGAGGTGTGTGAAGTCAGAATGGAGGTGTGAAGTCATAGAATGGAGGTGGAGGAAGTCATAGAAAGGAGGTGTGTGAAGTCATAGAATGGAGGAGTGTGAAGTCATAGTGTGGAGGTGAGTGATGTCACAGATTCGAGGTCTGTGAAGTCATAGAATGGAGGTGTGTGAAGTCAGAATGGAGGTGGGCGAAGTAATAGAATGGAGGTGTGTGAACTCATAGAATGGAGGTGTGTGACGTCACAATGGAAGTGTGTGAAGTCATAGAATGGAGGTGTGTGAAGTCACAGAATGGAGGTGTGTGAAGTCAAAATGGAGGTGTGTGACTTCCTAAAATGGAGGTGTGTGAAGTCATAGAATGGAGGTGTGTGATGTCATAGAAAGGAGGTGTGGGAATTCATAGAAAGGAGGAGTGTGAAGTCATAGAGTGAAGGTGAGTGAAGTCACAGATTTGAGGTCTGTGAAGTCATAGAATGGAGGTATGTGAACTCAGAATGGAGGTGTGTGAAGTCATAGAATGGAGGTCTGTGAATTCATAGAATGGAGGTGTGTGACGTCACAATGGAAGGGTGTGAAGTCATAGAATGGAGGTGTGTGAAGTCAAAAAATGGAGGTGTGTGAAGTCATAGAATGGAGGTGTGTGAAATCATATTATGGACGTTTGTGAAGTCACAGAATGGAGGTGAGTGAAATAAGAGAATGGACGGGTATGAAGTCATAGAATGCAGGTGTGTGAAGTCACAGAATTGAGGTGTTTGAAGTCATATATTGGAGGTGTGTGAAGTCAAAATGGATGTGTGAAGTCATAGAATGGAGGTGTGTGAAGTGACAGAATTGAGGTGTTTGAAGTCATATATTGGAGGTGTGTGAAGTCCAAATGGATGTGTGAAGGCATAGAATGGAGTTCTGTGAAGTCATAAAATGGAGGTGTGTGAAGTCACAGAATGGAGGTGTGTGAAGTCACAGAATGGAGGTGTGTGAAGTCATAAAATGGAGGTGTGTGAAGTCAAAATGGATGTGTGAAGTCATAGAATGGAGGTGTGTGAAGTCATAAAATGGAGGTGTGTGAAGTCATAGAATGGAGGTGTGTGAAGTCACCGAATGGAGGTGTGTGAACTCAGAATGGAGGTGTGTGAAGTCACAGAATGGAGGTTTGCGAAGTCAGAGAATGAAGGTGTGTGAAGTTATAGAATGGATGTTTATGAATTAAGAATGAAGGTGTGTGAAGTCATAGAATGGAGGTGTGTGAACTCATAGAATGGAGGTGTGTGAAGTCGTGGAATGGAGGTGTGTGAAGTCAAAGAATGGAGGTGTGGGAAGTCATAGAATGGATGTTTCTGAAGTAAGAATGAAGTTGTGTGAAGTCATAGAAAGGAGTTGTGGGAAGTCATAGAATGGAGGAGTGTGACGTCATAGAGTGCAGGTGAGTGAAGTCACAGTTTCGAGGTATGTAAAGTCATAGAATGGAGGTGTGTGATGTCAGAATGGGGTGTGTGAAGTCTTAGATGGAGTTGTGTGAAGTCATTGTATGGAGGTGGTTGAAATCATAGAATGGAGTTTTGTGAAGTCACAGAATGTAGCTGTGTGAATTCAGAATGCAAGTGTGTGAAGTCATAGAATGGAGGTGTGTGAAGTCAGAATGGAGGTGTGTGAACTCATAGAATGGAGGTGTGTGACGTCACAATGGAAGAGTGTGAAGTCATAGAATGGAGGTGTGTGACGTCACAGAATGGAGGTGTGGGAAGTCATAGAATGGAGGAGTGTGACGTCATAGAGTGCAGGTGAGTGAAGTCACAGTTTCGAGGTATGTGAGGTCATAGAATGGAGGTGTGTGATGTCAGAATGGGGGTGTGAGAAGTCATAGAATACAGGTGTGTGAAGTCAGAATGGAGGTGTGTGAAGTCTTAGATGGAGTTGTGTGAAGTAATAGTATGGAGGTGTTTGAAATCATAGAATGGAGTTTTGTGAAGTCACAGAATGGAGGTGTGTGAATTCAGAATGGAAGTGTGTGAAGTCATAGAATGGAGGTTTGTGCAGTCAGAATGGAGGTGTGTGAACTCATAGAATGGAGGTGTGTGACGTCACAATGGAAGTGTGTGAAGTCATAGAATGGAGGTGTGTGACGTCACAGCATGGAGGTGTGTGAAGTCATAGAATGGAGTTTTGTGAAGTCACAGAATGGAGGTGTGTGAGGTCACAGAATCGAGGTCTGTGAATTCATAGAATGGAGGTGTGTGACGTCACAATGGAAGGGTGTGAAATCATAGAATGGAGGTGTGTGAAGTCACAGAATGGAGGTGTGTGAAGTCAAAATGGAGGTGTGTGACGTCATAAAATGGAGGTGTGTGAAGTCATAGAATGGAGGTGTGTGAAATCATAGAATGGACGTTTGTGAAGTCACAGAATGGAGGTGTCTGAAGTCATAGAATGGAGGTTTGTGAAGTCATAGATTGGAGGCATGTGAAGTCAAATTGGAGAGGTGTGAAGTCGGAGAATGGAGGTGTGTGAAGTCACAGAATGGAGGTGTGGGAAGTCAGAACGGAGGTGTGAAGTCATAGAATGGAGGTGGGTGAAGTCATAGAATGGAGGTGTTTGAAATCATACAATGAAGGTGTGTGAAGTCATAGAATGGAAATGTGTGAAGTCAACGAAGGGAGGTGTGTGAAGTCCCAAAAGGGAGGTGTGTGAAGTTAAAATGGAGGTGCGTAACATCATAAAATGGAGGTGTGTGAAGTCATAGAACGGAGGTGTGTGAAATCATAGAATGGACGTTTGTGAAGTCACAGAATGGAGGTGTATGAAGTCAAAGAATGGAGGTTTGTGAAGTCATAGAATGGAGGTATGTGAATTCAAATTGGAGTGGTGTGAACTTGGAGAATGGAGATGTGTGAAGTCACAGAATGGAGGTGTGTGAAGTCATAGAATGGATATGTGTAAAGTCAGAATGGAGGTGTGTGAACTCATAGAATGGAGGTGTGTGAACTCATAGAATGGAGGTGTGTGACGTCACAATGGAAGTGTGTGAAGTCATAGAATGGAGATGTGTGAAGTCACAGAATGGAGGTCTGTGAAGTCAAAATGGAGGTGTGTGACGTCCTAAAATGGAGGTCTGTGAAGTCATAGAATGGAGGTGTGTGAAATCATAGAATGGAGGTTTGTGAAGTCACAGAATGGAGGTGTGTGAACTCAGAATGGAGGTGTGTGAAGTCACAGAATGGAGGTGTGTGAAGTCATAGCATGCAGGTATGTGAAATCATAGAATGGAAGTGTGTGAAGTCATAGAATGGAGGTGTGTGAATTCATACAATGAAGGTGTGTGAAGTCACAGAATGGAGGTGTGTGAAATCACCGAAGGGAGATGTGTGAAGTCACATAATGGAGGTGTGTGAAGTCACAGAATGGAGGTTTGTGAAGTCATAGAATGGAGGTATGTGAAGTCAAATTGGAGAGGTGTGAAGTCGGAGAACGGAGGTGTGTGAAGTCACAGAATGGAGGTGTGTGAAGTCATAGAATGGAAGTGTGTGAAGTCATATTATGGAGGTGTGTGAAGTCACAGAATGGAGGTGTGTGAAGTCAGAATGGAGGTGTGAAGTCATAGAATGGAGGTGGATGAAGTCATAGAAAGGAGGTGTGTGAAGTCATAGAATGGAGGAGTATGAAGTCATAGAGTGGAGGTGAGTGATGTCACAGATTCGAGGTCTGTGAAGTCATAGAATGGAGGTGTGTGAAGTCAGAATGGAGGTTGGCGAAGTCATAGAATGCAGGTGTGTGAACTCATAGAATGGAGGTGTGTGACGTCACAATGGAAGTGTGTGAAGTCATAGAATGGAGGTGTGTGAAGTCACAGAATGGAGGTGTGTGAAGTCAAAATGGAGGTGTGTGACTTCCTAGAATGGAGGTGTGTGAAGTCATAGAATGGAGGTGTGTGATGTCATAGAAAGGAGGTGTGGGAAGTCATAGAATGGAGAAGTGTGAAGTCATAGAGTGAAGGTGAGTGAAGTCACCGATTTGAGGTCTGTGGAGTCATAGAATGGAGGTATGTGAACTCAGAATGGAGGTGTGTGAAGTCATAGAATGGAGGTCTGTGAATTCATAGAATGGAGGTGTGTGACGTCACAATGGAATGGTTTGAAGTCATAGAATGGAGGTGTGTGAAGTCAAAAAATGGAGGTGTGTGAAGTCATAGAATGGAGGTGTGTGAAATCATATTATGGACGTTTGTGAAGTCACAGAATGGAGGTGAGTGAAATAACAGAATGGACGGGTATGAAGTCATAGAATGCAGGTGTGTGAAGTCACAAAATTGAGGTGTTTGAAGTCATATATTGGAGGTGTGTGAAGTCAAAATGGATGTGTGAAGTCATAGAATGGAGGTGTGTGAAGTGACAGAATTGAGGTGTTTGAAGTCATATATTGGAGGTGTGTGAAGTCAAAATGGATGTGTGAAGGCATAGAATGGAGTTCTGTGAGGTCATAAAATGGAGGTGTGTGAAGTCACAGAATGGAGGTGTGTGAAGTCACAGAATGGAGGTGTGTGAAGTCATAAAATGGAGGTGTGTGAAGTCAAAATGGATGTGTGAAGTCATAGAATGGAGGTGTGTGAAGTCATAAAATGGAGGTGTGTGAAGTCATAGAATGGAGGTGTGTGAAGTCATAGAATGGAGGTTTGTGAAGTCACAGAATGGAGGTGTGTGAAGTCATAGAATGGAGTTGGGTGAAGTCAGAATGGTGGTGTGTGACGTCACCGAATGTAGGTGTGTGAACTCAGAATGGAGGTGTGTGAAGTCACAGAATGGAGGTTTGCGAAGTCAGAGAATGGAGGTGTGTGAAGTCATAGAATGAATGTTTATGAATTAAGAATGAAGGTGTGTGAAGTCACAGAATGGAGGTGTGTGAACTCATAGAATGGAGGTATGTGAAGTCGTGGAATGGAGGTGTGTGAAGTCAAAGAATGGAGGTGTGGGAAGTCATAGAATGGATGTTTCTGAAGTAAGAATGAAGTTGTGTGAAGTCATAGAAAGGAGTTGTGGGAAGTCATAGAATGGAGGAGTGTGACGTCATAGAGTGCAGGTGAGTGAAGTCACAGTTTCGAGGTATGTGAAGTCATAGAATGGAGGTGTGTGATATCAGAATGGGGTGTGTGAAGTCTTAGATGGAGTTGTGTGAAGTCATTGTATGCAGGTGTTTGAAATCATAGAATGGAGTTTTGTGAATTCACAGAATGGAGCTGTGTGAATTCAGAATGCAAGTGTGTGAAGTCATAGAATGGAGGTGTGTGAAGTCAGAATGGAGGTGTGTGAACTCATAGAATGAAGGTGTGTGACGTCACAATGGAAGGGTGTGAAGTCATAGAATGGAGGTGTGTGACGTCACAGAATGGGGGTGTGAGAAGTCATA
Organism: Megascapheus bottae; assembly: GCA_024803745.1. Taxonomy (NCBI): domain Eukaryota; kingdom Metazoa; phylum Chordata; class Mammalia; order Rodentia; family Geomyidae; genus Megascapheus; species Megascapheus bottae. The sequence continues at coordinate 1,789,617 of JANJXV010000052.1, read as the reverse complement.
GAATACAGGTGTGTGAAGTCAGAATGGAGGTTTGTGAAGTCTTAGATGGAGTTGTGTGAAGTAATAGTATGGAGGTGTTTGAAATCATAGAATGGAGTTTTGTGAAGTCACAGAATGGAGGTGTGTGAATTCAGAATGGAAGTGTGTGAAGTCATAGAATGGAGGTTTGTGCAGTCAGAATGGAGGTGTGTGAACTCATAGAATGGAGGTGTGTGACGTCACAATGGAAGTGTGTGAAGTCATAGAATGGAGGTGTGTGACGTCACAGCATGGAGGTGTGTGAAGTCATAGAATGGAGTTTTGTGAAGTCACAGAATGGAGGTGTGTGAGGTCACAGAATCGAGGTCTGTGAATTCATAGAATGGAGGTGTGTGACGTCACAATGGAAGGGTGTGAAATCATAGAATGGAGGTGTGTGAAGTCACAGAATGGAGGTGTGTGAAGTCAAAATGGAGGTGTGTGGCGTCATAAAATGGAGGTGTGTGAAGTCATAGAATGGAGGTGTGTGAAATCATAGAATGCACATTTGTGAAGTCACAGAACGGAGGTGTCTGAAGTTATAGAATGGAGGTTTGTGAAGTCATAGATTGGAGGCATGTGAAGTCAAATTGGAGAGGTGTGAAGTCGGAGAATGGAGGTGTGTGAAGTCACAGAATGGAGGTGTGGGAAGTCAGAACGGAGGTGTGAAGTGATAGAATGGAGGTGGGTGAAGTCATAGAATGGAGGTGTGTGAAGTCATACAATGAAGGTGTGTGAAGTCATAGAATGGAAATGTGTGAAGTCAACGAAGGGAGGTGTGTGAAGTCCCAAATGGAGGTGTGTGAAGTTAAAATGGAGGTGCGTAACATCATAAAATGGAGGTGTGTGAAGTCGTAGAACGGATGTGTGTGAAATCATAGAATGGACGTTTGTGAAGTCACAGAATGGAGGTGTGTGAAGTCACAGAATGGAGGTTTGTGAAGTCATAGAATGGAGGTATGTGAATTCAAATTGGAGTGGTGTGAAGTTGGAGAATGGAGATGTGTGAAGTCTTAGAATGGAGGTGTGTGAAATCATAGAATGGATATGTGTGAAGTCAGAATGGAGGTGTGTGAACTCATAGAATGGAGGTGTGTGAACTCATAGAATGGAGGTGTGTGATGTCACAATAGAAGTGTGTGAAGTCATAGAATGGAGATGCGTGAAGTCACAGAATGGAGGTCTGTGAAGTCAAAATGGAGGTGTGTGAAGTCATAGAATGGAGGTGTGTGAAATCATAGAATGGTGGTTTTTGAAGTCACAGAATGGAGGTGTGTGAACTCAGAATGGAGGTGTGTGAAGTCACAGAATGGAGGTGTGTGAAGTCATAGCATGCAGGTATGTGAAATCATAGAATGGAAGTGTGTGAAGTCATAGAATGGAGGTGTGTGAATTCATACAATGAAGGTGTGTGAAGTCACAGAATGGAGGTGTGTGAAATCAACGAAGGAACGTGTGTGAAGTCACATAATGGAGGTGTGTGAAGTCACAGAATGGAGGTTTGTGAAGTCATACAATGGAGGTATGTGAAATCAAATTGGAGAGGTGTGAAGTCGGAGAACGGAGGTGTGTGAAGTCACAGAATGGAGGTGTGTGAAGTCATAGAATGGAAGTGTGTGAAGTCATATCATGGAGGTGTGTGAAGTCACAGAATGGAGGTGTGTGAAGTCAGAATGGAGGTGTGAAGTCATAGAATGGAGGTGGATGAAGTCATAGAAAGGAGGTGTGTGAAGTCATAGAATGGAGGAGTATGAAGTCATAGAGTGGAGGTGAGTGATGTCACAGATTCGAGGTCTGTGAAGTCATAGAATGGAGGTGTGTGAAGTCAGAATGGAGGTGGGCGAAGTCATAGAATGGAGGTTTGTGAACTCATAGAAGGGAGGTGTGTGACGTCACAATGGAAGTGTGTGAAGTCATAGAATGGAGGTGTGTGAAGTCACAAAATGGAGGTGTGTGAAGTCAAAATGGAGGTGTGTGACTTCCTAAAATGGAGGTGTGTGAAGTCATAGAATGGTGGTGTGTGATGTCATAGAAAGGAGGTGTGGGAAGTCATAGAATGGAGGAGTGTGAAGTCATAGAGTGAAGGTGAGTGAAGTCACAGATTTGAGGTCTGTGAAGTCATAGAATGGAGGTATGTGAACTCAGAATGGAGGTGTGTGAAGTCATACAATGGAGGTCTGTGAATTCATAGAATGGAGGTGTGTGTCGTCACAATGGAAGGGAGTTAAGTCATAGAATGGAGGTGTGTGAAGTCAAAAAGAGGTGTGTGAAGTCATAGAATGGAGGTGTGTGAAATCATATTATGGACGTTTGTGAAGTCACAGAATGGAGGTGTCTGAAGTCACAGAGTGGAGGTTTGTGAAGTCATAGAATGGAGGCATGTGAAGTCAAAATGGAGAGGTGTGAAGTCGGAGAATGGAGGTGTGTGAAGTCACAGAATGGAGGTGTGGGAAGTCAGAATGGAGGTGTGAAGTCATAGAATGGAGGAGGGTGAAGTCATAGAATGGAAGTGTGTGAAGTCACATAATGGAGTTGTGTGAAGTTAAAATGGAGGTGCTTAACGTCATAAAATGGAGGTGTGTGTAGTCATAGAACGGAGGTGTGTGAAATCATAGAATGGACGTTTGTGAAGTCACAGAATGGAGGTGTGTGAAGTCACAGAATGGAGGTTTGTGAAGTCATAGAATGGAGGTATTTGAATTCAAATTGGAGAGGTGTGAAGTTGGAGAATGGAGATGTATGAAGTCACAGAATGGAGGTGTGTGAAGTCATAGAATGGATATGTGTGAAGACAGAATGGAGGTGTGTGAAGTCATAGAATGGAGGTGTGTGAACTCATAGAATGTAGGTGTCTGACGTCATAATAGAAGTTTGTGAAGTCATAGAATGGAGATGTGAAGTCACAAAATGGAGGTCTGTGAAGTCAAAATGGAGGTGTGTGACGTCCTAAAATGGAGGTGTGTGAAGTCATAGAATGGAGGTGTGTGAAATCATAGAATAGAGGTTTGTGAAGTCACAGAATGGAGGTGTGTGAACTCAGAATGGAGGTGTGTGAAGTCACAGAATGGAGGTGTGTGAAGTCATAGCATGCAGGTATGTGAAATCATAGAATGGAAGTGTGTGAAGTCATAGAATGGAGGTGTGTGAAGTCATATCATGGAGGTGTGTGAAGTCATAGAATGGAGGTATGTGAAGTCATAGAATGGAGGTGTGTGAAGTCATATCATGGAGGTGTGTGAAGTCACAGAATGGAGGTGTGTGAAGTCAGAATGGATGTGTGAAGTCATAGAATGGAGGTGGGTGAAGTCATAGAAAGGAGGTGTGTGAAGTCATAGAATGGAGTTTTGTGAAGTCACAGAATGGAGGTGTGTGAGGTCACAGAATCGAGGTCTGTGAATTCATAGAATGGAGGTGTGTGACGTCACAATGGAAGGGTGTGAAATCATAGAATGGAGGTGTGTGAAGTCACAGAATGGAGGTGTGTGAAGTCAAAATGGAGGTGTGTGGCGTCATAAAATGGAGGTGTGTGAAGTCATAGAATGGAGGTGTGTGAAATCATAGAATGCACGTTTGTGAAGTCACAGAACGGAGGTGTCTGAAGTCATAGAATGGAGGTTTGTGAAGTCATAGATTGGAGGCATGTGAAGTCAAATTGGAGAGGTGTGAAGTCGGAGAATGGAGGTGTGTGAAGTCACAGAATGGAGGTTTGGGAAGTCAGAACGGAGGTGTGAAGTGATAGAATGGAGGTGGGTGAAGTCATAGAATGGAGGTGTGTGAAGTCATACAATGAAGGTGTGTGAAGTCATAGAATGGAAATGTGTGAAGTCAACGAAGGGAGGTGTGTGAAGTCCCAAAATGGAGGTGTGTGAAGTTAAAATGGACGTGCGTAACATCATAAAATGGAGGTGTGTGAAGTCGTAGAACGGAGGTGTGTGAAATCATAGAATGGACGTTTGTGAAGCCACAGAATGGAGGTGTGTGAAGTCACAGAATGGAGGTTTGTGAAGTCATAGAATGGAGGTATGTGAATTCAAATTTGAGTGGTGTGAAGTTGGAGAATGGAGATGTGTGAAGTCTTAGAATGGAGGTGTGTGAAGTCATAGAATGGATATGTGTGAAGTCAGAATGGAGGTGTGTGAACTCATAGAATGGAGGTGTGTGAACTCATAGAATGGAGGTGTGTGACGTCACAATAGAAGTGTGTGAAGTCATAGAATGGAGATGCGTGAAGTCACAGAATGGAGGTCTGTGAAGTCAAAATGGAGGTGTGTGACATCCTAAAATGGAGGTGTGTGAAGTCATAGAATGGAGATGTGTGAAATCATAGAATGGTGGTTTTTGAAGTCACAGAATGGAGGTGTGTGAACTCAGATGGAGGTGTGTGAAGTCACAGAATGGAGGTGTGTGAAGTCATAGCATGCAGGTATGTGAAATCATAGAATGGAAGTGTGTGAAGTCATAGAATGGAGGTGTGTGAATTCATACAATGAAGGTGTGTGAAGTCACAGAATGGAGGTGTGTGAAATCAACGAAGGAACGTGTGTGAAGTCACATAATGGAGGTGTGTGAAGTCACAGAATGGAGGTTTGTGAAGTCATACAATGGAGGTATGTGAAATCAAATTGGAGAGGTGTGAAGTCGGAGAACGGAGGTGTGTGAAGTCACAGAATGGAGGTGTGTGAAGTCATAGAATGGAAGTGTGTGAAGTCATATCATGGAGGTGTGTGAAGTCACAGAATGGAGGTGTGTGAAGTCAGAATGGAGGTGTGAAGTCATAGAATGGAGGTGGATGAAGTCATAGAAAGGAGGTGTGTGAAGTCATAGAATGGAGGAGTATGAAGTCATAGAGTGGAGGTGAGTGATGTCACAGATTCGAGGTCTGTGAAGTCATAGAATGGAGGTGTGTGAAGTCAGAATGGAGGTGGGCGAAGTCATAGAATGGAGGTGTGTGAACTCATAGAATGGTGGTGTGTGACGTCACAATGGAAGTGTGTGAAGTCATAGAATGGAGGTGTGTGAAGTCACAAAATGGAGGTGTGTGAAGTCAAAATGGAGGTGTGTGACTTCCTAAAATGGAGGTGTGTGAAGTCATAGAATGGAGGTGTGTGATGTCATAGAAAGGAGGTGTGGGAAGTCATAGAATGGAGGAGTGTGAAGTCATAGAGTGAAGGTGAGTGAAGTCACAGATTTGAGGTCTGTGAAGTCATAGAATGGAGGTATGTGAACTCAGAATTGAGGTGTGTGAAGTCATACAATGGAGGTCTGTGAATTCATAGAATGGAGGTGTGTGACGTCACAATGGAAGGGTGTTAAGTCATAGAATGGAGGTGTGTGAAGTCAAAAAGAGGTGTGTGAAGTCATAGAATGGAGGTGTGTGAAATCATATTATGGACGTTTGTGAAGTCACAGAATGGAGGTGTCTGAAGTCACAGAGTGGAGGTTTGTGAAGTCATAGAATGGAGGCATGTGAAGTCAAAATGGAGAGGTGTGAAGTCGGAGAATGGAGGTGTGTGAAGTCACAGAATGGAGGTGTGGGAAGTCAGAATGGAGGTGTGAAGTCATAGAATGGAGGAGGGTGAAGTCATAGAATGGAAGTGTGTGAAGTCACATAATGGAGTTGTGTGAAGTTAAAATGGAGGTGCTTAACGTCATAAAATGGAGGTGTGTGTAGTCATAGAACGGAGGTGTGTGAAATCATAGAATGAACGTTTGTGAAGTCACAGAATGGAGGTGTGTGAAGTCACAGAATGGAGGTTTGTGAAGTCATAGAATGGAGGTATTTGAATTCAAATTGGAGAGGTGTGAAGTTGGAGAATGGAGATGTATGAAGTCACAGAATGGAGGTGTGTGAAGTCATAGAATGGATATGTGTGAAGACAGAATGGAGGTGTGTGAAGTCATAGAATGGAGGTGTGTGAACTCATAGAATGTAGGTGTGTGACGTCATAATAGAAGTTTGTGAAGTCATAGAATGGAGATGTGAAGTCACAAAATGGAGGTCTGTGAAGTCAAAATGGAGGTGTGTGACGTCCTAAAATGGAGGTGTGTGAAGTCATAGAATGGAGGTGTGTGAAATCATAGAATAGAGGTTTGTGAAGTCACAGAATGGAGGTGTGTGAACTCAGAATGGAGGTGTGTGAAGTCACAGAATGGAGGTGTGTGAAGTCATAGCATGCAGGTATGTGAAATCATAGAATGGAAGTGTGTGAAGTCATAGAATGGAGGTGTGTGAAGTCATATCATGGAGGTGTGTGAAGTCATAGAATGGAGGTATGTGAAGTCAAATTGGAGAGGTGTGAAGTCGGAGAATGGAGGTGTGTGAAGTCACAGAATGGAGGTGTGTGAAGTCATAGAATGGAGGTGTGTGAAGTCATATCATGGAGGTGTGTGAAGTCACAGAATGGAGGTGTGTGAAGTCAGAATGGATGTGTGAAGTCATAGAATGGAGGTGGGTGAAGTCATAGAAAGGAGGTGTGTGAAGTCACAGAATGGAGGTGTGTGAAGTCATAGAATGGATATGTGTGAAGACAGAATGGAGGTGGGCGAAGTCATAGAATGGAGGTGTGTGAACTCATAGAATGGAGGTGTGTGAAGTCAAAATGGAGGTGTGAGACATCCTAAAATGGAGGTGTGTGAAGTCATAGAATGGAGGTGTGTGAAATCATAGAATGGAGGTTTGTGTAGTCACAGAATGGAAGTGTGTGAACTCAGAATGGAGGTGTGTAAAGTCAGAGAATGGAGTTGTGTGAAGTCATAACATGGAGGTATGTGAAATCATAGAATGGAAGTGTGTGAAGTCATAGAATGGAGGTGTGTGAAATCATAGAATGGAGGTTTGTGTAGTCAGAGAATGGAAGTGTGTGAACTCAGAATGGAGGTGTGTGAAGTCAGGGAATGGAGTTTTGTGAAGTCATAGCATGGAGGTATGTGAAATCATAGAATGGAAGTGTGTGAAGTCATAGAATGGATGTTTCTGAATTCAGAATGAAGGTGTGTGAAGTCAGAGAATGGAGGTGTGTGAACACAATATTGTGGTGTGTGAACACATAGAATGGAGGTGTGTAAAGTCGTGGAATGGAGGTGTGTGAAGTCACAGAATGGAGGTGTGTGAAGTCATAGAATGGAGGTATGTGAAATCATAGAATGGAAGTGTGTGAAGTCATAGAATGGAGGTGTGTGAAGTCATACAATGAAGGTGTGTGAAGTCATAGAAAGGAGCTGTGTGAAGTCACCGAAGGGAGGTGTGTGAAGTCACATAATGGAGGTGTGTGAAGTTAAAATGGAGGTGCGTGACGTCATAAAATGGAGGTGTGTGAAGTCATAGAATGGAGGTGTGTGAAATCATAGAATGGACGTTTGTGAAGTCATAGAATGGAGGTGTGTGAAGTCACAGAATGGAGGTTTTTGAAGTCACAGAATTGAGTTGTGTGAAGTCATAGAATGGAGGTGTGTAAAATAACAGAATCGACAGGTATGAAGTCATAGAATGGAGGTGTGTGAAGTCACAGAATTGCGGTGTTTGAAGTCATATAATGGAGGTGTGTGAAGTCAAAATGGATGTGTAAAGTCATAGAATGGAGGTGTGTGAAGTCACAGAATTGAGGTGTTTGAAGTCATATATTGGAGGTGTGTGAAGTCAAAATGTATGTGTGAAGTCATAGAATGGAGGTGTATGAAGTCATAGAATGGAGGTGTGTGAAGTCATAGAATTGAGTTGTGTGAAGTCATAGAATGGAGGTGTGTGAAGTCACAGAATGGAGGTGTGTGAAGTCACAGAATGGAGGTTTGTGAAGTCAAAGAATGGAGGTGTTTGACGTCACAGAATGGAGGTGTGTGAACTCAGAATGGAGGTGTGTGAAGTCACAGAATGGAGGTGTGTGAAGTAATAGAATGGAAGTGTGTGAAGTCATAGAATGGAGTTGGGTGAAGTCAGAATGTAGGTGTGTGAAGTCACCGAATGGAGGTGTGTGAACTCAGAATGGAGGTGTGTGAAGTCATAGAATGGAGGTGTGTGAAATCAGAGAATGGACGTTTGTGAAGTCACAGAATGGACGTGCGTGAAGTCACAGAATCGAGGTTTGTGAAGTCATAGAATGGAGGTATGTGAAGTCATATTTGAGGGGTGTGAAGTCGGGGAATAGAGGTGTGTGAAGTCACAGAATGGAGGTGGGTGAAGTCACAGAATGGATGGGTATGAAGTCATAGAATGGAGATGTGTGAAGTCACAGAAATGAGGTGTTTGAAGTCATATATTGGAGGTGTGTGAAATAAAAATGGATGTGTGAAGTCATAGAATGGAGGTGTGTGAAGTCATAGAAGGGCGGTGTGTGAAGTCATAGAATAGAGGTGTGTGAAGTCACAGAATGGAGGTGTGTGAAGTCACAGAATGGAGGTTTGTGAAGTCAAAGAATGGAGCTGTGTGAAGTCACAGAATGGAGGTGTGTGAACTGAGAATGGAGGTGTGTGAAGTCACAGAATGGAGGTGTGTGAAGTCATAGAAAGGAAGTGTGTGAAGTGATAGAATGGAGTTGGGTGAGGTCAGAATGGAGGTGTGTGAAGTCACCGAATGGAGGTGTGTGAACTCAGAATAGAGGTGTGTGAAGTCACAGAATGGAGGTTTGAGAAGTCATAGAATGGAGGTGTGTGAAGTCATACAATGGATTTTTCTGAATTAAGAATGAAGGTGTGTGAAGTCATAGAATGGAGGTGTGTGAACACATAGAATGGAGGTGTGTGAAGTCGTGGAATGGAGGTGTGTGAAGTCAAAGAATGGAGGTGTGCGAAGTCATAGAATGGATGTTTCTGAAGTAAGAAGGACGGTGTGTGAAGTCATAGAATGGAGGTGTGTGAACTCATATAATGGAGGTGTGTGAAGTCACAGAATGGAGATGTGTGAAGTCAGAATGAAGGTGTGTAGTCATAGATTGGAAGTGGGTGAAGTCATAGAAAGGAGGTGTGGGAAGTCATAGAATGGAGAAATGTGAAGTCATAGAGCGCAGGTGAGTGAAGTCACAGATTCGAGGTCTGTGAACTCAAAGAATGGAGGTGTGTGACGTCACAATGGAAGTGTGGGAAGTCATAGAATGGAGGTGTGTGAAGTCACAGAATGGAGGTGTGTGAAGTCATAGAATGGAGGTGTGTGAAGTCATAGAATGTAGGTGTGTGAAGTTATAGAATGGATGTTTGTAAAGTAAGAATGAAGGTGTGTGAAGTCAGAGAATGGAGGTGTGTGACGTCAAAGAATGGAGGTGTGTGAAGTCATAGAATGGAGCTGTCTGAAGTCAGAATTTAGGTGTGTGAAGTCAAAGAATGGAGGGGTGTGAAGTCATAGAATAGACGTGTGTGAAGTCATAGAATGGAGGTGTGTGAAGTCAGAATGGAGGTTTGTGAAGTCACAGAATTGAGGTGTGTGAACATAGAATGGAGGTGTGTGAAGTCAAAGAATGGTGGTGTGTGAAGTCATAGAATGGAGGTGTGTGAAATCATAGAATGGAGGTGTGTGAAGTCATATAATGGAGGTGTGTGAAGTCACAGAATGGAGGTGTGAAGTCAGAATGGAGGTGTGAAGTCATAGAATGGAGGTGTGTGCAGTCATAGAAAGGAGGTGTGGGAAGTCATAGAATGGAGGAGTGTGAAGTCATAGAGTGGAGGTGGGTGAAGTCACAGATTCGAGGTCTGTGAAGTCATAGAATGGAGGTGTGTGAAGTCAGAATGGAGGTGTGTGAAGTCATAGAATGGAGGTGTGTGAACTCATAAAATTGAGGTGTGTGATGTCACAATGGAAGTGTGTGAAGTCATAGAATGGAGGTGTGTGAAGTCAAAGAATTGAGGGGTGTGAAGTCAAAATGGAGGTGGGTGACGTCCTAAAATGTACGTGTGTGAAGTCATAGAATGGAGGTGTGTGAAATCATAGAATGGAGGTGTGTGAAGTCACAGAATGGAAGTGTGTGAACTCAGAGTGGAGGTGTGTGAAGTCACTGAATGGAGGTGTGTGAAGTCATAGCATGCAGGTATGTGAAATCATAGAATGGAAGTGTGTGAAGTCATAGAATGGAGGTGTGTGAAGTCACCGAAGGGAGGTGTGTGAAATCATATAATGGAGGTGTGTGAAGTTAAAATGGAGGTGCTTGACGTCATAAAATGGAGGTGTGTGTAGTCATAGCATGGAGGTGTGTGAAATCATAGAATGGACGTTTGTGAAGTCACAGAATGGAGGTGTGTGAAGTCACAGAATGGAGGTTTGCGAAGTCATAGAATGGAGGTGTGTGAAGTCATAGAATGGATGTTTATGAATTAAGAATGAAGGTGTGTGAAGTCATAGAATGGAGGTGTGTGAACTCATAGAATGGAGGTGTGTGAATTCGTGGAATGGAGGTGTGTGAAGTCAAAAATGGAGGTGTGGGAAGTCATAGAATGGATGTTTCTGAAATAAGAATGAAGGTGTGTGAAGTCATAGCATGGAGGTGTGTGAACTCATAGAATGGAGGTGTGTGAAGTCACAGAATGGAGGTGTGTGAAATCAGAATGAAGGTGTGTAGTCATAATTTGGAGGTGGGTGAAGTCATAGAAAGGTGGTGTGGGAAGTCATAGAATGGAGGAGTGTGAAGTCATAGAGTGCAGGTGAGTGAAGTCACAGTTTCGAGGTTTACGAAGTCACAGAATGGAGGTGTGTGAAGTCAAAATGGAGGTGTGTGACGTCATAAAATGGAGGAGTGTGAAGTCATAGAATGGAGGTGTGTGAAATCATAGAATGGAGGTTTGTGAAGTCATAGAGTGCAGGTGAGTGAAGTCACAGTTTCGAGGTCTGCGAAGTCACAGAATGGAGGTGTGTGATGTCAGAATAGGGGTGTGCAAAGTCATAGAATAGAGGTGTGTGAAGTCAGAATGGAGGTGTGTGAAGTCTTAGATGGAGTTGTGTGAACTCATAGTATGGAGGTGTTTGAAATCATAGAATGGAGTTTTGTGAAGTCACAGAAGGGAGCTGTGTGAACTCATAGAATGGAGGTTTGTGACGTCGCAATGGAAGTGTGTGAAGTCATAGAATGGAGGTGTGTGAAGTCACAGAATGGAGGTGTGTGAAGTCATAGAATGGAGGTGTGTGAAGTCACAGAATGGAAGTGTGTGAAGTCATACAATGGAGGTGTGTGAAGTCATACAATGAAGGCGTGTGAAGTCATAGAATGGAGGTGTGTGAAATCATAGAATGGAGGTTTGTGAAGTCACAGAATGGAGGTGTGTGAAGTCATAGCATGGAGGTATGTGAAATCATAGAATGGAAGTGTGTGAACTCATAGAATGGAGGTGTGTGAAGTCCTAAAATGGAGGTGTGTGAAGTCATAGAATGGAGTTGTGTGAAGTCATAGAATGGAGGTTTGTGAAGTCCCAGAATGGAGGTGTGTGAACAAAGAATGGAGGTGTGTGAAGTCACAGAATGGAGGTGTGTGAAGTCATAGCATGGAGGTATGTGAAATCATAGAATGGAAGTGTGTGAACTCATAGAATGGAGGTGTGTGAAGTCCTAAAATGGAGGTGTGTGAAGTCATAGAATGGAGTTGTGTGAAGTCATAGAATGGAGGTTTGTGAAGTCCCAGAATGGAGGTGTGTGAAGTCATAGAATGGAGTTGGGTGAAGTCAGAATGGAGGTGTGTGAAGTCATCGAATGGAGGTGTGTGTACTCTGAATGGAGGTGTGTGAAGTCACAGAATGGAGGTTTGCGAAGTCATTTAATGGAGGTGTGTGAAGTCATAGAATGGATGTTTATGAATTAAGAATGAAGGTGTGTGAAGTCATAGAATGGAGGTGTGTGAACTCATAGAATGGAGGTGTGTGAACTCGTGGAATGGAGGGGTGTGAAGTCAAAGAATTTAGGTGTGGGAAGTCATAGAATGGATGTTTCTAAAGTAAGAATGAAGGTGTGTTAAATCATAGAAAGGAGGTGTGGCAAGTCATAGAATGGAGGAGTGTGAAGTCATAGAGTGCAGGTGAGTGAAGTCACAGTTTCGAGGTCTGTGAAGTCATAGAATGGAGGTGTGTGATGTCAGAATGGGGGTGTGCGAAGTCATAGAATAGAGGTGTGTGAAGTTAGAATGGAGGTGTGTGAAGTCTTAGATGGAGTTGTGTGAACTCATAGTATGGAGGTATTTGAAATCATAGAATGGAGTTTTGTGAAGTCACAGAATGGAGGTGTGTGAACTCATAGAATGGAGGTGTGTGACGTCACAATGGAAGTGTGTGAAGTCATAGAATGGAGGTGTGTGAAGTCAGAATGGAGGTGTGTGAACTCATAGAATGGAGGCGTGTGACGTCACAGTGGAAGTGTGTGAAGTCATAGAATGGAGGTGTGTGAGGTCACAGAATGGAGGTGTGTGAAGTCATAGAATGGAGGTGTGTGAAGTCACAGAATGGAATTGTGTGAAGTCATACAATGGAGGTGTTTCAAGTTATAGAATGGATGTTTGTAAAGTAAGAATGAAGGTTTGTGAAGTCATAGAATGGCAGTGTGTGACGTCAAAGGATTGAGGTGTGTGAAGTCATAGAATGGAGCTGTTTGAAGTCAGAATGGAGGTGTGTGAAGTCACAGAATGGAGGTGTGTCAACTCAGAATTAAGGTGTGTGAAGTCAAAGAATGGATGTGTGTGAAGTCATAGAATGGAGGTGTGTGAAGTCATAGAACGGAGGTGTGTGAAGTGAGAATGGAGGCTTGTGAAGTCACAGAATTGAGGTGTGTGTACATAGAATGGACGTGTGTGAAGTCAAAGAATTGAGTTGTGTGAAGTCATAGAATGGAGGTGTGTGAAGTCATAGAATGTATGTTTGTGAAGTAAGAATGAAGGTGTGTGAAGTCATAGAATGGAGGTGTGTGAAGTCACAGAATGGAAGTGTGTGAAGTCATAGAATGGAGGTGTGTGAAGTCACAGAATGGAGGTGTCTGAAGTCACAGAATGGAGGTTTGTGAAGTCATAGAATGGAGGCATGTGAAGTCAAATTGGAGAGGTGTGAAGTCGGAGAATGGAGGTGTGTGAAGTCACAGAATGGAGGTGTGTGAATTCAGAATGGAGATGTGAAGTCATAGAATGGAGGTGGGTGAAGTCATAGAATGGAGGTGTGTGAAGTCATACAATGAAGGTGTGTGAAGTCATAGAATGGAGATGTGTGAAGTCAACGAAAGGAGGTGTGTAAAGTCACAAAATGGAGATGTGTAAAGTTAAAATGGAGATGCGCAACGTCATAAAATGGAGGTGTGTGAAGTCATAGAACGGAGGTGTGTGAAATCATAGAATGGACGTTTGTGAAGTCACAGAATGGAGGTGTGTGAAGTCACAGAATGGAGGTTTGTGAAGTCATAGAATGGAGGTATGTGAATTCAAATTGGAGAGGTGTGAAGTTGGAGAATGGAGATGTGTGAAGTCACAGAATGGAGGTGTGTGAAGTCATAGAATGAATATGTGTGAAGTCAGAATGGAGGTGTGTGAACTCATAGAATGGAGGTGTGTGAACTCATAGAATGGAGGTGTGTGACGTCACAATGGAAGTGTGTGAAGTCATAGAATCGAGATGTGTGAAGTCACAGAATGGAGGTCTGTGAAGTGAGAATGGAGGTGTGTGACGTCCTAAAATGGAGGTGTGTGAAGTCATAGAATGGAGGTGTGTGAAATCATAGAATGGAGGTTTGTGTAGTCAGAGAATGGAAGTGTGTGAACTCAGAATGGAGGTGTGTGAAGTCAGGGAATGGAGTTGTGTGAAGTCATAGCATGGAGGTATGTGAAATCATAGAATGGAAGTGTGTGAAGTCATAGAATGGATGTTTCTGAATTAAGAATGAAGGTGTGTGAAGTCAGAGAATGGAGGTGTGTGAACACAATATTGTGGTGTGTGAACACATAGAATGGAGGTGTGTAAAGTCGTGGAATGGAGGTGTGTGAAGTCACAGAGTGGAGGTGTGTGAAGTCATAGAATGGAGGTATGTGAAATCATAGAATGGAAGTGTGTGAAGTCATAGAATGGAGGTGTGTGAAGTCATACAATGAAGGTGTGTGAAGTCATAGAAAGGAGCTGTGTGAAGTCACCGAAGGGAGGTGTGTGAAGTCACATAATGGAGGTGTGTGAAGTTAAAATGGAGGTGCGTGACGTCATAAAATGGAGGTGTGTGAAGTCATAGAATGGAGGTGTGTGAAATCATAGAATGGACGTTTGTGAAGTCATAGAATGGAGGTGAGTGAAGTCACAGAATGGAGGTTTTTGAAGTCACAGAATTGAGTTGTGTGAAGTCATAGAATGGAGGTGTGTAAAATAACAGAATCGACAGGTATGAAGTCATAGAATGGAGGTGTGTGAAGTCACAGAATTGAGGTGTTTGAAGTCATATAATGGAAGTGTGTGAAGTCAAAATGGATGTGTAAAGTCATAGAATGGAGGTGTGTGAAGTCACAGAATTGAGGTGTTTGAAGTCATATATTGGAGGTGTGTGAAGTCAAAATGTATGTGTGAAGTCATAGAATGGAGGTGTATGAAGTCATAGAATGGAGGTGTGTGAAGTCATAGAATGGAGTTGTGTGAAGTCATAGAATGGAGGTGTGTGAAGTCACAGAATGGAGGTGTGTGAAGTCACAGAATGGAGGTTTGTGAAGTCAAAGAATGGAGGTGTTTGAAGTCACAGAATGGAGGTGTGTGAACTCAGAATGGAGGTGTGTGATGTCACAGAATGGAGGTGTGTGAAGTAATAGAATGGAAGTGTGTGAAGTCATAGAATGGAGTTGGGTGAAGCCAGAATGTAGGTGTGTGAAGTCACCGAATGGAGGTGTGCGAACTCAGAATGGAGGTTTGTGAAGTCATAGAATGGAGGTGTGTGAAATCAGAGAATGGACGTTTGTGAAGTCACAGAATGGAAGTGTGTGAACTCAGAGTGGAGGTGTGTGAAGTCACTGAATGGAGGTGTGTGAAGTCATAGCATGCAGGTATGTGAAATCATAGAATGGAAGTGTGTGAACTCATAGAATGGAGGTGTGTGAAGTCCTAAAATGGAGGTGTGTGAAGTCATAGAATGGAGTTGTGTGAAGTCATAGAATGGAGGTTTGTGAAGTCCCAGAATGGAGGTGTGTGAAGTCATAGAATGGAGTTGGGTGAAGTCAGAATGGAGGTGTGTGAAGTCATCGAATGGAGGTGTGTGAACTCTGAATGGAGGTGTGTGAAGTCACAGAATGGAGGTTTGCGAAGTCATTTAATGGAGGTGTGTGAAGTCATAGAATGGATGTTTATGAATTAAGAATGAAGGTGTGTGAAGTCATAGAATGGAGGTGTGTGAACTCATAGAATGGAGGTGTGTGAACTCGTGGAATGGAGGGGTGTGAAGTCAAAGAATTTAGGTGTGGGAAGTCATAGAATGGATGTTTCTAAAGTAAGAATGAAGGTGTGTTAAATCATAGAAAGGAGGTGTGGCAAGTCATAGAATGGAGGAGTGTGAAGTCATAGAGTGCAGGTGAGTGAAGTCACAGTTTCGAGGTCTGTGAAGTCATAGAATGGAGGTGTGTGATGTCAGAATGGGGGTGTGCGAAGTCATAGAATAGAGGTGTGTGAAGTTAGAATGGAGGTGTGTGAAGTCTTAGATGGAGTTGTGTGAACTCATAGTATGGAGGTATTTGAAATCATAGAATGGAGTTTTGTGAAGTCACAGAATGGAGGTGTGTGAACTCATAGAATGGAGGTGTGTGACGTCACAATGGAAGTGTGTGAAGTCATAGAATGGAGGTGTGTGAAGTCAGAATGGAGGTGTGTGAACTCATAGAATGGAGGCGTGTGACGTCACAATGGAAGTGTGTGAAGTCATAGAATGGAGGTGTGTGAGGTCACAGAATGGAGGTGTGTGAAGTCATAGAATGGAGATGTGTGAAGTCATAAAATGAAGGTGTGTGAAGTCAGAATGGAGGCTTGTGAAGTCACAGAATTGAGGTGTGTGTACATAGAATGGACGTGTGTGAAGTCAAAGAATGGAGTTGTGTGAAGTCATAGAATGGAGGTGTGTGAAGTCATAGAATGTATGTTTGTGAAGTAAGAATGAAGGTGTGTGAAGTCATAGAATGGAGGTGTGTGAAGTCACAGAATGGAAGTGTGTGAAGTCATAGAATGGAGGTGTGTGAAGTCACAGAATGGAGGTGTCTGAAGTCACAGAATGGAGGTTTGTGAAGTCATAGAATGGAGGCATGTGAAGTCAAATTGGAGAGGTGTGAAGTCGGAGAATGGAGGTGTGTGAAGTCACAGAATGGAGGTGTGTGAATTCAGAATGGAGGTGTGAAGTCATAGAATGGAGGTGGGTGAAGTCATAGAATGGAGGTGTGTGAAGTCATACAATGAAGGTGTGTGAAGTCATAGAATGGAGATGTGTGAAGTCAACGAAAGGAGGTGTGTAAAGTCACAAAATGGAGATGTGTAAAGTTAAAATGGAGATGCGCAACGTCATAAAATGGAGGTGTGTGAAGTCATAGAACGGAGGTGTGTGAAATCATAGAATGGACGTTTGTGAAGTCACAGAATGGAGGTGTGTGAAGTCACAGAATGGAGGTTTGTGAAGTCATAGAATGGAGGTATGTGAATTCAAATTGGAGAGGTGTGAAGTTGGAGAATGGAGATGTGTGAAGTCACAGAATGGAGGTGTGTGAAGTCATAGAATGAATATGTGTGAAGTCAGAATGGAGGTGTGTGAACTCATAGAATGGAGGTGTGTGAACTCATAGAATGGAGGTGTGTGACGTCACAATGGAAGTGTGTGAAGTCATAGAATCGAGATGTGTGAAGTCACAGAATGGAGGTCTGTGAAGTGAGAATGGAGGTGTGTGACGTCCTAAAATGGAGGTGTGTGAAGTCATAGAATGGAGGTGTGTGAAATCATAGAATGGAGGTTTGTGTAGTCAGAGAATGGAAGTGTGTGAACTCAGAATGGAGGTGTGTGAAGTCAGGGAATGGAGTTGTGTGAAGTCATAGCATGGAGGTATGTGAAATCATAGAATGGAAGTGTGTGAAGTCATAGAATGGATGTTTCTGAATTAAGAATGAAGGTGTGTGAAGTCAGAGAATGGAGGTGTGTGAACACAATATTGTGGTGTGTGAACACATAGAATGGAGGTGTGTAAAGTCGTGGAATGGAGGTGTGTGAAGTCACAGAGTGGAGGTGTGTGAAGTCATAGAATGGAGGTATGTGAAATCATAGAATGGAAGTGTGTGAAGTCATAGAATGGAGGTGTGTGAAGTCATACAATGAAGGTGTGTGAAGTCATAGAAAGGAGCTGTGTGAAGTCACCGAAGGGAGGTGTGTGAAGTCACATAATGGAGGTGTGTGAAGTTAAAATGGAGGTGCGTGACGTCATAAAATGGAGGTGTGTGAAGTCATAGAATGGAGGTGTGTGAAATCATAGAATGGACGTTTGTGAAGTCATAGAATGGAGGTGAGTGAAGTCACAGAATGGAGGTTTTTGAAGTCACAGAATTGAGTTGTGTGAAGTCATAGAATGGAGGTGTGTAAAATAACAGAATCGACAGGTATGAAGTCATAGAATGGAGGTGTGTGAAGTCACAGAATTGAGGTGTTTGAAGTCATATAATGGAGGTGTGTGAAGTCAAAATGGATGTGTAAAGTCATAGAATGGAGGTGTGTGAAGTCACAGAATTGAGGTGTTTGAAGTCATATATTGGAGGTGTGTGAAGTCAAAATGTATGTGTGAAGTCATAGAATGGAGGTGTATGAAGTCATAGAATGGAGGTGTGTGAAGTCATAGAATGGAGTTGTGTGAAGTCATAGAATGGAGGTGTGTGAAGTCACAGAATGGAGGTGTGTGAAGTCACAGAATGGAGGTTTGTGAAGTCAAAGAATGGAGGTGTTTGAAGTCACAGAATGGAGGTGTGTGAACTCAGAATGGAGGTGTGTGATGTCACAGAATGGAGGTGTGTGAAGTAATAGAATGGAAGTGTGTGAAGTCATAGAATGGAGTTGGGTGAAGCCAGAATGTAGGTGTGTGAAGTCACCGAATGGAGGTGTGCGAACTCAGAATGGAGGTTTGTGAAGTCATAGAATGGAGGTGTGTGAAATCAGAGAATGGACGTTTGTGAAGTCACAGAATGGAGGTGTGTGAAGTCACAGAATCGAGGTTTGTGAAGTCATAGAATGGAGGTATGTGAAGTCATATTTGAGGGGTGTGAAGTCGGGGAATAGAGGTGTGTGAAGTCACAGAATGGAGGTTTGTGAAGTCAAAGAATGGAGCTGTGTGAAGTCACAGAATGGATGTGTGTGAACTGAGAATGGAGGTGTGTGAAGTCACAGAATGGAGGTGTGTGAAGTCATAGAAAGGAAGTGTGTGAAGTGATAGAATGGAGTTGGGTGAGGTCAGAATGGAGGTGTGTGAAGTCACCGAATGGAGGTGTGTGAACTCAGAATAGAGGTGTGTGAAGTCACAGAATGGAGGTTTGAGAAGTCATAGAATGGAGGTGTGTGAAGTCATACAATGGATTTTTCTGAATTAAGAATGAAGGTGTGTGAAGTCATAGAATGGAGGTGTGTGAACACATAGAATGGAGGTGTGTGAAGTCGTGGAATGGAGGTGTGTGAAGTCAAAGAATGGAGGTGTGCGAAGTCATAGAATGGATGTTTCTGAAGTAAGAAGGAAGGTGTGTGAAGTCATAGAATGGAGGTGTGTGAACTCATATAATGGAGGTGTGTGAAGTCACAGAATGGAGATGTGTGAAGTCAGAATGAAGGTGTGTAGTCATAGATTGGAAGTGGGTGAAGTCATAGAAAGGAGGTGTGGGAAGTCATAGAATGGAGAAATGTGAAGTCATAGAGCGCAGGTGAGTGAAGTCACAGATTCGAGGTCTGTGAACTCAAAGAATGGAGGTGTGTGACGTCACAATGGAAGTGTGGGAAGTCATAGAATGGAGGTGTGTGAAGTCACAGAATGGAGGTGTGTGAAGTCATAGAATGGAGGTGTGTGAAGTCATAGAATGGAGGTGTGTGAAGTTATAGAATGGATGTTTGTAAAGTAAGAATGAAGGTGTGTGAAGTCAGAGAATGGAGGTGTGTGACGTCAAAGAATGGAGGTGTGTGAAGTCATAGAATGGAGCTGTCTGAAGTCAGAATTTAGGTGTGTGAAGTCAAAGAATGGAGGGGTGTGAAGTCATAGAATGGACGTGTGTGAAGTCATAGAATGGAGGTGTGTGAAGTCAGAATGGAGGTTTGTGAAGTCACAGAATTGAGGTGTGTGAACATAGAATGGAGGTGTGTGAAGTCAAAGAATGGTGGTGTGTGAAGTCATAGAATGGAGGTGTGTGAAATCATAGAATGGAGGTGTGTGAAGTCATATAATGGAGGTGTGTGAAGTCACAGAATGGAGGTGTGAAGTCAGAATGGAGGTGTGAAGTCATAGAATGGAGGTGTGTGCAGTCATAGAAAGGAGGTGTGGGAAGTCATAGAATGGAGGAGTGTGAAGTCATAGAGTGGAGGTGGGTGAAGTCACAGATTCGAGGTCTGTGAAGTCATAGAATGGAGGTGTGTGAAGTCAGAATGGAGGTGTGTGAAGTCATAGAATGGAGGTGTGTGAACTCATAGAATTGAGGTGTGTGATGTCACAATGGAAGTGTGAAGTCATAGAATGGAGGTGTGTGAAGTCAAAGAATTGAGGGGTGTGAAGTCAAAATGGAGGTGGGTGACGTCCTAAAATGTACGTGTGTGAAGTCATAGAATGGAGGTGTGTGAAATCATAGAATGGAGGTGTGTGAAGTCACAGAATGGAAGTGTGT
This sequence comes from Megascapheus bottae, assembly GCA_024803745.1. NCBI lineage: Eukaryota > Metazoa > Chordata > Mammalia > Rodentia > Geomyidae > Megascapheus > Megascapheus bottae. Next base: position 1,769,820 of record JANJXV010000052.1, on the reverse strand, counting down.
GAACTCAGAGTGGAGGTGTGTAAAGTCACTGAATGGAGGTGTGTGAAGTCATAGCATGCAGGTATGTGAAATCATAGAATGGAAGTGTGTGAAGTCATAGAATGGAGGTGTGTGAAGTCACCGAAGGGAGGTGTGTGAAATCATATAATGGAGGTGTGTGAAGTTAAAATGGAGGTGCTTGACGTCATAAAATGGAGGTGTGTGTAGTCATAGCATGGAGGTGTGTGAAATCATAAAATGGACGTTTGTGAAGTCACAGAATGGAGGTGTGTGAAGTCACAGAATGGAGGTTTGCGAAGTCATAGAATGGAGGTGTGTGAAGTCATAGAATGGATGTTTATGAATTAAGAATGAAGGTGTGTGAAGTCATAGAATGGAGGTGTGTGAACTCATAGAATGGAGGTGTGTGAATTCGTGGAATGGAGGTGTGTGAAGTCAAAAATGGAGGTGTGGGAAGTCATAGAATGGATGTTTCAGAAATAAGAATGAAGGTGTGTGAAGTTATAGCATGGAGGTGTGTGAACTCATAGAATGGAGGTGTGTGAAGTCACAGAATGGAGGTGTGTGAAGTCAGAATGAAGGTGTGTAGTCATAATTTGGAGGTGGGTGAAGTCATAGAAAGGTGGTGTGGGAAGTCATAGAATGGAGGAGTGTGAAGTCATAGAGTGCAGGTGAGTGAAGTCACAGTTTCGAGGTTTACGAAGTCACAGAATGGAGGTGTGTGAAGTCAAAATGGAGGTGTGTGACGTCATAAAATGGAGGAGTGTGAAGTCATAGAATGGAGGTGTGTGAAATCATAGAATGGAGGTTTGTGAAGTCATAGAGTGCAGGTGAGTGAAGTCACAGTTTCGAGGTCTGCGAAGTCACAGAATGGAGGTGTGTGATGTCAGAATAGGGGTGTGCAAAGTCATAGAATAGAGGTGTGTGAAGTCAGAATGGAGGTGTGTGAAGTCTTAGATGGAGTTGTGTGAACTCATAGTATGGAGGTGTTTGAAATCATAGAATGGAGTTTTGTGAAGTCACAGAAGGGAGCTGTGTGAACTCATAGAATGGAGGTTTGTGACGTCGCAATGGAAGTGTGTGAAGTCATAGAATGGAGGTGTGTGAAGTCACAGAATGGAGGTGTGTGAAGTCATAGAATGGAGGTGTGTGAAGTCACAGAATGGAAGTGTGTGAAGTCATACAATGGAGGTGTGTGAAGTCATACAATGAAGGCGTGTGAAGTCATAGAATGGAGGTGTGTGAAATCATAGAATGGAGGTTTGTGAAGTCACAGAATGGAGGTGTGTGAAGTCATAGCATGGAGGTATGTGAAATCATAGAATGGAAGTGTGTGAACTCATAGAATGGAGGTGTGTGAAGTCCTAAAATGGAGGTGTGTGAAGTCATAGAATGGAGTTGTGTGAAGTCATAGAATGGAGGTTTGTGAAGTCCCAGAATGGAGGTGTGTGAAGTCATAGAATGGAGTTGGGTGAAGTCAGAATGGAGGTGTGTGAAGTCATCGAATGGAGGTGTGTGAACTCTGAATGGAGGTGTGTGAAGTCACAGAATGGAGGTTTGCGAAGTCATTTAATGGAGGTGTGTGAAGTCATAGAATGGATGTTTATGAATTAAGAATGAAGGTGTGTGAAGTCATAGAATGGAGGTGTGTGAACTCATAGAATGGAGGTGTGTGAACTCGTGGAATGGAGGGGTGTGAAGTCAAAGAATTTAGGTGTGGGAAGTCATAGAATGGATGTTTCTAAAGTAAGAATGAAGGTGTGTTAAATCATAGAAAGGAGGTGTGGCAAGTCATAGAATGGAGGAGTGTGAAGTCATAGAGTGCAGGTGAGTGAAGTCACAGTTTCGAGGTCTGTGAAGTCATAGAATGGAGGTGTGTGATGTCAGAATGGGGGTGTGCGAAGTCATAGAATAGAGGTGTGTGAAGTTAGAATGGAGGTGTGTGAAGTCTTAGATGGAGTTGTGTGAACTCATAGTATGGAGGTATTTGAAATCATAGAATGGAGTTTTGTGAAGTCACAGAATGGAGGTGTGTGAACTCATAGAATGGAGGTGTGTGACGTCACAATGGAAGTGTGTGAAGTCATAGAATGGAGGTGTGTGAAGTCAGAATGGAGGTGTGTGAACTCATAGAATGGAGGCGTGTGACGTCACAATGGAAGTGTGTGAAGTCATAGAATGGAGGTGTGTGAGGTCACAGAATGGAGGTGTGTGAAGTCATAGAATGGAGATGTGTGAAGTCATAAAATGAAGGTGTGTGAAGTCAGAATGGAGGCTTGTGAAGTCACAGAATTGAGGTGTGTGTACATAGAATGGAGGTGTGTGAAGTCAAAGAATGGAGTTGTGTGAAGTCATAGAATGGAGGTGTGTGAAGTCATAGAATGTATGTTTGTGAAGTAAGAATGAAGGTGTGTGAAGTCATAGAATGGAGGTGTGTGAAGTCACAGAATGGAAGTGTGTGAAGTCATAGAATGGAGGTGTGTGAAGTCACAGAATGGAGGTGTCTGAAGTCACAGAATGGAGGTTTGTGAAGTCATAGAATGGAGGCATGTGAAGTCAAATTGGAGAGGTGTGAAGTCGGAGAATGGAGGTGTGTGAAGTCACAGAATGGAGGTGTGTGAATTCAGAATGGAGGTGTGAAGTCATAGAATGGAGGTGGGTGAAGTCATAGAATGGAGGTGTGTGAAGTCATACAATGAAGGTGTGTGAAGTCATAGAATGGAGATGTGTGAAGTCAACGAAAGGAGGTGTGTGAAGTCACAAAATGGAGATGTGTAAAGTTAAAATGGAGATGCGCAACGTCATAAAATGGAGGTGTGTGAAGTCATAGAATGGAGTTGTGTGAAGTCATAGAATGGAGGTGTGTGAAGTCACAGAATGGAGGTGTGTGAAGTCACAGAATGGAGGTTTGTGAAGTCAAAGAATGGAGGTGTTTGAAGTCACAGAATGGAGGTGTGTGAACTCAGAATGGAGGTGTGTGATGTCACAGAATGGAGGTGTGTGAAGTAATAGAATGGAAGTGTGTGAAGTCATAGAATGGAGTTGGGTGAAGCCAGAATGTAGGTGTGTGAAGTCACCGAATGGAGGTGTGCGAACTCAGAATGGAGGTTTGTGAAGTCATAGAATGGAGGTGTGTGAAATCAGAGAATGGACGTTTGTGAAGTCACAGAATGGAGGTGTGTGAAGTCACAGAATCGAGGTTTGTGAAGTCATAGAATGGAGGTATGTGAAGTCATATTTGAGGGGTGTGAAGTCGGGGAATAGAGGTGTGTGAAGTCACAGAATGGAGGTTTGTGAAGTCAAAGAATGGAGCTGTGTGAAGTCACAGAATGGATGTGTGTGAACTGAGAATGGAGGTGTGTGAAGTCACAGAATGGAGGTGTGTGAAGTCATAGAAAGGAAGTGTGTGAAGTGATAGAATGGAGTTGGGTGAGGTCAGAATGGAGGTGTGTGAAGTCACCGAATGGAGGTGTGTGAACTCAGAATAGAGGTGTGTGAAGTCACAGAATGGAGGTTTGAGAAGTCATAGAATGGAGGTGTGTGAAGTCATACAATGGATTTTTCTGAATTAAGAATGAAGGTGTGTGAAGTCATAGAATGGAGGTGTGTGAACACATAGAATGGAGGTGTGTGAAGTCGTGGAATGGAGGTGTGTGAAGTCAAAGAATGGAGGTGTGCGAAGTCATAGAATGGATGTTTCTGAAGTAAGAAGGAAGGTGTGTGAAGTCATAGAATGGAGGTGTGTGAACTCATATAATGGAGGTGTGTGAAGTCACAGAATGGAGATGTGTGAAGTCAGAATGAAGGTGTGTAGTCATAGATTGGAAGTGGGTGAAGTCATAGAAAGGAGGTGTGGGAAGTCATAGAATGGAGAAATGTGAAGTCATAGAGCGCAGGTGAGTGAAGTCACAGATTCGAGGTCTGTGAACTCAAAGAATGGAGGTGTGTGACGTCACAATGGAAGTGTGGGAAGTCATAGAATGGAGGTGTGTGAAGTCACAGAATGGAGGTGTGTGAAGTCATAGAATGGAGGTGTGTGAAGTCATAGAATGGAGGTGTGTGAAGTTATAGAATGGATGTTTGTAAAGTAAGAATGAAGGTGTGTGAAGTCAGAGAATGGAGGTGTGTGACGTCAAAGAATGGAGGTGTGTGAAGTCATAGAATGGAGCTGTCTGAAGTCAGAATTTAGGTGTGTGAAGTCAAAGAATGGAGGGGTGTGAAGTCATAGAATAGACGTGTGTGAAGTCATAGAATGGAGGTGTGTGAAGTCAGAATGGAGGTTTGTGAAGTCACAGAATTGAGGTGTGTGAACATAGAATGGAGGTGTGTGAAGTCAAAGAATGGTGGTGTGTGAAGTCATAGAATGGAGGTGTGTGAAATCATAGAATGGAGGTGTGTGAAGTCATATAATGGAGGTGTGTGAAGTCACAGAATGGAGGTGTGAAGTCAGAATGGAGGTGTGAAGTCATAGAATGGAGGTGTGTGCAGTCATAGAAAGGAGGTGTGGGAAGTCATAGAATGGAGGAGTGTGAAGTCATAGAGTGGAGGTGGGTGAAGTCACAGATTCGAGGTCTGTGAAGTCATAGAATGGAGGTGTGTGAAGTCAGAATGGAGGTGTGTGAAGTCATAGAATGGAGGTGTGTGAACTCATAAAATTGAGGTGTGTGATGTCACAATGGAAGTGTGTGAAGTCATAGAATGGAGGTGTGTGAAGTCAAAGAATTGAGGGGTGTGAAGTCAAAATGGAGGTGGGTGACGTCCTAAAATGTACGTGTGTAAAGTCATAGAATGGAGGTGTGTGAAATCATAGAATGGAGGTGTGTGAAGTCACAGAATGGAAGTGTGTGAACTCAGAGTGGAGGTGTGTGAAGTCACTGAATGGAGGTGTGTGAAGTCATAGCATGCAGGTATGTGAAATCATAGAATGGAAGTGTGTGAAGTCATAGAATGGAGGTGTGTGAAGTCACCGAAGGGAGGTGTGTGAAATCATATAATGGAGGTGTGTGAAGTTAAAATGGAGGTGCTTGACGTCATAAAATGGAGGTGTGTGTAGTCATAGCATGGAGGTGTGTGAAATCATAGAATGGACGTTTGTGAAGTCACAGAATGGAGGTGTGTGAAGTCACAGAATGGAGGTTTGCGAAGTCATAGAATGGAGGTGTGTGAAGTCATAGAATGGATGTTTATGAATTAAGAATGAAGGTGTGTGAAGTCATAGAATGGAGGTGTGTGAACTCATAGAATGGAGGTGTGTGAATTCGTGGAATGGAGGTGTGTGAAGTCAAAAATGGAGGTGTGGGAAGTCATAGAATGGATGTTTCAGAAATAAGAATGAAGGTGTGTGAAGTTATAGCATGGAGGTGTGTGAACTCATAGAATGGAGGTGTGTGAAGTCACAGAATGGAGGTGTGTGAAGTCAGAATGAAGGTGTGTAGTCATAATTTGGAGGTGGGTGAAGTCATAGAAAGGTGGTGTGGGAAGTCATAGAATGGAGGAGTGTGAAGTCATAGAGTGCAGGTGAGTGAAGTCACAGTTTCGAGGTTTACGAAGTCACAGAATGGAGGTGTGTGAAGTCAAAATGGAGGTGTGTGACGTCATAAAATGGAGGAGTGTGAAGTCATAGAATGGAGGTGTGTGAAATCATAGAATGGAGGTTTGTGAAGTCATAGAGTGCAGGTGAGTGAAGTCACAGTTTCGAGGTCTGCGAAGTCACAGAATGGAGGTGTGTGATGTCAGAATAGGGGTGTGCAAAGTCATAGAATAGAGGTGTGTGAAGTCAGAATGGAGGTGTGTGAAGTCTTAGATGGAGTTGTGTGAACTCATAGTATGGAGGTGTTTGAAATCATAGAATGGAGTTTTGTGAAGTCACAGAAGGGAGCTGTGTGAACTCATAGAATGGAGGTTTGTGACGTCGCAATGGAAGTGTGTGAAGTCATAGAATGGAGGTGTGTGAAGTCACAGAATGGAGGTGTGTGAAGTCATAGAATGGAGGTGTGTGAAGTCACAGAATGGAAGTGTGTGAAGTCATACAATGGAGGTGTGTGAAGTCATACAATGAAGGCGTGTGAAGTCATAGAATGGAGGTGTGTGAAATCATAGAATGGAGGTTTGTGAAGTCACAGAATGGAGGTGTGTGAAGTCATAGCATGGAGGTATGTGAAATCATAGAATGGAAGTGTGTGAACTCATAGAATGGAGGTGTGTGAAGTCCTAAAATGGAGGTGTGTGAAGTCATAGAATGGAGTTGTGTGAAGTCATAGAATGGAGGTTTGTGAAGTCCCAGAATGGAGGTGTGTGAAGTCATAGAATGGAGTTGGGTGAAGTCAGAATGGAGGTGTGTGAAGTCATCGAATGGAGGTGTGTGAACTCTGAATGGAGGTGTGTGAAGTCACAGAATGGAGGTTTGCGAAGTCATTTAATGGAGGTGTGTGAAGTCATAGAATGGATGTTTATGAATTAAGAATGAAGGTGTGTGAAGTCATAGAATGGAGGTGTGTGAACTCATAGAATGGAGGTGTGTGAACTCGTGGAATGGAGGGGTGTGAAGTCAAAGAATTTAGGTGTGGGAAGTCATAGAATGGATGTTTCTAAAGTAAGAATGAAGGTGTGTTAAATCATAGAAAGGAGGTGTGGCAAGTCATAGAATGGAGGAGTGTGAAGTCATAGAGTGCAGGTGAGTGAAGTCACAGTTTCGAGGTCTGTGAAGTCATAGAATGGAGGTGTGTGATGTCAGAATGGGGGTGTGCGAAGTCATAGAATAGAGGTGTGTGAAGTTAGAATGGAGGTGTGTGAAGTCTTAGATGGAGTTGTGTGAACTCATAGTATGGAGGTATTTGAAATCATAGAATGGAGTTTTGTGAAGTCACAGAATGGAGGTGTGTGAACTCATAGAATGGAGGTGTGTGACGTCACAATGGAAGTGTGTGAAGTCATAGAATGGAGGTGTGTGAAGTCAGAATGGAGGTGTGTGAACTCATAGAATGGAGGCGTGTGACGTCACAATGGAAGTGTGTGAAGTCATAGAATGGAGGTGTGTGAGGTCACAGAATGGAGGTGTGTGAAGTCATAGAATGGAGATGTGTGAAGTCATAAAATGAAGGTGTGTGAAGTCAGAATGGAGGCTTGTGAAGTCACAGAATTGAGGTGTGTGTACATAGAATGGACGTGTGTGAAGTCAAAGAATGGAGTTGTGTGAAGTCATAGAATGGAGGTGTGTGAAGTCATAGAATGTATGTTTGTGAAGTAAGAATGAAGGTGTGTGAAGTCATAGAATGGAGGTGTGTGAAGTCACAGAATGGAAGTGTGTGAAGTCATAGAATGGAGGTGTGTGAAGTCACAGAATGGAGGTGTCTGAAGTCACAGAATGGAGGTTTGTGAAGTCATAGAATGGAGGCATGTGAAGTCAAATTGGAGAGGTGTGAAGTCGGAGAATGGAGGTGTGTGAAGTCACAGAATGGAGGTGTGTGAATTCAGAATGGAGGTGTGAAGTCATAGAATGGAGGTGGGTGAAGTCATAGAATGGAGGTGTGTGAAGTCATACAATGAAGGTGTGTGAAGTCATAGAATGGAGATGTGTGAAGTCAACGAAAGGAGGTGTGTAAAGTCACAAAATGGAGATGTGTAAAGTTAAAATGGAGATGCGCAACGTCATAAAATGGAGGTGTGTGAAGTCATAGAACGGAGGTGTGTGAAATCATAGAATGGACGTTTGTGAAGTCACAGAATGGAGGTGTGTGAAGTCACAGAATGGAGGTTTGTGAAGTCATAGAATGGAGGTATGTGAATTCAAATTGGAGAGGTGTGAAGTTGGAGAATGGAGATGTGTGAAGTCACAGAATGGAGGTGTGTGAAGTCATAGAATGAATATGTGTGAAGTCAGAATGGAGGTGTGTGAACTCATAGAATGGAGGTGTGTGAACTCATAGAATGGAGGTGTGTGACGTCACAATGGAAGTGTGTGAAGTCATAGAATCGAGATGTGTGAAGTCACAGAATGGAGGTCTGTGAAGTGAGAATGGAGGTGTGTGACGTCCTAAAATGGAGGTGTGTGAAGTCATAGAATGGAGGTGTGTGAAATCATAGAATGGAGGTTTGTGTAGTCAGAGAATGGAAGTGTGTGAACTCAGAATGGAGGTGTGTGAAGTCAGGGAATGGAGTTGTGTGAAGTCATAGCATGGAGGTATGTGAAATCATAGAATGGAAGTGTGTGAAGTCATAGAATGGATGTTTCTGAATTAAGAATGAAGGTGTGTGAAGTCAGAGAATGGAGGTGTGTGAACACAATATTGTGGTGTGTGAACACATAGAATGGAGGTGTGTAAAGTCGTGGAATGGAGGTGTGTGAAGTCACAGAGTGGAGGTGTGTGAAGTCATAGAATGGAGGTATGTGAAATCATAGAATGGAAGTGTGTGAAGTCATAGAATGGAGGTGTGTGAAGTCATACAATGAAGGTGTGTGAAGTCATAGAAAGGAGCTGTGTGAAGTCACCGAAGGGAGGTGTGTGAAGTCACATAATGGAGGTGTGTGAAGTTAAAATGGAGGTGCGTGACGTCATAAAATGGAGGTGTGTGAAGTCATAGAATGGAGGTGTGTGAAATCATAGAATGGACGTTTGTGAAGTCATAGAATGGAGGTGAGTGAAGTCACAGAATGGAGGTTTTTGAAGTCACAGAATTGAGTTGTGTGAAGTCATAGAATGGAGGTGTGTAAAATAACAGAATCGACAGGTATGAAGTCATAGAATGGAGGTGTGTGAAGTCACAGAATTGAGGTGTTTGAAGTCATATAATGGAGGTGTGTGAAGTCAAAATGGATGTGTAAAGTCATAGAATGGAGGTGTGTGAAGTCACAGAATTGAGGTGTTTGAAGTCATATATTGGAGGTGTGTGAAGTCAAAATGTATGTGTGAAGTCATAGAATGGAGGTGTATGAAGTCATAGAATGGAGGTGTGTGAAGTCATAGAATGGAGTTGTGTGAAGTCATAGAATGGAGGTGTGTGAAGTCACAGAATGGAGGTGTGTGAAGTCACAGAATGGAGGTTTGTGAAGTCAAAGAATGGAGGTGTTTGAAGTCACAGAATGGAGGTGTGTGAACTCAGAATGGAGGTGTGTGATGTCACAGAATGGAGGTGTGTGAAGTAATAGAATGGAAGTGTGTGAAGTCATAGAATGGAGTTGGGTGAAGCCAGAATGTAGGTGTGTGAAGTCACCGAATGGAGGTGTGCGAACTCAGAATGGAGGTTTGTGAAGTCATAGAATGGAGGTGTGTGAAATCAGAGAATGGACGTTTGTGAAGTCACAGAATGGAGGTGTGTGAAGTCACAGAATCGAGGTTTGTGAAGTCATAGAATGGAGGTATGTGAAGTCATATTTGAGGGGTGTGAAGTCGGGGAATAGAGGTGTGTGAAGTCACAGAATGGAGGTTTGTGAAGTCAAAGAATGGAGCTGTGTGAAGTCACAGAATGGATGTGTGTGAACTGAGAATGGAGGTGTGTGAAGTCACAGAATGGAGGTGTGTGAAGTCATAGAAAGGAAGTGTGTGAAGTGATAGAATGGAGTTGGGTGAGGTCAGAATGGAGGTGTGTGAAGTCACCGAATGGAGGTGTGTGAACTCAGAATAGAGGTGTGTGAAGTCACAGAATGGAGGTTTGAGAAGTCATAGAATGGAGGTGTGTGAAGTCATACAATGGATTTTTCTGAATTAAGAATGAAGGTGTGTGAAGTCATAGAATGGAGGTGTGTGAACACATAGAATGGAGGTGTGTGAAGTCGTGGAATGGAGGTGTGTGAAGTCAAAGAATGGAGGTGTGCGAAGTCATAGAATGGATGTTTCTGAAGTAAGAAGGAAGGTGTGTGAAGTCATAGAATGGAGGTGTGTGAACTCATATAATGGAGGTGTGTGAAGTCACAGAATGGAGATGTGTGAAGTCAGAATGAAGGTGTGTAGTCATAGATTGGAAGTGGGTGAAGTCATAGAAAGGAGGTGTGGGAAGTCATAGAATGGAGAAATGTGAAGTCATAGAGCGCAGGTGAGTGAAGTCACAGATTCGAGGTCTGTGAACTCAAAGAATGGAGGTGTGTGACGTCACAATGGAAGTGTGGGAAGTCATAGAATGGAGGTGTGTGAAGTCACAGAATGGAGGTGTGTGAAGTCATAGAATGGAGGTGTGTGAAGTCATAGAATGGAGGTGTGTGAAGTTATAGAATGGATGTTTGTAAAGTAAGAATGAAGGTGTGTGAAGTCAGAGAATGGAGGTGTGTGACGTCAAAGAATGGAGGTGTGTGAAGTCATAGAATGGAGCTGTCTGAAGTCAGAATTTAGGTGTGTGAAGTCAAAGAATGGAGGGGTGTGAAGTCATAGAATGGACGTGTGTGAAGTCATAGAATGGAGGTGTGTGAAGTCAGAATGGAGGTTTGTGAAGTCACAGAATTGAGGTGTGTGAACATAGAATGGAGGTGTGTGAAGTCAAAGAATGGTGGTGTGTGAAGTCATAGAATGGAGGTGTGTGAAATCATAGAATGGAGGTGTGTGAAGTCATATAATGGAGGTGTGTGAAGTCACAGAATGGAGGTGTGAAGTCAGAATGGAGGTGTGAAGTCATAGAATGGAGGTGTGTGCAGTCATAGAAAGGAGGTGTGGGAAGTCATAGAATGGAGGAGTGTGAAGTCATAGAGTGGAGGTGGGTGAAGTCACAGATTCGAGGTCTGTGAAGTCATAGAATGGAGGTGTGTGAAGTCAGAATGGAGGTGTGTGAAGTCATAGAATGGAGGTGTGTGAACTCATAGAATTGAGGTGTGTGATGTCACAATGGAAGTGTGAAGTCATAGAATGGAGGTGTGTGAAGTCAAAGAATTGAGGGGTGTGAAGTCAAAATGGAGGTGGGTGACGTCCTAAAATGTACGTGTGTGAAGTCATAGAATGGAGGTGTGTGAAATCATAGAATGGAGGTGTGTGAAGTCACAGAATGGAAGTGTGTGAACTCAGAGTGGAGGTGTGTAAAGTCACTGAATGGAGGTGTGTGAAGTCATAGCATGCAGGTATGTGAAATCATAGAATGGAAGTGTGTGAAGTCATAGAATGGAGGTGTGTGAAGTCACCGAAGGGAGGTGTGTGAAATCATATAATGGAGGTGTGTGAAGTTAAAATGGAGGTGCTTGACGTCATAAAATGGAGGTGTGTGTAGTCATAGCATGGAGGTGTGTGAAATCATAAAATGGACGTTTGTGAAGTCACAGAATGGAGGTGTGTGAAGTCACAGAATGGAGGTTTGCGAAGTCATAGAATGGAGGTGTGTGAAGTCATAGAATGGATGTTTATGAATTAAGAATGAAGGTGTGTGAAGTCATAGAATGGAGGTGTGTGAACTCATAGAATGGAGGTGTGTGAATTCGTGGAATGGAGGTGTGTGAAGTCAAAAATGGAGGTGTGGGAAGTCATAGAATGGATGTTTCAGAAATAAGAATGAAGGTGTGTGAAGTTATAGCATGGAGGTGTGTGAACTCATAGAATGGAGGTGTGTGAAGTCACAGAATGGAGGTGTGTGAAGTCAGAATGAAGGTGTGTAGTCATAATTTGGAGGTGGGTGAAGTCATAGAAAGGTGGTGTGGGAAGTCATAGAATGGAGGAGTGTGAAGTCATAGAGTGCAGGTGAGTGAAGTCACAGTTTCGAGGTTTACGAAGTCACAGAATGGAGGTGTGTGAAGTCAAAATGGAGGTGTGTGACGTCATAAAATGGAGGAGTGTGAAGTCATAGAATGGAGGTGTGTGAAATCATAGAATGGAGGTTTGTGAAGTCATAGAGTGCAGGTGAGTGAAGTCACAGTTTCGAGGTCTGCGAAGTCACAGAATGGAGGTGTGTGATGTCAGAATAGGGGTGTGCAAAGTCATAGAATAGAGGTGTGTGAAGTCAGAATGGAGGTGTGTGAAGTCTTAGATGGAGTTGTGTGAACTCATAGTATGGAGGTGTTTGAAATCATAGAATGGAGTTTTGTGAAGTCACAGAAGGGAGCTGTGTGAACTCATAGAATGGAGGTTTGTGACGTCGCAATGGAAGTGTGTGAAGTCATAGAATGGAGGTGTGTGAAGTCACAGAATGGAGGTGTGTGAAGTCATAGAATGGAGGTGTGTGAAGTCACAGAATGGAAGTGTGTGAAGTCATACAATGGAGGTGTGTGAAGTCATACAATGAAGGCGTGTGAAGTCATAGAATGGAGGTGTGTGAAATCATAGAATGGAGGTTTGTGAAGTCACAGAATGGAGGTGTGTGAAGTCATAGCATGGAGGTATGTGAAATCATAGAATGGAAGTGTGTGAACTCATAGAATGGAGGTGTGTGAAGTCCTAAAATGGAGGTGTGTGAAGTCATAGAATGGAGTTGTGTGAAGTCATAGAATGGAGGTTTGTGAAGTCCCAGAATGGAGGTGTGTGAAGTCATAGAATGGAGTTGGGTGAAGTCAGAATGGAGGTGTGTGAAGTCATCGAATGGAGGTGTGTGAACTCTGAATGGAGGTGTGTGAAGTCACAGAATGGAGGTTTGCGAAGTCATTTAATGGAGGTGTGTGAAGTCATAGAATGGATGTTTATGAATTAAGAATGAAGGTGTGTGAAGTCATAGAATGGAGGTGTGTGAACTCATAGAATGGAGGTGTGTGAACTCGTGGAATGGAGGGGTGTGAAGTCAAAGAATTTAGGTGTGGGAAGTCATAGAATGGATGTTTCTAAAGTAAGAATGAAGGTGTGTTAAATCATAGAAAGGAGGTGTGGCAAGTCATAGAATGGAGGAGTGTGAAGTCATAGAGTGCAGGTGAGTGAAGTCACAGTTTCGAGGTCTGTGAAGTCATAGAATGGAGGTGTGTGATGTCAGAATGGGGGTGTGCGAAGTCATAGAATAGAGGTGTGTGAAGTTAGAATGGAGGTGTGTGAAGTCTTAGATGGAGTTGTGTGAACTCATAGTATGGAGGTATTTGAAATCATAGAATGGAGTTTTGTGAAGTCACAGAATGGAGGTGTGTGAACTCATAGAATGGAGGTGTGTGACGTCACAATGGAAGTGTGTGAAGTCATAGAATGGAGGTGTGTGAAGTCAGAATGGAGGTGTGTGAACTCATAGAATGGAGGCGTGTGACGTCACAATGGAAGTGTGTGAAGTCATAGAATGGAGGTGTGTGAGGTCACAGAATGGAGGTGTGTGAAGTCATAGAATGGAGATGTGTGAAGTCATAAAATGAAGGTGTGTGAAGTCAGAATGGAGGCTTGTGAAGTCACAGAATTGAGGTGTGTGTACATAGAATGGAGGTGTGTGAAGTCAAAGAATGGAGTTGTGTGAAGTCATAGAATGGAGGTGTGTGAAGTCATAGAATGTATGTTTGTGAAGTAAGAATGAAGGTGTGTGAAGTCATAGAATGGAGGTGTGTGAAGTCACAGAATGGAAGTGTGTGAAGTCATAGAATGGAGGTGTGTGAAGTCACAGAATGGAGGTGTCTGAAGTCACAGAATGGAGGTTTGTGAAGTCATAGAATGGAGGCATGTGAAGTCAAATTGGAGAGGTGTGAAGTCGGAGAATGGAGGTGTGTGAAGTCACAGAATGGAGGTGTGTGAATTCAGAATGGAGGTGTGAAGTCATAGAATGGAGGTGGGTGAAGTCATAGAATGGAGGTGTGTGAAGTCATACAATGAAGGTGTGTGAAGTCATAGAATGGAGATGTGTGAAGTCAACGAAAGGAGGTGTGTGAAGTCACAAAATGGAGATGTGTAAAGTTAAAATGGAGATGCGCAACGTCATAAAATGGAGGTGTGTGAAGTCATAGAACGGAGGTGTGTGAAATCATAGAATGGACGTTTGTGAAGTCACAGAATGGAGGTGTGTGAAGTCACAGAATGGAGGTTTGTGAAGTCATAGAATGGAGGTATGTGAATTCAAATTGGAGAGGTGTGAAGTTGGAGAATGGAGATGTGTGAAGTCACAGAATGGAGGTGTGTGAAGTCATAGAATGAATATGTGTGAAGTCAGAATGGAGGTGTGTGAACTCATAGAATGGAGGTGTGTGAACTCATAGAATGGAGGTGTGTGACGTCACAATGGAAGTGTGTGAAGTCATAGAATCGAGATGTGTGAAGTCACAGAATGGAGGTCTGTGAAGTGAGAATGGAGGTGTGTGACGTCCTAAAATGGAGGTGTGTGAAGTCATAGAATGGAGGTGTGTGAAATCATAGAATGGAGGTTTGTGAAGTCACAGAATGGAGGTGTGTGAACTCAGAATGGAGGTGTGTGAAGTCACAGAATGGAGGTGTGTGAAGTCATAGCATGGAGGTATGTGAAATCATAGAATGGAAGTGTGTGAACTCATAGAATGGAGGTGTGTGAAGTCATACAATGAAGGTGTGTGAAGTCATAGAATGGAGGTGTGTGAAGTCACCGAAGGAAGTTGTGTGAAGTCACATAATGGAGGTGTGTGAAGTCACAGAATGGAGGTTTGTGAAGTCATAGAATGGAGGTATGTGAGGTCAAATTGGAGAGGTGTGAAGTCGGAGAATGGAGGTGTGTGAAGTCACAGAATGGAGGTGTGTGAAGTCATAGAATGGAGGTGTGTGAAGTCATATCATGTAGGTGTGTGAAGTCACAGAATGGAGGTGTGTGAAGTCAGAATGGAGGTGTGAAGTCATAGAATGGAGGTGTGTGAAGTCATACAAAGGAGATGTGTGAAGTCATAGAATGGAGGAGTATGAAGACATAGAGTGGAGGTGAGTGATGTCACAATGGAAGTGTGTAAAGTCTAGAATGGAGGTGTGTGAAGTCACAGAATGGAGGTGTGTGAAGTCAAAATGGAGGGGTGTGACGTCATAGAATGGAGGAGTGTGAAGTCATAGAGTGAAGGTGAGTGAAGTCACAGATTTGAGTTCTGTGAAGTCATAGAATTGAGGTGTGTGAAGTCAGAATGGAGGTGTGTGTAGTCATAGAATGCAGGTCTGTGAATTCATAGAATGGAGGTGTGTGACGTCAAAATGGAAGGGTGTGAAGTCATAGAATGGAGGTGTGTGAAGTCACAGAATGGAGGTGTGTGAAGTCAAAATGGAGGTGTGTGACGTCATAAAATGGAGGAGTGTGAAGTCATAGAATGGAGGTGTGTGAAATCATAGAATGGGGGTTTGTGAAGTCATAGAATGGAGGTGTCTGAAGTCACAGAATGGAGGTTTGTGAAGTCATAGAATGGAGGCATGTGAAATCAAATTGGAGAGGTGTGAAGTCGGAGAATGGAGGTGTGTGAAGTCACAGAATGGAGGTGTGTGAAGTCAGAATGGAGGTGTGAAGTCATAGAATGGAGGTGGGTGAAGTCATAGAATGGAGGTGTGTGAAGTAATACAATGAAGGTGTGTGAAGTCATAGAATGGAGATTTGTGAAGTCAACGAAGGGAGGTGTGTGAAGTCACATAATGGAGGTGTGTGAAGTTAAAATGGAGGTGCGTAACGTCATAAAATGAGGTGTGTGAAGTCATAGAACGGAGGTGTGTGAAATCATAGAATGGACGTTTGTGAAGTCATAGAATGGAGGGGTGTGAAATCATAGAATGGAGGTTTGTGAAGTCACAGAATGGAGGTGTGTGAACTCCGAATGGAGGTGTGTGAATTCAGAGAATGGAGGTGTGTGAAGTCATAGCATGAAGGTATGTGAAATCATAGAATGGACGTGTGTGAAGTCATAGAATGGAGGTGTGTGAAGTCATACAATGAAGGTGTGTGAAGTCATAGAATGGAGGTGTGTGAAGTCACAGAATGGAGGTGTGTGAAGTCATAGAATGGAGGTGTGTGAAGTCATATCATGGAGGAGTGTGAAGTCACAGAATGGAGGTGTGTTAAGTCAGAATGGAGGTGTGAAGTCATAGAATGGAGGTGTGTGAAGACATACAAAGGAGATGTGTGAAGTCATAGAATGGAGGAGTATGAAGACATAGAGTGGAGGTGAGTGATGTCACAATGGAAGTGTGTAAAGTCTAGAATGGAGGTGTGTGAAGTCACAGAATGGAGGTGTGTGAAGTCAAAATGGAGGGGTGTGACATCCTAAAATGGAGGTGTGTGAAGTCATAGAATGCAGGAGTGTGAAGTCATAGAGTGAAGATGAGTGAAGTCACAGATTTGAGGTCTGTGAAGTCATAGAATTGAGGTGTGTGAAGTCAGAATGGAGGTGTGTGTAGTCATAGAATGCAGGTCTGTGAATTCATAGAATGGAGGTGTGTGACGTCACAATGGAAGGGTGTGAAGTCATAGAATGGAGGTGTGTGAAGTCACAGAATGGAGGTGTGTGAAGTCAAAATGGAGGTGTGTGACGTCATAAAATGGAGGAGTGTGAAGTCATAGAATGGAGGTGTGTGAAATCATAGAATGGGGGTTTGTGAAGTCATAGAATGGAGGTGTCTGAAGTCACAGAATGGAGGTTTGTGAAGTCATAGAATGGAGGCATTTGAAGTCAAATTGGAGAGGTGTGAAGTCGGAGAATGGAGGTGTGTGAAGTCACAGAATGGAGGTGTGTGAAGTCAGAATGGAGGTGTGAAGTCATAGAATGGAGGTGGGTGAAGTCATAGAATGGAGGTGTGTGAAGTAATACAATGAAGGTGTGTGAAGTCATAGAATGGAGATGTGTGAAGTCAACGAAGGGAGGTGTGTGAAGTCACATAATGGAGGTGTGTGAAGTTAAAATGGAGGTGCGTAACGTCATAAAATGGAGGTGTGTGAAGTCATAGAACGGAGGTGTGTGAAATCATAGAATGGACGTTTGTGAAGTCATAGAATGGAGGGGTGTGAAATCATAGAATGGAGGTTTGTGAAGTCACAGAATGGAGGTGTGTGAACTCCGAATGGAGGTGTGTGAATTCACAGAATGGAGGTGTGTGAAGTCATAGCATGAAGGTATGTGAAATCATAGAATGGACGTGTGTGAAGTCATAGAATGGAGGTGTGTGAAGTCATACAATGAAGGTGTGTGAAGTCATAGAATGGAGGTGTGTGAAGTCACAGAATGGAGGTGTGTGAAGTCACATAATGGAGGTGTGTGAAGTCAAAATGGAGGTGTGTGACATCATAAAATGGAGGTGTGTGAAGTCATAGAATGGAGGTGTGTGAAATCATAGAATGGAGGTTTGTGAAGTCACAGAATGGAGGTGGCTGAAGTCACATAATGGAGGTTTGTGAAGTCATAGAATGGAGGTATGTGAAGTCAAATTGGAGGGTTTGAAGTCGGAGAATGGAGGTGTGTGAAGTCACAGAATGGAGGTGGGTGAAGTCACAGATTGGAGGTGTGTGAAGTCATAGAATGGAGGTGTGTGAAGTCACAGAATGGACGGGTATGAAGTCATAGAATGGAGGTGTGTGATGTCAGAATGGAGGTGTGCGGAGTCATAGAATAGAGGTGTGTGAAGTCAGAATGGAGGTGTGTGAAGTCATAGATGGAGTTGTGTGAATTCATAGTGTGGAGGTGTGTGAAATCATAGAATGGAATTTTGTGAAGTCACAGAATGGAGATGTGTGAATTCAGAATGGAGGTGTGTGAAGCCATAGAATGGAGGTGTCTGAAGTCAGAATGGAGGTGTGTGAACTCAAAGAATGGAAGTGTGTGACATCACAATGGAAGTGTGTGAAGTCATAAAATGGAGGTGTGTGAAGTCACAGAATGGAGGTGTGTGAAGTCATAGAATGGAGGTGTGAGAAGTTATAGAATGGATGTTTGTAAAGTAAGAATGAAGGTGTGTGAAGTCATAAAATGGAGGTGTGTGACGTCAAAGAATGGAGGTGTGTGAAGTCACAGAATGGAGGTGTGTGAAGTCATAGAATGGAGGTGTGTGAAGTCATAGAATGGAGGTGTGTGAAGTTATATAATGGAGGTGTGTGAAGTCAAAGAATGGAGGTGTGTGAGGTCAGAATGGGGGTGTGAAGTCATAGAATGGAGATGGGTGAAGTCATAGAAAGGAGGTGTGGGAAGTCATAGAATGGAGGACTGTGAAGTCATAGAGTGGGGGTGAGTGAAGTCACAGATTCGAGGTCTGTGAAGTCATAGAATGGAGGTGTGTGAACTCATAGAAAGGAGATGTGTGATATCGCAATGGAAGTGTGTGAAGTCATAGAATGGAGGTGTGTGAAGTCACAGAATGCAGGTGTGTGAAGTCAAAATGGAGGGGTGTGACATCCTGAAATTGAGGTGTGTGAAGTCATAGAATGGAGATGTGTGAAATCATAGAATGGAGGTGTGTGAACTCATAGAATGGAGGTGTGTGACGTCGCAATGGAAGTGTGTGAAGTCATAGAATGGAGGTGTGTGAATTCAGAGAATGGAGGTTTGTGAAGACAAAATGGAGGGGTGTGAACTCAGAGAATGGAGGTGTGTGAGGTCACAATGGAAGTCTGTGAAGCCATAGAAAGGAGGTGTGTGAATTCACAGAATGGAGGTGTGTGAAATCACAGAATGGAGTTGTGTGAAGTCACAAAATGGAGGTGTGTAGAGTCATAGAATGGAGGTGTATGAAGTTATAGAATGGATGTTTGTAAAGAAAGAATGAAGGTGTGTGAAGTCATAGAATGGAGCTGTGTGAAGTCAGAATGGAGTTGTGTGAAGTCACTAAATGGAGGTGTGTCAACTCAGAATTTAGGTGTGTGAAGTCCAAGAATGGAGATGTGTGAAGTCATAGAATTCTGCTGTGTGAAGTAAGAATGGAGGTGTGTGAAGTCACAGAATTGAGGTGTGTGAACACAGAATGGAGGTGTGTGAAGTCAAAGAATGGAGGTGTGTGAAGTCATAGAATGGAAGTGTGTGAAGTCATACAATGTATGTTTGTGAAGTAAGAATGAAGGTGTGTGAAATCATAGAATGGAGGCGTGTGAAGTCACAAAATGGAGGTGTGTGAAGTCATAGAATGGAGGTGTGTGAAGTCATAGAACGGAGGTGTGTGAAGTAATATAATGGAGGTGTGTGAGTCATAGAATGGAGGTGTGTGAAATCAGAATGGAGGTGTGAAATCATAGAATGGAGGTGGGTGAAATCTTAGAAAGGAGGTGTGGGAAGTCATAGAATGGAGGAGTGTGAAGTCATAGAGTGGAGGTGAGTGAAGTCATAGATTCGAGGTCTGTGAAGTCATAGAATGGAGCTATGTGAAGTCAGAATGGAGGTGTGTGAAGTCACAGAATGGAGGTGTGTGAACTCATAAAATGGAGGTGTGTGACGTCACAATGGAAGTGTGTGAAGTCATAGAATGGAGGTGTGTGAAGTCAAAGAATGGAGGTGTGAGAAGTCAAAATGGAGGTGCGTGACGTCCTAAAATGGAGGTGTGTGAAGTCATAGAATGGAGGTGTGTGAAATCATAGAATGGAGGTTTGTGAAGTCACAGAATGGAGGTGTGTGAACTCCGAATGGCGGTGTGTGAATTCACAGAATGGAGGTGTGTGAAGTCATAGAAATTAGTTGTGGGAAGTCATAGAAAGTAGAACTGTGAAGTCATAGAGTGGAGGTCAATGAAGTCATAGAATGGAGGTGTGTGAAGACAGAATGTAGGTTTGCGAAGTCGTAGAACAGAGGTGTGTGAAGTCAGAATGGAGGTGTGTGAAGTCATAGAATGGAGGTGTGTGAACTCATAGAACGGAGGTGTTTGGCGTCACAATGGAAGTGTGTGAAGTCATAGAATGGAGGTTTGTGAAGTCACAGAATGGAGGTGTGTGAAGTCACAGAATGGAGGTTTGTGAAGTCATAGAATGGAGGTATGTGAACTCAAATTGGAGGGGGGTGAAGTCGGAGAATGGAGGTGTGTGAAGTCACAATATGGAGGTGGGTGAAGTCACAGAATGGAGGTGTGTGAAGTCATAGAATGGAGATGTGTGAAGTCATAGAATGGAGGTGTGTGAAGTCACAGAATGGAGGTGAGTGAAGTCAGAATGGAGGTGTGAAGTCATAGAATGGAGGTGGGTGAAGTCATAGAAAGGAGGTGTGGGAAGTCACAGAATGGAGGAGTGTGAAGTCATAGAGTGGAGGTGAGTGAAGTCACAGATTCGAGGTCTGTGAAGTCATAGAATGGAGGTGTGTGAAGTCAGAATGGAGATGTGTGAAGTCATAGAATGGAGGTGTGTGAACTCATAGAATGGAGGTGTGTGACGTGACAATGGAAGTGTGTGAAGTCATAGAATGGAGGTGTGTGAAGTCACAGAATGGAGGTGTGTGAAGTCACACAATGGAGTTGTGTGAAGTCAGAATGCAGGTGTGAAGTCATAGAATGGTGGTGGGTGAAGTCATAGAAAGGAGGTGTGGGAAGTCATAGAATGGAGGAGTGTGAAGTCATAGAGTGGAGGTGTGTGAAGTCACAGAATAGAGGTGTGGGAAGTCACAGAGTGGAGGTGTGTGACGTCACAGATTGGAGGTGTGTGAACTCAGAATGGAGGTGTGTAAAGTCACAGAATGGAGGTGTGTGAAGTCATAGAATGGAAGTGTGTGAAGTCATAGAATGGAGGTGTGTGAATTCAAATTGGAGAGGTGTGAAGTTGGAGAATGGAGGTGTGTGAAGTCACAGAATGGAGGTGTGTGAAGTCATAGAATGGATATGTCTGAAGTCAGAATGGAGGTGTGTGAACTCATAGAATGGAGGTGTGTGAACTCATAGAATGGAGGTTTGTGAAGTCACAGAATGGAGGTGTGTGAACTCAGAATGGAGGTGTGTGAAGTCACAGAATGGAGGTGTGTGAAGTCATAGAATGGAGGTGTGTGAAATCATAGAATGGAGGTTTGTGAAGTCATAGAATGGAGGTGTCTGAAGTCACAGAATGGAGGTTTGTGAAGTCATAGAATGGAGGCATGTGAAGTCAAATTGGAGAGGTGTGAAGTCGGAGAATGGAGGTGTGTGAAGTCACAGAATGGAGGTGTGTGAAGTCAGAATGGAGGTGTGAAGTCATAGAATGGAGGTGGGTGAAGTCATAGAATGGAGGTGTGTGAAGTAATACAATGAAGGTGTGTGAAGTCATAGAATGGAGATGTGTGAAGTCAACGAAGGGAGGTGTGTGAAGTCACATAATGGAGGTGTGTGAAGTTAAAATGGAGGTGCGTAACGTCATAAAATGGAGGTGTGTGAAGTCATAGAACGGAGGTGTGTGAAATCATAGAATGGACGTTTGTGAAGTCATAGAATGGAGGGGTGTGAAATCATAGAATGGAGGTTTGTGAAGTCACAGAATGGAGGTGTGTGAACTCCGAATGGAGGTGTGTGAATTCACAGAATGGAGGTGTGTGAAGTCATAGCATGAAGGTATGTGAAATCATAGAATGGACGTGTGTGAAGTCATAGAATGGAGGTGTGTGAAGTCATACAATGAAGGTGTGTGAAGTCATAGAATGGAGGTGTGTGAAGTCACAGAATGGAGGTGTGTGAAGTCACATAATGGAGGTGTGTGAAGTCAAAATGGAGGTGTGTGACATCATAAAATGGAGGTGTGTGAAGTCATAGAATGGAGGTGTGTGAAATCATAGAATGGAGGTTTGTGAAGTCACAGAATGGAGGTGGCTGAAGTCACATAATGGAGGTTTGTGAAGTCATAGAATGGAGTTATGTGAAGTCAAATTGGAGGGTTTGAAGTCGGAGAATGGAAGTGTGTGAAGTCACAGAATGGAGGTGGGTGAAGTCACAGATTGGAGGTGTGTGAAGTCATAGAATGGAGGTGTGTGAAGTCACAGAATGGACGGGTATGAAGTCATAGAATGGAGGTGTGTGATGTCAGAATGGAGGTGTGCGGAGTCATAGAATAGAGGTGTGTGAAGTCAGAATGGAGGTGTGTGAAGTCATAGATGGAGTTGTGTGAATTCATAGTATGGAGGTGTGTGAAATCATAGAATGGAATTTTGTGAAGTCACAGAATGGAGATGTGTGAATTCAGAATGGAGGTGTGTGAAGCCATAGAATGGAGGTGTGTGAAGACAGAATGGAGGTGTGTGAACTCAAAGAATGGAAGTGTGTGACGTCACAATGGAAGTGTGTGAAGTCATAAAAAGGAGGTGTGTGAAGTCACAGAATGGAGGTGTGTGAAGTCATAGAATGGAGGTGTGAGAAGTTATAGAATGGATGTTTGTAAAGTAAGAATGAAGGTGTGTGAAGGCATAAAATGGAGGTGTGTGACGTCAAAGAATGGAGGTGTGTGAAGTCACAGAATGGAGGTGTGTGAAGTCATAGAATGGAGGTGTGTGAAGTCATAGAATGGAGGTGTGTGAAGTTATATAATGGAGGTGTGTGAAGTCACAGAATGGAGGTGTGTGAGGTCAGAATGGGGGTGTGAAGTCATAGAATGGAGGTGGGTGAAGTCATAGAAAGGAGGTGTGGGAAGTCATAGAATGGAGGACTGTGAAGTCATAGAGTGGGGGTGAGTGAAGTCACAGATTCGAGGTCTGTGAAGTCATAGAATGGAGGTGTGTGAAGTCAGAATGGAGGTGTGTGAAGTCATAGAATGGAGGTGTGTGAACTCATAGAAAGGAGATGTGTGATATCGCAATGGAAGTGTGTGAAGTCATAGAATGGAGGTGTGTGAAGTCACAGAATGCAGGTGTGTGAAGTCAAAATGGAGGGGTGTGACATCCTGAAATTGAGGTGTGTGAAGTCATAGAATGGAGATGTGTGAAATCATAGAATGGAGGTGTGTGAACTCATAGAATGGAGGTGTGTGACGTCGCAATGGAAGTGTGTGAAGTCATAGAATGGAGGTGTGTGAATTCAGAGAATGGAGGTTTGTGAAGACAAAATGGAGGGGTGTGAACTCAGAGAATGGAGGTGTGTGAGGTCACAATGGAAGTCTGTGAAGCCATAGAAAGGAGGTGTGTGAATTCACAGAATGGAGGTGTGTGAAATCACAGAATGGAGTTGTGTGAAGTCACAAAATGGAGGTGTGTAGAGTCATAGAATGGAGGTGTATGAAGTTATAGAATAGATGTTTGTAAAGAAAGAATGAAGGTGTGTGAAGTCATAGAATGGAGCTGTGTGAAGTCAGAATGGAGTTGTGTGAAGTCACTGAATGGAGGTGTGTCAACTCAGAATTTAGGTGTGTGAAGTCCAAGAATGGAGGTGTGTGAAGTCATAGAATTCAGGTGTGTGAAGTAAGAATGGAGGTGTGTGAAGTCACAGAATTGAGGTGTGTGAACACAGAATGGAGGTGTGTGAAGTCAAAGAATGGAGGTGTGTGAAGTCATACAATGGAAGTGTGTGAAGTCATACAATGTAAGTTTGTGAAGTAAGAATGAAGGTGTGTGAAATCATAGAATGGAGGCGTGTGAAGTCACAAAATGGAGGTGTGTGAAGTCATAGAATGGAGGTGTGTGAAGTCATAGAACGGAGGTGTGTGAAGTCATATAATGGAGGTGTGTGAAGTCATAGAATGGAGGTGTGTGAAATGAGAATGGAGGTGTGAAATCATAGAATGGAGGTGGGTGAAATCTTAGAAAGGAGGTGTGGGAAGTCATAGAATGGAGGAGTGTGAAGTCATAGAGTGGAGGTGAGTGAAGTCATAGATTCGAGGTCTGTGAAGTCATAGAATGGAGCTATGTGAAGTCAGAATGGAGGTGTGTGAAGTCACAGAATGGAGGTGTGTGAACTCATAAAATGGAGGTGTGTGACGTCACAATGGAAGTGTGTGAAGTCATAGAATGGAGGTGTGTGAAGTCACAGAATGGAGGTGTGAGAAGTCAAAATGGAGGTGCGTGACGTCCTAAAATGGAGGTGTGTGAAGTCAGAGAATGGAGGTGTGTGAAATCATAGAATGGAGGTTTGTGAAGTCACAGAATGGAGGTGTGTGAACTCCGAATGGCGGTGTGTGAATTCACAGAATGGAGGTGTGTGAAGTCATAGAAATTAGTTGTGGGAAGTCATAGAAAGTAGAACTGTGAAGTCATAGAGTGGAGGTCAATGAAGTCATAGAATGGAGGTGTGTGAAGACAGAATGTAGGTTTGCGAAGTCGTAGAACAGAGGTGTGTGAAGTCAGAATGGAGGTGTGTGAAGTCATAGAATGGAGGTGTGTGAACTCATAGAACGGAGGTGTTTGGCGTCACAATGGAAGTGTGTGAAGTCATAGAATGGAGGTTTGTGAAGTCACAGAATGGAGGTGTGTGAAGTCACAGAATGGAGGTTTGTGAAGTCATAGAATGGAGGTATGTGAACTCAAATTGGAGGGGTGTGAAGTCGGAGAATGGAGGTGTGTGAAGTCACAATATGGAGGTGGGTGAAGTCACAGAATGGAGGTGTGTGAAGTCATAGAATGGAGATGTGTGAAGTCATATAATGGAGGTGTGTGAAGTCACAGAAAGGAGGTGAGTGAAGTCAGAATGGAGGTGTAAAGTCATAGAATGGAGGTGGGTGAAGTCATAGAAAGGAGGTGTGGGAAGTCATAGAATGGAGGAGTGTGAAGTCATAGAGTGGAGGTGAGTGAAGTCACAGATTCGAGGTCTGTGAAGTCATAGAATGGAGGTGTGTGAAGTCAGAATGGAGATGTGTGAAGTCATAGAATGGAGGTGTGTGAACTCATAGAATGGAGGTGTGTGACGTGACAATGGAAGTGTGTGAAGTCATAGAATGGAGGTGTGTGAAGTCACAGAATGGAGGTGTGTGAAGTCACAGAATGGAGGTGTGTGAAGTCAGAATGCAGGTGTGAAGTCATAGAATGGTGGTGGGTAAAGTCATAGAAAGGAGGTGTGGGAAGTCATAGAATGGAGGAGTGTGAAGTCATAGAGTGGAGGTGTGTGAAGTCACAGAATAGAGGTGTGGGAAGTCACAGAGTGGAGGTGTGTGACGTCACAGATTGGAGGTGTGTGAACTCAGAATGGAGGTGTGTAAAGTCACAGAATGGAGGTGTGTGAAGTCATAGAATGGAAGTGTGTGAAGTCATAGAATGGAGGTGTGTGAATTCAAATTGGAGAGGTGTGAAGTTGGAGAATGGAGGTGTGTGAAGTCACAGAATGGAGGTGTGTGAAGTCATAGAATGGATATGTCTGAAGTCAGAATGGAGGTGTGTGAAGTCAGAATGGAGGTGTGAAGTCATAGAATGGAGGTGAGTGAAGTCATAGAATGGAGGTGTGTGAAGTAATACAATGAAGGTGTGTGAAGTCATAGAATGGAGATGTGTGAAGTCAACGAAGGGAGGTGTGTGAAGTCACATAATGGAGGTGTGTGAAGTTAAAATGGAGGTGCGTAACGTCATAAAATGGAGGTGTGTGAAGTCATAGAACGGAGGTGTGTGAAATCATAGAATGGACGTTTGTGAAGTCATAGAATGGAGGGGTGTGAAATCATAGAATGGAGGTTTGTGAAGTCACAGAATGGAGGTGTGTGAACTCCGAATGGAGGTGTGTGAATTCACAGAATGGAGGTGTGTGAAGTCATAGCATGAAGGTATGTGAAATCATAGAATGGACGTGTGTGAAGTCATAGAATGGAGGTGTGTGAAGTCATACAATGAAGGTGTGTGAAGTCATAGAATGGAGGTGGGTGAAATCTTAGAAAGGAGGTGTGGGAAGTCATAGAATGGAGGAGTGTGAAGTCATAGAGTAGAGGTGAGTGAAGTCATAGATTCGAGGTCTGTGAAGTCATAGAATGGAGCTATGTGAAGTCAGAATGGAGGTGTGTGAAGTCACAGAATGGAGGTGTGTGAACTCATAAAATGGAGGTGTGTGACGTCACAATGGAAGTGTGTGAAGTCATAGAATGGAGGTGTGTGAAGTCACAGAATGGAGGTGTGAGAAGTCAAAATGGAGGTGCGTGACGTCCTAAAATGGAGGTGTGTGAAGTCATAGAATGGAGGTGTGTGAAATCATAGAATGGAGGTTTGTGAAGTCACAGAATGGAGGTGTGTGAACGCCGAATGGAGGTGTGTGAATTCACAGAATGGAGGTGTGTGAAGTCATAGAAATTAGTTGTGGGAAGTCATAGAAAGTAGAACTGTGAAGTCATAGAGTGGAGGACAATGAAGTCATAGAATGGAGGTGTGTGAAGACAGAATGTAGGTTTGCGAAGTCGTAGAACAGAGGTGTGTGAAGTCAGAATGGAGGTGTGTGAAGTCATAGAATGGAGGTGTGTGAACTCATAGAACGGAGGTGTTTGGCGTCACAATGGAAGTGTGTGAAGTCATAGAATGGAGGTTTGTGAAGTCACAGAATGGAGGTGTGTGAAGTCACAGAATGGAGGTTTGTGAAGTCATAGAATGGAGGTATGTGAACTCAAATTGGAGGGGTGTGAAGTCGGAGAATGGAGGTGTGTGAAGTCACAATATGGAGGTGGGTGAAGTCACAGAATGGAGGTGTGTGAAGTCATAGAATGGAGATGTGTGAAGTCATAGAATGGAGGTGTGTGAAGTCACAGAATGGAGGTGAGTGAAGTCAGAATGGAGGTGTGAAGTCATAGAATGGAGGTGGGTGAAGTCATAGAAAGGAGGTGTGGGAAGTCATAGAATGGAGGAGTGTGAAGTCATAGAGTGGAGGTGAGTGAAGTCACAGATTCGAGGTCTGTGAAGTCATAGAATGGAGGTGCGTGAAGTCAGAATGGAGATGTGTGAAGTCATAGAATGGAGGTGTGTGAACTCATAGAATGGAGGTGTGTGACGTGACAATGGAAGTGTGTGAAGTCATAGAATGGAGGTGTGTGAAGTCACAGAATAGAGGTGTGTGAAGTCACAGAATATAGGTGTGTGAAGTCAGAATGCAGGTGTGAAGTCATAGAATGGTGGTGGGTGAAGTCATAGAAAGGAGGTGTGGGAAGTCATAGAATGGTGGAGTGTGAAGTCATAGAGTGGAGGTGTGTGAAGTCACAGATTAGAGGTGTGGGAAGTCACAGAGTGGAGGTGTGTGACGTCACAGATTGGAGGTGTGTGAACTCAGAATGGAGGTGTGTAAAGTCACAGAATGGAGGTGTGTGAAGTCATAGAATGGAAGTGTGTGAAGTCATAGAATGGAGGTGTGTGAATTCAAATTGGAGAGGTGTGAAGTTGGAGAATGGAGGTGTGTGAAGTCACAGAATGGAGGTGTGTGAAGTCATAGAATGGATATGTCTGAAGTCAGAATGGAGGTGTGTGAACTCATAGAATGGAGGTGTGTGAACTCATAGAATGGAGGTTTGTGAAGTCACAGAATGGAGGTGTGTGAACTCAGAATGGAGGTGTGTGAAGTCACAGAATGGAGGTGTGTGAAGTCATAGCATGGAGGTATGTGAAATCATAGAATGGAAGTGTGTGAAGTCATAGAATGGAGGTGTGTGAAGTCATACAATGAAGGTGTGTGAAGTCATAGAATGGAGGTCTGTGAAGTCACCGAAGGGAGGTGTGTGAAGTCACATAATGGAGGTGTGTGAAGTCACAGAATGGAGGTTTGTGAAGTCATAGAATGGAGGTATGTGAAGTCAAATTGGAGAGGTGTGAAGTCGGAGAATGGAGGTGTGTGAAGTCACAGAATGGAGGTGTGTGAAGTCATAGAATGGAGGTGTGTGAAGTCATAGAATGGAGGAGTATGAAGTCATAGACTGGAGGTGAGTGAAGTCACAGATTCGAGGTCTGTGAAGTCATAGAATGGAGGTGTGTGAAGTCATAATGAATGTGGGCGAAGTCATAGAATGAGGTGTGTGAACTCATAGAGTGGAGGTGTGTGACGTCACAATGGAAGTGTGTGAAGTCATAGAATGGAGGTGTGTGAAGTCACAGAATGGAGGTGTGTGAAGTCAAAATGGAGGTGTGCGACATCCTAAAATGGAGGTGTGTGAAGTCATAGAATGGAGGTGTGTGAAGTCATAGAAAGGAGGTGTGGGAAGTCATAGAATGGAGGAGTGTTAAGTCATAGAGTGAAGGTGAGTGAAGTCAAAGATTTGAGGTCTGTGAAGTCATAGAATGGAGGTGTGTGAAGTCAGAATGGAGGTGTGTGTAGTCATAGAATGGAGGTCTGTGAATTCAAAGAATGGAGGTGTGTGACGTCACAATGGAAGGGTGTGAAGTCATAGAATGGAGGTGTGTGAAGTCACAGAATGGAGGTGTCTGAAGACACAGAATGGAAGTTTGTGAAGTCATAGAATGGAGGCATGTGAAGTCAAATTGGAGAGGTGTGAAGTCGAGAATGGAGGTGTGTGAAGTTACAGAATGGAGGTGTGTGAAGTCAGAATGGAGGTGTGAAGTCATAGAATGGAGGTGGGTGAAGTCATAGAATGCAGGTGTATGAAGTCATACAATGAAGGTGTGTGAAGTCATAGAATGGAGATGTGTGAAGTCAACGAAGGGAGGTGTGTGAAGTCACATAATGGAGGTGTGTGAAGTTAAAATGGAGGTGCGTAACGTCATAAAATGGAGGTGTGTGTACTCATAGAACGGAAGTGTGTGAAATCATAGAATGGACGTTTGTGAAGTCACAGAATGGAGGTGTGTGAAGTCACAGAATGGAGGTTTGTGAAGTCAAAGAATAGAGGTGTGTGAATTCAAATTTGAGAAGTGTGAAGTTCGAGAATGGAGATGTGTGAAGTCACAGAATGGAGGTGTGTGAAGTCATAGAATGGATATGTGTGAAGTCAGAATGCAGGTGTGTGAACTCATAGAATGGAGGTGGGTGAAGTCACAGAATGGAGGTGGGTGAAGTCATACAATGAAGGTGTGTGAAGTCATAGAATGGAGATGTGTGAAGTCAACGAAGGGAGGTGTGTGAAGTCACATAATGGAGGTGTGTGAAGTTAAAATGGAGGTGCGTAACGTCATAAAATGGAGGTGTGTGAAGTCATAGGACGGAGGTGTGTGAAATCATAGAATGGACGTTTGTGAAGTCACAGAATGGAGTTGTGTGAAGTCACAGAATGGAGGTTTGTGAAGGCATAGAATGGAGGTATGTGAATTCAAATTGGAGAAGTGTGAAGTTGGATAATGGAGATGTGTGAAGTCACAGAATGGAGGTCTGTGAAGTCAAAATGGAGTTGTGTGACGTCCTTAAATAGAGGTGTGTGAAGTCTTAGAATGGAGGTGTGTGAAATCATAGAATGGAGGTGTGTGAATTCATAGAATGGAAGTTTGTGAAGTCACAGAATGGACGGTATGAAATCATAGAATGGAGGTGTGTGAAGTCACACAATGGAGGTGTTTGAAGTCATATATTGGAGGTATGTGAAGTCAAAATGGATGTGTGAAGTCATAGAATGAATGTGTGTGAAATCATAGAATGAGGGGGTGTGAGGTCATAGAATGGAGGTGTATGAAGACACAGAATGGGGGTGTGTGAAGTCATAGAATGGAAGTGTGTGAAGTCACAGAATGGAGGTGTGTGAAGTCCGGAATGGAGGTGTGTGAAGTCACCGAAAGGAATTGTGTGAACTCCGAATGGAGGTGTGTGAAGTCACAGAATGGAGGTTTGTGAAGTCATAGAAAGGAGGTGTGCGAAGTCATAGAATGGATGTTTCTGAAGTAAAAATAAAGGTGTGTGAAGTCATAGAATGGAGGTGTGTGAACTCACAGAATGGAGGTGTGTGAAGTCAGAATGGAGGTGTGTAGTCATAGATTGGAGGCGGATGAAGTCATAGAAAGGAGGTGTGGGAATTCATAGAATGGAGGAGCGTGAAGTCATAGAGTGCAGGTGAGTGAAATCACAGATTCGAGGTCTGTGAAGTCATAGAATGGAGGTGTGTGATGTCAGAATGGAGGTGTGCGAAGTCATAGAATAGAGGGGAGTGAAGTCAGAATGGAGGTGTGTGAAGACATAGATGGAGTTGTGTGAAGTCATAGTATGGAGGTGTGTGAAATCATAGAATGGAGTTTTGTGAAGACACAGAATGGAGCTGTGTGAATACAGAATGGAGGTGTGTGAAGTCATAGAATGGAGGTGTGTGAAGTCAGAATGGAGGTGTGTGAACTCAGAGAATGGAGGTGTGTGAGGTCACAATGGAAGTGTGTGAAGTCATAGAAAGGAGGTGTGTGAAGTCACAGAATGGAGGTGTGTGAAATCACAGAATGGAGTTGTGTGAAGTCACAAAATGGAGGTGTGTAGAGTCATAGAATGGAGGTGTATGAAGTTATAGAATGGATGTTTGTAAAGAAAGAATGAAGGTGTGTGAAGTCATAGAATGGAGGTGTGTGACGTCAAAGAATGGAGGTGTGTGAAGTCATAGAATGGAGCTGTGTGAAGTCAGAATGGAGTTGTGTGAAGTCACTGAATGGAGGTGTGTCAACTCAGAATTTAGGTGTGTGAAGTCAAAGAATGGAGGTGTGTGAAGTCATAGAATTCAGGTGTGTGAAGTAAGAATGGAGGTGTGTGAAGTCACAGAATTGAGGTATGTGAACACAGAATGGAGGTGTGTGAAGTCAAAGAATGGAGGTGTGTGAAGTCATACAATGGAAGTGTGTGAAGTCATACAATGTATGTTTGTGAAGTAAGAATGAAGGTGTGCGAAATCATAGAATGGAGGTGTGTGAAGTCACAGAATGGAGGTGTGTGAAGTCATAGAATGGAGGTGTGTGAAGTCATAGAACGGAGGTGTGTGAAGTCATATAATGGAGGTGTGTGAAGTCATAGAATGGAGGTGTGTGAAATCAGAATGGAGGTGTGAAGTGATAGAATGGAGGTGGGTGAAATCTTAGAAAGGAGGTGTGGGAAGTCATAGAATGGAGGAGTGTGAAGTCATAGAGTGGAGGTGAGTGAAGTCATAGATTCGAGGTCTGTGAAGTCATAGAATGGAGGTGTGTGAAGTCAGAATGGAGGTGTGTGAAGTCACAGAATGGAGGTGTGTGAACTCATAAAATGGAGGTGTGTGACGTCACAATGGAAGTGTGTGAAGTCATAGAATGGAGGTGTGTGAAGTCACAGAATGGAGGTGTGAGAAGTCAAAATGGAGGTGCGTGACATCCTAAAATGGAGGCGTGTGAAGTCATAGAATGGAGGTGTGTGAAATCATAGAATGGAGGTTTGTGAAGTCACAGAATGGAGGTGTGTGAACTCCGAATGGAGGTGTGTGAATTCACAGAATGGAGGTGTGTGAAGTCATAGCATGAAGGTATGTGAATTCATAGAATGGACGTGTGTGAAGTCATAGAATGGAGGTGTGTGAAGTCATACAATGAAGGTGTGTGAAGTCATAGAATGGAGGTGTGTAAAGTCACAGAATGGAGGTGTGTGAAGTCACATAATGGAGGTGTGTGAAGTCATAGAATGGAGGTGTGTGAAATTATAGATTGGAGGTTTGTGACGTCACAGAATGGAGGTGGGTGAAGTCACAGATAGGAGGTTTGTGAAGTCATAGTATGGAGGTATGTGAAGTCAAATTGGAGGGTTTCAAGTCGGAGAATTAGGTGTCTGAAGTCACAGAATGGTGGTGGGTGAAGTCATAGAGTGGAGGGTCAATGAAGTGAAAGAATGGAGGTGTGTGAAATCAGAATGTAGGTTTGCGAAGTCGTAGAATAGAGGTGTGTGAAGTCAGAATGGAGGTGTGTGAAGTCATAGAATGGAGGTGGGTGAACTCATAGAATGGAGGTGTTTGACGTCACAATGGAAGTGTGTGAAGTCATAGAATGGAGGTTTGTGAAGGCACAGAATGGAGGTGTGTGAAGTCACAGAATGGAGGTTTCTGAAGTCATAGAATAGAGGTATGTGAAGGCAATTTGGAGGGGTGTGAAGTCGGAGAATGCAGGTGTGTGAGGTCACAGAATGGAGGTGGGTGAATTCCCAGAATGGAACTGTGTGAAGTCATAGAATGGAGGTGTGTGAAGTCACAGAATGGAGATGTGCGAAGTCAAAAAGGTGATGTGAGAAGTCACAAATGTAAGTAAGTGTGTGAAGTCACAGAATGGAGGTGTGTGAAGTCAAAATAGAGGTGTGTGAAGTCAAAGAATGTAGGTTTGTGAAGTCATCGAATGGAGTTGTGTGAAGTCACAGAATGGAGGTGTGTGAAGTCACAATAGAGGTGTGCGAAGTCATAGAATGGAGGTGTGTGAAGTCAGAATGGAGGTGTGTGAAGTCATAGATGGAGTTCTGTGAATTCATAGTATGGAGGTGGGTGAAATCATAGAATGGAATTTTGTGAAGTCACAGAATGGAGCTGTGTGAATTCAGAATGGAGGTGTGGGAAGCCATAGAATAGAGGTGTGTGAAGTCAGAATGGAGGTGTGTGAACTCAAATAATGGAGGTGTGTGACGTCACAATGGAAGTGTGTGAAGTCATGAAATGGAGGTGTGTGAAGTCACAGAATGGAGGTGTGTGAAGTCATAGAATGGAGGTGTGTGAAGTCACAGAATGGAGGTGTTTGAAGTCATAGAAAGGAGGTGTGACAAGTTATAGAATAGATGTTTGTAAAGTAAGAATGAAGGTGTGTGAAGTCATAAAATGGAGGTGTGTGACGTCAAGAATGGAGGTGTGTGAAGTCATAGAATGGAGTTGTGTGAAGTCAGAATGGAGGTATGTGAAGTCACAGAATTGAGGTGTGTGAACACAGAATGGAGGTGTGTGAAATCAAAGAATGGAGGTGTGTGAAGTCATAGAATGGAGGTGTGTGAAGTCATAAAATGTATGTTTGTGAAGTAAGAATGAAGGTGTGTGAAGTCACAGAATGGAGGTGTGTGAAGTCACAGAATGGAGGTGTGTGAAGTCATAGAATGGAGGTGTGTGAATTCATAGAATGGAGGTGTGTGAAGTCATATAATGGAGGTGTGTGAAGTCACAGAATGGAAGTGTTTGAAGTCAGAATGGAGGTGTGAAGTCATAGAA
Organism: Megascapheus bottae; assembly: GCA_024803745.1. Classification (NCBI taxonomy): domain Eukaryota; kingdom Metazoa; phylum Chordata; class Mammalia; order Rodentia; family Geomyidae; genus Megascapheus; species Megascapheus bottae. The sequence goes on along the minus strand of JANJXV010000052.1, from coordinate 1,737,117 downwards.
TGGAGGTGGGTGAAGTCATAGAAAGGAGGTGTGGGAAGTCATAGAATGGAGGACTGTGAAGTCATAGAGTTGAGGTGAGTGAAGTCACAGATTCGAGGTCCATGAAGTCATAGAATGCAGGTGTGTGAAGTCAGAATGGAGGTGTGTGAAGTCATAGAATGGAGGTGTGTGAACTCATAGAAAGGAGGTGTGTGACGTCGCAATGGCAGTGTGTGAAGTCATAGAATGGAGATGTGTGAAGTCAACGAAGGGAGGTGTGTGAAGTCACATAATGGAGGTGTGTGAAGTTAAAATGGAGGTGCGTAACGTCATAAAATGGAGGTGTGTGAAGTCATAGAACGGAGGTGTGTGAAATCACAGAATGGACGTTTGTGAAGTCATAGAATGGAGGGGTGTGAAATCATAGAATGGAGGTTTGTGAAGTCACAGAATGGAGGTGTGTGAACTCCGAATGGAGGTGTGTGAATTCACAGAATGGAGGTGTGTGAAGTCATAGCATGAAGGTATGTGAAATCATAGAATGGACGTGTGTGAAGTCATAGAATGGAGGTGTGTGAAGTCATACAATGAAGGTGTGTGAAGTCATAGAATGGAGGTGTGTGAAGTCACAGAATGGAGGTGTGTGAAGTCACATAATGGAGGTGTGTGAAGTCAAAATGGAGGTGTGTGACATCATAAAATGGAGGTGTGTGAAGTCATAGAATGGAGGTGTGTGAAATCATAGAATGGAGGTTTGTGAAGTCACAGAATGGAGGTGGCTGAAGTCACATAATGGAGGTTTGTGAAGTCATAGAATGGAGGTATGTGAAGTCAAATTGGAGGGTTTGAAGTCGGAGAATGGAGGTGTGTGAAGTCACAGAATGGAGGTGGGTGAAGTCACAGATTGGAGGTGTGTGAAGTCATATAATGGAGGTGTGTGAAGTCACAGAATGGACGGGTATGAAGTCATAGAATGGAGGTGTGTGATGTCAGAATGGAGGTGTGCGGAGTCATAGAATAGAGGTGTGTGAAGTCAGAATGGAGGTGTGTGAAGTCATAGATGGAGTTGTGTGAATTCATAGTATGGAGGTGTGTGAAATCATAGAATGGAATTTTGTGAAGTCACAGAATGGAGATGTGTGAATTCAGAATGGAGGTGTGTGAAGCCATAGAATGGAGGTGTGTGAAGTCAGAATGGAGGTGTGTGAACTCAAAGAATGGAAGTGTGTGACGTCACAATGGAAGTGTGTGAAGTCATAAAATGGAGGTGTGTGAAGTCACAGAATGGAGGTGTGTGAAGTCATAGAATGGAGGTGTGAGAAGTTATAGAATGGATGTTTGTAAAGTAAGAATGAAGGTGTGTGAAGTCATAAAATGGAGGTGTGTGACGTCAAAGAATGGAGGTGTGTGAAGTCACAGAATGGAGGTGTGTGAAGTCATAGAATGGAGGTGTGTGAAGTCATAGAATGGAGGTGTGTAAAGTCACAGAATGGAGGTGTGTGAAGTCACATAATGGAGGTGTGTGAAGTCATAGAATGGAGGTGTGTGAAATTATAGATTGGAGGTTTGTGACGTCACAGAATGGAGGTGGGTGAAGTCACAGATAGGAGGTTTGTGAAGTCATAGTATGGAGGTATGTGAAGTCAAATTGGAGGGTTTCAAGTCGGAGAATTAGGTGTCTGAAGTCACAGAATGGTGGTGGGTGAAGTCATAGAGTGGAGGGTCAATGAAGTGAAAGAATGGAGGTGTGTGAAGTCAGAATGTAGGTTTGCGAAGTCGTAGAATAGAGGTGTGTGAAGTCAGAATGGAGGTGTGTGAAGTCATAGAATGGAGGTGGGTGAACTCATAGAATGGAGGTGTTTGACGTCACAATGGAAGTGTGTGAAGTCATAGAATGGAGGTTTGTGAAGTCACAGAATGGAGGTGTGTGAAGTCACAGAATGGAGGTTTGTGAAGTCATAGAATAGAGGTATGTGAAGTCAATTTGGAGGGGTGTGAAGTCGGAGAATGCAGGTGTGTGAGGTCACAGAATGGAGGTGGGTGAATTCCCAGAATGGAACTGTGTGAAGTCATAGAATGGAGGTGTGTGAAGTCACAGAATGGAGATGTGCGAAGTCAAAAAGGTGATGTGAGAAGTCACAAATGTAAGTAAGTGTGTGAAGTCACAGAATGGAGGTGTGTGAAGTCAAAATAGAGGTGTGTGAAGTCAAAGAATGTAGGTTTGTGAAGTCATCGAATGGAGTTGTGTGAAGTCACAGAATGGAGGTGTGTGAAGTCACAATAGAGGTGTGCGAAGTCATAGAATGGAGGTGTGTGAAGTCAGAATGGAGGTGTGTGAAGTCATAGATGGAGTTCTGTGAATTCATAGTATGGAGGTGTGTGAAATCATAGAATGGAATTTTGTGAAGTCACAGAATGGAGCTGTGTGAATTCAGAATGGAGGTGTGTGAAGCCATAGAATAGAGGTGTGTGAAGTCAGAATGGAGGTGTGTGAACTCAAATAATGGAGGTGTGGGACGTCACAATGGAAGTGTGTGAAGTCATGAAATGGAGGTGTGTGAAGTCACAGAATGGAGGTGTGTGAAGTCATAGAATGGAGGTGTGTGAAGTCACAGAATGGAGGTGTTTGAAGTCATAGAAAGGAGGTGTGACAAGTTATAGAATAGATGTTTGTAAAGTAAGAATGAAGGTGTGTGAAGTCATAAAATGGAGGTGTGTGACGTCAAGAATGGAGGTGTGTGAAGTCATAGAATGGAGTTGTGTGAAGTCAGAATGGAGGTATGTGAAGTCACAGAATTGAGGTGTGTGAACACAGAATGGAGTTGTGTGAAATCAAAGAATGGAGGTGTGTGAAGTCATAGAATGGAGGTGTGTGAAGTCATAAAATGTATGTTTGTGAAGTAAGAATGAAGGTGTGTGAAGTCACAGAATGGAGGTGTGTGAAGTCACAGAATGGAGGTGTGTGAAGTCATAGAATGGAGGTGTGTGAATTCATAGAATGGAGGTGTGTGAAGTCATATAATGGAGGTGTGTGAAGTCACAGAATGGAAGTGTTTGAAGTCAGAATGGAGGTGTGAAGTCATAGAATGGAGGTGGGTGAAGTCATAGAAAGGAGGTGTGGGAAGTCATAGAATGGAGGACTGTGAAGTCAAAGAGTTGAGGTGAGTGAAGTCACAGATTCGAGGTCCATGAAGTCATAGAATGCAGGTGTGTGAAGTCAGAATGGAGGTGTGTGAAGTCATAGAATGGAGGTGTGTGAACTCATAGAAAGGAGGTGTGTGACGTCGCAATGGAAGTGTGTGAAGTCATAGAATGGAGATGTGTGAAGTCAACGAAGGGAGGTGTGTGAAGTCACATAATGGAGGTGTGTGAAGTTAAAATGGAGGTGCGTAACGTCATAAAATGGAGGTGTGTGAAGTCATAGAACGGAGGTGTGTGAAATCACAGAATGGACGTTTGTGAAGTCATAGAATGGAGGGGTGTGAAATCATAGAATGGAGGTTTGTGAAGTCACAGAATGGAGGTGTGTGAACTCCGAATGGAGGTGTGTGAATTCACAGAATGGAGGTGTGTGAAGTCATAGCATGAAGGTATGTGAAATCATAGAATGGACGTGTGTGAAGTCATAGAATGGAGGTGTGTGAAGTCATACAATGAAGGTGTGTGAAGTCATAGAATGGAGGTGTGTGAAGTCACAGAATGGAGGTGTGTGAAGTCACATAATGGAGGTGTGTGAAGTCAAAATGGAGGTGTGTGACATCATAAAATGGAGGTGTGTGAAGTCATAGAATGGAGGTGTGTGAAATCATAGAATGGAGGTTTGTGAAGTCACAGAATGGAGGTGGCTGAAGTCACATAATGGAGGTTTGTGAAGTCATAGAATGGAGGTGTGTGAAATCACAGATTGGAGGTGTGTGAAGTCATATAATGGAGGTGTGTGAAGTCACAGAATGGACGGGTATGAAGTCATAGAATGGAGGTGTGTGATGTCAGAATGGAGGTGTGCGGAGTCATAGAATAGAGGTGTGTGAAGTCAGAATGGAGGTGTGTGAAGTCATAGATGGAGTTGTGTGAATTCATAGTATGGAGGTGTGTGAAATCATAGAATGGAATTTTGTGAAGTCACAGAATGGAGATGTGTGAATTCAGAATGGAGGTGTGTGAAGCCATAGAATGGAGGTGTGTGAAGTCAGAATGGAGGTGTGTGAACTCAAAGAATGGAAGTGTGTGACGTCACAATGGAAGTGTGTGAAGTCATAAAATGGAGGTGTGTGAAGTCACAGAATGGAGGTGTGTGAAGTCATAGAATGGAGGTGTGAGAAGTTATAGAATGGATGTTTGTAAAGTAAGAATGAAGGTGTGTGAAGTCATAAAATGGAGGTGTGTGACGTCAAAGAATGGAGGTGTGTGAAGTCACAGAATGGAGGTGTGTGAAGTCATAGAATGGAGGTGTGTGAAGTCATAGAATGGAGGTGTGTGAAGTCATAGAATGGAGGTGTGTGAAGTTATATAATGGAGGTGTGTGAAGTCAAAGAATGGAGGTGTGTGAGGTCAGAATGGGGGTGTGAAGTCATAGAATGGAGGTGGGTGAAGTCATAGAAAGGAGGTGTGGGAAGTCATAGAATGGAGGACTGTGAAGTCATAGAGTGGGGGTGAGTGAAGTCACAGATTCGAGGTCTGTGAAGTCATAGAATGGAGGTGTGTGAAGTCAGAATGGAGGTGTGTGAAGTCATAGAATGGAGGTGTGTGAACTCATAGAAAGGAGATGTGTGATATCGCAATGGAAGTGTGTGAAGTCATAGAATGGAGGTGTGTGAAGTCACAGAATGCAGGTGTGTGAAGTCAAAATGGAGGGGTGTGACATCCTGAAATTGAGGTGTGTGAAGTCATAGAATGGAGATGTGTGAAATCATAGAATGGAGGTGTGTGAACTCATAGAATGGAGGTGTGTGACGTCGCAATGGAAGTGTGTGAAGTCATAGAATGGAGGTGTGTGAATTCAGAGAATGGAGGTTTGTGAAGACAAAATGGAGGGGTGTGAACTCAGAGAATGGAGGTGTGTGAGGTCACAATGGAAGTCTGTGAAGCCACAGAAAGGAGGTGTGTGAATTCACAGAATGGAGGTGTGTGAAATCACAGAATGGAGTTGTGTGAAGTCACAAAATGGAGGTGTGTAGAGTCATAGAATGGAGGTGTATGAAGTTATAGAATGGATGTTTGTAAAGAAAGAATGAAGGTGTGTGAAGTCATAGAATGGAGCTGTGTGAAGTCAGAATGGAGTTGTGTGAAGTCACTGAATGGAGGTGTGTCAACTCAGAATTTAGGTGTGTGAAGTCAAAGAATGGAGGTGTGTGAAGTCATAGAATTCAGGTGTGTGAAGTAAGAATGGAGGTGTGTGAAGTCACAGAATTGAGGTGTGTGAACACAGAATGGAGGTGTGTGAAGTCAAAGAATGGAGGTGTGTGAAGTCATACAATGGAAGTGTGTGAAGTCATACAATGTATGTTTGTGAAGTAAGAATGAAGGTGTGTGAAATCATAGAATGGAGGCGTGTGAAGTCACAAAATGGAGGTGTGTGAAGTCATAGAATGGAGGTGTGTGAAGTCATAGAACGGAGGTGTGTGAAGTCATATAATGGAGGTGTGTGAAGTCATAGAATGGAGGTGTGTGAAATGAGAATGGAGGTGTGAAATCATAGAATGGAGGTGGGTGAAATCTTAGAAAGGAGGTGTGGGAAGTCATAGAATGGAGGAGTGTGAAGTCATAGAGTGGAGGTGAGTGAAGTCATAGATTCGAGGTCTGTGAAGTCATAGAATGGAGCTATGTGAAGTCAGAATGGAGGTGTGTGAAGTCACAGAATGGAGGTGTGTGAACTCATAAAATGGAGGTGTGTGACGTCACAATGGAAGTGTGTGAAGTCATAGAATGGAGGTGTGTGAAGTCACAGAATGGAGGTGTGAGAAGTCAAAATGGAGGTGCGTGACGTCCTAAAATGGAGGTGTGTGAAGTCATAGAATGGAGGTGTGTGAAATCATAGAATGGAGGTTTGTGAAGTCACAGAATGGAGGTGTGTGAACTCCGAATGGCGGTGTGTGAATTCACAGAATGGAGGTGTGTGAAGTCATAGAAATTAGTTGTGGGAAGTCATAGAAAGTAGAACTGTGAAGTCATAGAGTGGAGGTCAATGAAGTCATAGAATGGAGGTGTGTGAAGACAGAATGTAGGTTTGCGAAGTCGTAGAACAGAGGTGTGTGAAGTCAGAATGGAGGTGTGTGAAGTCATAGAATGGAGGTGTGTGAACTCATAGAACGGAGGTGTTTGGCGTCACAATGGAAGTGTGTGAAGTCATAGAATGGAGGTTTGTGAAGTCACAGAATGGAGGTGTGTGAAGTCACAGAATGGAGGTGTGTGAAGTCATAGAATGGAGATGTGTGAAGTCATATAATGGAGGTGTGTGAAGTCACAGAATGGAGGTGAGTGAAGTCAGAATGGAGGTGTGAAGTCATAGAATGGAGGTGGGTGAAGTCATAGAAAGGAGGTGTGGGAAGTCATAGAATGGAGGAGTGTGAAGTCATAGAGTGGAGGTGAGTGAAGTCACAGATTCGAGGTCTGTGAAGTCATAGAATGGAGGTGTGTGAAGTCAGAATGGAGATGTGTGAAGTCATAGAATGGAGGTGTGTGAACTCATAGAATGGAGGTGTGTGACGTGACAATGGAAGTGTGTGAAGTCATAGAATGGAGGTGTGTGAAGTCACAGAATGGAGGTGTGTGAAGTCACAGAATGGAGGTGTGTGAAGTCAGAATGCAGGTGTGAAGTCAAAGAATGGTGGTGGGTGAAGTCATAGAAAGGAGGTGTGGGAAGTCATAGAATGGAGGAGTGTGAAGTCATAGAGTGGAGGTGTGTGAAGTCACAGAATAGAGGTGTGGGAAGTCACAGAGTGGAGGTGTGTGACGTCACAGATTGGAGGTGTATGAACTCAGAATGGAGGTGTGTAAAGTCACAGAATGGAGGTGTGTGAAGTCATAGAATGGATATGTCTGAAGTCAGAATGGAGGTGTGTGAACTCATAGAATGGAGGTGTGTGAACTCATAGAATGGAGGTTTGTGAAGTCACAGAATGGAGGTGTGTGAACTCAGAATGGAGGTGTGTGAAGTCACAGAATGGAGGTGTGTGAAGTCATAGAATGGAGGTGTGTGAAATCATAGAATGGAGGTTTGTGAAGTCATAGAATGGAGGTGTCTGAAGTCACAGAATGGAGGTTTGTGAAGTCATAGAATGGAGGCATGTGAAGTCAAATTGGAGAGGTGTGAAGTCGGAGAATGGAGGTGTGTGAAGTCACAGAATGGAGGTGTGTGAAGTCAGAATGGAGGTGTGAAGTCATAGAATGGAGGTGGGTGAAGTCATAGAATGGAGGTGTGTGAAGTAATACAATGAAGGTGTGTGAAGTCATAGAATGGAGATGTGTGAAGTCAACGAAGGGAGGTGTGTGAAGTCACATAATGGAGGTGTGTGAAGTTAAAATGGAGGTGCGTAACGTCATAAAATGGAGGTGTGTGAAGTCATAGAACGGAGGTGTGTGAAATCATAGAATGGACGTTTGTGAAGTCATAGAATGGAGGGGTGTGAAATCATAGAATGGAGGTTTGTGAAGTCACAGAATGGAGGTGTGTGAACTCCGAATGCAGGTGTGTGAATTCACAGAATGGAGGTGTGTGAAGTCATAGCATGAAGGTATGTGAAATCATAGAATGGACGTGTGTGAAGTCATAGAATGGAGGTGTGTGAAGTCATACAATGAAGGTGTGTGAAGTCATAGAATGGAGGTGTGTGAAGTCACAGAATGGAGGTGTGTGTAGTCACATAATGGAGGTGTGTGAAGTCAAAATGGAGGTGTGTGACATCATAAAATGGAGGTGTGTGAAGTCATAGAATGGAGGTGTGTGAAATCATAGAATGGAGGTTTGTGAAGTCACAGAATGGAGGTGGCTGAAGTCACATAATGGAGGTTTGTGAAGTCATAGAATGGAGGTATGTGAAGTCAAATTGGAGGGTTTGAAGTCGGAGAATGGAGGTGTGTGAAGTCACGGAATGGAGGTGGGTGAAGTCACAGAATGGAGGTGTGTGAAGTCAAAGAATGGAGGTGTGTGAAGTCACAGAATGGACGGGTATGAAGTCATAGAATGGAGGTGTGTGATGTCAGAATGGAGGTGTGCGGAGTCATAGAATAGAGGTGTGTGAAGTCAGAATGGAGGTGTGTGAAGTCATAGATGGAGTTGTGTGAATTCATAGTATGGAGGTGTGTGAAATCATAGAATGGAATCTTGTGACGTCACAGAATGGAGCTGTGTGAATTCAGAATGGAGGTGTGTGAAGCCATAGAATTGAGGTGTGTGAAGTCAGAAGGGAGGTGTGTGAACTCAAAGAATGGAAGTGTGTGACGTCACAATGGAAGTGTGTGAAGTCATAAAATGGAGGTGTGTGAAGTCACAGAATGGAGGTGTGTGAAGTCATAGAATGGAGGTGTGTGAAGTCATAGAATGGATGTTTGTAAAGTAAGAATGAAGGTGTGTGAAGTCATAAAATGGAGGTGTGTGACGTCAAAGAATGGAGGTGTGTGAAGTCACAGAATGGAGGTGTGTGAAGTCATAGAATGGAGGTGTGTGAAGTCATAGAATGGAGGTGTGTGAAGTTATATAATGGAGGTGTGTGAAGTCACAGAATGGAGGTGTGTGAGGTCAGAATGGGGGTGTGAAGTCATAGAATGGAGGTGGGTGAAGTCATAGAAAGGAGGTGTGGGAAGTCATAGAATGGAGGACTGTGAAGTCATAGAGTGGGGGTGAGTGAAGTCACAGATTCGAGGTCTGTGAAGTCATAGAATGGAGGTGTGTGAAGTCAGAATGGAGGTGTGTGAAGTCATAGAATGGAGGTGTGTGAACTCATAGAAAGGAGATGTGTGATATCGCAATGGAAGTGTGTGAAGTCATAGAATGGAGGTGTGTGAAGTCACAGAATGCAGGTGTGTGAAGTCAAAATGGGGGGGTGTGACATCCTGAAATTGAGGTGTGTGAAGTCATAGAATGGAGATGTGTGAAATCATAGAATGGAGGTGTGTGAACTCATAGAATGGAGGTGTGTGACGTCGCAATGGAAGTGTGTGAAGTCATAGAATGGAGGTGTGTGAATTCAGAGAATGGAGGTGTGTGAAGACAAAATGGAGGGGTGTGAACTCAGAGAATGGAGGTGTGTGAGGTCACAATGGAAGTCTGTGAAGCCATAGAAAGGAGGTGTGTGAATTCACAGAATGGAGGTGTGTGAAATCACAGAATGGAGTTGTGTGAAGTCACAAAATGGAGGTGTGTAGAGTCATAGAATGGAGGTGTATGAAGTTATAGAATGGATGTTTGCAAAGAAAGAATGAAGGTGTGTGAAGTCATAGAATGGAGCTGTGTGAAGTCAGAATGGAGTTGTGTGAAGTCACTGAATGGAGGTGTGTCAACTCAGAATTTAGGTGTGTGAAGTCCAAGAATGGAGGTGTGTGCAGTCATAGAATTCAGGTGTGTGAAGTAAGAATGGAGGTGTGTGAAGTCACAGAATTGAGGTGTGTGAACACAGAATGGAGGTGTGTGAAGTCAAAGAATGGAGGTGTGTGAAGTCATACAATGGAAGTGTGTGAAGTCATACAATGTATGTTTGTGAAGTAAGAATGAAAGTGTGTGAAATCATAGAATGGAGGCGTGTGAAGTCACAAAATGGAGGTGTGTGAAGTCATAGAATGGACGTGTGTGAAGTCATAGAACGGAGGTGTGTGAAGTCATATAATGGAGGTGTGTGAAGTCATAGAATGGAGGTGTGTGAAATCAGAATGGAGGTGTGAAATCATAGAATGGAGGTGGGTGAAATCTTAGAAAGGAGGTGTGGGAAGTCATAGAATGGAGGAGTGTGAAGTCATAGAGTAGAGGTGAGTGAAGTCATAGATTCGAGGTCTGTGAAGTCATAGAATGGAGCTATGTGAAGTCAGAATGGAGGTGTGTGAAGTCACAGAATGGAGGTGTGTGAACTCATAAAATGGAGGTGTGTGACGTCACAATGGAAGTGTGTGAAGTCATAGAATGGAGGTGTGTGAAGTCACAGAATGGAGGTGTGAGAAGTCAAAATGGAGGTGCGTGACGTCCTAAAATGGAGGTGTGTGAAGTCATAGAATGGAGGTGTGTGAAATCATAGAATGGAGGTTTGTGAAGTCACAGAATGGAGGTGTGTGAACGCCGAATGGAGGTGTGTGAATTCACAGAATGGAGGTGTGTGAAGTCATAGAAATTAGTTGTGGGAAGTCATAGAAAGTAGAACTGTGAAGTCATAGAGTGGAGGTCAATGAAGTCATAGAATGGAGGTGTGTGAAGACAGAATGTAGGTTTGCGAAGTCGTAGAACAGAGGTGTGTGAAGTCAGAATGGAGGTGTGTGAAGTCATAGAATGGAGGTGTGTGAACTCATAGAACGGAGGTGTTTGGCGTCACAATGGAAGTGTGTGAAGTCATAGAATGGAGGTTTGTGAAGTCACAGAATGGAGGTGTGTGAAGTCACAGAATGGAGGTTCGTGAAGTCATAGAATGGAGGTATGTGAACTCAAATTGGAGGGGTGTGAAGTCGGAGAATGGAGGTGTGTGAAGTCACAATATGGAGGTGGGTGAAGTCACAGAATGGAGGTGTGTGAAGTCAGAATGGAGGTGTGAAGTCATAGAATGGAGGTGGGTGAAGTCATAGAAAGGAGGTGTGGGAAGTCATAGAATGGAGGAGTGTGAAGTCATAGAGTGGAGGTGAGTGAAGTCACAGATTCGAGGTCTGTGAAGTCATAGAATGGAGGTGTGTGAAGTCAGAATGGAGATGTGTGAAGTCATAGAATGGAGGTGTGTGAACTCATAGAATGGAGGTGTGTGACGTGACAATGGAAGTGTGTGAAGTCATAGAATGGAGGTGTGTGAAGTCACAGAATGGAGGTCTGTGAAGTCACAGAATGGAGGTGTGTGAAGTCAGAATGCAGGTGTGAAGTCATAGAATGGTGGTGGGTGAAGTCATAGAAAGGAGGTGTGTGAAATCATAGAATGGACGTTTGTGAAGTCATAGAATGGAGGGGTGTGAAATCATAGAATGGAGGTTTGTGAAGTCACAGAATGGAGGTGTGTGAACTCCGAATGGAGGTGTGTGAATTCACAGAATGGAGGTGTGTGAAGTCATAGCATGAAGGTATGTGAAATCATAGAATGGACGTGTGTGAAGTCATAGAATGGAGGTGTGTGAAGTCATACAATGAAGGTGTGTGAAGTCATAGAATGGAGGTGTGTGAAGTCACAGAATGGAGGTGTGTGTAGTCACATAATGGAGGTGTGTGAAGTCAAAATGGAGGTGTGTGACATCATAAAATGGAGGTGTGTGAAGTCATAGAATGGAGGTGTGTGAAATCATAGAATGGAGGTTTGTGAAGTCACAGAATGGAGGTGGCTGAAGTCACATAATGGAGGTTTGTGAAGTCATAGAATGGAGGTATGTGAAGTCAAATTGGAGGGTTTGAAGTCGGAGAATGGAGGTGTGTGAAGTCACAGAATGGAGGTGGGTGAAGTCACAGAATGGAGGTGTGTGAAGTCATAGAATGGAGGTGTGTGAAGTCACAGAATGGACGGGTATGAAGTCATAGAATGGAGGTGTGTGATGTCAGAATGGAGGTGTGCGGAGTCATAGAATAGAGGTGTGTGAAGTCAGAATGGAGGTGTGTGAAGTCATAGATGGAGTTGTGTGAATTCATAGTATGGAGGTGTGTGAAATCATAGAATGGAATTTTGTGAAGTCACAGAATGGAGCTGTGTGAATTCAGAATGGAGGTGTGTGAAGCCATAGAATTGAGGTGTGTGAAGTCAGAATGGAGGTGTGTGAACTCAAAGAATGGAAGTGTGTGACGTCACACTGGAAGTGTGTGAAGTCATAAAATGGAGGTGTGTGAAGTCACAGAATGGAGGTGTGTGAAGTCATAGAATGGAGGTGTGTGAAGTCATAGAATGGATGTTTGTAAAGTAAGAATGAAGGTGTGTGAAGCCATAAAATGGAGGTGTGTGACGTCAAAGAATGGAGGTGTGTGAAGTCACAGAATGGAGGTGTGTGAAGTCATAGAATGGAGGTGTGTGAAGTCATAGAATGGAGGTGTGTGAAGTTATATAATGGAGGTGTGTGAAGTCACAGAATGGAGGTGTGTGAGGTCAGAATGGGGGTGTGAAGTCATAGAATGGAGGTGGGTGAAGTCATAGAAAGGAGGTGTGGGAAGTCATAGAATGGAGGACTGTGAAGTCATAGAGTGGGGGTGAGTGAAGTCACAGATTCGAGGTCAGTGAAGTCACAGATTCGAGGTCTGTGAAGTCATAGAATGGAGGTGTGTGAATTCACAGAATGGAGGTGTGTGAAGTCATAGCATGAAGGTATGTGAAATCATAGAATGGACGTGTGTGAAGTCATAGAATGGAGGTGTGTGAAGTCATACAATGAAGGTGTGTGAAGTCATAGAATGGAGGTGTGTGAAGTCACAGAATGGAGGTGTGTGTAGTCACATAATGGAGGTGTGTGAAGTCAAAATGGAGGTGTGTGACATCATAAAATGGAGGTGTGTGAAGTCATAGAATGGAGGTGTGTGAAATCATAGAATGGAGGTTTGTGAAGTCACAGAATGGAGGTGGCTGAAGTCACATAATGGAGGTTTGTGAAGTCATAGAATGGAGGTATGTGAAGTCAAATTGGAGGGTTTGAAGTCGGAGAATGGAGGTGTGTGAAGTCACGGAATGGAGGTGGGTGAAGTCACAGAATGGAGGTGTGTGAAGTCATATAATGGAGGTGTGTGAAGTCACAGAATGGACGGGTATGAAGTCATAGAATGGAGGTGTGTGATGTCAGAATGGAGGTGTGCGGAGTCATAGAATAGTGGTGTGTGAAGTCAGAATGGAGGTGTGTGAAGTCATAGATGGAGTTGTGTGAATTCATAGTATGGAGGTGTGTGAAATCATAGAATGGAATCTTGTGACGTCACAGAATGGAGCTGTGTGAATTCAGAATGGAGGTGTGTGAAGCCATAGAATTGAGGTGTGTGAAGTCAGAAGGGAGGTGTGTGAACTCAAAGAATGGAAGTGTGTGACGTCACAATGGAAGTGTGTGAAGTCATAAAATGGAGGTGTGTGAAGTCACAGAATGGAGGTGTGTGAAGTCATAGAATGGAGGTGTGTGAAGTCATAGAATGGATGTTTGTAAAGTAAGAATGAAGGTGTGTGAAGTCATAAAATGGAGGTGTGTGACGTCAAAGAATGGAGGTGTGTGAAGTCACAGAATGGAGGTGTGTGAAGTCATAGAATGGAGGTGTGTGAAGTCATAGAATGGAGGTGTGTGAAGTTATATAATGGAGGTGTGTGAAGTCACAGAATGGAGGTGTGTGAGGTCAGAATGGGGGTGTGAAGTCATAGAATGGAGGTGGGTGAAGTCATAGAAAGGAGGTGTGGGAAGTCATAGAATGGAGGACTGTGAAGTCATAGAGTGGGGGTGAGTGAAGTCACAGATTCGAGGTCTGTGAAGTCATAGAATGGAGGTGTGTGAAGTCAGAATGGAGGTGTGTGAAGTCATAGAATGGAGGTGTGTGAACTCATAGAAAGGAGATGTGTGATATCGCAATGGAAGTGTGTGAAGTCATAGAATGGAGGTGTGTGAAGTCACAGAATGCAGGTGTGTGAAGTCAAAATGGAGGGGTGTGACATCCTGAAATTGAGGTGTGTGAAGTCATAGAATGGAGATGTGTGAAATCATAGAATGGAGGTGTGTGAACTCATAGAATGGAGGTGTGTGACGTCGCAATGGAAGTGTGTGAAGTCATAGAATGGAGGTGTGTGAATTCAGAGAATGGAGGTGTGTGAAGACAAAATGGAGGGGTGTGAACTCAGAGAATGGAGGTGTGTGAGGTCACAATGGAAGTCTGTGAAGCCATAGAAAGGAGGTGTGTGAATTCACAGAATGGAGGTGTGTGAAATCACAGAATGGAGTTGTGTGAAGTCACAAAATGGAGGTGTGTAGAGTCATAGAATGGAGGTGTATGAAGTTATAGAATGGATGTTTGTAAAGAAAGAATGAAGGTGTGTGAAGTCATAGAATGGAGCTGTGTGAAGTCAGAATGGAGTTGTGTGAAGTCACTGAATGGAGGTGTGTCAACTCAGAATTTAGGTGTGTGAAGTCCAAGAATGGAGGTGTGTGCAGTCATAGAATTCAGGTGTGTGAAGTAAGAATGGAGGTGTGTGAAGTCACAGAATTGAGGTGTGTGAACACAGAATGGAGGTGTGTGAAGTCAAAGAATGGAGGTGTGTGAAGTCATACAATGGAAGTGTGTGAAGTCATACAATGTATGTTTGTGAAGTAAGAATGAAAGTGTGTGAAATCATAGAATGGAGGCGTGTGAAGTCACAAAATGGAGGTGTGTGAAGTCATAGAATGGACGTGTGTGAAGTCATAGAACGGAGGTGTGTGAAGTCATATAATGGAGGTGTGTGAAGTCATAGAATGGAGGTGTGTGAAATCAGAATGGAGGTGTGAAATCATAGAATGGAGGTGGGTGAAATCTTAGAAAGGAGGTGTGGGAAGTCATAGAATGGAGGAGTGTGAAGTCATAGAGTAGAGGTGAGTGAAGTCATAGATTCGAGGTCTGTGAAGTCATAGAATGGAGCTATGTGAAGTCAGAATGGAGGTGTGTGAAGTCACAGAATGGAGGTGTGTGAACTCATAAAATGGAGGTGTGTGACGTCACAATGGAAGTGTGTGAAGTCATAGAATGGAGGTGTGTGAAGTCACAGAATGGAGGTGTGAGAAGTCAAAATGGAGGTGCGTGACGTCCTAAAATGGAGGTGTGTGAAGTCATAGAATGGAGGTGTGTGAAATCATAGAATGGAGGTTTGTGAAGTCACAGAATGGAGGTGTGTGAACGCCGAATGGAGGTGTGTGAATTCACAGAATGGAGGTGTGTGAAGTCATAGA
The DNA here is from genome assembly GCA_024803745.1 of Megascapheus bottae. Classification (NCBI taxonomy): domain Eukaryota; kingdom Metazoa; phylum Chordata; class Mammalia; order Rodentia; family Geomyidae; genus Megascapheus; species Megascapheus bottae. The sequence goes on along the minus strand of JANJXV010000052.1, from coordinate 1,722,096 downwards.
AATTAGTTGTGGGAAGTCATAGAAAGTAGAACTGTGAAGTCATAGAGTGGAGGTCAATGAAGTCATAGAATGGAGGTGTGTGAAGACAGAATGTAGGTTTGCGAAGTCGTAGAACAGAGGTGTGTGAAGTCAGAATGGAGGTGTGTGAAGTCATAGAATGGAGGTGTGTGAACTCATAGAACGGAGGTGTTTGGCGTCACAATGGAAGTGTGTGAAGTCATAGAATGGAGGTTTGTGAAGTCACAGAATGGAGGTGTGTGAAGTCACAGAATGGAGGTTTGTGAAGTCATAGAATGGAGGTATGTGAACTCAAATTGGAGGGGTGTGAAGTCGGAGAATGGAGGTGTGTGAAGTCACAATATGGAGGTGGGTGAAGTCACAGAATGGAGGTGTGTGAAGTCAGAATGGAGGTGTGAAGTCATAGAATGGAGGTGGGTGAAGTCATAGAAAGGAAGTGTGGGAAGTCATAGAATGGAGGAGTGTGAAGTCATAGAGTGGAGGTGAGTGAAGTCACAGATTCGAGGTCTGTGAAGTCATAGAATGGAGGTGCGTGAAGTCAGAATGGAGATGTGTGAAGTCATAGAATGGAGGTGTGTGAACTCATAGAATGGAGGTGTGTGACGTGACAATGGAAGTGTGTGAAGTCATAGAATGGAGGTGTGTGAAGTCACAGAATAGAGGTGTGTGAAGTCACAGAATGGAGGTGTGTGAAGTCAGAATGCAGGTGTGAAGTCATAGAATGGTGGTGGGTGAAGTCATAGAAAGGAGGTGTGGGAAGTCATAGAATGGAGGAGTGTGAAGTCATAGAGTGGAGGTGTGTGAAGTCACAGAATAGAGGTGTGGAAAGTCACAGAGTGGAGGTGTGTGACGTCACAGATTGGAGGTGTGTGAACTCAGAATGGAGGTGTGTAAAGTCACAGAATGGAGGTGTGTGAAGTCATAGAATGGAAGTGTGTGAAGTCATAGAATGGAGGTGTGTGAATTCAAATTGGAGAGGTGTGAAGTTGGAGAATGGAGGTGTGTGAAGTCACAGAATGGAGGTGTGTGAAGTCATAGAATGGATATGTCTGAAGTCAGAATGGAGGTGTGTGAACTCATAGAATGGAGGTGTGTGAACTCATAGAATGGAGGTTTGTGAAGTCACAGAATGGAGGTGTGTGAACTCAGAATGGAGGTGTGTGAAGTCACAGAATGGAGGTGTGTGAAGTCATAGCATGGAGGTATGTGAAATCATAGAATGGAAGTGTGTGAATTCATAGAATGGAGGTGTGTGAAGTCATACAATGAAGGTGTGTGAAGTCATAGAATGGAGGTCTGTGAAGTCACCGAAGGGAGGTGTGTGAAGTCACATAATGGAGGTGTGTGAAGTCACAGAATGGAGGTTTGTGAAGTCATAGAATGGAGGTATGTGAAGTCAAATTGGAGAGGTGTGAAGTCGGAGAATGGAGGTGTGTGAAGTCACAGAATGGAGGTGTGTGAAGTCATAGAATGGAGGTGTGTGAAGTCATAGAATGGAGGAGTATGAAGTCATAGAGTGGATGTGAGTGAAGTCACAGATTCGAGGTCTGTGAAGTCATAGAATGGAGGTGTGTGAAGTCATAATGAATGTGGGCGAAGTCATAGAATGAGGTGTGTGAACTCATAGAGTGGAGGTGTGTGACGTCACAATGGAAGTGTGTGAAGTCATAGAATGGAGGTGTGTGAAGTCACAGAATGGAGGTGTGTGAAGTCAAAATGGAGGTGTGCGACATCCTAAAATGGAGGTGTGTGAAGTCATAGAATGGAGGTGTGTGAAGTCATAGAAAGGAGGTGTGGGAAGTCATAGAATGGAGGAGTGTTAAGTCATAGAGTGAAGGTGAGTGAAGTCAAAGATTTGAGGTCTGTGAAGTCATAGAATGGAGGTGTGTGAAGTCAGAATGGAGGTGTGTGTAGTCATAGAATGGAGGTCTGTGAATTCATAGAATGGAGGTGTGTGACGTCACAATGGAAGGGTGTGAAGTCATAGAATGGAGGTGTGTGAAGTCACAGAATGGAGGTGTCTGAAGACACAGAATGGAAGTTTGTGAAGTCATAGAATGGAGGCATGTGAAGTCAAATTGGAGAGGTGTGAAGTCGAGAATGGAGGTGTGTGAAGTTACAGAATGGAGGTGTGTGAAGTCAGAATGGAGGTGTGAAGTCATAGAATGGAGGTGGGTGAAGTCATAGAATGCAGGTGTATGAAGTCATACAATGAAGGTGTGTGAAGTCATAGAATGGAGATGTGTGAAGTCAACGAAGGGAGGTGTGTGAAGTCACATAATGGAGGTGTGTGAAGTTAAAATGGAGGTGCGTAACGTCATAAAATGGAGGTGTGTGAACTCATAGAACGGAAGTGTGTGAAATCATAGAATGGACGTTTGTGAAGTCACAGAATGGAGGTGTGTGAAGTCATAGAATGGAGGTTTGTGAAGTCAAAGAATAGAGGTGTGTGAATTCAAATTTGAGAAGTGTGAAGTTCGAGAATGGAGATGTGTGAAGTCACAGAATGGAGGTGTGTGAAGTCATAGAATGGATATGTGTGAAGTCAGAATGCAGGTGTGTGAACTCATAGAATGGAGGTGGGTGAAGTCACAGAATGGAGGTGGGTGAAGTCATACAATGAAGGTGTGTGAAGTCATAGAATGGAGATGTGTGAAGTCAACGAAGGGAGGTGTGTGAAGTCACATAATGGAGGTGTGTGAAGTTAAAATGGAGGTGCGTAACGTCATAAAATGGAGGTGTGTGAAGTCATAGGACGGAGGTGTGTGAAATCATAGAATGGACGTTTGTGAAGTCACAGAATGGAGGTGTGTGAAGTCACAGAATGGAGGTTTGTGAAGGCATAGAATGGAGGTATGTGAATTCAAATTGGAGAAGTGTGAAGTTGGAGAATGGAGATGTGTGAAGTCACAGAATGGAGGTCTGTGAAGTCAAAATGGAGTTGTGTGACGTCCTTAAATAGAGGTGTGTGAAGTCTTAGAATGGAGGTGTGTGAAATCATAGAATGGAGGTGTGTGAATTCATAGAATGGAAGTTTGTGAAGTCACAGAATGGACGGTATGAAATCATAGAATGGAGGTGTGTGAAGTCACACAATGGAGGTGTTTGAAGTCATATATTGGAGGTATGTGAAGTCAAAATGGATGTGTGAAGTCATAGAATGAATGTGTGTGAAATCATAGAATGAGGGGGTGTGAGGTCATAGAATGGAGGTGTATGAAGTCACAGAATGGGGGTGTGTGAAGTCATAGAATGCAAGTGTGTGAAGTCACAGAATGGAGGTGTGTGAAGTCCGGAATGGAGGTGTGTGAAGTCACCGAAAGGAATTGTGTGAACTCCGAATGGAGGTGTGTGAAGTCACAGAATGGAGGTTTGTGAAGTCATAGAAAGGAGGTGTGCGAAGTCATAGAATGGATGTTTCTGAAGTAAAAATAAAGGTGTGTGAAGTCATAGAATGGAGGTGTGTGAACTCACAGAATGGAGGTGTGTGAAGTCAGAATGGAGGTGTGTAGTCATAGATTGGAGGCGGATGAAGTCATAGAAAGGAGGTGTGGGAATTCATAGAATGGAGGAGCGTGAAGTCATAGAGTGCAGGTGAGTGAAATCACAGATTCGAGGTCTGTGAAGTCATAGAATGGAGGTGTGTGATGTCAGAATGGAGGTGTGCGAAGTCATAGAATAGAGGGGAGTGAAGTCAGAATGGAGGTGTGTGAAGACATAGATGGAGTTGTGTGAAGTCATAGTATGGAGGTGTGTGAAATCATAGAATGGAGTTTTGTGAAGACACAGAATGGAGCTGTGTGAATTCAGAATGGAGGTGTGTGAAGTCATAGAATGGAGGTGTGTGAAGTCAGAATGGAGGTGTGTGAACTCAGAGAATGGAGGTGTGTGAGGTCACAATGGAAGTGTGTGAAGTCATAGAAAGGAGGTGTGTGAAGTCACAGAATGGAGGTGTGTGAAATCACAGAATGGAGTTGTGTGAAGTCACAAAATGGAGGTGTGTAGAGTCATAGAATGGAGGTGTGTGAAGTTATAGAATGGATGTTTGTAAAGAAAGAATGAAGGTGTGTGAAGTCATAGAATGGAGGTGGGTGACGTCAAAGAATGGAGGTGTGTGAAGTCATAGAATGGAGCTGTGTGAAGTCAGAATGGAGTTGTGTGAAGTCACTGAATGGAGGTGTGTCAACTCAGAATTTAGGTGTGTGAAGTCAAAGAATGGAGGTGTGTGAAGTCATAGAATTCAGGTGTGTGAAGTAAGAATGGAGGTGTGTGAAGTCACAGAATTGAGGTGTGTGAACACAGAATGGAGGTGTGTGAAGTCAAAGAATGGAGGTGTGTGAAGTCATACAATGGAAGTGTGTGAAGTCATACAATGTATGTTTGTGAAGTAAGAATGAAGGTGTGCGAAATCATAGAATGGAGGTGTGTGAAGTCACAGAATGGAGGTGTGTGAAGTCATAGAATGGAGGTGTGTGAAGTCATAGAACGGAGGTGTGTGAAGTCATATAATGGAGGTGTGTGAAGTCATAGAATGGAGGTGTGTGAAATCAGAATGGAGGTGTGAAGTGATAGAATGGAGGTGGGTGAAATCTTAGAAAGGAGGTGTGGGAAGTCATAGAATGGAGGAGTGTGAAGTCATAGCGTGGAGGTGAGTGAAGTCATAGATTCGAGGTCTGTGAAGTCATAGAATGGAGGTGTGTGAAGTCAGAATGGAGGTGTGTGAAGTCACAGAATGGAGGTGTGTGAACTCATAAAATGGAGGTGTGTGACGTCACAATGGAAGTGTGTGAAGTCATAGAATGGAGGTGTGTGAAGTCACAGAATGGAGGTGTGAGAAGTCAAAATGGAGGTGCGTGACATCCTAAAATGGAGGCGTGTGAAGTCATAGAATGGAGGTGTGTGAAATCATAGAATGGAGGTTTGTGAAGTCACAGAATGGAGGTGTGTGAACTCCGAATGGAGGTGTGTGAATTCACAGAATGGAGGTGTGTGAAGTCATAGCATGAAGGTATGTGAATTCATAGAATGGACGTGTGTGAAGTCATAGAATGGAGTTGTGTGAAGTCATACAATGAAGGTGTGTGAAGTCATAGAATGGAGGTGTGTAAAGTCACAGAATGGAGGTGTGTGAAGTCACATAATGGAGGTGTGTGAAGTCATAGAATGGAGGTGTGTGAAATTATAGATTGGAGGTTTGTGACGTCACAGAATGGAGGTGGGTGAAGTCACAGATAGGAGGTTTGTGAAGTCATAGTATGGAGGTATGTGAAGACAAATTGGAGGGTTTCAAGTCGGAGAATTAGGTGTCTGAAGTCACAGAATGGTGGTGGGTGAAGTCATAGAGTGGAGGGTCAATGAAGTGAAAGAATGGAGGTGTGTGAAGTCAGAATGTAGGTTTGCGAAGTCGTAGAATAGAGGTGTGTGAAGTCAGAATGGAGGTGTGTGAAGTCATAGAATGGAGGTGGGTGAACTCATAGAATGGAGGTGTTTGACGTCACAATGGAAGTGTGTGAAGTCATAGAATGGAGGTTTGTGAAGTCACAGAATGGAGGTGTGTGAAGTCACAGAATGGAGGTTTGTGAAGTCATAGAATAGAGGTATGTGAAGGCAATTTGGAGGGGTGTGAAGTCGGAGAATGCAGGTGTGTGAGGTCACAGAATGGAGGTGGGTGAATTCCCAGAATGGAACTGTGTGAAGTCATAGAATGGAGGTGTGTGAAGTCACAGAATGGAGATGTGCGAAGTCAAAAAGGTGATGTGAGAAGTCACAAATGTAAGTAAGTGTGTGAAGTCACAGAATGGAGGTGTGTGAAGTCAAAATAGAGGTGTGTGAAGTCAAAGAATGTAGGTTTGTGAAGTCATCGAATGGAGTTGTGTGAAGTCACAGAATGGAGGTGTGTGAAGTCACAATAGAGGTGTGCGAAGTCATAGAATGGAGGTGTGTGAAGTCAGAATGGAGGTGTGTGAAGTCATAGATGGAGTTCTGTGAATTCATAGTATGGAGGTGGGTGAAATCATAGAATGGAATTTTGTGAAGTCACAGAATGGAGCTGTGTGAATTCAGAATGGAGGTGTGTGAAGCCATAGAATAGAGGTGTGTGAAGTCAGAATGGAGGTGTGTGAACTCAAATAATGGAGGTGTGTGACGTCACAATGGAAGTGTGTGAAGTCATGAAATGGAGGTGTGTGAAGTCACAGAATGGAGGTGTGTGAAGTCATAGAATGGAGGTGTGTGAAGTCACAGTATGGAGGTGTTTGAAGTCATAGAAAGGAGGTGTGACAAGTTATAGAATAGATGTTTGTAAAGTAAGAATGAAGGTGTGTGATGTCATACAATGGAGGTGTGTGACGTCAAGAATGGAGGTGTGTGAAGTCATAGAATGGAGTTGTGTGAAGTCAGAATGGAGGTATGTGAAGTCACAGAATTGAGGTGTGTGAACACAGAATGGAGGTGTGTGAAATCAAAGAATGGAGGTGTGTGAAGTCATAGAATGGAGGTGTGTGAAGTCATAAAATGTATGTTTGTGAAGTAAGAATGAAGGTGTGTGAAGTCACAGAATGGAGGTGTGTGAAGTCACAGAATGGAGGTGTGTGAAGTCATAGAATGGAGGTGTGTGAATTCATAGAATGGAGGTGTGTGAAGTCATATAATGGAGGTGTGTGAAGTCACAGAATGGAAGTGTTTGAAGTCAGAATGGAGGTGTGAAGTCATAGAATGGAGGTGGGTGAAGTCATAGAAAGGAGGTGTGGGAAGTCATAGAATGGAGGACTGTGAAGTCATAGAGTTGAGGTGAGTGAAGTCACAGATTCGAGGTCCATGAAGTCATAGAATGCAGGTGTGTGAAGTCAGAATGGAGGTGTGTGAAGTCATAGAATGGAGGTGTGTGAACTCATAGAAAGGAGGTGTGTGACGTCGCAATGGAAGTGTGTGAAGTCATAGAATGGAGGTGTGTGAAGTCACAGAATGGAGGTGTGTGAAGTCAAAATGGAGGGGTGTGACGTCCTGAAATTGAGGTGTGTGAAGTCATAGAATGGAGGTTTGTGAAGTCACAGAATTGAGGTGTGTGAAGTCAGAATGAAGGTGTGAAGTCATAGAATGGAGGTGGGTGAAGTCATAGAAATTAGTTGTGGGAAGTCATAGAAAGTAGAAGTGTGAAGTCATAGAGTGGAGGGTCAATGAAGTCATAGAATGGAGGTGTGTGAAGTCGGAATGTAGGTTTGCGAAGTCGTAGAACAGAGGTGTGTGAAGTCAGAATGGAGGTGTGTGAAGTCATAGAATGGAGGTGTTTGACGTCACAATGGAAGTGTGTGCAGTCATAGAATGGAGGTTTGTGAAGTCACAGAATGGAGGTGTGTGAAGTCACAGAATGGAGGTTTGTGAAGTCATAGAATGGAGGTATGTGAACTCAAATTGGAGGGGTGTGAAGTCGGAGAATGGAGGTGTGTGAATTCACAGAATGGAGGTGGGTGAAGTCACAGAATGGAGGTGTGTGAAGTCATAGAATGGAGGTGTGTGAAGTCATATAATGGAGGTGTGTGAAGTCACAGAATGGAGGTGTGTGAAGTCAGAATGCAGGTGTGAAGTCATAGAATGGAGGTGGGTGAAGTCATAGAAAGGAAGTGTGGGAAGTCATAGAATGGAGGAGTGTGAAGTCATAGAATGGAGGTGTGTGAAGTCACAGAATAGAGGTGTGGGAAGTCACAGAATGTAGGTGTGTGACGTCACAGAATGGAGGTGTGTGAACTCAGAATGGAGGTGTGTAAAGTCACAGATTGGAGGTGTGTGAAGTCATAGAATGGAAGTGTGTGAAGTCATAGAATGGAGGTGTGTGAAGTCACTGAAGGGACGGTATGAACTGATGGAATGGAGGTGTGTGAAGTCACACAATTGAGGTGTTTGAAGTCATATATTGGAGGTGTGTGAACTCAAAATGGATGTGTGAAGTCATAGAATGGATGTGTGTGAAATCATAAAATGAGCGTGTGTGAGGTCATAGAATGGAGGTGTGTGAAGTCACAGAATGGGGGTGTGTGAAGTCATAGAATGGAAGTGTGTGAAGTCACAGAATGGAGGTGTGTGAAGTCAGAATGGAGGTGTGAAATCACAGAATGGAGGTGTGTGAAGTCAGAATGGAGGTGTGAAGTCATAGAATGGAGGTGAGTGAAGTCATAGAAAGGAGGTGTGGGAAGTCATACAATGGAGGAGTGTGAAGTCATAGAGTGGAGGTGTGTGAAGTCACAGAATAGAGGTGTGGAAGTCACAGACTGGAGGTGTGTGAAGTCATAGAATGGAAGTGTGTGAAGTCATAGAATGGAGATGTGTGAAGTCACATAATGGAGGTGTGCGAAGTCAAAATGGAGGTGTGTGAAGTCACAGAATGGAGGTGTGTGATTTCATAGAATGTAGGTGTGTGAAGTCATAGAATGGAGGTGTGTGAAGTCACAGAATAGAAGTGTGGGAAGTCACAGAATGGAGGTGTGTGACGTCAAAATAGAGGTGTGTGAAGTCATAGAATGGAAGTGGGTGAAGTCATAGAATGGAGGTGTGTGAAGTCACAGAATGTACGTTATGAAGTCATAGAATGGAGGTGTGTGAAGTCACACAATTGAGGTGTTTGAAGTCATATATTAGAGGTATGTGAAGTCAAAATGGATGTGTGAAGTCATAGACTGGATGCGTGTGAAATCATAGAATCAGGGTGTGTGAGGTCATAGAATGGAGGTGTGTGAAGTCACAGAATGGGGGTGTGTGAAGTCACAGAATGGAAGTGTGTGAAGTCACAGAATGGAGGTGTGTGAAGTCTGAATGGAGGTGTGTGAAGTCACCGAATGGAATTGTGTGAACTCAGAATGGAGGTGTGTGAAGTCACAGAATGGAGGTTTGTGAAGTCATAGAAAGTAGGTGTGTGAAGTCATAGAATGGATGTTTCTGAAGTAAAAATAAAGATGTGTGAAGTCATAGAATGGAGGTGTTTAAAGCCATAGAATGGAGGTGTGTGAACTCATAGAATGGAGGTGTGTGACGTCACAACTGAAGTGTGTGAAGTAATAGAATGGAGGTTTGTGAAGTCACAGAATGGAGGTGTGTGAAGTCACAGAATGGAGGTTTGTGAAGTCATAGAAAGGAGGTATGTGAAGTCAAATGGGAGGGGTGTGAAGTCGGAGAATGCAGGTGTGTGAAGTCACAGAATGGAGGTGGGTGAATTCACAGAATGGACCTGTGTGAAGTCATAGAATGGAGGTGTGTGAAGTCACAGAATGGAGATGTGCGAAGTCAAAAAGGTGGTGTGAGAAGTCACAAATGTAAGTAAGTGTGTGAAGTCACAGAATGGAGGTGTGTGAAGTCAAAATAGAGGTGTGTGAAGTCAAAGAATGTAAGTTTGTGAAGACATCGAATGGAGTTGTGTGAAGTCACAGAATGGAGTTGTGTGAAGTCACAATAGAGGTGTGCGAAGTCATGGAATGGAGGTGTGTGAAGTAAGAATGGAGGTGTGTGAAGTCATAGAATGGAGGTGTGTGAAATCAGAATAGAGGTGTGTGAAGTCATAGAATGGAGGTGTGTGAAGTCACAGAATAGAGGTGTGGGAAGTCACAGAATGTAGGTGTGTGACGTCACAGAATGGAGGTGTGTGAACTCAGAATGAAGGTGTGTAAAGTCACAGATTGGAGGTGTGTGAAGTCATAGAATGGAAGTGTGTGAAGTCATAGAATGGAGATGTGTGAAGTCACAGAAGGGACGGTATGAACTGATAGAATGGAGGTGTGTGAAGTCACACATTGAGGTGTTTGAAATCATATATTGGAGGTGTGTGAACTCAAAATGGATGTGTGAAGTCATAGAATGGATGTGTGTGAAGTCACAGAATGGAGGTGTGTGAAGTCTGAATGGAGGTGTGTGAAGTCAACGAATGGAGTTGTGTGAACTCAGAATGGAGGTGTGTGAAGTCACAGAATGGAGGTTTGTAAAGTCATAGAACGGAGGTGTGTGAAGTCATAGAATGGATGTTTCTGAAGTAAAAATGAAGGTGTGTGAAGTCATAGAATGGAGGTGTGTGAAGTCACAGAATGGAGGTGTGTGAAGTCAGAATGGATGTGTGTAGTCATAGATTGGAGACGGGTGAAGTCATAGAAAGGAGGTGTGGGAATTCATAGAATGGAGGAGCGTGAAGTCATAGAGTGCCGGTGAGTGAAATCACAGATTTGAGGTCTGTGAATTCATAGAATGGAGGTGTGTGATGTCAGAATGGCGGTGTGTGAAATCATAGAATGGAGTTTTGTGAAGACACAGAATGGAGCTGTGTGAATTAAGAATGGAGGTGTGTGAAGTCATAGAATGGAGGTGTGTGAAGTCAGAATGGAGGAATGTGAACTCATAGAATGGAGGTGTGTGACGTCACAATGGAAGTGTGTGAAGTCATAGAATGGAGGTGTGTGAAGTCACAGAATGGAGGTGTGTGAAGTCATAGAATGGAGTTGTGTGAGGTCACAGAATGGAGGTGTGTAAAGTCATAGAATGGAGGTGTATGAAGTTATAGAATGGATGTTTGTGAAGAAAGAATGAAGTTGTGTGAAGTCATAGAATGGAGCTGTGTGAAGTCAGAATGGAGGTGTGTGAAGTCACTGAATGGAGGTGTGTCAACTCAGAATTTAGGTGTGTGAAGTCAAAGAATGGAGGTGTGTGAAGTCACAGAATGGAGCTGTGTGAAGTCATAGAATGGATTTGTGTGAAGTCATAGAATGTATGTTTGTGAAGTAAGAATGACGGTGTGTGAAGTCATATAATGGAGGTGTGTGAAGTCAGAGAATGGAGGTGTGTGAAGTCATAGAATGGAGGTGTGTGAAGTCATAGAATGGATGTGTGTAAAGTCATAGAAAGGAGGTGTGGGAAGTCATAGAATGGAGCTGTGTATAGTCAAAATGGACCTGTGTAAAGTCATAGAAGGGAGGTGTATGAAGTTATAGAATGGATGTTTGTAAAGAAAGAATGAAGGTGTGTGAAGTCACAGAATGGAGGTGTGTGACGTCAAAGAATGGAGGTGTGTGAAGTCATAGAATGGAGCTGTGTGAAGTCAGAATGGAGTTGTGTGAAGTCACTGAATGGAGGTGTGTCAACTCAGAATTTAGGTGTGTGAAGTCAAAGAATGGAGGTGTGTGAAGTCATAGAATGCAGGTGTGTGAAGTAAGAATGGAGGTGTGTGAAGTCAGAGAACTGAGGTGTGTGAACACAGAAGGGAGGAGTGTGAAGTCAAAGAATGGAGGTGTGTGAAGTCATACAATGGAGGTGTGTGAAGTCATACAATGTATGTTTGTGAAGTAAGAATGAAGGTGTGTGAAATCATAGAATGGAGGTGTGTGAAGTCACAGAATGGAGGTGTGTGAAGTCATAGAATGGAGGTGTGTGAAGTCATAGAATGGAGGTGTGTGAAGTCATACAATGGAGGTGTGTGAAGTCATAGAATGGAGGTGTGTGAAGTCAGAATGGAGGTGTGAAGTCATAGAATGGAGGTAGGTGAAGTCTTAGAAAGGAGGTGTGGGAAGTCATAGAATGGAGGAGTGTGAAGTCATAGAGTGGAGGTGAATGAAGTCATAGATTCGAGGTCTGTGAAGTCATAGAATGGAGGTGTGTGAAGTCAGAATGGAGGTGTGTGAAGTCATAGAATGGAGGTGTGTGAACTCATAATATGGAGGTGTGTGACGTCACAATAGAAGTGTGTGAAGTCATAGAATGGAGGTGTGTGAAGTCACAGAATGGAGGTGTGAGAAGTCAAAATATAGGTGTGTGACGTCGTAAAATGGAGGTGTGTGAAGTCATAGAATGGAGGTGTGTGAAATCATAGAATGGAGGTTTGTGAAGTCACAGAATGGAGTTGTGTGAACTCCGAATGGAGGTGTGTGAATTCAGAGAATGGAGGTGTGTGAAGTCATAGCATGAAGGTATGTAAAATCATAGAATAGAAGTGTGTGAAGTCATAGAATGGAGGTGTGTGAAGTCATACAATGAAGGTGTGTGAAGTCATAGAATGGAGGTGTGTGAAGTCACAGAAGGGAGGAGTGTGAATTCAAAATGGAGGTGTGTGACGTCATAAAATGGAGGTGTGTGACGTCATAAAATATAGGTGTGTGAAATCATAGAATGGAGGTTTGTGAAATCACAGAATGGAGGTGGGTGAAGTCACAGAATGGAGGTTTGTGAAGTCATAGAATGGAGGTATGTGAAGTCAAATTGGAGGGTTTGAAGTCGGAGAATGGAGGTGTGTGAAGTGACAGAATGGAGGTGGGTGAAGTCACAGAATGGAGTTGTGAATGCATAGAATGGTGGTGTGTGAAGTCACAGAATGGACGGGTATGAAGTCATAAAATGGAGGTGTGTGATGTCAGAATGGAGGTGTGCGAAGTCATAGAATAGAGGAATGTGAAGTCAGAATGGAGGTGTGTGAAGTCATAGATGGAGTTGTGTGAATTCATAGTATGGAGGTGTGTGAAATCATAGAATGGAATTTTGTGAAGTCACAGAATGGAGCTGTGTGAATTCAGATGGAGATGTGTGAAGCCATAGAATGGAGGTGTGTGAAGTCATAGAATGGAGGTGTGTGAAGTCATAGAATGGAGGTGTGTGAAGTCATACATTGGAGGTGTGTGAAGTCATACAATGGAGGTGTGTGAAGTCAGAATGGAGGTGTGAAGTCATAGAATGGAGGTGTGTGAAGTCACAGAATGGAGGTGTGTGAAGTCATAGAATGGAGGTGTGTGGAGTCACAGAATGGAGGCTTTTGAAGTCATAGAATGGAGGTGTGTGAAGTTATAGAATGGATGTTTGTAAACTAAGAATGAAGGTGTGTGAAGTCATAAAATGGAGGTGTGTGACGTCAAAGAATGGAGGTGTGTGAAGTCATAGAATGGAGATGTGTGAAGTCAGAATGGAGGTGTGTGAAGTGACAGAATGTAGGTGTGTGAACACAGAATGGAGGTGTGTGAAGTCAAAGAATGGAGGTGTGTGAAGTCATAGAATGGAGGTGTGTGAAGTCATAGAATGTATTTTTGTGAAGTAAGAATGAAGGTGTGTGAAGTCATAGAATGGAGGTGTGTGAAGTCACAGAATGGAGGTGTGTGAAGTCATAGAATGGAGCTGTGTGAACCCATATAATGGAGGTGTGTGAAATCACAGAATGGAGGTGTGTGAAGTCAGAATGGAGGTGTGAAGTCATAGAATGTAGGTGGGTGAAGTCATAGAAAGGAGGTGTGGGAAGTCATAGAATGTAGGACTGTGAAGTCATAGAGTGGAGGTGAGTGAAGTCACAGATTCGAGGTCTGTGAAGTCATAGAATGGAGGTGTGTGAAGTCAGAATGGAGGTCTGTGAAGTCATAGAATGGAGGTGTGTGAACTCATAGAATGGAGGTGTGTGACGTCGCAATGGAAGTGTGTGAAGTCATAGAATGGAGGTGTGTGAAGTCACAGAATGGAGGTGTGTGAAGTCAAAATGGAGGGGTGTGACGTCCTGATATTGAGTTGTGTGAAGTCATAGAATGGAGGTGTGTGAAATCTTAGAATGGAGGTGTGTGAACTCATAGAATGGAGGTGTGTGAAGTCAGAATGGAAGTGTGTGAAGTCATAGAATGGAGGTGTGTGAAGTCACAGAATGGAGGTGTGTGAAGACAAAATGGAGGGGTGTGATGTCCTAAAATTTAGGTGTGTGAAGTCATAGAATGGAGGTGTGTGAAATCACAGAATGGAGGTTTGTGAATTCACAGAATGGAGGTGTGTGAAGTCAGAATGGAGGTGTGAAGTCATAGAATGGAGGTGGGTGAAGTTATAGAAATTAGTTGTGGGAAGTCATAGAAAGTAGAAGTGTGAAGTCATAGAGTGGAGGTCAATGACGTCATAGAACGGAGGTGTGTGAAATCAGAATGTAGGTTTGCGAAGTCGTAGAACAGAGGTGTGTGAAGTCAGATTGGAGGTGTGTGAAGTCATTGAATGGAGGTGTGTGAACTCATAGAATGGAGGTGTTTGACGTCACAATTGAAGTGTGTGAAGTCATAGAATGGAGGTTTGTGAAGTCACAGAATGGAGGTGTGTGAAGTCACAGAATGGAGGTGGGTGAAGTCACATAATGGAGGTGTGTGAAGTCATAGAATGGAGTTGTGTGAAGTCATATAATGGAGGTGTGTGAAGTCACAGAATGGAGGTGTGTGAAGTCAGAATGGAGGTGTGAAGTCATAGAATGGAGGTGGGTGAAGTCATAGAAAGGAGGTGTGTGAAGTCATAGAATGGAGGAGTGTGAAGTCATAGAGTGGAGGTGAGTGAAGTCACAGAATGGAGGTGTGTGAAGTGATAGAATGGAGGTGTGTGAAGTCAGAATGGAGATGTGTGAAGTCATAGAATGGAGGTGTGTGAACTCATAGATTGGAGGTTTGTGAGGTCACAATGGAAGTGTGTGAAGTCATAGAATGGAGGTGTGTGAAGTCACAGAATGGAGGTGTGTGAAGTCACAGAATGGAGGTGTGTGAATTCAGAATGAAGGTGTGAAGTCATAGAATGGAGGTGGGTGAAGTCATAGAAAGGAGGTGTGGGAAGTCATAGAATGGAGGTGTGTGACGTCACAGATTGGAGGTGTGTGAACTCAGAATGGAGGTGTGTAAAGTCACAGAATGGAGGTGTGTGAAGTCATAGAATGGACGTGTGTGAAGTCATAGAATCGAGGTGTGTGAAGTCACAGAATGGACGGTATGAAGTCATAGAATTGAGGTGTGTGAAGTCACACAATTGAGGTGTGTGAAGTCATATATTGGAGGTGTGTGAAGTCAAAATGGATGTGTGAAGTCATAGAATGGATGTGTGTGAAATCATAGAATGAGGGTGTGTGAGGTCATAGAATGGAGGTGTGTGAAGTCACAGAATGGGGGTGTGTGAAGTCATAGAATGGAAGTGTGTGAAGTCACAGAATGGAGGTGAGTGAAGTCTGAATGGAGGTGTATGAAGTCACCGAATGGAATTGTGTGAACTCAGAATGGAGGTGTGTGAAGTCACAGAATGGAGGTTTTTGAAGTCATAGAAAGGAGGTGTGTGAAGTCATAGAATGGATGTTTCTGAAGTAAAAATAAAGGTGTGTGAAGTCATAGAATGGAGGTGTGTAAAGTCATAGAATGGAGGTGTGTGAACTCATAGAATGGAGGTGTGTGACGTCACAACGGAAGTGTGTGAAGTAATAGAATGGAGGTTTGTGAAGTCACAAAATGGAGGTGTGTGAAGACACAGAATGGAGGTTTGTGAAGTCATAGAATGGAGGTATGTGAAGTCAAATTGGAGGGGTGTGAAGTCGGAGAATGGAGGTGTGTGAAGTCACAGAATGGAGGTGGGTGAATTCACAGAATGGACCTGTGTGAAGTCATAGAATAGAGGTGTGTGAAGTCACAGAATGGAGATGTGCGAAGTCAAAAAGGTGGGGTGAGAAGTCACAAATGTAAGTAAGTGTGTGAAGTCACAGAATGGAGGTGTGTGAAGTCAAAATGGAGGTGTGTGAAGTCAAAGAATGTAGGTTTGTGAAGTCATCGAATGGAGTTGTGTGAAGTCACAGAATGGAGGTGTGTGAAGTCACAATAGAGTTGTGCGAAGTCATAGAATGGAGGTGTGTGAAGTCAGAATGGAGGTGTGTGAAGTCATAGAATGGAGGTGTGAAGTCAAAATGGAGGTGTGTGAAGTCATAGAATGGAGGTGTGTGAAGTCATAATAGAGGTGTGTGAAGTCATAAAATGGAGGTGTGTGAAGTCACATAATAGAGGTGTGGGAAGTCACAGAATGGAGGTGTGTGACGTCACAGAATGGAGGTGTGTGAAGTCACAATAGAGGTGTGCGAAGTCATAGAATGGAGGTGTGTGAAGTCAGAATGGAGGTGTGTGAAGTCATAGAATGGAGGTGTCTAAAGTCAGAATGAAGGTGTGTAAAGTCACAGATTGGAGGTTTGTGAAGTCATAGAATGGAAGTGTGTGAAGTCATAGAATGGAGGTGTGTGAAGTCACAGAAGGCACGGTATGAAGTGATAGAATGGAGGTGTGTGAAGTCACACAGTTGAGGTGTTTGAAGTCATATATTGGAGGTGTGTGAACTCAAAATGGATGTGTGAAGTCATGGAATGGATGTGTGTGAAATCATAGAATGAGGGTGTGTGAGGTCATAGAATGGAGGTGTGTGAAATCACAGAATGGGGGTGTGTGAAGTCATAGAATGGAGGTGTGTGAAGTCACAGAATGGAGGTGTGTGAAGTCACAGAATGGAGGTGTGTGAAGTCAGAAAGGAGGTGTGAAGTCATAGAATGGAGGTGGGTGAAGTCATAGAAAGAAGGTGTGGGAAGAAATAGAATGGAGGAGTGTGAAGTCATAGAGTGGAGGGGTGTGACGTCACAGAATAGAGGTGTGGGAAGTCACAGAGTGGAGGTGTGTGACGTCACAGATTGGAGGTGTGTGAACTCAGAATGGAGGTGTGTAAAGTCACAGAATGGAGGTGTGTGAAGTCATAGAATGGAAGTGTGTGAAGTCATAGAATCGAGGTGTGTGAAGACACAGAATGGACGGTATGAAGTCATAGAATGGAGGTGTGTGAAATCACACAACTGAGGTGTGTGAAGTCATATATTGGAGGTGTGTGAAGTCAAAATGGATGTGTGAAGTCATAGAATGGATGTGTGTGAAATCACAGAATGAGGGTGTGTGAGGTCATAGAATGGAGGTGTGTGAAGTCACAGAATGGGAGTGTGTGAAGTCATAGAATGGAAGTGTGTGAAGTCACAGAATGGAGGTGTGTGAAGTCTGTATGGAGTGTGTGAAGTCACCGAATGGAATTGTGTGTACTCAGAATGGAGGTGTGTGAAGTCACAGAATGGAGGTTTGTGAAGTCATAGAAAGGAGGTGTGTGAAGTCATAGAATGGATGTTTCTGAAGTAAAAATAAAGGTGTGTGAAGTCATAGAATGGAGGTGTGTAAAGTCATAGAATGGAGGTGTGTGAACTCATAGAATGGAGGTGGGTGACGTCACAACTGAAGTGTGTGAAGTAAGAGAATTGAGGTTTGTGAGGTCACAGAATGGAGGTGTGTGAAGTCACAGAATGGAGGTTTCTGTAGTCTTAGAATGGAGGTATGTGAAGTCAAATTGGAGGGGTGTGAAGTCGGAGAATGGCGGTGTGTGAAGTCCCAGAATGGAGGTGGGTGAATTCACAGAATGGACGTGTGTGAAGTCATAGAATGGAGGTGTGTGAAGTCACAGAATGGAGATGTGCGAAGTCAAAAATTTGGTGTGTGAAGTCAAAGAATGTAGGTTTGTGAAGTCATCGAATGGAGTTGTGTGAAGTCACAGAATGGAGGTGTGCGAAGTCACAATAGAGGTGTGCGAAGTCATAGAATGGAGGTGTGTGAAGTCAGAATGGAGGTGCGTGAAGTCATAGAATGGAGGTGTGTGAAATCAGAATAGAGGTGTGTGAAGTCATAGAATGGAGGTGTGTGAAGTCACATAATAGAGGAGTGGGAAGTCACAGAATGGAGGTGTGTGAAGTCACAGAATGGAGGTTTTTGAAGTCATAGAATGGACGTATGTGAACTCAAATTGGAGGGGTGTGAAGTCATAGAATGGAAGTGTGTGAAGTCATAGAATGGAGGTGTGTGCAGTCACAGAAGGGACGGTATGAAGTGATAGAATGGAGGTGTGTGAAGTCACACAGTTGAGGTGTTTGAAGTCATATATTGGAGGTGTGTGAAATCAAAATGGATGTGTGAAGTCATAGAATGGATGTGTGTGAAATCATAGAATGAGGGTGTGTGAGGTCATAGAATGGAGGTGTGTGAAGTCACAGAATGGGGTTGTGTGAAGTCATAGAATGGAGGTGTGTGAAGTCATCGAATGGAAGTGTGTGAAGTCACAGAATAGAGGTGTGTGAAGTCTGAATGGAGGTGTGTGAAGTCACCGAATGGAGTTGTGTCAACTCAGAATGTAGGTGTGTGAAGTCACAGAATGTAGGTTTGTAAAGTCATAGAATGGAGCTGTGTGAAGTCATAGAATGGATGTTTCTGAAGTAAAAATGAAGGTGTGTGAAGTCATAGAATGGAGGTGTGTGAGTCACAGAATGGAGGTGTATGAAGTCAGAATGGATGTGTGTAGTCATAGATTGGAGACGTGTGAAGTCATAGAAAAGAGGTGTGGGAATTCATAGAATGGAGGAGCATGAAGTCAGAGTGCAGGTGAGTGAAATCACAAACTTGAGGTCTGTGAAGTCATAGAATGGAGGTGTGTGATGTCAGAATGGAGGTGTGTGAAATCATAGAATGGAGTTTTGTGAAGACACAGAATGGAGCTGTGTGAATTCAGAATGGAGGTGTGTGAAGTCATAGTATGGAGGTGTGTGAAGTCAGAATGGAGGTGTGTGAACTCATAGAATGGAGGTGTGTGACGTCGCAATGGAAGTGTGTGAAGTCATAGTATGGAGGTGTGTGAAGTCACAGAATGGAGGTGTGTGAAGTCATAGAATGGAGTGGTGTGAAGTCACAGAGTGGAGGTGTGTAAAGTCATAGAATGGAGGTGTATGAAGTTATAGAATGGATGTTTGTAAAGAAAGAATGAAGTTGTGTGAAGTCATAGAATGGAGCGGTGTGAAGTCAGAATGGAGGTGTGTGAAGTCACTGAATGGAGGTGTGTCAACTCAGAATTTAGGTGTGTGAATTCAAAGGATGGAGGTGTGTGAAGTCACAGAATGGAGGTGTGTGAAGTCATAGAATGGAGGTGTGTGAAGTCATAGAATGGACGTGTGTGAAGTCATATAATGGAGGTGTGTGAAGTCATAGAATGGAGTTGTGTGAAGTCAGAATGGAGGTGTGAAGTCATAGAATGGAGGTGGGTGAAGTCATAGGAAGGAGGTGTGGGAAGTCATAGAATGGAGGAGTGTGAAGTCATAGAATGGAGGTGTGTGAAGTCAGAATGGAGGTGTGTGAAGTCATAGAATGGAGGTGTGTGAACTCATAGAATGGAGGTGTGTGACGTCACAATGGAAGTGTGCGAAGTCAGACAATGGAGGTGTGTGAAGTCACAGAATGGAGGTGTGAGAAATCGAAATGGAGGTGTGTGACGTCCTAAAATGGAGGTGTGTGAAGTCATAAAATGGAAGTGTGTGTGAACTCCGAATGGAGGTGTGTGAATTCACAGAATGGAGGTGTGTGAAGTCATAGCATGAAGGTATGTGAAATCATAGAATGGAAGTGTGTGAAGTCATAAAATGGAGGTGTGTGAAGTCATACAATGAAGGTGTGTGAAGTCATAAAATGGAGGTGTGTGAAGTCATAGAATGGAGTTGTGTGAAGTCAGAATGGAGGTGTGAAGTCATAGAATGGAGGTGGGTGAAATCATAGGAAGGATGTGTGGGAAGTCATAGAATGGAGGAGTGTGAAGTCATAGAATGGAGGTGTGTGAAGTCAGAATGGAGGTGTGTGAAGTCATAGAATGGAGGTTTGTGAACTCATAGTATGGAGGTGTGTGACGTCACAATGGAAGTGTGCGAAGTCAGACAATGGAGGTGTGTGAAGTCAAAGAATTGAAGTGTGAGAAGTCGAAATGGATGTGTGTGATGTCCTAAAATGGAGGTGTGTGAAGTCATAGAATGAAAGTGTGTGAAATCATAGAATGGAGGTTTGTGAAGTCACAGAATGGAGGTGTGTGAACTCCGAATGGAGGTGTGTGAATTCACAGAATGGAGGTCTGTGAAGTGATAGCAGGAAGGTATGTGAAATCATAGAATGGAAGTGTGTGAAGTCATAGAATGGAGGTGTGTGAAGTCATACAATGAAGGTGTGTGAAGTCATAGAATGGAGGTGTGTGAAGTCACATATGGGAGGTGTGTGAAGTCACATAATGGAGGTGTGCGAAGTCAGAATGGAGTTGTGTGACGTCATAAAATGGAGGTGTGTGAATTCATAGAATCGAGGTGTGTGAAATTATAGATTGGAGGTTTGTGACGTCACAGAATGGAGGTGGGTGAAGTCACAGATAGGAGGTTTGTGAAGTCATAGAATGGAGGTATGTGAAGTCAAATTGGAGGGTTTGAAGTCAGAGAATGGAGGTGTGTGAAGTCACAGAATGGAGGTGGGTGAAGTCACAGAATGGAGGTGTGTGAAGTCATAGAATGGAGGTGTGTGAAGTCAAAATAGAGGTGTGTGAAGTCATAGAATGGAGGTGTGTGAAGTCACAGAATAGAGGTGTGGGAAGTCACAAAATGGAGGTGTGTGACGTCACAGATTGGAGGTGTGTGAACTCAGAATGGAGGTGTGTAAAGTGACAGAATGGAGGTGTGTGAAGTTATAGAATGGACGTGGGTGAAGTCATAGAATGGAGGTGTGTGAAGTCACAGAATGTACGGTATGAAGTCATAGAATGGAGGTGTGTGAAGTCACACAATTGAGGTGTTTGAAGTCATATATTGTAGGTATGTGAAGTCAAAATGGATGTGTGAAGTCACAGAATGGATGCGTGTGAAATCATAGAATGAGGGTGTGTGAGGTCATAGAATGGAGGTGTGTGAAGTCACAGAATGGGGGTGTGTGAATTCATAGAATGGAAGTGTGTGAAGTCACAGAATGGAGGTGTGTGAAGTCTGAATGGATGTGTGTGAAGTCACCGAATGGAATTGTGTGAACTCAGAATGGAGGTGTGTGAACTCACAGAATGGAGTTTTGTGAAGTCATAGAAAGGAGGTGTGTGAAGTCATAGAATGGATGTTTCTGAAGTAAAAATAAAGGTGTGTGAAGTCATAGAATGGAGGTGTGTGAAGTCACAGAATGGAGGTGTGTGAAGTCAGAATGGAGGTGTGTAGTCATAGATTGGAGGCGGGTGAAGTCATGGAAAGGAGGTGTGGGAATTCATAGAATGGAGGAGCGTGAAGTCATAGAGTGCAGGAGAGTGAAATCACAGATTCGAGGTCTGTGAAGTCATAGAATGGAGGTTTGTGATGTCAGAATGGAGGTGTGCGAAGTCATAGAATAGAGGTGTACGAAGTCAGAATGGAGGTGTGTGAAGTCATAGATGGAATTGTGTGAAGTCATAGTATGAAGGTGTGTGAAATCATAGAATGGAGTTTTGTGAAGACACAGAATGGAGCTGTGTGACGTCACAATGGAAGTGTCTGAAGTCATAGATTGGAGGTGTGTGAAGTCACAGAATGGAGGTGTGTGAAGTCATAGAATGGAATTGTGTGAAGTCACAGAATGGAGGTGTGTAAAGTCATAGAATGGAGGTGTACGAAGTTATAGAATGGATGTTTGTAAAGAAAGAATGAAGGTGTGTGAAGTCATAGAATGGAGGTGTGTGACGTCAAAGAATGGAGGTGTGTGAAGTCATAGAATGGAGCTGTGTGAAGTCAGAATGGAGTTGTGTGAAGTCACTGAATGGAGGTGTGTCAACTCAGAATTTAGGTGTGTGAAGTCAAAGAATGGAGGTGTGTGAAGTCATAGAATGGAGGTGTGTGAAGTCATAGAATGGAGGTGTGTGAAGTAAAAATTGAGGTCTGTGAAGTCACAGAATTGAGGTGTGTGAACACAGAATGGAGGTGTGTGAAATCAAAGAATGGAGGTGTATGAAGTCATACAATGGAAGTGTGTGAAGTCATAGAATGGAGGTGTATGAAGTAATAGAATGGATGTTTGTAAAGAAAGAATGAAGTTGTGTGAAGTCATAGACTGGACCTGTGTGAAGTCAAAATGGAGGTGTGTGAAATCACTGAATGGAGGTGTGTCAACTCAGAATTTAGGTGTGTGAATTCAAAGAATGGAGGTGTGTGAAGTCACAGAATGGAGGTGTGTGAAGTCATAGAATGGAGGTGTGTGAAGTCATAGAATGGAGGTGTGTGAAGTCATAAAATGGAGGTGTGTGAAGTCATAGAATGGAGTTGTGTGAAGTCAGAATGGAGGTGTGAAGTCATAGAATGGAGGTGGGTGAAATCATAGGAAGGAGGTGTGGGAAGTCATAGAATGGAGGAGTGTGAAGTCATAGAATGGAGGTGTGTGAAGTCAGAATGGAGGTGTGTGAAGTCATAGAATGGAGGTTTGTGAACTCATAGTATGGAGGTGTGTGACGTCACAATGGAAGTGTGCGAAGTCAGACAATGAAGGTGTGTGAAGTCAAAGAATTGAGGTGTGAGAAGTCGAAATGGATGTGTGTGATGTCCTAAAATGGAGGTGTGTGAAGCCATAGAATGAAAGTGTGTGAAGTCATAGAATGGAGGTTTGTGAAGTCACAGAATGGAGGTGTGTGAACTCCGAATGGAGGTGTGTGAATTCACAGAATGGAGGTGTGTGAAGTGATAGCAGGAAGGTATGTGAAATCATAGAATGGAAGTGTGTGAAGTCATAGAATGGAGGTGTGTGAAGTCATACAATGAAGGTGTGTGAAGTCATAGAATGGAGGTGTGTGAAGTCACATATGGGAGGTGTGTGAAGTCACATAATGGAGGTGTGCGAAGTCAGAATGGAGTTGTGTGACGTCATAAAATGGAGGTGTGTGAATTCATAGAATCGAGGTGTGTGAAATTATAGATTGGAGGTTTGTGACGTCACAGAATGGAGGTGGGTGAAGTCACAGATAGGAGGTTTGTGAAGTCATAGAATGGAGGTATGTGAAGTCAAATTGGAGGGTTTGAAGTCAGAGAATGGAGGTGTGTGAAGTCACAGAATGGAGGTGGGTGAAGTCACAGAATGGAGGTGTGTGAAGTCATAGAATGGAGGTGTGTGAAGTCAAAATAGAGGTGTGTGAAGTCATAGAATGGAGGTGTGTGAACTCAGAATGGAGGTGTGTAAAGTCACAGAATGGAGGTGTGTGAAGTTATAGAATGGAAGTGGGTGAAGTCATAGAATGGAGGTGTGTGAAGTCACAGAATGTACGGTATGAAGTCATAGAATGGAGGTGTGTGAAGTCACACAATTGAGGTCTTTGAAGTCATATATTGTAGGTGTGTGAAGTCAAAATGGATGTGTGAAGTGAAAGAATGAAATCATAGAATGAGGGTTTGTGAGGTCATAGAATGGAGGTGTGTGAAGTCACAGAATGGGGCTTTGTGAAGTCACCGAATGGAATTGTGTGAACTCAGAATGCAGGTGTGTGAAGTTACAGAATGGAGGTTTGTGAAGTCATAGAAAGGAGGTGTGTGAAGTCATAGAATGGATGTTTCTGAAGTAAAAATAAAGGTGTGTGAAGTCACAGTATGGAGGTGTGTGAAGTCAGAATGGAGGTGTGTAGTCATAGATTGGAGGCAGGTGAAGTCATAGAAAGGAGGTGTGGGAATTCATAGAATGGAGGAGCGTGAAGTCATAGAGTGCAGGTGAGTGAAATCACAGATTCGAGGTCTGTGAAGTCATAGAATGGAGGTTTGTGATGTCAGAATGGAGGTGTGCGAAGTCATAAAATAGAGGTGTGTGAAGTCAGAATGGAGGTGTGTGAAGTCATAGATGGAGTTGTGTGAAGTCATAGTATGAAGGTGTGAAATCATAGAATGGAGTTTTGTGAAGACACAGAATGGAGCTGTGTGACGTCACAATGGAAGTGTGTGAAGTCATAGATTGGAGGTGTGTGAAGTCACAGAATGGAGTTGTGTGAAGTCATAGAATGGAGTTGTGTGAAGTCACAGAATGGAGGTGTGTAAAGTCATAGAATGGAGGTGTATGAAGTTATACAATGGATGTTTGTAAAGAAAGAATGAAGGTGTGTGAAGTCATAGAATGGAGGTGTGTGACGTCAAAGAATGGAGGTGTGTGAAGTCATAGAATAGAGCTGTGTGAAGTCAGAATGGAGGTGTGAAGTCATAGAATGGAGGTGGGTGAAGTCTTAGAAAGGAGGTGTGGGAAGTCATAGAATGGAGGAGTGTGAAGTCATAGAGTGGAGGTGAGTGAAGTCATAGATTCGAGGTCTGTGAAGTCATAGAATGGAGGTGTGTGAAGTCAGAATGGAGGTGTGTGAAGTCACAGAATTGAGGTTTGTGAAAACAGAATGGAGGTGTGTGAAGTCAAATAATGGAGGTGTATGAAGTCATACAATGGAGGTGTGTGAAGTCATAGAATGTATGTTTGTGAAGTAAGAATGAAGGTGTGTGAAGTCATAGAATGGAGGTGTGTGAAGTCACAGAATGGAGGTGTGTGAAGTCATAGAATGGAGGTGTGTGAACTCACAGAATGGAGGTGTGTGAAGTCATAGAACGGAGGTGTGTGAAGTCATAGAATGGAGGTGTGTGAAGTCATAGAATGGAGGTGTGTGAAGTCATAGAATGGAGGTGTGTGAAGTCAGAATGGAGGTGTGAAGTCATAGAATGGAGGTGGGTGAAGTCTTAGAAAGGAGGTGTGGGAAGTCATAGAATGGAGGAGTGTGAAGTCATAGAGTGGAGGTGAGTGAAGTCATAGATTCGAGGTCTGTGAAGTCATAGAATGGAGGTGTGTGAAGTCAGAATGGAGGTGTGTGAAGTCATAGAATGGAGGTGTGTGAACTCATAAAATGGAGGTGTGTGACGTCACAATGGAAGTGTGTGAAGTTATAGAATGGAGGTGTGTGAAGTCACAGAATGGAGGTGTGAGAAGTCAAAATATACGTGTGTGACGTCCTATAATGGAGGTGTGTGAAGTCATAGAATGGAGGTGTGTGAAATCATAGAATGGAGGTTTGTGAAGTCACAGAATGGAGGTGTGTGAACTCCGAATGGAGGTGTGTGAATTCACAGAATGGAGGTGTGTGATGTCATAGCATGAAGGTATGTGAAATCATAGAACAGAAGTGTGTAAAGTCATAGAATGGAGGTGTGTGAAGTCATACAATGAAGGTGTGTGAAGTCATAGAATGGAGGTGTGCGAAGTCACAGAAGGGAGGTGTGTGGAGTCACATAATGGAGGTGTGTGAAGTCAAAATGGAGCTGTGTGAAGTCATAAAATGGAGGTGTGTGAAGTCATAGAATGGAGGTGTGTGAAATCATAGAATGGAGGTTTGTGAAGTCACAGAATGGAGGTGGTTGAAGTCACAGAATGGAGGTTTGTGAAGTCATAGAATGGAGGTATGTGAAGTCAAATTGGAGGGTTTGAAGTCGGAGAATGGAGGTGTGTGAAGTCACAGAATGGAGGTGGGTGAAGTCACAGACTGGAGGTGTGTGAAGTCATAGAATGGAGGTGTGTGAAGTCAGAATGGAGGTGTGTGAAGTCATAGATGGAGTTGTGTGAATTCATAGTATGGAGGTGTGTGAAATCATAGAATGGAATTTTGTGAAGTCACAGAATGGAGCTGTGTGAATTCATAATGGAGGTGTGTGAAGCCATAGAATGGAGGTGTGTGAAGTCAGAATGGAGGTGTGTGAACTCAAAGAATGGAGGTGTGTGACATCACAATGGAAGTGTGTGAAATCATAGAATGGAGGTGTGTGAAGTCACAGAATGGAGGTGTTTGAAGTCATAGAATGGAGGTGTGTGAAATTATAGAATGGATGTTTGTAAAGTAAGAATGAAAGTGTGTGAAGTCATAAAATGGAGGTGTGTGACCTCAAAGAATGGAGGTGTGTGAAGTCATAGAATAGAGTTGTGTGAATTCAGAATGTAGGTGTGTGAAGTGACAGAATGTAGGTGTGTGAATACAGAATGGAGGTGTGTGAAGTCAAAGAATGGAGGTGTGTGAAGTCATAGAATGGAGGTGTGTGAAGTCATAGAATGTATGTTTGTGAAGTAAGAATGAAGGTGTGTGAAGTCATAGAATGGAGGTGTGTGAAGTCACAGAATGGAGGTGTGTGAAGTCATAGAATGGAGGTGTGTGAAGTCACAGAATGGAGGTGTGTGGAGTCATAGAATGGAGGTGTGTGAAGTCATAGAATGGAGCTGTGAGAAGTCAGAATGGAGTTGTGTGAAGTCACTGAATGGAGGTGTGTCAACTCACAATTTAGGTGTGTGAAGTCAAAGAATGGAGGTGTGTGAAGTCATAGAATGGAGGTGTGTGAAGTAAAAATGGAGGTGTGTGAAGTCACAGAATTGAGGTGTGTGAACACAGAATGGAGGTGTGTGAAGTCAAATAATGGAGGTGTATGAAGTCATACAATGGAGGTGTGTGAAGTCATAGAATGTATGTTTGTGAAGTAAGAATGAAGGTGTGTGAAGTCATAGAATGGAGGTGTGTGAAGTCACAGAATGGAGGTGTGTGAAGTCATAGAATGGAGGTGTGTGAAGTCATAGAATGGAGGTGTGTGAAGTCATAGAATGGAGGTGTGTGAAGTCATATAATGGAGGTGTGTGAAGTCATAGAATGGAGGTGTGTGAAGTCAGAATGGAGGTGTGAAGTCATAGAATGGAGGTGGTTGAAGTCTTAGAAAGGAGTTGTGGGAAGTCATAGAATGGAGGAGTGTGAAGTCATAGAGTGGAGGTGAGTGAAGTCATACATTCGAGGTCTGTGAAGTCATAGAATGGAGGTGTGTGAAGTCAGAATGGAGGTGTGTGAAGTCATAGAATGGAGGTGTGTGAACTCATAAAATGGAGGTGTGTGACGTCACAATGGAAGTGTGTGAAGTCATAGAATGGAGGTGTGTGAAGTCACAGAATGGAGGTGTGTGAAGTCATAGAATGGAGGTGTGTGAACTCATAAAATGGAGGTGTGTGACGTCACAATGGAAGTGTGTGAAGTTATAGAATGGAGGTGTGTGAAGTCACAGAATGGAGGTGTGAGAAGTCAAAATATACGTGTGTGACGTCCTATAATGGAGGTGTGTGAAGTCATAGAATGGAGGTGTGTGAAATCATAGAATGGAGGTTTGTGAAGTCACAGAATGGAGGTGTGTGAACTCCGAATGGAGGTGTGTGAATTCACAGAATGGAGGTGTGTGATGTCATAGCATGAAGGTATGTGAAATCATAGAACAGAAGTGTGTAAAGTCATAGAATGGAGGTGTGTGAAGTCATACAATGAAGGTGTGTGAAGTCATAGAATGGAGGTGTGCGAAGTCACAGAAGGGAGGTGTGTGGAGTCACATAATGGAGGTGTGTGAAGTCAAAATGGAGCTGTGTGAAGTCATAAAATGGAGGTGTGTGAAGTCATAGAATGGAGGTGTGTGAAATCATAGAATGGAGGTTTGTGAAGTCACAGAATGGAGGTGGTTGAAGTCACAGAATGGAGGTTTGTGAAGTCATAGAATGGAGGTATGTGAAGTCAAATTGGAGGGTTTGAAGTCGGAGAATGGAGGTGTGTGAAGTCACAGAATGGAGGTGGGTGAAGTCACAGACTGGAGGTGTGTGAAGTCATAGAATGGAGGTGTGTGAAGTCAGAATGGAGGTGTGTGAAGTCATAGATGGAGTTGTGTGAATTCATAGTATGGAGGTGTGTGAAATCATAGAATGGAATTTTGTGAAGTCACAGAATGGAGCTGTGTGAATTCATAATGGAGGTGTGTGAAGCCATAGAATGGAGGTGTGTGAAGTCAGAATGGAGGTGTGTGAACTCAAAGAATGGAGGTGTGTGACATCACAATGGAAGTGTGTGAAATCATAGAATGGAGGTGTGTGAAGTCACAGAATGGAGGTGTTTGAAGTCATAGAATGGAGGTGTGTGAAATTATAGAATGGATGTTTGTAAAGTAAGAATGAAAGTGTGTGAAGTCATAAAATGGAGGTGTGTGACCTCAAAGAATGGAGGTGTGTGAAGTCATAGAATAGAGTTGTGTGAATTCAGAATGTAGGTGTGTGAAGTGACAGAATGTAGGTGTGTGAATACAGAATGGAGGTGTGTGAAGTCAAAGAATGGAGGTGTGTGAAGTCATAGAATGGAGGTGTGTGAAGTCATAGAATGTATGTTTGTGAAGTAAGAATGAAGGTGTGTGAAGTCATAGAATGGAGGTGTGTGAAGTCACAGAATGGAGGTGTGTGAAGTCATAGAATGGAGGTGTGTGAAGTCACAGAATGGAGGTGTGTGGAGTCATAGAATGGAGGTGTGTGAAGTCATAGAATGGAGCTGTGAGAAGTCAGAATGGAGTTGTGTGAAGTCACTGAATGGAGGTGTGTCAACTCAGAATTTAGGTGTGTGAAGTCAAAGAATGGAGGTGTGTGAAGTCATAGAATGGAGGTGTGTGAAGTAAAAATGGAGGTGTGTGAAGTCACAGAATTGAGGTGTGTGAACACAGAATGGAGGTGTGTGAAGTCAAATAATGGAGGTGTATGAAGTCATACAATGGAGGTGTGTGAAGTCATAGAATGTATGTTTGTGAAGTAAGAATGAAGGTGTGTGAAGTCATAGAATGGAGGTGTGTGAAGTCACAGAATGGAGGTGTGTGAAGTCATAGAATGGAGGTGTGTGAAGTCATAGAATGGAGGTGTGTGAAGTCATAGAATGGAGGTGTGTGAAGTCATATAATGGAGGTGTGTGAAGTCATAGAATGGAGGTGTGTGAAGTCAGAATGGAGGTGTGAAGTCATAGAATGGAGGTGGTTGAAGTCTTAGAAAGGAGGTGTGGGAAGTCATAGAATGGAGGAGTGTGAAGTCATAGAGTGGAGGTGAGTGAAGTCATACATTCGAGGTCTGTGAAGTCATAGAATGGAGGTGTGTGAAGTCAGAATGGAGGTGTGTGAAGTCATAGAATGGAGGTGTGTGAACTCATAAAATGGAGGTGTGTGACGTCACAATGGAAGTGTGTGAAGTCATAGAATGGAGGTGTGTGAAGTCACAGAATGGAGGTGTGTGAAGTCATAGAATGGAGGTGTGTGAACTCATAAAATGGAGGTGTGTGACGTCACAATGGAAGTGTGTGAAGTTATAGAATGGAGGTGTGTGAAGTCACAGAATGGAGGTGTGAGAAGTCAAAATATACGTGTGTGACGTCCTATAATGGAGGTGTGTGAAGTCATAGAATGGAGGTGTGTGAAATCATAGAATGGAGGTTTGTGAAGTCACAGAATGGAGGTGTGTGAACTCCGAATGGAGGTGTGTGAATTCACAGAATGGAGGTGTGTGATTTCATAGCATGAAGGTATGTGAAATCATAGAACAGAAGTGTGTAAAGTCATAGAATGGAGGTGTGTGAAGTCATACAATGAAGGTGTGTGAAGTCATAGAATGGAGGTGTGCGAAGTCACAGAAGGGAGGTGTGTGGAGTCACATAATGGAGGTGTGTGAAGTCAAAATGGAGCTGTGTGAAGTCATAAAATGGAGGTGTGTGAAGTCATAGAATGGAGGTGTGTGAAATCATAGAATGGAGGTTTGTGAAGTCACAGAATGGAGGTGGTTGAAGTCACAGAATGGAGGTTTGTGAAGTCATAGAATGGAGGTATGTGAAGTCAAATTGGAGGGTTTGAAGTCGGAGAATGGAGGTGTGTGAAGTCACAGAATGGAGGTGGGTGAAGTCACTGACTGGAGGTGTGTGAAGTCATAGAATGGAGGTGTGTGAAGTCAGAATGGAGGTGTGTGAAGTCATAGATGGAGTTGTGTGAATTCATAGTATGGAGGTGTGTGAAATCATAGAATGGAATTTTGTGAAGTCACAGAATGGAGCTGTGTGAATTCATAATGGAGGTGTGTGAAGCCATAGAATGGAGGTGTGTGAAGTCAGAATGGAGGTGTGTGAACTCAAAGAATGGAGGTGTGTGACATCACAATGGAAGTGTGTGAAATCATAGAATGGAGGTGTGTGAAGTCACAGAATGGAGGTGTTTGAAGTCATAGAATGGAGGTGTGTGAAATTATAGAATGGATGTTTGTAAAGTAAGAATGAAAGTGTGTGAAGTCATAAAATGGAGGTGTGTGACCTCAAAGAATGGAGGTGTGTGAAGTCATAGAATAGAGTTGTGTGAATTCAGAATGTAGGTGTGTGAAGTGACAGAATGTAGGTGTGTGAATACAGAATGGAGGTGTGTGAAGTCAAAGAATGGAGGTGTGTGAAGTCATAGAATGGAGGTGTGTGAAGTCATAGAATGTATGTTTGTGAAGTAAGAATGAAGGTGTGTGAAGTCATAGAATGGAGGTGTGTGAAGTCACAGAATGGAGGTGTGTGAAGTCATAGAATGGAGGTGTGTGAAGTCACAGAATGGAGGTGTGTGGAGTCATAGAATGGAGGTGTGTGAAGTCATAGAATGGAGCTGTGAGAAGTCAGAATGGAGTTGTGTGAAGTCACTGAATGGAGGTGTGTCAACTCAGAATTTAGGTGTGTGAAGTCAAAGAATGGAGGTGTGTGAAGTCATAGAATGGAGGTGTGTGAAGTAAAAATGGAGGTGTGTGAAGTCACAGAATTGAGGTGTGTGAACACAGAATGGAGGTGTGTGAAGTCAAATAATGGAGGTGTATGAAGTCATACAATGGAGGTGTGTGAAGTCATAGAATGTATGTTTGTGAAGTAAGAATGAAGGTGTGTGAAGTCATAGAATGGAGGTGTGTGAAGTCACAGAATGGAGGTGTGTGAAGTCATAGAATGGAGGTGTGTGAAGTCATAGAATGGAGGTATGTGAAGTCATAGAATGGAGGTGTGTGAAGTCATATAATGGAGGTGTGTGAAGTCATAGAATGGAGGTGTGTGAAGTCAGAATGGAGGTGTGAAGTCATAGAATGGAGGTGGTTGAAGTCTTAGAAAGGAGGTGTGGGAAGTCATAGAATGGAGGAGTGTGAAGTCATAGAGTGGAGGTGAGTGAAGTCATACATTCGAGGTCTGTGAAGTCATAGAATGGAGGTGTGTGAAGTCAGAATGGAGGTGTGTGAAGTCATAGAATGGAGGTGTGTGAACTCATAAAATGGAGGTGTGTGACGTCACAATGGAAGTGTGTGAAGTCATAGAATGGAGGTGTGTGAAGTCACAGAATGGAGGTGTGAGAAGTCAAAATATAGGTGTGTGACGTCCTATAATGGAGGTGTGTGAAGTCACAGAATGGAGGTGTGTGAAATCATAGAATGGTGGTTTGTGAAGTCACAGAATGGAGGTGTGTGAAGTCATAGCATGAAGGTATGTGAAATCATAGAATAGAAGTGTGTAAAGTCATAGAATGGAGTTGTGTGAAGTCATACAATGATGGTGTGTGAAGTCATAGATTGGAGGTGTGCGAAGTCACAGAAGGGAGGTGTGTGAAGTCACATAATGGAGGTGTGTGAAGTCAAAATGGAGCTGTGTGACGTCATAAAATGGAGGTGTGTGAAGTCATAGAATGGAGGTGTGTGAAGTCATAGAATGGAGTTGTGTGAAGTCAGAATGGAGGTGTGAAGTCATAGAATGGAGGTGGGTGAAGTCATAGGAAGGAGGTGTGGGAAGTCATAGAATGGAGGAGTGTGAAGTCATAGAATGGAGGTGTGTGAAGTCAGAATGGAGGTGTGTGAAGTCATAGAATGGAGGTTTGTGAACTCATAGTATGGAGGTGTGTGACGTCACAATGGAAGTGTGCGAAGTCAGACAATGGAGGTGTGTGAAGTCACAGAATTGAGGTGTGAGAAGTCGAAATGGATGTGTTTGATGTCCTAAAATGGAGGTGTGTGAAGTCATAGAATGAAAGTGTGTGAAATCATAGAATGGAGGTTTGTGAAGTCACAGAATGGAGGTGTGTGAACTCCGAATGGAGGTGTGTGAATTCACAGAATGGAGGTGTGTGAAGTGATAGCATGAAGGTATGTGAAATCATAGAATGGAAGTGTGTGAAGTCATAGAATGAGGCTGTGTGAAGTCATACAATGAAGGTGTGTGAAGTCATAGAATGGAGGTGTGTGAAGTCACATAATGGAGGTGTGCGAATTCAAAATGGAGGTGTGTGACGTCATAAAATGGAGGTGTGTGAATTCATAGAATGGAGGTGTGTGAAATTATAGATTGGAGGTTTGTGACGTTACAGAATGGAGGTGGGTGAAGTCACAGATAGGAGGTTTGTGAAGTCATAGAATGGAGGTATGTGAAGTCAAATTGGAGGGTTTGAAGTCGGAGAATGGAGGTGTGTGAAGTCACAGAATGGAGGTGGGTGAAGTCACAGAATGGAGGTGTGTGAAGTCATAGAATGGAGGTGTGTGAAGTCAAAATAGAGGTGTGTGAAGTCATAGAATGGAGGTGTGTGAACTCAGAATGGAGGTGTGTAAAGTCACAGAATGGAGGTGTGTGAAGTTATAGAATGGAAGTGGGTGAAGTCATAGAATGGAGGTGTGTGAAGTCACAGAATGTACGGTATGAAGTCATAGAATGGAGGTGTGTGAAGTCACACAATTGAGGTCTTTGAAGTCATATATTGTAGGTGTGTGAAGTCAAAATGGATGTGTGAAGTGAAAGAATGAAATCATAGAATGAGGGTGTGTGAGGTCATAGAATGGAGGTGTGTGAAGTCACAGAATGGGGGTTTGTGAAGTCACCGAATGGAATTGTGTGAACTCAGAATGCAGGTGTGTGAAGTCACAGAATGGAGGTTTGTGAAGTCATAGAAAGGAGGTGTGTGAAGTCATAGAATGGATGTTTCTGAAGTAAAAATAAAGGTGTGTGAAGTCACAGAATGGAGGTGTGCGAAGTCAGAATGGAGGTGTGTAGTCATAGATTGGAGGCGGGTGTAGTCATAGAAAGGAGGTGTGGGAATTCATAGAATGGAGGAGCGTGAAGTCATAGAGTGCAGGTGAGTGAAATCACAGATTCGAGGTCTGTGAAGTCATAGAATGGAGGTTTGTGATGTCAGAATGGAGGTGTGCGAAGTCATAAAATAGAGGTGTGTGAAGTCAGAATGGAGGTGTGTGAAGTCATAGATGGAGTTGTGTGAAGTCATAGTATGAAGGTGTGAAATCATAGAATGGAGTGTTGTGAAGACACAGAATGGAGCTGTGTGACGTCACAGTGGAAGTGTGTGAAGTCATAGATTGGAGGTGTGTGAAGTCACAGAATGGAGTTGTGTGAAGTCATAGAATGGAGTTGTGTGAAGTCACAGAATGGAGGTGTGTAAAGTCATAGAATGGAGGTGTATGAAGTTATAGAATGGATGTTTGTAAAGAAAGAATGAAGGTGTGTGAAGTCATAGAATGGAGGTGTGTGACGTCAAAGAATGGAGGTGTGTGAAGTCATAGAATGGAGCTGTGTGAAGTCAGAATGGAGTTGTGTGAAGTCACTGAATGTAGGTGTGTCAACTCAGAATTTAGGTGTGTGAATTCAAAGAATGGAGGTGTGTGAAGTCATAGAATGGAGGTGTGTGAAGTAAAAATAGAGGTGTGTGAAGTCACAGAATTGAGGTGTGTGAACACAGAATGGAGGTGTGTGAAGTCAAATAATGGAGGTGTATGAAGTCATACAATGGAGGTGTGTGAAGTCATAGAATGTATGTTTGTGAAGTAAGAATGAAGGTGTGTGAAGTCATAGAATGGAGGTGTGTGAAGTCACAGAATGGAGGTGTGTGAAGTCATAGAATTGAGTTGTGTGAAGTCACAGAATGGAGGTGTGTGACGTCATAGAATGGAGGTGTGTGAAGTCATAGAATGGAGCTGTGAGAAGTCAGAATGGAGTTGTGTGAAGTCACTGAATGGAGGTGTGTCAACTCAGAATTTAGGTGTGTGAAGTCAAAGAAGGGAGGTGTGTGAAGTCATAGAATGGAGGTGTGAAAAGTAAAAATGGAGGTGTGTGAAGTCACAGAATTGAGGTGTGTGAACACAGAATGGAGGTGTGTGAAGTCAAATAATGGAGGTGTATGAAGTCATACAATGGAGGTGTGTGAAGTCATAGAATGTATGTTTGTGAAGTAAGAATGAAGGTGTGTGAAGTCATAGAATGGAGGTGTGTGAAGTCACAGAATGGAGGTGTGTGAAGTCATAGAATGGAGGTGTGTGAAGTCATAGAATGGAGGTGTGTGAAGTCAGAATGGAGGTGTGTGAAGTCATAGAATGGAGGTGTGTGAACTCATAAAATGGAGGTGTGTGACGTCACAATGGAAGTGTGCGAAGTCAGAGAATGGAGGTGTGTTAAGTCACAGAATGGAAGTGTGAGAAGGCGAAATGGAGGTGTGTGACGTCCTAAAATGGAGGTGTGTGAAGTCATAGAATGGAAGTGTGTGAAATCATAGAATGGAGGTTTGTGAAGTCACAGAATGTAGGTGTGTGAACTCAGAATGGAGGTGTGTGAAGTCACAGAATGGAGATTTGTGAAGTCATAGAAAGGAGGTGTGTGAAGTCATAGAATGGAGGTGTGTGAAGTCACAGAATGGAGGTGTGTGAAGTCAGAATGGAGGTGTGTAGTCATAGATTGGAGGCGGCTGAAGTCATAGAAAGGAGGTGTGGGAATTCATAGAATGGAGGAGCGTGAAGTCATAGAGTGCAGGTGAGTGAAATCACAGATTCGAGGTCTGTGAAGTCATAGAATGGAGGTTTGTGATGTCAGAATGGAGGTGTGCGAAGTCATAGAATAGAAGTGTGTGAAGTCAGAATGGAGGTGTGTGAAGTCATAGATGGAGTTGTGTGAAGTCATAGTATGAAGGTGTGTGAAATCATAGAATGGAGTTTTGTGAAGACACAGAATGGAGCTGTGTGACGTCACAATGGAAGTGTGTGAAGTCATAGAATGGAGGTTTGTGATGTCAGAATGGAGGTGTGCGAAGTCATAGAATAGAGGTGTGTGAAGTCTGAATGGAGGTGTCTGAATTCACAGAATGGAGGTGTGTGAAGTCATAGCATGAAGGTATGTGAAATCATAGAATGGAAGTGTATGAAGTCATAGAATGGAGGTGTGTGAAGTCATACAATGAAGGTGTGTGACGTCATGGAATGGAGGTGTGTGAGGTCACAGAAGGGAGGTGTGTGAAGTCACAAAGTGGAGGTGTGTGAAGTCAAAATGGAGGTGTGTGACGTCATAAAATGGAGGTGTGTGAAGTCATAGAATGGAGGTGTGTGAAATCATAGAATGGAGGTTTGTGAATTCACAGAATGGAGGTGGGTGAAGTCACAGAATGGAGGTTTGTGAAGTCATAGAATGGAGGTATGTGAAGTGAAATTGGAGGGGTGTGCAGTCGGAGAATGGAGGTATGTGAAGTCACAGAATGGAGGTGGGTGAAGTCACAGAATGGAGGTGTGTGAAGTCATAGAATGGAGGTGTGTGAAGTCACAGTATGGACTGGTATAAAGTCATAGAATGGATTTGTGTGATGTCAGAATGGAGGTGCGTGAAGTCATAGAATAGAGGTGTGTGAATTCAGAATGGAGGTGTGTGAATTAATAGATGGAGTTGTGTGAAGTCATAGTATGGAGGTGTGTGAAATCATAGCATGGAGTTTTGTGAAGTCAGAGAATTGAGCTGTGTGAATTCAGAATGGAGGTGTGTGAAGTCACAGAATGGAGGTGTGTGAAGTCAGAATGGAGGTGTGTGAACTCAAAGAATGGAGGTGTGTGACGTTACAATGGAAGTGTGTGAAGTCATAGAATGGAGGTGTGTGAAGTCACAGAAGGGAGGCGTGTGAAGTCATAGAATGGAGGTATGTGAAGTCACAGTATGGAGGTGTTTGAAGTCATAGAATGGAGGTGTGTGAAGTTATAGAATGGATGTTTTTAGAGTAAGAATGAAGGTGTGTGAAGTCATAAAATGGAGTTGTGTGACGTCAAAGAATGGAGGTGTGTGAAGTCATAGAATGGAGCTGTGTGAAGTCACAGAATGGAGGTGTGTGAAGTCATATAATGGAGGTGTGTGAAGTCACAGAATGGAGGTGTGTGAAGTCAGAATGGAGGTGTGAAGTCATAGAATGGAGGTGGGAGAAGTCATAGAAAGGAGGTGTGGGAAGTCATAGAATGGAGGAGTGTGAAGTCATAGAGTGGAGATGAGTGAAGGCACAGATTCGAGGTCTGTGAAGTCATAGAATGGAGGTGTGTGAACTCATAGAATGGAGGTGTGTGAATTCAAAATGGAGGGTTGTGACGTCCTAAAATTGAGGTGTGTGAAGTCGTAGAATGGAGGTGTGTGAAATCATAGAATGGAGGTTTGTGAAGTCACAGAATAGAGGTGTGTGAAATCAGAATGGAGGTGTGAAGTAATAGAATGGAGGTGGGTGAAGTCATAGAAATTAGGTGTGGGAAGTCATAAAATGGAGAAGTGTGAAGTCATAGAGTGGATGTCAGTGAAGTCATAGAATGGAGGTGTGTGAAATCGGAATGTACGTTTGCGAAGTCATAGAACAGAGATGTGTGAAGTCAGAATGGAGGTGTGTAAAGTCATTGAATGGAGGTGTGTGAACTCATAGAATGGAGGTGTGTGATGTCACAATGGAAGTGTGTGACTCATAGAATGGAGGTTTGTGAAGTCACAAAGTGGAGATGTGTGAATGGAGGTGTGTGAAATCATAGAATGGAAGTGGGTGAAGTCATAGAATGGAGGTGGGTGAAGTCACAGAATGGAGGTTTGTGAAGTCATAGAATGGAGGTATGTGAAGTCAAATTGGAGGGTTTGAATCAGAGAATGGAGGTGTTTGAAGTCACAGAATGGAGGTGGGTGAAGTCACAGAATGGAGGTGTGTGAAGTCATAGAATGGAGGTGTGTGAAGTCACAGAATGGACGGGTATGAAGTCATAGAATGGAGGTGTGTGATGTCAGAATGGAGGTGTGCGAAGTCATAGAATAGAGGTGTGTGAAGTCAGAATGGAGGTGTGTGAAGTCATAGATGGAGTTGTGTGAATTCATAGTATGTAGTGTGTGAAATCATAGAATGGAGTTTTGTGAAGTCACAGAATGGAGCTCTGTGAATTCAGAATGGAGGTGTGTGAAGCTATAGAATGGAGGTGTGTGAAGTCAGAATGGAGGTGTGTGAACTCAAAGAATGGAGGTGTGTGACGTCAAAATGGAAGTGTGTGAAGTCATAAAATGGAGGTATGTGTAGTCACAGAATGGAGGTGTGTGAAGTCATAGAATGGAGTTATGTGAAGTCACAGAATGGAGGTGTTTGAAGTCATAGAATGGAGGTGTGTGAAGTTATCGAATGGATGTTTGTAAAGTAAGAATGAAGGCGTGTGAAGTCATAAAATGGAGGTGTGTGACGTCAAAGAATGGAGGTGTGTGAAGTCATAGAATAGAGGTGTGTGAAGTCACAGAATGGAGGTGTGTAAAGTCATATAATGGAGGTGTGTGAAGTCACAGAATGGAGGTGTGTGAAGTCAGAATGGAGGTGTGAAGACATAGAAAGGAGGTGGGTGAAGTCATAGAAAGGAGGTGTGGGAAGTCACAGAATGGAGGACTTTGAAGTTATAGAGTGGAGGTGAGTGAAGTCACAGATTCGAGGTCTGTGAAGTCATAGAATGGAGGTGTGTGAACTCATAGAAAGGAGCTGTGTGACGTCACAATGGAAGTGTGGGAAGTCATAGAATGGAGGTGTGTGAAGTCACAGAATGGAGGTGTGTGAAGTCAAAATGGAGGGGTGTGACGTCCTAAAATTGAGGTGTGTGAAGTCATAGAATGGAGGTGTGTGAAATCATAGAATGGAGGTGTGTGAACTCATAGAATGGAGGTGTGTGACGTCGCAATGGAAGTGTGTGAAGTCATAGAATGGAGGTGTGTGAAGTCACAGAATGGAGGTGTGTGAAGTCAAAATGGAGGGGTGTGACGTCCTAAAATTGAGGTGTGTGAAGTCATAGAATGGAGGTGTGTGAAAACATAGAATGGAGGTTTGTGAAGTCACAAAATGTAGGTGTGTGAAGTCAGAATGGAGGTTTTTAAATCATAGAATGGAGGTGGGTGAAGTCATAGAAATTAGGTGTGGGACGTCATAGAATGTAGAAGTGTGAAATCATAGAGTGGAGGTCAATGAAGTCACAGAATGGAGGTGTGTGAAGTCAGAATGTAGGTTTGCGAAGTCGTAGAACAGAGGTGTGTGAAGTCAGAATGGAGGTGTGTGAAGTCATAGAATGGAGGTGTGTGAACTCATAGAATGGAGGTGTTTGACGTCACAATGGAAGTGTGTGAAGTCATAGAATGGAGGTTTTTGAAGTCACAGAATGGAGGTGTGTGAAGTCACAGAATGGAGGTTTGTGAAATCATAGAATGGAGGTAGGTGAAGTCAAACTGGAGGGGTGTGAAGTCGGAGAATGGAGGTGTGGGAAGTCACAGAATGGAGGTGGGTAAAGTCACAGAATGGAGGTGTGTGAAGTCATAGAATGGAGGTGTGTGAAGTCATATAATGGAGGTGTGTGAAGTCACAGAATGAGGTGTGTGAAGTCAGAATGGAGGTGTGAATTCATAGAATGGAGGTGGGTGAAATCATAGAAAGGAGGTGTGGGAAGTCATAGAATGGAGGAGTGAGAAGTCATAGAGTGGAGGTGAGTGAAGTCACAGATTCGAGGTCTGTGAAGTCAAAGAATGGAGGTGTGTGAAGACAGAATTGAGAGGTGTGAAGTCATAGAATGGAGGTGTGTGAACTCATAGAAAGGAGCTGTGTGACGTCACAATGGAAGTGTGGGAAGTCATAGAATGGAGGTGTGTGAAGTCACAGAATGGAGGTGTGTGAAGTCAAAATGGAGGGGTGTGACGTCCTAAAATTGAGGTGTGTGAAGTCATAGAATGGAGGTGTGTGAAATCATAGAATGGAGGTGTGTGAACTCATAGAATGGAGGTGTGTGACGTCGCAATGGAAGTGTGTGAAGTCATAGAATGGAGGTGTGTGAAGTCAAAATGGAGGGGTGTGACGTCCTAAAATTGAGGTGTGTGAAGTCATAGAATGGAGGTGTGTGAAAACATAGAATGGAGGTTTGTGAAGTCACAGAATGTAGGTGTGTGAAGTCAGAATGGAGGTTTTTAAATCATAGAATGGAGGTGGGTGAAGTCATAGAAATTAGGTGTGGGACGTCATAGAATGTAGAAGTGTGAAGTCATAGAGTGGAGGTCAATGAAGTCACAGAATGGAGGTGTGTGAAGTCAGAATGTAGGTTTGCGAAGTCGTAGAACAGAGGTGTGTGAAGTCAGAATGGAGGTGTGTGAAGTCATAGAATGGAGGTGTGTGAACTCATAGAATGGAGGTGTTTGACGTCACAATGGAAGTGTGTGAAGTCATAGAATGGAGGTTTTTGAAGTCACAGAATGGAGGTGTGTGAAGTCACAGAATGGAGGTTTGTGAAATCATAGAATGGAGGTAGGTGAAGTCAAACTGGAGGGGTGTGAAGTCGGAGAATGGAGGTGTGGGAAGTCACAGAATGGAGGTGGGTAAAGTCACAGAATGGAGGTGTGTGAAGTCATAGAATGGAGGTGTGTGAAGTCATATAATGGAGGTGTGTGAAGTCACAGAATGAGGTGTGTGAAGTCAGAATGGAGGTGTGAATTCATAGAATGGAGGTGGGTGAAATCATAGAAAGGAGGTGTGGGAAGTCATAGAATGGAGGAGTGAGAAGTCATAGAGTGGAGGTGAGTGAAGTCACAGATTCGAGGTCTGTGAAGTCATAGAATGGAGGTTTGTGAAGTCAGAATTGAGAGGTGTGAAGTCATAGAATGGAGGTGTGTGAACTCATAGAATGGAGGTGTGTGACGTCAAATGGAAGTGCGTGAAGTCATAGAATGGAGATGTGTGAATTCACAGAATGGAGGTGTGTGAAGTCACAGAATGGAGGTGTGTGAAGTCAAAATGGAGGTGTGTGATGTCCTATAATGGAGGTGTGTGAAGTCATAGAATGGAGTTGTGTGAAATCATAGAATGGAGGTTTGTGAAGTCACAGAATGAAGGTGTGTGAAGTCAGAATGGAGGTGTGAAGTCATAGAATGGAGGTGGGTTAAGTCATAGAAATTAGGTGTGGGAAGTCATAGAATGGAGAAGTGTGAAGTCATAGAGTGGAGGTCTGTGAAGTCATAATATGGAGGTGTGTGAAGTCAGAATGTAGGTTTGCGAAGTCATAGAACAGCGGTGTGTGAAGTCAGAATGGAGGTGTGTGAAGTCATAGAATGGTGGTGTGTGAACTCATAGAATGGAGGTGTGTGACATCACAATGTAACTGTATGAAGTCAAAGAATGGAGGTGTGTGACGTCACAGAATGGAGGTGTGTGAAGTCACAGAATGGAGGTGTGTGAAGTCAAAATGGGGGTGTGTGACGTCCTAAAATGGAGGTATGTGAAGTCATAGAATGGAGGTGTGTGAAGTCATAGAATGGAGGTTTGTGAAGTCACAGAATGGAGGTGTGTGAAGTCAGAAATGAGGTGTGAAGTCACAGAATGGAGGTTTGTGAAGTCATAGAATGGAGGTATATGAAGTCAAATTGGAGGGGTGTGAAGTCCGAGAATGGAGGTGTGTGAAGTCACAGAATGGAGGTGTGTGAAGTCACAGAATGGAGGTGTGGGAAGTCACAGAATGGAGGTGTGTGAAGTCACAGAATGGAGGTGTGTGAAGTCAGAATGGAGGTGTGTGATCTCAAAGAATGGAGGTGTGTGACGTTACAATGGAAGTGTGTGAAGTCATAGAATGGAGGTGTGTGAAGTCACAGAAGGGAGGCGTGTGAAGTCATAGAATGGAGGTATGTGAAGTCACAGTATGGAGGTGTTTGAAGTCATAGAATGGAGGTGTGTGAAGTTATAGAATGGATGTTTTTAGAGTAAGAATGAAGGTGTGTGAAGTCATAAAATGGAGTTGTGTGACGTCAAAGAATGGAGGTGTGTGAAGTCATAGAATGGAGCTGTGTGAAGTCACAGAATGGAGGTGTGTGAAGTCATATAATGGAGGTGTGTGAAGTCACAGAATGGAGGTGTGTGAAGTCAGAATGGAGGTGTGAAGTCATAGAATGGAGGTGGGAGAAGTCATAGAAAGGAGGTGTGGGAAGTCATAGAATGGAGGAGTGTGAAGTCATAGAGTGGAGATGAGTGAAGGCACAGATTCGAGGTCTGTGAAGTCATAGAATGGAGGTGTGTGAACTCATAGAATGGAGGTGTGTGAATTCAAAATGGAGGGTTGTGACGTCCTAAAATTGAGGTGTGTGAAGTCGTAGAATGGAGGTGTGTGAAATCATAGAATGGAGGTTTGTGAAGTCACAGAATAGAGGTGTGTGAAATCAGAATGGAGGTGTGAAGTAATAGAATGGAGGTGGGTGAAGTCATAGAAATTAGGTGTGGGAAGTCATAAAATGGAGAAGTGTGAAGTCATAGAGTGGATGTCAGTGAAGTCATAGAATGGAGGTGTGTGAAATCGGAATGTACGTTTGCGAAGTCATAGAACAGAGATGTGTGAAGTCAGAATGGAGGTGTGTAAAGTCATTGAATGGAGGTGTGTGAACTCATAGAATGGAGGTGTGTGATGTCACAATGGAAGTGTGTGACT
The DNA here is from genome assembly GCA_024803745.1 of Megascapheus bottae. NCBI lineage: Eukaryota > Metazoa > Chordata > Mammalia > Rodentia > Geomyidae > Megascapheus > Megascapheus bottae. The sequence continues at coordinate 1,680,874 of JANJXV010000052.1, read as the reverse complement.
CATAGAATGGAGGTTTGTGAAGTCACAAAGTGGAGATGTGTGAATGGAGGTGTGTGAAATCATAGAATGGAAGTGGGTGAAGTCATAGAATGGAGGTGGGTGAAGTCACAGAATGGAGGTTTGTGAAGTCATAGAATGGAGGTATGTGAAGTCAAATTGGAGGGTTTGAATCAGAGAATGGAGGTGTTTGAAGTCACAGAATGGAGGTGGGTGAAGTCACAGAATGGAGGTGTGTGAAGTCATAGAATGGAGGTGTGTGAAGTCACAGAATGGACGGGTATGAAGTCATAGAATGGAGGTGTGTGATGTCAGAATGGAGGTGTGCGAAGTCATAGAATAGAGGTGTGTGAAGTCAGAATGGAGGTGTGTGAAGTCATAGATGGAGTTGTGTGAATTCATAGTATGTAGTGTGTGAAATCATAGAATGGAGTTTTGTGAAGTCACAGAATGGAGCTCTGTGAATTCAGAATGGAGGTGTGTGAAGCTATAGAATGGAGGTGTGTGAAGTCAGAATGGAGGTGTGTGAACTCAAAGAATGGAGGTGTGTGACGTCAAAATGGAAGTGTGTGAAGTCATAAAATGGAGGTATGTGTAGTCACAGAATGGAGGTGTGTGAAGTCATAGAATGGAGTTATGTGAAGTCACAGAATGGAGGTGTTTGAAGTCATAGAATGGAGGTGTGTGAAGTTATCGAATGGATGTTTGTAAAGTAAGAATGAAGGCGTGTGAAGTCATAAAATGGAGGTGTGTGACGTCAAAGAATGGAGGTGTGTGAAGTCATAGAATAGAGGTGTGTGAAGTCACAGAATGGAGGTGTGTAAAGTCATATAATGGAGGTGTGTGAAGTCACAGAATGGAGGTGTGTGAAGTCAGAATGGAGGTGTGAAGACATAGAAAGGAGGTGGGTGAAGTCATAGAAAGGAGGTGTGGGAAGTCACAGAATGGAGGACTTTGAAGTTATAGAGTGGAGGTGAGTGAAGTCACAGATTCGAGGTCTGTGAAGTCATAGAATGGAGGTGTGTGAACTCATAGAAAGGAGCTGTGTGACGTCACAATGGAAGTGTGGGAAGTCATAGAATGGAGGTGTGTGAAGTCACAGAATGGAGGTGTGTGAAGTCAAAATGGAGGGGTGTGACGTCCTAAAATTGAGGTGTGTGAAGTCATAGAATGGAGGTGTGTGAAATCATAGAATGGAGGTGTGTGAACTCATAGAATGGAGGTGTGTGACGTCGCAATGGAAGTGTGTGAAGTCATAGAATGGAGGTGTGTGAAGTCACAGAATGGAGGTGTGTGAAGTCAAAATGGAGGGGTGTGACGTCCTAAAATTGAGGTGTGTGAAGTCATAGAATGGAGGTGTGTGAAAACATAGAATGGAGGTTTGTGAAGTCACAAAATGTAGGTGTGTGAAGTCAGAATGGAGGTTTTTAAATCATAGAATGGAGGTGGGTGAAGTCATAGAAATTAGGTGTGGGACGTCATAGAATGTAGAAGTGTGAAATCATAGAGTGGAGGTCAATGAAGTCACAGAATGGAGGTGTGTGAAGTCAGAATGTAGGTTTGCGAAGTCGTAGAACAGAGGTGTGTGAAGTCAGAATGGAGGTGTGTGAAGTCATAGAATGGAGGTGTGTGAACTCATAGAATGGAGGTGTTTGACGTCACAATGGAAGTGTGTGAAGTCATAGAATGGAGGTTTTTGAAGTCACAGAATGGAGGTGTGTGAAGTCACAGAATGGAGGTTTGTGAAATCATAGAATGGAGGTAGGTGAAGTCAAACTGGAGGGGTGTGAAGTCGGAGAATGGAGGTGTGGGAAGTCACAGAATGGAGGTGGGTAAAGTCACAGAATGGAGGTGTGTGAAGTCATAGAATGGAGGTGTGTGAAGTCATATAATGGAGGTGTGTGAAGTCACAGAATGAGGTGTGTGAAGTCAGAATGGAGGTGTGAATTCATAGAATGGAGGTGGGTGAAATCATAGAAAGGAGGTGTGGGAAGTCATAGAATGGAGGAGTGAGAAGTCATAGAGTGGAGGTGAGTGAAGTCACAGATTCGAGGTCTGTGAAGTCAAAGAATGGAGGTGTGTGAAGACAGAATTGAGAGGTGTGAAGTCATAGAATGGAGGTGTGTGAACTCATAGAAAGGAGCTGTGTGACGTCACAATGGAAGTGTGGGAAGTCATAGAATGGAGGTGTGTGAAGTCACAGAATGGAGGTGTGTGAAGTCAAAATGGAGGGGTGTGACGTCCTAAAATTGAGGTGTGTGAAGTCATAGAATGGAGGTGTGTGAAATCATAGAATGGAGGTGTGTGAACTCATAGAATGGAGGTGTGTGACGTCGCAATGGAAGTGTGTGAAGTCATAGAATGGAGGTGTGTGAAGTCAAAATGGAGGGGTGTGACGTCCTAAAATTGAGGTGTGTGAAGTCATAGAATGGAGGTGTGTGAAAACATAGAATGGAGGTTTGTGAAGTCACAGAATGTAGGTGTGTGAAGTCAGAATGGAGGTTTTTAAATCATAGAATGGAGGTGGGTGAAGTCATAGAAATTAGGTGTGGGACGTCATAGAATGTAGAAGTGTGAAGTCATAGAGTGGAGGTCAATGAAGTCACAGAATGGAGGTGTGTGAAGTCAGAATGTAGGTTTGCGAAGTCGTAGAACAGAGGTGTGTGAAGTCAGAATGGAGGTGTGTGAAGTCATAGAATGGAGGTGTGTGAACTCATAGAATGGAGGTGTTTGACGTCACAATGGAAGTGTGTGAAGTCATAGAATGGAGGTTTTTGAAGTCACAGAATGGAGGTGTGTGAAGTCACAGAATGGAGGTTTGTGAAATCATAGAATGGAGGTAGGTGAAGTCAAACTGGAGGGGTGTGAAGTCGGAGAATGGAGGTGTGGGAAGTCACAGAATGGAGGTGGGTAAAGTCACAGAATGGAGGTGTGTGAAGTCATAGAATGGAGGTGTGTGAAGTCATATAATGGAGGTGTGTGAAGTCACAGAATGAGGTGTGTGAAGTCAGAATGGAGGTGTGAATTCATAGAATGGAGGTGGGTGAAATCATAGAAAGGAGGTGTGGGAAGTCATAGAATGGAGGAGTGAGAAGTCATAGAGTGGAGGTGAGTGAAGTCACAGATTCGAGGTCTGTGAAGTCATAGAATGGAGGTTTGTGAAGTCAGAATTGAGAGGTGTGAAGTCATAGAATGGAGGTGTGTGAACTCATAGAATGGAGGTGTGTGACGTCAAATGGAAGTGCGTGAAGTCATAGAATGGAGATGTGTGAATTCACAGAATGGAGGTGTGTGAAGTCACAGAATGGAGGTGTGTGAAGTCAAAATGGAGGTGTGTGATGTCCTATAATGGAGGTGTGTGAAGTCATAGAATGGAGTTGTGTGAAATCATAGAATGGAGGTTTGTGAAGTCACAGAATGAAGGTGTGTGAAGTCAGAATGGAGGTGTGAAGTCATAGAATGGAGGTGGGTTAAGTCATAGAAATTAGGTGTGGGAAGTCATAGAATGGAGAAGTGTGAAGTCATAGAGTGGAGGTCTGTGAAGTCATAATATGGAGGTGTGTGAAGTCAGAATGTAGGTTTGTGAAGTCATAGAACAGCGGTGTGTGAAGTCAGAATGGAGGTGTGTGAAGTCATAGAATGGTGGTGTGTGAACTCATAGAATGGAGGTGTGTGACATCACAATGTAACTGTATGAAGTCAAAGAATGGAGGTGTGTGACGTCACAGAATGGAGGTGTGTGAAGTCACAGAATGGAGGTGTGTGAAGTCAAAATGGGGGTGTGTGACGTCCTAAAATGGAGGTATGTGAAGTCATAGAATGGAGGTGTGTGAAGTCATAGAATGGAGGTTTGTGAAGTCACAGAATGGAGGTGTGTGAAGTCAGAAATGAGGTGTGAAGTCACAGAATGGAGGTTTGTGAAGTCATAGAATGGAGGTATATGAAGTCAAATTGGAGGGGTGTGAAGTCCGAGAATGGAGGTGTGTGAAGTCACAGAATGGAGGTGTGTGAAGTCACAGAATGGAGGTGTGGGAAGTCACAGAATGGAGGTGTGTGAAGTCACAGAATGGAGGTGTGTGAACTCAGAATGGAGGTGTGTAATGTCACAGAATGGAGGTGTGTGAAGTCACAGAATGGAGGTTTGTGAAGTCATAGAATGGAGGTATGTGAAGTCAAATTGGAGGGGTGTGAAGCCGGAGAATGGAGGTGTGTGAAGTCACAGAATGGAGGGGTGTGAAGTCACAGAATGGAGGTGTGTGAAGTCACGGAATGGAGGTTTGCGAAGTCATAGAGTGGAGGTGTGTGAAGTCATAGAATGTATGTTTCTGAATTAAGAATGAAGGTGTGTGAAGTCATAGAATGTAGGGGTGTGAAGACAAAATTGTGGTGTGTCAACTCATAGAATGGATGTGTGTGAATTCTTAGAATGGAGGTGTGTGAAGTCGTGGAATGGAAGTGTGTGAAGTCAAAGAATGGAGGTGTGTGAAGCCAAATAATGCTAGTGTGTGAAGTCACAGAATGGAGGTGTGTGGAGTCACGAATGGAAGTGTGTGAAGTCAAAATGGAGGTGTGTGAAGTCACAGAATGGAGGTGTGTGAAGTCACAGAATGGAGGTGTGTGAAGTCAAAATGGTGTTGTGTGAAGTCACAATGGAGGTGTGTGAAGTCATAGAATGGAGTTGTGTGAAGTCAAAGAATTGAGGTGTGTGAAGTCAGAATGGAGCTGTGTGAAGTCAGAGAATGGAGGTGTGTGAAGTCAGAATGGAGGTGTGTGAACTCATAGAATGGAGGTGTGAAGTCCGAATAGAGGTGTGCAAAGTCATAGAATGGAGGTGTGTGAAGTCAGAATGGAGCTGTGTGAAGTCAGAGAATGGAGATGAGTGAAATCAGAATGGAGGTGTGTGAAATCACAGAATGGAGGTGTATGAACTCATAGAATGGAGGTGTATGAAATCATTGAATGTAGGTGTGTAAAGTCACAGAATTTAGGTGTGTGAAGTCATAGAATGGAGGTGTGTGAAGTCACAGAATGGAGGTGTGGGAGGTCACAGAATGGAGGTGTGTGAAGTCACAGAATGGAGGTGTGTGAACTCAGAATGGAGGTGTGTAAAGTCACAAAATGGAGGTGTGTGAAGTCATAGAATGGAAGTGTGTGAAATCATAGAATGGAGGTGTGTGAAGTCACAGAATGGACGGTATGAACTCATAAAATGGAGGTTGTGTGAAGTCACAGAATTGAGGTGTTTGAAGTCATATATTGGAGATGTGTGCAGTCAAAATGGATATGTGAAGTCATAGAATGCAGGTGTGTGAAATCACAATGGAGGTGTGTGAAGTCACCAAATGGAGTTGTGTGAACTCAGAATGGATGTGTATGAAGTCACAGAATGGAGGTTTGTGAAGCCATAGAATGGAGGTGTGTGAAGTCATAGAATGGATTTTTCTGAAGTAAGAATGAAGGTGTGTGAAGTCATAGAATGGAGGTGTGTGAACTCATAGAATGGAGGTGTGTGAAGTCACAGAATGGACGTGTGCGAAATCAGAATCTAGGTGTGTAGTCATAGATTGGAGGTGGGTGAATTCATGGAAAGGAGGTGTGAGAAGTCATAGAATGGACTGGTGTGAAGTCATAGAGTGGAGGTGAGGGAAGTCACAGATTTGAGGTCTGTGAAGTCATAGAATGGAGGTGTGTGATGTCAGAATCGAGGTGTGTGAAGTCATAGAATGGAGGTGTGTGAACTCAAAGAATGGAGGAGAGGGACGTCACAATGGAAGTGTGTGAAGTCATCGAATGGAGGTGTGTGAAGTCACAGAATGGAGGTGTGTGAAGTCATAGAATGGAGGTGTGTGAAGTCACACAATGGAGGTGTTTGAAGTCATAGAATGGAGGTGTGTGAAGTTATAGAGTGAATGTTTGTAAAGGAAGAATGAAGGTGTGTGAAGTCATAAAATGGAGGTGTGTGACGTCAAAGCATGAAGGTGTGTGAAGTCATAGAATGGAGGTGTGTGAAGTCAAACAATGGAGGTGTGTGAAGTCAGAATGGAGCTGTGTGAAGTCAGAGAATGGAGGTGTGTGAAGTCATAGAATGGAGGTTGTGTGAAGTCAAAGAATTGAGGTCTTTGAAGTCATATATTGGAGGTGTGTGAAGTCAAAATGGTTGTGTGAAATCATAGAATGGAGGTGTGTGAAATCATAGAATGAGGGTTAGTGAGGTCATAGAATGGAGGTGTGTGAAGTCATAGAATTGACGTGTGTGAAGTCATATAATGGAGGTGTGTGAAGTAATAGAATGGAGGTGTGTGAAGTCAGAATGGAGTCATAGATTGGAGGTGGGTGAAGTCATAGAAAGGAGGTGTGGGAAGTCATAGAATGGAGGTGTGTGACGTCATAGAGTGGAGGTGAGTGAAGTCAGAGATTCTAGCTCTGTGAAGTCATAGAATGGAGGTGTGTGAAGTCAGAATGGAGGTGTGTGAAGTCATAGAATGGAGGTGTGTGACGTCACAATGGAAGTGTGTGAAGTCATAGAATGGAGGTGTGTAAAGTCACAGAATGGAGGTGTGTGAAGACAAAATGGAGCGGTGTGAAGTCTTAAAATTGAGGTGTGTGAAGTCATAGAATGGAGGTGTGTGAAATCATAGAATGGAGGTTTGTGAAGTCACAGAATGGAGGTGTGTGAAGTCAGAATGGAGGTGTGAAGTCATATAATCGAGGTGGGTGAAGTCATAGAAATTAGTTGTGGGAAGTCATAGAAAGTAGAAGTGTGAAGTCATAGATTGGAGGTCAATGAAGTCATAGAATGGAGGTGTGTGAAGTCAGAATGTAGGTTTGCAAAGTCGTAGAACAGAGGTGTGTGAAGTCAAATTGGAGGTGTGTGAAGTCATTGAATGGAGGTGTGAGAACTCATAGAATGGAGGTGTTTGACGTCACAATGGAAGTGTGTGAAATCATAGAATGGAGGTTTGTGAAGTCACAAAATGGAGGTGTGTGAAGTCACAGAATGGAGGTTTGTGAAGTCATAGAATGGAGGTATGTGAACTCAAATTGGAGGGGTGTGAAGTAGGAGAATGGAGGTGTGTGAAGTCACAGAATGGAGGTGGGTGAAGTCACAGAATGGAGGTGTGTGAAGTCAGAATGGAGGTGTGAAGTCATAGAACGGAGGTGGGTGAAGTCATAGAAAGGAGGTGTGGGAAGTCATAGAATGGAGGAGTGTGAAGTCATAGAGTGGAGGTGAGTGAAGGCATAGATTCGAGGTCTGTGAAGTCATAGAATGGAGTTGTGTGAAGTCAGAATGGAGATGTGTGAAGTCACAGAATGGAGGTGGGTGAAGTCACAGAATGGAGGTGTGTGAAGTCATAGAATGGAGGTGTGTGAAGTAAAAATGGAGGTGTGTAAAGTCACAGAATTGAGGTGTGTGAACACAGAATGGAGGTGTGTGAAGTCAAAGAATGGAGGTGTATGAAGTCATACAATGGAAGCGTGTGAAGTCATACAATGTATGTTTGTGAAGTAAGAATGAAGGTGTGTGAAGTCATAGAATGGAGGTGTGTGAAGTCACAGAATGGAGGTCTGTGAAGTCATATAATGGAGGTGTGTGAAGTCACAGAATGGAGGTGTGTGAAGTCAGAATGAAGGTGTGAAGACCTAGAATGGAGGTGGGTGAAGTCATAGAATGGAGGTGTGGGAAGTCATAGAATGGAGGACTGTGAAGTTATAGAGTGTAGGTGAGTGAAGTCACAGATTCGAGGTCTGTGAAGTCGTAGAATGGAGGTGTGTGAACTCATAGAAAGGAGCTGGGTGACGTCGCAATGGAAGTGTGTGAAGTCATAGAATAGAGGTGTGTGAAGTCACAGAATGGAGGTGTGTGAAGTCAAAATGGAGGGTGTGACGTCCTAAAATTGAGGTGTGTGAAGTCATAGAATGGAGGTGTGTGAAATCATAGAATGGAGTTGTGTGAACTCATAGAATGGAGGTGTGTGACGTCGCAATGGAAGTGTGTGAAGTCATAGAATGGAGGTGTGTGAAGTCACAGAATGGAGGTGTGTGAAGTCAAAATGGAGGGGTGTGACGTCCTAAAATTGAGGTGTGTGAAGACATAGAATGGAGGTGTGTGAAAACATAGAATGGAGGTTTGTGAAGTCACAGAATGTAGGTGTGTGAAGTCAGAATGGAGGTTTTTAAATCATAGAATGGAGGTGGGTGAAGTCATAGAAATTAGGTGTGGGACGTCATAGAATGTAGAAGTGTGAAGTAATAGAGTGGAGGTCAATGAAGTCACAGAATGGAGGTGTGTGAAGTCAGAATGTAGGTTTGCGAAGTCGTATAACAGAGGTGTGTGAAGTCAGAATGGAGGTGTGTGAAGTCATAGAATGGAGGTGTGTGAACTCATAGAATGGAGGTGTTTGACGTCACAATGGAAGTGTGTGAAGTCATAGAATGGAGGTTTTTGAAGTCACAGAATTGAGGTGTGTGAAGTCACAGAATGGAGGTTTGTGAAGTCATAGAATGGAGGTAGGTGAAGTCAAACTGGAGGGGTGTGAAGTCGGAGAATGGAGGTGTGGGAAGTCACAGAATGGAGGTGGGTTAAGTCACAGAATGGAGGTGTGTGAAGTCATAGAATGGAGGTGTGTGAAGTCATATAATGGAGGTGTGTGAAGTCAGAGAATGAGGTGTGTGAAGTCAGAATGGAGGTGTGAATTCATAGAATGGAGGTGGGTGAAATCATAGAAAGGAGGTGTGGGAAGTCATAGAATGGAGGAGTGTGAAGTCATAGAGTGGAGGTGAGTGAAGTCACAGATTCGAGGTCTGTGAAGTCAAAGAATGGAGGTGTGTGAAGTCAGAATTGAGAGGTGTGAAGTCATAGAATGGAGGTGTGTGAACTCATAGAATGGAGGTGTGTGACGTCAAATGGAAGTGTGTGAAGTCATAGAATGGAGGTGTGTGAAGTCACAGAATGGACGTGTGTGAAGTCACAGAATGGAGGTGTGTGAAGTCAAAATGGAGGTGTGTGACGTCCTATAATGGAGGTGTGTGAAGTCATAGAATGGAGGTGTGTGAAATCATAGAATGGAGGTTTGTGAAGTCACAGAACGGAGGTGTGTGAAGTCAGAATGGAGGTGTGAAGTCATAGAATGGAGGTGGGTGAAGTCATAGAAATTAGGTGTGGGAAGTCATAGAATGGAGAAGTGTGAAGTCATAGAGTGGAGGTCTGTGAAGTCATAGAATGGAGGTGTGTGAAGTCAGAATGTATGTTTGCGAAGTCATAGAACAGCGGTGTGTGAAGTCAGAATGGAGGTGTGTGAAGTCATAGAATGGTGGTGTGTGAACTCATAGAATGGAGGGGTGTGACGTCACAATGGAACTGTATGAAGTCAAAGAATGGAGGTGTGTGAAGTCACAGAATGGAGGTGTGTGAAGTCACAGAATGCAGGTGTGTGAAGTCAAAATGGAGGTGTGTGACGTCCTAAAATGGAGGTGTGTGAAGTCATAGAATGGAGGTGTGAGAAATCATAGAATGGAGGTTTGTGAAGTCACAGAATGGAGGTGTGTGAAGTCAGAAAGGAGGTGTGAAGTCACAGAATGGAGGTTTGTGAAGTCATAGAATGGAGGTATATGAAGTCAAATTGGAGGGGTGTGAAGTCCGAGAATGGAGGTGTGTGAAGTCACAGAATGGAGGTAGGTGAAGTCACAGAATGGAGGTGTGTGAAGTCAAAGAATGGAGGTGTGTGAAGTCACAGAATGGACGGGTATGAAGTCATAGAATGGAGGTGTGTGAAGTCACAGAATGGACGGGTATAAAGTCATATACTGGAGGTGTGTGAAGTCAAAATGGATGTGTGAAGTCATAAAATGGTGGTGTGTGAAGTCACAGAATGGAGGTGTGTGAAGTCACAGAATGGAGGTGTGTGAAGTCATAGAATGGAGGTGTGTGAAGTCACAGAATGGAGGTGTGTGAAGTCACAGAATGGAGGTGTGTGAAGTCATAGAATGGAGGTATGTGAAGTCAAATTGGAGGGGTGTGAAGTCGGAGAGTGGAGGTGTGTGAAGTCACAGAATGGAGGGGTGTGAATTCACAGAATGGAGTTGTGTGAAGTCACGGAATGGAGGTTTGCAAAGTCATAGAGTGGAGGTGTGTGAAGTCATAGAATGGATGTTTCTGAATTAAGAATGAAGGTGTGTGAAGTCATAGAATGTAGGGGTGTGAAGACAAAATTGTGGTGTGTGAACTCATAGAATGGATGTGTGTGAACTCTTAGAATGGAGGTGTGTGAAGTCGTGGAATGGAAGTGTGTGAAGTCAAAGAATGGAGGTGTGTGAAGTCAAATAATGCTAGTGTGTGAAGTCATAGAAGGGAGGTGTGTGGAGTCACAGAATGGAAGTGTGTGAAGTCAAAATGGAGGTGTGTGAAGTCACAGAATGGAGGTGTGTGAAGTCACAGAATGGAGGTGTGTCAAGTCAAAATGGTGGTGTGTGAAGTCACAAATGGAGGTGTGTCAAGTCACAATATGTAGGTCTGTGAAGGAAAAATGGAGGTGTGTGAAGTCACAGAATGGAGGTGTGTGAAGTCACAATGGAGGTGTGTGAAGTAACAGAATGTAGTTGTGTGAAGTCAAAGAATGGAGGTGTGTGTAGTCAGAATGGAGGTGTGTGAACTCATAGAATGGAGGTGTGAAGTCCGAATAGAGGTGCGCAAAGTCATAGAATGGAGGTGTGTGAAGTCAGAATGGAGCTGTGTGAAGTCAGAGAATGGAGATGAGTGAAGTCAGAATGGAGGTGTGTGAACTCATAGAATGGAGGTGTGTGAAGTCACAGAATGCAGGTGTGTGAAGTCATAGAATGGAGGTGTGTGAAGTCAAATTGGAGGTATGTGAAGTCATAGAATGGAGGTGTGTCAACTCAGAAAAGAGGTGTGTGAAGTCATAGAATGGAGGTGTGTGAAGTCATAGAATGGAGGTGTATGAAATCATAGAATGGAGGTGTGTGAAGTCACAGAATTTAGGTGTGTGAAGTCAGAATGGAGGAGTGTGAGGACAGAATGGAGGTGTGTGAAGTCATAGAATGGAGGTGTGTGAGGTCAGAATGGAGTTGTGTGAACTCATAGAATGGAGGTGTGTGAAGTCACAATGTAGGTGTGCGAAGTCACAGAATGGAGTTGTGTGAAGTCATAGAATGGAGGTGTGTGAAGTCAGAATGGAGGTTTGCGAAGTCATAGAACAGGGGTGTGTGAAGTTAGAATGGAGGTGTGTGAAGTCATAGAATGGAGGTGTGTGAACTCATAGAATGGAGGTGTGTGACGTCACAATGGAAGTGTGTGAAGTCATAGAATGGAGGTTTGTGAAGTCATAGAATGGAGGTATGTGAAATCAAATTGGAGGGGTGTGAATTCGGAGAATGGAGGTGTGTGAAGTCACAGAATGGATGTGGGTGAAGTCACAGAATGGAGGTGTGTGAAGTCATAGAATGGAGGTGTGTGAAGTCACAGAATGGACGGGAATGAAGTCATAGAATAGAGGTGTGTGAACTCACAGTATTGAGGTGTTTGACGTCATATATTTGAGGTGTGTGAAGTCAAAATGGATGTGTGAATTCATAAAATGTAGGTGTGTGAAGTCATAGAATGGAGGTTTCTGAAGTCATAAAAAGGAGGTCTGTGAGGTCACAGAATGGAGGTGTGTGAATTCATAGAATGGAGGTGTGTGAAGTCAGAATGGAGGTGTTTGAAGTCACAGAATGGTGGTTTGTGAAGTCAAAGAATGGAGGTGTGTGAAGTCACAGAATTGAGGTGTGTGAACTCAGAATGGAGGTGTGTGAAGTCACAGAATGGAGGTGTGTGAAGTCATAGAATGGAAGTGTGGGAAGTCATAGAATGGAGGTGTGTGAAGTCAGAATGGAGGTGTGTGAAGTCAACGAATGGAGGTGTGTGAACTCAGAATGGAGGTGTGTGATGTCACAGAATGGAGGTTTGCGAAGTCAAAGAATGGAGGTGTGTGAAGTCATAGAATGGATCTTTCTGAATTAAGAATAAAGGTGTGTGAAGTGATAGAATGGAGGTGTGTGAGGACAAAATTTTGGTGTGTGAACTCATAGAATGGATGTCTGTGAACTCATAGAATGGAGGTGTGAGAAGTCGTGGAATGGAGGTGTGTGAAGTCAAAGAATGGAGGTGTGTGAAGTCAAACGATGGTGTATGAAGTAACAGAATGGAGGTGTGTGAAGTCACAGAATGGAGGTGTGTGAAGTCACAGAATGGAGGTGTGTGAAGTCAGAATGGAGGTGTGTGAAGTCATAGAATGGTGGTGTGTGAACTCATAGAATGGAGGGGTGTGACGTCACAATGGAACTGTATGAAGTCAAAGAATGGAGGTGTGTGAAGTCACAGAATGGAGGTGTGTGAAGTCACAGAATGCAGGTGTGTGAAGTCAAAATGGAGGTGTGTGACGTCCTAAAATGGAGGTGTGTGAAGTCATAGAATGGAGGTGTGAGAAATCATAGAATGGAGGTTTGTGAAGTCACAGAATGGAGGTGTGTGAAGTCAGAAAGGAGGTGTGAAGTCACAGAATGGAGGTTTGTGAAGTCATAGAATGGAGGTATATGAAGTCAAATTGGAGGGGTGTGAAGTCCGAGAATGGAGGTGTGTGAAGTCACAGAATGGAGGTAGGTGAAGTCACAGAATGGAGGTGTGTGAAGTCAAAGAATGGAGGTGTGTGAAGTCACAGAATGGACGGGTATGAAGTCATAGAATGGAGGTGTGTGAAGTCACAGAATGGACGGGTATAAAGTCATATACTGGAGGTGTGTGAAGTCAAAATGGATGTGTGAAGTCATAAAATGGTGGTGTGTGAAGTCACAGAATGGAGGTGTGTGAAGTCACAGAATGGAGGTGTGTGAAGTCATAGAATGGAGGTGTGTGAAGTCACAGAATGGAGGTGTGTGAAGTCACAGAATGGAGGTGTGTGAAGTCATAGAATGGAGGTATGTGAAGTCAAATTGGAGGGGTGTGAAGTCGGAGAGTGGAGGTGTGTGAAGTCACAGAATGGAGGGGTGTGAATTCACAGAATGGAGTTGTGTGAAGTCACGGAATGGAGGTTTGCAAAGTCATAGAGTGGAGGTGTGTGAAGTCATAGAATGGATGTTTCTGAATTAAGAATGAAGGTGTGTGAAGTCATAGAATGTAGGGGTGTGAAGACAAAATTGTGGTGTGTGAACTCATAGAATGGATGTGTGTGAACTCTTAGAATGGAGGTGTGTGAAGTCGTGGAATGGAAGTGTGTGAAGTCAAAGAATGGAGGTGTGTGAAGTCAAATAATGCTAGTGTGTGAAGTCATAGAAGGGAGGTGTGTGGAGTCACAGAATGGAAGTGTGTGAAGTCAAAATGGAGGTGTGTGAAGTCACAGAATGGAGGTGTGTGAAGTCACAGAATGGAGGTGTGTCAAGTCAAAATGGTGGTGTGTGAAGTCACAAATGGAGGTGTGTCAAGTCACAATATGTAGGTCTGTGAAGGAAAAATGGAGGTGTGTGAAGTCACAGAATGGAGGTGTGTGAAGTCACAATGGAGGTGTGTGAAGTAACAGAATGTAGTTGTGTGAAGTCAAAGAATGGAGGTGTGTGTAGTCAGAATGGAGGTGTGTGAACTCATAGAATGGAGGTGTGAAGTCCGAATAGAGGTGCGCAAAGTCATAGAATGGAGGTGTGTGAAGTCAGAATGGAGCTGTGTGAAGTCAGAGAATGGAGATGAGTGAAGTCAGAATGGAGGTGTGTGAACTCATAGAATGGAGGTGTGTGAAGTCACAGAATGCAGGTGTGTGAAGTCATAGAATGGAGGTGTGTGAAGTCAAATTGGAGGTATGTGAAGTCATAGAATGGAGGTGTGTCAACTCAGAAAAGAGGTGTGTGAAGTCATAGAATGGAGGTGTGTGAAGTCATAGAATGGAGGTGTATGAAATCATAGAATGGAGGTGTGTGAAGTCACAGAATTTAGGTGTGTGAAGTCAGAATGGAGGAGTGTGAGGACAGAATGGAGGTGTGTGAAGTCATAGAATGGAGGTGTGTGAGGTCAGAATGGAGTTGTGTGAACTCATAGAATGGAGGTGTGTGAAGTCACAATGTAGGTGTGCGAAGTCACAGAATGGAGTTGTGTGAAGTAATAGAATGGAGGTGTGTGAAGTCAGAATGGAGGTTTGCGAAGTCATAGAACAGGGGTGTGTGAAGTTAGAATGGAGGTGTGTGAAGTCATAGAATGGAGGTGTGTGAACTCATAGAATGGAGGTGTGTGACGTCACAATGGAAGTGTGTGAAGTCATAGAATGGAGGTTTGTGAAGTCATAGAATGGAGGTATGTGAAATCAAATTGGAGGGGTGTGAATTCGGAGAATGGAGGTGTGTGAAGTCACAGAATGGATGTGGGTGAAGTCACAGAATGGAGGTGTGTGAAGTCATAGAATGGAGGTGTGTGAAGTCACAGAATGGACGGGAATGAAGTCATAGAATAGAGGTGTGTGAACTCACAGTATTGAGGTGTTTGACGTCATATATTTGAGGTGTGTGAAGTCAAAATGGATGTGTGAATTCATAAAATGTAGGTGTGTGAAGTCATAGAATGGAGGTTTCTGAAGTCATAAAAAGGAGGTCTGTGAGGTCACAGAATGGAGGTGTGTGAATTCATAGAATGGAGGTGTGTGAAGTCAGAATGGAGGTGTTTGAAGTCACAGAATGGTGGTTTGTGAAGTCAAAGAATGGAGGTGTGTGAAGTCACAGAATTGAGGTGTGTGAACTCAGAATGGAGGTGTGTGAAGTCACAGAATGGAGGTGTGTGAAGTCATAGAATGGAAGTGTGGGAAGTCATAGAATGGAGGTGTGTGAAGTCAGAATGGAGGTGTGTGAAGTCAACGAATGGAGGTGTGTGAACTCAGAATGGAGGTGTGTGATGTCACAGAATGGAGGTTTGCGAAGTCAAAGAATGGAGGTGTGTGAAGTCATAGAATGGATCTTTCTGAATTAAGAATAAAGGTGTGTGAAGTGATAGAATGGAGGTGTGTGAGGACAAAATTTTGGTGTGTGAACTCATAGAATGGATGTCTGTGAACTCATAGAATGGAGGTGTGAGAAGTCGTGGAATGGAGGTGTGTGAAGTCAAAGAATGGAGGTGTGTGAAGTCAAACGATGGTGTATGAAGTAACAGAATGGAGGTGTGTGAAGTCACAGAATGGAGGTGTGTGAAGTCACAGAATGGAGGTGTGTGAAGTCAGAATGGAGGTGTGTGAAGTCATAGAATGGTGGTGTGTGAACTCATAGAATGGAGGGGTGTGACGTCACAATGGAACTGTATGAAGTCAAAGAATGGAGGTGTGTGAAGTCACAGAATGGAGGTGTGTGAAGTCACAGAATGCAGGTGTGTGAAGTCAAAATGGAGGTGTGTGACGTCCTAAAATGGAGGTGTGTGAAGTCATAGAATGGAGGTGTGAGAAATCATAGAATGGAGGTTTGTGAAGTCACAGAATGGAGGTGTGTGAAGTCAGAAAGGAGGTGTGAAGTCACAGAATGGAGGTTTGTGAAGTCATAGAATGGAGGTATATGAAGTCAAATTGGAGGGGTGTGAAGTCCGAGAATGGAGGTGTGTGAAGTCACAGAATGGAGGTAGGTGAAGTCACAGAATGGAGGTGTGTGAAGTCAAAGAATGGAGGTGTGTGAAGTCACAGAATGGACGGGTATGAAGTCATAGAATGGAGGTGTGTGAAGTCACAGAATGGACGGGTATAAAGTCATATACTGGAGGTGTGTGAAGTCAAAATGGATGTGTGAAGTCATAAAATGGTGGTGTGTGAAGTCACAGAATGGAGGTGTGTGAAGTCACAGAATGGAGGTGTGTGAAGTCATAGAATGGAGGTGTGTGAAGTCACAGAATGGAGGTGTGTGAAGTCACAGAATGGAGGTGTGTGAAGTCATAGAATGGAGGTATGTGAAGTCAAATTGGAGGGGTGTGAAGTCGGAGAGTGGAGGTGTGTGAAGTCACAGAATGGAGGGGTGTGAATTCACAGAATGGAGTTGTGTGAAGTCACGGAATGGAGGTTTGCAAAGTCATAGAGTGGAGGTGTGTGAAGTCATAGAATGGATGTTTCTGAATTAAGAATGAAGGTGTGTGAAGTCATAGAATGTAGGGGTGTGAAGACAAAATTGTGGTGTGTGAACTCATAGAATGGATGTGTGTGAACTCTTAGAATGGAGGTGTGTGAAGTCGTGGAATGGAAGTGTGTGAAGTCAAAGAATGGAGGTGTGTGAAGTCAAATAATGCTAGTGTGTGAAGTCATAGAAGGGAGGTGTGTGGAGTCACAGAATGGAAGTGTGTGAAGTCAAAATGGAGGTGTGTGAAGTCACAGAATGGAGGTGTGTGAAGTCACAGAATGGAGGTGTGTCAAGTCAAAATGGTGGTGTGTGAAGTCACAAATGGAGGTGTGTCAAGTCACAATATGTAGGTCTGTGAAGGAAAAATGGAGGTGTGTGAAGTCACAGAATGGAGGTGTGTGAAGTCACAATGGAGGTGTGTGAAGTAACAGAATGTAGTTGTGTGAAGTCAAAGAATGGAGGTGTGTGTAGTCAGAATGGAGGTGTGTGAACTCATAGAATGGAGGTGTGAAGTCCGAATAGAGGTGCGCAAAGTCATAGAATGGAGGTGTGTGAAGTCAGAATGGAGCTGTGTGAAGTCAGAGAATGGAGATGAGTGAAGTCAGAATGGAGGTGTGTGAACTCATAGAATGGAGGTGTGTGAAGTCACAGAATGCAGGTGTGTGAAGTCATAGAATGGAGGTGTGTGAAGTCAAATTGGAGGTATGTGAAGTCATAGAATGGAGGTGTGTCAACTCAGAAAAGAGGTGTGTGAAGTCATAGAATGGAGGTGTGTGAAGTCATAGAATGGAGGTGTATGAAATCATAGAATGGAGGTGTGTGAAGTCACAGAATTTAGGTGTGTGAAGTCAGAATGGAGGAGTGTGAGGACAGAATGGAGGTGTGTGAAGTCATAGAATGGAGGTGTGTGAGGTCAGAATGGAGTTGTGTGAACTCATAGAATGGAGGTGTGTGAAGTCACAATGTAGGTGTGCGAAGTCACAGAATGGAGTTGTGTGAAGTAATAGAATGGAGGTGTGTGAAGTCAGAATGGAGGTTTGCGAAGTCATAGAACAGGGGTGTGTGAAGTTAGAATGGAGGTGTGTGAAGTCATAGAATGGAGGTGTGTGAACTCATAGAATGGAGGTGTGTGACGTCACAATGGAAGTGTGTGAAGTCATAGAATGGAGGTTTGTGAAGTCATAGAATGGAGGTATGTGAAATCAAATTGGAGGGGTGTGAATTCGGAGAATGGAGGTGTGTGAAGTCACAGAATGGATGTGGGTGAAGTCACAGAATGGAGGTGTGTGAAGTCATAGAATGGAGGTGTGTGAAGTCACAGAATGGACGGGAATGAAGTCATAGAATAGAGGTGTGTGAACTCACAGTATTGAGGTGTTTGACGTCATATATTTGAGGTGTGTGAAGTCAAAATGGATGTGTGAATTCATAAAATGTAGGTGTGTGAAGTCATAGAATGGAGGTTTCTGAAGTCATAAAAAGGAGGTCTGTGAGGTCACAGAATGGAGGTGTGTGAATTCATAGAATGGAGGTGTGTGAAGTCAGAATGGAGGTGTTTGAAGTCACAGAATGGTGGTTTGTGAAGTCAAAGAATGGAGGTGTGTGAAGTCACAGAATTGAGGTGTGTGAACTCAGAATGGAGGTGTGTGAAGTCACAGAATGGAGGTGTGTGAAGTCATAGAATGGAAGTGTGGGAAGTCATAGAATGGAGGTGTGTGAAGTCAGAATGGAGGTGTGTGAAGTCAACGAATGGAGGTGTGTGAACTCAGAATGGAGGTGTGTGATGTCACAGAATGGAGGTTTGCGAAGTCAAAGAATGGAGGTGTGTGAAGTCATAGAATGGATCTTTCTGAATTAAGAATAAAGGTGTGTGAAGTGATAGAATGGAGGTGTGTGAGGACAAAATTTTGGTGTGTGAACTCATAGAATGGATGTCTGTGAACTCATAGAATGGAGGTGTGAGAAGTCGTGGAATGGAGGTGTGTGAAGTCAAAGAATGGAGGTGTGTGAAGTCAAACGATGGTGCATGAAGTAACAGAATGGAGGTGTGTGAAGTCACAGAATGGAGGTGTGTGAAGTCACAGAATGGAGGTGTGTGAAGTCAAAATGGAGGTGTGTGAAGTCAAAGAATGGATGTGTGTGAACTCATAGAATGGAGGTGTGTGACGTCACAATGGAAGTGTGTGAAGTCATAGAATTGAGGTTTGTGAAGTCACAGAATGGAGGTGTGTGAAGTCACAGAATGGAGGTTTGTGAAGTCATAGAATGGAGGTATGTGAACTCAAATTGGAGGGGTGTGAAGTCGGAGAATGGAGGTGTGTGAAGTCACAGAATGGAGGTGTGTGAAGTCACAGAATGGAGGTGTGTGAAGTCATAGAATGGAGGTGTGTGAAGTCATATAATGGAGGTGTGTGAAGTCACAGAATGGAGGTGTGTGAAGTCAGAATGGAGGTGTGAAGTCATAGAATGGAGGTGGGTGAAGTCATAGAAAGGAGGTGTGGGAAGTCATAGAATGGAGGAGTGTGAAGTCATAGAGACAAGGTGAGTAAAGTCACAGATTCGAGGTCTGTGAAGTCATAGAATGGAGGTGTGTGAAGTGAGAATGGAAATGTGCGAAGTCACACAATGGAGGTGGGTGAAGTCATAGAAAGGAGGTGTGGGAAGTCATAGAATGGAGGAGTGTGAAGTCATAGAGTGGAGGTGAGTGAAGTCACAGATTCGAGGTCTGTGAAGTCATAGAATGGAGGTGTGTGAAGTCAGAATGGAGAACTGTGAAGTCATAGAATGGAGGTGTGTGAACTCATAGAATGGAGGTGTGTGATGTCACAATGGAAGTGTGTGAAGTCATAGAATGGAGGTGTGTGAAGTCACAGAATGGAGGTGTGTGAAGTCACAGAATGGAGGTGTGTGAAGTCAGAATGGAGGTGTGAAGTCATAGAATGGAGGTGGGTGAAGTCATAGAAAGGAGGTGTGGGAAGTCATAGAATGGAGGAGTGTGAAGTCATAGAGTAGACGGGTGTGAAGTCACAGAATAGAGATGTGGGAAGTCACATTGTGGAGGTGTCTGACGTCACAGATTGGAGGTGTGTGAACTCAGAATAGAGGTGTGTAAAGTCACAGAATGGAGGTGTGTGAAGTCATAGAGTGGAAGTGTGTGAAGCTATAGAATGGAGGTGTGTGAAGTCACAGAATGGACGGTATGAAGTCATAGAATGGAGGTGTGTGTAGTCACACAATTGAGGTGTGTGAAGTCATATATTGGAGGTGTGTGAAGTCAAATTGGATGTGTGAAGTCATAGAATGGATGTGTGTGAAATCATAGAATGAGGGTGTGTGAGGTAATAGAATGGAGGTGTGTGAAGTCACAGAATGGGGGTGTGTGAAGTCATAGAATGGAAGTGTGTGAAGTCAAAGAATGGAGGTATGTGAAGTCTGAATGGAGGTGTGTGAAGTCACCGAATGGACTTGTGTGAACTCAGAATGGAGGTGTGTGAAGTCACAGAATGGAGGTGTGTGAAGTCATAGAATGGAGTTGTGTGAAGTCACAGAATGGAGGTGTGTAAAGTCATAGAATGGAGGTGTATGAAGTTATAGAATGGATGTTTGTAAAGAAAGAATGAAGGTCTGTGAAGTCATAGAATGGAGGTGTGTGACGTCAAAGAATGGAGGTGTGTGAAGTCATAGAATGGAGCTGTGTGAAGTCAGAATGGAGTTGTGTGCAGTCACTGAATGGAGGTGTGTCAACTCAGAATTTAGGTGTGTGAAGTCAAAGAAAGGAGATGTGTGAAGTCATAGAATGGAGGTGTGTGAAGTAAAAATGGAGGTGTGTGAAGTCATACAATGTATGTTTGTGAAGTAAGAATGAAGGTGTGTGAAGTCATAGAATGGAGGTGTGTGAAGTCACAGAATGCAGGTGTGTGAAGTCATAGAATGGAGATGTGTGAAGTCATAGAATGGAGGTGTGTGAAGTCATATAATGGAGGTGTGTGAAGTCATAGAATGGAAGTGTGTGAAGTCAGAATGGAGGTGTGAAGTCATAGAATGGATGTGGGTGAAGTTTTAGAAAGGAGGTGTGGGAAGTCATAGAATGGAGGAGTGTGAAGTCATAGAGTGGAGGTGAGTGTAGTCACAGATTCGAGGTCTGTGAAGTCATAGAATGGAGTCGTGTGAAGTCAGAATGGAGGTGTGTGAAGTCATAGAATGGAGGTGTGTGAACTCATAGAATGGAGGTGTGTGACGTCACAATGGAAGTGTGGGAAGTCATATAATGGAGGTGTGTGAAGTCACAGAATGGAGGTGTGAGAAGTCAAAATGGAGGTGTGTGACGTCCTAAAATGGAGGTGTGTGAAGTCATAGAATGGAGGTGTGTGAAATCATAGAATGGAGGTTTGTGAAGTCACAGAAGGGAGGTGTGTGAACTCCGAATGGAGGTGTCTGAATTCACAGAATGGAGGTGTGTGAAGTCATAGAATGGAGGTGTGTGACGTCACAGAATGGAGGTGTGTGAACTCAGAATGGAGGTGTGTAAAGTCAAAGAATGGAGGTTTGTGAAGTCATAGAATGGAAGTGTGTGAAGTCATAGAATGGAGGTGTGTGAAGTCACAGAAGGGATGGTATGAAGTGATAGAATGGAGTTGTGTGAACTCACCCAATTGAGGTGTTTGAAGTCATATAAATGGAGGTGTGTGAAGTCATAGAATTGAGGTGTGTGAAATCATAGAATGGAGGTTTGTGAAGTCACAGAATGGAGGTGTGTGAAGTCATAGAATGGATCTTTCTGAATTAAGAATAAAGGTGTGTGAAGTGATAGAATGGAGGTGTGTGAGGACAAAATTTTGGTGTGTGAACTCATAGAATGGATGTCTGTGAACTCATAGAATGGAGGTGTGAGAAGTCGTGGAATGGAGGTGTGTGAAGTCAAAGAATGGAGGTGTGTGAAGTCAAACGATGGTGCATGAAGTAACAGAATGGAGGTGTGTGAAGTCACAGAATGGAGGTGTGTGAAGTCACAGAATGGAGGTGTGTGAAGTCAAAATGGAGGTGTGTGAAGTCAAAGAATGGATGTGTGTGAACTCATAGAATGGAGGTGTGTGACGTCACAATGGAAGTGTGTGAAGTCATAGAATTGAGGTTTGTGAAGTCACAGAATGGAGGTGTGTGAAGTCACAGAATGGAGGTTTGTGAAGTCATAGAATGGAGGTATGTGAACTCAAATTGGAGGGGTGTGAAGTCGGAGAATGGAGGTGTGTGAAGTCACAGAATGGAGGTGTGTGAAGTCACAGAATGGAGGTGTGTGAAGTCATAGAATGGAGGTGTGTGAAGTCATATAATGGAGGTGTGTGAAGTCACAGAATGGAGGTGTGTGAAGTCAGAATGGAGGTGTGAAGTCATAGAATGGAGGTGGGTGAAGTCATAGAAAGGAGGTGTGGGAAGTCATAGAATGGAGGAGTGTGAAGTCATAGAGACAAGGTGAGTAAAGTCACAGATTCGAGGTCTGTGAAGTCATAGAATGGAGGTGTGTGAAGTGAGAATGGAAATGTGCGAAGTCACACAATGGAGGTGGGTGAAGTCATAGAAAGGAGGTGTGGGAAGTCATAGAATGGAGGAGTGTGAAGTCATAGAGTGGAGGTGAGTGAAGTCACAGATTCGAGGTCTGTGAAGTCATAGAATGGAGGTGTGTGAAGTCAGAATGGAGAACTGTGAAGTCATAGAATGGAGGTGTGTGAACTCATAGAATGGAGGTGTGTGATGTCACAATGGAAGTGTGTGAAGTCATAGAATGGAGGTGTGTGAAGTCACAGAATGGAGGTGTGTGAAGTCACAGAATGGAGGTGTGTGAAGTCAGAATGGAGGTGTGAAGTCATAGAATGGAGGTGGGTGAAGTCATAGAAAGGAGGTGTGGGAAGTCATAGAATGGAGGAGTGTGAAGTCATAGAGTAGACGGGTGTGAAGTCACAGAATAGAGATGTGGGAAGTCACATTGTGGAGGTGTCTGACGTCACAGATTGGAGGTGTGTGAACTCAGAATAGAGGTGTGTAAAGTCACAGAATGGAGGTGTGTGAAGTCATAGAGTGGAAGTGTGTGAAGCTATAGAATGGAGGTGTGTGAAGTCACAGAATGGACGGTATGAAGTCATAGAATGGAGGTGTGTGTAGTCACACAATTGAGGTGTGTGAAGTCATATATTGGAGGTGTGTGAAGTCAAATTGGATGTGTGAAGTCATAGAATGGATGTGTGTGAAATCATAGAATGAGGGTGTGTGAGGTAATAGAATGGAGGTGTGTGAAGTCACAGAATGGGGGTGTGTGAAGTCATAGAATGGAAGTGTGTGAAGTCAAAGAATGGAGGTATGTGAAGTCTGAATGGAGGTGTGTGAAGTCACCGAATGGACTTGTGTGAACTCAGAATGGAGGTGTGTGAAGTCACAGAATGGAGGTGTGTGAAGTCATAGAATGGAGTTGTGTGAAGTCACAGAATGGAGGTGTGTAAAGTCATAGAATGGAGGTGTATGAAGTTATAGAATGGATGTTTGTAAAGAAAGAATGAAGGTCTGTGAAGTCATAGAATGGAGGTGTGTGACGTCAAAGAATGGAGGTGTGTGAAGTCATAGAATGGAGCTGTGTGAAGTCAGAATGGAGTTGTGTGCAGTCACTGAATGGAGGTGTGTCAACTCAGAATTTAGGTGTGTGAAGTCAAAGAAAGGAGATGTGTGAAGTCATAGAATGGAGGTGTGTGAAGTAAAAATGGAGGTGTGTGAAGTCATACAATGTATGTTTGTGAAGTAAGAATGAAGGTGTGTGAAGTCATAGAATGGAGGTGTGTGAAGTCACAGAATGCAGGTGTGTGAAGTCATAGAATGGAGATGTGTGAAGTCATAGAATGGAGGTGTGTGAAGTCATATAATGGAGGTGTGTGAAGTCATAGAATGGAAGTGTGTGAAGTCAGAATGGAGGTGTGAAGTCATAGAATGGATGTGGGTGAAGTTTTAGAAAGGAGGTGTGGGAAGTCATAGAATGGAGGAGTGTGAAGTCATAGAGTGGAGGTGAGTGTAGTCACAGATTCGAGGTCTGTGAAGTCATAGAATGGAGTCGTGTGAAGTCAGAATGGAGGTGTGTGAAGTCATAGAATGGAGGTGTGTGAACTCATAGAATGGAGGTGTGTGACGTCACAATGGAAGTGTGGGAAGTCATATAATGGAGGTGTGTGAAGTCACAGAATGGAGGTGTGAGAAGTCAAAATGGAGGTGTGTGACGTCCTAAAATGGAGGTGTGTGAAGTCATAGAATGGAGGTGTGTGAAATCATAGAATGGAGGTTTGTGAAGTCACAGAAGGGAGGTGTGTGAACTCCGAATGGAGGTGTCTGAATTCACAGAATGGAGGTGTGTGAAGTCATAGAATGGAGGTGTGTGACGTCACAGAATGGAGGTGTGTGAACTCAGAATGGAGGTGTGTAAAGTCAAAGAATGGAGGTTTGTGAAGTCATAGAATGGAAGTGTGTGAAGTCATAGAATGGAGGTGTGTGAAGTCACAGAAGGGATGGTATGAAGTGATAGAATGGAGTTGTGTGAACTCACCCAATTGAGGTGTTTGAAGTCATATAAATGGAGGTGTGTGAAGTCATAGAATTGAGGTGTGTGAAATCATAGAATGGAGGTTTGTGAAGTCACAGAATGGAGGTGTGTGAAGTCATAGAATGGAGGTGTGTGAAATCATAGAATGCAGGTTTGTGAAGTCACAGAATGGAGGTGTGTGAACTCCGAATGGAGGTGTGTGAATTCACAGAATGGAGGTGTGTGAAGTCATAGCATGAAGGTATGTGAAATCATAGAATGGACGTGGGTGAAGTCATAGAATGGAGATGGGTGAAGTCACAGAATGGAGGTTTGTGAAGTCATAGAATGGAGGTATGTGAAGTCAAATTGGAGGGTTTGAAGTCGGAGAATGGAGGTGTGTGAAGTCACAGAATGGAGGTGTGTGAAGTCATAGAATGGAGTTGTGTGAAATCAGAATGGAGGAGTGTGAAGTCACAAAATGGAGGTGTGTGAACACAGAATGGAGGTGTGTGAAGTCAAAGAATGGAGGTGTGTGAAGTCATAGAATGTATGTATGTGAAGTAAGAATGAAGGTGTGTGAAGACATAGAATGGAGGTGTGTGAAGTCACAGAATGGAAGTGTGTGAAGTCATATAAAGGAGGTGTGTGAAGTCACAGAATGGAGGTGTGTGAAGTCAGAATGGAGGTGTGAATTCATAGAATGGAGGTGGGTGAAGTCATAGAAAGGAGGTATGGGAAGCCATAGAATGGAGGACTGTGAAGTTATAGGGTGGAGGTGAGCGAAGTCACAGATTCGAGGTCTGTGAAGTCATAGAATGGAGGTGTGTGAACTCATAGAAAGGAGCTGTGTGACGTCGCAATGGAAGTGTGTGAAGTCATAGAATGGAGGTGTGTGAAGTCACAGAATGGAGGTGTGTGAAGTCAAAATGGAGGGGTGTGACCTCCTAAAATTGAGGTGTGTGAAGTCATAGAATGGATGTGTGTGAAATCATAGAATGGAGGTGTCTGAACTCATAGAATGGAGGTGTGTGACGTCGCAATGGAAGTGTGTGAAGTCATAGAATGGAGGTGTGTGAAGTCACAGAATGGAGGTGTGTGAAGTCAAAATGTAGGGGTGTGACGTCCTAAAATTGAGGTGTGTGAAGTCATAGAATGGAGGTTGTGAAATCATAGAATGGAGGTTTGTGAAGTCAAAGAATGTAGGTGTGTGAAGTCAGAATGGAGGTTTTTAAATCATAGAATGGAGGTGGGTGAACTCATAAAAATTAGGTGTCGGAAGTCATAGAATGTAGAAGTGTGAAGTCATAGAGTGGAGGTCAATGAAGTCACAGAATGGAGGTGTGTGAAGTCAGAATGTAGGTTTGCGAAGTCGTATAACAGAGGACTGTGAAGTCAGAATGGAGGTGTGTGAAGTCACAGAATGGAGGTATGTGAAGTCATAGAATGGAGGTAGGTGAAGTGAAATTGGAGGGGTGTGAAGTCGGAGAATGGAGGTGTGTGAAGTCACAGAATGGAGGTGGGTAAAGTCACAGAATGGAGGTGTGTGAAGTCACAGAATGGAGGTGTGTGAAGTCAGAATGGAGGTGTGAAGTCATAGAATGGAGGTGGGTGAAATCATAGAAAGGAGGTGTGGGAAGTCATAGAATGGAGGAGTGTGAAGTCATAGATTGGAGGTGAGTGAAGTCACAGATTCGAGGTCTGTGAAGTCATAGAATGGAGGTGTGTGAAGTCAGAATTGAGAGGTGTGAAGTCATAGAATGGAGGTGTGTGAACTCATAGAATGGAGGTGTGTGACGTCACAATGGAAGTGTGTGAGGTCATAGAATGCAGGTTTGTGAAGTCACAGAATGGAGGTGTGTGAAGTCACAGCATGGAGGTGTGTGAAGTCAAAATGGAGGTGTGTGACATCCTAAAATGGAGGTGTGTGAAGTCATAGAATTGAGGTGTGTGAAATCATAGAATGGAGGTTTGTGAAGTCATAGAATGGAGGTGTGTGAAGTCAGAATGGAAGTGTGAAGTCATAGAATGGAGGTGGGTGAAGTCATAGAAATTAGGTGTGGGAAGTCATAGAATGGAGAAGTGTGAAGTCATAGAGTGGAGGTCTGTGAAGTCATAGAATGGAGGTGTGTGAAGTCACAGAATGGAGGTGTGTGAAGACAAAATGGAGGGGTGTGACGTCCTAAAATTGAGGTGTGAGAAGTCATAGAAAGGAGGTGTGTGAAATCAAAGAATGGAGCTTTGTGAAGTCACAGAATGGAGGTGTGTGAAGTCAGAATGCAGGTGTGAAGTCATAGAATGGAGGTGGGTGAAGTCATAGAAATTAGTTGTGGGAAGTCACAGAAAGTAGAAATGTGAAGTCATAGAGTGGAGGTCAATGAAGTCATAGAATGGAGGTGTGTGAAGTCAGAATGTAGGTTTGCGAAGTCATAGAACAGAGGTGTGTGAAGTTAGATTGGAGGTGTGTGAAGTCATAGAATGCAGGTGTGTGAACTCATAGAATGGAGGTGTTTGACGTCACAATGGAAGTGTGTGAAGTCATAGAATGGAGGTTTGTGAAGTCACAGAATGGAGGTGTGTGAAGTCACAGAATGGAGGTGGGTGAAGTCACAGAATGGAGGTGTGTGAAGTCATAGAATGGAGGTGTGTGAAGTCATATAATGGAGGTGTGTGAAGTCACAGAATGGAGGTGTGTGAAGTCAGAATGGAGGTGTGAAGTCATAGAATGGAGTTGGGTGAATTCATAGAAAGGAGGTGTGGGAAGTCATAGAATGGAGGAGTGTGAAGTCATAGAGTGGAGGTGAGTGAAGTCACAGATTCGAGGTCTGTGAAGTCATACAATGGAGGTGTGTGAAGTCAGAATGGAGATGTGTGAAGTCAGAGAATGGAGGTGTGTGAACTCATAGAATGGAGGTGTGTGACGTCACAATGGAAGTGTGTGACGTCATAGAATGGAGGTGTGTGAAGTCACAGAATTGAGGTGTGTGAAGTCACAGAACGGAGGTGTGTGAAGTCAGAATGGAGGTGTGAAGTCATAGAATGGAGGTGGGTGAAGTCATAGAAAGGAGGTGTGGGAAGTCATAGAATGGAGGAGTGTGAAGTCATAGAGTGGAGGGGTGTGAAGTCACAGAATAGAGGTGTGGGAATTCACAGAGTTGAGGTGTGTGACGTCACAGATTGGAGGTGTGTGAACTCAGAATGCAGGTGTGTAAAGTCACAGAATGGAGGTGTGTGAAGTCATAGAATGGAAGTGTGTGAAGTCATAGAATGGAGGTGTGTGAAGTCACAGAATGGACGGTATGAAGTCATAGAATGGAGGTGTGTGAAGTCACACAATTGAGGTGTGTGAAGTCACAGAACGAAGGTGTGTGAAGTCAGAATGGAGGTGTGAAGTCATAGAATGGAGGTGTGTGAAGTCACAGAATGGAGGTGTGTGAAGTCATAGAATGGAGGTGTGTGAAGTCATAGAATGGAGGTGTGTGAAGTCATATAATGGAGGTGTGTGAAGTCACAGAATGGAGGTGTGTGAAGTCAGAATGGAGGTGTGAAGTCATAGAATGGAGGTGGGTGAAGTCATAGAAAGGAGGTGTGGAAAGTCTTAGAATGGAGGACTGTGAAGTCATAGAGTGGAGGTGAGTGAAGTCACAGATTCGAGGTCTGTGAAGTCATAGAATGGAGGTGTGTGAAGTCAGAATGGAGGTGTGTGAAGTCAAAGAATGGAGGTGTGTGAACTCATAGAATGGAGGTGTGTGACGTCGCAATCGAAGTGTGTGAAGTCATAGAATGGAGGTGTGTGAAGTCACAGAATGGAGGTGTGTGAAGTCACAGAATGGAAGTGTTTGAAGTCATAGAATGGAGGTTTGTGAAGTTATAGAATGGATGTTTGTAAAGTAAGAATGAAAGTGTGTGAAGTCATAAAATGGCGGTGTGTGACGTCAAAGAATGGAGTGTGTGAAGTCATAGAATGGAGTTGTGTGAAGTCAGAATGGAGATGTGTGAAGTGACAGAATGGAGCTGTGTGAACACAGAATGGAGGTGTGTGAAGTCAAAGAATGGAGGTGTGTGAAGTCATAGAATGGAGGTGTGTGAAGTCATAGAATGTATGTTTGTGAAGTGAGAATGAAGTTGTGTGAGGTCATAGAATGGAGGTGTGTGAAGTCATAGAATTGAGGTGTGTGAAGTCATATAATGGAGGTGCGTGAAGTCACAGAATGGAGGTGTTTGAAGTCAGAATGGAGGTGTGAAGTCATAGAATGGAGGTGGGTGAAGTCATAGAAAGGAGGTGTGGAAAGTCATAGAATGGAGGACTGTGAAGTCATAGAGTGGAGGTGAGTGAAGTCACAGATTCGAGGTCTGTGAAGTCATGGAATGGAGGTGTGTGATGTCAAAATGGAGGTGTGTGAAGTCAAAGAATGGAGGTGTGTGAACTCATAGAATGGAGGTGTGTGACGTCGCAATGGAAGTGTGTGAAGCCATAGAATGGAGGTGTGTGAAGTCACAGAATGGAGGTGTTTGAAGTCAAAATGGAGGGGTGTGACGTCCTGAAATTGAGGTGTGTGAAGTCATAGAATGGTAATGTGTGAAATCATTGAATGGAGGTGTGTGAACTCATAGAATGGAGGTGTGTGACGTCGCAATGGAAGTGTGTGAAGTCATAGAATGGAGGTGTGTGAAGTCACAGAATGGAGGTGTGTGAAGACAAAATGGAGGGGTGTGACGTCCTAAAATTGAGGTGTGTGAAGTCATAGAATGGAGGTGTGTGAAATCAAAGAATGGAGGTTTTTGAAGTCACAGAATGGAGGTGTGTGAAGTCAGAATGCAGGTGTGAAGTCATAGAATGGAGGTGGGTGAAGTCATAGAAATTAGTTGTGGGAAGTCATAGAAAGTAGAAGTGTGAAGTCATAGAATGGAGGTTAATGAAGTCATAGAGTGGAGGTGTGTGAAGTCAGAATGTAGGTTTGAGAAGTCGTAGAACAGAGGTGTGTGAAGTGACATTGGAGGTGTGTGAAGTCATAGAATGCAGGTGTGTGAACTCATAGAATGGAGGTGTTTGACGTCACAATGGAAGTGTGTGAAGTCATAGAATGGAGGTTTGTGAAGTCACAGAATGGAGATGTGTGAAGTCACAGAATGGAGGTTTGTGATGTCATAGAATGGAGGTATGTCAACTCAAATTGGAGGGGTGTGAAGTCGGAGAATGGAGGTGTGTGAAGTCACAGAATGGAGGTGGGTGAAGTCACAGAATGGAGGAGTGTGAAGTCATAGAATGGAGGTGTGTGAAGTCATAGAATGGAGGTGGGTGAAGTCACAGAATGGACGGTATGAAGTCATAGAATGGAGGTGTGTGAAGTCACACAATTGAGGTGTGTGAAGTCACAGAACGGAGGTGTGTGAAGTCAGAATGGAGGTGTGAAGTCATAGAATGGAGGTGTGTGAAGTCACAGAATGGAGGTGTGTGAAGTCATAGAATGGAGGTGTGTGAAGTCATAGAATGGAGGTGTGTGAAGTCATATAATGGAGGTGTGTGAAGTCACAGAATGGAGGTGTGTGAAGTCAGAATGGAGGTGTGAAGTCATAGAATGGAGGTGGGTGAAGTCACAGATTCGAGGTCTGTGAAGTCATAGAATGGAGGTGTGTGATGTCAAAATGGAGGTGTGTGAAGTCAAAGAATGGAGGTGTGTGAACTCATAGAATGGAGGTGTGTGACGTCGCAATGGAAGTGTGTGAAGTCATAGAATGGAGGTGTGTGAAGTCACAGAATGGAGGTGTTTGAAGTCAAAATGGAGGGGTGTGACGTCCTGAAATTGAGGTGTGTGAAGTCATAGAATGGTAATGTGTGAAATCATTGAATGGAGGTGTGTGAACTCATAGAATGGAGGTGTGTGACGTCGCAATGGAAGTGTGTGAAGTCATAGAATGGAGGTGTGTGAAGTCACAGAATGGAGGTGTGTGAAGACAAAATGGAGGGGTGTGACGTCCTAAAATTGAGGTGTGTGAAGTCATAGAATGGAGGTGTGTGAAATCAAAGAATGGAGGTTTTTGAAGTCACAGAATGGAGGTGTGTGAAGTCAGAATGCAGGTGTGAAGTCATAGAATGGAGGTGGGTGAAGTCATAGAAATTAGTTGTGGGAAGTCATAGAAAGTAGAAGTGTGAAGTCATAGAATGGAGGTTAATGAAGTCATAGAGTGGAGGTGTGTGAAGTCAGAATGTAGGTTTGAGAAGTCGTAGAGCAGAGGTGTGTGAAGTGACATTGGAGGTTTGTGAAGTCATAGAATGCAGGTGTGTGAACTCATAGAATGGAGGTGTTTGACGTCACAATGGAAGTGTGTGAAGTCATAGAATGGAGGTTTGTGAAGTCACAGAATGGAGATGTGTGAAGTCACAGAATGGAGGTTTGTGATGTCATAGAATGGAGGTATGTCAAATCAAATTGGAGGGGTGTGAAGTCGGAGAATGGAGGTGTGTGAAGTCACAGAATGGAGGTGGGTGAAGTCACAGAATGGAGGAGTGTGAAGTCATAGAATGGAGGTGTGTGAAGTCATAGAATGGAGGTGTGTGAAGTCACAGAATGGACGGTATGAAGTCATAGAATGGAGGTGTGTGAAGTCACACAATTGAGGTGTGTGAAGTCACAGAACGGAGGTGTGTGAAGTCAGAATGGAGGTGTGAAGTCATAGAATGGAGGTGTGTGAAGTCACAGAATGGAGGTGTGTGAAGTCATAGAATGGAGGTGTGTGAAGTCATAGAATGGAGGTGTGTGAAGTCATATAATGGAGGTGTGTGAAGTCACAGAATGGAGGTGTGTGAAGTCAGAATGGAGGTGTGAAGTCATAGAATGGAGGTGGGTGAAGTCATAGAAAGGAGGTGTGGAAAGTCTTAGAATGGAGGACTGTGAATTCATAGAGTGGAGGTGAGTGAAGTCACAGATTCGAGGTCTGTGAAGTCATAGAATGGAGGTGTGTGAAGTCAGAATGGAGGTGTGTGAAGTCAAAGAATGGAGGTGTGTGAACTCATAGAATGGAGGTGTGTGACGTCGCAATCGAAGTGTGTGAAGTCATAGAATGGAGGTGTGTGAAGTCACAGAATGGAGGTGTGTGAAGTCACAGAATGGAAGTGTTTGAAGTCATAGAATGGAGGTTTGTGAAGTTATAGAATGGATGTTTGTAAAGTAAGAATGAAAGTGTGTGAAGTCATAAAATGGCGGTGTGTGACGTCAAAGAATGGAGTGTGTGAAGTCATAGAATGGAGTTGTGTGAAGTCAGAATGGAGATGTGTGAAGTGACAGAATGGAGCTGTGTGAACACAGAATGGAGGTGTGTGAAGTCAAAGAATGGAGGTGTGTGAAGTCATAGAATGGAGGTGTGTGAAGTCATAGAATGTATGTTTGTGAAGTGAGAATGAAGTTGTGTGAGGTCATAGAATGGAGGTGTGTGAAGTCATAGAATTGAGGTGTGTGAAGTCATATAATGGAGGTGTGTGAAGTCACAGAATGGAGGTGTGTGAAGTCAGAATGGAGGTGTGAAGTCATAGAATGGAGGTGGGTGAAGTCATAGAAAGGAGGTGTGGAAAGTCATAGAATGGAGGACTGTGAAGTCATAGAGTGGAGGTGAGTGAAGTCACAGATTCGAGGTCTGTGAAGTCATAGAATGGAGGTGTGTGATGTCAAAATGGAGGTGTGTGAAGTCAAAGAATGGAGGTGTGTGAACTCATAGAATGGAGGTGTGTGACGTCGCAATGGAAGTGTGTGAAGTCATAGAATTGAGGTGTGTGAAGTCACAGAATGGAGGTGTTTGAAGTCAAAATGGAGGGGTGTGACGTCCTGAAATTGAGGTGTGTGAAGTCATAGAATGGTAATGTGTGAAATCATTGAATGGAGGTGTGTGAACTCATAGAATGGAGGTGTGTGACGTCGCAATGGAAGTGTGTGAAGTCATAGAATGGAGGTGTGTGAAGTCACAGAATGGAGGTGTGTGAAGACAAAATGGAGGGGTGTGACGTCCTAAAATTGAGGTGTGTGAAGTCATAGAATGGAGGTGTGTGAAATCAAAGAATGGAGGTTTTTGAAGTCACAGAATGGAGGTGTGTGAAGTCAGAATGCAGGTGTGAAGTCATAGAATGGAGGTGGGTGAAGTCATAGAAATTAGTTGTGGGAAGTCATAGAAAGTAGAAGTGTGAAGTCATAGAATGGAGGTTAATGAAGTCATAGAGTGGAGGTGTGTGAAGTCAGAATGTAGGTTTGAGAAGTCGTAGAACAGAGGTGTGTGAAGTGACATTGGAGGTGTGTGAAGTCATAGAATGCAGGTGTGTGAACTCATAGAATGGAGGTGTTTGACGTCACAATGGAAGTGTGTGAAGTCATAGAATGGAGGTTTGTGAAGTCACAGAATGGAGATGTGTGAAGTCACAGAATGGAGGTTTGTGATGTCATAGAATGGAGGTATGTCAACTCAAATTGGAGGGGTGTGAAGTCGGAGAATGGAGGTGTGTGAAGTCACAGAATGGAGGTGGGTGAAGTCACAGAATGGAGGAGTGTGAAGTCATAGAATGGAGGTGTGTGAAGTCATAGAATGGAGGTGGGTGAAGTCATAGAATGGAGGTGTGTGAAGTCATACAATGAAGGTGTGTGACGTCATAGAATGGAGTTGTGTGAGGTCACAGAAGGGAGGTGTGTGAAGTCACATAATGGAGTTGTGTGAAGTCAAAATGGAGGTGTGTGACGTCATAAAATGGAGGTGTGTGAAGTCATAGAATGGAGGTGTGTGAAATCATAGAATGGAGGTTTGTGAATTCACAGAATGGACGTGGGTGAAGTCACAGAATGGAGGTTTGTGAAGTCATAGAATGGAGGTATGTGAAGTGAAATTGGAGGGATTTGAAGTCGGAGAATGGAGGTGGGTGAAGTCACAGAATGGAGGTGTGTGAAGTCACAATATGTAGGTGTGTGAAGTAAAAATGGTGGTGTGTGAAGTTACAGAATGGAGGTGTGTGAAGTCACAGAATGGAGGTGGGTGAAGTCACAGAATGGAGGTGTGTGAAGTCATAGAGTGGAGGTGTGTGAAGTCACAAAATGGACGGGTATAAAGTCATAGATGGAGTTGTGTGATGTCATAGTATGGAGGTGTGTGAAAACATAGCATGGAGTTTTGTGAAGTCAGAGAATGGAGCTGTGTGAATTCAGAATGGAGGTGTGTGAAGTCATAGAATGGAGGTGAGTGAAGTCAGAATGGAGGTGTGTGAACTCAAAGAATGGAGGTGTGTGACGTTACAATGGAAGTGTGTGAAGTCATAGAATGGAGGTGTGTGAATTCACGGAATGGAGGCGTGTGAAGTCATAGAATGGAGGTGTGTGAAGTCACAGAATGGAGGTGTTTGAAGTCATAGAATGGAGGTGTGTGAAGTTATAGAATGGATGTTTTTAGAGTAAGGATGAAGGTGTGTGAAGTCATAAAATGGAGGTGTGCGAAGTGAAAGAATGGAGGTGTGTGAAGTCATAGAATGGAGCTGTGTGAAGTCACAGAATGGAGGTGTGTGAAGTCATATAATGGAGGTGTGTGAAGTCACAGAATGGAGGTGTGTGAAGTCAGAATGGAGGTGTGAAGTCATAGAATGGAGGTCGGTGATGTCATAGAAAGGAGGTGTGGGAAGTCATAGAATGGAGGAGTGTAAAGTCATAGAGTGGAGATGAGTGAAGTCACAGATTGGAGGTCTGTGAAGTCATAGAATGGAGGTGTGTGAACTCATAGAATGGAGGTGTGTGAAG
Source organism: Megascapheus bottae (assembly GCA_024803745.1). NCBI lineage: Eukaryota > Metazoa > Chordata > Mammalia > Rodentia > Geomyidae > Megascapheus > Megascapheus bottae. The sequence goes on along the minus strand of JANJXV010000052.1, from coordinate 1,647,448 downwards.
TCAAAATGGAGGGGTGTGACGTCCTAAAATTGAGGTGTGTGAAGTCGTAGAATGGAGGTGTGTGAAATCATAGAACGGAGGTTTGTGAAGTCACAGAATGGAGGTGTGTGAAGTCAGAATGGAGGTGTGAACTAATAGAATTGAGGTGGGTGAAGTCATAGAAATTAGGTGTGGGAAGTCATAAAATGGAGAAGTGTGAAGTCATAGAGTGGATGTCAGTGAAGTCATAGAATGGAGGTGTGTGAAAACAGAATGTAGGTTTGCGAAGTCATAGAACAGAGGTGTGTGAAGTCAGAATGGAGGTGTGTGAAGTCATTGAATGGAGGTGTGTGAACTAATAGAATGCAGGTTTGTGAAGTCACAGAATGTAGGTGTGTGAAGTCACAGAATGGAGGTTTGTGAAGTCATAGAATGGAGGTATGTGAAGTTAAATTGGAGGGGTGTGAAGTCGGAGAATGGAGGTGTGTGAAGTAACATAATGGAGGTGGGTGAATTCACAGAAAGGAGGTGTGTGAAGTCATAGAGTGGAGGTGTGTGACGTCACAGAATGGAGGTGTGTGAACTCAGAATGGAGGTGTGTAAAGTCACAGAATGGAGGTTTGTGAAGTCATAGAATGGAAGTGTGTGAAGTCATAGAATGGAGGTGTGTGAAGTCAAAGAATGGAGGTGTGTGAAGTCAAAATTGAGGTGCGTGACGTCCTAAAATTGAGGTTTGTGAAGTCATAGATGGAGGTGTGTGAAATCATAGAATGGAGGTTTGTGAAGTCACAGAATGTAGGTGTGTGAAGTCAGAATGGAGGTTTTTAAATCATAAAATGGAGGTGGGTGAAGTCATAGAAATTAGGTGAGGGAAGTCATAGAATGTAGAAGTGTGAAGTCATAGAGTGGAGGTCAATGAAGTCACAGAATGGAGGTGTGTGAAGTCAGAATGTAGGTTTGCGAAGTCGTAGAACAGAGGTGTGTGATGTCAGAATGGAGGTGTGTGAAGTCATAGAATGGAGGTGTGTGAACTCATAGAATGGAGGTGTTTGACGTCACAATGGAAGTGTGTGAAGTCATAGAATGGAGGTTTTTGAAGTCACAGAATGGAGGTATGTGAAGTCACAGAATGGAGGTTTGTGAAGTCATAGAATGGAGGTAGGTGAAGTCAAATTGGAGGGGTGTGAAGTCAGAGAATGGAGGTGTGAAGTCACAGAATGGAGGTGGGTAAAGTCACAGAATGGAGGTGTGTGAAGTCATAGAATGGAGCTGTGTGAAGTCATATAATGGAGGTGTGCGAAGTCACAGAATGGAGGTGTGTGAAGTCAGAATGGAGGTGTGAAATCATAGAATGGAGGTGGGTGAAATCATAGAAAGGAGGTGTGGGAAGTCATAGAATGGAGGAGTGTGAAGTCATAGAGTGGAGGTGAGTGAAGTCACAGATTCGAGGTCTGTGAAGTCATAGAATGGAGGTGTGTGAAGTCAGAATTGAGAGGTGTGAAGTCATAGAATGGAGGTGTGTGAACTAATACAATGGAGGTGTGTGACGTCACAATGGAAGTGTGTGAAGTCATAGAATGGAGGTGTGTGAAGTAACAGAATGGAGGTATCTGAAGTCACAGAATGGAGGTGTGTGAAGTCAAAATGGAGGTGTGTGACGTCCTAAAATGGAGGTGTGTGAAGTCATAGAATGGAGGTGTGTGAAATCATAGAATGGAGGTTTGTAAAGTCATAGAATGGAGGGGTGTGAAGTCAGAATGGAGGTGTGAAGTCATATAATGGAGTTGGGTGAAGTCATAGAAATTAGGTGTTGGAAGTCATAGAATGGAGAAGTGTGAAGTCATAGAGTGGAGGTCTGTGAAGTCATAGAATGGAGGTGTGTGAAGTCAGAATGTAGGTTTGCGAAGTCATAAAACAGGGGTGTGTGAAGTCAGAATGGAGGTGTGTGAAGTCAAAGAATGGTGGTGTGTGAACTCATAGAATGGAGGTGTGTGACGTCACAATGGAAGTGTATGAAGTCAAAGAATGGAGGTGTGTGAAGTCACAGAATGGAGGTGTGTGAATTCACAGAATGGATGTGTGTGAAGTCAAAATGGAGGTGTGTGACGTCATAAAATGGAGGTGTGTGAAGTCATAGAATGGGGGTGTGTGAAATCATAGAATGGAGGTTTGTGAAGTCACAGAATGGAGGTGTGTGAAGTCCGAATGGAGGTGTGAAGTCACAGAATGGAGGTTTCTGAATTCATAGAATGGAGGTATATGAAGTCCAATTGGAGGGGTGTGAAGTCTGAGAATGGAGGTGTGTGAAGTCAAAGAATGGAGGTGGGTGAAGTCACAGAATGGAGGTGTGTGAAGTCATAGAATGGAGGTGTGTGAAGTCACAGAATGGACGGGTATGAAGTCATAGAATGGAGGTGTGTGATGTCAGAATGGAGGTGTGCGAAGTCATAGAATAGAGGTGTGTGAAGTCAGAATGGAGGTGTGTGAAGTCATAGATGGAGTTGTGTGATTTCATAGTATGGAGGTGTGTGAAATCATAGAATGGAATTTTGTGAAGTCACAGAATGGAGCTGTGTGAATTCAGAATGGAGGTGTGTGAAGCCATAGAATGGAGGTGTGTGAAGTCAGAATGGAGGTGTGTGAACTCAAAGAATGGAGGTGTGTGACGTCACAATGGAAGTGTGTGAAGTCATAAAATGGAGGTGTGTGAAGTCACAGAATGGAGGTGTTTGAAGTCATAGAATGGAGGTGTGTGAAGTCACAGAATGGAGGTGTGTGAAGTCATAGAATGGAGGTGTGTGAAGTTATAGAATGGAGTTGTGTGAAGTCAGAATGGAGGTGTGTGAAGTGACAGAATGGAGTTGTGTGAACACAGAATGGAGGTGTGTGAAGTCAAAGAATGGAGGTGTGTGAAGTCATAGAATGGAGGTGTGTGAAGTCATAGAATGTATGTTTGTGAAGTAAGAATGAAGGTGTGTGAAGTCATAGAATGAAGGTGTGTGAAGTCACAGAATGGAGGTGTGTGAAGTCATAGAATGGAGGTGTGTGAAGTCATAGAATGGAGGTGTGTGAAGTCATAGAATGGAGGTGTGTGAAGTCACAGAATGGAGGTGTGTGAAGTCAGAAGGGAGGTGTGAAGTCATAGAATGGAGGTGGGTGAAGTCATAGAAAGAGGTGTGGAAAGTCATAGAATGGAGAACTGTGAAGTCATAGAGTGGAGGTGAGTGAAGTGACAGATTCGAGATCTGTGAAGTCATAGAATGGAGGTGTGTGAAGTCAGAATGGAGGTGTGTGAAGTCAAAGAATGGAGGTGTGTGAACTCAGAATGGAGGTGTGTGACGTCGCAATGGAAGTGTGTGAAGTCATAGAATGGAGGTGTGTGAAGTCACAGAATGGAGGTGTGTGAAGTCAAAATGGAGGGGTGTGACGTCCTGAAATTGAGGTGTGTGAAGTCGTAGAATGGAGGTGTGTGAAATCATAGAATGGAGGTTTGTGAAGTCACAGAATGGAGGTGTGTGAAGTCAGAATGCAGGTGTGAAATCATAGAATGGAGGTGGGTGAAGTCATAGAAATTAGTTGTGGGAAGTCATAGAAAGTAGAAGTGTGAAGTCTTAGATGGAGGTCAATGAAGTCATATAATGGAGGTGTGTGAAGTCAGAATGTAGGTTTGCGAAGTCGAAGAACAGACGTGTGTGAAGTTAGATTGGAGGTGTGTGAAGTCATAGAATGCAGGTGTGTGAACTCATAGAATGGAGGTGTTTGACGTCACAATGGAAGTGTGTGAAGTCATAGAATGGAGGTTTGTGAAGTCACAGAATGGAGGTGTGTGAAGTCACAGAATGGAGGTTTGTGAAGTCATAGAATGGAGGTATGTGAACTCAAATTGGAGGGGTGTGAAGTCGGAGAATGGAGGTGTGTGAAGTCACAGAATGGAGGTGGGTGAAGTCACAGAATGGAGGTGTGTGAAGTCATAGAATGGAGGTGTGTGAAGTCATAGAATGGAGGTGTGTGAAGTCACAGAATGGAGCTGTGTGATGTCAGAATGGAGGTGTGAAGTCATAGAATGGAGGTGGGTGAATTCATAGAAAGGAGGTGTGGGAAGTCATAGAATGGAGGAGTGTGAAGTCATAGAGTGCAGGTGAGTGAAGTCAGAGATTCGAGGTCTGTGAAGTCATAGAATGGAGGTGTGTGAAGTCAGAATGGAGATGTGTGAAGTCATAGAATGGAGGTGTGTGAACTCATAGAATGGAGGTGTGTGAAGTCACAGAATGGAGGTGTGTGAAGTCAGAATGGAGATGTGTGAAGTCATAGAATGGAGGTGTGTGAAGTCACAGAATGGAGGTGTGTGAAGTCACAGAATGGAGGTGTGTGAAGTCAGAATGGAGGTGTGAAGTCATAGAATGGAGGTGGGTGAAGTCATAGAAAGGAGGTGTGGGAAGTCATAGAATGGAGGAGTGTGAAGTCATAGAGTGGAGGGGTGTGAAGTCACAGAATAGAGGTGTGGGAAGTCACAGAGTGGAGGTGTGTGACGTCACAGATTGGAGGTGTGTGAACTCAGAATGGAGGTGTGTAAAGTCACAGAATGGAGGTGTGTGAAGTCATAGAATGGAAGTGTATGAAGTCATAGAATGGAGGTGTGTGAAGTCACAGAATGGACGGTATGAAGTCATAGAATGGAGGGGTGTGAAGTCACACAATTGAGGTGTGTGAAGTCATATATTGGAGGTGTGTGAAGTCAAAATGGATGTGTGAAATCATAGAATGGATGTGTGTGAAATCATAGAATGAGGGTGTGTGAGGTCATAGAATGGAGGTGTGTGAAGTCACAGAATGGGGGTGTGTGAAGTCATAGAACAGAATTGTGTGAAGTCACAGAATGGAATTGTGTTAGCTCAGAATGGAGGTGTGTGAATTCACAGAATGGATGTGTGTGAAGTCATAGAATGGAGTTGTGTGAAGTCACAGAATGGAGGTGTGTAAAGTCATAGAATGGAGGTGTATGAAGTTATAGAATGGTGTTTGTAAAGAAAGAATGAAGGTGTGTGAAGTCATAGAATGGAGGTGTGTGACGTCAAAGAATGGAGGTGTGTGAAGTCATAGAATGGAGCCGTGTGAAGTCAGAATGGAGTTGTGTGCAGTCACTGAATGGAGGTGTGTCAAATCAGAATTTAAGTGTGTGAAGTCAAAGAGAGGAGGTGTGTGAAGTCATAGAATGGAGTTGTGTGAAGTAAAAATGGAGGTGTGTGAAGTCACAGAATTGAGGTGTGTGAACACAGAATGGAGGTGTGTGAAGTCAATGAATGGAGGTGTATGAAGTCATACAATGGAGGTGTGTGAAGTCATACAATGTATGTTTGTGAAGTAAGAATGAAGGTGTGTGAAGTCATAGATTGGAGGTGTGTGAAATCACAGAATGGAGGTGTGTGAAGTCACAGAATGGAGGTGTGTGAAGTCATAGAATGGAGGTGTGTGAAGTCATAGAATGGAGGTGTGTGAAGTCATAGAATGGAGGTGTGAAGTCATAGAATGGATGTGGGTGAAGTTTTAGAAAGGAGGTGTGGGAAGTCATAGAATGGAGGAGTGTGAAGTCATAGAGTGGAGGTGAGTGTAGTCATAGATTCGAGGTCTGTGAAGTCATAGAATGGAGGTGTGTGAAGTCAGAATGGAGGTGTGTGAAGTCATAGAATGGAGGTGTGTGAACTCATAGAATGGAGGTGTGTGACGTCACAATGGAAGTGTTGGAAGTCATAGAATGGAGGTGTGTGAAGTCACAGAATGGAGGTGTGAGAAGTCAAAATGGAGGTGTGTGACGTCCTAAAATGGAGGTGTGTGAAGTCATAGAATGGAGGTGTGTGAAATCATAGAATGGAGGTTTGTGAAGTCACAGAATGGAGGTGTGTGAACTCCGAATGGATGTGTCTGAATTCACAGAATGGAGGTGTGTGAAGTCATAGCATGAAGGTATGTGAAATCATAGAATGGAAGTGTGTGAAGTCATAGAATGGAGGTGTGTGAAGTCATACAATGAATGTGTGTGACGTCATAGAATGGAGTTGTGTGAGGTCACAGAAGGGAGTTGTGTTAAGTCACATAATGGAGTTGTGTGAATTCAAAATGGAGGGGTGTGACGTCATAAAATGGAGGTGTGTGAAGTCATAGAATGGAGGTGTGTGAAATCATAGAATGGAGGTTTGTGAATTCACAGAATGGACGTGGGTGAAGTCATAGAATGGAGGTGTGTGAAGTCACAATATGTAGGAGTGTGAAGTAAAAATGGAGGTGTGTGAAGTCACAGAATGGAGGTGTGTGAAATCACAGAATGGAGGTGGGTGAAGTCACAGAATGGAGATGTGTGAAGTCATAGAATGGAGGTGTGTGAAGTCACAAAATGGACGGGTATAAAGTAATAGAATGGAGGTGTGTGATGTCAGAATGGAGGTGTGTGAAGTCATAGAATAGAGGTGTGTGAATTCAGAATGGAGGTGTGTGAATTCATAGATGGAGTTGTGTGAAGTCATAGTATGGAGGTGTGTGAAATCATAGCATGGAGTTTTGTGAAGTCAGAGAATGGAGCTGTGTGAATTCAGAATGGAGGTGTTTGAAGTCATAGAATGGAGGTGTGTGAAGTCAGAATGGAGGTGTGTGAACTCAAAGAATGGAGGTGTGTGACGTTACAATGGAAGTGTGTGAAGTCATAGAATGGAGGTGTGTGAAGTCACGGAATGGAGGCGTGTGAAGTCATAGAATGGAGGTGTGTGAAGTCACAGAATGGAGGTGTTTGAAGTCATAGAATGGAGGTGTGTGAAGTTATAGAATGGATGTTTTTAGAGTAAGAATGAAGGTGTGTGAAGTCATAAAATGGAGGTGGGTGACGTCAAAGAATGGAGGTGTGTGAAGTCATAGAATGGAGCTGTGTGAAGTCACAGAATGGAGGTGTGTGAAGTCAGAATGGAGGTGTGAAGTCATAGAATGGAGGTGGGTGAAGTCATAGAAAGGAGGTGTGGGAAGTCATAGAATGGAGGAGTGTAAAGTCATAGAGTGGAGATGAGTGAAGTCACAGATTGGAGGTCTGTGAAGTCATAGAATGGAGGTGTGTGAACTCATAGAATGGAGGTGTGTGAAGTCAAAATGGAGGGGTGTGACGTCCTAAAATTGAGGTGTGTGAAGTCGTAGAATGGAGGTGTGTGAAATCATAGAATGGAGGTTTGTGAAGTCACAGAATGGAGGTGTGTGAAGTCAGAATGGAGGTGTGAAGTAATAGAATGGAGGTGGGTGAAGTCATAGAAATTAGGTGTGGGAAGTCATAAAATGGAGAAGTGTGAAGTCATAGAGTGGATGTCAGTGAAGTCATAGAATGGAGGTGTGTGAAATCAGAATGTAGGTTTGCGAAGTCATAGAACAGAGGTGTGTGAAGTCAGAATGGAGGTGTGTAAAGTCATTGAATGGAGGTGTGTGAACTCATAGAATGGAGGTGTGTGATGTCACAATGGAAGTGTGTGACGTCATAGAATGGAGGTTTGTGAAGTCACAGAATGTAGGTGTGTGAAGTCACAGAATGGAGGTTTGTGAAGTCATAGAATGGAGGAATGTGAAGTCAAATTGGAGGGGTGTGAAGTCGGAGAATGGAGGTTTGTGAAGTCACAGAATGGAGGTGGGTGAATTCACAGAAAGGAGGTGTGTGAAGTCATAGAGTGGAGGTTTGTGACGTCACAGAATGAAGGTGTGTGAACTCAGAATGGAGGTGTGTAAAGTCACAGAATGGAGGTTTGTGAAGTCATAGAATGGAATTTTGTGAAGGCAGAATGTAGGTTTGCGAAGTCGTAGAACAGAGGTGTGTGAAGTTAGATTGGAGGTTTGTGAAGTCATAGAATGCAGGTGTGTGAACTCAGAGAATGGAGGTGTTTGACGTCACAATGGAAGTGTGTGAAGTCATAGAATGGAGGTTTGTGAAGGCACAGAATGGAGGTGTGTGAAGTCACAGAATGGAGGTTTGTGAAGTCATAGAATGGAGGTAGGTGAAGTCAAATTGGAGGGCTGTGAAGTCGGAGAATGGAGGTGTGTGAAGTCTCAGAATCGAGGTGGGTAAAGTCACAGAATGGAGGTGTGTGAAGTCATAGAATGGAGGAGTGTGAAGTCATATAATGGAGGTGTGTGAAGTCACAGAATGGAGGTGTGTGAAGTCAGAATGGAGGTGTGAAATCATAGAATGGAGGTGGGTGAAATCATAGAAAGGAGGTGTGGGAAGTCATAGAATGGAGGAGTGTGAAGTCATAGAGTGGAGGTGAGTGAAGTCACAGATTCGAGGTCTGTGAAGTCATAGAATGGAGGTGTGTGAAGTCAGAATTGAGAGGTGTGAAGTCATAGAATGGAGGTATGTGAACTCATAGAATGGAGGTGTGTGACGTCACAATGGAAGTGTGTGAAGTCATAGAATGGAGGCGTGTGAAGTCACAGAATGGAGGTATCTGAAGTCACAGAATGGAGGTGTGTGAAATCAAAATGGAGGTGTGTGACGTCCTAAAATGGAGGTGTGTGAAGTCATAGAATGGAGGTGGGTGAAATCATAGAATGGAGGTTTGTGAAGTCACAGAATGGAGGTGTGTGAAGTCAGAATGGAGATGTGAAGTCATAGAATGGAGCTGGGTGAAGTCATAGAAATTAGGTGTGAAGTCAAATTGGAAGGCTGTGAAGTCGGAGAATGGAGGTGGGTGAAGTCTCAGAATGGAGGTGGGTAAAGTCACAGAATGGAGGTGTGTGAAGTCATAGAATGGAGAAGTGTGAAGTCATAGAGTGGAGATCTGAGGTCTGTGAAGTCATAAAATGAAGGTGTGTGAAGTCAGAATGAGGTGTGTGAAGTCATAGAATGGTGGTGTGTGAACTCATAGAATGGAGGTGTGTGACGTCACAATGGAAGTGTATGAAGTCAAAGAATGGAGGTGTGTGAAGTCACAGAATGGAGGTGTGTGAAGTCACAGTATGGAGGTGTGTGAAGTCAAAATGGAGGTGTGTGACGTCCTAAAATGGAGGTGTGTGAAGTCATAGAATGGAGGTGTGTGAAATCATAGAATGGAGGTTTGTGAAGTCACAGAATGGAGGTGTGTGAAGTCAGAATGGAGGTGTGAAGTCACAGAATGGAGGTTTCTGAAGTCCTAGAATGGAAGTATATGAAGTCAAATTGGAGGGGTGTGAAGTCCGAGAATAGAGGGGTGTGAAGTCACAGAATGGAGGTGGGTGAAATCACAGAATGGAGGTGTGTGAAGTCATAGAATGGAGGTGTGTGAAGTCACAGAATGGACGGGTGTGAAGTCATAGAATGGAGGCTTGTGAAGTCACACAATGGACGGGTATGAAGTCATATATTGGAGGTGTGTGAAGTCAAAATGGATGTGTGAAGTCATAAAATGTAGGTTTGTGAAGTCATAGAATTGAGGTGTGTGAAGTCATAAAATGGAGGCGTGTGAAGTCATAGAATTGAGGTGTGTGAAGTCACAGAATGGAGGCGTGTGAAGTCACAGAATGGAGGTGTGTGAAGTCACAGAATGGAGGTGTTTGAAGTCATAGAATGGAGGTGTGTGAAGTCACAGAATGGAGGTGTGTGAAGTCATAGAATGGAGGTGTGTGAAGTTATAGAATGGAGTTGTGTGAAGTCAGAATGGAGGTGTGTGAAGTGACAGAATGGAGTTGTGTGAACACAGAATGGAGGTGTGTGAAGTCAAAGAATGGAGGTGTGTGAAGTCATAGAATGGAGGTGTGTGAAGTCATAGAATGTATGTTTGTGAAGTAAGAATGAAGGTGTGTGAAGTCATAGAATGGAGGTGTGTGAAGTCACAGAATGGAGGTGTGTGAAGTCATAGAATGGAGGTGTGTGAAGTCATAGAATGGAGGTGTGTGAAGTCATAGAATGGAGGTGTGTGAAGTCACAGAATGGAGGTGTGTGAAGTCAGAAGGGAGGTGTGAAGTCATAGAATGGAGGTGGGTGAAGTCATAGAAAGAGGTGTGGAAAGTCATAGAATGGAGAACTGTGAAGTCATAGAGTGGAGGTGAGTGAAGTGACAGATTCGAGGTCTGTGAAGTCATAGAATGGAGGTGTGTGAAGTCAGAATGGAGGTGTGTGAAGTCAAAGAATGGAGGTGTGTGAACTCAGAATGGAGGTGTGTGACGTCGCAATGGAAGTGTGTGAAGTCATAGAATGGAGGTGTGTGAAGTCACAGAATGGAGGTGTGTGAAGTCAAAATGGAGGGGTGTGACGTCCTGAAATTGAGGTGTGTGAAGTCGTAGAATGGAGGTGTGTGAAATCATAGAATGGAGGTTTGTGAAGTCACAGAATGGAGGTGTGTGAAGTCAGAATGCAGGTGTGAAATCATAGAATGGAGGTGGGTGAAGTCATAGAAATTAGTTGTGGGAAGTCATAGAAAGTAGAAGTGTGAAGTCTTAGATGGAGGTCAATGAAGTCATATAATGGAGGTGTGTGAAGTCAGAATGTAGGTTTGCGAAGTCGAAGAACAGACGTGTGTGAAGTTAGATTGGAGGTGTGTGAAGTCATAGAATGCAGGTGTGTGAACTCATAGAATGGAGGTGTTTGACGTCACAATGGAAGTGTGTGAAGTCATAGAATGGAGGTTTGTGAAGTCACAGAATGGAGGTGTGTGAAGTCACAGAATGGAGGTTTGTGAAGTCATAGAATGGAGGTATGTGAACTCAAATTGGAGGGGTGTGAAGTCGGAGAATGGAGGTGTGTGAAGTCACAGAATGGAGGTGGGTGAAGTCACAGAATGGAGGTGTGTGAAGTCATAGAATGGAGGTGTGTGAAGTCATAGAATGGAGGTGTGTGAAGTCACAGAATGGAGCTGTGTGATGTCAGAATGGAGGTGTGAAGTCATAGAATGGAGGTGGGTGAATTCATAGAAAGGAGGTGTGGGAAGTCATAGAATGGAGGAGTGTGAAGTCATAGAGTGCAGGTGAGTGAAGTCAGAGATTCGAGGTCTGTGAAGTCATAGAATGGAGGTGTGTGAAGTCAGAATGGAGATGTGTGAAGTCATAGAATGGAGGTGTGTGAACTCATAGAATGGAGGTGTGTGACGTCACAATGGAAGTGTGTGAAGTCATAGAATGGAGGTGTGTGAAGTCACAGAATGGAGGTGTGTGAAGTCACAGAATGGAGGTGTGTGAAGTCAGAATGGAGGTGTGAAGTCATAGAATGGAGGTGGGTGAAGTCATAGAAAGGAGGTGTGGGAAGTCATAGAATGGAGGAGTGTGAAGTCATAGAGTGGAGGGGTGTGAAGTCACAGAATAGAGGTGTGGGAAGTCACAGAGTGGAGGTGTGTGACGTCACAGATTGGAGGTGTGTGAACTCAGAATGGAGGTGTGTAAAGTCACAGAATGGAGGTGTGTGAAGTCATAGAATGGAAGTGTATGAAGTCATAGAATGGAGGTGTGTGAAGTCACAGAATGGACGGTATGAAGTCATAGAATGGAGGGGTGTGAAGTCACACAATTGAGGTGTGTGAAGTCATATATTGGAGGTGTGTGAAGTCAAAATGGATGTGTGAAATCATAGAATGGATGTGTGTGAAATCATAGAATGAGGGTGTGTGAGGTCATAGAATGGAGGTGTGTGAAGTCACAGAATGGGGGTGTGTGAAGTCATAGAACAGAATTGTGTGAAGTCACAGAATGGAATTGTGTTAGCTCAGAATGGAGGTGTGTGAATTCACAGAATGGATGTGTGTGAAGTCATAGAATGGAGTTGTGTGAAGTCACAGAATGGAGGTGTGTAAAGTCATAGAATGGAGGTGTATGAAGTTATAGAATGGTGTTTGTAAAGAAAGAATGAAGGTGTGTGAAGTCATAGAATGGAGGTGTGTGACGTCAAAGAATGGAGGTGTGTGAAGTCATAGAATGGAGCCGTGTGAAGTCAGAATGGAGTTGTGTGCAGTCACTGAATGGAGGTGTGTCAAATCAGAATTTAAGTGTGTGAAGTCAAAGAGAGGAGGTGTGTGAAGTCATAGAATGGAGTTGTGTGAAGTAAAAATGGAGGTGTGTGAAGTCACAGAATTGAGGTGTGTGAACACAGAATGGAGGTGTGTGAAGTCAATGAATGGAGGTGTATGAAGTCATACAATGGAGGTGTGTGAAGTCATACAATGTATGTTTGTGAAGTAAGAATGAAGGTGTGTGAAGTCATAGATTGGAGGTGTGTGAAATCACAGAATGGAGGTGTGTGAAGTCACAGAATGGAGGTGTGTGAAGTCATAGAATGGAGGTGTGTGAAGTCATAGAATGGAGGTGTGTGAAGTCATAGAATGGAGGTGTGAAGTCATAGAATGGATGTGGGTGAAGTTTTAGAAAGGAGGTGTGGGAAGTCATAGAATGGAGGAGTGTGAAGTCATAGAGTGGAGGTGAGTGTAGTCATAGATTCGAGGTCTGTGAAGTCATAGAATGGAGGTGTGTGAAGTCAGAATGGAGGTGTGTGAAGTCATAGAATGGAGGTGTGTGAACTCATAGAATGGAGGTGTGTGACGTCACAATGGAAGTGTTGGAAGTCATAGAATGGAGGTGTGTGAAGTCACAGAATGGAGGTGTGAGAAATCAAAATGGAGGTGTGTGACGTCCTAAAATGGAGGTGTGTGAAGTCATAGAATGGAGGTGTGTGAAATCATAGAATGGAGGTTTGTGAAGTCACAGAATGGAGGTGTGTGAACTCCGAATGGATGTGTCTGAATTCACAGAATGGAGGTGTGTGAAGTCATAGCATGAAGGTATGTGAAATCATAGAATGGAAGTGTGTGAAGTCATAGAATGGAGGTGTGTGAAGTCATACAATGAATGTGTGTGACGTCATAGAATGGAGTTGTGTGAGGTCACAGAAGGGAGTTGTGTTAAGTCACATAATGGAGTTGTGTGAATTCAAAATGGAGGGGTGTGACGTCATAAAATGGAGGTGTGTGAAGTCATAGAATGGAGGTGTGTGAAATCATAGAATGGAGGTTTGTGAATTCACAGAATGGACGTGGGTGAAGTCATAGAATGGAGGTGTGTGAAGTCACAATATGTAGGAGTGTGAAGTAAAAATGGAGGTGTGTGAAGTCACAGAATGGAGGTGTGTGAAATCACAGAATGGAGGTGGGTGAAGTCACAGAATGGAGATGTGTGAAGTCATAGAATGGAGGTGTGTGAAGTCACAAAATGGACGGGTATAAAGTAATAGAATGGAGGTGTGTGATGTCAGAATGGAGGTGTGTGAAGTCATAGAATAGAGGTGTGTGAATTCAGAATGGAGGTGTGTGAATTCATAGATGGAGTTGTGTGAAGTCATAGTATGGAGGTGTGTGAAATCATAGCATGGAGTTTTGTGAAGTCAGAGAATGGAGCTGTGTGAATTCAGAATGGAGGTGTTTGAAGTCATAGAATGGAGGTGTGTGAAGTCAGAATGGAGGTGTGTGAACTCAAAGAATGGAGGTGTGTGACGTTACAATGGAAGTGTGTGAAGTCATAGAATGGAGGTGTGTGAAGTCACGGAATGGAGGCGTGTGAAGTCATAGAATGGAGGTGTGTGAAGTCACAGAATGGAGGTGTTTGAAGTCATAGAATGGAGGTGTGTGAAGTTATAGAATGGATGTTTTTAGAGTAAGAATGAAGGTGTGTGAAGTCATAAAATGGAGGTGGGTGACGTCAAAGAATGGAGGTGTGTGAAGTCATAGAATGGAGCTGTGTGAAGTCACAGAATGGAGGTGTGTGAAGTCAGAATGGAGGTGTGAAGTCATAGAATGGAGGTGGGTGAAGTCATAGAAAGGAGGTGTGGGAAGTCATAGAATGGAGGAGTGTAAAGTCATAGAGTGGAGATGAGTGAAGTCACAGATTGGAGGTCTGTGAAGTCATAGAATGGAGGTGTGTGAACTCATAGAATGGAGGTGTGTGAAGTCAAAATGGAGGGGTGTGACGTCCTAAAATTGAGGTGTGTGAAGTCGTAGAATGGAGGTGTGTGAAATCATAGAATGGAGGTTTGTGAAGTCACAGAATGGAGGTGTGTGAAGTCAGAATGGAGGTGTGAAGTAATAGAATGGAGGTGGGTGAAGTCATAGAAATTAGGTGTGGGAAGTCATAAAATGGAGAAGTGTGAAGTCATAGAGTGGATGTCAGTGAAGTCATAGAATGGAGGTGTGTGAAATCAGAATGTAGGTTTGCGAAGTCATAGAACAGAGGTGTGTGAAGTCAGAATGGAGGTGTGTAAAGTCATTGAATGGAGGTGTGTGAACTCATAGAATGGAGGTGTGTGATGTCACAATGGAAGTGTGTGACGTCATAGAATGGAGGTTTGTGAAGTCACAGAATGTAGGTGTGTGAAGTCACAGAATGGAGGTTTGTGAAGTCATAGAATGGAGGAATGTGAAGTCAAATTGGAGGGGTGTGAAGTCGGAGAATGGAGGTTTGTGAAGTCACAGAATGGAGGTGGGTGAATTCACAGAAAGGAGGTGTGTGAAGTCATAGAGTGGAGGTTTGTGACGTCACAGAATGAAGGTGTGTGAACTCAGAATGGAGGTGTGTAAAGTCACAGAATGGAGGTTTGTGAAGTCATAGAATGGAATTTTGTGAAGGCAGAATGTAGGTTTGCGAAGTCGTAGAACAGAGGTGTGTGAAGTTAGATTGGAGGTTTGTGAAGTCATAGAATGCAGGTGTGTGAACTCAGAGAATGGAGGTGTTTGACGTCACAATGGAAGTGTGTGAAGTCATAGAATGGAGGTTTGTGAAGGCACAGAATGGAGGTGTGTGAAGTCACAGAATGGAGGTTTGTGAAGTCATAGAATGGAGGTAGGTGAAGTCAAATTGGAGGGCTGTGAAGTCGGAGAATGGAGGTGTGTGAAGTCTCAGAATCGAGGTGGGTAAAGTCACAGAATGGAGGTGTGTGAAGTCATAGAATGGAGGAGTGTGAAGTCATATAATGGAGGTGTGTGAAGTCACAGAATGGAGGTGTGTGAAGTCAGAATGGAGGTGTGAAATCATAGAATGGAGGTGGGTGAAATCATAGAAAGAAGGTGTGGGAAGTCATAGAATGGAGGAGTGTGAAGTCATAGAGTGGAGGTGAGTGAAGTCACAGATTCGAGGTCTGTGAAGTCATAGAATGGAGGTGTGTGAAGTCAGAATTGAGAGGTGTGAAGTCATAGAATGGAGGTATGTGAACTCATAGAATGGAGGTGTGTGACGTCACAATGGAAGTGTGTGAAGTCATAGAATGGAGGTGTGTGAAGTCACAGAATGGAGGTATCTGAAGTCACAGAATGGAGGTGTGTGAAATCAAAATGGAGGTGTGTGACGTCCTAAAATGGAGGTGTGTGAAGTCATAGAATGGAGGTGGGTGAAATCATAGAATGGAGGTTTGTGAAGTCACAGAATGGAGGTGTGTGAAGTCAGAATGGAGATGTGAAGTCATAGAATGGAGCTGGGTGAAGTCATAGAAATTAGGTGTGAAGTCAAATTGGAAGGCTGTGAAGTCGGAGAATGGAGGTGGGTGAAGTCTCAGAATGGAGGTGGGTAAAGTCACAGAATGGAGGTGTGTGAAGTCATAGAATGGAGAAGTGTGAAGTCATAGAGTGGAGATCTGAGGTCTGTGAAGTCATAAAATGAAGGTGTGTGAAGTCAGAATGAGGTGTGTGAAGTCATAGAATGGTGGTGTGTGAACTCATAGAATGGAGGTGTGTGACGTCACAATGGAAGTGTATGAAGTCAAAGAATGGAGGTGTGTGAAGTCACAGAATGGAGGTGTGTGAAGTCACAGTATGGAGGTGTGTGAAGTCAAAATGGAGGTGTGTGACGTCCTAAAATGGAGGTGTGTGAAGTCATAGAATGGAGGTGTGTGAAATCATAGAATGGAGGTTTGTGAAGTCACAGAATGGAGGTGTGTGAAGTCAGAATGGAGGTGTGAAGTCACAGAATGGAGGTTTCTGAAGTCCTAGAATGGAAGTATATGAAGTCAAATTGGAGGGGTGTGAAGTCCGAGAATAGAGGGGTGTGAAGTCACAGAATGGAGGTGGGTGAAATCACAGAATGGAGGTGTGTGAAGTCATAGAATGGAGGTGTGTGAAGTCACAGAATGGACGGGTGTGAAGTCATAGAATGGAGGCTTGTGAAGTCACACAATGGACGGGTATGAAGTCATATATTGGAGGTGTGTGAAGTCAAAATGGATGTGTGAAGTCATAAAATGTAGGTTTGTGAAGTCATAGAATTGAGGTGTGTGAAGTCATAAAATGGAGGCGTGTGAAGTCATAGAATTGAGGTGTGTGAAGTCACAGAATGGAGGCGTGTGAAGTCACAGAATGGAGGTGTGTGAAGTCACAGAATGGAGGTGTGTGAAGTCACAGAATGGAGGTGTGTGAAGTCATAGAATGGAGGTATGTGAAGTCAAATTGGAGGGGTGTGAAGTCGGAGAATGGAGGTGTGTGAAGTCACAGAATGGAGGGGTGTGAAGTCACAGAATGGAGGTGTGTGAAGTCACAGAATGGAGGTTTGCGAAGTCATAGAGTGGAGGGGTGTGAAGTCACAGAATGTATGTTTCTGAATTAAGAATGAAGGTGTGTGAAGTCATAGAATGGAGGTGTGTGAAGACAAAATTGTGGTGTGTGAACTCATAGAATGGATGTGTGTGAACTCTTAGAATGGAGGTGTGTGAAGTCGTGGAATGGCAGTGTGTGAATTCACAGAATGGTGGTGTGTGAATTCAAACAATGCTAGAGTGTGAAGTCACAGAATGGAGGTGTGTGGAGTCACAGAATGGAAGTGTGTGTAGTCAAAATGGAGGTTTGTGAAGTCACAGAATGGAGGTGTGTGAAGTCACAGAATGGAGGTGTGTGAAGTCAAAATGGTGGTGTGTGAAGTCAGAAATGGAGGTGTATGAAATCACAATATGTAGGTGTGTGAAGTAAAAATGGAGGTGTGTGAAGTCACAGAATGGAGGTGTGTGAAGTCATAGAATGGAGGTGTGTGAAGTCAAAGAATGGAGGTGTGTGAAGTCAGAATGGAGCTGTGTGAAGTCAGAGAATGGAGGTGTGTGAAGTCAGAATGGAAGTGTGTGAACTCATAGAATGGAGGTTTGTGAAGTCACAGAATGGAGGTGTGTGAAGTCATAGAATGGAGGTGTGTGAAGTCAAATTGGAGGTATGTGAAGTCATAGAATGGAGGTGTGTCAACTCAGAAAGGAGGTGTGTGAATTCATAGAATGGAGGTGTGTGAAGTCTTAGAATGGAGGTGTATGAAATCATAGAATGGAGGTGTGTGAAGTCACAGAATTTAGGTGTGTGAAGTCAGAATGGAGGTGTGTGAGGTCAGAATGGAGGTGTGTGAAGTCATAGAATGGAGGTGTGTGAGGTCAGAATGGAGGTGTGTGAACTCATAGAATGGAGGTGTGTGAAGTCACAATGTAGGTATGTGAAGTCACAGAATGGAGGTGTGTGAAGTCATAGAATGGAGTTGTGTGAAGTCACAGAATGGAGGTGTGTGAAATCAAAGAATGGAGGTGTGTGAAGTCAGAGAATGGAGGTGTGTGAAGACAAAATGAAGGTGTGTGAAGTCATAGAATGGAGGTGTGTGAAGTCAGAATGGAGGTTTGCGAAGTCATAGAACAGGGGTGTTTGAAGTCAGAATGGAGGTGTGTGAAGTCATAGAATGGAGGTGTGTGAACTCATAGAATGGAGGTGTGTGACGTCAAAATGGAAGTGTGTGAAGTCATAGAATGGAGGTTTGTGAAGTCACAGAATGGAGGTTTGTGTAGTCAGAGAGGAGGTTTGTGAAGTCATAGAATGGAGGTATGTGAAATCAAATTGGAGGGGTGTGAAGTCGGAGAATGGAGGTGTGTGAAGTCACAGAATGGAGGTGGGTGAAGTCACAGAAGGGAGGTGTGTGAAGTCATAGAATGGAGGTGTGTGAAGTCACAGTATTGAGGTGTTTGAAGTCATATATTTGAGGTGTGTGAAGTCAAAATAGATGTGTGAAATCATAAAATGTAGGTGTGTGAAGTCATATAATGGAGGTGTGTGAAGTCATAAAATGGAAGTCTGTGAGGTCACAGAATGGAGGTGTGTGAATTCATAGAATGGAGGTGTGTGAAGTCAGAATGGAGGTGTGTGAAGTCACAGAATGGTGGTTCGTGAAGTCAAAGAATGGAGGTGTGTGAAGTCACAGAATGGAGGTGTGTGAACTCAAAATGGAGGTGTGTGAAGTCACAGAATGGAGGTGTGTGAAGTCATAGAATGGAAGTGTGGGAAGTCATAGAATGGAGGTGTGTGAAGTCAGAATGGAGGTGTGTGAAGTCAACGAATGGAGGTGTGTGAACTCAGAATGGAGGTGTGTGATGTCACAGAATGGAGGTTTGTGAAGTCAAAGAATGGAGGTGTGTGAAGTCATAGAAGGGATATTTCTGAATTAAGAATAAAGGTGTGTGAAGTCATAGAATGGAGGTGTGTGAAGACAAAATTGTGGTGTGTGAACTCATAGAATGGATGTCTGTGAACTCATAGAATGGAGGTGTGAGAAGTCGTGGAATGGAGGTGTGTGAAGTCAAAGAATGGAGGTGTGTGAAGTCAAACAATGGTGGTGTATGAAGTCACAGAATGGAGGTGTGTGAAGTCAGAGAATGGAAGTGTGTGAAGTCAAAATGGAGGTGTGTGAAGTCACAAAATGGAGGTGTGTGAAGTCACAGAATGGAGGTGTGTGAAGTCAAAATGGAGGTGTGTGAAGTCAAAGAATGGAGGTGTGTGAACTCATACAATGGAGGTGTGTGAAGTCATGGAATGGAGGTTTGTGTAGTCAAACATTGGAATTGTGGGAAGGCACAGAAAGGGGATTGTGAAGTCATAGAATGGAGGTGTGTGAAATCATAGAATGGAGGAGTGTGCAGTCAGAAAGGAGATTTGTGAAGTCACAGAATGGAGGTGTGTGAAGTCATAGAATGTTGGTGTATGAAGTCATAGAATGGGGGTGTATGAAGTCATAGAATGGAGGTGTGTGAAGACAGAATGCAGGTGTGTGAAGTCATAGAATGGAGGTATGTGAAGTCATAGAATGGAGGTATGTGAAGTCATAGAATGGAGGTGTGTGAAGTCACGGAAGGGATGTGTGTGAAGTCACAATATGGTGGTGTGTAAAGTCACAGAATGGAGGTGTGTGAAGTCACAGAATGGAAGTGTGTGAAGTCAAAACGGAGGTGTGTGAAGTCACAGAATGGAGGTGTGTGAAGTCACAGAATGGAGATGCGTGAAGTCAAAAAGATGGTGTGAGAAGTCACAAATGTAAGTGTGTGAAGTCACAGAATGGAGGTGTGTGAAGTAAAAATGGAGGTGTGGGAAGTCAAAGAATGTAGGTGTGTGAAGTTATCGAATGGAGGTGTGTGAAGTCACAGAATGGAGGTGTGTGAAGTCACAGAATGGAGGTGTGTGAAATCACAGAATGGAGGTGTATGAAATCATAGAATGGAGGTGTATGAAATCATAGAATGCAGGTGTGTGAAGTCACAGAATTTAGGTGTGTGAAGTCATAGAATGGAGGTGTGTGAAGTCACAGAATGGAGGTGTGGGATGTCACAGAATGGAGGTGTGTGAAGTCACAGAATGGAGGTGTGTGAACTCAGAATGGAGGTGTGTAAAGTCACAGAATGGAGGTGTGTGAAGTCATAGAATGGAGGTGTGTGAACTCAGAATGGAGGTGTGTGAAGTCACCGAATGGAGTTGTGTGAACTCAGAATGGATGTGTGTGAAGTCACATAATGGAGGTTTGTGAAGCCATAGAATAGAGGTGTGTGAAGTCATAGAATGGACTTTTCTGAAGTAAGAATGAAGGTGTGTGAAGTCCTAGAATGGAGGTGTGTGAACTCATAGAATGGAGGTGTGTGAAGTCACAGAATGGACGTGTGCGAGGTCACAATGGAGGTGTGTAGTCATAGATTGGAGGTGGGTGAAATCATGGAAAGGAGGTGTGAGAAGTCATAGAATGGACTGGTGTGAAGTCATAGATTGGAGGTGAGGAAGTCACAGATTTGAGATCTGTGAAGTCATAGAATGGAGGTGTGTGATGTCAGAATCGAGGTGTGTGAAGTCATAGAATGGAGGTGTTTGAAGTCAGACAATGGAGGTGTTTGAAGTCATAGAATGGAGGTGTGTGAAGTTATAGAATGAATGTTTTTAAAGTAAGAATGAAGGTGTGTGAAGTCATAAAATGGAGGTGTGTGACGTCAAAGAATGGAGGTGTGTGAAGTCATAGAATGGAGGTGTGTGAAGTCAAAGAATGGAGGTGTGTGAAGTCAGAATGGAGCTGTGTGAAGTCAGAGAATGGAGGTGTGTGAAGTCATAGAATGGAGGTTGTGTGAAGTCAAAGAATTGAGGTGTTTGAAGTCATATATTGAAGGTGTGTGAGGTCAAAATGGTTGTGTGAAATCATAGAATGGAGGTGTGTGAAATCATAGAATGAGGGTGTGTGAGGTTATAGAATGGAGGTGTGTGAAGTCACAGAATGGAGGTGTGTGAAGTCAGAATGGAGGTGTGCAGTCAGAGAATGGAGGTGTGTGAAGTCATAGAATGGAGGTGTGTGAAGTCAAAGAATGGAGGTGTGTGAAGTCAGAATGGAGCTGTGTGAAGTCAGAGAATGGAGGTGTGTGAAGTCATAGAATGGAGGTTGTGTGAAGTCAAAGAATTGAGTTGTTTGAAGTCATATATTGGAGGTGTGTGAAGTCAAAATGGTTGTGTGAAATCACAGAATGGAGGTGTGTGAAGTCAGAATGGAGGTGTGAAGTCATAGAATGTAGGTGAGTGAAGTCATAGAAAGGAGGTGTGGGAAGTCATAGAATGGAGGAGTGTGAAGTCATAGAGTGGAGGTGTGTGAAGTCACAGAATGGAGGTGTGTGAAATCAAAATGGAGGTGTGTGAAGTCATAGAATGGCGGTGTGTGAAATCATAGAATGGAGGTTTGTGAAGTCACAGAATGGAGGTGTGTGAAGTCATAGCATGGAGGTATGTGAAACATAGAATGGAAGTGTGTGAAGTCACATAATGGAGGTGTGTGAAGTCAAAATGGAGGTGTGTGACGTCATAAAATGGAGGTGTCTGAAGTCATAGAATGGAGGTGTGTGAAATCATAGAATGGAGGTTTGTGAATTCACAGAACGGAGGTGTGTCATGTCAAAGAATGGAGGTTTGTGAAGTCATAGAATGGAGGTATGTGAAGTCAAATTGGAGGGGTGTGAAGTCTGAGAATGGAGGTGTGTGAAGTCACAGAATTGAGGTGGGTGAAGTCACAGACTGGAGGTGTGTGAAGTCATAGAATGGAGGTGTGTGAAGTCAAAGAATGGACGGGTATGGAGTCATAGAATGGAGGTGTGTGAAGTCACAGAATTGAGGTGTTTGAAGTAATATATTGGAGGTGTGTGAGGTCAAAGTGTATGTGCGAAGTCATAGAATGTAGTTGTGTGAAGTCATAGAATGGAGGTGTGTGAAGTCATAGAATGGAGGTGTGTGAAGTGAATGAATGGAGGTGTGTGAATTCATAGAATGGAGGTGTGAGAAGTAACAGAATGGAGGTGTGTGAAGTCGCAGAATGGAGGTTTGTGAAGTCAAAGAATGGAGGTGTGTGAAGTCACAGAATGGAGGTGTGTGAACTCAGAATGGAGGTGTGTGAAGGCACAGAATGGAGGTGTGTGAAGTCATAGAATGGAAGCTTGGGAAGTCATAGAACGGAGGTGTGTGAAATCAAAGAATGGAGGTGTGTGAAGTCAGAGAATGGAGGTGTGTGAAGTCAAAATGGAGGTGTGTGAAGTCAGAATGGAGGTTTGCGAAGTCATAGAACAGGGGTGTTTGAAGTCAGAATGGAGTTGTGTGAAGTCATAGAATGGAGGTGTGTGAACTCATAGAATGGAGGTGTGTGACGTCACAATGGAAGTGTGTGAAGTCATAGAATGGAGGTTAGTGAACTCACAGAATGGAGGTTTGTGTAGAGAGAAAGGAGGTTTGTGAAGTCATAGAATGGAGGTATGTGAAATCAAATTGGAGGGGTGTGAAGTCGGAGAATGGAGGTGTGTGAAGTCACAGAATGGAGGTGGGTGAAGTCATAGAATGGAGGTGTGTGAAGTCATAGAATGGAGGTGTGTGAAGTCACAGAATGGACGGGAATGAAGTCATAGAATGGAGGTGTGTGAACTCACAATATTGAGGTGTTTGAAGTCATATATTTGAGGTGTGTGAAGTCAAAATAGATGTGTGAAATCATAAAATGTAGGTGTGTGAAGTCATAGAATGGAGGTGTGTGAAGTCATAAAATGGAGGTCTGTGAGGTCACAGAATGGAGGTGTGTGAATTCATAGAATGGAGGTGTTTGAAGTCAGAATGGAGGTGTGTGAAGTCACAGAATGGTGGTTTGTGAAGTCAAAGAATGGAGGTGTGTGAAGTCACAGAATGGAGGTGTGTGAACTCAGAATGGAGGTGTGTGAAGTCACAGAATGGAGGTGTGTGAAGTCATAGAATGGAAGTGTGGGAAGTCATAGAATGGAGGTGTGTGAAGTCAGAATGGAGGTGTGTGAAGTCAACGAATGGAGGTGTGTGAACTCAGAATGGAGGTGTGTGACGTCACAGAATGGAGGTTTGCGAAGTCATAGAATGGAGGTGTGTGAAGTCATAGAATGGATGTTTCTGAATTAAGAATAAAGGTGTGTGAAGTCATAGAATGGAGGTGTGTGAAGACAAAATTGTGGTGTGTGAACTCATAGAATGGATGTCTGTGAACTCATAGAATGGAGGTGTGAGAAGTCGTGGAATGGAGGTGTGTGAAGTCAGAGAATGGAGGTGTGTGAAGTCAAACAATGGTGGTGTATGAAGTCACAGAATGGAGGTGTGTGAAGTCACAGAATGGAAGTGTGTGAAGTCAAAATGGAGGGGTGTGAAGTCACAAAATGGAGGTGTGTGAAGTCACAGAATGGAGGTGTGTGAAGTCAAAGAATGGAGGTGTGTGAACTCATAGAATGGAGGTGTGTGAAGTCATGGAATGGAGGTTTGTGTAGTCAAACATTGGAATTGTGGGAAGTTACAGAAAGGGGATGTGTGAAGTCATAGAATGGAGGTGTGTAAAGTCATAGAATGGAGGTGTGTGAAGTCAAAGAATGTTGGTGTATGAAGTCATAGAATGGGGGTGTATGAAGTCAAAGAATGGAGGTGTGTGAAGTCAGAATGCAGGTGTGTGAAGTCATAGAATGGAGGTATGTGAAGTCATAGAATGGAGGTGTGTGAAGTCATAGAATGGAGGTGTGTGAAGTCATATAATGGAGGTGTGTGAAGTCATGGAAGGGATGTGTGTGAAGTCACAATATGGTGGTGTGTAAAGTCACAGAATGGAGGTGTGTGAAGTCACAGAATGGAAGTGTGTGAAGTCAAAACGGAGGTGTGTGAAGTCACAGAATGGAGCTGTGTGAAGTCACAGAATGGAGATGCGTGAAGTCAAAAAGGTGGTGTGAGAAGTCACAAATGTAAGTGTGTGAAGTCACAGAATGGAGGTGTGTGAAGTGAAAATGGAGGTGTGGGAAGTCAAAGAATGTAGGTGTGTGAAGTCATCGAATGGATGTGTGTGAAGTCACAGAATGGAGGTGTGTGAAGTCACATAATGGAGGTGTGTGAACTCACAGAATGGAGGTGTATGAAATCATAGAATGGAGGTGTATGAAATCATAGAATGGAGGTGTGTGAAGTCACAGAATTTAGGTGTGTGAAGTCATAGAATGGAGGTGTGTGAAGTCACAGAATGGAGGAGTGGGAAGTCACAGAATGGAGGTGTGTGAAGTCACAGAATGGAGGTGTGTGAACTCAGAATGGAGGTGTGTAAAGTCACAGAATGGAGGTGTGTGAAGTCATAGAATGGAAGTGTGTGAAGTCATAGAATGGAGGTTTGTGAACTCACAGAATGGAGGTTTGTGTAGTCAGAGAAAGGAGGTTTGTGAAGTCATAGAATGGAGGTATGTGAAATCAAATTGGAGGGGTGTGAAGTCGGAGAATGGAGGTGTGTGAAGTCACAGAATGAAGGTGGGTGAAGTCATAGAATGGAGGTGTGTGAAGTAATAGAATGGAGGTGTGTGAAGTCACAGAATGGACGGGAATGAAGTCATAGAATGGAGGTGTGTGAACTCACAGTATTGAGGTGTTTGAAGTCATATATTTGAGGTGTGTGAAGTCAAAATAGATGTGTGAAATCATAAAATGTAGGTGTGTGAAGTCATAGAATGGAGGTGTGTGAAGTCATAAAATGGAGGTCTGTGAGGTCACAGAATGGAGGTGTGTGAATTCTTAGAATGGAGGTGTGTGAAGTCAGAATGGAGGTGTGTGAAGTCACAGAATGGTGGTTTGTGAAGTCAAAGAATGGAGGTGTGTGAAGTCACAGAATGGAGGTGTGTGAACTCAGAATGGAGGTGTGTGAAGGCACAGAATGGAGGTGTGTGAAGTCATAGAATGGAAGTGTGGGAAGTCATAGAATGGAGGTGTGTGAAGTCAGAATGGAGGTGTGTGAAGTCAACGAATGGAGGTGTGTGAACTCAGAATGGAGGTGTGTGATGTCACAGAATGGAGGTTTGCGAAGTCATAGAATGGAGGTGTGTGAAGTCATAGAATGGATGTTTCTGAATTAAGAATAAAGGTGTGTGAAGTCATAGAATGGAGGTGTGTGAAGACAAAATTGTGGTGTGTGAACTCATAGAATGGATGTCTGTGAACTCATAGAATGGAGGTGTGAGAAGTCGTGGAATGGAGGTGTGTGAAGTCAAAGAATGGAGGTGTGTGAAGTCAAACAATGGTGGTGTATGAAGTCACAGAATGGAGGTGTGTGAAGTCAAAGAATGGAAGTGTGTGAAGTCAAAATGGAGGTGTGTGAAGTCACAAAATGGAGGTGTGTGAAGTCACAGAATGTAGGTGTGTGAAGTCAAAATGGAGGTGTGTGAAGTCAAAGAATGGAGGTGTGTGAACTCATAGAATGGAAGTGTGTGAAGTCATAGAATGGAGGTGTGTGAAGTCACAGAATGGACGGTATGAACTCATAAAATGGAGGTTGTGTGAAGTCACAGAATTGAGGTGTTTGAAGTCATACATTGGAGGTGTGTGCAGTCAAAATGGATATGTGAACTCATAGAATGGAGGTGTGTGAAATCAGAATGGAGGTGTGCGAAGTCACCGAATGGAGTTGTGTGAACTCAGAATGGATGTGTGTGAAGTCACAGAATGGAGGTTTGTGAAGCCATAGAATGGAGGTGTGTGAAGTCATAGAATGGATTTTTCTGAAGAAAGAATGAAGGTGTGTGAAGTCATAGAATGGAGGTGTGTGAACTCATAGAATGGAGGTGTGTGAAGTCACAGAATTGACGTTTGTGAGGTCAGAATGGAGGTGTGTAGTCATAGATTGGAGGTGGGTGAAGTCATGGAAAGGAGGTGTGAGAAGTCATAGAATGGACTGGTGTGAAGTCATAGAGTGGAGGTGAGGGAAGTCACAGATTTGAGGTCTGTGAAGTCATAGAATGGAGGTGTGTTATGTCAGAATCGAGGTGTGTGAAGTCATAGAATGGAGGTGTGTGAACTCAAAGAATGGAGATGGGGGACGTCACAATGGAAGAGTGTGAAGTCATAGAATGGAGGTGTGTGTAGTCACAGAATGGAGGTGTGTGATGTCATAGAATGGAGGTGTGTGAAGTCACACAATGGAGGTGTTTGAAGTCATAGAATGGAGGTGTGTGAAGTTATATAATGAATGTTTTTAAAGTAAGGATGAAGGTGTGTGAAGTCATAAAATGGAGGTGTGTGACGTCAAAGAATGGAGGTGTGTGAAGTCATAGAATGGATGTGTGTGAAGTCAAAGAATGGAGGTGTGTGAAGTCAGAATGGAGCTGTGTGAAGTCAGAGAATGGAGGTGTGTGAAGTTATAGAATGGAGGTTGTGTGAAGTCAAAGAATTGAGGTGTTTGAACACATATATTGGAGGTGTGTGAAGTCAAAATGGTTGTGTGAAATCATAGAATGGAGGTGTGTGAAATCATAGAATGAGGGTGTGTGAGGTCATAGAATGGAGGTGTGTGAAGTCACAGAATGGAGGTGTGTGAAGTCAGAATGGAGGTGTGCAGTCATAGAATGGAGGTGTGTGAAGTCACAGAATGGAGGTGTGTGAAGTCAGAATGGAGTTGTGAAGTCATAGAATGGAGGTGGGTGAAGTCATAGAAAGGAGGTGTGGGAAGTCATAGAATGGAGGAGTGTGAAGTCATAGAGTGGAGGTGAGTGAAGTCAGAGATTCGAGGTCTGTGAAGTCATAGAATGGAGGTGTGTGAAGTCAGAATGGAGGTGTGTGAAGTCATAGAATGGAGGTGTGTGACGTCACAATGGAAGTGTGTGAAGTCATAGAATGGAGGTGTGTGAAGTCACAGAATGGAGGTGTGTGAAATCAAAATGGAGGTGTGTGAAGTCATAGAATGGAGGTGTGTGAAATCATAGAATGGAGGTTTCTGAAGTCACAGAATGGAGGTGTGTGAAGTCATAGAATGGAGGTATGTGAAACATAGAATGGAAGTGTGTGAAGTCACATAATGGAGGTGTGTGAAGTCAAAATGGAGGTGTGTGACGTCATAAAAAGGAGGTGTCTGAAATCATAGAATGGAGGTGTGTGAAATCATAGAATGGAGGTTTGTGAATTCACAGAACAGAGGTGTGTTAAGTCAAAGAATGGAGGCTTGTGAAGGCATAGAATGGAGGTATGTGAAGTCAAATTGGAGTTGTGTGAAGTCTGAGAATGGAGGTGTGTGAAGTCACAGAATTGAGGTGGGTGAAGTCACAGAATGGAGGTGTGTGAAGTCATAGAATGGAGGTGTGTGAAGTCACAGAATGGACGGGTATGAAGTCATAGAATGGAGGTGTGTGAAGTCACAGAATTGAGGTGTTTGAAGTCATATATTGGAGGTGTGTGAAGTCAAAGTGTATGTGTGAAATCATAGAATGTAGTTGTGTGAAGTCATAGAATGGAGGTGTGTGAAGTCATAGAATGGAGGTGTGTGAAGTCAATGAATGGAGGTGTGTGAATTCATAGAATGGAGGTGTGAGAAGTAACAGAATGGAGGTGTGTAAAGTCGCAGAATGGAGGTTTGTGAAGTCAAAGAATGGAGGTGTGTGAAGTCACAGAATGGAGGTGTGTGAACTCAGAATGGAAGTGTGTGAAGGAACAGAATGGAGGTGTGTGAAGTCATAGAATGGAAGTTTGGGAAGTCATAGAACGGAGGTGTGTGAAGTCAGAATGGAGGTGTGTGAAGTCACCGAATGGAGGTGTGTGAACTCAGAATGGAGGTGTGTGAAGTCACAGAATGGAGGTTTGCGAAGTCATAGAATGGAGGTGTGTGAAGTCATAGAATGGATGTTTCTGAATTAAGAATGAAGGTGTGTGAAGTCATAGAATGGAGGTGTGTGAAGACAAAATTGTAGTGTGTGAACTCATAGAATGGATGTCTGTGAACTCATAGAATGGAAGTGTGTGAAGTCGTGGAATGGAGGTGTTTGAAGTCAAAGAATGGAGGTGTGTGAAGTCAAACAATGGTGGTGTTTGGAGTCACAGAATGGAGGTGTGTGAAGTCACAGAATGGACGTGTATGAAATCATAGAATGGAGGTGTGTGAAGTCACAGAAATGAGATGTTTGAAGTCATATATTGGAGGTGTGTGAAGTCAAAGTGTATGTGTGAAGTCATAGAATGTAGTTGTGTGAAGTCATAGAATGGAGGTGTGTGAAGTCATAGAATGGAGGTGTGTGAAGTCAATGAATGGAGGTGTGTGAATTCATAGAATGGAGGTGCGAGAGTAACAGAATGGAGGTGTGTGAAGTCACAGAATGGAGGTTTGTGAAGTCAAAGAATGCAGGTGTGTGAAGTCACAGAATGGAGGTGTGTGAACCCAGAATGGAGGTGTGTGAAGTCACAGAATGGAGGTTTGCGAAGTCACAGAATGGAGGTGTGTGAAGTCATAGAATGGATGTTTCTGAATTAAGAATGAAGGTCTGTGAAGTCATAGAGTGGAGGTGTGTGAAGTCATAGAATGGAGGTGTGTGAAGTCAAGAATGGAGGTGTGTGAATTCATAGAATGGAGGTGTGAGAAGTAACAGAATGGAGGTGTGTGAAGTCACAGAATGGAGGTGTGTGAAGTCATAGAAGGGAAGTGTGTGAAGTCATAGAATGGACGTGTGTGAAGTCAGAATGGAGGTGTGTGAAGTCACCGAACGGTGTTGTGTGAACTCAGAATGGAGGTGTGTGAAGTCACAGAATGGAGGTTTGTGAAGTCATAGAATGGAGGTGTGTGAAGTCATAGAATGGATGTTTCTGAAGTAAGAATGAAGGTGTGTGAAGTCATAGAATGGAGGTGTGTGAACGCATAGAATGGAGGTGTGTGAAGTCACAGAATGGAGGTGTGTGAAGTCAGAATTGAGGTGTGTAGTCATAGATTGGAGGTGGGTGAAGTCATAGAAAGGAGGTGTGGGAAGTCATAGAATGGAGGAGTGTGAAGTCAAAGAGTGCAGGTGAGTGAAGTCACAGATTCGAGGTCTGTGAAGTCATAGAATGGAGGTGTGTGATGTCAGAATGGAGGTGTGCGAAGTCATAGAATAGAGGTGTGTGAAGTCAGAATGGAGGTGTGTCAAGTCATAGATGAATTTGTGTGAAGTCATAGTCTGGAGGTGTGTGAAATCATAGAATGGAGTTTTGTGAAGTTACAGAATGGAGCTGTATGAATTCAGAATGGAGCTGTGTGAAGTCATAGAATGGAGGTGTGTGAAGTCAGAATGGAGGTGTGTGAACTGATAGAATGGAGATGTGTGACGTCACAATGGAAGTGTGTGAAGTCATAGAATGGAGGTGTGTGACGTCAAGGAATGGAGGTGTTTGATGTCATAGAATGGAGGTGTGTGAAGTTACAGAATGGTGGTGTGTGAAGTCATAGAATGGAGCTGTGTGAAGTCAGAATGGAGGTGTGTGAAGTCATAGAATGTATGTTTGTGAAGTAAGAATGAAGGTGTATGAAGTCATAGAATTGAGGGGTGTGAAGTCACAGAATGGAGGTGTGAGGAGTCATAGAATTGAGGTGTGTGAAGTCATAGAATGGAGGTGTGTGAAGTCATATAATGGAGGTGTGTGAAGTCACAGAATGGAGGTGTGTGAAGTCAGAATGGAGGTGTGAAGTCATAGAATGGAGGTGGGTGAAGTCATAGAAAGGAGGTGTGTGAAGTCATAGAATGGAGGAGTGTGAAGTCAGAGTGGAGGTGAGTGAAGTCACAGATTCGAGGTCTGTGAAGTCATACAATGGAGGTGTGTGAAGTCAGAATGGAGGTGTGAGAATTCATAAAATGGAGGTGTGTGAACTCATAGCATGGAGGTGTGTGACGTCACAATGGAAGTGTGTGAAATCATAGGATGGAGGTGTGTGCAGTCACAGAATGGAGGTGTGTGAAGTCAAAATGGAGGTGTGTGACGTCCTAAAATGGAGGTGTGTGAAGTCATAGAATCGATGTGTGTGAAATCATAGAATGGAGGTTTGTGAAGTCACAGAATGGAGGTGTGTGAAGTCATAGAATGGAGGTGTGTGAAGTCACAGAATGGACGGGTATGAAGTCATAGAATGGAGGTGTGTGAAGTCACAGAATTGAGGTGTTTGAAGTCATATATTGGAGGTGTGTGAAGTCAAAGTGTATGTGTGAAATCATAGAATGTAGTTGTGTGAAGTCATAGAATGGAGGTGTGTGAAGTCATAGAATGGAGGTGTGTGAAGTCAATGAATGGAGGTGTGTGAATTCATAGAATGGAGGTGTGAGAAGTAACAGAATGGAGGTGTGTAAAATCGCAGAATGGAGGTTTGTGAAGTCAAAGAATGGAGGTGTGTGAAGTCACAGAATGGAGGTGTGTGAACTCAGAATGGAAGTGTGTGAAGGAACAGAATGGAGGTGTGTGAAGTCATAGAATGGAAGTTTGGGAAGTCATAGAACGGAGGTGTGTGAAGTCAGAATGGAGGTGTGTGAAGTCACCGAATGGAGGTGTGTGAACTCAGAATGGAGGTGTGTTAAGTCACAGAATGGAGGTTTGCGAAGTCATAGAATGGAGGTGTGTGAAGTCATAGAATGGATGTTTCTGAATTAAGAATGAAGGTGTGTGAAGTCATAGAATGGAGGTGTGTGAAGACAAAATTGTAGTGTGTGAACTCATAGAATGGATGTCTGTGAACTCATAGAATGGAAGTGTGTGAAGTCGTGGAATGGAGGTGTTTGAAGTCAAAGAATGGAGGTGTGTGAAGTCAAACAATGGTGGTGTTTGGAGTCACAGAATGGAGGTGTGTGAAGTCACAGAATGGACGTGTATGAAATCATAGAATGGAGGTGTGTGAAGTCACAGAACTGAGATATTTGAAGTCATATATTGGAGGTGTGTGAAGTCAAAGTGTATGTGTGAAGTCATAGAATGTAGTTGTGTGAATTCATAGATTGGAGGTGTGTGAAGTCATAGAATGGAGGTGTGTGAAGTCAATGAATGGAGGTGTGTGAATTCATAGAATGGAGGTGCGAGAGTAACAGAATGGAGGTGTGTGAAGTCACAGAATGGAGGTTTGTGAAGTCAAAGAATGCAGGTGTGTGAAGTCACAGAATGGAGGTGTGTGAACCCAGAATGGAGGTGTGTGAAGTCACAGAATGGAGGTTTGCGAAGTCACAGAATGGAGGTGTGTGAAGTCATAGAATGGATGTTTCTGAATTAAGAATGAAGGTGTGTGAAGTCATAGAGTGGAGGTGTGTGAAGTCATAGAATGGAGGTGTGTGAAGTCAAGAATGGAGGTGTGTGAATTCATCGAATGGAGGTTTGAGAAGTAACAGAATGGAGGTGTGTGAAGTCACAGAATGGAGGTGTGTGAAGTCATAGAAGGGAAGTGTGTGAAGTCATAGAATGGACGTGTGTGAAGTCAGAATGGAGGTGTGTGAAGTCACCGAACGGAGTTGTGTGAACTCAGAATGGAGGTGTGTGAAGTCACAAAATGGAGGTTTGTGAAGTCATAGAATGGAGGTGTGTGAAGTCATAGAATGGATGTTTCTGAAGTAAGAATGAAGGTGTGTGAAGTCATAGAATGGAGGTGTGTGAACGCATAGAATGGAGGTGTGTGAAGTCACAGAATGGAGGTGTGTGAAGTCAGAATTGAGGTGTGTAGTCATAGATTGGAGGTGGGTGAAGTCATAGAAAGGAGGTGTGGGAAGTCATAGAATGGAGGAGTGTGAAGTCAAAGAGTGCAGGTGAGTGAAGTCACAGATTCGAGGTCTGTGAAGTCATAGAATGGAGGTGTGTGATGTCAGAATGGAGGTGTGCGAAGTCATAGAATAGAGGTGTGTGAAGTCAGAATGGAGGTGTGTCAAGTCATAGATGAATTTGTGTGAAGTCATAGTCTGGAGGTGTGTGAAATCATAGAATGGAGTTTTGTTTAGTTACAGAATGGAGCTGTATGAATTCAGAATGGAGCTGTGTGAAGTCATAGAATGGAGGTGTGTGAAGTGAGAATGGAGGTGTGTGAACTGATAGAATGGAGAGGTGTGACGTCACAATGGAAGTGTGTGAAGTAATAGAATGGAGGTGTGTGACGTCAAGGAATGGAGGTGTTTGATGTCATAGAATGGAGGTGTGTGAAGTTACAGAATGGTGGTGTGTGAAGTCATAGAATGGAGCTGTGTGAAGTCAGAATGGAGGTGTGTGAAGTCATAGAATGTATGTTTGTGAAGTAAGAATGAAGGTGTATGAAGTCATAGAATTGAGGGGTGTGAAGTCACAGAATGGAGGTGTGAGGAGTCATAGAATTGAGGTGTGTGAAGTCATAGAATGGAGGTGTGTGAAGTCATATAATGGAGGTGTGTGAAGTCACAGAATGGAGGTGTGTGAAGTCAGAATGGAGGTGTGAAGTCATAGAATGGAGGTGGGTGAAGTCATAGAAAGGAGGTGTGTGAAGTCATAGAATGGAGGAGTGTGAAGTCAGAGTGGAGGTGAGTGAAGTCACAGATTCGAGGTCTGTGAAGTCATACAATGGAGGTGTGTGAAGTCAGAATGGAGGTGTGAGAATTCATAAAATGGAGGTGTGTGAAGTCATAGAATGGAAGTGTGTGAAGGCATAGAATGGAGGTATGTGAAGTCAGAATGGAGGTGTGTGAAGTCACCGAATGCAGTTGTGTGAACTCAGAATGGAGGTGTGTGAAGTCACAGAATGGAGGTTTGTGAAGTCATAGAATGGAGGTGTGTGAAGTCATAGAATGGATGTTGCTGAAGTAAGAATGAAGGTGTGTGAAGTCATAGAATGGAGGTGTGTGAAGTCACAGAATGGGGGTGTGTGAAGTCAGAATGGAGGTGTGTAGTCATAGATTGGAGGTGGGTGAAGTCATAGAAAGGAGGTGTGGAAAGTCATAGAATGGAGGTGTGTGAAGTCATAGAGTGCAGGTGAGTGTAGTCACAGATTCGAGGTCTGTGAAGTCATAGAATGGAGGTGTGAGAGGTCAGAATGGAGGTGTGGGAAGTCATAGAATAGAAGTGTGTGAAGTCAGAATGGAGGTGTGTGAAGTCATAGATGAAGTTGTGTGAAGTCATAGAATGGAGGTGTGTGAAGTCATAGAATGTAAGTTTGTGAAGTAAGAATGAATGTGTGTGAAGTCATAGAATGGAGGGGTGTGAAGTCACAGAATGGAGGTGTGAGTAGTCATAGAATTGAGGTGTGTGAAGTCATAGAACGGAAGTGTGTAAAGGCATATAATGCAGGTGTGTGAAGTCACAGAATGGAGGTGTGTGAAGTCAGAATGGAGGTGTGAAGTAATAGAATGGAGGTGTGTAAAGTCATAGAAAGGAGGTGTGTGAAGTCATAGAATGGAAGTGTGTGAAGTCACAGAATAGAGGTGTGTGAAGTCACAGAATGGAGGTGTGTGAAGTCACAGAAGGGAGGTGTGTGAACTCAGAATGGAGGTGTGTGAAGTCACAGAATGGAGGTGTGTGAAGTCATAGAAGGGAAGTCTGTGAAGTCAAAGAATGGACGTGTGTGAAGTCAGAAGGGAGGTGTGTGAAGTCACCGAATGGAGTTTTGTGAAATCAGAATGGAAGTGTGTGAAGTCACATATTGGAGGTGTGTGAAGTCATAGAATGGAGGTGTGCGAAGTCATAGAATGTATGTTTTTGAAGTAAGAATGAAGTTGTGTGAAATCATAGAATGGAGGTGTGTGAACGCATAGGATGGAGGTGTGTGAAGTCACAGAATGGAGGTGTGTGAAGTCAGAATTGAGGTGTGTAGTCATAGATTGGAGGTGGGTGAATTCATAGAAAGGTGGTGTGGGAAGTCATAGAATGGAGGAGTGTGAAGTCATAGAGTGCAGGTGAGTGAAGTCACAGATTCGAGGTCTGTGAAGTCATAGAATGTAGGTGTGTGATGTCAGAATGGAGGTGTGCGAAGTCATAGAATGGAGGTGTGTGAAGTCAGAATGGAGGTGTGTCAAGTCATAGATGAAGTTGTGTGAAGTCATAGTATGGAGGTGTGTGAAATCATAGAATGGAGTTTTGTGAAGTCACAGAATGGAGCTGTGTGAATTCAGAATGGAGCTGTGTGAAGTCATAGAATGGAGGTGTGTGAAGTCAGAATGGAGGTGTGTGAACTGATAGAATGGAGATATGTGACGTCACAATGGAAGTGTTTGAAGTCATAGAATGGAGGTGTGTGACGTCAAGGAATGGAGGTGTTTGATGTCATAGAATGGAGGTGTGTGAAGTCAGAATGGAGGTGTGTGACGTCAAAGAATGGAGGTGTGTGAAGTTAAGAATGGAGCTGTGTGAAATCAGAATGGAGGTGCGTGAAGTCACAGAATGGAGGTGTGTGAACACAGAATGGAGGTGTGTGAAGTCAAAAATGGAGGTGTGTGAAGGCATAGAATGGAGGTGTGTGAAGTCATAGAATGTATGTTTGTGAAGTAAGAATGAAGGTGTGTGAAGTCATAGAATGGAGGGGTGTGAAGTCACAGAATGGAGGTGTGAGGAGTCATAGAATTGAGGTGTGTGAAGTCATAGAATGGAGGTGTGTGAAGTCATATAATGGAGGTGTGTGAAGTCACAGAATGGAGGTGTGTGAAGTCAGAATGGAGGTGTGAAGTCATAGAATGTAGGTGGATGAAGTCATAGAAAGGAGGTGTGTGAAGTCTTAGAATGGAGGAGTGTGAAGTCAGAGTGGAGGTGAGTGAAGTCACAGATTCGCGGTCTGTGAAGTCATAGAATGGAGGTGTGTGAAGTCAGAATGGAGGTGTGAGAAGTCATAAAATGGAGTTGTGAGAACTCATAGAATGGAGGTGTGTGACGTCACAATGGAAGTGTGTGAAATCATAGGATGGAAGTGTGTGCAGACACAGAATGGAGGTGTGTGAAGTCAAAATGGAGGTGTGTGACGTCCCAAAATGGAGGTGTGTGAAGTCATAGAATCGATGTGTGTGAAATCATAGAATGGAGGTTTGTGAAGTCACAGAATGGAGGTTTGTGAATTCAGAATGGAGGTGTGTGAAGTCAAAGAATGGAGGTGTGTGAAGTCATAGCATGGAGGTATGTGAAATCATAGAATGGAAGTGTGTAAAGTCATAGAATGGAGGTGTGTGAAGTCATACAATGAAGGTGTGTGAAGTCATAGAATGGAGGTGTGTGAAGTCAAAGAAGGGAGGTGTGTGAAGTCACATAATGGAGGTGTGTGAAGTCAAAATGGAGGTGTGTGACGTCATAAAATGGAGGTGTGTGAAGTCATAGAATGGAGGTGTGTGAAATCATAGAATGGAGGTGTGTGAAGTCACAGAATAGAGGTGTGTAAAATCACAGAAATGAGGTTTGTGAAGTCATAGAATGGAGGTATGTGAAGTCAAATTGGAGGGGTGTGAAGTCGGAGAATGGAGGTGTGTGCACTCACAGAATGGAGGTGGGTGAAGTCACAATGCAGGTGTGTGAACTCATAGAATGGAGGTGTGTGAAGTCACAATGTAGGTGTGTGAAGTCACAGAATGGAGGTGTGTGAAGTCATAGAATGGAAGTGTGTGAAGTCACAGAATGGACGGGTATGAAGTCATAGATTGGAGGTGTGTGAAGTCACAGAATTCAGTTGTTTGAAGTCATATATTGGAGGTGTGTGAAGTAAAAATGTATGTGTAAAGTCATAGAATGGAGGTGTGTGAAGTCATAGAATGGAGGTGTGTGAAGTCACAGAATGGAGGTGTGTGAAGTCACAGAATGGAGGTGTGTGAAGTTGCAGAATGGAGGTGTGTGACGTCATAAAATGGAGGTGTGTGAAGTCATAGAATGGAGGTGTGTGAAGTCACAGAATGGAGGTGTGTGAAGTCACAGAATGGAGGTGTGTGAAGTCACAGAATTGAGGTGATTGAATTCATATATTGGAGGTGTGTGAAGTCAAAATGTATGTCTAAAGTCATAGAATGGAGGTGTGTGAAGTCATAGAATGAAGGTGTGTGAAGTCACAGAATGGAGGTGTGTGAAGTCACAGAATGGAGGTGTGTGAAGTCACAGAATGGAGGTGTGTGAAGTCACAGAATGGAGGTTTATGAAGTCATAGAATGGAGGTATGTGAAGTCAAATTGGAGGGGTGTGAAGTCGGAGAATGGAGGGGTGTGAAGTCACAGAATGGAGGTGTGTGAAGTCATAGAATGGATGTTTCTGAATTAAGAATGAAGGTGTTTGAAGTCATAGAATGGAGTGTGTGAAGACAAAATTGTGGTGTGTGAAATCATAGAATGGATGTGTTTGAACTCATAGAATGGAGGTGTGTGAAGTCGTGGAATGGAGGTGTGTGAAGTCAAAGAATGGAGGTGTGTGAAGTCAAACAATGGTGTTATGTGAAGTCACAGAATGGAGGTGTGTGAAGTCACAGAATGGAAGTGTGTGAAGTCAAAATGGAGGTGTGTGGAGTCACAAATGGAGGTGTGTGAAGTCACAGAATGTAGGTGTGTGAAGTCAAAATGGAGGTGTGTGAAGTCACAGAATGGAAGTGTCTGAAGTTAAAGAATGGAGGTGTGTGAAGTCACAGAATGGAGGTATGTGAACACAGAATGGAGGTGTGTGAAGTCAAAGAATGGAGGTGTGTGAAGTCATAGAATGGAGGTGTGGGAAGTCATAGAATGTATGTTTGTGAAGTAAGAATGAAGGTGTGTAAAGTCATAGAATGGAGGTGTGTGAAGTCACAGAATGGAGGTGTGTGAAGTCATAGAATGGAGGTGTGTGAAGTCATGGAATGGAGGTGTGTGAAGTCATAAAATGGAGGTGTGTGAAGTCACAGAATGGAGGTGTGTGAAGTCAGAATGGAGGTGTGAAGTCATAGAATGGAGGTGGGTGAAGTCATAGAATGGAATTGTGTGAAGTCATAGAATGCAGGTGTGTGAAGTCAGAATGGAGGTGTGTGAAGTCACCGAATGGAGTTGTGTGAACTCAGAATGGATGTGCGTGAAGTCATAGAATGGAGGTGGGTGAAGTCATAGAATGTAGGTGTGTGAAGTCATAGAATGGAAGTGTGTGAAGTCACAGAATGGAGGTGTGTGAAGTCAAAGAAGGGAGGTGTGTGAACTCAGAATGGAGGTGTGTGAAGTCACAGAATGGAGGTGTGTGAAGTCATAGAATGGAAGTGTGTGAAGACATAGAATGGAGGTATGTGAAGTCAGAATGGAGGTGTGTGAAGTCACCGAATGCAGTTGTGTGAACTCAGAATGGAGGTGTGTGAAGTCACAGAATGGAGGTTTGTGAAGTCATAGAATGGAGGTGTGTGAAGTCATAGAATGGATGTTGCTGAAGTAAGAATGAAGGTGTGTGAAGTCATAGAATGGAGGTGTGTGAAGTCACAGAATGGGGGTGTGTGAAGTCAGAATGGAGGTGTGTAGTCATAGATTGGAGGTGGGTGAAGTCATAGAAAGGAGGTGTGGGAAGTCATAGAATGGAGGTGTGTGAAGTCATAGAGTGCAGGTGAGTGTAGTCACAGATTCGAGGTCTGTGAAGTCATAGAATGGAGGTGTGAGATGTCAGAATGGAGGTGTGGGAAGTCATAGAATAGAAGTGTGTGAAGTCAGAATGGAGGTGTGTGAAGTCATAGATGAAGTTGTGTGAAGTCATAGAATGGAGGTGTGTGAAGTCATAGAATGTAAGTTTGTGAAGTAAGAATGAATGTGTGTGAAGTCATAGAATGGAGGGGTGTGAAGTCACAGAATGGAGGTGTGAGTAGTCATAGAATTGAGGTGTGTGAAGTCATAGAACGGAAGTGTGTAAAGTCATATAATGCAGGTGTGTGAAGTCACAGAATGGAGGTGTGTGAAGTCAGAATGGAGGTGTGAAGTAATAGAATGGAGGTGTGTAAAGTCATAGAAAGGAGGTGTGTGAAGTCATAGAATGGAATTGTGTGAAGTCACAGAATGGAGGTGTGTGAAGTCACAGAATGGAGGTGTGTGAAGTCACAGAAGGGAGGTGTGTGAACTCAGAATGGAGGTGTGTGAAGTCACAGAATGGAGGTGTGTGAAGTCATAGAAGGGAAGTGTGTGAAGTCAAAGAATGGACGTGTGTGAAGTCAGAAGGGAGGTGTGTGAAGTCACCGAATGGAGTTGTGTGAACTCAGAATGGAAGTGTGTGAAGTCACAGAATGGAGGTTTGTGAAGTCATAGAATGGAGGTGTGCGAAGTCATAGAATGGATGTTTTTGAAGTAAGAATGAAGTTGTGTGAAATCATAGAATGGAGGTGTGTGAACGCATAGAATGGAGGTGTGTGAAGTCACAGAATGGAGGTGTGTGAAGTCAGAATTGAGGTGTGTATTCATAGATTGGAGGTGGGTGAATTCATAGAAAGGTGGTGTGGGAAGTCATAGAATGGAGGAGTGTGAAGTCATAGAGTGCAGGTGAGTGAAGTCACAGATTCGAGGTCTGTGAAGTCATAGAATGTAGGTGTGTGATGTCAGAATGGAGGTGTGCGAAGTCATAGAATGGAGGTGTGTGAAGTCAGAATGGAGGTGTGTCAAGTCATAAATGAAGTTGTGTGAAGTCATAGTATGGAGGTGTGTGAAATCATAGAATGGAGTTTTGTGAAGTCACAGAATGGAGCTGTGTGAATTCAGAATGGAGCTGTGTGAAGTCATAGAATGGAGGTGTGTGAAGTCAGAATGGAGGTGTGTGAACTGATAGAATGGAGATATGTGACGTCACAATGGAAGTGTTTGAAGTCATAGAATGGAGGTGTGTGACGTCAGGGAATGGAGGTGTTTGATGTCATAGAATGGATGTGTGTGAAGTCAGAATGGAGGTGTGTGACGTCAAAGAATGGAGGTGTGTGAAGTCATAGAATGGAGCTGTGTGAAATCAGAATGGAGGTGTGTGAAGTCACAGAATGGAGGTGTGTGAACACAGAATGGAGGTGTGTGAAGTCAAAAATGGAGGTGTGTGAAAGAATAGAATGGAGGTGTGTGAAGTCATAGAATGTATGTTTGTGAAGTAAGAATGAAGGTGTGTGAAGTCATAGAATGGAGTGGTGTGAAGTCACAGAATGGAGGTGTGAGGAGTCATAGAATTGAGGTGTGTGAAGTCATAGAATGGAGGTGTGTGAAGTCATATAATGGAGGTGTGTGAAGTCACAGAATGGAGGTGTGTGAAGTCAGAATGGAGGTGTGAAGTCATAGAATGTAGGTGGGTGAAGTCATAGAAAGGAGGTGTGTGAAGTCTTAGAATGGAGGAGTGTGAAGTCAGAGTGGAGGTGAGTGAAGTCACAGATTCGCGGTCTGTGAAGTCATAGAATGGAGGTGTGTGAAGTCAGAATGGAGGTGTGAGAAGTCATAAAATGGAGTTGTGAGACCTCATAGAATGGAGGTGTGTGACGTCACAATGGAAGTGTGTGAAATCATAGGATGGAAGTGTGTGCAGACACAGAATGGAGGTGTGTGAAGTCAAAATGGAGGTGTGTGACGTCCCAAAATGGAGGTGTGTGAAGTCATAGAATCGATGTGTGTGAAATCATAGAATGGAGGTTTGTGAAGTCACAGAATGGAGGTTTGTGAATTCAGAATGGAGGTGTGTGAAGTCAAAGAATGGAGGTGTGTGAAGTCATAGCATGGAGGTATGTGAAATCATAGAATGGAAGTGTGTGAAGTCATAGAATGGAGGTGTGTGAAGTCATACAATGAAGGTGTGTGAAGTCATAGAATGGAGGTGTGTGAAGTCAAAGAAGGGAGGTGTGTGAAGTCACATAATGGAGGTGTGTGAAGTCAAAATGGAGGTGTGTGACGTCATAAAATGGAGGTGTGTGAAGTCATAGAATGGAGGTGTGTGAAATCATAGAATGGAGGTGTGTGAAGTCACAGAATAGAGGTGTGTAAAATCACAGAAATGAGGTTTGTGAAGTCATAGAATGGAGGTATGTGAAGTCAAATTGGAGGGGTGTGAAGTCGGAGAATGGAGGTGTGTGCACTCACAGAATGGAGGTGGGTGAAGTCACAATGCAGGTGTGTGAACTCATAGAATGGAGGTGTGTGAAGTCACAATGTAGGTGTGTGAAGTCACAGAATGGAGGTGTGTGAAGTCATAGAATGGAAGTGTGTGAAGTCACAGAATGGACGGGTATGAAGTCATAGATTGGAGGTGTGTGAAGTCACAGAATTCAGTTGTTTGAAGTCATATATTGGAGGTGTGTGAAGTAAAAATGTATGTGTAAAGTCATAGAATGGAGGTGTGTGAAGTCATAGAATGGAGGTGTGTGAAGTCACAGAATGGAGGTGTGTGAAGTCACAGAATGGAGGTGTGTGAAGTTGCAGAATGGAGGTGTGTGACGTCATAAAATGGAGGTGTGTGAAGTCATAGAATGGAGGTGTGTGAAGTCACAGAATGGAGGTGTGTGAAGTCACAGAATGGAGGTGTGTGAAGTTACAGAATGGAGGTGTGTGAAGTCATAGAATGGAGCTGTGTGAAGTCAGAATGGAGGTGTGTGAAGTCACAGAATGGAGGTGTGTGAACACAGAATGGAGGTGTGTGAAGTCATAGAATGTATGTTTGTGAAGTAAGAATGAAGGTGTATGAAGTCATAGAATTGAGGGGTGTGAAGTCACAGAATGGAGGTGTGAGGAGTCATAGAATTGAGGTGTGTGAAGTCATAGAATGGAGGTGTGTGAAGTCATATAATGGAGGTGTGTGAAGTCACAGAATGGAGGTGTGTGACGTCAGAATGGAGGTGTGAAGTCATAGAATGGAGGTGGGTGAAGTCATAGAAAGGAGATGTGTGAAGTAATAGAATGGAGGAGTTTGAAGTCAGAGTGGAGGTGAGTGAAGTCACAGATTCGAGGTCTGTGAAGTCATAGAATGGAGGTGTGTGAAGTCAGAATGGAGGTGTGAGAATTCATAAAATGGAGGTGTGTGAACTCATAGCATGGAGGTGTGTGACGTCACAATGGAAGTGTGTGAAATGATAGGATGGAGGTGTGTGCAGTCACAGAATGGAGGTGTGTGAAGTCAAAATGGAGGTGTGTGACGTCCTAAAATGGAGGTGTGTGAAGTCATAGAATCGATGTGTGTGAAATCATAGAATGGAGGTTTGTGAAGTCACAGAATGGAGGTGTGTGAATTCAGAATGGAGGTGTGTGAAGTCACAGAATGGAGGTGTGTGAAGTCATAGCATGGAGGTATGTGAAATCATAGAATGGAAGTGTGTGAAGTCATAGAATGGAGGTGTGTGAAGTCATACAATGAAGGTCTGTGAAGTCATAGAATGGAGGTGTGTGAAGTCAAAGAAGGGAGGTGTGTGAAGTCACATAATGGAGGTGTGTGAAGTCAAAATGGAGGGGTGTAACGTCATAAAATAGAGGTGTGTGAAGTCATAGAATGGAGGTGTGTGAAATCATAGAATGGAGGTGTGTGAAGTCACAGAATAGAGGTGTGTGAATTCAGAATGGAGGTGTGTGAAGTCACAGAATGGAGGTGTGTGAAGTCATAGTATGGAGGTATGTGAAATCATAGAATGGAAGTGTGTGAAGTCATAGAACGGAGGTGTGTCAAGTCATAGATGAATTTGTGTGAAGTCATAGTCTGGAGGTGTGTGAAATCATAGAATGGAGTTTTGTGAAGTTACAGAATGGAGCTGTGTGAATTCAGAATGGAGCTGTGTGAAGTCATAGAATGGAGGTGTGTGAAGTCAGAATGGAGGTGTGTGAACTGATAGAATGGAGATGTGTGACGTCACAATGGAAGTGTGTGAAGTCATAGAATGGAGGTGTGTGACGTCAAGGAAAGGAGGTGTTTGATGTCATAGAATGGAGGTGTGTGAAGTCAGAATGAAGGTGTGTGAAGTCATAGAATGGAGCTGTGTGAAGTCAGAATAGAGGTGTGTGAAGTCACAGAATGGAGGTGTGTGAACACAGAATGGAGGTGTGTGAAGTCATAGAATGTATGTTTGTGAAGTAAGAATGAAGGTGTATGAAGTCACAGAATTGAGGCGTGTGAAGTCACAGAATGGAGGTGTGAGGAGTCATAGAATTGAGGTGTGTGAAGTCATAGAATGGAGGTGTGTGAAGTCATATAATGGAGGTGTGTAAAGTCACAGAATGGAGGTGTGTGAAGTCAGAATGGAGGTGTGAAGTCATAGAATGGAGGTAGGTGAAGTCATAGAAAGGAGGTGTGTGAAGTCATAGAATGGAGGAGTGTGAAGTCAGAGTGGAGGTGAGTGAAGTCACAGATTCGAGGTCTGTGAAGTCATAGAATGGATGTGTGTGAAGTCAGAATGGAGGTGTGAGAATTCATAAAATGGAGGTGTGTGAACTC
Organism: Megascapheus bottae; assembly: GCA_024803745.1. Lineage (NCBI taxonomy): Eukaryota > Metazoa > Chordata > Mammalia > Rodentia > Geomyidae > Megascapheus > Megascapheus bottae. The sequence continues at coordinate 1,605,638 of JANJXV010000052.1, read as the reverse complement.
ATAGCATGGAGGTGTGTGACGTCACAATGGAAGTGTGTGAAATCATAGGATGGAGGTGTGTGCAGTCACAGAATGGAGGTGTGTGAAGTCAAAATGGAGGTGTGTGACGTCCTAAAATGGAGGTGTGTGAAGTCATAGAATCGATGTGTGTGAAATCACAGAATGGAGGTTTGTGAAGTCACAGAATCGAGGTGTGTGAATTCAGAATGGAGGAGTGTGAAGTCACAGAATGGAGGTGTGTGAAGTCATAGCATGGAGGTATGTGAAATCATAGAATGGAAGTGTGTGAAGTCATAGAATGGAGGTGTGTGAAGTCATACAATGAAGGTGTGTGAAGTCATAGAATGGAGGTGTGTGAAGTCAAAGAAGGGAGGTGTGTGAAGTCACATAATGGAGGTGTGTGAACTCATAGCATTGAGCTGTGTGACGTCACAATGGAATTGTGTGAAATCATAGGATGGAGGTGTGTGCAGTCACAGAATGGAGGTGTGTGAAGTCAAAATGGAGGTGTGTGACGTCCTAAAATGGAGGTGTGTGAAGTCATAGAATCTATGTGTGTGAAATCATAGAATGGAGGTTTGTGAAGTCACAGAATCGAGGTGTGTGAATTCAGAATGGAGGAGTGTGAAGTCACAGAATGGAGGTGTGTGAAGTCATAGCATGGAGGTATGTGAAATCATAGAATGGAAATGTGTGAAGTCATAGAATGGAGGTGTGTGAAGTCATACAATGAAGGTGTGTGAAGTCATAGAATGGAGGTGTATGAAGTCAAAGAAGGGAGGTGTGTGAAGTCACATAATGGAGGTGTGTGAAGTCAAAATGGAGGTGTGTGACGTCATAAAATGGAGGTGTGTGAAGTCATAGAATGGAGGTGTGTGAAATCATAGAATGGAGGTGTGTGAAGTCACAGAATAGAGGTGTGTGAATTCAGAATGGAGGTGTGTGAAGTCACAGAATGGAGGTGTGTGAAGTCATAGCATGGAGGTATGTGAAATCATAGAATGGAAGTGTGTGAAGTAATAGAATGGAGGTGTGTGAAGTCATACAATGAAGGTGTGTGAAGTCATAGAATGGAGGTGTGTGAAGTCAAAGAAGGGAGGTGTGTGAAGTCACATAATGGAGTTGTGTGAAGTCAAAATGGGGGTGTGTGACGTCATAAAATGGAGGTGTGTGAAGTCATAGAATGGAGGTGTGTGAAATCATAGAATGGAGGTGTGGGAAGTAGTAGAATGGAGGTGTGTGAAGTCACAGAAATGAGGTTTGTGAAGTCACAGAATGGAGGTGTGTGCACTCACAGAATGGAGGTGGGTGAAGTCACCATGCAGGTGTGTGAACTCATAGAATGGAGGTGTGTGAAGTCACAATGTAGGTGTGTGAAGTCACAGAATGGAGGTGATTGAAGTCATATATTGGAGGTGTGTGAAGTCAAAATGTATGTGTAAAGTCATAGAATGGAGGTGTGTGAAGTCATAGAATGGAGGTGTGTGAAGTCACAGAATGGAGGTGTGTGAAGTCACAGAATGGAGGTGTGTGAAGTCACAGAATGGAGGTGTGTGAAGTCACAGAATGGAGGTTTATGAAGTCATAGAATGGAGGTATGTGAAGTCAAATTGGAGGGGTGTGAAGTCGTGGAATGGAGGTGTGTGAAGTCACAGAATGGAAGTGTGTGAAGTCAAAATGGAGGTGTGTGAAGTCACATGATGGAGGTGTGTGAAGTCACAGAATGGAGGTGTGTGAAGTCAAAATGGTGGTGTGTGAAGTCACAAATGGAGGTGTGTGAAGTCACAGAATGTAGGTGTGTGAAGTCAAAATGGAGGTGTGTGAAGTCACAGAATGGAGGTGTGTGAAGTCACAATGTAGGTGTGTGAAGTCATAGAATGGAGGTTTGTGAAGTTAAAGAATGGAGGTGTGTGAAGTCACAGAATGGAGGTATGTGAACACAGAATGGAGGTGTGTGAAGTCAAAGAATGGAGGTGTGTGAAGTCATAGAATGGAGGTGTGGGAAGTCATAGAATGTATGTTTGTGAAGTAAGAATGAAGGTGTGTGAAGTCATAGAAGGGAGGTGTGTGAAGTCACAGAATGTAGGTGTGTGAAGTCATAGAATGGAAGTGTGTGAAGTCACAGAACGGAGGTGTGTGAAGTCACAGAAGGAAGGTGTGTGAACTCAGAATGGAGGTGTGTGAAGTCATAGAATGGAAGTGTGTGAAGACATAGAATGGAGGTATGTGAAGTCAGAATGGAGGTGTGTGAAGTCACAGAATGGACATGTGTGAAGTCACAGAATGGAGGTGTGTGAAGTCACAGAATGGAGGTGTGTGAAGTCACAGAATGGAGGTTTATGAAGTCATAGAATGGAGGTATGTGAAGTCAAATTGGAGGGGTGTGAAGTCGGAGAATGGAGGGGTGTGAAGTCACAGAATGGAGGTGTGTGAAGTCATAGAATGGATGTTTCTGAATTAAGAATGAAGGTGTGTGAAGTCATAGAATGGAGTGTGTGAAGACAAAATTGTGGTGTGTGAAATCATAGAATGGATGTTTTTGAACTCATAGAATGGAGGTGTGTGAAGTCGTGGAATGGAGGTGTGTGAAGTCACAGAATGGAGGTGTGTGAAGTCAAACAATGGTGTTATGTGAAGTCACAGAATGGCGGTGTGTGAAGTCACAGAATGGAAGTGTGTGAAGTCAAAATGGAGGTGTGTGGAGTCACAAATGGAGGTGTGTGAAGTCACAGAATGTAGGTGTGTGAAGTCAAAATGGAGGTGTGTGAAGTCACAGAATGGAGGTGTCTGAAGTTAAAGAATGGAGGTGTGTGAAGTCACAGAATGGAGGTATGTGAACACAGAATGGAGGTGTGTGAAGTCAAAGAATGGAGGTGTGTGAAGTCATAGAATGGAGGTGTGGGAAGTCATAGAATGTATGTTTGTGAAGTAAGAATGAAGGTGTGTAAAGTCATAGAATGGAGGTGTGTGAAGTCACAGAATGGAGGTGTGTGAAGTCATAGAATGGAGGTGTGTGAAGTCATGGAATGGAGGTGTGTGAAGTCATAAAATGGAGGTGTGTGAAGTCACAGAATGGAGGTGTGTGAAGTCAGAATGGAGGTGTGAAGTCATAGAATGGAGGTGGGTGAAGTCATAGAATGGAATTGTGTGAAGTCATAGAATGCAGGTGTGTGAAGTCAGAATGGAGGTGTGTGAAGTCACCGAATGGAGTTGTGTGAACTCAGAATGGATGTGTGTGAAGTCATAGAATGGAGGTGGGTGAAGTCATAGAATGTAGGTGTGTGAAGTCATAGAATGGAATTGTGTGAAGTCACAGAATGGAGGTGTGTGAAGTCAAAGAAGGGAGGTGTGTGAACTCAGAATGGAGGTGTGTGAAGTCACAGAATGGAGGTGTGTGACGTCATAGAATGGAAGTGTGTGAAGACATAGAATGGAGGTATGTGAAGTCAGAATGGAGGTGTGTGAAGTCACCGAATGCAGTTGTGTGAACTCAGAATGGAGGTGTGTGAAGTCACAGAATGGAGGTTTGTGAAGTCATAGAATGGAGGTGTGTGAAGTCATAGAATGGATGTTGCTGAAGTAAGAATGAAGGTGTGTGAAGTCATAGAATGGAGGTGTGTGAAGTCACAGAATGGGGGTGTGTGAAGTCAGAATGGAGGTGTGTAGTCATAGATTGGAGGTGGGTGAAGTCATAGAAAGGAGGTGTGGGAAGTCATAGAATGGAGGTGTGTGAAGTCATACAGTGCAGGTGAGTGTAGTCACAGATTCGAGGTCTGTGAAGTCATAGAATGGAGGTGTGAGATGTCAGAATGGAGGTGTGGGAAGTCATAGAATAGAAGTGTGTGAAGTCAGAATGGAGGTGTGTGAAGTCATAGATGAAGTTGTGTGAAGTCATAGAATGGAGGGGTGTGAAGTCACAGAATGGAGGTGTGAGTAGTCATAGAATTGAGGTGTGTGAAGTCATAGAACGGAAGTGTGTAAAGTCATATAATGCAGGTGTGTGAAGTCACAGAATGGAGGTGTGTGAAGTCAGAATGGAGGTGTGAAGTAATAGAATGGAGGTGTGTAAAGTCATAGAAAGGAGGTGTGTGAAGTCATAGAATGGAATTGTGTGAAGTCACAGAATGGAGGTGTGTGAAGTCACAGAATGGAGGTGTGTGAAGTCACAGAAGGGAGGTGTGTGAACTCAGAATTGAGGTGTGTGAAGTCACAGAATGGAGGTGTGTGAAGTCATAGAAGGGAAGTGTGTGAAGTCAAAGAATGGACGTGTGTGAAGTCAGAAGGGAGGTGTGTGAAGTCACCGAATGGAGTTGTGTGAACTCAGAATGGAAGTGTGTGAAGTCACAGAATGGAGGTTTGTGAAGTCATAGAATGGAGGTGTGCGAAGTCATAGAATGGATGTTTTTGAAGTAAGAATGAAGTTGTGTGAAATCATAGAATGGAGGTGTGTGAACGCATAGAATGGAGGTGTGTGAAGTCACAGAATGGAGGTGTGTGAAGTCAGAATTGAGGTGTGTAGTCATAGATTGGAGGTGGGTGAATTCATAGAAAGGTGGTGTGGGAAGTCATAGAATGGAGGAGTGTGAAGTCATAGAGTGCAGGTGAGTGAAGTCACAGATTCGAGGTCTGTGAAGTCATAGAATGTAGGTGTGTGATGTCAGAATGGAGGTGTGCGAAGTCATAGAATGGAGGTGTGTGAAGTCAGAATGGAGGTGTGTCAAGTCATAGATGAAGTTGTGTGAAGTCATAGTATGGAGGTGTGTGAAATCATAGAATGGAGTTTTGTGAAGTCACAGAATGGAGCTGTGTGAATTCAGAATGGAGCTGTGTGAAGTCATAGAATGGAGGTGTGTGAAGTCAGAATGGAGGTGTGTGAACTGATAGAATGGAGATATGTGACGTCACAATGGAAGTGTTTGAAGTCATAGAATGGAGGTGTGTGACGTCAGGGAATGGAGGTGTTTGATGTCATAGAATGGAGGTGTGTGAAGTCAGAATGGAGGTGTGTGACGTCAAAGAATGGAGGTGTGTGAAGTCATAGAATGGAGCTGTGTGAAATCAGAATGGAGGTGTGTGAAGTCACAGAATGGAGGTGTGTGAACACAGAATGGAGGTGTGTGAAGTCAAAAATGGAGGTGTGTGAAAGCATAGAATGGAGGTGTGTGAAGTCATAGAATGTATGTTTGTGAAGTAAGAATGAAGGTGTGTGAAGTCATAGAATGGAGGGGTGTGAAGTCACAGAATGGAGGTGTGAGGAGTCATAGAATTGAGGTGTGTGAAGTCATAGAATGGAGGTGTGTGAAGTCATATAATGGAGGTGTGTGAAGTCACAGAATGGAGGTGTGTGAAGTCAGAATGGAGGTGTGAAGTCATAGAATGTAGGTGGGTGAAGTCATAGAAAGGAGGTGTGTGAAGTCTTAGAATGGAGGAGTGTGAAGTCAGAGTGGAGGTGAGTGAAGTCACAGATTCGCGGTCTGTGAAGTCATAGAATGGAGGTGTGTGAAGTCAGAATGGAGGTGTGAGAAGTCATAAAATGGAGTTGTGAGACCTCATAGAATGGAGGTGTGTGACGTCACAATGGAAGTGTGTGAAATCATAGGATGGAAGTGTGTGCAGACACAGAATGGAGGTGTGTGAAGTCAAAATGGAGGTGTGTGACGTCCCAAAATGGAGGTGTGTGAAGTCATAGAATCGATGTGTGTGAAATCATAGAATGGAGGTTTGTGAAGTCACAGAATGGAGGTTTGTGAATTCAGAATGGAGGTGTGTGAAGTCAAAGAATGGAGGTGTGTGAAGTCATAGCATGGAGGTATGTGAAATCATAGAATGGAAGTGTGTGAAGTCATAGAATGGAGGTGTGTGAAGTCATACAATGAAGGTGTGTGAAGTCATAGAATGGAGGTGTGTTAAGTCAAAGAAGGGAGGTGTGTGAAGTCACATAATGGAGGTGTGTGAAGTCAAAATGGAGGTGTGTGACGTCATAAAATGGAGGTGTGTGAAGTCATAGAATGGAGGTGTGTGAAATCATAGAATGGAGGTGTGTGAAGTCACAGAATAGAAGTGTGTAAAATCACAGAAATGAGGTTTGTGAAGTCATAGAATGGAGGTATGTGAAGTCAAATTGGAGGGGTGTGAAGTCGGAGAATGGAGGTGTGTGCACTCACAGAATGGAGGTGGGTGAAGTCACAATGCAGGTGTGTGAACTCATAGAATGGAGGTGTGTGAAGTCACAATGTAGGTGTGTGAAGTCACAGAATGGAGGTGTGTGAAGTCATAGAATGGAAGTGTGTGAAGTCACAGAATGGACGGGTATGAAGTCATAGATTGGAGGTGTGTGAAGTCACAGAATTCAGGTGTTTGAAGTCATATATTGGAGGTGTGTGAAGTAAAAATGTATGTGTAAAGTCATAGAATGGAGGTGTGTGAAGTCATAGAATGGAGGTGTGTGAAGTCACAGAATGGAGGTGTGTGAAGTCACAGAATGGAGGTGTGTGAAGTTGCAGAATGGAGGTGTGTGACGTCATAAAATGGAGGTGTGTGAAGTCATAGAATGGAGGTGTGTGAAGTCACAGAATGGAGGTGTGTGAAGTCACAGAATGGAGGTGTGTGAAGTTACAGAATGGAGGTGTGTGAAGTCATAGAATGGAGCTCTGTGAAGTCAGAATGGAGGTGTGTGAAGTCACAGAATGGAGGTGTGTGAACACAGAATGGAGGTGTGTGAAGTCATAGAATGTATGTTTGTGAAGTAAGAATGAAGGTGTATGAAGTCATAGAATTGAGGGGTGTGAAGTCACAGAATGGAGGTGTGAGGAGTCATAGAATTGAGGTGTGTGAAGTCATAGAATGGAGGTGTGTGAAGTCATATAATGGAGGTGTGTGAAGTCACAGAATGGAGGTGTGTGACGTCAGAATGGAGGTGTGAAGTCATAGAATGGAGGTGGGTGAAGTCATAGAAAGGAGGTGTGTGAAGTAATAGAATGGAGGAGTTTGAAGTCAGAGTGGAGGTGAGTGAAGTCACAGATTCGAGGTCTGTGAAGTCATAGAATGGAGGTGTGTGAAGTCAGAATGGAGGTGTGAGAATTCATAAAATGGAGGTGTGTGAACTCATAGCATGGAGGTGTGTGACGTCACAATGGAAGTGTGTGAAATGATAGGATGGAGGTGTGTGCAGTCACAGAATGGAGGTGTGTGAAGTCAAAATGGAGGTGTGTGACGTCCTAAAATGGAGGTGTGTGAAGTCATAGAATCGATGTGTGTGAAATCATAGAATGGAGGTTTGTGAAGTCACAGAATGGAGGTGTGTGAATTCAGAATGGAGGTGTGTGAAGTCACAGAATGGAGGTGTGTGAAGTCATAGCATGGAGGTATGTGAAATCATAGAATGGAAGTGTGTGAAGTCATAGAATGGAGGTGTGTGAAGTCATACAATGAAGGTCTGTGAAGTCATAGAATGGAGGTGTGTGAAGTCAAAGAAGGGAGGTGTGTGAAGTCACATAATGGAGGTGTGTGAAGTCAAAATGGAGGGGTGTAACGTCATAAAATAGAGGTGTGTGAAGTCATAGAATGGAGGTGTGTGAAATCATAGAATGGAGGTGTGTGAAGTCACAGAATAGAGGTGTGTGAATTCAGAATGGAGGTGTGTGAAGTCACAGAATGGAGGTGTGTGAAGTCATAGTATGGAGGTATGTGAAATCATAGAATGGAAGTGTGTGAAGTCATAGAACGGAGGTGTGTCAAGTCATAGATGAATTTGTGTGAAGTCATAGTCTGGAGGTGTGTGAAATCATAGAATGGAGTTTTGTGAAGTTACAGAATGGAGCTGTGTGAATTCAGAATGGAGCTGTGTGAAGTCATAGAATGGAGGTGTGTGAAGTCAGAATGGAGGTGTGTGAACTGATAGAATGGAGATGTGTGACGTCACAATGGAAGTGTGTGAAGTCATAGAATGGAGGTGTGTGACGTCAAGGAATGGAGGTGTTTGATGTCATAGAATGGAGGTGTGTGAAGTCAGAATGAAGGTGTGTGAAGTCATAGAATGGAGCTGTGTGAAGTCAGAATGGAGGTGTGTGAAGTCACAGAATGGAGGTGTGTGAACACAGAATGGAGGTGTGTGAAGTCATAGAATGTATGTTTGTGAAGTAAGAATGAAGGTGTATGAAGTCACAGAATTGAGGCGTGTGAAGTCACAGAATGGAGGTGTGAGGAGTCATAGAATTGAGGTGTGTGAAGTCATAGAATGGAGGTGTGTGAAGTCATATAATGGAGGTGTGTAAAGTCACAGAATGGAGGTGTGTGAAGTCAGAATGGAGGTGTGAAGTCATAGAATGGAGGTAGGTGAAGTCATAGAAAGGAGGTGTGTGAAGTCATAGAATGGAGGAGTGTGAAGTCAGAGTGGAGGTGAGTGAAGTCACAGATTCGAGGTCTGTGAAGTCATAGAATGGAGGTGTGTGAAGTCAGAATGGAGGTGTGAGAATTCATAAAATGGAGGTGTGTGAACTCATAGCATGGAGGTGTGTGACGTCACAATGGAAGTGTGTGAAATCATAGGATGGAGGTGTGTGCAGTCACAGAATGGAGGTGTGTGAAGTCAAAATGGAGGCGTGTGACGTCCTAAAATGGAGGTGTGTGAAGTCATAGAATCGATGTGTGTGAAATCACAGAATGGAGGTTTGTGAAGTCACAGAATCGAGGTGTGTGAATTCAGAATGGAGGAGTGTGAAGTCACAGAATGGAGGTGTGTGAAGTCATAGCATGGAGGTATGTGAAATCATAGAATGGAAGTGTGTGAAGTCATAGAATGGAGGTGTGTGAAGTCATACAATGAAGGTGTGTGAAGTCATAGAATGGAGGTGTGTGAAGTCAAAGAAGGGAGGTGTGTGAAGTCACATAATGGAGGTGTGTGAACTCATAGCATTGAGCTGTGTGACGTCACAATGGAATTGGGTGAAATCATAGGATGGAGGTGTGTGCAGTCACAGAATGGAGGTGTGTGAAGTCAAAATGGAGGTGTGTGACGTCCTAAAATGGAGGTGTGTGAAGTCATAGAATCGATGTGTGTGAAATCATAGAATGGAGGTTTGTGAAGTCACAGAATCGAGGTGTGTGAATTCAGAATGGAGGAGTGTGAAGTCACAGAATGGAGGTGTGTGAAGTCATAGCATGGAGGTATGTGAAATCATAGAATGGAAATGTGTGAAGTCATAGAATGGAGGTGTGTGAAGTCATACAATGAAGGTGTGTGAAGTCATAGAATGGAGGTGTATGAAGTCAAAGAAGGGAGGTGTGTGAAGTCACATAATGGAGGTGTGTGAAGTCAAAATGGAGGTGTGTGACGTCATAAAATGGAGGTGTGTGAAGTCATAGAATGGAGGTGTGTGAAATCATAGAATGGAGGTGTGTGAAGTCACAGAATAGAGGTGTGTGAATTCAGAATGGAGGTGTGTGAAGTCACAGAATGGAGGTGTGTGAAGTCATAGCATGGAGGTATGTGAAATCATAGAATGGAAGTGTGTGAAGTCATAGAATGGAGGTGTGTGAAGTCATACAATGAAGGTGTGTGAAGTCATAGAATGGAGGTGTGTGAAGTCAAAGAAGGGAGGTGTGTGAAGTCACATAATGGAGTTGTGTGAAGTCAAAATGGGGGTGTGTGACGTCATAAAATGGAGGTGTGTGAAGTCATAGAATGGAGGTGTGTGAAATCATAGAATGGAGGTGTGGGAAGTAGTAGAATGGAGGTGTGTGAAGTCACAGAAATGAGGTTTGTGAAGTCACAGAATGGAGGTGTGTGCACTCACAGAATGGAGGTGGGTGAAGTCACCATGCAGGTGTGTGAACTCATAGAATGGAGGTGTGTGAAGTCACAATGTAGGTGTGTGAAGTCACAGAATGGAGGTGATTGAAGTCATATATTGGAGGTGTGTGAAGTCAAAATGTATGTGTAAAGTCATAGAATGGAGGTGTGTGAAGTCATAGAATGGAGGTGTGTGAAGTCACAGAATGGAGGTGTGTGAAGTCACAGAATGGCGGTGTGTGAAGTCACAGAATGGAAGTGTGTGAAGTCAAAATGGAGGTGTGTGAAGTCACATGATGGAGGTGTGTGAAGTCACAGAATGGAGGTGTGTGAAGTCAAAATGGTGGTGTGTGAAGTCACAAATGGAGGTGTGTGAAGTCACAGAATGTAGGTGTGTGAAGTCAAAATGGAGGTGTGTGAAGTCACAGAATGGAGGTGTGTGAAGTCACAATGTAGGTGTGTGAAGTCATAGAATGGAGGTTTGTGAAGTTAAAGAATGGAGGTGTGTGAAGTCACAGAATGGAGGTATGTGAACACAGAATGGAGGTGTGTGAAGTCAAAGAATGGAGGTGTGTGAAGTCATAGAATGGAGGTGTGGGAAGTCATAGAATGTATGTTTGTGAAGTAAGAATGAAGGTGTGTGAAGTCATAGAAGGGAGGTGTATGAAGTCACAGAATGTAGGTGTGTGAAGTCATAGAATGGAAGTGTGTGAAGTCACAGAATGGAGGTGTGTGAAGTCACAGAAGGAAGGTGTGTGAACTCAGAATGGAGGTGTGTGAAGTCATAGAATGGAAGTGTGTGAAGACATAGAATGGAGGTATGTGAAGTCAGAATGGAGGTGTGTGAAGTCACAGAATGGACATGTGTGAAGTCACAGAATGGAGGTGTGTGAAGTCACAGAATGGAGGTGTGTGAAGTCACAGAATGGAGGTTTATGAAGTCATAGAATGGAGGTATGTGAAGTCAAATTGGAGGGGTGTGAAGTCGGAGAATGGAGGGGTGTGAAGTCACAGAATGGAGGTGTGTGAAGTCATAGAATGGATGTTTCTGAATTAAGAATGAAGGTGTGTGAAGTCATAGAATGGAGTGTGTGAAGACAAAATTGTGGTGTGTGAAATCATAGAATGGATGTTTTTGAACTCATAGAATGGAGGTGTGTGAAGTCGTGGAATGGAGGTGTGTGAAGTCACAGAATGGAGGTGTGTGAAGTCAAACAATGGTGTTATGTGAAGTCACAGAATGGCGGTGTGTGAAGTCACAGAATGGAAGTGTGTGAAGTCAAAATGGAGGTGTGTGAAGTCACATGATGGAGGTGTGTGAAGTCACAGAATGGAGGTGTGTGAAGTCAAAATGGTGGTGTGTGAAGTCACAAATGGAGGTGTGTGAAGTCACAGAATGTAGGTGTGTGAAGTCAAAATTGAGGTGTGTGAAGTCACAGAATGGAGGTGTGTGAAGTCACAATGTAGGTGTGTGAAGTCATAGAATGGAGGTTTGTGAAGTTAAAGAATGGAGGTGTGTGAAGTCACAGAACTGAGGTATGTGAACACAGAATGGAGGTGTGTGAAGTCAAAGAATGGAGGTGTGTGAAGTCATAGAATGGAGGTGTGGGAAGTCATAGAATGTATGTTTGTGAAGTAAGAATGAAGGTGTGTGAAGTCATAGAAGGGAGGTGTGTGAAGTCACAGAATGGAGGTGTGTGAAGTCATAGAATGGAGGTGTGTGAAGTCATAGAATGGAGGTGTGTGAAGTCATAAAATGGAGGTGTGTGAAGTCACAGAATGGAGGTGTGTGAGTCAGAATGGAGGTGTGAAGTCATAGAATGGAGGTGGGTGAAGTCATAGAATGGAATTGTTTGAAGTCATAGAATGCAGGTGTGTGAAGTCAGAATGGAGGTGTGTGAATTCACCGAATGGAGTTGTGTGAACTCAGAATGGATGTGTGTGAAGTCATAGAATGGAGGTGGGTGAAGTCATAGAATGTAGGTGTGTGAAGTCATAGAATGGAAGTGTGTGAAGTCACAGAATGGAGGTGTGTGAAGTCACAGAAGGAAGGTGTGTGAACTCAGAATGGAGGTGTGTGAAGTCATAGAATGGAAGTGTGTGAAGACATAGAATGGAGGTATGTGAAGTCAGAATGGAGGTGTGTGAAGTCACAGAATGGACATGTGTGAAGTCAAAGAATGGAGGTGTGTGAAGTCACAGAATGGAGGTGTGTGAAGTCACAGAATGGAGGTTTATGAAGTCATAGAATGGAGGTATGTGAAGTCAAATTGGAGGGGTGTGAAGTCGGAGAATGGAGGGGTGTGAAGTCACAGAATGGAGGTGTGTGAAGTCATAGAATGGATGTTTCTGAATTAAGAATGAAGGTGTGTGAAGTCATAGAATGGAGTGTGTGAAGACAAAATTGTGGTGTGTGAAATCATAGAATGGATGTTTTTGAACTCATAGAATGGAGGTGTGTGAAGTCGTGGAATGGAGGTGTGTGAAGTCACAGAATGGAGGTGTGTGAAGTCAAACAATGGTGTTATGTGAAGTCACAGAATGGCGGTGTGTGAAGTCACAGAATGGAAGTGTGTGAAGTCAAAATGGAGGTGTGTGAAGTCACATGATGGAGGTGTGTGAAGTCACAGAATGGAGGTGTGTGAAGTCAAAATGGTGGTGTGTGAAGTCACAAATGGAGTTGTGTGAAGTCACAGAATGTAGGTGTGTGAAGTCAAAATGGAGGTGTGTGAAGTCACAGAATGGAGGTGTGTGAAGTCACAATGTAGGTGTGTGAAGTCATAGAATGGAGGTTTGTGAAGTTAAAGAATGGAGGTGTGTGAAGTCACAGAATGGAGGTATGTGAACACAGAATGGAGGTGTGTGAAGTCAAAGAATGGAGGTGTGTGAAGTCATAGAATGGAGGTGTGGGAAGTCATAGAATGTATGTTTGTGAAGTAAGAATGAAGGTGTGTGAAGTCATAGAAGGGAGGTGTGTGAAGTCACAGAATGGAGGTGTGTGAAGTCATAGAATGGAGGTGTGTGAAGTCATAGAATGGAGGTGTGTGAAGTCATAAAATGGAGGTGTGTGAAGTCACAGAATGGAGGTGTGTGAAGTCAGAATGGAGGTGTGAAGTCATAGAATGGAGGTGGGTGAAGTCATAGAATGGAATTGTGTGAAGTCATAGAATGCAGGTGTGTGAAGTCAGAATGGAGGTGTGTGAAGTCACCAAATGGAGTTGTGTGAACTCAGAATGGATGTGTGTGAAGTCATAGAATGGAGGTGGGTGAAGTCATAGAAAGTAGGTGTGTGAAGTCATAGAATGGAAGTGTGTGAAGTCACAGAATGGAGGTGTGTGAAGTCACAGAAGGAAGGTGTGTGAACTCAGAATGGAGGTGTGTGAAGTCATAGAATGGAAGTGTGTGAAGACATAGAATGGAGGTATGTGAAGTCAGAATGGAGGTGTGTGAAGTCACCGAATGCAGTTGTGTGAACTCAGAATGGAGGTGTGTGAACTCACAGAATGGAGGTTTGTGAAGTCATAGAATGGAGGTGTGTGAAGTCATAGAATGGATGTTGCTGAAGTAAGAATGAAGGTGTGTGAAGTCATAGAATGGAGGAGTGTGAACTCATAGAATGGAGGTGTGTGAAGTCACAGAATGGGGGTGTGTGAAGTCAGAATGGAGGTGTGTAGTCATAGATTGGAGGTGGGTGAAGTCATAGAAAGGAGGTGTGGGAAGTCATAGATTGGAGGTGTGTGAAGTCATAGAGTGCAGGTGAGTGTAGTCACAGATTCGAGGTCTGTGAAGTCATAGAATGGAGGTGTGTGAAGTCAGAATGGAGGTGTGAGAATTCATAAAATGGAGGTGTGTGAACTCATAGCATGGAGGTGTGTGACGTCACAATGGAAGTGTGTGAAATCATAGGATGGAGGTGTGTGCAGTCACAGAATGGAGGTGTGTGAAGTCAAAATGGAGGTGTGTGACGTCCTAAAATGGAGGTGTGTGAAGTCATAGAATCGATGTGTGTGAAATCATAGAATGGAGGTTTGTGAAGTCACAGAATGGAGGTGTGTGAATTCAGAATGGAGGAGTGTGAAGTCACAGAATGGAGGTGTGTTAAGTCATAGCATGGAGGTATGTGAAATCATAGAATGGAAGTGTGTGAAGTCATAGAATGGAGGTGTGTGAAGTCATACAATGAAGGTGTGTGAAGTCATAGAATGGAGGTGTGTGAAGTCAAAGAAGGGAGGTGTGTGAAGTCACATAATGGAGGTGTGTGAACTCATAGCATTGAGCTGTGTGACGTCACAATGGAATTGTGTGAAATCATAGGATGGAGGTGTGTGCAGTCACAGAATGGAGGTGTGTGAAGTCAAAATGGAAGTGTGTGACGTCCTAAAATGGAGGTGTGTGAAGTCATAGAATCGATGTGTGTGAAATCATAGAATGGAGGTTTGTGAAGTCACAGAATCGAGGTGTGTGAATTCAGAATGGAGGAGTGTGAAGTCAAAATATATGTGTAAAGTCATAGAATGGAGGTTTGTGAAGTCATAGAATGGAGGTGTGTGAAGTCACAGAATGGAGGTGTGTGAAGTCACAGAATGGAGGTGTGTGAAGTCACAGAATGGAGGTGTGTGAAGTCACAGAATGGAGGTTTATGAAGTCATAGAATGGAGGTATGTGAAGTCAAATTGGAGGGGTGTGAAGTCGGAGAATGGAGGGGTGTGAAGTCACAGAATGGAGGTGTGTGAAGTCATAGAATGGATGTTTTTGAATTAAGAATGAAGGTGTGTGAAGTCATAGAATGGAGTGTGTGAAGACGAAATTGTGGTGTGTGAAATCATAGAATGGATGTGTTTGAACTCATAGAATGGAGGTGTGTGAAGTCGTGGAATGGAGGTGTGTGAAGTCACAGAATGGAGGTGTGTGAAGTCAAACAATGGTGTTATGTGAAGTCACAGAATGGAGGTGTGTGAAGTCACAATGTAGGTGTGTGAAGTCATAGAATGGAGGTGTGTGAAGTTAAAGAATGGAGGTGTGTGAAGTCACAGAATGGAGGTATGTGAACACAGAATTGAGGTGTGTGAAGTCAAAGAATGGAGGTGTGTGAAGTCATAGAATGGAGGTGTGGGAAGTCATAGAATGTATGTTTGTGAAGTAAGAATAAAGGTGTGTGAAGTCATAGAAGGGAGGTGTGTGAAGTCACAGAATGGAGGTGTGTGAAGTCATAGAATGGAGGTGTGTGAAGTCATAGAATGGAGGTGTGTGAAGTCATAAAATGGAGGTGTGTGAAGTCACAGAATGGAGGTGTGTGAAGTCAGAATGGAGGTGTGAAGTCATAGAATGGAGGTGGGTGAAGTCATAGAATGGAATTGTGTGAAGTCATAGAATGCAGGTGTGTGAAGTCAGAATCTAGGTGTGTGAAGTCACCGAATGGAGTTGTGTGAACTCAGAATGGATGTGTGTGAAGTCATAGAATGGAGGTGGGTGAAGTCATAGAATGTAGGTGTGTGAAGTCGTAGAATGGAAGTGTGTGAAGTCACAGAATGGAGGTGTGTGAAGTCACAGAAGGGAGGTGTGTGAACTCAGAATGGAGGTGTGTGAAGTCACAGAATGGAGGTGTGTGAAGTCATAGAATGGAAGTGTGTGAAGACATAGAATGGAGGTATGTGAAGTCAGAATGGAGGTGTGTGAAGTCACCGAATGCAGTTGTGTGAACTCAGAATGGAGGTGTGTGAAGTCACAGAATGGAGGTTTCTGAAGTCATAGAATGGAGGTGTGTGAAGTCATAGAATGGATGTTGCTGAAGTAAGAATGAAGGTGTGTGAAGTCATAGAATGGAGTAGTGTGAACTCATAGAATGGAGGTGTGTGAAGTCACAGAATGGGGGTGTGTGAAGTCAGAATGGAGGTGTGTGAAGTCATAGATGAAGTTGTGTGAAGTCATAGAATGAAGGTGTGTGAAATCATAGAAAGGAGGTGTGGGAAGTCATAGAATGGAGGTGTGTGAAGTCATAGAGTGCAGGTGAGTATAGTCACAGATTCGAGGTCTGTGAAGTCATAGAATGGAGGTGTGAGATGTCAGAATGGAGGTGTGGGAAGTCATAGAATAGAAGTGTGTGAAGTCAGAATGGAGGTGTGTGAAGTCATAGATGAAGTTGTGTGAAGTCATAGAATGGAGGTGTGTGAAGTCATAGAATGTAAGTTTGTGAAGGAAGAATGAAGGTGTGTGAAGTCATAGAATGGAGGGGTGTGAAGTCACAGAATGGAGGTGTGAGTAGTCATAGAATTGAGGTGTGTGAAGTCATAGAACGGAAGTGTGTAAAGTCATATAATGGAGGTGTGTGAAGTCACAGAATGGAGGTGTGTGAAGTCAGAATGGAGGTGTGAAGTAATAGAATGGAGGTGTGTGAAGTCATAGAAAGGAGGTGTGTAAAGTCATAGAATGGAAGTGTGTGAAGTCACAGAATGGAGGTGTGTGAAGTCACAGAATGGAGGTGTGTGAAGTCACAGAATGGAGGTGTGTGAAGTCATAGAAGGGAAGTGTGTGAAGTCATAGAATGGACGTGTGTGAAGTCAGAATGGAGGTGTGTGAAGTCACCGAATGGAGTTGTGTGAACTCAGAATGGAAGTGTGTGAAGTCACAGAATGGAGGTTTGTGAAGTCATAGAATGGAGGTGTGCGAAGTCATAGAATGGATGTTTTTGAAGTAAGAATGAAGTTGTGTGAAATCATAGAATGGAGGTGTGTGAACGCATAGAATGGAGGTGTGTGAAGTCACAGAATGGAGGTGTGTGAAGTCAGAATTGAGGTGTGTAGTCATAGATTGGAGGTGGGTGAATTCATAGAAAGGTGGTGTGGGAAGTCATAGAATGGAGGAGTGTGAAGTCATAGAGTGCAGGTGAGTGAAGTCACAGATTCGAGGTCTGTGAAGTCATAGAATGGAGGTGTGTGATGTCAGAATGGAGGTGTGCGAAGTCATAGAATGGAGGTGTGTGAAGTCAGAATGGAGGTGTGTCAAGTCATAGATGAAGTTGTGTGAAGTCATAGTATGGAGGTGTGTGAAATCATAGAATGGAGTTTTGTGAAGTCACAGAATGGAGCTGTGTGAATTCAGAATGGAGCTGTGTGAAGTCATAGAATGGAGGTGTGTGAAGTCAGAATGGAGGTGTGTGAACTGATAGAATGGAGATATGTGACGTCACAATGGAAGTGTTTGAAGTCATAGAATGGAGGTGTGTGACGTCAAGGAATGGAGGTGTTTGATGTCATAGAATGGAGGTGTGTGAAGTCAGAATGGAGGTGTGTGACGTCAAAGAATTGAGGTGTGTGAAGTCATAGAATGGAGCTGTGTGAAGTCAGAATGGAGGTGTGTGAAGTCACAGAATGGAGGTGTGTGAACACAGAATGGAGGTGTGTGAAGTCATAGAAAGGAGGTGTGTGAAGTCTTAGAATGGAGGAGTGTGAAATCAGAATGGAGGTGAGTGAAGTCACAGATTCGCGGTCTGTGAAGTCATAGAATGGAGGTGTGTGAAGTCAGAATGGAGGTGTGAGAAGTCATAAAATGGAGTTATGTGAACTCATAGAATGGAGGTGTGTGACGTCACAATGGAAGTGTGTGAAATCATAGGATGGAAGTGTGTGCAGTCACAGAATGGAGGTGTGTAAAGTCAAAATGGAGGTGTGTGACGTCCTAAAATGTAGGTGTGTGAAGTCATAGAATCGATGTGTGTGAAATCATAGAATGGAGGTTTGTGAAGTCACAGAATGGAGGTTTGTGAATTCAGAATGGAGGTGTGTGAAGTCACAGAATGGAGGTGTGTGAAGTCATAGCATGGAGGTATGTGAAATCATAGAATGGAAGTGTGTGAAGTCATAGAATGGAGGTGTGTGAAGTCATACGATGAAGGTGTGTGAAGTCATAGAATGGAGGTGTGTGAAGTCAAAGAAGGGAGGTGTGTGAAGTCACATATTGGAGGTGTGTGAAGTCAAAATGGAGGTGTGTGACGTCATAAAATGGAGGTGTGTGAAGTCATAGAATGGAGGTGTGTGAAATCATAGAATGGAGGTGTGTTAAGTCACAGAATAGAGGTGTGTGAAATCACAGAAATGAGGTTTGTGAAGTCATAGAATTGAGGTATGTGAAGTCAAATTGGAGGGGTGTGAAGTCGGAGAATGGAGGTGTGTGCACTCACAGAATGGAGGTGGGTGAAGTCACAATGTAGGTGTGTGAAGTCACAGAATGGAGGTGTGTGAAGTCATAGAATGGAAGTGTGTGAAGTCACAGAATGGACGGATATGAAGTCATAGATTGGAGGTGTGTGAAGTCACAGAATTCAGTTGTTTGAAGTCATATATTGGAGGTGTGTGAAGTCAAAATGTATGTGTAAAGTCATAGAATGGAGGGGTGTGAAGTCATAGAATGAAGGTGTGTGAAGTCACAGAATGGAGGTGTGTGAACGCATAGAATGGAGGTGTGTGAAGTCACAGAATGGAGGTGTGTGAAGTCAGAATGGAGGTGTGTAGTCATAGATTGGAGGTGGGTGAATTCATAGAAAGGTGGTGTGGGAAGTCATAGAATGGAGGAGTGTGAAGTCATAGAGTGCAGGTGAGTGAAGTCACAGATTCGAGGTCTGTGAAGTCATAGAATGGAGGTGTGTGATGTCAGAATGGAGGTGTGCAAAGTCATAGAATGGAGGTGTGTGAAGTCAGAATGGAGGTGTGTCAAGTCATAGATGAAGTTGTGTGAAGTCATAGTATGGAGGTGTGTGAAATCATAGAATGGAGTTTTGTGAAGTCACAGAATGGAGCTGTGTTAATTCAGAATGGAGCTGTGTGAAGTCATAGAATGGAGGTGTGTGAAGTCAGAATGGAGGTGTGTGAACTGATAGAATGGAGATATGTGACGTCACAATGGAAGTGTTTGAAGTCATAGAATGGAGGTGTGTGACGTCAAGGAATGGAGGTGTTTGATGTCATAGAATGGAGGTGTGTGAAGTCAGAATGGAGGTGTGTGACGTCAAAGAATTGAGGTGTGTGAAGTCATAGAATGGAGCTGTGTGAAGTCAGAATGGAGGTGTGTGAAGTCACAGAATGGAGGTGTGTGAACACAGAATGGAGGTGTGTGAAGTCATAGAAAGGAGGTGTGTGAAGTCTTAGAATGGAGGAGTGTGAAATCAGAATGGAGGTGAGTGAAGTCACAGATTCGCGGTCTGTGAAGTCATAGAATGGAGGTGTGTGAAGTCAGAATGGAGGTGTGAGAAGTCATAAAATGGAGTTATGTGAACTCATAGAATGGAGGTGTGTGACGTCACAATGGAAGTGTGTGAAATCATAGGATGGAAGTGTGTGCAGTCACAGAATGGAGGTGTGTAAAGTCAAAATGGAGGTGTGTGACGTCCTAAAATGTAGGTGTGTGAAGTCATAGAATCGATGTGTGTGAAATCATAGAATGGAGGTTTGTGAAGTCACAGAATGGAGGTTTGTGAATTCAGAATGGAGGTGTGTGAAGTCACAGAATGGAGGTGTGTGAAGTCATAGCATGGAGGTATGTGAAATCATAGAATGGAAGTGTGTGAAGTCATAGAATGGAGGTGTGTGAAGTCATACAATGAAGGTGTGTGAAGTCATAGAATGGAGGTGTGTGAAGTCAAAGAAGGGAGGTGTGTGAAGTCACATATTGGAGGTGTGTGAAGTCAAAATGGAGGTGTGTGACGTCATAAAATGGAGGTGTGTGAAGTCATAGAATGGAGGTGTGTGAAATCATAGAATGGAGGTGTGTTAAGTCACAGAATAGAGGTGTGTGAAATCACAGAAATGAGGTTTTTGAAGTCATAGAATTGAGGTATGTGAAGTCAAATTGGAGGGGTGTGAAGTCGGAGAATGGAGGTGTGTGCACTCACAGAATGGAGGTGGGTGAAGTCACAATGTAGGTGTGTGAAGTCACAGAATGGAGGTGTGTGAAGTCATAGAATGGAAGTGTGTGAAGTCACAGAATGGACGGGTATGAAGTCATAGATTGGAGGTGTGTGAAGTCACAGAATTCAGTTGTTTGAAGTCATATATTGGAGGTGTGTGAAGTCAAAATGTATGTGTAAAGTCATAGAATGGAGGTGTGTGAAGTCATAGAATGGAGGTGTGTGAAGTCACAGAATGGAGGTGTGTGAAGTCACAGAATGGAGGTGTGTGAAGTTACAGAATGGAGGTGTGTGAAGTCAGAGAATGGAGGTTTGTGAAGTCATAGAATGGAGGTATGTGAAGACAAATTGGAGGGGTGTGAAGTCGGAGAATGGAGGGGTGTGAAGTCACAGAATGGAGGTGTGTGAAGTCATAGAATGGATGTTTCTGAATTAAGAATGAAGGTGTGTGAAGTCATAGAATGGAGTGTGTGAAGACAAAATTGTGGTGTGTGAACTCATAGAATAGATGTGTTTGAACTCATAGAATGGAGGTGTGTGAAGTCGTGGAATGGAGGTGTGTGAAGTCAAAGAATGGAGGTGTGTGAAGTCAAACAATGGTGTTGTGTGAAGTCACAGAATGGAGGTGTGTAAAGTCACAGAATGGAAGTGTGTGAAGTCAAAATGGAGGTGTGTAAAGTCACATGATGGAGGTGTGTGAAGTCACAGAATGGAGGTGTGTGATGTCAAAATGGTGGTGTGTGAAGTCACAAATGGAGGTGTGTGAAGTCACAGAATGTACGTGTGTGAAGTCAAAATGGAGGTGTGTGAAGTCACAGAATGGAGGTGTGTGAAGTCACAATGTAGGTGTGTGAAGTCATAGAATGGAGGTGTGTGAAGTTAAAGAGTAGAGGTGTGTGAAGTCACAGAATGGAGGTATGTGAACACAGAATGGAGGTGTGTGAAGTCAAAGAATGGAGGTGTGTGAAGTCATAGAATGGAGGTGTGGGAAGTCATAGAATGTATGTTTGTGAAGTAAGAATGAAGGTGTGTGAAGTCATAGAATGGAGGTGTGTGAAGTCACAGAATGGAGGTGTGTGAAGTCATAGAATGGAGGTGTGTGAAGTCATAGAACGGAGGTGCGTGAAGTCATAAAATGGAGGTGTGTGAAGTCACAGAATGGAGGTGTGTGAAGTCAGAATGGAGGTGTGAAGTCATAGAAGGGAGGTGGGTGAAGTCATAGAATGGAATTGTGTGAAGTCATAGAATGCAGGTGTGTGAAGTCAGAATGGAGGTGTGTGAAGTCACCGAATGGAGTTGTGTGAACTCAGAATGGATATGTGTGAAGTCATAGAATGGAGGTGTGTGAAGTCATAGAATGTAGGTGGGTGAAGTCATAGAATGGAATTGTGTGAAGTCATAGAATGCAGGTGTGTGAAGTCAGAATGGAGGTGTATGAAGTCACCGAATGGAGTTGTGTGAACTCAGAATGGATATGTGTGAAGTCACAGAATGGAGGTGTGTGAAGTCACAGAAGGAAGGTGTGTGAACTCACAATGGAGGTGTGTGAAGTCATAGAATGGAAGTGTGTGAAGACATAGAATGGAGGTATGTGAAGTCAGAATGGAGGTGTGTGAAATCACCGAATGCAGTTGTGTGAACTCAGAATGGAGGTGTGTGAAGTCACAGAACGGAGGTTTGTGAAGTCATAGAATGGAGGTGTGTGAAGTCATGGAATGGATGTTTCTGAAGTAAGAATGAATGTGTGTGAAGTCATAGAATGGAGGTGTGTGAACTCATAGAATGGAGGTGTTGGAAGTCATAGAATGGAGGAGTGTGAAGTCATAGAGTGCAGGTGATTGTAGTCACAGATTCGAGGTCTCTGAAGTCATAGAATGGAGGTGTGAGATGTCAGAATGGAGGTGTGCGAAGTCATAGAATAGAGGTGTGTGAAGTAAGAATGAAGGTGTGTGAAGTCATAGAATGGAGGGGTGTGAAGTCACAGAATGGAGGTGTGAGGAGTCATAGAATTGAGGTGTGTGAAGTCATAGAACGGAGGTGTGTAAAGTCATATAATGGAGGTGTGTGAAGTCACAGATTCGAGGTCTGTGCAGTCATACAATGGAGGTGTGTGAAGTCAAAATGGAGGTGTGTGAAGTCATGAAATGGAGGTGTGTGAACTCATAGAATGGAGGTATGTGACGTCACAATGGAAGTGTGTGAAATCATAGAATGGAGGTGTGTGCAGTCACAGAATGGAGGTGTGTGAAGTCAAAATGGAGGTGTGTGACGTCCTAAAATGGAGGTGTGTGAAGTCATAGAATCGATGTGTGTGAAATCATAGAATGGAGGTTTGTGAAGTCACAGAATGGAGGTATGTGAACTCAGAATGGAGATGTGTGAAGTCACAGAATGGAGGTGTTTGAAGTTATAGCATGGAGGTGTGTGAAATCATAGAATGGAAGTGTGTAAAGTCATAGAATGGAGGTGTGTGAAGTCATACAATAAAGGTGTGTGAAGTCATAGAATGGAGGTGTGTGAAGTCACAGAAGGGAGGTGTGTGAAGTCACATAATGGAGGTGTGTGAAGTCAAAATGGAGGTGTGTGACGTCATAAAAATGAGGTGTGTGAAGTCATATAATGGAGGTGTGTGAAATCATAGAATGGAGGTTTGTGAAGTCACAGAATGGAGGTGTGTGAAGTCACATAAATGAGGTTTGTGAAGTCATAGAATAGAGGTATGTGAAGTCAAATTGGAGGGGTGTGAAGTCGGAGAATGGAGGTGTGTGCAGTCACAGAATGGAGGTGTGTGAACTCACAGAATGGAGGTGTGTGAACTCACAGAATGGAGGTGTGTGAAGTCACAGAATGGAGGTTTGTGAACTCACAGAATGGAGGTGTGTGAAGTCACAGAAGGGAGGTGTGTGAAGTCACATAATGGAGGTGTGTGAAGTCAAAATGGAGATGTGTGACGTCATAAAAATGAGGTGTGTGAAGTCATATAATGGAGTTGTGTGAAATCATAGAATGTAGGTTTGTGAAGTCACAGAATGGAGGTGTGTGAAGTCACAGAAATGAGGTTTGTGAAGTCATAGAATAGAGGTATTTGAAGTCAAATTGGAGGGGTGTGAAGTCGGAGAATGGAGGTGTGTGCAGTCACAGAATGGAGGTAGGTGAAGTCAGAGAATGCAGCTGTGTGAAGTCATAGAATGGAGGTGTGTGAAGTCACAGAATTGATGTGTTTGAAGTCATATATTGGAGGTGTGTGAAGTCAAAATGTATGTGTAAAATCATAGAATGAAGGTGTGTGGAGTCATAGAATGGAGGTGTGTGAAGTCACAGAATGGAGGTGTGTGAACTCACAGAATTGAGGTGTGTGAAGTCACAGAATGGAGGTGTGTGAAGTCAAAGTGGAGGTGTGTGAAGTCATAGAATGTAGGTGTGTGACGTCAGAATGGAGGTCTGAAGTCATAGAATGAAGGTGGGTGAAGTAATAAAAATTAGGTGTGGGAAGTCATAGAATGGAGAAGTGTGAAGTCATAGAGTGGAGGTCAGTGAAGTCATAGAGTGGAGGTGTGTTAAGTCAGAATGTAGGTTTGCGAAGTCATAGAACAGAGGTGTGTGAAGTCAAATGGAGGTGTGTGAAGTCATAGAATGGAGGTTTGTGAAGTCACAGAATGGAGGTGTGTGAAGTCAGAGAATGGAGGTTTGTGAAATCATAGAATGGATGTATGTGAACTCAAATTGGAGGGGTGTGAAGTCGGAGAATGGAGGTGTGTGAAGTCACAGAATGGAGGTGGGTGAAGTCACAGAATGGAGGTGTGTGAAGTCATACAATGGAGGTCTGTGAAGTCACAGAATGGACGGGTATGAAGTCATAGAGTGGAGGTGTGTGAAGTCACAGAATTGAGGTGTTTGAAGTCATATATTGGAGGTCTCTGAGGTCAAAATGGATGTGTGAAGTCATAGAATGGAATTGTGTGAAGTCATAGAATGGAGCTGTGTGAAGTCACAGAATGGAGGTGTGTGAAGTCACAGAATGGACGGTATGAAGTCATAGAATGGAGGTATGTGAAGTCACATAATTGAGGTGTTTGAAGTCATATATTGGAAGTGTGTGAAGTCAAAATGGATGTGTGAAGTCATAAAATGTAGGTGCGTGAAGTCAATGAATGGAGGTGTGTGAAGTCATAGAATCGAGGTGTGTGAAGTCAAAATGGAGGTGTGTGAAGTCAAAGAATGGAGGTGTGTGAACTCATAGAATGGAGGTGTGGGAAGTCATGGAATGGAGGTTTGTGAAGTCAAACATTGGAAGTGTGGAAAGTTACAGAAATGAGATGTGTGAAGTCATAGAATGGAAGTGTGTGAAGTCATAGATGGAGGAGTGTGAAGTCAGAATGGAGGTGTGTGATGTCATAGAATGGAGGTGTGTGAAGTCACAGAATGGTGGTGTGTGAAGTCACAATGGAGGTGTGTGAAGTCATAGAATGGAGGTGTGTGAAGTCAAAGAATGGAGATGTGTGAAGTCATAGAATGGAGGTGTGTGAAATCATAGAATGGAGGTTTGTGAAGTCACAGAATGCAGGTGTGTGAAGTCACAGAATGGAGGTTTGTGAAGTCATAGAATGGAGTTATGTGAAGTCAAATTGGAGGGGTGTGAATTCAGAGAATGGAGGTGTGTGAAGTCACAGAATGGTGGTGGGTGAAGTCACAGAATGGAGGTGTGTGAAGTCACATAATGGATGGGTAATAAGTCATAGAATGGAGGTGTGTGAAGTCACAGAATTGAGTTGTTTGAATTCATATATTGGAGGTGTGTGAAGTCAAAATGAATGTGTGAAGTCATAAAATGTAGGTGTGTGAAGTCATAGAATGGAGGTGTGTGAAGTCACAGAATGGAGGTCTGTGAAGTCAAAATGGAGGTGTGTGAAGTCAAAGAATGGAGGTGTGTGAACTCATAGAATGGAGGTGTGTGAAATCATGGAATGGAGGTTTGTGAAGTCAAACATTGGAAGTGTGGGAAGTTACAGAAATGAGATTTGTGAACTCATAGAATGGAGGTGTGTGAAGTCATGGAATGGAGGTTTGTGAAGTCAAACATTGGAAGTGTGGGAAGTTACAGAAATGAGATGTGTGAAATCATAGAATGGAGCTGTGTGAAGTCATAAAATGTATGTTTGTGAAGTAAGAATGAAGGTGTGTGAAGTCATAGAATGGAGGTGTGTGAAGTCACAGAATTGAGGTGTGCGAAGGTATAGAATGGAGGTGTGTGAAGTCATAGAAAGGAGGTGTGTGAAGTCATAGAATGGAGGTGTGTGAAGTCATACAATGGAGGTGTGTGAAGTCACACAATAGAGGTGTGTGAAGTCAGAATGGAGGTGTGTAGTCATTGATTGGAGGTGGGTGAAATCATAGAAAGGAGGTGTGTGAAGTCATAGAATGGAGCTGTATGAAGTCAGAATGGAGGTGTGTAAAGTCACAGAATGGAGATCGGTCAACTCAAAATTTAGGTGTGTGAAGTCAAAGAATGGAGGTGTGTGTAGACATAGAATGGAGGTGTGTGAAGTCATAGAATGGAGGTGTGTGAAGTCAGAATGGAGGTGTGTGAAGTCACAGAATTGAGGTGTGTGAACACAGAATGGAGGTGTGTGAAGTCAAAGAATGGAGGTGTGTGAAGTCATAGAAGGGAGGTGTGTGAAGTCATAGAATGTATGTTTGTGAAGTAAGAATGAAGGTCTGTGAAGTCATAGAATGGAGGTGTGTGAAGTCATAGAATGGAGGTGTGTGAAGTCAGATTGGAGGTGTGAGAAGTCATAGAATGGAGGTGTGTCAACTCAGAAAGGAGGTTTGTGAAGTCATAGAATGGTGGTGTGTGACGTCATAGAATGGAGGTGTGTCAACTCAGAAAGGAGGTTTGTGCAGTCATAGAATGGAGGTGTGTGAAGTCATAGAATGGAGGTGTATGAAATCATAGAATTGAGGTGTGTGAAGTCACAGAATTTAGGTGTGTAAAGTCAGAATGGAGCTGTGTGAGGTCAGAATGGAGGGGTGTGATGTCACAGAATGGAGGTGTGTGAAGTCATAGAATGGATGTTTCTGAATTAAGAATGAAGGTGTGTGAAGTCATAGAATGGAGTGTGTGAAGACAAAATTGTTGTGTGTGAACTCATAGAATAGATGTGTTTGAACTCATAGAATGGAGGTGTGTGAAGTCGTGGAATGGAGGTGTGTGAAGTCAAAGAATGGAGGTGTGTGAAGTCAAACAATGGTGTTGTGTGAAGTCACAGAATGGAGGTGTGTAAAGTCACAGAATGGAAGTGTGTGAAGTCAAAATGGAGGTGTGTAAAGTCACATGATGCAGGTGTGTGAAGTCACAGAATGGAGGTGTGTGATGTCAAAATGGTGGTGTGTGAAGTCACAAATGGAGGTGTGTGAAGTCACAGAATGTACGTGTGTGAAGTCAAAATGGAGGTGTGTGAAGTCACAGAATGGAGGTGTGTGAAGTCACAGTGTAGGTGTGTGAAGTCATAGAATGGAGGTGTGTGAAGTTAAAGAGTAGAGGTGTGTGAAGTCACAGAATGGAGGTATGTGAACACAGAATGGAGGTGTGTGAAGTCAAAGAATGGAGGTGTGTGAAGTCATAGAATGGAGGTGTGGGAAGTCATAGAATGTATGTTTGTGAAGTAAGAATGAAGGTGTGTGAAGTCGTAGAATGGAGGTGTGTGAAGTCACAGAATGGAGGTGTGTGAAGTCATAGAATGGAGGTGTGTGAAGTCATAGAACGGAGGTGCGTGAAGTCATAAAATGGAGGTGTGTGAAGTCACAGAATGGAGGTGTGTGAAGTCAGAATGGAGGTGTGAAGTCATAGAAGGGAGGTGGGTGAAGTCATAGAATGGAATTGTGTGAAGTCATAGAATGCAGGTGTGTGAAGTCAGAATGGAGGTGTGTGAAGTCACCGAATGGAGTTGTGTGAACTCAGAATGGATATGTGTGAAGTCATAGAATGGAGGTGTGTGAAGTCATAGAATGTAGGTGGGTGAAGTCATAGAATGGAATTGTGTGAAGTCATAGAATGCAGGTGTGTGAAGTCAGAATGGAGGTGTGTGAAGTCACCGAATGGAGTTGTGTGAACTCAGAATGGATATGTGTGAAGTCACAGAATGGAGGTGTGTGAAGTCACAGAAGGAAGGTGTGTGAACTCACAATGGAGGTGTGTGAAGTCATAGAATGGAAGTGTGTGAAGACATAGAATGGAGGTATGTGAAGTCAGAATGGAGGTGTGTGAAGTCACCGAATGCAGTTGTGTGAACTCAAAATGGAGGTGTGTGAAGTCACAGAACGGAGGTTTGTGAAGTCATAGAATGGAGGTGTGTGAAGTCATAGAATGGATGTTTCTGAAGTAAGAATGAATGTGTGTGAATTCATAGAATGGAGGTGTGTGAACTCATAGAATGGAGGTGTTGGAAGTCATAGAATGGAGGAGTGTGAATTCATAGAGTGCAGGTGAGTGTAGTCACAGATTCGAGGTCTCTGAAGTCATAGAATGGAGGTGTGAGATGTCAGAATGGAGGTGTGCGAAGTCATAGAATAGAGGTGTGTGAAGTAAGAATGAAGGTGTGTGAAGTCATAGAATGGAGGGGTGTGAAGTCACAGAATGGAGGTGTGAGGAGTCATAGAATTGAGGTGTGTGAAGTCATAGAACGGAGGTGTGTAAAGTCATATAATGGAGGTGTGTGAAGTCACAGATTCGAGGTCTGTGCAGTCATACAATGGAGGTGTGTGAAGTCAAAATGGAGGTGTGTGAAGTCATGAAATGGAGGTGTGTGAACTCATAGAATGGAGGTATGTGACGTCACAATGGAAGTGTGTGAAATCATAGAATGGAGGTGTGTGCAGTCACAGAATGGAGGTGTGTGAAGTCAAAATGGAGGTGTGTGACGTCCTAAAATGGAGGTGTGTGAAGTCATAGAATCGATGTGTGTGAAATCATAGAATGGAGGTTTGTGAAGTCACAGAATGGAGGTATGTGAACTCAGAATGGAGATGTGTGAAGTCACAGAATGGAGGTGTTTGTAGTTATAGCATGGAGGTGTGTGAAATCATAGAATGGAAGTGTGTAAAGTCATAGAATGGAGGTGTGTGAAGTCATACAATGAAGGTGTGTGAAGTCATAGAATGGAGGTGTGTGAAGTCACAGAAGGGAGGTGTGTGAAGTCACATAATGGAGGTGTGTGAAGTCAAAATGGAGGTGTGTGACGTCATAAAAATGAGGTGTGTGAAGTCATATAATGGAGGTGTGTGAAATCATAGAATGGAGGTTTGTGAAGTCACAGAATGGAGGTGTGTGAAGTCACAGAAATGAGGTTTGTGAAGTCATAGAATAGAGGTATGTGAAGTCAAATTGGAGGGGTGTGAAGTCGGAGAATGGAGGTGTGTGCAGCCACAGAATGGAGGTGTGTGAACTCACAGAATGGAGGTGTGTGAAGACACAGAATGGAGGTGTGTGAAGTCACAGAATGGAGGTTTGTGAACTCACAGAATGGAGGTGTGTGAAGTCACAGAAGGGAGGTGTGTGAAGTCACATAATGGAGGTGTGTGAAGTCAAAATGGAGATGTGTGACGTCATAAAAATGAGGTGTGTGAAGTCATATAATGGAGTTGTGTGAAATCATAGAATGGAGGTTTGTGAAGTCACAGAATGGAGGTGTGTGAAGTCACAGAAATGAGGTTTGTGAAGTCATAGAATAGAGGTATGTGAAGTCAAATTGGAGGGGTGTGAAGTCGGAGAATGGAGGTGTGTGCAGTCACAGAATGGAGGTAGGTGAAGTCAGAGAATGCAGCTGTGTGAAGTCATAGAATGGAGGTGTGTGAAGTCACAGAATTGATGTGTTTGAAGTCATATATTGGAGGTGTGTGAAGTCAAAATGTATGTGTAAAATCATAGAATGAAGGTGTGTGGAGTCATAGAATGGAGGTGTGTGAAGTCACAGAATGGAGGTGTGTGAAGTCAAAGTGGAGGTGTGTGAAGTCATAGAATGGAGCTGTGTGACGTCAGAATGGAGGTCTGAAGTCATAGAATGAAGGTGGGTGAAGTAATAGAAATTAGGTGTGGGAAGTCATAGAATGGAGAAGTGTGAAGTCATAGAGTGGAGGTCAGTGAAGTCATAGAGTGGAGGTGTGTTAAGTCAGAATGTAGGTTTGCGAAGTCATAGAACAGAGGTGTGTGAAGTCAAATGGAGGTGTGTGAAGTCATAGAATGGAGGTTTGTGAAGTCACAGAATGGAGGTGTGTGAAGTCACAGAATGGAGGTTTGTGAAGTCATAGAATGGAGGTATGTGAACTCAAATTGGAGGGGTGTGAAGTCGGAGAATGGAGGTGTGTGAAGTCACAGAATGGAGGTGGGTGAAGTCACAGAATGGAGGTGTGTGAAGTCATACAATGGAGGTCTGTGAAGTCACAGAATGGACGGGTATGAAGTCATAGAGTGGAGGTGTGTGAAGTCACAGAATTGAGGTGTTTGAAGTCATATATTGGAGGTCCCTGAGGTCAAAATGGATGTGTGAAGTCATAGAATGGAATTGTGTGAAGTCATAGAATGGAGCTGTGTGACGTCACAGAATGGAGGTGTGTGAAGTCACAGAATGGACGGTATGAAGTCATAGAATGGAGGTATGTGAAGTCACATAATTGAGGTGTTTGAAGTCATATATTGGAAGTGTGTGAAGTCAAAATGGATGTGTGAAGTCATAAAATGTAGGTGTGTGAAGTCAATGAATGGAGGTGTGTGAAGTCATAGAATCGAGGTGTGTGAAGTCAAAATGGAGGTGGTGAAGTCAAAGAATGGAGGTGTGTCAACTCATAGAATGGAGGTGTGGGAAGTCATGGAATGGAGGTTTGTGAAGTCAAACATTGGAAGTGTGGAAAGTTACAGAAATGAGATGTGTGAAGTCATAGAATGGAAGTGTGTGAAGTCATAGATGGAGGAGTGTGAAGTCAGAATGGAGGTGTGTGATGTCATAGAATGGAGGTGTGTGAAGTCACAGAATGGTGGTGTGTGAAGTCACAATGGAGGTGTGTGAAGTCATAGAATGGAGGTGTGTGAAGTCATGGAATGGAGGTTTGTGAAGTCAAACATTGGAAGTGTGGGAAGTTACAGAAATGAGATGTGTGAAATCATAGAATGGAGCTGTGTGAAGTCATAAAATGTATGTTTGTGAAGTAAGAATGAAGGTGTGTGAAGTCATAGAATGGAGGTGTGTGAAGTCACAGAATTGAGGTGTGCGAAGTTATAGAATGGAGGTGTGTGAAGTCATAGAAAGGAGGTGTGTGAAGTCATAGAATGGAGGTGTGTGAAGTCATACAATGGAGGTGTGTGAAGTCACACAATAGAGGTGTGTGAAGTCAGAATGGAGGTGTGTAGTCATTGATTGGAGGTGGGTGAAATCATAGAAAGGAGGTGTGTGAAGTCATAGAATGGAGCTGTATGAAGTCAGAATGGAGGTGTGTAAAGTCACAGAATGGAGATCGGTCAACTCAAAATTTAGGTGTGTGAAGTCAAAGAATGGAGGTGTGTGTAGACATAGAATGGAGGTGTGTGAAGTCATAGAATGGAGGTGTGTGAACACAGAATGGAGGTGTGTGAAGTCAAAGAATGGAGGTGTGTGAAGTCATAGAAGGGAGGTGTGTGAAGTCATAGAATGTATGTTTGTGAAGTAAGAATGAAGGTCTGTGAAGTCATAGAATGGAGGTGTGTGAAGTCATAGAATGGAGGTGTGTGAAGTCAGATTGGAGGTGTGTGAAGTCATAGAATGGAGGTGTGTCAACTCAGAAAGGAGGTTTGTGAAGTCATAGAATGGTGGTGTGTGACGTCATAGAATGGAGCTGTGTCAACTCAGAAAGGAGGTTTGTGCAGTCATAGAATGGAGGTGTGTGAAGTCATAGAATGGAGGTGTATGAAATCATAGAATTGAGGTGTGTGAAGTCACAGAATTTAGGTGTGTAAAGTCAGAATGGAGCTGTGTGAGGTCAGAATGGAGGGGTGTGAAGTCACAGAATGGAGGTGTGTGAACTCATAGAATGGATGTTTCTGAATTAAGAATGAAGGTGTGTGAAGTCATAGAATGGAGTGTGTGAAGACAAAATTGTGGTGTGTGAAATCATAGAATGGATGTGTTTGAACTCATAGAATGGAGGTTTGTGAAGTCGTGGAATGGAGGTGTGTGAAGTCACAGAATGGAGGTGTGTGAAATCAAACAATGGTGTTATGTGAAGTCACAGAATGGCGGTGTGTGAAGTCACAGAATGGAAGTGTGTGAAGTCAAAATGGAGGTGTGTGAAGTCACATGATGGAGGTGTGTGAAGTCACAGAATGGAGGTGTGTGAGGTCAAAATGGTGGTGTGTGAAGTCACAAATGGAGGTGTGTGAAGTCACAGAATGTAGGTGTGTGAAGTCAAAATGGAGGTGTGTGAAGTCACAGAATGGAGGTGTGTGAAGTCACAATGTAGGTGTGTGAAGTCATAGAATGGAGGTTTGTGAAGTTAAAGAATGGAGGTGTGTGAAGTCACAGAATGGAGGTATGTGAACACAGAATGGAGGTGTGTGAAGTCAAAGAATGGAGGTGTGTGAAGTCATAGAATGGAGGTGTGGGAAGTCATAGAATGTATGTTTGTGAAGTAAGAATGAAGGTGTGTGAAGTCATAGAAGGGAGGTGTGTGAAGTCACAGAATGGAGGTGTGTGAAGTCATAGAATGGAGGTGTGTGAAGTCATAGAATGGAGGTGTGTGAAGTCATAAAATGGAGGTGTGTGAAGTCACAGAATGGAGGTGTGTGAAGTCAGAATGGAGGTGTGAAGTCATAGAATGGAGGTGGGTGAAGTCATAGAATGGAATTGTGTGAAGTCATAGAATACAGGTGTGTGAAGTCAGAATGGAGGTGTGTGAAGTCACCGAATGGAGTTGTGTGAACTCAGAATGGATGTGTGTGAAGTCATAGAATGGAGGTGGGTGAAGTCATAGAATGTAGGTGTGTGAAGTCATAGAATGGAAGTGTGTGAAGTCACAGAATGGAGGTGTGTGAAGTCACAGAAGGAAGGTGTGTGAACTCAGAATGGAGGTGTGTGAAGTCATAGAATGGAAGTGTGTGAAGACATAGAATGGAGGTATGTGAAGTCAGAATGGAGGTGTGTGAAGTCACAGAATGGAGGTGTGTGAAGTCACAGAATGGAGGTGTGTGAAGTCACAGAATGGAGGTGTGTGAAGTCACAGAATGGAGGTTTATGAAGTCATAGAATGGAGGTATGTGAAGTCAAATTGGAGGGGTGTGAAGTCGGAGAATGGAGGGGTGTGAAGTCACAGAATGGAGGTGTGTGAAGTCATAGAATGGATGTTTCTGAATTAAGAATGAAGGTGTGTGAAGTCATAGAATGGAGTGTGTGAAGACAAAATTGTGGTGTGTGAAATCATAGAATGGATGTGTTTGAACTCATAGAATGGAGGTGTGTGAAGTCGTGGAATGGAGGTGTGTGAAGTCACAGAATGGAGGTGTGTGAAGTCAAACAATGGTGTTATGCGAAGTCACAGAATGGAGGTGTGTGAAGTCACAGAATGGAAGTGTGTGAAGTCAAAATGGAGGTGTGTGAAGTCATATGATGGAGGTGTGTGAAGTCACAGAATGGAGGTGTGTGAAGTCAAAATGGTGGTGTGTGAAGTCACAAATGGAGGTGTGTGAAGTCACAGAATGTAGGTGTGTGAAGTCAAAATGGAGGTGTGTGAAGTCACAGAATGGAGGTGTGTGAAGTCACAATGTAGGTGTGTGAAGTCATAGAATGGAGGTTTGTGAAGTTAAAGAATGGAGGTGTGTGAAGTCACAGAATGGAGGTATGTGAACACAGAATGGAGGTGTGTGAAGTCAAAGAATGGAGGTGTGTGAAGTCATAGAATGGAGGTGTGGGAAGTCATAGAATGTATGTTTGTGAAGTAAGAATGAAGGTGTGTGAAGTCATAGAAGGGAGGTGTGTGAAGTCACAGAATGGAGGTGTGTGAAGTCATAGAATGGAGGTGTGTGAAGTCATAGAATGGAGGTGTGTGAAGTCATAAAATGGAGGTGTGTGAAGTCACAGAATGGAGGTGTGTGAAGTCAGAATGGAGGTGTGAAGTCATAGAATGGAGGTGGGTGAAGTCATAGAATGGAATTGTGTGAAGTCATAGAATGCAGGTGTGTGAAGTCAGAATGGAGGTGTGTGAAGTCACCGAATGGAGTTGTGTGAACTCAGAATGGATGTGTGTGAAGTCATAGAATGGAGGTGGGTGAAGTCATAGAATGTAGGTGTGTGAAGTCATAGAATGGAAGTGTGTGAAGTCACAGAATGGAGGTGTGTGAAGTCACAGAAGGAAGGTGTGTGAACTCAGAATGGAGGTGTGTGAAGTCATAGAATGGAAGTGTGTGAAGACATAGAATGGAGGTATGTGAAGTCAGAATGGAGGTGTGTGAAGTCACCGAATGCAGTTGTGTGAACTCAGAATGGAGGTGTGTGAAGTCACAGAATGGAGGTTTGTGAAGTCATAGAATGGAGGTGTGTGAAGTCATAGAATGGATGTTGCTGAAGTAAGAATGAAGGTGTGTGAAGTCATAGAATGGAGGAGTGTGAACTCATAGAATGGAGGTGTGTGAAGTCTCAGAATGGGGGTGTGTGAAGTCAGAATGGAGGTGTGTTGTCATAGATTGGAGGTGGGTGAAGTCATAGAAAGGAGGTGTGGGAAGTCAGATTGGAGGTGTGTGAAGTCATAGAATGGAGGTTTGTGAAATCACAGAATGGAGGTGTGTGAAGTCACAGAATGGAGGTTTGTGAAGTCATAGAATGGAGGTATGTGAACTCAAATTGGAGGGGTGTGAAGTCGGAGAATGGAGGTGTGTGAAGTCACAGAATGGAGGTGGGTGAAGTCACAGAATGGAGGTGTGTGAAGTCATACAATGGAGGTCTGTGAAGTCACAGAATGGACGGGTATGAAGTCATAGAGTGGAGGTGTGTGAAGTCACAGAATTGAGGTGTTTGAAGTCATATTGGAGGTCTCTGAGGTCAAAATGGATGTGTGAAGTCATAGAATGGAATTGTGTGAAGTCATAGAATGGAGCTGTGTGACGTCACAGAATGGAGGTGTGTGAAGTCACAGAATGGACGGTATGAAGTCATAGAATGGAGGTATGTGAAGTCACATAATTGAGGTGTTTGAAGTCATATATTGGAAGTGTGTGAAATCAAAATGGATGTGTGAAGTCATAAAATGTAGGTGTGTGAAGTCAATGAATGGAGGTGTGTGAAGTCATAGAATCGAGGTGTGTGAAGTCAAAATGGAGGTGTGTGAAGTCAAAGAATGGAGGTGTGTGAACTCATAGAATGGAGGTGTGGGAAGTCATGGAATGGAGGTTTGTGAAGTCAAACATTGGAAGTGTGGA
This sequence comes from Megascapheus bottae, assembly GCA_024803745.1. Classification (NCBI taxonomy): domain Eukaryota; kingdom Metazoa; phylum Chordata; class Mammalia; order Rodentia; family Geomyidae; genus Megascapheus; species Megascapheus bottae. Next base: position 1,571,519 of record JANJXV010000052.1, on the reverse strand, counting down.
AAGTTACAGAAATGAGATGTGTGAAGTCATAGAATGGAAGTGTGTGAAGTCATAGATGGAGGAGTGTGAAGTCAGAATGGAGGTGTGTGATGTCATAGAATGGAGGTGTGTGAAGTCACAGAATGGTGGTGTGTGAAGTCACAATGGAGGTGTGTGAAGTCATAGAATGGAGGTGTGTGAAGTCATGGAATGGAGGTTTGTGAAGTCAAACATTGGAAGTGTGGGAAGTTACAGAAATGAGATGTGTGAAATCATAGAATGGAGCTGTGTGAAGTCATAAAATGTATGTTTGTGAAGTAAGAATGAAGGTGTGTGAAGTCATAGAATGGAGGTGTGTGAAGTCACAGAATTGAGGTGTGCGAAGGTATAGAATGGAGGTGTGTGAAGTCATAGAAAGGAGGTGTGTGAAGTCATAGAATGGAGGTGTGTGAAGTCATACAATGGAGGTGTGTGAAGTCACACAATAGAGGTGTGTGAAGTCAGAATGGAGGTGTGTAGTCATTGATTGGAGGTGGGTGAAATCATAGAAAGGAGGTGTGTGAAGTCATAGAATGGAGCTGTATGAAGTCAGAATGGAGGTGTGTAAAGTCACAGAATGGAGATCGGTCAACTCAAAATTTAGGTGTGTGAAGTCAAAGAATGGAGGTGTGTGTAGACATAGAATGGAGGTGTGTGAAGTCATAGAATGGAGGTGTGTGAAGTCAGAATGGAGGTGTGTGAAGTCACAGAATTGAGGTGTGTGAACACAGAATGGAGGTGTGTGAAGTCAAAGAATGGAGGTGTGTGAAGTCATAGAAGGGAGGTGTGTGAAGTCATAGAATGTATGTTTGTGAAGTAAGAATGAAGGTCTGTGAAGTCATAGAATGGAGGTGTGTGAAGTCATAGAATGGAGGTGTGTGAAGTCAGATTGGAGGTGTGTGAAGTCATAGAATGGAGGTGTGTCAACTCAGAAAGGAGGTTTGTGAAGTCATAGAATGGTGGTGTGTGACGTCATAGAATGGAGCTGTGTCAACTCAGAAAGGAGGTTTGTGCAGTCATAGAATGGAGGTGTGTGAAGTCATAGAATGGAGGTGTATGAAATCATAGAATTGAGGTGTGTGAAGTCACAGAATTTAGGTGTGTAAAGTCAGAATGGAGCTGTGTGAGGTCAGAATGGAGGGGTGTGAAGTCACAGAATGGAGGTGTGTGAACTCATAGAATGGATGTTTCTGAATTAAGAATGAAGGTGTGTGAAGTCATAGAATGGAGTGTGTGAAGACAAAATTGTGGTGTGTGAAATCATAGAATGGATGTGTTTGAACTCATAGAATGGAGGTTTGTGAAGTCGTGGAATGGAGTTGTGTGAAGTCACAGAATGGAGGTGTGTGAAATCAAACAATGGTGTTATGTGAAGTCACAGAATGGCGGTGTGTGAAGTCACAGAATGGAAGTGTGTGAAGTCAAAATGGAGGTGTGTGAAGTCACATGATGGAGGTGTGTGAAGTCACAGAATGGAGGTGTGTGAGGTCAAAATGGTGGTGTGTGAAGTCACAAATGGAGGTGTGTGAAGTCACAGAATGTAGGTGTGTGAAGTCAAAATGGAGGTGTGTGAAGTCACAGAATGGAGGTGTGTGAAGTCACAATGTAGGTGTGTGAAGTCATAGAATGGAGGTTTGTGAAGTTAAAGAATGGAGGTGTGTGAAGTCACAGAATGGAGGTATGTGAACACAGAATGGAGGTGTGTGAAGTCAAAGAATGGAGGTGTGTGAAGTCATAGAATGGAGGTGTGGGAAGTCATAGAATGTATGTTTGTGAAGTAAGAATGAAGGTGTGTGAAGTCATAGAAGGGAGGTGTGTGAAGTCACAGAATGGAGGTGTGTGAAGTCATAGAATGGAGGTGTGTGAAGTCATAGAATGGAGGTGTGTGAAGTCATAAAATGGAGGTGTGTGAAGTCACAGAATGGAGGTGTGTGAAGTCAGAATGGAGGTGTGAAGTCATAGAATGGAGGTGGGTGAAGTCATAGAATGGAATTGTGTGAAGTCATAGAATACAGGTGTGTGAAGTCAGAATGGAGGTGTGTGAAGTCACCGAATGGAGTTGTGTGAACTCAGAATGGATGTGTGTGAAGTCATAGAATGGAGGTGGGTGAAGTCATAGAATGTAGGTGGGTGAAGTCATAGAATGGAAGTGTGTGAAGTCACAGAATGGAGGTGTGTGAAGTCACAGAAGGAAGGTGTGTGAACTCAGAATGGAGGTGTGTGAAGTCATAGAATGGAAGTGTGTGAAGACATAGAATGGAGGTATGTGAAGTCAGAATGGAGGTGTGTGAAGTCACAGAATGGAGGTGTGTGAAGTCACAGAATGGAGGTGTGTGAAGTCACAGAATGGAGGTGTGTGAAGTCACAGAATGGAGGTTTATGAAGTCATAGAATGGAGGTATGTGAAGTCAAATTGGAGGGGTGTGAAGTCGGAGAATGGAGGGGTGTGAAGTCACAGAATGGAGGTGTGTGAAGTCATAGAATGGATGTTTCTGAATTAAGAATGAAGGTGTGTGAAGTCATAGAATGGAGTGTGTGAAGACAAAATTGTGGTGTGTGAAATCATAGAATGGATGTGTTTGAACTCATAGAATGGAGGTGTGTGAAGTCGTGGAATGGAGGTGTGTGAAGTCACAGAATGGAGGTGTGTGAAGTCAAACAATGGTGTTATGTGAAGTCACAGAATGGAGGTGTGTGAAGTCACAGAATGGAAGTGTGTGAAGTCAAAATGGAGGTGTGTGAAGTCATATGATGGAGGTGTGTGAAGTCACAGAATGGAGGTGTGTGAAGTCAAAATGGTGGTGTGTGAAGTCACAAATGGAGGTGTGTGAAGTCACAGAATGTAGGTGTGTGAAGTCAAAATGGAGGTGTGTGAAGTCACAGAATGGAGGTGTGTGAAGTCACAATGTAGGTGTGTGAAGTCATAGAATGGAGGTTTGTGAAGTTAAAGAATGGAGGTGTGTGAAGTCACAGAATGGAGGTATGTGAACACAGAATGGAGGTGTGTGAAGTCAAAGAATGGAGGTGTGTGAAGTCATAGAATGGAGGTGTGGGAAGTCATAGAATGTATGTTTGTGAAGTAAGAATGAAGGTGTGTGAAGTCATAGAAGGGAGGTGTGTGAAGTCACAGAATGGAGGTGTGTGAAGTCATAGAATGGAGGTGTGTGAAGTCATAGAATGGAGGTGTGTGAAGTCATAAAATGGAGGTGTGTGAAGTCACAGAATGGAGGTGTGTGAAGTCAGAATGGAGGTGTGAAGTCATAGAATGGAGGTGGGTGAAGTCATAGAATGGAATTGTGTGAAGTCATAGAATGCAGGTGTGTGAAGTCAGAATGGAGGTGTGTGAAGTCACCGAATGGAGTTGTGTGAACTCAGAATGGATGTGTGTGAAGTCATAGAATGGAGGTGGGTGAAGTCATAGAATGTAGGTGTGTGAAGTCATAGAATGGAAGTGTGTGAAGTCACAGAATGGAGGTGTGTGAAGTCACAGAAGGAAGGTGTGTGAACTCAGAATGGAGGTGTGTGAAGTCATAGAATGGAAGTGTGTGAAGAGATAGAATGGAGGTATGTGAAGTCAGAATGGAGGTGTGTGAAGTCACCGAATGCAGTTGTGTGAACTCAGAATGGAGGTGTGTGAAGTCACAGAATGGAGGTTTGTGAAGTCATAGAATGGAGGTGTGTGAAGTCATAGAATGGATGTTGCTGAAGTAAGAATGAAGGTGTGTGAAGTCATATTATGGAGGAGTGTGAACTCATAGAATGGAGGTTTGTGAAGTCTCAGAATGGGGGTGTGTGAAGTCAGAATGGAGGTGTGTTGTCATAGATTGGAGGTGGGTGAAGTCATAGAAAGGAGGTGTGGGAAGTCATAGATTGGAGGTGTGTGAAGTCATAGAGTGCAGGTGAGTGTAGTCACAGATTCGAGGTCTGTGAAGTCATAGAATGGAGGTGTGTGAAGTCAGAATGGAGGTGTGAGAATTCATAAAATGGAGGTGTGTGAACTCATAGCATGGAGGTGTGTGACGTCACAATGGAAGTGTGTGAAATCATAGGATGGAGGTGTGTGCAGTCACAGAATGGAAGTGTGTGAAGTCAAAATGGAGGTGTGTGACGTCCTAAAATGGAGGTGTGTGAAGTCATAGAATCGATGTGTGTGAAATCATAGAATGGAGGTTTGTGAAGTCACAGAATGGAGGTGTGTGAATTCAGAATGGAGGAGTGTGAAGTCACAGAATGGAGGTGTGTGAAGTCATAGCATGGAGGTATGTGAAATCATAGAATGGAAGTGTGTGAAGTCATAGAATGGAGGTGTGTGAAGTCATACAATGAAGGTGTGTGAAGTCATAGAATGGAGGTGTGTGAAGTCAAAGAAGGGAGGTGTGTGAAGTCACATAATGGAGGTGTGTGAACTCATAGCATTGAGCTGTGTGACGTCACAATGGAATTGTGTGAAATCATAGGATGGAGGTGTGTGCAGTCACAGAATGGAGGTGTGTGAAGTCAAAATGGAAGTGTGTGACGTCCTAAAATGGAGGTGTGTGAAGTCATAGAATCGATGTGTGTGAAATCATAGAATGGAGGTTTGTGAAGTCACAGAATCGAGGTGTGTGAATTCAGAATGGAGGAGTGTGAAGTCAAAATGTATGTGTAAAGTCATAGAATGGAGGTTTGTGAAGTCATAGAATGGAGGTGTGTGAAGTCACAGAATGGAGGTGTGTGAAGTCACAGAATGGAGGTGTGTGAAGTCACAGAATGGAGGTTTCTGAAGTCATAGAATGGAGGTGTGTGAAGTCATAGAATGGATGTTGCTGAAGTAAGAATGAAGGTGTGTGAAGTCATAGAATGGAGGAGTGTGAACTCATAGAATGGAGGTGTGTGAAGTCACAGAATGGGGGTGTGTGAAGTCAGAATGGAGGTGTGTGAAGTCATAGATGAAGTTGTGTGAAGTCATAGAATGGAGGTGTGTGAAATCATAGAAAGGAGGTGTGGGAAGTCATAGAATGGAGGTGTGTGAAGTCATAGAGTGCAGGTGAGTGTAGTCACAGATTCGAGGTCTGTGAAGTCATAGAATGGAGGTGTGAGATGTCAGAATGGAGGTGTGGGAAGTCATAGAATAGAAGTGTGTGAAGTCAGAATGGAGGTGTGTGAAGTCATAGATGAAGTTGTGTGAAGTCATAGAATGGAGGTGTGTGAAGTCATAGAATGTAAGTTTGTGAAGGAAGAATGAAGGTGTGTGAAGTCATAGAATGGAGGGGTGTGAAGTCACAGAATGGAGGTGTGTGAAGTCACAGAATGGGGGTTTATGAAGTCATAGAATGGAGTTATGTGAAGTCAAATTGGAGGGGTGTGAAGTCGGAGAATGGAGGGGTGTGAAGTCACAGAATGGAGGTGTGTGAAGTCATAGAATGGATGTTTATGAATTAAGAATGAAGGTGTGTGAAGTCATAGAATGGAGTGTGTGAAGACAAAATTGTGGTGTGTGAAATCATAGAATGGATGTGTTTGAACTCATAGAATGGAGGTGTGTGAAGTCGTGGAATGGAGGTGTGTGAAGTCACAGAATGGAGGTGTGTGAAGTCAAACAATGGTGTTATGTGAAGTCACAGAATGGAGGTGTGTGAAGTCACAGAATGGAAGTGTGTGAAGTCAAAATGGAGGTGTGTGAAGTCACATGATGGAGGTGTGTGAAGTCACAGAATGGAGGTGTGTGAAGTCAAAATGGTGGTGTGTGAAGTTACAAATGGAGGTGTGTGAAGTCACAGAATGGAGGTGTGTGAAGTCAAAATGGAGGTGTGTGAAGTCACAGAATGGAGGTGTGTGAAGTCACAATGTAGGTGTGTGAAGTCATAGAATGGAGGTGTGGGAAGTCATAGAATGTATGTTTGTGAAGTAAGAATGAAGGTGTGTGAAGTCATAGAATGGAGGTGTGTGAAGTCACAGAATGGAGGTGTGTGAAGTCATAGAATGGAGGTGTGTGAAGTCATAGAATGGAGGTGTGTGAAGTCATAAAATGGAGGTGTGTGAAGTCACAGAATGGAGGTGTGTGAAGTCAGAATGGAGGTGTGAAGTCATAGAATGGAATTGTGTGAAGTCATAGAATGCAGGTGTGTGAAGTCAGAATGGAGGTGTGTGAAGTCACCGAATGGAGTTGTGTGAACTCAGAATGGAAGTGTGTGAAGTCATAGAATGGAGGTGGGTGAAGTCATAGAATGTAGGTTTGTGAAGTCATAGAATGGAAGTGTGTGAAGTCAGAGAATGGAGGTGTGTGAAGTCACAGAAGGGAGGTGTGTGAACTCAGAATGGAGGTGTGTGAAGTCACAGAATGGAGGTGTGTGAAGTCATAGAATGGAAGTGTGTGAAGACATAGAAAGGAGGTATGTGAAGTCAGAATGGAGGTGTGTGAAGTCACCGAATGCAGTTGTGTGAACTCAGAATGGAGGTGTGTGAAGTCACAGAATGGAGGTTTCTGAAGTCATAGAATGGAGGTGTTTGAAGTCATAGAATGGATGTTGCTGAAGTAAGAATGAAGGTGTGTGAAGTCATAGAATGGAGGAGTGTGAACTCATAGAATGGAGGTGTGTGAAGTCACAGAATGGGGGTGTGTGAAGTCAGAATGGAGGTGTGTAGTCATAGATTGGAGGTGGGTGAAATCATAGAAAGGAGGTGTGGGAAGTCATAGAATGGAGGTGTGTGAAGTCATAGAGTGCAGGTGAGTGTAGTCACAGATTCGAGGTCTGTGAAGTCATAGAATGGAGGTGTGAGATGTCAGAATGGAGGTGTGGGAAGTCATAGAATAGAAGTGTGTGAAGTCAGAATGGAGGTGTGTGAAGTCATAGATGAAGTTGTGTGAAGTCATAGAATGGAGGTGTGTGAAGTCATAGAATGTAAGTTTGTGAAGTAAGAATGAAGGTGTGTGAACTCATAGAATGGAGGGGTGTGAAGTCACCGAATGGAGGTGTGAGTAGTCGTAGAATTGAGGTGTGTGAAGTCATAGAACGGAAGTGTGTAAAGTCATATAATGGAGGTGTGTGAAGTCACAGAATGGAGGTGTGTGAAGTCAGAATGGAGGTGTGAAGTAATAGAATGGAGGTGTGTGAAGTCATAGAAAGGAGGTGTGTGAAGTCATAGAATGGAAGTGTGTGAAGTCACAGAATGGAGGTGTGTGAAGTCACAGAATGGAGGTGTGTGAAGTCACAGAAGGGAGGTGTGTGAACTCAGAATGGAGGTGTGTGAAGTCACAGAATGGAGGTGTGTGAAGTCATAGAAGGGAAGTGTGTGAAGTCATAGAATGGACGTGTGTGAAGTCAGAATGGAGGTGTGTGAAGTCACCGAATGGAGTTGTGTGAACTCAGAATGGAAGTGTGTGAAGTCACAGAATGGAGGTTTGTGAAGTCATAGAATGGAGGTGTGCGAAGTCATAGAATGGATGTTTTTGAAGTAAGAATGAAGTTGTGTGAAATCATAGAATGGAGGTGTGTGAACGCATAGAATGGAGGTGTGTGAAGTCACAGAATGGAGGTGTGTGAAGTCAGAATTGAGGTGTGTAGTCATAGATTGGAGGTGGGTGAATTCATAGAAAGGTGGTGTGGGAAGTCATAGAATGGAGGAGTGTGAAGTCATAGAGTGCAGGTGAGTGAAGTCACAGATTCGAGGTCTGTGAAGTCATAGAATGGAGGTGTGTGATGTCAGAATGGAGGTGTGCGAAGTCATAGAATGGAGGTGTGTGAAGTCAGAATGGAGGTGTGTCAAGTCATAGATGAAGTTGTGTGAAGTCATAGTATGGAGGTGTGTGAAATCATAGAATGGAGTTTTGTGAAGTCACAGAATGGAGCTGTGTGAATTCAGAATGTTGCTGTGTGAAGTCATAGAATGGAGGTGTGTGAAGTCAGAATGGAGGTGTGTGAACTGATAGAATGGAGATATGTGACGTCACAATGGAAGTGTTTGAAGTCATAGAATGGAGGTGTGTGACGTCAAGGAATGGAGGTGTTTGATGTCATAGAATGGAGGTGTGTGAAGTCAGAATGGAGGTGTGTGACGTCAAAGAATTGAGGTGTGTGAAGTCATAGAATGGAGCTGTGTGAAGTCAGAATGGAGGTGTGTGAAGTCACAGAATGGAGGTGTGTGAACACAGAATGGAGGTGTGTGAAGTCATAGAAAGGAGGTGTGTGAAGTCTTAGAATGGAGGAGTGTGAAGTCAGAGTGGAGGTGAGTGAAGTCACAGATTCGCGGTCTGTGAAGTCATAGAATGGAGGTGTGTGAAGTCAGAATGGAGGTGTGAGAAGTCATAAAATGGAGTTGTGTGAACTCATAGAATGGAGGTGTGTGACGTCACAATGGAAGTGTGTGAAATCATAGGATGGAAGTGTGTGCAGTCACAGAATGGAGGTGTGTGAAGTCAAAATGGAGGTGTGTGACGTCCTAAAATGTAGGTGTGTGAAGTCATAGAATCGATGTGTGTGAAATCATAGAATGGAGGTTTGTGAAGTCACAGAATGGAGGTTTGTGAATTCAGAATGGGGGTGTGTGAAGTCACAGAATGGAGGTGTGTGAAGTCATAACATGGAGGTATGTGAAATCATAGAATGGAAGTGTGTGAAGTCATAGAATGGAGGTGTGTGAAGTCATACAATGAAGGTGTGTGAAGTCATAGAATATAGGTGTGTGAAGTCAAAGAAGGGAGGTGAGTGAAGTCACATATTGGAGGTGTGTGAAGTCAAAATGGAGGTGTGTGACGTCATAAAATGGAGGTGTGTGAAGTCATAGAATGGAGGTGTGTGAAATCATAGAATGGAGGTGTGTGAACGCATAGAATGGAGGTGTGTGAAGTCACAGAATGGAGGTGTGTGAAGTCAGAATTGAGGTGTGTAGTCATAGATTGGAGGTGGGTGAATTCATAGAAAGGTGGTGTGGGAAGTCATAGAATGGAGGAGTGTGAAGTCATAGAGTGCAGGTGAGTGAAGTCACAGATTCGAGGTCTGTGAAGTCATAGAATGGAGGTGTGTGATGTCAGAATGGAGGTGTGTGAAGTCATAGAATGGAGGTGTGTGAAGTCAGAATGGAGGTGTGTCAAGTCATAGATGAAGTTGTGTGAAGTCATAGTATGGAGGTGTGTGAAATCATAGAATGGAGTTTTGTGAAGTCACAGAATGGAGCTGTGTTAATTCAGAATGGAGCTGTGTGAAGTCATAGAATGGAGGTGTGTGAAGTCAGAATGGAGGTGTGTGAACTGATAGAATGGAGATATGTGACGTCACAATGGAAGTGTTTGAAGTCATAGAATGGAGGTGTGTGACGTCAAGGAATGGAGGTGTTTGATGTCATAGAATGGAGGTGTGTGAAGTCAGAATGGAGGTGTGTGACGTCAAAGAATTGAGGTGTGTGAAGTCATAGAATGGAGCTGTGTGAAGTCAGAATGGAGGTGTGTGAAGTCACAGAATGGAGATGTGTGAACACAGAATGGAGGTGTGTGAAGTCATAGAAAGGAGGTGTGTGAAGTCTTAGAATGGAGGAGTGTGAAATCAGAATGGAGGTGAGTGAAGTCACAGATTCGCGGTCTGTGAAGTCATAGAATGGAGGTGTGTGAAGTCAGAATGGAGGTGTGAGAAGTCATAAAATGGAGTTATGTGAACTCATAGAATGGAGGTGTGTGACGTCACAATGGAAGTGTGTGAAATCTTAGGATGGAAGTGTGTGCAGTCACAGAATGGAGGTGTGTAAAGTCAAAATGGAGGTGTGTGACGTCCTAAAATGTAGGTGTGTGAAGTCATAGAATCGATGTGTGTGAAATCATAGAATGGAGGTTTGTGAAGTCACAGAATGGAGGTTTGTGAATTCAGAATGGAGGTGTGTGAAGTCACAGAATGGAGGTGTGTGAAGTCATAGCATGGAGGTATGTGAAATCATAGAATGGAAGTGTGTGAAGTCATAGAATGGAGGTGTGTGAAGTCATACAATGAAGGTGTGTGAAGTCATAGAATGGAGGTGTGTGAAGTCAAAGAAGGGAGGTGTGTGAAGTCACATATTGGAGGTGTGTGAAGTCAAAATGGAGGTGTGTGACGTCATAAAATGGAGGTGTGTGAAGTCATAGAATGGAGGTGTGTGAAATCATAGAATGGAGGTGTGTTAAGTCACAGAATAGAGGTGTGTGAAATCACAGAAATGAGGTTTGTGAAGTCATAGAATTGAGGTATGTGAAGTCAAATTGGAGGGGTGTGAAGTCGGAGAATGGAGGTGTGTGCACTCACAGAATGGAGGTGGGTGAAGTCACAATGTAGGTGTGTGAAGTCACAGAATGGAGGTGTGTGAAGTCATAGAATGGAAGTGTGTGAAGTCACAGAATGGACGGGTATGAAGTCATAGATTGGAGGTGTGTGAAGTCACAGAATTCAGTTGTTTGAAGTCATATATTGGAGGTGTGTGAAGTCAAAATGTATGTGTAAAGTCATAGAATGGAGGTGTGTGAAGTCATAGAATGGAGGTGTGTGAAGTCACAGAATGGAGGTGTGTGAAGTCACAGAATGGAGGTGTGTGAAGTTACAGAATGGAGGTGTGTGAAGTCAGAGAATGGAGGTTTGTGAAGTCATAGAATGGAGGTATGTGAAGACAAATTGGAGGGGTGTGAAGTCGGAGAATGGAGGGGTGTGAAGTCACAGAATGGAGGTGTGTGAAGTCATAGAATGGATGTTTCTGAATTAAGAATGAAGGTGTGTGAAGTCATAGAATGGAGTGTGTGAAGACAAAATTGTGGTGTGTGAACTCATAGAATAGATGTGTTTGAACTCATAGAATGGAGGTGTGTGAAGTCGTGGAATGGAGGTGTGTGAAGTCAAAGAATGGAGGTGTGTGAAGTCAAACAATGGTGTTGTGTGAAGTCACAGAATGGAGGTGTGTAAAGTCACAGAATGGAAGTGTGTGAAGTCAAAATGGAGGTGTGTAAAGTCACATGATGGAGGTGTGTGAAGTCACAGAATGGAGGTGTGTGATGTCAAAATGGTGGTGTGTGAAGTCACAAATGGAGGTGTGTGAAGTCACAGAATGTACGTGTGTGGAGTCAAAATGGAGGTGTGTGAAGTCACAGAATGGAGGTGTGTGAAGTCACAATGTAGGTGTGTGAAGTCATAGAATGGAGGTGTGTGAAGTTAAAGAGTAGAGGTGTGTGAAGTCACAGAATGGAGGTATGTGAACACAGAATGGAGGTGTGTGAAGTCAAAGAATGGAGGTGTGTGAAGTCATAGAATGGAGGTGTGGGAAGTCATAGAATGTATGTTTGTGAAGTAAGAATGAAGGTGTGTGAAGTCATAGAATGGAGGTGTGTGAAGTCACAGAATGGAGGTGTGTGAAGTCATAGAATGGAGGTGTGTGAAGTCATAGAACGGAGGTGCGTGAAGTCATAAAATGGAGGTGTGTGAAGTCACAGAATGGAGGTGTGTGAAGTCAGAATGGAGGTGTGAAGTCATAGAAGGGAGGTGGGTGAAGTCATAGAATGGAATTGTGTGAAGTCATAGAATGCAGGTGTGTGAAGTCAGAATGGAGGTGTGTGAAGTCACCGAATGGAGTTGTGTGAACTCAGAATGGATATGTGTGAAGTCATAGAATGGAGGTGTGTGAAGTCATAGAATGTAGGTGGGTGAAGTCATAGAATGGAATTGTGTGAAGTCATAGAATGCAGGTGTGTGAAGTCAGAATGGAGGTGTGTGAAGTCACCGAATGGAGTTGTGTGAACTCAGAATGGATATGTGTGAAGTCACAGAATGGAGGTGTGTGAAGTCACAGAAGGAAGGTGTGTGAACTCACAATGGAGGTGTGTGAAGTCATAGAATGGAAGTGTGTGAAGACATAGAATGGAGGTATGTGAAGTCAGAATGGAGGTGTGTGAAGTCACCGAATGCAGTTGTGTGAACTCAGAATGGAGGTGTGTGAAGTCACAGAACGGAGGTTTGTGAAGTCATAGAATGGAGGTGTGTGAAGTCATAGAATGGATGTTTCTGAAGTAAGAATGAATGTGTGTGAAGTCATAGAATGGAGGTGTGTGAACTCATAGAATGGAGGTGTTGGAAGTCATAGAATGGAGGAGTGTGAATTCATAGAGTGCAGGTGAGTGTAGTCACAGATTCGAGGTCTCTGAAGTCATAGAATGGAGGTGTGAGATGTCAGAATGGAGGTGTGCGAAGTCATAGAATAGAGGTGTGTGAAGTAAGAATGAAGGTGTGTGAAGTCATAGAATGGAGGGGTGTGAAGTCACAGAATGGAGGTGTGAGGAGTCATAGAATTGAGGTGTGTGAAGTCATAGAACGGAGGTGTGTAAAGTCATATAATGGAGGTGTGTGAAGTCACAGATTCGAGGTCTGTGCAGTCATACAATGGAGGTGTGTGAAGTCAAAATGGAGGTGTGTGAAGTCATGAAATGGAGGTGTGTGAACTCATAGAATGGAGGTATGTGACGTCACAATGGAAGTGTGTGAAATCATAGAATGGAGGTGTGTGCAGTCACAGAATGGAGGTGTGTGAAGTCAAAATGGAGGTGTGTGACGTCCTAAAATGGAGGTGTGTGAAGTCATAGAATGGAGGTGTGTGAAATCACAGAAGGGAGGTGTGTGAAGTCACATAATGGAGGTGTGTGAAGTCAAAATGGAGGTGTGTGACGTCATAAAAATGAGGTGTGTGAAGTCATATAATGGAGGTGTGTGAAATCATAGAATGGAGGTTTGTGAAGTCACAGAATGGAGGTGTGTGAAGTCACAGAAATGAGGTTTGTGAAGTCATAGAATAGAGGTATGTGAAGTCAAATTGGAGGGGTGTGAAGTCGGAGAATGGAGGTGTGTGCAGTCACAGAATGGAGGTGTGTGAACTCACAGAATGGAGGTGTGTGAAGTCACAGAATGGAGGTGTGTGAAGTCAAAGTGGAGGTGTGTGAAGTCATAGAATGGAGGTGTGTGACGTCAGAATGGAGGTCTGAAGTCATAGAATGAAGGTGGGTGAAGTAATAGAAATTAGGTGTGGGAAGTCATAGAATGGAGAAGTGTGAAGTCATAGAGTGGAGGTCAGTGAAGTCATAGAGTGGAGGTGTGTTAAGTCAGAATGTAGGTTTGCGAAGTCATAGAACAGAGGTGTGTGAAGTCAAATGGAGGTGTGTGAAGTCATAGAATGGAGGTTTGTGAAGTCACAGAATGGAGGTGTGTGAAGTCACAGAATGGAGGTTTGTGAAGTCATAGAATGGAGGTATGTGAACTCAAATTGGAGGGGTGTGAAGTCGGAGAATGGAGGTGTGTGAAGTCACAGAATGGAGGTGGGTGAAGTCACAGAATGGAGGTGTGTGAAGTCATACAATGGAGGTCTGTGAAGTCACAGAATGGACGGGTATGAAGTCATAGAGTGGAGGTGTGTGAAGTCACAGAATTGAGGTGTTTGAAGTCATATATTGGAGGTCTCTGAGGTCAAAATGGATGTGTGAAGTCATAGAATGGAATTGTGTGAAGTCATAGAATGGAGCTGTGTGAAGTCACAGAATGGAGGTGTGTGAAGTCACAGAATGGACGGTATGAAGTCATAGAATGGAGGTATGTGAAGTCACATAATTGAGGTGTTTGAAGTCATATATTGGAAGTGTGTGAAGTCAAAATGGATGTGTGAAGTCATAAAATGTAGGTGTGTGAAGTCAATGAATGGAGGTGTGTGAAGTCATAGAATCGAGGTGTGTGAAGTCAAAATGGAGGTGTGTGAAGTCAAAGAATGGAGGTGTGTGAACTCATAGAATGGAGGTGTGGGAAGTCATGGAATGGAGGTTTGTGAAGTCAAACATTGGAAGTGTGGAAAGTTACAGAAATGAGATGTGTGAAGTCATAGAATGGAAGTGTGTGAAGTCATAGATGGAGGAGTGTGAAGTCAGAATGGAGGTGTGTGATGTCATAGAATGGAGGTGTGTGAAGTCACAGAATGGTGGTGTGTGAAGTCACAATGGAGGTGTGTGAAGTCATAGAATGGAGGTGTGTGAAGTCAAAGAATGGAGATGTGTGAAGTCATAGAATGGAGGTGTGTGAAATCATAGAATGGAGGTTTGTGAAGTCACAGAATGCAGGTGTGTGAAGTCACAGAATGGAGGTTTGTGAAGTCATAGAATGGAGTTATGTGAAGTCAAATTGGAGGGGTGTGAATTCAGAGAATGGAGGTGTGTGAAGTCACAGAATGGAGGTGGGTGAAGTCACAGAATGGAGGTGTGTGAAGTCACATAATGGATGGGTAATAAGTCATAGAATGGAGGTGTGTGAAGTCACAGAATTGAGTTGTCATATATTGGAGGTGTGTGAAGTCAAAATGGATGTGTGAAGTCATAAAATGTAGGTGTGTGAAGTCATAGAATGGAGGTGTGTGAAGTCACAGAATGGAGGTCTGTGAAGTCAAAATGGAGGTGTGTGAAGTCAAAGAATGGAGGTGTGTGAACTCATAGAATGGAGGTGTGTGAAATCATGGAATGGAGGTTTGTGAAGTCAAACATTGGAAGTGTGGGAAGTTACAGAAATGAGATTTGTGTACTCATAGAATGGAGGTGTGTGAAGTCATGGAATGGAGGTTTGTGAAGTCAAACATTGGAAGTGTGGGAAGTTACAGAAATGAGATGTGTGAAATCATAGAATGGAGCTGTGTGAAGTCATAAAATGTATGTTTGTGAAGTAAGAATGAAGGTGTGTGAAGTCATAGAATGGAGGTGTGTGAAGTCACAGAATTGAGGTGTGCGAAGGTATAGAATGGAGGTGTGTGAAGTCACAGAAAGGAGGTGTGTGAAGTCAGAATGGAGGTGTGTGAAGTCATAGAACATGTGTGAAGTCAGAATGGAGGTGTGTGAAGTCATAGAACGGAGGTGTGTGAAGTCAAAGAATAGAGGTATGTGAAGTTAAATTGCAGAGGTGTGATGTCGGAGAATGGAAGTGTGTGAAGTCACAGAATGGAGGTGGGTGAAGTCACAGAATGGAGGTGTGTGAACTCATAGAATTGAGGTGTGTGAAGTCACAGAATGGACGGGTATGAAGTCATAGAATGGAGGTTTCTGAAGTCAAAATGGATGTGTGAAATCATAAAATGTAGGTGTGTGAAGTCATAGAATGGAGGTGTGTGAAGTCAGAGAATGGAGGTGTGTGAAGTCATAGAATGGATGTGTGTGAAGTCATAGAATGTATGTTTGTGAAGTAAGAATGAAGGTGCGTGAAGTCATAGAATGGAGGTGTGTGAAGTCACAGAATGGAGGTGTGTGAAGTCATAGAATGGAGGTGTGTAAAGTCATAGAATGGAGGTGTGTGAAGTCATAGAATGGAGGTGTGTGAAGTCACAGAATGGAGGTGTGTGAAGTCAGAATAGAGGTGTGAAGTCATAGAATGGAGTTGGGTGAAGTCATAGAAAAGAGGTGTGGGAAGTCATAGAATGGAGGTGTGTGAAGTCATAGAATGGATGTTTCTGAATTAAGAATGAAGGTGTGTGAAGTCATAGAATGAATGTTTCTGAATTAAGAATGAAGATGTGTGAAGTCATAAAAGGAGGTGTGTGAAGACAAAATTGTGGTGTGTGAACTCATAGAATGGATGTGTGTGAACTAATAGAATGGAGGTGTGTGAAGTAGTGGAATGGAGGTGTGTGAAGTCAAAGAATGGAGGTTTGTGAAGTCAATCAATGGTGTTGTGTGAAGTCACAGAATGGAGGTGTGAGAAGGCACAGAATGGAAGTGTGTGAAGTCAAAATGGAGGTGTGTGAAGTCACAAAATGGCGGTGTGTGAAGTCATAGAATGTACGTTTGTGAAGTAAGAATGAAGGTGTGTGAAGTCATAGAATGGAGGTGTGTGAAGTCACAGAATGGAGGTGTGTGAAGTCAGAATGGAGGTGTGTAGTCATAAAATGTAGGTGTGTGAAGTCATTGAATGGAGGTGTGTGAAGTCATAGAATGGAGGTGTGTGAAGTCATAGAATGGAGGTGTGTGAAGTCATAGAATGTGTGCTTGTGAAGTAAGAATGAAGGTGTGTGTAGTCACAGAATGGAGGTGTGTGAAGTCAGAATGGAGGTGTGTAGTCATCGATTGGAGGTTGGTGAAGTCATAGAATGGAGGTGTGTGAAGTCATAGAAAGGAGGTGTGTGAAGTCATAGAATGGAGGTGTGTGAAGTCATAGAATGGAGGTGTGTGAAGTCACAGAATAGAGGTGTGTGAAGTCAGAATGGAGGTGTGTAGTCATCGATTGGAGGTTGGTGAAGTCAGAGAAAATAGGTGTGTGAAGTCATAGAATGGAGCTGTATGAAGTCAGAATGGAGGTGTGTAAAGTCAAAGAATGGAGATGTGTCAACTCAGAATTTAGCTGTGTGAAGTCAAAGAATGGAGGTGTGTGAAGACATAGAATGGAGGTGTGTGAAGTCATAGAATGGAGGTGTGTGAAGTCAGAATGGAGGTGTGTGAAGTCACAGAATTGAGGTGTGTGAACACAGAATGGAGGTGTGTGAAGTCAAAGAATGGAGGTGTGTGAAGTCATACAAGGGAGGTGTGTGAAGTCATAGAATGTATGTTTGCGAAGTAAGAATGAAGGTGTGTGAAGTCATAGAATGGAGGTGTGTGAAGTCACAGAATGGAGGTGTGTGAAGTCATAGAATGGAGGTGTGTGAAGTCATAGAATGGAGGTGTGAGAAGTCATAGAATGGAGGTGTGTGAAGTCACAGAACGGAGGTGTGTGAAGTCAGAATAGAGGTGTGAAGTCATAGAATGGAGTTGGGTGAAGTCATAGAAAGGAGGTGTGGGAAGTCATAGAATGGAGGTGTGTGAAGTCAGAATGGAGTTGTGTGAAGTCATAGAATGGAGGTGTGTGAAGTCATAAAATGGAAGTGTGTGAAGTCAGAATGGAGGTGTTTGAAGTCACAGAATTGTGGTGTGTGAACACACAATGGAGGTGTGTGAAGTCAAAGTATGGAGGTGTGTGAAGTCATAGAAGGGAGGTGTGTGAAGTCATAGAATGTATGTTTTTGAAGTAAGAATGAAGGTGTGTGAAGTCATAGAATAGAGGTGTGTGAAGTCATAGAATGGAGGTGTGTGAAGTCATAGAATGGAGGTGTGTGAAGTCACAGAATGGAGGTGTGTGAATTCAGAATAGAGGTGTGAAATCATAGAATGGAGTTGGGTGAAGTCATAGAATGGAGGTGTGGGAAGTCATAGAATGGAGGTGTGTGAAGTCAGAGAATGGAGGTGTGTGAAGTCATAGAATGGAGGTGTGTGAAGTCATAGAATGGAGGTGTATGAAGTCACAGAATAGAGGTGTGAGAAGTCAGAATGGAGGTGTGTAGTCATCGATTGGGGGTGGGTGAAGTCATAGTATGGATTTGTGTGTAGTCACAGAATGGAGATGTGTGAAGTCAGAATAGAGGTGTGAAGTCATAGAATGGAGTTGGGTGAAGTCATAGAAAGGAGGTGTGGGAAGTAATAGAATGGAAGTGTGTGAAGTCATAGAATGGATGTTTCTGAATTAAGAATGAAGGTGTGTGAAGTCATAGAATGGATGATTCTGAATTACGAATGAAGGTGTGTGAAGTCATAGAATGGAGGTGTGTGAAGACAAAATTGTGGTGTGTGAACTCATAGAATGGATGTTTGTGAACTCATAGAATGGAGTTGTGTGAAGTCGAGGAATGGAGGTGTGTGAAGTCAAACAATGGTGTTGTGTGAAGTCACAGAATGGAGGTGTGTGAAGTCACAGAATGGAAGTGTGTGAAGTCAAAATGGAGGTGTGTGAAGTCACAGAATGGAGGTGTGTGAAGTCATAGAATGTATGTTTGTGAAGTAAGAATGAAGGTGTGTGAAGTCATAGAATGGAGGTGTGTGAAGTCACAGAATGGAGGTGTGTGAAGACAGAATGGAGGTGTGTAGTCATAAAATGTATGTGTGTGAAGTCATAGAATGGAGGTGTGTAAAGTCATACAATGGAGGTGTGTGAAGTCATAGAATGGAGGTGTGTGAAGTCATAAAATGTATGTTTGTGAAGTAAGAATGAAGGTGTGTGAAGTCATAGAATGGAGCTGTATGAAGTCAGAATGGAGGTGTGTAAAGTCACAGAATGGATATGTATCAACTCAGAATTTAGGTGTGTGAAGTCAAAGAATGGAGGTGTGTGAAGACACAGAATGGAGGTGTGTGAAGTTAGAGAATGGAGGTGTGTGAAGTCAGAATGGAGGTGTGTGAAGTCACAGAATTGAGGTGTGTGAACACAGAATGGAGGTGTGTGAAGTCAAAGAATGGAGGTGTGTGAAGTCATAGAAGGGAGGTGTGTGAAGTCATAGAATGTATGTTTGTGAAGTAAGAATGAAGGTGCGTGAAGTCATAGAATGGAGGTGTGTGAAGTCACAGAATGGAGGTGTGTGAAGTCATAGAATGGAGGTGTGTAAAGTCATAGAATGGAGGTGTGTGAAGTCATAGAATGGAGGTGTGTGAAGTCACAGAATGGAGGTGTGTGAAGTCAGAATAGAGGTGTGAAGTCATAGAATGGAGTTGGGGGAAGTCATAGAAAAGAGGTGTGGGAAGTCATAGAATGGAGGTGTGTGAAGTCATAGAATGGATGTTTCTGAATTAAGAATGAAGGTGTGTGAAGTCATAGAATGAATGTTTCTGAATTAAGAATGAAGGTGTGTGAAGTCATAGAAAGGAGGTGTGTGAAGACAAAATTGTGGTGTGTGAACTCATAGAATGGATGTGTGTGAACTAATAGAATGGAGGTGTGTGAAGTAGTGGAATGGAGGTGTGTGAAGTCAAAGAATGGAGGTTTGTGAAGTCAATCAATGGTGTTGTGTGAAGTCACAGAATGGAGGTGTGAGAAGTCACAGAATGGAAGTGTGTGAAGTCAAAATGGAGGTGTGTGAAGTCACAAAATGGAGGTGTGTGAAGTCATAGAATGTATGTTTGTGAAGTAAGAATGAAGGTGTGTGAAGTCATAGAATGGAGGTGTGTGAAGTCACAGAATGGAGGTGTGTGAAGTCAGAATGGAGGTGTGTAGTCATAAAATGTAGGTGTGTGAAGTCATTGAATGGAGGTGTGTGAAGTCATAGAATGGAGGTGTGTGAAGTCATAGAATGGAGGTGTGTGAAGTCATAGAATGTGTGCTTGTGAAGTAAGAATGAAGGTGTGTGAAGTCACAGAATGGAGGTGTGTGAAGTCAGAATGGAGGTGTGTAGTCATGGATTGGAGGTTGGTGAAGTCATAGAATGGAGGTGTGTGAAGTCATAGAAAGGAGGTGTGTGAAGTCATAGAATGGAGGTGTGTGAAGTCATAGAATGGAGGTGTGTGAAGTCACAGAATAGAGGTGTGTGAAGTCAGAATGGAGGTGTGTAGTCATCGATTGGAGGTTGGTGAAGTCAGAGAAAATAGGTGTGTGAAGTCATAGAATGGAGCTGTATGAAGTCAGAATGGAGGTGTGTAAAGTCACAGAATGGAGATGTGTCAACTCAGAATTTAGCTGTGTGAAGTCAAAGAAAGGAGGTGTGTGAAGACATAGAATGGAGGTGTGTGAAGTCATAGAATGGAGGTGTGTTAAGTCAGAATGGAGGTGTGTGAAGTCACAGAATTGAGGTGTGTGAACACAGAATGGAGGAGTGTGAAGTCAAAGAATGGAGGTGTGTGAAGTCATAGAAGGGAGGTGTGTGAAGTCATAGAATGTATGTTTGCGAAGTAAGAATGAAGGTGTGTGAAGTCATAGAATGGAGGTGTGTGAAGTCACAGAATGGAGGTGTGTGAAGTCATAGAATGGAGGTGTGTAAAGTCATAGAATGGAGGTGTGAGAAGTCATAGAATGGAGGTGTGTGAAGTCACAGAACGGAGGTGTGTGAAGTCAGAATAGAGGTGTGAAGTCATAGAATGGAGTTGGGTGAAGTCATAGAAAGGAGGTGTGGGAAGTCATAGAATGGAGGTGTGTGAAGTCAGAATGGAGTTGTGTGAAGTCATAGAATGGAGGTGTGTGAAGTTATAAAATGGAAGTGTGTGAAGTCAGAATGGAGGTGTTTGAAGTCACAGAATTGTGGTGTGTGAACACACAATGGAGGTGTGTGAAGTCAAAGTATGGAGGTGTGTGAAGTCATAGAAGGGAGGTGTGTGAAGTCATAGAATGTATGTTTTTGAAGTAAGAATGAAGGTGTGTGAAGTCATAGAATAGAGGTGTGTGAAGTCATAGAATGGAGGTGTGTGAAGTCATAGAATGGAGGTGTGTGAAGTCACAGAATGGAGGTGTGTGAATTCAGAATAGAGGTGTGAAATCATAGAATGGAGTTGGGTGAAGTCATAGAATGGAGGTGTGGGAAGCCATAGAATGGAGGTGTGTGAAGTCAGAATAGAGGTGTGAAGTCATAGAATGGAGTTTGGTGAAGTCATAGAAAGGAGGTGTGGGAAGTCATTGAATGGAGGTGTGTGAAGTCATAGAATGGATGTTTCTGAATTAAGAATGAAGGTGTGTGAAGTCATAGAATGGAGGTGTGTGAAATCAAAATGGTGGTGTGTGAAGTCACAAATGGAGGTGTGTGAAGTCACAGAATATAGGTGTGTGAAGTCAAAATTGAGGTGTGTGAAGTCACAGAATGAAGGTGTGTGAAGTCACAATGGAGGTGTGTGAAGTCATAGAATGGAGGTGTGTGAAGTCATAGAATGGAGGTGTGCGAAATCATAGAATGGAGGTTTGTGAAGTCACAGAATGCAGGTGTGTGAAGTCACAGAATGGAGGTTTGTGAAGTCATAGAATGGAGTTATGTGAAGTCAAATTGGAGGGGTGTGAATTCAGAGAATGGAGGTGTGTGAAGTCACAGAATGGAGGTGGGTGAAGTCACAGAATGAAGGTGTGTGAAGTCATAGAATGGAGGTGTGTGAAGTCACATAATGTACGGGTAATAAGTCATAGAATGGAGGTGTGTGAAGTCACAGAAATGAGGTGTTTGAATTCATATATTATAGGTGTGTGAAGTCAAAATGGATGTGTGAAGTCATAAAATGTAGGTGTGTGAAGTCATAGTATGGAGGTGTGTGAAGTCATAGAATGGAGGTCTGTGAAGTCAAAATGGAGGTGTGTGAAGTCAAAGAATGGATGTGTGTGAACTCATAGAATGGAGGTGTGTGAAGTCATGGAATGGAGGTTTGTGAAGTCAAACATTGGAAGTGTGGGAAGTTACAGAAATGAGATGTGTGAACTCATAGAATGGAGGTGTGTGAATTCAGATTGGAGGTGTGTGAAGTCATAGAAAGGAGGTGTGTCAACTCAGAAAGGAGGTTTGTGAAGTCATAGAATGGAGGTGTGTGAAGTCATAGAATGGTTATGTGTGAAGTCAGAGAATGGAGGTGTGTGAAGTCACAATGCAGGTGTGTGAACTCAGAGAGTGGAGGTGTGTGAAGTCACAATGTAGGTGTTTGAAGTCACAGAATGGAGGTGTGTGAAGTCAAAATGGAGGTGTGTGAAGTCATAGAATGTAGGTGTGTGAAGTCAGAATGGAGGTCTGAAGTCATAGAATGGAGGTGGGTGAAGTCATTTAAATTAGGTGTGGGAAGTCATAGAATGGAGAAGTGTGAAGTCATAGAGTGGAGGTCAGTGAAGTCATAGAGTGGAGGTGTGTTAAGTCAGAATGTAGGTTTGCGAAGTCATAGAACAGAGGTGTGTGAAGTCAAAATGTAGTTGTGTGAAGTCATAGAATGGAGGTGTGTGACGTCACAATGGAAGTGTGTGAAGTCATAGAATGGAGGTATGTGAAGTCACAGAATGGAGGTTTGTGAAGTCATAGAATGGAGGTATGTGAAGTCAAATTGGAGGGGTGTGAAGTCGGAGAATGGAGTTGTGTGAAGTCACAGAATGGAGGTGGGTGAAGCCACGGAATGGAGGTGTGTGAAGTCATAGAATGGAGGTCTGTGAAGTCACAGAACGGACGGGTATGAAGTCATAGAATGGAGGTGTGTGAAGTCACAGAATTGAGGTGTTTGAAGTCATATATTGGAGGTGTGTGAGGTCAAAATGGATGTGTGAAGTCATAAAATGTAGGTGTGTGAAGTCATAGAATGGAGGTGTGTGAAGTCATAGAATCGAGGTGTGTGAAGTCAAAATGGAGGTGTGTGAAGTCAAAGAATGGAGGTGTGTGAACTCATAGAATGGAGGTGTGTGAAGTCATGGAATGGAGGTTTGTGAAGTCAAACATTGGAAGTGTGGAAAGTTACAGAAATTAGATGTGTGAAGTCATAGAATGGAAGTGTGTGAAGTCATAGAATGGAGGTGTGTGAAGTCACAGAATGGTGGTGTGTGAAGTCACAATGGAGGTGTGTGAAGTCATAGAATGGAGGTGTGTGAAGTCAAAGAATGGAGATGTGTGAAGTCATAGAATTGAGGTGTGTGAAATCATAGAATGGAGGTTTGTGAAGTCACAGAATGCAGGTGTGTGAAGTCACAGAATGGAGGTTTGTGAAGTCATAGAAGGGAGTTATGTGAAATCAATTTGGAGGGGTGTGAATTCAGAGAATGGAGGTGTGTGAAATCACAGAATGGAGGTGGGTGAAGTCACAGAATGGAGGTGTGTGAAGACATAGAATGGAGGTGTGTGAAGTCATAGAATGGAGGTGTGTGAAGTCAGAATGGAGGTGTGTGAAGTCACAGAATTGAGGTGTGTGAACACCGAATGGAGTTGTGTGAAGTCAAAGAATGGAGGTGTGTGAAGTCATAGAAGGGAGGTGTGTGAAGTCATAGAATGTATGTTTGTGAAGTAAGAATGAAGCTGTGTGAAGTCATAGAATGGAGGTGTGTGAAGTCATAGAATAGAGGTGTGTGAAGTCACAGAATGGAGGTGTGTGAAGTCAGAATAGAGGTGTGAAGTCATACAATGGAGTTGGGTGAAGTCATAGAAAGGAGGTGTGGGAAGTCATAGAATGGAGGTGTGTGAAGTCAGATTGGAGGTGTGTGAAGTCATAGAATGGAGGTGTGTGAACTGAGAAAGGAGGTTTGTGAAGTCATAGAATGGAGGTGTGTGACGTCACAATGGAAGTGTGTGAAGTCATAGAATGGAGGTATGTGAAGTCACAGAATGGAGTTTTGTGAAGTCATAGAATGGAGGTATGTGAAGTCAAATTGGAGGGGTGTGAAGTCGGAGAATGGAGTTGTGTGAAGTCACAGAATGGAGGTGTGTGAAGTCATAGAATGGAGGTGTATGAAATCATAGAATGGAGGTGTGTGAAGTCACAGAATTTAGGTGTGTAAAGTCAGAATGGAGGTGTGTGAGGTCAGAATGGAGGTGTGTGAAGTCATAGAATGGAGGTGTGTGAAGTCACAATGCAGGTGTGTGAACTCATACAATGGATGTGTGTGAAGTCACAATATAGGTGTGTGAAGTCACAGAATGGAGGTGTGTGATCATAGAATGGAGGTGTGTGAAGTCACAGAATGGAGGTGTGTGAAGTCAAAATGGAGGTGTGTGAAGTCATAGAATAGAGGTGTGTGAAGTCAGAATGGATGTGTGAAGTCATAGAATGGAGGTGGGTGAAGTCATAGAAATTAGGTGTGGGAAGTCATAGAATGGAGAAGTGTGAAGTCATAGAGTGGAGATCAGTGAAGACAGAGAGTGGAGGTGTGTTCAGACAGAATGTAGGTTTGCGAAGTCACAGAACAGACATGTGTGAAGTCAGAATGGAGGTGTGTGGAGTCATAGAACGGAGGTGTGTGAAGTCAAAGAATGGAGGTATGTGAAGTCAAATTGGAGAGGTGTGGAGTCGGAGAATGGAGGTGTGTGAAGTCACAGAATGGAGGTGGGTGAAGTCACAGAATGGAGGTGTGTGAACTCATAGAATTGAGGTGTGTGAAGTCACAGAATGGAAGGGTATGAAGTCATAGAATGGAGTTTTGTGAAGGCAAAATGGATGTGTGAAGTCATAAAATGGAGGTGTGCGAAGTCATAGAATGGAGGTGTGTGAAGTCATAGAATGTATGTTTGTGAAGTAAGAATGAAGGTGTGTGAAGTCATAGAATGGAGGTGTGTGAAGTCACAGAATGGAGGTGTGTGAAGTCAGCATGGAGGTGTGTAGTCATCGATTGGATGTGGGTGAAGTCATAGAATGGAGGTGTGTGAAGTCATAGAATGGAGGTGTGTGAAGTCATAGAATGGAGGTGTGTGAAGTCATAGAATGGACATGTATGAAGTCACAGAATAGAGGTGTGAGAAGTCAGAATGGAGGTGTGTAGTCATCGATTGGAGGTGGGTGAAGTCATAGAATGGAGGTGTGTGAAGTCACAGAATGGAGGTGTGTGAAGTCAGAATAGAGGTGTGAAGTCATAGAATGGAGTTGGGTGAAGTCATAGAAAGGAGGTGTGGGAAGTAATAGAATGGAGGTGTGTGAAGTCATAGAATGGATATTTCTGAATTAAGAATGAAGGTGTGTGAAGTCATAGAATGGATGATTCTGAATTACGAATGAAGGTGTGTGAAGTCATAGAATGGAGGTGTGTGAAGACAAAATTGTGGTGTGTGAACTCATAGAATGGATGTGTGTGAACTCATAGAATGGAGGTGTGTGAAGTCGTGGAATGGAGGTGTGTGAAGTCAAACAATGGTGTTGTGTGAAGTCACAGAATGGAGGTGTGTGAAGTCACAGAATGGAAGTGTGTGAAGTCAATATGGAGGTGTGTGAAGTCATAGAATGGAGGTGTGTAAATTCATACAATGGAGGTGTGTGAAGTCATAGAATGGAGGTGTGTGAAGTCATAAAATGTATGTTTGTGAAGTAAGAATGAAAGTGTGTGAAGTCATAGAATGGAGGTGTGTGAAGTCACAGAATGGAGGTGTGTGAATTTAGAATGGAGGTGTGTAGTCATCGATTGGAGGTGGGTGAAATCATAGAATGGAGGTGTGTGAAGGCATAGACAGGAGGTGTGTGAAGTCATACAATGGAGGTGTGTGAAGTCATAGAATGGAGGTGTGTGAAGTCACAGAATAGAGGTGTGTGAAGTCAGAATGGAGGTGTGTAATCAACGATTGGAGGTGGGTGAAGTCATAGAAAGGAGGTGTGTGAAGTCATAGAATGGAGCTGAATGAACTCAGAATGGAGGTGTGTAAAGTCAGAGAATGGAGATGTATCAACTCAGAATTTAGGTGTGTGAAGTCAAAGAATGGTTGTGTGTGAAGACATAGAATGGAGGTGTGTGAAGTCATAGAATGGAGGTGTGTGAAGTCAGAATGGAGGTGTGTGAAGTCACAGAATTGAGGTGTGTGAACACAGAATGGAGGTGTGTGAAGTCAAAGAATGGAGGTGTGTGAAGTCATAGAAGGGAGGTCTGTGAAGTCATAGAATGTATGTTTGTGAAGTAAGAATGAAGGTGCGTGAAGTCATAGAATGCAGGTGTGTGAAGTCACAGAATGGAGGTGTGTGAAGTCATAGAATGGATGTTTCTGAATTAAGAATGAAGGTGTGTGAAGTCATAGAATGGAGGTGTGTGAAGTCACAGAATGTAGGTGTGTGAAGTCATAGAATGGAGGTGTGTGAAGTCATAGAATGGAGGTGTGTGAAGTCACAGAATGGAAGTGTGTGAAGTCAAAATGGAGGTGTGTGAAGTCACAGATTGCAGGTGTGTGAAGTCACAGAATGGAGGTGTGTGAAGTCAAAATGGTGGTGTGTGAAGTCACAAATGGAGGTGTGTGAAGTCACAGAATATAAGTGTGTGAAGTCAAAATTGAGGTGTGTGAAGTCACAGAATGAAGGTGTGTGAAGTCACAATGGAGGTGTGTGAAGTCATAGAATGGAGGTTTGTGAAGTCATAGAATGGAGGTGTGTGAAATCATAGAACGGAGGTTTGTGAAGTCACAGAATGCAGGTGTGTGAAGTCACAGAATGGAAGTTTGTGAAGTCATAGAATGGAGTTATGTGAAGTGAAATTGGAGGGGTGTGAATTCAGATAATGGAGGTGTGTGAAGTCACAGAATGGAGGTGGGTGAAGTCACAGAATGGAGGTGTGTGAAGTCATAGAATGGAGGTGTGTGAAGTCACATAATGTACGGGTAATAAGTCATAGAATGGAGGTGAGTGAAGTCACAGAAATGAGGTGTTTGAATTCATATATTGGAGGTGTGTGAAGTCAAAATGGATGTGTGAAGTCATAAAATGTAGGTGTGTGAAGTCATAGAACGGAGGTGTGTGAAGTCACAGAATGGAGGTCTGTGAAGTCAAAATGGAGGTGTGTGAAGTCAAAGAATGGAGGTGTGTGAACTCATAGAATGGAGGTGTGTGAAGTCATGGAAAGGAGGTTTGTGAAGTCAAACATTGGAAGTGTGGGAAGTTACAAAAATGAGATGTGTGAAGTCATAGAATGGAGGTGTGTGAAGTCAGATTGGAGGTGTGTGAAGTCATAGATTGAAGGTGTGTCAACTCAGAAAGGAGGTTTGTGAAGTCATAGAATGGACGTGTGTGAAATCATAGAATGGAGGTGAATGAAATCATAGAATGGAAGTGTGTGAAGTCACAGAATTTAGGTGTGTGTAGTCAGAATGGAGGTGTGTGGGGTCAGAATGGAGATGTGTGAAGTCAGAGAATGGAGGTGTGTGAAGTCACAATGCAGGTGTGTGAACTCATAGAGTGGAGGTGTGTGAAGTCACAATGTAGGTGTTTGAAGTCACAGAATGGATGTGTGTGAAGTCATAGAATGGAGGTGTGTGAAGTCACAGAATGGAGGTGTGTGAATTCAAAATGGAGGTGTGTGAAGTCATAGAATGGAGGTGTGTGAACTCATAGAATGGAGGTGTGTGAAGTCATGGAACGGAGGTTTGTGAAGTCAAACATTGGAAGTGTGGGAAGTTACAGAAATGAGATGTGTGAACTCATAGAATGGAGGTGTGTGAAGTCAGATTGGAGGTGTGTGAAGTCACAGAATGGAGGTGTGTCAACTCAGAAAGGAGGTTTGTGAAGTCATAGAATGGAGGTGTGTGAAGTCATAGAATGGAGGTGTATGAAATCATAGATTGGAGGTGTGTGAAGTCACAGAATTTAGGTGTGTGAAGTCAGAATGGAGGTGTGTGAGGTCAGAATGGAGATGTGTGAAGTCAGAGAATGGAGGTGTGTGAAGTCACAATGCAGGTGTGTGAAGTCACAGAATGGAGGTTTGTGAAGTCATAGAATGGAGGTATGTGAAGGCAAATTGGAGGGGTGTGAAGTCAGAGAGTGGAGTTGTGTGAAGTCACAGAATGGAGGTGGGTGAAGTCACAGAATGGAGGTGTGTGAAGTCATAGAATGGAGGTCTGTGAAGTCACAGAATGGACGGGTATGAAGTCATAGAATGGAGGTGTGTGAAGTCACAGAATTGAGGTGTTTGAAGTCATATATTGGAGGTGTGTGAGGTCAAAATGGATGTGTGAAGTCATAGAATGGAATTGTGTGAAGTCATAGAATGGAGGTGTGTGAAGTCATAGAATGGAGGTGTGTGAAGTCACAGAATGGAGGTGTGTGAAGTCACAGAATGGACAGTATGAAGTCATAGAATGGAGGTGTGTGAAGTCACAAAATTGAGGTGTATGAAGTCATATATTGGAAGTGTGTGAAGTCAAAATGGATGTGTGAAGTCATAAAATGTAGGTGTGTGAAGTCATAGAATGGAGGTGTGTGAAGTCATAGAACTGAGGTGTGTGAAGTCAAAATGGAGGTGTGTGAAGTCAAAGAATGGAGGTGTGTGAACTCATAGAATGGAGGTGTGGGAAGTCATGGAATGGAGGTTTGTGAAGTCAAACATTGGAAGTGTGGAAAGTTACAGAAATGAGATGTGTGAAGTCATAGAATGGAAGTGTGTGAAGTCATAGATGGAGGAGTGTGAAGTCAGAATGGAGGTGTGTGATGTCATAGAATGGAGGTGTGTGAAGTCACAGAATGGAGGTGTGTGAAGTCACAATGGAGGTGTGTGAAGTCATAGAATGGAGGTGTGTGAAGTCAAAGAATGGAGATGTGTGAAGTCATAGAATGGAGGTGTGTGAAATCATAGAATGGAGGTTTGTGAAGTCACAGAATGCAGGTGTGTGAAGTCACAGAATGGAGGTTTGTGAAGTCATAGAATGGAGTTATATGAAATCAAATTGGAGGGGTGTGAATTCAGAGAATGGAGGTGTGTGAAGTAACAGAATGGAGGTGGGTGAAGTCACAGAATGGAGGTGTGTGAAGACATAGAATGGAGGTGTGTGAAGTCACATAATGGACGGGTAATAAGTCATAGAATGGAGGTGTGTGAAGTCACAGAAATGAGGTGTTTGAATTCATATATTGGAGGTGTGTGAAGTCAAAATGGATGTGTGAAGTCATAAAATGTAGGTGTGAGAAGTCATAGAATGGAGGTGTGTGAAGTCACAGAGTGGAGGTTTGTGAATTCAAACATTGGAAGTGTGGGAAGTTAAAGAAATGAGATGTGTGAACTCATAGAATGGAATTGTGTGAAGTCATGGAATGGAGGTTAGTGAAGCCAAACATTGGAAGTGTGGGAAGTTACAGAAATGAGATGTGTGAAATCATAGAATGGAGCTGTGTGAAGTCATAGAATGTATGTTTGTGAAGTAAGAATGAAGGTGTGTGAAGTCATAGAATGGAGGTGTGTGAAATCACAAAATGGAGGTGTGCGAAGGTATAGAATGGAGGTGTGTGAAGTCATAGAAAGGAGGTGTGTGAAGTCATAGAATGGAGGTGTCTGAAGTCATAGAATGGAGGTGTCTGAAGTCACAGAAGAGGTGTGTGAAGTCAGAATGGACGTGTGTAGTCATCGATTGGAGGTGGGTGAAATCATAGAAAGGAGGTGTGTGAAGTCATGGAATGGAGCTGTATGAAGTCAGAATGGAGGTGTGTGAAGTCACAGAATGGAGATGGGTCAACTCAAAATTTACGTGTGTGAAGTCAAAGAATGGAGGTGTATGAAGACATAGAATGGAGGTGTGTGAAGTCATAGAATGGAGGTGTGTGAAATCAGAATGGAGGTGTGTGAAGTCACAGAATTGAGGTGTGTGAACACCGAATGGAGTTGTGTGAAGTCAAAGAATGGAGGTGTGTGAAGTCATAGAAGGGAGGTGTGTGAAGTCATAGAATGTATGTTTTTGAAGTAAGAATGAAGCTGTGTGAAGTCATAGAATGGAGGTGTGTGAAGTCATAGAATGGAGGTGTGTGAAGTCACAGAATGGAGGTGTGTGAAGTCAGAATAGAGGTGTGAAGTCATACAATGGAGTTGGGTGAAGTCATAGAAAGGAGGTGTGGGAAGTCATAGAATGGAGTTTTGTGAAGTCAGATTGGAGGTGTGTGAAGTCATAGAATGGAGGTGTGTTAACTGAGAAAGGAGGTTTGAGAAGTCATAGAATGGTGGTGTGTGAAGTCATAGAATAGAGGTGTGTCAACTCAGAATGAAGGTTTGTGAAGTCATAGAATGGAGGTGAGTGAAGTCATAAAATGTAGGTGTGTGAAGTCATAGAATGGAGGTGTGTGAAGTCAGAGAATGGAGGTGTGTGAAGTCATAGAATGGAGGTGTGTGAAGTCATAGAATGTATGTTTGTGAAGTAAGAATGAAGGTGTGTGAAGTCATAGAATGGAGGTGTGTGAAGTCACAGAATGGAGGTTTGTGAAGTCAGAATGGAGGTGTGTAGTCATCGATTGGAGGTGGGTGAAGTCATAGAATGGAGGTGTGTGAAGTCATAGAAAGGAGGTGTGTGAAGTCATAGAATGGAGGTGTGTGAAATCATAGAATGGAGGTGTATGAAGTCACAGAATAGAGGTGTGAGAAGTCAGGATGGAGGTGTGTAGTCATCGATTGGAGGTGGGTGAAGTCACAGAATGAAGATGTGTGAAGTCACAGAATGGAGGTGTGTGAAGTCAGAATAGAGGTGTGAAGTCATAGAATGGATTTGGGTGAAGTCATAGAAAGGAGGTGTGGGAAGTCATAGAATGGAGGTGTGTGAAGTCATAGAATGGATATTTCTGAATTAAGAATGAAGGTGTGTGAAGACATAGAATGGAGGTGTGTGAAGACAGAATGGAGGTGTGTAGTCATAAAATGTAGGTGTGTGAAGTCATAGAATGGAGGTGTGTGAAGTCATAAAATGTATGTTTGTGAAGTAAGAATGAAGGTGTGTGAAGTCATAGAATGGAGCTGTATGAAGTCAGAATGGAGGTGTGTAAAGTCACAGAATGGAGATGTATCAACTCAGAATTTAGGTGTGTGAAGTCAAAGAAGGGGGTGTGTGAAGACATAGAATGGAGGTGTGTGAAGTTAGAGAATGGAGGTGTGTGAAGTCAGAATGGAGGTGTGTGAAGTCACAGAATTGAGGTGTGTGAACACAGAATGGAGGTGTGTGAAGTCAAAGAATGGAGGTGTGTGAAGTCATAGAAGGGAGGTGTGTGAAGTCATAAAATGTATGTTTGTGAAGTAAGAATGAAGGTGCGTGAAGTCATAGAATGGAGGTGTGTGAAGTCACAGAATGGAGGTGTGTGAAGTCATAGAATGGAGGTGTGTAAAGTCATAGAATGGAGGTGTGTGAAGTCATAGAATGGAGGTGTGTGAAGTCACAGAATGGAGGTGTGTGAAGTCAGAATAGAGGTGTGAAGTCATAGAATGGAGTTGGGTGAAGTCATAGAAAAGAGGTGTGGGAAGTCATAGAATGGAGGTGTGTGAAGTCATAGAATGGATGTTTCTGAATTAAGAATGAAGGTGTGTGAAGTCATAGAATGAATGTTTCTGAATTAAGAATGAAGGTGTGTGAAGTCATAGAATGGAGGTGTGTGAAGACAAAATTGTGGTGTGTGAA
Source organism: Megascapheus bottae (assembly GCA_024803745.1). Lineage (NCBI taxonomy): Eukaryota > Metazoa > Chordata > Mammalia > Rodentia > Geomyidae > Megascapheus > Megascapheus bottae. Next base: position 1,540,736 of record JANJXV010000052.1, on the reverse strand, counting down.
CTCATAGAATGGATGTGTGTGAACTAATAGAATGGAGGTGTGTGAAGTAGTGGAATGGAGGTGTGTGAAGTCAAAGAATGGAGGTTTGTGAAGTCAATCAATGGTGTTGTGTGAAGTCACAGAATGGAGGTGTGAGAAGGCACAGAATGGAAGTGTGTGAAGTCAAAATGGAGGTGTGTGAAGTCACAAAATGGAGGTGTGTGAAGTCATAGAATGTACGTTTGTGAAGTAAGAATGAAGGTGTGTGAAGTCATAGAATGGAGGTGTGTGAAGTCACAGAATGGAGGTGTGTGAAGTCAGAATGGAGGTGTGTAGTCATAAAATGTAGGTGTGTGAAGTCATTGAATGGAGGCGTGTGAAGTCATAGAATGGAGGTGTGTGAAGTCATAGAATGGAGGTGTGTGAAGTCATAGAATGTGTGCTTGTGAAGTAAGAATGAAGGTGTGTGAAGTCACAGAATGGAGGTGTGTGAAGTCAGAATGGAGGTGTGTAGTCATCGATTGGAGGTTGGTGAAGTCATAGAATGGAGGTGTGTGAAGTCATAGAAAGGAGGTGTGTGAAGTCATAGAATGGAGGTGTGTGAAGTCATAGAATGGAGGTGTGTGAAGTCACAGAATAGAGGTGTGTGAAGTCAGAATGGAGGTGTGTAGTCATCGATTAGAGGTTGGTGAAGTCAGAGAAAGTAGGTGTGTGAAGTCATAGAATGGAGCTGTATGAAGTCAGAATGGAGGTGTGTAAAGTCAAAGAATGGAGATGTGTCAACTCAGAATTTATCTGTGTGAAGTCAAAGAATGGAGGTGTGTGAAGACATAGAATGGAGGTGTGTGAAGTCATAGAATGGAGGTGTGTGAAGTCAGAACGGAGGTGTGTGAAGTCACAGAATTGAGGTGTGTGAACACAGAATGGAGGTGTGTGAAGTCAAAGAATGGAGGTGTGTGAAGTCATAGAAGGGAGGTGTGTGAAGTCATAGAATGTATGTTTGCGAAGTAAGAATGAAGGTGTGTGAAGTCATAGAATGGAGGTGTGTGAAGTCACAGAATGGAGGTGTGTGAAGTCATAGAATGGAGGTGTGTGAAGTCATAGAATGGAGGTGTGAGAAGTCATAGAATGGAGGTGTGTGAAGTCACAGAACGGAGGTGTGTGAAGTCAGAATAGAGGTGTGAAGTCATAGAATGGAGTTGGGTGAAGTCATAGAAAGGAGGTGTGGGAAGTCATAGAATGGAGGTGTGTGAAGTCAGAATGGAGTTGTGTGAAGTCATAGAATGGAGGTGTGTGAAGTCATAAAATGGAAGTGTGTGAAGTCAGAATGGAGGTGTTTGAAGTCACAGAATTGTGGTGTGTGAACACACAATGGAGGTGTGTGAAGTCAAAGTTTGGAGGTGTGTGAAGTCATAGAAGGGAGGTGTGTGAAGTCATAGAATGTATGTTTTTGAAGTAAGAATGAAGGTGTGTGAAGTCATAGAATAGAGGTGTGTGAAGTCATAGAATGGAGGTGTGTGAAGTCATAGAATGGAGGTGTGTGAAGTCACAGAATGGAGGTGTGTGAATTCAGAATAGAGGTGTGAAATCATAGAATGGAGTTGGGTGAAGTCATAGAATGGAGGTGTGGGAAGTCATAGAATGGAGGTGTGTGAAGTCAGAATAGAGGTGTGAAGTCATAGAATGGAGTTTGGTGAAGTCATAGAAAGGAGGTGTGGGAAGTCATTGAATGGAGGTGTGTGAAGTCATAGAATGGATGTTTCTGAATTAAGAATGAAGGTGTGTGAAGTCATAGAATGGATGTTTCTGAATTAAGAATGAAGGTGTGTGAAGTCATAGAATGGAGGTGTGTGAAGTCAAAATGGTGGTGTGTGAAGTCACAAATGGAGGTGTGTGTAGTCACAGAATATAGGTGTGTGAAGTCAAAATTGACATGTGTGAAGTCACAGAATGAAGGTGTGTGAAGTCACAATGCAGGTGTGTGAAGTCATAGAATGGAGGTGTGTGAAGTCATAGAATGGAGGTGTGCGAAATCATAGAATGGAGGTTTGTGAAGTCACAGAATGCAGGTGTGTGAAGTCACAGAATGGAGGTTTGTGAAGTCATAGAATGGAGTTATGTGAAGTCAAATTGGAGGGGTGTGAATTCAGAGAATGGAGGTGTGTGAAGTCACAGAATGGAGGTGGGTGAAGTCACAGAATGAAGGTGTGTGAAGTCATAGAATGGAGGTGTGTGAAGTCACATAATGTACGGGTAATAAGTCATAGAATGGAGGTGTGTGAAGTCACAGAAATGAGGTGTTTGAATTCATATATTGGAGGTGTGTGCAGTCAAAATGGATGTGTGAAGTCATAAAATGTAGGTGTGTGAAGTCATAGAATGGAGGTGTGTGAAGTTACAGAATGGAGGTCTGTGAAGTCAAAGTGGAGGTGTGTGAAGTCAAAGAATGGATGTGTGTGAACTCATAGAATGGAGGTGTGTGAAGTCATGGAATGGAGGTTTGTGAAGTCAAACATTGGAAGTGTGGGAAGTTACAGAAATGAGATGTGTGAACTCATAGAATGGAGGTGTGTGAAGTCAGATTGGAGGTGTGTGAAGTCATAGAATGGAGGTGTGTCAACTCAGAAAGGAGGTTTGTGAAGTCATAGAATGGAGGTGTGTGAAGTCATAGAATGGAGATGTGTGAAGTCAGAGAATGGAGGTGTGTGAAGTCACAATGCAGGTGTGTGAACTCAGAGAGTGGAGGTATGTGAAGTCACAATGTAGGTGTTTGAAGTCACAGAATTGATGTGTGTGAAGTCATAGAATGGAGGTGTGTGAAGTCACAGAATGGAGGTGTGTGAAGTCAAAATGGAGGTGTGTGAAGTCATAGAATGGAGGTGTGTGAAGTCAGAATGGAGGTCTGAAGTCATAGAATGGAGGTGGGTGAAGTCATTTAAATTAGGTGTGGGAAGTCATAGAATGGAGAATTGTGAAGTCATAGAGTGGAGGTCAGTGAAGTCATAGAGTGGAGGTGTGTTAAGTCAGAATGTAGGTTTGCGAAGTCATAGAACAGAGGTGTGTGAAGTCAAAATGTAGTTGTGTGAAGTCATAGAATGGAGGTGTGTGACGTCAACATGGAAGTGTGTGAAGGCATAGAATGGAGGTATGTGAAGTCACAGAATGGAGGTTTGTGAAGCCATAGAATGGAGGTATGTGAAGTCAAATTGGAGGGGTGTGAAGTCGGAGAATGGAGTTGTGTGACGTCACAGAATGGAGGTGGGTGAAGTCACGGAATGGAGGTGTGTGAAGTCATAGAATGGAGGTCTGTGAAGTCACAGAACGGACGGGTATGAAGTCATAGAATGGAGGTGTGTGAAGTCACAGAATTGAGGTGTTTGAAGTCATATATTGGAGGTGTGTGAGGTCAAAATGGATGTGTGAAGTCATAGAATGGAATTGTGTGAAGTCATAGAATGGAGGTGTGTGAAGTCATAGAATGGAGGTGTGTGAAGTCACAGAATGGAGGTGTGTGAAGGCACAGAATGGACGCTATGAAGTCATAGAATGGAGGTGTGTGAAGTCACAAAATTGAGGTGTTTGAAGTCATATATTGGAAGTGTGTGAAGTCAAAATGGATGTGTGAAGTCATAAAATGTAGGTGTGTGAAGTCATAGAATGGAGGTGTGTGAAGTCATAGAATCGAGGTGTGTGAAGTCAAAATGGAGGTGTGTGAAGTCAAAGAATGGAGGTGTGTGAACTCATAGAATGGAGGTGTGTGAAGTCATGGAATGGAGGTTTGTGAAGTCAAACATTGGAAGTGTGGAAAGTTACAGAAATTAGATGTGTGAAGTCATAGAATGGAAGTGTGTGAAGTCATAGATGGAGGAGTGTGAAGTCAGAATGGAGGTGTGTGATGTCATAGAATGGAGGTGTGTGAAGTCACAGAATGGTGGTGTGTGAAGTCACAATGGAGGTGTGTGAAGTCATAGAATGGAGGTGTGTGAAGTAAAAGAATGGAGATGTGTGAAGTCATAGAATTGAGGTGTGTGAAATCATAGAATGGAGGTTTGTGAAGTCACAGAATGCAGGTGTGTGAAGTCACAGAATGGAGGTTTGTGAAGTCATAGAAGGGAGTTATGTGAAATCAATTTGGAGGGGTGTGAATTCAGAGAATGGAGGTGTGTGAAATCACAGAATGGAGGTGGGTGAAGTCACAGAATGGAGGTGTGTGAAGACATAGAATGGAGGTGTGTGAAGTCATAGAATGGAGGTGTGTGAAGTCAGAATGGAGGTGTGTGAAGTCACAGAATTGAGGTGTGTGAACACCGAATGGAGTTGTGTGAAGTCAAAGAATGGAGGTGTGTGAAGTCATAGAAGGGAGGTGTGTGAAGTCACAGAATGGAGGTATGTGAAGTCAGAATAGAGGTGTGAAGTCATACAATGGAGTTGGGTGAAGTCATAGAAAGGAGGTGTGGGAAGTCATAGAATGGAGGTGTGTGAAGTCAGATTGGAGGTGTGTGAAGTCATAGAATGGAGGTGTGTGAACTGAGAAAGGAGGTTTGTGAAGTCATAGAATGGTGGTGTGTGAAGTCATAGAATAGAGGTGTGTCAACTCAGAAAGGAGGTTTGTGAAGTCATACAATGGAGGTGTGTGAAGTCATAGAATGGAGGTGTGTGAAGTCATAGAATGGAGGTGTGTGAAGTCACAGAATGGAGGTGTGTGAAGTCAGAATAGAGGTGTGAAGTCATACAATGGAGTTGGGTGAAGTCATAGAAAGGAGGTGTGGGAAGTCATAGAATGGAGGTGTGTGAAGTCAGATTGGAGGTGTGTGAAGTCATAGAATGGAGGTGTGTGAACTGAGAAAGGAGGTTTGTGAAGTCATAGAATGGTGGTGTGTGATGTCATAGAATAGAGGTGTGTCAACTCAGAAAGGAGGTTTGTGAAGTCATAGAATGGAGGTGTGTGAAGTCATAGAATGGAGGTGTATGAAATCATAGAATGGAGGTGTGTGAAGTCACAGAATTTAGGTGTGTAAAGTCAGAATGGAGGTGTGTGAGGTCAGAATGGAGGTGTGTGAAGTCATAGAATGGAGGTGTGTGAAGTCACAATGCAGGTGTGTGAACTCATACAATGGATGTGTGTGAAGTCACAATGTAGGTGTGTGAAGTCACAGAATGGAGGTGTGTGATCATAGAATGGAGGTGTGTGAAGTCACAGAATGGAGGTGTGTGAAGTCAAAATGGAGGTGTGTGAAGTCATAGAATAGAGGTGTGTGAAGTCAGAATGGATGTGTGAAGTCATATAATGGAGGTGGGTGAAGTCATAGAAATTAGGTGTGGGAAGTCATAGAATGGAGAAGTGTGAAGTCATAGAGTGGAGATCAGTGAAGACAGAGAGTGGAGGTGTGTTCAGACAGAATGTAGGTTTGCGAAGTCACAGAACAGACATGTGTGAAGTCAGAATGGAGGTGTGTGGAGTCATAGAATGGAGGTGTGTGAAGTCAAAGAATGGAGGTATGTGAAGTCAAATTGGAGAGGTGTGAAGTCGGAGAATGGAGGTGTGTGAAGTCACAGAATGGAGGTGGGTGAAGTCACAGAATGGAGGTGTGTGAACTCATAGAATTGAGGTGTGTGAAGTCACAGAATGGAAGGGTATGAAGTCATAGAATGGAGGTTTGTGAAGTCAAAATGGATGTGTGAAGTCATAAAATGGAGGTGTGCGAAGTCATAGAATGGAGGTGTGTGAAGTCATAGAATGTATGTTTGTGAAGTAAGAATGAAGGTGTGTGAAGTCATAGAATGGAGGTGTGTGAAGTCACAGAATGGAGGTGTGGGAAGTCAGAATGGAGGTGTGTAGTCATCGATTGGATGTGGGTGAAGTCATAGAATGGAGGTGTGTGAAGTCATAGAAGGGAGGTGTGTGAAGTCATACAATGGAGGTGTGTGAAGTCATAGAATGGACATGTATGAAGTCACAGAATAGAGGTGTGAGAAGTCAGAATGGAGGTGTGTAGTCATCGATTGGATGTGGGTGAAGTCATAGAATGGAGGTGTGTGAAGTCATAGAAGGGAGGTGTGTGAAGTCATAGAATGGAGGTGGGTGAAGTCATAGAATGGAGGTGTGTGAAGTCACAGAATGGAGGTGTGTGAAGTCAGAATAGAGGTGTGAAGTCATACAATGGAGTTGGGTGAAGTCATAGAAAGGAGGTGTGGGAAGTAATAGAATGGAGGTGTGTGAAGTCATAGAATGGATATTTCTGAATTAAGAATGAAGGTGTGTGAAGTCATAGAATGGATGATTCTGAATTACGAATGAAGGTGGGTGAAGTCATAGAATGGAGGTGTGTGAAGACAAAATTGTGGTGTGTGAACTCATAGAATGGAGGTGTGTGAAGTCGTGGAATGGAGGTGTGTGAAGTCAAACAATGGTGTTGTGTGAAGTCACAGAATGGAGGTGTGTGAAGTCACAGAATGGAAGTGTGTGAAGTCAAAATGGAGGTGTGTGAAGTCATAGAATGGAGGTGTGTGAAGTCATAGAATGTATGTTTGTGAAGTAAGAATGAAGGTGTGTGAAGTCATAGAATGGAGGTGTGTGAAGTCACAGAATGGAGGTGTGTGAAGTCAGAATGGAGGTGTGTAGTCATAAAATGTAGGTGTGTGAAGTCATAGAATGGAGGTGTGTAAATTCATACAATGGAGGTGTGTGAAGTCATAGAATGGAGGTGTGTGAAGTCATAAAATGTATGTTTGTGAAGTAAGAATGAAGGTGTGTGAAGTCATAGAATGGAGGTGTGTGAAGTCACAGAATGGAGGTGTGTGAAGTCATAATGGAGGTGTGTAGTCATCGATTGGAGGTGGGTGAAATCATAGAATGGAGGTGTGTGAAGGCATAGACAGGAGGTGTGTGAAGTCATACAATGGAGGTGTGTGAAGTCATAGAATGGAGGTGTGTGAAGACACAGAATAGAGGTGTGTGAAGTCAGAATGGAGGTGTGTAATCAACGATTGGAGGTGGGTGAAGTCATAGAAAGGAGGTGTGTGAAGTCATAGAATGGAGCTGAATGAAGTCAGAATGGAGGTGTGTAAAATCAGAGAATGGAGATGTATCAACTCAGAATTTAGGTGTGTGAAGTCAAAGAATGGTTGTGTGTGAAGACATAGAATGGAGGTGTGTGAAGTCATAGAATGGAGGTGTGTGAAGTCAGAATGGAGGTGTGTGAAGTCACAGAATTGAGGTGTGTGAACACAGAATGGAGGTGTGTGAAGTCAAAGAATGGAGGTGTGTGAAGTCATAGAAGGGAGGTCTGTGAAGTCATAGAATGTATGTTTGTGAAGTAAGAATGAAGGTGCGTGAAGTCATAGAATGCAGGTGTGTGAAGTCACAGAATGGAGGTGTGTGAAGTCATAGAATGGATGTTTCTGAATTAAGAATGAAGGGGTGTGAAGTCATAGAATGAATGTTTCTGAATTAAGAATGAAGGTGTGTGAAGTCATAGAATGGAGGTGTGTGAAGTCACAGAATGGAGGTGTGTGAAGTCATAGAATGGAGGTGTGTGAAGTCATAGAATGGAGGTGTGTGAAGTCAAAGAATGGAGGTGTGTGTACTCAAACAATGGTGGTGTGAGAAGTCACAGAATGGAGGTGTGTGAAGTCACAGAATGGAAGTGTGTGAAGTCAAAATGGAGGTGTGTGAAGTGACAGATTGCAGGTGTGTGAAGTCACAGAATGGAGGTGTGTGAAGTCAAAATGGTGGTGTGTGAAGTCACAAATGGAGGTGTGTGAAGTCACAGAATATAGGTGTGTGAAGTCAAAATTGAGGTGTGTGAAGTCACAGAATGAAGGTGTGTGAGGTCACAATGGAGGTGTGTGAAGTCATAGAATGTAGGTGTGTGAAGTCATAGAATGGAGATGTGTGAAATCATAGAACGGAGGTTTGTGAAGTCACAGAATGCAGGTGTGTGAAGTCACAGAATGGAAGTTTGTGAAGTCATAGAATGGAGTTATGTGAAGTCAAATTGGAGGGGTGTGAATTCAGAGAATGGAGGTGTGTGAAGTCACAGAATGGAGGTGGGTGAAGTCACAGAATGGAGGTGTGTGAAGTCATAGAATGGAGGTGTGTGAAGTCACATAATGTACAGGTAATAAGTCATAGAATGGAGGTGAGTGAAGTCACAGAAATGAGGTGTTTGAATTCATATATTGGAGGTGTGTGAAGTCAAAATGGATGTGTGAAGTCATAAAATGTAGGTGTGTGAAGTCATAGAACGGAGGTGTGTGAAGTCACAGAATGGAGGTCTGTGAAGTCAAAATGGAGGTGTGTGAAGTCAAAGAATGGAGGTGTGTGAACTCATAGAATGGAGGTGTGTGAAGTCATGGAAAGGAGGTTTGTGAAGTCAAACATTGGAAGTGTGGGAAGTTACAGAAATGAGATGTGTGAAGTCATAGAATGGAGGTGTGTGAAGTCAGATTGGAGGTGTGTGAAGTCATAGATTGAAGGTGTGTCAACTCAGAAAGGAGGTTTGTGAAGTCATAGAATGGACGTGTGTGAAATCATAGAATGGAGGTGAATGAAATCATAGAATGGAAGTGTGTGAAGTCACAGAATTTAGGTGTGTGTAGTCAGAATGGAGGTGTGTGAGGTCAGAATGGAGATGTGTGAAGTCAGAGAATGGAGGTGTGTGAAGTCACAATGCAGGTGTGTGAACTCATAGAGTGGAGGTGTGTGAAGTCACAATGTAGGTGTTTGAAGTCACAGAATGGATGTGTGTGAAGTCATAGAATGGAGGTGTGTGAAGTCACAGAATGGAGGTGTGTGAATTCAAAATGGAGGTGTGTGAAGTCATAGAATGGAGGTGTGTGAACTCATAGAATGGAGGTGTGTGAAGTCATGGAACGGAGGTTTGTGAAGTCAAACATTGGAAGTGTGGGAAGTTACAGAAATGAGATGTGTGAACTCATAGAATGGAGGTGTGTGAAGTCAGATTGGAGGTGTGTGAAGTCACAGAATGGAGGTGTGTCAACTCAGAAAGGAGGTTTGTGAAGTCATAGAATGGAGGTGTGTGAAGTCATAGAATGGAGGTGTATGAAATCATAGATTGGAGGTGTGTGAAGTCACAGAATTTAGGTGTGTGAAGTCAGAATGGAGGTGTGTGAGGTCAGAATGGAGATGTGTGAAGTCAGAGAATGGAGGTGTGTGAAGTCACAATGCAGGTGTGTGAAGTCACAGAATGGAGGTATGTGAAGTCATAGAATGGAGGTCTGTGAAGTCACAGAATGGACGGGTATGAAGTCATAGAATGGAGGTGTGTGAAGTCACAGAATTGAGGTGTTTGAAGTCATATATTGGAGGTGTGTGAGGTCAAAATGGATGTGTGAAGTCATAGAATGGAATTGTGTGAAGTCATAGAATGGAGGTGTGTGAAGTCATAGAATGGAGGTGTGTGAAGTCACAGAATGGAGGTGTGTGAAGTCACAGAATGGACGGTATGAAGTCATAGAATGGAGGTGTGTGAAGTCACAAAATTGAGGTGTATGAAGTCATATATTGGAAGTGTGTGAAGTCAAAATGGTTGTGAGAAGTCATAAAATGTAGGTGTGTGAAGTCATAGAATGGAGGTGTGTGAAGTCATAGAATTGAGGTGTGTGAAGTCAAAATGGAGGTGTGTGAAGTCAAAGAATGGAGGTGTGTGAACTCATAGAATGGAGGTGTGGGAAGTCATGGAATGGAGGTTTGTGAAGTCAAACATTGGAAGTGTGGAAAGTTACAGAAATGAGATGTGTGAAGTCATAGAATGGAAGTGTGTGAAGTCATAGATGGAGGAGTGTGAAGTCAGAATGGAGGTGTGTGATGTCATAGAATGGAGGTGTGTGAAGTCACAGAATGGAGGTGTGTGAAGTCACAGAATGGAGGTGTGTGAAGACATAGAATGGAGGTGTGTGAAGTCACATAATGGACGGGTAATAAGTCATAGAATGGAGGTGTGTGAAGTCACAGAAATGAGGTGTTTGAATTCATATATTGGAGGTGTGTGAAGTCAAAATCGATGTGTGAAGTCATAAAATGTAGGTGTGTGAAGTCATAGAATGGAGGTGTGTGAAGTCACAGATTGGAGGTCTGTGAAGTCAAAATAGAGGTGTGTGAAGTCAAAGAATGGAGGTGTGTGAACTCATAGAATGGAGGTGTGTGAAATCATGGAATGGAGGTTTGTGAATTCAAACATTGGAAGTGTGGGAAGTTAAAGAAATGAGATGTGTGAACTCATAGAATGGAGTTGTGTGAAGTCATGGAATGGAGGTTTGTGAAGTCAAACATTGGAAGTGTGGGAAGTTACAGAAATGAGATGTGTGAAATCATAGAATGGAGCTGTGTGAAGTCATAGAATGTATGTTTGTGAAGTAAGAATGAAGGTGTGTGAAGTCATAGAATGGAGGTGTGTGAAGTCACAAAACGGAGGTGTGAGAAGGTATAGAATGGAGGTGTGTGAAGTCATAGAAAGGAGGTGTGTGAAGTCATAGAATGGAGGTGTCTGAAGTCATAGAATGGAGGTGTCTGAAGTCACAGAAGAGGTGTGTGAAGTCAGAATGGACGTGTGTAGTCATCGATTGGAGGTGGGTGAAATCATAGAAAGGAGGTGTGTGAAGTCATGGAATGGAGCTGTATGAAGTCAGAATGGAGGTGTGTGAAGTCACAGAATGGAGATGGGTCAACTCAAAATTTACGTGTGTGAAGTCAAAGAATGGAGGTGTATGAAGACATAGAATGGAGGTGTGTGAAGTCATAGAATGGAGGTGTGTTAAATCAGAATGGAGGTGTGTGAAGTCACAGAATTGAGGTGTGTGAACACCGAATGGAGTTGTGTGAAGTCAAAGAATGGAGGTGTGTGAAGTCATTGAAGGGAGGTGTGTGAAGTCATAGAATGTATGTTTGTGAAGTAAGAATGAAGCTGTGTGAAGTCATAGAATGGAAGTGTGTGAAGTCATAGAATGGAGGTGTGTGAAGTCACAGAATGGAGGTGTGTGAAGTCAGAATAGAGGTGTGAAGTCATACAATGGAGTTGGGTGAAGTCATAGAAAGGAGGTGTGGGAAGTCATAGAATGGAGTTTTGTGAAGTCAGATTGGAGGTGTGTGAAGTCATAGAATGGAGGTGTGTTAACTGAGAAAGGAGGTTTGTGAAGTCATAGAATGGTGGTGTGTGAAGTCATAGAATAGAGGTGTGTCAACTCAGAATGGAGGTTTGTGAAGTCATAGAATGGAGGTGTGTGAAGTCATAAAATGTAGGTGTGTGAAGTCATAGAATGGAGGTGTGTGAAGTCAGAGAATGGAGGTGTGTGAAGTCATAGAATGGAGGTGTGTGAAGTCATAGAATGTATGTTTGTGAAGTAAGAATGAAGGTGTGTGAAGTCATAGAATGGAGGTGTGTGAAGTCACAGAATGGAGGTTTGTGAAGTCAGAATGGAGGTGTGTAGTCATCGATTGGAGGTGGGTGAAGTCATAGAATGGAGGTGTGTGAAGTCATAGAAAGGAGGTGTGTGAAGTCATAGAATGGAGGTGTGTGAAATCATAGAATGGAGGTGTATGAAGTCACAGAATAGAGGTGTGAGAAGTCAGGATGGAGGTGTGTAGTCATCGATTGGAGGTGGGTGAAGTCATAGAATGAAGGTGTGTGAAGTCACAGAATGGAGGTGTGTGAAGTCAGAATAGAGGTGTGAAGTCATAGAATGGATTTGGGTGAAGTCATAGAAAGGAGGTGTGGGAAGTCATAGTATGGAGGTGTGTGAAGTCATAGAATGGATGTTTCTGAATTAAGAATGAAAGTGTGTGAAGTCATAGAATAGATGATTCTGAATTAAGAATGAAGGTGTGTGAAGTCATAGAATGGAGGTGTGTGAAGACAAAATTGTGGTGTGCGAACTCATAGAATGGATGTGTGTGAACTCATAGAATGGAGGTGTGTGAAGTCGTGGAATGGAGGTGTGTGAAGTCAAACAATGGTGTTGTGTGAAGTCACAGAATGGAGGTGTGTGAAGTCACAGAATGGAAGTGTGTGAAGTCAAAATGGAGGTGTGTGAAGTCATAGAATGGAGGTGTGTGAAGTCACAGAATGGAGGTGTGTGAAGTCAGAATGGAGGTGTGTAGTAATAAAATGTAGGTGTGTGAAGTCATAGAATGGAGGTGTGTAAAATAATACAATGGAGGTGTGTGAAGTCATAGAATGTATGTTTGTGAAGTAAGAATGAAGGTGTGTGAAGTCATAGAATGGAGGTGTGTGAAGTCACAGAATGGAGGTGTGTGAAGTCAGAATGGAGGTGTGTAGTAATAAAATGTAGGTGTGTGAAGTCATAGAATGGAGGTGTGTAAAGTCATACAATGGAGGTGTGTGAAGTCATAGAATGGAGGTGTGTGAAGTCATCAAATGTATGTTTGTGAAGTAAGAATGAAGGTGTGTGAAGTCATAGAATGGAGGTGTGTGAAGTCAGAATGGAGGTGTGTAGTCATCGATTGGAGGTGGGTGAAATCATAGAATGGAGGTGTGTGAAGTCATAGAAAGGAGTTGTGTGAAGTCATACAATGGAGGTGTGTGAATTCATAGAATGGAGGTGTGTGAAGTTACAGAATAGAGGTGTGTGAAGTCAGAATGGAGGTGTGTAATCAACGATTGGAGGTGGGTGAAGTCATAGAAAAGAGGTGTGTGAAGTCATAGAATGGAGCTGTATGAAGTCAGAATGGAGGAGTGTAAAGTCACAGAATGGAGATGTATCAACTCAGAATTTAGGTGTGTGAATTCAAATAATGGAGGTGTGTGAAGACATAGAATGGAGGTGTGTGAAGTCATATAATGGAGGTGTGTGAAGTCAGAATGGAGGTGTGTGAAGTCACAAAATTGAGGTGTGTGAACACAGAATGGAGGTGTGTGAAGTCAAAGAATGGAGGTGTGTGAAGTCATAGAAGGGAGGTCTGTGAAGTCATAGAATGTATGTTTGTGAAGTAAGAATGAAGGTGCGTGAAGTCATAGAATGCAGGTGTGTGAAGTCACAGAATGGAGGTGTGTGAAGTCATAGAATGGAGGTGTGTGAAGTCATAGAATGGAGGTGTGTGAAGTCATAGAATGGAGGTGTGTGAAGTCACAGAATGGAGGTGTGTGAAGTCAGAATAGAGGTGTGAAGTCATAGAATGGAGGTGTTTGAAGTCATAGAATGAAGGTATGTGAAGTCATAGAATGGAGGTGTGTGAAGTCACAGAATGGAGGTGTGTGAAGTCAGAATAGAGGTGTGAAGTCATAGAATGGAGTTGGGTGAAGTCATAGAAAGGAGGTGTGTGAAGTCATAGAATGGAGGTGTGTGAAGTCATAGAATGGAGGTGTGTGAAGTCACAGAATGGAGGTGTGTGAAGTCAGAATAGAGGTGTGAAGTCATAGAATGGATTTGGGTGAAGTCATAGAAAGGAGGTGTGGGAAGTCATAGAATGGAGGTGTGTGAAGTCATAGAATGGATGTTTCTGAATTAAGAATGAAGGTGTGTGAAGTCATAGAATGGATGTTTCTGAATTAAGAATGAAGGTGTGTGAAGTCATAGAGTGGAGGTGTGTGAAGACAAAATTGTGGTGTGTGAACTCATAGAATGGATGTGTGTGGACTCATAGAATGGAGGTGTGTGAAGTCGTGGAATGGAGTTGTGTGAAGTCAAAGAATGGAGGTGTGTGAAGTCAAAAAATGATGTTGTGTGAAGTCACAGAATGGAGGTGTGTGAAGTCACAGAATGGAAGTGTGTGAAGTCAAAATGGAGGTGTGTGAAGTCACAGAATGGAGGTGTGTGAAGTCACAGAATGGAGGTGTGTGAAGTCAAAATTGTGGTGTGTGAAGTCACAAATGGAGGTGTGTGAAGTCACAGAATATAGGTGTGTGAAGTCAAAATTGAGGTGTGTGAAGTCACAGAATGGAGGTGTGTGAAGTCACAATGTCGGTGTGTGAACTCGTAGAATGGATGTGTGTGAAGTTAAAGAATGGAGGTGTGTGAAGTCATAGAATGAAGGTGTGTAAAATCACAGAATATAGGTGGGTGAATTCGGAGAATGGAGTTGTGTAAAGTCACAGAGTGGAGATGTGTGAAGTCACAGAGTGGAGGTGTGTGAAATCATAGAATGGAGGTTTGTGAAGTCACAGAATGGAGGTGTGTGAAGTCAGAATAGAGTTGTGCAAAGTCATAGAATGGAGGTGTGTGAAGTCAGAATGGAGCTGTGTGAAGTCAGAGAATGGAGGTGTGTGAAGTCAGAATAGAGGTGTGTGAACTCATAGAATGGAGGTGTGTGAAGTCATAGAATGCAGGTGTGTGAAGTCAGATTGGAGGTGTGTGAAGTCATAGAATGGAGGTGTGTCAACTCAAAAAGGAGTTTTGTGAAGTCATAGAATGGAGGTGTGTGAAATCATAGAATGGAGGTGTATGAAATCATAGAATGGAGGTGTGTGAGGTCACAGAATGTAGGTGTGTAAAGTCAGAATGGAGATGTGTGAGGTCAGAATGGAGGTGTGTGAAGTCATAGAATGGAGGTGTGTGAAGTCACAATGCAGGTGTGTGAACTCATACAATGGAGGTGTGTCAATTCACAATGTAGGTGTGTGAAGTCACAGAATGGAGGTGTGTGAAGTCATAGAATGGAGGTACGTGAAGTCACAGAATGGAGGTGTGTGAAGTTAAAGAATGGAGGTGTGTGAAATCATAGAATGGAGGTGTGTGAAATCACAGAATGTAGGTGTGTGAATTTGCAGAATGGAGTTGTGTAAATGCACAGAGTGGACATGTGTGAAGTCACAGAGAGGAGGTGTGTGAAATCATAGAATGGAGGTTTGTGAAGTCACAGAATGGAGGTGTGTGAAGTCATAATAATGGTGTGCAAATCATAGAATGGATGTGTGTGAAGTCAGAATGGAGCTGAGTGAAGTCACAGAATGGAGGTGTGTGAAGTCAGATTGGAGGTGTGTGAAGTCATAGAATGGAGGTGTGTCAACTCAGAAAGGAGGTTTGTGAAGTCATAGAATGGAGGTGTGTGAAGTCATAGAATGGAGGTGTATGAAATCATAGAATGGATGTGTGTGAAGTCACAGAATTTAGGTGTGTGAAGTCAGAATGGAGGTGTGTGAGGTCAGAATGGAGATGTGTGAAGTCAGAGAATGGAGGTGTGTGAAGTCACAATGCAGGTGTGTGAACTCAGAGAATGGAGGTGTTTGAAGTCACAATGTAGGTGTGTGAAGTCACAATGCAGGTGTGTGAAGTCATAGAATGGAGGTGTGTGAAGTCACAGAATGGAGGTGTGTGAAATCAAAGAATGGAGGTGTGTGAAGTCACAGAATGGAGGTGTGTGAAGTCAAAATGGAGGTGTGTGAAGTCATAGAATGGAGGTGTGTGAAATCAGAATGGAGGTCTGAAGTCATAGAATGGAGGTGGGTGAAGTCATAGAAATTAGGTGTGGGAAGTCATAGAATGGTGAAGTGTGAAGTCATAGAGTGGAGGTCAGTGAAGTCATAGAGTGGAGGTGTGTTAAGTCAGAATGGAGGTTTGCGAAGTCATAGAACAGAGGTGTGTGAAGTCAAAATGGAGGTGTGTGAAGTCATAGAATGGAGGTGTGTGACATCACAATGGAAGTGTGTGAAGTCATAAAATGGAGGTATGTGAAGTCACAGAATGGAGGTGTGTGAAGTCACAGAATGGAGGTTTGTGAAGTCATAGAATGGAGGTATGTGAAGTAAAATTGGGGGGTGTGAATTTGGAGAATGGAGGTGTGTGAAGTCACAGAATGGAGGTGGGTTACGTCACAGAATGGAGGTGTGTGAAGTCGGAGAATGGAGGTGTGTGAAGTCACAGAATGGAGGTGGGTTACGTCACAGAATAGAGGTGTGTGAAGTCATAGAATGGAGGTCTTTGAAGTCACAGAATGGACGGGTATGAAGTCATAGAATGGAGGTGTCTGAAGTCACAGAATTGAGGTGTTTGAAGTCATATATTGGAGGTGTGCGAGGTCAAAATGGATGTGTGAAGTCATAGAATGTAATTGTGTGAAGTCATAGAATGGAGGTGTGTGAAGTCATAGAATGGAGGTGTGTGAAGTCACAGAATGGAGGTGTGTGAAGGCACAGAATGGACGGTATGAAGTCATAGAATGGAGGTGTGTGAAGTCACAAATTTGAGGTGTTTGAAGTCATATATTGGAAGTGTGTGAAGTCAAAATGGATGTGTGAAGTCATAAAATGTAGGTGTGTGAAGTCATAGAATGGAGGTGTGTGAAGTCATAGAATGGAGGTGTGTGAAGTCAACATGGAGGTGTGTGAAGTCAAAGCATGGAGGTGTGTGAACTCATAGAATGGAGGTGTGTGAAGTCATGGAATGGAGGTTTGTGAATTCAAACATTGGAAATGTGGAAAGTTACAAAATGAGATCTGTGAAGTCATAGAATGGAAGTGTGTGAAGTCATAGATGGAGGAGTGTGAAGTCAGAATGGAGGTGTGTGATGTCATAGAATGGAGGTGTGTGAAGTCAAAGAATGGAGGTGTGTGAAGTCATAGAATGGAGGTGTGTGAAATCATAGAATGGAGGTGTGTGAAGTCACAGAATGCAGGTGTGTGAAGTCAAAGAATGGAGGTTTGTGAAGTCATAGAATGGAGTTATGTGAAGTCAAATTGGAGGGGTGTGAATTCAGAGAAAGGAGGTGGGTGAAGTCACAGAATGGAGGTGTGTGAAGTCATAGAATGGAGGTATGTGAAGTCACATAATGGACAGGCAATATGTCATAGAATGGAGGTGTGTGAAGTCACAAAATGGAGGTCTGTGAAGTCAAAATGGAGGTTGTGTGAAGTCAAAGAATGGAGGTGTGTGAACTCATAGAATGGAGGTGTGTGAAGTCATGGAATAGAGGTTTGTGAAGTCAAACACTGGAAGTGTGGGAAGTTACAGAAATGAGACGTGTGAAATAGAATGGAGCTGTGTGAAGTCATAGAATGTATGTTTGTGAAGTAAGAATGAAGGTGTGTGAAGTTATAGAATGGAGGTGTGTGAAGTCTCAAAATGGTGGTGTGCGAAGGTATAGAATGGAGGTGTGTGAAGTCATAGAAAGGAGGTGTGTGAAGTCATAGAATGGAGGTGTGTGAAGTCATGGAATGGAGGTGTGTGAAGTCACAGAATGGAGGTGTGTGAAGGCATAGAAGGGAGGTGTGTGAAGTCATAGAAAGGAGGTGTGTGAAGTCATAGAATGGAGGTGTGTGAAGTCATTGAATGGAGGTGTGTGAAGACACAGAATAGAGGTGTGTGAAGTCAGAATGGAGGTGTGTAGTCATCGATTGGAGGTGGGTTAAGTCATAGAAAGGAGGTGTGTGAAGTCACAGAATTTAGGTGTGTGAACTCAGAATCGAGGTGTGTGAAGTCATAGAAAGGAGGTGTGTGAAGTCATAGAATGGAGCTGTATGAAGTCAGAATGGAGGTGTGTGAAGTCACAGAATGGAGATGTTTCAACGCAGAATTTAGGTGTGTGAAGTCAGAGAATGGAGGTGTGTGAAGACATAGAATGGAGGTGTGTGAAGTCATAGAATGGAGGTGTGTGAAGTCACAGAATAGAGGTGTGTGAAGTCAGAATGGAGGTGTGCAGTCATCGATTGGAGGTGGGTGAAATCATAGAAAGGAGGTGTGTGAAGTCATAGAATGGAGCTGTATGAAGTCAGAATGGAGGTGTGTGAAGTCACAGAATGGAGATGGGTCAACTCAAAATTTAGGTGTGTGAAGTCAAAGAATGGAGGTGTGTGAAGACATAGAATGGAGGTCTGTGAAGTCATAGAATGGAGGTGTGTGAAGTCTGAATGGAGGTGTGTGAAGTCATAGAATGGAGGTGTGTGAAGTCACAAAATGGAGCTTTGCGAAGTCATAGAATGGAGGTGTGTGAAGTCATAGAATGGAGGTGTGTGAAGTCACAGAATGGAGGTGTGTGAAGGCACAGAATGGACGGTATGAAGTCATAGAATGGAGGTGTGTGAAGTCACAAATTTGAGGTGTTTGAAGTCATATATTGGAAGTGTGTGAAGTCAAAATGGATGTGTGAAGTCATAAAATGTAGGTGTGTGAAGTCATAGAATGGAGGTGTGTGAAGTCATAGAATGGAGGTGTGTGAAGTCAACATGGAGGTGTGTGAAGTCAAAGCATGGAGGTGTGTGAACTCATAGAATGGAGGTGTGTGAAGTCATGGAATGGAGGTTTGTGAATTCAAACATTGGAAATGTGGAAAGTTACAAAATGAGATCTGTGAAGTCATAGAATGGAAGTGTGTGAAGTCATAGATGGAGGAGTGTGAAGTCAGAATGGAGGTGTGTGATGTCATAGAATGGAGGTGTGTGAAGTCACAGAATTGTGGTGAGTGAAGTCACAATGGATGTGTGTGAAGTCATAGAATGGAGGTGTGTGAAGTCAAAGAATGGAGATGTGTGAAGTCATAGAATGGAGGTGTGTGAAGTCATAGAATGGAGGTGTGTGAAGTCACAGAATAGAGGTGTGTGAAGTCAGAATGGAGGTGTGTAGTCATCGATTGGAGGTGGGTGAAATCATAGAAAGGAGGTGTGTGAAGTCATAGAATGGAGCTGTATGAAGTCAGAATGGAGGTGTGTGAAGACATAGAATGGAGGTGTGTGAAGTCATAGAATGGAGGTGTGTGAAGTCACAGAATAGAGGTGTGTGAAGTCAGAATGGAGGTGTGTAGTCATCGATTGGAGGTGGGTGAAATCATAGAAAGGAGGTGTGTGAAGTCATAGAATGGAGCTGTATGAAGTCAGAATGGAGGTGTGTGAAGTCACAGAATGGAGATGGGTCAACTCAAAATTTAGGTGTGTGAAGTCAAAGAATGGAGTTGTGTGAAGACATAGAATGGAGGTCTGTGAAGTCATAGAATGGAGGTGTGTGAAGTCTGAATGGAGGTGTGTGAAGTCATAGAATGGAGGTGTGTGAAGTCACAAAATGGAGCTTTGCGAAGTCATAGAATGGAGGTGTGTGAAGTCATAGAATGGAGGTGTGTGAAGTCACAGAATGGAGGTGTGTGAAGGCACAGAATGGACGGTATGAAGTCATGGAATGGAGGTGTGTGAAGTCACAAATTTGAGGTGTTTGAAGTCATATATTGGAAGTGTGTGAAGTCAAAATGGATGTGTGAAGTCATAAAATGTAGGTGTGTGAAGTCATAGAATGGAGGTGTGTGAAGTCATAGAATGGAGGTGTGTGAAGTCAACATGGAGGTGTGTGAAGTCAAAGCATGGAGGTGTGTGAACTCATAGAATGGAGGTGTGTGAAGTCATGGAATGGAGGTTTGTGAATTCAAACATTGGAAATGTGGAAAGTTACAAAATGAGATCTGTGAAGTCACAGAATGGAAGTGTGTGAAGTCAAAATGGAAGTGTGTGAAGTCACAGAATGGAGGTGTGTGAAGTCACAGAATGGAGGTGTGTGAAGTCAAAATTGTGGTGTGTGAAGTCACAAATGGAGGTGTGTGAAGTCACAGAATATAGGTGTGTGAAGTCAAAATTGAGGTGTGTGAAGTCACAGAATGGAGGTGTGTGAAGTCACAATGTAGGTGTGTGAACTCGTAGAATGGATGTGTGAAGTTAAAGAATGGAGGTGTGTGAAGTCATAGAATGAAGGTGTGTAAAATCACAGAATATAGGTGGGTGAATTCGGAGAATGGAGTTGTGTAAAGTCACAGAGTGGAGATGTGTGAAGTCAAAGAGTGGAGGTGTGTGAAATCATAGAATGGAGGTTTGTGAAGTCACAGAATGGAGGTGTGTGAAGTCAGAATAGAGTTGTGCAAAGTCATAGAATGGAGGTGTGTGAAGTCAGAATGGAGCTGTGGGAAGTCAGAGAATGGAGGTGTGTGAAGTCAGAATAGAGGTGTGTGAACTCATAGAATGGAGGTGTGTGAAGTCACAGAATGGAAGTGTGTGATGTCATAGAATGCAAGTGTGTGAAGTCAGATTGGAGGTGTGTGAAGTCATAGAATGGAGGTGTGTCAACTCACAAAGGAGTTTTGTGAAGTCACAGAGTGGAGGTGTGTGAAATCATAGAATGGAGGTTTGTGAAGTCACAGAATGGAGGTGTGTGAAGTCATAATAATGGTGTGAAATCATAGAATGGATGTGTGTGAAGTCAGAATAGAGCTGTGTGAAGTCATAGAATGGAGGTGTGTGAAGTCGTGGAATGGAGGTGTGTGAAGTCAAAGAATGGAGGTGTGTGAAGTCAAACAATGATGTTGTGTGAAGTCACAGAATGGAGGTGTGTGAAGTCACAGAATGGAAGTGTGTGAAGTCAAAATGGAAGTGTGTGAAGTCACAGAATGGAGGTTTGTGAAGTCACAGAATGGAGGTGTGTGAAGTCAAAATTGTGGTGTGTTAAGTCACAAATGGAGGTGTGTGAAGTCACAGAATATAGGTGTGTGAAGTCAAAATTGAGGTGTGTGAAGTCACAGAATTGAGGTGTGTGAAGTCACAATGTAGGTGTGTGAACTCGTAGAATGGATGTATGTGAAGTTAAAGAATGGAGGTGTGTGAAGTCATAGAATTGAGGTGTGTAAAATCACAGAATATAGTTGGGTGAATTCGGAGAATGGAGTTGTGTAAAGTCACAGAGTGGAGATGTGTGAAGTCACAGAGTGGAGGTGTGTGAAATCGTAGAATGGAGGTTTGTGAAGTCACAGAATGGAGGTGTGTGAAGTCAGAATAGAGTTGTGCAAAGTCATAGAATGGAGGTGTGTGAAGTCAGAATGGAGCTGTGTGAAGTCAGAGAATGGAGGTGTGTGCAGTCAGAATAGAGGTGTGTGAACTCATAGAATGAAGGTGTGTGCAGTCACAGAATGGAGGTGTGTGAAGTCATAGAATGCAGGTGTGTGAAGTCAGATTGGAGGTGTGTGAAGTCATAGAATGGAGGTGTGTCAACTCACAAAGGAGTTTTGTGAAGTCATAGAATGGAGGTGTGTGAAGTCATAGAATTGAGGTGTGTGAAGTCAGAAAATGGAGGTGTGTGAAGACATAGAATGGAGGTGTGTGAAGTCATAGAATGGAGGTGTGTGAAGTCACAATGCAGGTGTGTGAACTAATACAATGGAGGTGTGTGAATTCACAATGTAGGTGTGTGCAGTCACAGAATGGAGGTGTGTGAAGTCATAGAATGGAGGTGTGTGAAGTCACAGAATGGAGGTGTGTGAAGTTAAAAATGGAGGTGTGTGAAGTCCTAGAATGGAGGTGTGTGAAGTCATAGAATGGAGGTGTGTGAAGTCATAGAATGGAGGTGTGAGAAGTCATAGAATGGAGGTGTGTGAAGTCACAGAATGGAGGTGTGTGAAGTCAGGATAGAGGTGTGAAGTCATAGAATGGAGTTGGGTGAAGTCATAGAAAGGAGGTGTGGGAAGTCATAGAATGGAGGTGTGTGAAGTCATAGAATGGATGTTTCTGAATTAAGAATGAAGGTGTGTGAAGTCATAGAATGGATATTTCTGAATTATGAATGAAGGTGTGTGAAGTCATAGAATGGAGGTGTGTGAAGTCATAGAATGCAGGTGTGTGAAGTCAGATTGGAGGTGTGTGAAGTCATAGAATGGAGGTGTGTCAACTCACAAAGGAGTTTTGTGAAGTCATAGAATGGAGGTGTGTGAAGTCATAGAATGGAGGTGTATGAAATCATAGAATGGAGGTGTGTGAGGTCACAGAATGTAGGTGTGTAAAGTCAGAATGGAGGTGTGTGAGGTCAGAATGGAGGTGTGTGAAGTCATAGAATGGAGGTTTGTGAAGTCACAATGCAGGTGTGTGAACTCATACAATGGAGGTGTGTGAATTCACAATGTAGGTGTGTGAAGTCACAGAATGGAGGTGTGTGAAGTCATAGAATGGAGGTGTGTGAAGTCACAGAATGGAGGTGTGTGAAGTTAAAGAATGGCGGTGTGTGAAATCATAGAATGGAGGTGTGTGAAATCACAGAATGTAGGTGTGTGAATTTGCAGAATGGAGGTGTGTAAAGTCACAGAGTGGACATGTGTGAAGTCACAGAGTGGAGGTGTGTGAAATTATAGAATGGAGGTTTGTGAAGTCACAGAATGGAGGTGTGTGAAGTCATAATAATGGTGTGCAAATCATAAAATGGATGTGTGTGAAGTCAGAATAGAGCTGTGTGCAGTCATAGAATGGAGGTGTGTGAAGTCAGATTGGAGGTGTGTGAAGTCATAGAATGGAGGTGTGTCAACTCAGAAAGGAGGTTTGTGAAGTCAAAGAATGGAGGTGTGTGAAGTCATAGAATGGAGGTGTATGAAATCATAGAATGGAGGCGTGTGAGGTCACAGAATTTAGGTGTGTGAAGTCAGAATGGAGGTGTGTGAGGTCAGAATGGAGATGTGTGAAGTCAGAGAATGGAGGTGTGTGAAGTCACAATGCAGGTGTGTGAACTCATAGAATGGAGGTGTGTGAAGTCACAATGTATGTGTGTGAAGTCACAGAATGGAGGTGTGTGAAGTCATAGAATGGAGGTGTGTGAAGTCACAGAATGGAGGTGTGTGAAATCATAGAATGGAGGTGTGTGAAGTCACAGAATGGAGGTGTGTGAAGTCAAAATGGAGGTATGTGAAGTCATAGAATGGAGGTGTGTGAAGTCAGAATGGAGGTCTGAAGTCATAGAATGGAGGTGTGTGAAGTCACAATGGAGGTCTGAAGTCATAGAATGGAGGTGGGTGAAGTCATAGAAAATAGGTGTGGGAAGTCATAGAATGGAGAAGTGTGAAGTCATAGAGTGGAGGTCAGTGAAGTCATAGAGTGGAGGTGTGTTAAGTCAGAATGGAGGTTTGCGAAGTCATAGAACAGAGGTGTGTGAAGTCAAAATGGAGGTGTGTGAAGTCATAGAATGGAGGTGTGTGACGTCACAATGGAAGTGTGTGAAGTCATAAAATGGAGGTATGTGAAGTCACAGAATGGAGGTGTGTGAAGACACAGAATGGAGGTTTGTGAAGTCATAGAATGGAGGTATGTGAAGTCAAATTGGGGGGTGTGAATTTGGAGAATGGAGGTGTGTGAAGTCACAGAATGGAGGTGGGTGAAGTCACAGAATGGAGGTGTGTGAAGTCATAGAATGGAGGTCTGTGAAGTCACAGAATGGACGGGTATGAAGTCATAGAATGGAGGTGTGTGAAGTCACAGAATTGAGGTGTTTGAAGTCATATATTGGAGGTGTGTGAGGTCAAAATGGATGTATGAAGTCATAGAATGGAATTGTGTGAAGTCATAGAATGGAGGTGTGTGAAGTCACAGAATGGAGGTGTGTGAAGTCACAGAGTGGAGGTGTGTGAAGTCACAGAATGGACAGTATGAACTCATAGAATGGAGGTGTGTGAAGTCACAAATTTGAGGTGTTTGAAGTCATATATTGGAAGTGTGTGAAGTCAAAATGGATGTGTGAAGTCATAAAATGTAGGTGTGTGAAGTCATAGAATGGAGGTGTGTGAAGTCATAGAATGGAGGTGTGTGAAGTCAAAATGGAGGTGTGTGAAGTCAAAGCATGGAGGTGTGTGAACTCATAGAATGGAGGTGTGTGAAGTCATGGAATGGAGGTTTGTGAAGTCAAACATTGGAAGTGTGGAAAGTTACAAAATGAGATCTGTGAAGTCATAGAATGGAAGTGTGTGAAGTCATAGATGGAGGAGTGTGAAGTCAGAATGGAGGTGTGTGATGTCATAGAATGGAGGTGTGTGAAGTCACAGAATGGTGGTGTGTGAAGTCACAATGGAGGTGTGTGAAGTCATAGAATGGAGGTGTGTGAAGTCAAAGAATGGAGATGTGTGAAGTCATAGAATTGAGGTGTGTGAAATCATAGAATGGAGGTTTGTGAAGTCACAGAATGCAGGTGTGTGAAGTCACAGAATGGAGGTTTGTGAAGTCATAGAATTGAGTTATGTGAAGTCAAATTGGAGGCGTGTGAATTCAGAGAATGGAGCTGTGTGAAGTCACAGAATGGAGGTGGGTGAAGTCACAGAATGGAGGTGTGTGAAGTCACATAATGGACGGGTAATTAGTCATAGAATGGAGGTGTGTGAAGTCACAGAATGGAGGTCTGTGAAGTCAAAATGGAGGTGTGTGAAGTCAAAGAATGGAGGTGTGTGAACTGATAGAATGGAGGTGTGTGAAGTCATGGAATGGAGGTTTGTGAAGTCAAACATTGGAAGTGTGGGAAGTTTCAGAAATGAGATGTGTGAACTCATAGAATGGAGGTGTGTGATGTCATGCAATGGAGGTTTGTGAAGTCAAAGACTGGAAGTGTGGGAAGTTACAGAAATGAGAGGTGTGAAATCATAGAATGGAGCTGTGTGAAGTCATAGAATGTATGTTTGTGAAGTAAGAATGAAGGTGTGTGAAGTCATAGAATGGAGGTGTGTGAAGTCATAGAATGGAGGTGTGTGAAGTCACAGAATAGAGGTGTGTGAAGTCAGAATGGAGGTGTGTAGTCATCGATTGGAGGTGGGTGAAATCATAGAAAGGAGGTGTGTGAAGTCATAGAATGCAGCTGTATGAAGTCAGAATGGAGGTGTGTGAAGTCTTAATGGAGGTGTGTGAAGTCATAGAATCGAGGTGTGTGAAGTCATAGAATGGAGGTGTGTGAAGTCAAATTGGAGAGGTGTGAGGTCGGAGACTGGAGGTGTGTGAAGTCACAGAATGGAGGGGTGTGAAGTCACAGAATGGAGGTGTGTGAAGTCACAAAATGGAGGTTTGCGAAGTCATAGAATGGAGGTGTGCGAAGTCATAGAATGGATGTTTGAATTAAGAATGAAGGTGTGTGAAGTCATAGAATGGAGGTGTGTGAAGACAAAATTATGTTGTGTGAACTCATAGAATGGATGTGTGTGAACTCATAGAATGGAGGTGTGTGAAGTCGTGGAATTGAGGTGTGTGAAGTCAAAGAATGGAGGTGTATGAAGTCAAACAATGCTGGTGTGTGAAGTCACAGAATGGAGGTGTGTGAAGTCACAGAATGGAAGTGTGTGAAGTCAAAATGGAGGTGTGTGAAGTCACAGAATGTGGGTGTGTGAAGTCACAGAATGGAGGTGAGTGAAGTCAAAATGGTGGTGTGTGAAGTCACAAATGGAGGTGTGTGAAGTCAAAATGGAGGTGTGTGTAGTCACAGAATGGAGGTGTGTGAAGTCACAATGGAGGTGTGTGAAGTCATAGAAAGGAGGTGTGTGAAATCACAGAATGTAGGTGTGTGAATTCGCAGAATGAAGGTGGGTAAAGTCACAGAGTGGAGATGTGTGAAGTCACAGAATGGAGGTGTGTGAAGTCATAGAATGGAGGTTTGTGAAGTCACAGAATGGAGGTTGTGAAGTCAGAATAGAGGTGTGCATAGTCATAGAATGGAGGTGTGTGAAGTCAGAATGGAGCTGTGTGAAGTCAGAGAACGGAGGTGTGTGAAGTCAGAATGGACGTGTGTGAACTCATAGAATGGGGGTGTGTGAAGTCACAGAATGGAGGTGTGTGAAGTCATAGAATGGAGGTGGGTGAAGTCAGATTGGAGGTGTGTGAAGTCACAGAATGGAGGTGTGTCAACTCAGAAAGGCGGTGTGTGAAGTCAAAGAATGGAGGTGTGTGAAGTCATAGAATGGAGGTGTATTAAATCATAGAATTGAGGTGTGTGAATTCACAGAATTTAGGTGTGTGAGGTCAGAATGGAGGTGTGTGAACTCATACAATGGAGGTGTGTGAAGTCATAATGCAGGTGTGTGAACTCATAGAATGGAGGTGTGTGAAGTCAAAATGTAGGTGTGTGAAGTCACAGAATGGAGGTGTGGGAAGTCATAGAATGGAGGTATGTGAAGTCACAGAATGGAGGTGTATGAAATCATAGAATCGAGGTGTGTGATGTCACTGAATGGAGGTGTGTGAAGTCAAAATGGGGGTGTGTGAAGTCATAGAATGGAGGTGTGTGAAGTAAGAATGGAGGTGTGAAGTCATAGAATGGAGGTGGGTGAAGTCATAGAAATTAGGTGTGAGAAGTCATAGAATGTAGAAGTGAGAAGTCATAGAGTGGAGGTCAGTGAAGTCACAGAATGGAGGTGTGTGAAGTCATAGAATGGAGGTGTGTGAAGTCACAGAATGGAGGTGTGTGAAATCATAGAATGGAGGTGTGTGAAGTCAGAATGGAGGTGTGAATTCATAGAATGGAGGTGGGTGAAGTCATAGAATTTAGGTGTGGGGAGTCATAGAATGAAGAAGTGTGAAGTCATAGAGTGGAGGTCAGTGAAGACATTGAGTGGAGGTGTGTTAAGTCAGAATGTAGATTTGCGAAGTCACAGAACAGAGATGTGTGAAGTCAGAATGGAGGTGTGTGAAGTCATAGAAAGGAGGTGTGTGAAGTAATAGAATGGAGGTTTGTGAAGTCAAATTGGAGGGGTGTGAAGTCCGAGAATGGAGGTGTGTGAAGTCACAGAATGGAGGTGGGTGAAGTCAGAGAATGGAGGTGTGTGAAGTCATAGGATGGAGGTATGTGAAGTCAAATTGGAGGGGTGTGAATTCGGAGAATGGAGGTGTGTGAAGTCACAGAATGGAGGTGGGTGAAGTCACAGAATGGAGGTGTGTGAAGTCATAGAATGGAGGTGTGTGAAGTCACCGAATGGACGGGTATGAAGTCATAGAATGGAGGTGTGTGAAGTCAAAATGGATGTGTGAAGTCATAAAATGTAGGTGTGTGAAGTCATAGAATGGAGGTGTGTGAAGTCATAGAATGGAGGTGTGTGAAGTCATAGAATGTATGTTTGTGAAGTAAGAATGAAGGTGGGTGAAGTCACATAATTGAGGTGTGTGAAGGCATAGAATAGAGGTGTGTGAAGTCATAGAAAGGAGGTGTGTGAAGTCATAGAATGGAGGTGTGTGAAGTCATTGAATGGAGGTGTGTGAAGACACAGAATAGAGGTGTGTGAAGTCAGAATGGAGGTGTGTAGTCATCGTTTGGAGGTGGGTGAAGTCATAGAAAGGAGGTGTGTGAAGTCACAGAATGGAGGAGTGTGAAGTCACAGAATTTAGGTGTGTGAACACAGAATCGAGGTGTGTGAAGTCATAGAAAGGAGAGTGTGAAGTCATAGAATGGAGCTGTATGAAGTCAGAATGGAGGTGTGTGAAGTCACAGAATGGAGATGTGTCAACGCAGAACTTAGGTGTGTGAAGTCAAAGATTGGAGGTGTGTGAAGACATAGAATGGAGGTGTGTGAAGTCATAGAATGGAGGTGTGTGAAGTCATAGAATGGAGGTGTATGAAATCATAGAATGGAGGCCTGTGAGGTCACAGAATTTAGGTGTGTAAAGCAGATAGAGGTGTGTGAGGTCAGAATGGAGGTGTGTGAAGTCATAGGATGGAGGTGTGTGAAGTCAAAATGCAGGTGTGTGAACTCATACAATGGAGGTGTGTGAAGTCACAATGTAGGTGTGTGAAGTCACAGAATGGAGGTGTGTGAAGTCATAGAATGGAGGTGTGTGAAGTCACAGAATGGAGGTGTGTGAAATCATAGAATGGAGGTGTGTGAAGTCACAGAATGGAGGTGTGTGAAGTCAAAATGGAGGTGTGTGAAGTCATAGAATAGAGGTGTGTGAAGTCAGAATGGAGGTGTGAAGTCATAGAATGAAGGTGGGTGAAGTCATAGAAAATAGGTGTGGGAAGTCATAGAATGGAGAAGTGTGAAGTCATAGAGTGGAGGTCAGTGAAGTCACAGAATGTAGGTGTGTGAAGTCAAAATGGAGGTGTGTGTACTCACAGAATGGAGGTGTGTGAAGTCACAATGGAGTTGTGTGAATTCGTAGAATGGAGGTGTGTGAAGTCATAGAAAGGAGGTGTGTGAAATCACAGAATGTAGGTGTGTGAATTCACAGAATGAAGGTGGGTGAAGTCACAGAGTGGAGATGTGTGAAGTCACAGAGTGGAGGTGTGTGAAGTCATAGAATGGAGGTATGTGAAGTCAAATTGTAGGGGTGTGAATTCGGAGAATGGAAGTTTGTGAAGTCACAGAATGGAGGTGGGTGAAGTCACAGAATGGAGGTGTGTGAATTCATAGAATGGAGGTGTGTGAAGTCAAAATGGATGTGTGAAGTCATAAAATGTAGGTGTGTCAAGTCATAGAATGGAGGTATTTGAAGTCATAGAAGGGAGGTGTGTGAAGTCATAGAATGGAGGTGAGTGAAGTCAAATTGGAGGGGTGTGAGGTCGGAGACTGGAGGTGTGTGAAGTCACAGAATGGAGGGGTGTGAAGTCACAGAATGGAGGTGTGTGAAGTCACAAAATGGAGCTTTGCGAAGTCATAGAATGGAGGTGTGTGAAGTCATAGAATGGATGTTTGAATTAAGAATGAAGGTGTGAGGTCGGAGACTGGAGGTGTGTGAAGTCACAGAATGGAGGTGTGTGAATCAAAGAATGGAGGTGTGTGAACTCATAGAATGGAGGTGTGTGAAGTCGTGGAATTGAGGTGTGTGAAGTCAAAGAATGGAGGTGTGTGAAGTCAAACAATGCTGGTGTGTGAAGTCACAGAATGGAGGTGTGTGAAGTCACAGAATGGAAGTGTGTGAAGTCAAAATGGAGGTGTGTGAAGTCACAGAATATGGGTGTTTGAAGTCACAGAATGGAGGTGAGTGAAGTCAAAATGGAGGTTTGTGAAGTCACAGAATGGAGGTGTGTGAAGTCAGAATAGAGGTGTGCAAAGTCATAGAATGGAGGTGTGTGAAGTCAGAATGGAGCTGTGTGAAGTCAGAGAACGGAGGTGTGTGAAATCAGAATGGACGTGTGTGAACTCATAGAATGGAGGTGTGTGAAGTCACAGAATGGAGGTGTGTGAAGTCATAGAATGGAGGTGGGTGAAGTCAGATTGGAGGTGTGTGAAGTCACAGAATGGAGGTGTGTGAAGTCATAGAATGGAGGTGTGTGAAGTCACAGAATGGAGGTGTGTGAAATCATAGAATGGAGGTGTGTGAAGTCACAGAATGGAGGTGTGTGAAGTCAAAATGGAGGTGTGTGAAGTCATAGAATAGAGGTGTGTGAAGTCAGAATGGAGGTGTGAAGTCATAGAATGGAGGTGGGTGAAGTCATAGAAAATAGGTGTGGGAAGTCATAGAATGGAGAAGTGTGAAGTCATAGAGTGGAGGTCAGTGAAGTCACAGAATGTAGGTGTGTGAAGTCAAAATGGAGGTGTGTGTACTCACAGAATGGAGGTGTGTGAAGTCACAATGGAGTTGTGTGAATTCGTAGAATGGAGGTGTGTGAAGTCATAGAAAGGAGGTGTGTGAAATCACAGAATGTAGGTGTGTGAATTCGCAGAATGAAGGTGGGTGAAGTCACAGAGTGGAGATGTGTGAAGTCACAGAATGGAGGTGTGTGAAGTCATAGAATGGAGGTATGTGAAGTCAAATTGTAGGGGTGTGAATTCGGAGAATGGAAGTGAGTGAAGTCACAGAATGGAGGTGGGTGAAGTCACAGAATGAAGGTGTGTGAATTCATAGAATGGAGGTTTGTGAAGTCACAGAATGGACGTTTATGAACTCATAGAATGGAGGTGTGTGAAGTCAAAATGAATGTGTGAAGTCATAAAATGTAGGTTTGTCAAGTCATAGAATGGAGGTATGTGATGTCATAGAATGAAGGTGTGTGAAGTCATAGAACGGAGGTGTGTGAAGTCAAATTGGAGGGGTGTGAGGTCGGAGACTGGAGGTGTGTGAAGTCACAGAATGGAGGGGTGTGAAGTCACAGAATGGAGGTGTGTGAAGTCACAAAATGGAGCTTTGCGAAGTCATAGAATGGAGGTGTGTGAAGTCATAGAATGGATGTTTGAATTAAGAATGAAGGTGTGAGGTCGGAGACTGGAGGTGTGTGAAGTCACAGAATGGAGGGGTGTGAAGTCATAGAATGGAGGTGTGTGAAGACAAAATTGTGTTGTGTGAACTCATAGAATGGATGTGTGTGAACTCATAGAATGGAGGTGTGTGAAGTCGTGGAATTGAGGTGTGTGAAGTCAAAGAATGGAGGTGTGTGAAGTCAAACAATGCTGGTGTGTGAAGTCACAGAATGGAAGTGTGTGAAGTCAAAATGGAGGTGTGTGAAGTCACAGAATGTGGGTGTTTGAAGTCACAGAATGGAGGTGTGGGAAGTCATAGAATGGAGGTGTGTGAAGTCACAGAATGGAGGTGTGTGAAGTCAGAATAGAGGTGTGAAGTCATAGAGTGGATTTGGGTGGTCATAGAAAGGAGGTGTGGGAAGTCATAGAATGGTGGTGTGTGAAGTCATAGAATGGAAGTTTCTGAATTAAGAATGAAGGTGTGTGAAGTCATAGAATGGAGGTGTGTGAAGAGAAAATTGTGGTGTGTGAACTCATAGAATGGATCTGTGTGAACTCATAGAATGGAGGTGTGTGAAGTCGTGGAATGGACGTGTGTGAAGTCAAAGAATGGAGGTGTGTGAAGTCAAACAATGGTGGTGTGTGAAGTCACAGAATGGAGGTGTGTAAAGTTACAGAATGGCAGTGTGTGAAGTCAAAATTGAGGTGTGTGAAGTCAGAGAATGGAGGTGTGTGAAGTCACAGAATGGATGTGTGTGAAGTCAAAATGGTGGTGTGTGAAGTCACAAATGGAGGTGTGTGAAGTCACAGAATGGAGGTGTGTGAAGTCAAAATTGAGGTGTGTGAAGTCACAGAATAGAGGTGTGTGAAGTCAGAATGGAGGTGTGTAGTCATCGATTGGAGGTGGGTGAAATCATAGAAAGGAGGTGTGTGAAGTCATAGAATGGAGCTGTATGAAGTCAGAATGGAGGTGTGTGAAGTCACAGAATGGAGATGGGTCAACTCAAAATTTAGGTGTGTGAAGTCAAAGAATGGAGGTGTGTGAAGACATAGAATGGAGGTCTGTGAAGTCATAGAATGGAGGTGTGTGAAGTCTGAATGGAGGTGTGTGAAGTCATAGAATGGAGGTGTGTGAAGTCATAGAATGGAGGTGTGTGAAGTCAAATTGGAGGGGTGTGAGGTCAGAGACTGGGGGTGTGTGAAGTCACAGAATGGAGGGGTGTGAAGTCACAGAATGGAGGTGTGTGAAGTCACAAAATGGAGCTTTGCGAAGTCATAGAATGGAGGTGTGTGAAGTCATAGAATGGAAGTATGAATTAAGAATGAAGGTGTGTGAAGTCATAGAATGGAGGTGTGTGAAGACAAAATTGTGTTGTGTGAACTCATAGAATGGATGTGTGTGAACTCATAGAATGGAAGTCTGTGAAGTCGTGGAATTGAGGTGTGTGAAGTCAAAGAATGGAGATGTGTGAAGTCAAACAATGCTGGTGTGTGAAGTCACAGAATGGAGGTGTGTGAAGTCACAGAATGTAGGTGTGTGAAGTCAAAATGGAGGTGTGTGTAGTCACAGAATGGAGGTGTGTGAAGTCACAACGGAGTTGTGTGAATTCACAGAATGGAGGTGTGTGAAGTCATAGAAAGGAGGTGTGTGAAATCACAGAATGTAGGTGTGTGAATTCGGAGAATGGAGTTGTGTAAAGTCACAGAGTGGAGATTTTTGAAGTCACAGAGTGCAGGTGTGTGAAGTCATAGAATGGAGGTTTGTGAAGTCACAGAATGGAGGTGTGTGAAGTCAGAATAGAGGTGTGCATAGTCATAGAATGGAGGTGTGTGAAGTCAGAATGGAGCTGTGTGAAATCAGAGAACGGAGGTGTGTGAAGTCAGAATGGACGTGTGTGAACTCATAGAATGGAGGTGTGTGAAGTCACAGAATGGAGGTGTGTGAAGTCATAGAATGGAGGTGGGTGAAGTCAGATTGGAGGTGTGTGAAGTCACAGAATGGAGGTGTGTCATCTCAGAAAGGAGGTGTGTGAAGTCATAGAATGTAGGTGTGTGAAGTCATAGAATGGAGGTGTATTAAACCATAGAATGGAGGTGTGTGAATTCACAGAATTTAGGTGTGTGAAGTCAGAATGGAGGTGTGTGAGGTCAGAATGGAGGAGTGTGAACACATACAATGGAGGTGTGTGAAGTCACAATGCAGGTGTGTGAACTCATAGAATGGAGTTGTGTGAAGTCATAATGTAGGTGTGTGAAGTCACAGAATGGAGGTGTGTGAAGTCATAGAATGGAGGTGTGTGATGTCACAGAATGGAGGTGTGTGAAGTCAAAATGGGGGTGTGTGAAGTCCTAGAATGGAGGTGTGTGAAGTAAGAATGGAGGTGTGAAGTCATAGAATGGAGGTGGGTGAAGTCATAGAAATTAGGTGAGAGAAGTCATAGAATGTAGAAGTGTGAAGTCATACAGTGGAGGTCAGTGAAGTCATAGAATGGAGGTGTGTGAAGTCATAGAATGGAGGTGTATGAAATCATAGAATGGAGGCGTGTGAGGTCACAGAATTTAGGTGTGTAAAGCAGATAGAGGTGTGTGAGGTCAGAATGGAGGTTTGTGAAGTCATAGAATGGAGGTGTGTGAAGTCACAATGCAGGTGTGTGAACTCATACAATGGAGGTGTGTGAAGTCACAATGTAGGTGTGTGAAGTCATAGAATGGAGGTGTGTGAAGTCACAGAATGGAGGTGTGTGAAATCATAGAATGGAGGTGTGTGAAGTCACAGAATGGAGGTGTGTGAAGTCAAAATGGAGGTGTGTGAAGTCATGGAATAGAGGTGTGTGAAGTCAGAATGGAGGTGTGAAGTCATAGAATGGAGGTTGGTAAAGTCATAGAAATTAGGTGTGGGAAGTCATAGAATGAACAAGTGTGAAGTCATAGAGTGGAGGTCAGTGAAGACATTGAGTGGAGGTGTGTTAAGTCAGAATGTAGGTTTGCGAAGTCACAGAACAGAGATGTGTGAAGTCAGAATGGAGGTGTGTGAAGTCATAGAAAGGAGGTAAGTGAAGTAATAGAATGGAGGTATGTGAAGTCAAATTGAAGGGGTGTGAAGTCGGAGAATGGAGGTGTGTGAAGTCACAGAATGGAGGGGGGTGAAGTCACAGAATGGAGGTGTGTGAAGTCATAGAATGGAGGTATGTGAAGTCAAATTGGAGGGGTGTGAATTCGGAGAATGTAGGTGTGTGAAGTCACAGAATGGAGGTGGGTGAAGTCACAGAATGGAGGTGTGTGAAGTCATAGAATGGAGGTGTGTGAAGTCACCGAATGGACGGGTATGAAGTCATAGAATGGAGGTGTGTGAAGTCAAAATGGATGTGTGAAGTCATAAAATGTAGGTGTGTGAAGTCATAGAATGGAGGTGTGTGAAGTCATAGAATGGAGGTGTGTGAAGTCATAGAATGTATGTTTGTGAAGTAAGAATGAAGGTGTGTGAAGTCATAGAATGGAGGTGTGTGAAGTCACAGAATGGAGGTGTGTGAAGGCATAGAATGGAGGTGTGTGAAGTCATAGAAAGCAGGTGTGTGAAGTCATAGAATGGAGCTGTGTGAAGTTATTGATGGAGGTGTGTGAAGACACAGAATAGAGGTGTGTGAAGTCAGAATGGAGGTGTGTAGTCATCGATTGGAGGTGGGTGATGTCATAGAAAGGAGGTGTGTGAAGTCACAGAATGGAGGTGTGTGAAGTCACAGAATTTAGGTGTGTGAACTCAGAATCGAGGTGTGTGAAGTCATAGAAAGGAGGTGTGTGAAGTCATAGAATGGAGCTGTATGAAGTCAGAATGGAGGTGTGTGAAGTCACAGAATGGAGATGTGTCAACGCAGAATTTAGGTGTGTGAAGTCAAAGAATGGAGGTGTGTGAAGACATAGAATGGAGGTGTGTGAAGTCATAGAATGGACTTGTGTGAAGTCAGAATGGAGGTGTGTGATATCACCGAATTGAGGTGTGTGAACACAGAATGGAGGTGTGAGAATTCAAAGAATGGAGGTGTGTGAAGTCATAGAAGGGAGGTGTATGAAGTCATAGAATGTATGTTTGTGAAGTAAGAATGAAGGTGTGTGAAGTCATAGAATGGAGGTGTGTGAAGTCACAGAATGGAGGTGTGTGAAGGCATAGAATGGAGGTGTGTGAAGTCATAGAATGGAGGTGTGTGAAGTCAAATTGGAGGGGTGTGAGGTCGGAGACTGGAGGTGTGTGAAGTCACAGAATGGAGGGGTGTGAAGTCACAGAATGGAGGTGTGTGAAGTCACAAAATGGAGCTTTGCGAAGTCATAGAATGGAGGTGTGTGAAGTCATAGAATGGATGTTTGAATTAAAAATGAAGGTGTGAGGTCGGAGACTGGAGGTGTGTGAAGTCACAGAATGGAGGGGTGTGAAGTCATAGAATGGAGGTGTGTGAAGACAAAATTGTGTTGTGTGAACTCATGGAATGGAGGTGTGTGAAGTCATAGAATGGAGGTGTGTGAAGTCGTGGAATTGAGGTGTGTGAAGTCAAAGAATGGAGGTGTGTGAAGTCAAACAATGCTGGTTTGAGAAGTCACAGAATGGAGGTGTGTGAAGTCACACAATGGAAGTGTGTGAAGTCAAAATGGAGGTGTGTGAAGTCACAGAATGGGGGTGTGTGAAGTGACAGAATGGAGGTGTGTGAAGTCAAAATGGTGGTGTGTGAAGTCACAAATGCAGGTGCGTGAAGTCACAGAATGTAGGTGTATGAAGTCAAAATGGAGGTGTGTATAGTCACAGAATGGAGGTGTGTGAAGTCACAATGGAGTTGTGTGAATTCATAGAATGGAGGTGTGTGAAGTCATAGAATGGAGGTGTGTGAATTCGCAGATTGAAGGTGGGTAAAATCACAGATTGGAGATGTGTGAAGTCACAGAGTGGTGGTGTGTGAAGTCATAGAATGGAGGTTTGTGAAGTCACAGAATGGAGGTGTGTGAAGTCAGAATACAGGTGTGTAAAGTCATAGAATGGACGTGTGTGAAGTCAGAATGGAGCTGTGTGAAGTCAGAGAACGGAGGTGTGAGAAGTCAGAATGGAGGTGTGTGAACTCATAGAATGGAGGTGTGTGAAGTCAGATTGGAGGTGTGTGAAGTCACAGAATGGAGGTGTGTCATCTCAGAAAGGAGGTGTGTGAAGTCATAGAATGGAGGAGTGTGAAGTCATAGAATGGAGGTGTATGAAATCATAGAATGGAGGTGTGTGAAGTCACAGAATTTAGGTGTGTGAAGTCAGAATGGAGGTGTGTGAGGTCAGAATGGAGGTGTGTGAACTCTTAGAATGGAGGTGTGTGAAGTCACAATACAGGTGTGTGAACTCATAGAATGGAGGTGTGTGAATTCACAATGTAGGTGTGTGAAGTCACAGAATGGAGGTGTGTGAAGTCATAGAATGGAGGTGTGTGAAGTCACAGAATGGAGGTGTGTGAAATCATAGAATCGAAGTGTGTGATGTCACAGAATGGAGGTGTGTGAAGTCAAAATGGAGGTGTGTGAAGTCATAGAATGGAGGTGTGTGAAGTCAGAATGGAGGTGTGAAGTCATAGAATGGAGGTGGGTGAAGTCATAGAAATTAGGTGTGGGAATTCATAGAATGGAGAAGTGTGAAGTCATAGATTGGAGGTCACTGAAGTCATAGAATGGAGGTGTGTGAAGTCAGAATGTATGTTTGCAAAGTCATAGATGAGAGGGGTCTGAAGTCAGAATGGATGTGTGTGAAGTCATAGAAAGCAGGTGTGTGAACTCATGGAATGGAGGTGTGTGACGTCAAAATGGAAGTGTGTGAAGTCATAGAATGGAGGTGTGTGAAGTTACAGAATGGAAGTGTGTGAAGTCATACAATGGAGGTTTGTGAAGTCAGAATGGAGGTGTGTGAAGTCACAGAATGGAGGTGTGTGAAATCAGAATAGAGGTGTGTCAAGTCATAGATGGAGGTGTGTGAAATCATAGTCGGGAGATGTGTGAAAACATAGAATGGAGTTTTGTGAAGTCACAGAATGGAGCTGTGTGTGTCAGAATTGAGGTGTGTGAAGTCATAGAATGTAGATGTGTGAACACATAGAATGGAGGATTGTGAAGTCACCGAAGGGAGGTTTGTGAAGTCATAGAATGGAGGTATGTGAATCAAATTGGAGGGGTGTGAAGTCGGAGAATGGAGGTGTGTGAAGTCATAGAATGGAGGTGATTGAAGTCATAGAATGAAGGTGTATGAAGGCATGGAATGGAGGTGTGTGAAGTCACAGAATGGACAGGTATGACGTCATAGAATGGAGGTGTGTGAAGTCAGAGAATTGAGGTGTTTGAAGTCATATATTGGAGGTGTGTGAAGTCAAAATGGATGTGTGAAGTCATAGAATGTAGGTGTGTGAAGTCATAGAATGGAGTTGTGTGACGTCACAGAATGGAGGTGTGTGAAGTCATAGAATGGAGGTGTGAGAAGTCATAGAATGAAGCTGTGTGAAGTCATAGAATGGAGGTATGTGAAGTCATAGAATGCAGGTGTGTGAAGTCACAGAATAGAGGTGTGTGAAGTCACAGAATGGAGGTGTGTGAATCACAGAATGGAGGATTGTGAACTCAGAATGGAGGTGTGTGAAGTCATAGAATTGAAATGTGTGAAGTCATAGAATGGACATGCGTGAAGTAAGAATGGAGGTGTGTGAAGTCAACGAATGGAGTTGTTTGAACTCAGTATGGAGGTGTGAAGTCACAGAATGGAGGTTTGTGAAGTTATAGAATGGAGGTATGTGAGGTCAGAGAATGAATGATTCTGAAGTAAGAATGAAGGTGTGTGAAGTCATAGAATGGAGGTGTGTGAACTCATAGAATGGAGGTGTGTGAAGTCACAGAATGGAAGTGTGCGAAGTCAGAATGGAGGTGTGATGTCATAGAATGGAGTTGGGTGAAGTCATAGAAAGGAGGTGTGAGAAGTCATAGAATGGAGGAGTGTGAAGTCATAGATTGGAGGTGAGTGAAGTCACAGATTCGAGGTCTGTAAGGTCATAGAATGGAGGTGTGTGAAGTCAGAATGGAGGTGTGTGAAGTCATAGAATGGAGGTGTGTGAAGTCACAGAATGGAGGTGTGTGAAGGCATAGAATGGAGGTGTGTGAAGTCATAGAATGGAGGTGTGTGAAGTCATAGAATGTAGGTGTGTGAAGTCACAAAATGGAATTGTGTGAAGTCAGAATAGAGGTGTGAAGTCATAGAATGGAGTTGGGTGAAGTCATAGAAAGGAGGTGTGGGAAGTCATAGAATGGAGGTGTGTGAAGTCATAGAATGGATGTTTCTGAATAAAGAATGAAGGTGTGTGAAGTCATAGAATGGATGTTTCTGAATTAAGAATGAAGGTGTGTGAAGTCATAGAATGGAGGTGTGTGAAGACAAAATTGTGGTGTGTGAACTCATAGAATGGATGTGTGTGAACTCATAGAATGGAGGTGTGTGAAGTCGTGGAATGGACGTGTGTGATTTCAAAGAATGGAGGTGTGTGAAGTCAAACAATGGTGGTGTGTGAAGTCACAGAATGGAGGTGTGTGAAGTCACAGAATGGAAGTGTGTGAAGTCAAAATGGAGGTGTGTGAAGTCACAGAATGGAGGTGTGTGAAGTCAAAATTGTGGTGTGTGAAGTCACAAATGGAGGTGTGTGAAGTCACAGAATGTAGGTGTGTGAAGTCAAAATTGAGGTGTGTGAAGTCACAGAATGAAGGTGTGTGAAGTCACAATGGAGGTGTGTGAAGTCATAGAATGGAGGTGTGTGAAGTTAAAGAATGGAGGTGTGTGAAGTCATAGAATGGAGGTGTGTAAAATCACAGAATGTAGTTGTGTGAATTCGGAGAATGGAGTTGTGTAAAGTCACAGAGTGGAGATGTGTGAAGTCACAGAGTGGAGGTGTGTGAAATCATAGAGTGGAGGTTTGTGAAGTCACAGAATGGAGGTGTGTGAAGTCAGAATAGAGTTGTGCAAAGTCATAGAATGGAGGTGTGTGAAGTCAGAAGGGAGCTGTGTGAAGTCAGAGAATGGAGGTGTGTGAAGTCAGAACGGAGGTGTGTGAACTCATAGAATGGAGGTGTGTGAAGTCACAGAATGCAGGTGTGTGAAGTCATAGAATGCAGGTGTGTGAAATCAGATTGGAGGTGTGTGAAGTCATAGAATGGAGGTGTGTCAACTCAGAAAGGAGGTTTGTGAAGTCATAGAATGGAGGTGTGTGAAGTCATAGAATGGAGGTGTATGAAATCATAGAATGGAGGCGTGTGAGGTCACAGAATTTAGGTGTGTAAAGCAGATAGAGGTGTGTGAGGTCAGAATGGCGGTGTGTGAAGTCATAGGATGGAGGTGTGTGAAGTCAAAATGCAGGTGTTTGAACTCATACAATGGAGGTGTGTGAAGTCACAATGTAGGTGTGTGAAGTCACAGAATGGAGGTGTGTGAAGTCATAGAATGGAGGTGTGTGAAGTCACAGAATGGAGGTGTGTGAAATCATAGAATGGAGGTGTGTGAAGTCACAGAATGGAGGTGTGTGAAGTCAAAATGGAGGTGTGTGAAGTCATAGAATAGAGGTGTGTGAAGTCAGAATGGAGGTGTGAAGTCATAGAATGGAGGTGGGTGAAGTCATAGAAAATAGGTTTGGGAAGTCATAGAATGGAGAAGTGTGAAGTCATAGAGTGGAGGTCAGTGAAGTCACAGAATGTAGGTGTGTGAAGTCAAAATGGAGGTGTGTGTACTCACAGAATGGAGGTGTGTGAAGTCACAATGGAGTTGTGTGAATTCGTAGAATGGAGGTGTGTGAAGTCATAGAAAGGAGGTGTGTGAAATCACAGAATGTAGGTGTGTGAATTCGCAGAATGAAGGTGGGTGAAGTCACAGAGTGGAGATGTGTGAAGTCACAGAGTGGAGGTGTGTGAAGTCATAGAATGGACGTATGTGAAGTCAAATTGTAGGGGTGTGAATTCGGAGAATGGAAGTTCGTGAAGTCACAGAATGGAGGTGGGTGAAGTCACAGAATGGAGGTGTGTGAATTCATAGAATGGAGGTGTGTGAAGTCAAAATGGATGTGTGAAGTCATAAAATGTAGGTGTGTCAAGTCATAGAATGGAGGTATGTGAAGTCATAGAAGGGAGGTGTGTGAAGTCATAGAATGGAGGTGTGTGAAGTCAAATTGGAGGGGTGTGAGGTCGGAGACTGGAGGTGTGTGAAGTCACAGAATGGAGGGGTGTGAAGTCACAGAATGGAGGTGTGTGTAGTCACAAAATGGAGCTTTGCGAAGTCATAGAATGGAGGTGTGTGAAGTCACAGAATGGATGTTTGAATTAAGAATGAAGGTGTGAGGTTGGAGACTGGAGGTGTGTGAAGTCACAGAATGGAGGGGTGTGAAGTCATAGAATGGAGGTGTGTGAAGACAAAATTGTGTTGTGTGAACTCATAGAATGGATGTGTGTGAACTCATAGAATGGAGGTGTGTGAAGTCGTGGAATTGAGGTGTGTGAAGTCAAAGAATGGAGGTGTGTGAAGTCAAACAATGCTGGTGTGTGAAGTCACAGAATGGAGGTGTGTGAAGTCACAGAATGGAAGTGTGTGAAGTCAAAATGGAGGTGTGTGAAGTCACAGAATGTGGGTGTTTGAAGTAACAGAATGGAGGTGAGTGAAGTCAAAATGGAGGTTTGTGAAGTCACAGAATGGAGGTGTGTGAAGTCAGAATAGAGGTGTGCAAAGTC
This sequence comes from Megascapheus bottae, assembly GCA_024803745.1. Lineage (NCBI taxonomy): Eukaryota > Metazoa > Chordata > Mammalia > Rodentia > Geomyidae > Megascapheus > Megascapheus bottae. Next base: position 1,501,168 of record JANJXV010000052.1, on the reverse strand, counting down.
ATAGAATGGAGGTGTGTGAAGTCAGAATGGAGCTGTGTGAAGTCAGAGAACGGAGGTGTGTGAAATCAGAATGGACGTGTGTGAACTCATAGAATGGAGGTGTGTGAAGTCACAGAATGGAGGTGTGTGAAGTCATAGAATGGAGGTGGGTGAAGTCAGATTGGAGGTGTGTGAAGTCACAGAATGGCGGTGTGTGAAGTCATAGAATGGAGGTGTGTGAAGTCACAGAATGGAGGTGTGTAAAGTCAAAATGGAGGTGTGTGAAGTCATAGAATAGAGGTGTGTGAAGTCAGAATGGAGGTGTGAAGTCACAGAATGGAGGTGGGTGAAGTCATAGAAAATAGGTGTGGGAAGTCATAGAATGGAGAAGTGTGAAGTCATAGAGTGGAGGTCAGTGAAGTCACAGAATGTAGGTGTGTGAAGTCAAAATGGAGGTGTGTGTACTCACAGAATGGAGGGGTGTGAAGTCACAATGGAGTTGTGTGAATTCGTAGAATGGAGGTGTGTGAAGTCATAGAAAGGAGGTGTGTGAAATCACAGAATGTAGGTGTGTGAATTCGCAGAATGAAGGTGGGTGAAGTCACAGAGTGGAGATGTGTGAAGTCACAGAATGGAGGTGTGTGAAGTCATAGAATGGAGGTATGTGAAGTCAAATTTTAGGGGTGTGAATTCGGAGAATGGAAGTGTGTGAAGTCACAGAATGGAGGTGGGTGAAGTCACAGAATGGAGGTGTGTGAATTCATAGAATGGAGGTTTGTGAAGTCACAGAATGGACGTTTATGAACTCATAGAATGGAGGTGTGTGAAGTCAAAATGAATGTGTGAAGTCATAAAATGTAGGTGTGTCAAGTCATAGAATGGAGGTATGTGAAGTCATAGAATGGAGGTGTGTGAAGTCATAGAACGGAGGTGTGTGAAGTCAAATTGGAGGGGTGTGAGGTCGGAGACTGGAGGTGTGTGAAGTCACAGAATGGAGGGGTGTGAAGTCACAGAATGCAGGTGTGTGAAGTCACAAAATGGAGCTTTGCGAAGTCATAGAATGGAGGTGTGTGAAGTCATAGAATGGATGTTTGAATTAAGAATGAAGGTGTGAGGTCGGAGACTGGAGGTGTGTGAAGTCACAGAATGGAGGGGTGTGAAGTCATAGAATGGAGGTGTGTGAAGACAAAATTGTGTTGTGTGAACTGATAGAATGGATGTGTGTGAACTCATAGAATGGAGGTGTGTGAAGTCGTGGAATTGAGGTGTGTGAAGTCAAAGAATGGAGGTGTGTGAAGTCAAACAATGCTGGTGTGTGAAGTCACAGAATGGAGGTGTGTGAAGTCACAGAATGGAAGTGTGTGAAGTCAAAATGGAGGTGTGTGAAGTCACAGAATGTGGGTGTTTGAAGTCACAGAATGGAGGTGTGTGAAGTCATAGAATGGAGGTGTGTGAAGTCACAGAATGGAGGTGTGTGAAGTCAGAATAGAGGTGTGAAGTCATAGAGTGGATTTGGGTGGTCATAGAAAGGAGGTGTGGGAAGTCATAGAATGGTGGTGTGTGAAGTCATAGAATGGAAGTTTCTGAATTAAGAATGAAGGTGTGTGAAGTCATAGAATGGAGGTGTGTGAAGAGAAAATTGTGGTGTGTGAACTCATAGAATGGATCTGTGTGAACTCATAGAATGGAGGTGTGTGAAGTCGTGGAATGGACGTGTGTGAAGTCAAAGAATGGAGGTGTGTGAAGTCAAACAATGCTGCTGTGTGAAGTCACAGAATGCAGGTGTGTGAAGTCATAGAATGCAGGTGTGTGAAGTCAGATTGGAGGTGTGTGAAGTCATAGAATGGAGGTGTGTCAACACAGAAAGGAGGTTTGTGAAGTTATAGAATGGACGTGTGTGAAGTCACAATGCAGGTGTGTGAACTCATACAATGGAGGTGTGTGAAGTCATAATGTAGGTGTGTGAAGTCACAGAATGGAGGTGTGTGAAGTCATAGAATGGAGGTGTGTGAAGTCACAGAATGGAGGTGTGTGAAATCATAGAATGGAGGTGTGTGAAGTCACAGAATGGAGGTGTGTGAAGTCAAAATGGAGGTGTGTGAAGTCATAGAATAGAGGTGTGTGAAGTCAGAATGGAGGCGTGAAGTCATAGAATGGAGGTGGGTGAAGTCATAGAAATTAGGTGTGGGAAGTCATAGAATGGAGAAGTGTGAAGTCATAGAGTGGAGGTCAGTGAAGACATTTAGTGGAGGTGTGTTAAGTCAGAATGTAGGTTTGGGAAGTCACAGAACAGAGATGTTTGAAGTCAGAATGGAGGTATGTGAAGTCATAGAAAGGAGGTGTGTGAAGTCATCGAATGGAGGTATGTGAAGTGAAATTGGAGGGGTGTGAAGTCGGAGAATGGAGGTGTGTGAAGTCACAGAATGGAGGTGGGTGAAGTCACAGGATGGAGGTGTGTGAAGTCATACAATGGAGGTATGTGAAGTCAAATTGTAGGGGTGTGAATTCGGAGAATGGAGGTGTGTGAAGTCACAGAATGGAGGTGGGTGAAGTCACAGAATGGAGGTTTGTGAAGTCATAGAATGGAGATGTGTGAAGTCACAGAATGGACGGGTATGAACTCATAGAATGGAGGTGTGTGAAGTCAAAATGGATGTGTGAAGTCATAAAATGTAGGTGTGTGAAGTCATAGAATGGAGGTATGTGAAGTCATAGAATGGAGGTGTGTGAAGTCATAGAATGGAGTTGTGTGAAGTCATAGAATGCATGTTTGTGAAGTAAGAATGAAGGTGTGTGAAGTCATAGAATGGAGGTGTGTGAAGTCACAGAATGGAGGTGTGTGAATGCATAGAATGGAGGTGTGTGAATTCATAGAAAGGAGGTGTGTGAAGTCATAGAATGGAGGTGTGTGAAGTCATAGAATGGAGGTGTGTGAAATCACAGAATAGAGGTGTGTGAAGTCAGAATGGAGGTGTGTAGTCATCGATTGGAGGTGGGTGAAGTCATAGAAAGGAGGAGTGTGAAGTCATAGAATGGACTTGTGTGAAGTCACAGAATGGAGGTGTGTGAAGGCATAGAATAGAAGTGTGTGAAGTCATAGAAAGGAGGTGTGTGAAGTCATAGAATGGAGGTGTGTGAAGTCATAGAATGGAGGTGTGTGAAGTCACAGAATAGAGGTGTGTGAAGTCAGAATGGAGGGGTGTAGTTATCGAATGGAGGTGGGTGAAGTCATAGAAAGGAGGTGTGTGAAGTCATAGAATGGAGCTGTATGAAGTCAGAATGGAGGTATGTGAAGTCACAGAATGGAGGTGTGTGAAGACATAGAATGGAGGTGTGTGAAGTCATAGAATGGAGGTGTGTGAAGTCAGAATGGAGGTGTGTGAAGTCACAGAATTGAGGTGTGTGAACACATAATGGAGGTGTGTGAAATCAAAGAATGGAGCTGTGTGAAGTCATAGAAAGGAGGTGTGTGAAGTCATAGAATGTATGTTTGTGAAGTAAGAATGAAGGTGTGTGAAGTCATAGAATGGAGGTGTGTGAAGTCACAGAATGGAGGTGTGTGAAGGCATAGAATGGAGGTGTGTGAAGTCATAGAATGGAGGTGTGTGAAGTCATAGAATGGAGGTGTGTGAAGTCACAGAATGGAGGCGTGTGAAGTCAGAATAGAGGTGTGAAGTCATAGAACGGAGTTAGGTGGTCATAGAAAGGAGGTGTGGGAAGTCATAGAATGGAGGTGTGTGAAGTCATAGAATGGATGTTTCTGAATTAAGAATGAAGGTGTGTGAAGTCATAGAATGGAGGTGTGTGAAGTCACAGAATGGAGGTGTGTGAAGTCAGAATAGAGGTGTGAAGTCATAGAATGGAGTTGGGTGGTCATAAAAAGGAGGTGTGGTAAGTCATAGAATGGAGGTGTGTGAAGTCATAGAAAGTAAGTTTCTGAATTAAGAATGAAGGTGTGTGAAGTCATAGAATGGAGGTATGTGAAGAAAAAATTGTTTTGTGTGAACTCATAGAATGGATGTGTGTGAACTCATAGAATGGACGTGTGTGAAGTCGTGGAATGGACGTGTGTGAAGTCAAAGAATGGAGGTGTGTGAAGTCATAGAATGGAGGTGTGTGAAGTCACACAATGGACGTGTATGACCTCATAGAATGGAGGTGTGAAGTCAAAATGGATGTGTGAACTCATAAAATGTAGGTGTGTGAAGTCATAGAATGGAGGTATGTGAAGTCATAGAATGGAGGTGTGTGAAGTCATAGAATGGAGGTGTGTGAAGTCATAGAATGTATGTTTGTGAAGAAAGAATGTAGGTGTGTGAAGTCATAGAATGGAGGTGTGTGAAGTCACAGAATAGAGGTGTGTGAAGTAAGAATGGAGGTGTGTAGTCATCGATTGGAGGTGGGTGAAGTCATAGAAAGGAGGTGTGAGGTCATAGAATGGATGTTTCTGAATTAAGAATGAAGGTCTGTGAAGTCATAGAATGGAGGTGTGTGAAGACAAAATTGTGGTGTGTGAACTCATAGAATGGATGTGTGTGAACTCATAGAATGGAGGTGTGTGAAGTCGTGGAATGGACGGGTGTGAAGTCAAAGAATGGAGGTGAGTGAAGTCAAACAATGGTGGTGTGTGAAGTCACAGAGTGGAGGTGTTTCAAGTCACAGAATGGAAGTGTGTGAAGACAAAATGGAGGTGTGTGAAGTCACAGAATGGAGGTGTGTGAAGTCAAAATGGTGGTGTGTGAAGTCACAAATGGAGGTGTGTGAAGTCACAGAATGTAGGTGTGTGAAGTCAAAATTGAGGTGTGTGAAGTCACAGAATGAAGGTGTGTGAAGTCACAAAGGAGGTGTGTGAAGTCATAGAATGGAGGTGTGTAAAATCACAGAATGTAGTTGTGTGAATTCGGAGAATGGAGTTGTGTAAATTCACAGAGTGGAGATGTGTGAAGTCACAGAGTGGAGGTGTGTGAAATCATTGAATGGAGGTTTGTGAACTCACAGAATGGAGGTGTGTGAAGTCATAGAATGGAGGTGTGTGAAGTCACAGAATGCAGGTGTGTTAAGTCATAGAATGCAGGTGTGTGAAGTCAGATTGGAGGTGTGTGAAGTCATAGAATGGAGGTGTGTCAATTCAGAAAGGAGGTTTGTGAAGTCATAGAATGGAGGTGTGTGAAGTCATAGAATGGAGGTGTATGAAATCATAGAATGGAGGGGTGTGAGGTCACAGAATTTAGGTGTGTAAAGCAGAATGGAGGTGTGTGAGGTCAGAATGGAGGTGTGTGAAGTCATAGAATGGAGGTGTGTGAAGTCACAATGCAGGTGTGTGAACACATACAATGGAGGTGAGTGAAGTCACAATGTAGGTGTGTGAAGTCACAGAATGGAGGTGTGTGAAGTCATAGAATGGAGGTGGGTGAAGTCACAGAATGGAGGTGTGTGAAATCCTGGAATGGAGGTGTGTGAAGTCACAGAATGGAGGTGTGTGAAGTCAAAATGGAGGTGTGTGAAGTCATAGAATAGAGGTGTGTGAAGTCAGAATGGAGGTGTGAAGTCATAGAATGGAGGTGGGTGAAGTCATAGAAAATAGGTGTGGGAAGTCATAGAATGGAGAAGTGTGAAGTCATAGAGTGGAGGTCAGTGAAGACATTGAGTAGAGGTGTGTTTATCAGAATGTAGTTTTGCGAAGTCACAGAACAGAGATGTTTGAAGTCAGAATGGAGGTATGTGAAGTCATAGAAAGGAGGTTTGTGAAGTCATCGAAAGGAGGTATGTGAAGTCAAATTCGAGGGGTGTGAAGTCGGAGAATGAAGGTGTGTGAAGTCACAGAATGGAGGTGGGTGAAGTCAGAGAATGGAGGTGTGTGAAGTCATAGAATGGAGGTATGTGAAGTCAAATTGTAGGGGTGTGAATTTGGAGAATGGAGGTGTGTGAAGTCACAGAATGGAGGTGGGTGAAGTCACAGAATGGAGGTGTGTGAAGTCATAGAATGGAGGTGTGTGAAGTCACAGAATGGACGTGTATGGACTCATAGAATGGAGGTGTGTGAAGTCAAAATGGATGTGTGAAGTCATAAAATGTAGGTGTGTGAAGTCATAGAATGGAGGTGTGTGAAGTCATAGAATGGAAGTGTGTGAAGTCATAGAATGGAGGTGTGTGAAGTCATAGAATGTATGTTTGTGAAGTAAGAATGAAGGTGTGTGAAGTCATAGAATGGAGGTGTGTGAAGTCACAGAATGGAGGTGTGTGAAGGCATAGAATGGAGGTGTGTGAAGTCATAGAAAGGAGGTGTGTAAAGTCATAGAATGGAGGTGTGTGAAGTCATAGAATGGAGGTGTGTGAAGTCAAAGAATAGAGGTGTGTGAAGTCAGAATGGAGGGGTGTAGTCATCGATTGGAGGTGGGTGAAGTCATAGAAAGGAGGTGTGTGAAGTCATAGAATGGAGCTGTATGAAGTCAGAATGGAGGTGTGTGAAGTTACAGAATGGAGATGTGTCAACTCAGAATTTAGGTGTGTGAAGTCAAAGAATGGAGGTGTGTGAAGACATAGAATGGAGGTGTGTGAAGTCAGAATGGAGGTGTGTGAAGTCACAGAATTGAGGTGTGTGAACACATAATGGAGGTGTGTGAAGTCAAAGAATGGAGCTGTGTGAAGTCATAGAAGGGAGGTGTGTGAAGTCATAGAATGTATGCTTGTGAAGTAAGAATGAAGGTGTGTGAAGTCATAGAATGAAGGTGTGTGAAGTCACAGAATGGAGGTGTGTGAAGGCATAGAATGGAGGTGTGTGAAGTCATAGAATGGAGGTGTGTAAAGTCATAGAATGGAGGTGTGTGAAGTCACAGAATGAAGGCGTGTGAAGTCAGAATAGAGTTGTGAAGTCATAGAATGGAGTTGGGTGGTCATAGAAAGGAGGTGTGGGAAGTCATAGAATGGAGGTGTGTGAAGTCATAGAATGGATGTTTCTGAATTAAGAATGAAGGTGTGTGAAGTCATAGAATGGAGGTGTGTGAAGTCACAGAATGGAGGTGTGTGAAGTCAGAATAGAGGTGTGAATTCATAGAGTGGAGTTGGGTGGTCATAGAAAGGAGGTGTGGGAACTCATAGAATGGAGGTGTGTGAAGTCATAGAATGGAAGTTTCTGAATTAAGAATGAAGGTGTGTGAAGTCATAGAATGGAGGTGTGTGAAGAGAAAATTGTTTTGTGTGAACTCATAGAATGGATCTGTGTGAACTCATAGAATGGAGGTGTGTGAAGTCGTGGAATGGACGTGTGTGAAGTCAAAGAATGGAGGTGTGTGAAGTCAAACAATGGTGGTGTGTGAAGTCACAGAATGGAGGTGTGTGAAGTTACAGAATGACAGTGTGTGAAGTCAAAATGGAGGTGTGTGAAGTCACAGAATGGAGGTGTGTGAAGTCACAGAATGGATGTGTGTGAAGTCAAAATGGTGGTGTGTGAAGTCACAAATGGAGGTGTATGAAGTCACAGAATGTAGGTGTGTGAAGTCAAAATTGAGGTGTGTGAAGTCACAGAATGAAGGTGTGTGAAGTCACAATGGAGGAGTGTGAAGTCACAGAATGGAGGTGTGTGAAGTCATAGAATGGAGGTATGTGAAGTCGAATTGGAGGGGTGTGAAGTCGGAGAATGGAAGTGTGTGAAGTCACAGAATGGAGGGGTGTGAAGTCACAGAATGTAGGTGTTTGAAGTCACAAAATGGAGGTTTGCGAAGTCATAGAATGGAGGTGTGTGAAGTCATTGAATGGATGTTTGAATTAAGAATGAAGGTGTGTGAAGTCATAGAATGAAGGTGTGTGAAGACAAAATTGTGTTGTGTGAACTCATAGAATGGATGTGTGTGAACTCATAGAATGGAGGTGTGTGAAGTTGTGGAATGGAGGTGTGTGAAGTCAAAGAATGGAGGTGTGTGAAGTCAAACAATGCTGGTGTGTGAAGTCACAGAATGGAGGTGTGTGAAGTCACAGAATGGAAGTGTGTGAAGTCAAAATGGAGGTGTGTGAAGTCACAGAATGGGGGTGTGTGAAGTCACAGAATGGAGGTGTGTGAAGTCAAAATGGTGTGTGAATTCACAAATGCAGGTGTGTGAAGTCACAGAATGTAGGTGTGTGAAGTCAAAAAGGAGGTGTGTGTAGTCACAGAATGGAGGTTTGTGAAGTCACAATGGAGTTGTGTGAATTCATAGAATGGAGGTGTGTGAAGTCATAGAATGGAGGTGTGTGAAATCACAGAATGTAGGTGTGTGAATTCGCAGAATGAAGGTGGGTAAAGTCACAGAGTGGAGATGTGTGAAGTCACAGAGTGGAGGTGTGTGAAGTCATAGAATGGAGGTTTGTGAAGTCACAGAATGGAGGTGTGTGAAGTCAGAATACAGGTGTGCAAAGTCATAGAATGGAGGTGTGTGAAGTCAGAATGGAGCTGTGTGAAGTCAGAGAAGGGAGGTGTCTGAAGTCAGAATGGAGGAGTGTGAACTCATAGAATGGAGGTGTGTGAAGTCACAGAATGGAGGTGTGTGAAGTCATAGAATAGAGGTGGGTGAAGTCAGATTGGAGGTGTGTGAAGTCACAGAATGGAGGTGTGTCAACTCAGAAGGAGGTGTGTGAAGTCATAGAATGGAGGTGTGTGAAGTCATAGAATGGAGGTGTATGAAATCATAGAATGGAGGTGTGTGAAGTCACAGAATTTAGGTGTGTGATGTCAGAATGGAGGTGTGTGAGGTCAGAATGGAGGTGTTTGAACTCATAGAATGGAGGTGTGTGAAGTCACAATGCACGTGTGTGAACTCACAGAATGGAGGTGTGTGAAGTCACAATGTAGGTGTGTGAAGTCACAGAATGGAGGTGTGTGAAGTCATAGAATGGAGGTGTGTGAAGTCACAGAATGGAGGTGTGTGAAATCATAGAATCGAGATGTGTGATGTCACAGAATGGAGGTGTGTGAAGTCAAAATGGAGGTGTGTGGAGGCATAGAATGGAGGTGTGTGAAGTCATAGAATGGAGGTGTGTAAAGTCATAGAATGGAGGTGTGTGAAGTCACAGAATGGAGGCGTGTGAAGTCAGAATAGAGGTGTGAAGTCATAGAATGGAGTTGGGTGGTCATTGAAAGGAGGTGTGGGAAGTCATACAATGGAGGTGTGTGAAGTCATAGAATGGATGTTTCTGAATTAAGAATGAAGGTGTGTGAAGTCATAGAATGGAGGTGTGTGAAGTCACAGAATGTAGGTGTGTGAAGTCAGAATAGAGGTGGGAAGTCATAGAGTGGAGTTGGGTGGTCATAGAAAGGAGGTGTGGGAAGTCATAGAATGGAGGTGTGTGAAGTCATAGAATGGAAGTTTCTGAATTAAGAATGAAGGTGTGTGAAGTCATAGAATGGAGGTGTGTGAAGAGAAAATTGTGGTGTGTGAACTCATAGAATGGATCTGTGTGAACTCATAGAATGGAGGTGTGTGAAGTCGTGGAATGGACGTGTGTGAAGTCAAAGAATGGAGGTGTGTGAAGTCAAACAATGGTGGTGTGTGAAGTCACAGAATGGAGGTGTGTGAAGTTACAGAATGACAGTGTGTGAAGTCAAAATGGAGGTGTGTGAAGTCACAGAATGGAGGTGTGTGAAGTCACAGAGTGGATGTGTGTGAAGTCAAAATGGTGGTGTGAGAAGTCACAAATGGAGGTGTGTGAAGTCACAGAATGGAGGTGTGTGAAGTCAAAATTGAGGTGTGTGAAGTCACAGAATGAAGGTGTGTGAAGTCACAATGGAGGAGTGTGAAGTCACAGAATGGAGGTGTGTGAAGTCATAGAATGGAGGTATGTGAAGTCAAATTGGAGGGGTGTGAAGTCGGAGAATGGAAGTGTGTGAAGTCACAAAATGGAGGGGTGTGAAGTCACAGAATGTAGGTGTTTGAAGTCACAAAATGGAGGTTTGCAAAGTCATAGAATGGAGGTGTGTGAAGTCATAGAATGGATGTTTGAATTAAGAATGAAGTTGTGTGAAGTCATAGAATGAAGGTGTGTGAAGACAAAATTGTGTTGTGTGAACTCATAGAATGGATGTGTGTGAACTCACAGAATGGAGGTGTGTGAAGTCGTTTAATGGAGGTGTGTGAAGTCAAAGAATGGAGGTGTGTGAAGTCAAACAATGCTGGTGTGAGAAGTCACAGAATGGAGGTGTGTGAAGTCACAGAATGGAAGTGTGTGAAGTCAAAATGGAGGTGTGTGAAGTCACAGAATGGGGGTGTGTGAAGTCACAGAATGGAGGCGTGTGAAGTCAAAATGGTGTGTGAAGTCACAAATGCAGGTGTGTGAAGTCACAGAATGTAGGTGTGTGAAGTCAAAAAGGAGTTGTGTGAATTCATAGAATGGAGGTGTGTGAAGTCATAGAATGGAGGTGTGTGAAGTCACAGAATGCAGGTGTGTGAAGTCATAGAATGCAGGTGTGTGAAGTCAGATTGGAGGTGTGTGAAGTCATAGAATGGAGGTGTGTCAATTCAGAAAGGAGGTTTGTGAAGTCATAGAATGGAGGTGTGCGAAGTCATAGAACGGAGGTGTATGAAATCATAGAATGGAGGGGTGTGAGGTCACAGAATTTAGGTGTGTAAAGCAGAATGGAGGTGTGTGAAGTCACAGAATGGAGGTGTGTGAAATCATGGAATGGAGTTGTGTGAAGTCACAGAATGGAGGTGTGTGAAGTCAAAATGGAGGTGTGTGAAGTCATAGAATAGAGGTGTGTGAAGTCAGAATGGAGGTGTGAACTCATAGAATGGAGGTGGGTGAAGTCATAGAAAATAGGTGTGGGAAGTCATAGAATGGAGAAGTGTGAAGTCATAGAGTGGAGGTCAGTGAAGACATTGAGTGGAGGTGTGTTTATCAGAATGTAGGTTTGCGAAGTCACAGAACAGAGATGTTTGAAGTCGGAATGGAGGTATGTGAAGTCATAGAAATGAGGTGTGTGAAGTCATAGAATGGAGGTATGTGAAGTCAAATTCGAGGGGTGTGAAGTCGGAGAATGGAGGTGTGTGAAGTCACAGAATGGAGGTGGGTGAAGTCAGAGAATGGAGGTGTGTGAAGTCATAGAATGGAGGTATGTGAAGTCAAATTGTAGGGGTGTGAATTTGGAGAATGGAGGTGTGTGAAGTCACAGAATGGAGGTGGGTGAAGTCACAGAATGGAGGTGTGTGAAGTCATAGAATGGAGGTGTGTGAAGTCACAGAATGGACGGGTATGAACTCATAGAGTGGAGGTGTGTGAAGTCAAAATGGATGTGTGAAGTCATAAAATGTAGGTGTGTGAAGTCATAGAATGGAGGTGTGTGAAGTCATAGAATTGAAGTGTGTGAAGTCATAGAATGGAGGTGTGTGAAGTCATAGAATGTATGTTTGTGAAGTAAGAATGAAGGTGTGTGAAGTCATAGAATGGAGGTGTGTGAAGTCACAGAATGGAGGTGTGTGAAGTCATAGAATGGAGGTGTGTGAAGTCATAGAAAGGAGGTGTGTGAAGTCATAGAATGGAGGTGTGTGAAGTCATAGAATGGAGGTGTGTGAAGTCACAGAATAGAGGTGTGTGAAGTCAGAATGGAGGTGTGTAGTCATCGATTGGAGGTGGGTGAAATCATAGAAAGGAGGTGTGTGAAGTCATAGAATGGAGCTGTATGAAGTGAGAATGGAGGTGTGTGAAGTCACAGAATGGAGATGTGTCAACTCAGAATTTAGGTGTGTGAAGTCAAAGAATGGAGGTGTGTGAAGACATAGAATGGAGGTGTGTGAACTCATAGAATGGAGGTGTGTGAAGTCAGAATGGAGGTGTGTGAAGTCACCGAATTGAGGTGTGTGAACACAGAATGGAGGTGTGTGAAGTCAAAGAATGGAGCTGTGTGAAGTCATAGAAGGGAGGTGTGTGAAGTCATAGAATGTATGCTTGTGAAGTAAGAATGAAGGTGTGTGAAGTTATAGAATGGAGGTGTGTGAAGTCACAGAATGGAGGTGTGTGAAGGCATAGAATGGAGGTGTGTGAAGTCATAGAATGGAGGTGTGTAAAGTCATAGAATGGAGGTGTGTGAAGTCACAGAATGGAGGCGTGTGAAGTCAGAATAGAGGTGTGAAATCATAGAATGGAGTTGGGTGGTCATAGAAAGGAGGTGTGGGAAGTCATAGAATGGAGGTGTGTGAAGTCATAGAATGAATGTTTCTGAATTAAGAATGAAGGTGTGTGAAGTCATAGAATGGAGGTGTGTGAAGTCACAGAATGGAGGTGTGTGAAGTCAGAATAGAGGTGTGAATTCATAGAGTGGAGTTTGGTGGTCATAGAAAGGAGGTGTGGGAACTCATAGAATGGAGGTGTGTGAAGTCATAGAATGGAAGTTTCTGAATTAAAAATGAAGGTGTGTGAAGTCATAGAATGGAGGTGTGTGAAGAGAAAATTGTGGTGTGTGAACTCATAGAATGGATCTGTGTGAACTCATAGAATGGAGGTGTGTGAAGTCGTGGAATGGACGTGTGTGAAGTCAAAGAATGGAGGTGTGTGAAGTCAAACAATGGTGGTGTGTGAAGTCACAGAATGGAGGTGTGTGAAGTTACAGAATGGAGGTGTGTGAAGTCATAGAATGGAGGTGTGTAAAATCACAGAATGTAGTTGTGTGAATTCGGAGAATGGAGTTGTGTAAAGTCACAGAGTGGAGATGTGTGAAGTCACAGAGTGGAGGTGTGTGAAATCATAGAATGGAGGTTTGTGAAGTCACAGAATGGAGGTGTGTGAAGTCAAAATGGAGGTGTGTGAAGTCATAGAATAGAGGTGTGTGAAGTCAGAATGGAGTTGTGCAAAGTCATAGAATGGAGGTGTGTGAAGTTAGAAGGGAGCTGTGTGAATCAGAGAATGGAGGTGTGTGAAGTCAGAACGGAGGTGTGTGAACTCATAGAATGGAGGTGTGTGAAGTCACAGAATGCAGGTGTGTGAAGTCATAGAATGCAGGTGTGTGAAATCAGATTGGAGGTGTGTGAAGTCATAGAATGGAGGTGTGTCAACTCAGAAAGGAGGTTTGTGAAGTCATAGAATGGAGGTGTGTGAAGTCATAGAATGGAGGTGTATGAAATCATAGAATGGAGGCGTGTGAGGTCACAGAATTTAGGTGTGTAAAGCAGATAGAGGTGTGTGAGGTCAGAATGGCGGTGTGTGAAGTCATAGGATGGAGGTGTGTGAAGTCAAAATGCAGGTGTTTGAACTCATACAATGGAGGTGTGTGAAGTCACAATGTAGGTGTGTGAAGTCACAGAATGGAGGTGTGTGAAGTCATAGAATGGAGGTGTGTGAAGTCACAGAATGGAGGTGTGTGAAATCATAGAATTGAGGTGTGTGAAGTCACAGAATGGAGGTGTGTGAAGTCAAAATGGAGGTGTGTGAAGTCATAGAATAGAGGTGTGTGAAGTCAGAATGGAGGTGTGAAGTCATAGAATGGAGATGGGTGAAGTCATAGAAAATAGGTTTGGGAAGTCATAGAATGGAGAAGTGTGAAGTCATAGAGTGGAGGTCAGTGAAGTCACAGAATGTAGGTGTGTGAAGTCAAAATGGAGGTGTGTGTACTCACAGAATGGAGGTGTGTGAAGTCACAATGGAGTTGTGTGAATTCGTAGAATGGAGGTGTGTGAAGTCATAGAAAGGAGGTGTGTGAAATCACAGAATGTAGGTGTGTGAATTCGCAGAATGAAGGTGGGTGAAGTCACAGAGTGGAGATGTGTGAAGTCACAGAGTGGAGGTGTGTGAAGTCATAGAATGGACGTATGTGAAGTCAAATTGTAGGGGTGTGAATTCGGAGAATGGAAGTTTGTGAAGTCACAGAATGGAGGTGGGTGAAGTCACAGAATGGAGGTGTGTGAAGTCATAGAAGGGAGATGTGTGAAGTCATAGAATGGAGGTGTGTGAAGTCAAATTGGAGGGGTGTGAGGTCGGAGACTGGAGGTGTGTGAAGTCACAGAATGGAGGGGTGTGAAGTCACAGAATGGAGGTGTGTGAAGTCACAAAATGGAGCTTTGCGAAGTCATAGAATGGAGGTGTGTGAAGTCACAGAATGGATGTTTGAATTAAGAATGAAGGTGTGAGGTTGGAGACTGGAGGTGTGTGAAGTCACAGAATGGAGGGGTGTGAAGTCATAGAATGGAGGTGTGTGAAGACAAAATTGTGTTGTGTGAACTCATAGAATGGATGTGTGTGAACTCATAGAATGGAGGTGTGTGAAGTCGTGGAATTGAGGTGTGTGAAGTCAAAGAATGGAGGTGTGTGAAGTCAAACAATGATGGTGTGTGAAGTCACAGAATGGAGGTGTGTGAAGTCACAGAATGGAAGTGTGTGAAGTCAAAATGGAGGTGTGTGAAGTCACAGAATGTGGGTGTTTGAAGTAACAGAATGGAGGTGAGTGAAGTCAAAATGGAGGTTTGTGAAGTCACAGAATGGAGGTGTGTGAAGTCAGAATAGAGGTGTGCAAAGTCATAGAATGGAGGTGTGTGAAGTCAGAATGGAGCTGTGTGAAGTCAGAGAACGGAGGTGTGTGAAATCAGAATGGACGTGTGTGAACTCATAGAATGGAGGTGTGTGAAGTCACAGAATGGAGGTGTGTGAAGTCATAGAATGGAGGTGGGTGAAGTCAGATTGGAGGTGTGTGAAGTCACAGAATGGAGGTGTGTGAAGTCATAGAATGGAGGTGTGTGAAGTCACAGAATGGAGGTGTGTGAAATCATAGAATGGAGGTGTGTTAAGTCACAGAATGGAGGTGTGTAAAGTCAAAATGGAGGTGTGTGAAGTCATAGAATAGAGGTGTGTGAAGTCAGAATGGAGGTGTGAAGTCACAGAATGGAGGTGGGTGAAGTCATAGAAAATAGGTGTGGGAAGTCATAGAATGGAGAAGTGTGAAGTCATAGAGTGGAGGTCAGTGAAGTCACAGAATGTAGGTGTGTGAAGTCAAAATGGAGGTGTGTGTACTCACAGAATGGAGGGGTGTGAAGTCACAATGGAGATGTGTGAATTCGTAGAATGGAGGTGTGTGAAGTCATAGAAAGGAGGTGTGTGAAATCACAGAATGTAGGTGTGTGAATTCGCAGAATGAAGGTGGGTGAAGTCACAGAGTGGAGATGTGTGAAGTCACAGAATGGAGGTGTGTGAAGTCATAGAATGGAGGTATGTGAAGTCAAATTGTAGGGATGTGAATTCGGAGAATGGAAGTGTGTGAAGTCACAGAATGGAGGTGGGTGAAGTCACAGAATGGAGGTGTGTGAATTCATAGAATGGAGGTTTGTGAAGTTACAGAATGGACGTTTATGAACTCATAGAATGGAGGTGTGTGAAGTCAAAATGAATGTGTGAAGTCATAAAATGTAGGTGTGTCAAGTCATAGAATGGAGGTATGTGAAGTCATAGAATGGAGGTGTGTGAAGTCAAAAAGGAGGTGTGTGTAGTCACAGAATGGAGGTTTGTGAAGTCACAATGGAGTTGTGTGAATTCATAGAATGGAGGTGTGTGAAGTCATAGAATGGAGGTGTGTGAAATCACAGAATGTAGGTGTGTGAATTCGCAGAATGAAGGTGGGTAAAGTCACAGAGTGGAGATGTGTGAAGTCACAGAGTGGAGGTGTGTGAAGTCATAGAATGGAGGTTTGTGAAGTCACAGAATGGAGGTGTGTGAAGTCAGAATACAGGTGTGCAAAGTCATAGAATGGAGGTGTGTGAAGTCAGAATGGAGCTGTGTGAAGTCAGAGAAGGGAGGTGTCTGAAGTCAGAATGGAGGAGTGTGAACTCATAGAATGGAGGTGTGTGAAGTCACAGAATGGAGGTGTGTGAAGTCATAGAATAGAGGTGGGTGAAGTCAGATTGGAGGTGTGTGAAGTCACAGAATGGAGGTGTGTCAACTCAGAAGGAGGTGTGTGAAGTCATAGAATGGAGGTGTGTGAAGTCATAGAATGGAGGTGTATGAAATCATAGAATGGAGGTGTGTGAAGTCACAGAATTTAGGTGTGTGATGTCAGAATGGAGGTGTGTGAGGTCAGAATGGAGGTGTTTGAACTCATAGAATGGAGGTGTGTGAAGTCACAATGCACGTGTGTGAACTCACAGAATGGAGGTGTGTGAAGTCACAATGTAGGTGTGTGAAGTCACAGAATGGAGGTGTGTGAAGTCATAGAATGGAGGTGTGTGAAGTCACAGAATGGAGGTGTGTGAAATCATAGAATCGAGATGTGTGATGTCACAGAATGGAGGTGTGTGAAGTCAAAATGGAGGTGTGTGGAGGCATAGAATGGAGGTGTGTGAAGTCATAGAATGGAGGTGTGTAAAGTCATAGAATGGAGGTGTGTGAAGTCACAGAATGGAGGCGTGTGAAGTCAGAATAGAGGTGTGAAGTCATAGAATGGAGTTGGGTGGTCATTGAAAGGAGGTGTGGGAAGTCATACAATGGAGGTGTGTGAAGTCATAGAATGGATGTTTCTGAATTAAGAATGAAGGTGTGTGAAGTCATAGAATGGAGGTGTGTGAAGTCACAGAATGTAGGTGTGTGAAGTCAGAATAGAGGTGGGAAGTCATAGAGTGGAGTTGGGTGGTCATAGAAAGGAGGTGTGGGAAGTCATAGAATGGAGGTGTGTGAAGTCATAGAATGGAAGTTTCTGAATTAAGAATGAAGGTGTGTGAAGTCATAGAATGGAGGTGTGTGAAGAGAAAATTGTGGTGTGTGAACTCATAGAATGGATCTGTGTGAACTCATAGAATGGAGGTGTGTGAAGTCGTGGAATGGACGTGTGTGAAGTCAAAGAATGGAGGTGTGTGAAGTCAAACAATGGTGGTGTGTGAAGTCACAGAATGGAGGTGTGTGAAGTTACAGAATGACAGTGTGTGAAGTCAAAATGGAGGTGTGTGAAGTCACAGAATGGAGGTGTGTGAAGTCACAGAGTGGATGTGTGTGAAGTCAAAATGGTGGTGTGAGAAGTCACAAATGGAGGTGTGTGAAGTCACAGAATGGAGGTGTGTGAAGTCAAAATTGAGGTGTGTGAAGTCACAGAATGAAGGTGTGTGAAGTCACAATGGAGGAGTGTGAAGTCACAGAATGGAGGTGTGTGAAGTCATAGAATGGAGGTATGTGAAGTCAAATTGGAGGGGTGTGAAGTCGGAGAATGGAAGTGTGTGAAGTCACAAAATGGAGGGGTGTGAAGTCACAGAATGTAGGTGTTTGAAGTCACAAAATGGAGGTTTGCAAAGTCATAGAATGGAGGTGTGTGAAGTCATAGAATGGATGTTTGAATTAAGAATGAAGTTGTGTGAAGTCATAGAATGAAGGTGTGTGAAGACAAAATTGTGTTGTGTGAACTCATAGAATGGATGTGTGTGAACTCACAGAATGGAGGTGTGTGAAGTCGTTTAATGGAGGTGTGTGAAGTCAAAGAATGGAGGTGTGTGAAGTCAAACAATGCTGGTGTGAGAAGTCACAGAATGGAGGTGTGTGAAGTCACAGAATGGAAGTGTGTGAAGTCAAAATGGAGGTGTGTGAAGTCACAGAATGGGGGTGTGTGAAGTCACAGAATGGAGGCGTGTGAAGTCAAAATGGTGTGTGAAGTCACAAATGCAGGTGTGTGAAGTCACAGAATGTAGGTGTGTGAAGTCAAAAAGGAGTTGTGTGAATTCATAGAATGGAGGTGTGTGAAGTCATAGAATGGAGGTGTGTGAAGTCACAGAATGCAGGTGTGTGAAGTCATAGAATGCAGGTGTGTGAAGTCAGATTGGAGGTGTGTGAAGTCATAGAATGGAGGTGTGTCAATTCAGAAAGGAGGTTTGTGAAGTCATAGAATGGAGGTGTGCGAAGTCATAGAACGGAGGTGTATGAAATCATAGAATGGAGGGGTGTGAGGTCACAGAATTTAGGTGTGTAAAGCAGAATGGAGGTGTGTGAAGTCACAGAATGGAGGTGTGTGAAATCATGGAATGGAGTTGTGTGAAGTCACAGAATGGAGGTGTGTGAAGTCAAAATGGAGGTGTGTGAAGTCATAGAATAGAGGTGTGTGAAGTCAGAATGGAGGTGTGAACTCATAGAATGGAGGTGGGTGAAGTCATAGAAAATAGGTGTGGGAAGTCATAGAATGGAGAAGTGTGAAGTCATAGAGTGGAGGTCAGTGAAGACATTGAGTGGAGGTGTGTTTATCAGAATGTAGGTTTGCGAAGTCACAGAACAGAGATGTTTGAAGTCGGAATGGAGGTATGTGAAGTCATAGAAATGAGGTGTGTGAAGTCATAGAATGGAGGTATGTGAAGTCAAATTCGAGGGGTGTGAAGTCGGAGAATGGAGGTGTGTGAAGTCACAGAATGGAGGTGGGTGAAGTCAGAGAATGGAGGTGTGTGAAGTCATAGAATGGAGGTATGTGAAGTCAAATTGTAGGGGTGTGAATTTGGAGAATGGAGGTGTGTGAAGTCACAGAATGGAGGTGGGTGAAGTCACAGAATGGAGGTGTGTGAAGTCATAGAATGGAGGTGTGTGAAGTCACAGAATGGACGGGTATGAACTCATAGAGTGGAGGTGTGTGAAGTCAAAATGGATGTGTGAAGTCATAAAATGTAGGTGTGTGAAGTCATAGAATGGAGGTGTGTGAAGTCATAGAATGGAAGTGTGTGAAGTCATAGAATGGAGGTGTGTGAAGTCATAGAATGTATGTTTGTGAAGTAAGAATGAAGGTGTGTGAAGTCATAGAATGGAGGTGTGTGAAGTCACAGAATGGAGGTGTGTGAAGTCATAGAATGGAGGTGTGTGAAGTCATAGAAAGGAGGTGTGTGAAGTCATAGAATGGAGGTGTGTGAAGTCATAGAATGGAGGTGTGTGAAGTCACAGAATAGAGGTGTGTGAAGTCAGAATGGAGGTGTGTAGTCATCGATTGGAGGTGGGTGAAATCATAGAAAGGAGGTGTGTGAAGTCATAGAATGGAGCTGTATGAAGTGAGAATGGAGGTGTGTGAAGTCACAGAATGGAGATGTGTCAACTCAGAATTTAGGTGTGTGAAGTCAAAGAATGGAGGTGTGTGAAGACATAGAATGGAGGTGTGTGAACTCATAGAATGGAGGTGTGTGAAGTCAGAATGGAGGTGTGTGAAGTCACCGAATTGAGGTGTGTGAACACAGAATGGAGGTGTGTGAAGTCAAAGAATGGAGCTGTGTGAAGTCATAGAAGGGAGGTGTGTGAAGTCATAGAATGTATGCTTGTGAAGTAAGAATGAAGGTGTGTGAAGTTATAGAATGGAGGTGTGTGAAGTCACAGAATGGAGGTGTGTGAAGGCATAGAATGGAGGTGTGTGAAGTCATAGAATGGAGGTGTGTAAAGTCATAGAATGGAGGTGTGTGAAGTCACAGAATGGAGGCGTGTGAAGTCAGAATAGAGGTGTGAAATCATAGAATGGAGTTGGGTGGTCATAGAAAGGAGGTGTGGGAAGTCATAGAATGGAGGTGTGTGAAGTCATAGAATGAATGTTTCTGAATTAAGAATGAAGGTGTGTGAAGTCATAGAATGGAGGTGTGTGAAGTCACAGAATGGAGGTGTGTGAAGTCAGAATAGAGGTGTGAATTCATAGAGTGGAGTTTGGTGGTCATAGAAAGGAGGTGTGGGAACTCATAGAATGGAGGTGTGTGAAGTCATAGAATGGAAGTTTCTGAATTAAGAATGAAGGTGTGTGAAGTCATAGAATGGAGGTGTGTGAAGAGAAAATTGTGGTGTGTGAACTCATAGAATGGATCTGTGTGAACTCATAGAATGGAGGTGTGTGAAGTCGTGGAATGGACGTGTGTGAAGTCAAAGAATGGAGGTGTGTGAAGTCAAACAATGGTGGTGTGTGAAGTCACAGAATGGAGGTGTGTGAAGTTACAGAATGGAGGTGTGTGAAGTCATAGAATGGAGGTGTGTAAAATCACAGAATGTAGTTGTGTGAATTCGGAGAATGGAGTTGTGTAAAGTCACAGAGTGGAGATGTGTGAAGTCACAGAGTGGAGGTGTGTGAAATCATAGAATGGAGGTTTGTGAAGTCACAGAATGGAGGTGTGTGAAGTCAAAATGGAGGTGTGTGAAGTCATAGAATAGAGGTGTGTGAAGTCAGAATGGAGTTGTGCAAAGTCATAGAATGGAGGTGTGTGAAGTTAGAAGGGAGCTGTGTGAATCAGAGAATGGAGGTGTGTGAAGTCAGAACGGAGGTGTGTGAACTCATAGAATGGAGGTGTGTGAAGTCACAGAATGCAGGTGTGTGAAGTCATAGAATGCAGGTGTGTGAAATCAGATTGGAGGTGTGTGAAGTCATAGAATGGAGGTGTGTCAACTCAGAAAGGAGGTTTGTGAAGTCATAGAATGGAGGTGTGTGAAGTCATAGAATGGAGGTGTATGAAATCATAGAATGGAGGCGTGTGAGGTCACAGAATTTAGGTGTGTAAAGCAGATAGAGGTGTGTGAGGTCAGAATGGCGGTGTGTGAAGTCATAGGATGGAGGTGTGTGAAGTCAAAATGCAGGTGTTTGAACTCATACAATGGAGGTGTGTGAAGTCACAATGTAGGTGTGTGAAGTCACAGAATGGAGGTGTGTGAAGTAATAGAATGGAGGTGTGTGAAGTCACAGAATGGAGGTGTGTGAAATCATAGAATTGAGGTGTGTGAAGTCACAGAATGGAGGTGTGTGAAGTCAAAATGGAGGTGTGTGAAGTCATAGAATAGAGGTGTGTGAAGTCAGAATGGAGGTGTGAAGTCATAGAATGGAGATGGGTGAAGTCATAGAAAATAGGTTTGGGAAGTCATAGAATGGAGAAGTGTGAAGTCATAGAGTGGAGGTCAGTGAAGTCACAGAATGTAGGTGTGTGAAGTCAAAATGGAGGTGTGTGTACTCACAGAATGGAGGTGTGTGAAGTCACAATGGAGTTGTGTGAATTCGTAGAATGGAGGTGTGTGAAGTCATAGAAAGGAGGTGTGTGAAATCACAGAATGTAGGTGTGTGAATTCGCAGAATGAAGGTGGGTGAAGTCACAGAGTGGAGATGTGTGAAGTCACAGAGTGGAGGTGTGTGAAGTCATAGAATGGACGTATGTGAAGTCAAATTGTAGGGGTGTGAATTCGGAGAATGGAAGTTTGTGAAGTCACAGAATGGAGGTGGGTGAAGTCACAGAATGGAGGTGTGTGAAGTCATAGAAGGGAGGTGTGTGAAGTCATAGAATGGAGGTGTGTGAAGTCAAATTGGAGGGGTGTGAGGTCGGAGACTGGAGGTGTGTGAAGTCACAGAATGGAGGGGTGTGAAGTCACAGAATGGAGGTGTGTGAAGTCACAAAATGGAGCTTTGCGAAGTCATAGAATGGAGGTGTGTGAAGTCACAGAATGGATGTTTGAATTAAGAATGAAGGTGTGAGGTTGGAGACTGGAGGTGTGTGAAGTCACAGAATGGAGGGGTGTGAAGTCATAGAATGGAGGTGTGTGAAGACAAAATTGTGTTGTGTGAACTCATAGAATGGATGTGTGTGAACTCATAGAATGGAGGTGTGTGAAGTCGTGGAATTGAGGTGTGTGAAGTCAAAGAATGGAGGTGTGTGAAGTCAAACAATGATGGTGTGTGAAGTCACAGAATGGAGGTGTGTGAAGTCACAGAATGGAAGTGTGTGAAGTCAAAATGGAGGTGTGTGAAGTCACAGAATGTGGGTGTTTGAAGTAACAGAATGGAGGTGAGTGAAGTCAAAATGGAGGTTTGTGAAGTCACAGAATGGAGGTGTGTGAAGTCAGAATAGAGGTGTGCAAAGTCATAGAATGGAGGTGTGTGAAGTCAGAATGGAGCTGTGTGAAGTCAGAGAACGGAGGTGTGTGAAATCAGAATGGACGTGTGTGAACTCATAGAATGGAGGTGTGTGAAGTCACAGAATGGAGGTGTGTGAAGTCATAGAATGGAGGTGGGTGAAGTCAGATTGGAGGTGTGTGAAGTCACAGAATGGAGGTGTGTGAAGTCATAGAATGGAGGTGTGTGAAGTCACAGAATGGAGGTGTGTGAAATCATAGAATGGAGGTGTGTTAAGTCACAGAATGGAGGTGTGTAAAGTCAAAATGGAGGTGTGTGAAGTCATAGAATAGAGGTGTGTGAAGTCAGAATGGAGGTGTGAAGTCACAGAATGGAGGTGGGTGAAGTCATAGAAAATAGGTGTGGGAAGTCATAGAATGGAGAAGTGTGAAGTCATAGAGTGGAGGTCAGTGAAGTCACAGAATGTAGGTGTGTGAAGTCAAAATGGAGGTGTGTGTACTCACAGAATGGAGGGGTGTGAAGTCACAATGGAGTTGTGTGAATTCGTAGAATGGAGGTGTGTGAAGTCATAGAAAGGAGGTGTGTGAAATCACAGAATGTAGGTGTGTGAATTCGCAGAATGAAGGTGGGTGAAGTCACAGAGTGGAGATGTGTGAAGTCACAGAATGGAGGTGTGTGAAGTCATAGAATGGAGGTATGTGAAGTCAAATTGTAGGGATGTGAATTCGGAGAATGGAAGTGTGTGAAGTCACAGAATGGAGGTGGGTGAAGTCACAGAATGGAGGTGTGTGAATTCATAGAATGGAGGTTTGTGAAGTTACAGAATGGACGTTTATGAACTCATAGAATGGAGGTGTGTGAAGTCAAAATGAATGTGTGAAGTCATAAAATGTAGGTGTGTCAAGTCATAGAATGGAGGTATGTGAAGTCATAGAATGGAGGTGTGTGAAGTCATAGAACGGAGGTGTGTGAAGTCAAATTGGAGGGGTGTGAGGTCGGAGACTGGAGGTGTGTGAAGTCACAGAATGGAGGGGTGTGAAGTCACAGAATGCAGGTGTGTGAAGTCACAAAATGGAGCTTTGCGAAGTCATAGAATGGAGGTGTGTGAAGTCATAGAATGGATGTTTGAATTAAGAATGAAGGTGTGAGGTCGGAGACTGGAGGTGTGTGAAGTCACAGAATGGAGGGGTGTGAAGTCATAGAATGGAGGTGTGTGAAGACAAAATTGTGTTGTGTGAACTCATAGAATGGATGTGTGTGAACTCATAGAATGGAGGTGTGTGAAGTCGTGGAATTGAGGTGTGTGAAGTCAAAGAATGGAGGTGTGTGAAGTCAAACAATGCTGGTGTGTGAAGTCACAGAATGGAGGTGTGTGAAGTCACAGAATGGAAGTGTGTGAAGTCAAAATGGAGGTGTGTGAAGTCACAGAATGTGGGTGTTTGAAGTCACAGAATGGAGGTGTGTGAAGTCATAGAATGGAGGTGTGTGAAGTCACAGAATGGAGGTGTGTGAAGTCAGAATAGAGGTGTGAAGTCATAGAGTGGATTTGGGTGGTCATAGAAAGGAGGTGTGGGAAGTCATAGAATGGTGGTGTGTGAAGTCATAGAATGGAAGTTTCTGAATTAAGAATGAAGGTGTGTGAAGTCATAGAATGGAGGTGTGTGAAGAGAAAATTGTGGTGTGTGAACTCATAGAATGGATCTGTGTGAACTCATAGAATGGAGGTGTGTGAAGTCGTGGAATGGACGTGTGTGAAGTCAAAGAATGGAGGTGTGTGAAGTCAAACAATGCTGGTGTGTGAAGTCACAGAATGCAGGTGTGTGAAGTCATAGAATGCAGGTGTGTGAAGTCAGATTGGAGGTGTGTGAAGTCATAGAATGGAGGTGTGTCAACACAGAAAGGAGATTTGTGAAGTTATAGAATGGACGTGTGTGAAGTCACAATGCAGGTGTGTGAACTCATACAATGGAGGTGTGTGAAGTCACAATGTAGGTGTGTGAAGTCACAGAATGGAGGTGTGTGAAGTCATAGAATGGAGGTGTGTGAAGTCACAGAATGGAGGTGTGTGAAATCATAGAATGGAGGTGTGTGAAGTCACAGAATGGAGGTGTGTGAAGTCAAAATGGAGGTGTGTGAAGTCATAGAATAGAGGTGTGTGAAGTCAGAATGGAGGCGTGAAGTCATAGAATGGAGGTGGGTGAAGTCATAGAAATTAGGTGTGGGAAGTCATAGAATGGAGAAGTGTGAAGTCATAGAGTGGAGGTCAGTGAAGACATTTAGTGGAGGTGTGTTAAGTCAGAATGTAGGTTTGGGAAGTCACAGAACAGAGATGTGTGAAGTCAGAATGGAGGTATGTGAAGTGAAATTGGAGGGTTGTGAAGTCGGAGAATGGAGGTGTGTGAAGTCACAGAATGGAGGTGGGTGAAGTCACAGGATGGAGGTGTGTGAAGTCATACAATGGAGGTATGTGAAGTCAAATTGTAGGGGTGTGAATTCGGAGAATGGAGGTGTGTGAAGTCACAGAATGGAGGTGGGTGAAGTCACAGAATGGAGGTTTGTGAAGTCATAGAATGGAGATGTGTGAAGTCACAGAATGGACGGGTATGAACTCATAGAATGGAGGTGTGTGAAGTCAAAATGGATGTGTGAAGTCATAAAATGTAGGTGTGTGAAGTCATAGAATGGAGGTATGTGAAGTCATAGAATGGAGGTGTGTGAAGTCATAGAATGGAGTTGTGTGAAGTCATAGAATGCATGTTTGTGAAGTAAGAATGAAGGTGTGTGAAGTCATAGAATGGAGGTGTGTGAAGTCACAGAATGGAGGTGTGTGAAGGCATAGAATGGAGGTGTGTGAATTCATAGAAAGGAGGTGTGTGAAGTCATAGAATGGAGGTGTGTGAAGTCATAGAATGGAGGTGTGTGAAATCACAGAATAGAGGTGTGTGAAGTCAGAATGGAGGTGTGTAGTCATCGATTGGAGGTGGGTGAAGTCATAGAAAGGAGGAGTGTGAAGTCATAGAATGGAGTTGTGTGAAGTCACAGAATGGAGGTGTGTGAAGGCATAGAATGGAAGTGTGTGAAGTCATAGAAAGGAGGTGTGTGAAGTCATAGAATGGAGGTGTGTGAAGTCATAGAATGGAGGTGTGTGAAGTCACAGAATAGAGGTGTGTGAAGTCAGAATGGAGGGGTGTAGTTATCGAATGGAGGTGGGTGAAGTCATAGAAAGGAGGTGTGTGAAGTCATAGAATGGAGCTGTATGAAGTCAGAATGGAGGTATGTGAAGTCACAGAATGGAGGTGTGTGAAGACATAGAATGGAGGTGTGTGAAGTCATAGAATGGAGGTGTGTGAAGTCAGAATGGAGGTGTGTGAAGTCACAGAATTGAGGTGTGTGAACACATAATGGAGGTGTGTGAAGTCAAAGAATGGAGCTGTGTGAAGTCATAGAAGGGAGGTGTGTGAAGTCATAGAATGTATGTTTGTGAAGTAAGAATGAAGGTGTGTGAAGTCATAGAATGGAGGTGTGTGAAGTCACAGAATGGAGGTGTGTGAAGGCATAGAATGGAGGTGTGTGAAGTCATAGAATGGAGGTGTGTGAAGTCATAGAATGGAGGTGTGTGAAGTCACAGAATGGAGGCGTGTGAAGTCAGAATAGAGGTGTGAAGTCATAGAACGGAGTTAGGTGGTCATAGAAAGGAGGTGTGGGAAGTCATAGAATGGAGGTGTGTGAAGTCATAGAATGGATGTTTCTGAATTAAGAATGAAGGTGTGTGAAGTCATAGAATGGAGGTGTGTGAAGTCACAGAATGGAGGTGTGTGAAGTCAGAATAGAGGTGTGAAGTCATAGAATGGAGTTGGGTGGTCATAAAAAGGAGGTTTGGTAAGTCATAGAATGGAGGTGTGTGAAGTCATAGAAAGTAAGTTTCTGAATTAAGAATGAAGGTGTGTGAAGTCATAGAATGGAGGTATGTGAAGAAAAAATTGTTTTGTGTGAACTCATAGAATGGATGTGTGTGAACTCATAGAATGGACGTGTGTGAAGTCGTGGAATGGACGTGTGTGAAGTCAAAGAATGGAGGTGTGTGAAGTCATAGAATGGAGGTGTGTGAAGTCACACAATGGACGTGTATGACCTCATAGAATGGAGGTGTGAAGTCAAAATGGATGTGTGAACTCACAAAATGTAGGTGTGTGAAGTCATAGAATGGAGGTATGTGAAGTCATAGAATGGAGGTGTGTGAAGTCATAGAATGGAGGTGTGTGAAGTCATAGAATGTATGTTTGTGAAGAAAGAATGTAGGTGTGTGAAGTCATAGAATGGAGGTGTGTGAAGTCACAGAATAAAGGTGTGTGAAGTCAGAATGGAGGTGTGTAGTCATCGATTGGAGGTGGGTGAAGTCATAGAAAGGAGGTGTGAGGTCATAGAATGGATGTATCTGAATTAAGAATGAAGGTCTGTGAAGTCATAGAATGGAGGTGTGTGAAGACAAAATTGTGGTGTGTGAACTCATAGAATGGATGTGTGTGAACTCATAGAATGGAGGTGTGTGAAGTCGTGGAATGGACGGGTGTGAAGTCAAAGAATGGAGGTGAGTGAAGTCAAACAATGGTGGTGTGTGAAGTCACAGAGTGGAGGTGTTTCAAGTCACAGAATGGAAGTGTGTGAAGTCAAAATGGAGGTGTGTGAAGTCACAGAATGGAGGTGTGTGAAGTCAAAATGGTGGTGTGTGAAGTCACAAATGGAGGTGTGTGAAGTCACAGAATGTAGGTGTGTGAAGTCAAAATTGAGGTGTGTGAAGTCACAGAATGAAGGTGTGTGAAGTCACAAAGGAGGTGTGTGAAGTCATAGAATGGAGGTGTGTGAAGTTAAAGAATGGAGGTGTGTGAAGTCATAGAATGGAGGTGTGTGAAGAGAAAATTGTGGTGTGTGAACTCATAGAATGGATCTGTGTGAACTCATAGAATGGAGGTGTGTGAAGTCGTGGAATGGACGTGTGTGAAGTCAAAGAATGGAGGTGTGTGAAGTCAAACAATGCTGGTGTGTGAAGTCACAGAATGCAGGTGTGTGAAGTCATAGAATGCAGGTGTGTGAAGTCAGATTGGAGGTGTGTGAAGTCATAGAATGGAGGTGTGTCAACACAGAAAGGAGATTTGTGAAGTTATAGAATGGACGTGTGTGAAGTCACAATGCAGGTGTGTGAACTCATACAATGGAGGTGTGTGAAGTCACAATGTAGGTGTGTGAAGTCACAGAATGGAGGTGTGTGAAGTCATAGAATGGAGGTGTGTGAAGTCACAGAATGGAGGTGTGTGAAATCATAGAATGGAGGTGTGTGAAGTCACAGAATGGAGGTGTGTGAAGTCAAAATGGAGGTGTGTGAAGTCATAGAATAGAGGTGTGTGAAGTCAGAATGGAGGCGTGAAGTCATAGAATGGAGGTGGGTGAAGTCATAGAAATTAGGTGTGGGAAGTCATAGAATGGAGAAGTGTGAAGTCATAGAGTGGAGGTCAGTGAAGACATTTAGTGGAGGTGTGTTAAGTCAGAATGTAGGTTTGGGAAGTCACAGAACAGAGATGTGTGAAGTCAGAATGGAGGTATGTGAAGTGAAATTGGAGGGTTGTGAAGTCGGAGAATGGAGGTGTGTGAAGTCACAGAATGGAGGTGGGTGAAGTCACAGGATGGAGGTGTGTGAAGTCATACAATGGAGGTATGTGAAGTCAAATTGTAGGGGTGTGAATTCGGAGAATGGAGGTGTGTGAAGTCACAGAATGGAGGTGGGTGAAGTCACAGAATGGAGGTTTGTGAAGTCATAGAATGGAGATGTGTGAAGTCACAGAATGGACGGGTATGAACTCATAGAATGGAGGTGTGTGAAGTCAAAATGGATGTGTGAAGTCATAAAATGTAGGTGTGTGAAGTCATAGAATGGAGGTATGTGAAGTCATAGAATGGAGGTGTGTGAAGTCATAGAATGGAGTTGTGTGAAGTCATAGAATGCATGTTTGTGAAGTAAGAATGAAGGTGTGTGAAGTCATAGAATGGAGGTGTGTGAAGTCACAGAATGGAGGTGTGTGAAGGCATAGAATGGAGGTGTGTGAATTCATAGAAAGGAGGTGTGTGAAGTCATAGAATGGAGGTGTGTGAAGTCATAGAATGGAGGTGTGTGAAATCACAGAATAGAGGTGTGTGAAGTCAGAATGGAGGTGTGTAGTCATCGATTGGAGGTGGGTGAAGTCATAGAAAGGAGGAGTGTGAAGTCATAGAATGGAGTTGTGTGAAGTCACAGAATGGAGGTGTGTGAAGGCATAGAATGGAAGTGTGTGAAGTCATAGAAAGGAGGTGTGTGAAGTCATAGAATGGAGGTGTGTGAAGTCATAGAATGGAGGTGTGTGAAGTCACAGAATAGAGGTGTGTGAAGTCAGAATGGAGGGGTGTAGTTATCGAATGGAGGTGGGTGAAGTCATAGAAAGGAGGTGTGTGAAGTCATAGAATGGAGCTGTATGAAGTCAGAATGGAGGTATGTGAAGTCACAGAATGGAGGTGTGTGAAGACATAGAATGGAGGTGTGTGAAGTCATAGAATGGAGGTGTGTGAAGTCAGAATGGAGGTGTGTGAAGTCACAGAATTGAGGTGTGTGAACACATAATGGAGGTGTGTGAAGTCAAAGAATGGAGCTGTGTGAAGTCATAGAAGGGAGGTGTGTGAAGTCATAGAATGTATGTTTGTGAAGTAAGAATGAAGGTGTGTGAAGTCATAGAATGGAGGTGTGTGAAGTCACAGAATGGAGGTGTGTGAAGGCATAGAATGGAGGTGTGTGAAGTCATAGAATGGAGGTGTGTGAAGTCATAGAATGGAGGTGTGTGAAGTCACAGAATGGAGGCGTGTGAAGTCAGAATAGAGGTGTGAAGTCATAGAACGGAGTTAGGTGGTCATAGAAAGGAGGTGTGGGAAGTCATAGAATGGAGGTGTGTGAAGTCATAGAATGGATGTTTCTGAATTAAGAATGAAGGTGTGTGAAGTCATAGAATGGAGGTGTGTGAAGTCACAGAATGGAGGTGTGTGAAGTCAGAATAGAGGTGTGAAGTCATAGAATGGAGTTGGGTGGTCATAAAAAGGAGGTTTGGTAAGTCATAGAATGGAGGTGTGTGAAGTCATAGAAAGTAAGTTTCTGAATTAAGAATGAAGGTGTGTGAAGTCATAGAATGGAGGTATGTGAAGAAAAAATTGTTTTGTGTGAACTCATAGAATGGATGTGTGTGAACTCATAGAATGGACGTGTGTGAAGTCGTGGAATGGACGTGTGTGAAGTCAAAGAATGGAGGTGTGTGAAGTCATAGAATGGAGGTGTGTGAAGTCACACAATGGACGTGTATGACCTCATAGAATGGAGGTGTGAAGTCAAAATGGATGTGTGAACTCACAAAATGTAGGTGTGTGAAGTCATAGAATGGAGGTATGTGAAGTCATAGAATGGAGGTGTGTGAAGTCATAGAATGGAGGTGTGTGAAGTCATAGAATGTATGTTTGTGAAGAAAGAATGTAGGTGTGTGAAGTCATAGAATGGAGGTGTGTGAAGTCACAGAATAAAGGTGTGTGAAGTCAGAATGGAGGTGTGTAGTCATCGATTGGAGGTGGGTGAAGTCATAGAAAGGAGGTGTGAGGTCATAGAATGGATGTATCTGAATTAAGAATGAAGGTCTGTGAAGTCATAGAATGGAGGTGTGTGAAGACAAAATTGTGGTGTGTGAACTCATAGAATGGATGTGTGTGAACTCATAGAATGGAGGTGTGTGAAGTCGTGGAATGGACGGGTGTGAAGTCAAAGAATGGAGGTGAGTGAAGTCAAACAATGGTGGTGTGTGAAGTCACAGAGTGGAGGTGTTTCAAGTCACAGAATGGAAGTGTGTGAAGTCAAAATGGAGGTGTGTGAAGTCACAGAATGGAGGTGTGTGAAGTCAAAATGGTGGTGTGTGAAGTCACAAATGGAGGTGTGTGAAGTCACAGAATGTAGGTGTGTGAAGTCAAAATTGAGGTGTGTGAAGTCACAGAATGAAGGTGTGTGAAGTCACAAAGGAGGTGTGTGAAGTCATAGAATGGAGGTGTGTGAAGTTAAAGAATGGAGGTGTGTGAAGTCATAGAATGGAGGTGTGTAAAATCACAGAATGTAGTTGTGTGAATTCGGAGAATGGAGTTGTGTAAAGTCACAGAGTGGAGATGTGTGAAGTCACAGAGTGGAGGTGTGTGAAATCATAGAATGGAGGTTTGTGAACTCACAGAATGGAGGTGTGTGAAGTCATAGAATGGAGGTGTGTGAAGTCACAGAATGCAGGTGTGTTAAGTCATAGAATGCAGGTGTGTGAAGTCAGATTGGAGGTGTGTGAAGTCATAGAATGGAGGTGTGTCAATTCAGAAAGGAGGTTTGTGAAGTCATAGAATGGAGATGTGTGAAGTCATAGAATGGAGGTGTATGAAATCATAGAATGGAGGGGTGTGAGGTCACAGAATTTAGGTGTGTAAAGCAGAATGGAGGTGTGTGAGGTCAGAATGGAGGTGTGTGAAGTCATAGAATGGAGGTGTGTGAAGTCACAATGGAGGTGTGTGAACACATACAATGGAGGTGAGTGAAGTCAGAATGGAGGTGTGAAGTCATAGAATGGAGGTGGGTGAAGTCATAGAAAATAGGTGTGGGAAGTCATAGAATGGAGAAGTGTGAAGTCATAGAGTGGAGGTCAGTGAAGACATTGAGTAGAGGTGTGTTTATCAGAATGTAGTTTTGCGAAGTCACAGAACAGAGATGTTTGAAGTCAGAATGGAGGTATGTGAAGTCATAGAAAGGAGGTGTGTGAAGTCATCGAATGGAGGTATGTGAAGTCAAATTCGAGGGGTGTGAAGTCGGAGAATGAAGGTGTGTGAAGTCACAGAATGGAGGTGGGTGAAGTCAGAGAATGGAGGTGTGTGAAGTCATAGAATGGAGGTATGTGAAGTCAAATTGTAGGGGTGTGAATTTGGAGAATGGAGGTGTGTGAAGTCACAGAATGGAGGTGGGTGAAGTCACAGAATGGAGGTGTGTGAAGTCATAGAATGGAGGTGTGTGAAGTCACAGAATGGACGTGTATGGACTCATAGAATGGAGGTGTGTGAAGTCAAAATGGATGTGTGAAGTCATAAAATGTAGGTGTGTGAAGTCATAGAATGGAGGTGTGTGAAGTCATAGAATGGAAGTGTGTGAAGTCATAGAATGGAGGTGTGTGAAGTCATAGAATGTATGTTTGTGAAGTAAGAATGAAGGTGTGTGAAGTCATAGAATGGAGGTGTGTGAAGTCACAGAATGGAGGTGTGTGAAGGCATAGAATGGAGGTGTGTGAAGTCATAGAAAGGAGGTGTGTAAAGTCATAGAATGGAGGTGTGTGAAGTCATAGAATGGAGGTGTGTGAAGTCAAAGAATAGAGGTGTGTGAAGTCAGAATGGAGGGGTGTAGTCATCGATTGGAGGTGGGTGAAGTCATAGAAAGGAGGTGTGTGAAGTCATAGAATGGAGCTGTATGAAGTCAGAATGGAGGTGTGTGAATTTACAGAATGGAGATGTGTCAACTCAGAATTTAGGTGTGTGAAGTCAAAGAATGGAGGTGTGTGAAGACATAGAATGGAGGTGTGTGAAGTCATAGAATGGAGGTGTGTGAAGTCAGAATGGAGGTGTGTGAAGTCACAGAATTGAGGTGTGTGAACACATAATGGAGGTGTGTGAAGTCAAAGAATGGAGCTGTGTGAAGTCATAGAAGGCAGGTGTGTGAAGTCATAGAATGTATGCTTGTGAAGTAAGAATGAAGGTGTGTGAAGTCATAGAATGAAGGTGTGTGAAGTCACAGAATGGAGGTGTGTGAAGGCATAGAATGGAGGTGTGTGAAGTCATAGAATGGAGGTGTGTAAAGTCATAGAATGGAGGTGTGTGAAGTCACAGAATGAAGGCGTGTGAAGTCAGAATAGAGTTGTGAAGTCATAGAATGGAGTTGGGTGGTCATAGAAAGGAGGTGTGGGAAGTCATAGAATGGAGGTGTGTGAAGTCATAGAATGGATGTTTCTGAATTAAGAATGAAGGTGTGTGAAGTCATAGAATGGAGGTGTGTGAAGTCACAGAATGGAGGTGTGTGAAGTCAGAATAGAGGTGTGAATTCATAGAGTTTAGTTGGGTGGTCATAGAAAGGAGGTGTGGGAACTCATAGAATGGAGGTGTGTGAAGTCATAGAATGGAAGTTTCTGAATTAAGAATGAAGGTGTGTGAAGTCATAGAATGGAGGTGTGTGAAGAGAAAATTGTTTTGTGTGAACTCATAGAATGGATCTGTGTGAACTCATAGAATGGAGGTGTGTGAAGTCGTGGAATGGACGTGTGTGAAGTCAAAGAATGGAGGTGTGTGAAGTCAAACAATGGTGGTGTGTGAAGTCACAGAATGGAGGTGTGTGAAGTTACAGAATGACAGTGTGTGAAGTCAAAATGGAGGTATGTGAAGTCACAGAATGGAGGTGTGTGAAGTCACAGAATGGATGTGTGTGAAGTCAAAATGGTGGTGTGTGAAGTCACAAATGGAGGTGTATGAAGTCACAGAATGTAGGTGTGTGAAGTCAAAATTGAGGTGTGTGAAGTCACAGAATGAAGGTGTGTGAAGTCACAATGGAGGAGTGTGAAGTCACAGAATGGAGGTGTGTGAAGTCATAGAATGGAGGTATGTGAAGTCGAATTGGAGGGGTGTGAAGTCGGAGAATGGAAGTGTGTGAAGTCACAGAATGGAGGGGTGTGAAGTCACAGAATGTAGGTGTTTGAAGTCACAAAATGGAGGTTTGCGAAGTCATAGAATGGAGGTGTGTGAAGTCATTGAATGGATGTTTGAATTAAGAATGAAGGTGTGTGAAGTCATAGAATGAAGGTGTGTGAAGACAAAATTGTGTTGTGTGAACTCATAGAATGGATGTGTGTGAACTCATAGAATGGAGGTGTGTGAAGTTGTGGAATGGAGGTGTGTGAAGTCAAAGAATGGAGGTGTGTGAAGTCAAACAATGCTGGTGTGTGAAGTCACAGAATGGAGGTGTTTGAAGTCACAGAATGGAAGTGTGTGAAGTCAAAATGGAGGTGTGTGAAGTCACAGAATGGGGGTGTGTGAAGTCACAGAATGGAGGTGTGTGAAGTCAAAATGGTGTGTGAAGTCACAAATGCAGGTGTGTGTAGTCACAGAATGGAGGTTTGTGAAGTCACAATGGAGTTGTGTGAATTCATAGAATGGACGTGTGTGAAGTCATAGAATGGAGGTGTGTGAAATCACAGAATGTAGGTGTGTGAATTCGCAGAATGAAGGTGGGTAAAGTCACAGAGTGGAGATGTGTGAAGTCACAGAGTGGAGGTGTGTGAAGTCATAGAATGGAGGTTTGTGAAGTCACAGAATGGAGGTGTGTGAAGTCAGAATACAGGTGTGCAAAGTCATAGAATGGAGGTGTGTGAAGTCAGAATGGAGCTGTGTGAAGTCAGAGAAGGGAGGTGTCTGAAGTCAGAATGGAGGAGTGTGAACTCATAGAATGGAGGTGTGTGAAGTCACAGAATGGAGGTGTGTGAAGTCACAGAATGGAGGTGTGTCAACTCAGAAGGAGGTGTGTGAAGTCATAGAATGGAGGTGTGTGAAGTCATAGAATGGAGGTGTATGAAATCATAGAATGGAGGTGTGTGAAGTCACAGAATTTAGGTGTGTGATGTCAGAATGGAGGTGTGTGAGGTCAGAATGGAGGTGTTTGAACTCATAGAATGGAGGTGTGTGAAGTCACAATGCACGTGTGTGAACTCACAGAATGGAGGTGTGTGAAGTCACAATGTAGGTGTGTGAAGTCACAGAATGGAGGTGTGTGAAGTCATAGAATGGAGGTGTGTGAAGTCACAGAATGGAGGTGTGTGAAATCATAGAATCGAGATGTGTGATGTCACAGAATGGAGGTGTGTGAAGTCAAAATGGAGGTGTGTGGAGGCATAGAATGGAGGTGTGTGAAGTCATAGAATGGAGGTGTGTAAAGTCATAGAATGGAGGTGTGTGAAGTCACAGAATGGAGGCGTGTGAAGTCAGAATAGAGGTGTGAAGTCATAGAATGGAGTTGGGTGGTCATTGAAAGGAGGTGTGGGAAGTCATACAATGGAGGTGTGTGAAGTCATAGAATGGATGTTTCTGAATTAAGAATGAAGGTGTGTGAAGTCATAGAATGGAGGTGTGTGAAGTCACAGAATGTAGGTGTGTGAAGTCAGAATAGAGGTGGGAAGTCATAGAGTGGAGTTGGGTGGTCATAGAAAGGAGGTGTGGGAAGTCATAGAATGGAGGTGTGTGAAGTCATAGAATGGAAGTTTCTGAATTAAGAATGAAGGTGTGTGAAGTCATAGAATGGAGGTGTGTGAAGAGAAAATTGTGGTGTGTGAACTCATAGAATGGATCTGTGTGAACTCATAGAATGGAGGTGTGTGAAGTCGTGGAATGGACGTGTGTGAAGTCAAAGAATGGAGGTGTGTGAAGTCAAACAATGGTGGTGTGTGAAGTCACAGAATGGAGGTGTGTGAAGTTACAGAATGACAGTGTGTGAAGTCAAAATGGAGGTGTGTGAAGTCACAGAATGGAGGTGTGTGAAGTCACAGAGTGGATGTGTGTGAAGTCAAAATGGTGGTGTGAGAAGTCACAAATGGAGGTGTGTGAAGTCACAGAATGGAGGTGTGTGAAGTCAAAATTGAGGTGTGTGAAGTCACAGAATGAAGGTGTGTGAAGTCACAATGGAGGAGTGTGAAGTCACAGAATGGAGGTGTGTGAAGTCATAGAATGGAGGTATGTGAAGTCAAATTGGAGGGGTGTGAAGTCGGAGAATGGAAGTGTGTGAAGTCACAAAATGGAGGGGTGTGAAGTCACAGAATGTAGGTGTTTGAAGTCACAAAATGGAGGTTTGCAAAGTCATAGAATGGAGGTGTGTGAAGTCATAGAATGGATGTTTGAATTAAGAATGAAGTTGTGTGAAGTCATAGAATGAAGGTGTGTGAAGACAAAATTGTGTTGTGTGAACTCATAGAATGGATGTGTGTGAACTCACAGAATGGAGGTGTGTGAAGTCGTTTAATGGAGGTGTGTGAAGTCAAAGAATGGAGGTGTGTGAAGTCAAACAATGCTGGTGTGAGAAGTCACAGAATGGAGGTGTGTGAAGTCACAGAATGGAAGTGTGTGAAGTCAAAATGGAGGTGTGTGAAGTCACAGAATGGGGGTGTGTGAAGTCACAGAATGGAGGCGTGTGAAGTCAAAATGGTGTGTGAAGTCACAAATGCAGGTGTGTGAAGTCACAGAATGTAGGTGTGTGAAGTCAAAAAGGAGTTGTGTGAATTCATAGAATGGAGGTGTGTGAAGTCATAGAATGGAGGTGTGTGAAGTCACAGAATGCAGGTGTGTGAAGTCATAGAATGCAGGTGTGTGAAGTCAGATTGGAGGTGTGTGAAGTCATAGAATGGAGGTGTGTCAATTCAGAAAGGAGGTTTGTGAAGTCATAGAATGGAGGTGTGCGAAGTCATAGAACGGAGGTGTATGAAATCATAGAATGGAGGGGTGTGAGGTCACAGAATTTAGGTGTGTAAAGCAGAATGGAGGTGTGTGAAGTCACAGAATGGAGGTGTGTGAAATCATGGAATGGAGTTGTGTGAAGTCACAGAATGGAGGTGTGTGAAGTCAAAATGGAGGTGTGTGAAGTCATAGAATAGAGGTGTGTGAAGTCAGAATGGAGGTGTGAACTCATAGAATGGAGGTGGGTGAAGTCATAGAAAATAGGTGTGGGAAGTCATAGAATGGAGAAGTGTGAAGTCATAGAGTGGAGGTCAGTGAAGACATTGAGTGGAGGTGTGTTTATCAGAATGTAGGTTTGCGAAGTCACAGAACAGAGATGTTTGAAGTCGGAATGGAGGTATGTGAAGTCATAGAAATGAGGTGTGTGAAGTCATAGAATGGAGGTATGTGAAGTCAAATTCGAGGGGTGTGAAGTCGGAGAATGGAGGTGTGTGAAGTCACAGAATGGAGGTGGGTGAAGTCAGAGAATGGAGGTGTGTGAAGTCATAGAATGGAGGTATGTGAAGTCAAATTGTAGGGGTGTGAATTTGGAGAATGGAGGTGTGTGAAGTCACAGAATGGAGGTGGGTGAAGTCACAGAATGGAGGTGTGTGAAGTCATAGAATGGAGGTGTGTGAAGTCACAGAATGGACGGGTATGAACTCATAGAGTGGAGGTGTGTGAAGTCAAAATGGATGTGTGAAGTCATAAAATGTAGGTGTGTGAAGTCATAGAATGGAGGTGTGTGAAGTCATAGAATGGAAGTGTGTGAAGTCATAGAATGTATGTTTGTGAAGTAAGAATGAAGGTGTGTGAAGTCATAGAATGGAGGTCTGTGAAGTCACAGAATGGAGGTGTGTGAAGTCATAGAATGGAGGTGTGTGAAGTCATAGAAAGGAGGTGTGTGAAGTCATAGAATGGAGGTGTGTGAAGTCATAGAATGGAGGTGTGTGAAGTCACAGAATAGAGGTGTGTGAAGTCAGAATGGAGGTGTGTAGTCATCGATTGGAGATGGGTGAAATCATAGAAAGGAGGTGTGTGAAGTCATAGAATGGAGCTGTATGAAGTGAGAATGGAGGTGTGTGAAGTCACAGAATGGAGATGTGTCAACTCAGAATTTAGGTGTGTGAAGTCAGAATACAGGTGTGAATTCATAGAGTGGAGTTGGGTGGTCATAGAAAGGAGGTGTGGGAAGTCATAGAATGGAGGTGTGTGAAGTCATAGAATGGAAGTTTCTGAATTAAGAATGAAGGTGTGTGAAGTCATAGAATGGAGGTGTGTGAAGAGAAAATTGTGGTGTGTGACCTCATAGAATGGATCTGTGTGAACTCATAGAATGGAGGGGTGTGAAGTCGTGGAATGGACGTGTGTGAAGTCAAAGAATGGAGGTGTGTGAAGTCAAACAATGGTGGTGTGTGAAGTCACAGAATGGAGGTGTGTGAAGTTACAGAATGGCAGTGTGTGAAGTCAAAATGGAGGTGTGTGAAGTCACAGAATGTAGGTGTGTGAAGTCACAGAATGGATGTGTGTGAAGTCAAAATGGTGGTGTGAGAAGTCACAAATGGAGGTGTGAAGTCACAGAATGGAGGTGTGTGAAGTCAAAATTGAGGTGTGTGAAGTCACAGAATGAAGGTGTGTGAAGTCACAATGGAGGAGTGTGAAGTCACAGAATGGAGGTGTGTGAAGTCATAGAATGGAGGTATGTGAAGTCGAATTGGAGGGGTGTGAAGTCATAGAATGGAGGTGGGTAAAGTCATAGAAATTAGGTGTGGGAAGTCATAGAATGGAGAAGTGTAAAGTCATAGAGTGGAGGTCAGTGAAGACATTGAGTGGAGGTGTGTTAATCAGAATGTAGGTTTGCGAAGTCACAGAATAGAGATGTGTGAAGTCAGAATCGAGGTATGTGAAGTCATAGAAAGGAGGTGTGTGAAGTCATAGAGTGGAGGTGTGTGAAGTCATAGAATGGAGGTTTGTGAAGTCACAGAATGGAGGTGTGTGAAGTCAGAATAGAGGTGTGCAAAGTCATAGAATGGAGGTGTGTGAAGTCAGAATGGAGCTGTGTGAAGTCAGAGAAGGGAGGTGTCTGAAGTCAGAATGGAGGTGTGTGAACTCATAGAATGGAGGTGTGTGAAGTCACAGAATGGAGGTGTGTGAAGTCATAGAATGGAGGTGGGTTAAGTCAGATTGGAGGTGTGTGAAGTCACAGAATGGAGGTGTGTCAACTCAAAAGGAGGTGTGTGAAGTCATAAAATGGAGGTGTGTGAAGTCATAGAATGGAGGTGTATGAAATCATAGAATGGAGGTGTGTGAAGTCACAGAATTTAGGTGTGTGAAGTCAGAATGGAGGTGTGTGAGGTCAGAATGGAGGTGTTTGAACTCATAGAATGGAGGTGTGTGAAGTCACAATGCACGTGTGTGAACTCACAGAATGGAGGTGTGTGAAGTCACAATGTAGGTGTGTGAAGTCACAGAATGGAGGTGTGTGAAGTCACAGAATTTAGGTGTGTGAAGTCAAAATGGAGGTGTGTGAAGGCATAGAATGGAGGTGTGTGAAGTCATAGAATGGAGGTGTGTAAAGTCATAGAATGGAGGTGTGTGCAGTCACAGAATGGAGGCGTGTGAAGTCAGAATAGAGGTGTGAAGTCATAGAATGGAGTTGGGTGGTCATTGAAAGGAGGTGTGGGAAGTCATACAATGGAGGTGTGTGAAGTCATACAATGGATGTTTCTGAATTAAGAATGAAGGTGTGTGAAGTCATAGAATGGAGGTGTGTGAAGTCACAGAATGTAGGTGTGTGAAGTCAGAATAGAGGTGTGAAGTCATAGAGTGGATTTGGGTGGTCATAGAAAGGAGGTGTGGGAAGTCATAAAATGGAGGTGTGTGAAGTCATAGAATGGAAGTTTCTGAATTAAGAATGAAGGTGTGTGAAGTCATAGAATGGAGGTGTGTGAAGAGAAAATTGTGGTGTGTGAACTCATAGAATGGATCTGTGTGAACTCATAGAATGGAGGTGTGTGAAGTCGTGGAATGGACGTGTGTGAAGTCAAAGAATGGAGGTGTGTGAAGTCAAAATGGAGGTATGTGAAGTCACAGAATGGAGGTGTGTGAAGTCACAGAATGGATGTGTGTGAAGTCAAAATGGTGGTGTGAGAAGTCACAAATGGAGGTGTGTGAAGTCACAGAATGGAGGTGTGTGAAGTCAAAATTGAGGTGTGTGAAGTCACAGAATGGAGGTGTGTGAAGTCATAGAATGGAGGTGGGTAAAGTCATAGAAATTAGGTGTGGGAAGTTATAGAATGGAGAAGTGTGAAGTCATAGAGTGGAGGTCAGTGAAGACATTGAGTGGAGGTGTGTTAATCAGAATGTAGGTTTGCTAAGTCACAGAAGAGATGTGTGAAGTCAGAATCGAGGTATGTGAAGTCATAGAAAGGAGGTGTGTGAAGTCATAGAATGGAGGTATGTGAAGTCAAATTGGAGGGGTGTGAAGTCGGAGAATGGAGGTGTGTGAAGACACAGAATGGAGGTGGGTGAAGTCACAGAATGGAGGTGTGTGAAGTCAAAGAATGGAGGTATGTGAAGTCAAATTGTAGGGGTGTGAATACGGAGAATGGAGGTGTGTGAAGTCACAGAATGGAGGTGGGTGAAGTCACAGAATGGAGGTGTGTGAAGTCATAGAATGCAGATGTGTGAAGTCACAGAATGGACGTGTATGAACTCATAGAATGGAGGTGTGTGAAGTCAAAATGGATGTGTGAAGTCATAAAATGTAGGTGTGTCAAGTCATAGAATGGAGGTATGTGAAGTCATAGAATGGAGGTGTGTGAAGTCATAGAATGGAGGTGTGTGAAGTCATAGAATGTATGTTTGTGAAGTAAGAATGAAGGTGTGTGAAGTCATAGAATGGAGGTGTGTGAAGTCACAGAATGGAGGTGTGTGAAGGCATAGAATGGAGGTGTGTGAAGTCATAGAAAGGAGGTGTGTGAAGTCATAGAATGGATGTGTGTGAAGTCATAGAATGGATGTGTGTGAAGTCATAGAATGGAGGTGTGTGAAGTCACAGAATAGAGGTGTGTGAAGTCAGAATGGAGGTGTGTAGTCATCGATTGGAGGTGGGTGAAGTCATAGAAAGGAGGTGTGTTAAGTCATAGAATGGAGCTGTATGAAGTGAGAATGGAGGTGTGTGAAGTCACAGAATGGAGATGTGTCAACTCAGATTTAGGTGTGTGAAGTCAAAGAATGGAGGTGTGTGAAGACATAGAATGGAGGTGTGTGAAGTCATAGAATGGAGGTGTGTGAAGTCAGAATGGAGGTGTGTGAAGTCATAGAATTGAGTTGTGTGAACACAGAATGGAGGTGTGTGAAGTCAAAGAATGGAGCTGTGTGAAGGCATAGAATGGAGGTGTGTGAAGTCATAGAAGGGAGGTGAGTGAAGTCATAGAATGTATGCTTGTGAAGTAAGAATGAAGGCGTGTGAAGTCATATAATGGAGGTGTGTGAAGTCAAAGAATGGAGGTGTGTGAAGTCACAGAATGGAGGCGTGTGAAGTCAGAATAGAGGTGTGAAGTCATAGAATGGAGTTGGGTGGTCATTGAAAGGAGGTGTGGGAAGTCATACAATGGAGGTGTGTGAAGTCATAGAATGGATGTTTCTGAATTAAGAATGAAGGTGTGTGAAGTCATAGAATGGAGGTGTGTGAAGTCACAGAATGTAGGTGTGTGAAGTCAGAATAGAGGTGGGAAGTCATAGAGTGGAGTTGGGTGGTCATAGAAAGGAGGTGTGGGAAGTCATAGAATGGAGGTGTGTGAAGTCATAGAATGGAAGTTTCTGAATTAAGAATGAAGGTGTGTGAAGTCATAGAATGGAGGTGTGTGAAGAGAAAATTGTGGTGTGTGAACTCATAGAATGGATCTGTGTGAACTCATAGAATGGAGGTGTGTGAAGTCGTGGAATGGACGTGTGTGAAGTCAAAGAATGGAGGTGTGTGAAGTCAAACAATGGTGGTGTGTGAAGTCACAGAATGGAGGTGTGTGAAGTTACAGAATGACAGTGTGTGAAGTCAAAATGGAGGTGTGTGAAGTCACAGAATGGAGGTGTGTGAAGTCACAGAGTGGATGTGTGTGAAGTCAAAATGGTGGTGTGAGAAGTCACAAATGGAGGTGTGTGAAGTCACAGAATGGAGGTGTGTGAAGTCAAAATTGAGGTGTGTGAAGTCACAGAATGAAGGTGTGTGAAGTCACAATGGAGGAGTGTGAAGTCACAGAATGGAGGTGTGTGAAGTCATAGAATGGAGGTATGTGAAGTCAAATTGGAGGGGTGTGAAGTCGGAGAATGGAAGTGTGTGAAGTCACAAAATGGAGGGGTGTGAAGTCACAGAATGTAGGTGTTTGAAGTCACAAAATGGAGGTTTGCAAAGTCATAGAATGGAGGTGTGTGAAGTCATAGAATGGATGTTTGAATTAAGAATGAAGTTGTGTGAAGTCATAGAATGAAGGTGTGTGAAGACAAAATTGTGTTGTGTGAACTCATAGAATGGATGTGTGTGAACTCACAGAATGGAGGTGTGTGAAGTCGTTTAATGGAGGTGTGTGAAGTCAAAGAATGGAGGTGTGTGAAGTCAAACAATGCTGGTGTGAGAAGTCACAGAATGGAGGTGTGTGAAGTCACAGAATGGAAGTGTGTGAAGTCAAAATGGAGGTGTGTGAAGTCACAGAATGGGGGTGTGTGAAGTCACAGAATGGAGGCGTGTGAAGTCAAAATGGTGTGTGAAGTCACAAATGCAGGTGTGTGAAGTCACAGAAT
Organism: Megascapheus bottae; assembly: GCA_024803745.1. NCBI lineage: Eukaryota > Metazoa > Chordata > Mammalia > Rodentia > Geomyidae > Megascapheus > Megascapheus bottae. Next base: position 1,460,034 of record JANJXV010000052.1, on the reverse strand, counting down.
GTAGGTGTGTGAAGTCAAAAAGGAGTTGTGTGAATTCATAGAATGGAGGTGTGTGAAGTCATAGAATGGAGGTGTGTGAAGTCACAGAATGCAGGTGTGTGAAGTCATAGAATGCAGGTGTGTGAAGTCAGATTGGAGGTGTGTGAAGTCATAGAATGGAGGTGTGTCAATTCAGAAAGGAGGTTTGTGAAGTCATAGAATGGAGGTGTGCGAAGTCATAGAACGGAGGTGTATGAAATCATAGAATGGAGGGGTGTGAGGTCACAGAATTTAGGTGTGTAAAGCAGAATGGAGGTGTGTGAAGTCACAGAATGGAGGTGTGTGAAATCATGGAATGGAGTTGTGTGAAGTCACAGAATGGAGGTGTGTGAAGTCAAAATGGAGGTGTGTGAAGTCATAGAATAGAGGTGTGTGAAGTCAGAATGGAGGTGTGAACTCATAGAATGGAGGTGGGTGAAGTCATAGAAAATAGGTGTGGGAAGTCATAGAATGGAGAAGTGTGAAGTCATAGAGTGGAGGTCAGTGAAGACATTGAGTGGAGGTGTGTTTATCAGAATGTAGGTTTGCGAAGTCACAGAACAGAGATGTTTGAAGTCGGAATGGAGGTATGTGAAGTCATAGAAATGAGGTGTGTGAAGTCATAGAATGGAGGTATGTGAAGTCAAATTCGAGGGGTGTGAAGTCGGAGAATGGAGGTGTGTGAAGTCACAGAATGGAGGTGGGTGAAGTCAGAGAATGGAGGTGTGTGAAGTCATAGAATGGAGGTATGTGAAGTCAAATTGTAGGGGTGTGAATTTGGAGAATGGAGGTGTGTGAAGTCACAGAATGGAGGTGGGTGAAGTCACAGAATGGAGGTGTGTGAAGTCATAGAATGGAGGTGTGTGAAGTCACAGAATGGACGGGTATGAACTCATAGAGTGGAGGTGTGTGAAGTCAAAATGGATGTGTGAAGTCATAAAATGTAGGTGTGTGAAGTCATAGAATGGAGGTGTGTGAAGTCATAGAATGGAAGTGTGTGAAGTCATAGAATGTATGTTTGTGAAGTAAGAATGAAGGTGTGTGAAGTCATAGAATGGAGGTCTGTGAAGTCACAGAATGGAGGTGTGTGAAGTCATAGAATGGAGGTGTGTGAAGTCATAGAAAGGAGGTGTGTGAAGTCATAGAATGGAGGTGTGTGAAGTCATAGAATGGAGGTGTGTGAAGTCACAGAATAGAGGTGTGTGAAGTCAGAATGGAGGTGTGTAGTCATCGATTGGAGATGGGTGAAATCATAGAAAGGAGGTGTGTGAAGTCATAGAATGGAGCTGTATGAAGTGAGAATGGAGGTGTGTGAAGTCACAGAATGGAGATGTGTCAACTCAGAATTTAGGTGTGTGAAGTCAGAATACAGGTGTGAATTCATAGAGTGGAGTTGGGTGGTCATAGAAAGGAGGTGTGGGAAGTCATAGAATGGAGGTGTGTGAAGTCATAGAATGGAAGTTTCTGAATTAAGAATGAAGGTGTGTGAAGTCATAGAATGGAGGTGTGTGAAGAGAAAATTGTGGTGTGTGACCTCATAGAATGGATCTGTGTGAACTCATAGAATGGAGGGGTGTGAAGTCGTGGAATGGACGTGTGTGAAGTCAAAGAATGGAGGTGTGTGAAGTCAAACAATGGTGGTGTGTGAAGTCACAGAATGGAGGTGTGTGAAGTTACAGAATGGCAGTGTGTGAAGTCAAAATGGAGGTGTGTGAAGTCACAGAATGTAGGTGTGTGAAGTCACAGAATGGATGTGTGTGAAGTCAAAATGGTGGTGTGAGAAGTCACAAATGGAGGTGTGAAGTCACAGAATGGAGGTGTGTGAAGTCAAAATTGAGGTGTGTGAAGTCACAGAATGAAGGTGTGTGAAGTCACAATGGAGGAGTGTGAAGTCACAGAATGGAGGTGTGTGAAGTCATAGAATGGAGGTATGTGAAGTCGAATTGGAGGGGTGTGAAGTCATAGAATGGAGGTGGGTAAAGTCATAGAAATTAGGTGTGGGAAGTCATAGAATGGAGAAGTGTAAAGTCATAGAGTGGAGGTCAGTGAAGACATTGAGTGGAGGTGTGTTAATCAGAATGTAGGTTTGCGAAGTCACAGAATAGAGATGTGTGAAGTCAGAATCGAGGTATGTGAAGTCATAGAAAGGAGGTGTGTGAAGTCATAGAGTGGAGGTGTGTGAAGTCATAGAATGGAGGTTTGTGAAGTCACAGAATGGAGGTGTGTGAAGTCAGAATAGAGGTGTGCAAAGTCATAGAATGGAGGTGTGTGAAGTCAGAATGGAGCTGTGTGAAGTCAGAGAAGGGAGGTGTCTGAAGTCAGAATGGAGGTGTGTGAACTCATAGAATGGAGGTGTGTGAAGTCACAGAATGGAGGTGTGTGAAGTCATAGAATGGAGGTGGGTTAAGTCAGATTGGAGGTGTGTGAAGTCACAGAATGGAGGTGTGTCAACTCAAAAGGAGGTGTGTGAAGTCATAAAATGGAGGTGTGTGAAGTCATAGAATGGAGGTGTATGAAATCATAGAATGGAGGTGTGTGAAGTCACAGAATTTAGGTGTGTGAAGTCAGAATGGAGGTGTGTGAGGTCAGAATGGAGGTGTTTGAACTCATAGAATGGAGGTGTGTGAAGTCACAATGCACGTGTGTGAACTCACAGAATGGAGGTGTGTGAAGTCACAATGTAGGTGTGTGAAGTCACAGAATGGAGGTGTGTGAAGTCACAGAATTTAGGTGTGTGAAGTCAAAATGGAGGTGTGTGAAGGCATAGAATGGAGGTGTGTGAAGTCATAGAATGGAGGTGTGTAAAGTCATAGAATGGAGGTGTGTGCAGTCACAGAATGGAGGCGTGTGAAGTCAGAATAGAGGTGTGAAGTCATAGAATGGAGTTGGGTGGTCATTGAAAGGAGGTGTGGGAAGTCATACAATGGAGGTGTGTGAAGTCATACAATGGATGTTTCTGAATTAAGAATGAAGGTGTGTGAAGTCATAGAATGGAGGTGTGTGAAGTCACAGAATGTAGGTGTGTGAAGTCAGAATAGAGGTGTGAAGTCATAGAGTGGATTTGGGTGGTCATAGAAAGGAGGTGTGGGAAGTCATAAAATGGAGGTGTGTGAAGTCATAGAATGGAAGTTTCTGAATTAAGAATGAAGGTGTGTGAAGTCATAGAATGGAGGTGTGTGAAGAGAAAATTGTGGTGTGTGAACTCATAGAATGGATCTGTGTGAACTCATAGAATGGAGGTGTGTGAAGTCGTGGAATGGACGTGTGTGAAGTCAAAGAATGGAGGTGTGTGAAGTCAAAATGGAGGTATGTGAAGTCACAGAATGGAGGTGTGTGAAGTCACAGAATGGATGTGTGTGAAGTCAAAATGGTGGTGTGAGAAGTCACAAATGGAGGTGTGTGAAGTCACAGAATGGAGGTGTGTGAAGTCAAAATTGAGGTGTGTGAAGTCACAGAATGGAGGTGTGTGAAGTCATAGAATGGAGGTGGGTAAAGTCATAGAAATTAGGTGTGGGAAGTTATAGAATGGAGAAGTGTGAAGTCATAGAGTGGAGGTCAGTGAAGACATTGAGTGGAGGTGTGTTAATCAGAATGTAGGTTTGCTAAGTCACAGAAGAGATGTGTGAAGTCAGAATCGAGGTATGTGAAGTCATAGAAAGGAGGTGTGTGAAGTCATAGAATGGAGGTATGTGAAGTCAAATTGGAGGGGTGTGAAGTCGGAGAATGGAGGTGTGTGAAGACACAGAATGGAGGTGGGTGAAGTCACAGAATGGAGGTGTGTGAAGTCAAAGAATGGAGGTATGTGAAGTCAAATTGTAGGGGTGTGAATACGGAGAATGGAGGTGTGTGAAGTCACAGAATGGAGGTGGGTGAAGTCACAGAATGGAGGTGTGTGAAGTCATAGAATGCAGATGTGTGAAGTCACAGAATGGACGTGTATGAACTCATAGAATGGAGGTGTGTGAAGTCAAAATGGATGTGTGAAGTCATAAAATGTAGGTGTGTCAAGTCATAGAATGGAGGTATGTGAAGTCATAGAATGGAGGTGTGTGAAGTCATAGAATGGAGGTGTGTGAAGTCATAGAATGTATGTTTGTGAAGTAAGAATGAAGGTGTGTGAAGTCATAGAATGGAGGTGTGTGAAGTCACAGAATGGAGGTGTGTGAAGGCATAGAATGGAGGTGTGTGAAGTCATAGAAAGGAGGTGTGCGAAGTCATAGAATGGATGTGTGTGAAGTCATAGAATGGAGGTGTGTGAAGTCACAGAATAGAGGTGTGTGAAGTCAGAATGGAGGTGTGTATTCATCGATTGGAGGTGGGTGAAGTCATAGAAAGGAGGTGTGTTAAGTCATAGAATGGAGCTGTATGAAGTGAGAATGGAGGTGTGTGAAGTCACAGAATGGAGATGTGTCAACTCAGATTTAGGTGTGTGAAGTCAAAGAATGGAGGTGTGTGAAGACATAGAATGGAGGTGTGTGAAGTCATAGAATGGAGGTGTGTGAAGTCAGAATGGAGGTGTGTGAAGTCATAGAATTGAGTTGTGTGAACACAGAATGGAGGTGTGTGAAGTCAAAGAATGGAGCTGTGTGAAGGCATAGAATGGAGGTGTGTGAAGTCATAGAAGGGAGGTGAGTGAAGTCATAGAATGTATGCTTGTGAAGTAAGAATGAAGGCGTGTGAAGTCATATAATGGAGGTGTGTGAAGTCAAAGAATGGAGGTGTGTGAAGTCACAGAATGGAGGTGTGTGAAGGCATAGAATGGAGGTGTGTGAAGTCACAGAATGGAGGTGTGTGAAGTCATAGAATGGAGGTGTGTGAAGTCACAGAATGGAGGCGTGTGAAGTCAGAATAGAGGTGTGAAGTCATAGAATGGAGTTGGGTGGTCATAGAAAGGAGGTGTGGGAACTCATAGAATGGAGGTGTGTGAAGTCATAGAATGGATGTTTCTGAATTAAGAATGAAGGTGTGTGAAGTCATAGAATGGAGGTGTGTGAAGTCACAGAATGGAGGTGTGTGAAGTCAGAATAGAGGTGTGAAGTCATAGAGTGGATTTGGGTGGTCATAGAAAGAAGGTGTGGGAAGTCATAGAAAGGAGGTGTGTGAAGTCATAGAATGGAAGTTTCTGAATTAAGAATGAAGGTGTGTGAAGTCATAGAATGGAGGTGTGTGAAGAGAAAATTGTGGTGTGTGAACTCATAGAATGGATGTGTGTGAACTCATAGAATGGAGGTGTGTGAAGTCGTGGAATGGACGTGTGTGAAGTAAAAGAATGGAGGTGTGTGAAGTCAAACAATGGTGGTGTGTGAAGTCACAGAATGGAGGTGTGTGAAGTTACAGAATGGCAGTGTGTGAAGTCAAAATTGAGGTGTGTGAAGTCACAGAATGGAGGTGTATGAAGTCACAGAATGGATGTGTGTGAAGTCAAAATGGTGGTGTGTGAAGTCACAAATGGAGGTGTGTGAAGTCATAGAGTGGAGGTGTGTGAAATCATAGAATAGAGGTGTGTGAAGTCAGAATGGAGGTGTATGAAGTCACAGAATTGAGGTGTATGAAGTCACAGAATGGAGGTGTGTGAAGTCAGAATGAAGGCGTGTGAAGTCACAGAATGGAGGTGTGTGAAGTCACAGAATGGATGTTTGTGAATTAAGAATGAAGGTGTTTGAAGTCATAGAGTGGAGGTGTGTGAAGTCAAAGAATGGAGGTGTGTGAAGTCACATTGGAGGTGTGTGAAATCACAAAATGGAGGTGTGTGAAGTCATAGAATGGAGGTGTGTGAAGTAATAAAATGGAGGTGTGTGAACTCATAGAATGGAGGTGTGTGAAGTCAAAATGGAGTTTTGTGAAGTCATACAATGGTGTTTTTTGATGTCAACGAATGGAGGTGTGTGAAGTCATAGAATGGAGGTGTGTGAAGTCAGATTGGAGGTGTGTGAAATCACAGAATAGAGGTGTGTGAAGTCAAAGAATGGAGGTGTGTAAACTCAGAATATAGGTGTGTGAAGCCACAGAATGGAGGTGTGTGAAGTCAAAGAATGGAAGTGTGTGAAATCATAGAATGGAGGTGTGTGAAGTCACAGAATTGAGGTATGTGAAGTCAGATTGGAGGTGTGTGAAGTCAGAATGGAGGTGAGTGAAGTCATAGAATGGAGGTGTGTGAACTCATAGAATGGAGGTCTATGAACTCAGAATGGAGGTTTGTGAAGTCATAGAATGGAGGTGTGTGAACTCAGAATGGAGGTGTGTGAAGTCACAGAATGGAGGTGTGTGAAGTTATAGAATGGAGGTTTGTGAACTCACAGAATGGAGGTGTGTTAATTCATAGAATGGAGTTGTGTGAAGTCACAGGATCGAGGTGTGTGAAGTCACAGAATGGAGGTGTGTGAAGTCACAGAATGGAGGTGTGTGAAGTCACAGAATGGAGGTGTGTGAACTCAGAATAGAGGTGTGTGACGCCACAGAATGGAGGTATGTGAAGTCATAGAATGGAAGTGTGTGAAGTCATAGAAAGGAGGTGTGTGAACTCAGAATGGAGGTGTGTGAAGTCACAGAATGGAGGTTTGTGAAGTCATTGAATGGAGGTGTGTGAAGTCAGAGAATGGATGTTTCTGAAGTAAGAATGAAGGTGTGTGAAGTCATAGAATGGAGGTGTGTGAAGTGAAATTAGAGGTGTGTGAACTCATAGAATGGAGGTGTGTGAACTCATAGAATGGAGGTGTGTGAAGTCATGGAATGGACGTGTGTGAAGTCAAAGAATGGAGGTGTGTGAAGTGAAACAATAGAGGTGTGTGAAGTCACAGAATTGAGGTGTGTGAAGTCACAGAATGGAGGTGTGTGAAGTCAGAATGAAGGTGTGTGAAATCACAGAATGGAGGTGTGTGAAGTCACAGAATGGATGTTTGTGAAGTAAGAATGAAGGTGTTTGAAGTCATAGAGTGGAGGTGTGTGAAGTCACAGAATGGAGGTGTGTGAAGTCACAGAATGGAGGTGTGTGAAGTCATAGAATTGAGGTGTGTGAAGTCATAGAATGGAGGTGTGTTAAGTCATAAAATGGAGGTGTGCCAACTCAGAGAATGGAGGTGTGTGAAGTTAAAATGGAGTTGTGTGAAGTCATAGAATGGTGGTTTTTGATGTCAACGAATGGAGGTGTGTGAAGTCACAGAATGGAGGTGTGTGAACTCAGAATGGAGGTGTGTGAAGTCACAGAATGGAGGTTTGTGAAGTCATAGAATGGAGATGTGTGAAGTCATAGAATGGATGTTTCTGAAGTAAGAATGAATGTGTGTGAAGTCATAGAATGGAGGTGTGTGAAGTCAAATTGGAGGTGTGTGAACTCATAGAATGGAGGTGTGTGAACTCATAGAATGGAGGTGTGTGAAGTCATGGAATGGAGGTGTGTGAAGTCAAAGAATGGAGGTGTGTGAAGTGAAACAATAGAGGTGTGTGAAGTCACAGAATGGAGGTGTGTGAAGTCACAGAATGGAAGTGTGTGAAGACAAAACGGAGGTGTGTGAAGTCACAGAATGGAGGTGTGTGAAGTCACAGAATGGAGGTATGTGAAGTCAAAAAGGTGGTGTGTGAAGTCACAGAATGGAGGTGTGTGAAGTCATAGAATGGAGGTGTGTGAAATCATAGAATGGAGGTATGTGAAGTCAGAATGGAGGTGTGTGAAGTCACAGAATGGAGGTGTGTGAAGTCACAGAATGGAGGTGTGTGAAGTCAGAATGAAGGTGTGTGAAGTCACAGAATGGAGGTTTGTGAAATCACAAAATGGATGTTTGTGAAGGCAGAATGAAGGTGTTTGAAGTCATACAGTGGAGGTGTGTGAAGTCACAGAATGGAGGTTTGTGAAGTCATAGAATGGAGGTGTGTGAAGTCATAAAATCGAGGTGTGTGAACTCATAGAATGGAGGTGTGTGAAGTCAAAATGGAGTTGTGTGAAATCATAGAATGGTGTTTTTTGATCTCAACGATTGGAGGTGTGTGAAGTCATAGAATGGAGGTGTGTGAAGTCAGATTGGAGGTGTGTGAAATCACAGAATGGAGGTGTGTGAAGTGACAGAATGGATGTGTGTAAACTCAGAATGTAGGTGTGTGAAGCCACAGAATGGAGGTTTGTGAAGTCATAGAATGGAAGTGTGTGAAATCATTGAATGGAGGTGTGTGAAGTCACAGAATTGAGGTGTGAGAAGTCAGAATGGAGGTGTGTGAACTCAGAATGGAGGTGAGTGAAGTCATAGAATGGAGGTGTGTGAAGTCATAGAATGGAGGTCTGTGAACTCAGAATGGAGGTTTGTGAAGTCATAGAATGGAGGTGTGTGAAGTCACAGAATGGAGGTATGTGAAGTCATAGAATGGAGGTGTGTGAAGTCATAAAATGGAGGTGTGTGAATTCATAGAATGGAGGTGTGTGAAGGAAGAATGGAGGTGTGTGAAGTCACAGAATGGAGGTGTGTGAATTCAGAATGGAGGTGTGTGAAGTCACAGAATGGAGGTTTGTGAAGTCATAGAATGGAGGTGTGTGAAGTGAGAGAATGGATGTTTCTGAAGTAAGAATGAAGGTGTGTGAAGTCATAGAATGGAGGTGTGTGAAGTCAAATTGGAGGTGTGTGAACTCATAGAATGGAGGTGTGTGAACTCATAGAATGGAGGTGTGTGAAGTCATGGAATGGAGGTGTGTGAAGTCAAAGAATGGAGGTGTGTGAAGTGAAACAATAGAGGTGTGTGAAGTCACAGAATGGAGGTGTGTGAAGTCACAGAATGGAAGTGTGTGAAGTCAAAACGGAGGTGTGTGAAGTCACAGAATGGAGGTGTGTGAAGTCACAGAATGGAGGTGTGTGAAGTCAAAAAGGCGGTGTGTGAAGTCACAGAATGGAGGTGTGTGAAGTCATAGAATGGAGGTGTGTGAAATCATAGAATGGAGGTGTGTGAAGTCAGAATGGAGGTGTGTGAAGTCACAGAATGGAGGTGTGTGAAGTCACAGAATGGAGGTGTGTGAAGTCAGAATGAAGGAGTGTGAAGTCACAGAATGGAGGTGTGTGAAGTCACAGAATGGATGTTTGTGAAGTAAGAATGAAGGGGTTTGAAGTCATAGAGTGGAGGTGTGTGAAGTCACAGAATGGAGGTGTGTGAAGTCAGATTGGAGTTTTGTGAAATCACAGAATGGAGGTTTGTGAATTCATAGATTGGAGGTGTGTGAAGTCATAAAATGGAGGTGTGTGAACTCATAGAATGGAGGTGTGTGAAGTCAAAATGGAGTTTTGTGAAGTCATAGAATGGTGTTTTTTGATGTCAACGAATGGAGGTGTGTGAAGTCATAGAATGGAGGTGTGTGAAGTCAGATTGGAGGTGTGTGAAATCACAGAATGGAGGTGTGTGAAGTCACAGAATGGAGGTGTGTAAACTCAGAATGTAGGTGTGTGAAGCCACAGAATGGAGGTGTGTGAAGTCATAGAATGGAAGTGCGTGAAATCATAGAATGGAGGTGTGTGAAGTCACAGAATTGAGGTGTGTGAAGTCAGAATGGAGGTGTGTGAAGTCAGAATGGAGGTGAGTGAAGTCATAGAATGGAGGTGTTTGAAGTCATAGAATGGAGGTCTATGAACTCAGAATGGAGGTTTGTGAAGTAATAGAATGGAGGTGTGTGAACTCAGAATGGAGGTTTGTGAACTCACAGAATGGAGGTGTGTTAATTCATAGAATGGAGTTGTGTGAAGTCATAGGATCGAGTTGTGTGAAGTCACAGAATGGAGGTGTGTGATGTCACAGAATGGAGGTGTGTGAAGTCACAGAATGGAGGTGTGTGAACTCAGAATAGAGGTGTGTGACGCCACAGAATGGAGGTGTGTGAAGTCATAGAATGGAAGTGTGTGAAGTCATACAAAGGAGGTGTGTGAACTCAGAATGGAGGTGTGTGAAGTCACAGAATGGAGGTTTGTGAAGTCATAGAATGGAGGTGTGTGAAGTCAGAGAATGGATGTTTCTGAAGTAAGAATGAAGGTGTGTGAAGTCATAGAATGGAGGTGTGTGAAGTGAAATTAGAGGTGTGTGAACTTATAGAATGGAGGTGTGTGAACTCATACAATGGAGGTGTGTGAAGTCATGGAATGGAGGTGTGTGAAGTCAAAGAATGGAGGTGTGTGAAGTGAAACAATAGAGGTGTGTGAAGTCACAGAATTGAGGTGTGTGAAGTCACAGAATGGAGGTGTGTGAAGTCAGAATGAAGGTGTGTGAAATCACAGAATGGAGGTGTGTGAAGTCACAGAATGGATGTTTGTGAAGTAAGAATGAAGGTGTTTGAAGTCACAGAGTGGAGGTGTGTGAAGTCACAGAATGGAGGTGTGTGAAGTCACAGAATGGAGGTGTGTGAAGTCATAGAATTGAGGTGTGTGAACTCATAGAATGGAGGTGTGTGAAGTTAAAATGGAGTTGTGTGAAGTCATAGAATGGTGGTTTTTGATGTCAACGAATGGAGGTGTGTGAAGTCACAGAATGGAGGTGTGTGAACTCAGAATGGAGGTGTGTGAAGTCACAGAATGGAGGTTTGTGAAGTCATAGAATGGAGGTGTGTGAAGTCATATAATGGATGTTTCTGAAGTAAGAATGAATGTGTGTGAAGTCATAGAATGGAGGTGTGTGAAGTCAAATTGGAGGTGTGTGAACTCATAGAATGGAGGTGTGTGAACTCATAGAATGGAGGTGTGTGAAGTCATGGAATGGAGGTGTGTGAAGTCAAAGAATGGAGGTGTGTGAAGTGAAACAATAGAGGTGTGTGAAGTCACAGAATGGAGGTGTGTGAAGTCACAGAATGGAAGTGTGTGAAGACAAAACGGAGGTGTGTGAAGTCACAGAATGGAGGTGTGTGAAGTCACAGAATGGAGGTGTGTGAAGTCAAAAAGGTGGTGTGTGAAGTCACAGAATGGAGGTGTGTGAAGTCATAGAATGGAGGTGTGTGAAATCATAGAATGGAGGTATGTGAAGTCAGAATGGAGGTGTGTGAAGTCACAGAATGGAGGTGTGTGAAGTCACAGAATGGAGGTGTGTGAAGTCAGAATGAAGGTGTGTGAAGTCACAGAATGGAGGTTTGTGAAATCACAAAATGGATGTTTGTGAAGGCAGAATGAAGGTGTTTGAAGTCATACAGTGGAGGTGTGTGAAGTCACAGAATGGAGGTTTGTGAAGTCATAGAATGGAGGTGTGTGAAGTCATAAAATCGAGGTGTGTGAACTCATAGAATGGAGGTGTGTGAAGTCAAAATGGAGTTGTGTGAAATCATAGAATGGTGTTTTTTGATCTCAACGATTGGAGGTGTGTGAAGTCATAGAATGGAGGTGTGTGAAGTCAGATTGGAGGTGTGTGAAATCACAGAATGGAGGTGTGTGAAGTGACAGAATGGATGTGTGTAAACTCAGAATGTAGGTGTGTGAAGCCACAGAATGGAGGTTTGTGAAGTCATACAATGGAAGTGTGTGAAATCATTGAATGGAGGTGTGTGAAGTCACAGAATTGAGGTGGGAGAAGTCAGAATGGAGGTGTGTGAACTCAGAATGGAGGTGAGTGAAGTCATAGAATGCAGGTGTGTGAAGTCATAGAATGGAGGTCTGTGAACTCAGAATGGAGGTTTGTGAAGTCATAGAATGGAGGTGTGTGAAGTCACAGAATGGAGGTATGTGAAGTCATAGAATGGAGGTGTGTGAAGTCATAAAATGGAGGTGTGTGAATTCATAGAATGGAGGTGTGTGAAGGAAGAATGGAGGTGTGTGAAGTCACAGAATGGAGGTGTGTGAATTCAGAATGGAGGTGTGTGAAGTCACAGAATGGAGGTTTGTGAAGTCATAGAATGGAGGTGTGTGAAGTCAGAGAATGGATGTTTCTGAAGTAAGAATGAAGGTGTGTGAAGTCATAGAATGGAGGTGTGTGAAGTCAAATTGGAGGTGTGTGAACTCATAGAATGGAGGTGTGTGAACTCATAGAATGGAGGTGTGTGAAGTCATGGAATGGAGGTGTGTGAAGTCAAAGAATGGAGGTGTGTGAAGTGAAACAATAGAGGTGTGTGAAGTCACAGAATGGAGGTGTGTGAAGTCACAGAACGGAAGTGTGTGAAGTCAAAACGGAGGTGTGTGAACTCACAGAATGGAGGTGTGTGAAGTCACAGAATGGAGGTGTGTGAAGTCAAAAAGGCGGTGTGTGAAGTCACAGAATGGAGGTGTGTGAAGTCATAGAATGGAGGTGTGTGAAATCATAGAATGGATGTGTGTGAAATCACAGAATGAGGGTGTGTGAAGTCACAGAATGGAGGTGTGTGAAGTCACAGAATGGAGGTGTGTGAAGTCAGAATGAAGGTGTGTGAAGTCACAGAATGGAGGTGTGTGAAGTCACAGAATGGAGGTGTGTGAAGTAAGAATGAAGGGGTTTGAAGTCATAGAGTGGAGGTGTGTGAAGTCACAGAATGGAGGTGTGTGAAGTCAGATTGGAGTTTTGTGAAATCACAGAATGGAGGTGTGTGAATTCATAGATTGGAGGTGTGTGAAGTCATAAAATGGAGGTGTGTGAACTCATAGAATGGAGGTGTGTGAAGTCAAAATGGAGTTTTGTGAAGTCATAGAATGGTGTTTTTTGATGTCAACGAATGGAGGTGTGTGAATTCATAGAATGGAGGTGTGTGAAGGAAGAATGGAGGTGTGTGAAGTCACAGAATGGAGGTGTGTGAATTCAGAATGGAGGTGTGTGAAGTCACAGAATGGACGTTTGTGAAGTCATAGAATGGAGGTGTGTGAAGTCAGAGAATGGATGTTTCTGAAGTAAGAATGAAGGTGTGTGAAGTCATAGAATGGAGGTGTGTGAAGTCAAATTGGAGGTGTGTGAACTCATAGAATGGAGGTGTGTGAACTCATAGAATGGAGGTGTGTGAAGTCATGGAATGGAGGTGTGTGAAGTCAAAGAATGGAGGTGTGTGAAGTGAAACAATAGAGGTGTGTGAAGTCACAGAATGGAGGTGTGTGAAGTCACAGAATGGAAGTGTGTGAAGTCAAAACGGAGGTGTGTGAAGTCACAGAATGGAGGTGTGTGAAGTCACAGAATGGAGGTGTGTGAAGTCAAAAAGGCGGTGTGTGAAGTCACAGAATGGAGGTGTGTGAAGTCATAGAATGGAGGTGTGTGAAATCATAGAATGGAGGTGTGTGAAGTCAGAATGGAGGTGTGTGAAGTCACAGAATGGAGGTGTGTGAAGTCACAGAATGGAGGTGTGTGAAGTCAGAATGAAGGAGTGTGAAGTCACAGAATGGAGGTGTGTGAAGTCACAGAATGGATGTTTGTGAAGTAAGAATGAAGGGGTTTGAAGTCATAGAGTGGAGGTGTGTGAAGTCACAGAATGGAGGTGTGTGAAGTCAGATTGGAGTTTTGTGAAATCACAGAATGGAGGTTTGTGAATTCATAGATTGGAGGTGTGTGAAGTCATAAAATGGAGGTGTGTGAACTCATAGAATGGAGGTGTGTGAAGTCAAAATGGAGTTTTGTGAAGTCATAGAATGGTGTTTTTTGATGTCAACGAATGGAGGTGTGTGAAGTCATAGAATGGAGGTGTGTGAAGTCAGATTGGAGGTGTGTGAAGTCACAGAATGGAGGTGTGTGAAGTCACAGAATGGAGGTGTGTAAACTCAGAATGTAGGTGTGTGAAGCCACAGAATGGAGGTGTGTGAAGTCATAGAATGGAAGTGCGTGAAATCATAGAATGGAGGTGTGTGAAGTCACAGAATTGAGGTGTGTGAAGTCAGAATGGAGGTGTGTGAAGTCAGAATGGAGGTGAGTGAAGTCATAGAATGGAGGTGTTTGAAGTCATAGAATGGAGGTCTATGAACTCAGAATGGAGGTTTGTGAAGTAATAGAATGGAGGTGTGTGAACTCAGAATGGAGGTTTGTGAACTCACAGAATGGAGGTGTGTTAATTCATAGAATGGAGTTGTGTGAAGTCATAGGATCGAGTTGTGTGAAGTCACAGAATGGAGGTGTGTGATGTCACAGAATGGAGGTGTGTGAAGTCACAGAATGGAGGTGTGTGAACTCAGAATAGAGGTGTGTGACGCCACAGAATGGAGGTGTGTGAAGTCATAGAATGGAAGTGTGTGAAGTCATACAAAGGAGGTGTGTGAACTCAGAATGGAGGTGTGTGAAGTCACAGAATGGAGGTTTGTGAAGTCATAGAATGGAGGTGTGTGAAGTTAGAGAATGGATGTTTCTGAAGTAAGAATGAAGGTGTGTGAAGTCATAGAATGGAGGTGTGTGAAGTGAAATTAGAGGTGTGTGAACTTATAGAATGGAGGTGTGTGAACTCATACAATGGAGGTGTGTGAAGTCATGGAATGGAGGTGTGTGAAGTCAAAGAATGGAGGTGTGTGAAGTGAAACAATAGAGGTGTGTGAAGTCACAGAATTGAGGTGTGTGAAGTCACAGAATGGAGGTGTGTGAAGTCAGAATGAAGGTGTGTGAAATCACAGAATGGAGGTGTGTGAAGTCACAGAATGGATGTTTGTGAAGTAAGAATGAAGGTGTTTGAAGTCACAGAGTGGAGGTGTGTGAAGTCACAGAATGGAGGTGTGTGAAGTCACAGAATGGAGGTGTGTGAAGTCATAGAATTGAGGTGTGTGAACTCATAGAATGGAGGTGTGTGAAGTTAAAATGGAGTTGTGTGAAGTCATAGAATGGTGGTTTTTGATGTCAACGAATGGAGGTGTGTGAAGTCACAGAATGGAGGTGTGTGAACTCAGAATGGAGGTGTGTGAAGTCACAGAATGGAGGTTTGTGAAGTCATAGAATGGAGGTGTGTGAAGTCATATAATGGATGTTTCTGAAGTAAGAATGAATGTGTGTGAAGTCATAGAATGGAGGTGTGTGAAGTCAAATTGGAGGTGTGTGAACTCATAGAATGGAGGTGTGTGAACTCATAGAATGGAGGTGTGTGAAGTCATGGAATGGAGGTGTGTGAAGTCAAAGAATGGAGGTGTGTGAAGTAAAACAATAGAGGTGTGTGAAGTCACAGAATGGAGGTGTGTGAAGTCACAGAATGGAAGTGTGTGAAGACAAAACGGAGGTGTGTGAAGTCACAGAATGGAGGTGTGTGAAATCACAGAATGGAGGTGTGTGAAGTCAAAAAGGTGGTGTGTGAAGTCACAGAATGGAGGTGTGTGAAGTCATAGAATGGAGGTGTGTGAAATCATAGAATGGAGGTATGTGAAGTCAGAATGGAGGTGTGTGAAGTCACAGAATGGAGGTGTGTGAAGTCACAGAATGGAGGTGTGTGAAGTCAGAATGAAGGTGTGTGAAGTCACAGAATGGAGGTGTGTGAAGTCACAAAATGGATATTTGTGAAGTCAGAATGAAGGTGTTTGAAGTCATACAGTGGAGGTGTGTGAAGTCACAGAATGGAGGTGTGTGAAGTCATAGAATGGAGGTGTGTGAAGTCATAAAATAGAGGTGTGTGAACACATAGAATGGAGGAGTGTGAAGTCAAAATGGAGTTGTGTGAAATCATAGAATGGTGTTTTTTGATCTCAACGATTGGAGGTGTGTGAAGTCATAGAATGGAGGTGTGTGAAGTCAGATTGGAGGTGTGTGAAATCACAGAATGGAGGAGTGTGAAGTGACAGAATGGATGTGTGTAAACTCAGAATGTAGGTGTGTGAAGCCACAGAATGGAGGTTTGTGAAGTCATAGAATGGAAGTGTGTGAAATCATTGAATGGAGGTGTGTGAAGTCACAGAATTGAGGTGTGTGAAGTCAGAATGGAGGTGTGTGAACTCAGAATGGAGTTGAGTGAAGTCATAGAATGGAGGTGTGTGAAGTCATAGAATGGAGGTCTGTGAACTCAGAATGGAGGTTTGTGAAGTCATAGAATGGAGGTGTGTGAAGTCACAGAATGGAGGTGTGTGAAGTCATAGAATGGAGGTGTGTGAAGTCATAAAATGGAGGTGTGTGAATTCATACAATGGAGGTGTGTGAAGGAAGAATGGAGGTGTGTGAAGTCACAGAATGGAGGTGTGTGAATTCAGAATGGAGGTGTGTGAAGTCACAGAATGGAGGTTTGTGAAGTCATAGAATGGAGGTGTGTGAAGTCAGAGAATGGATGTTTCTGAAGTAAGAATGAAGGTGTGTGAAGTCATAGAATGGAGGTGTGTGAAGTCAAATTGGAGGTGTGTGAACTCATAGAATGGAGGTGTGTGAACTCATAGAATGGAGGTGTGTGAAGTCATGGAATGGAGGTGTGTGAAGTCAAAGAATGGAGGTGTGTGAAGTGAAACAATAGAGGTGTGTGAAGTGACAGAATGGAGGTGTGTGAAGTCACAGAATGGAAGTGTGTGAAGTCAAAACGGAGGTGTGTGAAGTCACAGAATGGAGGTGTGTGAAGTCACAGAATGGAGATGTGTGAAGTCAAAAAGGCGGTGTGTGAAGTCACAGAATGGAGGTGTGTGAAGTCAGAATGAAGGTGTGTGAAGTCACAGAATGGAGGTGTGTGAAGTCACAGAATGGATGTTTGTGAAGTAAGAATGAAGGGGTTTGAAGTCATAGAGTGGAGGTGTGTGAAGTCACAGAATGGAGGTGTGTGAAGTCAGATTGGAGTTTTGTGAAATCACAGAATGGAGTTGTGTGAATTCATAGATTGGAGGTGTGTGAAGTCTTAAAATGGAGGTGTGTGAACTCATAGAATGGAGGTGTGTGAAGTCAAAATGGAGTTTTGTGAAGTCATAGAATGGTGTTTTTTGATGTCAACGAATGGAGGTGTGTGAAGTCATAGAATGGAGGTGTGTGAAGTCAGATTGGAGGTGTGTGAAATCACAGAATGGAGGTGTGTGAAGTCACAGAATGGAGGTGTATAAACTCAGAATGTAGGTGTGTGAAGCCACAGAATGGAGGTGTGTGAAGTCATAGAATGGAAGTGTGTGAAATCATAGAATGGAGGTGTGTGAAGTCACAGAATTGAGGTGTGTGAAGTCAGAATGGAGGTGTGTGAAGTCAGAATGGAGGTGAGTGAAGTCATAGAATGGAGGTGTGTGAAGTCATAGAATGGAGGTCTGTGAACTCAGAATGGAGGTTTGTGAAGTCCTAGAATGGAGGTGTGTGAACTCAGAATGGAGGTGTGTGAAGTCACAGAATGGAGGTTTGTGAAGTCACAGAATGGAGGTGTGTGAAGTCAGAGAATGGATGTTTCTGAAGTAAGAATGAAGGTGTGTGAAGTCATAGAATGGAGATGTGTGAAGTCACAATGGAGTTGTGTGAAGTCATAGAATGGTTGTTTTTGATGTCAACGAATGGAGGTGTGTTAAGTCATGGAATGGAGGTGTGTGAAGTCAGATTGGAAGTGTGTGAAATCACAGAATGGAGGTGTGTCAACTCAGAAATGATGTGTGTGAAGTCATAGAATGGAGGTGTGTGAAGTCACAGAAGGGAAGTGTGTGAAGTCAAAACGGAGGTGTGTGAAGTCACAGAATGGAGGTGTGTGAAGTCACAGAATGGAGATGTGTGAAGTCACAGAATGGAAGTGTGTGAAGTCAAAACGGAGGTGTGTGAAGTCACAGAATGGAGGTGTGTGAAATCACAGAATGGAGGTGTGTGAAGTCAAAAAGGTGGTGTGTGAAGTCACAGAATGGACGTGTGTGAAGTCATAGAATGGAGGTGTGTGAAGTCACAGAATGGAGGTGTGTGAATTCAGAATGAAGGTGTGGGAAGTGACAGAATGGAGGTGTGTGAAGTCACAGAATGGATGTTTGTGAAGTAAGAATGAAGGTGTTTGAAGTCATAGAGTGGAGGTGTGTGAAGTCACAGAATGGAGGTGTGTGAAGTCATAGAATGGAGGTGTGTGAAGTCATAGAATTGAGGTGTGTGAAGTCATAGAATGGAGGTGTGTGAAGTCATAAAATGGAGGTGTGTGAACTCATAGAATGGAGGTGTGTGAAGTCAAAATGGAGTTGTGTGACGTCATAGAATGGTGTTTTTTGATGTCAACGAATGGAGGTGTGTGAAGTCATAGAATGGAGGTGTGTGAAGTCAGATTGGAGGTGTGTGAATTCACAGAATGGAGGTGTGTGAAGTCACAGAATGGAGGTGTGTGAACTCAGAATGTAGGTGTGTGAAGCCACAGAATGGAGGTGTGTAAAGTCATAGAATGGAAGTGTGTGAAATCATAGAATGGAGGTGTGTGAAGTCACAGAATTGAGGTGTGTGAAGTCAGAATGGAGGTGTGTGAAGTCAGAATGGAGGTGAGTGAAGTCATAGAATGGAGGTGTGTGAAGTCATAGAATGGAGATCTGTGAACTCAGAATGGAGGTTTGTGAAGTCATAGAATGGAGGTGTGTGAACTCTGAATGGAGGTGTGTGAAGTCACAGAATGGAGGTGTGTGAAGTCATAGAATGGATGTTTGTGAAATCACAGAATGGAGGTGTGTTAATTCCTTGAATGGAGGTGTGTGAATTAATAGGATCGAGGTGTGTGAAATCACATAATGGAGGTGTGTGAAGTCACAGAATGGAGGTGTGTGAACTCAGAATGTAGGTGTGTGAAGCCACAGAATGGAGGTGTGTGAAGTCATAGAATGGAAGTGTCTGAAGTCATAGAAAGGAGGTGTCTGAACTCAGAATGGAGGTGTGTGAAGTCACAGAATGAAGGTGTGTGAAGTCATAGAATGGAGATGTGGGAAGTAAGAGAATGGATGTTTCTGAAGTAAGAATGAAGGTGTGTGAAGTCATAGAATGGAGATGTGTGAAGTCAAATTGGAGGTGTGTGAACTCATAGAATGGAGGTGTGTGAACTCATAGAATGGAGGTTTGTGAAGTCATGGAATGGCTGTGTGTGAAGTCAAAGAATGGAGGTGCGTGAAGTGAAACAATAGAGTTGTGTGAAGTCACAGAATGGAGGTTTGTGAAGTCACAGATTGGAAGTGTGTGAAGTCAAAACGGAGGTGTGTGAAGTCACAGAATGGAGGTGTGTATTCAGAGAATGGAGGTGTGCGAAGTCAAAAAGGTGGTGTGTGAAGTCACAGAATGGAGGTGTGTGAATTCATAGAATGGAGCTGTGTGAAGTCAGAATGGAGGTGTGTGAAGTCAGAATGGAGGGGTGTGAAATCAGAATGGAGGTGTGTGAATTCACAGAATAGAGGTGTGTGAAGTCATAGAATGGAGCTGTGTGAAATCTTAGAATGAAGGTGTGTGAAGTCAGAATGGAGGTGTGTCACGTCACAGAATTGAGGTGTGTGAAGTCAGAGAATGGAGGTGTGTGAAGTCAGAATGAAGGTGTGTGAAGTCACAGAAAGGAGGTGTGTGAAGTCACAGAATGGATGTTTGTGAAGTAAGAATGAAGGTGTTTGAAGTCATAGAATGGAGGCGTGTGAAGTCACAGAATGGAGGTGTGTGAAGTCATAGAATGGAGGTGTGTGAAGTCATAGAATTGAGGTGTGTGAAGTCATAGAATGGAGGTGTGTGAAGTCACAGAATTGAGGTGTGTGAAGTCAGAATGGAGGTGTGTGTTAAGTCATAGACTGAGGTGGGTGAATTCATAGAAAGGAGGTGTGGGTAGTCATAGAATGGAGGAGTGTGAAGTCATAGAGAGGAGGTGAGTGAAGTCACAGATTCGAGTTCTGTGATGTCATAGAATGGAGGTGTGTGAAGTCAGAATGGAGGTGTGTGAAATCATAGAATGGAGATGTGTGAACTCATAGAATGGAGTTGTGTGACGTCACAATGGAAGAGTGTGAAGTAAGAATGAAGGTGTGTGAAGTCATAGAGTGGAGGTGTGTGAAGTCACAGAATGGAGGTGTGTGAAGTCATAGAATGGAGGTGTGTGAAGTCATAGAATTGAGGTGTGTGAAGTCATAGAATGGAGGTGTGTGAAGTCATAAAATGGAGGTGTGTGAACTCATAGAATGGAGGTGTGTGAAATCAAAATGGAGTTGTGTGAAGTCATTGAATGGTGTTTTTTGATGTCAACGAATGGAGGTGTGTGAAGGCATAGAATGGAGGTGTGTGAAGTCAGATTGGAGGTGTGTGAATTCACAGAATGGAGGTGTGTGAAGTCACAGAATGGAGGTGTGTGAACTCAGAATGTAGGTGTGTGAAGCCACAGAATGGAGGTGTGTGAAGTCATAGAATGGAAGTGTGAAATCATAGAATGGAGGTGTGTGAAGTCACAGAATTAAGGTGTGTGAAGTCAGAATGGAGGTGTGTGAAGTCAGAATGGAGGTGAGTGAAGTCATAGAATGGAGGTGTGTGAAGTCATAGAATGGAGATCTGTGAACTCAGAATGGAGATTTGTGAAGTAATAGAATGGAGGTGTGTGAAATCTGAATGGAGGTGTGTGAAGTCACAGAATGGAGGTGTGTGAAGTCACAGAATGGATGTTTGTGAAATCACAGAATGGAGGTGTGTTAATTCATTGAATGGAGGTGTGTGAATTCATAGGATGGAGGTGTGTGAAGTCACAGAATGGAGGTGTGTGAAGTCACAGAATGGACGTGTGTGAAGTCACAGAATGGAGGTGTGTGAACTCAGAATGTAGGTGTGTGAAGCCACAGAATGGAGGTGTGTGAAGTCATAGAATGGAAGTGTCTGAAGTCATAGAAAGGAGGTGTCTGAACTCAGAATGGAGGTGTGTGAAGTCACCGAATGAAGGTGCGTGAAGTCATAGAATGGAGGTGTGGGAAGTAAGAGAATGGATGTTTCTGAAGTAAGAATGAAGGTGTGTGAAGTCATAGAATGGAGATGTGTGAAGTCAAATTGGAGGTGTATGAACTCATAGAATGGAGGTGTGTGAACTCATAGAATGGAGGTTTGTGAAGTCATGGAATGGCGGTGTGTGAAGTCAAAGAATGGAGGTGCGTGAAGTGAAACAATAGAGGTGTGTGAAGTCACAGAATGGAGGTGTGTGAAGTCACAGAATGAAGGTGTGTGAAGTCAAAACGGAGGTGTGTGAAGTCACAGAATGGAGGTCTGTATTCAGAGAATGGAGGTGTGCGAAGTCAAAAAGGTGGTGTGTGAAGTCACAGAATGGAGGTGTGTGAATTCATAGAATGGAGCTGTGTGAAGTCAGAATGGAGGTGTGTGAAGTCAGAATGGAGGGGTGTGAAATCAGAATGGAGGTGTGTGAAGTCACAGAATAGAGGTGTGTGAAGTCATAGAATGGAGGTGTGTGAAATCATAGAATGAAGGTGTGTGAAGTCAGAATGGAGGTGTGTCACGTCACAAAATTGAGGTGTGTGAAGTCAGAGAATGGAGGTGTGTGAAGTCAGAATGAAGGTGTGTGAAGTCACAGAAAGGAGGTGTGTGAAGTCACAGAATGGATGTTCGTGAACTAAGAATGAAGGTGTTTGAAGTCATAGAATGGAGGCGTGTGAAGTCACAGAATGGAGGTGTGTGAAGTAATAGAATGGAGGTGTGTGAAGTCATAGAATTGAGGTGTGTGAAGTCATAGAATGGAGGTGTGTGAAGTCATATAATGGAGGTGTGTGAACTCATAGAATGGAGGTGTGTGAAGTCAAAATGGAGTTGTGGGAAGTCAGATTGGAGGTGTGTGAATTCACAGAATGGAGGTGTGTGAAGTCACAGAATGGAGGTGTGTGAACTCAGAATGTAGGTGTGTGAAGCCACAGAATGGAGGTGTGTGAAGTCATAGAATGGAAGTGTGTGAAATCATAGAATGGAGGTGTGTGAAGTCACAGAATTAAGGTGTGTGAAGTCCGAATGGAGGTGTGTGAAGTCAGAATGGAGGTGAGTGAAGTCATAGAATGGAGGTGTGTGAAGTCATAGAATGGAGATCTGTGAACTCAGAATGGAGGTTTGTGAAGTCATAGAATGGAGGTGTGTGAACTCTGAATGGATGTGTGTGAAGTCACAGAATGGAGGTGTGTGAAGTCATAGAATGGATGTTTGTGAAATCACAGAATGGAGGTGTGTTAATTCATTGAATGGAGGTGTGTGAATTAATAGGATCGAGGTGTGTGAAATCACATAATGGAGGTGTGTGAAGTCACAGAATGGAGGTGTGTGAACTCAGAATGTAGGTGTGTGAAGCCACAGAATGGAGGTGTGTGAAGTCATAGAATGGAAGTGTCTGAAGTCATAGAAAGGAGGTGTCTGAACTCAGAATGGAGGTGTGGGAAGTAAGAGAATGGATGTTTCTGAAGTAAGAATGAAGGTGTGTGAAGTCATAGAATGGAGATGTGTGAAGTCAAATTGGAGGTGTGTGAACTCATAGAATGGAGGTGTGTGAACTCATAGAATGGAGGTTTGTGAAGTCATGGAATGGCTGTGTGTGAAGTCAAAGAATGGAGGTGCGTGAAGTGAAACAATAGAGGTGTGTGAAGTCACAGAATGGAGGTTTGTGAAGTCACAGATTGGAAGTGTGTGAAGTCAAAACGGAGGTGTGTGAAGTCACAGAATGGAGGTGTGTATTCAGAGAATGGAGGTGTGCGAAGTCAAAAAGGTGGTGTGTGAAGTCACAGAATGGAGGTGTGTGAATTCATAGAATGGAGCTGTGTGAAGTCAGAATGGAGGTGTGTGAAGTCAGAATGGAGGGGAGTGAAATCAGAATGGAGGTGTGTGAATTCACAGAATAGAGGTGTGTGAAGTCATAGAATGGAGCTGTGTGAAATCATAGAATGAAGGTGTGTGAAGTCAGAATGGAGGTGTGTCACGTCACAGAATTGAGGTGTGTGAAGTCAGAGAATGGAGGTGTGTGAAGTCAGAATGAAGGTGTGTGAAGTCACAGAAAGGAGGTGTGTGAAGTCACAGAATGGATGTTTGTGAAGTAAGAATGAAGGTGTTTGAAGTCATAGAATGGAGGCGTGTGAAGTCACAGAATGGAGGTGTGTGAAGTCATAGAATGGAGGTGTGTGAAGTCATAGAATTGAGGTGTGTGAAGTCATAGAATGGAGGTGTGTGAAGTCACAGAATTGAGGTGTGTGAAGTCAGAATGGAGGTATGTGTTAAGCCATAGACTGAGGTGGGTGAAGTCATAGAAAGGAGGTGTGGGTAGTCATAGAATGGAGGAGTGTGAAGTCATAGAGTGGAGGTGAGTGAAGTCACAGATTCGAGTTCTGTGATGTCATAGAATGGAGGTGTGTGAAGTCAGAATGGAGGTGTGTGAAATCACAGAATGGAGATGTGTGAACTCATAGAATGGAGTTGTGTGACGTCACAATGGAAGAGTGTGAAGTAAGAATGAAGGTGTGTGAAGTCATAGAGTGGAGGTGTGTGAAGTCACAGAATGGAGGTGTGTGAAGTCATAGAATGGAGGTGTGTGAAGTCATAGAATTGAGGTGTGTGAAGTCATAGAATGGAGGTGTGTGAAGTCATAAAATGGAGGTGTGTGAACTCATAGAATGGAGGTGTGTGAAATCAAAATTGAGTTGTGCGAAGTCATTGAATGGTGTTTTTTGATGTCAACGAATGGAGGTGTGTGAAGTCATAGAATGGAGGTGTGTGAAGTCAGATTGGAGGTGTGTGAATTCACAGAATGGAGGTGTGTGAAGTCACAGAATGGAGGTGTGTGAACTCAGAATGTAGGTGTGTGAAGCCACAGAATGGAGGTGTGTGAAGTCATAGAATGGAAGTGTGAAATCATAGAATGGAGGTGTGTGAAGTCACAGAATTAAGGTGTGTGAAGTCAGAATGGAGGTGTGTGAAGTCAGAATGGAGGTGAGTGAAGTCATAGAATGGAGGTGTGTGAAGGCATAGAATGGAGATCTGTGAACTCAGAATGGAGATTTGTGAAGTCATAGAATGGAGGTGTGTGAAATCTGAATGGAGGTGTGTGAAGTCACAGAATGGAGGTGTGTGAAGTCACAGAATGGATGTTTGTGAAATCACAGAATGGAGGTGTGTTAATTCATTGAATGGAGGTGTGTGAATTCATAGGATGGAGGTGTGTGAATTCACAGAATGGAGGTGTGTGAAGTCACAGAATGGACGTGTGTGAAGTCACAGAATGGAGGTGTGTGAACTCAGAATGTAGGTGTGTGAAGCCACAGAATGGAGGTGTGTGAAGTCATAGAATGGAAGTGTCTGAAGTCATAGAAAGGAGGTGTCTGAACTCAGAATGGAGATGTGTGAAGTCACCGAATGAAGGTGCGTGAAGTCATAGAATGGAGGTGTGGGAAGTAAGAGAATGGATGTTTCTGAAGTAAGAATGAAGGTGTGTGAAGTCATAGAATGGAGATGTGTGAAGTCAAATTGGAGGTGTATGAACTCATAGAATGGAGGTGTGTGAACTCATAGAATGGAGGTTTGTGAAGTCATGGAATGGCGGTGTGTGAAGTCAAAGAATGGAGGTGTGTGAAGTCATAGAATGGAGGTGTGTGAAGTCATAAAATTGAGGTGTGTGAAGTCATAGAATGGAGGTGTGTGAAGTCATAAAATGGAGGTGTGTGAACTCATAGAATGGAGGTGTGTGAAATCAAAATGGAGTTGTGTGAAGTCATTGAATGGTGTTTTTTGATGTCAACGAATGGAGGTGTGTGAAGGCATAGAATGGAGGTGTGTGAAGTCAGATTGGAGGTGTGTGAATTCACAGAATGGAGGTGTGTGAAGTCACAGAATGGAGGTGTGTGAACTCAGAATGTAGGTGTGTGGAGCCACAGAATGGAGGTGTGTGAAGTCATAGAATGGAAGTGTGAAATCATAGAATGGAGGTGTGTGAAGTCACAGAATTAAGGTGTGTGAAGTCAGAATGGAGGTGTGTGAAGTCAGAATGGAGGTGAGTGAAGTCATAGAATGGAATTGTGTGAAGTCATAGAATGGAGATCTGTGAACTCAGAATGGAGATTTGTGAAGTCATAGAATGGAGGTGTGTGAAATCTGAATGGAGGTGTGTGAAGTCACAGAATGGAGGTGTGTGAAGTCACAGAATGGATGTTTGTGAAATCACAGAATGGAGGTGTGTTAATTCATTGAATGGAGGTGTGTGAATTCATAGGATGGAGGTGTGTGAAGTCACAGAATGGAGGTGTGTGAAGTCACAGAATGGACGTGTGTGAAGTCACAGAATGGAGGTGTGTGAACTCAGAATGTAGGTGTGTGAAGCCACAGAATGGAGGTGTGTGAAGTCATAGAATGGAAGTGTCTGAAGTCATAGAAAGGAGGTGTCTGAACTCAGAATGGAGATGTGTGAAGTCACCGAATGAAGGTGCGTGAAGTCATAGAATGGAGGTGTGGGAAGTAAGAGAATGGATGTTTCTGAAGTAAGAATGAAGGTGTGTGAAGTCATAGAATGGAGATGTGTGAAGTCAAATTGGAGGTGTATGAACTCATAGAATGGAGGTGTGTGAACTCATAGAATGGAGGTTTGTGAAGTCATGGAATGGCGGTGTGTGAAGTCAAAGAATGGAGGTGTGTGAAGTCATAGAATGGAGGTGTGTGAAGTCATAAAATTGAGGTGTGTGAAGTCATAGAATGGAGGTGTGTGAAGTCATAAAATGGAGGTGTGTGAACTCATAGAATGGAGGTGTGTGAAATCAAAATGGAGTTGTGTGAAGTCATTGAATGGTGTTTTTTGATGTCAACGAATGGAGGTGTGTGAAGGCATAGAATGGAGGTGTGTGAAGTCAGATTGGAGGTGTGTGAATTCACAGAATGGAGGTGTGTGAAGTCACAGAATGGAGGTGTGTGAACTCAGAATGTAGGTGTGTGGAGCCACAGAATGGAGGTGTGTGAAGTCATAGAATGGAAGTGTGAAATCATAGAATGGAGGTGTGTGAAGTCACAGAATTAAGGTGTGTGAAGTCAGAATGGAGGTGTGTGAAGTCAGAATGGAGGTGAGTGAAGTCATAGAATGGAATTGTGTGAAGTCATAGAATGGAGATCTGTGAACTCAGAATGGAGATTTGTGAAGTCATAGAATGGAGGTGTGTGAAATCTGAATGGAGGTGTGTGAAGTCACAGAATGGAGGTGTGTGAAGTCACAGAATGGATGTTTGTGAAATCACAGAATGGAGGTGTGTTAATTCATTGAATGGAGGTGTGTGAATTCATAGGATGGAGGTGTGTGAAGTCACAGAATGGAGGTGTGTGAAGTCACAGAATGGACGTGTGTGAAGTCACAGAATGGAGGTGTGTGAACTCAGAATGTAGGTGTGTGAAGCCACAGAATGGAGGTGTGTGAAGTCATAGAATGGAAGTGTCTGAAGTCATAGAAAGGAGGTGTCTGAACTCAGAATGGAGGTGTGTGAAGTCACAGAATGAAGGTGCGTGAAGTCATAGAACGGAGGTGTGGGAAGTAAGAGAATGGATGTTTCTGAAGTAAGAATGAAGGTGTGTGAAGTCATAGAATGGAGATGTGTGAAGTCAAATTGGAGGTGTATGAACTCATAGAATGGAGGTGTGTGAACTCATAGAATGGAGGTTTGTGAAGTCATGGAATGGCGGTGTGTGAAGTCAAAGAATGGAGGTGCGTGAAGTGAAACAATAGAGGTGTGTGAAGTCACAGAATGGAGGTTTGTGAAGTCACAGATTGGAAGTGTGTGAAGTCAAAACGGAGGTGTGTGAAGTCACAGAATGGAGGTGTGTATTCAGAGAATGGAGGTGTGCGATGTCAAAAAGGTGGTGTGTGAATTCACAGAATGGAGGTGTGTGAATTCATAGAATGGAGCTGTGTGAAGTCAGAATGGAGGTGTGTGAAGTCAGAATGGAGGGGTGTGAAATCAGAATGGAGGTGTGTGAATTCACAGAATAGAGGTGTGTGAAGTCATAGAATGGAGCTGTGTGAAATCATAGAATGAAGGTGTGTGAAGTCAGAATGGAGGTGTGTCCCGTCACAGAATTGAGGTGTGTGAAGTCAGAGAATGGAGGTGTGTGAAGTCAGAATGAAGGTGTGTGAATTCAGAGAAAGGAGGTGTGTGAAGTCACAGAATGGATGTTTGTGAAGTAAGAATGAAGGTGTTTGAAGTCATAGAATGGAGGCGTGTGAAGTCACAGAATGGAGGTGTGTGAAGTCATAGAATGGAGGTGTGTGAAGTCATAGAATTGAGGTGTGTGAAGTCATAGAATGGAGGTGTGTGAAGTCACAGAATTGAGGTGTGTGAAGTCAGAAAGGAGGTGTGTGTTAAGTCATAGACTGAGGTGGGTGAATTCATAGAAAGGAGGTGTGGGTAGTCATAGAATGGAGGAGTGTGAAGTCATAGAGTGGAGGTGAGTGAAGTCACAGATTCGAGTTCTGTGATGTCATAGAATGGAGGTGTGTGAAGTCAGAATGGAGGTGTGTGAAATCATAGAATGGAGATGTGTGAACTCATAGAATGGAGTTGTGTGACGTCACAATGGAAGAGTGTGAAGTAAGAATGAAGGTGTGTGAAGTCATAGAGTGGAGGTGTGTGAAGTCACAGAATGGAGGTGTGTGAAGTCATAGAATGGAGGTGTGTGAAGTCATAGAATTGAGGTGTGTGAAGTCACAGAATGGAAGTGTGTGAAGTCATAAAATGGAGGTGTGTGAACTCATAGAATGGAGGTGTGTGAAATCAAAATGGAGTTGTGTGAAGTCATTGAATGGTGTTTTTTGATGTCAACGAATGGAGGTGTGTGAAGGCATAGAATGGAGGTGTGTGAAGTCAGATTGGAGGTGTGTGAATTCACAGAATGGAGGTGTGTGAAGTCACAGAATGGAGGTGTGTGAACTCAGAATGTAGGTGTGTGAAGCCACAGAATGGAGGTGTGTGAAGTCATAGAATGGAAGTGTGAAATCATAGAATGGAGGTGTGTGAAGTCACAGAATTAAGGTGTGTGAAGTCAGAATGGAGGTGTGTGAAGTCAGAATGGAGGTGAGTGAAGTCATAGAATGGAGGTGTGTGAAGGCATAGAATGGAGATCTGTGAACTCAGAATGGAGATTTGTGAAGTCATAGAATGGAGGTGTGTGAAATCTGAATGGAGGTGTGTGAAGTCACAGAATGGAGGTGTGTGAAGTCACAGAATGGATGTTTGTGAAATCACAGAATGGAGGTGTGTTAATTCATTGAATGGAGGTGTGTGAATTCATAGGATGGAGGTGTGTGAATTCACAGAATGGAGGTGTGTGAAGTCACAGAATGGACGTGTGTGAAGTCACAGAATGGAGGTGTGTGAACTCAGAATGTAGGTGTGTGAAGCCACAGAATGGAGGTGTGTGAAGTCATAGAATGGAAGTGTCTGAAGTCATAGAAAGGAGATGTCTGAACTCAGAATGGAGATGTGTGAAGTCACCGAATGAAGGTGCGTGAAGTCATAGAATGGAGGTGTGTGAAGTCATAGAATGGAGGTGTGTGAAGTCACAGAATTGAGGTGTGTGAAGTCAGAATGGAGGTGTGTGTTAAGTCATAGACTGAGGTGGGTGAATTCATAGAAAGGAGGTGTGGGTAGTCATAGAATGGAGGAGTGTGAAGTCATAGAGTGGAGGTGAGTGAAGTCACAGATTCGAGTTCTGTGATGTCATAGAATGGAGGTGTGTGAAGTCAGAATGGAGGTGTGTGAAATCATAGAATGGAGATGTGTGAACTCATAGAATGGAGTTGTGTGACGTCACAATGGAAGAGTGTGAAGTAAGAATGAAGGTGTGTGAAGTCATAGAGTGGAGGTGTGTGAAGTCACAGAATGGAGGTGTGTGAAGTCATAGAATGGAGGTGTGTGAAGTCATAGAATTGAGGTGTGTGAAGTCACAGAATGGAAGTGTGTGAAGTCATAAAATGGAGGTGTGTGAACTCATAGAATGGAGGTGTGTGAAATCAAAATGGAGTTGTGTGAAGTCATTGAATGGTGTTTTTTGATGTCAACGAATGGAGGTGTGTGAAGGCATAGAATGGAGGTGTGTGAAGTCAGATTGGAGGTGTGTGAATTCACAGAATGGAGGTGTGTGAAGTCACAGAATGGAGGTGTGTGAACTCAGAATGTAGGTGTGTGAAGCCACAGAATGGAGGTGTGTGAAGTCATAGAATGGAAGTGTGAAATCATAGAATGGAGGTGTGTGAAGTCACAGAATTAAGGTGTGTGAAGTCAGAATGGAGGTGTGTGAAGTCAGAATGGAGGTGAGTGAAGTCATAGAATGGAGGTGTGTGAAGGCATAGAATGGAGATCTGTGAACTCAGAATGGAGATTTGTGAAGTCATAGAATGGAGGTGTGTGAAATCTGAATGGAGGTGTGTGAAGTCACAGAATGGAGGTGTGTGAAGTCACAGAATGGATGTTTGTGAAATCACAGAATGGAGGTGTGTTAATTCATTGAATGGAGGTGTGTGAATTCATAGGATGGAGGTGTGTGAATTCACAGAATGGAGGTGTGTGAAGTCACAGAATGGACGTGTGTGAAGTCACAGAATGGAGGTGTGTGAACTCAGAATGTAGGTGTGTGAAGCCACAGAATGGAGGTGTGTGAAGTCATAGAATGGAAGTGTCTGAAGTCATAGAAAGGAGATGTCTGAACTCAGAATGGAGATGTGTGAAGTCACCGAATGAAGGTGCGTGAAGTCATAGAATGGAGGTGTGGGAAGTAAGAGAATGGATGTTTCTGAAGTAAGAATGAAGGTGTGTGAAGTCATAGAATGGAGATGTGTGAAGTCAAATTGGAGGTGTATGAACTCATAGAATGGAGGTGTGTGAACTCATAGAATGGAGGTTTGTGAAGTCATGGAATGGCGGTGTGTGAAGTCAAAGAATGGAGGTGTGTGAAGTCATAGAATGGAGGTGTGTGAAGTCATAAAATTGAGGTGTGTGAAGTCATAGAATGGAGGTGTGTGAAGTCATAAAATGGAGGTGTGTGAACTCATAGAATGGAGGTGTGTGAAATCAAAATGGAGTTGTGTGAAGTCATTGAATGGTGTTTTTTGATGTCAACGAATGGAGGTGTGTGAAGGCATAGAATGGAGGTGTGTGAAGTCAGATTGGAGGTGTGTGAATTCACAGAATGGAGGTGTGTGAAGTCACAGAATGGAGGTGTGTGAACTCAGAATGTAGGTGTGTGGAGCCACAGAATGGAGGTGTGTGAAGTCATAGAATGGAAGTGTGAAATCATAGAATGGAGGTGTGTGAAGTCACAGAATTAAGGTTTGTGAAGTCAGAATGGAGGTGTGTGAAGTCAGAATGGAGGTGAGTGAAGTCATAGAATGGAATTGTGTGAAGTCATAGAATGGAGATCTGTGAACTCAGAATGGAGATTTGTGAAGTCATAGAATGGAGGTGTGTGAAATCTGAATGGAGGTGTGTGAAGTCACAGAATGGAGGTGTGTGAAGTCACAGAATGGATGTTTGTGAAATCACAGAATGGAGGTGTGTTAATTCATTGAATGGAGGTGTGTGAATTCATAGGATGGAGGTGTGTGAAGTCACAGAATGGAGGTGTGTGAAGTCACAGAATGGACGTGTGTGAAGTCACAGAATGGAGGTGTGTGAACTCAGAATGTAGGTGTGTGAAGCCACAGAATGGAGGTGTGTGAAGTCATAGAATGGAAGTGTCTGAAGTCATAGAAAGGAGGTGTCTGAACTCAGAATGGAGATGTGTGAAGTCACCGAATGAAGGTGCGTGAAGTCATAGAATGGAGGTGTGGGAAGTAAGAGAATGGATGTTTCTGAAGTAAGAATGAAGGTGTGTGAAGTCATAGAATGGAGATGTGTGAAGTCAAATTGGAGGTGTATGAACTCATAGAATGGAGGTGTGTGAACTCATAGAATGGAGGTTTGTGAAGTCATGGAATGGCGGTGTGTGAAGTCAAAGAATGGAGGTGTGTGAAGTCATAGAATGGAGGTGTGTGAAGTCATAAAATTGAGGTGTGTGAAGTCATAGAATGGAGGTGTGTGAAGTCATAAAATGGAGGTGTGTGAACTCATAGAATGGAGGTGTGTGAAATCAAAATGGAGTTGTGTGAAGTCATTGAATGGTGTTTTTTGATGTCAACGAATGGAGGTGTGTGAAGGCATAGAATGGAGGTGTGTGAAGTCAGATTGGAGGTGTGTGAATTCACAGAATGGAGGTGTGTGAAGTCACAGAATGGAGGTGTGTGAACTCAGAATGTAGGTGTGTGGAGCCACAGAATGGAGGTGTGTGAAGTCATAGAATGGAAGTGTGAAATCATAGAATGGAGGTGTGTGAAGTCACAGAATTAAGGTGTGTGAAGTCAGAATGGAGGTGTGTGAAGTCAGAATGGAGGTGAGTGAAGTCATAGAATGGAATTGTGTGAAGTCATAGAATGGAGATCTGTGAACTCAGAATGGAGATTTGTGAAGTCATAGAATGGAGGTGTGTGAAATCTGAATGGAGGTGTGTGAAGTCACAGAATGGAGGTGTGTGAAGTCACAGAATGGATGTTTGTGAAATCACAGAATGGAGGTGTGTTAATTCATTGAATGGAGGTGTGTGAATTCATAGGATGGAGGTGTGTGAAGTCACAGAATGGAGGTGTGTGAAGTCACAGAATGGACGTGTGTGAAGTCACAGAATGGAGGTGTGTGAACTCAGAATGTAGGTGTGTGAAGCCACAGAATGGAGGTGTGTGAAGTCATAGAATGGAAGTGTCTGAAGTCATAGAAAGGAGGTGTCTGAACTCAGAATGGAGGTGTGTGAAGTCACAGAATGAAGGTGCGTGAAGTCATAGAACGGAGGTGTGGGAAGTAAGAGAATGGATGTTTCTGAAGTAAGAATGAAGGTGTGTGAAGTCATAGAATGGAGATGTGTGAAGTCAAATTGGAGGTGTATGAACTCATAGAATGGAGGTGTGTGAACTCATAGAATGGAGGTTTGTGAAGTCATGGAATGGCGGTGTGTGAAGTCAAAGAATGGAGGTGCGTGAAGTGAAACAATAGAGGTGTGTGAAGTCACAGAATGGAGGTTTGTGAAGTCACAGATTAGAAGTGTGTGAAGTCAAAACGGAGGTGTGTGAAGTCACAGAATGGAGGTGTGTATTCAGAGAATGGAGGTGTGCGATGTCAAAAAGGTGGTGTGTGAAGTCACAGAATGGAGGTGTGTGAATTCATAGAATGGAGCTGTGTGAAGTCAGAATGGAGGTGTGTGAAGTCAGAATGGAGGGGTGTGAAATCAGAATGGAGGTGTGTGAATTCACAGAATAGAGGTGTGTGAAGTCATAGAATGGAGCTGTGTGAAATCATAGAATGAAGGTGTGTGAAGTCAGAATGGAGGTGTGTCCCGTCACAGAATTGAGGTGTGTGAAGTCAGAGAATGGAGGTGTGTGAAGTCAGAATGAAGGTGTGTGAATTCAGAGAAAGGAGGTGTGTGAAGTCACAGAATGGATGTTTGTGAAGTAAGAATGAAGGTGTTTGAAGTCATAGAATGGAGGCGTGTGAAGTCACAGAATGGAGGTGTGTGAAGTCATAGAATGGAGGTGTGTGAAGTCATAGAATTGAGGTGTGTGAAGTCATAGAATGGAGGTGTGTGAAGTCACAGAATTGAGGTGTGTGAAGTCAGAATGGAGGTGTGTGTTAAGTCATAGACTGAGGTGGGTGAATTCAT
Source organism: Megascapheus bottae (assembly GCA_024803745.1). Classification (NCBI taxonomy): domain Eukaryota; kingdom Metazoa; phylum Chordata; class Mammalia; order Rodentia; family Geomyidae; genus Megascapheus; species Megascapheus bottae. Next base: position 1,427,562 of record JANJXV010000052.1, on the reverse strand, counting down.
AGAAAGGAGGTGTGGGTAGTCATAGAATGGAGGAGTGTGAAGTCATAGAGAGGAGGTGAGTGAAGTCACAGATTCGAGTTCTGTGATGTCATAGAATGGAGGTGTGTGAAGTCAGAATGGAGGTGTGTGAAATCATAGAATGGAGATGTGTGAACTCATAGAATGGAGTTGTGTGACGTCACAATGGAAGAGTGTGAAGTAAGAATGAAGGTGTGTGAAGTCATAGAGTGGAGGTGTGTGAAGTCACAGAATGGAGGTGTGTGAAGTCATAGAATGGAGGTGTGTGAAGTCATAGAATTGAGGTGTGTGAAGTCACAGAATGGAAGTGTGTGAAGTCATAAAATGGAGGTGTGTGAACTCATAGAATGGAGGTGTGTGAAATCAAAATGGAGTTGTGTGAAGTCATTGAATGGTGTTTTTTGATGTCAACGAATGGAGGTGTGTGAAGGCATAGAATGGAGGTGTGTGAAGTCAGATTGGAGGTGTGTGAATTCACAGAATGGAGGTGTGTGAAGTCACAGAATGGAGGTGTGTGAACTCAGAATGTAGGTGTGTGAAGTCACAGAATGGAGGTGTGTGAAGTCATAGAATGGAAGTGTGAAATCATAGAATGGAGGTGTGTGAAGTCACAGAATTAAGGTGTGTGAAGTCAGAATGGAGGTGTGTGAAGTCAGAATGGAGGTGAGTGAAGTCATAGAATGGAGGTGTGTGAAGTCATAGAATGGAGATCTGTGAACTCAGAATGGAGATTTGTGAAGTCATAGAATGGAGGTGTGTGAAATCTGAATGGAGGTGTGTGAAGTCACAGAATGGAGGTGTGTGAAGTCACAGAATGGATGTTTGTGAAATCACAGAATGGAGGTGTGTTAATTCATTGAATGGAGGTGTGTGAATTCATAGGATGGAGGTGTGTGAAGTCACAGAATGGAGGTGTGTGAAGTCACAGAATGGACGTGTGTGAAGTCACAGAATGGAGGTGTGTGAACTCAGAATGTAGGTGTGTGAAGCCACAGAATGGAGGTGTGTGAAGTCATAGAATGGAAGTGTCTGAAGTCATAGAAAGGAGGTGTCTGAACTCAGAATGGAGGTGTGTGAAGTCACAGAATGAAGGTGCGTGAAGTCATAGAACGGAGGTGTGGGAAGTAAGAGAATGGATGTTTCTGAAGTAAGAATGAAGGTGTGTGAAGTCATAGAATGGAGATGTGTGAAGTCAAATTGGAGGTGTATGAACTCATAGAATGGAGGTGTGTGAACTCATAGAATGGAGGTTTGTGAAGTCATGGAATGGCGGTGTGTGAAGTCAAAGAATGGAGGTGCGTGAAGTGAAACAATAGAGGTGTGTGAAGTCACAGAATGGAGGTTTGTGAAGTCAAAGATTGGAAGTGTGTGAAGTCAAAACGGAGGTGTGTGAAGTCACAGAATGGAGGTGTGTATTCAGAGAATGGAGGTGTGCGATGTCAAAAAGGTGGTGTGTGAAGTCACAGAATGGAGGTGTGTGAATTCATAGAATGGAGCTCTGTGAAGTCAGAATGGAGGTGTGTGAAGTCAGAATGGAGGGGTGTGAAATCAGAATGGAGGTGTGTGAAGTCACAGAATAGAGGTGTGTGAAGTCATAGAATGGAGGTGTGTGAAATCATAGAATGAAGGTGTGTGAAGTCAGAATGGAGGTGTGTCACGTCCCAGAATTGAGGTGTGTGAAGTCAGAGAATGGAGGTGTGTGAAGTCAGAATGAAGGTGTGTGAAGTCACAGAAAGGAGGTGTGTGAAGTCACAGAATGGATGTTCGTGAAGTAAGAATGAAGGTGTTTGAAGTCATAGAATGGAGGCGTGTGAAGTCACAGAATGGAGGTGTGTGAAGTAATAGAATGGAGGTGTGTGAAGTCATAGAATTGAGGTGTGTGAAGTCATAGAATGGAGGTGTGTGAAGTCACAGAATGGAGGTGTGTGAAGTCATAGAATGGAGGAGTGTGAAGTCATAGAGTGGAGGTGAGTGAAGTCACAGATTCGAGTTCTGTGATGTCATAGAATGGAGGTGTGTGAAGTCAGAATGGAGGTGTGTGAAATCATAGAATGGAGAGGTGTGAACTCACAGAATGGAGTTGTGTGACGTCACAATGGAAGAGTGTGAAGTCATAATGGAGGTGTGTGAAGTCACAGAATGGAGGTGTGTGAACTCAGAATGGAGGTGTGTGAAGTCATAGATGGAGGTGTGTGAAGTCATAGTATGGAGGTGTGTGAAATCACAGAATGGAGTTTTGTGAAGTCACAGAATGGAGCTGTGTGAAGTCAGAACGGAGGTGTGTGAAGTCATAGAATGGAGGTGTGTGAAGTCACAATGGAGGTGTGTGAAGTCATAGAATTTAGGTGTGTGAAGTCACAAAATGGAGGTGTGTGAAGTCATAGAATGGAGGTGTGTGAAGTCATAGAATGGAGGTGTGTAAAGTCAGATTGGAGGTGTGTGAAGTCACAGAATGGAGGTGTGTGAAGTCACAGAATGGATGTTTGTGAAGTAAGAATGAAGGTGTTTGAAGTCATAGAGTGGAGGTATGTGAAGTCACAGAATGGAGGTGTGTGAAGTCATAGAATGGAGGTGTGTGAAGTCATAAAATTGAGGTGTGTGAAGTCATAAAATGGAGGTGTGTGAACTCATAGAATGGAGGTGTGTGAAGTGAAAATGGAGTTGTGTGAAGTCATAGAATGGTGGTTTTTGATGTCAACGAATGGAGGTGTGTGAAGTCACAGAATGGAGGTGTGTGAACTCAGAATGGAGGTGTGTGAAGTCACAGAATGGAGGTTTGTGAAGTCATAGATAGGAGTTGTGTGAGGTCATAGAATGGATGTTTCTGAAGTAAGAATGAAGGTGTGTGAAACCATAGAATGAAGGTGTGTGAAGTCAAAGAATTGAGGTGTGTGAACACAGAATGGAGGTGTGTGAAGTCAGAATGGAGGTGTGTGAAGTCATAGAATGGAACTGTGTGAAGTCATAGAATGGAGGTCTGTGAACTCAGAATGGGGGTTTGTGAAGTCATAGAATGGAGGTGTGTGAACTCAGAATGGAGGTGTGTGAAGTCACAGAATGGAGGTGTGTGAAGTCATAGAATGGAGGTGTGTGAAATCACAGAATGGAGGTGTGTGAATTCATAGAATGGAGGTGTGTGAAGTCATAGGATCGAGGTGTGTGAAGTCACAGAATGGAGGTGTGTGAGGTCACAGAATGGAGGTGTGTGAAGTCACAGAATGGAGGTGTGTGAAGTCATAGAATGGAGGTGTGTAAAGTAAGAGAATGGATGTTTCTGAAGTAAGAATGAAGGTGTGTGAAGTCATAGAACGGAGATTTGTTAAGTCAAATTGGAGGTGTGTGAACTCATATAATGGAGGTGTGTAAACTTATAGAATGGAGGTTTGTGAAGTCATGGAATGGCGGTGTGTGAAGTCAAAGAATGGAGGTGTGTGAAGTGAAACAATAGAGGTGTGTGAAGTCACAGAATGGAGGTTTGTGAAGTCACAGATTGGAAGTGTGTGAAGTCAAAACGGAGGTGTGTGAAGTCACAGAATGGAGGTGTTTGAATTCATAGAATGGAGCTGTGTGAAGTCAGAATGGAGGTGTGTAGTCAGAATGGAGGGGAGTGAAATCAGGATGGAGGTGTGTGAAGTCACAGAATGGAGGTGTGTGAAGTCATAGAATGGAGGTGTGTGAAATCATAGAATGAAGGTATGTGAAGTCAGAATGGAGGTGTGTCACGTCACAGAATTGAGGTGTGTGAAGTCAGAGAATGGAGGTGTGTGAAGTCAGAATGAAGGTGTGTGAAGTCACAGAAAGGAGGTGTGTGAAGTCACAGAATGGATGTTTGTGAAGTAAGAATGAAGGTGTTTGAAGTCATAGAATGGAGGTGAGTGAAGTCACAGAATGGAGGTGTGTGAAGTCATAGAATGGAGGTGTGTGAAGTCATAGAATGGAACTGTGTGAAGTCATAGAATGGAGGTCTGTGAACTCAGAATGGGGGTTTGTGAAGTCATAGAATGGAGGTTGGTGAACTCAGAATGGAGGTGTGTGAAGTCACAGAATGGAGGTGTGTGAAGTCATAGAATGGAGGTGTGTGAAATCACAGAATGGAGGTGTGTGAATTCATGGAATGGAGGTATGTGAAGTCATAGGATCGAGGTGTGTGAAGTCACAGAATGGAGGTGTGTGAAGTCACAGAATGGAGGTGTATGAAGTCACAGAATGGAGGTGTGTGACTCAGAATTGGGGTGTGTGAAGACACAGAACGGAGGTGTGTGAAGTCATAGAATGGAAGTGTGTGAAGTCATAGAATGGAGGTGTGTGAAGGAAGAATGGAGGTGTGTGAAGTCACAGAATGGAGGTGTGTGAATTCAGAATGGAGGTGTGTGAAGTCACAGAATGGAGGTTTGTGAAGTCATAGAAGGGAGGTGTGTGAAGTCAGAGAATAGATGTTTCTGAAGTAAGAATGAAGGTGTGTGAAGTCATAGAATGGAGGTGTGTGAAGTCAAATTGGAGGTGTGTGAACTCATAGAATGGAGGTGTGTGAACTCATAGAATGGAGGTGTGTGAAGTCATGGAATGGAGGTGTGTGAAGTCAAAGAATGGAGCTGTGTGAAGTGAAACAATAGAGGTGTGTGAAGTCACAGAATGGAGGTGTGTGAAGTCACAGAATTGAAGTGTGTGAAGTGAAAAAGGAGGTGTGTGAAGTCACAGAATGGAGGTGTGTGAAGTCACAGAATGGAGGTGTGTGAAGTCAAAAAGGTGGTGTGTGAAGCCACAGAATGTATGTGTGTGAAGTCAGATTGGAGGTGTGTGAAGCCACAGAATGGAGGTGTGTGAAGTCATAGAATGGAAATGTGTGAAATCATAGAATGGAGGTGTGTGAAGTCACAGAATTAAGGTGTGTGAAGTCAGAATGGAGGTGTGTGAAGTCAGAATGGAGGTGAGTGAAGTCATAGATGGAGGTGTGTGAAGTCATAGAATGGAGGTCTGTGAACTCAGAATGGAGGTTTGTGAAGTCATAGAATGGAGGTGTGTGAACTCAGAATGGAGGTGTGTGAAGTCACAGAATGGAGGTGTGTGAAGTCATAGAATGGAGGTTTGTGAAATCACAGAATGGAGGTGTGTTAATTCACTGAATGGAGGTGTGTGATGTCATAGGATCGTGGTGTGTGAAGTCACAGAATGGAGGTGTGTGAAGTCAGAGAATGGAGGTGTGTGAAGTCACAGAATGGAGGTGTGTGAACTCAGAATGTAGGTGTGTGAAGCCACAGAATGGAGGTGTGTGAAGCCACAGAATGGAAGTGTGTGAAGTCATACAAAGGAGGTGTGTGAACTCAGAATGGAGGTGTGTGAAGTCACAGAATGGAGTTTTGTGAAGTCATAGAATGGAGGTGTGTGAAGTAAGAGAGTGGATGTTTTTTGAAGTAAGAATGAAGGTGTGTGAAGTCATAGAATGGAGATGTGTGAAGTCAAATTGGAGGTGTGTGAACTCATAGAATGGAGGTGTGTGAACTCATAGAATGGAGGTTTGTGAAGTCATGGAATGGCGGTGTGTGAAGTCAAAGAATGGAGGTGTGTGAAGTGAAACAAGAGAGGTGAGTGAAGTCACAGAATGGAGGTGTGTGAAGTCACATATTGGAAGTGTGTGAAGGCAAAACGGAGGTGTGTGAAGTCACAGAATGGAGGTGTGTGAAGTCAGAGAGTGGAGGTGTGTGAAGTCAAAAAGGTGGTGTGTGAAGTCACAGAATGGAGGTGTGTGAATTCATAGAATGGAGCTGTGTGAAGTCAGAATGGAGGTGTGTGAAGTCAGAATTGAGGGGTGTGAAGTCACAATGGAGGTGTGTGAAGTCACAGAATGGAGGTGTGTGAAGTCATAGAATGGAGGTGGGTGAAAACATAGAATGAAGGTGTGTGAAGTCAGAATGGAGGTGTGTCACGTCACAGAATTGAGGTGTGTGAAGTCAGAGAAAGGAGGTGTGTGAAGTCAGAATGAAGGTGTGTGATGTCAGAGAAAGGAGGTGTGTGAAGTCACAGAATGGATGTTAGTGAAGTAAGAATGAAGGTGTTTGAAGTCATAGAATGGAGGTGTGTGAAGTCACAGTATGGAGGTGTGTGAAGTCATAGAATGGAGGTGTGTGAATTCATAGAATGGAGGTGTGTGAAGTCATAGAATGGAGGTGTGTGAAGTCACAGAATGGAGGTGTGTGAAGTCAGAATGGAGGTGTGTGAAGTCATAGACTGAGGTTGGTGAAGTCATAGAAAGGAGGTGTGGGAAGTCATAGAATGGAGGAGTGTGAAGTCATAGAGTGGAGGTGAGTGAAGTCACAGATTCGAGGTCTGTGATGTCATAGAATGGAGGTGTGTGATGTCAGAATGGAGGTGTGTGAAATCATAGAATGGAGATGTGTGAACTCATAGAATGGAGTTGTGTGACGTCACAATGGAAGAGTGTGAAGTCATAGAATGGAGGTTTGAGAAGTCACAGAATGGAGATGTGTGAAGTCATAAAATGAAGGTGTGTGAAGTCAGAATGGAGGTGTGTGAAGTCACAGAATGGAGATGTGTGAACTCAGAATGGAGGTGTGTTAAGTCATAGATGGAGGTGTGTGAAGTCATAGTATGGACGTGTGTGAAATCACAGAATGGAGATTTGTGAAGTTACAGAATGGAGCTGTTGAAGTAAGAACCGAGGTGTGTGAAGTCATAGAATGGAGGTGTGTGAAGTCACAATGGAGGTGTGTGAAGTCATAGAATTTAGGTGTGTGAAGTCACAAAATGGAGGTGTGTGAAGTCATAGAATGGAGGTGTGTGAAGTCATAGAATGGAGGTGTGTGAAGTCAGAATGGAGGTGTGTGAAGTCATAGAATTGAGGTGTGTGAAGTCACAGAATGGAGGGGTGTGAAGTCAGAATGAAGGTGTGTGAAATCACAGAATGGAGGTGTGTGAAGTCACAGAATGGATGTTTGTGAAGTAAGAATGAAGGTGTTTGAAGTCATAGAGTGGAGGTGTGTGAAGTCACAGAATGGAGGTGTGTGAAGTCATAGAATGGATGTGTGTGAAGTCATAGAATTGAGGTGTGTGAAGTCATAGAATGGAGGTGTGTGAAGTCATAAAATGGAGGTGTGTGAACTCATAGAATGGAGGTGTGTGAAGTTAAAATGGAGTTGTGTGAAGTCATAGAATGGTGGTTTTTGATGTCAACGAATGGAGGTGTGTGAAGTCACAGAATGGAGGTGTGTGAACGCAGAATGGAGGTGTGTGAAGTCACAGAATGGAGGTTTGTGAAGTCATAGAATGGAGGTGTGTTAAATCATATAATGAAGGTGTGTGAAGTCAAAGAATTGAGGTGTGTGAAGTCAGAATGGAGGTGTGTGAAGTCAGAATGGAGGTGTGTGAAGTCATACATTGGAAGTGTGTGAAGTCATAGAATGGAGGTGTTTGAACTCAGAATGGAGGTGTGTGAAGTCACAGAATGGAGGTGTGTGAAGTCACAGAATGGAGGTGTGTGAAGTCACAGAATGGAGGTGTGTGAACTCAGAATGGAGGTGTGTGAAGCCACAGAACAGAGGAGTGTGAAGTCATAGAATGGAAGTGTGTGAAGTCATAGAATGGAGGTGTGTGAATTCATAGAATGGAGCTGTGTGAAGTCAGAATTGAGGTGTGTGAAGTCAGAATGGAGGGGTGTGAAGTCAGAATGGAGGTGTGTGAAGTCACAGAATGGAGGTGAGTGAAGTCATAGAATGGAGGTGGGTGACATCATAGAATGAAGGTGTGTGAAGTCAGAATGGAGGTGTGTCACGTCACAGAATTGAGGTGTGTGAAGTCAGAGAATGGAGGTGTGTGAAGTCAGAATGAAGGTGTGTGATGTCAGAGAAAGGAGGTGTGTGAAGTCACAGAATGGATGTTTGTGAAGTAAGAATGAAGGTGTTTGAAGTCATAGAATGGAGGTGTGTGAAGTCACAGTATGGAGGTGTGTGAAGTCATAGAATGGAGGTGTGTGAATTCATAGAATGGAAGTGTGTGAAGTCATAGAATCGAGGTGTGTGAAGTCACAGAATGGAGGTGTGTGAAGTCAGAATGGAGGTGTGTGAAGTTATAGACTGAGGTGGGTGAAGTCATAGAAAGGAGGTGTGGGAAGTCATAGAATGGAGGAGTGTGAAGTCATAGAGTGGAGGTGAGTGAAGTCAAAGATTCGAGGTCTGTGATGTCATAGAATGGAGGTGTTTGAAGTCAGAATGGAGGTGTTTGAAATCATAGAATGGAGATGTGTGAACTCATAGAATGGAGTTGTGTGACGTCACAATGGAAGAGTGTGAAGTCATAGAATGGAGGTGTGAGAACTCACAGAATGGAGGTGTGTGAAGTCATAAAATGAAGGTGTGTGAAGTCAGAATGGAGGTGTGTGAAGTCACAGAATGGAGGTGTGTGAACTCAGAATGGAGGTGTGTGAAGTCATAGATGGAGGTGTGTGAAGTCATAGTATGGAGGTGTGTGAAATCACAGAATGGAGTTTTGTGAAGTCACAGAATGGAGCTGTGTGAAGTCAGAACGGAGGTGTGTGAAGTCATAGAATGGAGGTGTGTGAAGTCACAATGGAGGTGTGTGAAGTCATAGAATTTAGGTGTGTGAAGTCACAAAATGGAGATGTGTGAAGTCAAAGAATGGAGGTGTGTGAAGTCATAGAATGGAGGTGTGTGAAGTCAGAATGGAGGTGTGAGAAGTCACAGAATTGAGGTGTGTGAATTCACAGAATGGAGGGGTGTGAAGTCAGAATGAAGGTGTGTGAAGTCACAGAATGGAGGTGTGTGAAGTCACAGAATGGATGTTTGTGAAGTAAGAATGAAGGTGTTTGAAGTCATAGAGTGGAGGTGTGTGAAGTCACAGAATGGAGGTGTGTGAAGTCATAGAATGGATGTGTGTGAAGTCATAGAATGGAGGTGTGTGAAGTCATAGAATGGAGGTGTGTGAAGTCATAAAATGGAGGTGTGTGAACTCATAGAATGGAGTTGTGTGAAGTTAAAATGGAGTTGGGTGAAGTCATAGAATGGTGGTTTTTGATGTCAACGAATGGAGGTGTTTGAAGTCACAGAATACAGATGTGTGAAGTCATAGAATGGAGGTGTGTGAAGTCAGAGAATGGATGTTTCTGAAGTAAGAATGAAGGTGTGTGAAGTCATAGAATGGAGGTGTGTGAAGTCAAAGAATGGAGGTGTGTGAAGTCATAGAATGGAGGAGTGTGAAGTCATAGAGTGGAGGTGAGTGAAGTCACAGATTCGAGGTCTGTGATGTCATAGAATGGAGGTGTGTGATGTCAGAATGGAGGTGTGTGAAATCATAGAATGGAGATGTGTGAACTCATAGAATGGAGTTGTGTGACGTCACAATGGAAGAGTGTGAAGTCATAGAATGGAGGTGTGAGAAGTCACAGAATGGAGATTTGTGAAGTTACAGAATGGAGCTGTTGAAGTAAGAACCGAGGTGTGTGAAGTCATAGAATGGAGGTGTGTGAAGTCACAATGGAGGTGTGTGAAGTCATAGAATTTAGGTGTGTGAAGTCACAAAATGGAGGTGTGTGAAGTCATAGAATGGAGGTGTGTGAAGTCATAGAATGGAGGTGTGTGAAGTCAGAATGGAGGTGTGTGAAGTCATAGAATTGAGGTGTGTGAAGTCACAGAATGGAGGGGTGTGAAGTCAGAATGAAGGTGTGTGAAATCACAGAATGGAGGTGTGTGAAGTCACAGAATGGATGTTTGTGAAGTAAGAATGAAGGTGTTTGAAGTCATAGAGTGGAGGTGTGTGAAGTCACAGAATGGAGGTGTGTGAAGTCATAGAATGGATGTGTGTGAAGTCATAGAATTGAGGTGTGTGAAGTCATAGAATGGAGGTGTGTGAAGTCATAAAATGGAGGTGTGTGAACTCATAGAATGGAGGTGTGTGAAGTTAAAATGGAGTTGTGTGAAGTCATAGAATGGTGGTTTTTGATGTCAACGAATGGAGGTGTGTGAAGTCACAGAATGGAGGTGTGTGAACGCAGAATGGAGGTGTGTGAAGTCACAGAATGGAGGTTTGTGAAGTCATAGAATGGAGGTGTGTTAAATCATATAATGAAGGTGTGTGAAGTCAAAGAATTGAGGTGTGTGAAGTCAGAATGGAGGTGTGTGAAGTCAGAATGGAGGTGTGTGAAGTCATACATTGGAAGTGTGTGAAGTCATAGAATGGAGGTGTTTGAACTCAGAATGGAGGTGTGTGAAGTCACAGAATGGAGGTGTGTGAAGTCACAGAATGGAGGTGTGTGAAGTCACAGAATGGAGGTGTGTGAACTCAGAATGGAGGTGTGTGAAGCCACAGAACAGAGGAGTGTGAAGTCATAGAATGGAAGTGTGTGAAGTCATAGAATGGAGGTGTGTGAATTCATAGAATGGAGCTGTGTGAAGTCAGAATTGAGGTGTGTGAAGTCAGAATGGAGGGGTGTGAAGTCAGAATGGAGGTGTGTGAAGTCACAGAATGGAGGTGAGTGAAGTCATAGAATGGAGGTGGGTGACATCATAGAATGAAGGTGTGTGAAGTCAGAATGGAGGTGTGTCACGTCACAGAATTGAGGTGTGTGAAGTCAGAGAATGGAGGTGTGTGAAGTCAGAATGAAGGTGTGTGATGTCAGAGAAAGGAGGTGTGTGAAGTCACAGAATGGATGTTTGTGAAGTAAGAATGAAGGTGTTTGAAGTCATAGAATGGAGGTGTGTGAAGTCACAGTATGGAGGTGTGTGAAGTCATAGAATGGAGGTGTGTGAATTCATAGAATGGAAGTGTGTGAAGTCATAGAATCGAGGTGTGTGAAGTCACAGAATGGAGGTGTGTGAAGTCAGAATGGAGGTGTGTGAAGTTATAGACTGAGGTGGGTGAAGTCATAGAAAGGAGGTGTGGGAAGTCATAGAATGGAGGAGTGTGAAGTCATAGAGTGGAGGTGAGTGAAGTCAAAGATTCGAGGTCTGTGATGTCATAGAATGGAGGTGTTTGAAGTCAGAATGGAGGTGTTTGAAATCATAGAATGGAGATGTGTGAACTCATAGAATGGAGTTGTGTGACGTCACAATGGAAGAGTGTGAAGTCATAGAATGGAGGTGTGAGAACTCACAGAATGGAGGTGTGTGAAGTCATAAAATGAAGGTGTGTGAAGTCAGAATGGAGGTGTGTGAAGTCACAGAATGGAGGTGTGTGAACTCAGAATGGAGGTGTGTGAAGTCATAGATGGAGGTGTGTGAAGTCATAGTATGGAGGTGTGTGAAATCACAGAATGGAGTTTTGTGAAGTCACAGAATGGAGCTGTGTGAAGTCAGAACGGAGGTGTGTGAAGTCATAGAATGGAGGTGTGTGAAGTCACAATGGAGGTGTGTGAAGTCATAGAATTTAGGTGTGTGAACTCACAAAATGGAGATGTGTGAGGTCAAAGAATGGAGGTGTGTGAAGTCATAGAATGGAGGTGTGTGAAGTCAGAATGGAGGTGTGAGAAGTCACAGAATTGAGGTGTGTGAATTCACAGAATGGAGGGGTGTGAAGTCAGAATGAAGGTGTGTGAAGTCACAGAATGGAGGTGTGTGAAGTCACAGAATGGATGTTTGTGAAGTAAGAATGAAGGTGTTTGAAGTCATAGAGTGGAGGTGTGTGAAGTCACAGAATGGAGGTGTGTGAAGTCATAGAATGGATGTGTGTGAAGTCATAGAATGGAGGTGTGTGAAGTCATAGAATGGAGGTGTGTGAAGTCATAAAATGGAGGTGTGTGAACTCATAGAATGGAGTTGTGTGAAGTTAAAATGGAGTTGGGTGAAGTCATAGAATGGTGGTTTTTGATGTCAACGAATGGAGGTGTTTGAAGTCACAGAATACAGATGTGTGAAGTCATAGAATGGAGGTGTGTGAAGTCAGAGAATGGATGTTTCTGAAGTAAGAATGAAGGTGTGTGAAGTCATAGAATGGAGGTGTGTGAAGTCAAAGAATGGAGGTGTGTGAAGTGAAACAATAGAGGTGTGTGAAGTCACAGAATGGAGGTTTGTGAAGTCACAGATTGGAAGTGTGTGAAGTCAAAACGGAGGTGTGTGAAGTCACAGAATGGAGGTGTGTGAATTCATAGAATGGAGCTGTGTGAAGTCAGAATGGAGGTGTGTGAAGTCACAGAATGGAGGTGTGTGAAGTCATAGAATGGAGGTGTGTGAAATCATAGAATGAAGGTGTGTGAAGTCAGAATGGAGGTGTGTCACGTCACAGAATTGAGGTGTGTGAAGTCACAGAATGGATGTTTGTGAAGTAAGAATGAAGGTGTTTGAAGTCATAGAATGGAGGTGAGTGAAGTCACAGAATGGAGGTGTGTGAAGTCATAGAATGGAGGTGTGTGAAGTCATAGAATTGAGGTGTGTGAAGTCATAGAATGGAGGTGTGTGAAGTCACAGAATGGAGGTGTGTGAAGTCAGAATGGAGGTGTCTATTAAGTCATAGACTGAGGTGGGTGAAGTCATAGAAAGGAGGTGTGGGAAGTCATAGAATGGAAGAGTGTGAAGTCATAGAGTGGAGGTGAGTGAAGTCACAGATTCGAGGTCTGTGATGTCATAGAATGGAGGTGTGTGAAGTCAGAATGGAGGTGTGTGAAATCATAGAATGGAGATGTGTGAACTCATAGAATGGAGTTTTGTGACGTCTCAATGGAAGAGTGTGAAGTCATAGAATGGAGGTGTGAGAAGTCACAGAACGGAGATGTGTGAAGTCACAGAATGGAGCTGTGTGAAGTCAGAACGGAGGTGTGTGAAGTCATAGAATGGAGGTGTGTGAAGTCACAATGGAGGTGTGTGAAGTCAAAGAATTTAGGTGTGTGAAGTCACAAAATGGAGGTGTGTGAAGTCATAGAATGGAGGTGTGTGAAGTCATAGAATGGAGGTGTGTGAAGTCAGAATGGAGGTGTGTGAAGTCACAGAATTGAGGTGTGTGAAGTCACAGAATGGAGGGTTGTGAAGTCAGAATGAAGGTGTGTGAAATGACAGAATGGAGGTGTGTGAAGTCATAGAATGGAGGTGTGTGAAGTTATAGAATTGAGGTGTGTGAAGTCATAGAATGGAGGTGTGTGAAGTCATAAAATGGAGGTGTGTGAACTCATAGAATGGAGGTGTGTGATGTTAAAATGGAGTTGTGTGAAGTCATAGATTGGAAGTGTGTGAAGTCATAGAATGGAGGTCTGTGAACTCAGAATGGTGGTTTGTGAAGTCATAGAATGGAGGTGTGTGAACTCAGAATGGAGGTGTGTGAAGTCACAGAATCGAGGTGTGTGAAGTCATAGAATGGAGGTGTGTGAAATCAGAGAATGGAGGTGTGTGAATTCATAGAATGGAGGTGTGTGAAGTCATAGGATCGAGGTGTGTGAAGTAACAGAATGGAGGTGTGTGAAGTCAGAGAATGGAGGTGTACGAAGTCACAGAATGGAGGTGTGTGACTCAGAATGGAGGTGTGTGAAACCACAGAACGGAGGTGTGTGAAGTCATAGAATGGAAGTGTGTGAAGTCATAGAATGGAGGTGTGTGAAGGAAGAATGGAGGTGTGTGAAGTCAGCGAATGGATGTTTCTGAAGTAAGAATGATGGTGTGTGAAGTCATAGAATGGAGGTGTGTGAAGTCAAATTGGAGGTGTGTGAACTCATAGAATGGAGGTGTGTGAACTCATAGAATGGAGGTGTGTGAAGTCATGGAATGGAGGTGTGTGAATTCAAAGAATGGAGGTGTGTGAAGTGAAACAATAGAAGTGTGTGAAGTCACAGAATGGAGGTGTGTGAAGTCACAGATTGGAAGTGTGTGAAGTGAAAAAGGAGGTGTGTGAAGTCACAGAATGGAGGTGTGTGAAGTCACAGAATGGAGATGTGTGAAGTCAAAAAGGTGGTGTGTGAAGTCACAGAATTCATGTGTGTGAAGTCAGATTGGAGGTGTGTGAAGCCACAGAATGGAGGTGTGTGAAGTCATAGAATGGAAATGTGTGATATCATAGAATGGAGGTGTGTGAAGTCACAGAATTAAGGTGTGTGAAGTCACAATGGAGGTGTGTGAAGTCAGAATGGAGGTGAGTGAAGTCATAGAATGGAGGTGTGTGAATTCATGGAATGGAGGTGTGTGAAGGAAGAATGGAGGTGTGTGAAGTCACAGAAGGGAGGTGTGTGAACTCAGAATGGAGGTGTGTGAAGTCACAGAATTGAGGTTTGTGAAGTCATAGAATGGAGGTGTGTGAAGTCAGAGAATGGATGTTTCTGAAGTAAGAATGAAAGTGTGTGAAGTCATAGAATGGAGGTGTGTGAAGTCAAATTGGAGGGGTGTGAACTCATAGAATGGAGGTGTGTGAACTCATAGAATGGAGGTGTGTGAAGTCATGGAATGGAGGTGTGTGAAGTCAAAGAATGGAGGTGTGTGAAGTGAAACAATAGAGGTGTGTGAAGTCACAGAATGGAGGTGTGTGAAGTCACAGAATGGAAGTGTGTGAAGTCAAAACGGAGGTGTGTGAAGTCACAGAATGGAGGTGTGTGAAGTCACAGAGTGGAGGTGTGTGAAGTCAAAAAGGTGGTGTGTGAAGTCACAGAATGGAGTGTGTGAAGTCATAGAAGGGAGGTGTGTGAAATCATAGAATGGAGGTGTGTGAAGTCAGAATGGAGGTGTGTGAAGTCACAGAATTGAGGTGTATGAAATCACAGAATGGAGGTGTGTGAAGTCAGAATGAAGGTGTGTGAAGTCACAGAATGGAGGTGTGTGAAGTCAGAATGGAGGTGTGTGAAGTCATAGACTGAGGTGGGTGAAGTCATAGAAAGGAGGTGTGGGAAGTCATAGAATGGAGGAGTGTGAAGTCATAGAGTGGAGGTGAGTGAAGTCACAGATTCGAGGTCTCTGATGTCATAGAATTGAGGTGTTTGAAGTCAGAATGGAGGTGTGTGAAATCACAGAATGGAGATGTGTGAACTCATAGAATGGAGTTGTGTGACGTCACAATGGAAGAGTGTGAAGTCATAGAATGGAGGTGTGAGAACTCACAGAATGGAGGTGTGTGAAGTCATAAAATGAAGGTGTGTGAAGTCAGAATGGAGGTGTGTGAAGTCACAGAATGGAGGTGTGTGAACTCAGAATGGAGTTGTGTGAAGTCACAGAATGGAGGTGTGTGAAGTCATAGAATGGAAGTGTGTGAAGTCATAGAATGGAGGTGTGTGAAGGAAGAATGGAGGTGTGTGAAGTCACAGAATGGAGGTGTGTGAATTCAGAATGGAGGTGTGTGAAGTCACAGAATGGAGGTTTGTGAAGTCATAGAAGGGAGGTGTGTGAAGTCAGAGAATGGATGTTTCTGAAGTAAGAATGAAGGTGTGTGAAGTCATAGAATGGAGGTGTGTGAAGTCAAATTGGAGGTGTGTGAACTCATAGAATGGAGGTGTGTGAAGTCATGGAATGGAGGTGTGTGAAGTCAAAGAATGGAGGTGTGTGAAGTGAAACAATAGAGGTGTGTGAAGTCACAGAATGGAGGTGTGTGAAGTCAGAGAATGGAAGTGTGTGAAGTCAAAAAGGAGGTGTGTGAAGTCACAGAATGGAGGTGTGTGAAGTCACAGAATGGAGGTGTGTGAAGACAAAAAGGTCGTGTGTGAAGTACAGAATGGAGGTGTGTGAAATCAGATTGGAGGTGTGTGAAGCCACAGAATGGAGGTGTGTGAAGTCATAGAATGGAAATATGTGAAATCATAGAATGGATGTGTGTGAAGTCACAGAATTAAGGTGTGTGAAGTCAGAATGGAGGTGTGTGAAGTCAGAATGGAGGTGAGTGAAGTCATAGAATGGAGGAGTGAAGTCATAAAATGGAGGTCTGTGAACTCAGAATGGAGGTTTGTGAAGTCATAGAATGGAGATTTGTAAACTCAGAATGGAGGTGTGTGAAGTCACAGAATGGAGGTGTGTTAATTCACTGAATGGAGGTGTGTGATGTCATAGGATCGAGGTGTGTGAAGTCACAGAATGGAGGTGTGTGAAGTCACAGAATGGAGGTGTGTGAAGTCACAGAATGGAGGTGTGTGAACTCAGAATGTAGGTGTGTGAAGCCACAGAATGGAGGTGTGTGAAGTCATAGAATGGAAGTGTGTGAAGTCATAGAAAGGAGGTGTGTGAACTCAGAATGGAGGTGTGTGAAGTCACAGAATGGAGGTTTGTGAAGTCATAGAATGGAGGTTTGTGAAGTAAGAGAATGGATGTTTTTTGAAGTAAGAATGAAGGTGTGTGAAGTCATAGAATGGAGATGTGTGAAGTCAAATTGGAGGTGTGTGAACTCATAGAATGGTGGTGTGTGAACTCATAGAATGGAGGTTTGTGAAGTCATGGAATGGCGGAGTGTGAAGTCAAAGAATGGAGGTGTGTGAAGTGAAACAATAGAGGTGTGTGAAGTCACAGAATGGAGGTGTGTGAAGTCAGAGATTGGAAGTGTGTGAAGGCAAAACGGAGGTGTGTGAAGTCACAGAATGGAGGTGTGTGAAGTCAGAGAGTGGATGTGTGTGAAGTCAATAATGTGGTGTGTGAAGTCAAGAATGGAGGTGTGTGAATTCATAGAATGGAGCTGTATGAAGTCAGAATGGAGGTGTGTGAAGTCAGAATGGAGGGGTGTGAAGTCAGAATGGAGGTGTGTGAAGTCACAGAATGGAGGTGTGTGAAGTCATAGAATGGAGGTGGGTGAAATCATAGAATGAAGGTGTGTGAAGTCAGAATGGAGGTGTGTCACGTCACAGAATTGAGGTGTGTGAAGTCAGAGAATGGAGGTGTGTGAAGTCAGAATGAAGGTGTGTGATGTCAGAGAAAGGAGGTGTGTGAAGTCACAGAATGGATGTTAGTGAAGTAAGAATGAAGGTGTTTGAAGTCATAGAATGGAGGTGTGTGAAGTCACAGTATGGAGGTGTGTGAAGTCATAGAATGGAGGTGTGTGAATTCATAGAAGGGAGGTGTGTGAAGTCATAGAATGGAGGTGTGTGAAGTCACAGAATGGAGGTGTGTGAAGTCAGAATGGAGGTGTGTGAAGTCATAGACTGAGGTTGGTGATGTCGTAGAAAGGATATGTGGGAAGTCATAGAATGGAGGAGGGTGAAGTCATAGAGTGGAGGTGAGTGAAGTCACAGATTCGAGGTCTGTGATGTCATAGAATGGAGGTGTTTGGGGTCAGAATGGAGGTGTTTGAAATCATAGAATGGAGATGTGTGAACTCATAGAATGGAGTTGTGTGACGTCACAATGGAAAAGTGTGAAGTCATAGAATGGAGGTGTGAGAACTCACAGAATGGAGGTGTGTGAAGTCATAAAATGAAGGTGTGTGAAGTCAGAATGGAGGTGTGTGAAGTCACAGAATGGAGGTGTGTGAACTCAGAATGGAGGTGTGTGAAGTCATAGATGGAGGTGTGTGAAGTCATAGTATGGAGGTGTGTGAAATCACAGAATGGAGTTTTGTGAAGTCACAGAATGGAGCTGTGTGAAGTCAGAACGGAGGTGTGTGAAGTCATAGAATGGAGGTGTGTGAAGTCACAATGGAGGAGTGTGAAGTCACAGAATTTAGGAGTGTGAAGTCACAAAATGGAGGTGTGTGAAGTCAAAGAATGGAGGTGTGTGAAGTCATAGAATGGAGGTGTGTGAAATCAGAATGGAGGTGTGAGAAGTCACAGAATTGAGGTGTGTGAATTCACTGAATGGAGGGGTGTGAAGTCAGAATGAAGGTGTGTGAAGTCACAGAATGGAGGTGTGTGAAGTCACAGAATGGATGTTTGTGAAGTAAGAATAAAGGTGTTTGATGTCATAGAGCGGAGGTTTGTGAAGTCACAGAATGGAGGTGTGTGAAGTCATAGAATGTAGGTGTGTGAAGTCATAGAATTGAGGTGTGTGAAGTCATAGAATGGAGGTGTGTGAAGTCACAGAATGGAGGTGTGTGAAGTCATAAAATGAAGGTGTGTGAAGTCAGAATGGAGGTGTGTGAAGTCACAGAATGGAGGTGTGTGAACTCAGAATGGAGTTGTGTGAAGTCACAGAATGGGGGTGTGTGAAGTCACAGAATGGAGGTGTGTGAACTCAGAATGGAGGTGTGTGAAGCCACAGAACGGAGGTGTGTGAAGTCATAGAATGGAAGTGTGTGAAGTCATAGAATGGAGGTGTGTGAAGGAAGAATGGAGGTGTGTGAAGTCACAGAATGGAGGTGTGTGAATTCAGAATGGAGGTGTGAGAAGTCACAGAATGGAGGTTTGTGAAGTCATAGAAGGGAGGTGTGTGAAGTCAGAGAATGGATGTTTCTGAAGTAAGAATGAAGGTGTGTGAAGTCATAGAATGGAGGTGTGTGAAGTCAAATTGGAGGTGTGTGAACTCATAGAATGGAGGTGTGTGAACTCATAGAATGGAGGTGTGTGAAGTCATGGAATGGAGGTGTGTGAAGTCAAAGAATGGAGGTGTGTGAAGTGAAACAATAGAGGTGTGTGAAGTCACAGAATGGAGGTGTGTGAAGTCACAGAATGGAAGTATGTGAAGTCAAAAAGGAGGTGTGTGAAGTCACAGAATGGAGGTGTGTGAAGTCACAGAATGGAGGTGTGTGAAGTCAAAAAGGTGGTGTGTGAAGTCACAGAATGGATGTGTGTGAAGTCAGATTGGAGGTGTGTGAAGCCACAGAATGGAGGTGTGTGAAGTCATAGAATGGAAGTGTGTGAAGTCATAGAAAGGAGGTGTGTGAACTCAGAATGGAGGTGTGTGAAGTCACAGAATGGAGGTTTGTGAAGTCATAGAATGGAGGTTTGTGAAGTAAGAGAATGGATGTTTTTTGAAGTAAGAATGAAGGTGTGGAGTCATAGAATGGAGATGTGTGAAGTGAAATTGGAGGTGTGTGAACTCATAGAATGGAGGTGTGTGAACTCACAGAATGCAGGTGTGTGAAGTCACAGAATGGATGTGTGTGAAGTCAGATTGGAGGTGTGTGAAGCCACAGAATGGAGGTTTGTGAAGTCATGGAATGGCGGAGTGTGAAGTCAAAGAATGGAGGTGTGTGAAGTGAAACAATAGAGGTGTGTGAAGTCACAGAATGGAGGTGTGTGAAGTCAGAGATTGGAAGTGTGTGAAGGCAAAACGGAGGTTTGTGAAGTCACAGAATGGAGGTATGTGAAGTCAGAGATTGGAGGTGTGTGAAGTCAAAAAGGTGGTGTGTGAAGTCACAGAATTGAGGTGTGTGAATTCATAGAATGGAGCTGTGTGAAGTCAGAATGGAGGTGTGTCACGTCACAGAATTGAGGTGTGTGAAGTCAGAGAATGGAGGTGTGTGAAGTCAGAATGAAGGTGTGTGATGTCACAGAAAGGAGGTGTGTGAAGTCACAGAATGGATGTTTGTGAAGTAAGAATGAAGGTGTTTGAAGTCATAGAATGGAGGTGTGTGAAGTCATAGAATGGAGGTGTGTGAATTCATAGAATGGAGGTGTGTGAAGTCATAGAATGGAGGTGTGTGAAGTCACAGAATGGAGGTGTGTGAAGTCAGAATGGAGGTGTGTGAAGTCATAGACTGAGGTGGGTGAAGTCATAGAAAGGAGGTGTGGGAATTCATAGAATGGAGGAGTGTGAAGTCATAGAGTGGAGGTGAGTGAAGTCACAGATTCGAGGTCTGTGATGTCATAGAATGGAGGTGTTTGAAGTCAGAATGGAGGTGTGTGAAATCATAGAATGGAGATGTGTGAACTCATAGAATGGAGTTGTGTGACGTCACAATGGAAAAGTGTGAAGTCATAGAATGGAGGTGTGAGAACTCACAGAATGCAGGTGTGTGAAGTCATAAAATGAAGGTGTGTGAAGTCAGAATGGAGGTGTGTGAAGTCATAGATGGAGGTGTGTGAAGTCATAGTATGGAGGTGTGTGAAATCACAGAATGGAGTTTTGTGAAGTCACAGAATGGAGCTGTGTGAAGTCAGAACGGAGGTGTGTGAAGTCATAGAATGGAGGTGTGTGAAGTCACAATGGAGGTGTGTGAAGTCACAGAATTTAGGTGTGTGAAGTCACAAAATGGAGGTGTGTGAAGTCAAAGAATGGAGGTGTGTGAAGTCATAGAATGGAGGTGTGTGAAGTCAGAATGGAGGTGTGAGAAGTCACAGAATTGAGGTGTGTGAATTCACAGAATGGAGGGGTGTGAAGTCAGAATGAATTTGTGTGAAGTCACAGAATGGAGGTGTGTGAAGTCACAGAATGGATGTTTGTGAACTAAGAATGAAGGTGTTTGAAGTCATAGATTGGAGGTGTGTGAAGTCACAGAATGGAGGTGTGTGAAGTCATAGAATGTAGGTGTGTGAAGTCATAGAATTGAGGTGTGTGAAGTCATAGAATGGAGGTGTGTGAAGTCATAAAATGGAGGTGTGTGAACTCATAGAATGGAGGTGTGTGAAGTTAAAATGGAGTTGTGTGAAGTCATAGAATGGTGATTTTTGATGTCAACGAATGGAGGTGTGTGAAGTCACAGAATGGAGGTGTGTGAACTCAGAATGGAGGTGTGTGAAGTCACAGAATGGAGGTTTGTGAAGTCATAAAATGGAGGTGTGTGAAGTCAGAGAATGGATGTTTCTGAAGTAAGAATGAAGGTGTGTGAAGTCATAGAATCGATGTGTGTGAAGTCATGGAATGGAGGTGTGTGAAGTCAAAGAATGGAGGTGTGTGAAGTGAAACAATAGAGGTGTGTGAAGTCACAGAATGGAGGTGTGTGAAGTCACAGAATGGAAGTGTGTGAAGTCAAAACGGAGGTGTGTGAAGTCACAGAATGGAGGTGTGTGAAGTCACAGAATGGAGGTGTGTGAAGTCAAAAAGGTGGTGTGTGAAGTCACAGAATGGAGTGTGTGAAGTCATAGAATGCAGGTGTGTGAAATCATAGAATGGAGGTATGTGAAGTCAGAATGGAGGTGTGTGAAGTCACAGAATTGAGGTGTGTGAAGTCACAGAATGGAGGTGTGTGAAGTCACAGAATGGATGTTTGTGAAGTAAGAATGAAGGTGTTTGAAGTCATACAGTGGAGGTGTGTGAAGTCACAGAATGGAGGTGTGTGAAGTCATAGAATGGAGGTGTGTGAAGTCACAGAATGGAAGTTTGTTAACTCAGAATGTAGGTGTGTGAAGCCACAAAATGGAGGTGTGTGAAGTCATAGAATGGAAGTGTGTGAAATCATTGAATGGAGGTGTGTGAAGTCACAGAATTGAGGTGTGTGAAGTCAGAATGGAGGTGTGTGAAGTTAGAATGGAGGTGAGTGAAGTCATAGAATGGAGATGTGTGAAGTCATAGAATGGAGGTCTGTGAACTCAGAATGGAGGTTTGTGAAGTCATAGAATGGAGGTGTGTGAAGTCACAGAATGGAGGTGTGTGAAGTCACAGAATGGAGGTGTGTGAAGTCAGAGAATGGAAGTGTGTGAAGTCAAAAAGGTGGTGTGTGAAGTCACAGAATGGAGGTGTGTGGATTCATAGAATGGAGCTGTGTGAAGTCAGAATGGAGGTGTGTGAAGTCACAATGGAGGGGTGTGAAGACAGAATGGAGGTGTGTGAAGTCACAGAATGAAGGTGTGTGAAGTCATAGAATGGAGGTGTGTGAAATCATAGAATGAAGGTTTGTGAAGTCAGAATGGAGGTGTGTCACGTCACAATGGAAGAGTGTGAAGTCATATAATGGAGGTGTGAGAAGTCACAGAATGGAGGTGTGTGAAGTCATAGAATGGAGGTGTGTGAAATCATAAAATGAAGGTGTGTGAAGTCAGAATGGAGGTGTGTCACGTCACAATGGAAAAGTGTGAAGTCATAGAATGGAGGTGTGAGAAGTCACAGAATGTAGGTGTGTGAAGTCATAAAATGAAGGTGTGTGAAGTCAGAATGAAGGTGTGTGAAGTCACAGAATGGATGTGTGTGAAGTCATAGAATGGATGTTTGTGAAGTAAGAATGAAGATGTTTGAAGTCATACAGTGGAGGTGTGTGAAGTCACAGAATGAAGGTGTGTTAAGTCATAGAATGGAGGTGTGTGAAGTCATAAAATGGAGGTGTATGAACTCATAGAATGAAGGTGTGTGAAGTCAAAAAGGAGTTGTGTGAAGTCATAGAATGGTGTTTTTTGATGTCAACGAATGGAGGCGTGTGAAGTCATAGAATGGAGGTGTGTGAAGTCAGATTGGAGGTGTGTGAAATCACAGAATGGAGGTGCGTGAAGTCACAGAATGGAGGTGTGTGAACTCAGAATGTAGGTGTGTGAAGCCACAGAATGGAGGTGTGTGAAGTCATAGAATGGAAGTGTGTGAAATCATTGATTGGAGGTGTGTGAAGTCACAGAATTGAGGTGTTTGAAGTCAGAATGGAGGTGTGTGAAGTCAGAATAGAGGTGAGTGAAGTCATAAAATGGAGGTGTGTGAACTCATATAATGGAGGTGAGTGAAGTTAAAATGGAGTTGTGTGAAGTCATAGAATGTTGGTTTTTGATGTCAACGAATGGAGGTGTGTGAAGTCACAGAATGGAGGTGTGTGAACTCAGAATGGAGGTGTGTGAAGTCACAGAATGGAGGTTTGTGAAGTCATAGAATGGAGGTGTGTGAAGTCAGAGAATGGATGTTTCTGAAGTAAGAATGAAGGTGTGTGAAGTCATAGAATGGAGGTCTGTGAAGTCAAATTGGAGGTGTGTGAACTCATAGAATGGAGGTGTGTGAACTCATAGAATGGAGGTGTGTGAAGTCATGGAATGGAGGTGTGTGAAGTCAAAGAATGGAGGTGTGTGAAGTGAAACAATAGAGGTGTGTGAAGTCACAGAATGGAGGTGTGTGAAGTCAGAGAATGGAAGTGTGTGAAGTCAAAAAGGAGGTGTGTGAAGTCACAGAATGGAGGTGTGTGAAGTCACAGAATGGAGGTGTGTGAAGTCAAAAAGGTGGTGTGTGAAGTACAGAATGGAGGTGTGTGAAATCAGATTGGAGGTGTGTGAAGCCACAGAATGGAGGTGTGTGAAGTCATAGAATGGAAATGTGTGAAATCATAGAATGGATGTGTGTGAAGTCACAGAATTAAGGTGTGTGAAGTCAGAATGGAGGTGTGTGAAGTCAGAATGGAGGTGAGTGAAGTCATAGAATGGAGGAGTGAAGTCATAGAATGGAGGTCTGTGAACTCAGAATGGAGGTTTGTGAAGTCATAGAATGGAGGTGTGTAAACTCAGAATGGAGGTGTGTGAAGTCACAGAATGGAGGTGTGTTAATTCACTGAATGGAGGTGTGTGATGTCATAGCATCGAGGTGTGTGAAGTCACAGAATGGAGGTGTGTGAAGTCACAGAATGGAGGTGTGTGAAGTCACAGAATGGAGGTGTGTGAACTCAGAATGTAGGTGAGTGAAGCCACAGAATGGAGGTGTGTGAAGTCATAGAATGGAGAGTGGAGGTGTGTGAAGTCAAAAAGGTGGTGTGTGAAGTCACAGAATGGAGGTGTGTGAATTCATAGAATGGAGCTGTGTGAAGTCAGAATGGAGGTGTGTCACGTCACAATGGAAGAGTGTGAAGTCATATAATGGAGGTGTGAGAAGTCACAGAATGGAGGTGTGTGAAGTCATAGAATGGAGGTGTGTGAAATCATAAAATGAAGGTGTGTGAAGTCAGAATGGAGGTGTGTCACGTCACAATGGAAAAGTGTGAAGTCATAGAATGGAGGTGTGAGAAGTCACAGAATGTAGGTGTGTGAAGTCATAAAATGAAGGTGTGTGAAGTCAGAATGAAGGTGTGTGAAGTCACAGAATGGATGTGTGTGAAGTCATAGAATGGATGTTTGTGAAGTAAGAATGAAGGTGTTTGAAGTCATACAGTGGAGGTGTGTGAAGTCACAGAATGGAGGTGTGTGAATTCAGAATGGAGGTGTGAGAAGTCACAGAATGGAGGTTTGTGAAGTCATAGAAGGGAGGTGTGTGAAGTCAGAGAATGGATGTTTCTGAAGTAAGAATGAAGGTGTGTGAAGTCATAGAATGGAGGTGTGTGAAGTCAAATTGGAGGTGTGTGAACTCATAGAATGGAGGTGTGTGAACTCATAGAATGGAGGTGTGTGAAGTTAAAATGGAGTTGTGTGAAGTCATAGAATGGTGATTTTTGATGTCAACGAATGGAGGTGTGTGAAGTCACAGAATGGAGGTGTGTGAACTCAGAATGGAGGTGTGTGAAGTCACAGAATGGAGGTTTGTGAAGTCATAAAATGGAGGTGTGTGAAGTCAGAGAATGGATGTTTCTGAAGTAAGAATGAAGGTGTGTGAAGTCATAGAATCGATGTGTGTGAAGTCATGGAATGGAGGTGTGTGAAGTCAAAGAATGGAGGTGTGTGAAGTGAAACAATAGAGGTGTGTGAAGTCACAGAATGGAGGTGTGTGAAGTCACAGAATGGAAGTGTGTGAAGTCAAAACGGAGGTGTGTGAAGTCACAGAATGGAGGTGTGTGAAGTCACAGAATGGAGGTGTGTGAAGTCAAAAAGGTGGTGTGTGAAGTCACAGAATGGAGTGTGTGAAGTCATAGAATGCAGGTGTGTGAAATCATAGAATGGAGGTATGTGAAGTCAGAATGGAGGTGTGTGAAGTCACAGAATTGAGGTGTGTGAAGTCACAGAATGGAGGTGTGTGAAGTCACAGAATGGATGTTTGTGAAGTAAGAATGAAGGTGTTTGAAGTCATACAGTGGAGGTGTGTGAAGTCACAGAATGGAGGTGTGTGAAGTCATAGAATGGAGGTGTGTGAAGTCACAGAATGGAAGTTTGTTAACTCAGAATGTAGGTGTGTGAAGCCACAAAATGGAGGTGTGTGAAGTCATAGAATGGAAGTGTGTGAAATCATTGAATGGAGGTGTGTGAAGTCACAGAATTGAGGTGTGTGAAGTCAGAATGGAGGTGTGTGAAGTTAGAATGGAGGTGAGTGAAGTCATAGAATGGAGATGTGTGAAGTCATAGAATGGAGGTCTGTGAACTCAGAATGGAGGTTTGTGAAGTCATAGAATGGAGGTGTGTGAAGTCACAGAATGCAGGTGTGTGAAGTCATAGAATGGAGGTGTGTGAAGTCATAAAATGGAGGTGTGTGAATTCATAGAATGGAGGTGTGTGAAGTCACAATGGAGTTGTGTGAAGTCAGAGAATGGTTGTTTTTGATGTCAACGAATGGAGGTGTGTGAAGTCATAGAATGGAGGTGTGTGAAGTCAGAATGGAGGTGTGTGAAATCACAGAAGGGATGTGTGTCAACTCAGAAATGAGGTGTGTGAAGTCAGATTGGAGGTGTGTGAAGTCAGAATGGAGGTGTGTGAAGTCATAGAATGGAAGTGTGTGAAGTCATAGAATGGAGGTCTGTGAACTCAGAATGGGGGTTTGTGAAGTCATAGAATGGAGGTGTGTGAACTCAGAATGGAGGTGTGTGAAGTCACAGAATGGAGGTGTGTGAAGTCATAGAATGGAGGAGGGTGAAAACACAGAATGGAGGTGTGTGAATTCATAGAATGGAGGTGTGTGAAGTCATAGGATCGAGGTGTGTGAAGTCACAGAATGGAGGTGTGTGAAGTCACAGAATGGAGGTGTGTGAAGTGAAACAATAGAGGTGTGTGAAGTCACAGAATGGAGGTGTGTGAAGTCACAGAACGGAAGTGTGTGAAGTCAAAAAGGAGGTGTGTGAAGTCACAGAATGGAGGTGAGTGAAGTCACAGAATGGAGGTGTGTGAAGTGAAAAAGTGTTGTGTGAAGTCACAGAATGGAGGTGTGTGAAGTCAGATTGGAGGTGTGTGAAATCACAGAATGGAGGTGTGTGAAGCCACTGAATGGAGGTGTGTGAACTCAGAATGTAGGTGTGTGAAGCCACAGAATGGAGGTTTGTGAAGTCATGGAATGGAGGTGTGTGAAGTAAGAGAACGGATGTTTCTGAAGTAAGAATGGAGGTGTGTGAAGGCACAGATTGGAAGTGTGTGAAGTCAAAACGGAGGTGTGTGAAGTCACAGAATGGAGGTGTGTGAAGTCAGAGAATGGAAGTGTGTGAAGTCAAAAAGGTGGTGTGTGAAGTCACAGAATGGAGGTGTGTGGATTCATAGAATGGAGCTGTGTGAAGTCAGAATGGAGGTGTGTGAAGTCACAATGGAGGGGTGTGAAGACAGAATGGAGGTGTGTGAAGTCACAGAATGAAGGTGTGTGAAGTCATAGAATGGAGGTGTGTGAAATCATAGAATGAAGGTGTGTGAAGTCAGAATGGAGGTGTGTCACGTCACAATGGAAGAGTGTGAAGTCATATAATTGAGGTGTGAGAAGTCACAGAATGGAGGTGTGTGAAGTCATAGAATGGAGGTGTGTGAAATCATAAAATGAAGGTGTGTGAAGTCAGAATGGAGGTGTGTCACGTCACAATGGAAAAGTGTGAAGTCATAGAATGGAGGTGTGAGAAGTCACAGAATGTAGGTGTGTGAAGTCATAAAATGAAGGTGTGTGAAGTCAGAATGAAGGTGTGTGAAGTCACAGAATGGATGTGTGTGAAGTCATAGAATGGATGTTTGTGAAGTAAGAATGAAGATGTTTGAAGTCATACAGTGGAGGTGTGTGAAGTCACAGAATGGAGGTGTGTTAAGTCATAGAATGGAGGTGTGTGAAGTCATAAAATGGAGGTGTATGAACTCATAGAATGAAGGTGTGTGAAGTCAAAAAGGAGTTGTGTGAAGTCATAGAATGGTGTTTTTTGATGTCAACGAATGGAGGCGTGTGAAGTCATAGAATGGAGGTGTGTGAAGTCAGATTGGAGGTGTGTGAAATCACAGAATGGAGGTGCGTGAAGTCACAGAATGGAGGTGTGTGAACTCAGAATGTAGGTGTGTGAAGCCACAGAATGGAGGTGTGTGAAGTCATAGAATGGAAGTGTGTGAAATCATTGATTGGAGGTGTGTGAAGTCACAGAATTGAGGTGTTTGAAGTCAGAATGGAGGTGTGTGAAGTCAGAATAGATGTGAGTGAAGTCATAAAATGGAGGTGTGTGAACTCATATAATGGAGGTGAGTGAAGTTAAAATGGAGTTGTGTGAAGTCATAGAATGTTGGTTTTTGATGTCAACGAATGGAGGTGTGTGAAGTCACAGAATGGAGGTGTGTGAACTCAGAATGGAGGTGTGTGAAGTCACAGAATGGAGGTTTGTGAAGTCATAGAATGGAGGTGTGTGAAGTCAGAGAATGGATGTTTCTGAAGTAAGAATGAAGGTGTGTGAAGTCATAGAATGGAGGTCTGTGAAGTCAAATTGGAGGTGTGTGAACTCATAGAATGGAGGTGTGTGAACTCATAGAATGGAGGTGTGTGAAGTCATGGAATGGAGGTGTGTGAAGTCAAAGAATGGAGGTGTGTGAAGTGAAACAATAGAGGTGTGTGAAGTCACAGAATGGAGGTGTGTGAAGTCAGAGAATGGAAGTGTGTGAAGTCAAAAAGGAGGTGTGTGAAGTCACAGAATGGAGGTGTGTGAAGTCACAGAATGGAGGTGTGTGAAGTCAAAAAGGTGGTGTGTGAAGTACAGAATGGAGGTGTGTGAAATCAGATTGGAGGTGTGTGAAGCCACAGAATGGAGGTGTGTGAAGTCATAGAATGGAAATGTGTGAAATCATAGAATGGATGTGTGTGAAGTCACAGAATTAAGGTGTGTGAAGTCAGAATGGAGGTGTGTGAAGTCAGAATGGAGGTGAGTGAAGTCATAGAATGGAGGAGTGAAGTCATAGAATGGAGGTCTGTGAACTCAGAATGGAGGTTTGTGAAGTCATAGAATGGAGGTGTGTAAACTCAGAATGGAGGTGTGTGAAGTCACAGAATGGAGGTGTGTTAATTCACTGAATGGAGGTGTGTGATGTCATAGGATCGAGGTGTGTGAAGTCACAGAATGGAGGTGTGTGAAGTCACAGAATGGAGGTGTGTGAAGTCACAGAATGGAGGTGTGTGAACTCAGAATGTAGGTGAGTGAAGCCACAGAATGGAGGTGTGTGAAGTCATAGAATGGAGAGTGGAGGTGTGTGAAGTCAAAAAGGTGGTGTGTGAAGTCACAGAATGGAGGTGTGTGAATTCATAGAATGGAGCTGTGTGAAGTCAGAATGGAGGTGTGTCACGTCACAATGGAAGAGTGTGAAGTCATATAATGGAGGTGTGAGAAGTCACAGAATGGAGGTGTGTGAAGTCATAGAATGGAGGTGTGTGAAATCATAAAATGAAGGTGTGTGAAGTCAGAATGGAGGTGTGTCACGTCACAATGGAAAAGTGTGAAGTCATAGAATGGAGGTGTGAGAAGTCACAGAATGTAGGTGTGTGAAGTCATAAAATGAAGGTGTGTGAAGTCAGAATGAAGGTGTGTGAAGTCACAGAATGGATGTGTGTGAAGTCATAGAATGGATGTTTGTGAAGTAAGAATGAAGGTGTTTGAAGTCATACAGTGGAGGTGTGTGAAGTCACAGAATGGAGGTGTGTGAATTCAGAATGGAGGTGTGAGAAGTCACAGAATGGAGGTTTGTGAAGTCATAGAAGGGAGGTGTGTGAAGTCAGAGAATGGATGTTTCTGAAGTAAGAATGAAGGTGTGTATAGTCATAGAATGGAGGTGTGTGAAGTCAAATTGGAGGTGTGTGAACTCATAGAATGGAGGTGTGTGAACTCATTGAATGGAGGTGTGTGAAGTCATGGAATGGAGGTGTGTGAAGTCAAAGAATGGAGGTGTGTGAAGTGAAACAATAGAGGTGTGTGAAGTCACAGAATGGAGGTGTGTGAAGTCAGAGATTGGAAGTGTGTGAAGGCAAAACGGAGGTGTGTGAAATCACAGAATGGAGGTGTGTGAAGTCAGAGAGTGGAGGTGTGTGAAGTCAAAAAGGTGGTGTGTGAAGTCACAGAATGGAGGTGTGTGAATTCATAGAATGGAGCTGTGTGAAGTCAGAATGGAGGTGTGTGAAGTCAGAATGGAGGGGTGTGAAGTCAGAATGGAGGTGTGTGAAGTCACAGAATGGAGGTGTGTGAAGTCATAGAATGGAGGTGGGTGAAATCATAGAATGAAGGTGTGTGAAGTCAGAATGGAGGTGTGTCACGTCACAGAATTGAGGTGTATGAAGTCAGAGAATGGAGGTGTGTGAAGTCAGAATGAAGGTGTGTGATGTCAGAGAAAGGAGGTGTGTGAAGTCACAGAATGGATGTTAGTGAAGTAAGAATGAAGGTGTTTGAAGTCATTGAATGGAGGTGTGTGAAGTCACAGTATGGAGGTGTGTGAAGTCATAGAATGGAGGTGTGTGAATTCATAGAAGGGAGGTGTGTGAACTCATAGAATGGAGGTGTGTGAAGTCACAGAATGGAGGTGTGTGAAGTCAGAATGGAGGTGTGTGAAGTCATAGACTGAGGTTGGTGAAGTCATAGAAAGGAGATGTGGGAAGTCATAGAATGGAGGAGTGTGAAGTCATAGAGTGGAGGTGAGTGAAGTCACAGATTCGAGGTCTGTGATGTCATAGAATGGAGGTGTTTGAAATCATAGAATGGAGATGTGTGAACTCATAGAATGGAGTTGTGTGACGTCACAATGGAAAAGTGTGAAGTCATAGAATGGAGGTGTGAGAACTCACAGAATGGGGGTGTGTGAAGTCATAAAATGAAGGTGTGTAAAGTCAGAATGGAGGTGTGTGAAGTCACAGAATGGAGGTGTGTGAACTCAGAATGGAGGTGTGTGAAGTCATAGATGGAGGTGTGTGAAGTCATAGTATGGAGGTGTGTGAAATCACAGAATGGAGTTTTGTGAAGTCACAGAATGGAGCTGTGTGAAGTCAGAACGGAGGTCTGTGAAGTCATAGAATGGAGGTGTGTGAAGTCACAATGGAGGTGTGTGAAGTCACAGAATTTAGGTGTGTGAAGTCACAAAATGGAGGTGTGTGAAGTCAAAGAATGGAGGTGTGTGAAGTCATAGAATGGAGGTGTGTGAAGTCAGAATGGAGGTGTGAGAAGTCACAGAATTGAGGTGTGTGAATTCACTGAATGGAGGGGTGTGAAGTCAAAATGAAGGTGTGTGAAGTCACAGAATGGAGGTGTGTGAAGTCACAGAATGGATGTTTGTGAAGTAAGAATAAAGGTGTTTGAAGTCATAGAGTGGAGGTTTGTGAAGTCACAGAATGGAGGTGTGTGAAGTCATAGAATGTAGGTGTGTGAAGTCATAGAATTGAGGTGTGTGAAGTCATAGAATGGAGGTGTGTGAAGTCATAAAATGGAGGTGTGTGAACTCATAGAATGGAGGTGTGTGAAGTTAAAATGGAGTTGTGTGAAGTCATAGAATGGTGGTTTTTGATGTCAACAAATGGAGGTGTGTGAAGTCACAGAATGGAGGTGTGTGAACACAGAATGGAGGTGTGTGAAGTCACAGAATGGAGGTTTGTGAAGTCATAGAATGGAGGTGTGTGAAGTCAGAGAATGGATGTTTCTGAAGTAAGAATGAAGGTGTGTGAAGTCATAGAATGGAGGTGTGTGAAGTCAAATTGGAGGTGTGTGAAGTCACAGAATGGAGTTGTGTGAACTCAGAATGGAGGTGTGTGAAGTCACAGAATGGAGGTGTGTGAAGTCACAGAATGGAGGTGTGTGAACTCATAGAATGGAGGTGTGTGAAGTCATGGAATGGAGGTGTGTGAAGTCAAAGAATGGAGGTGTGTGAAGTGAAACAATAGAGGTGTGTGAAGTCACAGAATGGAGGTGTGTGAAGTCAGAGAATGGAAGTGTGTGAAGTCAAAAAGGAGGTGTGTGAAGTCACAGAATGGAGGTGTGTGAAGTCACAGAATGGAGGTGTGTGAAGTCAAAAAGGTGGTGTGTGAAGTACAGAATGGAGGTGTGTGAAATCAGATTGGAGGTGTGTGAAGCCACAGAATGGAGGTGTGTGAAGTCATAGAATGGAAATGTGTGAAATCATAGAATGGATGTGTGTGAAGTCACAGAATTAAGGTGTGTGAAGTCAGAATGGAGGTGTGTGAAGTCAGAATGGAGGTGAGTGAAGTCATAGAATGGAGTAGTGAAGTCATAGAATGGAGGTCTGTGAACTCAGAATGGAGGTTTGTGAAGTCATAGAATGGAGGTGTGTAAACTCAGAATGGAGGTGTGTGAAGTCACAGAATGGAGGTGTGTTAATTCACTGAATGGAGGTGTGTGATGTCATAGGATCGAGGTGTGTGAAGTCACAGAATGGAGGTGTGTGAAGTCACAGAATGGAGGTGTGTGAAGTCACAGAATGGAGGTGTGTGAACTCAGAATGTAGGTGTGTGAAGCCACAGAATGGAGGTGTGTGAAGTCATAGAATGGAGAGTGGAGGTGTGTGAAGTCAAAAAGGTGGTGTGTGAAGTCACAGAATGGAGGTGTGTGAATTCATAGAATGGAGCTGTGTGAAGTCAGAATGGAGGTGTGTCACGTCACAATGGAAGAGTGTGAAGTCATATAATGGAGGTGTGAGAAGTCACAGAATGGAGGTGTGTGAAGTCATAGAATGGAGGTGTGTGAAATCATAAAATGAAGGTGTGTGAAGTCAGAATGGAGGTGTGTCACGTCACAATGGAAAAGTGTGAAGTCATAGAATGGAGGTGTGAGAAGTCACAGAATGTAGGTGTGTGAAGTCATAAAATGAAGGTGTGTGAAGACAGAATGAAGGTGTGTGAAGTCACAGAATGGATGTGTGTGAAGTCATAGAATGGATGTTTGTGAAGTAAGAATGAAGGTGTTTGAAGTCATACAGTGGAGGTGTGTGAAGTCACAGAATGGAGGTGTGTGAATTCAGAATGGAGGTGTGAGAAGTCACAGAATGGAGGTTTGTGAAGTCATAGAAGGGAGGTGTGTGAAGTCAGAGAATGGATGTTTCTGAAGTAAGAATGAAGGTGTGTGAAGTCATAGAATGGAGGTGTGTGAAGTCAAATTGGAGGTGTGTGAACTCATAGAATGGAGGTGTGTGAACTCATTGAATGGAGGTGTGTGAAGTCATGGAATGGAGGTGTGTGAAGTCAAAGAATGGAGGTGTGTGAAGTGAAACAATAGAGGTGTGTGAAGTCACAGAATGGAGGTGTGTGAAGTCAGAGATTGGAAGTGTGTGAAGGCAAAACGGAGGTGTGTGAAATCACAGAATGGAGGTGTGTGAAGTCAGAGAGTGGAGGTGTGTGAAGTCAAAAAGGTGGTGTGTGAAGTCACAGAATGGAGGTGTGTGAATTCATAGAATGGAGTGTGTGAAGTCAGAATGGAGGTGTGTGAAGTCAGAATGGAGGGGTGTGAAGTCAGAATGGAGGTTTGTGAAGTCACAGAATGGAGGTGTGTGAAGTCATAGAATGGAGGTGGGTGAAATCATAGAATGAAGGTGTGTGAAGTCAGAATGGAGGTGTGTCACGTCACAGAATTGAGGTGTATGAAGTCAGAGAATGGAGGTGTGTGAAGTCAGAATGAAGGTGTGTGATGTCAGAGAAAGGAGGTGTGTGAAGTCACAGAATGGATGTTAGTGAAGTAAGAATGAAGGTGTTTGAAGTCATTGAATGGAGGTGTGTGAAGTCACAGTATGGAGGTGTGTGAAGTCATAGAATGGAGGTGTGTGAATTCATAGAAGGGAGGTGTGTGAAGTCATAGAATGGAGGTGTGTGAAGTCACAGAATGGAGGTGTGTGAAGTCAGAATGGAGGTGTGTGAAGTCATAGACTGAGGTTGGTGAAGTCATAGAAAGGCGATGTGGGAAGTCATAGAATGGAGGAGTGTGAAGTCATAGAGTGGAGGTGAGTGAAGTCACAGATTCGAGGTCTGTGATGTCATAGAATGGAGGTGTTTGGAGTCAGAATGGAGGTGTTTGAAATCATAGAATGGAGATGTGTGAACTCATAGAATGGAGGTGTGTGAAGTCATGGAATGGAGGTGTGAGAACTCACAGAATGGGGGTGTGTGAAGTCATAAAATGAAGGTGTGTGAAGTCAGAATGGAGGTGTGTGAAGTCACAGAATGGAGGTGTGTGAACTCAGAATGGAGGTGTGTGAAGTCACAGAATGGAGGTGTGTGAAGTCACAGAATGGAGGTGTGTGAACTCATAGAATGGAGGTGTGTGAAGTCATGGAATGGAGGTGTGTGAAGTCAAAGAATGGAGGTGTGTGAAGTGAAACAATAGAGGTGTGTGAAGTCACAGAATGGAGGTGTGTGAAGTCAGAGAATGGAAGTGTGTGAAGTCACAAAATGGAGGTGTGTGAAGTCAAAGAATGGAGGTGTGTGAAGTCACAGAATGGAGGTGTGTGAACTCAGAATGGAGTTGTGTGAAGTCACAGAATGGAGGTGTGTGAAGTCACAGAATGGAGGTGTGTGAACTCAGAATGGAGGTGTGTGAAGCCACAGAACGGAGGTGTGTGAAGTCATAGAATGGAAGTGTGTGAAGTCATAGATGGAGGTGTGTGAAGGAAGAATGGAGGTGTGTGAAGTCACAGAATGGAGGTCTGTGAATTCAGAATGGAGGTGTGAGAAGTCACAGAATGGAGGTTTGTGAAGTCATAGAAGGGAGGTGTGTGAAGTCAGAGAATGGATGTTTTTGAAGTAAGAATGAAGGTGTGTGAAGTCATAGAATGGAGGTGTGTGAAGTCAAATTGGAGGTGTGTGAACTCATAGAATGGAGGTGTGTGAACTCATAGAATGGAGGTGTGTGAAGTCATGGAATGGAGGTGTGTGAAGTCAAAGAATGGAGGTGTGTGAAGTGAAACAATAGAGGTGTGTGAAGTCACAGAATGGAGGTGTGTGAAGTCACAGAATGGAAGTGTGTGAAGTCAAAAAGGAGGTGTGTGAAGTCACAGAATGGAGGTGTGTGAAGTCACAGAATGGAGGTGTGTGAAGTCAAAAAGGTGGTGTGTGAAGTCACAGAATGGATGTGTGTGAAGTCAGATTGGAGGTGTGTGAAGCCACAGAATGGAGGTGTGTGAAGTCATAGAATGGAAATGTGTGAAATCATAGAATGGAGGTCTGTGAAGTCACAGAATTAAGGTGTGTGAAGTCAGAATGGAGGTGTGTGAAGTCAGAATGGAGGTGAGTGAAGTCATAGATGGAGGTGTGTGAAGTCATAGAATTCAGGTCTGTGAACTCAGAATGGAGATTTGTGAAGTCATAGAATGGAGGTGTGTGAACTCAGAATGGAGGTGTGTGAATCACAGAATGGAGGTGTGTGAAGTCAAAAAGGTGGTGTGTGAAGTCACAGAATGGAGTGTGTGAAGTCATAGAATGCAGGTGTGTGAAATCATAGAATGGAGGTATGTGGAGTCAGAATGGAGGTGTGTGAAGTCACAGAATTGAGGTGTGTGAAGTCACAGAATGGAGGTGTGTGAAGTCACAGAATGGATGTTTGTGAAGTAAGAATGAAGGTGTTTGAAGTCATACAGTGGAGGTGTGTGAAGTCACAGAATGGAGGTGTGTGAAGTCATAGAATGGAGGTGTGTGAAGTCACAGAATGGAAGTTTGTTAACTCAGAATGTAGGTGTGTGAAGCCACAAAATGGAGGTGTGTGAAGTCACAGAATGGAGGTGTGTGAAGTCAGAATGGAGGTGTGTGAAGTCATAGACTGAGGTTGGTGAAGTCATAGAAAGGCGATGTGGGAAGTCATAGAATGGAGGAGTGTGAAGTCATAGAGTGGAGGTGAGTGAAGTCACAGATTCGAGGTCTGTGATGTCATAGAATGGAGGTGTTTGGAGTCAGAATGGAGGTGTTTGAAATCATAGAATGGAGATGTGTGAACTCATAGAATGGAGGTGTGTGAAGTCATGGAATGGAGGTGTGAGAACTCACAGAATGGGGGTGTGTGAAGTCATAAAATGAAGGTGTGTGAAGTCAGAATGGAGGTGTGTGAAGTCACAGAATGGAGGTGTGTGAACTCAGAATGGAGGTGTGTGAAGTCACAGAATGGAGGTGTGTGAAGTCACAGAATGGAGGTGTGTGAACTCATAGAATGGAGGTGTGTGAAGTCATGGAATGGAGGTGTGTGAAGTCAAAGAATGGAGGTGTGTGAAGTGAAACAATAGAGGTGTGTGAAGTCACAGAATGGAGGTGTGTGAAGTCAGAGAATGGAAGTGTGTGAAGTCACAAAATGGAGGTGTGTGAAGTCAAAGAATGGAGGTGTGTGAAGTCACAGAATGGAGGTGTGTGAACTCAGAATGGAGTTGTGTGAAGTCACAGAATGGAGGTGTGTGAAGTCACAGAATGGAGGTGTGTGAACTCAGAATGGAGGTGTGTGAAGCCACAGAACGGAGGTGTGTGAAGTCATAGAATGGAAGTGTGTGAACTCATAGATGGAGGTGTGTGAAGGAAGAATGGAGGTGTGTGAAGTCACAGAATGGAGGTCTGTGAATTCAGAATGGAGGTGTGAGAAGTCACAGAATGGAGGTTTGTGAAGTCATAGAAGGGAGGTGTGTGAAGTCAGAGAATGGATGTTTTTGAAGTAAGAATGAAGGTGTGTGAAGTCATAGAATGGAGGTGTGTGAAGTCAAATTGGAGGTGTGTGAACTCATAGAATGGAGGTGTGTGAACTCATAGAATGGAGGTGTGTGAAGTCATGGAATGGAGGTGTGTGAAGTCAAAGAATGGAGGTGTGTGAAGTGAAACAATAGAGGTGTGTGAAGTCACAGAATGGAGGTGTGTGAAGTCACAGAATGGAAGTGTGTGAAGTCAAAAAGGAGGTGTGTGAAGTCACAGAATGGAGGTGTGTGAAGTCACAGAATGGAGGTGTGTGAAGTCAAAAAGGTGGTGTGTGAAGTCACAGAATGGATGTGTGTGAAGTCAGATTGGAGGTGTGTGAAGCCACAGAATGGAGGTGTGTGAAGTCATAGAATGGAAATGTGTGAAATCATAGAATGGAGGTCTGTGAAGTCACAGAATTAAGGTGTGTGAAGTCAGAATGGAGGTGTGTGAAGTCAGAATGGAGGTGAGTGAAGTCATAGATGGAGGTGTGTGAAGTCATAGAATTCAGGTCTGTGAACTCAGAATGGAGATTTGTGAAGTCATAGAATGGAGGTGTGTGAACTCAGAATGGAGGTGTGTGAATCACAGAATGGAGGTGTGTGAAGTCAAAAAGGTGGTGTGTGAAGTCACAGAATGGAGTGTGTGAAGTCATAGAATGCAGGTGTGTGAAATCATAGAATGGAGGTATGTGGAGTCAGAATGGAGGTGTGTGAAGTCACAGAATTGAGGTGTGTGAAGTCACAGAATGGAGGTGTGTGAAGTCACAGAATGGATGTTTGTGAAGTAAGAATGAAGGTGTTTGAAGTCATACAGTGGAGGTGTGTGAAGTCACAGAATGGAGGTGTGTGAAGTCATAGAATGGAGGTGTGTGAAGTCACAGAATGGAAGTTTGTTAACTCAGAATGTAGGTGTGTGAAGCCACAAAATGGAGGTGTGTGAAGTCATAGAATGGAAGTGTGTGAAATCATTGAATGGAGGTGTGTGAAGTCACAGAATTGAGGTGTGTGAAGTCAGAATGGAGGTGTGTGAAGTTAGAATGGAGGTGAGTGAAGTCATAGAATGGAGATGTGTGAAGTCATAGAATGGAGGTCTGTGAACTCAGAATGGAGGTTTGTGAAGTCATAGAATGGAGGTGTGTGAAGTCACAGAATGCAGGTGTCTGAACTCAGAATGGAGGTGTGTGAAGTCACAGAATGGAGGTTTGTGAAGTCATAGAATGGAGGTGTGTGAAGTCACAGAATGCAGGTGTGTGAAGTCATAGAATGGAGGTGTGTGAAGTCATAAAATGGAGGTGTGTGAATTCATAGAATGGAAGTGTGTGAAGTCACAATGGAGTTGTGTGAAGTCAGAGAATGGTTGTTTTTGATGTCAACGAATGGAGGTGTGTGAAGTCAGAATGGAGGTGTGTGAAATCACAGAAGGGATGTGTGTCAACTCAGAAATGAGGTGTGTGAAGTCAGATTGGAGGTGTGTGAATCAGAATGGAGGTGTGTGAAGTCATAGAATGGAAGTGTGTGAAGTCATAGAATGGAGGTCTGTGAACTCAGAATGGGGGTTTGTGAAGTCATAGAATGGAGGTGTATGAACTCAGAATGGAGGTGTGTGAAGTCACAGAATGGAGGTGTGTGAAGTCATAGAATGGAGGAGGGTGAAATCACAGAATGGAGGTGTGTGAATTCATAGAATGGAGGTGTGTGAAGTCATAGGATCGAGGTGTGTGAAGTCACAGAATGGAGGTGTGTGAAGTCACAGAAGGGAGGTGTGTGAAGTCACAGAATGGAGGTGTGTGAACTCAGAATGGAGGTGTGTGAAGCCACAGAATGGAGGTGTGTGAAGTCATAGAATGGAAGTGTGTGAAGTCATAGAATGGAGGTGTGTGAAGGAAGAATGGAGGTGTGTGAAATCACAGAATGGAGGTGTGTG
This sequence comes from Megascapheus bottae, assembly GCA_024803745.1. Lineage (NCBI taxonomy): Eukaryota > Metazoa > Chordata > Mammalia > Rodentia > Geomyidae > Megascapheus > Megascapheus bottae. The sequence continues at coordinate 1,390,174 of JANJXV010000052.1, read as the reverse complement.
AATTCAGAATGGAGGTGTGTGAAGTCACAGAATGGAGGTTTGTGAAGTCATAGAATGGAGGTGTGTGAAGTCAGAGAATGGATGTTTCTGAAGTAAGAATGAACGTGTGTGAAGCCATAGAATGGAGGTGTGTGAAGTCAAATTGGAGGTGTGTGAACTCATAGAATGTAGGTGTGTGAACTCATAGAATGGAGGTGTTTGAAGTCATGGCATGGAAGTGTGTGAAGTCAAAGTATGGAGGTGTGTGAAGTGAAACAATAGAGGTGTGTGAAGTCACAGAATGGAGGTGTGTGAAGTCACAGAACGGAAGTGTGTGAAGTCAAAAAGGAGGTGTGTGAAGTCACAGAATGGAGGTGAGTGAAGTCACAGAATGGAGGTGAGTGAAGTCACAGAATGGAGGTGTGTGAAGTGAAAAAGTGTTGTGTGAAGTCACAGAATGGAGGTGTGTGAAGTCAGATTGGAGGTGTGTGAAATCACAGAATGGAGGTGTGTGAAGCCACAGAATGGAGGTGTGTGAACTCAGAATGTAGGTGTGTGAAGCCACAGAATGGAGGTTTGTGAAGTCATGGAATGGAGGTGTGTGAAGTAAGAGAACGGATGTTTCTGAAGTAAGAATGGAGGTGTGTGAAGGCACAGATTGGAAGTGTGTGAAGTCAAAATGGAGGTGTGTGAAGTCACAGAATGGAGGTGTGTGAAGTCAGAGAATGGAAGTGTGTGAAGTCAAAAAGGTGGTGTGTGAAGTCACAGAATGGAGGTGTGTGGATTCATAGAATGGAGCTGTGTGAAGTCAGAATGGAGGTGTGTGAAGTCACAATGGAGGGGTGTGAAGACAGAATGGAGGTGTGTGAAGTCACAGAATGAAGGTGTGTGAAGTCATAGAATGGAGGTGTGTGAAATCATAGAATGAAGGTGTGTGAAGTCAGAATGGAGGTGTGTCACGTCACAATGGAAGAGTGTGAAGTCATATAATGGAGGTGTGAGAAGTCACAGAATGGAGGTGTGTGAAGTCACAGAATGGAGGTGTGTGAAATCATAAAATGAAGGTGTGTGAAGTCAGAATGGAGGTGTGTCACGTCACAATGGAAAAGTGTGAAGTCATAGAATGGAGGTGTGAGAAGTCACAGAATGTAGGGGTGTGAAGTCATAAAATGAAGGTGTGTGAAGTCAGAATGAAGGTGTGTGAAGTCACAGAATGGATGTGTGTGAAGTCATAGAATGGATGTTTGTGAAGTAAGAATGAAGATGTTTGAAGTCATACAGTGGAGGTGTGTGAAGTCACAGAATGGAGGTGTGTTAAGTCATAGAATGGAGGTGTGTGAAGTCATAAAATGGAGGTGTATGAACTCATAGAATGGAGGTGTGTGAAGTCAAAAAGGAGTTGTGTGAAGTCATAGAATGGTGTTTTTTGATGTCAATGAATGGAGGCGTGTGAAGTCATAGAATGGAGGTCTGTGAAGTCAGATTGGAGGTGTGTGAAATCACAGAATGGAGGTGCGTGAAGTCACAGAATGGAGGTGTGTGAACTCAGAATGTAGGTGTGTGAAGCCACAGAATGGAGGTGTGTGAAGTCATAGAATGGAAGTGTGTGAAATCATTGATTGGAGGTGTGTGAAGTCACAGAATTGAGGTGTTTGAAGTCAGAATGGAGGTGTGTGAAGTCAGAATAGAGGTGAGTGAAGTCATAAAATGGAGGTGTGTGAACTCATATAATGGAGGTGAGTGAAGTTAAAATGGAGTTGTGTGAAGTCATAGAATGTTGGTTTTTGATGTCAACGAATGGAGGTGTGTGAAGTCACAGAATGTAGGTGTGTGAACTCAGAATGGAGGTGTGTGAAGTCACAGAATGGAGGTTTGTGAAGTCATAGAATGGAGGTGTGTGAAGTCAGAGAATGGATGTTTCTGAAGTAAGAATGAAGGTGTGTGAAGTCATAGAATGGAGGTGTGTGAAGTCAAATTGGAGGTGTGTGAACTCATAGAATGGAGGTGTGTGAACTCATAGAATGGAGGTGTGTGAAGTCATGGAATGGAGGTGTGTGAAGTCAAAGAATGGAGGTGTGTGAAGTGAAACAATAGAGGTGTGTGAAGTCACAGAATGGAGGTGTGTGAAGTCAGAGAATGGAAGTGTGTGAAGTCAAAAAGGAGGTGTGTGAAGTCACAGAATGGAGGTGTGTGAAGTCACAGAATGGAGGTGTGTGAAGTCAAAAAGGTGGTGTGTGAAGTACAGAATGGAGGTGTGTGAAATCAGATTGGAGGTGTGTGAAGCAACAGAATGGAGGTGTGTGAAGTCATAGAATGGAAATGTGTGAAATCATAGAATGGATGTGTGTGAAGTCACAGAATTAAGGTGTGTGAAGTCAGAATGGAGGTGTGTGAAGTCAGAATGGAGGTGAGTGAAGTCATAGAATGGAGGAGTGAAGTCATAGAATGGAGGTCTGTGAACTCAGAATGGAGGTTTGTGAAGTCATAGAATGGAGGTGTGTAAACTCAGAATGGAGGTGTGTGAAGTCACAGAATGGAGGTGTGTTAATTCACTGAATGGAGGTGTGTGATGTCATAGGATCGAGGTGTGTGAAGTCACAGAATGGAGGTGTGTGAAGTCACAGAATGGAGGTGTGTGAAGTCACAGAATGGAGGTGTGTGAACTCAGAATGTAGGTGAGTGAAGCCACAGAATGGAGGTGTGTGAAGTCATAGAATGGAGAGTGGAGGTGTGTGAAGTCAAAAAGGTTATGTGTGAAGTCACAGAATGGAGGTGTGTGAATTCATAGAATGGAGCTGTGTGAAGTCAGAATGGAGGTGTGTCACGTCACAATGGAAGAGTGTGAAGTCAAATAATGGAGGTGTGAGAAGTCACAGAATGGAGGTGTGTGAAGTCATAGAATGGAGGTGTGTGAAATCATAAAATGAAGGTGTGTGAAGTCAGAATGGAGGTGTGTCACGTCACAATGGAAAAGTGTGAAGTCATAGAATGGAGGTGTGAGAAGTCACAGAATGTAGGTGTGTGAAGTCATAAAATGAAGGTGTGTGAAGTCAGAATGAAGGTGTGTGGAGTCACAGAATGGATGTGTGTGAAGTCATAGAATGGATGTTTGTGAAGTAAGAATGAAGATGTTTGAAGTCATACAGTGGAGGTGTGTGAAGTCACAGAATGGAGGTGTATGAATTCAGAATGGAGGTGTGAGAAGTCACAGAATGGAGGTTTGTGAAGTCATAGAAGGGAGGTGTGTGAAGTCAGAGAATGGATGTTTCTGAAGTAAGAATGAAGGTGTGTGAAGTCATAGAATGGAGGTGTGTGAAGTCAAATTGGAGGTGTGTGAACTCATAGAATGGAGGTGTGTGAACTCATTGAATGGAGGTGTGTGAAGTCATGGAATGGAGGTGTGTGAAGTCAAAGAATGGAGGTGTGTGAAGTGAAACAATAGAGGTGTGTGAAGTCACAAAATGGAGGTGTGTGAAGTCAGAGATTGGAAGTGTGTGAAGGCAAAACGGAGGTGTGTGAAATCACAGAATGGAGGTGTGTGAAGTCAGAGAGTGGAGGTGTGTGAAGTCAAAAACGTGGTGTGTGAAGTCACAGAATGGAGGTGTGTGAATTCATAGAATGGAGCTGTGTGAAGTCAGAATGGAGGTGTGTGAAGTCAGAATGGAGGGGTGTGAAGTCAGAATGGAGGTGTGTGAAGTCACAGAATGGAGGTGTGTGAAGTCATAGAATGGAGGTGGGTGAAATCATAGAATGAAGGTGTGTGAAGTCAGAATGGAGGTGTGTCACGTCACAGAATTGAGGTGTATGAAGTCAGAGAATGGAGGTGTGTGAAGTCAGAATGAAGGTGTGTGATGTCAGAGAAAGGAGGTGTGTGAAGTCACAGAATGGATGTTAGTGAAGTAAGAATGAAGGTGTTTGAAGTCATTGAATGGAGGTGTGTGAAGTCACAGTATGGAGGTGTGTGAAGTCATAGAATGGAGGTGTGTGAATTCATAGAAGGGAGGTGTGTGAAGTCATAGAATGGAGGTGTGTGAAGTCACAGAATGGAGGTGTGTGAAGTCAGAATGGAGGTGTGTGAAGTCATAGACTGAGGTTGGTGAAGTCATAGAAAGGAGATGTGGGAAGTCATAGAATGGAGGAGTGTGAAGTCATAGAGTGGAGGTGAGTGAAGTCACAGATTCGAGATCTGTGATGTCATAGAATGGAGGTGTTTGGAGTCAGAATGGAGGTGTTTGAAATCATAGAATGGAGATGTGTGAACTCATAGAATGGAGTTGTGTGACGTCACAATGGAAAAGTGTGAAGTCATAGAATGGAGGTATGAGAACTCACAAAATGGGGGTGTGTGAAGTCATAAAATGAAGGTGTGTGAAGTCAGAATGGAGGTGTGTGAAGTCACAGAATGGAGGTGTGTGAACTCAGAATGGAGGTGTTTGAAGTCATAGATGGAGGTGTGTGAAGTCATAGTATGGAGGTGTGTGAAATCACAGAATGGAGTTTTGTGAAGTCACAGAATGGAGCTGTGTGAAGTCAGAACGGAGGTCTGTGAAGTCATAGAATGGAGGTGTGTGAAGTCACAATGGAGGTGTGTGAAGTCACAGAATTTAGGTGTGTGAAGTCACAAAATGGAGGTGTGTGAAGTCAAAGAATGGAGGTGTGTGAAGTCATAGAATGGAGGTGTGTGAAGTCAGAATGGAGGTGTGAGAAGTCACAGAATTGAGGTGTGTGAATTCACTGAATGGAGGGGTGTGAAGTCAAAATGAAGGTGTGTGAAGTCACAGAATGGAGGTGTGTGAAGTCACAGAATGTATGTTTGTGAAGTAAGAATAAAGGTGTTTGAAGTCATAGAGTGGAGGTTTGTGAAGTCACAGAATGGAGGTGTGTGAAGTCATAGAATGTAGGTGTGTGAAGTCATAGAATTGAGGTGTGTGAAGTCATAGAATGGAGGTGTGTGAAGTCATAAAATGGAGGTGTGTGAACTCATAGAATGGAGGTGTGTGAAGTTAAAATGGAGTTGTGTGAAGTCATAGAATGGTGGTTTTTGATGTCAACAAATGGAGGTGTGTGAAGTCACAGAATGGAGGTGTGTGAACTCAGAAAGGAGGTGTGTGAAGTCACAGAATGGAGGTTTGTGAAGTCATATAATGGAGGTGTGTGAAGTCAGAGAATGGATGTTTCTGAAGTAAGAATGAAGGTGTGTGAAGTCATAGAATGGAGGTGTGTGAAGTCAAATTGGAGGTGTGTGAACTCATAGAATGGAGGTGTGTGAACTCATAGAATGGAGGGGTGTGAAGTCATGGAATGGAGGTGTGTGAAGTCAAAGAATGGAGGTGTGTGAAGTGAAACAATAGAGGTGTGTGAAGTCACAGAATGGAGGTGTGTGAAGTCACAGAATGGAAGTGTGTGAAGTCAAAACGGAGGTGTGTGAAGTCACAGAATGGAGGTGTGTGAAGTCACAGAATGGAGGAGTGTGAAGTCAAAAAGGTGGTGTGTGAAGTCACAGAATGGAGTGTGTGAAGTCATAGAATGGAGGTGTGTGAAATCATAGAATGGAGGTATGTGAAGTCAGAATGGAGGTGTGTGAAGTCACAGAATTGAGGTGTGTGAAGTCACAGAATGGAGGAGTGTGAAGTCACAGAATGGATGTTTGTGAAGTAAGAATGAAGGTGTTTGAAGTCATACAGTGGAGGTGTGTGAAGTCACAGAATGGAGGTGTGTGAAGTCATAGAATGGAGGTGTGTGAAGTCATAGACTGAGGTGGGTGAAGTCATAGAAAGGAGGTGTGGGAAGTCAAAGAATGAAGGAGTGTGAAGTCATAGAGTGGAGGTGAGTGAAGTCAGAGATTCGAGGTCTTTGATGTCATAGAATGGAGGTGTTTGAAGTCAGAATGGAGGTGTGTGAAATCACAGAATGGAGATGTGTGAACTCATAGAATGGAGTTGTGTGACGTCACAATGGAAGAGTGTGAAGTCATAGAATGGAGGTGTGAGAACTCACAGAATGGAGGTGTGTGAAGTCATAAAATGAAGGTGTGTGAAGTCAGAATGGAGGTGTGTGAAGTCACAGAATGGAGGTGTGTGAACTCAGAATGGAGGTGTGTGAAGTCACAGAATGGAGGTGTGTAAAGTCACAGAATGGAGGTGTGTGAACTCATAGAATGGAGGTGAGTGAAGTCATGGAATGGAGGTGTGTGAAGTCAAAGAATGGAGGTGTGTGAAGTGAAAAAATAGAGGTGTGTGAAGTCACAGAATGGAGGTGTGTGAAGTCAGAGAATGGAAGTGTGTGAAGTCAAAAAGGAGGTGTGTGAAGTCACAGAATGGAGGTGTGTGAAGTCACAGAATGGAGGTGTGTGAAGTCAAAAAGGTGGTGTGTGAAGTACAGAATGGAGGTGTGTGAAATCAGATTGGAGGTGTGTGAAGCAACAGAATGGAGGTGTGTGAAGTCATAGAATGGAAATGTGTGAAATCATAGAATGGATGTGTGTGAAGTCACAGAATTAAGGTGTGTGAAGTCAGAATGGAGGTGTGTGAAGTCAGAATGGAGGTGAGTGAAGTCATAGAATGGAGGAGTGAAGTCATAGAATGGAGGTCTGTGAACTCAGAATGGAGGTTTGTGAAGTCATAGAATGGAGGTGTGTAAACTCAGAATGGAGGTGTGTGAAGTCACAGAATGGAGGTGTGTTAATTCACTGAATGGAGGTGTGTGATGTCATAGGATCGAGGTGTGTGAAGTCACAGAATGGAGGTGTGTGAAGTCACAGAATGGAGGTGTGTGAAGTCACAGAATGGAGGTGTGTGAACTCAGAATGTAGGTGTGTGAAGCCACAGAATGGAGGTGTGTGAAGTCATAGAATGGAGAGTGGAGGTGTGTGAAGTCAAAAAGGTGGTGTGTGAAGTCACAGAATGGAGGTGTGTGAATTCATAGAATGGAGCTGTGTGAAGTCAGAATGGAGGTGTGTCACGTCACAATGGAAGAGTGTGAAGTCATATAATGGAGGTGTGAGAAGTCACAGAATGGAGGTGTGTGAAGTCATAGAATGGAGGTGTGTGAAATCATAAAATGAAGGTGTGTGAAGTCAGAATGGAGGTGTGTCACGTCACAATGGAAAAGTGTGATGTCATAGAATGGAGGTGTGAGAAGTCAAAGAATGTAGGTGTGTGAAGTCATAAAATGAAGGTGTGTGAAGTCAGAATGAAGGTGTGTGAAGTCACAGAATGGATGTGTGTGAAGTCATAGAATGGATGTTTGTGAAGTAAGAATGAAGGTGTTTGAAGTCATACAGTGGAGGTGTGTGAAGTCACAGAATGGAGGTGTGTGAATTCAGAATGGAGGTGTGAGAAGTCACAGAATGGAGGTTTGTGAAGTCATAGAAGGGAGGTGTGTGAAGTCAGAGAATGGATGTTTCTGAAGTAAGAATGAAGGTGTGTGAAGTCATAGAATGGAGGTGTGTGAAGTCAAATTGGAGGTGTGTGAACTCATAGAATGGAGGTGTGTGAACTCATTGAATGGAGGTATGTGAAGTCATGGAATGGAGGTGTGTGAAGTCAAAGAATGGAGGTGTGTGAAGTGAAACAATAGAGGTGTGTGAAGTCACAGAATGGAGGTGAGTGAAGTCAGAGATTGGAAGTGTGTGAAGGCAAAACGGAGGTGTGTGAAATCACAGAATGGAGGTGTGTGAAGTCAGAGAGTGGAGGTGTGTGAAGTCAAAAAGGTGGTGTGTGAAGTCACAGAATGGAGGTGTGTGAATTCATAGAATGGAGCTGTGTGAAGTCAGAATGGAGGTGTGTGAAGTCAGAATGGAGGGGTGTGAAGTCAGAATGGAGGTGTGTGAAGTCACAGAATGGAGGTGTGTGAAGTCATAGAATGGAGGTGGGTGAAATCATAGAATGAAGGTGTGTGAAGTCAGAATGGAGGTGTGTCACGTCACAGAATTGAGGTGTATGAAGTCAGAGAATGGAGGTGTGTGAAGTCAGAATGAAGGTGTGTGATGTCAGAGAAAGGAGGTGTGTGAAGTCACAGAATGGATGTTAGTGAAGTAAGAATGAAGGTGTTTGAAGTCATTGAATGGAGGTGTGTGAAGTCACAGTATGGAGGTGTGTGAAGTCATAGAATGGAGGTGTGTGAATTCATAGAAGGGAGGTGTGTGAAGTCATAGAATGGAGGTGTGTGAAGTCACAGAATGGAGGTGTGTGAAGTCAGAATGGAGGTGTGTGAAGTCATAGACTGAGGTTGGTGAAGTCATAGAAAGGCGATGTGGGAAGTCATAGAATGGAGGAGTGTGAAGTCATAGAGTGGAGGTGAGTGAAGTCACAGATTCGAGGTCTGTGATGTCATAGAATGGAGGTGTTTGGAGTCAGAATGGAGGTGTTTGAAATCATAGAATGGAGATGTGTGAACTCATAGAATGGAGTTGTGTGACGTCACAATGGAAAAGTGTGAAGTCATAGAACGGAGGTGTGAGAACTCACAGAATGGAGGTGTGTGAAGTCATAAAATGAAGGTGTGTGAAGTCAGAATGGAGGTGTGTGAAGTCACAGAATGGAGGTGTGTGAACTCAGAGTGGAGTTGTGTGAAGTCACAGAATGGAGGTGTGTGAAGTCACAGAATGGAGGTGTGTGAACTCAGAATGGAGGTGTGTGAAGCCACAGAACGGAAGTGTGTGAAGTCATAGAATGGAAGTGTGTGAAGTCATAGAATGGAGGTGTGTGAAGGAAGAATGGAAGTGTGTGAAGTCACAGAATGGAGGTGTGTGAATTCAGAATGGAGGTGTGAGAAGTCACAGAATGGAGGTTTGTGAAGTCATAGAAGGGAGGTGTGTGAAGTCAGAGAATGGATGTTTCTGAAGTAAGAATGAAGGTGTGTGAAGTCATAGAATGGAGGTGTGTGAAGTCAAATTGGAGGTGTGTGAACTCATAGAATGGAGGTGTGTGAACTCATAGAATGGAGGTGTGTGAAGTCATGGAATGGAGGTGTGTGAAGTCAAAGAATGGAGGTGTGTGAAGTGAAACAATAGAGGTGTGTGAAGTCACAGATTGGAGGTGTGTGAAGTCACAGAATGGAAGTGTGTGAAGTCAAAAAGGAGGTGTGTGAAGTCACAGAATGGAGGTGTGTGAAGTCACAGAATGGAGGTGTGTGAAGTCAAAAAGGTGGTGTGTGAAGTCACAGAATGGATGTGTGTGAAGTCAGATTGGAGGTGTGTGAAGCCACAGAATGGAGGTGTGTGAAGTCATAGAATGGAAATGTGTGAAATCATAGAATGGAGGTCTGTGAAGTCACAGAATTAAGGTGTGTGAAGTCAAAATGGAGGTGTGTGAAGTCAGAATGGAGGTGAGTGAAGTCATAGATGGAGGTGTGTGAAGTCATAGAATGCAGGTCTGTGAACTCAGAATGGAGATTTGTGAAGTCATAGAATGGAGGTGTGTGAACTCAGAATGGAGGTGTGTGAATCACAGAATGGAGGTGTGTGAAGTCACAGAATGGAGGTGTGTGAAGTCACAGAATAGAGGTGTGTGAACTCAGAATGTAGGTGTGTGAAGCCACAGAATGGAGGTGTGTGAAGTCATAGAATGGAAGTGTGTGAAGTCATAGAAAGGAGGTGTGTGAACTCAGAATGGAGGTGTGTGAAGTCACAGAATTGAGGTTTGTGAAGTCATAGAATGGAGGTTTGTGAAGTAAGAGAATGGATGTTTTTTGAAGTAAGAATGAAGGTGTGGAGTCATAGAATGGAGATGTGTGAAGTGAAATTGGAGGTGTGTGAACTCATAGAATGGAGGTGTGTGAACTCATAGAATGGAGGTTTGTGAAGTCATGGAATGGCGGAGTGTGAAGTCAAAGAATGGAGGTGTGTGAAGTGAAACAATAGAGGTGTGTGAAGTCACAGAATGGAGGTGTGTGAAGTCAGAGATTGGAAGTGTGTGAAGGCAAAACGGAGGTTTGTGAAGTCACAGAATGGAGGTGTGTGAAGTCAGAGAGTGGAGGTGTGTGAAGTCAAAAAGGTGGTGTGTGAAGTCACAGAATGGAGGTGTGTGAATTCATAGAATGGAGCTGTGTGAAGTCAGAATGGAGGTGTGTCACGTCACAGAATTGAGGTGTGTGAAGTCAGAGAATGGAGGTGTGTGAAGTCAGAATGAAGGTGTGTGATGTCACAGAAAGGAGGTGTGTGAAGTCACAGAATGGATGTTTGTGAAGTAAGAATGAAGGTGTTTGAAGTCATAGAATGGAGGTGTGTGAAGTCATAGAATGGAGGTGTGTGAATTCATAGAATGGAGGTGTGTGAAGTCATAGAATGGAGGTGTGTGAAGTCACAGAATGGAGGTGTGTGAAGTCAGAATGGAGGTGTGTGAAGTCATAGACTGAGGTGGGTGAAGTCATAGAAAGGAGGTGTGGGAATTCATAGAATGGAGGAGTGTGAAGTCATAGAGTGGAGGTGAGTGAAGTCACAGATTCGAGGTCTGTGATGTCATAGAATGGAGGTGTTTGAAGTCAGAATGGAGGTGTGTGAAATCATAGAATGGAGATGTGTGAACTCATAGAATGGAGTTGTGTGACGTCACAATGGAAGAGTGTGAAGTCATAGAATGGAGGTGTGAGAACTCACAGAATGCAGGTGTGTGAAGTCATAAAATGAAGGTGTGTGAAGTCACAGAATGGAGGTGTGTGAAGTCACAGAATAGAGGTGTGTGAACTCAGAATGTAGGTGTGTGAAGCCACAGAATGGAGGTGTGTGAAGTCATAGAATGGAAGTGTGTGAAGTCATAGAAAGGAGGTGTGTGAACTCAGAATGGAGGTGTGTGAAGTCACAGAATGGAGGTGTGTGAAGTCATAGAATGGAAGTGTGTGAAGTCATAGAAAGGAGGTGTGTGAACTCAGAATGGAGGTGTGTGAAGTCACAGAATTGAGGTTTGTGAAGTAATAGAATGGAGGTTTGTGAAGTAAGAGAATGGATGTTTTTTGAAGTAAGAATGAAGGTGTGGAGTCATAGAATGGAGATGTGTGAGGTGAAATTGGAGGTGTGTGAACTCATAGAATGGAGGTGTGTGAACTCATAGAATGGAGGTTTGTGAAGTCATGGAATGGCGGAGTGTGAAGTCAAAGAATGGAGGTGTGTGAAGTGAAACAATAGAGGTGTGTGAAGTCACAGAATGGAGGTGTGTGAAGTCAGAGATTGGAAGTGTGTGAAGGCAAAACGGAGGTTTGTGAAGTCACAGAATGGAGGTGTGTGAAGTCAGAGAGTGGAGGTGTGTGAAGTCAAAAAGGTGGTGTGTGAAGTCACAGAATGGAGGTGTGTGAATTCATAGAATGGAGCTGTGTGAAGTCAGAATGGAGGTGTGTCACGTCACAGAATTGAGGTGTGTGAAGTCAGAGAATGGAGGTGTGTGAAGTCAGAATGAAGGTGTGTGATGTCACAGAAAGGAGGTGTGTGAAGTCACAGAATGGATGTTTGTGAAGTAAGAATGAAGGTGTTTGAAGTCATAGAATGGAGGTGTGTGAAGTCATAGAATGGAGGTGTGTGAATTCATAGAATGGAGGTGTGTGAAGTCATAGAATGGAGGTGTGTGAAGTCACAGAATGGAGGTGTGTGAAGTCAGAATGGAGGTGTGTGAAGTCATAGACTGAGGTGGGTGAAGTCATAGAAAGGAGGTGTGGGAATTCATAGAATGGAGGAGTGTGAAGTCATAGAGTGGAGGTGAGTGAAGTCACAGATTCGAGGTCTGTGATGTCATAGAATGGAGGTGTTTGAAGTCAGAATGGAGGTGTGTGAAATCATAGAATGGAGATGTGTGAACTCATAGAATGGAGTTGTGTGACGTCACAATGGAAGAGTGTGAAGTCATAGAATGGAGGTGTGAGAACTCACAGAATGCAGGTGTGTGAAGTCATAAAATGAAGGTGTGTGAAGTCACAGAATGGAGGTGTGTGAAGTCACAGAATAGAGGTGTGTGAACTCAGAATGTAGGTGTGTGAAGCCACAGAATGGAGGTGTGTGAAGTCATAGAATGGAAGTGTGTGAAGTCATAGAAAGGAGGTGTGTGAACTCAGAATGGAGGTGTGTGAAGTCACAGAATGGAGGTTTGTGAAGTCATAGAATGGAGGTTTGTGAAGTAAGAGAATGGATGTTTTTTGAAGTAAGAATGAAGGTGTGGCGTCATAGAATGGAGATGTGTGAAGTGAAATTGGAGGTGTGTGAACTCATAGAATGGAGGTGTGTGAACTCATAGAATGGAAGTTTGTGAAGTCATGGAATGGCGGAGTGTGAAGTCAAAGAATGGAGGTGTGTGAAGTGAAACAATAGAGGTGTGTGAAGTCACAGAATGGAGGTGTGTGAAGTCAGAGATTGGAAGTGTGTGAAGGCAAAACGGAGGTTTGTGAAGTCACAGAATGGAGGTGTGTGAAGTCAGAGAGTGGAGGTGTGTGAAGTCAAAAAGGTGGTGTGTGAAGTCACAGAATGGAGGTGTGTGAATTCATAGAATGGAGCTGTGTGAAGTCAGAATGGAGGTGTGTCACGTCACAGAATTGAGGTGTGTGAAGTCAGAGAATGGAGGTGTGTTAAGTCAGAATGAAGGTGTGTGATGTCACAGAAAGGAGGTGTGTGAAGTCACAGAATGGATGTTTGTGAAGTAAGAATGAAGGTGTTTGAAGTCATAGAATGGAGGTGTGTGAAGTCATAGAATGGAGGTGTGTGAATTCATAGAATGGAGGTGTGTGAAGTCATAGAATGGAGGTGTGTGAAGTCACAGAATGGAGGTGTGTGAAGTCAGAATGGAGGTGTGTGAAGTCATAGACTGAGGTGGGTGAAGTCATAGAAAGGAGGTGTGGGAATTCATAGAATGGAGGAGTGTGAAGTCATAGAGTGGAGGTGAGTGAAGTCACAGATTCGAGGTCTGTGATGTCATAGAATGGAGGTGTTTGAAGTCAGAATGGAGGTGTGTGAAATCATAGAATGGAGATGTGTGAACTCATAGAATGGAGTTGTGTGACGTCACAATGGAAGAGTGTGAAGTCATAGAATGGAGGTGTGAGAACTCACAGAATGCAGGTGTGTGAAGTCATAAAATGAAGGTGTGTGAAGTCAGAATGGAGGTGTGTGAAGTCACAGAATAGAGGTGTGTGAACTCAGAATGAAGGTGTGTGAAGTCATAGATGGAGGTGTGTGAAGTCATAGTATGGAGGTGTGTGAAATCACAGAATGGAGTTTTGTGAAGTCACAGAATGGAGCTGTGTGAAGTCAGAACGGAGGTCTGTGAAGTCATAGAATGGAGGTGTGTGAAGTCACAATGGAGGTGTGTGAAGTCACAGAATTTAGGTGTGTGAAGTCACAAAATGGAGGTGTGTGAAGTCAAAGAATGGAGGTGTGTGAAGTCATAGAATGGAGGTGTGTGAAGTCAGAATGGAGGTGTGAGAAGTCACAGAACTGAGGTGTGTGAATTCACAGAATGGAGGGGTGTGAAGTCAGAATGAATTTGTGTGAAGTCACAGAATGGAGGTGTGTGAAGTCACAGAATGGATGTTTGTGAAGTAAGAATGAAGGTGTTTGAAGTCATAGATTGGAGGTGTGTGAAGTCACAGAATGGAGGTGTGTGAAGTCATAGAATGGAGGTGTGTGAAGTCATAGAATTGAGGTGTGTGAAGTCATAGAATGGAGGTGTGTGAAGTCATAAAATGGAGGTGTGTGAACTCATAGAATGGAGGTGTGTGAAGTTAAAATGGAGTTGTGTGAAGTCATAGAATGGTGATTTTTGATGTCAACGAATGGAGGTGTGTGAAGTCACAGAATGGAGGTGTGTGAACTCAGAATGGAGGTGTGTGAAGTCACAGAATGGAGGTTTGTGAAGTCATAGAATGGAGGTGTGTGAAGTCAGAGAATGGATGTTTCTGAAGTAAGAATGAAGGTGTGTGAAGTCATAGAATCGATGGGTGTGAAGTCATGGAATGGAGGTGTGTGAAGTCAAAGAATGGAGGTGTGTGAAGTGAAACAATAGAGGTGTGTGAAGTCACAGAATGGAGGTGTGTGAAGTCACGGAATGGAAGTGTGTGAAGTCAAAACGGAGGTGTGTGAAGTCACAGAATGGAGGTGTGTGAAGTCACAGAATGGAGGTGTGTGAAGTCAAAAAGGTGGTGTGTGAAGTCACAGAATGGAGTGTGTGAAGTCATAGAATGCAGGTGTGTGAAATCATAGAATGGAGGTATGTGAAGTCAGAATGGAGGTGTGTGAAGTCACAGAATTGAGGTGTGTGAAGTCACAGAATGGAGGTGTGTGAAGTCACAGAATGGATGTTTGTGAAGTAAGAATGAAGGTGTTTGAAGTCATACAGTGGAGGTGTGTGAAGTCACAGAATGGAGGTGTGTGAAGTCATAGAATGGAGGTGTGTGAAGTCACAGAATGGAAGTTTGTTAATTCAGAATGTAGGTGTGTGAAGCCACAAAATGGAGGTGTGTGAAGTCATAGAATGGAAGTGTGTGAAATCATTGAATGGAGGTGTGTGAAGTTACAGAATTGAGGTGTGTGAAGTCAGAATGGAGGTGTGTGAAGTTAGAATGGAGGTGAGTGAAGTCATAGAATGGAGATGTGTGAAGTCATAGAATGGAGGTCTGTGAACTCAGAATGGAGGTTTGTGAAGTCATAGAATGGAGGTGTGTGAAGTCACAGAATGCAGGTGTGTGAAGTCATAGAATGGAGGTGTGTGAAGTCATAAAATGGAGGTGTGTGAATTCATAGAATGGAGGTGTGTGAAGTCACAATGGAGTTGTGTGAAGTCAGAGAATGGTTGTTTTTGATGTCAACGAATGGAGGTGTGTGAAGTCATAGAATGGAGGTGTGTGAAGTCAGAATGGAGGTGTGTGAAATCACAGAAGGAATGTGTGTCAACTCAGAAATGAGGTGTGTGAAGTCAGATTGGAGGTGTGTGAAGTCAGCATGGAGTTGTGTGAAGTCATAGAATGGAAGTGTGTCAAGTCATAGAATGGAGGTCTGTGAACTCAGAATGGGGGTTTGTGAAGTCATAGAATGGAGGTGTGTGAACTCAGAATGGAGGTGTGTGAAGTCACAGAATGGAGGTGTGTGAAGTCATAGAATGGAGGAGGGTGAAATCACAGAATGGAGGTGTGTGAATTCATAGAATGGAGGTGTGTGAAGTCATAGGATCGAGGTGTGTGAAGTCACAGAATGGAGGTGTGTGAAGTCACAGAATGGAGGTGTGTGATGTCACAGAATGGAGGTGTGTGAACTCAGAATGGAGGTGTGTGAAGCCACAGAATGGAGGTGTGTGAAGTCATAGAATGGAAGTGTGTGAAGTCATAGAATGGAGGTGTGTGAAGGAAGAATGGAGGCGTGTGAAATCACAGAATGGAGGTGTGTGAATTCAGAATGGAGGTGTGTGAAGTCACAGAATGGAGGTTTGTGAAGTCATAGAATGGAGGTGTGTGAAGTCAGAGAATGGATGTTTCTGAAGTAAGAATGAACGTGTGTGAAGCCATAGAATGGAGGTGTGTGAAGTCAAATTGGAGGTGTGTGAACTCATAGAATGGAGGTGTGTGAACTCATAGAATGGAGGTGTTTGAAGTCATGGCATGGAAGTGTGTGAAGTCAAAGTATGGAGGTGTGTGAAGTGAAACAATAGAGGTGTGTGAAGTCACAGAATGGAGGTGTGTGAAGTCACAGAACGGAAGTGTGTGAAGTCAAAAAGGAAGTGTGTGAAGTCACAGAATGGAGGTGAGTGAAGTCACAGAATGGAGGTGTGTGAAGTGAAAAAGTGTTGTGTGAAGTCACAGAATGGAGGTGTGTGAAGTCAGATTGGAGGTGTGTGAAATCACAGAATGGAGGTGTGTGAAGCCACAGAATGGAGGTTTGTGAACTCAGAATGTAGGTGTGTGAAGCCACAGAATGGAGGTTTGTGAAGTCATGGAATGGAGGTGTGTGAAGTAAGAGAACGGATGTTTCTGAAGTAAGAATGGAGGTTTGTGAAGGCACAGATTGGAAGTGTGTGAACTCAAAACGGAGGTGTGTGAAGTCACAGAATGGAGGTGTGTGAAGGCAGAGAATGGAAGTGTGTGAAGTCAAAAAGGTGGTGTGTGAAGTCACAGAATGGAGGTCTGTGGATTCATAGAATGGAGCTGTGTGAAGTCAGAATGGAGGTGTGTGAAGTCACAATGGAGGGGTGTGAAGACAGAATGGAGGTATGTGAAGTCACAGAATGAAGGTGTGTGAAGTCATAGAATGGAGGTGTGTGAAATCATAGAATGAAGGTGTGTGAAGTCAGAATGGAGGTGTGTCACGTCACAATGGAAGAGTGTGAAGTCATATAATGGAGGTGTGAGAAGTCACAGAATGGAGGTGTGTGAAGTCATAGAATGGAGGTGTGTGAAATCATAAAATGAAGGTGTGTGAAGTCAGAATGGAGGTGTGTCACGTCACAATGGAAAAGTGTGAAGTCATAGAATGGAGGTGTGAGAAGTCACAGAATGTAGGTGTGTGAAGTCATAAAATGAAGGTGTGTGAAGTCAGAATGAAGGTGTGTGAAGTCACAGAATGGATGTGTGTGAAGTCATAGAATGGATGTTTGTGAAGTAAGAATGAAGGTGTTTGAAGTCATACAGTGGAGGTGTGTGAAGTCACAGAATGGAGGTGTGTTAAGTCATAGAATGGAGGTGTGTGAAGTCATAAAATGGAGGTGTATGAACTCATAGAATGGAGGTGTGTGAAGTCAAAAAGGAGTTGTGTGAAGTCATAGAATGGTGTTTTTTGATGTCAACGAATGGAGGCGTGTGAAGTCATAGAATGGAGGTGTGTGAAGTCAGATTGGAGGTGTGTGAAATCACAGAATGGAGGTGCGTGAAGTCACAGAATGGAGGTGTGTGAACTCAGAATGTAGGTGTGTGAAGCCACAGAATGGAGGTGTGTGAAGTCATAGAATGGAAGTGTGTGAAATCATTGATTGGAGGTGTGTGAAGTCACAGAATTGAGGTGTTTGAAGTCAGAATGGAGGTGTGTGAAGTCAGAATGGAGGTGAGTGAAGTCATAAAATGGAGGTGTGTGAACTCATATAATGGAGGTGAGTGAAGTTAAAATGGAGTTGTGTGAAGTCATAGAATGTTGGTTTTTGATGTCAACGAATGGAGGTGTGTGAAGTCACAGAATGTAGGTGTGTGAACTCAGAATGGAGGTGTGTGAAGTCACAGAATGGAGGTTTGTGAAGTCATAGAATGGAGGTGTGTGAAGTCAGAGAATGGATGTTTCTGAAGTAAGAATGAAGGTGTGTGAAGTCATAGAATGGAGGTGTGTGAAGTCAAATTGGAGGTGTGTGAACTCATAGAATGGAGGTGTGTGAACTCATAGAATGGAGGTGTGTGAAGTCATGGAATGGAGGTGTGTGAAGTCAGAGAATGGAGGTGTGTGAAGTGAAACAATAGAGGTGTGTGAAGTCACAGAATGGAGGTGTGTGAAGTCACAGAGTGGAAGTGTGTGAAGTCAAAAAGGAGGTGTGTGAAGTCACAGAATGGAGGTGTGTGAAGTCACAGAATGGAGGTGTGTGAAGTCAAAAAGGTGGTGTGTGAAGTACAGAATGGAGGTGTGTGAAATCAGATTGGAGGTGTGTGAAGCCACAGAATGGAGGTGTGTGAAGTCATAGAATGGAAATGTGTGAAATCATAGAATGGATGTGTGTGAAGTCACAGAATTAAGGTGTGTGAAGTCAGAATGGAGGTGTGTGAAGTCAGAATGGAGGTGAGTGAAGTCATAGAATGGAGGAGTGAAGTCATAGAATGGAGGTCTGTGAACTCAGAATGGAGGTTTGTGAAGTCATAGAATGGAGGTGTGTAAACTCAGAATGGAGGTGTGTGAAGTCACAGAATGGAGGTGTGTTAATTCACTGAATGGAGGTGTGTGATGTCATAGGATCGAGGTGTGTGAAGTCACAGAATGGAGGTGTGTGAAGTCACAGAATGGAGGTGTGTGAAGTCACAGAATGGAGGTGTGTGAACTCAGAATGTAGGTCTGTGAAGCCACAGAATGGAGGTGTGTGAAGTCATAGAATGGAGAGTGGAGGTGTGTGAAGTCAAAAAGGTGGTGTGTGAAGTCACAGAATGGAGGTGTGTGAATTCATAGAATGGAGCTGTGTGAAGTCAGAATGGAGGTGTGTCACGTCACAATGGAAGAGTGTGAAGTCATATAATGGAGGTGTGAGAAGTCACAGAATGGAGGTGTGTGAAGTCATAGAATGGAGGTGTGTGAAATCATAAAATGAAGGTGTGTGAAGTCAGAATGGAGGTGTGTCACGTCACAATGGAAAAGTGTGAAGTCAGAATGAAGGTGTGTGAAGTCACAGAATGGATGTGTGTGAAGTCATAGAATGGATGTTTGTGAAGTAAGAATGAAGGTGTTTGAAGTCATACAGTGGAGGTGTGTGAAGTCACAGAATGGAGGTGTGTGAATTCAGAATGGAGGTGTGAGAAGTCACAGAATGGAGGTTTGTGAAGTCATAGAAGGGAGGTGTGTGAAGTCAGAGAATGGATGTTTCTGAAGTAAGAATGAAGGTGTGTGAAGTCATAGACTGGAGGTGTGTGAAGTCAAATTGGAGGTGTGTGAACTCATAGAATGGAGGTGTGTGAACTCATTGAATGGAGGTGTGTGAAGTCATGGAATGGAGGTGTGTGAAGTCAAAGAATGGAGGTGTGTGAAGTGAAACAATAGAGGTGTGTGAAGTCACAGAATGGAGGTGTGTGAAGTCAGAGATTGGAAGTGTGTGAAGGCAAAACGGAGGTGTGTGAAGTCACAGAATGGAGGTGTGTGAAGTCAGAGAGTGGAGGTGTGTGAAGTCAAAAAGGTGGTGTGTGAAGTCACAGAATGGAGGTGTGCGAATTCATAGAATGGAGCTGTGTGAAGTCAGAATGGAGGTGTGTGAAGTCAGAATGGAGGGATGTGAAGTCAGAATGGAGGTGTGTGAAGTCACAGAATGTAGGTGTGTGAAGTCATAGAATGGAGGTGGGTGAAATCATAGAATGAAGGTGTGTGAAGTCAGAATGGAGGTGTGTCACGTCACAGAATTGAGGTGTATGAAGTCAGAGAATGGAGGTGTGTGAAGTCAGAATGAAGGTGTGTGATGTCAGAGAAAGGAGGTGTGTGAAGTCACAGAATGGATGTTAGTGAAGTAAGAATGAAGGTGTTTGAAGTCATTGAATGGAGGTGTGTGAAGTCACAGTATGGAGGTGTGTGAAGTCATAGAATGGAGGTGTGTGAATTCATAGAAGGGAGGTGTGTGAAGTCATAGAATGGAGGTGTGTGAAGTCACAGAATGGAGGTGTGTGAAGTCAGAATGGAGGTGTGTGAAGTCATAGACTGAGGTTGGTGAAGTCATAGAAAGGAGATGTGGGAAGTCATAGAATGGAGGAGTGTGAAGTCATAGAGTGGAGGTGAGTGAAGTCACAGATTCGAGGTCTGTGATGTCATAGAATGGAGGTGTTTGGAGTCAGAATGGAGGTGTTTGAAATCATAGAATGGAGATGTGTGAACTCATAGAATGGAGTTGTGTGACGTCACAATGGAAAAGTGTGAAGTCATAGAATGGAGGTGTGAGAACTCACAGAATGGGGGTGTGTGAAGTCATAAAATGAAGGTGTGTGAAGTCAGAATGGAGGTGTGTGAAGTCATAGATGGAGGTGTGTGAAGTCATAGTATGGAGTTGTGTGAAATCACAGAATGGAGTTTTGTGAAGTCACAGAATGGAGCTGTGTGAAGTCAGAACGGAGGTCTGTGAAGTCATAGAATGGAGGTGTGTGAAGTCACAATGGAGGTGTGTGAAGTCACAGAATTTAGGTGTGTGAAGTCACAAAATGGAGGTGTGTGAAGTCAAAGAATGGAGGTGTGTGAAGTCATAGAATGGAGGTGTGTGAAGTCAGAATGGAGGTGTGAGAAGTCACAGAATTTAGGTGTGTGAATTCACTGAATGGAGGGGTGTGAAGTCAAAATGAAGGTGTGTGAAGTCACAGAATGGAGGTGTGTGAAGTCACAGAATGGATGTTTGTGAAGTAAGAATAAAGGTGTTTGAAGTCATAGAGTGGAGGTTTGTGAAGTCACAGAATGGAGGTGTGTGAAGTCATAGAATGTAGGTGTGTGAAGTCATAGAATTGAGGTGTGTGAAGTCATAGAATGGAGGTGTGTGAAGTCATAAAGTGGAGGTGTGTGAACTCATAGAATGGAGGTGTGTGAAGTTAAAATGGAGTTGTGTGAAGTCATAGAATGGTGGTTTTTGATGTCAACAAATGGAGGTGTGTGAAGTCACAGAATGGAGGTGTGTGAACTCAGAATGGAGGTGTGTGAAGTCACAGAATGGAGGTTTGTGAAGTCATAGAATGGAGGTGTGTGAAGTCAGAGAATGGATGTTTCTGAAGTAAGAATGAAGGTGTGTGAAGTCATAGAATGGAGGTGTGTGAAGTCAAATTGGAGGTGTGTGAACTCATAGAATGGAGGTGTGTGAACTCATAGAATGGAGGGGTGTGAAGTCATGGAATGGAGGTGTGTGAAGTCAAAGAATGGAGGTGTGTGAAGTGAAACAATAGAGGTGTGTGAAGTCACAGAATGGAGGTGTGTGAAGTCACAGAATGGAAGTGTGTGAAGTCAAAACGGAGGTGTGTGAAGTCACAGAATGGAGGTGTGTGAAGTCACAGAATGGAGGACTGTGAAGTCAAAAAGGTGGTGTGTGAAGTCACAGAATGGAGTGTGTGAAGTCATAGAATGGAGGTGTGTGAAATCATAGAATGGAGGTATGTGAAGTCAGAATGGAGGTGTGTGAAGTCACAGAATTGAGGTGTGTGAAGTCACAGAATGGAGGTGTGTGAAGTCACAGAATGGATGTTTGTGAAGTAAGAATGAAGGTGTTTGAAGTCATACAGTGGAGGTGTGTGAAGTCACAGAATGGAGGTGTGTGAAGTCATAGAATGGAGGTGTGTGAAGTCATAGACTGAGGTGGGTGAAGTCATAGAAAGGAGGTGTGGGAAGTCAAAGAATGGAGGAGTGTGAAGTCATAGAGTGGAGGTGAGTGAAGTCAGAGATTCGAGGTCTGTGATGTCATAGAATGTAGGTGTTTGAAGTCAGAATGGAGGTGTGTGAAATCACAGAATGGAGATGTGTGAACTCATAGAATGGAGTTGTGTGACGTCACAATGGAAGAGTGTGAAGTCATAGAATGGAGGTGTGAGAACTCACAGAATGGAGGTGTGTGAAGTCATAAAATGAAGGTGTGTGAATTCAGAATGGAGGTGTGTGAACTCAGAATGGAGGTGTGTGAAGTCACAGAATGGAGGTGTGTGAAGTCACAGAATGGAGGTGTGTGAACTCAGAATGGAGGTGTGTGAAGCCACAGAACGGAGGTGTGTGAAGTCATAGAATGGAAGTGTGTGAAGTCATAGAATGGAGGTGTGTGAAGGAAGAATGGAGGTGTGTGAAGTCACAGAATGGAGGTGTGTGAATTCAGAATGGAGGTGTGAGAAGTCACAGAATGGAGGTTTGTGAAGTCATAGAAGGGAGGTGTGTGAAGTCAGAGAATGGATGTTTCTGAAATAAGAATGAAGGTGTGTGAAGTCATAGAATGGAGGTGTGTGAAGTCAAATTGGAGGTGTGTGAACTCATAGAATGGAGGTGTGTGAACTCATTGAATGGAGGTGTGTGAAGTCATGGAATGGAGGTGTGTGAAGTCAAAGAATGGAGGTGTGTGAAGTGAAACAATAGAGGTGTGTGAAGTCACAGAATGGAGGTGTGTGAAGTCACAGAATGGAAGTGTGTGAAGTCACAGAATGGAGGTGTGTGAAGTCACAGAATGGAGGTGTGTGAAGTCAAAAAGGTGGTGTGTGAAGTCACAGAATGGATGTGTGTGAAGTCAGATTGGAGGTGTGTGAAGCCACAGAATGGTGGTGTGTGAAGTCATAGAATGGAAATGTGTGAAATCATAGAATGGAGGTGTGTGAAGTCACAGAATTAAGGTGTGTGAAGTCAGAATGGAGGTGTGTGAAGTCAGAATGGAGGTGAGTGAAGTCATAGATGGAGGTGTGTGTAGTCATAGAATGGAGGTCTCTGAACTCAGAATGGAGATTTGTGAAGTCATAGAATGGAGGTGTGTGAACTCAGAATGGAGGTGTGTGAATCACAGAATGGAGGTGTGTGAAGTCACAGAATGGAGGTGTGTGAAGTCACAGAATAGAGGTGTGTGAACTCAGAATGTAGGTGTGTGAAGCCACAGAATGGAGGTGTGTGAAGTCATAGAATGGAAGTGTGTGAAGTCATAGAAAGGAGGTGTGTGAACTCAGAATGGAGGTGTGTGAAGTCACAGAATGGAGGTTTGTGAAGTCATAGAATGGAGGTTTGTGAAGTAAGAGAATGAATGTTTTTTGAAGTAAGAATGAAGGTGTGTGAAGTCATAGAATGGAGATGTGTGAAGTCAAATTAGAGGTGTGTGAACTCATAGAATGGAGGTGTGTGAACTCATAGAATGGAGGTTTGTGAAGTCATGGAATGGCCGTGTGTGAACTCAAAGAATGGAGGTGTGTGAAGTGAAACAATAGAGGTGTGTGAAGTCACAGAATGGAGGTGTGTGAAGTCAGAGATTGGAAGTGTGTGAAGGCAAAACGGAGGTTTGTGAAGTCACAGAATGGAGGTGTGTGAAGTCAGAGAGTGGAGGTGTGTGAAGTCAAAAAGGTGGTGTGTGAAGTCACAGAATGGAGGTGTGTGAATTCATAGAATGGAGCTGTGTGAAGTCAGAATGGAGGTGTGTCACGTCACAATGGAAGAGTGTGAAGTCATATAATGGAGGTGTGAGATGTCACAGAATGGAGGTGTGTGAAGTCATAGAATGGAGGTGTGTGAAATCATAAAATGAAGGTGTGTGAAGTCAGAATGGAGGTGTGTCACGTCACAATGGAAAAGTGTGAAGTCATAGAATGGAGGTGTGAGAAGTCACAGAATGTAGGTGTGTGAAGTCATAAAATGAAGGTGTGTGAAGTCAGAATGAAGGTGTGTGAAGTCACAGAATGGATGTGTGTGAAGTCATAGAATGGATGTTTGTGAAGTAAGAATGAAGGTGTTTGAAGTCATACAGTGGAGGTGTGTGAAGTCACAGAATGGAGTTTTGTGAAGTCACAGAATGGAGCTGTGTGAAGTCAGAACGGAGGTCTGTGAAGTCATAGAATGGAGGTGTGTGAAGTCACAATGGAGGTGTGTGAAGTCACAGAATTTAGGTGTGTGAAGTCACAAAATGGAGGTGTGTGAAGTCAAAGAATGGAGGTGTGTGAAGTCATAGAATGGAGGTGTGTGAAGTCAGAATGGAGGTGTGAGAAGTCACAGAATTGAGGTGTGTGAATTCACTGAATGGAGGGGTGTGAAGTCAAAATGAAGGTGTGTGAAGTCACAGAATGGAGGTGTGTGAAGTCACAGAATGGATGTTTGTGAAGTAAGAATAAAGGTGTTTGAAGTCATAGAGTGGAGGTTTGTGAAGTCACAGAATGGAGGTGTGTGAAGTCATAGAATGTAGGTGTGTGAAGTCATAGAATTGAGGTGTGTGAAGTCATAGAATGGAGGTGTGTGAAGTCATAAAGTGGAGGTGTGTGAACTCATAGAATGGAGGTGTGTGAAGTTAAAATGGAGTTGTGTGAAGTCATAGAATGGTGGTTTTTGATGTCAACAAATGGAGGTGTGTGAAGTCACAGAATGGAGGTGTGTGAACTCAGAATGGAGGTGTGTGAAGTCACAGAATGGAGGTTTGTGAAGTCATAGAATGGAGGTGTGTGAAGTCAGAGAATGGATGTTTCTGAAGTAAGAATGAAGGTGTGTGAAGTCATAGAATGGAGGTGTGTGAAGTCAAATTGGAGGTGTGTGAACTCATAGAATGGAGGTGTGTGAACTCATAGAATGGAGGGGTGTGAAGTCATGGAATGGAGGTGTGTGAAGTCAAAGAATGGAGGTGTGTGAAGTGAAACAATAGAGGTGTGTGAAGTCACAGAATGGAGGTGTGTGAAGTCACAGAATGGAAGTGTGTGAAGTCAAAACGGAGGTGTGTGAAGTCACAGAATGGAGGTGTGTGAAGTCACAGAATGGAGGACTGTGAAGTCAAAAAGGTGGTGTGTGAAGTCACAGAATGGAGTGTGTGAAGTCATAGAATGGAGGTGTGTGAAATCATAGAATGGAGGTATGTGAAGTCAGAATGGAGGTGTGTGAAGTCACAGAATTGAGGTGTGTGAAGTCACAGAATGGAGGTGTGTGAAGTCACAGAATGGATGTTTGTGAAGTAAGAATGAAGGTGTTTGAAGTCATACAGTGGAGGTGTGTGAAGTCACAGAATGGAGGTGTGTGAAGTCATAGAATGGAGGTGTGTGAAGTCATAGACTGAGGTGGGTGAAGTCATAGAAAGGAGGTGTGGGAAGTCAAAGAATGGAGGAGTGTGAAGTCATAGAGTGGAGGTGAGTGAAGTCAGAGATTCGAGGTCTGTGATGTCATAGAATGGAGGTGTTTGAAGTCAGAATGGAGGTGTGTGAAATCACAGAATGGAGATGTGTGAACTCATAGAATGGAGTTGTGTGATGTCACAATGGAAGAGTGTGAAGTCATAGAATGGAGGTGTGAGAACTCACAGAATGGAGGTGTGTGAAGTCATAAAATGAAGGTGTGTGAAGTCAGAATGGAGGTGTGTGAACTCAGAATGGAGGTGTGTGAAGTCACAGAATGGAGGTGTGTGAAGTCACAGAATGGAGGTGTGTGAACTCAGAATGGAGGTGTGTGAAGCCACAGAACGGAGGTGTGTGAAGTCATAGAATGGAAGTGTGTGAAGTCATAGAATGGAGGTGTGTGAAGGAAGAATGGAGGTGTGTGAAGTCACAGAATGGAGGTGTGTGAATTCAGAATGGAGGTGTGAGAAGTCACAGAATGGAGATTTGTGAAGTCATAGAAGGGAGGTGTGTGAAGTCAGAGAATGGATGTTTCTGAAGTAAGAATGAAGGTGTGTGAAGTCATAGAATGGAGGTGTGTGAAGTCAAATTGGAGGTGTGTGAACTCATAGAATGGAGGTGTGTGAACTCATTGAATGGAGGTGTGTGAAGTCATGGAATGGAGGTGTGTGAAGTCAAAGAATGGAGGTGTGTGAAGTGAAACAATAGAGGTGTGTGAAGTCACAGAATGGAGGTGTGTGAAGTCACAGAATGGAAGTGTGTGAAGTCACAGAATGGAGGTGTGTGAAGTCACAGAATGGAGGTGTGTGAAGTCAAAAAAGTGGTGTGTGAAGTCACAGAATGGATGTGTGTGAAGTCAGATTGGAGGTGTGTGAAGCCACAGAATGGTGGTGTGTGAAGTCATAGAATGGAAATGTGTGAAATCATAGAATGGAGGTGTGTGAAGTCACAGAATTAAGGTGTGTGAAGTCAGAATGGAGGTGTGTGAAGTCAGAATGGAGGTGAGTGAAGTCATAGATGGAGGTGTGTGTAGTCATAGAATGGAGGTCTCTGAACTCAGAATGGAGATTTGTGAAGTCATAGAATGGAGGTGTGTGAACTCAGAATGGAGGTGTGTGAATCACAGAATGGAGGTGTGTGAAGTCACAGAATGGAGGTGTGTGAAGTCACAGAATAGAGGTGTGTGAACTCAGAATGTAGGTGTGTGAAGCCACAGAATGGAGGTGTGTGAAGTCATAGAATGGAAGTGTGTGAAGTCATAGAAAGGAGGTGTGTGAACTCAGAATGGAGGTGTGTGAAGTCACAGAATGGAGGTTTGTGAAGTCATAGAATGGAGGTTTGTGAAGTAAGAGAATGAATGTTTTTTGAAGTAAGAATGAAGGTGTGTGAAGTCATAGAATGGAGATGTGTGAGGTCAAATTAGAGGTGTGTGAACTCATAGAATGGAGGTGTGTGAACTCATAGAATGGAGGTTTGTGAAGTCATGGAATGGCCGTGTGTGAACTCCAAGAATGGAGGTGTGTGAAGTGAAACAATAGAGGTGTGTGAAGTCACAGAATGGAGGTGTGTGAAGTCAGAGATTGGAAGTGTGTGAAGGCAAAACGGAGGTTTGTGAAGTCACAGAATGGAGGTGTGTGAAGTCAGAGAGTGGAGGTGTGTGAAGTCAAAAAGGTGGTGTGTGAAGTCACAGAATGGAGGTGTGTGAATTCATAGAATGGAGCTGTGTGAAGTCAGAATGGAGGTGTGTCACGTCACAATGGAAGAGTGTGAAGTCATATAATGGAGGTGTGAGAAGTCACAGAATGGAGGTGTGTGAAGTCATAGAAGGGAGGTGTGTGAAATCATAAAATGAAGGTGTGTGAAGTCAGAATGGAGGTGTGTCACGTCACAATGGAAAAGTGTGAAGTCATAGAATGGAGGTGTGAGAAGTCACAGAATGTAGGTGTGTGAAGTCATAAAATGAAGGTGTGTGAAGTCAGAATGAAGGTGTGTGAAGTCACAGAATGGATGTGTGTGAAGTCATAGAATGGATGTTTGTGAAGTAAGAATGAAGGTGTTTGAAGTCATACAGTGGAGGTGTGTGAAGTCACAGAATGGAGGTGTGTTAAGTCATAGAATGGAGGTGTGTGAAGTCATAAAATGGAGGTGTATGAACTCATAGAATGGAGGTGTGTGAAGTCAAAAAGGAGTTGTGTGAAGTCATAGAATGGTGTTTTTTGATGTCAACGAATGGAGGCGTGTGAAGTCATAGAATGGAGGTGTGTGAAGTCAGATTGGAGTTGTGTGAAATCACAGAATGGAGGTGCGTGAAGTCACAGAATGGAGGTGTGTGAACTCAGAATGTAGGTGTGTGAAGCCACAGAATGGAGGTGTGTGAAGTCATAGAATGGAAGTGTGTGAAATCATTGATTGGAGGTGTGTGAAGTCACAGAATTGAGGTGTGTGAAGTCAGAATGGAGGTGAGTGAAGTCATAAAATGGAGGTGTGTGAACTCATATAATGGAGGTGAGTGAAGTTAAAATGGAGTTGTGTGAAGTCATAGAATGTTGGTTTTTGATGTCAACGAATGGAGGTGTGTGAAGTCACAGAATGTACGTGTGTGAACTCGGAATGGAGGTGTGTGAAGTCACAGAATGGAGGTGTGTGAAGTCATAGAATGGAGGTGTGTGAAGTCAGAGAATGGATGTTTCTGAAGTAAGAATGAAGGTGTGTGAAGTCATAGAATGGAGGTGTGTGAAGTCAAATTGGAGGTGTGTGAACTCATAGAATGGAGGTGTGTGAACTCATAGAATGGAGGTGTGTGAAGTCATGGAATGGAGGTGTGTGAAGTCAAAGAATGGAGGTGTGTGAAGTGAAACAATAGAGGTGTGTGAAGTCAAAGAATGGAGGTGTGTGAAGTCATAAAATGGAGGTGGGTGAAATCATAGAATGAAGGTGTGTGAAGTCAGAATGGAGGTGTGTCACGTCAGAGAATTGAGGTGTATGAAGTCAGAGAATGGAGGTGTGTGAAGTCAGAATGAAGGTGTGTGATGTCAGAGAAAGGAGGTGTGTGAAGTCACAGAATGGATGTTAGTGAAGTAAGAATGAAGGTGTTTGAAGTCATTGAATGGAGGTGTGTGAAGTCACAGTATGGAGGTGTGTGAAGTCATAGAATGGAGGTGTGTGAATTCATAGAAGGGAGGTGTGTGAAGTCATAGAATGGAGGTGTGTGAAGTCACAGAATGGAGGTGTGTGAAGTCAGAATGGAGGTGTGTGAAGTCATAGACTGAGGTTGGTGAAGTCATAGAAAGGAGATGTGGGAAGTCATAGAATGGAGGAGTGTGAAGTCATAGAGTGGAGGTGAGTGAAGTCACAGATTCGAGGTCTGTGATGTCATAGAATGGAGGTGTTTGGAGTCAGAATGGAGGTGTTTGAAATCATAGAATGGAGATGTGTGAACTCATAGAATGGAGTTGTGTGACGTCACAATGGAAAAGTGTGAAGTCATAGAATGGAGGTGTGAGAACTCACAGAATGGGGGTGTGTGAAGTCATAAAATGAAGGTGTGTGAAGTCAGAATGGAGGTGTGTGAAGTCACAGAATGGAGGTGTGTGAACTCAGAATGGAGGTGTGTGAAGTCATAGATGGAGGTGTGTGAAGTCATAGTATGGAGGTGTGTGAAATCACAGAATGGAGTTTTGTGAAGTCAAAGAATGGAGCTGTGTGAAGTCAGAACGGAGGTCTGTGAAGTCATAGAATGGAGGTGTGTGAAGTCACAATGGAGGTGTGTGAAGTCACAGAATTTAGGTGTGTGAAGTCACAAAATGGAGGTGTGTGAAGTCAAAGAATGGAGGTGTGTGAATTCATAGAATGGAGCTGTGTGAAGTCAGAATGGAGGTGTGTCACGTCACAATGGAAGAGTGTGAAGTCATATAATGGAGGTGTGAGAAGTCACAGAATGGAGGTGTGTGAAGTCATAGAATGGAGGTGTGTGAAATCATAAAATGAAGGTGTGTGAAGTCAGAATGGAGGTGTGTCACGTCACAATGGAAAAGTGTGAAGTCATAGAATGGAGGTGTGAGAAGTCACAGGATGTAGGTGTGTGAAGTCATAAAATGAAGGTGTGTGAAGTCAGAATGAAGGTGTGTGAAGTCACAGAATGGATGTGTGTGAAGTCATAGAATGGATGTTTGTGAAGTAAGAATGAAGGTGTTTGAAGTCATACAGTGGAGGTGTGTGAAGTCACAGAATGGAGGTGTGTTAAGTCATAGAATGGAGGTGTGTGAAGTCATAAAATGGAGGTGTATGAACTCATAGAATGAAGGTGTGTGAAGTCAAAAAGGAGTTGTGTGAAGTCATAGAATGGTGTTTTTTGATGTCAACGAATGGAGGCGTGTGAAGTCATAGAATGGAGGTGTGTGAAGTCAGATTGGAGGTGTGTGAAATCACAGAATGGAGGTGCGTGAAGTCACAGAATGGAGGTGTGTGAACTCAGAATGTAGGTGTGTGAAGCCACAGAATGGAGGTGTGTGAAGTCATAGAATGGAAGTGTGTGAAATCATTGATTGGAGGTGTGTGAAGTCACAGAATTGAGGTGTGTGAAGTCAGAATGGAGGTGAGTGAAGTCATAAAATGGAGGTGTGTGAACTCATATAATGGAGGTGAGTGAAGTTAAAATGGAGTTGTGTGAAGTCATAGAATGTTGGTTTTTGATGTCAACGAATGGAGGTGTGTGAAGTCACAGAATGTACGTGTGTGAACTCGGAATGGAGGTGTGTGAAGTCACAGAATGGAGGTTTGTGAAGTCATAGAATGGAGGTGTGTGAAGTCAGAGAATGGATGTTTCTGAAGTAAGAATGAAGGTGTGTGAAGTCATAGAATGGAGGTGTGTGAAGTCAAATTGGAGGTGTGTGAACTCATAGAATGGAGGTGTGTGAACTCATAGAATGGAGGTGTGTGAAGTCATGGAATGGAGGTGTGTGAAGTCAAAGAATGGAGGTGTGTGAAGTGAAACAATAGAGGTGTGTGAAGTCAAAGAATGGAGGTGTGTGAAGTCAGAGAATGGAAGTGTGTGAAGTCAAAAAGGAGGTGTGTGAAGTCACAGAATGGAGGTGTGTGAAGTCACAGAAAGGAGGTGTGTGAAGTCAAAAAGGTGGTGTGTGAATTACAGAATGGAGGTGTGTGAAATCAGATTGGAGGTGTGTGAAGCCACAGAATGGAGGTGTGTGAAGTCATAGAATGGAAATGTGTGAAATCATAGAATAGATGTGTGTGAAGTCACAGAATTAAGGTGTGTGAAGTCAGAATGGAGGTGTGTGAAGTCAGAATGGAGGTGAGTGAAGTCATAGAATGGAGGAGTGAAGTCATAGAATGGAGGTCTGTGAACTCAGAATGGAGGTTTGTGAAGTCATAGAATGGAGGTGTGTAAACTCAGAATGGAGGTGTGTGAAGTCACAGAATGGAGGTGTGTTAATTCACTGAATGGAGGTGTGTGATGTCATAGGATCGAGGTGTGTGAAGTCACAGAATGGAGGTGTGTGAAGTCACAGAATGGAGGTGTGTGAAGTCACAGAATGGAGGTGTGTGAGCTCAGAATGTAGGTGTGTGAAGCCACAGAATGGAGGTGTGTGAAGTCATAGAATGGAAGTGTGTGAAGTCATAGAAAGGAGGTGTGTGAACTCAGAATGGAGGTGTGTGAAGTCACAGAATGGAGGTTTGTGAAGTCATAGAATGGAGGTGTGTGAAGTAAGAGAATGAATGTTTTTGAAGTAAGAATGAAGGTGTGTGAAGTCATAGAATGGAGATGTGTGAAGTCAAATTGAAGGTGTGTGAACTCATAGAATGGAGGTGTGTGAACTCATAGAATGGAGGTTTGTGAAGTCATGGAATGGCGGAGTGTGAAGTCAAAGAATGGAGGTGTGTGAAGTGAAACAATAGAGGTGTGTGAAGTCACAGAATGGAGGTGTGTGAAGTCAGAGATTGGAAGTGTGTGAAGGCAAAACGGAGGTGTGTGAAATCACAGAATGGAGGTGTGTGAAGTCAGAGAGTGGAGGTGTGTGAAGTCAAAAAGGTGGTGTGTGAAGTCACAGAATGGAGGTGTGTGAATTCATAGAATGGAGCTGTGTGAAGTCAGAATGGAGGTGTGTGAAGTCAGAATGGAGGGGTGTGAAGTCAGAATGGAGGTGTGTGAAATCACAGAATGGAGGTGTGTGAAGTCATAGAATGGAGGTGGGTGAAATCATAGAATGAAGGTGTGTGAAGTCAGAATGGAGGTGTGTCACGTCACAGAATTGAGGTGTATGAAGTCAGAGAATGGAGGTGTGTGAAGTCAGAATGAAGGTGTGTGATGTCAGAGAAAGGAGGTGTGTGAAGTCACAGAATGGATGTTAGTGAAGTAAGAATGAAGGTGTTTGACGTCATTGAATGGAGGTGTGTGAAGTCACAGTATGGAGGTGTGTGAAGTCATAGAATGGAGGTGTGTGAATTCATAGAAGGGAGGTGTGTGAAGTCATAGAATGGAGGTGTGTGAAGTCACAGAATGGAGGTGTGTGAAGATAGAATGGAGGTGTGTGAAGTCATAGACTGAGGTTGGTGAAATCATAGAAAGGAGATGTGGGAAGTCATAGAATGGAGGAGTGTGAAGTCATAGAGTGGAGGTGAGTGAAGTCACAGATTCGAGGTCTGTGATGTCATAGAATGGAGGTGTTTGGAGTCAGAATTTAGGTGTTTGAAATCATAGAATGGAGATGTGTGAACTCATAGAATGGAGTTGTGTGACGTCACAATGGAAAAGTGTGAAGTCATAGAATGGAGGTGTGAGAACTCACAGAATGGGGGTGTGTGAAGTCATAAAAAGAAGGTGTGTGAAGTCAGAATGGAGGTGTGTGAAGTCACAGAATGGAGGTGTGTGAACTCAGAATGGAGGTGTGTGAAGTCATAGATGGAGGTGTGTGAAGTCATAGTATGGAGGTGTGTGAAATCACAGAATGGAGTTTTGTGAAGTCACAGAATGGAGCTGTGTGAAGTCAGAACGGA
Source organism: Megascapheus bottae (assembly GCA_024803745.1). Classification (NCBI taxonomy): domain Eukaryota; kingdom Metazoa; phylum Chordata; class Mammalia; order Rodentia; family Geomyidae; genus Megascapheus; species Megascapheus bottae. The sequence goes on along the minus strand of JANJXV010000052.1, from coordinate 1,358,758 downwards.
GGTCTGTGAAGTCATAGAATGGAGGTGTGTGAAGTCACAATGGAGGTGTGTGAAGTCACAGAATTTAGGTGTGTGAAGTCACAAAATGGAGGTGTGTGAAGTCAAAGAATGGAGGTGTGTGCAGTCATAGAATGGAGGTGTGTGAAGTCAGAATGGAGGTGTGAGAAGTCACAGAATTGAGGTGTGTGAATTCACTGAATGGAGGGGTGTGAAGTCAAAATGAAGGTGTGTGAAGTCACAGAATGGAGGTGTGTGAAGTCACAGAATGGATGTTTGTGAAGTAAGAATAAAGGTGTTTGAAGTCATAGAGTGGAGGTTTGAGAAGTCACAGAATGGAGGTGTGTGAAGTCATAGAATGTAGGTGTGTGAAGTCATAGAATTGAGGTGTGTGAAGTCATAGAATGGAGGTGTGTGAAGTCATAGAATGGAGGTGTGTGAAGTCAAATTGGAGGTGTGTGAACTCATAGAATGGAGGTGTGTGAACTCATAGAATGGAGGGGTGTGAAGTAATGGAATGGAGGTGTGTGAAGTCAAAGAATGGAGGTGTGTGAAGTGAAACAATAGAGGTGTGTGAAGTCACAGAATGGAGGTGTGTGAAGTCACAGAATGGAAGTGTGTGAAGTCAAAACGGAGGTGTGTGAAGTCACAGAATGGAGGTGTGTGAAGTCACAGAATGGAGGAGTGTGAAGTCAAAAAGGTGGTGTGTGAAGTCACAGAATGGAGTGTGTGAAGTCATAGAATGGAGGTGTGTGAAATCATAGAATGGAGGTATGTGAAGTCAGAATGGAGGTGTGTGAAGTCACAGAATTGAGGTGTGTGAAGTCACAGAATGGAGGTGTGTGAAGTCACAGAATGGATGTTTGTGAAGTAAGAATGAAGGTGTTTGAAGTCATACAGTGGAGGTGTGTGAAGTCACAGAATGGAGGTGTGTGAAGTCATAGAATGGAGGTGTGTGAAGTCATAGACTGAGGTGGGTGAAGTCATAGAAAGGAGGTGTGGGAAGTCAAAGAATGGAGGAGTGTGAAATCATAGAGTGGAGGTGAGTGAAGTCAGAGATTCGAGGTCTGTGATGTCATAGAATGGAGGTGTTTGAAGTCAGAATGGAGGTGTGTGAAATCACAGAATGGAGATGTGTGAACTCATAGAATGGAGTTGTGTGACGTCACAATGGAAGAGTGTGAAGTCATAGAATGGAGGTGTGAGAACTCACAGAATGGAGGTGTGTGAAGTCATAAAATGAAGGTGTGTGAAGTCAGAATGGAGGTGTGTGAAGTCACAGAATGGAGGTGTGTGAACTCAGAATGGAGGTGTGTGAAGTCACAGAATGGAGGTGTGTGAAGTCACAGAATGGAGGTGTGTGAACTCAGAATGGAGGTGTGTGAAGCCACAGAACGGAGGTGTGTGAAGTCATAGAAAGGAAGTGTGTGAAGTCACAGAATGGAGGTGTGTGAATTCAGAATGGAGGTGTGAGAAGTCACAGAATGGAGGTTTGTGAAGTCATAGAAGGGAGGTGTGTGAAGTCAGAGAATGGATGTTTCTGAAGTAAGAATGAAGGTGTGTGAAGTCATAGAATGGAGGTGTGTGAAGTCAAATTGGAGGTGTGTGAACTCATAGAATGGAGGTGTGTGAACTCATTGAATGGAGGTGTGTGAAGTCATGGAATGGAGGTGTGTGAAGTCAAAGAATGGAGGTGTGTGAAGTGAAACAATAGAGGTGTGTGAAGTCACAGAATGGAGGTGTGTGAAGTCACAGAATGGAAGTGTGTGAAGTCAAAAAGGAGGTGTGTGAAGTCACAGAATGGAGGTGTGTGAAGTCACAGAATGGAGGTGTGTGAAGTCAAAAACGTGGTGTGTGAAGTCACAGAATGGATGTGTGTGAAGTCAGATTGGAGGTGTGTGAAGCCACAGAATGGTGGTGTGTGAAGTCATAGAATGGAAATGTGTGAAATCATAGAATGGAGGTGTGTGAAGTCACAGAATTAAGGTGTGTGAAGTCAGAATGGAGGTGTGTGAAGTCAGAATGGAGGTGAGTGAAGTCATAGATGGAGGTGTGTGAAGTCATAGAATGGAGGTCTCTGAACTCAGAATGGAGATTTGTGAAGTCATAGAATGGAGGTGTGTGAACTCAGAATGGAGGTGTGTGAAGTCACAGAATGGAGGTGTGTGAAGTCACAGAATGGAGGTGTGTGAAGTCACAGAATAGAGGTGTGTGAACTCAGAATGTAGGTGTGTGAAACCACAGAATGGAGGTGTGTGAAGTCATAGAATGGAAGTGTGTGAAGTCATAGAAAGGAGGTGTGTGAACTCAGAATGGAGGTGTGTGAAGTCACAGAATGGAGGTTTGTGAAGTCATAGAATGGAGGTTTGTGAAGTAAGAGAATGGATGTTTTTTGAAGTAATAGTGAAGGTGTGTGAAGTCATAGAATGGAGATGTGTGAAGTCAAATTCGAGGTGTGTGAACTCATAGAATGGAGGTGTGTGAACTCATAGAATGGAGGTTTGTGAAGTCATGGAATGGCCGTGTGTGAAGTCAAAGAATGGAGGTGTGTGAAGTGAAACAATAGAGGTGTGTGAAGTCACAGAATGGAGGTGTGTGAAGTCAGAGATTGGAAGTGTGTGAAGGCAAAACGGAGGTTTGTGAAGTCACAGAATGGAGGTGTGTGAAGTCAGAGAGTGGAGGTGTGTGAAGTCAAAAAGGTGGTGTGTGAAGTCACAGAATGGAGGTGTGTGAATTCATAGAATGGAGCTGTGTGAAGTCAGAATGGAGGTGTGTGAAGTCAGAATGGAGGGGTGTGAACTCAGAATGGAGGTGTGTGAAGTCACAGAATGGAGGTGTGTGAAGTCAAAGAATGGAGGTGGGTGAAATCATAGAATGAAGGTGTGTGAAGTAGAAATGGAGGTGTGTCACGTCACAGAATTGAGGTGTGTGAAGTCAGAGAATGGAGGTGTGTGAAGTCAGAATGAAGGTGTGTGATGTCAGAGAAAGGAGGTATGTGAAGTCACAGAATGGATGTTTGTGAAGTAAGAATGAAGGTGTTTGAAGTCATAGAATGGAGGTGTGTGAAGTCATAGAATGGAGGTGTGTGAATTCATAGAATGGAGGTGTGTGAAGTCATAGAATGGAGGTGTGTGAAGTCACAGAATGGAGGTGTGTGAAGTCAGAATGGAGGTGTGTGAAGTCATAGACTGAGGTGGGTGAAGTCATAGAAAGGAGGTGTGGGAATTCATAGAATGGAGGAGTGTGAAGTCATAGAGTGGAGGTGAGTGAAGTCACAGATTCGAGGTCTGTGATGTCATAGAATGGAGGTGTTTGAAGTCAGAATGGAGGTGTGTGAAATGATAGAATGGAGATGTGTGAACTCATAGAATGGAGTTGTGTGACGTCACAATGGAAGAGTGTGAAGTCATAGAATGGAGGTGTGAGAACTCACAGAATGGAGGTGTGTGAAGTCATAAAATGAAGGTGTGTGAAGTCAGAATGGAGGTGTGTGAAGTCACAGAATGGAGGTGTGTGAAGTCATAGAATGGAGGTGTGTGAAGTCACAATGGAAGGGTGTGAAGTCATAGAATTTAGGTGTGTGAAGTCACAAAATGGAGGTGTGTGAAGTCAAAGAATGGAGGTGTGTGAAGTCATAGAATGGAGGTGTGTGAAGTCAGAATGGAGGTGTGAGAAGTCACAGAATTGAGGTGTGTGAATTCACAGAATGGAGGGTTGTGAAGTCAGAATGAATTTGTGTGAAGTCACAGAATGGAGGTGTGTGAAGTCACAGAATGGATGTTTGTGAAGTAAGAATTTAGGTGTTTGAAGTCATAGAGTGGAGGTGTGTGAAGTCACAGAATGGAGGTGTGTGAAGTCATAGAATGGAGGTGTGTGAAGTCATAGAATTGAGGTGTGTGAAGTCTTAGAATGGAGGTGTGTGAAGTCATAAAATGGAGGTGTGTGAACTCATAGAATGGAGGTGTGTGAAGTTAAAATGGAGTTGTGTGAAGTCATAGAATGGTGGTTTTTGATGTCAACGAATGAAGGTGTGTGAAGTCACAGAATGGAGGTGTGTGAACTCAGATTGGAGGTGTGTGAAGTCACAGAATGGAGGTCTGTGAAGTCATAGAATGGAGGTGTGTGAAGTCAGACTGGAGGTGTGTGAAATCACAGAATGGAGGTGTGTGAAGTCACAGAATGGAGGTGTGTGAACTCAGAAAGTAGGTGTGTGAAGCCACAGAATGTAGGTGTGTGAAGTCATAGAATGGAAGTGTGTGAAATCATTGAATGGAGGTGTGTGAAGTCATAGAATTGAGGTGTGTGAAGTCAGAATGGAGGTGTGTGAAGTCAGAATGGAGGTGAGTGAAGTCATTGAATGGAGGTGTGTGAAGTCATAGAATGGAGGTCTGTGAACTCAGAATGGAGGTTTGTGAAGTCATAGAATGGAGGTGTGTGAAGTCACAGAATGGAGGTGTGTGAAGTCATAGAATGGAGGTGTGTGAAGTAATAAAATGGAGGTGTGTGAATTCATAGAATGGAGTTGTGTGAAGTCACAATGGAGTTGTGTGAAGTCAGAGAATGGTTGTTTTTGATGTCAACGAATGGAGTGTGTGAAGTCATAGAATGGAGGTGTGTGAAGTCAGAATGGAGGTGTGTGAAATCACAGAATGGAGGTGTGTCAACTGAGAAATGAGGTGTGTGAAGTCATAGAATGGAGGTGTGTGAAGTCATAGAATGGAAGTTTTTGAAATCATAGAATGAAGGTGTGTGAAGTCAAAGAATGGAGGTGTGTGAAGTCAGAATGGAGGTGTGTGAAGTCAGAATGGAGGTGTGTGAAGTCAGAGAATGGAAGTGTGTGAAGTCATAGAATGGAGGTCTTTGAACTCAGAATGGGGGTTTTGTGAAGTCATAGAATGGAGGTGTGTGAACGCAGAATGGAGGTGTGTGAAGTCACAGAATGGAGGTGTGTGAAGTCATAGAATGGAGGTGGGTGAAATCACAGAATGGAGGTGTGTGAATTCATAGAATGGAGGTGTGTGAAGTCACAGGATCGAGGTGTGTGAAGTCACAGAATGGAGGTGTGTGAAGTCACAGAATGGAGGTGTGTGAAGTCACAGTATGGAGGTGTGTGAACTCAGAATGGAGGTGTGTGAAGCCACAGAATGGAGGTGTGTGAAGTCATAGAATGGAAGTGTGTGAAGTCATAGAATGGAGGTGTGTGAAGGAAGAATGGAGCTGTGTGAAGTCACAGAATGGAGGTGTGTGAATTCAGAATGGAGGTGTGTGAAGTCAAAGAATGGAGGTTTGTGAAGTCATAGAATGGAGGTGTGTGAAGTCAGAGAATGGATGTTTCTGAAGTAAGAATGAAGGTGTGTGAAGTCATAGAATGGAGGTTTGTGAAGTCAAATTGAAGGTGTGTGAACTCATAGAATGGAGGTGTGTGAAATCATAGAATGGAGGTGTGTGAAGTCATGGAATGGAGGTGTGTGAAGTCAAAGATTTGAGGTGTGTGAAGTGAAACAATAGAGGTGTGTGAAGTCACATAATGGAGGTGTGTGAAGTAACAGAATGGAAGTGTGTGAAGTCAGAATGAAGGTGTGTGAAGTCACAGAATGCAGGTGTGTGAAGTCACAGAATAGATGTTTGGGAAGTTAGAATGAAGGTGTTTGAAGTCATAGAGTGGAGTTGTGTGAAGTCACAGAATGGAGGTGTGTGAAGTCAGATGGGAGGTGTGTGAAATCACAGAATGGAGGTGTGTGAAGTCATAGAATGGAGGTGTGTGAAGTCATAAAAGGAGGTGTGTGAACTCATAGAATGGAGGTGTGTTAAGTCAAAATGGAGTTGTGTGAAGTCATAGAATGGTGTTTTTTGATGTCAACGAATGGATGTGTGTGAAATCACAGAATGGAGGTGTGTGAAGTGACAGAATGGAGGTGTGTAAACTCAGAATGTAGGTGTGTGAAGCCACAGAATGGAGGTGTGTGAAGTCATACAATGGAAGTGTGTGAAATCATAGAATGGAGGTGTGTGAAGTCACAGAATAGAGGAGTGTGAAGTCAGAATGGAGGTGTGTGAAGTCAGAATGGAGGTGTGTGAAGTCACAGAATAGAGGTGTGTGAAGTTATAGAATGGAGGTCTGTGAACTCAGAATGGAGGTTTGTGAAGTCATATAATGGAGGTGTGCGAACTCAGAATGGAGGTGTGTGAAGTCACAGAATGGAGGTTTGTGAAGTCATAGAATGGAGGTTTGTGAACTCACAGAATGGAGGCGTGTTAATTCATAGAATGGAGGTGTGTGAAGTCATAGGATCGAGGTGTGTGAAGTCACAGAATGGAGGTGTGTGAATTCACAGAATGGAGGGTTGTGAAGTCAGAATGAATTTGTGTGAAGTCACAGAATGGAGGTGTGTGAAGTCACAGAATGGATGTTTGTGAAGTAAGAATGAAGGTGTTTGAAGTCATAGAGTGGAGGTGTGTGAAGTCACAGAATGGAGGTGTGTGAAGTCATAGAATGGAGGTGTGTGAAGTCATAGAATTGAGGTGTGTGAAGTCATAGAATGGAGGTGTGTGAAGTCATAAAATGGAGGTGTGTGAACTCATAGAATGGAGGTGTGTGAAGTTAAAATGGAGTTGTGTGAAGTCATAGAATGGTGGTTTTTGATGTCAACGAATGGAGGTGTGCGAAGTCACAGAATGGAGGTGTGTGAACTCAGAATGGAGGTGTGTGAAGTCACAGAATGGAGGTTTGTGAAGTCATAGAATGGAGGTGTGTGAAGTCAGAGAATGGATGTTTCTGAAGTAAGAATGAAGGTGTGTGAAGTCATAGAATCGATGTGTGTGAAGTCATGGAATGGAGGTGTGTGAAGTCAAAGAATGGAGGTGTGTGAAGTGAAACAATAGAGGTGTGTGAAGTCACAGAATGGAGGTGTGTGAAGTCACAGAATGGAAGTGTGTGAAGTCAAAACGGAGGTGTGTGAAGTCACAGAATGGAGGTGTGTGAAGTCACAGAATGGAGGTTTGTGAAGTCAAAAAGGTGGTGTGTGAAGTCACAGAATGGAGTGTGTGAAGTCATAGAATGGAGGTGTGTGAAATCATAGAATGGAGGTATGTGAAGTCAGAATGGAGGTGGGTGAAGTCACAGAATTGAGGTGTGTGAAGTCACAGAATGGAGGTGTGTGAAGTCACAGAATGGATGTTTGTGAAGTAAGAATGAAGGTGTTTGAAGTCATACAGTGGAGGTGTGTGAAGTCACAGAATGGAGGTGTGTAAAGTCATACAATGGAGGTGTGTGAAGTCATAGAATTGAGGTGTGTGAAGTCATAGAATGGAGGTGTGTGAAGTCATAAAATGGAGGTGTGTGAACTCATAGAATGGAGGTGTGTGAAGTCAAAATGGAGTTGTGTGAAGTCATAGAATGGTGTTTTTTGATGTCAACGAATGGAGGTGTGTGAAGTCATAGAATGGAGGTGTGTGAAGTCAGACTGGAGGTGTGTGAAATCACAGAATGGAGGTGTGTGAAGTCACAGAATGGAGGTGTGTGAACTCAGAAAGTAGGTGTGTGAAGCCACAGAATGGAGGTGTGTGAAGTCATAGAATGGAAGTGTGTGAAATCATTGAATGGAGGTGTGTGAAGTCATAGAATTGAGGTGTGTGAAGTCAGAATGGAGGTGTGTGAAGTCAGAATGGAGGTGAGTGAAGTCATAGAATGGAGGTGTGTGAAGTCTTAGAATGGAGGTCTGTGAACTCAGAATGGAGGTTTGTGAAGTCATAGAATGGGGTGTGTGAAGTCACAGAATGGAGGTGTGTGAAGTCATAGAATGGAGGTGTGTGAAGTAATAAAATGGAGGTGTGTGAATTCATAGAATAGAGTTGTGTGAAGTCACAATGGAGTTGTGTGAAGTCAGAGAATGGTTGTTTTTGATGTCAACGAATGGAGTGTGTGAAGTCATAGAATGGAGGTGTGTGAAGTCAGAATGGAGGTGTGTGAAATCACAGAATGGAGGTGTGTCAACTCAGAAATGAGGTGTGTGAAGTCATAGAATGGAGGTGTGTGAAGTCATAGAATGGAAGTTTGTGAAATCATAGAATGAAGGTGTGTGAAGTCAAAGAATGGAGGTGTGTGAAGTCAGAATGGAGGTGTGTGAAGTCAGAATGGAGGTGTGTGAAGTCATAGAATGGAAGTGTGTGAAGTCATAGAATGGAGGTCTTTGAACTCAGAATGGGGGTTTGTGAAGTCATAGAATGGAGGTGTGTGAACGCAGAATGGAGGTGTGTGAAGTCACAGAATGGAGGTGTGTGAAGTCATAGAATGTAGGTGGGTGAAATCACAGAATGGAGGTGTGTGAATTCATAGAATGGAGGTGTGTGAAGTCACAGGATCGAGGTGTGTGAAGTCACAGAATGGAGGTGTGTGAAGTCACAGAATGGAGGTGTGTGAAGTCACAGTATGGAAGTGTGTGAACTCAGAATGGAGGTGTGTGAAGCCACAGAATGGAGGTGTGTGAAGTCATAGAATGGAAGTGTGTGAAGTCATAGAATGGAGGTGTGTGAAGGAAGAATGGAGCTGTGTGAAGTCACAGAATGGAGGTGTGTGAATTCAGAATGGAGGTGTGTGAAGTCACAGAATGGAGGTTTGTGAAGTCATAGAATGGAGGTGTGTGAAGTCAGAGAATGGATGTTTCTGAAGTAAGAATGAAGGTGTGTGAAGTCATAGAATGGAGGTGTGTGAAGTCAAATTGAAGGTGTGTGAACTCATAGAATGGAGGTGTGTGAAATCATAGAATGGAGGTGTGTGAAGTCATGGAATGGAGGTGTGTGAAGTCAAAGATTTGATGTGTGTGAAGTGAAACAATAGAGGTGTGTGAAGTCACATAATGGAGGTGTGTGAAGTAACAGAATGGAAGTGTGTGAAGTCAGAATGAAGGTGTGTGAAGTCACAGAATGCAGGTGTGTGAAGTCACAGAATGGATGTTTGGGAAGTAAGAATGAAGGTGTTTGAACTCATAGAGTGGAGTTGTGTGAAGTCACAGAATGGAGGTGTGTGAAGTCAGATGGGAGGTGTGTGAAATCACAGAATGGAGGTGTGTGAAGTCATAGAATGGAGGTGTGTGAAGTCAGACTGGAGGTGTGTGAAATCACAGAATGGAGGTGTGTGAAGTCACAGAATGGAGGTGTGTGAACTCAGAAAATAGGTGTGTGAAGCCACAGAATGGAGGTGTGTGAATTCATAGAATGGAAGTGTGTGAAATCATTGAATGGAGGTGTGTGAAGTCATAGAATTGAGGTGTGTGAAGTCAGAATGGAGGTGTGTGAAGTCAGAATGGAGGTGAGTGAAGTCATAGAATGGAGGTGTGTGAAGTCATAGAATGGAGGTCTGTGAACTCAGAATGGAGGTTTGTGAAGTCATAGAATGGAGGTGTGTGAAGTCACAGAATTGAGGTGTGTGAAGTCATAGAATGGAGGTGTGTGAAGTAATAAAATGGAGGTGTGTGAATTCATAGAATGGAGTTGTGTGAAGTCACAATGGAGTTGTGTGAAGTCAGAGAATGGTTGTTTTTGATGTCAACGAATAGAGTGTGTGAAGTCATAGAATGGAGGTGTGTGAAGTCAGAATGGAGGTGTGTGAAATCACAGAATGGAGGTGTGTCAACTCAGAAATGAGGTGTGTGAAGTCATAGAATGGAGGTGTGTGAAGTCATAGAATGGAAGTTTGTGAAATCATAGAATGAAGGTGTGTGAAGTCAAAGAATGGAGGTGTGTGAAGTCAGAATGGAGGTGTGTGAAGTCAGAATGGAGGTGTGTGAAGTCATAGAATGGAAGTGTGTGAAGTCATAGAATGGAGGTCTTTGAACTCAGAATGGGGGTTTGTGAAGTCATAGAATGGAGGTGTGTGAACGCAGAATGGAGGTGTGTGAAGTCACAGAATGGAGGTGTGTGAAGTCATAGAATGGAGGTGGGTGAAATCACAGAATGGAGGTGTGTGAATTCATAGAATGGAGGTGTGTGAAGTCACAGGATCGAGGTGTGTGAAGTCACAGAATGGAGGTGTGTGAAGTCACAGAATGGAGGTGTGTGAAGTCACAGTATGGAGGTGTGTGAACTCAGAATGGAGGTGTGTGAAGCCACAGAATGGAGGTGTGTGAAGTCATAGAATGGAAGTGTGTGAAGTCATAGAATGGAGGTGTGTGAAGGAAGAATGGAGCTGTGTGAAGTCACAGAATGGAGGTGTGTGAATTCAGAATGGAGGTGTGTGAAGTCACAGAATGGAGGTTTGTGAAGTCATAGAATGGAGGTGTGTGAAGTCAGAGAATGGATGTTTCTGAAGTAAGAATGAAGGTGTGTGAAGTCATAGAATGGAGGTGTGTGAAGTCAAATTGAAGGTGTGTGAACTCATAGAATGGAGGTGTGTGAAATCATAGAATGGAGGTGTGTGAAGTCATGGAATGGAGGTGTGTGAAGTCAAAGATTTGATGTGTGTGAAGTGAAACAATAGAGGTGTGTGAAGTCACATAATGGAGGTGTGTGAAGTAACAGAATGGAAGTGTGTGAAGTCAGAATGAAGGTGTGTGAAGTCACAGAATGCAGGTGTGTGAAGTCACAGAATGGATGTTTGGGAAGTAAGAATGAAGGTGTTTGAAGTCATAGAGTGGAGTTGTGTGAAGTCACAGAATGGAGGTGTGTGAAGTCAGATGGGAGGTGTGTGAAATCACAGAATGGAGGTGTGTGAAGTCATAGAATGGAGGTGTGTGAAGTCATAAAAGGAGGTGTGCGAAATCACAGAATGGAGGTGTGTTAAGTCAAAATGGAGTTGTGTGAAGTCACAGAATCGTGTTTTTTGATGTCAACGAATGGATGTGTGTGAAATCAAAGAATGGAGGTGTGTGAAGTCACAGAATGGAGGTGTGTGAAGTCACAGTATGGAGGTGTGTGAACTCAGAATGGAGGTGTGTGAAGCCACAGAATGGAGGTTTGTGAAGTCATACAATGGAAGTGTGTGAAATCATAGAATGGAGGTGTGTGAAGTCACAGAATAGAGGTGTGTGAAGTCAGAATGGAGGTGTGTGAAGTCAGAATGGAGGTGTGTGAAGTCACAGAATAGAGGTGTGTGAAGTTATAGAATGGAGGTCTGTGAACTCAGAATGGAGGTTTGTGAAGTCATATAATGGAGGTGTGTGAACTCAGAATGGAGGTGTGTGAAGTCACAGAATGGAGGTTTGTGAAGTCATAGAATGGAGGTTTGTGAACTCACAGATTGGAGGCGTGTTAATTCATAGAATGGAGGTGTGTGAAGTCATAGGATCGAGGTGTGTGAAGTCACAGAATGGAGGTGTGTGAATTCACAGAATGGAGGGTTGTGAAGTCAGAATGAATTTGTGTGAAGTCACAGAATGGAGGTGTGTGAAGTCACAGAATGGATGTTTGTGAAGTAAGAATGAAGGTGTTTGAAGTCATAGAGTGGAGGTGTGTGAAGTCACAGAATGGAGGTGTGTGAAGTCATAGAATGGAGGTGTGTGAAGTCATAGAATTGAGGTGTGTGAAGTCATAGAATGGAGGTGTGTGAAGTCATAAAATGGAGGTGTGTGAACTCATAGAATGGAGGTGTGTGAAGTTAAAATGGAGTTGTGTGAAGTCATAGAATGATGGTTTTTGATGTCAACGAATGGAGGTGTGTGAAGTCACAGAATGGAGGTGTGTAAACTCAGAATGGAGGTGTGTGAAGTCACAGAATGGAGGTTTGTGAAGTCATAGAATGGAGGTGTGTGAAGTCAGAGAATGGATGTTTCTGAAGTAAGAATGAAGGTGTGTGAAGTCATAGAATCGATGTGTGTGAAGTCATGGAATAGAGGTGTGTGAAGTCAAAGAATGGAGGTGTGTGAAGTGAAACAATAGAGGTGTGTGAAGTCACAGAATGGAGGTGTGTGAAGTCACAGAATGGAAGTGTGTGAAGTCAAAATGGAGGTGTGTGAAGTCACAGAATGGAGGTGTGTGAAGTCACAGAATGGAGGTTTGTGAAGTCAAAAAGGTGGTGTGTGAAGTCACAGAATGGAGTGTGTGAAGTCATAGAATGGAGGTGTGTGAAATCATAGAATGGAGGTATGTGAAGTCAGAATGGAGGTGGGTGAAGTCACAGAATTGAGGTGTGTGAAGTCACAGAATGGAGGTGTGTGAAGTCACAGAATGGATGTTTGTGAAGTAAGAATGAAGGTGTTTGAAGTCATACAGTGGAGGTGTGTGAAGTCACAGAATGGAGGTGTGTAAAGTCATACAATGGAGGTGTGTGAAGTCATAGAATTGAGGTGTGTGAAGTCATAGAATGGAGGTGTGTGAAGTCATAAAATGGAGGTGTGTGAACTCATAGAATGGAGGTGTGTGAAGTCAAAATGGAGTTGTGTGAAGTCATAGAATGGTGTTTTTTGATGTCAACGAATGGAGGTGTGTGAAGTCATAGAATGGAGGTGTGTGAAGTCAGACTAGAGGTGTGTGAAATCACAGAATGGAGGTGTGTGAAGTCACAGAATGGAGGTGTGTGAACTCAGAAAGTAGGTGTGTGAAGCCACAGAATGGAGGTGTGTGAAGTCATAGAATGGAAGTGTGTGAAATCATTGAATGGAGGTGTGTGAAGTCATAGAATTGAGGTGTGTGAAGTCAGAATGGAGGTGTGTGAAGTCAGAATGGAGGTGAGTGAAGTCATAGAATGGAGGTGTGTGAAGTCTTAGAATGGAGGTCTGTGAACTCAGAATGGAGGTTTGTGAAGTCATAGAATGGGGTGTGTGAAGTCACAGAATGGAGGTGTGTGAAGTCATAGAATGGAGGTGTGTGAAGTAATAAAATGGAGGTGTGTGAATTCATAGAATAGAGTTGTGTGAAGTCACAATGGAGTTGTGTGAAGTCAGAGAATGGTTGTTTTTGATGTCAACGAATGGAGTGTGTGAAGTCATAGAATGGAGGTGTGTGAAGTCAGAATGGAGGTGTGTGAAATCACAGAATGGAGGTGTGTCAACTCAGAAATGAGGTGTGTGAAGTCATAGAATGGAGGTGTGTGAAGTCATAGAATGGAAGTTTGTGAAATCATAGAATGAAGGTGTGTGAAGTCAAAGAATGGAGGTGTGTGAAGTCAGAATGGAGGTGTGTGAAGTCAGAATGGAGGTGTGTGAAGTCATAGAATGGAAGTGTGTGAAGTCATAGAATGGAGGTCTTTGAACTCAGAATGGGGGTTTGTGAAGTCATAGAATGGAGGTGTGTGAACGCAGAATGGAGGTGTGTGAAGTCACAGAATGGAGGTGTGTGAAGTCATAGAATGTAGGTGGGTGAAATCACAGAATGGAGGTGTGTGAATTCATAGAATGGAGGTGTGTGAAGTCACAGGATCGAGGTGTGTGAAGTCACAGAATGGAGGTGTGTGAAGTCACAGTATGGAAGTGTGTGAACTCAGAATGGAGGTGTGTGAAGCCACAGAATGGAGGTGTGTGAAGTCATAGAATGGAAGTGTGTGAAGTCATAGAATGGAGGTGTGTGAAGGAAGAATGGAGCTGTGTGAAGTCACAGAATGGAGGTGTGTGAATTCAGAATGGAGGTGTGTGAAGTCACAGAATGGAGGTTTGTGAAGTCATAGAATGGAGGTGTGTGAAGTCAGAGAATGGATGTTTCTGAAGTAAGAATGAAGGTGTGTGAAGTCATAGAATGGAGGTGTGTGAAGTCAAATTGAAGGTGTGTGAACTCATAGAATGGAGGTGTGTGAAATCATAGAATGGAGGTGTGTGAAGTCATGGAATGGAGGTGTGTGAAGTCAAAGATTTGATGTGTGTGAAGTGAAACAATAGAGGTGTGTGAAGTCACATAATGGAGGTGTGTGAAGTAACAGAATGGAAGTGTGTGAAGTCAGAATGAAGGTGTGTGAAGTCACAGAATGGATGTTTGGGAAGTAAGAATGAAGGTGTTTGAACTCATAGAGTGGAGTTGTGTGAAGTCACAGAATGGAGGTGTGTGAAGTCAGATGGGAGGTGTGTGAAATCACAGAATGGAGGTGTGTGAAGTCATAGAATGGAGGTGTGTGAAGTCAGACTGGAGGTGTGTGAAATCACAGAATGGAGGTGTGTGAAGTCACAGAATGGAGGTGTGTGAACTCAGAAAATAGGTGTGTGAAGCCACAGAATGGAGTTGTGTGAATTCATAGAATGGAAGTGTGTGAAATCATTGAATGGAGGTGTGTGAAGTCATAGAATTGAGGTGTGTGAAGTCAGAATGGAGGTGTGTGAAGTCAGAATGGAGGTGAGTGAAGTCATAGAATGGAGGTGTGTGAAGTCATAGAATGGAGGTCTGTGAACTCAGAATGGAGGTTTGTGAAGTCATAGAATGGAGGTGTGTGAAGTCACAGAATTGAGGTGTGTGAAGTCATAGAATGGAGGTGTGTGAAGTAATAAAATGGAGGTGTGTGAATTCATAGAATGGAGTTGTGTGAAGTCACAATGGAGTTGTGTGAAGTCAGAGAATGGTTGTTTTTGATGTCAACGAATGGAGTGTGTGAAGTCATAGAATGGAGGTGTGTGAAGTCAGAATGGAGGTGTGTGAAATCACAGAATGGAGGTGTGTCAACTCAGAAATGAGGTGTGTGAAGTCATAGAATGGAGGTGTGTGAAGTCATAGAATGGAAGTTTGTGAAATCATAGAATGAAGGTGTGTGAAGTCAAAGAATGGAGGTGTGTGAAGTCAGAATGGAGGTGTGTGAAGTCAGAATGGAGGTGTGTGAAGTCATAGAATGGAAGTGTGTGAAGTCATAGAATGGAGGTCTTTGAACTCAGAATGGGGGTTTGTGAAGTCATAGAATGGAGGTGTGTGAACGCAGAATGGAGGTGTGTGAAGTCACAGAATGGAGGTGTGTGAAGTCATAGAATGTAGGTGGGTGAAATCACAGAATGGAGGTGTGTGAATTCATAGAATGGAGGTGTGTGAAGTCACAGGATCGAGGTGTGTGAAGTCACAGAATGGAGGTGTGTGAAGTCACAGAATGGAGGTGTGTGAAGTCACAGTATGGAGGTGTGTGAACTCAGAATGGAGGTGTGTGAAGCCACAGAATGGAGGTGTGTGAAGTCATAGAATGGAAGTGTGTGAAGTCATAGAATGGAGGTGTGTGAAGGAAGAATGGAGCTGTGTGAAGTCACAGAATGGAGGTGTGTGAATTCAGAATGGAGGTGTGTGAAGTCACAGAATGGAGGTTTGTGAAGTCATAGAATGGAGGTGTGTGAAGTCAGAGAATGGATGTTTCTGAAGTAAGAATGAAGGTGTGTGAAGTCATAGAATGGAGGTGTGTGAAGTCAAATTGAAGGTGTGTGAACTCATAGAATGGAGGTGTGTGAAATCATAGAATGGAGGTGTGTGAAGTCATGGAATGGAGGTGTGTGAAGTCAAAGATTTGATGTGTGTGAAGTGAAACAATAGAGGTGTGTGAAGTCACATAATGGAGGTGTGTGAAGTAACAGAATGGAAGTGTGTGAAGTCAGAATGAAGGTGTGTGAAGTCACAGAATGCAGGTGTGTGAAGTCACAGAATGGATGTTTGGGAAGTAAGAATGAAGGTGTTTGAACTCATAGAGTGGAGTTGTGTGAAGTCACAGAATGGAGGTGTGTGAAGTCAGATGGGAGGTGTGTGAAATCACAGAATGGAGGTGTGTGAAGTCATAGAATGGAGGTGTGTGAAGTCAGACTGGAGGTGTGTGAAATCACAGAATGGAGGTGTGTGAAGTCACAGAATGGAGGTGTGTGAACTCAGAAAATAGGTGTGTGAAGCCACAGAATGGAGGTGTGTGAATTCATAGAATGGAAGTGTGTGAAATCATTGAATGGAGGTGTGTGAAGTCATAGAATTGAGGTGTGTGAAGTCAGAATGGAGGTGTGTGAAGTCAGAATGGAGGTGAGTGAAGTCATAGAATGGAGGTGTGTGAAGTCATAGAATGGAGGTCTGTGAACTCAGAATGGAGGTTTGTGAAGTCATAGAATGGAGGTGTGTGAAGTCACAGAATTGAGGTGTGTGAAGTCATAGAATGGAGGTGTGTGAAGTAATAAAATGGAGGTGTGTGAATTCATAGAATGGAGTTGTGTGAAGTCACAATGGAGTCGTGTGAAGTCAGAGAATGGTTGTTTTTGATGTCAACGAATGGAGTGTGTGAAGTCATAGAATGGAGGTGTGTGAAGTCAGAATGGAGGTGTGTGAAATCACAGAATGGAGGTGTGTCAACTCAGAAATGAGGTGTGTGAAGTCATAGAATGGAGGTGTGTGAAGTCATAGAATGGAAGTTTGTGAAATCATAGAATGAAGGTGTGTGAAGTCAAAGAATGGAGGTGTGTGAAGTCAGAATGGAGGTGTGTGAAGTCAGAATGGAGGTGTGTGAAGTCATAGAATGGAAGTGTGTGAAGTCATAGAATGGAGGTCTTTGAACTCAGAATGGGGGTTTGTGAAGTCATAGAATGGAGGTGTGTGAACGCAGAATGGAGGTGTGTGAAGTCACAGAATGGAGGTGTGTGAAGTCATAGAATGGAGGTGGGTGAAATCACAGAATGGAGGTGTGTGAATTCATAGAATGGAGGTGTGTGAAGTCACAGGATCGAGGTGTGTGAAGTCACAGAATGGAGGTGTGTGAAGTCACAGTATGGAGGTGTGTGAACTCAGAATGGAGGTGTGTGAAGCCACAGAATGGAGGTGTGTGAAGTCATAGAATGGAAGTGTGTGAAGTCATAGAATGGAGGTGTGTGAAGGAAGAATGGAGCTGTGTGAAGTCACAGAATGGAGGTGTGTGAATTCAGAATGGAGGTGTGTGAAGTCACAGAATGGAGGTTTGTGAAGTCATAGAATGGAGGTGTGTGAAGTCAGAGAATGGATGTTTCTGAAGTAAGAATGAAGGTGTGTGAAGTCATAGAATAGAGGTGTGTGAAGTCAAATTGAAGGTGTGTGAACTCATAGAATGGAGGTGTGTGAAACCATAGAATGGAGGTGTGTGAAGTCATGGAATGGAGGTGTGTGAAGTCAAAGATTTGAGGTGTGTGAAGTGAAACAATAGAGGTGTGTGAAGTCACATAATGGAGGTGTGTGAAGTAACAGAATGGAAGTGTGTGAAGTCAGAATGAAGGTGTGTGAAGTCACAGAATGCAGGTGTGTGAAGTCACAGAATGGATGTTTGGGAAGTAAGAATGAAGGTGTTTGAAGTCATAGAGTGGAGTTGTGTGAAGTCACAGAATGGAGGTGTGTGAAGTCAGATGGGAGGTGTGTGAAATCACAGAATGGAGGTGTGTGAAGTCATAGAATGGAGGTGTGTGAAGTCATAAAAGGAGGTGTGTGAAATCACAGAATGGAGGTGTGTTAAGTCAAAATGGAGTTGTGTGAAGTCACAGAATCGTGTTTTTTGATGTCAACGAATGGATGTGTGTGAAATCACAGAATGGAGGTGTGTGAAGTCACAGAATGGAGGTGTGTGAAGTCACAGTATGGAGGTGTGTGAACTCAGAATGGAGGTGTGTGAAGCCACAGAATGGAGGTTTGTGAAGTCATACAATGGAAGTGTGTGAAATCATAGAATGGAGGTGTGTGAAGTCACAGAATAGAGGTGTGTGAAGTCAGAATGGAGGTGTGTGAAGTCAGAATGGAGGTGTGTGAAGTCACAGAATAGAGGTGTGTGAAGTTATAGAATGGAGGTCTGTGAACTCAGAATGGAGGTTTGTGAAGTCATATAATGGAGGTGTGTGAACTCAGAATGGAGGTGTGTGAAGTCACAGAATGGAGGTTTGTGAAGTCATAGAATGGAGGTTTGTGAACTCACAGAATGGAGGTGTGTTAATTCATAGAATGGAGGTGTGTGAAGTCATAGGATCGAGGTGTGTGAAGTCACAGAATGGAGGTGTGTGAATTCACAGAATGGAGGGTTGTGAAGTCAGAATGAATTTGTGTGAAGTCACAGAATGGAGGTGTGTGAAGTCACAGAATGGATGTTTGTGAAGTAAGAATGAAGGTGTTTGAAGTCATAGAGTGGAGGTGTGTGAAGTCACAGAATGGAGGTGTGTGAAGTCATAGAATGGAGGTGTGTGAAGTCATAGAATTGAGGTGTGTGAAGTCATAGAATGGAGGTGTGTGAAGTCATAAAATGGAGGTGTGTGAACTCATAGAATGGAGGTGTGTGAAGTTAAAATGGAGTTGTGTGAAGTCATAGAATGGTGGTTTTTGATGTCAACAAATGGAGGTGTGTGAAGTCACAGAATGGAGGTGTGTGAACTCAGAATGGAGGTGTGTGAAGTCACAGAATGGAGGTTTGTGAAGTCATAGAATGGAGGTGTGTGAAGTCAGAGAATGGATGTTTCTGAAGTAAGAATGAAGGTGTGTGAAGTCATAGAATCGATGTGTGTGAAGTCATGGAATGGAGGTGTGTGAAGTCAAAGAATGGAGGTGTGTGAAGTGAAACAATAGAGGTGTGTGAAGTCACAGAATGGAGGTGTGTGAAGTAACAGAATGGAAGTGTGTGAAGTCAAAACGGAGGTGTGTGAAGTCACAGAATGGAGGTGTGTGAAGTCACAGAATGGAGGTGTGTGAAGTCAAAAAGGTGGTGTGTGAAGTCACAGAATGGAGTGTGTGAAGTCATAGAATGGAGGTGTGTGAAATCATAGAATGGAGGTATGTGAAGTCAGAATGGAGGTGGGTGAAGTCCCAGAATTGAGGTGTGTGAAGTCACAGAATGGAGGTGTGTGAAGTCACAGAATGGATGTTTGTGAAGTAAGAATGAAGGTGTTTGAAGTCATACAGTGGAGGTGTGTGAAGTCACAGAATGGAGGTGTGTAAAGTCATACAATGGAGGTGTGTGAAGTCATAGAATTGAGGTGTGTGAAGTCATAGAATGGAGGTGTGTGAAGTCATAAAATGGAGGTGTGTGAACTCATAGAATGGAGGTGTGTGAAGTCAAAATGGAGTTGTGTGAAGTCATAGAATGGTGTTTTTTGATGTCAACGAATGGAGGTGTGTGAAGTCATAGAATGGAGGTGTGTGAAGTCAGACTGGAGGTGTGTGAAATCACAGAATGGAGGTGTGTGAAGTCACAGAATGGAGGTGTGTGAACTCAGAAAGTAGGTGTGTGAAGCCACAGAATGGAGGTGTGTGAATTCATAGAATGGAAGTGTGTGTAATCATTGAATGGAGGTGTGTGAAGTCATAGAATTGAGGTGTGTGAAGTCAGAATGAAGGTGTGTGAAGTCAGAATGGAGGTGAGTGAAGTCATAGAATGGAGGTGTGTGAAGTCATAGAATGGAGGTCTGTGAACTCAGAATGGAGGTTTGTGAAGTCATAGAATGGAGGTGTGTGAAGTCACAGAATTGAGGTGTGTGAAGTCATAGAATGGAGGTGTGTGAAGTAATAAAATGGAGGTGTGTGAATTCATAGAATGGAGTTGTGTGAAGTCACAATGGAGTTGTGTGAAGTCAGAGAATGATTGTTTTTGATGTCAACGAATGGAGTGTGTGAAGTCATAGAATGGAGGTGTGTGAAGTCATAGAATGGAGGTGGGTGAAATCACAGAATGGAGGTGTGTGAATTCATAGAATGGAGGTGTGTGAAGTCACAGGATCGAGGTGTGTGAAGTCACAGAATGGAGGTGTGTGAAGTCACAGAATGGAGGTGTGTGAAGTCACAGTATGGAGGTGTGTGAACTCAGAATGGAGGTGTGTGAAGCCACAGAATGGAGGTGTGTGAAGTCATAGAATGGAAGTGTGTGAAGTCATAGAATGGAGGTGTGTGAAGGAAGAATGGAGCTGTGTGAAGTCACAGAATGGAGGTGTGTGAATTCAGAATGGAGGTGTGTGAAGTCACAGAATGGAGGTTTGTGAAGTCATAGAATGGAGGTGTGTGAAGTCAGAGAATGGATGTTTCTGAAGTAAGAATGAAGGTGTGTGAAGTCATAGAATGGAGGTGTGTGAAGTCAAATTGAAGGTGTGTGAACTCATAGAATGGAGGTGTGTGAAATCATAGAATGGAGGTGTGTGAAGTCATGGAATGGAGGTGTGTGAAGTCAAAGATTTGAGGTGTGTGAAGTGAAACAATAGAGGTGTGTGAAGTCACATAATGGAGGTGTGTGAAGTAACAGAATGGAAGTGTGTGAAGTCAGAATGCAGGTGTGTGAAGTCACAGAATGCAGGTGTGTGAAGTCACAGAATGGATGTTTGGGAAGTAAGAATGAAGGTGTTTGAAGTCATAGAGTGGAGTTGTGTGAAGTCACAGAATGGAGGTGTGTGAAGTCAGATGGGAGGTGTGTGAAATCACAGAATGGAGGTGTGTGAAGTCATAGAATGGAGGTGTGTGAAGTCAGACTGGAGGTGTGTGAAATCACAGAATGGAGGTGTGTTAAGACAAAATGGAGTTGTGTGAAGTCATAGAATGGTGTTTTTTGATGTCAACGAATGGATGTGTGTGAAATCACAGAATGGAGGTGTGTGAAGTGACAGAATGGAGGTGTGTAAACTCAGAATGTAGGTGTGTGAAGCCACAGAATGGAGGTGTGTGAAGTCATACAATGGAAGTGTGTGAAATCATAGAATGGAGGTGTGTGAAGTCACAGAATAGAGGTGTGTGAAGTCAGAATGGAGGTGTGTGAAGTCAGAATGGAGGTGTGTGAATCACAGAATAGAGGTGTGTGAAGTTATAGAATGGAGGTCTGTGAACTCAGAATGGAGGTTTGTGAAGTCATATAATGGAGGTGTGTGAACTCAGAATGGAGGTGTGTGAAGTCACAGAATGGAGGTTTGTGAAGTCATAGAATGGAGGTTTGTGAACTCACAGAATGGAGGTGTGTTAATTCATAGAATGGAGGTGTGTGAAGTCATAGGGTCGAGGTGTGTGAAGTCACAGAATGGAGGTGTGTGAAGTCTCAGAATGGAGGTGTGTGAAGTAACAGAATGGAGGTGTGTGAACTCAGAATGTAGGTGTGTGAAGCCACAGAATGGAGGTGTGTGAAGTCATAGAATGGAAGTGTGTGAAGTCATAGAAAGGAGGTGTGTGAACTCAAAATGGACGTGTGTGAAGTCACAGAATGGAGGTTTGTGAAGTCATAGAATGGAGGTGTGTGAAGTCAGAGAATGGATGTTTCTGAAGTAAGAATGAAGGTGTGTGAAGTCATAGAATGGAGATGTGTGAAGTCAAATTCGAGGTGTGTGAACTCTAGAATGGAGGCTTGAGAAGTCATGGAATGGCGGTGTGTGAAGTCAAAGAATGGAGGTGTGTGAAGTGAAACAATAGAGGTGTGTGAAGTCACAGAATGGAGGTGTGTGAAGTCACAGATTTGAAGTGTGAAGGCAAAACGGAGGTGTGTGAAGTCACAGAATGGAGGTGTGTGAAGTCACAGAATGGAGGTGTGTGAAGTCAAAAAGTTGGTGTGTGAAGTCATAGAAATTAGGTGTGTGAAGTCACAAAATGGAGGTGTGTGAAGTCATAGAATGGAGGTGTGTGAAGTCATAGAATGGACTAGTGTGAAGTCAGAATGGAGGTGTGTGAAGTCACAGAATTGAGGTGTGTGAAGTCACAGAATGGAGGGGTGTGAAGTCAGAATAAAGGTGTGTGAAATCACAGAATTGTGGTGTGTGAAGTCACAGAATGGATGTTTGTGAAGTAAGAATGAAGGTGTTTGAAGTCATAGAGTGGAGGTGTGTGAAGTCACAGAATGGAGGTGTGTGAAGTCATAGAATGGAAGTGTGTGAAGTCATAGAATTGAGGTGTGCGAAGTCATAGAATGGAGGTGTGTGAAGTCATAAAATGGAGGTGTGTGAACTCATGGAATGGAGGTGTGTGAAGTTAAAATGGTGTTGTGTGAAGTCATAGAACGGTAGTTTTTGATGTCAACGAATCGAGGTGTGTGAAGTCACAGAATGGAGGTGTGTGAACTCAGAATGAAGGTGTGTGAAGTCACAGAATGGAGGTTTGTGAAGTCATACAATGGAGGTGTGTGAAGTCAGAGAATGGATGTTTCTGAAGTAAGAATGAAGGTGTGTGAAGTCATAGAATGGAGGTGTGTGAAGTCATAAAATGGAGGTGTATGAACTGATAGAATGGAGGTGAGTGAAGTTAAAATGGAGTTGTGTGCAGTCATAGAATGTTGGTATATGATGTCAACGAATGGAGGTGTGTGAAGTCACAGAATGGAGGTGTGTGAACTCAGAATGGAGGTGTGTGAAGTCACAGAATGGAGGTTTGTGAAGTCATAGAATGGAGGTGTGTGAAGTCAGAGAATGGATGTTTCTGAAGTAAGAATGAAGGTGTGTGAAGTCATAGAATGGAGGTGTGTGAAGTCAAATTGGAGGTGTGTGAACTCATAGAATGGAGGTGTGTGAACTCATAGAATGTAGGGGTGTGAAGTCATGGAATTAGGTGTGTGAAGTCAAAGAATGGAGGTGTGTGAAGTGAAACAATAGAGGTGTGTGAAGTCAAAGAATGGAGGTGTGTGAACTCACAGAATGGAAGTGTGTGAAGTCAAAACGGAGGTGTGTGAAGTCACAGAATGGAGGTGTGTGAAGTCACAGAATGGAGGTGTTTGAAGTCAAAAATGTGGTGTGTGAAGTCACAGAATGGAGTGTGTGAAGTCATAGAATGGAGGTGTGTGAAATCATAGAATGGAGGTATGTGAAGTCAGAATGGAGGTGGGTGAAGTCACAGAATTGAATTGTGTGAAGTCACAGAATGGAGGTGTGTGAAGTCACAGCATGAATGTTTGTGAAGTAAGAATGAAGGTGTTTGAAGTCATATAGTGGAGGTGTGTGAAGTCACAGAATGGAGGTGTGTGAAGTCATAGAATGGAGGTGTGTGAACTCATAGAATTGAGGTGTGTGAAGTCATAGAATGGAGGTGTGTGAAGTCATAAAATGGAGGTGTGTGAACTCATAGAATGGAGGTGTGTGAAGTCAAAATGGAGTTGTGTGAAGTCATAGAATGGTGTTTTTTGATGTCAACGAATGGAGGTGTGTGAAGTCATAGAATGGAGGTGTGTGAAGTCAGACTGGAGGTGTGTGAAATCACAGAATGGAGGTGTGTGACGTCACAGAATGGAGGTGTGTGAACTGAGAAAGTAGGTGTGTGAAGCCACAGAATGGAGGTGTGTGAAGTCATAGAATGGAAGTGTGTGAAATCATTGAATGGAGGTGTGTGAAGTCATAGAATTGAGGTGTGTGAAGTCAGAATGGAGGTGTGTGAAGTCAGAATGGAGGTGAGTGAAGTCATAGAATGGAAGTGTGTGAAGTCATAGAATGGAGGTCTGTGAACTCAGAATGGAGGTTTGTGAAGTCATAGAATGGAGGTGTGTGAAGTCACAGAATGGAGGTGTGTGAAGTCATAGAATGGAGGTGTGTGAAGTCATAAAATGGAGGTGTGTGAATTCATAGAATGGAGTTGTGTGAAGTCACAATGGAGTTGTGTGAAGTCAGAGAATGGTTGTTTTTGATGTCAACGAATGGAGGTGTGTGAAGTCATAGAATGGAGGTGTGTGAAGTCAGAATGGAGGTGTGTGAAATCACAGAATGGAGGTGTGTCAACTCAGAAATGAGGTGTGTGAAGTCATAGAATGGAGGTGTGTGAAGTCATAGAATGGAAGTTTGTGAAATCATAGAATGAAGGTGTGTGAAGTCAAAGAATTGAGGTGTGTGAAGTCAGAATGGAGGTGTGTGAAATCACAGAATGGAGGTGTGTGAAGTCATAGAATGGTAGTGTGTGAAGTCATAGAATGGAGGTCTTTGAACTCAGAATGGGGGTTTGTGAAGTCATAGAATGGAGGTGTGTGAACGCAGAATGGAGGTGTGTGAAGTCACAGAATGGAGGTGTGTGAAGTCACAGAATGGAGGTGGGTGAAATCACAGAATGGAGGTGTGTGAATTCATAGAATGGAGGTGTGTGAAATCACAGGATCGAGGTGTGTGAAGTCACAGAATGGAGGTGTGTGAAGTCACAGAGTGCAGGTGTGTGAAGTCACAGTATGGAGGTGTGTGAACTCAGAATGGAGGTGTGTGAAGCCACAGAATGGAGGTGTGTGAAGTCACAGAATGGAGGTTTGTGAAGTCATAGAATGGAGGTGAGTGAAGTCAGAGAATGGATGTTTCGGAAGTAAGAATGAAGGTGTGTGAAGTCATAGAATGGAGGTGTGTGAAGTCAAATTGGAGGTGTGTGAACTCATAGAATGGAGGTGTGTGAACCTTCAGAATGGAGGTGTGTGAAGTCATGGAATGGAGGTGTGTGAAGTCAAAGATTGGAGGTGTGTGAAGTGAAACAATAGAGGTGTGTGAAGTCACAGAATGGAGGTGTGTGAAGTCACAGAACAGAAGTGTGTGAAGTCAAAAAGGAGGTGTGTGAAGTCACAGAATGGAGGTGTGTGAAGTCACAGAATGGAGGTGTGTGAAGTCAAAAAGGTGGTGTGTGAAGTAACAGAATGGAGGTGTGTGAAGTCACAGAATGGAGGTGTGTGAAATCATAGAGTGGAGGTGTGTGAAGTCAGAATGGAGGAGTGTGAAGTCACAGAATTGAGGTGTGTGAAGTCACAGAATGGAGGTGTGTGAAGTCAGAATGAAGGTGTGTGAAGTCACAGAATGGAGGTGTGTGAAGTCACAGAATGGATGTTTGGGAAGTAAGAATGAAGGTGTTTGAAGTCATAGAGTGGAGTTGTGTGAAGTCACAGAATGGAGGTGTGTGAAGTCAGATGGGAGGTGTGTGAAATCACAGAATGGATGTGTGTGAAGTCATAGAATGGAGGTGTGTGAAGTCATAAAAGGAGGTGTGTGAACTCATAGAATGGAGGTGTGTGAAGTCGAAATGGAGTTGTGTGAAGGGATAGAATGGTGTTTTTTGATGTCAACGAATGGATGTGTGTGAAATCACAGAATGGAGGTGTGTGAAGTGACAGAATGTAGGTGTGTAAACTCAGAATGTAGGTGTGTGAAGCCACAGAATGGAGGTGTGTGAAGTCATACAATGGAAGTGTGTGAAGTCATAGAATGGAGGTGTGTGAAGTCACAGAATAGAGGTGTGTGAAGTCAGAATGGAGGTGTGTGAAGTCAGAATGGAGGTGAGTGAAGTCATAGAATGGAGGTGTGTGAAGTTATAGAATGGAGGTCTGTGAACTCAGAATGGAGGTTTGTGAAGTCATATAATGGAGGTGTGTGAACTCAGAATGGAGGTGTGTGAAGTCACAGAATGGAGGTTTGTGAAGTCATAGAATGGAGGTTTGTGAACTCACAGAATGGAGGTGTGTTAATTCATAGAATGGAGGTGTGTAGTCATAGGATCGAGGTGTGTGAAGTCACAGAATGGAGGTTTGTGAAGTCACAGAATGGAGGTGTGTGAAGTCACAGAATGGAGGTGTGTGAACTCAGAATGTAGGTGTGTGAAGCCACAGAATGGAGGTGTGTGAAGTCATAGAATGGAAGTGTGTGAAGTCATAGAAAGGAGGTGTGTGAACTCAGAATGGACGTGTGTGAAGTCACAGAATGGAGGTTTGTGAAGTCATAGAATGGAGGTGTGTGAAGTCAGAGAATGGATGTTTCTGAAGTAAGAATGAAGGTGTGTGAAGTCATAGAATGGAGATGTGTGAAGTCAAATTGGAGGTGTGTGAACTCATAGAATGGAGGCTTGTGAAGTCATGGAATGGCGGTGTGTGAAGTCAAAGAATGGAAGTGTGTGAAGTGAAACAATAGAGGTGTGTGAAGTCACAGAATGGAGGTGTGTGAAGTCACAGATTGGAAGTGTGAAGGCAAAACGGAGGTGTGTGAAGTCACAGAATGGAGGTGTGTGAAGTCACAGAATGGAGGTGTGTGAAGTCAAAAAGGTGGTGTGTGAAGTCACAGAATGGAGGTGTGTGAATTCACAGAATGGAGCTGTGTGAAGTCAGAACGGAGGTGTGTGAAGTCATAGAATGGAGGTGTGTGAAGTCACAATGGAGGTGTGTGAAGTCATAGAAATTAGGTGTGTGGAGTCACAAAATGGAGGTGTGTGAAGTCATAGAATGGAGGTGTGTGAAGTCATAGAATGGAGGTGTGTGAAGTCAGAATGGAGGTGTGTGAAGTCACAGAATTGAGGTGTGTGAAGTCACAGAATGGAGGGGTGTGAAGTCAGAATGAAGGTGTGTGAAATCACAGAATTGTGGTGTGTGAAGTCACAGAATGGATGTTTGTGAAGTAAGAATGAAGGTGTTTGAAGTCATAGAGTGGAGGTGTGTGAAGTCACAGAATGGAGGTGTTTGAAATCATAGAATGGAGGTGTGTGAAGTCAT
This sequence comes from Megascapheus bottae, assembly GCA_024803745.1. Classification (NCBI taxonomy): domain Eukaryota; kingdom Metazoa; phylum Chordata; class Mammalia; order Rodentia; family Geomyidae; genus Megascapheus; species Megascapheus bottae. Next base: position 1,332,516 of record JANJXV010000052.1, on the reverse strand, counting down.
AGAATTGAGGTGTGTGAAGTCATAGAATGGAGGTGTGTGAAGTTAAAATGGTGTTGTGTGAAGTCATAGAACGGTGGTTTTTGATGACAACGAATGGAGGTGTGTGAAGTCACAGAATGGAGGTGTGTGAACTCAGAATGGAGGTGTGTGAAGTCACAGAATGGAGGTTTGTGAAGTCATAGAATGCAGGTGTGTGAAGTCAGAGAATGGATGTTTCTGAAGTAAGAATGAAGGTGTGTGAAGTCATAGAATGGAGGTGTGTGAAGTCAAATTGGAAGTGTGTGAACTCATAGAATGGAGGTGTGTGAACTCATAGAATGGAGGTGTGTGAAGTCATGGAATGGAGGTGTGTGAAGTCAAAGAATGGAGGTGTGTGAAGTGAAACAATAGAGGTGTGTGAAGTCACAGAATGGAGGTTTGTGAAGTCACAGAATGGAAGTGTGTAAAGTCAAAACGGAGGTGTGTGAAGTCACAGAATGGAGGTGTGTGAAGTCACAGAATGGAGGTGTGTGAAGTCAGAATAAAGGTGTGTGAAGTCACAGAATGGATGTGTGTGAAGTCATAGAATGGATGTTTGTGAAGTAAGAATGAAGGTGTTTGAAGTCATACAGTGGAGGTGTGTGAAGTCACAGAATGGAGGTGTGTGAAGTCATAGAATGGAGGTGTGTGAAGTCATAAAATGGAGGTGTGTGAACTCATAGAATGGAGGTGTGTGAAGTCAAAAGGAGTTGTGTGAAGTCATAGAATGGTGTTTTTTGATGTCAACGAATGGAGGTGTGTGAAGTCATAGAATGGAAGTGTGTGAAGTCAAAATGGAGGTGTGTGAAGTCACAGAATGGAGGTGTGTGAAGTCATAGAATGTATGTTTGTGAAGTAAGAATGAAGGTGTGTGAAGTCATTGAATGGAGGTGTGTGAAGTCACAGAATGGAGGTGTGTGAAGTCAGAATGGAGGTGAGTGAAGTCATAGAATGGTGTTTTTTGATGTCAACGAATGGAGGTGTGTGAAGTCATAGAATGGAAGTCTGTGAAGTCAGATTGGAGGTGTGTGAAATCACAGAATGGAGGTGTGTGAAGTCACAGAATGGAGGTGTGTGAACTAAGATTGTAGGTGTGTGAAGCCACAGAATGGAGGTGTGTGAAGTCATAGAATGGAAGTGTGTGAAATCATTGAATGGAGGTGTGTGAAGTCACAGAATTGAGGTGTTTGAAGTCAGAATGGAGGTGTGTGACGTCAGAATGGAGGTCTGTGAAGACACAGAATAGAGGTGTGTGAAGTCAGAATGGAGGTGTGTGAAATCATAGAATGGAGGTGTGTGAAGCCACAACGCAGGTGTGTGAACTCATGGAATGAAGGTGTGTGAAGTAAAATTGCAGGTGTGTGAAGTCATAGAATGGAGGTGTGTGAAGTCACAGAATGGAGGTGTGTGAAGTCATAGAATGGAGGTGTGTGAAGTCACAGAATGGAGGTGTGTGAAGTCATAGAATGGAGGTGTGTGAAGTCATAGAATGGAGGACTGTGAACTCAGAATGGAGGTTTGTGAAGTCATAGAATGGAGGTGTGGGAAGTCACAGAATGGAGGTGTGTGAAGTCATAGAATGGATGTGTGTGATGTCATAAAATGGAGGTGTGTGAATTCATAGAATGGAGGTGTGTGAAGTCACAGAATGGATGTTTGTGAAGTAAGAATGAAGGTGTTTCAAGTCATAGAGTGGAGGTGTGTGAAATCACAGAATGGACATGTGTGAAGTCATAGAATGGAGGTGAGTGAAGTCATAGATTTGAGGTGTGTGAAGTCATAGAATGGAGGTGTGTGAACTCAGAATGGAGGTGTGTGAAGTCACAGAATGGAGGTGTGTGAACTCAGAATGGAGGTGTGTGAAGTCACAGAATGGAGGTTTGTGAAGTCATAGAATGGAGGTGTTTGAAGTCAGAGAATGGATGTTTCTGAAGTAAGAATGAAGGTGTGTGAAGTCATAGAATGGAGGTGTGTGAAGTCAAATTGGAGGTGTGTGAACTCATAGAACGGAGGTGTGTGAAGTCATAGAATGGAGGTGTGTGAAGTGAAACAACAGAGGTGTGTGAAGTCACAGAATGGAGGTGTGTGAAGTCACAGAATGGAAGTGTGTTTAGTCAAAACGGAGGTGTGCGAAGTCACAGAATGGAGGTGTGTGAAGTCACAGAATGGAGGTTTGTGAAGTCAAAAAGGTGGTGTGTGAAATCACAGAATGGAGGTGTGTGAAGTCAAAGAATGGAGGTGTGTGAAATCATAGAATGGAGGTATGTGAAGTCAGAATGGAGGTGTGTGAAGTCACAGAATGGAGGAGTGTGAAGTCACAGAATGGAGGTGTGTGAAGTCAGAATTAAGGTGTGTGAAGTCACAGAATGGAGGTGTGTGAAGTCACAGAATGGATGTTTGTGAAGTAAGAATGAAGGTGTTTGAAGCCATAGAGTGGAGGTGTGTGAAGTCACAGAATAGAGGTGTGTGAAGTCATAGAATGGAGTGTGTGAAGTCATAGAATTGAGGTGTGTGAAGTCATAGAATGGAAGTATGTGAAGTCATAAAATGGAGGTGTGTGAACTCATAGAATGGAGGTGTGTGAAGTCAAAATGGAGTTCTGTGAAGTCATAGAGTGGTGTTTTTTGATGTCAACGAATGGAGGTGTGTGAAGTCATAGAATGGAGGTGCGTGAAATCACAGAATGGAGGTGTGTGAATTCATAGAATGGATGTGTGTGAAGTCATAGGATCGAGGTGTGTGAAGTCACAGAATGGAGGTGTGTGAAGTCATAGAATGAAGGTGTGTGAAGTCACAGAATGGAGGTGTGTGAACTCAGAATGGAGGTGTGTGAAGCCACAGAATGGAGGTGTGTGAAGTCATAGAATGGAAGTGTGTGAAGTCATAAAATGTAGGTGTGTGAAGGAAGAATGTAGGAGTGTGAAGTCACAGAATGGAGGTGTGTGAATTCAGAATGGAGGTGTGTGAAGTCACAGAATGGAGGTTTGTGAAGTCATAGAATGGAGGTGTGTGAAGTGAGAGAATGGATGTTTCTGAAGTAAGAATGAAGGTGTGTGAAGTCATAGAATGGAGGTGTGTGAAGTCAAATTGGAGGTGTGTGAACTCATAGAATGGAGGTGTGTGAACTCATAGAATGGAGGTGTGTGAAGTCATGGAATGGAGGTGTGTGAAGTCAAAGAATGGAGGTGTGTGAAGTGAAACAATAGAGGTGTGTGAAGTTACAGAATGGAGGTGTGTGAAGTCACAGAATGGAAGTGTGTGAAGTGAAAACCGAGGTGTGTGAAGTCACAGAATGGAGGTGTGTGAAGTCACAGAATGGAGGTGTGTGAAGTCAAAAAGTTGGTGTGTGAAGTCACAGAATGGAGGTGTGTGAAGTCATAGAATGGAGGTGTGTGAAATCATAGAATGGAGGTGTGTGAAGTCAAAATGGAGGTGTGTGAAGTCACAGAATGGAGGTGTGTGAAGTCATAGAATGTATGTTTGTGAAGTAAGAATGAAGGTGTGTGAAGTCATAGAATGGAGGTGTGTGAAGTCACAGAATGGAGGTGTGTGAAGTCAGAATGGAGGTGAGTGAAGTCATAGAATGGTGTCTTTTGATGTCAACGAATGGAGGTGTGTGAAGTCATAGAATGGAAGTCTGTGAAGTCAGATTGGAGGTGTGTGAAATCACAGAATGGAGGTGTGTGAAGTCACAGAATGGAGGTGTGTGAACTAAGATTGTAGGTGTGTGAAGCCACAGAATGGAGGTGTGTGAAGTCATAGAATGGAAGTGTGTGAAATCATTGAATGGAGGTGTGTGAAGTCACAGAATTGAGGTGTTTGAAGTCAGAATGGAGGTGTGTGAAGTCAGAATGGAGGTCTGTGAAGACACAGAATAGAGGTGTGTGAAGTCAGAATGGAGGTGTGTGAAATCATAGAATGGAGGTGTGTGAAGCCACAACGCAGGTGTGTGAACTCATGGAATGAAGGTGTGTGAAGTAAAATTGCAGGTGTGTGAAGTCATAGAATGGAGGTGTGTGAAGTCACAGAATGGAGGTGTGTGAAGTCATAGAATGGAGGTGTGTGAAGTCACAGAATGGAGGTGTGTGAAGTCATAGAATGGAGGTGTGTGAAGTCATAGAATGGAGGTGTGTGAAGTCATAGAATGGAGGACTGTGAACTCAGAATGGAGGTTTGTGAAGTCATAGAATGGAGGTGTGGGAAGTCACAGAATGGAGGTGTGTGAAGTCATAGAATGGATGTGTGTGATGTCATAAAATGGAGGTGTGTGAATTCATAGAATGGAGGTGTGTGAAGACACAATGGAGTTGTGTGAAGTCATAGAATGGTTGTTTTTGATGTCAAGGAATGGAGGTGTGTGAAGTCAGAATGAAGGTGTGTGAAATCACAGAATGGAGGTGTGTGAAGTCACAGAATGGATGTTTGTGAAGTAAGAATGAAGGTGTTTCAAGTCATAGAGTGGAGGTGTGTGAAGTCATAAAATGGAGGTGTGTGAACTCATAGAATGGAGGTGTGTGAAGTTAAAATGGAGTTGTTTGAAGTCATAGAATGGTGGTTTTTGATGTCAACGAATGGAGGTGTGTGAAGTCACAGAATGGAGGTGTGTGAACTCAGAATGGAGGTGTGTGAAGTCACAGAATGGAGGTTTGTGAAGTCATAGAATGGAGGTGTTTGAAGTCAGAGAATGGATGTTTCTGAAGTAAGAATGAAGGTGTGTGAAGTCATAGAATGGAGGTGTGTGAAGTCAAATTGGAGGTGTGTGAACTCATAGAACGGAGGTGTGTGAACTCATAGAATGGAGGTGTGTGAAGTGAAACAACAGAGGTGTGTGAAGTCACAGAATGGAGGTGTGTGAAGTCACAGAATGGAAGTGTGTGAAGTCAAAACGGAGGTGTGCGAAGTCACAGAATGGAGGTGTGTGAAGTCACAGAATGGAGGTTTGTGAAGTCAAAAAGGTGGTGTGTGAAGTCACAGAATGGAGGTGTGTGAAGTCATAGAATGGAGGTGTGTGAAATCATAGAATGGAGGTATGTGAAGTCAGAATGGAGGTGTGTGAAGTCACAGAATGGAGGTGAGTGAAGTCACAGAATGGAGGTGTGTGAAGTCAGAATGAAGGTGTGTGAAGTCACAGAATGGAGGTGTGTGAAGTCACAGAATGGATGTTTGTGAAGTAAGAATGAAGGTGTTTGAAGCCATAGAGTGGAGGTGTGTGAAGTCACAGAATGGAGGTGTGTGAAGTCATAGAATGGAGTGTGTGAAGTCATAGAATTGAGGTGTGTGAAGTCATAGAATGGAAGTATGTGAAGTCATAAAATGGAGGTGTGTGAACTCATAGAATGGAGGTGTGTGAAGTCAAAATGGAGTTCTGTGAAGTCATAGAATGGTGTTTTTTGATGTCAACGTATGGAGGTGTGTGAAGTCATAGAATGGAGGTGCGTGAAATCACAGAATGGAGGTGTGTGAATTCATAGAATGGATGTGTGTGAAGTCATAGGATCGAGGTGTGTGAAGTCACAGAATGGAGGTGTGTGAAGTCACAGAATGAAGGTGTGTGAAGTCACAGAATGGAGGTGTGTGAACTCAGAATGGAGGTGTGTGAAGCCACAGAATGGAGGTGTGTGAAGTCATAGAATGGAAGTGTGTGAAGTCATAAAATGGAGGTGTGTGAAGGAAGAATGTAGGTGTGTGAAGTCACAGAATGGAGGTGTGTGAATTCAGAATGGAGGTGTGTGAAGTCACAGAATGGAGGTTTGTGAAGTCATAGAATGGAGGTGTGTGAAGTCAGAGATGGATGTTTCTGAAGTAAGAATGAAGGTGTGTGAAGTCATAGAATGGAGGTGTGTGAAGTCAAATTGGAGGTGTGTGAACTCATAGAATGGAGGTGTGTGAACTCATAGAATGGAGGTGTGTGAAGTCATGGAATGGAGGTGTGTGAAGTCAAAGAATGGAGGTGTGTGAAGTGAAACAATAGAGGTGTGTGAAGTCACAAATGGAGGTGTGTGAAGTCACAGAATGGAAGTGTGTGAAGTGAAAACGGAGGTGTGTGAAGTCACAGAATGGAGGTGTGTGAAGTCACAGAATGGAGGTGTGTGAAGTCAAAAAGTTGGTGTGTGAAGTCACAGAATGGAGGTGTGTGAAGTCACAGAACAGAAGTGTGTGAAGTCAAAAAGGAGGTGTGTGAAGTCACAGAATGGAGGTGTGTGAAGTCACAGAATGGAGGTGTGTGAAGTCAAAAAGGTGGTGTGTGAAGTAACAGAATGGAGGTGTGTGAAGTCACAGAATGGAGGTGTGTGAAATCATAGAGTGGAGGTGTGTGAAGTCAGAATGGAGGAGTGTGAAGTCACAGAATTGAGGTGTGTGAAGTCACAGAATGGAGGTGTGTGAAGTCAGAATGAAGGTGTGTGAAGTCACAGAATGGAGGTGTGTGAAGTCACAGAATGGATGTTTGGGAAGTAAGAATGAAGGTGTTTGAAGTCATAGAGTGGAGTTGTGTGAAGTCACAGAATGGAGGTGTGTGAAGTCAGATGGGAGGTGTGTGAAATCACAGAATGGATGTGTGTGAAGTCATAGAATGGAGGTGTGTGAAGTCATAAAAGGAGGTGTGTGAACTCATAGAATGGAGGTGTGTGAAGTCGAAATGGAGTTGTGTGAAGGGATAGAATGGTGTTTTTTGATGTCAACGAATGGATGTGTGTGAAATCACAGAATGGAGGTGTGTGAAGTGACAGAATGTAGGTGTGTAAACTCAGAATGTAGGTGTGTGAAGCCACAGAATGGAGGTGTGTGAAGTCATACAATGGAAGTGTGTGAAGTCATAGAATGGAGGTGTGTGAAGTCACAGAATAGAGGTGTGTGAAGTCAGAATGGAGGTGTGTGAAGTCAGAATGGAGGTGAGTGAAGTCATAGAATGGAGGTGTGTGAAGTTATAGAATGGAGGTCTGTGAACTCAGAATGGAGGTTTGTGAAGTCATATAATGGAGGTGTGTGAACTCAGAATGGAGGTGTGTGAAGTCACAGAATGGAGGTTTGTGAAGTCATAGAATGGAGGTTTGTGAACTCACAGAATGGAGGTGTGTTAATTCATAGAATGGAGGTGTGTAGTCATAGGATCGAGGTGTGTGAAGTCACAGAATGGAGGTTTGTGAAGTCACAGAATGGAGGTGTGTGAAGTCACAGAATGGAGGTGTGTGAACTCAGAATGTAGGTGTGTGAAGCCACAGAATGGAGGTGTGTGAAGTCATAGAATGGAAGTGTGTGAAGTCATAGAAAGGAGGTGTGTGAACTCAGAATGGACGTGTGTGAAGTCACAGAATGGAGGTTTGTGAAGTCATAGAATGGAGGTGTGTGAAGTCAGAGAATGGATGTTTCTGAAGTAAGAATGAAGGTGTGTGAAGTCATAGAATGGAGATGTGTGAAGTCAAATTGGAGGTGTGTGAACTCATAGAATGGAGGCTTGTGAAGTCATGGAATGGCGGTGTGTGAAGTCAAAGAATGGAAGTGTGTGAAGTGAAACAATAGAGGTGTGTGAAGTCACAGAATGGAGGTGTGTGAAGTCACAGATTGGAAGTGTGAAGGCAAAACGGAGGTGTGTGAAGTCACAGAATGGAGGTGTGTGAAGTCACAGAATGGAGGTGTGTGAAGTCAAAAAGGTGGTGTGTGAAGTCACAGAATGGAGGTGTGTGAATTCACAGAATGGAGCTGTGTGAAGTCAGAACGGAGGTGTGTGAAGTCATAGAATGGAGGTGTGTGAAGTCACAATGGAGGTGTGTGAAGTCATAGAAATTAGGTGTGTGGAGTCACAAAATGGAGGTGTGTGAAGTCATAGAATGGAGGTGTGTGAAGTCATAGAATGGAGGTGTGTGAAGTCAGAATGGAGGTGTGTGAAGTCACAGAATTGAGGTGTGTGAAGTCACAGAATGGAGGGGTGTGAAGTCAGAATGAAGGTGTGTGAAATCACAGAATTGTGGTGTGTGAAGTCACAGAATGGATGTTTGTGAAGTAAGAATGAAGGTGTTTGAAGTCATAGAGTGGAGGTGTGTGAAGTCACAGAATGGAGGTGTTTGAAATCATAGAATGGAGGTGTGTGAAGTCATAGAATTGAGGTGTGTGAAGTCATAGAATGGAGGTGTGTGAAGTTAAAATGGTGTTGTGTGAAGTCATAGAACGGTGGTTTTTGATGACAACGAATGGAGGTGTGTGAAGTCACAGAATGGAGGTGTGTGAACTCAGAATGGAGGTGTGTGAAGTCACAGAATGGAGGTTTGTGAAGTCATAGAATGCAGGTGTGTGAAGTCAGAGAATGGATGTTTCTGAAGTAAGAATGAAGGTGTGTGAAGTCATAGAATGGAGGTGTGTGAAGTCAAATTGGAAGTGTGTGAACTCATAGAATGGAGGTGTGTGAACTCATAGAATGGAGGTGTGTGAAGTCATGGAATGGAGGTGTGTGAAGTCAAAGAATGGAGGTGTGTGAAGTGAAACAATAGAGGTGTGTGAAGTCACAGAATGGAGGTTTGTGAAGTCACAGAATGGAAGTGTGTAAAGTCAAAACGGAGGTGTGTGAAGTCACAGAATGGAGGTGTGTGAAGTCACAGAATGGAGGTGTGTGAAGTCAGAATAAAGGTGTGTGAAGTCACAGAATGGATGTGTGTGAAGTCATAGAATGGATGTTTGTGAAGTAAGAATGAAGGTGTTTGAAGTCATACAGTGGAGGTGTGTGAAGTCACAGAATGGAGGTGTGTGAAGTCATAGAATGGAGGTGTGTGAAGTCATAAAATGGAGGTGTGTGAACTCATAGAATGGAGGTGTGTGAAGTCAAAAGGAGTTGTGTGAAGTCATAGAATGGTGTTTTTTGATGTCAACGAATGGAGGTGTGTGAAGTCATAGAATGGAAGTGTGTGAAGTCAAAATGGAGGTGTGTGAAGTCACAGAATGGAGGTGTGTGAAGTCATAGAATGTATGTTTGTGAAGTAAGAATGAAGGTGTGTGAAGTCATTGAATGGAGGTGTGTGAAGTCACAGAATGGAGGTGTGTGAAGTCAGAATGGAGGTGAGTGAAGTCATAGAATGGTGTTTTTTGATGTCAACGAATGGAGGTGTGTGAAGTCATAGAATGGAAGTCTGTGAAGTCAGATTGGAGGTGTGTGAAATCACAGAATGGAGGTGTGTGAAGTCACAGAATGGAGGTGTGTGAACTAAGATTGTAGGTGTGTGAAGCCACAGAATGGAGGTGTGTGAAGTCATAGAATGGAAGTGTGTGAAATCATTGAATGGAGGTGTGTGAAGTCACAGAATTGAGGTGTTTGAAGTCAGAATGGAGGTGTGTGAAGTCAGAATGGAGGTCTGTGAAGACACAGAATAGAGGTGTGTGAAGTCAGAATGGAGGTGTGTGAAATCATAGAATGGAGGTGTGTGAAGCCACAACGCAGGTGTGTGAACTCATGGAATGAAGGTGTGTGAAGTAAAATTGCAGGTGTGTGAAGTCATAGAATGGAGGTGTGTGAAGTCACAGAATGGAGGTGTGTGAAGTCATAGAATGGAGGTGTGTGAAGTCACAGAATGGAGGTGTGTGAAGTCATAGAATGGAGGTGTGTGAAGTCATAGAATGGAGGACTGTGAACTCAGAATGGAGGTTTGTGAAGTCATAGAATGGAGGTGTGGGAAGTCACAGAATGGAGGTGTGTGAAGTCATAGAATGGATGTGTGTGATGTCATAAAATGGAGGTGTGTGAATTCATAGAATGGAGGTGTGTGAAGTCACAGAATGGATGTTTGTGAAGTAAGAATGAAGGTGTTTCAAGTCATAGAGTGGAGGTGTGTGAAATCACAGAATGGACATGTGTGAAGTCATAGAATGGAGGTGAGTGAAGTCATAGATTTGAGGTGTGTGAAGTCATAGAATGGAGGTGTGTGAACTCAGAATGGAGGTGTGTGAAGTCACAGAATGGAGGTGTGTGAACTCAGAATGGAGGTGTGTGAAGTCACAGAATGGAGGTTTGTGAAGTCATAGAATGGAGGTGTGTGAAGTCAGAGAATGGATGTTTCTGAAGTAAGAATGAAGGTGTGTGAAGTCATAGAATGGAGGTGTGTGAAGTCAAATTGGAGGTGTGTGAACTCATAGAACGGAGGTGTGTGAAGTCATAGAATGGAGGTGTGTGAAGTGAAACAACAGAGGTGTGTGAAGACACAGAATGGAGGTGTGTGAAGTCACAGAATGGAAGTGTGTTTAGTCAAAACGGAGGTGTGCGAAGTCACAGAATGGAGGTGTGTGAAGTCACAGAATGGAGGTTTGTGAAGTCAAAAAGGTGGTGTGTGAAATCACAGAATGGAGGTGTGTGAAGTCAAAGAATGGAGGTGTGTGAAATCATAGAATGGAGGTATGTGAAGTCAGAATGGAGGTGTGTGAAGTCACAGAATGGAGGAGTGTGAAGTCACAGAATGGAGGTGTGTGAAGTCAGAATTAAGGTGTGTGAAGTCACAGAATGGAGGTGTGTGAAGTCACAGAATGGATGTTTGTGAAGTAAGAATGAAGGTGTTTGAAGCCATAGAGTGGAGGTGTGTGAAGTCACAGAATAGAGGTGTGTGAAGTCATAGAATGGAGTGTGTGAAGTCATAGAATTGAGGTGTGTGAAGTCATAGAATGGAAGTATGTGAAGTCATAAAATGGAGGTGTGTGAACTCATAGAATGGAGGTGTGTGAAGTCAAAATGGAGTTCTGTGAAGTCATAGAGTGGTGTTTTTTGATGTCAACGAATGGAGGTGTGTGAAGTCATAGAATGGAGGTGCGTGAAATCACAGAATGGAGGTGTGTGAATTCATAGAATGGATGTGTGTGAAGTCATAGGATCGAGGTGTGTGAAGTCACAGAATGGAGGTGTGTGAAGTCATAGAATGAAGGTGTGTGAAGTCACAGAATGGAGGTGTGTGAACTCAGAATGGAGGTGTGTGAAGCCACAGAATGGAGGTGTGTGAAGTCATAGAATGGAAGTGTGTGAAGTCATAAAATGTAGGTGTGTGAAGGAAGAATGTAGGAGTGTGAAGTCACAGAATGGAGGTGTGTGAATTCAGAATGGAGGTGTGTGAAGTCACAGAATGGAGGTTTGTGAAGTCATAGAATGGAGGTGTGTGAAGTGAGAGAATGGATGTTTCTGAAGTAAGAATGAAGGTGTGTGAAGTCATAGAATGGAGGTGTGTGAAGTCAAATTGGAGGTGTGTGAACTCATAGAATGGAGGTGTGTGAACTCATAGAATGGAGGTGTGTGAAGTCATGGAATGGAGGTGTGTGAAGTCAAAGAATGGAGGTGTGTGAAGTGAAACAATAGAGGTGTGTGAAGTTACAGAATGGAGGTGTGTGAAGTCACAGAATGGAAGTGTGTGAAGTGAAAACCGAGGTGTGTGAAGTCACAGAATGGAGGTGTGTGAAGTCACAGAATGGAGGTGTGTGAAGTCAAAAAGTTGGTGTGTGAAGTCACAGAATGGAGGTGTGTGAAGTCATAGAATGGAGGTGTGTGAAATCATAGAATGGAGGTGTGTGAAGTCAAAATGGAGGTGTGTGAAGTCACAGAATGGAGGTGTGTGAAGTCACAGAATGGAGGTGTGTGAAGTCATAGAATGTATGTTTGTGAAGTAAGAATGAAGGTGTGTGAAGTCATAGAATGGAGGTGTGTGAAGTCACAGAATGGAGGTGTGTGAAGTCAGAATGGAGGTGAGTGAAGTCATAGAATGGTGTCTTTTGATGTCAACGAATGGAGGTGTGTGAAGTCATAGAATGGAAGTCTGTGAAGTCAGATTGGAGGTGTGTGAAATCACAGAATGGAGGTGTGTGAAGTCACAGAATGGAGGTGTGTGAACTAAGATTGTAGGTGTGTGAAGCCACAGAATGGAGGTGTGTGAAGTCATAGAATGGAAGTGTGTGAAATCATTGAATGGAGGTGTGTGAAGTCACAGAATTGAGGTGTTTGAAGTCAGAATGGAGGTGTGTGAAGTCAGAATGGAGGTCTGTGAAGACACAGAATAGAGGTGTGTGAAGTCAGAATGGAGGTGTGTGAAATCATAGAATGGAGGTGTGTGAAGCCACAACGCAGGTGTGTGAACTCATGGAATGAAGGTGTGTGAAGTAAAATTGCAGGTGTGTGAAGTCATAGAATGGAGGTGTGTGAAGTCACAGAATGGAGGTGTGTGAAGTCATAGAATGGAGGTGTGTGAAGTCACAGAATGGAGGTGTGTGAAGTCATAGAATGGAGGTGTGTGAAGTCATAGAATGGAGGTGTGTGAAGTCATAGAATGGAGGACTGTGAACTCAGAATGGAGGTTTGTGAAGTCATAGAATGGAGGTGTGGGAAGTCACAGAATGGAGGTGTGTGAAGTCATAGAATGGATGTGTGTGATGTCATAAAATGGAGGTGTGTGAATTCATAGAATGGAGGTGTGTGAAGACACAATGGAGTTGTGTGAAGTCATAGAATGGTTGTTTTTGATGTCAAGGAATGGAGGTGTGTGAAGTCAGAATGAAGGTGTGTGAAATCACAGAATGGAGGTGTGTGAAGTCACAGAATGGATGTTTGTGAAGTAAGAATGAAGGTGTTTCAAGTCATAGAGTGGAGGTGTGTGAAGTCATAAAATGGAGGTGTGTGAACTCATAGAATGGAGGTGTGTGAAGTTAAAATGGAGTTGTTTGAAGTCATAGAATGGTGGTTTTTGATGTCAACGAATGGAGGTGTGTGAAGTCACAGAATGGAGGTGTGTGAACTCAGAATGGAGGTGTGTGAAGTCACAGAATGGAGGTTTGTGAAGTCATAGAATGGAGGTGTTTGAAGTCAGAGAATGGATGTTTCTGAAGTAAGAATGAAGGTGTGTGAAGTCATAGAATGGAGGTGTGTGAAGTCAAATTGGAGGTGTGTGAACTCATAGAACGGAGGTGTGTGAACTCATAGAATGGAGGTGTGTGAAGTGAAACAACAGAGGTGTGTGAAGTCACAGAATGGAGGTGTGTGAAGTCACAGAATGGAAGTGTGTGAAGTCAAAACGGAGGTGTGCGAAGTCACAGAATGGAGGTGTGTGAAGTCACAGAATGGAGGTTTGTGAAGTCAAAAAGGTGGTGTGTGAAGTCACAGAATGGAGGTGTGTGAAGTCATAGAATGGAGGTGTGTGAAATCATAGAATGGAGGTATGTGAAGTCAGAATGGAGGTGTGTGAAGTCACAGAATGGAGGTGAGTGAAGTCACAGAATGGAGGTGTGTGAAGTCAGAATGAAGGTGTGTGAAGTCACAGAATGGAGGTGTGTGAAGTCACAGAATGGATGTTTGTGAAGTAAGAATGAAGGTGTTTGAAGCCATAGAGTGGAGGTGTGTGAAGTCACAGAATGGAGGTGTGTGAAGTCATAGAATGGAGTGTGTGAAGTCATAGAATTGAGGTGTGTGAAGTCATAGAATGGAAGTATGTGAAGTCATAAAATGGAGGTGTGTGAACTCATAGAATGGAGGTGTGTGAAGTCAAAATGGAGTTCTGTGAAGTCATAGAATGGTGTTTTTTGATGTCAACGTATGGAGGTGTGTGAAGTCATAGAATGGAGGTGCGTGAAATCACAGAATGGAGGTGTGTGAATTCATAGAATGGATGTGTGTGAAGTCATAGGATCGAGGTGTGTGAAGTCACAGAATGGAGGTGTGTGAAGTCACAGAATGAAGGTGTGTGAAGTCACAGAATGGAGGTGTGTGAACTCAGAATGGAGGTGTGTGAAGCCACAGAATGGAGGTGTGTGAAGTCATAGAATGGAAGTGTGTGAAGTCATAAAATGGAGGTGTGTGAAGGAAGAATGTAGGTGTGTGAAGTCACAGAATGGAGGTGTGTGAATTCAGAATGGAGGTGTGTGAAGTCACAGAATGGAGGTTTGTGAAGTCATAGAATGGAGGTGTGTGAAGTCAGAGATGGATGTTTCTGAAGTAAGAATGAAGGTGTGTGAAGTCATAGAATGGAGGTGTGTGAAGTCAAATTGGAGGTGTGTGAACTCATAGAATGGAGGTGTGTGAACTCATAGAATGGAGGTGTGTGAAGTCATGGAATGGAGGTGTGTGAAGTCAAAGAATGGAGGTGTGTGAAGTGAAACAATAGAGGTGTGTGAAGTCACAAATGGAGGTGTGTGAAGTCACAGAATGGAAGTGTGTGAAGTGAAAACGGAGGTGTGTGAAGTCACAGAATGGAGGTGTGTGAAGTCACAGAATGGAGGTGTGTGAAGTCAAAAAGTTGGTGTGTGAAGTCACAGAATGGAGGTGTGTGAAGTCATAGAATGGAGGTGTGTGAAATCATAGAATGGAGGTGTGTGAAGTCAGAATGGAGGTGTGTGAAGTCACGGAATTGAGGTGTATGAAGTCACAGAATGGAGGTGTGTGAAGTCAGAATGAAGGTGTGTGAAGTCACAGAATGGAGGTGTGTGAAGTCACAGAATGCATGTTTGTGAAGTAAGAATGAAGGTGTTTGAAGTCATAGAGTGGAGGTGTGTGAAGTCACAGAATGGAGGTGTGTGAAGTGAGATTGGAGGTGTGTGAAATCACAGAATGGAGGTGTGTGAAGTCATAGAATGGAGGTGTGTGAAGTCATAAAATGGAGGTGTGTGAACTCATAGAATGGAGGTGTGTGAAGTTAAAATGGAGTTGTCTGAAGTCATAGAATGGTGTTTTTCGATGTCAACGAATGGAGGTGCGTGAAGTCATAGAATGGAGGTGTGTGAAGTCAAATTGGAGGTGTGTGAACTCATAGAACGGAGGTGTGTGAACTCATAGAATGGAGGTGTGTGAAGTGAAACAACAGAGGTGTGTGAAGTCACAGAATGGAGGTGTGTGAAGTCACAGAATGGAAGTGTGTGAAGTCAAAACGGAGGTGTGCGAAGTCACAGAATGGAGGTGTGTGAAGTCACAGAATGGAGGTTTGTGAAGTCAAAAAGGTGGTGTGTGAAGTCACAGAATGGAGGTGTGTGAAGTCATAGAATGGAGGTGTGTGAAATCATAGAATGGAGGTATGTGAAGTCAGAATGGAGGTGTGTGAAGTCACAGAATGGAGGTGAGTGAAGTCACAGAATGGAGGTGTGTGAAGTCAGAATGAAGGTGTGTGAAGTCACAGAATGGAGGTGTGTGAAGTCACAGAATGGATGTTTGTGAAGTAAGAATGAAGGTGTTTGAAGCCATAGAGTGGAGGTGTGTGAAGTCACAGAATGGAGGTGTGTGAAGTCATAGAATGGAGTGTGTGAAGTCATAGAATTGAGGTGTGTGAAGTCATAGAATGGAAGTATGTGAAGTCATAAAATGGAGGTGTGTGAACTCATAGAATGGAGGTGTGTGAAGTCAAAATGGAGTTCTGTGAAGTCATAGAATGGTGTTTTTTGATGTCAACGTATGGAGGTGTGTGAAGTCATAGAATGGAGGTGCGTGAAATCACAGAATGGAGGTGTGTGAATTCATAGAATGGATGTGTGTGAAGTCATAGGATCGAGGTGTGTGAAGTCACAGAATGGAGGTGTGTGAAGTCACAGAATGAAGGTGTGTGAAGTCACAGAATGGAGGTGTGTGAACTCAGAATGGAGGTGTGTGAAGCCACAGAATGGAGGTGTGTGAAGTCATAGAATGGAAGTGTGTGAAGTCATAAAATGGAGGTGTGTGAAGGAAGAATGTAGGTGTGTGAAGTCACAGAATGGAGGTGTGTGAATTCAGAATGGAGGTGTGTGAAGTCACAGAATGGAGGTTTGTGAAGTCATAGAATGGAGGTGTGTGAAGTCAGAGATGGATGTTTCTGAAGTAAGAATGAAGGTGTGTGAAGTCATAGAATGGAGGTGTGTGAAGTCAAATTGGAGGTGTGTGAACTCATAGAATGGAGGTGTGTGAACTCATAGAATGGAGGTGTGTGAAGTCATGGAATGGAGGTGTGTGAAGTCAAAGAATGGAGGTGTGTGAAGTGAAACAATAGAGGTGTGTGAAGTCACAAATGGAGGTGTGTGAAGTCACAGAATGGAAGTGTGTGAAGTGAAAACGGAGGTGTGTGAAGTCACAGAATGGAGGTGTGTGAAGTCACAGAATGGAGGTGTGTGAAGTCAAAAAGTTGGTGTGTGAAGTCACAGAATGGAGGTGTGTGAAGTCATAGAATGGAGGTGTGTGAAATCATAGAATGGAGGTGTGTGAAGTCAGAATGGAGGTGTGTGAAGTCACGGAATTGAGGTGTATGAAGTCACAGAATGGAGGTGTGTGAAGTCAGAATGAAGGTGTGTGAAGTCACAGAATGGAGGTGTGTGAAGTCACAGAATGCATGTTTGTGAAGTAAGAATGAAGGTGTTTGAAGTCATAGAGTGGAGGTGTGTGAAGTCACAGAATGGAGGTGTGTGAAGTGAGATTGGAGGTGTGTGAAATCACAGAATGGAGGTGTGTGAAGTCATAGAATGGAGGTGTGTGAAGTCATAAAATGGAGGTGTGTGAACTCATAGAATGGAGGTGTGTGAAGTTAAAATGGAGTTGTCTGAAGTCATAGAATGGTGTTTTTCGATGTCAACGAATGGAGGTGCGTGAAGTCATAGAATGGAGGTGTGTGAAGTCAAATTGGAGGTGTGTGAACTCATAGAACGGAGGTGTGTGAACTCATAGAATGGAGGTGTGTGAAGTGAAACAACAGAGGTGTGTGAAGTCACAGAATGGAGGTGTGTGAAGTCACAGAATGGAAGTGTGTGAAGTCAAAACGGAGGTGTGCGAAGTCACAGAATGGAGGTGTGTGAAGTCACAGAATGGAGGTTTGTGAAGTCAAAAAGGTGGTGTGTGAAGTCACAGAATGGAGGTGTGTGAAGTCATAGAATGGAGGTGTGTGAAATCATAGAATGGAGGTATGTGAAGTCAGAATGGAGGTGTGTGAAGTCACAGAATGGAGGTGAGTGAAGTCACAGAATGGAGGTGTGTGAAGTCAGAATGAAGGTGTGTGAAGTCACAGAATGGAGGTGTGTGAAGTCACAGAATGGATGTTTGTGAAGTAAGAATGAAGGTGTTTGAAGCCATAGAGTGGAGGTGTGTGAAGTCACAGAATGGAGGTGTGTGAAGTCATAGAATGGAGTGTGTGAAGTCATAGAATTGAGGTGTGTGAAGTCATAGAATGGAAGTATGTGAAGTCATAAAATGGAGGTGTGTGAACTCATAGAATGGAGGTGTGTGAAGTCAAAATGGAGTTCTGTGAAGTCATAGAATGGTGTTTTTTGATGTCAACGTATGGAGGTGTGTGAAGTCATAGAATGGAGGTGCGTGAAATCACAGAATGGAGGTGTGTGAATTCATAGAATGGATGTGTGTGAAGTCATAGGATCGAGGTGTGTGAAGTCACAGAATGGAGGTGTGTGAAGTCACAGAATGAAGGTGTGTGAAGTCACAGAATGGAGGTGTGTGAACTCAGAATGGAGGTGTGTGAAGCCACAGAATGGAGGTGTGTGAAGTCATAGAATGGAAGTGTGTGAAGTCATAAAATGGAGGTGTGTGAAGGAAGAATGTAGGTGTGTGAAGTCACAGAATGGAGGTGTGTGAATTCAGAATGGAGGTGTGTGAAGTCACAGAATGGAGGTTTGTGAAGTCATAGAATGGAGGTGTGTGAAGTCAGAGATGGATGTTTCTGAAGTAAGAATGAAGGTGTGTGAAGTCATAGAATGGAGGTGTGTGAAGTCAAATTGGAGGTGTGTGAACTCATAGAATGGAGGTGTGTGAACTCATAGAATGGAGGTGTGTGAAGTCATGGAATGGAGGTGTGTGAAGTCAAAGAATGGAGGTGTGTGAAGTGAAACAATAGAGGTGTGTGAAGTCACAAATGGAGGTGTGTGAAGTCACAGAATGGAAGTGTGTGAAGTGAAAACGGAGGTGTGTGAAGTCACAGAATGGAGGTGTGTGAAGTAACAGAATGGAGGTGTGTGAACTCAAAAAGGTGGTGTGTGAAGTCACAGAATGGAGGTGTGTGAAGTCATAGAATGGAGGTGTGTGAAATCATAGAATGGAGGTGTGTGAAGTCAGAATGGAGTTGTGTGAAGTCACAGAATTGAGGTGTATGAAGTCACAGAATGGAGGTGTGTGAAGTCACAGAATGGATGTTTGTGAAGTAAGAATGAAGGTATTTGAAGTCATACTGTGGAGGTGTGTGAAGTCACAGAATGGAGGTGTGTGAAGTGAGATTGGAGGTGTGTGAAATCACAGAATGGAGGTGTGTGAAGTCATAGAATGGAGGTATGTGAAGTCATAAAATGGAGCTGTGTGAACTCATAGAATGGAGGTGTGTGAAGTCAAAATGGAGTTCTGTGAAGTCATAGAATGGTGTTTTTTGATGTCAACGAATTGAGGTGTGTGAAGTCATAGAATGGAGGTGTGTGAAGTCAGATTGGAGGTGTGTGAAATCACAGAATGGAGGTGTGTGAAGTCACAGAATGGAGGTGTGTAAACTCAGAATGTAGGTGTGTGAAGCCACAGAAGGGAGGTGTGTGAAGTCATAGAATGGAAGTGTGTGAAATCATAGAATGGAGGTGTGTGAAGTCACAGAATTGAGGTTGTGAAGTCAGAATGGAGGTGTGTGAAGTCAGAATGGAGGTTTGTGAAGTCATAGAATGGAGGTGTGTGAATTCATAGAATGGAGGTCTGTGAGCTCAGAATGGAGGTTCGTGAAGTCATAGAATGGAGGTGTGTGAAGTCATAGAATGGAGGTGTGTGAAGTCATAGGATCGAGGTGAGTGAAGTCACAGAATGGAGGTGTGTGAAGTCAGAATGGAGGTGTGTGAAGTCACAGAATGGAGGTGTGTGAACTCAGAATGTAGGTGTCTGAAGCCACAGAATGTAGGTGTGTGAAGTCATAGAATGGAAGTGTGTGAAATCATAGAAAGGAGGTGTGTGAACTCAGAATGGAGTTGTGTGAAGTCACAGAATGGAGGTTTGTGAAGTCATAGAATGGAGGTGTGTGAAGTCAGAGAATGGATGTTTCTGAAGTAAGAATGAAGGTGTGTGAAGTCATAGAATGGAGATGTGTGAAGTCTAATTGGAGGTGTGTGAACTCATAGAATGGAGGTGTGTGAACTCATAGAATGGAGGTTTGTGAAGTCATGGAATGGCGGTGTGTAAAGTCAAAGAATGGAGGTGTGTGAAGTGAAACAATAGTGTGTGAACTAACAGAATGGAGGTGTGTGAAGTCAGAATGAAGGTGTGTGAAGTCACAGAATGGAGGTGTGTGAATTCACAGAACGGATGTTTGTGAAGTAAGAATGAAGGTGTTTGAAGTCATAGAGTGGAGGTGTGTGAAGTCACAGAATGGAGGTGTGTGAAGTCATAGAATGGAGGTGTGTGAAGTCATAGAATTGAGGTGTGTGAAGTCATAGAATGGAGGTGTGTGAAGTCATAAAATGGAGGTGTGTGAACTCATAGAATCGAGGTGGGTGAAGTCAAAATGGAGTTGTGTGAAATCATAAAATGGTGTTTTTTGATGTCAACGAATGGAGGTGTGTGAAGTCATAGAATGGAGGTGTGTGAAGTCACAGAATGGAGGTGTGTGAATTCACAGAATGGAATTGTGTGAACTCAGAATGGAGGTGTCTGAAGCCACAGAATGGAGGTGTGTGAAGTCATAGAATGGGAGTGTGTGAAGTCATAGAATGGAGGTGTGTGAAGGAAGAATGGAGGTGTGTGAAGTCAAAGAATGGAGGTGTGTGAATTCAGAATGGAGGTGTGTGAAGTCAGAATGGAGGTGATTGCAGTCATATAATGGAGGTGTGTGAAGTCATAGAATGGAGGTATGTGAACTCAGAATGGAGGTTTGAGAAGTCATAGAATGGAGGTGTGTGAAGTCACAGAATGGAGGTGTGTGAAGTCATAGAATGGAGGTGTGTGAAGTCATAAAATGGAGGTGTGTGAATTCATAGAATGGAGGTGTGTGAAGTCACAATGGAGTTGTGTGAAGTCATAGAATGGTTGTTTTTGATGTCAACGAATGGAGGTGTGTGAAGTCATAGAATGGAGGTGTGTGAAGTCAGATTGGAGGTGTCTGAAATCAGAGAATGGAGGTGTGTCAAATCAGAAATGAGGTGTGTGAAGTCACAGAATGGAGGTGTGTGAAGTTATAGAATGGAAGTTTGTGAAATCGTAGAATGGAGGTGTGTGAAGTCATAGAATGGATGTGTGTGATGTCATAAAATGGAGGTGTGTGAATTCATAGAATGGAGGTGTGTGAAGACACAATGGAGTTGTGTGAAGTCATAGAATGGTTGTTTTTGATGTCAAGGAATGGAGGTGTGTGAAGTCAGAATGAAGGTGTGTGAAATCACAGAATGGAGGTGTGTGAAGTCACAGAATGGATGTTTGTGAAGTAAGAATGAAGGTGTTTCAAGTCATAGAGTGGAGGTGTGTGAAGTCATAAAATGGAGGTGTGTGAACTCATAGAATGGAGGTGTGTGAAGTTAAAATGGAGTTGTTTGAAGTCATAGAATGGTGGTTTTTGATGTCAACGAATGGAGGTGTGTGAAGTCACAGAATGGAGGTGTGTGAACTCAGAATGGAGGTGTGTGAAGTCACAGAATGGAGGTTTGTGAAGTCATAGAATGGAGGTGTTTGAAGTCAGAGAATGGATGTTTCTGAAGTAAGAATGAAGGTGTGTGAAGTCATAGAATGGAGGTGTGTGAAGTCAAATTGGAGGTGTGTGAACTCATAGAACGGAGGTGTGTGAACTCATAGAATGGAGGTGTGTGAAGTGAAACAACAGAGGTGTGTGAAGTCACAGAATGGAGGTGTGTGAAGTCACAGAATGGAAGTGTGTGAAGTCAAAACGGAGGTGTGCGAAGTCACAGAATGGAGGTGTGTGAAGTCACAGAATGGAGGTTTGTGAAGTCAAAAAGGTGGTGTGTGAAGTCACAGAATGGAGGTGTGTGAAGTCATAGAATGGAGGTGTGTGAAATCATAGAATGGAGGTATGTGAAGTCAGAATGGAGGTGTGTGAAGTCACAGAATGGAGGTGAGTGAAGTCACAGAATGGAGGTGTGTGAAGTCAGAATGAAGGTGTGTGAAGTCACAGAATGGAGGTGTGTGAAGTCACAGAATGGATGTTTGTGAAGTAAGAATGAAGGTGTTTGAAGCCATAGAGTGGAGGTGTGTGAAGTCACAGAATGGAGGTGTGTGAAGTCATAGAATGGAGTGTGTGAAGTCATAGAATTGAGGTGTGTGAAGTCATAGAATGGAAGTATGTGAAGTCATAAAATGGAGGTGTGTGAACTCATAGAATGGAGGTGTGTGAAGTCAAAATGGAGTTCTGTGAAGTCATAGAATGGTGTTTTTTGATGTCAACGTATGGAGGTGTGTGAAGTCATAGAATGGAGGTGCGTGAAATCACAGAATGGAGGTGTGTGAATTCATAGAATGGATGTGTGTGAAGTCATAGGATCGAGGTGTGTGAAGTCACAGAATGGAGGTGTGTGAAATCACAGAATGAAGGTGTGTGAAGTCACAGAATGGAGGTGTGTGAACTCAGAATGGAGGTGTGTGAAGCCACAGAATGGAGGTGTGTGAAGTCATAGAATGGAAGTGTGTGAAGTCATAAAATGGAGGTGTGTGAAGGAAGAATGTAGGTGTGTGAAGTCACAGAATGGAGGTGTGTGAATTCAGAATGGAGGTGTGTGAAGTCACAGAATGGAGGTTTGTGAAGTCATAGAATGGAGGTGTGTGAAGTCAGAGATGGATGTTTCTGAAGTAAGAATGAAGGTGTGTGAAGTCATAGAATGGAGGTGTGTGAAGTCAAATTGGAGGTGTGTGAACTCATAGAATGGAGGTGTGTGAACTCAGAGAATGGGGGTGTGTGAAGTCATGGAATGGAGGTGTGTGAAGTCAAAGAATGGAGGTGTGTGAAGTGAAACAATAGAGGTGTGTGAAGTCACAAATGGAGGTGTGTGAAGTCACAGAATGGAAGTGTGTGAAGTGAAAACGGAGGTGTGTGAAGTCACAGAATGGAGGTGTGTGAAGTCACAGAATGGAGGTGTGTGAAGTCAAAAAGTTGGTGTGTGAAGTCACAGAATGGAGGTGTGTGAAGTCATAGAATGGAAGTGTGTGAAGTCATAGAAAGGAGGTGTGTGATCTCAGAATGGAGGTGTGTGAAGTCACAGAATCGAGGTTTGTGGAGTCATAGAATGGAGGTGTGTGAAGTCAGAGAATGGATGTTTCTGAAGTAAGAATGAAGGTGTCTGCAGTTATAGAATGGAGATGTGTGAAGTCAAATTCCAGGTGTGTGAACTCATAGAATGGAGGTGTGTGAACTCATAGGATGGAGGTTTGTGAAGTCATGGAATGGCGGTGTGTGAAGTCAAAGAATGGAGGTGTGTGAAGTGAAAAAATAGAGCTGTGTGAACTCACAGATTGGAGGTGTGTGAAGTCACAGATTGGAAGTGTTTGAAGGCAAAACGGAGGTGTGTGAAGTCACAGAATGGAGGTGTGTGAAGTCACAGAATGGAGGTGTGTGAAGTCAAAAAGGTGGTGTGTGAAGTCACAGAATGGAGGTGTGTGAAGTCATAGAAAGGAGGTGTGTGAAATCATAGAATGGAGGTATGTGATGTCAGAATGGAGGTGTGTGAACTCACAGAATTTAGGTGTGTGAAGTCACAGAATGGAGGTGTGTGAAGTCAGAATGAAGGTGTGTGAAGTCACAGAATGGAGGTGTGTGAAGTCACAGAATGGATGTTTGTGAAGTAAGAATGAAGGTGTTTGAAGTCATAGAGTGGAGGTGTGTGAAGTTACAGAATGGAGATGTGTGAAGTCATAGAATTGAGGTGTGTGACGTCATAGAAATGAGGTGTGCGAAGTCATAGAATGGAGGTGTGTGAAGTCAAAATGGAGTTCTGTGAAATCATAAAATGGTGTTTTTTGATGTCAACGCATGGAGGTGTGTGAAGTCATACAAGTAGGTGTGTGAAGTCAGAGAATGGAGGTGTGTGAAGTCGCAGAATGGAGGTGTGTGAACTCAGAATGGAGGTGTGTGAAGCCACAGAATGGAGGTTTGGGAAGTCATAGAATGGAGGTGTGTGAAGTCAGAGAATGGATGTTTCTGAAGTAAGAATGAAGGTGTGTGAAGTCATAGAATGGACGTGTGTGAAGTCAAATTGGAGGTGTGTGAACTCATAGAATGGAGGTGTGTGAACTCATAGAATGCAGGTGTGTGAAGTCATAGAATGGAGGTGTGTGAAGTGAAACAATAGAGGTGTGTGAAGTCACAGAATGGAGCTGTGTGAAGTCACAGAATGGAAGTGTGTGAAGTCAAAACGGAGGTGTGTGAAGTCACAGAATGGAGGTGTGTGAAGTAACAGAATGGAGGTGTGTGAACTCAAAAAGGTGGTGTGTGAAGTCACAGAATGGAGGTGTGTGAAGTCATAGAATGGAGGTGTGTGAAATCATAGAATGGAGGTGTGTGAAGTCAGAATGGAGGTGTGTGAAGTCACAGAATTGAGGTGTATGAAGTCACAGAATGGAGGTGTGTGAAGTCACAGAATGGATGTTTGTGAAGTAAGAATGAAGGTATTTGAAGTCATACTGTGGAGGTGTGTGAAGTCACAGAATGGAGGTGTGTGAAGTGAGATTGGAGGTGTGTGAAATCACAGAATGGAGGTGTGTGAAGTCATAGAATGGAGGTATGTGAAGTCATAAAATGGAGCTGTGTGAACTCATAGAATGGAGGTGTGTGAAGTCAAAATGGAGTTCTGTGAAGTCATAGAATGGTGTTTTTTGATGTCAACGAATGGAGGTGTGTGAAGTCATAGAATGGAGGTGTGTGAAGTCAGATTGGAGGTGTGTGAAATCACAGAATGGAGGTGTGTGAAGTCACAGAATGGAGGTGTGTAAACTCAGAATGTAGGTGTGTGAAGCCACAGAAGGGAGGTGTGTGAAGTCATAGAATGGAAGTGTGTGAAATCATAGAATGGAGGTGTGTGAAGTCACAGAATTGAGGTTGTGAAGTCAGAATGGAGGTGTGTGAAGTCAGAATGGAGGTTTGTGAAGTCATAGAATGGAGGTGTGTGAATTCATAGAATGGAGGTCTGTGAGCTCAGAATGGAGGTTCGTGAAGTCATAGAATGGAGGTGTGTGAAGTCATAGAATGGAGGTGTGTGAAGTCATAGGATCGAGGTGAGTGAAGTCACAGAATGGAGGTGTGTGAAGTCAGAATGGAGGTGTGTGAAGTCACAGAATGGAGGTGTGTGAACTCAGAATGTAGGTGTCTGAAGCCACAGAATGGAGGTGTGTGAAGTCATAGAATGGAAGTGTGTGAAATCATAGAAAGGAGGTGTGTGAACTCAGAATGGAGTTGTGTGAAGTCACAGAATGGAGGTTTGTGAAGTCATAGAATGGAGGTGTGTGAAGTCAGAGAATGGATGTTTCTGAAGTAAGAATGAAGGTGTGTGAAGTCATAGAATGGAGATGTGTGAAGTCTAATTGGAGGTGTGTGAACTCATAGAATGGAGGTGTGTGAACTCATAGAATGGAGGTTTGTGAAGTCATGGAATGGCGGTGTGTAAAGTCAAAGAATGGAGGTGTGTGAAGTGAAACAATAGTGTGTGAACTAACAGAATGGAGGTGTGTGAAGTCAGAATGAAGGTGTGTGAAGTCACAGAATGGAGGTGTGTGAATTCACAGAACGGATGTTTGTGAAGTAAGAATGAAGGTGTTTGAAGTCATAGAGTGGAGGTGTGTGAAGTCACAGAATGGAGGTGTGTGAAGTCATAGAATGGAGGTGTGTGAAGTCATAGAATTGAGGTGTGTGAAGTCATAGAATGGAGGTGTGTGAAGTCATAAAATGGAGGTGTGTGAACTCATAGAATGGAGGTGGGTGAAGTCAAAATGGAGTTGTGTGAAATCATAAAATGGTGTTTTTTGATGTCAACGAATGGAGGTGTGTGAAGTCATAGAATGGAGGTGTGTGAAGTCACAGAATGGAGGTGTGTGAATTCACAGAATGGAATTGTGTGAACTCAGAATGGAGGTGTCTGAAGCCACAGAATGGAGGTGTGTGAAGTCATAGAATGGGAGTGTGTGAAGTCATAGAATGGAGGTGTGTGAAGGAAGAATGGAGGTGTGTGAAGTCAAAGAATGGAGGTGTGTGAATTCAGAATGGAGGTGTGTGAAGTCAGAATGGAGGTGATTGCAGTCATATAATGGAGGTGTGTGAAGTCATAGAATGGAGGTATGTGAACTCAGAATGGAGGTTTGAGAAGTCATAGAATGGAGGTGTGTGAAGTCACAGAATGGAGGTGTGTGAAGTCATAGAATGGAGGTGTGTAAAGTCATAAAATGGAGGTGTGTGAATTCATAGAATGGAGGTGTGTGAAGTCACAATGGAGTTGTGTGAAGTCATAGAATGGTTGTTTTTGATGTCAACGAATGGAGGTGTGTGAAGTCATAGAATGGAGGTGTGTGAAGTCAGATTGGAGGTGTCTGAAATCAGAGAATGGAGGTGTGTCAAATCAGAAATGAGGTGTGTGAAGTCACAGAATGGAGGTGTGTGAAGTTATAGAATGGAAGTTTGTGAAATCATAGAATGGAGGTGTGTGAAGTCAAAGAATTGAGGTATGTGAAGTCAGAATGGAGGTGTGTGAAGTCAGAATGGAGGTGTGTGAAGTCATAGAATGGAAGTGTGTGAAGTCATAGAATGGAGGTCTGTGAACTCACAGAATGGAGGTGTGTGAATTCATAGAATGGAGGTGTGTGAAGTCATAGGATCGAGGTATGTGAAGACACAGAATGGAGGTGTGTGAAATCGCAGAATGGAGGTGTGTGAAGTCACAGAGTGGAGGTGTGTGAACTCAGTATAGAGGTGTGTGACGCCACAGAATGGAGGTGTGTGAAGTCATAGAATGGAACTGTGTGAAGTCATAGAATGGAGGTGTGTGAAGGAAGAATGGAGGTGTGTGAAGTCACAGAATGGAGGTGTGTGAATTCAGAATGGAGGTGTGTGAAGTCACAGAATGGAGGTTTGTGAAATCATAGAATGGAGGTGTGTGAAGTCAGAGAATGGATGTTTCTGAAGTAAGAATGAAGGTGTGTGAAGTCATAGAATGGACGTGTGTGAAGTCAAATTGGAGCTGTGTGAACTCATAGAATGGAGGTGTGTGAACTCATAGAATGGAGGTGTGTGAAGTCATGCAATGGAGGTGTGTGAAGTCAAAGAATAGAGGTGTGTGAAGTGAAACAATAGAGGTGTGTGAAGTCACAGAATGTAGGTGTGTGAAGTCACAGAATGGAAGGGTGTGAAGTCAAAACGGAGGTGTGTGAAGTCACAGAATGGAGGTGTGTGACGTCACAGAATGGAGGTGTGTGAAGTCAAAAAGGTGGTGTGTGAAGTCACAGAATGGAGGTGTGTGAAGTCATAGAATGGAGTGTGTGAAGTCAGAATGAAGGTGTGTGAAGTCACAGAATGGAGGTGTGTGAAGTCACAGAATGGATGTTTGTGAAGTAAGAATGAAGGTGTTTGAAGTCATAGATTGGAGGTGTGTGAAGTCACAGAATGGAGGTGTGTGAATTCAGAATGGAGGTGTGTGAAGTCACAGAATGGAGGTTTGTGAAGTCATAGAATGGAGGTGTGTGAAGTCAGAGAATGGATGTTTCTGAAGGAAGAATGAAGGTGTGTGAAGTCATAGAATGGACGTGTGTGAAGTCAAATTGGAGGTGTGTGAACTCATAGAATGGAGGTGTGTGAACTCATAGAATGGAGGTGTGTGAAGTCATGGAATGGAGGTGTGTGAAGTCAAAGAATGGAGGTGTGTGAAGTGAAACAATAGAGGTGTGTGAAGTCACAGAATGGAGGTGTGTGAAGTCACAGAATGGAAGGGTGTGAAGTCAAAACGGAGGTGTGTGAAGTCACAGAATGGAGGTGTGTGAAGTCATAGTATGGAGTGTGTGAAGTCATAGAATTGAGGTGTCTGAAGTCACAGAATGGAGGTGTGTGAAGTCATAGAATGGAGTGTGTGAAGTCATAGAATTGAGGTGTGTGAAGTCATAGAATGGAGGTGTGTGAAGTCAAAATGGACTTCTGTGAAGGCATAGAATGGTGTTTTTTGATGTCAACGAATGGAGGTTTGTGAAGTCATAGAATGGAGGTGTGTGAAGTCAGATTGGAGTTGTGTGAAATCACAGAATGGAGGTGTGTGAAGTCACAGAATGGAGGTGTGTGAACTCAGAATATAGGTGTGTGAAGCCACAGAATGGAGGTGTGTGAAGTCATAGAATGGAAGTGTGTGAAATCATTGAATGGAGCTGTGTGAAGTCACAGAATTGAGGTGTGTGAATTCAGAATGGAGGTGTGTGAAGTCAGAATGGAGGTGAGTGAAGTCATAGAATGGAGGTGTGTGAAGTCATAGAATGGAGGTCTGAGAACTCAGAATGGAGGTTTGTGAAGTCATAGAATGGAGGTGTGTGAAGTCACAGAATGGAGGTGTGTGAAGTCATAGAATGGAGGTTTGTGAAGTCATAAAATGGAGGTGTGTGAATTAATAGTATGGAGGTGTGTGAAGTCACAATGGAGTTGTGTGAAGTCATAGAATGGTTGTTTTTGATGTCAACGAATGGAGGTGTGTGAAATCATAGAATGGATGTGTGTGAAGTCAGATTGGAGGTGTGTGAAATCACAGATTGGAGGTGTGTCAACTCAGAAATGAGGTGTGTGAAGTCATAGAATGGAGGTGTGTGAAGTCATAGAATGGAAGTGTGTGAAATCATAGAATGGAGGTGTGTGAAGTCAAAGAATTGAGGTGTGTGAAGTCAGAATGGATGTGTGTGAAGTCAGAATGGAGGTGTGTGAAGTCATAGAATGGAATTGTGTGAAGTCATAGAATGGAGGTCTGTGAACTCAGAATGGGGGTTTGTGAAGTCATAGAATGGAGGTGTGCGAACTCAGAATGGATGTGTGTGAAGTCACAGAATGGAGGTGTGTGAAGTCATAGAATGGAGGTGTGTGAAATCACAGAATGGAGGTGTGTGAATTCATAGAATGGAGGTGTGTGAAGTCATAGGATCGAGTGTGTGAAGTCACAGAATGGAGGTGTGTGAAGTCACAGAATGGAGGTGTGTGAACTCAGAATGGAGGTGTGTGAAGCCACAAAATGGAGGTGTGTGAAGTCATAGAATGGAAGTGTGTGAAGTCATAGAATGGAGGTGTGTGAAGGAAGAATGTAGGTGTGTGAAGTCACAGAATGGAGGTGTGTGAATTCAGAGTGGAGGTGTGTGAAGTCACAGAATGGAGGTTTGTGAAGTCATAGAATGGAGGTGTGTGAAGTCAGAGAATGGATGTTTCTGAAGTAAGAATGAAGGTGTGTGAAGTCATAGAATGGACGTGTGTGAAGTCAAATTGGAGGTGTGTGAACTCATAGAATAGAGGTGTGTGAACTCATAGAATGGAGGTGTGTGAAGTCATGGAATGGAGGTGTGTGAAGTCAAAGAATGGAGGTGTGTGAAGTGAAACAATAGAGGTGTGTGAAGTCACAGAATGGAGGTGTGTGAAGTCCCAGAATGGAAGTGTGTGAAGTCAAAACGGAAGTGTGTGAAGTCACAGAATAGAGGTGTGTGAAGTCACAGAATGGAGGTGTGTGAAGTCAAAAAGGTGGTGTGTGAAGTCCCAGAATGAAGGTGTGTGAAATCATAGAATGGAGGTGTGTGAAGTCAGAATGGAGGTGTGTGAAGTCACAGAATTGAGGTGTATGAAGTCACAGAATGGAGGTGTGTGAAGTCAGAATGAAGGTGTGTGAAGTCAGAGAATGGAGGTGTGTGAAGTCACAGAATGGATGTTTGTGAAGTAACAATGAAGGTGTTTGAAGCCATAGAGTAGAGGTGTGTGAAGTCACAGAATGGAGGTGTGTGAAGTCATAGAATGGAGTGTGTGAAGTCATAGAATTGAGGTGTGTGAAGTCATAGAATGGAGGTGTGTGAAGTCATAAAATGGAGGTGTGTGAACTCATAGAATGGAGGTGTGTGAAGTCAAAATGGAGTTCTGTGAAGTCATAGAATGGTGTTTTTTGATGTCAACGAATGGAGGTGTGTGAAGTCATAGAATGGAGGTGTGTGAAATCACAGAATGGAGGTGTGTGAATTCATAGAATGGAGGTGTGTGAAGTCATAGGATCGAGGTGTGTGAAGTCACAGAATGGAGGTGTGTGAAGTCACAGAATGGAGGTGTGTGAAGTCACACAATGGAGGTGTGTGAACTCAGAATGGAGGTGTGTGAAGCCACAGAATGGAGGTGTGTGAAGTCATAGAATGGAAGTGTGTGAAGTCATAAAATGGAGGTGTGTGAAGGAAGAATGGAGGTGTGTGAAGTCACAGAATGGAGGTGTGTGAATTCAGAATGGAGGTGTGTGAAGTCACAGAATGGAGGTTTGTGAAGTCATAGAATGGAGGTGTGTGAAGTCAGAGAATGGATGTTTCTGAAGTAAGAATGAAGGTGTGTGAAGTCATAGAATGGAGGTGTGTGAAGTCAAATTGGAGGTGTGTGAACTCATAGAATGGAGGTGTGTGAACTCATAGAATGGAGGTGTGTGAAGTCATGGAATGGAGGTGTGTGAAGTCACAGAATGGATGTTTGTGAAGTAAGAATGAAGGTTTTTGAAGTCATAGAGTGGAGGTGTGTGAAGTCACCGAATGGAGGTGTGTGAATTCAGAATGGAGGTGTGTGAAGTCACAGAATGGAGGTTTGTGAAGTCATAGAATGGAGGTGTGTGAAGTCAGAGAATGGATGTTTATGAAGGAAGAATGAGGGTGTGTGAAGTCATAGAATGGACGTGTGTGAAGTCAAATTGGAGGTGTGTGAACTCATGGAATGGAGGTGTGTGAACTCATAGAATGTAGGTGTGTGAAGTCATGGAATGGAGGTGTGTGAAGTCAAAGAATGGAGGTGTGTGAAGTGAAACAATAGAGGTGTGTGAAGTCACAGAATGGAGGTGTGTGAAGTCACAGAATGGAAGGGTGTGAAGTCAAAACGGAGGTGTGTGAAGTCACAGAATGGAGGTGTGTGAAGTCACAGAATGGAGGTGTGTGAAGTCAAAATGGTGGTGTGTGAAGTCACAGAATGGAGGTGTGTGAAGTCATAGTATGGAGTGTGTGAAGTCATAGAATTGAGGTGTGTGAAGTCACAGAATGGAGGTGTGTGAAGTCATAGAATGGAGTGTGTGAAGTCATAGAATTGAGGTGTGTGAAGTCATAGAATGGAGGTGTGTGAAGTCATAAAATCGAGGTGTGTGAACTCATAGAATGGAGGTGTGTGAAGTCAAAATGGACTTCTGTGAAGTCATAAAATGGTGTTTTTTGATATCAACGAATGGAGGTTTGTGAAGTCATAGAATGGAGGTGTGTGAAGTCAGATTGGGGGTGTGTCAACTCAGAAATGAGGTGTGTGAAGTCATAGAATGGAGGTGTGTGAAGTCATAGAATGGAAGTGTGTGAAATCATAGAATGGAGGTGTGTGAAGTCAAAGAATTGAGGTGTGTGAAGTCAGAATGGATGTGTGTGAACTCAGAATGGGGGTTTGTGAAGTCATAGAATGGAGGTGTGTGAACTCAGAATGGAGGGGTGTGAAGTCACAGAATGGAGGTGTGTGAAGTCATAGAATGGAGGTTTGTGAAATCACAGAATGGAGGTGTGTGAATTCATAGAATGGAGGTGTGTGAAGTCATGGGATCGAGGTGTGTGAAGTCACAGAATGGAGGTGTGTGAAGTCACAGAATGGAGGTGTGTGAAGTCACAGAATGGAGGTGTGTGAACTCAGAATGGAGGTGTGTGAAGCCACAGAATGGAGGTGTGTGAAGTCATAGAATGGAAGTGTGTGAAGTCATAGAATGGAGGTGTGTGAAGGAAGAATATAGGTGTGTGAAGTCACAGAATGGAGGTGTGTGAATTCCGAGTGGAGGTGTGTGAAGTCACAGAATGGAGGTTTGTGAAGTCATGGAATGGAGGTGTGTGAAGTCAGAGAATGGATGTTTCTGAAGTAAGAATGAAGGTGTGTGAAGTCATAGAATGGAGGTGTGTGAAGTCAAATTGGAGGTGTGTGAACTCATAGAATGGAGGTGTGTGAACTCATAGAATGGAGGTGTGTGAAGTCATGGAATGGAGGTGTGTGAAGTCACAGAATGGAGGTGTGTGAAGTCATAGAATGGAGGTTTGTGAAGTCATAAAATGGAGGTGTGTGAATTCATAGAATGGAGGTGTGTGAAGTCATAGGATCGAGGTGTGTGAAGTCACAGAATGGAGGTGTGTGAAGTCACAGAATGGAGGTGTGTGAAGTCACAGAATGGAGGTGTGTGAACTCAGAATGGAGGTGTGTGAAGTCACGGAATGGAGGTGTGTGAAGTCATAGAATGGAAGTGTGTGAAGTCATAGAATGGAGCTGTGTGAAGGAAGAATGTAGGTGTGTGAAGTCACGGAATGGAGGTGTGGGAATTCAGAGTGGAGGTGTGTGAAGTCACAGAATGGAGGTTTGTGGAGTCATAGAATGGAGGTGTGTGAAGTCAGAGAATGGATGTTTCTGAAGTAAGAATGAAGGTGTGTGAAGTCATAGAATGGACGTGTGAGAAGTCAAATTGGAGGTGTGTGAACTCATAGAATAGAGTTGTGTGAACTCATAGAATGGAGGTGTGTGAAGTCATGGAATGGAGGTGTGTGAAGTCAAAGAATGGAGGTGTGTGAAGTGAAACAATAGAGGTGTGTGAAGTCACAGAATGGAGGTGTGTAAAGTCCCAGAATGGAAGTGTGTGAAGTCAAAACGGAAGTGTGTGAAGTCACAGAATAGAGGTGTGTGAAGTCACAGAATGGAGGTGTGTGAAGTCAAAAAGGTGGTGTGTGAAGTCCCAGAATGAAGGTGTGTGAAATCATAGAATGGAGGTGTGTGAAGTCAGAATGGAGGTGTGTGAAGTCACAGAATTGAGGTGTATGAAGTCACAGAATGGAGGTGTGTGAAGTCAGAATGAAGGTGTGTGAAGTCAGAGAATGGAGGTGTGTGAAGTCACAGAATGGATGTTTGTGAAGTAACAATGAAGGTGTTTGAAGCCATAGAGTAGAGGTGTGTGAAGTCACAGAATGGAGGTGTGTGAAGTCATAGAATGGAGTGTGTGAAGTCATAGAATTGAGGTGTGTGAAGTCATAGAATGGAGGTGTGTGAAGTCATAAAATGGAGGTGTGTGAACTCATAGAATGGAGGTGTGTGAAGTCAAAATGGAGTTCTGTGAAGTCATAGAATGGTGTTTTTTGATGTCAACGAATGGAGGTGTGTGAAGTCATAGAATGGAGGTGTGTGAAATCACAGAATGGAGGTGTGTGAATTCATAGAATGGAGGTGTGTGAACTCATAGAATGGAGGTGTGTGAAGTCATGGAATGGAGGTGTGTGAAGTCAAAGAATGGAGGTGTGTGAAGTGAAACAATAGAGGTGTGTGAAGTCACAGAATGGAGGTGTGTGAAGTCACAGAATGGAAGGGTGTGAAGTCAAAACGGAGGTGTGTGAAGTCACAGAATGGAGGTGTGTGAAGTCATAGTATGGAGTGTGTGAAGTCATAGAATTGAGGTGTCTGAAGTCACAGAATGGAGGTGTGTGAAGTCATAGAATGGAGTGTGTGAAGTCATAGAATTGAGGTGTGTGAAGTCATAGAATGGAGGTGTGTGAAGTCAAAATGGACTTCTGTGAAGGCATAGAATGGTGTTTTTTGATGTCAACGAATGGAGGTTTGTGAAGTCATAGAATGGAGGTGTGTGAAGTCAGATTGGAGTTGTGTGAAATCACAGAATGGAGGTGTGTGAAGTCACAGAATGGAGGTGTGTGAACTCAGAATATAGGTGTGTGAAGCCACAGAATGGAGGTGTGTGAAGTCATAGAATGGAAGTGTGTGAAATCATTGAATGGAGCTGTGTGAAGTCACAGAATTGAGGTGTGTGAATTCAGAATGGAGGTGTGTGAAGTCAGAATGGAGGTGAGTGAAGTCATAGAATGGAGGTGTGTGAAGTCATAGAATGGAGGTCTGAGAACTCAGAATGGAGGTTTGTGAAGTCATAGAATGGAGGTGTGTGAAGTCACAGAATGGAGGTGTGTGAAGTCATAGAATGGAGGTTTGTGAAGTCATAAAATGGAGGTGTGTGAATTAATAGTATGGAGGTGTGTGAAGTCACAATGGAGTTGTGTGAAGTCATAGAATGGTTGTTTTTGATGTCAACGAATGGAGGTGTGTGAAATCATAGAATGGATGTGTGTGAAGTCAGATTGGAGGTGTGTGAAATCACAGATTGGAGGTGTGTCAACTCAGAAATGAGGTGTGTGAAGTCATAGAATGGAGGTGTGTGAAGTCATAGAATGGAAGTGTGTGAAATCATAGAATGGAGGTGTGTGAAGTCAAAGAATTGAGGTGTGTGAAGTCAGAATGGATGTGTGTGAAGTCAGAATGGAGGTGTGTGAAGTCATAGAATGGAATTGTGTGAAGTCATAGAATGGAGGTCTGTGAACTCAGAATGGGGGTTTGTGAAGTCATAGAATGGAGGTGTGCGAACTCAGAAT
Source organism: Megascapheus bottae (assembly GCA_024803745.1). Taxonomy (NCBI): domain Eukaryota; kingdom Metazoa; phylum Chordata; class Mammalia; order Rodentia; family Geomyidae; genus Megascapheus; species Megascapheus bottae. The sequence continues at coordinate 1,298,972 of JANJXV010000052.1, read as the reverse complement.
GGATGTGTGTGAAGTCACAGAATGGAGGTGTGTGAAGTCATAGAATGGAGGTGTGTGAAATCACAGAATGGAGGTGTGTGAATTCATAGAATGGAGGTGTGTGAAGTCATAGGATCGAGTGTGTGAAGTCACAGAATGGAGGTGTGTGAAGTCACAGAATGGAGGTGTGTGAACTCAGAATGGAGGTGTGTGAAGCCACAAAATGGAGGTGTGTGAAGTCATAGAATGGAAGTGTGTGAAGTCATAGAATGGAGGTGTGTGAAGGAAGAATGTAGGTGTGTGAAGTCACAGAATGGAGGTGTGTGAATTCAGAGTGGAGGTGTGTGAAGTCACAGAATGGAGGTTTGTGAAGTCATAGAATGGAGGTGTGTGAAGTCAGAGAATGGATGTTTCTGAAGTAAGAATGAAGGTGTGTGAAGTCATAGAATGGACGTGTGTGAAGTCAAATTGGAGGTGTGTGAACTCATAGAATAGAGGTGTGTGAACTCATAGAATGGAGGTGTGTGAAGTCATGGAATGGAGGTGTGTGAAGTCAAAGAATGGAGGTGTGTGAAGTGAAACAATAGAGGTGTGTGAAGTCACAGAATGGAGGTGTGTGAAGTCCCAGAATGGAAGTGTGTGAAGTCAAAACGGAAGTGTGTGAAGTCACAGAATAGAGGTGTGTGAAGTCACAGAATGGAGGTGTGTGAAGTCAAAAAGGTGGTGTGTGAAGTCCCAGAATGAAGGTGTGTGAAATCATAGAATGGAGGTGTGTGAAGTCAGAATGGAGGTGTGTGAAGTCACAGAATTGAGGTGTATGAAGTCACAGAATGGAGGTGTGTGAAGTCAGAATGAAGGTGTGTGAAGTCAGAGAATGGAGGTGTGTGAAGTCACAGAATGGATGTTTGTGAAGTAACAATGAAGGTGTTTGAAGCCATAGAGTAGAGGTGTGTGAAGTCACAGAATGGAGGTGTGTGAAGTCATAGAATGGAGTGTGTGAAGTCATAGAATTGAGGTGTGTGAAGTCATAGAATGGAGGTGTGTGAAGTCATAAAATGGAGGTGTGTGAACTCATAGAATGGAGGTGTGTGAAGTCAAAATGGAGTTCTGTGAAGTCATAGAATGGTGTTTTTTGATGTCAACGAATGGAGGTGTGTGAAGTCATAGAATGGAGGTGTGTGAAATCACAGAATGGAGGTGTGTGAATTCATAGAATGGAGGTGTGTGAAGTCATAGGATCGAGGTGTGTGAAGTCACAGAATGGAGGTGTGTGAAGTCACAGAATGGAGGTGTGTGAAGTCACACAATGGAGGTGTGTGAACTCAGAATGGAGGTGTGTGAAGCCACAGAATGGAGGTGTGTGAAGTCATAGAATGGAAGTGTGTGAAGTCATAAAATGGAGGTGTGTGAAGGAAGAATGGAGGTGTGTGAAGTCACAGAATGGAGGTGTGTGAATTCAGAATGGAGGTGTGTGAAGTCACAGAATGGAGGTTTGTGAAGTCATAGAATGGAGGTGTGTGAAGTCAGAGAATGGATGTTTCTGAAGTAAGAATGAAGGTGTGTGAAGTCATAGAATGGAGGTGTGTGAAGTCAAATTGGAGGTGTGTGAACTCATAGAATGGAGGTGTGTGAACTCATAGAATGGAGGTGTGTGAAGTCATGGAATGGAGGTGTGTGAAGTCACAGAATGGATGTTTGTGAAGTAAGAATGAAGGTTTTTGAAGTCATAGAGTGGAGGTGTGTGAAGTCACCGAATGGAGGTGTGTGAATTCAGAATGGAGGTGTGTGAAGTCACAGAATGGAGGTTTGTGAAGTCATAGAATGGAGGTGTGTGAAGTCAGAGAATGGATGTTTATGAAGGAAGAATGAGGGTGTGTGAAGTCATAGAATGGACGTGTGTGAAGTCAAATTGGAGGTGTGTGAACTCATGGAATGGAGGTGTGTGAACTCATAGAATGTAGGTGTGTGAAGTCATGGAATGGAGGTGTGTGAAGTCAAAGAATGGAGGTGTGTGAAGTGAAACAATAGAGGTGTGTGAAGTCACAGAATGGAGGTGTGTGAAGTCACAGAATGGAAGGGTGTGAAGTCAAAACGGAGGTGTGTGAAGTCACAGAATGGAGGTGTGTGAAGTCACAGAATGGAGGTGTGTGAAGTCAAAATGGTGGTGTGTGAAGTCACAGAATGGAGGTGTGTGAAGTCATAGTATGGAGTGTGTGAAGTCATAGAATTGAGGTGTGTGAAGTCACAGAATGGAGGTGTGTGAAGTCATAGAATGGAGTGTGTGAAGTCATAGAATTGAGGTGTGTGAAGTCATAGAATGGAGGTGTGTGAAGTCATAAAATCGAGGTGTGTGAACTCATAGAATGGAGGTGTGTGAAGTCAAAATGGACTTCTGTGAAGTCATAAAATGGTGTTTTTTGATATCAACGAATGGAGGTTTGTGAAGTCATAGAATGGAGGTGTGTGAAGTCAGATTGGGGGTGTGTCAACTCAGAAATGAGGTGTGTGAAGTCATAGAATGGAGGTGTGTGAAGTCATAGAATGGAAGTGTGTGAAATCATAGAATGGAGGTGTGTGAAGTCAAAGAATTGAGGTGTGTGAAGTCAGAATGGATGTGTGTGAACTCAGAATGGGGGTTTGTGAAGTCATAGAATGGAGGTGTGTGAACTCAGAATGGAGGGGTGTGAAGTCACAGAATGGAGGTGTGTGAAGTCATAGAATGGAGGTTTGTGAAATCACAGAATGGAGGTGTGTGAATTCATAGAATGGAGGTGTGTGAAGTCATGGGATCGAGGTGTGTGAAGTCACAGAATGGAGGTGTGTGAAGTCACAGAATGGAGGTGTGTGAAGTCACAGAATGGAGGTGTGTGAACTCAGAATGGAGGTGTGTGAAGCCACAGAATGGAGGTGTGTGAAGTCATAGAATGGAAGTGTGTGAAGTCATAGAATGGAGGTGTGTGAAGGAAGAATATAGGTGTGTGAAGTCACAGAATGGAGGTGTGTGAATTCCGAGTGGAGGTGTGTGAAGTCACAGAATGGAGGTTTGTGAAGTCATGGAATGGAGGTGTGTGAAGTCAGAGAATGGATGTTTCTGAAGTAAGAATGAAGGTGTGTGAAGTCATAGAATGGAGGTGTGTGAAGTCAAATTGGAGGTGTGTGAACTCATAGAATGGAGGTGTGTGAACTCATAGAATGGAGGTGTGTGAAGTCATGGAATGGAGGTGTGTGAAGTCACAGAATGGAGGTGTGTGAAGTCATAGAATGGAGGTTTGTGAAGTCATAAAATGGAGGTGTGTGAATTCATAGAATGGAGGTGTGTGAAGTCATAGGATCGAGGTGTGTGAAGTCACAGAATGGAGGTGTGTGAAGTCACAGAATGGAGGTGTGTGAAGTCACAGAATGGAGGTGTGTGAACTCAGAATGGAGGTGTGTGAAGTCACGGAATGGAGGTGTGTGAAGTCATAGAATGGAAGTGTGTGAAGTCATAGAATGGAGCTGTGTGAAGGAAGAATGTAGGTGTGTGAAGTCACGGAATGGAGGTGTGGGAATTCAGAGTGGAGGTGTGTGAAGTCACAGAATGGAGGTTTGTGGAGTCATAGAATGGAGGTGTGTGAAGTCAGAGAATGGATGTTTCTGAAGTAAGAATGAAGGTGTGTGAAGTCATAGAATGGACGTGTGAGAAGTCAAATTGGAGGTGTGTGAACTCATAGAATAGAGTTGTGTGAACTCATAGAATGGAGGTGTGTGAAGTCATGGAATGGAGGTGTGTGAAGTCAAAGAATGGAGGTGTGTGAAGTGAAACAATAGAGGTGTGTGAAGTCACAGAATGGAGGTGTGTAAAGTCCCAGAATGGAAGTGTGTGAAGTCAAAACGGAAGTGTGTGAAGTCACAGAATAGAGGTGTGTGAAGTCACAGAATGGAGGTGTGTGAAGTCAAAAAGGTGGTGTGTGAAGTCCCAGAATGAAGGTGTGTGAAATCATAGAATGGAGGTGTGTGAAGTCAGAATGGAGGTGTGTGAAGTCACAGAATTGAGGTGTATGAAGTCACAGAATGGAGGTGTGTGAAGTCAGAATGAAGGTGTGTGAAGTCAGAGAATGGAGGTGTGTGAAGTCACAGAATGGATGTTTGTGAAGTAACAATGAAGGTGTTTGAAGCCATAGAGTAGAGGTGTGTGAAGTCACAGAATGGAGGTGTGTGAAGTCATAGAATGGAGTGTGTGAAGTCATAGAATTGAGGTGTGTGAAGTCATAGAATGGAGGTGTGTGAAGTCATAAAATGGAGGTGTGTGAACTCATAGAATGGAGGTGTGTGAAGTCAAAATGGAGTTCTGTGAAGTCATAGAATGGTGTTTTTTGATGTCAACGAATGGAGGTGTGTGAAGTCATAGAATGGAGGTGTGTGAAATCACAGAATGGAGGTGTGTGAATTCATAGAATGGAGGTGTGTGAAGTCATAGGATCGAGGTGTGTGAAGTCACAGAATGGAGGTGTGTGAAGTCACAGAATGGAGGTGTGTGAAGTCACACAATGGAGGTGTGTGAACTCAGAATGGAGGTGTGTGAAGCCACAGAATGGAGGTGTGTGAAGTCATAGAATGGAAGTGTATGAAGTCATAAAATGGAGGTGTGTGAAGGAAGAATGGAGGTGTGTGAAGTCACAGAATGGAGGTGTGTGAATTCAGAATGGAGGTGTGTGAAGTCACAGAATGGAGGTTTGTGAAGTCATAGAATGGAGGTGTGTGAAGTCAGAGAATGGATGTTTCTAAAGTAAGAATGAAGGTGTGTGAAGTCATAGAATGGAGGTGTGTGAAGTCAAATTGGAGGTGTGTGAACTCATAGAATGGAGGTGTGTGAACTCATAGAATGGAGGTGTGTGAAGTCATGGAATGGAGGTGTGTGAAGTCACAGAATGGATGTTTGTGAAGTAAGAATGAAGGTTTTTGAAGTCATAGAGTGGAGGTGTGTGAAGTCACCGAATGGAGGTGTGTGAATTCAGAATGGAGGTGTGTGAAGTCACAGAATGGAGGTTTGTGAAGTCATAGAATGGAGGTGTGTGAAGTCAGAGAATGGATGTTTATGAAGGAAGAATGAAGGTGTGTGAAGTCATAGAATGGACGTGTGTGAAGTCAAATTGGAGGTGTGTGAACTCATGGAATGGAGGTGTGTGAACTCATAGAATGTAGGTGTGTGAAGTCATGGAATGGAGGTGTGTGAAGTCAAAGAATGGAGGTGTGTGAAGTGAAACAATAGAGGTGTGTGAAGTCACAGAATGGAGGTGTGTGAAGTCACAGAATGGAAGGGTGTGAAGTCAAAACGGAGGTGTGTGAAGTCACAGAATGGAGGTGTGTGAAGTCACAGAATGGAGGTGTGTGAAGTCAAAATGGTGGTGTGTGAAGTCACAGAATGGAGGTGTGTGAAGTCATAGTATGGAGTGTGTGAAGTCATAGAATTGAGGTGTGTGAAGTCACAGAATGGAGGTGTGTGAAGTCATAGAATGGAGTGTGTGAAGTCATAGAATTGAGGTGTGTGAAGTCATAGAATGGAGGTGTGTGAAGTCATAAAATCGAGGTGTGTGAACTCATAGAATGGAGGTGTGTGAAGTCAAAATGGACTTCTGTGAAGTCATAAAATGGTGTTTTTTGATATCAACGAATGGAGGTTTGTGAAGTCATAGAATGGAGGTGTGTGAAGTCAGATTGGGGGTGTGTCAACTCAGAAATGAGGTGTGTGAAGTCATAGAATGGAGGTGTGTGAAGTCATAGAATGGAAGTGTGTGAAATCATAGAATGGAGGTGTGTGAAGTCAAAGAATTGAGGTGTGTGAAGTCAGAATGGATGTGTGTGAACTCAGAATGGGGGTTTGTGAAGTCATAGAATGGAGGTGTGTGAACTCAGAATGGAGGGGTGTGAAGTCACAGAATGGAGGTGTGTGAAGTCATAGAATGGAGGTTTGTGAAATCACAGAATGGAGGTGTGTGAATTCATAGAATGGAGGTGTGTGAAGTCATGGGATCGAGGTGTGTGAAGTCACAGAATGGAGGTGTGTGAAGTCACAGAATGGAGGTGTGTGAAGTCACAGAATGGAGGTGTGTGAACTCAGAATGGAGGTGTGTGAAGCCACAGAATGGAGGTGTGTGAAGTCATAGAATGGAAGTGTGTGAAGTCATAGAATGGAGGTGTGTGAAGGAAGAATATAGGTGTGTGAAGTCACAGAATGGAGGTGTGTGAATTCCGAGTGGAGGTGTGTGAAGTCACAGAATGGAGGTTTGTGAAGTCATGGAATGGAGGTGTGTGAAGTCAGAGAATGGATGTTTCTGAAGTAAGAATGAAGGTGTGTGAAGTCATAGAATGGAGGTGTGTGAAGTCAAATTGGAGGTGTGTGAACTCATAGAATGGAGGTGTGTGAACTCATAGAATGGAGGTGTGTGAAGTCATGGAATGGAGGTGTGTGAAGTCACAGAATGGAGGTGTGTGAAGTCATAGAATGGAGGTTTGTGAAGTCATAAAATGGAGGTGTGTGAATTCATAGAATGGAGGTGTGTGAAGTCATAGGATCGAGGTGTGTGAAGTCACAGAATGGAGGTGTGTGAAGTCACAGAATGGAGGTGTGTGAAGTCACAGAATGGAGGTGTGTGAACTCAGAATGGAGGTGTGTGAAGTCACGGAATGGAGGTGTGTGAAGTCATAGAATGGAAGTGTGTGAAGTCATAGAATGGAGCTGTGTGAAGGAAGAATGTAGGTGTGTGAAGTCACGGAATGGAGGTGTGGGAATTCAGAGTGGAGGTGTGTGAAGTCACAGAATGGAGGTTTGTGGAGTCATAGAATGGAGGTGTGTGAAGTCAGAGAATGGATGTTTCTGAAGTAAGAATGAAGGTGTGTGAAGTCATAGAATGGACGTGTGAGAAGTCAAATTGGAGGTGTGTGAACTCATAGAATAGAGTTGTGTGAACTCATAGAATGGAGGTGTGTGAAGTCATGGAATGGAGGTGTGTGAAGTCAAAGAATGGAGGTGTGTGAAGTGAAACAATAGAGGTGTGTGAAGTCACAGAATGGAGGTGTGTAAAGTCCCAGAATGGAAGTGTGTGAAGTCAAAACGGAAGTGTGTGAAGTCACAGAATAGAGGTGTGTGAAGTCACAGAATGGAGGTGTGTGAAGTCAAAAAGGTGGTGTGTGAAGTCCCAGAATGAAGGTGTGTGAAATCATAGAATGGAGGTGTGTGAAGTCAGAATGGAGGTGTGTGAAGTCACAGAATTGAGGTGTATGAAGTCACAGAATGGAGGTGTGTGAAATCAGAATGAAGGTGTGTGAAGTCAGAGAATGGAGGTGTGTGAAGTCACAGAATGGATGTTTGTGAAGTAACAATGAAGGTGTTTGAAGCCATAGAGTAGAGGTGTGTGAAGTCACAGAATGGAGGTGTGTGAAGTCATAGAATGGAGTGTGTGAAGTCATAGAATTGAGGTGTGTGAAGTCATAGAATGGAGGTGTGTGAAGTCATAAAATGGAGGTGTGTGAACTCATAGAATGGAGGTGTGTGAAGTCAAAATGGAGTTCTGTGAAGTCATAGAATGGTGTTTTTTGATGTCAACGAATGGAGGTGTGTGAAGTCATAGAATGGAGGTGTGTGAAATCACAGAATGGAGGTGTGTGAATTCATAGAATGGAGGTGTGTGAAGTCATAGGATCGAGGTGTGTGAAGTCACAGAATGGAGGTGTGTGAAGTCACAGAATGGAGGTGTGTGAAGTCACACAATGGAGGTGTGTGAACTCAGAATGGAGGTGTGTGAAGCCACAGAATGGAGGTGTGTGAAGTCATAGAATGGAAGTGTATGAAGTCATAAAATGGAGGTGTGTGAAGGAAGAATGGAGGTGTGTGAAGTCACAGAATGGAGGTGTGTGAATTCAGAATGGAGGTGTGTGAAGTCACAGAATGGAGGTTTGTGAAGTCATAGAATGGAGGTGTGTGAAGTCAGAGAATGGATGTTTCTAAAGTAAGAATGAAGGTGTGTGAAGTCATAGAATGGAGGTGTGTGAAGTCAAATTGGAGGTGTGTGAACTCATAGAATGGAGGTGTGTGAACTCATAGAATGGAGGTGTGTGAAGTCATGGAATGGAGGTGTGTGAAGTCACAGAATGGATGTTTGTGAAGTAAGAATGAAGGTTTTTGAAGTCATAGAGTGGAGGTGTGTGAAGTCACCGAATGGAGGTGTGTGAATTCAGAATGGAGGTGTGTGAAGTCACAGAATGGAGGTTTGTGAAGTCATAGAATGGAGGTGTGTGAAGTCAGAGAATGGATGTTTATGAAGGAAGAATGAAGGTGTGTGAAGTCATAGAATGGACGTGTGTGAAGTCAAATTGGAGGTGTGTGAACTCATGGAATGGAGGTGTGTGAACTCATAGAATGTAGGTGTGTGAAGTCATGGAATGGAGGTGTGTGAAGTCAAAGAATGGAGGTGTGTGAAGTGAAACAATAGAGGTGTGTGAAGTCACAGAATGGAGGTGTGTGAAGTCACAGAATGGAAGGGTGTGAAGTCAAAACGGAGGTGTGTGAAGTCACAGAATGGAGGTGTGTGAAGTCACAGAATGGAGGTGTGTGAAGTCAAAATGGTGGTGTGTGAAGTCACAGAATGGAGGTGTGTGAAGTCATAGTATGGAGTGTGTGAAGTCATAGAATTGAGGTGTGTGAAGTCACAGAATGGAGGTGTGTGAAGTCATAGAATGGAGTGTGTGAAGTCATAGAATTGAGGTGTGTGAAGTCATAGAATGGAGGTGTGTGAAGTCATAAAATCGAGGTGTGTGAACTCATAGAATGGAGGTGTGTGAAGTCAAAATGGACTTCTGTGAAGTCATAAAATGGTGTTTTTTGATATCAACGAATGGAGGTTTGTGAAGTCATAGAATGGAGGTGTGTGAAGTCAGATTGGGGGTGTGTCAACTCAGAAATGAGGTGTGTGAAGTCATAGAATGGAGGTGTGTGAAGTCATAGAATGGAAGTGTGTGAAATCATAGAATGGAGGTGTGTGAAGTCAAAGAATTGAGGTGTGTGAAGTCAGAATGGATGTGTGTGAACTCAGAATGGGGGTTTGTGAAGTCATAGAATGGAGGTGTGTGAACTCAGAATGGAGGGGTGTGAAGTCACAGAATGGAGGTGTGTGAAGTCATAGAATGGAGGTTTGTGAAATCACAGAATGGAGGTGTGTGAATTCATAGAATGGAGGTGTGTGAAGTCATGGGATCGAGGTGTGTGAAGTCACAGAATGGAGGTGTGTGAAGTCACAGAATGGAGGTGTGTGAAGTCACAGAATGGAGGTGTGTGAACTCAGAATGGAGGTGTGTGAAGTCACGGAATGGAGGTGTGTGAAGTCATAGAATGGAAGTGTGTGAAGTCATAGAATGGAGGTGTGTGAAGGAAGAATGTAGGTGTGTGAAGTCACAGAATGGAGGTGTGTGAATTCCGAGTGGAGGTGTGTGAAGTCACAGAATGGAGGTTTGTGAAGTCATGGAATGGAGGTGTGTGAAGTCAGAGAATGGATGTTTCTGAAGTAAGAATGAAGGTGTGTGAAGTCATAGAATGGAGGTGTGTGAAGTCAAATTGGAGGTGTGTGAACTCATAGAATGGAGGTGTGTGAACTCATAGAATGGAGGTGTGTGAAGTCATGGAATGGAGGTGTGTGAAGTCACAGAATGGAGGTGTGTGAAGTCATAGAATGGAGGTTTGTGAAGTCATAAAATGGAGGTGTGTGAATTCATAGAATGGAGGTGTGTGAAGTCATAGGATCGAGGTGTGTGAAGTCACAGAATGGAGGTGTGTGAAGTCACAGAATGGAGGTGTGTGAAGTCACAGAATGGAGGTGTGTGAACTCAGAATGGAGGTGTGTGAAGTCACGGAATGGAGGTGTGTGAAGTCATAGAATGGAAGTGTGTGAAGTCATAGAATGGAGGTGTGTGAAGGAAGAATGTAGGTGTGTGAAGTCACGGAATGGAGGTGTGGGAATTCAGAGTGGAGGTGTGTGAAGTCACAGAATGGAGGTTTGTGGAGTCATAGAATGGAGGTGTGTGAAGTCAGAGAATGGATGTTTCTGAAGTAAGAATGAAGCTGTGTGAACTCATAGAATGGACGTGTGAGAAGTCAAATTGGAGGTGTGTGAACTCATAGAATAGAGTTGTGTGAACTCATAGAATGGAGGTGTGTGAAGTCATGGAATGGAGGTGTGTGAAGTCAAAGAATGGAGGTGTGTGAAGTGAAACAATAGAGGTGTGTGAAGTCACAGAATGGATGTGTGTGAAGTCCCAGAATGGAAGTGTGTGAAGTCAAAACGGAAGTGTGTGAAGTCACAGAATAGAGGTGTGTGAAGTCACAGAATGGAGGTGTGTGAAGTCAAAAAGGTGGTGTGTGAAGTCACAGAATGGAGGTGTGTGAAGTCATAGAATGGAGGTGTGTGAAATCATAGAATGGAGGTGTGTGAAGTCAGAATGGAGGTGTGTGAAGTCACAGAATTGAGGTGTATGAAGTCACAGAATGGAGGTGTGTGAAGTCAGAATGAAGGTGTGTGAAGTCAGAGAATGGAGGTGTGTGAAGTCACAGAATGGATGTTTGTGAAGTAACAATGAAGGTGTTTGAAGCCATAGAGTGGAGGTGTGTGAAGTCACAGAATGGAGGTGTGTGAAGTCATAGAATGGAGTGTGTGAAGTCATAGAATTGAGGTGTGTGAAGTCATAGAATGGAGGAGTGTGAAGTCATAAAATGGAGGTGTGTGAACTCATAGAATGGAGGTGTGTGAAGTCAAAATGGAGTTCTATGAAGTCATAGAGTGGTGTTTTTTGATGTCAACGAATGGAGGTGTGTGAAGTCATAGAATTTAGGTGTGTGAAATCACAGAATGGAGGTGTGTGAATTCATACAATGGAGGTGTGTGAAGTCATAGGATCGAGGTGTGTGAAGTCACAGAATGGAGGTGTGTGAAGTCACAGAATGGAGGTGTGTGAAGTCACAGAATGGAGGTGTTTGAACTCAGAATGGAGGTGTGTGAAGCCACAGAATGGAGGTGTGTGAAGTCATAGAATGGAAGTGTGTGAAGTCATAAAATGGAGGTGTGTGAAGGAAGAATGGAGGTGTGTGAAGTCACAGAATGGAGGTGTGTGAATTCAGAATGGAGGTGTGTGAAGTCACAGAATGGAGGTTTGTGAAGTCATAGAATGGAGGTGTGTGAAGTCAGAGAATGGATGTTTCTGAAGTAAGAATGAAGGTGTGTGAAGTCATAGAATGGACGTGTGTGAAGTCAAATTGGAGGTGTGTGAACTCATAGAATGGAGGTGTGTGAACTCATAGAATGGAGGTGTGTGAAGTCATGGAATGGAGGTGTGTGAAGTCACAGAATGGATGTTTGTGAAGTAAGAATGAAGGTGTTTGAAGTCATAGAGTGGAGGTGTGTGAAGTCACAGAACGGAGGTGTGTGAATTCAGAATGGAGGTGTGTGAAGTCACAGAATGGAGGTTTGTGAAGTCATAGAATGGAGGTGTGTGAAGTCAAATTGGAGGTGTGTGAACTCATAGAATGGAGGTGTGTGAACTCATAGAATGGAGGTGTGTGAACTCATAGAATGGAGGTGTGTGAAGTCATGGAATGGAGGTGTGTGAAGTCAAAGAATGGAGGTGTGTGAAGTGAAACAATAGAGGTGTGTGAAGTCACAGAATGGAGGTGTGTGAAGTCACAGAATGGAAGGGTGTGAAGTCAAAACGGAGGTGTGTGAAGTCACAGAATGGAGGTGTGTGAAGTCACAGAATGGAGGTGTGTGGAGTCAAAATGGTGGTGTGTGAAGTCACAGAATGGAGGTGTGTGAAGTCATAGTATGGAGTGTGTGAAGTCATAGAATTGAGGTGTGTGAAGTCACAGAATGGAGGTGTGTGAAGTCAAAGAATGGAGTGTGTGAAGTCATAGAATTGAGGTGTGTGAAGTCATAGAATGGAGGTGTGTGAAGTCATAAAATGGAGGTGTGTGAACTCATAGAATGGAGGTGTGTGAATTCAAAATGGACTTCTGTGAAGTCATAATATGGTGTTTTTTGATGTCAACGAATGGAGGTTTGTGAAGACATAGAATGGAGGTGTGTGAAGTCAGATTGGAGGTGTGTCAACTCAGAAATGAGGTGTGTGAAGTCATAGAATGGAGGTGTGTGAAGTCATAGAATGGAAGTGTGTGAAATCATAGAATGGAGGTGTGTGAAGTCAAAGAATTGAGGTGTGTGAAGTCAGAATGGATGTGTGTGAACTCAGAATGGGGGTTTGTGAAGTCACAGAATGGAGGTGTGTGAACTCAGAATGGAGGTGTGTGAAGTCACAGAATGGAGGTGTGTGAAGTCATAGAATGGAGGTGTGTGAAATCACAGAATGGAGGTGTGTGAATTCATAGAATGGAGGTGTGTGAAGTCATAGGATTGAGGTGTGTGAAGTCACAGAATGGAGGTGTGTGAAGTCACAGAATGGAGGTGTGTGAAGTCACACAATGGAGGTGTGTGAACTCAGAATGGAGGTGTGTGAAGCCACAGAATGGAGGTGTGTGAAGTCATAGAATGGAAGTGTGTGAAGTCATAGAATGGAGGTGTGTGAAGGAAGAATGGAGGTGTGTGAAGTCACAGAATTTAGGTGTGTGAATTCCGAGTGGAGGTGTGTGAAGTCACAGAATGGAGGTTTGTGAAGTCATAGAATGGAGGTGTGTGAAGTCAGAGAATGGATGTTTCTGAAGTAAGAATGAAGGTGTGTGAAGTCATAGAATGGACGTGTGTGAAGTCAAATTGGAGGTGTGTGAACTCATAGAATGGAGGTGTGTGAACTCATAGAATGGAGGTGTGTGAAGTCATGGAATGGAGGTGTGTGAAGTCAAAGAATGGAGGTGTGTGAAGTGAAACAATAGAGGTGTGTGAAGTCACAGAATGGAGGTGTGTGAAGTCCCAGAATGGAAGTGTGTGAAGTCAAAACGGAAGTGTGTGAAGTCACAGAATAGAGGTGTGTGAAGTCACAGAATGGAGGTGTGTGAAGTCAAAAAGGTGGTGTGTGAAGTCACAGAATGGAGGTGTGTGAAGTCATAGAATGGAGGTGTGTGGAATCATAGAATGGAGGTGTGTGAAGTCAGAATGGAGGTGTGTGAAGTCACAGAATTGAGGTGTATGAAGTCACAGAATGGAGGTGTGTGAAGTCAGAATGAAGGTGTGTGAAGTCACAGAATGGAGGTGTGTGAAGTCACAGAATGGATGTTTGTGTAGTAAGAATGAAGGTGTTTGAAGCCATAGAGTGGAGGTGTGTGAAGTCACAGAATGGAGGTGTGTGAAGTCATAGAATGGAGTGTGTGAAGTCATAGAATTGAGGTGTGTGAAGTCATAGAATGGAGGTGTGTGAAGTCATAAAATGGAGGTGTGTGAACTCATAGAATGGAGGTGTGTGAAGTCAAAATGGAGTTCTGTGAAGTCATAGAATGGTGTTTTTTGCTGTCAACGAATGGAGGTGTGTGAAGTCATAGAATGGAGGTGTGTGAAGTCAGATTGGAGGTGTGTGAAATCACAGAATGGAGGTGTGTGAAGTCACAGAATGGAGTTGTGTAAACTCAGAATGTAGGTGTGTGAAGCCACAGAATGGAGGTGTGTGAAGTCATGGAATGGAAGTGTGTGAAATCATAGAATGGAGGTGTGTGAAGTCACAGAATTGAGGTTGTGAAGTCAGAATGGAGGTGTGTGAAGTCATAGAATGGAAGTGAGTGAATTCATAGAATGGAGGTTTGTGAAGTCATAGAATGGAGGTCTGTGAACTCAGAATGGAGGTTTGTGAAGTAATAGAATGGAGGTGTGTGAACTCAGAATGGAGGTGTGTGAAGTCACAGAATGGAAGTGTGTGAAGTCATAAAATGGAGGTTTGTGAACTCACAGAATGGAGGTGTGTTAATTCATATAATGGAGTTGTGTGAAGTCATAGGATCGAGGTGTGTGAAGTCACAGAATGGAGGTGTGTGAAGTCACAGAATTGATGTGTGTGAACTCAGAATGTAGGTGTGTGAAGCCACAGAATGGAGGTGTCTGAAGTCATAGAATGGAAGTGTGTGAAGTCATAGAAAGGAGGTGTGTGAACTCAGAATGGAGGTGTGTGAAGTCACAGAATGGAGGTTTGTGAAGTCATAGAATGGAGGTGTGTGAAGTCAGAGAATGGATGTTTCTGAAGTAAGAATGAAGGTGTGTGCAGTCATAGAATGGAGATGTATGAAGTAAAATTCGAGGTGTGTGAACTCATAGAATGGAGGTGTGTGAAGTCATAGGATGGAGGTGTGTGAAGTGATAGAATTGAGTTGTGTGAAGTCATGGAATGGAAGTGTGTGAAGTCATAAAATGGAGGTGTGTGAACTCATAGAATGGAGGTGTGTGAAGTCAAAATGGAGTTCTGTGAAATCATAAAATGGTGTTTATTGATGTCAACGCATGGAGGTGTGTGCAGTCATACAAGTAGGTGTGTGAAGTCACAGAATGGAGGTGTGTGAAGTCACAGAATGGAGGTGTGTGAACTCAGAATGGAGGTGTGTGAAGCCACAGAATGGAGGTGTGTGAAGTCATAGAATGGAAGTGTGTGAAGTCATAGAATTGAGGTGTGTGAAGGAAGACTGGAGGTATGTGAAGTCACAGAATGGAGGTGTGTGAATTCAGAATGGAGGTGTGTGAAGTCACAGAATGGAGGTTTGTGAAGTCATAGAATGGAGGTGTGTGAAGTCAGAGAATGGATGTTTGTGAAGTAAGAATGAAGGTGTGTGAAGTCATAGAATGGAGGTGTGTGAAGTCAAATTGGAGGTGTGTGAACTCATAGAATGGAGTTGTGTGAACTACTAGAATGGAGGTGTGTGAAGTCATGGAATGGAGGTGTGTGAAGTCAAAGAATGGAGGTGTGTGAAGTGAAACAATAGAGGTGTGTGAAGTCACAGAATGGAGCTGTGTGAAGTCACAGAATGGAAGTGTGTGAAGTCAAAACGGAGGTGTGTGAAGTCACAGAATGGAGGTGTGTTAAGTAACAGAATGGAGGTGTGTGAACTCGAAAAGGTGGTGTGTGAAGTCACAGAATGGAGGTGTGTGAAGTCATAGAATGGAGGTGTGTGAAATCATAGAATGGAGGTGTGTGAAGTCAGAATGGAGGTGTGTGAAGTCACAGAATTGAGGTGTATGAAGTCACAGAATGGAGGTGTGTGAAGTCACAGAATGGATGTTTGTGAAGTAAGAATGAAGGTGTTTGAAGTCATACTGTTGAGGTGTGTGAAGTCACAGAATGGAGGTCTGTGAAGTGAGATTGGAGGTGTGTGAAATCACAGAATGGAGGTGTGTGAACTCATAGAATGGAGGTGTGTGAAGTCAAAATGGAGTTGTGTGAAGTCATAGAATGGTGTTTTTTGATGTCAACGAATGGAGGTGTGTGAGGTCATAGAATGGAGGTGTGTGAAGTCAGATTGGAGGTGTGTGAAATCACAGAATGGAGGTGTGTGAAGTCACAGAATGGAGGTGTGTAAACTCAGAATGTAGGTGTGTGAAGCCACAGAATGGAGGTGTGTGAAGTCATACAATGGAAGTGTGTGAAATCATAGTATGGAGGTGTGTGAAGTCACAGAATTGAGGTTGTGAAGTCAGAATGGAGGTGTGTGAAGTCAGAATGGAGGTGAGTGAAGTCATAGAATGGAGGTGTGTGAATTCATAGAATGGAGGTCTGTGAACTCAGAATGGAGGTTTGTGAAGTCATAGAATGGAGGTGTGTGAAGTCATAGAATGGAAGTGTGTGAAGTCATAGGCTCGTGGTGAATGAAGTCACAGAATGGAGGTGTGTGAAGTCACAGAATGGAGGTGTGTGAAGTCACAGAATGGAGGTGTGTGAACTCAGAATGTAGGTGTCTGAAGCCACAGAATGGAGGTGTGTGAAGTCATAGAATGGAAGTGTGTGAAATCATAGAAAAGAGGTGTGTGAACTCAGAATGGATGTGTGTGAAGTCACAGAATGGAGGTTTGTGAAGTCATAGAATGGAGGTGTGTGAAGTCAGAGAATGGATGTTTCTGAAGTAAGAATGAAGGTGTGTGAAGTCATAGAATGGAGATGTGTGAAGTCAAATTGGAGGTGTGTGAACTCATAGAATGGAGGTGTGTGAACTCATAGAATGGAGGTTTGTGAAGTCATGGAATGGCGGTGTGTAAAGTCAAAGAATGGAGGTGTGTGAAGTGAAATAATAGAGGTGTGTAAACTCACAGAATGGCGGTGGGTGAAGTCACAGATTGGAAGTGTGTGATGGCAAAACGGAGGTGTGTGAAGTCACAGAATGGAGGTGTGTGAAGTCACAGAATGGAGGTGTGTGAAGTGAAACAATAGAGGTGTGTGAAGTCACAGAATGGACATGTGTTAAGTCACAGAATGGAAGGGTGTGAAGTCAAAACGGAGGTGTGTGAAGTCACACAATGGAGGTGTGTGAAGTCACAGAATGGAAGGGTGTGAAGTCAAAACGGAGGTGTGTGAAGTCACAGAATGGAGGTGTGTGAAGTCAAAATGGTGGTGTGTGAAGTCACAGACTGGAGGTGTGTGAAGTCATAGTATGGAGTGTGTGAAGTCATAGAATTGAGGTGTGTGAGTCACAGAATGGAGGTGTGTGAAGTCATAGAATGGAGTGTGTGAAGTCATAGAATTGAGGTGTGTGAAGGCATAGAATGGAGGTGTGTGAAGTCATAAAATGGAGGTGAGTGAACTCATAGAATGGAGGTGTGTGAAGTCAAAATGGACTTCTGTGAAGTCATAATATGGTGTTTTTTGATGTCAACGAATGGAGGTTTGTGAAGTCATAGAATGGAGGTGTGTGAAGTCAGATTGGAGGTGTGTCAACTCAGAAAAGAGGTGTGTGAAGTCATAGATTGGAGGTGTGTGAAGTCACAGAATGGAAGTGTGTGAAATCATAGAATGGAGGTGTGTGAAGTCAAAGAATTGAGGTGTGTGAGGTCAGAATGGATGTGTGTGAACTCAGAATGGGGGTTTGTGAAGTCATAGAATGGAGGTGTGTGAACTCAGAATGGAGGTGTGTGAAGTCACAGAATGGAGGTGTGTGAAGTCATAGAATGGAGGTGTGTGAAATCACAGAATGGAGGTGTGTGAATTCATAGAATGGAGGTGTGTGAAGTCATAGGATCGAGGTGTGTGAAGTCACAGAATGGAGGTGTGTGAAGTCACAGAATGGAGGTGTGTGAAGTCACAGAATGGAGGTGTGTGAAGTCATAGAATGGAAGTGTGTGAAGTCATAGAATGGAGGTGTGTGAAGGAAGAATGTAGGTGTGTGAAGTCACAGAATTTAGGTGTGTGAATTCCGAGTGGAGGTGTGTGAAGTCACAGAATGGAGGTTTGTGAAGTCATAGAATGGAGGTGTGTGAAGTCAGATTGGAGGTGTGTCAACTCAGAAATGAGGTGTGTGAAGTCATAGAATGGAGGTGTGTGAAGTCATAGAATGGAAGTGTGTGAAATCATAGAATGGAGGTGTGTGAAGTCAAAGAATTGAGGTGTGTGAAGTCAGAATGGATGTGTGTGAACTCAGAATGGGGGTTTGTGAAGTCATAGAATGGAGGTGTGTGAACTCAGAATGGAGGTGTGTGAAGTCACAGAATGGAGGTGTGTGAAGTCATAGAATGGAGGTGTGTGAAATCACAGAATGGAGGTGTGTGAATTCATAGAATGGAGGTGTGTGAAGTCATAGGATCGAGGTGTGTGAAGTCACAGAATGGAGGTGTGTGAAGTCACAGAATGGAGATGTGTGATGTCACAGAATGGAGGTGTGTGAACTCAGAATGGAGGTGTGTGGAGCCACAGAATGGAGGTGTGTGAAGTCATAGAATGGAAGTGTGTGAAGTCATAGAATGGAGGTGTGTGAAGGAAGAATGTAGGTGTGTGAAGTCACAGAATTTAGGTGTGTGAATTCCGAGTGGAGGTGTGTGAAGTCACAGAATGGAGGTTTGTGAAGTCATAGAATGGAGGTGTGTGAAGTCAGATTGGAGGTGTGTCAACTCAGAAATGAGGTGTGTGAAGCCATAGAATGGAGTTGTGTGAAGTCATAGAATGGAAATGTGTGAAATCATAGAATGGAGGTGTGTGAAGGAAGAATGGAGGTGTGTGAAGTGACAGAATTTAGGTGTGTGAATTCCGAGTGGAGGTGTGTGAAGTCACAGAATGGAGGTTTGTGAAGTCATAGAATGTAGGTGTGTGAAGTCAGAGAATGGATGTTTCTGAAGTAAGAATGAAGGTGTGTGAAGTCATAGAATGGACGTGTGTGAAGTCAAATTGGAGGTGTGTGAACTCATAGAATGGAGGTGTGTGAACTCATAGAATGGAGGTGTGTGAAGTCATGGAATGGAGGTGTGTGAAGTCAAAGAATGGAGGTGTGTGAAGTGAAACAATAGAGGTGTGTGAAGTCACAGAATGGAGGTGTGTGAAGTCCCAGAATGGAAGTGTGTGAAGTCAAAACGGAAGTGTGTGAAGTCACAGAATAGAGGTGTGTGAAATCACAGAATGGAGGTGTGTGAAGTCAAAAAGGTGGTGTGTGAAGTCACAGAATGGAGGTGTGTGAAGTCATAGAATGGAGGTGTGTGAAATCATAGAATGGAGGTGTGTGAAGTCAGAATGGAGGTGTGTGAAGTCACAGAATTGAGGTGTATGAAGTCACAGAATGGAGGTGTGTGAAGTCAGAATGAAGGTGTGTGAAGCCACAGAATGGAGGTGTGTGAAGTCACAGAATAGATGTTTGTGAAGTAAGAATGAAGGTGTTTGAAGCCATAGAGTGGAGGTGTGTGAAGTCACAGAATGGAGGTGTGTGAAGTCATAGAATGGAGTGTGTGAAGTCATAGAATTGAGGTGTGTGAAGTCATAGAATGGAGGTGTGTGAAGTCATAAAATGGAGGTGTGTGAACTCATAGAATGGAGGTGTGTGAAGTCAAAATGGAGTTCTGTGAAGTCATAGAATGGTGTTTTTTGATGTCAACGAATGGAGGTGTGTGAAGTCATAGAATGGAGGTGTGTGAAGTCAGATTGGAGGTGTGTGAAATCACAGAATGGAGGTGTGTGAAGTCACAGAATTGAGGTTGTGAAGTCAGAATGGAGGTGTGTGAAGTCATAGAATGGAAGTGAGTGAATTCATAGAATGGAGGTGTGTGAAGTCATAGAATGGAGGTCTGTGAACTCAGAATGGAGGTTTGTGAAGTAATAGAATGGAGTTGTGTGAACTCAGAATGGAGGTGTGTGAAGTCACAGAATGGAGGTGTGTGAAGTCATAGAATGGAAGTTTTGTGAACTCACAGAATGGAGGTGTGTTAATTCATAGAATGGAGGTGTGTGAAGTCATAGGATCGAGGTGTGTGAAGTCACAGAATGGAGGTGTGTGAAGTCACAGAATGGAGGTGTGTGAAGTCACAGAATGGAGGTGTGTGAACTCAGAATGTAGGTGTGTGAAGCCACAGAATGGAGGTGTCTGAAGTCATAGAATGGAAGTGTGTGAAGTCATAGAAAGGAGGTGTGTGAACTCAGAATGGACGTGTGTGAAGTCACAAAATGGAGGTTTGTGAAGTCATAGAATGGAGGTGTGTGAAGTCAGAGAATGGATGTTTCTGAAGTAAGAATGAAGGTGTGTGCAGTCATAGAATGGAGATGTATGAGGTCAAATTCGTGGTGTGTGAACTCATAGAATGGAGGTGTGTGAACTCATAGGATGGAGGTTTGTGAAGTCATGGAATGGCGGTATGTGAAGTCAAAGAATGGAGGTGTGTGAAGTGAAAAAATAGAACTGTGTGAACTCACAGATTGGAGGTGTGTGAAGTCACAGATTGGAAGTGTTTGAAGGCAAAACGGAGGTGTGTGAAGTCACAGAATGAAGGTGTGTGAAGTCACAGAATGGATTTGTGTGAAGTCAAAAAGGTGGTGTTTGAAGTCACAGAATGGAGGTGTGTGAGGTCATAGAAATGAGGTGTGTGAAATCATAGAATGGAGGTATGTGAAGTCAGAATGGAGGTGTGTGAAGTCACAGAATTGAGGTGTGTGAAGTCACAGAATGGATGTTTGTGAAGTAAGAATGAAGGTGTTTGAAGTCATAGAGTGGAGGTGTGTGAAGTCATAGAATGGAAGTGTGTGAAGTCATAAAATGGAGGTGTGTGAACTCATAGAATGGAGGTACGTGAAGTCAAAATGGAGTTCTGTGAAATCATAAAATGGTGTTTTTTGATGTCCACGCATGGAGGTGTGTGCAGTCATACAAGTAGGTGTGTGAAGTCACAGAATGGAGGTGTGTGAAGTCACAGAATGGAGGTGTGTGAACTCAGAATGGAGGTGTGTGAAGCCACAGAATGGAGGTGTGTGAAGTCATAGAATGGAAGTGTGTGAAGTCATAGAATGGAGGTGTTTGAAGGAAGAACGTAGGTGTGTGAAGTCACAGAATGGAGGTGTGTGAATTCCGAGTGGAGTTGTGTGAAGTCACAGAATGGAGGTTTGTGAAGCCAAAGAATGGAGGTGTGTGAAGTCAGAGAATGGATGTTTCTGAAGTAAGAATGAAGGTGTGTGAAGTCATAGAATGGAGGTGTGTGAAGTCAAATTGGAGGTGTGTGAACTCATAGAATGGAGGTGTGTGAACTAATAGAATGGAGGTGTGTGAAGTCATGGAATGGAGGTGTGTGAAGTCAAAGAATGTAGGTGTGTGAAGTGAAACAATAGAGGTGTGTGAAGTCACAGAATGGAGGTGTGTGAAGTCACAGAATGGAAGTGTGTGAAGTCAAAACGGAGGTGTGTGAAGTCACACAATGGAGGTGTGTGAAGTAACAGAATGGAGGTGTGTGAACTCGAAAAGGTGGTGTGTGAAGTCACAGAATGGATGTGTGTGAAGTCATAGAATGGAGGTGTGTGAAATCATAGAATGGAGGTGTGTGAAGTCAGAATGGAGGTGTGTGAAGTCACAGAATTGAGGTGTATGAAGTCACAGAATGGAGGTGTGTGAAGTCACAGAATGATGTTTGTGAAGTAAGAATGAAGGTGTTTGAAGTCATACTGTGGAGGTGTGTGAAGTCACAGAATGGAGGTGTGTGAAGTCATAGAATGGAGGTATGTGAAGTCATAAAATGGAGGTGTGTGAACTCATAGAATGGAGGTGTGTGCAGTCAAAATGGAGTTGTGTGAAGTCATAGAATGGTGTTTTTTGATGTCAACGAATGGAGGTGTGTGAAGTCATAGAATGGAGGTGTGTGAAGTCAGATTGGAGGTGTGTGAAATCACAGAATGGAGGTGTGTGAAGTCAAAGAATGGAGGTGTGTAAACTCAGAATGTAGGTGTGTGAAGCCACAGAATGGAGGTGTGTGAAGTCATACAATGGAAGTGTGTGAAATCATAGAATGGAGGTGTGTGAAGTCACAGAATTGAGGTTGTGAAGTCACAATGGAGGTGTGTGAAGTCAGAATGGAGGTGAGTGAAGTCATAGAATGGAGGTGTGTGAATTCATAGAATGGAGGTCTGTGAACTCAGAATGGAGGTTTGTGAAGTCATAGAATGGAGGTGTGTGAAGTCACAGAATGGAGGTGTGTGAAGTCACAGAATGGAGGTGTGTGAAGGCACAGAATGGAGGTGTGTGAACTCCAAATGTAGGTGTCTGAAGCCACAGAATGGAGGTGTGCGAAGTCATAGAATGGAAGTGTGTGAAATCATAGAAACGAGGTGTGTGAACTCAGAATGGAGGTGTGTGAAGTCACAGAATGGAGGTTTGTGAAGTCATAGAATGGAGGTGTGTGAAGTCAGAGAATGGATGTTTCTGAAGTAAGAATGAAGGTGTGTGAAGTCATAGAATGGAGATGTGTGAAGTCAAATTGGAGGTGTGTGAACTCATAGAATGGAGGTGTGTGAACTCATAGAATGGAGGTTTGTGAAGTCATGGAATGGCGGTGTGTAAAGTCAAAGAATGGAGGTGTGTGAAGTGAAATAATAGAGGTGTGTGAACTGACAGAATGGACGTGGGTGAAGTCACAGATTGGAAGTGTGTGATGGCAAAACGGAGGTGTGTGAAGTCACAGAATGGAGGTGTGTGAAGTCACAGAATGGAGGTGTGTGAAGTCAAAAAGGTGGTGTGTGAAGTCACAGAATGGAGGTGTGTGAAGTCATAGAATGGAGGTGTGTGAAATCATAGAATGAATGTATGTGAAGTCAGAATGGAGGTGTGTGAAGTCACAGAATTGAGGTGTGTGAAGTCACAGAATGGAGGTGTGTGAAGTCACAGAATGGATGTTTGTGAAGTAAGAATGAAGGTGTTGGAAGTCATAGAGTGGGGGTGTGTGAAGTCACAGAATGGAGGTGTGTGAAGTCATAGAATGGAGGTGTGTGAAGTCATAGAATTGAGGTGTGTGAAGTCATAGAATGGAGGTGTGTGAAGTCATAAAATGGAGGTGTGTGAACTCATAGAATGGAGGTGTGTGAAGTCAAAATGGAGTTGTGTGAAATCATAAAATGGTGTTATTTGATGTCAACGAATGGAGGTGTGTGAAGTCATAGAATGGAGGTGTGTGAAGTCACAGAATGGAGGTGTGTGAAGTCACAGAATGGATGTGGGTGAACTCAGAATGGAGGTGTGTGAAGCCACAAAATGGAGGTGTGTGAAGTCATAGAATGG
Source organism: Megascapheus bottae (assembly GCA_024803745.1). Classification (NCBI taxonomy): domain Eukaryota; kingdom Metazoa; phylum Chordata; class Mammalia; order Rodentia; family Geomyidae; genus Megascapheus; species Megascapheus bottae. The sequence continues at coordinate 1,276,330 of JANJXV010000052.1, read as the reverse complement.
AGGTCTGTGAACTCAGAATGGAGCTTTGTGAAGTCATAGAATGGAGGTGTGTGAAGTCACAGAATGGAGGTGTGTGAAGTCATAGAATGGAGGTGTGTGAAGTCATAAAATGGAGGTGAGTGAATTCATAGAATGGAGATGTGTGAAGTCACAATGGAGTTGTTTTTGATGTCAACGAATGGGGTGTGTGAAGTCATAGAATGGAGGTGTGTGAAGTCAGATTGGAGGTGTCTGAAATCACAGAATGGATGTGTGTCAACTCAGAAATGAGGTGTGTGAAGTCACAGAATGGAGGTGTGTGAAGTTATAGAATGAAAGTGTGTGAAATCATAGTATGGAGGTGTGTGAAGTCAAAGAATTGAGGTATGTGAAGTCAGAATGGAGGTGTGTGAAGTCAGAATGGAGGTGTGTGAAGTCATAGAATGGAAGTGTGTGAAGTCATAGAATGGAGGTCTGTGAACTCAGAATGGGGGTTTGTGAAATCATAGAATGGAGGTGTGTGAACTCAGAATGGAGGTGTGTGAAGTCACAGAATGGAAGTGTGTGAAGTCATAGAATGGAGGTGTGTGAACTCATAGAATGGAGGTGTGTGAAGTCAGAGAATGGATGTTTCTGAAGTAAGAATGAAGGTGTATGAAGTCATAGAATGGACGTGTGTGAAGTCAAATTGGAGGTGTGTGAACTCATAGAATGGAGGTGTGTGAACTCATAGAATGGAGGTGTGTGAAGTCATGGAATGGAGGTGTGTGAAGTCAAAGAATAGAGGTGTGTGAAGTGAAACAATAGAGTTGTGTGAAGTCACAGAATGTAGGTGTGTGAAGTCACAGAATGGAAGGGTGTGAAGTCAAAACGGAGGTGTGTGAAGTCACTGTATGGAGGTGTGTGAAGTCACAGAATGGAGGTGTGTGAAGTCAAAAAGGTGGTGAGTGAAGTCACAGAGTGGAGGTGTGTGAAGTCATAGAATGGAGTGTGTGAAGTCAGAATGAAGGTGTGTGAAGTCACAGAATGGAGGTGTGTGAAGTCACAGAATGGATGTTTGTGAAGTAAGAATGAAGGTGTTTGAAGTCATAGAGTGGAGGTGTGTGAAGTCACAGAATGGAGGTGTGTAAATTCAGAATGGACGTGTGTGAAGTCACAGAATGGAGGTTTGTGAAGTCATAGAATGGAGGTGTGTGAAGTCAGAGAATGGATGTTTCTGAAGGAAGAATGAAGGTGTGTGAAGTCATAGAATGGACGTGTGTGAAGTCAAATTGGAGGTGTGTGAACTCATAGAATGGAGGTGTGTGAACTCATAGAATGGAGGTGTGTGAAGTCATGGAATGGAGGTGTGTGAAGTCAAAGAATGGAGGTGTGTGAAGTGAAACAATAGAGGTGTGTGAAGTCACGGAATGGAGGTGTGTGAAGTCACAGAATGGAAGGGTGTGAAGTCAAAACGGAGGTGTGTGAAGTCACAGAATGGAGGTGTGTGAAGTCACAGAATGGAGGTGTGTGAAGTCATGGTATGGAGTGTGTGAAGTCATAGAATTGAGGTGTGTGAAGTCACAGAATGGAGGTGTGTGAAGTCATAGAATGGAGTGTGTGAAGTCATAGAATTGAGGTGTGGGAAGTCATAGAATGGAGGTGTGTGAAGTCATAAAATGGAGGTGTGTAAACTCATAGAATGGAGGTGTGTGAAGACAAAATGGACTTCTGTGAAGTCATAAAATGGTGATTTTTGATGTCAACGAATGGAGGTTTGTGAAGTCATAGAATGGAGGTGTGTGAAGTCAGATTGGAGGTGTGTGAACTCAGAATGTAGGTGTGTGAAGCCACAGAATGGAGGTGTGTGAAGTCATAGAATGGAAGTGTGTGAAATCATTGAATGGAGGTGTGTGAAGTCACAGAATTGAGGTGTGTGAATTCAGAATGGAGGTGTGTGAAGTCAGAATGGAGGTGAGTGAAGTCATAGAATGGAGGTGTGTGAAGTCATAGAATGGAGGTCTGTGAACTCATAATGGAGGTTTGTGAAGTCATAGAATGGAGGTGTGTGAAGTCACAGAATGGAGGTGTGTGAAGTCATAGAATGGAGGTGTGTGAAGTCATAAAATGGAGGTGTGTGAATTCATAGAATGGAGGTGTGTGAAGTCACAATGGAGTTGTGTGAAGTCATAGAATGGATGTTTTTGATGTCAAAGAATGGAGGTGTGTGAAATCATAGAATGGATGTGTGTGAAGTCAGATTGGAGGTGTGTGAAATCACAGATTGGAGGTGTGTCAACTCAGAAATGAGGTGTGTGAAGTCATAGCATGGAGGTGTGTGAAGTCATAGAATGGAAGTGTGTGAAATCATAGAATGGAGGTGTGTGAAGTCAAAGAATTGAGGTGTGTGAAGTCAGAATGGATGTGTGTGAAGTCAGAATGGAGGTGTGTGAAGTCATAGAATGGAATTGTGTGAAGTCATAGAATGGAGGTCTGTGAACTCAGAATGGGGGTTTGTGAAGTCATAGAATGGAGGTGTGTGAACTCAGAATGGAGGTGTGTGAAGTCACAGAATGGAGGTGTGTGAAGTCATAGAATGGAGGTGTGTGAAATCACAGAATGGAGGTGTGTGAATTCACAGAATGGAAGTGTGTGAAGTCATAGGATCGAGGTGTGTGAAGTCACAGAATGGAGGTGTGTGAAGTCACAGAATGGAGGTGTGTGAAGTCACAGAATGGAGGTGTGTGAACTCAGAATGGAGGTGTGTGAAGCCACAGAATGGAGGTGTGTGAAGTCATAGAATGGAAGTGTGTGAAGTCATAGAATGGAGGTGTGTGAAGGAAGAATATAGGTGTGTGAAGTCACAGAATGGAGGTGTGTGAATTCAGAGTGGAGGTGTGTGAAGTCACAGAATGGAGGTTTGTGAAGTCATAGAATGTAGGTGTGTGAAGTCAGAGAATGGATGTTTCTGAAGTAAGAATGAAGGTGTGTGAAGTCATAGAATGGACGTGTGTGAAGTCAAATTGGAGGTGTGTGAACTCATAGAATGGAGGTGTGTGAACTCATAGAATGCAGGTGTGTGAAGTCATGGAATGGAGGTGTGTGAAGTCAAAGAATGGAGGTGTGTGAAGTGAAACAATAGAGGTGTGTGAAGTCACAGAATGGAGGTGTGTGCAGTCCCAGAATGGAAGTGTGTGAAGTCAAAACGGAAGTGTGTGAAGTCACAGAATAGAGGTGTGTGAAGACACAGAATGGAGGTGTGTGAAGTCAAAAAGGTGGTGTGTGAAGTCACAGAATGGAGGTGTTTGAAGTCATAGAATGGAGGTGTGTGAAGTCAGAATGGAGGTGTGTGAAGTCACAGAATTGGTGTGTATGAAGTCACAGAATGGAGGTGTGTGAAGTCAGAATGAAGGTGTGTGAAGTCACAGAATGGAGGTGTGTGAAGTCACAGAATGGATGTTTGTGAAGTAAGAATGAAGGTGTTTGAAGTCATAGAGTGGAGGTGTGTGAAGTCACAGAATGGAGGTGTGTGAAATGAGATTGGAGGTGTGTGAAATCACAGAATGGAGGTGTGTGAAGTCATAGAATGGAGGTGTGTGAAGTCATAAATTGGAGGTGTGTGAACTCATAGAATGGAGGTGTGTGAAGTCAAAATGGAGTTGTGTGAAGTCATAGAATGGTGTTTTTTGATGTCAACGAATGGAGGTGTGTGAAGTCATAAAATGGAGGTGTGTGAACGCATGGAATGGAGGTGTATGAAGTTAAAATGTAGTGGTGTGAAGTCATAGAACGGTGGTTTTTGATGTCAACGAATGGAAGTGTGTGAAGTCACAGAATGGAGGTGTGTGAACTCAGAATGGAGGTGTGTGAAGTTACAGAATGGAGGTTTGTGAAGTCATAGAATGGAGGTGTGTGAAGTCAGAGAATGGATGTTTCTGAAGTAAGAATGAAGGTGTGTGAAGTCATAGAATGGAGGTGTGTGAAGTCAAATTGGAGGTGTGTGTACTCATAGAATGGAGGTGTGTGAACTCATAGAATGGAGGTGTGTGAAGACATGGAATGGAGGAGTGTGAAGTCAAAGAATGGAGGTGTGTGAAGTGAAACAATAGAAGTGTGTGAAGTCACAGAATGGAGGTTTGTGAAGTCACAGAATGGAAGTGTGTGAAGTCAAAACGGAGGTGTGTGAAGTCACAGAATGGAAGTGTGTGAAGTCACAGAATGGAGGTGTGTGAAGTCATAGAATGCAGGTGTGTGAAATCATAGAATGAGGTATGTGAAGTCAGAATGGAGGTGTGTGAAGTCACAGAATTGAGGTGTGTGAAGTCACAGAATGGAGATGTGTGAAGTCAGAATGAAGGTGTGTGAAATCACAGAATGGAGGTGTGTGAAGTCACAGAATGGATGTTTGTGAAGTAAGAATGAAGGTGTTTCAAGTCATAGAGTGGAGGTGTGTGAAGTCACAGAATGGAGGTGTGTGAAGTCATAGAATGCAGGTGTGTGAAGTCATAGAATTGAGGTGTGTGAAGTCATAGAATGGAGGTGTGTGACGTCATAAAATGGAGGTGTGTGAACTCATAGAATGGAGGTGTGTGAAGTTAAAATGGAGTTGTTTGAAGTCATAGAATGGTGGTTTTTGATGTCAACGAATGGAGGTGTGTGAAGTCACAGAATGGAGGTGTGTGAACTCAGAATGGAGGTGTGTGAAGTCACAGAATGGAGGTTTGTGAAGTCATAGAATGGAGGTGTGTGAAGTCAGAGAATGGATGTTTCTGAAGTAAGAATGAAGGTGTGTGAAGTCATAGAATGGAGGTGTGTGAAGTCAAATTGGAGGTGTGTGAACTCATAGAATGGAGGTGTGTGAACTCATAGAATGGAGGTGTGTGAAGTCATGGAATGGAGGTGTTGAATTCAAAGAATGGAGGTGTGTGAAGTGAAACAATAGAGGTGTGTGAAGTCACAGAATGGAGGTGTGTGAAGTCACAGAATGGAGGTGTGTGAAGTCACAGAATGGAGGTGTGTGAAGTCAGAATGAAGGTGTGTGAAGTCACAGAATGGAGGTGTGTGAAGTCACAGAATGGATGTTTGTGAAGTAAGAATGAAGGTGTTTGAAGCCATAGAGTGGATGTGTGTGAAGCCACAGAATGGAGGTGTGTGAAGTCATAGAATGGAGTGTGTGAAGTCATAGAATTGAGGTGTGTGAAGTCATAGAATGGAGGTGTGTGAAGTCATAAAATGGAGGTGTGTGAACTCATAGAATGGAGGTGTGTGAAGTCACAGAATGGAGTTCTGTGAAGTCATAGATTGGTGTTTTTTGATGTCAACGAATGGAGGTGTGTGAAGTCATAGAATGGAGGTGTGTGAAATCACAGAATGGAGGTGTGTGAATTCATAGAATGGAGGTGTGTGAAATCATAGGATCGAGGTGTGTGAAGTCAGAGAATGGAGGTGTGTGAAGTCACAGAATGGAGGTGTGTGAAGTCACAGAATGGAGGTGTGTGAACTCAGAATGGAGGTGTGTGAAGCCACAGAATGGAGGTGTGTGAAGTCATATAATGGAGGTGTGTGAAGTCATAGGATCGAGGTGAGTGAAGTCACAGAATGGAGGTGTGTGAAGTCACAGAATGAAGGTGTGTGAAGTCACAGAATGGAGGTGTGTGAACTCAGAATGTAGGTTTCTGAAGCCACAGAATGGAGGTGTGTGAAGTCATAGAATGGAAGTGTGTGAAATCATAGAAAGGAGGTGTGTGAAATCATAGAATGAATGTATGTGAAGTCAGAATGGAGGTGTGTGAAGTCACAGAATTGAGGTGTGTGAAGTCACAGAATGGAGGTGTGTGAAGTCAGAATGAAGGTGTGTGAAGTCACAGAATGGAGGTGTGTGAAGTCACAGAATGGATGTTTGTGAAGTAAGAATGAAGGTGTTTGTAGTCATAGAGTGGAGGTGTGTGAAGTCACAGAATGGAGGTGTGTGAAGTCATAGAATGGAGGTGTGTGAAGTCATAGAATTGAGGTGTGTGAAGTCATAGAATGGAGGTGTGTGAAGTCATAAAATGGAGGTGTGTGAACTCATAGAATGGAGGTGTGTGAAGTCAAAATGGAGTTGTGTGAAATCATAAAATGGTGTTTTTTGATGTCAACGAATGGAGGTGTGTGAAGTCATAGAATGGAGGTGTGTGAAGTCACAGAATGGAGGTGTGTGAAGTCACAGAATGGAGGTGGGTGACCTCAGAATGGAGGTGTGTGAAGCCACAGAATGGAGGTGTGTGAAGTCATAGAATGGAAGTGTGTGAAGTCATAGAATGGAGGAGTGTGAAGGAAGAATGGAGGTTTGTGAAGTCACAGAATGGAGGTGTGTGAATTCAGAATGGAGGTTTGTGAAGTCATAGAATGGAGGTGTGTGAAGTCACAGAATGGAGGTGTGTGAAGTCATAGAATGGAGGTGTGTGAAGTCATAAAATGGAGGTGTGTGAATTCATAGAATGGAGGTGTGTGAAGTCACAATGGAGTTGTGTGAAGTCATAGAATGGTTGTTTTTGATGTCAACGAATGGAGGTGTGTGAAGTCATAGAATGGAGGTGTGTGAAGTCAGATTGGAGGTGTCTGAAATCACAGAATGGAGGTGTGTCAACTCAGAAATGAGGTGTGTGAAGTCACAGAATGGAGGTGTGTGAAGTTATAGAATGGAAGTGTGTGAAATCATAGAATGGATGTGTGTGAACTCAAAGAATTGAGGTATATGAAGTCAGAATGGAGGTGTGTGAAGTCAGAATGGAGGAGTGTGAAGTCATAGAATGGAAGTGTGTGAATTCATAGAATGGAGGTGTGTGAAGTCATAGGATCGAGGTGTGTGAAGACACAGAATGGAGGTGTGTGAAGTCACAGAATGGAGGTGTGTGAAGTCACAAAATGGAGGTGGGTGAACTCAGAATAGAGGTGTGTGACGCCACAGAATGGAGGTGTGTGAAGTCATAGAATGGAAGTGTGTGAAGTCACAGAATGGAGGTTTGTGAAGTCATAGAATGTAGGTGTGTGAAGTCAGAGAATGGATGTTTCTGAAGTAAGAATGAAGGTGTGTGAAGTCATAGAATGGACGTGTGTGAAGTCAAATTGGAGGTGTGTGAACTCATAGAATGGAGGTGTGTGAACTCATAGAATGCAGGTGTGTGAAGTCATAGAATGGAGGTGTGTGAAGTCAAAGAATGGAGGTGTGTGAAGTGAAACATTAGAGGTGTGTGAAGTCACAGAATGGAGGTGTGTGCAGTCCCAGAATGGAAGTGTGTGAAGTCAAAACGGAAGTGTGAAGTCACAGAATAGAGGTGTGTGAAGTCACAGAATGGAGGTGTGTGAAGTCAAGAAGGTGGTGTGTGAAGTCGGAGAATGGAGATGTGTGAAGTCATAGAATGGAGGTGTGTGAAATCATAGAATGGAGGTGTGTGAAGTCAGAATGGAGGTGTGTGAAGTCACAGAATTGATGTGTATGAAGTCACAGAATGGAGGTGTGTGAAGTCAGAATGAAGGTGTGTGAAGTCACAGAATGGAGGTGTGTGAAGTCACAGAATGGATGTTTGTGAAGTAAGAATGAAGGTGTTTGAAGTCATAGAGTGGAGGTGTGTGAAGTCACAGAATGGAGGTGTGTGAAGTGAGATTGGAGGTGTGTGAAATCACAGAACGGAGGTGTTTGAAGTCATAGAATGGAGGTGTGTGAAGTCATAAATTGGAGGTGTGTGAACTCATAGAATGGAGGTGTGTGAAATCAAAATGGAGTTGTGTGAAGTCATAGAATGGTGTTTTTTTATGTCAACGAATGGAGGTGTGTGAAGTCATAAAATGGAGGTGTGTGAATGCATGGAATGGAGGTGTGTGAAGTTAAAATGGAGTTGTGTGAAGTCATAGAACGGTGGTTTTTGATGTCAAAGAATGGAGGTGTGTGAACTCACAGAATGGAGGTGTGTGAACTCAGAATGGAGGTGTGTGAAGTTAAAGAATGGAGGTTTGTGAAGTCATAGAATGGAGGTGTGTGAAGTCAGAGAATGGATGTTTCTGAAGGAAGAATGAAGGTGTGTGAAGTCATAGAATGGAGGTGTGTGAAGTCAAATTGGAGGTGTGTGAACTCATAGAATGGAGGTGTGTGAACTCATAGAATGGAGGTGTGTGAAGACATGGAATGGAGGTATGTGAAGTCAAAGAATGGAGGTGTGTGAAGTGAAACAATAGAAGTGTGTGAAGTCACAGAATGGAGGTTTGTGAAGTCACAGAATGGAAGTGTGTGAAGTCAAAACGGAGGTGTGTGAAGTCACAGAATGGAGGTGTGTGAAGTCACAGAATGGAGGTGTGTGAAGTCATAGAATGCAGGTGTGTGAAATCATAGAATTAGGTATGTGAAGTCAGAATGGAGGTGTGTGAAGTCACAGAATTGAGGTGTGTGAAGTCACAGAATGGAGGTGTGTGAAGTCAGAATGAAGGTGTGTGAAATCACAGAATGGAGGTGTGTGAAGTCACAGAATGGATGTTTGTGAAGTAAAAATGAAGGTGTTTCAAGTCATAGAGTGGAGGTGTGTGAAGTCACAGAATGGAGGTGTGTGAAGTCATAGAATGCAGGTGTGTGAAGTCATAGCATTGAGGTGTGTGAAGTCATTGAATGGAGGTGTGTGACGTCATAAAATGGAGGTGTGTGAACTCATAGAATGGAGGTGTGTGAAGTTAAAATGGAGTTGTTTGAAGTCATAGAATGGTGGTTTTTGATGTCAACGAATGGAGGTGTGTGAAGTCACAGAATGGAGGTGTGTGAACTCAGAATGGAGGTGTGTGAAGTCACAGAATGGAGGTTTGTGAAGTCATAGAATGGAGGTGTGTGAAGTCAAATTGGAGGTGTGTGAACTCATAGAATGGAGGTGTGTGAACTCATAGAATGGAGGTGTGTGAAGTCAAATTGGAGGTGTGTGAACTCATAGAATGGAGGTGTGTGAACTCATAGAATGGAGGTGTGTGAAGTCATGGAATGGAGGTGTTGAATTCAAAGAATGGAGGTGTGTGAAGTGAAACAATAGAGGTGTGTGAAGTCACAGAATGGAGGTGTGTGAAGTCACAGAATGGAGGTGTGTGAAGTCACAGAATGGAGGTGTGTGAAGTCAGAATGAAGGTGTGTGAAGTCACAGAATGGAGGTGTGTGAAGTCACAGAATGGATGTTTGTGAAGTAAGAATGAAGGTGTTTGAAGCCATTGAGTGGAGGTGTGTGAAGTCACAGAATGGAGGTGTGTGAAGTCATAGAATGGAGTGTGTGAAGTCATAGAATTGAGGTGTGTGAAGTCATAGAATGGAGGTGTGTGAAGTCATAAAATGGAGGTGTGTGAACTCATAGAATGGAGGTGTGTGAAGTCACAGAATGGAGTTCTGTGAAGTCATAGAATGGTGCTTTTTGATGTCAACGAATGGAGGTGTGTGAAGTCATAGAATGGAGGTGTGTGAAATCACAGAATGGAGGTGTGTGAATTCATAGAATGGAGGTGTGTGAAGTCATAGGATCGAGGTGTGTGAAGTCACAGAATGGAGGTGTGTGAAGTCACAGAATGGAGGTGTGTGAAGTCACAGAATGGAGGTGTGTGAACGAAGAATGGAGGTGTGTGAAGCCACAGAATGGAGGTGTGTGAAGTCATAGAATGGAGGTGTGTGAAGTCATAGGATCGAGGTGAGTGAAGTCACAGAATGGAGGTGTGTGAAGTCACAGAATGGAGGTGTGTGAAGTCACAGAATGGAGGTGTGTGAACTCAGAATGGAGGTATGTGAAGCCACAGAATGGAGGTGTGTGAAGTCATAGAATGGAGGTGTGTGAAGTCATAGGATCGAGGTGAGTGAAGTCACAGAATGGAGGTGTGTGAAGTCACAGAATGGAGGTGTGTGAACTCAGAATGTAGGTTTCTGAAGCCACAGAATGGAGGTGTGTGAAGTCATAGAATGGAAGTGTGTGAAATCATAGAAAGGAGGTGTGTGAAATCATAGAATGAATGTATGTGAAGTCAGAATGGAGGTGTGTGAAGTCACAGAATTGAGGTGTGTGAAGCCACAGAATGGAGGTGTGTGAAGTCAGAATGAAGGTGTGTGAAGTCACAGAATGGAGGTGTGTGAAGTCACAGAATGGATGGTTGTGAATTAAGAATGAAGGTGTTTGAATTCATAGAGTGAAGGTGTGTGAAGTCACAGAATGGAGGTGTGTGAAGTCATAGAATGGAGGTGTGTGAAGTCATAGAATTGAGGTGTGTGAAGTCATAGAATGGAGGTGTGTGAAGTCATAAAATGGAGGTGTGTGAACTCATAGAATGGAGGTGTGTGAAGTCAAAATGGAGTTGTGTGAAATCATAAAATGGTGTTTTTTGATGTCAACGAATGGAGGTGTGTGAAGTCATAGAATGGAGGTGTGTGAAGTCACAGAATGGAGGTGTGTGAAGTCACAGAATGGAGGTGTGTGAACTCAGAATGGAGGTGTGTGAAGCCACAGAATGGAGGTGTGTGAAGTCATAGAATGGAAGTGTGTGAAGTCAAAGAATTGAGGTATGTGAAGTCAGAATTGAGGTGTGTGAAGTCAGAATGGAGGTGTTTGAAGTCAAAGAATGGAAGTGTGTGAAGTCATAGAATGGAGGTCTGTGAACTCAAATGGGGGTTTGTGAAGTCATAGAATGGAGGTGTGTGAACTCAGAATGGAGGTGTGTGAAGTCACAGAATGGAAGTGTGTGAATTCATAGAATGGAGGTGTGTGAAATCACAGAATGGAGGTGTGTGAATTCATAGAATGGAGGTGTGTGAAGTCATAGGATCGAGGTGTGTGAAGACACAGAATGGAGGTGTGTGAAGTCACAGAATGGAGGTGTGTGAAGTCACAGAATGGAGGTGTGTGAACTCAGAATAGTGGTGTGTGACGCCACAGAATGGAGGTGTGTGAAGTCATAGAATGGAAGTGTGTGAAGTCATAGAACGTAGGTGTGTGAAGGAAGAATGGAGGTGTGTGAAGTCACAGAATGGAGGTGTGTGAATTCAGAATGGAGGTGTGTGAAGTCACAGAATGGAGGTTTGTGAAGTCATAGAATGGAGGTGTGTGAAGTCAGAGAATGGATGTTTCTGAAGTAAGAATGAAGGTGTGTGAAGTCATAGAATGGACGTGTGTGAAGTGAAATTGGAGGTGTGTGAACTCATAGAATGGAGGTGTGTGAACTCATAGAATGGAGGTGTGTGAAGTCATGGAATGGAGGTGTGTGAAGTCAAAGAATGGAGGTGTGTGAAGTGAAACAATAGATGTGTGTGAAGTCACAGAATGGAGGTGTGTGAAGTCACAGAATGGAAGGGTGTGAAGTCAAAACGGAGGTGTGTGAAGTCACAGAATGGAGGTGTGTGAAGTCACAGAATGGAGCTGTGTGAAGTCAAAAAGGTGGTGTGTGAAGTCACAGAATGCAGGTGTGTGAAGTCATGGAATGGAGTGTGTGAAGTCAGAATGAAGGTGTGTGAAGTCACAGAATGGAGGTGTGTGAAGTCACAGAATGGATGTTTGTGAAGTAAGAATGAAGGTGTTTGAAGTCATAGAGTGGAGGTGTGTGAAGTCACAGAATGGAGGTGTGTGAATTCAGAATGGAGGTGTGTGAAGTCACAGAATGGAGGTTTGTGAAGTCATAGAATGGAGGTTTGTGAAGTCAGAGAATGGATGTTTCTGAAGTAAGAATGAAGGTGTGTGAAGTCATAGAATGGACGTGTGTGAAGTCAAATTGGAGGTGTGTGAACTCATAGAATGGAGGTGTGTGAACTCATAAAATGGAGGTGTGTGAAGTCATGGAATGGAGTGTGTGAAGTCAGAATGAAGGTGTGTGAAGTCACAGAATGGAGGTGTGTGAAGTCACAGAATGGATGTTTGTGAAGTAAGAATGAAGGTGTTTGAAGTCATAGAGTGGAGGTGTGTGAAGTCGCAGAATGGAGGTGTGTGAATTCAGAGTGGAGGTGTGTGAAGTCACAGAATGGAGGTTTGTGAAGTCATAGAATGGAGGTGTGTGAAGTCAGAGAATGGATGTTTCTGAAGTAAGAATGAATGTGTGTGAAGTCATAGAATGGACGTGTGTGAAGTCAAATTGGAGGTGTGTGAACTCATAGAATGGAGGTGTGTGAACTCATAGAATGCAGGTGTGTGAAGTCATGGAATGGAGGTGTGTGAAGTCAAAGAATGGAGGTGTGTGAAGTGAAACAATAGAGGTGTGTGAAGTCACAGAATGGAGGTGTGTGAAGTCACAGAGTGGAAGGGTGTGAAGTCAAAACGGAGGTGTGTGAAGTCACAGAATGGAGGTGTGTGAAGTCATAGAATGGAGTGTGTGAAGTCATAGAATTGAGGTGTGTGAAGTCACAGAATGGAGGTGTGTGAAGTCATAGAATGGAGTGTGTGAAGTCATAGAATTGAGGTGTGTGAAGTCATGGAATGGAGGTGTGTGAAGTCACAAAATGGAGGTGTGTGAACTCATAGAATGGAGGTGTGTGAAGTCAAAATGGACTTCTGTGAAGTCATAGAATGGTGTTTTTTGATGTCAACGAATGGAGGTGTGTGAAGTCATCTAATGGAGGTGTGTGAAGTCAGATTTGAGGTGTGTGAAATCACAGAATGGAGGTGTGTGAAGTCACAGAATGGAGGTGTGTGAACTCAGAATTTAGGTGTGTGAAGCCACAGAATGGAGGTGTGTGAAGTCATAGAATGGAGGTGTGTGAAGTCATAAAATGGAGGTGTGTGAATTCATAGAATGGAGGTGTGTGAAGTCACAATGGAGTTGTGTGAAGTCATAGAATGGTTGTTTTTCATGTCAACGAATGGAGGTGTGTGAAATCATAGAATGGATGTGTGTGAAGTCAGTTGGAGGTGTGTGAATTCACAGATTGGAGGTGTGTCAACTCAGAAATGAGGTGTGTGAAGTCATAGAATGGAGGTGTGTGAAGTCATAGAATGGAAGTGTGTGAAATCATAGAATGGAGGTGTGTGAAGTCAAAGAATTGAGGTGTGTGAACTCAGAATATAGGAGTGTGAAGCCACAGAATGGAGGTGTGTGAACTCATAGAATGGAAGTGTTTGAAGTCATAGAAAGGAGGTGTGTGAACTCAGAATGGAGGTGTGTGAAGTCACAGAATGGAGGTTTGTGAAGTCATAGAATGGAGATGTGTGAAGTCAGAGAATGGATGTTTCTGAAGTAAGAATGAAGGTGTGTGAAATCATAGAAATCATGGAGATGTGTGAAGTCAAATTGGAGGTGTGTGAACTCATAGAATGGAGGTGTGTGAACTCATAGAATGGAGGTTTGTGAAGTCATGGAATGGCGGTGTGTGAAGTCAAAGAATGGAGGTGTGTGAAGTGAAACAATAGAGGTGTGTGAACTCACAGAATGGAGGTATGTGAAGTCACAGATTGGAAGTGTTTGAAGGCAAAACAGAGGTGTGTGAAGTCACAGAATGGAGGTGTGTGAAATCATAGAATGGAGGTATGTGAAGTCAGAATGGAGGTGTGTGAAGTCACAGAATTGAGGTGTGTGAAGTCACAGAATGTTGGTGTGTGAAGTCAGAATGAAGGTGTGTGTAGTCACAGAATGGAGGTGTGTGAAGTCACAGAATGGATGTTTGTGAAGTAAGAATGAAGGTGTTTGAAGTCATAGAGTGGAGGTGTGTGAAGTCACAGAATGGAGGTGTGTGAACTCATAGAATGGAGGTGTGTGAACTCATAGAATGGAGGTGTGTGAAGTCAAAAAGGTGGTGTGTGAAGTCACAGAATGGAGGTGTGTGAAGTCATAGAATGGAGGTGTGTGAAATCCTAGAATGGAGGTGTGTGAAGTCAGAATGGAGGTGTGTGAGGTCACAGAATGGAGGTGTGTGAAGTCACAGAATGGATGTTTGTGAAGTAAGAATGAAGGTGTTTCAAGTCATAGAGTGGAGGTGTGTGAAGTCACAGAATGGAGGTGTGTGAAGTGAGATTGGAGGTGTGTGAAATCACAGAATGGAGGTGTGTGAAGTCATAGAATGGAGGTGTGTGAAGTCATAAAATGGAGGTGTGTGAACCCATAGAATGGAGGTGTGTGCAGTCAAAATGGAGTTGTGTGAAGTCATAGAATGGTGTTTTTTGATGTCAACGAATGGAGGTGTGTGAAGTAATCTAATGGACGTGTGTGAATTCAGATTGGAGGTGTGTGAAATCACAGAATGGAGGTTTGTGAAGTCACAGAATGGAGGTGTGTAAACTCACAATGTGGGTGTGTGAAGCCACAGAATGGAGGTGTGTGAAGTCATAGAATGGAAGTGTGTGAAATCATAGAATGGAGGTGTGTGAAGTCATAGAATTGAGGTTGTGAAGTCAGAATGGAGGTGAGTGAAGTCATAGAATGGAGGTGTGAGAAGTCATAGAATGCAGGTCTGTGAACTCAGAATGGAGGTTTCTGAAGTCATAGAATGGAGGTGTGTGAATTCAGAATGGACGTGTGTGAAGTCAGAGAATGGAGGTGTGTGAAGTCATAGAATGGAGGTTTGTGAACTCACAGAATGGAGATGTGTTAATTCATAGAGTGGAGGTATGTGACGTCAAAGAATTGAGGTGTGTGAAGTCAGAATGGATGTGTGTGAAGTCAGAATGGAGGTGTGTGAAGTCATAGAATGGAATTGTGTGAAGTCATAGAATGGAGGTCTGTGAACTCAGAATGGGGGTTTGTGAAGTCATAGAATGGAGGTGTGTGTACTCAGAATGGAGGTGTGTGAAGTCACAGAATGGAGGTGTGTGAAGTCATAGAATGGAGGTGTGTGAAATCACAGAATGGAGGTGTGTGAATTCATAGAATGGAGGTGTGTGAAGTCATAGGATCGAGGTGTGTGAAGTCACAGAATGGAGGTGTGTGAAGTCACAGAATGGAGGTGTGTGAAGTCACAGAATGGAGGTGTGTGACCTCGGAATGGAGGTGTGTGAAGCCACAGAATGGAGGTGTGTGAAGTCATAGAATGGAAGTGTGTGAAGTCATAGAATGGAGGTGTGTGAAGGAAGAATGTAGGTGTGTGAAGTCACAGAATGGAGGTGTGTGAATTCAGAGTGGAGGTGTGTGAAGTCACAGAATGGAGGTTTGTGAAGTCAGAGAATGGAGGTGTGTGAAGTCAGAGAATGGATGTTTCTGAAGGAAGAATGAAGGTGTGTGAAGTCATAGAATGGACGTGTGTGAAGTCAAATTGGAGGTGTGTGAACTCATAGAATGGAGGTGTGTGAACTCATAGAATGGAGGTGTGTGAAGTCATGGAATGGAGGTGTGTGAAGTCAAAGAATGGAGGTGTGTGAAGTGAAACATTAGAGGTGTGTGAAGTCACAGAATGGAGGTGTGTGAAGTCCCAGAATTGAAGTGTGTGAAGTCAAAACGGAAATGTGTGAAGTCACAGAATAGAGGTGTGTGAAGTCACAGAATGGAGGTGTGTGAAGTCAAAAAGGTGGTGTGTGAAGTCACAGAATGGAGGTGTGTGAAGTCATAGAATGGAGGTGTGTGAAATCATAGAATGGAGGTGTGTGAAGTCAGAATGGGGGTGTGTGAAGTCACAGAATTGAGGTGTATGAAGTCACAGAATGGAGGTGTGTGAAGTCAGAATGAAGGTGTGTGAAGTCACAGAATGGAGGTGTGTGAAGTCACAGAATGGATGTTTGTGAAGTAAGAATGAAGGTGTTTGAAGTCATAGAGTGGAGGTGTGTGAAGTCACAGAATGGAGGTGTGTGAAGTGAGATTGGAGGTGTGTGAAATCACAGAATGGAGGTGTGTGAAGTCATAGAATGGAGGTGTGTGAAGTCATAAAATGGAGGTGTGTGAACTCATAGAATGGAGGTGTGTGAAGTGAAAATGGAGTTGTGTGAAGTCATAGAATGTTGTTTTTTGATGTCAACGAATGGAGGTGTGTGAAGTCATAAAATGGAAGTGTGTGAAGTCAGATTGGAGGTGTGTGAAATCACAGAATGGAGGTGTGTGAAGTCACAGAATGGAGGTGTGTAAACTCAGAATGTAGGTGTGTGAAGCCACAGAATGGAGGTGTGTGAAGTCATAGAATGGAAGTGTGTGAAATCATAGAATGGGGGTGTGTGAAGTCACAGAATTGAGGTTGTGAAGTCAGAATGGAAGTGTGTGAAGTCAGAATTGAGGTATGTGAAGTCATAGAATGGAGGTGTGTGAAGTCATAGAATGGAGGTGTGTGAACTCAGAATGGAGGTGTGTGAAGTCAGAGAATGGAATTGTGTGAAGTCATAGAATGGAGGTTTGTGAACTCACAGAATGGGGGTGTGTTAATTCATAGAATGGAGGTGTGTGAAGTCATAGGATCGAGGTGTGTGAAGTCACAGAATGGAGGTGTGTGAAGTCACAGAATGGATGTTTGTGAAGTAAGAAGGAAGGTGTATGAAGTCATAGAGTGGAGGTGTGTGAAGTCACAGAATGGAGGTGTGTGAAGTGAGATTGGAGGTGTGTGAAATCACAGAATGGAGGTGTGTGAAGTCATAGAATGGAGGTGTGTGAAGTCATAAAATGGAGGTGTGTGAACTCATAGAATGGAGGTGTGTGAAGTCAAAATTGAGTTGTGTGAAGTCATAGAATGGTGTTTTTTGATGTCAACGAATGGAGGTGTGTGAAGTCAACTAATGGAGGTGTGTGAATTCAGATTGGAGGTGTGTGAAATCACAGAATGGAGGTGTGTGAAGTCACAGAATGGAGGTGTGTAAACTCACAATGTGGGTGTGTGAAGCCACAGAATGGAGGTGTGTGAAGTCATAGAATGGAAGTGTGTGAAATCATAGAATGGAGGTGTGTGAAGTCACAGAATTGAGGTTGTGAAGTCAGAATGGAGGTGTGTGAAGTCAGAATGGAGGTGAGTGAAGTCATAGAATGGAGGTGTGTGAAGTCATAGAATGGAGGTCGGTGAACTCAGAATGGAGGTTTGTGAAGTCATAGAATGGAGGTGTGTGAACTCAGAATGGAGGTGTGTGAAGTCAGAGAATGGAGGTGTGTGAAGTCATAGAATGGAGTTTTGTGAACTCACAGAATGGAGATGTGTTAATTCATAGAGTGGAGGTGTGTGAAGTCAAAGAATTGAGGTGTGTGAAGTCAGAATGGATGTGTGTGAAGTCAGAATGGAAGTGTGTGAAGTCATAGAATGGAATTGTGTGAAGTCATAGAATGGAGGTCTGTGAACTCAGAATGGGGGTTTGTGAAGTCATAGAATGGAGGTGTGTGAACTCAGAATGGAGGTGTGTGAAGTCACAGAATGGAGGTGTGTGAAGTCATAGAATGGAGGTGTGTGAAATCACAGAATGGAGGTGTGTGAATTCATAGAATGTAGGTGTGTGAAGTCATAGGATCGAGGTGCGTGAAGTCACAGAATGGAGGTGTGTGAAGTCACAGAATGGAGGTGTGTGAAGTCACAGAATGGAGGTGTGTGACCTTAGAATGGAGGTGTGTGAAGCCACAGAATGGAGGTGTGTGAAGTCATAGAATGGAAGTGTGTGAAGTCATAGAATGGAGGTGTGTGAAGGAAGAATGTAGGTGTGTGAAGTCGCAGAATGGAGGTGTGTGAATTCAGAGTGGAGGTGTGTGAAGTCACAGAATGGAGGTTTGTGAAGTCATAGAATGGAGGTGTGTGAAGTCAGAGAATGGATGTTTCTGAAGTAAGAATGAATGTGTGTGAAGTCATAGAATGGACGTGTGTGAAGTCAAATTGGAGGTGTGTGAACTCATAGAATGGAGGTGTGTGAACTCATAGAATGCAGGTGTGTGAAGTCATGGAATGGAGGTGTGTGAAGTCAAAGAATGGAGGTGTGTGAAGTGAAACAATAGAGGTATGTGAAGTCACAGAATGGAGGTGTGTGAAGTCCCAGAATGGAAGTGTGTGAAGTCAAAACGGAAGTGTGTGACGTCACAGAATAGAGGTGTGTGAAGTCACAGAATGGAGGTGTGTGAAGTCATAGAATGGAGTTGTGTGAAATCATAGAATGGAGGTGAGTGAAGTCAGAATGGAGGTGTGTGAAGTCACAGAATTGAGGTGTATGAAGTCACAGAATGGAGGAGTGTGAAGTCAGAATGAAGGTGTGTGAAGTCACAGAGTGGAGGTGTGTGAAGTCACAGAATGGATGTTTTTGAAGTAAGAATGAAGGTGTTTGAAGTCATAGAGTGGAGGTGTGTGAAGTCACAGAATGGAGGTGTGTGAAGTGAGATTGGAGGTGTGTGAAATCACAGAATGGAGGTGTGTGAAGTCATAGATGGAGGTGTGTGAAGTCATAAAATGGAGGTGTGTGAACTCATAGAATGGAGGTGTGTGAAGTCAAAATGGACTTGTGTGAAGTCATAGAATGGTCTTTTTTGATGTCAACGAATGGAGGTGTGTGAAGTCATAGAATGGAGGTGTGAAGTCAGATTGGAGGTGTGTGAAATCACAGAATGGAGGTGTGTGAAGTCACAGAATGGAGGTGTGTAAACTCAGAATGTAGGTGTGTGAAGCCACAGAATGGAGTTGTGTGAAGTGATAGAATGGAAGTGTGTGAAATCGTAGAATGGAGGTGTGTGAAGTCACAGAATTGAGGTTGTGAAGTCAGAATGGAGGTGTGTGAAGTCAGAATTGAGGTGAGTGAAGTCATAGAATGGAGGTGTGTGAAGTCATAGAATGGAGGACTGTGAACTCAGAATGGAGGTTTGTGAAGTCATAGAATGGAGGTGTGTGAACTCAGAATGGAGGTGTGTGAAGTCACAGAATGGAGGTGTGTGAAGTCGTAGAATAGAGGTTTGTGAACTCACAGAATGGGGGTGTGTTAGTTCATAGAATGGAGGTGTGTGAAGTCATAGGATCGAGGTGTGTGAAGTCACAGAATGGAGGTGTGTGAAGTGCGATTGGAGGTGTGTGAAATCACAGAATGGAGGTGTGTGAAGTCATAGAATGGAGGTGTGTGAAGTCATAAAATGGAGGTGTGTGAACTCATAGAATGGAGGTGTGTGAAGTCAAAATGGAGTTGTGTGAAGTCATAGAATGGTGTTTTTTGATGTCAACGAATGGAGGTGTGTGAAGTCATCTAATGGAGGTGTGTGAATTCAGATTGGAGGTGTGTGAAATCACAGAATGGAGGTGTGTGAAGTCACAGAATGGAGGTGTGTAAACTCACAATGTGGGTGTGTGAAGCCACAGAATGGAGGTGTGTGAAGTCATAGAATAGAAGTGTGTGAAATCATAGAATGGAGGTGTGTGAAGTCACAGAATTGAGGTTGTGAAGTCAGAATGGAGGTTTGTGAAGTAAGAATGGAGGTGAGTGAAGTCATAGAATGGAGGTGTGTGAAGTCATAGAATGGAGGTCTGTGAACTCAGAAAGGAGGTTTGTGAAGTCATAGAATGGAGGTGTGTGAACTCAGAATGGAGGTGTGTGAAGTCATGGAATGGAGGTGTGTGAAGTCAAAGAATGGAGGTGTGTGAAGTCAGAATGGATGTGTGTGAAGTCAGAATGGAGGTGTGTGAAGTCATAGAATGGAATTGTGTGAAGTCATAGAATGGAGGTCTGTGAACTCAGAATGGGGGTTTGTGAAGTCATAGAATGGAGGTGTGTGAACTCAGAATGGAGGTGTGTGAAGTCACAGAATGGAGGTGTGTGAAGTCATAGAATGGAGGTGTGTGAAATCACAGAATGGAGGTGTGTGAATTCATAGAATGGAGGTGTGTGAAGTCATAGGATCGAGGTGTGTGAAGTCACAGAATGGAGGTGTGTGAAGTCACAGAATGGAGGTGTGTGAAGTCACACAATGGAGGTGTGTGAACTCAGAATGGAGGTGTGTGAAGCCACAGAATGGAGGTGTGTGAAGTCATAGAATGGAAGTGTGTGAAGTCATAGAATGGAGGTGTGTGAAGGAAGAATGTAGGTGTGTGAAGTCACAGAATGGAGGTGTGTGAATTCAGAGTGGAGGTGTGTGAAGTCACAGAATGGAGGTTTGTGAAGTCATAGAATGGAGGTGTGTGAAGTCAGAGAATGGAGGTTTGTGAAGTCGTAGAATGGAGGTGTGTGAAGTCAGAGAATGGACGTGTGTGAAGTCAAATTGGAGGTGTGTGAACTCATAGAATGGAAGTGTGTGAACTCATAGAATGGAGGTGTGTGAAGTCATGGAATGGAGGTGTGTGAAGTCAAAGAATGGAGGTGTGTGAAGTGAAACAGTAGAGGTGTCTGAAGTCACAGAATGGAGGTGTGTGAAGTCCCAGAATGGAAGTGTGTGAAGTCAGAACGGAAGTGTGTGAAGTCACAGAATAGAGGTGTGTGAAGTCACAGAATGGAGGTGTGTGAAGTCAAAAAGGTGGTGTGTGAAGTCACAGAATGGAGGTGTGTGAAGTCATAGAATGGCGGTGTGTGAAATCATAGAATGGAGGTGTGTGAAGTCAGAATTGAGGTGTGTGAAGTCACAGAATTAAGGTGTATGAAGTCACAGAATGGAGGTGCGTGAAGTCAGAATGAAGGTGTGTGAAGTCACAGAATGGAGGTGTGTGAAGTCACAGAATGGATGTTTGTGAAGTAAGAATAAAGGTGTTTGAAGTCATAGAGTGGAGGTGTGTGAAGTCACAGAATGGAGGTGTGTGAAGTGAGATTGGAGGTGTGTGAAATCACAGAATGGAGGTGTGTGAAGTCATAGAATGGAGGTGTGTGAAGTCATAAAATGGAGGTGTGTGAACTCATAGAATGGAGGTGTGTGAAGTCAAAATGGAGTTGTGTGAAGTCATAGAATGGTGTTTTTTGATGTCAACGAATGGAGGTGTGTGAAGTCATAGAATGCAGGTGTGTGAAGTCAGATTGGAGGTGTGGGAAATCACAGAATGGAGGTGTGTGAAGTCACAGAATGGAGGTATGTAAACTCAGAATGTAGGTGTGTGAAGCCACAGAATGGATGTGTGTGAAGTCATAGAATGGAAGTGTGTGAAATCATAGAATGGAGGTGTGTGAAGTGACAGAATTGAGGTTGTGAAGTCAGAATGGAGGTGTGTGAAGTCAGAATTGAGGTGAGTGAAGTCATAGAATGGAGGTGTGTGAAGTCATAGAATGGAGGTCTGTGAACTCAGAATGGAGGTTTGTGAAGTCATAGAATGGAGGTGTGTGAACTCAGAATGGAGGTGTGTGAAGTCAGAGAATGGAATTGTGTGAAGTCATAGAATGGAGGTTTGTGAAGTCACAGAATGGGGGTGTGTTTGTTCATAGAATGGAGGTGTGTGAAGTCACAGGATCGAGGTGTGTGAAGTCACAGAATGGAGGTGTGTGAAGTCACAGAATGGAGGTGTGTGAAGTCACACAATGGAGGTGTGTGAACTCAGAATGGAGGTGTGTGAAGCCACAGAATGGAGGTGTGTGAAGTCATAAAATGGAAGTATGTGAAGTCATACAATGGAGGTGTGTGAAGGAAGAATGGAGGTGTGTGAAGTCACAGAATGGAGGTGTGTGAATTCAGAATGGAGGGGTGTGAACTGAGATTGGAGGTGTGTGAAATCACAGAACGGAGGTGTGTGAAGTCATAGAATGGAGGTGTGTGAAGTCATAAAATGGAGGTGTGTGAACTCATAGAATGGAGGTGTGTGAAGTCAAAATGGAGTTGTGTGAAGTCATAGAATGGTGTTTTTTCATATCAACGAATGGACGTGTGTGAAGTCATCTAATGGAGGTGTGTGAATACAGATTAGAGGTGTGTGAAATCACAGAATGGAGGTGTGTGAAGTCACAGAATGGAGGTGTGTAAACTCACAATGTGGGTGTGTGAAGCCACAGAATGGAGGTGTGTGAAGTCATAGAATGGAAGTGTGTGAAATCATAGAATGGAGGTGTGTGAAGTCACAGAATTGAGGTTGTGAAGTCAGAATGGAGGTGTGTGAAGTCAGAATGGAGGTGAGTGAAGTCATAGAATGGAGGTGTGTGAAGTCATAGAATGGAGGTCTGTGAACTCAGAATGGAGGTTTGTGAAGTCATAGAATGGAGGTGTGTGAACTCAGAATGGAGGTGTGTGAAGTCAGAGAATGGAGGTGTGTGAAGTCATAGAATGGATGTTTGTGAACTCACAGAATGGAGATGTGTTAATTCATAGAGTGGAGGTGTGTGAAGTCATAGGATCGAGGTGTGTGAAGTCACAGAATGGAGGTGTGTGAAGTCACAGAATGGAGGTGTGTGAAGTCACAGAATGGAGGTGTGTGAACTCAGAATATAGGTGTGTGAAGCCACAGAATGGAGGTGTGTGAAGTCATAGAATGGAAGTGTGTGAAGTCATAGAAAGGAGGTGTGTGAACTCAGAATGGAGGTGTGTGAAGTCACAGAATGGAGGTTTGTGAAGTCATAGAATGGAGGTGTGTGAAGTCATAGAATGGATGTTTCTGAAGTAAGAATGAAGGTGTGTGAAATCATAGAATGGAGATGTGTGAAGTCAAATTGGAGGTGTGTGAACTCATAGAATGGAGGTGTGTGAACTCATAGAATGGAGGTTTGTGAAGTCATGGAATGGCGGTGTGTGAAGTCAAAGAATGGAGATGTGTGAAGTGAAACAATAGAGGTGTGTGAACTCACAGAATGGAGGTGCGTGAAGTCACAAATTGGAAGTGTGTGAAGGCAAAAGGGAGGTGTGTGAAGTCACAGAATGGAGGTGTGTGAAGTCACAGAATGGAGGTGTGTGAAGTCAAAAAGGTGGTGTGTGAAGTCACAGAATGGAGGTGTGTGACGTCCTAGAATGGAGGTGTGTGAAATCATAGAATGGAGGTATGTGAAGTAAGAATGGAGGTGTGTGAAGTCACAGAATTGAGGTGTGTGAAGTCACAGAATGGAGGTGTGTGAAGTCAGAATGAAGGTGTGTGAAGTCACAGAATGGAGGTGTGTGAAGTCACACAATGGATGTTGTGAAGTAAGAATGTAGGTGTTTGAAGTCATAGAGTGGAGGTGTGTGAAGTCACATAATGGAGGTGTGTGAAGTCATAGAATGGAGGTGTGTGAAGTCATAGAATTGAGGTGTGTGAAGTCATAGAATGGAGGTGTGTGAAGTCATAAAATGGAGGTGTGTGAAATCATAGAATGGAGGTGAGTGAAGTCAGAATGGAGGTGTGTGAAGTCACAGAATTGAGGTGTATGAAGTCACAGAATGGAGGAGTGTGAAGTCAGAATGAAGGTGTGTGAAGTCACAGAATGGAGGTGTGTGAAGTCACAGAATGGATGTTTGTGAAGTAAGAATGAAGGTGTTTGAAGTCATAGAGTGGAGGTGTGTGAAGTCACAGAATGGAGGTGTGTGAAGTGAGATTGGAGGTGTGTGAAATCACAGAATGGAGGTGTGTGAAGTCATAGAATGGAGGTGTGTGAAGTCATAAAATGGAGGTGTGTGAACTCATAGAATGGAGGTGTGTGAAGTCAAAATGGACTTGTGTGAAGTCATAGAATGGTGTTTTTTGATGTCAACGAATGGAGGTGTGTGAAGTCATAGAATGGAGGTGTGAAGTCAGATTGGAGGTGTGTGAAATCACAGAATGGAGGTGTGTGAAGTCACAGAATGGAGGTGTGTAAACTCAGAATGTAGGTGTGTGAAGCCACAGAATGGAGTTGTGTGAAGTGATAGAATGGAAGTGTGTGAAATCGTAGAATGGAGGTGTGTGAAGTCACAGAATTGAGGTTGTGAAGTCAGAATGGAGGTGTGTGAAGTCAGAATTGAGGTGAGTGAAGTCATAGAATGGAGGTGTGTGAATTCATAGAATGGAGGTCTGTGAACTCAGAATGGAGGTTTGTGAAGTCATAGAATGGAGGTGTGTGAACTCAGAATGGAGGTGTGTGAAGTCACAGAATGGAGGTGTGTGAAGTCGTAGAATAGAGGTTTGTGAACTCACAGAATGGGGGTGTGTTAGTTCATAGAATGGAGGTGTGTGAAGTCATAGGATCGAGGTGTGTGAAGTCACAGAATCGAGGTGTGTGAAGTCACAGAATGGATGTTTGTGAAGTAAGAATGAAGGGGTTTGAAATCATAGAGTGGAGGTGTGTGAAGTCACAGAATGGAGGTGTGTGAAGTGAGATTGGAGGTGTGTGAAATCACAGAATGGAGGTGTGTGAAGTCATAGAATGGAGGTGTGTGAAGTCATAATATGGAGGTGTGTGAACTCATAGAATGGAGGTGTGTGAAGTCAAAATGGAGTTGTGTGAAGTCATAGAATGGTGTTTTTTGATGTCAACGAATGGAGTTGTGTGAAGTCATCTAATGGAGGTGTGTGAATTCAGATTGGAGGTGTGTGAAATCACAGAATGGAGGTGTGTGAAGTCACAGAATGGAGGTGTGTAAACTCACAATGTGGGTGTGTGAAGCCACAGAATGGAGGTGTGTGAAGTCATAGAATGGAAGTGTGTGAAATCATAGAATGGAGGTGTGTGAAGTCACAGAATTGAGGTTGTGAAGTCAGAATGGAGGTGTGTGAAGTCAGAATGGAGGTGAGTGAAGTCATAGAATGGAGGTGTGTGAAGTCATAGAATGGAGGTCTGTGAACTCAGAAAGGAGGTTTGTGAAGTCATAGAATGGAGGTGTGTGAACTCAGAATGGAGGTGTGTGAAGTCAGAGAATGGAGGTGTGTGAAGTCATAGAATGGAGGTTTGTGAACTCACAGAATGGAGATGTGTGAAGTCATGGAATGGAGGTGTGTGAAGTCAAAGAATGGAGGTGTGTGAAGTCACAGAATGGGGGTGTGTTTGTTCATAGAATGGTGGTGTGTGAAATCACAGGATCGAGGTGTGTGAAGTCACAGAATGGAGGTGTGTGAAGTCACAGAATGGAGGTGTGTGAAGTCACACAATGGAGGTGTGTGAACTCAGAATGGAGGTGTGTGAAGCCACAGAATGGAGGTGTGTGAAGTCATAAAATGGAAGTGTGTGAAGTCATAGAATGGAGGTGTGTGAAGGAAGGATGGAGGTGTGTGAAGTCACAGAATGGAGGTGTGTGAATTCAGAATGGAGGTGTGTGAAGTCACAGAATGGAGGTGTGTGAAGTCATAGAATGGAGGTGTGTGAAGTCAGAGAATGGATGTTACTGAAGTAAGAATGAAGGTGTGTGAAGTCATAGAATGGACGTGTGTGAAGTCAAATTGGAGGTGTGTGAACTCATAGAATTGAGGTCTGTGAACTCATAGAATGGAGGTGTGTGAAGTCATGGAATGGAGGTGTGTGAAGTCAAAGATTGGAGGTGTGTGAAGTGAAACAATAGAGGTGTGTGAAGTCACAGAATGGAGGTGTGTGAAGTCACAGAATGGAGGTGTGTGAAGTGAGATTGGAGGTGTGTGAAATCACAGAACGGAGGTGTGTGAAGTCATAGAATGGAGGTGTGTGAAGTCATAAAATGGAGGTGAGTGAACTCATAGAATGGAGGTGTGTGAAGTCAAAATGGAGTTGTGTGAAGTCATAAAATGGTGTTTTTTCATATCAACGAATGGAGGTGTGTGAAGTCATCTAATGGAGGTGTGTGAATACAGATTAGAGGTGTGTGAAATCACAGAATGGAGGTGTGTGAAGTCACAGAATGGAGGTGTGTAAACTCACAATGTGGGTGTGTGAAGCCACAGAATGGAGGTGTGTGAAGTCATAGAATGGAAGTGTGTGAAATCATAGAATGGAGGTGTGTGAAGTCACAGAATTGAAGTTGTGAAGTCAGAATGGAGGTGTGTGAAGTCAGAATGGGGGTGAGTGAAGTCATAGAATGGAGGTGTGTGAAGTCATAGAATGGAGGTCTGTGAACTCAGAATGGAGGTTTGTGAAGTCAGAGAATGGAGGTGTGTGAACTCAGAATGGAGGTGTGTGAAGTCAGAGAATGGAGGTGTGTGAAGTCATAGAATGGATGTTTGTGAACTCACAGAATGGAGATGTGTGAAGTCACAGAATGGAGGTGTGTGAAGTCACAGAATGGAGGTGTGTGAACTCAGAATGTAGGTGTGTGAAGCCACAGAATGGAGGTGTGTGAAGTCATAGAATGGAAGTCTGTGAAGTCCTAGAAAGAGGTGTGTGAACTCAGAATGGAGGTGTGTGAAGTCACAGAATGGAGGTTTGTGAAGTCATAGAATGGAGGTGTGAAGTCATAGAATGGATGTTTCTGAAGTAAGAATGAAGGTGTGGGAAATCACAGAATGGAGATGTGTGAAGTCAAATTGGAGGTGTGTGAACTCATAGAATGGAGGTGTGTGAACTCATAGAATGGAGGTTTGTGAAGTCATGGAATGGCGGTGTGTGAAGTCAAAGAATGGAGATGTGTGAAGTGAAACAATAGAGGTGTGTGAACTCACAGAATGGAGGTGTGTGAAGTCACAAATTGGAAGTGTGTGAAGGCAAAAGGGAGGTGTGTGAAGTCACAGAATGGAGGTGTGTGAAGTCAGAGAATGGAGGTGTGTGAAGTCAAAAAGGTGGTGTGTGAAGTCACAGAATGGAGGTGTGTGAAGTCCTAGAATGGAGGTGTGTGAAATCATAGAATGGAGGTATGTGAAGTAAGAATGGAGGTGTGTGAAGTCACAGAATTGAGGTGTGTGAAGTCACAGAATGGAGGTGTGTGAAGTCAGAATGAAGGTGTGTGAAGTCACAGAATGGAGGTGTGTGAAGTCACACAATGGATGTTGTGAAGTAAGAATGTAGGTGTTTGAAGTCATAGAGTGGAGGTGTGTGAAGTCACATAATGGAGGTGTGTGAAGTCATAGAATGGAGGTGTGTGAAGTCATAGAATTGAGGTGTGTGAAGTCATAGAATGGAGGTGTGTGAAGTCATAAAATGGAGGTGTGTGAAATCATAGAATGGAGGTGTGTGAAGTGACAGAATTGAGGTTGTGAAGTCAGAATGGAGGTGTGTGAAGTCAGAATTGAGGTGAGTGAAGTCATAGAATGGAGGTGTGTGAAGTCATAGAATGGAGGTCTGTGAACTCAGAATGGAGGTTTGTGAAGTCATAGAATGGAGGTGTGTGAACTCAGAATGGAGGTGTGTGAAGTCAGAGAATGGAATTGTGTGAAGTCATAGAATGGAGGTTTGTGAAGTCACAGAATCGGGGTGTGTTAGTTCATAGAATGGAGGTGTGTGAAGTCACAGGATCGAGGTGTGTGAAGTCACAGAATGGAGGTGTGTGAAGTCACAGAATGGAGGTGTGTGAAGTCACACAATGGAGATGTGTGAACTCAGAATGGAGGTGTGTGAAGCCACAGAATGGAGGTGTGTGAAGTCATAAAATGGAAGTGTGTGAAGTCATAGAATGCAGGTGTGTGAAGGAAGAATGGAGGTGTGTGAAGTCACAGAATGGAGGTGTGTGAATTCAGAATGGAGGTGTGTGAAGTCACAGAATGGAGGTGTGTGAAGTCATAGAATGGAGGTGTGTGAAGTCAGAGAATGGATGTTACTGAAGTAAGAATGAAGGTGTGTGAAGTCATAGAATGGACGTGTGTGAAGTCAAATTGGAGGTGTGTGAACTCATAGAATTGAGGTGTGTGAACTCATAGAATGGAGGTGTGTGAAGTCATGGAATGGAGGTGTGTGAAGTCACAGAATGGAGGTGTGTGAAGTGAAACAATAGAGGTGTGTGAAATCACAGAACGGTGGTGTGTGAAGTCATAGAATGGAGGTGTGTGAAGTCATAAAATGGAGGTGTGTGAACTCATAGAATGGAGGTGTGTGAAGTCAAAATGGAGTTGTGTGAAGTCAGAGAATGGTGTTTTTTCATATCAACGAATGGAGGTGTGTGAAGTCATCTAATGGAGGTGTGTGAATACAGATTAGAGGTGTGTGAAATCACAGAATGGAGGTGTGTGAAGTCACAGAATGGAGGTGTGTAAACTCACAATGTGGTTGTGCAAAGCCACAGAATGGAGGTGTGTGAAGTCATAGAATGGAAGTGTGTGAAATCATAGAATGGAGGTGTGTGAAGTCACAGAATTGAGGTTGTGAAGTCAGAATGGAGGTGTGTGAAGTCAGAATGGAGGTGAGTGAAGTCATAGAATGGAGGTGTGTGAAGTCATAGAATGGAGGTCTGTGAACTCAGAATGGAGGTTTGTGAAGTCATAGAATGGAGGTGTGTGAACTCAGAATGGAGGTGTGTGAAGTCAGAGAATGGAGGTGTGTGAAGTCATAGAATGGATGTTTGTGAACTCACAGAATGGAGATGTGTTAATTCATAGAGTGGAGGTGTGTGAAGTCATAGGATCGAGGTGTGTGAAGTCACAGAATGGAGGTGTGTGAAGTCACAGAATGGAGGTGTGTGAAGTCACAGAATGGAGGTGTGTGAGCTCAGAATGTAGGTGTGTGAAGCCACAGAATGGAGGTGTGTGAAGTCATAGAATGGAAGTGTGTGAAGTCATAGAAAGGAGGTGTGTGAACTCAGAATGGAGGTGTGTGAAGTCACAGAATGGAGGTTTGTGAAGTCATAGAATGGAGGTGTGTGAAGTCATAGAATGGATGTTTCTGAAGTAAGAATGAAGGTGTGTGAAATCATAGAATGGAGATGTGTGAAGTCAAATTGGAGGTGTGTGAACTCATAGAATGGAGGTGTGTGAACTCATAGAATGGAGGTTTGTGAAGTCATGGAATGGCGGTGTGTGAAGTCAAAGAATGGAGATGAGTGAAGTGAAACAATAGAGGTGTGTGAACTCACAGAATGGAGGTGTGTGAAGTCACAAATTGGAAGTGTGTGAAGGCAAAAGGGAGGTGTGTGAAGTCACAGAATGGAGGTGTGTGAAGTCACAGAATGGAGGTGTGTGAAGTCAAAAAGGTGGTGTGTGAAGTCACAGAATGGAGGTGTGTGAAGTCCTAGAATGGAGGTGTGTGAAATCATAGAATGGAGGTATGTGAAGTAAGAATGGAGTTGTGTGAAGTCACAGAATTGAGGTGTGTGAAGTCACAGAATGGAGGTGTGTGAAGTCAGAATGAAGGTGTGTGAAGTCACAGAATGGAGGTGTGTGAAGTCACACAATGGATGTTGTGAAGTAAGAATGTAGGTGTTTGAAGTCATAGAGTGGAGGTGTGTGAAGTCACATAATGGAGGTGTGTGAAGTCATAGAATGGAGGTGTGTGAAGTCATAGAATTGGTGTGTGTGAAGTCATAGAATGGAGGTGTGTGAAGTCATAAAATGGAGGTGTGTGAACTCATAGAATGGAGGTGTGTGAAGTCAAAATGGAGTTGTGGGAAATCATAAAATGGTGTTTTTTGATGTCAACGAATGGAGGTTTGTGAAGTCATAGAATGGAGGTGTGTGAAGTCACCAAATGGAGGTGTGTGAAATCACAGAATGGAGGTGTGTGAACTCAGAATGGAGGTGTGTGAAGCCACAGAATGGAGGTGTGTGAAGTCATAGAATGGAAGTGTGTGAAGTCATAAAATGGAGGTGTGTGAAGGAAGAATGGAGGTGTGTGAAGTCACAGAATGGAGGTGTGTGAAGTCAGAATGGAGGTGAGTGAAGTCTTAGAGTGGAGGTGTGTGAAGTCATAGAATGGAGGTGTGTGAAGTCACAGAATGGAGGTATGTGAAGTCATAGAATGGAGGTGTGTGAAGTCATAAAATTGAGGTGTGTGAATTCATAGAATGGAGGTGTGTGAAGTCACAATGGAGTTGTGTGAAGTCATAGAATGGTTGTTTTTGTTGTCAACGAATGGAGGTGTGTGAAGTGATAGAATGGAGATGTGTGAAGTCAGATTGGAGGTGTGTGACATCACAGAATGGAGGTGTGCCAACTCAGAAATGAGGTGTGTGAAGTCATAGAATGGAGGTGTGTGAAGTTATAGAATGGAAGTCTGTGAAATCATAGAATGGAGGTGTGTGAAGTCAAAGAATTGAGGTATGTGAAGTCAGAATGGAGGTGTGTGAAGTCGGAATGGAGGTGTGTGAAGTCATAGAATGGAAGTGTGTGAAGTCATAGAATGGAGGTCTGTGAACTTAGAATTGGGGTTTGTGAAGTCATAGAATGGAGGTGTGTGAACTCACAATGGAGGTGTGTGAAGTCACAGAATGGAGGTGTGTGAAGTCATAGAATGGAGGTGTGTGAAATCACAGAATGGAGGTGTGTGAATTCATAGAATGGAGGTGTGTGAAGTCATAGGATCGAGGTGTGTGAAGTCATAGAATGGAGGTGTGTGAAGTCACAGAATGGAGGTTTGTGAAGTCATAGAATGGAGGTGTGTGAAGGAAGAATGTAGGTGTGTGAAGTCACAGAATGGAGGTGTGTGAATTCAGAGTGGAGGTGTGTGAAGTCACAGAATGGAGGTGTGTGAATTCAGAGTGGAGGTGTGTGAAGTCACAGAATGGAGGTTTGTGAAGTCATAGAATGGAGGTGTGTGAAGTCAGAGAATGGATGTTTGTGAAGTAAGAATGAAGGTGTGTGAAGTCATAGAATAGAGGTGTGTGAAGTGAAATTGGAGGTGTGTGAACTCATAGAATGGAGGTGTGTGAACTCATAGAATGGAGGTGTGTGAAGTCATGGAATGGAGGTGTGTGAAGTAAAAGAATGGAGGTGTATGAAGTGAAACAATAGAGGTGTTTGAAGTCACAGAATGGAGGGGTGTGAAGTCACAGAATGGAAGTGTGTGAAGCCAAAACGGAGGTGTGTGAAGTCACAGAATGGAGGTGTGTGAAGTCACAGAATGGAGGTGTGTGAAGTCACAGAATGGAGGTGTGTGAAATCATAGAATGGAGGTGTGTGAAGTCAGAATGGAGGTGTGTGAAGTCACAGAATGGAGGTGTGTGAAGTCACAGAATGGAGGTGTGTGAAGCCAGAATGAAGGTGTGTGAAGTCACAGAATGGAGGTGTGTGAAGTCACAGAATGGATGTTTGTGAAGTAAGAATGAAGGTGTTTGAAGTCATAGAGTGGAGGTGTGTGAAGTCACAGAATGGAGCTGTGTGAAGTCAGATTTGAGGTGTGTGAAATCACAGAATGGAGGTGTGTGAATTCATAGAATGGAGGTGTGTGAAGTCATAAAATGGAGGTGTGTGAACTCATAGAATGGAGGTGTGTGAAGTCAAAATGGAGTTTTGTGAAGTCATAGCATGGTGTTTTTTGATATCAACGAATGGAGGTGTGTGAAGTCATAGAATGGAGGTGTGTGAAGTCAGATTGGGGGTGTGTGAAATCACAGAATGGAGGTGTGTGAAGTCACAGAATGGAGGTGTGTAAACTCAGAATGTAGGTGTGTGAAGCCACAGAATGGAGTTGTGTGAAGTCATAGAATGGAAGTGTGTGAAATCCTAGATTGGAGGTGTGTGAAGTCACAGAATGGAGGTGTGTGAAGTCAGAATGGAGGTGTGTGAAGTCAGAATGGAGGTGAGTGAAGTCATAGAATGGAGGTGTGTGAAGTCATTGAATGGAGGTCTGTGAACTCAGAATGGAGGTTTGTGAAGTCATAGAATGGAGGTGTGTGAACTCAGAATGGAGGTGTGTGAAGTCACAGAATGGAGGTGTGTGAAGTCATAGAATGGAGGTTTGTGAACTCACAGAATGGAGGTGTGTTAATTCATAGAATTGAGGTGTGTGAAGTCATAGGATTGAGGTGTGTGAACTCACAGAATGGAGGTGTGTGAAGTCACAGAATGGAGGTGTGTGAAGTCACAGAATGGAGGTGTGTGAACTCAGAATGTAGGTGTGTGAAGCCACAGAATGGAGGTGTGTGAAGTCATAGAATGGAAGTGTGTGAAGTCATAGAAAGGAGGTGTGTGAACTCAGAATGGAGGTGTGTGAAGTCACAGAATGGAGGTTTGTGAAGTCATAGAATGGAGGTGTGTGAAGTCAGAGAGTGGATGTTTCTGAAGACAGAATGGAGGTGTGTGAAGTCATAGAATGGAGATGTGTGAAGTCAGAATGAAGGTGTGTGAAGTCACAGAATGGAGGTGTGTGAAGTCACACAATGGATGTTGTGAAGTAAGAATGTAGGTGTTTGAAGTCATAGAGTGGAGGTGTGTGAAGTCACATAATGGAGGTGTGTGAAGTCATAGAATGGAGGTGTGTGAAGTCATAGAATTGAGGTGTGTGAAGTCATAGAATGGAGGTGTGTGAAGTCATAAAATGGAGGTGTGTGAAATCATAGAATGGAGGTGTGTGAAGTGACAGAATTGAGGTTGTGAAGTCAGAATGGAGGTGTGTGAAGTCAGAATTGAGGTGAGTGAAGTCATAGAATGGAGGTGTGTGAAGTCATAGAATGGAGGTCTGTGAACTCAGAATGGAGGTTTGTGAAGTCATAGAATGGAGGTGTGTGAACTCAGAATGGAGGTGTGTGAAGTCAGAGAATGGAATTGTGTGAAGTCATAGAATGGAGGTTTGTGAAGTCACAGAATCGGGGTGTGTTAGTTCATAGAATGGAGGTGTGTGAAGTCACAGGATCGAGGTGTGTGAAGTCACAGAATGGAGGTGTGTGAAGTCACAGAATGGAGGTGTGTGAAGTCACACAATGGAGGTGTGTGAACTCAGAATGGAGGTGTGTGAAGCCACAGAATGGAGGTGTGTGAAGTCATAAAATGGAAGTGTGTGAAGTCATAGAATGCAGGTGTGTGAAGGAAGAATGGAGGTGTGTGAAGTCACAGAATGGAGGTGTGTGAATTCAGAATGGAGGTGTGTGAAGTCACAGAATGGAGGTGTGTGAAGTCATAGAATGGAGGTGTGTGAAGTCAGAGAATGGATGTTACTGAAGTTAGAATGAAGGTGTGTGAAGTCATAGAATGGACGTGTGTGAAGTCAAATTGGAGGTGTGTGAACTCATAGAATTGAGGTGTGTGAACTCATAGAATGGAGGTGTGTGAAGTCATGGAATGGAGGTGTGTGAAGTCACAGAATGGAGGTGTGTGAAGTGAAACAATAGAGGTGTGTGAAATCACAGAACGGTGGTGTGTGAAGTCATAGAATGGAGGTGTGTGAAGTCATAAAATGGAGGTGTGTGAACTCATAGAATGGAGGTGTGTGAAGTCAAAATGGAGTTGTGTGAAGTCAGAGAATGGTGTTTTTTCATATCAACGAATGGAGGTGTGTGAAGTCATCTAATGGAGGTGTGTGAATACAGATTAGAGGTGTGTGAAATCACAGAATGGAGGTGTGTGAAGTCACAGAATGGAGGTGTGTAAACTCACAATGTGGTTGTGCAAAGCCACAGAATGGAGGTGTGTGAAGTCATAGAATGGAAGTGTCTGAAATCATAGAATGGAGGTGTGTGAAGTCACAGAATTGAGGTTGTGAAGTCAGAATGGAGGTGTGTGAAGTCAGAATGGAGGTGAGTGAAGTCATAGAATGGAGGTGTGTGAAGTCATAGAATGGAGGTCTGTGAACTCAGAATGGAGGTTTGTGAAGTCATAGAATGGAGGTGTGTGAACTCAGAATGGAGGTGTGTGAAGTCAGAGAATGGAGGTGTGTGAAGTCATAGAATGGATGTTTGTGAACTCACAGAATGGAGATGTGTTAATTCATAGAGTGGAGGTGTGTGAAGTCATAGGATCGAGGTGTGTGAAGTCACAGAATGGAGGTGTGTGAAGTCACAGAATGGAGGTGTGTGAAGTCACAGAATGGAGGTGTGTGAGCTCAGAATGTACGTGTGTGAAGCCACAGAATGGAGGTGTGTGAAGTCATAGAATGGAAGTGTGTGAAGTCATAGAAAGGAGGTGTGTGAACTCAGAATGGAGGTGTGTGAAGTCACAGAATGGAGGTTTGTGAAGTCATAGAATGGAGGTGTGTGAAGTCATAGAATGGATGTTTCTGAAGTAAGAATGAAGGTGTGTGAAATCATAGAATGGAGATGTGTGAAGTCAAATTGGAGGTGTGTGAACTCATAGAATGGAGGTGTGTGAACTCATAGAATGGAGGTTTGTGAAGTCATGGAATGGCGGTGTGTGAAGTCAAAGAATGGAGATGAGTGAAGTGAAACAATAGAGGTGTGTGAACTCACAGAATGGAGGTGTGTGAAGTCACAAATTGGAAGTGTGTGAAGGCAAAAGGGAGGTGTGTGAAGTCACAGAATGGAGGTGTGTGAAGTCACAGAATGGAGGTGTGTGAAGTCAAAAAGGTGGTGTGTGAAGTCACAGAATGGAGGTGTGTGAAGTCCTAGAATGGAGGTGTGTGAAATCATAGAATGGAGGTATGTGAAGTAAGAATGGAGGTGTGTGAAGTCACAGAATTGAGGTGTGTGAAGTCACAGAATGGAGGTGTGTGAAGTCAGAATGAAGGTGTGTGAAGTCACAGAATGGAGGTGTGTGAAGTCACACAATGGATGTTGTGAAGTAAGAATGTAGGTGTTTGAAGTCATAGAGTGGAGGTGTGTGAAGTCACATAATGGAGGTGTGTGAAGTCATAGAATGGAGGTGTGTGAAGTCATAGAATTGGTGTGTGTGAAGTCATAGAATGGAGGTGTGTGAAGTCATAAAATGGAGGTGTGTGAACTCATAGAATGGAGGTGTGTGAAGTCAAAATGGAGTTGTGGGAAATCATAAAATGGTGTTTTTTGATGTCAACGAATGGAGGTTTGTGAAGTCATAGAATGGAGGTGTGTGAAGTCACCAAATGGAGGTGTGTGAAATCACAGAATGGAGGTGTGTGAACTCAGAATGGAGGTGTGTGAAGCCACAGAATGGAGGTGTGTGAAGTCATAGAATGGAAGTGTGTGAAGTCATAAAATGGAGGTGTGTGAAGGAAGAATGGAGGTGTGTGAAGTCACAGAATGGAGGTGTGTGAAGTCAGAATGGAGGTGAGTGAAGTCTTAGAGTGGAGGTGTGTGAAGTCATAGAATGGAGGTGTGTGAAGTCACAGAATGGAGGTATGTGAAGTCATAGAATGGAGGTGTGTGAAGTCATAAAATTGAGGTGTGTGAATTCATAGAATGGAGGTGTGTGAAGTCACAATGGAGTTGTGTGAAGTCATAGAATGGTTGTTTTTGTTGTCAACGAATGGAGGTGTGTGAAGTGATAGAATGGAGATGTGTGAAGTCAGATTGGAGGTGTGTGACATCACAGAATGGAGGTGTGCCAACTCAGAAATGAGGTGTGTGAAGTCATAGAATGGAGGTGTGTGAAGTTATAGAATGGAAGTCTGTGAAATCATAGAATGGAGGTGTGTGAAGTCAAAGAATTGAGGTATGTGAAGTCAGAATGGAGGTGTGTGAAGTCGGAATGGAGGTGTGTGAAGTCATAGAATGGAAGTGTGTGAAGTCATAGAATGGAGGTCTGTGAACTTAGAATTGGGGTTTGTGAAGTCATAGAATGGAGGTGTGTGAACTCACAATGGAGGTGTGTGAAGTCACAGAATGGAGGTGTGTGAAGTCATAGAATGGAGGTGTGTGAAATCACAGAATGGAGGTGTGTGAATTCATAGAATGGAGGTGTGTGAAGTCATAGGATCGAGGTGTGTGAAGTCATAGAATGGAGGTGTGTGAAGTCACAGAATGGAGGTTTGTGAAGTCATAGAATGGAGGTGTGTGAAGGAAGAATGTAGGTGTGTGAAGTCACAGAATGGAGGTGTGTGAATTCAGAGTGGAGGTGTGTGAAGTCACAGAATGGAGGTGTGTGAATTCAGAGTGGAGGTGTGTGAAGTCACAGAATGGAGGTTTGTGAAGTCATAGAATGGAGGTGTGTGAAGTCAGAGAATGGATGTTTGTGAAGTAAGAATGAAGGTGTGTGAAGTCATAGAATAGAGGTGTGTGAAGTGAAATTGGAGGTGTGTGAACTCATAGAATGGAGGTGTGTGAACTCATAGAATGGAGGTGTGTGAAGTCATGGAATGGAGGTGTGTGAAGTAAAAGAATGGAGGTGTATGAAGTGAAACAATAGAGGTGTTTGAAGTCACAGAATGGAGGTGTGTGAAGTCACAGAATGGAAGTGTGTGAAGCCAAAACGGAGGTGTGTGAAGTCACAGAATGGAGGTGTGTGAAGTCACAGAATGGAGGTGTGTGAAGTCACAGAATGGAGGTGTGTGAAATCATAGAATGGAGGTGTGTGAAGTCAGAATGGAGGTGTGTGAAGTCACAGAATGGAGGTGTGTGAAGTCACAGAATGGAGGTGTGTGAAGCCAGAATGAAGGTGTGTGAAGTCACAGAATGGAGGTGTGTGAAGTCACAGAATGGATGTTTGTGAAGTAAGAATGAAGGTGTTTGAAGTCATAGAGTGGAGGTGTGTGAAGTCACAGAATGGAGCTGTGTGAAGTCAGATTTGAGGTGTGTGAAATCACAGAATGGAGGTGTGTGAATTCATAGAATGGAGGTGTGTGAAGTCATAAAATGGAGGTGTGTGAACTCATAGAATGGAGGTGTGTGAAGTCAAAATGGAGTTTTGTGAAGTCATAGCATGGTGTTTTTTGATGTCAACGAATGGAGGTGTGTGAAGTCATAGAATGGAGGTGTGTGAAGTCAGATTGGGGGTGTGTGAAATCACAGAATGGAGGTGTGTGAAGTCACAGAATGGAGGTGTGTAAACTCAGAATGTAGGTGTGTGAAGCCACAGAATGGAGGTGTGTGAAGTCATAGAATGGAAGTGTGTGAAATCCTAGATTGGAGGTGTGTGAAGTCACAGAATGGAGGTGTGTGAAGTCAGAATGGAGGTGTGTGAAGTCAGAATGGAGGTGAGTGAAGTCATAGAATGGAGGTGTGTGAAGTCATTGAATGGAGGTCTGTGAACTCAGAATGGAGGTTTGTGAAGTCATAGAATGGAGGTGTGTGAACTCAGAATGGAGGTGTGTGAAGTCACAGAATGGAGGTGTGTGAAGTCATAGAATGGAGGTTTGTGAACTCACAGAATGGAGGTGTGTTAATTCATAGAATTGAGGTGTGTGAAGTCATAGGATTGAGGTGTGTGAACTCACAGAATGGAGGTGTGTGAAGTCACAGAATGGAGGTGTGTGAAGTCACAGAATGGAGGTGTGTGAACTCAGAATGTAGGTGTGTGAAGCCACAGAATGGAGGTGTGTGAAGTCATAGAATGGAAGTGTGTGAAGTCATAGAAAGGAGGTGTGTGAACTCAGAATGGAGGTGTGTGAAGTCACAGAATGGAGGTTTGTGAAGTCATAGAATGGAGGTGTGTGAAGTCAGAGAGTGGATGTTTCTGAAGACAGAATGGAGGTGTGTGAAGTCATAGAATGGAGATGTGTGAAGTCACAATGGAGTTGTGTGAAGTCATAGAATGGTTGTTTTTGATGTCAACGAATGGAGGTGTGTGAAGTCATGGAATGGAGGTGTGTGAAGTCAGATTGGAAGTGTGTGAAATCACAGAATGGAGGTGTGTCAACTCAGAAATGAGGTGTGTGAAGTCATAGAATGGAGGTGTGTGAAGTCATAGAATGGAAGTGTGTGAAATCATAGAATGGAGGTGTGTGAAGTCAAAGAATTGAGGTGTGTGAAGTCAGAATGGAGGTGTGTGAAGTCAGAATGGAGGTGTGTGAAGTCATAGAATGGAAGTGTGTGAAATCATAGAATGGAGGTCTGTGAACTCAGAATGGGGGTTTGTGAAGTCATAGAATGGAGGTGTGTGAACTCAGAATGGAGGTGTGTGAAGTCACAGAATGGAGGTGTGTGAAGGCATAGAATGGAGGTGTGTGAAATCACAGAGTGGAGGGGTGTGAATTCATAGAATGGAGGTGTGTGAAGTCATAGGATCGAGGTGTGTGAAGTCACAGAATGGAGGTGTGTGAAGTCACAGAATGGAGGTGTGTGAAGTGAAACAATAGAGGTGTGTGAAGTCACAGAATGGAGGTGTGTGAAGTCACAGAATGGAGGTGTGTGAAGTCACAGAATGGAAGTGTGTAAAGTCATAGAATGGAGGTGTGTGAAGGAAGAATGGAGGTGTGTGAAGTCACAGAATGGAGGTGTGTGAATTCAGAATGGAGGTGTGTGAAGTCACACAATGGAGGTTTGTGAAGTCATAGAATGGATGTGTGTGAAGTCAGAGAATGGATGTTTCTGAAGTAAGAATGAAGGTGTCTGAAGTCATAGAATGGAGGTGTGTGAAGTTAAATTGGAGGTGTGTGAACTCATAGAATGGAGGTGTGTGAACTCATAGAATGGAGGTGTGTGAAGTCATGGAATGGAGGTGTGTGAAGTCAAAGAATGGAGGTGTGTGAAGTGAAACAATAGAGGTGTGTGAAGTCACAGAATGGAGGTGTGTGAAGTAAAAAAGGTGGTGTGTGAAGTCACAGAATGGAGGTGTGTGAAGTCATAGAATGGAGGTGTGCGAAATCATAGAATGGAGCTGTGTGAAGTCAGAATGGAGGTGTGTGAAGTCACAGAATGGAGGTGTGTGAAGTCACAGAATGGAGGTGTGTGAAGTCAGAATGAAGGTGTGTGAAGTCACAGAATGGAGGTGTGTGAAGTCACAGAATGGATGTTTGTGAAGTAAGAATGAAGGTGTTTGAAGCCATAGAGTGGAGGTGTGTGAAGTCACAGAATGGAGGTGTGTGAAGTCAGATTGGAGGTGGGTGAAAACACAGAATGGAGGTGTGTGAATTCATAGAATGGAGGTGAGTGAAGTCATAAAATGGAGGTGTGTGAACTCATAGAATGGAGGTGTGTGAAGTCAAAATGGAGTTGTGTGAAGTCATAGAATTGTGTTTTTTGATGTCAACGAATGGAGGTGTATGATGTCATAGAATGGAGGTGTGTGAAGTCAGATTGGAGGTGCGTGAAATCACAGAATGGAGGTGTGTGCAGTCACACAATGTAGGTGTGTAAACTCAGAATGTATGTGTGTGAAGCCACAGAATGGAGGTGTGTGAAGTCATAGAATGGAAGTGTGTGAAATCATAGCATGGAGGTGTGTGAAGTCACAGAATTGAGGTGTGTGAAGTCAGAATGGAGGTGTGTGAAGTCAGAATGGAGGTGAGGGAAGTCATAGAATGGAGGTGTGTGAAGTCATAGAATGGAGGTCTGTGAACTCAGAATGGAGGTTTGTGAAGTCATAGAATGGAGGTGTGTGAACTCAGAATGGAGGTGTGTGAAGTCACAGAATGGAGGTGTGTGAAGTCATACAATGGAGGTTTGTGAACTCACAGAATGGAGGTGTGTTAATTCATAGAATGGAGGTGTGTGAAGTCATAGGTTCGAGATGTGTGAAGTCACAGAATGGAGGTGTGTGAAGTCACAGAATGGAGGTGTATGAAGTCACAGAATGGACGTGTGTGCACTCAGAATGTAGGTGTGTGAAGCCACAGAATGGAGGTGTGTGAAGTCATAGAATGGAAGTGTGTGAAGTCATAGAAAGGAGGTATGTGAATTCAGAATGGAGGTGTGTGAAGTCACAGAATGGTGGTTTGTGAAGTCATAGAATGGAGGTGTGTGAAGTCAGAGAATGGATGTTTCTGAAGTAAGAATGAAGGTGTTTGAAGTCATAGAATGGAGATGTGTGAAGTCAAATTGGAGGTGTGTGAACTCATAGAATGGAGGTGTGTGAACTCATAGAATGGAGGTTTGTGAAGTCATGGAATGGCGGTGTGTGAAGTCAAAGAATGGAGGTGTGTGAAGTGAAACAATAGAGGTGTGTGAAGTCACAGAATGGAGGTGTGTGAAGTCACAGATTGGATGTGTGTGAAGGCAAATGGGAGGTGTGTGAAGTCACAGAATGGAGGTGTGTGAAGTCACAGAATGGATTTGTGTGAAGTCAAAAAGGTGGTGTGTGAAGTCACAGAATGGAGGTGTGTGAATTCATAGAATGGAGCTCTGTGAAGTCAGAATGAAGGTGTGTGAAGTCTGAATGGATGGGTGTGAAGTCAGAATGGAGATGTGTGAAGTCATATAATGGAGGTGTGTGAAGTCATAGAATGGAGGTGTGTGAAATCATAGAATGGAGGTGTGTGAAGTCAGAATGGAGGTGTGTCAAGTCACAGAACTGAGGTGTGTGAAGTCAGAGAATGGAGGTGAGTGAAGTCAGAATGAAGGTGTGTGAAGTCACAAAAGGAGGTGTGTGAAGTCACAGAATGGATGTTTGTGAAGTAAGAATGAAGGTGTTTGAAGACATAGAATGGAGGTGTGTGAAGTCAAAGAATGGAGGTGTGTGAAGTCATAGAATGGAGGTGTGTGAAGTCATAAAATTGAGGTGTGTGAAGTCATAGAATGGAGGTGTGTGAAGTCAGAATGGAGGTGTGTGAAGTCATAGACTGAGGTGGGTGAAGTCATAGAAAGGAGGTGTGGGAAGTCATAGAATGGA
This sequence comes from Megascapheus bottae, assembly GCA_024803745.1. NCBI lineage: Eukaryota > Metazoa > Chordata > Mammalia > Rodentia > Geomyidae > Megascapheus > Megascapheus bottae. Next base: position 1,236,243 of record JANJXV010000052.1, on the reverse strand, counting down.
GGAGTGTGAAGTCATAGAGTGGAGGTGAGTGAAGTCACAGATTCGAGGTCTGTGATGTGATACAATGGAGGTGTGTGAAGTCAGAATGGAGGTGTGTGAAATCATAGAATGGAGATGTGTGAACACATAGAATGGAGTTGTGTGACGTCACAATGGAAGTGTGTGAAGTCATAGAATGGAGGTGTGAGAAGTCACAGAATGGAGGTGTGTGAAGTCATAAAATGAAGGTGTGTGAAGTCACACAATTGAGGTGTGTGAACTCAGAATGGAGGTGTGTGAAGTCATAGATGGAGGTGTGTGAAGTCATAGTATGGAGGTGTGTGAAATCACAGAATGGAGTTTTGTGAAGTCACAGAATGGAGCTGAGTGAAGTCAGAACGGAGGTGTGTGAAGTCATAGAATGGAGGTGTGTGAAGTCAGAATGGAGGTGTGTGAACTCATAGAATGGAGGTGTGTGAAGTCACAATGGAGGTGTGTGAAGTCATGGAATGGAGGTATGTGAAGTCACAGAATGGAGGTGTGTGAATTCATAGAATGGAGGTGTGTGAAGTCATAGAATGGAGGTGTGTGAAGTCATAGAATGGAGGTGTGTGAATTCATAGAATGGAGGTGTGTGAAGTCACAGAATGGAGGTTTGTGTACTCAAAATGGAGGTGTTTGAAGTCAAAGAATGGAGGTGTGTGAAGTCATAGAATGGAAGTGTGTGAAGTCATAGAATGGAGGTGTGTGAACCCAGAATGCAGGTTTGTGAAGTCACAGAATGGAGGTTTGTGAAGTCATACAATGGAGGTGTGTGAAGTCATAGAATGGATGTTTCTAAAGTAAGAATGAAGGTGTATGAAGTCATAGAATGGAGGTGTGTGAAGTCAAAATGGAGGTGTGTGAACTCATAGAATGGAGGTGTGTGAACTCATAGAATTGAGGTTTGTGAAGTCATGGAATGGAGGTGTGTGAAGTCCAAGTATTGAGGTGTGTGAAGTCAAAGAATGGAGGTGTGTGAAGTCACAGAATGGAGGTTGCCGGGGCGAACCGGCGGCATACCAGGGTTCGCAGATTGGGAGTCCTGAAATCGGGGGCAAGGACTAGCAAGAAATAGAAGAGAGACAGACACACCGGGTCCGGGATGTCCGCAGTCCATGAAAAGACTGCCGAGACTGCCGGTTTATTTTCCACTCCCCCTTCTTCCCTCCTCCTGACCCAGGGAACCTCCAGGTGTGACATTCATATGGTAATTCTCAGGTCATTTGCATTAAATAGGGCCAGAAAGCTATAAGACAATAAAGCCATCCTCTGATGCAAGCCAAGGTACACTTTGATTCCACTCTGGCTCACAACAGGAGGTGTGTGAAGTCACAGAATTGAAATGTGTGAAGTCAAAATGGAGGTGTGTGAAGTCACAGAATGGAGATCTGTGAAGACACAGAATAGAGCTGTGTGAAGTCAGAATGGAAGTGTGTGAAGTCAGAATGGAGGTGTGTGAAATCATAGAATGGAGGTGTGTGAAGCCACAACGCAGGTGTGTGAACTCATGGAATGAAGGTGTGTGAAGTAAAATTGCAGGTGTGTGAAGTCATAGAATGGAGTTGTGTGAAGTCATAGAATGGAGGTGTGTGAAGTCACAGAATGGAGGTGTGTGAAGTCATAAAATGGAGGTGTGTGAAATCACAGAATGGAGGTGTGTGAAGTCATAGAATGCAGATGTGTGAAGTCAAATTGGAGGTGTGTGAACTCATAGAATGGAGGACTGTGAACTCAGAATGGAGGGTTGTGAAGTCATAGAATGGAGGTGTGTGAAGTCACAGAATGGAGGTTTGTGAAGTCACAGAATGGAGGTGTGTGAAGTCAAAAAGGTTGTGTGTGAAGTCACAGAATGGAGGTGTGTGAATTCATAGAATGGTGCTGTGTGAAGTCAGAATGGAGTTGTGTGAAGTCAGAATGGAGGGGTGTGAAGTAAGAATGGAGGTTTGTGAAGTCATAGAATGGAGGTGTGTGAAGTCACAGAATGGAGGTGTGTGAATTCATAGAATGGAGGTGTGTGAACTCATAGAATGGAAGTGTGTGAAATCATAGAATGGAGGTGTGTGAAGTCACAGAATTGAGGTTGTGAAGTCAGAATGGAGGTGTGTGAAGTCAGAATGGAGGTGAGTGAAGTCATAGAATGGAGGTGTGTGAAGTCATAGAATGGAGGTCTGTGAACTCAGAATGGAGGTTTGTGAAGTCATAGAATGGAGGTGTGTGAACTCAGAATGGAGGTGTGTGAAGTCACAGAATGGAGGTGTGTGAAGTCATAGAATGGAGGTTTGTGAACTCACAGAATGGAGGTGTGTTAATTCATAGAATGGAGGTGTGTGAAGTCATAGGATCGAGGTGTGTGAAGTCACAGAATGGAGGTGTGTGAAGTCACAGAATGGAGGTGTGTGAAGTCACAGAATGGAGGTGTGTGAACTCAGAATGTAGGTGTGTGAAGCCACAGAATGGAGGTGTGTGAAGTCATAGAATGAAAGTGTGTGAAGTCATAGAAAGGAGGTGTGTGAACTCAGAATGGAGGTGTGTGAAGTCACAGAATGGAGGTTTGTGAAGTCATTGAATGGAGGTGTGTGAAGTCAGAGAATGGATCTTTCTGAAGTAAGAATGAAGGTGTGTGAAGTCATAGAATGGAGATGTGTGAAGTCAAATTGGAGGTGTGTGAACTCATAGAATGGAGGTGTGTGAACTCATAAAATGGAGGTTTGTGAAGTCATGGAATGGCGGTGTGTGAAGTCAAAGAATGGAGGTGTGTGAAGTGAAACAATAGAGGTGTGTGAACTCACAGAATGGAGGTGTGTGAAGTCACAGATTGGAAGTGTGTGAAGGCAAAACGGAGGTGTGTGAAGTCACAGAATGGAGGTGTGTGAAGTCACAGAATGGATGTGTGTGAAGTCAAAAAGGTGGTGTGTGAAGTCACAGAATGGAGGTGTGTGTAGTCATAGAATGGAGGTGCGTGAAATCATAGAATGGAGGTGTGTGAAGTCACAGAATGGAGGTGTGTGAAGTCACAGAATTGAGGTGTGTGAAGTCACAGAATGGAGATGTGTGAAGTCAGAATGAAGGTGTGTGAAGTCACAGAATGGAGGTGTGTGAAGTCAGAGAATGGATGATTCTGAAGTAAGAATGAAGGTGTGTGAAGTCATAGAATGGAGATGTGTGAAGTCAAATTGGAGGTGTGTGAACTCATAGAATGGAGGTGTGTGAACTCATAGAATGGAGGTGTGTGAAGTCAAAATGGAGTTGTGCGAAATCATAAAATGGTGTTTTTTGATGTCAACGAATGGAGGTGTGTGAAGTCATAGAATGGAGGTTTGTGAAGTCAAAGAATGGAGGTGTGTGAAGTCACAGAATGGAGGTTTGTGAACTCAGAATGGAGGTGTGTGAATCTACAGAATGGAGGTGTGTGAAGTCATAGATTGGAAGTGTGTGAAGTCATAGAATGGAGGTGTGTGAAGGAAGAATGGAGGTGTGTGAAGTCACAGAATGGAGGTGTGTGAATTCAGAATGGAGGTGTGTGAAGTCAGAATGGAGGTGAGTGAATTCATAGAATGGAGGTGTGTGAAGTCATAGAATGGAGGTCTGTGAACTCAGAATGGAGGTTTGTGAAGTCATATAATGGAGGTGTGTGAAGTCACAGAATGGAGGTGTGTGAAGTCATAGAATGGAGGTGTGTGAAGTCATAAAATGGAGGTGTGTGAATTCATAGAATGGAGGTTTTTGAAGTCACAATGGAGTTGTGTGAAGTCATAGAATGGTTGTTTTTGATGTCAACGAATGGAGGTGTGAAGCCATAGAATGGAGGTGTGTGAAGTCAGATTGGAGGTGTGTGAAATCACAGAATGGAGGTGTGTCAACCCAGAAATGAGGTGTGTGAAGTCATAGAATGGAGGTGTGTGAAGTTATAGAATGGAAGTGTGTGAAATCATAGAATGGAGGTGTGTGAAGTCAAAGAATTGAGGTATGTGAAGTCAGAATGGAGGTGTGTGAAGTCAGAATGGAGGTGTGTGAAGTCATAGAATGGAAGTGTGTGAAGTCCTAGAATGGAGGTCTGTGAACTCAGAATGGGGGTTTGTGAAGTCATAGAATGGAGGTGTGTGAATTCAGAATGGAGGTGTGTGAAGTCACAGAATGGAGGTGTGTGAAGTCATAGAATGGAGGTGTGTGAAATCACAGAATGGAGGTGTGTGAATTCATAGAATGGAGGTGTGTGAAGTCATAGGATCGAGGTGTGTGAAGTCAGAGAATGGAGGTGTGTGAAGTCAGAATAGAGGTGTGTGACGCCACAGAATGGACCTGTGTGAAGTCATAGAATGGAAGTTTGTGAAGTCATAGAATGGAGGTGTCTGAAGTCACAGAATGGAGGTGTGTGAATTCAAAATGGAGGTGTGTGAAGTCACAGAATGGAGGTTTGTGAAGTCATAGAATGGAGGTGTGTGAAGTCAGAGAATGGATGTTTCTGAAGTAAGAATGAAGGTTTGTGAACTCATAGAATGGAGGTGTGTGAAGTCATGGAATGGAGGTGTGTGAAGTCAAAGAATGGAGGTGTGTGATGTGAAACAATAGAGGTGTGTGAAGTCACAGAATGGAGGTACGTGAAGTCACAGAATGGAAGTGTGTGAAGGCAAAACGGAGGTGTGTGAAGTCACAGGATGGAGGTGTGTAAAGTCACAGAATGGAGGTGTGTGAAGTCAAAAAGGTGGTGCGTGAAGTCACAGAATTGAGGTGTGTGAAGTCATAGAGTGGAGGTTTGTGAAATCATAGAATGGAGGTGTGTGAAGTCAGAATGGAGGTGTATGAAGTCACAGAATTGAGGTGTATGAAGTCACAGAATGGAGGTGTGTGAAGTCAGAATGAAGGTGTGTGAAGTCACAGAATGGAGGAGTGTGAAGTCACAGAATGGATGTTTGTGAAGTAAGAATGACGGTGTTTGAAGTCATAGAGTGGAGGTGTGTGAAGTCACAGAATGGAGGTGTGTGAAGTCACATTGGAGGTGTGTGAAATCACAGAATGGAGGTGTGTGAAGTCATAGAATGGAGGTGTGTAAAGTCATAAAATGGAGGTGTGTGAACTCATAGAATGGAGGTGTGTGAAGTCAAAATGGAGTTTGGTGAAGTCATAGAATGGTGTTTTTTGATGTCAACGAATGGAGGTGTGTGAAGTCATAGAATGGAGGTGTGTGAAGTCAGATTGGAGGTGTGTGAAATCACAGAATGGAGGTGTGTGAAGTCACAGAATGGAGGTGTGTAAACTCAGAATGTAGGTGTGTGAAGCCACAGAATGGAGGTGTGTGAAGTCATAGAATGGAAGTGTGTGAAATCATAGAATGGAAGTGTGTGAAGTCACAGAACTGAGGTGTGTAAAGTCAGAATGGAGGTGTGTGAAGTCAGAATGGAGGTGTGTGAAGTCATAGAATGGAAGTGTGTGAAGTCATAGAATGGAGGTCTGTGAACTCAGAATGGGGGTTTGTGAAGTCATAGAATGGAGGTGTCTGAAATCAGAATGGAGGTGTGTGAAGTCACAGAATGGAGGTGTGTGAAGTCATAGAATGGAGGTGTGTGAAATCACAGAATGGAGGTGTGTGAATTCATAGAATGGAGGTGTGTGAAGTCATAGGATCGAGGTGTGTGAAGTCACAGAATGGAGGTGTGTGAAGTTACAGAATGGAAGTGTGTGAAGTCACAGAATGGAGGTGTGTGAACTCAGAATGGAGGTGTGTGAAGCCACAGAATGGATGTGTGTGAAGTCATAGAATGGAAGTGTGTGAAATCATAGAATGGAGGTGTGTGAAGTCAAAGAATTGAGGTGTGTAAAGTCAGAATGGAGGTGTGTGAAGTCAGAATGGTGGTGTGTGAAGTCATAGAATGGAAGTGTGTGAAGTCATAGAATGGAGGTCTGTGAACTCAGAATGGGGGTTTGTGAAGTCATAGAATGGAGGTGTCTGAAATCAGAATGGAGGTGTGTGAAGTCACAGAATGGAGGTGTGTGAAATCACAGAATGGAGGTGTGTGAATTCTTAGAATGGAGGTGTGTGAAGTCATAGGATCGAGGTGTGTGAAGTCACAGAATGGAGGTGTGTGAAGTCACAGAATGGAAGTTTGTGAAGTCACAGAATGGAGGTGTGTGAACTCAGAATGGAGGTGTGTGAAGCCACAGAATTGAGGTGTGTGAAGTCATAGAATGGAAGTGTGTGAAGTCATAGAATGGAGGTGTGTGAAGGAAGAATGGAGGTGTGTGAAGTCACAGAATGGAGGTGTGTGAATTCAGAATGGAGGTGTGCTAAGTCACAGAATGGAGGTTTGTGAAGTCATAGAATGGAGGTATGTGAAGTCAGAGAATGGATGTTTCTGAAGTAAGAATGAAGGTGTGTGAAGTCATAGAATGGAGGAGTGTGAAGTGAAATTGAAGGTGTGTGAACTCATAGAATGGAGGTGTGTGAACTCATAGAATGGAGGTGTGTGAAGTCATGGAATGGAGGTGTGTGAAGTCAAAGAATGGAGGTGTGTGAAGTGAAACAATAGAGGTGTGTGAAGTCACAGAATTGAGGTGTGTGAAGTCACAGAATGGATGTGTGTGAGGTCAGAATGAAGGTGTGTGAAATCACAGAATGGAGGTGTGTGAATTCACAGAATGGATGTTTGTGAAGTAAGAATGAAGGTGTTTGAAGTCATAGAGTGGAGGTGTGTGAAGTCACAGAATGGAGGTGTGTGAAGTCATAGAACTGAGGTGTGTGAAGTCATGGAATGGCGGTGTGTGAAGTCAAAGAATATAGGTGTGTGAAGTGAAACAATAGAGGTGTGTGAACTCACAGAATGGATGTGTGTGATGTCACAGATTGGAAGTGTGTGAAGGCAAAATGGAGGTGTGTGAAGTCACAGAATGGAGGTGTGTGAAGTCACAGAATGGAGGTGTGTAAAGTCAAAAAGGTGGTGTGTGAAGTCACAGAATGGAAGTGTGTGAAGTCATAGAATGGAGGTGTGTGAAGTCACAGAATGGAGGTACGTGAAGTCAGAATGGAGGTGTGTGAAGTCACAGAATTGAGGTGTGTGAAGTCACAGAATGGAGGTGTGTGAAGTCAGAATGAAGGTGTGTGAAGTCACAGAATGGAGGTGTGTGAAGTCACAGAATGGATGTTTGTGAAGTAAGAATGTAGGTGTTTGAAGTCATAGAGTGGAGGTGTGTGAAGTCACAGAATGAAGGTGTGTGAAGTCATAGAATGGAGATGTGTGAAGTCAAATTGGCGGTGTGTGAACTCATAGAATGGAGGTGTGTGAACTCATAGAATGGAGGTGTGTGAAGTCAAAATGGAGTTGTGTGAAATCCTAAAATGGTGTTTTTTGATGTCAACGAATGGAGGTGTGTGAAGTCATAGAATGGAGGTTTGTGAAGTCATAGAATGGAGGTGTGTGAAGTCACAGAACGGAGGTGTGTGAACTCAGAATGGAGGTGTGTGAAGCCACAGAATGGAGGTGTGTGAAGTCATAGAATGGAAGTGTGTGAAGTCATAGAATGGAGGTGTGTGAAGGAAGAATGGAGGTGTGTGAAGTCACAGAATGGAGGTGTGTGAATTCAGAATGGAGGTGTGTGAAGTCAGAATGGAGGTGAGTGAATTCATAGAATGGAGGTGTGTGAAGTCATAGAATGGAGGTCTGTGAACTCAGATTGGAGGTTTGTGAAGTCATAGAATGGAGGTGTGTGAAGTCACAGAATGAAGGTGTGTGAAGTCATAGAATGGAGGTGTTTGAAGTCATAAAATGGAGGTGTGTGAATTCATAGAATGGAGGTTTGTGAAGTCACAATGGAGTTGTGTGAACTCATAGAATGGTTGTTTTTGATGTCAACGAATGGAGGTGTGAAGTCATAGAATGGAGGTGTGTGAAGTCAGATTGGAGGTGTGTGAAATCACAGAATGGATGTGTGTCAACCCAGAAATGAGGTGTGTGAAGTCATAGAATGGAGGTGTGTGAAGTTATAGAATGGAAGTGTGTGAAATCATAGAATGGAGGTGTGTGAAGTCAAAGAATTGAGGTATATGAAGTCAGAATGGAGGTGTGTGAAGTCATAGAATGGAAGTGTGTGAAGTCATAGAATGGAAGTGTGTGAACTCAGAATTGGGGTTTGTGAAGTCATAGAATGGAGGTGTGTGAACTCAGAATGGAGGTGTGTGAAATCACAGAATGGAGGTGTGTGAATTCATAGAGTGGATGTGTGTGAAGTCATAGGATCGAGGTGTGTGAAGACACAGAATGGAGGTGTGTGAAGTCACAGAATGGAGGTGTGTGAAGTCACAGAATGGAGGTGTGTGAACTCAGAATAGAGGTGTATGACGCCACAGAATGAGCTGTGTGAAGTCATAGAATGGAAGTGTGTGAACTCAAAGAATGGAGGTGTGTGAAGGAAGAATGGAGGTGTGTGAAGTCACAGAATGGAGGTGTGTGAATTCAGAATGGAGGTGTGTGAAGTCACAGAATGGAGGTTTGTGAAGTCGTAGAATGGAGGTGTGTGAAGTCAGAGAATGGATGTTTCTGAAGTAAGAATGAAGGTGGGTGAAGTCATAGAATAGAGGGGTGTGAAGTCAAATTGGAGGTGTGTGAACTCATAGAATGGAGGTGTGTGAACTCATAGAATGGAGGTGTGTGAAGTCATGGAATGGAGGTGTGTGAAGTCAAAGAATGGAGGTGTGTGAAGTGAAACAGTAGAGGTGTGTGAAGTCACAGAATGGAGGTGTGTGAAGTCACAGAATGGAAGTGTGTGAAGTCAAAACGGAGGTGTGTGAAGTCACAGAATGGAGGTGTGTGAAGTCACAGAATGGAGGTGTGTGAAGTCAAAAAGGTGGTGTGTGAAGTCACAGAATGGAGCTGTGTGAAGTCATAGAGTGGAGGTGTGTGAAATCATAGAATGTAGGTGTGTGAAGTCAGAATGGAGGTGTATGAAGTCACAGAATTGAGGTGTATGAAGTCACAGAATGGTGGTGTGTGAAGTCAGAATGAAGGTGTGTGAAGTCACAGAATGGAGGTGTGTGAAGTCACAGAATGGATGTTTGTGAAGTAAGAATGACGGTGTTTGAAGTCATAGAGTGGAGGTGTGTGAAGTCACAGAATGGAGGTGTGTGAAGTCACATTGGAGGTGTGTGAAATCACAGAATGGAGGTGTGTGAAGTCATAGAATGGAGGTGTGTAAAGTCATAAAATGGAGGTGTGTGAACTCATAGAATGGAGGAGTGTGAAGTCAAAGTGGAGTTTTGTGAAGTCATAGAATGGTGTTTTTTGATGTAAACGAATGGAGGTGTGTGAAGTCATAGAATGGAGGTGTGTTAAGTCAGATTGGAGGTGTGTGAAATCACAGAATGGAGGTGTGTGAAGTCACAGAATGGAGGTGTGTAAACTCAGAATGTAGGTGTGTGAAGCCACAGAATGGAGGTATGTGAAGTCATAGAATGGAAGTGTGTGAAATCATAGCATGGCGGTGTGTGAAGTCATAGAATTGAGGTGTGTGAAGTCAGAATGGAGGTGTATGAAGTCAGAATGGAGGTGAGTGAAGTCATAGAATGGAGGTGTGTGAAGTCATAGAATGGAGGTGTGTGAAGTCAGAATGGAGGTGAGTGAAGTCATAGAATGGAGGTGTGTAAAGTCATAGGATCGAGGTGTGTGAAGTCACAGAATGGAGGTGTGTGAAGTCACAGAATGGAGGTGTGTGAAGTCACAGAATGGAGGTGTGTGAACTCAGAATAGATGTGTGTGACGCCACAGAATGGAGGTGTGTGAAATCATAGAATGGAAGTGTGTGAAGTCATAGAAAGGAGGTGTGTGAACTCAAAATGGAGGTGTGTGAAGTCACAGAATGGAGGTTTGTGAAGTCATAGAATGGAGGTGAGTGAAGTCAGAGAATGGATGTTTCTGAAGTAAGAATGAAGGTGTGTGAAGTCATAGAATGGAGATGTGTGATGTCACAATGGAGTTGTGTGAAGTGATAGAATGGTTGTTTTTGATGTCAACGAATGGAGGTTTGTGAAGTCATGGAATGGAGGTGTGTGAAGTCAGATTGGACGTGTGTGAAATCATAGAATGGAGGTGTGTCAACTCAGAAATGAGGTGTGTGAAGTCATAGAATGGGGGTGTGTGAAGTCATAGAATGGAAGTGTGTGAAATCATAGAATGGAGGTGTGTGAAGTCAAAGAATTGAGGTGTGTGAAGTCAGAATGGAGGTGTGTGAAGTCAGAATGGAGGTGTGTGAAGTCATAGAATGGAGGTGTGTGAAGTCATAGAATGGAGGTCTGTGAACTCAGAATGGGGGTTTGTGAAGTCATAAAATGGAGGTGTCTGAACTCAGAATGGAGGTGTGTGAAGTCACAGAATGGAGGTGTGTGAAGTCATAGAATGGAGGTGTGTGAAATCACAGAATGGAGGTGTGTGAATTCGTAGAATGGAGGTGTGTGAAGTCATAGGATCGAGGTGTGTGAAGTCAGAGAATGGAGGTGTGTGAAGTCACAGAATGGAGGTTTGTGAAGTCATAGAATAGAGGTGTGTGAAGTCAGAGAATGGATGTTTCTGAAGTAAGAATGAAGGTTTGTGAAGTCATAGAATGGAGGTGTGTGAAGTGAAATTGAAGGTGTGTGAACTCATAGAATGGAGGTGTGTGAACTCAGAGAATGGAGGTGTGTGAAGTCATGGAATGGAGGTGTGTGAAGTCAAAGAATGGAGATGTGTGAAGTGAAACAATAGAGGTGTGTGAAGTCACAGAATTGAGGTGTGTGAAGTCACAGAATGGAGGTGTGTGAAGTCAGAATGAAGGTGTGTGAAATCACAGAATGGAGGTGTGTGAAGTCACAGAATGGATGTTTGTGAAGTAAGAATAAAGGTGTTTGAAGTCATAGAGTGGAGGTGCGTGAAGGCACAGAATGGAGGTGTGTGAAGTCATAGAATTGAGGTGTGTGAAGTCATAGAATGGAGGTGTGTGAAGTCATAAAATGGAGGTGTGTGAACTCATAGAATGGAGGTGTGTGAAGTTAAAATGGAGTTGTGTGAAGTCATAGAATGGTGGTTTTTGATGTCAACGAATGGAGGTGTGTGAAGTCACAGAATGGAGGTGTGTGAACTAAGAATGGAGGTGTATGAAGTCACAGAATGGAGGTTTGTGAAGTCATAGAATGGAGGTGTGTGAAGTCAGAGAATGGATGTTTCTGAAGTAAGAATGAATGTGTGTGAAGTCATAGAATGGAGGTGTGTGAAGTCAAATTGGAGGTGTGTGAACTCATAGAATGGAGGTGTGTGAAGTCAGAGAATGGAGGTGTGTGAAGTCATGGAATGGAGGTGTGTGAAGTCAAAGAATGGAGGTGTGTGAAGTGAAACAATAGACGTGTGTGAAGTCACAGAATGGAGGTGTGTGAAGTCACAGAATGGAAGTGTGTGAAGTCAAAACGGATGTGTGTGAAGTCACAGAATGGAGGTGTGTGAAGTCACAGAATGGAGGTGTGTGAAGTCAAAAAGGTGGTGTGTGAAGTCACAGAATGGAGGTGTGTGAAGTCATAGAATGGAGGTGTGTGAAATCATAGAATGGAGGAATTTGAAGTCAGAATGGAGGTGTGTGAAGTCACAGAATGGAGGTGTGTGAAGTCACAGAATGGAGGTGTGTGAAATCAGAATGAAGGTGTGTGAAGTCACAGAATGGAAGTGTGTGAAGTCACAAAATGGATGTTTGTGAAGTAAGAATGAAGGTGTTTGAAGTCATACAGTGGTGGTGTGTGAAGTCACAGAATGGAGGTGTGTGAAGTCATAGAATGGAGGTGTGTGAAGTCATAGAATAGAGGTGTGTGAAGTCATAGAATGGAGGTGTATGAAGTCGTAAAATCGAGGAGTGTGAACTCATAGAATGGAGGTGTGTGAAGTCAAAATGGAGTTGTGTGAAGTCATAGAATGGTGTTTTTTGATGTCAACGAATGGAGGTGTGTGAAGTCATAGAATGGAGGTGTGTGAAGACAGATTGGAGGTGTGTGAAATCACAGAATGGAGGTGTGTGAAGTCACAGAATGGAGGTGTGTGAAGTCACAGAATGGATGTTTGTGAAGTAAGAATGTAGGTGTTTGAAGTCATAGAGTGGAGGTGTGTGAAGTCACAGAATGAAGGTGTGTGAAGTCATAGAATGGAGATGTGTGAAGTCAAATTGGCGGTGTGTGAACTCATAGAATGGAGGTGTGTGAACTCATAGAATGGAGGTGTGTGAAGTCAAAATGGAGTTGTGTGAAATCCTAAAATGGTGTTTTTTGATGTCAACGAATGGAGGTGTGTGAAGTCATAGAATGGAGGTTTGTGAAGTCATAGAATGGAGGTGTGTGAAGTCACAGAACGGAGGTGTGTGAACTCAGAATGGAGGTGTGTGAAGCCACAGAATGGAGGTGTGTGAAGTCATAGAATGGAAGTGTGTGAAGTCATAGAATGGAGGTGTGTGAAGGAAGAATGGAGGTGTGTGAAGTCACAGAATGGAGGTGTGTGAATTCAGAATGGAGGTGTGTGAAGTCAGAATGGAGGTGAGTGAATTCATAGAATGGAGGTGTGTGAAGTCATAGAATGGAGGTCTGTGAACTCAGATTGGAGGTTTGTGAAGTCATAGAATGGAGGTGTGTGAAGTCACAGAATGAAGGTGTGTGAAGTCATAGAATGGAGGTGTTTGAAGTCATAAAATGGAGGTGTGTGAATTCATAGAATGGAGGTTTGTGAAGTCACAATGGAGTTGTGTGAACTCATAGAATGGTTGTTTTTGATGTCAACGAATGGAGGTGTGAAGTCATAGAATGGAGGTGTGTGAAGTCAGATTGGAGGTGTGTGAAATCACAGAATGGATGTGTGTCAACCCAGAAATGAGGTGTGTGAAGTCATAGAATGGAGGTGTGTGAAGTTATAGAATGGAAGTGTGTGAAATCATAGAATGGAGGTGTGTGAAGTCAAAGAATTGAGGTATATGAAGTCAGAATGGAGGTGTGTGAAGTCATAGAATGGAAGTGTGTGAAGTCATAGAATGGAAGTGTGTGAACTCAGAATTGGGGTTTGTGAAGTCATAGAATGGAGGTGTGTGAACTCAGAATGGAGGTGTGTGAAATCACAGAATGGAGGTGTGTGAATTCATAGAGTGGATGTGTGTGAAGTCATAGGATCGAGGTGTGTGAAGACACAGAATGGAGGTGTGTGAAGTCACAGAATGGAGGTGTGTGAAGTCACAGAATGGAGGTGTGTGAACTCAGAATAGAGGTGTATGACGCCACAGAATGAGCTGTGTGAAGTCATAGAATGGAAGTGTGTGAACTCAAAGAATGGAGGTGTGTGAAGGAAGAATGGAGGTGTGTGAAGTCACAGAATGGAGGTGTGTGAATTCAGAATGGAGGTGTGTGAAGTCACAGAATGGAGGTTTGTGAAGTCGTAGAATGGAGGTGTGTGAAGTCAGAGAATGGATGTTTCTGAAGTAAGAATGAAGGTGGGTGAAGTCATAGAATAGAGGGGTGTGAAGTCAAATTGGAGGTGTGTGAACTCATAGAATGGAGGTGTGTGAACTCATAGAATGGAGGTGTGTGAAGTCATGGAATGGAGGTGTGTGAAGTCAAAGAATGGAGGTGTGTGAAGTGAAACAGTAGAGGTGTGTGAAGTCACAGAATGGAGGTGTGTGAAGTCACAGAATGGAAGTGTGTGAAGTCAAAACGGAGGTGTGTGAAGTCACAGAATGGAGGTGTGTGAAGTCACAGAATGGAGGTGTGTGAAGTCAAAAAGGTGGTGTGTGAAGTCACAGAATGGAGCTGTGTGAAGTCATAGAGTGGAGGTGTGTGAAATCATAGAATGTAGGTGTGTGAAGTCAGAATGGAGGTGTATGAAGTCACAGAATTGAGGTGTATGAAGTCACAGAATGGTGGTGTGTGAAGTCAGAATGAAGGTGTGTGAAGTCACAGAATGGAGGTGTGTGAAGTCACAGAATGGATGTTTGTGAAGTAAGAATGACGGTGTTTGAAGTCATAGAGTGGAGGTGTGTGAAGTCACAGAATGGAGGTGTGTGAAGTCACATTGGAGGTGTGTGAAATCACAGAATGGAGGTGTGTGAAGTCATAGAATGGAGGTGTGTAAAGTCATAAAATGGAGGTGTGTGAACTCATAGAATGGAGGAGTGTGAAGTCAAAGTGGAGTTTTGTGAAGTCATAGAATGGTGTTTTTTGATGTAAACGAATGGAGGTGTGTGAAGTCATAGAATGGAGGTGTGTTAAGTCAGATTGGAGGTGTGTGAAATCACAGAATGGAGGTGTGTGAAGTCACAGAATGGAGGTGTGTAAACTCAGAATGTAGGTGTGTGAAGCCACAGAATGGAGGTATGTGAAGTCATAGAATGGAAGTGTGTGAAATCATAGCATGGCGGTGTGTGAAGTCATAGAATTGAGGTGTGTGAAGTCAGAATGGAGGTGTATGAAGTCAGAATGGAGGTGAGTGAAGTCATAGAATGGAGGTGTGTGAAGTCATAGAATGGAGGTGTGTGAAGTCAGAATGGAGGTGAGTGAAGTCATAGAATGGAGGTGTGTAAAGTCATAGGATCGAGGTGTGTGAAGTCACAGAATGGAGGTGTGTGAAGTCACAGAATGGAGGTGTGTGAAGTCACAGAATGGAGGTGTGTGAACTCAGAATAGATGTGTGTGACGCCACAGAATGGAGGTGTGTGAAATCATAGAATGGAAGTGTGTGAAGTCATAGAAAGGAGGTGTGTGAACTCAAAATGGAGGTGTGTGAAGTCACAGAATGGAGGTTTGTGAAGTCATAGAATGGAGGTGAGTGAAGTCAGAGAATGGATGTTTCTGAAGTAAGAATGAAGGTGTGTGAAGTCATAGAATGGAGATGTGTGATGTCACAATGGAGTTGTGTGAAGTGATAGAATGGTTGTTTTTGATGTCAACGAATGGAGGTTTGTGAAGTCATGGAATGGAGGTGTGTGAAGTCAGATTGGACGTGTGTGAAATCATAGAATGGAGGTGTGTCAACTCAGAAATGAGGTGTGTGAAGTCATAGAATGGGGGTGTGTGAAGTCATAGAATGGAAGTGTGTGAAATCATAGAATGGAGGTGTGTGAAGTCAAAGAATTGAGGTGTGTGAAGTCAGAATGGAGGTGTGTGAAGTCAGAATGGAGGTGTGTGAAGTCATAGAATGGAGGTGTGTGAAGTCATAGAATGGAGGTCTGTGAACTCAGAATGGGGGTTTGTGAAGTCATAAAATGGAGGTGTCTGAACTCAGAATGGAGGTGTGTGAAGTCACAGAATGGAGGTGTGTGAAGTCATAGAATGGAGGTGTGTGAAATCACAGAATGGAGGTGTGTGAATTCGTAGAATGGAGGTGTGTGAAGTCATAGGATCGAGGTGTGTGAAGTCAGAGAATGGAGGTGTGTGAAGTCACAGAATGGAGGTTTGTGAAGTCATAGAATAGAGGTGTGTGAAGTCAGAGAATGGATGTTTCTGAAGTAAGAATGAAGGTTTGTGAAGTCATAGAATGGAGGTGTGTGAAGTGAAATTGAAGGTGTGTGAACTCATAGAATGGAGGTGTGTGAACTCAGAGAATGGAGGTGTGTGAAGTCATGGAATGGAGGTGTGTGAAGTCAAAGAATGGAGATGTGTGAAGTGAAACAATAGAGGTGTGTGAAGTCACAGAATTGAGGTGTGTGAAGTCACAGAATGGAGGTGTGTGAAGTCAGAATGAAGGTGTGTGAAATCACAGAATGGAGGTGTGTGAAGTCACAGAATGGATGTTTGTGAAGTAAGAATAAAGGTGTTTGAAGTCATAGAGTGGAGGTGCGTGAAGGCACAGAATGGAGGTGTGTGAAGTCATAGAATTGAGGTGTGTGAAGTCATAGAATGGAGGTGTGTGAAGTCATAAAATGGAGGTGTGTGAACTCATAGAATGGAGGTGTGTGAAGTTAAAATGGAGTTGTGTGAAGTCATAGAATGGTGGTTTTTGATGTCAACGAATGGAGGTGTGTGAAGTCACAGAATGGAGGTGTGTGAACTAAGAATGGAGGTGTATGAAGTCACAGAATGGAGGTTTGTGAAGTCATAGAATGGAGGTGTGTGAAGTCAGAGAATGGATGTTTCTGAAGTAAGAATGAATGTGTGTGAAGTCATAGAATGGAGGTGTGTGAAGTCAAATTGGAGGTGTGTGAACTCATAGAATGGAGGTGTGTGAAGTCAGAGAATGGAGGTGTGTGAAGTCATGGAATGGAGGTGTGTGAAGTCAAAGAATGGAGGTGTGTGAAGTGAAACAATAGACGTGTGTGAAGTCACAGAATGGAGGTGTGTGAAGTCACAGAATGGAAGTGTGTGAAGTCAAAACGGATGTGTGTGAAGTCACAGAATGGAGGTGTGTGAAGTCACAGAATGGAGGTGTGTGAAGTCAAAAAGGTGGTGTGTGAAGTCACAGAATGGAGGTGTGTGAAGTCATAGAATGGAGGTGTGTGAAATCATAGAATGGAGGAATTTGAAGTCAGAATGGAGGTGTGTGAAGTCACAGAATGGAGGTGTGTGAAGTCACAGAATGGAGGTGTGTGAAATCAGAATGAAGGTGTGTGAAGTCACAGAATGGAAGTGTGTGAAGTCACAAAATGGATGTTTGTGAAGTAAGAATGAAGGTGTTTGAAGTCATACAGTGGTGGTGTGTGAAGTCACAGAATGGAGGTGTGTGAAGTCATAGAATGGAGGTGTGTGAAGTCATAGAATAGAGGTGTGTGAAGTCATAGAATGGAGGTGTATGAAGTCGTAAAATCGAGGAGTGTGAACTCATAGAATGGAGGTGTGTGAAGTCAAAATGGAGTTGTGTGAAGTCATAGAATGGTGTTTTTTGATGTCAACGAATGGAGGTGTGTGAAGTCATAGAATGGAGGTGTGTGAAGACAGATTGGAGGTGTGTGAAATCACAGAATGGAGGTGTGTGAAGTGAATGAATGGAGGTGTGTGAAGTCATAGAATGGAGGTCTGTGAACTCAGAATGGAGGTTTGTGAAGTCATAGAATGGAGGTGTGTGATGTCACAGAATGGAGGTGTGTGAAGTCATAGAATGGAGATGTGTGAAGTCATAAAATGGAGGTGTGTGAATTCATAGAATGGAGGTGTGTGAAGTCACAGTGGAGTTGTGTGAAGTCATAGAATGGTTGTTTTTGATGTCAACGAATGGAGGTGTGTGAAGTCATAGAATGGAGGTGTGTGACGTCAGATTGGAGGTGTGTGAAATCACAGAATGGAAGTGTGTCAACTCAGAAATGAGGTGTGTGAAGTCATAGAGCGGAGTTGTGTGAAGTCATAGAATGGAAGTGTGTGAAATCATAGAATGGAGGTGTGTGAAGTCAGAATGGCGGTGTGTGAAGTCACAGAATGCAGGTGTGTGAAGTAAAAGAATTGAGGTGTGTGAAGTCAGAATGGAGGTGTGTGAAGTCAGAATGGAGGTGTGTGAAGTCATAGAATGGAAGTGTGTGAAATCATAGAATGGAGGTCTGTGAACACAGAATGGGGGTTTGTTAAGTCATAGAATGGAGGTGTGTGAAGGAAGAATGGAGGTGTGTGAAGTCACAGAATGGAGGTGTGTGAATTCAGAATGGAGGTGTGTGAAGTCACAGAATGGAGGTTTGTGAAGTCATAGAATGGAGGTGTGTGAAGTCAGAGAATGGATGTTTCTGAAGTAAGAATGAAGGTGTGTGAAGTCATAGAATGGAGGTGTGTGAAGTCAAATTGGAGGTGTGTGAACTCATAGAATGGAGGTGTGTGAACTCATAGAATGGAGGTGTGTGAAGTCATGGAATGGAGGTGTGTGAAGTCAAAGAATGGAGGTGTGTGAAGTGAAACAATAGAGGTGTGTGAAGTCACAGAATGGAGGTGTGTGAAATCACAGAATGGAAGTGTGTGAAGTCAAAACGGAGGTGTGTGAAGTCACAGAATGGAGGTGTGTGAAGTCAAAAAGGTGGTGTGTGAAGTCACAGAATGGAGTTGTGTGAAGTCAGAGAATGGAGGTGTGTGAAATCATAGAATGGAGGTGTGTGAAGTCAGAATGGCGGTGTGTGAAGTCACAGAATTCAGGTGTGTGAAGTCACAGAATGGAGGTGTGTGAAGTCAGAATGAAGGTGTGTGAAGTCATAGAAGGGATGTTTGTGAAGTAAGAATGAAGGTATTTGATGTCATAGAGTGGAGGTGTGTGAAGTCATAAAATGGAGTTTTGTGAACTCATAGAATGGAGGTGTGTGAAGTCAAAGTGGAGTGTTGTGAAGTCATAGAATGGTGTTTTTTGATGTCAACGAATGGAGGTGCGTGAAGTCATAGAATGGAGGTGTGTGAAGTCAGAATGGAGGTGTGTGAAATCACAGAATGGATGTGTGTGAAGTCACAGAATGGAGGTGTGTGAAGTCACAGAATGGATGTTTGTGAAGTAAGAATGAAGGTGTTTGAAGTCATAGAGTGGAGGTGTGTGAAGTCACAGAATGGAGGTGTGTGAACTCATAGAATGGATTTGTGTGAAGTCAAAATGGAGTTTTGTGAAGTCATAGAATGGTGTTTTTTGATGTCAACGAATGGAGGTGTGTGAAGTCATAGAATGGAGGTGTGTGAAGTCAGATTGGAGGTGTGTGAAATCACAGAATGCAGGTGTGTGAAGTCACAGAATGGAGGTGTGTAAACTCAGAATGTATGGGTGCGAAGCCACAGAGTGGAGGTGTGTGAAGTAATACAATGGAAGTGTGTGAAATCATAGAATGGAGGTGTGTGAAGTCACAGAATTGAGGTGTGTGAAGTCAGAATGGAGGTGTGTGAAGTCAGAATGGAGGTGTGTGAAGTCAGAATGGAGGTGTGTGAAGTAATAGAATGGAGGTTTGTGAACTCACAGAATTGAGGTGTGTTAAGTCATAGAATGGAGGTGTGTGAAGTCATAGGATCGAGGTGTGTGAAGTCACAGAATGGAGGTGTGTGAAGTCACAGAATGGAGGTGTGTGAAGTCACAGAATGGAGGTGTGTGAACTCAGAATAAATGTGTGTGACGCCACAGAATGGAGGTGTGTGAAGTCATAGAATGGAAGTGTGTGAAGTCTTAGAAAGGAGGTGTGTGAACTCAGAATGGAGGTGTGTGAAGTCACAGAATGGAGGTTTGTGAAGTCATAGAATGGAGGTGTGTGAAGTCAGAGAATGGATGTTTCTGAAGTAAGAATGAAGGTGTGTGCAGTCATAGAATGGAGATGTGTGAAGTCACAATGGAGTTGCGTGAAGTCATAGAATGGTTGTTTTTGATGTCAACGAATGGAGGTGTGTGAAGTCATGGAATGGAGGTGTGTGAAGTCAGGTTGGAAGTGTGTGAAATCACAGAATGGAGGTGTGTCAACTCAGAAATGAGTTGTGTGAAGTCATAGAATGGAGGTGTGTGAAGTCATAGAATGGAAGTGTGTGAAATCATAGAATGGAGGTGTGTGAAGTCAAAGAATTGAGGTGTGTGAAGTCAGAATGGAGGTGTGTGAAGTCAGAATGGATGTGTGTGAAGTCATAGAATGGAAGTGTGTGAAGTCATAGAATGGAGGTCTGTGAACTCAGAATGGGGGTTTGTGAAGTCATAGAATGGAGGTGTCTGAAATCAGAATAGAGGTGTGTGAAGTCACAGAATGGAGGTGTGTGAAGTCATAGAATGGAGGTTTGTGAAATCACAGAATGGAGGTGTGTGAATTCATAGAATGGAGGTGTGTGAAGTCATAGGATCGAGGTGTGTGAAGTCACAGAATGGAGGTGTGTGAAGTCACAGAATGGAAGTGTGTGAAGTCACAGAATGGAGGTGTGTGAAGTGAAATTGAAGGTGTGTGACCTCATAGAATGGAGGTGTGTGAACTCATAGAATGGAGGTGTGTGAAGTCATGGAATGGAGGTGTGTGAAGTCAAAGAATGGAGGTCTGTGAAGTGATACAATAGAGGTGTGTGAAGTCACAGAATTGAGGTGTGTGAAGTCACAGAATGGAGGTGTGTGAAATCAGAATGAAGGTGTGTGAAATCACAGAATGGAGGTGTGTGAATTCACAGAATGGATGTTTGTGAAGTAAGAATGAAGGTGTTTGAAGTCATAGAGTGGAGGTGTGTGAATTCACAGAATGGAGGTGTGTGAAGTCATGGAAAGGAGGTGTGTGAACTCAGAATGGAGGTGTGTGACGTGAAACAATAGAGGTGTGTGAAGTCACAGAATGGAGGTGTATGAAGTCATAAAATCGAGGAGTGTGAACTCATAGAATGGAGGTGTGTGAAGTCAAAATGGAGTTGTGTGAAGTCATAGAATGGTGTTTTTTGATGTCAACGAATGGAGGTGTGTGAAGTCATAGAATGGAGGTGTGTGAAGACAGATTGGAGGTGTGTGAAATCACAGAATGGAGGTGTGTGAAGTGACAGAATGGAGGTGTGTGAAGTCATAGAATGGAGGTCTGTGAACTCAGAATGGAGGTTTGTGAAGTCATAGAATGGAGGTGTGTGATGTCACAGAATGGAGGTGTGTGAAGTCATAGAATGGAGATGTGTGAAGTCATAAAATGGAGGTGTGTGAATTCATAGAATGGAGGTGTGTGAAGTCACAGTGGAGTTGTGTGAAGTCATAGAATGGTTGTTTTTGATGTCAACGAATGGAGGTGTGTGAAGTCATAGAATGGAGGTGTGTGACGTCAGATTGGAAGTGTGTGAAATCACAGAATGGAAATGTGTCAACTCAGAAATGAGGTGTGTGAAGTCATAGAGCGGAGTTGTGTGAAGTCATAGAATGGAAGTGTGTGAAATCATAGAATGGAGGTGTGTGAAGTCAGAATGGCGGTGTGTGAAGTCACAGAATGCAGGTGTGTGAAGTCAAAGAATTGAGGTGTGTGAAGTCAGAATGGAGGTGTGTGAAGTCAGAATGGAGGTGTGTGAAGTCATAGAATGGAAGTGTGTGAAATCATAGAATGGAGGTCTGTGAACACAGAATGGGGGTTTGTTAAGTCATAGAATGGAGGTGTGTGAAGGAAGAATGGAGGTGTGTGAAGTCACAGAATGGAGGTGTGTGAATTCAGAATGGAGGTGTGTGAAGTCACAGAATGGAGGTTTGTGAAGTCATAGAATGGAGGTGTGTGAAGTCAGAGAATGGATGTTTCTGAAGTAAGAATGAAGGTGTGTGAAGTCATAGAATGGAGGTGTGTGAAGTCAAATTGGAGGTGTGTGAACTCATAGAATGGAGGTGTGTGAACTCATAGAATGGAGGTGTGTGAAGTCATGGAATGGAGGTGTGTGAAGTCAAAGAATGGAGGTGTGTGAAGTGAAACAATAGAGGTGTGTGAAGTCACAGAATGGAGGTGTGTGAAATCACAGAATGGAAGTGTGTGAAGTCAAAACGGAGGTGTGTGAAGTCACAGAATGGAGGTGTGTGAAGTCAAAAAGGTGGTGTGTGAAGTCACAGAATGGAGTTGTGTGAAGTCAGAGAATGGAGGTGTGTGAAATCATAGAATGGAGGTGTGTGAAGTCAGAATGGCGGTGTGTGAAGTCACAGAATTCAGGTGTGTGAAGTCACAGAATGGAGGTGTGTGAAGTCAGAATGAAGGTGTGTGAAGTCATAGAAGGGATGTTTGTGAAGTAAGAATGAAGGTATTTGATGTCATAGAGTGGAGGTGTGTGAAGTCATAAAATGGAGTTTTGTGAACTCATAGAATGGAGGTGTGTGAAGTCAAAGTGGAGTGTTGTGAAGTCATAGAATGGTGTTTTTTGATGTCAACGAATGGAGGTGCGTGAAGTCATAGAATGGAGGTGTGTGAAGTCAGAATGGAGGTGTGTGAAATCACAGAATGGATGTGTGTGAAGTCACAGAATGGAGGTGTGTGAAGTCACAGAATGGATGTTTGTGAAGTAAGAATGAAGGTGTTTGAAGTCATAGAGTGGAGGTGTGTGAAGTCACAGAATGGAGGTGTGTGAACTCATAGAATGGAGGTGTGTGAAGTCAAAATGGAGTTTTGTGAAGTCATAGAATGGTGTTTTTTGATGTCAACGAATGGAGGTGTGTGAAGTCATAGAATGGAGGTGTGTGAAGTCAGATTGGAGGTGTGTGAAATCACAGAATGCAGGTGTGTGAAGTCACAGAATGGAGGTGTGTAAACTCAGAATGTATGGGTGCGAAGCCACAGAGTGGAGGTGTGTGAAGTAATACAATGGAAGTGTGTGAAATCATAGAATGGAGGTGTGTGAAGTCACAGAATTGAGGTGTGTGAAGTCAGAATGGAGGTGTGTGAAGTCAGAATGGAGGTGTGTGAAGTCAGAATG
Organism: Megascapheus bottae; assembly: GCA_024803745.1. NCBI lineage: Eukaryota > Metazoa > Chordata > Mammalia > Rodentia > Geomyidae > Megascapheus > Megascapheus bottae. Next base: position 1,213,931 of record JANJXV010000052.1, on the reverse strand, counting down.
GAGGTGTGTGAAGTAATAGAATGGAGGTTTGTGAACTCACAGAATTGAGGTGTGTTAAGTCATAGAATGGAGGTGTGTGAAGTCATAGGATCGAGGTGTGTGAAGTCACAGAATGGAGGTGTGTGAAGTCACAGAATGGAGGTGTGTGAAGTCACAGAATGGAGGTGTGTGAACTCAGAATAAATGTGTGTGACGCCACAGAATGGAGGTGTGTGAAGTCATAGAATGGAAGTGTGTGAAGTCTTAGAAAGGAGGTGTGTGAACTCAGAATGGAGGTGTGTGAAGTCACAGAATGGAGGTTTGTGAAGTCATAGAATGGAGGTGTGTGAAGTCAGAGAATGGATGTTTCTGAAGTAAGAATGAAGGTGTGTGCAGTCATAGAATGGAGATGTGTGAAGTCACAGTGGAGTTGCGTGAAGTCATAGAATGGTTTTTTTTGATGTCAACGAATGGAGGTGTGTGAAGTCATGGAATGGAGGTGTGTGAAGTCAGGTTGGAAGTGTGTGAAATCACAGAATGGAGGTGTGTCAACTCAGAAATGAGTTGTGTGAAGTCATAGAATGGAGGTGTGTGAAGTCATAGAATGGAAGTGTGTGAAATCATAGAATGGAGGTGTGTGAAGTCAAAGAATTGAGGTGTGTGAAGTCAGAATGGAGGTGTGTGAAGTCAGAATGGATGTGTGTGAAGTCATAGAATGGAAGTGTGTGAAGTCATAGAATGGAGGTCTGTGAACTCAGAATGGGGGTTTGTGAAGTCATAGAATGGAGGTGTCTGAAATCAGAATAGAGGTGTGTGAAGTCACAGAATGGAGGTGTGTGAAGTCATAGAATGGAGGTTTGTGAAATCACAGAATGGAGGTGTGTGAATTCATAGAATGGAGGTGTGTGAAGTCATAGGATCGAGGTGTGTGAAGTCACAGAATGGAGGTGTGTGAAGTCACAGAATGGAAGTGTGTGAAGTCACAGAATGGAGGTGTGTGAAGTGAAATTGAAGGTGTGTGACCTCATAGAATGGAGGTGTGTGAACTCATAGAATGGAGGTGTGTGAAGTCATGGAATGGAGGTGTGTGAAGTCAAAGAATGGAGGTCTGTGAAGTGATACAATAGAGGTGTGTGAAGTCACAGAATTGAGGTGTGTGAAGTCACAGAATGGAGGTGTGTGAAATCAGAATGAAGGTGTGTGAAATCACAGAATGGAGGTGTGTGAATTCACAGAATGGATGTTTGTGAAGTAAGAATGAAGGTGTTTGAAGTCATAGAGTGGAGGTGTGTGAATTCACAGAATGGAGGTGTGTGAAGTCATGGATAGGAGGTGTGTGAACTCAGAATGGAGGTGTGTGACGTGAAACAATAGAGGTGTGTGAAGTCACAGAATGGAGGTGTGTGAAGTCAAAAAGGTGGTGTGTGAAGTCACAGAATGGAGGTGTGTGAAGTCATAGAATGGAGGTGCGTGAAATCATAGAATGGAGGTATGTGAAGTCAGAATGGAGGTGTGTGAAGTCACAGAATTGAGGTGTGTGAAGTCACAGAATGGAGGTGTGTGAAGTCAGAATGAAGGTGTGTGAAGTCACAGAATGGAGGTGTGTGAAGTCACAGAATGGAGGTGTGTGAAGTCATAAAATGGAGGTGTGTGAACTCATAGAATGGAGGTGTGTGAAGACAAAATGGAGTTGTGTGAAATCATAAAATGGTGTTTTTTGATGTCAACGAATGGAGGTGTGTGAATTCATAGAATGGAGGTTTGTGAAGTCAAAGAATGGAGGTGTGTGAAGTCACAGAATGGAGGTGTGTGAACTCAGAATGGAGGTGTGTGAAGCCACAGAATGGAGGTGTGTGAAGTCATAGAATTGAAGTGTGTGAAGTCATAGAATGGAGGTGTGTGAAGGAAGAATGGAGGTGTGTGAAGTCACAGAATGGAGGTGTGTGAATTCAGAATGGAGGTGTGTGAAGTCAGAATGGAGGTGAGTGAATTCATAGAATGTAGGTGTGTGAAGTCATAGAATGGAGGTCTGTGAACTCAGAATGGAGGTTTGTGATGTCATAGAATGGAGGTGTGTGATGTCACAGAATAGAGGTGTGTGAAGTCATAGAATGGAGGTGTGTGAAGTCATAAAATGGAGGTGTGTGAATTCACAGAATGGAGGTTTGTGAAGTCACAATGGAGTTGTGTGAAGTCATAGAATGGTTGTTTTTGATGTCAACGAATGGAGGTGTGAAGTCATAGAATGGAGGTGTGTGAAGTCAGATTGGAGGTGTCTGAAATCACAGAATGGAGGTGTGTCAACCCAGAAATGAGGTGTGTGAAGTCATAGAATGGAGGTGTGTGAAGTTATAGAATGGAAGTGTGTGAAATCATAGAATGGAGGTGTGTGAAGTCAAAGAATTGAGGTATGTGAAGTCAGAATGGAGGTGTGTGAAGTCAGAATGGAGGTGTGTGAAGTCATAGAATGGAAGTGTGTGAAGTCATAGAATGGAGGTCTGTGAACTCAGAATGGGGGTTTGTGAAGTCATAGAATGGAGGTTTGTGAACTCAGAATGGAGGTGTGTGAAGTCACAGAATGGAGGTGTGTGAAGTCATAGAATGGAGGTGTGTGAAATCACAGAATGGAGGTGTGTGAATTCATAGAATGGAGGTGTGTGAAGTCATAGGATCGAGGTGTGTGAAGTCACAGAATGGAGGTGTGTGAAGTCACAGAATGGAGGTGTGTGAAGTCACAGAATGGAGGTGTGTGAACTCAGAATAGAGGTGTATGACGCCACAGAATGGAGCTGTGTGAAGTCATAGAATGGAAGTGTGTGAAGTCATAGAATGGAGGTGTGTGAAGGAAGAATGGAGGTGTGTGAAGTCACTGAATGCAGGTGTGTGAATTCAGAATGGAGGTGTGTGAAGTCACAGAATGGAGGTTTGTGAAGTCGTAGAATGGAGGTGTGTGAAGTCACAGAATGGAGGTTTGTGAAGTCATAGAATGGAGGTGTATGAAGTCAGAGAATAATGTTTCTGAAGTAAGAATGAAGGTGTGTGAAGTCATAGCATGGACGTGTGTGAAGTCAAATTGGAGGTGTGTGAACTCATAGAATGGAGGTGTGTGAACTCATAGAATGGAGGTGTGTGAAGTCATGGAATGGAGGTGTGTGAAGTCAAAGAATGGAGGTGTGTGAAGTGAAACAATAGAGGTGTGTGAAGTCACACAATGGAGGTGTGTGAAGTCCCAGAATGGAAGTGTGTGAAGTCAAAACGGAGGTGTGTGAAGTCACAGAATGTAGTTGTGTGAAGTCACAGAATGGAGGTGTGTGAAGTCAAAAAGGTGGTGTGTGAAGTCACAGAATGGAGGTGTGTGAAGTCACATTGGAGGTGTGTGAAATCACAGAATGGAGGTGTGTGAAGTCATAGAATGGAGGTGTGTGAAGTCATAAAATGGAGGTGTGTGAACTCATAGAATGGAGGAGTGTGAAGTCAAAATGGAGTTTTGTGAAGTCATAGAATGGTGTTTTTTGATGTAAACGAATGGAGGTGTGTGAAGTCATAGAATGGAGGTGTGTTAAGTCAGATTGGAGGTGTGTGAAATCACAGAATGGAGGTGTGTGAAGTCACAGAATGGAGGTGTGTAAACTCAGAATGTAGGTGTGTGAAGCCACAGAATGGAGGTGTGTGAAGTCATAGACTGGAAGTGTGTGAAATCATAGCATGGCGGTGTGTGAAGTCATAGAATTGAGGTGTGTGAAGTCAGAATGGAGGTGTATGAAGTCAGAATGGAGGTGAGTGAAGTCATAGAATGGAGGTGTGTGAAGTCATAGAATGGAGGTGTGTGAAGTCAGAATGGAGGTGAGTGAAGTCATAGAATGGAGGTGTGTGAAGTCATAGGATCGAGGTTTGTGAAGTCACAGAATGGAGGTGTGTGAAGTCACAGAATGGAGGTGTGTGAAGTCACAGAATGGAGGTGTGTGAACTCAGAATAGATGTGTGTGACGCCACAGAATGGAGGTGTGTGAAATCATAGAATGGAAGTGTGTGAAGTCATAGAAAAGAGGTGTGTGAACTCAAAATGGAGGTGTGTGAAGTCACAGAATGGAGGTTTGTGAAGTCATAGAATGGAGGTGTGTGAAGTCAGAGAATGGATGTTTCTGAAGTAAGAATGAAGGTGTGTGAAGTCATAGAATGGAGATGTGTGAAGTCACAATGGAGTTGTGTGAAGTCATAGAATGGTTGTTTTTGATGTCAACGAATGGAGGTGTGTGAAGTCATGGAATGGAGGTGTGTGAAGTCAGATTGGACGTGTGTGAAATCACAGAATGGAGGTGTGTCAACTCAGAAATGAGGTGTGTGAAGTCATAGAATGGGGGTGTGTGAAGTCATAGAATGGAAGTGTGTGAAATCATAGAATGGAGGTGTGTGAAGTCAAAGAATTGAGGTGTGTGAAGTCAGAATGGAGGTGTGTGAAGTCAGAATGGAGGTGTGTGAAGTCATAGAATGGAAGTGTGTGAAGTCATACAATGGAGGTCTGTGAACTCAGAATGGGGGTTTGTGAAGTCATAGAATGGAGGTGTGTGAACTCAGAATGGAGGTGTGTGAAGTCACAGAATGGAGGTGTGTGAAGTCATAGAATGGAGGTGTGTGAAATCACAGAATGGAGGTGTGTGAATTCGTAGAATGGAGGTGTGTGAAGTCATAGGATCGAGGTGTGTGAAGTCAGAGAATGGATGTTTCTGAAGTAAGAATGAAGGTTTGTGAAGTCATAGAATGGAGGTGTGTGAAGTGAAATTGAAGGTGTGTGAACTCATAGAATGGAGGTTTGTGAACTCAGAGAATGGTGGTGTGTGAAGTCATGGAATGGAGGTGTGTGAAGTCATAAAATGGAGGTGTGTGAATTCACAGAATGGAGGTTTGTGAAGTCACAATGGAGTTGTGTGAAGTCATAGAATGGTTGTTTTTGATGTCAACGAATGGAGGTGTGAAGTCATAGAATGGAGGTGTGTGAAGTCAGATTGGAGGTGTCTGAAATCACAGAATGGAGGTGTGTCAACCCAGAAATGAGGTGTGTGAAGTCATAGAATGGAGGTGTGTGAAGTTATAGAATGGAAGTGTGTGAAATCATAGAATGGAGGTGTGTGAAGTCAAAGAATTGAGGTATGTGAAGTCAGAATGGAGGTGTGTGAAGTCAGAATGGAGGTGTGTGAAGTCATAGAATGGAAGTGTGTGAAGTCATAGAATGGAGGTCTGTGAACTCAGAATGGGGGTTTGTGAAGTCATAGAATGGAGGTTTGTGAACTCAGAATGGAGGTGTGTGAAGTCACAGAATGGAGGTGTGTGAAGTCATAGAATGGAGGTGTGTGAAATCACAGAATGGAGGTGTGTGAATTCATAGAATGGAGGTGTGTGAAGTCATAGGATCGAGGTGTGTGAAGTCACAGAATGGAGGTGTGTGAAGTCACAGAATGGAGGTGTGTGAAGTCACAGAATGGAGGTGTGTGAACTCAGAATAGAGGTGTATGACGCCACAGAATGGAGCTGTGTGAAGTCATAGAATGGAAGTGTGTGAAGTCATAGAATGGAGGTGTGTGAAGGAAGAATGGAGGTGTGTGAAGTCACTGAATGCAGGTGTGTGAATTCAGAATGGAGGTGTGTGAAGTCACAGAATGGAGGTTTGTGAAGTCGTAGAATGGAGGTGTGTGAAGTCACAGAATGGAGGTTTGTGAAGTCATAGAATGGAGGTGTATGAAGTCAGAGAATAATGTTTCTGAAGTAAGAATGAAGGTGTGTGAAGTCATAGCATGGACGTGTGTGAAGTCAAATTGGAGGTGTGTGAACTCATAGAATGGAGGTGTGTGAACTCATAGAATGGAGGTGTGTGAAGTCATGGAATGGAGGTGTGTGAAGTCAAAGAATGGAGGTGTGTGAAGTGAAACAATAGAGGTGTGTGAAGTCACACAATGGAGGTGTGTGAAGTCCCAGAATGGAAGTGTGTGAAGTCAAAACGGAGGTGTGTGAAGTCACAGAATGTAGTTGTGTGAAGTCACAGAATGGAGGTGTGTGAAGTCAAAAAGGTGGTGTGTGAAGTCACAGAATGGAGGTGTGTGAAGTCACATTGGAGGTGTGTGAAATCACAGAATGGAGGTGTGTGAAGTCATAGAATGGAGGTGTGTGAAGTCATAAAATGGAGGTGTGTGAACTCATAGAATGGAGGAGTGTGAAGTCAAAATGGAGTTTTGTGAAGTCATAGAATGGTGTTTTTTGATGTAAACGAATGGAGGTGTGTGAAGTCATAGAATGGAGGTGTGTTAAGTCAGATTGGAGGTGTGTGAAATCACAGAATGGAGGTGTGTGAAGTCACAGAATGGAGGTGTGTAAACTCAGAATGTAGGTGTGTGAAGCCACAGAATGGAGGTGTGTGAAGTCATAGACTGGAAGTGTGTGAAATCATAGCATGGCGGTGTGTGAAGTCATAGAATTGAGGTGTGTGAAGTCAGAATGGAGGTGTATGAAGTCAGAATGGAGGTGAGTGAAGTCATAGAATGGAGGTGTGTGAAGTCATAGAATGGAGGTGTGTGAAGTCAGAATGGAGGTGAGTGAAGTCATAGAATGGAGGTGTGTGAAGTCATAGGATCGAGGTTTGTGAAGTCACAGAATGGAGGTGTGTGAAGTCACAGAATGGAGGTGTGTGAAGTCACAGAATGGAGGTGTGTGAACTCAGAATAGATGTGTGTGACGCCACAGAATGGAGGTGTGTGAAATCATAGAATGGAAGTGTGTGAAGTCATAGAAAAGAGGTGTGTGAACTCAAAATGGAGGTGTGTGAAGTCACAGAATGGAGGTTTGTGAAGTCATAGAATGGAGGTGTGTGAAGTCAGAGAATGGATGTTTCTGAAGTAAGAATGAAGGTGTGTGAAGTCATAGAATGGAGATGTGTGAAGTCACAATGGAGTTGTGTGAAGTCATAGAATGGTTGTTTTTGATGTCAACGAATGGAGGTGTGTGAAGTCATGGAATGGAGGTGTGTGAAGTCAGATTGGACGTGTGTGAAATCACAGAATGGAGGTGTGTCAACTCAGAAATGAGGTGTGTGAAGTCATAGAATGGGGGTGTGTGAAGTCATAGAATGGAAGTGTGTGAAATCATAGAATGGAGGTGTGTGAAGTCAAAGAATTGAGGTGTGTGAAGTCAGAATGGAGGTGTGTGAAGTCAGAATGGAGGTGTGTGAAGTCATAGAATGGAAGTGTGTGAAGTCATACAATGGAGGTCTGTGAACTCAGAATGGGGGTTTGTGAAGTCATAGAATGGAGGTGTGTGAACTCAGAATGGAGGTGTGTGAAGTCACAGAATGGAGGTGTGTGAAGTCATAGAATGGAGGTGTGTGAAATCACAGAATGGAGGTGTGTGAATTCGTAGAATGGAGGTGTGTGAAGTCATAGGATCGAGGTGTGTGAAGTCAGAGAATGGATGTTTCTGAAGTAAGAATGAAGGTTTGTGAAGTCATAGAATGGAGGTGTGTGAAGTGAAATTGAAGGTGTGTGAACTCATAGAATGGAGGTTTGTGAACTCAGAGAATGGTGGTGTGTGAAGTCATGGAATGGAGGTGTGTGAAGTCAAAGAATGGAGGTGTGTGAAGTGAAACAATAGAGGTGTGTGAAGTCACAGAATTGAGGTGTGTGAAGTCACAGAATGGAGGTGTGTGAAGTCAGAATGAAGGTGTGTGAAATCACAGAATGGAGGTGTGTGAAGTCACAGAATGGATGTTTGTGAAGTAAGAATAAAGGTGTTTGAAGTCATAGAGTGGAGGTGCGTGAAGTCACAGAATGGAGGTGTGTGAAGTCATAGAATTGAGGTGTGTGAAGTCATAGAATGGAGGTGTGTGAAGTCACAGAATGGAGGTGTGTGAACTCAGAATAGAGGTGTATGACGCCACAGAATGGAGCTGTGTGAAGTCCTAGAATGGAAGTGTGTGAAGTCATAGAATGGAGGTGTGTGAAGGAAGAATGGAGGTGTGTGAAGTCACTGAATGCAGGTGTGTGAATTCAGAATGGAGGTGTGTGAAGTCACAGAATGGAGGTTTGTGAAGTCGTAGAATGGAGGTGTGTGAAGTCACAGAATGGAGGTTTGTGAAGTCATAGAATGGAGGTGTATGAAGTCAGAGAATAATGTTTCTGAAGTAAGAATGAAGGTGTGTGAAGTCATAGCATGGACGTGTGTGAAGTCAAATTGGAGGTGTGTGAACTCATAGAATGGAGGTGTGTGAACTCATAGAATGGAGGTGTGTGAAGTCATGGAATGGAGGTGTGTGAAGTCAAAGAATGGAGGTGTGTGAAGTGAAACAATAGAGGTGTGTGAAGTCACACAATGGAGGTGTGTGAAGTCCCAGAATGGAAGTGTGTGAAGTCAAAACGGAGGTGTGTGAAGTCACAGAATGTAGTTGTGTGAAGTCACAGAATGGAGGTGTGTGAAGTCAAAAAGGTGGTGTGTGAAGTCACAGAATGGAGGTGTGTGAAGGCATAGAATGGAGGTGTGTGAAATCATAGAATGGAGGTGTGTGAAGTCAGAATGGAGGTGTGTGAAGTCACAGAATGGAGGTGTGTGAAGTCACATTGGAGGTGTGTGAAATCACAGAATGGAGGTGTGTGAAGTCATAGAATGGAGGTGTGTGAAGTCATAAAATGGAGGTGTGTGAACTCATAGAATGGAGGAGTGTGAAGTCAAAATGGAGTTTTGTGAAGTCATAGAATGGTGTTTTTTGATGTAAACGAATGGAGGTGTGTGAAGTCATAGAATGGAGGTGTGTTAAGTCAGATTGGAGGTGTGTGAAATCACAGAATGGAGGTGTGTGAAGTCACAGAATGGAGATGTGTAAACTCAGAATGTAGGTGTGTGAAGCCACAGAATGGAGGTGTGTGAAGTCATAGAATGGAAGTGTGTGAAATCATAGCATGGCGGTGTGTGAAGTCATAGAATTGAGGTGTGTGAAGTCAGAATGGAGGTGTATGAAGTCAGAATGGAGGTGAGTGAAGTCATAGAATGGAGGTGTGTGAAGTCATAGAATGGAGGTGTGTGAAGTCAGAATGGAGGTGAGTGAAGTCATAGAATGGAGGTGTGTGAAGTCATAGGATCGAGGTGTGTGAAGTCACAGAATGGAGGTGTGTGAAGTCACAGAATGGAGGTGTGTGAAGTCACAGAATGGAGGTGTGTGAACTCAGAATAGATGTGTGTGACGCCACAGAATGGAGGTGTGTGAAATCATAGAATGGAAGTGTGTGAAGTCATAGAAAGGAGGTGTGTGAACTCAAAATGGAGGTGTGTGAAGTCACAGAATGGAGGTTTGTGAAGTCATAGAATGGAGGTGTGTGAAGTCAGAGAATGGATGTTTCTGAAGTAAGAATGAAGGTGTGTGAAGTCATAGAATGGAGATGTGTGAAGTCACAATGGAGTTGTGTGAAGTCATAGAATGGTTGTTTTTGATGTCAACGAATGGAGGTGTGAAGTCATAGAATGGAGGTGTGTGAAGTCAGATTGGAGGTGTCTGAAATCACAGAATGGAGGTGTGTCAACCCAGAAATGAGGTGTGTGAAGTCATAGAATGGAGGTGTGTGAAGTTATAGAATGGAAGTGTGTGAAATCATAGAATGGAGGTGTGTGAAGTCAAAGAATTGAGGTATGTGAAGTCAGAATGGAGGTGTGTGAAGTCAGAATGGAGGTGTGTGAAGTCATAGAATGGAAGTGTGTGAAGTCATAGAATGGAGGTCTGTGAACTCAGAATGGGGGTTTGTGAAGTCATAGAATGGAGGTTTGTGAACTCAGAATGGAGGTGTGTGAAGTCACAGAATGGAGGTGTGTGAAGTCATAGAATGGAGGTGTGTGAAATCACAGAATGGAGGTGTGTGAATTCATAGAATGGAGGTGTGTGAAGTCATAGGATCGAGGTGTGTGAAGTCACAGAATGGAGGTGTGTGAAGTCACAGAATGGAGGTGTGTGAAGTCACAGAATGGAGGTGTGTGAACTCAGAATAGAGGTGTATGACGCCACAGAATGGAGCTGTGTGAAGTCATAGAATGGAAGTGTGTGAAGTCATAGAATGGAGGTGTGTGAAGGAAGAATGGAGGTGTGTGAAGTCACTGAATGCAGGTGTGTGAATTCAGAATGGAGGTGTGTGAAGTCACAGAATGGAGGTTTGTGAAGTCGTAGAATGGAGGTGTGTGAAGTCACAGAATGGAGGTTTGTGAAGTCATAGAATGGAGGTGTATGAAGTCAGAGAATAATGTTTCTGAAGTAAGAATGAAGGTGTGTGAAGTCATAGCATGGACGTGTGTGAAGTCAAATTGGAGGTGTGTGAACTCATAGAATGGAGGTGTGTGAACTCATAGAATGGAGGTGTGTGAAGTCATGGAATGGAGGTGTGTGAAGTCAAAGAATGGAGGTGTGTGAAGTGAAACAATAGAGGTGTGTGAAGTCACACAATGGAGGTGTGTGAAGTCCCAGAATGGAAGTGTGTGAAGTCAAAACGGAGGTGTGTGAAGTCACAGAATGTAGTTGTGTGAAGTCACAGAATGGAGGTGTGTGAAGTCAAAAAGGTGGTGTGTGAAGTCACAGAATGGAGGTGTGTGAAGGCATAGAATGGAGGTGTGTGAAATCATAGAATGGAGGTGTGTGAAGTCAGAATGGAGGTGTGTGAAGTCACAGAATGGAGGTGTGTGAAGTCACATTGGAGGTGTGTGAAATCACAGAATGGAGGTGTGTGAAGTCATAGAATGGAGGTGTGTGAAGTCATAAAATGGAGGTGTGTGAACTCATAGAATGGAGGAGTGTGAAGTCAAAATGGAGTTTTGTGAAGTCATAGAATGGTGTTTTTTGATATAAACGAATGGAGGTGTGTGAAGTCATAGAATGGAGGTGTGTTAAGTCAGATTGGAGGTGTGTGAAATCACAGAATGGAGGTGTGTGAAGTCACAGAATGGAGGTGTGTAAACTCAGAATGTAGGTGTGTGAAGCCACAGAATGGAGGTGTGTGAAGTCATAGAATGGAAGTGTGTGAAATCATAGCATGGCGGTGTGTGAAGTCATAGAATTGAGGTGTGTGAAGTCAGAATGGAGGTGTATGAAGTCAGAATGGAGGTGAGTGAAGTCATAGAATGGAGGTGTGTGAAGTCATAGAATGGAGGTGTGTGAAGTCAGAATGGAGGTGAGTGAAGTCATAGAATGGAGGTGTGTGAAGTCATAGGATCGAGGTGTGTGAAGTCACAGAATGGAGGTGTGTGAAGTCACAGAATGGAGGTGTGTGAAGTCACAGAATGGAGGTGTGTGAACTCAGAATAGATGTGTGTGACGCCACAGAATGGAGGTGTGTGAAATCATAGAATGGAAGTGTGTGAAGTCATAGAAAAGAGGTGTGTGAACTCAAAATGGAGGTGTGTGAAGTCACAGAATGGAGGTTTGTGAAGTCATAGAATGGAGGTGTGTGAAGTCAGAGAATGGATGTTTCTGAAGTAAGAATGAAGGTGTGTGAAGTCATAGAATGGAGATGTGTGAAGTCACAATGGAGTTGTGTGAAGTCATAGAATGGTTGTTTTTGATGTCAACGAATGGAGGTGTGTGAAGTCATGGAATGGAGGTGTGTGAAGTCAGATTGGACGTGTGTGAAATCACAGAATGGAGGTGTGTCAACTCAGAAATGAGGTGTGTGAAGTCATAGAATGGGGGTGTGTGAAGTCATAGAATGGAAGTGTGTGAAATCATAGAATGGAGGTGTGTGAAGTCAAAGAATTGAGGTGTGTGAAGTCAGAATGGAGGTGTGTGAAGTCAGAATGGAGGTGTGTGAAGTCATAGAATGGAAGTGTGTGAAGTCATAGAATGGAGGTCTGTGAACTCAGAATGGGGGTTTGTGAAGTCATAGAATGGAGGTGTCTGAACTCAGAATGGAGGTGTGTGAAGTCACAGAATGGAGGTGTGTGAAGTCATAGAATGGAGGTGTGTGAAATCACAGAATGGAGGTGTGTGAATTCGTAGAATGGAGGTGTGTGAAGTCATAGGATCGAGGTGTGTGAAGTCAGAGAATGGAGGTGTGTGAAGTCACAGAATGGAGGTTTGTGAAGTCATAGAATAGAGGTGTGTGAAGTCAGAGAATGGATGTTTCTGAAGTAAGAATGAAGGTTTGTGAAGTCATAGAATGGAGGTGTGTGAAGTGAAATTGAAGGTGTGTGAACTCATAGAATGGAGGTTTGTGAACTCAGAGAATGGAGGTGTGTGAAGTCATGGAATGGAGGTGTGTGAAGTCAAAGAAGGGAGGTGTGTGAAGTGAAACAATAGAGGTGTGTGAAGTCACAGAATTGAGGTGTGTGAAGTCACAGAATGGAGGTGTGTGAAGTCAGAATGAAGGTGTGTGAAATCACAGAATGGAGGTGTGTGAAGTCACAGAATGGATGTTTGTGAAGTAAGAATAAAGGTGTTTGAAGTCATAGAGTGGAGGTGCGTGAAGTCACAGAATGGAGGTGTGTGAAGTCATAGAATTGAGGTGTGTGAAGTCATAGAATGGAGGTGTGTGAAGTCACAGAATGGAGGTGTGTGAACTCAGAATAGAGGTGTATGACGCCACAGAATGGAGCTGTGTGAAGTCATAGAATGGAAGTGTGTGAAGTCATAGAATGGAGGTGTGTGAAGGAAGAATGGAGGTGTGTGAAGTCACTGAATGCAGGTGTGTGAATTCAGAATGGAGGTGTGTGAAGTCACAGAATGGAGGTTTGTGAAGTCGTAGAATGGAGGTGTGTGAAGTCACAGAATGGAGGTTTGTGAAGTCATAGAATGGAGGTGTATGAAGTCAGAGAATAATGTTTCTGAAGTAAGAATGAAGGTGTGTGAAGTCATAGCATGGACGTGTGTGAAGTCAAATTGGAGGTGTGTGAACTCATAGAATGGAGGTGTGTGAACTCATAGAATGGAGGTGTGTGAAGTCATGGAATGGAGGTGTGTGAAGTCAAAGAATGGAGGTGTGTGAAGTGAAACAATAGAGGTGTGTGAAGTCACACAATGGAGGTGTGTGAAGTCCCAGAATGGAAGTGTGTGAAGTCAAAACGGAGGTGTGTGAAGTCACAGAATGTAGTTGTGTGAAGTCACAGAATGGAGGTGTGTGAAGTCAAAAAGGTGGTGTGTGAAGTCACAGAATGGAGGTGTGTGAAGGCATAGAATGGAGGTGTGTGAAATCATAGAATGGAGGTGTGTGAAGTCAGAATGGAGGTGTGTGAAGTCACAGAATGGAGGTGTGTGAAGTCACATTGGAGGTGTGTGAAATCACAGAATGGAGGTGTGTGAAGTCATAGAATGGAGGTGTGTGAAGTCATAAAATGGAGGTGTGTGAACTCATAGAATGGAGGAGTGTGAAGTCAAAATGGAGTTTTGTGAAGTCATAGAATGGTGTTTTTTGATGTAAACGAATGGAGGTGTGTGAAGTCATAGAATGGAGGTGTGTTAAGTCAGATTGGAGGTGTGTGAAATCACAGAATGGAGGTGTGTGAAGTCACAGAATGGAGGTGTGTAAACTCAGAATGTAGGTGTGTGAAGCCACAGAATGGAGGTGTGTGAAGTCATAGAATGGAAGTGTGTGAAATCATAGCATGGCGGTGTGTGAAGTCATAGAATTGAGGTGTGTGAAGTCAGAATGGAGGTGTATGAAGTCAGAATGGAGGTGAGTGAAGTCATAGAATGGAGGTGTGTGAAGTCATAGAATGGAGGTGTGTGAAGTCACAGAATGGAGGTGTGTGAAGTCACAGAATGGAGGTGTGTGAACTCAGAATAGATGTGTGTGACGCCACAGAATGGAGGTGTGTGAAGTCATAGAATGGAAGTGTGTGAAATCATAGCATGGCGGTGTGTGAAGTCATAGAATTGAGGTGTGTGAAGTCAGAATGGAGGTGTATGAAGTCAGAATGGAGGTGAGTGAAGTCATAGAATGGAGGTGTGTGAAGTCATAGAATGGAGGTGTGTGAAGTCAGAATGGAGGTGAGTGAAGTCATAGAATGGAGGTGTGTGAAGTCATAGGATCGAGGTGTGTGAAGTCACAGAATGGAGGTGTGTGAAGTCACAGAATGGAGGTGTGTGAAGTCACAGAATGGAGGTGTGTGAACTCAGAATAGATGTGTGTGACGCCACAGAATGGAGGTGTGTGAAATCATAGAATGGAAGTGTGTGAAGTCATAGAAAAGAGGTGTGTGAACTCAAAATGGAGGTGTGTGAAGTCACAGAATGGAGGTTTGTGAAGTCATAGAATGGAGGTGTGTGAAGTCAGAGAATGGATGTTTCTGAAGTAAGAATGAAGGTGTGTGAAGTCATAGAATGGAGATGTGTGAAGTCACAATGGAGTTGTGTGAAGTCATAGAATGGTTGTTTTTGATGTCAACGAATGGAGGTGTGTGAAGTCATGGAATGGAGGTGTGTGAAGTCAGATTGGACGTGTGTGAAATCACAGAATGGAGGTGTGTCAACTCAGAAATGAGGTGTGTGAAGTCATAGAATGGGGGTGTGTGAAGTCATAGAATGGAAGTGTGTGAAATCATAGAATGGAGGTGTGTGAAGTCAAAGAATTGAGGTGTGTGAAGTCAGAATGGAGGTGTGTGAAGTCAGAATGGAGGTGTGTGAAGTCATAGAATGGAAGTGTGTGAAGTCATAGAATGGAGGTCTGTGAACTCAGAATGGGGGTTTGTGAAGTCATAGAATGGAGGTGTCTGAACTCAGAATGGAGGTGTGTGAAGTCACAGAATGGAGGTGTGTGAAGTCATAGAATGGAGGTGTGTGAAATCACAGAATGGAGGTGTGTGAATTCGTAGAATGGAGGTGTGTGAAGTCATAGGATCGAGGTGTGTGAAGTCAGAGAATGGAGGTGTGTGAAGTCACAGAATGGAGGTTTGTGAAGTCATAGAATAGAGGTGTGTGAAGTCAGAGAATGGATGTTTCTGAAGTAAGAATGAAGGTTTGTGAAGTCATAGAATGGAGGTGTGTGAAGTGAAATTGAAGGTGTGTGAACTCATAGAATGGAGGTTTGTGAACTCAGAGAATGGAGGTGTGTGAAGTCATGGAATGGAGGTGTGTGAAGTCAAAGAAGGGAGGTGTGTGAAGTGAAACAATAGAGGTGTGTGAAGTCACAGAATTGAGGTGTGTGAAGTCACAGAATGGAGGTGTGTGAAGTCAGAATGAAGGTGTGTGAAATCACAGAATGGAGGTGTGTGAAGTCACAGAATGGATGTTTGTGAAGTAAGAATAAAGGTGTTTGAAGTCATAGAGTGGAGGTGCGTGAAGTCACAGAATGGAGGTGTGTGAAGTCATAGAATTGAGGTGTGTGAAGTCATAGAATGGAGGTGTGTGAAGTCACAGAATGGAGGTGTGTGAACTCAGAATAGAGGTGTATGACGCCACAGAATGGAGCTGTGTGAAGTCCTAGAATGGAAGTGTGTGAAGTCATAGAATGGAGGTGTGTGAAGGAAGAATGGAGGTGTGTGAAGTCACTGAATGCAGGTGTGTGAATTCAGAATGGAGGTGTGTGAAGTCACAGAATGGAGGTTTGTGAAGTCGTAGAATGGAGGTGTGTGAAGTCACAGAATGGAGGTTTGTGAAGTCATAGAATGGAGGTGTATGAAGTCAGAGAATAATGTTTCTGAAGTAAGAATGAAGGTGTGTGAAGTCATAGCATGGACGTGTGTGAAGTCAAATTGGAGGTGTGTGAACTCATAGAATGGAGGTGTGTGAACTCATAGAATGGAGGTGTGTGAAGTCATGGAATGGAGGTGTGTGAAGTCAAAGAATGGAGGTGTGTGAAGTGAAACAATAGAGGTGTGTGAAGTCACACAATGGAGGTGTGTGAAGTCCCAGAATGGAAGTGTGTGAAGTCAAAACGGAGGTGTGTGAAGTCACAGAATGTAGTTGTGTGAAGTCACAGAATGGAGGTGTGTGAAGTCAAAAAGGTGGTGTGTGAAGTCACAGAATGGAGGTGTGTGAAGGCATAGAATGGAGGTGTGTGAAATCATAGAATGGAGGTGTGTGAAGTCAGAATGGAGGTGTGTGAAGTCACAGAATGGAGGTGTGTGAAGTCACATTGGAGGTGTGTGAAATCACAGAATGGAGGTGTGTGAAGTCATAGAATGGAGGTGTGTGAAGTAATAAAATGGAGGTGTGTGAACTCATAGAATGGAGGAGTGTGAAGTCAAAATGGAGTTTTGTGAAGTCATAGAATGGTGTTTTTTGATGTAAACGAATGGAGGTGTGTGAAGTCATAGAATGGAGGTGTGTTAAGTCAGATTGGAGGTGTGTGAAATCACAGAATGGAGGTGTGTGAAGTCACAGAATGGAGGTGTGTAAACTCAGAATGTAGGTGTGTGAAGCCACAGAATGGAGGTGTGTGAAGTCATAGAATGGAAGTGTGTGAAATCATAGCATGGCGGTGTGTGAAGTCATAGAATTGAGGTGTGTGAAGTCAGAATGGAGGTGTATGAAGTCAGAATGGAGGTGAGTGAAGTCATAGAATGGAGGTGTGTGAAGTCATAGAATGGAGGTGTGTGAAGTCACAGAATGGAGGTGTGTGAAGTCACAGAATGGAGGTGTGTGAACTCAGAATAGATGTGTGTGACGCCACAGAATGGAGGTGTGTGAAATCATAGAATGGAAGTGTGTGAAGTCATAGAAAGGAGGTGTGTGAACTCAAAATGGAGGTGTGTGAAGTCACAGAATGGAGGTTTGTGAAGTCATAGAATGGAGGTGTGTGAAGTCAGAGAATGGATGTTTCTGAAGTAAGAATGAAGGTGTGTGAAGTCATAGAATGGAGATGTGTGAAGTCACAATGGAGTTGTGTGAAGTCATAGAATGGTTGTTTTTGATGTCAACGAATGGAGGTGTGTGAAGTCATGGAATGGAGGTGTGTGAAGTCAGATTGGACGTGTGTGAAATCACAGAATGGAGGTGTGTCAACTCAGAAATGAGGTGTGTGAAGTCATAGAATGGGGGTGTGTGAAGTCATAGAATGGAAGTGTGTGAAATCATAGAATGGAGGTGTGTGAAGTCAAAGAATTGAGGTGTGTGAAGTCAGAATGGAGGTGTGTGAAGTCAGAATGGAGGTGTGTGAAGTCATAGAATGGAAGTGTGTGAAGTCATAGAATGGAGGTCTGTGAACTCAGAATGGGGGTTTGTGAAGTCATAGAATGGAGGTGTCTGAACTCAGAATGGAGGTGTGTGAAGTCACAGAATGTAGGTGTGTGAAGTCATAGAATGGAGGTGTGTGAAATCACAGAATGGAGGTGTGTGAATTCGTAGAATGGAGGTGTGTGAAGTCATAGGATCGAGGTGTGTGAAGTCAGAGAATGGAGGTGTGTGAAGTCACAGAATGGAGGTTTGTGAAGTCATAGAATAGAGGTGTGTGAAGTCAGAGAATGGATGTTTCTGAAGTAAGAATGAAGGTTTGTGAAGTCATAGAATGGAGGTGTGTGAAGTGAAATTGAAGGTGTGTGAACTCATAGAATGGAGGTGTGTGAACTCAGAGAATGGAGGTGTGTGAAGTCATGGAATGGAGGTGTGTGAAGTCAAAGAATGGAGGTGTGTGAAGTGAAACAATAGAGGTGTGTGAAGTCACAGAATTGAGGTGTGTGAAGTCACAGAATGGAGGTGTGTGAAGTCAGAATGAAGGTGTGTGAAATCACAGAATGGAGGTGTGTGAAGTCACAGAATGGATGTTTGTGAAGTAAGAATAAAGGTGTTTGAAGTCATAGAGTGGAGGTGCGTGAAGTCACAGAATGGAGGTGTGTGAAGTCATAGAATTGAGGTGTGTGAAGTCATAGAATGGAGGTGTGTGAAGTCACAGAATGGAGGTGTGTGAACTCATAGAATGGAGGTGTGTGAAGTTAAAATGGAGTTGTGTGAAGTCATAGAATGGTGGTTTTTGATGTCAACGAATGGTGGTGTATGAAGTCACAGAATGGAGGTTTGTGAAGTCATAGAATGGAGGTGTGTGAAGTCAGAGAATGGATGTTTCTGAAGTAAGAATGAATGTGTGTGAAGTCATAGAATGGAGGTGTGTGAAGTCAAATTGGAGGTGTGTGAACTCATAGAATGGAGGTGTGTGAAGTCAGAGAATGGAGGTGTGTGAAGTCATGGAATGGAGGTGTGTGAAGTCAAAGAATGGAGGTGTGTGAAGTGAAACAATAGACATGTGTGAAGTCACAGAATGGAGGTGTGTGAAGTCACAGAATGGAAGTGTGTGAAGTCAAAACGGATGTGTGTGAAGTCACAGAATGGAGGTGTGTGAAGTCACAGAATGGAGGTGTGTGAAGTCAAAAAGGTGGTGTGTGAAGTCACAGAATGGAGGTGTGTGAAGTCATAGAATGGAGGTGTGTGAAATCATAGAATGGAGGAATTTGAAGTCAGAATGGAGGTGTGTGAAGTCACAGAATGGAGGTGTGTGAAGTCACAGAAGGGAGGTGTGTGAAATCAGAATGAAGGTGTGTGAAGTCACAGAATGGAAGTGTGTGAAGTCACAAAATGGATGTTTGTGAAGTAAGAATGAAGGTGTTTGAAGTCATACAGTGGTGGTGTGTGAAGTCACAGAATGCAGGTGTGTGAAGTCATAGAATGGAGGTATGTGAAGTCAGATTGGAGGTGTGTGAAATCACAGAATGGAGGTGTGTGAAGTGACAGAATGGAGGTGTGTAAACTCAGAATGTAGGTGTGTGAAGCCACAGAATGGAGGTTTGTGAAGTCATAGAAAGGAAGTGTGTGAAATCATTGAATGGAGTTGTGTGAAGTCACAGAATTCAGGTGTGTGAAGTCAGAATGGAGCTGTGTGAAGTCAGAATGGAGGTGAGTGAAGTCTTAGAATGGAGGTGTGTGAAGTCATAGAATGGAGGTCTGTGAACTCAGAATGGAGGTTTGTGAAGTCATAGAATGGAGGTGTGTGATGTCACAGAATGGAGGTGTGTGAAGTCATAGAATGGAGATGTGTGAAGTCATAAAATGGAGGTGTGTGAATTCATAGAATGGAGGTGTGTGAAGTCACAGTGGAGTTGTGTGAAGTCATAGAATGGTTGTTTTTGATGTCAACGAATGGAGGTGTGTGAAGTCATAGAATGGAGGTGTGTGACGTCAGATTGGAGGTGTGTGAAATCACAGAATGGAAGTGTGTCAACTCAGAAATGAGGTGTGTGAAGTCATAGAGCGGAGTTGTGTGAAGTCATAGAATGGAAGTGTGTGAAATCATAGAATGGAGGTGTGTGAAGTCAGAATGGCGGTGTGTGAAGTCACAGAATGCAGGTGTGTGAAGTCAAAGAATTGAGGTGTGTGAAGTCAGAATGGAGGTGTGTGAAGTCAGAATGGAGGTGTGTGAAGTCATAGAATGGAAGTGTGTGAAATCATAGAATGGAGGTCTGTGAACACAGAATGGGGGTTTGTTAAGTCATAGAATGGAGGTGTGTGAAGGAAGAATGGAGGTGTGTGAAGTCACAGAATGGAGGTGTGTGAATTCAGAATGGAGGTGTGTGAAGTCACAGAATGGAGGTTTGTGAAGTCATAGAATGGAGGTGTGTGAAGTCAGAGAATGGATGTTTCTGAAGTAAGAATGAAGGTGTGTGAAGTCATAGAATGGAGGTGTGTGAAGTCAAATTGGAGGTGTGTGAACTCATAGAATGGAGGTGTGTGAACTCATAGAATGGAGGTGTGTGAAGTCATGGAATGGAGGTGTGTGAAGTCAAAGAATGGAGGTGTGTGAAGTGAAACAATAGAGGTGTGTGAAGTCACAGAATGGAGGTGTGTGAAATCACAGAATGGAAGTGTGTGAAGTCAAAACGGAGGTGTGTGAAGTCACAGACTGGAGGTGTGTGAAGTCAAAAAGGTGGTGTGTGAAGTCACAGAATGGAGTTGTGTGAAGTCAGAGAATGGAGGTGTGTGAAATCATAGAATGGAGGTGTGTGAAGTCAGAATGGCGGTGTGTGAAGTCACAGAATTCAGGTGTGTGAAGTCACAGAATGGAGGTGTGTGAAGTCAGAATGAAGGTGTGTGAAGTCATAGAAGGGATGTTTGTGAAGTAAGAATGAAGGTATTTGAAGTCATAGAGTGGAGGTGTGTGAAGTCATAAAATGGAGTTTTGTGAACTCATAGAATGGAGGTGTGTGAAGTCAAAGTGGAGTGTTGTGAAGTCATAGAATGGTGTTTTTTGATGTCAACGAATGGAGGTGCGTGAAGTCATAGAATGGAGGTGTGTGAAGTCAGAATGGAGGTGTGTGAAATCACAGAATGGATGTGTGTGAAGTCACAGAATGGAGGTGTGTGAAGTCACAGAATGGATGTTTGTGAAGTAAGAATGAAGGTGTTTGAAGTCATAGAGTGGAGGTGTGTGAAGTCACAGAATGGAGGTGTGTGAACTCATAGAATGGAGGTGTGTGAAGTCAAAATGGAGTTTTGTGAAGTCATAGAATGGTGTTTTTTGATGTCAACGAATGGAGGTGTGTGAAGTCATAGAATGGAGGTGTGTGAAGTCAGATTGGAGGTGTGTGAAATCACAGAATGCAGGTGTGTGAAGTCACAGAATGGAGGTGTGTAAACTCAGAATGTATGGGTGCGAAGCCACAGAGTGGAGGTGTGTGAAGTCATAGAATGGAAGTGTGTGAAATCATAGAATGGAGGTGTGTGAAGTCACAGAATTGAGGTGTGTGAAGTCAGAATGGAGGTGTGTGAAGTCAGAATGGAGGTGTGTGAAGTCAGAATGGAGGTGTGTGAAGTAATAGAATGGAGGTTTGTGAACTCACAGAATGGAGGTGTGTTAATTCATAGAATGGAGGTGTGTGAAGTCATAGGATCGAGGTGTGTGAAGTCACAGAATGGAGGTGTGTGAAGTCACAGAATGGAGGTGTGTGAAGTCACAGAATGGAGGTGTGTGAACTCAGAATAAATGTGTGTGACGCCACAGAATGGAGGTGTGTGAAGTCATAGAATGGAAGTGTGTGAAGTCTTAGAAAGGAGGTGTGTGAACTCAGAATGGAGGTGTGTGAAGTCACAGAATGGAGGTTTGTGAAGTCATAGAATGGAGGTGTGTGAAGTCAGAGAATGGATGTTTCTGAAGTAAGAATGAAGGTGTGTGCAGTCATAGAATGGAGATGTGTGAAGTCACAATGGAGTTGCGTGAAGTCATAGAATGGTTGTTTTTGATGTCAACGAATGGAGGTGTGTGAAGTCATGGAATGGAGGTGTGTGAAGTCAGGTTGGAAGTGTGTGAAATCACAGAATGGAGGTGTGTCAACTCAGAAATGAGTTGTGTGAAGTCATAGAATGGAGGTGTGTGAAGTCATAGAATGGAAGTGTGTGAAATCATAGAATGGAGGTGTGTGAAGTCAAAGAATTGAGGTGTGTGAAGTCAGAATGGAGGTGTGTGAAGTCAGAATGGATGTGTGTGAAGTCATAGAATGGAAGTGTGTGAAGTCATAGAATGGAGGTCTGTGAACTCAGAATGGGGGTTTGTGAAGTCATAGAATGGAGGTGTCTGAAATCAGAATAGAGGTGTGTGAAGTCACAGAATGGAGGTGTGTGAAGTCATAGAATGGAGGTTTGTGAAATCACAGAATGGAGGTGTGTGAATTCATAGAATGGAGGTGTGTGAAGTCATAGGATCGAGGTGTGTGAAGTCACAGAATGTAGGTGTGTGAAGTCACAGAATGGAAGTGTGTGAAGTCACAGAATGGAGGTGTATGAAGTGAAATTGAATGTGTGTGACCTCATAGAATGGAGGTGTGTGAACTCATAGAATGGAGGTGTGTGAAGTCATGGAATGGAGGTGTGTGAAGTCAAAGAATGGAGGTGTGTGAAGTGATACAATAGAAGTGTGTGAAGTCACAGAATTGAGGTGTGTGAAGTCACAGAATGGAGGTGTGTGAAATCAGAATGAAGGTGTGTGAAATCACAGAATGGAGGTGTGTGAATTCACAGAATGGATGTTTGTGAAGTAAGAATGAAGGTGTTTGAAGTCATAGAGTGGAGGTGTGTGAATTCACAGAATGGAGGTGTGTGAAGTCATGGAATGGCGGTGTGTGAAGTCAAAGAATGGAGGTGTGTGACGTGAAACAATAGAGGTGTGTGAAGTCACAGAATGGAGGTGTGTGAAGTCACAGAATGGAGGTGTGTGAAGTCAAAAAGGTGGTGTGTGAAGTCACAGAATGGAGGTGTGTGAAGTCATAGAATGGAGGTGCGTGAAATCATACAATGGAGGTATGTGAAGTCAGAATGGAGGTGTGTGAAGTCACAGAATTGAGGTGTGTGAAGTCACAGAATGGAGGTGTGTGAAGTCAGAATGAAGGTGTGTGAAGTCACAGAATGGAGGTGTGTGAAGTCACAGAATGGATGTTTGTGAAGTAAGAATGTAGGTGTTTGAAGTCATAGAGTGGAGGTGTGTGAAGTCACAGAATGGAGGTGTGTGAAGTCATAGAATGGAGATGTGAGAAGTCATAAAATTGAGGTGTGTGAAGTCATAGAATGGAGGTGTGTGAAGTCATAAAATGGAGGTGTGTGAACTCATAGAATGGAGGTGTGTGAAGACAAAATGGAGTTGTGTGAAATCATAAAATGGTGTTTTTTGATGTCAACGAATGGAGGTGTGTGAATTCATAGAATGGAGGTTTGTGAAGTCAAAGAATGGAGGTGTGTGAAGTCACAGAATGGAGGTGTGTGAACTCAGAATGGAGGTGTGTGAAGCCACAGAATGGAGGTGTGTGAAGTCATAGAATGGAAGTGTGTGAAGTCATAGAATGGAGGTGTGTGAAGGAAGAATGGAGGTGTGTGAAGTCACAGAATGGAGGTGTGTGAATTCAGAATGGAGGTGTGTGAAGTCAGAATGGAGGTGAGTGAATTCATAGAATGTAGGTGTGTGAAGTCATAGAATGGAGGTCTGTGAACTCAGAATGGAGGTTTGTGATGTCATAGAATGGAGGTGTGTGATGTCACAGAATAGAGGTGTGTGAAGTCATAGAATGGAGGTGTGTGAAGTCATAAAATGGAGGTGTGTGAATTCACAGAATGGAGGTTTGTGAAGTCACAATGGAGTTGTGTGAAGTCATAGAATGGTTGTTTTTGATGTCAACGAACGGAGGTGTGAAGTCATAGAATGGAGGTGTGTGAAGTCAGATTGGAGGTGTCTGAAATCACAGAATGGAGGTGTGTCAACCCAGAAATGAGGTGTGTGAAGTCATAGAATGGAGGTGTGTGAAGTTATAGAATGGAAGTGTGTGAAATCATAGAATGGAGGTGTGTGAAGTCAAAGAATTGAGGTATGTGAAGTCAGAATGGAGGTGTGTGAAGTCAGAATGGAGGTGTGTGAAGTCATAGAATGGAAGTGTGTGAAGTCATAGAATGGAGGTCTGTGAACTCAGAATGGGGGTTTGTGAAGTCATAGAATGGAGGTTTGTGAACTCAGAATGGAGGTGTGTGAAGTCACAGAATGGAGGTGTGTGAAGTCATAGAATGGAGGTGTGTGAAATCACAGAATGGAGGTGTGTGAATTCATAGAATGGAGGTGTGTGAAGTCATAGGATCGAGATGTGTGAAGTCACAGAATGGAGGTGTGTGAAGTCACAGAATGGAGGTGTGTGAAGTCACAGAATGGAGGTGTGTGAACTCAGAATAGAGGTGTATGACGCCACAGAATGGAGCTGTGTGAAGTCATAGAATGGAAGTGTGTGAAGTCATAGAATGGAGGTGTGTGAAGGAAGAATGGAGGTGTGTGAAGTCACTGAATGGAGGTGTGTGAATTCAGAATGGAGGTGTGTGAAGTCACAGAATGGAGGTTTGTAAAGTCGTAGAATGGAGGTGTGTGAAGTCACAGAATGGAGGTTTGTGAAGTCATAGAATGGAGGTGTATGAAGTCAGAGAATAATGTTTCTGAAGTAAGAATGAAGGTGTGTGAAGTCATAGCATGGAGGTGTGTGAAGTCAAATTGGAGGTGTGTGAACTCATAGAATGGAGGTGTGTGAACTCATAGAATGGAGGTGTGTGAAGTCATGGAATGGAGGTGTGTGAAGTCAAAGAATGGAGGTGTGTGAAGTGAAACAATAGATGTGTGTGAAGTCACAGAATGGAGGTGTGTGAAGTCCCAGAATGGAAGTGTGTGAAGTCAAAACGGAGGTGTGTGAAGTCACAGAATGTAGTTGTGTGAAGTCACAGAATGGAGGTGTGTGAAGTCAAAAAGGTGGTGTGTGAAGTCACAGAATGGAGGTGTGTGAAGGCATAGAATGGAGGTGTGTGAACTCATAGAATGGAGGTGTGTGAAGTCATGGAATGGAGGTGTGTGAAGTCAAAGAATGGAGGTGTGTGAAGTGATACAATAGAGGTGTGTGAAGTCACAGAATTGAGGTGTGTGAAGTCACAGAATGGAGGTGTGTGAAATCAGAATGAAGGTGTGTGAAATCACAGAATGGAGGTGTGTGAATTCACAGAATGGATGTTTGTGAAGTAAGAATGAAGGTGTTTGAAGTCATAGAGTGGAGGTGTGTGAATTCACAGAATGGAGGTGTGTGAAGTCATGGAATGGCGGTGTGTGAAGTCAAAGAATGGAGGTGTGTGACGTGAAACAATAGAGGTGTGTGAAGTCACAGAATGGAGGTGTGTGAAGTCACAGAATGGAGGTGTGTGAAGTCAAAAAGGTGGTGTGTGAAGTCACAGAATGGAGGTGTGTGAAGTCATAGAATGGAGGTGCGTGAAATCATAGAATGGAGGTATGTGAAGTCAGAATGGAGGTGTGTGAAGTCACAGAATTGAGGTGTGTGAAGTCACAGAATGGAGGTGTGTGAAGTCAGAATGAAGGTGTGTGAAGTCACAGAATGGAGGTGTGTGAAGTCACAGAATGGATGTCTGTGAAGTAAGAATGTAGGTGTTTGAAGTCATAGAGTGGAGGTGTGTGAAGTCACAGAATGGAGGTGTGTGAAGTCATAGAATGGAGATGTGAGAAGTCATAGAATTGAGGTGTGTGAAGTCATAGAATGGAGGTGTGTGAAGTCATAAAATGGAGGTGTGTGAACTCATAGAATGGAGGTGTGTGAAGACAAAATGGAGTTGTGTGAAATCATAAAATGGTGTTTTTTGATGTCAACGAATGGAGGTGTGTGAATTCATAGAATGGAGGTTTGTGAAGTCAAAGAATGGAGGTGTGTGAAGTCACAGAATGGAGGTGTGTGAACTCAGAATGGAGGTGTGTGAAGCCACAGAATGGAGGTGTGTGAAGTCATAGAATGGAAGTGTGTGAAGTCATAGAATGGAGGTGTGTGAAGGAAGAATGGAGGTGTGTGAAGTCACAGAATGGAGGTGTGTGAATTCAGAATGGAGGTGTGTGAAGTCAGAATGGAGGTGAGTGAATTCATAGAATGTAGGTGTGTGAAGTCATAGAATGGAGGTCTGTGAACTCAGAATGGAGGTTTGTGATGTCATAGAATGGAGGTGTGTGATGTCACAGAATAGAGGTGTGTGAAGTCATAGAATGGAGGTGTGTGAAGTCATAAAATGGAGGTGTGTGAATTCACAGAATGGAGGTTTGTGAAGTCACAATGGAGTTGTGTGAAGTCATAGAATGGTTGTTTTTGATGTCAACGAATGGAGGTGTGAAGTCATAGAATGGAGGTGTGTGAAGTCAGATTGGAGGTGTCTGAAATCACAGAATGGAGGTGTGTCAACCCAGAAATGAGGTGTGTGAAGTCATAGAATGGAGGTGTGTGAAGTTATAGAATGGAAGTGTGTGAAATCATAGAATGGAGGTGTGTGAAGTCAAAGAATTGAGGTATGTGAAGTCAGAATGGAGGTGTGTGAAGTCAGAATGGAGGTGTGTGAAGTCATAGAATGGAAGTGTGTGATGTCATAGAATGAAGGTCTGTGAACTCAGAATGGGGTTTGTGAAGTCATAGAATGGAGGTTTGTGAACTCAGAATGGAGGTGTGTGAAGTCACAGAATGGAGGTGTGTGAAGTCATAGAATGGAGGTGTGTGAAATCACAGAATGGAGGTGTGTGAATTCATAGAATGGAGGTGTGTGAAGTCATAGGATCGAGATGTGTGAAGTCACAGAATGGAGGTGTGTGAAGTCACAGAATGGAGGTGTGTGAAGTCACAGAATGGAGGTGTGTGAACTCAGAATAGAGGTGTATGACGCCACAGAATGGAGCTGTGTGAAGTCATAGAATGGAAGTGTGTGAAGTCATAGAATGGAAGTGTGTGAAGGAAGAATGGAGGTGTGTGAAGTCACTGAATGGAGGTGTGTGAATTCAGAATGGAGGTGTGTGAAGTCACAGAATGGAGGTTTGTAAAGTCGTAGAATGGAGGTGTGTGAAGTCACAGAATGGAGGTTTGTGAAGTCATAGAATGGAGGTGTATGAAGTCAGAGAATAATGTTTCTGAAGTAAGAATGAAGGTGTGTGAAGTCATAGCATGGAGGTGTGTGAAGTCAAATTGGAGGTGTGTGAACTCATAGAATGGAGGTGTGTGAACTCATAGAATGGAGGTGTGTGAAGTCATGGAATGGAGGTGTGTGAAGTCAAAGAATGGAGGTGTGTGAAGTGAAACAATAGATGTGTGTGAAGTCACAGAATGGAGGTGTGTGAAGTCCCAGAATGGAAGTGTGTGAAGTCAAAACGGAGGTGTGTGAAGTCACAGAATGTAGTTGTGTGAAGTCACAGAATGGAGGTGTGTGAAGTCAAAAAGGTGGTGTGTGAAGTCACAGAATGGAGGTGTGTGAAGGCATAGAATGGAGGTGTGTGAAATCATAGAATGGAGGTGTGTGAAGTCAGAATGGAGGTGTGTGAAGTCACAGAATTGAGGTGTATGAAATCACAGAATGGAGGTGTGTGAAGTCAGAATGAATGTGTGTGAAGTCACAGAGTGAAGGTGTGTGAAGTCACAGAGTGGATGTTTGTGAAGTAAGAATGAAGGTGTTTGAAGTCATAGAGTGGAGGTGTGTGAAGTCACAAAATGGAGGTGTGTGAAGTGAGATTGGAGGTGTGTGAAATCACAGAATGGAGGTGTGTGAAGTCATAGAATGGAGGTGTGTGAAGTCATAAAATGGAGGTGTGTGAACTCATAGAATGGAGGTGTGTGAAGTCATAGAATGGTGTTTTTTGATGTCAACGAATGGAGGTGTGTGAAGTCATAGAATGGAGGTGTGTGAACTCAGATTGGAGGTGTGTGAAATCACAGAATGGAGGTGTGTGAAGTCACAGAATGGAGGTGTGTAAACTCAGAATGTAGGTGTGTGAAGCCACAGAATAGAGGTGTGTGAAGTCATAGAATGGAAGTGTGTGAAATCATAGAATGGAGGTGTGTGAAGTCACAGAATTGAGGTTGTGAAGTCAGAATGGAGGTGTGTGAAGTCAGAATGGAGGTGTGTGAAGTCATAGAATGGAGGTGTGTGAAGTCATAGAATGGAGGTCTGTGAACTCAGAATGGAGGTTTGTAAAGTCATAGAAGGGAGGTGTGTGAACTCAGAATGGAGGTGTGTGAAGACACAGAATGGAGGTGTGTGAAGTCATAGAATGGAGGTTTGTGAACTCACAGAATGGAGGTGTGTTAGTTCATAGAATGGAGGTGTGTGAAGTCATAGGTTCGAGGTGTGTGAAGTCACAGAATGGAGGTGTGTGAAGTCATAGAATGGAAGTGTTTGAAGTCATAGAAAGGAGGTGTGTGAACTCAGAATGGAGGTGTGTGAAGTCACAGAATGGAGGTTTGTGAAGTCATAGAATGGAGGTGTGTGAAGTCAGAGAATGGATGTTTCTGAAGTAAGAATGAAGGTGTGTGAAGTCATAGAATGGAGATGTGTGAAGTCAAATTGGAGGTGTGTGAACTCATAGAATGGAGGTGTGTGAACTCATAGAATGGAGGTTTGTGAAGTCATGGAATGGCGGTGTGTGAAGTGAAAGAATGGAGGTGTGTGAAGTGAAAAAATAGAGCTGTGTGAACTCACAGAATGGAGGTGTGTGAAGTCACAGATTGGAAGTGTGTGAAGGCAAAACGGAGGTGTGTGAAGTCACAGAATGGAGGTGTGTGAAGTCACAGAATGGAGGTGTGTGAAGTCAAAACGGTGGTGTGTGAAGTCACAGAATGGAGGTGTGTGAAGTCATAGAAAGGAGGTGTGTGAAATCATAGAATGGAGGTATGTGAAGTCAGAATGGAGGTGTGTGAAGTCACAGAATTGAGGTGTGTGAAGTCACAGAATGGAGGTGTGTGAAGTCAGAGTGAAGGTGTGTGAAGTCACAGAATGGAGGTGTGTGAAGTCACAGAATGGATGTTTGTGAAGTAAGAATGAAGGTGTTTGAAGTCATAGAGTGGAGGTGTGTGAAGTCACAGAATGGAGGTGTGTGAAGTAATAGAATGGAGGTCTGTGAACTCAGAATGGAGATTTGTGAAGTCATAGAATGGAGGTGTGTGACTCAGAATGGAGATGTGTGAAGTCACAGAATGGAGGTGTGTGAAGTCATAGAATGGAGGTTTGTGAACTCACAGAATGGAGGTGTGTTAATTCATAGAATGGAGGTGTGTGAAGTCATAGGATCGAGGTGTGTGAAGTCACAGAATGGAGGTGTGTGAACTCAGAATGTAGGTGTGTGAAGCCACAGAATAGAGGTGTGTGAAGTCACAGAATGGAGGTTTGTGAAGTCATAGAATGGAGGTGTGTGAAGTCAGAGAATGGATGTTTCTGAAGTAAGAATGAAGGTGTGTGAACTCATGGAATAGAGGTGTGTGAACTCATAGAATGGAGGTTTGTGAAGTCATGGAATGGCGGTGTGTGAAGTCAAAGAATGGAGGTGTGTGAAGTGAAACAATAGAGGTGTGTGAACTCACAGAATGGAGGTGTGTGAAGTCACAGATTGGAAGTGTGTGAAGGCAAAACGGAGGTGTGTGAAGTCACAGAATGGAGGTGTGTGAAGTCACAGAATGGAGGTGTGTGAAGTCAAAAAGGTGGTGTGTGAAGTCACAGAATGGAGGTGTGTGAAGTCATAGAATGGAGGTGTGTGAAGACACAGCATGGAGGTGTGTGAAGTCAAAATGGAGATGTCTGAAGTCATGGAATGGAGGTGTGTGAAGTCACAATGCAGGTGTGTGAACTCATAGAATGGAGGTGGGTGAAGTCACAATGCAGGTGTGTGAAGTCATAGAATGGGGTTGTGTGAACTCAGAAAGGAGGTGTGTGAAGTCACAGAATAGAGGTGTGTGAAGTCATACAATGGAGGTGTGTGAAGTCACAGAATGGAGGTGTGTGAATTCAGAATAGAGGTGTGTGAAGTCAGAATGGAGGTGAGTGAAGTCATAGAATGGAGGTGTGTGAAGTCATAGAATGGAGGTCTGTTAACTCAGAATGGAGGTTTGTGAAGTCATAGAATGGAGGTGTGTGAAGTCACAGAATGGAGGTGTGTGAAGTCATAGAATGGAGGTGTGTGAAGTCATAAAATGGAGGTGTGTGAATTCATAGAATGGAGGTGTGTGAAGTCACAATGGAGTTGTGTGAAGTCATAGAATGGTTGTTTTTGATGTCAACGAATGGAGGTGTGTGAAGTCATAGAATGGAGGTGTGTGAAGTCAGATTGGAGGTGTGTGAAATCACAGAAAGGAGGTGTGTCAACTCAAAAATGAGGTGTGTGAAGTCATAGAATGGAGGTGTGTGAAGTTATAGAATGGAAGTGTGTGAAATCATAGAATGCAGGTGTGTGAAGTCAAAGAATTGAGGTATGTGAAGTCAGAATGGAGGTGTGTGAAGTCAGAATGGACATGTGTGAAGTCATAGAATGGAAGTGTGTGAAGTCATAGAATGGAGGTCTGTGAACTCAGAATGGGGGTTTGTGAAGTCATAGAATGGAGGTGTATGAACTCAGAATGGAGGTGTGTGAAGTCACAGAATGGAGGTGTGTGAAGTCATAGAATGGAGGTGTGTGAAATCACAGAATGGAGGTGCGTGAATTCATAGAATGGAGGTGTGTGAAGTCATAGGATCGAGGTGTGTGATGTCACAGAATGGAGGTGTGTGAAGTCACAGAATGGAGGTGTGTGAAGTCACAGAATGGAGGTGTGTGAACTCAGAATAGAGGTATGTGACGCCACAGAATGGAGGTGTGTGAAGTCATAGAATGGAAGTGTGTGAAGTCATAGAATGGAGGTGTGTGAAGGAAGAATGGAGGTGTGTGAAGTCACAGAATGGAGGTGTGTGAATTCAGAATGGAGGTGTGTGAAGTCACAGAATGGAGGTTTGTGAAGTCATAGAATGGAGGTGTGTGAAGTCAGAGAATGGATGTTTCTGAAGTAAGAATGAAGGTGTGTCAAGTCATAGAATAGAGGTGTGTGAAGTCAAATTGGAGGTGTGTGAACTCATAGAATGGAGGTGTGTGAACTCATAGAATGGAGGTGTGTGAAGTCATGGAATGGAGTTGTGTGAAGTCAAAAATGGAGGTGTGTGAACTGAAACAATAGAGGTGTGTGAAGTCACAGAATGGAGGTGTGTGAAGTCACAGAATGGAAGTGTGTGAAGTCAAAACGGAGGTGTGTGAAGTCACAGAATGGAGGTGTGTGAAGTCACAGAATGGAGGTGTGTGAAGTCACAGAATGGAGGTGTGTGAAGTCATAGAATGGAGTGTGTGAAGTCATAGAATTGAGGTGTGTGAAGTCACAGAATGGAGGTGTGTGAAGTCATAGAATGGAGTGTGTGAAGTCATAGAATTGAGGTGTGTGAAGTCATAGAATGGAGGTGTGTGAAGTCATAAAATGGAGGTGTGTGAACTCATAGAATGGAGGTGTGTGAAGTCAAAATGGAGTTCTGTGAATTCATACAATGGTGTTTCTTGATGTCAACGAATAGAGGTGTGTGAAGTCATAGAAGGGAGGTGTGTGAAGTCAGATTGGAGGTGTGTGAAATCACAGAATGGAGGTGTGTGAAGTCACAGAATGGAGGCGTGTGAACTCAGAATGTAGGTGTGTGAAGCCACAGAATGGAGGTGTGTGAAGTCATAGAATGGAAGTGTGTGAAATCATTGAATGGAGGTGTGTGAATGCACAGAATTGAGGTGTGTGAATTCAGAATGGAGATGTGTGAAGTCAGAAAGGAGGTGAGTGAAGTCATAGAATGGAGGTGTGTGAAGTCAGAGAATGGAGGTCTGTGAACTGAGAATGGAGGTTAGTGAAGTCATAGAATGGAGGTTTGTGAAGTCACAGAATGGAGGTGTGTGAAGTCATAGAATGGAGGTGTGTGAAGTTATAAAATGGAGGTGTGTGAATTCATAGAATGGAGGTGTGTGAAGTCACAATGGAGTTGTGTGAAGTCATAGAATGGTTGTTTTTGATGTCAACGAATGGAGGTGTGTGAAATCATAGAATGGATGTGTGTGAAATCACAGATTGGAGGTTTTTCAACTCAGAAATGAGGTGTGTGAAGTCATAGAATGGAGGTGTGTGAAGTCATAGAATGGAAGTGTGTGAAATCATAGAATGGAGGAGTGTGAAGTCAAAGAATTGAGGTGTGTGAAGTCAGAATGGAGGTGTGTGAAGTCAGAATGGAGGTGTGTGAAGTCATAGAATGGAATTGTGTGAAGTCATAGAATGGAGGTCTGTGAACTCAGAATGGGGGTTTGTGAAGTCATAGAATGGAGGTGTGTAAACTCAGAATGTAGGTGTGTGAAGCCACAGAATGGAGGTTTGTGAAGTCATAGAAAGGAAGTGTGTGAAATCATTGAATGGAGTTGTGTGAAGTCACAGAATTCAGGTGTGTGAAGTCAGAATGGAGCTGTGTGAAGTCAGAATGGAGGTGAGTGAAGTCTTAGAATGGAGGTGTGTGAAGTCATAGAATGGAGGTCTGTGAACTCAGAATGGAGGTTTGTGAAGTCATAGAATGGAGGTGTGTGATGTCACAGAATGGAGGTGTGTGAAGTCATAGAATGGAGATGTGTGAAGTCATAAAATGGAGGTGTGTGAATTCATAGAATGGAGGTGTGTGAAGTCACAGTGGAGTTGTGTGAAGTCATAGAATGGTTGTTTTTGATGTCAACGAATGGAGGTGTGTGAAGTCATAGAATGGAGGTGTGTGACGTCAGATTGGAGGTGTGTGAAATCACAGAATGGAAGTGTGTCAACTCAGAAATGAGGTGTGTGAAGTCATAGAGCGGAGTTGTGTGAAGTCATAGAATGGAAGTGTGTGAAATCATAGAATGGAGGTGTGTGAAGTCAGAATGGCGGTGTGTGAAGTCACAGAATGCAGGTGTGTGAAGTCAAAGAATTGAGGTGTGTGAAGTCAGAATGGAGGTGTGTGAAGTCAGAATGGAGGTGTGTGAAGTCATAGAATGGAAGTGTGTGAAATCATAGAATGGAGGTCTGTGAACACAGAATGGGGGTTTGTTAAGTCATAGAATGGAGGTGTGTGAAGGAAGAATGGAGGTGTGTGAAGTCACAGAATGGAGGTGTGTGAATTCAGAATGGAGGTGTGTGAAGTCACAGAATGGAGGTTTGTGAAGTCATAGAATGGAGGTGTGTGAAGTCAGAGAATGGATGTTTCTGAAGTAAGAATGAAGGTGTGTGAAGTCATAGAATGGAGGTGTGTGAAGTCAAATTGGAGGTGTGTGAACTCATAGAATGGAGGTGTGTGAACTCATAGAATGGAGGTCTGTGAAGTCATGGAATGGAGGTGTGTGAAGTCAAAGAATGGAGGTGTGTGAAGTGAAACAATAGAGGTGTGTGAAGTCACAGAATGGAGGTGTGTGAAATCACAGAATGGAAGTGTGTGAAGTCAAAACGGAGGTGTGTGAAGTCACAGAATGGAGGTGTGTGAAGTCAAAAAGGTGGTGTGTGAAGTCACAGAATGGAGTTGTGTGAAGTCAGAGAATGGAGGTGTGTGAAATCATAGAATGGAGGTGTGTGAAGTCAGAATGGCGGTGTGTGAAGTCACAGAATTCAGGTGTGTGAAGTCACAGAATGGAGGTGTGTGAAGTCAGAATGAAGGTGTGTGAAGTCATAGAAGGGATGTTTGTGAAGTAAGAATGAAGGTATTTGAAGTCATAGAGTGGAGGTGTGTGAAGTCATAAAATGGAGTTTTGTGAACTCAAAGAATGGAGGTGTGTGAAGTCAAAGTGGAGTGTTGTGAAGTCATAGAATGGTGTTTTTTGATGTCAACGAATGGAGGTGCGTGAAGTCATAGAATGGAGGTGTGTGAAGTCAGAATGGAGGTGTGTGAAATCACAGAATGGATGTGTGTGAAGTCACAGAATGGAGGTGTGTGAAGTCACAGAATGGATGTTTGTGAAGTAAGAATGAAGGTGTTTGAAGTCATAGAGTGGAGGTGTGTGAAGTCACAGAATGGAGGTGTGTGAACTCATAGAATGGAGGTGTGTGAAGTCAAAATGGAGTTTTGTGAAGTCATAGAATGGTGTTTTTTGATGTCAACGAATGGAGGTGTGTGAAGTCATAGAATGGAGGTGTGTGAAGTCAGATTGGAGGTGTGTGAAATCACAGAATGCAGGTGTGTGAAGTCACAGAATGGAGGTGTGTAAACTCAGAATGTATGGGTGCGAAGCCACAGAGTGGAGGTGTGTGAAGTCATAGAATGGAAGTGTGTGAAATCATAGAATGGAGGTGTGTGAAGTCACAGAATTGAGGTGTGTGAAGTCAGAATGGAGGTGTGTGAAGTCAGAATGGAGGTGTGTGAAGTCAGAATGGAGGTGTGTGAAGTAATAGAATGGAGGTTTGTGAACTCACAGAATGGAGGTGTGTTAATTCATAGAATGGAGGTGTGTGAAGTCATAGGATCGAGGTGTGTGAAGTCACAGAATGGAGGTGTGTGAAGTCACAGAATGGAGGTGTGTGAAGTCACAGAATGGAGGTGTGTGAACTCAGAATAAATGTGTGTGACGCCACAGAATGGAGGTGTGTGAAGTCATAGAATGGAAGTGTGTGAAGTCTTAGAAAGGAGGTGTGTGAACTCAGAATGGAGGTGTGTGAAGTCACAGAATGGAGGTTTGTGAAGTCATAGAATGGAGGTGTGTGAAGTCAGAGAATGGATGTTTCTGAAGTAAGAATGAAGGTGTGTGCAGTCATAGAATGGAGATGTGTGAAGTCACAATGGAGTTGCGTGAAGTCATAGAATGGTTGTTTTTGATGTCAACGAATGGAGGTGTGTGAAGTCATGGAATGGAGGTGTGTGAAGTCAGGTTGGAAGTGTGTGAAATCACAGAATGGAGGTGTGTCAACTCAGAAATGAGTTGTGTGAAGTCATAGAATGGAGGTGTGTGAAGTCATAGAATGGAAGTGTGTGAAATCATAGAATGGAGGTGTGTGAAGTCAAAGAATTGAGGTGTGTGAAGTCAGAATGGAGGTGTGTGAAGTCAGAATGGATGTGTGTGAAGTCATAGAATGGAAGTGTGTGAAGTCATAGAATGGAGGTCTGTGAACTCAGAATGGGGGTTTGTGAAGTCATAGAATGGAGGTGTCTGAAATCAGAATAGAGGTGTGTGAAGTCACAGAATGGAGGTGTGTGAAGTCATAGAATGGAGGTTTGTGAAATCACAGAATGGAGGTGTGTGAATTCATAGAATGGAGGTGTGTGAAGTCATAGGATCGAGGTGTGTGAAGTCACAGAATGTAGGTGTGTGAAGTCACAGAATGGAAGTGTGTGAAGTCACAGAATGGAGGTGTATGAAGTGAAATTGAATGTGTGTGACCTCATAGAATGGAGGTGTGTGAACTCATAGAATGGAGGTGTGTGAAGTCATGGAATGGAGGTGTGTGAAGTCAAAGAATGGAGGTGTGTGAAGTGATACAATAGAAGTGTGTGAAGTCACAGAATTGAGGTGTGTGAAGTCACAGAATGGAGGTGTGTGAAATCAGAATGAAGGTGTGTGAAATCACAGAATGGAGGTGTGTGAATTCACAGAATGGATGTTTGTGAAGTAAGAATGAAGGTGTTTGAAGTCATAGAGTGGAGGTGTGTGAATTCACAGAATGGAGGTGTGTGAAGTCATGGAATGGCGGTGTGTGAAGTCAAAGAATGGAGGTGTGTGACGTGAAACAATAGAGGTGTGTGAAGTCACAGAATGGAGGTGTGTGAAGTCACAGAATGGAGGTGTGTGAAGTCAAAAAGGTGGTGTGTGAAGTCACAGAATGGAGGTGTGTGAAGTCATAGAATGGAGGTGCGTGAAATCATAGAATGGAGGTATGTGAAGTCAGAATGGAGGTGTGTGAAGTCACAGAATTGAGGTGTGTGAAGTCACAGAATGGAGGTGTGTGAAGTCAGAATGAAGGTGTGTGAAGTCACAGAATGGAGGTGTGTGAAGTCACAGAATGGATGTTTGTGAAGTAAGAATGTAGGTGTTTGAAGTCATAGAGTGGAGGTGTGTGAAGTCACAGAATGGAGGTGTGTGAAGTCATAGAATGGAGATGTGAGAAGTCATAAAATTGAGGTGTGTGAAGTCATAGAATGGAGGTGTGTGAAGTCATAAAATGGAGGTGTGTGAACTCATAGAATGGAGGTGTGTGAAGACAAAATGGAGTTGTGTGAAATCATAAAATGGTGTTTTTTGATGTCAACGAATGGAGGTGTGTGAATTCATAGAATGGAGGTTTGTGAAGTCAAAGAATGGAGGTGTGTGAAGTCACAGAATGGAGGTGTGTGAACTCAGAATGGAGGTGTGTGAAGCCACAGAATGGAGGTGTGTGAAGTCATAGAATGGAAGTGTGTGAAGTCATAGAATGGAGGTGTGTGAAGGAAGAATGGAGGTGTGTGAAGTCACAGAATGGAGGTGTGTGAATTCAGAATGGAGGTGTGTGAAGTCAGAATGGAGGTGAGTGAATTCATAGAATGTAGGTGTGTGAAGTCATAGAATGGAGGTCTGTGAACTCAGAATGGAGGTTTGTGATGTCATAGAATGGAGGTGTGTGATGTCACAGA
Organism: Megascapheus bottae; assembly: GCA_024803745.1. Taxonomy (NCBI): domain Eukaryota; kingdom Metazoa; phylum Chordata; class Mammalia; order Rodentia; family Geomyidae; genus Megascapheus; species Megascapheus bottae. The sequence continues at coordinate 1,178,053 of JANJXV010000052.1, read as the reverse complement.
ATAGAGGTGTGTGAAGTCATAGAATGGAGGTGTGTGAAGTCATAAAATGGAGGTGTGTGAATTCACAGAATGGAGGTTTGTGAAGTCACAATGGAGTTGTGTGAAGTCATAGAATGGTTGTTTTTGATGTCAACGAACGGAGGTGTGAAGTCATAGAATGGAGGTGTGTGAAGTCAGATTGGAGGTGTCTGAAATCACAGAATGGAGGTGTGTCAACCCAGAAATGAGGTGTGTGAAGTCATAGAATGGAGGTGTGTGAAGTTATAGAATGGAAGTGTGTGAAATCATAGAATGGAGGTGTGTGAAGTCAAAGAATTGAGGTATGTGAAGTCAGAATGGAGGTGTGTGAAGTCAGAATGGAGGTGTGTGAAGTCATAGAATGGAAGTGTGTGAAGTCATAGAATGGAGGTCTGTGAACTCAGAATGGGGGTTTGTGAAGTCATAGAATGGAGGTTTGTGAACTCAGAATGGAGGTGTGTGAAGTCACAGAATGGAGGTGTGTGAAGTCATAGAATGGAGGTGTGTGAAATCACAGAATGGAGGTGTGTGAATTCATAGAATGGAGGTGTGTGAAGTCATAGGATCGAGATGTGTGAAGTCACAGAATGGAGGTGTGTGAAGTCACAGAATGGAGGTGTGTGAAGTCACAGAATGGAGGTGTGTGAACTCAGAATAGAGGTGTATGACGCCACAGAATGGAGCTGTGTGAAGTCATAGAATGGAAGTGTGTGAAGTCATAGAATGGAGGTGTGTGAAGGAAGAATGGAGGTGTGTGAAGTCACTGAATGGAGGTGTGTGAATTCAGAATGGAGGTGTGTGAAGTCACAGAATGGAGGTTTGTAAAGTCGTAGAATGGAGGTGTGTGAAGTCACAGAATGGAGGTTTGTGAAGTCATAGAATGGAGGTGTATGAAGTCAGAGAATAATGTTTCTGAAGTAAGAATGAAGGTGTGTGAAGTCATAGCATGGAGGTGTGTGAAGTCAAATTGGAGGTGTGTGAACTCATAGAATGGAGGTGTGTGAACTCATAGAATGGAGGTGTGTGAAGTCATGGAATGGAGGTGTGTGAAGTCAAAGAATGGAGGTGTGTGAAGTGAAACAATAGATGTGTGTGAAGTCACAGAATGGAGGTGTGTGAAGTCCCAGAATGGAAGTGTGTGAAGTCAAAACGGAGGTGTGTGAAGTCACAGAATGTAGTTGTGTGAAGTCACAGAATGGAGGTGTGTGAAGTCAAAAAGGTGGTGTGTGAAGTCACAGAATGGAGGTGTGTGAAGGCATAGAATGGAGGTGTGTGAACTCATAGAATGGAGGTGTGTGAAGTCATGGAATGGAGGTGTGTGAAGTCAAAGAATGGAGGTGTGTGAAGTGATACAATAGAGGTGTGTGAAGTCACAGAATTGAGGTGTGTGAAGTCACAGAATGGAGGTGTGTGAAATCAGAATGAAGGTGTGTGAAATCACAGAATGGAGGTGTGTGAATTCACAGAATGGATGTTTGTGAAGTAAGAATGAAGGTGTTTGAAGTCATAGAGTGGAGGTGTGTGAATTCACAGAATGGAGGTGTGTGAAGTCATGGAATGGCGGTGTGTGAAGTCAAAGAATGGAGGTGTGTGACGTGAAACAATAGAGGTGTGTGAAGTCACAGAATGGAGGTGTGTGAAGTCACAGAATGGAGGTGTGTGAAGTCAAAAAGGTGGTGTGTGAAGTCACAGAATGGAGGTGTGTGAAGTCATAGAATGGAGGTGCGTGAAATCATAGAATGGAGGTATGTGAAGTCAGAATGGAGGTGTGTGAAGTCACAGAATTGAGGTGTGTGAAGTCACAGAATGGAGGTGTGTGAAGTCAGAATGAAGGTGTGTGAAGTCACAGAATGGAGGTGTGTGAAGTCACAGAATGGATGTCTGTGAAGTAAGAATGTAGGTGTTTGAAGTCATAGAGTGGAGGTGTGTGAAGTCACAGAATGGAGGTGTGTGAAGTCATAGAATGGAGATGTGAGAAGTCATAGAATTGAGGTGTGTGAAGTCATAGAATGGAGGTGTGTGAAGTCATAAAATGGAGGTGTGTGAACTCATAGAATGGAGGTGTGTGAAGACAAAATGGAGTTGTGTGAAATCATAAAATGGTGTTTTTTGATGTCAACGAATGGAGGTGTGTGAATTCATAGAATGGAGGTTTGTGAAGTCAAAGAATGGAGGTGTGTGAAGTCACAGAATGGAGGTGTGTGAACTCAGAATGGAGGTGTGTGAAGCCACAGAATGGAGGTGTGTGAAGTCATAGAATGGAAGTGTGTGAAGTCATAGAATGGAGGTGTGTGAAGGAAGAATGGAGGTGTGTGAAGTCACAGAATGGAGGTGTGTGAATTCAGAATGGAGGTGTGTGAAGTCAGAATGGAGGTGAGTGAATTCATAGAATGTAGGTGTGTGAAGTCATAGAATGGAGGTCTGTGAACTCAGAATGGAGGTTTGTGATGTCATAGAATGGAGGTGTGTGATGTCACAGAATAGAGGTGTGTGAAGTCATAGAATGGAGGTGTGTGAAGTCATAAAATGGAGGTGTGTGAATTCACAGAATGGAGGTTTGTGAAGTCACAATGGAGTTGTGTGAAGTCATAGAATGGTTGTTTTTGATGTCAACGAATGGAGGTGTGAAGTCATAGAATGGAGGTGTGTGAAGTCAGATTGGAGGTGTCTGAAATCACAGAATGGAGGTGTGTCAACCCAGAAATGAGGTGTGTGAAGTCATAGAATGGAGGTGTGTGAAGTTATAGAATGGAAGTGTGTGAAATCATAGAATGGAGGTGTGTGAAGTCAAAGAATTGAGGTATGTGAAGTCAGAATGGAGGTGTGTGAAGTCAGAATGGAGGTGTGTGAAGTCATAGAATGGAAGTGTGTGATGTCATAGAATGAAGGTCTGTGAACTCAGAATGGGGTTTGTGAAGTCATAGAATGGAGGTTTGTGAACTCAGAATGGAGGTGTGTGAAGTCACAGAATGGAGGTGTGTGAAGTCATAGAATGGAGGTGTGTGAAATCACAGAATGGAGGTGTGTGAATTCATAGAATGGAGGTGTGTGAAGTCATAGGATCGAGATGTGTGAAGTCACAGAATGGAGGTGTGTGAAGTCACAGAATGGAGGTGTGTGAAGTCACAGAATGGAGGTGTGTGAACTCAGAATAGAGGTGTATGACGCCACAGAATGGAGCTGTGTGAAGTCATAGAATGGAAGTGTGTGAAGTCATAGAATGGAAGTGTGTGAAGGAAGAATGGAGGTGTGTGAAGTCACTGAATGGAGGTGTGTGAATTCAGAATGGAGGTGTGTGAAGTCACAGAATGGAGGTTTGTAAAGTCGTAGAATGGAGGTGTGTGAAGTCACAGAATGGAGGTTTGTGAAGTCATAGAATGGAGGTGTATGAAGTCAGAGAATAATGTTTCTGAAGTAAGAATGAAGGTGTGTGAAGTCATAGCATGGAGGTGTGTGAAGTCAAATTGGAGGTGTGTGAACTCATAGAATGGAGGTGTGTGAACTCATAGAATGGAGGTGTGTGAAGTCATGGAATGGAGGTGTGTGAAGTCAAAGAATGGAGGTGTGTGAAGTGAAACAATAGATGTGTGTGAAGTCACAGAATGGAGGTGTGTGAAGTCCCAGAATGGAAGTGTGTGAAGTCAAAACGGAGGTGTGTGAAGTCACAGAATGTAGTTGTGTGAAGTCACAGAATGGAGGTGTGTGAAGTCAAAAAGGTGGTGTGTGAAGTCACAGAATGTAGGTGTGTGAAGGCATAGAATGGAGGTGTGTGAAATCATAGAATGGAGGTGTGTGAAGTCAGAATGGAGGTGTGTGAAGTCACAGAATTGAGGTGTATGAAATCACAGAATGGAGGTGTGTGAAGTCAGAATGAATGTGTGTGAAGTCACAGAGTGAAGGTGTGTGAAGTCACAGAGTGGATGTTTGTGAAGTAAGAATGAAGGTGTTTGAAGTCATAGAGTGGAGGTGTGTGAAGTGACAAAATGGAGGTGTGTGAAGTGAGATTGGAGGTGTGTGAAATCACAGAATGGAGGTGTGTGAAGTCATAGAATGGAGGTGTGTGAAGTCATAAAATGGAGGTGTGTGAACTCATAGAATGGAGGTGTGTGAAGTCATAGAATGGTGTTTTTTGATGTCAACGAATGGAGGTGTGTGAAGTCATAGAATGGAGGTGTGTGAACTCAGATTGGAGGTGTGTGAAATCACAGAATGGAGGTGTGTGAAGTCACAGAATGGAGGTGTGTAAACTCAGAATGTAGGTGTGTGAAGCCACAGAATAGAGGTGTGTGAAGTCATAGAATGGAAGTGTGTGAAATCATAGAATGGAGGTGTGTGAAGTCACAGAATTGAGGTTGTGAAGTCAGAATGGAGGTGTGTGAAGTCAGAATGGAGGTGTGTGAAGTCATAGAATGGAGGTGTGTGAAGTCATAGAATGGAGGTCTGTGAACTCAGAATGGAGGTTTGTAAAGTCATAGAAGGGAGGTGTGTGAACTCAGAATGGAGGTGTGTGAAGACACAGAATGGAGGTGTGTGAAGTCATAGAATGGAGGTTTGTGAACTCACAGAATGGAGGTGTGTTAGTTCATAGAATGGAGGTGTGTGAAGTCATAGGTTCGAGGTGTGTGAAGTCACAGAATGGAGGTGTGTGAAGTCATAGAATGGAAGTGTTTGAAGTCATAGAAAGGAGGTGTGTGAACTCAGAATGGAGGTGTGTGAAGTCACAGAATGGAGGTTTGTGAAGTCATAGAATGGAGGTGTGTGAAGTCAGAGAATGGATGTTTCTGAAGTAAGAATGAAGGTGTGTGAAGTCATAGAATGGAGATGTGTGAAGTCAAATTGGAGGTGTGTGAACTCATAGAATGGAGGTGTGTGAACTCATAGAATGGAGGTTTGTGAAGTCATGGAATGGCGGTGTGTGAAGTGAAAGAATGGAGGTGTGTGAAGTGAAAAAATAGAGCTGTGTGAACTCACAGAATGGAGGTGTGTGAAGTCACAGATTGGAAGTGTGTGAAGGCAAAACGGAGGTGTGTGAAGTCACAGAATGGAGGTGTGTGAAGTCACAGAATGGAGGTGTGTGAAGTCAAAACGGTGGTGTGTGAAGTCACAGAATGGAGGTGTGTGAAGTCATAGAAAGGAGGTGTGTGAAATCATAGAATGGAGGTATGTGAAGTCAGAATGGAGGTGTGTGAAGTCACAGAATTGAGGTGTGTGAAGTCACAGAATGGAGGTGTGTGAAGTCAGAGTGAAGGTGTGTGAAGTCACAGAATGGAGGTGTGTGAAGTCACAGAATGGATGTTTGTGAAGTAAGAATGAAGGTGTTTGAAGTCATAGAGTGGAGGTGTGTGAAGTCACAGAATGGAGGTGTGTGAAGTAATAGAATGGAGGTCTGTGAACTCAGAATGGAGATTTGTGAAGTCATAGAATGGAGGTGTGTGACTCAGAATGGAGATGTGTGAAGTCACAGAATGGAGGTGTGTGAAGTCATAGAATGGAGGTTTGTGAACTCACAGAATGGAGGTGTGTTAATTCATAGAATGGAGGTGTGTGAAGTCATAGGATCGAGGTGTGTGAAGTCACAGAATGGAGGTGTGTGAACTCAGAATGTAGGTGTGTGAAGCCACAGAATAGAGGTGTGTGAAGTCACAGAATGGAGGTTTGTGAAGTCATAGAATGGAGGTGTGTGAAGTCAGAGAATGGATGTTTCTGAAGTAAGAATGAAGGTGTGTGAACTCATGGAATAGAGGTGTGTGAACTCATAGAATGGAGGTTTGTGAAGTCATGGAATGGCGGTGTGTGAAGTCAAAGAATGGAGGTGTGTGAAGTGAAACAATAGAGGTGTGTGAACTCACAGAATGGAGGTGTGTGAAGTCACAGATTGGAAGTGTGTGAAGGCAAAACGGAGGTGTGTGAAGTCACAGAATGGAGGTGTGTGAAGTCACAGAATGGAGGTGTGTGAAGTCAAAAAGGTGGTGTGTGAAGTCACAGAATGGAGGTGTGTGAAGTCATAGAATGGAGGTGTGTGAAGACACAGCATGGAGGTGTGTGAAGTCAAAATGGAGATGTCTGAAGTCATGGAATGGAGGTGTGTGAAGTCACAATGCAGGTGTGTGAACTCATAGAATGGAGGTGGGTGAAGTCACAATGCAGGTGTGTGAAGTCATAGAATGGGGTTGTGTGAACTCAGAAAGGAGGTGTGTGAAGTCACAGAATAGAGGTGTGTGAAGTCATACAATGGAGGTGTGTGAAGTCACAGAATGGAGGTGTGTGAATTCAGAATAGAGGTGTGTGAAGTCAGAATGGAGGTGAGTGAAGTCATAGAATGGAGGTGTGTGAAGTCATAGAATGGAGGTCTGTTAACTCAGAATGGAGGTTTGTGAAGTCATAGAATGGAGGTGTGTGAAGTCACAGAATGGAGGTGTGTGAAGTCATAGAATGGAGGTGTGTGAAGTCATAAAATGGAGGTGTGTGAATTCATAGAATGGAGGTGTGTGAAGTCACAATGGAGTTGTGTGAAGTCATAGAATGGTTGTTTTTGATGTCAACGAATGGAGGTGTGTGAAGTCATAGAATGGAGGTGTGTGAAGTCAGATTGGAGGTGTGTGAAATCACAGAAAGGAGGTGTGTCAACTCAAAAATGAGGTGTGTGAAGTCATAGAATGGAGGTGTGTGAAGTTATAGAATGGAAGTGTGTGAAATCATAGAATGCAGGTGTGTGAAGTCAAAGAATTGAGGTATGTGAAGTCAGAATGGAGGTGTGTGAAGTCAGAATGGACATGTGTGAAGTCATAGAATGGAAGTGTGTGAAGTCATAGAATGGAGGTCTGTGAACTCAGAATGGGGGTTTGTGAAGTCATAGAATGGAGGTGTATGAACTCAGAATGGAGGTGTGTGAAGTCACAGAATGGAGGTGTGTGAAGTCATAGAATGGAGGTGTGTGAAATCACAGAATGGAGGTGCGTGAATTCATAGAATGGAGGTGTGTGAAGTCATAGGATCGAGGTGTGTGATGTCACAGAATGGAGGTGTGTGAAGTCACAGAATGGAGGTGTGTGAAGTCACAGAATGGAGGTGTGTGAACTCAGAATAGAGGTGTGTGACGCCACAGAATGGAGGTGTGTGAAGTCATAGAATGGAAGTGTGTGAAGTCATAGAATGGAGGTGTGTGAAGGAAGAATGGAGGTGTGTGAAGTCACAGAATGGAGGTGTGTGAATTCAGAATGGAGGTGTGTGAAGTCACAGAATGGAGGTTTGTGAAGTCATAGAATGGAGGTGTGTGAAGTCAGAGAATGGATGTTTCTGAAGTAAGAATGAAGGTGTGTCAAGTCATAGAATAGAGGTGTGTGAAGTCAAATTGGAGGTGTGTGAACTCATAGAATGGAGGTGTGTGAACTCATAGAATGGAGGTGTGTGAAGTCATGGAATGGAGTTGTGTGAAGTCAAAAATGGAGGTGTGTGAACTGAAACAATAGAGGTGTGTGAAGTCACAGAATGGAGGTGTGTGAAGTCACAGAATGGAAGTGTGTGAAGTCAAAACGGAGGTGTGTGAAGTCACAGAATGGAGGTGTGTGAAGTCACAGAATGGAGGTGTGTGAAGTCACAGAATGGAGGTGTGTGAAGTCATAGAATGGAGTGTGTGAAGTCATAGAATTGAGGTGTGTGAAGTCACAGAATGGAGGTGTGTGAAGTCATAGAATGGAGTGTGTGAAGTCATAGAATTGAGGTGTGTGAAGTCATAGAATGGAGGTGTGTGAAGTCATAAAATGGAGGTGTGTGAACTCATAGAATGGAGGTGTGTGAAGTCAAAATGGAGTTCTGTGAATTCATACAATGGTGTTTCTTGATGTCAACGAATAGAGGTGTGTGAAGTCATAGAAGGGAGGTGTGTGAAGTCAGATTGGAGGTGTGTGAAATCACAGAATGGAGGTGTGTGAAGTCACAGAATGGAGGCGTGTGAACTCAGAATGTAGGTGTGTGAAGCCACAGAATGGAGGTGTGTGAAGTCATAGAATGGAAGTGTGTGAAATCATTGAATGGAGGCGTGTGAATGCACAGAATTGAGGTGTGTGAATTCAGAATGGAGATGTGTGAAGTCAGAAAGGAGGTGAGTGAAGTCATAGAATGGAGGTGTGTGAAGTCAGAGAATGGAGGTCTGTGAACTGAGAATGGAGGTTTGTGAAGTCATAGAATGGAGGTTTGTGAAGTCACAGAATGGAGGTGTGTGAAGTCATAGAATGGAGGTGTGTGAAGTTATAAAATGGAGGTGTGTGAATTCATAGAATGGAGGTGTGTGAAGTCACAATGGAGTTGTGTGAAGTCATAGAATGGTTGTTTTTGATGTCAACGAATGGAGGTGTGTGAAATCATAGAATGGATGTGTGTGAAATCACAGATTGGAGGTTTTTCAACTCAGAAATGAGGTGTGTGAAGTCATAGAATGGAGGTGTGTGAAGTCATAGAATGGAAGTGTGTGAAATCATAGAATGGAGGAGTGTGAAGTCAAAGAATTGAGGTGTGTGAAGTCAGAATGGAGGTGTGTGAAGTCAGAATGGAGGTGTGTGAAGTCATAGAATGGAATTGTGTGAAGTCATAGAATGGAGGTCTGTGAACTCAGAATGGGGGTTTGTGAAGTCATAGAATGGAGGTGTGTGAACTCAGAATGGAGGTGTGTGAAGTCACAGAATGCAGGTGTGTGAAGTCATAGAATGGAGGTGTGTGAAATCACAGAATGGAGGTGTGTGAATTCATAGAATGGAGGTGTGTGAAGTCATAGGATCGAGGTGTGTGAAGTCACAGAATGGAGGTGTGTGAAGTCACAGAATGGAGGTGTGTGAAGTCACAGAATGGAGGTGTGTGAACTCAGAATGGAGGTGTGTGAAGCCACAGAATGGAGGTGTGTGAAGTGAAAAAATAGTGCTGTGTGAACTCACAGAATAGAGGTGTGTGAAGTCACAGATTGGAAGTGTGTGAAGGCAAAACGGAGGTGTGTGAAGTCACAGAATGGAGGTGTGTGAAGTCACAGAATGGAGGTGTGTGAAGTCAAAAAGGTGGTGTGTGAAGTCACAGAATGGAGGTGTGTGAAGTCATAGAAAGGAGGTGTGTGAAATCATAGAATGGAGGTATGTGAAGTCAGAATGGAGGTGTGTGAAGTCACAGAATTGAGGTGTGTGAAGTCACAGAATGGAGGTGTGTGAAGTCAGAGTGAAGGTGTGTGAAGTCACAGAATGGAGGTGTGTGAAGTCACAGAATGGATGTTTGTGAAGTAAGAATGAAGGCATTTGAAGTCATAGAGTGGAGGTGTGTGAAGTCACAGAATGGAGGTGTGTGAAGTCACAGAATGGAGGTGTGTGATGTCATAGAATTGAGGTGTGTGAAGTCATAGAATGGAGGTGTGTGAAATCATAAAATGGAGGTGTGTGAACTCATAGAATTGAGGTGTGTGAAGTCAAAATGGAGTTGTGTGAAATCATGAAATGGTGTTTTTTGATGTCAACGAATGGAGGTGTGTGAAGTCATACAAGTAGGTGTTTGAAGTCACAGAATGGAGGTGTGTGAAGTCACAGAATGGAGGTGTGTGAACTAAGAATGGAGGTGTGTGAAGCCACAGAATGGAGGTGTGTGAATTCAGAATGGAGGTGTGTGAAGTCACAGAATGGAGGTTTGTGAAGTCATAGAATGGAGGTGTGTGAAGTCAGAGAATGGATGTTTCTGAAGTAAGAATGAAGGTGTGTGAAGTCATAGAATGGACGTGTGTGAAGTCAAATTGGAGGTGTGTGAACTCATAGAATGGAGGAGTGTGAACTCATAGAATGGAGGTGTGTGAAGTCACAGAATGGAGGTGTGTGAAGTCACAGAATGGAGGTGTGTGAACTCAGAATAGAGGTGTGTGACGCCACAGAATGGAGGTGTGTGAAGTCATAGAATGGAAGTGTGTGAAGTCATAGAATGGAGGTGTGTGAAGGAAGAATGGAGGTGTGTGAAGTCACAGAATGGAGGTGTGTGAATTCAGAATGGAGGTGTGTGAAGTCACAGAATGGAGGTTTGTGAAGTCATAGAATGGAGGTGTGTGAAGTCAGAGAATGGATGTTTCTGAAGTAAGAATGAAGGTGTGTCAAGTCATAGAATAGAGGTGTGTGAAGTCAAATTGGAGGTGTGTGAACTCATAGAATGGAGGTGTGTGAACTCATAGAATGGAGGTGTGTGAAGTCATGGAATGGAGGTGTGTGAAGTGAAAAATGGAGGTGTGTGAACTGAAACAATAGAGGTGTGTGAAGTAACAGAATGGAGGTGTGTGAAGTCACAGAATGGAAGTGTGTGAAGTCAAAACGGAGGTGTGTGAAGTCACAGAATGGAGGTGTGTGAAGTCACAGAATGGAGGTGTGTGAAGTCATAGAATGGAGTGTGTGAAGTCGTAGAATTGAGGTGTGTGAAGTCACAGAATGGAGGTGTGTGAAGTCATAGAATGGAGTGTGTGAAGTCATAGAATTGAGGTGTGTGAAGTCATAGAATGGAGGTGTGTGAAGTCATAAAATGGAGGTGTGTGAACTCATAGAATGGAGGTGTGTGAAGTCAAAATGGAGTTCTGTGAATTCATAGAATGGTGTTTCTTGATGTCAACGAATAGAGGTGTGTGAAGTCATAGAAGGGAGGTGTGTGAAGTCAGATTGGAGGTGTGTGAAGTCACAGAATGGAGGCGTGTGAACTCAGAATGTAGGTGTGTGAAACCACAGAATGGAGGTGTGTGAAGTCATAGAAAGGAAGTGTGTGAAATCATTGAATGGAGGTGTGTGAATGCACAGAATTGAGGTGTGTGAATTCAGAATGGAGATGTGTGAAGTCAGAAAGGAGGTGAGTGAAGTCATAGAATGGAGGTGTGTGAAGTCATAGAATGGAGGTCTGTGAACTCAGAATGGAGGTTTGTGAAGTCATAGAATGGAGGTTTGTGAAGTCACAGAATGGAGGTGTGTGAAGTCATAGAATGGAGGTGTGTGAAGTCATAAAATGGAGGTGTGTGAATTCATAGAATGGAGGTGTGTGAAGTCACAATGGAGTTGTGTGAAGTCATAGAATGGTTGTTTTTGATGTCAACGAATGGAGGTGTGTGAAATCATAGAATGGATGTGTGTGAAGTCAGATTGGAGGTGTGTGAAATCACAGATTGGAGGTTGTTCAACTCAGAAATGAGGTGTGTGAAGTCATAGAATGGAGGTGTGTGAAGTCATAGAATGGAAGTGTGTGAAATCCTAGAATGGAGGTGTGTGAAGTCAAAGAATTGAGGTGTGTGAAGTCAGAATGGAGGTGTGTGAAGTCAGAATGGAGGTGTGTGAAGTCATAGAATGGAATTGTGTTAAGTCATAGAATGGAGGTCTGTGAACTCAGAATGGGGGTTTGTGAAGTCATAGAATGGAGGTGTGTGAACTCAGAATGGAGGTGTGTGAAGTCACAGAATGCAGGTGTGTGAAGTCATAGAATGGAGGTGTGTGAAATCACAGAATGGAGGTGTGTGAATTCATAGAATGGAGGTGTGTGAAGTCATAGGATCGAGGTGTGTGAAGTCACAGAATGGAGGTGTGTGAAGTCACAGAATGGAGGTGTGTGAAGTCACAGAATGGAGGTGTGTGAACTCAGAATGGAGGTGTGTGAAGCCACAGAATGGAGGTGTGTGAAGTGAAAAAATAGAGCTGTGTGAACTCACAGAATGGAGGTGTGTGAAGTCACAGATTGGAAGTGTGTGAAGGCAAAACGGAGGTGTGTGAAGTCACAGAATGGAGGTGTGTGAAGTCACAGAATGGAGGTGTGTGAAGTCAAAAAGGTGGTGTGTGAAGTCACAGAATGGAGGTGTGTGAAGTCATAGAAAGGAGGTGTGTGAAATCATAGAATGGAGGTATGTGAAGTCAGAATGGAGGTGTGTGAAGTCACAGAATTGAGGTGTGTGAAGTCACAGAATGGAGGTGTGTGAAGTCAGAGTGAAGGTGTGTGAAGTCACAGAATGGAGGTGTGTGAAGTCACAGAATGGATGTTTGTGAAGTAAGAATGAAGGCATTTGAAGTCATAGAGTGGAGGTGTGTGAAGTCACAGAATGGAGGTGTGTGAAGTCATAGAATGGAGGTGTGTGATGTCATAGAATTGAGGTGTGTGAAGTCATAGAATGGAGGTGTGTGAAATCATAAAATGGAGGTGTGTGAACTCATAGAATTGAGGTGTGTGAAGTCAAAATGGAGTTGTGTGAAATCATGAAATGGTGTTTTTTGATGTCAACGAATGGAGGTGTGTGAAGTCATACAAGTAGGTGTTTGAAGTCACAGAATGGAGGTGTGTGAAGTCACAGAATGGAGGTGTGTGAACTAAGAATGGAGGTGTGTGAAGCCACAGAATGGAGGTGTGTGAATTCAGAATGGAGGTGTGTGAAGTCACAGAATGGAGGTTTGTGAAGTCATAGAATGGAGGTGTGTGAAGTCAGAGAATGGATGTTTCTGAAGTAAGAATGAAGGTGTGTGAAGTCATAGAATGGACGTGTGTGAAGTCAAATTGGAGGTGTGTGAACTCATAGAATGGAGGAGTGTGAACTCATAGAATGGAGGTGTGTGAAGTCACAGAATGGAGGTGTGTGAAGTCACAGAATGGAGGTGTGTGAACTCAGAATAGAGGTGTGTGACGCCACAGAATGGAGGTGTGTGAAGTCATAGAATGGAAGTGTGTGAAGTCATAGAATGGAGGTGTGTGAAGGAAGAATGGAGGTGTGTGAAGTCACAGAATGGAGGTGTGTGAATTCAGAATGGAGGTGTGTGAAGTCACAGAATGGAGGTTTGTGAAGTCATAGAATGGAGGTGTGTGAAGTCAGAGAATGGATGTTTCTGAAGTAAGAATGAAGGTGTGTCAAGTCATAGAATAGAGGTGTGTGAAGTCAAATTGGAGGTGTGTGAACTCATAGAATGGAGGTGTGTGAACTCATAGAATGGAGGTGTGTGAAGTCATGGAATGGAGGTGTGTGAAGTGAAAAATGGAGGTGTGTGAACTGAAACAATAGAGGTGTGTGAAGTAACAGAATGGAGGTGTGTGAAGTCACAGAATGAAAGTGTGTGAAGTCAAAACGGAGGTGTGTGAAGTCACAGAATGGAGGTGTGTGAAGTCACAGAATGGAGGTGTGTGAAGTCATAGAATGGAGTGTGTGAAGTCGTAGTATTGAGGTGTGTGAAGTCACAGAATGGAGGTGTGTGAAGTCATAGAATGGAGTGTGTGAAGTCATAGAATTGAGGTGTGTGAAGTCATAGAATGGAGGTGTGTGAAGTCATAAAATGGAGGTGTGTGAACTCATAGAATGGAGGTGTGTGAAGTCAAAATGGAGTTCATGAATCCATAGAATGGTGTTTCTTGATGTCAACGAATAGAGGTGTGTGAAGTCATAGAAGGGAGGTGTGTGAAGTCAGATTGGAGGTGTGTGAAGTCACAGAATGGAGGCGTGTGAACTCAGAATGTAGGTGTGTGAAGCCACAGAATGGAGGTGTGTGAAGTCATAGAATGGAAGTGTGTGAAATCATTGAATGGAGGTGTGTGAATGCACAGAATTGAGGTGTGTGAATTCAGAATGGAGATGTGTGAAGTCAGAAAGGAGGTGAGTGAAGTCATAGAATGGAGGTGTGTGAAGTCAGAGAATGGAGGTCTGTGAACTCAGAATGGAGGTTTGTGAAGTCATAGAATGGAGGTTTGTGAAGTCACAGAATGGAGGTGTGTGAAGTCATAGAATGGAGGTGTGTGAAGTCATAAAATGGAGGTGTGTGAATTCATAGAATGGAGGTGTGTGAAGTCACAATGGAGTTGTGTGAAGTCATAGAATGGTTGTTTTTGATGTCAACGAATGGAGGTGTGTGAAATCATAGAATGGATGTGTGTGAAGTCAGATTGGAGGTGTGTCAAATCACAGATTGGAGGTTGTTCAACTCAGAAATGAGGTGTGTGAAGTCATAGAATGGAGGTGTGTGAAGTCATAGAATGGAAGTGTGTGAAATCCTAGAATGGAGGTGTGTGAAGTCAAAGAATTGAGGTGTGTGAAGTCAGAATGGAGGTGTGTGAAGTCAGAATGGAGGTGTGTGAAGTCATAGAATGGAATTGTGTTAAGTCATAGAATGGAGGTCTGTGAACTCAGAATGGGGGTTTGTGAAGTCATAGAATGGAGGTGTGTGAACTCAGAATGGAGGTGTGTGAAGTCACAGAATGCAGGTGTGTGAAGTCATAGAATGGAGGTGTGTGAAATCACAGAATGGAGGTGTGTGAATTCATAGAATGGAGGTGTGTGAAGTCATAGGATCGAGGTGTGTGAAGTCACAGAATGGAGGTGTGTGAAGTCACAGAATGGAGGTGTGTGAAGTCACAGAATGGAGGTGTGTGAACTCAGAATGGAGGTGTGTGAAGCCACAGAATGGAGGTGTGTGAAGTGAAAAAATAGAGCTGTGTGAACTCACAGAATGGAGGTGTGTGAAGTCACAGATTGGAAGTGTGTGAAGGCAAAACGGAGGTGTGTGAAGTCACAGAATGGAGGTGTGTGAAGTCACAGAATGGAGGTGTGTGAAGTCAAAAAGGTGGTGTGTGAAGTCACAGAATGGAGGTGTGTGAAGTCATAGAAAGGAGGTGTGTGAAATCATAGAATGGAGGTATGTGAAGTCAGAATGGAGGTGTGTGAAGTCACAGAATTGAGGTGTGTGAAGTCACAGAATGGAGGTGTGTGAAGTCAGAGTGAAGGTGTGTGAAGTCAAAGAATGGAGGTGTGTGAAGTCACAGAATGGATGTTTGTGAAGTAAGAATGAAGGCATTTGAAGTCATAGAGTGGAGGTGTGTGAAGTCACAGAATGGAGGTGTGTGAAGTCATAGAATGGAGGTGTGTGATGTCATAGAATTGAGGTGTGTGAAGTCATAGAATGGAGGTGTGTGAAATCATAAAATGGAGGTGTGTGAACTCATAGAATTGAGGTGTGTGAAGTCAAAATGGAGTTGTGTGAAATCATGAAATGGTGTTTTTTGATGTCAACGAATGGAGATGTGTGAAGTCATACAAGTAGGTGTTTGAAGTCACAGAATGGAGGTGTGTGAAGTCACAGAATGGAGGTGTGTGAACTAAGAATGGAGGTGTGTGAAGCCACAGAATGGAGGTGTGTGAATTCAGAATGGAGGTGTGTGAAGTCACAGAATGGAGGTTTGTGAAGTCATAGAATGGAGGTGTGTGAACTCAGAATGGAGGTGTGTGAAGTCACAGAATGCAGGTGTGTGAAGTCATAGAATGGAGGTGTGTGAAATCACAGAATGGAGGTGTGTGAATTCATAGAATGGAGGTGTGTGAAGTCATAGGATCGAGGTGTGTGAAGTCATAGAATGGAGGTGTGTGAAGTCACAGAATGGAGGTGTGTGAAGTCACAGAATGGAGGTGTGTGAACTCAGAATGGAGGTGTGTGAAGCCACAGAATGGAGGTGTGTGAAGTGAAAAAATAGAGCTGTGTGAACTCACAGAATGGAGGTGTGTGAAGTCACAGATTGGAAGTGTGTGAAGGCAAAACGGAGGTGTGTGAAGTCACAGAATGGAGGTGTGTGAAGTCACAGAATGGAGGTGTGTGAAGTCAAAAAGGTGGTGTGTGAAGTCACAGAATGGAGGTGTGTGAAGTCATAGAAAGG
The DNA here is from genome assembly GCA_024803745.1 of Megascapheus bottae. Taxonomy (NCBI): domain Eukaryota; kingdom Metazoa; phylum Chordata; class Mammalia; order Rodentia; family Geomyidae; genus Megascapheus; species Megascapheus bottae. The sequence goes on along the minus strand of JANJXV010000052.1, from coordinate 1,162,378 downwards.
AGGTGTGTGAAATCATAGAATGGAGGTATGTGAAGTCAGAATGGAGGTGTGTGAAGTCACAGAATTGAGGTGTGTGAAGTCACAGAATGGAGGTGTGTGAAGTCAGAGTGAAGGTGTGTGAAGTCACAGAATGGAGGTGTGTGAAGTCACAGAATGGATGTTTGTGAAGTAAGAATGAAGGCATTTGAAGTCATAGAGTGGAGGTGTGTGAAGTCACAGAATGGAGGTGTGTGAAGTCATAGAATGGAGGTGTGTGATGTCATAGAATTGAGGTGTGTGAAGTCATAGAATGGAGGTGTGTGAAATCATAAAATGGAGGTGTGTGAACTCATAGAATTGAGGTGTGTGAAGTCAAAATGGAGTTGTGTGAAATCATGAAATGGTGTTTTTTGATGTCAACGAATGGTGGTGTGTGAAGTCATACAAGTAGGTGTTTGAAGTCACAGAATGGAGGTGTGTGAAGTCACAGAATGGAGGTGTGTGAACTAAGAATGGAGATGTGTGAAGCCACAGAATGGAGGTGTGTGAATTCAGAATGGAGGTGTGTGAAGTCACAGAATGGAGGTTTGTGAAGTCATAGAATGGAGGTGTGTGAAGTCAGAGAATGGATGTTTCTGAAGTAAGAATGAAGGTGTGTGAAGTCATAGAATGGACGTGTGTGAAGTCAAATTGGAGGTGTGTGAACTCATAGAATGGAGGTGTGTGAACTCATAGAATGGAGGTGTGTGAAGTCAGAGAATGGAGGTGTGTGAAGTCACAGAATGGAGGTGTGTGAACTCAGAATAGAGGTGTGTGACGCCACAGAATGGAGGTGTGTGAAGTCATAGAATGGAAGTGTTTGAAGTCATAGAATGGAGGTGTGTGAAGGAAGAATGGAGGTGTGTGAAGTCACAGAATGGAGGTGTGTGAATTCAGAATGGAGGTGTGTGAAGTCACAGAATGGAGGTTTGTGAAGTCATAGAATGGAGGTGTGTGAAGTCAGAGAATGGATGTTTGTGAAGTAAGAATGAAGGTGTGTCAAGTCATAGAATAGCGGTGTGTGAAGTCAAATTGGAGGTGTGTGAACTCATAGAATGGAGGTGTGTGAACTCATAGAATGGAGGTGTGTGAAGTCATGGAATGGAGGTGTGTGAAGTCAAAAATGGAGGTGTGTGAACTGAAACAATAGAGGTGTGTGAAGTCACAGAATGGAGGTGTGTGAAGTCACAGAATGGAAGTGTGTGAAGTCAAAACGGAGGTGTGTGAAGTCACAGAATGGAGGTGTGTGAAGTCACAGAATGGAGGTGTGTGAAGTCACAGAATGGAGTTGTGTGAAGTCATAGAATGGAGTGTGTGAAGTCATAGAATTGAGGTGTGTGAAGTCACAGAATGGAGGTGTGTGAAGTCATAGAATGGAGTGTGTGAAGTCATAGAATTGAGGTGTGTGAAGTCATAGAATGGAGGTGTGTGAAGTCATAAAATGGAGGTGTGTGAACTCATAGAATGGAGGTGTGTGAAGTCAAAATGGAGTTCTGTGAATTCATAGAATGGTGTTTCTTGATGTCAACGAATAGAGGTGTGTGAAGTCATAGAAGGGAGGTGTGTGAAGTCAGATTGGAGGTGTGTGAAGTCACAGAATGGAGGATGTGAAGTCAGAATGTAGGTGTGTGAAGCCACAGAATGGAGGTGTGTGAAGTCATAGAATGGAAGTGTGTGAAATCATTGAATGGAGGTGTGTGAATGCACAGAATTGAGGTGTGTGAATTCAGAATGGAGATGTGTGAAGTCAGAAAGGAGGTGAGTGAAGTCATAGAATGGAGGTGTGTGAAGTCAGAGAATGGAGGTCTGTGAACTCAGAATGGAGGTTTGTGAAGTCATAGAATGGAGGTTTGTGAAGTCACAGAATGGAGGTGTGTGAAGTCATAGAATGGAGGTGTGTGAAGTCATAAAATGGAGGTGTGTGAATTCATAGAATGGAGGTGTGTGAAGTCACAATGGAGTTGTGTGAAGTCATAGAATGGTTGTTTTTGATGTCAACGAATGGAGGTGTGTGAAATCATAGAATGGATATGTGTGAAGTCAGATTGGAGGTGTGTGAAATCACAGATTGGAGGTTTTTCAACTCAGAAATGAGGTGTGTGAAGTCATAGAATGGAGGTGTGTGAAGTCATAGAATGGAAGTGTGTGAAATCATAGAATGGAGGTGTGTGAAGTCAAAGAATTGAGGTGTGTGAAGTCAGAATGGAGGTGTGTGAAGTCAGAATGGAGGTGTGTGAAGTCATAGAATGGAATTGTGTGAAGTCATAGAATGGAGGTCTGTGAACTCAGAATGGGGGTTTGTGAAGTCATAGAATGGAGGTGTGTGAACTCAGAATGGAGGTGTGTGAAGTCACAGAATGCAGGTGTGTGAAGTCATAGAATGGAGGTGTGTGAAATCACAGAATGGAGGTGTGTGAATTCATAGAATGGAGGTGTGTGAAGTCATAGGATCGAGGTGTGTGAAGTCACAGAATGGAGGTGTGTGAAGTCACAGAATGGAGGTGTGTGAAGTCACAGAATGGAGGTGTGTGAACTCAGAATGGAGGTGTGTGAAGCCACAGAATGGAGGTGTGTGAAGTGAAAAAATAGAGCTGTGTGAACTCACAGAATAGAGGAGTGTGAAGTCACAGATTGGAAGTGTGTGACGGCAAAACGGAGGTGTGTGAAGTCACAGAATGGAGGTGTGTGAAGTCACAGAATGGAGGTGTGTGAAGTCAAAAAGGTGGTGTGTGAAATCATAGAATGGAGGTATGTGAAGTCAGAATGGAGGTGTGTGAAGTCACAGAATTGAGGTGTGTGAAGTCACAGAATGGAGGTGTGTGAAGTCAGAGTGAAGGTGTGTGAAGTCAAAGAATGGAGGTGTGTGAAGTCACAGAATGGATGTTTGTGAAGTAAGAATGAAGGCATTTGAAGTCATAGAGTGGAGGTGTGTGAAGTCACAGAATGGAGGTGTGTGAAGTCATAGAATGGAGGTGTGTGATGTCATAGAATTGAGGTGTGTGAAGTCATAGAATGGAGGTGTGTGAAATCATAAAATGGAGGTGTGTGAACTCATAGAATTGAGGTGTGTGAAGTCAAAATGGAGTTGTGTGAAATCATGAAATGGTGTTTTTTGATGTCAACGAATGGAGGTGTGTGAAGTCATACAAGTAGGTGTTTGAAGTCACAGAATGGAGGTGTGTGAAGTCACAGAATGGAGGTGTGTGAACTAAGAATGGAGGTGTGTGAAGCCACAGAATGGAGGTGTGTGAATTCAGAATTGAGGTGTGTGAAGTCACAGAATGGAGGTTTGTGAAGTCATAGAATGGAGGTGTGTGAAGTCAGAGAATGGATGTTTCTGAAGTAAGAATGAAGGTGTGTGAAGTCATAGAATGGACGTGTGTGAAGTCAAATTGGAGGTGTGTGAACTCATAGAATGGAGGAGTGTGAACTCATAGAATGGAGGTGTGTGAAGTCATGGAATGGAGGTGTGTGAAGTCAAAGAATGGAGGTGTGTGAAGTCAAAACGGAGGTGTGTGAAGTCACAGAATGGAGGTGTGTGAAGTCACAGAATGGAGGTGTGTGAAGACAAAAAGGTGGTGTGTGAAGTCACAGAATGGAGGTGTGTGAAGTCATAGAATGGAGTGTGTGAAGTCATAGAATTGAGGTGTGAAGTCATAGAATGGAGGTGTGTGAAGTCATAAAATGGAGGTGTGTGAACTCATAGAATGGAGGTGTGTGAAGTCAAAATGGAGTTCTGTGAATTCATAGAATGGTGTTTCTTGATGTCAACGAATAGAGGTGTGTGAAGTCATAGAAGGGAGGTGTGTGAAGTCAGATTGGAGGTGTGTGAAATCACAGAATGGAGGTGTGTGAAGTCACAGAATGGAGGCGTGTGAACTCAGAATGTAGGTGTGTGAAGCCACAGAATGGAGGTGTGTGAAGTCATAGAATGGAAGTGTGTGAAATCATTGAATGGAGGTGTGTGAATTCACAGAATTGAGGTGTGTGAATTCAGAATGGAGGTGTGTGAAGTCAGAAAGGAGGTGAGTGAAGTCACAGAATGGAGGTGTGTGAAGTCATAGAATGGAGGTGTGTGAAGTCATAAAATGGAGGTGTGTGAATTCATAGAATGGAGGTTGTGAAGTCACAATGGAGTTGTGTGAAGTCATAGAATGGTTGTTTTTGATGTCAACGAATGGAGGTGTGTGAAATCATAGAATGGATGTGTGTGAAGTCAGATTGGAGGTGTGTGAAATCACAGATTGGAGGTTTTTCAAATCAGAAATGAGGTGTGTGAAGTCATAGAAGGGAGGTGTGTGAAGTCATAGAATGGAAGTGTGTGAAATCATAGAATGGAGGTGTGTGAAGTCAAAGAATTGAGGTATGTGAAGTCAGAATGGAGGTGTGTGAAGTCAGAATGGAGATGTGTGAAGTCATAGAATGGAATTGTGTGAAGTCATAGAATGGAGGTCTGTGAACTCAGAATGGGGGTTTGTGAAGTCATAGAATGGAGGTGTGTGAACTCAGAATGGAGGTGTGTGAAGTCACAGAATGGAGGTGTGTGAAGTCATAGAATGGAGGTGTGTGAAATCACAGAATGGAGGTGTGTGAATTCATAGAATGGAGGTGTGTGAAGTCATAGGATCGAGGTGTGTGAACTCACAGAATGGAGGTGTGTGAAGTCACAGAATGGAGGTGTGTGAAGTGAAAAAATAGAGCTGTGTGAACTCACAGAATGGAGGTGTGTGAAGTCACAAATTTGAAGTGTGTGAAGGCAAAACGGAGGTGTGTGAAGTCACAGAATGGAGGTGTGTGAAGTCACAGAATGGAGGTGTGTGAAGTCAAAAAGGTGATGTGTGAAGTCACAGAATGGAGGTGTGTGAAGTCATAGAAAGGAGGTGTGTGAACTCATAGAATGGAGGTATGTGAAGTCAGAATGGAGGTGTGTGAAGTCACAGAATTGAGGTGTGTGAAGTCACAGAATGGAGGTGTGTGAAGTCAGAGTGAAGGTGTGTGAAGTCACAGAATGGAGGTGTGTGAAGTCACAGAATGGATGTTTGTGAAGTAAGAATGAAGGCGTTTGAAGTCATAGAGTGGAGGTGTGTGAAGTCACAGAATGGAGGTGTGTGAAGTCATAGAATGGAGGTGTGTGATGTCATAGAATTGAGGTGTGTGAAGTCATAGAATGGAGGTGTGTGAAATCATAAAATGGAGGTGTGTGAACTCATAGAATTGAGGTGTGTGAAGTCAAAATGGAGTTGTGTATAATAATAAAATGGTGTTTTTTGATGTCAACGAATGGAGGTGTGTGAAGTCATACAAGTAGGTGTTTGAAGTCACAGAATGGAGGTGTGTGAAGTCACAGAATGGAGGTGTGTGAACTCAGAATGGAGGTGTATGAAGCCACAGAATGGAGGTGTGTGAATTCAGAATGGAGGTGTGTGAAGTCACAGAATTGAGGATTGTGAAGTCATAGAATGGAGGTGTGTGAAGTCAGAGAATGGATGTTTCTGAAGTAAGAATGAAGGTGTGTGAAGTCATAGAATGGACGTGTGTGAAGTCAAATTGGAGGTGTGTGAACTCATAGAATGGAGGAGTGTGAACTCATAGAATGGAGGTGTGTGAAGTCATGGAATGGAGGTGTGTGAAGTCAAAGAATGGAGGTGTGTGAAGTGAAACAATAGAGGTGTGTGAAGTCACAGAATGGAGGTGTGTGAAGTCACAGAATGGAAGTGTGTGAAGTCAAAACGGAGGTGTGTGAAGTCACAGAATGGAGGTGTGTGAAGTCAGATTGGAGGTGTGTGAAATCACAGAATGGAGGTGTGTGAAGTCATAGAATAGAGGTATGTGAAGTCATAAAATGGAGGTGTGTGAACTCATAGAATGGAGGTTTGTGAAGTCAAAATGGAGTTGTGTGAAGTCATAGAATGGTGTTTTTTGATGTCAACGAAAGGAGGTGTGTGAAGTCATAGAATGGAGGTGTGTGAAGTCAGATTGGAGGTGTGTGAAATCTCAGAATGGAGGTGTGTGAAGTCACAGAATGGAGGTGTGTAAACTCAGAATGTAGGTGTGTGAAGCCACAGAATGAAGGTGTGTGAAGTCATAGAATGGAAATGTGTGAAATCATAGAATGGAGGTGTGTGAAGTCAAAGAATTGAGGTGTGTGAAGTCAGAATGGAGGTGTGTGAATTCAGAATGGAGGTGTGTGAAGTCACAGAATGGAGGTTTGTGAAGTCATAGAATGGAGGTGTGTGAAGTCAGAGAATGGATGTTTCTGAAGTAAGAATGAAGGTGTGTGAAGTCATAGTATGGACGTGTGTGAAGTCAAATTGGAGGTGTGTGAACTCATAGAATGGAAGAGTGTGAACTCATAGAATGGAGGTGTGTGAAGTCATGGAATGGAGGTGTGTGAAGTCAAAGAATGGAGGTGTGTGAAGTGAAACAATAGATGTGTGTGAAGTCACAGAATGGAGGTGTGTGATGTCACAGAATGGAAGTGTGTGAAGTCAAAACGGAGGTGTGTGAAGTCACAGAATGGAGGTGTGTGAAGTCACAGAATGGAGGTGTGTGAAGTCAAAAAGGTGGTGTGTGAAGTCACAGAATGGAGGTGTGTGAAGTCATAGAATGGAGGTGTGTGAAATCATAGAATGGAGGTGTGTGAAGTCAGAATGGAGGTGTGTGAAGTCACAGAATTGAGGTGTATGAAGTCACAGAATGGAGGTGTGTGAAGTCAGAATGAAGGTGTGTGAAGTCACAGAATGGAGGTGTGTGAAGTCACAGAATGGATGTTTGTGAAGTAAGAATGAAGGTGTTTGAAGTGATAGAGTGGAGGTGTGTGAAGTCACAGAATGGAGGTGTGTGAAGTCAGATTGGAGGTGTGTGAAATCACAGAATGGAGGTGTGTGAAGTCATAGAATAGAGGTATGTGAAGTCATAAAATGGAGGTGTGAGAACTCATAGAATGGAGGTTTGTGAAGTCAAAATGGAGTTGTGTGAAGTCATAGAATGTTGTTTTTTGATGTCAACGAAAGGAGGTGTGTGAAGTCATAGAATGGAGGTGTGTGAAGTCAGATTGGAGGTGTGTGAAATCTCAGAATGGAGGTGTGTGAAGTCACAGAATGGAGGTGTGTAAACTCAGAATGTAGGTGTGTGAAGCCACAGAATGGAGGTGTGTGAAGTCATAGAATGGAAGTGTGTGAAATCATAGAATGGAGGTGTGTGAAGTCACAGAATTGAGGTTGTGAAGTCAGAATGGAGATGTGTGAAGTCATAGAATGGAAGTGTGTGAAGTCATAGAATGGAGGTCTGTGAACTCAGTATGGGGGTTTGTGAAGTCATAGAATGGAGGTGTATGAACTCAGAATGGAGGTGTGTGAAGTCACAGAATGGAGGTGTGTGAAGTCATAGAATGGAGGTGTGTGAAATCACAGAATGGAGGTGTGTGAATTCATAGAATGGAGGTGTGTGAAGTCATAGGATAGAGGTGTGTGATGTCACAGAATGGAGGTGTGTGAAGTCACAGAATGGAGATGTGTGAACTCAGAATAGAGGTGTGTGACGCCACAGAATGGAGGTGTGTGAAGGCATAGAATAGAAGTGTGTGAAGTCATAGAATGGAGGTGTGTGAAGGAAGAATGGAGGTGTGTGAAGTCACAGAAAGGAGGTGTGTGAATTCAGAATGGAGGTGTGTGAAGTCACAGAATGGAGGTTTGTGAAGTCATAGAATGGAGGTGTGTGAAGTCAGAGAATGGATGTTTCTGAAGTAAGAATGAAGGTGTGTGAAGTCATAGAATAGAGGTGTGTGAAGTCAAATTGGAGGTGTGTGAACTCATAGAATGGAGGTGTGTGAACTCATAGAATGGAGGTGTTTGAAGTCATGGAATGGAGGTGTGTGAAGTCAAAAATGGAGGTGTGTGAACTGAAACAATAGAGGTGTGTGAAGTCACAGAATGGAGGTGTGTGAAGTTACATAATGGAAGTGTGTGAAGTCAAAACGGAGTTGTGTGAAGTCACAGAATGGAGGTGTGTGAAGTCAAAAAGGTGGAGTGTGAAGTCACAGAATGGAGGTGTGTGAAGTCATAGAATGGAGTGTGTGAAGTCATAGAATTGAGGTGTGTGAAGTCACAGAATGGAGGTGTGTGAAGTCATAGAATGGAGTGTGTGAAGTCATAGAATTAAGGTGTGTGAAGTCATAGAATGGAGGTGTGTGAAGTCATAAAATGGAGGTGTGTGAACTCATAGAATGGAGGTGTGTGAAGTCAAAATGGAGTTCTGTGAATTCATAGAATGGTGTTTCTTGATGTCAACGAATGGAGGTGTGTGAAGTCATAGAAGGGAGTTGTGTGAAGTCAGATTGGAGGTGTGTGAAATCACAGAATGGAGGTGTGTGAAGTCACAGAATGGAGGTGTGTGAACTCAGAATTTAGGTGTGTGAAGCCATAGAATGGAGGTGTGTGAAGTCATAGAATGGAAGTGTGTGAAATCATTGAATGGAGGTGTGTGAATTCACAGAATTGAGGTGTGTGAATTCAGAATGGAGGTGTGTGAAATCACAGAATGGAGGTGTGTGAAGTCATAGAATGGAGGTGTGTGAAGTCAGAGAATGGAGGCCTGTGAACTCAGAATGGAGGTTTGTGAAGTCATAGAATGGAGGTGTGTGAACTCAGAATGGAGGTGTGTGAACTCATAGAATGGAGGTGTGTGAAGTCACAGAATGGAGGTGTGTGAAGTCACAGAATGGAGGTGTGTGAAGTCAAAAAGGTGGTGTGTGAAGTCACAGAATGGACGTGTGTGAAGTCATAGAAAGGAGGTGTGTGAAATCATAGAATGGAGGTATGTGAAGTCAGAATGGAGGTGTGTGAAGTCACAGAATTGAGGTGTGTGAAGTCACAGAATGGAGGTGTGTGAAGTCAGAGTGAAGGTGTGTGAAGTCAAAGAATGGAGGTGTGTGAAGTCACAGAATGGATGTTTGTGAAGTAAGAATGAAGGCATTTGAAGTCATAGAGTGGAGGTGTGTGAAGTCACAGAATGGAGGTGTGTGAAGTCATAGAATGGAGGTGTGTGATGTCATAGAATTGAGGTGTGTGAAGTCATAGAATGGAGGTGTGTGAAATCATAAAATGGAGGTGTGTGAACTCATAGAATTGAGATGTGTGAAGTCAAAATGGAGTTGTGTGAAATCATGAAATGGTGTTTTTTGATGTCAACGAATGGAGGTGTGTGAAGTCATACAAGTAGGTGTTAGAAGTCACAGAATGGAGGTGTGTGAAGTCACAGAATGGAGGTGTGTGAACTGAGAATGGAGGTGTGTGAAGCCACAGAATGGAGGTGTGTGAATTCAGAATGGAGGTGTGTGAAGTCACAGAATGGAGGTTTGTGAATTCATAGAATGGAGGTGTGTGAACTCAGAATGGAGGTGTGTGAAGTCACAGAATGCAGGTGTGTGAAGTCATAGAATGGAGGTGTGTGAAATCACAGAATGGAGGTGTGTGAATTCATAGAATGGAGGTGTGTGAAGTCATAGGATCGAGGTGTGTGAAGTCACAGAATGGAGGTGTGTGAAGTCACAGAATGGAGGTGTGTGAAGTCACAGAATGGAGGTGTGTGAACTCAGAATGGAGGTGTGTGAAGCCACAGAATGAAGGTGTGTGAAGTGAAAAAATAGAGCTGTGTGAACTCACAGAATGGAGGTGTGTGAAGTCACAGATTGGAAGTGTGTGAATGCAAAACGGAGGTGTGTGAAGTCACAGAATGGAGGTGTGTGAAGTCACAGAATGGAGGTGTGTGAAGTCAAAAAGGTGGTGTGTGAAGTCACAGAATGGAGGTGTGTGAAGTCATAGAAAGGAGGTGTGTGAAATCATAGAATGGAGGTATGTGAAGTCAGAATGGAGGTGTGTGAAGTCACAGAATTGAGGTGTGTGAAGTCACAGAATGGAGGTGTGTGAAGTCAGAGTGAAGGTGTGTGAAGTCACAGAATGGAGGTGTGTGAAGTCACAGAATGGATGTTTGTGAAGTAAGAATGAAGGCATTTGAAGTCATAGAGTGGAGGTGTGTGAAGTCACAGAATGGAGGTGTGTGAAGTCATAGAATGGAGGTGTGTGATGTCATAGAATTGAGGTGTGTGAAGTCATAGAATGGAGGTGTGTGAAATCATAAAATGGAGGTGTGTGAACTCATAGAATTGAGGTGTGTGAAGTCAAAATGGAGTTGTGTGAAATCATGAAATGGTGTTTTTTGATGTCAACGAATGGAGGTGTGTGAAGTCATACAAGTAGGTGTTTGAAGTCACAGAATGGAGGTGTGTGAAGTCACAGAATGGAGGTGTGTGAACTAAGAATGGAGATGTGTGAAGCCACAGAATGGAGGTGTGTGAATTCAGAATGGAGGTGTGTGAAGTCACAGAATGGAGGTTTGTGAAGTCATAGAATGGAGGTGTGTGAAGTCAGAGAATGGATGTTTCTGAAGTAAGAATGAAGGTGTGTGAAGTCATAGAATGGACGTGTGTGAAGTCAAATTGGAGGTGTGTGAACTCATAGAATGGAGGAGTGTGAACTCATAGAATGGAGGTGTGTGAAGTCACAGAATGGAGGTGTGTGAAGTCACAGAATGGAGGTGTGTGAACTCAGAATAGAGGTGTGTGACGCCACAGAATGGAGGTGTGTGAAGTCATAGAATGGAAGTGTGTGAAGTCATAGAATGTAGGTGTGTGAAGGAAGAATGGAGGTGTGTGAAGTCACAGAATGGAGGTGTGTGAATTCAGAATGGAGGTGTGTGAAGTCACAGAATGGAGGTTTGTGAAGTCATAGAATGGAGGTGTGTGAAGTCAGAGAATGGATGTTTCTGAAGTAAGAATGAAGGTGTGTCAAGTCATAGAATAGAGGTGTGTGAAGTCAAATTGGAGGTGTGTGAACTCATAGAATGGAGGTGTGTGAACTCATAGAATGGAGGTGTGTGAAGTCATGGAATGGAGGTGTGTGAAGTCAAAAATGGAGGTGTGTGAACTGAAACAATAGAGGTGTGTGAAGTCACAGAATGGAGGTGTGTGAAGTCACAGAATGGAAGTGTGTGAAGTCAAAACGGAGGTGTGTGAAGTCACAGAATGGAGGTGTGTGAAGTCACAGAATGGAGGTGTGTGAAGTCACAGAATGGAGGTGTGTGAAGTCATAGAATGGAGTGTGTGAAGTCATAGAATTGAGGTGTGTGAAGTCACAGAATGGAGGTGTGTGAAGTCATAGAATGGAGTGTGTGAAGTCATAGAATTGAGGTGTGTGAAGTCATAGAATGGAGGTGTGTGAAGTCATAAAATGGAGGTGTGTGAACTCATAGAATGGAGGTGTGTGAAGTCAAAATGGAGTTCTGTGAATTCATAGAATGGTGTTTCTTGATGTCAACGAATAGAGGTGTGTGAAGTCATAGAAGGGAGGTGTGTGAAGTCAGATTGGAGGTGTGTGAAGTCACAGAATGGAGGCGTGTGAACTCAGAATGTAGGTGTGTGAAGCCACAGAATGGAGGTGTGTGAAGTCATAGAATGGAAGTGTGTGAAATCATTGAATGGAGGTGTGTGAATGCACAGAATTGAGGTGTGTGAATTCAGAATGGAGATGTGTGAAGTCAGAAAGGAGGTGAGTGAAGTCATAGAATGGAGGTGTGTGAAGTCAGAGAATGGAGGTCTGTGAACTCAGAATGGAGGTTTGTGAAGTCATAGAATGGAGGTTTGTGAAGTCACAGAATGGAGGTGTGTGAAGTCATAGAATGGAGGTGTGTGAAGTCATAAAATGGAGGTGTGTGAATTCATAGAATGGAGGTGTGTGAAGTCACAATGGAGTTGTGTGAAGTCATAGAATGGTTGTTTTTGATGTCAACGAATGGAGGTGTGTGAAATCATAGAATGGATGTGTGTGAAGTCAGATTGGAGGTGTGTGAAATCACAGATTGGAGGTTTTTCAACTCAGAAATGAGGTGTGTGAAGTCATAGAATGGAGGTGTGTGAAGTCATAGAATGGAAGTGTGTGAAATCATAGAATGGAGGTGTGTGAAGTCAAAGAATTGAGGTGTGTGAAGTCAGAATGGAGGTGTGTGAAGTCAGAATGGAGGTGTGTGAAGTCATAGAATGGAATTGTGTGAAGTCATAGAATGGAGGTCTGTGAACTCAGAATGGGGGTTTGTGAAGTCATAGAATGGAGGTGTGTGAACTCAGAATGGAGGTGTGTGAAGTCACAGAATGCAGGTGTGTGAAGTCATAGAATGGAGGTGTGTGAAATCACAGAATGGAGGTGTGTGAATTCATAGAATGGAGGTGTGTGAAGTCATAGGATAGAGGTGTGTGAAGTCACAGAGTGGAGGTGTGTGAAGTCACAGAATGGAGGTGTGTGAAGTCACAGAATGGAGGTGTGTGAACTCAGAATGGAGGTGTGTGAAGCCACAGAATGGAGGTGTGTGAAGTGAAAAAATAGAGCTGTGTGAACTCACAGAATGGAGGTGTGTGAAGTCACAGATTGGAAGTGTGTGAAGGCAAAACGGAGGTGTGTGAAGTCAGAGAATGGAGGTGTGTGAAGTCACAGAATGGAGGTGTGTGAAGTCAAAAAGGTGGTGTGTGAAGTCACAGAATGGAGGTGTGTGAAGTCATAGAAAGGAGGTGTGTGAAATCATAGAATGGAGGTATGTGAAGTCAGAATGGAGGTGTGTGAAGTCACAGAATTGAGGTGTGTGAAGTCACAGAATGGAGGTGTGTGAAGTCAGAGTGAAGGTGTGTGAAGTCACAGAATGGAGGTGTGTGAAGTCACAGAATGGATGTTTGTGAAGTAAGAATGAAGGCATTTGAAGTCATAGAGTGGAGGTGTGTGAAGTCACAGAATGGAGGTGTGTGAAGTCATAGAATGGAGGTGTGTGATGTCATAGAATTGAGGTGTGTGAAGTCATAGAATGGAGGTGTGTGAAATCATAAAATGGAGGTGTGTGAACTCATAGAATTGAGGTGTGTGAAGTCAAAATGGAGTTGTGTGAAATCATGAAATGGTGTTTTTTGATGTCAACGAATGGAGGTGTGTGAAGTCATACAAGTAGGTGTTTGAAGTCACAGAATGGAGGTGTGTGAAGTCACAGAATGGAGGTGTGTGAACTAAGAATGGAGGTGTGTGAAGCCACAGAATGGAGGTGTGTGAATTCAGAATGGAGGTGTGTGAAGTCACAGAATGGAGGTTTGTGAAGTCATAGAATGGAGGTGTGTGAAGTCAGAGAATGGATGTTTCTGAAGTAAGAATGAAGGTGTGTGAAGTCATAGAATGGACGTGTGTGAAGTCAAATTGGAGGTGTGTGAACTCATAGAATGGAGGAGTGTGAACTCATAGAATGGAGGTGTGTGAAGTCATGGAATGGAGGTGTGTGAAGTCAAAGAATGGAGGTGTGTGAAGTGAAACAATAGAGGTGTGTGAAGTCACAGAATGGAGGTGTGTGAAGTCACAGAATGGAAGTGTGTGAAGTCAAAACGGAGGTGTGTGAAGTCACAGAATGGAGGTGTGTGAAGTCACAGAATGGAGGTGTGTGAAGTCAAAAAGGTGGTGTGTGAAGTCACAGAATGGAGGTGTGTGAAGTCATAGAATGGAGTGTGTGAAGTCACAGAATTGAGGTGTGTGAAGTCACAGAATGGAGGTGTGTGAAGTCATAGAATGGAGTGTGTGAAGTCATAGAATTGAGGTGGGAAGTCATAGAATGGAGGTGTGTGAAGTCATAAAATGGAGGTGTGTGAACTCATAGAATGGAGGTGTGTGAAGTCAAAATGGAGTTCTGTGAATTCATAGAATGGTGTTTCTTGATGTCAACGAATAGAGGTGTGTGAAGTCATAGAAGGGAGGTGTGTGAAGTCAGATTGGAGGTGTGTGAAATCACAGAATGGAGGTGTGTGAAGTCACAGAATGGAGGCGTGTGAACTCAGAATGTAGGTGTGTGAAGCCACAGAATGGAGGTGTGTGAAGTCATAGAATGGAAGTGTGTGAAATCATTGAATGGAGGTGTGTGAATTCACAGATTTGAGGTGTGTGAATTCAGAATGGAGATGTGTGAAGTCAGAAAGGAGGTGAGTGAAGTCACAGAATGGAGGTGTGTGAAGTCATAGAATAGAGGTGTGTGAAGTCATAAAATGGAGGTGTGTGAATTCATAGAATGGAGTTTGTGAAGTCACAATGGAGTTGTGTGAAGTCATAGAATGGTTGTTTTTGATGTCAACGAATGGAGGTGTGTGAAATCATAGAATGGATGTGTGTGAAGTCAGATTGGAGGTGTGTGAAATCACAGATTGGAGGTTTTTCAAATCAGAAATGAGGTGTGTGAAGTCATAGAAGGGAGGTGTGTGAAGTCATAGAATGGAAGTGTGTGAAATCATAGAATGGAGGTGTGTGAAGTCAAAGAATTGAGGTATGTGAAGTCAGAATGGAGGTGTGTGAAGTCAGAATGGAGATGTGTGAAGTCATAGAATGGAATTGTGTGAAGTCATAGAATGGAGGTCTGTGAACTCAGAATGGGGGTTTGTGAAGTCATAGAATGGAGGTGTGTGAACTCAGAATGGAGGTGTGTGAAGTCACAGAATGGAGGTGTGTGAAGTCATAGAATGGAGGTGTGTGAAATGACAGAATGGAGGTGTATGAATTCATAGAATGGAGGTGTGTGAAGTCATAGGATCGAGGTGTGTGAACTCACAGAATGGAGGTGTGTGAAGTCACAGAATGGAGGTGTGTGAAGTGAAAAAATAGAGCTGTGTGAACTCACAGAATGGAGGTGTGTGAAGTCACAAATTGGAAGTGTGTGAAGGCAAAACGGAGGTGTGTGAAGTCACAGAATGGAGGTGTGTGAAGTCACAGAATGGAGGTGTGTGAAGTCAAAAAGGTGATGTGTGAAGTCACAGAATGAAGGTGTGTGAAGTCATAGAAAGGAGGTGTGTGAAATCATAGAATGGAGGTATGTGAAGTCAGTATGGAGGTGTGTGAAGTCACAGAATTGAGGTGTGTGAAGTCACAGAATGGAGTTGTGTGAAGTCAGAGTGAAGGTGTGTGAAGTCACAGAATGGAGGTGTGTGAAGTCACAGAATGGATGTTTGTGAAGTAAGAATGAAGGCGTTTGAAGTCATAGAGTGGAGGTGTGTGAAGTCACAGAATGGAGGTGTGTGAAGTCATGGAATGGAGGTGTGTGATGTCATAGAATTGAGGTGTGTGAAGTCATAGAATGGAGGTGTGTGAAATCATAAAATGGAGGTGTGTGAACTCATAGAATTGAGGTGTGTGAAGTCAAAATGGAGTTGTGTGAAATAATAAAATGGTGTTTTTTGATGTCAACGAATGGAGGTGTGTGAAGTCATACAAGTAGGTGTTTGAAGTCACAGAATGGTGGTGTGTGAAGTCACAGAATGGAGGTGTGTGAACTAAGAATGGAGGTGTGTGAAGCCACAGAATGGAGGTGTGTGAATTCAGAATGGAGGTGTGTGAAGTCACAGAATGGAGGTTTGTGAAGTCATAGAATGGAGGTGTGTGAAGTCAGAGAATGGATGTTTCTGAAGTAAGAATGAAGGTGTGTGAAGTCATAGAATGGACGTGTGTGAAGTCAAATTGGAGGTGTGTGAACTCATAGAATGGAGGAGTGTGAACTCATAGAATGTAGGTGTGTGAAGTCATGGAATGGAGGTGTGTGAAGTCAAAGAATGGAGGTGTGTGAAGTGAAACAATAGAGGTGTGTGAAGTCACAGAATGGAGGTGTGTGAAGTCACAGAATGGAAGTGTGTGAAGTCAAAACGGAGGTGTGTGAAGTCACAGAATGGAGGTGTGTGAAGTCACAGAATGGACGTGTGTGAAGTCACAGAATGGAGGTGTGTGAAGTCATAGAATGGAGTGTGTGAAGTCATAGAATTGAGGTGTGTGAAGTCACAGAATGGAGGTGTGTGAAGTCATAGAATGGAGTGTGTGAAGTCATAGAATTGAGGTGTGTGAAGTCATAGAATGGAGGTGTGTGAAGTCATAAAATGGAGGTGTGTGAACTCATAGAATGGAGGTGTGTGAAGTCAAAATGGAGTTCTGTGAATTCATAGAATGGTGTTTCTTGATGTCAACGAATAGAGGTGTGTGAAGTCATAGAAGGGAGGTGTGTGAAGTCAGATTGGAGGTGTGTGAAGTCACAGAATGGAGGCGTGTGAACTCAGAATGTAGGTGTGTGAAGCCACAGAATGGAGGTGTGTGAAGTCATAGAATGGAAGTGTGTGAAATCATTGAATGGAGGTGTGTGAATGCACAGAATTGAGGTGTGTGAATTCAGAATGGAGATGTGTGAAGTCAGAAAGGAGGTGAGTGAAGTCATAGAATGGAGGTGTGTGAAGTCAGAGAATGGAGGTCTGTGAACTCAGAATGGAGGTTTGTGAAGTCATAGAATGGAGGTTTGTGAAGTCACAGAATGGAGGTGTGTGAAGTCATAGAATGGAGGTGTGTGAAGTCATAAAATGGAGGTGTGTGAATTCATAGAATGGAGGTGTGTGAAGTCACAATGGAGTTGTGTGAAGTCATAGAATGGTTGTTTTTGATGTCAACGAATGGAGGTGTGTGAAATCATAGAATGGATGTGTGTGAAGTCAGATTGGAGGTGTGTGAAATCACAGATTGGAGGTTTTTCAACTCAGAAATGAGGTGTGTGAAGTCATAGAATGGAGGTGTGTGAAGTCAGAGTGAAGGTGTGTGAAGTCACAGAATGGAGGTGTGTGAAGTCACAGAATGGATGTTTGTGAAGTAAGAATGAAGGCGTTTGAAGTCATAGAGTGGAGGTGTGTGAAGTCACAGAATGGAGGTGTGTGAAGTCATGGAATGGAGGTGTGTGATGTCATAGAATTGAGGTGTGTGAAGTCATAGAATGGAGGTGTGTGAAATCATAAAATGGAGGTGTGTGAACTCATAGAATTGAGGTGTGTGAAGTCAAAATGGAGTTGTGTGAAATAATAAAATGGTGTTTTTTGATGTCAACGAATGGAGGTGTGTGAAGTCATACAAGTAGGTGTTTGAAGTCACAGAATGGTGGTGTGTGAAGTCACAGAATGGAGGTGTGTGAACTAAGAATGGAGGTGTGTGAAGCCACAGAATGGAGGTGTGTGAATTCAGAATGGAGGTGTGTGAAGTCACAGAATGGAGGTTTGTGAAGTCATAGAATGGAGGTGTGTGAAGTCAGAGAATGGATGTTTCTGAAGTAAGAATGAAGGTGTGTGAAGTCATAGAATGGACGTGTGTGAAGTCAAATTGGAGGTGTGTGAACTCATAGAATGGAGGAGTGTGAACTCATAGAATGTAGGTGTGTGAAGTCATGGAATGGAGGTGTGTGAAGTCAAAGAATGGAGGTGTGTGAAGTGAAACAATAGAGGTGTGTGAAGTCACAGAATGGAGGTGTGTGAAGTCACAGAATGGAAGTGTGTGAAGTCAAAACGGAGGTGTGTGAAGTCACAGAATGGAGGTGTGTGAAGTCACAGAATGGACGTGTGTGAAGTCACAGAATGGAGGTGTGTGAAGTCATAGAATGGAGTGTGTGAAGTCATAGAATTGAGGTGTGTGAAGTCACAGAATGGAGGTGTGTGAAGTCATAGAATGGAGTGTGTGAAGTCATAGAATTGAGGTGTGTGAAGTCATAGAATGGAGGTGTGTGAAGTCATAAAATGGAGGTGTGTGAACTCATAGAATGGAGGTGTGTGAAGTCAAAATGGAGTTCTGTGAATTCATAGAATGGTGTTTCTTGATGTCAACGAATAGAGGTGTGTGAAGTCATAGAAGGGAGGTGTGTGAAGTCAGATTGGAGGTGTGTGAAGTCACAGAATGGAGGCGTGTGAACTCAGAATGTAGGTGTGTGAAGCCACAGAATGGAGGTGTGTGAAGTCATAGAATGGAAGTGTGTGAAATCATTGAATGGAGGTGTGTGAATGCACAGAATTGAGGTGTGTGAATTCAGAATGGAGATGTGTGAAGTCAGAAAGGAGGTGAGTGAAGTCATAGAATGGAGGTGTGTGAAGTCAGAGAATGGAGGTCTGTGAACTCAGAATGGAGGTTTGTGAAGTCATAGAATGGAGGTTTGTGAAGTCACAGAATGGAGGTGTGTGAAGTCATAGAATGGAGGTGTGTGAAGTCATAAAATGGAGGTGTGTGAATTCATAGAATGGAGGTGTGTGAAGTCACAATGGAGTTGTGTGAAGTCATAGAATGGTTGTTTTTGATGTCAACGAATGGAGGTGTGTGAAATCATAGAATGGATGTGTGTGAAGTCAGATTGGAGGTGTGTGAAATCACAGATTGGAGGTTTTTCAACTCAGAAATGAGGTGTGTGAAGTCATAGAATGGAGGTGTGTGAAGTCATAGAATGGAAGTGTGTGAAATCATAGAATGGAGGTGTGTGAAGTCAAAGAATTGAGGTGTGTGAAGTCAGAATGGAGGTGTGTGAAGTCAGAATGGAGGTGTGTGAAGTCATAGAATGGAATTGTGTGAAGTCATAGAATGGAGGTCTGTGAACTCAGAATGGGGGTTTGTGAAGTCATAGAATGGAGGTGTGTGAACTCAGAATGGAGGTGTGTGAAGTCACAGAATGCAGGTGTGTGAAGTCATAGAATGGAGGTGTGTGAAATCACAGAATGGAGGTGTGTGAAATCATAGAATGGAGGTGTGTGAAGTCATAGGATAGAGGTGTGTGAAGTCACAGAATGGAGGTGTGTGAAGTCACAGAATGGAGGTGTGTGAAGTCACAGAATGGAGGTGTGTGAACTCAGAATGGAGGTGTGTGAAGCCACAGAATGGAGGTGTGTGAAGTGAAAAAATAGAGCTGTGTGAACTCACAGAATGGAGGTGTGTGAAGTCACAGATTGGAAGTGTGTGAAGGCAAAACGGAGGTGTGTGAAGTCACAGAATGGAGGTGTGTGAAGTCACAGAATGGAGGTGTGTGAAGTCAAAAAGGTGGTGTGTGAAGTCACAGAATGGAGGTGTGTGAAGTCATAGAAAGGAGGTGTGTGAAATCATAGAATGGAGGTATGTGAAGTCAGAATGGAGGTGTGTGAAGTCACAGAATTGAGGTGTGTGAAGTCACAGAATGGAGGTGTGTGAAGTCAGAGTGAAGGTGTGTGAAGTCACAGAATGGAGGTGTGTGAAGTCACAGAATGGATGTTTGTGAAGTAAGAATGAAGGCATTTGAAGTCATAGAGTGGAGGTGTGTGAAGTCACAGAATGGAGGTGTGTGAAGTCATAGAATGGAGGTGTGTGATGTCATAGAATGGAGGTGTGTGAATTCATAGAATGGAGGTGTGTGAAGTCATAGGATCGAGGTGTGTGAAGTCACAGAATGGAGGTGTGTGAAGTCACAGAATGGAGGTGTATGAAGTCACAGAATGGAGGTGTGTGAACTCAGAATGGAGGTGTGTGAAGCCACAGAATGGAGGTGTGTGAAGTTAAAAAATAGAGCTGTGTGAACTCACAGAATGGAGGTGTGTGAAGTCACAGATTGGAAGTGTGTGAAGGCAAAACGGAGGTGTGTGAAGTCACAGAATGGAGGTGTGTGAAGTCACAGAATGGAGGTGTGTGAAGTCAAAAAGGTGGTGTGTGAAGTCACAGAATGGAGGTGTGTGAAGTCATAGAAAGGAGGTGTGTGAAATCATAGAATGGAGGTATGTGAAGTCAGAATGGAGGTGTGTGAAGTCACAGAATTGAGGTGTGTGAAGTCACAGAATGGAGGTGTGTGAAGTCAGAGTGAAGGTGTGTGAAGTCAAAGAATGGAGGTGTGTGAAGTCACAGAATGGATGTTTGTGAAGTAAGAATGAAGGCATTTGAAGTCATGGAGTGGAGGTGTGTGAAGTCACAGAATGGAGGTGTGTGAAGTCATAGAATGGAGGTGTGTGATGTCATAGAATTGAGGTGTGTGAAGTCATAGAATGGAGGTGTGTGAAATCATAAAATGGAGGTGTGTGAACTCATAGAATTGAGGTGTGTGAAGTCAAAATGGAGTTGTGTGAAATCATGAAATGGTGTTTTTTGATGTCAACGAATGGAGGTGTGTGAAGTCATACAAGTAGGTGTTTGAAGTCACAGAATGGAGGTGTGTGAAGTCACAGAATGGAGGTGTGTGAACTAAGAATGGAGGTGTGTGAAGCCACAGAATGGAGGTGTGTGAATTCAGAATGGAGGTGTGTGAAGTCACAGAATGGAGGTTTGTGAAGTCATAGAATGGAGGTGTGTGAAGTCAGAGAATGGATGTTTCTGAAGTAAGAATGAAGGTGTGTGAAGTCATAGAATGGACGTGTGTGAAGTCAAATTGGAGGTGTGTGAACTCATAGAATGGAGGAGTGTGAACTCATAGAATGGAGGTGTGTGAAGTCAAAGAATGGAGGTGTGTGAAGTGAAACAATAGAGGTGTGTGAAGTCACAGAATGGAGGTGTGTGAAGTCACAGAATGGAAGTGTGTGAAGTCAAAACGGAGGTGTGTGAAGTCACAGAATGGAGGTGTGTGAAGTCACAGAATGGAGGTGTGTGAAGTCAAAAAGGTGGTGTGTGAAGTCACAGAATGGAGGTGTGTGAAGTCATAGAATGGAGTGTGTGAAGTCACAGAATTGAAGTGTGTGAAGTCACAGAATGGAGGTGTGTGAAGTCATAGAATGGAGTGTGTGAAGTCATAGAATTGAGGTGTGAAGTCATAGAATGGAGGTGTGTGAAGTCATAAAATGGAGGTGTGTGAACTCATAGAATGGAGGTGTGTGAAGTCAAAATGGAGTTCTGTGAATTCATAGAATGGTGTTTCTTGATGTCAACGAATAGAGGTGTGTGAAGTCATAGAAGGGAGGTGTGTGAAGTCAGATTGGAGGTGTGTGAAATCACAGAATGGAGGTGTGTGAAGTCACAGAATGGAGGCATGTGAACTCACAATGTAGGTGTGTGAAGCCACAGAAAGGAGGTGAGTGAAGTCACAGAATGGAGGTGTGTGAAGTCATAGAATGGAGGTGTGTGAAGTCATAAAATGGAGGTGTGTGAATTCATAGAATGGAGGTGTGTGAAGTCACAATGGAGTTGTGTGAAGTCATACAATGGTTGTTTTTGATGTCAACGAATGGAGGTGTGTGAAATCATAGAATGGATGTGTGTGAAGTCAGATTGGAGGTGTGTGAAATCAGAGATTGGAGGTTTTTCAAATCAGAAATGAGGTGTGTGAAGTCATAGAATGGAGGTGTGTGAAGTCATAGAATGGAAGTGTGTGAAATCATAGAATGGAGATGTGTGAAGTCAAAGAATTGAGGTGTGTGAAGTCAGAATGGAGGGGTGTGAAGTCAGAATGGAGATGTGTGAAGTCATAGAATGGAATTGTGTGAAGTCATAGAATGGAGGTCTGTGAACTCAGAATGGGGGTTTGTGAAGTCATAGAATGGAGGTGTGTGAACTCAGAATGGAGGTGTGTGAAGTCACAGAATGGAGGTGTGTGAAGTCATAGAATGGAGGTGTGTGAAATCACAGAATGGAGGTGTGTGAATTCATAGAATGGAGGTGTGTGAAGTCATAGGATCGAGGTGTGTGAACTCACAGAATGGAGGTGTGTGAAGTCACAGAATGGAGGTGTGTGAAGTGAAAAAATAGAGCTGTGTGAACTCACAGAATGGAGGTGTGTGAAGTCACAGATTGGAAGTGTGTGAAGGCAAAACGGAGGTGTGTGAAGTCACAGAATGGAGGTGTGTGAAGTCACAGAATGGAGGTGTGTGAAGTCAAAAAGGTGATGTGTGAAGTCACAGAATGGAGGTGTGTGAAGTCATAGAAAGGAGGTGTGTGAAATCATAGAATGGAGGTATGTGAAGTCAGAATGGAGGTGTGTGAAGTCACAGAATTGAGGTGTGTGAAGTCACAGAATGGAGGTGTGTGAAGTCAGAGTGAAGGTGTGTGAAGTCACAGAATGGAGGTGTGTGAAGTCACAGAATGAATGTTTGTGAAGTAAGAATGAAGGCATTTGAAGTCATAGAGTGGAGGTGTGTGAAGTCACAGAATGGAGGTGTGTGAAGTCATAGAATGGAGGTGTGTGATGTCATAGAATTGAGGTGTGTGAAGTCATAGAATGGAGGTGTGTGAAATCATAAAATGGAGGTGTGTGAACTCATAGAATTGAGGTGTGTGAAGACAAAATGGAGTTGTGTGAAATCATGAAATGGTGTTTTTTGATGTCAACGAATGAGGTGTGTGAAGTCATACAAGTAGGTGTTTGAACTCACAGAATGGAGGTGTGTGAAGTCACAGAATGGAGGTGTGTGAACTAAGAATGGAGGTGTGTGAAGCCACAGAATGGAGGTGTGTGAATTCAGAATGGAGGTGTGTGAAGTCACAGAATGGAGGTTTGTGAAGTCATAGAATGGAGGTGTGTGAAGTCAGAGAATGGATGTTTCTGAAGTAAGAATGAAGGTGTGTGAAGTCATAGAATGGACGTGTGTGAAGTCAAATTGGAGGTGTGTGAACTCATAGAATGGAGGAGTGTGAACTCATAGAATGGAGGTGTGTGATGTCATAGAATTGAGGTGTGTGAAGTCATAGAATGGAGCTGTGTGAAATCATAAAATGGAGGTGTGTGAACTCATAGAATTGAGGTGTGTGAAGTCAAAATGGAGTTGTGTGAAATAATAAAATGGTGTTTTTTGATGTCAACGAATGGAGGTGTGTGAAGTCATACAAGTAGGTGTTTGAAGTCACAGAATGGTGGTGTGTGAAGTCACAGAATGGAGGTGTGTGAACTCAGAATGGAGGTGTGTGAAGCCACAGAATGGAGGTGTGTGAATTCAGAATGGAGGTGTGTGAAGCCACAGAATTGAGGTTTGTGAAGTCATAGAATGGAGGTGTGTGAAGTCAGAGAATGGATGTTTCTGAAGTAAGAATGAAGGTGTGTGAAGTCATAGAATGGACGTGTGTGAAGTCAAATTGGAGGTGTGTGAACTCATAGAATGGAGGAGTGTGAACTCATAGAATGGAGGTGTGTGAAGTCATGGAATGGAGGTGTGTGAAGTCAAAGAATGGAGGTGTGTGAAGTGAAACAATAGAGGTGTGTGAAGTCACAGAATGGAGGTGTGTGAAGTCACAGAATGGAAGTGTGTGAAGTCAAAACGGAGGTGTGTGAAGTCACAGAATGGAGGTGTGTGAAGTCACAGAATGGAGGTGTGTGAAGTCAAAAAGGTGGTGTGTGAAGTCACAGAATGGAGGTGTGTGAAGTCATAGAATGGAGGTGTGTGAAATCATAGAATGGAGGTGTGAGAAGTCAGAATGGAGGTGTGTGAAGTCACAGAATTGAGGTGTATGAAGTCACAGAATGGAGGTGTGTGAAGTCAGAATGAAGGTGTGTGAAGTCACAGAATGGAGGTGTGTGAAGTCACAGAATGGATGTTTGTGAAGTAAGAATGAAGGTGTTTGAAGTGATAGAGTGGAGGTGTGTGAAGTCACAGAATGGAGGTGTGTGAAGTCAGATTGGAGGTGTGTGAAATCACAGAATGGAGGTGTGTGAAGTCATAGAATAGAGGTATGTGAAGTCATAAAATGGAGGTGTGTGAACTCATAGAATGGAGGTTTGTGAAGTCAAAATGGAGTTGTGTGAAGTCATAGAATGGTGTTTTTTGATGTCAACGAAAGGAGGTGTGTGAAGTCATAGAATGGAGGTGTGTGAAGTCAGATTGGAGGTGTGTGAAATCTCAGAATGGAGGTGTGTGAAGTCACAGAATGGAGGTGTGTAAACTCAGAATGTAGGTGTGTGAAGCCACAGAATGGAGGTGTGTGAAGTCATAGAATGGAAATGTGTGAAATCATAGAATGGAGGTGTGTGAAGTCAAAGAATTGAGGTGTGTGAAGTCAGAATGGAGGTGTGTGAATTCAGAATGGAGGTGTGTGAAGTCACAGAATGGAGGTTTGTGAAGTCATAGAATGGAGGTGTGTGAAGTCAGAGAATGGATGTTTCTGAAGTAAGAATGAAGGTGTGTGAAATCATAGTATGGACGTGTGTGAAGTCAAATTGGAGGTGTGTGAACTCATAGAATGGAAGAGTGTGAACTCATAGAATGGAGGTGTGTGAAGTCATGGAATGGAGGTGTGTGAAGTCAAAGAATGGAGGTGTATGAAGTGAAACAATAGAGGTGTGTGAAGTCACAGAATGGAGGTGTGTGAAGTCACAGAATGGAAGTGTGTGAAGTCAAAACGGAGGTGTGTGAAGTCACAGAATGGAGGTGTGTGAAGTCACAGAATGGAGGTGTGTGAAGTCAAAAAGGTGGTGTGTGAAGTCACAGAATGGAGGTGTGTGAAGTCACAGAATGGAGTTGTGTGAAATCATAGAATGGAGGTGTGTGAAGTCAGAATGGAGGTGTGTGAAGTCACAGAATTGAGGTGTATGAAGTCACAGAATGGAGGTGTGTGAAGTCAGAATGAAGGTGTGTGAAGTCACAGAATGGAGGTGTGTGAAGTCACAGAATGGATGTTTGTGAAGTAAGAATGAAGGTGTTTGAAGTGATAGAGTGGAGGTGTGTGAAGTCACAGAATGGAGGTGTGTGAAGTCATAGAATAGAGGTATGTGAAGTCATAAAATGGAGGTGTGAGAACTCATAGAATGGAGGTTTGTGAAGTCAAAATGGAGTTGTGTGAAGTCATAGAATGTTGTTTTTTGATGTCAACGAAAGGAGGTTTGTGAAGTCATAGAATGGAGGTGTGTGAAGTCAGATTGGAGGTGTGTGAAATCTCAGAATGGAGGTGTGTGAAGTCACAGAATGGAGGTGTGTAAACTCAGAATGTAGGTGTGTGAAGCCACAGAATGGAGGTGTGTGAAGTCATAGAATGGAAGTGTGTGAAATCATAGAATGGAGGTGTGTGAAGTCACAGAATTGAGGTTGTGAAGTCAGAATGGAGATGTGTGAAGTCATAGAATGGAAGTGTGTGAAGTCATAGAATGGAGGTCTGTGAACTCAGAATGGGGGTTTGTGAAGTCATAGAATGGAGGTGTATGAACTCAGAATGGAGGTGTGTGAAGTCACAGAATGGAGGTGTGTGAAGTCATAGAATGGAGGTGTGTGAAATCACAGAATGGAGGTGTGTGAATTCATAGAATGGAGGTGTGTGAAGTCATAGGATCAAGGTGTGTGAAGTCACAGAATGGAGGTGTGTGAACTCAGAATAGAGGTGTGTGACGCCACAGAATGGAGGTGTGTGAAGGCATAGAATAGAAGTGTGTGAAGTCATAGAATGGAGGTGTGTGAAGGAAGAATGGAGGTGTGTGAAGTCACAGAATGGAGGTGTGTGAATTCAGAATGGAGGTGTGTGAAGTCACAGAATGGAGGTTTGTGAAGTCATAGAATGGAGGTGTGTGAAGTCAGAGAATGGATGTTTCTGAAGTAAGAATGAAGGTGTGTGAAGTCATAGAATAGAGGTGTGTGAAGTCAAATTGGAGGTGTGTGAACTCATAGAATGGAGGTGTGTGAACTCATAGAATGGAGGTGTGTGAAGTCATGGAATGGAGGTGTGTGAAGTCAAAAATGGAGGTGTGTGAACTGAAACAATAGAGGTGTGTGAAGTCACAGAATGGAGGTGTGTGAAGTTACAGAATGGAAGTGTGTGAAGTCAAAACGGAGTTGTGTGAAGTCACAGAATGGAGGTGTGTGAAGTCAAAAAGGTGGAGTGTGAAGTCACAGAATGGAGGTGTGTGAAGTCATAGAATGGAGTGTGTGAAGTCATAGAATTGAGGTGTGTGAAGTCACAGAATGGAGGTGTGTGAAGTCATAGAATGGAGTGTGTGAAGTCATAGAATTAAGGTGTGTGAAGTCATAGAATGGAGGTGTGTGAAGTCATAAAATGGAGGTGTGTGAACTCATAGAATGGAGGTGTGTGAAGTCAAAATGGATTTCTGTGAATTCATAGAATGGTGTTTCTTGATGTCAACGAATGGAGGTGTGTGAAGTCATAGAAGGGAGTTGTGTGAAGTCAGATTGGAGGTGTGTGAAATCACAGAATGGAGGTGTGTGAAGTCACAGAATGGAGTTGTGTGAACTCAGAATTTAGGTGTGTGAAGCCATAGAATGGAGGTGTGTGAAGTCATAGAATGGAAGTGTGTGAAATCATTGAATGGAGGTGTGTGAATTCAGAGAATTGAGGTGTGTGAATTCAGAATGGAGGTGTGTGAAATCACAGAATGGAGGTGTGTGAACTCATAGAATGGAGGTGTGTGAAGTCAGAGAATGGAGGCCTGTGAACTCAGAATGGAGGTTTGTGAAGTCATAGAATGGAGGTGTGTGAAGTCACAGAATCGATGTGTGTGAAGTCATAGAATGGAGGTGTGTGAAGTCATAAAATGGAGGTGTGTGAATTCATAGAATGGAGGTGTGTGAAGTCACAATGGAGTTGTGTGAAGTCATAGAATTGTTGTTTTTGATGTCAACGAATGGAGGTGTGTGAAATCATACAATGGATGTGTGTGAAGTGAGATTGGAGGTGTGTGAAATCACAGATTGGAGGTTTTTCAACTCAGAAATGAGGTGTGTGAAGTCATAGAATGGAGGTGTGTGAAGTCATAGAATGGAAGTGTGTGAAATCATAGAATGGAGGTGTGTGAAGTCAAAGAATTGAGGTGTGTGAAGTCAGAATGGAGGTGTGTGAAGTCAGAATGGAGGTGTGTGAAGTCATAGAATGGAATTGTGTGAAGTCATAGAATGGAGGTGTGTGAAGGAAGAATGGAGGTGTGTGAAGTCACAGAATGGAGGTGTGTGAATTCAGAATGGAGGTGTGTGAAGTCACAGAATGGAGGTTTGTGAAGTCATAGAATGGAGGTGTGTGAAGTCAGAAAATGGATGTTTCTGAAGTAAGAATGAAGGTGTGTGAAGTCATAGAATGGAGGTGTGTGAAGTCAAATTGGAGGTGTGTGAACTCATAGAATGGAGGTGTGTGAACTCATAGAATGGAGGTGTGTGAAGTCATGGAATTGAGGTGTGTGAAGTCACAGAATGGAGGTGTGTGAAGTGAAACAATAGAGGTGTGTGAAGTCACAGAATGGAGGTGTGTGAAGTCACAGAATGGAAGTGTGTGAAGTCAAAACGGAGGTGTGTGAAGTCACAGAATGGAGGTGTGTGAAGTCACAGAATGGAGGTGTCTGAAGTCAAAAAGGTGGTGTGTGAAGTCACAGAATGGAGGTGTGTGAAGTCATAGAATGGAGGTGTGTGAAATCATAGAATGGTGGTGTGTGAAGTCAGAATGGAGGTGTGTGAAGTCACAGAATTGAGGTGTATGAAGTCACAGAATGGAGGAGTGTGAAGTCAGAATGAAGGTGTGTGAAGTCACAGAATGCAGGTGTGTGAAGTCACAGAATGGATGTTTGTGAAGTAAGAATGAAGGTGTTTGAAGTCATAGAGTGGAGGTGTGTGAAGTCACAGAATGGAGGTGTGTGAAGTGAGATTGGAGGTGTGTGAAATCACAGAATGGAGGTGTGTGAAGTCATAGAATGGAGGTGTGTGAAGTCATAAAATGGAGGTGTGAGAACTCATAGAATGGAGGTGTGTGACGTCAAAATGGAGTTGTGTGAAGTCATAGAATGGTGTTTTTTGATGTCAACGAATGGAGATGTGTGAAGTCATAGAATGGAGGTGTGTGAAGTCAGATTGGAGGTGTGTGAAATCACAGAATGGAGGTGTGTGAAGTCACAGAATGGAGGTGTGTAAACTCAGAATGTAGGTGAGTGAAGCCACAGAATGGAGGTGTGTGAAGTCATAGAATGGAAGTGTGTGAAATCATAGAATGGAGGTGTTTGAAGTCACAGAATTGAGGTCGTGAAGTCAGAATGGAGGTTATGAAGTCAGAATGGAGGTGAGTGAAGTCATAGAATGGAGGTGTGTGAAGTCATAGAATGGAGGTCTGTGAACTCAGAATGGAGGTTTGTGAAGTCATAGAATGGAGGTGTGTGAACTCAGAATGGAGGTGTGTGAAGTCACAGAATGGTGGTGTGTGAAGTCACAGAATGGAGGTTTGTGAACTCATATTATGGAGGTGTGTTAATTCATAGAATGGAGGTGTGTGAAGTCATAGGATCGAGGTGTGTGAAGTCACAGAATGGAGGTGTGTGAAGCCACAGAATGGAGGTGTGTGAAGTCATAGAAAGGAGGTGTGTGAACTCAGAATGGAGGTGTGTGAAGTCACAAAATGGAGGTTTGTGAAGTCGTAGAATGGAGGTGTGTGAAGTCAGAGAATGGATGTTTCTGAAGTAAGAATGAAGGTGTGGAGTCATAGAATGGAGATGTGTGAAGTCAAATTGGACGTGTGTGAACTCATAGAATGGAGGTGTGTGAACTCATAGAATGGAGGTTTGTGAAGTCATGGAATGGCGGTGTGTGAAGTCAAAGAATGGAGGTGTGTGAACTGAAACAATACAGGTGTGTGAACTCACAGAATGGAGGTGTGTGAAGTCACAGATTGGAAGTGTGTGAAGGTAAAACGGAGGTGTGTGAAGTCACAGAATGGAGGTGTGTGAAGTCACAGAATGGAGGTGTGTGAAGTCAAAAAGGTGGTGTGTGAAGTCACAGAATGGAGGTGTGTGAAGTCATAGAATGGAGGTGTGTGAAATCATAGAATGGTGGTATGTGAAGTCAGAATGGAGGTGTGTGAAGTCACAGAATTGAGGTGTGTGAAGTCACAGAATGGAGGTGTGTACAGTCAGAATGAAGGTGTGTGAAGTCACAGAATGGAGGTGTGTGAAGTCACAGAATGGATGTTTGTGAAGTAAGAATGAAGGTGTTTGAAGTCAAAGAGTGGAGGTGTGTGAAGTCACAGAATGGATGTTTGTGAAGTCATAGAATGGAGGTGTGTGAAGTCATAGAATGGAGGTGTGTGAAGTCATAAAATGGAGGTGTTTGAACTCATAGAATGGAGGTGTGTGAAGTCAAAATGGAGTTGTGTGAAATCATAAAATGGTGTTTTTTGATGTCAGCGAATGGAGGTGTGTGAAGTCATACAAGTAGGTGTGTGAAGTCACAGAATGGAGGTGTGTGAAGTCACAGAATGGCGGTGTGTGAACTCAGAATGGAGGTGCGTGAAGCCACAGAATGGGGGTGTGTGAAGTCATAGAATGGAAGTGTGTGAAGTCATAGAATGGAGGTGTGTGAAGGAAGAATGGAGGTGTGTGAAGTCACAGAATGGAGGTTTGTGAAGTCATAGAATGGAGGTGTGTGAAGTCAGAGAATGGATGTTTCTGAAGTAAGAATGAAGGTGTGTGAAGTCATAGAATGGACGTGTGTGAAGTCAAATTGGAGGTGTGTGAACTCATAGAATGGAGGAGTGTGAACTCATAGAATGGAGGTGTGTGAAGTCATGGAATGGAGGTGTGTGAAGTCAAAGAATGGAGGTGTGTGAAGTGAAACAATAGAGGTGTGTGAAGTCACAGAATGGAGGTGTGTGAAGTCACAGAATGGAAGTGTGTGAAGTCAAAAGGGAGGTGTGTGAAGTCACAGAATGGAGGTGTGTGAAGTCATAGAATGGAGGTGTGTGAAATCCTAGAATGGAGTTGTGTGAAGTCAGAATGGAGTTGTGTGAAGTCAAAGAATTGAGGTGTATGAAGTCACAGAATGGAGGTGTGTGAAGTCAGAATGAAGGTGTGTGAAGTCACAGAATGGAGGTGTGTGAAGTCACAGAATGGATGTTTGTGAAGTAATAATGAAGGTGTTTGAAGTCATAGAGTGGAGGTGTGTGAAATCACAGAATGGAGGTGTGTGAAGTGAGATTGGAGGTGTGTGAAATCACAGAATGGAAGTGTGTGAAGTCATAGAATGGAGGTGTGTGAAGTCATAAAATGGAGGTGTGTGAACTCATAGAATGGAGGTGTGTGAAGTCAAAATGGTGGTGTGTGAACTCATAGAATGGAGGTGTGTGAAGTCACAGAATGGAGGTGTGTGAAGTCAGAATGGAGGTGTGAAGTCATAGAATGGGGGTGGGTGAAGTCATGGAAAGGAGGTGTGGGAAGTCATAGAATGGAGAAGTGTGAAGTCATAGAGTGGAGGTAAGTGAAGTCACATATTCAAAGTCTGTGAAGTCATAGAATGGAGGTTTGTGAAGTCAGAATGGAGGTGTGTGAACTCGTAGAATGGAGGTGTGTGAAGACACAATGGAGGTGTGTGAAGTCATAGAATGGAGGTATTTGAAGTCAGAATGGAGGTGTGTGAACTCATAGAATGGAGGTGTGTGAAGTCACAATGGAGGTGTGAGAAGTCACAGAATGGAGGTGTGTGAAGTCACAGAATGGAGGTGTGTGAACTCAGAATGGAGGTGTGAGAAGTCACAGAATGGAGGTGTGTGAAGTCATAGAATGGAAGTGTGTGAAGTCATAGAATGGAGGTTTCTGAAGTAAGAATGGAGGTGTGTGAAGTCACCGAATGGAGTTTTGTGAACTCAGAATGGAGGTGTGTGAATTCACAGAATGGAGGTTTGTGAAGTCATAGAATGGAGTTGTGTGTGAGGTCATAGAATGGATGTTTCTGAAGTAAGAATAAAGGTGTGTGAAGTCATAGAATGGAGGTGTGTGAAGTCATAGAATGGAGGTGTGTGAAGTCACAGGATGGAGGTATCTGAAGTCAGAATGGACGTGTGAAGTCATCTAATAGAGGTGGGTGAAGTCATAGCAAGGAGGTGTGGGAAGTCATAGAATGGAGCAGTGTGAAATCATAGAGTGGAGGTGAGTGAAGTCACAGATTCGAGGTTTGTGAAGTCATAGAATAGAGGTGTGTGAAGTCAGAATGGAGGTGTGTGAAGTCACAGAATGGAGGTATGTGAACTCATAGAATGGAGGTGTGTGATGTCACAATGGAAGTGTGTGAAGTCACAGAGTGAAGGTGTGTGAAGTCATACATTGGTGTGTGAAGTCAGAATGGAGGTGTGTGAAGTCACAGAATGGAGGTGTGTGAACTCAGATTGGAGGTGTGTGAAGTCATAGATGGAGGTGTGTGAAGTCATAGTATGGAGTTGTGTGAAATCATAGAATGGAGTTTTGTGAATTCACAGAATGGAGGAGTGTGAAGTCAGAATGGCGGAGTGTGAAGTCATAGAATGGAGGTGTGTGAAGTTAGAATGGAGGTGTGTGAACTCATAGAATGGAGGTGTGTGTAGTCATAATGGAGGTGTGTGAAGACATAGAATGGAGGTGTGTGAAGTCACAGAATGGAGGTGTGTGAAGTCATAGAATGGAGGTGTGTGAAGTCATAGAATGGATGTTTGTGAAGAAAGAATGAAGGTGTGTGAAGTCATAGAATGGAAGTGTGTGAAGTCACAGAATGGAGGTGTGTGACGTCATAGAATGGAGCTGTGTGAATTCAGAATGGAGGTGTGTGAAGTCATAGAATGGAGGTGTGTGCATCATAGAATGGATGATTCTGAAGTAGGAATGAAGGTGTGTGAAGTCATAGAATGGAGGTGTGTTAAGTCAAAATGGAGGTTTGTGAACTCAAAGAATGGAGGTGTGTGAAGTCATGGAATGGAGGTGTGTGAAGTCCAAGAATGGAGGTGTGTGAAGTCAAACAATAGAGGTGTGTGAAGTCACAGAATGGAGGTGTGTGAAGTCACAGAATGGAGGTGTGTGAAGTCAAAATGGAGGTGTGTGAAGTCACAGAATGGAGGTGTGTGAAGTCACAGAATGGAGGTGTTTGAAGTCAAAATTGTGGTGTGTGAATTCACAAATGGAGGTGTGTGAAGTCAGAATGGAGCTGAGTGAACTCATAGAATGGAGGTGGTTGAAGGCAGAATGGAAGTGTGTGAACTCGTAGAATGGAGGTGTGTGAGGTCATAATGGTGGTGTGTGAAGTCATAGAATGGTGGTTTTTGATGTCAAAGAATGGAGTTGTGTGAAGTCATAGAATGCAGGTGTGTGAACTCAGATTGGAGCTGTATGAAATCACAGAAGGGAGGTGTGTCAACTCAGAAACAAGGTGTGTGAAGTCATAGAATGGAGGTGTGTGAAGTCACAGAATGAAGGTGTGTGAAGTCATAGAAGGAGGTGTCTGAAGTCACAGAATGGAGGTGTGTGAAGACACAGAATGGAGGTGTGTGAAGTCAGAGAGGAGGTGTGTGAAGTCACAGAATGGAGGTGTGTGAAGTCATAGAATGGAGGTGTGTGAAGTCATAGATTGGAAGTGTGTGAAGTCAAAGATTGGAGGTGTGTGAAGTCACAGTGGGAGGTGTTTGAAGTCACAGAATGGAGGTGTGTGAAGTCACAGAATGGAGGTTTGTGAAGTCATAGAATGGAGGTGTATGAAGTCATAGAATGGATGTTGCTGAAGTAAGAATGAAGGTGTGTGAAGTCATAGAATGGAGGTGTCTGAAGTCATAGAATGGATGTTGCTGAAGTAAGAATGAAGGTGTGTGAACTCATAGAATGGAGGTGTATGAACTCATAGAATGGAGGTGTGTGAATTCATGGAACGGAGGTGTGTGAAGTCAAAGAATGGAGGTGTATGATGTCAAACAATGGAAGTGTGTGAAGTCATAGAATGGAGGTGTGTGAAGTCTTAGAATGGAGGTGTGTGAAGTCATAGAATGGAAGTGTGTGAAGTCACAGAAGGGAGGTGTGTGAAGTCATAGAATGAAGGTGTGTGAAGTCATAGAATGGAGGTGTGTGAAGTCAAAATGGTGGTGTGTGAACTCATAGAATGGAGGTGTGTGAAGTCACAGAATGGAGGTGTGTGAAGTCAGAATGGAGGTGTGAAGTCATAGAATGGGGGTGGGTGAAGTCATGGAAAGGAGGTGTGGGAAGTCATAGAATGGAGAAGTGTGAAGTCATAGAGTGGAGGTAAGTGAAGTCACATATTCAAAGTCTGTGAAGTCATAGAATGGAGGTTTGTGAAGTCAGAATGGAGGTGTGTGAACTCATAGAATGGATGTGTGTGAAGACACAATGGAGGTGTGTGATGTCATAGAATGGAGGTGTGTGAACTCATAGAATGGAGGTGTGTGAAGTCACAATGGAGGTGTGAGAAGTCACAGAATGGAGGTGTGTGAACCTAGAATGGAGGTGTGTGAAGTCACAGAATGGAGGTTTGTGAAGTCATAGAATGGAGGTGTGTGAAGTCATAGAATGGAAGTGTGTGAAGTCACAGAAGGGAGGTGTGTGAAGTCATAGAATGAAGGTGTGTGAAGTCATAGAATGGAGGTGTGTGAAGTCAGAATGGAGGTGTGTGAACTCATAGAATGGAGGTGTGTGAAGTCACAATGGAGGTGTGAGAAGTCACAGAATGGAGGTGTGTGAAGTCACAGAATGGAGGTGTGTGAGTCACGGAATGGAGGTGTGTGAAGTCACAGAATGGAGGTGTGTGAACTCAGAATGGAGGTGTGAGAAGTCACAGAATGGAGGTGTGTGAAGTCATAGAATGGAAGTGTGTGAAGTCATAGAATGGAGGTTTCTGAAGTAAGAATGGAGGTGTGTGAAGTCACCGAATGGAGTTTTGTGAACTCAGAATGGAGGTGTGTGAATTCACAGAATGGAGGTTTGTGAAGTCACAGAATGGAGTTGTGTGAGGTCATAGAATGGATGTTTCTGAAGTAAGAATAAAGGTGTGTGAAGTCATAGAATGGAGGTGTGTGAAGTCATAGAATGGAGGTGTGTGAAGTCACAGGATGGAGGTATCTGAAGTCAGAATGGACGTGTGAAGTCATCTAATAGAGGTGGGTGAAGTCATAGAAAGGAGGTGTGGGAAGTCATAGAATGGAGCAGTGTGAAATCATAGAGTGGAGGTGAGTGAAGTCACAGATTCGAGGTCTGTGAAGTCATAGAATAGAGGTGTGTGAAGTCAGAATGGAGGTGTGTGAAGTCATAGAATGGAGGTATGTGAACTCATAGAATGGAGGTGTGTGATGTCACAATGGAAGTGTGTGAAGTCACAGAGTGAAGGTGTGTGAAGTCATACATTGGTGTGTGAAGTCAGAATGGAGGTGTGTGAAGTCACAGAATGGAGGTGTGTGAACTCAGATTGGAGGTGTGTGAAGTCATAGATGGAGGTGTGTGAAGTCATAGTATGGAGTTGTGTCAAATCATAGAATGGAGTTTTGTGAATTCACAGAATGGAGGAGTGTGAAGTCAGAATGGCGGAGTGTGAAGTCATAGAATGGAGGTGTGTGAAGTTAGAATGGAGGTGTGTGAACTCATAGAATGGAGGTGTGTGTAGTCATAATGGAGGTGTGTGAAGACATAGAATGGAGGTGTGTGAAGTCACAGAATGGAGGTGTGTGAAGTCATAGAATGGAGGTGTGTGAAGTCACAGAATGGAGGTGTGTGAAGTCACAGAATGGAGGTGTGTGAAGTCAAAATGGAGGTGTGTGAAGTCACAGAATGGAGGTGTGTGAAGTCACAGAATGGAGCTGTTTTAAGTCAAAGTTGTGGTGTGTAAATTCACAAATGGAGGTGTGTGAAGTCAGAATGGAGCTGAGTGAACTCATAGAATGGAGGTGGTTGAAGGCAGAATGGAAGTGTGTGAACTCGTAGAATGGAGGTGTGTGAGGTCATAATGGAGGTGTGTGAAGTCATAGAATGGTGGTTTTTGATGTCAAAGAATGGAGTTGTGTGAAGTCATAGAATGGAGGTGTGTGAACTCAGATTGGAGCTGTGTGAAATCACAGAAGGGAGGTGTTTCAACTGAGAAACGAGGTGTGTGAAGTCATAGAATGGAGGTGTGTGAAGTCACAGAATGAAGGTGTGTGAAGTCATAGAAGGAGGTGTCTGAAGTCACAGAATGGAGGTGTGTGAAGACACAGAATGGAGGTGTGTGAAGTCAGAGAGGAGGTGTGTGAAGTCACAGAATGGAGGTGTGTGAAGTCACAGAATGGAAGTGTGTGAAGTCATAGAATGGAGGTGTGTGAAGTCAGAATGGAGGTGTGTGAAGTCACAGAATGGAGGTGTGTGAACCTAGAATGGAGGTGTGTGAAGTCACAGAATGGAGGTTTGTGAAGTCATAGAATGGAGGTGTATGAAGTCATAGAATGGATGTTGCTGAAGTAAGAATGAAGGTGTGTGAACTCATAGAATGGAGGTGTATGAACTCATAGAATGGAGGTGTGTGAATTCATGGAACGGAGGTGTGTGAAGTCAAAGAATGGAGGTGTATGATGTCAAACAATGGAAGTGTGTGAAGTCATAGAATGGAGGTGTGTGAAGTCTTAGAATGGAGGTGTGTGAAGTCATAGAATGGAGATGTGTGAAGTCAGAATAGAGGTGTGCGCAGTCATAGAATGGAGGTGTGTGAAGTCAGAATGAAGCTGTGTGAACTCATAGAATGAAGGTGTGTGAAGTCACAATGGAGATGTGTGAAGTCATAGAATGGTGGTTTTTGAAGTCACAGAATGGAGGTGTGTGAAGTCATACAATGGAGGTGTGTGAAGTTAGATTAGAGGTATATGAAGTCACAAAATGGAGGTGTGTCAACTCAGAAATGAGGTATGTGAAGTCATAGAGTGGAGGTGTGTGAAGTCACAGAATGGAAGTGGGTGTACTCAAAATGGAGCTGTGTGAAGATACAGAATGGCGGTGTGTGAATTCACAGAAGGGAGGTGTGTGAAGTCATAGAATGGAGGTGTGTGAAGTCACAGAATGGAAGTGTGTGAAGTCAAAATGGAGGTGTGTGAAGTCAGGGAATGGAGGTGTGTGAAGTCAATGAATGGACTTGTGTGAAGCCAAAATGGTGGTGTGTGAAGTCAAAGAATGGATGTGTGTGAAGTCACAGAATGGAGGTGTGTGAAGTCAAAATGGAGGTGTGTGAAGTCAAAGAATGGATGTGTGTGAAGTCATAGAATGGAGGTGTATGAAGTCATGGAATGGAGGTTTGTGAATTCAAACATTGGAAGTGTGTGAAGTTACAGAATGGAGGTGTGTGAAGTCATAGAATGGAGGTGTGTGAAGTCAGAGAATGGAGGTGTGTGAAGTCAGAATGCAGGTGTGTAAAGTCATAGAATGGAGGTGTGTGAAGTCATAGAATGGAGGTGTGTGAAGTCATAGATTGGAAGTGTGTGAAGTCAAAGATTGGAGGTGTGTGAATTCACAGTGGGAGGTGTTTGAAGTCACAGAATGGAGGTGTGTGAAGTCACAGAACGGAGGTTTGTGAAGTCATAGAATGGAGGTGTATGAAGTCATAGAATGGATGTTGCTGAAGTAAGAATGAAGGTGTGTGAAGTCATAGAATGGAGGTGTCTGAAGTCATAGAATGGATGTTGCTGAAGTAAGAATGAAGGTGTGTGAACTCATAGAATGGAGGTGTATGAACTCATAGAATGGAGGTGTGTGAATTCATGGAACGGAGGTGTGTGAAGTCAAAGAATGAAGGTGTATGATGTCAAAAAATGGAAGTGTGTGAAGTCATAGAATGGAGGTGTGTGAAGTCTTAGAATGGAGGTGTGTGAAGTCATAGAATGGAAGTGTGTGAAGTCACAGAAGGGAGGTGTGTGAAGTCATAGAATGAAGGTGTGTGAAGTCATAGAATGGAGGTGTGTGAAGTCAAAATGGTGGTGTGTGAACTCATAGAATGGAGGTGTGTGAAGTCACAGAATGGAGGTGTGTGACGTCATAGAATGGAGCTGTGTGAATTCAGAATGGAGGTGTGTGAAGTCATAGAATGGAGGTGTGTGCAGTCATAGAATGGATGTTTCTGAAGTAGGAATGAAGGTGTGTGACATCATAGAATGGAGGTGTGTGAAGTCAAAATGGAGGTTTGTGAACTCAAAGAATGGAGGTGTGTGAAGTCATGGAATGGAGGTGTGTGAAGTCCAAGAATGGAGGTGTGTGAAGTCAAACAATGGAGGTGTGTGAAGTCACAGAAGGGAGGTGTGTGAAGTCACAGAATGGAGGTGTGTGAAGTCAAAATGGAGGTGTGTGAAGTCACAGAATGGAGGTGTGTGAAGTCACAGAATGGAGGTGTTTGAAGTCAAAATTGTGGTGTGTGAATTCACAAATGGAGGTGTGTGAAGTCAGAATGGAGCTGAGTGAACTCATAGAATGGAGGTGGTTGAAGGCAGAATGGAAGTGTGTGAACTCGTAGAATGGAGGTGTGTGAGGTCATAATGGCGGAGTGTGAAGTCATAGAATGGAGGTGTGTGAAGTTAGAATGGAGGTGTGTGAACTCATAGAATGGAGGTGTGTGTAGTCAAAATGGAGGTGTGTGAAGACATAGAATGGAGGTGTGTGAAGTCACAGAATGGAGGTGTGTGAAGCCATAGAATGGAGGTGTGTGAAGTCATAGAATGGATGTTTGTGAAGTAAGAATGAAGGTTTGTGACGTCATATTATGGAAGTGTTTGAAGTCACAGAATGGAGGTGTGTGACGTCATAGAATGGAGCTGTGTGAATTCAGAATGGAGGTGTGTGAAGTCATAGAATGGAGGTGTGTGCAGTCATAGAATGGATGTTTCTGAAGTATAAATGAAAGTGTGTGACATCATAGAATGGAGGTGTGTGAAGTCAAAATGGAGGTTTGTGAACTCAAAGAATGGAGGTGTGTGAAGTCATGGAATGGAGGTGTGTGAAGTCCAAGAATGGAGGTGTGTGAAGTCAAACAATGGAGGTGTGTGAAGTCACAGAATGGAGGTGTGTGAAGTCACAGAATGGAGGTGTGTGAAGTCAAAATGGAGGTGTGTGAAGTCACAGAATGGAGGTGTGTGAAGTCACAGAATGGAGGTGTTTGAAGTCAAAATTGTGGTGTGTGAATTCACAAATGGAGGTGTGTGAAGTCAGAATGGAGCTGAGTGAACTCATAGAATGGAGGTGGTTGAAGGCAGAATGGAAGTGTGTGAACTCGTAGAATGGAGGTGTGTGAGGTCATAATGGAGGTGTGTGAAGTCATAGAATGGTGGTTTTTGATGTCAAAGAATGGAGTTGTGAGAAGTCATTGAATGGAGGTGTGTGAACTCAGATTGGAGCTGTATGAAATCACAGAAGGGAGGTGTGTCAACTCAGAAACGAGGTGTGTGAAGTCATAGAATGGAAGTGTGTGAAGTCACAGAATGA
Source organism: Megascapheus bottae (assembly GCA_024803745.1). NCBI lineage: Eukaryota > Metazoa > Chordata > Mammalia > Rodentia > Geomyidae > Megascapheus > Megascapheus bottae. The sequence continues at coordinate 1,124,392 of JANJXV010000052.1, read as the reverse complement.
AGGTGTGTGAAGTCATAGAAGGAGGTGTCTGAAGTCACAGAATGGAGGTGTGTGAAGTCACAGAATGGAGGTGTGTGAAGTCATAGAATGGAAGTGTGTGAAGTCATAGAATGGAGGTGTGTGAAGTCAGAATGGAGGTGTGTGAAGTCACAGAATGGAGGTGTGTGAACCCAGAATGGAGGTGTGTGAAGTCACAGAATGGAGGTTTGTGAAGTCATAGAATGGAGGTGTATGAAGTCATAGAATGGATGTTGCTGAAGTAAGAATGAAGGTGTGTGAAGTCATAGAATGGAGGTGTCTGAAGTCATAGAATGGATGTTGCTGAAGTAAGAATGAAGGTGTGTGAACTCATAGAATGGAGGTGTATGAACTCATAGAATGGAGTTGTGTGAATTCATGGAATGGAGGTGTGTGAAGTCAAAGAATGGAGGTGTATGACGTCAAAAAATGGAAGTGTGTGAAGTCATAGAATGGAGGTGTGTGAAGTCTTAGAATGGAGGTGTGTGAAGTCATAGAATGGAAGTGTGTTAAGTCACAGAAGGGAGGTGTGTGAAGTCATAGAATGAAGGTGTGTGAAGTCATAGAATGAAGGTGTGTGAAGTCATAGAATGGAGGTGTGTGAAGTCAAAATTGTGGTGTGTGAACTCATAGAATGGAGGTGTGTGAAGTCACAGAATGGAGGTGTGTGAAGTCAGAATGGAGGTGTGAAGTCAAAGAATGTGGGTGAGTGAAGTCATGGAAAGGAGGTGTGGGAAGTCATAGAATGGAGAAGTGTGAAGTCATAGAGTGGAGGTGAGTGAAGTCACATATTCAAAGTCTGTGAAGTCATAGAACGGAGGTTTGTGAAGTCAGAATGGAGGTGTGTGAACTCATAGAATGGAGGTGTGTGAAGTCACAATGGAGGTGTGTGAAGTCATAGAATGGAGGTATTTGAAGTCAGAATGGAGGTGTGTGAACTCATAGAATGGAGGTGTGTGAAGTCACAATGGAGGTGTGTGAAGTCACAGAATGGAGGTGTGTGAAGTCACAGAATGGAGGTGTGTGAAGTCAGGGAATGGAGGTGTGTGAAGTCACAGAATGGAGGTTTGTGAAGTCACGGAATGGAGGTGTGTGAAGTCACAGAATGGAGGTGTGTGAACTCAGAATGGAGGTGTGAGAAGTCACAGAATGGAGGTGTGTGAAGTCATAGAATGTAAGTGTGTGAAGTCATAGAATGGAGGTTTGTGAAGTAAGAATGGAGGTGTGTGAAGTCACCGAATGGAGTTGTGTGAACTCAGAATGGAGGTGTGTGAATTCACTGAATGGAGGTTTGTGAAGTCATAGAATGGAGTTGTGTGAGGTCATAGAATGGATGTTTCTGAAGTAAGAATGAATGTGTGTGAAGTCATGGAATGGAGGTGTGTGAAGTCATATAATGGAGGTGTGTGAAGTCAGAATGGAGGTGTGTGAGGTCAGAGAATTGAGGTGTATGAAGTCACAGAATGGAGGTGTGTGAAGTCAGAATGAAGGTGTGTGAAGTCACAGAATGGAAGTGTGTGAAGTCACAGAATGGATGTTTGTGAAGTAAGAATGAATGTGTTTGAAGTCATAGAGTGGAGGTGTGTGAAGTCATAAAATGGAGGTGTGTGAACTCATAGAATGGAGGTGTGTGAAGTCAAAATGGAGTTGTGTGAAGTCATAGAATGGTGTTTTTTGATGTCAACGAATGGAGGTGTGTGAAGTCATAGAATGGAGGTGTGTGAAGTCAGATTGAAGGTGTGTGAAATCACAGAATGGAGGTGTGTGAAGTCACAGAATGGAGGTGTGTAAACTCAGAATGTAGGTGAGTGAAGCCACAGAATGGAGGTGTATGAAGTCATAGAATGGAAGTGTGTGAAATCATAGAATGGAGGTGTTTGAAGTCACAGAATTGAGGTTGTGTAGTCAGAATGGAGGTGTGTGAAGTCAGAATGGAGGTGAGTGAAGTCACAGAATGGAGGTGTGTGAAGTCATAGAATAGAGGTATGTGAAGTCATAAAATGGAGGTGTGAGAACTCATAGAATGGAGGTTTGTGAAGTCAAAATGGAGTTGTGTGAAGTCATAGAATGTTGTTTTTTGATGTCAACGAAAGGAGGTGTGTGAAGTCATAGAATGGAGGTGTGTGAAGTCAGATTGGAGGTGTGTGAAATCTCAGAATGGAGGTGTGTGAAGTCACAGAATGGAGGTGTGTAAACTCAGAATGTAGGTGTGTGAAGCCACAGAATGGAGGTGTGTGAAGTCATAGAATGGAAGTGTGTGAAATCATAGAATGGAGGTGTGTGAAGTCACAGAATTGAGGTTGTGAAGTCAGAATGGAGATGTGTGAAGTCATAGAATGGAAGTGTGTGAAGTCATAGAATGGAGGTCTGTGAACTCAGTATGGGGGTTTGTGAAGTCATAGAATGGAGGTGTATGAACTCAGAATGGAGGTGTGTGAAGTCACAGAATGGAGGTGTGTGAAGTCATAGAATGGAGGTGTGTGAAATCACAGAATGGAGGTGTGTGAATTCATAGAATGGAGGTGTGTGAAGTCATAGGATAGAGGTGTGTGATGTCACAGAATGGAGGTGTGTGAAGTCACAGAATGGAGATGTGTGAACTCAGAATAGAGGTGTGTGACGCCACAGAATGGAGGTGTGTGAAGGCATAGAATAGAAGTGTGTGAAGTCATAGAATGGAGGTGTGTGAAGGAAGAATGGAGGTGTGTGAAGTCACAGAAAGGAGGTGTGTGAATTCAGAATGGAGGTGTGTGAAGTCACAGAATGGAGGTTTGTGAAGTCATAGAATGGAGGTGTGTGAAGTCAGAGAATGGATGTTTCTGAAGTAAGAATGAAGGTGTGTGAAGTCATAGAATAGAGGTGTGTGAAGTCAAATTGGAGGTGTGTGAACTCATAGAATGGAGGTGTGTGAACTCATAGAATGGAGGTGTTTGAAGTCATGGAATGGAGGTGTGTGAAGTCAAAAATGGAGGTGTGTGAACTGAAACAATAGAGGTGTGTGAAGTCACAGAATGGAGGTGTGTGAAGTTACATAATGGAAGTGTGTGAAGTCAAAACGGAGTTGTGTGAAGTCACAGAATGGAGGTGTGTGAAGTCAAAAAGGTGGAGTGTGAAGTCACAGAATGGAGGTGTGTGAAGTCATAGAATGGAGTGTGTGAAGTCATAGAATTGAGGTGTGTGAAGTCACAGAATGGAGGTGTGTGAAGTCATAGAATGGAGTGTGTGAAGTCATAGAATTAAGGTGTGTGAAGTCATAGAATGGAGGTGTGTGAAGTCATAAAATGGAGGTGTGTGAACTCATAGAATGGAGGTGTGTGAAGTCAAAATGGAGTTCTGTGAATTCATAGAATGGTGTTTCTTGATGTCAACGAATGGAGGTGTGTGAAGTCATAGAAGGGAGTTGTGTGAAGTCAGATTGGAGGTGTGTGAAATCACAGAATGGAGGTGTGTGAAGTCACAGAATGGAGGTGTGTGAACTCAGAATTTAGGTGTGTGAAGCCATAGAATGGAGGTGTGTGAAGTCATAGAATGGAAGTGTGTGAAATCATTGAATGGAGGTGTGTGAATTCACAGAATTGAGGTGTGTGAATTCAGAATGGAGGTGTGTGAAATCACAGAATGGAGGTGTGTGAAGTCATAGAATGGAGGTGTGTGAAGTCAGAGAATGGAGGCCTGTGAACTCAGAATGGAGGTTTGTGAAGTCATAGAATGGAGGTGTGTGAACTCAGAATGGAGGTGTGTGAACTCATAGAATGGAGGTGTGTGAAGTCACAGAATGGAGGTGTGTGAAGTCACAGAATGGAGGTGTGTGAAGTCAAAAAGGTGGTGTGTGAAGTCACAGAATGGACGTGTGTGAAGTCATAGAAAGGAGGTGTGTGAAATCATAGAATGGAGGTATGTGAAGTCAGAATGGAGGTGTGTGAAGTCACAGAATTGAGGTGTGTGAAGTCACAGAATGGAGGTGTGTGAAGTCAGAGTGAAGGTGTGTGAAGTCAAAGAATGGAGGTGTGTGAAGTCACAGAATGGATGTTTGTGAAGTAAGAATGAAGGCATTTGAAGTCATAGAGTGGAGGTGTGTGAAGTCACAGAATGGAGGTGTGTGAAGTCATAGAATGGAGGTGTGTGATGTCATAGAATTGAGGTGTGTGAAGTCATAGAATGGAGGTGTGTGAAATCATAAAATGGAGGTGTGTGAACTCATAGAATTGAGATGTGTGAAGTCAAAATGGAGTTGTGTGAAATCATGAAATGGTGTTTTTTGATGTCAACGAATGGAGGTGTGTGAAGTCATACAAGTAGGTGTTAGAAGTCACAGAATGGAGGTGTGTGAAGTCACAGAATGGAGGTGTGTGAACTGAGAATGGAGGTGTGTGAAGCCACAGAATGGAGGTGTGTGAATTCAGAATGGAGGTGTGTGAAGTCACAGAATGGAGGTTTGTGAATTCATAGAATGGAGGTGTGTGAACTCAGAATGGAGGTGTGTGAAGTCACAGAATGCAGGTGTGTGAAGTCATAGAATGGAGGTGTGTGAAATCACAGAATGGAGGTGTGTGAATTCATAGAATGGAGGTGTGTGAAGTCATAGGATCGAGGTGTGTGAAGTCACAGAATGGAGGTGTGTGAAGTCACAGAATGGAGGTGTGTGAAGTCACAGAATGGAGGTGTGTGAACTCAGAATGGAGGTGTGTGAAGCCACAGAATGAAGGTGTGTGAAGTGAAAAAATAGAGCTGTGTGAACTCACAGAATGGAGGTGTGTGAAGTCACAGATTGGAAGTGTGTGAATGCAAAACGGAGGTGTGTGAAGTCACAGAATGGAGGTGTGTGAAGTCACAGAATGGAGGTGTGTGAAGTCAAAAAGGTGGTGTGTGAAGTCACAGAATGGAGGTGTGTGAAGTCATAGAAAGGAGGTGTGTGAAATCATAGAATGGAGGTATGTGAAGTCAGAATGGAGGTGTGTGAAGTCACAGAATTGAGGTGTGTGAAGTCACAGAATGGAGGTGTGTGAAGTCAGAGTGAAGGTGTGTGAAGTCACAGAATGGAGGTGTGTGAAGTCACAGAATGGATGTTTGTGAAGTAAGAATGAAGGCATTTGAAGTCATAGAGTGGAGGTGTGTGAAGTCACAGAATGGAGGTGTGTGAAGTCATAGAATGGAGGTGTGTGATGTCATAGAATTGAGGTGTGTGAAGTCATAGAATGGAGGTGTGTGAAATCATAAAATGGAGGTGTGTGAACTCATAGAATTGAGGTGTGTGAAGTCAAAATGGAGTTGTGTGAAATCATGAAATGGTGTTTTTTGATGTCAACGAATGGAGGTGTGTGAAGTCATACAAGTAGGTGTTTGAAGTCACAGAATGGAGGTGTGTGAAGTCACAGAATGGAGGTGTGTGAACTAAGAATGGAGATGTGTGAAGCCACAGAATGGAGGTGTGTGAATTCAGAATGGAGGTGTGTGAAGTCACAGAATGGAGGTTTGTGAAGTCATAGAATGGAGGTGTGTGAAGTCAGAGAATGGATGTTTCTGAAGTAAGAATGAAGGTGTGTGAAGTCATAGAATGGACGTGTGTGAAGTCAAATTGGAGGTGTGTGAACTCATAGAATGGAGGAGTGTGAACTCATAGAATGGAGGTGTGTGAAGTCACAGAATGGAGGTGTGTGAAGTCACAGAATGGAGGTGTGTGAACTCAGAATAGAGGTGTGTGACGCCACAGAATGGAGGTGTGTGAAGTCATAGAATGGAAGTGTGTGAAGTCATAGAATGTAGGTGTGTGAAGGAAGAATGGAGGTGTGTGAAGTCACAGAATGGAGGTGTGTGAATTCAGAATGGAGGTGTGTGAAGTCACAGAATGGAGGTTTGTGAAGTCATAGAATGGAGGTGTGTGAAGTCAGAGAATGGATGTTTCTGAAGTAAGAATGAAGGTGTGTCAAGTCATAGAATAGAGGTGTGTGAAGTCAAATTGGAGGTGTGTGAACTCATAGAATGGAGGTGTGTGAACTCATAGAATGGAGGTGTGTGAAGTCATGGAATGGAGGTGTGTGAAGTCAAAAATGGAGGTGTGTGAACTGAAACAATAGAGGTGTGTGAAGTCACAGAATGGAGGTGTGTGAAGTCACAGAATGGAAGTGTGTGAAGTCAAAACGGAGGTGTGTGAAGTCACAGAATGGAGGTGTGTGAAGTCACAGAATGGAGGTGTGTGAAGTCACAGAATGGAGGTGTGTGAAGTCATAGAATGGAGTGTGTGAAGTCATAGAATTGAGGTGTGTGAAGTCACAGAATGGAGGTGTGTGAAGTCATAGAATGGAGTGTGTGAAGTCATAGAATTGAGGTGTGTGAAGTCATAGAATGGAGGTGTGTGAAGTCATAAAATGGAGGTGTGTGAACTCATAGAATGGAGGTGTGTGAAGTCAAAATGGAGTTCTGTGAATTCATAGAATGGTGTTTCTTGATGTCAACGAATAGAGGTGTGTGAAGTCATAGAAGGGAGGTGTGTGAAGTCAGATTGGAGGTGTGTGAAGTCACAGAATGGAGGCGTGTGAACTCAGAATGTAGGTGTGTGAAGCCACAGAATGGAGGTGTGTGAAGTCATAGAATGGAAGTGTGTGAAATCATTGAATGGAGGTGTGTGAATGCACAGAATTGAGGTGTGTGAATTCAGAATGGAGATGTGTGAAGTCAGAAAGGAGGTGAGTGAAGTCATAGAATGGAGGTGTGTGAAGTCAGAGAATGGAGGTCTGTGAACTCAGAATGGAGGTTTGTGAAGTCATAGAATGGAGGTTTGTGAAGTCACAGAATGGAGGTGTGTGAAGTCATAGAATGGAGGTGTGTGAAGTCATAAAATGGAGGTGTGTGAATTCATAGAATGGAGGTGTGTGAAGTCACAATGGAGTTGTGTGAAGTCATAGAATGGTTGTTTTTGATGTCAACGAATGGAGGTGTGTGAAATCATAGAATGGATGTGTGTGAAGTCAGATTGGAGGTGTGTGAAATCACAGATTGGAGGTTTTTCAACTCAGAAATGAGGTGTGTGAAGTCATAGAATGGAGGTGTGTGAAGTCATAGAATGGAAGTGTGTGAAATCATAGAATGGAGGTGTGTGAAGTCAAAGAATTGAGGTGTGTGAAGTCAGAATGGAGGTGTGTGAAGTCAGAATGGAGGTGTGTGAAGTCATAGAATGGAATTGTGTGAAGTCATAGAATGGAGGTCTGTGAACTCAGAATGGGGGTTTGTGAAGTCATAGAATGGAGGTGTGTGAACTCAGAATGGAGGTGTGTGAAGTCACAGAATGCAGGTGTGTGAAGTCATAGAATGGAGGTGTGTGAAATCACAGAATGGAGGTGTGTGAATTCATAGAATGGAGGTGTGTGAAGTCATAGGATAGAGGTGTGTGAAGTCACAGAGTGGAGGTGTGTGAAGTCACAGAATGGAGGTGTGTGAAGTCACAGAATGGAGGTGTGTGAACTCAGAATGGAGGTGTGTGAAGCCACAGAATGGAGGTGTGTGAAGTGAAAAAATAGAGCTGTGTGAACTCACAGAATGGAGGTGTGTGAAGTCACAGATTGGAAGTGTGTGAAGGCAAAACGGAGGTGTGTGAAGTCAGAGAATGGAGGTGTGTGAAGTCACAGAATGGAGGTGTGTGAAGTCAAAAAGGTGGTGTGTGAAGTCACAGAATGGAGGTGTGTGAAGTCATAGAAAGGAGGTGTGTGAAATCATAGAATGGAGGTATGTGAAGTCAGAATGGAGGTGTGTGAAGTCACAGAATTGAGGTGTGTGAAGTCACAGAATGGAGGTGTGTGAAGTCAGAGTGAAGGTGTGTGAAGTCACAGAATGGAGGTGTGTGAAGTCACAGAATGGATGTTTGTGAAGTAAGAATGAAGGCATTTGAAGTCATAGAGTGGAGGTGTGTGAAGTCACAGAATGGAGGTGTGTGAAGTCATAGAATGGAGGTGTGTGATGTCATAGAATTGAGGTGTGTGAAGTCATAGAATGGAGGTGTGTGAAATCATAAAATGGAGGTGTGTGAACTCATAGAATTGAGGTGTGTGAAGTCAAAATGGAGTTGTGTGAAATCATGAAATGGTGTTTTTTGATGTCAACGAATGGAGGTGTGTGAAGTCATACAAGTAGGTGTTTGAAGTCACAGAATGGAGGTGTGTGAAGTCACAGAATGGAGGTGTGTGAACTAAGAATGGAGGTGTGTGAAGCCACAGAATGGAGGTGTGTGAATTCAGAATGGAGGTGTGTGAAGTCACAGAATGGAGGTTTGTGAAGTCATAGAATGGAGGTGTGTGAAGTCAGAGAATGGATGTTTCTGAAGTAAGAATGAAGGTGTGTGAAGTCATAGAATGGACGTGTGTGAAGTCAAATTGGAGGTGTGTGAACTCATAGAATGGAGGAGTGTGAACTCATAGAATGGAGGTGTGTGAAGTCATGGAATGGAGGTGTGTGAAGTCAAAGAATGGAGGTGTGTGAAGTGAAACAATAGAGGTGTGTGAAGTCACAGAATGGAGGTGTGTGAAGTCACAGAATGGAAGTGTGTGAAGTCAAAACGGAGGTGTGTGAAGTCACAGAATGGAGGTGTGTGAAGTCACAGAATGGAGGTGTGTGAAGTCAAAAAGGTGGTGTGTGAAGTCACAGAATGGAGGTGTGTGAAGTCATAGAATGGAGTGTGTGAAGTCACAGAATTGAGGTGTGTGAAGTCACAGAATGGAGGTGTGTGAAGTCATAGAATGGAGTGTGTGAAGTCATAGAATTGAGGTGGGAAGTCATAGAATGGAGGTGTGTGAAGTCATAAAATGGAGGTGTGTGAACTCATAGAATGGAGGTGTGTGAAGTCAAAATGGAGTTCTGTGAATTCATAGAATGGTGTTTCTTGATGTCAACGAATAGAGGTGTGTGAAGTCATAGAAGGGAGGTGTGTGAAGTCAGATTGGAGGTGTGTGAAATCACAGAATGGAGGTGTGTGAAGTCACAGAATGGAGGCGTGTGAACTCAGAATGTAGGTGTGTGAAGCCACAGAATGGAGGTGTGTGAAGTCATAGAATGGAAGTGTGTGAAATCATTGAATGGAGGTGTGTGAATTCACAGATTTGAGGTGTGTGAATTCAGAATGGAGATGTGTGAAGTCAGAAAGGAGGTGAGTGAAGTCACAGAATGGAGGTGTGTGAAGTCATAGAATAGAGGTGTGTGAAGTCATAAAATGGAGGTGTGTGAATTCATAGAATGGAGTTTGTGAAGTCACAATGGAGTTGTGTGAAGTCATAGAATGGTTGTTTTTGATGTCAACGAATGGAGGTGTGTGAAATCATAGAATGGATGTGTGTGAAGTCAGATTGGAGGTGTGTGAAATCACAGATTGGAGGTTTTTCAAATCAGAAATGAGGTGTGTGAAGTCATAGAAGGGAGGTGTGTGAAGTCATAGAATGGAAGTGTGTGAAATCATAGAATGGAGGTGTGTGAAGTCAAAGAATTGAGGTATGTGAAGTCAGAATGGAGGTGTGTGAAGTCAGAATGGAGATGTGTGAAGTCATAGAATGGAATTGTGTGAAGTCATAGAATGGAGGTCTGTGAACTCAGAATGGGGGTTTGTGAAGTCATAGAATGGAGGTGTGTGAACTCAGAATGGAGGTGTGTGAAGTCACAGAATGGAGGTGTGTGAAGTCATAGAATGGAGGTGTGTGAAATGACAGAATGGAGGTGTATGAATTCATAGAATGGAGGTGTGTGAAGTCATAGGATCGAGGTGTGTGAACTCACAGAATGGAGGTGTGTGAAGTCACAGAATGGAGGTGTGTGAAGTGAAAAAATAGAGCTGTGTGAACTCACAGAATGGAGGTGTGTGAAGTCACAAATTGGAAGTGTGTGAAGGCAAAACGGAGGTGTGTGAAGTCACAGAATGGAGGTGTGTGAAGTCACAGAATGGAGGTGTGTGAAGTCAAAAAGGTGATGTGTGAAGTCACAGAATGAAGGTGTGTGAAGTCATAGAAAGGAGGTGTGTGAAATCATAGAATGGAGGTATGTGAAGTCAGTATGGAGGTGTGTGAAGTCACAGAATTGAGGTGTGTGAAGTCACAGAATGGAGTTGTGTGAAGTCAGAGTGAAGGTGTGTGAAGTCACAGAATGGAGGTGTGTGAAGTCACAGAATGGATGTTTGTGAAGTAAGAATGAAGGCGTTTGAAGTCATAGAGTGGAGGTGTGTGAAGTCACAGAATGGAGGTGTGTGAAGTCATGGAATGGAGGTGTGTGATGTCATAGAATTGAGGTGTGTGAAGTCATAGAATGGAGGTGTGTGAAATCATAAAATGGAGGTGTGTGAACTCATAGAATTGAGGTGTGTGAAGTCAAAATGGAGTTGTGTGAAATAATAAAATGGTGTTTTTTGATGTCAACGAATGGAGGTGTGTGAAGTCATACAAGTAGGTGTTTGAAGTCACAGAATGGTGGTGTGTGAAGTCACAGAATGGAGGTGTGTGAACTAAGAATGGAGGTGTGTGAAGCCACAGAATGGAGGTGTGTGAATTCAGAATGGAGGTGTGTGAAGTCACAGAATGGAGGTTTGTGAAGTCATAGAATGGAGGTGTGTGAAGTCAGAGAATGGATGTTTCTGAAGTAAGAATGAAGGTGTGTGAAGTCATAGAATGGACGTGTGTGAAGTCAAATTGGAGGTGTGTGAACTCATAGAATGGAGGAGTGTGAACTCATAGAATGTAGGTGTGTGAAGTCATGGAATGGAGGTGTGTGAAGTCAAAGAATGGAGGTGTGTGAAGTGAAACAATAGAGGTGTGTGAAGTCACAGAATGGAGGTGTGTGAAGTCACAGAATGGAAGTGTGTGAAGTCAAAACGGAGGTGTGTGAAGTCACAGAATGGAGGTGTGTGAAGTCACAGAATGGACGTGTGTGAAGTCACAGAATGGAGGTGTGTGAAGTCATAGAATGGAGTGTGTGAAGTCATAGAATTGAGGTGTGTGAAGTCACAGAATGGAGGTGTGTGAAGTCATAGAATGGAGTGTGTGAAGTCATAGAATTGAGGTGTGTGAAGTCATAGAATGGAGGTGTGTGAAGTCATAAAATGGAGGTGTGTGAACTCATAGAATGGAGGTGTGTGAAGTCAAAATGGAGTTCTGTGAATTCATAGAATGGTGTTTCTTGATGTCAACGAATAGAGGTGTGTGAAGTCATAGAAGGGAGGTGTGTGAAGTCAGATTGGAGGTGTGTGAAGTCACAGAATGGAGGCGTGTGAACTCAGAATGTAGGTGTGTGAAGCCACAGAATGGAGGTGTGTGAAGTCATAGAATGGAAGTGTGTGAAATCATTGAATGGAGGTGTGTGAATGCACAGAATTGAGGTGTGTGAATTCAGAATGGAGATGTGTGAAGTCAGAAAGGAGGTGAGTGAAGTCATAGAATGGAGGTGTGTGAAGTCAGAGAATGGAGGTCTGTGAACTCAGAATGGAGGTTTGTGAAGTCATAGAATGGAGGTTTGTGAAGTCACAGAATGGAGGTGTGTGAAGTCATAGAATGGAGGTGTGTGAAGTCATAAAATGGAGGTGTGTGAATTCATAGAATGGAGGTGTGTGAAGTCACAATGGAGTTGTGTGAAGTCATAGAATGGTTGTTTTTGATGTCAACGAATGGAGGTGTGTGAAATCATAGAATGGATGTGTGTGAAGTCAGATTGGAGGTGTGTGAAATCACAGATTGGAGGTTTTTCAACTCAGAAATGAGGTGTGTGAAGTCATAGAATGGAGGTGTGTGAAGTCAGAGTGAAGGTGTGTGAAGTCACAGAATGGAGGTGTGTGAAGTCACAGAATGGATGTTTGTGAAGTAAGAATGAAGGCGTTTGAAGTCATAGAGTGGAGGTGTGTGAAGTCACAGAATGGAGGTGTGTGAAGTCATGGAATGGAGGTGTGTGATGTCATAGAATTGAGGTGTGTGAAGTCATAGAATGGAGGTGTGTGAAATCATAAAATGGAGGTGTGTGAACTCATAGAATTGAGGTGTGTGAAGTCAAAATGGAGTTGTGTGAAATAATAAAATGGTGTTTTTTGATGTCAACGAATGGAGGTGTGTGAAGTCATACAAGTAGGTGTTTGAAGTCACAGAATGGTGGTGTGTGAAGTCACAGAATGGAGGTGTGTGAACTAAGAATGGAGGTGTGTGAAGCCACAGAATGGAGGTGTGTGAATTCAGAATGGAGGTGTGTGAAGTCACAGAATGGAGGTTTGTGAAGTCATAGAATGGAGGTGTGTGAAGTCAGAGAATGGATGTTTCTGAAGTAAGAATGAAGGTGTGTGAAGTCATAGAATGGACGTGTGTGAAGTCAAATTGGAGGTGTGTGAACTCATAGAATGGAGGAGTGTGAACTCATAGAATGTAGGTGTGTGAAGTCATGGAATGGAGGTGTGTGAAGTCAAAGAATGGAGGTGTGTGAAGTGAAACAATAGAGGTGTGTGAAGTCACAGAATGGAGGTGTGTGAAGTCACAGAATGGAAGTGTGTGAAGTCAAAACGGAGGTGTGTGAAGTCACAGAATGGAGGTGTGTGAAGTCACAGAATGGACGTGTGTGAAGTCACAGAATGGAGGTGTGTGAAGTCATAGAATGGAGTGTGTGAAGTCATAGAATTGAGGTGTGTGAAGTCACAGAATGGAGGTGTGTGAAGTCATAGAATGGAGTGTGTGAAGTCATAGAATTGAGGTGTGTGAAGTCATAGAATGGAGGTGTGTGAAGTCATAAAATGGAGGTGTGTGAACTCATAGAATGGAGGTGTGTGAAGTCAAAATGGAGTTCTGTGAATTCATAGAATGGTGTTTCTTGATGTCAACGAATAGAGGTGTGTGAAGTCATAGAAGGGAGGTGTGTGAAGTCAGATTGGAGGTGTGTGAAGTCACAGAATGGAGGCGTGTGAACTCAGAATGTAGGTGTGTGAAGCCACAGAATGGAGGTGTGTGAAGTCATAGAATGGAAGTGTGTGAAATCATTGAATGGAGGTGTGTGAATGCACAGAATTGAGGTGTGTGAATTCAGAATGGAGATGTGTGAAGTCAGAAAGGAGGTGAGTGAAGTCATAGAATGGAGGTGTGTGAAGTCAGAGAATGGAGGTCTGTGAACTCAGAATGGAGGTTTGTGAAGTCATAGAATGGAGGTTTGTGAAGTCACAGAATGGAGGTGTGTGAAGTCATAGAATGGAGGTGTGTGAAGTCATAAAATGGAGGTGTGTGAATTCATAGAATGGAGGTGTGTGAAGTCACAATGGAGTTGTGTGAAGTCATAGAATGGTTGTTTTTGATGTCAACGAATGGAGGTGTGTGAAATCATAGAATGGATGTGTGTGAAGTCAGATTGGAGGTGTGTGAAATCACAGATTGGAGGTTTTTCAACTCAGAAATGAGGTGTGTGAAGTCATAGAATGGAGGTGTGTGAAGTCATAGAATGGAAGTGTGTGAAATCATAGAATGGAGGTGTGTGAAGTCAAAGAATTGAGGTGTGTGAAGTCAGAATGGAGGTGTGTGAAGTCAGAATGGAGGTGTGTGAAGTCATAGAATGGAATTGTGTGAAGTCATAGAATGGAGGTCTGTGAACTCAGAATGGGGGTTTGTGAAGTCATAGAATGGAGGTGTGTGAACTCAGAATGGAGGTGTGTGAAGTCACAGAATGCAGGTGTGTGAAGTCATAGAATGGAGGTGTGTGAAATCACAGAATGGAGGTGTGTGAAATCATAGAATGGAGGTGTGTGAAGTCATAGGATAGAGGTGTGTGAAGTCACAGAATGGAGGTGTGTGAAGTCACAGAATGGAGGTGTGTGAAGTCACAGAATGGAGGTGTGTGAACTCAGAATGGAGGTGTGTGAAGCCACAGAATGGAGGTGTGTGAAGTGAAAAAATAGAGCTGTGTGAACTCACAGAATGGAGGTGTGTGAAGTCACAGATTGGAAGTGTGTGAAGGCAAAACGGAGGTGTGTGAAGTCACAGAATGGAGGTGTGTGAAGTCACAGAATGGAGGTGTGTGAAGTCAAAAAGGTGGTGTGTGAAGTCACAGAATGGAGGTGTGTGAAGTCATAGAAAGGAGGTGTGTGAAATCATAGAATGGAGGTATGTGAAGTCAGAATGGAGGTGTGTGAAGTCACAGAATTGAGGTGTGTGAAGTCACAGAATGGAGGTGTGTGAAGTCAGAGTGAAGGTGTGTGAAGTCACAGAATGGAGGTGTGTGAAGTCACAGAATGGATGTTTGTGAAGTAAGAATGAAGGCATTTGAAGTCATAGAGTGGAGGTGTGTGAAGTCACAGAATGGAGGTGTGTGAAGTCATAGAATGGAGGTGTGTGATGTCATAGAATGGAGGTGTGTGAATTCATAGAATGGAGGTGTGTGAAGTCATAGGATCGAGGTGTGTGAAGTCACAGAATGGAGGTGTGTGAAGTCACAGAATGGAGGTGTATGAAGTCACAGAATGGAGGTGTGTGAACTCAGAATGGAGGTGTGTGAAGCCACAGAATGGAGGTGTGTGAAGTTAAAAAATAGAGCTGTGTGAACTCACAGAATGGAGGTGTGTGAAGTCACAGATTGGAAGTGTGTGAAGGCAAAACGGAGGTGTGTGAAGTCACAGAATGGAGGTGTGTGAAGTCACAGAATGGAGGTGTGTGAAGTCAAAAAGGTGGTGTGTGAAGTCACAGAATGGAGGTGTGTGAAGTCATAGAAAGGAGGTGTGTGAAATCATAGAATGGAGGTATGTGAAGTCAGAATGGAGGTGTGTGAAGTCACAGAATTGAGGTGTGTGAAGTCACAGAATGGAGGTGTGTGAAGTCAGAGTGAAGGTGTGTGAAGTCAAAGAATGGAGGTGTGTGAAGTCACAGAATGGATGTTTGTGAAGTAAGAATGAAGGCATTTGAAGTCATGGAGTGGAGGTGTGTGAAGTCACAGAATGGAGGTGTGTGAAGTCATAGAATGGAGGTGTGTGATGTCATAGAATTGAGGTGTGTGAAGTCATAGAATGGAGGTGTGTGAAATCATAAAATGGAGGTGTGTGAACTCATAGAATTGAGGTGTGTGAAGTCAAAATGGAGTTGTGTGAAATCATGAAATGGTGTTTTTTGATGTCAACGAATGGAGGTGTGTGAAGTCATACAAGTAGGTGTTTGAAGTCACAGAATGGAGGTGTGTGAAGTCACAGAATGGAGGTGTGTGAACTAAGAATGGAGGTGTGTGAAGCCACAGAATGGAGGTGTGTGAATTCAGAATGGAGGTGTGTGAAGTCACAGAATGGAGGTTTGTGAAGTCATAGAATGGAGGTGTGTGAAGTCAGAGAATGGATGTTTCTGAAGTAAGAATGAAGGTGTGTGAAGTCATAGAATGGACGTGTGTGAAGTCAAATTGGAGGTGTGTGAACTCATAGAATGGAGGAGTGTGAACTCATAGAATGGAGGTGTGTGAAGTCAAAGAATGGAGGTGTGTGAAGTGAAACAATAGAGGTGTGTGAAGTCACAGAATGGAGGTGTGTGAAGTCACAGAATGGAAGTGTGTGAAGTCAAAACGGAGGTGTGTGAAGTCACAGAATGGAGGTGTGTGAAGTCACAGAATGGAGGTGTGTGAAGTCAAAAAGGTGGTGTGTGAAGTCACAGAATGGAGGTGTGTGAAGTCATAGAATGGAGTGTGTGAAGTCACAGAATTGAAGTGTGTGAAGTCACAGAATGGAGGTGTGTGAAGTCATAGAATGGAGTGTGTGAAGTCATAGAATTGAGGTGTGAAGTCATAGAATGGAGGTGTGTGAAGTCATAAAATGGAGGTGTGTGAACTCATAGAATGGAGGTGTGTGAAGTCAAAATGGAGTTCTGTGAATTCATAGAATGGTGTTTCTTGATGTCAACGAATAGAGGTGTGTGAAGTCATAGAAGGGAGGTGTGTGAAGTCAGATTGGAGGTGTGTGAAATCACAGAATGGAGGTGTGTGAAGTCACAGAATGGAGGCATGTGAACTCACAATGTAGGTGTGTGAAGCCACAGAAAGGAGGTGAGTGAAGTCACAGAATGGAGGTGTGTGAAGTCATAGAATGGAGGTGTGTGAAGTCATAAAATGGAGGTGTGTGAATTCATAGAATGGAGGTGTGTGAAGTCACAATGGAGTTGTGTGAAGTCATACAATGGTTGTTTTTGATGTCAACGAATGGAGGTGTGTGAAATCATAGAATGGATGTGTGTGAAGTCAGATTGGAGGTGTGTGAAATCAGAGATTGGAGGTTTTTCAAATCAGAAATGAGGTGTGTGAAGTCATAGAATGGAGGTGTGTGAAGTCATAGAATGGAAGTGTGTGAAATCATAGAATGGAGATGTGTGAAGTCAAAGAATTGAGGTGTGTGAAGTCAGAATGGAGGGGTGTGAAGTCAGAATGGAGATGTGTGAAGTCATAGAATGGAATTGTGTGAAGTCATAGAATGGAGGTCTGTGAACTCAGAATGGGGGTTTGTGAAGTCAGAGAATGGAGGTGTGTGAACTCAGAATGGAGGTGTGTGAAGTCACAGAATGGAGGTGTGTGAAGTCATAGAATGGAGGTGTGTGAAATCACAGAATGGAGGTGTGTGAATTCATAGAATGGAGGTGTGTGAAGTCATAGGATCGAGGTGTGTGAACTCACAGAATGGAGGTGTGTGAAGTCACAGAATGGAGGTGTGTGAAGTGAAAAAATAGAGCTGTGTGAACTCACAGAATGGAGGTGTGTGAAGTCACAGATTGGAAGTGTGTGAAGGCAAAACGGAGGTGTGTGAAGTCACAGAATGGAGGTGTGTGAAGTCACAGAATGGAGGTGTGTGAAGTCAAAAAGGTGATGTGTGAAGTCACAGAATGGAGGTGTGTGAAGTCATAGAAAGGAGGTGTGTGAAATCATAGAATGGAGGTATGTGAAGTCAGAATGGAGGTGTGTGAAGTCACAGAATTGAGGTGTGTGAAGTCACAGAATGGAGGTGTGTGAAGTCAGAGTGAAGGTGTGTGAAGTCACAGAATGGAGGTGTGTGAAGTCACAGAATGAATGTTTGTGAAGTAAGAATGAAGGCATTTGAAGTCATAGAGTGGAGGTGTGTGAAGTCACAGAATGGAGGTGTGTGAAGTCATAGAATGGAGGTGTGTGATGTCATAGAATTGAGGTGTGTGAAGTCATAGAATGGAGGTGTGTGAAATCATAAAATGGAGGTGTGTGAACTCATAGAATTGAGGTGTGTGAAGACAAAATGGAGTTGTGTGAAATCATGAAATGGTGTTTTTTGATGTCAACGAATGAGGTGTGTGAAGTCATACAAGTAGGTGTTTGAACTCACAGAATGGAGGTGTGTGAAGTCACAGAATGGAGGTGTGTGAACTAAGAATGGAGGTGTGTGAAGCCACAGAATGGAGGTGTGTGAATTCAGAATGGAGGTGTGTGAAGTCACAGAATGGAGGTTTGTGAAGTCATAGAATGGAGGTGTGTGAAGTCAGAGAATGGATGTTTCTGAAGTAAGAATGAAGGTGTGTGAAGTCATAGAATGGACGTGTGTGAAGTCAAATTGGAGGTGTGTGAACTCATAGAATGGAGGAGTGTGAACTCATAGAATGGAGGTGTGTGATGTCATAGAATTGAGGTGTGTGAAGTCATAGAATGGAGCTGTGTGAAATCATAAAATGGAGGTGTGTGAACTCATAGAATTGAGGTGTGTGAAGTCAAAATGGAGTTGTGTGAAATAATAAAATGGTGTTTTTTGATGTCAACGAATGGAGGTGTGTGAAGTCATACAAGTAGGTGTTTGAAGTCACAGAATGGTGGTGTGTGAAGTCACAGAATGGAGGTGTGTGAACTCAGAATGGAGGTGTGTGAAGCCACAGAATGGAGGTGTGTGAATTCAGAATGGAGGTGTGTGAAGCCACAGAATTGAGGTTTGTGAAGTCATAGAATGGAGGTGTGTGAAGTCAGAGAATGGATGTTTCTGAAGTAAGAATGAAGGTGTGTGAAGTCATAGAATGGACGTGTGTGAAGTCAAATTGGAGGTGTGTGAACTCATAGAATGGAGGAGTGTGAACTCATAGAATGGAGGTGTGTGAAGTCATGGAATGGAGGTGTGTGAAGTCAAAGAATGGAGGTGTGTGAAGTGAAACAATAGAGGTGTGTGAAGTCACAGAATGGAGGTGTGTGAAGTCACAGAATGGAAGTGTGTGAAGTCAAAACGGAGGTGTGTGAAGTCACAGAATGGAGGTGTGTGAAGTCACAGAATGGAGGTGTGTGAAGTCAAAAAGGTGGTGTGTGAAGTCACAGAATGGAGGTGTGTGAAGTCATAGAATGGAGGTGTGTGAAATCATAGAATGGAGGTGTGAGAAGTCAGAATGGAGGTGTGTGAAGTCACAGAATTGAGGTGTATGAAGTCACAGAATGGAGGTGTGTGAAGTCAGAATGAAGGTGTGTGAAGTCACAGAATGGAGGTGTGTGAAGTCACAGAATGGATGTTTGTGAAGTAAGAATGAAGGTGTTTGAAGTGATAGAGTGGAGGTGTGTGAAGTCACAGAATGGAGGTGTGTGAAGTCAGATTGGAGGTGTGTGAAATCACAGAATGGAGGTGTGTGAAGTCATAGAATAGAGGTATGTGAAGTCATAAAATGGAGGTGTGTGAACTCATAGAATGGAGGTTTGTGAAGTCAAAATGGAGTTGTGTGAAGTCATAGAATGGTGTTTTTTGATGTCAACGAAAGGAGGTGTGTGAAGTCATAGAATGGAGGTGTGTGAAGTCAGATTGGAGGTGTGTGAAATCTCAGAATGGAGGTGTGTGAAGTCACAGAATGGAGGTGTGTAAACTCAGAATGTAGGTGTGTGAAGCCACAGAATGGAGGTGTGTGAAGTCATAGAATGGAAATGTGTGAAATCATAGAATGGAGGTGTGTGAAGTCAAAGAATTGAGGTGTGTGAAGTCAGAATGGAGGTGTGTGAATTCAGAATGGAGGTGTGTGAAGTCACAGAATGGAGGTTTGTGAAGTCATAGAATGGAGGTGTGTGAAGTCAGAGAATGGATGTTTCTGAAGTAAGAATGAAGGTGTGTGAAATCATAGTATGGACGTGTGTGAAGTCAAATTGGAGGTGTGTGAACTCATAGAATGGAAGAGTGTGAACTCATAGAATGGAGGTGTGTGAAGTCATGGAATGGAGGTGTGTGAAGTCAAAGAATGGAGGTGTATGAAGTGAAACAATAGAGGTGTGTGAAGTCACAGAATGGAGGTGTGTGAAGTCACAGAATGGAAGTGTGTGAAGTCAAAACGGAGGTGTGTGAAGTCACAGAATGGAGGTGTGTGAAGTCACAGAATGGAGGTGTGTGAAGTCAAAAAGGTGGTGTGTGAAGTCACAGAATGGAGGTGTGTGAAGTCACAGAATGGAGTTGTGTGAAATCATAGAATGGAGGTGTGTGAAGTCAGAATGGAGGTGTGTGAAGTCACAGAATTGAGGTGTATGAAGTCACAGAATGGAGGTGTGTGAAGTCAGAATGAAGGTGTGTGAAGTCACAGAATGGAGGTGTGTGAAGTCACAGAATGGATGTTTGTGAAGTAAGAATGAAGGTGTTTGAAGTGATAGAGTGGAGGTGTGTGAAGTCACAGAATGGAGGTGTGTGAAGTCATAGAATAGAGGTATGTGAAGTCATAAAATGGAGGTGTGAGAACTCATAGAATGGAGGTTTGTGAAGTCAAAATGGAGTTGTGTGAAGTCATAGAATGTTGTTTTTTGATGTCAACGAAAGGAGGTTTGTGAAGTCATAGAATGGAGGTGTGTGAAGTCAGATTGGAGGTGTGTGAAATCTCAGAATGGAGGTGTGTGAAGTCACAGAATGGAGGTGTGTAAACTCAGAATGTAGGTGTGTGAAGCCACAGAATGGAGGTGTGTGAAGTCATAGAATGGAAGTGTGTGAAATCATAGAATGGAGGTGTGTGAAGTCACAGAATTGAGGTTGTGAAGTCAGAATGGAGATGTGTGAAGTCATAGAATGGAAGTGTGTGAAGTCATAGAATGGAGGTCTGTGAACTCAGAATGGGGGTTTGTGAAGTCATAGAATGGAGGTGTATGAACTCAGAATGGAGGTGTGTGAAGTCACAGAATGGAGGTGTGTGAAGTCATAGAATGGAGGTGTGTGAAATCACAGAATGGAGGTGTGTGAATTCATAGAATGGAGGTGTGTGAAGTCATAGGATCAAGGTGTGTGAAGTCACAGAATGGAGGTGTGTGAACTCAGAATAGAGGTGTGTGACGCCACAGAATGGAGGTGTGTGAAGGCATAGAATAGAAGTGTGTGAAGTCATAGAATGGAGGTGTGTGAAGGAAGAATGGAGGTGTGTGAAGTCACAGAATGGAGGTGTGTGAATTCAGAATGGAGGTGTGTGAAGTCACAGAATGGAGGTTTGTGAAGTCATAGAATGGAGGTGTGTGAAGTCAGAGAATGGATGTTTCTGAAGTAAGAATGAAGGTGTGTGAAGTCATAGAATAGAGGTGTGTGAAGTCAAATTGGAGGTGTGTGAACTCATAGAATGGAGGTGTGTGAACTCATAGAATGGAGGTGTGTGAAGTCATGGAATGGAGGTGTGTGAAGTCAAAAATGGAGGTGTGTGAACTGAAACAATAGAGGTGTGTGAAGTCACAGAATGGAGGTGTGTGAAGTTACAGAATGGAAGTGTGTGAAGTCAAAACGGAGTTGTGTGAAGTCACAGAATGGAGGTGTGTGAAGTCAAAAAGGTGGAGTGTGAAGTCACAGAATGGAGGTGTGTGAAGTCATAGAATGGAGTGTGTGAAGTCATAGAATTGAGGTGTGTGAAGTCACAGAATGGAGGTGTGTGAAGTCATAGAATGGAGTGTGTGAAGTCATAGAATTAAGGTGTGTGAAGTCATAGAATGGAGGTGTGTGAAGTCATAAAATGGAGGTGTGTGAACTCATAGAATGGAGGTGTGTGAAGTCAAAATGGATTTCTGTGAATTCATAGAATGGTGTTTCTTGATGTCAACGAATGGAGGTGTGTGAAGTCATAGAAGGGAGTTGTGTGAAGTCAGATTGGAGGTGTGTGAAATCACAGAATGGAGGTGTGTGAAGTCACAGAATGGAGTTGTGTGAACTCAGAATTTAGGTGTGTGAAGCCATAGAATGGAGGTGTGTGAAGTCATAGAATGGAAGTGTGTGAAATCATTGAATGGAGGTGTGTGAATTCAGAGAATTGAGGTGTGTGAATTCAGAATGGAGGTGTGTGAAATCACAGAATGGAGGTGTGTGAACTCATAGAATGGAGGTGTGTGAAGTCAGAGAATGGAGGCCTGTGAACTCAGAATGGAGGTTTGTGAAGTCATAGAATGGAGGTGTGTGAAGTCACAGAATCGATGTGTGTGAAGTCATAGAATGGAGGTGTGTGAAGTCATAAAATGGAGGTGTGTGAATTCATAGAATGGAGGTGTGTGAAGTCACAATGGAGTTGTGTGAAGTCATAGAATTGTTGTTTTTGATGTCAACGAATGGAGGTGTGTGAAATCATACAATGGATGTGTGTGAAGTGAGATTGGAGGTGTGTGAAATCACAGATTGGAGGTTTTTCAACTCAGAAATGAGGTGTGTGAAGTCATAGAATGGAGGTGTGTGAAGTCATAGAATGGAAGTGTGTGAAATCATAGAATGGAGGTGTGTGAAGTCAAAGAATTGAGGTGTGTGAAGTCAGAATGGAGGTGTGTGAAGTCAGAATGGAGGTGTGTGAAGTCATAGAATGGAATTGTGTGAAGTCATAGAATGGAGGTGTGTGAAGGAAGAATGGAGGTGTGTGAAGTCACAGAATGGAGGTGTGTGAATTCAGAATGGAGGTGTGTGAAGTCACAGAATGGAGGTTTGTGAAGTCATAGAATGGAGGTGTGTGAAGTCAGAAAATGGATGTTTCTGAAGTAAGAATGAAGGTGTGTGAAGTCATAGAATGGAGGTGTGTGAAGTCAAATTGGAGGTGTGTGAACTCATAGAATGGAGGTGTGTGAACTCATAGAATGGAGGTGTGTGAAGTCATGGAATTGAGGTGTGTGAAGTCACAGAATGGAGGTGTGTGAAGTGAAACAATAGAGGTGTGTGAAGTCACAGAATGGAGGTGTGTGAAGTCACAGAATGGAAGTGTGTGAAGTCAAAACGGAGGTGTGTGAAGTCACAGAATGGAGGTGTGTGAAGTCACAGAATGGAGGTGTCTGAAGTCAAAAAGGTGGTGTGTGAAGTCACAGAATGGAGGTGTGTGAAGTCATAGAATGGAGGTGTGTGAAATCATAGAATGGTGGTGTGTGAAGTCAGAATGGAGGTGTGTGAAGTCACAGAATTGAGGTGTATGAAGTCACAGAATGGAGGAGTGTGAAGTCAGAATGAAGGTGTGTGAAGTCACAGAATGCAGGTGTGTGAAGTCACAGAATGGATGTTTGTGAAGTAAGAATGAAGGTGTTTGAAGTCATAGAGTGGAGGTGTGTGAAGTCACAGAATGGAGGTGTGTGAAGTGAGATTGGAGGTGTGTGAAATCACAGAATGGAGGTGTGTGAAGTCATAGAATGGAGGTGTGTGAAGTCATAAAATGGAGGTGTGAGAACTCATAGAATGGAGGTGTGTGACGTCAAAATGGAGTTGTGTGAAGTCATAGAATGGTGTTTTTTGATGTCAACGAATGGAGATGTGTGAAGTCATAGAATGGAGGTGTGTGAAGTCAGATTGGAGGTGTGTGAAATCACAGAATGGAGGTGTGTGAAGTCACAGAATGGAGGTGTGTAAACTCAGAATGTAGGTGAGTGAAGCCACAGAATGGAGGTGTGTGAAGTCATAGAATGGAAGTGTGTGAAATCATAGAATGGAGGTGTTTGAAGTCACAGAATTGAGGTCGTGAAGTCAGAATGGAGGTTATGAAGTCAGAATGGAGGTGAGTGAAGTCATAGAATGGAGGTGTGTGAAGTCATAGAATGGAGGTCTGTGAACTCAGAATGGAGGTTTGTGAAGTCATAGAATGGAGGTGTGTGAACTCAGAATGGAGGTGTGTGAAGTCACAGAATGGTGGTGTGTGAAGTCACAGAATGGAGGTTTGTGAACTCATATTATGGAGGTGTGTTAATTCATAGAATGGAGGTGTGTGAAGTCATAGGATCGAGGTGTGTGAAGTCACAGAATGGAGGTGTGTGAAGCCACAGAATGGAGGTGTGTGAAGTCATAGAAAGGAGGTGTGTGAACTCAGAATGGAGGTGTGTGAAGTCACAAAATGGAGGTTTGTGAAGTCATAGAATGGAGGTGTGTGAAGTCAGAGAATGGATGTTTCTGAAGTAAGAATGAAGGTGTGGAGTCATAGAATGGAGATGTGTGAAGTCAAATTGGACGTGTGTGAACTCATAGAATGGAGGTGTGTGAACTCATAGAATGGAGGTTTGTGAAGTCATGGAATGGCGGTGTGTGAAGTCAAAGAATGGAGGTGTGTGAACTGAAACAATACAGGTGTGTGAACTCACAGAATGGAGGTGTGTGAAGTCACAGATTGGAAGTGTGTGAAGGTAAAACGGAGGTGTGTGAAGTCACAGAATGGAGGTGTGTGAAGTCACAGAATGGAGGTGTGTGAAGTCAAAAAGGTGGTGTGTGAAGTCACAGAATGGAGGTGTGTGAAGTCATAGAATGGAGGTGTGTGAAATCATAGAATGGTGGTATGTGAAGTCAGAATGGAGGTGTGTGAAGTCACAGAATTGAGGTGTGTGAAGTCACAGAATGGAGGTGTGTACAGTCAGAATGAAGGTGTGTGAAGTCACAGAATGGAGGTGTGTGAAGTCACAGAATGGATGTTTGTGAAGTAAGAATGAAGGTGTTTGAAGTCAAAGAGTGGAGGTGTGTGAAGTCACAGAATGGATGTTTGTGAAGTCATAGAATGGAGGTGTGTGAAGTCATAGAATGGAGGTGTGTGAAGTCATAAAATGGAGGTGTTTGAACTCATAGAATGGAGGTGTGTGAAGTCAAAATGGAGTTGTGTGAAATCATAAAATGGTGTTTTTTGATGTCAGCGAATGGAGGTGTGTGAAGTCATACAAGTAGGTGTGTGAAGTCACAGAATGGAGGTGTGTGAAGTCACAGAATGGCGGTGTGTGAACTCAGAATGGAGGTGCGTGAAGCCACAGAATGGGGGTGTGTGAAGTCATAGAATGGAAGTGTGTGAAGTCATAGAATGGAGGTGTGTGAAGGAAGAATGGAGGTGTGTGAAGTCACAGAATGGAGGTTTGTGAAGTCATAGAATGGAGGTGTGTGAAGTCAGAGAATGGATGTTTCTGAAGTAAGAATGAAGGTGTGTGAAGTCATAGAATGGACGTGTGTGAAGTCAAATTGGAGGTGTGTGAACTCATAGAATGGAGGAGTGTGAACTCATAGAATGGAGGTGTGTGAAGTCATGGAATGGAGGTGTGTGAAGTCAAAGAATGGAGGTGTGTGAAGTGAAACAATAGAGGTGTGTGAAGTCACAGAATGGAGGTGTGTGAAGTCACAGAATGGAAGTGTGTGAAGTCAAAAGGGAGGTGTGTGAAGTCACAGAATGGAGGTGTGTGAAGTCATAGAATGGAGGTGTGTGAAATCCTAGAATGGAGTTGTGTGAAGTCAGAATGGAGTTGTGTGAAGTCAAAGAATTGAGGTGTATGAAGTCACAGAATGGAGGTGTGTGAAGTCAGAATGAAGGTGTGTGAAGTCACAGAATGGAGGTGTGTGAAGTCACAGAATGGATGTTTGTGAAGTAATAATGAAGGTGTTTGAAGTCATAGAGTGGAGGTGTGTGAAATCACAGAATGGAGGTGTGTGAAGTGAGATTGGAGGTGTGTGAAATCACAGAATGGAAGTGTGTGAAGTCATAGAATGGAGGTGTGTGAAGTCATAAAATGGAGGTGTGTGAACTCATAGAATGGAGGTGTGTGAAGTCAAAATGGTGGTGTGTGAACTCATAGAATGGAGGTGTGTGAAGTCACAGAATGGAGGTGTGTGAAGTCAGAATGGAGGTGTGAAGTCATAGAATGGGGGTGGGTGAAGTCATGGAAAGGAGGTGTGGGAAGTCATAGAATGGAGAAGTGTGAAGTCATAGAGTGGAGGTAAGTGAAGTCACATATTCAAAGTCTGTGAAGTCATAGAATGGAGGTTTGTGAAGTCAGAATGGAGGTGTGTGAACTCGTAGAATGGAGGTGTGTGAAGACACAATGGAGGTGTGTGAAGTCATAGAATGGAGGTATTTGAAGTCAGAATGGAGGTGTGTGAACTCATAGAATGGAGGTGTGTGAAGTCACAATGGAGGTGTGAGAAGTCACAGAATGGAGGTGTGTGAAGTCACAGAATGGAGGTGTGTGAACTCAGAATGGAGGTGTGAGAAGTCACAGAATGGAGGTGTGTGAAGTCATAGAATGGAAGTGTGTGAAGTCATAGAATGGAGGTTTCTGAAGTAAGAATGGAGGTGTGTGAAGTCACCGAATGGAGTTTTGTGAACTCAGAATGGAGGTGTGTGAATTCACAGAATGGAGGTTTGTGAAGTCATAGAATGGAGTTGTGTGTGAGGTCATAGAATGGATGTTTCTGAAGTAAGAATAAAGGTGTGTGAAGTCATAGAATGGAGGTGTGTGAAGTCATAGAATGGAGGTGTGTGAAGTCACAGGATGGAGGTATCTGAAGTCAGAATGGACGTGTGAAGTCATCTAATAGAGGTGGGTGAAGTCATAGCAAGGAGGTGTGGGAAGTCATAGAATGGAGCAGTGTGAAATCATAGAGTGGAGGTGAGTGAAGTCACAGATTCGAGGTTTGTGAAGTCATAGAATAGAGGTGTGTGAAGTCAGAATGGAGGTGTGTGAAGTCACAGAATGGAGGTATGTGAACTCATAGAATGGAGGTGTGTGATGTCACAATGGAAGTGTGTGAAGTCACAGAGTGAAGGTGTGTGAAGTCATACATTGGTGTGTGAAGTCAGAATGGAGGTGTGTGAAGTCACAGAATGGAGGTGTGTGAACTCAGATTGGAGGTGTGTGAAGTCATAGATGGAGGTGTGTGAAGTCATAGTATGGAGTTGTGTGAAATCATAGAATGGAGTTTTGTGAATTCACAGAATGGAGGAGTGTGAAGTCAGAATGGCGGAGTGTGAAGTCATAGAATGGAGGTGTGTGAAGTTAGAATGGAGGTGTGTGAACTCATAGAATGGAGGTGTGTGTAGTCATAATGGAGGTGTGTGAAGACATAGAATGGAGGTGTGTGAAGTCACAGAATGGAGGTGTGTGAAGTCATAGAATGGAGGTGTGTGAAGTCATAGAATGGATGTTTGTGAAGAAAGAATGAAGGTGTGTGAAGTCATAGAATGGAAGTGTGTGAAGTCACAGAATGGAGGTGTGTGACGTCATAGAATGGAGCTGTGTGAATTCAGAATGGAGGTGTGTGAAGTCATAGAATGGAGGTGTGTGCATCATAGAATGGATGATTCTGAAGTAGGAATGAAGGTGTGTGAAGTCATAGAATGGAGGTGTGTTAAGTCAAAATGGAGGTTTGTGAACTCAAAGAATGGAGGTGTGTGAAGTCATGGAATGGAGGTGTGTGAAGTCCAAGAATGGAGGTGTGTGAAGTCAAACAATAGAGGTGTGTGAAGTCACAGAATGGAGGTGTGTGAAGTCACAGAATGGAGGTGTGTGAAGTCAAAATGGAGGTGTGTGAAGTCACAGAATGGAGGTGTGTGAAGTCACAGAATGGAGGTGTTTGAAGTCAAAATTGTGGTGTGTGAATTCACAAATGGAGGTGTGTGAAGTCAGAATGGAGCTGAGTGAACTCATAGAATGGAGGTGGTTGAAGGCAGAATGGAAGTGTGTGAACTCGTAGAATGGAGGTGTGTGAGGTCATAATGGTGGTGTGTGAAGTCATAGAATGGTGGTTTTTGATGTCAAAGAATGGAGTTGTGTGAAGTCATAGAATGCAGGTGTGTGAACTCAGATTGGAGCTGTATGAAATCACAGAAGGGAGGTGTGTCAACTCAGAAACAAGGTGTGTGAAGTCATAGAATGGAGGTGTGTGAAGTCACAGAATGAAGGTGTGTGAAGTCATAGAAGGAGGTGTCTGAAGTCACAGAATGGAGGTGTGTGAAGACACAGAATGGAGGTGTGTGAAGTCAGAGAGGAGGTGTGTGAAGTCACAGAATGGAGGTGTGTGAAGTCATAGAATGGAGGTGTGTGAAGTCATAGATTGGAAGTGTGTGAAGTCAAAGATTGGAGGTGTGTGAAGTCACAGTGGGAGGTGTTTGAAGTCACAGAATGGAGGTGTGTGAAGTCACAGAATGGAGGTTTGTGAAGTCATAGAATGGAGGTGTATGAAGTCATAGAATGGATGTTGCTGAAGTAAGAATGAAGGTGTGTGAAGTCATAGAATGGAGGTGTCTGAAGTCATAGAATGGATGTTGCTGAAGTAAGAATGAAGGTGTGTGAACTCATAGAATGGAGGTGTATGAACTCATAGAATGGAGGTGTGTGAATTCATGGAACGGAGGTGTGTGAAGTCAAAGAATGGAGGTGTATGATGTCAAACAATGGAAGTGTGTGAAGTCATAGAATGGAGGTGTGTGAAGTCTTAGAATGGAGGTGTGTGAAGTCATAGAATGGAAGTGTGTGAAGTCACAGAAGGGAGGTGTGTGAAGTCATAGAATGAAGGTGTGTGAAGTCATAGAATGGAGGTGTGTGAAGTCAAAATGGTGGTGTGTGAACTCATAGAATGGAGGTGTGTGAAGTCACAGAATGGAGGTGTGTGAAGTCAGAATGGAGGTGTGAAGTCATAGAATGGGGGTGGGTGAAGTCATGGAAAGGAGGTGTGGGAAGTCATAGAATGGAGAAGTGTGAAGTCATAGAGTGGAGGTAAGTGAAGTCACATATTCAAAGTCTGTGAAGTCATAGAATGGAGGTTTGTGAAGTCAGAATGGAGGTGTGTGAACTCATAGAATGGATGTGTGTGAAGACACAATGGAGGTGTGTGATGTCATAGAATGGAGGTGTGTGAACTCATAGAATGGAGGTGTGTGAAGTCACAATGGAGGTGTGAGAAGTCACAGAATGGAGGTGTGTGAACCTAGAATGGAGGTGTGTGAAGTCACAGAATGGAGGTTTGTGAAGTCATAGAATGGAGGTGTGTGAAGTCATAGAATGGAAGTGTGTGAAGTCACAGAAGGGAGGTGTGTGAAGTCATAGAATGAAGGTGTGTGAAGTCATAGAATGGAGGTGTGTGAAGTCAGAATGGAGGTGTGTGAACTCATAGAATGGAGGTGTGTGAAGTCACAATGGAGGTGTGAGAAGTCACAGAATGGAGGTGTGTGAAGTCACAGAATGGAGGTGTGTGAGTCACGGAATGGAGGTGTGTGAAGTCACAGAATGGAGGTGTGTGAACTCAGAATGGAGGTGTGAGAAGTCACAGAATGGAGGTGTGTGAAGTCATAGAATGGAAGTGTGTGAAGTCATAGAATGGAGGTTTCTGAAGTAAGAATGGAGGTGTGTGAAGTCACCGAATGGAGTTTTGTGAACTCAGAATGGAGGTGTGTGAATTCACAGAATGGAGGTTTGTGAAGTCACAGAATGGAGTTGTGTGAGGTCATAGAATGGATGTTTCTGAAGTAAGAATAAAGGTGTGTGAAGTCATAGAATGGAGGTGTGTGAAGTCATAGAATGGAGGTGTGTGAAGTCACAGGATGGAGGTATCTGAAGTCAGAATGGACGTGTGAAGTCATCTAATAGAGGTGGGTGAAGTCATAGAAAGGAGGTGTGGGAAGTCATAGAATGGAGCAGTGTGAAATCATAGAGTGGAGGTGAGTGAAGTCACAGATTCGAGGTCTGTGAAGTCATAGAATAGAGGTGTGTGAAGTCAGAATGGAGGTGTGTGAAGTCATAGAATGGAGGTATGTGAACTCATAGAATGGAGGTGTGTGATGTCACAATGGAAGTGTGTGAAGTCACAGAGTGAAGGTGTGTGAAGTCATACATTGGTGTGTGAAGTCAGAATGGAGGTGTGTGAAGTCACAGAATGGAGGTGTGTGAACTCAGATTGGAGGTGTGTGAAGTCATAGATGGAGGTGTGTGAAGTCATAGTATGGAGTTGTGTCAAATCATAGAATGGAGTTTTGTGAATTCACAGAATGGAGGAGTGTGAAGTCAGAATGGCGGAGTGTGAAGTCATAGAATGGAGGTGTGTGAAGTTAGAATGGAGGTGTGTGAACTCATAGAATGGAGGTGTGTGTAGTCATAATGGAGGTGTGTGAAGACATAGAATGGAGGTGTGTGAAGTCACAGAATGGAGGTGTGTGAAGTCATAGAATGGAGGTGTGTGAAGTCACAGAATGGAGGTGTGTGAAGTCACAGAATGGAGGTGTGTGAAGTCAAAATGGAGGTGTGTGAAGTCACAGAATGGAGGTGTGTGAAGTCACAGAATGGAGCTGTTTTAAGTCAAAGTTGTGGTGTGTAAATTCACAAATGGAGGTGTGTGAAGTCAGAATGGAGCTGAGTGAACTCATAGAATGGAGGTGGTTGAAGGCAGAATGGAAGTGTGTGAACTCGTAGAATGGAGGTGTGTGAGGTCATAATGGAGGTGTGTGAAGTCATAGAATGGTGGTTTTTGATGTCAAAGAATGGAGTTGTGTGAAGTCATAGAATGGAGGTGTGTGAACTCAGATTGGAGCTGTGTGAAATCACAGAAGGGAGGTGTTTCAACTGAGAAACGAGGTGTGTGAAGTCATAGAATGGAGGTGTGTGAAGTCACAGAATGAAGGTGTGTGAAGTCATAGAAGGAGGTGTCTGAAGTCACAGAATGGAGGTGTGTGAAGACACAGAATGGAGGTGTGTGAAGTCAGAGAGGAGGTGTGTGAAGTCACAGAATGGAGGTGTGTGAAGTCACAGAATGGAAGTGTGTGAAGTCATAGAATGGAGGTGTGTGAAGTCAGAATGGAGGTGTGTGAAGTCACAGAATGGAGGTGTGTGAACCTAGAATGGAGGTGTGTGAAGTCACAGAATGGAGGTTTGTGAAGTCATAGAATGGAGGTGTATGAAGTCATAGAATGGATGTTGCTGAAGTAAGAATGAAGGTGTGTGAACTCATAGAATGGAGGTGTATGAACTCATAGAATGGAGGTGTGTGAATTCATGGAACGGAGGTGTGTGAAGTCAAAGAATGGAGGTGTATGATGTCAAACAATGGAAGTGTGTGAAGTCATAGAATGGAGGTGTGTGAAGTCTTAGAATGGAGGTGTGTGAAGTCATAGAATGGAGATGTGTGAAGTCAGAATAGAGGTGTGCGCAGTCATAGAATGGAGGTGTGTGAAGTCAGAATGAAGCTGTGTGAACTCATAGAATGAAGGTGTGTGAAGTCACAATGGAGATGTGTGAAGTCATAGAATGGTGGTTTTTGAAGTCACAGAATGGAGGTGTGTGAAGTCATACAATGGAGGTGTGTGAAGTTAGATTAGAGGTATATGAAGTCACAAAATGGAGGTGTGTCAACTCAGAAATGAGGTATGTGAAGTCATAGAGTGGAGGTGTGTGAAGTCACAGAATGGAAGTGGGTGTACTCAAAATGGAGCTGTGTGAAGATACAGAATGGCGGTGTGTGAATTCACAGAAGGGAGGTGTGTGAAGTCATAGAATGGAGGTGTGTGAAGTCACAGAATGGAAGTGTGTGAAGTCAAAATGGAGGTGTGTGAAGTCAGGGAATGGAGGTGTGTGAAGTCAATGAATGGACTTGTGTGAAGCCAAAATGGTGGTGTGTGAAGTCAAAGAATGGATGTGTGTGAAGTCACAGAATGGAGGTGTGTGAAGTCAAAATGGAGGTGTGTGAAGTCAAAGAATGGATGTGTGTGAAGTCATAGAATGGAGGTGTATGAAGTCATGGAATGGAGGTTTGTGAAGTCAAACATTGGAAGTGTGTGAAGTTACAGAATGGAGGTGTGTGAAGTCATAGAATGGAGGTGTGTGAAGTCAGAGAATGGAGGTGTGTGAAGTCAGAATGCAGGTGTGTAAAGTCATAGAATGGAGGTGTGTGAAGTCATAGAATGGAGGTGTGTGAAGTCATAGATTGGAAGTGTGTGAAGTCAAAGATTGGAGGTGTGTGAATTCACAGTGGGAGGTGTTTGAAGTCACAGAATGGAGGTGTGTGAAGTCACAGAACGGAGGTTTGTGAAGTCATAGAATGGAGGTGTATGAAGTCATAGAATGGATGTTGCTGAAGTAAGAATGAAGGTGTGTGAAGTCATAGAATGGAGGTGTCTGAAGTCATAGAATGGATGTTGCTGAAGTAAGAATGAAGGTGTGTGAACTCATAGAATGGAGGTGTATGAACTCATAGAATGGAGGTGTGTGAATTCATGGAACGGAGGTGTGTGAAGTCAAAGAATGAAGGTGTATGATGTCAAAAAATGGAAGTGTGTGAAGTCATAGAATGGAGGTGTGTGAAGTCTTAGAATGGAGGTGTGTGAAGTCATAGAATGGAAGTGTGTGAAGTCACAGAAGGGAGGTGTGTGAAGTCATAGAATGAAGGTGTGTGAAGTCATAGAATGGAGGTGTGTGAAGTCAAAATGGTGGTGTGTGAACTCATAGAATGGAGGTGTGTGAAGTCACAGAATGGAGGTGTGTGACGTCATAGAATGGAGCTGTGTGAATTCAGAATGGAGGTGTGTGAAGTCATAGAATGGAGGTGTGTGCAGTCATAGAATGGATGTTTCTGAAGTAGGAATGAAGGTGTGTGACATCATAGAATGGAGGTGTGTGAAGTCAAAATGGAGGTTTGTGAACTCAAAGAATGGAGGTGTGTGAAGTCATGGAATGGAGGTGTGTGAAGTCCAAGAATGGAGGTGTGTGAAGTCAAACAATGGAGGTGTGTGAAGTCACAGAAGGGAGGTGTGTGAAGTCACAGAATGGAGGTGTGTGAAGTC
The DNA here is from genome assembly GCA_024803745.1 of Megascapheus bottae. Lineage (NCBI taxonomy): Eukaryota > Metazoa > Chordata > Mammalia > Rodentia > Geomyidae > Megascapheus > Megascapheus bottae. The sequence goes on along the minus strand of JANJXV010000052.1, from coordinate 1,092,470 downwards.
AAAATGGAGGTGTGTGAAGTCACAGAATGGAGGTGTGTGAAGTCACAGAATGGAGGTGTTTGAAGTCAAAATTGTGGTGTGTGAATTCACAAATGGAGGTGTGTGAAGTCAGAATGGAGCTGAGTGAACTCATAGAATGGAGGTGGTTGAAGGCAGAATGGAAGTGTGTGAACTCGTAGAATGGAGGTGTGTGAGGACATAATGGCGGAGTGTGAAGTCATAGAATGGAGGTGTGTGAAGTTAGAATGGAGGTGTGTGAACTCATAGAATGGAGGTGTGTGTAGTCAAAATGGAGGTGTGTGAAGACATAGAATGGAGGTGTGTGAAGTCACAGAATGGAGGTGTGTGAAGCCATAGAATGGAGGTGTGTGAAGTCATAGAATGGATGTTTGTGAAGTAAGAATGAAGGTTTGTGACGTCATATTATGGAAGTGTTTGAAGTCACAGAATGGAGGTGTGTGACGTCATAGAATGGAGCTGTGTGAATTCAGAATGGAGGTGTGTGAAGTCATAGAATGGAGGTGTGTGCAGTCATAGAATGGATGTTTCTGAAGTATAAATGAAAGTGTGTGACATCATAGAATGGAGGTGTGTGAAGTCAAAATGGAGGTTTGTGAACTCAAAGAATGGAGGTGTGTGAAGTCATGGAATGGAGGTGTGTGAAGTCCAAGAATGGAGGTGTGTGAAGTCAAACAATGGAGGTGTGTGAAGTCACAGAATGGAGGTGTGTGAAGTCACAGAATGGAGGTGTGTGAAGTCAAAATGGAGGTGTGTGAAGTCACAGAATGGAGGTGTGTGAAGTCACAGAATGGAGGTGTTTGAAGTCAAAATTGTGGTGTGTGAATTCACAAATGGAGGTGTGTGAAGTCAGAATGGAGCTGAGTGAACTCATAGAATGGAGGTGGTTGAAGGCAGAATGGAAGTGTGTGAACTCGTAGAATGGAGGTGTGTGAGGTCATAATGGAGGTGTGTGAAGTCATAGAATGGTGGTTTTTGATGTCAAAGAATGGAGTTGTGAGAAGTCATTGAATGGAGGTGTGTGAACTCAGATTGGAGCTGTATGAAATCACAGAAGGGAGGTGTGTCAACTCAGAAACGAGGTGTGTGAAGTCATAGAATGGAAGTGTGTGAAGTCACAGAATGAAGGTGTGTGAAGTCATAGAAGGAGGTGTCTGAAGTCACAGAATGGAGGTGTGTGAAGTCACAGAATGGAGGTGTGTGAAGTCATAGAATGGAAGTGTGTGAAGTCATAGAATGGAGGTGTGTGAAGTCAGAATGGAGGTGTGTGAAGTCACAGAATGGAGGTGTGTGAACCCAGAATGGAGGTGTGTGAAGTCACAGAATGGAGGTTTGTGAAGTCATAGAATGGAGGTGTATGAAGTCATAGAATGGATGTTGCTGAAGTAAGAATGAAGGTGTGTGAAGTCATAGAATGGAGGTGTCTGAAGTCATAGAATGGATGTTGCTGAAGTAAGAATGAAGGTGTGTGAACTCATAGAATGGAGGTGTATGAACTCATAGAATGGAGTTGTGTGAATTCATGGAATGGAGGTGTGTGAAGTCAAAGAATGGAGGTGTATGACGTCAAAAAATGGAAGTGTGTGAAGTCATAGAATGGAGGTGTGTGAAGTCTTAGAATGGAGGTGTGTGAAGTCATAGAATGGAAGTGTGTTAAGTCACAGAAGGGAGGTGTGTGAAGTCATAGAATGAAGGTGTGTGAAGTCATAGAATGAAGGTGTGTGAAGTCATAGAATGGAGGTGTGTGAAGTCAAAATTGTGGTGTGTGAACTCATAGAATGGAGGTGTGTGAAGTCACAGAATGGAGGTGTGTGAAGTCAGAATGGAGGTGTGAAGTCAAAGAATGTGGGTGAGTGAAGTCATGGAAAGGAGGTGTGGGAAGTCATAGAATGGAGAAGTGTGAAGTCATAGAGTGGAGGTGAGTGAAGTCACATATTCAAAGTCTGTGAAGTCATAGAACGGAGGTTTGTGAAGTCAGAATGGAGGTGTGTGAACTCATAGAATGGAGGTGTGTGAAGTCACAATGGAGGTGTGTGAAGTCATAGAATGGAGGTATTTGAAGTCAGAATGGAGGTGTGTGAACTCATAGAATGGAGGTGTGTGAAGTCACAATGGAGGTGTGTGAAGTCACAGAATGGAGGTGTGTGAAGTCACAGAATGGAGGTGTGTGAAGTCAGGGAATGGAGGTGTGTGAAGTCACAGAATGGAGGTTTGTGAAGTCACGGAATGGAGGTGTGTGAAGTCACAGAATGGAGGTGTGTGAACTCAGAATGGAGGTGTGAGAAGTCACAGAATGGAGGTGTGTGAAGTCATAGAATGTAAGTGTGTGAAGTCATAGAATGGAGGTTTGTGAAGTAAGAATGGAGGTGTGTGAAGTCACCGAATGGAGTTGTGTGAACTCAGAATGGAGGTGTGTGAATTCACTGAATGGAGGTTTGTGAAGTCATAGAATGGAGTTGTGTGAGGTCATAGAATGGATGTTTCTGAAGTAAGAATGAATGTGTGTGAAGTCATGGAATGGAGGTGTGTGAAGTCATATAATGGAGGTGTGTGAAGTCAGAATGGAGGTGTGTGAGGTCAGAGAATTGAGGTGTATGAAGTCACAGAATGGAGGTGTGTGAAGTCAGAATGAAGGTGTGTGAAGTCACAGAATGGAAGTGTGTGAAGTCACAGAATGGATGTTTGTGAAGTAAGAATGAATGTGTTTGAAGTCATAGAGTGGAGGTGTGTGAAGTCATAAAATGGAGGTGTGTGAACTCATAGAATGGAGGTGTGTGAAGTCAAAATGGAGTTGTGTGAAGTCATAGAATGGTGTTTTTTGATGTCAACGAATGGAGGTGTGTGAAGTCATAGAATGGAGGTGTGTGAAGTCAGATTGAAGGTGTGTGAAATCACAGAATGGAGGTGTGTGAAGTCACAGAATGGAGGTGTGTAAACTCAGAATGTAGGTGAGTGAAGCCACAGAATGGAGGTGTATGAAGTCATAGAATGGAAGTGTGTGAAATCATAGAATGGAGGTGTTTGAAGTCACAGAATTGAGGTTGTGTAGTCAGAATGGAGGTGTGTGAAGTCAGAATGGAGGTGAGTGAAGTCATAGAATGGAGGTGTGTGAAGTCATAGAATGGAGTTCTGTGAACTCAGAATGGAGGTTTGTGAAGTCATAGAATTGAGGTGTGTGAACTCAGAATGGAGGTGTTTGAAGTCACAGAATGGTGGTGTGTGAAGTCATAGAATGGAGGTTTGTGAACTCATAGAATGGAGGTGTGTTAATTCATAGAATGGAGGTGTGTGAAGTCATTTGATCGAGGTGTGTGAAGACACAGAATGGAGGTGTGTGAAGTCACAGAATGGAGGTGTGTGAAGTCACAGAATGGAGGTGTGTGAACTCAGAATGGAGGTGTGTGAAGCCGCAGAATGGAGGTGTGTGAAGTCATAGAATGGACGTGTGTGAAGTCATACAAAGGAGGTTTGTGAACTCAGAATGGAGGTGTGTGAAGTCACAGAATGGAGGTTTGGGAAGTCATAGAATGCAGGTGTGTGAAGTCAGAGAATGGATGTTTCTGAAGTAAGAATGAAGCTGTGTGAAGTCATAGAATGGAGATGTGTGAAGTCAAATTGGAGGAGTGTGAACTCATAGAATGTAGGTGTGTGAACTCATAGAATGGAGGTTTGTGAAGTCATGGAATGGCGGTGTGTGAAGTCAAAGAATGGAGTGTGTGAAGTGAAACAATAGATGTGTGTGAACTCACAGAATGGAGGTGTGTGAAGTCACAGATTGGTAGTGTGTGAAGGCAAAACGGAGGTGTGTGAAGTCACAGAATGGAGGTGTGTGAAGTCACAGAATGGAGGTGTGTGAAGTCAAAAAGGTGGTGTGTGAAGTCACAGAATGGAGGTGTGTGAAGTCATAGACTGGAGGTGTGTGAAATCATAGAATGGAGGTATGTGAAATCAGAATGGAGGTGTGTGAAGTCACAGAATTGAGGTGTGTGAAGTCACAGAATGGAGGTGTGTGAAGTCAGAATGAGGGTGTGTGAAGTCACAGAATGGAGGTGTGTGAAGTCACAGAATGGATGTTTGTGAAGTAAGAATGAAGGTGTTTGAAGTCATAGAGTGGAGGTGTGTGAAGTCACAGAATGGAGGTTTGTGAAGTCATAGAATGGAGGTGTGTGAAGTCATAGAATTGAGGTGTGTGAAGTCATAGAATGGAGGTGTGTGAAGTCATAAAATGGAGGTGTGTGAACTCATAGAATGGAGGTGAGTGAAGTCAAAATGGAATTGTGTGAAATCATAAAATGGTGTTTTTTGATGTCAGCGAATGGAGGTGTGTGAAGTCATACAAGTAGGTGTGTGAAGTCACAGAATGGAGGTGTGTGAAGTCACAGAATGGAGGTGTGTGAACTCAGAATGGAGGTGTGTGAAGCCACAGAATGGAGGTGTGGGAAGTCATAGAATGGAAGTGTGTGAAGTCATAGAATGGAGGTGTGTGAAGGAAGAATGGAGGTGTGTGAAGTCACAGAATGCAGGTGTGTGAATTCAGAATGGAGGTGTGTGAAGTCACAGAATGGAGGTTTGTGAAGTCATAGAATGGAGGTGTGTGAAGTCAGAGAATGGATGTTTCTGAAGTAGGAATGAAGGTGTGTGAAGTCATAGAATGGACGTGTGTGAAGTCAAATAGGAGGTGTGTGAACTCATAGAATGGAGGTGTGTGAACTCATAGAATGGAGGTGTGTGAAGTCATGGAATGGAGGTGTGTGAAGTCAAAGAATGGAGGTGTGTGAAGTGACACAATAGAGGTGTGTGAAGTCACAGAATGGAGGTGTGTGAAGTCACAGAATGGAAGTGTGTGAAGTCAAAAGGGAGGTGTGTGAAGTCACAGAAGGGAGGTGTGTGAAGTCACAGAATGGAGGTGTATGAAGTCAAAAGGTGGTGTGTGAAGTCACAGAATGGAGGTGTGTGAAGTCATAGAATGGAGGTGTGTGAAATCATAGAATGGAGGTGTGTGAAGTCAGAATGGAGGTGTGTGAAGTCACAGAATTGAGGTGTATGAAGTCACATAATGGAGGTGTGTGAAGTCAGAATGAAGGTGTGTGAAGTCACAGAATGGAGGTGTGTGAAGTCACAGAATGGATGTTTGTGAAGTAAGAATGAAGGTGTTTGAAGTCATAGAGTGGAGGTGTGTGAAGTCACAGAATGGAGGTGTGTGAAGTGAGATTGGAGGTGTGTGAAATCACAGATTGGAGGTGTGTGAAGTCATAGAATTGAGGTGTGTGAAGTCATAAAATGGAGGTGTGTGAACTCATAGAATGGAGGTGTGTGTAGTCATAATGGAGGTGTGTGAAGACATAGAATGGAGGTGTGTGAAGTCACAGAATGGAGGTGTGTGAAGCCATAGAATGGAGGTGTGTGAAGTCATAGAATGGATGTTTGTGAAGTAAGAATGAAGGTGTGTGAAGTCATATTATGGAAGTGTTTGAAGTCACAGAATGGAGGTGTGTGACGTCATAGAATGGAGCTGTGTGAATTCAGAATGGAGGTGTGTGAAGTCATAGAATGGAGGTGTGTGCAGTCATAGAATGGATGTTTCTGAAGTATAAATGAAAGTGTGTGACATCATAGAATGGAGGTGTGTGAAGTCAAAATGGAGGTTTGTGAACTCAAAGAATGGAGGTGTGTGAAGTCATGGAATGGAGGTGTGTGAAGTCCAAGAATGGAGGTGTGTGAAGTCAAACAATGGAGGTGTGTGAAGTCACAGAATGGAGGTGTGTGAAGTCACAGAATGGAGGTGTGTGAAGTCAAAATGGAGGTGTGTGAAGTCACAGAATGGAGGTGTGTGACGTAATAGAATGGAGCTGTGTGAATTCAGAATGGAGGTGTGTGAAGTCATAGAATGGAGGTGTGTGCAGTCATAGAATGGATGTTTCTGAAGTATAAATGAAAGTGTGTGACATCATAGAATGGAGGTGTGTGAAGTCAAAATGGAGGTTTGTGAACTCAAAGAATGGAGGTGTGTGAAGTCATGGAATGGAGGTGTGTGAAGTCCAAGAATGGAGGTGTGTGAAGTCAAACAATGGAGGTGTGTGAAGTCACAGAATGGAGGTGTGTGAAGTCACAGAATGGAGGTGTGTGAAGTCAAAATGGAGGTGTGTGAAGTCACAGAATGGAGGTGTGTGAAGTCACAGAATGGAGGTGTTTGAAGTCAAAATTGTGGTGTGTGAATTCACAAATGGAGGTGTGTGAAGTCAGAATGGAGCTGAGTGAACTCATAGAATGGAGGTGGTTGAAGGCAGAATGGAAGTGTGTGAACTCGTAGAATGGAAGTGTGTGAGGTCATAATGGAGGTGTGTGAAGTCATAGAATGGTGGTTTTTGATGTCAAAGAATGGAGTTATGAGAAGTCATTGAATGGAGGTGTGTGAACTCAGATTGGAGCTGTATGAAATCACAGAAGGGAGGTGTGTCAACTCAGAAACGAGGTGTGTGAAGTCATAGAATGGAGGTGTGTGAAGTCACAGAATGAAGGTGTGTGAAGTCATAGAAGGAGGTGTCTGAAGTCACAGAATGGAGGTGTGTGAAGACACAGAATGGAGGTGTGTGAACTCAGAGAGGAGGTGTGTGAAGTCACAGAATGGAGGTGTGTGAAGTCATAGAATGGAAGTGTGTGAAGTCATAGAATGGAGGTGTGTGAAGTCAGAATGGAGGTGTGTGAAGTCACAGAATGGAGGTGTGTGAACCCAGAATGGAGGTGTGTGAAGTCACAGAATGGAGGTTTGTGAAGTCATAGAATGGAGGTGTATGAAGTCATAGAATGGATGTTGCTGAAGTAAGAATGAAGGTGTGTGAAGTCATAGAATGGAGGTGTCTGAAGTCATAGAATGGATGTTGCTGAAGTAAGAATGAAGGTGTGTGAACTCATAGAATGGAGGTGTATGAACTCATAGAATGGAGTTGTGTGAATTCATGGAATGGAGGTGAGTGAAGTCATAGAATGGAGGTGTGTGAAGTCATAGAATGGAGTTCTGTGAACTCAGAATGGAGGTTTGTGAAGTCATAGAATTGAGGTGTGTGAACTCAGAATGGAGGTGTGTGAAGTCACAGAATGGTGGTGAGTGAAGTCATAGAATGGAGGTTTGTGAACTCATAGAATGGAGGTGTGTTAATTCATAGAATGGAGGTGTGTGAAGTCATTGGATCGAGGTGTGTGAAGACACAGAATGGAGGTGTGTGAAGTCACAGAATGGAGGTGTGTGAAGTCACAGAATGGAGGTGTGTGAAGTCAGAATGGAGGTGTGTGAAGTCACAGAATGGAGGTGTGTGAACCCAGAATGGAGGTGTGTGAAGTCACAGAATGGAGGTTTGTGAAGTCATAGAATGGAGGTGTATGAAGTCATAGAATGGAGGTGTGTGAAGTCACAGAATGAAGGTGTGTGAAGTCATAGAATGGAGGTGTCTGAAGTCATAGAATGGATGTTGCTGAAGTAAGAATGAAGGTGTGTGAACTCATAGAATGGAGGTGTATGAACTCATAGAATGGAGTTGTGTGAATTCATGGAATGGAGGTGAGTGAAGTCATAGAATGGAGGTGTGTGAAGTCATAGAATGGAGTTCTGTGAACTCAGAATGGAGGTTTGTGAAGTCATAGAATTGAGGTGTGTGAACTCAGAATGGAGGTGTGTGAAGTCACAGAATGGTGGTGTGTGAAGTCATAGAATGGAGGTTTGTGAACTCATAGAATGGAGGTGTGTGAATTCATAGAATGGAGGTGTGTGAAGTCATTGGATCGAGGTGTGTGAAGACACAGAATGGAGGTGTGTGAAGTCACAGAATGGAGGTGTGTGAAGTCACAGAATGGAGGTGTGTGAACTCAGAATGGAGGTGTGTGAAGCCGCAGAATGGAGGTGTGTGAAGTCATAGAATGGACGTGTGTGACGTCATACAAAGGAGGTTTGTGAACTCAGAATGGAGGTGTGTGAAGTCACAGAATGGAGGTGTGTGAAGTCATAGAATGGAGGTGTGTGAAGTCAGAGAATGGATGTTTCTGAAGTAAGAATGAAGGTGTGTGAAGTCATAGAATGGAGATGTGTGAAGTCAAATTGGAGGAGTGTGAACTCATAGAATGGAGGTGTGTGAACTCATAGAATGGAGGTGTGTGAAGTCAAAATGGAGTTGTGTGAAGTCATAGAATGGTGTTTTTTGTTGTCAACGAATGGAGGTGTGTCACGTCATATAATGGAGGTATGTGAAGTCAGATTGGAGGTGTGTGAAATCACAGAATGGAGGTTTGTGAAATCACAGAATTGAGGTGTGTGAAGTCAGAATGGAGGTGTGTGAAGTCAGAATGGAGGTGAGTGAAGTCATAGAATGGAGGTGTGTGAAGTCATAGAATGGAGGTCTGTGAACTCAGAATGGAGGTTTGTGAAGTCATAGAATGGATGTGTGTGAACTCAGAATGGAGGTGTGTGAACTCATAGAATGGAGGTTTGTGAAGTCATGGAATGGCGGTGTGTGAAGTCAAAGAATGGAGGTGTGTGAAGTGAAACTATAGAGGTGTGTGAACTCACAGAATGGAGGTGTGTGAAGTCACAGATTGGAAGTGTGTGAAGGCAAAACGGAGGTGTGTGAAGTCACAGAATGGAGGTGTGTGAAGTCACAGAATGGAGGTGTGTGAAGTCACAGAATGGAGGTGTTTGAAGTCAAAATTGTGGTGTGTGAATTCACAAATGGAGGTGTGTGAAGTCAGAATGGAGCTGAGTGAACTCATAGAATGGAGGTGGTTGAAGGCAGAATGGAAGTGTGTGAACTCGTAGAATGGAGGTGTGTGAGGTCATAATGGAGGTGTGTGAAGTCATAGAATGGTGGTTTTTGATGTCAAAGAATGGAGTTGTGAGAAGTCATTGAATGGAGGTGTGTGAACTCAGATTGGAGCTGTATGAAATCACAGAAGGGAGGTGTGTCAACTGAGAAACGAAGTGTGTGAAGTCATAGAATGGAGGTGTGTGAAGTCACAGAATGAAGGTGTGTGAAGTCATAGAAGGAGGTGTCTGAAGTCACAGAATGGAGGTGTGTGAAGACACAGAATGGAGGTGTGTGAACTCAGAGAGGAGGTGTGTGAAGTCACAGAATGGAGGTGTGTGAAGTCATAGAATGGAAGTGTGTGAAGGCATAGAATGGAGGTGTGTGAAGTCAGAATGGAGGTGTGTGAAGTCACAGAATGGAGGTGTGTGAACCCAGAATGGAGGTGTGTGAAGTCACAGAATGGAGGTTTGTAAAGTCATAGAATGGAGGTGTATGAAGTCATAGAATGGATGTTGCTGAAGTAAGAATGAAGGTGTGTGAAGTCATAGAATGGATGTGTCTGAAGTCATAGAATGGATGTTGCTGAAGTAAGAATGAAGGTGTGTGAACTCATAGAATGGAGGTGTATGAACTCATAGAATGGAGTTGTGTGAATTCATGGAATGGAGGTGTGTGAAGTCAAAGAATGGAGGTGTATGACGTCAAAAAATGGAAGTGTGTGAAGTCATAGAATGGAGGTGTGTGAAGTCTTAGAATGGAGGTGTGTGAAGTCATAGAATGGAAGTGTGTGAAGTCACAGAAGGGAGGTGTGTGAAGTCATAGAATGAAGGTGTGTGAAGTCATAGAATGAAGGTGTGTGAACTCATAGAATGGAGGTGTGTGAAGTCACAGAATGGAGGTGTGTGAAGTCAGAATGGAGGTGTGAAGTCAAAGAATGGGGGTGGGTGAAGTCATGGAAAGGAGGTGTGGGAAGTCATAGAATGGAGAAGTGTGAAGTCATAGAGTGGAGGTGAGTGAAGTCACATATTCAAAGTCTGTGAAGTCATAGAACGGAGGTTTGTGAAGTCAGAATGGAGGTGTGTGAACTCATAGAATGGAGGTGTGTGAAGTCACAATGGAGGTGTGTGAAGTCATAGAATGGAGGTATTTGAAGTCAGAATGGAGGTGTGTGAACTCATAGAATGGAGGTGTGTGAAGTCACAATGGAGGTGTGTGAAGTCACAGAATGGAGGTGTGTGAAGTCACAGAATGGAGGTGTGTGAACTCAGAATGGAGGTGTGTGAAGCCGCAGAATGGAGGTGTGTGAAGTCATAGAATGGACGTGTGTGAAGTCATACAAAGGAGGTTTGCGAACTCAGAATGGAGGTGTGTGAAGTCACAGAATGGAGGTTTGTGAAGTCATAGAATGGAGGTGTGTGAAGTCAGAGAATGGATGTTTCTGAAGTAAGAATGAAGGTGTGTGAAGTCATAGAATGGAGATGTGTGAAGTCAAATTGGAGGAGTGTGAACTCATAGAATGGAGGTGTGTGAACTCATAGAATGGAGGTTTGTGAAGTCATGGAATGGCGGTGTGTGAAGTCAAAGAATGGAGTGTGTGAAGTGAAACAATAGATGTGTGTGAACTCACAGAATGGAGGTGTGTGAAGTCACAGATTGGAAGTGTGTGAAGGCAAAACGGAGGTGTGTGAAGTCACAGAATGGAGGTGTGTGAAGTCACAGATTGGAGGTGTGTGAAGTCAAAAAGGTGGTGTGTAAAGTCACAGAATGGAGGTGTGTGAAGTCATAGACTGGAGGTGTGTGAAATCATAGAATGGAGGTATGAGAAATCAGAATGGAGGTGTGTGAAGTCACAGAATTGAGGTGTGTGAAGTCACAGAATGGAGGTGTGTGAAGTCAGAATGAGGGTGTGTGAAGTCACAGAATGGAGGTGTGTGAAGTCACAGAATGGATGTTTGTGAAGTAAGAATGAAGGTGTTTGAAGTCATAGAGTGGAGGTGTGTGAAGTCACAGAATGGAGGTGTGTGAACTCAGAATGGAGGTGTGTGAAGCCGCAGAATGGAGGTGTGGGAAGTCATAGAATGGAAGTGTGTGAAGTCATAGAATGGAGGTGTGTGAAGGAAGAATGGAGGTGTGTGAAGTCACAGAATGCAGGTGTGTGAATTCAGAATGGAGGTGTGTGAAGTCACAGAATGGAGGTTTGTGAAGTCATAGAATGGAGGTGTGTGAAGTCAGAGAATGGATGTTTCTGAAGTAAGAATGAAGCTGTGTGAAGTCATAGAATGGACATGTGTGAAGTCAAATTGGAGGTGTGTGAACTCATAGAATGGAGGTGTGTGAACTCATAGAATGGAGGTGTGTGAAGTCATGGAATGGAGGTGTGTGAAGTCAAAGAATGGAGGTGTGTGAAGTGACACAATAGAGGTGTGTGAAGTCACAGAATGGAGGTGTGTGAAGTCACAGAATGGAAGTGTGTGAAGTCAAAAGGGAGGTGTGTGAAGTCACAGAAGGGAGGTGTGTGAAGTCACAGAATGGAGGTGTATGAAGTCAAAAGGTGGTATGTGAAGTCACAGAATGGAGGTGTTTGAAGTCATAGAATGGAGGTGTGTGAAATCATAGAATGGAGGTGTGTGAAGTCAGAATGGAGGTGTGTGAAGTCACAGAATTGAGGTGTATGAAGTCACATAATGGAGGTGTGTGAAGTCAGAATGAGGGTGTGTGAAGTCACAGAATGGAGGTGTGTGAAGTCACAGAATGGATGTTTGTGAAGTAAGAATGAAGGTGTTTGAAGTCATAGAGTAGAGGTGTGTGAAGTCACAGAATGGAGGTGTGTGAAGTGAGATTGGAGGTGTGTGAAATCACAGATTGGAGGTGTGTGAAGTCATAGAATTGAGGTGTGTGAAGTCATAAAATGGAGGTGTGTGAACTCATAGAATGGAGGTGTGTGAAGTCAAAATGGAGTTGTGTGAAGTCATAGAATGGTGTTTTTTGTTGTCAACGAATGGAGGTGTGTCACGTCATATAATGGAGGTATGTGAAGTCAGATTGCAGGTGTGTGAAATCACAGAATGGAGGTTTGTGAAATCACAGAATTGAGGTGTGTGAAGTCAGAATGGAGGTGTGTGAAGTCAGAATGGAGGTGAGTGAAGTCATAGAATGGAGGTGTGTGAAGTCATAGAATGGAGGTCTGTGAACTCAGAATGGAGGTTTGTGAAGTCATAGAATGGAGGTGTGTGAACTCTTAGAATGGAGGTTTGTGAAGTCATGGAATGGCGGTGTGTGAAGTCAAAGAATGGAGGTGTGTGAAGTGAAACTATAGAGGTGTGTGAACTCACAGAATGGAGGTGTGTGACGTCACAGATTGGAAGTGTGTGAAGGCAAAACGGAGGTGTGTGAAGTCAAAGAATGGAGGTGTGTGAAGTCACAGAATGGAGGTGTGTGAAGTCACAGAATGGAGGTGTTTGAAGTCAAAATTGTGGTGTGTGAATTCACAAATGGAGGTGTGTGAAGTCAGAATGGAGCTGAGTGAACTCATAGAATGGAGGTGGTTGAAGGCAGAATGGAAGTGTGTGAACTCGTAGAATGGAGGTGTGTGAGGTCATAATGGAGGTGTGTGAAGTCATAGAATGGTGGTTTTTGATGTCAAAGAATGGAGTTGTGAGAAGTCATTGAATGGAGGTGTGTGAACTCAGATTGGAGCTGTATGAAATCACAGAAGGGAGGTGTGTCAACTCAGAAACGAGGTGTGTGAAGTCATAGAATGGAGGTGTGTGAAGTCACAGAATGAAGGTGTGTGAAGTCATAGAAGGAGGTGTCTGAAGTCACAGAATGGAGGTGTGTGAAGACACAGAATGGAGGTGTGTGAACTCAGAGAGGAGGTGTGTGAAGTCACAGAATGGAGGTGTGTGAAGTCATAGAATGGAAGTGTGTGAAGTCATAGAATGGAGGTGTGTGAAGTCAGAATGGAGGTGTGTGAAGTCACAGAATGGAGGTGTGTGAACCCAGAATGGAGGTGTGTGAAGTCACAGAATGGAGGTTTGTGAAGTCATAGAATGGAGGTGTATGAAGTCATAGAATGGATGTTGCTGAAGTAAGAATGAAGGTGTGTGAAGTCATAGAATGGAGGTGTCTGAAGTCATAGAATGGATGTTGCTGAAGTAAGAATGACGGTGTGTGAACTCATAGAATGGAGGTGTATGAACTCATAGAATGGAGTTGTGTGAATTCATGGAATGGAGGTGTGTGAAGTCAAAGAATGGAGGTGTATGACGTCAAAAAATGGAAGTGTGTGAAGTCATAGAATGGAGGTGTGTGAAGTCTTAGAATGGAGGTGTGTGAAGTCATAGAATGAAGGTGTGTGAAGTCATAGAATGAAGGTGTGTGAAGTCATAGAATGGAGGTGTGTGAAGTCAAAATGGTGGTGTGTGAACTCATAGAATGGAGGTGTGTGAAGTCACAGAATGGAGGTGTGTGAAGTCAGAATGGAGGTGTGAAGTCAAAGAATGGGGGTGGGTGAAGTCATGGAAAGGAGGTGTGGGAAGTCATAGAATGGAGAAGTGTGAAGTCATAGAGTGGAGGTGAGTGAAGTCACATATTCAAAGTCTGTGAAGTCATAGAACGGAGGTTTGTGAAGTCAGAATGGAGGTGTGTGAACTCATAGAATGGAGGTGTGTGAAGTCACAATGGAGGTGTGTGAAGTCATAGAATGGAGGTATTTGAAGTCAGAATGGAGGTGTGTGAACTCATAGAATGGAGGTGTGTGAAGTCAGAATGGAGGTGTGTGAAGTCACAGAATGGAGGTGTGTGAAGTCACAGAATGGAGGTGTGTGAAGTCAGGGAATGGATGTGTGTGAAGTCACAGAATGGAGGTTTGTGAAGTCACGGAATGGAGGTGTGTGAAGTCACAGAATGGAGGTGTGTGAACTCAGAATGGAGGTGTGAGAAGTCACAGAATGGAGGTGTGTGAAGTCATAGAATGAAAGTGTGTGAAGTCATAGAATGGAGGTTTGTGAAGTAAGAATGGAGGTGTGTGAAGTCACCGAATGGAGTTGTGTGAACTCAGAATGGAGGTGTGTGAATTCACAGAATGGAGGTTTGTGAAGTCATAGAATGGAGTTGTGTGAGGTCATAGAATGGATGTTTCTGAAGTAAGAATGAATGTGTGTGAAGTCATGGAATGGAGGTGTGTGAAGTCATATAATGGAGGTGTGTGAAGTCAGAATGGAGGTGTGTGAGGTCACAGAATTGAGGTGTATGAAGTCACAGAATGGAGGTGTGTGAAGTCAGAATGATGGTGTGTGAAGTCACAGAATGGAGGTGTGTGAAGTCACAGAATGGATGTTTGTGAAGTAAGAATGAATGTGTTTGAAGTCATAGAGTGGAGGTGTGTGAAGTCACAGAATGGAGGTGTGTGAAGTGAGATTGGAGGTGTTTGAAATCACAGAATGGAGGTGTGTGAAGTCATAGAATGGAGGTGTGTGAAGTCATAAAATGGAGGTGTGTGAACTCATAGAATGGAGGTGTGTGAAGTCAAAATGGAGTTGTGTGAAGTCATAGAATGGTGTTTTTTGATGTCAACGAATGGAGGTGTGTGAAGTCATAGAATGGAGGTGTGTGAAGTCAGATTGGAGGTGTGTGAAATCACAGAATGGAGGTGTGTGAAGTCACAGAATGGAGGTGTGTAAACTTAGAATGTAGGTGAGTGAAGCCACAGAATGGAGGTGTATGAAGTCATAGAATGGAAGTGTGTGAAATCATAGAATGGAGGTGTTTGAAGTCACAGAATTGAGGTTGTGTAGTCAGAATGGAGGTGTGTGAAGTCAGAATGGAGGTGAGTGAAGTCATAGAATGGAGGTGTGTGAACTCAGAATGGAGGTGTGTGAAGTAACAGAATGGTGGTGTGTGAAGTCATAGAATGGAGGTTTGTGAACTCATAGAATGGAGGTGTGTTAATTCATAGAATGGAGGTGTGTGAAGTCATTGGATCGAGGTGTGTGAAGACACAGAATGGAGGTGTGTGAAGTCACAGAATGGAGGTGTGTGAAGTCACAGAATGGAGTTGTGTGAACTCAGAATGGAGGTGTGTGAAGCCGCAGAATGGAGGTGTGTGAAGTCATAGAATGGACGTGTGTGAAGTCATACAAAGGAGGATTGTGAACTCAGAATGGAGGTGTGTGAAGTCACAGAATGGAGGTTTGTGAAGTCATAGAATGGAGGTGTGTGGAGTCAGAGAATATATGTTTCTGAAGTAAGAATGAAGGTGTGTGAAGTCATAGAATGGAGATGTGTGAAGTCAAATTGGAGGAGTGTGAACTCATAGAATGGAGGTGTGTGAACTCATAAAATGGAGGTTTGTGAAGTCATGGAATGGCGGTGTGTGAAGTCAAAGAATGGAGTGTGTGAAGTGAAACAATAGATGTGTGTGAACTCACAGAATGGAGGTGTGTGAAGTCACAGATTGGAAGTGTGTGAAGGCAAAACGGAGGTGTGTGAAGTCACAGAATGGAGGTGTGTGAAGTCACAGAATGGAGGTGTGTGAAGTCAAAAAGGTGGTGTGTGAAGTCACAGAATGGAGGTGTGTGAAGTCATAGAATGGAGGTGTGTGAAATCATAGAATGGAGGTGTGTGAAATCATAGAATGGAGGTATGTGAAATCAGAATGGAGGTGTGTGAAGTCACAGAATTGAGGTGTGTGAAGTCACAGAATGGAGGTGTGTGAAGTCAGAATGAGGGTGTGTGAAGTCACAGAATGGAGGTGTGTGAAGTCACAGAATGGATGTTTGTGAAGTAAGAATGAAGGTGTTTGAAGTCATAGAGTGGAGGTGTGTGAAGTCACAGAATGGAGGTTTGTGAAGTCATAGAATGGGGGTGTGTGAAGTCATAGAATTGAGGTGTGTGAAGTCATAGAATTGAGGTGTGTGAAGTCATAAAATGGAGGTGTGTGAACTCATAGAATGGAGGTGTGTGAAGTCAAAATGGAGTTGTGTGAAGTCATAGAATGGTGTTTTTTGTTGTCAACGAATGGAGGTGTGTCACGTCATATAATGGAGGTATGTGAAGTCAGATTGCAGGTGTGTGAAATCACAGAATGGAGGTTTGTGAAATCACAGAATTGAGGTGTGTGAAGTCAGAATGGAGGTGTGTGAAGTCAGAATGGAGGTGAGTGAAGTCATAGAATGGAGGTGTGTGAAGTCATAGAATGGAGGTCTGTGAACTCAGAATGGAGGTTTGTGAAGTCATAGAATGGAGGTGTGTGAACTCAGAATGGAGGTGTGTGAACTCATAGAATGGAGGTTTGTGAAGTCATGGAATGGCGGTGTGTGAAGTCAAAGAATGGAGGTGTGTGAAGTGAAACTATAGAGGTGTGTGAACTCACAGAATGGAGGTGTGTGAAGTCACAGATTGGAAGTGTGTGAAGGCAAAACGGAGGTGTGTGAAGTCACAGAATGGAGGTGTGTGAAGTCACAGAATGGAGGTGTGTGAAGTCACAGAATGGAGGTGTTTGAAGTCAAAATTGTGGTGTGTGAATTCACAAATGGAGGTGTGTGAAGTCAGAATGGAGCTGAGTGAACTCATAGAATGGAGGTGGTTGAAGGCAGAATGGAAGTGTGTGAACTCGTAGAATGGAGGTGTGTGAGGTCATAATGGAGGTGTGTGAAGTCATAGAATGGTGGTTTTTGATGTCAAAGAATGGAGTTGTGAGAAGTCATTGAATGGAGGTGTGTGAACTCAGATTGGAGCTGTATGAAATCACAGAAGGGAGGTGTGTCAACTCAGAAACGAGGTGTGTGAAGTCATAGAATGGAGGTGTGTGAAGTCACAGAATGAAGGTGTGTGAAGTCATAGAAGGAGGTGTCTGAAGTCACAGAATGGAGGTGTGTGAAGACACAGAATGGAGGTGTGTGAACTCAGAGAGGAGGTGTGTGAAGTCACAGAATGGAGGTGTGTGAAGTCATAGAATGGAAGTGTGTGAAGTCATAGAATGGAGGTGTGTGAAGTCAGAATGGAGGTGTGTGAAGTCACAGAATGGAGGTGTGTGAACCCAGAATGGAGGTGTGTGAAGTCACAGAATGGAGGTTTGTGAAGTCATAGAATGGAGGTGTATGAAGTCATAGAATGGATGTTGCTGAAGTAAGAATGAAGGTGTGTGAAGTCATAGAATGGAGGTATCTGAAGTCATAGAATGGATGTTGCTGAAGTAAGAATGAAGGTGTGTGAACTCATAGAATGGAGGTGTATGAACTCATAGAATGGAGTTTTGTGAATTCATGGAATGGAGGTGTGTGAAGTCAAAGAGTGGAGGTGTATGACGTCAAAAAATGGAAGTGTGTGAAGTCATAGAATGGAGGTGTGTGAAGTCTTAGAATGGAGGTCTGTGAAGTCATAGAATGGAAGTGTGTGAAGTCACAGAAGGGAGGTGTGTGAAGTCATAGAATGAAGGTGTGTGAAGTCATAGAATGAAGGTGTGTGAAGTCATAGAATGGAGGTGTGTGAAGTCAAAATGGAGGTGTGTGAAGTCACAGAATGGAGGTGTGTGAAGTCACAGAATGGAGGTGTGTGAAGTCAGAATGGAGGTGTGAAGTCAAAGAATGGGGGTGGGTGAAGTCATGGAAAGGAGGTGTGGGAAGTCATAGAATGGAGAAGTGTGAAGTCATAGAGTGGAGGTGAGTGAAGTCACATATTCAAAGTCTGTGAAGTCATAGAACGGAGGTTTGTGAAGTCAGAATGGAGGTGTGTGAACTCATAGAATGGAGGTGTGTGAAGTCACAATGGAGGTGTGTGAAGTCATAGAATGGAGGTATTTGAAGTCAGAATGGAGGTGTGTGAACTCATAGAATGGAGGTGTGTGAAGTCACAATGGAGGTGTGTGAAGTCACAGAATGGAGGTGTGTGAAGTCACAGAATGGAGGTGTGTGAAGTCAGGGAATGGAGGTGTGTGAAGTCACAGAATGGAGGTTTGTGAAGTCACGGAATGGAGGTGTGTGAAGTCACAGAATGGAGGTGTGTGAACTCAGAATGGAGGTGTGAGAAGTCACAGAATGGAGGTGTAGGAAGTCATAGAATGGAAGTGTGTGAAGTCATAGATTGGAGTTTTGTGAAGTAAGAATGGAGGTGTGTGAAGTCACCGAATGGAGTTGTGTGAACTCAGAATGGAGGTGTGTGAATTCACAGAATGGAGGTTTGTGAAGTCATAGAATGGAGTTGTGTGAGGTCATAGAATGGATGTTTCTGAAGTAAGAATGAATGTGTGTGAAGTCATGGAATGGAGGTGTGTGAAGTCATATAATGGAGGTGTGTGAAGTCAGAATGGAGGTGTGTGAGGTCACAGAATTGAGGTGTATGAAGTCACAGAATGGAGGTGTGTGAAGTCAGAATGAAGGTGTGTGAAGTCACAGAATGGAGGTGTGTGAAGTCACAGAATGGATGTTTGTGAAGTAAGAATGAATGTGTTTGAAGTCATAGAGTGGAGGTGTGTGAAGTCACAGAATGGAGGTGTGTGAAGTGAGATTGGAGGTGTTTGAAATCACAGAATGGATGTGTGTGAAGTCATAGAATGGAGGTGTGTGAAGTCATAAAATGGAGGTGTGTGAACTCATAGAATGGAGGTGTGTGAAGTCAAAATGGAGTTGTGTGAAGTCATAGAATGGTGTTTTTTGATGTCAACGAATGGAGGTGTGTGAAGTCATAGAATGGAGGTGTGTGAAGTCAGATTGGAGGTGTGTGAAATCACAGAATGGAGGTGTGTGAAGTCACAGAATGGAGGTGTGTAAACTCAGAATGTAGGTGAGTGAAGCCACAGAATGGAGGTGTATGAAGTCATAGAATGGAAGTGTGTGAAATCATAGAATGGAGGTGTTTGAAGTCACAGAATTGAGGTTGTGTAGTCAGAATGGAGGTGTGTGAAGTCAGAATGGAGGTGAGTGAAGTCATAGAATGGAGGTGTGTGAAGTCATAGAATGGAGTTCTGTGAACTCAGAATGGAGGTTTGTGAAGTCATAGAATTGAGGTGTGTGAACTCAGAATGGAGGTGTGTGAAGTAACAGAATGGTGGTGTGTGAAGTCATAGAATGGAGGTTTGTGAACTCATAGAATGGAGGTGTGTTAATTCATAGAATGGAGGTGTGTGAAGTCATTGGATCGAGGTGTGTGAAGACACAGAATGGAGGTGTGTGAAGTCACAGAATGGAGGTGTGTGAAGTCACAGAATGGAGGTGTGTGAACTCAGAATGGAGGTGTGTGAAGCCGCAGAATGGAGGTGTGTGAAGTCATAGTATGGACGTGTGTGAAGTCATACAAAGGAGGTTTGTGAACTCAGAATGGAGTTGTGTGAAGTCACAGAATGGAGGTTTGTGAAGTCATAGAATGGAGGTGTGTGAAGTCAGAGAATGGATGTTTCTGAAGTAAGAATGAAGGTGTGTGAAGTCATAGAATGGAGATGTGTGAAGTCAAATTGGAGGAGTGTGAACTCATAGAATGGAGGTGTGTGAACTCATAGAATGGAGGTTTGTGAATTCATGGAATGGCGGTGTGTGAAGTCAAAGAATGGAGTGTGTGAAGTGAAACAATAGATGTGTGTGAACTCACAGAATGGAGGTGTGTGAAGTCACAGATTGGAAGTGTGTGAAGGCAAAACGGAGGTGTGTGAAGTCACAGAATGGAGGTATGTGAAGTCACAGAATGGAGGTGTGTGAATTCAAAAAGGTGGTGTGTGAAGTCACAGAATGGAGGTGTGTGAAGTCATAGAATGGAGGTGTGTGAAATCATAGAATGGAGGTATGTGAAATCAGAATGGAGGTGTGTGAAGTCACAGAATTGAGGTGTGTGAAGTCACAGAATGGAGGTGTGTGAAGTCAGAATGAGGGTGTGTGAAGTCACAGAATGGAGGTGTGTGAAGTCACAGAATGGATGTTTGTGAAGTAAGAATGAAGGTGTTTGAAGTCATAGAGTGGAGGTGTGTGAAGTCACAGAATGGAGGTTTGTGAAGTCATAGAATGGAGGTGTGTGAAGTCATAGAATTGAGGTGTGTGAAGTCATAGAATGGAGGTGTGTGAAGTCATAAAATGGAGGTGTGTGAACTCATAGAATGGAGGTGAGTGAAGTCAAAATGGAATTGTGTGAAATCATAAAATGGTGTTTTTTGATGTCAGCGAATGGAGGTGTGTGAAGTCATACAAGTAGGTGTGTGAAGTCACAGAATGGAGGTGTGTGAAGTCACAGAATGGAGGTGTGTGAACTCAGAATGGAGGTGTGTGAAGCCACAGAATGGAGGTGTGGGAAGTCATAGAATGGAAGTGTGTGAAGTCATAGAATAGAGGTGTGTGAAGGAAGAATGGAGGTGTGTGAAGTCACAGAATGCAGGTGTGTGAATTCAGAATGGAGGTGTGTGAAGTCACAGAATGGAGGTTTGTGAAGTCATAGAATGGAGGTGTGTGAAGTCAGAGAATGGATGTTTCTGAAGTAAGAATGAAGCTGTGTGAAGTCATAGAATGGACGTGTGTGAAGTCAAATTGGAGGTGTGTGAACTCATAGAATGGAGGTGTGTGAACTCATAGAATGGAGGTGTGTGAAGTCATGGAATAGAGGTGTGTGAAGTCAAAGAATGGAGGTGTGTGAAGTGACACAATAGAGGTGTGTGAAGTCACAGAATGGAGGTGTGTGAAGTCACAGAATGGAAGTGTGTGAAGTCAAAAGGGAGGTGTGTGAAGTCACAGAAGGGAGGTGTGTGAAGTCACAGAATGGAGGTGTATGAAGTCAAAAGGTGGTGTGTGAAGTCACAGAATGGAGGTGTGTGAAGTCATAGAATGGAGGTGTGTGAAATCATAGAATGGAGGTGTGTGAAGTCAGAATGGAGGTGTGTGAAGTCACAGAATTGAGGTGTATGAAGTCACATAATGGAGGTGTGTGAAGTCAGAATGAAGGTGTGTGAAGTCACAGAATGGAGGTGTGTGAAGTCACAGAATGGATGTTTGTGAAGTAAGAATGAAGGTGTTTGAAGTCATAGAGTGGAGGTGTGTGAAGTCACAGAATGGAGGTGTGTGAAGTGAGATTGGAGGTGTGTGAAATCACAGATTGGAGGTGTGTGAAGTCATAGAATTGAGGTGTGTGAAGTCATAAAATGGAGGTGTGTGAACTCATAGAATGGAGGTGTGTGAAGTCAAAATGGAGTTGTGTGAAGTCATAGAATGGTGTTTTTTGTTGTCAACGAATGGAGGTGTGTCACGTCATATAATGGAGGTATGTGAAGTCAGATTGCAGGTGTGTGAAATCACAGAATGGAGGTTTGTGAAATCACAGAATTGAGGTGTGTGAAGTCAGAATGGAGGTGTGTGAAGTCAGAATGGAGGTGAGTGAAGTCATAGAATGGAGGTGTGTGAAGTCATAGAATGGAGGTCTGTGAACTCAGAATGGAGGTTTGTGAAGTCATAGAATGGAGGTGTGTGAACTCAGAATGGAGGTGTGTGAAATCATAGAATGGAGGTTTGTGAAGTCATGGAATGGCGGTGTGTGAAGTCAAAGAATGGAGGTGTGTGAAGTGAAACTATAGAGGTGTGTGAACTCACAGAATGGAGGTGTGTGAAGTCACAGATTGGAAGTGTGTGAAGGCAAAACGGAGGTGTGTGAATTCACAGAATGGAGGTGTGTGAAGTCACAGAATGGAGGTGTGTGAAGTCAAAAAGGTGGTGTGTGAAGTCACAGAATGGAGGTGTGTGAAGTCATAGAATGGAGGTGTGTGAAATCATAGAATGGAGGTATGTGAAGTCAGAATGGAGGTGTGTGAAGTCACAGAATTGAGGTGTGTGACGTCACAGAATGGAGGTGTGTGAAGTCAGAATGAAGGTGTGTGAAGTCACAGAACGGAGGTGTGTGAAGTCATAGAATGGAGGTGTGTGAGGTCATAGAATGGATGTTTCTAAAGTAAGAATGAATGTGTGTGAAGTCATGGAATGGAGGTGTGTGAAGTCATAGAATGGAGGTGTGTGAAGTCACAGAATCGAGGTATCTGAAGTCAGAATGGACGTGTGAAGTCATCTAATATAGGTGGGTGAAGTCATAGAAAGGAGGTGTGGGAAGTCATAGAATGGAGCAGTGTGAAGTCATGGAGTGGAGGTGAGTGAAGTCACAGATTCGAGGTCTCTGAAGTCATAGAATAGAGGTGTGTGAAGTCAGAATGGAAGTGTGTGAAGTCACAGAATGAAGGTGTGTGAAGTCATACATTGGTGTGTGAAGTCAGAATGGACGTGTGTGAAGTCACAGAATGGAGGTGTGTGAACTCAGATTGGAGGTGTGTGAAGTCATAGATGGAGGTGTGTGAAGTCATAGTATGGAGTTGTGTGAAATCATAGAATGGAGTTTTGTGAATTCACAGAATGGAGGAGTGTGAAGTCAGAATGGCGGAGTGTGAAGTCATAGAATGGAGGTGTGTGAAGTTAGAATGGAGGTGTGTGAACTCATAGAATGGAGGTGTGTGTAGTCATAATGGAGGTGTGTGAAGACATAGAATGGAGGTGTGTGAAGTCACAGAATGGAGGTGTGTGAAGTCATAGAATGGAGGTGTGTGAAGTCATAGAATGGATGTTTGTGAAGTAAGAATGAAGGTGTGTGAAGTCATAGAATGGAAGTGTGTGAAGTCACAGAATGGAGGTGTGTGACGTCATAGAATGGAGCTGTGTGAATTCAGAATGGAGGTGTGTGAAGTCATAGAATGGAGGTGTGTGCAGTCATAGAATGGATGTTTCTGAAGTAGGAATGAAGGTGTGTGAAGTCATAGAATGGAGGTGTGTTAAGTCAAAATGGAGGTTTGTGAACTCAAAGAATGGAGGTGTGTGAAGTCATGGAATGGAGGTGTGTGAAGTCCAAGAATGGAGGTGTGTGAAGTCAAACAATGGAGGTGTGTGAAGTCACAGAATGGAGGTGTGTGAAGTCACAGAATGGAGGTGTGTGAAGTCAAAATGGAGGTGTGTGAATTCACAGAATGGAGGTGTGTGAAGTCTCATAATGGAGGTGTTTGAAGTCAAAATTGTGGTGTGTGAATTCACAAATGGAGGTGTGTGAAGTCAGAATGGAGCTGAGTGAACTCATAGAATGGAGGTGGTTGAAGGCAGAATGGAAGTTTGTGAACTCGTAGAATGGAGGTGTGTGAGGTCATAATGGTGGTGTGTGAAGTCATAGAATGCTGGTTTTTGATGTCAAAGAATGGAGTTGTGTGAAGTCATAGAATGCAGGTGTGTGAACTCAGATTGGAGCTGTATGAAATCACAGAAGGGAGGTGTGTCAACTGAGAAACGAGGTGTGTGAAGTCATAGAATGGAGGTGTGTGAAGTCACAGAATGAAGGTGTGTGAAGTCATAGAAGGAGGTGTCTGAAGTCACAGAATGGAGGTGTGTGAAGACACAGAATGGAGGTGTGTGAACTCAGAGAGGAGGTGTGTGAAGTCACAGAATGGAGGTGTGTAAAGTCATAGAATGGAGGTGTGTGAAGTCATAGATTGGAAGTGTGTGAAGTCAAAGATTGGAGGTGTGTGAAGTCACAGTGGGAGGTGTTTGAAGTCACAGAATGGAGGTGTGTGAAGTCACAGAATGGAGGTTTGTGAAGTCATAGAATGGAGGTGTATGAAGTCATAGAATGGATGTTGCTGAAGTAAGAATGAAGGTGTGTGAAGTCATAGAATGGAGGTGTCTGAAGTCATAGAATGGATGTTGCTGAAGTAAGAATGAAGGTGTGTGAACTCATAGAATGGAGGTGTATGAACTCATAGAATGGAGGTGTGTGAATTCATGGAACGGAGGTGTGTGAAGTCAAAGAATGGATGTGTATGATGTCAAACAATGGAAGTGTGTGAAGTCATAGAATGGAGGTGTGTGAAGTCTTAGAATGGAGGTGTGTGAAGTCATAGAATGGAAGTGTGTGAAGTCACAGAAGGGAGGTGTGTGAAGTCATAGAATTAAGGTGTGTGAAGTCATAGAATGGAGGTGTGTGAAGTCAAAATGGTGGTGTGTGAACTCATAGAATGGAGGTGTGTGAAGTCACAGAATGGAGGTGTGTGAAGTCAGAATGGAGGTATGAAGTCATAGAATGGGGGTGGGTGAAGTCATTGAAAGGAGGTGTGGGAAGTCATAGAATGGAGAAGTGTGAAGTCATAGAGTGGAGGTAGGTGAAGTCACATATTCAAAATCTGTGAAGTCATAGAATGGAGGTTTGTGAAGTCAGAATGGAGGTGTGTGAACTCATAGAATGGAGGTGTGTGAAGACACAATGGAGGTGTGTGAAGTCATAGAATGGAGGTATTTGAAGTCAGAATGGAGGTGTGTGAACTCATAGAATGGAGGTGTGTGAAGTCACAATGGAGGTGTGAGAAGTCACAGAATGGAGGTGTGTGAAGTCACAGAATGGAGGTGTGTGAAGTCAGGGAATGGAGGTGTGTGAAGTCACAGAATGGAGGTGTGTGAGTCACGGAATGGAGGTGTGTGAAGTCACAGAATGGAGGTGTGTGAACTCAGAATGGAGGTGTGAGAAGTCACAGAATGGAGGTGTGTGAAGTCATAGAATGGAAGTGTGTGAAGTCATAGAATGGAGGTTTGTGAAGTAAGAATGGAGGTGTGTGAAGTCACCGAATGGAGTTTTGTGAACTCAGAATGGAGGTGTGTCTATTCACAGAATGGAGGTTTGTGAAGTCATAGAATGGAGTTGTGTGAGGTCATAGAATGGATGTTTCTGAAGTAAGAATAAAGGTGTGTGAAGTCATAGAATGGAGGTGTGTGAAGTCACAGGATGGAGGTATCTGAAGTCAGAATGGACGTGTGAAGTCATCTAATAGAGGTGGGTGAAGTCATAGAAAGGAGGTGTGGGAAGTCATAGAATGGAGCAGTGTGAAGTCATAGAGTGGAGGTGAGTGAAGTCACAGATTCGAGGTCTGTGAAGTCATAGAATAGAGGTGTGTGAAGTCAGAATGAAGGTGTGTGAAGTCATAGAATGGAGGTATGTGAACTCATAGAATGGAGGTGTGTGATGTCACAATGGAAGTGTGTGAAGTCACAGAGTGAAGGTGTGTGAAGTCATACATTGGTGTGTGAAGTCAGAATGGACGTGTGTGAAGTCACAGAATGGAGGTGTGTGAACTCAGATTGGAGGTGTGTGAAGTCATAGATGGAGGTGTGTGAAGTCATAGTATGGAGTTGTGTGAAATCATAGAATGGAGTTTTGTGAATTCACAGAATGGAGGAGTGTGAAGTCAGAATGGCGGAGTGTGAAGTCATAGAATGGAGGTGTGTGAAGTTAGAATGGAGGTGTGTGAACTCATAGAATGGAGGTGTGTGTAGTCATAATGGAGGTGTGTGAAGACATAGAATGGAGGTGTGTGAAGTCCCAGAATGGAGGTGTGTGAAGTCATAGAATGGAGGTGTGTGAAGTCATTGAATGGCAGTGTGTGAAGTCACAGAATGGAGGTGTGTGACGTCATAGAATGGAGCTGTGTGAATTCAGAATGGAGGTGTGTGAAGTCATAGAATGGAGGTGTGTGCATCATAGAATGGATGATTCTGAAGTAGGAATGAAGGTGTGTGAAGTCACAGAATGGAGGTGTGTTAAGTCAAAATGGAGGTTTGTGAACTCAAAGAATGGAGGTGTGTGAAGTCATGGAATGGAGGTGTGTGAAGTCCAAGAATGGAGGTGTGTGAAGTCAAACAATGGAGGTGTGTGAAGTCACAGAATGGAGGTGTGTGAAGTCACAGAATGGAGGTGTGTGAAGTCAAATGGAGGTGTGTGAAGTCACAGTATGGAGGTGTGTGAAGTCACAGAATGGAGGTGTTTTAAGTCAAAGTTGTGGTGTGTGAATTCACAAATGGAGGTGTGTGAAGTCAGAATGGAGCTGAGTGAACTCATAGAATGGAGGTGGTTGAAGGCAGAATGGAAGTGTGTGAACTCGTAGAATGGAGGTGTGTGAGGTCATAATGGAGGTGTGTGAAGTCACAGAATGGTGGTTTTTGATGTCAAAGAATGGAGTTGTGAGAAGTCATAGAATGGAGGTGTGTGAACTCAGATTGGAGCTGTGTGAAATCACAGAAGGGAGGTGTGTCAACTGAGAAACGAGGTGTGTGAAGTCATAGAATGGAGGTGTGTGAAGTCACAGAATGAAGGTGTGTGAAGTCATAGAAGGAGGTGTCTGAAGTCACAGAATGGAGGTGTGTGAAGACACAGAATGGAGGTGTGTGAACTCAGAGATGAGGTGTGTGAAGTCACAGAATGGAGGTGTGTGAAGTCACAGAATGGAAGTGTGTGAAGTCATAGAATGGAGGTGTGTGAAGACAAATGGAGGTGTGTGAAGTCACAGAATGGAGGTGTGTGAACCCAGAATGGAGGTGTGTGAAGTCACAGAATGGAGGTTTGTGAAGTCATAGAATGGAGGTGTATGAAGTCATAGAATGGATGTTGCTGAAGTAAGAATGAAGGTGTGTGAAGTCATAGAATGGAGGTGTCTGAAGTCATAGAATGGATGTTGCTGAAGTAAGAATGAAGGTGTGTGAACTCATAGAATGGAGGTGTATGAACTCATAGAATGGAGGTGTGTGAATTCATGGAACGGAGGTGTGTGAAGTCAAAGAATGGAGGTGTATGATGTCAAACAATGGAAGTGTGTGAAGTCATAGAATGGAGGTGTGTGAAGTCTTAGAATGGAGGTGTGTGAAGTCATAGAATGGAAGTGTGTGAAGTCAAAGAATGGAGGAATGTGAAGTCACAGAATGGAGATGTGTGAAGTCAGAATAGAGGTGTGCGCAGTCATAGAATGGAGGTGTGTGAAGTCAGAATGAAGCTGTGTGAACTCATAGAATGAAGGTGTGTGAAGTCACAATGGAGATGTGTGAAGTCATAGAATGGTGGTTTTTGAAGTCACAGAATGGAGGTGTGTGAAGTCATACAATGGAGGTGTGTGAAGTTAGATTAGAGGTATATGAAGTCAAAAAATGGAGGTGTGTCAACTCAGAAATGAGGTATGTGAAGTCATAGAGTGGAGGTGTGTGAAGTCACAGAATGGAAGTGGGTGTACTCAAAATGGAGCTGTGTGAAGTCACAGAATGGCGGTGTGTGAATTCATAGAAGGGAGGTGTGTGAAGTCATAGAATGGAGGTGTGTGAAGTCACAGAATGGAAGTGTGTGAAGTCAAAATGGAGGTGTGTGAAGTCAGGGAATGGAGGTGTGTGAAGTCAATGAATGGACTTTTGTGAAGCCAAAATGGTGGTGTGTGAAGTCAAAGAATGGATGTGTGTGAAGTCACAGAATGGAGGTGTGTGAAGTCAAAATGGAGGTGTGTGAAGTCAAAGAATGGATGTGTGTGAAGTCATAGAATGGAGGTGTATGAAGTCATGGAATGGAAGTTTGTGAAGTCAAACATTGGAAGTGTGTGAAGTTACAGAATGGAGGTGTGTGAAGTCATAGAATGGAGGTGTGTGAAGTCAGAGAATGGAGGTGTGTGAAGTCAGAATGCAGGTGTGTAAAGTCATAGAATGGAGGTGTATGAAGTCATAGAATGGAGGTGTGTGAAGTCATAGATTGGAAGTGTGTGAAGTCAAAGATTGGAGGTGTGTGAATTCACAGTGGGAGGTGTTTGAAGTCACAGAATGGAGGTGTGTGAAGTCACAGAACGGAGGTTTGTGAAGTCATAGAATGGAGGTGTATGAAGTCATAGAATGGATGTTGCTGAAGTAAGAATGAAGGTGTGTGAAGTCATAGAATGGAGGTGGTTGAAGGCAGAATGGAAGTGTGTGAACTCGTAGAATGGAGGTGTGTGAGGTCATAATGGCGGAGTGTGAAGTCATAGAATGGAGGTGTGTGAAGTTAGAATGGAGGTGTGTGAACTCATAGAATGGAGGTGTGTGTAGTCATAATGGAGGTGTGTGAAGACATAGAATGGAGGTGTGTGAAGTCACAGAATGGAGGTGTGTGAAGTCATAGAATGGATGTTTGTGAAGTAAGAATGAAGGTGTGTGAAGTCATATTATGGAAGTGTTTGAAGTCACAGAATGGAGGTGTGTGACGTCATAGAATGGAGCTGTGTGAATTCAGAATGGAGGTGTGTGAAGTCATAGAATGGAGGTGTGTGCAGTCATAGAATGGATGTTTCTGAAGTATAAATGAAAGTGTGTGACATCATAGAATGGAGGTGTGTGAAGTCAAAATGGAGGTTTGTGAACTCAAAGAATGGAGGTGTGTGAAGTCATGGAATGGAGGTGTGTGAAGTCCAAGAATGGAGGTGTGTGAAGTCAAGCAATGGAGGTGTGTGAAGTCACAGAATGGAGGTGTGTGAAGTCACAGAATGGAGGTGTGTGAAGTCACAGAATGGAGGTGTGTGAAGTCACAGAATGGAGGTGTGTGAAGTCACAGAATGGAGGTGTTTGAAGTCAAAATTGTGGTGTGTGAATTCACAAATGGAGGTGTGTGAACTCAGAATGGAGCTGAGTGAACTCATAGAATGGAGGTGGTTGAAGGCAGAATGGAAGTGTGTGAACTCGTAGAATGGAGGTGTGTGAGGTCATAATGGAGGTGTGTGAAGTCATAGAATGGTGGTTTTTGATGTCAAAGAATGGAGTTGTGAGAAGTCATTGAATGGAGGTGTGTGAACTCAGATTGGAGCTGTATGAAATCACAGAAGGGAGGTGTGTCAACTCAGAAACGAGGTGTGTGAAGTCATAGAATGGAGGTGTGTGAAGTCACAGAATGAAGGTGTGTGAAGTCATAGAAGGAGGTGTCTGAAGTCACAGAATGGAGGTGTGTGAAGACACAGAATGGAGGTGTGTGAACTCAGAGAGGAGGTGTGTGAAGTCACAGAATGGAGGTGTGTGAAGTCATAGAATGGAAGTGTGTGAAGTCATAGATTGGAGGTGTGTGAAGTCAGAATGGAGGTGTGTGAAGTCACAGAATGGAGGTGTGTGAACCCAGAATGGAGGTGTGTGAAGTCACAGAATGGAGGTTTGTGAAGTCATAGAATGGAGGTGTATGAAGTCATAGAATGGATGTTGCTGAAGTAAGAATGAAGGTGTGTGAAGTCATAGAATGGAGGTGTCTGAAGTCATAGAATGGATGTTGCTGAAGTAAGAATGAAGGTGTGTGAACTCATAGAATGGAGGTCTATGAACTCATAGAATGGAGTTGTGTGAATTCATGGAACGGAGGTGTGTGAAGTCAAAGAATGGAGGTGTATGACGTCAAAAAATGGAAGTGTGTGAAGTCATAGAATGGAGGTGTGTGAAGTCTTAGAATGGAGGTGTGTGAAGTCATAGAATGGAAGTGTGTGAAGTCACAGAAGGGAGGTGTGTGAAGTCATAGAATGAAGGTATGTGAAGTCATAGAATGGAGGTGTGTGAAGTCAAAATGGTGGTGTGTGAACTCATAGAATGGAGGTGTGGGAAGTCACTGAATGCAGGTGTGTGAAGTCAGAATGGAGGTGTGAAGTCAAAGAATGGGGGTGGGTGAAGTCATGGAAAGGAGGTGTGGGAAGTCATAGAATGCAGCAGTGTGAAGTCATAGAGTGGAGGTGAGTGAAGTCACATATTCAAAGTCTGTGAAGTCATAGAACGGAGGTTTGTGAAGTCAGAATGGAGGTGTGTGAACTCATAGAATGGAGGTGTGTGAAGTCACAATGGAGGTGTGTGAAGTCATAGAATGGAGGTATTTGAAGTCAGAATGGAGGTGTGTGAACTCATAGAATGGAGGTGTGTGAAGTCACAATGGAGGTGTGTGAACTCACAGAATGGAGGTGTGTGAAGTCACAGAATGGAGGTGTGTGAAGTCAAAATGGAGGTGTGTGAAGTCACAGTATGGAGGTGTGTGAAGTCACAGAATGGAGGTGTTTTAAGTCAAAGTTGTGGTGTGTGAATTCACAAATGGAGGTGTGTGAAGTCAGAATGGAGCTGAGTGAACTCATAGAATGGAGGTGGTTGAAGGCAGAATGGAAGTGTGTGAACTCGTAGAATGGAGGTGTGTGAGGTCATAATGGAGGTGTGTGAAGTCACAGAATGGTGGTTTTTGATGTCAAAGAATGGAGTTGTGTGAAGTCATAGAATGGAAGTGTGTGAACTCGGATGGGATCTGTGTGAAATCACAGAAGGGAGGTGTGTCAACTGAGAAACGAGGTGTGTGAAGTCATAGAATGGAGGTGTGTGAAGTCACAGAATGAAGGTGTGTGAAGTCATAGAAGGAGGTGTCTGAAGTCACAGAATGGAGGTGTGTGAAGACACAGAATGGAGGTGTGTGAACTCAGAGAGGAGGTGTGTGAAGTCACAGAATGGAGGTGTGTGAAGTCACAGAATGGAAGTGTGTGAAGTCATAGAATGGAGGTGTGTGAAGACAAATGGAGGTGTGTGAAGTCACAGAATGGAGGTGTGTGAACCCAGAATGGAGGTGTGTGAAGTCACAGAATGGAGGTTTGTGAAGTCATAGAATGGAGGTGTATGAAGTCATAGAATGGATGTTGCTGAAGTAAGAATGAAGGTGTGTGAAGTCATAGAATGGAGGTGTCTGAAGTCATAGAATGGATGTTGCTGAAGTAAGAATGAAGGTGTGTGAACTCATAGAATGGAGGTGTATGAACTCATAGAATGGAGGTGTGTGAATTCATGGAACGGAGGTGTGTGAAGTCAAAGAATGGAGGTGTATGATGTCAAACAATGGAAGTGTGTGAAGTCATAGATTGGAAGTGTGTGAAGTCAAAGATTGGAGGTGTGTGAATTCACAGTGGGAGGTGTTTGAAGTCACAGAATGGAGGTGTGTGAAGTCACAGAACGGAGGTTTGTGAAGTCATAGAATGGAGGTGTATGAAGTCATAGAATGGATGTTGCTGAAGTAAGAATGAAGGTGTGTGAAGTCATAGAATGGAGGTGGTTGAAGGCAGAATGGAAGTGTGTGAACTCGTAGAATGGAGGTGTGTGAGGTCATAATGGCGGAGTGTGAAGTCATAGAATGGAGGTGTGTGAAGTTAGAATGGAGGTGTGTGAACTCATAGAATGGAGGTGTGTGTAGTCATAATGGAGGTGTGTGAAGACATAGAATGGAGGTGTGTGAAGTCACAGAATGGAGGTGTGTGAAGTCATAGAATGGATGTTTGTGAAGTAAGAATGAAGGTGTGTGAAGTCATATTATGGAAGTGTTTGAAGTCACAGAATGGAGGTGTGTGACGTCATAGAATGGAGCTGTGTGAATTCAGAATGGAGGTGTGTGAAGTCATAGAATGGAGGTGTGTGCAGTCATAGAATGGATGTTTCTGAAGTATAAATGAAAGTGTGTGACATCATAGAATGGAGGTGTGTGAAGTCAAAATGGAGGTTTGTGAACTCAAAGAATGGAGGTGTGTGAAGTCATGGAATGGAGGTGTGTGAAGTCCAAGAATGGAGGTGTGTGAAGTCAAGCAATGGAGGTGTGTGAAGTCACAGAATGGAGGTGTGTGAAGTCACAGAATGGAGGTGTGTGAAGTCACAGAATGGAGGTGTGTGAAGTCACAGAATGGAGGTGTGTGAAGTCACAGAATGGAGGTGTTTGAAGTCAAAATTGTGGTGTGTGAATTCACAAATGGAGGTGTGTGAACTCAGAATGGAGCTGAGTGAACTCATAGAATGGAGGTGGTTGAAGGCAGAATGGAAGTGTGTGAACTCGTAGAATGGAGGTGTGTGAGGTCATAATGGAGGTGTGTGAAGTCATAGAATGGTGGTTTTTGATGTCAAAGAATGGAGTTGTGAGAAGTCATTGAATGGAGGTGTGTGAACTCAGATTGGAGCTGTATGAAATCACAGAAGGGAGGTGTGTCAACTCAGAAACGAGGTGTGTGAAGTCATAGAATGGAGGTGTGTGAAGTCACAGAATGAAGGTGTGTGAAGTCATAGAAGGAGGTGTCTGAAGTCACAGAATGGAGGTGTGTGAAGACACAGAATGGAGGTGTGTGAACTCAGAGAGGAGGTGTGTGAAGTCACAGAATGGAGGTGTGTGAAGTCATAGAATGGAAGTGTGTGAAGTCATAGATTGGAGGTGTGTGAAGTCAGAATGGAGGTGTGTGAAGTCACAGAATGGAGGTGTGTGAACCCAGAATGGAGGTGTGTGAAGTCACAGAATGGAGGTTTGTGAAGTCATAGAATGGAGGTGTATGAAGTCATAGAATGGATGTTGCTGAAGTAAGAATGAAGGTGTGTGAAGTCATAGAATGGAGGTGTCTGAAGTCATAGAATGGATGTTGCTGAAGTAAGAATGAAGGTGTGTGAACTCATAGAATGGAGGTCTATGAACTCATAGAATGGAGTTGTGTGAATTCATGGAACGGAGGTGTGTGAAGTCAAAGAATGGAGGTGTATGACGTCAAAAAATGGAAGTGTGTGAAGTCATAGAATGGAGGTGTGTGAAGTCTTAGAATGGAGGTGTGTGAAGTCATAGAATGGAAGTGTGTGAAGTCACAGAAGGGAGGTGTGTGAAGTCATAGAATGAAGGTATGTGAAGTCATAGAATGGAGGTGTGTGAAGTCAAAATGGTGGTGTGTGAACTCATAGAATGGAGGTGTGGGAAGTCACTGAATGCAGGTGTGTGAAGTCAGAATGGAGGTGTGAAGTCAAAGAATGGGGGTGGGTGAAGTCATGGAAAGGAGGTGTGGGAAGTCATAGAATGCAGCAGTGTGAAGTCATAGAGTGGAGGTGAGTGAAGTCACATATTCAAAGTCTGTGAAGTCATAGAACGGAGGTTTGTGAAGTCAGAATGGAGGTGTGTGAACTCATAGAATGGAGGTGTGTGAAGTCACAATGGAGGTGTGTGAAGTCATAGAATGGAGGTATTTGAAGTCAGAATGGAGGTGTGTGAACTCATAGAATGGAGGTGTGTGAAGTCACAATGGAGGTGTGTGAACTCACAGAATGGAGGTGTGTGAAGTCACAGAATGGAGGTGTGTGAAGTCAAAATGGAGGTGTGTGAAGTCACAGTATGGAGGTGTGTGAAGTCACAGAATGGAGGTGTTTTAAGTCAAAGTTGTGGTGTGTGAATTCACAAATGGAGGTGTGTGAAGTCAGAATGGAGCTGAGTGAACTCATAGAATGGAGGTGGTTGAAGGCAGAATGGAAGTGTGTGAACTCGTAGAATGGAGGTGTGTGAGGTCATAATGGAGGTGTGTGAAGTCACAGAATGGTGGTTTTTGATGTCAAAGAATGGAGTTGTGTGAAGTCATAGAATGGAAGTGTGTGAACTCGGATGGGATCTGTGTGAAATCACAGAAGGGAGGTGTGTCAACTGAGAAACGAGGTGTGTGAAGTCATAGAATGGAGGTGTGTGAAGTCACAGAATGAAGGTGTGTGAAGTCATAGAAGGAGGTGTCTGAAGTCACAGAATGGAGGTGTGTGAAGACACAGAATGGAGGTGTGTGAACTCAGAGAGGAGGTGTGTGAAGTCACAGAATGGAGGTGTGTGAAGTCACAGAATGGAAGTGTGTGAAGTCATAGAATGGAGGTGTGTGAAGACAAATGGAGGTGTGTGAAGTCACAGAATGGAGGTGTGTGAACCCAGAATGGAGGTGTGTGAAGTCACAGAATGGAGGTTTGTGAAGTCATAGAATGGAGGTGTATGAAGTCATAGAATGGATGTTGCTGAAGTAAGAATGAAGGTGTGTGAAGTCATAGAATGGAGGTGTCTGAAGTCATAGAATGGATGTTGCTGAAGTAAGAATGAAGGTGTGTGAACTCATAGAATGGAGGTGTATGAACTCATAGAATGGAGGTGTGTGAATTCATGGAACGGAGGTGTGTGAAGTCAAAGAATGGAGGTGTATGATGTCAAACAATGGAAGTGTGTGAAGTCATAGATTGGAAGTGTGTGAAGTCAAAGATTGGAGGTGTGTGAATTCACAGTGGGAGGTGTTTGAAGTCACAGAATGGAGGTGTGTGAAGTCACAGAACGGAGGTTTGTGAAGTCATAGAATGGAGGTGTATGAAGTCATAGAATGGATGTTGCTGAAGTAAGAATGAAGGTGTGTGAAGTCATAGAATGGAGGTGGTTGAAGGCAGAATGGAAGTGTGTGAACTCGTAGAATGGAGGTGTGTGAGGTCATAATGGCGGAGTGTGAAGTCATAGAATGGAGGTGTGTGAAGTTAGAATGGAGGTGTGTGAACTCATAGAATGGAGGTGTGTGTAGTCATAATGGAGGTGTGTGAAGACATAGAATGGAGGTGTGTGAAGTCACAGAATGGAGGTGTGTGAAGTCATAGAATGGATGTTTGTGAAGTAAGAATGAAGGTGTGTGAAGTCATATTATGGAAGTGTTTGAAGTCACAGAATGGAGGTGTGTGACGTCATAGAATGGAGCTGTGTGAATTCAGAATGGAGGTGTGTGAAGTCATAGAATGGAGGTGTGTGCAGTCATAGAATGGATGTTTCTGAAGTATAAATGAAAGTGTGTGACATCATAGAATGGAGGTGTGTGAAGTCAAAATGGAGGTTTGTGAACTCAAAGAATGGAGGTGTGTGAAGTCATGGAATGGAGGTGTGTGAAGTCCAAGAATGGAGGTGTGTGAAGTCAAGCAATGGAGGTGTGTGAAGTCACAGAATGGAGGTGTGTGAAGTCACAGAATGGAGGTGTGTGAAGTCACAGAATGGAGGTGTGTGAAGTCACAGAATGGAGGTGTGTGAAGTCACAGAATGGAGGTGTTTGAAGTCAAAATTGTGGTGTGTGAATTCACAAATGGAGGTGTGTGAACTCAGAATGGAGCTGAGTGAACTCATAGAATGGAGGTGGTTGAAGGCAGAATGGAAGTGTGTGAACTCGTAGAATGGAGGTGTGTGAGGTCATAATGGAGGTGTGTGAAGTCATAGAATGGTGGTTTTTGATGTCAAAGAATGGAGTTGTGAGAAGTCATTGAATGGAGGTGTGTGAACTCAGATTGGAGCTGTATGAAATCACAGAAGGGAGGTGTGTCAACTCAGAAACGAGGTGTGTGAAGTCATAGAATGGAGGTGTGTGAAGTCACAGAATGAAGGTGTGTGAAGTCATAGAAGGAGGTGTCTGAAGTCACAGAATGGAGGTGTGTGAAGACACAGAATGGAGGTGTGTGAACTCAGAGAGGAGGTGTGTGAAGTCACAGAATGGAGGTGTGTGAAGTCATAGAATGGAAGTGTGTGAAGTCATAGATTGGAGGTGTGTGAAGTCAGAATGGAGGTGTGTGAAGTCACAGAATGGAGGTGTGTGAACCCAGAATGGAGGTGTGTGAAGTCACAGAATGGAGGTTTGTGAAGTCATAGAATGGAGGTGTATGAAGTCATAGAATGGATGTTGCTGAAGTAAGAATGAAGGTGTGTGAAGTCATAGAATGGAGGTGTCTGAAGTCATAGAATGGATGTTGCTGAAGTAAGAATGAAGGTGTGTGAACTCATAGAATGGAGGTCTATGAACTCATAGAATGGAGTTGTGTGAATTCATGGAACGGAGGTGTGTGAAGTCAAAGAATGGAGGTGTATGACGTCAAAAAATGGAAGTGTGTGAAGTCATAGAATGGAGGTGTGTGAAGTCTTAGAATGGAGGTGTGTGAAGTCATAGAATGGAAGTGTGTGAAGTCACAGAAGGGAGGTGTGTGAAGTCATAGAATGAAGGTATGTGAAGTCATAGAATGGAGGTGTGTGAAGTCAAAATGGTGGTGTGTGAACTCATAGAATGGAGGTGTGGGAAGTCACTGAATGCAGGTGTGTGAAGTCAGAATGGAGGTGTGAAGTCAAAGAATGGGGGTGGGTGAAGTCATGGAAAGGAGGTGTGGGAAGTCATAGAATGCAGCAGTGTGAAGTCATAGAGTGGAGGTGAGTGAAGTCACATATTCAAAGTCTGTGAAGTCATAGAACGGAGGTTTGTGAAGTCAGAATGGAGGTGTGTGAACTCATAGAATGGAGGTGTGTGAAGTCACAATGGAGGTGTGTGAAGTCATAGAATGGAGGTATTTGAAGTCAGAATGGAGGTGTGTGAACTCATAGAATGGAGGTGTGTGAAGTCACAATGGAGGTGTGTGAACTCACAGAATGGAGGTGTGTGAAGTCACAGAATGGAGGTGTGTGAAGTCAAAATGGAGGTGTGTGAAGTCACAGTATGGAGGTGTGTGAAGTCACAGAATGGAGGTGTTTTAAGTCAAAGTTGTGGTGTGTGAATTCACAAATGGAGGTGTGTGAAGTCAGAATGGAGCTGAGTGAACTCATAGAATGGAGGTGGTTGAAGGCAGAATGGAAGTGTGTGAACTCGTAGAATGGAGGTGTGTGAGGTCATAATGGAGGTGTGTGAAGTCACAGAATGGTGGTTTTTGATGTCAAAGAATGGAGTTGTGTGAAGTCATAGAATGGAAGTGTGTGAACTCGGATGGGATCTGTGTGAAATCACAGAAGGGAGGTGTGTCAACTGAGAAACGAGGTGTGTGAAGTCATAGAATGGAGGTGTGTGAAGTCACAGAATGAAGGTGTGTGAAGTCATAGAAGGAGGTGTCTGAAGTCACAGAATGGAGGTGTGTGAAGACACAGAATGGAGGTGTGTGAACTCAGAGAGGAGGTGTGTGAAGTCACAGAATGGAGGTGTGTGAAGTCACAGAATGGAAGTGTGTGAAGTCATAGAATGGAGGTGTGTGAAGACAAATGGAGGTGTGTGAAGTCACAGAATGGAGGTGTGTGAACCCAGAATGGAGGTGTGTGAAGTCACAGAATGGAGGTTTGTGAAGTCATAGAATGGAGGTGTATGAAGTCATAGAATGGATGTTGCTGAAGTAAGAATGAAGGTGTGTGAAGTCATAGAATGGAGGTGTCTGAAGTCATAGAATGGATGTTGCTGAAGTAAGAATGAAGGTGTGTGAACTCATAGAATGGAGGTGTATGAACTCATAGAATGGAGGTGTGTGAATTCATGGAACGGAGGTGTGTGAAGTCAAAGAATGGAGGTGTATGATGTCAAACAATGGAAGTGTGTGAAGTCATAGAATGGAGGTGTGTGAAGTCTTAGAATGGAGGTGTGTGAAGTCATAGAATGGAAGTGTGTGAAGTCAAAGAATGGAGGAATGTGAAGTCACAGAATGGAGATGTGTGAAGTCAGAATAGAGGTGTGCGCAGTCATAGAATGGAGGTGTGTGAAGTCAGAATGAAGCTGTGTGAACTCATAGAATGAAGGTGTGTGAAGTCACAATGGAGATGTGTGAAGTCATAGAATGGTGGTTTTTGAAGTCACAGAATGGAGGTGTGTGAAGTCATACAATGGAGCTGTGTGAAGTTAGATTAGAGGTATATGAAGTCAAAAAATGGAGGTGTGTCAACTCAGAAATGAGGTATGTGAAGTCATAGAGTGGAGGTGTGTGAAGTCACAGAATGGAAGTGGGTGTACTCAAAATGGAGCTGTGTGAAGTCACAGAATGGCGGTGTGTGAATTCATAGAAGGGAGGTGTGTGAAGTCATAGAATGGAGGTGTGTGAAGTCACAGAATGGAAGCGTGTGAAGTCAAAATGGAGGTGTGTGAAGTCAGGGAATGGAGGTGTGTGAAGTCAATGAATGGACTTTTGTGAAGCCAAAATGGTGGTGTGTGAAGTCAAAGAATGGATGTGTGTGAAGTCACAGAATGGAGGTGTGTGAAGTCATAGAATGAAGGTGTGTGAAGTCATAGAATGGAGGTGTGTGAAGTCAAAATGGTGGTGTGTGAACTCATAGAATGGAGGTGTGTGAAGTCACAGAATGGAGGTGTGTGACGTCATAGAATGGAGCTGTGTGAATTCAGAATGGAGGTGGGTGAAGTCATAGAATGGAGGTGTGTGCAGTCCTAGAATGGATGTTTCTGAAGTAGGAATGAAGGTGTGTGACATCATAGAATGGAGGTGTGTGAAGTCAAAATGTAGGTTTGTGAACTCAAAGAATGGAGGTGTGTGAAGTCATGGAATGGAGGTGTGTGAAGTCCAAGAATGGAGGTGTGTGAAGTCAAACAATGGAGGTGTGTGAAGTCACAGAAGGGAGGTGTGTGAAGTCACAGAATGGAGGTGTGTGAAGTCATAGAATGGAGGTGTGTGAAGTCAGAGAATGGAGGTGTGTGAAGTCAGAATGCAGGTGTGTAAAGTCATAGAATGGAGGTGTGTGAAGTCATAGAATGGAGGTGTGTGAAGTCATAGATTGGAAGTGTGTGAAGTCAAAGATTGGAGGTGTGTGAATTCACAGTGGGAGGTGTTTGAAGTCACAGAATGGAGGTGTGTGAATCACAGAACGGAGGTTTGTGAAGTCATAGAATGGAGGTGTATGAAGTCATAGAATGGATGTTGCTGAAGTAAGAATGAAGGTGTGTGAAGTCATAGAATGGAGGTGTCTGAAGTCATAGAATGGATGTTGTTGAAGTAAGAATGAAGGTGTGTGAACTCATAGAATGGAGGTGTATGAACTCATAGAATGGAGGTGTGTGAATTCATGGAACGGAGGTGTGTGAGGTCAAAGAATGAAGGTGTATGATGTCAAAAAATGGAAGTGTGTGAAGTCATAGAATGGAGGTGTGTGAAGTCTTAGAATGGAGGTGTGTGAAGTCATAGAATGGAAGTGTGTGAAGTCACAGAAGGGAGGTGTGTGAAGTCATAGAATGAAGGTGTGTGAAGTCATAGAATGGAGGTGTGTGAAGTCAAAATGGTGGTGTGTGAACTCATAGAATGGAGGTGTGTGAAGTCACAGAATGGAGGTGTGTGACGTCATAGAATGGAGCTGTGTGAATTCAGAATGGAGGTGGGTGAAGTCATAGAATGGAGGTGTGTGCAGTCCTAGAATGGATGTTTCTGAAGTAGGAATGAAGGTGTGTGAC
Organism: Megascapheus bottae; assembly: GCA_024803745.1. Classification (NCBI taxonomy): domain Eukaryota; kingdom Metazoa; phylum Chordata; class Mammalia; order Rodentia; family Geomyidae; genus Megascapheus; species Megascapheus bottae. Next base: position 1,053,872 of record JANJXV010000052.1, on the reverse strand, counting down.
ATCATAGAATGGAGGTGTGTGAAGTCAAAATGGAGGTTTGTGAACTCAAAGAATGGAGGTGTGTGAAGTCATGGAATGGAGGTGTGTGAAGTCCAAGAATGGAGGTGTGTGAAGTCAAACAATGGAGGTGTGTGAAGTCACAGAAGGGAGGTGTGTGAAGTCACAGAATGGAGGTGTGTGAAGTCAAAATGGAGGTGTGTGAAGTCACAGAATGGAGGTGTGTGAAGTCACAGAATGGAGGTGTTTGAAGTCAAAATTGTGGTGTGTGAATTCACAAATGGAGGTGTGTGAAGTCAGAATGGAGGTGAGTGAACTCATAGAATGGAGGTGGTTGAAGGCAGAATGGAAGTGTGTGATCTCGTAGAATGGAGGTGTGTGAGGTCATAATGGCGGAGTGTGAAGTCATAGAATGGAGGTGTGTGAAGTTAGAATGGAGGTGTGTGAACTCATAGAATGGAGGTGTGTGTAGTCATAATGGAGGTGTGTGAAGACATAGAATGGAGGTGTGTGAAGTCACAGAATGGAGGTGTGTGAAGTCATAGAATGGATGTTTGTGAAGTAAGAATGAAGGTGTGTGAAGTCATATTATGGAAGTGTTTGAAGTCACAGAATGGAGGTGTGTGACGTCATAGAATGGAGCTGTGTGAATTCAGAATGGAGGTGTGTGAAGTCATAGAATGGAGGTGTGTGCAGTCATAGAATGGATGTTTCTGAAGTATAAATGAAAGTGTGTGACATCATAGAATGGAGGTGTGTGAAGTCAAAATGGAGGTTTGTGAACTCAAAGAATGGAGGTGTGTGAAGTCATGGAATGGAGGTGTGTGAAGTCCAAGAATGGAGGTGTGTGAAGTCAAGCAATGGAGGTGTGTGAAGTCACAGAATGGAGGTGTGTGAAGTCACAGAATGGAGGTGTGTGAAGTCAAAATCGAGGTGTGTGAAGTCACAGAATGGAGGTGTGTGAAGTCACAAAATGGAGGTGTTTGAAGTCAAAATTGTGGTGTGTGAATTCACAAATGGAGGTGTGTGAAGTCAGAATGGAGCTGAGTGAACTCATAGAATGGAGGTGGTTGAAGGCAGAATGGAAGTGTGTGAACTCGTAGAATGGAGGTGTGTGAGGTCATAATGGAGGTGTGTGAAGTCATAGAATGGTGGTTTTTGATGTCAAAGAATGGAGTTGTGAGAAGTCATTGAATGGAGGTGTGTGAACTCAGATTGGAGCTGTATGAAATCACAGAAGGGAGGTGTGTCAACTCAGAAACGAGGTGTGTGAAGTCATAGAATGGAGGTGTGTGAAGTCACAGAATGAAGGTGTGTGAAGTCATAGAAGGAGGTGTCTGAAGTCACAGAATGGAGGTGTGTGAAGACACAGAATGGAGGTGTGTGAACTCAGAGAGGAGGTGTGTGAAGTCACAGAATGGAGGTGTGTGAAGTCATAGAATGGAAGTGTGTGAAGTCATAGATTGGAGGTGTGTGAAGTCAGAATGGAGGTGTGTGAAGTCACAGAATGGAGGTGTGTGAACCCAGAATGGAGGTGTGTGAAGTCACAGAATGGAGGTTTGTGAAGTCATAGAATGGAGGTGTATGAAGTCATAGAATGGATGTTGCTGAAGTAAGAATGAAGGTGTGTGAAGTCATAGAATGGAGGTGTCTGAAGTCATAGAATGGATGTTGCTGAAGTAAGAATGAAGGTGTGTGAACTCATAGAATGGAGGTGTATGAACTCATAGAATGGAGTTGTGTGAATTCATGGAACGGAGGTGTGTGAAGTCAAAGAATGGAGGTGTATGACGTCAAAAAATGGAAGTGTGTGAAGTCATAGAATGGAGGTGTGTGAAGTCTTAGAATGGAGGTGTGTGAAGTCATAGAATGGAAGTGTGTGAAGTCACAGAAGGGAGGTGTGTGAAGTCATAGAATGAAGGTATGTGAAGTCATAGAATGGAGGTGTGTGAAGTCAAAATGGTGGTGTGTGAACTCATAGAATGGAGGTGTGGGAAGTCACTGAATGGAGGTGTGTGAAGTCAGAATGGAGGTGTGAAGTCAAAGAATGGGGGTGGGTGAAGTCATGGAAAGGAGGTGTGGGAAGTCATAGAATGGAGCAGTGTGAAGTCATAGAGTGGAGGTGAGTGAAGTCACATATTCAAAGTCTGTGAAGTCATAGAACGGAGGTTTGTGAAGTCAGAATGGAGGTGTGTGAACTCATAGAATGGAGGTGTGTGAAGTCACAATGGAGGTGTGTGAAGTCATAGAATGGAGGTATTTGAAGTCAGAATGGAGGTGTGTGAACTCATAGAATGGAGGTGTGTGAAGTCACAATGGAGGTGTGTGAACTCACAGAATTGAGGTGTGTGAAGTCACAGAATGGAGGTGTGTGAAGTCAAAATGGAGGTGTGTGAAGTCACAGTATGGAGGTGTGTGAAGTCACAGAATGGAGGTGTTTTAAGTCAAAGTTGTGGTGTGTGAATTCACAAATGGAGGTGTGTGAAGTCAGAATGGAGCTGAGTGAACTCATAGAATGGAGGTGGTTGAAGGCAGAATGGAAGTGTGTGAACTCGTAGAATGGAGGTGTGTGAGGTCATAATGGAGGTGTGTGAAGTCACAGAATGGTGGTTTTTGATGTCAAAGAATGGAGTTGTGTGAAGTCATAGAATGGAAGTGTGTGAACTCGGATTGGAGCTGTGTGAAATCACAGAAGGGAGGTGTGTCAACTGAGAAACGAGGTGTGTGAAGTCATAGAATGGAGGTGTGTGAAGTCACAGAATGAAGGTGTGTGAAGTCATAGAAGGAGGTGTCTGAAGTCACAGAATGGAGGTGTGTGAAGACACAGAATGGAGGTGTGTGAACTCAGAGAGGAGGTGTGTGAAGTCACAGAATGGAGGTGTGTGAAGTCACAGAATGGAAGTGTGTGAAGTCATAGAATGGAGGTGTGTGAAGACAAATGGAGGTGTGTGAAGTCACAGAATGGAGGTGTGTGAACCCAGAATGGAGGTGTGTGAAGTCACAGAATGGAGGTTTGTGAAGTCATAGAATGGAGGTGTATGAAGTCATAGAATGGATGTTGCTGAAGTAAGAATGAAGGTGTGTGAAGTCATAGAATGGAGGTGTCTGAAGTCATAGAATGGATGTTGCTGAAGTAAGAATGAAGGTGTGTGAACTCATAGAATGGAGGTGTATGAACTCATAGAATGGAGGTGTGTGAATTCATGGAACGGAGGTGTGTGAAGTCAAAGAATGGAGGTGTATGATGTCAAACAATGGAAGTGTGTGAAGTCATAGAATGGAGGTGTGTGAAGTCTTAGAATGGAGGTGTGTGAAGTCATAGAATGGAAGTGTGTGAAGTCAAAGAATGGAGGAATGTGAAGTCACAGAATGGAGATGTGTGAAGTCAGAATAGAGGTGTGCGCAGTCATAGAATGGAGGTGTGTGAAGTCAGAATGAAGCTGTGTGAACTCATAGAATGAAGGTGTGTGAAGTCACAATGGAGATGTGTGAAGTCATAGAATGGTGGTTTTTGAAGTCACAGAATGGAGGTGTGTGAAGTCATACAATGGAGGTGTGTGAAGTTAGATTAGAGGTATATGAAGTCAAAAAATGGAGGTGTGTCAACTCAGAAATGAGGTATGTGAAGTCATAGAGTGGAGGTGTATGAAGTCACAGAATGGAAGTGGGTGTACTCAAAATGGAGCTGTGTGAAGTCACAGAATGGCGGTGTGTGAATTCATAGAAGGGAGGTGTGTGAAGTCATAGAATGGAGGTGTGTGAAGTCACAGAATGGAAGTGTGTGAAGTCAAAATGGAGGTGTGTGAAGTCAGGGAATGGAGGTGTGTGAAGTCAATGAATGGACTTTTGTGAAGCCAAAATGGTGGTGTGTGAAGTCAAAGAATGGATGTGTGTGAAGTCACAGAATGGAGGTGTGTGAAGTCAAAATGGAGGTGTGTGAAGTCAAAGAATGGATGTGTGTGAAGTCATAGAATGGAGGTGTATGAAGTCATGGAATGGAAGTTTGTGAAGTCAAACATTGGAAGTGTGTGAAGTTACAGAATGGAGGTGTGTGAAGTCATAGAATGGAGGTGTGTGAAGTCAGAGAATGGAGGTGTGTGAAGTCAGAATGCAGGTGTGTAAAGTCATAGAATGGAGGTGTGTGAAGTCATAGAATGGAGGTGTGTGAAGTCATAGATTGGAAGTGTGTGAAGTCAAAGATTGGAGGTGTGTGAATTCACAGTGGGAGGTGTTTGAAGTCACAGAATGGAGGTGTGTGAAGTCACAGAACGGAGGTTTGTGAAGTCATAGAATGGAGGTGTATGAAGTCATAGAATGGATGTTGCTGAAGTAAGAATGAAGGTGTGTGAAGTCATAGAATGGAGGTGTCTGAAGTCATAGAATGGATGTTGTTGAAGTAAGAATGAAGGTGTGTGAACTCATAGAATGGAGGTGTATGAACTCATAGAATGGAGGTGTGTGAATTCATGGAACGGAGGTGTGTGAAGTCAAAGAATGAAGGTGTATGATGTCAAAAAATGGAAGTGTGTGAAGTCATAGAATGGAGGTGTGTGAAGTCTTAGAATGGAGGTGTGTGAAGTCATAGAATGGAAGTGTGTGAAGTCACAGAAGGGAGGTGTGTGAAGTCATAGAATGAAGGTGTGTGAAGTCATAGAATGGAGGTGTGTGAAGTCAAAATGGTGGTGTGTGAACTCATAGAATGGAGGTGTGTGAAGTCACAGAATGGAGGTGTGTGACGTCATAGAATGGAGCTGTGTGAATTCAGAATGGAGGTGGGTGAAGTCATAGAATGGAGGTGTGTGCAGTCCTAGAATGGATGTTTCTGAAGTAGGAATGAAGGTGTGTGACATCATAGAATGGAGGTGTGTGAAGTCAAAATGGAGGTTTGTGAACTCAAAGAATGGAGGTGTGTGAAGTCATGGAATGGAGGTGTGTGAAGTCCAAGAATGGAGGTGTGTGAAGTCAAACAATGGAGGTGTGTGAAGTCACAGAAGGGAGGTGTGTGAAGTCACAGAATGGAGGTGTGTGAAGTCAAAATGGAGGTGTGTGAAGTCACAGAATGGAGGTGTGTGAAGTCACAGAATGGAGGTGTTTGAAGTCAAAATTGTGGTGTGTGAATTCACAAATGGAGGTGTGTGAAGTCAGAATGGAGGTGAGTGAACTCATAGAATGGAGGTGGTTGAAGGCAGAATGGAAGTGTGTGAACTCGTAGAATGGAGGTGTGTGAGGTCATAATGGCGGAGTGTGAAGTCATAGAATGGAGGTGTGTGAAGTTAGAATGGAGGTGTGTGAACTCATAGAATGGAGGTGTGTGTAGTCATAATGGAGGTGTGTGAAGACATAGAATGGAGGTGTGTGAAGTCACAGAATGGAGGTGTGTGAAGTCATAGAATGGATGTTTGTGAAGTAAGAATGAAGGTGTGTGAAGTCATATTATGGAAGTGTTTGAAGTCACAGAATGGAGGTGTGTGACGTCATAGAATGGAGCTGTGTGAATTCAGAATGGAGGTGTGTGAAGTCATAGAATGGAGGTGTGTGCAGTCATAGAATGGATGTTTCTGAAGTATAAATGAAAGTGTGTGACATCATAGAATGGAGGTGTGTGAAGTCAAAATGGAGGTTTGTGAACTCAAAGAATGGAGGTGTGTGAAGTCATGGAATGGAGGTGTGTGAAGTCCAAGAATGGAGGTGTGTGAAGTCAAGCAATGGAGGTGTGTGAAGTCACAGAATGGAGGTGTGTGAAGTCACAGAATGGAGGTGTGTGAAGTCAAAATCGAGGTGTGTGAAGTCACAGAATGGAGGTGTGTGAAGTCACAAAATGGAGGTGTTTGAAGTCAAAATTGTGGTGTGTGAATTCACAAATGGAGGTGTGTGAAGTCAGAATGGAGCTGAGTGAACTCATAGAATGGAGGTGGTTGAAGGCAGAATGGAAGTGTGTGAACTCGTAGAATGGAGGTGTGTGAGGTCATAATGGAGGTGTGTGAAGTCATAGAATGGTGGTTTTGGATGTCAAAGAATGGAGTTGTGAGAAGTCATTGAATGGAGGTGTGTGAACTCAGATTGGAGCTGTATGAAATCACAGAAGGGAGGTGTGTCAACTCAGAAACGAGGTGTGTGAAGTCATAGAATGGAGGTGTGTGAAGTCACAGAATGAAGGTGTGTGAAGTCATAGAAGGAGGTGTCTGAAGTCACAGAATGGAGGTGTGTGAAGACACAGAATGGAGGTGTGTGAACTCAGAGAGGAGGTGTGTGAAGTCACAGAATGGAGGTGTGTGAAGTCATAGAATGGAAGTGTGTGAAGTCATAGATTGGAGGTGTGTGAAGTCAGAATGGAGGTGTGTGAAGTCACAGAATGGAGGTGTGTGAACCCAGAATGGAGGTGTGTGAAGTCACAGAATGGAGGTTTGTGAAGTCATAGAATGGAGGTGTATGAAGTCATAGAATGGATGTTGCTGAAGTAAGAATGTAAAGTGTGTGAAGTCATAGAATGGAGGTGTCTGAAGTCATAGAATGGATGTTGCTGAAGTAAGAATGAAGGTGTGTGAACTCATAGAATGGAGGTGTATGAACTCATAGAATGGAGTTGTGTGAATTCATGGAACGGAGGTGTGTGAAGTCAAAGAATGGAGGTGTATGACGTCAAAAAATGGAAGTGTGTGAAGTCATAGAATGGAGGTGTGTGAAGTCTTAGAATGGAGGTGTGTGAAGTCATAGAATGGAAGTGTGTGAAGTCACAGAAGGGAGGTGTGTGAAGTCATAGAATGAAGGTATGTGAAGTCATAGAATGGAGGTGTGTGAAGTCAAAATGGTGGTGTGTGAACTCATAGAATGGAGGTGTGTGAAGTCACAGAATGGAGGTGTGTGAAGTCAGAATGGAGGTGTGAAGTCAAAGAATGGGGGTGGGTGAAGTCATGGAAAGGAGGTGTGGGAAGTCATAGAATGGAGCAGTGTGAAGTCATAGAGTGGAGGTGAGTGAAGTCACATATTCAAAGTCTGTGAAGTCATAGAACGGAGGTTTGTGAAGTCAGAATGGAGGTGTGTGAACTCATAGAATGGAGGTGTGTGAAGTCACAATGGAGGTGTGTGAAGTCATAGAATGGAGGTATTTGAAGTCAGAATGGAGGTGTGTGAACTCATAGAATGGAGGTGTGTGAAGTCACAATGGAGGTGTGTGAAGTCACAGAATGGAGGTGTGTGAAGTCACAGAATGGAGGTGTGTGAAGTCAAAATGGAGGTGTGTGAAGTCACAGTATGGAGGTGTGTGAAGTCACAGAATGGAGGTGTTTTAAGTCAAAGTTGTGGTGTGTGAATTCACAAATGGAGGTGTGTGAAGTCAGAATGGAGCTGAGTGAACTCATAGAATGGAGGTGGTTGAAGGCAGAATGGAAGTGTGTGAACTCGTAGAATGGAGGTGTGTGAGGTCATAATGGAGGTGTGTGAAGTCACAGAATGGTGGTTTTTGATGTCAAAGAATGGAGTTGTGTGAAGTCATAGAATGGAGGTGTGTGAACTCAGATTGGAGCTGTGTGAAATCACAGAAGGGAGGTGTGTCAACTGAGAAACGAGGTGTGTGAAGTCATAGAATGGAGGTGTGTGAAGTCACAGAATGAAGGTGTGTGAAGTCATAGAAGGAGGTGTCTGAAGTCACAGAATGGAGGTGTGTGAAGACACAGAATGGAGGTGTGTGAACTCAGAGAGGAGGTGTGTGAAGTCACAGAATGGAGGTGTGTGAAGTCACAGAATGGAAGTGTGTGAAGTCATAGAATGGAGGTGTGTGAAGACAAATGGAGGTGTGTGAAGTCACAGAATGGAGGTGTGTGAACCCAGAATGGAGGTGTGTGAAGTCACAGAATGGAGGTTTGTGAAGTCATAGAATGGAGGTGTATGAAGTCATAGAATGGATGTTGCTGAAGTAAGAATGAAGGTGTGTGAAGTCATAGAATGGAGGTGTCTGAAGTCATAGAATGGATGTTGCTGAAGTAAGAATGAAGGTGTGTGAACTCATAGAATGGAGGTGTATGAACTCATAGAATGGAGGTGTGTGAATTCATGGAACGGAGGTGTGTGAAGTCAAAGAATGGAGGTGTATGATGTCAAACAATGGAAGTGTGTGAAGTCATAGAATGGAGGTGTGTGAAGTCTTAGAATGGAGGTGTGTGAAGTCATAGAATGGAAGTGTCTGAAGTCAAAGAATGGAGGAATGTGAAGTCACAGAATGGAGATGTGTGAAGTCAGAATAGAGGTGTGCGCAGTCATAGAATGGAGGTGTGTGAAGTCAGAATGAAGCTGTGTGAACTCATAGAATGAAGGTGTGTGAAGTCACAATGGAGATGTGTGAAGTCATAGAATGGTGGTTTTTGAAGTCACAGAATGGAGGTGTGTGAAGTCATACAATGGAGGTGTGTGAAGTTAGATTAGAGGTATATGAAGTCAAAAAATGGAGGTGTGTCAACTCAGAAATGAGGTATGTGAAGTCATAGAGTGGAGGTGTGTGAAGTCACAGAATGGAAGTGGGTGTACTCAAAATGGAGCTGTGTGAAGTCACAGAATGGCGGTGTGTGAATTCATAGAAGGGAGGTGTGTGAAGTCATAGAATGGAGGTGTGTGAAGTCACAGAATGGAAGTGTGTGAAGTCAAAATGGAGGTGTGTGAAGTCAGGGAATGGAGGTGTGTGAAGTCAATGAATGGACTTTTGTGAAGCCAAAATGGTGGTGTGTGAAGTCAAAGAATGGATGTGTGTGAAGTCACAGAATGGAGGTGTGTGAAGTCAAAATGGAGGTGTGTGAAGTCAAAGAATGGATGTGTGTGAAGTCATAGAATGGAGGTGTATGAAGTCATGGAATGGAAGTTTGTGAAGTCAAACATTGGAAGTGTGTGAAGTTACAGAATGGAGGTGTGTGAAGTCATAGAATGGAGGTGTGTGAAGTCAGAGAATGGAGGTGTGTGAAGTCAGAATGCAGGTGTGTAAAGTCATAGAATGGAGGTGTGTGAAGTCATAGAATGGAGGTGTGTGAAGTCATAGATTGGAAGTGTGTGAAGTCAAAGATTGGAGGTGTGTGAATTCACAGTGGGAGGTGTTTGAAGTCACAGAATGGAGGTGTGTGAAGTCACAGAACGGAGGTTTGTGAAGTCATAGAATGGAGGTGTATGAAGTCATAGAATGGATGTTGCTGAAGTAAGAATGAAGGTGTGTGAAGTCATAGAATGGAGGTGTCTGAAGTCATAGAATGGATGTTGTTGAAGTAAGAATGAAGGTGTGTGAACTCATAGAATGGAGGTGTATGAACTCATAGAATGGAGGTGTGTGAATTCATGGAACGGAGGTGTGTGAAGTCAAAGAATGAAGGTGTATGATGTCAAAAAATGGAAGTGTGTGAAGTCATAGAATGGAGGTGTGTGAAGTCTTAGAATGGAGGTGTGTGAAGTCATAGAATGGAAGTGTGTGAAGTCACAGAAGGGAGGTGTGTGAAGTCATAGAATGAAGGTGTGTGAAGTCATAGAATGGAGGTGTGTGAAGTCAAAATGGTGGTGTGTGAACTCATAGAATGGAGGTGTGTGAAGTCACAGAATGGAGGTGTGTGACGTCATAGAATGGAGCTGTGTGAATTCAGAATGGAGGTGGGTGAAGTCATAGAATGGAGGTGTGTGCAGTCCTAGAATGGATGTTTCTGAAGTAGGAATGAAGGTGTGTGACATCATAGAATGGAGGTGTGTGAAGTCAAAATGGAGGTTTGTGAACTCAAAGAATGGAGGTGTGTGAAGTCATGGAATGGAGGTGTGTGAAGTCCAAGAATGGAGGTGTGTGAAGTCAAACAATGGAGGTGTGTGAAGTCACAGAAGGGAGGTGTGTGAAGTCACAGAATGGAGGTGTGTGAAGTCAAAATGGAGGTGTGTGAAGTCACAGAATGGAGGTGTGTGAAGTCACAGAATGGAGGTGTTTGAAGTCAAAATTGTGGTGTGTGAATTCACAAATGGAGGTGTGTGAAGTCAGAATGGAGGTGAGTGAACTCATAGAATGGAGGTGGTTGAAGGCAGAATGGAAGTGTGTGAACTCGTAGAATGGAGGTGTGTGAGGTCATAATGGCGGAGTGTGAAGTCATAGAATGGAGGTGTGTGAAGTTAGAATGGAGGTGTGTGAACTCATAGAATGGAGGTGTGTGTAGTCATAATGGAGGTGTGTGAAGACATAGAATGGAGGTGTGTGAAGTCACAGAATGGAGGTGTGTGAAGTCATAGAATGGATGTTTGTGAAGTAAGAATGAAGGTGTGTGAAGTCATATTATGGAAGTGTTTGAAGTCACAGAATGGAGGTGTGTGACGTCATAGAATGGAGCTGTGTGAATTCAGAATGGAGGTGTGTGAAGTCATAGAATGGAGGTGTGTGCAGTCATAGAATGGATGTTTCTGAAGTATAAATGAAAGTGTGTGACATCATAGAATGGAGGTGTGTGAAGTCAAAATGGAGGTTTGTGAACTCAAAGAATGGAGGTGTGTGAAGTCATGGAATGGAGGTGTGTGAAGTCCAAGAATGGAGGTGTGTGAAGTCAAGCAATGGAGGTGTGTGAAGTCACAGAATGGAGGTGTGTGAAGTCACAGAATGGAGGTGTGTGAAGTCAAAATCGAGGTGTGTGAAGTCACAGAATGGAGGTGTGTGAAGTCACAAAATGGAGGTGTTTGAAGTCAAAATTGTGGTGTGTGAATTCACAAATGGAGGTGTGTGAAGTCAGAATGGAGCTGAGTGAACTCATAGAATGGAGGTGGTTGAAGGCAGAATGGAAGTGTGTGAACTCGTAGAATGGAGGTGTGTAAGGTCATAATGGAGGTGTGTGAAGTCATAGAATGGTGGTTTTTGATGTCAAAGAATGGAGTTGTGAGAAGTCATTGAATGGAGGTGTGTGAACTCAGATTGGAGCTGTATGAAATCACAGAAGGGAGGTGTGTCAACTCAGAAACGAGGTGTGTGAAGTCATAGAATGGAGGTGTGTGAAGTCACAGAATGAAGGTGTGTGAAGTCATAGAAGGAGGTGTCTGAAGTCACAGAATGGAGGTGTGTGAAGACACAGAATGGAGGTGTGTGAACTCAGAGAGGAGGTGTGTGAAGTCACAGAATGGAGGTGTGTGAAGTCATAGAATGGAAGTGTGTGAAGTCATAGATTGGAGGTGTGTGAAGTCAGAATGGAGGTGTGTGAAGTCACAGAATGGAGGTGTGTGAACCCAGAATGGAGGTTTGTGAAGTCACAGAATGGAGGTTTGTGAAGTCATAGAATGGAGGTGTATGAAGTCATAGAATGGATGTTGCTGAAGTAAGAATGAAGGTGTGTGAAGTCATAGAATGGAGGTGTCTGAAGTCATAGAATGGATGTTGCTGAAGTAAGAATGAAGGTGTGTGAACTCATAGAATGGAGGTGTATGAACTCATAGAATGGAGTTGTGTGAATTCATGGAACGGAGGTGTGTGAAGTCAAAGAATGGAGGTGTATGACGTCAAAAAATGGAAGTGTGTGAAGTCATAGAATGGAGGTGTGTGAAGTCTTAGAATGGAGGTGTGTGAAGTCATAGAATGGAAGTGTGTGAAGTCACAGAAGGGAGGTGTGTGAAGTCATAGAATGAAGGTATGTGAAGTCATAGAATGGAGGTGTGTGAAGTCAAAATGGTGGTGTGTGAACTCATAGAATGGAGGTGTGTGAAGTCACAGAATGGAGGTGTGTGAAGTCAGAATGGAGGTGTGAAGTCAAAGAATGGGGGTGGGTGAAGTCATGGAAAGGAGGTGTGGGAAGTCATAGAATGGAGAAGTGTGAAGTCATAGAGTGGAGGTGAGTGAAGTCACATATTCAAAGTCTGTGAAGTCATAGAAAGGAGGTTTGTGAAGTCAGAATGGAGGTGTGTGAACTCATAGAATGGAGGTGTGTGAAGTCACAATGGAGGTGTGTGAAGTCATAGAATGGAGGTATTTGAAGTCAGAATGGAGGTGTGTGAACTCATAGAATGGAGGTGTGTGAAGTCACAATGGAGGTGTGTGAAGTCACAGAATGGAGGTGTGTGAAGTCACAGAATGGAGGTGTGTGAAGTCAAAATGGAGGTGTGTGAAGTCACAGTATGGAGGTGTGTGAAGTCACAGAATGGAGGTGTTTTAAGTCAAAGTTGTGGTGTGTGAATTCACAAATGGAGGTGTGTGAAGTCAGAATGGAGCTGAGTGAACTCATAGAATGGAGGTGGTTGAAGGCAGAATGGAAGTGTGTGAACTCGTAGAATGGAGGTGTGTGAGGTCATAATGGAGGTGTGTGAAGTCACAGAATGGTGGTTTTTGATGTCAAAGAATGGAGTTGTGTGAAGTCATAGAATGGAAGTGTGTGAACTCGGATTGGAGCTGTGTGAAATCACAGAAGGGAGGTGTGTCAACTGAGAAACGAGGTGTGTGAAGTCATAGAATGGAGGTGTGTGAAGTCACAGAATGAAGGTGTGTGAAGTCATAGAAGGATGTGTCTGAAGTCACAGAATGGAGGTGTGTGAAGACACAGAATGGAGGTGTGTGAACTCAGAGAGGAGGTGTGTGAAGTCACAGAATGGAGGTGTGTGAAGTCACAGAATGGAGGTGTTTGAAGTCAAAATTGTGGTGTGTGAATTCACAAATGGAGGTGTGTGAAGTCAGAATGGAGGTGAGTGAACTCATAGAATGGAGGTGGTTGAAGGCAGAATGGAAGTGTGTGAACTCGTAGAATGGAGGTGTGTGAGGTCATAATGGCGGAGTGAGAAGTCATAGAATGGAGGTGTGTGAAGTTAGAATGGAGGTGTGTGAACTCATAGAATGGAGGTGTGTGTAGTCATAATGGAGGTGTGTGAAGTCACAGAATGGAGGTGTGTGAAGTCATAGAATGGATGTTTGTGAAGTAAGAATGAAGGTGTGTGAAGTCATATTATGGAAGTGTTTGAAGTCACAGAATGGAGGTGTGTGACGTCATAGAATGGAGCTGTGTGAATTCAGAATGGAGGTGTGTGAAGTCATAGAATGGAGGTGTGTGCAGTCATAGAATGGATGTTTCTGAAGTATAAATGAAAGTGTGTGACATCATAGAATGGAGGTGTGTGAAGTCAAAATGGAGGTTTGTGAACTCAAAGAATGGAGGTGTGTGAAGTCATGGAATGGAGGTGTGTGAAGTCCAAGAATGGAGGTGTGTGAAGTCAAGCAATGGAGGTGTGTGAAGTCACAGAATGGAGGTGTGTGAAGTCACAGAATGGAGGTGTGTGAAGTCAAAATCGAGGTGTGTGAAGTCACAGAATGGAGGTGTGTGAAGTCACAAAATGGAGGTGTTTGAAGTCAAAATTGTGGTGTGTGAATTCACAAATGGAGGTGTGTGAAGTCAGAATGGAGCTGAGTGAACTCATAGAATGGAGGTGGTTGAAGGCAGAATGGAAGTGTGTGAACTCGTAGAATGGAGGTGTGTGAGGTCATAATGGAGGTGTGTGAAGTCATAGAATGGTGGTTTTGGATGTCAAAGAATGGAGTTGTGAGAAGTCATTGAATGGAGGTGTGTGAACTCAGATTGGAGCTGTATGAAATCACAGAAGGGAGGTGTGTCAACTCAGAAACGAGGTGTGTGAAGTCATAGAATGGAGGTGTGTGAAGTCACAGAATGAAGGTGTGTGAAGTCATAGAAGGAGGTGTCTGAAGTCACAGAATGGAGGTGTGTGAAGACACAGAATGGAGGTGTGTGAACTCAGAGAGGAGGTGTGTGAAGTCACAGAATGGAGGTGTGTGAAGTCATAGAATGGAAGTGTGTGAAGTCATAGATTGGAGGTGTGTGAAGTCAGAATGGAGGTGTGTGAAGTCACAGAATGGAGGTGTGTGAACCCAGAATGGAGGTGTGTGAAGTCACAGAATGGAGGTTTGTGAAGTCATAGAATGGAGGTGTATGAAGTCATAGAATGGATGTTGCTGAAGTAAGAATGAAGGTGTGTGAAGTCATAGAATGGAGGTGTCTGAAGTCATAGAATGGATGTTGCTGAAGTAAGAATGAAGGTGTGTGAACTCATAGAATGGAGGTGTATGAACTCATAGAATGGAGTTGTGTGAATTCATGGAACGGAGGTGTGTGAAGTCAAAGAATGGAGGTGTATGACGTCAAAAAATGGAAGTGTGTGAAGCCATAGAATGGAGGTGTGTGAAATCTTAGAATGGAGGTGTGTGAAGTCATAGAATGGAAGTGTGTGAAGTCACAGAAGGGAGGTGTGTGAAGTCATAGAATGAAGGTATGTGAAGTCATAGAATGGAGGTGTGTGAAGTCAAAATGGTGGTGTGTGAACTCATAGAATGGAGGTGTGTGAAGTCACAGAATGGAGGTGTGTGAAGTCAGAATGGAGGTGTGAAGTCAAAGAATGGGGGTGGGTGAAGTCATGGAAAGGAGGTGTGGGAAGTCATAGAATGGAGCAGTGTGAAGTCATAGAGTGGAGGTGAGTGAAGTCACATATTCAAAGTCTGTGAAGTCATAGAACGGAGGTTTGTGAAGTCAGAATGGAGGTGTGTGAACTCATAGAATGGAGGTGTGTGAAGTCACAATGGAGGTGTGTGAAGTCATAGAATGGAGGTATTTGAAGTCAGAATGGAGGTGTGTGAACTCATAGAATGGAGGTGTGTGAAGTCACAATGGAGGTGTGTGAAGTCACAGAATGGAGGTGTGTGAAGTCACAGAATGGAGGTGTGTGAAGTCAAAATGGAGGTGTGTGAAGTCACAGTATGGAGGTGTGTGAAGTCACAGAATGGAGGTGTTTTAAGTCAAAGTTGTGGTGTGTGAATTCACAAATGGAGGTGTGTGAAGTCAGAATGGAACTGAGTGAACTCATAGAATGGAGGTGGTTGAAGGCAGAATGGAAGTGTGTGAACTCGTAGAATGGAGGTGTGTGAGGTCATAATGGAGGTGTGTGAAGTCACAGAATGGTGGTTTTTGATGTCAAAGAATGGAGTTGTGTGAAGTCATAGAATGGAGGTGTGTGAACTCAGATTGGAGCTGTGTGAAATCACAGAAGGGAGGTGTGTCAACTGAGAAACGAGGTGTGTGAAGTCATAGAATGGAGGTGTGTGAAGTCACAGAATGAAGGTGTGTGAAGTCATAGAAGGAGGTGTCTGAAGTCACAGAATGGAGGTGTGTGAAGACACAGAATGGAGGTGTGTGAACTCAGAGAGGAGGTGTGTGAAGTCACAGAATGGAGGTGTGTGAAGTCACAGAATGGAAGTGTGTGAAGTCATAGAATGGAGGTGTGTGAAGACAAATGGAGGTGTGTGAAGTCACAGAATGGAGGTGTGTGAACCCAGAATGGAGGTGTGTGAAGTCACAGAATGGAGGTTTGTGAAGTCATAGAATGGAGGTGTATGAAGTCATAGAATGGATGTTGCTGAAGTAAGAATGAAGGTGTGTGAAGTCATAGAATGGAGGTGTCTGAAGTCATAGAATGGATGTTGCTGAAGTAAGAATGAAGGTGTGTGAACTCATAGAATGGAGGTGTATGAACTCATAGAATGGAGGTGTGTGAATTCATGGAACGGAGGTGTGTGAAGTCAAAGAATGGAGGTGTATGATGTCAAACAATGGAAGTGTGTGAAGTCATAGAATGGAGGTGTGTGAAGTCTTAGAATGGAGGTGTGTGAAGTCATAGAATGGAAGTGTCTGAAGTCAAAGAATGGAGGAATGTGAAGTCACAGAATGGAGATGTGTGAAGTCAGAATAGAGGTGTGCGCAGTCATAGAATGGAGGTGTGTGAAGTCAGAATGAAGCTGTGTGAACTCATAGAATGAAGGTGTGTGAAGTCACAATGGAGATGTGTGAAGTCATAGAATGGTGGTTTTTGAAGTCACAGAATGGAGGTGTGTGAAGTCATACAATGGAGGTGTGTGAAGTTAGATTAGAGGTATATGAAGTCAAAAAATGGAGGTGTGTCAACTCAGAAATGAGGTATGTGAAGTCATAGAGTGGAGGTGTGTGAAGTCACAGAATGGAAGTGGGTGTACTCAAAATGGAGCTGTGTGAAGTCACAGAATGGCGGTGTGTGAATTCATAGAAGGGAGGTGTGTGAAGTCATAGAATGGAGGTGTGTGAAGTCACAGAATGGAAGTGTGTGAAGTCAAAATGGAGGTGTGTGAAGTCAGGGAATGGAGGTGTGTGAAGTCAATGAATGGACTTTTGTGAAGCCAAAATGGTGGTGTGTGAAGTCAAAGAATGGATGTGTGTGAAGTCACAGAATGGAGGTGTGTGAAGTCAAAATGGAGGTGTGTGAAGTCAAAGAATGGATGTGTGTGAAGTCATAGAATGGAGGTGTATGAAGTCATGGAATGGAAGTTTGTGAAGTCAAACATTGGAAGTGTGTGAAGTTACAGAATGGAGGTGTGTGAAGTCATAGAATGGAGGTGTGTGAAGTCAGAGAATGGAGGTGTGTGAAGTCAGAATGCAGGTGTGTAAAGTCATAGAATGGAGGTGTGTGAAGTCATAGAATGGAGGTGTGTGAAGTCATAGATTGGAAGTGTGTGAAGTCAAAGATTGGAGGTGTGTGAATTCACAGTGGGAGGTGTTTGAAGTCACAGAATGGAGGTGTGTGAAGTCACAGAACGGAGGTTTGTGAAGTCATAGAATGGAGGTGTATGAAGTCATAGAATGGATGTTGCTGAAGTAAGAATGAAGGTGTGTGAAGTCATAGAATGGAGGTGTCTGAAGTCATAGAATGGATGTTGTTGAAGTAAGAATGAAGGTGTGTGAACTCATAGAATGGAGGTGTATGAACTCATAGAATGGAGGTGTGTGAATTCATGGAACGGAGGTGTGTGAAGTCAAAGAATGAAGGTGTATGATGTCAAAAAATGGAAGTGTGTGAAGTCATAGAATGGAGGTGTGTGAAGTCTTAGAATGGAGGTGTGTGAAGTCATAGAATGGAAGTGTGTGAAGTCACAGAAGGGAGGTGTGTGAAGTCATAGAATGAAGGTGTGTGAAGTCATAGAATGGAGGTGTGTGAAGTCAAAATGGTGGTGTGTGAACTCATAGAATGGAGGTGTGTGAAGTCACAGAATGGAGGTGTGTGACGTCATAGAATGGAGCTGTGTGAATTCAGAATGGAGGTGGGTGAAGTCATAGAATGGAGGTGTGTGCAGTCCTAGAATGGATGTTTCTGAAGTAGGAATGAAGGTGTGTGACATCATAGAATGGAGGTGTGTGAAGTCAAAATGGAGGTTTGTGAACTCAAAGAATGGAGGTGTGTGAAGTCATGGAATGGAGGTGTGTGAAGTCCAAGAATGGAGGTGTGTGAAGTCAAACAATGGAGGTGTGTGAAGTCACAGAAGGGAGGTGTGTGAAGTCACAGAATGGAGGTGTGTGAAGTCAAAATGGAGGTGTGTGAAGTCACAGAATGGAGGTGTGTGAAGTCACAGAATGGAGGTGTTTGAAGTCAAAATTGTGGTGTGTGAATTCACAAATGGAGGTGTGTGAAGTCAGAATGGAGGTGAGTGAACTCATAGAATGGAGGTGGTTGAAGGCAGAATGGAAGTGTGTGAACTCGTAGAATGGAGGTGTGTGAGGTCATAATGGCGGAGTGTGAAGTCATAGAATGGAGGTGTGTGAAGTTAGAATGGAGGTGTGTGAACTCATAGAATGGAGGTGTGTGTAGTCATAATGGAGGTGTGTGAAGACATAGAATGGAGGTGTGTGAAGTCACAGAATGGAGGTGTGTGAAGTCATAGAATGGATGTTTGTGAAGTAAGAATGAAGGTGTGTGAAGTCATATTATGGAAGTGTTTGAAGTCACAGAATGGAGGTGTGTGACGTCATAGAATGGAGCTGTGTGAATTCAGAATGGAGGTGTGTGAAGTCATAGAATGGAGGTGTGTGCAGTCATAGAATGGATGTTTCTGAAGTATAAATGAAAGTGTGTGACATCATAGAATGGAGGTGTGTGAAGTCAAAATGGAGGTTTGTGAACTCAAAGAATGGAGGTGTGTGAAGTCATGGAATGGAGGTGTGTGAAGTCCAAGAATGGAGGTGTGTGAAGTCAAGCAATGGAGGTGTGTGAAGTCACAGAATGGAGGTGTGTGAAGTCACAGAATGGAGGTGTGTGAAGTCAAAATCGAGGTGTGTGAAGTCACAGAATGGAGGTGTGTGAAGTCACAAAATGGAGGTGTTTGAAGTCAAAATTGTGGTGTGTGAATTCACAAATGGAGGTGTGTGAAGTCAGAATGGAGCTGAGTGAACTCATAGAATGGAGGTGGTTGAAGGCAGAATGGAAGTGTGTGAACTCGTAGAATGGAGGTGTGTAAGGTCATAATGGAGGTGTGTGAAGTCATAGAATGGTGGTTTTTGATGTCAAAGAATGGAGTTGTGAGAAGTCATTGAATGGAGGTGTGTGAACTCAGATTGGAGCTGTATGAAATCACAGAAGGGAGGTGTGTCAACTCAGAAACGAGGTGTGTGA
Organism: Megascapheus bottae; assembly: GCA_024803745.1. NCBI lineage: Eukaryota > Metazoa > Chordata > Mammalia > Rodentia > Geomyidae > Megascapheus > Megascapheus bottae. The sequence goes on along the minus strand of JANJXV010000052.1, from coordinate 1,035,431 downwards.
AGTCATAGAATGGAGGTGTGTGAAGTCACAGAATGAAGGTGTGTGAAGTCATAGAAGGAGGTGTCTGAAGTCACAGAATGGAGGTGTGTGAAGACACAGAATGGAGGTGTGTGAACTCAGAGAGGAGGTGTGTGAAGTCACAGAATGGAGGTGTGTGAAGTCATAGAATGGAAGTGTGTGAAGTCATAGATTGGAGGTGTGTGAAGTCAGAATGGAGGTGTGTGAAGTCACAGAATGGAGGTGTGTGAACCCAGAATGGAGGTTTGTGAAGTCACAGAATGGAGGTTTGTGAAGTCATAGAATGGAGGTGTATGAAGTCATAGAATGGATGTTGCTGAAGTAAGAATGAAGGTGTGTGAAGTCATAGAATGGAGGTGTCTGAAGTCATAGAATGGATGTTGCTGAAGTAAGAATGAAGGTGTGTGAACTCATAGAATGGAGGTGTATGAACTCATAGAATGGAGTTGTGTGAATTCATGGAACGGAGGTGTGTGAAGTCAAAGAATGGAGGTGTATGACGTCAAAAAATGGAAGTGTGTGAAGTCATAGAATGGAGGTGTGTGAAGTCTTAGAATGGAGGTGTGTGAAGTCATAGAATGGAAGTGTGTGAAGTCACAGAAGGGAGGTGTGTGAAGTCATAGAATGAAGGTATGTGAAGTCATAGAATGGAGGTGTGTGAAGTCAAAATGGTGGTGTGTGAACTCATAGAATGGAGGTGTGTGAAGTCACAGAATGGAGGTGTGTGAAGTCAGAATGGAGGTGTGAAGTCAAAGAATGGGGGTGGGTGAAGTCATGGAAAGGAGGTGTGGGAAGTCATAGAATGGAGAAGTGTGAAGTCATAGAGTGGAGGTGAGTGAAGTCACATATTCAAAGTCTGTGAAGTCATAGAAAGGAGGTTTGTGAAGTCAGAATGGAGGTGTGTGAACTCATAGAATGGAGGTGTGTGAAGTCACAATGGAGGTGTGTGAAGTCATAGAATGGAGGTATTTGAAGTCAGAATGGAGGTGTGTGAACTCATAGAATGGAGGTGTGTGAAGTCACAATGGAGGTGTGTGAAGTCACAGAATGGAGGTGTGTGAAGTCACAGAATGGAGGTGTGTGAAGTCAAAATGGAGGTGTGTGAAGTCACAGTATGGAGGTGTGTGAAGTCACAGAATGGAGGTGTTTTAAGTCAAAGTTGTGGTGTGTGAATTCACAAATGGAGGTGTGTGAAGTCAGAATGGAGCTGAGTGAACTCATAGAATGGAGGTGGTTGAAGGCAGAATGGAAGTGTGTGAACTCGTAGAATGGAGGTGTGTGAGGTCATAATGGAGGTGTGTGAAGTCACAGAATGGTGGTTTTTGATGTCAAAGAATGGAGTTGTGTGAAGTCATAGAATGGAAGTGTGTGAACTCGGATTGGAGCTGTGTGAAATCACAGAAGGGAGGTGTGTCAACTGAGAAACGAGGTGTGTGAAGTCATAGAATGGAGGTGTGTGAAGTCACAGAATGAAGGTGTGTGAAGTCATAGAAGGATGTGTCTGAAGTCACAGAATGGAGGTGTGTGAAGACACAGAATGGAGGTGTGTGAACTCAGAGAGGAGGTGTGTGAAGTCACAGAATGGAGGTGTGTGAAGTCACAGAATGGAGGTGTTTGAAGTCAAAATTGTGGTGTGTGAATTCACAAATGGAGGTGTGTGAAGTCAGAATGGAGGTGAGTGAACTCATAGAATGGAGGTGGTTGAAGGCAGAATGGAAGTGTGTGAACTCGTAGAATGGAGGTGTGTGAGGTCATAATGGCGGAGTGAGAAGTCATAGAATGGAGGTGTGTGAAGTTAGAATGGAGGTGTGTGAACTCATAGAATGGAGGTGTGTGTAGTCATAATGGAGGTGTGTGAAGTCACAGAATGGAGGTGTGTGAAGTCATAGAATGGATGTTTGTGAAGTAAGAATGAAGGTGTGTGAAGTCATATTATGGAAGTGTTTGAAGTCACAGAATGGAGGTGTGTGACGTCATAGAATGGAGCTGTGTGAATTCAGAATGGAGGTGTGTGAAGTCATAGAATGGAGGTGTGTGCAGTCATAGAATGGATGTTTCTGAAGTATAAATGAAAGTGTGTGACATCATAGAATGGAGGTGTGTGAAGTCAAAATGGAGGTTTGTGAACTCAAAGAATGGAGGTGTGTGAAGTCATGGAATGGAGGTGTGTGAAGTCCAAGAATGGAGGTGTGTGAAGTCAAGCAATGGAGGTGTGTGAAGTCACAGAATGGAGGTGTGTGAAGTCACAGAATGGAGGTGTGTGAAGTCAAAATCGAGGTGTGTGAAGTCACAGAATGGAGGTGTGTGAAGTCACAAAATGGAGGTGTTTGAAGTCAAAATTGTGGTGTGTGAATTCACAAATGGAGGTGTGTGAAGTCAGAATGGAGCTGAGTGAACTCATAGAATGGAGGTGGTTGAAGGCAGAATGGAAGTGTGTGAACTCGTAGAATGGAGGTGTGTGAGGTCATAATGGAGGTGTGTGAAGTCATAGAATGGTGGTTTTTGATGTCAAAGAATGGAGTTGTGAGAAGTCATTGAATGGAGGTGTGTGAACTCAGATTGGAGCTGTATGAAATCACAGAAGGGAGGTGTGTCAACTCAGAAACGAGGTGTGTGAAGTCATAGAATGGAGGTGTGTGAAGTCACAGAATGAAGGTGTGTGAAGTCATAGAAGGAGGTGTCTGAAGTCACAGAATGGAGGTGTGTGAAGACACAGAATGGAGGTGTGTGAACTCAGAGAGGAGGTGTGTGAAGTCACAGAATGGAGGTGTGTGAAGTCATAGAATGGAAGTGTGTGAAGTCATAGATTGGAGGTGTGTGAAGTCAGAATGGAGGTGTGTGAAGTCACAGAATGGAGGTGTGTGAACCCAGAATGGAGGTGTGTGAAGTCACAGAATGGAGGTTTGTGAAGTCATAGAATGGAGGTGTATGAAGTCATAGAATGGATGTTGCTGAAGTAAGAATGAAGGTGTGTGAAGTCATAGAATGGAGGTGTCTGAAGTCATAGAATGGATGTTGCTGAAGTAAGAATGAAGGTGTGTGAACTCATAGAATGGAGGTGTATGAACTCATAGAATGGAGTTGTGTGAATTCATGGAACGGAGGTGTGTGAAGTCAAAGAATGGAGGTGTATGACGTCAAAAAATGGAAGTGTGTGAAGCCATAGAATGGAGGTGTGTGAAATCTTAGAATGGAGGTGTGTGAAGTCATAGAATGGAAGTGTGTGAAGTCACAGAAGGGAGGTGTGTGAAGTCATAGAATGAAGGTATGTGAAGTCATAGAATGGAGGTGTGTGAAGTCAAAATGGTGGTGTGTGAACTCATAGAATGGAGGTGTGTGAAGTCACAGAATGGAGGTGTGTGAAGTCAGAATGGAGGTGTGAAGTCAAAGAATGGGGGTGGGTGAAGTCATGGAAAGGAGGTGTGGGAAGTCATAGAATGGAGCAGTGTGAAGTCATAGAGTGGAGGTGAGTGAAGTCACATATTCAAAGTCTGTGAAGTCATAGAACGGAGGTTTGTGAAGTCAGAATGGAGGTGTGTGAACTCATAGAATGGAGGTGTGTGAAGTCACAATGGAGGTGTGTGAAGTCATAGAATGGAGGTATTTGAAGTCAGAATGGAGGTGTGTGAACTCATAGAATGGAGGTGTGTGAAGTCACAATGGAGGTGTGTAAAGTCACAGAATGGAGGTGTGTGAAGTCACAGAATGGAGGTGTGTGAAGTCAAAATGGAGGTGTGTGAAGTCACAGTATGGAGGTGTGTGAAGTCACAGAATGGAGGTGTTTTAAGTCAAAGTTGTGGTGTGTGAATTCACAAATGGAGGTGTGTGAAGTCAGAATGGAGCTGAGTGAACTCATAGAATGGAGGTGGTTGAAGGCAGAATGGAAGTGTGTGAACTCGTAGAATGGAGGTGTGTGAGGTCATAATGGAGGTGTGTGAAGTCACAGAATGGTGGTTTTTGATGTCAAAGAATGGAGTTGTGTGAAGTCATAGAATGGAGGTGTGTGAACTCAGATTGGAGCTGTGTGAAATCACAGAAGGGAGGTGTGTCAACTGAGAAACGAGGTGTGTGAAGTCATAGAATGGAGGTGTGTGAAGTCACAGAATGAAGGTGTGTGAAGTCATAGAAGGAGGTGTCTGAAGTCACAGAATGGAGGTGTGTGAAGACACAGAATGGAGGTGTGTGAACTCAGAGAGGAGGTGTGTGAAGTCACAGAATGGAGGTGTGTGAAGTCACAGAATGGAAGTGTGTGAAGTCATAGAATGGAGGTGTGTGAAGACAAATGGAGGTGTGTGAAGTCACAGAATGGAGGTGTGTGAACCCAGAATGGAGGTGTGTGAAGTCACAGAATGGAGGTTTGTGAAGTCATAGAATGGAGGTGTATGAAGTCATAGAATGGATGTTGCTGAAGTAAGAATGAAGGTGTGTGAAGTCATAGAATGGAGGTGTCTGAAGTCATAGAATGGATGTTGCTGAAGTAAGAATGAAGGTGTGTGAACTCATAGAATGGAGGTGTATGAACTCATAGAATGGAGGTGTGTGAATTCATGGAACGGAGGTGTGTGAAGTCAAAGAATGGAGGTGTATGATGTCAAACAATGGAAGTGTGTGAAGTCATAGAATGGAGGTGTGTGAAGTCTTAGAATGGAGGTGTGTGAAGTCATAGAATGGAAGTGTGTGAAGTCAAAGAATGGAGGAATGTGAAGTCACAGAATGGAGATGTGTGAAGTCAGAATAGAGGTGTGCGCAGTCATAGAATGGAGGTGTGTGAAGTCAGAATGAAGCTGTGTGAACTCATAGAATGAAGGTGTGTGAAGTCACAATGGAGATGTGTGAAGTCATAGAATGGTGGTTTTTGAAGTCACAGAATGGAGGTGTGTGAAGTCATACAATGGAGGTGTGTGAAGTTAGATTAGAGGTATATGAAGTCAAAAAATGGAGGTGTGTCAACTCAGAAATGAGGTATGTGAAGTCATAGAGTGGAGGTGTGTGAAGTCACAGAATGGAAGTGGGTGTACTCAAAATGGAGCTGTGTGAAGTCACAGAATGGCGGTGTGTGAATTCATAGAAGGGAGGTGTGTGAAGTCATAGAATGGAGGTGTGTGAAGTCACAGAATGGAAGTGTGTGAAGTCAAAATGGAGGTGTGTGAAGTCAGGGAATGGAGGTGTGTGAAGTCAATGAATGGACTTTTGTGAAGCCAAAATGGTGGTGTGTGAAGTCAAAGAATGGATGTGTGTGAAGTCACAGAATGGAGGTGTGTGAAGTCAAAATGGAGGTGTGTGAAGTCAAAGAATGGATGTGTGTGAAGTCATAGAATGGAGGTGTATGAAGTCATGGAATGGAAGTTTGTGAAGTCAAACATTGGAAGTGTGTGAAGTTACAGAATGGAGGTGTGTGAAGTCATAGAATGGAGGTGTGTGAAGTCAGAGAATGGAGGTGTGTGAAGTCAGAATGCAGGTGTGTAAAGTCATAGAATGGAGGTGTATGAAGTCATAGAATGGAGGTGTGTGAAGTCATAGATTGGAAGTGTGTGAAGTCAAAGATTGGAGGTGTGTGAATTCACAGTGGGAGGTGTTTGAAGTCACAGAATGGAGGTGTGTGAAGTCACAGAACGGAGGTTTGTGAAGTCATAGAATGGAGGTGTATGAAGTCATAGAATGGATGTTGCTGAAGTAAGAATGAAGGTGTGTGAAGTCATAGAATGGAGGTGGTTGAAGGCAGAATGGAAGTGTGTGAACTCGTAGAATGGAGGTGTGTGAGGTCATAATGGCGGAGTGTGAAGTCATAGAATGGAGGTGTGTGAAGTTAGAATGGAGGTGTGTGAACTCATAGAATGGAGGTGTGTGTAGTCATAATGGAGGTGTGTGAAGACATAGAATGGAGGTGTGTGAAGTCACAGAATGGAGGTGTGTGAAGTCATAGAATGGATGTTTGTGAAGTAAGAATGAAGGTGTGTGAAGTCATATTATGGAAGTGTTTGAAGTCACAGAATGGAGGTGTGTGACGTCATAGAATGGAGCTGTGTGAATTCAGAATGGAGGTGTGTGAAGTCATAGAATGGAGGTGTGTGCAGTCATAGAATGGATGTTTCTGAAGTATAAATGAAAGTGTGTGACATCATAGAATGGAGGTGTGTGAAGTCAAAATGGAGGTTTGTGAACTCAAAGAATGGAGGTGTGTGAAGTCATGGAATGGAGGTGTGTGAAGTCCAAGAATGGAGGTGTGTGAAGTCAAGCAATGGAGGTGTGTGAAGTCACAGAATGGAGGTGTGTGAAGTCACAGAATGGAGGAGTGTGAAGTCACAGAATGGAGGTGTTTGAAGTCAAAATTGTGGTGTGTGAATTCACAAATGGAGGTGTGTGAACTCAGAATGGAGCTGAGTGAACTCATAGAATGGAGGTGGTTGAAGGCAGAATGGAAGTGTGTGAAGTCGTAGAATGGAGGTGTGTGAGGTCATAATGGAGGTGTGTGAAGTCATAGAATGGTGGTTTTTGATGTCAAAGAATGGAGTTGTGAGAAGTCATTGAATGGAGGTGTGTGAACTCAGATTGGAGCTGTATGAAATCACAGAAGGGAGGTGTGTCAACTCAGAAACGAGGTGTGTGAAGTCATAGAATGGAGGTGTGTGAAGTCACAGAATGAAGGTGTGTGAAGTCATAGAAGGAGGTGTCTGAAGTCACAGAATGGAGGTGTGTGAAGACACAGAATGGAGGTGTGTGAACTCAGAGAGGAGGTGTGTGAAGTCACAGAATGGAGGTGTGTGAAGTCATAGAATGGAAGTGTGTGAAGTCATAGATTGGAGGTGTGTGAAGTCAGAATGGAGGTGTGTGAAGTCACAGAATGGAGGTGTGTGAACCCAGAATGGAGGTGTGTGAAGTCACAGAATGGAGATTTGTGAAGTCATAGAATGGAGGTGTATGAAGTCATAGAATGGATGTTGCTGAAGTAAGAATGAAGGTGTGTGAAGTCATAGAATGGAGGTGTCTGAAGTCATAGAATGGATGTTGCTGAAGTAAGAATGAAGGTGTGTGAACTCATAGAATGGAGGTGTATGAACTCATAGAATGGAGTTGTGTGAATTCATGGAACGGAGGTGTGTGAAGTCAAAGAATGGAGGTGTATGACGTCAAAAAATGGAAGTGTGTGAAGTCATAGAATGGAGGTGTGTGAAGTCTTAGAATGGAGGTGTGTGAAGTCATAGAATGGAAGTGTGTGAAGTCACAGAAGGGAGGTGTGTGAAGTCATAGAATGAAGGTATGTGAAGTCATAGAATGGAGGTGTGTGAAGTCAAAATGGTGGTGTGTGAACTCATAGAATGGAGGTGTGTGAAGTCACTGAATGGAGGTGTGTGAAGTCAGAATGGAGGTGTGAAGTCAAAGAATGGGGGTGGGTGAAGTCATGGAAAGGAGGTGTGGGAAGTCATAGAATGGAGAAGTGTGAAGTCATAGAGTGGAGGTGAGTGAAGTCACATATTCAAAGTCTGTGAAGTCATAGAACGGAGGTTTGTGAAGTCAGAATGGAGGTGTGTGAACTCATAGAATGGAGGTGTGTGAAGTCACAATGGAGGTGTGTGAAGTCATAGAATGGAGGTATTTGAAGTCAGAATGGAGGTGTGTGAACTCATAGAATGGAGGTGTGTGAAGTCACAATGGAGGTGTGTGAAGTCACAGAATGGAGGTGTGTGAAGTCACAGAATGGAGGTGTGTGAAGTCAGGGAATGGAGGTGTGTGAAGTCACAGAATGGAGGTTTGTGAAGTCACGGAATGGAGGTGTGTGAAGTCACAGAATGGAGGTGTGTGAACTCAGAATGGAGGTGTGAGAAGTCACAGAATGGAGGTGTGTGCAGTCATAGAATGGAAGTGTGTGAAGTCATAGAATGGAGGTTTGTGAAGTAAGAATGGAGGTGTGTGAAGTCACCGAATGGAGTTGTGTGAACTCAGAATGGAGGTGTGTGAATTCACAGAATGGAGGTTTGTGAAGTCATAGAATGGAGTTGTGTGAGGTCATAGAATGGATGTTTCTGAAGTAAGAATGAATGTGTGTGAAGTCATGGAATGGAGGTGTGTGAAGTCATATAATGGAGGTGTGTGAAGTCAGAATGGAGGTGTGTGAGGTCACAGAATTGAGGTGTATGAAGTCACAGAATGGAGGTGTGTGAAGTCAGAATGAAGGTGTGTGAAGTCACAGAATGGAGGTGTGTGAAGTCACAGAATGGATGTTTGTGAAGTAAGAATGAATGTGTTTGAAGTCATAGAGTGGAGGTGTGTGAAGTCACAGAATGGAGGTGTGTGAAGTGAGATTGGAGGTGTTTGAAATCACAGAATGGAGGTGTGTGAAGTCATAGAATGGAGGTGTGAGAAGTCATAAAATGGAGGTGTGTGAACTCATAGAATGGAGGTGTGTGAAGTCAAAATGGAGTTGTGAGAAGTCATAGAATGGTGTTTTTTGATGTCAACGAATGGAGGTGTGTGAAGTCATAGAATGGAGGTGTGTGAAGTCAGATTGGAGGTGTGTGAAATCACAGAATGGAGGTGTGTGAAGTCACAGAATGGAGGTGTGTAAACTTAGAATGTAGGTGAGTGAAGCCACAGAATGGAGGTGTATGAAGTCATAGAATGGAAGTGTGTGAAATCATAGAATGGAGGTGTTTGAAGTCACAGAATTGAGGTTGTGTAGTCAGAATGGAGGTGTGTGAAGTCAGAATGGAGGTGAGTGAAGTCATAGAATGGAGGTGTGTGAAGTCATAGAATGGAGTTCTGTGAACTCAGAATGGAGGTTTGTGAAGTCATAGAATTGAGGTGTGTGAACTCAGAATGGAGGTGTGTGAAGTCACAGAATGGTGGTGTGTGAAGTCATAGAATGGAGGTTTGTGAACTCATAAAATGGAGGTGTGTTAATTCATAGAATGGAGGTGTGTGAAGTCATTGGATCGAAGTATGTGAAGACACAGAATGGAGGTGTGTGAAGTCACAGAATGGAGGTGTGTGAAGTCACAGAATGGAGGTGTGTGAACTCAGAATGGAGGTGTGTGAAGCCGCAGAATGGAGGTGTGTGAAGTCATAGAATGGACGTGTGTGAAGTCATACAAAGGAGGTTTGTGAACTCAGAATGGAGGTGTGTGAAGTCACAGAATGGAGGTTTGTGAAGTCATAGAATGGAGGTGTGTGAAGTCAGAGAATGGATGTTTCTGAAGTAAGAATGAAGGTGTGTGAAGTCATAGAATGGAGATGTGTGAAGTCAAATTGGAGGAGTGTGAACTCATAGAATGGAGGTGTGTGAACTCATAGAATGGAGGTGTGTGAAGTCAAAATGGAGTTGTGTGAAGTCATAGAATGGTGTTTTTTGTTGTCAACGAATGGAGGTGTGTCACGTCATATAATGGAGGTATGTGAAGTCAGATTGGAGGTGTGTGAAATCACAGAATGGAGGTTTGTGAAATCACAGAATTGAGGTGTGTGAAGTCAGAATGGAGGTGTGTGAAGTCAGAATGGAGGTGAGTGAAGTATAGAATGGAGGTGTGTGAAGTCATAGAATGGAGGTCTGTGAACTCAGAATGGAGGTTTGTGAAGTCATAGAATGGATGTGTGTGAACTCAGAATGGAGGTGTGTGAACTCATAGAATGGAGGTTTGTGAAGTCATGGAATGCCGGTGTGTGAAGTCAAAGAATGGAGGTGTGTGAAGTGAAACTATAGAGGTGTGTGAACTCACAGAATGGAGGTGTGTGAAGTCACAGATTGGAAGTGTGTGAAGGCAAAACGGAGGTGTGTGAAGTCACAGAATGGAGGTGTGTGAAGTCACAGAATGGAGGTGTGTGAAGTCACAGAATGGAGGTGTTTGAAGTCAAAATTGTGGTGTGTGAATTCACAAATGGAGGTGTGTGAAGTCAGAATGGAGCTGAGTGAACTCATAGAATGGAGGTGGTTGAAGGCAGAATGGAAGTGTGTGAACTCGTAGAATGGAGGTGTGTGAGGTCATAATGGAGGTGTGTGAAGTCATAGAATGGTGGTTTTTGATGTCAAAGAATGGAGTTGTGAGAAGTCATTGAATGGAGGTGTGTGAACTCAGATTGGAGCTGTATGAAATCACAGAAGGGAGGTGTGTCAACTCAGAAACGAGGTGTGTGAAGTCATAGAATGGAGGTGTGTGAAGTCACAGAATGAAGGTGTGTGAAGTCATAGAAGGAGGTGTCTGAAGTCACAGAATGGAGGTGTGTGAAGACACAGAATGGAGGTGTGTGAACTCAGAGAGGAGGTGTGTGAAGTCACAGAATGGAGGTGTGTGAAGTCATAGAATGGAAGTGTGTGAAGTCATAGAATGGAGGTGTGTGAAGTCAGAATGGAGGTGTGTGAAGTCAAAGAATGGAGGTGTGTGAACCCAGAATGGAGGTGTGTGAAGTCACAGAATGGAGGTTTGTAAAGTCATAGAATGGAGGTGTATGAAGTCATAGAATGGATGTTGCTGAAGTAAGAATGAAGGTGTGTGAAGTCATAGAATGGAGGTGTCTGAAGTCATAGAATGGATGTTGCTGAAGTAAGAATGAAGGTGTGTGAACTCATAGAATGGAGGTGTATGAACTCATAGAATGGAGTTGTGTGAATTCATGGAATGGAGGTGTGTGAAGTCAAAGAATGGAGGTGTATTACGTCAAAAAATGGAAGTGTGTGAAGTCATAGAATGGAGGTGTGTGAAGTCTTAGAATGGAGGTGTGTGAAGTCATAGAATGGAAGTGTGTGAAGTCACAGAAGGGAGGTGTGTGAAGTCATAGAATGAAGGTGTGTGAAGTCATAGAATGAAGGTGTGTGAAGTCATAGAATGGAGGTGTGTGAAGTCAAAATGGTGGTGTGTGAACTCATAGAATGGAGGTGTGTGAAGTCACAGAATGGAGGTGTGTGAAGTCAGAATGGAGGTGTGAAGTCAAAGAATGGCGGTGGGTGAAGTCATGGAAAGGAGGTGTGGGAAGTCATAGAATGGAGAAGTGTGAAGTCATAGAGTGGAGGTGAGTGAAGTCACATATTCAAAGTCTGTGAAGTCATAGAACGGAGGTTTGTGAAGTCAGAATGGAGGTGTGTGAACTCATAGAATGGAGGTGTGTGAAGTCACAATGGAGGTGTGTGAAGTCATAGAATGGAGGTATTTGAAGTCAGAATGGAGGTGTGTGAACTCATAGAATGGAGGTGTGTGAAGTCACAATGGAGGTGTGTGAAATCACAGAATGGAGGTGTGTGAAGTCACAGAATGGAGGTGTGTGAACTCAGAATGGAGGTGTGTGAAGCCGCAGAATGGAGGTGTGTGAAGTCATAGAATGGACGTGTGTGAAGTCATACAAAGGAGGTTTGTGAACTCAGAATGGAGGTGTGTGAAGTCACAGAATGGAGGTTTGTGAAGTCATAGAATGGAGGTGTGTGAAGTCAGAGAATGGATGTTTCTGAAGTAAGAATGAAGGTGTGTGAAGTCATAGAATGGAGATGTGTGAAGTCAAATTGGAGGAGTGTGAACTCATAGAATGGAGGTGTGTGAACTCATAGAATGGAGGTTTGTGAAGTCATGGAATGGCGGTGTGTAAAGTCAAAGAATGGAGTGTGTGAAGTGAAACAATAGATGTGTGTGAACTCACAGAATGGAGGTGTGTGAAGTCACAGATTGGAAGTGTGTGAAGGCAAAACGGAGGTGTGTGAAGTCACAGAATGGAGGTGTGTGAAGTCACAGATTGGAGGTGTGTGAAGTCAAAAAGGTGGTGTGTAAAGTCACAGAATGGAGGTGTGTGAAGTCATAGACTGGAGGTGTGTGAAATCATAGAATGGAGGTATGTGAAATCAGAATGGAGGTGTGTGAAGTCACAGAATTGAGGTGTGTGAAGTCACAGAATGGAGGTGTGTGAAGTCAGAATGAGGGTGTGTGAAGTCACAGAATGGAGGTGTGTGAAGTCACAGAATGGATGTTTGTGAAGTAAGAATGAAGGTGTTTGAAGTCATAGAGTGGAGGTGTGTGAAGTCACAGAATGGAGGTGTGTGAAGTCATAGAATGGAGGTGTGTGCAGTCATAGAATTGAGGTGTGTGAAGTCATAGAATGGAGGTGTGTGAAGTCATAAAATGGAGGTGTGTTAACTCATAGAATGGAGGTGAGTGAAGTCAAAATGGAATTGTGTGAAATCATAAAATGGTGTTTTTTGATGTCAGCGAATGGAGGTGTGTGAAGTCATACAAGTAGGTGTGTGAAGTCACAGAATGGAGGTGTGTGAAGTCACAGAATGGAGGTGTGTGAACTCAGAATGGAGGTGTGTGAAGCCACAGAATGGAGGTGTGGGAAGTCATAGAATGGAAGTGTGTGAAGTCATAGAATGGAGGTGTGTGAAGGAAGAATGGAGGTGTGTGAAGTCACAGAATGCAGGTGTGTGAATTCAGAATGGAGGTGTGTGAAGTCACAGAATGGAGGTTTGTGAAGTCATAGAATGGAGGTGTGTGAAGTCAGAGAATGGATGTTTCTGAAGTAGGAATGAAGGTGTGTGACATCATAGAATGGAGGTGTGTGAAGTCAAAATGGAGGTTTGTGAACTCAAAGAATGGAGGTGTGTGAAGTCATGGAATGGAGGTGTGTGAAGTCCAAGAATGGAGGTGTGTGAAGTCAAACAATGGAGGTGTGTGAAGTCACAGAAGGGAGGTGTGTGAAGTCACAGAATGGAGGTGTGTGAAGTCATAGAATGGAGGTGTGTGAAGTCAGAGAATGGAGGTGTGTGAAGTCAGAATGCAGGTGTGTAAAGTCATAGAATGGAGGTGTGTGAAGTCATAGAATGGAGGTGTGTGAAGTCATAGATTGGAAGTGTGTGAAGTCAAAGATTGGAGGTGTGTGAATTCACAGTGGGAGGTGTTTGAAGTCACAGAATGGAGGTGTGTGAATCACAGAACGGAGGTTTGTGAAGTCATAGAATGGAGGTGTATGAAGTCATAGAATGGATGTTGCTGAAGTAAGAATGAAGGTGTGTGAAGTCATAGAATGGAGGTGTCTGAAGTCATAGAATGGATGTTGTTGAAGTAAGAATGAAGGTGTGTGAACTCATAGAATGGAGGTGTATGAACTCATAGAATGGAGGTGTGTGAATTCATGGAACGGAGGTGTGTGAAGTCAAAGAATGAAGGTGTATGATGTCAAAAAATGGAAGTGTGTGAAGTCATAGAATGGAGGTGTGTGAAGTCTTAGAATGGAGGTGTGTGAAGTCATAGAATGGAAGTGTGTGAAGTCACAGAAGGGAGGTGTGTGAAGTCATAGAATGAAGGTGTGTGAAGTCATAGAATGGAGGTGTGTGAAGTCAAAATGGTGGTGTGTGAACTCATAGAATGGAGGTGTGTGAAGTCACAGAATGGAGGTGTGTGACGTCATAGAATGGAGCTGTGTGAATTCAGAATGGAGGTGGGTGAAGTCATAGAATGGAGGTGTGTGCAGTCCTAGAATGGATGTTTCTGAAGTAGGAATGAAGGTGTGTGACATCATAGAATGGAGGTGTGTGAAGTCAAAATGGAGGTTTGTGAACTCAAAGAATGGAGGTGTGTGAAGTCATGGAATGGAGGTGTGTGAAGTCCAAGAATGGAGGTGTGTGAAGTCAAACAATGGAGGTGTGTGAAGTCACAGAAGGGAGGTGTGTGAAGTCACAGAATGGAGGTGTGTGAAGTCAAAATGGAGGTGTGTGAAGTCACAGAATGGAGGTGTGTGAAGTCACAGAATGGAGGTGTTTGAAGTCAAAATTGTGGTGTGTGAATTCACAAATGGAGGTGTGTGAAGTCAGAATGGAGGTGAGTGAACTCATAGAATGGAGGTGGTTGAAGGCAGAATGGAAGTGTGTGAACTCGTAGAATGGAGGTGTGTGAGGTCATAATGGCGGAGTGTGAAGTCATAGAATGGAGGTGTGTGAAGTTAGAATGGAGGTGTGTGAACTCATAGAATGGAGGTGTGTGTAGTCATAATGGAGGTGTGTGAAGACATAGAATGGAGGTGTGTGAAGTCACAGAATGGAGGTGTGTGAAGTCATAGAATGGATGTTTGTGAAGTAAGAATGAAGGTGTGTGAAGTCATATTATGGAAGTGTTTGAAGTCACAGAATGGAGGTGTGTGACGTCATAGAATGGAGCTGTGTGAATTCAGAATGGAGGTGTGTGAAGTCATAGAATGGAGGTGTGTGCAGTCATAGAATGGATGTTTCTGAAGTATAAATGAAAGTGTGTGACATCATAGAATGGAGGTGTGTGAAGTCAAAATGGAGGTTTGTGAACTCAAAGAATGGAGGTGTGTGAAGTCATGGAATGGAGGTGTGTGAAGTCCAAGAATGGAGGTGTGTGAAGTCAAGCAATGGAGGTGTGTGAAGTCACAGAATGGAGGTGTGTGAAGTCACAGAATGGAGGTGTGTGAAGTCAAAATCGAGGTGTGTGAAGTCACAGAATGGAGGTGTGTGAAGTCACAAAATGGAGGTGTTTGAAGTCAAAATTGTGGTGTGTGAATTCACAAATGGAGGTGTGTGAAGTCAGAATGGAGCTGAGTGAACTCATAGAATGGAGGTGGTTGAAGGCAGAATGGAAGTGTGTGAACTCGTAGAATGGAGGTGTGTGAGGTCATAATGGAGGTGTGTGAAGTCATAGAATGGTGGTTTTTGATGTCAAAGAATGGAGTTGTGAGAAGTCATTGAATGGAGGTGTGTGAACTCAGATTGGAGCTGTATGAAATCACAGAAGGGAGGTGTGTCAACTCAGAAACGAGGTGTGTGAAGTCATAGAATGGAGGTGTGTGAAGTCACAGAATGAAGGTGTGTGAAGTCATAGAAGGAGGTGTCTGAAGTCACAGAATGGAGGTGTGTGAAGACACAGAATGGAGGTGTGTGAACTCAGAGAGGAGGTGTGTGAAGTCACAGAATGGAGGTGTGTGAAGTCATAGAATGGAAGTGTGTGAAGTCATAGATTGGAGGTGTGTGAAGTCAGAATGGAGGTGTGTGAAGTCACAGAATGGAGGTGTGTGAACCCAGAATGGAGGTGTGTGAAGTCACAGAATGGAGGTTTGTGAAGTCATAGAATGGAGGTGTATGAAGTCATAGAATGGATGTTGCTGAAGTAAGAATGAAGGTGTGTGAAGTCATAGAATGGAGGTGTCTGAAGTCATAGAATGGATGTTGCTGAAGTAAGAATGAAGGTGTGTGAACTCATAGAATGGAGGTGTATGAACTCATAGAATGGAGTTGTGTGAATTCATGGAACGGAGGTGTGTGAAGTCAAAGAATGGAGGTGTATGACGTCAAAAAATGGAAGTGTGTGAAGTCATAGAATGGAGGTGTGTGAAGTCTTAGAATGGAGGTGTGTGAAGTCATAGAATGGAAGTGTGTGAAGTCACAGAAGGGAGGTGTGTGAAGTCATAGAATGAAGGTATGTGAAGTCATAGAATGGAGGTGTGTGAAGTCAAAATGGTGGTGTGTGAACTCATAGAAAGGAGGTGTGGGAAGTCACTGAATGGAGGTGTGTGAAGTCAGAATGGAGGTGTGAAGTCAAAGAATGGGGGTGGGTGAAGTCATGGAAAGGAGGTGTGGGAAGTCATAGAATGGAGAAGTGTGAAGTCATAGAGTGGAGGTGAGTGAAGTCACATATTCAAAGTCTGAGAAGTCATAGAACGGAGGTTTGTGAAGTCAGAATGGAGGTGTGTGAACTCATAGAATGGAGGTGTGTGAAGTCACAATGGAGGTGTGTGAAGTCATAGAATGGAGGTATTTGAAGTCAGAATGGAGGTGTGTGAACTCATAGAATGGAGGTGTGTGAAGTCACAATGGAGGTGTGTGAAGTCACAGAATGGAGGTGTGTGAAGTCACAGAATGGAGGTGTGTGAAGTCAAAATGGAGGTGTGTGAAGTCGCAGTATGGAGGTGTGTGAAGTCACAGAATGGAGGTGTTTTAAGTCAAAGTTGTGGTCTGTGAATTCACAAATGGAGGTGTGTGAAGTCAGAATGGAGCTGAGTGAACTCATAGAATGGAGGTGGTTGAAGGCAGAATGGAAGTGTGTGAACTCGTAGAATGGAGGTGTGTGAGGTCATAATGGAGGTGTGTGAAGTCACAGAATGGTGGTTTTTGATGTCAAAGAATGGAGTTGTGTGAAGTCATAGAATGGAAGTGTGTGAACTCGGATTGGAGCTGTGTGAAATCACAGAAGGGAGGTGTGTCAACTGAGAAACGAGGTGTGTGAAGTCATAGAATGGAGGTGTGTGAAGTCACAGAATGAAGGTGTGTGAAGTCATAGAAGGAGGTGTCTGAAGTCACAGAATGGAGGTGTGTGAAGACACAGAATGGAGGTGTGTGAACTCAGAGAGGAGGTGTGTGAAGTCACAGAATGGAGGTGTGTGAAGTCACAGAATGGAAGTGTGTGAAGTCATAGAATGGAGGTGTGTGAAGACAAATGGAGGTGTGTGAAGTCACAGAATGGAGGTGTGTGAACCCAGAATGGAGGTGTGTGAAGTCACAGAATGGAGGTTTGTGAAGTCATAGAATGGAGGTGTATGAAGTCATAGAATGGATGTTGCTGAAGTAAGAATGAA
This sequence comes from Megascapheus bottae, assembly GCA_024803745.1. Classification (NCBI taxonomy): domain Eukaryota; kingdom Metazoa; phylum Chordata; class Mammalia; order Rodentia; family Geomyidae; genus Megascapheus; species Megascapheus bottae. Next base: position 1,018,856 of record JANJXV010000052.1, on the reverse strand, counting down.
GGTGTGTGAAGTCATAGAATGGAGGTGTCTGAAGTCATAGAATGGATGTTGCTGAAGTAAGAATGAAGGTGTGTGAACTCATAGAATGGAGGTGTATGAACTCATAGAATGGAGGTGTGTGAATTCATGGAACGGAGGTGTGTGAAGTCAAAGAATGGAGGTGTATGATGTCAAACAATGGAAGTGTGTGAAGTCATAGAATGGAGGTGTGTGAAGTCTTAGAATGGAGGTGTGTGAAGTCATAGAATGGAAGTGTGTGAAGTCAAAGAATGGAGGAATGTGAAGTCACAGAATGGAGATGTGTGAAGTCAGAATAGAGGTGTGCGCAGTCATAGAATGGAGGTGTGTGAAGTCAGAATGAAGCTGTGTGAACTCATAGAATGAAGGTGTGTGAAGTCACAATGGAGATGTGTGAAGTCATAGAATGGTGGTTTTTGAAGTCACAGAATGGAGGTGTGTGAAGTCATACAATGGAGCTGTGTGAAGTTAGATTAGAGGTATATGAAGTCAAAAAATGGAGGTGTGTCAACTCAGAAATGAGGTATGTGAAGTCATAGAGTGGAGGTGTGTGAAGTCACAGAATGGAAGTGGGTGTACTCAAAATGGAGCTGTGTGAAGTCACAGAATGGCGGTGTGTGAATTCATAGAAGGGAGGTGTGTGAAGTCATAGAATGGAGGTGTGTGAAGTCACAGAATGGAAGTGTGTGAAGTCAAAATGGAGGTGTGTGAAGTCAGGGAATGGAGGTGTGTGAAGTCAATGAATGGACTTTTGTGAAGCCAAAATGGTGGTGTGTGAAGTCAAAGAATGGATGTGTGTGAAGTCACAGAATGGAGGTGTGTGAAGTCAAAATGGAGGTGTGTGAAGTCAAAGAATGGATGTGTGTGAAGTCATAGAATGGAGGTGTATGAAGTCATGGAATGGAAGTTTGTGAAGTCAAACATTGGAAGTGTGTGAAGTTACAGAATGGAGGTGTGTGAAGTCATAGAATGGAGGTGTGTGAAGTCAGAGAATGGAGGTGTGTGAAGTCAGAATGCAGGTGTGTAAAGTCATAGAATGGAGGTGTGTGAAGTCATAGAATGGAGGTGTGTGAAGTCATAGATTGGAAGTGTGTGAAGTCAAAGATTGGAGGTGTGTGAATTCACAGTGGGAGGTGTTTGAAGTCACAGAATGGAGGTGTGTGAAGTCACAGAACGGAGGTTTGTGAAGTCATAGAATGGAGGTGTATGAAGTCATAGAATGGATGTTGCTGAAGTAAGAATGAAGGTGTGTGAAGTCATAGAATGGAGGTGTCTGAAGTCATAGAATGGATGTTGTTGAAGTAAGAATGAAGGTGTGTGAACTCATAGAATGGAGGTGTATGAACTCATAGAATGGAGGTGTGTGAATTCATGGAACGGAGGTGTGTGAAGTCAAAGAATGAAGGTGTATGATGTCAAAAAATGGAAGTGTGTGAAGTCATAGAATGGAGGTGTGTGAAGTCTTAGAATGGAGGTGTGTGAAGTCATAGAATGGAAGTGTGTGAAGTCACAGAAGGGAGGTGTGTGAAGTCATAGAATGAAGGTGTGTGAAGTCATAGAATGGAGGTGTGTGAAGTCAAAATGGTGGTGTGTGAACTCATAGAATGGAGGTGTGTGAAGTCACAGAATGGAGGTGTGTGACGTCATAGAATGGAGCTGTGTGAATTCAGAATGGAGGTGGGTGAAGTCATAGAATGGAGGTGTGTGCAGTCCTAGAATGGATGTTTCTGAAGTAGGAATGAAGGTGTGTGACATCATAGAATGGAGGTGTGTGAAGTCAAAATGGAGGTTTGTGAACTCAAAGAATGGAGGTGTGTGAAGTCATGGAATGGAGGTGTGTGAAGTCCAAGAATGGAGGTGTGTGAAGTCAAACAATGGAGGTGTGTGAAGTCACAGAAGGGAGGTGTGTGAAGTCACAGAATGGAGGTGTGTGAAGTCAAAATGGAGGTGTGTGAAGTCACAGAATGGAGGTGTGTGAAGTCACAGAATGGAGGTGTTTGAAGTCAAAATTGTGGTGTGTGAATTCACAAATGTAGGTGTGTGAAGTCAGAATGGAGGTGAGTGAACTCATAGAATGGAGGTGGTTGAAGGCAGAATGGAAGTGTGTGAACTCGTAGAATGGAGGTGTGTGAGGTCATAATGGCGGAGTGTGAAGTCATAGAATGGAGGTGTGTGAAGTTAGAATGGAGGTGTGTGAACTCATAGAATGGAGGTGTGTGTAGTCATAATGGAGGTGTGTGAAGACATAGAATGGAGGTGTGGGAAGTCACAGAATGGAGGTGTGTGAAGTCATAGAATGGATGTTTGTGAAGTAAGAATGAAGGTGTGTGGAGTCATATTATGGAAGTGTTTGAAGTCACAGAATGGAGGTGTGTGAAGTCACAGAATGGAGGTGTTTGAAGTCAAAATTGTGGTGTGTGAATTCACAAATGGAGGTGTGTGAAGTCAGAATGGAGGTGAGTGAACTCATAGAATGGAGGTGGTTGAAGGCAGAATGGAAGTGTGTGAACTCGTAGAATGGAGGTGTGTGAGGTCATAATGGCGGAGTGTGAAGTCATAGAATGGAGGTGTGTGAAGTTAGAATGGAGGTGTGTGAACTCATAGAATGGAGGTGTGTGAAGTCACAATGGAGGTGTGTGAAGTCACAGAATGGAGGTGTGTGAAGTCACAGAATGGAGGTGTGTGAAGTCAGGGAATGGAGGTGTGTGAAGTCACAGAATGGAGGTTTGTGAAGTCACGGAATGGAGGTGTGTGAAGTCACAGAATGGAGGTGTGTGAAGTCATAGAATGGAAGTGTGTGAAGTCATAGAATGGAGGTTTGTGAAGTAAGAATGGAGGTGTGTGAAGTCACCGAATGGAGTTGTGTGAACTCAGAATGGAGGTGTGTGAATTCACAGAATGGAGGTTTGTGAAGTCATAGAATGGAGTTGTGTGAGGTCATAGAATGGATGTTTCTGAAGTAAGAATGAATGTGTGTGAAGTCATGGAATGGAGGTGTGTGAAGTCATATAATGGAGGTGTGTGAAGTCAGAATGGAGGTGTGTGAGGTCACAGAATTGAGGTGTATGAAGTCACAGAATGGAGGTGTGTGAAGTCAGAATGAAGGTGTGTGAAGTCACAGAATGGAGGTGTGTGAAGTCACAGAATGGATGTTTGTGAAGTAAGAATGAATGTGTTTGAAGTCATAGAGTGGAGGTGTGTGAAGTCACTGAATGGAGGTGTGTGAAGTGAGATTGGAGGTGTTTGAAATCACAGAATGGAGGTGTGTGAAGTCATAGAATGGAGGTGTGTGAACTCATAGAATGGAGGTGTGTTAATTCATAGAATGGAGGTGTGTGAAGTCATAGGATCGAGGTGTGTGAAGACACAGAATGGAGGTGTGTGAAGTCACAGAATGGAGGTGTGTGAAGTCAGAATGGAGGTGTGTGAAGTCAGGGAATGGAGGTGTGTGAAGTCAATGAATGGAATTTGTGAAGCCAAAATGGTGGTGTGTGAAGTCAAAGAATGGATGTGTGTGAAGTCACAGAATGGAGGTGTGTGAAGTCAAAATGGAGGTGTGTGAAGTCAAAGAATGGATGTGTGTGAAGTCATAGAATGGAGGTGTATGAAGTCATGGAATGGAAGTTTGTGAAGTCAAACATTGGAAGTGTGTGAAGTTACAGAATGGAGGTGTGTGAAGTCATAGAATGGAGGTGTGTGAAGTCAGAGAATGGAGGTGTGTGAAGTCAGAATGCAGGAGTGTAAAGTCATAGAATGGAGGTGTGTGAAGTCATAGAATGGAGGTGTGTGAAGTCATAGATTGGAAGTGTGTGAAGTCAAAGATTGGAGGTGTGTGAATTCACAGTGGGAGGTGTTTGAAGTCACAGAATGGAGGTGTGTGAAGTCACAGAACGGAGGTTTGTGAAGTCATAGAATGGAGGTGTATGAAGTCATAGAATGGATGTTGCTGAAGTAAGAATGAAGGTGTGTGAAGTCATAGAATGGAGGTGTCTGAAGTCATAGAATGGATGTTGTTGAAGTAAGAATGAAGGTGTGTGAACTCATAGAATGGAGGTGTATGAACTCATAGAATGGAGGTGTGTGAATTCATGGAACGGAGGTGTGTGAAGTCAAAGAATGAAGGTGTATGATGTCAAAAAATGGAAGTGTGTGAAGTCATAGAATGGAGGTGTGTGAAGTCTTAGAATGGAGGTGTGTGAAGTCATAGAATGGAAGTGTGTGAAGTCACAGAAGGGAGGTGTGTGAAGTCATAGAATGAAGGTGTGTGAAGTCATAGAATGGAGGTGTGTGAAGTCAAAATGGTGGTGTGTGAACTCATAGAATGGAGGTGTGTGAAGTCACAGAATGGAGGTGTGTGACGTCATAGAATGGAGCTGTGTGAATTCAGAATGGAGGTGGGTGAAGTCATAGAATGGAGGTGTGTGCAGTCCTAGAATGGATGTTTCTGAAGTAGGAATGAAGGTGTGTGACATCATAGAATGGAGGTGTGTGAAGTCAAAATGGAGGTTTGTGAACTCAAAGAATGGAGGTGTGTGAAGTCATGGAATGGAGGTGTGTGAAGTCCAAAAATGGAGGTGTGTGAAGTCAAACAATGGAGGTGTGTGAAGTCACAGAAGGGAGGTGTGTGAAGTCACAGAATGGAGGTGTGTGAAGTCAAAATGGAGGTGTGTGAAGTCACAGAATGGAGGTGTGTGAAGTCACAGAATGGAGGTGTTTGAAGTCAAAATTGTGGTGTGTGAATTCACAAATGGAGGTGTGTGAAGTCAGAATGGAGGTGAGTGAACTCATAGAATGGAGGTGGTTGAAGGCAGAATGGAAGTGTGTGAACTCGTAGAATGGAGGTGTGTGAGGTCATAATGGCGGAGTGTGAAGTCATAGAATGGAGGTGTGTGAAGTTAGAATGGAGGTGTGTGAACTCATAGAATGGAGGTGTGTGTAGTCATAATGGAGGTGTGTGAAGACATAGAATGGAGGTGTGTGAAGTCACAGAATGGAGGTGTGTGAAGTCATAGAATGGATGTTTGTGAAGTAAGAATGAAGGTGTGTGAAGTCATATTATGGAAGTGTTTGAAGTCACAGAATGGAGGTGTGTGAAGTCACAGAATGGAGGTGTTTGAAGTCAAAATTGTGGTGTGTGAATTCACAAATGGAGGTGTGTGAAGTCAGAATGGAGGTGAGTGAACTCATAGAATGGAGGTGGTTGAAGGCAGAATGGAAGTGTGTGAACTCGTAGAATGGAGGTGTGTGAGGTCATAATGGCGGAGTGTGAAGTCATAGAATGGAGGTGTGTGAAGTTAGAATGGAGGTGTGTGAACTCATAGAATGGAGGTGTGTGAAGTCACAATGGAGGTGTGTGAAGTCACAGAATGGAGGTGTGTGAAGTCACAGAATGGAGGTGTGTGAAGTCAGGGAATGGAGGTGTGTGAAGTCACAGAATGGAGGTTTGTGAAGTCACGGAATGGAGGTGTGTGAAGTCACAGAATGGAGGTGTGTGAAGTCATAGAATGGAAGTGTGTGAAGTCATAGAATGGAGGTTTGTGAAGTAAGAATGGAGGTGTGTGAAGTCACCGAATGGAGTTGTGTGAACTCAGAATGGAGGTGTGTGAATTCACAGAATGGAGGTTTGTGAAGTCATAGAATGGAGTTGTGTGAGGTCATAGAATGGATGTTTCTGAAGTAAGAATGAATGTGTGTGAAGTCATGGAATGGAGGTGTGTGAAGTCATATAATGGAGGTGTGTGAAGTCAGAATGGAGGTGTGTGAGGTCACAGAATTGAGGTGTATGAAGTCACAGAATGGAGGTGTGTGAAGTCAGAATGAAGGTGTGTGAAGTCACAGAATGGAGGTGTGTGAAGTCACAGAATGGATGTTTGTGAAGTAAGAATGAATGTGTTTGAAGTCATAGAGTGGAGGTGTGTGAAGTCACTGAATGGAGGTGTGTGAAGTGAGATTGGAGGTGTTTGAAATCACAGAATGGAGGTGTGTGAAGTCATAGAATGGAGATGTGTGAACTCATAGAATGGAGGTGTGTTAATTCATAGAATGGAGGTGTGTGAAGTCATAGGATCGAGGTGTGTGAAGACACAGAATGGAGGTGTGTGAAGTCACAGAATGGAGGTGTGTGAAGTCACAGAATGGAGGTGTGTGAACTCAGAATGGAGGTGTGTGAAGCCGCAGAATGGAGGTGTGTGAAGTCATAGAATGGACGTGTGTGAAGTCATAGAAAGGAGGTTTGTGAACTCAGAATGGAGGTGTGTGAAGTCACAGAATGGAGGTTTGTGAAGTCATAGAATGGAGGTGTGTGAAGTCAGAGAATGGATGTTTCTGAAGTAAGAATGAAGGTGTGTGAAGTCATAGAATGGAGATGTGTGAAGTCAAATTGGAGGAGTGTGAACTCATAGAATGGAGGTGTGTGAACTCATAGAATGGAGGTTTGTGAAGTCATGGAATGGCGGTGTGTGAAGTCAAAGAATGGAGTGTGTGAAGTGAAACAATAGATGTGTGTGAACTCACAGAATGGAGGTGTGTGAAGTCACAGATTGGAAGTGTGTGAAGGCAAAACGGAGGTGTGTGAAGTCACAGAATGGAGGTGTGTGAAGTCACAGAATGGAGGTGTGTGAAGTCAAAAAGGTGGTGTGTGAAGTCACAGAATGGAGGTGTGTGAAGTCATAGAATGGAGGTGTGTGAAATCATAGAATGGAGGTATGTGAAATCAGAATGGAGGTGTGTGAAGTCACAGAATTGAGGTGTGTGAAGTCACAGAATGGAGGTGTGTGAAGTCAGAATGAGGGTGTGTGAAGTCACAGAATGGAGGTGTGTGAAGTCACAGAATGGATGTTTGTGAAGTAAGAATGAAGGTGTTTGAAGTCATAGAGTGGAGGTGTGTGAAGTCACAGAATGGAGGTTTGTGAAGTCATAGAATGGAGGTGTGTGAAGTCATAGAATTGAGGTGTGTGAAGTCATAGAATGGAGGTGTGTGAAGTCATAAAAGGGAGGTGTGTGAACTCATAGAATGGAGGTGAGTGAAGTCAAAATGGAACTGTGTGAAATCATAAAATGGTGTTTTTTCATGTCAGCGAATGGAGGTGTGTGAAGTCATACAAGTAGGTGTGTGAAGTCACAGAATGGAGGTGTGTGAAGTCACAGAATGGAGGTGTGTGAACTCAGAATGGAGGTGTGTGAAGCCACAGAATGGAGGTGTGGGAAGTCATAGAATGGAAGTGTGTGAAGTCATAGGATGGAGGTGTGTGAAGGAAGAATGGAGGTGTGTGAAGTCACGGAATGCAGGTGTGTGAATTCAGAATGGAGGTGTGTGAAGTCACAGAATGGAGGTTTGTGTAGTCATAGAATGGAGGTGTGTGAAGTCAGAGAATGGACGTTTCTGAAGTAAGAATGAAGGTGTGTGAAGTCATAGAATGGACGTGTGTGAAGTCAAATTGAAGGTGTGTGAACTCATAGAATGGAGGTGTGTGAACTCATAGAATGGAGGTGTGTGAAGTCATGGAATGGAGGTGTGTGAAGTCAAAGAATGGAGGTGTGTGAAGTGACACAATAGAGGTGTGTGAAGTCACAAAATGGAGGTGTGTCAAGTCACAGAATGGAAGTGTGTGAAGTCAAAAGGGAGGTGTGTGAAGTCACAGAAGGGAGGTGTGTGAAGTCACAGAATGGAGGTGCATGAAGTCAAAAAGGTGGTGTGTGAAGTCACAGAATGGAGGTGTGTGAAGTCATAGAATGGAGGTGTGTGAAATCATAGAATGGAGGTGTGTGAAGTCAGAATGGAGGTGTGTGAAGTCACAGAATTGAGGTGTATGAAGTCACAGAATGGAGGTGTGTGAAGTCAGAATGGAGGTGTGTGAAGTCACAGAATGGAGGTGTGTGAAGTCAAAAAGGTGGTGTGTGAAGTCACAGAATGGAGGTGTGTGAAGTCATAGAATGGAGGTGTGTGAAATCATAGAATGGAGGTATGTGAAGTCAGAATGGAGGTGTGTGAAGTCACAGAATTGAGGTGTGTGACGTCACAGAATGGAGGTGTGTGACGTCAGAATGAAGGTGTGTGAAGTCACAGAATGGAGGTGTGTGAAGTCATAGAATGGAGGTGTGTGAGGTCATAGAATGGATGTTTCTAAAGTAAGAATGAATGTGTGTGAAGTCATGGAATGGAGGTGTGTGAAGTCATAGAATGGAGGTGTGTGAAGTCACAGAATCGAGGTATCTGAAGTCAGAATGGAGGTGTGAAGTCATCTAATAGAGGTGGGTGAAGTCATAGAAAGGAGGTGTGGGAAGTCATAGAATGGAGCAGTGTGAAGTCATAGAGTGGAGGTGAGTGAAGTCACGGATTCGAGGTCTCTGAAGTCATAGAATAGAGGTGTGTGAAGTCAGAATGGAGGTGTGTGAAGTCATAGAATGGATGTATGTGAACTCATAGAATGGAGGTGTGTGATGTCACAATGGAAGTGTGTGAAGTCACAGAGTGAAGGTGTGTGAAGTCATACATTGGTGTGTGAAGTCAGAATGGAGGTGTGTGAAGTCACAGAATGGAGGTGTGTGAACTCAGATTGGAGGTGTGTGAAGTCATACATGGAGGTGTGTGAAGTCATAGTATGGAGTTGTGTGAAATCATAAAATGGAGTTTTGTGAATTCACAGAATGGAGGAGTGTGAAGTCAGAATGGCGGAGTGTGAAGTCATAGAATGGAGGTGTGTGAAGTTAGAATGGAGGTGTGTGAACTCATAGAATGGAGGTGTGTGTAGTCATAATGGAGGTGTGTGAAGACATAGAATGGAGGTGTGTGAAGTCACAGAATGGAGGTGTGTGAAGTCATAGAATGGAGGTGTGTGAAGTCATAGAATGGATGTTTGTGAAGAAAGAATGAAGGTGTGTGAAGTCATAGAATGGAAGTGTGTGAAGTCACAGAATGGAGGTGTGTGACGTCATAGAATGGAGCTGTGTGAATTCAGAATGGAGGTGTGTGCATCATAGAATGGATGATTCTGAAGTAGGAATGAAGGTGTGTGAAGTCATAGAATGGAGGTGTGTTAAGTCAAAATGGAGGTGTGTGAACTCAAAGAATGGAGGTGTGTGAAGTCATGGAATGGAGGTGTGTGAAGTCCAAGAATGGAGGTGTGTGAAGTCAAACAATGGAGGTGTGTGAAGTCACAGAATGGAGGTGTGTGAAGTCACAGAATGGAGGTGTGTGAAGTCAAACAATGGAGGTGTGTGAAGTCACAGAATGGAGGTGTGTGAAGTCACAGAATGGAGGTGTGTGAAGTCAAAATGGAGGTGTGTGAAGTCACAGAATGGAGGTGTGTGAAGTCACAGAATGGAGGTGTTTTAAGTCAAAGTTGTGGTGTGTGAATTCACAAATGGAGGTGTGTGAAGTCAGAATGGATCTGAGTGAACTCATAGAATGGAGGTGGTTGAAGGCAGAATGGAAGTGTGTGAACTCGTAGAATGGAGGTGTGTGAGGTCATAATGGAGGTGTGTGAAGTCATAGAATGGTGGTTTTTGATGTCAAAGAATGGAGTTGTGTGAAGTCATAGAATGGAGGTGTGTGAACTCAGATTGGAGCTGTGTGAAATCACAGAAGGGAGGTGTGTCAACTGAGAAACGAGGTGTGTGAAGTCATAGAATGGAGGTGTGTGAAGTCACAGAATGAAGGTGTGTGAAGTCATAGAAGGAGGTGTCTGAAGTCACAGAATGGAGGTGTGTGAAGACACAGAATGGAGGTGTGTGAACTCAGAGAGGAGGTGTGTGAAGTCACAGAATGGAGGTGTGTGAAGTCACAGAATGGAAGTGTGTGAAGTCATAGAATGGAGGTGTGTGAAGTCAGAAGGGAGGTGTGTGAAGTCACAGAATGGAGGTGTGTGAACCCAGAATGGAGGTGTGTGAAGTCACAGAATGGAGGTTTGTGAAGTCATAGAATGGAGGTGTATGAAGTCATAGAATGGATGCTGCTGAAGTAAGAATGAAGGTGTGTGAAGTCATAGAATGGAGGTGTCTGAAGTCATAGAATGGAGGTGTGTGAAGTCATAGAATGGAGGTGTGTGAAGTCACAGAATGAAGGTGTGTGAAGTCATAGGAGGAGGTGTCTGAAGTCACAGAATGGAGGTGTGTGAAGACACAGAATGGAGGTGTGTGAAGTCAGAGAGGAGTTGTGTGAAGTCACAGAATGGAGGTGTGTGAAGTCATAGAATGGAAGTGTGTGAAGTCATAGAATGGAGGTGTGTGAAGTCAGAATGGAGGTGTGTGAAGTCACAGAATGGAGGTGTGTGAACCCAGAATGGAGGTGTGTGAAGTCACAGAATGGAGGTTTGTGAAGTCATAGAATGGAGGTGTATGAAGTCATAGAATGGATGTTGCTGAAGTAAGAATGAAGGTATGTGAAGTCATAGAATGGAGGTGTCTGAAGTCATAGAATGGATGTTGCTGAAGTAAGAATGAAGGTGTGTGAACTCATAGAATGGAGGTGTATGAACTCATAGAATGGAGGTGTGTGAATTCATGGAACGGAGGTGTGTGAAGTCAAAGGATGGAGGTGTATGATGTCAAACAATGGAAGTGTGTGAAGTCATAGAATGGAGGTGTGTGAAATCATAGAATGGAGGTATGTGAAGTCAGAATGGAGGTGTGTGAAGTCACAGAATTGAGGTGTGTGACTTCACAGAATGGAGGTGTGTGAAGTCAGAATGAAGGTGTGTGAAGTCACAGAATGGAGGTGTGTGAAGTCATAGAATGGAGGTGTGTGAGGTCATAGAATGGATGTTTCTAAAGTAAGAATGAATGTGTGTGAAGTCATGGAATGGAGGTGTGTGAAGTCATAGAATGGAGGTGTGTGAAGTCACAGAATCGAGGTATCTGAAGTCAGAATGGACGTGTGAAGTCATCTAATAGAGGTGGGTGAAGTCATAGAAAGGAGGTGTGGGAAGTCATAGAATGGAGCAGTGTGAAGTCATAGAGTGGAGGTGAGTGAAGTCACAGATTCGAGGTCTCTGAAGTCATAGAATAGAGGTGTGTGAAGTCAGAATGGAGGTGTGTGAAGTCATAGAATGGATGTATGTGAACTCATAGAATGGAGGTGTGTGATGTCACAATGGAAGTGTGTGAAGTCACAGAGTGAAGGTGTGTGAAGTCATACATTGGTGTGTGAAGTCAGAATGGAGGTGTGTGAAGTCACAGAATGGAGGTGTGTGAACTCAGATTGGAGGTGTGTGAAGTCATAGATGGAGGTGTGTGAAGTCATAGTATGGAGTTGTGTGAAATCATAAAATGGAGTTTTGTGAATTCACAGAATGGAGGAGTGTGAAGTCAGAATGGCGGAGTGTGAAGTCATAGAATGGAGGTGTGTGAAGTTAGAATGGGGGTGTGTGAACTCATAGAATGGAGGTGTGTGTAGTCATAATGGAGGTGTGTGAAGACATAGAATGGAGGTGTGTGAAGTCACAGAATGGAGGTGTGTGAAGTCATAGAATGGAGGTGTGTGAAGTCATAGAATGGATGTTTGTGAAGAAAGAATGAAGGTGTGTGAAGTCATAGAATGGAAGTGTGTGAAGTCACAGAATGGAGGTGTGTGACGTCATAGAATGGAGCTGTGTGAATTCAGAATGGAGGTGTGTGCATCATAGAATGGATGATTCTGAAGTAGGAATGAAGGTGTGTGAAGTCATAGAATGGAGGTGTGTTAAGTCAAAATGGAGGTGTGTGAACTCAAAGAATGGAGGTGTGTGAAGTCATGGAATGGAGGTGTGTGAAGTCCAAGAATGGAGGTGTGTGAAGTCAAACAATGGAGGTGTGTGAAGTCACAGAATGGAGGTGTGTGAAGTCACAGAATGGAGGTGTGTGAAGTCAAACAATGGAGGTGTGTGAAGTCACAGAATGGAGGTGTGTGAAGTCACAGAATGGAGGTGTGTGAAGTCAAAATGGAGGTGTGTGAAGTCACAGAATGGAGGTGTGTGAAGTCACAGAATGGAGGTGTTTTAAGTCAAAGTTGTGGTGTGTGAATTCACAAATGGAGGTGTGTGAAGTCAGAATGGATCTGAGTGAACTCATAGAATGGAGGTGGTTGAAGGCAGAATGGAAGTGTGTGAACTCGTAGAATGGAGGTGTGTGAGGTCATAATGGAGGTGTGTGAAGTCATAGAATGGTGGTTTTTGATGTCAAAGAATGGAGTTGTGTGAAGTCATAGAATGGAGGTGTGTGAACTCAGATTGGAGCTGTGTGAAATCACAGAAGGGAGGTGTGTCAACTGAGAAACGAGGTGTGTGAAGTCATAGAATGGAGGTGTGTGAAGTCACAGAATGAAGGTGTGTGAAGTCATAGAAGGAGGTGTCTGAAGTCACAGAATGGAGGTGTGTGAAGACACAGAATGGAGGTGTGTGAACTCAGAGAGGAGGTGTGTGAAGTCACAGAATGGAGGTGTGTGAAGTCACAGAATGGAAGTGTGTGAAGTCATAGAATGGAGGTGTGTGAAGTCAGAAGGGAGGTGTGTGAAGTCACAGAATGGAGGTGTGTGAACCCAGAATGGAGGTGTGTGAAGTCACAGAATGGAGGTTTGTGAAGTCATAGAATGGAGGTGTATGAAGTCATAGAATGGATGTTGCTGAAGTAAGAATGAAGGTGTGTGAAGTCATAGAATGGAGGTGTCTGAAGTCATAGAATGGAGGTGTGTGAAGTCATAGAATGGAGGTGTGTGAAGTCACAGAATGAAGGTGTGTGAAGTCATAGGAGGAGGTGTCTGAAGTCACAGAATGGAGGTGTGTGAAGACACAGAATGGAGGTGTGTGAAGTCAGAGAGGAGTTGTGTGAAGTCACAGAATGGAGGTGTGTGAAGTCATAGAATGGAAGTGTATGAAGTCATAGAATGGAGGTGTGTGAAGTCAGAATGGAGGTGTGTGAAGTCACAGAATGGAGGTGTGTGAACCCAGAATGGAGGTGTGTGAAGTCACAGAATGGAGGTTTGTGAAGTCATAGAATGGAGGTGTATGAAGTCATAGAATGGATGTTGCTGAAGTAAGAATGAAGGTATGTGAAGTCATAGAATGGAGGTGTCTGAAGTCATAGAATGGATGTTGCTGAAGTAAGAATGAAGGTGTGTGAACTCATAGAATGGAGGTGTATGAACTCATAGAATGGAGGTGTGTGAATTCATGGAACGGAGGTGTGTGAAGTCAAAGGATGGAGGTGTATGATGTCAAACAATGGAAGTGTGTGAAGTCATAGAATGGAGGTGTGTGAAATCATAGAATGGAGGTATGTGAAGTCAGAATGGAGGTGTGTGAAGTCACAGAATTGAGGTGTGTGACGTCACAGAATGGAGGTGTGTGAAGTCAGAATGAAGGTGTGTGAAGTCACAGAATGGAGGTGTGTGAAGTCATAGAATGGAGGTGTGTGAGGTCATAGAATGGATGTTTCTAAAGTAAGAATGAATGTGTGTGAAGTCATGGAATGGAGGTGTGTGAAGTCATAGAATGGAGGTGTGTGAAGTCACAGAATCGAGGTATCTGAAGTCAGAATGGACGTGTGAAGTCATCTAATAGAGGTGGGTGAAGTCATAGAAAGGAGGTGTGGGAAGTCATAGAATGGAGCAGTGTGAAGTCATAGAGTGGAGGTGAGTGAAGTCACAGATTCGAGGTCTCTGAAGTCATAGAATAGAGGTGTGTGAAGTCAGAATGGAGGTGTGTGAAGTCATAGAATGGATGTATGTGAACTCATAGAATGGAGGTGTGTGATGTCACAATGGAAGTGTGTGAAGTCACAGAGTGAAGGTGTGTGAAGTCATACATTGGTGTGTGAAGTCAGAATGGAGGTGTGTGAAGTCACAGAATGGAGGTGTGTGAACTCAGATTGGAGGTGTGTGAAGTCATAGATGGAGGTGTGTGAAGTCATAGTATGGAGTTGTGTGAAATCATAAAATGGAGTTTTGTGAATTCACAGAATGGAGGAGTGTGAAGTCAGAATGGCGGAGTGTGAAGTCATAGAATGGAGGTGTGTGAAGTTAGAATGGGGGTGTGTGAACTCATAGAATGGAGGTGTGTGTAGTCATAATGGAGGTGTGTGAAGACATAGAATGGAGGTGTGTGAAGTCACAGAATGGAGGTGTGTGAAGTCATAGAATGGAGGTGTGTGAAGTCATAGAATGGATGTTTGTGAAGAAAGAATGAAGGTGTGTGAAGTCATAGAATGGAAGTGTGTGAAGTCACAGAATGGAGGTGTGTGACGTCATAGAATGGAGCTGTGTGAATTCAGAATGGAGGTGTGTGCATCATAGAATGGATGATTCTGAAGTAGGAATGAAGGTGTGTGAAGTCATAGAATGGAGGTGTGTTAAGTCAAAATGGAGGTGTGTGAACTCAAAGAATGGAGGTGTGTGAAGTCATGGAATGGAGGTGTGTGAAGTCCAAGAATGGAGGTGTGTGAAGTCAAACAATGGAGGTGTGTGAAGTCACAGAATGGAGGTGTGTGAAGTCACAGAATGGAGGTGTGTGAAGTCAAACAATGGAGGTGTGTGAAGTCACAGAATGGAGGTGTGTGAAGTCACAGAATGGAGGTGTGTGAAGTCAAAATGGAGGTGTGTGAAGTCACAGAATGGAGGTGTGTGAAGTCACAGAATGGAGGTGTTTTAAGTCAAAGTTGTGGTGTGTGAATTCACAAATGGAGGTGTGTGAAGTCAGAATGGATCTGAGTGAACTCATAGAATGGAGGTGGTTGAAGGCAGAATGGAAGTGTGTGAACTCGTAGAATGGAGGTGTGTGAGGTCATAATGGAGGTGTGTGAAGTCATAGAATGGTGGTTTTTGATGTCAAAGAATGGAGTTGTGTGAAGTCATAGAATGGAGGTGTGTGAACTCAGATTGGAGCTGTGTGAAATCACAGAAGGGAGGTGTGTCAACTGAGAAACGAGGTGTGTGAAGTCATAGAATGGAGGTGTGTGAAGTCACAGAATGAAGGTGTGTGAAGTCATAGAAGGAGGTGTCTGAAGTCACAGAATGGAGGTGTGTGAAGACACAGAATGGAGGTGTGTGAACTCAGAGAGGAGGTGTGTGAAGTCACAGAATGGAGGTGTGTGAAGTCACAGAATGGAAGTGTGTGAAGTCATAGAATGGAGGTGTGTGAAGTCAGAAGGGAGGTGTGTGAAGTCACAGAATGGAGGTGTGTGAACCCAGAATGGAGGTGTGTGAAGTCACAGAATGGAGGTTTGTGAAGTCATAGAATGGAGGTGTATGAAGTCATAGAATGGATATTGCTGAAGTAAGAATGAAGGTGTGTGAAGTCATAGAATGGAGGTGTGTGAAGTCATAGAATGGAGGTGTGTGAAGTCATAGAATGGAGGTGTGTGAAGTCACAGAATGAAGGTGTGTGAAGTCATAGGAGGAGGTGTCTGAAGTCACAGAATGGAGGTGTGTGAAGACACAGAATGGAGGTGTGTGAAGTCAGAGAGGAGTTGTGTGAAGTCACAGAATGGAGGTGTGTGAAGTCATAGAATGGAAGTGTATGAAGTCATAGAATGGAGGTGTGTGAAGTCAGAATGGAGGTGTGTGAAGTCACAGAATGGAGGTGTGTGAACCCAGAATGGAGGTGTGTGAAGTCACAGAATGGAGGTTTGTGAAGTCATAGAATGGAGGTGTATGAAGTCATAGAATGGATGTTGCTGAAGTAAGAATGAAGGTATGTGAAGTCATAGAATGGAGGTGTCTGAAGTCATAGAATGGATGTTGCTGAAGTAAGAATGAAGGTGTGTGAACTCATAGAATGGAGGTGTATGAACTCATAGAATGGAGGTGTGTGAATTCATGGAACGGAGGTGTGTGAAGTCAAAGGATGGAGGTGTATGATGTCAAACAATGGAAGTGTGTGAAGTCATAGAATGGAGGTGTGTGAAATCATAGAATGGAGGTATGTGAAGTCAGAATGGAGGTGTGTGAAGTCACAGAATTGAGGTGTGTGACGTCACAGAATGGAGGTGTGTGAAGTCAGAATGAAGGTGTGTGAAGTCACAGAATGGAGGTGTGTGAAGTCATAGAATGGAGGTGTGTGAGGTCATAGAATGGATGTTTCTAAAGTAAGAATGAATGTGTGTGAAGTCATGGAATGGAGGTGTGTGAAGTCATAGAATGGAGGTGTGTGAAGTCACAGAATCGAGGTATCTGAAGTCAGAATGGACGTGTGAAGTCATCTAATAGAGGTGGGTGAAGTCATAGAAAGGAGGTGTGGGAAGTCATAGAATGGAGCAGTGTGAAGTCATAGAGTGGAGGTGAGTGAAGTCACAGATTCGAGGTCTCTGAAGTCATAGAATAGAGGTGTGTGAAGTCAGAATGGAGGTGTGTGAAGTCATAGAATGGATGTATGTGAACTCATAGAATGGAGGTGTGTGATGTCACAATGGAAGTGTGTGAAGTCACAGAGTGAAGGTGTGTGAAGTCATACATTGGTGTGTGAAGTCAGAATGGAGGTGTGTGAAGTCACAGAATGGAGGTGTGTGAACTCAGATTGGAGGTGTGTGAAGTCATAGATGGAGGTGTGTGAAGTCATAGTATGGAGTTGTGTGAAATCATAAAATGGAGTTTTGTGAATTCACAGAATGGAGGAGTGTGAAGTCAGAATGGCGGAGTGTGAAGTCATAGAATGGAGGTGTGTGAAGTTAGAATGGAGGTGTGTGAACTCATAGAATGGAGGTGTGTGTAGTCATAATGGAGGTGTGTGAAGACATAGAATGGAGGTGTGTGAAGTCACAGAATGGAGGTGTGTGAAGTCATAGAATGGAGGTGTGTGAAGTCATAGAATGGATGTTTGTGAAGAAAGAATGAAGGTGTGTGAAGTCATAGAATGGAAGTGTGTGAAGTCACAGAATGGAGGTGTGTGACGTCATAGAATGGAGCTGTGTGAATTCAGAATGGAGGTGTGTGCATCATAGAATGGATGATTCTGAAGTAGGAATGAAGGTGTGTGAAGTCATAGAATGGAGGTGTGTTAAGTCAAAATGGAGGTGTGTGAACTCAAAGAATGGAGGTGTGTGAAGTCATGGAATGGAGGTGTGTGAAGTCCAAGAATGGAGGTGTGTGAAGTCAAACAATGGAGGTGTGTGAAGTCACAGAATGGAGGTGTGTGAAGTCACAGAATGGAGGTGTGTGAAGTCAAAATGGAGGTGTGTGAAGTCACAGAATGGAGGTGTGTGAAGTCACAGAATGGAGGTGTTTTAAGTCAAAGTTGTGGTGTGTGAATTCACAAATGGAGGTGTGTGAAGTCAGAATGGATCTGAGTGAACTCATAGAATGGAGGTGGTTGAAGGCAGAATGGAAGTGTGTGAACTCGTAGAATGGAGGTGTGTGAGGTCATAATGGAGGTGTGTGAAGTCATAGAATGGTGGTTTTTGATGTCAAAGAATGGAGTTGTGTGAAGTCATAGAATGGAGGTGTGTGAACTCAGATTGGAGCTGTGTGAAATCACAGAAGGGAGGTGTGTCAACTGAGAAACGAGGTGTGTGAAGTCATAGAATGGAGGTGTGTGAAGTCATAGAATGGAAGTGTGTGAAGTCATAGAATGGAGGTGTGTGAAGTCAGAATGGAGGTGTGTGAAGTCATAGAATGAAGGTGTGTGAAGTCACAATGGAGATGTGTGAAGTCATAGAATGGTGGTTTTTGAAGTCACAGAATGGAGGTGTGTGAAGTCATACAATGGAGGTGTGTGAAGTTAGATTAGAGGTATATGAAGTCACAAAATGGAGGTTTGTCAACTCAGAAATGAGGTATGTGAAGTCATAGAGTGGAGGTGTGTGAAGTCACAGAATGGAAGTGGGTGTACTCAAAATGGAGCTGTGTGAAGTCACAGAATGGCGGTGTGTGAATTCATAGAAGGGAGGTGTGTGAAGTCATAGAATGGAGGTGTGTGAAGTCACAGAATGGAAGCGTGTGAAGTCAAAATGGAGGTGTGTGAAGTCAGGGAATGGAGGTGTGTGAAGTCAATGAATGGACTTGTGTGAAGCCAAAATTGTGGTGTGTGAAGTCAAAGAATGGATGTGTGTGAAGTCACAGAATGGAGGTGTGTGAAGTCAAAATGGAGGTGTGTGAAGTCAAAGAATGGATGTGTGTGAAGTCATAGAATGGAGGTGTATGAAGTCATGGAATGGAGGTGTGTGAAGTCAAACATTGGAAGTGTGTGAAGTTACAGAATGGAGGTGTGTGAAGTCATAGAATGGAGGTGTGTGAAGTCAGAGAATGGAGGTGTGTGAAGTCAGAATGCAGGTGTGTAAAGTCATAGAATGGAGGTGTGTGAAGTCATAGAATGGAGGTGTGTGAAGTCATAGATTGGAAGTGTGTGAAGTCAAAGATTGGAGGTGTGTGAATTCACAGTGGGAGGTGTTCGAAATCACAGAATGGAGGTGTGTGAAGTCACAGAATGGAGGTTTGTGAAGTCATAGAATGGAGGTGTATGAAGTCATAGAATGGATGTTGCTGAAGTAAGAATGAAGGTGTGTGAAGTCATAGAATGGAGGTGTCTGAAGTCATAGAATGGATGTTGCTGAAGTAAGAATGAAGGTGTGTGAACTCATAGAATGGAGGTGTATGAACTCATAGAATTGAGGTGTGTGAATTCATGGAACGTAGGTGTGTGAAGTCAAAGAATGAAGGTGTATGATGTCAAAAAATGGAAGTGTGTGAAGTCATAGAATGGAGGTGTGCGAAGTCTTAGAATGGAGGTGTGTGAAGTCATAGAATGGAAGTGTGTGAAGTCACAGAAGGGAGGTGTGTGAAGTTATAGAATGAAGGTGTGTGAAGTCATAGAATGGAGGTGTGTGAAGTCAAAATGGTGGTGTGTGAACTCATAGAATGGAGGTGTGTGAAGTCAGAGAATGGAGGTGTGTGAAGTCAGAATGGAGGTGTGAAGTCATAGAATGGGGCTGGGTGAAGTCATGGAAAGGAGGTGTGGGAAGTCATAGAATGGAGAAGTGTGAAGTCATAGAGTGGAGGTAAGTGAAGTCACATATTCAAAGTCTGTGAAGTCATAGAACGGAGGTTTGTGAAGTCAGAATGGAGGTGTGTGAACTCATAGAATGGAGGTGTGTGAAGACACAATGGAGGTGTGTGAAGTCACAGAATGGAGGTGTGTGAACTCATAGAATGGAGATGTGTTAAGTCACAGAATGGAGGTGTGTGAAATCGTAGAATGGAGGTGTGTGAAGTCAGAGAATCAAGGTGTGTGAAGTCAAAGAATGGAGGTGTGTGAACTCACAATGGAGGTAGGTGAAGTCACAGAATGGAGGTGTGTGAAGTCATAGAATGGAAGTGTGTGAAGTCATAGAATGTAGGTGTGTGATGTCAGAATGGAGGTGTGTGAAGTCACAGAATGGAGGTGTGTGACGTCATAAATGTTGGTGTGTGAAGTCATAGAATGGAGGTGTGAAGTCATAGAATGGACGTGTGAAGTCACAGAATGGAGGTGTGTGAACTCACAGAAGGCAGGTGTGTGAAGTCAGAGAATAGAGTTGTGTGAAGTCACAATGGAGGTGTGTGAATTCATAGAATGGACGTGTGTGAAGTCAAAATTGTGGTGTGTGAAATCACAAATGCAGGTGTGTGAAGTCACAGAATGGAGGTGTGTGAAGTCAGAGAATGGACGTGTGTGAAGTCACAATGCAGGTGTGTGAGCTGATAGAACGTAGCTGTGTGAAGTCACAATGGAGGTGTGTGAAGTCATAGAATGGACGTGTGTGAAGTCATAGAATTGGGGTGTCTGAAGTCACAATATGGAGGTGTGTGAAGTCATATGATGGAGGCGTGTGAAGTCACAGAATGGAGGTGTGTGAACTCAGAATGGAGGTGTGTGAAGTCACAGAATGGAGGTGTGTGAAGTCATAGAATGGAGATGTGTTAAGTCACAGAATGGAGGTGTGTGAAATCGTAGAATGGAGGTGTGTGAAGTCAGAGAATCAAGGTGTGTGAAGTCACAGAATGGAGGTGTGTGAACTCACAATGGAGGTAGGTGAAGTCAAAGAATGGAGGTGTGTGAAGTCATAGAATGGAAGTGTGTGAAGTCATAGAATGTAGGTGTGTGATGTCAGAATGGAGGTGTGTGATGTCACAGAATGGAGGTGTGTGACGTCACAAATGTTGGTGTGTGAAGTCATAGAATGGAGGTGTGAAGTCACAGAATGGAGGTCTGTGAAGTCATAGAATGGTGGTTTTTGAAGTCACAGAATGGAGGTGTGTGAAGTCATAAAATGGAGGTGTGTGAATTTAGATTAGAGGTATGTGAAGTCACAAAATGGAGGTGTGTCAACTCAGAAATGAGGTATGTGAAGTCATAGAATAGAGGTGTGTGAAGTCACAGAATTGAGGTGTGTGAAGTCAGATGGAGGTGTGTGAATTCAGAATGGAGGTGTGTGAAGTCAGAGAATGGACGTGTGTGAAGTCACAATGCAGGTGTGTGAACTGATAGAACGTAGCTGTGTGAAGTCACAATGTAGGTGTGTGAAGTCATAGAATGGAGGTGTGTGAAGTCATAGAATGGAGGTGTGTGCAGTCACAATATGGAGGTGTGTGAAGTCATATAATGGAGGTGTGTGAAGTCACAGAATGGAGGTGTGTGAACTCAGAATGGAGGTGTGTGAAGTCACAGAATGGAGGTGTGTGAAGTCATAGAATGGAGATGTGTTAAGTCACAGAATGGAGGTGTGTGAAATCGTAAAATGGAGGTGTGTGAAGTCAGAGAATCAAGGTGTGTGAAGTCACAGAATGGAGGTGCGTGAACTCACAATGGAGGTAGGTGAAGTCACAGAATGGAGGTGTGTGAAGTCATAGAATGGAAGTGTGTGAAGTCATAGAATGTAGGTGTGTGATGTCACAATGGAGGTGTGTGAAGTCACAGAATGGAGGTGTGTGACGTCATAAATGTTGGTGTGTGAAGTCATAGAATGGAGGTGTGAAGTCATAGAATGGAGGTGTGAAGTCACAGAATGGAGGTGTGTGAACTCACAGAAGGCAGGTGTGCGAAGTCAGGGAATAGAGTTGTGTGAAGTCACAATGGAGGTGTGTGAATTCATAGAATGGACGTGTGTGAAGTCAAAATTGTGGTGTGTGAAATCAGAAATGTAGGTGTGTGAAGTCACAGAATGGAGGTGTGTGAAGTCACAATGGAGGTGTGTGAAGTCAAAGAATGGATGTGTGTGAAGTCATAGACTGGAGGTGTATGAAGTCATGGAATGGAGGTTTGTGAAGTCAAACCTTGGAAGCGTGTGAAGTTACAGAATGGGGGTGTGTGAAGTCATAGAATGGGGGTGTGTGAAATCAGAGAATGGAGGTGTGTGAAGTCAGAATGCAGGTGTGTGAACTCATAGAATGGAGGTGTGTGAAGTAACAATGTAGGTTTCTGAAGTCATAGAATGGAGGTGTGTGAAGTCATAGAATAGAGGTGTGTGAAGTCATAAAATGGAAGTGTGTGAAGTCATAGAATGGAGGTTTCTGAAGTAAGAATGGAGGTGTGTGAAGTCACTCAATGGAGTTGTGTGAGCTCAGAATGGAGGTGTGTGAAGTCAGAGAATGGAGGTGTTTGAAGTCATAGAATGGAGGTGTGTGAAGTCACAGAATGGAGGTATCTGAAGTCAGAATCGAGGTGTAAAGTCATAGAATAGAGGTGGGTGAAGTCATACAAAGGAGGTGGGGGAAGTCATAGAATGGAGCAGTGTGAAGTCATAGAATGGAGGTGAGTGAAGTCACAGATTCGAGGTCTGTGAAGTCATAGAATGGAGGTGTGTGAAGTCAGAATGGAGGTGTGTGAAGTCATAGAATGGAGGTGTGTGAACTCATAGAAAGGAGGTGTGTGTCGTAACAATGGAAGTGTGTGAAGTCACAGAATGGGGGTGTGTTAAGTCATACATTGGTGTGTGAAGTCAGAATGGAGGTGTGTGAAGTCACAGAATTGAGGTGTGTGAACTCAGAATGGAGGTGTGTGAAGTCATAGATGGAGGTGTGTGAAGTCATAGTATGGAGGTGTGTGAAATCATAGAATGGAGTTTTGTGAATTCACAGAATGGAGGAGTGTGAAGTCAGAATGACGGAGTGTGAAGTCATAGAATGGAGGTGTGTGAACTTAGAATGGAGGTGTGTGAACTCATAGAATGGAGGTGTGTGAAGTCACAATGGAGGTGTGTGAAGACATAGAATGGAGGTGTGTGAAGTCACAGAATGGAGGTGTGTGAAGTCATAGAATGGAGGTGTGTGAAGTCATAGAATGGATGTTTGTGAAGTAAGAATGAAGGTGTGTGAAGTCATAGAATGGAAGTGTGTGAAGTCACAGAATGGAGTTGTCTGAAGTCATAGAATGGAGCTGTGTGAATTCAGAATGGAGGTGTGTGAAGTCATCGAATGGAGGTGTGTGCAGTCACAGAATGGATGTTTCTGAAGTAGGAATGAAGGTGTGTGAAGTCATAGAATGGAGGTGTGTGAAGTCAAAATGGAGGTGTGTGAACTCAAAGAATGGAGGTGTGAGAAGTCATGGAATGGAGGTGTGTGAAGTCATGTAATGGAGGTGTGTGTAGTCCAAGAATGGAGGTGTGTGAAGTCACAGAATGGAGGTGTGTGAAGTCAAAATTGTGGTGTGTGAATTCATAGAATGGAGGTGTGTGAAGTCAAAATGGAGGTGTGTGAAGTCATAGAATGGTGGTTTTTGATGTCAAAGATTGGAAGTGTGTGAAGTCATAGACTGGAGGTGTGTGAACCCAGATTGGAGGTGTGTGAATACACAGAAAGCAGGTGTGTCAACTCAGAAACGAGGTGTGTGAAGTCATAGAATGGAGGTGTGTGAAGTCATAGAATCGAAGTGTGTGAAATCATAGAATGGAGGTGTGTGAAGTCAGAATGGAGATGTTTGAAGTCATAGAATGGAGGTGTGTGAAGTCACAATGCAGGTGTGTGAACTCATAGAATTGAGGGGGGTGAAGTCACCATGCAGGTGTGTGAAGTCATAGAATGGAGGTGTGTGAAGTCATAGAATGGAGGTGGTGAAGTAACAGAATGGAGGTGTGTGAAGTCATAGAATGGAGGTGTGTGAAGTCAAAAGAATGGTGGTGTGTGAAGTCATAGAATGGAGGTGTGTGAAGTCACATAATGGAGGTGTGTGAAGTCACAGAATGGAGGTGTGTGAAGACACAGAATGGGAGTGGGTGAACTCACAATGGAGGTGTGTGAAGTCACAGAATAGAGGTGTGTGAAGTCAAAATGGAGGTGTGTGAAGTCAAAGAATGGATGTGTTTGAAGTCATAGAATGGAGGTGTAGGAAGTCATGGAATGGAGGTGTGTGAAGTCAAACATTGGAAGTGTGTGAAGTTACAGAATGGAGGTGTTTGAAGTCATAGAATGGAGGTGTATGAAGTCAGAGAATGGATGTGTGTGAAGTCAGAATGCAGGTGTGTGAAGTCATAGAATGGAGGTGTGTGAAGTCATAGATTGGAAGTGTGTAAAGTCATAGATTGGAGGTGTGTGAAGTCATAGAGGGAGGTGTGTGAAGTCACAGAAGGGAGTTCTGTGAAGTCACAGTGGAGGTGTGTGAAGTCATAGAATGGAGGTGTTTGAAGTCAAAGAATGAAGGTGTGTGAAGTCAGAATGGAGATGTGTGAAGTCATAGAATGGAGGTGTGTGAAGTCACAATGCAGGTTGTGAACTCATAGAATGCAGGTGGGTGAAGTCACAATGCAGGTGTGTGAAGTCATAGAATGGAGTTGTGTGAACTCAGAAAGGAGGTGTGTAAAGTCACAGAATAGAGGTGTGTGAAGTCATACAATGGAGGTGTGTGAAGTCACAGAATGGAGGTGTGTGAATTCATAGAATGGAGGTGTGTGAAGTCACAGATGGAGGTGTGTGAAGTAACAGAATGGAGGTGTGTGAAGTCACAGAATGGAAGTGGGTGAACTCACAATGGAGTTGTGTGAAGTCACAGAAGGGAGTTGTGTGAAGTCAGAAGGGAGGTGTGTGAAGTCACAGAATGGAGATGTGTGAAGACACAATGGAGGTGTGTGAAGTCATAGAATGGAGGTATTTGAAGTCAGAATGGAGGTGTGTGAACTCATAGAATGGAGGTGTGTGAAGTCACAATGGAGGTGTGTGAAGTCACAGAATGGAGGTGTGTGAAGTCACAGAATGGAGGTGTGTGAAGTCAGGGAATGGAGGTGTGTGAAGTCACAGAATGGAGGTGTGTGAGTCACGGAATGGAGGTGTGTGAAGTCACAGAATGGAGGTGTGTGAACTCAGAATGGAGGTGTGAGAAGTCACAGAATGGAGGTGTGTGAAGTCATAGAATGGAAGTGTGTGAAGTCATAGAATGGAGGTTTGTGAAGTAAGAATGGAGGTGTGTGAAGTCACCGAATGGAGTTGTGTGAACTCAGAATGGAGGTGTGTGAATTCACAGAATGGAGGTTGGTGAAGTCATAGAATGGGGTTGTGTGAGGTCATAGAATGGATGTTTCTGAAGTAAGAATGAAGGTGTGAAGTCATAGAATGGAGGTGTGTGAAGTCATGGAATGGAGGTGTGTGAAGTCACAGAATGGAGGTATCTGAAGTCAGAATGGACGTGTGAAGTCATCTAATAGAGGTGGGTAAAGTCATAGAAGGAGGTGTGGGAAGTCATAGAATGGAGCAGTGTGAAGTCATAGAGTGGAGGTGAGTGAAGTCACAGATTCGAGGTCTGTGAAGTCATAGAATAGAGGTGTGTGAAGTCAGAATGGAGGTGTGTGAAGTCATAGAATGGAGGTATGTGAACTCATAGAATGGAGGTGTGTGATGTCACAATGGAAGTGTGTGAAGTCACAGAGTGAAGGTGTGTGAAGTCATACATTGGTGTGTGAAGTCAGAATGGACGTGTGTGAAGTCACAGAATGGAGGTGTGTGAACTCAGATTGGAGGTGTGTGAAGTCATAGATGGAGGTGTGTGAAGTCATAGTATGGAGTTGTGTGAAATCATAGAATGGAGTTTTGTGAATTCACAGAATGGAGGAGTGTGAAGTCAGAATGGCGGAGTGTGAAGTCATAGAATGGAGGTGTGTGAAGTTAGAATGGAGGTGTGTGAACTCATAGAATGGAGGTGTGTGTAGTCATAATGGAGGTGTGTGAAGACATAGAATGGAGGTGTGTGAAGTCACAGAATGGAGGTGTGTGAAGTCATAGAATGGAGGTGTGTGAAGTCATAGAATGGATGTTTGTGAAGTAAGAATGAAGGTGTGTGAAGTCATAGAATGGAAGTGTGTGAAGTCACAGAATGGAGGTGTGTGACGTCATAGAATGGAGCTGTGTGAATTCAGAATGGAGGTGTGTGAAGTCATAAATGGAGGTGTGTGCAGTCATAGAATGGAGGTTTCTGAAGTAGGAATGAAGGTGTGTGAAGTCATAGAATGGAGGTGTGTGAAGTCAAAATGGAGGTGTGTGAACTCAAAGAATGGAGGTGTGTGAAGTCATGGAATGGAGGTGTGTGAAGTCCAAGAATGGAGGTGTGTGAAGTCAAACAATGGAGGTGTGTGAAGTCACAGAATGGAGGTGTGTGAAGTCAAAATTGACTTGTGTAAAGTCACAGAATGGAGGTGTGTGAAGTCACAGAATGGAGGTGTTTGAAGTCAAAATTGTGGTGTGTGAATTCACAAATGGAGGTGTGTGAAGTCAGAATGGATCTGAGTGAACTCATAGAATGGAGGTGGTTGAAGGCAGAATAGAAGTGTGTGAACTCGTAGAATGGAGGTGTGTGAGGTCATAATGGAGGTGTGTGAAGTCATAGAATGGTGGTTTTTGATGTCAAAGAATGGAGTTGTGTGAAGTCATAGAATGGAGGTGTGTGAACTCAGATTGGAGTTGTGTGAAATCACAGAAGGGAGGTGTGTCAACTGAGAAACGAGGTGTGTGAAGTCATAGAATGGAGGTGTGTGAAGTCACAGAATGAAGGTGTGTGAAGTCATAGGAGGAGGTGTCTGAAGTCACAGAATGGAGGTGTGTGAAGACACAGAATGGAGGTGTGTGAACTCAGAGAGGAGGTGTGTGAAGTCACAGAATGGAGGTGTGTGAAGTCATAGAATGGAAGTGTGTGAAGTCATAGAATGGAGGTGTGTGAAGTCAAAATGGAGGTGTGTGAAGTCACAGAATGGAGGTGTGTGAACCCAGAATGGAGGTGTGAAGTCACAGAATGGAGGTTTGTGAAGTCATAGAATGGAGGTGTATGAAGTCATAGAATGGATGTTGCTGAAGTAAGAATGAAGGTGTGTGAAGTCATAGAATGGAGGTGTCTGAAGTCATAGAATGGATGTTGCTGAAGTAAGAATGAAGGTGTGTGAACTCATAGAATGGAGGTGTATGAACTCATAGAATGGAGGTGTGTGAATTCATGGAACGGAGGTTTGTGAAGTCAAAGAATGGAGGTGTATGATGTCAAACAATGGAAGTGTGTGAAGTCATAGAATGGTGGTGTGTGAAGTCTTAGAATGGAGGTGTGTGAAGTCATAGAATGGAAGTGTGTGAAGTCACAGAATGGAGGTGTGTGAAGTCACAGAATGGAGGAGTGTAAAGTCACAGAGTGGAGGTGTGTGAATTCACAGAATGGAGGGGTGTGAAGTCAAAGAATGGAGGAATGTGAAGTCACAGAATGGAGATGTGTGAAGTCAGAATAGAGGTGTGCGAAGTCATAGAATGGAGGTGTGTGAAGTCAGAATGAAGCTGTGTGAACTCATAGAATGAAGGTGTGTGAAGTCACAATGGAGATCTGTGAAGTCATAGAATGGTGGTTTTTGAAGTCACAGAATGGAGGTGTGTGAAGTCATAGAATGGAGGTGTGTGAAGTTAGATTAGAGGTATGTGAAGTCACAAAATGGATGTGTGTCAACTCAGAAATGAGGTATGTGAAGTCATAGAATGGAGGTGTGTGAAGTCACAGAATTGAGGTGTGTGAAGTCAGAATGGATGTGTGTGAATTCAGAATGGAGGTGTGTGAAGTCAGAGAATGGACGTGTGTGAAGTCACAATGCAGGTGTGTGAACTGATAGAACGTAGCTGTGTGAAGTCACAATGGAGGTGTGTGAAGTCATAGAATGGACGTGTGTGAAGTCATAGAATTGAGGTGTGTGAAGTCACAATATGGAGGTGTGTCAAGTCATAAGATGGAGGCGTGTGAAGTCACAGAATGGAGGTGTGTGAACTCAGAATGGAGGTGTGTGAAGTCACAGAATGGAGGTGTGTGAAGTCATAGAATGGAGATGTGTTAAGTCACAGAATGGAGGTGTGTGAAATCGTAGAATGGAGGTGTGCGAACTCAGAGAATCAAGGTGTGTGAAGTCACAGAATGGAGGTGTGTGAACTCACAATGGAGGTAGGTGAAGTCACAGAATGGAGGTGTGTGAAGTCATAGAATGGAAATGTGTGAAGTCATAGAATGTAGGTGTGTGATGTCAGAATGGAGGTGTGTGAAGTCACAGAATGGAGGTGTGTGACGTCATAAATGTTGGTGTGTGAAGTCATAGAATGGAGGTGTGAAGTCACAGAATGGAGGTCTGTGAAGTCATAGAATGGTGGTTTTTGAAGTCACAGAATGGAGGTGTGTGAAGTCATAAAATGGAGGTGTGTGAAGTTAGATTAGAGGTATGTGAAGTCACAAAAGGGAGGTGTGTCAACTCAGAAATGAGGTATGTGAAGTCATAGAATGGAGGTGTGTGAAGTCACAGAATTGAGGTGTGTGAAGTCAGAATGGAGGTGTGTGAATTCAGAATGGAGGTGTGTGAAGTCAGAGAATGGACGTGTGTGAAGTCACAATGCAGGTGTGTGAACTGATAGAACGTAGATGTGTGAAGTCACAATGTAGGTGTGAGAAGTCATAGAATGGAGGTGTGTGAAGTCATAGAATGGAGGTGTGTGAAGTCACAATATGAACGTGTGTGAAGTCATATAATGGAGGTGTGTGAAGTCACAGAATGGAGGTGTGTGAACTCAGAATGGAGGTGTGTGAAGTCACAGAATGGAGGTGTGTGAACTCATAGAATGGAGATGTGTTAAGTCACAGAATGGAGGTGTGTGAAATCGTAGAATGGAGGTGTGTGAAGTCAGAGAATCAAGGTGTGTGAAGTCAAAGAATGGAGGTGTGTGAACTCACAATGGAGGTAGGTGAAGTCACAGAATGGAGGTGTGTGAAGTCATAGAATGGAAGTGTGTGAAGTCATAGAATGTAGGTGTGTGATGTCAGAATGGAGGTGTGTGAAGTCACAGAATGGAGGTGTGTGACGTCATAAATGTTGGTGTGTGAAGTCATAGAATGGAGGTGTGAAGTCATAGAATGGACGTGTGAAGTCACAGAATGGAGGTGTGTGAACTCACAGAAGGCAGGTGTGTGAAGTCAGAGAATAGAGTTGTGTGAAGTCACAATGGAGGTGTGTGAATTCATAGAATGGACGTGTGTGAAGTCAAAATTGTGGTGTGTGAAATCACAAATGCAGGTGTGTGAAGTCACAGAATGGAGGTGTGTGAAGTCAGAGAATGGACGTGTGTGAAGTCACAATGCAGGTGTGTGAGCTGATAGAACGTAGCTGTGTGAAGTCACAATGGAGGTGTGTGAAGTCATAGAATGGACGTGTGTGAAGTCATAGAATTGAGGTGTCTGAAGTCACAATATGGAGGTGTGTGAAGTCATATGATGGAGGCGTGTGAAGTCACAGAATGGAGGTGTGTGAACTCAGAATGGAGGTGTGTGAAGTCACAGAATGGAGGTGTGTGAAGTCATAGAATGGAGATGTGTTAAGTCACAGAATGGAGGTGTGTGAAATCGTAGAATGGAGGTGTGTGAAGTCAGAGAATCAAGGTGTGTGAAGTCACAGAATGGAGGTGTGTGAACTCACAATGGAGGTAGGTGAAGTCAAAGAATGGAGGTGTGTGAAGTCATAGAATGGAAGTGTGTGAAGCATAGAATGTAGGTGTGTGATGTCAGAATGGAGGTGTGTGATGTCACAGAATGGAGGTGTGTGACGTCACAAATGTTGGTGTGTGAAGTCATAGAATGGAGGTGTGAAGTCACAGAATGGAGGTCTGTGAAGTCATAGAATGGTGGTTTTTGAAGTCACAGAATGGAGGTGTGTGAAGTCATAAAATGGAGGTGTGTGAATTTAGATTAGAGGTATGTGAAGTCACAAAATGGAGGTGTGTCAACTCAGAAATGAGGTATGTGAAGTCATAGAATAGAGGTGTGTGAAGTCACAGAATTGAGGTGTGTGAAGTCAGATGGAGGTGTGTGAATTCAGAATGGAGGTGTGTGAAGTCAGAGAATGGACGTGTGTGAAGTCACAATGCAGGTGTGTGAACTGATAGAACGTAGCTGTGTGAAGTCACAATGTAGGTGTGTGAAGTCATAGAATGGAGGTGTGTGAAGTCATAGAATGGAGTTGTGTGCAGTCACAATATGGAGGTGTGTGAAGTCATATAATGGAGGTGTGTGAAGTCACAGAATGGAGGTGTGTGAACTCAGAATGGAGGTGTGTGAAGTCACAGAATGGAGGTGTGTGAAGTCATAGAATGGAGATGTGTTAAGTCACAGAATGGAGGTGTGTGAAATCGTAAAATGGAGGTGTGTGAAGTCAGAGAATCAAGGTGTGTGAAGTCACAGAATGGAGGTGCGTGAACTCACAATGGAGGTAGGTGAAGTCACAGAATGGAGGTGTGTGAAGTCATAGAATGGAAGTGTGTGAAGTCATAGAATGTAGGTGTGTGATGTCACAATGGAGGTGTGTGAAGTCACAGAATGGAGGTGTGTGACGTCATAAATGTTGGTGTGTGAAGTCATAGAATGGAGGTGTGAAGTCATAGAATGGAGGTGTGAAGTCACAGAATGGAGGTATCTGAAGTCAGAATCGAGGTGTGAACTCACAGAAGGCAGGTGTGCGAAGTCAGGGAATAGAGTTGTGTGAAGTCACAATGGAGGTGTGTGAATTCATAGAATGGACGTGTGTGAAGTCAAAATTGTGGTGTGTGAAATCAGAAATGTAGGTGTGTGAAGTCACAGAATGGAGGTGTGTGAAGTCACAATGGAGGTGTGTGAAGTCAAAGAATGGATGTGTGTGAAGTCATAGACTGGAGGTGTATGAAGTCATGGAATGTGCGTGAACTCACAATGGAGGTAGGTGAAGTCAAACCTTGGAAGCGTGTGAAGTTACAGAATGGGGGTGTGTGAAGTCATAGAATGGGGGTGTGTGAAATCAGAGAATGGAGGTGTGTGAAGTCAGAATGCAGGTGTGTGAACTCATAGAATGGAGGTGTGTGAAGTAACAATGTAGGTTTCTGAAGTCATAGAATGGAGGTGTGTGAAGTCATAGAATAGAGGTGTGTGAAGTCATAAAATGGAAGTGTGTGAAGTCATAGAATGGAGGTTTCTGAAGTAAGAATGGAGGTGTGTGAAGTCACTCAATGGAGTTGTGTGAGCTCAGAATGGAGGTGTGTGAAGTCAGAGAATGGAGGTGTTTGAAGTCATAGAATGGAGGTGTGTGAAGTCACAGAATGGAGGTATCTGAAGTCAGAATCGAGGTGTAAAGTCATAGAATAGAGGTGGGTGAAGTCATACAAAGGAGGTGGGGGAAGTCATAGAATGGAGCAGTGTGAAGTCATAGAATGGAGGTGAGTGAAGTCACAGATTCGAGGTCTGTGAAGTCATAGAATGGAGGTGTGTGAAGTCAGAATGGAGGTGTGTGAAGTCATAGAATGGAGGTGTGTGAACTCATAGAAAGGAGGTGTGTGTCGTAACAATGGAAGTGTGTGAAGTCACAGAATGGGGGTGTGTTAAGTCATACATTGGTGTGTGAAGTCAGAATGGAGGTGTGTGAAGTCACAGAATTGAGGTGTGTGAACTCAGAATGGAGGTGTGTGAAGTCATAGATGGAGGTGTGTGAAGTCATAGTATGGAGGTGTGTGAAATCATAGAATGGAGTTTTGTGAATTCACAGAATGGAGGAGTGTGAAGTCAGAATGACGGAGTGTGAAGTCATACAATGGAGGTGTGTGAACTTAGAATGGAGGTGTGTGAACTCATAGAATGGAGGTGTGTGAAGTCACAATGGAGGTGTGTGAAGACATAGAATGGAGGTGTGTGAAGTCACAGAATGGAGGTGTGTGAAGTCATAGAATGGAGGTGTGTGAAGTCATAGAATGGATGTTTGTGAAGTAAGAATGAAGGTGTGTGAAGTCATAGAATGGAAGTGTGTGAAGTCACAGAATGGAGTTGTGTGAAGTCATAGAATGGAGCTGTGTGAATTCAGAATGGAGGTGTGTGAAGTCATCGAATGGAGGTGTGTGCAGTCACAGAATGGATGTTTCTGAAGTAGGAATGAAGGTGTGTGAAGTCATAGAATGGAGGTGTGTGAAGTCAAAATGGAGGTGTGTGAACTCAAAGAATGGAGGTGTGAGAAGTCATGGAATGGAGGTGTGTGAAGTCATGTAATGGAGGTGTGTGTAGTCCAAGAATGGAGGTGTGTGAAGTCACAGAATGGAGGTGTGTGAAGTCAAAATTGTGGTGTGTGAATTCATAGAATGGAGGTGTGTGAAGTCAAAATGGAGGTGTGTGAAGTCATAGAATGGTGGTTTTTGATGTCAAAGATTGGAAGTGTGTGAAGTCATGGACTGGAGGTGTGTGAACCCAGATTGGAGGTGTGTGAATACACAGAAAGCAGGTGTGTCAACTCAGAAACGAGGTGTGTGAAGTCATAGAATGGAGGTGTGTGAAGTCATAGAATCGAAGTGTGTGAAATCATAGAATGGAGGTGTGTGAAGTCAGAATGGAGATGTTTGAAGTCATAGAATGGAGGTGTGTGAAGTCACAATGCAGGTGTGTGAACTCATAGAATTGAGGTGGGTGAAGTCACCATGCAGGTGTGTGAAGTCATAGAATGGAGGTGTGTGAAGTCATAGAATGGAGGTGGTGAAGTAACAGAATGGAGGTGTGTGAAGTCATAGAATGGAGGTGTGTGAAGTCAAAAGAATGGTGGTGTGTGAAGTCATAGAATGGAGGTGTGTGAAGTCACATAATGGAGGTGTGTGAAGTCACAGAATGGAGGTGTGTGAAGACACAGAATGGGAGTGGGTGAACTCACAATGGAGGTGTGTGAAGTCACAGAATAGAGGTGTGTGAAGTCAAAATGGAGGTGTGTGAAGTCAAAGAATGGATGTGTTTGAAGTCATAGAATGGAGGTGTAGGAAGTCATGGAATGGAGGTGTGTGAAGTCAAACATTGGAAGTGTGTGAAGTTACAGAATGGAGGTGTTTGAAGTCATAGAATGGAGGTGTATGAAGTCAGAGAATGGATGTGTGTGAAGTCAGAATGCAGGTGTGTGAAGTCATAGAATGGAGGTGTGTGAAGTCATAGATTGGAAGTGTGTAAAGTCATAGATTGGAGGTGTGTGAAGTCATAGAGGGAGGTGTGTGAAGTCACAGAAGGGAGTTCTGTGAAGTCACAGTGGAGGTGTGTGAAGTCATAGAATGGAGGTGTTTGAAGTCAAAGAATGAAGGTGTGTGAAGTCAGAATGGAGATGTGTGAAGTCATAGAATGGAGGTGTGTGAAGTCACAATGCAGGTTGTGAACTCATAGAATGCAGGTGGGTGAAGTCACAATGCAGGTGTGTGAAGTCATAGAATGGAGTTGTGTGAACTCAGAAAGGAGGTGTGTAAAGTCACAGAATAGAGGTGTGTGAAGTCATACAATGGAGGTGTGTGAAGTCACAGAATGGATGTGTGTGAATTCATAGAATGGAGGTGTGTGAAGTCACAGATGGAGGTGTGTGAAGTAACAGAATGGAGGTGTGTGAAGTCACAGAATGGAAGTGGGTGAACTCACAATGGAGTTGTGTGAAGTCACAGAAGGGAGTTGTGTGAAGTCAGAAGGGAGGTGTGTGAAGTCACAGAATGGAGATGTGTGAACTCAGAATGGAGGTGTGGGAAGTCACAGAATGGAGATTTGTGAAGTCATAGAATGGAGGTGTGTGAGGTCATAGAATGGATGTTTCTGAAGTAAGAATAAAGTTGTGTGAAGTCATAGAATGGAGGTGTGTGAAGTCATAGAATGGACGCGTGTGAAGTCACAGAATGGAGGGTGTGAAGTCAGAATGGAGGTGTGAAGTCATAGAGTAGAGGTGGGTGAAGTCATAGAAAGGAGTTGTGGGAAGTCATAGAATAGAGGAGTGTGAAGTCATAGAATGGAGGTGAGTGAAGGCACAGATCCGAGTTCTGTGAAATCATAGAATGGAGCTGTGTGATATCAGAATTGAGGAGTGTTAAGTCCTAGAATGGATGTGTGTGAACTCATAGAATGGAGGTGTGTGACGTCACAATGGAAGTGTGTGAAGTCACAGAATGGAGGTGTGTGAAGTCACATATTGGAGGTATGTGAAGTCAGAATGGAGGTGTGTGAAGTCACAGAATGGAGGTGTGTGAACTCAGAATGGAGGTGTTTGAAGTCATAGATGGAGGTGTGTGAAGTCACAATGGAGGTGTGTGAAGTCATAGAATGGAGGTATTTGAAGTCAGAATGGAGGTGTGTGAACTCATAGAATGGAGGTGTGTGAAGTCACAATGGAGGTGTGTGAAGTCACAGAATGGAGGTGTGTGAAGTCACAGAATGGAGGTGTGTGAAGTCAGGGAATGGAGGTGTGTGAAGTCACAGAATGGAGGTGTGTGAGTCACGGAATGGAGGTGTGTGAAGTCACAGAATGGAGGTGTGTGAACTCAGAATGGAGGTGTGAGAAGTCACAGAATGGAGGTGTGTGAAGTCATAGAATGGAAGTGTGTGAAGTCATAGAATGGAGGTTTGTGAAGTAAGAATGGAGGTGTGTGAAGTCACCGAATGGAGTTGTGTGAACTCAGAATGGAGGTGTGTGAATTCACAGAATGGAGGTTGGTGAAGTCATAGAATGGGGTTGTGTGAGGTCATAGAATGGATGTTTCTGAAGTAAGAATGAAGGTGTGAAGTCATAGAATGGAGGTGTGTGAAGTCATGGAATGGAGGTGTGTGAAGTCACAGAATGGAGGTATCTGAAGTCAGAATGGACGTGTGAAGTCATCTAATAGAGGTGGGTAAAGTCATAGAAGGAGGTGTGGGAAGTCATAGAATGGAGCAGTGTGAAGTCATAGAGTGGAGGTGAGTGAAGTCACAGATTCGAGGTCTGTGAAGTCATAGAATAGAGGTGTGTGAAGTCAGAATGGAGGTGTGTGAAGTCATAGAATGGAGGTATGTGAACTCATAGAATGGAGGTGTGTGATGTCACAATGGAAGTGTGTGAAGTCACAGAGTGAAGGTGTGTGAAGTCATACATTGGTGTGTGAAGTCAGAATGGACGTGTGTGAAGTCACAGAATGGAGGTGTGTGAACTCAGATTGGAGGTGTGTGAAGTCATAGATGGAGGTGTGTGAAGTCATAGTATGGAGTTGTGTGAAATCATAGAATGGAGTTTTGTGAATTCACAGAATGGAGGAGTGTGAAGTCAGAATGGCGGAGTGTGAAGTCATAGAATGGAGGTGTGTGAAGTTAGAATGGAGGTGTGTGAACTCATAGAATGGAGGTGTGTGTAGTCATAATGGAGGTGTGTGAAGACATAGAATGGAGGTGTGTGAAGTCACAGAATGGAGGTGTGTGAAGTCATAGAATGGAGGTGTGTGAAGTCATAGAATGGATGTTTGTGAAGTAAGAATGAAGGTGTGTGAAGTCATAGAATGGAAGTGTGTGAAGTCACAGAATGGAGGTGTGTGACGTCATAGAATGGAGCTGTGTGAATTCAGAATGGAGGTGTGTGAAGTCATAAATGGAGGTGTGTGCAGTCATAGAATGGAGGTTTCTGAAGTAGGAATGAAGGTGTGTGAAGTCATAGAATGGAGGTGTGTGAAGTCAAAATGGAGGTGTGTGAACTCAAAGAATGGAGGTGTGTGAAGTCATGGAATGGAGGTGTGTGAAGTCCAAGAATGGAGGTGTGTGAAGTCAAACAATGGAGGTGTGTGAAGTCACAGAATGGAGGTGTGTGAAGTCAAAATTGACTTGTGTAAAGTCACAGAATGGAGGTGTGTGAAGTCACAGAATGGAGGTGTTTGAAGTCAAAATTGTGGTGTGTGAATTCACAAATGGAGGTGTGTGAAGTCAGAATGGATCTGAGTGAACTCATAGAATGGAGGTGGTTGAAGGCAGAATAGAAGTGTGTGAACTCGTAGAATGGAGGTGTGTGAGGTCATAATGGAGGTGTGTGAAGTCATAGAATGGTGGTTTTTGATGTCAAAGAATGGAGTTGTGTGAAGTCATAGAATGGAGGTGTGTGAACTCAGATTGGAGTTGTGTGAAATCACAGAAGGGAGGTGTGTCAACTGAGAAACGAGGTGTGTGAAGTCATAGAATGGAGGTGTGTGAAGTCACAGAATGAAGGTGTGTGAAGTCATAGGAGGAGGTGTCTGAAGTCACAGAATGGAGGTGTGTGAAGACACAGAATGGAGGTGTGTGAACTCAGAGAGGAGGTGTGTGAAGTCACAGAATGGAGGTGTGTGAAGTCATAGAATGGAAGTGTGTGAAGTCATAGAATGGAGGTGTGTGAAGTCAAAATGGAGGTGTGTGAAGTCACAGAATGGAGGTGTGTGAACCCAGAATGGAGGTGTGAAGTCACAGAATGGAGGTTTGTGAAGTCATAGAATGGAGGTGTATGAAGTCATAGAATGGATGTTGCTGAAGTAAGAATGAAGGTGTGTGAAGTCATAGAATGGAGGTGTCTGAAGTCATAGAATGGATGTTGCTGAAGTAAGAATGAAGGTGTGTGAACTCATAGAATGGAGGTGTATGAACTCATAGAATGGAGGTGTGTGAATTCATGGAACGGAGGTTTGTGAAGTCAAAGAATGGAGGTGTATGATGTCAAACAATGGAAGTGTGTGAAGTCATAGAATGGTGGTGTGTGAAGTCTTAGAATGGAGGTGTGTGAAGTCATAGAATGGAAGTGTGTGAAGTCACAGAATGGAGGTGTGTGAAGTCACAGAATGGAGGAGTGTAAAGTCACAGAGTGGAGGTGTGTGAATTCACAGAATGGAGGGGTGTGAAGTCAAAGAATGGAGGAATGTGAAGTCACAGAATGGAGATGTGTGAAGTCAGAATAGAGGTGTGCGAAGTCATAGAATGGAGGTGTGTGAAGTCAGAATGAAGCTGTGTGAACTCATAGAATGAAGGTGTGTGAAGTCACAATGGAGATCTGTGAAGTCATAGAATGGTGGTTTTTGAAGTCACAGAATGGAGGTGTGTGAAGTCATAGAATGGAGGTGTGTGAAGTTAGATTAGAGGTATGTGAAGTCACAAAATGGATGTGTGTCAACTCAGAAATGAGGTATGTGAAGTCATAGAATGGAGGTGTGTGAAGTCACAGAATTGAGGTGTGTGAAGTCAGAATGGATGTGTGTGAATTCAGAATGGAGGTGTGTGAAGTCAGAGAATGGACGTGTGTGAAGTCACAATGCAGGTGTGTGAACTGATAGAACGTAGCTGTGTGAAGTCACAATGGAGGTGTGTGAAGTCATAGAATGGACGTGTGTGAAGTCATAGAATTGAGGTGTGTGAAGTCACAATATGGAGGTGTGTCAAGTCATAAGATGGAGGCGTGTGAAGTCACAGAATGGAGGTGTGTGAACTCAGAATGGAGGTGTGTGAAGTCACAGAATGGAGGTGTGTGAAGTCATAGAATGGAGATGTGTTAAGTCACAGAATGGAGGTGTGTGAAATCGTAGAATGGAGGTGTGCGAACTCAGAGAATCAAGGTGTGTGAAGTCACAGAATGGAGGTGTGTGAACTCACAATGGAGGTAGGTGAAGTCACAGAATGGAGGTGTGTGAAGTCATAGAATGGAAATGTGTGAAGTCATAGAATGTAGGTGTGTGATGTCAGAATGGAGGTGTGTGAAGTCACAGAATGGAGGTGTGTGACGTCATAAATGTTGGTGTGTGAAGTCATAGAATGGAGGTGTGAAGTCACAGAATGGAGGTCTGTGAAGTCATAGAATGGTGGTTTTTGAAGTCACAGAATGGAGGTGTGTGAAGTCATAAAATGGAGGTGTGTGAAGTTAGATTAGAGGTATGTGAAGTCACAAAAGGGAGGTGTGTCAACTCAGAAATGAGGTATGTGAAGTCATAGAATGGAGGTGTGTGAAGTCACAGAATTGAGGTGTGTGAAGTCAGAATGGAGGTGTGTGAATTCAGAATGGAGGTGTGTGAAGTCAGAGAATGGACGTGTGTGAAGTCACAATGCAGGTGTGTGAACTGATAGAACGTAGATGTGTGAAGTCACAATGTAGGTGTGAGAAGTCATAGAATGGAGGTGTGTGAAGTCATAGAATGGAGGTGTGTGAAGTCACAATATGAACGTGTGTGAAGTCATATAATGGAGGTGTGTGAAGTCACAGAATGGAGGTGTGTGAACTCAGAATGGAGGTGTGTGAAGTCACAGAATGGAGGTGTGTGAACTCATAGAATGGAGATGTGTTAAGTCACAGAATGGAGGTGTGTGAAATCGTAGAATGGAGGTGTGTGAAGTCAGAGAATCAAGGTGTGTGAAGTCAAAGAATGGAGGTGTGTGAACTCACAATGGAGGTAGGTGAAGTCACAGAATGGAGGTGTGTGAAGTCATAGAATGGAAGTGTGTGAAGTCATAGAATGTAGGTGTGTGATGTCAGAATGGAGGTGTGTGAAGTCACAGAATGGAGGTGTGTGACGTCATAAATGTTGGTGTGTGAAGTCATAGAATGGAGGTGTGAAGTCATAGAATGGACGTGTGAAGTCACAGAATGGAGGTGTGTGAACTCACAGAAGGCAGGTGTGTGAAGTCAGAGAATAGAGTTGTGTGAAGTCACAATGGAGGTGTGTGA
This sequence comes from Megascapheus bottae, assembly GCA_024803745.1. Lineage (NCBI taxonomy): Eukaryota > Metazoa > Chordata > Mammalia > Rodentia > Geomyidae > Megascapheus > Megascapheus bottae. Next base: position 980,984 of record JANJXV010000052.1, on the reverse strand, counting down.
ATTCATAGAATGGACGTGTGTGAAGTCAAAATTGTGGTGTGTGAAATCACAAATGCAGGTGTGTGAAGTCACAGAATGGAGGTGTGTGAAGTCAGAGAATGGACGTGTGTGAAGTCACAATGCAGGTGTGTGAGCTGATAGAACGTAGCTGTGTGAAGTCACAATGGAGGTGTGTGAAGTCATAGAATGGACGTGTGTGAAGTCATAGAATTGAGGTGTCTGAAGTCACAATATGGAGGTGTGTGAAGTCATATGATGGAGGCGTGTGAAGTCACAGAATGGAGGTGTGTGAACTCAGAATGGAGGTGTGTGAAGTCACAGAATGGAGGTGTGTGAAGTCATAGAATGGAGATGTGTTAAGTCACAGAATGGAGGTGTGTGAAATCGTAGAATGGAGGTGTGTGAAGTCAGAGAATCAAGGTGTGTGAAGTCACAGAATGGAGGTGTGTGAACTCACAATGGAGGTAGGTGAAGTCAAAGAATGGAGGTGTGTGAAGTCATAGAATGGAAGTGTGTGAAGCATAGAATGTAGGTGTGTGATGTCAGAATGGAGGTGTGTGATGTCACAGAATGGAGGTGTGTGACGTCACAAATGTTGGTGTGTGAAGTCATAGAATGGAGGTGTGAAGTCACAGAATGGAGGTCTGTGAAGTCATAGAATGGTGGTTTTTGAAGTCACAGAATGGAGGTGTGTGAAGTCATAAAATGGAGGTGTGTGAATTTAGATTAGAGGTATGTGAAGTCACAAAATGGAGGTGTGTCAACTCAGAAATGAGGTATGTGAAGTCATAGAATAGAGGTGTGTGAAGTCACAGAATTGAGGTGTGTGAAGTCAGATGGAGGTGTGTGAATTCAGAATGGAGGTGTGTGAAGTCAGAGAATGGACGTGTGTGAAGTCACAATGCAGGTGTGTGAACTGATAGAACGTAGCTGTGTGAAGTCACAATGTAGGTGTGTGAAGTCATAGAATGGAGGTGTGTGAAGTCATAGAATGGAGTTGTGTGCAGTCACAATATGGAGGTGTGTGAAGTCATATAATGGAGGTGTGTGAAGTCACAGAATGGAGGTGTGTGAACTCAGAATGGAGGTGTGTGAAGTCACAGAATGGAGGTGTGTGAAGTCATAGAATGGAGATGTGTTAAGTCACAGAATGGAGGTGTGTGAAATCGTAAAATGGAGGTGTGTGAAGTCAGAGAATCAAGGTGTGTGAAGTCACAGAATGGAGGTGCGTGAACTCACAATGGAGGTAGGTGAAGTCACAGAATGGAGGTGTGTGAAGTCATAGAATGGAAGTGTGTGAAGTCATAGAATGTAGGTGTGTGATGTCACAATGGAGGTGTGTGAAGTCACAGAATGGAGGTGTGTGACGTCATAAATGTTGGTGTGTGAAGTCATAGAATGGAGGTGTGAAGTCATAGAATGGAGGTGTGAAGTCACAGAATGGAGGTATCTGAAGTCAGAATCGAGGTGTGAACTCACAGAAGGCAGGTGTGCGAAGTCAGGGAATAGAGTTGTGTGAAGTCACAATGGAGGTGTGTGAATTCATAGAATGGACGTGTGTGAAGTCAAAATTGTGGTGTGTGAAATCAGAAATGTAGGTGTGTGAAGTCACAGAATGGAGGTGTGTGAAGTCACAATGGAGGTGTGTGAAGTCAAAGAATGGATGTGTGTGAAGTCATAGACTGGAGGTGTATGAAGTCATGGAATGTGCGTGAACTCACAATGGAGGTAGGTGAAGTCAAACCTTGGAAGCGTGTGAAGTTACAGAATGGGGGTGTGTGAAGTCATAGAATGGGGGTGTGTGAAATCAGAGAATGGAGGTGTGTGAAGTCAGAATGCAGGTGTGTGAACTCATAGAATGGAGGTGTGTGAAGTAACAATGTAGGTTTCTGAAGTCATAGAATGGAGGTGTGTGAAGTCATAGAATAGAGGTGTGTGAAGTCATAAAATGGAAGTGTGTGAAGTCATAGAATGGAGGTTTCTGAAGTAAGAATGGAGGTGTGTGAAGTCACTCAATGGAGTTGTGTGAGCTCAGAATGGAGGTGTGTGAAGTCAGAGAATGGAGGTGTTTGAAGTCATAGAATGGAGGTGTGTGAAGTCACAGAATGGAGGTATCTGAAGTCAGAATCGAGGTGTAAAGTCATAGAATAGAGGTGGGTGAAGTCATACAAAGGAGGTGGGGGAAGTCATAGAATGGAGCAGTGTGAAGTCATAGAATGGAGGTGAGTGAAGTCACAGATTCGAGGTCTGTGAAGTCATAGAATGGAGGTGTGTGAAGTCAGAATGGAGGTGTGTGAAGTCATAGAATGGAGGTGTGTGAACTCATAGAAAGGAGGTGTGTGTCGTAACAATGGAAGTGTGTGAAGTCACAGAATGGGGGTGTGTTAAGTCATACATTGGTGTGTGAAGTCAGAATGGAGGTGTGTGAAGTCACAGAATTGAGGTGTGTGAACTCAGAATGGAGGTGTGTGAAGTCATAGATGGAGGTGTGTGAAGTCATAGTATGGAGGTGTGTGAAATCATAGAATGGAGTTTTGTGAATTCACAGAATGGAGGAGTGTGAAGTCAGAATGACGGAGTGTGAAGTCATACAATGGAGGTGTGTGAACTTAGAATGGAGGTGTGTGAACTCATAGAATGGAGGTGTGTGAAGTCACAATGGAGGTGTGTGAAGACATAGAATGGAGGTGTGTGAAGTCACAGAATGGAGGTGTGTGAAGTCATAGAATGGAGGTGTGTGAAGTCATAGAATGGATGTTTGTGAAGTAAGAATGAAGGTGTGTGAAGTCATAGAATGGAAGTGTGTGAAGTCACAGAATGGAGTTGTGTGAAGTCATAGAATGGAGCTGTGTGAATTCAGAATGGAGGTGTGTGAAGTCATCGAATGGAGGTGTGTGCAGTCACAGAATGGATGTTTCTGAAGTAGGAATGAAGGTGTGTGAAGTCATAGAATGGAGGTGTGTGAAGTCAAAATGGAGGTGTGTGAACTCAAAGAATGGAGGTGTGAGAAGTCATGGAATGGAGGTGTGTGAAGTCATGTAATGGAGGTGTGTGTAGTCCAAGAATGGAGGTGTGTGAAGTCACAGAATGGAGGTGTGTGAAGTCAAAATTGTGGTGTGTGAATTCATAGAATGGAGGTGTGTGAAGTCAAAATGGAGGTGTGTGAAGTCATAGAATGGTGGTTTTTGATGTCAAAGATTGGAAGTGTGTGAAGTCATGGACTGGAGGTGTGTGAACCCAGATTGGAGGTGTGTGAATACACAGAAAGCAGGTGTGTCAACTCAGAAACGAGGTGTGTGAAGTCATAGAATGGAGGTGTGTGAAGTCATAGAATCGAAGTGTGTGAAATCATAGAATGGAGGTGTGTGAAGTCAGAATGGAGATGTTTGAAGTCATAGAATGGAGGTGTGTGAAGTCACAATGCAGGTGTGTGAACTCATAGAATTGAGGTGGGTGAAGTCACCATGCAGGTGTGTGAAGTCATAGAATGGAGGTGTGTGAAGTCATAGAATGGAGGTGGTGAAGTAACAGAATGGAGGTGTGTGAAGTCATAGAATGGAGGTGTGTGAAGTCAAAAGAATGGTGGTGTGTGAAGTCATAGAATGGAGGTGTGTGAAGTCACATAATGGAGGTGTGTGAAGTCACAGAATGGAGGTGTGTGAAGACACAGAATGGGAGTGGGTGAACTCACAATGGAGGTGTGTGAAGTCACAGAATAGAGGTGTGTGAAGTCAAAATGGAGGTGTGTGAAGTCAAAGAATGGATGTGTTTGAAGTCATAGAATGGAGGTGTAGGAAGTCATGGAATGGAGGTGTGTGAAGTCAAACATTGGAAGTGTGTGAAGTTACAGAATGGAGGTGTTTGAAGTCATAGAATGGAGGTGTATGAAGTCAGAGAATGGATGTGTGTGAAGTCAGAATGCAGGTGTGTGAAGTCATAGAATGGAGGTGTGTGAAGTCATAGATTGGAAGTGTGTAAAGTCATAGATTGGAGGTGTGTGAAGTCATAGAGGGAGGTGTGTGAAGTCACAGAAGGGAGTTCTGTGAAGTCACAGTGGAGGTGTGTGAAGTCATAGAATGGAGGTGTTTGAAGTCAAAGAATGAAGGTGTGTGAAGTCAGAATGGAGATGTGTGAAGTCATAGAATGGAGGTGTGTGAAGTCACAATGCAGGTTGTGAACTCATAGAATGCAGGTGGGTGAAGTCACAATGCAGGTGTGTGAAGTCATAGAATGGAGTTGTGTGAACTCAGAAAGGAGGTGTGTAAAGTCACAGAATAGAGGTGTGTGAAGTCATACAATGGAGGTGTGTGAAGTCACAGAATGGATGTGTGTGAATTCATAGAATGGAGGTGTGTGAAGTCACAGATGGAGGTGTGTGAAGTAACAGAATGGAGGTGTGTGAAGTCACAGAATGGAAGTGGGTGAACTCACAATGGAGTTGTGTGAAGTCACAGAAGGGAGTTGTGTGAAGTCAGAAGGGAGGTGTGTGAAGTCACAGAATGGAGATGTGTGAACTCAGAATGGAGGTGTGGGAAGTCACAGAATGGAGATTTGTGAAGTCATAGAATGGAGGTGTGTGAGGTCATAGAATGGATGTTTCTGAAGTAAGAATAAAGTTGTGTGAAGTCATAGAATGGAGGTGTGTGAAGTCATAGAATGGACGCGTGTGAAGTCACAGAATGGAGGGTGTGAAGTCAGAATGGAGGTGTGAAGTCATAGAGTAGAGGTGGGTGAAGTCATAGAAAGGAGTTGTGGGAAGTCATAGAATAGAGGAGTGTGAAGTCATAGAATGGAGGTGAGTGAAGGCACAGATCCGAGTTCTGTGAAATCATAGAATGGAGCTGTGTGATATCAGAATTGAGGAGTGTTAAGTCCTAGAATGGATGTGTGTGAACTCATAGAATGGAGGTGTGTGACGTCACAATGGAAGTGTGTGAAGTCACAGAATGGAGGTGTGTGAAGTCACATATTGGAGGTATGTGAAGTCAGAATGGAGGTGTGTGAAGTCACAGAATGGAGGTGTGTGAACTCAGAATGGAGGTGTTTGAAGTCATAGATGGAGGTGTGTGAAGTCACAGTATGGAGGTGTGTGAAATCATAGAATGGAATTTAGTGAATTCACAGAATATAGCTGTGTGAAGTCAGAATGGAGGAGTGTGAAGTCATAGAATGGAGGTGTGTGAAGTCAGAATGGAGGTGTGTGAACTCATAGAATGGAAGTGTGTGAAGTCACAATGGAGGTGTGTGAAGACATAGAATGGAGGTGTGTGAAGTCACAGAATGGAGGTGTGTGAATTCATAGCATGGAGGTGTGTGAAGTCATAGAATGGAGGTCTGTGAAGTCACAGAATGGAGGTGTGTGAAGTAACAGAATAGAGGTGTGTGAAGACACAGAATGGAAGTGGGTGAACTCACAATGGAGGTGTGTGAAGTCACAGAAGGGAGGTGTGTGAAGTCAGAAGGGAGGTGTGTGAAGTCACAGAATGGAGATGTGTGAACTCAGAATGGAAGTGTGGGAAGTCACAGAATGGAGATTTGTGAAGTCATAGAATGCAGGTGTGTGAGGTCATAGAATGGATGTTTCTGAAGTAAGAATGAAGGTGTGTGAAGTCATAGAATGGAGGTGTGTGAAGTCATAGAATGGACGTGTGTAAAGTCACAGAATGGAGGTGTGTGAAGTCAGAATGGAGGTGTGAAGTCATAGAATACAGGTGGGTGAAGTCATAGAAAGGAGTTGTGGGAAGTCATAGAATAGAGGAGTGTGAAGTCATAGAATGGAGGTGAGTGAAGTCAAAGATCCGAGGTCTGTGAAGTCATAGAATGGAGCTGTGTGATGTCAGAATTGAGGAGTGTGAAGTCCTACAATGGATGTGTGTGAACTCATAGAATGGAGGTGTGTGACGTCACAATGAAAGTGTGTGAAGTCACAGAATGGAGGTGTGTGAAGTCATATATTGGAGGTGTGTGAAGTCAGAATGGAGGTGTGTGAAGTCACAGAATGGAGGTGTGTGAACTGAGAATGGAGGTGTTTGAAGTCATAGATGGAGGTGTGTGAAGTCACAGTATGGAGGTGTGTGAAATCATAGAATGGAATTTTGTGAATTCACAGAATGGAGCTGTGTGAAGTCAGAATGGAGGAGTGTGAAGTCATAGAATGGAGGTGTGTGAAGTCAGAATGGAGGTGTGTGAACTCATAGAATGGACGTGTGTGAAGTCACAATGGAGGTGTGTGAAGACATAGAATGGAGGTGTGTGAAGTCAGAGAATGGAGGTGTGTGAAGTCATAGAATGGATGTTTCTGAAGTAAGAATGAAGGTGTGTGAAGTCATAGAATGGAGGTGCGTGAAGTCAAAACGGAGGTGTGTGAAGTCATAGAATGGAGGTGTGTGAAACCACAGAATAGAGGTGTGTGAAGTCAGAATGGAGGTGTGAAGTCATAGAATGGGGGTGGGTGAAGAAATGGAAAGGAGGTGTGGGAAGTCATAGAATGGAGAAGTGTGAAGTCATAGAGTGGAGGTGAGTGAAGTCACATATTCAAATTCTGTGAAGTCATAGAACGAAGGTTTGTGAAGTCAGAATGGAGGTGTGTGAACTCATAGAATGGAGGTGTGTGAAGTCACAATGGAGGTGTGTGAAGTCATAGAATGGAGGTATTTGAAGTCAGAATAGAGGTGTGTGAACTCATAGAATGGAGGTTTGTGAAGTCACAATGGAGGTGTTTGAAGTCACTGAATGGAGGTGTGTGAAGTCACAGAATGGAGGTGTGTGAAGTCAGGGAATGGAGGTGTGTGAAGTCACAGAATGGAGGTGTGTGAAGTCACGGAGTGGAGGTGTGTGAAGTCACAGAATGGAGGTGTGTGAACTCAGAATGGAGGTGTGAGAAGTCACAGAATGGAGGTGTGTGAAGTCATAGAATGGAAGTGTGTGATGTCATAGAATGGAGGTTTGTGAAGTAAGAATGGAGGTGTGTGAAGTCACCGAATGGAGTTGTGTGAACTCAGAATGGAGCTGTGTGAATTCACAGAATGGAGGTTTGTGAAGTCATAGAATGGAGTTGTGTGAGGTCATAGAATGGATGTTTCTGAAGTAAGCATGAATGTGTGTGAAGTCATGGATTGGAGGTGTGTGAAGTCATAGAATGGAGGTGTGTGAAGTCACAGAATGGAGGTATCTGAAGTCAGAATGGACGTGTGAAGTCATCTAATAGAGGTGGGTGAAGTCATAGAAACGAGGTGTGGGAAGTCATAGAATGGAGCAGAGTGAAGTCATAGAGTGGAGGTGAGTGAAGTCACAGATTCGAGGTCTGTGAAGTCATAGAATAGAGGTGTGTGAAGTCAGAATGGAGGTGTGTGAAGTCATAGAATGGAGGTATGTGAACTCATAGAATGGAGGTGTGAGATGTCACAATGGAAGTGTGTGAAGTCACAGAATGAAGGTGTGTGAAGTCATACATTGGTGTGTGAAGTCAGAATGGAGGTGTGTGAAGTCACAGAATGGAGGTGTGTGAACTCAGATTGGAGGTGTGTGAAGACATAGATGGAGGTGTGTGAAGTCATAGTATGGAGTTGTGTGAAATCATAGAATGGAGTTTTGTGAATTCACAGAATGGAGGAGTGTGAAGTCAGAATGGCGGAGTGTGAAGTCATAGAATGGAGGTGTGTGAAGTCACAGAATGGAGGTGTGTGAAGTCATAGAATGGAGGTGTGTGAAGTCATAGAATGGATGTTTGTGAAGTAAGAATGAAGGTGTGTGAAGTCATAGAATGGAAGTGTGTGAAATCACAGAATGGAGGTGTGTGAAGTCATAGAATGGAGGTGTGTGAAGTCCAAGAATGGAGGTGTGTGAAGTCAAACAATGGAGGTGTGTGAAGTCACAGAATGGAGGTGTGTGAAGTCAAAATGGACGTGTGTAAAGTCACAGAATGGAGGTGTGTGAAGTCACAGAATGGAGGTGTTTGAAGTCAAAATTGTGGTGTGTGAATTCACAAATGGAGGTGTGTGAAGTCAGAATGGAGTTGAGTGAACTCATAGAATGGAGGTGGTTGAAGGCAGAATGGAAGTGTGTGAACTCGTAGAATGGAGGTGTGTGAGGTCATAATGGAGGTGTGTGAAGTCATAGCATGGTGGTTTTTGATGTCAAAGAATGGAGTTGTGTGAAGTCATAGAATGGAGGTGTGTGAACTCAGATTGGAGTTGTGTGAAATCACAGAATGGAGGTGTGTCAACTGAGAAACGAGGTGTGTGAAGTCATAGAATGGAGGTGTGTGAAGTCACAGAATGAAGGTGTGTGAAGTCATAGGAGGAGGTATCTGAAGTCACAGAATGGAGGTGTGTGAAGACACAGAATGGAGGCGTGTGAACTCAGAGAGGAGGTGTGTAAAGTCACAGTATGGAGGTGTGTGAAGTCATAGAATGGAAGTGTGTGAAGTCATAGAATGGAGGTGTGTGAAGTCAGAATGGAGGTGTGTGAAGACACAGAATGGAGGTGTGTGAACCCAGAATGGAGGTGTGTGAAGTCACAGAATGGAGGTTTGTGAAGTCATAGAATGGAGGTGTATGAAGTCACAGAATGGATGTTGCTGAAGTAAGAATGAAGGTGTGTGAACTCATAGAATGGAGGTGTATGAACTCATAGAATGGAGGTGTGTGAATTCATGGAACGGAGGTGTGTGAAGTCAAAGAATGGAGGTGTATGATGTCAAACAATGGAAGTGTGTGAAGTCATAGAATGGAGGTGTGTGAAGTCTTAGAATGGAGGTGTGTGAAGTCATAGAATGGAAGTGTGTGAAGTCACAGAATGGAGGTGTGTGAAGTCACAGAATGGAGTTGTGTAAAGTCACAGAGTGGAGGTGTGTGAAGGCACAGAATGGAGGGCTGTGAAATCAAAGAATGGAGGAATGTGAAGTCACAGAATGGAGATGTGTGAAGTCAGAATAGAGGTGTGCGACGTCATAGAATGGATGTTTGTGAAGTCAGAATGAAGCTGTGTGAACTCATAGAATGAAGGTGTGTGAAGTCACAATGGAGATGTGTGAAGTCATAGAATGGTGGTTTTTGAAGTCACAGAATGGAGGTGTGTGAAGTCATAGAATGGAGATGTGTGAAGTTAGATTAGAGGTATGTGAAGTCACAAAAGGGAGGTGTGTCAACTCAGAAATGAGGTATGTGAAGTCATAGAATGGAGGTGTGTGATGTCACAGAATTGAGGTGTGTGAAGTCAGAATGGAGGTGTGTGAATTCAGAATGGAGGTGTGTGAAGTCAGAGAATGGACGTGTGTGAAGTCACAATGTAGGTGTGTGAAGTCATAGAATGGAGGTGTGTGAAGTCATAGAATGGAGGTGTGTGAAGTCACAATATGAAGGTGTGTGAAGTCATATAATGGAGGTGTGTGAAGTCACAGAATGGAGGTGTGAAGTCATAGAATACAGGTGGGTGAAGTCATAGAAAGGAGTTGTGGGAAGTCGTAGAATAGAGGAGTGTGAAGTCATAGAATGGAGGTGAGTGAAGTCACAGATCCGAGGTCTGTGAAGTCATAGAATGGAGCTGTGTGATGTCAGAATTGAGGAGTGTGAAGTCCTAGAATGGATGTGTGTGAACTCATAGAATGGAGGTGTGTGACGTCACAATGGAAGTGTGTGAAGTCACAGAATGGAGGTGTGTGAAGTCATATATTGGAGGTGTGTGAAGTCACAGAATGGAGGTGTGTGAACTGAGAATGGAGGTGTGTGAAGTCACAGAATGGAGGTGTGTGAAGTCATACAATGGAGGTGTGTGAAGTCACAGAATGGAGGGGTGTGAATTCATAGAAGGGAGGTGTGTGAAGTCATAGAATGGAGGTGTGTGAAGTCACATAATGGAGGTGTGTGAAGTCACAGAGTGGATGTGTGTGAAGACACAGAATGGAAGTGGGTGAACTCAAAATGGAGGTGTGTGAAGTCACAGAATGGAGGTGTGTGAATTCATAGAAGGGAGGTGTGTGAAGTCATAGAATGGAGGTGTGTGAAGTCACAGAATGGAAGTGTGTGAAGTCAAAATTGAGGTGTGTGAAGTCAGAGAATGGAGGTGTGTGAAGTCAATGAATGGACTTGTGTGAGAGAAAATTGTGGTGTGTGAAGTCAAGGAATGGATGTGTGTGAAGTCACAGAATGGAGGTGTGTGAAGTCAAAATGGAGGTGTGTGAAGTCAAAGAATGGATGTGTTTGAAGTCATAGAATGGAGGTGTATGAAGTCATGGAATGGAGGTGTGTGAAGTCAAACATTGGAAGTGTGTGAAGTTGCAGAATGGAGGTGTGTGAAGTCATAGATTGGAGGTGTGTGAAGTCAGACAATGGAGGTGTGTGCAGTCAGAATGCAGGTGTGTGAAGTCATAGAATGGAGGTGTGTGAAGTCATAGATTGGAAGTGTGTGAAGTTATAGATTGGACGTGTGTGAAGTCACAGAGGGAGGTGTGTGAAGTCACAGAATGGAGTTCTGTGAAGTCACAGTGGAGGTGTGTGAAGTCATAGAATGGAGGTGTGTGAAGTCAAAGAATGGAGGTGTGTGAAGTCATAGAATGGAGGTGTGTGAAGTCACAGCATGGAGGTGTGTGAAGTCAGAATGGAGATGTGTGAAGTCATAGAATGGAGGTGGGTGAAGTCACAATGCAGGTGTGTGAAGTCATAGAATGGAGTTGTGTGAACTCAGAAAGGAGGTGTGTGAAGTCACAGAATAGAGGTGTGTGAAGTCATACAATGGAGGTGTGTGAAGTCACAGAATGGAGGTGTGTGAATTCATACAATGGAGGTGTGTGAAGTCATAGAATGGAGGTGTGTGAAGTCACAGAATGGAGGTGTGTGAAGTAACAGAATGGAGGTGTGTGAAGTCACAGAATGGAAGAGGGTGAACTCACAATGGAGGTGTGTGAAGTCACAGAAGGGAGGTGTGTGAAGTCAGAAAAGAGGTGTGTGAAGTCACAGAATGGAGATGTGTGAACTCAGAATGGAGGTGTGGGAAGTCACAGAATGGAGATTTGTGAAGTCATAGAATGGAGGTGTGTGAGGTCATACAATGGATGTTTCTGAAGTAAGAATGAAGGTGTGTGAAGTCAGAGAATGGAGGTGTGTGAAGTCAGAGAATGGAGGTGTGTGAAGTCACAGAATGGAGGTGTGTGAATTCAGAATGGAGGTGTGAATTCATAGAATAGAGGTGGTTGAAGTCATAGAAAGGGGTTGTGGGAAGTCATAGAATAGAGGAGTGTGAAGTCATAGAATGGAGGTGAGTGAAGTCACAGATCCGAGGTCTGTGAAGTCATAGAGTGGAGCTGTGTGATGTCAGAATTGAGGAGTGTGAAGTCCTAGAATGGATGTGTGTGAACTGATAGAATGGAGGTCTGTGACGTCACAATGGAAGTGTGTGAAGTCACAGAATTTAGGTGTGTGAAGTCATATATTGGAGGTGTGTGAAGTCAGAATGGAGGTGTGTGAAGTCACAGAATGGAGGTGTGTGAACTCAGAATGGAGGTGTTTGAAGTCATTGATGGAGGTGTGTGAAGTCACAGTATGGAGGTGTGTGAAATCATAGAATGAAATTTTGTGAATTCACAGAATGGAGCTGTGTGAAGTCAGAATGGAGGAGTGTGAAGTCATAGAATGGAGGTGTGTGAAGTCAGAATGGAGGTGTGTGAACTCATAGAATGGACGTGTGTGAAGTCACAATGGAGGTGTGTGAAGACATAGAATGGACGTGTGTGAAGTCACAGAATGGAGGTGTGTGAAGTCACAGAATGAAGGTGTGTGAATCACAGAATGGAGGTATGTGAACTCACAATGGATGTGGGTGAAGTCACAGAATGGATGTTTCTGAAGTAAGAATGAAGGTTTGTGAAGTCATAGAATGGAGGTCTGTGAAGTCAAAATGGAGGTGTGTGAACTCATAGAATGGAGGTGTGTGAAGTCACAGAATGGAGGTGTGTGAAGTCAGAATGGAGGTGTGAAGTCATAGAATGGGGGTGGGTGAAGTCATGGAAAGGAGGTGTGGGAAGTCATAGAATGGAGAAGTGTGAAGTCATAGAGTGGTGGTGAGTGAAGTCACATATTCAAAGTCTGTGAAGTCATAGAATGGAGGTTTGTGAAGTCAGAATGGAGGTGTAAGAACTCATAGAATGGAGGTGTGTGAAGTCACAATGGAGGTGTGTGAAGTCATAGAATGGGGGTGTGTGAAATCAGAGAATGGAAGTGTGTGAAGTCACAATGGATGTGTGTGAAGTCATAGAATGGAGGTGTGTGAAATCATAGAATGGAAGTGTGTGAAGTCATAGATTGGAATCGTGTGAAGTCATAGAATGGAGGTGTGTCAAGACACAATGGAGGTGTGTGAAGTCACAGAATGGAGCTGTGTGAAGTCAAAATGGAGGTGTGTGAAGTCATAGGATGGAGGTGTGTGAAATCAAAGAATGGAGGTTTGTGAAGTCATAGAATGGATTGTGTGTGAAATCACAGAATGGAGGTGTGTGAAGTCACAGAATGGAGGTGTGTAAAGTCACAGAGTGGAGGTGTGTGAAGTCACAGAATGGAGGTTTGTGAAGTCATAGAATGGAGGTGTGTGAAGTCACAGAATGCAGGTGTGTGAAGTCAGAATAGAGGTGTGCGAAGTCATAGAATGGAGGTGTGTGAAGTCAGAATGGAGCTGTGTGAAGTCATAGAATGGATGTGTGTGAAGTCAGAATGGAGGTGTGTGAACTAATAGAATGGGGGTGTATGAAGTCACAATGGAGGTGTGTGAAGTCACAGAATGGATGTGTGTGAACTCGTAATGGAGGTGTGTGAAGTCATAGAATGGAGGTCTGTGAAGTCATAGAATGGAGGTTAGTGAAATCATAGAATGGAGATGTGTCAAGTCACAGAATTGATGTGTGTGAAGACAGAATGGAGGTATGTGAAGTCAGATAATGTCGGTGTGTGAAGTCACAATGCAGGTGTGTGAACTCATAGAATGGAGGTGTGTGAAGTAACAATGTAGGTTTCTGAAGTCATAGAATGGAGGTGTGTGAAGTCATAGAATGGAGGTGTGTGAAGTCATAGAATGGAAGTGTGTGAAGTCATAGAATGGAGGTTTGTGAAGTAAGAATGGAGGTGTGTGAAGTCACCGAATGGAGCTGTGTGAGCTCAGAATGGAGGTGTGTGAAGTCAGAGAATGGAGGTGTTTGAAGTCATAGAATGGAGGTGTGTGAAGTCACAGAATGGAGGTATCTGAAGTCAGAATCGAGGTGTGAAGTCATAGAATAGAGGTGGGTGTAGTCATAAAAAGGAGGTGTGGGAAGTCATAGAATGGAGCAGTGTGAAGTCATAGAATGGAGGTGAGTGAAGTCACAGATTCGAGGTCTGTGAAGTCATAGAAGGGAGGTGTGTGAAGTCAGAATGGAGGTATGTGAAGTCATAGAATGGAGGTGTGTGAACTCATAGAATGGAGGTGTTTGTCGTCACAATGGAAGTGTGTGAAGTCACAGAATGGAGGTGTGTGAAGTCATACATTGGTGTGTGAAGTCAGAATGGAGGTGTGTGAAGTCACAGAATTGATGTGTGTGAACTCAGAATGGAGGTGTTTGAAGTCATAGATGGAGGTGTGTGAAGTCGTAGTATGGAGGTGTGTGAAATCATAGAATGGAGTTTTGTGAATTCACAGAATGGAGGAGTGTGAAGTCAGAATGGCGGAGTGTGAAGTCATAGAATGAAGGTGTGTGAAGTTAGAATGGAGGTGTGTGAACTCATAGAATGGAGGTGTGTGAAGTCACAATGGAGGTGTGTGAAGACATAGAATGAAGGTGTGTGAAGTCACAGAATGGAGGTGTGTGAAGTCATAGAATGGAAGTGTGTGAAGTCACAGAATGGTGGTGTGTGACGTCATAGAATGGAGCTGTGTGAATTCAAAATGGAGGTGTGTGAAGTCATCGAGTGGAGGTGTGTGCAGTCATAGAGTGGATGTTTCTGAAGTAGGAATGAAGGTGTGTGAAGTCATAGAATGGAGGTGTGTGAAGTCAAAATGGAGGTGTGTGAACTCAAAGAATGGAGGTGTGTGAACTCATAAAATGGAGGTGTGTGAAGTCATGGAATTGAGGTGTGTGAAGTCCAAGAATGGAGGTGTGTGAAGTCAAACAATGGAGGTGTGTGAAGTCACAGAATGGAGGTGTGTGAAGTCACAGAATGGAGGTGTGTGAAGTCACAGAATGGAGGTGTGTGAAGTCACAGAATGGAGGTGTGTGAAGTCAAAATGGTGGTGTGTGAATTCACAAATGGAGGTGTGTGAAATAAGAAGGCAGCTGAGTGAAGTCATAGAATGCAGGTGGGTGAAGGCAGAATGGATGTGTGTGAACTCGTAGAATGGAGGTGTGTGAAGTCAAAATGGAGGTGTGTGAAGTCATAGAACGGTGGTTTTTGATGTCAAAGAATGGAGGTGTGTGAAGTCATAGACTGGAGGTGTGTGAACTCAGATTGGAGGTGTGTGAATACACAGAAAGCAGGTGTGTCAACTCAGAAACGAGGTGTGTGAAGTTATAGACTGGAGGTGTGTGAAGTCATAGAATCGAAGTGTGTGAAATCATAGAATGGAGGTGTGTGAAGTCAGAATGGAGATGTGTGAAGTCATAGATTGGAGGTGTGTGAAGTCACAATGCAGGTGTGTGAACTCATAGAATTGAGGTGGGTGAAGTCACAATGCAGGTGTGTGAAGTCATAGAATGGAGGTGTGTGAAGTCATAGAATGGAGGTGGTGAAGTGACAGAATGGAGGTGTGTGAAGTCACAGAATGGTGGTGTGTGAAGTCATAGAATGGAGGGGTGTGAATTCATAGAATGGAGGTGTGTTAAGTCATAGAATGGAGGTGTGGAAGTCACAAAATGGAAGTGTGTGAAGTCACAGAATGGAGGTGTGTGAAGTCATACAATGGAGGTGTGTGAAGTCACAGAATGGAGGGGTGTGAATTCATAGAAGGGATTTGTGTGAAGTCATAGAATGGAGGTGTGTGAAGTCACATAATGGAGGTGTGTGAAGTCACAGAATGGAGGTGTGTGAAGACACAGAATGGAAGTGGGTAAACTCACAATGGAGGTGTGTGAAGTCACAGAATGGAGGTGTGTGAATTCATAGAAGGGAGGTGTGTGAAGTCATAGAATGGAGGCGTGTGAAGTCACAGAATGAAAGTGTGTGAAGTCAAAATGGAGGTGTGTGAAGTCAGAGAATGGAGGTGTGTGAAGTCACAGAATGGAGGTGTGTGAAGTCAAAATGGAGTTGTGTGAAATCAAAGTATGGATGTGTTTGAAGTCATAGAATGGAGGTGTATGAAGTCATGGAATGGAGGTGTGTGAAGTCAAACATTGGAAGTGTGTGATGTCACAGAATGGACATGTGTGAACTCAGAATAGAGGTGTGGGAAGTCACAGAATGGAGGTTTGTGAAGTCATAGAATGGAGGTCTGTGAGGTCATAGAGTGGATGTTTCTGAAGTAAGAATGAAGGTGTGTGAAGTCATAGAATGGAGGTGTGTGAAGTCATAGAATGGAGGTGTGTGAAGTCACAGAATGGAGGTGTGTGAAGCCAGAATTGAGGTGTGAAGTCATAGAATAGAGGTGGGTGAAGTCATAGAAAGGAGTTTTGGGAAGTCATACAATAGAGGAGTGTGAAGTCATAGAATGGAGGAGAGTGAAGTCACAGATCTGAGGTCTGTGAAGTCATAGAATGGAGCTGTGTGATGTCAGAATTGAGGAGTGTGAAGTCCTAGAATGGATGTGTGTGAACTCATAGAATGGAGGTGTGTGACGTCACAATGCAAGTGTGTGAAGTCACAGAATGGAGGTGTGTGAAGTCATATATTGGAGGTGTGTGAAGTTAGAATGGAGGTGTGTAAAGTGACAGAATGGAGGTGTGTGAACTCAGAATGGAGGTGTTTGAAGTCATAGATGGAGGTGTGTGAAGTCACAGTATGGAGGTGTGTGAAATCATAGAATGGAATTCTGTGAATTCACAGAATGGAGCTGTGTGAAGTCAGAATGGAGGAGTGTGAAGTCATAGAATGGAGGTGTGTGACGTCAGAATGGAGGTGTGTGAACTCATAGAATGAACGTGTGTGAAGTCACAATGGAGGTGTGTGAAGACGTAGAATGGAGGTGTGTGAAGTCACAGAATGGAGGTGTGTGAAGTCATAGAATGGAGGTGTGTGAAGTCATAGAATGGAGGTGTGTGAAGTCATAGAATGGATGTTTCTGAAGTAAGAATGAAGGTGTGTGAAGTCATAGAATGGAGGTGTGTGAAGTCAAAATGGAGGTGTGTGAACTCATAGAATGGAGGTGTGTGAAGTCACAGAATGGACGTGTGTGAAGTCAGAATGGAGGTGTAAAGTCATAGAATGGGGGTGGGTGAAGTCATGGAAAGGAGGTGTGGGAAGTCATAGAAGGGAGAAGTGTGAAGTCATAGAGCGGAGGTGAGTGAAGTCACATATTCAAAGTCTGTGAAGTCATAGAATGGAGGTTTGTGAAGTCAGAATGGAGTTGTATGAACTCATAGAATGGAGGTGTGTGAAGTCACAATGGAGGTGTGTGAAGTCATAGAATGGGGGAGTTTGAAGTCACAGAATGGAGGTGTGTGAAGTCATAGAATGGAGGTGTGTGAAGTCAGAATGGAGGTGTGTGAAGTCACAGAATGGAGGTGTGTGAAGTCAGGGAATGGAGGAGTGTGAAGTCACAGTATCGAGGTGTGTGAACTCAGAATGAAGGTGTGTGAAGTCACAGAATGGAGGTGTGTGAAGTCCTAAAATGGAAGTGTGTGAAGTCATAGAATGGAGGTGTGTGAAGTAAGAATGGAGGTGTGCGAAGTCAGAGAATGGAAGTGTTTGAAGTCATAGAATGGAGGTGTGCGAAGTCATAGAATGGAGGTGTGTGAAGTCACAAAATGGAGGTGTGTGAAGTCACGGAATGGAGGTGTGTGAACTCAGAGTGGAGGTGTGAGATGTCACAGAATGGAAGTGTGTGAACTCATAGAATGGAAGTGTGTGAAGTCATAGAATGGAGGTTTGTGAAGTAAGAATGGAAGTGTGTGAAGTCACGGAATGGAGTTGTGTGAACTCAGAATGGAGGTGTGTGAATTCACAGAATGGAGGTTTGTGAAGTCATAGAATGGAGTTGTGTGAGGTCATAGAATGGATGTTTCTGAAGTAAGAATGAAGGTGTGTGAAGTCATAGAATGGAGGTGTGTGAAGTCATAGAATGGAGGTCTGTGAAGTGTCAGAATGGAGGTATCTGAAGTCAGAATCGAGGTGTGAAGTCATAGAATAGAGGTGGGTGAAATCATAGAAAGGAGGTGTGGGAAGTCATAGAATGGAGGTGAGTGAAGTCACAGATTCGAGGTCTGGAAAGTCATAGAATAGAGGTGTGTGAAGTCAGAATGGAGGTGTGTGAAGTCATAGAATGGAGGTATGTGAACTCATAGAATGGAGGTGTGTGATGTCACAATGGAAGTGTGTGAAGTCACAGAATGGAGGTGTGTGAAGTCATACAATGGTGTGTGAAGTCATAGATGGAGGTGTGTGAAGTCATAGTATGGAGTTGTGTGAAATCATTGAATGGAGTTTTGTGAATTCACAGAATGGAGGAGTGTGAAGTCAGAATGGCGGAGTGTGAAGTCATAGAATGGAGGTGTGTGAAGTCATAATGGAGGTGTGTGAAGACATAGAATGGAGGTGTGTGAAGTCACAGAATGGAGGTGTGTGAAGTCATAGAATGGAGGTGTGTGAAGTCACAGAATGGAGGTGTGTGACGTCATAGAATGGATCTGTGTGAATTCAGAATGGAGGTGTGTGAAGTCATAGAATGGAGGTGTGTGCAGTCATGGAATGGATGTTTCTGAAGTAGGAATGAAGGTGTGTGAAGTCAGAGAATGGAGGTGTGTGAAGTCAAAATGGAGGTTTGTGAAGTCAGAGAATGGAGGTGTGTGAAGTCACAGAATGGAGGTGTGTGAAGTCAAAATGGAGGTGTGTGAAGTCAAAGTATTGATGTGTTTGAAGTCATAGAATGGAGGTGTATGAAGTCATGGAATGGAGGTGTGTGAAGTCAAACATTGGAAGTGTGTGAAGTTACAGAATGGAGGTGTGTGAAGTCATACAATGGAGGTGTGTGAAGTCAGAGAATGGAGGTGTTTGAAGTCAGAATGCAGGTGTGTGAAATCATAGAATGGAGGTGTGTGAAGTCACAGAGGGAGGTGTGTGATGTCACAGAATGGAGATGTGTGAACTCAGAATGGACGTGTGGGAAGTCAAAGAATGGAGGTTTGTGAAGTCATAGAATGGAGGTGTGTGAGGTCATAGAATGGATGTTTCTGAAGTAAGAATGAAGGTGTGTGAAGTCATAGAATGGAGGTGTGTGAAGTCATAGAATGGAGGTGTGTGAAATCACAGAATGGAGGTGTGTGAAGTCATAGAATAGAGGTGGGTGAAGTCATAGAAAGGAGTTGTGGGAAGTCATAGAATAGAGGAGTGTGAAGTCATAGAATGGAGGTGAGTGAAGTCACAGATCCGAGGTCTGTGAAGTCATAGAATGGAGCTGTGTGATGTCAGAATTGAGGAGTGTGAAGTCCTAGAATGGATGTGTGTGAACTCATAGAATGGAGGTGTGTGATGTCACAGTGGAAGTGTGTGAAGTCACAGAATGGAGGTGTGTGAAGTCATAGTATGGAGGTGTGTGAAATCATAGAATGGAGTTTTGTTAATTCACAGAATGGAGGAGTGTGAAGTCAGAATGGCGGAGTGTGAAGTCACAGAATGGAGGTGTGTGAAGTCATAGAATGGAGGTGTGTGAAGTCACAGAATTGAGGTGTGTGAAGTCACAGAATGGAGGTGTGGGAAGTCACAGAATGGAGGTTTGTGAAGTCATAGAATGGAGGTGTGTGAGGTCATAGAATGGATGTTTCTGAAGTAAGAATGAAGGTGTGTGAAGTCATAGAATGGAGGTGTGTGAAGTCATAGAATGGAGGTGTGTGAAGTCATAGAATGGGGGTGTGTGAAATCAGAGAATGGAGGTGTGTGAAGTCAGAATGCAGGTGTGTGAAGTCATAGAATGGAGGTGTGCGAAGTCATAGATTGGAAGCGTGTGAAGTCATAGAATGGAGGTGTGTGAAGTCATAGATTAAAGGTGTGGGGAAGTCATAGTATGGAGGTGTGTGAAGTCACATAATGGAGGTGTGTGAAGTCACAGAATGGAGCTGTGTGAAGTCACAATGGAGGTGTGTGAAGTCATAGGATGGAGGTGTGTGAAATCAAAGAATGGAGGTTTTTGAAGTCATAGAATGGATTGTGTGTGAAATCACAGTATGGAGGTGTGTGAAGTCACAGATTGGAGGTGTGTAATGTCACAGAGTGGAGGTGTGTGAAGTCACAGAATGGAGGTTTGTGAAGTCATAGAATGGAGGTGTGTGAAGTCACAGAATGCAGGTGTGTGAAGTCAGAATAGAGGTGTGCGAAGTCATAGAATGGAGGTGTGTGAAGTCAGAATGGAGCTGTGTGAAGTCATAGAATGGATGTGTGTGAAGTCAGAATGGAGGTGTGTGAACTCATAGAATGGGGGTGTATGAAGTCACAATGGAGGTGTGTGAAGTCACAGAATGGATGTGTGTGAACTCATAAAGGAGGTGTGTGAAGTCATAGAATGGAGGTGTGTGAAGTCACAGAATTGATGTGTGTGAAGACAGAATGGAGGTGTGTGAAGTCAGAATGGAGGTGTGTGAAGTCAGATAATGGAGGTGTGTGAAGTCACAATGCAGGTGTGTGAACTCATAGAATGGAGGTGTGTGAAGTAACAATGTAGGTTTCTGAAGTCATAGAATGGAGGTGTGTGAAGTCATAGAATGGAGGTGTGTGAAGTCATAGAATGGAAGTGTGTGAAGTCATAGAATGGAGGTTTGTGAAGTAAGAATGGATGTGTCTGAAGTCACCGAATGGAGTTGTGTGAGCTCAGAATGGAGGTGTGTGGAGTCAGAGAATGGAGGTGTTTGAAGTCATAGAATGGAGGTGTGTGAAGTCACAGAATGGAGGTATCTGAAGTCAGAATCGAGGTGTGAAGTCATAGAATAGAGGTGGGTGAAGTCATAGAAAAGAGGTTTGGGAAGTCATAGAATGGAGCAGTGTGAAGTCATAGAATGGAGGTGAGTGAAGTCACAGATTCGAGGTCTGTGAAGTCATAGAATGGAGTTGTGTGAAGTCAGAATGGAGGTATGTGAAGTCATAGAATGGAGGTGTGTGAACTCATAGAATGGAGGTGTGTGTCGTCACAATGGAATTGTGTGAAGTCACAGAATGGAGGTGTGTGAAGTCATACATTGGTGTGTGAAGTCAGAATGGAGGTGTGTGAAGTCACAGAATTGAGGTGTGTGAACTCAGAATGGTGGTGTGTGAAGTCATAGAATGGAGGTGTGTGAAGTCATAGAATGGATGTTTGTGAAGTAAGAATGAAGGTGTGTGAATTCATAGAATGGAAGTGTGTGAAGTCACAGAATGGAGGTGTGTGACGTCATAGAATGGAGCTGTGTGAATTCAGAATGGAGGTGTGTGAAGTCATCGAATGGAGGTGTGTGCAGTCATAGAGTGGATGTTTCTGAAGTAGGAATGAAGGTGTGTGAAGTCATAGAATGGAGGT
Source organism: Megascapheus bottae (assembly GCA_024803745.1). Lineage (NCBI taxonomy): Eukaryota > Metazoa > Chordata > Mammalia > Rodentia > Geomyidae > Megascapheus > Megascapheus bottae. The sequence continues at coordinate 960,335 of JANJXV010000052.1, read as the reverse complement.
GTGTGAAGTCAAAATGGAGGTGTGTGAACTCAAAGAATGGAGGTGTGTGAACTCATAGAATGGAGGTGTGTGAAGTCATGGAATGGAGGTGTGTGAAGTAGAAGAATGGAGGTGTGTGAAGTCAAACAATGGAGGTGTGTGAAGTCACAGAATGGAGGTGTGTGAAGTCACAGAATGGAGGTGTGTGAAGTCACAATGGAGGTGTGTGAAGTCATAGAATGGGGGTGTGTGAAATCAGAGAATGGAAGTGTGTGAAGTCACAATGGAGGTGTGTGAAGTCATAGAATGGAGGTGTGTGAAATCATAGAATGGAAGTGTGTGAAGTCATAGATTGGAAGCGTGTGAAGTCATAGAATGGAGGTGTGTCAAGTCACAATGGAGGTGTGTGAAGTCACAGAATGGAGCTGTGTGAAGTCAAAATGGAGGTTGTGTGAAGTCATAGGATGGAGGTGTGTGAAATCAAAAATGGAGGTTTGTGAAGTCATAGAATGGATTGTGTGTGAAATCACAGAATGGAGGTGTGTGAAGTCACAGAATGGAGGTGTGTAAAGTCACAGAGTGGAGGTGTGTGAAGTCACAGAATGGAGGTTTGTGAAGTCATAGAATGGAGGTGTGTGAAGTCACAGAATGCAGGTGTGTGAAGTCAGAATAGAGGTGTGCCAAGTCATAGAATGGAGGTGTGTGAAGTCAGAATGGAGCTGTGTGAAGTCATAGAATGGATGTGTGTGAAGTCAGAATGGAGGTGTGTGAACTCATAGAATGGGGGTGTATGAAGTCACAATGGAGGTGTGTGAAGTCACAGAATGGATGTGTGTGAACTCGTAATGGAGGTGTGTGAAGTCATAGAATGGAGGTCTGTGAAGTCATAGAATGGAGGTTTGTGAAATCATAGAATGGAGGTGTGTGAAGTCACAGAATTGATGTGTGTGAAGACAGAATGGAGGTATGTGAAGTCAGATAATGTCGGTGTGTGAAGTCACAATGTAGGTGTGTGAACTCATAGAATGGAGGTGTGTGAAGTAACAATGTAGGTTTCTGAAGTCATAGAATGGAGGTGTGTGAAGTCATAGAATGGAGGTGTGTGAAGTCATAGAATGGAAGTGTGTGAAGTCATAGAATGGAGGTTTGTGAAGTAAGAATGGAGGTGTGTGAAGTCACAGAATGGAGCTGTGTGAGCTCAGAATGGAGGTGTGTGAAGTCAGAGAATGGAGGTGTTTGAAGTCATAGAATGGAGGTGTGTGAAGTCACAGAATGGAGGTATCTGAAGTCAGAATCGAGGTGTGAAGTCATAGAATAGAGGTGGGTGTAGTCATAAAAAGGAGGTGTGGGAAGTCATAGAATGGAGCAGTGTGAAGTCATAGAATGGAGGTGAGTGAAGTCACAGATTCGAGGTCTGTGAAGTCATAGAAGGGAGGTGTGTGAAGTCAGAATGGAGGTATGTGAAGTCATAGAATGGAGGTGTGTGAACTCATAGAATGGAGGTGTTTGTCGTCACAATGGAAGTGTGTGAAGTCACAGAATGGAGGTGTGTGAAGTCATACATTGGTGTGTGAAGTCAGAATGGAGGTGTGTGAAGTTACAGTATTGAGGTGTGTGAACTCAGAATGGAGGTGTTTGAAGTCATAGATGGAGGTGTGTGAAGTCATAGTATGGAGGTGTGTGAAATCATAGAATGGAGTTTTGTGAATTCACAGAATGGAGGAGTGTGAAGTCAGAATGGCGGAGTGTGAAGTCATAGAATGGAGGTGTGTGAAGTTAGAATGGAGGTGTGTGAACTCATAGAATGGAGGTGTGTGAAGTCACAATGGAGGTGTGTGAAGACATAGAATGAAGGTGTGTGAAGTCACAGAATGGAGGTGTGTGAAGTCATAGAATGGAAGTGTGTGAAGTCACAGAATGGTGGTGTGTGACGTCATAGAATGGAGCTGTGTGAATTCAGAATGGAGGTGTGTGAAGTCATCGAGTGGAGGTGTGTGCAGTCATAGAGTGGATGTTTCTGAAGTAGGAATGAAGGTGTGTGAAGTCATAGAATGGAGGTGTGTGAAGTCAAAATGGAGGTGTGTGAACTCAAAGAATGGAGGTGTGTGAACTCACAAAATGGAGGTGTGTGAAGTCATGGAATTGAGGTGTGTGAAGTCCAAGAATGGAGGTGTGTGAAGTCAAACAATGGAGGTGTGTGAAGTCACAGAATGGAGGTGTGTGAAGTCACAGAATGGAGGTGTGTGAAGTCACAGAATGGAGGTGTGTGAAGTCAAAATGGTGGTGTGTGAATTCACACATGGAGGTGTGTGAAATAAGAAGGCAGCTGAGTGAAGTCATAGAATGGAGGTGGGCGAAGGCAGAATGGATGTGTGTGAACTCGTAGAATGGAGGTGTGTGAAGTCAAAATGGAGGTGTGTGAAGTCATAGAACGGTGGTTTTTGATGTCAAAGAATGGAGGTGTGTGAAGTCATAGACTGGAGGTGTGTGAACTCAGATTGGAGGTGTGTGAATTCACAGAAAGCAGGTGTGTCAACTCAGAAACGAGGTGTGTGAAGTTATAGACTGGAGGTGTGTGAAGTCATAGAATCGAAGTGTGTGAAATCATAGAATGGAGGTGTGTGAAGTCAGAATGGAGATGTGTGAAGTCATAGATTGGAGGTGTGTGAAGTCACAATGCAGGTGTGTGAACTCATGGAATTGAGGTGGGTGAAGTCACAATGCAGGTGTGTGAAGTCATAGAATGGAGGTGTGTGAAGTCATAGAATGGAGGTGGTGAAGTGACAGAATGGAGGTGTGTGAAGTCACAGAATGGTGGTGTGTGAAGTCATAGAATGGAGGGGTGTGAATTCATAGAATGGAGGTGTGTTAAGTCATAGAATGGAGGTGTGGAAGTCACAAAATGGAAGTGTGTGAAGTCACAGAATGGAGGTGTGTGAAGTCATACAATGGAGGTGTGTGAAGTCACAGAATGGAGGGGTGTGAATTCATAGAAGGGATTTGTGTGAAGTCATAGAATGGAGGTGTGTGAAGTCACATGATGGAGGTGTGTGAAGTCACAGAATGGAGGTGTGTGAAGACACAGAATGGAAGTGGGTAAACTCACAATGGAGGTGTGTGAAGTCACAGAATGGAGGTGTGTGAATTCATAGAAGGGAGGTGTGTGAAGTCATAGAATGGAGGTGTGTGAAGTCACAGAATGGAAGTGTGTGAACTCAAAATAGAGGTGTGTGAAGTCAGAGAATGGAGGTGTGTGAAGTCACAGAATGGAGGAGTGTGAAGTCAAAATGGAGGTGTGTGAGGTCAAAGAATTGATGTGTTTGAAGTCATAGAATGGAGGTGCATGAAGTCATGGAATGGAGGTGTGTGAAGTCAAACATTGGAAGTGTGTGAAGTTACAGAATGGAGGTGTGTGAAGTCATAGATTGGAGGTGTGTGAAGTCAGAGAATGGAGGTGTGTGAAGTCAGAATGCAGGTGTGTGAAGTCATAGAATGGAGGTGTGTGAAGTCACAGAGGGAGGTGTGTGATGTCACAGAATGGAGATGTGTGAACTCAGAATGGACGTGTGGGAAGTCACAGAATGGAGGTTTGTGAAGTCATAGAATGGAGGTGTGTGAGGTCATACAGTGGATGTTTCTGAAGTAAGAATGAAGGTGTGTGAAGTCATAGAATGGAGGTGTGTGAAGTCATAGAATGGAGGTGTGTGAAGTCACAGAATGGAGGTGTGTGAAGTCAGAATGGAGGTGTGAAGTCATAGAATAGAGGTGGGTGAAGTCATAGAAAGGAGTTGTGGGAAGTCATAGAATAGAGGAGTGTGAAGTCATAGAATGGAGGTGAGTGAAGTCACAGATCCGAGGTCTGTGAAGTCATAGAATTGAGCTGTGTGATGTCAGAATTGAGGAGTGTGAAGTCATAGATTGGGGGTGTGTGAAGTCACAGAATTGAGGTGTGTGAAGTCACAGAATGGAGGTGTGGGAAGTCACAGAATGGAGGTTTGTGAAGTCATAGAATGGAAGTGTGTGAGGTCATAAAATGGATGTTTCTGAACTAAGAAGAAGGTGTGTGAAATCATAGAATGGAGGTGTGTGAAGTCATAGAATGGAGGTGTGTGAAGTCATAGAATGGGGGTGTGTGAAATCAGAGAATGGAGGTGTGTGAAGTCAGAATGCAGGAGTGTGAAGTCATAGAATGGAGGTGTGTGAAGTCACAGAATGGAAGTGTGTGAACTCAAAATAGAGGTGTGTGAAGTCAGAGAATGGAGGTGTGTGAAGTCATAGATTGAAGGTGTGGGGAAGTCATAGTATGGAGGTGTGTGAAGTCACAGAATGGAGGTGTGTGAAGTCACAGAATGGAGCTGTGTGAATTCACAATGGAGGTGTGTGAAGTCATAGGATGGAGGTGTGTGAAATCAAAGAATGGAGGTTTGTGAAGTCATAGAATGGATTGTGTGTGAAATCACAGAATGGAGGTGTGGGAAGTCACAGAATGGAGGTGTGTAAAGTCACAGAGTGGAGGTTTGCGAAGTCACAGAATGGAGGTTTGTGACGTCACAGAATGGAGGTGTGTGAAGTCACAGAATGCAGGTGTGTGAAGACAGAATAGAGGTGTGCGAAGTCATAGAATGGAGGTGTGTGAAGTCAGAATGGAGCTGTGTGAAGTCATAGAATGGATGTGTGTGAAGTCAGAATGGAGGTGTGTGAACTCATAGAATGGGGGTGTATGAAGTCACAATGGAGGTGTGTGAAGTCACAGAATGGATGTGTGTGAACTCATAAAGGAGGTGTGTGAAGTCATAGAATGGAGGTGTGTGAAGTCACAGAATTGATGTGTGTGAAGACAGAATGGAGGTGTGTGAAGTCAGAATGGAGGTGTGTGAAGTCAGATAATGGAGGTGTGTGAAGTCACAATGCAGGTGTGTGAACTCATAGAATGGAGGTGTGTGAAGTAACAATGTAGGTTTCTGAAGTCATAGAATGGAGGTGTGTGAAGTCATAGAATGGAGGTGTGTGAAGTCATAGAATGGAAGTGTGTGTGTAGTCATAGAATGGAGGTTTGTGAAGTAAGAATGGAGGTGTCTGAAGTCCCCGAATGGAGTTGTGTGAGCTCAGAATGGAGGTGTGTGAAGTCAGAGAATGGAGGTGTTTGAAGTCATAGAATGGAGGTGTGTGAAGTCACAGAATGGAGGTATCTGAAGTCAGAATCGAGGTGTGAAGTCATAGAAAAGAGGTGGGTGAAGTCATAGAAAAGAGGTGTGGGAAGTCATAGAACGGAGCAGTGTGAAGTCATAGAATGGAGGTGAGTGAAGTCACAGATTCGAGGTCTGTGAAGTCATAGAATGGAGGTGTGTGAAGTCAGAATGGAGGTATGTGAAGTCATAGAATGGAGGTGTGTGAACTCATAGAATGGAGGTGTGTGTCGTCACAATGGAATTGTGTGAAGTCACAGAATGGAGGTGTGTGAAGTCATACATTGGTGTGTGAAGTCAGAATGGAGGTGTGTGAAGTCACAGAATTGAGGTGTGTGAACTCAGAAAGGTGGTGTGTGAAGTCATAGAATGAAGGTGTGTGAAGTCATAGAATGGATGTTTGTGAAGTAAGAATGAATGTGTGTGAAGTCATAGAATGGAAGTGTGTGAAGTCACAGAATGGAGGTGTGTGACGTCTTAGAATGGAGCTGTGTGAATTCAGAATGGAGGTGTGTGAAGTCATCGAATGGAGGTGTGTGCAGTCATAGAGTGGATGTTTCTGAAGTAGGAATGAAGGTGTGTGAAGTCATAGAATGGAGGTGTGTGAAGTCAAAATGGGGGTGTGTGAACTCAAAGAATGGAGGTGTGTGAACTCATAGAATGGAGGTGTGTGAAGTCATGGAATGGAGGTGTGTGAAGTAGAAGAATGGAGGTGTGTGAAGTCAAAAAAATGGAGGTGTGTGAAGTCACAGAATGGAGGTGTGTGAAGTCACAGAATGGAGGTGTGTGAAGTCACAGAATGGAGGTGTGTGAAGTCAAAATGGTGGTGTGTGAATTCACAAATGGAGGTGTGTGAAGTCAGAAGGCAGCTGAGGGAAGTCATAGAATGGAGGTGGGTGAAGGCAGAATGGAAGTGTGTGAACTCGTAGAATGGAGGTGTGTGAAGTCAAAATGGAGGTGTGTGAAGTCATAGAACGGTGGTTTTTGATGTCAAAGAATGGAGGTGTGTGAAGTCATAGACTGGAGGTGTGTGAACTCAGATTGGAGGTGTGTGAAATCACAGAAAGCAGGTGTGTCAACTCAGAAACGGAGTGTGTGAAGTTGTAGAATGGAGGTGTGTGAAGTCAGAGAATCGAAGTGTGTGAAATCATAGAATGGAGGTGTGTGAGGTCAGAATGAAGATGTGTGAAGTCATAGAATGGAGGTGTGTGAAGTCACAATGCAGGTGTGTGAACTCATAGAATTGAGGTGGGTGAAGTCACAATGCAGGTGTGTGAAGTCATAGAATGGAGGTGTGTGAAGTCATAGAATGGAGGTGTTGAAGTGACAGAATGGAGGTGTGTGAAGTCATAGAATGGAGGTGTGTGAAGTCACAGAATGGTGGTGTGTGAAGTCATAGAATGGAGGGGTGTGAAGTCATAGAATGGAGGTGTGTTAAGTCATAGAATGGAACTGTGGAAGTCACAGAATGGAGGTGTGTGAAGTCACAGAATGGAGGTGTGTGAAGTCATACAATGGAGGTGTGTGAAGTCACAGAATGGAGGGGTGTGAATTCATAGAAGGGATTTGTATGAAGTCATAGAATGGAGGTGTGTGAAGTCACATAATGGAGGTGTGTGAAGTCACAGAATGGAGGTGTGTGAAGACACAGAATGGAAGTGGGTGAACTCACAATGGAGGTGTGTGAAGTCACAGAATGGAGGTGTGTGAATTCATAGTAGGGAAGTGTGTGAAGTCATAGAATGGAGGCGTGTGAAGTCACAGAATGAAAGTGTGTGAAGTCAAAATGGAGGTGTGTGAAGTCAGAGAATGGAGGTGTGTGAAGTCACAGAATGGAGGTGTGTGAAGTCAAAATGGAGTTGTGTGAAGTCAAAGAATGGATGTGTTTGAAGTCATAGAATGGAGGTGTATGAAGTCATGGAATGGAGGTGTGTGAAGTCAAACATTGGAAGTGTGTGATGTTACAGAATGGAGGTGTGTGAAGTCATAGAATGGAGGTGTGTGAAGTCAGAGAATGGAGGTGTGTGAAGTCAGAATGCAGGTGTGTGAAGTCATAGAATGGAGGTGTGTGAAGTTATAGAATGGAGGTGTGTGAAGTCAGAATGGAGGTGTGTGAAGTCACAGAATGGAGGTGTGTGAAGTCAGGGAATGGAGGTGTGTGAAGTCACAGAGGGAGGTGTGTGATGTCACAGAATGGAGATGTGTGAACTCAGAATAGAGGTGTGGGAAGTCACAGAATGGAGGTTTGTGAAGTCATAGAATGGAGGTCTGTGAGGTCATAGAGTGGATGATTCTGAAGTAAGAATGAAGGTGTGTGAAGTCATAGAATGGAGGTGTGTGAAGTCATAGAATGGAGGTGTGTGAAGTCACAGAATGGAGGTGTGTGAAGTCAGAATTGAGGTGTGAAGTCATAGAATACAGGTGGGTGAAGTCATAGAAAGGTGTTTTGGGAAGTCATAGAATAGAGGAGTGTGAAGTCATAGAATGGAGGTGAGTGAAGTCACAGATCTGAGGTCTGTGAAGTCATAGAATGGAGCTGTGTGATGTCAGAATTGAGGAGTGTGAAGTCCTAGAATGGATGTGTGTGAACTCATAGAATGGAGGTGTGTGACGTCACAATGGAAGTGTGTGAAGTCACAGAATGGAGGTGTGTGAAGTCATATATTGGAGGTGTGTGAAGTTAGAATGGAGGTGTGTAAAGTGACAGAATGGAGGTGTGTGAACTCAGAATGGAGGTGTTTGAAGTCATAGATGGAGGTGTGTGAAGTCACAGTATGGAGGTGTGTGAAATCATAGAATGGAATTTTGTAAATTCACAGAATGGAGCTGTGTGAAGTCAGAATGGAGGAATATGAAGTCATAGAATGGAGGTGTGTGACGTCAGAATGGAGGTGTGTGAACTCATAGAATGAACGTGTGTGAAGTCACAATGGAGGTGTGTGAAGACGTAGAATGGAGGTGTGTGAAGTCACAGAATGGAGGTGTGTGAAGTCATAGAATGGAGGTGTGTGAAGTCATAGAATGGAGGTGTGTGAAGTCATAGAATGGATGTTTCTGAAGTAACAATGAAGGTGTGTGAAGTCATAGAATGGAGGTGTGTGAAGTCAAAATGGAGGTGTGTGAACTCATAGAATGGAGGTGTGTGAAGTCACAGAATGGACGTGTGTGAAGTCAGAATGGAGGTGTGAAGTCATAGAATGGGGGTGGGTGAAGTCATGGAAAGGAGGTGTGGGAAGTCATAGAAGGGAGAAGTGTGAAGTCATAGGGTGGAGGTGAGTGAAGTCACATATTCAAAGTCTGTGAAGTCATAGAATGGAGGATTGTGAAGTCAGAATGGAGTTGTATGAACTCATAGAATGGAGGTGTGTGAAGTCATAGAATGGGGGTGTTTGAAGTCACAGAATGGAGGTGTGTGAAGTCATAGAATGGAGGTGTGTGAAGTCAGAATGGAGGTGTGTGAAGTCACAGAATGGAGGTGTGTGAAGTCAGGGAATGGAGGAGTGTGAAGTCACAGTATCGAGGTGTGTGAACTCAGAATGAAGGTGTGTGAAGTCACAGAATGGAGGTGTGTGAAGTCCTAGAATGGAAGTGTGTGAAGTCATAGAATGGAGGTGTGTGAAGTAAGAATGGAGGTGTGCGAAGTCAGAGAATGGAAGTGTTTGAAGTCATAGAATGGAGGTGTGCGAAGTCATAGAATGGAGGTGTGTGAAGTAACAGAATGGAGGTGTGTGAAGTCACGGAATGGAGGTGTGTGAACTCAGAATGGAGGTGTGAGATGTCACAGAATGGAAGTGTGTGAAGTCATAGAATGGAAGTGTGTGAAGTCATAGAATGGAGGTTTGTGAAGTAAGAATGGAAGTGTGTGAAGTCACGGAATGGAGTTGTGTGAACTCAGAATGGAGGTGTGTGAATTCACAGAATGGAGGTTTGTGAAGTCATAGAATGGAGTTGTGTGAGGTCATAGAATGGATGTTTCTGAAGTAAGAATGAAGGTGTGTGAAGTCATGGAATGGAGGTGTGTGAAGTCAAACATTGGAAGTGTGTGATGTTACAGAATGGAGGTGTGTGAAGTCATAGAATGGAGGTGTGTGAAGTCAGAGAATGGAGGTGTGTGAAGTCAGAATGCAGGTGTGTGAAGTCATAGAATGGAGGTGTGTGAAGTTATAGATTGGAAGTGTGTGAAGTCATAGATTGGAGGTGTGTGAAGTCACAGAGGGAGGTGTGTGATGTCACAGAATGGAGATGTGTGAACTCAGAATAGAGGTGTGGGAAGTCACAGAATGGAGGTTTGTGAAGTCATAGAATGGAGGTCTGTGAGGTCATAGAGTGGATGATTCTGAAGTAAGAATGAAGGTGTGTGAAGTCATAGAATGGAGGTGTGTGAAGTCATAGAATGGAGGTGTGTGAAGTCACAGAATGGAGGTGTGTGAAGTCAGAATTGAGGTGTGAAGTCATAGAATACAGGTGGGTGAAGTCATAGAAAGGTGTTTTGGGAAGTCATAGAATAGAGGAGTGTGAAGTCATAGAATGGAGGTGAGTGAAGTCACAGATCTGAGGTCTGTGAAGTCATAGAATGGAGCTGTGTGATGTCAGAATTGAGGAGTGTGAAGTCCTAGAATGGATGTGTGTGAACTCATAGAATGGAGGTGTGTGACGTCACAATGGAAGTGTGTGAAGTCACAGAATGGAGGTGTGTGAAGTCATATATTGGAGGTGTGTGAAGTTAGAATGGAGGTGTGTAAAGTGACAGAATGGAGGTGTGTGAACTCAGAATGGAGGTGTTTGAAGTCATAGATGGAGGTGTGTGAAGTCACAGTATGGAGGTGTGTGAAATCATAGAATGGAATTTTGTGAATTCACAGAATGGAGCTGTGTGAAGTCAGAATGGAGGAATATGAAGTCATAGAATGGAGGTGTGTGACGTCAGAATGGAGGTGTGTGAACTCATAGAATGAACGTGTGTGAAGTCACAATGGAGGTGTGTGAAGACGTAGAATGGAGGTGTGTGAAGTCACAGAATGGAGGTGTGTGAAGTCATAGAATGGAGGTGTGTGAAGTCATAGAATGGAGGTGTGTGAAGTCATAGAATGGATGTTTCTGAAGTAAGAATGAAGGTGTGTGAAGTCATAGAATGGAGGTGTGTGAAGTCAAAATGGAGGTGTGTGAACTCATAGAATGGAGGTGTGTGAAGTCACAGAATGGACGTGTGTGAAGTCAGAATGGAGGTGTGAAGTCATAGAATGGGGGTGGGTGAAATCATGGAAAGGAGGTGTGGGAAGTCATAGAAGGGAGAAGTGTGAAGTCATAGGGTGGAGGTGAGTGAAGTCACATATTCAAAGTCTGTGAAGTCATAGAATGGAGGATTGTGAAGTCAGAATGGAGTTGTATGAACTCATAGAATGGAGGTGTGTGAAGTCATAGAATGGGGGTGTTTGAAGTCACAGAATGGAGGTGTGTGAAGTCATAGAATGGAGGTGTGTGAAGTCAGAATGGAGGTGTGTGAAGTCACAGAATGGAGGTGTGTGAAGTCAGGGAATGGAGGAGTGTGAAGTCACAGTATCGAGGTGTGTGAGCTCAGAATGAAGGTGGGTGAAGTCACAGAATGGAGGTGTGTGAAGTCCTAGAATGGAAGTGTGTGAAGTCATAGAATGGAGGTGTGTGAAGTAAGAATGGAGGTGTGCGAAGTCAGAGAATGGAAGTGTTTGAAGTCATAGAATGGAGGTGTGCGAAGTCATAGAATGGAGGTGTGTGAAGTAACAGAATGGAGGTGTGTGAAGTCACGGAATGGAGGTGTGTGAACTCAGAATGGAGGTGTGAGATGTCACAGAATGGAAGTGTGTGAAGTCATAGAATGGAAGTGTGTGAAGTCATAGAATGGAGGTTTGTGAAGTAAGAATGGAAGTGTGTGAAGTCACGGAATGGAGTTGTGTGAACTCAGAATGGAGGTGTGTGAATTCACAGAATGGAGGTTTGTGAAGTCATAGAATGGAGTTGTGTGAGGTCATAGAATGGATGTTTCTGAAGTAAGAATGAAGGTGTGTGAAGTCATAGAATGGAGGTGTGTGAAGTCATAGAATGGAGGTCTGTGAAGTGTCAGAATGGAGGTATCTGAAGTCAGAATCGAGGTGTGAAGTCATAGAATAGATGTGGGTGAAATCATAGAAAGGAGGTGTGGGAAGTCATAGAATGGAGCAGTGTGAAGTCATAGAGTGGAGGTGAGTGAACTCACAGATTCGAGGTCTGGGAAGTCATAGAATAGAGGTGTGTGAAGTCAGAATGGAGGTGTGTGAAGTCATAGAATGGAGGTATGTGAACTCATAGAATGGAGGTGTGTGATGTCACAATGGAAGTGTGTGAAGTCACAGAATGGAGGTGTGTGAAGTCATACAATGGTGTGTGAAGTCAGAAAGGAGGTGTGTGAAGTCACAAAATGGATGTGTGTGAACTCAGATTGGAGGTGTGTGAAGTCATAGATGGAGGTGTGTGAAGTCATAGTATGGAGTTGTGTGAAATCATAGAATGGAGTTTTGTGAATTCACAGAATGGAGGAGTGTGAAGTCAGAATGGCGGAGTGTGAAGTCATAGAATGGAGGTGTGTGAAGTTAGAATTGAGGTGTGTGAACTCATAGAATGCAGGTGTGTGAAGTCATAATGGAGGTGTGTGGAGACATAGAATGGAGGTGTGTGAAGTCACAGAATGGAGGTGTGTGAAGTCATAGAATGGAGGTGTGTGAAGTCACAGAATGGAGGTGTGTGACGTCATAGAATGGAGCTGTGTGAATTCAGAATGGAGGTGTGTGAAGTCATAGAATGGAGGTGTGTGCAGTCATGGAATGGATGTTTCTGAAGTAGGAATGAAGGTGTGTGAAGTCATAGAATGGAGGTGTGTGAAGTCAAATTGGAGGTTTGTGAAGTCAGAGAATGGAGGTGTGTGAAGTCACAGAATGGAGGTGTGTGAAGTCAAAATGGAGGTGTGTGAAGTCAAAGAATTGATGTGTTTGAAGTCATAGAATGGAGGTGTATGAAGTCATGGAATGGAGGTGTGTGAAGTCAAACATTGGAAGTGTGTGAAGTTACAGAATGGAGGTGTGTGAAGTCATACAATGGAGGTGTGTGAAGTCAGAGAATGGAGGTGTGTGAAGTCAGAATGCAGGTGTGTGAAATCATAGAATGGAGGTGTGTGAAGTCAGAGAATGGAGGTGTGTGAAGTCAGAATGCAGGTGTGTGAAATCATAGAATGGAGGTGTGTGAAGTCACAGAGGGAGGTGTGTGATGTCACAGAATGGAGATGTGTGAACTCAGAATGGACGTGTGGGAAGTCAAAGAATGGAGGTTTGTGAAGTCATAGAATGGAGGTGTGTGAGGTCATAGAATGGATGTTTCTGAAGTAAGAATGAAGGTGTGTGAAGTCATAGAATGGAGGTGTGTGAAGTCATAGAATGGAGGTGTGTGAAATCACAGAATGGAGGTGTGTGAAGTCAGAATGGAGGTGTGAAGTCATAGAATAGAGGTGGGTGAAGTCATAGAAAGGAGTTGTGGGAAGTCATAGAATAGAGGAGTGTGAAGTCATAGAATGGAGGTGAGTGAAGTCACAGATCCGAGGTCTGTGAAGTCATAGAATGGAGCTGTGTGATGTCAGAATTGAGGAGTGTGAAGTCCTAGAATGGATGTGTGTGAACTCATAGAATGGAGGTGTGTGATGTCACAGTGGAAGTGTGTGAAGTCACAGAATGGAGGTGTGTGAAGTCATAGTATGGAGGTGTGTGAAATCATAGAATGGAGTTTTGTTAATTCACAGAATGGAGGAGTGTGAAGTCAGAATGGCGGAGTGTGAAGTCACAGAATGGAGGTGTGTGAAGTCATAGAATGGAGGTGTGTGAAGTCACAGAATTGAGGTGTGTGAAGTCACAGAATGGAGGTGTGGGAAGTCACAGAATGGAGGTTTGTGAAGTCATAGAATGGAGGTGTGTGAAGTCATAGAATGGAGGTGTGTGAAGTCATAGAATGGGGGTGTGTGAAATCAGAGAATGGAGGTGTGTGAAGTCAGAATGCAGGTGTGTGAAGTCATAGAATGGAGGTGTGCGAAGTCATAGATTGGAAGCGTGTGAAGTCATAGAATGGAGGTGTGTGAAGTCATAGATTGAAGGTGTGGGGAAGTCATAGTATGGAGGTGTGTGAAGTCACAGAATGGAGGTGTGTGAAGTCACAGAATGGAGCTGTGTGAAGTCACAATGGAGGTGTGTGAAGTCATAGGATGGAGGTGTGTGAAATCAAAGAATGGAGGTTTGTGAAGTCATAGAATGGATTGTGTGTGAAATCACAGAATGGAGGTGTGTGAAGTCACAGAATGGAGGTGTGTAAAGTCACAGAGTGGAGGTGTGTGAAGTCACAGAATGGAGGTTTGTGAAGTCATAGAATGGAGGTGTGTGAAGTCACAGAATGCAGGTGTGTGAAGTCAGAATTGAGGTGTGCGAAGTCATAGAATGGAGGTGTGTGAAGTCAGAATGGAGCTGTGTGAAGTCATAGAATGGATGTGTGTGAAGTCAGAATGGAGGTGTGTGAACTCATAGAATGGGGGTGTATGAAGTCACAATGGAGGTGTGTGAAGTCACAGAATGGATGTGTGTGAACTCATAAAGGAGGTGTGTGAAGTCATAGAATGGAGGTGTGTGAAGTCACAGAATTGATGTGTGTGAAGACAGAATGGAGGTGTGTGAAGTCAGAATGGAGGTGTGTGAAGTCAGATAATGGAGGTGTGTGAAGTCACAATGCAGGTGTGTGAACTCATAGAATGGAGGTGTGTGAAGTAACAATGTATGTTTCTGAAGTCATAGAATGGAGGTGTGTGAAGTCATAGAATGGAGGTGTGTGAACTCATAGAATGGAAGTGTGTGAAGTCATAGAATGGAGGTTTGTGAAGTAAGAATGGATGTGTCTGAAGTCACCGAATGGAGTTGTGTGAGCTCAGAATGGAGGTGTGTGAATTCACAGAATGGAGGTTTGTGAAGTCATAGAATGGAGTTGTGTGAGGTCATAGAATGGATGTTTCTGAAGTAAGAATGAAGGTGTGTGAAGTCATAGAATGGAGGTGTGTGAAGTCATAGAATGGAGGTCTGTGAAGTGTCAGAATGGAGGTATCTGAAATCAGAATCGAGGTGTGAAGTCATAGAATAGAGGTGGGTGAAATCATAGAAAGGAGGTGTGGGAAGTCATAGAATGGAGCAGTGTGAAGTCATAGAGTGGAGGTGAGTGAAGTCACAGATTCGAGGTCTGGGAAGTCATAGAATAGAGGTGTGTGAAGTCAGAATGGAGGTGTGTGAAGTCATAGAATGGAGGTATGTGAACCCATAGAATGGAGGTTTGTGATGTCACAATGGAAGTGTGTGAAGTCACAGAATGGAGGTGTGTGAAGTCATACAATGGTGTGTGAAGTCAGAAAGGAGGTGTGTGAAGTCACAAAATGGATGTGTGTGAACTCAGATTGGAGGTGTGTGAAGTCATAGATGGAGGTGTGTGAAGTCATAGTATGGAGTAGTGTGAAATCTTGGAATGGAGTTTTGTGAATTCACAGAATGGAGGAGTGTGAAGTCAGAATGGCGGAGTGTGAAGTCATAGAATGGAGGTGTGTGAAGTTAGAATTGAGGTGTGTGAACTCATAGAATGCAGGTGTGTGAAGTCATAATGGAGGTGTGTGAAGACATAGAATGGAGGTGTGTGAAGTCACAGAATGGAGGTGTGTGAAGTCATAGAATGGAGGTGTGTGAAGTCACAGAATGGAGGTGTGTGACGTCATAGAATGGAGCTGTGTGAATTCAGAATGGAGGTGTGTGAAGTCATAGAATGGAGGTGTGTGCAGTCATGGAATGGATGTTTCTGAAGTAGGAATGAAGGTGTGTGAAGTCAGAGAATGGAGGTGTGTGAAGTCAAAATGGAGGTTTGTGAAGTCAGAGAATGGAGGTGTGTGAAGTCACAGAATGGAGGTGTGTGAAGTCAAAATGGAGGTGTGTGAAGTCAAAGAATTGATGTGTTTGAAGTCATAGAATGGAGGTGTATGAAGTCATGGAATGGAGGTGTGTGAAGTCAAACATTGGAAGTGTGTGAAGTTACAGAATGGAGGTGTGTGAAGTCATACAATGGAGGTGTGTGAAGTCAGAGAATGGAGGTGTGTGAAGTCAGAATGCAGGTGTGTGAAATCATAGAATGGAGGTGTGTGAAATCACAGAGGGAGGTGTGTGATGTCACAGAATGGAGATGTATGAACTCAGAATGGACGTGTGGGAAGTCAAAGAATGGAGGTTTGTGAAGTCATAGAATGGAGGTGTGTGAGGTCATAGAATGGATGTTTCTGAAGTAAGAATGAAGGTGTGTGAAGTCATAGAATGGAGGTGTGTGAAGTCATAGAATGGAGGTGTGTGAAATCACAGAATGGAGGTGTGTGAAGTCAGAATGGAGGTGTGAAGTCATAGAATAGAGGTGGGTGAAGTCATAGAAAGGAGTTGTGGGAAGTCATAGAATAGAGGAGTGTGAAGTCATAGAATGGAGGTGAGTGAAGTCACAGATCCGAGGTCTGTGAAGTCATAGAATGGAGCTGTGTGATGTCAGAATTGAGGAGTGTGAAGTCCTAGAATGGATGTGTGTGAACTCATAGAATGGAGGTGTGTGATGTCACAGTGGAAGTGTGTGAAGTCACAGAATGGAGGTGTGTGAAGTCATAGTATGGAGGTGTGTGAAATCATAGAATGGAGTTTTGTTAATTCACAGAATGGAGGAGTGTGAAGTCAGAATGGCGGAGTGTGAAGTCACAGAATGGAGGTGTGTGAAGTCATAGAATGGAGGTGTGTGAAGTCACAGAATTGAGGTGTGTGAAGTCACAGAATGGGGGTGTGGGAAGTCACAGAATGGAGGTTTGTGAAGTCATAGAATGGAGGTGTGTGAAGTCATAGAATGGAGGTGTGTGAAGTCATAGAATGGGGGTGTGTGAAATCAGAGAATGGAGGTGTGTGAAGTCAGAATGCAGGTGTGTGAAGTCATAGAATGGAGGTGTGCGAAGTCATAGATTGGAAGCGTGTGAAGTCATAGAATGGAGGTGTGTGAAGTCATAGATTGAAGGTGTGGGGAAGTCATAGTATGGAGGTGTGTGAAGTCACAGAATGGACGTGTGTGAAGTCACAGAATGGAGCTGTGTGAAGTCACAATGGAGGTGTGTGAAGTCATAGGATGGAGGTGTGTGAAATCAAAGAATGGAGGTTTGTGAAGTCATAGAATGGATTGTGTGTGAAATCACAGAATGGAGGTGTGTGAAGTCACAGAATGGAGGTGTGTAAAGTCACAGAGTGGAGGTGTGTGAAGTCACAGAATGGAGGTTTGTGAAGTCATAGAATGGAGGTGTGTGAAGTCACAGAATGCAGGTGTGTGAAGTCAGAATAGAGGTGTGCGAAGTCATAGAATGGAGGTGTGTGAAGTCAGAATGGAGCTGTGTGAAGTCATAGAATGGATGTGTGTGAAGTCAGAATGGAGGTGTGTGAACTCATAGAATGGGGGTGTATGAAGTCACAATGGAGGTGTGTGAAGTCACAGAATGGATGTGTGTGAACTCATAAAGGAGGTGTGTGAAGTCATAGAATGGAGGTGTGTGAAGTCACAGAATTGATGTGTGTGAAGACAGAATGGAGGTGTGTGAAGTCAGAATGGAGGTGTGTGAAGTCAGATAATGGAGGTGTGTGAAGTCACAATGCAGGTGTGTGAACTCATAGAATGGAGGTGTGTGAAGTAACAATGTATGTTTCTGAAGTCATAGAATGGAGGTGTGTGAAGTCATAGAATGGAGGTGTGCGAAGTCATAGAATGGAAGTGTGTGAAGTCATAGAATGGAGGTTTGTGAAGTAAGAATGGATGTGTCTGAAGTCACCGAATGGAGTTGTGTGAGCTCAGAATGGAGGTGTGTGAAGTCAGAGAATGGAGGTGTTTGAAGTCATAGAATGGAGGTGTGTGAAGTCACAGAATGGAGGTATCTGAAGTCAGAATCGAGGTGTGAAGTCATAGAATAGAGGTGGGTGAAGTCATAGAAAAGAGGTTTGGGAAGTCATAGAATGGAGCAGTGTGAAGTCATAGAATGGAGGTGAGTGAAGTCACAGATTCGAGGTCTGTGAAATCATAGAATGGAGTTGTGTGAAGTCAGAATGGAGGTATGTGAAGTCATAGAATGGAGGTGTGTGAAGTCATACATTGGTGTGTGAAGTCAGAATGGAGGTGTGTGAAGTCACAGAATTGAGATGTGTGAACTCAGAATGGTGGTGTGTGAAGTCATAGAATGGAGGTGTGTGAAGTCATAGAATGGATGTTTGTGAAGTAAGAATGAAGGTGTGTGAATTCATAGAATGGAAGTGTGTGTAGTCACAGAATGGAGGTGTGTGACGTCATAGAATGGAGCTGTGTGAATTCAGAATGGAGGTGTGTGAAGTCATCGAATGGAGGTGTGTGCAGTCATAGAGTGGATGTTTCTGAAGTAGGAATGAAGGTGTGTGAAGTCATAGAATGGAGGTGTGTGAAGTCAAAATGGAGGTGTGTGAACTCAAAGAATGGAGGTGTGTGAACTCATAGAATGGAGGTGTGTGAAGTCATGGAATGGAGGTGTGTGAAGTAGAAGAATGGAGGTGTGTGAAGTCAAACAATGGAGGTGTGTGAAGTCACAGAATGGAGGTGTGTGAAGTCACAGAATGGAGGTTTGTGAAGTCACAGAATGGAGGTGTGTGAAGTCAAAATGGTGGTGTGTGAATTCACAAATGGAGGTGTGTGAAGTCAGAAGGCAGCTGAGTGAAGTCATAGAATGGAGGTGGGTGATGGCAGAATGGAAGTGTGTGAACTCGTAGAATGGAGGTGTGTGAAGTCAAAATGGAGGTGTGTGAAGTCATAGAACGGTGGTTTTTGATGTCAAAGAATGGAGGTGTGTGAAGTCATAGACTGGAGGTGTGTGAACTCAGATTGGAGGTGTGTGAAATCACAGAAAGCAGGTGTGTCAACACAGAAACGAGGTGTGTGAAGTTATAGAATGGAGGTGTGTGAAGTCATAGAATCGAAGTGTGTGAAATCGTAGAATGGAGGTGTGTGAGGTCAGAATGGAGATGTGTGAAGTCATAGAATGGAGGTGTGTGAAGTCACAATACAGGTGTGTGAACTCATAGAATTGAGGTGGGTGAAGTCACAATGCAGGTGTGTGAAGTCATAGAATGGAGGTGTGTGAAGTCATAGAATGGAGGTGGTGAAGTGACAGAATGGAGGTGTGTGAAGTCATAGAATGGAGGTGTGTGAAGTCACAGAATGGTGGTGTGTGAAGTCATAGAATGGAGGGGTGTGAAGTCATAGAATGGAGGTGTGTTAAGTCATAGAATGGAACTGTGGAAGTCACAGAATGGAGGTGTGTGAAGTCACAGAATGGAGGTGTGTGAAGTCATACAATGGAGGTGTGTGAAGTCACAGAATGGAGGGGTGTGAATTCATAGAATGGATTTGTATGAAGTCATAGAATGGAGGTGTGTGAAGTCACATAATGGAGGTGTGTGAAGTCACAGAATGGAGGTGTGTGAAGACACAGAATGGAAGTGGGTGAAGTCACAATGCAGGTGTGTGAAGTCACAGAATGGAGGTGTGTGAATTCATAGAAGGGAGGTGTGTGAAGTCATAGAATGGAGGTGTGTGAAGTCACAGAATGAAAGTGTGTGAAGTCAAAATGGAGGTGTGTGAAGTCAGAGAATGGAGGTGTGTGAAGTCACAGAATGGAGGTGTGTGAAGTCAAAATGAAGTTGTGTGAAGTCAAAGAATGGATGTGTTTGAAGTCATAGAATGGAGGTGTATGAAGTCATGGAATGGAGGTGTGTGAAGTCAAATATTGGAAGTGTGTGAAGTTACAGAATGGAGCTGTGTGAAGTCATAGAATGGAGGTGTGTGAAGTCAGAGAATGGAGGTGTGTGAAGTCAGAATGCAGGTGTGTGAAGTCATAGAATGGAGGGATGTGAAGTCATAGATTGGAAGTGTGTGAAGTCATAGATTGGAGGTGTGTGAAGTCACAGAGGGAGGTGTGTGACGTCACAGAATGGAGATGTGTGAACTCAGAATGGAGGTGTGGGAAGTCACAGAATGGAGGTTTGTGAAGTCATAGAATGAAGGTCTGTGAGGTCATAGAGTGGATGTTTCTGAAGTAAGAATGAAGGTGTGTGAAGTCATAGAATGGAGGTGTGTGAAGTCATAGAATGGAGGTGTGTGAAGTCATAGAATGGAGGTGTGTGAAGTCATAGAATGGAAGTGTGTGAAGTCATAGAATGGAGGTTTGTGAAGTAAGAATGGAGGTGTGTGAAGTCACCGAATGGAGCTGTGTGAGCTCAGAATGGAAGTGTGTGAAGTCACAGAATGGAGGTGTGTGAAGTCATACATTGGTGTGTGAAGTCAGAATGGAGGTGTGTGAAGTCACAGAATTGAGGTGTGTGAACTCAGAATGGAGGTGTTTGAAGTCATAGATGGAGGTGTGTGAAGTCATAGTATGGAGGTGTGTGAAATCATAGAATGGAGTTTTGTGAATTCACAGAATGAAGGAGTGTGAAGTCAGAATGGCGGAGTGTGAAGTCATAGAATGGAGGTGTGTGAAGTTAGAATGGAGGTGTGTGAACTCATAGAATGGAGGTGTGTGAAGTCACAATGGAGGTGTGTGAAGACATAGAATGAAGGTGTGTGAAGTCACAGAATGGAGGTGTGTGAAGTCATAGAATGGAAGTGTGTGAAGTCACAGAATGGTGGTGTGTGACGTCATAGAATGGAGCTGTGTGAATTCAGAATGGAGGTGTGTGAAGACATCTAATGGAGGTGTGTGCACTCATAGAATGGATGTTTCTGAAGTAGGAATGAAGGTGTGTGAAGTCATAGAATGGAGGTGTGTGAAGTCAAAATGGAGGTGTGTGAACTCAAAGAATGGAGGTGTGTGAACTCATAAAATGGAGGTGTGTGAAGTCATGGAATTGAGGTGTGTGAAGTCCAAGAATGGAGGTGTGTGAAGTCAAACAATGGAGGTGTGTGAAGTCACAGAATGGAGGTGTGTGAAGTCACAGAATGGAGGTGTGTGAAGTCACAGAATGGAGGTGTGTGAAGTCAAAATGGTGGTGTGTGAATTCACAAATGGAGGTGTGTGAAGTAAGAAGGCAGCTGAGTGAAGTCATAGAATGGAGGTGGGTGAAGGGAGAATGGATGTGTGTGAACTCGTAGAATGGAGGTGTGTGAAGTCAAAATGGAGGTGTGTGAAGTCATAGAACGGTGGTTTTTGATGTCAAAGAATGGAGGTGTGTGAAGTCATAGACTGGAGGTGTGTGAACTCAGATTGGAGGTGTGTGAATTCACAGAAAGCAGGTGTGTCAACTCAGAAACGAGGTGTGTGAAGTTATAGACTGGAGGTGTGTGAAGTCATAGAATCGAAGTGTGTGAAATCATAGAATGGAGGTGTGTGAAGTCAGAATGGAGATGTGTGAAGTCATAGATTGGAGGTGTGTGAAGTCACAATGCAGGTGTGTGAACTCATAGAATTGAGGTGGGTGAAGTCACAATGCAGGTGTGTGAAGTCATAGAATGGAGGTGTGTGAAGTCATAGAATGGAGGTGGTGAAGTGACAGAATGGAGGTGTGTGAAGTCCAGAATGGTGGTGTGTGAAGTCATAGAATGGAGGGGTGTGAATTCATAGAATGGAGGTGTGTTAAGTCATAGAATGGAGGTGTGGAAGTCACAGAATGGAAGTGTGTGAAGTTACAGAATGGAGGTGTGTAAAGTCATACAATGGAGGTGTGTGAAGTCACAGAATGGAGGGGTGTGAATTCATAGAAGGGATTTGTGTGAAGTCATAGAATGGAGGTGTGTGAAGTCACATAATGGAGGTGTGTGAAGTCACAGAATGGAGGTGTGTGAAGACACAGAATGGAAGTGGGTAAACTCACAATGGAGGTGTGTGAAGTCACAGAATGGAGGTGTGTGAATTCATAGAAGGGAGATGTGTGAAGTCATAGAATGGAGGTGTGTGAAGTCACACAATGGAAGTGTGTGAACTCAAAATGGAGGTGTGTGAAGTCAGAGAATGGAGGTGTGTGAAGTCACAGAATGGAGGTGTGTGAAGTCAAAATGGAGGTGTGTGAGGTCAAAGAATTGATGTGTTTGAAGTCATAGAATGGAGGTGTATGAAGTCATGGAATGGAGGTGTGTGAAGTCAAACATTGGAAGTGTGTGAAGTTACAGAATGGAGGTGTGTGAAGTCATAGATTGGAGGTGTGTGAAGTCAGAGAATGGAGGTGTGTGAAGTCAGAATGCAGGTGTGTGAAGTCATAGAATGGAGGTGTGTGAAGTCACAGAGGGAGGTGTGTGATGTCACAGAATGGAGATGTGTGAACTCAGAATGGACGGGTGGGAAGTCACAGAATGGAGGTTTGTGAAGTCATAGAATGGAGGTGTGTGAGGTCATAGAATGGATGTTTCTGAAGTAAGAATGAAGGTGTGTGAAGTCATAGAATGGAGGTGTGTGAAGTCATAGAATGGAGGTGTGTGAAATCACAGAATGGAGGTGTGTGAAGTCAGAATGGAGGTGTGAAGTCATAGAATAGAGGTGGGTGAAGTCATAGAAAGGAGTTGTGGGAAGTCATAGAATAGAGGAGTGTGAAGTCATAGAATGGAGGTGAGTGAAGTCACAGATCCGAGGTCTGTGAAGTCATAGAATGGAGCTGTGTGATGTCAGAATTGAGGAGTGTGAAGTCCTAGAATGGATGTGTGTGAACTCATAGAATGGAGGTGTGTGATGTCACAGTGGAAGTGTGTGAAGTCACAGAATGGAGGTGTGTGAAGTCATAGTATGGAGGTGTGTGAAATCATAGAATGGAGTTTTGTTAATTCACAGAATGGAGGAGTGTGAAGTCAGAATGGCGGAGTGTGAAGTCACAGAATGGAGGTGTGTGAAGTCATAGAATGGAGGTGTGTGAAGTCACAGAATTGAGGCGTGTGAAGTCACAGAATGGAGGTGTGGGAAGTCACAGAATGGAGGTTTGTGAAGTCATAGAATGGAGGTGTGTGAAGTCATAGAATGGAGGTGTGTGAAGTCATAGAATGGGGGTGTGTGAAATCAGAGAATGGAGGTGTGTGAAGTCAGAATGCAGGTGTGTGAAGTCATAGAATGGAGGTGTGCGAAGTCATAGATTGGAAGCGTGTGAAGTCATAGAATGGAGGTGTGTGAAGTCATAGATTGAAGGTGTGGGGAAGTCATAGTATGGAGGTGTGTGAAGTCACAGAATGGAGGTGTGTGAAGTCACAGAATGGAGCTGTGTGAAGTCACAATGGAGGTGTGTGAAGTCATAGGATGGAGGTGTGTGAAATCAAAGAATGGAGGTTTGTGAAGTCATAGAATGGATTGTGTGTGAAATCACAGAATGGAGGTGTGTGAAGTCACAGAATGGAGGTGTGTAAAGTCACAGAGTGGAGGTGTGTGAAGTCACAGAATGGAGGTTTGTGAAGTCATAGAATGGAGGTGTGTGAAGTCACAGAATGCAGGTGTGTGAAGTCAGAATTGAGGTGTGCGAAGTCATAGAATGGAGGTGTGTGAAGTCAGAATGGAGCTGTGTGAAGTCATAGAATGGATGTGTGTGAAGTCAGAATGGAGGTGTGTGAACTCATAGAATGGGGGTGTATGAAGTCACAATGGAGGTGTGTGAAGTCACAGAATGGATGTGTGTGAACTCATAAAGGAGGTGTGTGAAGTCATAGAATGGAGGTGTGTGAAGTCACAGAATTGATGTGTGTGAAGACAGAATGGAGGTGTGTGAAGTCAGAATGGAGGTGTGTGAAGTCAGATAATGGAGGTGTGTGAAGTCACAATGCAGGTGTGTGAACTCATAGAATGGAGGTGTGTGAAGTAACAATGTATGTTTCTGAAGTCATAGAATGGAGGTGTGTGAAGTCATAGAATGGAGGTGTGTGAACTCATAGAATGGAAGTGTGTGAAGTCATAGAATGGAGGTTTGTGAAGTAAGAATGGATGTGTCTGAAGTCACCGAATGGAGTTGTGTGAGCTCAGAATGGAGGTGTGTGAATTCACAGAATGGAGGTTTGTGAAGTCATAGAATGGAGTTGTGTGAGGTCATAGAATGGATGTTTCTGAAGTAAGAATGAAGGTGTGTGAAGTCATAGAATGGAGGTGTGTGAAGTCATAGAATGGAGGTCTGTGAAGTGTCAGAATGGAGGTATCTGAAATCAGAATCGAGGTGTGAAGTCATAGAATAGAGGTGGGTGAAATCATAGAAAGGAGGTGTGGGAAGTCATAGAATGGAGCAGTGTGAAGTCATAGAGTGGAGGTGAGTGAAGTCACAGATTCGAGGTCTGGGAAGTCATAGAATAGAGGTGTGTGAAGTCAGAATGGAGGTGTGTGAAGTCATAGAATGGAGGTATGTGAACCCATAGAATGGAGGTTTGTGATGTCACAATGGAAGTGTGTGAAGTCACAGAATGGAGGTGTGTGAAGTCATACAATGGTGTGTGAAGTCAGAAAGGAGGTGTGTGAAGTCACAAAATGGATGTGTGTGAACTCAGATTGGAGGTGTGTGAAGTCATAGATGGAGGTGTGTGAAGTCATAGTATGGAGTAGTGTGAAATCTTAGAATGGAGTTTTGTGAATTCACAGAATGGAGGAGTGTGAAGTCAGAATGGCGGAGTGTGAAGTCATAGAATGGAGGTGTGTGAAGTTAGAATTGAGGTGTGTGAACTCATAGAATGCAGGTGTGTGAAGTCATAATGGAGGTGTGTGAAGACATAGAATGGAGGTGTGTGAAGTCACAGAATGGAGGTGTGTGAAGTCATAGAATGGAGGTGTGTGAAGTCACAGAATGGAGGTGTGTGACGTCATAGAATGGAGCTGTGTGAATTCAGAATGGAGGTGTGTGAAGTCATAGAATGGAGGTGTGTGCAGTCATGGAATGGATGTTTCTGAAGTAGGAATGAAGGTGTGTGAAGTCAGAGAATGGAGGTGTGTGAAGTCAAAATGGAGGTTTGTGAAGTCAGAGAATGGAGGTGTGTGAAGTCACAGAATGGAGGTGTGTGAAGTCAAAATGGAGGTGTGTGAAGTCAAAGAATTGATGTGTTTGAAGTCATAGAATGGAGGTGTATGAAGTCATGGAATGGAGGTGTGTGAAGTCAAACATTGGAAGTGTGTGAAGTTACAGAATGGAGGTGTGTGAAGTCATACAATGGAGGTGTGTGAAGTCAGAGAATGGAGGTGTGTGAAGTCAGAATGCAGGTGTGTGAAATCATAGAATGGAGGTGTGTGAAATCACAGAGGGAGGTGTGTGATGTCACAGAATGGAGATGTATGAACTCAGAATGGACGTGTGGGAAGTCAAAGAATGGAGGTTTGTGAAGTCATAGAATGGAGGTGTGTGAGGTCATAGAATGGATGTTTCTGAAGTAAGAATGAAGGTGTGTGAAGTCATAGAATGGAGGTGTGTGAAGTCATAGAATGGAGGTGTGTGAAATCACAGAATGGAGGTGTGTGAAGTCAGAATGGAGGTGTGAAGTCATAGAATAGAGGTGGGTGAAGTCATAGAAAGGAGTTGTGGGAAGTCATAGAATAGAGGAGTGTGAAGTCATAGAATGGAGGTGAGTGAAGTCACAGATCCGAGGTCTGTGAAGTCATAGAATGGAGCTGTGTGATGTCAGAATTGAGGAGTGTGAAGTCCTAGAATGGATGTGTGTGAACTCATAGAATGGAGGTGTGTGATGTCACAGTGGAAGTGTGTGAAGTCACAGAATGGAGGTGTGTGAAGTCATAGTATGGAGGTGTGTGAAATCATAGAATGGAGTTTTGTTAATTCACAGAATGGAGGAGTGTGAAGTCAGAATGGCGGAGTGTGAAGTCACAGAATGGAGGTGTGTGAAGTCATAGAATGGAGGTGTGTGAAGTCACAGAATTGAGGTGTGTGAAGTCACAGAATGGGGGTGTGGGAAGTCACAGAATGGAGGTTTGTGAAGTCATAGAATGGAGGTGTGTGAAGTCATAGAATGGAGGTGTGTGAAGTCATCGAATGGGGGTGTGTGAAATCAGAGAATGGAGGTGTGTGAAGTCAGAATGCAGGTGTGTGAAGTCATAGAATGGAGGTGTGCGAAGTCATAGATTGGAAGCGTGTGAAGTCATAGAATGGAGGTGTGTGAAGTCATAGATTGAAGGTGTGGGGAAGTCATAGTATGGAGGTGTGTGAAGTCACAGAATGGAGGTGTGTGAAGTCACAGAATGGAGCTGTGTGAAGTCACAATGGAGGTGTGTGAAGTCATAGGATGGAGGTGTGTGAAATCAAAGAATGGAGGTTTGTGAAGTCATAGAATGGATTGTGTGTGAAATCACAGAATTGAGGTGTGTGAAGTCACAGAATGGAGGTTTGTAAAGTCACAGAGTGGAGGTGTGTGAAGTCACAGAATGCAGGTGTGTGAAGTCAGAATTGAGGTGTGCGAAGTCATAGAATGGAGGTGTGTGAAGTCAGAATGGAGCTGTGTGAAGTCATAGAATGGATGTGTGTGAAGTCAGAATGGAGGTGTGTGAACTCATAGAATGGGGGTGTATGAAGTCACAATGGAGGTGTGTGAAGTCACAGAATGGATGTGTGTGAACTCATAAAGGAGGTGTGTGAAGTCATAGAATAGAGGTGTGTGAAGTCACAGAACTGATGTGTGTGAAGACAGAATGGAGGTGTGTGAAGTCAGAATGGAGGTGTGTGAAGTCAGATAATGGAGATGTGTGAAGTCACAATGCAGGTGTGTGAACTCATAGAATGGAGGTGTGTGAAGTAACAATGTAGGTTTCTGAAGTCATAGAATGGAGGTGTGTGAAGTCATAGAATGGAGGTGTGTGAAATCATAGAATGGAAGTGTGTAAAGTCATAGAATGGAGGTTTGTGAAGTAAGAATGGATGTGTCTGAAGTCACCGAATGGAGTTGTGTGAGCTCAGAATGGAGGTGTGTGAAGTCAGACAATGGAGGTGTTTGAAGTCATAGAATGGAGGTGTGTGAAGTCACAGAATGGAGGTATCTGAAGTCAGAATCGAGGTGTGAAGTCATAGAATAGAGGTGGGTGAAGTCATAGAAAAGAGGTTTGGGAAGTCATAGAATGGAGCAGTGTGAAGTCAGAGAATGGAGGTGAGTGAAGTCACAGATTCGAGGTCTGTGAAGTCATAGAATGGAGTTGTGTGAAGTCAGAATGGAGGTATGTGAAGTCATAGAAAGGAGGTGTGTGAACTCATAGAATGGAGGTGTGTGTCGTCACAATGGAATTGTGTGAAGTCACAGAATGGAGGTGTGTGAAGTCATACATTATTGTGTGAAGTCAGAATGGAGGTGTGTGAAGTCACAGAATTGAGGTGTGTGAACTCAGAATGGTGGTGTGTGAAGTCATAGAATGGAGGTGTGTGAAGTCATAGCATGGATGTTTGTGAAGTAAGAATGAAGGTGTGTGAATTCATAGAATGGAAGTGTGTGAAGTCACAGAATGGAGGTGTGTGACGTCATAGAATGGAGCTGTGTGAATTCAGAATGGAGGTGTGTGAAGTCATCGAATGGAGGTGTGTGCAGTCATAGACTGGATGTTTCTGAAGTAGGAATGAAGGTGTGTGAAGTCATAGAATGGAGGTGTGTGAAGTCAAAATGGAGGTGTGTGAAATCAAAGAATGGAGGTGTGTGAACTCATAGAATGGAGGTGTGTGAAGTCATGGAATGGAGGTGTGTGAAGTAGAAGAATGGAGGTGTGTGAAGTCAAACAATGGAGGTGTGTGAAGTCACAGAATGGAGGTGTGTGAAGTCACAGAATGGAGGTGTGTGAAGTCACAGAATGGAGGTGTGTGAAGTCAAAATAGTGGTGTGTGAATTCACAAATGGAGGTGTGTGAAGTCAGAAGGCAGCTGAGTGAAGTCATAGAATGGAGGTGGGTGATGGCAGAATTGAAGTGGGTGAACTCGTAGAATGGAGGTGTGTGAAGTCAAAATGGAGGTGTGTGAATTCATAGAACGGTGGTTTTTGATGTCAAAGAATGGAGGTGTGTGAAGTCATAGACTGGAGGTGTGTGAACTCAGATTGGAGGTGTGTGAAATCACAGAAAGCAGGTGTGTCAACACAGAAACGAGGTGTGTGAAGTTATAGAATGGAGGTGTGTGAAGTCATAGAATCGAAGTGTGTGAAATCATGGAATGGAGGTGTGTGAGGTCAGAATGGAGATGTGTGAAGTCATAGAATGGAGGTGTGTGAAGTCACAATGCAGGTGTGTGAACTCATAGAATTGAGGTGGGTGAAGTCACAATGCAGGTGTGTGAAGTCATAGAATGGAGGTGTGTGAAGTCATAGAATGGAGGTGGTGAAGTGACAGAATGGAGGTGTGTGAAGTCATAGAATGGAGGTGTGTGAAGTCACAGAATGGTGGTGTGTGAAGTCATAGAATGGAGGGGTGTGAAGTCATACAATGGAGGTGTGTTAAGTCATAGAATGGAAGTGTGGAAGTCACAGAATGGAGGTGTGTGAAGTCACAGAATGGAGGTGTGTGAAGTCATACAATGGAGGTGTGTGAAGTCACAGAATGGAGGGGTGTGAATTCATAGAATGGATTTGTATGAAGTCATAGAATGGAGGTGTGTGAAGTCACATAATGGAGGTGTGTGAAGTCACAGAATGGAGGTATGTGAAGACACAGAATGGAAGTGGGTGAAGTCACAATGCAGGTGTGTGAAGTCACAGAATGGAGGTGTGTGAATTCATAGAAGGGAGGTGTGTGAAGTCATAGAATGGAGGTGTGTGAAGTCACAGAATGAAAGTGTGTGAAGTCAAAATGGAGGTGTGTGAAGTCAGAGAATGGAGGTGTGTGAAGTCACAGAATGGAGGTGTGTGAAGTCAAAATGGAGTTGTATGAAGTCAAAGAATGGATGTGTTTGAAGTCATAGAATGGAGGTGTATGAAGTCATGGAATGGAGGTGTGTGAAGTCAAACATTGGAAGTGTGTGAAGTTACAGAATGGAGGTGTGTGAAGTCATAGAATGGAGGTGTGTGAAGTCAAAGAATGGAGGTGTGTGAAGTCAGAATGCAGGTGTGTGAAGTCATAGAATGTAGGTGTGTGAAGTCATAGATTGGAAGTGTGTGAAGTCATAGATTGGAGGTGTGTGAAGTCACAGAGGGAGGTGTGTGACGTCACAGAATGGAGATGTGTGAACTCAGAATGGAGGTGTGGGAAGTCACAGAATGGAGGTTTGTGAAGTCATAGAATGGAGTTGTGTGAGGTCATAGAATGGATGTTTCTGAAGTAAGAATGAAGGTGTGTGAAGTCATAGAATGGAGGTGTGTGAAGTCATAGAATGGAGGTGTGTGAATTCACAGAATGGAAGTGTGTGAAGTCAGAATGGAGTTGTGAAGTCATAGAATAGAGGTGGGTGAAGTCATAGAAAGGAGTTGTGGGAAGTCATAGAATAGAAGAGTGTGAAGTCATAGAATGGAGGTGAGTGAAGTCACAGATCCGAGGTCTGTGAAGTCATAGAATGGAGCTGTGTGATGTCAGAATTGAGGAGTGTGAAGTCCTAGAATGGATGTGTGTGAACTCATAGAATGGAGGTGTGTGACGTCACAATGGAAGTGTGTGAAGTCACAGAATGGAGGTGTGTGAAGTCATATATTGGAGGTGTGTGAAGTTAGATTGGAGGTGTGTAAAGTGACAGAATGGAGGTGTGTGAACTCAGAATGGAGGTGTTTGATGTCATAGATGGAGGTGTGTGAAGTCACAGTATGGAGGTGTTTGAAATCATAGAATGGAATTTTGTGAATTCACAGAATGGAGCTATGTGAAGTCAGAATGGAGGACTGTGAAGTCATAGAATGGAGGTGGGTGATGTCAGAATGGAGGTGTGTGAACTCATAGAATGGACGTGTGTGAAGTCACAATGGAGGTTGTGAAGACGTAGAATGGAGGTGTGTGAAGTCACAGAATGGAGGTGTGTGAAGTCATAGAATGGAGGTGTGTGAAGTCATAGAATGGAGGTGTGTGAAGTCATAGAATGGAGGTGTGTGAAGTCACAGAATGGAGGTGTGTGAAGTCAAAATGGAGGTGTGTGAACTCATAGAATGGAGGTGTGTGAAGTCACAGAATGGAGGTGTGTGAAGTCAGAATGGAGGTGTGAAGTCATAGAATGGGGGTGGGTGAAGTCATGGAAAGGAGGTGTGGGAAGTCATAGAATGGAGAAGTGTGAAGTCATAGAGTAGAGGTGAGTGAAGTAACATATTCAAAGTCTGTGAAGTCATAGAATGGAGGTTTGTGAAGTCAAAATGGAGGTGTATGAAATCATAGAATGGAGGTGTGTGAAGTCACAATGGAGGTGTGTGAAGTCATAGAATGGTGGTGTTTGAAGTCACAGAATGGAGGTGTGTGAAGTCATAGAATGGAGGTGTGTGAAGTCACAGAATGGAGGTGTGTGAAGGCAGGGAATGGAAGAGTGTGAAGTCACAGTATCGAGGTGTGTGAACTCAGAATGAAGGTGTGTGAAGTCACAGAATGGAGGTGTGTGAAGTCCTAGAATGGAAGTGTGTGAAGTCATAGAATGGAGGTGTGTGAAGTAAGAATGGAGGTGTGCGAAGTCAGAGAATGGAGGTGTTTGAAGTCATAGAATGGAGGTGTGTGAAGTCAGAATGGAGCTGTGTGAAGTCATAGAATGGATGCGTGTGAAGTCAGAATGGAGGTGTGTGAACTCATAGAATGGGGGTGTATGAAGTCACAATGGAGGTGTGTGAAGTCACAGAATGGATGTGTGTGAACTCATAAAGGAGGTGTGTGAAGTCATAGAATGGAGGTGTGTGAAGTCACAGAGTTGATGTGTGTGAAGACAGAATGGAGGTGTGTGAAGTCAGAATGGAGGTGTGTGAAGTCAGATAATGGAGGTGTGTGAAGTCACAATGCAGGTGTGTGAACTCATAGAATGGAGGTGTGTGAAGTAACAATGTAGGTTTGTGAAGTCATAGAATGGAGGTGTGTGAAGTCATAGAATGGAGGTGTGTGAAGTCATAGAATGGAAGTGTGTGAAGTCATAGAATGGAGGTTTGTGAAGTAAGAATGGATGTGTCTGAAGTCACCGAATGGAGTTGTGTGAGCTCAGAATGTAGGTGTGTGAAGTCATACATTGGTGTGTGAAGTCAGAATGGAGGTGTGTGAAGTCACAGAATTGAGGTGTGTGAACTCAGAATGGTGGTGTGTGAAGTCATAGAATGGAGGTGTGTGAAGTCATAGAATGGATGTTTGTGAAGTAAGAATGAATGTGTGTGAAGTCATAGAATGGAAGTGTGTGAAGTCACAGAATGGAGGTGTGTGACGTCATAGAATGGAGCTGTGTGAATTCAGAATGGAGGTGTGTGAAGTCATCGAGTGGAGGTGTGTGCAGTCATAGAGTGGATGTTTCTGAAGTAGGAATGAAGGTGTGTGAAGTCATAGAATGGAGGTGTGTGAAGTCAAAATGGAGGTGTGTGAACTCAAAGAATGGAGGTGTGTGAACTCATAGAATGGAGGTGTGTGAAGTCATGGAATGGAGGTGTGTGAAGTAGAAGAATGGAGGTGTGTGAAGTCAAACAATGGAGGTGTGTGAAGTCACAGAATGGAGGTGTGTGAAGTCACAGAATGGAGGTGTGTGAAGTCACAGAATGGAGGTGTGTGAAGTCAAAATGGTGGTGTGTGAATTCACAAATGGAGGTGTGTGAAGTCAGAAGGCAGCTGAGTGAAGTCATAGAATGGAGGTGGGTGGTGGCAGAATGGAAATGTGTGAACTCGTAGAATGGAGGTGTGTGAAGTCAAAATGGAGGTGTGTGAATTCATAGAACGGTGGTTTTTGATGTCAAAGAATGGAGGTGTGTGAAGTCATAGACTGGAGGTGTGTGAACTCAGATTGGAGGTGTGTGAAATCACAGAAAGCAGGTGTGTCAACTCAGAAACGAGGTGTGTGAAGTTATAGAATGGAGGTGTGTGAAGTCATAGAATCGAAGTGTGTGAAATCATAGAATGGAGGTGTGTGAGGTCAGAATGGAGATGTGTGAAGTCATAGAATGGAGGTGTGTGAAGTCACAATGCAGGTGTGTGAACTCATAGAATTGAGGTGGGTGAAGTCACAGTGCAGGTGTGTGAAGTCATAGAATGGAGGTGTGTGAAGTCACAGAATGGAGGTGTGTGAAGTCAAAATGGAGGTGTGTGAACTCATAGAATGGAGGTGTGTGAAGTCACAGAATGGAGGTGTGTGAAGTCAGAATGGAGGTGTGAAGTCATAGAATGGGGGTGGGTGAAGTCATGGAAAGGAGGTGTGGGAAGTCATAGAATGGAGAAGTGTGAAGTCATAGAGTAGAGGTGAGTGAAGTAACATATTCAAAGTCTGTGAAGTCATAGAATGGAGGTTTGTGAAGTCAAAATGGAGGTGTATGAAATCATAGAATGGAGGTGTGTGAAGTCACAATGGAGGTGTGTGAAGTCATAGAATGGTGGTGTTTGAAGTCACAGAATGGAGGTGTGTGAAGTCATAGAATGGAGGTGTGTGAAGTCACAGAATGGAGGTGTGTGAAGGCAGGGAATGGAAGAGTGTGAAGTCACAGTATCGAGGTGTGTGAACTCAGAATGAAGGTGTGTGAAGTCACAGAATGGAGGTGTGTGAAGTCCTAGAATGGAAGTGTGTGAAGTCATAGAATGGAGGTGTGTGAAGTAAGAATGGAGGTGTGCGAAGTCAGAGAATGGAGGTGTTTGAAGTCATAGAATGGAGGTGTGTGAAGTCAGAATGGAGCTGTGTGAAGTCATAGAATGGATGTGTGTGAAGTCAGAATGGAGGTGTGTGAACTCATAGAATGGGGGTGTATGAAGTCACAATGGAGGTGTGTGAAGTCACAGAATGGATGTGTGTGAACTCATAAAGGAGGTGTGTGAAGTCATAGAATGGAGGTGTGTGAAGTCACAGAGTTGATGTGTGTGAAGACAGAATGGAGGTGTGTGAAGTCAGAATGGAGGTGTGTGAAGTCAGATAATGGAGGTGTGTGAAGTCACAATGCAGGTGTGTGAACTCATAGAATGGAGGTGTGTGAAGTAACAATGTAGGTTTGTGAAGTCATAGAATGGAGGTGTGTGAAGTCATAGAATGGAGGTGTGTGAAGTCATAGAATGGAAGTGTGTGAAGTCATAGAATGGAGGTTTGTGAAGTAAGAATGGATGTGTCTGAAGTCACCGAATGGAGTTGTGTGAGCTCAGAATGTAGGTGTGTGAAGTCATACATTGGTGTGTGAAGTCAGAATGGAGGTGTGTGAAGTCACAGAATTGAGGTGTGTGAACTCAGAATGGTGGTGTGTGAAGTCATAGAATGGAGGTGTGTGAAGTCATAGAATGGATGTTTGTGAAGTAAGAATGAATGTGTGTGAAGTCATAGAATGGAAGTGTGTGAAGTCACAGAATGGAGGTGTGTGACGTCATAGAATGGAGCTGTGTGAATTCAGAATGGAGGTGTGTGAAGTCATCGAGTGGAGGTGTGTGCAGTCATAGAGTGGATGTTTCTGAAGTAGGAATGAAGGTGTGTGAAGTCATAGAATGGAGGTGTGTGAAGTCAAAATGGAGGTGTGTGAACTCAAAGAATGGAGGTGTGTGAACTCATAGAATGGAGGTGTGTGAAGTCATGGAATGGAGGTGTGTGAAGTAGAAGAATGGAGGTGTGTGAAGTCAAACAATGGAGGTGTGTGAAGTCACAGAATGGAGGTGTGTGAAGTCACAGAATGGAGGTGTGTGAAGTCACAGAATGGAGGTGTGTGAAGTCAAAATGGTGGTGTGTGAATTCACAAATGGAGGTGTGTGAAGTCAGAAGGCAGCTGAGTGAAGTCATAGAATGGAGGTGGGTGGTGGCAGAATGGAAGTGTGTGAACTCGTAGAATGGAGGTGTGTGAAGTCAAAATGGAGGTGTGTGAATTCATAGAACGGTGGTTTTTGATGTCAAAGAATGGAGGTGTGTGAAGTCATAGACTGGAGGTGTGTGAACTCAGATTGGAGGTGTGTGAAATCACAGAAAGCAGGTGTGTCAACTCAGAAACGAGGTGTGTGAAGTTATAGAATGGAGGTGTGTGAAGTCATAGAATCGAAGTGTGTGAAATCATAGAATGGAGGTGTGTGAGGTCAGAATGGAGATGTGTGAAGTCATAGAATGGAGGTGTGTGAAGTCACAATGCAGGTGTGTGAACTCATAGAATTGAGGTGGGTGAAGTCACAATGCAGGTGTGTGAAGTCATAGAATGGAGGTGTGTGAAGTCATAGAATGGAGGTGGTGAAGTGACAGAATGGAGGTGTGTGAAGTCATAGAATGGAGGTGTGTGAAGTCACAGAATGGTGGTGTGTGAAGTCATAGAATGGAGGGGTGTGAAGTCATAGAATGGAGGTGTGTTAAATCATAGAATGGAAGTGTGGAAGTCACAGAATGGAGATGTGTGAAGTCACAGAATGGAGGTGTGTGAAGTCATACAATGGAGGTGTGTGAAGTCACAGAATGGAGGGGTGTGAATTCATAGAATGGATTTGTATGAAGTCATAGAATGGAGGTGTGTGAAGTCACATAATGGAGGTGTGTGAAGTCACAGAATGGAGGTGTGTGAAGACACAGAATGGAAGTGGGTGAAGTCACAATGCAGGTGTGTGAAGTCACAGAATGGAGGTGTGTGAATTCATAGAAGGGAGGTGTGTGAAGTCATAGAATGGAGGTGTGTGAAGTCACAGAATGAAAGTGTGTGAAGTCAAAATGGAGGTGTGTGAAGTCAGAGAATGGAGGTGTGTGAAGTCACAGAATGGAGGTGTGTGAAGTCAAAATGGAGTTGTGTGAAGTCAATGAATGGATGTGTTTGAAGTCATAGAATGGAGGTGTATGAAGTCATGGAATGGAGGTGTGTGAAGTCAAACATTGGAAGTGTGTGAAGTTACAGAATGGAGGTGTGTGAAGTCATAGAATGGAGGTGTGTGAAGTCAGAGAATGGAGGTGTGTGAAGTCAGAATGCAGGTGTGTGAAGTCATAGAATGTAGGTGTGTGAAGTCATAGATTGGAAGTGTGTGAAGTCATAGATTGGAGGTGTGTGACGTCACAGAATGGAGATGTGTGAACTCAGAATGGAGGTGTGGGAAGTCACAGAATGGAGGTTTGTGAAGTCATAGAATGGAGGTCTGTGAGGTCATAGAATGGATGTTTCTGAAGTAAGAATGAAGGTGTGTGAAGTCATAGAATGGAGGTGTGTGAAGTCATAGAATGGAGGTGTGTGAAGTCACAGAATGGAGGTGTGTGAAGTCAGAATGGAGGTGTGAAGCCATAGAATAGAGGTGGGTGAAGTCATAGAAAGGAGTTGTGGGAAGTCATAGAATAGAGGAGTGTGAAGTCATAGAATGGAAGTGAGTGAAGTCACAGATCCGAGGTCTGTGAAGTCATAGAATGGAGCTGTGTGATGTCAGAATTGAGGAGTGTGAAGTCCTAGAATGGATGTGTGTGAACTCATAGAATGGAGGTGTGTGACGTCACAATGGAAGTGTGTGAAGTCACAGAATGGAGATGTGTGAAGTCATATATTGGAGGTGTGTGAAGTTAGATTGGAGGTGTGTAAAGTGACAGAATGGAGGTGTGTGAACTCAGAATGGAGCTGTGTGAAGTCAGAATGGAGGTGTGTGAAGTCACAGAATGGAGGTGTGTGAAGTCATAGAATGGAGGTGTGTGAAGTCATAGAATGGAGGTGTGTGAAGTCATAGAATGGATGTTTCTGAAGTAAGAATGAAGGTGTGTGAACTCATAGAATGGAGGTGTGTGAAATCAAAATGGAGGTGTGTGAACTCATAGAATGGAGGTGTGTGAAGTCACAGAATGGAGGTGTGTGAAGTCAGAATGGAGGTGTGAAGTCATAGAATTGGGGTGGGTGAAGTCATGGAAAGGAGGTGTGGGAAGTCATAGAACGGAGAAGTGTGAAGTCATAGAGTGGAGGTGAGTGAAGTCACATATTCAAAGTCTGTGAAGTCATAGAATGGAGGTTTGTGAAGTCAGAATGGAGGTGTATGAAATCATAGAATGGAGGTGTGTGAAGTCACAATGGAGGTGTGTGAAGTCATAGAATGGGGGTGTTTGAAGTCACAGAATGGAGGTGTGTGAAGTCATAGAATGGAGGTGTGTGAAGTCACAGAATGGAGGTGTGTGAAGGCAGGGAATGGAGGAGTGTGAAGTCACAGTATCGAGGTGTGTGAACTCAGAATGAAGGTGTGTGAAGTCACAGAATGGAGGTGTGTGAAGTCCTAGAATGGAAGTGTGTGAAGTCATAGAATGGAGGTGTGTGAAGTAAGAATGGAGGTGTGCGAAGTCAGAGAATGGAGGTGTTTGAAGTCATAGAATGGAGGTGTGCGAAGTCATAGAATGGCGGTGTGTGAAGTCACAGAATGGAGTTGTGTGAAGTCACGGAATGGAGGTGTGTGAACTCAGAATGGAGGTGTGAGTTGTCACAGAATGGAAGTGTGTGAAGTCATAGAATGGAAGTGTGTGAAGTCATAGAATGGAGGTTTGTGAAGTAAGAATGGAAGTGTGTGAAGTCACGGAATGGAGTTGTGTGAACTCAGAATGGAGGTGTGTGAATTCACAGAATGGAGGTTTGTGAAGTCATAGAATGGAGTTGTGTGAGGTCATAGAATGGATGTTTCTGAAGTAAGAATGAAGGTGTGTGAAGTCATAGAATGGAGGTGTATGAAGTCATAGAATGGAGGTCTGTGAAGTGACAGAATGGAGGTGTGTGAAGTCAGAATGGAGGTGTGAAGTCATAGAATAGAGGTGGGTGAAGTCATAGAAAGGAGGTGTGGGAAGTCATAGAATGGAGCAGTGTGAAGTCATAGAGTGGAGGTGAGTGAAGTCACAGATTCGAGGTCTGGGAAGTCATAGAATAGAGGTGTGTGAAGTCAAAATGGAGGTGTGTGAAGTCATAGAATGGAGGTATGTGAACTCATAGAATGGAGGTGTGTGATGTCACAATGGAAGTGTGTGAAGTCACAGAATGGAGGTGTGTGAAGTCATATTGGTGTGTGAAGTCAGAAAGGAGGTGTGTGAAGTCACAAAATGGATGTGTGTGAACTCAGATTGGAGGTGTGTGAAGTCATAGATGGAGGTGTGTGAAGTCATAGTATGGAGTTGTGTGAAATCATAGAATGGAGTTTTGTGAATTCACAGAATGGAGGAGTGTGAAGTCAGAATGGCGGAGTGTGAAGTCATAGAATGGAGGTGTTTGAAGTTAGAATGGAGGTGTGTGAACTCATAGAATGGAGGTGTGTGAAGTCATAATGGAGGTTTGTGTAGACATAGAATGGAGGTGTGTGAAGTCACAGAATGGAGGTGTGTGACGTCATAGAATGGAGCTGTGTGAATTCAGAATGGAGGTGTGTGAAGTCATAGAATGGAGGTGTGTGCAGTCACGGAATGGATGTTTCTGAAGTAGGAATGAAGATGTGTGAAGTCATAGAATGGAGATGTGTGAAGTCAAAATGGAGGTTTGTGAAGTCAGAGAATGGAGGTGTGTGAAGTCACAGAATGGAGGTGTGTGAAGTCAAAATGGAGGTGTGTGAAGTCAAAGAATTGATGTGTTTGAAGTCATAGAATGGAGGTGTATGAAGTCATGGAATGGAGGTGTGTGAAGTCAAACATTGGAAGTGTGTGAAGTTACAGAATGGAGGTGTGTGAAGTCATACAATGGAGGTGTGTGAAGTCAGAGAATGGAGGTGTGTGAAGTCAGAATGCAGGTGTGTGAAATCATAGAATGGAGGTGTGTGAAGTCACAGAGGGAGGTGTGTGATGTCACAGAATGGAGATGTGTGAACTCAGAATGGACGTGTGGGAAGTCACAGAATGGAGGTTTGTGAAGGCATAGAATGGAGGTTTGTGAGGTCATAGAATGGATGTTTCTGAAGTAAGAATGAAGGTGTGTGAAGTCATAGAATGGAGGTGTGTGAAGTCATAGAATGGAGGTGTGTGAAGTCACAGAATGGAGGTGTGTGAAGTCAGAATGGAGGTGTGAAGTCATAGAATAGAGGTGGGTGAAGTCATAGAAAGGAGTTGTGGGAAGTCATAGAATAGAGGAGTGTGAAGTCATAGAATGGAGGTGAGTGAAGTCACAGATCCGAGGTCTGTGAAGTCACAGAATGGAGCTGTGTGATGTCAGAATTGAGGAGTGTGAAGTCTTAGAATGGATGTGTGTGAACTCATAGAATGGAGGTGTGTGACGTCACAGTGGAAGTGTGTGAAGTCACAGAATGGAGGTGTGTGAAGTCATAGTATGGACCTGTGTGAAATCATAGAATGGAGTTTTGTGAATTCACAGAATGGAGGAGTGTGAAGTCAAAATGGCGGAGTGTGAAGTCATAGAATGGAGGTGTGTGAAGTTAGAATGGAGGTGTGTGAACTCATAGAATGGAGGTGTGTGAAGTCACAATGGAGTTGTGTGAAGACATAGAATGGAGGTGTGTGAAGTCACAGAATTGAGGTGTGTGAAGTCATAGAATGGAGGTGTGTGAAGTCACAGAATTGAGGTGTGTGAAGTCACAGAATGGAGGTGTGGGAAGTCACAGAATGGAGGTTTGTGAAGTCATAGAATGGAGGTGTGTGAGGTCATAGAATGGATGTTTCTGAAGTAAGAATGAAGGTGTGTGAAGTCATAGAATTGAGGTGTGTGGAGTCATAGAATGGAGGTGTGAGAAGTCATAGAATGGGGGTGTGTGAAATCAGAGAATGGAAGTGTGTGAAGTCAGAATGCAGGTGTGTGAAGTCATAGAATGGAGGTGTGTGAAGTCATAGAATGGAGGTGTGCGAAGTCATAGATTGGAAGCGTGAGAAGTCATAGAATGGAGGTGTGTGAAGTTATAGATTGAAGGTGTGGGGAAGTCATAGTATGGAGGTGTGTGAAGTCACAGAATGGAGGTGTGTGAAGTCACAGAATGGAGCTGTGTGAAGTCACAATGGAGGTGTGTGAAGTCATAGGATGGAGGTGTGTGAAATCAAAGAATGGAGGTTTGTGAAGTCATAGAATGGATTGTGTGTGAAATCACAGAATGGAGGTGTGTGAAGTCACAGAATGGAGGTGTGTAAAGTCACAGAGTGGAGGTGTGTGAAGTCACAGAATGGAGGTTTGTGAAGTCATAGAATGGAGGTGTGTGAAGTCACAGAATGCAGGTGTGTGAAGTCAGAATAGAGGTGTGTGAAGTCATAGAATGGAGGTGTGTGAAGTCAGAATGGAGCTCTGTGAAGTCATAGAATGGATGTGTGTGAAGTCAGAATGGAGGTGTGTGAACTCATAGAATGGGGGTGTATGAAGTCACAATGGAGGTGTGTGAAGTCACAGAATGGATGTGTGTGAACTCATAAAGGAGGTGTGTGAAGTCATAGAATGGAGGTGTGTGAAGTCACAGAATTGATGTGTGTGAAGACAGAATGGAGGTGTGTGAAGTCAGAATGGAGGTGTGTGAAGTCATAGAGTGGAGGTTTGTGAAGTAAGAATGGAGGTGTCTGAAGTCACCGAATGGAGTTGTGTGAGCTCAGAATGGAGGTGTGTGAAGTCAGAGAATGGAGGTGTTTTAAGTCATAGAATGGAGGTGTGTGAAGTCACAGAATGGAGGTATCTGAAGTCAGAATCGAGGTGTGAAGTCATAGAATAGAGGTGGTGAAGTCATAGAAAAGAGGTTTGGGAAGTCATAGAATGGAGCAGTGTGAAGTCATAGAATGGAGGTGAGTGAAGTCACAGATTCGAGGTCTGTGAAGTCAAGGAAGGGAGGTGTGTGAAGTTAGAATGGAGGTATGTGAAGTCATAGAATGGAGGTGTGTGAACTCATAGAATGGAGGTGTGTGTCGTCACAATGGAATTGTGTGAAGTCACAGAATGGAGGTGTGTGAAGTCATACATTGGTGTGTGAAGTCAGAATGGAGGTGTGTGAAGTCACAGAATTGAGGTGTGTGAACTCAGAATGGTGGTGTGTGAAGTCATCGAGTGGAGGTGTGTGCAGTCATAGAGTGGATGTTTCTGAAGTAGGAATGAAGGTGTGTGAAGTCATAGAATGGAGGTGTGTGAAGTCAAAATGGAGGTGTGTGAACTCAAAGAATGGAGGTGTGTGAACTCATAGAATGGAGGTGTGTGAAGTCATGGAATGGAGGTGTGTGAAGTAGAAGAATGGAGGTGTGTGAAGTCAAACAATGGAGGTGTGTGAAGTCACAGAATGGAGGTGTGTGAAGTCACAGAATGGAGGTGTGTGAAGTCACAGAATGGAGGTGTGTGAAGTCAAAATGGTGGTGTGTGAATTCACAAATGGAGGTGTGTGAAGTCAGAAGGCAGCTGAGTGAAGTCATAGAATGGAGGTGGGTGATGGCAGAATGGAAGTGTGTGAACTCGTAGAATGGAGGTGTGTGAAGTCA
Organism: Megascapheus bottae; assembly: GCA_024803745.1. Classification (NCBI taxonomy): domain Eukaryota; kingdom Metazoa; phylum Chordata; class Mammalia; order Rodentia; family Geomyidae; genus Megascapheus; species Megascapheus bottae. The sequence goes on along the minus strand of JANJXV010000052.1, from coordinate 920,692 downwards.
AAATGGAGGTGTGTGAATTCATAGAACGGTGGTTTTTGATGTCAAAGAATGGAGGTGTGTGAAGTCATAGACTGGAGGTGTGTGAACTCAGATTGGAGGTGTGTGAAATCACAGAAAGCAGGTGTGTCAACTCAGAAACGAGGTGTGTGAAGTTATAGAATGGAGGTGTGTGAAGTCATAGAATCGAAGTGTGTGAAATCATAGAATGGAGGTGTGTGAGGTCAGAATGGAGATGTGAGAAGTCATAGAATGGAGGTGTGTGAAGTCACAATGCAGGTGTGTGAACTCATAGAATTGAGGTGGGTGGAGTCACAATGCAGGTGTGTGAAGTCATAGAATGGAGGTGTGTGAAGTCATAGAATGGAGGTGGTGAAGTGACAGAATGGAGGTGGGTGAAGTCATAGAATGGAGGTGTGTGAAGTCACAGAATGGTGGTGTGTGAAGTCATAGAATGGAGGGGTGTGAAGTCATAGAATGGAGGTGTGTTAAGTCATAGAATGGAAGTGTGGAAGTCACAGAATGGAGATGTGTGAAGTCACAGAATGGAGGTGTGTGAAGTCATACAATGGAGGTGTGTGAAGTCACAGAATGGAGGGGTGTGAATTCATAGAATGGATTTGTATGAAGTCATAGAATGGAGGTGTGTGAAGTCACATAATGGAGGTGTGTGAAGTCACAGAATGGAGGTGTGTGAAGACACAGAATGGAAGTGGGTGAAGTCACAATGCAGGTGTGTGAAGTCACAGAATGGAGGTGTGTGAATTCATAGAAGGGAGGTGTGTGAAGTCATAGAATGGAGGTGTGTGAAGTCACAGAATGAAAGTGTGTGAAGTCAAAATGGAGGTGTGTGAAGTCAGAGAATGGAGGTGTGTGAAGTCACAGAATGGAGGTGTGTGAAGTCAAAATGGAGTTGTGTGAAGTCAATGAATGGATGTGTTTGAAGTCATAGAATGGAGGTGTATGAAGTCATGGAATGGAGGTGTGTGAAGTCAAACATTGGAAGTGTGTGAAGTTACAGAATGGAGGTGTGTCAAGTCATAGAATGGAGGTGTGTGAAGTCAGAAAATGGAGGTGTGTGAAGTCAGAATGCAGGTGTGTGAAGTCATAGAATGTAGGTGTGTGAAGTCATAGATTGGAAGTGTGTGAAGTCATAGATTGGAGGTGTGTGACGTCACAGAATGGAGATGTGTGAACTCAGAATGGAGGTGTGGGAAGTCACAGAATGGAGGTTTGTGAAGTCATAGAATGGAGGTCTGTGAGGTCATAGAATGGATGTTTCTGAAGTAAGAATGAAGGTGTGTGAAGTCATAGAATGGAGGTGTGTGAAGTCATAGAATGGAGGTGTGTGAAGTCACAGAATGGAGGTGTGTGAAGTCAGAATGGAGGTGTGAAGCCATAGAATAGAGGTGGGTGAAGTCATAGAAAGGAGTTGTGGGAAGTCATAGAATAGAGGAGTGTGAAGTCGTAGAATGGAGGTGAGTGAAGTCACAGATCCGAGGTCTGTGAAGTCATAGAATGGAGCTGTGTGATGTCAGAATTGAGGAGTGTGAAGTCCTAGAATGGATGTGTGTGAACTCATAGAATGGAGGTGTGTGACGTCACAATGGAAGTGTGTGAAGTCACAGAATGGAGATGTGTGAAGTCATATATTGGAGGTGTGTGAAGTTAGATTGGAGGTGTGTAAAGTGACAGAATGGAGGTGTGTGAACTCAGAATGGAGCTGTGTGAAGTCAGAATGGAGGTGTGTGAAGTCACAGAATGGAGGTGTGTGAAGTCATAGAATGGAGGTGTGTGAAGTCATAGAATGGAGGTGTGTGAAGTCATAGAATGGATGTTTCTGAAGTAAGAATGAAGGTGTGTGAACTCATAGAATGGAGGTGTGTGAAATCAAAATGGAGGTGTGTGAACTCATAGAATGGAGGTGTGTGAAGTCACAGAATGGAGGTGTGTGAAGTCAGAATGGAGGTGTGAAGTCATAGAATGGGGGTGGGTGAAGTCATGGAAAGGAGGTGTGGGAAGTCATAGAACGGAGAAGTGTGAAGTCATAGAGTGGAGGTGAGTGAAGTCACATATTCAAAGTCTGTGAAGTCATAGAATGGAGGTTTGTGAAGTCAGAATGGAGGTGTATGAAATCATAGAATGGAGGTGTGTGAAGTCACAATGGAGGTGTGTGAAGTCATAGAATGGGGGTGTTTGAAGTCACAGAATGGAGGTGTGTGAAGTCATAGAATGGAGGTGTGTGAAGTCACAGAATGGAGGTGTGTGAAGGCAGGGAATGGAGGAGTGTGAAGTCACAGTATCGAGGTGTGTGAACTCAGAATGAAGGTGTGTGAAGTCACAGAATGGAGGTGTGTGAAGTCCTAGAATGGAAGTGTGTGAAGTCATAGAATGGAGGTGTGTGAAGTAAGAATGGAGGTGTGCGAAGTCAGAGAATGGAGGTGTTTGAAGTCATAGAATGGAGGTGTGCGAAGTCATAGAATGGCGGTGTGTGAAGTCACAGAATGGAGTTGTGTGAAGTCACGGAATGGAGGTGTGTGAACTCAGAATGGAGGTGTGAGTTGTCACAGAATGGAAGTGTGTGAAGTCATAGAATGGAAGTGTGTGAAGTCATAGAATGGAGGTTTGTGAAGTAAGAATGGAAGTGTGTGAAGTCACGGAATGGAGTTGTGTGAACTCAGAATGGAGGTGTGTGAATTCACAGAATGGAGGTTTGTGAAGTCATAGAATGGAGTTGTGTGAGGTCATAGAATGGATGTTTCTGAAGTAAGAATGAAGGTGTGTGAAGTCATAGAATGGAGGTGTATGAAGTCATAGAATGGAGGTCTGTGAAGTGACAGAATGGAGGTGTGTGAAGTCAGAATGGAGGTGTGAAGTCATAGAATAGAGGTGGGTGAAGTCATAGAAAGGAGGTGTGGGAAGTCATAGAATGGAGCAGTGTGAAGTCATAGAGTGGAGGTGAGTGAAGTCACAGATTCGAGGTCTGGGAAGTCATAGAATAGAGGTGTGTGAAGTCAAAATGGAGGTGTGTGAAGTCATAGAATGGAGGTATGTGAACTCATAGAATGGAGGTGTGTGATGTCACAATGGAAGTGTGTGAAGTCACAGAATGGAGGTGTGTGAAGTCATATTGGTGTGTGAAGTCAGAAAGGAGGTGTGTGAAGTCACAAAATGGATGTGTGTGAACTCAGATTGGAGGTGTGTGAAGTCATAGATGGAGGTGTGTGAAGTCATAGTATGGAGTTGTGTGAAATCATAGAATGGAGTTTTGTGAATTCACAGAATGGAGGAGTGTGAAGTCAGAATGGCGGAGTGTGAAGTCATAGAATGGAGGTGTTTGAAGTTAGAATGGAGGTGTGTGAACTCATAGAATGGAGGTGTGTGAAGTCATAATGGAGGTTTGTGTAGACATAGAATGGAGGTGTGTGAAGTCACAGAATGGAGGTGTGTGACGTCATAGAATGGAGCTGTGTGAATTCAGAATGGAGGTGTGTGAAGTCATAGAATGGAGGTGTGTGCAGTCACGGAATGGATGTTTCTGAAGTAGGAATGAAGGTGTGTGAAGTCATAGAATGGAGATGTGTGAAGTCAAAATGGAGGTTTGTGAAGTCAGAGAATGGAGGTGTGTGAAGTCACAGAATGGAGGTGTGTGAAGTCAAAATGGAGGTGTGTGAAGTCAAAGAATTGATGTGTTTGAAGTCATAGAATGGAGGTGTATGAAGTCATGGAATGGAGGTGTGTGAAGTCAAACATTGGAAGTGTGTGAAGTTACAGAATGGAGGTGTGTGAAGTCATACAATGGAGGTGTGTGAAGTCAGAGAATGGAGGTGTGTGAAGTCAGAATGCAGGTGTGTGAAATCATAGAATGGAGGTGTGTGAAGTCACAGAGGGAGGTGTGTGATGTCACAGAATGGAGATGTGTGAACTCAGAATGGACGTGTGGGAAGTCACAGAATGGAGGTTTGTGAAGTCATAGAATGGAGGTTTGTGAGGTCATAGAATGGATGTTTCTGAAGTAAGAATGAAGGTGTGTGAAGTCATAGAATGGAGGTGTGTGAAGTCATAGAATGGAGGTGTGTGAAGTCACAGAATGGAGGTGTGTGAAGTCAGAATGGAGGTGTGAAGTCATAGAATAGAGGTGGGTGAAGTCATAGAAAGGAGTTGTGGGAAGTCATAGAATAGAGGAGTGTGAAGTCATAGAATGGAGGTGAGTGAAGTCACAGATCCGAGGTCTGTGAAGTCACAGAATGGAGCTGTGTGATGTCAGAATTGAGGAGTGTGAAGTCTTAGAATGGATGTGTGTGAACTCATAGAATGGAGGTGTGTGACGTCACAGTGGAAGTGTGTGAAGTCACAGAATGGAGGTGTGTGAAGTCATAGTATGGACCTGTGTGAAATCATAGAATGGAGTTTTGTGAATTCACAGAATGGAGGAGTGTGAAGTCAAAATGGCGGAGTGTGAAGTCATAGAATGGAGGTGTGTGAAGTTAGAATGGAGGTGTGTGAACTCATAGAATGGAGGTGTGTGAAGTCACAATGGAGTTGTGTGAAGACATAGAATGGAGGTGTGTGAAGTCACAGAATTGAGGTGTGTGAAGTCATAGAATGGAGGTGTGTGAAGTCACAGAATTGAGGTGTGTGAAGTCACAGAATGGAGGTGTGGGAAGTCACAGAATGGAGGTTTGTGAAGTCATAGAATGGAGGTGTGTGAGGTCATAGAATGGATGTTTCTGAAGTAAGAATGAAGGTGTGTGAAGTCATAGAATTGAGGTGTGTGAAGTCATAGAATGGAGGTGTGAGAAGTCATAGAATGGGGGTGTGTGAAATCAGAGAATGGAAGTGTGTGAAGTCAGAATGCAGGTGTGTGAAGTCATAGAATGGAGGTGTGTGAAGTCATAGAATGGAGGTGTGCGAAGTCATAGATTGGAAGCGTGTGAAGTCATAGAATGGAGGTGTGTGAAGTTATAGATTGAAGGTGTGGGGAAGTCATAGTATGGAGGTGTGTGAAGTCACAGAATGGAGGTGTGTGAAGTCACAGAATGGAGCTGTGTGAAGTCACAATGGAGGTGTGTGAAGTCATAGGATGGAGGTGTGTGAAATCAAAGAATGGAGGTTTCTGAAGTCATAGAATGGATTGTGTGTGAAATCACAGAATGGAGGTGTGTGAAGTCACAGAATGGAGGTGTGTAAAGTCACAGAGTGGAGGTGTGTGAAGTCACAGAATGGAGGTTTGTGAAGTCATAGAATGGAGGTGTGTGAAGTCACAGAATGCAGGTGTGTGAAGTCAGAATAGAGGTGTGTGAAGTCATAGAATGGAGGTGTGTGAAGTCAGAATGGAGCTCTGTGAAGTCATAGAATGGATGTGTGTGAAGTCAGAATGGAGGTGTGTGAACTCATAGAATGGGGGTGTATGAAGTCACAATGGAGGTGTGTGAAGTCACAGAATGGATGTGTGTGAACTCATAAAGGAGGTGTGTGAAGTCATAGAATGGAGGTGTGTGAAGTCACAGAATTGATGTGTGTGAAGACAGAATGGAGGTGTGTGAAGTCAGAATGGAGGTGTGTGAAGTCAGATAATGGAGGTGTGTGAAGTCACAATGCAGGTGTGTGAACTCATAGAATGGAGGTGTGTGAAGTAACAATGTATGTTTCTGAAGTCATAGAATGGAGGTGTGTGAAGTCATAGAATGGAGGTGTGTGAAGTCATAGAATGGAAGTGTGTGAAGTCATAGAATGGAGGTTTGTGAAGTAAGAATGGATGTGTCTGAAGTCACCGAATGGAGTTGTGTGAGCTCAGAATGGAGGTGTGTGAAGTCAGAGAATGGAGGTGTTTGAAGTCATAGAATGGAGGTGTGTGAAGTCACAGAATGGAGGTATCTGAAGTCAGAATCGAGGTGTGAAGTCATAGAATAGAGGTGGGTGAAGTCATAGAAAAGAGGTTTGGGAAGTCATAGAATGGAGCAGTGTGAAGTCATAGAATGGAGGTGAGTGAAGTCACAGATTCGAGGTCTGTGAAGTCAAGGAAGGGAGGTGTGTGAAGTTAGAATGGAGGTATGTGAAGTCATAGAATGGAGGTGTGTGAACTCATAGAATGGAGGTGTGTGTCGTCACAATGGAATTGTGTGAAGTCACAGAATGGAGGTGTGTGAAGTCATACATTGGTGTGTGAAGTCAGAATGGAGGTGTGTGAAGTCACAGAATTGAGATGTGTAAACTCAGAATGGTGGTGTGTGAAGTCATAGAATGGAGGTGTGTGAAGTCATAGAATGGATGTTTGTGAAGTAAGAATGAAGGTGTGTGAATTCATAGAATGGAAGTGTGTGTAGTCACAGAATGGAGGTGTGTGACGTCATAGAATGGAGCTGTGTGAATTCAGAATGGAGGTGTGTGAAGTCATGGAATGGAGGTGTGTGCAGTCATAGAGTGGATGTTTCTGAAGTAGGAATGAAGGTGTGTGAAGTCATAGAATGGAGGTGTGTGAAGTCAAAATGGAGGTGTGTGAACTCAAAGAATGGAGGTGTGTGAACTCATAGAATGGAGGTGTGTGAAGTCATGGAATGGAGGTGTGTGAAGTAGAAGAATGGAGGTGTGTGAAGTCAAACAATGGAGGTGTGTGAAGTCACAGAATGGAGGTGTGTGAAGTCACAGAATGGAGGTGTGTGAAGTCACAGAATGGAGGTGTGTGAAGTCAAAATGGTGGTGTGTGAATTCACAAATGGAGGTGTGTGAAGTCAGAAGGCAGCTGAGTGAAGTCATAGAATGGAGGTGGGTGATGGCAGAATGGAAGTGTGTGAACTCGTAGAATGGAGGTGTGTGAAGTCAAAATGGAGGTGTGTGAAGTCATAGAACGGTGGTTTTTGATGTCAAAGAATGGAGGTGTGTGAAGTCATAGACTGGAGGTGTGTGAACTCAGATTGGAGGTGTGTGAAATCACAGAAAGCAGGTGTGTCAACACAGAAACGAGGTGTGTGAAGTTATAGAATGGAGGTGTGTGAAGTCATAGAATCGAAGTGTGTGAAATCATAGAATGGAGGTGTGTGAGGTCAGAATGGAGATGTGTGAAGTCATAGAATGGAGGTGTGTGAAGTCACAATGCAGGTGTGTGAACTCATAGAATTGAGGTGGGTGAAGTCACAATGCAGGTGTGTGAAGTCATAGAATGGAGGTGTGTGAAGTCATAGAATGGAGGTGGTGAAGTGACAGAATGGAGGTGTGTGAAGTCATAGAATGGAGGTGTGTGAAGTCACAGAATGGTGGTGTGTGAAGTCATAGAATGGAGGGGTGTGAAGTCATAGAATGGAGGTGTGTTAAGTCATAGAATGGAAGTGTGGAAGTCACAGAATGGAGATGTGTGAAGTCACAGAATGGAGGTGTGTGAAGTCATACAATGGAGGTGTGTGAAGTCACAGAATGGAGGGGTGTGAATTCATAGAATGGATTTGTATGAAGTCATAGAATGGAGGTGTGTGAAGTCACATAATGGAGGTGTGTGAAGTCACAGAATGGAGGTGTGTGAAGACACAGAATGGAAGTGGGTGAAGTCACAATGCAGGTGTGTGAAGTCACAGAATGGAGGTGTGTGAATTCATAGAAGGGAGGTGTGTGAAGTCATAGAATGGAGGTGTGTGAAGTCACAGAATGAAAGTGTGTGAAGTCAAAATGGAGGTGTGTGAAGTCAGAGAATGGAGGTGTGTGAAGTCACAGAATGGAGGTGTGTGAAGTCAAAATGGAGTTCTGTGAAGTCAATGAATGGATGTGTTTGAAGTCATAGAATGGAGGTGTATGAAGTCATGGAATGGAGGTGTGTGAAGTCAAACATTGGAAGTGTGTGAAGTTACAGAATGGAGGTGTGTGAAGTCATAGAATGGAGGTGTGTGAAGTCAGAGAATGGAGGTGTGTGAAGTCAGAATGCAGGTGTGTGAAGTCATAGAATGTAGGTGTGTGAAGTCATAGATTGGAAGTGTGTGAAGTCATAGATTGGAGGTGTGTGACGTCACAGAATGGAGATGTGTGAACTCAGAATGGAGGTGTGGGAAGTCACAGAATGGAGGTTTGTGAAGTCATAGAATGGAGGTCTGTGAGGTCATAGAATGGATGTTTCTGAAGTAAGAATGAAGGTGTGTGAAGTCATAGAATGGAGGTGTGTGAAGTCATAGAATGGAGGTGTGTGAAGTCACAGAATGGAGGTGTGTGAAGTCAGAATGGAGGTGTGAAGCCATAGAATAGAGGTGGGTGAAGTCATAGAAAGGAGTTGTGGGAAGTCATAGAATAGAGGAGTGTGAAGTCATAGAATGGAGGTGAGTGAAGTCACAGATCCGAGGTCTGTGAAGTCATAGAATGGAGCTGTGTGATGTCAGAATTGAGGAGTGTGAAGTCCTAGAATGGATGTGTGTGAACTCATAGAATGGAGGTGTGTGACGTCACAATGGAAGTGTGTGAAGTCACAGAATGGAGGTATGTGAAGTCATATATTGGAGGTGTGTGAAGTTAGATTGGAGGTGTGTGAAGTGACAGAATGGAGGTGTGTGAACTCAGAATGGAGCTGTGTGAAGTCAGAATGGAGGTGTGTGAAGTCACAGAATGGAGGTGTGTGAAGTCATAGAATGGAGGTGTGTGAAGTCATAGAATGGAGGTGTGTGAAGTCATAGAATGGATGTTTCTGAAGTAAGAATGAAGGTGTGTGAACTCATAGAATGGAGGTGTGTGAAATCAAAATGGAGGTGTGTGAACTCATAGAATGGAGGTGTGTGAAGTCACAGAATGGAGGTGTGTGAAGTCAGAATGGAGGTGTGAAGTCATAGAATGGGGGTGGGTGAAGTCATGGAAAGGAGGTGTGGGAAGTCATAGAACGGAGAAGTGTGAAGTCATAGAGTGGAGGTGAGTGAAGTCACATATTCAAAGTCTGTGAAGTCATAGAATGGAGGTTTGTGAAGTCAGAATGGAGGTGTATGAAATCATAGAATGGAGGTGTGTGAAGTCACAATGGAGGTATGTGAAGTCATAGAATGGGGGTGTTTGAAGTCACAGAATGGAGGTGTGTGAAGTCATAGAATGGAGGTGTGTGAAGTCACAGAATGGAGGTGTGTGAAGGCAGGGAATGGAGGAGTGTGAAGTCACAGTATCGAGGTGTGTGAACTCAGAATGAAGGTGTGTGAAGTCACAGAATGGAGGTGTGTGAAGTCCTAGAATGGAAGTGTGTGAAGTCATAGAATGGAGGTGTGTGAAGTAAGAATGGAGGTGTGCGAAGTCAGAGAATGGAGGTGTTTGAAGTCATAGAATGGAGGTGTGCGAAGTCATAGAATGGCGGTGTGTGAAGTCACAGAATGGAGTTGTGTGAAGTCATGGAATGGAGGTGTGTGAACTCAGAATGGAGGTGTGAGTTGTCACAGAATGGAAGTGTGTGAAGTCATAGAATGGAAGTGTGTGAAGTCATAGAATGGAGGTTTGTGAAGTAAGAATGGAAGTGTGTGACGTCACGGAATGGAGTTGTGTGAACTCAGAATGGAGGTGTGTGAATTCACAGAATGGAGGTTTGTGAAGTCATAGAATGGAGTTGTGTGAGGTCATAGAATGGATGTTTCTGAAGTAAGAATGAAGGTGTGTGAAGTCATAGAATGGAGGTGTATGAAGTCATAGAATGGAGGTCTGTGAAGTGACAGAATGGAGGTGTGTGAAGTCAGAATGGAGGTGTGAAGTCATAGAATAGAGGTGGGTGAAGTCATAGAAAGGAGGTGTGGGAAGTCATAGAATGGAGCAGTGTGAAGTCATAGAGTGGAGGTGAGTGAAGTCACAGATTCGAGGTCTGGGAAGTCATAGAATAGAGGTGTGTGAAGTCAAAATGGAGGTGTGTGAACTCATAGAATGGAGGTATGTGAACTCATAGAATGGAGGTGTGTGATGTCACAATGGAAGTGTGTGAAGTCACAGAATGGAGGTGTGTGAAGTCATATTGGTGTGTGAAGTCAGAAAGGAGGTGTGTGAAGTCACAAAATGGATGTGTGTGAACTCAGATTGGAGGTGTGTGAAGTCATAGATGGAGGTGTGTGAAGTCATAGTATGGAGTTGTGTGAAATCATAGAATGGAGTTTTGTGAATTCACAGAATGGAGGAGTGTGAAGTCAGAATGGCGGAGTGTGAAGTCATAGAATGGAGGTGTTTGAAGTTAGAATGGAGGTGTGTGAACTCATAGAATGGAGGTGTGTAAAGTCATAATGGAGGTTTGTGTAGACATAGAAGGGAGGTGTGTGAAGTCACAGAATGGAGGTGTGTGACGTCATAGAATGGAGCTGTGTGAATTCAGAATGGAGGTGTGTGAAGTCATAGAATGGAGGTGTGTGCAGTCACGGAATGGATGTTTCTGAAGTAGGAATGAAGGTGTGTGAAGTCATAGAATGGAGATGTGTGAAGTCAAAATGGAGGTTTGTGAAGTCAGATAATGGAGGTGTGTGAAGTCACAGAATGGAGGTGTGTGAAGTCAAAATGGAGGTGTGTGAAGTCAAAGAATTGATGTGTTTGAAGTCATAGAATGGAGGTGTATGAAGTCATGGAATGGAGGTGTGTGAAGTCAAACATTGGAAGTGTGTGAAGTTACAGAATGGAGGTGTGTGAAGTCATACAATGGAGGTATGTGAAGTCAGAGAATGGAGGTGTGTGAAGTCAGAATGCAGGTGTGTGAAATCATAGAATGGAGGTGTGTGAAGTCATAGAGGGAGGTGTGTGATGTCACAGAATGGAGATGTGTGAACTCAGAATGGACGTGTGGGAAGTCACAGAATGGAGGTTTGTGAAGTCATAGAATGGAGGTTTGTGAGGTCATAGAATGGATGTTTCTGAAGTAAGAATGAAGGTGTGTGAAGTCATAGAATGGAGGTGTGTGAAGTCATAGAATGGAGGTGTGTGAAGTCACAGAATGGAGGTGTGTGAAGTCAGAATGGAGGTGTGAAGTCATAGAATAGAGGTGGGTGAAGTCATAGAAAGGAGTTGTGGGAAGTCATAGAATAGAGGAGTGTGAAGTCATAGAATGGAGGTGAGTGAAGTCACAGATCCGAGGTCTGTGAAGTCACAGAATGGAGCTGTGTGATGTCAGAATTGAGGAGTGTGAAGTCTTAGAATGGATGTGTGTGAACTCATAGAATGGAGGTGTGTGACGTCACAGTGGAAGTGTGTGAAGTCACAGAATGGAGGTGTGTGAAGTCATAGTATGGACCTGTGTGAAATCATAGAATGGAGTTTTGTGAATTCACAGAATGGAGGAGTGTGAAGTCAAAATGGCGGAGTGTGAAGTCATAGAATGGAGGTGTGTGAAGTTAGAATGGAGGTGTGTGAACTCATAGAATGGAGGTGTGTGAAGTCACAATGGAGTTGTGTGAAGACATAGAATGGAGGTGTGTGAAGTCACAGAATTGAGGTGTGTGAAGTCATAGAATGGAGGTGTATGAAGTCACAGAATTGAGGTGTGTGAAGTCACAGAATTGAGGTGTGGGAAGTCACAGAATGGAGGTTTGTGAAGTCATAGAATGGAGGTGTGTGAGGTCATAGAATGGATGTTTCTGAAGTAAGAATGAAGGTGTGTGAAGTCATAGAATTGAGGTGTGTGAAGTCATAGAATGGAGGTGTGAGAAGTCATAGAATGGGGGTGTGTGAAATCAGAGAATGGAAGTGTGTGAAGTCAGAATGCAGGTGTGTGAAGTCATAGAATGGAGGTGTGTGAAGTCATAGAATGGAGGTGTGCGAAGTCATAGATTGGAAGCGTGTGAAGTCATAGAATGGAGGTGTGTGAAGTTATAGATTGAAGGTGTGGGGAAGTCATAGTATGGAGGTGTGTGAAGTCACAGAATGGAGGTGTGTGAAGTCACAGAATGGAGCTGTGTGAAGTCACAATGGAGGTGTGTGAAGTCATAGGATGGAGGTGTGTGAAATCAAAGAATGGAGGTTTGTGAAGTCATAGAATGGATTGTGTGTGAAATCACAGAATGGAGGTGTGTGAAGTCACAGAATGGAGGTGTGTAAAGTCACAGAGTGGAGGTGTGTGAAGTCACAGAATGGAGGTTTGTGAAGTCATAGAATGGAGGTGTGTGAAGTCACAGAATGCAGGTGTGTGAAGTCAGAATAGAGGTGTGTGAAGTCATAGAATGGAGGTGTGTGAAGTCAGAATGGAGCTCTGTGAAGTCATAGAATGGATGTGTGTGAAGTCAGAATGGAGGTGTGTGAACTCATAGAATGGGGGTGTATGAAGTCACAATGGAGGTGTGTGAAGTCACAGAATGGATGTGTGTGAACTCATAAAGGAGGTGTGTGAAGTCATAGAATGGAGGTGTGTGAAGTCACAGAATTGATGTGTGTGAAGACAGAATGGAGGTGTGTGAAGTCAGAATGGAGGTGTGTGAAGTCAGATAATGGAGGTGTGTGATGTCACAATGCAGGTGTGTGAACTCATAGAATGGAGGTGTGTGAAGTAACAATGTAGGTTTCTGAAGTCATAGAATGGAGGTGTGTGAAGTCATAGAATGGAGGTGTGTGAAGTCATAGAATGGAAGTGTGTGAAGTCATAGAATGGAGGTTTGTGAAGTAAGAATGGAGGTGTGTGAAGTCACCGAATGGAGTTGTGTGAGCTCAGAAAGGAGGTGTGTGAAGTCAGAGAATGGAGGTTTTTGAAGTCATAGAATGGAGGTGTGTGAAGTCAGAATGGAGGTATGTGAAGTCATAGAATGGAGGTGTGTGAACTCATAGAATGGAGGTGTGTGTCGTCACAATGGAATTGTGTGAAGTCACAGAATGGAGGTGTGTGAAGTCATACATTGGTGTGTGAAGTCAGAATGGAGGTGTGTGAAGTCACAGAATTGAGGTGTGTGAACTCAGAATGGTGGTGTGTGAAGTCATAGAATGGAGGTGTGTGAAGTCATAGAATGGATGTTTGTGAAGTAAGAATGAAGGTGTGTGAAGTCATAGAATGGAAGTGTGTGAAGTCAAAGAATGGAGGTGTGTGACGTCATAAAATGGAGCTGTGTGAATTCAGAATGGAGGTGTGTGAAGTCATCGAGTGGAGGTGTGTGTAGTCATAGAGTGGATGTTTCTGAAGTAGGAATGAAGGTGTGTGAAGTCATAGAATGGAGGTGTGTGAAGTCAAAATGGAGGTGTGTGAACTCAAAGAATGGAGGTGTGTGAACTCATAGAATGGAGGTGTGTGAAGTCATGGAATGGAGGTGTGTGAAGTAGAAGAATGGAGGTGTGTGAAGTCAAACAATGGAGGTGTGTGAAGTCACAGAATGGAGGTGTGTGTAGTCACAGAATGGAGATGTGTGAAGTCACAGAATGGAGGTGTGTGAAGTCAAAATGGTGGTTTGTGAATTCACAAATGGAGGTGTGTGAAGTCAGAAGGCAGCTGAGTGAAGTCATAGAATGGAGGTGGGTGAAGGCAGAATGGAAGTGTGTGAACTCGTAGAATGGAGGTGTGTGAAGTCAAAATGGAGGTGTGTGAAGTCATAGAACGGTGGTTTTTGATGTCAAAGAATGGAGGTGTGTGAAGTCATAGACTGGAGGTGTGTGAACTCAGATTGGAGGTGTGTGAAATCACAGAAAGCAGGTGTGTCAACACAGAAACGAGGTGTGTGAAGTTATAGAATGGAGGTGTGTGAAGTCATAGAATCGAAGTGTGTGAAATCATAGAATGGAGGTGTGTGAGGTCAGAATGGAGATGTGTGAAGTCATAGAATGGAGGTGTGTGAAGTCACAATGCAGGTGTGTGAACTCATAGAATTGAGGTGGGTGAAGTCACAATGCAGGTGTGTGAAGTCATAGAATGGAGGTGTGTGAAGTCATAGAATGGAGGTGGTGAAGTGACAGAATGGAGGTGTGTGAAGTTATAGAATGGAGGTGTGTGAAGTCACAGAATGGTGGTGTGTGAAGTCATAGAAAGGAGGGGTGTGAAGTCATAGAATGGAGGTGTGATAAGTCATAGAATGGAACTGTGGAAGTCACAGAATGGAGGTGTGTGAAGTCACAGAATGGAGGTGTGTGAAGTCATACAATGGAGGTGTGTGAAGTCACAGAATGGAGGGGTGTGAATTCATAGAAGGGATTTGTATGAAGTCATAGAATGGAGGTGTGTGAAGTCACATAATGGAGGTGTGTGAAATCACAGAATGGAGGTGTGTGAAGACACAGAATGGAAGTGGGTGAACTCACAATGGAGGTGTGTGAAGTCACAGAATGGAGGTGTGTGAATTCATAGAAGGGAGGTGAGTGAAGTCATACAATGGAGGTGTGTGAAGTCACAGAATGAAAGTGTGTGAAGTCAAAATGGAGGTGTGTGAAGTCAGAGAATGGAGGTGTGTGAAGTCACAGAATGGAGGTGTGTGAAGTCAAAATGGAGTTGTGTGAAGTCAATGAATGGATGTGTTTGAAGTCATAGAATGGAGGTTTATGAATTCATGGAATGGAGGTGTGTGAAGTCAAACATTGGAAGTGTGTGAAGTTACAGAATGGAGGTGTGTGAAGTCATAGAATGGAGGTGTGTGAAGTCAGAGAATGGAGGTGTGTGAAGTCAGAATGCAGGTGTGTGAAGTCATAGAATGGAGGTGTGTGAAGTCACAGAGGGAGGTGTGTGATGTCACAGAATGGAGATGTGTGAACTCAGAATGGAGGTGTGGGATGTCACAGAATGGAGGTTTGCGTAGTCATAGAATGGAGGTCTGTGAGGTCATAGAATGGATGTTTCTGAAGTAAGAATGAAGGTGTGTGAAGTCATAGAATGGAGGTGTGTGAAGTCATAGAATGGAGGTGTGTGAAGTCACAGAATGGAGGTGTGTGAAGTCAGAATGGAGGTGTGAAGTCATAGAATAGAGGTGGGTGAAGTCATAGAAAGGAGTTGTGGGAAGTCATAGAATAGAGGAGTGTGAAGTCATAGAATGGAGGTGAGTGAAGTCACAGATCCGAGGTCTGTGAAGTCATAGAATGGAGCTGTGTGATGTCAGAATTGAGGAGTGTGAAGTCCTAGAATGGATGTGTGTGAACTCATAGAATGGAAGTGTGTGACGTCACAATGGAAGTGTGTGAAGTCACAGAATTGAGGTGTGTGAAGTCATATATTGGAGGTGTGTGAAGTTAGAATGGAGGTGGGAAAAGTGACAGAATGGAGGTGTGTGAACTCAGAATGGAGGTGTTTGAAGTCATAGATGGAGGTGTGTGAAGTCACAGTATGGAGGTGTGTGAAATCATAGAATGGAATTTTGTGAATTCAAAGAATGGAGTTGTGTGAAGTCAGAATGGAGGAGTGTGAAGTCATAGAATGGAGGTGTGTGACGTCAGAATGGAGGTGTGTGAACTCATAGAAAGGACGTGTGTGAAGTCACAATGGAGGTGTGTGAAGACGTAGAATGGAGGTGTGTGAAGTCACAGAATGGAGGTGTGTGAACTCATAGAATGGAGGTGTGTGAAGTCATAGAATGGAGGTGTGTGAAGTCATAGAATGGATGTTTCTGAAGTAAGAATGAAGGTGTGTGAAGTCATAGAATGGAGGTGTGTGAAGTCAAAATGGAGGTGTGTGAACTCATAGAATGGAGGTGTGTGAAGTCACAGAATGGAGGTGTGAGAAGTCAGAATGGAGGTGTGAAGTCATAGAATGGTTGTGGGTGAAGTCATGGAAAGGAGGTGTGGGAAGTCATAGAATGGAGAAGTGTGAAGTCATAGAGTGGAGGTGAGTGAAGTCACATATTCAAAGTCTGTGAAGTCATAGAATGGAGGTTTGTAAAGTCAGAATGGAGGTGTATGAACTCATAGAATGGAGGTGTGTGAAGTCACAATGGAGGTGTGTGAAGTCATAGAATGGGGGTGTTTAAAGTCACAGAATGGAGGTGTGTGAAGTCATAGAATGGAGGTGTGTGAAGTCAGAATGGAGGTGTGTGAAGTCACAGAATGGAGGTGTGTGAAGTCAGGGAATGGAGGAGTGTGAAGTCACAGTATCGATGTGTGTGAACTCAGAATGAAGGTTTGTGAAGTCACAGAATGGAGGTGTGTGAAGTCCTAGAATGGAAGTGTGTGAAGTCATAGAATGGAGGTGTGTGAAGTAAGAATGGAGGTGTGCGAATTCAGAGAATGGAGGTGTTTGAAGTCATGGAATGGAGGTGTGCGAAGTCAAAGAATGGAGGTGTGTGAAGTCACAGAATTGAGGTGTGTGAAGTCACGGAATGGAGGTGTGTGAAGTCACAGAATGGAGGTGTGTGAACTCAGAATGGAGGTGTGAGAAGTCACAGAATGGAGGTGTGTGAAGTCATAGAATGGAAGTGTGTGAAGTCATAGAATGGAGGTTTGTGAAGTAAGAATGGAAGTTTGTGAAGTCACGGAATGGAGTTGTGTGAACCCAGAATGGAGGTGTGTGAATTCACAGAATGGAGGTGTGTGAAGTCATAGAATGGAGGTCTGTGAAGTGACAGAATGGAGGTATCTGAAGTCAGAATCGAGGTGTGAAGTCATAGAATAGAGGTGGGTGAAGTCAAAGAAAGGAGGTGTGGGAAGTCATAGAATGGAGCAGTGTGAAGTCATAGAGTGGAGGTGAGTGAAGTCACAGATTCGAGGTCTGGGAAGTCATAGAATAGAGGTGTGTGAAGTCAGAATGGAGGTGTGTGAAGTCATAGAATGGAGGTATGTGAACTCATAGAATGGAGGTGTGTGATGTCACAATGGAAGTGTGTGAAGTCACAGAATGGAGGTGTGTGAAGTCATACATTGGTGTGTGAAGTCAGAATGGAGGTGTGTGAAGTCACAAAATGGAGGTGTGTGAACTCAGATTGGAGGTGTGTGAAGTCATAAATGGAGGTGTGTGAAGACATAGTATGGAGTTGTGTGAAATCATAGAATGGAGTTTTGTGAATTCACAGAATGGAGGAGTGTGAAGTCAGAATGGCGGAGTGTGAAGTCATAGAATGCAGGTGTGTGAAGTTAGAATGGAGGTGTGTGAACTCATAGAATGGAGGTGTGTGAAGTCATAATGGAGGTGTGTGAAGACATGGAATGGAGGTGTGTGAAGTCACAGAATGGAGGTGTGTGAAGTCATAGAATGGAGGTGTGTGAAGTCATAGAATGGATGTTTGTGAAGTAAGAATGCAGGGGTGTGAAGTCATAGAATGGAAGTGTGTGAAGTCACAGAATGGAGGTTTGTGACGTCATAGAATGGAGCTGTGTGAATTCAGAATGGAGGTGTGTGAAGTCATAGAATGGAGGTTTGTGCAGTCATGGAATGGATGTTTCTGAAGTAGGAATGAAGGTGTGTGAAGTCATAGAATGGAGGTGTGTGAAGTCAAAATGGAGGTTTGTGAACTCAAGGAATGGAGGTGTGTGACGTCATGGAATGGAGGTGTGTGAAGTCCAAGAATGGAGGTGTGTGAAGTTAAACAATGGAGGTGTGTGAAGTCACAGAATGGAGGTGTGTGAAGTCACAGACTGGAGGTGTGTGAAGTAAAAATGGAGGTGTGTGAAGTCACAGAATGGAGGTGTGTGAAGTCACAGAATGGAGGTGTTTGAAGTCAAAATTGTGGTGTGTGAATTCACAAATGGAGGTGTGTGAAGTCAGAATGGAGCTGAGTGAAGTCATAGAATGGAGGTGGGTGAAGGCAGAATGGAAGTGTGTGAACTCGTAGAATGGAGGTGTGTGAAGTCAAAATGGAGGTGTGTGAAGTCATAGAATCGTGGTTTTTGATGTCAAAGAATGGAGGTGTGTGAACTCAGATTGGAGGTGTGTGAACTCAGATTGGAGGTGTGTGAAATCACAGAAGGGAGGTGTGTCAACTCAGAAACGAGGTGTGTGAAGTCATAGAATGGAGGTGTGTGAAGTCACAGAATGAAGGTGTGTGAAGTCATAGAAGGAGGTGTCTGAAGTCACAGAATGGAGGTGTGTGAAAACAAAGAATGGAGGTGTGTGAACTCAGAGAGTGGGTGTGTGAAGTCACAGAATGGAGATGTGTGAAGTCATAGAATGGAAGTGTGTGAAGTCATAAATGGACGTGTGTGAAGTCAGAATGGAGGTGTGTGAAGTCACAGAATGGAGGTGTGTGAATCCAGAATGGAGGTGTGTGAAGTCACAGAATGGAGGTTTGTGAAGTCATAGAATGGAGGTGTATGAAGTCATAGAATGGATGTTGCTGAAGTAAGATTGAAGGTGTGTAAAGTCATAGAATGGAGGTGTCTGAAGTCATAGAATGGAGGTTTCTGAAGTAAGAATGAAGTTGTGTGAACTCATAGAATGGAGGTGTATGAACTCATAGAATGGAGGTGTGTGAATTCATGGAACGGAGGTGTGTGAAGTCAAAGAATGGAGGTGTATGATGTCAAAAAATGGAAGTGTGTGAAGTCATAGAATGGAGGTGTGTGAAGTCTTAGAATGGAGGTGTGTGAAGTCATAGAATGGAGGTGAGTGAAGTCACAGAAGGGAGGTGTGTGAAGTCACAGAATGGAGGTGTGTAAAGTCACAGAGTGGAGGTGTGTGAAGGCACAGAATGGAGGGGTGTGAAGTCAAAGAATGGAGGAATGTGAAGTCACAGAATGGAGATGTGTGAAGTCAGAATAGAGGTGTGCGAAGTCATAGAATGGAGGTGTGTGAAGTCAGAATGGAGCTGTGTGAACTCATAGAATGGAGGTGTGTGAAGTCACAATGGAGATGTGTGAAGTCATAGAATGGGGGTTTTTGAAGTCACAGAATGGAGGTGTGTGATGTCATAGAATGGAGGTGTGTGAAGTCAGATTAGAGGTATGTGAAGTCACAAAATGGATGTGTGTCAACTCAGAAATGAGGTATGTGAAGTCATAGAATGGAGGTGTGTGAAGTCACAGAATTGAGGTGTGTGAAGTCAGAATGGAGGTGTGTGAATTCAGAATGGAGGTGTGTGAAGTCAGAGAATGGAGGTGTGTGAAGTCACAATGCTGGTGTGTGAACTGATAGAACGTAGATGTGTGAAGTCACAATGTAGGTATGTGAAGTCATAGAATGGAGGTGTGTGAAATCATAGAATGGAGATGTGTTAAGTCACAGAATGGAGGTGTGTGAAATCGTAGAATGGAGGTGTGTGAAGTCAGAGAATCAAGGTGTGTGAAGTCACAGAATGGAGGTGTGTGAAGTCACAAAATGGAGGTGTGTGAACTCACAATGGAGGTGAGTGTAGTCACAGAATGGAGGTGTGTGAAGTCATAGAATGGAAGTGTGTGAAGTCATAGAATGTAGGTGTGTGATGTCAGAATGGAGGTGTGTGAAGTCACAGAATGGAAGTGTGTGACGTCATAAATGTTGGTGTGTGAAGTCATAGAATGGAGGTTTGAAGTCATAGAATGGAGGTGTGAAGTCACAGAATGGAGGTGTGTGAAGTTACAAAAGGCAGGTGTGTGAAGTCACAGAATAGAGTTGTGTGAAGTCACAATGGAGGTGTGTGAATTCATAGAATGGAGGTGTGTGAAGTCAAACAATGGAAGTGTGTGAAGTCATAGAATGGAAGTGTGTGAAGTCAAAATGGAGGTGTAAGATGTGAGAGAATGGAGGTGTGTGAAGTCAAAGAATGGACGTGTGAAGTCAAAATTGTGGTGTGTGAAATCACAAATGCAGGTGTGTGAAGTCACAGAATGGAGGTGTGTGAAGTCACAATGGAGGTGTGTGAAGTCAAAGAATGGATGTGTGTGAAGTCATAAAACGGAAGTGTATGAAGTCATGGAATGGAGGTTTGTGAAGTCAAACATTGGAAGCGTGTGAAGTTACAGAATGGAGGTGTGTGAAGTCATAGAATGGAGGTGTATGAAATCAGAGAATGGAGGTGTGTGAAGTCAGAATGCAGGTCTGTGAAGTCATAGAATGGAGGTGTGTGAAGTCATAGAATGGAGGTGTGTGAAGTCATAGATTGGAAGCGTGTGAAGTCAAAGAATGGAGGTGTGTGAAGTCATAGATTGAAGGTGTGGGGAAGTCATAGTATGGAGGTGTGTGAAGTCACAGAAAGGAGTTGTGTGAAGTCACAGAATGGAGTTGTGTGAAGTCACAATGGAGGTGTGTGAAGTCATAGTATGGAGGTGTGTGAAATCAAAGAATGGAGGTTTGTGAAGTCATAGAATGGATTGTGTGTGAAATCACATAATGGAGATGTGTGAAGTCACAGAATGGAGGTGTGTGAATTCACGGAATGGAGGTGTGTGAAGTCACAGAATGGAGGTATGTGAACTCAGAATGGAGGTGTGAGAAGTCACAGAATGGAGGTGTGTGAAGTCATAGAATGGAAGTGTGTGAAGTCAAAGAATGGAGGTTTGTGAAGTAAGAATGGACGTGTGTGAAGTCACCGAATGGAGTGGTGTGTACTAAGAATGGAGGTGTGTGAGGTCACAGAATGGAGGTTTGTGAAGTCATAGAATGGAGGTGTGTGAGGTCATAGAATGGATGTTTCTGAAGTAAGAATGAAGGTGGGTGAAGTCATAGAATGGAGGTGTGTGAAGTCACAGAATGGAGGTGTCTGCAGTCAGAATCGAGGTGTGAAGTCATAGAATAGAGGTGGGTGAATCATAGAAAGGAGGTGTGGCAAGTCATAGAATGGAGCAGTGTGAAGTCATAGAGTGGAGTTGAGTGAAGTCACAGATTCGAGGTCTGTGAAGTCATAGAAGAGAGGTGTGTGATGTCAGAATGGAGGTGTGTGAAGTCATAGAATGGATGTATGTGAACTCATAGAATGGAGGTGTGTGATGTCACAATGGAAGTGTGTGAAGTCACAGAATGGAGGTGTGTGAAGTCATACATTGGTACGTGAAGTCAGAATGGAGGTGTGTGAAATCACAGAATGGAGGTGTGTGAAATCAGATTGGAGGTGTGTGAAGTCATAGATGGAGGTGTGTGTAGTCATAGTATGGAGTTGTGTGAAATCATAGAATGGAGTTTTGTGAATTCACAGAATGGAGGAATGTGAAGTCAGAATGGCGGAGTGTGAAGTCATAGAATGGAGGTGTGTGAAGTTAGAATGGAGGTGTGTGAACTCATAGAATGGAGGTGTGTGAAGTCATAATGGAGGTGTGTGAAGACATAGAATGGAGGTGTGTGAAGTCACAGAATAGAGGTGTGTGAAGTCATAGAATGGAGGTGTGTGAAGTCATAGAATGGATGTTTGTGAAGTAAGAATGACGGTGTGTGAAGTCATAGAATGGAAGTCTGTGAAGTCACAGAATGGAGGTGCGTGACGTCATAGAATGGAGCTGTGTGAATTCAGAATGGAGGTGTGTGAAGTCATAGAATGGAGGTGTGTGCAGTCATGGAATGGATGTTTCTGAAGTAGGAATGAAGGTGTGTGAAGTCATAGAATGGAGGTGTGTGAAGTCAAAATGGAGGTTTGTGAACTCAAGGAATGGAGGTGTGTGAAGTCATGGAATGGAGGTGTGTGAAGTCCAAGAATGGAGGTGTGTGAAGTCAAACAATGGAGGTGTGTGAAGTCACAGAATGGAAGTGTGTGAAGTCACAGACTGGAGGTGTGTGAAGTCAAAATGGAGGTGTGTGAAGTTCACAGAATGGAGGTGTTTGAAGTAAAAATTGTGTGTGTGAATTCACAAATGGAGGTGTGTGAATTCAGAATGGATCTGAGTGAAGTCATAGAATGGAGGTGGGTGAAGGCAGAATGGAAGTGTGTGAACTCGTAGAATGGAGGTGTGTGAAGTCAAAATGGAGGTGTGTGAAGTCATAGAATGGAGGTGTGTGAAGTCATAGAATGGAGGTGTGTGAAGTCATAGATTGGAAGCGTGTGAAGTCAAAGAATGGAGGTGTGTGAAGTCACAAAAGGCAGGTGTGTGAAGTCACAGAATAGAGTTGTGTGAAGTCACAATGGAGGTGTGTGAATTCATAGAATGGAAGTGTGTGAAGTCAAACAATGGAAGTGTGTGAAGTCAAACAATGGAGGTGTGTGAAGTCACAGAATGGAGGTGTGTGAAGTCATAGAATGGAGGTGTGTGAAGTCAAACAATGGAGGTGTGTGAAGTCACAGAATGGAGGTGTGTGAAGTCATAGAATGGAGGTGTGTGAAGTCATAGAATGGAGGTTTGAAGTCATAGAATGGAGGTGTGAAGTCACAGAATGGAGGTGTGTGAAGTCACAAAAGGCAGGTGTGTGAAGTCACAGAATAGAGTTGTGTGAAGTCACAATGGAGGTGTGTGAATTCATAGAATGGAGGTGTGTGAAGTCAAACAATGGAAGTGTGTGAAGTCATAGAATGGAAGTGTGTGAAGTCAAAATGGAGGTGTGAGATGTGAGAGAATGGAAGTGTGTGAAGTCAAAGAATGGACGTGTGAAGTCAAAATTGTGGTGTGTGAAATCACAAATGCAGGTGTGTGAAGTCACAGAATGGAGGTGTGTGAAGTCACAATGGAGCTGTGTGAAGTCAAAGAATGGATGTGTGTGAAGTCATAGAACGGAAGTGTATGAAGTCATGGAATGGAGGTTTGTGAAGTCAAACATTGGAAGCGTGTGAAGTTACAGAATGGAGGTGTGTGAAGTCATAGAATGGAGGTGTATGAAATCAGAGAATGGAGGTGTGTGAAGTCAGAATGCAGGTGTGTGAAGTCATAGAATGGAGGTGTGTGAAGTCATAGAATGGAGGTGTGTGAAGTCATAGATTGGAAGCGTGTGAAGTCAAAGAATGGAGGTGTGTGAAGTCATAGATTGAAGGTGTGGGGAAGTCATAGTATGGAGGTGTGTGAAGTCACAGAAAGGAGGTGTGTGAAGTCACAGAATGGAGTTGTGTGAAGTCACAATGGAGGTGTGTGAAGTCATAACATGGAGGTGTGTGAAATCAAAGAATGGAGGTTTGTGAAGTCATAGAATGGATTGTGTGTGAAATCACAGAATGGAGGTGTGTGAAGTCACAGAATGGAGGTGTGTGAAGTCACGGAATGGAGGTGTGTGAAGTCACAGAATGGAGGTATGTGAACTCAGAATGGAGGTGTGAGAAGTCACAGAATGGAGGTGTGTGAAGTCATAGAATGGAAGTGTGTGAAGTCAAAGAATGGAGGTTTGTGAAGTAAGAATGGACGTGTGTGAAGTCACCGAATGGAGTGGTGTGTACTCAGAATGGAGGTGTGTGCAGTCATGGAATGGATGTTTCTGAAGTAGGAATGAAGGTGTGTGAAGTCACAGAATGGAGGTGTGTGAAATCAGATTGGAGGTGTGTGAAGTCATAGATGGAGCTGTGTGTAGTCACAGTATGGAGTTGTGTGAAATCATAGAATGGAGTTTTGTGAATTCACAGAATGGAGGAGTGTGAAGTCAGAATGGCGGAGTGTGAAGTCATAGAATGGAGGTGTGTGAAGTTAGAATGGAGGTGTGTGAACTCATAGAATGGAGGTGTGTGAAGTCATAATGGAGGTGTGTGAAGACATAGAATGGAGGTGTGTGAAGTCGCAGAATGGAGGTGTGTGAAGTCATAGAATGGAGGTGTGTGAAGTCATAGAATGGATGTTTGTGAAGTAAGAATGAAGGTGTGTGAAGTCATAGAATGGAAGTGTGTGAAGTCACAGAATGGAGGTGTGTGACGTCATAGAATGGAGCTGTGTGAATTCAGAATGGAGGTGTTTGAAGTCATAGAATGGAGGTGTGTGCAGTCATGGAATGGATGTTTCTGAAGTAGGAATGAAGGTGTGTGAAGTCATAGAATGGAGGTGTGTGAAGTCAAAATGGAGGTTTGTGAACTCAAGGAATGGAGGTGTGTGAAGTCATGGAATGGAGGTGTGTGAAGTCCAAGAATGGAGGTGTGTGAAGTCAAACAATGGAGGTGTGTGAAGTCACAGAATGGAGGTGTGTGAAGTCACAGACTGGAGGTGTGTGAAGTCAAAATGGAGGTGTGTGAAGTCACAGAATGGAGGTGTTTGAAGTAAAAATTGTGGTGTGTGAATTCAGAAATGGAGGGGTGTGAATTCAGAATGGAGCTGAGTGAAGTCATAGAATGGAGGTGGGTGAAGGCAGAATGGAAGTGTGTGAACTCGTAAAATGGAGGTGTGTGAAGTCAAAATGGAGGTGTGTGAAGTCATAGAATGGAGGTGTGTGAAGTCACAGAATGAAGGTGTGTGAAGTCATAGAAGGAGGTGTCTGAAGTCACAGAATGGAGGTGTGTGAAGACACAGAATGGAGGTGTGTGAACTCAGAGAGGAGGTGTGTGAGGTCACAGAATGGAGGTGTGTGAAGTCATAGAATGGAAGTGTGTGAAGTCATGGAATGGAGGTGTGTGAAGTCAGAGTGGAGGTGTGTGAAGTCACAGAATGGAAGTGTGTGAACCCAGAATGGAGGGGTGTGAAGTCACAGAATGGAGGTTTGTGAAGTCATAGAATGGAGGTGTATGAAGTCATAGAATGGATGTTGCTGAAGTAAGATTGAACGTGTGTGAAGTCATAGAATGGAGGTGTCTGAAGTCATAGAATGGATGTTGCTGAAGTAAGAATGAAGGTGTGTGAACTCATAGAATGGAGGTGTATGAACTCATAGAAGGGAGGTGTGTGAATTCATGGAACGGAGGTGTGTGAAGTCAAAGAATGGAGGTGTATGATGTCAAACAATGGAAGTGTGTGAAGTCATAGAATGGAGGTGTGTGAAGTCTTAGAATGGAGGTGTGTGAAGTCACAGAATGGAGGTGTGTGAAGTCACAGAGTGGAGGTGTGTGAAGGCACAGAATGGAGGGGTGTGAAGTCAAAGAATGGAGGAATGTGAAGTCACAGAATGGAGATGTGTGAAGTCAGAATAGAGGTGTGCGAAGTCATAGAATGGAGGTGTGTGAAGTCAGAATGGAGCTGGTGAACTCATAGAATGGAGTTGTGTGAAGTCACAATGGAGATGTGTGAAGTCATAGAATGGTGGTTTTTGAAGTCACAGAATGGAGGTGTGTGAAGTCATAGAATGCAGGTGTGTGAAGTCAGATTAGAGGTATGTGAAGTCACAAAATGGATGTGTGTCAACTCAGAAATGAGGTATGTGAAGTCATAGAATGGAGGTGTGTGAAGTCACAGAATTGAGGTGTGTGAAGTCAGAATGGAGGTGTGTGAATTCAGAATGGAGGTGTGTGAAGTCAGAGAATGGAGGTGTGTGAAGTCATAGAATGGATGTCGCTGAAGTAAGAATGAAGGTGTGTGAAGTCATAGAATGGAGGTGTCTGAAGTCATAGAATGGATGTTGCTGAAGTAAGAATGAAGGTGTGTGAACTCATAGAATGGAGGTGTGTGAACTCATAGAATGGAGGTGTGTGAATTCATGGAACGGATGTGTGTGAAGTCAAAGAATGGAGGTGTATGATGTCAAACAATGGAAGTGTGTGAAGCAATAGAATGGAGGTTTGTCAAGTCTTAGAATGGAGGTGTGTGAAGTCACAGAATGGAGGTGTGAGAAGTCACAGGAGGGAGGTTTGTGAAGTCACAGAATGGAGGTGTGTAAAGTCACAGAATGGAGGTGTGTGAAGGCACAGAATGGAGGGCTGTGAAGTCAAAGAATGGAGGTATGTGAAGTCACAGAATGGAGGGGTGTGAAGTCAGAATGGAGCTGTGTGAACTCATAGAATGGAGTTGTGTGAAGTCACAATGGAGATGTGTGAAGTCATAGAATGGTGGTTTTTGAAGTCACAGAATGGAGGTGTGTGAAGTCATAGAATGGAGGTGTGTGAAGTCAGATTAGAGGTATGTGAAGTCACAAAATGGATGTGTGTCAACTCAGAAATGAGGTATGTGAAGTCATAGAATGGAGGTGTGTGAAGTCACAGAATTGAGGTGTGTGAAGCCAGAATGGAGGTGTGTGAATTCAGAATGGAGGTGTGTGAAGTCAGAGAATGGAGGTGTGTGAAGTAACAATGCAGGTGTGTGAACTGATAGAACGTAGATGTGTGAAGTCACAATGTAGGTGTGTGAAGTCATAGAATGGAGGTGTGTGAAGTCACAAAATGGAGGTGTGTGAACTCATATAATGGAGGTGTGTGAAGTCACAGAATGGAGGTGTTTGAACTCAGAATGGAGGTGTGTGAAGTCACAGAATGGAGGTGTGTGAAATCATAGAATGGAGATGTGTTAAGTCACAGAATGGAGGTTTGTGAAATCGTAGAATGGAGGTGTGTGAATTCAGAGAATCAAGGTGTGTGAAGTCACAGAATGGAGGTGTGTGAAGTCACAAAATGGAGGTGTGTGAACTCACAATGGAGGTGAGTGAAGTCATAGAATGGAGGTGTGTGAAGTCATAGAATGAATGTGTGTGAAGTCACAGAATGGAGGTGTGTGAACCCAGAATGGAGGTGTGTGAAGTCACAGAATGGAGGTGTGTGACGTCATAAATGTTAGTGTGTGAAGTCATAGAATGGAGGTTTGAAGTCATAGAATGGAGGTGTTATGTCACAGAATGGAGGTGTGTGAAGTCACAGAAGGCAGGTTTGTGAAGTCAAAGAATAGAGTTGTGTGAAGTCACAATGGAGGTGTGTGAATTCATAGAATGAAGGTGTGTGAAGTCAAACAATGGAAGTGTGTGAAGTCATAGAATGGAAGTGTGTGAAGTCAAAATGGAGGTGTGAGAAGTCAGAGAATGGAGGTGTGTGAAGTCAAAGAATGGACGTGTGTGAAGTCAAAATTGTGGTGTGTGAAATCACAAATGCAGGTGTGTGAAGTCACAGAATGGAGGTGTGTGAAGTCACAATGGAGGTGTGTGAAGTCAAAGAATGGATGTCTGTGAAGTCATAGAATGGAAGTGTATGAAGTCATGGAATGGAGGTTTGTGAAGTCAAACATTGGAAGCGTGTGAAGTTACAGAATGGAGGTGTGTGAAGTCATAGAATGGAGGTGTGTGAAGTCATAGATTGGAAGCGTGTGAAGTCAAAGAATGGAGGTGTGTGAAGTCATAGATTGAAGGTGTGGGGAAGTCATAGTATGGAGGTGTGTGAAGTCACAGAAAGGAGGTGTTTGAAGTCACAGAATGGAGTTGTGTGAAGTCACAATGGAGGTGTGTGAAGTCAGAATGCAGGTGTGTGAAGTCATAGAATGGAGGTGTGTGAAGTCATAGAATGGAGGTGTGTGAAGTCATAGATTGGAAGCGTGTGAAGTCAAAGAATGGAGGTGTGTGAAGTCATAGATTGAAGGTGTGGAGAAGTCATAGTATGGAGGTGTGTGAAGTCACAGAAAGGAGGTGTTTGAAGTCACAGAATGGAGTTGTGTGAAGTCACAATGGAGGTGTCTGAAGTCATAGCATGGAGGTGTGTGAAATCAAAGAATGGAGGTTTGTGAAGTCATAGAATGGATTGTGTGTGAAATCACAGAATGGAGGTGTGTGAAGTCACAGAATGGAGGTGTGTAAAGTCACAGAGTGGAGGTGTGTGAAGTCACAGAATGGAGGTTTGTGAAGTCATAGAATGGAGGTGTGTGAAGTCACAGAAAGCAGGTGTGTGAAGTCAGGATAGAGGGGTGCGAAGTCATAGAATGGAGGTGTGTGAAGTCAGAATGGAGCTGTGTGAAGTCTTAGAATGGATGTGTGTGAAGTCAGAATGGATGTGTTTGAACTGATAGAATGGTGGTGTATGAAGTCACAATGGAGGTGTGTGAAGTCACAGAATGGATGTGTGTGAACTCAGAAAGGAGGTGTGTGAAGTCACAGAATGGAGGTCTGTGAAGTCATAGAATGGAGGTGTGTGAAACCATAGAATGGAGGTTTGTGAAGTCACATAATTGAGGTGTGTGAAGACAGAATGGAGGTGTGCGAAGTCAGAATGGAGGTGTGTGAATTCAGGTAATGGAGGTGTGTGAAGTCACAATGCAGGTGTGTGAACTCATAGAATGGAGGTGTGTGAAGTAAAAATGTAGGTTTCTGAAGTCATAGATTTGAGGTGTGTGAAGTCATAGAATGGAGGTGTGTGAAGTCACAGAATGGAGGTGTGTGATGTCATAGAATGGAGGTGTGTGCAGTCACAGAATGGAGGTGTGTGAAGGCATAGAATGGAGGTGTGTGAAGTCATAGAATGGAGGTGTGTGAAGTCACAGAATGGAGGTGTGTGAACTCACAATGGAGGTGTGTGAAGTCACAGAATGTAGGTGTGTGAAGACACAGAATGGAGGTGTGTGAACTCAGAGTGGAGGTGTGTGAAGTCACAGAATGGAGGTGTGTGAAGTCATAGAATGGAAGTGTGTGACGTCATAGAATGGAGGTGTTTGAAGTCAGAATCGAGGTGTGTGAAGTCACAGAATGGAGGTGTGTGAACCCAGAATGGAGGTGTGTGAAGTCACAGAATGGAGGTTTGTGAAGACATAGAATGGAGGTGTGTGAAGTCATAGAATGGATGTCGCTGAAGTAAGAATGAAGGTGTGTGAAGTCATAGAATGGAGGTGTCTGAAGTCATAGAATGGATGTTGCTGAAGTAAGAATGAAGGTGTGTGAACTCATAGAATGGAGGTGTGTGAACTCATAGAATGGAGGTGTGTGAATTCATGGAACGGATGTGTGTGAAGTCAAAGAATGGAGGTGTATGATGTCAAACAATGGAAGTGTGTGAAGTCATCTAATGGAGGTTTGTCAAGTCTTAGAATGGAGGTGTGTGAAGTCACAGAATGGAGGTGTGAGAAGTCACAGGAGGGAGGTGTGTGAAGTCACAGAATGGAGGTGTGTAAAGTCACAGAATGGAGGTGTGTGAAGGCACAGAATGGAGGGCTGTGAAGTCAAAGAATGGAGGTATGTGAAGTCACAGAATGGAGGGGTGTGAAGTCAGAATAGAGGTGTACGAAGCCATAGAATGGAGGTGTGTGAAGTCAGAATGGAGCTGTGTGAACTCATAGAATGGAGGTGTGTGAAGTCACAATGGAGATGTGTGAAGTCATAGGATGGTGGTTTTTGAAGTCACAGAATGGAGGTGTGTGAAGTCATAGAATGGAGGTGTGTGAAGTCACAGAATGGAGGTGTGTGAACTCAGAATGGAGCTGTTTGAAGTCATAGATGGAGGTGTGTGTAGTCCCAGTATGGAGATGTGTGAAATCATAGAATGGAATTTTGTGAATTCGCAGAATAGAGCTGTGTGAAGTCAGAATGGAGGAGTGTGAAGTCATAGAATGGAAGTGTGTGAAGTCAGAATGGAGGTGTGTGAACTCAGAGAATGGACGTGTGTGAAGTCAAAATGGAGGTGTGTGAAGACATAGGATGGAGGTGTTTGAAGTCACAGAATGGAGGTGTATGAAGTCACAGAATGGAGGTGTGTGAAGTCATAGAATGGAGGTGTGTGAAGTCATAGAATGAATGTTTCTGAAGTAAGAATGAAGGTGTGTGAAGTAATAGAATGGAGGTGTGTGAAGTCAAAATGGAGGTGTGTGAACTCATAGAATGGAGGTGTGTGAAGTCACAGAATGGAGGTGTGTGAAGTCAGAATGGAGGTGTGAAATCATAGAATGGGTGTGAATGAAGTCATAGAAAGGAGGTGTGGGAAGTCAGAGAATGGAGAAGTGTGAAGTCATAGAGAGGAGGTGAGTGAAGTCACAGATTCGAAGTCTGTGAAGTCATAGAATGGAGGTTTGTGAAGTCAGAATGGAGGTGTGTGAACTCATAGAATGGAGGTGTGTGAAGACATAAATGAGGTGTGTGAAGTCATAGAATGGAGGTGTTTGAAGTCACAGAATGGAGGTGTGTGAGGTCATAGAATGGAGTTGTGTGAAGTCATAGAATGGAGGTGTGTGAAGTCACAGAATGGAGGTGTGTGAAATCAAGGAATTGAGGTGTGTGAAGTCACAGAATGGAGGTGTGTGAACTCAGAATGGAGGTGTGTGAAGTCACAGAATGGAGGTGTGTGAAGTCCTAGAATGGAAGTGTGTGAAGTAGGAATGGAGGTGTGTGAAGTCAGAGAATGGAGGTGTCTGAAGTCATAGAATGGAGGTGTGTGAAGTCATAGAATGGAGGTGTGTGAAGTCATAATTTTGGTGTGTGAATTCACAAATGCAGGTTTGTGAAGTCAGAATGGAGCTGAGTGAAGTCATAGAATGGAGGTGGGTGAAGGCAGAATGGAAGTGTGTGAACTCGTAGAATGGAGGTGTGTGAAGTCAAAATGGAGGTGTGTGAAGTCATAGAATGAATGTTTCTGAAGTAAGAATGAAGGTGTGTGAAGTAATAGAATGGAGGTGTGTGAAGTCAAAATGGAGGTGTGTGAACTCATAGAATGGAGGTGTGTGAACACATAGAATGGAGGTGTTTGAATTCATGGAACAGAGGTGTGTGAAGTCAAAGAATAGAGGTGTATGATATCAAACAATGGAAGTGTGTGAAGTAATAGAATGGAGGTGTGTGAAGTCATATAATGGAGCTGTGTGAAGTCACAGAAGGGAGGTATGTGAAGTCAAATAATGGAGGTGTGTAAAGTCACAGAGTGGAGGTGTGTGAAGGCACAGAATGGAGGGGTGTGAAGTCAAAGAATGGAGGAATGTGAAGTCACAGAATGGAGATGTGTGAAGTCAGAATAGAGGTTGCGAAGTCATAGATTGGAGCTGTGTGAACTCAGAGAATGTAGGTGTGTGAAGTCACAATGGAGATGTGTGAAGTCATAGAATGGTGGTTTTTGAAGTTACAGAATGGAGGTGTGGGAAGTCATAAAATGGAGGTCTGTGAAGTCAGATTGGAGGTATGTGAAGTCACAGAATGGAGGTGTGTCAACTCAGAAATGAGGTATGGGAAGTCATAGAATGGAGGTGTGTGAAGTCACAGAATTGAGGTGTGTGAAGTCAGAATGGAGGTGTGTGAATTCAGAATGTAGGTGTGTGAAGTCATAGAATGCAGGTGTGTGAAATCATAGAATGGAGGTGTGTAAAGTCACAAAATGGAGGTGTGTGAAGTCATATAATGGAGGTGTGTGAAGTCACAGAATGGAGGTGTGTGAACTCACAATGGAGGTGAGTGAAGTCACAGAATGGAGGTGTGGGAAGTCATAGAATGGAAGTGTGGGAAGTCATAGAATGTAGGTGTGTCATGTCAGAATTTAGGTGTGTGAAGTCACAGAATGGAGGTGTGTGACGTCATAAATGTTGGTGTGTGAAGTCATAGAATGGAGGAGTGAAGTCATAGAATGGAGATGTGAAGTCATAGAATGGAGGTGTGTGAAGTCACAGAAGGCAGGTGTGTGAAGTCACAAAATAGAGTTGGGTGAAGTCCCAATGGAGGTGTGTGAATTCATAGAATGGACGTGTATGAAGTCAAACAATGGAACTGTGTGAAGTCATAGAATGGAGGTGTGTGAAATCACAAAATGGAGGTGTGTGTAGTCACAGAGTGGAGGTGTGTGAAGTCTCAGAATGGAGGAGTGTGAAGTCATAGAATGGAGGTGTGTGAAGTCATAGAATGGAGGTGTGTGAAGTCACAGAATGGAGGTGTGTGAACTCATAGAATGGAGGAGTGTGAAGTCATAGATTGGAGGTGTGTGAAGTCACAGATGGAGGTGTGTGAAGTCAAAGAATGGAGGTGTGTGAACCCAGAATGGAGGTGTGTGCATTCAGAGAAGGGAGGTTTGTGAAGTCATAGAATGGATATATCTGAAGTAAGAATGAAGTTGTGTGAAGTCATAGAATGGAGGTATGTGAAGCCAAAATGGAGGTGTGTGAAGTCAAACAATGCTGGTGTGTGAAGTCACAGAATGGAGGTGTGTGAAGTCACAGAATGGAAGTGTGTGAAGTCAAAATGGAGGTGTGTGAACTCAGAGAATGGAGGTGTGTGAAGTCAAAGAATGGACGTGTGTGAAGTCAAAATTTTGGTGTGTGAAATCACAAATAGGGGTGTGTGAAGTCACAGAATGGAGGTGTGTGAAGTCACAATGGAGGTG
The DNA here is from genome assembly GCA_024803745.1 of Megascapheus bottae. Lineage (NCBI taxonomy): Eukaryota > Metazoa > Chordata > Mammalia > Rodentia > Geomyidae > Megascapheus > Megascapheus bottae. The sequence continues at coordinate 888,908 of JANJXV010000052.1, read as the reverse complement.
TGTGAAGTCAAAAAATGGATGTGTGTGATGTCATAGAATGGAGGTGTGTGAAGTCATAGAATGCAGGTGTGTGAAGTCATAGATTGGAAGCATGTGAAGTCATAGAATGGAGGTGTGTGAAGTCATAGATTGAAGGTGTGGGGAGGTCATACAATGGAGGTGTGTGAAGTCATAGAATGGAGGTCTGTGAAGTCATAGATTGGAAGCGTGTGAAGTCACAGAAAGGAGGTGTGTGAAGTCACAGTATGGAGTTGTGTGAAGTCACAATGGAGGTGTTTGAAGTCATAGATTGGATTGTGTGTGAAATCACAGAATGGAGTTGTGTGAAGTCACAGAATGGAGGTGTGTAAAGTCACAGAGTGGAGGTGTGTGAAGTCAGAGAACGGAGGTTTGTGAATTCATAGAATGGAGGTGTGTGAAGTCACAGAATGCAGGTGTGTGAAGTCAGAATAGAGGTGTGCGAAGTCATAGAATGGAGGTGTGTGAAGTCAGAATGGAGGTGTGTGAACTCATAGAATGGATTTGTATGAAGTCACAATGGAGATGTGTGAAGTCACAGAATGGATGTGTGTGAACTCAGAAAGGAGGTGTGTGAAGTCATAGAATGCATGTGTGTGAAGTCATAGAATGGAGGTGTGTGAAATCATAGAATGGAGGTGTGTGAAGTCACAGAATTGAGGTGCGTGAAGTCAGAATGGAGGTGTGTGAGGTCAGATAATGGAGGTGTGTGAAGTCACAATGCAGGTGTGTGAACTCATAGAATGGAGGTGTGTGAAGTAACAATGTAGGTTTTTGAAGTCATAGAATGGAGGTGTGTGAAGTCATAGAATGGAGGTGTGTGAATTCACAGAATGGAGGTGTGTGATGTCATAGAATGGAGGTGTGTGCAATCACAGAAAGGAGGTGTGTGAAGGCATAGAAAGGAGGTGTGTGAAGTCATAGAATGGAGGTGTGTGAAGTCACAGAATGGAGGTGTGTGACGTCACAGTATGGAGGTGTGTGAACTCAGATTTGAGGTGTGTGAAATCACAGAATGGAGGTGTGTGAAGTCATAGAAGGAGGTGTGTGAAGTCACAGAATGGAGGTGTGTGAAGACACAGAATGGAGGTGGGTGAACTCAGAGTGGAGGTGTGTGAAGTCACAGAATGGAGGTGTGTGAAGTCATAGAATGGAAGTGTGTGAAGTCATAGAATGGAGGTGCGTGAAGTCATAGAATGGATGTTGCTGAAGTAAGAATGAAGGTGTGTGAAGTCATAGAATGGAGGTGTCTGAAGTCATAGAATGGATGTTGCTGAAGTAAGAATGTAGGTGTGTGAAGTCATAGAATGGAGGTATGTGAACTCATAGAATGGAGGTCTGTGAATTCATGGACCGGAGGTGTGTGGTGTCAAAGAATGGAGGTGTATGATGTCAAACAATGGAAGTGTGTGAAGTCATAGAATGGAGGTGTGTGAAGTCTTAGAATGTAGGTGTGTGAAGTCATAGAATGGAGGTGTGTGAAGTCACAGAAGGGAGGTGTGTGAAGTCACAGAATGGAGGTGTGTAAAGTCACAGAGTGGAGGTGTGTGAAGGCACAGAATGGAGGGGTGTGAAGTCAAAGAACGGAGGTATGTGAAGTCACAGAATGGAGGGGTGTGAAGTCAGAATAGAGGTGTACGAAGTCATAGAATGGAGGTGTATGAAGTCAGAATGGAGCTGTGTGAACTCATAGAATGGAGGTGTGTGAAGTCTCAATGAAGATGTGTGAATTCATAGAATGGTGGTTTTGAAGTCACAGAATAGATGTGTGTGAAGTCATAGAATGGAGGTGTATGAAGTCAGATTGGAGGTATGTGAAGTCAAAGAATGGAGGTGTGTCAACTCAGAAATGAGGTATGTGAAGTCATAGAATGGAGGTGTGTGAAGTCATAGAATGTAGGTGTGTGAAGTCACAGAATGGAGCTGTGTGAAGTCAGAATGGAGGAGTGTGATGTCATAGAATGGAAGTGTGTGAAGTCAGAATGGAGGTGTGTGAACTCATAGAATGGACGTGTGTGAAGTCACAATGGAGGTGTGTGAAGACATAGAATGGAGGTGTGTGAAGTCAAAATGGGGGTGTGTGAACTCATAGAATGGAGGTGTGTGAAGTCACAGAATGGAGCTGTGTGAAGTCAGAATGGAGGTGTGAAGTCAGAGAATGGGGGTGGGTGAAGTCATAGAAAGGAGGTGTGGGAAGTCATAGAATGGAGAAGTGTGAAGTCATAGAGTGGAGGTGACTGTAGTCACAGATTCGAAGTCTGTGAAGACATAGAATGGAGGTTTGTGAAGTCAGAATGGAGGTGTGTGAACTCATAGAATGGAGGTGTGTGAAGTCACAATGGAGGTGTGTGAAGTCATAGAATGGAGGTGTTTGCAGTCACAGAATGGAGGTGTGTGAATTCATAGAATGGAGGTGTGTGAAGTCACAGAATGGAGGTGTGTGAAGTCACAGAATGGAGGTGTGTGGAGTCATAGAATTGAGGTGTGTGAAGTCATAGAATGGACGTGTGTGAAGTCACAGAATGGAGGTGTGTGAAGTCACGGAATTGAGGTGTGTGAAGTCACAGAATGGAGGTGTGTGAACTCAGAATGGAGGTGTGAGAAGTCACAGAATGGAGGTGTGTGAAGTCACAGAATGGAAGTGTGTGAATTCACAGAATGGAGGTTTGTGAAGTCATAGAATGGAGTTGTATGAGGTCATAGAATGGATGTTTCTGAAGTAAGAATGAAGGTGTGTGAAGTCATAGAATGGAGGTGTGTGAAGTCATAGAATGGAGGTGTGTGAAGTCAAAGAATGGAGGTATCTGAAGTCAGAATGGAGGTGTGAAGTCATAGAGTAGAGGTGGGTGAAGTCAGATAAGGGAGGTGTGGGAAGTCATAGAATGGAGCAGTGTGAAGTCATAGAGTGGAGGTGAGTGAAGTCACAGATTCGAGGTCGCTGAAGTCATAGAATGGAGGTGTGTGAAGTCAGAATGGAGGTGTGTGAAGTCATAAAATGGAGGTTTGTGAACTCGTAGAATGGAGGTGTGTGACGTCACAATGGAAGTGTGTGAAGTTACAGAATGGAGGTGTGTGAAGTCATACATTGGTGTGTGAAGTCAGAATGGAGGTATGTGTAGTTAAAGAATGGAAGTGTGTGAAGTCAGAATGGCGGAGTGTGAAGTCTTAGAATGGAGGTCTGTGAGGTTAGAATGGAGGTGTGTGAACTCATAGACTGGAGGTGTGTGAATTCACAATGGAGGTGTGTGAAGACATAGAACGGAGGTGTGTGAAGTCACAGAATGGAGGTGTGTGAAGTCATAGAATGGAAGTGTGTGAAGTCATAGAATGGATGTTTGTGAAGTAAGAATGAAGGTGTGTGAAGTCATAGAATGGATGTTTCTGAAGTAAGAATGAAGGTGTGTGAAGTCATAGAATGGAGGTGTGTGAAGTCAAAATGGAGTTGTGTGAACTCATAGAATGGAGGTGTGTGAACTCATAGAATGGAGGTGTGTGAAGTCAAACAATAAAGGTGTGTGAAGTCACAGAATGGAGGTGTGTGAAATCACAGAATGGAGGTTTGTGAAGTAAAAAAGGTGGTGTGTAGAGTCACAAATGGAGGTTTGTGAACTCATAGAATGGAGGTGTGTGAAGTCTAAGAATGGAGGTGTGTGAAGTCATGGAATGGAGGTGTCCGAAGTCATGGAATGGAGGTGTGTGAAGTCAAAGAATGGAGGTGTGTGAAGTCATAATGGAGTTGTGTGAAGTCATAGAATGGAGGTGTGTGAAGTCAGAATGGAAGTGTGTGAAGTCATAGAATGGAGGTGTGTTAAGTCAGAATGGAGGTGTGTGAACTCATAGAATGGAGGTGTGTGAAGTCACAATGGAGGTGTGTGAAGTCATAGAATGGAGGTGTGTGAAGTCACAGAATGGAGATGTGTGAAGTCATAGAATGGAGCTGTGTGAAGTCAGATTGGAGGTGTGTGAAGTCACAGAATGGAGGTGTGTGAACTCAGAATGGAGGTGTGTGAAGTCAAAGAATGGAGGTGTGTGAAGTCATAGAATGGAGGTGTGTGAAGTCAGAATGGAGTTGAATGAAATCATAGAATGGAGGTGTGTGATGTCAGAATGGCGGTGTGTGAAGTCATAGAATGGAGGTGTGTGAAGTCAGAATGGAGGCGTGTGAACTCATAGAATGGAGGTGTGTGAAGTCACAATGGAGGTGTGTCAAGTTATAGAATGGAGGTGTGTGAAGTCACAGAATGGAGGTGTGTGAAGTCATAGAATGGAGGTGTGTGATGTCATAGAATGGAGGTGTGTGAAGTCATAATGTAGGTGTGTGAAGTCACAGAATTGAGGTGTGTGAAGTCACAGAATGGAGGTGTGTGAAGTCATAGATTGGAGGTGTGTGAAGTCATAGAATGGAGGTGCATGAAATCATAGAATGGATGTTTGTGAAGTAAGAATGAAGGTGTGTTAAGTCATAGAATGGAGGTGTGTGAAGGCAAAGAATGGAGGTGTGTGAAGTCATGGAATGGACCTGTGTGAAGTCAGAATGTCGGTGTGTGAAGTCATAGAATGGAGGTGTGTGAACTCACAATGGAGTTGTGTGAAGTCAAAGAATGGTGGTGTGTGAAGTCAAAGAATGGAAGTGTGTGAAGTCATAGAATGGAGGTGTGTGAAGTCATAGAATGGAGGTGTGTGAAGTCAGAATGGAGGTTTGTGAAGTCAGAGAATGGAGGTGTGTGAAATCATAGAATGGAGGTGTGTGAAGTCATAGAATGGAGGTGTGTGAAGTCACAGAATTGATGTTTGTGAAGTCAGAATGGAGGTGTGTGAACTCACAATGGAGGTGTGTGAAGTCAAAAAATGGAGGTGTGTGGAGTCACAGAATTGATGTTTGTGAAGTCAGAATGGAGGTGTGTGAAGTCAGAATGGAGGTGTGTGAAGTTATAGAATGGATGTGTGTGAAGTCACAATGCAGGTGTGTGAACTCATAGAATGGAGATGTGTGAAGTCACAGAATGGAGGTGTGTGAAGTCATAGAATGGAGGTGTGTGAAGTCATAGAATGGAGGTGTGTGAAGTCATAGAATGGAGGTGTGTGAAGTCATAGAATGGACGTTTGTGAACTCATAGAATGGAGGTCTGTAAAGTCATAGAATGGATGTTTTTGAAGTAAGAATGTAGGGGTGTGAAGTCATAGAATGGAGGTGTGTGCAATCAAAATGGTGGTATGTGAACTCATAGAATGGATGTGTGTGAACTGATAGAGTGGAGGTGTGTGAAGTCATGGAATGGAGGTGTGTGAAATCAAAGAATGGAGGTGTGTGAAGTCAAACAATGGAGGTGTGCGAAGTCACAGAATGGAGGTGTTTGAAGTCAAAGAACGGAAGTGTGTGAAGTCAAAATGGAGGTGTGTGAAGTCACAGAATGGAGGTTTGTGAAGTCACAGAATGGAGGTTTGTAAAGTCAAAATGGTGCTGTGTAAAGTCACAAATGGAGGTGTGTGAAGTCACAGAATGTAGGTGTGTGAACTCAAAATGGAGGTGTGTGAAGTGAAAGAATGGAGGTGTGTGAAGTCATAGAATGAACGTGTGTGAAGTCACAGAAGGAAGGTGTGTTAAGTCACTGAACGGAGATGTGTGAACTCAGAATGGAGGTGTGTGAAGTCCCAGAATGGAGGTGTGGGAATCATAGAATGGAGTTGTGTGAAGTCACAGAATGGAGATGTGTGAATTCATAGAATCGAGGTGTGTGAAGTCATAGAATGGAGGTGTGTGAAGTCACAGAATGGAGGTGTGTGAAGTCAAAGAATGGAGGTGTGTGAAGTCATAGAATGGAAGTGTGTGAAGTCATAGAATGAAGGTGTGTGAAGCCAGAATTGAGGTGTGTGAAGACAGAGATTTGAGGTGTGTGAACTCAGAATGAAGGTGTGTGAAGTCAAAGAATGGAGGTTCGTGAAGTCATAGAATGGAGGTGTATGAAGTCATAGAATGGATGTTTCTGAAGTAGAATGGAGGTGTGTGAAGTCATAGAATGGAGGTGTGTGAAATCATAGAATGGAGGTGTGTGAAGTCACAGAATTGAGGTGCGTGAAGTCAGAATGGAGGTGTGTGAGGTCAGATAATGGAGGTGTGTGAAGTCACAATGCAGGTGTGTGAACTCATAGAATGGAGGTGTGTGAAGTAACCATGTAGGTTTTTGAAGTCATAGAATGGAGGTATGTGAAGTCATAGAATGGAGGTGTGTGAATTCACAGTATGGAGGTGTGTGATGTCATAGAATGGAGGTGTGTGCAGTCACAGAAAGGAGGTGTGTGAAGGCATAGAAAGGAGGTGTGTGAAGTCATAGAATGGAGGTGTGTGAAGTCACAGAATGGAGGTGTGTGAAGTCACAGTATGGAGGTGTGTGAACTCAGATTTGAGGTGTGTGAAATCACAGAATGGAGGTGTGTGAAGTCATAGAAGGAGGTGTGTGAAGTCACAGAATGGAGGTGTGTGAAGACACAGAATGGAGGTGGGTGAACTCAGAGTGGAGGTGTGTGAAGTCACAGAATGGAGGTGTGTGTAGTCATAGAATGGAAGTGTGTGAAGTCATAGAATGGAGGTGTGTGAAGTCATAGAATGGATGTTGCTGAAGTAAGAATGAAGGTGTGTGAAGTCATAGAATGGAGGTGTCTGAAGTCATAGAATGGATGTTGCTGAAGTAAGAATGTAGGTGTGTGAAGTCATAGAATGGAGGTATGTGAACTCATAGAATGGAGGTCTGTGAATTCATGGACCGGAGGTGTGTGGTGTCAAAGAATGGAGGTGTATGATGTCAAACAATGGAAGTGTGTGAAGTCATAGAATGGAGGTGTGTGAAGTCTTAGAATGTAGGTGAGTGAAGTCATAGAATGGAGGTGTGTGAAGTCACAGAAGGGAGGTGTGTGAAGTCACAGAATTTAGGTGTGTAAAGTCACAGAGTGGAGGTGTGTGAAGGCACAGAATGGAGGGGTGTGAAGTCAAAGAACGGAGGTATGTGAAGTCACAGAATGGAGGGGTGTGAAGTCAGAATAGAGGTGTACGAAGTCATAGAATGGAGGTGTATGAAGTCAGAATGGAGCTGTGTGAACTCATAGAATGGAGGTGTGTGAAGTCTCAATGAAGATGTGTGAATTCATAGAATGGTGGTTTTGAAGTCACAGAATAGATGTGTGTGAAGTCATAGAATGGAGGTGTATGAAGTCAGATTGGAGGTATGTGAAGTCAAAGAATGGAGGTGTGTCAACTCAGAAATGAGGTATGTGAAGTCACAGAATGGAGGTGTGTGAAGTCATAGAATGTAGGTGTGTGAAGTCACAGAATGGAGCTGTGTGAAGTCAGAATGGAGGAGTGTGATGTCATAGAATGGAAGTGTGTGAAGTCAGAATGGAGGTGTGTGAACTCATAGAATGGACGTGTGTGAAGTCACAATGGAGGTGTGTGAAGACATAGAATGGAGGTGTGTGAAGTCAAAATGGGGGTGTGTGAACTCATAGAATGGAGGTGTGTGAAGTCACAGAATGGAGCTGTGTGAAGTCAGAATGGAGGTGTGAAGTCAGAGAATGGGGGTTGGTGAAGTCATAGAAAGGAGGTGTGGAAAGTCATAGAATGGAGAAGTGTGAAGTCATAGAGTGGAGGTGACTGTAGTCACAGATTCGAAGTCTGTGAAGACATAGAATGGAGGTTTGTGAAGTCAGAATGGAGGTGTGTGAACTCATAGAATGGAGGTGTGTGAAGTCACAATGGAGGTGTGTGAAGTCATAGAATGGAGGTGTTTGCAGTCACAGAATGGAGGTGTGTGAATTCATAGAATGGAGGTGTGTGAAGTCACAGAATGGAGGTGTGTGAAGTCACAGAATGGAGGTGTGTGGAGTCATAGAATTGAGGTGTGTGAAGTCATAGAATGGACGTGTGTGAAGTCACAGAATGGAGGTGTGTGAAGTCACGGAATTGAGGTGTGTGAAGTCACAGAATGGAGGTGTGTGAACTCAGAATGGAGGTGTGAGAAGTCACAGAATGGAGGTGTGTGAAGTCACAGAATGGAAGTGTGTGAATTCACAGAATGGAGGTTTGTGAAGTCATAGAATGGAGTTGTGTGAGGTCATAGAATGGATGTTTCTGAAGTAAGAATGAAGGTGTGTGAAGTCATAGAATGGAGGTGTGTGAAGTCATAGAATGGAGGTGTGTGAAGTCAAAGAATGGAGGTATCTGAAGTCAGAATGGAGGTGTGAAGTCATAGAGTAGAGGTGGGTGAAGTCAGAGAAGGGAGGTGTGGGAAGTCATAGAATGGAGCAGTGTGAAGTCATAGAGTGGAGGTGAGTGAAGTCACAGATTCGAGGTCTCTGAAGTCATAGAATGGAGGTGTGTGAAGTCAGAATGGAGGTGTGTGAAGTCATAAAATGGAGGTTTGTGAACTCGTAGAATGGAGGTGTGTGACGTCACAATGGAAGTGTGTGAAGTTACAGAATGGAGGTGTGTGAAGTCATACATTGGTGTGTGAAGTCAGAATGGAGGTATGTGTAGTCAAAGAATGGAAGTGTGTGAACTCAGAATGGAGGTGTGTGAAGTCATAGATGGTGGTGTGTGAAGTCATACTATGGAGGTGTGTGAAATCATAGAATGGAGTTTTGTGAATTCACAGAATGGAGGAGTGTGAAGTCAGAATGGCGGAGTGTGAAGTCTTAGAATGGAGGTCTGTGAGGTTAGAATGGAGGTGTGTGAACTCATAGAATGGAGGTGTGTGAATTCACAATGGAGGTTTGTGAAGACATAGAATGGAGGTGTGTGAAGTCACAGAATGGAGGTGTGTGAAGTCATAGAATGGAAGTGTGTGAAGTCATAGAATGGATGTTTGTGAAGTAAGAATGAAGGTGTGTGAAGTCATAGAATGGATGTTTCTGAAGTAAGAATGAAGGTGTGTGAAGTCATAGAATGGAGGTGTGTGAAGTCAAAATGGAGTTGTGTGAACTCATAGAATGGAGGTGTGTGAACTCATAGAATGGAGGTGTGTGAAGTCAAACAATAAAGGTGTGTGAAGTCACAGAATGGAGGTGTGTGAAATCACAGAATGGAGGTTTGTGAAGTAAAAAAGGTGGTGTGTAGAGTCACAAATGGAGGTTTGTGAACTCATAGAATGGAGGTGTGTGAAGTCTAAGAATGGAGGTGTGTGAAGTCATGGAATGGAGGTGTCCGAAGTCATGGAAGGGAGGTGTGTGAAGTCAAAGAATGGAGTTGTGTGAAGTCATAATGGAGTTGTGTGAAGTCATAGAATGGAGGTGTGTGAAGTCAGAATGGAGGTGTGTGAAGTCATAGAATGGAGGTGTGTTAAGTCAGAATGGAGGTGTGTGAACTCATAGAATGGAGGTGTGTGAAGTCACAATGGAGGTGTGTGAAGTCATAGAATGGAGGTGTGTGAAGTCACAGAATGGAGATGTGTGAAGTCATAGAATGGAGCTGTGTGAAGTCAGATTGGAGGTGTGTGAAGTCACAGAATGGAGGTGTGTGAACTCAGAATGGAGGTGTGTGAAGTCAAAGAATGGAGGTGTGTGAAGTCATAGAATGGAGGTGTGTGAAGTCAGAATGGAGTTGAATGAAGTCATAGAATGGAGGTGTGTGATGTCAGAATGGCGGTGTGTGAAGTCATAGAATGGAGGTGTGTGAAGTCAGAATGGAGGCGTGTGAACTCATAGAATGGAGGTGTGTGAAGTCACAATGGAGGTGTGTCAAGTTATAGAATGGAGGTGTGTGAAGTCACAGAATGGAGGTGTATGAAGTCATAGAATGGAGGTGTGTGAACTCAGAATGGAGGTGTGTGAAGTCACAGAATGGAGGTGTGTGAAGTCATAGAATGGAGGTGTGTGATGTCATAGAATGGAGGTGTGTGAAGTCATAATGTAGGTGTGTGAAGTCACAGAATTGAGGTGTGTGAAGTCACAGAATGGAGGTGTGTGAAGTCATAGATTGGAGGTGTGTGAAGTCATAGAATGGAGGTGCATGAAATCATAGAATGGATGTTTGTGAAGTAAGAATGAAGGTGTGTTAAGTCATAGAATGGAGGTGTGTGAAGGCAAAGAATGGAGGTGTGTGAAGTCATGGAATGGACCTGTGTGAAGTCAGAATGGCGGTGTGTGAAGTCATAGAATGGAGGTGTGTGAACTCACAATGGAGTTGTGTGAAGTCAAAGAATGGTGGTGTGTGAAGTCAAAGAATGGAAGTGTGTGAAGTCATAGAATGGAGGTGTGTGAAGTCATAGAATGGAGGTGTGTGAAGTCAGAATGGAGGTTTGTGAAGTCAGAGAATGGAGGTGTGTGAAATCATAGAATGGAGGTGTGCGAAGTAATAGAATGGAGGTGTGTGAAGTCACAGAATTGATGTTTGTGAAGTCAGAATGGAGGTGTGTGAACTCACAATGGAGGTGTGTGAAGTCAAAAAATGGAGGTGTGTGGAGTCACATAATTGATGTTTGTGAAGTCAGAATGGAAGTGTGTGAAGTCAGAATGGAGGTGTGTGAAGTTATAGAATGGATGTGTGTGAAGTCACAATGCAGGTGTGTGAACTCATAGAATGGAGATGTGTGAAGTCACAGAATGGAGGTGTGTGAAGTCATAGAATGGAGGTGTGTGAAGTCATAGAATGGAGGTGTGTGAAGTCATAGAATGGAGGTGTGTGAAGTCATAGAATGGACGTTTGTGAACTCATAGAATGGAGGTCTGTAAAGTCATAGAATGGATGTTTTTGAAGTAAGAATGTAGGGGTGTGAAGTCATAGAATGGAGGTGTGTGCAATCAAAATGGTGGTATGTGAACTCATAGAATGGATGTGTGTGAACTGATAGAGTGGAGGTGTGTAAAGTCATGGAATGGAGGTGTGTGAAATCAAAGAATGGAGGTGTGTGAAGTCACACAATGGAGGTGTGCGAAGTCACAGAATGGAGGTGTTTGAAGTCAAAGAATGGAAGTGTGTGAAGTCAAAATGGAGGTGTGTGAAGTCACAGAATGGAGGTTTGTGAAGTCACAGAATGGAGGTTTGTAAAGTCAAAATGGTGCTGTGTAAAGTCACAAATGGAGGTGTGTGAAGTCACAGAATGTAGGTGTGTGAACTCAAAATGGAGGTGTGTGAAGTGAAAGAATGGAGGTGTGTGAAGTCATAGAATGAACGTGTGTGAAGTCACAGAAGGAAGGTGTGTTAAGTCACTGAACGGAGATGTGTGAACTCAGAATGGAGGTGTGTGAAGTCCCAGAATGGAGGTGTGGGAATCATAGAATGGAGTTGTGTGAAGTCACAGAATGGAGATGTGTGAATTCATAGAATTGAGGTGTGTGAAGTCATAGAATGGAGGTGTGTGAAGTCATAGAATGGAGGGGTGTGAAGTCACAGAATGGAGGTGTGTGAACTCACAATGGAGGTGTGTGAAGTCAAAGAATGGAGGTGTGTGAAGTCATAGAATGGAAGTGTGTGAAGTCATAGAATGAAGGTGTGTGAAGCCAGAATTGAGGTGTGTGAAGACAGAGATTTGAGGTGTGTGAACTCAGAATGAAGGTGTGTGAAGTCAAAGAATGGAGGTTCGTGAAGTCATAGAATGGAGGTGTATGAAGTCATAGAATGGATGTTTCTGAAGTAGAATGGAGGTGTGTGAAGTCATAGAATGGAGGTGTGTGAAGTCAAAATGGAGGTGTGCGAACTCATAAAATGGAGATGAGTGAAGTCATGGAATGGAGGTGTGTGAAGTCCAAAAATGGAGGTGTGTGAAGTCAAACAATGGTGGTGTGTGAAGTCACAGAACGGAGGTGTGTGAAGTCAAAGAATGGAAGTGTGTGAGGTCAAAATGGAGGTGTGTGAAGTCACAGAATGGAGGTGTGTGAAGTCACAGAATGGAGGTGTGTGAAGTCATCGAAAGGAGGTGTGTGAAGTCATGGAATGGAGGTGTGTGAAGTCACAGAATGGCGGTGTGTGAAGTCAGAATGGAGTTGTGTGAAGTCATAGAATGTAGGTGTGTGAAGTCAAAATGAAGGTGTGTGAAGTCATAGAATGGAGGTGTGTGAAGTAAGAATGGAGGTGTGTGAACTCATAGAATGGAGGTGTGAAGTCACAATGGAGTGAGGGAAGTCATAGAATGGAGGTGTGTGAAGTCACAGTATGGAGGTGTGTGAAATCATAGAATGGAGCTGTTTAAAGTCAGATTTGAGGAGTGTGAATTCACAGAATGGAGGTGTGTGAACTCAGAATGGAGGTGTGTGAAATCACAGAATGGAGGTGTGAAGTCATAGAATGGAGGTGTGTGAAGTCATAGAATGGAGGTGTGTGAAGTCATAATGGAGGTGTGTGAAGTCACAGAATTGAGGTGTGTGAAGTCACAGATGGAGGTGTGTGAAGTCATAGAATGGAGATTTGTGAAGTCATAGAATGGAGGTGTGTGACGTCATAGAATGGATGTTTCTGAAGTAGAATTGAGGTGTGTGAAGTCATAGAAGGGAGGTGTGTGAAGTCAAAATGGAGGTGTGCGAACTCATAACATGGAGATGTGTGAAGTCATGGAAAGGAGGTGTGTGAAGTCCAAAAATGGAGTTGTGTGAAGTCAAACAATGGTGGTGTGTGAAGTCACAGAATGGAGGTGTGTAGTTAAAGAATGGAAGTGTGTGAAGTCAAAATGGAGGTGTGTGAAGTCACAGAATGGAGGTGTGTGAAGTCACAGAATGGAGGTGTGTGAAGTCATAGAATGGAGTTGTGTGAAGTCACAGAATGGAGGTGTGTGAAGTCACAGAATGGAGGTGTGGGAAGTCACAGAATTGAGGTGTGTGAAGTCAAAATGGAGGTGTGTAAACTCATAGAATGGAGGTGTGTGAACTCATAGAATGGAAGTGTGTGAAGTCATGGAATGGAGGTGTGTGAAGTCAAAGAATGGAGGTGTGAAGTCAAACAATAAAGGTGTGTGAAGTAACAGAATGGAGGTGTGGGAAATCACAGAATGGAGGTGTGTGAAGTCAAAAAGGTGGTGTGTAGAGTCACAAATAGAGGTGTGTGAACTCATAGAATGGAGGTGTGTGAAGTCACAGAATTGATGTTTGTGAAGTCAGAATGGAGGTGTGTGAACTCACAATGGAGGTGTGTGAAGTCAAACAATGGAGGTGTGTGAAGTCAAAGAATGGAAGTGTGTGAAGTCATAGAATGGAGGTTTGTGAAGTCATAGAATGGAGGTGTGTGAAGACATAGAATGGAGGTGTGTGAAGTCACAGAATTGATGTTTGTGAGGTCAGAATGGAGGTGTGAGAAGTCAGAATGGAGGTTTGTGAAGTCAGAGAATGGATGTGTGTGAAGTCATACAATGGAGGCGTGTGAAGTCATAGAATGGAGGTGTGTGAAATCACAGAATTGATGTTTGTGTAGTCAGAATGGAGGTGTGTGAACTCACAATGGAGGTGTGTGAAGTCAAAGAATGGAGGTGTGCGAAGTCACAGAATTGATGTTTGTAAAGTCAGAATGGAGGTATGTGAAGTCAGAATGCAGGTGTATGAAGTCATAGAATGGAGGTGTGTGAAGTCACAATGCACGTGTGAGAACTCATAGGATGGAGATGTGTGAAGTCACAGAATGGAGGTGTGTGAAGTCATAGAATGGAGGTGTGTGAAGTCATAGAATGGAGGTGTGTGAAGTCATAGAATGGACGTTTGTGAACTCATAGAATGGAGGTCTGTAAAGTCATAGAATGGATGTTTTTGAAGTAAGAATGTAGGGGTGTGAAGTCATAGAATAGAGGTGTGTGCAATCAAAATGGTGGTATGTGAACTCATAGAATGGATGTGTGTGAACTGATAGAGTGGAGGCGTGTGAAGTCATGCAATGGAGGTGTGTGAAATCAAAGAATGGAGGTGTGTGAAGTCAAACAATGGAGGTATGCGAAGTCACAGATGGGAGGTGTGTGAAGTCACAGAATGGAACTGTGTGAAGTCAAAATGGAGGTGTGTGAAGTCACAGAATGGAGGTTTGTGAAGTCACGGAATGGAGGTTTGTGAAGTCAAAATGGTGGGGTGTAAAGTCACAAATGGAGGTGTGTGAAGTCACAGAATGTAGGTGTGTGAACTCAAAATGGAGGTGTGTGAAGTGAAAGAATGGAGGTGTGCGAAGTCAAAGAATGGAGGTGTGAGAAGTCATAGAATGGAGGTGTGTGAAGTCATAGAATGGAGGTGTGTGAAGTCATAGAATGAAGGTGTGTGCTGTCACAGAATGAAGGTGTGTTAAGTCACAGAACGGAGGTGTGTGAACTCAGAATGGAGGTGTGTGAAGTCCCAGAATAGAGGTGTGGGAAGTCATAGAATGGAGTTGTGTGAAGTCACAGAATGGAGATGTGTGAATTCATAGAATCGAGGTGTGTGAAGTCATAGAATGGAGGTGTGTGAAGTCAAAGAATGGAGGTGTGTGAAGTCACAGAATGGAGGTGTGTGAAGTCCAATAATGCAGGTGTGTGAACTCACAATGGAGGTGTGTGAAGTCAAAGAATGGAGGTGTGTGAAGTCATAGAATGGAAGTGTGTGAAGTCATAGAATGAAGGTGTGTGAAGACGGAATTGATGTATGTGAAGAGACAGAATTGAGGTGTGTGACCTCAGAATGAAGGTGTGTGAAGTCAAAGAATGGAGGTTTGTGAAGTCATAGAATGGAGGTGTATGAAGTCATAGAATGGATGTTTCTGAAGTAGAATGGAGGAGTGTGAAGTCATAGAATGGAGGTGTGTGAAGTAAAAATGGAGGTGTGCGAACTCATAAAATGGAGATGAGTGAAGTCATGGAAAGGAGGTGTGTGAAGTCCAAAAATGGAGGTGTGCGGAGTCAAACAATGGTGGTGTGTGAAGTCAAAGAATGGAAGTGTGTGAAGTCAAAGAATGGAAGTGTGTGAAGTCAAAATGGAGGTGTGTGAAGTCACAGAATGGAGGTGTGTGAAGTCACAGAATGGAGGTGTGTGAATTCATCGAAAGGAGGTGTGTGAAGTCATGGAATGGAGGTGTGTGAAGTCACAGAATGGCGGTGTTTGAAGTCAGAATGGAGTTGTGTGAAGTCATAGAATGTAGGTGTGTGAAGTCAGAATGGAGGTCTGTGAAGTCATAGAAAGGAGGGGTGTGAAGACAGAATGGAGGTGTGTGAACTCATAGAATGGAGGTGTAAAGTCAAAATGGAGGCGTGTGAAGTCATAGAATCGAGGTGTGTGAAGTCACAGTATGGAGGTGTGTGAAATCATACAATGGAGCTGTGTGAAGTCAGATTTTAGGAGTGTGAAGTCACAGAATGGAGGTGTGTGAACTCAAAATGGAGGTGTGTGAAGTGAAAGAATGGAGGTGTGCGAAGTCAAAGAATGGAGGTGTGTGAAGTCATAGAATGGAGTTGTGTGAATTCATAGAATGGAGGTGTGTGAAGTCATAGAATGAAGGTGTGTGAAGTCACAGAATGGAGGTGTGTTAAGTCACAGAACGGAGGTGTGTGAACTCAGAATGGTGGTGTGTGAAGTCCCAGAATGGAGGTGTGGGAAGTCATAGAATGGAGTTGTGTGAAGTCACAGAATGGAGATGTGTGAATTCATAGAATCGAGGTGTGTGAAGTCATAGAATGGAGGTGTGTGAAGTCACAGAATGGAGGTGTGTGAAGTCACAGAATGGAGGTGTGTGAAGTCACAGAATGGAGGTGTGTGAAGTCATAGAATGAAGGTGTGTGAAGCCAGAATTGAGGTGTGTGAAGACACAGAATTGAGGTGTGTGAACTCAGAATGAAGGTGTGTGAAGTCAAAGAATGGAGGTTTGTGAAGTCATAGAATGGAGGTGTATGAAGTCATAGAATGGATGTTTCTGAAGTAGAATGGAGGTGTGTGAAGTCATGGAATGGAGGTGTGTGAAGTCAAAATGGAGGTGTGCGAACTAATAAATTGGAGATGAGTGAAGTCATGGAATGGAGGTGTGTGAAGTCCAAAAATGGAGGTGTGTGAAGTCAAACAATTGTGGTGTGTGAAGTCACAGAACGGAGGTGTGTGAAGTCAAAGAATGGAAGTGTGTGAGGTCAAAATGGAGGTGTGTGAAGTCACAGAATGGAGGTGTGTGAAGTCACAGAATGGAGGTGTGTGAAGTCATCGAAAGGAGGTGTGTGAAGTCATAGAATATAGGTGTGTGAAGTCAAAATGGAGGTGTGAAGTCATAGAATGGAGGTGTGTGAAGTCAGAATGGAGGTGTGTGAACTCATAGAATGGAGGTGTGAAGTCACAATGGAGGTGTGTGAAGTCATAGAATGGAGGTGTGTGAAGTCACAGTATGGAGGTGTGTGAAATCATAGAATGGAGCTGTGTGAAGTCAGATTTGAGGAGTGTGAATTCACAGAATGGAGGTGTGTGAACTCAGAATGGAGGTGTGTGAAGTCAGAGAATGGAGGTGTGAAGTCATAGAATGGAGGTGTGTGAAGTCATAGAATGGAGGTGTGTGAAGTCACAGAATGGAGGTGTGTGAAGTCACAGAATGGAGGTCTGTGAAGTCACAGAATGGAGGTGTGTGAAGTCATAGAATGAAGGTGTGTGAAGCCAGAATTGAGGTGTGTGAAGACACAGAATTGAGGTGTGTGAACTCAGAATGAAGGTGTGTGAAGTCAAAAAATGGAGGTTTGTGAAGTCATAGAATGGAGGTGTATGAAGTCATAGAATGGATGTTTCTGAAGTAGAATGGAGGTGTGTGAAGTCATAGAATGGAGGTGTGTGAAGTCAAAATGGAGGTGTGCGAACTCATAGAATGGAGGTGTGAAGTCACAATGGAGGTGTGTGAAGTCATAGAATGGAGGTGTGTGAAGTCACAGTATGGAGGTGTGTGAAATCATAGAATGGAGCTGTGTGAAGTCAGATTTGAGGAGTGTGAATTCACAGAATGGAGGTGTGTGAACTCAGAATGGAGGTGTGTGAAGTCACAGAATGGAGGTGTGAAGTCATAGAATGGAGGTGTGTGAAGTCATAGAATGGAGGTGTGTGAAGTCATAATGGAGGTGTGTGAAGTCACAGAATTGAGGTGTGTGAATTCACAGATGGAGGTGTGTGAAGTCATAGAATAGAGGTGTGTGAAGCTATAGAATGGAGGTGTGTGAACTCGCAATGGAGGTGTGTGAAGTCAAAGAATGGAGGTGTGTGAAGTCATAGAATGGGAGTGTGTGAAGTCATAGAATGGAGGTGTGTGAAGTCATAGAATGGACGTTTGTGAACTCATAGAATGGAGGTCTGTAAAGTCATAGAATGGATGTTTTTGAAGTAAGAATGTAGGGGTGTGAAGTCATAGAATGGAGGTGTGTGCAATCAAAATGGTGGTATGTGATCTCACAGAATGGATGTGTGTGAACTGATAGAGTGGAGGTGTGTGAAGTCATGGAATGGAGGTGTGTGAAATCAAAGAATGGAGGTGTGTGAAGTCAAACAATGGAGGTATGCGAAGTCACAGAATGGAGGTGTGTGAAGTCACAGAATGGAAGTGTGTGAAGTCAAAACGGAGGTGTGTGAAATCACAGAATGGAGGTTTGTGAAGTCCCAGAATGGAGGTTTGTGAAGTCAAAATGGTGGTGTGTAAAGTCACAAATGGAGGTGTGTGAAGTCACAGAATGTAGGTGTGTGAACTCAAAATGGAGGTGTGTGAAGTGAAAGAATGGAGGTGTGCGAAGTCAAAGAATGGAGGGGTGTGAAGTCATAGAATGGAGGTGTGTGAAGTCATAGAATGAAGGTGTGTGAAGTCACAGAATGAAGGTGTGTTAAGTCACAGAACGGAGGTGTGTGAACTCAGAATGGAGGTGTGTGAAGTCCCAGAATGGAGGTGTGGGAAGTCATAGAATGGAGTTGTGTGAAGTCACAGAATGGAGATGTGTGAATTCATAGAATAGAGGTGTGTGATGTCATAGAATGGAGGTGTGTGAAGTCACAGAATGGAGGTGTGTGAAGTCACAGAATGGAGGTGTGTGAAGTCACAGAATGGAGGTGTGTGAAGTCATAGAATGGAGGTGTGTGAAGTCAAACAATGGAGGTGTGTGAAGTCACAGAATGGAGGTGTGTGAAGTCATAGAATGGAGGTGTGTGAAGTCATAGAATGGAGGTTTGAAGTCATAGAATGGAGGTGTGAAGTCACAGAATGGAGGTGTGTGAAGTCACAAAAGGCAGGTGTGTGAAGTCACAGAATAGAGTTGTGTGAAGTCACAATGGAGGTGTGTGAATTCATAGAATGGAGGTGTGTGAAGTCAAACAATGGAAGTGTGTGAAGTCATAGAATGGAAGTGTGTGAAGTCAAAATGGAGGTGTGAGATGTGAGAGAATGGAAGTGTGTGAAGTCAAAGAATGGACGTGTGAAGTCAAAATTGTGGTGTGTGAAATCACAAATGCAGGTGTGTGAAGTCACAGAATGGAGGTGTGTGAAGTCACAATGGAGCTGTGTGAAGTCAAAGAATGGATGTGTGTGAAGTCATAGAACGGAAGTGTATGAAGTCATGGAATGGAGGTTTGTGAAGTCAAACATTGGAAGCGTGTGAAGTTACAGAATGGAGGTGTGTGAAGTCATAGAATGGAGGTGTATGAAATCAGAGAATGGAGGTGTGTGAAGTCAGAATGCAGGTGTGTGAAGTCATAGAATGGAGGTGTGTGAAGTCATAGAATGGAGGTGTGTGAAGTCATAGATTGGAAGCGTGTGAAGTCAAAGAATGGAGGTGTGTGAAGTCATAGATTGAAGGTGTGGGGAAGTCATAGTATGGAGGTGTGTGAAGTCACAGAAAGGAGGTGTGTGAAGTCACAGAATGGAGTTGTGTGAAGTCACAATGGAGGTGTGTGAAGTCATAACATGGAGGTGTGTGAAATCAAAGAATGGAGGTTTGTGAAGTCATAGAATGGATTGTGTGTGAAATCACAGAATGGAGGTGTGTGAAGTCACAGAATGGAGGTGTGTGAAGTCACGGAATGGAGGTGTGTGAAGTCACAGAATGGAGGTATGTGAACTCAGAATGGAGGTGTGAGAAGTCACAGAATGGAGGTGTGTGAAGTCATAGAATGGAAGTGTGTGAAGTCAAAGAATGGAGGTTTGTGAAGTAAGAATGGACGTGTGTGAAGTCACCGAATGGAGTGGTGTGTACTCAGAATGGAGGTGTGTGCAGTCATGGAATGGATGTTTCTGAAGTAGGAATGAAGGTGTGTGAAGTCACAGAATGGAGGTGTGTGAAATCAGATTGGAGGTGTGTGAAGTCATAGATGGAGCTGTGTGTAGTCACAGTATGGAGTTGTGTGAAATCATAGAATGGAGTTTTGTGAATTCACAGAATGGAGGAGTGTGAAGTCAGAATGGCGGAGTGTGAAGTCATAGAATGGAGGTGTGTGAAGTTAGAATGGAGGTGTGTGAACTCATAGAATGGAGGTGTGTGAAGTCATAATGGAGGTGTGTGAAGACATAGAATGGAGGTGTGTGAAGTCGCAGAATGGAGGTGTGTGAAGTCATAGAATGGAGGTGTGTGAAGTCATAGAATGGATGTTTGTGAAGTAAGAATGAAGGTGTGTGAAGTCATAGAATGGAAGTGTGTGAAGTCACAGAATGGAGGTGTGTGACGTCATAGAATGGAGCTGTGTGAATTCAGAATGGAGGTGTTTGAAGTCATAGAATGGAGGTGTGTGCAGTCATGGAATGGATGTTTCTGAAGTAGGAATGAAGGTGTGTGAAGTCATAGAATGGAGGTGTGTGAAGTCAAAATGGAGGTTTGTGAACTCAAGGAATGGAGGTGTGTGAAGTCATGGAATGGAGGTGTGTGAAGTCCAAGAATGGAGGTGTGTGAAGTCAAACAATGGAGGTGTGTGAAGTCACAGAATGGAGGTGTGTGAAGTCACAGACTGGAGGTGTGTGAAGTCAAAATGGAGGTGTGTGAAGTCACAGAATGGAGGTGTTTGAAGTAAAAATTGTGGTGTGTGAATTCAGAAATGGAGGGGTGTGAATTCAGAATGGAGCTGAGTGAAGTCATAGAATGGAGGTGGGTGAAGGCAGAATGGAAGTGTGTGAACTCGTAAAATGGAGGTGTGTGAAGTCAAAATGGAGGTGTGTGAAGTCATAGAATGGAGGTGTGTGAAGTCACAGAATGAAGGTGTGTGAAGTCATAGAAGGAGGTGTCTGAAGTCACAGAATGGAGGTGTGTGAAGACACAGAATGGAGGTGTGTGAACTCAGAGAGGAGGTGTGTGAGGTCACAGAATGGAGGTGTGTGAAGTCATAGAATGGAAGTGTGTGAAGTCATGGAATGGAGGTGTGTGAAGTCAGAGTGGAGGTGTGTGAAGTCACAGAATGGAAGTGTGTGAACCCAGAATGGAGGGGTGTGAAGTCACAGAATGGAGGTTTGTGAAGTCATAGAATGGAGGTGTATGAAGTCATAGAATGGATGTTGCTGAAGTAAGATTGAACGTGTGTGAAGTCATAGAATGGAGGTGTCTGAAGTCATAGAATGGATGTTGCTGAAGTAAGAATGAAGGTGTGTGAACTCATAGAATGGAGGTGTATGAACTCATAGAAGGGAGGTGTGTGAATTCATGGAACGGAGGTGTGTGAAGTCAAAGAATGGAGGTGTATGATGTCAAACAATGGAAGTGTGTGAAGTCATAGAATGGAGGTGTGTGAAGTCTTAGAATGGAGGTGTGTGAAGTCACAGAATGGAGGTGTGTGAAGTCACAGAGTGGAGGTGTGTGAAGGCACAGAATGGAGGGGTGTGAAGTCAAAGAATGGAGGAATGTGAAGTCACAGAATGGAGATGTGTGAAGTCAGAATAGAGGTGTGCGAAGTCATAGAATGGAGGTGTGTGAAGTCAGAATGGAGCTGGTGAACTCATAGAATGGAGTTGTGTGAAGTCACAATGGAGATGTGTGAAGTCATAGAATGGTGGTTTTTGAAGTCACAGAATGGAGGTGTGTGAAGTCATAGAATGCAGGTGTGTGAAGTCAGATTAGAGGTATGTGAAGTCACAAAATGGATGTGTGTCAACTCAGAAATGAGGTATGTGAAGTCATAGAATGGAGGTGTGTGAAGTCACAGAATTGAGGTGTGTGAAGTCAGAATGGAGGTGTGTGAATTCAGAATGGAGGTGTGTGAAGTCAGAGAATGGAGGTGTGTGAAGTCATAGAATGGATGTCGCTGAAGTAAGAATGAAGGTGTGTGAAGTCATAGAATGGAGGTGTCTGAAGTCATAGAATGGATGTTGCTGAAGTAAGAATGAAGGTGTGTGAACTCATAGAATGGAGGTGTGTGAACTCATAGAATGGAGGTGTGTGAATTCATGGAACGGATGTGTGTGAAGTCAAAGAATGGAGGTGTATGATGTCAAACAATGGAAGTGTGTGAAGCAATAGAATGGAGGTTTGTCAAGTCTTAGAATGGAGGTGTGTGAAGTCACAGAATGGAGGTGTGAGAAGTCACAGGAGGGAGGTTTGTGAAGTCACAGAATGGAGGTGTGTAAAGTCACAGAATGGAGGTGTGTGAAGGCACAGAATGGAGGGCTGTGAAGTCAAAGAATGGAGGTATGTGAAGTCACAGAATGGAGGGGTGTGAAGTCAGAATGGAGCTGTGTGAACTCATAGAATGGAGTTGTGTGAAGTCACAATGGAGATGTGTGAAGTCATAGAATGGTGGTTTTTGAAGTCACAGAATGGAGGTGTGTGAAGTCATAGAATGGAGGTGTGTGAAGTCAGATTAGAGGTATGTGAAGTCACAAAATGGATGTGTGTCAACTCAGAAATGAGGTATGTGAAGTCATAGAATGGAGGTGTGTGAAGTCACAGAATTGAGGTGTGTGAAGCCAGAATGGAGGTGTGTGAATTCAGAATGGAGGTGTGTGAAGTCAGAGAATGGAGGTGTGTGAAGTAACAATGCAGGTGTGTGAACTGATAGAACGTAGATGTGTGAAGTCACAATGTAGGTGTGTGAAGTCATAGAATGGAGGTGTGTGAAGTCACAAAATGGAGGTGTGTGAACTCATATAATGGAGGTGTGTGAAGTCACAGAATGGAGGTGTTTGAACTCAGAATGGAGGTGTGTGAAGTCACAGAATGGAGGTGTGTGAAATCATAGAATGGAGATGTGTTAAGTCACAGAATGGAGGTTTGTGAAATCGTAGAATGGAGGTGTGTGAATTCAGAGAATCAAGGTGTGTGAAGTCACAGAATGGAGGTGTGTGAAGTCACAAAATGGAGGTGTGTGAACTCACAATGGAGGTGAGTGAAGTCATAGAATGGAGGTGTGTGAAGTCATAGAATGAATGTGTGTGAAGTCACAGAATGGAGGTGTGTGAACCCAGAATGGAGGTGTGTGAAGTCACAGAATGGAGGTGTGTGACGTCATAAATGTTAGTGTGTGAAGTCATAGAATGGAGGTTTGAAGTCATAGAATGGAGGTGTTATGTCACAGAATGGAGGTGTGTGAAGTCACAGAAGGCAGGTTTGTGAAGTCAAAGAATAGAGTTGTGTGAAGTCACAATGGAGGTGTGTGAATTCATAGAATGAAGGTGTGTGAAGTCAAACAATGGAAGTGTGTGAAGTCATAGAATGGAAGTGTGTGAAGTCAAAATGGAGGTGTGAGAAGTCAGAGAATGGAGGTGTGTGAAGTCAAAGAATGGACGTGTGTGAAGTCAAAATTGTGGTGTGTGAAATCACAAATGCAGGTGTGTGAAGTCACAGAATGGAGGTGTGTGAAGTCACAATGGAGGTGTGTGAAGTCAAAGAATGGATGTCTGTGAAGTCATAGAATGGAAGTGTATGAAGTCATGGAATGGAGGTTTGTGAAGTCAAACATTGGAAGCGTGTGAAGTTACAGAATGGAGGTGTGTGAAGTCATAGAATGGAGGTGTGTGAAGTCATAGATTGGAAGCGTGTGAAGTCAAAGAATGGAGGTGTGTGAAGTCATAGATTGAAGGTGTGGGGAAGTCATAGTATGGAGGTGTGTGAAGTCACAGAAAGGAGGTGTTTGAAGTCACAGAATGGAGTTGTGTGAAGTCACAATGGAGGTGTGTGAAGTCAGAATGCAGGTGTGTGAAGTCATAGAATGGAGGTGTGTGAAGTCATAGAATGGAGGTGTGTGAAGTCATAGATTGGAAGCGTGTGAAGTCAAAGAATGGAGGTGTGTGAAGTCATAGATTGAAGGTGTGGAGAAGTCATAGTATGGAGGTGTGTGAAGTCACAGAAAGGAGGTGTTTGAAGTCACAGAATGGAGTTGTGTGAAGTCACAATGGAGGTGTCTGAAGTCATAGCATGGAGGTGTGTGAAATCAAAGAATGGAGGTTTGTGAAGTCATAGAATGGATTGTGTGTGAAATCACAGAATGGAGGTGTGTGAAGTCACAGAATGGAGGTGTGTAAAGTCACAGAGTGGAGGTGTGTGAAGTCACAGAATGGAGGTTTGTGAAGTCATAGAATGGAGGTGTGTGAAGTCACAGAAAGCAGGTGTGTGAAGTCAGGATAGAGGGGTGCGAAGTCATAGAATGGAGGTGTGTGAAGTCAGAATGGAGCTGTGTGAAGTCTTAGAATGGATGTGTGTGAAGTCAGAATGGATGTGTTTGAACTGATAGAATGGTGGTGTATGAAGTCACAATGGAGGTGTGTGAAGTCACAGAATGGATGTGTGTGAACTCAGAAAGGAGGTGTGTGAAGTCACAGAATGGAGGTCTGTGAAGTCATAGAATGGAGGTGTGTGAAACCATAGAATGGAGGTTTGTGAAGTCACATAATTGAGGTGTGTGAAGACAGAATGGAGGTGTGCGAAGTCAGAATGGAGGTGTGTGAATTCAGGTAATGGAGGTGTGTGAAGTCACAATGCAGGTGTGTGAACTCATAGAATGGAGGTGTGTGAAGTAAAAATGTAGGTTTCTGAAGTCATAGATTTGAGGTGTGTGAAGTCATAGAATGGAGGTGTGTGAAGTCACAGAATGGAGGTGTGTGATGTCATAGAATGGAGGTGTGTGCAGTCACAGAATGGAGGTGTGTGAAGGCATAGAATGGAGGTGTGTGAAGTCATAGAATGGAGGTGTGTGAAGTCACAGAATGGAGGTGTGTGAACTCACAATGGAGGTGTGTGAAGTCACAGAATGTAGGTGTGTGAAGACACAGAATGGAGGTGTGTGAACTCAGAGTGGAGGTGTGTGAAGTCACAGAATGGAGGTGTGTGAAGTCATAGAATGGAAGTGTGTGACGTCATAGAATGGAGGTGTTTGAAGTCAGAATCGAGGTGTGTGAAGTCACAGAATGGAGGTGTGTGAACCCAGAATGGAGGTGTGTGAAGTCACAGAATGGAGGTTTGTGAAGACATAGAATGGAGGTGTGTGAAGTCATAGAATGGATGTCGCTGAAGTAAGAATGAAGGTGTGTGAAGTCATAGAATGGAGGTGTCTGAAGTCATAGAATGGATGTTGCTGAAGTAAGAATGAAGGTGTGTGAACTCATAGAATGGAGGTGTGTGAACTCATAGAATGGAGGTGTGTGAATTCATGGAACGGATGTGTGTGAAGTCAAAGAATGGAGGTGTATGATGTCAAACAATGGAAGTGTGTGAAGTCATCTAATGGAGGTTTGTCAAGTCTTAGAATGGAGGTGTGTGAAGTCACAGAATGGAGGTGTGAGAAGTCACAGGAGGGAGGTGTGTGAAGTCACAGAATGGAGGTGTGTAAAGTCACAGAATGGAGGTGTGTGAAGGCACAGAATGGAGGGCTGTGAAGTCAAAGAATGGAGGTATGTGAAGTCACAGAATGGAGGGGTGTGAAGTCAGAATAGAGGTGTACGAAGCCATAGAATGGAGGTGTGTGAAGTCAGAATGGAGCTGTGTGAACTCATAGAATGGAGGTGTGTGAAGTCACAATGGAGATGTGTGAAGTCATAGGATGGTGGTTTTTGAAGTCACAGAATGGAGGTGTGTGAAGTCATAGAATGGAGGTGTGTGAAGTCACAGAATGGAGGTGTGTGAACTCAGAATGGAGCTGTTTGAAGTCATAGATGGAGGTGTGTGTAGTCCCAGTATGGAGATGTGTGAAATCATAGAATGGAATTTTGTGAATTCGCAGAATAGAGCTGTGTGAAGTCAGAATGGAGGAGTGTGAAGTCATAGAATGGAAGTGTGTGAAGTCAGAATGGAGGTGTGTGAACTCAGAGAATGGACGTGTGTGAAGTCAAAATGGAGGTGTGTGAAGACATAGGATGGAGGTGTTTGAAGTCACAGAATGGAGGTGTATGAAGTCACAGAATGGAGGTGTGTGAAGTCATAGAATGGAGGTGTGTGAAGTCATAGAATGAATGTTTCTGAAGTAAGAATGAAGGTGTGTGAAGTAATAGAATGGAGGTGTGTGAAGTCAAAATGGAGGTGTGTGAACTCATAGAATGGAGGTGTGTGAAGTCACAGAATGGAGGTGTGTGAAGTCAGAATGGAGGTGTGAAATCATAGAATGGGTGTGAATGAAGTCATAGAAAGGAGGTGTGGGAAGTCAGAGAATGGAGAAGTGTGAAGTCATAGAGAGGAGGTGAGTGAAGTCACAGATTCGAAGTCTGTGAAGTCATAGAATGGAGGTTTGTGAAGTCAGAATGGAGGTGTGTGAACTCATAGAATGGAGGTGTGTGAAGACATAAATGAGGTGTGTGAAGTCATAGAATGGAGGTGTTTGAAGTCACAGAATGGAGGTGTGTGAGGTCATAGAATGGAGTTGTGTGAAGTCATAGAATGGAGGTGTGTGAAGTCACAGAATGGAGGTGTGTGAAATCAAGGAATTGAGGTGTGTGAAGTCACAGAATGGAGGTGTGTGAACTCAGAATGGAGGTGTGTGAAGTCACAGAATGGAGGTGTGTGAAGTCCTAGAATGGAAGTGTGTGAAGTCATAGAATGGAGGTGTGTGAAGTAGGAATGGAGGTGTGTGAAGTCAGAGAATGGAGGTGTCTGAAGTCATAGAATGGAGGTGTGTGAAGTCATAGAATGGAGGTGTGTGAAGTCATAATTTTGGTGTGTGAATTCACAAATGCAGGTTTGTGAAGTCAGAATGGAGCTGAGTGAAGTCATAGAATGGAGGTGGGTGAAGGCAGAATGGAAGTGTGTGAACTCGTAGAATGGAGGTGTGTGAAGTCAAAATGGAGGTGTGTGAAGTCATAGAATGAATGTTTCTGAAGTAAGAATGAAGGTGTGTGAAGTAATAGAATGGAGGTGTGTGAAGTCAAAATGGAGGTGTGTGAACTCATAGAATGGAGGTGTGTGAACACATAGAATGGAGGTGTTTGAATTCATGGAACAGAGGTGTGTGAAGTCAAAGAATAGAGGTGTATGATATCAAACAATGGAAGTGTGTGAAGTAATAGAATGGAGGTGTGTGAAGTCATATAATGGAGCTGTGTGAAGTCACAGAAGGGAGGTATGTGAAGTCAAATAATGGAGGTGTGTAAAGTCACAGAGTGGAGGTGTGTGAAGGCACAGAATGGAGGGGTGTGAAGTCAAAGAATGGAGGAATGTGAAGTCACAGAATGGAGATGTGTGAAGTCAGAATAGAGGTTGCGAAGTCATAGATTGGAGCTGTGTGAACTCAGAGAATGTAGGTGTGTGAAGTCACAATGGAGATGTGTGAAGTCATAGAATGGTGGTTTTTGAAGTTACAGAATGGAGGTGTGGGAAGTCATAAAATGGAGGTCTGTGAAGTCAGATTGGAGGTATGTGAAGTCACAGAATGGAGGTGTGTCAACTCAGAAATGAGGTATGGGAAGTCATAGAATGGAGGTGTGTGAAGTCACAGAATTGAGGTGTGTGAAGTCAGAATGGAGGTGTGTGAATTCAGAATGTAGGTGTGTGAAGTCATAGAATGCAGGTGTGTGAAATCATAGAATGGAGGTGTGTAAAGTCACAAAATGGAGGTGTGTGAAGTCATATAATGGAGGTGTGTGAAGTCACAGAATGGAGGTGTGTGAACTCACAATGGAGGTGAGTGAAGTCACAGAATGGAGGTGTGGGAAGTCATAGAATGGAAGTGTGGGAAGTCATAGAATGTAGGTGTGTCATGTCAGAATTTAGGTGTGTGAAGTCACAGAATGGAGGTGTGTGACGTCATAAATGTTGGTGTGTGAAGTCATAGAATGGAGGAGTGAAGTCATAGAATGGAGATGTGAAGTCATAGAATGGAGGTGTGTGAAGTCACAGAAGGCAGGTGTGTGAAGTCACAAAATAGAGTTGGGTGAAGTCCCAATGGAGGTGTGTGAATTCATAGAATGGACGTGTATGAAGTCAAACAATGGAACTGTGTGAAGTCATAGAATGGAGGTGTGTGAAATCACAAAATGGAGGTGTGTGTAGTCACAGAGTGGAGGTGTGTGAAGTCTCAGAATGGAGGAGTGTGAAGTCATAGAATGGAGGTGTGTGAAGTCATAGAATGGAGGTGTGTGAAGTCACAGAATGGAGGTGTGTGAACTCATAGAATGGAGGAGTGTGAAGTCATAGATTGGAGGTGTGTGAAGTCACAGATGGAGGTGTGTGAAGTCAAAGAATGGAGGTGTGTGAACCCAGAATGGAGGTGTGTGCATTCAGAGAAGGGAGGTTTGTGAAGTCATAGAATGGATATATCTGAAGTAAGAATGAAGTTGTGTGAAGTCATAGAATGGAGGTATGTGAAGCCAAAATGGAGGTGTGTGAAGTCAAAAAATGCTGGTGTGTGAAGTCACAGAATGGAGGTGTGTGAAGTCACAGAATGGAAGTGTGTGAAGTCAAAATGGAGGTGTGTGAACTCAGAGAATGGAGGTGTGTGAAGTCAAAGAATGGACGTGTGTGAAGTCAAAATTTTGGTGTGTGAAATCACAAATAGGGGTGTGTGAAGTCACAGAATGGAGGTGTGTGAAGTCACAATGGAGGTGTGTGAAGTCAAAAAATGGATGTGTGTGATGTCATAGAATGGAGGTGTGTGAAGTCATAGAATGCAGGTGTGTGAAGTCATAGATTGGAAGCATGTGAAGTCATAGAATGGAGGTGTGTGAAGTCATAGATTGAAGGTGTGGGGAGGTCATACAATGGAGGTGTGTGAAGTCATAGAATGGAGGTCTGTGAAGTCATAGATTGGAAGCGTGTGAAGTCACAGAAAGGAGGTGTGTGAAGTCACAGTATGGAGTTGTGTGAAGTCACAATGGAGGTGTTTGAAGTCATAGATTGGATTGTGTGTGAAATCACAGAATGGAGTTGTGTGAAGTCACAGAATGGAGGTGTGTAAAGTCACAGAGTGGAGGTGTGTGAAGTCAGAGAACGGAGGTTTGTGAATTCATAGAATGGAGGTGTGTGAAGTCACAGAATGCAGGTGTGTGAAGTCAGAATAGAGGTGTGCGAAGTCATAGAATGGAGGTGTGTGAAGTCAGAATGGAGGTGTGTGAACTCATAGAATGGATTTGTATGAAGTCACAATGGAGATGTGTGAAGTCACAGAATGGATGTGTGTGAACTCAGAAAGGAGGTGTGTGAAGTCATAGAATGCATGTGTGTGAAGTCATAGAATGGAGGTGTGTGAAATCATAGAATGGAGGTGTGTGAAGTCACAGAATTGAGGTGCGTGAAGTCAGAATGGAGGTGTGTGAGGTCAGATAATGGAGGTGTGTGAAGTCACAATGCAGGTGTGTGAACTCATAGAATGGAGGTGTGTGAAGTAACAATGTAGGTTTTTGAAGTCATAGAATGGAGGTGTGTGAAGTCATAGAATGGAGGTGTGTGAATTCACAGAATGGAGGTGTGTGATGTCATAGAATGGAGGTGTGTGCAATCACAGAAAGGAGGTGTGTGAAGGCATAGAAAGGAGGTGTGTGAAGTCATAGAATGGAGGTGTGTGAAGTCACAGAATGGAGGTGTGTGACGTCACAGTATGGAGGTGTGTGAACTCAGATTTGAGGTGTGTGAAATCACAGAATGGAGGTGTGTGAAGTCATAGAAGGAGGTGTGTGAAGTCACAGAATGGAGGTGTGTGAAGACACAGAATGGAGGTGGGTGAACTCAGAGTGGAGGTGTGTGAAGTCACAGAATGGAGGTGTGTGAAGTCATAGAATGGAAGTGTGTGAAGTCATAGAATGGAGGTGCGTGAAGTCATAGAATGGATGTTGCTGAAGTAAGAATGAAGGTGTGTGAAGTCATAGAATGGAGGTGTCTGAAGTCATAGAATGGATGTTGCTGAAGTAAGAATGTAGGTGTGTGAAGTCATAGAATGGAGGTATGTGAACTCATAGAATGGAGGTCTGTGAATTCATGGACCGGAGGTGTGTGGTGTCAAAGAATGGAGGTGTATGATGTCAAACAATGGAAGTGTGTGAAGTCATAGAATGGAGGTGTGTGAAGTCTTAGAATGTAGGTGTGTGAAGTCATAGAATGGAGGTGTGTGAAGTCACAGAAGGGAGGTGTGTGAAGTCACAGAATGGAGGTGTGTAAAGTCACAGAGTGGAGGTGTGTGAAGGCACAGAATGGAGGGGTGTGAAGTCAAAGAACGGAGGTATGTGAAGTCACAGAATGGAGGGGTGTGAAGTCAGAATAGAGGTGTACGAAGTCATAGAATGGAGGTGTATGAAGTCAGAATGGAGCTGTGTGAACTCATAGAATGGAGGTGTGTGAAGTCTCAATGAAGATGTGTGAATTCATAGAATGGTGGTTTTGAAGTCACAGAATAGATGTGTGTGAAGTCATAGAATGGAGGTGTATGAAGTCAGATTGGAGGTATGTGAAGTCAAAGAATGGAGGTGTGTCAACTCAGAAATGAGGTATGTGAAGTCATAGAATGGAGGTGTGTGAAGTCATAGAATGTAGGTGTGTGAAGTCACAGAATGGAGCTGTGTGAAGTCAGAATGGAGGAGTGTGATGTCATAGAATGGAAGTGTGTGAAGTCAGAATGGAGGTGTGTGAACTCATAGAATGGACGTGTGTGAAGTCACAATGGAGGTGTGTGAAGACATAGAATGGAGGTGTGTGAAGTCAAAATGGGGGTGTGTGAACTCATAGAATGGAGGTGTGTGAAGTCACAGAATGGAGCTGTGTGAAGTCAGAATGGAGGTGTGAAGTCAGAGAATGGGGGTGGGTGAAGTCATAGAAAGGAGGTGTGGGAAGTCATAGAATGGAGAAGTGTGAAGTCATAGAGTGGAGGTGACTGTAGTCACAGATTCGAAGTCTGTGAAGACATAGAATGGAGGTTTGTGAAGTCAGAATGGAGGTGTGTGAACTCATAGAATGGAGGTGTGTGAAGTCACAATGGAGGTGTGTGAAGTCATAGAATGGAGGTGTTTGCAGTCACAGAATGGAGGTGTGTGAATTCATAGAATGGAGGTGTGTGAAGTCACAGAATGGAGGTGTGTGAAGTCACAGAATGGAGGTGTGTGGAGTCATAGAATTGAGGTGTGTGAAGTCATAGAATGGACGTGTGTGAAGTCACAGAATGGAGGTGTGTGAAGTCACGGAATTGAGGTGTGTGAAGTCACAGAATGGAGGTGTGTGAACTCAGAATGGAGGTGTGAGAAGTCACAGAATGGAGGTGTGTGAAGTCACAGAATGGAAGTGTGTGAATTCACAGAATGGAGGTTTGTGAAGTCATAGAATGGAGTTGTATGAGGTCATAGAATGGATGTTTCTGAAGTAAGAATGAAGGTGTGTGAAGTCATAGAATGGAGGTGTGTGAAGTCATAGAATGGAGGTGTGTGAAGTCAAAGAATGGAGGTATCTGAAGTCAGAATGGAGGTGTGAAGTCATAGAGTAGAGGTGGGTGAAGTCAGATAAGGGAGGTGTGGGAAGTCATAGAATGGAGCAGTGTGAAGTCATAGAGTGGAGGTGAGTGAAGTCACAGATTCGAGGTCGCTGAAGTCATAGAATGGAGGTGTGTGAAGTCAGAATGGAGGTGTGTGAAGTCATAAAATGGAGGTTTGTGAACTCGTAGAATGGAGGTGTGTGACGTCACAATGGAAGTGTGTGAAGTTACAGAATGGAGGTGTGTGAAGTCATACATTGGTGTGTGAAGTCAGAATGGAGGTATGTGTAGTTAAAGAATGGAAGTGTGTGAAGTCAGAATGGCGGAGTGTGAAGTCTTAGAATGGAGGTCTGTGAGGTTAGAATGGAGGTGTGTGAACTCATAGACTGGAGGTGTGTGAATTCACAATGGAGGTGTGTGAAGACATAGAACGGAGGTGTGTGAAGTCACAGAATGGAGGTGTGTGAAGTCATAGAATGGAAGTGTGTGAAGTCATAGAATGGATGTTTGTGAAGTAAGAATGAAGGTGTGTGAAGTCATAGAATGGATGTTTCTGAAGTAAGAATGAAGGTGTGTGAAGTCATAGAATGGAGGTGTGTGAAGTCAAAATGGAGTTGTGTGAACTCATAGAATGGAGGTGTGTGAACTCATAGAATGGAGGTGTGTGAAGTCAAACAATAAAGGTGTGTGAAGTCACAGAATGGAGGTGTGTGAAATCACAGAATGGAGGTTTGTGAAGTAAAAAAGGTGGTGTGTAGAGTCACAAATGGAGGTTTGTGAACTCATAGAATGGAGGTGTGTGAAGTCTAAGAATGGAGGTGTGTGAAGTCATGGAATGGAGGTGTCCGAAGTCATGGAATGGAGGTGTGTGAAGTCAAAGAATGGAGGTGTGTGAAGTCATAATGGAGTTGTGTGAAGTCATAGAATGGAGGTGTGTGAAGTCAGAATGGAAGTGTGTGAAGTCATAGAATGGAGGTGTGTTAAGTCAGAATGGAGGTGTGTGAACTCATAGAATGGAGGTGTGTGAAGTCACAATGGAGGTGTGTGAAGTCATAGAATGGAGGTGTGTGAAGTCACAGAATGGAGATGTGTGAAGTCATAGAATGGAGCTGTGTGAAGTCAGATTGGAGGTGTGTGAAGTCACAGAATGGAGGTGTGTGAACTCAGAATGGAGGTGTGTGAAGTCAAAGAATGGAGGTGTGTGAAGTCATAGAATGGAGGTGTGTGAAGTCAGAATGGAGTTGAATGAAATCATAGAATGGAGGTGTGTGATGTCAGAATGGCGGTGTGTGAAGTCATAGAATGGAGGTGTGTGAAGTCAGAATGGAGGCGTGTGAACTCATAGAATGGAGGTGTGTGAAGTCACAATGGAGGTGTGTCAAGTTATAGAATGGAGGTGTGTGAAGTCACAGAATGGAGGTGTGTGAAGTCATAGAATGGAGGTGTGTGATGTCATAGAATGGAGGTGTGTGAAGTCATAATGTAGGTGTGTGAAGTCACAGAATTGAGGTGTGTGAAGTCACAGAATGGAGGTGTGTGAAGTCATAGATTGGAGGTGTGTGAAGTCATAGAATGGAGGTGCATGAAATCATAGAATGGATGTTTGTGAAGTAAGAATGAAGGTGTGTTAAGTCATAGAATGGAGGTGTGTGAAGGCAAAGAATGGAGGTGTGTGAAGTCATGGAATGGACCTGTGTGAAGTCAGAATGTCGGTGTGTGAAGTCATAGAATGGAGGTGTGTGAACTCACAATGGAGTTGTGTGAAGTCAAAGAATGGTGGTGTGTGAAGTCAAAGAATGGAAGTGTGTGAAGTCATAGAATGGAGGTGTGTGAAGTCATAGAATGGAGGTGTGTGAAGTCAGAATGGAGGTTTGTGAAGTCAGAGAATGGAGGTGTGTGAAATCATAGAATGGAGGTGTGTGAAGTCATAGAATGGAGGTGTGTGAAGTCACAGAATTGATGTTTGTGAAGTCAGAATGGAGGTGTGTGAACTCACAATGGAGGTGTGTGAAGTCAAAAAATGGAGGTGTGTGGAGTCACAGAATTGATGTTTGTGAAGTCAGAATGGAGGTGTGTGAAGTCAGAATGGAGGTGTGTGAAGTTATAGAATGGATGTGTGTGAAGTCACAATGCAGGTGTGTGAACTCATAGAATGGAGATGTGTGAAGTCACAGAATGGAGGTGTGTGAAGTCATAGAATGGAGGTGTGTGAAGTCATAGAATGGAGGTGTGTGAAGTCATAGAATGGAGGTGTGTGAAGTCATAGAATGGACGTTTGTGAACTCATAGAATGGAGGTCTGTAAAGTCATAGAATGGATGTTTTTGAAGTAAGAATGTAGGGGTGTGAAGTCATAGAATGGAGGTGTGTGCAATCAAAATGGTGGTATGTGAACTCATAGAATGGATGTGTGTGAACTGATAGAGTGGAGGTGTGTGAAGTCATGGAATGGAGGTGTGTGAAATCAAAGAATGGAGGTGTGTGAAGTCAAACAATGGAGGTGTGCGAAGTCACAGAATGG
This sequence comes from Megascapheus bottae, assembly GCA_024803745.1. Taxonomy (NCBI): domain Eukaryota; kingdom Metazoa; phylum Chordata; class Mammalia; order Rodentia; family Geomyidae; genus Megascapheus; species Megascapheus bottae. The sequence continues at coordinate 855,659 of JANJXV010000052.1, read as the reverse complement.
AGGTGTTTGAAGTCAAAGAACGGAAGTGTGTGAAGTCAAAATGGAGGTGTGTGAAGTCACAGAATGGAGGTTTGTGAAGTCACAGAATGGAGGTTTGTAAAGTCAAAATGGTGCTGTGTAAAGTCACAAATGGAGGTGTGTGAAGTCACAGAATGTAGGTGTGTGAACTCAAAATGGAGGTGTGTGAAGTGAAAGAATGGAGGTGTGTGAAGTCATAGAATGAACGTGTGTGAAGTCACAGAAGGAAGGTGTGTTAAGTCACTGAACGGAGATGTGTGAACTCAGAATGGAGGTGTGTGAAGTCCCAGAATGGAGGTGTGGGAATCATAGAATGGAGTTGTGTGAAGTCACAGAATGGAGATGTGTGAATTCATAGAATCGAGGTGTGTGAAGTCATAGAATGGAGGTGTGTGAAGTCACAGAATGGAGGTGTGTGAAGTCAAAGAATGGAGGTGTGTGAAGTCATAGAATGGAAGTGTGTGAAGTCATAGAATGAAGGTGTGTGAAGCCAGAATTGAGGTGTGTGAAGACAGAGATTTGAGGTGTGTGAACTCAGAATGAAGGTGTGTGAAGTCAAAGAATGGAGGTTCGTGAAGTCATAGAATGGAGGTGTATGAAGTCATAGAATGGATGTTTCTGAAGTAGAATGGAGGTGTGTGAAGTCATAGAATGGAGGTGTGTGAAATCATAGAATGGAGGTGTGTGAAGTCACAGAATTGAGGTGCGTGAAGTCAGAATGGAGGTGTGTGAGGTCAGATAATGGAGGTGTGTGAAGTCACAATGCAGGTGTGTGAACTCATAGAATGGAGGTGTGTGAAGTAACCATGTAGGTTTTTGAAGTCATAGAATGGAGGTATGTGAAGTCATAGAATGGAGGTGTGTGAATTCACAGTATGGAGGTGTGTGATGTCATAGAATGGAGGTGTGTGCAGTCACAGAAAGGAGGTGTGTGAAGGCATAGAAAGGAGGTGTGTGAAGTCATAGAATGGAGGTGTGTGAAGTCACAGAATGGAGGTGTGTGAAGTCACAGTATGGAGGTGTGTGAACTCAGATTTGAGGTGTGTGAAATCACAGAATGGAGGTGTGTGAAGTCATAGAAGGAGGTGTGTGAAGTCACAGAATGGAGGTGTGTGAAGACACAGAATGGAGGTGGGTGAACTCAGAGTGGAGGTGTGTGAAGTCACAGAATGGAGGTGTGTGTAGTCATAGAATGGAAGTGTGTGAAGTCATAGAATGGAGGTGTGTGAAGTCATAGAATGGATGTTGCTGAAGTAAGAATGAAGGTGTGTGAAGTCATAGAATGGAGGTGTCTGAAGTCATAGAATGGATGTTGCTGAAGTAAGAATGTAGGTGTGTGAAGTCATAGAATGGAGGTATGTGAACTCATAGAATGGAGGTCTGTGAATTCATGGACCGGAGGTGTGTGGTGTCAAAGAATGGAGGTGTATGATGTCAAACAATGGAAGTGTGTGAAGTCATAGAATGGAGGTGTGTGAAGTCTTAGAATGTAGGTGAGTGAAGTCATAGAATGGAGGTGTGTGAAGTCACAGAAGGGAGGTGTGTGAAGTCACAGAATTTAGGTGTGTAAAGTCACAGAGTGGAGGTGTGTGAAGGCACAGAATGGAGGGGTGTGAAGTCAAAGAACGGAGGTATGTGAAGTCACAGAATGGAGGGGTGTGAAGTCAGAATAGAGGTGTACGAAGTCATAGAATGGAGGTGTATGAAGTCAGAATGGAGCTGTGTGAACTCATAGAATGGAGGTGTGTGAAGTCTCAATGAAGATGTGTGAATTCATAGAATGGTGGTTTTGAAGTCACAGAATAGATGTGTGTGAAGTCATAGAATGGAGGTGTATGAAGTCAGATTGGAGGTATGTGAAGTCAAAGAATGGAGGTGTGTCAACTCAGAAATGAGGTATGTGAAGTCACAGAATGGAGGTGTGTGAAGTCATAGAATGTAGGTGTGTGAAGTCACAGAATGGAGCTGTGTGAAGTCAGAATGGAGGAGTGTGATGTCATAGAATGGAAGTGTGTGAAGTCAGAATGGAGGTGTGTGAACTCATAGAATGGACGTGTGTGAAGTCACAATGGAGGTGTGTGAAGACATAGAATGGAGGTGTGTGAAGTCAAAATGGGGGTGTGTGAACTCATAGAATGGAGGTGTGTGAAGTCACAGAATGGAGCTGTGTGAAGTCAGAATGGAGGTGTGAAGTCAGAGAATGGGGGTTGGTGAAGTCATAGAAAGGAGGTGTGGAAAGTCATAGAATGGAGAAGTGTGAAGTCATAGAGTGGAGGTGACTGTAGTCACAGATTCGAAGTCTGTGAAGACATAGAATGGAGGTTTGTGAAGTCAGAATGGAGGTGTGTGAACTCATAGAATGGAGGTGTGTGAAGTCACAATGGAGGTGTGTGAAGTCATAGAATGGAGGTGTTTGCAGTCACAGAATGGAGGTGTGTGAATTCATAGAATGGAGGTGTGTGAAGTCACAGAATGGAGGTGTGTGAAGTCACAGAATGGAGGTGTGTGGAGTCATAGAATTGAGGTGTGTGAAGTCATAGAATGGACGTGTGTGAAGTCACAGAATGGAGGTGTGTGAAGTCACGGAATTGAGGTGTGTGAAGTCACAGAATGGAGGTGTGTGAACTCAGAATGGAGGTGTGAGAAGTCACAGAATGGAGGTGTGTGAAGTCACAGAATGGAAGTGTGTGAATTCACAGAATGGAGGTTTGTGAAGTCATAGAATGGAGTTGTGTGAGGTCATAGAATGGATGTTTCTGAAGTAAGAATGAAGGTGTGTGAAGTCATAGAATGGAGGTGTGTGAAGTCATAGAATGGAGGTGTGTGAAGTCAAAGAATGGAGGTATCTGAAGTCAGAATGGAGGTGTGAAGTCATAGAGTAGAGGTGGGTGAAGTCAGAGAAGGGAGGTGTGGGAAGTCATAGAATGGAGCAGTGTGAAGTCATAGAGTGGAGGTGAGTGAAGTCACAGATTCGAGGTCTCTGAAGTCATAGAATGGAGGTGTGTGAAGTCAGAATGGAGGTGTGTGAAGTCATAAAATGGAGGTTTGTGAACTCGTAGAATGGAGGTGTGTGACGTCACAATGGAAGTGTGTGAAGTTACAGAATGGAGGTGTGTGAAGTCATACATTGGTGTGTGAAGTCAGAATGGAGGTATGTGTAGTCAAAGAATGGAAGTGTGTGAACTCAGAATGGAGGTGTGTGAAGTCATAGATGGTGGTGTGTGAAGTCATACTATGGAGGTGTGTGAAATCATAGAATGGAGTTTTGTGAATTCACAGAATGGAGGAGTGTGAAGTCAGAATGGCGGAGTGTGAAGTCTTAGAATGGAGGTCTGTGAGGTTAGAATGGAGGTGTGTGAACTCATAGAATGGAGGTGTGTGAATTCACAATGGAGGTTTGTGAAGACATAGAATGGAGGTGTGTGAAGTCACAGAATGGAGGTGTGTGAAGTCATAGAATGGAAGTGTGTGAAGTCATAGAATGGATGTTTGTGAAGTAAGAATGAAGGTGTGTGAAGTCATAGAATGGATGTTTCTGAAGTAAGAATGAAGGTGTGTGAAGTCATAGAATGGAGGTGTGTGAAGTCAAAATGGAGTTGTGTGAACTCATAGAATGGAGGTGTGTGAACTCATAGAATGGAGGTGTGTGAAGTCAAACAATAAAGGTGTGTGAAGTCACAGAATGGAGGTGTGTGAAATCACAGAATGGAGGTTTGTGAAGTAAAAAAGGTGGTGTGTAGAGTCACAAATGGAGGTTTGTGAACTCATAGAATGGAGGTGTGTGAAGTCTAAGAATGGAGGTGTGTGAAGTCATGGAATGGAGGTGTCCGAAGTCATGGAAGGGAGGTGTGTGAAGTCAAAGAATGGAGTTGTGTGAAGTCATAATGGAGTTGTGTGAAGTCATAGAATGGAGGTGTGTGAAGTCAGAATGGAGGTGTGTGAAGTCATAGAATGGAGGTGTGTTAAGTCAGAATGGAGGTGTGTGAACTCATAGAATGGAGGTGTGTGAAGTCACAATGGAGGTGTGTGAAGTCATAGAATGGAGGTGTGTGAAGTCACAGAATGGAGATGTGTGAAGTCATAGAATGGAGCTGTGTGAAGTCAGATTGGAGGTGTGTGAAGTCACAGAATGGAGGTGTGTGAACTCAGAATGGAGGTGTGTGAAGTCAAAGAATGGAGGTGTGTGAAGTCATAGAATGGAGGTGTGTGAAGTCAGAATGGAGTTGAATGAAGTCATAGAATGGAGGTGTGTGATGTCAGAATGGCGGTGTGTGAAGTCATAGAATGGAGGTGTGTGAAGTCAGAATGGAGGCGTGTGAACTCATAGAATGGAGGTGTGTGAAGTCACAATGGAGGTGTGTCAAGTTATAGAATGGAGGTGTGTGAAGTCACAGAATGGAGGTGTATGAAGTCATAGAATGGAGGTGTGTGAACTCAGAATGGAGGTGTGTGAAGTCACAGAATGGAGGTGTGTGAAGTCATAGAATGGAGGTGTGTGATGTCATAGAATGGAGGTGTGTGAAGTCATAATGTAGGTGTGTGAAGTCACAGAATTGAGGTGTGTGAAGTCACAGAATGGAGGTGTGTGAAGTCATAGATTGGAGGTGTGTGAAGTCATAGAATGGAGGTGCATGAAATCATAGAATGGATGTTTGTGAAGTAAGAATGAAGGTGTGTTAAGTCATAGAATGGAGGTGTGTGAAGGCAAAGAATGGAGGTGTGTGAAGTCATGGAATGGACCTGTGTGAAGTCAGAATGGCGGTGTGTGAAGTCATAGAATGGAGGTGTGTGAACTCACAATGGAGTTGTGTGAAGTCAAAGAATGGTGGTGTGTGAAGTCAAAGAATGGAAGTGTGTGAAGTCATAGAATGGAGGTGTGTGAAGTCATAGAATGGAGGTGTGTGAAGTCAGAATGGAGGTTTGTGAAGTCAGAGAATGGAGGTGTGTGAAATCATAGAATGGAGGTGTGCGAAGTAATAGAATGGAGGTGTGTGAAGTCACAGAATTGATGTTTGTGAAGTCAGAATGGAGGTGTGTGAACTCACAATGGAGGTGTGTGAAGTCAAAAAATGGAGGTGTGTGGAGTCACATAATTGATGTTTGTGAAGTCAGAATGGAAGTGTGTGAAGTCAGAATGGAGGTGTGTGAAGTTATAGAATGGATGTGTGTGAAGTCACAATGCAGGTGTGTGAACTCATAGAATGGAGATGTGTGAAGTCACAGAATGGAGGTGTGTGAAGTCATAGAATGGAGGTGTGTGAAGTCATAGAATGGAGGTGTGTGAAGTCATAGAATGGAGGTGTGTGAAGTCATAGAATGGACGTTTGTGAACTCATAGAATGGAGGTCTGTAAAGTCATAGAATGGATGTTTTTGAAGTAAGAATGTAGGGGTGTGAAGTCATAGAATGGAGGTGTGTGCAATCAAAATGGTGGTATGTGAACTCATAGAATGGATGTGTGTGAACTGATAGAGTGGAGGTGTGTAAAGTCATGGAATGGAGGTGTGTGAAATCAAAGAATGGAGGTGTGTGAAGTCACACAATGGAGGTGTGCGAAGTCACAGAATGGAGGTGTTTGAAGTCAAAGAATGGAAGTGTGTGAAGTCAAAATGGAGGTGTGTGAAGTCACAGAATGGAGGTTTGTGAAGTCACAGAATGGAGGTTTGTAAAGTCAAAATGGTGCTGTGTAAAGTCACAAATGGAGGTGTGTGAAGTCACAGAATGTAGGTGTGTGAACTCAAAATGGAGGTGTGTGAAGTGAAAGAATGGAGGTGTGTGAAGTCATAGAATGAACGTGTGTGAAGTCACAGAAGGAAGGTGTGTTAAGTCACTGAACGGAGATGTGTGAACTCAGAATGGAGGTGTGTGAAGTCCCAGAATGGAGGTGTGGGAATCATAGAATGGAGTTGTGTGAAGTCACAGAATGGAGATATGTGAATTCATAGAATTGAGGTGTGTGAAGTCATAGAATGGAGGTGTGTGAAGTCATAGAATGGAGGGGTGTGAAGTCACAGAATGGAGGTGTGTGAACTCACAATGGAGGTGTGTGAAGTCAAAGAATGGAGGTGTGTGAAGTCATAGAATGGAAGTGTGTGAAGTCATAGAATGAAGGTGTGTGAAGCCAGAATTGAGGTGTGTGAAGACAGAGATTTGAGGTGTGTGAACTCAGAATGAAGGTGTGTGAAGTCAAAGAATGGAGGTTCGTGAAGTCATAGAATGGAGGTGTATGAAGTCATAGAATGGATGTTTCTGAAGTAGAATGGAGGTGTGTGAAGTCATAGAATGGAGGTGTGTGAAGTCAAAATGGAGGTGTGCGAACTCATAAAATGGAGATGAGTGAAGTCATGGAATGGAGGTGTGTGAAGTCCAAAAATGGAGGTGTGTGAAGTCAAACAATGGTGGTGTGTGAAGTCACAGAACGGAGGTGTGTGAAGTCAAAGAATGGAAGTGTGTGAGGTCAAAATGGAGGTGTGTGAAGTCACAGAATGGAGGTGTGTGAAGTCACAGAATGGAGGTGTGTGAAGTCATCGAAAGGAGGTGTGTGAAGTCATGGAATGGAGGTGTGTGAAGTCACAGAATGGCGGTGTGTGAAGTCAGAATGGAGTTGTGTGAAGTCATAGAATGTAGGTGTGTGAAGTCAAAATGAAGGTGTGTGAAGTCATAGAATGGAGGTGTGTGAAGTAAGAATGGAGGTGTGTGAACTCATAGAATGGAGGTGTGAAGTCACAATGGAGTGAGGGAAGTCATAGAATGGAGGTGTGTGAAGTCACAGTATGGAGGTGTGTGAAATCATAGAATGGAGCTGTTTAAAGTCAGATTTGAGGAGTGTGAATTCACAGAATGGAGGTGTGTGAACTCAGAATGGAGGTGTGTGAAATCACAGAATGGAGGTGTGAAGTCATAGAATGGAGGTGTGTGAAGTCATAGAATGGAGGTGTGTGAAGTCATAATGGAGGTGTGTGAAGTCACAGAATTGAGGTGTGTGAAGTCACAGATGGAGGTGTGTGAAGTCATAGAATGGAGATTTGTGAAGTCATAGAATGGAGGTGTGTGACGTCATAGAATGGATGTTTCTGAAGTAGAATTGAGGTGTGTGAAGTCATAGAAGGGAGGTGTGTGAAGTCAAAATGGAGGTGTGCGAACTCATAACATGGAGATGTGTGAAGTCATGGAAAGGAGGTGTGTGAAGTCCAAAAATGGAGTTGTGTGAAGTCAAACAATGGTGGTGTGTGAAGTCACAGAATGGAGGTGTGTAGTTAAAGAATGGAAGTGTGTGAAGTCAAAATGGAGGTGTGTGAAGTCACAGAATGGAGGTGTGTGAAGTCACAGAATGGAGGTGTGTGAAGTCATAGAATGGAGTTGTGTGAAGTCACAGAATGGAGGTGTGTGAAGTCACAGAATGGAGGTGTGGGAAGTCACAGAATTGAGGTGTGTGAAGTCAAAATGGAGGTGTGTAAACTCATAGAATGGAGGTGTGTGAACTCATAGAATGGAAGTGTGTGAAGTCATGGAATGGAGGTGTGTGAAGTCAAAGAATGGAGGTGTGAAGTCAAACAATAAAGGTGTGTGAAGTAACAGAATGGAGGTGTGGGAAATCACAGAATGGAGGTGTGTGAAGTCAAAAAGGTGGTGTGTAGAGTCACAAATAGAGGTGTGTGAACTCATAGAATGGAGGTGTGTGAAGTCACAGAATTGATGTTTGTGAAGTCAGAATGGAGGTGTGTGAACTCACAATGGAGGTGTGTGAAGTCAAACAATGGAGGTGTGTGAAGTCAAAGAATGGAAGTGTGTGAAGTCATAGAATGGAGGTTTGTGAAGTCATAGAATGGAGGTGTGTGAAGACATAGAATGGAGGTGTGTGAAGTCACAGAATTGATGTTTGTGAGGTCAGAATGGAGGTGTGAGAAGTCAGAATGGAGGTTTGTGAAGTCAGAGAATGGATGTGTGTGAAGTCATACAATGGAGGCGTGTGAAGTCATAGAATGGAGGTGTGTGAAATCACAGAATTGATGTTTGTGTAGTCAGAATGGAGGTGTGTGAACTCACAATGGAGGTGTGTGAAGTCAAAGAATGGAGGTGTGCGAAGTCACAGAATTGATGTTTGTAAAGTCAGAATGGAGGTATGTGAAGTCAGAATGCAGGTGTATGAAGTCATAGAATGGAGGTGTGTGAAGTCACAATGCACGTGTGAGAACTCATAGGATGGAGATGTGTGAAGTCACAGAATGGAGGTGTGTGAAGTCATAGAATGGAGGTGTGTGAAGTCATAGAATGGAGGTGTGTGAAGTCATAGAATGGACGTTTGTGAACTCATAGAATGGAGGTCTGTAAAGTCATAGAATGGATGTTTTTGAAGTAAGAATGTAGGGGTGTGAAGTCATAGAATAGAGGTGTGTGCAATCAAAATGGTGGTATGTGAACTCATAGAATGGATGTGTGTGAACTGATAGAGTGGAGGCGTGTGAAGTCATGCAATGGAGGTGTGTGAAATCAAAGAATGGAGGTGTGTGAAGTCAAACAATGGAGGTATGCGAAGTCACAGATGGGAGGTGTGTGAAGTCACAGAATGGAACTGTGTGAAGTCAAAATGGAGGTGTGTGAAGTCACAGAATGGAGGTTTGTGAAGTCACGGAATGGAGGTTTGTGAAGTCAAAATGGTGGGGTGTAAAGTCACAAATGGAGGTGTGTGAAGTCACAGAATGTAGGTGTGTGAACTCAAAATGGAGGTGTGTGAAGTGAAAGAATGGAGGTGTGCGAAGTCAAAGAATGGAGGTGTGAGAAGTCATAGAATGGAGGTGTGTGAAGTCATAGAATGGAGGTGTGTGAAGTCATAGAATGAAGGTGTGTGCTGTCACAGAATGAAGGTGTGTTAAGTCACAGAACGGAGGTGTGTGAACTCAGAATGGAGGTGTGTGAAGTCCCAGAATAGAGGTGTGGGAAGTCATAGAATGGAGTTGTGTGAAGTCACAGAATGGAGATGTGTGAATTCATAGAATCGAGGTGTGTGAAGTCATAGAATGGAGGTGTGTGAAGTCAAAGAATGGAGGTGTGTGAAGTCACAGAATGGAGGTGTGTGAAGTCCAATAATGCAGGTGTGTGAACTCACAATGGAGGTGTGTGAAGTCAAAGAATGGAGGTGTGTGAAGTCATAGAATGGAAGTGTGTGAAGTCATAGAATGAAGGTGTGTGAAGACGGAATTGAGGTATGTGAAGAGACAGAATTGAGGTGTGTGACCTCAGAATGAAGGTGTGTGAAGTCAAAGAATGGAGGTTTGTGAAGTCATAGAATGGAGGTGTATGAAGTCATAGAATGGATGTTTCTGAAGTAGAATGGAGGAGTGTGAAGTCATAGAATGGAGGTGTGTGAAGTAAAAATGGAGGTGTGCGAACTCATAAAATGGAGATGAGTGAAGTCATGGAAAGGAGGTGTGTGAAGTCCAAAAATGGAGGTGTGCGGAGTCAAACAATGGTGGTGTGTGAAGTCAAAGAATGGAAGTGTGTGAAGTCAAAGAATGGAAGTGTGTGAAGTCAAAATGGAGGTGTGTGAAGTCACAGAATGGAGGTGTGTGAAGTCACAGAATGGAGGTGTGTGAATTCATCGAAAGGAGGTGTGTGAAGTCATGGAATGGAGGTGTGTGAAGTCACAGAATGGCGGTGTTTGAAGTCAGAATGGAGTTGTGTGAAGTCATAGAATGTAGGTGTGTGAAGTCAGAATGGAGGTCTGTGAAGTCATAGAAAGGAGGGGTGTGAAGACAGAATGGAGGTGTGTGAACTCATAGAATGGAGGTGTAAAGTCAAAATGGAGGCGTGTGAAGTCATAGAATCGAGGTGTGTGAAGTCACAGTATGGAGGTGTGTGAAATCATACAATGGAGCTGTGTGAAGTCAGATTTTAGGAGTGTGAAGTCACAGAATGGAGGTGTGTGAACTCAAAATGGAGGTGTGTGAAGTGAAAGAATGGAGGTGTGCGAAGTCAAAGAATGGAGGTGTGTGAAGTCATAGAATGGAGTTGTGTGAATTCATAGAATGGAGGTGTGTGAAGTCATAGAATGAAGGTGTGTGAAGTCACAGAATGGAGGTGTGTTAAGTCACAGAACGGAGGTGTGTGAACTCAGAATGGTGGTGTGTGAAGTCCCAGAATGGAGGTGTGGGAAGTCATAGAATGGAGTTGTGTGAAGTCACAGAATGGAGATGTGTGAATTCATAGAATCGAGGTGTGTGAAGTCATAGAATGGAGGTGTGTGAAGTCACAGAATGGAGGTGTGTGAAGTCACAGAATGGAGGTGTGTGAAGTCACAGAATGGAGGTGTGTGAAGTCATAGAATGAAGGTGTGTGAAGCCAGAATTGAGGTGTGTGAAGACACAGAATTGAGGTGTGTGAACTCAGAATGAAGGTGTGTGAAGTCAAAGAATGGAGGTTTGTGAAGTCATAGAATGGAGGTGTATGAAGTCATAGAATGGATGTTTCTGAAGTAGAATGGAGGTGTGTGAAGTCATGGAATGGAGGTGTGTGAAGTCAAAATGGAGGTGTGCGAACTAATAAATTGGAGATGAGTGAAGTCATGGAATGGAGGTGTGTGAAGTCCAAAAATGGAGGTGTGTGAAGTCAAACAATTGTGGTGTGTGAAGTCACAGAACGGAGGTGTGTGAAGTCAAAGAATGGAAGTGTGTGAGGTCAAAATGGAGGTGTGTGAAGTCACAGAATGGAGGTGTGTGAAGTCACAGAATGGAGGTGTGTGAAGTCATCGAAAGGAGGTGTGTGAAGTCATAGAATATAGGTGTGTGAAGTCAAAATGGAGGTGTGAAGTCATAGAATGGAGGTGTGTGAAGTCAGAATGGAGGTGTGTGAACTCATAGAATGGAGGTGTGAAGTCACAATGGAGGTGTGTGAAGTCATAGAATGGAGGTGTGTGAAGTCACAGTATGGAGGTGTGTGAAATCATAGAATGGAGCTGTGTGAAGTCAGATTTGAGGAGTGTGAATTCACAGAATGGAGGTGTGTGAACTCAGAATGGAGGTGTGTGAAGTCAGAGAATGGAGGTGTGAAGTCATAGAATGGAGGTGTGTGAAGTCATAGAATGGAGGTGTGTGAAGTCACAGAATGGAGGTGTGTGAAGTCACAGAATGGAGGTCTGTGAAGTCACAGAATGGAGGTGTGTGAAGTCATAGAATGAAGGTGTGTGAAGCCAGAATTGAGGTGTGTGAAGACACAGAATTGAGGTGTGTGAACTCAGAATGAAGGTGTGTGAAGTCAAAAAATGGAGGTTTGTGAAGTCATAGAATGGAGGTGTATGAAGTCATAGAATGGATGTTTCTGAAGTAGAATGGAGGTGTGTGAAGTCATGGAATGGAGGTGTGTGAAGTCAAAATGGATGTGTGCAAACTAATAAATTGGAGATGAGTGAAGTCATGGAATGGAGGTGTGTGAAGTCCAAAAATGGAGGTGTGTGAAGTCAAACAATTGTGGTGTGTGAAGTCACAGAACGGAGGTGTGTGAAGTCAAAGAATGGAAGTGTGTGAGGTCAAAATGGAGGTGTGTGAAGTCACAGAATGGAGGTATGTGAAGTCACAGAATGGAGGTGTGTGAAGTCATCGAAAGGAGGTGTGTGAAGTCATAGAATATAGGTGTGTGAAGTCAAAATGGAGGTGTGAAGTCATAGAATGGAGGTGTGTGAAGTCAGAATGGAGGTGTGTGAACTCATAGAATGGAGGTGTGAAGTCACAATGGAGGTGTGTGAAGTCATAGAATGGAGGTGTGTGAAGTCACAGTATGGAGGTGTGTGAAATCATAGAATGGAGCTGTGTGAAGTCAGATTTGAGGAGTGTGAATTCACAGAATGGAGGTGTGTGAACTCAGAATGGAGGTGTGTGAAGTCACAGAATGGAGGTGTGAAGTCATAGAATGGAGGTGTGTGAAGTCATAGAATGGAGGTGTGTGAAGTCATAATGGAGGTGTGTGAAGTCACAGAATTGAGGTGTGTGAATTCACAGATGGAGGTGTGTGAAGTCATAGAATAGAGGTGTGTGAAGCTATAGAATGGAGGTGTGTGAACTCGCAATGGAGGTGTGTGAAGTCAAAGAATGGAGGTGTGTGAAGTCATAGAATGGGAGTGTGTGAAGTCATAGAATGGAGGTGTGTGAAGTCATAGAATGGACGTTTGTGAACTCATAGAATGGAGGTCTGTAAAGTCATAGAATGGATGTTTTTGAAGTAAGAATGTAGGGGTGTGAAGTCATAGAATGGAGGTGTGTGCAATCAAAATGGTGGTATGTGATCTCACAGAATGGATGTGTGTGAACTGATAGAGTGGAGGTGTGTGAAGTCATGGAATGGAGGTGTGTGAAATCAAAGAATGGAGGTGTGTGAAGTCAAACAATGGAGGTATGCGAAGTCACAGAATGGAGGTGTGTGAAGTCACAGAATGGAAGTGTGTGAAGTCAAAACGGAGGTGTGTGAAATCACAGAATGGAGGTTTGTGAAGTCCCAGAATGGAGGTTTGTGAAGTCAAAATGGTGGTGTGTAAAGTCACAAATGGAGGTGTGTGAAGTCACAGAATGTAGGTGTGTGAACTCAAAATGGAGGTGTGTGAAGTGAAAGAATGGAGGTGTGCGAAGTCAAAGAATGGAGGGGTGTGAAGTCATAGAATGGAGGTGTGTGAAGTCATAGAATGAAGGTGTGTGAAGTCACAGAATGAAGGTGTGTTAAGTCACAGAACGGAGGTGTGTGAACTCAGAATGGAGGTGTGTGAAGTCCCAGAATGGAGGTGTGGGAAGTCATAGAATGGAGTTGTGTGAAGTCACAGAATGGAGATGTGTGAATTCATAGAATAGAGGTGTGTGATGTCATAGAATGGAGGTGTGTGAAGTCACAGAATGGAGGTGTGTGAAGTCACAGAATGGAGGTGTGTGAAGTCACAGAATGGAGATATGTCAACTCACAATGGAGCTGTGTGAAGTCAAAGAATGGAGGTGTGTGAAGTCATAGACTGGAAGTGTGTGAAGTCATAGAATGAAGGTGTGTGAAGCCAGAATTGAGGTGTGTGAAGACACAGATTTGAGGTGTGTGAACTCAGAATGAAGGTGTGTGAAGTCAAAGAATGGAGGGTTGTGAAGTCATAGAATGAAGGTGTATGAAGTCATAGAATGGATGTTTCTGAAGTAGAATGGAGGTGTGTGAAGTCATAGAATGGAGGTGTGTGAAGTCAAAATGGAGGTGTGCGAACTCATAAAATGGAGATGAGTGAAGTCATGGAAAGGAGGTGTGTGAAGTCCAAAAATGGAGGTGTGTGGAGTCAAAAAATGGTGGTGTGTGAAGTCACAGAATGGAGGTGTGTGAAGTCAAAGAATGGAAGTGTGTGAAGTCAAAATGGAGGTGTGTGAAGTCACAGAATGGAGGTGTGTGAAGTCACAGAATGGAGGTGTGTGAAGTCATCGAAAGGAGGTGTGTGAAGTCATGGAATGGAGGTGTGTGAAGTCACAGAATGGCGGTGTGTGAAGTCAGAATGGAGTTGTGTGAAGTCATAGAATGTAGGTGTGTGAAGTCAGAACGGAGGTGTGTGAAATCATAGAATGGAGGTGTGTGAACTCAGAATGGAGGTGTGTGAAGTCACAGAATGGAGGTGTGAAGTCATAGAATGGAGGTGTGTGAAGTCGTAGAATGGAGGTGTGTGAAGTCATAATGGAGGTGTGTGAAGTCACAGAATTGAGGTGTCTGAAGTCACAGATTGAGGTGTGGGAAGTCATAGAATGGAGGTGTGTGAAGTCATAGAATGGAGGTGTATGAAGTCAAAGAATTGATGTTTGTGAAGTAAGAATGAAGGTGTGTTAAGTCATAGAATGGAGGTGTTTGAAGGCACAGAATGGAGGTGTGTGAAGTCACAGAATGGAGGTGTGTGAACTCACAATGGAGGTGTGTGAAGTCAAAGAATGGAGGTGTGTGAAGTCATAGAATGGAAGTGTGTGAAGTTACAGAATGAAGGTGTGTGAAGCCAGAATTGAGGTGTGTGAAGTCACAGAAGTGAGGTGTGTGAACTCAGAATGAAGGTGTGTTAAGTCATAGAATGGAGGTGTTTGAAGGCACAGAATGGAGGTGTGTGAAGTCACAGAATGGAGCTGTGTGAAGTCAGAATGGAGGTGTGTGAAGTCATAGAATGGAGGTGTGTGAACTCACAATGGAGGTGTGTGAAGTCACAGAATGTAGATGTGTGCAGTCACAGAATGGAGGTGTGTGAAGTCAAAATGGAGATGTGTGAAGTCAAAGAATGGATGTGTTTGAAGTCATAGAATGGATGTTTCTGAAGTAGAATGAAGGTGTGTGAAGTCATACAATGGATGTGTGTGAAGTCAAAATGGAGGTGTGTGAACTCATAAAATGGAGATGTGTGAAGTCATGGAATGGAGGTGTGTGAAGTCCAAAAATGGAGGTGGTGAAGTCAAACAATGGTGGTGTGTGAAGTCAAAGGATGGAGGTGTGTGAAGTCATCGAAGGGGGGTGTGTGAAGTCATGGAATGGAGGTGTGTGAAGTCACAGAATCGAGGTGTGTGAAGTCACAGAATGGAGATGTGTGAAGTCACAGAATGGAGGTGTATGAAGTCACAGAATGGAGGTGTGTGAAGTCACAGAATGGAGGTGTGTGAACTCACAATGGAGGTGTGTGAAGTCAAACAATAAAGGTGTGTGAAGTCAAAAAATAAAGGTTTGTGAAGTCACAGAATGGAGGTCTGTGAAGTCATAGAAGGGAGGTGTGTTTAGTCACAGAATGGAGCTGTGTGAAGTCAGAGAATTGACGTGTGTGAACTCAGAATGGAGGTGTGTGAAGTCACAGAACGAAGATTTGTGAAGTCATAGAATGGAAGTACGTGAAGTCATAGAATGGATGTTTCTGAAGTAAGAATGAAGGTGCGTGAACTCATAGAATGGAGGTGTGTGAAGTCAAAATGGAGGGTGTGTGAATTCATAGAATGGAGGTGTGTGAACTCATAGAATGGAGGTGTGTGAAGTCATGGAATGGAGGTGTGTGAAGTCAAAGAATGGAGGTGTGTGAAGTCAAACAATAAATGTGTGTGAAGTCACAGAATGGAGGTGTGTGAAATCACAGAATGGAGGTGTGTGAAGTCAAAAAGGTGGTGTGTAGAGTCACAAATGGAGGTGTGTGAACTCATAGAATGGAGGTGTGTGAAGTCAAAGAGTGGAAGTGTGTGAATTCATAGAATAGAGGTGTGTGAAGTCATAGAATGGATGTTTCTGAAGTAGAATGAAGGTGTGTGAAGTCATAGAATGGAGGTGTGTGAAGTCAAAATGGAGGGGTGTGAACTCATAAAATGGAGATGTGTGAAGTCATGGAATGGAGGTGCGTGAAGTCCAAAAATGGAGGTGTGTGAAGTCAAACAATGGAGGTGTGTGAAGTCAGAGAATGGAGGTGTGTGAAGTCAAAGAATGGAAGTGTGTGAAGTCAAGATGGAGGTGTGTGAAGTCACAGAATGGAGGTGTGTGAAGTAACAGAATGGAGGTGTGTGAAGTCACAGAATGGAGGTGTGTGAAGTCACAGAATGAAGGTGTGTGAAGACACAATGGAGGTGTGTGAAGTCACAGAATGGAGGTGCGTGAAGTCAAACAATAAAGGTGTGTGAAGTCACAGAATGAAGGTCTGTGAAGTCATAGAATGGAGGTGTGTTAAGTCACAGAATGTAGGTGTGTGAACTCAGAGAATGGAGGTGTGTGAACTCATAGAAGGGAGGTGTGTGTGAAGTCATGGAATTGAGGTGCGTGAAGTCATAGAATGGATGTTTCTGAAGTAAGAATGAAGGTGTGTGAAGTCATAGAATGGAGGTGTGTAAAGTCAAAATAGAGGTGTGTGAACTCATAGAATGGAGGTGTGTGAACTCATAGAATGGAGGTGTGTGTGAAGTCATGGAATGGAGGTGTGTGAAGTCAAAAAATGGAGGTGTGTGAAGTCAAACAATAAAGGTGTGTGAAGTCACAGAATGGAGGTATGTGAAATCACAGAATGGAGGTTTGTGAAGTCAAAAAGGTGATGTGTAGAGTCACAAATGGAGGTGTGTGAACTCATAGAATGGAGGTGTGTGAAGTCAAAGAATAAAGGTGTGTGAAGTCATCGAATGGAGGTGTGTGAAGTCATGGAATGGAGGTGTGTGAAGTCACAGAATGGAGGTGTGTGAAGTCACAGAATGGAGGTGTGTGAAGTCATAATGGAGTTGTGTGAAGTCATAGAATGGAGGTGTGTGAAGTCAGAATGGAAGTGTGTGAAGTCATAGAATGGAGGTGTGTTAAGTCAGAATGGAGGTGTGTGAACTCATAGAATGGAGGTGTGTGAAGTCACAATGAAGGTGTGTGAAGTCATAGAATGGAGGTGTGTGAAGTCACAGAATGGAGATGTGTGAAGTCATAGAATGGAGCTGTGTGAAGTCAGATTGGAGGTGTGTGAAGTCACAGAATGGAGGTGTGTGAACTCAGAATGGAGGTGTGTGAAGTCAAAGAATGGAGGTGTGTGAAGTCATAGAATGGAGGTGTGTGAAGTCAGAATGGAGTTGAATGAAGTCATAGAATGGAGGTGTGTGATGTCAGAATGGCGGTGTGTGAAGTCATAGAAAGGAGGTGTGTGAAGTCAGAATGGAGGCGTGTGAACTCATAGAATGGAGGTGTGTGAAGTCACAATGGAGGTGTGTCAAGTTATAGAATGGAGGTTTGTGAAGTCACAGAATGGAGGTGTATGAAGTCATAGAATGGAGGTGTGTGAACTCAGAATGGAGGTGTGTGAAGTCACAGAATGGAGGTGTGTGAAGTCATAGAATGGAGGTGTGTGATGTCATAGAATGGAGGTGTGTGAAGTCATAATGTAGGTGTGTGAAGTCACAGAATTGAGGTGTGTGAAGTCACAGAATGGAGGTGTGTGAAGTCATAGATTGGAGGTGTGTGAAGTCATAGAATGGAGGTGCATGAAATCATAGAATGGATGTTTGTGAAGTAAGAATGAAGGTGTGTTAAGTCATAGAATGGAGGTGTGTGAACGCAAAGAATGGAGGTGTGTGAAGTCATGGAATGGACCTGTGTGAAGTCAGAATATCGGTGTGTGAAGTCATAGAATGGAGGTGTGTGAACTCACAATGGAGTTGTGTGAAGTCAAAGAATGGTGGTGTGTGAAGTCAAAGAATGGAAGTGTGTGAAGTCATAGAATGGAGGTGTGTGAAGTCATAGAATGGAGGTGTGTGAAGTCAGAATGGAGGTTTGTGAAGTCAGAGAATGGAGGTGTGTGAAATCATAGAATGGAGGTGTGTGAAGTCATAGAATGGAGGTGTGTGAAGTCACAGAATTGATGTTTGTGAAGTCAGAATGGAGGTGTGTGAACTCACAATGGAGGTGTGTGAAGTCAAAAAATGGAGGTGTGTGGAGTCACAGAATTGATGTTTGTGAAGTCAGAATGGAGGTGTGTGAAGTCAGAATGGAGGTGTGTGAAGTTATAGAATGGATGTGTGTGAAGTCACAATGCAGGTGTGTGAACTCATAGAATGGAGATGTGTGAAGTCACAGAATGGAGGTGTGTGAAGTCATAGAATGGAGGTGTGTGAAGTCATAGAATGGAGGTGTGTGAAGTCATAGAATGGAGGTGTGTGAAGGCATAGAATGGACGTTTGTGAACTCATAGAATGGAGGTCTGTAAAGTCATAGAATGGATGTTTTTGAAGTAAGAATGTAGGGGTGTGAAGTCATAGAATGGAGGTGTGTGCAATCAAAATGGTGGTATGTGAACTCATAGAATGGATGTGTGTGAACTGATAGAGTGGAGGTGTGTGAAGTCATGGAATGGAGGTGTGTGAAATCAAAGAATGGAGGTGTGTGAAGTCAAACAATGGAGGTGTGCGAAGTCACAGAATGGAGGTGTTTGAAGTCAAAGAACGGAAGTGTGTGAAGTCAAAATGGAGGTGTGTGAAGTCACAGAATGGAGGTTTGTGAAGTCACAGAATGGAGGTTTGTAAAGTCAAAATGGTGCTGTGTAAAGTCACAAATGGAGGTGTGTGAAGTCACAGAATGTAGGTGTGTGAACTCAAAATGGAGGTGTGTGAAGTGAAAGAATGGAGGTGTGTGAAGTCATAGAATGAACGTGTGTGAAGTCACAGAAGGAAGGTGTGTTAAGTCACTGAACGGAGATGTGTGAACTGAGAATGGAGGTGTGTGAAGTCCCAGAATGGAGGTGTGGGAATCATAGAATGGAGTTGTGTGAAGTCACAGAATGGAGATGTGTGAATTCATAGAATCGAGGTGTGTGAAGTCATAGAATGGAGGTGTGTGAAGTCACAGAATGGAGGGGTGTGAAGTCACAGAACGAAGATTTGTGAAGTCATAGAATGGAAGTACGTGAAGTCATAGAATGGATGTTTCTGAAGTAAGAATGAAGGTGCGTGAACTCATAGAATGGAGGTGTGTGAAGTCAAAATGGAGGGTGTGTGAATTCATAGAATGGAGGTGTGTGAACTCATAGAATGGAGGTGTGTGAAGTCATGGAATGGAGGTGTGTGAAGTCAAAGAATGGAGGTGTGTGAAGTCAAACAATAAATGTGTGTGAAGTCACAGAATGGAGGTGTGTGAAATCACAGAATGGAGGTGTGTGAAGTCAAAAAGGTGGTGTGTAGAGTCACAAATGGAGGTGTGTGAACTCATAGAATGGAGGTGTGTGAAGTCAAAGAGTGGAAGTGTGTGAAGTCATAGAATAGAGGTGTGTGAAGTCATAGAATGGATGTTTCTGAAGTAGAATGAAGGTGTGTGAAGTCATAGAATGGAGGTGTGTGAAGTCAAAATGGAGGTGTGTGAACTCATAAAATGGAGATGTGTGAAGTCATGGAATGGAGGTGCGTGAAGTCCAAAAATGGAGGTGTGTGAAGTCAAACAATGGAGGTGTGTGAAGTCAGAGAATGGAGGTGTGTGAAGTCAAAGAATGGAAGTGTGTGAAGTCAAGATGGAGGTGTGTGAAGTCACAGAATGGAGGTGTGTGAAGTAACAGAATGGAGGTGTGTGAAGTCACAGAATGGAGGTGTGTGAAGTCACAGAATGAAGGTGTGTGAAGACACAATGGAGGTGTGTGAAGTCACAGAATGGAGGTGCGTGAAGTCAAACAATAAAGGTGTGTGAAGTCACAGAATGGAGGTCTGTGAAGTCATAGAATGGAGGTGTGTTAAGTCACAGAATGTAGGTGTGTGAACTCAGAGAATGGAGGTGTGTGAACTCATAGAAGGGAGGTGTGTGTGAAGTCATGGAATTGAGGTGCGTGAAGTCATAGAATGGATGTTTCTGAAGTAAGAATGAAGGTGTGTGAAGTCATAGAATGGAGGTGTGTAAAGTCAAAATAGAGGTGTGTGAACTCATAGAATGGAGGTGTGTGAACTCATAGAATGGAGGTGTGTGTGAAGTCATGGAATGGAGGTGTGTGAAGTCAAAAAATGGAGGTGTGTGAAGTCAAACAATAAAGGTGTGTGAAGTCACAGAATGGAGGTATGTGAAATCACAGAATGGAGGTTTGTGAAGTCAAAAAGGTGATGTGTAGAGTCACAAATGGAGGTGTGTGAACTCATAGAATGGAGGTGTGTGAAGTCAAAGAATAAAGGTGTGTGAAGTCATCGAATGGAGGTGTGTGAAGTCATGGAATGGAGGTGTGTGAAGTCACAGAATGGAGGTGTGTGAAGTCACAGAATGGAGGTGTGTGAAGTCATAATGGAGTTGTGTGAAGTCATAGAATGGAGGTGTGTGAAGTCAGAATGGAAGTGTGTGAAGTCATAGAATGGAGGTGTGTTAAGTCAGAATGGAGGTGTGTGAACTCATAGAATGGAGGTGTGTGAAGTCACAATGGAGGTGTGTGAAGTCATAGAATGGAGGTGTGTGAAGTCACAGAATGGAGATGTGTGAAGTCATAGAATGGAGCTGTGTGAAGTCAGATTGGAGGTGTGTGAAGTCACAGAATGGAGGTGTGTGAACTCAGAATGGAGGTGTGTGAAGTCAAAGAATGGAGGTGTGTGAAGTCATAGAATGGAGGTGTGTGAAGTCAGAATGGAGTTGAATGAAGTCATAGAATGGAGGTGTGTGATGTCAGAATGGCGGTGTGTGAAGTCATAGAATGGAGGTGTGTGAAGTCAGAATGGAGGCGTGTGAACTCATAGAATGGAGGTGTGTGAAGTCACAATGGAGGTGTGTCAAGTTATAGAATGGAGGTTTGTGAAGTCACAGAATGGAGGTGTATGAAGTCATAGAATGGAGGTGTGTGAACTCAGAATGGAGGTGTGTGAAGTCACAGAATGGAGGTGTGTGAAGTCATAGAATGGAGGTGTGTGATGTCATAGAATGGAGGTGTGTGAAGTCATAATGTAGGTGTGTGAAGTCACAGAATTGAGGTGTGTGAAGTCACAGAATGGAGGTGTGTGAAGTCATAGATTGGAGGTGTGTGAAGTCATAGAATGGAGGTGCATGAAATCATAGAATGGATGTTTGTGAAGTAAGAATGAAGGTGTGTTAAGTCATAGAATGGAGGTGTGTGAAGGCAAAGAATGGAGGTGTGTGAAGTCATGGAATGGACCTGTGTGAAGTCAGAATGTCGGTGTGTGAAGTCATAGAATGGAGGTGTGTGAACTCACAATGGAGTTGTGTGAAGTCAAAGAATGGTGGTGTGTGAAGTCAAAGAATGGAAGTGTGTGAAGTCATAGAATGGAGGTGTGTGAAGTCATAGAATGGAGGTGTGTGAAGTCAGAATGGAGGTTTGTGAAGTCAGAGAATGGAGGTGTGTGAAATCATAGAATGGAGGTGTGTGAAGTCATAGAATGGAGGTGTGTGAACTCACAATGGAGGTGTGTGAAGTCAAAAAATGGAGGTGTGTGGAGTCACAGAATTGATGTTTGTGAAGTCAGAATGGAGGTGTGTGAAGTCAGAATGGAGGTGTGTGAAGTTATAGAATGGATGTGTGTGAAGTCACAATGCAGGTGTGTGAACTCATAGAATGGAGATGTGTGAAGTCACAGAATGGAGGTGTGTGAAGTCATAGAATGGAGGTGTGTGAAGTCATAGAATGGAGGTGTGTGAAGTCATAGAATGGAGGTGTGTGAAGTCATAGAATGGACGTTTGTGAACTCATAGAATGGAGGTCTGTAAAGTCATAGAATGGATGTTTTTGAAGTAAGAATGTAGGGGTGTGAAGTCATAGAATGGAGGTGTGTGCAATCAAAATGGTGGTATGTGAACTCATAGAATGGATGTGTGTGAACTGATAGAGTGGAGGTGTGTGAAGTCATGGAATGGAGGTGTGTGAAATCAAAGAATGGAGGTGTGTGAAGTCAAACAATGGAGGTGTGCGAAGTCACAGAATGGAGGTGTTTGAAGTCAAAGAACGGAAGTGTGTGAAGTCAAAATGGAGGTGTGTGAAGTCACAGAATGGAGGTTTGTGAAGTCACAGAATGGAGGTTTGTAAAGTCAAAATGGTGCTGTGTAAAGTCACAAATGGAGGTGTGTGAAGTCACAGAATGTAGGTGTGTGAACTCAAAATGGAGGTGTGTGAAGTGAAAGAATGGAGGTGTGTGAAGTCATAGAATGAACGTGTGTGAAGTCACAGAAGGAAGGTGTGTTAAGTCACTGAACGGAGATGTGTGAACTGAGAATGGAGGTGTGTGAAGTCCCAGAATGGAGGTGTGGGAATCATAGAATGGAGTTGTGTGAAGTCACAGAATGGAGATGTGTGAATTCATAGAATCGAGGTGTGTGAAGTCATAGAATGGAGGTGTGTGAAGTCACAGAATGGAGGGGTGTGAAGTCACAGAATGGAGGTGTGTGAACTCACAATGGAGGTGTGTGAAGTCAAAGAATGGAGGTGTGTGAAGTCATAGAATGGAAGTGTGTGAAGTCATAGAATGAAGGTGTGTGAAGCCAGAATTGAGGTGTGTGAAGACAGAGATTTGAGGTGTGTGAACTCAGAATGAAGGTGTGTGAAGTCAAAGAATGGAGATTCGTGAAGTCATAGAATGGAGGTGTATGAAGTCATAGAATGGATGTTTCTGAAGTATAATGGAGGTGTGTGAAGTCATAGAATGGAGGTGTGTGAAATCATAGAATGGAGGTGTGTGAAGTCACAGAATTGAGGTGCGTGAAGTCAGAATGGAGGTGTGTGAGGTCAGATAATGGAGGTGTGTGAAGTCACAATGCAGGTGTGTGAACTCATAGAATGGAGGTGTGTGAAGTAACAATGTAGGTTTTTGAAGTCATAGAATGGAGGTGTGTGAAGTCATAGAATGGAGGTGTGTGAATTCACAGAATGGAGGTGTGTGATGTCATAGAATGGAGGTGTGTGCAGTCACAGAAAGGAGGTGTGTGAAGGCATAGAAAGGAGGTGTGTGAAGTCATAGAATGGAGGTGTGTGAAGTCACAGAATGGAGGTGTGTGAAGTCACAGTATGGAGGTGTGTGAACTCAGATTTGAGGTGTGTGAAATCACAGAATGGAGGTGTGTGAAGTCATAGAAGGAGGTGTGTGAAGTCACAGAATGGAGGTGTGTGAAGACACAGAATGGAGGTGGGTGAACTCAGAGTGGAGGTGTGTGAAGTCACAGAATGGAGGTGTGTGAAGTCATAGAATGGAAGTGTGTGAAGTCATAGAATGGAGGTGTGTGAAGTCATAGAATGGATGTTGCTGAAGTAAGAATGAAGGTGTGTGAAGTCATAGAATGGAGGTGTCTGAAGTCATAGAATGGATGTTGCTGAAGTAAGAATGTAGGTGTGTGAAGTCATAGAATGGAGGTATGTGAACTCATAGAATGGAGGTCTGTGAATTCATGGACCGGAGGTGTGTGGTGTCAAAGAATGGAGGTGTATGATGTCAAACAATAGAAGTGTGTGAAGTCATAGAATGGAGGTGTGTGAAGTCTTAGAATGTAGGTGAGTGAAGTCATAGAATGGAGGTGTGTGAAGTCACAGAAGGGAGGTGTGTGAAGTCACAGAATTTAGGTGTGTAAAGTCACAGAGTGGAGGTGTGTGAAGGCACAGAATGGAGGGGTGTGAAGTCAAAGAACGGAGGTATGTGAAGTCACAGAATGGAGGGGTGTGAAGTCAGAATAGAGGTGTACGAAGTCATAGAATGGAGGTGTATGAAGTCAGAATGGAGCTGTGTGAACTCATAGAATGGAGGTGTGTTAAGTCTCAATGGAGATGTGTGAATTCATAGAATGGTGGTTTTGAAGTCACAGAATAGATGTGTGTGAAGTCATAGAATGGAGGTGTATGAAGTCAGATTGGAGGTACGTGAAGTCAAAGAATGGAGGTGTGTCAACTCAGAAATGAGGTATGTGAAGTCACAGAATGGAGGTGTGTGAAGTCATAGAATGTAGGTGTGTGAAGTCACAGAATGGAGCTGTGTGAAGTCAGAATGGAGGAGTGTGATGTCATAGAATGGAAGTGTGTGAAGTCAGAATGGAGGTGTGTGAACTCATAGAATGGACGTGTGTGAAGTCACAATGGAGGTGTGTGAAGACATAGAATGGAGGTGTGTGAAGTCAAAATGGGGGTGTGTGAACTCATAGAATGGAGGTGTGTGAAGTCACAGAATGGAGCTGTGTGAAGTCAGAATGGAGGTGTGAAGTCAGAGAATGGGGGTTGGTGAAGTCATAGAAAGGAGGTGTGGAAAGTCATAGAATGGAGAAGTGTGAAGTCATAGAGTGGAGGTGACTGTAGTCACAGATTCGAAGTCTGTGAAGACATAGAATGGAGGTTTGTGAAGTCAGAATGGAGGTGTGTGAACTCATAGAATGGAGGTGTGTGAAGTCACAATGGAGGTGTGTGAAGTCATAGAATGGAGGTGTTTGCAGTCACAGAATGGAGGTGTGTGAATTCATAGAATGGAGGTGTGTGAAGTCACAGAATGGAGGTGTGTGAAGTCACAGAATGGAGGTGTGTGGAGTCATAGAATTGAGGTGTGTGAAGTCATAGAATGGACGTGTGTGAAGTCACAGAATGGAGGTGTGTGAAGTCACGGAATTGAGGTGTGTGAAGTCACAGAATGGAGGTGTGTGAACTCAGAATGGAGGTGTGAGAAGTCACAGAATGGAGGTGTGTGAAGTCACAGAATGGAAGTGTGTGAATTCACAGAATGGAGGTTTGTGAAGTCATAGAATGGAGTTGTGTGAGGTCATAGAATGGATGTTTCTGAAGTAAGAATGAAGGTGTGTGAAGTCATAGAATGGAGGTGTGTGAAGTCATAGAATGGAGGTGTGTGAAGTCAAAGAATGGAGGTATCTGAAGTCAGAATGGAGGTGTGAAGTCATAGAGTAGAGGTGGGTGAAGTCAGAGAAGGGAGGTGTGGGAAGTCATAGAATGGAGCAGTGTGAAGTCATAGAGTGGAGGTGAGTGAAGTCACAGATTCGAGGTCTCTGAAGTCATAGAATGGAGGTGTGTGAAGTCAGAATGGAGGTGTGTGAAGTCATAAAATGGAGGTTTGTGAACTCGTAGAATGGAGGTGTGTGACGTCACAATGGAAGTGTGTGAAGTTACAGAATGGAGGTGTGTGAAGTCATACATTGGTGTGTGAAGTCAGAATGGAGGTATGTGTAGTCAAAGAATGGAAGTGTGTGAACTCAGAATGGAGGTGTGTGAAGTCATAGATGGTGGTGTGTGAAGTCATACTATGGAGGTGTGTGAAATCATAGAATGGAGTTTTGTGAATTCACAGAATGGAGGAGTGTGAAGTCAGAATGGCGGAGTGTGAAGTCTTAGAATGGAGGTCTGTGAGGTTAGAATGGAGGTGTGTGAACTCATAGAATGGAGGTGTGTGAATTCACAATGGAGGTTTGTGAAGACATAGAATGGAGGTGTGTGAAGTCACAGAATGGAGGTGTGTGAAGTCATAGAATGGAAGTGTGTGAAGTCATAGAATGGATGTTTGTGAAGTAAGAATGAAGGTGTGTGAAGTCATAGAATGGATGTTTCTGAAGTAAGAATGAAGGTGTGTGAAGTCATAGAATGGAGGTGTGTGAAGTCAAAATGGAGTTGTGTGAACTCATAGAATGGAGGTGTGTGAACTCATAGAATGGAGGTGTGTGAAGTCAAACAATAAAGGTGTGTGAAGTCACAGAATGGAGGTGTGTGAAATCACAGAATGGAGGTTTGTGAAGTAAAAAAGGTGGTGTGTAGAGTCACAAATGGAGGTTTGTGAACTCATAGAATGGAGGTGTGTGAAGTCTAAGAATGGAGGTGTGTGAAGTCATGGAATGGAGGTGTCCGAAGTCATGGAAGGGAGGTGTGTGAAGTCAAAGAATGGAGTTGTGTGAAGTCATAATGGAGTTGTGTGAAGTCATAGAATGGAGGTGTGTGAAGTCAGAATGGAGGTGTGTGAAGTCATAGAATGGAGGTGTGTTAAGTCAGAATGGAGGTGTGTGAACTCATAGAATGGAGGTGTGTGAAGTCACAATGGAGGTGTGTGAAGTCATAGAATGGAGGTGTGTGAAGTCACAGAATGGAGATGTGTGAAGTCATAGAATGGAGCTGTGTGAAGTCAGATTGGAGGTGTGTGAAGTCACAGAATGGAGGTGTGTGAACTCAGAATGGAGGTGTGTGAAGTCAAAGAATGGAGGTGTGT
This sequence comes from Megascapheus bottae, assembly GCA_024803745.1. Classification (NCBI taxonomy): domain Eukaryota; kingdom Metazoa; phylum Chordata; class Mammalia; order Rodentia; family Geomyidae; genus Megascapheus; species Megascapheus bottae. Next base: position 830,031 of record JANJXV010000052.1, on the reverse strand, counting down.
GAAGTCATAGAATGGAGGTGTGTGAAGTCAGAATGGAGTTGAATGAAGTCATAGAATGGAGGTGTGTGATGTCAGAATGGCGGTGTGTGAAGTCATAGAATGGAGGTGTGTGAAGTCAGAATGGAGGCGTGTGAACTCATAGAATGGAGGTGTGTGAAGTCACAATGGAGGTGTGTCAAGTTATAGAATGGAGGTGTGTGAAGTCACAGAATGGAGGTGTATGAAGTCATAGAATGGAGGTGTGTGAACTCAGAATGGAGGTGTGTGAAGTCACAGAATGGAGGTGTGTGAAGTCATAGAATGGAGGTGTGTGATGTCATAGAATGGAGGTGTGTGAAGTCATAATGTAGGTGTGTGAAGTCACAGAATTGAGGTGTGTGAAGTCACAGAATGGAGGTGTGTGAAGTCATAGATTGGAGGTGTGTGAAGTCATAGAATGGAGGTGCATGAAATCATAGAATGGATGTTTGTGAAGTAAGAATGAAGGTGTGTTAAGTCATAGAATGGAGGTGTGTGAAGGCAAAGAATGGAGGTGTGTGAAGTCATGGAATGGACCTGTGTGAAGTCAGAATGGCGGTGTGTGAAGTCATAGAATGGAGGTGTGTGAACTCACAATGGAGTTGTGTGAAGTCAAAGAATGGTGGTGTGTGAAGTCAAAGAATGGAAGTGTGTGAAGTCATAGAATGGAGGTGTGTGAAGTCATAGAATGGAGGTGTGTGAAGTCAGAATGGAGGTTTGTGAAGTCAGAGAATGGAGGTGTGTGAAATCATAGAATGGAGGTGTGCGAAGTAATAGAATGGAGGTGTGTGAAGTCACAGAATTGATGTTTGTGAAGTCAGAATGGAGGTGTGTGAACTCACAATGGAGGTGTGTGAAGTCAAAAAATGGAGGTGTGTGGAGTCACATAATTGATGTTTGTGAAGTCAGAATGGAAGTGTGTGAAGTCAGAATGGAGGTGTGTGAAGTTATAGAATGGATGTGTGTGAAGTCACAATGCAGGTGTGTGAACTCATAGAATGGAGATGTGTGAAGTCACAGAATGGAGGTGTGTGAAGTCATAGAATGGAGATGTGTGAAGTCATAGAATGGAGGTGTGTGAAGTCATAGAATGGAGGTGTGTGAAGTCATAGAATGGACGTTTGTGAACTCATAGAATGGAGGTCTGTAAAGTCATAGAATGGATGTTTTTGAAGTAAGAATGTAGGGGTGTGAAGTCATAGAATGGAGGTGTGTGCAATCAAAATGGTGGTATGTGAACTCATAGAATGGATGTGTGTGAACTGATAGAGTGGAGGTGTGTAAAGTCATGGAATGGAGGTGTGTGAAATCAAAGAATGGAGGTGTGTGAAGTCAAACAATGGAGGTGTGCGAAGTCACAGAATGGAGGTGTTTGAAGTCAAAGAATGGAAGTGTGTGAAGTCAAAATGGAGGTGTGTGAAGTCACAGAATGGAGGTTTGTGAAGTCACAGAATGGAGGTTTGTAAAGTCAAAATGGTGCTGTGTAAAGTCACAAATGGAGGTGTGTGAAGTCACAGAATGTAGGTGTGTGAACTCAAAATGGAGGTGTGTGAAGTGAAAGAATGGAGGTGTGTGAAGTCATAGAATGAACGTGTGTGAAGTCACAGAAGGAAGGTGTGTTAAGTCACTGAACGGAGATGTGTGAACTCAGAATGGAGGTGTGTGAAGTCCCAGAATGGAGGTGTGGGAATCATAGAATGGAGTTGTGTGAAGTCACAGAATGGAGATGTGTGAATTCATAGAACTGAGGTGTGTGAAGTCATAGAATGGAGGTGTGTGAAGTCATAGAATGGAGGGGTGTGAAGTCACAGAATGGAGGTGTGTGAACTCACAATGGAGGTGTGTGAAGTCAAAGAATGGAGGTGTGTGAAGTCATAGAATGGAAGTGTGTGAAGTCATAGAATGAAGGTGTGTGAAGCCAGAATTGAGGTGTGTGAAGACAGAGATTTGAGGTGTGTGAACTCAGAATGAAGGTGTGTGAAGTCAAAGAATGGAGGTTCGTGAAGTCATAGAATGGAGGTGTATGAAGTCATAGAATGGATGTTTCTGAAGTAGAATGGAGGTGTGTGAAGTCATAGAATGGAGGTGTGTGAAGTCAAAATGGAGGTGTGCGAACTCATAAAATGGAGATGAGTGAAGTCATGGAATGGAGGTGTGTGAAGTCCAAAAATGGAGGTGTGTGAAGTCAAACAATGGTGGTGTGTGAAGTCACAGAACGGAGGTGTGTGAAGTCAAAGAATGGAAGTGTGTGAGGTCAAAATGGAGGTGTGTGAAGTCACAGAATGGAGGTGTGTGAAGTCACAGAATGGAGGTGTGTGAAGTCATCGAAAGGAGGTGTGTGAAGTCATGGAATGGAGGTGTGTGAAGTCACAGAATGGCGGTGTGTGAAGTCAGAATGGAGTTGTGTGAAGTCATAGAATGTAGGTGTGTGAAGTCAAAATGAAGGTGTGTGAAGTCATAGAATGGAGGTGTGTGAAGTAAGAATGGAGGTGTGTGAACTCATAGAATGGAGGTGTGAAGTCACAATGGAGTGAGGGAAGTCATAGAATGGAGGTGTGTGAAGTCACAGTATGGAGGTGTGTGAAATCATAGAATGGAGCTGTTTAAAGTCAGATTTGAGGAGTGTGAATTCACAGAATGGAGGTGTGTGAACTCAGAATGGAGGTGTGTGAAATCACAGAATGGAGGTGTGAAGTCATAGAATGGAGGTGTGTGAAGTCATAGAATGGAGGTGTGTGAAGTCATAATGGAGGTGTGTGAAGTCACAGAATTGAGGTGTGTGAAGTCACAGATGGAGGTGTGTGAAGTCATAGAATGGAGATTTGTGAAGTCATAGAATGGAGGTGTGTGACGTCATAGAATGGATGTTTCTGAAGTAGAATTGAGGTGTGTGAAGTCATAGAAGGGAGGTGTGTGAAGTCAAAATGGAGGTGTGCGAACTCATAACATGGAGATGTGTGAAGTCATGGAAAGGAGGTGTGTGAAGTCCAAAAATGGAGTTGTGTGAAGTCAAACAATGGTGGTGTGTGAAGTCACAGAATGGAGGTGTGTAGTTAAAGAATGGAAGTGTGTGAAGTCAAAATGGAGGTGTGTGAAGTCACAGAATGGAGGTGTGTGAAGTCACAGAATGGAGGTGTGTGAAGTCATAGAATGGAGTTGTGTGAAGTCACAGAATGGAGGTGTGTGAAGTCACAGAATGGAGGTGTGGGAAGTCACAGAATTGAGGTGTGTGAAGTCAAAATGGAGGTGTGTAAACACATAGAATGGAGGTGTGTGAACTCATAGAATGGAAGTGTGTGAAGTCATGGAATGGAGGTGTGTGAAGTCAAAGAATGGAGGTGTGAAGTCAAACAATAAAGGTGTGTGAAGTAACAGAATGGAGGTGTGGGAAATCACAGAATGGAGGTGTGTGAAGTCAAAAAGGTGGTGTGTAGAGTCACAAATAGAGGTGTGTGAACTCATAGAATGGAGGTGTGTGAAGTCACAGAATTGATGTTTGTGAAGTCAGAATGGAGGTGTGTGAACTCACAATGGAGGTGTGTGAAGTCAAACAATGGAGGTGTGTGAAGTCAAAGAATGGAAGTGTGTGAAGTCATAGAATGGAGGTTTGTGAAGTCATAGAATGGAGGTGTGTGAAGACATAGAATGGAGGTGTGTGAAGTCACAGAATTGATGTTTGTGAGGTCAGAATGGAGGTGTGAGAAGTCAGAATGGAGGTTTGTGAAGTCAGAGAATGGATGTGTGTGAAGTCATACAATGGAGGCGTGTGAAGTCATAGAATGGAGGTGTGTGAAATCACAGAATTGATGTTTGTGTAGTCAGAATGGAGGTGTGTGAACTCACAATGGAGGTGTGTGAAGTCAAAGAATGGAGGTGTGCGAAGTCACAGAATTGATGTTTGTAAAGTCAGAATGGAGGTATGTGAAGTCAGAATGCAGGTGTATGAAGTCATAGAATGGAGGTGTGTGAAGTCACAATGCACGTGTGAGAACTCATAGGATGGAGATGTGTGAAGTCACAGAATGGAGGTGTGTGAAGTCATAGAATGGAGGTGTGTGAAGTCATAGAATGGAGGTGTGTGAAGTCATAGAATGGACGTTTGTGAACTCATAGAATGGAGGTCTGTAAAGTCATAGAATGGATGTTTTTGAAGTAAGAATGTAGGGGTGTGAAGTCATAGAATAGAGGTGTGTGCAATCAAAATGGTGGTATGTGAACTCATAGAATGGATGTGTGTGAACTGATAGAGTGGAGGCGTGTGAAGTCATGCAATGGAGGTGTGTGAAATCAAAGAATGGAGGTGTGTGAAGTCAAACAATGGAGGTATGCGAAGTCACAGATGGGAGGTGTGTGAAGTCACAGAATGGAACTGTGTGAAGTCAAAATGGAGGTGTGTGAAGTCACAGAATGGAGGTTTGTGAAGTCACGGAATGGAGGTTTGTGAAGTCAAAATGGTGGGGTGTAAAGTCACAAATGGAGGTGTGTGAAGTCACAGAATGTAGGTGTGTGAACTCAAAATGGAGGTGTGTGAAGTGAAAGAATGGAGGTGTGCGAAGTCAAAGAATGGAGGTGTGAGAAGTCATAGAATGGAGGTGTGTGAAGTCATAGAATGGAGGTGTGTGAAGTCATAGAATGAAGGTGTGTGCTGTCACAGAATGAAGGTGTGTTAAGTCACAGAACGGAGGTGTGTGAACTCAGAATGGAGGTGTGTGAAGTCCCAGAATAGAGGTGTGGGAAGTCATAGAATGGAGTTGTGTGAAGTCACAGAATGGAGATGTGTGAATTCATAGAATCGAGGTGTGTGAAGTCATAGAATGGAGGTGTGTGAAGTCAAAGAATGGAGGTGTGTGAAGTCACAGAATGGAGGTGTGTGAAGTCCAATAATGCAGGTGTGTGAACTCACAATGGAGGTGTGTGAAGTCAAAGAATGGAGGTGTGTGAAGTCATAGAATGGAAGTGTGTGAAGTCATAGAATGAAGGTGTGTGAAGACGGAATTGAGGTATGTGAAGAGACAGAATTGAGGTGTGTGACCTCAGAATGAAGGTGTGTGAAGTCAAAGAATGGAGGTTTGTGAAGTCATAGAATGGAGGTGTATGAAGTCATAGAATGGATGTTTCTGAAGTAGAATGGAGGAGTGTGAAGTCATAGAATGGAGGTGTGTGAAGTAAAAATGGAGGTGTGCGAACTCATAAAATGGAGATGAGTGAAGTCATGGAAAGGAGGTGTGTGAAGTCCAAAAATGGAGGTGTGCGGAGTCAAACAATGGTGGTGTGTGAAGTCAAAGAATGGAAGTGTGTGAAGTCAAAGAATGGAAGTGTGTGAAGTCAAAATGGAGGTGTGTGAAGTCACAGAATGGAGGTGTGTGAAGTCACAGAATGGAGGTGTGTGAATTCATCGAAAGGAGGTGTGTGAAGTCATGGAATGGAGGTGTGTGAAGTCACAGAATGGCGGTGTTTGAAGTCAGAATGGAGTTGTGTGAAGTCATAGAATGTAGGTGTGTGAAGTCAGAATGGAGGTCTGTGAAGTCATAGAAAGGAGGGGTGTGAAGACAGAATGGAGGTGTGTGAACTCATAGAATGGAGGTGTAAAGTCAAAATGGAGGCGTGTGAAGTCATAGAATCGAGGTGTGTGAAGTCACAGTATGGAGGTGTGTGAAATCATACAATGGAGCTGTGTGAAGTCAGATTTTAGGAGTGTGAAGTCACAGAATGGAGGTGTGTGAACTCAAAATGGAGGTGTGTGAAGTGAAAGAATGGAGGTGTGCGAAGTCAAAGAATGGAGGTGTGTGAAGTCATAGAATGGAGTTGTGTGAATTCATAGAATGGAGGTGTGTGAAGTCATAGAATGAAGGTGTGTGAAGTCACAGAATGAAGGTGTGTTAAGTCACAGAACGGAGGTGTGTGAACTCAGAATGGTGGTGTGTGAAGTCCCAGAATGGAGGTGTGGGAAGTCATAGAATGGAGTTGTGTGAAGTCACAGAATGGAGATGTGTGAATTCATAGAATCGAGGTGTGTGAAGTCATAGAATGGAGGTGTGTGAAGTCACAGAATGGAGGTGTGTGAAGTCACAGAATGGAGGTGTGTGAAGTCACAGAATGGAGGTGTGTGAAGTCATAGAATGAAGGTGTGTGAAGCCAGAATTGAGGTGTGTGAAGACACAGAATTGAGGTGTGTGAACTCAGAATGAAGGTGTGTGAAGTCAAAGAATGGAGGTTTGTGAAGTCATAGAATGGAGGTGTATGAAGTCATAGAATGGATGTTTCTGAAGTAGAATGGAGGTGTGTGAAGTCATGGAATGGAGGTGTGTGAAGTCAAAATGGAGGTGTGCGAACTAATAAATTGGAGATGAGTGAAGTCATGGAATGGAGGTGTGTGAAGTCCAAAAATGGAGGTGTGTGAAGTCAAACAATTGTGGTGTGTGAAGTCACAGAACGGAGGTGTGTGAAGTCAAAGAATGGAAGTGTGTGAGGTCAAAATGGAGGTGTGTGAAGTCACAGAATGGAGGTGTGTGAAGTCACAGAATGGAGGTGTGTGAAGTCATCGAAAGGAGGTGTGTGAAGTCATAGAATATAGGTGTGTGAAGTCAAAATGGAGGTGTGAAGTCATAGAATGGAGGTGTGTGAAGTCAGAATGGAGGTGTGTGAACTCATAGAATGGAGGTGTGAAGTCACAATGGAGGTGTGTGAAGTCATAGAATGGAGGTGTGTGAAGTCACAGTATGGAGGTGTGTGAAATCATAGAATGGAGCTGTGTGAAGTCAGATTTGAGGAGTGTGAATTCACAGAATGGAGGTGTGTGAACTCAGAATGGAGGTGTGTGAAGTCACAGAATGGAGGTGTGAAGTCATAGAATGGAGGTGTGTGAAGTCATAGAATGGAGGTGTGTGAAGTCACAGAATGGAGGTGTGTGAAGTCACAGAATGGAGGTGTGTGAAGTCACAGAATGGAGGTGTGTGAAGTCATAGAATGAAGGTGTGTGAAGCCAGAATTGAGGTGTGTGAAGACACAGAATTGAGGTGTGTGAACTCAGAATGAAGGTGTGTGAAGTCAAAGAATGGAGGTTTGTGAAGTCATAGAATGGAGGTGTATGAAGTCATAGAATGGATGTTTCTGAAGTAGAATGGAGGTGTGTGAAGTCATGGAATGGAGGTGTGTGAAGTCAAAATGGATGTGTGCGAACTAATAAATTGGAGATGAGTGAAGTCATGGAATGGAGGTGTGTGAAGTCCAAAAATGGAGGTGTGTGAAGTCAAACAATTGTGGTGTGTGAAGTCACAGAACGGAGGTGTGTGAAGTCAAAGAATGGAAGTGTGTGAGGTCAAAATGGAGGTGTGTGAAGTCACAGAATGGAGGTGTGTGAAGTCACAGAATGGAGGTGTGTGAAGTCATCGAAAGGAGGTGTGTGAAGTCATAGAATATAGGTGTGTGAAGTCAAAATGGAGGTGTGAAGTCATAGAATGGAGGTGTGTGAAGTCAGAATGGAGGTGTGTGAACTCATAGAATGGAGGTGTGAAGTCACAATGGAGGTGTGTGAAGTCATAGAATGGAGGGGTGTGAAGTCACAGTATGGAGGTGTGTGAAATCATAGAATGGAGCTGTGTGAAGTCAGATTTGAGGAGTGTGAATTCACAGAATGGAGGTATGTGAACTCAGAATGGAGGTGTGTGAAGTCACAGAATGGAGGTGTGAAGTCATAGAATGGAGGTGTGTGAAGTCATAGAATGGAGGTGTGTGAAGTCATAATGGAGGTGTGTGAAGTCACAGAATTGAGGTGTGTGAATTCACAGATGGAGGTGTGTGAAGTCATAGAATAGAGGTGTGTGAAGCTATAGAATGGAGGTGTGTGAACTCGCAATGGAGGTGTGTGAAGTCAAAGAATGGAGGTGTGTGAAGTCATAGAATGGGAGTGTGTGAAGTCATAGAATGGAGGTGTGTGAAGTCATAGAATGGAGGTGTGTGAAGTAAGAATGGAGGTGTGTGAACTCATAGAATGGAGGTGTGAAGTCACAATGGAGTGAGGGAAGTCATAGAATGGAGGTGTGTGAAGTCACAGTATGGAGGTGTGTGAAATCATAGAATGGAGCTGTTTAAAGTCAGATTTGAGGAGTGTGAATTCACAGAATGGAGGTGTGTGAACTCAGAATGGAGGTGTGTGAAATCACAGAATGGAGGTGTGAAGTCATAGAATGGAGGTGTGTGAAGTCATAGAATGGAGGTGTGTGAAGTCATAATGGAGGTGTGTGAAGTCACAGAATTGAGGTGTGTGAAGTCACAGATGGAGGTGTGTGAAGTCATAGAATGGAGATTTGTGAAGTCATAGAATGGAGGTGTGTGACGTCATAGAATGGATGTTTCTGAAGTAGAATTGAGGTGTGTGAAGTCATAGAAGGGAGGTGTGTGAAGTCAAAATGGAGGTGTGCGAACTCATAACATGGAGATGTGTGAAGTCATGGAAAGGAGGTGTGTGAAGTCCAAAAATGGAGTTGTGTGAAGTCAAACAATGGTGGTGTGTGAAGTCACAGAATGGAGGTGTGTAGTTAAAGAATGGAAGTGTGTGAAGTCAAAATGGAGGTGTGTGAAGTCACAGAATAGAGGTGTGTGAAGTCACAGAATGGAGGTGTGTGAAGTCATAGAATGGAGTTGTGTGAAGTCACAGAATGGAGGTGTGTGAAGTCACAGAATGGAGGTGTGGGAAGTCACAGAATTGAGGTGTGTGAAGTCAAAATGGAGGTGTGTAAACTCATAGAATGGAGGTGTGTGAACTCATAGAATGGAAGTGTGTGAAGTCATGGAATGGAGGTTTGTGAAGTCAAAGAATGGAGGTGTGTGAAGTCACAGAATGGAGGTGTGTGAAGTCCAATAATGCAGGTGTGTGAACTCACAATGGAGGTGTGTGAAGTCAAAGAATGGAGGTGTGTGAAGTCATAGAATGGAAGTGTGTGAAGTCATAGAATGAAGGTGTGTGAAGACGGAATTGAGGTATGTGAAGAGACAGAATTGAGGTGTGTGACCTCAGAATGAAGGTGTGTGAAGTCAAAGAATGGAGGTTTGTGAAGTCATAGAATGGAGGTGTATGAAGTCATAGAATGGATGTTTCTGAAGTAGAATGGAGGAGTGTGAAGTCATAGAATGGAGGTGTGTGAAGTAAAAATGGAGGTGTGCGAACTCATAAAATGGAGATGAGTGAAGTCATGGAAAGGAGGTGTGTGAAGTCCAAAAATGGAGGTGTGCGGAGTCAAACAATGGTGGTGTGTGAAGTCAAAGAATGGAAGTGTGTGAAGTCAAAGAATGGAAGTGTGTGAAGTCAAAATGGAGGTGTGTGAAGTCACAGAATGGAGGTGTGTGAAGTCACAGAATGGAGGTGTGTGAATTCATCGAAAGGAGGTGTGTGAAGTCATGGAATGGAGGTGTGTGAAGTCACAGAATGGCGGTGTTTGAAGTCAGAATGGAGTTGTGTGAAGTCATAGAATGTAGGTGTGTGAAGTCAGAATGGAGGTCTGTGAAGTCATAGAAAGGAGGGGTGTGAAGACAGAATGGAGGTGTGTGAACTCATAGAATGGAGGTGTAAAGTCAAAATGGAGGCGTGTGAAGTCATAGAATCGAGGTGTGTGAAGTCACAGTATGGAGGTGTGTGAAATCATACAATGGAGCTGTGTGAAGTCAGATTTTAGGAGTGTGAAGTCACAGAATGGAGGTGTGTGAACTCAAAATGGAGGTGTGTGAAGTGAAAGAATGGAGGTGTGCGAAGTCAAAGAATGGAGGTGTGTGAAGTCATAGAATGAAGGTGTGTGAAGTCACAGAATGAAGGTGTGTTAAGTCACAGAACGGAGGTGTGTGAACTCAGAATGGTGGTGTGTGAAGTCCCAGAATGGAGGTGTGGGAAGTCATAGAATGGAGTTGTGTGAAGTCACAGAATGGAGATGTGTGAATTCATAGAATCGAGGTGTGTGAAGTCATAGAATGGAGGTGTGTGAAGTCACAGAATGGAGGTGTGTGAAGTCACAGAATGGAGGTGTGTGAAGTCACAGAATGGAGGTGTGTGAAGTCATAGAATGAAGGTGTGTGAAGCCAGAATTGAGGTGTGTGAAGACACAGAATTGAGGTGTGTGAACTCAGAATGAAGGTGTGTGAAGTCAAAGAATGGAGGTTTGTGAAGTCATAGAATGGAGGTGTATGAAGTCATAGAATGGATGTTTCTGAAGTAGAATGGAGGTGTGTGAAGTCATGGAATGGAGGTGTGTGAAGTCAAAATGGAGGTGTGCGAACTAATAAATTGGAGATGAGTGAAGTCATGGAATGGAGGTGTGTGAAGTCCAAAAATGGAGGTGTGTGAAGTCAAACAATTGTGGTGTGTGAAGTCACAGAACGGAGGTGTGTGAAGTCAAAGAATGGAAGTGTGTGAGGTCAAAATGGAGGTGTGTGAAGTCACAGAATGGAGGTGTGTGAAGTCACAGAATGGAGGTGTGTGAAGTCATCGAAAGGAGGTGTGTGAAGTCATAGAATATAGGTGTGTGAAGTCAAAATGGAGGTGTGAAGTCATAGAATGGAGGTGTGTGAAGTCAGAATGGAGGTGTGTGAACTCATAGAATGGAGGTGTGAAGTCACAATGGAGGTGTGTGAAGTCATAGAATGGAGGTGTGTGAAGTCACAGTATGGAGGTGTGTGAAATCATAGAATGGAGCTGTGTGAAGTCAGATTTGAGGAGTGTGAATTCACAGAATGGAGGTGTGTGAACTCAGAATGGAGGTGTGTGAAGTCACAGAATGGAGGTGTGAAGTCATAGAATGGAGGTGTGTGAAGTCATAGAATGGAGGTGTGTGAAGTCACAGAATGGAGGTGTGTGAAGTCACAGAATGGAGGTGTGTGAAGTCACAGAATGGAGGTGTGTGAAGTCATAGAATGAAGGTGTGTGAAGCCAGAATTGAGGTGTGTGAAGACACAGAATTGAGGTGTGTGAACTCAGAATGAAGGTGTGTGAAGTCAAAGAATGGAGGTTTGTGAAGTCATAGAATGGAGGTGTATGAAGTCATAGAATGGATGTTTCTGAAGTAGAATGGAGGTGTGTGAAGTCATGGAATGGAGGTGTGTGAAGTCAAAATGGATGTGTGCGAACTAATAAATTGGAGATGAGTGAAGTCATGGAATGGAGGTGTGTGAAGTCCAAAAATGGAGGTGTGTGAAGTCAAACAATTGTGGTGTGTGAAGTCACAGAACGGAGGTGTGTGAAGTCAAAGAATGGAAGTGTGTGAGGTCAAAATGGAGGTGTGTGAAGTCACAGAATGGAGGTGTGTGAAGTCACAGAATGGAGGTGTGTGAAGTCATCGAAAGGAGGTGTGTGAAGTCATAGAATATAGGTGTGTGAAGTCAAAATGGAGGTGTGAAGTCATAGAATGGAGGTGTGTGAAGTCAGAATGGAGGTGTGTGAACTCATAGAATGGAGGTGTGAAGTCACAATGGAGGTGTGTGAAGTCATAGAATGGAGGGGTGTGAAGTCACAGTATGGAGGTGTGTGAAATCATAGAATGGAGCTGTGTGAAGTCAGATTTGAGGAGTGTGAATTCACAGAATGGAGGTATGTGAACTCAGAATGGAGGTGTGTGAAGTCACAGAATGGAGGTGTGAAGTCATAGAATGGAGGTGTGTGAAGTCATAGAATGGAGGTGTGTGAAGTCATAATGGAGGTGTGTGAAGTCACAGAATTGAGGTGTGTGAATTCACAGATGGAGGTGTGTGAAGTCATAGAATAGAGGTGTGTGAAGCTATAGAATGGAGGTGTGTGAACTCGCAATGGAGGTGTGTGAAGTCAAAGAATGGAGGTGTGTGAAGTCATAGAATGGGAGTGTGTGAAGTCATAGAATGGAGGTGTGTGAAGTCATAGAATGGAGGTGTGTGAAGTAAGAATGGAGGTGTGTGAACTCATAGAATGGAGGTGTGAAGTCACAATGGAGTGAGGGAAGTCATAGAATGGAGGTGTGTGAAGTCACAGTATGGAGGTGTGTGAAATCATAGAATGGAGCTGTTTAAAGTCAGATTTGAGGAGTGTGAATTCACAGAATGGAGGTGTGTGAACTCAGAATGGAGGTGTGTGAAATCACAGAATGGAGGTGTGAAGTCATAGAATGGAGGTGTGTGAAGTCATAGAATGGAGGTGTGTGAAGTCATAATGGAGGTGTGTGAAGTCACAGAATTGAGGTGTGTGAAGTCACAGATGGAGGTGTGTGAAGTCATAGAATGGAGATTTGTGAAGTCATAGAATGGAGGTGTGTGACGTCATAGAATGGATGTTTCTGAAGTAGAATTGAGGTGTGTGAAGTCATAGAAGGGAGGTGTGTGAAGTCAAAATGGAGGTGTGCGAACTCATAACATGGAGATGTGTGAAGTCATGGAAAGGAGGTGTGTGAAGTCCAAAAATGGAGTTGTGTGAAGTCAAACAATGGTGGTGTGTGAAGTCACAGAATGGAGGTGTGTAGTTAAAGAATGGAAGTGTGTGAAGTCAAAATGGAGGTGTGTGAAGTCACAGAATAGAGGTGTGTGAAGTCACAGAATGGAGGTGTGTGAAGTCATAGAATGGAGTTGTGTGAAGTCACAGAATGGAGGTGTGTGAAGTCACAGAATGGAGGTGTGGGAAGTCACAGAATTGAGGTGTGTGAAGTCAAAATGGAGGTGTGTAAACTCATAGAATGGAGGTGTGTGAACTCATAGAATGGAAGTGTGTGAAGTCATGGAATGGAGGTTTGTGAAGTCAAAGAATGGAGGTGTGAAGTCAAACAATAAAGGTGTATGAAGTAACAGAATGGAGGTGTGTGAAATCACAGAATGGAGGTGTGTGAAGTCAAAAAGGTGGTGTGTAGAGTCACAAATAGAGGTGTGTGAACTCATAGAATGGAGGTGTGTGAAGTCACAGAATTGATGTTTGTGAAGTCAGAATGGAGGTGTGTGAACTCACAATGGAGGTGTGTGAAGTCAAACAATGGAGGTGTGTGAAGTCAAAGAATGGAAGTGTGTGAAGTCATAGAATGGAGGTTTGTGAAGTCATAGAATGGAGGTGTGTGAAGACATAGAATGGAGGTGTGTGAAGTCACAGAATTGATGTTTGTGAGGTCAGAATGGAGGTGTGAGAAGTCAGAATGGAGGTTTGTGAAGTCAGAGAATGGATGTGTGTGAAGTCATACAATGGAGGCGTGTGAAGTCATAGAATGGAGGTGTGTGAAATCACAGAATTGATGTTTGTGTAGTCAGAATGGAGGTGTGTGAACTCACAATGGAGGTGTGTGAAGTCAAAGAATGGAGGTGTGCGAAGTCACAGAATTGATGTTTGTAAAGTCAGAATGGAGGTATGTGAAGTCAGAATGCAGGTGTATGAAGTCATAGAATGGAGGTGTGTGAAGTCACAATGCACGTGTGAGAACTCATAGGATGGAGATGTGTGAAGTCACAGAATGGAGGTGTGTGAAGTCATAGAATGGAGGTGTGTGAAGTCAAAGAATGGAGGTGTGTGAAGTCATAGAATGGACGTTTGTGAACTCATAGAATGGAGGTCTGTAAAGTCATAGAATGGATGTTTTTGAAGTAAGAATGTAGGGGTGTGAAGTCATAGAATAGAGGTGTGTGCAATCAAAATGGTGGTATGTGAACTCATAGAATGGATGTGTGTGAACTGATAGAGTGGAGGCGTGTGAAGTCATGCAATGGAGGTGTGTGAAATCAAAGAATGGAGGTGTGTGAAGTCAAACAATGGAGGTATGCGAAGTCACAGATGGGAGGTGTGTGAAGTCACAGAATGGAACTGTGTGAAGTCAAAATGGAGGTGTGTGAAGTCACAGAATGGAGGTTTGTGAAGTCACGGAATGGAGGTTTGTGAAGTCAAAATGGTGGGGTGTAAAGTCACAAATGGAGGTGTGTGAAGTCACAGAATGTAGGTGTGTGAACTCAAAATGGAGGTGTGTGAAGTGAAAGAATGGAGGTGTGCGAAGTCAAAGAATGGAGGTGTGAGAAGTCATAGAATGGAGGTGTGTGAAGTCATAGAATGGAGGTGTGTGAAGTCATAGAATGAAGGTGTGTGCTGTCACAGAAAGAAGGTGTGTTAAGTCACAGAACGGAGGTGTGTGAACTCAGAATGGAGGTGTGTGAAGTCCCAGAATAGAGGTGTGGGAAGTCATAGAATGGAGTTGTGTGAAGTCACAGAATGGAGATGTGTGAATTCATATAATCGAGGTGTGTGAAGTCATAGAATGGAGGTGTGTGAAGTCAAAGAATGGAGGTGTGTGAAGTCACAGAATGGAGGTGTGTGAAGTCCAATAATGCAGGTGTGTGAACTCACAATGGAGGTGTGTGAAGTCAAAGAATGGAGGTGTGTGAAGTCATAGAATGGAAGTGTGTGAAGTCATAGAATGAAGGTGTGTGAAGACGGAATTGAGGTATGTGAAGAGACAGAATTGAGGTGTGTGACCTCAGAATGAAGGTGTGTGAAGTCAAAGAATGGAGGTTTGTGAAGTCATAGAATGGAGGTGTATGAAGTCATAGAATGGATGTTTCTGAAGTAGAATGGAGGAGTGTGAAGTCATAGAATGGAGGTGTGTGAAGTAAAAATGGAGGTGTGCGAACTCATAAAATGGAGATGAGTGAAGTCATGGAAAGGAGGTGTGTGAAGTCCAAAAATGGAGGTGTGCGGAGTCAAACAATGGTGGTGTGTGAAGTCAAAGAATGGAAGTGTGTGAAGTCAAAGAATGGAAGTGTGTGAAGTCAAAATGGAGGTGTGTGAAGTCACAGAATGGAGGTGTGTGAAGTCACAGAATGGAGGTGTGTGAATTCATCGAAAGGAGGTGTGTGAAGTCATGGAATGGAGGTGTGTGAAGTCACAGAATGGCGGTGTTTGAAGTCAGAATGGAGTTGTGTGAAGTCATAGAATGTAGGTGTGTGAAGTCAGAATGGAGGTCTGTGAAGTCATAGAAAGGAGGGGTGTGAAGACAGAATGGAGGTGTGTGAACTCATAGAATGGAGGTGTAAAGTCAAAATGGAGGCGTGTGAAGTCATAGAATCGAGGTGTGTGAAGTCACAGTATGGAGGTGTGTGAAATCATACAATGGAGCTGTGTGAAGTCAGATTTTAGGAGTGTGAAGTCACAGAATGGAGGTGTGTGAACTCAAAATGGAGGTGTGTGAAGTGAAAGAATGGAGGTGTGCGAAGTCAAAGAATGGAGGTGTGTGAAGTCATAGAATGGAGTTGTTTGAATTCATAGAATGGAGGTGTGTGAAGTCATAGAATGAAGGTGTGTGAAGTCACAGAATGAAGGTGTGTTAAGTCACAGAACGGAGGTGTGTGAACTCAGAATGGTGGTGTGTGAAGTCCCAGAATGGAGGTGTGGGAAGTCATAGAATGGAGTTGTGTGAAGTCACAGAATGGAGATGTGTGAATTCATAGAATCGAGGTGTGTGAAGTCATAGAATGGAGGTGTGTGAAGTCACAGAATGGAGGTGTGTGAAGTCACAGAATGGAGGTGTGTGAAGTCACAGAATGGAGGTGTGTGAAGTCACAGAATGGAGGTGTGTGAAGTCATAGAATGAAGGTGTGTGAAGCCAGAATTGAGGTGTGTGAAGACACAGAATTGAGGTGTGTGAACTCAGAATGAAGGTGTGTGAAGTCAAAGAATGGAGGTTTGTGAAGTCATAGAATGGAGGTGTATGAAGTCATAGAATGGATGTTTCTGAAGTAGAATGGAGGTGTGTGAAGTCATGGAATGGAGGTGTGTGAAGTCAAAATGGAGGTGTGCGAACTAATAAATTGGAGATGAGTGAAGTCATGGAATGGAGGTGTGTGAAGTCCAAAAATGGAGGTGTGTGAAGTCAAACAATTGTGGTGTGTGAAGTCACAGAACGGAGGTGTGTGAAGTCAAAGAATGGAAGTGTGTGAGGTCAAAATGGAGGTGTGTGAAGTCACAGAATGGAGGTGTGTGAAGTCACAGAATGGAGGTGTGTGAAGTCATCGAAAGGAGGAGTGTGAAGTCATAGAATATAGGTGTGTGAAGTCAAAATGGAGGTGTGAAGTCATAGAATGGAGGTGTGTGAAGTCAGAATGGAGGTGTGTGAACTCATAGAATGGAGGTGTGAAGTCACAATGGAGGTGTGTGAAGTCATAGAATGGAGGTGTGTGAAGTCACAGTATGGAGGTGTGTGAAATCATAGAATGGAGCTGTGTGAAGTCAGATTTGAGGAGTGTGAATTCACAGAATGGAGGTGTGTGAACTCAGAATGGAGGTGTGTGAAGTCACAGAATGGAGGTGTGAAGTCATAGAATGGAGGTGTGTGAAGTCATAGAATGGAGGTGTGTGAAGTCACAGAACGGAGGTGTGTGAAGTCACAGAATGGAGGTGTGTGAAGTCACAGAATGGAGGTGTGTGAAGTCATAGAATGAAGGTGTGTGAAGCCAGAATTGAGGTGTGTGAAGACACAGAATTGAGGTGTGTGAACTCAGAATGAAGGTGTGTGAAGTCAAAGAATGGAGGTTTGTGAAGTCATAGAATGGAGGTGTATGAAGTCATAGAATGGATGTTTCTGAAGTAGAATGGAGGTGTGTGAAGTCATGGAATGGAGGTGTGTGAAGTCAAAATGGATGTGTGCGAACTAATAAATTGGAGATGAGTGAAGTCATGGAATGGAGGTGTGTGAAGTCCAAAAATGGAGGTGTGTGAAGTCAAACAATTGTGGTGTGTGAAGTGACAGAACGGAGGTGTGTGAAGTCAAAGAATGGAAGTGTGTGAGGTCAAAATGGAGGTGTGTGAAGTCACAGAATGGAGGTGTGTGAAGTCACAGAATGGAGGTGTGTGAAGTCATCGAAAGGAGGTGTGTGAAGTCATAGAATATAGGTGTGTGAAGTCAAAATGGAGGTGTGAAGTCATAGAATGGAGGTGTGTGAAGTCAGAATGGAGGTGTGTGAACTCATAGAATGGAGGTGTGAAGTCACAATGGAGGTGTGTGAAGTCATAGAATGGAGGTGTGTGAAGTCACAGTATGGAGGTGTGTGAAATCATAGAATGGAGCTGTGTGAAGTCAGATTTGAGGAGTGTGAATTCACAGAATGGAGGTATGTGAACTCAAAATGGAGGTGTGTGAAGTCACAGAATGGAGGTGTGAAGTCATAGAATGGAGGTGTGTGAAGTCATAGAATGGAGGTGTGTGAAGTCATAATGGAGGTGTGTGAAGTCACAGAATTGAGGTGTGTGAATTCACAGATGGAGGTGTGTGAAGTCATAGAATAGAGGTGTGTGAAGCTATAGAATGGAGGTGTGTGAACTCGCAATGGAGGTGTGTGAAGTCAAAGAATGGAGGTGTGTGAAGTCATAGAATGGGAGTGTGTGAAGTCATAGAATGGAGGTGTGTGAAGTCACAGAATGGACGTTTGTGAACTCATAGAATGGAGGTCTGTAAAGTCATAGAATGGATGTTTTGAAGTAAGAATGTAGGGGTGTGAAGTCATAGAATGGAGGTGTGTGCAATCAAAATGGTGGTATGTGATCTCACAGAATGGATGTGTGTGAACTGATAGAGTGGAGGTGTGTGAAGTCATGGAATGGAGGTGTGTGAAATCAACAATGGAGGAGTGTGAAGTCAAACAATGGAGGTATGCGAAGTCACAGAATGGAGGTGTGTGAAGTCACAGAATGGAAGTGTGTGAAGTCAAAACGGAGGTGTGTGAAATCACAGAATGGAGGTTTGTGAAGTCCCAGAATGGAGGTTTGTGAAGTCAAAATGGTGGTGTGTAAAGTCACAAATGGAGGTGTGTGAAGTCACAGAATGTACGTGTGTGAACTCAAAATGGAGGTGTGTGAAGTGAAAGAATGGAGGTGTGCGAAGTCAAAGAATGGAGGGGTGTGAAGTCATAGAATGGAGGTTTGTGAAGTCATAGAATGAAGGTGTGTGAAGTCACAGAATGAAGGTGTGTTAAGTCACAGAACGGAGGTGTGTGAACTCAGAATGGAGGTGTGTGAAGTCCCAGAATGGAGGTGTGGGAAGTCATAGAATGGAGTTGTGTGAAGTCACAGAATGGAGATGTGTGAATTCATAGAATCGAGGTGTGTGATGTCATAGAATGGAGGTGTGTGAAGTCACAGAATGGAGGTGTGTGAAGTCACAGAATGGAGGTGTGTGAAGTCACAGAATGGAGATATGTCAACTCACAATGGAGCTGTGTGAAGTCAAAGAATGGAGGTGTGTGAAGTCATAGAATGGAAGTGTGTGAAGTCATAGAATGAAGGTGTGTGAAGCCAGAATTGAGGTGTGTGAAGACACAGATTTGAGGTGTGTGAACTCAGAATGAAGGTGTGTGAAGTCAAAGAATGGAGGGTTGTGAAGTCATAGAATGAAGGTGTATGAAGTCATAGAATGGATGTTTCTGAAGTAGAATGGAGGTGTGTGAAGTCATAGAATGGAGGTGTGTGAAGTCAAAATGGAGGTGTGCGAACTCATAAAATGGAGATGAGTGAAGTCATGGAAAGGAGGTGTGTGAAGTCCAAAAATGGAGGTGGGTGGAGTCAAAAATGGTGGTGTGTGAAGTCACAGAATGGAGGTGTGTGAAGTCAAAGAATGGAAGTGTGTGAAGTCAAAATGGAGGTGTGTGAAGTCACAGAATGGAGGTGTGTGAAGTCACAGAATGGAGGTGTGTGAAGTCATCGAAAGGAGGTGTGTGAAGTCATGGAATGGAGGTGTGTGAAGTCACAGAATGGCGGTGTGTGAAGTCAGAATGGAGTTGTGTGAAGTCATAGAATGTAGGTGTGTGAAGTCAGAACGGAGGTGTGTGAAATCATAGAATGGAGGTGTGTGAACTCAGAATGGAGGTGTGTGAAGTCACAGAATGGAGGTGTGAAGTCATAGAATGGAGGTGTGTGAAGTCGTAGAATGGAGGTGTGTGAAGTCATAATGGAGGTGTGTGAAGTCACAGAATTGAGGTGTCTGAAGTCACAGATTGAGGTGTGGGAAGTCATAGAATGGAGGTGTGTGAAGTCATAGAATGGAGGTGTATGAAGTCAAAGAATTGATGTTTGTGAAGTAAGAATGAAGGTGTGTTAAGTCATAGAATGGAGGTGTTTGAAGGCACAGAATGGAGGTGTGTGAAGTCACAGAATGGAGGTGTGTGAACTCACAATGGAGGTGTGTGAAGTCAAAGAATGGAGGTGTGTGAAGTCATAGAATGGAAGTGTGTGAAGTTACAGAATGAAGGTGTGTGAAGCCAGAATTGAGGTGTGTGAAGTCACAGAAGTGAGGTGTGTGAACTCAGAATGAAGGTGTGTTAAGTCATAGAATGGAGGTGTTTGAAGGCACAGAATGGAGGTGTGTGAAGTCACAGAATGGAGCTGTGTGAAGTCAGAATGGAGGTGTGTGAAGTCATAGAATGGAGGTGTGTGAACTCACAATGGAGGTGTGTGAAGTCACAGAATGTAGATGTGTGCAGTCACAGAATGGAGGTGTGTGAAGTCAAAATGGAGGTGTGTGAAGTCAAAGAATGGATGTGTTTGAAGTCATAGAATGGATGTTTCTGAAGTAGAATGAAGGTGTGTGAAGTCATACAATGGATGTCTGTGAAGTCAAAATGGAGGTGTGTGAACTCATAAAATGGAGATGTGTGAAGTCATGGAATGGAGGTGTGTGAAGTCCAAAAATGGAGGTGGTGAAGTCAAACAATGGTGGTGTGTGAAGTCAAAGGATGGAGGTGTGTGAAGTCATCGAAGGGGGGTGTGTGAAGTCATGGAATGGAGGTGTGTGAAGTCACAGAATCGAGGTGTGTGAAGTCACAGAATGGAGATGTGTGAAGTCACAGAATGGAGGTGTATGAAGTCACAGAATGGAGGTGTGTGAAGTCACAGAATGGAGGTGTGTGAACTCACAATGGAGGTGTGTGAAGTCAAACAATAAAGGTGTGTGAAGTCAAAAAATAAAGGTATGTGAAGTCACACAATGGAGGTCTGTGAAGTCATAGAAGGGAGGTGTGTTTAGTCACAGAATGGAGCTGTGTGAAGTCAGAGAATTGACGTGTGTGAACTCAGAATGGAGGTGTGTGAAGTCACAGAACGAAGATTTGTGAAGTCATAGAATGGAAGTACGTGAAGTCATAGAATGGATGTTTCTGAAGTAAGAATGAAGGTGCGTGAACTCATAGAATGGAGGTGTGTGAAGTCAAAATGGAGGGTGTGTGAATTCATAGAATGGAGGTGTGTGAACTCATAGAATGGAGGTGTGTGAAGTCATGGAATGGAGGTGTGTGAAGTCAAAGAATGGAGGTGTGTGAAGTCAAACAATAAATGTGTGTGAAGTCACAGAATGGAGGTGTGTGAAATCACAGAATGGAGGTGTGTGAAGTCAAAAAGGTGGTGTGTAGAGTCACAAATGGAGGTGTGTGAACTCATAGAATGGAGGTGTGTGAAGTCAAAGAGTGGAAGTGTGTGAAGTCATAGAATAGAGGTGTGTGAAGTCATAGAATGGATGTTTCTGAAGTAGAATGAAGGTGTGTGAAGTCATAGAATGGAGGTGTGTGAAGTCAAAATGGAGGTGTGTGAACTCATAAAATGGAGATGTGTGAAGTCATGGAATGGAGGTGCGTGAAGTCCAAAAATGGAGGTGTGTGAAGTCAAACAATGGTGGTGTGTGAAGTCAGAGAATGGAGGTGTGTGAAGTCAAAGAATGGAAGTGTGTGAAGTCAAGATGGAGGTGTGTGAAGTCACAGAATGGAGGTGTGTGAAGTAACAGAATGGAGGTGTGTGAAGTCACAGAATGGAGGTGTGTGAAGTCACAGAATGAAGGTGTGTGAAGACACAATGGAGGTGTGTGAAGTCACAGAATGGAGGTGCGTGAAGTCAAACAATAAAGGTGTGTGAAGTCACAGAATGGAGGTCTGTGAAGTCATAGAATGGAGGTGTGTTAAGTCACAGAATGTAGGTGTGTGAACTCAGAGAATGGAGGTGTGTGAACTCATAGAAGGGAGGTGTGTGTGAAGTCATGGAATTGAGGTGCGTGAAGTCATAGAATGGATGTTTCTGAAGTAAGAATGAAGGTGTGTGAAGTCATAGAATGGAGGTGTGTAAAGTCAAAATAGAGGTGTGTGAACTCATAGAATGGAGGTGTGTGAACTCATAGAATGGAGGTGTGTGTGAAGTCATGGAATGGAGGTGTGTGAAGTCAAAAAATGGAGGTGTGTGAAGTCAAACAATAAAGGTGTGTGAAGTCACAGAATGGAGGTGTGTGAAATCACAGAATGGAGGTTTGTGAAGTCAAAAAGGTGATGTGTAGAGTCACAAATGGAGGTGTGTGAACTCATAGAATGGAGGTGTGTGAAGTCAAAGAATAAAGGTGTGTGAAGTCATCGAATGGAGGTGTGTGAAGTCATGGAATGGAGGTGTGTGAAGTCACAGAATGGAGGTGTGTGAAGTCACAGAATGGAGGTGTGTGAAGTGAGAATGGAGTTGTGTGAAGTCATAGAATGGAGGTGTGTGAAGTCAGAATGGAGGTGTGTGAAGTCATAGAATGGAGGTGTGTGAAGTCAGAATGGAGGTGTGTGAACTTATAGAATGGAGGTGTGTGAAGTCACAATGGAGGTGTGTGAAGTCATAGAATGGAGGTGTGTGAAGTCACAGAATGGAGGTGTGTGAAGTCATAGAATGGAGCTGTGTGAAGTCAGATTGGAGGTGTGTGAAGTCACAGAATGGAGGTGTGTGAACTCAGAATGGAGGTGTGTGAAGTCACAGAATGGAGGTGTGTGAACTCAGAATCGAGGTGTGTGAAGTCACAGTATGGAGGTGTGTGAAATCATACAATGGAGCTGTGTGAAGTCAGATTTTAGGAGTGTGAAGTCACAGAATGGAGGTGTGTGAACTCAAAATGGAGGTGTGTGAAGTGAAAGAATGGAGGTGTGCGAAGTCAAAGAATGGAGGTGTGTGAAGTCATAGAATGGAGTTGTTTGAATTCATAGAATGGAGGTGTGTGAAGTCATAGAATGAAGGTGTGTGAAGTCACAGAATGAAGGTGTGTTAAGTCACAGAACGGAGGTGTGTGAACTCAGAATGGTGGTGTGTGAAGTCCCAGAATGGAGGTGTGGGAAGTCATAGAATGGAGTTGTGTGAAGTCACAGAATGGAGATGTGTGAATTCATAGAATCGAGGTGTGTGAAGTCATAGAATGGAGGTGTGTGAAGTCACAGAATGGAGGTGTGTGAAGTCACAGAATGGAGGTGTGTGAAGTCACAGAATGGAGGTGTGTGAAGTCATAGAATGAAGGTGTGTGAAGCCAGAATTGAGGTGTGTGAAGACACAGAATTGAGGTGTGTGAACTCAGAATGAAGGTGTGTGAAGTCAAAGAATGGAGGTTTGTGAAGTCATAGAATGGAGGTGTATGAAGTCATAGAATGGATGTTTCTGAAGTAGAATGGAGGTGTGTGAAGTCATGGAATGGAGGTGTGTGAAGTCAAAATGGAGGTGTGCGAACTAATAAATTGGAGATGAGTGAAGTCATGGAATGGAGGTGTGTGAAGTCCAAAAATGGAGGTGTGTGAAGTCAAACAATTGTGGTGTGTGAAGTCACAGAACGGAGGTGTGTGAAGTCAAAGAATGGAAGTGTGTGAGGTCAAAATGGAGGTGTGTGAAGTCACAGAATGGAGGTGTGTGAAGTCACAGAATGGAGGTGTGTGAAGTCATCGAAAGGAGGAGTGTGAAGTCATAGAATATAGGTGTGTGAAGTCAAAATGGAGGTGTGAAGTCATAGAATGGAGGTGTGTGAAGTCAGAATGGAGGTGTGTGAACTCATAGAATGGAGGTGTGAAGTCACAATGGAGGTGTGTGAAGTCATAGAATGGAGGTGTGTGAAGTCACAGTATGGAGGTGTGTGAAATCATAGAATGGAGCTGTGTGAAGTCAGATTTGAGGAGTGTGAATTCACAGAATGGAGGTGTGTGAACTCAGAATGGAGGTGTGTGAAGTCACAGAATGGAGGTGTGAAGTCATAGAATGGAGGTGTGTGAAGTCATAGAATGGAGGTGTGTGAAGTCACAGAATGGAGGTGTGTGAAGTCACAGAATGGAGGTGTGTGAAGTCACAGAATGGAGGTGTGTGAAGTCATAGAATGAAGGTGTGTGAAGCCAGAATTGAGGTGTGTGAAGACACAGAATTGAGGTGTGTGAACTCAGAATGAAGGTGTGTGAAGTCAAAGAATGGAGGTTTGTGAAGTCATAGAATGGAGGTGTATGAAGTCATAGAATGGATGTTTCTGAAGTAGAATGGAGGTGTGTGAAGTCATGGAATGGAGGTGTGTGAAGTCAAAATGGATGTGTGCGAACTAATAAATTGGAGATGAGTGAAGTCATGGAATGGAGGTGTGTGAAGTCCAAAAATGGAGGTGTGTGAAGTCAAACAATTGTGGTGTGTGAAGTCACAGAACGGAGGTGTGTGAAGTCAAAGAATGGAAGTGTGTGAGGTCAAAATGGAGGTGTGTGAAGTCACAGAATGGAGGTGTGTGAAGTCACAGAATGGAGGTGTGTGAAGTCATCGAAAGGAGGTGTGTGAAGTCATAGAATATAGGTGTGTGAAGTCAAAATGGAGGTGTGAAGTCATAGAATGGAGGTGTGTGAAGTCAGAATGGAGGTGTGTGAACTCATAGAATGGAGGTGTGAAGTCACAATGGAGGTATGTGAAGTCATACAATGGAGGTGTGTGAAGTCACAGTATGGAGGTGTGTGAAATCATAGAATGGAGCTGTGTGAAGTCAGATTTGAGGAGTGTGAATTCACAGAATGGAGGTATGTGAACTCAAAATGGAGGTGTGTGAAGTCACAGAATGGAGGTGTGAAGTCATAGAATGGAGGTGTGTGAAGTCATAGAATGGAGGTGTGTGAAGTCATAATGGAGGTGTGTGAAGTCACAGAATTGAGGTGTGTGAATTCACAGATGGAGGTGTGTGAAGTCATAGAATAGAGGTGTGTGAAGCTATAGAATGGAGGTGTGTGAACTCGCAATGGAGGTGTGTGAAGTCAAAGAATGGAGGTGTGTGAAGTCATAGAATGGGAGTGTGTGAAGTCATAGAATGGAGGTGTGTGAAGTCACAGAATGGACGTTTGTGAACTCATAGAATGGAGGTCTGTAAAGTCATAGAATGGATGTTTTGAAGTAAGAATGTAGGGGTGTGAAGTCATAGAATGGAGGTGTGTGCAATCAAAATGGTGGTATGTGATCTCACAGAATGGATGTGTGTGAACTGATAGAGTGGAGGTGTGTGAAGTCATGGAATGGAGGTGTGTGAAATCAACAATGGAGGAGTGTGAAGTCAAACAATGGAGGTATGCGAAGTCACAGAATGGAGGTGTGTGAAGTCACAGAATGGAAGTGTGTGAAGTCAAAACGGAGGTGTGTGAAATCACAGAATGGAGGTTTGTGAAGTCCCAGAATGGAGGTTTGTGAAGTCAAAATGGTGGTGTGTAAAGTCACAAATGGAGGTGTGTGAAGTCACAGAATGTACGTGTGTGAACTCAAAATGGAGGTGTGTGAAGTGAAAGAATGGAGGTGTGCGAAGTCAAAGAATGGAGGGGTGTGAAGTCATAGAATGGAGGTTTGTGAAGTCATAGAATGAAGGTGTGTGAAGTCACAGAATGAAGGTGTGTTAAGTCACAGAACGGAGGTGTGTGAACTCAGAATGGAGGTGTGTGAAGTCCCAGAATGGAGGTGTGGGAAGTCATAGAATGGAGTTGTGTGAAGTCACAGAATGGAGATGTGTGAATTCATAGAATCGAGGTGTGTGATGTCATAGAATGGAGGTGTGTGAAGTCACAGAATGGAGGTGTGTGAAGTCACAGAATGGAGGTGTGTGAAGTCACAGAATGGAGATATGTCAACTCACAATGGAGCTGTGTGAAGTCAAAGAATGGAGGTGTGTGAAGTCATAGAATGGAAGTGTGTGAAGTCATAGAATGAAGGTGTGTGAAGCCAGAATTGAGGTGTGTGAAGACACAGATTTGAGGTGTGTGAACTCAGAATGAAGGTGTGTGAAGTCAAAGAATGGAGGGTTGTGAAGTCATAGAATGAAGGTGTATGAAGTCATAGAATGGATGTTTCTGAAGTAGAATGGAGGTGTGTGAAGTCATAGAATGGAGGTGTGTGAAGTCAAAATGGAGGTGTGCGAACTCATAAAATGGAGATGAGTGAAGTCATGGAAAGGAGGTGTGTGAAGTCCAAAAATGGAGGTGGGTGGAGTCAAAAAATGGTGGTGTGTGAAGTCACAGAATGGAGGTGTGTGAAGTCAAAGAATGGAAGTGTGTGAAGTCAAAATGGAGGTGTGTGAAGTCACAGAATGGAGGTGTGTGAAGTCACAGAATGGAGGTGTGTGAAGTCATCGAAAGGAGGTGTGTGAAGTCATGGAATGGAGGTGTGTGAAGTCACAGAATGGCGGTGTGTGAAGTCAGAATGGAGTTGTGTGAAGTCATAGAATGTAGGTGTGTGAAGTCAGAACGGAGGTGTGTGAAATCATAGAATGGAGGTGTGTGAACTCAGAATGGAGGTGTGTGAAGTCACAGAATGGAGGTGTGAAGTCATAGAATGGAGGTGTGTGAAGTCGTAGAATGGAGGTGTGTGAAGTCATAATGGAGGTGTGTGAAGTCACAGAATTGAGGTGTCTGAAGTCACAGATTGAGGTGTGGGAAGTCATAGAATGGAGGTGTGTGAAGTCATAGAATGGAGGTGTATGAAGTCAAAGAATTGATGTTTGTGAAGTAAGAATGAAGGTGTGTTAAGTCATAGAATGGAGGTGTTTGAAGGCACAGAATGGAGGTGTGTGAAGTCACAGAATGGAGGTGTGTGAACTCACAATGGAGGTGTGTGAAGTCAAAGAATGGAGGTGTGTGAAGTCATAGAATGGAAGTGTGTGAAGTTACAGAATGAAGGTGTGTGAAGCCAGAATTGAGGTGTGTGAAGTCACAGAAGTGAGGTGTGTGAACTCAGAATGAAGGTGTGTTAAGTCATAGAATGGAGGTGTTTGAAGGCACAGAATGGAGGTGTGTGAAGTCACAGAATGGAGCTGTGTGAAGTCAGAATGGAGGTGTGTGAAGTCATAGAATGGAGGTGTGTGAACTCACAATGGAGGTGTGTGAAGTCACAGAATGTAGATGTGTGCAGTCACAGAATGGAGGTGTGTGAAGTCAAAATGGAGGTGTGTGAAGTCAAAGAATGGATGTGTTTGAAGTCATAGAATGGATGTTTCTGAAGTAGAATGAAGGTGTGTGAAGTCATACAATGGATGTGTGTGAAGTCAAAATGGAGGTGTGTGAACTCATAAAATGGAGATGTGTGAAGTCATGGAATGGAGGTGTGTGAAGTCCAAAAATGGAGGTGGTGAAGTCAAACAATGGTGGTGTGTGAAGTCAAAGGATGGAGGTGTGTGAAGTCATCGAAGGGGGGTGTGTGAAGTCATGGAATGGAGGTGTGTGAAGTCACAGAATCGAGGTGTGTGAAGTCACAGAATGGAGATGTGTGAAGTCACAGAATGGAGGTGTATGAAGTCACAGAATGGAGGTGTGTGAAGTCACAGAATGGAGGTGTGTGAACTCACAATGGAGGTGTGTGAAGTCAAACAATAAAGGTGTGTGAAGTCAAAAAATAAAGGTATGTGAAGTCACACAATGGAGGTCTGTGAAGTCATAGAAGGGAGGTGTGTTTAGTCACAGAATGGAGCTGTGTGAAGTCAGAGAATTGACGTGTGTGAACTCAGAATGGAGGTGTGTGAAGTCACAGAACGAAGATTTGTGAAGTCATAGAATGGAAGTACGTGAAGTCATAGAATGGATGTTTCTGAAGTAAGAATGAAGGTGCGTGAACTCATAGAATGGAGGTGTGTGAAGTCAAAATGGAGGGTGTGTGAATTCATAGAATGGAGGTGTGTGAACTCATAGAATGGAGGTGTGTGAAGTCATGGAATGGAGGTGTGTGAAGTCAAAGAATGGAGGTGTGTGAAGTCAAACAATAAATGTGTGTGAAGTCACAGAATGGAGGTGTGTGAAATCACAGAATGGAGGTGTGTGAAGTCAAAAAGGTGGTGTGTAGAGTCACAAATGGAGGTGTGTGAACTCATAGAATGGAGGTGTGTGAAGTCAAAGAGTGGAAGTGTGTGAAGTCATAGAATAGAGGTGTGTGAAGTCATAGAATGGATGTTTCTGAAGTAGAATGAAGGTGTGTGAAGTCATAGAATGGAGGTGTGTGAAGTCAAAATGGAGGTGTGTGAACTCATAAAATGGAGATGTGTGAAGTCATGGAATGGAGGTGCGTGAAGTCCAAAAATGGAGGTGTGTGAAGTCAAACAATGGTGGTGTGTGAAGTCAGAGAATGGAGGTGTGTGAAGTCAAAGAATGGAAGTGTGTGAAGTCAAGATGGAGGTGTGTGAAGTCACAGAATGGAGGTGTGTGAAGTAACAGAATGGAGGTGTGTGAAGTCACAGAATGGAGGTGTGTGAAGTCACAGAATGAAGGTGTGTGAAGACACAATGGAGGTGTGTGAAGTCACAGAATGGAGGTGCGTGAAGTCAAACAATAAAGGTGTGTGAAGTCACAGAATGGAGGTCTGTGAAGTCATAGAATGGAGGTGTGTTAAGTCACAGAATGTAGGTGTGTGAACTCAGAGAATGGAGGTGTGTGAACTCATAGAAGGGAGGTGTGTGTGAAGTCATGGAATTGAGGTGCGTGAAGTCATAGAATGGATGTTTCTGAAGTAAGAATGAAGGTGTGTGAAGTCATAGAATGGAGGTGTGTAAAGTCAAAATAGAGGTGTGTGAACTCATAGGATGGAGGTGTGTGAACTCATAGAATGGAGGTGTGTGTGAAGTCATGGAATGGAGGTGTGTGAAGTCAAAAAATGGAGGTGTGTGAAGTCAAACAATAAAGGTGTGTGAAGTCACAGAATGGAGGTGTGTGAAATCACAGAATGGAGGTTTGTGAAGTCAAAAAGGTGATGTGTAGAGTCACAAATGGAGGTGTGTGAACTCATAGAATGGAGGTGTGTGAAGTCAAAGAATAAAGGTGTGTGAAGTCATCGAATGGAGGTGTGTGAAGTCATGGAATGGAGGTGTGTGAAGTCACAGAATGGAGGTGTGTGAAGTCACAGAATGGAGGTGTGTGAAGTGAGAATGGAGTTGTGTGAAGTCATAGAATGGAGGTGTGTGAAGTCAGAATGGAGGTGTGTGAAGTCATAGAATGGAGGTGTGTGAAGTCAGAATGGAGGTGTGTGAACTTATAGAATGGAGGTGTGTGAAGTCACAATGGAGGTGTGTGAAGTCATAGAATGGAGGTGTGTGAAGTCACAGAATGGAGGTGTGTGAAGTCATAGAATGGAGCTGTGTGAAGTCAGATTGGAGGTGTGTGAAGTCACAGAATGGAGGTGTGTGAAGTCAGAATGGAGGTGTGTGAAGTCACAGAATGGAGGTGTGTGAAGTCTTAGAATGGAGGTGTGTGAAGTCATAGAATGAAGGTGTGTGAAGTCACAGAATGAAGGTGTGTTAAGTCACAGAACGGAGGTGTGTGAACTCAGAATGGTGGTGTGTGAAGTCCCAGAATGGAGATGTGGGAAGTCATAGAATGGAGTTGTGTGAAGTCACAGAATGGAGATGTGTGAATTCATAGAATCGAGGTGTGTGAAGTCATAGAATGGAGGTGTGTGAAGTCACAGAATGGAGGTGTGTGAAGTCACAGAATGGAGGTGTGTGAAGTCACAGAATGGAGGTGTGTGAAGGCATAGAATGGAAGTGTGTGAAGTCATAGAATGAAGGTGTGTGAAGACAGAATTGAGGTGTGTGAAGACACAGAATTGAGGTGTGTGAACTCAGAATGAAGGTGTGTGAAGTCAAAGAATGGAGGTTTGTGAAGTCATAGAATGGAGGTGTATGAAGTCATAGAATGGATGTTTCTGAAGTAGAATGGAGGTGTGTGTAGTCATAGAATGGAGGTGTGTGAAATGAAAATGGAGGTGTGCGAACTCATAAAATGGAGATGAGTGAAGTCATGGAATGGAGGTGTGTGAAGTCCAAAAATGGAGGTGTGTGAAGTCAAACAATGGTGGTGTGTGAAGTCAGAGAACGGAGGTGTGTGAAGTCAAAGAATGGAAGTGTGTGAGGTCAAAATGGAGGTGTGTGAAGTCACAGAATGGAGGTGTGTGAAGTCATAGAATGGAGGTGTGTGAAGTCATAGAATGGGCGTTTGTGAACTCATAGAATGGAGGTCTGTAAAGTCATAGAATGGATGTTTTTGAAGTAAGAATGTAGGGGTGTGAAGTCATAGAATGGAGGTGTGTGCAATCAAAATGGTGGTATGTGAACTCACAGAATGGATGTGTGTGAACTGATAGAGTGGAGGTGTGTGAAGTCATGGAATGGAGGTGTGTGAAATCAAAGAATGGAGGTGTGTGAAGTCGAACAATGGAGGTATGCGAAGTCACAGATTGTAGGTGTGTAAAGTCACAGAATGGAAGTGTGTGAAGTCAAAATCGAGGTGTGTGAAATCACAGAATGGAGGTTTGTGAAGTCACAGATGGAGGTTTGTGAAGTCAAAATGGTGGTGTGTAAAGTCACAAATGGAGGTGTGTGAAGTCACAGAATGTAGGTGTGTGAACTCAAAATGGAGGTGTGTGAAGTGAAAGAATGGAGGTGTGCGAAGTCAAAGAATGGAGGTGTGTGAAGTCATAGAATGCAGGTGTGTGAAGTCATAGAATGAAGGTGTGTGCAGTCACAGAATGAAGGTGTGTTAAGTCACAGAACGGAGGTGTGTGAACTCAGAATGCAGGTGTGTGAAGTCCCAGAATGGAGGTGTGGGAAGTCATAGAATGGAGTTGTGTGAAGTCACAGAATGGAGATGTGTGAATTCATAGAATCGAGGTGTGTGAAGTCATAGAATGGAGGTGTGGGAAGTCACAGAATGGAGGTGTGTGAAGTCACAGAATGGAGGTGTGTGAAGTCACAGAATGGAGGTGTGTGAACTCACAATGGAGGTGCGTGAAGTCAAAGAATGGAGGTGTGTGAAGTCATAGAATGGAAGTGTGTGAAGTCATAGAATGAAGGTGTGTGAAGCCAGAATTGAGGTGTGTGAAGACACAGAAATGAGGTGAGTGAACTCAGAATGAAGGTGTGTTAAGTCAAAGAATGGAGGTTTGTGAACTCATAGAATGAAGGTGTATGAAGTCATAGAATGGATGTTTCTGAAGTAGAATGGAGGTGTGTGAAGTCACAGAATGGCGGTGTGTGAAGTTAGAATGGAGTTGTGTGAAGTCATAGAATGTAGGTGTGTGAAGTCAGAATGGAGGTGTGTGAAGTCACAGTATGGAGGTGTGTGAAATCATAGAATGGAGCCGTGTGAAGACAGATTGTAGGAGTGAGAAGTCACAGAATGGAGGTGTGTGAACTCAGAATGGAGGTGTGTGAAGTCACAGAATGGTGGTGTGAAGTCATAGAATGGAGGTGTGTGAAGTCATAGAATGGAGGTGTGTGAAGTCATAATGGAGGTGTGTGAAGTCACAGAATTGAGGTGTGGGAAGTCATAGAATGGAGGTGTGTGAAGTCATAGAATGGAGGTGTATGAAGTCATAGAATTGATGTTTGTGAAGTAAGAATGAAGGTGTGTTAAGTCATAGAATGGAGGTGTTTGAAGGCAAAGAATGGAGGTGTGTGAAGTCACAGAATGGAGGTGTGTGAACTCACAATGGAGGTGTGTGAAGTCAAAGAATGGAGGTGTGTGAAGTCCTAGAATGGAAGTGTGTGAAGTCATAGAATGAACGTGTGTGAACCCAGAATTGAGGTGTGTGAAGTCACAGAAGTGAGGTGTGTGAACTCAGAATGAAGCTGTGTTAAGTCATAGAATGGAGGTGTTTGAAGGCACAGAAAGGAGGTGTGTGAAGTCATAGAATGGAGCTGTGTGAAGTCAGAATGGAGGTGTGTGAAGTCACAGAATGGAGGTGTGTGAACTCACAATGGAGGTGTGTGAAGTCACAGAATGGAGATGTGTGAAGTCACAGAATGGAGGTGTGTGAAGTCAAAATGGAGGTGTGTGAAGTCAAAGAATGGATGAGTTTGAAGTCATAGAATGGATGTTTCTGAAGTAGAATGAAGGTGTGTGAAGTCACACAATGGAGGTGTGTGAAGTCAAAATGGAGGTGTGTGAACTCATAAAATGGAGATGTGTGAAGTCATGGAATGGAGGTGTGTGAAGTCCAAAAATGGAGGTGGTGAAGTCAAACAATGGTGGTGTGTGAAGTCAAAGAATGGAGGTGTGTGAAGTCATCGAATGGAGGTGTGTGAAGTCATAGAATGGAGGTGTGTGAAGTCACAGAATGGAGGTTTGTGAAGTCACAGAATGGAGATGTGTGAAGTCACAGAATGGAGGTGTATGAAGTCACAGAATGGATGTGTGTGAAGTCACAGAATGGAGGTGTGTGAACTCACAATGGAGGAGTGTGAAGTCAAACAATAAAGGTGTGTGAAGTCAAAAAATAAAGGTTTGTGAAGTCACAGAATGGAGGTCTGTGAAGTCATAGAAGGGAGGTGTGTTTAGTCACAGAATGGAGGTGTGTGAAGTCAGAGAATGGAGGTGTGTGAACTCAGAATGGAGGTGTGTGAAGTCACAGAACGGAGATGTGTGAAGTCATAGAATGGAAGTACGTGAAGTCATAGAATGGATGTTTCTGAAGTAAGAATGAAGGTGCGTGAAGTCATAGAATGGAGGTCTGTGAAGTCAAAATGGAGGTGTGTGAATTCATAGAATGGAGGTGTGTGAACTCATAGAATGGAGGTGTGTGAAGTCATGGAATGGAGGTGTGTGAAGTCAAAGAATGGAGGTGTGTGAAGTCAAACAATAAATGTGTGTGAAGTCACAGAATGGAGGTGTGTGAAATCACAGAATGGAGGTGTGTGAAGTCAAAAAGGTGGTGTGTAGAGTCACAAATGGAGGTGTGTGAACTCATAGAATGGAGGTGTGTGAAGTCAAAGAGTGGAAGTGTGTGAATTCATAGAATAGAGGTGTGTGAAGTCATAGAATGGATGTTTCTGAAGTAGAATGAAGGTGTGTGAAGTCATAGAATGGAGGTGTGTGAAGTCAAAATGGAGGGGTGTGAACTCATAAAATGGAGATGTGTGAAGTCATGGAATGGAGGTGCGTGAAGTCCAAAAATGGAGGTGTGTGAAGTCAAACAATGGAGGTGTGTGAAGTCAGAGAATGGAGGTGTGTGAAGTCAAAGAATGGAAGTGTGTGAAGTCAAGATGGAGGTGTGTGAAGTCACAGAATGGAGGTGTGTGAAGTAACAGAATGGAGGTGTGTGAAGTCACAGAATGGAGGTGTGTGAAGTCACAGAATGAAGGTGTGTGAAGACACAATGGAGGTGTGTGAAGTCACAGAATGGAGGTGCGTGAAGTCAAACAATAAAGGTGTGTGAAGTCACAGAATGGAGGTCTGTGAAGTCATAGAATGGAGGTGTGTTAAGTCACAGAATGTAGGTGTGTGAACTCAGAGAATGGAGGTGTGTGAACTCATAGAAGGGAGGTGTGTGTGAAGTCATGGAATTGAGGTGCGTGAAGTCATAGAATGGATGTTTCTGAAGTAAGAATGAAGGTGTGTGAAGTCATAGAATGGAGGTGTGTAAAGTCAAAATAGAGGTGTGTGAACTCATAGGATGGAGGTGTGTGAACTCATAGAATGGAGGTGTGTGTGAAGTCATGGAATGGAGGTGTGTGAAGTCAAAAAATGGAGGTGTGTGAAGTCAAACAATAAAGGTGTGTGAAGTCACAGAATGGAGGTGTGTGAAATCACAGAATGGAGGTTTGTGAAGTCAAAAAGGTGATGTGTAGAGTCACAAATGGAGGTGTGTGAACTCATAGAATGGAGGTGTGTGAAGTCAAAGAATAAAGGTGTGTGAAGTCATCGAATGGAGGTGTGTGAAGTCATGGAATGGAGGTGTGTGAAGTCACAGAATGGAGGTGTGTGAAGTCACAGAATGGAGGTGTGTGAAGTGAGAATGGAGTTGTGTGAAGTCATAGAATGGAGGTGTGTGAAGTCAGAATGGAGGTGTGTGAAGTCATAGAATGGAGGTGTGTGAAGTCAGAATGGAGGTGTGTGAACTTATAGAATGGAGGTGTGTGAAGTCACAATGGAGGTGTGTGAAGTCATAGAATGGAGGTGTGTGAAGTCACAGAATGGAGGTGTGTGAAGTCATAGAATGGAGCTGTGTGAAGTCAGATTGGAGGTGTGTGAAGTCACAGAATGGAGGTGTGTGAAGTCAGAATGGAGGTGTGTGAAGTCACAGAATGGAGGTGTGTGAAGTCTTAGAATGGAGGTGTGTGAAGTCATAGAATGAAGGTGTGTGAAGTCACAGAATGAAGGTGTGTTAAGTCACAGAACGGAGGTGTGTGAACTCAGAATGGTGGTGTGTGAAGTCCCAGAATGGAGATGTGGGAAGTCATAGAATGGAGTTGTGTGAAGTCACAGAATGGAGATGTGTGAATTCATAGAATCGAGGTGTGTGAAGTCATAGAATGGAGGTGTGTGAAGTCACAGAATGGAGGTGTGTGAAGTCACAGAATGGAGGTGTGTGAAGTCACAGAATGGAGGTGTGTGAAGGCATAGAATGGAAGTGTGTGAAGTCATAGAATGAAGGTGTGTGAAGACAGAATTGAGGTGTGTGAAGACACAGAATTGAGGTGTGTGAACTCAGAATGAAGGTGTGTGAAGTCAAAGAATGGAGGTTTGTGAAGTCATAGAATGGAGGTGTATGAAGTCATAGAATGGATGTTTCTGAAGTAGAATGGAGGTGTGTGTAGTCATAGAATGGAGGTGTGTGAAATGAAAATGGAGGTGTGCGAACTCATAAAATGGAGATGAGTGAAGTCATGGAATGGAGGTGTGTGAAGTCCAAAAATGGAGGTGTGTGAAGTCAAACAATGGTGGTGTGTGAAGTCAGAGAACGGAGGTGTGTGAAGTCAAAGAATGGAAGTGTGTGAGGTCAAAATGGAGGTGTGTGAAGTCACAGAATGGAGGTGTGTGAAGTCATAGAATGGAGGTGTGTGAAGTCATAGAATGGGCGTTTGTGAACTCATAGAATGGAGGTCTGTAAAGTCATAGAATGGATGTTTTTGAAGTAAGAATGTAGGGGTGTGAAGTCATAGAATGGAGGTGTGTGCAATCAAAATGGTGGTATGTGAACTCACAGAATGGATGTGTGTGAACTGATAGAGTGGAGGTGTGTGAAGTCATGGAATGGAGGTGTGTGAAATCAAAGAATGGAGGTGTGTGAAGTCGAACAATGGAGGTATGCGAAGTCACAGATTGTAGGTGTGTAAAGTCACAGAATGGAAGTGTGTGAAGTCAAAATCGAGGTGTGTGAAATCACAGAATGGAGGTTTGTGAAGTCACAGATGGAGGTTTGTGAAGTCAAAATGGTGGTGTGTAAAGTCACAAATGGAGGTGTGTGAAGTCACAGAATGTAGGTGTGTGAACTCAAAATGGAGGTGTGTGAAGTGAAAGAATGGAGGTGTGCGAAGTCAAAGAATGGAGGTGTGTGAAGTCATAGAATGCAGGTGTGTGAAGTCATAGAATGAAGGTGTGTGCAGTCACAGAATGAAGGTGTGTTAAGTCACAGAACGGAGGTGTGTGAACTCAGAATGCAGGTGTGTGAAGTCCCAGAATGGAGGTGTGGGAAGTCATAGAATGGAGTTGTGTGAAGTCACAGAATGGAGATGTGTGAATTCATAGAATCGAGGTGTGTGAAGTCATAGAATGGAGGTGTGGGAAGTCACAGAATGGAGGTGTGTGAAGTCACAGAATGGAGGTGTGTGAAGTCACAGAATGGAGGTGTGTGAACTCACAATGGAGGTGCGTGAAGTCAAAGAATGGAGGTGTGTGAAGTCATAGAATGGAAGTGTGTGAAGTCATAGAATGAAGGTGTGTGAAGCCAGAATTGAGGTGTGTGAAGACACAGAAATGAGGTGAGTGAACTCAGAATGAAGGTGTGTTAAGTCAAAGAATGGAGGTTTGTGAACTCATAGAATGAAGGTGTATGAAGTCATAGAATGGATGTTTCTGAAGTAGAATGGAGGTGTGTGAAGTCACAGAATGGCGGTGTGTGAAGTTAGAATGGAGTTGTGTGAAGTCATAGAATGTAGGTGTGTGAAGTCAGAATGGAGGTGTGTGAAGTCACAGTATGGAGGTGTGTGAAATCATAGAATGGAGCCGTGTGAAGACAGATTGTAGGAGTGAGAAGTCACAGAATGGAGGTGTGTGAACTCAGAATGGAGGTGTGTGAAGTCACAGAATGGTGGTGTGAAGTCATAGAATGGAGGTGTGTGAAGTCATAGAATGGAGGTGTGTGAAGTCATAATGGAGGTGTGTGAAGTCACAGAATTGAGGTGTGGGAAGTCATAGAATGGAGGTGTGTGAAGTCATAGAATGGAGGTGTATGAAGTCATAGAATTGATGTTTGTGAAGTAAGAATGAAGGTGTGTTAAGTCATAGAATGGAGGTGTTTGAAGGCAAAGAATGGAGGTGTGTGAAGTCACAGAATGGAGGTGTGTGAACTCACAATGGAGGTGTGTGAAGTCAAAGAATGGAGGTGTGTGAAGTCCTAGAATGGAAGTGTGTGAAGTCATAGAATGAACGTGTGTGAACCCAGAATTGAGGTGTGTGAAGTCACAGAAGTGAGGTGTGTGAACTCAGAATGAAGCTCTGTTAAGTCATAGAATGGAGGTGTTTGAAGGCACAGAAAGGAGGTGTGTGAAGTCATAGAATGGAGCTGTGTGAAGTCAGAATGGAGGTGTGTGAAGTCACAGAATGGAGGTGTGTGAACTCACAATGGAGGTGTGTGAAGTCACAGAATGGAGATGTGTGAAGTCACAGAATGGAGGTGTGTGAAGTCAAAATGGAGGTGTGTGAAGTCAAAGAATGGATGAGTTTGAAGTCATAGAATGGATGTTTCTGAAGTAGAATGAAGGTGTGTGAAGTCACACAATGGAGGTGTGTGAAGTCAAAATGGAGGTGTGTGAACTCATAAAATGGAGATGTGTGAAGTCATGGAATGGAGGTGTGTGAAGTCCAAAAATGGAGGTGGTGAAGTCAAACAATGGTGGTGTGTGAAGTCAAAGAATGGAGGTGTGTGAAGTCATCGAATGGAGGTGTGTGAAGTCATAGAATGGAGGTGTGTGAAGTCACAGAATGGAGGTTTGTGAAGTCACAGAATGGAGATGTGTGAAGTCACAGAATGGAGGTGTATGAAGTCACAGAATGGATGTGTGTGAAGTCACAGAATGGAGGTGTGTGAACTCACAATGGAGGAGTGTGAAGTCAAACAATAAAGGTGTGTGAAGTCAAAAAATAAAGGTTTGTGAAGTCACAGAATGGAGGTCTGTGAAGTCATAGAAGGGAGGTGTGTTTAGTCACAGAATGGAGGTGTGTGAAGTCAGAGAATGGAGGTGTGTGAACTCAGAATGGAGGTGTGTGAAGTCACAGAACGGAGATGTGTGAAGTCATAGAATGGAAGTACGTGAAGTCATAGAATGGATGTTTCTGAAGTAAGAATGAAGGTGCGTGAAGTCATAGAATGGAGGTCTGTGAAGTCAAAATGGAGGTGTGTGAATTCATAGAATGGAGGTGTGTGAACTCATAGAATGGAGGTGTGTGAAGTCATGGAATGGAGGTGTGTGAAGTCAAAGAATGGAGGTGTGTGAAGTCAAACAATAAATGTGTGTGAAGTCACAGAATGGAGGTGTGTGAAATCACAGAATGGAGGTGTGTGAAGTCAAAAAGGTGATGTGTAGAGTCACAAATGGAGGTGTGTGAACTCATAGAATGGAGGTGTGTGAAGTCAAAGAATGGAAGTGTGTGAAGTCATAGAATAGAGGTGTGTGAAGTCATAGAATGGAAGTGTGGGAAGTCATAGAATGTAGGTGTGTGATGTCAGAATTTAGGTGTGTGAAGTCACAGAATGGAGGTGTGTGACGTCATAAATGTTGGTGTGTGAAGTCATAGAATGGATGTGTGAAGTCACAGAATGGAGATGTGAAGTCATAGAATGGAGGTGTGTGAAGTCACAGAAGGCAGGTGTGTGAAGTCACAAAATAGAGTTGGGTGAAGTCACAATGGAGGTGTGTGAATTCATAGAATGGACGTGTATGAAGTCAAACAATGGAACTGTGTGAAGTCATAGAATGGAGGTGTGTGAAATCACAAAATGGAGGTGTGTGTAGTCACAGAGTGGAGGTATGTGAAGTCTCAGAATGGAGGAGTGTGAAGTCATAGAATGGAGGTGTGTGAAGTCATAGAATGGAGGTGTGTGAAGTCACAGAATAGAGGTGTGTGAACTCATAGAATGGAGGAGTGTGAAGTCATAGATTGGAGGTGTGTGAAGTCACAGATGGAGGTGAGTGAAGTCAAAGAATGGAGGTGTGTGAACCCAGAATGGAGGTGTGTGCATTCAGAGAAGGGAGGTTTGTGAAGTCATAGAATGGATATATCTGAAGTAAGAATGAAGGTGTGTGAAGTCATAGAATGGAGGTATGTGAAGTCAAAATGGAGGTGTGTGAAGTCAAACAATGCTGATGTGTGAAGTCACAGAAAGGAGGTGTGTGAAGTCACAGAATGGAAGTGTGTGAAGTCAAAATGGAGGTTTGTGAAGTCAGAGAATGGAGGTGTGTGAAGTCAAAGAATGTACGTGTGTGAAGTCAAAATTTTGGTGTGTGAAATCACAAATGCAGGTGTGTGAAGTCACAGAATGGAGGTGTGTGAAGTCACAATGGAGGTGTGTGAAGTCAAAAAATGGATGTGTGTGAAGTCATAGAATGGAGGTGTATGAAGTCATGGAATGGAGGTTTGTGAAGTCAAATATTGGAAGCGTGTGAAGTTACAGAATTGATGTGTGTGAAGTCATAGAATGTAGGTGTGTGAATTCAGAGAATGGAGATGTGTGAAGTCAGAATGCAGGTGTGTGAAGTCATAGAATGGAGGTGTGTGAAGTCATAGAATGCAGGTGTGTGAAGTCATAGATTGGAAGCATGTGAAGTCATAGAATGGAGGTGTGTAAAGTCATAGATTGAAGGTGTGGGGAGGTCATAGAATGGAGGTGTGTGAAGTCATAGAATGGAGGTCTGTGAAGTCATAGATTGGAAGCGTGTGAAGTCACAGAAAGGAGGTGTGTGAAGTCACAGGATGGAGTTGTGTGAAGTCACAATGGAGGTGTGTGAAGTCATAGAATGGATTGTGTGTGAAATCACAGAATGGAGTTGTGTGAAGTCACAGAATGGAGGTGTGTAAAGTCACAGAGTGGAGGTGTGTGAAGTCAGAGAATGGAGGTTTGTGAATTCATAGAGTGGAGGTGTGTGAAGTCACAGAATGCAGGTAGGTGAAGTCAGAATAGAGGTGTGTGAAGTCATAGAATGGAGGTGTGTGAAGTCATAGAAGGGAGGTGTGTGAAATCATAGAATGGAGGTGTGTGATGTCACAGAATTCAGGTGCGTGAAGTCAGAATGGAGGTGTGTGAAGTCATAGAATGGAGGTGTGTGAAGTCATAGAATGGAGGTGTGTGAAGTCATAGAATGGAGGTGTGTGAAATCATAGAATGGAGGTGTGTGATGTCACAGAATTCAGGTGCGTGAAGTCAGAATGGAGGTGTGTGAAGTCATAGAATGGAGGTGTGTGAAATCATAGAATGGAGGTGTGTGATGTCACAGAATTCAGGTGCGTGAAGTCAGAATGGAGGTGTGTGAAGTCAGAATGGAGGTGTGTGAGGTCAGATAATGGAGGTGTGTGAAGTCACAATGCCGGTGTTTGAACTCATAGAATGGAGGTGTGTGAAGTAACAATGTAGGTTTCTGAAGTCATAGAATGGAGGTGTGTGAAGTCATGGAATGGAGGTGTGTGAATTCACAGAATGGAGGTGTATGATGTCATAGAATGGAGGTGTGTGCAGTCACAGAAAGCAGGTGTGTGAAGGCATAGAAAGGAGGTGTGTGAAGTCACAGAATGGAGGTGTGTGAAGACACAGAATGGAGGTGGGTGAACTCAGAGTGGAGGTGGGTGAAGTCACAGAATGGAGGTGTGTGAAGTCATAGAATGGAAGTGTGTGAAGTCATAGAATGGAGGTGTGTGAAGTCATAGAATGGATGTTGCTGAAGTAAGAATGAAGGTGTGTGAAGTCCTAGAATGGAGGTGTCTGAAGTCATAGAATGGATGTTGCTGAAGTAAGAATGAAGGTGTGTGAACTCATAGAATGGAGGTATGTGAACTCATAGAATGGAGGTGTATGAATTCATGGACCGGAGGTGTGTGATGTCAAAGAATGGAGGTGTATGATGTCAAACAATGGAAGTGTGTGAAGTCATAGAATGGAGGTGTGTGAAGTCTTAGAATGTAGGTGTGTGAAGTCATAGAATGGAGGTGTGTGAAGTCACAGAAGGGAGGTGTGTGAAGTCACAGAATGGAGGTGTGTAAAGTCACAGAGTGGAGGTGTGTGAAGGCACAGAATGGAGGGGTGTGAAGTCAAAGAACGGAGGTATGTGAAGTCACAGAGTGGAGGGGTGTGAAGTCAGAATAGAGGTGTACGAAGTCATAGAATGGAGGTGTATGAAGTCAGAATGGAGCTGTGTGAACTCATAGAATGGAGGTGTGTGAAGTCACAATGGAGATGTGTGAATTCATAGAATGGTGGTTTTTGAAGTCACAGAATGGATGTGTGTGAAGTCATAGAATGGAGGTGTATGAAGGCAGATTGGAGGTATGTGAAGTCAAAGAATGGAGGTGTGTCAACTCAGAAATGAGGTATGTGAAGTCATAGAATGGAGGTGTGTGAAGTCATAGAATGTAGGTGTGTGAAGTCACAGAATGAAGCTGTGTGAAGTCAGAATGGAGGAGTGTGAAGTCATAGAATGGAAGTTTGTGAAGTCAGAATGGAGGTGTGTGAACTCATAGAATGGACGTGTGTGAAGTCAAAATGGGGGTGTGTGAACTCATAGAATGGAGGTGTGTGAAGTCACAGAATGGAGCTGTGTGAAGTCAGAACGGAGGTGTGAAGTCAGAGAATGGGGGTGGGTGAAGTCATAGAAAGGAGGTGTGGGAAGTCATAGAATGGAGAAGTGTGAAGTCATAGAGTGGAGGTGAGTGAAGTCACAGATTCGAAGTCTGTGAAGTCATAGAATGGAGGTTTGTGAAGTCAGAATGGAGGTGTTTGAACTCATAGAATGGAGGTGTGTGAAGTCACAATGGAGGTGTGTGAAGTCATAGAATGGAGGTGTTTGCAGTCACAGAATGGAGGTGTGTGAAGTCATAGAATGGAGGTGTGTGAAGTCACAGAATGGAGGTGTGTGAAGTCATAGAATGGAGGTGTGTGAAGTCACAGAATGGAGGTCTGTGAAGTCATAGAATTGAGGTGTGTGAAGTCATAGAATGGACGTGTGTAAAGTCACAGAATGGAGGTGTGTGAAGTCACGGAATTGAGGTGTGTGAAGTCACAGAATGGAGGTGTGTGAACTCAGAATGGAGGTGTGTGAAGTCCTAGAATGAAAGTGTGTGAAGTCATAGAATGGAGGTGTGTGAAGTAAGAATGGAGGTGTGAGAAGTCACAGAATGGAGGTGTGTGAAGTCCTAGAATGAAAGTGTGTGAAGTCATAGAATGCAGGTGTGTGAAGTAAGATTGGAGGTGTGTGAAGTCACGGAATGGAAGTGTGTGAAGTCATAGAATGGAGGTTGGTGAAGTAAGAATGGAGGTGTGTGAAGTCACCGAATGGAGTTGTGTGAACTCAGAATAGAGGTGTGTGAATTCACAGAATGGAGGTTTGTGAAGTCATAGAATGGAGTTGTGTGAGGTCATAGAATGGATGTTTCTGAAGTAAGAATGAAGGTGTGTGAAGTCATAGAATGGAGGTGTGTGAAGTCATAGAATGGAGGTGTGTGAAGTCACAGAATGGAGGTATCTGAAGTCAGAATGGAGGTGTGAAGTCATAGAATAGAGGTGGGTGAAGTCATAGAAAGGAGGTGTGGGAAGTCATAGAATGGAGCAGTGTGAAGTCATAGAGTGGAGGTGAGTGAAGTCACAGATTCGAGGTCTGTGAAGTCATAGAATGGAGGTGTGTGAAGTCAGAATGGAGGTGTGTGAAGTCATAAAATGGAGATTTGTGAACTCGTAGAATGGAGGTGTGTGACGTGACAATAGAAGTGTGTGAAGTTACAGAATGGAGGTGTGTGAAGTCATACATTGGTGTGTGAAGTCAGAATGGAGATATGTGTAGTGAAAGAATGGAAGTGTGTGAACTCAGAATGGAGGTGTGTGAAGTCATAGTTGGTGGTGTGTGAAGTCAAAGTATGGAGGTGTGTGAAATCATAGAATGGAGTTTTGTGAATTCACAGAATGGAGGAGTGTGAAGTCAGAATGGCGGAGTGTGAAGTCTTAGAATGGAGGTCTGTGAGGTTAGAATGGAGGTGTGTGAACTCATAGAATGGAGGTGTGTGAATTCACAATGGAGGTGTGTGAAGACATAGAATGGAGGTGTGTGAAGTCACAGAATGGAGGTGTGTGAAGTCATAGAATGGAAGTGTGTGAAGTCATAGAATGGATGTTTGTGAAGTAAGAAAGAAGGTGTGTGAAGTCATAGAATGGATGTTTCTGAAGTAAGAATGAAGGTGTGTGAAGTCATAGAATGGAGGTGTGTGAAGTCAAAATGGAGGTGTGTGAACTCATAGAATGGAGGTGTGTGAACTCATAGAATGGAGGTGTGTGAAGTCAAACAATAAAGGTGTGTGAAGTCACAGAATGGAGGTGTGTGAAATCACAGAAGGGAGGTTTGTGAAGTAAAAAAGGTGGTTTGTAGAGTCACAAATGGAGGTTTGTGAACTCATAGAATGGAGGTGTGTGAAGTCTAAGAATGGAGGTGTGTGAAGTCAGGGAATGGAGGTGTCCGAAGTCATGGAATGGAGGTGTGTGAAGTCACAGAATGGAGGTGTGTGAAGTCATAATGGAGTTGTGTGAAGTCATAGAATGGAGGTGTGTGAAGTCAGAATGGAGGTGTGTGAAGTCATAGAATGGAGGTGTGTTAAGTCAGAATGGAGGTGTGTGAACTCATAGAATGGAGGTGTGTGAAGTCAAAATGGAGGTGTGTGAAGTCATAGAATGGAGGTGTGTGAAGTCACAGAATGGAGATGTGTGAAGTCATAGAATGGAGCTTTGTGAAGTAAGATTGGAGATGTGTGAAGTCACAGAATGGAGGTGTGTGAACTCAGAATGGAGGTGTGTGAAGTCAAAGAATGGAGGTGTGTGAAGTCATAGAATGGAGGTGTGTGAAGTCAGAATGGAGTTGCATGAAGTCATAGAATGGAGGTGTGTGATGTCAGAATGGCGGTGTGTGAAGTCATAGAATGGAGGTGTGTGAAGTCAGAATGGAGGTGTGTGAACTCATAGAATGGAGGTGTGTGAAGTCACAATGGAGGTGTGTGAAGTCATAGAATGGAGGTGTGTGAAGTCACAGAATGGAGGTGTATGAAGTCATAGAATGGAGGTGTGCGAACTCAGAATGGACGTGTGTGAAGTCACAGAATGGAGGTGTGTGAAGTCATAGAATGGAGGTGTGTGAAGTCATAGAATGGAGGTGTGTGAAGTCATAATGTAGGTGTGTGAAGTCACAGAATTGAGGTGTGTGAAGTCACAGAATGGAGGTGTGTGAAGTCATAGATTGGAGGTGTGTGAAGTCATAGAATGGAGGTGCGTGAAATCATAGAATGGATGTTCGTGAAGTAAGAATGAAGGTGTGTTAAGTCATAGAATGGAGGTGTGTGAAGGCACAGATGGAGGTTTGTGAAGTCATGGAATGGACCTGTGTTAAGTCAGAATGGCGGTGTGTGAAGTCATAGAATGGAGGTGTGTGAAGTCACAGTATGGAGGTGTGTGAAATCATAGAATGGAGCTGTGTGAAGTCAGATTTGAGGAGTGTGAATTCACAGAATGCAGGTGTGTGAACTCAGAATGGAGGTGTGTGAAGTCACAGAATGGGGGTGTGTAAAGTCATAATGGAGGTGTGTGAAGTCATAATGAAGGTGTGTGAAGTCACAGAATTGAGGTGTGTTAAGTCACAGATGGAGGTGTGTGAAGTCATAGAATGGAGGTGTGTGAAGTTATAGAATGGAGGTGTGTGAACTCACAATGGAGGTGTGTGAAGTCAAAGAATGGAGGTGTGTGAAGTCATAGAATGGAAGTGTGTGAAGTCATAGAATGAAGGTGTGTGAAG
This sequence comes from Megascapheus bottae, assembly GCA_024803745.1. Lineage (NCBI taxonomy): Eukaryota > Metazoa > Chordata > Mammalia > Rodentia > Geomyidae > Megascapheus > Megascapheus bottae. The sequence goes on along the minus strand of JANJXV010000052.1, from coordinate 786,772 downwards.
CCAGAATTGAGGTGTGTGAAGTCACAGAATTGAGGTGTGTGAACTCAGAATGAAGGTGTATGAAGTCACAGAATGGTGGTTTGTGAAGTCATAGAATGGAGATGTGTGAAGTCATAGAATGGATGTTTCTGAAGTAGAATGGAGGTGTGTGAAGTCATAGAATGGAGATGTGTGAAGTCAAAATGGAGGTGTGCGAACTCATAACGTGGAGATGTGTGAAGTCATGGAAAGTAGGTGTGTGAAGTCCAAAAATGGAGGTGTGTGAAGTCAAACAATGGTGGTGTGTGAAGTCACAGAATGGAGGTTTGTAGTCAAAGAATGGAAGTGTGTGAAGTCAAAATGGAGGTGTGTGAAGTCACAGAATGGAGGTGTGTGAAGTCACAGAATGGAGGTGTGTGAAGTCATAGAATGGAGGTGTGTGAAGTCACAGAGTGGAGGTGTGTGAAGTCACAGAATGGAGGTGTGTGAAGCCACAGAATGGAGCTGTGTGAAGTCAAAATGGAGGTGTGTGAACTCATAGAATGGTGGTGTGTGAACTCATAAAATGGAAGTGTGTGAAGTCATGGAATGGAGGTGTGTGAAGTCAAAGAATGGAGGTGTGAAGTCAAATAATAAAGTTGTGTGAAGTTACAGAATGGAGGTGTGTGAAATCACAGAATGGAGGTGTGTGAAGTCAAAAGGGTGGTGTGTAGAGTCACAAATGGAGGTGTGTGAACTCATAGAATGGAGGTGTGTGAAGTCACAGAATTGATTTTTGTGAAGTCAGAATGGAGGTGTGTGAACTCACAATGGAGGTGTGTGAAGTCAAAGAATGGAGGTGTGTGAAGTCAAAGAATGGAAGTGTGTGAAGTCATAGAATGGAGGTGTGTGAAGTCACAGAATTGATGTTTGTGAGGTAAGAATGGAGGTGTGTGAAGTCAGAATGGAGGTTTGTGAAGTCAGAGAATGGAGGTGTGTGAAGTCATACAATGGAGGCGTGTGAAGTCATAGAATGGAGGTGTGTGAAGTCACAGAATTGATGTTTGTGAAGTCAGAATGGAGGTGTGTGAACTCACAATGGAAGTGTGTGAAGTCAAAGAATGGAGGTGTGTGAAGTCACAGAATTGATGTTTGTAAAGTCAGAATGGAGATGTGTGAAGTCAGAATGGAGTTGTGTGAAGTCATAGAATGGAGGTGTGTGAAGTCAAAATGCAGGTGTGTGAACTCATAGAATGGAGATGTGTGAAGTCACAGAATGGAGGTGTGTGAAGTCAAAGAATGGAGGTGTGTGAAGTCAAAGAATGGAAGTGTGTGAAGTCATAGAATGAAGGTGTGTGAAGGCATAGAATGGAGGTGTGTGAAGTCACAGAATTGATGTTTGTGAGGTAAGAATGGAGGTGTGTGAAGTCAGAATGGAGGTTTGTGAAGTCAGAGAATGGAGGTGTGTGAAGTCATACAATGGAGGCGTGTGAAGTCATAGAATGGAGGTGTGTGAAGTCACAGAATTGATGTTTGTGAAGTCAGAATGGAGGTGTGTGAACTCACAATGGAAGTGTGTGAAGTCAAAGAATGGAGGTGTGTGAAGTCACAGAATTGATGTGTGTAAAGTCAGAATGGAGATGTGTGAAGTCAGAATGGAGTTGTGTGAAGTCATAGAATGGAGGTGTGTGAAGTCAAAATGCAGGTGTGTGAACTCATAGAATGGAGATGTGTGAAGTCACAGAATGGAGGTGTGTGAAGTCATAGAATTGAGGAGTGTGAAGTCATAGAATGGAGGTGTGTGAAGGCATAGAATGGTCGTTTGTGAACTCATAGAATGGAGGTCTGTAAAGTCATAGAATGGATGTTTTTGAAGTAAGAATGTAGGGGTGTGAAGTCATAGAAAGGAGGTGTGTGCAATCAAAATGGTGGTATGTGAACTCATGGAATGGATGTGTGTGAACTGACAGAGTGGAGGTGTGTGAAGTCATGGAATGGAGGTGTGTGAAATCAAAGAATGGAGGTGTGTGAAGTCAAACAAAGGAGGTATGCGAAGTCACAGAATGGAGGTGTGTGAAGTCACAGAATGGAAGTGTGTGAAGTCAAAATGGAGGTGTGTGAAGTCACAGAATGGAGGTTTGTGAAGTCACAGAATGGAGGTATGTGAAGTCAAAATGGTGGTGTGTAAAGTCACAAATGGAGGTGTGTGAAGTCAGAGAATGTAGGTGTGTGAACTCAAAATGGAGGTGTGTGAAGTGAAAGAATGGAGGTGTGCGAAGTCAAAGAATGGAGGTGTGTGAAGTCATAGAATGGAGGTGTGTGAAGTCATAGAATGGAGGTGTGTGAAGTCATAGAATGAAGGTGTGTGCAGTCACAGAATGAAGGTGTGTTAAGTCACAGAACCGAGGTGTGTGAACTCAGAATGGAGGTGTGTGAAGTCCCAGAATGCAGGTGTGGGAAGTCATAGAATGGAGTTGCGTGAAGTCACAGAATGGAGATGTGTGAATTCATAGAATCAAGGTGTGTGAAGTCATAGAATGGGGGTGTGTGAAGTCACAGAATGGAGGTGTGTGAAGTCACAGAATGGAGGTGTGTGAAGTCACAGAATGGAGGTGTGTCAACTCACAATGGAGGTGTGTGAAGTCAAAGAATGGAGGTGTGTGAAGTCATAGAATGGAAGTGTGTGAAGTCATAGAATGAAGGTGTGTGAAGCCAGAATTGAGGTGTGTGAAGACACAGAATTGAGGTGTGTGAACTCGGAATGAAGGTGTGTGAAGTCAAATAATGGAGGTTTGTGAAGTCATAGAATGAAGGTGTATGAAGTCATAGAATGGATGTTTCTGAAGTAGAATGGAGGTGTGTGAAGTCATAGAATGGAGGTGTGTGAAGTCAAAATGGAGGTGTGCGAACTCATAAAATGGAGATGAGTGAAGTCATGGAAAGGAGGTGTGTGAAGTCCAAAAATGGAGGTGTGCGGAGTCAAAAAATGGTGGTGTGTGAAGTCACAGAATGGAGGTGTGTGAAGTCAAAGAATGGAAGTGTGTGAAGTCAAAATGGAGGTGTGTGAAGTCACAGAATGGAGGTGTGTGAAGTCACAGAATGGAGGTGTGTGAAGTCATCGAAAGGAGGTGTGTGAAGTCATGGAATGGAGGTGTGTGAAGTCACAGAATGGCGGTGTGTGAAGTCAAAATGGAGTTGTGTGAAGTCATAGAATGTAGGTGTGTGAAGTCAGAATGGAGGTGTGTGAAGTCATAGAATAGAGGTGTGTGAACTCAGAATGGAGGTGTGTGAAGTCACAGAATGGAGGTGTGAAGTCATAGAATGGAGGTGTGTGAAGTCATAGAATGGAGGTGTGTGAAGTCATAATGCAGGTGTGTGAAGTCACAGAATTGAGGTGTCTGAAGTCACAGATTGAGGTGTGGGAAGTCATAGAATGGAGGTGTGTGAAGTCATAGAATGGAGGTGTATGAAGTCAAAGAATTGATGTTTGTGAAGTAAGAATGAAGGTGTGTTAAGTCATAGAATGGAGGTGTTTGAAGGCACAGAATGGAGGTGTGTGAAGTCACAGAATGGAGGTGTGTGAACTCAAAATGGAGGTGTGTGAAGTCAAAGAATGGAGGTGTGTGAAGTCATAGAATGGAAGTGTGTGAAGTTACAGAATGAAGGTGTGTGAAGCCAGAATTGAGGTGTGTGAAGTCACAGAAGTGAGGTGTGTGAACTCAGAATGAAGGTGTGTTAAGTCATAGAATGGAGGTGTTTGAAGGCACAGAATGGAGGTGTGTGAAGTCATAGAATGGAGCTGTGTGAAGTCAGAATGGAGGTGTGTGAAGTCATAGAATGGAGGTGTGTGAACTCACAATGGAGTTGTGTGCAGTCACAGAATGGAGATGTGTGAAGTCACAGAATGGAGGTGTGTGAAGTCAAAATGGAGGTGTGTGAAGTCAAAGAATGGATGAGTTTGAAGTCATAGAATGGATGTTTCTGAAGTAGAATGAAGGTGTGTGAAGTCACACAATTGAGGTGTGTGAAGTCAAAATGGAGGTGTGTGAACTCATAAAATGGAGATGTGTGAAGTCATGGAATGGAGGTGTGTGAAGTCCAAAAATGGAGGTGGTGAAGTCAAACAATGGTGGTTTGTGAAGTCAAAGAATGGAGGTGTGTGAAGTCATCGAATGGAGGTGTGTGAAGTCATGGAATGGAGGTGTGTGAAGTCACAGAATGGAGGTGTGTGAAGTCACAGAATGGAGATGTGTGAAGTCACAGAATGGAGGTGTATGAAGTCACAGAATGGAGGTGTGTGAAGTCACAGAATGGAGGTGTATGAACTCACAATGGAGGTGTGTGAAGTCAAACAATAAAGGTGTGTGAAGTCAAAAAATAAAGGTTTGTGAAGTCACAGAATGGAGGTCTGTGAAGTCATAGAAGGGAGGTGTGTTTAGTCACAGAATGGAGGTGTGTGAAGTCAGAGAATGGAGGTGTGTGAACTCAGAATGGAGGTGTGTGAAGTCACAGAACGGAGATTTGTAAAGTCATAGAATGGAAGTACGTGAAGTCATAGAATGGATGTTTCTGAAGTAAGAATGAAGGTGCGTGAAGTCATAGAATGGAGGTGTGTGAAGTCAAAATGGAGGTGTGTGAATTCATAGAACGGAGGTGTGTGAACTCATAGAATGGAGGTGTGTGAGGTCATGGAATGGAGGTGTGTGAAGTCAAAGAATGGAGGTGTGTGAAGTCAAACAATAAATGTGTGTGAAGTCACAGAATGGAGGTGTGTGAAATCACAGAATGGAGGTGTGTGAAGTCAAAAAGGTGGTGTGTAGAGTCACAAATGGAGGTGTGTGAAGTCAAATAATGGAGGTGTGTGAAGTCAAACAATAAAGGTGTGTGAAGTCACAGAATGGAGGTTTGTGAAGTCAAAAAGGTGATGTGTAGAGTCACAAATGGAGGTGTGTGAACTCATAGAATGGAGGTGTGTGAAGTCATGGAATGGAGGTGTGTGAAGTCAAATAATGGAGGTGTGTGAAGTCAAACATTAAAGGTGTGTGAAGTCACAGAATGGAGGTGTGTGAAATCACAGAATGGAGGTTTGTGAAGTCAAAAAGGTGATGTGTAGAGTCACAAATGGAGGTGTGTGAACTCATAGAATGGAGGTGTGTGAAGTCACAGAATGGAGGTGTGTGAAGTCATAGAATGGAGCTGTGTGAAGTCAGATTGGAGGTGTGTGAAGTCGCAGAATGGAGGTGTGTGAACTCAGAATGGAGGTGTGTGAAGTCACAGAATGGAGGTGTGTGAAGTCATAGAATGGAGGTGTTTAAAGTCATAGAATGGAGGTGTGTGAGGTCATAATGTAGGTGTGTGAAGTCACAGAATTGAGATGTGTGAAGTCACAGAATGGAGGTGTGTGAATTCATAGAATGGAGGTGTGTGAAGTCATAGAATGGAGGTGTGTGAAGTCATAGAATGAATGTTTGTGAAGTAAGAATGAAGGTGTGTTAAGTCCTAGAATGAAGATGTGTGAAGGCACAGAATGGAGGTGTGTGAAGTCATAGAATGGAGCTGTGTGAAGTCAGAATGGAGGTGTGTGAAGTCATAGAATGAAGGTGTGTGAACTCACAATGGAGATGTGTGAAGTCAAAGAATGGAGGTGTGTGAAGTCAAAGAATGGAAGTGTGTGTAGTCATAGAATGGAGGTGTGTGAAGTCATAGAATGGAGTTGTGTGAAGTCACAGAATTGATGATTGTGAAGTCAGAATGGAGGTGTGTGAAGTCAGAATGGAGGTTTGTGAAGTCATAGAATGGAGGTGTGTGAAGTCACAATGCAGGTGTGTGAAGTCACAGAATGGAGGTGTGTGAAGTCATAGAATGGAGTTGTGTGAAGTCATAGAATGGAGGTGTGTGAAGTCGTAGAATGGAGGTGTGTGAAGTCATAGAATGGAGATTTGTGAAGTCATAGAATGGAGGTGGGTGAATTCATACAATGGATGTTCCTGAAGTAAGAATGTAGGTGTGTGAAGTCATAGAATGGAGGTGTGTGACGTCAAAATGGTCGTGTGTGAACTCATAGAATGGATGTGTGTGAACTGATAGAGTAGAGGTGTGTGAAGTCATGGAATGGAGGTGTGTGAAGTCAAAGAATGGAGGTGTGTGAAGTCAAACAATAAAGGTGTGTGAAGTCACAGAATGGAGGTGTGTGAAGTCACAGAATGGAAGTTTGTGAAGTCAAAATGGAGGTGTGTGAAGTCACAGAATGGAGGTATGTGAAGTCACAGAATGGAGGTGTGTGAAGTCACAGAATGTATGTGTGTGAACTCAAAATGGAGCTTTGTGAAGTCAAAGAATGGAGGTGTGCGAAGTCAAACAATATAGGTGTGTGAAGTCATAGAAAGGAGGTGTGTGAAGTCATAGAATGGAGGTGTGTGAAATCATAGAAGGAAGGTGTGTGAAGTCACGGAATGAAGGTGTGTTAAGTCACAGAACGGAGGTGTGTGAACTCAGAATGGAGGTTTGTGAAGTCCCAGAATGGAGGTGTGGGAAGTCATAGAATGGATCTGTGTGAAGTTACAGGCTGGAGGTGTGTGAACTCACAATGGAGGTGTGTGAAGTCAAACAATGGAGGTGTGTGAAGTCATAGAATGGAAGTGTGTGAAGTCATAGAATGGAGGTGTGTGAAGCCAGAATTAAGGTGTGTGAAGTCACAGAATTGAGGTTTGCGAACTCAGAATGGAGGTGTATGAAATCACAGAATGGAGGTTTGTGTAATCATAGAATGGAGGTGTGTGAAGTCATAGAATGGATGTTTCTGAAATAGAATGAAGGTGTGTGAAGTCATAGAATGGAGGTGTGTGAAGTCAAAATGGAGGTGTGTGAACTCATAAAATGGAGATGTGTGAAGTCATGGAATGGAGGTGCGTGAAGTCCAAAAATGAAGGTGTGTGAAGTCAAACAATGGTGGTGTGTGAAGTCAGAGAATGGAGGTGTGTGAAGTCAAAGAATGGAAGTGTGTGAAGTCAAGATGGAGGTGTGTGAAGTCACAGAATGGAGGTGTGTGAAGTCACAGAATGGAGGTGTATGAAGTCATAGAATGTAGGTGTGCGATGTCACAGAATGGAGGTGTGTGAAGTCACAGAATGGAGGTGTGTGAAGTCACAGAATGAAGGTGTGTGAACACACAATGGAGGTGTGTGAAGTCACAGAATGGAGGTGCGTGAAGTCAAACAATAAAGGTGTGTGAAGTCACAGAATGGAGGTCTGTGAAGTCACAGAATGGAGGTGTGTTAAATCACAGAATGGAGGTGTGTGAACTCAGAGAATGGAGGTGTGTGAACTCAGAATGAGATGTGTGAAGTCACAGAACGGAGATTTGTGAAGTCATAGAATGGAGGTGCGTGAAGTCTTAGAATGGATGTTTCTGAAGTAAGAATGAAGGTGTGTGAAGTCATAGAATGGAGGTGTGTGAAGTCAAAATGGAGGTGTGTGAACTCATAGAATGGAGGTGTGTGAACTCATAGAATGGAGGTGTGTGAAGTTATGGAATGGAGGTGTGTGAAGTCAAAGAATGGAGGTGTGTGAAGTCAAACAATGGAGGTGTGCGAAGTCAAAGAATAGAGGTGTGTGAAGTCACAGAATGGGAGTGTGTGAAGTCAAAATGGAGGTGTGTGAAGTCACAGAATGGAGGTGTGTGAAGTCACAGAATGGAGGTGTGTGAAGTCACAGAATGTATGTGTGTGACTCAAAATGGAGGTTTGTGAAGTCAAAGAATGGAGGTGTGCGAAGGCAAACAATATAGGTGTGTGAAGTCAAAGAATGGAGGTGTGTGAAGTCATAGAATGGAGGTGTGTGAAGTTATAGAATGGAGGTGTGTGAAGTCATAGAATGGAGGTGTGTGATCATAGAATGGATGTTTGTGAAGTAAGAATGAAGGTGTGTTAAGTCATAGAATGGAGGTGTGTGAACTCAGAATGGAGGTTTGTGAAGTCCCAGAATGGAGGTGTGGGAAGTCATAGAATGGAGCTGTGTGAAGTCACAGGCTGGAGGTGTGTGAACTCACAATGGAGGTGTGTGAAGTCAAACAATGGAGGTGTGTGAAGTCACAGAATTGAAGTGTGTGAAGTCATAGAATGGAGGTGTGTGAAGCCAGAATTGAGGTGTGTGAAGTCACAGAATTGAGGTTTGTGAACTCAGAATGGAGGTGTGTGAAGTCACAGAATGGAGGTTTGTGAAATCATAGAATGGAGGTGTGTGAAGTCATAGAATGGAGTTGTGTGAAGTCAAAATGGAGGTGTGCGAACTCATAAAATGGAGATGTGTGAAGTCATGGAATGGAGGTGTGTGAAGTCCAAAAAGAGAGCTGTGTGAAGTCAAACAATGTTAATATGTGTGAAGTCACAGAATGGAGGTGTGTGAATTCAAAGAATGGAAGTATGTGAAGTCAAATTGAGGTGTGTGAAGTAACAGAATGGAGGTTTGTGAAGTCACAGAATGTAGGTGTGTGAAGTCATAGAATGGAGGTTTGTGAAGTCACAGAATGGAGGTGTGTGAAGTCACAGAATGGAGGTGTGTGAATTCAAAATGGAGGTGTGTGAACTCATAGAATGGAGGTTTGTGAACTCATAGAATGGAGGTGTGTGAAGTCATGCAATGGAGGTGTGTGAAGTCAAAGAATGAAGGTGTGTGAAGTCAAACAATAAAGGTGTGTGAAGTCTCAGAATGGAGGTGTGTGAAATCACAGAATGGAGGTGTGTGAAGTCAAAAATGTCGTGTGTAGAGTCACAAATGGAGGTGTGTGAAGTCACAGAATGTAGGTGTGTGAAGTTATAGAATGGAGGTGTGTGAAGTCATAGAATGGAGGTGTGTGATCATAGAATGCATGTTTGTGAAGTAAGAATGAAGGTGTGTTAAGTCATAGAGTGGAGGTGTGTGACGGCACAGAATGGAGGTGTGTGAAGTCATGGAATGGAGCTATGTGACGTCATAATGGAGGTGTGTGAAGTCATAGAATGGAGGTGTGTGAAATCACAATGGAGGTGTGTGAAGTCAAAGAATGGAGGTGTGTGAAGTCATAGAAAGGAATTGTGTGAAGTCATAGAATGGAGGTGTGTGAAGCCAGAATTGAGGTGTGTGAAGTCACAGAATTGAGGTGTGTAAACTCAGAATGGAGGTGTGTGAAGTCACAGAATGGAGGTTTGTAAAGTCATAGAATGGAGGTGTGTGAAGTCATAGAATGGATGTTTCTGAAGTAGAATGAAGGTGTGTGAAGTCATAGAATGTAGGTGTGTGAAGTCAAAATGGAGGTGTGCGAACTCATAGAATGGAGGTGTGTGAACTCATAGAATGGAGGTGTGTGAAGTCATGGAAAGGAGGTGTGTGAAATCAAAGAATGGAGGTGTGTGAAGTCAAACAATAAAGGTGTGTGAAGTCACAGAATGGAGGTGTGTGAAATCACAGAATGGAGGGTGTGAAGTCATAGAATGGAGGTGTGTGAAGTCATAGAATTGATGTTTCTGAAGTAGAATGAAGGTGTGTGAAGTCATAGAATGTAGGTGTGTGAAGTCAAAATGGAGGTGTGCGAACTCATAAAATGGAGATGCGTGAAGTCATGGAATGGAGGTGTGTGATGTCCAAAAAGGGAGGTGTGTGAAGTCAAAAAATGGTGGTGTGTGAAGTCACAGAATGGAGATGTGTGAATTCAAAGAATGGAAGTGTGTGAAGTCATAGAATGGAGGTATGTGAAGTCACAGAATGGAGGTGTGTGAAATCACAGAATGGAGGTGTGTGAAGTCAAAAAGGTGGTGTGCAGAGTCACAAATGGAGGTGTGTGAACTCATAGAATGGAGGTGTGTGAAGTCAAAGAATGGAAGTGTGTGAAGTCACAGAAAGGAGATTTGTGAAGTCATAGAATGGAAGTGCGAGAAGTCACATAATAGATATTTCTGAAGTAAGAATGAAGGTGTGTGAAGTCATAGAATGGAGGTTTGTGAAGTCAAAATGGAGGTGTGTGAACTCATAGAATGGAGGTGTGTGAACTCATAGAATGGAGGTGTGTGAAGTCATGGAAAGGAGGTGTGTGAAGTCACAGAATGGAGGTGTGTGAAATCACAGAATGGAGGTGTGTGAAGTCAAAAAGGTGGTGTGCAGAGTCACAAATGGAGGTGTGTGAACTCATAGAATGGAGGTGTGTGAAGTCAAAGAAAGGAGGTGTGTGAAGGCATCGAATGGAGGTGTGTGAAGTCATGGAATGGAGGTGTGTGAAGTCACAGAATGGAGGTATGTGAAGTCAGAATGGAGTTGTGTGAAGTCATAGAATGGAGGTGTGTGAAGTCAGAATGGAGGTGTGTGAAGTTATAGAATGGAGGTTTGTGAAGTCAGACTGGAGGTGTGTGAACTCATAGAATGGAGGTGTGTGAAGTCACAATGGAGGTATGTGAAGTCATAGAATGGTGGTGTGTGAAGTCACAGAATGGAGGTGTGGAAGTCATAGAATGGAGGTGTGTGAAGTCAGAATGGAGGTGTGTGAATGCATAGAATGGAGGTGTGTGAAGTCATAATGTAGGTGTGTGAAGTCACAGAATTGAGGTGTGTGAAATCAAAGAATGGAGGTGTGTAAAGTCATAGAATGGAGGTGTGTGAAGTCATAGAATGGAGGTGTGTGAAGTCATGGAATGAATGTTTGTGAAGTAAGAATGAAGGTGTGTTAAGTCATAAAATGGAGATGTGTGAAGGCACAGAATGGAGGTTTGTGAAGTCATAGAATGGAGCTCTGTGAAGTCAGAATGGAGGTGTGTGAAGTCACAGAATGGAGGTGTATGAAGTCATAGAATGTAAGTGTGCGAAGTCACAGAATGGAGGTGTGTGAAGTCACAGAATTGAGGTGTGTGAAGTCACAGAATGAAGGTGTGTGAACACACACTGGAGGTGTGTGAAGTCACAGAATGGAGGTGTGTGAAGTCATAGAATGGAGGTGTGTGAAGTCACAGAATGGAGGTCTGTGAAGTCATAGAATGGAGGTGTGTGAAGTCACAGAATGAAGGTGTGTGAACACACAATGGTGGTGTGTGAAGTCACAGAATGGAGGTGTGTGAACACACAATGGAGGTGTGTGAAGTCACAGAATGGAGGTGTGTGAAGTCATAGAATGGAGGTGTGTGAAGTCACAGAACGGAGATTTGTGAAGTCATAGAATGGAGGTGCGTGAAGTCATAGAATGGATGTTTCTGAAGTAAGAATGAAGGTGTGTGAAGTCATAGAATGGAGGTGTGTGAAGTCAAAATGGAGGTGTCTAAACTCATAGAATGCAGGTGTGTGAACTCATAGAATGGAGGTGTGTGAAGTCATGGAATGGAGGTGTGTGAAGTCAAAGAATGGAGGTGTGTGAAGTCAAACAATAAAGGTGTATGAAGTCACAGAATGGAGGTGTGTGAAATCACAGAATGGAGGTTTTTGAAGTCAAAAAGGTGATGTGTAGAGTCAAAAATGGAGGTGTGTGAACTCATAGAATGGAGGTGTGTGAAGTCAAAGAATAAAGGTGTGTGAAGTCATCGAATGGATGTGTGTGAAGTCATGGAATGGAGGTGTGTGAAGTCACAGAATGGAGGTGTGTGAAGTCAGAATGGAGGTGTGTGAAGTCATAGAATGGAGGTGTGTGAAGTCAGAATGGAGGTGTGTGAACTCATAGAATGGAGGTGTGTGAAGTCACAATGGAGGTGTGTGAAGTCATAGAATGGAGGTGTGTGAAGTCACAGAATGGAGGTGTGTGAAGTCATAGAATGAAGCTGTGTGAAGTCAGATTGGAGGTGTGTAAAGTCACAGAATGGAGGTGTGTGAACTCAGAATGGAGGTGTGTGAAGTCACAGAATGGAGGTGTGTGAAGTCATAGAATTCAGGTGTTTAAAGTCATAGAATGTAGGTGTGTGAGGTCATAAGGTAGGTGTGTGAAGTCACAGAATTGAGATGTGTGAAGTCACAGAATGGAGGTGTGTGAAGTCATAGAATGAAGGTGTGTGAAGTCATAGAATGGAGGTGTGTGAAGTCATAGAATGGATGTTTGTGAAGTAAGAATGAAGGTGTGTATATCCTAGAATGGAGATGTGTGAAGGCACAGAATGGAGGTGTGAAGTCATAGAATGCAGCTGTGTGAAGTCAGAATGGAGGTTTGTGAAGTCATAGAATGAAGGTGTGTGAACTCACAATGGAGATGTGTGAAGTCAAAGAATGGAGGTGTGTGAAGTCAAAGAATGGAAGTGTGTGAAGTCATAGAATGGAGGTGTGAAGTCATAGAATGGAGGTGTGTGAAGTCAAAGAATGGAGGTGTGTGAAGTCAAACAATAAAGGTGTGTGAAGTCACAGAACGGAGGTGTGTGAAATCACAGAATGGAGGTGTGTGAAGTCAAAAATGTGGTGTGTAGAGTCACAAATGGAGGTGTGTGAACTCATAGAATGGAGGTGTGTGAAGTCAAAGAATGGAGGTGTGTGAAGTCATGGAATGGAGGTGTGTGAAGTCACAGAATGCAGGTGTGTGAAGTCAGAATGGAGTTGTGTGAAGTCAGAGAATGGAGGTGTGTGAAGTCACAAGGGAGGTGTGTGAAATCATAGAATGGAGGTGTGTGAAGTCACAGTATGGAGGTGTGTGAAGTCATAGAATGGAGCTGTGTGAAATCAGAATGGAGGTGTGTGATGTCACAGAATGGAGGTGTGTGAACTCAGAATGGAGGTGTGTGAAATCACAGAATGGAGGTGTGAAGTCATAGAATGGAGGTGTGTGAAGTCATAAAATGGAGGTGTGTGAAGTTATAATGGAGGTGTGTGAAGTCACAGAATTGAGGTGTGTGAAGTCACAGAATGGAGGTGTGTGAAGTTATAGAATGGAGGTGTGTGAAGTCATAGAATGGAGGTGTGTGATCATAGAATGGATGTTTGTGAAGTAAGAATGAAGGTGTGTGAAGTCACAGAATGGAGGTATGTGAAGTCAGAATGGAGTTGTGTGAAGTCATAGAATGGAGGTGTGTGAAGTCAGAATGGAGGTGTGTGAAGTTATAGAATGGAGGTTTGTGAAGTCAGACTGGAGGTGTGTGAACTCATAGAATGGAGGTGTGTGAAGTCACAATGGAGGTATGTGAAGTCATAGAATGGTGGTGTGTGAAGTCACAGAATGGAGGTGTGGAAGTCATAGAATGGAGGTGTGTGAAGTCAGAATGGAGGTGTGTGAATGCATAGAATGGAGGTGTGTGAAGTCATAATGTAGGTGTGTGAAGTCACAGAATTGAGGTGTGTGAAATCAAAGAATGGAGGTGTGTAAAGTTATAGAATGGAGGTGTGTGAAGTCATAGAATGGAGGTGTGTGAAGTCATGGAATGAATGTTTGTGAAGTAAGAATGAAGGTGTGTTAAGTCATAAAATGGAGATGTGTGAAGGCACAGAATGGAGGTTTGTGAAGTCATAGAATGGAGCTCTGTGAAGTCAGAATGGAGGTGTGTGAAGTCACAGAATGGAGGTGTATGAAGTCATAGAATGTAAGTGTGCGAAGTCACAGAATGGAGGTGTGTGAAGTCACAGAATTGAGGTGTGTGAAGTCACAGAATGAAGGTGTGTGAACACACACTGGAGGTGTGTGAAGTCACAGAATGGAGGTGTGTGAAGTCATAGAATGGAGGTGTGTGAAGTCACAGAATGGAGGTCTGTGAAGTCATAGAATGGAGGTGTGTGAAGTCACAGAATGAAGGTGTGTGAACACACAATGGTGGTGTGTGAAGTCACAGAATGGAGGTGTGTGAACACACAATGGAGGTGTGTGAAGTCACAGAATGGAGGTGTGTGAAGTCATAGAATGGAGGTGTGTGAAGTCACAGAACGGAGATTTGTGAAGTCATAGAATGGAGGTGCGTGAAGTCATAGAATGGATGTTTCTGAAGTAAGAATGAAGGTGTGTGAAGTCATAGAATGGAGGTGTGTGAAGTCAAAATGGAGGTGTCTAAACTCATAGAATGCAGGTGTGTGAACTCATAGAATGGAGGTGTGTGAAGTCATGGAATGGAGGTGTGTGAAGTCAAAGAATGGAGGTGTGTGAAGTCAAACAATAAAGGTGTATGAAGTCACAGAATGGAGGTGTGTGAAATCACAGAATGGAGGTTTTTGAAGTCAAAAAGGTGATGTGTAGAGTCAAAAATGGAGGTGTGTGAACTCATAGAATGGAGGTGTGTGAAGTCAAAGAATAAAGGTGTGTGAAGTCATCGAATGGATGTGTGTGAAGTCATGGAATGGAGGTGTGTGAAGTCACAGAATGGAGGTGTGTGAAGTCAGAATGGAGTTGTGTGAAGTCATAGAATGGAGGTGTGTGAAGTCAGAATGGAGGTGTGTGAACTCATAGAATGGAGGTGTGTGAAGTCACAATGGAGGTGTGTGAAGTCATAGAATGGAGGTGTGTGAAGTCACAGAATGGAGGTGTGTGAAGTCATAGAATGAAGCTGTGTGAAGTCAGATTGGAGGTGTGTAAAGTCACAGAATGGAGGTGTGTGAACTCAGAATGGAGGTGTGTGAAGTCACAGAATGGAGGTGTGTGAAGTCATAGAATTCAGGTGTTTAAAGTCATAGAATGTAGGTGTGTGAGGTCATAAGGTAGGTGTGTGAAGTCACAGAATTGAGATGTGTGAAGTCACAGAATGGAGGTGTGTGAAGTCATAGAATGAAGGTGTGTGAAGTCATAGAATGGAGGTGTGTGAAGTCATAGAATGGATGTTTGTGAAGTAAGAAGGAAGGTGTGTATATCCTAGAATGGAGATGTGTGAAGGCACAGAATGGAGGTGTGAAGTCATAGAATGCAGCTGTGTGAAGTCAGAATGGAGGTTTGTGAAGTCATAGAATGAAGGTGTGTGAACTCACAATGGAGATGTGTGAAGTCAAAGAATGGAGGTGTGTGAAGTCAAAGAATGGAAGTGTGTGAAGTCATAGAATGGAGGTGTGAAGTCATAGAATGGAGGTGTGTGAAGTCAAAGAATGGAGGTGTGTGAAGTCAAACAATAAAGGTGTGTGAAGTCACAGAACGGAGGTGTGTGAAATCACAGAATGGAGGTGTGTGAAGTCAAAAATGTGGTGTGTAGAGTCACAAATGGAGGTGTGTGAACTCATAGAATGGAGGTGTGTGAAGTCAAAGAATGGAGGTGTGTGAAGTCATGGAATGGAGGTGTGTGAAGTCACAGAATGCAGGTGTGTGAAGTCAGAATGGAGTTGTGTGAAGTCAGAGAATGGAGGTGTGTGAAGTCACAAGGGAGGTGTGTGAAATCATAGAATGGAGGTGTGTGAAGTCACAGTATGGAGGTGTGTGAAGTCATAGAATGGAGCTGTGTGAAATCAGAATGGAGGTGTGTGATGTCACAGAATGGAGGTGTGTGAACTCAGAATGGAGGTGTGTGAAATCACAGAATGGAGGTGTGAAGTCATAGAATGGAGGTGTGTGAAGTCATAAAATGGAGGTGTGTGAAGTTATAATGGAGGTGTGTGAAGTCACAGAATTGAGGTGTGTGAAGTCACAGAATGGAGGTGTGTGAAGTTATAGAATGGAGGTGTGTGAAGTCATAGAATGGAGGTGTGTGATCATAGAATGGATGTTTGTGAAGTAAGAATGAAGGTGTGTTAAGTCATAGAATGGAGGTGTGTGAAGGCACAGAATGGATGTGTTTGAAGTCATAGAATGGAGCTATGTGAAGTCATAATGGAGGTGTGTGAAGTCATAGAATGGAGGTGTGTGAAATCACAATGGAGGTGTGTGAAGTCAAAGAATGGAGGTGTGTGAAGTCATAGAAAAGAATTGTGTGAAGTCATAGAATGGAGGTGTGTGAAGCCAGAATTGAGGTGTGTGAAGTCACAGAATTGAGGTGTGTAAACTCAGAATGGAGGTGTGTGAAGTCACAGAATGGAGGTTTGAAAAGTCATAGAATGGAGGTGTGTGAAGTCATAGAATGGATGTTTCTGAAGTAGAATGAAGGTGTGTGAAGTCATAGAATGTAGGTGTGTGAAGTCAAAATGGAGGTGTGCGAACTCATAAAATGGAGATGCGTGAAGTCATGTAATGGAGGTGTGTGAAGTCCAAAAAGGGAGGTGTGTGAAGTCAAACAATGGTGGTGTGTGAAGTCACAGAATGGAGATGTGTGAGGTCAAAGAATGGAAGTGTGTGAAGTCAAAATTGAGGTGTGTGAAGTCACAGAATGGAGGTGTGTGAAGTCACAGAATGGAGGTGTGTGAAGTCACAGAATGGAGGTGTATGAAGTCATAGAATGTAGGTGTGCGAAGTCAAAGAATGGAGGTGTGTGAAGTCACAGAATGAAGGTGTGTGAAGTCACAGAATTGATGTTTGTGAGGTCAGAATGGAGGTGTGTGAAGTCAAAATGGAGATGTGTGAAGTCACAGAACGGAGATTTGTGAAGTCAGAATGGAGGTGTGTGAAGTCACAGAATGGAAGTGTATGAAGTCATGGAATGGAGGTGTGTGAAGTCACAGAATGGAGGTGTGTGAAGTCACAGAATGGAGATGTGTGAAGTCACAGAATGGAGTTG
Source organism: Megascapheus bottae (assembly GCA_024803745.1). Taxonomy (NCBI): domain Eukaryota; kingdom Metazoa; phylum Chordata; class Mammalia; order Rodentia; family Geomyidae; genus Megascapheus; species Megascapheus bottae. The sequence goes on along the minus strand of JANJXV010000052.1, from coordinate 770,273 downwards.
TATGAAGTCACAGAATGGAGGTGTGTGAAGTCACAGAATGGACGTGTGTGAACTCACAATGGAGGTGTGTGAAGTCAAACAATAAAGGTGTGTGAAGTCAAACAATAAAGGTTTGTGAAGTCACAGAATGGAGGTGTGTGAAGTGAGGGAATGGAGGTGTGTGAAGTCACAGAATGGAGGTGTGTGAAGTCACGGAATGGACGTGAGTGAAGTCATAGAATGGAGCTGTGTGAAGTCAGAATGGAGGTGTGTGAAGTCACAGAATGGAGGTGTATGAAGTCATGGAATGGAGGTGTGTGAAGTCACAGAATGGAGGTGTGTGAAGTCACAGAATGGAGGTGTGTGATGTCACAGAATGAAGGTGTGTGAACACACAATGGAGGTGTGTGAAGTCACAGAATGGAGGTGTGTGAAGTCAAACAATAAAGGTGGGTGAAGTCACAGAATGGAGGTCTGTGAAGTCATAGAATGGAGGTGTGTTAAGTCACAGAATGGAGGTGTGTGAACTCAGAGAATGGAGGTGTGTGAACTCAGAATGGAGATGTGTGAAGTCACAGAACGGAGATTTGTGAAGTCATAGAATGGAGGTGCGTGAAGTCATAGAATGGATTTTTCTGAAGTAAGAATGAAGGTGTGTGAAGTCATAGAATGGAGGTGTGTGAAGTCATGGAATGGAGGTGTGTGAAGTCAAAGAATGGAGGTGTGTGAAGTCAAACAATAAAGGTGTGTGAAGTCACAGAATGGAGGTGTGTGAAATCACAGAATGGAGGTTTGTGAAGACAAAAAGATGATGTGTAGAGTCACAAATGGAGGTGTGTGAAGTCACAGAATGGAGGTGTGTGAAGTCACAATGGAGTTGTGTGAAGTCATAGAATGGAGGTGTGTGAAGTCATAGAATGGATGTTTGTGAAGTAAGAATGAAGGTGTGTTAAATCCTAGAATGGAGATGTGTGAAGGCAAAGAATGGAGGTGTGTGAAGTCATAGAATGGAGCTGTGTGAAGTCAGAATGGAGGTGTGTGAAGTCATAGAATGAAGGTGTGTGAACTCACAATGGAGATGTGTGAAGTCAAAGAATGGAGGTGTGTGAAGTCAAAGAATGGAAGTGTGTGAAGTCATAGAATGGAGGTGTGTGAAGTCATAGAATGGAGGTGTGTGAAGTCATAGAATGGAGTTGTGTGAAGTCACAGAATTGATGTTTGTGAAGTCAGAATGGAGGTGTGTGAAGTCAGAATGGAGGTTTGTGAAGTCATAGAATGGAGGTGTGTGAAGTCGTAGAATGGATGTGTGTGAAGTCACAAAATTGATGTTTGTGAAGTCAGATTGGAGGTGTGTGAAGTCAGAATGGAGGTGTGTGAAGTCATAGGATGGAGGTGTGTGAAGTCACAATGCAGGTGTGTGAACTCATAGAATGGAGGTGTGTGAAGTCACAGAATGGAGGTGTGTGAAGTCATAGAATGGAGGTGTGTGAAGTCATAGAATGGAGGTGTGTGAAGTCATAGAATGGAGGTGTGTGAAGTCATAGAATGGAGGTTTGTGAAGTCATAGAATGGAGGTGGGTGAATTCATACAATGGATGTTCCTGAAGTAAGAATGTAGGTGTGTGAAGTCATAGAATGGAAGTGTGTGAAGTCAAAATGGTGGTGTGTGAACTCATAGAATGGATGTGTGTGAACTGATAGAGTAGAGGTGTGTGAAGTCACGGAATGGAGGTGTGTGAAGTCAAAGAATGGAGGTGTGTGAAGTCAAACAATGCAGGTGTGCGAAGTCACAGAATAGAGGTGTGTGAAGTCACAGAATGGAAGTGTGTGAAGTCAAAGTGGAGGTGTGTGAAGTCACAGAATGGAGGTGTGTGAAGTCACAGAATGGAGGTGTGTGAAGTCAAAATGGTGGTGTGTAACGTCACAAATGGAGGTGTGTGAAGTCACAGAATGTATGTGTGTGAACTCAGAATGGAGGTTTGTGAAGTCAAAGAATGGAGGTGTGCGAAGTCAAAGAATATAGGTGTGTGAAGTCATAGAAAGGAGGTGTGTGAAGTCATAGAATGGAGGTGTGTGAAATCATAGAAGGAAGGTGTGTGAAGTCACGGAATGAAGGTGTGTTAAGTCACAGAACGGAGGTGTGTGAACTCAGAATGGAGGTTTGTGTAGTCCCAGAATGGAGGTGTGGGAAGTCATAGAATGGAGTTGTGTGAAGTCACAGAATGGAGGTGTGTGAACTCAATATAGAGGTGTGTGAAGTCAAACAATGGAGGTGTGTGAAGTCATAGAATGGAAGTGTGTGAAGTCATAGAATGGAGGTGCGTGAAGCCAGAATTGAGGTGTGTGAAGTCACAGAAGTGAGGTTTCTGAACTCAGAATGGAGGTGTATGAAGTCACAGAATGGAGGTGTGTGAAGTCATAGAATGAAGGTGTGTGAAGTCATAGAATGGAGGTGTGTGAAGTCATAGAATGGATGTTTGTGAAGTAAGAAGGAAGGTGTGTATATCCTAGAATGGAGATGTGTGAAGGCACAGAATGGAGGTGTGAAGTCATAGAATGCAGCTGTGTGAAGTCAGAATGGAGGTTTGTGAAGTCATAGAATGAAGGTGTGTGAACTCACAATGGAGATGTGTGAAGTCAAAGAATGGAGGTGTGTGAAGTCAAAGAATGGAAGTGTGTGAAGTCATAGAATGGAGGTGTGAAGTCATAGAATGGAGGTGTGTGAAGTCAAAGAATGGAGGTGTGTGAAGTCAAACAATAAAGGTGTGTGAAGTCACAGAACGGAGGTGTGTGAAATCACAGAATGGAGGTGTGTGAAGTCAAAAATGTGGTGTGTAGAGTCACAAATGGAGGTGTGTGAACTCATAGAATGGAGGTGTGTGAAGTCAAAGAATGGAGGTGTGTGAAGTCATGGAATGGAGGTGTGTGAAGTCACAGAATGCAGGTGTGTGAAGTCAGAATGGAGTTGTGTGAAGTCAGAGAATGGAGGTGTGTGAAGTCACAAGGGAGGTGTGTGAAATCATAGAATGGAGGTGTGTGAAGTCACAGTATGGAGGTGTGTGAAGTCATAGAATGGAGCTGTGTGAAATCAGAATGGAGGTGTGTGATGTCACAGAATGGAGGTGTGTGAACTCAGAATGGAGGTGTGTGAAATCACAGAATGGAGGTGTGAAGTCATAGAATGGAGGTGTGTGAAGTCATAAAATGGAGGTGTGTGAAGTTATAATGGAGGTGTGTGAAGTCACAGAATTGAGGTGTGTGAAGTCACAGAATGGAGGTGTGTGAAGTTATAGAATGGAGGTGTGTGAAGTCATAGAATGGAGGTGTGTGATCATAGAATGGATGTTTGTGAAGTAAGAATGAAGGTGTGTTAAGTCATAGAATGGAGGTGTGTGAAGGCACAGAATGGATGTGTTTGAAGTCATAGAATGGAGCTATGTGAAGTCATAATGGAGGTGTGTGAAGTCATAGAATGGAGGTGTGTGAAATCACAATGGAGGTGTGTGAAGTCAAAGAATGGAGGTGTGTGAAGTCATAGAAAAGAATTGTGTGAAGTCATAGAATGGAGGTGTGTGAAGCCAGAATTGAGGTGTGTGAAGTCACAGAATTGAGGTGTGTAAACTCAGAATGGAGGTGTGTGAAGTCACAGAATGGAGGTTTGAAAAGTCATAGAATGGAGGTGTGTGAAGTCATAGAATGGATGTTTCTGAAGTAGAATGAAGGTGTGTGAAGTCATAGAATGTAGGTGTGTGAAGTCAAAATGGAGGTGTGCGAACTCATAAAATGGAGATGCGTGAAGTCATGTAATGGAGGTGTGTGAAGTCCAAAAAGGGAGGTGTGTGAAGTCAAACAATGGTGGTGTGTGAAGTCACAGAATGGAGATGTGTGAGGTCAAAGAATGGAAGTGTGTGAAGTCAAAATTGAGGTGTGTGAAGTCACAGAATGGAGGTGTGTGAAGTCACAGAATGGAGGTGTGTGAAGTCACAGAATGGAGGTGTATGAAGTCATAGAATGTAGGTGTGCGAAGTCAAAGAATGGAGGTGTGTGAAGTCACAGAATGAAGGTGTGTGAAGTCACAGAATTGATGTTTGTGAGGTCAGAATGGAGGTGTGTGAAGTCAAAATGGAGATGTGTGAAGTCACAGAACGGAGATTTGTGAAGTCAGAATGGAGGTGTGTGAAGTCACAGAATGGAAGTGTATGAAGTCATGGAATGGAGGTGTGTGAAGTCACAGAATGGAGGTGTGTGAAGTCACAGAATGGAGATGTGTGAAGTCACAGAATGGAGTTGTATGAAGTCACAGAATGGAGGTGTGTGAAGTCACAGAATGGACGTGTGTGAACTCACAATGGAGGTGTGTGAAGTCAAACAATAAAGGTGTGTGAAGTCAAACAATAAAGGTTTGTGAAGTCACAGAATGGAGGTGTGTGAAGTGAGGGAATGGAGGTGTGTGAAGTCACAGAATGGAGGTGTGTGAAGTCACGGAATGGACGTGAGTGAAGTCATAGAATGGAGCTGTGTGAAGTCAGAATGGAGGTGTGTGAAGTCACAGAATGGAGGTGTATGAAGTCATGGAATGGAGGTGTGTGAAGTCACAGAATGGAGGTGTGTGAAGTCACAGAATGGAGGTGTGTGATGTCACAGAATGAAGGTGTGTGAACACACAATGGAGGTGTGTGAAGTCACAGAATGGAGGTGTGTGAAGTCAAACAATAAAGGTGGGTGAAGTCACAGAATGGAGGTCTGTGAAGTCATAGAATGGAGGTGTGTTAAGTCACAGAATGGAGGTGTGTGAACTCAGAGAATGGAGGTGTGTGAACTCAGAATGGAGATGTGTGAAGTCACAGAACGGAGATTTGTGAAGTCATAGAATGGAGGTGCGTGAAGTCATAGAATGGATTTTTCTGAAGTAAGAATGAAGGTGTGTGAAGTCATAGAATGGAGGTGTGTGAAGTCATGGAATGGAGGTGTGTGAAGTCAAAGAATGGAGGTGTGTGAAGTCAAACAATAAAGGTGTGTGAAGTCACAGAATGGAGGTGTGTGAAATCACAGAATGGAGGTTTGTGAAGACAAAAAGATGATGTGTAGAGTCACAAATGGAGGTGTGTGAAGTCACAGAATGGAGGTGTGTGAAGTCACAATGGAGTTGTGTGAAGTCATAGAATGGAGGTGTGTGAAGTCATAGAATGGATGTTTGTGAAGTAAGAATGAAGGTGTGTTAAATCCTAGAATGGAGATGTGTGAAGGCAAAGAATGGAGGTGTGTGAAGTCATAGAATGGAGCTGTGTGAAGTCAGAATGGAGGTGTGTGAAGTCATAGAATGAAGGTGTGTGAACTCACAATGGAGATGTGTGAAGTCAAAGAATGGAGGTGTGTGAAGTCAAAGAATGGAAGTGTGTGAAGTCATAGAATGGAGGTGTGTGAAGTCATAGAATGGAGGTGTGTGAAGTCATAGAATGGAGTTGTGTGAAGTCACAGAATTGATGTTTGTGAAGTCAGAATGGAGGTGTGTGAAGTCAGAATGGAGGTTTGTGAAGTCATAGAATGGAGGTGTGTGAAGTCGTAGAATGGATGTGTGTGAAGTCACAAAATTGATGTTTGTGAAGTCAGATTGGAGGTGTGTGAAGTCAGAATGGAGGTGTGTGAAGTCATAGGATGGAGGTGTGTGAAGTCACAATGCAGGTGTGTGAACTCATAGAATGGAGGTGTGTGAAGTCACAGAATGGAGGTGTGTGAAGTCATAGAATGGAGGTGTGTGAAGTCATAGAATGGAGGTGTGTGAAGTCATAGAATGGAGGTGTGTGAAGTCATAGAATGGAGGTTTGTGAAGTCATAGAATGGAGGTGGGTGAATTCATACAATGGATGTTCCTGAAGTAAGAATGTAGGTGTGTGAAGTCATAGAATGGAAGTGTGTGAAGTCAAAATGGTGGTGTGTGAACTCATAGAATGGATGTGTGTGAACTGATAGAGTAGAGGTGTGTGAAGTCACGGAATGGAGGTGTGTGAAGTCAAAGAATGGAGGTGTGTGAAGTCAAACAATGCAGGTGTGCGAAGTCACAGAATAGAGGTGTGTGAAGTCACAGAATGGAAGTGTGTGAAGTCAAAGTGGAGGTGTGTGAAGTCACAGAATGGAGGTGTGTGAAGTCACAGAATGGAGGTGTGTGAAGTCAAAATGGTGGTGTGTAACGTCACAAATGGAGGTGTGTGAAGTCACAGAATGTATGTGTGTGAACTCAGAATGGAGGTTTGTGAAGTCAAAGAATGGAGGTGTGCGAAGTCAAAGAATATAGGTGTGTGAAGTCATAGAAAGGAGGTGTGTGAAGTCATAGAATGGAGGTGTGTGAAATCATAGAAGGAAGGTGTGTGAAGTCACGGAATGAAGGTGTGTTAAGTCACAGAACGGAGGTGTGTGAACTCAGAATGGAGGTTTGTGTAGTCCCAGAATGGAGGTGTGGGAAGTCATAGAATGGAGTTGTGTGAAGTCACAGAATGGAGGTGTGTGAACTCAATATAGAGGTGTGTGAAGTCAAACAATGGAGGTGTGTGAAGTCATAGAATGGAAGTGTGTGAAGTCATAGAATGGAGGTGCGTGAAGCCAGAATTGAGGTGTGTGAAGTCACAGAAGTGAGGTTTCTGAACTCAGAATGGAGGTGTATGAAGTCACAGAATGGAGGTTTGTGAAATCATAGAATGGAGGTGTGTGAAGTCATAGAAGGATGTTTCTGAAGTAGAATGAAGGTGTGTGAAGTCATAGAATGGAGGTGTGTGAAGTCAAAATGGAGGTGTGCGAACTCATAAAATGGAGATGTGTGAAGTCATGGAATGGAGGTGTGTGAATCCAAAAATAGAGGTGTGTGAAGTCAAACAATGTTAATGTGTGTGAAGTCACAAAATGGAGGTGTGTGACTTCAAAGAATGGAAGTATGTGAAGTCAAAATGGAGGTGTGTGAAGTAACAGAATGGAGGTGTGTGAAGTCACAGAATGGAGGTGTGTGAAGTCATAGAATGGAGGTGTGTGAAGTCACAGAATGGAGGTGTGTGAAGTCACAGAATGGAGGTGTGTGAAGTCAAAATGGAGGTGTGTGAACTCATAGAATGGAGGTTTGTGAACTCATAGAATGGAGGTGTGTGAAGTCATGCAATGGAGGTGTGTGAAGTCAAAGAATGGAGGTGTGTGAAGCCAAACAATAAAGGTGTGTGAGGTCACAGAATGGAGGTGTGTGAAATCACAGAATGGAGGTTTGTGAAGTCAAAAATGTGGTGTGTAGAGTCACAAATGGAGGTGTGTGAACTCATAGAATGGAGGTGTGTGAAGTCAAAGAATGGAGGTGTGTGAAGTCATGGAATGGAGGTGTGTGAAGTCACAGAATGGAGGTGTGTGAAGTCAGAATGGAGTTGTGTGAAGTCATAGAATGGAGGTGTGTGAAGTCACAAGGGAGGTGTGTGAAATCATAGAATGGAGGTGTGTGAAGTCACAGTATCGAGGTGTGTGAAGTCATAGAATGGAGCTGTGTGAAGTCAGATTGGAGGTGTGTGAAGTCACAGAATGGAGGTGTGTGAAGTCATAGAATGGAGGTGTGTGAAGTCATAATGGAGGTGTGTGAAGTCACAAAATTGAGGTGTGTGAAGTCACAGAATGGAGGTGTGTGAAGTCATAGAATGGAGGTGTGTGAAGTCATAGAATGGATGTTTCTGAAGTAGAATGAAGGTGTGTGAAGTCATTGAATGTAGGTGTGTGAAGTCAAAATGGAGGTGTGCGAACTCATAAAATGGAGATGCGTGAAGTCATGTAATGGAGGTGTGTGAAGTCCAAAAAGGGAGGTGTGTGAAGTCAAACAATGGTGGTGTGTGAAGTCACAGAATGGAGATGTGTGAAGTCAACGAATGGAAGTGTGTGAAGTCAAAATTGAGGTGTGTGAAGTCACAGAATGGAGGTGTGTGAAGTCACAGAATGGAGGTGTGTGAAGTCACAGAATGGAGGTGTATGAAGTCATAGAATGTAGGTGTGCGAAGTCACAGAATGGAGGTGTGTGAAGTCACAGAATGGAGGTGTGTGAAGTCACAGAATTTATGTTTGTGAGGTCAGAATGGAGGTGTGTGAAGTCAGAATGGAGATGTGTGAAGTCACAGAACGGAGATTTGTGAAGTCAGAATGGAGGTGTGTGAAGTCACAGAATGGAGGTGTATGAAGTCATGGAATGGAGGTGTGTGAAGTCACAGAATGGAGGTGTGTGATGTCACAGAATGGAGATGTGTGAAGTCACAGAATGGAGGTGTATGAAGTCACAGAATGGAGGTGTGTGAAGTCACAGAATGGACGTGTGTGAACTCACAATGGAGGTGTGTGAAGTCAAACAATAAAGGTGTGTGAAGTCAAACAATAAAGGTTTGTGAAGTCACAGAATGGAGGTGTGTGAAGTGAGGGAATGGAGGTGTGTGAAGTCACAGAATGGAGGTGTGTGAAGTCACGGAATGGACGTGTGTGAAGTCATAGAATGGAGCTGTGTGAAGTCAGAATCGAGGTGTATGAAGTCAGAGAATGGAGGTGTGTGAAGTCACAGAATGGAGGTGTATGAAGTCATGGAATGGAGGTGTGTGAAGTCACAGAATGGAGGTGTGTGAAGTCACAGAATGGAGGTGTGTGATGTCACAGAATGAAGGTGTGTGAACACACAATGGAGGTGTGTGAAGTCACAGAATGGAGGTGTGTGAAGTCAAACAATAAAGGTGGGTGAAGTCACAGAATGGAGGTCTGTGAAGTCATAGAATGGAGGTGTGTTAAGTCACAGAATGGAGGTGTGTGAACTCAGAGAATGGAGGTGTGTGAACTCAGAATGGAGATGTGTGAAGTCACAGAACGGAGATTTGTGAAGTCATAGAATGGAGGTGCGTGAAGTCATAGAATGGATTTTTCTGAAGTAAGAATGAAGGTGTGTGAAGTCATAGAATGGAGGTGTGTGAAGTCAAAATGGAGGTGTGTGAACTCATAGAATGGAGGTGTGTGAACTCATAGAATGGAGGTGTGTGAAGTCATGGAATGGAGGTGTGTGAAGTCAAAGAATGGAGGTGTGTGAAGTCAAACAATAAAGGTGTGTGAAGTCACAGAATGGAGGTGTGTGAAATCACAGAATGGAGGTTTGTGAAGACAAAAAGATGATGTGTAGAGTCACAAATGGAGGTGTGTGAAGTCACAAAATGGAGGTGTGTGAAGTCACAATGGATTTGTGTGAAGTCATAGAATGGAGGTGTGTGAAGTCAGAATGTAGGTGTGTGAAGTCATAGAATGGAGGTGTGTGAAGTCAGAATGGAGGTGTGTGAACTCATAGAATGGAGGTGTGTGAAGTCACAAGGGAGGTGTGTGAAGTCATAGAATATAGGTGTGTGAAGTCACAGAATGGAGGTGTGTGAAGTCATAGAATGGAGCTGTGTGAAGTCAGATTGGAGGTGTGTGAAGTCACAGAATGGAGGTGTGTGAAGTCATAGAATGGAGGTGTGTGAAGTCATAATGGAGGTGTGTGAAGTCACAAAATTGAGGTGTGTGAAGTCACAGAATGGAGGTGTGTGAAGTCATAGAATGGAGGTGTGTGAAGTCATAGAATGGAGGTTTGTGAAGTCATAGAATGGAGGTGGGTGAATTCATACAATGGATGTTCCTGAAGTAAGAATGTAGGTGTGTGAAGTCATAGAATGGAGGTGTGTGAAGTCAAAATGGTGGTGTGTGAACTCCTAGAATGGATGTGTGTGAACTGATAGAGTAGAGGTGTGTGAAGTCATGGAATGGAGGTGTGTGAAGTCAAAGAATGGAGGTGTGTGAAGTCAAACAATGCAGGTGTGCGAAGTCAGAGAATAGAGGTGTGTGAAGTCACAGAATGGAAGTGTGTGAAGTCAAAATGGAAGTGTGTGAAGTCACAGAATGGAGGTGTGTGAAGTCACAGAATGGAGGTGTGTGAAGTCAAAATGGAGGTGTGTGAACTCATAGAATGGAGGTTTGTGAACTCATAGAATGGAGGTGTGTGAAGTCATGCAATGGAGGTGTGTGAAGTCAAAGAATGGAGGTGTGTGAAGTCAAACAATAAAGGTGTGTGAAGTCACAGAATGGAGGTGTGTGAAATCACAGAATGGAGGTGTGTGAAGTCAAAAATGTGGTGTGTAGAGTCACAAATGGAGGTGTGTGAACTCATAGAATGGAGGTGTGTGAAGTCAAAGAATGGAGGTGTGTGAAGTCACAGAATGGAGGTGTGTGAAGTCAGAATGGAGTTGTGTGAAGTCATAGAATGGAGGTGTGTGAAGTCACAAGGGAGGTGTGTGAAATCATAGAATGGAGGTGTGTGAAGTCACAGTATCGAGGTGTGTGAAGTCATAGAATGGAGCTGTGTGAAGTCAGATTGGAGGTGTGTGAAGTCACAGAATGGAGGTGTGTGAAGTCATAGAATGGAGGTGTGTGAAGTCATAATGGAGGTGTGTGAAGTCACAAAATTGAGGTGTGTGAAGTCACAGAATGGAGGTGTGTGAAGTCATAGAATGGAGGTGTGTGAAGTCATAATGGAGGTGTGTGAACTCATTGAATGGAGGTGTGTGAAGTCAAAGAATGGAGGTGTGTGAAGTCATGGAATGGAGGTGTGTGAAGTCACAGAATGCAGGTGTGTGAAGTCAGAATGGAGTTGTGTGAAGTCAGAGAATGGAGGTGTGTGAAGTCACAAGGGAGGTGTGTGAAATCATAGAATGGAGGTGTGTGAAGTCACAGTATGGAGGTGTGTGAAGTCATAGAATGGAGCTGTGTGAAGTCAGAATGGAGGTGTGTGAAGTCACAGAATGGAGGTGTGTGAACTCAGAATGGAGGTGTGTGAAATCACAGAATGGAGGTGTGAAGTCATAGAATGGAGGTGTGTGAAGTCATAGAATGGAGGTGTGTGAAGTCATAATGGAGGTGTGTGAAGTCACAGAATTGAGGTGTGTGAAGTCACAGAATGGAGGTGTGTGAAGTTATAGAATGGAGGTGTGTGAAGTCATACAATGGAGGTGTGTGATCATAGAATGGATGTTTGTGAAGTAAGAATGAAGGTGTGTTAAGTCATAGAATGGAGGTGTGTGAAGGCACAGAATGGATGTGTTTGAAGTCATAGAATGGAGCTATGTGAAGTCATAATGGAGGTGTGTGAAGTCATAGAATGGAGGTGTGTGAAATCACAATGGAGGTGTGTGAAGTCAAAGAATGGAGGTGTGTGAAGTCATAGAAAGGAATTGTGTGAAGTCATAGAATGGAGGTGTGTGAAGCCAGAATTGAGGTGTGTGAAGTCACAGAAGTGAGGTGTGTGAACTCAGAATGGAGGTGTGTGAAGTCACAGAATGGAGGTTTGAAAAGTCATAGAATGGAGGTGTGTGAAGTCATAGAATGGATGTTTCTGAAGTAGAATGAAGGTGCGTGAAGTCATAGAATGTAGGTGTGTGAAGTCAAAATGGAGGTGTGCGAACTCATAAAATGGAGATGCGTGAAGTCATGTAATGGAGGTGTGTGAAGTCCAAAAAGGGAGGTGTGTGAAGTCAAACAATGGTGGTGTGTGAAGTCACAGAATGGAGATGTGTGAAGTCAAAGAATGGAAGTGTGTGAAGTCAAAATTGAGGTGTGTGAAGTCACAGAATGGAGGTGTGTGAAGTCACAGAATGGAGGTGTGTGAAGTCACAGAATGGAGGTGTGTGAAGTCACAGAATTGATATTTGTGAGGTCAGAATGGAGGTGTGTGAAGTCAGAATGGAGATGTGTGAAGTCACAGAACAGAGATTTGTGAAGTCAGAATGGAGGTGAGTGAAGTCACAGAATGGAGGTGTATAAAGTCATGGAATGGAGGTGTGTGAAGTCACAGAATGGAGGTGTGTGAAGTCACAGAATGGAGATGTGTGAAGTCACAGAATGGAGGTGTATGAAGTCACAGAATGGAGGTGTGTGAAGTCACAGAATGGACGTGTGTGAACTCACAATGGAGGTGTGTGAAGTCAAACAATAAAGGTGTGTGAAGTCAAACAATAAAGGTTTGTGAAGTCACAGAATGGAGGTGTGTAAAGTGAGGGAATGGAGGTGTGTGAAGTCACGGAATGGACGTGTGTGAAGTCATAGAATGGATCTGTGTGAAGTCAGAATGGAGGTGTGTGAAGTCAGAGAAGGGAGGTGTGTGAAGTCACAGAATGGAGGTGTGTGAAGTCACAGAATGGAGGTGTGTGAAGCCAAACAATAAAGGTGGGTGAAGTCACAGAATGGAGGTCTGTGAAGTCATAGAATGGAGGTGTGTTAAGTCACAGAATGGAGGTGTGTGAACTCAGAGAATGGAGGTGTGTGAACTCAGAATGGAGATGTGTGAAGTCACAGAACGGAGATTTGTGAAGTCATAGAATGGAGGTGCGTGAAGTCATAGAATGGATTTTTCTGAAGTAAGAATGAAGGTGTGTGAAGTCATAGAATGGAGGTGTGTGAAGTCAAAATGGAGGTGTGTGAACTCATAGAATGGAGGTGTGTGAACTCATAGAATGGAGGTGTGTGAAGTCATGGAATGGAGGTGTGTGAAGTCAAAGAATGGAGGTGTGTGAAGTCAAACAATAAAGGTGTGTGAAGTCACAGAATGGAGTTGTGTGAAATCACAGAATGGAGGTTTGTGAAGACAAAAAGGTGATGTGTAGAGTCACAAATGGAGGTGTGTGAACTCATAGAATGGAGCTGTGTGAAGTCAAACAATAAAGGTGTGTGAAGTCATCGAATGGAGGTGTGTGAAGTCATGGAATGGAGGTGTGTGAAGTCACAGAATGGAGGTGTGTGAAGTCAGAATGGAGTTGTGTGAAGTCATAGAATGGAGGTGTGTGAAGTCAGAATGGAGGTGTGTGAAGTCATAGAATGGAGGTCTGTGAAGTCAGAATGGAGGTGTGTGAACTCATAGAATGGAGGTGTGTGAAGTCACAATGGAGGTGTGTGAAGTCATAGAATGGAGGTGTGTGAAGTCACAGAATGGAGGTGTGTGAAGTCATAGAATGCAGCTGTGTGAAGTCAGATTGGTGGTGTGTGAAGTCACAGTATGGAGGTGTGTGAACTCAGAATGGAGGTGTGTGAAGTCACAGAATGGAGGTGTGTGAAGTCAAAGAATGGAGGTGTTTAAAGTCATAGAATGGAGGTGTGTGAGGTCATAATGTAGGTGTGTGAAGTCACAGAATTGAGATGTGTGAAGTCACAGAATGAAGGTGTGTGAAGTCATAGAATGGAGGTGTGTGAAGTCATAGAATGGAGGTGGGTGAAGTCATAGAATGGATGTTTGTGAAGTAAGAATGAAGGTGTGTTAAGTCCTAGAATGGAGATGTGTGAAGGCACAGAATGGAGGTGTGTGAAGTCATAGAATGGAGCTGTGTGAAGTCAGAATGGAGGTGTGTGAAGTCATAGAATGAAGGTGTGTGAACTCACAATGGAGATGTGTGAAGTGAAAGAATGGAGGTGTGTGAAGTCAAAGAATGGAAGTGTGTGAAGTCATAGAATGGAGGTGTGTGAAGTCATAGAATGGAGGTGTGTGAAGTCATAGAATGGAGTTGTGTGAAGTCACAGAATTGATGTTTGTGAAGTCAGAATGGAGGTGTGTGAAGTCAGAATGGAGGTTTGTGAAGTCATAGAATGGAGGTGTGTGAAGTCGTAGAATGGATGTGTGTGAAGTCACAGAATTGATGTTTGTGAAGTCAGATTGGAGGTGTGTGAAGTCAGAATGGAGGTGTGTGAAGTCATAGAATGGAGGTGTGTGAAGTCACAATGCAGGTGTGTGAACTCATAGAATGGAGGTGGGTGAAGTCACAGAATGGAGGTGTGTGAAGTCATAGAATGGAGGTGTGTGAAGTCATAGAATGGAGGTGTGTGAAGTCATAGAATGGAGGTGTGTGAAGTCATAGAATGGAGGTTTGTGAAGTCATAGAATGTAGGTGGGTGAATTCATACAATGGATGTTCCTGAAGTAAGAATGTAGGTGTGTGAAGTCATAGAATGGAGGTGTGTGAAGTCAAAATGGTGGTGTGTGAACTCATAGAATGGATGATAGAGTAGAGGTGTGTGAAGTCATGGAATGGAGGTGTGTGAAGTCAAAGAATGGAGGTGTGTGAAGTCAAACAATGCAGGTGTGCGAAGTCACAGAATAGAGGTGTGTGAAGTCACAGAATGGAAGTGTGTGAAGTCAAAATGGAGGTGTGTGAAGTCACAGAATGGAGGTGTGTGAAGTCACAGAATGAAGGTGTGTGAAGTCAAAATGGTGGTGTGTAACGTCACAAATGGAGGTGTGTGAAGTCACAGAATGTATGTGTGTGAACTCAAAATGGAGGTTTGTGAAGTCAAAGAATGGAGGTGTGCGAAGTCAAAGAATATAGGTGTGTGAAGTCATAGAAAGGAGGTGTGTGAAGTCATAGAATGGAGGTGTGTGAAATCATAGAAGGAAGGTGTGTGAAGTCACGGAATGAAGGTGTGTTAAGTCACAGAACGGAGGTGTGTGAACTCAGAATGGAGGTTTGTGTAGTCCCAGAATGGAGGTGTGGGAAGTCATAGAATGGAGTTGTGTGAAGTCACAGAATGGAGGTGTGTGAACTCAAAATGGAGGTGTGTGAAGTCAAACAATGGAGGTGTGTGAAGTCATAGAATGGAAGTGTGTGAAGTCATAGAATGGAGGTGCGTGAAGCCAGAATTGAGGTGTGTGAAGTCACCGAACTGAGGTTTCTGAACTCAGAATGGAGGTGTATGAAGTCACAGAATGGAGGTTTGTGAAATCATAGAATGGAGGTGTGTGAAGTCATAGAAGGATGTTTCTGAAGTAGAATGAAGGTGTGTGAAGTCATAGAATGGAGGTGTGTGAAGTCAAAATGGAGGTGTGCGAACTCATAAAATGGAGATGTGTGAAGTCATGGAATGGAGGTGTGTGAATCCAAAAATAGAGGTGTGTGAAGTCAAACAATGTTAATGTGTGTGAAGTCACAAAATGGAGGTGTGTGACTTCAAAGAATGGAAGTATGTGAAGTCAAAATGGAGGTGTGTGAAGTAACAGAATGGAGGTGTGTGAAGTCACAGAATGGAGGTGTGTGAAGTCATAGAATGGAGGTGTGTGAAGTCACAGAATGGAGGTGTGTGAAGTCACAGAATGGAGGTGTGTGAAGTCAAAATGGAGGTGTGTGAACTCATAGAATGGAGGTTTGTGAACTCATAGAATGGAGGTGTGTGAAGTCATGCAATGGAGGTGTGTGAAGTCAAAGAATGGAGGTGTGTGAAGTCAAACAATAAAGGTGTGTGAAGTCACAGAATGGAGGTGTGTGAAATCACAGAATGGAGGTGTGTGAAGTCAAAAATGTGGTGTGTAGAGTCACAAATGGAGGTGTGTGAACTCATAGAATGGAGGTGTGTGAAGTCAAAGAATGGAGGTGTGTGAAGTCATGGAATGGAGGTGTGTGAAGTCACAGAATGGAGGTGTGTGAAGTCAGAATGGAGTTGTGTGAAGTCATAGAATGGAGGTGTGTGAAGTCACAAGGGAGGTGTGTGAAATCATAGAATGGAGGTGTGTGAAGTCACAGTATCGAGGTGTGTGAAGTCATAGAATGGAGCTGTGTGAAGTCAGATTGGAGGTGTGTGAAGTCACAGAATGGAGGTGTGTGAAGTCATAGAATGGAGGTGTGTGAAGTCATAATGGAGGTGTGTGAAGTCATAGAATGGAGGTGTGTGAAATCACAATGGAGGTGTGTGAAGTCAAAGAATGGAGGTGTGTGAAGTCATAGAAAGGAATTGTGTGAAGTCATAGAATGGAGGTGTGTGAAGCCAGAATTGAGGTGTGTGAAGTCACAGAATTGAGGTGTGTGAACTAAGAATGGAGGTGTGTGAAGTCACAGAATGGAGGTTTGTAAAGTCATAGAATGGAGGTGTGTGAAGTCATAGAATGGATGTTTCTGAAGTAGAATGAAGGTGTGTGAAGTCATAGAATGTAGGTGTGTGAAGTGAAAATGGAGGTGTGCGAACTCATAAAATGGAAATGCGTGAAGTCATGGAATAGAGGTGTGTGAAGTCCAAAAAGGGAGGTGTGTGAAGTCAAACAATGGTGGTGTGTGAAGTCACAGAATGGAGATGTGTGAAGACAAAGAATGGAAGTGTGTGAAGTCAAAATTGAGGTGTGTGAAGTCACAGAATGGAGGTGTGTGAAGTCACAGAATGGAGGTGTGTGAAGTCCCAGAATGGAGGTGTGTGAAGTCAAACAATAAAGGTGTGTGAAGTCACAGAATGGAGGTCTGTGAAGTCATAGAATGGAGGTGTGTTAAGTCACAGAACGGAGATTTGTGAAGTCATAGAATGGAAGTCCGAGAAGTCATATAATGGATATTTCTGAAGTAAGAATGAAGGTGTGTGAAGTCATAGAATGGAGGTTTGTGAAGTCAAAATGGAGGTGTGTGAACTCATAGAATGGAGGCGTGTGAACTCATAGAATGGAGGTGTGTGAAGTCATGGAAAGAGGTGTGTGAAGTAAAAGAATGGAGGTGTGTGAAGTCAAACAATAAAGTGTGTGAAGTCACAGAATGGAGGTGTGTGAAATCACAGAATGGAGGTGTGTGAAGTCATAGAATGGAGGTGTGTGAAGTCATAGAATGGATGTTTCTGAAGTAGAATGAAGGTGTGTGAAGTCATAGAATGTAGGTGTGTGAAGTCAAAATGGAGGTGTGCGAACTCATAAAATGGAGATGCGTGAAGTCATGGAATGGAGGGGTGTGAAGTCAAAAAGGGAGGTGTGTGAAGTCAAACAATGGTGGTGTGTGAAGTCACAGAATGGAGATGTGTGAAGTCAAAGAATGGAAGTGTGTGAAGTCAAAATTGAGGTGTGTGAAGTCACAGAATGGAGGTGTGTGAAGTCACAGAATGGAGGTGTGTGAAGTCATAGAATGGAGGTGTGTGAAGTCACAGAATGGAGATGTGTGTAGTCACAGAATGGAGGTGTGTGAAGTCACAGAATGGAGGTGTGTGAAGTCACAGAATGGAGGTGTGTGAACTCACAATGGAGGTGGGTGAAGTCCCAGAATGGAGGTGTGTGAGGTCAAACAATAAAGGTGTGTGAAGTCACAGAATGGAGGTCTGTGAAGTCATAGAATGGAGGTGTGTTAAGTCACAGAACGGAGATTTGTGAAGTCATAGAATGGAAGTCCGAGAAGTCATATAATGGATATTTCTGAAGTAAGAATGAAGGTGTGTGAAGTCATAGAATGGAGGTTTGTGAAGTCAAAATGGAGGTGTGTGAACTCATAGAATGGAGGTGTGTGAACTCATAGAATGGAGGTGTGTGAAGTCATGGAAAGGAGGTGTGTGAAGTCAAAGAATGGAGGTGTGTGAAGTCAAACAATAAAGGTGTGTGAAGTCACAGAATGGAGGTGTGTGAAATCACAGAATGGAGGTGTGTGAAGTCATAGAATGGAGGTGTGTGAAGTCATGGAAAGAGGTGTGTGAAGTCAAAGAATGGAGGTGTGTGAAGTCAAACAATAAAGTGTGTGAAGTCACAGAATGGAGGTGTGTGAAATCACAGAATGGAGGTGTGTGAAGTCATAGAATGGAGGTGTGTGAAGTCATAGAATGGATGTTTCTGAAGTAGAATGAAGGTGTGTGAAGTCATAGAATGTAGGTGTGTGAAGTCAAAATGGAGGTGTGCGAACTCATAAAATGGAGATGCGTGAAGTCATGGAATGGAGGGGTGTGAAGTCCAAAAAGGGAGGTGTGTGAAGTCAAACAATGGTGGTGTGTGAAGTCACAGAATGGAGATGTGTGAAGTCAAAGAATGGAAGTGTGTGAAGTCAAAATTGAGGTGTGTGAAGTCACAGAATGGAGGTGTGTGAAGTCACATAATGGAGGTGTGTGAAGTCATAGAATGGAGGTGTGTGAAGTCACAGAATGGAGATGTGTGTAGTCACAGAATGGAGGTGTGTGAAGTCACAGAATGGAGGTGTGTGAAGTCACAGAATGGAGGTGTGTGAACTCACAATGGAGGTGTGTGAAGTCCCAGAATGGAGGTGTGTGAAGTCAAACAATAAAGGTGTGTGAAGTCACAGAATGGAGGTCTGTGAAGTCATAGAATGGAGGTGTGTTAAGTCACAGAACAGAGATTTGTGAAGTCATAGAATGGAAGTCCGAGAAGTCATATAATGGATATTTCTGAAGTAAGAATGAAGGTGTGTGAAGTCATAGAATGGAGGTTTGTGAAGTCAAAATGGAGGTGTGTGAACTCATAGAATGGAGGCGTGTGAACTCATAGAATGGAGGTGTGTGAAGTCATGGAAAGAGGTGTGTGAAGTCAAAGAATGGAGGTGTGTGAAGTCAAACAATAAAGTGTGTGAAGTCACAGAATGGAGGTGTGTGAAATCACAGAATGGAGGTGTGTGAAGTCATAGAATGGAGGTGTGTGAAGTCATAGAATGGATGTTTCTGAAGTAGAATGAAGGTGTGTGAAGTCATAGAATGTAGGTGTGTGAAGTCAAAATGGAGGTGTGCGAACTCATAAAATGGAGATGCGTGAAGTCATGGAATGGAGGGGTGTGAAGTCCAAAAAGGGAGGTGTGTGAAGTCAAACAATGGTGGTGTGTGAAGTCACAGAATGGAGATGTGTGAAGTCAAAGAATGGAAGTGTGTGAAGTCAAAATTGAGGTGTGTGAAGTCACAGAATGGAGGTGTGTGAAGTCACAGAATGGAGGTGTGTGAAGTCATAGAATGGAGGTGTGTGAAGTCACAGAATGGGGATGTGTGTAATCACAGAAAGGAGGTGTGTGAAGTCACAGAATGGAGGTGTGTGAAGTCACAGAATGGAGGTGTGTGAACTCACAATGGAGGTGGGTGAAGTCCCAGAATGGAGGTGTGTGAAGTCAAACAATAAAGGTGTGTGAAGTCACAGAATGGAGGTCTGTGAAGTCATAGAATGGAGGTGTGTTAAGTCACAGAACGGAGATTTGTGAAGTCATAGAATGGAAGTCCAAGAAGTCATATAATGGATATTTCTGAAGTAAGAATGAAGGTGTGTGAAGTCATAGAATGGAGGTTTGTGAAGTCAAAATGGAGGTGTGTGAACTCATAGAATGGAGGTGTGTGAACTCATAGAATGGAGGTGTGTGAAGTCATGGAAAGGAGGTGTGTGAAGTCAAAGAATGGAGGTGTGTGAAGTCAAACAATAAAGGTGTGTGAAGTCACAGAATGGAGGTGTGTGAAATCACAGAATGGAGGTGTGTGAAGTCATAGAATGGAGGTGTGTGAAGTCATGGAAAGAGGTGTGTGAAGTCAAAGAATGGAGGTGTGTGAAGTCAAACAATAAAGTGTGTGAAGTCACAGAATGGAGGTGTGTGAAATCACAGAATGGAGGTGTGTGAAGTCATAGAATGGAGGTGTGTGAAGTCATAGAATGGATGTTTCTGAAGTAGAATGAAGGTGTGTGAAGTCATAGAATGTTGGTGTGTGAAGTCAAAATGGAGGTGTGCGAACTCATAAAATGGAGATGCGTGAAGTCATGGAATGGAGGGGTGTGAAGTCCAAAAAGGGAGGTGTGTGAAGTCAAACAATGGTGGTGTGTGAAGTCACAGAATGGAGATGTGTGAAGTCAAAGAATGGAAGTGTGTGAAGTCAAAATTGAGGTGTGTGAAGTCAGAGAATGGAGGTGTGTGAAGTCAGAGAATGGAGGTGTGTGAAGTCATAGAATGGAGGTGTGTGAAGTCACAGAATGGAGATGTGTGTAGTCACAGAATGGAGGTGTGTGAAGTCACAGAATGGAGGTGTGTGAAGTCACAGAATGGAGGTGTGTGAACTCACAATGGAGGTGGGTGAAGTCCCAGAATGGAGGTGTGTGAAGTCAAACAATAAAGGTGTGTGAAGTCACAGAATGGAGGTCTGTGAAGTCATAGAATGGAGGTGTGTTAAGTCACAGAGCGGAGATTTGTGAAGTCATAGAATGGAAGTCCGAGAAGTCATATAATAGATATTTCTGAAGTAAGAATGAAGGTGTGTGAAGTCATAGAATGGAGGTTTGTGAAGTCAAAATGGAGGTGTGTGAACTCACAGAATGGAGGTGTGTGAACTCATAGAATGGAGGTGTGTGAAGTCATGGAAAGGAGGTGTGTGAAGTGAAAGAATGGAGGTGTGTGAAGTCAAACAATAAAGGTGTGTGAAGTCACAGAATGGAGGTGTGTGAAATCACAGAATGGAGGTGTGTGAAGTCATAGAATGGAGGTGTGTGAAGTCATAGAATGGATGTTTCTGAAGTAGAAAGAAGGTGTGTGAAGTCATAGAATGTAGGTGTGTGAAGTCAAAATGGTGGTGTGCGAACTCATAAAATGGAGATGCGTGAAGTCATGGAATGGAGGGTTGTGAAGTCCAAAAAGGGAGGTGTGTGAAGTCAAACAATGGTGGTGTGTGAAGTCACAGAATGGAGATGTGTGAAGTCAAAGAATGGAAGTGTGTGAAGTCAAAATTGAGGTGTGTGAAGTCACAGAATGGAGGTGTGTGAAGTCACAGAATGGAGGTGTGTGAAGTCATAGAATGGAGGTGTGTGAAGTCACAGTATCGAGGTGTGTGAAGTCATAGAATGGAGGTGTGTGAAGTCACAGAATGGAGGTGTGTGAAGTCACAGAATGGAGGTGAGTGAACTGAAAATAGAGGTGTGTGAAGTCCTAGAATGGAGGTGTGTGAAGTCAAAAAATAAAGGTGTGTAAAGTCACAGAATGGAGGTCTGTGAAGTCATAGAATGGAGGTGTGTTAAGTCACAGAACGGAGATTTGTGAAGTCATAGAATGGAAGTGCGAGAAGTCATATAATGGATATTTCTGAAGTAAGAATGAAGGTGTGTGAAGTCATAGAATGGAGGTTTGTGAAGTCAAAATGGAGGTGTGTGAACTCATAGAATGGAGGTGTGTGAACTCATAGAATGGAGGTGTGTGAAGTCATACAATGGATGTTTCTGAAGTAGAATGAAGGTGCGTGAAGTCATAGAATGTAGGTGTGTGAAGTCAAAATGGAGGTGTGCGAACTCATAAAATGGAGATGAGTGAAATCATGGAATGGAGGTGTGTGAAGTCCAAAAAGGGAGGTGTGTGAAGTCAAACAATGGTGGTGTGTGAAGTCACAGAATGGAGATGTGTGAAGTCAAAGAATGGAAGTGTGTGAAGTCAAAATTGAGGTGTGTGAAGTCACAGAATGGAGGTGTGTGAAGTCACAGAATGGAGGTGTGTGAAGTCATAGAATGGAGGTATGTGAAGTCACAGAATGGAGATGTGTGTAGTCACAGAATGGAGGTGTGTGAAGTCACGGAATGGAGGTGTGTGAAGTCACAGAATGGAGGTGTGTGAACTCACAATGGAGGTGTGTGAAGTCCCAGAATGGAGGTGTGTGAAGTCAAACAATAAAGGTGTGTGAAGTCACAGAATGGAGGTCTGTGAAGTCATAGAATGGAGGTGTGTTAAGTCACAGAACGGAGATTTGTGAAGTCATAGAATGGAAGTCCGAGAAGTCATATAATGGATATTTTTGAAGTAAGAATGAAGGTGTGTGAAGTCATAGAATGGAGGTTTGTGAAGTCAAAATGGAGGTGTGTGAACTCATAGAATGGAGGTGTGTGAACTCATAGAATGGAGATGTGTGAAGTCATGGAAAGGAGGTGTGTGAATTCGAAGAATGGAGGTGTGTGAAGTCAAACAATAAAGGTGTGTGAAGTCACAGAATGGAGATGTGTAAAATCACAGAATGGAGGGTGTGAAGTCATAGAATGGAGGTGTATGAAGTCATAGAATGGATGTTTCTGAAGTAGAATGAAGGTGTGGGAAGTCATAGAATGTAGGTGTGTGAAGTCAAAATGGAGGTGTGCGAACTCATAAAATGGAGATGTGTGAAGTAATGGAATGGAGGGGTGGGAAGTCCAAAAAGGGAGGTGTGTGAAGTCAAACAATGGTGGTGTGTGAAGTCACAGAATGGAGATGTGTGAAGTCAAAGAATGGAAGTGTGTGAAGTCAAAATTGAGGTGTGTGAAGTCACAGAATGGAGGTGTGTGAAGTCACAGAATGGAGGTGTGTGAAGTCATAGAATAGAGGTGTGTGAAGTCACAGAATGGAGATGTGTGTAGTCACAGAATGGAGGTGTGTGAAGTCACAGAATGGAGGTGTGTGAAGTCACAGAATGGAGGTGTGTGAACTCACAATGGAGGTGTGTGAAGTCCCAGAATGGAGGTGTGTGAAGTCAAACAATAAAGGTCTGTGAAGTCACAGAATGGAGGTCTGTGAAGTCATGGAATGGAGGTGTGTTAAGTCACGGAACGGAGATTTGTGAACTCATAGAATGGAAGTGCGAGAAGTCATATAATGGATATTTCTGAAGTAAGAATGAAGGTGTGTGAAGTCATAGAATGGAGGTTTGTGAAGTCAAAATGGAGGTGTGTGAACTCATAGAATGGAGGTGTGTGAACTCATAGAATGTAGGTGTGTGAAGTCATGGAAAGGAGGTGTGTGAAGTCAAAGAATGGAGGTGTGTGAAGTCAAACAATAAAGGTGTGTGAAGTCACAGAATGGAGGTGTGTGAAATCACAGAATGGAGGTGTGTGAAGTCATAGAATGGAGGTGTGTGAAGTCATAGAATGGATGTTTCTGAAGTACAATGAAGGTGTATGAAGTCATAGAATGTAGGTGTGTGAAGTCAAAATGGAGGTGTGTGAACTCATAAAATGGAGATGCGTGAAGTCATGGAATGGAGGGGTGTGAAGTCCAAAAAGGGAGGTGTGTGAAGTCAAACAATGGTGGTGTGTGAAGTCACAGAATGGAGATGTGTGAAGTCAAAGAATGGAAGTGTGTGAAGTCAAAATTGAGGTGTGTGAAGTCAAAGAATGGAGGTGTGTGAAGTCACAGAATGGAGGTGTGTGAACTCACAATGGAGGTGTGTGAAGTCCCAGAATGGAGGTGTGTGAAGTCAAACAATAAAGGTGTGTGAAGTCACAGAATGGAGGTCTGTGAAGTCGTAGAATGGAGATGTGTTAAGTCACAGAACGGAGATTTGTGAAGTCATAGAATGGAAGTGCGAGAAGTCATATAATGGATATTTCTGAAGTAAGAATGAAGGTGTGTGAAGTCATAGAATGGAGGTTTGTGAAGTCAAAATGAAGGTGTGTTAAGTCATAGAATGAAGGTGTGTGAAGGCACAGAATGGAGGTGTGTGAAGTCATAGAATGGAGCTGTGTGAAGTCAGAATGGAGGTGTGTGAAGTCACAGAATGGAGGTGTGTGAAGTCATAGAATGGAGGTGTTTAAAGTCATAGAATGGAGGTGTGTGAGGTCATAATGTAGGTGTGTGAAGTCACAGAATTTAGATGTGTGAAGTCACAGAATTGAGATGTGTGAAGGCACAGAATGGAGGTGTGTGAAGTCATAGAATGGAGCTGTGTGAAGTCAGAATCGAGGTGTGTGAAGTCATAGAACGAAGGTGTGTGAACTCAAAATGGAGATGTGTGAAGTCAAAGAATGGAGGTGTGTGAAGTCAAAGAATGGAAGTGTGTGAAGTCATAGAATGGAGGTGTGTGAAGTCATAGAATGGAGGTGTGTGAAGTCATAGAATGGAGTTGTGTGAAGTCACAGAACTGATGTTTGTGAAGTCAGAATGGAGGTGTGTGAAGTCAGAATGGAGGTTTGTGAAGTCATAGAATGGAGGTATGTGAAGTCGTAGAATGGATGTGTGTGAAGTCACAGAATTGATGTTTGTGAAGTCAGAATGGAGGTGTGTGAACTCACAATGGAGGTGTGTGAAGTCAAAGAATGGAGGTGTGTGAAGTCACAGAATTGATGTTTGTGAAGTCAGAATGGAGGTGTGTGAAGTCAGAATGGAGGTGTGTGAAGTCATAGAATGGAGGTGTGTGAAGTCACAATGCAGGTGTGTGAACTCATAGAATGGAGGTGTGTGAAGTCACAGAATGGAGGTGTGTGAAGTCATAGAATGGAGGTGTGTGAAGTCACAAAATGGAGGTGTGTGAAGTCATAGAATGGAGGTGTGTGAAGTCACAGAATGGAGGTCTGTGAAGTCATAGAATGGAGGTGTGTTAAGTCAAAGAACGGAGATTTGTGAAGTCATAGAATGGAAGTCAGAGAAGTCATATAATGGATATTTCTGAAGTAAGAATGAAGGTGTGTGAAGTCATAGAATGGAGGTTTGTGAAGTCAAAATGGAGGTGTGTGAACTCATAGAATGGAGGTGTGTGAACTCATAGAATGGAGGTGTGTGAAGTCATGGAAAAGAGGTGTGTGAAGTCAAAGAATGGAGGTGTGTGAAGTCAAACAATAAAGGTGTGTGAAGTCACAGAATGGAGGTGTGTGAAATCACAGAATGGAGGTGTGTGAAGTCATAGAATGGAGGTGTGTGAAGTCATAGAATGGATGTTTCTGAAGTAGAATGAATGTGTGTGAAGTCATAGAATGTAGGTGTGTGAAGTCAAAATGGTGGTGTGCGAACTCATAAAATGGAGATGCGTGAAGTCATGGAATGGAGGGGTGTGAAGTCCAAAAAGGGAGGTGTGTGAAGTCAAACAATGGTGGTGTGTGAAGTCACAGAATGGAGATGTGTGAAGTCAAAGAATGGAAGTGTGTGAAGTCAAAATTGAGGTGTGTGAAGTCACAGAATGGAGGTGTGTGAAGTCACAGAATGGAGGTGTGTGAAGTCATAGAATGGAGGTGTGTGAAGTCACAGAATGGAGATGTGTATAGTCACAGAATGGAGGTGTGTGAAGTCACAGAATGGAGGTGTGTGAAGTCACAGAATGGAGGTGTGTGAACTCAAAATGGAGGTGTGTGAAGTCCCAGAATGGAGGTGTGTGAAGTCAAAAAATAAAGGTGTGTAAAGTCACAGAATGGAGGTCTGTGAAGTCATAGAATGGAGGTGTGTTAAGTCACAGAACGGAGATTTGTGAAGGCATAGAATGGAAGTGCGAGAAGTCATATAATGGATATTTCTGAAGTAAGAATGAAGGTGTGTGAAGTCATAGAATGGAGGTTTGTGAAGTCAAAATGGAGGTGTGTGAACTCATAGAATGGAGGTGTGTGAACTCATAGAATGGAGGTGTGTGAAGTCATGGAAAGAGGTGTGTGAAGTCAAAGAATGGAGGTGTGTGAAGTCAAACAATAAAGGTGAGTGAAGTCACAGAATGGAGGTGTGTGAAATCACAGAATGGAGGGTGTGAAGTCATAGAATGGAGGTGTGTGAAGTCATAGAATGGATGTTTCTGAAGTAGAATGAAGGTGCGTGAAGTCATAGAATGTAGGTGTGTGAAGTCAAAATGGAGGTGTGCGAACTCATAAAATGGAGATGAGTGAAATCATGGAATGGAGGTGTGTGAAGTCCAAAAAGGGAGGTGTGTGAAGTCAAACAATGGTGGTGTGTGAAGTCACAGAATGGAGATGTGTGAAGTCAAAGAATGGAAGTGTGTGAAGTCAAAATTGAGGTGTGTGAAGTCACAGAATGGAGGTGTGTGAAGTCACAGAATGGAGGTGTGTGAAGTCATAGAATGGAGGTGTGTGAAGTCACAGAATGGAGATGTGTGTAGTCACAGAATGGAGGTGTGTGAAGTCACAGAATGGAGGTGTGTGAAGTCACAGAATGGAGGTGTGTGAACTCACAATGGAGGTGTGTGAAGTCCCAGAATGGAGGTGTGTGAAGTCAAACAATAAAGGTGTGTGAAGTCACAGAATGGAGGTCTGTGAAGTCATAGAATGGAGGTGTGTTAAGTCACAGAACGGAGATTTGTGAAGTCATAGAATGGAAGTGCGAGAAGTCATATAATGGATATTTCTGAAGTAAGAATGAAGGTGTGTGAAGTCATAGAATGGAG
This sequence comes from Megascapheus bottae, assembly GCA_024803745.1. Classification (NCBI taxonomy): domain Eukaryota; kingdom Metazoa; phylum Chordata; class Mammalia; order Rodentia; family Geomyidae; genus Megascapheus; species Megascapheus bottae. The sequence goes on along the minus strand of JANJXV010000052.1, from coordinate 744,440 downwards.
GTTTGTGAAGTCAAAATGGACGTGTGTGAAGTCATAGAATGGAGGTGTGTGAACTCATAGAGTGGAGGTGTGTGAAGTCATTGAAAGGAGGTGTGTGAAGTCAAAGAATGGAGGTGTGTGAAGTCAAGCAATAAAGGTGTGTGAAGTCACAGAATGGAGGTGTGTGAAATCACAGAATGGAGGGTGTGAAGTCATAGAATGGAGGTGTGTGAAGTCATAGAATGGATGTTTCTGAAGTAGAATGGAGGTGTGTGAAGTCATAGAATGTAGGTGTGTGAAGTCAAAATGGAGGTGTGCGAACTAATAAAATGGAGATGTGTGAAGTCATGGAATGGAGGGGTGTGAAGTCCAAAAAGGGAGGTGTGTGAAGTCAAACAATGGTGGTGTGTGAAGTCACAGAATGGAGATGTGTGAAGTCAAAGAATGGAAGTGTGTGAAGTCAAAATTGAGGTGTGTGAAGTCACAGAATGGAGGTGTGTGAAGTCACAGAATGGAGGTGTGTGAAATCATAGAATGGAGGTGTGTGAAGTCACAGAATGGAGATGTGTGTAGTCACAGAATGGAGGTGTGTGAAGTCACAGAATGGAGGTGTGTGAAGTCACAGAATGGAGGTGTGTGAACTCACAATGGAGGTGTGTGAAGTCCCAGAATGGAGGTGTGTGAAGTCAAACAATAAAGGTGTGTGAAGTCACAGAATGGAGGTCTGTGAAGTCATAGAATGGAGGTGTGTTAAGTCACAGAACGGAGATTTGTGAAGTCATAGAATGGAAGTGCGAGAAGTCATATAATGGATATTTCTGAAGTAAGAATGAAGGTGTGTGAAGTCATAGAATAGAGGTTTGTGAAGTCAAAATGGAGGTGTGTGAACTCATAGAATGGAGGTGTGTGAACTCATAGAATGGAGGTGTGTGAAGTCATGGAAAGGAGGTGTGTGAAGTCAAAGAATGGAGGTGTGTGAAGTCAAACAATAAAGGTGTGTGAAGTCACAGAACGGAGGTGTGTGAAATCACAGAATGGAGGTGTGTGAAGTCATAGAATGGAGGTGTGGGAAGTCATAGAATGGATGTTTCTGAAGTAGAATGAAGGTGTATGAAGTCATAGAATGTAGGTGTGTGAAGTCAAAATGGAGGTGTGCGAACTCATAAAATGGAGATGCGTGAAGTCATGGAATGGAGGTGTGTGAAGTCCAAAAAGGGAGGTGTGTGAAGTCAAACAATGGTGGTGTGTGAAGTCACAGAATGGAGATGTGTCAAGTCAAAGAATGGAAGTGTGTGAAGTCAAAATTGAGGTGTGTGAAGTCCCAGAATGGAGGTGTGCGAAGTCAAACAATAAAGGTGTGTGAAGTCACAGAATGGAGGTCTGTGAAGTCATAGAATGGAGATGTGTTAAGTCACAGAACAGAGATTTGTGAAGTCATAGAATGGAAGTGCGAGAAGTCATATAATGGATATTTCTGAAGTAAGAATGAAGGTGTGTGAAGTCATAGAATGGAGGTTTGTGAAGTCAAAATGAAGGTGTGTTAAGTCATAGAATGAAGGTGTGTGAAGGCACAGAATGGAGGTGTGTGAAGTCATAGAATGGAGCTGTGTGAAGTCAGAATGGAGGTGTGTGAAGTCACAGAATGGAGGTGTGTGAAGTCATAGAATGGAGGTGTTTAAAGTCATAGAATGGAGGTGTGTGAGGTCATAATGTAGGTGTGTGAAGTCACGGAATTGAGATCTGTGAAGTCACAGAATTGAGATGTGTGAAGGCACAGAATGGAGGTGTGTGAAGTCATAGAATGGAGCTGTGTGAAGTCAGAATGGAGGTGTGTGAAGTCATAGAATGAAGGTGTGTGAACTCAAAATGGAGATGTGTGAAGTCAAAGAATGGATGTGTGTGAAGTCACAGAATTGATGTTTGTGAAGTCAGAATGGAGGTGTGTGAACTCACAATGGAGGTGTGTGAAGTCAAGCAATAAAGGTGTGTGAAGTCACAGAATGGAGGTGTGTGAAATCACAGAATGGAGGGTGTGAAGTCATAGAATGGAGGTGTGTGAAGTCATAGAATGGATGTTTCTGAAGTAGAATGGAGGTGTGTGAAGTCATAGAATGTAGGTGTGTGAAGTCAAAATGGAGGTGTGCGAACTAATAAAATGGAGATGTGTGAAGTCATGGAATGGAGGGGTGTGAAGTCCAAAAAGGGAGGTGTGTGAAGTCAAACAATGGTGGTGTGTGAAGTCACAGAATGGAGATGTGTGAAGTCAAAGAATGGAAGTGTGTGAAGTCAAAATTGAGGTGTGTGAAGTCACAGAATGGAGGTGTGTGAAGTCACAGAATGGAGGTGTGTGAAATCATAGAATGGAGGTGTGTGAAGTCACAGAATGGAGATGTGTGTAGTCACAGAATGGAGGTGTGTGAAGTCACAGAATGGAGGTGTGTGAAGTCACAGAATGGAGGTGTGTGAACTCACAATGGAGGTGTGTGAAGTCCCAGAATGGAGGTGTGTGAAGTCAAACAATAAAGGTGTGTGAAGTCACAGAATGGAGGTCTGTGAAGTCATAGAATGGAGGTGTGTTAAGTCACAGAACGGAGATTTGTGAAGTCATAGAATGGAAGTGCGAGAAGTCATATAATGGATATTTCTGAAGTAAGAATGAAGGTGTGTGAAGTCATAGAATAGAGGTTTGTGAAGTCAAAATGGAGGTGTGTGAACTCATAGAATGGAGGTGTGTGAACTCATAGAATGGAGGTGTGTGAAGTCATGGAAAGGAGGTGTGTGAAGTCAAAGAATGGAGGTGTGTGAAGTCAAACAATAAAGGTGTGTGAAGTCACAGAACGGAGGTGTGTGAAATCACAGAATGGAGGTGTGTGAAGTCATAGAATGGAGGTGTGGGAAGTCATAGAATGGATGTTTCTGAAGTAGAATGAAGGTGTATGAAGTCATAGAATGTAGGTGTGTGAAGTCAAAATGGAGGTGTGCGAACTCATAAAATGGAGATGCGTGAAGTCATGGAATGGAGGTGTGTGAAGTCCAAAAAGGGAGGTGTGTGAAGTCAAACAATGGTGGTGTGTGAAGTCACAGAATGGAGATGTGTCAAGTCAAAGAATGGAAGTGTGTGAAGTCAAAATTGAGGTGTGTGAAGTCCCAGAATGGAGGTGTGCGAAGTCAAACAATAAAGGTGTGTGAAGTCACAGAATGGAGGTCTGTGAAGTCATAGAATGGAGATGTGTTAAGTCACAGAACAGAGATTTGTGAAGTCATAGAATGGAAGTGCGAGAAGTCATATAATGGATATTTCTGAAGTAAGAATGAAGGTGTGTGAAGTCATAGAATGGAGGTTTGTGAAGTCAAAATGAAGGTGTGTTAAGTCATAGAATGAAGGTGTGTGAAGGCACAGAATGGAGGTGTGTGAAGTCATAGAATGGAGCTGTGTGAAGTCAGAATGGAGGTGTGTGAAGTCACAGAATGGAGGTGTGTGAAGTCATAGAATGGAGGTGTTTAAAGTCATAGAATGGAGGTGTGTGAGGTCATAATGTAGGTGTGTGAAGTCACGGAATTGAGATCTGTGAAGTCACAGAATTGAGATGTGTGAAGGCACAGAATGGAGGTGTGTGAAGTCATAGAATGGAGCTGTGTGAAGTCAGAATGGAGGTGTGTGAAGTCATAGAATGAAGGTGTGTGAACTCAAAATGGAGATGTGTGAAGTCAAAGAATGGATGTGTGTGAAGTCACAGAATTGATGTTTGTGAAGTCAGAATGGAGGTGTGTGAACTCACAATGGAGGTGTGTGAAGTCAAAGAATGGAGGTGTGTGAAGTCACAGAATTGATGTTTGTGAAGTCAGAATGGAGGTGTGTGAAGTCAGAATGGAGGTGTGTGAAGTCATAGAATGGAGTTGTGTGAAGTCACAATGCAGGTGTGTGAACTCATAGAATGGAGGTGTGTGAAGTCACAGAATGGAGGTGTGTGAAGTCATAGAATGGAGGTTTGTGAAGTCATAGAATGGATGTCGGTGAATTCATACAATGGATGTTCCTGAAGTAAGAATGTAGGTGAGTGAAGTCATAGAATGGAGGTGTGTGAAGTCAAAATGGTGGTGTGTGAACTCATAGAATGAATGTGTGTGAACTGATAGAGTAGAGGTGTGTAGAATCAAAGAATGGAGGTGTGTGAAGTCAAAGAATGGAAGTGTGTGAAGTCATAGAATGGAGGTGTGTGAAGTCATAGAATGGAGTTGTGTGAAGTCACAGAATGGAGATGTGTGAATTCATAGAATGGAGGTGTGTGAAGTCATAGAATGGAGGTGTGTAAAGTCACAGAATGGAGGTGTGTGAAGTCCAAGAATGGAGGTGTGTGAAGTCACAGAATGGAGGTGTGTGAACTCACAATGGAGGTGTGTGAAGTCAAAGAATGGAGGTGTGTGAAGTCATAGAATGGAAGTGTGTGAAGTCATAGAATGGAGGTGTGTGAGCCAGAATTGAGGTGTGTGAAGTCACAGAACTGAGGTTTGTGAACTCAGAATGGAGGTGTGTGAAGTCACAGAATGGAGGTTTGTGAAATCATAGAATGGAGGTGTGTGAAGTCATAGAACGGATGTTTCTGAAGTAGAATGAAGGTGTGTGAAGTCATAGAATGGAGGTGTGTGAAGTCAAAATGGAGGTGTGCGAACTCATAAAATGGACATGTGTGAAGTCATGGAATGGAGGTGTGTGAAGTCCAAAAATAGAGGTGTGTGAATTCAAACAATGTTAATGTGTGTGAAGTCATGGAATGGAGGTGTGTGAAGTCACAGAATGCAGGTGTGTGAAGTCAGAATGGAGTTGTGTGAAGTCATAGAATGGAGGTGTGTGAAGTCACAAGGGAGGTGTGTGAAATAATAGAATGGAGCTGTGTGAAGTCAGATTGGAGGTGTGTGAAGTCCCAGAATGGAGGGGTGTGAACTCAGAATGGAGGTGTGTGAAATCACAGAATGGAGGTGTGAAGTCATAGAATGGAGGTGTGTGAAGTCATAGAATGGAGGTGTGTGAAGTCATAATGGAGGTGTGTGAAGTCACAGAATTGAGGTGTGTGAAGTCACAGAATGGAGGTGTGTGATGTCATAGAATGGAGGTGTGTGAAGTCATAGAATGGAGGTGTGTGAAGTCATAGAATGAATGTTTGTGAAGTACGAATGAAGGTGTGTTAAATCATAAAATGGAGATGAGTGAAGGCACAGAATGGAGGTGTGTGAAATCATAGAATGGAGCTGTGTGAAGTCAGAATGGAGGTGTGTGAAGTCATAGAATGGGGGTATGTGAACTCACAATGGAGATGTGTGAAGTCAAAAAATGGACGTGTGTGAAGTCAAACAATGGAAGTGTGTGAAGTCATAGAATGGAGGTGTGTGAAGTCATAGAATGGAGGTGTGTGAAGTCAAGGAAAGGAGGTGTGTGAAGTCACAGAATTGATGTTTGTGAAGTCAGAATGGAGGTGTGTGAAGTCAGAATGGAGGTGTGTGAAGTCATAAAATGGAGGTGTGTGAAGTCATAGAATGGAGGTGTGTGAAGTCATAGAATGGAGGTGTGTGAAGTCACAGAATTAATGTTTGTGAAGTCATAGAATGGAGGTGTGTGAAGTCAGAATGGAGGTGTGTGAAGTCATAGAATGGAGGTGTGTGAAGTCACAGAATGGAGGTGTGTGAAGTCATAGAATGGAGCTGTGTGAAGTCAGGTTGGAGTTGTGTGAAGTCACAGAATGGAGGTGTGTGAACTCAGAATGGAGCTGTGTGAAGTCACAGAATGAAGGTGTGTGAAGTCATAGAATGGAGGTGTGTGAAGTCATAGAATGGATGTGCTTGAAGTAATAATGGAGGTGTGTGATGTCACAGAATTGAGGGGTGTGAAGTCACAGGATGGAGGTTTGTAAAGTCATAGAATGGAGGAGTGTGAAGTCATAGAATGGAGGTGTGTGAAGTCATAGAATGGATGTTTGTGAAGTAAGAATGAAGGTGTGTTAAGTCATAGAATGGAGGTGTGTGAAGGCACAGAATGGAGGTGTGTGAAGTCATAGAATGGAGGTGTGTGAAGTCATAGAATGAATGTTTGTGAAGTCACAGAATGGAGGTGTGTGAACTCAGAATGGTGGTGTGTGAAGTCACAGAATGGAGGTGTGTTAAGTCACAGAACGGAGGTGTTTGAACTCAGAATGGAGGTGTGTGAAATCACAGAATGGAGGTGTGTGAAGACATAGAATGGAGGTGTGTGAAATCATAGAATGGAGGTGTGGGAAGGCATAGAATGGAGCTGTGTGAAGTCAGAATGGAGGTGTGCGAAGTCACAGAATGGAGGTGTGTGAAGTCATTGAATGGAGCTGGGTGAAGTCAGAATGGAGGTGTGTGAAGTCACAGAATCTAGGTGTGTGAAGTCATAGAATGGAGGTGTGTGAAGTCATAGAATGGAGGTGTGTGAAGTCATAATGGAGGTGTGTGAAGTCACAGAATGGAGGTGTGTGAAGTCATAGAATGGAGGTGTGTGAAGTCAGAACGGAGGTGTGTGAAGTCACACAATGGAGGTGCGTTAAGTCACAGAATGGAGGTTTGTGAACTCAGAATGGAGGTGTGTGAAGTCACACAATGGAGGTGAGGGAAGTCATAGAATGGAGTTGTGTGAAGTCACAGAATGGTGGTGTGTGAATTAATAGAATGGAGGTGTGAGAAATCATAGAATGGAGGTGTGCGAAGTCACAGAATGGAGGTGTGTGAAGTCACAGAATGGAGGTGTTTGAAGTCACAGAATGGAGGTGTGTGAACTCACAATGGAGGTGTGTGAAGTGAAAGAATGGAGGTGTGTGAAGTCATAGAATGGAATTTTGTGAAGTCATAGAATGGAGGTGTGTGAAGTCATAGAATGGATGTTTCTGAAGTAGAATGAAGGTGTGTGAAGTCATAGAATGGAGGTGTGTGAAGTCAAAATGGGGGTATGTGAACTCATAAAATGGAGATGTGTGAAGTCATGGAATGGAGGTGTGTGAAGTCCAAGAATATAGGTGTGTGAAGTCAAACAATGGTGGTGTGTGAAGTCACAGAATGGAGGTGTGTTAAGTCAAAGAATGGAAGTGTGAAGTCAAAATGGAGGTGTGTGAAGTCACAGAATGGAGGTGTGTGAAGTCACAGAATGAAGGTGTTTGAAGTCAAAATTGTGGTGTGTGAAGTCACAAATGGAGGTGTCTGAAGTCGGAATGCAGCTGTGTGAAGTCATAGAATGGAGGTGTGCGAAGTTAGAATGGAGGTGTGTGAACTCATAGAATGGAGTGTGTGAAGTCACAATGAGGCTGTGTGAAGTCATAGAATGGGGGTGTGTGAAGTCAAATTGGAGGTGTGTGAAATCACAGAATGGAGGTGTGTCAACTCAGAAATGAGGTGTGTGAAGTCATAGAATGGAGGTGCGTGAATTCATAGAATGGAAGTGTGTGAAATCATAGAATGGAGGTGTGTGAAGTCAAAGAATTGAGGTTTGTGAAGTCAGAATGGAGGTGTGTGAATTCAGGATGGAGGTGGGTGAAGTCACAGAATGGAGGTGTGGGAACTCAGAATGGAGGTATGTGGTCACAGAACGGAGGTTTGTGAAGTCATAGAATGTAGGTGCATGAAGTCATAGAATGGATGTTTCTGAAGTGAGAATGAAGGTGTATGAAGTCAAAGAATGAAGGTGTGTGAAGTCCAAATGGAGGTGTGTGAACTCACAGAATGGAGGTGTGTGAACTCATAGAATGGAGGTGTGTGAAGTCATGGAATGGAGGTGTGTGAAGTCACAGAATAGAGGTGTGTGAAGTCACAGAATGGAGGTGTGTGAAGTTATAGAATGGAGGTGTGTGAAGTCATAGAATGGAGGTGTGTGATCATAGAATGGATGTTTGTGAAGTAAGAATGAACGTGTGTTAAGTCATAGAATGGAGGTGTGTGAAGGCACAGAATGGAGGTGTGTGAAGTCATAGAATGGAGCTGTGTGAAGTCAGGTTGGAGTTGTGTGAAGTTACAGAATGGAGGTGTGTGAACTCAGAATGGAGGTGTGTGAAGTCACAGAATGAAGGTGTGTGAAGTCATAGAATGGAGGTGTGTGAAGTCAGAATGGAGGTGTGTGAACTCATAGAATGGAGCTGTGTGAAGTCACAATGGAGGTGTGTGAAGTCATAGAATGGAGGTGTGTGAAGTCACAGAATGGAGGTGTGTGAAGTCATAGAATGGAGCTTTGTGAAGTCAGGTTGGAGTTGTGTGAAGTCACAGAATGGAGGTGTGTGAACTCAGAATGGAGGTGAGTGAAGTCATAGAATGGAGTTGTGTGAAGTCACAGAATGGAGGTGTGTGAACTCAGAATGGAGGTGTGTGAAGTCACAGAATGAAGGTTTGTGAAGTCACAATGGAGGTGTGTGAAGTCACAGAATGGAGGTGTGTGAAGTCATAGAATGGATATGTGTGAAATCATAGAATGGAGGTGTGTGAACTCACAGAATTAAGGTGTGTGAAGTCAGAATGGAGGTGTGTGAAGTCAGAATGGAGGTGAGTGAAGTCATAGAATGGAGTTGTGTGAAGTCAAAGAATGGAGGTGTGTTAACTCAGAATGGAGGTGTGTGAAGTCACAGAATGAAGGTGTGTGAAGTCACAGAATTGAGGTGTGTGAAGTCACAGAATGGAGGTTTGTGAAGTCATAGAATGGAGGTGTGTGAAGTCATAGAATGGAGGTGTGTGAAGTCATAGAATGGATGTTTGTGAAGTAAGAATGAAGGTGTGTTAATTCATAGAATGGAGGTGTGTGAAGGCACAGAATGGAGGTGTGTGAAGTCATAGAATGGAGCTCTTTGAAGTCAGAATGGAGGTATGTGAAGTCACAGAATGGAGGTGTGTTAAGTCACAGAACGGAGGTGTTTGAACTCAGAATGGAGGTGTGTGAAATCACAGAATGGAGGTGTGTGAAGACATAGAATGGAGGTGTGTGAAATCATAGAATGGAGGTGTGGGAAGGCATAGAGTGGAGCTGTGTGAAGTCAGATTGGAGGTGTGCGAAGTCAAAGAATAGAGGTGTGTGAAGTCATTGAATGGAGCTGGGTGAAGTCAGAATGGAGGTGTGTGAAGTCACAGAATTGAGGTGTGTGAACTCAGAACGGAGGTGTGTGAAGTCACAGAATCTAGGTGTGTGAAGTCATAGAATGGAGGTGTGTGAAGTCATAGAATGGAGGTGTGTGAAGTCATAATGGAGGTGTGTGAAGTCACAGAATTGAAGTGTGTGAAGTCACAGAATGGAGGTGTGTGAAGTCATAGAATGGAGGTGTGTGAAGTCAGAACGGAGGTGTGTGAAGTCACACAATGGAGGTGCGTTAAGTCACAGAATGGAGGTTTGTGAACTCAGAATGGAGGTGTGTGAAGTCACACAATGGAGGTGAGGGAAGTCATAGAATGGAGTTGTGTGAAGTCACAGAATGGTGGTGTGTGAATTAATAGAATGGAGGTGTGAGAAATCATAGAATGGAGGTGTGTGAAGTCACAGAATGGAGGTGTGTGAAGTCACAGAATGGAGGGGTTTGAAGTCACAGAATGGTGGTGTGTGAACTCACAATGGAGGTGTGTGAAGTCAAAGAATGGAGGTGTGTGAAGTCATAGAATGGAATTGTGTGAAGTCATAGAATGGAGGTGTGTGAAGTCATAGAATGGATGTTTCTGAAGTAGAATGAAGGTGTGTGAAGTCATAGAATGGAGGTGTGTGAAGTCAAAATGGGGGTATGTGAACTCATAAAATGGAGATGTGTGAAGTCAAGGAATGGAGGTGTGTGAAGTCCAAGAATATAGGTGTGTGAAGTCAAACAATGGTGGTGTGTGAAGTCACAGAATGGAGGTGTGTTAAGTCAAAGAATGGCAGTGTGAAGTCAAAATGGAGGTGTGTGAAGTCACAGAATGGAGGTGTGTGAAGTCACAGAATGAAGGTGTTTGAAGTCAAAATTGTGGTGTGTGAAGTCACAAATGGAGGTGTCTGAAGTCGGAATGCAGCTGTGTGAAGTCATAGAATGGAGGTGTGCGAAGTCAGAATGGAGGTGTGTGAACTCATAGAATGGAGTGTGTGAAGTCACAATGAGGCTGTGTGAAGTCATAGAATGGGGGTGTGTGAAGTCAAATTGGAGGTGTGTGAAATCACAGAATGGAGGTGTGTCAACTCAGAAATGAGGTGTGTGAAGTCATAGAATGGAGGTGTGTGAATTCATAGAATGGAAGTGTGTGAAATCATAGAATGGAGGTGTGTGAAGTCAAAGAATTGAGGTTTGTGAAGTCAGAATGGAGGTGTGTGAAGTCAGGATGGAGGTGGGTGAAGTCACAGAATGGAGGTGTGGGAACTCAGCATGGAGGTGTGTGGTCACAGAACAGAGGTTTGTGAAGTCATAGAATGTAGGTGCATGAAGTCATAGAATGGATGTTTCTGAAGTGAGAATGAAGGTGTATGAAGTCAAAGAATGGAGGTGTGTGAAGTCAAAATGGAGGTGTGTGAACTCACAGAATGGAGGTGTGTGAACTCATAGAATGGAGGTGTGTGAAGTCATGGAATGGAGGTGTGTGAAGTCAAAGAATGGAGGTGTGTGAAGTCAAACAATAAAGGTGTGTGAAGTCACAGAATGGAGGTGTGTGAACTCATAGAATGGAGGTGCATGAAGTCAAAGAATGGAGTTGTGTGAAGTCATCGAATGGAGGTGTGTGAAGTCATGGAATGGAGGTGTGTGAAGTCAGATGGAGTTGTGTGAAGTCATAGAATGGAGGTGTGTGAAGTCAGAATGGAGGTGTGTGAAGTCACAGAATGGAGGTGTGTGAAGTCACAGAATGGTGGTGTGTGAAGTTATAGAATGGAGGTGTGTGAAGTCATAGAATGGAGGTGTGTGATCATAGAATGGATGTTTCTGAAGTAAGAATGAAGGTGTGTTAAGTCATAGAATGGAGGTGTGTGAAGGCAGAGAATGGAGGTGTGTGAAGTCATAGAATGGAGCTGTGTGAAGTCAGGTTGGAGTTGTGTGAAGTCACAGAATGGAGGTGTGTGAACTCAGAATGGAGGTGTGTGAAGTCACAGAATGAAGGTGTGTGAAGTCATAGAATGGAGGTGTGTGATGTCAGAATGGAGGTGTGTGAACTCATAGAATGGAGCTGTGTGAAGTCACAATGGAGTTGTGTGAAGTCATAGAATGGAGGTGTGTGAAGTCACAGAATGGAGGTGTGTGAAGTCATAGAATGGAGCTGTGTGAAGTCAGGTTGGAGTTGTGTGAAGTCACAGAATGGAGGTGTGTGAACTCAGAATGGAGATGTGTGAAGTAACAGAATGAAGGTGTGTGAAGTCATAGAATGGAGGTGTGTGAAGTCATAGAATGGATGTGAGTGAAGTCATAATGGAGGTGTGTGAAGTCACAGAATTGAGGTGTGTGAAGTCACAGGATCGAGGTTTGTGAAGACATAGAATGGAGGTGTGTTAAGTCATAGAATGGAGGTGTGTGAAGTCATAGAATGGATGTTTGTGAAGTAAGAATGAAGGTGTGTTAAGTCATAGAATGGAGGTGTGTGAAGGCACAGAATGGAGGTGTGTGAAGTCATAGAATGGAGCTGTTTGAAGTCAGAATGGATGTATGTGAAGTCACAGAATGGAGGTTTGTGAACTCAGAATGATCGTGTGTGAAGTCACAGAATGGAGGTGTGTTAAGTCACAGAACGGAGGTGTTTGAACTCAGAATGGAGGTGTGTGAAATCACAGAATGGAGGTGTGTGAAGACATAGAACGGAGGTGTGTGAAATCATAGAATGGAGGTGTGGGAAGGCATAGAGTGGAGCTGTGTGAAGTCAGATTGGAGGTGTGCGAAGTCACAGAATGGAGGTGTGTGAAGTCATTGAATGGAGCTGGGTGAAGTCAGAATGGAGGTGTGTGAAGTCACAGAATTGAGGTGTGTGAACTCAGAACGGAGGTGTTTGAACTCAGAATGGAGGTGTGTGAAATCACAGAATGGAGGTGTGTAAAGACATAGAACGGAGGTGTGTGAAATCATAGAATGGAGGTGTGGGAAGGCATAGAGTGGAGCTGTGTGAAGTCAGATTGGAGGTGTGCGAAGTCACAGAATGGAGGTGTGTGAAGTCATTGAATGGAGCTGGGTGATGTCAGAATGGAGGTGTGTGAAGTCACAGAATCTAGGTGTGTGAAGTCATAGAATGGAGGTGTGTGAAGTCAGAATGGAGGTGTGTGAAGTCACAGAATGGAGGTGTGTGAAGTCACAGAATGGAGGTGTGTGAAGTTATAGAATGGAGGTGTGTGAAGTCATAGAATGGAGGTGTGTGATCATAGAATGGATGTTTGTGAAGTAAGAATGAACGTTTGTTAAGTCATAGAATGGAGGTGTGTGAAGGCACAGAATGGAGGTGTGTGAAGTCATAGAATGGAGCTGTGTGAAGTCAGGTTGGAGTTGTGTGAAGTCACAGAATGGAGGTGTGTGAAGTCAAACGGAGGTGTGTGAAGTCACAGAATGAAGGTGTGTGAAGTCATAGAATGGAGGTGTGTGATGTCAGAATGGAGGTGTGTGAACTCATAGAATGGAGCTGTGTGAAGTCACAATGGAGGTGTGTGAAGTCATTGAATGGAGGTGTGTGAAGTCACAGAATGGACGTGTGTGAAGTCATAGAATGGAGCTGTGTGAAGTCAGGTTGGAGTTGTGTGAAGTCACAGAATGGAGGTGTGTGAACTCAGAATGGAGGTGTGTGAAGTCACAGAATGAAGCTGTGTGAAGTCATAGAATGGAGGTGTGTGAAGGCACAGAATGGAGGTGTGTGAAGTCATAGAATGGAGCTCTTTGAAGTCAGAATGGAGGTATGTGAAGTCACAGAATGGAGGTGTGTGAACTCAGAATGGTGGTGTGTGAAGTCACAGAATGGAGGTGTGTTAAGTCACAGAACGGAGGTGTTTGAACTCAGAATGGAGGTGTGTGAAATCACAGAATGGAGGTGTGTGAAGACATAGAATGGAGGTGTGTGAAATCATAGAATGGAGGTGTGGGAAGGCATAGAGTGGAGCTGTGTGAAGTCAGATTGGAGGTGTTCGAAGTCACAGAATGGAGGTGTGTGAAGTCATTGAATGGAGCTGGGTGAAGTCAGAATGGAGGTGTGTGAAGTCACAGAATTGAGGTGTGTGAACTCAGAACGGAGGTGTGTGAAGTCACAGAATCTAGGTGTGTGAAGTCATAGAATGGAGGTGTGTGAAGTCATAGAATGGAGGTGTGTGAAGTCATAATGGAGGTGTGTGAAGTCACAGAATTGAGGTGTGTGAAGTCACAGAATGGAGGTGTGTGAAGTCATAGAATGGAGGTGTGTGAAGTCAGAATGGAGGTGTGTGAAGTCACACAATGGAGGTGCGTTAAGTCACAGAATGGAGGTTTGTGAACTCAGAATGGAGGTGTGTGAAGTCACACAATGGAGGTGAGGGAAGTCATAGAATGGAGTTGTGTGAAGTCACAGAATGGTGGTGTGTGAATTAATAGAATGGAGGTGTGAGAAATCATAGAATGGAGGTGTGTGAAGTCACAGAATGGAGGTGTGTGAAGTCATAGAATGGAGGTGTGTGAAGTCAGGTTGGAGTTGTGTGAAGTCACAGAATGGAGGTGTGTGAACAAAGAATGGAGGTGTGTGAAGTCACAGAATGAAGGTGTGTGAAGTCATAGAATGGAGGTGTGTGAAGTCATAGAATGGATGTGTGTGAAGTCATAATGGTGGTGTGTGAAGTCACAGAATTGAGGTGTGTGAAGTCACAGAATGGAGGTTTGTGAAGTCATAGAATGGAGGTGTGTGAAGTCATAGAATGGAGGTGTGTGAAGTCATAGAATGGATGTTTATGAAGTAAGAATGAAGGTGTGTTAAGTCATAGAATGGAGGTGTGTGAAGGCACAGAATGGAGGTGTGTGAAGTCATAGAATGGAGCTGTTTGAAGTCAGAATGGAGGTATGTGAAGTCACAGAATGGAGGTGTGTGAACTCAGAATGATGGTGTGTGAAGTCACAGAATGGAGGTGTGTTAAGTCCCAGAACGGAGGTGTTTGAACTCAGAATGGAGGTGTGTGAAATCACAGAATGGAGGTGTGTGAAGACATAGAATGGAGGTGTGTGAAATCATAGAATGGATGTGTGGGAAGGCATAGAGTGGAGCTGTGTGAAGTCAGATTGGAGGTGTGCGAAGTCACAGAGTGGAGGTGTGTGAAGTCATTGAATGGAGCTGGCTGAAGTCAGAATGGAGGTGTGTGAAGTCACAGAATTGAGGTGTGTGAACTCAGAACGGAGGTGTGTGAAGTCACAGAATCTAGGTGTGTGAAGTCATAGAATCGAGGTGTGTGAGGTCATAGAATGGAGGTGAGTGAAGTCATAATGGAGGTGTGTGAAGTCACAGAATGGAGGTGTGTGAAGTCATAGAATGGAGGTGTGTGAAGTCAGAACGGAGGTGTGTGAAGTCACACAATGGAGGTGCGTTAAGTCACAGAATGGAGGTTTGTGAACTCAGAATGGAGGTGTGTGAAGTCACACAATGGAGGTGAGGGAAGTCATAGAATGGAGTTGTGTGAAGTCACAGAATGGTGGTGTGTGAATTAATAGAATGGAGGTGTGAGAAATCATAGAATGGAGGTGTGTGAAGTCACAGAATGGAGGTGTGTGAAGTCATAGAATGGAGGTGTGTGAAGTCAGGTTGGAGTTGTGTGAAGTCACAGAATGGAGGTGTGTGAACAAAGAATGGAGGTGTGTGAAGTCACAGAATGAAGGTGTGTGAAGTCATAGAATGGAGGTGTGTGAAGTCATAGAATGGATGTGTGTGAAGTCATAATGGTGGTGTGTGAAGTCACAGAATTGAGGTGTGTGAAGTCACAGAATGGAGGTTTGTGAAGTCATAGAATGGAGGTGTGTGAAGTCATAGAATGGAGGTGTGTGAAGTCATAGAATGGATGTTTGTGAAGTAAGAATGAAGGTGTGTTAAGTCATAGAATGGAGGTGTGTGAAGGCACAGAATGGAGGTGTGTGAAGTCATAGAATGGAGCTGTTTGAAGTCAGAATGGAGGTATGTGAAGTCACAGAATGGAGGTGTGTGAACTCAGAATGGTGGTGTGTGAAGTCACAGAATGGAGGTGTGTTAAGTCACAGAACGGAGGTGTTTGAACTCAGAATGGAGGTGTGTGAAATCACAGAATGGAGGTGTGTGAAGACATAGAATGGAGGTGTGTGAAATCATAGAATGGAGGTGTGGGAAGGCATAGAGTGGAGCTGTGTGAAGTCAGATTGGAGGTGTGCGAAGTCACAGAGTGGAGGTGTGTGAAGTCATTGAATGGAGCTGGCTGAAGTCAGAATGGAGGTGTGTGAAGTCACAGAATTGAGGTGTGTGAACTCAGAACGGAGGTGTGTGAAGTCACAGAATCAAGGAGTGTGAAGTCATAGAATCGAGGTGTGTGAGGTCATAGAATGGAGGTGTGTGAAGTCATAATGGAGGTGTGTGAAGTCACAGAATTCAGGTGTGTGAAGTCACAGAATGGAGGTGTGTGAAGTCATAGAATGGAGGTGTGTGAAGTCAGAACGGAGGTGTGTGAAGTCACACAATGGAGGTGCGTTAAGTCACAGAATGGAGGTTTGTGAACTCAGAATGGAGGTGTGTGAAGTCACACAATGGAGGTGAGGGAAGTCATAGAATGGAGTTGTGTGAAGTCACAGAATGGTGGTGTGTGAATTAATAGAATGGAGGTGTGAGAAATCATAGAATGGAGGTGTGTGAAGTCACAGAATGGAGGTCTGTGAAGTCACAGAATGGAGGTGTTTGAAGTCAAAGAATGGAGGTGTGTGAACTCACAATGGAGGTGTTTGAAGTAAAAGAATGGAGGTGTGTGAAGTCATAGAATGGAATTGTGTGAAGTCATAGAATGGAGGTGTGTGAAGTCATAGAATGGAGGTGTGTGAAGTCATAGAATTGATGTTTCTGAAGTAAGAATGAAGGTGTGTGATGTCATAGAATGGAGGTGTGTGAAGTCAAAATGGGGGTATGTGAACTCATAAAATGGAGATGTGTGCAGTCAAGGAATGGAGGTGTGTGAAGTCCAAGAATATAGGTGTGTGAAGTCAAACAATGGTGGTGTGTGAAGTCACAGAATGGAGGTGAGTTAAGTCAAAGAATGGAAGTGTGAAGTCAAAATGGAGGTGTGTGAAGTCACAGAATGGAGGTGTGTGAAGTCACAGAATGAAGGTGTTTGAAGTCAAAATTGTGGTGTGTGAAGTCACAAATGGAGGTGTCTGAAGTCGGAATGCAGCTTTGTGAAGTCATAGAATGGAGGTGTGCGAAGTCAGAATGGAGGTGTGTGAACTCATAGAATGGAGTGTGTGAAGTCACAATGAGGCTGTGTGAAGTCATAGAATGGATGTTTCTGAAGTGAGAATGAAGGTGTATGAAGTCAAAGAATGGAGGTGTGTGAAGTCAAAATGGAGGTGTGTGAACTCATAGAATGGAGGTGTGTGAACTCATAGAATGGAGGTGTGTGAAGTCATGGAATGGAGGTGTGTGAAGTCACAGAATGGAGGTGTGTGAGGTCAAACAATAAACGTGTGTGAAGTCACAGAATGGAGGTGTTGAACTCATAGAATGGAGGTGCATGAAGTCCAAAGAATGGAGGTGTGTAGAGTCACAAATGGAGGTGTGTGAAATCATGGAATGGAGGTGTGTGAAGTCAGATGGAGTTGTGTGAAGTCATAGAATGGAGGTGTGTGAAGTCAGAATGGAGGTGTGTGAAGTCACAGAATGGAGGTGTATGAAGTCACAGAATGGAGGTGTGTGAAGTTATAGAATGGAGGTGTGTGAAGTCATAGAATGGAGGTCTGTGATAATAGAATGGATGTTTGTGAAGTAAGAATGAAGGTGTGTTAAGTCATAGAATGGAGGTGTGTGAAGGCACAGAATGTAGGTGTGTGAAGTCATAGAATGGAGCTATATGAAGTCATAATGGAGGTGTGTGAAGTCATAGAATGGAGGTGTGTGAAATCACAATGGAGGTGTGTGAAGTCAAAGAATGGAGGTTTGTGAAGTCATAGAAAGGAATTGTGTGAAGTCATAGAATGGAGGTCTGTGAAGCCAGAATTGAGGTGTGTGAAGTCACAGAAATGAGGTGTGTGAACTCAGAATGGAGGTGTGTGAAGTCACAGAGTGGAGGTTTTTAAAGTCATAGAATGGAGGTGTGTGAAGTCATAGAATGGATGTTTCTGAAGTAGAATGAAGGTGTGTGAAGTCATAGAATGTAGGTGTGTGAAGTCAAAATGGAGGTGTGCGAACTCATAAAATGGAGAAGCGTGAAGTCATGGAATGGAGGTGTGTGTGTCCAAAAAGGGAGGTGTGTGAATTCAAACAATGGTGGTGTGTGAAGTCACAGAATGGAGGTGTGTGAAGTCAAAGAATGGAAGTGTGTGAAGTCAAAATTGAGGTGTGTGAAGTCACAGAATGGAGGTGTGTGAAGTCACAGAATGGAGGTGTGTGAAGTCACAGAATGGAGGTGTGTGAAGTCACAGAATGGAGATGTGTGTAGTCACAGAATGGAGGTGTGTGAAGTCACAGAATGGAGGTGTGTGAAGTCACAGAATGGAGGTGTGTGAAGTCAAACAATAAAGTTGTGTGAAGTCACAGAATGGAGATCTGTGAAGTCATAGAATGGAGGTGTGTTAAGTCACAGAATGGAGGTGTGTGAACTCAGAGAATGGAGGTGTGTGAACTCAGAATGGAGGTGTGTGAAATCACAGAACGGAGATTTGTGAAGTCATAGAATGGAAGTGCGTGAAGTCATATAATGGATGTTTCTGAAGTAAGAATGAAGGTGTGTGAAGTCATAGAATGGAGGTTTGTGAACTCAAAATGGAGGTGTGTGAACTCATAGAATGGAGGTGTGTGAACTCCTAGAATGGAGGTGTGAAAAGTCATGGAAAGGAGGTGTGTGAAGTCAAAGAATGGAGGTGTGTGAAGTCAAACAATAAAGGTGTGTGAAGTCACAGAATGGAGGTGTGTGAAATCACACAATGGAGGTGTGTGAAGTCAAAAAGGTGGTGTGTAGAGTCACAAATGGAAGTGTGTGAAGTCATAGAATGGAGGTGTGTGAAGTCAAAGAATGGAGGTGTGTGAAGGCATCGAATGGAGGTGTGTGAAGTCATGGAATGGAGGTGTGTGAAGTCACCGAATGGAGGTGTGTGAACTCAGAATGGAGTTTTATGAAGTCATAGAATGGAGGTGTGTGAAGTCAGAATGGAGGTGTGAGAAGTCATAGAATGGAGGTGTGTGAAGTCAGAATGGAGGTGTGTGAAGTCATAGAATGGAGGTGTGTGAAGTAAGAATGGAGGTATGTGAAGTCATAGAATGGTGGTGTGTGATGCCAGAATGGAGGTGTGTGAACTCATAGAATGGAGCTGTGTGAAGTCACAATGGAGTTGTGTGAAGTCATAGAATGGAGGTGTGTGAAGTCACAGAATGGAGGTGTGTGAAGTCACAGAATGGAGCTGTGTGAAGTCAGGTTGGAGTTGTGTGAAGTCACAGAATGGAGGTGTGTGAACTCAGAATGGAGATGTGTGAAGTAACAGAATGAAGGTGTGTGAAGTCATAGAATGGAGGTGTGTGAACTCATAGAATGGATGTGAGTGAAGTCATAATGGAGGTGTGTGAAGTCACAGAATTGAGGTGTGTGGAGTCACAGGATCGAGGTTTGTGAAGTCATAGAATGGAGGTGTGTGAAGTCATAGAATGGAGGTGTGTGAAGTCATAGAATGGATGTTTGTGAAGTAAGAATGAAGGTGTGTTAAGTCATAGAATGGAGGTGTGTGAAGGCACAGAATGGAGGTGTGTGAAGTCATAGAATGGAGCTGTTTGAAGTCAGAATGGAGGTATGTGAAGTCACAGAATGGAGGTGTGTTAAGTCACAGAACGGAGGTGTTTGAACTCAGAATGGAGGTTTGTGAAATCACAGAATGGAGGTGTGTGAAGACATAGAATGGAGGTGTGTGAAATCATAGAATGGAGGTGTGGGAAGGCATAGAGTGGAGCTCTGTGAAGTCAGATTGGAGGTGTGCGAAGTCACAGAATGGAGGTGTGTGAAGTCATTGAATGGAGCTGGGTGAAGTCAGAATGGAGGTGTGTGAAGTCAGAGAATTGAGGTGTGTGAACTCAGAACGGAGGTGTGTGAAGTCACAGAATCTAGGTGTGTGAAGTCATAGAATGGAGGTGTGTGAAGTCAGAATGGAGGTGTGTGAAGTCACAGAATGGAGGTGTGTGAAGTCACAGAATGGAGGTGTGTGAAGTTATAGAATGGAGGTGTGTGAAGTCATAGAATGGAGGTGTGTGATCATAGAATGGATGTTTGTGAAGTAAGAATGAAGGTTTGTTAAGACATAGAATGGAGGTGTGTGAAGGCACAGAATGGAGGTGTGTGAAGTCATAGAATGGAGCTGTGTGAAGTCAGGTTGGAGTTGTGTGAAGTCACAGAATGGAAGTGTGTGAACTCAGAATGGAGGTGTGTGAAGTCACAGAATGAAGGTGTGTGAAGTCATAGAATGGAGGTGTGTGATGTCAGAATGGAGGTGTGTGAACTCATAGAATGGAGCTGTGTGAAGTCACAATGGAGGTGTGTGAAGTCATAGAATGGAGGTGTGTGAAGTCACAGAATGGAGGTGTGTGAAGTCATAGAATGGAGCTGTGTGAAGTCAGGTTGGAGTTGTGTGAAGTCACAGAATGGAGGTGTGTGAACTCAGAATGGAGGTGTGTGAAGTCACAGAATGAAGGTGTGTGAAGTCATAGAATGGAGGTCTTGAAGTCATAGAATGGATGTGAGTGAAGTCATAATGGAGGTGTGTGAAGTCACAGAATTGTGGAGTGTTAAGTCACAGGATGGAGGTTTGTGAAGTCATAGAATGGAGGTGTGTGAAGTCATAGAATGGAGGTGTGTGAAGTCATAGAATGGATGTTTGTGAAGTAAGAATGAAGGTGTGTTAAGTCATAGAATGGAGGTGTGTGAAGGCACAGAATGGAGGTGTGTGAAGTCATAGAATGGAGCACTTTGAAGTCAGAATGGAGGTATGTGAAGTCACAGAATGGAGGTGTGTGAACTCAGAATGGTGGTGTGTGAAGTCACAGAATGGAGGTGTGTTAAGTCACAGAACGGAGGTGTTTGAACTCAGAATGGAGGTGTGTGAAATCACAGAATGGAGGTGTGTGAAGACATAGAATGGAGGTGTGTGAAATCATAGAATGGAGGTGTGGGAAGGCATAGAGTGGAGCTGTGTGAAGTCAGATTGGAGGTGTGCGAAGTCACAGAATGGAGGTGTGTGAAGTCATTGAATGGAGCTGGGTGAAGTCAGAATGGAGGTGTGTGAAGTCACAGAATTGAGGTGTGTGAACTCAGAACGGAGGTGTGTGAAGTCACAGAATCTAGGTGTGTGAAGTCATAGAATGGAGGTGTGTGAAGTCATAGAATGGAGGTGTGTGAAGTCATAATGGAGGTGTGTGAAGTCACAGAATTGAGGTGTGTGAAGTCACAGAATGGAGGTATGTGAAGTCATACAATGGAGGTGTGTGAAGTCAGAACGGAGGTGTGTGAAGTCACACAATGGAGGTGCGTTAAGTCACAGAATGGAGGTTTGTGAACTCAGAATGGAGGTGTGTGAAGTCACACAATGGAGGTGAGGGAAGTCATAGAATGGAGTTGTGTGAAGTCACAGAATGGTGGTGTGTGAATTAATAGAATGGAGGTGTGAGAAATCATAGAATGGAGGTGTGTGAAGTCACAGAATGGAGGTGTGTGAAGTCATAGAATGGAGCTGTGTGAAGTCAGGTTGGAGTTCTGTGAAGTCACAGAATGGAGGTGTGTGAACAAAGAATGGAGGTGTGTGAAGTCACAGAATGAAGGTGTGTGAAGTCATAGAATGGAGGTGTGTGAAGTCATAGAATGGATGTGTGTGAAGTCATAATGGTGGTGTGTGAAGTCACAGAATTGAGGTGTGTGAAGTCACAGAATGGAGGTTTGTGAAGTCATAGAATGGAGGTGTGTGAAGTCATAGAATGGAGGTGTGTGAAGTCATAGATTGGATGTTTGTGAAGTAAGAATGAAGGTGTGTTAAGTCATAGAATGGAGGTGTGTGAAGGCACAGAATGGAGGTGTGTGAAGTCATAGAATGGAGCTGTTTGAAGTCAGAATGGAGGTATGTGAAGTCACAGAATGGAGGTGTGTGAACTCAGAACGGAGGTGTGTGAAGTCACAGAATCTAGGTGTGTCAAGTCATAGAATCGAGGTGTGTGAGATCATAGATTGGAGGTGTGTGAAGTCATAATAGAGGTGTGTGAAGTCACAGAATGAAGGTGTGTGAAGTCACAATGGAGGTGTGTGAAGTCACAGAATGGAGGTGTGTGAAGTCATAGAATGGAAATGTGTGAAATCATAGAATGGAGGTGTGTGAAGTCACAGAATTAAGGTGTGTGAAGTCAGAATGGAGGTGTGTGAAGTCAGAATGGAGGTGAGTGAAGTCATAGAATGGAGTTGTGTGAAGTCAAAGAATGGAGGTGTGTTAACTCAGAATGGAGGTGTGTGAAGTCACAGAATGAAGGTGTGTGAAGTCACAGAATGGAGGTTTGTGAAGTCATAGAATGGAGGTGTGTGAAGTCATAGAATGGAGGTGTGTGAAGTCATAGAATGGATGTTTGTGAAGTAAGAATGAAGGTTTGTTAAGTCATAGAATGGAGGTGTGTGAAGGCACAGAATGGAGGTGTGTGAAGTCATAGAATGGAGCTCTTTGAAGTCAGAATGGAGGTATGTGAAGTCACAGAATGGAGGTGTGTTAAGTCACAGAACGGAGGTGTTTGAACTCAGAATGGAGGTGTGTGAAATCACAGAATGGAGGTGTGTGAAGACATAGAATGGAGGTGTGTGAAATCATAGAATGGAGGTTTGGGAAGGCATAGAGTGGAGCTGTGTGAAGTCAGATTGGAGGTGTGCGAAGTCACAGAATGGAGGTGTGTGAAGTCATTGAATGGAGCTGGGTGAAGTCAGAATGGAGGTGCGTGAAGTCACAGAATTGAGGTGTGTGAACCCAGAACGGAGGTGTGTGAAGTCACAGAATCTAGGTGTGTGAAGTCATAGAATGGAGCTATATGAAGTCATAATGGAGGTGTGTGAAGTCATAGAATGGAGGTGTGTGAAATCACAATGGAGGTGTGTGAAGTCAAAGAATGGAGGTTTGTGAAGTCATAGAAAGGAATTGTGTGAAGTCATAGAATGGAGGTCTGTGAAGCCAGAATTGAGGTGTGTGAAGTCACAGAAATGAGGTGTGTGAACTCAGAATGGAGGTGTGTGAAGTCACAGAGTGGAGGTTTTTAAAGTCATAGAATGGAGGTGTGTGAAGTCATAGAATGGATGTTTCTGAAGTAGAATGAAGGTGTGTGAAGTCATAGAATGTAGGTGTGTGAAGTCAAAATGGAGGTGTGCGATCTCATAAAATGGAGAAGCGTGAAGTCATGGAATGGAGGTGTGTGTGTCCAAAAAGGGAGGTGTGTGAATTCAAACAATGGTGGTGTGTGAAGTCACAGAATGGAGGTGTGTGAAGTCAAAGAATGGAAGTGTGTGAAGTCAAAATTGAGGTGTGTGAAGTCACAGAATGGAGGTGTGTGAAGTCACAGAATGGAGGTGTGTGAAGTCACAGAATGGAGGTGTGTGAAGTCACAGAATGGAGATGTGTGTAGTCACAGAATGGAGGTGTGTGAAGTCACAGAATGGAGGTGTGTGAAGTCACAGAATGGAGGTGTGTGAAGTCAAACAATAAAGTTGTGTGAAGTCACAGAATGGAGATCTGTGAAGTCATAGAATGGAGGTGTGTTAAGTCACAGAATGGAGGTGTGTGAACTCAGAGAATGGAGGTGTGTGAACTCAGAATGGAGGTGTGTGAAATCACAGAACGGAGATTTGTGAAGTCATAGAATGGAAGTGCGTGAAGTCATATAATGGATGTTTCTGAAGTAAGAATGAAGGTGTGTGAAGTCATAGAATGGAGGTTTGTGAACTCAAAATGGAGGTGTGTGAACTCATAGAATGGAGGTGTGTGAACTCCTAGAATGGAGGTGTGACAAGTCATGGAAAGGAGGTGTGTGAAGTCAAAGAATGGAGGTGTGTGAAGTCAAACAATAAAGGTGTGTGAAGTCACAGAATGGAGGTGTGTGAAATCACACAATGGAGGTGTGTGAAGTCAAAAAGGTGGTGTGTAGAGTCACAAATGGAAGTGTGTGAAGTCATAGAATGGAGGTGTGTGAAGTCAAAGAATGGAGGTGTGTGAAGGCATCGAATGGAGGTGTGTGAAGTCATGGAATGGAGGTGTGTGAAGTCACCGAATGGAGGTGTGTGAACTCAGAATGGAGTTTTATGAAGTCATAGAATGGAGGTGTGTGAAGTCAGAATGGAGGTGTGAGAAGTCATAGAATGGAGGTGTGTGAAGTCAGAATGGAGGTGTGTGAAGTCATAGAATGGAGGTGTGTGAAGTAAGAATTGAGGTATGTGAAGTCATAGAATGGTGGTGTGTGATGCCAGAATGGAGGTGTGTGAACTCATAGAATGGAGCTGTGTGAAGTCACAATGGAGTTGTGTGAAGTCATAGAATGGAGGTGTGTGAAGTCACAGAATGGAGGTGTGTGAAGTCACAGAATGGAGCTGTGTGAAGTCAGGTTGGAGTTGTGTGAAGTCACAGAATGGAGGTGTGTGAACTCAGAATGGAGATGTGTGAAGTAACAGAATGAAGGTGTGTGAAGTCATAGAATGGAGGTGTGTGAACTCATAGAATGGATGTGAGTGAAGTCATAATGGAGGTGTGTGAAGTCACAGAATTGAGGTGTGTGGAGTCACAGGATCGAGGTTTGTGAAGTCATAGAATGGAGGTGTGTGAAGTCATAGAATGGATGTTTGTGAAGTAAGAATGAAGGTGTGTTAAGTCATAGAATGGAGGTGTGTGAAGGCACAGAATGGAGGTGTGTGAAGTCATAGAATGGAGCTGTTTGAAGTCAGAATGGAGGTATGTGAAGTCACAGAATGGAGGTGTGTTAAGTCACAGAACGGAGGTGTTTGAACTCAGAATGGAGGTTTGTGAAATCACAGAATGGAGGTGTGTGAAGACATAGAATGGAGGTGTGTGAAATCATAGAATGAAGGTGTGGGAAGGCATAGAGTGGAGCTGTGTGAAGTCAGATTGGAGGTGTGCGAAGTCACAGAATGGAGGTGTGTGAAGTCATTGAATGGAGCTGGGTGAAGTCAGAATGGAGGTGTGTGAAGTCACAGAATTGAGGTGTGTGAACTCAGAACGGAGGTGTGTGAAGTCACAGAATCTAGGTGTGTGAAGTCATAGAATGGAGGGGTGTGAAGTCAGAATGGAGGTGTGTGAAGTCACAGAATGGAGGTGTGTGAAGTCACAGAATGGAGGTGTGTGAAGTTATAGAATGGAGGTGTGTGAAGTCATAGAATGGAGGTGTGTGATCATAGAATGGATGTTTGTGAAGTAAGAATGAAGGTTTGTTAAGTCATAGAATGGAGGTGTGTGAAGGCACAGAATGGAGGTGTGTGAAGTCATAGAATGGAGCTGTGTGAAGTCAGGTTGGAGTTGTGTGAAGTCACAGAATGGAAGTGTGTGAACTCAGAATGGAGGTGTGTGAAGTCACAGAATGAAGGTGTGTGAAGTCATAGAATGGAGGTGTGTGATGTCAGAATGGAGGTGTGTGAACTCATAGAATGGAGCTGTGTGAAGTCACAATGGAGGTGTGTGAAGTCATAGAATGGAGGTGTGTGAAGTCACAGAATGGAGGTGTGTGAAGTCATAGAATGGAGCTGTGTGAAGTCAGGTTGGAGTTGTGTGAAGTCACAGAATGGAGGTGTGTGAACTCAGAATGGAGGTGTGTGAAGTCACAGAATGAAGGTGTGTGAAGTCATAGAATGGAGGTCTTGAAGTCATAGAATGGATGTGAGTGAAGTCATAATGGAGGTGTGTGAAGTCACAGAATTGTGGAGTGTTAAGTCACAGGATGGAGGTTTGTGAAGTCATAGAATGGAGGTGTGTGAAGTCATAGAATGGAGGTGTGTGAAGTCATAGAATGGATGTTTGTGAAGTAAGAATGAAGGTGTGTTAAGTCATAGAATGGAGGTGTGTGAAGGCACAGAATGGAGGTGTGTGAAGTCATAGAATGGAGCACTTTGAAGTCAGAATGGAGGTATGTGAAGTCACAGAATGGAGGTGTGTGAACTCAGAATGGTGGTGTGTGAAGTCACAGAATGGAGGTGTGTGAAGTCATAGAACGGAGGTGTGTGAAGTCAGAACGGAGGTGTGTGAAGTCACACAATGGAGGAGCGTTAAGTCACAGAATGGAGGTTTGTGAACTCAGAATGGAGGTGTGTGAAGTCACACAATGGAGGTGAGGGAAGTCATAGAATGGAGTTGTGTGAAGTCACAGAATGGTGGTGTGAATTAATAGAATGGAGGTGTGAGAAATCATAGAATGGAGGTGTGTGAAGTCACAGAATGGAGGTGTGTGAAGTCATAGAATGGAGCTGTGTGAAGTCAGGTTGGAGTTGTGTGAAGTCACAGAATGGAGGTGTGTGAACAAAGAATGGAGGTGTGTGAAGTCACAGAATGAAGGTGTGTGAAGTCATAGAATGGAGGTGTGTGAAGTCATAGAATGGATGTGTGTGAAGTCATAATGGTGGTGTGTGAAGTCACAGAATTGAGGTGTGTGAAGTCACAGAATGGAGGTTTGTGAAGTCATAGAATGGAGGTGTGTGAAGTCATAGAACGGAGGTGTGTGAAGTCATAGATTGGATGTTTGTGAAGTAAGAATGAAGGTGTGTTAAGTCATAGAATGGAGGTGTGTGAAGGCACAGAATGGAGGTGTGTGAAGTCATAGAATGGAGCTGTTTGAAGTCAGAATGGAGGTATGTGAAGTCACAGAATGGAGGTGTGTGAACTCAGAACGGAGGTGTGTGAAGTCACAGAATCTAGGTGTGTCAAGTCATAGAATCGAGGTGTGTGAGATCATAGATTGGAGGTGTGTGAAGTCATAATAGAGGTGTGTAAAGTCACAGAATGAAGGTGTGTGAAGTCACAATGGAGGTGTGTGAAGTCACAGAATGGAGGTGTGTGAAGTCATAGAATGGAAATGTGTGAAATCATAGAATGGAGGTGTGTGAAGTCACAGAATTAAGGTGTGTGAAGTCAGAATGGAGGTGTGTGAAGTCAGAATGGAGGTGAGTGAAGTCATAGAATGGAGTTGTGTGAAGTCAAAGAATGGAGGTGTGTTAACTCAGAATGGAGGTGTGTGAATTCACAGAATGAAGGTGTGTGAAGTCACAGAATTGAGGTGTGTGAAGTCACAGAATGGAGGTTTGTGAAGTCATAGAATGGAGGTGTGTGAAGTCATAGAATGGAGGTGTGTGAAGTCATAGAATGGATGTTTGTGAAGTAAGAATGAAGGTTTGTTAAGTCATAGAATGGAGGTGTGTGAAGGCACAGAATGGAGGTGTGTGAAGTCATAGAATGGAGCTCTTTGAAGTCAGAATGGAGGTATGTGAAGTCACAGAATGGAGGTGTGTTAAGTCACAGAACGGAGGTGTTTGAACTCAGAATGGAGGTGTGTGAAATCACAGAATGGAGGTGTGTGAAGACATAGAATGGAGGTGTGTGAAATCATAGAATGGAGGTGTGGGAAGGCATAGAGTGGAGCTGTGTGAAGTCAGATTGGAGGTGTGCGAAGTCACAGAATGGAGGTGTGTGAAGTCATTGAATGGAGCTGGGTGAAGTCAGAATGGAGGTGCGTGAAGTCACAGAATTGAGGTGTGTGAACCCAGAACGGAGGTGTGTGAAGTCACAGAATCTAGGTGTGTGAAGTCATAGAATGGATGTGTGTGAAGTCATAGAATGGAGATGTATGAAGTCATAATGGAGGTGTGTGAAGTCACAGAATTGAGGTGTGTGAAGTCACAGAATGGAGGTGTGTGAAGTTATAGAATGGAGGTGTGTGAAGTCAGAACGGAGGTGTGTGAAGTCACACAATGGAGGTGCGTTAAGTCACAGAATGGAGGTTTGTGAACTCAGAATGGAGGTGTGTGAAGTCACACAATGGAGGTGAGGGAAGTCACAGAATGGAGTTGTGTGAAGTCACAGAATGGTGGTGTGTGAATTAATAGAATGGAGGTGTGAGAAATCATAGAATGGAGCTGTGTGAAGTCAGGTTGGAGTTGTGTGAAGTCACAGAATGGAGGTGTGTGAACAAAGAATGGAGGTGTGTGAAGTCACAGAATGAAGGTGTGTGAAGTCATAGAATGGAGGTGTGTGAAGTCATAGAATGGATGTGTGTGAAGTCATAATGGTGGTGTGTGAAGTCACAGAATTGAGGTGTGTGAAGTCACAGAATGGAGGTTTGTGAAGTCATAGAATGGAGGTGTGTGAAGTCATAGAATGGAGGTGTGTGAAGTCATAGATTGGATGTTTGTGAAGTAAGAATGAAGGTGTGTTAAGTCATAGAATGGAGGTGTGTGAAGGCACAGAATGGAGGTGTGTGAAGTCATAGAATGGAGCTGTTTGAAGTCAGAATGGAGGTATGTGAAGTCACAGAATGGAGGTGTGTGAACTCAGAACGGAGGTGTGTGAAGTCACAGAATCTAGGTGTGTCAAGTCATAGAATCGAGGTGTGTGAGATCATAGATTGGAGGTGTGTGAAGTCATAATAGAGGTGTGTGAAGTCACAGAATTAAGGTGTGTGAAGTCAGAATGGAGGTGTGTGAAGTCAGAATGGAGGTGAGTGAAGTCATAGAATGGAGTTGTGTGAAGTCAAAGAATGGAGGTGTGTTAACTCAGAATGGAGGTGTGTGAAGTCACAGAATGAAGGTGTGTGAAGTCACAGAATTGAGGTGTGTGAAGTCACAGAATGGAGGTTTGTGAAGTCATAGAATGGAGGTGTGTGAAGTCATAGAATGGAGGTGTGTGAAGTCATAGAATGGATGTTTGTGAAGTAAGAATGAAGGTTTGTTAAGTCATAGAATGGAGGTGTGTGAAGGCACAGAATGGAGGTGTGTGAAGTCATAGAATGGAGCTCTTTGAAGTCAGAATGGAGGTATGTGAAGTCACAGAATGGAGGTGTGTTAAGTCACAGAACGGAGGTGTTTGAACTCAGAATGGAGGTGTGTGAAATCACAGAATGGAGGTGTGTGAAGACATAGAATGGAGGTGTGTGAAATCATAGAATGGAGGTGTGGGAAGGCATAGAGTGGAGCTGTGTGAAGTCAGATTAGAGGTGTGCGAAGTCACAGAATGGAGGTGTGTGAAGTCATTGAATGGAGCTGGGTGAAGTCAGAATGGAGGTGTGTGAAGTCACAGAATTGAGGTGTGTGAACCCAGAACGGAGGTGTGTGAAGTCACAGAATCTAGGTGTGTGAAGTCATAGAATGGATGTGTGTGAAGTCATAGAATGGAGGTGTGTGAAGTCATAATGGAGGTGTGTGAAGTCACAGAATTGAGGTGTGTGAAGTCACAGAATGGAGGTGTGTGAAGTTATAGAATGGAGGTGTGTGAAGTCAGAACGGAGGTGTGTGAAGTCACACAATGGAGGTGCGTTAAGTCACAGAATGGAGGTTTGTGAACTCAGAATGGAGGTGTGTGAAGTCACACAATGGAGGTGAGGGAAGTCATAGGATGGAGTTGTGTGAAGTCACAGAATGGTGGTGTGTGAATTAATAGAATGGACGTGTGAGAAATCATAGAATGGAGGTGTGTGAAGTCACAGAATGGAGGTGTGTGAAGTCACAGAATGGGGGTGTTTGAAGTCACAGAATGGTGGTGTGTGAACTCACAATGGAGGTGTGTGAAGTCAAAGAATGGAGGTGTGTGAAGTCATAGAATGGAATTGTGTGAAGTCATAGAATGGAGGTGTGTGAAGTCATAGAATGGATGTTTCTGAAGTAGAATGAAGGTGTGTGAAGTCATAAAATGGAGGTGTGTGAAGTCAAAATGGGGGTATGTGAACTCATAAAATGGAGATGTGTGAAGTCAAGGAATGGAGGTGTGTGAAGTCCAAGAATATAGGTGTGTGAAGTCAAACAATGGTGGTGTGTGAAGTCACAGAATGGAGGTGTGTTAAGTCAAAGAATGGCAGTGTGAAGTCAAAATGGAGGTGTGTGAAGTCACAGAATGGAGGTGTGTGAAGTCACAGAATGAAGGTGTTTGAAGTCAAAATTGTGGTGTGTGAAGTCACAAATGGAGGTGTCTGAAGTCGGAATGCAGCTGTGTGAAGTCATAGAATGGAGGTGTGCGAAGTCAGAATGGAGGTGTGTGAACTCATAGAATGGAGTGTGTGAAGTCACAATGAGGCTGTGTGAAGTCATAGAATGGGGGTGTGTGAAGTCAAATTGGAGGTGTGTGAAATCACAGAATGGAGGTGTGTCAACTCAGAAATGTGGTGTGTGAAGTCATAGAATGGAGGTGTGTGAATTCATAGAATGGAAGTTTGTGAAATCATAGAATGGAGGTGTGTGAAGTCAAAGAATTGAGGATTGTGAAGTCAGAATGGAGGTGTGTGAATTCAGGATGGAGGTGGGTGAAGTCACAGAATGGAGGTGTGGGAACTCAGCATGGAGGTGTGTGGTCACAGAACAGAGGTTTGTGAAGTCATAGAATGTAGGTGCATGAAGTCATAGAATGGATGTTTCTGAAGTGAGAATGAAGGTGTATGAAGTCAAAGAATGGAGGTGTGTGAAGTCAAAATGGAGGTGTGTGAACTCACAGAATGGAGGTGTGTGAACTCATAGAATGGAGGTGTGTGAAGTCATGGAATGGAGGTGTGTGAAGTCAAAGAATGGAGGTGTGTGAAGTCAAACAATAAAGGTGTGTGAAGTCACAGAATGGAGGTGTGTGAACTCATAGAATGGAGGTGCATGAAGTCAGAGAATGGAGGTGTGTGAAGTCATCGAATGGAGGTGTGTGAAGTCATGGAATGGAGGTGTGTGAAGTCAGATGGAGTTGTGTGAAGTCATAGAATGGAGGTGTGTGAAGTCAGAATGGAGGTGTGTGAAGTCACAGAATGGAGGTGTGTGAAGTCACAGAATGGAGGTGTGTGAAGTTATAGAATGGAGGTGTGTGAAGTCATAGAATGGAGGTGTGTGATCATAGAATGGATGTTTCTGAAGTAAGAATGAAGGTGTGTTAAGTCATAGAATGGAGGTGTGTGAAGGCAGAGAATGGAGGTGTGTGAAGTCATAGAATGGAGCTGTGTGAAGTCAGGTTGGAGTTGTGTGAAGTCACAGAATGGAGGTGTGTGAACTCAGAATGGAGATGTGTGAAGTAACAGAATTAAGGTGTGTGAAGTCATAGAATGGAGGTGTGTGAAGTCATAGAATGGATGTGAGTGAAGTCATAATGGAGGTGTGTGAAGTCACAGAATTGAGGTGTGTGAAGTCACAGGATCGAGGTTTGTGAAGTCATAGAATGGAGGTGTGTTAAGTCATAGAATGGAGGTGTGTGAAGTCATAGAATGGATGTTTGTGAAGTAAGAATGAAGGTGTGTTAAGTCATAGAATGGAGGTGTGTGAAGGCACAGAATGGAGGTGTGTGAAGTCATAGAATGGAGCTGTTTGAAGTCAGAATGGAGGTATGTGAAGTCACAGAATGGAGGTGTGTGAACTCAGAATGATGGTGTGTGAAGTCACAGAATGGATTTGTGTTAAGTCACAGAACGGAGGTGTTTGAACTCAGAATGGAGGTGTGTGAAATCACAGAATGTAGGTGTGTGAAGACATAGAACGGAGGTGTGTGAAATCATAGAATGGAGGTGTGGGAAGGCATAGAGTGGAGGTGTGTGAAGTTATAGAATGGAGGTGTGTGAAGTCATAATGGAGGTGTGTGAAGTCACAGAATTGAGGTGTGTGAAGTCACAGAATGGAGGTGTGTGAAGTCATAGAATGGAGGTGTGTGAAGTCACACAATGGAGGTGAGGGAAGTCATAGAATGGAGTTGTGTGAAGTCACAGAATGGTGGTGTGTGAATTAATAGAATGGAGGTGTGAGAAATCATAGAATGGAGGTGTGAGAAATCATAGAATGGAGGTGTGTGAAGTCACAGAATGGAGGTGTTTGAAGTCACAGAATGGAGGTGTGTGAACTCACAATGGAGGTGTGTGAAGTAAAAGAATGGAGGTGTGTGAAGTCATAGAATGGAATTGTGTGAAGTCATAGAATGGAGGTGTGTGAAGTTATAGAATGGAGGTGTGTGAAGTCATAGAATGGATGTTTCTGAAGTAGAATGAAGGTGTGTGAAGTCATAGAATGGAGGTGTGTGAAGTCAAAATGGGGGTATGTGAACTCATAAAATGGAGATGTGTGAAGTCAAGGAATGGAGGTGTGTGAAGTCCAAGAATATAGGTGTGTGAAGTCAAACAATGGTGGTGTGTGAAGTCACAGAATGGAGGTGAGTTAAGTCAAAGAATGGAAGTGTGAAGTCAAAATGGAGGTGTGTGAAGTCACAGAATGGAGGTGTGTGAAGTCACAGAATGAAGGTGTTTGAAGTCAGAATTGTGGTGTGTGAAGTCACAAATGGAGGTGTCTGAAGTCGGAATGCAGCTTTGTGAAGTCATAGAATGGAGGTGTGCGAAGTCAGAATGGAGGTGTGTGAACTCATAGAATGGAGTGTGTGAAGTCACAATGAGGCTCTGTGAAGTCATAGAATGGATGTTTCTGAAGTGAGAATGAAGGTGTATGAAGTCAAAGAATGGAGGTGTGTGAAGTCAAAATGGAGGTGTGTGAACTCATAGAATGGAGGTGTGTGAACTCATAGAATGGAGGTTTGTGAAGTCATGGAATAGAGGTGTGTGAAGTCAAAGAATGGAGGTGTGTGAGGTCAAACAATAAACGTGTGTGAAGTCACAGAATGGAGGTGTGTGAACTCATAGAATGGAGGTGCATGAAGTCCAAAGAATGGAGGTGTGTAGAGTCACAAATGGAGGTGTGTGAAGTCATGGAATGGAGGTGTGTGAAGTCAGATGGAGTTGTGTGAAGTCATAGAATGGAGGTGTGTGAAGTCAGAATGGAGGTGTGTGAAGTCACAGAATG
Source organism: Megascapheus bottae (assembly GCA_024803745.1). Taxonomy (NCBI): domain Eukaryota; kingdom Metazoa; phylum Chordata; class Mammalia; order Rodentia; family Geomyidae; genus Megascapheus; species Megascapheus bottae. The sequence continues at coordinate 712,321 of JANJXV010000052.1, read as the reverse complement.
GAGGTCTATGAAGTCACAGAATGGAGGTGTGTGAAGTTATAGAATGGAGGTGTGTGAAGTCATAGAATGGAGGTGTGTGATAATAGAATGGATGTTTGTGAAGTAAGAATGGAGGTGTGTTAAGTCATAGAATGGAGGTGTGTGAAGGCACAGAATGGAGGTGTGTGAAGTCATAGAATGGAGCTATATGAAGTCATAATGGAGGTGTGTGAAGTCATAGAATGGAGGTGTGTGAAATCACAATGGAGGTGTGTGAAGTCAAAGAATGGAGGTTTGTGAAGTCATAGAAAGGAATTGTGTGAAGTCATAGAATGGAGGTCTGTGAAGCCAGAATTGAGGTGTGTGAAGTCACAGAAATGAGGTGTGTGAACTCAGAATGGAGGTGTGTGAAGTCCCAGAGTGGAGGTTTTTAAAGTCATAGAATGGAGGTGTGTGAAGTCATAGAATGGATGTTTCTGAAGTAGAATGAAGGTGTGTGAAGTCATAGAATGTAGGTGTGTGAAGTCAAATTGGAGGTGTGCGAACTCATAAAATGGAGAAGCGTGAAGTCATGGAATGGAGGTGTGTGTGTCCAAAAAGGGAGGTGTGTGAATTCAAACAATGGTGGTGTGTGAAGTCACAGAATGGAGGTGTGTGAAGTCAAAGAATGGAAGTGTGTGAAGTCAAAATTGAGGTGTGTGAAGTCACAGAATGGAGGTGTGTGAAGTCACAGAATGGAGGTGTGTGAAGTCACAGAATGGAGGTGTGTGAAGTCACAGAATGGAGATGTGTGTAGTCACAGAATGGAGGTGTGTGAAGTCACAGAATGGAGGTGTGTGAAGTCACAGAATGGAGGTGTGTGAACTCACAATGGAGGTGTGTGAAGTCCCAGAATGGAGGTGTGTGAAGTCAAACAATAAAGGTGTGTGAAGTCACAGAATGGACATCTGTGAAGTCATAGAATGGAGGTGTGTTAAGTCACAGAATGGAGGTGTGTGAACTCAGAGAATGGAGGTGTGTGAACTCAGAATGGAGGTGTGTGAAATCACAGAACGGAGATTTGTGAAGTCATAGAATGGAAGTGCGTGAAGTCATATAATGGATGTTTCTGAAGAAAGAATGAAGGTGTGTGAAGTCATAGAATGGAGGTTTGTGAACTCAAAATGGAGGTGTGTGAACTCATAGAATGGAGGTGTGTGAACTCCTAGAATGGAGGTGTGTGAAGTCATGGAAAGGAGGTGTGTGAAGTCAAAGAATGGAGGTGTGTGAAGTCAAACAATAAAGGTGTGTGAAGTCACAGAATGGAGGTGTGTGAAATCACACAATGGAGGTGTGTGAAGTCAAAAAGGTGGTGTGTAGAGTCACAAATGGAAGTGTGTGAACTCATAGAATGGAGGTGTGTGAAGTCAAAGAATGGAGGTGTGTGAAGGCATCGAATGGAGGTGTGTGAAGTCATGGAATCGAGGTGTGTGAAGTCACCGAATGGAGGTGTGTGAACTCAGAATGGAGTTTTATGAAGTCATAGAATGGAGGTGTGTGAAGTCAGAATGGAGGTGTGTGAAGTCATAGAATGGAGGTGTGTGAAGTCAGAATGGAGGTGTGTGAAGTCATAGAATGGAGGTGTGTGAAGTCAGAATGGAGGTATGTGAAGTCATAGAATGGTGGTGTGTGAAGTCACAGAATGGAGGTGTGGAAGTCATAGAATGGAGGTGTGTGAAGTCAGAATGGAGGTGTGTGAAGTCATAGAATGGAGGTGTGTGAAGTCAGAATGTAGGTGTGTGAAGTCACAGAATTGAGGTGTGTGAAGTCACAGAATGGAGGTGTGTAAAGTCATAGAATGGAAGTGTGTGAAGTCATAGAATGGAGGTGTGTGAAGTCATAGAATGAATGTTTGTGAAGTAAGAATGAAGGTCTGTTAAGTCATAAAATGGAGATGTGTGAAGGCACAGAATAGAGGTGTGTGAAGTCATAGAATGGAGGTGTGTGAACTCACAATGGAGATGTGTGAAGTCAAAAAATGGAGGTGTGGGAAGTCAAAGAATGGAATTGTGTGAAGTCATAGAATGGAGGTGTGTGAAGTCATAGAATGGAGGTGTGGGAAGTCATAGAATGGAGGTGTGTGAAGTCACAGAATTGATGTTTGTGAAGTCAGAATGGAGGTGTGTGAAGTCAGAATGGAGGTTTGTGAAGTCATAGAATGGAGGTGTGTGAAGTCATAGAAATGAGGTGTGTGAAGACATAGAATGGAAGTGTGTGAAGTCACGGAATTGATGTTTGTGAATTCAGAATGGAGGTGTGTGAACTCACAATGGAAGTGTGTGAAGTCAAATAATGGAGGTGTGTGAAGTCACAGAATTGATGTTTGTGAAGTCAGAATGGAGGTGTGTGAAGTCAGAATGGAGGTGTGTGAAGTCATAGAATGGAGGTGTGTGAAGTCACAATGCACGTGTGTGAACTCGTAGAATGGAGGTGTCTGAAGTCAGAAAGGAGTTGTGTGAAGTCATAGAATGGAGGTGTGTGAAGTCAGAATGGAGGTGTGTGAAGTCATAGAATGGAGGTGTGTGAAGTCAGAATGGAGGTGTGTGAACTCATAGAATGGAGCTGTGTGAAGTCACAATGGAGGTGTGTGAAGTCATAGAATGGAGGTGTGTGAAGTCACAGAATGGTGGTGTGTGAAGTCATAGAATGGAGCTGTGTGAAGTCAGGTTGGAGTTGTGTGAAGTCACAGAATGGAGGTGTGTGAACTCAGAATGGAGGTGTGTGAAGTCACAGAATGAAGGTGTGTGAAGTAATAGAATGGAGGTGTGTGAAATCATAGAATGGAGGTGTGGGAAGGCATAGAGTGGAGCTGTGTGAATTCAGATTGGAGGTGTGCGAAGTCACACAATGGAGGTGTGTGAAGTCATTGAATGGAGCTGGGTGAAGTCAGAATGGAGGTGTGTGAAGTCACAGAATTGAGGTGTGTGAACTCAGAACGGAGGTGTGTGAAGTCACAGAATCTAGGTGTGTGAAGTCATAGAATGGAGGTGTGTGAAGTCATAGAATGGAGGTGTGTGAAGTCATAATGGAGGTGTGTGAAGTCACAGAATTGAGGCGTGTGAAGTCACAGAATGGAGGTGTGTGAAGTCATAGAATGGAGGTGTGTGAATTAATAGAATGGAGGTGTGAGAAATCATAGAATGGAGGTGTGTGAAGTCAAAGAATAGAGGTGTGTGAAGTCACAGAATGGAGGTGTTTGAAGTCACAGAATGGAGGTGTGTGAACTCACAATGGAGGTGTGTGAAGTCAAAGAATGGAGGTGTGTGAAGTCATAGAATGGAATTGTGTGAAGTGATAGAATTGAGGTGTGTGAAGTCATAGAATGGAGGTGTGTGAAGTCATAGAATGGATGTTTCTGAAGTAGAATGAAGGTGTGTGAAGTCATAGAATGGAGGTGTGTGAAGTCAAAATGGGGGTATGTGAACTCATAAAATGGAGATGTGTGAAGTCATGGAATGGAGGTGTGTGAAGTCCAAGAATATAGGTGTGTGAAGTCAAACAATGGTGGTGTGTGAAGTCACAGAATGGAGGTGTGTTTAGTCAAAGAATGGAAGTGTTTGCAGTCAAAATGGAGGTGTGTGAACTCACAAATGGAGGTGTCTGAAGTCGGAATGCAGCTGTGTGAAGTCATAGAATGGAGGTGTGTGAAGTCAGAATTGAGGTGTGTGAACTCATAGAATGGAGTGTGTGAAGTCACAATGAGGCTGTGTGAAGTCACAGAATGGAGGTGTGTGAATTCATAGAATGGAAGTGTGTGAAATCATAGAATGGAGGTGTGTGAAGTCAAGGAATTGAGGTTGTGAAGTCAGAATGGAGGTGTGTGAAGTCATGATGGAGGTGGGTGAAGTCACAAAATGGAGGTGTGGGAACTCAGAATGGAGGTGTGTGGTCACAGAACGGAGGTTTGTGAAGTCATAGAATGTAGGTGCGTGAAGTCATAGAATGGATGTCTCTGAAGTGAGAATGAAGGTGTATGAAGTCAAAGAATGGAGGTGTGTGAAGTCAAAATGGACGTGTGTGAATCATAGATTGGAGGTGTGTGAACTCATAGAATGGAGGTGTGTGAAGTCATGGAATGGAGGTGTGTGAAGTCAAAGAATGGAGGTGTGTGAAGTCCAACAAAAAGGTGTGTGAAGTCACAGAATGGAGGTGTGTGAACTCATATAATGGAGGTGCATGAAGTCAAAGAATGGAGGTGTGTGACGTCATCGAATGGAGGTGTGTGAAGTCATGGACGGCAGGTGCGTGAAGTCAGATTGAGTTGTGTGAAGTCATAGAATGGAGGTGTGTAAAGTCATAGAATGGAGGTGTGTGAAGTCAGAATGGAGGTGTGTGAAGGCATAGAATGGAGGTGTGTGAAGTTATAATGTAGGTGTGTGAAGTCACAGAGTTGAGGTGTGTGAAGTCACAGAATGGAGTTGTGTGAAGTCATAGAATGGAGGTGTGTGAAGTCATAGAATGGAGGTGTGTGAAGACACAGAATGAAGGTGCGTTAAGTCACAGAATCTAGGTTTGTGAACTCAGAATGTAGGTGTGTGAAGTCACAGAATGGAGGTGAGGGAAGTCATAGAATTGAGTTGTGTGAAGTCACAGAATGGAGGTGTGTGAATTAATAGAATGGATGTGTGAGAAATCATAGAATGGAGTTGTGTGAAGTCACAGAATGGAGGTGTGTGAAGTCACAGAATGGAGGTGTGTGAAGTCACAGAATGGAGGTGTGTGAACTCACAATGGAGGTGTGTGAAGTCAAAGAATGGAGGTGTGTGAAGTCATAGAATGGAATTGTGTGAAGTCATAGAATGGAGGTGTGTGAAGTGAGAATTGAGGTGTGTGAAGTCACGGAATTCAGTTGTGTGAACTCAGAATGGATGTTTCTGAAGTAGAATGAAGGTGTGTGAAGTCATTGAATGGAGGTGTGTGAAGTCCAAATAAAGTGTGTGAACTCATAAAATGGAGATGTGTGAAGTCATGGAATGGAGGTGTGTGAAGTCCAAGAATATAGGTGTGTGAAGTGAAACAATGGTGGTGTGTGAAGTCAGAGAATGGAGGTGTGTTAAGTCAAAGAATGGAAGTGTGCGAAGTCAACATGGAGCTGTGTGAAGTCACAGAATGGAGGTGTGTGAAGTCACAGAATGAAGGTGTTTGAAGTCAAAATTGTGGTGTGTGAAGTCACAAATGGAGGTGTCTGAAGTCGGAATGCAGCTGTGTGAATTCATAGAATGGAGGCGTGTGAAGTCAGAATGGAGGTGTGTGAACTCATAGAATGGAGTGTGTGAAGTCACAATGGGGCTGTGTGAAGTCATAGAATTGGGGTTTGTTAAGTCAAATTGGAGGGGTGTGAAATCACAGAATGGAGGTGTGTCAACTCAGAAATGAGGTATGTGAAGTCATAGAATGGAGGTGTGTGAATTCATAGAATGGAAGTGTGTGAAATCATAGAATGGAGGTGTGTGAAGTCAAAGAACTGAGGTTTGTGAAGTCAGAATGGAGGTGTGTGAAGTCAGGATGGAGGTGGGTGAAGTCACAGAATGGAGGTGTGGGAACTCAGAATGGAGGTGTGTGGTCACAGAACAGAGGTTTGTGAAGTCATAGAATGGAGGTGCGTGAAGTCATAGAATGGATGTTTCTGAAGTGAGAATGAAGGTGTATGAAGTCAAAGAATGGAGGTGTGTGGAGTCAAAACGGAGGTGTGTGAACTCATAGAATGGAGGTGTGTGAACTCATAGAATGGAGGTGTGTGAACTCATGGAATGGAGGTGTGTGAAGTCAAAGAATGGAGGTGTGTGAAGTCAAACAATATAGGTGTGTGAAGTCACAGAATGGAGGTGTGTGAACTCATAGAATGGAGGTTCATGAAGTCAAAGAATGGAGGTGTGTGAAGTCATGGAATGGAGGTGTGTGAAGTCAGATGGAGTTGTGTGAAGTCATAGAATGGAGGTGTGTGAAGTCAGAATGGAGGTGTGTGAACTCATAGAATGGAGGTTTGTGAAGTCACAATGGAGGTGTGTGAACTCATAGAATGGAGGTGTGTGAAGTCACAATGGAGGTATGTGAAGTCATAGAATGGTGGTGGGTGAAGTCACGGAATGGAGGTGTGGAAGTCATAGAAAGGAGGTGGGTGAAGTCAGAATGGAGGTGTGTGAAGTCACAGAATTGAGGTGTGTGAATTCACAGAATGGAGGTGTGTGAAGTCACAGAACGGAGGTGTGTGAAGTCATAGAATGGAGGTGTGTGCAGTCATAGAATGGATGTTTGTGAGGTAAGAATGAAGGTGTGTTAAGTTATAAAATGGAGATGTGTGAAGGCACAGAATGGAGGTGTGTGAAGTCATAGAATGGAGCTGTGTGAAGTCAGAATGGAGGTGTGTGAAGTCATAGAATGGAGGTGTGTGAACTCACAATGGAGATGTGTGAAGTCAAAAAATGGAGGTGTGTGAAGTCAAAGAATGGAAGTGTGTGAAGTCATAGAATGGAGGTGTGTGAAGTCATAGAATGGAGGTGTGTGAAGTCATAGAATGGAGGTGTGTGAAGTCACAGAATTGATGTTTGTGAAGTCAGAATGGAGGTGTGTGAAGTCAGAATGGAGGTTTGTGAAGTCATAGAATGGAGGTGTGTGAAGTCATAGAATAGAGGTGTGTGAAGTCATAGAATGGAGGTGTGTGAAATCACAGAATTGATGTTTGTGAAGTCAGAATGTAGGTGTGTGAACTCACAATGGAGGTGTGTGAAGTCAAATAATGGAGGTGTGTGAAGTCACAGAATTGATGTTTGTGAAGTCAGAATGGAGGTGTGTGAAGTCAGATTGGAGGTGTGTGAAGTCATAAAATGGAGGTGTGTAAAGTCACAATGCAGGTGTGTGAACTCATAGAATGGAGGTGTGTGAAGTCACAGAATGGAGGTGTGTGAAGTCATAGAATGGAGGTGTGTGAAGTCATAGAATGGAGGTGTGTGAAGTCATAGAATGGAGGTTTGTGAAGTCATAGAATGGAGGTGTGTGAAGTCATAGAATGGAAGTTTCTGAAGTAAGAATGTAGGTGTGTGAAGTCATAGAATCGAGGTGTGTGAAGTCAAAATGGTGGTGTGTGAACTCATAGAATGGATGTGTGTGAACTGATAGAGTGGAGGTGTGTGAAGTCATGGAATGGAGGTGTGTGAAGTCAAAGAATGGAGGTGTGTGAAGTCAAACAATGGAGGTGTGCGAAGTCACAGAATGGAGGTTAGCCAAGTCACAGAATGGAAGTGTGTGAAGTCAAAATGGAGGTGTGTGAAGTCACAGAATGGAGGTGTGTGAAGTCTCAGAATGGAGGTGTGTGAAGTCAAAATGGTGGTGGGTAACGTCACAAATGGAGGTGTGTGAAGTCACAGAATGTAGGTGTGTGAACTCAAAATGGAGGTGTGTGAAGTCAAAGAATGGAGGTGTGCGAAGTCAAAGAATGGAGGTGAGTGAAGTCATAGAATGGAGGTGTGTGAAGTCATAGAATGGAGGTGTGTGAAGTCATAGAATGAAGGTGTGTGCAGTCACGGAATGAAGGTGTGTTAAGTCACAGAACGGAGGTGTGTGAATTCAGAATGGAGGTGTGTGAATTCCCAGAATGGAGGTGTGGGAAGTCATAGAATGGAGTTGTGTGAAGTCACAGAATGGAGATGTGTGAATTCATAGAATATAGGTGTGTGAAGTCATAGAATGGAGGTGTGTGAATTCACAGAATGGAGGTGTGTGAAGTCACAGAATGGAAGTGTATGAAGTCACAGAATGGAGGTGTGTGAACTCACAATGGAGGTGTGTGAACTCATAGAATGGAGGTGTGTGAAGTCATGGAAAGGAGGTGTGTGAAGTCAACGAATGGAAGTGTGTGAAGTCAAACTGGAGGTGTGTGAAGTCACAGAATGAAGGTGTGTGAAGTCACAGAATGGAGGTGTGTGAAGTCATAGAATGGAGGTGTGTGAAGTCACAGAATGGAGGTTTGTGAAGTCACAGAATGGAGGTGTGTGAAGTCACAGAATGGAAGTGTGTGAAGTCAAAATGGAGGTGTGTGAACTCATAGAATGGAGGTGTGTGAAGTCATGGAATGGAGGTGTGTGAAGTCAAAGAATGGAGGTGTGTGAAGTCAAACAAAAATGTTGTGTGAAGTCACAGAATGGAGGTGTGTGAAATCACAGAATGGAGGTGTGTGAAGTCAAAAAGGTGGTGTGTAGAGTCACAAATGGAGGTGTGTGAACTCATAGAATGGAGGTGTGTGAAGTCAAAGAATGGAGGTGTGTGAAGTCATGGAATGGAGGTGTGTGAAGTCATAGAATGGAGGTGTGTGAAGTCATAGAATGGAGGTGTGTGAAGTCACAGAATGGAGATGTGTGTAGTCACAGAATGGAGGTGTGTGAAGTCACAGAATGGAGGTGTGTGAAGTAACAGAATGGAGGTGTGTGAAGTCAAAATGGTGGTGTGTAACGTCACAAATGGAGGTGTGTGAAGTCACAGAATGTATGTGTGTGAACTCAAAATGGAGGTTTGTGAAGTCAAAGAATGGAGGTGTGCGAAGTCAAAGAATATAGGTGTGTGAAGTCATAGAAAGGAGGTGTGTGAAGTCATAGAATGGAGGTGTGTGAAATCATAGAAGGAAGGTGTGTGAAGTCACGGAATGGATGTTTCTGAAGTAAGAATGAAGGTGTGTGAAGTCATAGAATGGAGGTGTGTGAAGTCAAAATGGAGGTGTGTGAACTCATAGAATGGAGGAATGAGAACTCATAGAATGGAGGTTTGTGAAGTCATGGAAAGGAGGTGTGTGAAGTCAAAGAATGGAGGTGTGTGAAGTCAAACAATAAAGGTGTGTGAAGTCACAGAAGGGAGGTGTGTGAAATCACAGAATGGAGGTGTGTGAAGTCAAAAAGGTGGTGTGTGGAGTCACAAATGGACGTGTGTGAACTCCTAGAATGGAGGTGTGTGAAGTCAAAGAATGGAGGTGTGTAGTCAAGGAATGGAAGTGTGTGAAGTCAAAATGTAGGTGTGTGAAGTCACAGAATGGCGGTGTGTGAAGTCTCAGAATGGAGGTGTGTGAAGTCAAAGTGGTGGTGGGTAACGTCACAAATGGAGGTGTGTGAAGTCACAGAATGTAGGTGTGTGAACTCAAAATGGAGGTGTGTGAAGTCAAAGAATGGAGGTGTGCGAAGTCAAAGAATGGAGGTGTGTGAAGTCATAGAATGGAGGTGTGTGAAGTCATAGAATGGAGGTGTGTGAAGTCATAGAATGAAGGTGTGTAAAGTCACGGAATGAAGGTGTGTTAAGTCACAGAACGGAGGTGTGTGAACTCAGAATGGAGGTGTGTGAATTCCCAGAATGGAGGTGTGGGAAGTCATAGAATGGAGTTGTGTGAAGTCACAGAATGGAGATGTGTGAATTCATAGAATATAGGTGTGTGAAATCATAGAATGGAGGTGTGTGAAGTCACAGAATGGAGGTGTGTGAAGTCACAGAATGGAGGTGTGTGAAGTCACAGAATGGAAGTGTGTGAAGTCACAGAATAGAGGTGTGTGAATTCACAATGGAGGTGTGTGAAGTCAAAGAATGGAGGTGTATGAAGTCATAGAATCGAAGTGTATGAAGTCATAGAATTGAGGTGTGTGAAGCCAGAATTGAGGTGTGTGAAGTCACAGAATTGAGGTGTGTGAACTCAGAATGGAGGTGTGTGAAGTCACAGAATGGAGTTATATGAAATCATAGAATGGAGATGTGTGAACTCACAATGGAGGTGTGTGAAGTCAAAGAATGGACGTGTGTGAAGTCATAGAATGGAGGTGTGTGAAGTCATGGAATGTAGGTGTGTGAAGTCCAAAAATGGAGGTGTGTGAAGTCAAACAATGGTGGTGTGTGAAGTCACAGAATGGAGGTGTGTGAAGTCAAAGAATGGAAGTGTGTGAAGTCAAACTGGAGGTGTGTGAAGTCACAGAATGAAGGTGTGTGAAGTCACAGAATGGAGGTGTGTGAAGTCATAGAATGGATATGTGTGAAGTCACAGAATGGAGGTTTGTGAAGTCACAGAATGGAGGTGTGTGAAGTCACAGAATGGAAGTGTGTGATGTTAAAATGGAGGTGTGTGAACTCATAGCATGGAGGTGTGTGAAGTCATGGAATGGAGGTGTGTGAAGTCAAAGAATGGAGGTGTGTGAAGTCAAACAAAAATGGTGTGTGAAGTCACAGAATGGAGGTGTGTGAAATCACAGAATGGGGTGTGTGAAGTCAAAAAGGTGGTGTGTAGAGTCACAAATGGAGGTGTGTGAACTCATAGAATGGAGGTGTGTGAAGTCAAAGAATGGAGGTGTGTGAAGTCATGGAATGGAGGTGTGTGAAGTCACAGAATGGAGGTGTGTGAAGTCATAGAATGGAGGTGTGTGAAGTCATAGAATGGATGTTTCTGAAGTAAGAATGAAGGTGTGTGAAATCATAGAATGGAGGTGTATGAAGTCAAAATGGAGGTGTGTGAACTCATAGAATGGAGGAATGAGAACTCATAGAATGGAGGTGTGTGAAGTCATGGAAAGGAGATGTGTGAAGTCAAAGAATGGAGGTGTGTGAAATCACAGAATGGAGGTGTGTGAAGTCAAAAAGGTGGTGTGTAGAGTCACAAATGGAGGTGTGTGAACTCATAGAATGGAGGTGTGTGAAGTCAAAGAATGGAGGTGTGTGAAGGCATCGAATGGAGGTGTGTGAAGTCATGGAATGGAGGTGTGTGAAGTCACAGAATGGAGGTGTGTGAAGTCAGAATGGAGTTGTGTGAAGTCATAGAATGCAGGTGTGTGAAGTCAGAATGGAGGTGTGTGAAGTCATAGAATGGAGGTTTGTGAAGTCAGAATGGAGGTGTGTGAACTCATAGAATTGAGGTGTGTGAAGTCACAATGGAGGTATGTGAAGTAATAGAGTGGTGGTGTGTGAAGGCACAGAATGGAGGTGTGGAAGTCATAGAATGGAGGTGTGTGAAGTCAGAATGGAGGTGTGTGAAGTCATAGAATGGAGGTGTGTTAAGTCATAATGTAGGTGTGTGAAGTCACAGAATTGAGGTGTGTGAAGTCATAGAATGGAGGTGTGTGAAGTCATAGAATGGAGGTGTGTGAAATCACAGAATTGATGTTTGTGAAGTCAGAATGTAGGTGTGTGAACTCACAATGGAGGTGTGTGAAGTCAAAGAATGGAGGTGTGTGAAGTCACAGAATTGATGTTTGTGAAGTCAGAATGGAGGTGTGTGAAGTCAGAATGGAGGTGTGTGAAGTCATAGAATGGAGGTGTGTGAAGTCACAATGCAGGTGTGTGAACTCATAGAATGGAGGTGTGTGAAGTCACAGAATGGAGGTGTGTGAAGTCATAGAACGGAGGTGTGTGAAGTCATAGAATGGAGGTGTGTGAAGTCATAGAATGGAGGTGTGTGAAGTCATAGAATGGAGGTTTGTGAAGTCATAGAATGGAGGTGTGTGAAGTCATAGAATGGAGGTGTGTGAAGTCATAGAGTGAATGTTTGTGAAGTAAGAAGGAAGGTGTGTTAAGTCATTAAATGGAGATGTGTGAAGGCACAGAATGGAGGTGTGTGAAGTCATAGAATGGAGCTGTGTGAAGTCAGAATGGAGGTGTGTGAAGTCATAGAATGGAGGTGTGTGAACTCACAATGGAGATGTGAGAAGTCAAAAAATGGAGGTGTGTGAAGTCAAAGAATGGAAGGGTGTGAAGTCATAGAATGGAGGTGTGTGAAGTCATAGAATGGAGGTGTGTGAAGTCATAGAATGGAGGTGTGTGAAGTCATAGAATTGATGTTTGTGAAGTCAGAATGGAGGTGTTTGAAGTCAGAATGGAGGTTTGTGAAGTCATAGAATGGAGGTGTCTGAAGTCATAGAATGGAGGTGTGTGAAGTCATAGAATGGAGTTGTGTGAAGTAACAGAATTGATGTTTGTGAATTCAGAATGGAGGTGTGTGAACTCACAATGGAGGTGTGTGAAGTCAAAGAATGGAGGTGTGTGAAGTCACAGAATTGATGTTTGTGAAGTCAGAATGGAGGTGTGTGAAGTCAGAATGGATGTGTGTGAAGTCATAGAATGGAGGTGTGTGAAGTCACAATGCACGTGTGTGAACTCATAGAATGGAGGTGTCTGAAGTCAGAATGGAGTTGTGTGAAGTCATAGAATGGAGGTGTGTGAAGTCAGAATGGAGGTGTGTGAAGTCATAGAATGGAGGTGTGTGAAGTCAGAATGGAGGTGTGTGAACTCATAGAATGGAGCTGTGTGAAGTCACAATGGTGGTGTGTGAAGTCATAGAATGGAGGTGTGTGAAGTCACAGAATGGAGGTGTGTGAAGTCATAGAATGGAGCTGTGTGAAGTCAGGTTGGAGTTGTGTGAAGTCACAGAATGGAGGTGTGTGAACTCAGAATGGAGGTGTGTGAAGTCACAGAATTGAGGTGTGTGAAGTCACAGAATGGAGGTTTGTGAAGTCATAGAATGGAGGTGTGTGAAGTCATAGAATGGAGGTGTGTGAAGTCATAGATTGGATGTTTGTGAAGTAAGAATGAATGTGTGTTAATTCATAGAATGGAGGTGTGTGAAGGCACAGAATGGAGGTGTGTGAAGTCATAGAATGGAGCTGTTTGAAGTCAGAATGGAGGTGTGTTAAGTCACAGAAAGAAGTGTGTGAACTCAGAATGGTGGTGTGTGAAGTCACAGAATGGAGGTGTGTTAAGTCACAGAACGGAGGTGTTTGATCTCAGAATGCATGTGTGTGAAATCACAGAATCTAGGTGTGTGAAGTCACATAATGGAGGTGTGTGAAGTCACAGAATGTAGGTGTTTGAAGTCACAGAATGGAGGTGTGTGAGGTCAGAATGGAGGTGTGTGAAGTCATAGAATGGAGGTGTGTGAAGTCACAATGTAGGTGTGTGTAGTCATAGAATGGAGGTGTGTGAAATCATAGAATGGAGGTGTGTGAAGTCACAAAATGGAGGTGTGTGAAGACACAGAATGGAGGTGTGTGAAGTCATAGAATGGAATTGTGTGAAGTCATAGAATGGAGGTGTGGGAAGTCATAGAATATAGGTGTGTGAAGTCAAACAATGGTGGTGTGTGAAGTCACAGAATGGAGGTGTGTTAAGTCAAAGAATGGAAGTGTGTGAAGTCAAAATGGAGGTGTGTGAAGTCACAGAATGGAGGTGTGTGAAGTCACAGAATGAAGGTGTTTGAAGTCAAAATTGTGGTGTGTGAAATCACAAATGGAGGTGTTTGAAGTCGGAATGCAGCTGTGTGAAGTCATAGAATGGAGGTGTGTGAAGTCAAAATGGAGGTGTGTGAACTCATAGAATGGAATGTGTGAAGTCACAATGAGGCTGTGTGAAGTCATAGAATGGGGGTGTGTGAAGTCAAATTGGAGGTGTGTGAAATCACAGAATGGAGGTGTGTCAACTCAGAAATGTGGTGTGTGAAGTCATAGAATGGAGGTGTGTGAATTCCTAGAATGGAAGTGTGTGAAATCATAGAATGGAGGTGTGTGAATGCAAAGAATTGAGGTTTGTGAAGTCAGAATGGAGGTGTGTGAAGTCAGGATGGAGGTGGGTGAAGTCACAGAATGGAGGTGTGGGAACTCAGAATGGAGGTGTGTGGTCACAGAACGGAGGTTTGTGAAGTCATAGAATGGAGGTGCGTGAAGTCATAGAATGGATGTTTCTGAAGTGAGAATGAAGGTGTATGAAGTCAAGGAATGGAGGTGTGTGAAGTCAAACAATATAGGTGTGTGAAGTCACACAATGGAGGTGTGTGAACTCATAGAATGGAGGTGAATGAATTCAAAGAATGGAGGTGTGTGAAGTCATCGAATGGAGGTGTGTGAAGTCATGGAATGGAGGTGTGTGAAGTCAGATGGAGTTGTGTGAAGTCATAGAATGGAGGTGTGTGAAGTCAGAATGGAGGTGTGTGAACTCACAATGGAGGTGTGTGAAGTCAAATAATGGAGGTGTGTGAAGTCACAGAATTGATGTTTGTGAAGTCAGAATGTAGGTGTGTGAACTCACAATGGAGGTGTGTGAAGTCAAATAATGGAGGTGTGTGAAGTCACAAAATTGATGTTTGTGAAGTCAGAATGGAGGTGTGTGAAGTCAGAATGGAGGTGTGTGAAGTCATAAAATGGAGGTGTGTAAAGTCACAATGCAGGTGTGTGAACTCATAGAATGGAGGTGTGTGAAGTCATAGAATGGAGAGGTGTGAAGTCATAGAATGGAGGTTTGTGAAGTCATAGAATGGAGGTGTGTGAAGTCATAGAGTGGAAGTTTCTGAAGTAAGAATGTAGGTGTGTGAAGTCATAGAATCGAGGTGTGTGAAGTCAAAATGGTGGTGTGTGAACTCATAGAATGGATGTGTGTGAACTGATAGAGTGGAGGTGTGTGAAGGCATGGAATGGAGGTGTGTGAAGTCAAAGAATGGAGGTGTGTGAAGTCAAACAATGGAGGTGTGCGAAGTCACGGAATGGAGGTTAGTTAAGTCACAGAATGGAAGTGTGTGAAGTCAAAATGGAGGTGTGTGAAGTCACAGAATGGAGGTGTGTGAAGTCTCAGAATGGAGGTGTGTGAAGTCATAGAATGGAGGTGTGTGAAGTCATAGAATGGAGGTTTGTGAAGACACAGAATGAAGGTGCGTTAAGTCACAGAATCTAGGTTTGTGAACTCAGAATGTAGGTGTGTGAAGTCACAGAATGGAGGTGAGGGAAGTCATAGAATTGAGTTGTGTGAAGTCACAGAATGGAGGTGTGTGAACTAATAGAATGGAGGTGTGAGAAATCATAGAATGGAGTTGTGTGAAGTCACAGAATGGAGGTGTGTGAAGTCACAGAATGGAGGTGTGTGAAGTCACAGAATGGAGGTGTGTGAAGTCATAGAACGGAGGTGTGTGAAGTCATAGAATGGAGGTGTGTGAAGTCATAGAATGGAGGTGTGTGAAGTCATAGAATGGAGGTTTGTGAAGTCATAGAATGGAGGTGTGTGAAGTCATAGAATGGAGGTGTGTGAAGTCATAGAGTGAATGTTTGTGAAGTAAGAAGGAAGGTGTGTTAAGTCATTAAATGGAGATGTGTGAAGGCACAGAATGGAGGTGTGTGAAGTCATAGAATGGAGCTGTGTGAAGTCAGAATGGAGGTGTGTGAAGTCATAGAATGGAGGTGTGTGAACTCACAATGGAGATGTGAGAAGTCAAAAAATGGAGGTGTGTGAAGTCAAAGAATGGAAGGGTGTGAAGTCATAGAATGGAGGTGTGTGAAGTCATAGAATGGAGGTGTGTGAAGTCATAGAATGGAGGTGTGTGAAGTCATAGAATTGATGTTTGTGAAGTCAGAATGGAGGTGTTTGAAGTCAGAATGGAGGTTTGTGAAGTCATAGAATGGAGGTGTCTGAAGTCATAGAATGGAGGTGTGTGAAGTCATAGAATGGAGTTGTGTGAAGTAACAGAATTGATGTTTGTGAATTCAGAATGGAGGTGTGTGAACTCACAATGGAGGTGTGTGAAGTCAAAGAATGGAGGTGTGTGAAGTCACAGAATTGATGTTTGTGAAGTCAGAATGGAGGTGTGTGAAGTCAGAATGGATGTGTGTGAAGTCATAGAATGGAGGTGTGTGAAGTCACAATGCACGTGTGTGAACTCATAGAATGGAGGTGTCTGAAGTCAGAATGGAGTTGTGTGAAGTCATAGAATGGAGGTGTGTGAAGTCAGAATGGAGGTGTGTGAAGTCATAGAATGGAGGTGTGTGAAGTCAGAATGGAGGTGTGTGAACTCATAGAATGGAGCTGTGTGAAGTCACAATGGTGGTGTGTGAAGTCATAGAATGGAGGTGTGTGAAGTCACAGAATGGAGGTGTGTGAAGTCATAGAATGGAGCTGTGTGAAGTCAGGTTGGAGTTGTGTGAAGTCACAGAATGGAGGTGTGTGAACTCAGAATGGAGGTGTGTGAAGTCACAGAATTGAGGTGTGTGAAGTCACAGAATGGAGGTTTGTGAAGTCATAGAATGGAGGTGTGTGAAGTCATAGAATGGAGGTGTGTGAAGTCATAGATTGGATGTTTGTGAAGTAAGAATGAATGTGTGTTAATTCATAGAATGGAGGTGTGTGAAGGCACAGAATGGAGGTGTGTGAAGTCATAGAATGGAGCTGTTTGAAGTCAGAATGGAGGTGTGTTAAGTCACAGAAAGAAGTGTGTGAACTCAGAATGGTGGTGTGTGAAGTCACAGAATGGAGGTGTGTTAAGTCACAGAACGGAGGTGTTTGATCTCAGAATGCATGTGTGTGAAATCACAGAATCTAGGTGTGTGAAGTCACATAATGGAGGTGTGTGAAGTCACAGAATGTAGGTGTTTGAAGTCACAGAATGGAGGTGTGTGAGGTCAGAATGGAGGTGTGTGAAGTCATAGAATGGAGGTGTGTGAAGTCACAATGTAGGTGTGTGTAGTCATAGAATGGAGGTGTGTGAAATCATAGAATGGAGGTGTGTGAAGTCACAAAATGGAGGTGTGTGAAGACACAGAATGGAGGTGTGTGAAGTCATAGAATGGAATTGTGTGAAGTCATAGAATGGAGGTGTGGGAAGTCATAGAATATAGGTGTGTGAAGTCAAACAATGGTGGTGTGTGAAGTCACAGAATGGAGGTGTGTTAAGTCAAAGAATGGAAGTGTGTGAAGTCAAAATGGAGGTGTGTGAAGTCACAGAATGGAGGTGTGTGAAGTCACAGAATGAAGGTGTTTGAAGTCAAAATTGTGGTGTGTGAAATCACAAATGGAGGTGTTTGAAGTCGGAATGCAGCTGTGTGAAGTCATAGAATGGAGGTGTGTGAAGTCAAAATGGAGGTGTGTGAACTCATAGAATGGAATGTGTGAAGTCACAATGAGGCTGTGTGAAGTCATAGAATGGGGGTGTGTGAAGTCAAATTGGAGGTGTGTGAAATCACAGAATGGAGGTGTGTCAACTCAGAAATGTGGTGTGTGAAGTCATAGAATGGAGGTGTGTGAATTCCTAGAATGGAAGTGTGTGAAATCATAGAATGGAGGTGTGTGAATGCAAAGAATTGAGGTTTGTGAAGTCAGAATGGAGGTGTGTGAAGTCAGGATGGAGGTGGGTGAAGTCACAGAATGGAGGTGTGGGAACTCAGAATGGAGGTGTGTGGTCACAGAACGGAGGTTTGTGAAGTCATAGAATGGAGGTGCGTGAAGTCATAGAATGGATGTTTCTGAAGTGAGAATGAAGGTGTATGAAGTCAAGGAATGGAGGTGTGTGAAGTCAAACAATATAGGTGTGTGAAGTCACACAATGGAGGTGTGTGAACTCATAGAATGGAGGTGAATGAATTCAAAGAATGGAGGTGTGTGAAGTCATCGAATGGAGGTGTGTGAAGTCATGGAATGGAGGTGTGTGAAGTCAGATGGAGTTGTGTGAAGTCATAGAATGGAGGTGTGTGAAGTCAGAATGGAGGTGTGTGAACTCACAATGGAGGTGTGTGAAGTCAAATAATGGAGGTGTGTGAAGTCACAGAATTGATGTTTGTGAAGTCAGAATGTAGGTGTGTGAACTCACAATGGAGGTGTGTGAAGTCAAATAATGGAGGTGTGTGAAGTCACAAAATTGATGTTTGTGAAGTCAGAATGGAGGTGTGTGAAGTCAGAATGGAGGTGTGTGAAGTCATAAAATGGAGGTGTGTAAAGTCACAATGCAGGTGTGTGAACTCATAGAATGGAGGTGTGTGAAGTCATAGAATGGAGAGGTGTGAAGTCATAGAATGGAGGTTTGTGAAGTCATAGAATGGAGGTGTGTGAAGTCATAGAGTGGAAGTTTCTGAAGTAAGAATGTAGGTGTGTGAAGTCATAGAATCGAGGTGTGTGAAGTCAAAATGGTGGTGTGTGAACTCATAGAATGGATGTGTGTGAACTGATAGAGTGGAGGTGTGTGAAGGCATGGAATGGAGGTGTGTGAAGTCAAAGAATGGAGGTGTGTGAAGTCAAACAATGGAGGTGTGCGAAGTCACGGAATGGAGGTTAGTTAAGTCACAGAATGGAAGTGTGTGAAGTCAAAATGGAGGTGTGTGAAGTCACAGAATGGAGGTGTGTGAAGTCTCAGAATGGAGGTGTGTGAAGTCATAGAATGGAGGTGTGTGAAGTCATAGAATGGAGGTTTGTGAAGACACAGAATGAAGGTGCGTTAAGTCACAGAATCTAGGTTTGTGAACTCAGAATGTAGGTGTGTGAAGTCACAGAATGGAGGTGAGGGAAGTCATAGAATTGAGTTGTGTGAAGTCACAGAATGGAGGTGTGTGAACTAATAGAATGGAGGTGTGAGAAATCATAGAATGGAGTTGTGTGAAGTCACAGAATGGAGGTGTGTGAAGTCACAGAATGGAGGTGTGTGAAGTCACAGAATGGAGGTGTGTGAACTCACAATGGAGGTGTGTGAAGTCAAAGAATGGAGGTGTGTGAAGTCATAGAATGGAATTGTGTGAAGTCATAGAATGGAGGTGTGTGAAGTGAGAATTGAGGTGTGTGAAGTCACGGAATTCAGTTGTGTGAACTCAGAATGGATGTTTCTGAATTAGAATGAAGGTGTGTGAAGTCATTGAATGGAGGTGTGTGAAGTCCAAATGAAGTGTGTGAACTCATAAAATGGAGATGTGTGAAGTCATGGAATGGAGGTGTGTGAAGTCCAAGAATATAGGTGTGTGAAGTCAAGCAATGGTGGTGTGTGAAGTCACAGAATGGAGGTGTGTTAAGTCAAAGAATGGAAGTGTGTGAAGTCAACATGGAGCTGTGTGAAGTCACAGAATGGAGGTGTGTGAAGTCACAGAATGAAGGTGTTTGAAGTCAAAATTGTGGTGTGTGAAGTCACAAATGGAGGTGTCTGAAGTCGGAGTGCAGCTGTGTGAAGTCATAGAATGGAGGTGTGTGAAGTCAGAATGGAGGTGTGTGAACTCATAGAATGGAGTGTGTGAAGTCACAATGGGGCTGTGTGAAGTCATAGAATGGGGGTTTGTGAAGTCAAATTGGAGGTGTGTGAAATCACAGAATGGAGGTGTGTCAACTCAGAAATGAGGTATGTGAAGTCATAGAATGGAGGTGTGTGAATTCATAGAATGGAAGTGTGTGAAATCATAGAATGGAGGTGTGTGAAGTCAAAGAACTGAGGTTTGTGAAGTCAGAATGGAGGTGTGTGAAGTCAGGATGGAGGTGGGTGAAGTCACAGAATGGAGGTGTGGGAACTCAGAATGGAGGTGTGTGGTCACAGAACAGAGGTTTGTGAAGTCATAGAATGGAGGTGCGTGAAGTCATAGAATGGATGTTTCTGAAGTGAGAATGAAGGTGTATGAAGTCAAAGAATGGAGGTGTGTGGAGTCAAAACGGAGGTGTGTGAACTCATAGAATGGAGGTGTGTGAACTCATAGAATGGAGGTGTGTGAAGTCATGGAATGGAGGTGTGTGAAGTCAAAGAATGGAGGTGTGTGAAGTCAAACAATATAGGTGTGTGAAGTCACAGAATGGAGGTGTGTGAACTCATAGAATGGAGGTTCATGAAGTCAAAGAATGGAGGTGTGTGAAGTCATGGAATGGAGGTGTGTGAAGTCAGATGGAGTTGTGTGAAGTCATAGAATGGAGGTGTGAGAAGTCAGAATGGAGGTGTGTGAAGTCACAGAATGGAGATGTGTGTAGTCACAGAATGGAGGTGTGTGAAGTCACAGAATGGAGGTGTGTGAAGTCACAGAATGGAGGTGTGTGAACTCACAATGGAGGTGTGTGAAGTCCCAGAATGGAGGTGTGTGAAGTCAAACAATAAAGGTGTGTGAAGTCACAGAATGGACATCTGTGAAGTCATAGAATGGAGGTGTGTTAAGTCACAGAATGGAGGTGTGTGAACTCAGAGAATGGAGGTGTGTGAACTCAGAATGGAGGTGTGTGAAATCACAGAACGGAGATTTGTGAAGTCATAGAATGGAAGTGCGTGAAGTCATATAATGGATGTTTCTGAAGAAAGAATGAAGGTGTGTGAAGTCATAGAATGGAGGTTTGTGAACTCAAAATGGAGGTGTGTGAACTCATAGAATGGAGGTGTGTGAACTCCTAGAATGGAGGTGTGTGAAGTCATGGAAAGGAGGTGTGTGAAGTCAAAGAATGGAGGTGTGTGAAGTCAAACAATAAAGGTGTGTGAAGTCACAGAATGGAGGTGTGTGAAATCACACAATGGAGGTGTGTGAAGTCAAAAAGGTGGTGTGTAGAGTCACAAATGGAAGTGTGTGAACTCATAGAATGGAGGTGTGTGAAGTCAAAGAATGGAGGTGTGTGAAGGCATCGAATGGAGGTGTGTGAAGTCATGGAATCGAGGTGTGTGAAGTCACCGAATGGAGGTGTGTGAACTCAGAATGGAGTTTTATGAAGTCATAGAATGGAGGTGTGTGAAGTCAGAATGGAGGTGTGTGAAGTCATAGAATGGAGGTGTGTGAAGTCAGAATGGAGGTGTGTGAAGTCATAGAATGGAGGTGTGTGAAGTCAGAATGGAGGTATGTGAAGTCATAGAATGGTGGTGTGTGAAGTCACAGAATGGAGGTGTGGAAGTCATAGAATGGAGGTGTGTGAAGTCAGAATGGAGGTGTGTGAAGTCATAGAATGGAGGTGTGTGAAGTCAGAATGTAGGTGTGTGAAGTCACAGAATTGAGGTGTGTGAAGTCACAGAATGGAGGTGTGTAAAGTCATAGAATGGAAGTGTGTGAAGTCATAGAATGGAGGTGTGTGAAGTCATAGAATGAATGTTTGTGAAGTAAGAATGAAGGTCTGTTAAGTCATAAAATGGAGATGTGTGAAGGCACAGAATAGAGGTGTGTGAAGTCATAGAATGGAGGTGTGTGAACTCACAATGGAGATGTGTGAAGTCAAAAAATGGAGGTGTGGGAAGTCAAAGAATGGAATTGTGTGAAGTCATAGAATGGAGGTGTGTGAAGTCATAGAATGGAGGTGTGGGAAGTCATAGAATGGAGGTGTGTGAAGTCACAGAATTGATGTTTGTGAAGTCAGAATGGAGGTGTGTGAAGTCAGAATGGAGGTTTGTGAAGTCATAGAATGGAGGTGTGTGAAGTCATAGAAATGAGGTGTGTGAAGACATAGAATGGAAGTGTGTGAAGTCACGGAATTGATGTTTGTGAATTCAGAATGGAGGTGTGTGAACTCACAATGGAAGTGTGTGAAGTCAAATAATGGAGGTGTGTGAAGTCACAGAATTGATGTTTGTGAAGTCAGAATGGAGGTGTGTGAAGTCAGAATGGAGGTGTGTGAAGTCATAGAATGGAGGTGTGTGAAGTCACAATGCACGTGTGTGAACTCGTAGAATGGAGGTGTCTGAAGTCAGAAAGGAGTTGTGTGAAGTCATAGAATGGAGGTGTGTGAAGTCAGAATGGAGGTGTGTGAAGTCATAGAATGGAGGTGTGTGAAGTCAGAATGGAGGTGTGTGAACTCATAGAATGGAGCTGTGTGAAGTCACAATGGAGGTGTGTGAAGTCATAGAATGGAGGTGTGTGAAGTCACAGAATGGTGGTGTGTGAAGTCATAGAATGGAGCTGTGTGAAGTCAGGTTGGAGTTGTGTGAAGTCACAGAATGGAGGTGTGTGAACTCAGAATGGAGGTGTGTGAAGTCACAGAATGAAGGTGTGTGAAGTAATAGAATGGAGGTGTGTGAAATCATAGAATGGAGGTGTGGGAAGGCATAGAGTGGAGCTGTGTGAATTCAGATTGGAGGTGTGCGAAGTCACACAATGGAGGTGTGTGAAGTCATTGAATGGAGCTGGGTGAAGTCAGAATGGAGGTGTGTGAAGTCACAGAATTGAGGTGTGTGAACTCAGAACGGAGGTGTGTGAAGTCACAGAATCTAGGTGTGTGAAGTCATAGAATGGAGGTGTGTGAAGTCATAGAATGGAGGTGTGTGAAGTCATAATGGAGGTGTGTGAAGTCACAGAATTGAGGCGTGTGAAGTCACAGAATGGAGGTGTGTGAAGTCATAGAATGGAGGTGTGTGAATTAATAGAATGGAGGTGTGAGAAATCATAGAATGGAGGTGTGTGAAGTCAAAGAATAGAGGTGTGTGAAGTCACAGAATGGAGGTGTTTGAAGTCACAGAATGGAGGTGTGTGAACTCACAATGGAGGTGTGTGAAGTCAAAGAATGGAGGTGTGTGAAGTCATAGAATGGAATTGTGTGAAGTGATAGAATTGAGGTGTGTGAAGTCATAGAATGGAGGTGTGTGAAGTCATAGAATGGATGTTTCTGAAGTAGAATGAAGGTGTGTGAAGTCATAGAATGGAGGTGTGTGAAGTCAAAATGGGGGTATGTGAACTCATAAAATGGAGATGTGTGAAGTCATGGAATGGAGGTGTGTGAAGTCCAAGAATATAGGTGTGTGAAGTCAAACAATGGTGGTGTGTGAAGTCACAGAATGGAGGTGTGTTTAGTCAAAGAATGGAAGTGTTTGCAGTCAAAATGGAGGTGTGTGAACTCACAAATGGAGGTGTCTGAAGTCGGAATGCAGCTGTGTGAAGTCATAGAATGGAGGTGTGTGAAGTCAGAATTGAGGTGTGTGAACTCATAGAATGGAGTGTGTGAAGTCACAATGAGGCTGTGTGAAGTCACAGAATGGAGGTGTGTGAATTCATAGAATGGAAGTGTGTGAAATCATAGAATGGAGGTGTGTGAAGTCAAGGAATTGAGGTTGTGAAGTCAGAATGGAGGTGTGTGAAGTCATGATGGAGGTGGGTGAAGTCACAAAATGGAGGTGTGGGAACTCAGAATGGAGGTGTGTGGTCACAGAACGGAGGTTTGTGAAGTCATAGAATGTAGGTGCGTGAAGTCATAGAATGGATGTCTCTGAAGTGAGAATGAAGGTGTATGAAGTCAAAGAATGGAGGTGTGTGAAGTCAAAATGGACGTGTGTGAATCATAGATTGGAGGTGTGTGAACTCATAGAATGGAGGTGTGTGAAGTCATGGAATGGAGGTGTGTGAAGTCAAAGAATGGAGGTGTGTGAAGTCCAACAAAAAGGTGTGTGAAGTCACAGAATGGAGGTGTGTGAACTCATATAATGGAGGTGCATGAAGTCAAAGAATGGAGGTGTGTGACGTCATCGAATGGAGGTGTGTGAAGTCATGGACGGCAGGTGCGTGAAGTCAGATTGAGTTGTGTGAAGTCATAGAATGGAGGTGTGTAAAGTCATAGAATGGAGGTGTGTGAAGTCAGAATGGAGGTGTGTGAAGGCATAGAATGGAGGTGTGTGAAGTTATAATGTAGGTGTGTGAAGTCACAGAGTTGAGGTGTGTGAAGTCACAGAATGGAGTTGTGTGAAGTCATAGAATGGAGGTGTGTGAAGTCATAGAATGGAGGTGTGTGAAGACACAGAATGAAGGTGCGTTAAGTCACAGAATCTAGGTTTGTGAACTCAGAATGTAGGTGTGTGAAGTCACAGAATGGAGGTGAGGGAAGTCATAGAATTGAGTTGTGTGAAGTCACAGAATGGAGGTGTGTGAATTAATAGAATGGATGTGTGAGAAATCATAGAATGGAGTTGTGTGAAGTCACAGAATGGAGGTGTGTGAAGTCACAGAATGGAGGTGTGTGAAGTCACAGAATGGAGGTGTGTGAACTCACAATGGAGGTGTGTGAAGTCAAAGAATGGAGGTGTGTGAAGTCATAGAATGGAATTGTGTGAAGTCATAGAATGGAGGTGTGTGAAGTGAGAATTGAGGTGTGTGAAGTCACGGAATTCAGTTGTGTGAACTCAGAATGGATGTTTCTGAAGTAGAATGAAGGTGTGTGAAGTCATTGAATGGAGGTGTGTGAAGTCCAAATAAAGTGTGTGAACTCATAAAATGGAGATGTGTGAAGTCATGGAATGGAGGTGTGTGAAGTCCAAGAATATAGGTGTGTGAAGTGAAACAATGGTGGTGTGTGAAGTCAGAGAATGGAGGTGTGTTAAGTCAAAGAATGGAAGTGTGCGAAGTCAACATGGAGCTGTGTGAAGTCACAGAATGGAGGTGTGTGAAGTCACAGAATGAAGGTGTTTGAAGTCAAAATTGTGGTGTGTGAAGTCACAAATGGAGGTGTCTGAAGTCGGAATGCAGCTGTGTGAATTCATAGAATGGAGGCGTGTGAAGTCAGAATGGAGGTGTGTGAACTCATAGAATGGAGTGTGTGAAGTCACAATGGGGCTGTGTGAAGTCATAGAATTGGGGTTTGTTAAGTCAAATTGGAGGGGTGTGAAATCACAGAATGGAGGTGTGTCAACTCAGAAATGAGGTATGTGAAGTCATAGAATGGAGGTGTGTGAATTCATAGAATGGAAGTGTGTGAAATCATAGAATGGAGGTGTGTGAAGTCAAAGAACTGAGGTTTGTGAAGTCAGAATGGAGGTGTGTGAAGTCAGGATGGAGGTGGGTGAAGTCACAGAATGGAGGTGTGGGAACTCAGAATGGAGGTGTGTGGTCACAGAACAGAGGTTTGTGAAGTCATAGAATGGAGGTGCGTGAAGTCATAGAATGGATGTTTCTGAAGTGAGAATGAAGGTGTATGAAGTCAAAGAATGGAGGTGTGTGGAGTCAAAACGGAGGTGTGTGAACTCATAGAATGGAGGTGTGTGAACTCATAGAATGGAGGTGTGTGAACTCATGGAATGGAGGTGTGTGAAGTCAAAGAATGGAGGTGTGTGAAGTCAAACAATATAGGTGTGTGAAGTCACAGAATGGAGGTGTGTGAACTCATAGAATGGAGGTTCATGAAGTCAAAGAATGGAGGTGTGTGAAGTCATGGAATGGAGGTGTGTGAAGTCAGATGGAGTTGTGTGAAGTCATAGAATGGAGGTGTGTGAAGTCAGAATGGAGGTGTGTGAACTCATAGAATGGAGGTTTGTGAAGTCACAATGGAGGTGTGTGAACTCATAGAATGGAGGTGTGTGAAGTCACAATGGAGGTATGTGAAGTCATAGAATGGTGGTGGGTGAAGTCACAGAATGGAGGTGTGGAAGTCATAGAAAGGAGGTGGGTGAAGTCAGAATGGAGGTGTGTGAAGTCACAGAATTGAGGTGTGTGAATTCACAGAATGGAGGTGTGTGAAGTCACAGAACGGAGGTGTGTGAAGTCATAGAATGGAGGTGTGTGCAGTCATAGAATGGATGTTTGTGAGGTAAGAATGAAGGTGTGTTAAGTTATAAAATGGAGATGTGTGAAGGCACAGAATGGAGGTGTGTGAAGTCATAGAATGGAGCTGTGTGAAGTCAGAATGGAGGTGTGTGAAGTCATAGAATGGAGGTGTGTGAACTCACAATGGAGATGTGTGAAGTCAAAAAATGGAGGTGTGTGAAGTCAAAGAATGGAAGTGTGTGAAGTCATAGAATGGAGGTGTGTGAAGTCATAGAATGGAGGTGTGTGAAGTCATAGAATGGAGGTGTGTGAAGTCACAGAATTGATGTTTGTGAAGTCAGAATGGAGGTGTGTGAAGTCAGAATGGAGGTTTGTGAAGTCATAGAATGGAGGTGTGTGAAGTCATAGAATAGAGGTGTGTGAAGTCATAGAATGGAGGTGTGTGAAATCACAGAATTGATGTTTGTGAAGTCAGAATGTAGGTGTGTGAACTCACAATGGAGGTGTGTGAAGTCAAATAATGGAGGTGTGTGAAGTCACAGAATTGATGTTTGTGAAGTCAGAATGGAGGTGTGTGAAGTCAGATTGGAGGTGTGTGAAGTCATAAAATGGAGGTGTGTAAAGTCACAATGCAGGTGTGTGAACTCATAGAATGGAGGTGTGTGAAGTCACAGAATGGAGGTGTGTGAAGTCATAGAATGGAGGTGTGTGAAGTCATAGAATGGAGGTGTGTGAAGTCATAGAATGGAGGTTTGTGAAGTCATAGAATGGAGGTGTGTGAAGTCATAGAATGGAAGTTTCTGAAGTAAGAATGTAGGTGTGTGAAGTCATAGAATCGAGGTGTGTGAAGTCAAAATGGTGGTGTGTGAACTCATAGAATGGATGTGTGTGAACTGATAGAGTGGAGGTGTGTGAAGTCATGGAATGGAGGTGTGTGAAGTCAAAGAATGGAGGTGTGTGAAGTCAAACAATGGAGGTGTGCGAAGTCACAGGATGGAGGTTAGCTAAGTCACAGAATGGAAGTGTGTGAAGTCAAAATGGAGGTGTGTGAAGTCACAGAATGGAGGTGTGTGAAGTCTCAGAATGGAGGTGTGTGAAGTCAAAATGGTGGTGGGTAACGTCACAAATGGAGGTGTGTGAAGTCACAGAATGTAGGTGTGTGAACTCAAAATGGAGGTGTGTGAAGTCAAAGAATGGAGGTGTGCGAAGTCAAAGAATGGAGGTGAGTGAAGTCATAGAATGGAGGTGTGTGAAGTCATAGAATGGAGGTGTGTGAAGTCATAGAATGAAGGTGTGTGCAGTCACGGAATGAAGGTGTGTTAAGTCACAGAACGGAGGTGTGTGAATTCAGAATGGAGGTGTGTGAATTCCCAGAATGGAGGTGTGGGAAGTCATAGAATGGAGTTGTGTGAAGTCACAGAATGGAGATGTGTGAATTCATAGAATATAGGTGTGTGAAGTCATAGAATGGAGGTGTGTGAATTCACAGAATGGAGGTGTGTGAAGTCACAGAATGGAAGTGTATGAAGTCACAGAATGGAGGTGTGTGAACTCACAATGGAGGTGTGTGAACTCATAGAATGGAGGTGTGTGAAGTCATGGAAAGGAGGTGTGTGAAGTCAACGAATGGAAGTGTGTGAAGTCAAACTGGAGGTGTGTGAAGTCACAGAATGAAGGTGTGTGAAGTCACAGAATGGAGGTGTGTGAAGTCATAGAATGGAGGTGTGTGAAGTCACAGAATGGAGGTTTGTGAAGTCACAGAATGGAGGTGTGTGAAGTCACAGAATGGAAGTGTGTGAAGTCAAAATGGAGGTGTGTGAACTCATAGAATGGAGGTGTGTGAAGTCATGGAATGGAGGTGTGTGAAGTCAAAGAATGGAGGTGTGTGAAGTCAAACAAAAATGTTGTGTGAAGTCACAGAATGGAGGTGTGTGAAATCACAGAATGGAGGTGTGTGAAGTCAAAAAGGTGGTGTGTAGAGTCACAAATGGAGGTGTGTGAACTCATAGAATGGAGGTGTGTGAAGTCAAAGAATGGAGGTGTGTGAAGTCATGGAATGGAGGTGTGTGAAGTCATAGAATGGAGGTGTGTGAAGTCATAGAATGGAGGTGTGTGAAGTCACAGAATGGAGATGTGTGTAGTCACAGAATGGAGGTGTGTGAAGTCACAGAATGGAGGTGTGTGAAGTAACAGAATGGAGGTGTGTGAAGTCAAAATGGTGGTGTGTAACGTCACAAATGGAGGTGTGTGAAGTCACAGAATGTATGTGTGTGAACTCAAAATGGAGGTTTGTGAAGTCAAAGAATGGAGGTGTGCGAAGTCAAAGAATATAGGTGTGTGAAGTCATAGAAAGGAGGTGTGTGAAGTCATAGAATGGAGGTGTGTGAAATCATAGAAGGAAGGTGTGTGAAGTCACGGAATGGATGTTTCTGAAGTAAGAATGAAGGTGTGTGAAGTCATAGAATGGAGGTGTGTGAAGTCAAAATGGAGGTGTGTGAACTCATAGAATGGAGGAATGAGAACTCATAGAATGGAGGTTTGTGAAGTCATGGAAAGGAGGTGTGTGAAGTCAAAGAATGGAGGTGTGTGAAGTCAAACAATAAAGGTGTGTGAAGTCACAGAAGGGAGGTGTGTGAAATCACAGAATGGAGGTGTGTGAAGTCAAAAAGGTGGTGTGTGGAGTCACAAATGGACGTGTGTGAACTCCTAGAATGGAGGTGTGTGAAGTCAAAGAATGGAGGTGTGTAGTCAAGGAATGGAAGTGTGTGAAGTCAAAATGTAGGTGTGTGAAGTCACAGAATGGCGGTGTGTGAAGTCTCAGAATGGAGGTGTGTGAAGTCAAAGTGGTGGTGGGTAACGTCACAAATGGAGGTGTGTGAAGTCACAGAATGTAGGTGTGTGAACTCAAAATGGAGGTGTGTGAAGTCAAAGAATGGAGGTGTGCGAAGTCAAAGAATGGAGGTGTGTGAAGTCATAGAATGGAGGTGTGTGAAGTCATAGAATGGAGGTGTGTGAAGTCATAGAATGAAGGTGTGTAAAGTCACGGAATGAAGGTGTGTTAAGTCACAGAACGGAGGTGTGTGAACTCAGAATGGAGGTGTGTGAATTCCCAGAATGGAGGTGTGGGAAGTCATAGAATGGAGTTGTGTGAAGTCACAGAATGGAGATGTGTGAATTCATAGAATATAGGTGTGTGAAATCATAGAATGGAGGTGTGTGAAGTCACAGAATGGAGGTGTGTGAAGTCACAGAATGGAGGTGTGTGAAGTCACAGAATGGAAGTGTGTGAAGTCACAGAATAGAGGTGTGTGAATTCACAATGGAGGTGTGTGAAGTCAAAGAATGGAGGTGTATGAAGTCATAGAATCGAAGTGTATGAAGTCATAGAATTGAGGTGTGTGAAGCCAGAATTGAGGTGTGTGAAGTCACAGAATTGAGGTGTGTGAACTCAGAATGGAGGTGTGTGAAGTCACAGAATGGAGTTATATGAAATCATAGAATGGAGATGTGTGAACTCACAATGGAGGTGTGTGAAGTCAAAGAATGGACGTGTGTGAAGTCATAGAATGGAGGTGTGTGAAGTCATGGAATGTAGGTGTGTGAAGTCCAAAAATGGAGGTGTGTGAAGTCAAACAATGGTGGTGTGTGAAGTCACAGAATGGAGGTGTGTGAAGTCAAAGAATGGAAGTGTGTGAAGTCAAACTGGAGGTGTGTGAAGTCACAGAATGAAGGTGTGTGAAGTCACAGAATGGAGGTGTGTGAAGTCATAGAATGGATATGTGTGAAGTCACAGAATGGAGGTTTGTGAAGTCACAGAATGGAGGTGTGTGAAGTCACAGAATGGAAGTGTGTGATGTTAAAATGGAGGTGTGTGAACTCATAGCATGGAGGTGTGTGAAGTCATGGAATGGAGGTGTGTGAAGTCAAAGAATGGAGGTGTGTGAAGTCAAACAAAAATGGTGTGTGAAGTCACAGAATGGAGGTGTGTGAAATCACAGAATGGGGTGTGTGAAGTCAAAAAGGTGGTGTGTAGAGTCACAAATGGAGGTGTGTGAACTCATAGAATGGAGGTGTGTGAAGTCAAAGAATGGAGGTGTGTGAAGTCATGGAATGGAGGTGTGTGAAGTCACAGAATGGAGGTGTGTGAAGTCATAGAATGGAGGTGTGTGAAGTCATAGAATGGATGTTTCTGAAGTAAGAATGAAGGTGTGTGAAATCATAGAATGGAGGTGTATGAAGTCAAAATGGAGGTGTGTGAACTCATAGAATGGAGGAATGAGAACTCATAGAATGGAGGTGTGTGAAGTCATGGAAAGGAGATGTGTGAAGTCAAAGAATGGAGGTGTGTGAAATCACAGAATGGAGGTGTGTGAAGTCAAAAAGGTGGTGTGTAGAGTCACAAATGGAGGTGTGTGAACTCATAGAATGGAGGTGTGTGAAGTCAAAGAATGGAGGTGTGTGAAGGCATCGAATGGAGGTGTGTGAAGTCATGGAATGGAGGTGTGTGAAGTCACAGAATGGAGGTGTGTGAAGTCAGAATGGAGTTGTGTGAAGTCATAGAATGCAGGTGTGTGAAGTCAGAATGGAGGTGTGTGAAGTCATAGAATGGAGGTTTGTGAAGTCAGAATGGAGGTGTGTGAACTCATAGAATTGAGGTGTGTGAAGTCACAATGGAGGTATGTGAAGTAATAGAGTGGTGGTGTGTGAAGGCACAGAATGGAGGTGTGGAAGTCATAGAATGGAGGTGTGTGAAGTCAGAATGGAGGTGTGTGAAGTCATAGAATGGAGGTGTGTTAAGTCATAATGTAGGTGTGTGAAGTCACAGAATTGAGGTGTGTGAAGTCATAGAATGGAGGTGTGTGAAGTCATAGAATGGAGGTGTGTGAAATCACAGAATTGATGTTTGTGAAGTCAGAATGTAGGTGTGTGAACTCACAATGGAGGTGTGTGAAGTCAAAGAATGGAGGTGTGTGAAGTCACAGAATTGATGTTTGTGAAGTCAGAATGGAGGTGTGTGAAGTCAGAATGGAGGTGTGTGAAGTCATAGAATGGAGGTGTGTGAAGTCACAATGCAGGTGTGTGAACTCATAGAATGGAGGTGTGTGAAGTCACAGAATGGAGGTGTGTGAAGTCATAGAACGGAGGTGTGTGAAGTCATAGAATGGAGGTGTGTGAAGTCATAGAATGGAGGTGTGTGAAGTCATAGAATGGAGGTTTGTGAAGTCATAGAATGGAGGTGTGTGAAGTCATAGAATGGAGGTGTGTGAAGTCATAGAGTGAATGTTTGTGAAGTAAGAAGGAAGGTGTGTTAAGTCATTAAATGGAGATGTGTGAAGGCACAGAATGGAGGTGTGTGAAGTCATAGAATGGAGCTGTGTGAAGTCAGAATGGAGGTGTGTGAAGTCATAGAATGGAGGTGTGTGAACTCACAATGGAGATGTGAGAAGTCAAAAAATGGAGGTGTGTGAAGTCAAAGAATGGAAGGGTGTGAAGTCATAGAATGGAGGTGTGTGAAGTCATAGAATGGAGGTGTGTGAAGTCATAGAATGGAGGTGTGTGAAGTCATAGAATTGATGTTTGTGAAGTCAGAATGGAGGTGTTTGAAGTCAGAATGGAGGTTTGTGAAGTCATAGAATGGAGGTGTCTGAAGTCATAGAATGGAGGTGTGTGAAGTCATAGAATGGAGTTGTGTGAAGTAACAGAATTGATGTTTGTGAATTCAGAATGGAGGTGTGTGAACTCACAATGGAGGTGTGTGAAGTCAAAGAATGGAGGTGTGTGAAGTCACAGAATTGATGTTTGTGAAGTCAGAATGGAGGTGTGTGAAGTCAGAATGGATGTGTGTGAAGTCATAGAATGGAGGTGTGTGAAGTCACAATGCACGTGTGTGAACTCATAGAATGGAGGTGTCTGAAGTCAGAATGGAGTTGTGTGAAGTCATAGAATGGAGGTGTGTGAAGTCAGAATGGAGGTGTGTGAAGTCATAGAATGGAGGTGTGTGAAGTCAGAATGGAGGTGTGTGAACTCATAGAATGGAGCTGTGTGAAGTCACAATGGTGGTGTGTGAAGTCATAGAATGGAGGTGTGTGAAGTCACAGAATGGAGGTGTGTGAAGTCATAGAATGGAGCTGTGTGAAGTCAGGTTGGAGTTGTGTGAAGTCACAGAATGGAGGTGTGTGAACTCAGAATGGAGGTGTGTGAAGTCACAGAATTGAGGTGTGTGAAGTCACAGAATGGAGGTTTGTGAAGTCATAGAATGGAGGTGTGTGAAGTCATAGAATGGAGGTGTGTGAAGTCATAGATTGGATGTTTGTGAAGTAAGAATGAATGTGTGTTAATTCATAGAATGGAGGTGTGTGAAGGCACAGAATGGAGGTGTGTGAAGTCATAGAATGGAGCTGTTTGAAGTCAGAATGGAGGTGTGTTAAGTCACAGAAAGAAGTGTGTGAACTCAGAATGGTGGTGTGTGAAGTCACAGAATGGAGGTGTGTTAAGTCACAGAACGGAGGTGTTTGATCTCAGAATGCATGTGTGTGAAATCACAGAATCTAGGTGTGTGAAGTCACATAATGGAGGTGTGTGAAGTCACAGAATGTAGGTGTTTGAAGTCACAGAATGGAGGTGTGTGAGGTCAGAATGGAGGTGTGTGAAGTCATAGAATGGAGGTGTGTGAAGTCACAATGTAGGTGTGTGTAGTCATAGAATGGAGGTGTGTGAAATCATAGAATGGAGGTGTGTGAAGTCACAAAATGGAGGTGTGTGAAGACACAGAATGGAGGTGTGTGAAGTCATAGAATGGAATTGTGTGAAGTCATAGAATGGAGGTGTGGGAAGTCATAGAATATAGGTGTGTGAAGTCAAACAATGGTGGTGTGTGAAGTCACAGAATGGAGGTGTGTTAAGTCAAAGAATGGAAGTGTGTGAAGTCAAAATGGAGGTGTGTGAAGTCACAGAATGGAGGTGTGTGAAGTCACAGAATGAAGGTGTTTGAAGTCAAAATTGTGGTGTGTGAAATCACAAATGGAGGTGTTTGAAGTCGGAATGCAGCTGTGTGAAGTCATAGAATGGAGGTGTGTGAAGTCAAAATGGAGGTGTGTGAACTCATAGAATGGAATGTGTGAAGTCACAATGAGGCTGTGTGAAGTCATAGAATGGGGGTGTGTGAAGTCAAATTGGAGGTGTGTGAAATCACAGAATGGAGGTGTGTCAACTCAGAAATGTGGTGTGTGAAGTCATAGAATGGAGGTGTGTGAATTCCTAGAATGGAAGTGTGTGAAATCATAGAATGGAGGTGTGTGAATGCAAAGAATTGAGGTTTGTGAAGTCAGAATGGAGGTGTGTGAAGTCAGGATGGAGGTGGGTGAAGTCACAGAATGGAGGTGTGGGAACTCAGAATGGAGGTGTGTGGTCACAGAACGGAGGTTTGTGAAGTCATAGAATGGAGGTGCGTGAAGTCATAGAATGGATGTTTCTGAAGTGAGAATGAAGGTGTATGAAGTCAAGGAATGGAGGTGTGTGAAGTCAAACAATATAGGTGTGTGAAGTCACACAATGGAGGTGTGTGAACTCATAGAATGGAGGTGAATGAATTCAAAGAATGGAGGTGTGTGAAGTCATCGAATGGAGGTGTGTGAAGTCATGGAATGGAGGTGTGTGAAGTCAGATGGAGTTGTGTGAAGTCATAGAATGGAGGTGTGTGAAGTCAGAATGGAGGTGTGTGAACTCACAATGGAGGTGTGTGAAGTCAAATAATGGAGGTGTGTGAAGTCACAGAATTGATGTTTGTGAAGTCAGAATGTAGGTGTGTGAACTCACAATGGAGGTGTGTGAAGTCAAATAATGGAGGTGTGTGAAGTCACAAAATTGATGTTTGTGAAGTCAGAATGGAGGTGTGTGAAGTCAGAATGGAGGTGTGTGAAGTCATAAAATGGAGGTGTGTAAAGTCACAATGCAGGTGTGTGAACTCATAGAATGGAGGTGTGTGAAGTCATAGAATGGAGAGGTGTGAAGTCATAGAATGGAGGTTTGTGAAGTCATAGAATGGAGGTGTGTGAAGTCATAGAGTGGAAGTTTCTGAAGTAAGAATGTAGGTGTGTGAAGTCATAGAATCGAGGTGTGTGAAGTCAAAATGGTGGTGTGTGAACTCATAGAATGGATGTGTGTGAACTGATAGAGTGGAGGTGTGTGAAGGCATGGAATGGAGGTGTGTGAAGTCAAAGAATGGAGGTGTGTGAAGTCAAACAATGGAGGTGTGCGAAGTCACGGAATGGAGGTTAGTTAAGTCACAGAATGGAAGTGTGTGAAGTCAAAATGGAGGTGTGTGAAGTCACAGAATGGAGGTGTGTGAAGTCTCAGAATGGAGGTGTGTGAAGTCATAGAATGGAGGTGTGTGAAGTCATAGAATGGAGGTTTGTGAAGACACAGAATGAAGGTGCGTTAAGTCACAGAATCTAGGTTTGTGAACTCAGAATGTAGGTGTGTGAAGTCACAGAATGGAGGTGAGGGAAGTCATAGAATTGAGTTGTGTGAAGTCACAGAATGGAGGTGTGTGAACTAATAGAATGGAGGTGTGAGAAATCATAGAATGGAGTTGTGTGAAGTCACAGAATGGAGGTGTGTGAAGTCACAGAATGGAGGTGTGTGAAGTCACAGAATGGAGGTGTGTGAAGTCATAGAACGGAGGTGTGTGAAGTCATAGAATGGAGGTGTGTGAAGTCATAGAATGGAGGTGTGTGAAGTCATAGAATGGAGGTTTGTGAAGTCATAGAATGGAGGTGTGTGAAGTCATAGAATGGAGGTGTGTGAAGTCATAGAGTGAATGTTTGTGAAGTAAGAAGGAAGGTGTGTTAAGTCATTAAATGGAGATGTGTGAAGGCACAGAATGGAGGTGTGTGAAGTCATAGAATGGAGCTGTGTGAAGTCAGAATGGAGGTGTGTGAAGTCATAGAATGGAGGTGTGTGAACTCACAATGGAGATGTGAGAAGTCAAAAAATGGAGGTGTGTGAAGTCAAAGAATGGAAGGGTGTGAAGTCATAGAATGGAGGTGTGTGAAGTCATAGAATGGAGGTGTGTGAAGTCATAGAATGGAGGTGTGTGAAGTCATAGAATTGATGTTTGTGAAGTCAGAATGGAGGTGTTTGAAGTCAGAATGGAGGTTTGTGAAGTCATAGAATGGAGGTGTCTGAAGTCATAGAATGGAGGTGTGTGAAGTCATAGAATGGAGTTGTGTGAAGTAACAGAATTGATGTTTGTGAATTCAGAATGGAGGTGTGTGAACTCACAATGGAGGTGTGTGAAGTCAAAGAATGGAGGTGTGTGAAGTCACAGAATTGATGTTTGTGAAGTCAGAATGGAGGTGTGTGAAGTCAGAATGGATGTGTGTGAAGTCATAGAATGGAGGTGTGTGAAGTCACAATGCACGTGTGTGAACTCATAGAATGGAGGTGTCTGAAGTCAGAATGGAGTTGTGTGAAGTCATAGAATGGAGGTGTGTGAAGTCAGAATGGAGGTGTGTGAAGTCATAGAATGGAGGTGTGTGAAGTCAGAATGGAGGTGTGTGAACTCATAGAATGGAGCTGTGTGAAGTCACAATGGTGGTGTGTGAAGTCATAGAATGGAGGTGTGTGAAGTCACAGAATGGAGGTGTGTGAAGTCATAGAATGGAGCTGTGTGAAGTCAGGTTGGAGTTGTGTGAAGTCACAGAATGGAGGTGTGTGAACTCAGAATGGAGGTGTGTGAAGTCACAGAATTGAGGTGTGTGAAGTCACAGAATGGAGGTTTGTGAAGTCATAGAATGGAGGTGTGTGAAGTCATAGAATGGAGGTGTGTGAAGTCATAGATTGGATGTTTGTGAAGTAAGAATGAATGTGTGTTAATTCATAGAATGGAGGTGTGTGAAGGCACAGAATGGAGGTGTGTGAAGTCATAGAATGGAGCTGTTTGAAGTCAGAATGGAGGTGTGTTAAGTCACAGAAAGAAGTGTGTGAACTCAGAATGGTGGTGTGTGAAGTCACAGAATGGAGGTGTGTTAAGTCACAGAACGGAGGTGTTTGATCTCAGAATGCATGTGTGTGAAATCACAGAATCTAGGTGTGTGAAGTCACATAATGGAGGTGTGTGAAGTCACAGAATGTAGGTGTTTGAAGTCACAGAATGGAGGTGTGTGAGGTCAGAATGGAGGTGTGTGAAGTCATAGAATGGAGGTGTGTGAAGTCACAATGTAGGTGTGTGTAGTCATAGAATGGAGGTGTGTGAAATCATAGAATGGAGGTGTGTGAAGTCACAAAATGGAGGTGTGTGAAGACACAGAATGGAGGTGTGTGAAGTCATAGAATGGAATTGTGTGAAGTCATAGAATGGAGGTGTGGGAAGTCATAGAATATAGGTGTGTGAAGTCAAACAATGGTGGTGTGTGAAGTCACAGAATGGAGGTGTGTTAAGTCAAAGAATGGAAGTGTGTGAAGTCAAAATGGAGGTGTGTGAAGTCACAGAATGGAGGTGTGTGAAGTCACAGAATGAAGGTGTTTGAAGTCAAAATTGTGGTGTGTGAAATCACAAATGGAGGTGTTTGAAGTCGGAATGCAGCTGTGTGAAGTCATAGAATGGAGGTGTGTGAAGTCAAAATGGAGGTGTGTGAACTCATAGAATGGAATGTGTGAAGTCACAATGAGGCTGTGTGAAGTCATAGAATGGGGGTGTGTGAAGTCAAATTGGAGGTGTGTGAAATCACAGAATGGAGGTGTGTCAACTCAGAAATGTGGTGTGTGAAGTCATAGAATGGAGGTGTGTGAATTCCTAGAATGGAAGTGTGTGAAATCATAGAATGGAGGTGTGTGAATGCAAAGAATTGAGGTTTGTGAAGTCAGAATGGAGGTGTGTGAAGTCAGGATGGAGGTGGGTGAAGTCACAGAATGGAGGTGTGGGAACTCAGAATGGAGGTGTGTGGTCACAGAACGGAGGTTTGTGAAGTCATAGAATGGAGGTGCGTGAAGTCATAGAATGGATGTTTCTGAAGTGAGAATGAAGGTGTATGAAGTCAAGGAATGGAGGTGTGTGAAGTCAAACAATATAGGTGTGTGAAGTCACACAATGGAGGTGTGTGAACTCATAGAATGGAGGTGAATGAATTCAAAGAATGGAGGTGTGTGAAGTCATCGAATGGAGGTGTGTGAAGTCATGGAATGGAGGTGTGTGAAGTCAGATGGAGTTGTGTGAAGTCATAGAATGGAGGTGTGTGAAGTCAGAATGGAGGTGTGTGAACTCACAATGGAGGTGTGTGAAGTCAAATAATGGAGGTGTGTGAAGTCACAGAATTGATGTTTGTGAAGTCAGAATGTAGGTGTGTGAACTCACAATGGAGGTGTGTGAAGTCAAATAATGGAGGTGTGTGAAGTCACAAAATTGATGTTTGTGAAGTCAGAATGGAGGTGTGTGAAGTCAGAATGGAGGTGTGTGAAGTCATAAAATGGAGGTGTGTAAAGTCACAATGCAGGTGTGTGAACTCATAGAATGGAGGTGTGTGAAGTCATAGAATGGAGAGGTGTGAAGTCATAGAATGGAGGTTTGTGAAGTCATAGAATGGAGGTGTGTGAAGTCATAGAGTGGAAGTTTCTGAAGTAAGAATGTAGGTGTGTGAAGTCATAGAATCGAGGTGTGTGAAGTCAAAATGGTGGTGTGTGAACTCATAGAATGGATGTGTGTGAACTGATAGAGTGGAGGTGTGTGAAGGCATGGAATGGAGGTGTGTGAAGTCAAAGAATGGAGGTGTGTGAAGTCAAACAATGGAGGTGTGCGAAGTCACGGAATGGAGGTTAGTTAAGTCACAGAATGGAAGTGTGTGAAGTCAAAATGGAGGTGTGTGAAGTCACAGAATGGAGGTGTGTGAAGTCTCAGAATGGAGGTGTGTGAAGTCATAGAATGGAGGTGTGTGAAGTCATAGAATGGAGGTTTGTGAAGACACAGAATGAAGGTGCGTTAAGTCACAGAATCTAGGTTTGTGAACTCAGAATGTAGGTGTGTGAAGTCACAGAATGGAGGTGAGGGAAGTCATAGAATTGAGTTGTGTGAAGTCACAGAATGGAGGTGTGTGAACTAATAGAATGGAGGTGTGAGAAATCATAGAATGGAGTTGTGTGAAGTCACAGAATGGAGGTGTGTGAAGTCACAGAATGGAGGTGTGTGAAGTCACAGAATGGAGGTGTGTGAACTCACAATGGAGGTGTGTGAAGTCAAAGAATGGAGGTGTGTGAAGTCATAGAATGGAATTGTGTGAAGTCATAGAATGGAGGTGTGTGAAGTGAGAATTGAGGTGTGTGAAGTCACGGAATTCAGTTGTGTGAACTCAGAATGGATGTTTCTGAATTAGAATGAAGGTGTGTGAAGTCATTGAATGGAGGTGTGTGAAGTCCAAATGAAGTGTGTGAACTCATAAAATGGAGATGTGTGAAGTCATGGAATGGAGGTGTGTGAAGTCCAAGAATATAGGTGTGTGAAGTCAAGCAATGGTGGTGTGTGAAGTCACAGAATGGAGGTGTGTTAAGTCAAAGAATGGAAGTGTGTGAAGTCAACATGGAGCTGTGTGAAGTCACAGAATGGAGGTGTGTGAAGTCACAGAATGAAGGTGTTTGAAGTCAAAATTGTGGTGTGTGAAGTCACAAATGGAGGTGTCTGAAGTCGGAGTGCAGCTGTGTGAAGTCATAGAATGGAGGTGTGTGAAGTCAGAATGGAGGTGTGTGAACTCATAGAATGGAGTGTGTGAAGTCACAATGGGGCTGTGTGAAGTCATAGAATGGGGGTTTGTGAAGTCAAATTGGAGGTGTGTGAAATCACAGAATGGAGGTGTGTCAACTCAGAAATGAGGTATGTGAAGTCATAGAATGGAGGTGTGTGAATTCATAGAATGGAAGTGTGTGAAATCATAGAATGGAGGTGTGTGAAGTCAAAGAACTGAGGTTTGTGAAGTCAGAATGGAGGTGTGTGAAGTCAGGATGGAGGTGGGTGAAGTCACAGAATGGAGGTGTGGGAACTCAGAATGGAGGTGTGTGGTCACAGAACAGAGGTTTGTGAAGTCATAGAATGGAGGTGCGTGAAGTCATAGAATGGATGTTTCTGAAGTGAGAATGAAGGTGTATGAAGTCAAAGAATGGAGGTGTGTGGAGTCAAAACGGAGGTGTGTGAACTCATAGAATGGAGGTGTGTGAACTCATAGAATGGAGGTGTGTGAAGTCATGGAATGGAGGTGTGTGAAGTCAAAGAATGGAGGTGTGTGAAGTCAAACAATATAGGTGTGTGAAGTCACAGAATGGAGGTGTGTGAACTCATAGAATGGAGGTTCATGAAGTCAAAGAATGGAGGTGTGTGAAGTCATGGAATGGAGGTGTGTGAAGTCAGATGGAGTTGTGTGAAGTCATAGAATGGAGGTGTGAGAAGTCAGAATGGAGGTGTGTGAACTCATAGAATGGAGGTGTGTGAAGTCACAATGGAGGTGTGTGAACTCATAGAATGGAGGTGTGTGAAGTCACAATGGAGGTATGTGAAGTCATAGAATGGTGGTGGGTGAAGTCACAGAATGGAGGTGTGGAAGTCATAGAAAGGAGGTGTGTGAAGTCAGAATGGAGGTGTGCGAAGTCATAGAATGGAGGTGTGTGAAGTCAGAATGTAGGTGTGTGAAGTCACAGAATTGAGGTGTGTGAATTCACAGAATGGAGGTGTGTGAAGTCACAGAATGAAGGTGTGTGAAGTCATAGAATGGAGGTGTGTGCAGTCATAGAATGGATGTTTGTGAGGTAAGAATGAAGGTGTGTTAAGTCATAAAATGGAGATGTGTGAAGGCACAGAAGGGAGGTGTGTGAAGTCATAGAATGGAGCTGTGTGAAGTCAGAATGGAGGTGTGTGAAGTCATAGAATGGAGGTGTGTGAACTCACAATGGAGATGTGTGAAGTCAAAAAATGGAGGTGTGTGAAGTCAAAGAATGGAAGTGTGTGAAGTCATAGAATGGAGGTGTGTGAAGTCATAGAATGGAGGTGTGTGAAGTCATAGAATGGAGGTGTGTGAAGTCACAGAATTGATGTTTGTGAAGTCAGAATGGAGGTGTGTGAAGTCAGAATGGAGGTTTGTGAAGTCATAGAATGGAGGTGTGTGAAGTCATAGAATAGAGGTGTGTGAAGTCATAGAATGGAGGTGTGTGAAATCACAAAATTGATGTTTGTGAAGTCAGAATGTAGGTGTGTGAACTCACAATGGAGGTGTGTGAAGTCAAATAATGGAGGTTTGTGAAGTCACAGAATTGATGTTTGTGAAGTCAGAATGGAGGTGTGTGAAGTCAGAATGGAGGTGTGTGAAGTCATAAAATGGAGGTGTGTAAAGTCACAATGCAGGTGTGTGAACTCAGAATGGAGGTGTGTGAAGTCACAGAATGGTGGTGTGTGAAGTCATAGAATGGAGGTTTGTGAAGTCATAGAATGGAGGTGTGTGAAGTCATAGAATGGAGGTGTGTGAAGTCATAGAATGGAGGTTTGTGAAGTCATAGAATGGAGGTGTGTGAAGTCATAGAATGGAAGTTTCTGAAGTAAGAATGTAGGTGTGTGAAGTCATAGAATCGAGGTGTGTGAAGTCAAAATGGTGGTGTGTGAACTCATAGAATGCATGTGTGTGAACTGATAGAGTGGAGGTGTGTGAAGTCATGGAATGGAGGTGTGTGAAGTCAAAGAATGGAGGTGTGTGAAGTCAAACAATGGAGGTGTGCGAAGTGACAGAATGGAGGTTAGTTAAGTCATAGAATGGAAGTGTGTGAAGTCAAAATGGAGGTGTTTGAAGTCACAGAATGGAGGTGTGTGAAGTCTCCGAATGGAGGTGTGTGAAGTCAAAATGGTGGTGGGTAACGTCACAAATGGAGGTGTGTGAAGTCACAGAATGTAGGTGTGTGAACTCAAAATGGAGGTGTGTGAAGTCAAAAAATGGAGGTGTGCGAAGTCAAAGAATGGAGGTGAGTGAAGTCATAGAAAAAGGTGTGTGAAGTCATAGAATGGAGGTGTGTGAAGTCATAGAATGAAGGTGTGTGAAGTCACGGAATGAAGGTGTGTTAAGTCACAGAACGGAGGTGTGTGAACTCAGAATGGAGGTGTGTGAATTCCCAGAATGGAGGTGTGGGAAGTCATAGAATGGAGTTGTGTGAAGTCACAGAATGGAGACGTGTGAATTCATAGAATATAGGTGTGTGAAGTCATAGAATGGAGGTGTGTGAATTCACAGAATGGAGGTGTGTGAAGTCACAGAATGGAAGTGTATGAAGTCACAGAATGGAGGTGTGTGAACTCACAATGGAGGTGTGTGAACTCATAGAATGGAGGTGTGTGAAGTCATGGAATGGAGGTGTGTGAAGTCAAAGAATGGAAGTGTGTGAAGTCAAACTGGAGGTGTGTGAAGTCACAGAATGAAGGTGTGTGAAGTCACAGAATGGAGGTGTGTGAAGTCATAGAATGGAGGTGTGTGAAGTCACAGAATGGAGGTTTGTGAAGTCACAGAATGGAGGTGTGTGAAGTCACAGAATGGAAGTGTGTGAAGTCAAAATGGAGGTGTGTGAACTCATAGAATGGAGGTGTGTGAAGTCATGGAATGGAGGTGTGTGAAGTCAAAGAATGGAGGTGTGTGAAGTCAAACAAAAATTTTGTGTGAAGTCACAGAATGGAGGTGTGTGAAATCACAGAATGGAGGTGTGTGAAATCAAAAAGGTGGTGTGTAGAGTCACAAATGGAGGTGTGTGAACTCATAGAATGGAGGTGTGTGAAGTCAAAGAATGGAGGTGTGTGAAGTCATGGAATGGAGGTGTGTGAAGTCACAGAATGGAGGTGTGTGAAGTCATAGAATGGAGGTGTGTAAGTCATAGAATGGATGTTTCTGAAGTAAGAATGAAGGTGTGTGAAGTCATAGAATGGAGGTGTGTGAAGTCAAAATGGAGGTGTGTGAACTCATAGAATGGAGGAATGAGAACTCATAGAATGGAGGTTTGTGAAGTCATGGAAAGGAGGTGTGTGAAGTCAAAGAATGGAGGTGTGTGAAGTCAAACAATAAAGGTGTGTGAAGTCACAGAAGGGAGGTGTGTGAAATCACAGAATGGAGGTGTGTGAAGTCAAAAAGTTGGTGTGTAGAGTCACAAATGGACGTGTGTGAACTCATAGAATGGAGGTGTGTGAAGTCAAAGAATGGAGGTGTGTAGTCAAGGAATGGAGTGTGTGAAGTCAAAATGTAGGTGTGTGAAGTCAAAGAATGGAGGTGTGTGAAGTCAAAGAATGGAGGTGTGTGAAGTCAAAATGGTGGTGGTTAACGTCACAAATGGAGGTGTGTGAAGTCACAGAATGTAGGTGTGTGAACTCAAAATGGAGGTGTGTGAAGTCAAAGAATGGAGGTGTGCGAAGTCAAAGAATGGAGGTGTGTGAAGTCATAGAATGGAGGTGTGTGAAGTCATAGAATGGAGGTGTGTGAAGTCATAGAATGAAGGTGTGTAAAGTCACGGAATGAAGGTGTGTTAAGTCACAGAACGGAGGTGTGTGAACTCAGAATGGAGGTGTGTGAATTCCCAGAATGGAGGTGTGGGAAGTCATAGAATGGAGTTGTGTGAAGTCACAGAATGGAGATGTGTGAATTCATAGAATATAGGTGTGTGAAGTCATAGAATGGAGGTGTGTGAAGTCACAGAATGGAGGTGTGTGAAGTCACAGAATGGAAGTGTGTGAAGTCACAGAATAGAGGTGTGTGAACTCACAATGGAGGTGTGTGAAGTCAAAGAATGGAGGTGTATGAAGTCATAGAATCGAAGTGTATGAAGTCATAGAATTGAGGTGTGTGAAGCCAGAATTGAGGTGTGTGAAGTCACAGAATTGAGGTGTGTGAAATCAGAATGGAGGTGTGTGAAGTCACAGAATGGAGTTATGTGAAATCATAGAATGGAGATGTGTGAAATCACAATGGAGGTGTGTGAAGTCAAAGAATGGACGTGTGTGAAGTCATAGAATGGAGGTGTGTGAAGTCATAGAATGGAGGTGTGTGAAGTCAAAATGGAGGTGTGCGAACTCATAAAATGGAGATGTGTGAAGTCATGGAATGTAGGTGTGTGAAGTCCAAAAATGTAGGTGTGTGAAGTCAAAGAATGGAAGTGTGTGAAGTCAAACTGGAGGTGTGTGAAGTCACAGAATGAAGGTGTGTGAAGTCACAGAATGCAGGTGTGTGAAGTCATAGAATGGAGGTGTGTGAAGTCACAGAATGGAGGTTTGTGAAGTCAGAGAATGGAGGTGTGTGAAGTCACAGAATGGAAGTGTGTGATGTTAAAATGGAGGTGTGTGAACTCATAGAATGGAGGTGTGTGAAGTCATGGAATGGAGGTGTGTGAAGTCAAAGAATGGAGGTGTGTGAAGTCAAACAAAAATGGTGTGTGAAGTCACAGAATGGAGGTGTGTGAAATCACAGAATGGAGGTGTGTGAAGTCAAAAAGGTGGTGTGTAGAGTCACAAATGGAGGTGTGTGAACTCATAGAAAGGAGGTGTGTGAAGTCAAAGAATGGAGGTGTGTGAAGTCATGGAATGGAGGTGTGTGAAGTCACAGAATGGAGGTGTGTGAAATCATAGAATGGAGGTGTGTGAAGTCAAAATGGAGGTGTGTGAACTCATAGAATTGAGGAATGAGAACTCATAGAATGGAGGTGTGTGAAGTCATGGAAAGGAGGTGTGTGAAGTCAAAGAATGGAGGTGTGTGAAATCACAGAATGGAGGTGTGTGAAGTCAAAAAGGTGGTGTGTAGAGTCACAAATGGAGGTGTGTGAACTCATAGAATGGAGGTGTGTGAAGTCAAAGAATGGAGGTGTGTGAAGGCATCGAATGGAGGTGTGTGAAGTCATAGAATGGATGTGTATGAAGACTCAGAATGAAGGTGCGTTAAGTCACAGAATCTAGGTTTGTGAACTCAGAATGTAGGTGTGTGAAGTCACAGAATGGAGGTGAGGGAAGTCATAGAATTGAGTTGTGTAAAGTCACAGAATGGAGGTGTGTGAATTAATAGAATGGAGGTGTGAGAAATCATAGAATGGAGTTGTGTGAAGTCACAGAATGGAGGTGTGTGAAGTCAAACAATATAGGTGTGTGAAGTCACACAATGGAGGTGTGTGAACTCATAGAATGGAGGTGCATGAAGTCAAAGAATGGAGGTGTGTGAAGTCATCGAATGGAGGTGTGTGAAGTCATGGAATGGAGGTGTGTGAAGTCAGATGGAGTTGTGTGAAGTCATAGAATGGAGGTGTGTGAAGTCAGAATGGAGGTGTGTGAACTCACAATGGAGGTGTGTGAAGTCAAATAATGGAGGTGTGTGAAGTCACAGAATTGATGTTTGTGAAGTCAGAATGTAGGTGTGTG
The DNA here is from genome assembly GCA_024803745.1 of Megascapheus bottae. Classification (NCBI taxonomy): domain Eukaryota; kingdom Metazoa; phylum Chordata; class Mammalia; order Rodentia; family Geomyidae; genus Megascapheus; species Megascapheus bottae. The sequence goes on along the minus strand of JANJXV010000052.1, from coordinate 668,755 downwards.
AACTCACAATGGAGGTGTGTGAAGTCAAATAATGGAGGTGTGTGAAGTCACAGAATTGATGTTTATGAAGTCAGAATGGAGGTGTGTGAAGTCAGAATGGAGGTGTGTGAAGTCATAAAATGGAGGTGTGTAAAGTCACAATGCAGGTGTGTGAACTCATAGAATGGAGGTGTGTGAAGTCACAGAATGGAGGTGTTTGAAGTCATAGAATGGAGGTGTGTGAAGTCATAGAATGGAGGTGTGTGAAGTCATAGAATGGAGGTGTGTGAAGTCATAGAATGGAGGTTTGTGAAGTCATAGAATGGAGGTGTGTGAAGTCATAAATGGAAGTTTCTGAAGTAAGAATGTAGGTGTGTGAAGTCATAGAATCGAGGTGTGTGAAGTCAAAATGGTGGTGTGTGAACTCATAGAATGGATGTGTGTGAACTGATAGAGTGGAGGTGTGTGAAGTCATGGAATGGAGGTGTGTGAAGTCAAAGAATGGAGGTGTGTGAAGTCAAACAATGGAGGTGTGCGAAGTCACAGAATGGAGGTTAGTTAAGTCACAGAATGGAAGTGTGTGAAGTCAAAATGGAGGTGTGTGAAGTCACAGAATGGAGGTGTGTGAAGTCTCAGAATGGAGGTGTGTGAAATCATAGAATGGAGGTGTGTGAAGTCATAGAATGGAGGTGTGTGAAGACACAGAATGAAGGTGCGTTAAGTCACAGAATCTAGGTTTGTGAACTCAGAATGTAGGTGTGTGAAGTCACAGAATGGAGGTGAGGGAAGTCATAGAATTGAGTTGTGTGAAGTCACAGAATGGAAGTGTGTGAATTAATAGAATGGAGGTGTGAGAAATCATAGAATGGAGTTGTGTGAAGTCACAGAATGGAAGTGTGTGAAGTCACAGAATGGAGGTGTGTGAAGTCACAGAATGGAGGTGTGTGAACTCACAATGGAGGTGTGTGAAGTCAAAGAATGGAGGTGTGTGAAGTCATAGAATGGAATTGTGTGAAGTCATAGAATGGAGGTGTGTGAAGTGAGAACTGAGGTGTGTGAAGTCACGGAATTCAGTTGTGTGAACTCAGAATGGATGTTTCTGAAGTAGAATGAAGGTGTGTGAAGTCATTGAATGGAGGTGTGTGAAGTCATAGAATGGAGGTTTGTGAAGTCATAGAATGGAGGTGTGTGAAGTCATAGAATGGAGGTGTGTGAAGTCATAGAGTGAATGTTTGTGAAGTAAGAAGGAAGGTGTGTTAAGTCATTAAATGGAGATGTGTGAAGGCACAGAATGGAGGTGTGTGAAGTCATAGAATGGAGCTGTGTGAAGTCAGAATGGAGGTGTGTGAAGTCATAGAATGGAGGTGTGTGAACTCACAATGGAGACGTGTGAAGTCAAAAAATGGAGGTGTGTGAAGTCAAAGAATGGAAGGGTGTGAAGTCATAGAATGGAGGTGTGTGAAGTCATAGAATGGAGGTGTGTGAAGTCATAGAATGGAGGTGTGTGAAGTCATAGAATTGATGTTTGTGAAGTCAGAATGGAGGTGTTTGAAGTCAGAATGGAGGTTTGTGAAGTCATAGAATGGAGGTGTGTGAAGTCATAGAATGGAGGTGTGTGAAGTCATAGAATGGAGGTGTGTGAAGTAACAGAATTGATGTTTGTGAATTCAGAATGGAGGTGTGTGAACTCACAATGGAGGTGAGTGAAGTCAAAGAATGGAGGTGTGTGAAGTCACAGAATTGATGTTTGTGAAGTCAGAATGGAGGTGTGTGAAGTCAGAATGGATGTGTGTGAAGTCATAGAATGGAGGTGTGTGAAGTCACAATGCACGTGTGTGAACTCATAGAATGGAGGTGTCTGAAGTCAGAATGGAGTTGTGTGAAGTCATAGAATGGAGGTGTGTGAAGTCAGAATGGAGGTGTGTGAAGTCATAGAATGGAGGTGTGTGAAGTCAGAATGGAGGTGTGTGAACTCATAGAATGGAGCTGTGTGAAGTCACAATGGAGGTGTGTGAAGTCATAGAATGGAGGTGTGTGAAGTCACAGAATGGAGGTGTGTGAAGTCATAGAATGGAGCTGTGTGAAGTCAGGTTGGAGTTGTGTGAAGTCACAGAATGGAGGTGTGTGAACTCAGAATGGTGGTGTGTGAAGTCACAGAATTGAGGTGTGTGAAGTCACAGAATGGAGGTTTGTGAAGTCATAGAATGGAGGTGTGTGAAGTCATAGAATGGAGGTGTGTGAAGTCATAGAATGGATGTTTGTGAAGTAAGAATGAAGGTGTGTTTAGTCATAGAATAGAGGTGTGTGAAGGCACAGAATGGAGGTGTGTGAAGTCATAGAATGGAGTTGTGTGAAATCATAGAATGGAGATGTGTGAACTCACAATGGAGGTGTGTGAAGTCAAAGAATGGACGTGTGTGAAATCATAGAATGGAAGTGTGTGAAGTCATAGAATGGAGGTGTGTGAAGTCAAAATGGAGGTGTGCGAACTCATAAAATGGAGATGTGTGAAGTCATGGAATGTAGGTGTGTGAAGTCCAAAAATGGAGGTGTGTGAAGTCAAACAATGGTGGTGTGTGAAGGCACAGAATGGAGGTGTGTGAAGTCAAAGAATGGAAGTGTGTGAAGTCAAACTGGAGGTGTGTGAAGTCACAGAATGAAGGTGTGTGAAGTCACAGAATGGAGGTGTGTGAAGTCATAGAATGGAGGTGTGTGAAGTCACATAATGGAGGTTTGTGAAGTCACAGAATGGAAGTTTGTGAAGTTAAAATGGAGGTGTGTGACCTCATAGAATGGAGGTGTGTGAAGTCATGGAATGGAGGTGTGTGAAGTCAAAGAATGGAGGTGTGTGAAGTCAAACAAAAATGGTGTGTGAAGTCACAGAATGGAGGTGTGTGAAATCACAGAATGGAGGTGTGTGAAGTCAAAAAGGTGGTGTGTAGAGTCACAAATGGAGGTGTGTGAACTCATAGAATGGAGGTGTGTGAAGTCAAAGAATGGAGGTGTGTGAAGTCATGGAATGGAGGTGTGTGAAGTCACAGAATGGAGGTGTGTGAAGTCATAGAATGGAGGTGTGTGAAGTCATAGAATGGATGTTTCTGAAGTAAGAATGAAGGTGCGTGAAGTCATAGAATGGAGGTGTGTGAAGTCAAAATGAAGGTGTGTGAAATCATAAAATGGAGGAATGAGAACTCATAGAATGGAGGTGTGTAAAGTCATGGAAAGGAGGTGTGTGAAGTCAAAGAATGGAGGTGTGTGAAATCACAGAATGGAGGTGTGTGAAGTCAAAAAGGTGGTGTGTAGAGTCACACATGGAGGTGTGTGAACTCATAGAATGGAGGTGTGTGAAGTCAAAGAATGGAGGTGTGTGAAGTCATGGAATGGAGGTGTGTGAAGTCACAGAATGGAGGTGTGTGAAGTCATAGAATGGAGGTGTGTGAAGTCATAGAATGGATGTTTCTGAAGTAAGAATGAAGGTGTGTGAAATCATAGAATGGAGGTGTGTGAAGTCAAAATGGACGTGTGTGAACTCATAGAATGGAGGAATGAGAACTCATAGAATGGAGGTGTGTGAAGTCATGGAAAGGAGGTGTGTGAAGTCACAGAATGGAGGTGTGTGAAGTCAGAATGGAGTTGTGTGAACTCATAGAATGCAGGTGTGTGAAGTCAGAGTGGAGGTTTGTGAAGTCATAGAATGGAGGTTTGTGAAGTCAGAATGGAGGTGTGTGAAATCACAGAATGGAGGTGTGTGAAGTCAAAAAGGTGGTGTGTAGAGTCACAAATGGAGGTGTGTGAACTCATAGAATGGAGGTGTGTGAAGTCAAAGAATGGAGGTGTGTGAAGGCATCGAATGGAGGTGTGTGAAGTCATGGAATGGAGGTGTGTGAAGTCACAGAATGGAGGTGTGTGAAGTCAGAATGGAGTTGTGTGAAGTCATAGAATGCAGGTGTGTGAAGTCAGAATGGAGGTGTGTGAAGTCATAGAATGGAGGTTTGTGAAGTCAGAATGGAGGTGTGTGAACTCATAGAATTGAGGTGTGTGAAGTCACAATGGAGGTATGTGAAGTAATAGAGTGGTAGTGTGTGAAGGCACAGAATGGAGGTGTGGAAGTCATAGAATGGAGGTGTGTGAAGTCAGAATGGAGGTGTGTGAAGTCATAGAATGGAGGTGTGTGAAGTCATAATGTAGGTGTGTGAAGTCACAGAATTGAGGTGTGTGAAGTCATAGAATGGAGGTGTGTGAAGTTATAGAATGGAGTGTGTGAAATCACAGAATTGATGTTTGTGAAGTCAGAATGTAGGTGTGTGAACTCACAATGGAGGTGTGTGAAGTCAAAGAATGGAGGTGTGTGAAGTCACAGAATTGATGTTTGTGAAGTCAGAATGGAGGTGTGTGAAGTCAGAATGGAGGTGTGTGAAGTCATAGAATGGAGGTGTGTGAAGTCACAATGCAGGTGTGTGAACTCATAGAATGGAGGTGTGTGAAGTCACAGAATGGAGGTGTGTGAAGTCATAGAATGGAGGTGTGTGAAGTCATAGAATGGAGGTGTGTGGAGTCATAGAATGGAGGTGTGTGAAGTCAGAGAATGGAGGTTTGTGAAGTCATAGAATGGAGGTGTGTGAAGTCATAGAATGGAGGAGTGTGAAGTCATAGAATGGAGGTGTGTGAAGTCATAGAATGAAGGTGTGTTAAGTCATTAAATGGAGATGTGTGAAGGCACAGAATGGAGGTATGTGAAGTCAAAGAATGGAGCTGTGTGATGTCAGAATGGAGGTGTGTGAAGTCATAGAATGGAGGTGTGTGAACTCACAATGGAGATGTGTGAAGTCAAAAAATGGAGGTATGTGAAGTCAAAGAATGGAAGTGTGTGAAGTCATAGAATGGAGGTGTGTGAAGTCATAGAATGGAGGTATGTGAAGTCATAGAATGGAGGTGTGTGAAGTCACAGAATTGATGTTTGTGAAGTCAGAATGGAGGTGTTTGAAGTCAGAATGGAGGTTTGTGAAGTCATAGAATGGAGGTGTGTGAAGTCATAGAATGGAGGTGTGTGAAGTCATAGAATGGAGGTGTGTGAAGTAACAGAACTGATGTTTGTGAATTCAGAATGGAGGTGTGTGAACTCAAGTCAAAGAATGGAGGTGTGTGAAGTCACAGAATTGATGTTTGTGAAGTCAGAATGGAGGTGTGTGAAGTCAGAATGGATGTGTGTGAAGTCATAGAATGGAGGTGTGTGAAGTCACAATGCACGTGTGTGAACTCATAGAATGGAGGTGTCTGAAGTCAGAATGGAGTTGTGTGAAGTCATAGAATGGAGGTGTGTGAAGTCAGAATGGAGGTGTGTGAAGTCATAGAATGGAGGTGTGTGAAGTCAGAATGGAGGTGTGTGAACTCATAGAATGGAGCTGTGTGAAGTCACAATGGAGGTGTGTGAAGTCATAGAATGGAGGTGTGTGAAGTCACAGAATGGAGGTGTGTGAAGTCATAGAATGGAGCTGTGTGAAGTCAGGTTGGAGTTGTGTGAAGTCACAGAATGGAGGTGTGTGAACTCAGAATGGAGGTGTGTGAAGTCACAGAATTGAGGTGTGTGAAGTCACAGAATGGAGGTTTGTGAAGTCATAGAATGGAGGTGTGTGAAGTCATAGAATGGAGGTGTGTGAAGTCATAGAATGGATGTTTGTGAAGTAAGAATGAAGGTGTGTTTAGTCATAGAATGGAGGTGTGTGAAGGCACAGAATGGAGGTGTGTGAAGTCATAGAATGGAGTTGTGTGAAATCATAGAATGGAGATGTGTGAACTCACAATGGAGGTGTGTGAAGTCAAAGAATGGACGTGGGTGAAATCATAGAATGGAAGTGTGTGAAGTCATATAATGGAGGTGTGTGAAGTCAAAATGGAGGTGTGCGAACTCATAAAATGGAGATGTGTGAAGTCATGGAATGTAGGTGTGTGAAGTCCAAAAATGGAGGTGTGTGAAGTCAAACAATTGTGGTGTGTGAAGGAACAGAATGGAGGTGTGTGAAGTCAAACTGGAGGTGTGTGAAGTCACAGAATGAAGGTGTGTGAAGTCACAGAATGGAGGTGTGTGAAGTCATAGAATGGAGGTGTGTGAAGTCACATAATGGAGGTTTGTGAAGTCACAGAATGGAAGTGTGTGAAGTTAAAATGCAGGTGTGTGAACTCATAGAATGGAGGTGTGTGAAGTCATGGAATGGAGGTGTGTGAAGTCAAAGAATGGAGGTGTGTGAAGTCAAACAAAAATGGTGTGTGAAGTCACAGAATGGAGGTGTGTGAAATCACAGAATGGAGGTGTGTGAAGTCAAAAAGGTGGTGTGTAGAGTCACAAATGGAGGTGTGTGAACTCATAGAATGGAGGTGTGTGAAGTCAAAGAATGGAGGTGTGTGAAGTCATGGAATGGAGGTGTGTGAAGTCACAGAATGGAGGTGTGTGAAGTCATAGAATGGAGGTGTGTGAAGTCATAGAATGGATGTTTCTGAAGTAAGAATGAAGGTGCGTGAAGTCATAGAATGGAGGTGTGTGAAGTCAAAATGGAGGTGTGTGAAATCATAAAAGGGAGGAATGAGAACTCATAGAATGGAGGTGTGTAAAGTCATGGAAAGGAGGTGTGTGAAGTCAAAAAGGTGGTGTGTAGAGTAACAAATGGAGGTGTGTGAACTCATAGAATGGAGGTGTGTGAAGTCAAAGAATGGAGGTGTGTGAAGTCATGGAATGGAGGTGTGTGAAGTCACAGAATGGAGGTGTGTGAAGTCACAGAATGGAGGTGTGTGAAGTCATAGAATGGATGTTTCTGAAGTAAGAATGAAGGTGTGTGAAATCATAGAATGGAGGTGTGTGAAGTCAAAATGGAGGTGTATGAACTCATAGAATGGAGGAATGAGAACTCATAGAATGGAGGTGTGTGAAGTCATGGAAAGGAGGTGTGTGAAGTCATAGAATGGAGGTGTGTGAAGTCACAATGCACGTGTGTGAACTCATAGAATGGAGGTGTCTGAAGTCAGAATGGAGTTGTGTGAAGTCATAGAATGGAGGTGTGTGAAGTCAGAATGGAGGTGTGTGAAGTCATAGAATGGAGGTGTGTGAAGTCAGAATGGAGGTGTGTGAACTCATAGAATGGAGCTGTGTGAAGTCACAATGGAGGTGTGTGAAGTCATAGAATGGAGGTGTGTGAAGTCACAGAATGGAGGTGTGTGAAGTCATAGAATGGAGCTGTGTGAAGTCAGGTTGGAGTTGTATGAAGTCACAGAATGGAGGTGTGTGAACTCAGAGTGGAGGTGTGTGAAGTCACAGAATTGAGGTGTGTGAAGTCACAGAATGGAGGTTTGTGAAGTCATAGAATGGAGGTGTGTAAAGTCATAGAATGGAGGTGCGTGAAGTCATAGAATGGATGTTTGTGAAGTAAAAATGAAGGTGTGTTAAGTCATAGAATGGAGGTGTGTGAAGGCACAGAATGGAGGTGTGTGAAGTCATAGAATGGAGCTGTTTGAAGTCAGAATGGAGGTGTGTGAAGTCACAGAAAGAGGTGTGTGAACTCAGAATGGTGGTGTGTGAAGTCACAGAATGGAGGTGTGTTAAGTCACAGAACGGAGGTGTTTGATCTGAGAATGGAGTTGTGTGAAATCACAGAATCTAGGTGTGTGAAGTCACAGAATGGAGGTGTGTGAAGTCACAGAATGTAGGTGTTTGAAGTCACAGAATGGAGGTGTGTGAGGTCAGAATGGAGGTGTGTGAAGTCATAGAATGGAGGTGTGTGAAGTCACAATGTAGGTGTGTGTAGTCATAGAATGGAGGTGTGTGAAATCATAGAATGGAGGTGTGTGAAGTCACAGAATGGAGGTGTGTGAAGTCACAGAATGGAGGTGTGTGAAGTCATAGAATGGAATTGTGTGAAGTCATAGAATGGAGGTGTGTGAAGTCTTAGAATGGAGGTGTGTGAAGTGATAGAATGGATGTTTCTGAAGTAGAATGAAGGTGTGTGAAGTCATAGAATGGAGGTGTGTGAAGTCAAAATGGGGGTATGTGAACTCATAAAATGGAGATGTGTGAACTCATGGAATGGAGGTGTGTGAAGTCCAAGAATATAGGTGTGTGAAGTCAAACAATGGTGGTGTGTGAAGTCACAGAATGGAGGTGTGTTAAGTCAAAGAATGGAAGTGTGTGAAGTCAAAATGGAGGTGTGTGAAGTCACAGAATGGAGGTGTGTGAAGTCACAGAATGACGGTGTTTGAAGTCAAAATTGTGGTGTGTGAAATCACAAATGGAGGTGTTTGAAGTCGGAATGCAGCTGTGTGAAGTCATAGAATGGAGGTGTGTGAAGTCAAAATGGAGGTGTGTGAACTCATAGAATGGAGTGTGTGAAGTCACAATGAGGCTGTGTGAAGTCATAGAATGGGGGTGTGTGAAGTCAAATTGGAGGTGTGTGAAATCACAGAATGGAGGTGTGTCAACTCAGAATTGAGGTGTGTGAAGTCATAGAATGGAGGTGTGTGAATTCATAGAATGGAAGTGTGTGAAATCATAGAATGGAGGTGTGTGAAGTCAAAGAATTGAGGTTTGTGAAGTCAGAGTGGAGGTGTGTGAAGTCAGAATGGAGGTGTGTGAAGTCATAGAATGGAGGTGTGTGAAGTCACAATGCAGGTGTGTGAACTCATAGAATGGAGGTGTGTGAAGTCACAGAATGGAGGTGTGTGAAGTCATAGAATGGAGGTGTGTGAAGTCATAGAATGGAGGTGTGTGAAGTCATAGAATGGAGGTGTGTGAAGTCATAGAATGGAGGTTTGTGAAGTCATAGAATGGAGGTGTGTGAAGTCATAGAATGGAGGTGTGTGAAGTCATAGAGTGAATGTTTGTGAAGTAAGAATGAAGGTGTGTTAAGTCATTAAATGGAGATGTGTGAAGGCACAGAATGGAGGTGTGTGAAGTCATAGAATGGAGCTGTATGAAGTCAGAATGGAGGTGTGTGAAGTCATAGAATGGAGGTGTGTGAACTCACAATGGAGATGTGTGAAGTCAAAAAATGGAGGTGTGTGAAGTCCAAGAATGGAAGTGTGTGAAGTCATAGAATGGAGGTGTGTGAAGTCATAGAATGGAGGTGTGTGAAGTAACAGTACTGATGTTTGTGAATTCAGAATGGAGGTGTGTGAACTAAAGTCAAAGAATGGAGGTGTGTGAAGTCACAGAATTGATGTTTGTGAAGTCAGAATGGAGGTGTGTGAAGTCAGAATGGATGTGTGTGAAGTCATAGAATGGAGGTGTGTGAAGTCACAATGCACGTGTGTGAACTCATAGAATGGAGGTGTCTGAAGTCAGAATGGAGTTGTGTGAAGTCATAGAATGGAGGTGTGTGAAGTCAGAATGGAGGTGTGTGAAGTCATAGAATGGAGGTGTGTGAAGTCAGAATGGAGGTGTGTGAAATCATAGAATGGAGCTGTGTGAAGTCACAATGGAGGTGTGTGAAGTCATAGAATGGAGGTGTGTGAAGTCACAGAATGGAGGTGTGTGAAGTCATAGAATGGAGCTGTGTGAAGTAAGGTTGGAGTTGTGTGAAGTCACAGAATGGAGGTGTGTGAACTCAGAATGGAGGTGTGTGAAGTCACAGAATGGAGGTGTGTTAAGTCACAGAACGGAGGTGTTTGATCTCAGAATGGAGTTGTGTGAAATCACAGAATCTAGGTGTGTGAAGTCACAGAATGGAGGTGTGTGAAGTCACAGAATGTAGGTGTTTGAAGTCACAGAATGGAGGTGTGTGAGGTCAGAATGGAGGTGTGTGAAGTCATAGAATGGAGGTGTGTGAAGTCACAATGTAGGTGTGTGTAGTCATAGAATGGAGGTGTGTGAAATCATAGAATGGAGGTGTGTGAAGTCACAGAATGGAGGTGTGTGAAGTCACAGAATGGAGGTGTGTGAAGTCATAGAATGGAATTGTGTGAAGTCATAGAATGGAGGTGTGTGAAGTCATAGAATGGAGGTGTGTGAAGTGATAGAATGGATGTTTCTGAAGTAGATTGAAGGTGTGTGAAGTCATAGAATGGAGGTGTGTGAAGTCAAAATTGGAGTATGTGAACTCATAAAATGGAGATGTGTGAACTCATGGAATGGAGGTGTGTGAAGTCCAAGAATATAGGTGTGTGAAGTCAAACAATGGTGGTGTGTGAAGTCACAGAATGGAGGTGTGTTAAGTCAAAGAATGGAAGTGTGTGAAGTCAAAATGGAGGTGTGTGACGTCACAGAATGGAGGTGTGTGAAGTCACAGAATGAAGGTGTTTGAAGTCAAAATTGTGGTGTGTGAAATCACAAATGGAGGTTTTTGAAGTCGGAATGCAGCTGTGTGAAGTCATAGAATGGAGGTGTGTGAAGTCAAAATGGAGGTGTGTGAACTCATAGAATGGAGTGTGTGAAGTCACAATGAGGCTGTGTGAAGTCATAGAATGGGGGTGTGTGAAGTCAAATTGGAGGTGTGTAAAATCACAGAATGGAGGTGTGTCAACTCAGAATTGAGGTGTGTGAAGTCATAGAATGGAGGTGTGTGAATTCATAGAATGGAAGAGTGTGAAATCATAGAATGGAGGTGTGTGAAGTCAAAGAATTGAGGTTTGTGAAGTCAGAATGGAGGTGTGTGAAGTCAGAATGGAGGTGTGTGAAGTCATAGAATGGAGGTGGGTGAAGTCACAATGCAGGTGTGTGAACTCATAGAATGGAGGTGTGTGAAGTCACAGAATGGAGGTGTGTGAAGTCATAGAATGGAGGTGTGTGAAGTCATAGAATGGAGGTGTGTGAAGTCATAGAATGGAGGTGTGTGAAGTCATAGAATGGAGGTTTGTGAAGCCATAGAATGGAGGTGTGTGAAGTCATAGAATGGAGGTGTGTGAAGTCATAGAGTGAATGTTTGTGAAGTAAGAATGAAGGTGTGTTAAGTCATTAATTGGAGATGTGTGAAGGCACAGAATGGAGGTGTGTGAAGTCATAGAATGGAGCTGTGTGAAGTCAGAATGGAGGTGTGTGAAGTCATAGAATGGAGGTGTGTGAACTCACAATGGAGATGTGTGAAGTCAAAAAATGGAGGTGTGTGAAGTCACAGAATGGAGGTTTGTGAAGTCATAGAATGGATGTGTGTGAAGTCATAGAATGGAGGTGTGTGATGTAACAGAATTGATGTTTGTGAATTCAGAATGGAGGTGTGTGAAGTCATAGAATGGAGGTGTGTGAAGTCATAGAATGGAGGTGTGTGAAGTCATAGAATGGAGGTGTGTGATGTAACAGAATTGATGTTTGTGAATTCAGAATGGAGGTGTGTGAACTCACAATGGAGGTGTGTGAAGTCAAAGAATGGAGGTGTGTGAAGTCACAGAATGGAGGTGTGTGAAGTCATAGAATGGAGGTGTGTGAAGTCATAGAATGGAGGTGTGTGAAGTCATAGAATGGAGGTGTGTGAAGTCATAGAATGGAGGTTTGTGAAGTCATAGAATGGAGGTGTGTGAAGTCATAGAATGGAGGTGTGTGAAGTCAAAGAGTGAATGTTTGTGAAGTAAGAATGAAGGTGTGTTAAGTCATTAAATGGAGATGTGTGAAGGCACAGAATGGAGGTGTGTGAAGTCATAGAATGGAGCTGTATGAAGTCAGAATGGAGGTGTGTGAAGTCATAGAATGGAGGTGTGTGAACTCACAATGGAGATGTGTGAAGTCAAAAAATGGAGGTGTGTGAAGTCCAAGAATGGAAGTGTGTGAAGTCATAGAATGGAGGTGTGTGAAGTCATAGAATGGAGGTGTGTGAAGTAACAGTACTGATGTTTGTGAATTCAGAATGGAGGTGTGTGAACTAAAGTCAAAGAATGGAGGTGTGTGAAGTCACAGAATTGATGTTTGTGAAGTCAGAATGGAGGTGTGTGAAGTCAGAATGGATGTGTGTGAAGTCATAGAATGGAGGTGTGTGAAGTCACAATGCACGTGTGTGAACTCATAGAATGGAGGTGTCTGAAGTCAGAATGGAGTTGTGTGAAGTCATAGAATGGAGGTGTGTGAAGTCAGAATGGAGGTGTGTGAAGTCATAGAATGGAGGTGTGTGAAGTCAGAATGGAGGTGTGTGAAATCATAGAATGGAGCTGTGTGAAGTCACAATGGAGGTGTGTGAAGTCATAGAATGGAGGTGTGTGAAGTCACAGAATGGAGGTGTGTGAAGTCATAGAATGGAGCTGTGTGAAGTAAGGTTGGAGTTGTGTGAAGTCACAGAATGGAGGTGTGTGAACTCAGAATGGAGGTGTGTGAAGTCACAGAATGGAGGTGTGTTAAGTCACAGAACGGAGGTGTTTGATCTCAGAATGGAGTTGTGTGAAATCACAGAATCTAGGTGTGTGAAGTCACAGAATGGAGGTGTGTGAAGTCACAGAATGTAGGTGTTTGAAGTCACAGAATGGAGGTGTGTGAGGTCAGAATGGAGGTGTGTGAAGTCATAGAATGGAGGTGTGTGAAGTCACAATGTAGGTGTGTGTAGTCATAGAATGGAGGTGTGTGAAATCATAGAATGGAGGTGTGTGAAGTCACAGAATGGAGGTGTGTGAAGTCACAGAATGGAGGTGTGTGAAGTCATAGAATGGAATTGTGTGAAGTCATAGAATGGAGGTGTGTGAAGTCATAGAATGGAGGTGTGTGAAGTGATAGAATGGATGTTTCTGAAGTAGATTGAAGGTGTGTGAAGTCATAGAATGGAGGTGTGTGAAGTCAAAATTGGAGTATGTGAACTCATAAAATGGAGATGTGTGAACTCATGGAATGGAGGTGTGTGAAGTCCAAGAATATAGGTGTGTGAAGTCAAACAATGGTGGTGTGTGAAGTCACAGAATGGAGGTGTGTTAAGTCAAAGAATGGAAGTGTGTGAAGTCAAAATGGAGGTGTGTGACGTCACAGAATGGAGGTGTGTGAAGTCACAGAATGAAGGTGTTTGAAGTCAAAATTGTGGTGTGTGAAATCACAAATGGAGGTTTTTGAAGTCGGAATGCAGCTGTGTGAAGTCATAGAATGGAGGTGTGTGAAGTCAAAATGGAGGTGTGTGAACTCATAGAATGGAGTGTGTGAAGTCACAATGAGGCTGTGTGAAGTCATAGAATGGGGGTGTGTGAAGTCAAATTGGAGGTGTGTAAAATCACAGAATGGAGGTGTGTCAACTCAGAATTGAGGTGTGTGAAGTCATAGAATGGAGGTGTGTGAATTCATAGAATGGAAGAGTGTGAAATCATAGAATGGAGGTGTGTGAAGTCAAAGAATTGAGGTTTGTGAAGTCAGAATGGAGGTGTGTGAAGTCAGAATGGAGGTGTGTGAAGTCATAGAATGGAGGTGTGTGAAGTCACAATGCAGGTGTGTGAACTCATAGAATGGAGGTGTGTGAAGTCACAGAATGGAGGTGTGTGAAGTCATAGAATGGAGGTGTGTGAAGTCATAGAATGGAGGTGTGTGAAGTCATAGAATGGAGGTGTGTGAAGTCATAGAATGGAGGTTTGTGAAGCCATAGAATGGAGGTGTGTGAAGTCATAGAATGGAGGTGTGTGAAGTCATAGAGTGAATGTTTGTGAAGTAAGAATGAAGGTGTGTTAAGTCATTAATTGGAGATGTGTGAAGGCACAGAATGGAGGTGTGTGAAGTCATAGAATGGAGCTGTGTGAAGTCAGAATGGAGGTGTGTGAAGTCATAGAATGGAGGTGTGTGAACTCACAATGGAGATGTGTGAAGTCAAAAAATGGAGGTGTGTGAAGTCAAAGAATGGAAGTGTGTGAAGTCACAGAATGGAGGTTTGTGAAGTCATAGAATGGATGTGTGTGAAGTCATAGAATGGAGGTGTGTGATGTAACAGAATTGATGTTTGTGAATTCAGAATGGAGGTGTGTGAAGTCATAGAATGGAGGTGTGTGAAGTCATAGAATGGAGGTGTGTGAAGTCATAGAATGGAGGTGTGTGATGTAACAGAATTGATGTTTGTGAATTCAGAATGGAGGTGTGTGAACTCACAATGGAGGTGTGTGAAGTCAAAGAATGGAGGTGTGTGAAGTCACAGAATGGAGGTGTGTGAAGTCATAGAATGGAGGTGTGTGAAGTCATAGAATGGAGGTGTGTGAAGTCATAGAATGGAGGTGTGTGAAGTCATAGAATGGAGGTTTGTGAAGTCATAGAATGGAGGTGTGTGAAGTCATAGAATGGAGGTGTGTGAAGTCAAAGAGTGAATGTTTGTGAAGTAAGAATGAAGGTGTGTTAAGTCATTAAATGGAGATGTGTGAAGGCACAGAATGGAGGTGTGTGAAGTCATAGAATGGAGCTGTATGAAGTCAGAATGGAGGTGTGTGAAGTCATAGAATGGAGGTGTGTGAACTCACAATGGAGATGTGTGAAGTCAAAAAATGGAGGTGTGTGAAGTCCAAGAATCGAAGTGTGTGAAGTCATAGAATGGAGGTGTGTGAAGTCATAGAATGGAGGTGTGTGAAGTAACAGAACTGATGTTTGTGAATTCAGAATGGAGGTGTGTGAACTAAAGTCAAAGAATGGAGGTGTGTGAAGTCACAGAATTGATGTTTGTGAAGTCAGAATGGAGGTGTGTGAAGTCAGAATGGATGTGTGTGAAGTCATAGAATGGAGGTGTGTGAAGTCACAATGCACGTGTGTGAACTCATAGAATGGAGGTGTCTGAAGTCAGAATGGAGTTGTGTGAAGTCATAGAATGGAGGTGTGTGAAGTCAGAATGGAGGTGTGTGAAGTCATAGAATGGAGGTGTGTGAAGTCAGAATGGAGGTGTGTGAACTCATAGAATGGAACTGTGTGAAGTCACAATGGAGGTGTGTGAAGTCATAGAATGGAGGTGTGTGAAGTCACAGAATGGAGGTGTGTGAAGTCATAGAATGGAGCTGTGTGAAGTAAGGTTGGAGTTGTGTGAAGTCACAGAATGGAGGTGTGTGAACTCAGAATGGAGGTGTGTGAAGTCACAGAATTGAGGTGTGTGAAGTCACAGAATGGAGGTTTGTGAAGTCATAGAATGGAGGTGTGTGAAGTCATAGAATGGAGTTGTGTGAAGTCATAGAATGGATGTTTGTGAAGTAAGAATGAAGGTGTGTTAAGTCATAGAATGGAGGTGTGTGAAGACACAGAATGGAGGTGTGTGAAGTCATAGAATGGAGCTGTTTGAAGTCAGAATGGAGGTGTGTGAAGTCACCGAAAGAGGTGTGTGAACTCAGAATGGTGGTGTGTGAAGTCACAGAATGGAGGTGTGTTAAGTCACAGAACGGAGGTGTTTGATCTGAGAATGGAGTTGTGTGAAATCACAGAATCTAGGTGTGTGAAGTCACAGAATGGAGGTGTGTGAAGTCACAGAATGTAGGTGTTTGAAGTCACAGAATGGAGGTGTGTGAGGTCAGAATGGAGGTGTGTGAAGTCATAGAATGGAGGTGTGTGAAGTCACAATGTAGGTGTGTGTAGTCATAGAATGGAGGTGTGTGAAATCATAGAATGGAGGTGTGTGAAGTCACAGAATGGAGGTGTGTGAAGTCACAGAATGGAGGTGTGTGAAGTCATAGAATGGAATTGTGTGAAGTCATAGAATGGAGGTGTGTGAAGTCATAGAATGGAGGTGTGTGAAGTGATAGTATGGATGTTTCTGAAGTAGATTGAAGGTGTGTGAAGTCATAGAATGGAGGTGTGTGAAGTCAAAATGGGGGTATGTGAACTCATAAAATGGAGATGTGTGAACTCATGGAATGGAGGTGTGTGAAGTCCAAGAATATAGGTGTGTGAAGTCAAACAATGGTGGTGTGTGAAGTCACAGAATGGAGGTGTGTTAAGTCAAAGAATGGAAGTGTGTGAAGTCAACATGGAGGTGTGTGACGTCACAGAATGGAGGTGTGTGAAGTCACAGAATGAAGGTGTTTGAAGTCAAAATTGTGGTGTGTGAAATCACAAATGGAGGTTTTTGAAGTCGGAATGCAGCTGTGTGAACTCATAGAATGGAGTGTGTGAAGTCACAATGAGGCTGTGTGAAGTCATAGAATGGGGGTGTGTGAAGTCAAATTGGAGGTGTGTAAAATCACAGAATGGAGGTGTGTCAACTCAGAATTGAGGTGTGTGAAGTCATAGAATGGAGGTGTGTGAATTCATAGAATGGAAGAGTGTGAAATCATAGAATGGAGGTGTGTGAAGTCAAAGAATTGAGGTTTGTGAAGTCAGAATGGAGGTGTGTGAAGTCAGAATGGAGGTGTGTGAAGTCATAGAATGGAGGTGTGTGAAGTCACAATGCAGGTGTGTGAACTCATAGAATGGAGGTGTGTGAAGTCACAGAATGGAGGTGTGTGAAGTCATAGAATGGAGGTGTGTGAAGTCATAGAATGGAGGTGTGTGAAGTCATAGAATGGAGGTGTGTGAAGTCATAGAATGGAGGTTTGTGAAGCCATAGAATGGAGGTGTGTGAAGTCATAGAATGGAGGTGTGTGAAGTCATAGAATGAATGTTTGTGAAGTAAGAATGAAGATGTGTTAAGTCATTAATTGGAGATGTGTGAAGGCACAGAATGGAGGTGTGTGAAGTCATAGAATGGAGCTGTGTGAAGTCAGAATGGAGGTGTGTGAAGTCATAGAATGGAGGTGTGTGAACTCACAATGGAGATGTGTGAAGTCAAAAAATGGAGGTGTGTGAAGTCAAAGAATGGAAGTGTGTGAAGTCATAGAATGGAGGTTTGTGAAGTCATAGAATGGAGGTGTGTGAAGTCATAGAATGGAGGTGTGTGAAGTCACAGAATTGATGTTTGTGAAGTCAGAATGGAGGTGTTTGAAGTCAGAATGGAGGTTTGTGAAGTCATAGAATGGAGGTGTGTGAAGTCATAGAATGGAGGTGTGTGAAGTCATAGAATGGAGGTGTGTGATGTAACAGAATTGACGTTTGTGAATTCAGAATGGAGGTGTGTGAACTCACAGTGGAGGTGTGTGAAGTCAAAGAATGGAGGTGTGTGAAGTCACAGAATTGATGTTTGTGAAGTCAGAATGGAGGTGTGTGAAGTCAGAATGGATGTGTGTGAAGTCATAGAATGGAGGTGTGTGAAGTCACAATGCACGTGTGTGAACTCATAGAATGGAGGTGTCTGAAGTCAGAATGGAGTTGTGTGAAGTCATAGAATGGAGGTGTGTGAAGTCAGAATGGAGTTGTGTGAAGTCATAGAATGGAGGTGTGTGAAGTCAGAATGGAGGTGTGTGAACTCATAGAATGGAGCTGTGTGAAGTCACAATGGAGGTGTGTGAAGTCATAGAATGGAGGTGTGTGAAGTCACAGAATGGAGGTGTGTGAAGTCATAGAATGGAGCTGTGTGAAGTCAGGTTGGAGTTGTGTGAAGTCACAGAATGGAGGTGTGTGAACCCAGAATGGAGGTGTGTGAAGTCACAGAATTGAGGTATGTGAAGTCACAGAATGGAGGTTTGTGAAGTCATAGATTGGAGGTGTGTGAAGTCATAGAATGGAGGTGTGTGAAGTCATAGAATGGATGTTTGTGAAGTAAGAATGAAGGTGTGTTAAGTCATAGAATGGAGGTGTGTGAAGGCACAGAATGGAGGTGTGTGAAGTCATAGAATGGAGCTGTTTGAACTGAGAATGGAGGTGTGTGAAGTCACAGAAAGAGGTGTGTGAACTCAGAATGGTGGTGTGTGAAGTCACAGAATGGAGGTGTGTTAAGTCACAGAACGGAGGTGTTTGATCTCAGAATGGAGGTGTGTGAAATCACAGAATCTAGGTGTGTGAAGTCACAGAATGGAGGTGTGTGAAGTCACAGAATGTAGGTGTTTGAAGTCACAGAATGGAGGTGTGTGAGGTCAGAATGGAGGTGTGTGAAGTCATAGAATGGAGGTGTGTGAAGTCACAATGTATGTGTGTGTAGTCATAGATTGGAGGTGTGTGAAATCATAGAATGGAGGTGTGTGAAGTCACAGAATGGATGTGTGTGAAGTCACAGAATGGAGGTGTGTGAAGTCATAGAATGGAATTGTGTGAAGTCATAGAATGGAGGTGTGGGAAGTCATAGAATGGAGGTGTGTGAAGTGATAGAATGGATGTTTCTGAAGTAGAATGAAGGTGTGTGAAGTCATAGAATGGAGGTGTGTGAAGTCAAAATGGGGGTATGTGAACTCATAAAATGGAGATGTGTGAAGTCATGGAATGGAGGTGGGTGAAGTCCAAGAATATAGGTGTGTGAAGTCACAGAATGGAGGTGTGTGAAGTCACAGAATGGAGGTGTGTTAAGTCAAAGAATGGAAGTGTGTGAAGTCAAAATGGAGGTGTGTGAAGTCACAGAATGGAGGTGTGTGAAGTCACAGAATGAAGGTGTTTGAAGTCAAAATTGTGGTGTGTGAAATCACAAATGGAGGTGTTTGAAGTCGGAATGCAGCTGTGTGAAGTCATAGAATGGAGGTGTGTGAAGTCAAAATGGAGGTGTGTGAACTCATAGAATGGAGTGTGTGAAGTCACAATGATGTTGTGTGAAGTCATAGAATGGGGGTGTGTGAAGTCAAATTGTAAGTGTGTGAAATCACAGAATGGAGGTGTGTCAACTCAGAAATGAGGTGTGTGAAGTCATAGAATGGAGGTGGGTGAATTCATAGAATGGAAGTGTGTGAAATCATATAATGGAGGTGTGTGAAGTCAAAGAATTGAGGTTTGTGAAGTCAGAATGGAGGTGTGTGAAGTCAGGATGGAGGAGGGTGAAGTCACAGAATGGAGGTGTGGGAACTCAGAATAGAGGTGTGTGGTCACAGAACGGAGGTTTGTGAAGTCATAGAATGTAGGTGCGTGAAGTCATAGAATGGATGTTTCTGAGGTGAGAATGAACGTGTATGAAGTCAAAGAATGGAGGTGTGTGAAGTCAAAATGGAGGTGTGTGAACTCATAGAATGGAGGTGTGTGAACTCATAGAATGGAGGTGTGTGAACTCATGGAATGGAGGTGTGTGAAGTGAAAGAATGGAGGTGTGTGAAGTTAAACAATAAAGGTGTGTGAAGTCACAGGATGGAGGTGTGTGAACTCATAGAATGGAGGTGCATGAAGTCAAAGAATGGAGGTGTGTGAAGTCATCGAATGGAGGTGTGTGAAGTCATGGAATGGAGGTGTGTGAAGTCAGATGGAGTTGTGTGAAGTCATAGAATGGAGGTGTGTGAAGTCAGAATGGAGGTGTGTGAAGTCATAGAATGGAGGTTTGTGAAGTCAGAATGGAGGTGTGTGAACTCATAGAATGGAGGTGTGTGAAGTCACAATGGAGTTATGTGAAGTCATAGAATGGTGGTGTGTGAAGTCACAGAATGGAGGTGTGTAAGTCATAGAATGGAGGTATGTGAAGTCAGAATGGAGGTGTGTGAAGTCATAGAATGGAGGTGTGTGAAGTTATAATGTAGGTGTGTTAAGTCACAGAGTTGAGGTGTGTGAAGTCACAGAATGGAGGTGTGTGAAGTCATAGAATGGAGGTGTGTGAAGTCATAGAATGGAGGTGTGTGAAGTCATAGAATGGAGGTGTGTGAAGTCACAGAATGAAGGTGCGTTAATTCACATAATGGAGGTTTGTGAACGCAGAATGTAGGTGTGTGAAGTCACAGAATGGAGGTGAGGGAAGTCATAGAATGGAGTTGTGTGAAGTCAGAGAAAGGAGGTGTGTGAATTAATAGAATGGAGGTGTGAGAAATCATAGAATGGAGTTGTGTGAAGTCACAGAATGGAGGTGTGTGAAGTTACAGAATGGAGGTATGTGAAGTCACAGAATGGAGGTGTGTGAACTCACAATGGAGGTGTGTGAAGTCAAAGAATGGAGGTGTGTATAGTCATAGAATGGAATTGTGTGAAGTCATAGAATGGAGGTGTGTGAAGTGAGAATTGAGGTGTGTGAAGTCACGGAATTCAGGTGTGTGAACTCAGAATGGATGTTTCTGAAGTAGAATGAAGGTGTGTGAAGTCATTGAATGGAGGTGTGTGAAGTCAAAATGGAAGTGTGTGAACTCATAAAATGGAGATGTGTGAAGTCATGGAATGGAGGTGTGTGAAGTCCAAGAATATAGGTGTGTGAAATCAAACAATTGTGGTGTGTGAAGTCACAGAATGCAGGGGTGTTAAGTCAAAGAATGGAAGTGTGTGAAGTCAAAATGGAGGTGCGTGAAGTCACAGAATGGAGGTGTGTGAAGTCACAGAATGAAGGTGTTTGAAGTCAAAATTTTGGTGTGTGAAGTCACAAATGGAGGTGTCTGAAGTCGGAATGCAGCTGTGTGAAGCCATAGAATGGAGGTGTGTGAAGTCAGAATGGAGGTGTGTGAACGGATAGAATGGAGTGTGTGAAGTCACAATGGGGCTGTGTGAAGTCATAGAATGGGAGTGTGTGAAGTCAAATTGGAGGTGTGTGAAATCACTGAATGGAGGTGTGTCAACTCAGAAATGAGGTGTGTGAAGTCATAGAATGGAGGTGTGTGAATTCATAGAATGGAAGTGTGTGAAATCATAGAATGGAGGTGTGTGAAGTCAAAGAATTGAGGTTTGTGAAGTCAGAATGGAGGTGTGTGAAGTCAGGATGGAGGTGGGTGAAGTCACAGAATGGAGGTGTGGGAACTCAGAATGGAGGTGTGTGGTCACAGAACGGAGGTTTGTGAAGTCATAGAATGGAGGTGCGTGAAGTCATAGAATGGATGTTTCTGAAGTGAGAATGAAGGTGTATGAAGTCAAAGAATGGAGGTGTGTGAAGTCAAACAATATAGGTCTGTGAAGTCACACAATGGAGGTGTGTGAACTCATAGAATGGAGGTGCATGAAGTCAAAGAATGGAGGTGTGTGAAGTCATCGAATGGAGGTGTGTGAAGTCATGGAATGGAGGTGTGTGAAGTCAGATGGAGTTGTGTGAAGTCATAGAATGGAGCTGTGTGAAGTCAGAATGGAGGTGTGTGAAGTCATAGAATGGAGGTGTGTGAAGTCAGAATGGAGGTGTGTGAACTCATAGAATGGAGGTGTGTGAAGTCACAATGGAGGTATGTGAAGTCATAGAATGGTGGTGTGTGAAGTCACAGAATGGAGGTGTGGAAGTCATAGAAAGGAGGTGTGTGAAGTCAGAATGGAGGTGTGTGAAGTCACAGAATTGAGGTGTGTGAAGTCACAGAATGGAGGTGTGTGAAGTCATAGAATGGAGGTGTGTGAAGTCATAGAATGGAGGTGTGTGAAGTCGAAAGGAGGTGTGTGAAGTCAGAATGGAGTTGTGTAAAGTCATAGAATGGAGGTGTGTGAAGTCATAGAATGGAGGTGTGTGAAATCACAGAATTGATGTTTGTGAAGTCAGAATGTAGGTGTGTGAACTCACAATGGAGGTGTGTGAAGTCAAAGAATGGAGGTGTGTGAAGTCACAGAACTGATGTTTGTGAAGTCAGAATGGAGGTGTGTGAAGTCAGAATGGAGGTGTGTGAAGTCATAGAATGGAGGTGTGTGAAGTCACAATGCAGGTGTGTGAAGTCACAGAATGGAGGTGTGGAAGTCATAGAAAGGAGGTGTGTGAAGTCAGAATGGAGGTGTGTGAAGTCATAGAATGGAGGTGTGTGAAGTCAGAATGTAGGTGTGTGAAGTCACAGAATTGAGGTGTGTGAAGTCACAGAATGGAGGTGTGTGAAGTCATAGAATGGAGGTGTGTGAAGTCATAGAATGGAGGTGTGTGAAGTCGAAAGGAGGTGTGTGAAGTCAGAATGGAGTTGTGTAAAGTCATAGAATGGAGGTGTGTGAAGTCATAGAATGGACGTGTGTGAAATCACAGAATTGATGTTTGTGAAGTCAGAATGTAGGTGTGTGAACTCACAATGGAGGTGTGTGAAGTCAAAGAATGGAGGTGTGTGAAGTCACAGCACTGATGTTTGTGAAGTCAGAATGGAGGTGTGTGAAGCCAGAATGGAGGTGTGTGAAGTCATAGAATGGAGGTGTGTGAAGTCACAATGCAGGTGTGTGAAGTCACAGAATGGAGGTGTGTGACGTCACAGAGTGGAGGTGTGTGAAGTCATAGAATGGAGGTGTGTGAAGTCATAGATTGGAGGTGTGTGAAGTCATAGAATGGAGGTTTGTGAAGTCATAGAATGGAGGTGTGTGAAGTCATAGAATGGAAGTTTCTGAAGTAAGAATGTAGGTGTGTGAAGTCATAGAATGGAGGTGTGTGAAGTCAAAATGGTGGTGTGTGAACTCATAGAATGGATGTGTGTGAACTGATAGAGTGGAGGTGAGTGAAGGCATGGAATGGAGGTGTGTGAAGTCAAAGAATGGAGGTGTGTGAAGTCAAACAATGGAGGTGTGCGAAGTCACAGAATGGAGGTTTGTGAAGTCACAGAATGGAAGTGTGTGAAGTCAAAATGGAGGTGTGTGAAGTCACAGAATGGAGGTGTGTGAAGTCACAGAATGGAGGTGTGTGAAGTCAAAATGGTGGTGTGTAACGTCACAAATGGAGGTATTTGAAGTCACAGAATGTAGGTGTGTGAACTCAAAATGGAGGTGTGTGAAGTCAAAGAATGGAGGTGTGTGAAGTCATAGAATGGAGGTGTGTGAAGTCATAGAATGGAAGTGTGTGAAGTCATAGAATGAAGGTGTGTGAAGTCACGGAATGAAGGTGTGTTAAGTCACAGAACGGAGTTGTGTGAACTCAGAATGGAGGTGTGTGAATTCCCAGAATGGAGATGTGGGAAGTCATAGAATGGAGTTGTGTGAAGTCACAGAATTGAGATGTGTGAATTCATAGAATATAGGTGTGTGAAGTCATAGAATGGAGGTGTGTGAAGTCACAGAATGGAGGTGTGTGAAGTCACAGAATGGAAGTGTGTGAAGTCACAGAATGGAGGTGTGTGAACTCACAATGGAAGTGTATGAAGTCAAAGAATGGAGGTGTGTGAATTCATAGAATGGAGGTGTGTGAATTCAAAATGGAGGTGTGTGAACTCATAGAATGGAGGTCTGAGAACTCATAGAATGGAGGTGTGTGAAGTCATGGAATAAAGGTGTGTGAAGTCACAGAATGGAGGTGTGTGAAATCACAGATTGGAGGTGTGTGAAGTCAAAAAGGTGGGTGTAGAGTCACAAATGGAGGTGTGTGAACTCATAGAATAGAGGTGTGTGAAGTCAAAGAATGGAGGTGTGTGAAGTCATCGAATGGAGGTGTGTGAAGTCATGGAATGGAGGTGTGTGAAGTCACAGAATGGAGGTGTGTGAAGTCAGAATGGAGTTGTGTGAAGTCATAGAATGGAGGTGTGAAAGTCAGAATGGAGGTGTGTGAAGTCATGGAATGGAGGTGTGTGAAGTCAGAATGGAGGTGTGTGAACTCATAGAATGGAGGTGTGTGAAGTCACAATGCAGGAGTGTGAAATCATAGAATGGAGGTGTGTGAAGTCACAGTATGGAGGTGTGTGAAGTCATAGAATGAAGCTGTGTGAAGTGAGAATTGAGGTGTGTGAAGTCACAGAATGGAGGTGTGTGAACTCAGAATGGAGGTATGTGAAGTCACAGAAAGGAGGTGTGAAGTCATAGAATGGAGGTGTGTGAAGTCATAGAATGGAGGTGTGTGAAATCATAATGGAGGTGTGAAGTCACAGAATTGAGGTGTGTGAAGTCACTGAATGGAGGTGTGTGAAGTCATAGAATGGAGGTGTGTGAAGTCATAGAATGGAGGTGTGTGATCATAGAATTGATGTTTGTGAAGTAAGAATGAAGGTGTGTTAAGTCATAGAATGGAGTTGTGTGAAGGCAAAGAATGGAGGTTTGTGAAGTCATAGAATGGAGCTGTGTGAAGCCATAATGGAGGTGTGTGAAGTCATAGAATGGAGGTGTGTGAACTCACAATGGAGGTGTGTGAAGTCACCGAATGGAGGTGTGTGAAGTCATAGAAAGGAATTGTGTGAATTCATAGAATGGAGGTGTGTGAAGCCAGAATTGAGGTGTGTGAAGTCACAGAATTGAGGTGTGTGAACTCAGAAGGGAGGTGTGTGAAGACACAGAATGGAGGTTTGTGAAGTCAAAATGGAGGTGTGCGAACTCATAAAATGGAGATGTGTGAAGTCATGGAATTGAGGTGTGTGAAGTCCAAAAATGGAGCTGTGTGAAGTCAAATAATGGAGGTGTGTGAAGTCACAGAATGGAGGTGTGTGAAGTCATAGAATGGAGGTGTGTGAAGTCATAGAATGGATGTTTCTGAAGTAAGAATGAAGGTGCGTGAAGTCATAGAATGGAGGTGTGTGAAGTCAAAATGGAGGTGTGTGAAATCATAAAAGGGAGGAATGAGAACTCATAGAATGGAGGTGTGTAAAGTCATGGAAAGGAGGTGTGTGAAGTCAAAAAGGTGGTGTGTAGAGTAACAAATGGAGGTGTGTGAACTCATAGAATGGAGGTGTGTGAAGTCATGGAATGGAGGTGTGTGAAGTCACAGAATGGAGGTGTGTGAAGTCACAGAATGGAGGTGTGTGAAGTCATAGAATGGATGTTTCTGAAGTAAGAATGAAGGTGTGTGAAATCATAGAATAGAGGTGTGTGAAGTCAAAATGGAGGTGTATGAACTCATAGAATGGAGGAATGAGAACTCATAGAATGGAGGTGTGTGAAGTCATGGAGAGGAGGTGTGTGAAGTCATAGAATGGAGGTGTGTGAAGTCACAATGCACGTGTGTGAACTCATAGAATGGAGGTGTCTGAAGTCAGAATGGAGTTGTGTGAAGTCATAGAATGGAGGTGTGTGAAGTCAGAATGGAGGTGTGTGAAGTCATAGAATGGAGGTGTGTGAAGTCAGAATGGAGGTGTGTGAACTCATAGAATGGAGCTGTGTGAAGTCACAATGGAGGTGTGTGAAGTCATAGAATGGAGGTGTGTGAAGTCACAGAATGGAGGTGTGTGAAGTCATAGAATGGAGCTGTGTGAAGTCAGGTTGGAGTTGTATGAAGTCACAGAATGGAGGTGTGTGAACTCAGAGTGGAGGTGTGTGAAGTCACAGAATTGAGGTGTGTGAAGTCACAGAATGGAGGTTTGTGAAGTCATAGAATGGAGGTGTGTAAAGTCATAGAATGGAGGTGCGTGAAGTCATAGAATGGATGTTTGTGAAGTAAAAATGAAGGTGTGTAAAGTCATAGAATGGAGGTGTGTGAAGGCACAGAATGGAGGTGTGTGAAGTCATAGAATGGAGCTGTTTGAAGTCAGAATGGAGGTGTGTGAAGTCACAGAAAGAGCTGTGTGAACTCAGAATGGTGGTGTGTGAAGTCACAGAATGGAGGTGTGTTAAGTCACAGAACGGAGGTGTTTGATCTGAGAATGGAGTTGTGTGAAATCACAGAATCTAGGTGTGTGAAGTCACAGAATGGAGGTGTGTGAAGTCACAGAATGTAGGTGTTTGAAGTCACAGAATGGAGGTGTGTGAGGTCAGAATGGAGGTGTGTGAAGTCATAGAATGGAGGTGTGTGAAGTCACAATGTAGGTGTGTGTAGTCATAGAATGGAGGTGTGTGAAATCATAGAATGGAGGTGTGTGAAGTCACAGAATGGAGGTGTGTGAAGTCACAGAATGGAGGTGTGTGAAGTCATAGAATGGAATTGTGTGAAGTCATAGAATGGAGGTGTGTGAAGTCTTAGAATGGAGGTGTGTGAAGTGATAGAATGGATGTTTCTGAAGTAGAATGAAGGTGTGTGAAGTCATAGAATGGAGGTGTGTGAAGTCAAAATGGGGGTATGTGAACTCATAAAATGGAGATGTGTGAACTCATGGAATGGAGGTGTGTGAAGTCCAAGAATATAGGTGTGTGAAGTCAAACAATGGTGGTGTGTGAAGTCACAGAATGGAGGTGTGTTAAGTCAAAGAATGGAAGTGTGTGAAGTCAAAATGGAGGTGTGTGAAGTCACAGAATGGAGGTGTGTGAAGTCACAGAATGAAGGTGTTTGAAGTCAAAATTGTGGTGTGTGAAATCACAAATGGAGGTGTTTGAAGTCGGAATGCAGCTGTGTGAAGTCATAGAATGGAGGTGTGTGAAGTCAAAATGGAGGTGTGTGAACACATAGAATGGAGTGTGTGAAGTCACAATGAGGCTGTGTGAAGTCATAGAATGGGGGTGTGTGAAGTCAAATTGGAGGTGTGTGAAATCACAGAATGGAGGTGTGTCAACTCAGAATTGAGGTGTGTGAAGTCATAGAATGGAGGTGTGTGAATTCATAGAATGGAAGTGTGTGAAATCATAGAATGGAGGTGTGTGAAGTCAAAGAATTGAGGTTTGTGAAGTCAGAATGGAGGTGTGTGAAGTCAGAATGGAGGTGTGTGAAGTCATAGAATGGAGGTGTGTGAAGTCACAATGCAGGTGTGTGAACTCATAGAATGGAGGTGTGTGAAGTCACAGAATGGAGGTGTGTGAAGTCATAGAATGGAGGTGTGTGAAGTCATAGAATGGAGGTGTGTGAAGTCATAGAATGGAGGTGTGTGAAGTCATAGAATGAAGGTTTGTGAAGTCATAGAATGGAGGTGTGTGAAGTCATAGAATGGAGGTGTGTGAAGTCATAGAGTGAATGTTTGTGAAGTAAGAATGAAGGTGTGTTAAGTCATTAAATGGAGATGTGTGAAGGCACAGAATGGAGGTGTGTGAAGTCATAGAATGGAGCTGTATGAAGTCAGAATGGAGGTGTGTGAAGTCATAGAATGGAGGTGTGTGAACTCACAATGGAGATGTGTGAAGTCAAAGAATGGAGGTGTGTGAAGTCCAAGAATGGAAGTGTGTGAAGTCATAGAATGGAGGTGTGTGAAGTCATAGAATGGAGGTGTGTGAAGTAACAGAACTGATGTTTGTGAATTCAGAATGGAGGTGTGTGAACTAAAGTCAAAGAATGGAGGTGTGTGAAGTCACAGAATTGATGTTTGTGAAGTCAGAATGGAGGTGTGTGAAGTCAGAATGGATGTGTGTGAAGTCATAGAATGTAGGTGTGTGAAGTCACAATGCACGTGTGTGAACTCATAGAATGGAGGTGTCTGAAGTCAGAATGGAGTTGTGTGAAGTCATAGAATGGAGGTGTGTGAAGTCAGAATGGAGGTGTGTGAAGTCATAGAATGGAGGTGTGTGAAGTCAGAATGGAGGTGTGTGAACTCATAGAATGGAGCTGTGTGAAGTCACAATGGAGGTGTGTGAAGTCATAGAATGGAGGTGTGTGAAGTCACAGAATGGAGGTGTGTGAAGTCATAGAATGGAGCTGTGTGAAGTAAGGTTGGAGTTGTGTGAAGTCACAGAATGGAGGTGTGTGAACTCAGAATGGAGGTGTGTGAAGTCACAGAATTGAGGTGTGTGAAGTCACAGAATGGAGGTTTGTGAAGTCATAGAATGGAGGTGTGTGAAGTCACCGAAAGAGGTGTGTGAACTCAGAATGGTGGTGTGTGAAGTCACAGAATGGAGGTGTGTTAAGTCACAGAACGGAGGTGTTTGATCTCAGAATGGAGTTGTGTGAAATCACAGAATCTAGGTGTGTGAAGTCACAGAATGGAGGTGTGTGAAGTCACAGAATGTAGGTGTTTGAAGTCACAGAATGGAGGTGTGTGAGGTCAGAATGGAGGTGTGTGAAGTCATAGAATGGAGGTGTGTGAAGTCACAATGTAGGTGTGTGTAGTCATAGAATGGAGGTGTGTGAAATCATAGAATGGAGGTGTGTGAAGTCACAGAATGGAGGTGTGTGAAGTCACAGAATGGAGATGTGTGAAGTCATAGAATGGAATTGTGTGAAGTCATAGAATGGAGGTGTGTGAAGTCATAGAATGGAGGTGTGTGAAGTGATAGAATGGATGTTTCTGAAGTAGATTGAAGGTGTGTGAAGTCATAGAATGGAGGTGTGTGAAGTCAAAATGGGGGTATGTGAACTCATAAAATGGAGATGTGTGAACTCATGGAATGGAGGTGTGTGAAGTCCAAGAATATAGGTGTGTGAAGTCAAACAATGGTGGTGTGTGAAGTCACAGAATGGAGGTGTGTTAAGTCAAAGAATGGAAGTGTGTGAAGTCAAAATGGAGGTGTGTGACGTCACAGAATGGAGGTGTGTGAAGTCACAGAATGAAGGTGTTTGAAGTCAAAATTGTGGTGTGTGAAATCACAAATGGAGGTTTTTGAAGTCGGAATGCAGCTGTGTGAAGTCATAGAATGGAGGTGTGTGAAGTCAAAATGGAGGTGTGTGAACTCATAGAATGGAGTGTGTGAAGTCACAATGAGGCTGTGTGAAGTCATAGAATTGGGGTGTGTGAAGTCAAATTGGAGGTGTGTAAAATCACAGAATGGAGGTGTGTCAACTCAGAATTGAGGTGTGTGAAGTCATAGAATGGAGGTGTGTGAATTCATAGAATGGAAGAGTGTGAAATCATAGAATGGAGGTGTGTGAAGTCAAAGAATTGAGGTTTGTGTAGTCAGAATGGAGGTGTGTGAAGTCAGAATGGAGGTGTGTGAAGTCATAGAATGGAGGTGTGTGAAGTCACAATGCAGGTGTGTGAACTCATAGAATGGAGGTGTGCGAAGTCACAGAATGGAGGTGTGTGAAGTCATAGAATGGAGGTGTGTGAAGTCATAGAATGGAGGTGTGTGAAGTCATAGAATGGAGGTTTGTGAAGCCATAGAATGGAGGTGTGTGAAGTCATACAATGGAGGTGTGTGAAGTCATAGAGTGAATGTTTGTGAAGTAAGAATGAAGGTGTGTTAAGTCATTAATTGGAGATGTGTGAAGGCACAGAATGGAGGTGTGTGAAGTCATAGAATGGAGCTGTGTGAAGTCAGAATGGAGGTGTGTGAAGTCATAGAATGGAGGTGTGTGAACTCACAATGGAGATGTGTGAAGTCAAAAAATGGAGGTGTGTGAAGTCAAAGAATGGAAGTGTGTGAAGTCACAGAATGGAGGTTTGTGAAGTCATAGAATGGATATGTGTGAAGTCATAGAATGGAGGTGTGTGAAGTCACAGAATTGATGTTTGTGAAGTCAGAATGGAGGTGTTTGAAGTCAGAATGGAGGTTTGTGAAGTCATAGAATGGAGGTGTGTGAAGTCATAGAATGGAGGTGTGTGAAGTCATAGAATGGAGGTGTGTGATGTAACAGAATTGATGTTTGTGAATTCAGAATGGAGGTGTGTGAACTCACAATGGAGGTGTGTGAAGTCAAAGAATGGAGGTGTGTGAAGTCACAGAATGGAGGTGTGTGAAGTCATAGAATGGAGGTGTGTGAAGTCATAGAATGGAGGTGTGTGAAGTCATAGAATGGAGGTGTGTGAAGTCATAGAATGGAGGTTTGTGAAGTCATAGAATGGAGGTGTGTGAAGTCATAGAATGGAGGTGTGTGAAGTCATAGAGTGAATGTTTGTGAAGTAAGAATGAAGGTGTGTTAAGTCATTAAATGGAGATGTGTGAAGGCACAGAATGGAGGTGTGTGAAGTCATAGAATGGAGCTGTATGAAGTCAGAATGGAGGTGTGTGAAGTCATAGAATGGAGGTGTGTGAACTCACAATGGAGATGTGTGAAGTCAAAAAATGGAGGTGTGTGAAGTCCAAGAATGGAAGTGTGTGAAGTCATAGAATGGAGGTGTGTGAAGTCATAGAATGGAGGTGTGTGAAGTAACAGAACTGATGTTTGTGAATTCAGAATGGAGGTGTGTGAACTAAAGTCAAAGAATGGAGGTGTGTGAAGTCACAGAATTGATGTTTGTGAAGTCAGAATGGAGGTGTGTGAAGTCAGAATGGATGTGTGTGAAGTCATAGAATGGAGGTGTGTGAAGTCACAATGCACGTGTGTGAACTCATAGAATGGAGGTGTCTGAAGTCAGAATGGAGTTGTGTGAAGTCATAGAATGGAGGTGTGTGAAGTCAGAATGGAGGTGTGTGAAGTCATAGAATGGAGGTGTGTGAAGTCAGAATGGAGGTGTGTGAACTCATAGAATGGAGCTGTGTGAAGTCACAATGGAGGTGTGTGAAGTCATAGAATGGAGGTGTGTGAAGTCACAGAATGGAGGTGTGTGAAGTCATAGAATGGAGCTGTGTGAAGTAAGGTTGGAGTTGTGTGAAGTCACAGAATGGAGGTGTGTGAACTCAGAATGGAGGTGTGTGAAGTCACAGAATTGAGGTGTGTGAAGTCACAGAATGGAGGTTTGTGAAGTCATAGAATGGAGGTGTGTGAAGTCACCGAAAGAGGTGTGTGAACTCAGAATGGTGGTGTGTGAAGTCACAGAATGGAGGTGTGTTAAGTCACAGAACGGAGGTGTTTGATCTCAGAATGGAGTTGTGTGAAATCACAGAATCTAGGTGTGTGAAGTCACAGAATGGAGGTGTGTGAAGTCACAGAATGTAGGTGTTTGAAGTCACAGAATGGAGGTGTGTGAGGTCAGAATGGAGGTGTGTGAAGTCATAGAATGGAGGTGTGTGAAGTCACAATGTAGGTGTGTGTAGTCATAGAATGGAGGTGTGTGAAATCATAGAATGGAGGTGTGTGAAGTCACAGAATGGAGGTGTGTGAAGTCACAGAATGGAGATGTGTGAAGTCATAGAATGGAATTGTGTGAAGTCATAGAATGGAGGTGTGTGAAGTCATAGAATGGAGGTGTGTGAAGTGATAGAATGGATGTTTCTGAAGTAGATTGAAGGTGTGTGAAGTCATAGAATGGAGGTGTGTGAAGTCAAAATGGGGGTATGTGAACTCATAAAATGGAGATGTGTGAACTCATGGAATGGAGGTGTGTGAAGTCCAAGAATATAGGTGTGTGAAGTCAAACAATGGTGGTGTGTGAAGTCACAGAATGGAGGTGTGTTAAGTCAAAGAATGGAAGTGTGTGAAGTCAAAATGGAGGTGTGTGACGTCACAGAATGGAGGTGTGTGAAGTCACAGAATGAAGGTGTTTGAAGTCAAAATTGTGGTGTGTGAAATCACAAATGGAGGTTTTTGAAGTCGGAATGCAGCTGTGTGAAGTCATAGAATGGAGGTGTGTGAAGTCAAAATGGAGGTGTGTGAACTCATAGAATGGAGTGTGTGAAGTCACAATGAGGCTGTGTGAAGTCATAGAATGGGGGTGTGTGAAGTCAAATTGGAGGTGTGTAAAATCACAGAATGGAGGTGTGTCAACTCAGAATTGAGGTGTGTGAAGTCATAGAATGGAGGTGTGTGAATTCATAGAATGGAAGAGTGTGAAATCATAGAATGGAGGTGTGTGAAGTCAAAGAATTGAGGTTTGTGAAGTCAGAATGGAGGTGTGTGAAGTCAGAATGGAGGTGTGTGAAGTCATAGAATGGAGGTGTGTGAAGTCACAATGCAGGTGTGTGAACTCATAGAATGGAGGTGTGCGAAGTCACAGAATGGAGGTGTGTGAAGTCATAGAATGGAGGTGTGTGAAGTCATAGAATGGAGGTGTGTGAAGTCATAGAATGGAGGTGTGTGAAGTCATAGAATGGAGGTTTGTGAAGCCATAGAATGGAGGTGTGTGAAGTCATAGAATGGAGGTGTGTGAAGTCATAGAGTGAATGTTTGTGAAGTAAGAATGAAGGTGTGTTAAGTCATTAATTGGAGATGTGTGAAGGCACAGAATGGAGGTGTGTGAAGTCATAGAATGGAGCTGTGTGAAGTCAGAATGGAGGTGTGTGAAGTCATAGAATGGAGGTGTGTGAACTCACAATGGAGATGTGTGAAGTCAAAAAATGGAGGTGTGTGAAGTCAAAGAATGGAAGTGTGTGAAGTCACAGAATGGAGGTTTGTGAAGTCATAGAATGGATGTGTGTGAAGTCATAGAATGGAGGTGTGTGAAGTCACAGAATTGATGTTTGTGAAGTCAGAATGGAGGTGTTTGAAGTCAGAATGGAGGTTTGTGAAGTCATAGAATGGAGGTGTGTGAAGTCATAGAATGGAGGTGTGTGAAGTCATAGAATGGAGGTGTGTGATGTAACAGAATTGATGTTTGTGAATTCAGAATGGAGGTGTGTGAACTCACAATGGAGGTGTGTGAAGTCAAAGAATGGAGGTGTGTGAAGTCACAGAATGGAGGTGTGTGAAGTCATAGAATGGAGGTGTGTGAAGTCATAGAATGGAGGTGTGTGAAGTCATAGAATGGAGGTGTGTGAAGTCATAGAATGGAGGTTTGTGAAGTCATAGAATGGAGGTGTGTGAAGTCATAGAATGGAGGTGTGTGAAGTCATAGAGTGAATGTTTGTGAAGTAAGAATGAAGGTGTGTTAAGTCATTAAATGGAGATGTGTGAAGGCACAGAATGGAGATGTGTGAAGTCACAGAATGGAGCTGTATGAAGTCAGAATGGAGGTGTGTGAAGTCATAGAATGGAGGTGTGTGAACTCACAATGGAGATGTGTGAAGTCAAAAAATGGAGGTGTGTGAAGTCCAAGAATGGAAGTGTGTGAAGTCATAGAATGGAGGTGTGTGAAGTCATAGAATGGAGGTGTGTGAAGTAACAGAACTGATGTTTGTGAATTCAGAATGGAGGTGTGTGAACTAAAGTCAAAGAATGGAGGTGTGTGAAGTCACAGAATTGATGTTTGTGAAGTCAGAATGGAGGTGTGTGAAGTCAGAATGGATGTGTGTGAAGTCATAGAATGGAGGTGTGTGAAGTCACAATGCACGTGTGTGAACTCATAGAATGGAGGTGTCTGAAGTCAGAATGGAGTTGTGTGAAGTCATAGAATGGAGGTGTGTGAAGTCAGAATGGAGGTGTGTGAAGTCATAGAATGGAGGTGTGTGAAGTCAGAATGGAGGTGTGTGAACTCATAGAATGGAACTGTGTGAAGTCACAATGGAGGTGTGTGAAGTCATAGAATGGAGGTGTGTGAAGTCACAGAATGGAGGTGTGTGAAGTCATAGAATGGAGCTGTGTGAAGTAAGGTTGGAGTTGTGTGAAGTCACAGAATGGAGGTGTGTGAACTCAGAATGGAGGTGTGTGAAGTCACAGAATTGAGGTGTGTGAAGTCACAGAATGGAGGTTTGTGAAGTCATAGAATGGAGGTGTGTGAAGTCATAGAATGGAGTTGTGTGAAGTCATAGAATGGATGTTTGTGAAGTAAGAATGAAGGTGTGTTAAGTCATAGAATGGAGGTGTGTGAAGACACAGAATGGAGGTGTGTGAAGTCATAGAATGGAGCTGTTTGAAGTCAGAATGGAGGTGTGTGAAGTCACCGAAAGAGGTGTGTGAACTCAGAATGGTGGTGTGTGAAGTCACAGAATGGAGGTGTGTTAAGTCACAGAACGGAGGTGTTTGATCTGAGAATGGAGTTGTGTGAAATCACAGAATCTAGGTGTGTGAAGTCACAGAATGGAGGTGTGTGAAGTCACAGAATGTAGGTGTTTGAAGTCACAGAATGGAGGTGTGTGAGGTCAGAATGGAGGTGTGTGAAGTCATAGAATGGAGGTGTGTGAAGTCACAATGTAGGTGTGTGTAGTCATAGAATGGAGGTGTGTGAAATCATAGAATGGAGGTGTGTGAAGTCACAGAATGGAGGTGTGTGAAGTCACAGAATGGAGGTGTGTGAAGTCATAGAATGGAATTGTGTGAAGTCATAGAATGGAGGTGTGTGAAGTCATAGAATGGAGGTGTGTGAAGTGATAGTATGGATGTTTCTGAAGTAGATTGAAGGTGTGTGAAGTCATAGAATGGAGGTGTGTGAAGTCAAAATGGGGGTATGTGAACTCATAAAATGGAGATGTGTGAACTCATGGAATGGAGGTGTGTGAAGTCCAAGAATATAGGTGTGTGAAGTCAAACAATGGTGGTGTGTGAAGTCACAGAATGGAGGTGTGTTAAGTCAAAGAATGGAAGTGTGTGAAGTCAACATGGAGGTGTGTGACGTCACAGAATGGAGGTGTGTGAAGTCACAGAATGAAGGTGTTTGAAGTCAAAATTGTGGTGTGTGAAATCACAAATGGAGTTTTTTGAAGTCGGAATGCAGCTGTGTGAACTCATAGAATGGAGTGTGTGAAGTCACAATGAGGCTGTGTGAAGTCATAGAATGGGGGTGTGTGAAGTCAAATTGGAGGTGTGTAAAATCACAGAATGGAGGTGTGTCAACTCAGAATTGAGGTGTGTGAAGTCATAGAATGGAGGTGTGTGAATTCATAGAATGGAAGTGTATGAAATCATAGAATGGAGGTGTGTGAAGTCAAAGAATTGAGGTTTGTGAAGTCAGAATGGAGGTGTGTGAAGTCAGAATGGAGGTGTGTGAAGTCATAGAATGGAGGTGTGTGAAGTCACAATGCAGGTGTGTGAACTCATAGAATGGAGGTGTGTGAAGTCACAGAATGGAGGTGTGTGAAGTCATAGAATGGAGGTGTGTGAAGTCATAGAATGGAGGTGTGTGAAGTCATAGAATGGAGGTGTGTGAAGTCATAGAATGGAGGTTTGTGAAGCCATAGAATGGAGGTGTGTGAAGTCATAGAATGGAGGTGTGTGAAGTCATAGAATGAATGTTTGTGAAGTAAGAATGAAGGTGTGTTAAGTCATTAATTGGAGATGTGTGAAGGCACAGAATGGAGGTGTGTGAAGTCATAGAATGGAGCTGTGTGAAGTCAGAATGGAGGTGTGTGAAGTCATAGAATGGAGGTGTGTGAACTCACAATGGAGATGTGTGAAGTCAAAAAATGGAGGTGTGTGAAGTCAAAGAATGGAAGTGTGTGAAGTCATAGAATGGAGGTTTGTGAAGTCATAGAATGGAGGTGTGTGAAGTCATAGAATGGAGGTGTGTGAAGTCATAGAATGGAGGTGTGTGAAGTCATAGAATGGAGGTGTGTGATGTAACAGAATTGACGTTTGTGAATTCAGAATGGAGGTGTGTGAACTCACAATGGAGGTGTGTGAAGTCAAAGAATGGAGGTGTGTGAAGTCACAGAATTGATGTTTGTGAAGTCAGAATGGAGGTGTGTGAAGTCAGAATGGATGTGTGTGAAGTCATAGAATGGAGGTGTTTGAAGTCACAATGCACGTGTGTGAACTCATAGAATGGAGGTGTCTGAAGTCAGAATGGAGTTGTGTGAAGTCATAGAATGGAGGTGTGTGAAGTCAGAATGGAGTTGTGTGAAGTCATAGAATGGAGGTGTGTGAAGTCAGAATGGAGGTGTGTGAACTCATAGAATGGAGCTGTGTGAAGTCACAATGGAGGTGTGTGAAGTCATAGAATGGAGGTGTGTGAAGTCACAGAATGGAGGTGTGTGAAGTCATAGAATGGAGCTGTGTGAAGTCAGGTTGGAGTTGTGTGAAGTCACAGAATGGAGGTGTGTGAACCCAGAATGGAGGTGTGTGAAGTCACAGAATTGAGGTATGTGAAGTCACAGAATGGAGGTTTGTGAAGTCATAGATTGGAGGTGTGTGAAGTCATAGAATGGAGGTGTGTGAAGTCATAGAATGGATGTTTGTGAAGTAAGAATGAAGGTGTGTTAAGTCATAGAATGGAGGTGTGTGAAGGCACAGAATGGAGGTGTGTGAAGTCATAGAATGGAGCTGTTTGAAGTGAGAATGGAGGTGTGTGAAGTCACAGAAAGAGGTGTGTGAACTCAGAATGGTGGTGTGTGAAGTCACAGAATGGAGGTGTGTTAAGTCACAGAACGGAGGTGTTTGATCTCAGAATGGAGGTGTGTGAAATCACAGAATCTAGGTGTGTGAAGTCACAGAATGGAGGTGTGTGAAGTCACAGAATGTAGGTGTTTGAAGTCACAGAATGGAGGTGTGTGAGGTCAGAATGGAGGTGTGTGAAGTCATAGAATGGAGGTGTGTGAAGTCACAATGTATGTGTGTGTAGTCATAGATTGGAGGTGTGTGAAATCATAGAATGGAGGTGTGTGAAGTCACAGAATGGATGTGTGTGAAGTCACAGAATGGAGGTGTGTGAAGTCATAGAATGGAATTGTGTGAAGTCATAGAATGGAGGTGTGTGAAGTCATAGAATGGAGGTGTGTGATGTAACAGAATTGATGTTTGTGAATTCAGAATGGAGGTGTGTGAACTCACAATGGAGGTGTGTGAAGTCAAAGAATGGAGGTGTGTGAAGTCACAGAATGGAGGTGTGTGAAGTCATAGAATGGAGGTGTGTGAAGTCAT
Organism: Megascapheus bottae; assembly: GCA_024803745.1. Taxonomy (NCBI): domain Eukaryota; kingdom Metazoa; phylum Chordata; class Mammalia; order Rodentia; family Geomyidae; genus Megascapheus; species Megascapheus bottae. Next base: position 632,714 of record JANJXV010000052.1, on the reverse strand, counting down.
AGAATGGAGGTGTGTGAAGTCATAGAATGGAGGTTTGTGAAGTCATAGAATGGAGGTGTGTGAAGTCATAGAATGGAGGTGTGTGAAGTCATAGAGTGAATGTTTGTGAAGTAAGAATGAAGGTGTGTTAAGTCATTAAATGGAGATGTGTGAAGGCACAGAATGGAGGTGTGTGAAGTCATAGAATGGAGCTGTATGAAGTCAGAATGGAGGTGTGTGAAGTCATAGAATGGAGGTGTGTGAACTCACAATGGAGATGTGTGAAGTCAAAAAATGGAGGTGTGTGAAGTCCAAGAATGGAAGTGTGTGAAGTCATAGAATGGAGGTGTGTGAAGTCATAGAATGGAGGTGTGTGAAGTAACAGAACTGATGTTTGTGAATTCAGAATGGAGGTGTGTGAACTAAAGTCAAAGAATGGAGGTGTGTGAAGTCACAGAATTCATGTTTGTGAAGTCAGAATGGAGGTGTGTGAAGTCAGAATGGATGTGTGTGAAGTCATAGAATGGAGGTGTGTGAAGTCACAATGCACGTGTGTGAACTCATAGAATGGAGGTGTCTGAAGTCAGAATGGAGTTGTGTGAAGTCATAGAATGGAGGTGTGTGAAGTCAGAATGGAGGTGTGTGAAGTCATAGAATGGAGGTGTGTGAAGTCAGAATGGAGGTGTGTGAACTCATAGAATGGAGCTGTGTGAAGTCACAATGGAGGTGTGTGAAGTCATAGAATGGAGGTGTGTGAAGTCACAGAATGGAGGTGTGTGAAGTCATAGAATGGAGCTGTGTGAAGTAAGGTTGGAGTTGTGTGAAGTCACAGAATGGAGGTGTGTGAACTCAGAATGGAGGTGTGTGAAGTCACAGAATTGAGGTGTGTGAAGTCACAGAATGGAGGTTTGTGAAGTCATAGAATGGAGGTGTGTGAAGTCACCGAAAGAGGTGTGTGAACTCAGAATGGTGGTGTGTGAAGTCACAGAATGGAGGTGTGTTAAGTCACAGAACGGAGGTGTTTGATCTCAGAATGGAGTTGTGTGAAATCACAGAATCTAGGTGTGTGAAGTCACAGAATGGAGGTGTGTGAAGTCACAGAATGTAGGTGTTTGAAGTCACAGAATGGAGGTGTGTGAGGTCAGAATGGAGGTGTGTGAAGTCATAGAATGGAGGTGTGTGAAGTCACAATGTAGGTGTGTGTAGTCATAGAATGGAGGTGTGTGAAATCATAGAATGGAGGTGTGTGAAGTCACAGAATGGAGGTGTGTGAAGTCACAGAATGGAGATGTGTGAAGTCATAGAATGGAATTGTGTGAAGTCATAGAATGGAGGTGTGTGAAGTCATAGAATGGAGGTGTGTGAAGTGATAGAATGGATGTTTCTGAAGTAGATTGAAGGTGTGTGAAGTCATAGAATGGAGGTGTGTGAAGTCAAAATGGGGGTATGTGAACTCATAAAATGGAGATGTGTGAACTCATGGAATGGAGGTGTGTGAAGTCCAAGAATATAGGTGTGTGAAGTCAAACAATGGTGGTGTGTGAAGTCACAGAATGGAGGTGTGTTAAGTCAAAGAATGGAAGTGTGTGAAGTCAAAATGGAGGTGTGTGACGTCACAGAATGGAGGTGTGTGAAGTCACAGAATGAAGGTGTTTGAAGTCAAAATTGTGGTGTGTGAAATCACAAATGGAGGTTTTTGAAGTCGGAATGCAGCTGTGTGAAGTCATAGAATGGAGGTGTGTGAAGTCAAAATGGAGGTGTGTGAACTCATAGAATGGAGTGTGTGAAGTCACAATGAGGCTGTGTGAAGTCATAGAATGGGGGTGTGTGAAGTCAAATTGGAGGTGTGTAAAATCACAGAATGGAGGTGTGTCAACTCAGAATTGAGGTGTGTGAAGTCATAGAATGGAGGTGTGTGAATTCATAGAATGGAAGAGTGTGAAATCATAGAATGGAGGTGTGTGAAGTCAAAGAATTGAGGTTTGTGAAGTCAGAATGGAGGTGTGTGAAGTCAGAATGGAGGTGTGTGAAGTCATAGAATGGAGGTGTGTGAAGTCACAATGCAGGTGTGTGAACTCATAGAATGGAGGTGTGCGAAGTCACAGAATGGAGGTGTGTGAAGTCATAGAATGGAGGTGTGTGAAGTCATAGAATGGAGGTGTGTGAAGTCATAGAATGGAGGTGTGTGAAGTCATAGAATGGAGGTTTGTGAAGCCATAGAATGGAGGTGTGTGAAGTCATAGAATGGAGGTGTGTGAAGTCATAGAGTGAATGTTTGTGAAGTAAGAATGAAGGTGTGTTAAGTCATTAATTGGAGATGTGTGAAGGCACAGAATGGAGGTGTGTGAAGTCATAGAATGGAGCTGTGTGAAGTCAGAATGGAGGTGTGTGAAGTCATAGAATGGAGGTGTGTGAACTCACAATGGAGATGTGTGAAGTCAAAAAATGGAGGTGTGTGAAGTCAAAGAATGGAAGTGTGTGAAGTCACAGAATGGAGGTTTGTGAAGTCATAGAATGGATGTGTGTGAAGTCATAGAATGGAGGTGTGTGAAGTCACAGAATTGATGTTTGTGAAGTCAGAATGGAGGTGTTTGAAGTCAGAATGGAGGTTTGTGAAGTCATAGAATGGAGGTGTGTGAAGTCATAGAATGGAGGTGTGTGAAGTCATAGAATGGAGGTGTGTGATGTAACAGAATTGATGTTTGTGAATTCAGAATGGAGGTGTGTGAACTCACAATGGAGGTGTGTGAAGTCAAAGAATGGAGGTGTGTGAAGTCACAGAATGGAGGTGTGTGAAGTCATAGAATGGAGGTGTGTGAAGTCATAGAATGGAGGTGTGTGAAGTCATAGAATGGAGGTGTGTGAAGTCATAGAATGGAGGTTTGTGAAGTCATAGAATGGAGGTGTGTGAAGTCATAGAATGGAGGTGTGTGAAGTCATAGAGTGAATGTTTGTGAAGTAAGAATGAAGGTGTGTTAAGTCATTAAATGGAGATGTGTGAAGGCACAGAATGGAGATGTGTGAAGTCACAGAATGGAGCTGTATGAAGTCAGAATGGAGGTGTGTGAAGTCATAGAATGGAGGTGTGTGAACTCACAATGGAGATGTGTGAAGTCAAAAAATGGAGGTGTGTGAAGTCCAAGAATGGAAGTGTGTGAAGTCATAGAATGGAGGTGTGTGAAGTCATAGAATGGAGGTGTGTGAAGTAACAGAACTGATGTTTGTGAATTCAGAATGGAGGTGTGTGAACTAAAGTCAAAGAATGGAGGTGTGTGAAGTCACAGAATTGATGTTTGTGAAGTCAGAATGGAGGTGTGTGAAGTCAGAATGGATGTGTGTGAAGTCATAGAATGGAGGTGTGTGAAGTCACAATGCACGTGTGTGAACTCATAGAATGGAGGTGTCTGAAGTCAGAATGGAGTTGTGTGAAGTCATAGAATGGAGGTGTGTGAAGTCAGAATGGAGGTGTGTGAAGTCATAGAATGGAGGTGTGTGAAGTCAGAATGGAGGTGTGTGAACTCATAGAATGGAACTGTGTGAAGTCACAATGGAGGTGTGTGAAGTCATAGAATGGAGGTGTGTGAAGTCACAGAATGGAGGTGTGTGAAGTCATAGAATGGAGCTGTGTGAAGTAAGGTTGGAGTTGTGTGAAGTCACAGAATGGAGGTGTGTGAACTCAGAATGGAGGTGTGTGAAGTCACAGAATTGAGGTGTGTGAAATCACAGAATGGAGGTTTGTGAAGTCATAGAATGGAGGTGTGTGAAGTCATAGAATGGAGTTGTGTGAAGTCATAGAATGGATGTTTGTGAAGTAAGAATGAAGGTGTGTTAAGTCATAGAATGGAGGTGTGTGAAGACACAGAATGGAGGTGTGTGAAGTCATAGAATGGAGCTGTTTGAAGTCAGAATGGAGGTGTGTGAAGTCACCGAAAGAGGTGTGTGAACTCAGAATGGTGGTGTGTGAAGTCACAGAATGGAGGTGTGTTAAGTCACAGAACGGAGGTGTTTGATCTGAGAATGGAGTTGTGTGAAATCACAGAATCTAGGTGTGTGAAGTCACAGAATGGAGGTGTGTGAAGTCACAGAATGTAGGTGTTTGAAGTCACAGAATGGAGGTGTGTGAGGTCAGAATGGAGGTGTGTGAAGTCATAGAATGGAGGTGTGTGAAGTCACAATGTAGGTGTGTGTAGTCATAGAATGGAGGTGTGTGAAATCATAGAATGGAGGTGTGTGAAGTCACAGAATGGAGGTGTGTGAAGTCACAGAATGGAGGTGTGTGAAGTCATAGAATGGAATTGTGTGAAGTCATAGAATGGAGGTGTGTGAAGTCATAGAATGGAGGTGTGTGAAGTGATAGTATGGATGTTTCTGAAGTAGATTGAAGGTGTGTGAAGTCATAGAATGGAGGTGTGTGAAGTCAAAATGGGGGTATGTGAACTCATAAAATGGAGATGTGTGAACTCATGGAATGGAGGTGTGTGAAGTCCAAGAATATAGGTGTGTGAAGTCAAACAATGGTGGTGTGTGAAGTCACAGAATGGAGGTGTGTTAAGTCAAAGAATGGAAGTGTGTGAAGTAAACATGGAGGTGTGTGACGTCACAGAATGGAGGTGTGTGAAGTCACAGAATGAAGGTGTTTGAAGTCAAAATTGTGGTGTGTGAAATCACAAATGGAGGTTTTTGAAGTCGGAATGCAGCTGTGTGAACTCATAGAATGGAGTGTGTGAAGTCACAATGAGGCTGTGTGAAGTCATAGAATGGGGGTGTGTGAAGTCAAATTGGAGGTGTGTAAAATCACAGAATGGAGGTGTGTCAACTCAGAATTGAGGTGTGTGAAGTCATAGAATGGAGGTGTGTGAATTCATAGAATGGAAGTGTATGAAATCATAGAATGGAGGTGTGTGAAGTCAAAGAATTGAGGTTTGTGAAGTCAGAATGGAGGTGTGTGAAGTCAGAATGGAGGTGTGTGAAGTCATAGAATGGAGGTGTGTGAAGTCACAATGCAGGTGTGTGAACTCATAGAATGGAGGTGTGTGAAGTCACAGAATGGAGGTGTGTGAAGTCATAGAATGGAGGTGTGTGAAGTCATAGAATGGAGGTGTGTGAAGTCATAGAATGGAGGTGTGTGAAGTCATAGAATGGAGGTTTGTGAAGCCATAGAATGGAGGTGTGTGAAGTCATAGAATGGAGGTGTGTGAAGTCATAGAATGAATGTTTGTGAAGTAAGAATGAAGGTGTGTTAAGTCATTAATTGGAGATGTGTGAAGGCACAGAATGGAGGTGTGTGAAGTCATAGAATGGAGCTGTGTGAAGTCAGAATGGAGGTGTGTGAAGTCATAGAATGGAGGTGTGTGAACTCACAATGGAGATGTGTGAAGTCAAAAAATGGAGGTGTGTGAAGTCAAAGAATGGAAGTGTGTGAAGTCATAGAATGGAGGTTTGTGAAGTCATAGAATGGAGGTGTGTGAAGTCATAGAATGGAGGTGTGTGAAGTCATAGAATGGAGGTGTGTGAAGTCATAGAATGGAGGTGTGTGATGTAACAGAATTGACGTTTGTGAATTCAGAATGGAGGTGTGTGAACTCACAATGGAGGTGTGTGAAGTCAAAGAATGGAGGTGTGTGAAGTCACAGAATTGATGTTTGTGAAGTCAGAATGGAGGTGTGTGAAGTCAGAATGGATGTGTGTGAAGTCATAGAATGGAGGTGTTTGAAGTCACAATGCACGTGTGTGAACTCATAGAATGGAGGTGTCTGAAGTCAGAATGGAGTTGTGTGAAGTCATAGAATGGAGGTGTGTGAAGTCAGAATGGAGTTGTGTGAAGTCATAGAATGGAGGTGTGTGAAGTCAGAATGGAGGTGTGTGAACTCATAGAATGGAGCTGTGTGAAGTCACAATGGAGGTGTGTGAAGTCATAGAATGGAGGTGTGTGAAGTCACAGAATGGAGGTGTGTGAAGTCATAGAATGGAGCTGTGTGAAGTCAGGTTGGAGTTGTGTGAAGTCACAGAATGGAGGTGTGTGAACCCAGAATGGAGGTGTGTGAAGTCACAGAATTGAGGTATGTGAAGTCACAGAATGGAGGTTTGTGAAGTCATAGATTGGAGGTGTGTGAAGGCATAGAATGGAGGTGTGTGAAGTCATAGAATGGATGTTTGTGAAGTAAGAATGAAGGTGTGTTAAGTCATAGAATGGAGGTGTGTGAAGGCACAGAATGGAGGTGTGTGAAGTCATAGAATGGAGCTGTTTGAAGTGAGAATGGAGGTGTGTGAAGTCACAGAAAGAGGTGTGTGAACTCAGAATGGTGGTGTGTGAAGTCACAGAATGGAGGTGTGTTAAGTCACAGAACGGAGGTGTTTGATCTCAGAATGGAGGTGTGTGAAATCACAGAATCTAGGTGTGTGAAGTCACAGAATGGAGGTGTGTGAAGTCACAGAATGTAGGTGTTTGAAGTCACAGAATGGAGGTGTGTGAGGTCAGAATGGAGGTGTGTGAAGTCATAGAATGGAGGTGTGTGAAGTCACAATGTATGTGTGTGTAGTCATAGATTGGAGGTGTGTGAAATCATAGAATGGAGGTGTGTGAAGTCACAGAATGGATGTGTGTGAAGTCACAGAATGGAGGTGTGTGAAGTCATAGAATGGAATTGTGTGAAGTCATAGAATGGAGGTGTGGGAAGTCATAGAATGGAGGTGTGTGAAGTGATAGAATGGATGTTTCTGAAGTAGAATGAAGGTGTGTGAAGTCATAGAATGGAGGTGTGTGAAGTCAAAATGGGGGTATGTGAACTCATAAAATGGAGATGTGTGAAGTCATGGAATGGAGGTGGGTGAAGTCCAAGAATATAGGTGTGTGAAGTCACAGAATGGAGGTGTGTGAAGTCACAGAATGGAGGTGTGTTAAGTCAAAGAATGGAAGTGTGTGAAGTCAAAATGGAGGTGTGTGAAGTCACAGAATGGAGGTGTGTGAAGTCACAGAATGAAGGTGTTTGAAGTCAAAATTGTGGTGTGTGAAATCACAAATGGAGGTGTTTGAAGTCGGAATGCAGCTGTGTGAAGTCATAGAATGGAGGTGTGTGAAGTCAAAATGGAGGTGTGTGAACTCATAGAATGGAGTGTGTGAAGTCACAATGATGCTGTGTGAAGTCATAGAATGGGGGTGTGTGAAGTCAAATTGTAAGTGTGTGAAATCACAGAATGGAGGTGTGTCAACTCAGAAATGAGGTGTGTGAAGTCATAGAATGGAGGTGTGTGAATTCATAGAATGGAAGTGTGTGAAATCATATAATGGAGGTGTGTGAAGTCAAAGAATTGAGGTTTGTGAAGTCAGAATGGAGGTGTGTGAAGTTAGGATGGAGGAGGGTGAAGTCACAGAATGGAGGTGTGGGAACTCAGAATAGAGGTGTGTGGTCACAGAACGGAGGTTTGTGAAGTCATAGAATGTAGGTGCGTGAAGTCATAGAATGGATGTTTCTGAGGTGAGAATGAACGTGTATGAAGTCAAAGAATGGAGGTGTGTGAAGTCAAAATGGAGGTGTGTGAACTCATAGAATGGAGGTGTGTGAACTCATAGAATGGAGGTGTGTGAACTCATGGAATGGAGGTGTGTGAAGTGAAAGAATGGAGGTGTGTGAAGTTAAACAATAAAGGTGTGTGAATTCACAGGATGGAGGTGTGTGAACTCATAGAATGGAGGTGCATGAAGTCAAAGAATGGAGGTGTGTGAAGTCATCGAATGGAGGTGTGTGAAGTCATGGAATGGAGGTTTGTGAAGTCAGATGGAGTTGTGTGAAGTCATAGAATGGAGGTGTGTGAAGTCAGAATGGAGGTGTGTGAAGTCATAGAATGGAGGTTTGTGAAGTCAGAATGGAGGTGTGTGAACTCATAGAATGGAGGTGTGTGAAGTCACAATGGAGTTATGTGAAGTCATAGAATGGTGGTGTGTGAAGTCACAGAATGGAGGTGTGTAAGTCATAGAATGGAGGTGTGTGAAGTCAGAATGGAGGTGTGTGAAGTCATAGAATGGAGGTGTGTGAAGTTATAATGTAGGTGTGTTAAGTCACAGAGTTGAGGTGTGTGAAGTCACAGAATGGAGGTGTGTGAAGTCATAGAATGGAGGTGTGTGAAGTCATAGAATGGAGGTGTGTGAAGTCATAGAATGGAGGTGTGTGAAGTCACAGAATGAAGGTGCGTTAATTCACATAATGGAGGTTTGTGAACGCAGAATGTAGGTGTGTGAAGTCACAGAATGGAGGTGAGGGAAGTCATAGAATGGAGTTGTGTGAAGTCAGAGAAAGGAGGTGTGTGAATTAAGAGAATGGAGGTGTGAGAAATCATAGAATGGAGTTGTGTGAAGTCACAGAATGGAGGTGTGTGAAGTCACAGAATGGAGGTATGTGAAGTCACAGAATGGAGGTGTGTGAACTCACAATGGAGGTGTGTGAAGTCAAAGAATGGAGGTGTGTGTAGTCATAGAATGGAATTGTGTGAAGTCATAGAATGGAGGTGTGTGAAGTGAGAATTGAGGTGTGTGAAGTCACGGAATTCAGGTGTGTGAACTCAGAATGGATGTTTCTGAAGTAGAATGAAGGTGTGTGAAGTCATTGAATGGAGGTGTGTGAAGTCAAAATGGAAGTGTGTGAACTCATAAAATGGAGATGTGTGAAGTCATGGAATGGAGGTGTGTGAAGTCCAAGAATATAGGTGTGTGAAATCAAACAATTGTGGTGTGTGAAGTCACAGAATGGAGGTGTGTTAAGTCAAAGAATGGAAGTGTGTGAAGTCAAAATGGAGGTGTGTGAAGTCACAGAATGGAGGTGTGTGAAGTCACAGAATGAAGGTGTTTGAAGTCAAAATTGTGGTGTGTGAAATCACAAATGGAGGTGTTTGAAGTCGGAATGCAGCTGTGTGAAGTCATAGAATGGAGGTGTGTGAAGTCAAAATGGAGGTGTGTGAACTCATAGAATGGAGTGTGTGAAGTCACAATGAGGCTGTGTGAAGTCATAGAATGGGGGTGTGTGAAGTCAAATTGGAGGTGTGTGAAATCACAGAATGGAGGTGTGTCAACACAGAATTGAGGTGTGTGAAGTCATAGAATGGAGGTGTGTGAATTCATAGAATGGAAGTGTGTGAAATCATAGAATGGAGGTGTGTGAAGTCAAAGAATTGAGGTTTGTGAAGTCAGAATGGAGGTGTGTGAAGTCAGAATGGAGGTGTGTGAAGTCATAGAATGGAGGTGTGTGAAGTCACAATGCAGGTGTGTGAACTCATAGAATGGAGGTGTGTGAAGTCACAGAATGGAGGTGTGTGAAGTCATAGAATGGAGGTGTGTGAAGTCATAGAATGGAGGTGTGTGAAGTCATAGAATGGAGGTGTGTGAAGTCATAGAATGGAGGTTTGTGAAGTCATAGAATGGAGGTGTGTGAAGTCATAGAATGGAGGTGTGTGAAGTCATAGAGTGAATGTTTGTGAAGTAAGAATGAAGGTGTGTTAAGTCATTAAATGGAGATGTGTGAAGGCACAGAATGGAGGTGTGTGAAGTCATAGAATGGAGCTGTATGAAGTCAGAATGGAGGTGTGTGAAGTCATAGAATGGAGGTGTGTGAACTCACAATGGAGATGTGTGAAGTCAAAAAATGGAGGTGTGTGAAGTCCAAGAATGGAAGTGTGTGAAGTCATAGAATGGAGGTGTGTGAAGTCATAGAATGGAGGTGTGTGAAGTAACAGAACTGATGTTTGTGAATTCAGAATGGAGGTGTGTGAACTAAAGTCAAAGAATGGAGGTGTGTGAAGTCACAGAATTGATGTTTGTGAAGTCAGAATGGAGGTGTGTGAAGTCAGAATGGATGTGTGTGAAGTCATAGAATGGAGGTGTGTGAAGTCACAATGCACGTGTGTGAACTCATAGAATGGAGGTGTCTGAAGTCAGAATGGAGTTGTGTGAAGTCATAGAATGGAGGTGGGTGAAGTCAGAATGGAGGTGTGTGAAGTCATAGAATGGAGGTGTGTGAAGTCAGAATGGAGGTGTGTGAACTCATAGAATGGAGCTGTGTGAAGTCACAATGGAGGTGTGTGAAGTCATAGAATGGAGGTGCGTGAAGTCACAGAATGGAGGTGTGTGAAGTCATAGAATGGAGCTGTGTGAAGTAAGGTTGGAGTTGTGTGAAGTCACAGAATGGAGGTGTGTGAACTCAGAATGGAGGTGTGTGAAGTCACAGAATTGAGGTGTGTGAAGTCACAGAATGGAGGTTTGTGAAGTCATAGAATGGAGGTGTGTGAAGTCACCGAAAGAGGTGTGTGAACTCAGAATGGTGGTGTGTGAAGTCACAGAATGGAGGTGTGTTAAGTCACAGAACGGAGGTGTTTGATCTCAGAATGGAGTTGTGTGAAATCACAGAATCTAGGTGTGTGAAGTCACAGAATGGAGGTGTGTTAAGTCACAGAACGGAGGTGTTTGATCTCAGAATGGAGTTGTGTGAAATCACAGAATCTAGGTGTGTGAAGTCACAGAATGGAGGTGTGTGAAGTCACAGAATGTAGGTGTTTGAAGTCACAGAATGGAGGTGTGTGAGGTCAGAATGGAGGTGTGTGAAGTCATAGAATGGAGGTGTGTGAAGTCACAATGTAGGTGTTTGTAGTCATAGAATGGAGGTGTGTGAAATCATAGAATGGAGGTGTGTGAAGTCACAGAATGGAGGTGTGTGAAGTCACAGAATGGAGGTGTGTGAAGTCATAGAATGGAGGTGTGTGAAGTCATAGAATGGAATTGTGTGAAGTCATAGAATGGAGGTGTGTGAAGTCATAGAATGGATGTTTCTGAAGTAGATTGAAGGTGTGTGAAGTCATAGAATGGAGGTGTGTGAAGTCAAAATGGGGGTATGTGAACTCATAAAATGGAGATGTGTGAACTCATGGAATGGAGGTGTGTGAAGTCCAAGAATATAGGTGTGTGAAGTCAAACAATGGTGGTGTGTGAAGTCACAGAATGGAGGTGTGTTAAGTCAAAGAATGGAAGTGTTTGAAGTCAAAATGGAGGTGTGTGACGTCACAGAATGGAGGTGTGTGAAGTCACAGAATGAAGGTGTTTGAAGTCAAAATTGTGGTGTGTGAAATCACAAATGGAGGTTTTTGAAGTCGGAATGCAGCTGTGTGAAGTCATAGAATGGAGGTGTGTGAAGTCAAAATGGAGGTGTGTGAACTCATAGAATGGAGGTGTGTGAACTCATAGAATGGAGGTGTGTGAACTCATGGAATGGAGGTGTGTGAAGTGAAAGAATGGAGGTGTGTGAAGTTAAACAATAAAGGTGTGTGAAGTCACAGGATGGAGGTGTGTGAACTCATAGAATGGAGGTGCATGAAGTCAAAGAATGGAGGTGTGTGAAGTCATCGAATGGAGGTGTGTGAAGTCATGGAATGGAGGTGTGTGAAGTCAGATGGAGTTGTGTGAAGTCATAGAATGGAGGTGTGTGAAGTCAGAATGGAGGTGTGTGAAGTCATAGAATGGAGGTTTGTGAAGTCAGAATGGAGGTGTGTGAACTCATAGAATGGAGGTGTGTGAAGTCACAATGGAGTTATGTGAAGTCATAGAATGGTGGTGTGTGAAGTCACAGAATGGAGGTGTGTAAGTCATAGAATGGAGGTGTGTGAAGTCAGAATGGAGGTGTGTGAAGTCATAGAATGGAGGTGTGTGAAGTTATAATGTAGGTGTGTTAAGTCACAGAGTTGAGGTGTGTGAAGTCACAGAATGGAGGTGTGTGAAGTCATAGAATGGAGGTGTGTGAAGTCATAGAATGGAGGTGTGTGAAGTCATAGAATGGAGGTGTGTGAAGTCACAGAATGAAGGTGCGTTAATTCACATAATGGAGGTTTGTGAACGCAGAATGTAGGTGTGTGAAGTCACAGAATGGAGGTGAGGGAAGTCATAGAATGGAGTTGTGTGAAGTCAGAGAAAGGAGGTGTGTGAATTAATAGAATGGAGGTGTGAGAAATCATAGAATGGAGTTGTGTGAAGTCACAGAATGGAGGTGTGTGAAGTCACAGAATGGAGGTATGTGAAGTCACAGAATGGAGGTGTGTGAACTCACAATGGAGGTGTGTGAAGTCAAAGAATGGAGGTGTGTATAGTCATAGAATGGAATTGTGTGAAGTCATAGAATGGAGGTGTGTGAAGTGAGAATTGAGGTGTGTGAAGTCACGGAATTCAGGTGTGTGAACTCAGAATGGATGTTTCTGAAGTAGAATGAAGGTGTGTGAAGTCATTGAATGGAGGTGTGTGAAGTCAAAATGGAAGTGTGTGAACTCATAAAATGGAGATGTGTGAAGTCATGGAATGGAGGTGTGTGAAGTCCAAGAATATAGGTGTGTGAAATCAAACAATTGTGGTGTGTGAAGTCACAGAATGGAGGTGTGTTAAGTCAAAGAATGGAAGTGTGTGAAGTCAAAATGGAGGTGTGTGAAGTCACAGAATGGAGGTGTGTGAAGTCACAGAATGAAGGTGTTTGAAGTCAAAATTGTGGTGTGTGAAATCACAAATGGAGGTGTTTGAAGTCGGAATGCAGCTGTGTGAAGTCATAGAATGGAGGTGTGTGAAGTCAAAATGGAGGTGTGTGAACTCATAGAATGGAGTGTGTGAAGTCACAATGAGGCTGTGTGAAGTCATAGAATGGGGGTGTGTGAAGTCAAATTGGAGGTGTGTGAAATCACAGAATGGAGGTGTGTCAACTCAGAATTGAGGTGTGTGAAGTCATAGAATGGAGGTGTGTGAATTCATAGAATGGAAGTGTGTGAAATCATAGAATGGAGGTGTGTGAAGTCAAAGAATTGAGGTTTGTGAAGTCAGAATGGAGGTGTGTGAAGTCAGAATGGAGGTGTGTGAAGTCATAGAATGGAGGTGTGTGAAGTCACAATGCAGGTGTGTGAACTCATAGAATGGAGGTGTGTGAAGTCACAGAATGGAGGTGTGTGAAGTCATAGAATGGAGGTGTGTGAAGTCATAGAATGGAGGTGTGTGAAGTCATAGAATGGAGGTGTGTGAAGTCATAGAATGGAGGTTTGTGAAGTCATAGAATGGAGGTGTGTGAAGTCATAGAATGGAGGTGTGTGAAGTCATAGAGTGAATGTTTGTGAAGTAAGAATGAAGGTGTGTTAAGTCATTAAATGGAGATGTGTGAAGGCACAGAATGGAGGTGTGTGAAGTCATAGAATGGAGCTGTATGAAGTCAGAATGGAGGTGTGTGAAGTCATAGAATGGAGGTGTGTGAACTCACAATGGAGATGTGTGAAGTCAAAAAATGGAGGTGTGTGAAGTCCAAGAATGGAAGTGTGTGAAGTCATAGAATGGAGGTGTGTGAAGTCATAGAATGGAGGTGTGTGAAGTAACAGAACTGATGTTTGTGAATTCAGAATGGAGGTGTGTGAACTAAAGTCAAAGAATGGAGGTGTGTGAAGTCACAGAATTGATGTTTGTGAAGTCAGAATGGAGGTGTGTGAAGTCAGAATGGATGTGTGTGAAGTCATAGAATGGAGGTGTGTGAAGTCACAATGCACGTGTGTGAACTCATAGAATGGAGGTGTCTGAAGTCAGAATGGAGTTGTGTGAAGTCATAGAATGGAGGTGTGTGAAGTCAGAATGGAGGTGTGTGAAGTCATAGAATGGAGGTGTGTGAAGTCACAATGTAGGTGTGTGTAGTCATAGAATGGAGGTGTGTGAAATCATAGAATGGAGGTGTGTGAAGTCACAGAATGGAGGTGTGTGAAGTCACAGAATGGAGGTGTGTGAAGTCATAGAATGGAGGTGTGTGAAGTCATAGAATGGAATTGTGTGAAGTCATAGAATGGAGGTGTGTGAAGTCATAGAATGGATGTTTCTGAAGTAGATTGAAGGTGTGTGAAGTCATAGAATGGAGGTGTGTGAAGTCAAAATGTGGGTATGTGAACTCATAAAATGGAGATGTGTGAACTCATGGAATGGAGGTGTGTGAAGTCCAAGAATATAGGTGTGTGAAGTCAAACAATGGTGGTGTGTGAAGTCACAGAATGGAGGTGTGTTAAGTCAAAGAATGGAAGTGTTTGAAGTCAAAATGGAGGTGTGTGACGTCACAGAATGGAGGTGTGTGAAGTCACAGAATGAAGGTGTTTGAAGTCAAAATTGTGGTGTGTGAAATCACAAATGGAGGTTTTTGAAGTCGGAATGCAGCTGTGTGAAGTCATAGAATGGAGGTGTGTGAAGTCAAAATGGAGGTGTGTGAACTCATAGAATGGAGTGTGTGAAGTCACAATGAGGCTGTGTGAAGTCATAGAATGGGGGTGTGTGAAGTCAAATTGGAGGTGTGTAAAATCACAGAATGGAGGTGTGTCAACTCAGAATTGAGGTGTGTGAAGTCATAGAATGGAGGTGTGTGAATTCATAGAATGGAAGAGTGTGAAATCATAGAATGGAGGTGTGTGAAGTCAAAGAATTGAGGTTTGTGAAGTCAGAATGGAGGTGTGTGAAGTCAGAATGGAGGTGTGTGAAGTCATAGAATGAAGGTGTGTGAAGTCACAATGCAGGTGTGTGAACTCATAGAATGGAGGTGTGTGAAGTCACAGAATGGAGGTGTGTGAAGTCATAGAATGGAGGTGTGTGAAGTCATAGAATGGAGGTGTGTGAAGTCATAGAATGGAGGTTTGTGAAGTCATAGAATGGAGGTGTGTGAAGTCATAGAATGGAGGTGTGTGAAGTAACAGAACTGATGTTTGTGAATTCAGAATGGAGGTGTGTGAACTAAAGTCAAAGAATGGAGGTGTGTGAAGTCACAGAATTGATGTTTGTGAAGTCAGAATGGAGGTGTGTGAAGTCAGAATGGATGTGTGTGAAGTCATAGAATGGAGGTGTGTGAAGTCACAATGCACGTGTGTGAACTCATAGAATGGAGGTGTCTGAAGTCAGAATGGAGTTGTGTGAAGTCATAGAATGGAGGTGTGTGAAGTCAGAATGGAGGTGTGTGAAGTCATAGAATGGAGGTGTGTGAAGTCAGAATGGAGGTGTGTGAACTCATAGAATGGAACTGTGTGAAGTCACAATGGAGGTGTGTGAAGTCATAGAATGGAGGTGTGTGAAGTCACAGAATGGAGGTGTGTGAAGTCATAGAATGGAGCTGTGTGAAGTAAGGTTGGAGTTGTGTGAAGTCACAGAATGGAGGTGTGTGAACTCAGAATGGAGGTGTGTGAAGTCACAGAATTGAGGTGTGTGAAGTCACAGAATGGAGGTTTGTGAAGTCATAGAATGGAGGTGTGTGAAGTCATAGAATGGAGTTGTGTGAAGTCATAGAATGGATGTTTGTGAAGTAAGAATGAAGGTGTGTTAAGTCATAGAATGGAGGTGTGTGAAGACACAGAATGGAGGTGTGTGAAGTCATAGAATGGAGCTGTTTGAAGTCAGAATGGAGGTGTGTGAAGTCACCGAAAGAGGTGTGTGAACTCAGAATGGTGGTGTGTGAAGTCACAGAATGGAGGTGTGTTAAGTCACAGAACGGAGGTGTTTGATCTGAGAATGGAGTTGTGTGAAATCACAGAATCTAGGTGTGTGAAGTCACAGAATGGAGGTGTGTGAAGTCACAGAATGTAGGTGTTTGAAGTCACAGAATGGAGGTGTGTGAGGTCAGAATGGAGGTGTGTGAAGTCATAGAATGGAGGTGTGTGAAGTCACAATGTAGGTGTGTGTAGTCATAGAATGGAGGTGTGTGAAATCATAGAATGGAGGTGTGTGAAGTCACAGAATGGAGGTGTGTGAAGTCACAGAATGGAGGTGTGTGAAGTCATAGAATGGAATTGTGTGAAGTCATAGAATGGAGGTGTGTGAAGTCATAGAATGGAGGTGTGTGAAGTGATAGTATGGATGTTTCTGAAGTAGATTGAAGGTGTGTGAAGTCATAGAATGGAGGTGTGTGAAGTCAAAATGGGGGTATGTGAACTCATAAAATGGAGATGTGTGAACTCATGGAATGGAGGTGTGTGAAGTCCAAGAATATAGGTGTGTGAAGTCAAACAATGGTGGTGTGTGAAGTCACAGAATGGAGGTGTGTTAAGTCAAAGAATGGAAGTGTGTGAAGTAAACATGGAGGTGTGTGACGTCACAGAATGGAGGTGTGTGAAGTCACAGAATGAAGGTGTTTGAAGTCAAAATTGTGGTGTGTGAAATCACAAATGGAGGTTTTTGAAGTCGGAATGCAGCTGTGTGAACTCATAGAATGGAGTGTGTGAAGTCACAATGAGGCTGTGTGAAGTCATAGAATGGGGGTGTGTGAAGTCAAATTGGAGGTGTGTAAAATCACAGAATGGAGGTGTGTCAACTCAGAATTGAGGTGTGTGAAGTCATAGAATGGAGGTGTGTGAATTCATAGAATGGAAGTGTATGAAATCATAGAATGGAGGTGTGTGAAGTCAAAGAATTGAGGTTTGTGAAGTCAGAATGGAGGTGTGTGAAGTCAGAATGGAGGTGTGTGAAGTCATAGAATGGAGGTGTGTGAAGTCACAATGCAGGTGTGTGAACTCATAGAATGGAGGTGTGTGAAGTCACAGAATGGAGGTGTGTGAAGTCATAGAATGGAGGTGTGTGAAGTCATAGAATGGAGGTGTGTGAAGTCATAGAATGGAGGTGTGTGAAGTCATAGAATGGAGGTTTGTGAAGCCATAGAATGGAGGTGTGTGAAGTCATAGAATGGAGGTGTGTGAAGTCATAGAATGAATGTTTGTGAAGTAAGAATGAAGGTGTGTTAAGTCATTAATTGGAGATGTGTGAAGGCACAGAATGGAGGTGTGTGAAGTCATAGAATGGAGCTGTGTGAAGTCAGAATGGAGGTGTGTGAAGTCATAGAATGGAGGTGTGTGAACTCACAATGGAGATGTGTGAAGTCAAAAAATGGAGGTGTGTGAAGTCAAAGAATGGAAGTGTGTGAAGTCATAGAATGGAGGTTTGTGAAGTCATAGAATGGAGGTGTGTGAAGTCATAGAATGGAGGTGTGTGAAGTCATAGAATGGAGGTGTGTGAAGTCATAGAATGGAGGTGTGTGATGTAACAGAATTGACGTTTGTGAATTCAGAATGGAGGTGTGTGAACTCACAATGGAGGTGTGTGAAGTCAAAGAATGGAGGTGTGTGAAGTCACAGAATTGATGTTTGTGAAGTCAGAATGGAGGTGTGTGAAGTCAGAATGGATGTGTGTGAAGTCATAGAATGGAGGTGTTTGAAGTCACAATGCACGTGTGTGAACTCATAGAATGGAGGTGTCTGAAGTCAGAATGGAGTTGTGTGAAGTCATAGAATGGAGGTGTGTGAAGTCAGAATGGAGTTGTGTGAAGTCATAGAATGGAGGTGTGTGAAGTCAGAATGGAGGTGTGTGAACTCATAGAATGGAGCTGTGTGAAGTCACAATGGAGGTGTGTGAAGTCATAGAATGGAGGTGTGTGAAGTCACAGAATGGAGGTGTGTGAAGTCATAGAATGGAGCTGTGTGAAGTCAGGTTGGAGTTGTGTGAAGTCACAGAATGGAGGTGTGTGAACCCAGAATGGAGGTGTGTGAAGTCACAGAATTGAGGTATGTGAAGTCACAGAATGGAGGTTTGTGAAGTCATAGATTGGAGGTGTGTGAAGGCATAGAATGGAGGTGTGTGAAGTCATAGAATGGATGTTTGTGAAGTAAGAATGAAGGTGTGTTAAGTCATAGAATGGAGGTGTGTGAAGGCACAGAATGGAGGTGTGTGAAGTCATAGAATGGAGCTGTTTGAAGTGAGAATGGAGGTGTGTGAAGTCACAGAAAGAGGTGTGTGAACTCAGAATGGTGGTGTGTGAAGTCACAGAATGGAGGTGTGTTAAGTCACAGAACGGAGGTGTTTGATCTCAGAATGGAGGTGTGTGAAATCACAGAATCTAGGTGTGTGAAGTCACAGAATGGAGGTGTGTGAAGTCACAGAATGTAGGTGTTTGAAGTCACAGAATGGAGGTGTGTGAGGTCAGAATGGAGGTGTGTGAAGTCATAGAATGGAGGTGTGTGAAGTCACAATGTATGTGTGTGTAGTCATAGATTGGAGGTGTGTGAAATCATAGAATGGAGGTGTGTGAAGTCACAGAATGGATGTGTGTGAAGTCACAGAATGGAGGTGTGTGAAGTCATAGAATGGAATTGTGTGAAGTCATAGAATGGAGGTGTGGGAAGTCATAGAATGGAGGTGTGTGAAGTGATAGAATGGATGTTTCTGAAGTAGAATGAAGGTGTGTGAAGTCATAGAATGGAGGTGTGTGAAGTCAAAATGGGGGTATGTGAACTCATAAAATGGAGATGTGTGAAGTCATGGAATGGAGGTGGGTGAAGTCCAAGAATATAGGTGTGTGAAGTCACAGAATGGAGGTGTGTGAAGTCACAGAATGGAGGTGTGTTAAGTCAAAGAATGGAAGTGTGTGAAGTCAAAATGGAGGTGTGTGAAGTCACAGAATGGAGGTGTGTGAAGTCACAGAATGAAGGTGTTTGAAGTCAAAATTGTGGTGTGTGAAATCACAAATGGAGGTGTTTGAAGTCGGAATGCAGCTGTGTGAAGTCATAGAATGGAGGTGTGTGAAGTCAAAATGGAGGTGTGTGAACTCATAGAATGGAGTGTGTGAAGTCACAATGATGCTGTGTGAAGTCATAGAATGGGGGTGTGTGAAGTCAAATTGTAAGTGTGTGAAATCACAGAATGGAGGTGTGTCAACTCAGAAATGAGGTGTGTGAAGTCATAGAATGGAGGTGTGTGAATTCATAGAATGGAAGTGTGTGAAATCATATAATGGAGGTGTGTGAAGTCAAAGAATTGAGGTTTGTGAAGTCAGAATGGAGGTGTGTGAAGTTAGGATGGAGGAGGGTGAAGTCACAGAATGGAGGTGTGGGAACTCAGAATAGAGGTGTGTGGTCACAGAACGGAGGTTTGTGAAGTCATAGAATGTAGGTGCGTGAAGTCATAGAATGGATGTTTCTGAGGTGAGAATGAACGTGTATGAAGTCAAAGAATGGAGGTGTGTGAAGTCAAAATGGAGGTGTGTGAACTCATAGAATGGAGGTGTGTGAACTCATAGAATGGAGGTGTGTGAACTCATGGAATGGAGGTGTGTGAAGTGAAAGAATGGAGGTGTGTGAAGTTAAACAATAAAGGTGTGTGAATTCACAGGATGGAGGTGTGTGAACTCATAGAATGGAGGTGCATGAAGTCAAAGAATGGAGGTGTGTGAAGTCATCGAATGGAGGTGTGTGAAGTCATGGAATGGAGGTTTGTGAAGTCAGATGGAGTTGTGTGAAGTCATAGAATGGAGGTGTGTGAAGTCAGAATGGAGGTGTGTGAAGTCATAGAATGGAGGTTTGTGAAGTCAGAATGGAGGTGTGTGAACTCATAGAATGGAGGTGTGTGAAGTCACAATGGAGTTATGTGAAGTCATAGAATGGTGGTGTGTGAAGTCACAGAATGGAGGTGTGTAAGTCATAGAATGGAGGTGTGTGAAGTCAGAATGGAGGTGTGTGAAGTCATAGAATGGAGGTGTGTGAAGTTATAATGTAGGTGTGTTAAGTCACAGAGTTGAGGTGTGTGAAGTCACAGAATGGAGGTGTGTGAAGTCATAGAATGGAGGTGTGTGAAGTCATAGAATGGAGGTGTGTGAAGTCATAGAATGGAGGTGTGTGAAGTCACAGAATGAAGGTGCGTTAATTCACATAATGGAGGTTTGTGAACGCAGAATGTAGGTGTGTGAAGTCACAGAATGGAGGTGAGGGAAGTCATAGAATGGAGTTGTGTGAAGTCAGAGAAAGGAGGTGTGTGAATTAAGAGAATGGAGGTGTGAGAAATCATAGAATGGAGTTGTGTGAAGTCACAGAATGGAGGTGTGTGAAGTCACAGAATGGAGGTATGTGAAGTCACAGAATGGAGGTGTGTGAACTCACAATGGAGGTGTGTGAAGTCAAAGAATGGAGGTGTGTGTAGTCATAGAATGGAATTGTGTGAAGTCATAGAATGGAGGTGTGTGAAGTGAGAATTGAGGTGTGTGAAGTCACGGAATTCAGGTGTGTGAACTCAGAATGGATGTTTCTGAAGTAGAATGAAGGTGTGTGAAGTCATTGAATGGAGGTGTGTGAAGTCAAAATGGAAGTGTGTGAACTCATAAAATGGAGATGTGTGAAGTCATGGAATGGAGGTGTGTGAAGTCCAAGAATATAGGTGTGTGAAATCAAACAATTGTGGTGTGTGAAGTCACAGAATGGAGGTGTGTTAAGTCAAAGAATGGAAGTGTGTGAAGTCAAAATGGAGGTGTGTGAAGTCACAGAATGGAGGTGTGTGAAGTCACAGAATGAAGGTGTTTGAAGTCAAAATTGTGGTGTGTGAAATCACAAATGGAGGTGTTTGAAGTCGGAATGCAGCTGTGTGAAGTCATAGAATGGAGGTGTGTGAAGTCAAAATGGAGGTGTGTGAACTCATAGAATGGAGTGTGTGAAGTCACAATGAGGCTGTGTGAAGTCATAGAATGGGGGTGTGTGAAGTCAAATTGGAGGTGTGTGAAATCACAGAATGGAGGTGTGTCAACACAGAATTGAGGTGTGTGAAGTCATAGAATGGAGGTGTGTGAATTCATAGAATGGAAGTGTGTGAAATCATAGAATGGAGGTGTGTGAAGTCAAAGAATTGAGGTTTGTGAAGTCAGAATGGAGGTGTGTGAAGTCAGAATGGAGGTGTGTGAAGTCATAGAATGGAGGTGTGTGAAGTCACAATGCAGGTGTGTGAACTCATAGAATGGAGGTGTGTGAAGTCACAGAATGGAGGTGTGTGAAGTCATAGAATGGAGGTGTGTGAAGTCATAGAATGGAGGTGTGTGAAGTCATAGAATGGAGGTGTGTGAAGTCATAGAATGGAGGTTTGTGAAGTCATAGAATGGAGGTGTGTGAAGTCATAGAATGGAGGTGTGTGAAGTCATAGAGTGAATGTTTGTGAAGTAAGAATGAAGGTGTGTTAAGTCATTAAATGGAGATGTGTGAAGGCACAGAATGGAGGTGTGTGAAGTCATAGAATGGAGCTGTATGAAGTCAGAATGGAGGTGTGTGAAGTCATAGAATGGAGGTGTGTGAACTCACAATGGAGATGTGTGAAGTCAAAAAATGGAGGTGTGTGAAGTCCAAGAATGGAAGTGTGTGAAGTCATAGAATGGAGGTGTGTGAAGTCATAGAATGGAGGTGTGTGAAGTAACAGAACTGATGTTTGTGAATTCAGAATGGAGGTGTGTGAACTAAAGTCAAAGAATGGAGGTGTGTGAAGTCACAGAATTGATGTTTGTGAAGTCAGAATGGAGGTGTGTGAAGTCAGAATGGATGTGTGTGAAGTCATAGAATGGAGGTGTGTGAAGTCACAATGCACGTGTGTGAACTCATAGAATGGAGGTGTCTGAAGTCAGAATGGAGTTGTGTGAAGTCATAGAATGGAGGTGGGTGAAGTCAGAATGGAGGTGTGTGAAGTCATAGAATGGAGGTGTGTGAAGTCAGAATGGAGGTGTGTGAACTCATAGAATGGAGCTGTGTGAAGTCACAATGGAGGTGTGTGAAGTCATAGAATGGAGGTGCGTGAAGTCACAGAATGGAGGTGTGTGAAGTCATAGAATGGAGCTGTGTGAAGTAAGGTTGGAGTTGTGTGAAGTCACAGAATGGAGGTGTGTGAACTCAGAATGGAGGTGTGTGAAGTCACAGAATTGAGGTGTGTGAAGTCACAGAATGGAGGTTTGTGAAGTCATAGAATGGAGGTGTGTGAAGTCACCGAAAGAGGTGTGTGAACTCAGAATGGTGGTGTGTGAAGTCACAGAATGGAGGTGTGTTAAGTCACAGAACGGAGGTGTTTGATCTCAGAATGGAGTTGTGTGAAATCACAGAATCTAGGTGTGTGAAGTCACAGAATGGAGGTGTGTTAAGTCACAGAACGGAGGTGTTTGATCTCAGAATGGAGTTGTGTGAAATCACAGAATCTAGGTGTGTGAAGTCACAGAATGGAGGTGTGTGAAGTCACAGAATGTAGGTGTTTGAAGTCACAGAATGGAGGTGTGTGAGGTCAGAATGGAGGTGTGTGAAGTCATAGAATGGAGGTGTGTGAAGTCACAATGTAGGTGTTTGTAGTCATAGAATGGAGGTGTGTGAAATCATAGAATGGAGGTGTGTGAAGTCACAGAATGGAGGTGTGTGAAGTCACAGAATGGAGGTGTGTGAAGTCATAGAATGGAGGTGTGTGAAGTCATAGAATGGAATTGTGTGAAGTCATAGAATGGAGGTGTGTGAAGTCATAGAATGGATGTTTCTGAAGTAGATTGAAGGTGTGTGAAGTCATAGAATGGAGGTGTGTGAAGTCAAAATGGGGGTATGTGAACTCATAAAATGGAGATGTGTGAACTCATGGAATGGAGGTGTGTGAAGTCCAAGAATATAGGTGTGTGAAGTCAAACAATGGTGGTGTGTGAAGTCACAGAATGGAGGTGTGTTAAGTCAAAGAATGGAAGTGTTTGAAGTCAAAATGGAGGTGTGTGACGTCACAGAATGGAGGTGTGTGAAGTCACAGAATGAAGGTGTTTGAAGTCAAAATTGTGGTGTGTGAAATCACAAATGGAGGTTTTTGAAGTCGGAATGCAGCTGTGTGAAGTCATAGAATGGAGGTGTGTGAAGTCAAAATGGAGGTGTGTGAACTCATAGAATGGAGGTGTGTGAACTCATAGAATGGAGGTGTGTGAACTCATGGAATGGAGGTGTGTGAAGTGAAAGAATGGAGGTGTGTGAAGTTAAACAATAAAGGTGTGTGAAGTCACAGGATGGAGGTGTGTGAACTCATAGAATGGAGGTGCATGAAGTCAAAGAATGGAGGTGTGTGAAGTCATCGAATGGAGGTGTGTGAAGTCATGGAATGGAGGTGTGTGAAGTCAGATGGAGTTGTGTGAAGTCATAGAATGGAGGTGTGTGAAGTCAGAATGGAGGTGTGTGAAGTCATAGAATGGAGGTTTGTGAAGTCAGAATGGAGGTGTGTGAACTCATAGAATGGAGGTGTGTGAAGTCACAATGGAGTTATGTGAAGTCATAGAATGGTGGTGTGTGAAGTCACAGAATGGAGGTGTGTAAGTCATAGAATGGAGGTGTGTGAAGTCAGAATGGAGGTGTGTGAAGTCATAGAATGGAGGTGTGTGAAGTTATAATGTAGGTGTGTTAAGTCACAGAGTTGAGGTGTGTGAAGTCACAGAATGGAGGTGTGTGAAGTCATAGAATGGAGGTGTGTGAAGTCATAGAATGGAGGTGTGTGAAGTCATAGAATGGAGGTGTGTGAAGTCACAGAATGAAGGTGCGTTAATTCACATAATGGAGGTTTGTGAACGCAGAATGTAGGTGTGTGAAGTCACAGAATGGAGGTGAGGGAAGTCATAGAATGGAGTTGTGTGAAGTCAGAGAAAGGAGGTGTGTGAATTAATAGAATGGAGGTGTGAGAAATCATAGAATGGAGTTGTGTGAAGTCACAGAATGGAGGTGTGTGAAGTCACAGAATGGAGGTATGTGAAGTCACAGAATGGAGGTGTGTGAACTCACAATGGAGGTGTGTGAAGTCAAAGAATGGAGGTGTGTATAGTCATAGAATGGAATTGTGTGAAGTCATAGAATGGAGGTGTGTGAAGTGAGAATTGAGGTGTGTGAAGTCACGGAATTCAGGTGTGTGAACTCAGAATGGATGTTTCTGAAGTAGAATGAAGGTGTGTGAAGTCATTGAATGGAGGTGTGTGAAGTCAAAATGGAAGTGTGTGAACTCATAAAATGGAGATGTGTGAAGTCATGGAATGGAGGTGTGTGAAGTCCAAGAATATAGGTGTGTGAAATCAAACAATTGTGGTGTGTGAAGTCACAGAATGGAGGTGTGTTAAGTCAAAGAATGGAAGTGTGTGAAGTCAAAATGGAGGTGTGTGAAGTCACAGAATGGAGGTGTGTGAAGTCACAGAATGAAGGTGTTTGAAGTCAAAATTGTGGTGTGTGAAATCACAAATGGAGGTGTTTGAAGTCGGAATGCAGCTGTGTGAAGTCATAGAATGGAGGTGTGTGAAGTCAAAATGGAGGTGTGTGAACTCATAGAATGGAGTGTGTGAAGTCACAATGAGGCTGTGTGAAGTCATAGAATGGGGGTGTGTGAAGTCAAATTGGAGGTGTGTGAAATCACAGAATGGAGGTGTGTCAACTCAGAATTGAGGTGTGTGAAGTCATAGAATGGAGGTGTGTGAATTCATAGAATGGAAGTGTGTGAAATCATAGAATGGAGGTGTGTGAAGTCAAAGAATTGAGGTTTGTGAAGTCAGAATGGAGGTGTGTGAAGTCAGAATGGAGGTGTGTGAAGTCATAGAATGGAGGTGTGTGAAGTCACAATGCAGGTGTGTGAACTCATAGAATGGAGGTGTGTGAAGTCACAGAATGGAGGTGTGTGAAGTCATAGAATGGAGGTGTGTGAAGTCATAGAATGGAGGTGTGTGAAGTCATAGAATGGAGGTGTGTGAAGTCATAGAATGGAGGTTTGTGAAGTCATAGAATGGAGGTGTGTGAAGTCATAGAATGGAGGTGTGTGAAGTCATAGAGTGAATGTTTGTGAAGTAAGAATGAAGGTGTGTTAAGTCATTAAATGGAGATGTGTGAAGGCACAGAATGGAGGTGTGTGAAGTCATAGAATGGAGCTGTATGAAGTCAGAATGGAGGTGTGTGAAGTCATAGAATGGAGGTGTGTGAACTCACAATGGAGATGTGTGAAGTCAAAAAATGGAGGTGTGTGAAGTCCAAGAATGGAAGTGTGTGAAGTCATAGAATGGAGGTGTGTGAAGTCATAGAATGGAGGTGTGTGAAGTAACAGAACTGATGTTTGTGAATTCAGAATGGAGGTGTGTGAACTAAAGTCAAAGAATGGAGGTGTGTGAAGTCACAGAATTGATGTTTGTGAAGTCAGAATGGAGGTGTGTGAAGTCAGAATGGATGTGTGTGAAGTCATAGAATGGAGGTGTGTGAAGTCACAATGCACGTGTGTGAACTCATAGAATGGAGGTGTCTGAAGTCAGAATGGAGTTGTGTGAAGTCATAGAATGGAGGTGTGTGAAGTCAGAATGGAGGTGTGTGAAGTCATAGAATGGAGGTGTGTGAAGTCACAATGTAGGTGTGTGTAGTCATAGAATGGAGGTGTGTGAAATCATAGAATGGAGGTGTGTGAAGTCACAGAATGGAGGTGTGTGAAGTCACAGAATGGAGGTGTGTGAAGTCATAGAATGGAGGTGTGTGAAGTCATAGAATGGAATTGTGTGAAGTCATAGAATGGAGGTGTGTGAAGTCATAGAATGGATGTTTCTGAAGTAGATTGAAGGTGTGTGAAGTCATAGAATGGAGGTGTGTGAAGTCAAAATGTGGGTATGTGAACTCATAAAATGGAGATGTGTGAACTCATGGAATGGAGGTGTGTGAAGTCCAAGAATATAGGTGTGTGAAGTCAAACAATGGTGGTGTGTGAAGTCACAGAATGGAGGTGTGTTAAGTCAAAGAATGGAAGTGTTTGAAGTCAAAATGGAGGTGTGTGACGTCACAGAATGGAGGTGTGTGAAGTCACAGAATGAAGGTGTTTGAAGTCAAAATTGTGGTGTGTGAAATCACAAATGGAGGTTTTTGAAGTCGGAATGCAGCTGTGTGAAGTCATAGAATGGAGGTGTGTGAAGTCAAAATGGAGGTGTGTGAACTCATAGAATGGAGTGTGTGAAGTCACAATGAGGCTGTGTGAAGTCATAGAATGGGGGTGTGTGAAGTCAAATTGGAGGTGTGTAAAATCACAGAATGGAGGTGTGTCAACTCAGAATTGAGGTGTGTGAAGTCATAGAATGGAGGTGTGTGAATTCATAGAATGGAAGAGTGTGAAATCATAGAATGGAGGTGTGTGAAGTCAAAGAATTGAGGTTTGTGAAGTCAGAATGGAGGTGTGTGAAGTCAGAATGGAGGTGTGTGAAGTCATAGAATGAAGGTGTGTGAAGTCACAATGCAGGTGTGTGAACTCATAGAATGGAGGTGTGTGAAGTCACAGAATGGAGGTGTGTGAAGTCATAGAATGGAGGTGTGTGAAGTCATAGAATGGAGGTGTGTGAAGTCATAGAATGGAGGTTTGTGAAGTCATAGAATGGAGGTGTGTGAAGTCATAGAATGGAGGTGTGTGAAGTAACAGAACTGATGTTTGTGAATTCAGAATGGAGGTGTGTGAACTAAAGTCAAAGAATGGAGGTGTGTGAAGTCACAGAATTGATGTTTGTGAAGTCAGAATGGAGGTGTGTGAAGTCAGAATGGATGTGTGTGAAGTCATAGAATGGAGGTGTGTGAAGTCACAATGCACGTGTGTGAACTCATAGAATGGAGGTGTCTGAAGTCAGAATGGAGTTGTGTGAAGTCATAGAATGGAGGTGTGTGAAGTCAGAATGGAGGTGTGTGAAGTCATAGAATGGAGGTGTGTGAAGTCAGAATGGAGGTGTGTGAACTCATAGAATGGAACTGTGTGAAGTCACAATGGAGGTGTGTGAAGTCATAGAATGGAGGTGTGTGAAGTCACAGAATGGAGGTGTGTGAAGTCATAGAATGGAGCTGTGTGAAGTAAGGTTGGAGTTGTGTGAAGTCACAGAATGGAGGTGTGTGAACTCAGAATGGAGGTGTGTGAAGTCACAGAATTGAGGTGTGTGAAGTCACAGAATGGAGGTTTGTGAAGTCATAGAATGGAGGTGTGTGAAGTCATAGAATGGAGTTGTGTGAAGTCATAGAATGGATGTTTGTGAAGTAAGAATGAAGGTGTGTTAAGTCATAGAATGGAGGTGTGTGAAGACACAGAATGGAGGTGTGTGAAGTCATAGAATGGAGCTGTTTGAAGTCAGAATGGAGGTGTGTGAAGTCACCGAAAGAGGTGTGTGAACTCAGAATGGTGGTGTGTGAAGTCACAGAATGGAGGTGTGTTAAGTCACAGAACGGAGGTGTTTGATCTGAGAATGGAGTTGTGTGAAATCACAGAATCTAGGTGTGTGAAGTCACAGAATGGAGGTGTGTGAAGTCACAGAATGTAGGTGTTTGAAGTCACAGAATGGAGGTGTGTGAGGTCAGAATGGAGGTGTGTGAAGTCATAGAATGGAGGTGTGTGAAGTCACAATGTAGGTGTGTGTAGTCATAGAATGGAGGTGTGTGAAATCATAGAATGGAGGTGTGTGAAGTCACAGAATGGAGGTGTGTGAAGTCACAGAATGGAGGTGTGTGAAGTCATAGAATGGAATTGTGTGAAGTCATAGAATGGAGGTGTGTGAAGTCATAGAATGGAGGTGTGTGAAGTGATAGTATGGATGTTTCTGAAGTAGATTGAAGGTGTGTGAAGTCATAGAATGGAGGTGTGTGAAGTCAAAATGGGGGTATGTGAACTCATAAAATGGAGATGTGTGAACTCATGGAATGGAGGTGTGTGAAGTCCAAGAATATAGGTGTGTGAAGTCAAACAATGGTGGTGTGTGAAGTCACAGAATGGAGGTGTGTTAAGTCAAAGAATGGAAGTGTGTGAAGTCAAAATGGAGGTGTGTGACGTCACAGAATGGAGGTGTGTGAAGTCACAGAATGAAGGTGTTTGAAGTCAAAATTGTGGTGTGTGAAATCACAAATGGAGGTTTTTGAAGTCGGAATGCAGCTGTGTGAACTCATAGAATGGAGTGTGTGAAGTCACAATGAGGCTGTGTGAAGTCATAGAATGGGGGTGTGTGAAGTCAAATTGGAGGTGTGTAAAATCACAGAATGGAGGTGTGTCAACTCAGAATTGAGGTGTGTGAAGTCATAGAATGGAGGTGTGTGAATTCATAGAATGGAAGTGTATGAAATCATAGAATGGAGGTGTGTGAAGTCAAAGAATTGAGGTTTGTGAAGTCAGAATGGAGGTGTGTGAAGTCAGAATGGAGGTGTGTGAAGTCATAGAATGGAGGTGTGTGAAGTCACAATGCAGGTGTGTGAACTCCTAGAATGGAGGTGTGTGAAGTCACAGAATGGAGGTGTGTGAAGTCATAGAATGGAGGTGTGTGAAAGTCATAGAATGGAGGTGTGTGAAGTCATAGAATGGAGGTGTGTGAAGTCATAGAATGGAGGTTTGTGAAGCCATAGAATGGAGGTGTGTGAAGTCATAGAATGGAGGTGTGTGAAGTCATAGAATGAATGTTTGTGAAGTAAGAATGAAGGTGTGTTAAGTCATTAATTGGAGATGTGTGAAGGCACAGAATGGAGGTGTGTGAAGTCATAGAATGGAGCTGTGTGAAGTCAGAATGGAGGTGTGTGAAGTCATAGAATGGAGGTGTGTGAACTCACAATGGAGATGTGTGAAGTCAAAAAATGGAGGTGTGTGAAGTCAAAGAATGGAAGTGTGTGAAGTCATAGAATGGAGGTTTGTGAAGTCATAGAATGGAGGTGTGTGAAGTCATAGAATGGAGGTGTGTGAAGTCACAGAATTGATGTTTGTGAAGTCAGAATGGAGGTGTTTGAAGTCAGAATGGAGGTTTGTGAAGTCATAGAATGGAGGTGTGTGAAGTCATAGAATGGAGGTGTGTGAAGTCATAGAATGGAGGTGTGTGATGTAACAGAATTGACGTTTGTGAATTCAGAATGGAGGTGTGTGAACTCACAGTGGAGGTGTGTGAAGTCAAAGAATGGAGGTGTGTGAAGTCACAGAATTGATGTTTGTGAAGTCAGAATGGAGGTGTGTGAAGTCAGAAAGGATGTGTGTGAAGTCATAGAATGGAGGTGTGTGAAGTCACAATGCACGTGTGTGAACTCATAGAATGGAGGTGTCTGAAGTCAGAATGGAGTTGTGTGAAGTCATAGAATGGAGGTGTGTGAAGTCAGAATGGAGTTGTGTGAAGTCAGAGAATGGAGGTGTGTGAAGTCAGAATGGAGGTGTGTGAACTCATAGAATGGAGCTGTGTGAAGTCACAATGGAGGTGTGTGAAGTCATAGAATGGAGGTGTGTGAAGTCACAGAATGGAGGTGTGTGAAGTCATAGAATGGAGCTGTGTGAAGTCAGGTTGGAGTTGTGTGAAGTCACAGAATGGAGGTGTGTGAACCCAGAATGGAGGTGTGTGAAGTCACAGAATTGAGGTATGTGAAGTCACAGAATGGAGGTTTGTGAAGTCATAGATTGGAGGTGTGTGAAGTCATAGAATGGAGGTGTGTGAAGTCATAGAATGGATGTTTGTGAAGTAAGAATGAAGGTGTGTTAAGTCATAGAATGGAGGTGTGTGAAGGCACAGAATGGAGGTGTGTGAAGTCATAGAATGGAGCTGTTTGAAGTGAGAATGGAGGTGTGTGAAGTCACAGAAAGAGGTGTGTGAACTCAGAATGGTGGTGTGTGAAGTCACAGAATGGAGGTGTGTTAAGTCACAGAACGGAGGTGTTTGATCTCAGAATGGAGGTGTGTGAAATCACAGAATCTAGGTGTGTGAAGTCACAGAATGGAGGTGTGTGAAGTCACAGAATGTAGGTGTTTGAAGTCACAGAATGGAGGTGTGTGAGGTCAGAATGGAGGTGTGTGAAGTCATAGAATGGAGGTGTGTGAAGTCACAATGTATGTGTGTGTAGTCATAGATTGGAGGTGTGTGAAATCATAGAATGGAGGTGTGTGAAGTCACAGAATGGATGTGTGTGAAGTCACAGAATGGAGGTGTGTGAAGTCATAGAATGGAATTGTGTGAAGTCATAGAATGGAGGTGTGGGAAGTCATAGAATGGAGGTGTGTGAAGTGATAGAATGGATGTTTCTGAAGTAGAATGAAGGTGTGTGAAGTCATAGAATGGAGGTGTGTGAAGTCAAAATGGGGGTATGTGAACTCATAAAATGGAGATGTGTGAAGTCATGGAATGGAGGTGGGTGAAGTCCAAGAATATAGGTGTGTGAAGTCACAGAATGGAGGTGTGTGAAGTCACAGAATGGAGGTGTGTTAAGTCAAAGAATGGAAGTGTGTGAAGTCAAAATGGAGGTGTGTGAAGTCACAGAATGGAGGTGTGTGAAGTCACAGAATGAAGGTGTTTGAAGTCAAAATTGTGGTGTGTGAAATCACAAATGGAGGTGTTTGAAGTCGGAATGCAGCTGTGTGAAGTCATAGAATGGAGGTGTGTGAAGTCAAAATGGAGGTGTGTGAACTCATAGAATGGAGTGTGTGAAGTCACAATGATGCTGTGTGAAGTCATAGAATGGGGGTGTGTGAAGTCAATTTGTAAGTGTGTGAAATCACAGAATGGAGGTGTGTCAACTCAGAAATGAGGTGTGTGAAGTCATAGAATGGAGGTGTGTGAATTCATAGAATGGAAGTGTGTGAAATCATATAATGGAGGTGTGTGAAGTCAAAGAATTGAGGTTTGTGAAGTCAGAATGGAGGTGTGTGAAGTCAGGATGGAGGAGGGTGAAGTCACAGAATGGAGGTGTGGGAACTCAGAATAGAGGTGTGTGGTCACAGAACGGAGGTTTGTGAAGTCATAGAATGTAGGTGCGTGAAGTCATAGAATGGATGTTTCTGAGGTGAGAATGAACGTGTATGAAGTCAAAGAATGGAGGTGTGTGAAGTCAAAATGGAGGTGTGTGAA
The DNA here is from genome assembly GCA_024803745.1 of Megascapheus bottae. Classification (NCBI taxonomy): domain Eukaryota; kingdom Metazoa; phylum Chordata; class Mammalia; order Rodentia; family Geomyidae; genus Megascapheus; species Megascapheus bottae. The sequence continues at coordinate 602,088 of JANJXV010000052.1, read as the reverse complement.
CTCATAGAATGGAGGTGTGTGAACTCATAGAATGGAGGTGTGTGAACTCATGGAATGGAGGTGTGTGAAGTGAAAGAATGGAGGTGTGTGAAGTTAAACAATAAAGGTGTGTGAAGTCACAGGATGGAGGTGTGTGAACTCATAGAATGGAGGTGCATGAAGTCAAAGAATGGAGGTGTGTGAAGTCATCGAATGGAGGTGTGTGAAGTCATGGAATGGAGGTGTGTGAAGTCAGATGGAGTTGTGTGAAGTCATAGAATGGAGGTGTGTGAAGTCAGAATGGAGGTGTGTGAAGTCATAGAATGGAGGTTTGTGAAGTCAGAATGGAGGTGTGTGAACTCATAGAATGGAGGTGTGTGAAGTCACAATGGAGTTATGTGAAGTCATAGAATGGTGGTGTGTGAAGTCACAGAATGGAGGTGTGTAAGTCATAGAATGGAGGTGTGTGAAGTCAGAATGGAGGTGTGTGAAGTCATAGAATGGAGGTGTGTGAAGTTATAATGTAGGTGTGTTAAGTCACAGAGTTGAGGTGTGTGAAGTCACAGAATGGAGGTGTGTGAAGTCATAGAATGGAGGTGTGTGAAGTCATAGAATGGAGGTGTGTGAAGTCATAGAATGGAGGTGTGTGAAGTCACAGAATGAAGGTGCGTTAATTCACATAATGGAGGTTTGTGAACGCAGAATGTAGGTGTGTGAAGTCACAGAATGGAGGTGAGGGAAGTCATAGAATGGAGTTGTGTGAAGTCAGAGAAAGGAGGTGTGTGAATTAATAGAATGGAGGTGTGAGAAATCATAGAATGGAGTTGTGTGAAGTCACAGAATGGAGGTGTGTGAAGTCACAGAATGGAGGTATGTGAAGTCACAGAATGGAGGTGTGTGAACTCACAATGGAGGTGTGTGAAGTCAAAGAATGGAGGTGTGTATAGTCATAGAATGGAATTGTGTGAAGTCATAGAATGGAGGTGTGTGAAGTGAGAATTGAGGTGTGTGAAGTCACGGAATTCAGGTGTGTGAACTCAGAATGGATGTTTCTGAAGTAGAATGAAGGTGTGTGAAGTCATTGAATGGAGGTGTGTGAAGTCAAAATGGAAGTGTGTGAACTCATAAAATGGAGATGTGTGAAGTCATGGAATGGAGGTGTGTGAAGTCCAAGAATATAGGTGTGTGAAATCAAACAATTGTGGTGTGTGAAGTCACAGAATGCAGGGGTGTTAAGTCAAAGAATGGAAGTGTGTGAAGTCAAAATGGAGGTGCGTGAAGTCACAGAATGGAGGTGTGTGAAGTCACAGAATGAAGGTGTTTGAAGTCAAAATTTTGGTGTGTGAAGTCACAAATGGAGGTGTCTGAAGTCGGAATGCAGCTGTGTGAAGCCATAGAATGGAGGTGTGTGAAGTCAGAATGGAGGTGTGTGAACGGATAGAATGGAGTGTGTGAAGTCACAATGGGGCTGTGTGAAGTCATAGAATGGGAGTGTGTGAAGTCAAATTGGAGGTGTGTGAAATCACAGAATGGAGGTGTGTCAACTCAGAAATGAGGTGTGTGAAGTCATAGAATGGAGGTGTGTGAATTCATAGAATGGAAGTGTGTGAAATCATAGAATGGAGGTGTGTGAAGTCAAAGAATTGAGGTTTGTGAAGTCAGAATGGAGGTGTGTGAAGTCAGGATGGAGGTGGGTGAAGTCACAGAATGGAGGTGTGGGAACTCAGAATGGAGGTGTGTGGTCACAGAACGGAGGTTTGTGAAGTCATAGAATGGAGGTGCGTGAAGTCATAGAATGGATGTTTCTGAAGTGAGAATGAAGGTGTATGAAGTCAAAGAATGGAGGTGTGTGAAGTCAAACAATATAGGTGTGTGAAGTCACACAATGGAGGTGTGTGAACTCATAGAATGGAGGTGCATGAAGTCAAAGAATGGAGGTGTGTGAAGTCATCGAATGGAGGTGTGTGAAGTCATGGAATGGAGGTGTGTGAAGTCAGATGGAGTTGTGTGAAGTCATAGAATGGAGCTGTGTGAAGTCAGAATGGAGGTGTGTGAAGTCATAGAATGGAGGTGTGTGAAGTCAGAATGGAGGTGTGTGAACTCATAGAATGGAGGTGTGTGAAGTCACAATGGAGGTATGTGAAGTCATAGAATGGTGGTGTGTGAAGTCACAGAATGGAGGTGTGGAAGTCATAGAATGGAGGTGTGTGAAGTCAGAATGGAGGTGTGTGAAGTCACAGAATTGAGGTGTGTGAAGTCACAGAATGGAGGTGTGTGAAGTCATAGAATGGAGGTGTGTGAAGTCATAGAATGGAGGTGTGTGAAGTCGAAAGGAGGTGTGTGAAGTCAGAATGGAGTTGTGTAAAGTCATAGAATGGAGGTGTGTGAAGTCATAGAATGGAGGTGTGTGAAATCACAGAATTGATGTTTGTGAAGTCAGAATGTAGGTGTGTGAACTCACAATGGAGGTGTGTGAAGTCAAAGAATGGAGGTGTGTGAAGTCACAGAACTGATGTTTGTGAAGTCAGAATGGAGGTGTGTGAAGTCAGAATGGAGGTGTGTGAAGTCATAGAATGGAGGTGTGTGAAGTCACAATGCAGGTGTGTGAAGTCACAGAATGGAGGTGTGGAAGTCATAGAAAGGAGGTGTGTGAAGTCAGAATGGAGGTGTGTGAAGTCATAGAATGGAGGTGTGTGAAGTCAGAATGTAGGTGTGTGAAGTCACAGAATTGAGGTGTGTGAAGTCACAGAATGGAGGTGTGTGAAGTCATAGAATGGAGGTGTGTGAAGTCATAGAATGGAGGTGTGTGAAGTCGAAAGGAGGTGTGTGAAGTCAGAATGGAGTTGTGTAAAGTCATAGAATGGAGGTGTGTGAAGACATAGAATGGAGGTGTGTGAAGTCATAGAATGGACGTGTGTGAAATCACAGAATTGATGTTTGTGAAGTCAGAATGTAGGTGTGTGAACTCACAATGGAGGTGTGTGAAGTCAAAGAATGGAGGTGTGTGAAGTCACAGAACTGATGTTTGTGAAGTCAGAATGGAGGTGTGTGAAGTCAGAATGGAGGTGTGTGAAGTCATAGAATGGAGGTGTGTGAAGTCAAAATGCAGGTGTGTGAAGTCACAGAATGGAGGTGTGTGACGTCACAGAGTGGAGGTGTGTGAAGTCATAGAATGGAGGTGTGTGAAGTCATAGAATGGAGGTGTGTGAAGTCATAGAATGGAGGTTTGTGAAGTCATAGAATGGAGGTGTGTGAAGTCATAGAATGGAAGTTTCTGAAGTAAGAATGTAGGTGTGTGAAGTCATAGAATGGAGGTGTGTGAAGTCAAAATGGTGGTGTGTGAACTCATAGAATGGATGTGTGTGAACTGATAGAGTGGAGGTGAGTGAAGGCATGGAATGGAGGTGTGTGAAGTCAAAGAATGGAGGTGTGTGAAGTCAAACAATGGAGGTGTGCGAAGTCACAGAATGGAGGTTTGTGAAGTCACAGAATGGAAGTGTGTGAAGTCAAAATGGAGGTGTGTGAAGTCACAGAATGGATGTGTGTGAAGTCACAGAATGGAGGTGTGTGAAGTCACAATGGTGGTGTGTAACGTCACAAATGGAGGTATTTGAAGTCACAGAATGTAGGTGTGTGAACTCAAAATGGAGGTGTGTGAAGTCAAAGAATGGAGGTGTGTGAAGTCATAGAATGGAGGTGTGTGAAGTCATAGAATGGAAGTGTGTGAAGTCATAGAATGAAGGTGTGTGAAGTCACGGAATGAAGGTGTGTTAAGTCACAGAACGGAGTTGTGTGAACTCAGAATGGAGGTGTGTGAATTCCCAGAATGGAGATGTGGGAAGTCATAGAATGGAGTTGTGTGAAGTCACAGAATTGAGATGTGTGAATTCATAGAATATAGGTGTGTGAAGTCATAGAATGGAGGTGTGTGAAGTCACAGAATGGAGGTGTGTGAAGTCACAGAATGGAAGTGTGTGAAGTCATAGAATGGAGGTGTGTGAACTCACAATGGAAGTGTATGAAGTCAAAGAATGGAGGTGTGTGAATTCATAGAATGGAGGTGTGTGAATTCAAAATGGAGGTGTGTGAACTCATAGAATGGAGGTCTGAGAACTCATAGAATGGAGGTGTGTGAAGTCATGGAATAAAGGTGTGTGAAGTCACAGAATGGAGGTGTGTGAAATCACAGATTGGAGGTGTGTGAAGTCAAAAAGGTGGGTGTAGAGTCACAAATGGAGGTGTGTGAACTCATAGAATAGAGGTGTGTGAAGTCAAAGAATGGAGGTGTGTGAAGTCATCGAATGGAGGTGTGTGAAGTCATGGAATGGAGGTGTGTGAAGTCACAGAATGGAGGTGTGTGAAGTCAGAATGGAGTTGTGTGAAGTCATAGAATGGAGGTGTGAAAGTCAGAATGGAGGTGTGTGAAGTCATGGAATGGAGGTGTGTGAAGTCAGAATGGAGGTGTGTGAACTCATAGAATGGAGGTGTGTGAAGTCACAATGCAGGAGTGTGAAATCATAGAATGGAGGTGTGTGAAGTCACAGTATGGAGGTGTGTGAAGTCATAGAATGAAGCTGTGTGAAGTGAGAATTGAGGTGTGTGAAGTCACAGAATGGAGGTGTGTGAACTCAGAATGGAGGTATGTGAAGTCACAGAAAGGAGGTGTGAAGTCATAGAATGGAGGTGTGTGAAGTCATAGAATGGAGGTGTGTGAAATCATAATGGAGGTGTGAAGTCACAGAATTGAGGTGTGTGAAGTCACTGAATGGAGGTGTGTGAAATCATAGAATGGAGGTGTGTGAAGTCATAGAATGGAGGTGTGTGATCATAGAATTGATGTTTGTGAAGTAAGAATGAAGGTGTGTTAAGTCATAGAATGGAGTTGTGTGAAGGCAAAGAATGGAGGTTTGTGAAGTCATAGAATGGAGCTGTGTGAAGCCATAATGGAGGTGTGTGAAGTCATAGAATGGAGGTGTGTGAACTCACAATGGAGGTGTGTGAAGTCACCGAATGGAGGTGTGTGAAGTCATAGAAAGGAATTGTGTGAATTCATAGAATGGAGGTGTGTGAAGCCAGAATTGAGGTGTGTGAAGTCACAGAATTGAGGTGTGTGAACTCAGAAGGGAGGTGTGTGAAGACACAGAATGGAGGTTTGTGAAGTCAAAATGGAGGTGTGCGAACTCATAAAATGGAGATGTGTGAAGTCATGGAATTGAGGTGTGTGAAGTCCAAAAATGGAGCTGTGTGAAGTCAAATAATGGAGGTGTGTGAAGTCACAGAATGGAGGTGTGTGAAGTCATAGAATGGAGGTGTGTGAAGTCACAGAACGTAGGTGTTTGAAGTCACAGAATGGAGGTGTGTGAGGTCAGAATGGAGGTGTGTGAAGTCATAGAATGGAGGTGTGTGAAGTCACAGAATGGAGGTGTGTGAAGTCACAGAATGGAGGTGTGTGAAGTCATAGAATGGAATTGTGTGAAGTCATAGAATGGAGGTGTGTGAAGTCTTAGAATGGAGGTGTGTGAAGTGATAGAATGGATGTTTCTGAAGTAGAATGAAGGTGTGTGAAGTCATAGAATGGAGGTGTGTGAAGTCAAAATGGGGGTATGTGAACTCATAAAATGGAGATGTGTGAAGTCATGGAATGGAGGTGGGTGAAGTCCAAGAATATAGGTGTGTGAAGTCACAGAATGGAGGTGTGTGAAGTCACAGAATGGAGGTGTGTTAAGTCAAAGAATGGAAGTGTGTGAAGTCAAAATGGAGGTGTGTGAAGTCACAGAATGGAGGTGTGTGAAGTCACAGAATGAAGGTGTTTGAAGTCAAAATTGTGGTGTGTGAAATCACAAATGGAGGTGTTTGAAGTCGGAATGCAGCTGTGTGAAGTCATAGAATGGAGGTGTGTGAAGTCACAATGAGGCTGTGTGAAGTCATAGAATGGGGGTGTGTCAACTCAGAAATGAGGTGTGCGAAGTCATAGAATGGAGGTGTGTGAATTCATAGAATGGAAGTGTGTGAAATCATAGAATGGAGGTGTGTGAAGTCAAAGAATTGAGGTTTGTGAAGTCAGAATGGAGGATGGAGGAGGCTGAAGTCACATAATGGAGGTGTGGGAACTCAGAATAGAGGTGTGTGGTCACAGAACGGAGGTTTGTGAAGTCATAGAATGTAGGTGCGTGAAGTCATAGAATGGATGTTTCTGAAGTGAGAATGAAGGGGTATGAAGTCAAAGAATGGAGGTGTGTGAAGTCAAAATGGAGGTGTGTGAACTCATAGAATGGAGGTGTGTGAACTCATAGAATGGAGGTGTGTGAACTCATGGAATGGAGGTGTGTGAAGTGAAAGAATGGAGGTGTGTGAAGTCATGGAATGGAGGTGTGTGAAGTCAGATGGAGTTGTGTGAAGTCATAGAATGGAGGTGTGTGAAGTCAGAATGGAGGTGTGTGAAGTCATAGAATGGAGGTTTGTGAAGTCAGAATGGAGGTGTGTGAACTCATAGAATGGAGGTGTGTGAAGTCACAATGGGGGTATGTGAAGTCATAGAATGGTGGTGTGTGAAGTCACAGAATGGAGGTGTGTAAGTCATAGAATGGAGGTGTGTGAAGTCAGAATGGAGGTGTGTGAAGTCATAGAATGGAGGTGTGTGAAGTTATAATGTAGGTGTGTTAAGTCACAGAGTTGAGGTGTGTGAAGTCACAGAATGGAGGTGTGTGAAGTCATAGAATGGAGGTGTGTGAAGTCATAGAATGGAGGTGTGTGAAGTCATAGAATGGAGGTGTGTGAAGTCACAGAATGAAGGTGCGTTAATTCACATAATGGAGGTTTGTGAACGCAGAATGTAGGTGTGTGAAGTCACAGAATGGAGGTGAGGGAAGTCATAGAATGGAGTTGTGTGAAGTCAGAGAAAGGAGGTGTGTGAATTAATAGAATGGAGGTGTGAGAAATCATAGAATGGAGTTGTGTGAAGTCACAGAATGGAGGTGTGTGAAGTCACAGAATGGAGGTATGTGAAGTCACAGAATGGAGGTGTGTGAACTCACAATGGAGGTGTGTGAAGTCAAAGAATGGAGGTGTGTATAGTCATAGAATGGAATTGTGTGAAGTCATAGAATGGAGGTGTGTGAAGTGAGAATTGAGGTGTGTGAAGTCACGGAATTCAGGTGTGTGAACTCAGAATGGATGTTTCTGAAGTAGAATGAAGGTGTGTGAAGTCATTGAATGGAGGTGTGTGAAGTCAAAATGGAGGTGTGTGAACTCATAAAATGGAGATGTGTGAAGTCATGGAATGGAGGTGTGTGAAGTCCAAGAATATAGGTGTGTGAAATCAAACAATTGTGGTGTGTGAAGTCACAGAATGCAGGGGTGTTAAGTCAAAGAATGGAAGTGTGTGAAGTCAAAATGGAGGTGCGTGAAGTCACAGAATGGAGGTGTGTGAAGTCACAGAATGAAGGTGTTTGAAGTCAAAATTGTGGTGTGTGAAGTCACAAATGGAGGTGTCTGAAGTCGGAATGCAGCTGTGTGAAGTCATAGAATGGAGGTGTGTGAAGTCAGAATGGAGGTGTGTGAACGGATAGAATGGAGTGTGTGAAGTCACAATGGGGCTGTGTGAAGTCATAGAATGGGAGTGTGTGAAGTCAAATTGGAGGTGTGTGAAATCACAGAATGGAGGTGTGTCAACTCAGAAATGAGGTGTGTGAAGTCATAGAATGGAGGTGTGTGAATTCATAGAATGGAAGTGTGTGAAATCATAGAATGGAGGTGTGTGAAGTCAAAGAATTGAGGTTTGTGAAGTCAGAATGGAGGTGTGTGAAGTCAGGATGGAGGTGGGTGAAGTCACAGAATGGAGGTGTGGGAACTCAGAATGGAGGTGTGTGGTCACAGAACGGAGGTTTGTGAAGTCATAGAAGGGAGGTGCGTGAAGTCATAGAATGGATGTTTCTGAAGTGAGAATGAAGGTGTATGAAGTCAAAGAATGGAGGTGTGTGAAGTCAAACAATATAGGTGTGTAAAGTCACACAATGGAGGTGTGTGAACTCATAGAATGGAGGTGCATGAAGTCAAAGAATGGAGGTGTGTGAAGTCATCGAATGGAGGTGTGTGAAGTCATGGAATGGAGGTGTGTGAAGTCAGATGGAGTTGTGTGAAGTCATAGAATGGAGCTGTGTGAAGTCAGAATGGAGGTGTGTGAAGTCATAGAATGGAGGTGTGTGAAGTCAGAATGGAGGTGTGTGAACTCACAGAATGGAGGTGTGTGAAGTCACAATGGAGGTATGTGAAGTCATAGAATGGTGGTGTGTGAAGTCACAGAATGGAGGTGTGGAAGTCATAGAAAGGAGGTGTGTGAAGTCAGAATGGAGGTGTGTGAAGTCATAGAATGGAGGTGTGTGAAGTCAGAATGTAGGTGTGTGAAGTCACAGAATTGAGGTGTGTGAAGTCACAGAATGGAGGTGTGTGAAGTCATAGAATGGAGGTGTGTGAAGTCATAGAATGGAGGTGTGTGAAGTCGAAAGGAGGTGTGTGAAGTCAGAATGGAGTTGTGTAAAGTCATAGAATGGAGGTGTGTGAAGTCATAGAATGGAGGTGTGTGAAATCACAGAATAGATGTTTGTGAAGTCAGAATGTAGGTGTGTGAACTCACAATGGAGGTGTGTGAAGTCAAAGAATGGAGGTGTGTGAAGTCACAGAACTGATGTTTGTGAAGTCAGAATGGAGGTGTGTGAAGTCAGAATGGAGGTGTGTGAAGTCATAGAATGGAGGTGTGTGAAGTCACAATGCAGGTGTGTGAAGTCACAGAATGGAGGTGTGTGACGTCACAGAGTGGAGGTGTGGGAAGTCATAGAATGGAGGTGTGTGAAGTCATAGAATGGAGGTGTGTGAAGTCATAGAATGGAGGTTTGTGAAGTCATAGAATGGAGGTGTGTGAAGTCATAGAATGGAAGTTTCTGAAGTAAGAATGTAGGTGTGTGAAGTCATAGAATGGAGGTGTGTGAAGTCAAAATGGTGGTGTGTGAACTCATAGAATGGATGTGTGTGAACTGATAGAGTGGAGGTGAGTGAAGTCATGGAATGGAGGTGTGTGAAGTCAAAGAATGGAGGTGTGTGAAGTCAAACAATGGAGGTGTGCGAAGTCACAGAATGGAGGTTTGTGAAGTCACAGAATGGAAGTGTGTGAAGTCAAAATGGAGGTGTGTGAAGTCACAGAATGTAGGTGTGTGAAGTCACAGAATGGAGGTGTGCGAAGTCACAGAATGGAGGTATTTGAAGTCACAGAATGTAGGTGTGTGAACTCAAAATGGAAGTGTGTGAAGTCAAAGAATGGAGGTGTGTGAAGTCATAGAATGGAGGTGTGTGAATTCATAGAATGGAAGTGTGTGAAGTCATAGAATGAAGGTGTGTGAAGTCACGGAATGAAGGTGTGTTAAGTCAAAGAACGGAGTTGTGTGAACTCAGAATGGAGGTCTGTGAATTCCCAGAATGGAGGTGTGGGAAGTCATAGAATGGAGTTGTGTGAAGTCACAGAATGGAGATGTGTGAATTCATAGAATATACGTGTGTGAAGTCATAGAATGGAGGTGTGTGAAGTCACAGAATGGAGGTGTGTGAAGTCACAGAATGGAAGTGTGTGAAGTCACAGAATGGAGGTGTGTGAACTCACAATGGAAGTGTATGAAGTCAAAGAATGGAGGTGTGTGAATTCATAGAATGGAGGTGTGTGAATTCAAAATGGAGGTGTGTGAACTCATAGAATGGAGGTCTGAGAACTCATAGAATGGAGGTGTGTGAAGTCATGGAATAAAGGTGTGTGAAGTCAAAGAATGCAGGTGTGTGAAGTCAAACAATAAAGGTGTGTGAAGTCACAGAATGGAGGTGTGTGAAATCACAGATTGGAGGTGTGTGAAGTCAAAAAGGTTGGTGTAGAGTCACAAATGGAGGTGTGTGAACTCATAGAATAGAGGTGTGTGAAGTCAAAGAATGGAGGTGTGTGAAGTCATCGAATGGAGGTGTGTGAAGTCATGGAATGGAGGTGTGTGAAGTCACAGAATGGAGGTGTGTGAAGTCAGAATGGAGTTGTGTGAAGTCATAGAATGGAGGTGTGAAAGTCAGAATGGAGGTGTGTGAAGTCATGGAATGGAGGTGTGTGAAGTCAGAATGGAGGTGTGTGAACTCATAGAATGGAGGTGTGTGAAGTCACAATGCAGGAGTGTGAAATCATAGAATGGAGGTGTGTGAAGTCACAGTATGGAGGTGTGTGAAGTCATAGAATGAAGCTGTGTGAAGTGAGAATTGAGGTGTGTGAAGTCACAGAATGGAGGTGTGTGAAGTCATAGAATGGAGGTGTGTGAAATCATAATGGAGGTGTGAAGTCACAGAATTGAGGTGTGTGAAGTCACTGAATGGAGGTGTGTGAAGTCATAGAATGGAGGTGTGTGAAGTCATAGAATGGAGGTGTGTGATCATAGAATTGATGTTTGTGAAGTAAGAATGAAGGTGTGTTAAGTCATAGAATGGAGTTGTGTGAAGGCAAAGAATGGAGGTGTGTGAAGTCATAGAATGGAGCTGTGTGAAGCCATAATGGAGGTGTGTGAAGTCATAGAATGGAGGTGTGTGAACTCACAATGGAGGTGTGTGAAGTCACCGAATGGAGGTGTGTGAAGTCATAGAAAGGAATTGTGTGAATTCATAGAATGGAGGTGTGTGAAGCCAGAATTGAGGTGTGTGAAGTCACAGAATTGAGGTGTGTGAACTCAGAAGGGAGGTGTGTGAAGACACAGAATGGAGGTTTGTGAAGTCAAAATGGAGGTGTGCGAACTCATAAAATGGAGATGTGTGAAGTCATGGAATTGAGGTGTGTGAAGTCCAAAAATGGAGCTGTGTGAAGTCAAACAATGGAGGTGTGTGAAGTCACAGAATGGAGGTGTGTGAAGTCATAGAATGGAGGTGTGTGAAGTTATAGAATGGAGGTGTGTGAAGTCACAGAATGAAGGTGCGTTAATTCACATAATGGAGGTTTGTGAACGCAGAATGTAGGTGTGTGAAGTCACAGAATGGAGGTGAGGGAAGTCATAGAATGGAGTTGTGTGAAGTCACAGAAAGGAGGTGTGTGAATTAATAGAATGGAGGTGTGAGAAATCATAGAATGGAGTTGTGTGAAGTCACAGAATGGAGGTGTGTGAAGTCACAGAATGGAGGTATGTGAAGTCACAGAATGGAGGTGTGTGAACTCACAATGGAGGTGTGTGAAGCAAAGAATGGAGGTGTGTATAGTCATAGAATGGAATTGTGTGAAGTCATAGAATGGAGGTATGTGAAGTGAGAATTGAGGTGTGTGAAGTCACGGAATTCAGGTGTGTGAACTCAGAATGGATGTTTCTGAAGTAGAATGAAGGTGTGTGAAGTCATTGAATGGAGGTGTGTGAAGTCAAAATGGAAGTGTGTGAACTCATAAAATGGAGATGTGTGAAGTCATGGAATGGAGGTGTGTGAAGTCCAAGAATATAGGTGTGTGAAATAACAATTGTGGTGTGTGAAGTCACAGAATGCAGGGGTATTAAGTCAAAGAATGGAAGTGTGTGAAGTCAAAATGGAGGTGTGTGAAGTCACAGAATGGAGGTGTGTGAAGTCACAGAATGAAGGTGTTTGAAGTCAAAATTGTGGTGTGTGAAGTCACAAATGGAGGTGTCTGAAGTCGGAATGCAGCTGTGTGAAGTCATAGAATGGAGGTGTGTGAAGTCAGAATGGAGGTGTGTGAACGGATAGAATGGAGTGTGTGAAGTCACAATGGGGCTGTGTGAAGTCATAGAATGGGGGTGTGTGAAGTCAAATTGGAGGTGTGTGAAATCACAGAATGGAGGTGTGTCAACTCAGAAATGAGGTGTGTGAAGTCATAGAATGGAGGTGTGTGAATTCATAGAATGGAAGTGTGTGAAATCATAGAATGGGGGTGTGTGAAGTCAAAGAATTGAGGTTTGTGAAGTCAGAATGGAGGTGTGTGAAGTCAGGATGGAGGTGGGTGAAGTCACAGAATGGAGGTGTGGGAACTCAGAATGGAGGTGTGTGGTCACAGAACGGAGGTTTGTGAAGTCATAGAATGGAGGTGCGTGAAGTCATAGAATGGATGTTTCTGAAGTGAGAATGAAGGTGTATGAAGTCAAAGAATGGAGGTGTGTGAAGTCAAACAATATAGGTGTGTGAAGTCACACAATGGAGGTGTGTGAACTCATAGAATGGAGGTGCATGAAGTCAAAGAATGGAGGTGTGTGAAGTCATCGAATGGAGGTGTGTGAAGTCATAGAATGTAGCTGTGTGAAGTCAGAATGGAGGTGTGTGAAGTCATAGAATGGAGGTGTGTGAAGTCAGAATAGAGGTGTGTGAACTCATAGAATGGAGGTGTGTGAAGTCACAATGGAGGTATGTGAAGTCATAGAATGGTGGTGTGTGAAGTCACAGAATGGAGGTGTGGAAGTCATAGAAAGGAGGTGTGTGAAGTCAGAATGGTGGTGTGTGAAGTCATAGAATGGAGGTGTGTGAAGTCAGAATGTAGGTGTGTGAAGTCACAGAATTGAGGTGTGTGAAGTCACAGAATGGAGGTGTGCGAAGTCATAGATTGGAGGTGTGTGAAGTCATAGAATGGAGGTGTGTGAAGTCGAAAGGAGGTGTGTGAAGTCAGAATGGAGTTGTGTAAAGTCATAGAATGGAGGTGTGTGAAGTCATAGAATGGAGGTGTGTGAAATCACAGAATTGATTTTTGTGAAGTCAGAATGTAGGTGTGTGAACTCACAATGGAGGTGTGTGAAGTCAAAGAATGGAGGTGTGTGAAGTCACAGAACTGATGTTTGTGAAGTCAGAATGGAGGTGTGTGAAGTCAGAATGGAGGTGTGTGAAGTCATAGAATGGAGGTGTGTGAAGTCACAATGCAGGTGTGTGAAGTCACAGAATGGAGGTGTGTGACGTCACAGAGTGGAGGTGTGTGAAGTCATAGAATGGAGGTGTGTGAAGTCATAGAATGGAGGTGTGTGAAGTCATAGAATGGAGGTTTGTGAAGTCATAGAATGGAGGTGTGTGAAGTCATAGAATGGAAGTTTCTGAAGTAAGAATGTAGGTGTGTGAAGTCATAGAATGGAGGTGAGTGAAGTCAAAATGGTGGTGTGTGAACTCATAGAATGGATGTGTGTGAACTGATAGAGTGGAGGTGAGTGAAGTCATGGAATGGAGGTGTGTGAAGTCAAAGAATGGAGGTGTGCGAAGTCACAGAATGGAGGTTTGTGAAGTCACAGAATGGAAGTGTGTGAAGTCAAAATGGAGGTGTGTGAAGTCACAGAATGGAGGTGTGTGAAGTCACAGAATGGAGGTGTGTGAAGTCAAAATGGTGGTGTGTAACGTCACAAATGGAGGTATTTGAAGTCACAGAATGTAGGTGTGTGAACTCAAAATGGAGGTGTGTGAAGTCAAAGAATGGAGGTGTGTGAAGTCATAGAATGGAGGTGTGTGAAGTCATAGAATGGAAGTGTGTGAAGTCATAGAATGAAGGTGTGTGAAGTCACGGAATGAAGGTGTGTTAAGTCACAGAACGGAGTTGTGTGAACTCAGAATGGAGGTGTGTGAATTCCCAGAATGGAGGTGTGGGAAGTCATAGAATGGAGTTGTGTGAAGTCACAGAATGGAGATGTGTGAATTCATAGAATATAGGTGTGTGAAGTCATAGAATGGAGGTGTGTGAAGTCACAGAATGGAGGTGTGTGAAGTCACAGAATGGAAGTGTGTGAAGTCACAGAATGGAGGTGTGTGAACTCACAATGGAAGTGTATGAAGTCAAAGAATGGAGGTGTGTGAATTCATAGAATGGAGGTGTGTGAATTCAAAATGGAGGTGTGTGAACTCATAGAATGGAGGTCTGAGATCTCATAGAATGGAGGTGTGTGAAGTCATGGAATAAAGGTGTGTGAAATCAAAGAATGCAGGTGTGTGAAGTCAAACAATAAAGGTGTGTGAAGTCACAGAATGGAGGTGTGTGAAATCACAGATTGGAGGTGTGTGAAGTAAAAAAGGTGGGTGTAGAGTCACAAATGGAGGTGTGTGAACTCATAGAATAGAGGTGTGTGAAGTCAAAGAATGGAGGTGTGTGAAGTCATCGAATGGAGGTGTGTGAAGTCATGGAATGGAGGTGTGTGAAGTCACAGAATGGAGGTGTGTGAAGTCAGAATGGAGTTGTGTGAAGTCATAGAATGGAGGTGTGAAAGTCAGAATGGAGGTGTGTGAAGTCATGAAATGGAGGTGTGTGAAGTCAGAATGGAGGTGTGTGAACTCATAGAATGGAGGTGTGTGAAGTCACAATGCAGGAGTGTGAAATCATAGAATGGAGGTGTGTGAAGTCACAGTATGGAGGTGTGTGAACTCAGAATGGAGGTGTGTGAAGTCACAGAAAGGAGGTGTGAAGTCATAGAATGGAGGTGTGTGAACTCAGAATGGAGGTGTGTGAAGTCACAGAAAGGAGGTGTGAAGTCATAGAATGGAGGTGTGTGAATTCATAGAATGGAGGTGTGTGAAATCATAATGGAGGTGTGAAGTCACAGAATTGAGGTGTGTGAAGTCACTGAATGGAGGTGTGTGAAGTCATAGAATGGAGGTGTGTGAAGTCATAGAATGGAGGTGTGTGATCATGGAATTGATGTTTGTGAAGTAAGAATGAAGGTGTGTTAAGTCATAGAATGGAGTTGTGTGAAGGCAAAGGATGGAGGTGTGTGAAGTCATAGAATGGAGCTGTGTGAAGCCATAATGGAGGTGTGTGAAGTCATAGAATGGAGGTGTGTGAACTCACAATGGAGGTGTGTGAAGTCACCGAATGGAGGTGTGTGAAGTCATAGCAAGGAATTGTGTGAATTCATAGAATGGAGGTGTGTGAAGCCAGAATTGAGGTGTGTGAAGTCACAGAATTGAGGTGTGTGAACTCAGAAGGGAGGTGTGTGAAGACACAGAATGGAGGTTTGTGAAGTCAAAATGGAGGTGTGCGAACTCATAAAATGGAGATGTGTGAAGTCATGGAATTGAGGTGTGTGAAGTCCAAAAATGGAGCTGTGTGAAGTCAAACAATGGAGGTGTGTGAAGTCACAGAATGGAGGTGTGTGAAGTCATAGAATGGAGGTGTGTGAAGTCATAGAATGGAGGTGTGTGAAGTCATAGAATGGAGGTGTGTGAAGTCACAGAATGAAGGTGCGTTAATTCAAATAATGGAGGTTTGTGAACGCAGAATGTAGGTGTGTGAAGTCACAGAATGGAGGTGAGGGAAGTCATAGAATGGAGTTGTGTGAAGTCACAGAAAGGAGGTGTGTGAATTAATAGAATGGAGGTGTGAGAAATCATAGAATGGAGTTGTGTGAAGTCACAGAATGGAGGTGTGTGAAGTCACAGAATGGAGGTATGTGAAGTCACAGAATGGAGGTGTGTGAACTCACAATGGAGGTGTGTGAAGCAAAGAATGGAGGTGTGTATAGTCATAGAATGGAATTGTGTGAAGTCATAGAATGGAGGTGTGTGAAGTGAGAATTGAGGTGTGTGAAGTCACGGAATTCAGGTGTGTGAACTCAGAATGGATGTTTCTGAAGTAGAATGAAGGTGTGTGAAGTCATTGAATGGAGGTGTGTGAAGTCAAAATGGAAGTGTGTGAACTCATAAAATGGAGATGTGTGAAGTCATGGAATGGAGGTGTGTGAAGTCCAAGAATATAGGTGTGTGAAATCAAACAATTGTGGTGTGTGAAGTTACAGAATGCAGGGGTGTTAAGTCAAAGAATGGAAGTGTGTGAAGTCAAAATGGAGGTGTGTGAAGTCACAGAATGGAGGTGTGTGAAGTTACAGAATGAAGGTGTTTGAAGTCAAAATTGTGGTGTGTGAAGTCACAAATGGAGGTGTCTGAAGTCGGAATGCAGCTGTGTGAAGTCATAGAATGGAGGTGTGTGAAGTCAGAATGGAGGTGTGTGAACGGATAGAATGGAGTGTGTGAAGTCACAATGGGGCTGTGTGAAGTCATAGAATGGGGGTGTGTGAAGTCAAATTGGAGGTGTGTGAAATCACAGAATGGAGGTGTGTCAACTCAGAAATGAGGTGTGTGAAGTCATAGAATGGAGGTGTGTGAATTCATAGAATGGAAGTGTGTGAAATCATAGAATGGAGGTGTGTGAAGACAAAGAATTGAGGTTTGTGAAGTCAGAATTGAGGTGTGTGAAGTCAGGATGGAGGTGGGTGAAGTCACAGAATGGAGGTGTGGGAACTCAGAATGGAGGTGTGTGGTCACAGAACGGAGGTTTGTGAAGTCATAGAATGGAGGTGCGTGAAGTCATAGAATGGATGTTTCTGAAGTGAGAATGAAGGTGTATGAAGTCAAAGAATGGAGGTGTGTGAAGTCAAACAATATAGGTGTGTGAAGTCACACAATGGAGGTGTGTGAACTCATAGAATGGAGGTGCATGAAGTCAAAGAATGGAGGTGTGTGAAGTCATCGAATGGAGGTGTGTGAAGTCATGGAATGGAGGTGTGTGAAGTCAGATGGAGTTGTGTGAAGTCATAGAATGTAGCTGTGTGAAGTCAGAATGGAGGTGTGTGAAGTCATAGAATGGAGGTGTGTGAAGTCAGAATGGAGGTGTGTGAACTCATAGAATGGAGGTGTGTGAAGTCACAATGTAGGTATGTGAAGTCATAGACTGGTGGTGTGTGAAGTCACAGAATGGAGGTGTGGAAGTCATAGAAAGGAGGTGTGTGAAGTCAGAATGGAGGTGTGTGAAGTCATAGAATGGAGGTGTGTGAAGTCAGAATGTAGGTGTGTGAAGTCACAGAATTGAGGTGTGTGAAGTCACAGAATGGAGGTGTGTGAAGTCATAGATTGGAGGTGTGTGAAGTCATAGAATGGAGGTGTGTGAAGTCGAAAGGAGGTGTGTGAAGTCAGAATGGAGTTGTGTAAAGTCATAGAATGGAGGTGTGTGAAGTCATAGAATGGACGTGTGTGAAATCACAGAATTGATGTTTGTGAAGTCAGAATGTAGGTGTGTGAACTCACAATGGAGGTGTGTGAAGTCAAAGAATGGAGGTGTGTGAAGTCACAGAACTGATGTTTGTGAAGTCAGAATGGAGGTGTGTGAAGTCAGAATGGAGGTGTGTGAAGTCATAGAATGGAGGTGTGTGAAGTCACAATGCAGGTGTGTGAAGTCACAGAATGGAGGTGTGTGACGTCACAGAGTGGAGGTGTGTGAAATCATAGAATGGAGGTGTGTGAAGTCATAGAATGGAGGTGTGTGAAGTCATAGAATGGAGGTTTTGAAGTCTTAGAATGGAGGTTTGTGAAGTCATAGAATGGAAGTTTCTGAAGTAAGAATGTAGGTGTGTGAAGTCATAGAATGGAGGTGTGTGAAGTCAAAATGGTGGTGTGTGAACTCATAGAATGGATGTGTGTGAACTGATAGAGTGGAGGTGAGTGAAGTCATGGAATGGAGGTGTGTGAAGTCAAATAATGGAGGTGTGTGAAGTCAAACAATGGAGGTGTGCGAAGTCACAGAATGGAGGTTTGTGAAGTCACAGAATGGAAGTGTGTGAAGTCAAAATGGAGGTGTGTGAAGTCACAGAATGGAGGTGTGTGAAGTCACAGAATGGAGGTGTGTGAAGTCAAAATGGTGGTGTGTAACGTCACAAATGGAGGTATTTGAAGTCACAGAATGTAGGTGTGTGAACTCAAAATGGAGGTGTGTGAAGTCAAAGAATGGAGGTGTGTGAAGTCATAGAATGGAGGTGTGTGAAGTCATAGAATGGAAGTGTGCGAAGTCATAGAATGAAGGTGTGTGAAGTCACGGAATGAAGGTGTGTTAAGTCACAGAACGGAGTTGTGTGAACTCAGAATGGAGGTGTGTGAATTCCCAGAATGGAGGTGTGGGAAGTCATAGAATGGAGTTGTGTGAAGTCACAGAATGGAGATGTGTGAATTCATAGAATATAGGTGTGTGAAGTCATAGAATGGAGGTGTGTGAAGTCACAGAATGGAGGTGTGTGAAGTCACAGAATGGAAGTGTGTAAAGTCACAGAATGGAGGTGTGTGAACTCACAATGGAAGTGTATGAAGTCAAAGAATGGAGGTGTGTGAATTCATAGAATGGAGGTGCGTGAATTCAAAATGGAGGTGTGTGAACTCATAGAATGGAGGTCTGAGAACTCATAGAATGGAGGTGTGTGAAGTCATGGAATAAAGGTGTGTGAAGTCAAAGAATGCAGGTGTGTGAAGTCAAACAAAAAAGGTATGTGAAGTCACAGAATGGAGGTGTGTGGAATCACAGACTGGAGGTGTGTGAAGTCAAAAAGGTGGGTGTAGAGTCACAAATGGAGGTGTGTAAACTCATAGAATAGAGGTGTGTGAAGTCAAAGAATGGAGGTGTGTGAAGTCATCGAATGGAGGTGTGTGAAGTCATGGAATGGAGGTGTGTGAAGTCACAGAATGGAGGTGTGTGAAGACAGAATGGAGTTGTGTGAAGTCATAGAATGGAGGTGTGAAAGTCAGAATGGAGGTGTGTGAAGTCACTGAATGGAGGTGTGTGAAGTCATAGAATGGAGGTGTGTGAAGTCATAGAATGGAGGTGTGTGATCATAGAATTGATGTTTGTGAAGTAAGAATGAAGGTGTGTTAAGTCATAGAATGGAGTTGTGTGAAGGCAAAGAATGGAGGTGTGTGAAGTCATAGAATGGAGCTGTGTGAAGCCATAATGGAGGTGTGTGAAGTCATAGAATGGAGGTGTGTGAACTCACAATGGAGGTGTGTGAAGTCAAAGAATGGAGGTGTGTGAAGTCACAGAATTGATGTTTGTGAAGTCAGAATGGAGGTGTGTGAAGTCAGAATGGATGTGTGTGAAGTCATAGAATGAAGGTGTGTGAAGTCACAATGCACGTGTGTGAACTCATAGAATGGAGGTGTCTGAAGTCAGAATGGAGTTGTGTGAAGTCATAGAATGGAGGTGTGTGAAGTCAGAATGGAGGTGTGTGAAGTCATAGAATGGAGGTGTGTGAAGTCAGAATGGAGGTGTGTGAACTCATAGAATGGAGCTGTGTGAAGTCACAATGGAGGTGTGTGAAGTCATAGAATGGAGGTGTGTGAAGTCACAGAATGGAGGTGTGTGAAGTCATAGAATGGAGCTGTGTGAAGTCAGGTTGGAGTTGTGTGAAGTCACAGAATGGAGGTGTGTGAACTCAGAATGGAGGTGTGTGAAGTCACAGAATTGAGGTGTGTGAAGTCACAGAATGGAGGTTTGTGAAGTCATAGATTGGAGGTGTGTGAAGTCATAGAATGGAGGTGTGTGAAGTCATAGAATGGATGTTTGTGAAGTAAGAATGAAGGTGTGTTAAGTCATAGAATGGAGGTGTGTGAAGGCACAGAATGGAGGTGTGTGAAGTCATAGAATGGAGCTGTTTGAAGTCAGAATGGAGGTGTGTGAAGTCACAGAAAGAGGTGTGTGAACTCAGAATGGTGGTGTGTGAAGTCACAGAATGGAGGTGTGTTAAGTCACAGAACGGAGGTGTTTGATCTCAGAATGGAGGTGTGTGAAATCACAGAATCTAGGTGTGTGAAGTCACAGAATGGAGGTGTGTGAAGTCACAGAATGTAGGTGTTTGAGTCACAGAATGGAGGTCTGTGAGGTCAGAATGGAGGTGTGTGAAGTCATAGAATGGAGGTGTGTGAAGTCACAATGTATGTGTGTGTAGTCATAGATTGGAGGTGTGTGAAATCATAGAATGGAGGTGTGTGAAGTCACAGAATGGAGGTGTGTGAAGTCACAGAATGGAGGTGTGTGAAGTCATAGAATGGAATTGTGTGAAGTCATAGAATGGAGGTGTGTGAAGTCATAGAATGGAGGTGTGTGAAGTGATAGAATGGATGTTTCTGAAGTAGAATGAAGGTGTGTGAAGTCATAGAATGGAGGTGTGTGAAGTCAAAATGGGGGTATGTGAACTCATAAAATGGAGATGTGTGAAGTCATGGAATGGAGGTGTGTGAAGTCCAAGAATATAGGTGTGTGAAGTCACAGAATGGAGGTGTGTGAAGTCACAGAATGGAGGTGTGTTAAGTCAAAGAATGGAAGTGTGTGCAGTCAAAATGGAGGTGTGTGAAGTCACAGAATGGAGGTGTGTGAAGTCACAGAATGAAGGTGTTTGAAGTCAAAATTGTGGTGTGTGAAATCACAAATGTAGGTGTTTGAAGTCGGAATGCAGCTGTGTGAAGTCATAGAATGGAGGTGTGTGAAGTCAAAATGGAGGTGTGTGAACTCATAGAATGGAGTGTGTGAAGTCACAATGAGGCTGTGTGAAGTCATAGAATGGGGGTGTGTGAAGTCAAATTGGAGGTGTGTGAAATCACAGAATGGAGGTGTGTCAACTCAGAAATGAGGTGTGTGAAGTCATAGAATGGAGGTGTGTGAATTCATAGAATGGAAGTGTGTGAAATCATAGAATGGAGGTGTGTGAAGTCAAAGAATTGAGGTTTGTGAAGTCAGAATGGAGGTGTGTGAAGTCAGGATGGAGGAGGGTGAAGTCACAGAATGGAGGTGTGGGAACTCAGAATAGAGGTGTGTGGTCACAGAACGGAGGTTTGTGAAGTCATAGAATGCAGGTGCGTGAAGTCATAGAATGGATGTTTCTGAAGTGAGAATGAAGGTGTATGAAGTCAAAGAATGGAGGTGTGTGAAGTCAAAATGGAGGTGTGTGAACTCATAGAATGGAGGTGTGTGAACTCATAGAATGGAGGTGTGTGAACTCATGGAATGGAGGTGTGTGAAGTGAAAGAATGGAGGTGTGTGAAGTCAAACAATAAAGGTGTGTGAAGTCACAGAATGGAGGTGTGTGAACTCATAGAATGGAGGTGCATGAAGTCAAAGAATGGAGGTGTGTGAAGTCATCGAATGGAGGTGTGTGAAGTCATGGAATGGAGGTGTGTGAAGTCAGATGGAGTTGTGTGAAGTCATAGAATGGAGGTGTGTGAAGTCAGAATGGAGGTGTGTGAAGTCAGAGAATGGAGGTTTGTGAAGTCAGAATGGAGGTGTGTGAACTCATAGAATGGAGGTGTGTGAAGTCACAATGGAGGTATGTGAAGTCATAGAATGGTGGTGTGTGAAGTCACAGAATGGAGGTGTGTAAGTCATAGAATGGAGGTGTGTGAAGTCAGAATGGAGGTGTGTGAAGTCATAGAATGGAGGTGTGTGAAGTTATAATGTAGGTGTGTTAAGTCACAGAGTTTAGGTGTGTGAAGTCACAGAATGGAGGTGTGTGAAGTCATAGAATGGAGGTGTGTGAAGTCATAGAATGGAGGTGTGTGAAGTCATAGAATGGAGGTGTGTGAAGTCACAGAATGAAGGTGCGTTAATTCACATAATGGAGGTTTGTGAACGCAGAATGTAGGTGTGTGAAGTCACAGAATGGAGGTGAGGGAAGTCATAGAATGGAGTTGTGTGAAGTCACAGAAAGGAGGTGTGTGAATTAATAGAATGGAGGTGTGAGAAATCATAGAATGGAGTTGTGTGAAGTCACAGAATGGAGGTGTGTGAAGTCACAGAATGGAGGTATGTGAAGTCACAGAATGGAGGTGTGTGAACTCACAATGGAGGTGTGTGAAGTCAAAGAATGGAGGTGTGTATAGTCATAGAATGGAATTGTGTGAAGTCATAGAATGGAGGTGTATGAAGTGAGAATTGAGGTGTGTGAAGTCACGGAATTCAGGTGTGTGAACTCAGAATGGATGTTTCTGATGTAGAATGAAGGTGTGTGAAGTCATTGAATGGAGGTGTGTGAAGTCAAAATGGAAGTGTGTGAACTCATAAAATGGAGATGTGTGAAGTCATGGAATGGAGGTGTGTGAAGTCCAAGAATATAGGTGTGTGAAATCAAACAATTGTGGTGTGTGAAGTCACAGAATGCAGGGGTGTTAAGTCAAAGAATGGAAGTGTGTGAAGTCAAAATGGAGGTGTGTGAAGTCACAGAATGGAGGTGTGTGAAGTCACAGAATGAAGGTGTTTGAAGTCAAAATTGTGGTGTGTGAAGTCAAAAATGGAGGTGTCTGAAGTCGGAATGCAGCTGTGTGAAGTCATAGAATGGAGGTGTGTGAAGTCAGAATGGAGGTGTGTGAACGGATAGAATGGAGTGTGTGAAGTCACAATGGGGCTGTGTGAAGTCAAAGAATGATGGTGTGTGAAGTCAAATTGGAGGTGTGTGAAATCACAGAATGGAGGTGTGTCAACTCAGAAATGAGGTGTGTGAAGTCATAGAATGGAGGTGTGTGAATTCATAGAATGGAAGTGTGTGAAATCATAGAATGGAGGTGTGTGAAGTCAAAGAATTGAGGTTTGTGAAGTCAGAATGGAGGTGTGTGAAGTCAGGATGGAGGTGGGTGAAGTCACAGAATGGAGGTGTGGGAACTCAGAATGGAGGTGTGTGGTCACAGAACGGAAGTTTGTGAAGTCATAGAATGGAGGTGCGTGAAGTCATAGAATGGATGTTTCTGAAGTGAGAATGAAGTCAGGATGGAGGTGTGTGAAGTCAGAATGTAGGTGTGTGAAGTCACAGAATTGAGGTGTGTGAAGTCACAGAATGGAGGTGTGTGAAGTCATAGAATGGAGGTGTGTGAAGTCATAGAATGGAGGTGTGTGAAGTCGAAAGGAGGTGTGTGAAGTCAGAATGGAGTTGTGTAAAGTCATAGAATGGAGGTGTGTGAAGTCATAGAATGGAGGTGTGTGAAATCACAGAATTAATGTTTGTGAAGTCAGAATATAGGTGTGTGAACTCACAATGGAGGTGTGTGAAGTCAAAGAATGGAGGTGTGTGAAGTCACAGAACTGATGTTTGTGAAGTCAGAATGGAGGTGTGTGAAGTCAGAATGGAGGTGTGTGAAGTCATAGAATGGAGGTGTGTGAAGTCACAATGCAGGTGTGTGAAGTCACAGAATGGAGGTGTGTGACGTCACAGAGTGGAGGTGTGTGAAGTCATAGAATGGAGGTGTGTGAAGTCATAGAATGGAGGTGTGTGAAGTCATAGAATGGAGGTTTGTGAAGTCATAGAATGGAGGTGTGTGAAGTCATAGAATGGAAGTTTCTGAAGTAAGAATGTAGGTGTGTGAAGTCATAGAATGGAGGTGTGTGAAGTCAAAATGGTGGTGTGTGAACTCATAGAATGGATGTGTGTGAACTGATAGAGTGGAGGTGAGTGAAGTCATGGAATGGAGGTGTGTGAAGTCAAAGAATGGAGGTGTGTGAAGTCAAACAATGGAGGTGTGCGAAGTCACAGAATGGAGGTTTGTGAAGTCACAGAATGGAAGTGTGTGAAGTCAAAATGGAGGTGTGTGAAGTCACAGAATGTAGGTGTGTGAAGTCACAGAATGGAGGTGTGCGAAGTCACAGAATGGAGGTATTTGAAGTCACAGAATGTAGGTGTGTGAACTCAAAATGGAAGTGTGTGAAGTCAAAGAATGGAGGTGTGTGAAGTCATAGAATGGAGGTGTGTGAATTCATAGAATGGAAGTGTGTGAAGTCATAGAATGAAGGTGTGTGAAGTCACGGAATGAAGGTGTGTTAAGTCAAAGAACGGAGTTGTGTGAACTCAGAATGGAGGTCTGTGAATTCCCAGAATGGAGGTGTGGGAAGTCATAGAATGGAGTTGTGTGAAGTCACAGAATGGAGATGTGTGAATTCATAGAATATAGGTGTGTGAAGTCATAGAATGGAGGTGTGTGAAGTCACAGAATGGAGGTGTGTGAAGTCACAGAATGGAAGTGTGTGAAGTCACAGAATGGAGGTGTGTGAACTCACAATGGAAGTGTATGAAGTCAAAGAATGGAGGTGTGTGAATTCATAGAATGGAGGTGTGTGAATTCAAAATGGAGGTGTGTGAACTCATAGAATGGAGGTCTGAGAACTCATAGAATGGAGGTGTGTGAAGTCATGGAATAAAGGTGTGTGAAGTCAAAGAATGCAGGTGTGTGAAGTCAAACAATAAAGGTGTGTGAAGTCACAGAATGGAGGTGTGTGAAATCACAGATTGGAGGTGTGTGAAGTCAAAAAGGTTGGTGTAGAGTCACAAATGGAGGTGTGTGAACTCATAGAATAGAGGTGTGTGAAGTCAAAGAATGGAGGTGTGTGAAGTCAACGAATGGAGGTGTGTGAAGTCATGGAATGGAGGTGTGTGAAGTCACAGAATGGAGGTGTGTGAAGTCAGAATGGAGTTGTGTGAAGTCATAGAATGGAGGTGTGAAAGTCAGAATGGAGGTGTGTGAAGTCATGGAATGGAGGTGTGTGAAGTCAGAATGGAGGTGTGTGAACTCATAGAATGGAGGTGTGTGAAGTCACAATGCAGCAGTGTGAAATCATAGAATGGAGGTGTGTGAAGTCACAGTATGGAGGTGTGTGAAGTCATAGAATGAAGCTGTGTGAAGTGAGAATTGAGGTGTGTGAAGTCACAGAATGGAGGTGTGTGAAGTCATAGAATGGAGGTGTGTGAAATCATAATGGAGGTGTGAAGTCACAGAATTGAGGTGTGTGAAGTCACTGAATGGAGGTGTGTGAAGTCATAGAATGGAGGTGTGTGAAGTCATAGAATGGAGGTGTGTGATCATAGAATTGATGTTTGTGAAGTAAGAATGAAGGTGTGTTAAGTCATAGAATGGAGTTGTGTGAAGGCAAAGAATGGAGGTGTGTGAAGTCATAGAATGGAGCTGTGTGAAGCCATAATGGAGGTGTGTGAAGTCATAGAATGGAGGTGTGTGAACTCACAATGGAGGTGTGTGAAGTCACCGAATGGAGGTGTGTGAAGTCATAGAAAGGAATTGTGTGAATTCATAGAATGGAGGTGTGTGAAGCCAGAATTGAGGTGTGTGAAGTCACAGAATTGAGGTGTGTGAACTCAGAAGGGAGGTGTGTGAAGACACAGAATGGAGGTTTGTGAAGTCAAAATGGAGGTGTGCGAACTCATAAAATGGAGATGTGTGAAGTCATGGAATTGAGGTGTGTGAAGTCCAAAAATGGAGCTGTGTGAAGTCAAACAATGGAGGTGTGTGAAGTCACAGAATGGAGGTGTGTGAAGTCATAGAATGGAGGTGTGTGAAGTTATAGAATGGAGGTGTGTGAAGTCACAGAATGAAGGTGCGTTAATTCACATAATGGAGGTTTGTGAACGCAGAATGTAGGTGTGTGAAGTCACAGAATGGAGGTGAGGGAAGTCATAGAATGGAGTTGTGTGAAGTCACAGAAAGGAGGTGTGTGAATTAATAGAATGGAGGTGTGAGAAATCATAGAATGGAGTTGTGTGAAGTCACAGAATGGAGGTGTGTGAAGTCACAGAATGGAGGTATGTGAAGTCACAGAATGGAGGTGTGTGAACTCACAATGGAGGTGTGTGAAGCAAAGAATGGAGGTGTGTATAGTCATAGAATGGAATTGTGTGAAGTCATAGAATGGAGGTATGTGAAGTGAGAATTGAGGTGTGTGAAGTCACGGAATTCAGGTGTGTGAACTCAGAATGGATGTTTCTGAAGTAGAATGAAGGTGTGTGAAGTCATTGAATGGAGGTGTGTGAAGTCAAAATGGAAGTGTGTGAACTCATAAAATGGAGATGTGTGAAGTCATGGAATGGAGGTGTGTGAAGTCCAAGAATATAGGTGTGTGAAATAACAATTGTGGTGTGTGAAGTCACAGAATGCAGGGGTATTAAGTCAAAGAATGGAAGTGTGTGAAGTCAAAATTGTGGTGTGTGAAGTCACAAATGGAGGTGTCTGAAGTCGGAATGCAGCTGTGTGAAGTCATAGAATGGAGGTGTGTGAAGTCAGAATGGAGGTGTGTGAACGGATAGAATGGAGTGTGTGAAGTCACAATGGGGCTGTGTGAAGTCATAGAATGGGGGTGTGTGAATTCATAGAATGGAAGTGTGTGAAATCATAGAATGGAGGTGTGTGAAGACAAAGAATTGAGGTTTGTGAAGTCAGAATGGAGGTGTGTGAAGTCAGGATGGAGGTGGGTGAAGTCACAGAATGGAGGTGTGGGAACTCAGAATGGAGGTGTGTGGTCACAGAACGGAGGTTTGTGAAGTCATAGAATGGAGGTGCGTGAAGTCATAGAATGGATGTTTCTGAAGTGAGAATGAAGGTGTATGAAGTCAAAGAATGGAGGTGTGTGAAGTCAAACAATATAGGTGTGTGAAGTCACACAATGGAGGTGTGTGAACTCATAGAATGGAGGTGCATGAAGTCAAAGAATGGAGGTGTGTGAAGTCATCGAATGGAGGTGTGTGAAGTCATGGAATGGAGGTGTGTGAAGTCAGATGGAGTTGTGTGAAGTCATAGAATGTAGCTGTGTGAAGTCAGAATGGAGGTGTGTGAAGTCATAGAATGGAGGTGTGTGAAGTCAGAATGGAGGTGTGTGAACTCATAGAATGGAGGTGTGTGAAGTCACAATGTAGGTATGTGAAGTCATAGACTGGTGGTGTGTGAAGTCACAGAATGGAGGTGTGGAAGTCATAGAAAGGAGGTGTGTGAAGTCAGAATGGAGGTGTGTGAAGTCATAGAATGGAGGTGTGTGAAGTCAGAATGTAGGTGTGTGAAGTCACAGAATTGAGGTGTGTGAAGTCACAGAATGGAGGTGTGTGAAGTCATAGATTGGAGGTGTGTGAAGTCATAGAATGGAGGTGTGTGAAGTCGAAAGGAGGTGTGTGAAGTCAGAATGGAGTTGTGTAAAGTCATAGAATGGAGGTGTGTGAAGTCATAGAATGGACGTGTGTGAAATCACAGAATTGATGTTTGTGAAGTCAGAATGTAGGTGTGTGAACTCACAATGGAGGTGTGTGAAGTCAAAGAATGGAGGTGTGTGAAGTCACAGAACTGATGTTTGTGAAGTCAGAATGGAGGTGTGTGAAGTCAGAATGGAGGTGTGTGAAGTCATAGAATGGAGGTGTGTGAAGTCACAATGCAGGTGTGTGAAGTCACAGAATGGAGGTGTGTGACGTCACAGAGTGGAGGTGTGTGAAGTCATAGAATGGAGGTGTGTGAAGTCATAGAATGGAGGTGTGTGAAGTCATAGAATGGAGGTTTGTGAAGTCTTAGAATGGAGGTGTGTAAAGTCATAGAATGGAAGTTTCTGAAGTAAGAATGTAGGTGTGTGAAGTCATAGAATGGAGGTGTGTGAAGTCAAAATGGTGGTGTGTGAACTCATAGAATGGATGTGTGTGAACTGATAGAGTGGAGGTGAGTGAAGTCATGGAATGGAGGTGTGTGAAGTCAAAGAATGGAGGTGTGTGAAGTCAAACAATGGAGGTGTGCGAAGTCACAGAATGGAGGTTTGTGAAGTCACAGAATGGAAGTGTGTGAAGTCAAAATGGAGGTGTGTGAAGTCACAGAATGGAGGTGTGTGAAGTCACAGAATGGAGGTGTGTGAAGTCAAAATGGTGGTGTGTAACGTCACAAATGGAGGTATTTGAAGTCACAGAATGTAGGTGTGTGAACTCAAAATGGAGGTGTGTGAAGTCAAAGAATGGAGGTGTGTGAAGTCATAGAATGGAGGTGTGTGAAGTCATAGAATGGAAGTGTGCGAAGTCATAGAATGAAGGTGTGTGAAGTCACGGAATGAAGGTGTGTTAAGTCACAGAACGGAGTTGTGTGAACTCAGAATGGAGGTGTGTGAATTCCCAGAATGGAGGTGTGGGAAGTCATAGAATGGAGTTGTGTGAAGTCACAGAATGGAGATGTGTGAATTCATAGAATATAGGTGTGTGAAGTCATAGAATGGAGGTGTGTGAAGTCACAGAATGGAGTTGTGTGAAGTCACAGAATGGAAGTGTGTGAAGTCACAGAATGGAGGTGTGTGAACTCACAATGGAAGTGTATGAAATCAAAGAATGGAGGTGTGTGAATTCATAGAATGGAGGTGCGTGAATTCAAAATGGAGGTGTGTGAACTCATAGAATGGAGGTCTGAGAACTCATAGAATGGAGGTGTGTGAAGTCATGGAATAAAGGTGTGTGAAGTCAAAGAATGCAGGTGTGTGAAGTCAAACAAAAAAGGTATGTGAAGTCACAGAATGGAGGTGTGTGGAATCACAGATTGGAGGTGTGTGAAGTCAAAAAGCTGGGTGTAGAGTCACAAATGGAGGTGTGTAAACTCATAGAATAGAGGTGTGTGAAGTCAAAGAATGGAGGTGTGTGAAGTCATCGAATGGAGGTGTGTGAAGTCATGGAATGGAGGTGTGTGAAGTCACAGAATGGAGGTGTGTGAAGTCAGAATGGAGTTGTGTGAAGTCATAGAATGGAGGTGTGAAAGTCAGAATGGAGGTGTGTGAAGTCACTGAATGGAGGTGTGTGAAGTCATAGAATGGAGGTGTGTGAAGTCATAGAATGGAGGTGTGTGATCATAGAATTGATGTTTGTGAAGTAAGAATGAAGGTGTGTTAAGTCATAGAATGGAGTTGTGTGAAGGCAAAGAATGGAGGTGTGTGAAGTCATAGAATGGAGCTGTGTGAAGCCATAATGGAGGTGTGTGAAGTCATAGAATGGAGGTGTGTGAACTCACAATGGAGGTGTGTGAAGTCACCGAATGGAGGTGTGTGAAGTCATAGAAAGGAATTGTGTGAATTCATAGAATGGAGGTGTGTGAAGCCAGAATTGAGGTGTGTGAAGTCACAGAATTGAGGTGTGTGAACTCAGAAGGGAGGTGTGTGAAGACACAGAATGGAGGTTTGTGAAGTCAAAATGGAGGTGTGCGAACTCATAAAATGGAGATGTGTGAAGTCATGGAATTGAGGTGTGTGAAGTCCAAAAATGGAGCTGTGTGAAGTCAAACAATGGAGGTGTGTGAAGTCACAGAATTGATGTTTGTGAAGTCAGAATGGAGGTGTGTGAAGTCACAATGGATGTGTGTGAAGTCATAGAATGGAGGTGTGTGAAGTCACAATGCACGTGTGTGAACTCATAGAATGGAGGTGTCTGAAGTCAGAATGGAGTTGTGTGAAGTCATAGAATGGAGGTGTGTGAAGTCAGAATGGAGGTGTGTGAAGTCATAGAATGGAGGTGTGTGAAGTCAGAATGGAGGTGTGTGAACTCATAGAATGGAGCTGTGTGAAGTCACAATGGAGGTGTGTGAAGTCATAGAATGGAGGTGTGTGAAGTCACAGAATGGAGGTGTGTGAAGTCATAGAATGGAGCTGTGTGAAGTCAGGTTGGAGTTGTGTGAAGTCACAGAATGGAGGTGTGTGAACTCAGAATGGAGGTGTGTGAAGTCACAGAATTGAGGTGTGTGAAGTCACAGAATGGAGGTTTGTGAAGTCATAGATTGGAGGTGTGTGAAGTCATAGAATGGAGGTGTGTGAAGTCATAGAATGGATGTTTGTGAAGTAAGAATGAAGGTGTGTTAAGTCATAGAATGGAGGTGTGTGAAGGCACAGAATGGAGGTGTGTGAAGTCATAGAATGGAGCTGTTTGAAGTCAGAATGGAGGTGTGTGAAGTCACAGAAAGAGGTGTGTGAACTCAGAATGGTGGTGTGTGAAGTCACAGAATGGAGGTGTGTTAAGTCACAGAACGGAGGTGTTTGATCTCAGAATGGAGGTGTGTGAAATCACAGAATCTAGGTGTGTGAAGTCACAGAATGGAGGTGTGTGAAGTCACAGAATGTAGGTGTTTGAAGTCACAGAATGGAGGTGTGTGAGGTCAGAATGGAGGTGTGTGAAGTCATAGAATGGAGGTGTGTGAAGTCACAATGTATGTGTGTGTAGTCATAGATTGGAGGTGTGTGAAATCATAGAATGGAGGTGTGTGAAGTCACAGAATGGAGGTGTGTGAAGTCACAGAATGGAGGTGTGTGAAGTCATAGAATGGAATTGTGTGAAGTCATAGAATGGAGGTGTGTGAAGTCATAGAATGGAGGTGTGTGAAGTGATAGAATGGATGTTTCTGAAGTAGAATGAAGGTGTGTGAAGTCATAGAATGGAGGTGTGTGAAGTCAAAATGGGGGTATGTGAACTCATAAAATGGAGATGTGTGAAGTCATGGAATGGAGGTGTGTGAAGTCCAAGAATATAGGTGTGTGAAGTCACAGAATGGAGGTGTGTGAAGTCACAGAATGGAGGTGTGTTAAGTCAAAGAATGGAAGTGTGTGCAGTCAAAATGGAGGTGTGTGAAGTCACAGAATGGAGGTGTGTGAAGTCACAGAATGAAGGTGTTTGAAGTCAAAATTGTGGTGTGTGAAATCACAAATGGAGGTGTTTGAAGTCGGAATGCAGCTGTGTGAAGTCATAGAATGGAGATGTGTGAAGTCAAAATGGAGGTGTGTGAACTCATAGAATGGAGTGTGTGAAGTCACAATGAGGCTGTGTGAAGTCATAGAATGGGGGTGTGTGAAGTCAAATTGGAGGTGTGTGAAATCACAGAATGGAGGTGTGTCAACTCAGAAATGAGGTGTGTGAAGTCATAGAATGGAGGTGTGTGAATTCATAGAATGGAAGTGTGTGAAATCATAGAATGGAGGTGTGTGAAGTCAAAGAATTGAGGTTTGTGAAGTCAGAATGGAGGTGTGTGAAGTCAGGATGGAGGAGGGTGAAGTCACAGAATGGAGGTGTGGGAACTCAGAATAGAGGTGTGTGGTCACAGAACGGAGGTTTGTGAAGTCATAGAATGTAGGTGCGTGAAGTCATAGAATGGATGTTTCTGAAGTGAGAATGAAGGTGTATGAAGTCAAAGAATGGAGGTGTGTGAAGTCAAAATGGAGGTGTGTGAACTCATAGAATGGAGGTGTGTGAACTCATAGAATGGAGGTGTGTGAACTCATGGAATGGAGGTGTGTGAAGTGAAAGAATGGAGGTGTGTGAAGTCAAACAATAAAGGTGTGTGAAGTCACAGAATGGAGGTGTGTGAACTCATAGAATGGAGGTGCATGAAGTCAAAGAATGGAGGTGTGTGAAGTCATCGAATGGAGGTGTGTGAAGTCATGGAATGGAGGTGTGTGAAGTCAGATGGAGTTGTGTGAAGTCATAGAATGGAGGTGTGTGAAGTCAGAATGGAGGTGTGTGAAGTCAGAGAATGGAGGTTTGTGAAGTCAGAATGGAGGTGTGTGAACTCATAGAATGGAGGTGTGTGAAGTCACAATGGAGGTATGTGAAGTCATAGAATGGTGGTGTGTGAAGTCACAGAATGGAGGTGTGTAAGTCATAGAATGGAGGTGTGTGAAGTCAGAATGGAGGTGTGTGAAGTCATAGAATGGAGGTGTGTGAAGTTATAATGTAGGTGTGTTAAGTCACAGAGTTTAGGTGTGTGAAGTCACAGAATGGAGGTGTGTGAAGTCATAGAATGGAGGTGTGTGAAGTCATAGAATGGAGGTGTGTGAAGTCATAGAATGGAGGTGTGTGAAGTCACAGAATGAAGGTGCGTTAATTCACATAATGGAGGTTTGTGAACGCAGAATGTAGGTGTGTGAAGTCACAGAATGGAGGTGAGGGAAGTCATAGAATGGAGTTGTGTGAAGTCACAGAAAGGAGGTGTGTGAATTAATAGAATGGAGGTGTGAGAAATCATAGAATGGAGTTGTGTGAAGTCACAGAATGGAGGTGTGTGAAGTCACAGAATGGAGGTATGTGAAGTCACAGAATGGAGGTGTGTGAACTCACAATGGAGGTGTGTGAAGTCAAAGAATGGAGGTGTGTATAGTCATAGAATGGAATTGTGTGAAGTCATAGAATGGAGGTGTATGAAGTGAGAATTGAGGTGTGTGAAGTCACGGAATTCAGGTGTGTGAACTCAGAATGGATGTTTCTGATGTAGAATGAAGGTGTGTGAAGTCATTGAATGGAGGTGTGTGAAGTCAAAATGGAAGTGTGTGAACTCATAAAATGGAGTTGTGTGAAGTCATGGAATGGAGGTGTGTGAAGTCCAAGAATATAGGTGTGTGAAATCAAACAATTGTGGTGTGTGAAGTCACAGAATGCAGGGGTGTTAAGTCAAAGAATGGAAGTGTGTGAAGTCAAAATGGAGGTGTGTGAAGTCACAGAATGGAGGTGTGTGAAGTCACAGAATGAAGGTGTTTGAAGTCAAAATTGTGGTGTGTGAAGTCAAAAATGGAGGTGTCTGAAGTCGGAATGCAGCTGTGTGAAGTCACAGAATGGAGGTGTTTGAAGTCAGAATGGAGGTGTGTGAACGGATAGAATGGAGTGTGTGAAGTCACAATGGGGCTGTGTGAAGTCATAGAATGATGGTGTGTGAAGTCAAATTGGAGGTGTGTGAAATCACAGAATGGAGGTGTGTCAACTCAGAAATGAGGTGTGTGAAGTCATAGAATGGAGGTGTGTGAATTCATAGAATGGAAGTGTGTGAAATCATAGAATGGAGGTGTGTGAAGTCAAAGAATTGAGGTTTGTGAAGTCAGAATGGAGGTGTGTGAAGTCAGGATGGAGGTGGGTGAAGTCACAGAATGGAGGTGTGGGAACTCAGAATGGAGGTGTGTGGTCACAGAACGGAAGTTTGTGAAGTCATAGAATGGAGGTGCGTGAAGTCATAGAATGGATGTTTCTGAAGTGAGAATGAAGTCAGGATGGAGGTGTGTGAAGTCAGAATGTAGGTGTGTGAAGTCACAGAATTGAGGTGTGTGAAGTCACAGAATGGAGGTGTGTGAAGTCATAGAATGGAGGTGTGTGAAGTCATAGAATGGAGGTGTGTGAAGTCGAAAGGAGGTGTGTGAAGTCAGAATGGGGTTGTGTAAAGTCATAGAATGGAGGTGTGTGAAGTCATAGAATGGAGGTGTGTGAAATCACAGAATTGATGTTTGTGAAGTCAGAATATAGGTGTGTGAACTCACAATGGAGGTGTGTGAAGTCAAAGAATGGAGGTGTGTGAAGTCACAGAACTGATGTTTGTGAAGTCAGAATGGAGGTGTGTGAAGTCAGAATGGAGGTGTGTGAAGTCATAGAATGGAGGTGTGTGAAGTCACAATGCAGGTGTGTGAAGTCACAGAATGGAGGTGTGTGACGTCACAGAGTGGAGGTGTGGGAAGTCATAGAATGGAGGTGTGTGAAGTCATAGAATGGAGGTGTGTGAAGTCATAGAATGGAGGTTTGTGAAGTCATAGAATGGAGGTGTGTGAAGTCATAGAATGGAGGTTTGTGAAGTCTTAGAATGGAGGTGTGTGAAGTCATAGAATGGAAGTTTCTGAAGTAAGAATGTAGGTGTGTGAAGTCATAGAATGGAGGTGTGTGAAGTCAAAATGGTGGTGTGTGAACTCATAGAATGGATGTGTGTGAACTGATAGAGTGGAGGTGAGTGAAGTCATGGAATGGAGGTGTGTGAAGTCAAAGAATGGAGGTGTGTGAAGTCAAACAATGGAGGTGTGCGAAGTCACAGAATGGAGGTTTGTGAAGTCACAGAATGGAAGTGTGTGAAGTCAAAATGGAGGTGTGTGAAGTCACAGAATGGAGGTGTGTGAAGTCACAGAATGGAGGTGTGTGAAGTCAAAATGGTGGTGTGTAACGTCACAAATGGAGGTATTTGAAGTCACAGAATGTAGGTGTGTGAACTCAAAATGGAGGTGTGTGAAGTCAAAGAATGGAGGTGTGTGAAGTCATAGAATGGAGGTGTGTGAAGTCATAGAATGGAAGTGTGTGAAGTCAGAGAATGAAGGTGTGTGAAGTCACGGAATGAAGGTGTGTTAAGTCACAGAACGGAGTTGTGTGAACTCAGAATGGAGGTGTGTGAATTCCCAGAATGGAGGTGTGGGAAGTCATAGAATGGAGTTGTGTGAAGTCACAGAATGGAGATGTGTGAATTCATAGAATATAGGTGTGTGAAGTCATAGAATGGAGGTGTGTGAAGTCACAGAATGGAAATGTGTGAAGTCACAGAATGGAGGTGTGTGAACTCACAATGGAAGTGTATGAAGTCAAAGAATGGAGGTGTGTGAATTCATAGAATGGAGGTGTGTGAATTCAAAATGGAGGTGTGTGAACTCATAGAATGGAGGTCTGAGAAATCATAGAATGGAGGTGTGTGAAGTCATGGAATAAAGGTGTGTGAAGTCAAAAAATGCAGGTGTGTGAAGTCAAACAATAAAGGTGTGTGAAGTCACAGAATGCAGGTGTGTGAAATCACAGATTGGAGGTGTGTGAAGTCAAAAAGGTGGGTGTAGAGTCACAAATGGAGGTGTGTGAACTCATAGAATAGAGGTGTGTGAAGTCAAAGAATGGAGGTGTGTGAAGTCATCGAATGGAGGTGTGTGAAGTCATGGAATGGAGGTTTGTGAAGTCACAGAATGGAGGTGTGTGAAGTCAGAATGGAGTTGTGTGAAGTCATAGAATGGAGGTGTGAAAGTCAGAATGGAGGTGTGTGAAGTCATGGAATGGAGGTGTGTGAAGTCAGAATGGAGGTGTGTGAACTCATAGAATGGAGGTGTGTGAAGTCACAATGCAGGAGTGTGAAATCATAGAATGGAGGTGTGTGAAGTCACAGTATGGAGGTGTGTGAAGTCATAGAATGAAGCTGTGTGAAGTGAGAATTGAGGTGTGTGAAGTCACAGAATGGAGGTGTGTGAACTCAGAATGGAGGTGTGTGAAGTCACAGAAAGGAGGTGTGAAGTCATAGAATGGAGGTGTGTGAAGTCATAGAATGGAGGTGTGTGAAATCATAATGGAGGTGTGAAGTCACAGAATTGAGGTGTGTGAAGTCACTGAATGGAGGTGTGTGAAGTCATAGAATGGAGGTGTGTGAAGTCATAGAATGGAGGTGTGTGATCATAGAATTGATGTTTGTGAAGTAAGAATGAAGGTGTGTTAAGTCATAGAATGGAGTTGTGTAAAGGCAAAGAATGGAGGTGTGTGAAGTCATAGAATGGAGCTGTGTGAAGCCATAATGGAGGTGTGTGAAGTCATAGAATGGAGGTGTGTGAACTCACAATGGAGGTGTGTGAAGTCACCGAATGGAGGTGTGTGAAGTCATAGAAAGGAATTGTGTGAATTCATAGAATGGAGGTGTGTGAAGCCAGAATTGAGGTGTGTGAAGTCACAGAATTGAGGTGTGTGAACTCAAAAGGGAGGTGTGTGAAGACACAGAATGGAGGTTTGTGAAGTCAAAATGGAGGTGTGCGAACTCATAAAATGGAAATGTGTGAAGTCATGGAATTGAGGTGTGTGAAGTCCAAAAATGGAGCTGTGTGAAGACAAACAATGGAGGTGTGTGAAGTCACAGAATGGAGGTGTGTGAAGTCATAGAATGGAGGCGTGTAAAGTCATAGAATGGAGGTGTGTGAGGTCATAGAATGGAGGTGTGTGAAGTCATAGAGTGGAGGTTTGTGAAGTCATAGAATGGAGGTGTGTGAAGTGATAGAATGGAAGTTTCTGAAGTAAGAATGTAGGTGTGTGAAGTCACAGAATGGAGGGGTGTGAAGTCAAAATGGTGGTGTGTGAACTCATAGAATGGATGTGTGTGAACTGATAGAGGGGAGGTGTGTGAAGTCATGGAATGGAGGTGTGTGAAGACAAAGAATGGAGGTGTGTGAAGTCAAACAATGGAGGTGTGCGAAGTCACAGAATGGAGGTTTGTGAAGTCACAGAATGGAAGTGTGTGAAGTCAAAATGGAGGTGTGTGAAGTCACAGAATGGAGGTGTGTTAAGTCAAAATGGTGGTGTGTAACGTCACAAATGGAGGTGTGTGAAGTCACAGAATGTAGGTGTGTGAACTCAAAATGGAGGTGTGTGAAGTCAAACTATGGAGGTGTGCGAAGTCAAAGAATGGAGGTGTGTGAAGTCATACAATGGATGTTTCTGAAGTAGAATGAATGTGTGTGAAGTCACAGAATGGAGATGTGTGAATTCATAGAATATGGGTGTGTGAAGTCATAGAATGGAGGTGTGTGAAGTCACAAAATGGAGGTGTGTGAAGTCACAGAATGGAAGTGTGTGAAGTCACAGAATGGAGGTGTGTGAACTCACAATGGAAGTGTGTGAAGTCAAAGAATGTAGGTGTGTGAGGTCATAGAATGGAAGTGTGTGAAGTCATAGAATTGAGGTGTGTGAAGCCAGAATTGAGGTGTGTGAAGTCACAGAATTGAGGTGTGTGAACTCCGAATGGAGGTGTGTGCAGTCACAGAATGGAGGTTTGTGAAATCATAGAATGGAGGTGTGTGAACTCACAATGGAGGTGTGTGAAGTCAAAGAATGGACCTGTGTGAAGTCATAGAATGGAAGTGTGTGAAGTCATAGAATGGAGGTGTGTGAAGTCAAAATGGAGGTGTGCGAACTCATAAAATGGAGATGTGTGAAGACATGGAATGTAGGTGTGTGAAGTCCAAAAATGGAGGTGTGTGAAGTCAAACAATGGTGGTGTGTGAAGTCAAATAATGGAAGTGTGTGAAGTCAAACTGGAGGTGTGTGAAGTCAAATAATGGTGGTGTGTGAAGTCACGGAATGGAGATGTGTGAAGTCACAGAATGGCGGTGTTTGAAGTCACAGATTGGAGGTGTGTGAAGTCACAGAATGGAGGTGTGTGAACTCATAATGGAGGTGCGTGAAGTCCCAGAATGGAGGTGTGTGAAGTCAAACAATAAAGGTGTGTGAAGTCACAGAATGGAGGTCTGTGAAGTCATAGAATGGAGGTGTGTTAAGTCACAGAATGGAGGTGTGTGAACTCAGAGAATGGAGGTGTGTGAACTCAGAATGGAGGTGTGTGAAGTCACAGAATGGAGATTTGTGAAGTCATAGAATGGAAGTGCGTGAAGTCATAGAATGGATGTTTCTGAAGTAAGAATGAAGGTGTGTGAAATCATAGAATGGAGGTGTGTGAAGTCAAAATGGAGGTGTGTGAACTCATAGAATGGAGGTGAGAGATCTCATAGAATGGAGGTGTGTGAAGTCATGGAATGGAGGTGTGTGAAGTCAAAGAATGGAGTTTTGTAAAGTCAAACAATAAAGGTGTGTGAAGTCACAGAATGGAGGTGTGTGAAATCACAGAATGGAGGTGTGTGAAGTCAAAAAGGTGGTGTGTAGAGTCACAAATGGAGGTGTGTGAACTCATAGAATGGAAGTGTGTGAAGTCATCGAATGGAGGTGTGTGAAGTCATAATGGAGTTGTGTGAAGTCAAGGAATGGAGGTGTGTGAAGTCAGAATGGAGGTGTGTGAAGTCATAGAATGGAGGTGTGTGAAGTGATAGAATGGAAGTTTCTGAAGTAAGAATGTAGGTGTGTGAAGTCACAGAATGGAGGTGTGTGAAGTCAAAATGGTGGTGTGTGAACTCATAGAATGGATGTGTGTGAACTGATAGAGGGGAGGTGTGTGAAGTCATGGAATGGAGGTGTGTGAAGACAAAGAATGGAGGTGTGTGAAGTCAAACAATGGAGGTGTGCGAAGTCACAGAATGGAGGTTTGTGAAGTCACAGAATGGAAGTGTGTGAAGTCAAAATGGAGGTGTGTGAAGTCACAGAATGGAGGTGTGTTAAGTCAAAATGGTGGTGTGTAACGTCACAAATGGAGGTGTGTGAAGTCACAGAATGTAGGTGTGTGAACTCAAAATGGAGGTGTGTGAAGTCAAAGAATGGAGGTGTGCGAAGTCAAAGAATGGAGGTGTGTGAAGTCATAGAATGGAGGTGTGTGAAGTCATAGAATGGAGGTGTGTATAGTCATAGAATGAAGGTGTGTGAAGTCACGGAATGAAGGTGTGTTAAGTCACAGAACGGAGTTGTGTGAACTCAGAATGGAGGTGTGTGAAGTCATAGAATGGATGTTTCTGAAGTAGAATGAATGTGTGTGAAGTCACAGAATGGAGATGTGTGAATTCATAGAATATGGGTGTGTGAAGTCATAGAATGGAGGTGTGTGAAGTCACAGAATGGAGGTGTGTGAAGTCACAGAATGGAAGTGTGTGAAGTCACAGAATGGAGGTGTGTGAACTCACAATGGAAGTGTGTGAAGTCAAAGAATGTAGGTGTGTGAGGTCATAGAATGGAAGTGTGTGAAGTCATAGAATTGAGGTGTGTGAAGCCAGAATTGAGGTGTGTGAAGTCACAGAATTGAGGTGTGTGAACTCCGAATGGAGGTGTGTGCAGTCACAGAATGTAGGTTTGTGAAATCATAGAATGGAGGTGTGTGAACTCACAATGGAGGTGTGTGAAGTCAAAGAATGGACCTGTGTGAAGTCATAGAATGGAAGTGTGTGAAGTCATAGAATGGAGGTGTGTGAAGTCAAAATGGAGGTGTGCGAACTCATAAAATGGAGATGTGTGAAGACATGGAATGTAGGTGTGTGAAGTCCAAAAATGGAGGTGTGTGAAGTCAAACAATGGTGGTGTGTGAAGTCACGGAATGGAGATGTGTGAAGTCACAGAATGGCGGTGTTTGAAGTCACAGATTGGAGGTGTGTGAAGTCACAGAATGGAGGTGTGTGAACTCATAATGGAGGTGCGTGAAGTCCCAGAATGGAGGTGTGTGAAGTCAAACAATAAAGGTGTGTGAAGTCACAGAATGGAGGTCTGTGAAGTCATAGAATGGAGGTGTGTTAAGTCACAGAATGGAGGTGTGTGAACTCAGAGAATGGAGGTGTGTGAACTCAGAATGGAGGTGTGTGAAGTCACAGAATGGAGATTTGTGAAGTCATAGAATGGAAGTGCGTGAAGTCATAGAATGGATGTTTCTGAAGTAAGAATGAAGGTGTGTGAAATCATAGAATGGAGGTGTGTGAAGTCAAAATGGAGGTGTGTGAACTCATAGAATGGAGGTGAGAGATCTCATAGAATGGAGGTGTGTGAAGTCATGGAATGGAGGTGTGTGAAGTCAAAGAATGGAGTTGTGTAAAGTCAAACAATAAAGGTGTGTGAAGTCACAGAATGGAGGTGTGTGAAATCACAGAATGGAGGTGTGTGAAGTCAAAAAGGTGGTGTGTAGAGTCACAAATGGAGGTGTGTGAACTCATAGAATGGAAGTGTGTGAAGTCATCGAATGGAGGTGTGTGAAGTCATAATGGAGTTGTGTGAAGTCAAGGAATGGAGGTGTGTGAAGTCAGAATGGAGGTGTGTGAAGTCATAGAATGGAGGTGTGTGAAGTCACAGAATGGAGGTGTGTGAAATCATAGAATGGAGGTGTGTGAAGTCAAAATGGAGGTGTGTGAACTCATAGAATGGAGGTGTGTGAACTCATAGAATGGAGGTGTGTGACGTCATGGAATGGAGGTGTGTGAAGTCAAAGAATGGAGGTGTGTGAAGTCAAACAAAAATGGTGTGTGAAGTCACAGAATGGAGGTGTGTGAAATCACAGAATGAAGGTGTGTGAAGTCAAAAATGTGGTGTGTAGAGTCACAAATGGAGGTGTGTGAACACATAGAATGGAGGTGTGTGAAGTCAAAGAATGGAGGTGTGTGAAGTCATGGAATGGAGGTGTGTGAAGTCACAGAATGGAGGTGTGTGAAGTCATAGAATGGAGGTGTGGGAAGTCATAGAATGGATTTTTCTGAAGTAAGAATGAAGGTGTGTGAATTCATGGAATGGAGGTGTGTGAAGTCACAGAATGAAGGTGTGTGAAGTCAGAATGGAGTTGTGTGAAGTCATAGAATAGAGGTGTGTGAAGTCAGAATGGAGGTGTGTGAACTCATAGAATGGAGGTGTGTGAAGTCACAATGGAGGTGTGTGAAATCATAGAATGGAGGTGTGTGAAGTCACAGTATGGAGGTGTGTGAAGTCATGGAATGAAGCTGTGTGAAGTGAGAATTAAGGTGTGTGAAGTCACAGAATGGAGTTGTGTGAACTCAGAATGAAGGTGTGTGAAGTCACAGAATGGAGGTGTGAAGTCATAGAATGGAGGTGTGTGAAGTCATAGAATGTGGGTTTGTGAAGTCATTATGGAGGTGTGTGAAGTCACAGAATTGAGGTGTGTGAAGTCACTGAATGGAGGTGTGTGAAGTCATAGAATGGAGGTGTGTGAAGTCATAGAATGGAGGTGTGTGATCATAGAATTGATGTTTGTGAAGTAAGAATGAAGGTGTTTTAAGTCATAGAATGGAGGTGTGTGAAGGCACAGAATGGAGGTGTGGGAAGTCGTAGAATGGAGCTGTGTGAAGCCATAATGGAGGTGTGTGAAGTCATAGAATGGAGGTGTGTGAACTCACAATGGAGGTGTGTGAAGTCAAAGAATGGAGGTGTGTGAAGTCATAGAAAGGAATTGTGTGAAGTCATAGAATGGAGGTGTGTGAAGCTAGAATTGAGGTGTGTGAAGTCACAGAATTGAGGTGTGTGAACTCAGAATGGAGGTTTGTGAAGACACAGAATGGAGGTTTTTGAAGTCATAGAATGGAGGTGTGTGAAGTCATAGAATGGATGATTCTGAAGTAGAAATAAGGTGTGTGAAGTCACAGAATGGAGGTGTGTGAAGTCAAAATGGAGGTGTGGGAACTGATAAAATGGAGATGTGTGAAGTCATGGAATGGAGGTGTGTGAAGTCCAAAAATGGAGGTGTGTGAAGTCAAACAATGGTGGTGTGTGAAGTCACAGAATGGCGGTGTGTGAAGTCAACGAATGGAAGTGTGTGAAGTCAAAATGGAGGTGTGTGAAGTCACAGAATGGAGGTGTGTGAGGTCATAGAATGGATGTGTGTGAAGTCATAGAATGGAGGTGTGTGAAGTCACAGAATGGAGATGTGTGAAGTCACAGAATGGCGGTGTTTGAAGTCACAGATTGGAGGTGTGTGAAGTCACAGAATGGAGGTGTGTGAACTCACAATGGAGGTGTGTGAACTCCCAGAATGGAGGTGTGTGAAGTCAAACAATAAAGGTGTGTGAAGTCACAGAATGGAGGTCTGTGAAGTCATAGAATGGAGGTGTGTTAAGTCACAGAATGGAGGTGTGTGAACTCAGAGAATGGAGGTGTGTGAACTCAGAATGGAGGTGTGTGAAGTCACAGAACGGAGATTTGTGAAGTCATAGAATGGAAGTGCGTGAAGTCATAGAATGGATGTTTCTGAAGTAAGAATGAAGGTGTGTGAAATCATAGAATGGAGGTGTGTGAAGTCAAAATGGAGGTGTGTGAACTCATA
Source organism: Megascapheus bottae (assembly GCA_024803745.1). Lineage (NCBI taxonomy): Eukaryota > Metazoa > Chordata > Mammalia > Rodentia > Geomyidae > Megascapheus > Megascapheus bottae. Next base: position 561,084 of record JANJXV010000052.1, on the reverse strand, counting down.
GAATGGAGGTGAGAGATCTCATAGAATGGAGGTGTGTGAAGTCATGGAATGGAGGTGTGTGAAGTCAAAGAATGGAGTTGTGTAAAGTCAAACAATAACGGTGTGTGAAGTCACAGAATGGAGGTGTGTGAAATCACAGAATGGAGGTGTGTGAAGTCAAAAAGGTGGTGTGTAGAGTCACAAATGGAGGTGTGTGAACTCATAGAATGGAGGTGTGTGAAGTCATCGAATGGAGGTGTGTGAAGTCAGAATGGAGTTGTGTGAAGTCAAGGAATGGAGGTGTGTGAAGTCAGAATGGAGGTGTGTGAAGTCATAGAATTGAGGTGTGTGAAGTCACAGAATGGAGGTGTGTGAAGTCATAGAATGGAGGTGTGTGAAATCATAGAATGGAAGTGTGGGAAGTCAGAGAATGGAGGTGTGTGAAGTCAGAATGGAGGTGTGCGAAGTCACAGAATGGAGGTGTGTGAACTCAGAATGGAGGTGTGTGAAGTCACAGAATCTAGGTGTGTGAAGTCACAGGATGGAGGTGTGTGAAGTCAAAATGGAGGTGTGCGAACTCATAAAATGGAGATGTGTGAAGACATGGAATGTAGGTGTGTGAAGTCCAAAAATGGAGGTGTGTGAAGTCAAACAATGGTGGTGTGTGAAGTCAAATAATGGAAGTGTGTGAAGTCAAACTGGAGGTGTGTGAAGTCAAATAATGGTGGTGTGTGAAGTCACAGAATGGAGATGTGTGAAGTCACAGAATGGCGGTGTTTGAAGTCACAGATTGGAGGTGTGTGAAGTCACAGAATGGAGGTGTGTGAAGTCAAAATGGAGGTGTGGGAACTGATAAAATGGAGATGTGTGAAGTCATGGAATGGAGGTGTGTGAAGTCCAAAAATGGAGGTGTGTGAAGTCAAACAATGGTGGTGTGTGAAGTCACAGAATGGCGGTGTGTGAAGTCAACGAATGGAAGTGTGTGAAGTCAAAATGGAGGTGTGTGAAGTCACAGAATGGAGGTGTGTGAGGTCATAGAATGGATGTGTGTGAAGTCATAGAATGGAGGTGTGTGAAGTCACAGAATGGAGATGTGTGAAGTCACAGAATGGCGGTGTTTGAAGTCACAGATTGGAGGTGTGTGAAGTCACAGAATGGAGGTGTGTGAACTCACAATGGAGGTGTGTGAACTCCCAGAATGGAGGTGTGTGAAGTCAAACAATAAAGGTGTGTGAAGTCACAGAATGGAGGTCTGTGAAGTCATAGAATGGAGGTGTGTTAAGTCACAGAATGGAGGTGTGTGAACTCAGAGAATGGAGGTGTGTGAACTCAGAATGGAGGTGTGTGAAGTCACAGAACGGAGATTTGTGAAGTCATAGAATGGAAGTGCGTGAAGTCATAGAATGGATGTTTCTGAAGTAAGAATGAAGGTGTGTGAAATCATAGAATGGAGGTGTGTGAAGTCAAAATGGAGGTGTGTGAACTCATAGAATGGAGGTGAGAGATCTCATAGAATGGAGGTGTGTGAAGTCATGGAATGGAGGTGTGTGAAGTCAAAGAATGGAGTTGTGTAAAGTCAAACAATAAAGGTGTGTGAAGTCACAGAATGGAGGTGTGTGAAATCACAGAATGGAGGTGTGTGAAGTCAAAAAGGTGGTGTGTAGAGTCACAAATGGAGGTGTGTGAACTCATAGAATGGAGGTGTGTGAAGTCATCGAATGGAGGTGTGTGAAGTCAGAATGGAGTTGTGTGAAGTCAAGGAATGGAGGTGTGTGAAGTCAGAATGGAGGTGTGTGAAGTCATAGAATTGAGGTGTGTGAAGTCACAGAATGGAGGTGTGTGAAGTCATAGAATGGAGGTGTGTGAAATCATAGAATGGAAGTGTGGGAAGTCAGAGAATGGAGGTGTGTGAAGTCAGAATGGAGGTGTGCGAAGTCACAGAATGGAGGTGTGTGAACTCAGAATGGAGGTGTGTGAAGTCACAGAATCTAGGTGTGTGAAGTCACAGGATGGAGGTGTGTGAAGTCAAAATGGAGGTGTGCGAACTCATAAAATGGAGATGTGTGAAGACATGGAATGTAGGTGTGTGAAGTCCAAAAATGGAGGTGTGTGAAGTCAAACAATGGTGGTGTGTGAAGTCAAATAATGGAAGTGTGTGAAGTCAAACTGGAGGTGTGTGAAGTCAAATAATGGTGGTGTGTGAAGTCACAGAATGGAGATGTGTGAAGTCACAGAATGGCGGTGTTTGAAGTCACAGATTGGAGGTGTGTGAAGTCACAGAATGGAGGTGTGTGAACTCATAATGGAGGTGCGTGAAGTCCCAGAATGGAGGTGTGTGAAGTCAAACAATAAAGGTGTGTGAATTCACAGAATGGAGGTCTGTGAAGTCATAGAATGGAGGTGTGTTAAGTCACAGAATGGAGGTTTGTGAACTCAGAGAATGGAGGTGTGTGAACTCAGAATGGAGGTGTGTGAAGTCACAGAATGGAGATTTGTGAAGTCATAGAATGGAAGTGCGTGAAGTCATAGAATGGATGTTTCTGAAGTAAGAATGAAGGTGTGTGAAATCATAGAATGGAGGTGTGTGAAGTCAAAATGGAGGTGTGTGAACTCATAGAATGGAGGTGAGAGATCTCATAGAATGGAGGTGTGTGAAGTCATGGAATGGAGGTGTGTGAAGTCAAAGAATGGAGTTGTGTAAAGTCAAACAATAAAGGTGTGTGAAGTCACAGAATGGAGGTGTGTGAAATCACAGAATGGAGGTGTGTGAAGTCAAAAAGGTGGTGTGTAGAGTCACAAATGGAGGTGTGTGAACTCATAGAATGGAAGTGTGTGAAGTCATCGAATGGAGATGTGTGAAGTCATAATGGAGTTGTGTGAAGTCAAGGAATGGAGGTGTGTGAAGTCAGAATGGAGGTGTGTGAAGTCATAGAATGGAGGTGTGTGAAGTGATAGAATGGAAGTTTCTGAAGTAAGAATGTAGGTGTGTGAAGTCACAGAATGGAGGTGTGTGAAGTCAAAATGGTGGTGTGTGAACTCATAGAATGGATGTGTGTGAACTGATAGAGGGGAGGTGTGTGAAGTCATGGAATGGAGGTGTGTGAAGACAAAGAATGGAGGTGTGTGAAGTCAAACAATGGAGGTGTGCGAAGTCACAGAATGGAGGTTTGTGAAGTCACAGAATGGAAGTGTGTGAAGTCAAAATGGAGGTGTGTGAAGTCACAGAATGGAGGTGTGTTAAGTCAAAATGGTGGTGTGTAACGTCACAAATGGAGGTGTGTGAAGTCACAGAATGTAGGTGTGTGAACTCAAAATGGAGGTGTGTGAAGTCAAAGAATGGAGGTGTGCGAAGTCAAAGAATGGAGGTGTGTGAAGTCATAGAATGGAGGTGTGTGAAGTCATAGAATGGAGGTGTGTATAGTCATAGAATGAAGGTGTGTGAAGTCACGGAATGAAGGTGTGTTAAGTCACAGAACGGAGTTGTGTGAACTCAGAATGGAGGTGTGTGAAGTCATAGAATGGATGTTTCTGAAGTAGAATGAATGTGTGTGAAGTCACAGAATGGAGATGTGTGAATTCATAGAATATGGGTGTGTGAAGTCATAGAATGGAGGTGTGTGAAGTCACAGAATGGAGGTGTGTGAAGTCACAGAATGGAAGTGTGTGAAGTCACAGAATGGAGGTGTGTGAACTCACAATGGAAGTGTGTGAAGTCAAAGAATGTAGGTGTGTGAGGTCATAGAATGGAAGTGTGTGAAGTCATAGAATTGAGGTGTGTGAAGCCAGAATTGAGGTGTGTGAAGTCACAGAATTGAGGTGTGTGAACTCCGAATGGAGGTGTGTGCAGTCACAGAATGGAGGTTTGTGAAATCATAGAATGGAGGTGTGTGAACTCACAATGGAGGTGTGTGAAGTCAAAGAATGGACCTGTGTGAAGTCATAGAATGGAAGTGTGTGAAGTCATAGAATGGAGGTGTGTGAAGTCAAAATGGAGGTGTGCGAACTCATAAAATGGAGATGTGTGAAGACATGGAATGTAGGTGTGTGAAGTCCAAAAATGGAGGTGTGTGAAGTCAAACAATGGTGGTGTGTGAAGTCAAATAATGGAAGTGTGTGAAGTCAAACTGGAGGTGTGTGAAGTCAAATAATGGTGGTGTGTGAAGTCACAGAATGGAGATGTGTGAAGTCACAGAATGGCGGTGTTTGAAGTCACAGATTGGAGGTGTGTGAAGTCACAGAATGGAGGTGTGTGAACTCATAATGGAGGTGCGTGAAGTCCCAGAATGGAGGTGTGTGAAGTCAAACAATAAAGGTGTGTGAATTCACAGAATGGAGGTCTGTGAAGTCATAGAATGGAGGTGTGTTAAGTCACAGAATGGAGGTGTGTGAACTCAGAGAATGGAGGTGTGTGAACTCAGAATGGAGGTGTGTGAAGTCACAGAAAGGAGGTGTGAAGTCATAGAATGGAGGTGTGTGAAGTCATAGAATGGAGGTGTGTGAAATCATAATGGAGGTGTGAAGTCACAGAATTGAGGTGTGTGAAGTCACTGAATGGAGGTGTGAGAAGTCATAGAATGGAGGTGTGTGAAGTCATAGAATGGAGGTGTGTGATCATAGAATTGATGTTTGTGAAGTAAGAATGAAGGTGTGTTAAGTCATAGAATGGAGTTGTGTAAAGGCAAAGAATGGAGGTGTGTGAAGTCATAGAATGGAGCTGTGTGAAGCCATAATGGAGGTGTGTGAAGTCATAGAATGGAGATGTGTGAACTCACAATGGAGGTGTGTGAAGTCACCGAATGGAGGTGTGTGAAGTCATAGAAAGGAATTGTGTGAATTCATAGAATGGAGGTGTGTGAAGCCAGAATTGAGGTGTGTGAAGTCACAGAATTGAGGTGTGTGAACTCAAAAGGGAGGTGTGTGAAGACACAGAATGGAGGTTTGTGAAGTCAAAATGGAGGTGTGCGAACTCATAAAATGGAAATGTGTGAAGTCATGGAATTGAGGTGTGTGAAGTCCAAAAATGGAGCTGTGTGAAGACAAACAATGGAGGTGTGTGAAGTCACAGAGTGGAGGTGTGTGAAGTCATAGAATGGAGGCGTGTAAAGTCATAGAATGGAGGTGTGTGAGGTCATAGAATGGAGGTGTGTGAAGTCATAGAATGGAGGTTTGTGAAGTCATAGAATGGAGGTGTGTGAAGTGATAGAATGGAAGTTTCTGAAGTAAGAATGTAGGTGTGTGAAGTCACAGAATGGAGGTGTGTGAAGTCAAAATGGTGGTGTGTGAACTCATAGAATGGATGTGTGTGAACTGATAGAGGGGAGGTGTGTGAAGTCATGGAATGGAGGTGTGTGAAGACAAAGAATGGAGGTGTGTGAAGTCAAACAATGGAGGTGTGCGAAGTCACAGAATGGAGGTTTGTGAAGTCACAGAATGGAAGTGTGTGAAGTCAAAATGGAGGTGTGTGAAGTCACAGAATGGAGGTGTGTTAAGTCAAAATGGTGGTGTGTAACGTCACAAATGGAGGTGTGTGAAGTCACAGAATGTAGGTGTGCGAACTCAAAATGGAGGTGTGTGAAGTCAAAGTATGGAGGTGTGCGAAGTCAAAGAATGGAGGTGTGTGAAGTCATAGAATGGATGTTTCTGAAGTAGAATGAATGTGTGTGAAGTCACAGAATGGAGATGTGTGAATTCATGGAATATGGGTGTGTGAAGTCATAGAATGGAGGTGTGTGAAGTCACAAAATGGAGGTGTGTGAAGTCACAGAATGGAAGTGTGTGAAGTCACAGAATGGAGGTGTGTGAACTCACAATGGAAGTGTGTGAAGTCAAAGAATGTAGGTGTGTGAGGTCATAGAATGGAAGTGTGTGAAGTCATAGAATTGAGGTGTGTGAAGCCAGAATTGAGGTGTGTGAAGTCACAGAATTGAGGTGTGTGAACTCCGAATGGAGGTGTGTGCAGTCACAGAATGGAGGTTTGTGAAATCATAGAATGGAGGTGTGTGAACTCACAATGGAGGTGTGTGAAGTCAAAGAATGGACCTGTGTGAAGTCATAGAATGGAAGTGTGTGAAGTCATAGAATGGAGGTGTGTGAAGTCAAAATGGAGGTGTGCGAACTCATAAAATGGAGATGTGTGAAGACATGGAATGTAGGTGTGTGAAGTCCAAAAATGGAGGTGTGTGAAGTCAAACAATGGTGGTGTGTGAAGTCAAATAATGGAAGTGTGTGAAGTCAAACTGGAGGTGTGTGAAGTCAAATAATGGTGGTGTGTGAAGTCACGGAATGGAGATGTGTGAAGTCACAGAATGGCGGTGTTTGAAGTCACAGATTGGAGGTGTGTGAAGTCACAGAATGGAGGTGTGTGAACTCATAATGGAGGTGCGTGAAGTCCCAGAATGGAGGTGTGTGAAGTCAAACAATAAAGGTGTGTGAAGTCACAGAATGGAGGTCTGTGAAGTCATAGAATGGAGGTGTGTTAAGTCACAGAATGGAGGTGTGTGAACTCAGAGAATGGAGGTGTGTGAACTCAGAATGGAGGTGTGTGAAGTCACAGAATGGAGATTTGTGAAGTCATAGAATGGAAGTGCGTGAAGTCATAGAATGGATGTTTCTGAAGTAAGAATGAAGGTGTGTGAAATCATAGAATGGAGGTGTGTGAAGTCAAAATGGAGGTGTGTGAACTCATAGAATGGAGGTGAGAGATCTCATAGAATGGAGGTGTGTGAAGTCATGGAATGGAGGTGTGTGAAGTCAAAGAATGGAGTTTTGTAAAGTCAAACAATAAAGGTGTGTGAAGTCACAGAATGGAGGTGTGTGAAATCACAGAATGGAGGTGTGTGAAGTCAAAAAGGTGGTGTGTAGAGTCACAAATGGAGGTGTGTGAACTCATAGAATGGAAGTGTGTGAAGTCATCGAATGGAGGTGTGTGAAGTCATAATGGAGTTGTGTGAAGTCAAGGAATGGAGGTGTGTGAAGTCAGAATGGAGGTGTGTGAAGTCATAGAATGGAGGTGTGTGAAGTGATAGAATGGAAGTTTCTGAAGTAAGAATGTAGGTGTGTGAAGTCACAGAATGGAGGTGTGTGAAGTCAAAATGGTGGTGTGTGAACTCATAGAATGGATGTGTGTGAACTGATAGAGGGGAGGTGTGTGAAGTCATGGAATGGAGGTGTGTGAAGACAAAGAATGGAGGTGTGTGAAGTCAAACAATGGAGGTGTGCGAAGTCACAGAATGGAGGTTTGTGAAGTCACAGAATGGAAGTGTGTGAAGTCAAAATGGAGGTGTGTGAAGTCACAGAATGGAGGTGTGTTAAGTCAAAATGGTGGTGTGTAACGTCACAAATGGAGGTGTGTGAAGTCACAGAATGTAGGTGTGTGAACTCAAAATGGAGGTGTGTGAAGTCAAAGAATGGAGGTGTGCGAAGTCAAAGAATGGAGGTGTGTGAAGTCATAGAATGGAGGTGTGTGAAGTCATAGAATGGAGGTGTGTATAGTCATAGAATGAAGGTGTGTGAAGTCACGGAATGAAGGTGTGTTAAGTCACAGAACGGAGTTGTGTGAACTCAGAATGGAGGTGTGTGAAGTCATAGAATGGATGTTTCTGAAGTAGAATGAATGTGTGTGAAGTCACAGAATGGAGATGTGTGAATTCATAGAATATGGGTGTGTGAAGTCATAGAATGGAGGTGTGTGAAGTCACAGAATGGAGGTGTGTGAAGTCACAGAATGGAAGTGTGTGAAGTCACAGAATGGAGGTGTGTGAACTCACAATGGAAGTGTGTGAAGTCAAAGAATGTAGGTGTGTGAGGTCATAGAATGGAAGTGTGTGAAGTCATAGAATTGAGGTGTGTGAAGCCAGAATTGAGGTGTGTGAAGTCACAGAATTGAGGTGTGTGAACTCCGAATGGAGGTGTGTGCAGTCACAGAATGGAGGTTTGTGAAATCATAGAATGGAGGTGTGTGAACTCACAATGGAGGTGTGTGAAGTCAAAGAATGGACCTGTGTGAAGTCATAGAATGTAAGTGTGTGAAGTCACAGGATGGAGGTGTGTGAACTCAGAGAATGGAGGTGTGTGAACTCAGAATGGAGGTGTGTGAAGTCACAGAATGGAGATTTGTGAAGTCATAGAATGGAAGTGCGTGAAGTCATAGAATGGATGTTTCTGAAGTAAGAATGAAGGTGTGTGAAATCATAGAATGGATGTGTGTGAAGTCAAAATGGAGGTGTGTGAACTCATAGAATGGAGGTGAGAGATCTCATAGAATGGAGGTGTGTGAAGTCATGGAATGGAAGTGTGTGAAGTCAAAGAATGGAGTTGTGTAAAGTCAAACAATAAAGGTGTGTGAAGTCACAGAATGGAGGTGTGTGAAATCACAGAATGGAGGTGTGTGAAGTCAAAAAGGTGGTGTGTAGAGTCACAAATGGAGGTGTGTGAACTCATAGAATGGAAGTGTGTGAAGTCATCGAATGGAGGTGTGTGAAGTCATAATGGAGTTGTGTGAAGTCAAGGAATGGAGGTGTGTGAAGTCAGAACGGAGGTGTGTGAAGTCATAGAATGGAGGTGTGTGAAGTCACAGAATGGAGGTGTGTGAAGTCACAGAATGGAGGTGTGTGAAGTCAAAATGGAGGTGTGTGAACTCATAGAATGGAGGTGTGTGAACTCATAGAATGGAGGTGTGTGACGTCATGGAATGGAGGTGTGTGAAGTCAAAGAATGGAGGTGTGTGAAGTCAAACAAAAATGGTGTGTGAAGTCACAGAATGGAGGTCTGTGAAATCACAGAATGAAGGTGTGTGAAGTCAAAAATGTGGTGTGAAGAGTCACAAATGGAGGTGTGTGAACACATAGAATGGAGGTGTGTGAAGTCAAAGAATGGAGGTGTGTGAAGTCATGGAATGGAGGTGTGTGAAGTCACAGAATGGAGGTGTGTGAAGTCATAGAATGGAGGTGTGGGAAGTCATAGAATGGATTTTTCTGAAGTAAGAATGCAGGTGTGTGAATTCATGGAATGGAGGTGTGTGAAGTCACAGAATGAAGGTGTGTGAAGTCAGAATGGAGTTGTGTGAAGTCATAGAATGGAGGTGTGTGAAGTCAGAATGGAGGTGTGTGAACTCATAGAATGGAGGTGTGTGAAGTCACAATGGAGGTGTGTGAAATCATAGAATGGAGGTGTGTGAAGTCACAGTATGGAGGTGTGTGAAGTCATGGAATGAAGCTGTGTGAAGTGAGAATTAAGGTGTGTGAAGTCACAGAATGGAGTTGTGTGAACTCAGAATGAAGGTGTGTGAAGTCACAGAATGGAGGTGTGAAGTCATAGAATGGAGGTGTGTGAAGTCATAGAATGTGGGTTTGTGAAGTCATTATGGAGGTGAGTGAAGTCACAGAATTGAGGTGTGTGAAGTCACTGAATGGAGGTGTGTGAAGTCATAGAATGGAGGTGTGTGAAGTCATAGAATGGAGGTGTGTGATCATAGAATTGATGTTTGTGAAGTAAGAATGAAGGTGTTTTAAGTCATAGAATGGAGGTGTGTGAAGGCACAGAATGGAGGTGTGTGAAGTCGTAGAATGGAGCTGTGTGAAGCCATAATTGAGGTGTGTGAAGTCACAGAATGTAGGTGTGTGAACTCACAATGGAGGTGTGTGAAGTCAAAGAATGGAGGTGTGTGAAGTCATAGAAAGGAATTGTGTGAAGTCATAGAATGGAGGTGTGTGAAGCTAGAATTGAGGTGTGTGAAGTCACAGAATTGAGGTGTGTGAACTCAGAATGGAGGTTTGTGAAGACACAGAATGGAGGTTTTTGAAGTCATAGAATGGAGGTGTGTGAAGTCATAGAATGGATGTTTCTGAAGTAGAAATAAGGTGTGTGAAGTCACAGAATGGAGGTGTGTGAAGTCAAAATGGAGGTGTGGGAACTGATAAAATGGAGATGTGTGAAGTCTTGGAATGGAGGTGTGTGAAGTCCAAAAATGGAGGTGTGTGAAGTCAAACAATGGTGGTGTGTGAAGTCACAGAATGGCGGTGTGTGAAGTCAACGAATGGAAGTGTGTGAAGTCAAAATGGAGGTGTGTGAAGTCACAGAATGGAGGTGTGTGAGGTCATAGAATGGATGTGTGTGAAGTCATAGAATGGAGGTGTGTGAAGTCACAGAATGGAGGTGTGTGAAGTCACAGAATGGAAGTGTGTGAAGTCACAGAATGGAGGTGTGTGAACTCACAATGGAAGTGTGTGAAGTCAAAGAATGTAGGTGTGTGAGGACATAGAATGGAAGTGTGTGAAGTCATAGAATTGAGGTGTGTGAAGCCAGAATTGAGGTGTGTGAAGTCACAGAATTGAGGTGTGTGAACACCGAATGGAGGTGTGTGCAGTCACAGAATGGAGGTTTGTGAAATCATAGAATGGAGGTGTGTGAACTCACAATGGAGGTGTGTGAAGTCAAAGAATGGACCTGTGTGAAGTCATAGAATGGAAGTGTGTGAAGTCACAGGATGGAGGTGTGTGAAGTCAAAATGGAGGTGTGCGAACTCATAAAATGGAGATGTGTGAAGACATGGAATGTAGGTGTGTGAAGTCCAAAAATGGAGGTGTGTGAAGTCAAACAATGGTGGTGTGTGAAGTCAAATAATGGAAGTGTGTGAAGTCAAACTGGAGGTGTGTGAAGTCAAATAATGGTGGTGTGTGAAGTCACAGAATGGAGATGTGTGAAGTCACAGAATGGCGGTGTTTGAAGTCACAGATTGGAGGTGTGTGAAGTCACAGAATGGAGGTGTGTGAACTCATAATGGAGGTGCGTGAAGTCCCAGAATGGAGGTGTGTGAAGTCAAACAATAAAGGTGTGTGAAGTCACAGAATGGAGGTCTGTGAAGTCATAGAATGGAGGTGTGTTAAGTCACAGAATGGAGGTGTGTGAACTCAGAGAATGGAGGTGTGTGAACTCAGAATGGAGGTGTGTGAAGTCACAGAATGGAGATTTGTGAAGTCATAGAATGGAAGTGCGTGAAGTCATAGAAGGGATGTTTCTGAAGTAAGAATGAAGGTGTGTGAAATCATAGAATGGATGTGTGTGAAGTCAAAATGGAGGTGTGTGAACTCATAGAATGGAGGTGAGAGATCTCATAGAATGGAGGTGTGTGAAGTCATGGAATGGAGGTGTGTGAAGTCAAAGAATGGAGTTGTGTAAAGTCAAACAATAAAGGTGTGTGAAGTCACAGAATGGAGGTGTGTGAAATCACAGAATGGAGGTGTGTGAAGTCAAAAAGGTGGTGTGTAGAGTCACAAATGGAGGTGTGTGAACTCATAGAATGGAAGTGTGTGAAGTGATCGAATGGAGGTGTGTGAAGTCATAATGGAGTTGTGTGAAGTCAAGGAATGGAGGTGTGTGAAGTCAGAATTGAGGTGTGTGAAGTCATAGAATGGAGGTGTGTGAAGTCACAGAATGGAGGTGTGTGAAGTCACAGAATGGAGGTGTGTGAAGTCAAAATGGAGGTGTGTGAACTCATAGAATGGAGGTGTGTGAACTCATAGAATGGAGGTGTGTGACGTCATGGAATGGAGGTGTGTGAAGTCAAAGAATGGAGGTGTGTGAAGTCAAACAAAAATGGTGTGTGAAGTCACAGAATGGAGGTGTGTGAAATCACAGAATGAAGGTGTGTGAAGTCAAAAATGTGGTGTGTAGAGTCACAAATGGAGGTGTGTGAACACATAGAATGGAGGTGTGTGAAGTCAGAGAATGGAGGTGTGTGAAGTCATGGAATGGAGGTGTGTGAAGTCACAGAATGGAGGTGTGTGAAGTCATAGAATGGAGGTGTGGGAAGTCATAGAATGGATTTTTCTGAAGTAAGAATGAAGGTGTGTGAATTCATGGAATGGAGGTGTGTGAAGTCACAGAATGAAGGTGTGTGAAGTCAGAATGGAGTTGTGTGAACTCATAGAATGGAGGTGTGTGAAGTCACAATGGAGGTGTGTGAAATCATAGAATGGAGGTGTGTGAAGTCACAGTATGGAGGTGTGTGAATTCATGGAATGAAGCTGTGTGAAGTGAGAATTAAGGTGTGTGAAGTCACAGAATGGAGTTGTGTGAACTCAGAATGAAGGTGTGTGAAGTCACAGAATGGAGGTGTGAAGTCATAGAATGGAGGTGTGTGAAGTCATAGAATGTGGGTTTGTGAAGTCATTATGGAGGTGTGTGAAGTCACAGAATTGAGGTGTGTGAAGTCACTGAATGGAGGTGTGTGAAGTCATAGAATGGAGGTGTGTGAAGTCATAGAATGGAGGTGTGTGATCATAGAATTGATGTTTGTGAAGTAAGAATGAAGGTGTTTTAAGTCATAGAATGGAGGTGTGTGAAGGCACAGAATGGAGGTGTGTGAAGTCGTAGAATGGAGCTGTGTGAAGCCATAATGGAGGTGTGTGAAGTCATAGAATGGAGGTGTGTGAACTCACAATGGAGGTGTGTGAAGTCAAAGAATGGAGGTGTGTGAAGTCATAGAAAGGAATTGTGTGAAGTCATAGAATGGAGGTGTGTGAAGCTAGAATTGAGGTGTGTGAAGTCACAGAATTGAGGTGTGTGAACTCAGAATGGAGGTTTGTGAAGACACAGAATGGAGGTTTTTGAAGTCATAGAATGGAGGTGTGTGAAGTCATAGAATGGATGTTTCTGAAGTAGAAATAAGGTGTGTGAAGTCACAGAATGGAGGTGTGTGAAGTCAAAATGGAGGTGTGGGAACTGATAAAATGGAGATGTGTGAAGTCATGGAATGGAGGTGTGTGAAGTCCAAAAATGGAGGTGTGTGAAGTCAAACAATGGTGGTGTGTGAAGTCACAGAATGGCGGTGTGTGAAGTCAACGAATGGAAGTGTGTGAAGTCAAAATGGAGGTGTGTGAAGTCACAGAATGGAGGTGTGTGAGGTCATAGAATGGATGTGTGTGAAGTCATAGAATGGAGGTGTGTGAAGTCACAGAATGGAGATGTGTGAAGTCACAGAATGGCGGTGTTTGAAGTCACAGATTGGAGGTGTGTGAAGTCACAGAATGGAGGTGTGTGAACTCACAATGGAGGTGTGTATGAACTCCCAGAATGGAGGTGTGTGAAGTCAAACAATAAAGGTGTGTGAAGTCACAGAATGGAGGTCTGTGAAGTCATAGAATGGAGGTGTGTTAAGTCACAGAATGGAGGTGTGTGAACTCAGAGAATGGAGGTGTGTGAACTCAGAATGGATGTGTGTGAAGTCACAGAACGGAGATTTGTGAAGTCATAGAATGGAAGTGCGTGAAGTCATAGAATGGATGTTTCTGAAGTAAGAATGAAGGTGTGTGAAATCATAGAATGGAGGTGTGTGAAGTCAAAATGGAGGTGTGTGAACTTCTAGAATGGAGGAGAGAGATCTCATAGAATGGAGGTGTGTGAAGTCATGGAATGGAGGTGTGTGAAGTCAAAGAATGGAGTTGTGTAAAGTCAAACAATAAAGGTGTGTGAAGTCACAGAATGGAGGTGTGTGAAATCACAGAATGGAGGTGTGTGAAGTCAAAAAGGTGGTGTGTAGAGTCACAAATGGAGGTGTGTGAACTCATAGAATGGAGGTGTGTGAAGACATCGAATGGAGGTGTGTGAAGTCAGAATGGAGTTGTGTGAAGTCAAGGAATGGAGGTGTGTGAAGTCAGAATGGAGGTGTGTGAAGTCATAGAATTGAGGTGTGTGAAGTCACAGAATGGAGGTGTGTGAAGTCATAGAATGGAGGTGTGTGAAATCATAGAATGGAAGTGTGGGAAGTCAGAGAATGGAGGTGTGTGAAGTCAGAATGGAGGTGTGCGAAGTCACAGAATGGAGGTGTATGAACTCAGAATGGAGGTGTGTGAAGTCACAGAATCTAGGTGTGTGAAGTCACAGGATGGAGGTGTGTGAAGTCAAAATGGAGGTGTGCGAACTCATAAAATGGAGATGTGTGAAGACATGGAATGTAGGTGTGTGAAGTCCAAAAATGGAGGTGTGTGAAGTCAAACAATGGTGGTGTGTGAAGTCAAATAATGGAAGTGTGTGAAGTCAAACTGGAGGTGTGTGAAGTCAAATAATGGTGGTGTGTGAAGTCACAGAATGGAGATGTGTGAAGTCACAGAATGGCGGTGTTTGAAGTCACAGATTGGAGGTGTGTGAAGTCACAGAATGGAGGTGTGTGAACTCATAATGGAGGTGCGTGAAGTCCCAGAATGGAGGTGTGTGAAGTCAAACAATAAAGGTGTGTGAAGTCACAGAATGGAGGTCTGTGAAGTCATAGAATGGAGGTGTGTTAAGTCACAGAATGGAGGTGTGTGAACTCAGAGAATGGAGGTGTGTGAACTCAGAATGGAGGTGTGTGAAGTCACAGAATGGAGATTTGTGAAGTCATAGAATGGAAGTGCGTGAAGTCATAGAATGGATGTTTCTGAAGTAAGAATGAAGGTGTGTGAAATCATAGAATGGAGGTGTGTGAAGTCAAAATGGAGGTGTGTGAACTCATAGAATGGAGGTGAGAGATCTCATAGAATGGAGGTGTGTGAAGTCATGGAATGGAGGTGTGTGAAGTCAAAGAATGGAGTTGTGTAAAGTCAAACAATAAAGGTGTGTGAAGTCACAGAATGGAGGTGTGTGAAATCACAGAATGGAGGTGTGTGAAGTCAAAAAGGTGGTGTGTAGATTCACAAATGGAGGTGTGTGAACTCATAGAAAGGAAGTGTGTGAAGTCATCGAATGGAGGTGTGTGAAGTCATAATGGAGTTGTGTGAAGTCAAGGAATGGAGGTGTGTGAAGTCAGAATGGAGGTGTGTGAAGTCATAGAATGGAGGTGTGTGAAGTGATAGAATGGAAGTTTCTGAAGTAAGAATGTAGGTGTGTGAAGTCACAGAATGGAGGTGTGTGAAGTCAAAATGGTGGTGTGTGAACTCATAGAATGGATGTGTGTGAACTGATAGAGGGGAGGTGTGTGAAGTCATGGAATGGAGTTGTGTGAAGACAAAGAATGGAGGTGTGTGAAGTCAAACAATGGAGGTGTGCGAAGTCACAGAATGGAGGTTTGTGAAGTCACAGAATGGAAGTGTGTGAAGTCAAAATGGAGGTGTGTGAAGTCACAGAATGGAGGTGTGTTAAGTCAAAATGGTGGTGTGTAACGTCACAAATGGAGGTGTGTGAAGTCACAGAATGTAGGTGTGTGAACTCAAAATGGAGGTGTGTGAAGTCAAAGAATGGAGGTGTGCGAAGTCACTGAATGGAGGTGTGTGAAGTCATAGAATGGAGGTGTGTGAAGTCATAGAATGGAGGTGTGTATAGTCATAGAATGAAGGTGTGTGAAGTCACGGAATGAAGGTGTGTTAAGTCACAGAACGGAGTTGTGTGAACTCAGAATGGAGGTGTGTGAAGTCATAGAATGGATGTTTCTGAAGTAGAATGAATGTGTGTGAAGTCACAGAATGGAGATGTGTGAATTCATAGAATATGGGTGTGTGAAGTCATAGAATGGAGGTGTGTGAAGTCACAGAATGGAGGTGTGTGAAGTCACAGAATGGAAGTGTGTGAAGTCACAGAATGGAGGTGTGTGAACTCACAATGGAAGTGTGTGAAGTCAAAGAATGTAGGTGTGTGAGGTCATAGAATGGAAGTGTGTGAAGTCATAGAATTGAGGTGTGTGAAGCCAGAATTGAGGTGTGTGAAGTCACAGAATTGCGGTGTGTGAACTCCGAATGGAGGTGTGTGCAGTCACAGAATGGAGGTTTGTGAAATCATAGAATGGAGGTGTGTGAACTCACAATGGAGGTGTGTGAAGTCAAAGAATGGACCTGTGTGAAGTCATAGAATGGAAGTGTGTGAAGTCATAGAATGGAGGTGTGTGAAGTCAAAATGGAGGTGTGCGAACTCATAAAATGGAGATGTGTGAAGACATGGAATGTAGGTGTGTGAAGTCCAAAAATGGAGGTGTGTGAAGTCAAACAATGGTGGTGTGTGAAGTCAAATAATGGAAGTGTGTGAAGTCAAACTGGAGGTGTGTGAAGTCAAATAATGGTGGTGTGTGAAGTCACAGAATGGAGATGTGTGAAGTCACAGAATGGCGGTGTTTGAAGTCACAGATTGGAGGTGTGTGAACTCATAATGGAGGTGCTTGAAGTCCCAGAATGGAGGTGTGTGAAGTCAAACAATAAAGGTGTGTGAAGTCACAGAATGGAGGTCTGTGAAGTCATAGAATGGAGGTGTGTTAAGTCACAGAATGGAGGTGTGTGAACTCAGAGAATGGAGGTGTGTGAACTCAAAATGGAGGTGTGTGAAGTCACAGAATGGAGATTTGTGAAGTCATAGAATGGAAGTGCGTGAAGTCATAGACTGGATGTTTCTGAAGTAAGAATGAAGGTGTGTGAAATCATAGAATGGACGTGTGTGAAGTCAAAATGGAGGTGTGTGAACTCATAGAATGGAGGTGAGAGATCTCATAGAATGGAGGTGTGTGAAGTCATGGAATGGAGGTGTGTGAAGTCAAAGAATGGAGTTGTGTAAAGTCAAACAATAAAGGTGTGTGAAGTCACAGAATGGAGGTGTGTGAAATCACAGAATGGAGGTGTGTGAAGTCAAAAAGGTGGTGTGTAGAGTCACAAATGGAGGTGTGTGAACGCATAGAATGGAAGTGTGTGAAGTCATCGAATGGATGTGTGTGAAGTCATAATGGAGTTGTGTGAAGTCAAGGAATGGAGGTGTGTGAAGTCAGAATGGAGGTGTGTGAAGTCATAGAATGGAGGTGTGTGAAGTCACACAATGGAGGTGTGTGAAGTCACAGAATGGAGGTGTGTGAAGTCAAAACGGAGGTGTGTGAACTCATAGAATGGAGGTGTGTGAACTCATAGAATGGAGGTGTGTGACGTCATGGAATGGAGGTGTGTGAAGTCAAAGAATGGAGGTGTGTGAAGTCAAACAAAAATGGTGTGTGAAGTCACAGAATGGAGGTGTGTGAAATCACAGAATGAAGGTGTGTGAAGTCAAAAATGTGGTGTGTAGAGTCACAAATGGAGGTGTGTGAACACATAGAATGGAGGTGTGTGAAGTCAAAAAATGGAGGTGTGTGAAGTCATGGAATGGAGGTGTGTGAAGTCACAGAATGGAGGTGTGTGAAGTCATAGAATAGAGGTGTGGGAAGTCATAGAATGGATTTTTCTGAAGTAAGAATGAAGGTGTGTGAATTCATGGAATGGAGGTGTGTGAAGTCACAGAATGAAGGTGTGTGAAGTCAGAATGGAGTTGTGTGAAGTCATAGAATGGAGGTGTGTGAAGTCAGAATGGAGGTGTGTGAACTCATAGAATGGAGGTGTGTGAAGTCACAATGGAGGTGTGTGAAATCATAGAATGGAGGTGTGTGAAGTCACAGTATGGAGGTGTGTGAAGTCATGGAATGAAGCTGTGTGAAGTGAGAATTAAGGTGTGTGAAGTCACAGAATGGAGTTGTGTGAACTCAGAATGAAGGTGTGTGAAGTCACAGAATGGAGGTGTGAAGTCATAGAATGGAGGTGTGTGAAGTCATAGAATGTGGGTTTGTGAAGTCATTATGGAGGTGTGTGAAGTCACAGAATTGAGGTGTGTGAAGTCACTGAATGGAGGTGTGTGAAGTCATAGAATGGAGGTGTGTGAAGTCATAGAATGGAGGTGTGTGATCATAGAATTGATGTTTGTGAAGTAAGAATGAAGGTGTTTTAAGTCATAGAATGGAGGTGTGTGAAGGCACAGAATGGAGGTGTGTGAAGTCGTAGAATGGAGCTGTGTGAAGCCATAATGGAGGTGTGTGAAGTCATAGAATGGAGGTGTGTGAACTCACAATGGAGGTGTGTGAAGTCAAAGAATGGAGGTGTGTGAAGTCATAGAAAGGAATTGTGTGAAGTCATAGAATGGAGGTGTGTGAAGCTAGAATTGAGGTGTGTGAAGTCACAGAATTGAGGTGTGTGAACTCAGAATGGAGGTTTGTGAAGACACAGAATGGAGGTTTTTGAAGTCATAGAATGGAGGTGTGTGAAGTCATAGAATGGATGTTTCTGAAGTAGAAATAAGGTGTGTGAAGTCACAGAATGGAGGTGTGTGAAGTCAAAATGGAGGTGTGGGAACTGATAAAATGGAGATGTGTGAAGTCATGGAATGGAGGTGTGTGAAGTCCAAAAATGGAGGTGTGTGAAGTCAAACAATGGTGGTGTGTGAAGTCACAGAATGGCGGTGTGTGAAGTCAACGAATGGAAGTGTGTGAAGTCAAAATGGAGGTGTGTGAAGTCACAGAATGGAGGTGTGTGAGGTCATAGAATGGATGTGTGTGAAGTCATAGAATGGAGGTGTGTGAAGTCACAGAATGGAGATGTGTGAAGTCACAGAATGGCGGTGTTTGAAGTCACAGATTGGAGGTGTGTGAAGTCACAGAATGGAGGTGTGTGAACTCACAATGGAGGTGTGTGAACTCCCAGAATGGAGGTGTGTGAAGTCAAACAATAAAGGTGTGTGAAGTCACAGAATGGAGGTCTGTGAAGTCATAGAATGGAGGTGTGTTAAGTCACAGAATGGAGGTGTGTGAACTCAGAGAATGGAGGTGTGTGAACTCAGAATAGAGGTGTATGAAGTCACAGAACGGAGATTTGTGAAGTCATAGAATGGAAGTGCGTGAAGTCATAGAATGGATGTTTCTGAAGTAAGAATGAAGGTGTGTGAAATCATAGAATGGAGGTGTGTGAAGTCAAAATAGAGGTTTGTGAACTCCTACAATGGAGGTGAGAGATCTCATAGAATGGAGGTGTGTGAAGTCATGGAATGGAGGTGTGTGAAGTCAAAGAATGGAGTTGTGTAAAGTCAAACAATAAAGGTGTGTGAAGTCACAGAATGGAGGTGTGTGAAATCACAGAATGGAGGTGTGTGAAGTCAAAAAGGTGGTGTGTAGAGTCACAAATGGAGGTGTGTGAACTCATAGAATGGAGGTGTGTGAAGTCATTGAATGGAGGTGTGTGAAGTCAGAATGGAGTTGTGTGAAGTCAAGGAATGGAGGTGTGTGAAGTCAGAATGGAGGTGTGTGAAGTCATAGAATGGAGGTGTGTGAAGTCACAGAATGGAGGTGTGTGAAGTCATAGAATGGAGGTGTGTGAAATCATAGAATGGAAGTGTGGGAAGTCAGAGAATGGAGGTGTGTGAAGTCAGAATGGAGGTGTGCGAAGTCACAGAATGGAGGTGTGTGAACTCAGAATGGAGGTGTGTGAAGTCACAGAATCTAGGTGTGTGAAGTCACAGGATGGAGGTGTGTGAAGTCATAGAATGGAGGTGTGTGAACTCATAATGGAGGCGTGAGAAATCACAGAATTGTGGTGTGTGAAGTCACAGAATGGAGGTGTGTGAAGACATAGAATGGAGGTGAGTGAATTCAGAACGGAGGTGGGTGAACTCAGATTGGAGGTGTGGGAAGTCACAATGGAGGTGTGTGAATTTATAGAATGGAGGTGTGTGAAGTCACAGAATGGAGGGGTGTGAAGTCAAAGAATGAAGTTGTGTGAAGTCATAGAAAGGAGGTGTGTGAAGTCATAGAATGGAGGTGTGTGAAGTCATAGAATGGAGGTGTGTGAAGTCACAGATTGAAGGTGCGTTAAGTCACAGAATGGAGGTTTCTGAACTCAGAATGTAGGTGTGTGAAGTCACAGAATGGAGGTGTGGGAAGTCATAGAATGGAGTTGTGTGAACTCACAATGGAGATGTGTGAAGTCAAAGAATGAAGGTGTGTGAAGTCATAGAATGGAATTCTGTGAAGTCATAGAATGGAGGTGTGTGAAGTGAGAATTGAGGTGTGTGAAGTCACGGAATTGAGGTGTGTGAACTCAGAATGGAGGTGTGTGAAGTCACAGAATGGAGGTTTGTGAAGTCATAGAATGGAGGTGTGTGAAGTCATAGAATGGATGTTTCTGAAGTAGAATGAAGATGTGTGAAGTCATAGAATGGAGATGTGTGAAGTCAAAATGGAGGTGTGTGAACTCATAAAATGGAGATGTGTGAAGTCATGGAATGGAGGTGTGTGAAGTCCAAGAATATAGGTGTGTGAAGTCAAAAAATGTTGGTGTGTGAAGTCACAGAATGCAGGTGTTTTAAGTCAAAGAATGGAAGTGTGTGAAGTCAAAATGGAGGTGTGTGAAGTCACAGAATGGAGGTGTGTGAAGTCACAGAATGAAGGTGTTTGAAGTCAAAATTTTGGTGTGTGAAGTCACAAATGAAAGTGTCTGAAGTCAGAATGCTGCTGTGTGAAGTCATAGAATGGAGGTGTGTGAAGTCAGAATGGAGGTTTGTGAACGGATAGAATGGAGTGTGTGAAGTCACAATGGGGGTGTTTGAAGTCATAGAATGGGGGTGTGTGAAGTCAAATTGGAGGTGTGTGAAATCACAGAATGGAGGTGTGTCAACTCAGAAATGAGGAGTGTGAAGTCATAGAATGGAAGTGCGTGAAGTCATAGAATGGATGTTTCTTAAGTAAGAATGAAGGTGTGTGAAGTCATAGAATGGAGGTGTGTGAAGTCAAAATGGAGGTGTGTGAACTCATAGAATGGAGGTGTGTGAACTCATAGAATGGAGGTGTGTGAAGTCATGGAATGGAGGTGTGTGAAGTCAAAGAATGGAGGTGTGTGAAGTCAAATAATAAAGGTGTGTGAAGTCACAAAATGGAGGTGTGTGAAATCAGAGAAAGGAGGTGTGTGAAGTCAAAAAGGTGTTGTGTAGAGTCACAAATGGAGGTGTGTGAACTCATAGAATGGAGGTGTGTGAAGTCAAAGAATGGAGGTGTGTGAAGTCATCGAATGGAGGTGTGTGAAGTCATGGAATGGAGGTGTTTGAAGTCACAGAATGGAGGTGTGTGAAGTCAGAATGGAGTTGTGTGAAGTCATAGAATGGAGGTGTGTGAAGTCACAGAATGGAGGTGTGTGAAGTCACAGAATGGAAGGTGTGTGAAATCACAGAATAGAGGTGTGTGAACTCAGACTGGAGGTGAGTGAAGTCATAGAATGGAGGTGTGTGAAGTCATAGAATGGAGGTGTGTGAAGTCACAGAATGGAGGTGTGGGAAGTCACAGATTGGAGGTCTGTGAAGTCCCAGAATTGAGGTGTGTGAACTCCGAATGGAGGTGTGTAAAGTCACAGAATGGAGGTGTGTGAAGTCAAAGAATGGAGGTGTGTGAAGTCACAGAACGGAGGTGTGTGAAGTCAGAATGGAGGTGTGAAGTCATAGAATGGAGTTGGGTGAAATCATAGAAAGGAGGTGTGTGAAGTCATAGAATGGATGTGTGTGTAGTCATAGAATGGAGGTGTGTGAAGTCAGAATGGAGGTGTGTGAACTCACAGAACGGTAGGGTGTGTAGTCACAATGGAGGTGTGTGAAGTCATAGAATGGAGGTGTGGGAAGTCACAGAATGGACGTGTGTGAAGTCATAGAATGGAGGTATGTGTAGTCAAAGAATGGAGGTGTGTGAAGTCACAGAATGGAGGTGTGGGAAGTCACAGAATGGAAGTGTGTGAAGTCATAGAATGGAGGTGTTTGCAGTCACAGAATGGACGGTTTGAAGTCATAGAATGGAGGTGTGTGAAGTCACAGAATGGACAGTTTGAAGTCATAGAATGGAGGTGTATGAAGTCACAGAATTGAGGTGTTTGAAATCATGTATTGGAGGTGTGTGAAGTCAAAATGGATGTGTGAAGTCATAGAATGGAGGTGTGTGAAATCATAGAATGAGGGTGTGTGAGGTCATAGAATGGAGGTTTGTGAAGTCACAGAATGGATGTGTGTGAAATCATAGAAGGAAGGTTTGTGAAGTCATAGAATGGAAGTGTGTGAAGTCACAGAATGGAGGTGTGTGAAGTCACAGAATGGAAGGTGTGTGAAATCACAGAATAGAGGTGTGTGAACTCAGAATGGAGGTGATTGAAGTCATAGAATGGAGGTGTGTGAAGTCACAGAATGGACAGTTTGAAGTCATAGAATGGAGGTGTATGAAGTCACAGAATTGAGGTGTTTGAAGTCATATATTGGAGGTGTGTGAAGTCAAAATTGATGTGTGAAGTCATAGAATGGAGGTGTGTGAAATCATAGAATGAGGGTGTGTGAGGTCATAGAATGGAGGTTTGTAAAGTCACAGAATGGAGGTGTGTGAAATCATAGAATGAAGGTGTGTGAATTCATAGAATGGAAGTGTGTGAAGTCACAGAATGGAGGTTTGTGAAGTCACAGAATGGAGGTGTGTGAACTCAGAATGGAGGTGTGCGAAGTCATAGAATGGACGTGTGTGAAGTCATAGAATGGAAGTGTGTGAAGTCATAGAATGGAAGTGTGTGCAGGCAGAATGGAGGTGTGTGAAGTCACAGAATGGAGGTTTGTGAAGTCATAGAATGGAGGTGTGTGAAGTCATAGAATGGATGTTTCTGAAGTAAGAATGAAGGTGTGTGAAGTCATAGAATGGAGGTGTGTGAAGTCATAGAATGGAGGTGTGTGAAGTCACAGAATGGAGATGTGTCAACTCAGAATTTAGGTGTGTGAAGTCAAAGAATGGAGTTGTGTGAAGTCACAGAATGGAGGTGTGTGAAGTCATAGAATGGAGGTGTGTGATGTCAGAATGGAGGTGTGCGAAGTCATAGAATAGAGGTGTGTGAAGTCAGAATGGAGGTGTGTGAAGTCATAGATGGAGTTGTGTGAAATCATAGTATGGAGGTGTGCTAAATCATAGAATAGAGTTTTGTGAAGTCACAGAATGGAGCTGTGTGAATTCACAATGGAGGTGTGTGAAGTCATAGAATGGAGGTGTGTGAAGTCAGTATGGAGGTGTGTGAACTCATAGAATGGAGGTGTGTGACGTCACAATGGAAGTGTGTGAAGTCATAGAATGGAGCTGTGTAAAGTCACAGAATGGAGGTGTGTGAAGACATGGCATGGAGGTGTGTGAAGTCACTGAATGGAGGTGTGTGAAGTCACAGAATGGAAGTTGTGTGAAATCACAGAATAGAGGTGTGTGAACTCAGAATGGAGTTGTGTGAAGTCTCAGAATGGAGGTGTGTGAAGTCAGAATGGAGGTGTGAAGTCATAGAATGGAGTTGGGTGAAGTCATAGAAAGGAGGTGTGTGAAGTCATAGAATGGATGTGTTTGTAGTCATAGAATGGAGGTGTGTGAAGTCAGAATGGAGGTGTGTGAACTCATAGAATGGTAGTGTGTGTAGTCACAATGGAGGTGTGTGAAGTCATAGAATGGAGATGTGTGAAGTCACAGAATGGACGTGTGTGAAGTCATAGAATGGAGGTGTGCGAAGTCATAGAATGGAGGTGTGTGAAGTCACAGAATGGAGGTGTGGGAAGTCACAGATTGGAGGTCTGTGAAGTCCCAGAATTGAGGTGTGTGAACTCAGAATGGAGGTGTGTAAAATCACAGAATGGAGGTGTGTGAAGTCATAGAATGGAAGTGTGTGAAGTCACAGATTGAAGCTGTGTGAAGTCAGAGAATCGAGGTGTGAGAAGTCACAGAATGGAGGTGTGTGAACTCAGAATGGAGGTGTGTGAAGTCACAGAATGGAGGTGTGTGAAGTCATAGAATGGAAGTGTGTGAAGTCATAGAATGGAGGTGTGTGAAATCAGAATGGAGGTGTGTGAAGTCAACGAATGGAGTTGTGTGAACTCAGAATGGAGATGTGTGAAGTCACAGAATGGAGGTTTGTGAAGTCATAGAATGGATGTTTCTGAAGTAAGAATGAAGGTGTGTGAAGTCATAGAATGGAGG
Source organism: Megascapheus bottae (assembly GCA_024803745.1). Classification (NCBI taxonomy): domain Eukaryota; kingdom Metazoa; phylum Chordata; class Mammalia; order Rodentia; family Geomyidae; genus Megascapheus; species Megascapheus bottae. The sequence continues at coordinate 537,347 of JANJXV010000052.1, read as the reverse complement.
TATGAACTCATAGAATGGGGTGTGTGAAGTCACAGAATGGAGGTGTGTGAAGTCCGAATGGAGGTGTTTAGTCATCGATTGGAGGTGGGTGAAGTCATAGAAAGGAGGTGTGGGAAGTCATAGAATGGAGGTGTGTGAAGTCAGAATGGAGGTGTGTGAAGTCACAGAATTGAGGTGTGTGAACACAGAATGGAGGTGTGTGAAGTCAAAGAATGGAGGTGTTTCAAGTCATAGAATGGAGCAGTGTGAAGTCATAGAGTGCATGTGAGTGAAATCACAGATTCGAGGTCTGTGAAGTCATAGAATGGAGGTGTGTGATGTCAGAATGGAGGTGTGCGAAGTCATAGAATAGAGGTGTGTGTAGTCAGAATGGAGGTGTGTGAAGTCATAGATGGAGTTGTGTGAAGTCATAGTATGGAGGTGTGTGAAATCATAGAATAGAGTTTTGTGAAGGCACAGATTGGAGCTGTGTGAATTCAGAATGGAGGTGTGTGAAGTCATAGAATAGAGGTGTGTGACGTCACAATGGAAGTGTGTGAAGTCATAGAATGGAGGTGTGTGAGGTCACAGAATGGAGGTGTGTGAAGTCATAGAATGGAGGTGTGTGAAGTCACTGAATGGAGGTGTGTGAAGTCATAGAATGGAGGTGTGTGAAGTTATAGAATGGATGTTTGTAAAGTAAAAATGAAGGTGTGTGAAGTCATAGAATGGAGATGTGTGAAGTCAGAATGGAGCTGTGTGAAGTCACAGAATGGAGATGTGTCAAGTCAGAATTTAGGTGTGTGAAGTCAAAACATGGAGGTGTGTGAAGACATAGAATGGAGGTGTGTGAAGTCACAAAATGGAGGTGTGGGAAGTCACAGAATGGAAGTGTGTGAAGTCATAGAATGGAGGTGTTGGATGTCACAGAATGGACGTGTGTGAAGTCATAGAATGGAGGTATGTGTAGTCATAGAATGGAGGTGTGTGAAGTCACAGAATGGACGTGTGGGAAGTCACACAATGGAAGTGTGTGAAGTCATAGAATGGAGGTGTTTGAAGTCACAGAATGGACGGTTTGAAGTCATAGAATGGAGGTGTGTGAAGTCACAGAATTGAGGTGTTTGAAGTCATGTATTGGAGGTGTGTGAAGTCAAAATGGATGTGTGAAGTCATAGAATGGAGGTGTGTGAAATCATAGAATGAGGGTGTGTGAGGTCATAGAATGGAGGTTTGTGAAGTCACAGAATGGATGTGTGTGAAATCATAGAAGGAAGGTTTGTGAAGTCATAGAATGGAAGTGTGTGAAGTCACAGAATGGAGGTGTGTGAAGTCACAGAAGGGAAGGTGTGTGAAATCACAGAATAGAGGTGTGTGAACTCAGAATGGAGGTGATTGAAGTCATAGAATGGAGGTGTGTGAAGTCACAGAATGGACACTTTGAAGTCATAGAATGGAGGTGTATGAAGTCACAGAATTGAGGTGTTTGAAGTCATATATTGGAGGTGTGTGAAGTCAAAATTGATGTGTGAAGTCATAGAATGGAGGTGTGTGAAATCATAGAATGAGGGTGTGTGAGGTCATAGAATGGAGGTTTGTAAAGTCACAGAATGGAGGTGTGTGAAATCATAGAATGAAGGTGTGTGAAGTCATAGAATGGAAGTGTGTGAAGTCACAGAATGGAGGTTTGTGAAGTCACAGAATGGAGGTGTGTGAACTCAGAATGGAGGTGTGCGAAGTTATAGAATGGACGTGTGTGAAGTCATAGAATGGAAGTGTGTGAAGTCATAGAATGGAAGTGTGTGCAGGCGGAATGGAGGTGTGTGAAGTCACAGAATGGAGGTTTGTGAAGTCATAGAATAGAGGTGTGTGAAGTCATAGAATGGATGTTTCTGAAGTAAGAATGAAGGTGTGTGAAGTCATAGAATGGAGGTGTGTGCAGTCATAGAATGGAGTTGTGTGAAGTCACAGAATGGAGATGTGTCAACTCAGAATTTAGGTGTGTGAAGTCAAAGAATGGAGGTGTGTGAAGTCACAGAATGGAGGTGTGTGAAGTCATAGAATGGAGGTGTGTGAAGTCACAATGGAGGTGGGTGAGGTCACAGAATTGAGGTGTGTGAACACAGAATGGAGGTGTGTGAAGTCATAGAATGGAAGTGTGTGAAGTCATAGAATGGAGGTGTGTGAAGTCAGAATGGAGGTGTGTGAAGTCACCGAATGGAGTTCTGTGAACTCAGAATGGAGGTGTGTGAAGTCACAGAATGGAGGTTTGTGAAGTCATAGAATGGATGTTTCAGAAGTAAGAATGAAGGTGTGTGAAGTCATAGAATGGAGGTATGAACTCATAGAATGGGGGTGTTTGAAGTCACAGAATGGAGGTGTGTGAAGTCAGAATGGAGGTGTTTAGTCATCGATTGGAGGTGGGTGAAGTCATAGAAAGGAGGTGTGGGAAGTCATAGAATGGAGGTGTGTGAAGTCAGAATGGAGGTGTGTGAAGTCACAGAATTGAGGTGTGTGAACACAGAATGGAGGTGTGTGAAGTCAAAGAATGGAGGTGTTTGAAGTCTTAGAATGGAGGAGTGTGAATTCATAGAGTGCATGTGAGTGAAATCACAGATTCGAGGTCTGTGAAGTCATAGAATGGAAGTGTGTGAAGTCACAGATTGGAGCTGTGTGAAGTCACAGAATCGAGGTGTTAGAAGTCACAGAATGGAGGTGTGTGAACTCAGAATGGAGGTGTGTGAAGTCACAGAATGGAGGTGTGTGAAGTCATAGAATGGAAGTGTGTGAAGTCATAGAATGAAGGTGTGTGAAGTCAGAATGGAGGTGTGTGAAGTCACCGAATGGAGTTGTGTGAACTCAGAATGGAGGTGTGTGAAGTCACAGAATGGAGGTTTGTGAAGTCATAGAATGGAGGTTTGTGAAGTCATAGAATGGATGTTTCTGAAGTAAGAATGAAGGTGTGTGAAGTCATAGAATGGAGGTATGTGAACTCATAGAATGGGGGTGTGTGAAGTCACAGAATGGAGGTGTGTGAAGTCAAAATGGAGGGGTATAGTCATCGATTGGAGGTGGGTGAAGTCATAGAAAGGAGCTGTGGGAAGGCATAGAATGGAGGAGTGTGAAGTCATAGAGTGCATGTGAGTGAAATCACAGATTCGAGGTCTGTGAAGTCATAGAATGGAGGTGTGTGATGTCAGAATGGAGGTGTGCGAAGTCATAGAATAGAGGTGTGTGAAGTCAGAATGGAGGTGTGTGAAGTCATAGATGGAGTTGTGTGAAATCATAGTATGGAGGTGTGCTAACTCATAGAATAGAGTTTTGTGAAGTCACAGAATGGAGCTGTGTGAATTCACAATGGAGGTGTGTGAAGACATGGCATGGAGGTGTGTGAAGTCACTGAATGGAGGTGTGTGAAGTCACAGAATGGAAGTTGTGTGAAATCACAGAATAGAGGTGTGTGAACTCAGAATGGAGTTGTGTGAAGTCTCAGAATGGAGGTGTGTGAAGTCAGAATGGAGGTGTGAAGTCATAGAATGGAGTTGGGTGAAGTCATAGAAAGGAGGTGTGTGAAGTCATAGAATGGATGTGTTTGTAGTCATAGAATGGAGGTGTGTGAAGTCAGAATGGAGGTGTGTGAACTCATAGAATGGTAGTGTGTGTAGTCACAATGGAGGTGTGTGAAGTCATAGAATGGAGATGTGTGAAGTCACAGAATGGACGTGTGTGAAGTCATAGAATGGAGGTGTGCGAAGTCATAGAATGGAGGTGTGTGAAGTCACAGAATGGAGGTGTGGGAAGTCACAGATTGGAGGTCTGTGAAGTCCCAGAATTGAGGTGTGTGAACTCAGAATGGAGGTGTGTAAAATCACAGAATGGAGGTGTGTGAAGTCATAGAATGGAAGTGTGTGAAGTCACAGATTGAAGCTGTGTGAAGTCAGAGAATCGAGGTGTGAGAAGTCACAGAATGGAGGTGTGTGAACTCAGAATGGAGGTGTGTGAAGTCACAGAATGGAGGTGTGTGAAGTCATAGAATGGAAGTGTGTGAAGTCATAGAATGGAGGTCTGTGAAATCAGAATGGAGGTGTGTGAAGTCAACGAATGGAGTTGTGTGAACTCAGAATGGAGATGTGTGAAGTCACAGAATGGAGGTTTGTGAAGTCATAGAATGGAGGTGTGTGAAGTCATAGAATGGATGTTTCTGAAGTAAGAATGAAGGTGTGTGAAGTCATAGAATGGAGGTATGAACTCATAGAATGGGGTGTGTGAAGTCACAGAATGGAGGTGTGTGAAGTCCGAATGGAGGTGTTTAGTCATCGATTGGAAGTGGGTGAAGTCATAGAAAGGAGGTGTGGGAAGTCATAGAATGGAGGTGTGTGAAGTCAGAATGGAGGTGTGTGAAGTCACAGAATTGAGGTGTGTGAACACAGAATGGAGGTGTGTGAAGTCAAAGAATGGAGGTGTTTGAAGTCATAGAATGGAGGAGTGTGAAGTCATAGAGTGCATGTGAGTGAAATCACAGATTCGAGGTCTGTGAAGTCATAGAATGGAGGTGTGTGATGTCAGAATGGAGGTGTGCGAAGTCATAGAATAGATGTGTGTGTAGTCAGAATGGAGGTGTGTGAAGTCATAGATGGAGTTGTGTGAAGTCATAGTATGGAGGTGTGTGAAATCAGAGAATAGAGTTTTGTGAAGGCACAGAATGGAGCTGTGTGAATTCAGAATGGAGGTGTGTGAAGTCATAGAATGGAGGTGTTTGACGTCACAATGGAAGTGTGTGAAGTCATAGAATGGAGGTGTGTGAAGTCACAGAATGGAGGTGTGTGAAGTCATAGAATGGAGGTGTGTGAAATCACTGAATGGAGGTGTGTGAAGTCATAGAATGGAGGTGTGTGAAGTTATAGAATGGATGTTTGTAAAGTAAAAATGAAGGTGTGTGAAGTCATAGAATGGAGATGTGTGAAGTCAGAATGGAGCTGTGTGAAGTCACAGAATGGAGGTGTGTGAAGACATAGAATGGAGGTGTGTGAAGTCATAGAATGGAGGTGTGTGAAGTCAGAATGGAGGTGTGTGAAGTCACAGAAGTGAGGTGTGTGAACACAGAATGGAGGTGTGTGAAGTCAAAGAATGGAGGTGTTTGAAGTCATAGAATGGAGGAGTGTGAAGTCATAGAATGTATGTTTGCGAAGTAAGAATTAAGGTGTGTGAAGGCATAGAATGGAGGCGTGTGAAGTCACAGAATGGAGGTGTGTGAAGTCACAGAATGGAGGTGTGTGAAGTCAGAATGGAGGTGTGAAGTCATACAATGGAGTTGGGTGAAGTCATAGAAAGGAGGTGTGTGAAGTCATAGAATGGAGGTGTGTGAAGTCATAGAATGGAGGTGTGTGAAGTCAGAATGGAAGTGTGTGAACTCATAGAATGGTAGTGTGTGGAGTCACAATGGAGTTGTGTGAAATCAGAATGGAGGTGTGTGAAGTCACAGAATGGACGTGTGTGAAGTCATAGAATGGACGTGTGCGAAGTCATAGAATGGAGGTGTGTGAAGTCACAGAATGGAGGTGTGGGAAGTCACAGATTGGAGTTGTGTGAAGTCCCAGAATTGAGGTGTGTGAACTCAGAATGGAGGTGTGTAAAGTCACAGAATGGAGGTGTGTGAAGTCATAGAATGGTAGTGTGTGAAGTCATAGAATGGAGGTGTGTGAAGTCACAGAATGGACGGTATGAGGTCATAGAATGGAGGTGTGTGAAGTCACAGAATTGAAGTGTTTGAAGTCATATATTGGAGGTGTGTGAAATCAAAATTGATGTGTGAAGTCATAGAATGGAGGTGTGTGCAATCATAGAATGAGTGTGTGTGAGGTCATAGAATGGAGGTGAGTGAAGTCTTAGAATGGAGGTGTGTGAAGTCATAGAATGGAAGTGTGTGAAGTCACAGATTGGAGCTGTGTGAAGTCACAAAATCGAGGTGTTAGAAGTCACAGAATGGAGGTGTGTGAACTAAGAATGGAGGTGTGTGAAGTCACAGAATGGAGGTGTGTGAAGTCATAGAATGGAGGTGTGTGAAGTCAGAATGTAGGTGTGTGAAGTCACCGAATGGAGTTGTGTGAACTCAGAATGGAGGTGTGTGAAGTCACAGAATGAAGGTTTGTGAAATCATAGAATGGAGGTGTGTGAAGTCAGAGAATTTTTGTTTCTGAAGTAAGAATGAAGGTGTGTGAAGTCGTAGAATGGAGGTATGTGAACTCATAGAATGGGGGTGTGTGAAGTCACAGAAAGGAGGTGTGTGAAGTCAAAATGGAGGTGTGTAGTCATCGATTGGAGGTGGGTGAAGTCATAGAAAGGAGGTGTGGGAAGTCATAGAATGGAGGAGTGTGAAGTCATAGAGTGCATGTGAGGGAAATCACAGATTCGAGGTCTGTGAAGTCATAGAATGGAGGTGTGTGATGTCAGAATGGAGGTGTGCGAAGTCATAGAATAGAGGTGTGTGAAGTCAGAATGGAGGTGTGTGAAGTCATAGATGGAGTTGTGTGAAGTCATAGTATGGAGGTGTGTGAAATCATAGAATAGAGTTTTGTGAAGTCACAGAATGGAGCTGTGTGAATTCAGAATGGAGGTGTGTGAAGTCATAGAATGGAGGTGTGTGAAGTCAGAATGGAGGTGTGTGAACTCATAGAATGGAGGTGTGTGACGTCACAATGGAAGTGTGTGAAGTCATAGAATGGAGCTGTGTAAAGTCACAGAATGGAGGTGTGTGAAGTCATAGAATGGAGGTGTGTGAAGTCACTGAATGGAGGTTTGTGAAGTCATAGAATGGAGGTGTGTGAAGTTATAGAATGGATGTTTGTAAAGTAAAAATGAAGGTGTGTGAAGTCATAGAATGGAGATGTGTGAAGTCAGAATGGAGGTGTGTGAAGTCACAGAATGGAGATGTGTCAACTCAGAATTTAGGTGTGTGAAGTCAAAGAATTGAGGTGTGTGAAGTCATAGAATGGAGGCGTGTGAAGTCACAGAATGGAGGTGTGTGAAGTCACAGAATGGAGGTGTGTGAAGTCAGAATGGAGGTGTGAAGTCATACAATGGAGTTGGGTGAAGTCATAGAAAGGAGGTGTGTGAAGTCATAGAATGGAGGTGTGTGAAGTTATAGAATGGAGATGTGTGAAGTCAGAATGGAAGTGTGTGAACTCATAGAATGGTAGTGTGTGGAGTCACAATGGAGTTGTGTGAAATCAGAATGGAGGTGTGTGAAGTCGTAGAATGGAGGTGTGTGAAGTCATATATTGGAGGTGTGTGAAGTCACAGAATGGAGGTGTGTGAAGTCAGAATGGAGGTGTGAAGTCATAGAATGGAGTTGGGTGAAGTCATAAAAAGGAGGTGTGTGAAGTCATAGAATGGATGTGTGTGTAGTCATAGAATGGATGTGTGTGAAGTCAGAATGGAGGTGTGTGAACTCACAGAATGGTAGTGTGTGTAGTCACAATGGAGGTGTGTGAAGTCATAGAATGGACGTGTGTGAAGTCATAGAATGGAGGTGTGTATAGTCATAGAATGGAGGTGTGTGAAGTCACAGAATGGAGGTGTGTGAAGTCACAGAATGGAAGTGTGTGAAGTCATAGAATGGAGGTGTGTGAAGTCACAGAATGGACGTGTGTGAAGTCATAGAATGGAGGTGTGTGAAGTCACAGAATGGAGGTGTGGGAAGTCACAGATTGGAGGTCTGTGAAGTCCCAGAATTGAGGTGTGTGAACTCCGAATGGAGGTGTGTAAAGTCACAGAATGGAGGTGTGTGAAGTCAAAGAATGGAGGTGTGTGAAGTCACAGAATGGAGGTGTGTGAAGTCAGAATGGAGGTGTGAAGTCATAGAATGGAGTTGGGTGAAATCATAGAAAGGAGGTGTGTGAAGTCATAGAATGGATGTGTGTGTAGTCATAGAATGGAGGTGTGTGAAGTCAGAATGGAGGTGTGTGAACTCACAGAATAGTAGGGTGTGTAGTCACAATGGAGGTGTGTGAAGTCATAGAATGGAGGTGTGGGAAGTCACAGAATGGAAGTGTGTGAAGTCATAGAATGGAGGTATGTGTAGTCATAGGATGGAGGTGTGTGAAGTCACAGAATGGAGGTGTGGGAAGTCACAGAATGGAAGTATGTGAAGTCATAGAATGGAGGTGTGTGAAGTCACAGAATGGACGTGTGTGAAGTCATAGAATGGAGGTGTGTGAAGTCACAGAATTGAGGTGTTTGAAGTCATGTATTGGAGGTGTGTGAAGTCAAAATGGATGTGTGAAGTCATAGAATGGAGGTGTGTGAAATCATAGAATGAGGGTGTGTGAGGTCATAGAATGGAGGTTTGTGAAGTCACAGAATGGATGTGTGTGAAATCATAGAATGAAGGTTTGTGAAGTCATAGAATGGAAGTGTGTGAAGTCACAGAATGGAGGTGTGTGAAGTCACAGAATGGAAGGTGTGTGAAATCACAGAATAGAGGTGTGTGAACTCAGAATGGAGGTGAGTGAAGTCATAGAATGGAGGTGTGTGAAGTCATAGAATGGAGGTGTGTGAAGTCACAGAATGGAGGTGTGGGAAGTCACAGATTGGAGGTCTGTGAAGTCCCAGAATTGAGGTGTGTGAACTCCGAATGGAGGTGTGTAAAGTCACAGAATGGAGGTGTGTGAAGTCAAAGAATGGAGGTGTGTGAAGTCACAGAACGGAGGTGTGTGAAGTCAGAATGGAGGTGTGAAGTCATAGAATGGAGTTGGGTGAAATCATAGAAAGGAGGTGTGTGAAGTCATAGAATGGATGTGTGTGTAGTCATAGAATGGAGGTGTGTGAAGTCAGAATGGAGGTGTGTGAACTCACAGAATGGTAGGGTGTGTAGTCACAATGGAGGTGTGTGAAGTCATAGAATGGAGGTGTGGGAAGTCACAGAATGGACGTGTGTGAAGTCATAGAATGGAGGTATGTGTAGTCATAGAATGGAGGTGTGTGAAGTCACAGAATGGAAGTGTGGGAAGTCACAGAATGGAACTGTGTGAAGTCATAGAATGGAGGTGTTTGAAGTCACAGAATGGACGCTTTGAAGTCATAGAATGGAGGTGTGTGAAGTCACAGAATTGAGGTGTTTGAAGTCATGTATTGGAGGTGTGTGAAGTCAAAATGGATGTGTGAAGTCATAGAATGGAGGTGTGTGAAATCATAGAATGAGGGTGTGTGAGGTCATAGAATGGAGGTTTGTGAAGTCACAGAATGGATGTGTGTGAAATCATAGAAGGAAGGTTTGTGAAGTCATAGAATGGAAGTGTGTGAAGTCACAGAATGGAGGTGTGTGAAGTCACAGAATGGAAGGTGTGTGAAATCACAGAATAGAGGTGTTTGAACTCAGAATTGAGGTGAGTGAAGTCATAGAATGGAGGTGTGTGAAGTCACAGAATGGACAGTTTGAAGTCATAGAATGGAGGTGTATGAAGTCACAGAATTGAGGTGTTTGAAGTCATATATTGGAGGTGTGTGAAGTCAAAATTGATGTGTGAAGTCATAGAATGGAGGTGTGTGAAATCATAGAATGAGGGTGTGTGAGGTCATAGAATGGAGGTTTGTAAAGTCACAGAATGGAGGTGTGTGAAATCATAGAATGAAGGTGTGTGAGTTCATATAATGGAAGTGTGTGAAGTCACAGAATGGAGGTTTGTGAAGTCACAGAATGGAGGTGTGTGAACTCAGAATGGAGGTGTGCGAAGTCATAGAATGGACGTGTGTGAAGTCATAGAATGGAAGTGTGTGAAGTCATAGAATGGAAGTGTGTGCAGGCAGAATGGAGGTGTGTGAAGTCACAGAATGGAGGTTTGTGAAGTCATAGAATGGAGGTGTGTGAAGTCATAGAGTGGATGTTTCTGAAGTAAGAATGAAGGTGTGTGAAGTCATAGAATGGAGGTGTGTGAAGTCATAGAATGGAGGTGTGTGAAGTCACAGAATGGAGATGTGTCAACTCAGAATTTAGGTGTGTGAAGTCAAAGAATGGAGGTGTGTGAAGTCACAGAATGGAGGTGTGTGAAGTCATAGAATGGAGGTGTGTGAAGTCACAATGGAGGTGGGTGAGGTCACAGAATTGAGGTGTGTGAACACAGAATGGAGGTGTGTGAAGTCATAGAATGGAAGTGTGTGAAGTCATAGAATGGAGGTGTGTGAAGTCAGAATGGAGGTGTGTGAAGTCACCGAATGGAGTTGTGTGAACTCAGATTGGAGGTGTGTGAAGTCACAGAATGGAGGTTTTTGAAGTCAAAGAATGGATGTTTCAGAAGTAAGAATGAAGGTGTGTGAAGTCATAGAATGGAGGTATGAACTCATAGAATGGGGGTGTTTGAAGTCACAGAATGGAGGTGTGTGAAGTCAGAATGGAGGTGTTTAGTCATCGATTGGAGGTGGGTGAAGTCATAGAAAGGAGGTGTGGGAAGTCATAGAATGGAGGTGTGTGAAGTCAGAATGGAGGTGTGTGAAGTCACAGAATTGAGGTGTGTGAAAACAGAATGGAGGTGTGTGAAGTCAAAGAATGGAGGTGTTTGAAGTCTTAGAATGGAGGAGTGTGAAGTCATAGAGTGCATGTGAGTGAAATCACAGATTCGAGGTCTGTGAAGTCATAGAATGGAGGTGTGTGATGTCAGAATGGAGGTGTGCCAAGTCATAGAATAGAGGTGTGTGTAGTCAGAATGGAGTTGTGTGAAGTCATAGATGGAGTTGTGTGAAGTCATAGTATGGAGGTGTGTGAAATCATAGAATAGAGTTTTGTGAAGGCACAGAATGGAGCTGTGTGAATTCAGAATGGAGGTGTGTGAAGTCATAGAATGGAGGTGTGTGAAGACAGAATGGAGGTGTGTGAAGTCATAGAATGGAGGTGTGTGAAGTCACTGTATGGAGGTGTGTGAAGTCATAGAATGGAGGTGTGTGAAGTTATAGAATGGATGTTTGTAAAGTAAAAATGAAGGTGTGTGAAGTCATAGAATGGAGATGTGTGAAGTGAGAATTTGGTGTGTGAAGTCACAGAATGGAGATGTGTCAAGTCAGAATTTAGGTGTGTGAAGTCAAAGAATGGAGGTGTGTGAAGACATAGAATGGAGGTGTGTGAAGTCATAGAATGGAGGTGTGTGAAGTCAGAATGGAGGTGTGTGAGGTCACAGAATTGAGGTGTGTGAACACAGAATGGAGGTGTGTGAAGTCAAAGAATGGAGGTGTTTGAAGTCATAGAATGGAGGAGTGTGAAGTCATAGAATGTATGTTTGCGAAGTAAGAATGAAGGTGTGTGAAGGCATAGAATGGAGGCGTGTGAAGTCACAGAATGGAGGTGTGTGAAGTCACAGAACGGAGGTGTGTGAAGTCAGAATGGAGGTGTGAAGTCATACAATGGAGTTGGGTGAAGTCATAGAAAGGAGGTGTGTGAAGTCATAGAATGGAGGTGTGTGAAGTCATAGAATGGAGGTGTGTGAAGTCAGAATGGAAGTGTGTGAACTCATAGAATGGTAGTGTGTGGAGTCACAATGGAGGTGTGTGAAATCAAAGAATGGAGGTGTGTGAAGTCACAGAATGGACGTGTGTGAAGTCATAGAATGGACATGTGTGAAGTCATAGAATGGAGGTGTGTGAAGTCACAGAATGGAGGTGTGGGAAGTCACAGATTGGAGTTGTGTGAAGTCCCAGAATTGAGGTGTGTGAACTCAGAATGGAGGTGTGTAAAGTCACAGAATGTAGGTGTGTGAAGTCATAGAATGGTAGTGTGTGAAGTCATAGAATGGAGGTGTGTGAAGTCACAGAATGGACGGTATGAAGTCATAGAATGGAGGTGTGTGAAGTCACAGAATTGAAGTGTTTGAAGTCATATATTGGAGGTGTGTGAAATCAAAATGGATGTGTGAAGTCATAGAATGGAGGTGTGTGAAATCATAGAATGAGGGTGTGTGAGGTCATAGAATGGAGGTGAGTGAAGTCTTAGAATGGAGGTGTGTGAAGTCATAGAATGGAAGTGTGTGAAGTCACAGATTGGAGCTGTGTGAAGTCACAGAATCGAGATGTGAGAAGTCACAGAATGGAGGTGTGTGAACTAAGAATGGAGGTGTGTGAAGTCACAGAAAGGAGGTGTGTGAAGTCATAGAATGGAGGTGTGTGAAGTCAGAATGTAAGTGTGTGAAGTCACCGAATGGAGTTGTGTGAACTCAGAATGGAGGTGTGTGAAGTCACAGAATGAAGGTTTGTGAAATCATAGAATGGAGGTGTGTGAAGTCAGAGAATGGATGTTTCTGAAGTAAGAATGAAGGTGTGTGAAGTCGTAGAATGGAGGTATGTGAACTCATAGAATGGGGGTGTGTGAAGTCACAGAATGGAGGTGTGCGAAGTCAAAATGGAGGTGTGTAGTCATCGATTGGAGGTGGGTGAAGTCATAGAAAGGAGGTGTGGGAAGTCATAGAATGGAGGAGTGTGAAGTCATAGAGTGCATGTGAGTGAAATCACAGTTTCGAGGTCTGTGAAGTCATAGAATGGAGGTGTGTGATGTCAGAATGGAGGTGTGCGAAGTCATAGAATAGAGGTGTGTGAAGTCAGAATGGAGGTGTGTGAAGTCATAGATGGAGTTGTGTGAAGTCATAGTATGGAGGTGTGTGAAATCATAGAATAGAGTTTTGTGAAGTCACAGAATGGAGCTGTGTGAATTCAGAATGGATGTGTGTGAAGTCATAGAATGGAGGTGTGTGAAGTCAGAATGGAGGTGTGTGAACTCATAGAATGGAGGTGTGTGACGTCACAATGGAAGTGTGTGAAGTCATAGAATGGAGCTGTGTAAAGTCACAGAATGGAGGTGTGTGAAGTCATAGAATGGAGGTGTGTGAAGTCACTGAATGGAGGTTTGTGAAGTCATAGAATGGAGGTGTGTGAAGTCAGAATGGAGGTGTGTGAAGACAGAGAATGGAGATGTGTCAACTCAGAATTTAGGTGTGTGAAGTCAAAGAATGGAGGTGTGTGAAGTCATAGAATGGAAGTGTGTGAAGCCAGAATGGAGGTGTGTGAAGTCACAGAATTGAGGTTTGTGAAGTCATAGAATGGAGGTGTGTGAAGTCATAGAATGGATGTTTCTGAAGTAAGAATGAAGGTGTGTGAAGTCATAGAATGGAGGTGTGTGAAGTCATAGAATGGAGTTGTGTGAAGTCACAGAATGGAGATGTGTCAACTCAGAATTTAGGTGTGTGAAGTCAAAGAATGGAGGTGTGTGAAGTCACAGAATGGAGGTGTGTGAAGTCATAGAATGGAGGTGTGTGAAGTCACAATGGACGTGGGTGAGGTCACAGAATTGAGGTGTGTGAACACAGAATGGAGGTGTGTGAAGTCATAGAATGGAAGTGTGTGAAGTCATAGAATGGAGGTGTGTGAAGTCAGAATGGAGGTGTGTGAAGTCACCGAATGGAGTTCTGTGAACTCAGAATGGAGGTGTGTGAAGTCACAGAATGGAGGTTTGTGAATTCATAGAATGGATGTTTCAGAAGTAAGAATGAAGGTGTGTGAAGTCATAGAATGGACGTATGAACTCATAGAATGGGGGTGTTTGAAGTCACAGAATGGAGGTGTGTGAAGTCAGAATGGAGGTGTTTAGTCATCGATTGGAGGTGGGTGAAGTCATAGAAAGGAGGTGTGGGAAGTCATAGAATGGAGGTGTGTGAAGTCAGAATGGAAGTGTGTGAAGTCACAGAATTGACGTGTGTGAACACAGAATGGAGGTGTGTGAAGTCAAAGAATGGAGGTGTTTGAAGTCTTAGAATGGAGGAGTGTGAAGTCATAGAGTGCATGTGAGTGAAATCACAGATTCGAGGTCTGTGAAGTCATAGAATGGAAGTGTGTGAAGTCACAGATTGGAGCTGTGTGAAGTCACAGAATCGAGGTGTTAGAAGTCACAGAATGGAGGTGTGTGAACTCAGAATGGAGATGTGTGAAGTCACAGAATGGAGGTGTGTGAAGTCATAGAATGGAAGTGTGTGAAGTCATAGAATGAAGGTGTGTGAAGTCAGAATGGAGGTGTTTGAAGTCACCGAATGGAGTTGTGTGAACTCAGAATGGAGGTGTGTGAAGTCACAGAATGGAGGTTTGTGAAGTCATAGAATGGAGGTGTGAGAAGTCATAGAATGGATGTTTCTGAAGTAAGAATGAAGGTGTGTGAAGTCATAGAATGGAGGTATGTGAACTCATAGAATGGGGGTGTGTGAAGTCACAGAATGGAGGTGTGTGAAGTCAAAATGGAGGGGTGTAGTCATCGATTGGAGGTGGGTGAAGTCATAGAAAGGAGCTGTGGGAAGGCATAGAATGGAGGAGTGTGAAGTCATAGAGTGCATGTGAGTGAAATCACAGATTCGAGGTCTGTGAAGTCATAGAATGGAGGTGTGTGATGTCAGAATGGAGGTGTGCGAAGTCATAGAATAGAGGTGTGTGAAGTCAGAATGGTGGTGTGTGAAGTCATAGATGGAGTTGTGTGAAATCATAGTATGGAGGTGTGCTAAATCATAGAATAGAGGTTTGTGAAGTCACAGAATGGAGCTGTGTGAATTCACAATGGAGGTGTGTGAAGTCATAGAATGGAGGTGTGTGAAGTCAGTATGGAGGTGTGTGAACTCATAGAATGGAGGTGTGTGACGTCACAATGGAAGTGTGTGAAGTCATAGAATGGAGCTGTGTAAAGTCACAGAATGGAGGTGTGTGAAGACATGGCATGGAGGTGTGTGAAGTCACTGAATGGAGGTGTGTGAAGTCACAGAATGGAAGTTGTGTGAAATCACAGAATAGAGGTCTGTGAACTCAGAATGGAGTTGTGTGAAGTCTCAGAATGGAGGTGTGTGAAGTCAGAATGGAGGTGTGAAGTCATAGAATGGAGTTGGGTGAAGTCATAGAAAGGAGGTGTGTGAAGTCATAGAATGGATGTGTTTGTAGTCATAGAATGGAGGTGTGTGAAGTCAGAATGGAGGTGTGTGAACTCATAGAATGGTAGTGTGTGTAGTCACAATGGAGGTGTGTGAAGTCATAGAATGGAGGTGTGTAAAGTCACAGAATGGACGTGTGTGAAGTCATAGAATGGAGGTGTGCGAAGTCATAGAATGGAGGTGTGTGAAGTCACAGAATGGAGGTGTGGGAAGTCACAGATTGGAGGTCTGTGAAGTCCCAGAATTGAGGTGTGTGAACTCAGAATGGAGGTGTGTAAAGTCACAGAATGGAGGTGTGTGAAGTCATAGAATGGAAGTGTGTGAAGTCACAGATTGAAGCTGTGTGAAGTCAGAGAATCGAGGTGTGAGAAGTCACAGAATGGAGGTGTGTGAACTCAGAATGGAGGTGTGTGAACTCACAGAATGGAGGTGTGTGAAGTCATAGAATGGAAGTGTGTGAAGTCATAGAATGGAGGTGTGTGAAATCAGAATGGAGGTGTGTGAAGTCAACGAATGGAGTTGTGTGAACTCAGAATGGAGATGTGTGAAGACACAGAATGGAGGTTTGTGAAGTCATAGAATGGAGGTGTGTGAAGTCATAGAATGGATGTTTCTGAAGTAAGAATGAAGGTGTGTGAAGTCATAGAATGGAGGTGTGGGAAGTCACAGAATGGACGTGTGTGAAGTCATAGAATGGAGGTATGTGTAGTCATAGGATGGAGGTGTGTGAAGTCACAGAATGGAGGTGTGGGAAGTCACAGAATGGAAGTGTGTGAAGTCATAGAATGGAGGTGTGTGAAGTCACAGAATGGACGTGTGTGAAATCATAGAATGGAGGTGTGTGAAGTCACAGAATTGAGGTGTTTGAAGTCATGTATTGGAGGTGTGTGAAGTCAAAATGGATGTGTGAAGTCATAGAATGGAGGTGTGTGAAATCATAGAATGAGGGTGTGTGAGGTCATAGAATGGAGGTTTGTGAAGTCACAGAATGGATGTGTGTGAAATCATAGAATGAAGGTTTGTGAAGTCATAGAATGGAAGTGTGTGAAGTCACAGAATGGAGGTGTGTGAAGTCACAGAATGGAAGGTGTGTGAAATCACAGAATAGAGGTGTGTGAACTCAGAATGGAGGTGAGTGAAGTCATAGAATGGAGGTGTGTGAAGTCATAGAATGGAGGTGTGTGAAGTTACAGAATGAAGGTGTGGGAAGTCACAGATTGGAGGTCTGTGAGGTCCCAGAATTGAGGTGTGTGAACTCCGAATGGAGGTGTGTAAAGTCACAGAATGGAGGTGTGTGAAGTCAAAGAATGGAGGTGTGTGAAGTCACAGAACGGAGGTGTGTGAAGTCAGAATGGAGGTGTGAAGTCATAGAATGGAGTTGGGTGAAATCATAGAAAGGAGGTGTGTGAAGTCATAGAATGGATGTGTGTGTAGTCATAGAATGGAGGTGTGTGAAGTCAGAATGGAGGTGTGTGAACTCACAGAATGGTAGGGTGTGTAGTCACAATGGAGGTGTGTGAAGTCATAGAATGGAGGTGTGGGAAGTCACAGAATGGACGTGTGTGAAGTCATAGAATGGAGGTATGTGTAGTCATAGAATGGAGGTGTGTGAAGTCACAGAATGGAGGTGTGGGAAGTCACAGAATGGAAGTGTGTGAAGTCATAGAATGGAGGTGTTTGAAGTCACAGAATGGACGGTTTGAAGTCATAGAATGGAGGTGTGTGAAGTCACAGAATTGAGGTGTTTGAAGTCATGTATTGGAGGTGTGTGAAGTCAAAATGGATGTGTGAAGTCATAGAATGGAGGTGTGTGAAATCATAGAATGAGGGTGTGTGAGGTCATAGAATGGAGGTTTGTGAAATCACAGAATGGATGTGTGTGAAATCATAGAAGGAAGGTTTGTGAAGTCATAGAATGGAAGTGTGTGAAGTCACAGAATGGAGGTGTGTGAAGTCACAGAATGGAAGGTGTGTGAAATCACAGAATAGAGGTGTTTGAACTCAGAATTGAGGTGAGTGAAGTCATAGAATGGAGGTGTGTGAAGTCACAGAATTGAGGTGTTTGAAGTCATATATTGGAGGTGTGTGAAGTCAAAATTGATGTGTGAAGTCATAGAATGGAGGTGTGTGAAATCATAGAATGAGGGTGAGTGAGGTCATAGAATGGAGTTTTGTAAAGTCACAGAATGGAGGTGTGTGAAATCATAGAATGAAGGTGTGTGAATTCATAGAATGGAAGTGTGTGAAGTCACAGAATGGAGGTTTGTGAAGTCACAGAATGGAGGTGTGTGAACTCAGAATGGAGGTGTGCGAAGTCATAGAATGGACGTGTGTGAAGTCATAGAATGGAAGTGTGTGAAGTCATAGAATGGAAGTGTGTGCAGGCAGAATGGAGGTGTGTGAAGTCACAGAATGGAGGTTTGTGAAGT
The DNA here is from genome assembly GCA_024803745.1 of Megascapheus bottae. Taxonomy (NCBI): domain Eukaryota; kingdom Metazoa; phylum Chordata; class Mammalia; order Rodentia; family Geomyidae; genus Megascapheus; species Megascapheus bottae. Next base: position 520,003 of record JANJXV010000052.1, on the reverse strand, counting down.
CATAGAATGGAGGTGTGTGAAATCATAGAATGGATGTTTCTGAAGTAAGAATGAAGGTGTGTGAAGTCATAGAATGGAGGTGTGTGAAGTCATAGAATGGAGGTGTGTGAAGTCACAGAATGGAGATGTTTCAACTCAGAATTTAGGTGTGTGAAGTCAAAGAATGGAGGTGTGTGAAGTCACAGAATGGAGGTGTGTGAAGTCATAGAATGGAGGTGTGTGAAGTCACAATGGAGGTGGGTGAGGTCACAGAATTGAGGTGTGTGAACACAGAATGGAGGTGTGTGAAGTCATAGAATGGAAGTGTGTGAAGTCATAGAATGGAGGTGTGTGAAGTCAGAATGGAGGTGTGTGAAGTCACCGAATGGAGTTGTGTGAACTCAGAATGGAGGTGTGTGAAGTCACAGAATGGAGGTTTTTGAAGTCAAAGAATGGATGTTTCAGAAGTAAGAATGAAGGTGTGTGAAGTCATAGAATGGAGGTATGAACTCATAGAATGGGGGTGTTTGAAGTCACAGAATGGAGGTGTGTGAAGTCAGAATGGAGGTGTTTAGTCATCGATTGGAGGTGGGTGAAGTCATAGAAAGGAGGTGTGGGAAGTCATAGAATGGAGGTGTGTGAAGTCAGAATGGAGGTGTGTGAAGTCACAGAATTGAGGTGTGTGAACACAGAATGGAGGTGTGTGAAGTCAAAGAATGGAGGTGTTTGAAGTCTTAGAATGGAGGAGTGTGAAGTCATAGAGTGCATGTGAGTGAAATCACAGATTCGAGGTCTGTGAAGTCATAGAATGGAGGTGTGTGATGTCAGAATGGAGGTGTGCCAAGTCATAGAATAGAGGTGTGTGTAGTCAGAATGGAGGTGTGTGAAGTCATAGATGGAGTTGTGTGAAGTCATAGTATGGAGGTGTGTGAAATCATAGAATAGAGTTTTGTGAAGGCACAGAATGGAGCTGTGTGAATTCAGAATGGAGGTGTGTGAAGTCATAGAATGGAGGTGTGTGAAGACAGAATGGACTTGTGTGAAGTCATAGAATGGAGGTGTGTGAAGTCACTGTATGGAGGTGTGTGAAGTCATAGAATGGAGGTGTGTGAAGTTATAGAATGGATGTTTGTAAAGTAAAAATGAAGGTGTGTGAAGTCATAGAATGGAGATGTGTGAAGTCAGAATTTAGGTGTGTGACGTCACAGAATGGAGATGTGTCAAGTCAGAATTTAGGTGTGTGAAGTCAAAGAATGGAGGTGTGTGAATACATAGAATGGAGGTGAGTGAAGTCATAGAATGGAGGTGTGTGAAGTCAGAATGGAGGTGTGTGAGGTCACAGAATTGAGGTGTGTGAACACAGAATGGAGGTGTGTGAAGTCAAAGAATGGAGGTGTTTGAAGTCATAGAATGGAGGAGTGTGAAGTCATAGAATGTATGTTTGCGAAGTAAGAATGAAGGTGTGTGAAGGCATAGAATGGAGGCGTGTGAAGTCACAGAATGGAGGTGTGTGAAGTCACAGAACGGAGGTGTGTGAAGTCAGAATGGAGGTGTGAAGTCATACAATGGAGTTGGGTGAAGTCATAGAAAGGAGGTGTGTGAAGTCATAGAATGGAGGTGTGTGAAGTCATAGAATGGAGGTGTGTGAAGTCAGAATGGAAGTGTGTGAACTCATAGAATGGTAGTGTGTGGAGTCACAATGGAGGTGTGTGAAATCATAGAATGGAGGTGTGTGAAGTCACAGAATGGACGTGTGTGAAGTCATAGAATGGACATGTGTGAAGTCATAGAATGGAGGTGTGTGAAGTCACAGAATGGAGGTGTGGGAAGTCACAGATTGGAGTTGTGTGAAGTCCCAGAATTGAGGTGTGTGAACTCAGAATGGAGGTGTGTAAACTCACAGACTGGAGGTGTGTGAAGTCATAGAATGGTAGTGTGTGAAGTCATAGAATGGAGGTGTGTGAAGTCACAGAATGGACGGTATGAAGTCATAGAATGGAGGTGTGTGAAGTCACAGAATTGAAGTGTTTGAAGTCATATATTGGAGGTGTGTGAAATCAAAATGGATGTGTGAAGTTATAGAATGGAGGTGTGTGAAATCATAGAATGAGGGTGTGTGAGGTCATAGAATGGAGGTGAGTGAAGTCTTAGAATGGAGGTGTGTGAAGTCATAGAATGGAAGTGTGTGAAGTCACAGATTGGAGCTGTGTGAAGTCACAGAATCGAGATGTGAGAAGTCACAGAATGGAGGTGTGTGAACTAAGAATGGAGGTGTGTGAAGTCACAGAATGGAGGTGTGTGAAGTCATAGAATGGAGGTGTGTGAAGTCAGAATGTAAGTGTGTGAAGTCACCGAATGGAGTTGTGTGAACTCAGAATGGAGGTGTGTGAAGTCACAGAATGAAGGTTTGTGAAATCATAGAATGGAGGTGTGTGAAGTCAGAGAATGGATGTTTCTGAAGTAAGAATGAAGGTGTGTGAAGTCGTAGAATGGAGTTATGTGAACTCATAGAATGGGGGTGTGTGAAGTCACAGAATGGAGGTGTGTGAAGTCAAAATGGAGGTGTGTAGTCATCGATTGGAGGTGGGTGAAGTCATCGAAAGGAGGTGTGGGAAGTCATAGAATGGAGGAGTGTGAAGTCATAGAGTGCATGTGAGTGAAATCACAGTTTCGAGGTCTGTGAAGTCATAGAATGGAGGTGTGTGATGTCAGAATGGAGGTGTGCGAAGTCATAGAATAGAGGTGTGTGAAGTCAGAATGGAGGTGTGTGAAGTCATAGATGGAGTTGTGTGAAGTCATAGTATGGAGGTGTGTGAAATCATAGAATAGAGTTTTGTGAAGTCACAGAATGGAGCTGTGTGAATTCAGAATGGAGGTGTGTGAAGTCATAGAATGGAGGTGTGTGAAGTCAGAATGGAGGTGTGTGAACTCATAGAATGGAGGTGTGTGACGTCACAATGGAAGTGTGTGAAGTCATAGAATGGAGCTGTGTAAAGTCACAGAATGGAAGTGTGTGAAGTCATAGAATGGAGGTGTGTGAAGTCACTGAATGGAGGTTTGTGAAGTCATAGAATGGAGGTGTGTAAAGTCAGAATGGAGGTGTGTGAAGACAGAGAATGGAGATGTGTCAACTCAGAATTTAGGTGTGTGAAGTCAAAGAATGGAGGTGTGTGAAGTCATAGAATGGAGGTGTGTGAAGTCATAGAATGGAGGTGTGTGAAGTCACAATGGAGGTGTGTGAGGTCACAGAATTGAGGTGTGTGAACACAGAATGGAGGTGTGTGAAGTCAAAGAATGGAGGTGTTTGAAGTCATAGAATGGAGGAGTGTGAAGTCATAGAATGTATGTTTGTGAAGTAAGAATGAAGGTATGTGAAGGCATAGAATGGAGGTGTGTGAAGTCACAGAATGGAGGTGTGTGAAGGCATAGAATGGAGGTGTGTGAAGTCGTAGAATGGAGGTGTGTGAAGTCATATAATGGAGGTGTGTGAAGTCACAGAATGGAGGTGTGTGAAGTCAGAATGGAGGTGTGAAGTCATAGAATGGAGTTGGGTGAAGTCATAGAAAGGAGGTGTGTGAAATGATGGAATGGATGTGTGTGTAGTCATAGAATGGAGGTGTGTGAAGTCAGAATGGAGGTGTGTGAACTCACAGAATGGTAGTGTGTGTAGTCACAATGGAGGTGTGTGAAGTCATAGAATGGAGGTGTGTGAAGTCACAGAATGGACGTGTGTGAAGTCACAGAATGGAGGTGTGTGTAGTCATAGAATGGAGGTGTGTGAAGTCACAGAATGGAGGTGTGGGAAGTCACAGAATGGAAGTGTGTGAAGTCATAGAATGGAGGTGTGTGCAGTCACAGAATGGACGTGTGTGAAGTCATAGAATGGAGGTGTGTGAAGTCACAGAATGGAGGTGTGTGAAGTCACAGAATGGAGGTGTGGGAAGTCACAGATTGGAGGTCTGTGAAGTCCCAGAATTGAGGTGTGTGAACTCCGAATGGAGGTGTGTAAAGTCACAGAATGGAGGTGTGTGAAGTCAAAGAATGGAGGTGTGTGAAGTCACAGAACGGAGGTGTGTGGAGTCAGAATGGAGGTGTGAAGTCATAGAATGGAGTTGGGTGAAAACATAGAAAGGAGGTGTGTGAAGTCATAGAATGGATGTGTGTGTAGTCATAGAATGGAGGTGTGTGAAGTCAGAATGGAGGTGTGTGAACTCACAGAATGGTAGGGTGTGTAGTCACAATGGAGGTGTGTGAAGTCATAGAATGGAGGTGTGGGAAGTCACAGAATGGACGTGTGTGAAGTCATAGAATGGAGGTATGTGTAGTCATAGAATGGAGGTGTGTGAAGTCACAGAATGGAGGTGTGGGAAGTCACAGAATGGAAGTGTGTGAAGTCATAGAATGGAGGTGTTTGAAGTCACAGAATGGACGGTTTGAAGTCATAGAATGGAGGTGTGTGAAGTCACAGAATTGAGGTGTTTGAAGTCATGTATTGGAGGTGTGTGAAGTCAAAATGGATGTGTGAAGTCATAGAATGGAGGTGTGTGAAATCATAGAATGAGGGTGTGTGAGGTCATAGAATGGAGGTTTGTGAAATCACAGAATGGATGTGTGTGAAATCATAGAAGGAAGGTTTGTGAAGTCATAGAATGGAAGTGTGTGAAGTCACAGAATGGAGGTGTGTGAAGTCACAGAATGGAAGGTGTGTGAAATCACAGAATAGAGGTGTTTGAACTCAGAATTGAGGTGAGTGAAGTCATAGAATGGAGGTGTGTGAAGTCACAGAATTGAGGTGTTTGAAGTCATATATTGGAGGTGTGTGAAGTCAAAATTGATGTGTGAAGTCATAGAATGGAGGTGTGTGAAATCATAGAATGAGGGTGAGTGAGGTCATAGAATGGAGTTTTGTAAAGTCACAGAATGGAGGTGTGTGAAATCATAGAATGAAGGTGTGTGAATTCATAGAATGGAAGTGTGTGAAGTCACAGAATGGAGGTTTGTGAAGTCACAGAATGGAGGTGTGTGAACTCAGAATGGAGGTGTGCGAAGTCATAGAATGGACGTGTGTGAAGTCATAGAATGGAAGTGTGTGAAGTCATAGAATGGAAGTGTGTGCAGGCAGAATGGAGGTGTGTGAAGTCACAGAATGGAGGTTTGTGAAGTCATAGAATGGAGGTGTGTGAAATCATAGAATGAGGGTGAGTGAGGTCATAGAATGGAGTTTTGTAAAGTCACAGAATGGAGGTGTGTGAAATCATAGAATGAAGGTGTGTGAATTCATAGAATGGAAGTGTGTGAAGTCACAGAATGGAGGTTTGTGAAGTCACAGAATGGAGGTGTGTGAACTCAGAATGGAGGTGTGCGAAGTCATAGAATGGACGTGTGTGAAGTCATAGAATGGAAGTGTGTGAAGTCATAGAATGGAAGTGTGTGCAGGCAGAATGGAGGTGTGTGAAGTCACAGAATGGAGGTTTGTGAAGTCATAGAATGGAGGTGTGTGAAATCATAGAATGGATGTTTCTGAAGTAAGAATGAAGGTGTGTGAAGTCATAGAATGGAGGTGTGTGAAGTCATAGAATGGAGGTGTGTGAAGTCACAGAATGGAGATGTTTCAACTCAGAATTTAGGTGTGTGAAGTCAAAGAATGGAGGTGTGTGAAGTCACAGAATGGAGGTGTGTGAAGTCATAGAATGGAGGTGTGTGAAGTCACAATGGAGGTGGGTGAGGTCACAGAATTGAGGTGTGTGAACACAGAATGGAGGTGTGTGAAGTCATAGAATGGAAGTGTGTGAAGTCATAGAATGGAGGTGTGTGAAGTCAGAATGGAGGTGTGTGAAGTCACCGAATGGAGTTGTGTGAACTCAGAATGGAGGTGTGTGAAGTCACAGAATGGAGGTTTTTGAAGTCAAAGAATGGATGTTTCAGAAGTAAGAATGAAGGTGTGTGAAGTCATAGAATGGAGGTATGAACTCATAGAATGGGGGTGTTTGAAGTCACAGAATGGAGGTGTGTGAAGTCAGAATGGAGGTGTTTAGTCATCGATTGGAGGTGGGTGAAGTCATAGAAAGGAGGTGTGGGAAGTCATAGAATGGAGGTGTGTGAAGTCAGAATGGAGGTGTGTGAAGTCACAGAATTGAGGTGTGTGAACACAGAATGGAGGTGTGTGAAGTCAAAGAATGGAGGTGTTTGAAGTCTTAGAATGGAGGAGTGTGAAGTCATAGAGTGCATGTGAGTGAAATCACAGATTCGAGGTCTGTGAAGTCATAGAATGGAGGTGTGTGATGTCAGAATGGAGGTGTGCCAAGTCATAGAATAGAGGTGTGTGTATTCAGAATGGAGGTGTGTGAAGTCATAGATGGAGTTGTGTGAAGTCATAGTATGGAGGTGTGTGAAATCATAGAATAGAGTTTTGTGAAGGCACAGAATGGAGCTGTGTGAATTCAGAATGGAGGTGTGTGAAGTCATAGAATGGAGGTGTGTGAAGACAGAATGGACTTGTGTGAAGTCATAGAATGGAGGTGTGTGAAGTCACTGTATGGAGGTGTGTGAAGTCATAGAATGGAGGTGTGTGAAGTTATAGAATGGATGTTTGTAAAGTAAAAATGAAGGTGTGTGAAGTCATAGAATGGAGATGTGTGAAGTCAGAATTTAGGTGTGTGACGTCACAGAATGGAGATGTGTCAAGTCAGAATTTAGGTGTGTGAAGTCAAAGAGTGGAGGTGTGTGAATACATAGAATGGAGGTGTGTGAAGTCATAGAATGGAGGTGTGTGAAGTCAGAATGGAGGTGTGTGAGGTCACAGAATTGAGGTGTGTGAACACAGAATGGAGGTGTGTGAAGTCAAAGAATGGAGGTGTTTGAAGTCATAGAATGGAGGAGTGTGAAGTCATAGAATGTATGTTTGCGAAGTAAGAATGAAGGTGTGTGAAGGCATAGAATGGAGGCGTGTGAAGTCACAGAATGGAGGTGTGTGAAGTCACAGAACGGAGGTGTGTGAAGTCAGAATGGAGGTGTGAAGTCATACAATGGAGTTGGGTGAAGTCATAGAAAGGAGGTGTGTGAAGTCATAGAATGGAGGTGTGTGAAGTCATAGAATGGAGGTGTGTGAAGTCAGAATGGAAGTGTGTGAACTCATAGAATGGTAGTGTGTGGAGTCACAATGGAGGTGTGTGAAATCATAGAATGGAGGTGTGTGAAGTCACAGAATGGACGTGTGTGAAGTCATAGAATGGACATGTGTGAAGTCATAGAATGGAGGTGTGTGAAGTCACAGAATGGAGGTGTGGGAAGTCACAGATTGGAGTTGTGTGAAGTCCCAGAATTGAGGTGTGTGAACTCAGAATGGAGGTGTGTAAACTCACAGACTGGAGGTGTGTGAAGTCATAGAATGGTAGTGTGTGAAGTCATAGAATGGAGGTGTGTGAAGTCACAGAATGGACGGTATGAAGTCATAGAATGGAGGTGTGTGAAGTCACAGAATTGAAGTGTTTGAAGTCATATATTGGAGGTGTGTGAAATCAAAATGGATGTGTGAAGTTATAGAATGGAGGTGTGTGAAATCATAGAATGAGGGTGTGTGAGGTCATAGAATGGAGGTGAGTGAAGTCTTAGAATGGAGGTGTGTGAAGTCATAGAATGGAAGTGTGTGAAGTCACAGATTGGAGCTGTGTGAAGTCACAGAATCGAGATGTGAGAAGTCACAGAATGGAGGTGTGTGAACTAAGAATGGAGGTGTGTGAAGTCACAGAATGGAGGTGTGTGAAGTCATAGAATGGAGGTGTGTGAAGTCAGAATGTAAGTGTGTGAAGTCACCGAATGGAGTTGTGTGAACTCAGAATGGAGGTGTGTGAAGTCACAGAATGAAGGTTTGTGAAATCATAGAATGGAGGTGTGTGAAGTCAGAGAATGGATGTTTCTGAAGTAAGAATGAAGGTGTGTGAAGTCGTAGAATGGAGTTATGTGAACTCATAGAATGGGGGTGTGTGAAGTCACAGAATGGAGGTGTGTGAAGTCAAAATGGAGGTGTGTAGTCATCGATTGGAGGTGGGTGAAGTCATAGAAAGGAGGTGTGGGAAGTCATAGAATGGAGGAGTGTGAAGTCATAGAGTGCATGTGAGTGAAATCACAGTTTCGAGGTCTGTGAAGTCATAGAATGGAGGTGTGTGATGTCAGAATGGAGGTGTGCGAAGTCATAGAATAGAGGTGTGTGAAGTCAGAATGGAGGTGTGTGAAGTCATAGATGGAGTTGTGTGAAGTCATAGTATGGAGGTGTGTGAAATCATAGAATAGAGTTTTGTGAAGTCACAGAATGGAGCTGTGTGAATTCAGAATGGAGGTGTGTGAAGTCATAGAATGGAGGTGTGTGAAGTCAGAATGGAGGTGTGTGAACTCATAGAATGGAGGTGTGTGACGTCACAATGGAAGTGTGTGAAGTCATAGAATGGAGCTGTGTAAAGTCACAGAATGGAGGTGTGTGAAGTCATAGAATGGAGGTGTGTGAAGTCATAGATGGAGTTGTGTGAAGTCATAGTATGGAGGTGTGTGAAATCATAGAATAGAGTTTTGTGAAGTCACAGAATGGAGCTGTGTGAATTCAGAATGGAGGTGTGTGAAGTCATAGAATGGAGGTGTGTGAAGTCAGAATGGAGGTGTGTGAACTCATAGAATGGAGGTGTGTGACGTCACAATGGAAGTGTGTGAAGTCATAGAATGGAGCTGTGTAAAGTCACAGAATGGAAGTGTGTGAAGTCATAGAATGGAGGTGTGTGAAGTCACTGAATGGAGGTTTGTGAAGTCATAGAATGGAGGTGTGTAAAGTCAGAATGGAGGTGTGTGAAGACAGAGAATGGAGATGTGTCAACTCAGAATTTAGGTGTGTGAAGTCAAAGAATGGAGGTGTGTGAAGTCATAGAATGGAGGTGTGTGAAGTCATAGAATGGAGGTGTGTGAAGTCACAATGGAGGTGTGTGAGGTCACAGAATTGAGGTGTGTGAACACAGAATGGAGGTGTGTGAAGTCAAAGAATGGAGGTGTTTGAAGTCATAGAATGGAGGAGTGTGAAGTCATAGAATGTATGTTTGTGAAGTAAGAATGAAGGTATGTGAAGGCATAGAATGGAGGTGTGTGAAGTCACAGAATGGAGGTGTGTGAAGGCATAGAATGGAGGTGTGTGAAGTCGTAGAATGGAGGTGTGTGAAGTCATATAATGGAGGTGTGTGAAGTCACAGAATGGAGGTGTGTGAAGTCAGAATGGAGGTGTGAAGTCATAGAATGGAGTTGGGTGAAGTCATAGAAAGGAGGTGTGTGAAATCATGGAATGGATGTGTGTGTAGTCATAGAATGGATGTGTGTGAAGTCAGAATGGATGTGTGTGAACTCACAGAATGGTAGTGTGTGTAGTCACAATGGAGGTGTGTGAAGTCATAGAATGGAGGTGTGTGAAGTCACAGAATGGACGTGTGTGAAGTCACAGAATGGAGGTGTGTGTAGTCATAGAATGGAGGTGTGTGAAGTCACAGAATGGAGGTGTGGGAAGTCACAGAATGGAAGTGTGTGAAGTCATAGAATGGAGGTGTGTGCAGTCACAGAATGGACGTGTGTGAAGTCATAGAATGGAGGTGTGTGAAGTCACAGAATGGAGGTGTGTGAAGTCACAGAATGGAGGTGTGGGAAGTCACAGATTGGAGGTCTGTGAAGTCCCAGAATTGAGGTGTGTGAACTCCGAATGGAGGTGTGTAAAGTCACAGAATGGAGGTGTGTGAAGTCAAAGAATGGAGGTGTGTGAAGTCACAGAACGGAGGTGTGTGAAGTCAGAATGGAGGTGTGAAGTCATAGAATGGAGTTGGGTGAAAACATAGAAAGGAGGTGTGTGAAGTCATAGAATGGATGTGTGTGTAGTCATAGAATGGAGGTGTGTGAAGTCAGAATGGAGGTGTGTGAACTCACAGAATGGTAGGGTGTGTAGTCACAATGGAGGTGTGTGAAGTCATAGAATGGAGGTGTGGGAAGTCACAGAATGGACGTGTGTGAAGTCATAGAATGGAGGTATGTGTAGTCATAGAATGGAGGTGTGTGAAGTCACAGAATTGAGGTGTGGGAAGTCACAGAATGGAAGTGTGTGAAGTCATAGAATGGAGGTGTTTGAAGTCACAGAATGGACGGTTTGAAGTCATAGAATGGAGGTGTGTGAAGTCACAGAATTGAGGTGTTTGAAGTCATGTATTGGAGGTGTGTGAAGTCAAAATGGATGTGTGAAGTCATAGAATGGAGGTGTGTGAAATCATAGAATGAGGGTGTGTGAGGTCATAGAATGGAGGTTTGTGAAATCACAGAATGGATGTGTGTGAAATCATAGAAGGAAGGTTTGTGAAGTCATAGAATGGAAGTGTGTGAAGTCACAGAATGGAGGTGTGTGAAGTCACAGAATGGAAGGTGTGTGAAATCACAGAATAGAGGTGTTTGAACTCAGAATTGAGGTGAGTGAATTCATAGAATGGAGGTGTGTGAAGTCACAGAATTGAGGTGTTTGAAGTCATATATTGGAGGTGTGTGAAGTCAAAATTGATGTGTGAAGTCATAGAATGGAGGTGTGTGAAATCATAGAATGAGGGTGAGTGAGGTCATAGAATGGAGTTTTGTAAAGTCACAGAATGGAGGTGTGTGAAATCATAGAATGAAGGTGTGTGAATTCATAGAATGGAAGTGTGTGAAGTCACAGAATGGAGGTTTGTGAAGTCACAGAATGGAGGTGTGTGAACTCAGAATGGAGGTGTGCGAAGTCATAGAATGGACGTGTGTGAAGTCATAGAATGGAAGTGTGTGAAGTCATAGAATGGAAGTGTGTGCAGGCAGAATGGAGGTGTGTGAAGTCACAGAATGGAGGTTTGTGAAGTCATAGAATGGAGGTGTGTGAAATCATAGAATGAGGGTGAGTGAGGTCATAGAATGGAGTTTTGTAAAGTCACAGAATGGAGGTGTGTGAAATCATAGAATGAAGGTGTGTGAATTCATAGAATGGAAGTGTGTGAAGTCACAGAATGGAGGTTTGTGAAGTCACAGAATGGAGGTGTGTGAACTCAGAATGGAGGTGTGCGAAGTCATAGAATGGACGTGTGTGAAGTCATAGAATGGAAGTGTGTGAAGTCATAGAATGGAAGTGTGTGCAGGCAGAATGGAGGTGTGTGAAGTCACAGAATGGAGGTTTGTGAAGTCATAGAATGGAGGTGTGTGAAATCATAGAATGGATGTTTCTGAAGTAAGAATGAAGGTGTGTGAAGTCATAGAATGGAGGTGTGTGAAGTCATAGAATGGAGGTGTGTGAAGTCACAGAATGGAGATGTTTCAACTCAGAATTTAGGTGTGTGAAGTCAAAGAATGGAGGTGTGTGAAGTCACAGAATGGAGGTGTGTGAAGTCATAGAATGGAGGTGTGTGAAGTCACAATGGAGGTGGGTGAGGTCACAGAATTGAGGTGTGTGAACACAGAATGGAGGTGTGTGAAGTCATAGAATGGAAGTGTGTGAAGTCATAGAATGGAGGTGTGTGAAGTCAGAATGGAGGTGTGTGAAGTCACCGAATGGAGTTGTGTGAACTCAGAATGGAGGTGTGTGAAGTCACAGAATGGAGGTTTTTGAAGTCAAAGAATGGATGTTTCAGAAGTAAGAATGAAGGTGTGTGAAGTCATAGAATGGAGGTATGAACTCATAGAATGGGGGTGTTTGAAGTCACAGAATGGAGGTGTGTGAAGTCAGAATGGAGGTGTTTAGTCATCGATTGGAGGTGGGTGAAGTCATAGAAAGGAGGTGTGGGAAGTCATAGAATGGAGGTGTGTGAAGTCAGAATGGAGGTGTGTGAAGTCACAGAATTGAGGTGTGTGAACACAGAATGGAGGTGTGTGAAGTCAAAGAATGGAGGTGTTTGAAGTCTTAGAATGGAGGAGTGTGAAGTCATAGAGTGCATGTGAGTGAAATCACAGATTCGAGGTCTGTGAAGTCATAGAATGGAGGTGTGTGATGTCAGAATGGAGGTGTGCCAAGTCATAGAATAGAGGTGTGTGTAGTCAGAATGGAGGTGTGTGAAGTCATAGATGGAGTTGTGTGAAGTCATAGTATGGAGGTGTGTGAAATCATAGAATAGAGTTTTGTGAAGGCACAGAATGGAGCTGTGTGAATTCAGAATGGAGGTGTGTGAAGTCATAGAATGGAGGTGTGTGAAGACAGAATGGACTTGTGTGAAGTCATAGAATGGAGGTGTGTGAAGTCACTGTATGGAGGTGTGTGAAGTCATAGAATAGAGGTGTGTGAAGTTATAGAATGGATGTTTGTAAAGTAAAAATGAAGGTGTGTGAAGTCATAGAATGGAGATGTGTGAAGTCAGAATTTAGGTGTGTGACGTCACAGAATGGAGATGTGTCAAGTCAGAATTTAGGTGTGTGAAGTCAAAGAGTGGAGGTGTGTGAATACATAGAATGGAGGTGTGTGAAGTCATAGAATGGAGGTGTGTGAAGTCAGAATGGAGGTGTGTGAGGTCACAGAATTGAGGTGTGTGAACACAGAATGGAGGTGTGTGAAGTCAAAGAATGGAGGTGTTTGAAGTCATAGAATGGAGGAGTGTGAAGTCATAGAATGTATGTTTGCGAAGTAAGAATGAAGGTGTGTGAAGGCATAGAATGGAGTCGTGTGAAGTCACAGAATGGAGGTATGTGAAGTCACAGAACGGAGGTGTGTGAAGTCAGAATGGAGGTGTGAAGTCATACAATGGAGTTGGGTGAAGTCATAGAAAGGAGGTGTGTGAAGTCATAGAATGGAGGTGTGTGAAGTCATAGAATGGAGGTGTGTGAAGTCAGAATGGAAGTGTGTGAACTCATAGAATGGTAGTGTGTGGAGTCACAATGGAGGTGTGTGAAATCATAGAATGGAGGTGTGTGAAGTCACAGAATGGACGTGTGTGAAGTCATAGAATGGACATGTGTGAAGTCATAGAATGGAGGTGTGTGAAGTCACAGAATGGAGGTGTGGGAAGTCACAGATTGGAGTTGTGTGAAGTCCCAGAATTGAGGTGTGTGAACTCAGAATGGAGGTGTGTAAACTCACAGACTGGAGGTGTGTGAAGTCATAGAATGTTAGTGTGTGAAGTCATAGAATGGAGGTGTGTGAAGTCACAGAATGGACGGTATGAAGTCATAGAATGGAGGTGTGTGAAGTCACAGAATTGAAGTGTTTGAAGTCATATATTGGAGGTGTGTGAAATCAAAATGGATGTGTGAAGTTATAGAATGGAGGTGTGTGAAATCATAGAATGAGGGTGTGTGAGGTCATAGAATGGAGGTGAGTGAAGTCTTAGAATGGAGGTGTGTGAAGTCATAGAATGGAAGTGTGTGAAGTCACAGATTGGAGCTGTGTGAAGTCACAGAATCGAGATGTGAGAAGTCACAGAATGGAGGTGTGTGAACTAAGAATGGAGGTGTGTGAAGTCACAGAATGGAGGTGTGTGAAGTCATAGAATGGAGGTGTGTGAAGTCAGAATGTAAGTGTGTGAAGTCACCGAATGGAGTTGTGTGAACTCAGAATGGAGGTGTGTGAAGTCACAGAATGAAGGTTTGTGAAATCATAGAATGGAGGTGTGTGAAGTCAGAGAATGGATGTTTCTGAAGTAAGAATGAAGGTGTGTGAAGTCGTAGAATGGAGGTATGTGAACTCATAGAATGGGGGTGTGTGAAGTCACAGAATGGAGGTGTGTGAAGTCAAAATGGAGGTGTGTAGTCATCGATTGGAGGTGGGTGAAGTCATAGAAAGGAGGTGTGGGAAGTCATAGAATGGAGGAGTGTGAAGTCATAGAGTGCATGTGAGTGAAATCACAGTTTCGAGGTCTGTGAAGTCATAGAATGGAGGTGTGTGATGTCAGAATGGAGGTGTGCGAAGTCATAGAATAGAGGTGTGTGAAGTCAGAATGGAGGTGTGTGAAGTCATAGATGGAGTTGTGTGAAGTCATAGTATGGAGGTGTGTGAAATCATAGAATAGAGTTTTGTGAAGTCACAGAATGGAGCTGTGTGAATTCAGAATGGAGGTGTGTGACGTCATAGAATGGAGGTGTGTGAAGTCAGAATGGAGGTGTGTGAACTGATAGAATGGAGGTGTGTGACGTCACAATGGAAGTGTGTGAAGTCATAGAATGGAGCTGTGTAAAGTCACAGAATGGAGGTGTGTGAAGTCATAGAATGGAGGTGTGTGAAGTCACTGAATGGAGGTTTGTGAAGTCATAGAATGGAGGTGTGTGAAGTCAGAATGGAGGTGTGTGAAGACAGAGAATGGAGATGTGTCAACTCAGAATTTAGGTGTGTGAAGTCAAAGAATGGAGGTGTGTGAAGTCATAGAATGGAGGTGTGTGAAGTCATAGAATGGAGGTGTGTGAAGTCACAATGGAGGTGTGTGAGGTCACAGAATTGAGGTGTGTGAACACAGAATGGAGGTGTGTGAGGTCAAAGAATGGAGGTGTTTGAAGTCATAGAATGGAGGAGTGTGAAGTCATAGAATGTATGTTTGTGAAGTAAGAATGAAGGTATGTGAAGGCATAGAATGGAGGTGTGTGAAGTCACAGAATGGAGGTGTGTGAAGGCATAGAATGGAGGTGTGTGAAGTCGTAGAATGGAGGTGTGTGAAGTCATATAATGGAGGTGTGTGAAGTCACAGAATGGAGGTGTGTGAAGTCAGAATGGAGGTGTGAAGTCATAGAATGGAGTTGGGTGAAGTCATAGAAAGGAGGTGTGTGAAATCATGGAATGGATGTGTGTGTAGTCATAGAATGGAGGTGTGTGAAGTCAGAATGGAGGTGTGTGAACTCACAGAATGGTAGTGTGTGTAGTCACAATGGAGGTGTGTGAAGTCATAGAATGGAGGTGTGTGAAGTCACAGAATGGACGTGTGTGAAGTCACAGAATGGAGGTGTGTGTAGTCATAGAATGGAGGTGTGTGAAGTCACAGAATGGAGGTGTGGGAAGTCACAGAATGGAAGTGTGTGAAGTCATAGAATGGAGGTGTGTGCAGTCACAGAATGGACGTGTGTGAAGTCATAGAATGGAGGTGTGTGAAGTCACAGAATGGAGGTGTGTGAAGTCACAGAATGGAGGTGTGGGAAGTCACAGATTGGAGGTCTGTGAAGTCCCAGAATTGAGGTGTGTGAACTCCGAATGGAGGTGTGTAAAGTCACAGAATGGAGGTGTGTGAAGTCAAAGAATGGAGGTGTGTGAAGTCACAGAACGGAGGTGTGTGAAGTCAGAATGGAGGTGTGAAGTCATAGAATGGAGTTGGGTGAAAACATAGAAAGGAGGTGTGTGAAGTCATAGAATGGATGTGTGTGTAGTCATAGAATGGAGGTGTGTGAAGTCAGAATGGAGGTGTGTGAACTCACAGAATGGTAGGGTGTGTAGTCACAATGGAGGTGTGTGAAGTCATAGAATGGAGGTGTGGGAAGTCACAGAATGGACGTGTGTGAAGTCATAGAATGGAGGTATGTGTAGTCATAGAATGGAGGTGTGTGAAGTCACAGAATGGAGGTGTGGGAAGTCACAGAATGGACGGTTTGAAGTCATAGAATGGAGGTGTGTGGAGTCACAGAATTGAGGTGTTTGAAGTCATGTATTGGAGGTGTGTGAAGTCAAAATGGATGTGTGAAGTCATAGAATGGAGGTGTGTGAAATCATAGAATGAGGGTGTGTGAGGTCATAGAATGGAGGTTTGTGAAGTCACAGAATGGATGTGTGTGAAATCATAGAATGAAGGTTTGTGAAGTCATAGAATGGAAGTGTGTGAAGTCACAGAATGGAGGTGTGTGAAGTCACAGAATGGAAGGTGTGTGAAATCACAGAATAGAGGTGTGTGAACTCAGAATGGGGGTGAGTGAAGTCATAGAATGGAGGTGTGTGAAGTCACAAAATGGACAGCTTGAAGTCATAGAATGGAGGTGTATGAAGTCACAGAATTGAGGTGTTTGAAGTCATATATCGGAGGTGTGTGAAGTCAAAATTGATGTGTGAAGTCATAGAATGGAGGTGTGTGAAATCATAGAATGAGGATGTGTGAGGTCATAGAATGGAGGTTTGTAAAGTCACAGAATGGAGGTGTGTGAACTCAGAAGGGAGGTGTGCGAGGTCAGAGAATGGACGTGTGTGAAGTCATAGGATGGAAGTGTGTGAAGTCATAGAATGGAAGTGTGTGAAGCCAGAATGGAGGTGTGTGAAGTCACAGAATGGAGGTTTGTGAAGTCATAGAATGGAGGTGTGTGTAGTCATAGAATGGATGTTTCTGAAGTAAGAATGAAGGTGTGTGAAGTCATAGAATAGAGGTGTGTGAAATCATAAAATGGAGGTGTGTGAAGTCACAGAATGGAGGTGTGTGAAGTCAGAATGGAGGTGTGTAGTCATATACTGGAGGTGGGTGAAATCATAGAAAGGAGGTGTGGGAAGTCATAGAGTGCAGGTGAGTGAAGTCATAGATTTGAGGTCTGTGAAATCATAGAATGGTGGTGTGTGATGTCAGATTGGAGGTGTGTGAAGTCAAAGAATGTAGGTGTGTGAAGTCATTGAATGGAGGTGAGTGAAGTCACAGAATGGAGATGTGTGAAATCAGAAGAGAGGTGTGCGAAGTCATAGAATGGAGGTGTGTGAAGTCAGAATGGAGGTGTATGAAGTCATAGAATGGAGGTGTGTTCAGTCAGAATAGAGGTGTGTGAAGTCATAGAATGGAGGTGTGTGAAGTCAGAGAATGGAGGTGTGGGAAGTCACAGAATAGAGGTGTGTGACGTCATAGAATGGAGGTGTGTGAACTCAGAATGGAGGTGTGTAAAGGCACAGAATGGAGGTGTGTGAAGTCATAGAATGGCAGTGTGTGAAGTCATAGAATGGAGCTGTGTGAAGTCACAGAATGGACGTTTTGAAGTCATAGAATGGAGCTGTGTGAAGTCACAGAATTGAGGTGTTTGAAGTCATATATTGGAGGTGTGTGAAGTCAAAATGCATGTGTGAAGTCACAGAATGGAGGTTTGTGAAGTCATAGCATGGAGGTGTGTGAATGTTTCTGAAGTAAAAATGAAGGTGCGTGAAGTCATGGAATGGAGGTGTGTGAAGTCACAGAATGGAGGTGTGTGAAGTCAATATAGAGGTGTGTAGTCATAGATTGGAGGTGGGTGAAGTTATAGAATGGAGGAGTGTGAAGTCATAGAGTGCAGGTGAGTGAAGTAACAGATTGGAGGTCTGTGAAGTCATAGAAAGGAGGTGTGTGATGTCAGAATGGAGGTGTGCGAAGTCATAGAATAGAGGTGTGTGAAGTCAGAATGGAGGTGTGTGAAGTAATAGATGGAGTTGTGTCAAGTCATAGTATGGAGGGGTGTGAAGTCATAGAATGGAGTTTTGTGAAGTCACAGAATGGAGCTGTGTGAATTCAGAATGGAGGGTGTGTGAAGTCATAGAATGGAGGTGTGTGAAGTCAGAATGGAGGTGTGTGAAGTCACAGAATGGAGGTGTGTGAAGTCATAGAATGGAAGTGTGTGAAGTCATAGAATGGAGGTGTGTGAAGTCAGAATGGAGGTGTGTGAAGTCACCGAATGGAGTTGTGTGAACTCAGAATGGAGGTGTGTGAAGTCACAGAATGGAGGTTTGTGAAGTCATAGAATGGAGGTGTGTGAAGTCATAGAATGGATGTTTCTGAAGTAAGAATGAAGGTGTGTGAAGTCATAGAATGGAGGTATGAACTCATAGAATGGGGGTGTGTGAAGTCACAGAATGGAGGTGTGTGAAGTCAGAATGGAGGTGTTTAGTCATCGATTGGAGGTGGGTGAAGTCATAGAAAGGAGGTGTGGGAAGTCATAGAATGGAGGTGTGTGAAGTCAGAATGGAGGTGTGTGAAGTCACAGAATTGAGGTGTGTGAACACAGAATGGAGGTGTGTGAAGTCAAAGAATGGAGGTGTTTGAAGTCATAGAATGGAGGAGTGTGAAGTCATAGAGTGCATGTGAGTGAAATCACAGATTCGAGGTCTGTGAAGTCATAGAATGGAGGTGTGTGATGTCAGAATGGAGGTGTGCGAAGTCATAGAATAGAGGTGTGTGTAGTCAGAATGGAGGTGTGTGAAGTCATAGATGGAGTTGTGTGAAGTCATAATATGGAGGTGTGTGAAATCATAGAAAAGAGTTTTGTGAAGGCACAGAATGGAGCTGTGTGAATTCAGAATGGAGGTGTGTGAAGTCATAGAATGGAGGTGTGTGAAGACAGAATGGAGGTGTGTGAACTCATAGAATGGAGGTGTGTGACGTCACAATGGAAGTGTGTGAAGTCATAGAATGGAGGTGTGTGAAGTCACAGAAGGGAGGTGTGTGAAGTCATAGAATGGAGGTGTGTGAAGTTATAGAATGGATGTTTGTAAAGTAAAAATGAAGGTGTGTGAAGTCATAGAATGGAGATGTGTGAAGTCAGAATGGAGGTGTGTGAAGTCACAGAATGGAGATGTGTCAAGTCAGAATTTAGGTGTGTGAAGTCAAAGAATGGAGGTGTGTGAAGACATAGAATGGAGGTGTGTGAAGTCATAGAATGGAGGTGTGTGAAGTCAGAATGGAGGTGTATGAAGTCACAGAATTGAGGTGTTTGAACACAGATTAGAGGAGTGTGAGTCAAACAATGGAGGTGTTTGAAGTCATAGAATGGAGGAGTGTGAAGTCATAGAATGTATGTTTGCGAAGTAAGAATGAAGGTGTGTGAAGGCATAGAATGGAGGTGTGTGAAGTCACAGAATGGAGGTGTGGGAAGTCACAGAATGGAAGTGTGTGAAGTCATAGAATGGAGGTGTGTGAAGTCACAGAATGGACGTGTGAGAAGTCATAGAATGGAGGTGTGTGAAGACATAGAATGGAGGTGTGTGAAGTCATAGAATGGAGGTGTGTGAAGTCAGAATGGAGGTGTGTGAAGTCACAGAATTGAGGTGTGTGAACACAGAATAGAGGAGTGTGAGTCAAAGAATGGAGGTGTTTGAAGTCATAGAATGGAGGATTGTGAAGTCATAGAATGTATGTTTGCGAAGTAAGAATGAAGGTGTGTGAAGGCATAGAATGGAGGTGTGTGAAGTCACAGAATGGAGGTGTGTGAAGTCACAGAATGGAGTTGTGTGAAGTCAGAATGGAGGTGTGAAGTCATACAATGGAGTTGGGTGAAGTCATAGAAAGGAGGTGTGTGAAGTCATAGAATGGAGGTGTGTGAAGTCATAGAATGGAGGTGTGTGAAGTCAGAATGGAAGTGTGTGAACTCATAGAATAGTAGTGTGTGGAGTCAAAATGGAGGTGTGTGAAATCATAGAATGGAGGTGTGTGAAGTCACAGAATGGACGTGTGTGAAGTCATAGAATGGACGTGTGTGAAGTCATAGAATAGAGGTGTGTGAAGTCACAGAATGGAGGTGTTGGAAGTCACAGATTGGAGTTGTGTGAAGTCCCAGAATTGAGGTGTGTGAACTCAGAATGGAGGTGTGTAAAGTCACAGAATGGAGGTGTGTGAAGGCATAGAATGGTAGTGTGTGAAGTCATAGAATGGAGGTGTGTGAAGTCACAGAATGGACGGTATGAAGTCATAGAATGGAGGTGTGTGAAGTCACAGAATTGAAGTGTTTGAAGTCATATATTGGAGGTGTGTGAAATCAAAATGGATGTGTGAAGTCATAGAATGGAGGTGTGTGAAATCATAGAATGAGGGTGTGTGAGGTCATAGAATGGAGGTGAGTGAAGTCTAAGAATGGAGGTGTGTGAAGTCATAGAATGGAGGTGTGTGAAGTCACAATAGAGGTGGGTGAGGTCACAGAATTGAGGTGTGTGAACACAGAATGGAGGTGTGTGAAGTCATAGAATGGAAGTGTGTGAAGTCATAGAATGGAGGTGTGTGAAGTCAGAATGGAGGTGTGAAGTCATAGAATGGAGTTGGGTGAAGTCATAGAAAGGAGGTGTGTGAAGTCATAGAATGGATGTGTGTGTAGTCATAGAATGGAGGTGTGTGAAGTCAGAATGGAGGTGTGTGAACTCACAGAATGGTAGTGTGTGTAGTCACAATGGAGGTGTGTGAAGTCATAGAATGGAGGTGTGTGAAGTCACAGAATGGACGTGTGTGAAGTCATAGAATGGAGATGTGTGTAGTCATAGAATGGAGGTGTGTGAAGTCACAGAATGGAGGTGTGGGAAGTCACAGAATGGAAATGTGTGAAGTCATAGAATGGAGGTGTGTGAAGTCACAGAATGGACGTGTGTGAAGTCATAGAATGGAGGTGTGTGAAGTCATAGAATGGAGGTGTGTGAAGTCAGAATGGAGGTGTGTGAAGTCACAGAATTGAGGTGTGTGAACACAGAATAGAGGAGTGTGAGTCAAAGAATGGAGGTGTTTGAAGTCATAGAATGGAGGAGTGTGAAGTCATAGAATGTATGTTTGCGAAGTAAGAATGAAGGTGTGTGAAGGCATAGAATGGAGGTGTGTGAAGTCACAGAATGGAGGTGTGTGATGTCACAGAATGGAGTTGTGTGAAGTCAGAATGGAGGTGTGAAGTCATACAATGGAGTTGGGTGAAGTCATAGAAAGGAGGTGTGTGAAGTCATAGAATGGAGGTGTGTGAAGTCATAGAATGGAGGTGTGTGAAGTCAGAATGGAACTGTGTGAACTCATAGAATGGTAGTGTGTGGAGTCAAAATGGAGGTGTGTGAAATCATAGAATGGAGGTGTGTGAAGTCATAGAATGGACGGTATGAAGTCATAGAATGGAGGTGTGTGAAGTCACAGAATTGAAGTGTTTGAAGTCATATATTGGATGTGTGTGAAATTAAAATGGATGTGTGAAGTCATAGAATGGAGGTGTGTGAAATCATAGAATGAGGGTGTGTGAGGTCATAGAATGGAGGTGAGTGAAGTCTTAGAATGGAGGTGTGTGAAGTCATAGAATGGAAGTGTGTGAAGTCACAGATTGGAGCTGTGTGAAGTCACAGGATCGAGGTGTTAGAAGTCACAGAATGGAGCTGTGTGAACTAAGAATGGAGGTGTGTGAAGTCACAGAATGGAGGTGTGTGAAGTCATAGAATGGAGGTGTGTGAAGTGAGAATGTAGGTGTGTGAAGTCACCGAATGGAGTTGTGTGAACTCAGAATGGAGGTGTGTGGAGTCATAGAATGAAGGTTTGTGAAATCATAGAATGGAGGTGTGTGAAGTCAGAGAATGGATGTTTCTGAAGTAAGAATGAAGGTGTGTGAAGTCGTAGAATGGAGGTATGTGAACTCATAGAATGGGGGTGTGTGAAGTCACAGAAAGGAGGTGTGTGAAGTCAAAATGGAGGTGTGTAGTCATCGATTGGAGGTGGGTGAAGTCATAGAAAGGAGGTGTGGGAAGTCATAGAATGGAGGAGTGTGAAGTCATAGAGTGCATGTGAGTGAAATCACAGATTCGAGGTCTGTGAAGTCATAGAATGGAGGTGTGTGATATCAGAATGGAGGTGTGCGAAGTCACAGAATAGAGGTGTGTGAAGTCAGAATGGATGTGTGTGAAGTCATAGATGGAGTTGTGTGAAGTCATAGTATGGAGGTGTGTGAAATCATAGAATAGAGTTTTGTGAAGTCACAGAATGGAGCTGTGTGAATTCAGAATGGAGGTGTGTGAAGTCATAGAATGGAGGTGGGTGAAATCATAGAATGAGGGTGTGTGAGGTCATAGAGTGGAGGTGAGTGAAGTCTTAGAATGGAGGTGTGTGAAGTCATAGAATGGAAGTGTGTGAAGTCACAGATTGGAGCTGTGTGAAGTCAAAGGATCGAGGTGTTAGAAGTCACAGAATGGAGATGTGTGAACTAAGAATGGAGGTGTGTGAAGTCACAGAATGGAGGTGAGTGAAGTCATAGAATGGAGGTGTGTGAAGTGAGAATGTAGGTGTGTGAAGTCACCGAATGGAGTTGTGTGAACTCAGAATGGAGGTGTGTGAAGTCACAGAATGAAGGTTTGTGAAATCATAGAATGGAGGTGTGTGAAGTCAGAGAATGGATGTTTCTGAAGTAAGAATGAAGGTGTGTGAAGTCGTAGAATGGAGGTATGTGAACTCATAGAATGGGGGTGTGTGAAGTCACAGAAAGGAGGTGTGTGAAGTCAAAATGGAGGTGTGTAGTCATCGATTGGAGGTGGGTGAAGTCATAGAAAGGAGGTGTGGGAAGTCATAGAATGGAGGAGTGTGAAGTCATAGAGTGCATGTGAGTGAAATCACAGATTCGAGGTCTGTGAAGTCATAGAATGGAGGTGTGTGATGTCAGAATGGAGGTGTGCGAAGTCACAGAATAGAGGTGTGTGAAGTCAGAATGGAGGTGTGTGAAGTCATAGATGGAGTTGTGTGAAGTCATAGTATGGAGGTGTGTGAAATCATAGAATAGAGTTTTGTGAAGTCACAGAATGGAGCTGTGTGAATTCAGAATGGAGGTGTGTGAAGTCATAGAATGGAGGTGTGTGAAGTCAGAATGGAGGTGTGTGAACTCATAGAATGGAGGTGTGTGACGTCACAATGGAAGTGTGTGATTTCATAGAATGGACCTGTGTAAAGTCACAGAATGGAGGTGTGTGAAGTCGTAGAATGGAGGTGTGTGAAGTCACTGAATGGAGGTTTGTGAAGTCATAGAATGGAGGTGTGTGAAGTTATAGAATGGATGTTTGTAAAGTAAAAATGAAGGTGTGTGAAGTAATAGAATGGAGATGTGTGAAGTCAGAATGGAGGTGTGTGAAGTCACAGAATGGAGATGTGTCAACTCAGAATTTAGGTGTGTGAAGTCAAAGAATGGAGGTGTGTGAAGTCATAGAGTGGAGCTGTGTGAAGTCATAGAATGGAGGTGTGTGAAGTCACAATGGAGGTGGGTGAGGTCACAGAATTGAGGTGTGTGAACACAGAATGGAGGTGTGAGAAGTCAGAGAATGGAAGTGTGTGAAGTCATAGAATGGAGGTGTGTGAAGTCAGAATGGAGGTGTGAAGTCATAGAATGGAGTTGGGTGAAGTCATAGAAAGGAGGTGTGTGAAGTCATAGAATGGATGTGTGTGTAGTCATAGAATGGAGGTGTGTGAAGTCAGAATGGAGGTGTGTGAACTCACAGAATGGTAGTGTGTGTAGTCACAATGGAGGTGTGTGAAGTCATAGAATGGAGGTGTGTGAAGTCACAGAATGGACGTGTGTGAAGTCATAGAATGGAGATGTGTGTAGTCATAGAATGGAGGTGTGTGAAGTCACAGAATGGAGGTGTGGGAAGTCACAGAATGGAAGTGTGTGAAGTCATAGAATGGAGGTGTGTGAAGTCACAGAATGGACGTGTGTGAAGTCATAGAATGGAGGTGTGTGAAGTCATAGAATGGAGGTGTGTGAAGTCAGAATGGAGGTGTGTGAAGTCACAGAATTGAGGTGTGTGAACACAGAATAGAGGAGTGTGAGTCAAAGAATGGAGGTGTTTGAAGTCATAGAATGGAGGAGTGTGAAGTCATAGAATGTATGTTTGCGAAGTAAGAATGAAGGTGTGTGAAGGCATAGAATGGAGGTGTGTGAAGTCACAGAATGGAGGTGTGTGAAGTCACAGAATGGAGTTGTGTGAAGTCAGAATGGAGGTGTGAAGTCATACAATGGAGTTGGGTGAAGCCATAGAAAGGAGGTGTGTGAAGTCATAGAATGGAGGTGTGTGAAGTCATAGAATGGAGGTGTGTGAAGTCAGAATGGAAGTGTGTGAACTCATAGAATGGTAGTGTGTGGAGTCAAAATGGAGGTGTGTGAAATCATAGAATGGAGGTGTGTGAAGTCACAGAATGGACGGTATGAAGTCATAGAATGGAGGTGTGTGAAGTCACAGAATTGAAGTGTTTGAAGTCATATATTGGAGGTGTGTGAAATCAAAATGGATGTGTGAAGTCATAGAATGGAGGTGGGTGAAATCATAGAATGAGGGTGTGTGAGGTCATAGAGTGGAGGTGAGTGAAGTCTTAGAATGGAGGTGTGTCAAGTCATAGAATGGAAGTGTGTGAAGTCACAGATTGGAGCTGTGTGAAGTCACAGGATCGAGGTGTTAGAAGTCACAGAATGGAGCTGTGTGAACTAAGAATGGAGGTGTGTGAAGTCACAGAATGGAGGTGAGTGAAGTCATAGAATGGAGGTGTGTGAAGTGAGAATGTAAGTGTGTGAAGTCACCGAATGGAGTTGTGTGAACTCAGAATGGAGGTGTGTGAAGTCACAGAATGAAGGTTTGTGAAATCATAGAATGGAGGTGTGTGAAGTCAGAGAATGGATGTTTCTGAAGTAAGAATGAAGGTGTGTGAAGTCGTAGAATGGAGGTATGTGAACTCATAGAATGGGGGTGTGTGAAGTCACAGAAAGGAGGTGTGTGAAGTCAAAATGGAGGTGTGTAGTCATCGATTGGAGGTGGGTGAAGTCATAGAAAGGAGGTGTGGGAAGTCATAGAATGGAGGAGTGTGAAGTCATAGAGTGCATGTGAGTGAAATCACAGATTCGAGGTCTGTGAAGTCATAGAATGGAGGTGTGTGATGTCAGAATGGAGGTGTGCGAAGTCACAGAATAGAGGTGTGTGAAGTCAGAATGGAGGTGTGTGAAGTCATAGATGGAGTTGTGTGAAGTCATAGTATGGAGGTGTGTGAAATCATAGAATAGAGTTTTGTGAAGTCACAGAATGGAGCTGTGTGAATTCAGAATGGAGGTGTGTGAAGTCATAGAATGGAGGTGTGTGAAGTCAGAATGGAGGTGTGTGAACTCATAGAATGGAGGTGTGTGACGTCACAATGGAAGTGTGTGATTTCATAGAATGGACCTGTGTAAAGTCACAGAATGGAGGTGTGTGAAGTCGTAGAATGGAGGTGTGTGAAGTCACTGAATGGAGGTTTGTGAAGTCATAGAATGGAGGTGTGTGAAGTTATAGAATGGAGGTTTGTAAAGTAAAAATGAAGGTGTGTGAAGTAATAGAATGGAGATGTGTGAAGTCAGAATGGAGGTGTGTGAAGTCACAGAATGGAGATGTGTCAACTCAGAATTTAGGTGTGTGAAGTCAAAGAATGGAGGTGTGTGAAGTCATAGAGTGGAGCTGTGTGAAGTCATAGAATGGAGGTGTGTGAAGTCACAATGGAGGTGGGTGAGGTCACAGAATTGAGGTGTGTGAACACAGAATGGAGGTGTGTGAAGTCATAGAATGGAAGTGTGTGAAGTCATAGAATGGAGGTGTGTGAAGTCAGAATGGAGGTGTGAAGTCATAGAATGGAGTTGGGTGAAGTCATAGAAAGGAGGTGGGTGAAGTCATAGAATGGATGTGTGTGTAGTCATAGAATGGAGGTGTGTGAAGTCAGAATGAAGGTGTGTGAACTCACAGAATAGTAGTGTGTGTAGTCACAATGGAGGTGTGTGAAGTCATAGAATGGAGGTGTGTGAAGTCACAGAATGGACGTGTGTGAAGTCATAGAATGGAGGTGTGTTGTCATAGAATGGAGGTGTGTGAAGTCACAGAATGGAGGTGTGGGAAGTCACAGAATGCAAGTGTGTGAAGTCATAGAATGGAGGTGTGTGAAGTCACAGAATGGACGTGTGTGAAGTCATAGAATGGAGGTGTGTGAAGTCATAGAATGGAGGTGTGTGAAGTCACAGAATGGAGGTGTGGGAAGTCACAGATTGGAGGTCTGTGAAGTCCCAGAATTGAGGTGCGTGAACTCTGAATGGAGGTGTGTAAAGTCACAGAACGGAGGTGTGTGAAGTCAGAATGGAGGTGTGAAGTCATAGAATGGAGTTGGGTGAAATCATAGAAAGGAGGTGTGTGAAGTCATAGAATGGATGTGTGTGTAGTCATAGAATGGAGGTGTGTGAAGTCAGAATGGAGGTGTGTGAACTCACAGAATGGTAGGGTGTGTAGTCACAATGGAGGTGTGTGAAGTCATAGAATGGAGGTGTGGGAAGTCACAGAATGGACGTGTGTGAAGTCATAGAATGGAGGTATGTGTAGTCATAGAATGGAGGTGTGTGAAGTCACAGAATGGAGGTGTGGGAAGTCACAGAATGGACGGTTTGAAGTCATAGAATGGAGGTGTGTGAAGTCACAGAATTGAGGTGTTTGAAGTCATATATTGGAGGTGTGTGAAGTCAAAATGGATGTGTGAAGTCATAGAATGGAGGTGTGTGAAATCATAGAATGAGGGTGTGTGAGGTCATAGAATGGAGGTTTGTGAAGTCACAGAATGGATGTGTGTGAAATCATAGAATGAAGGTTTGTGAAGTCATAGAATGGAAGTGTGTGAAGTCACAGAATGGAGGTGTGTGAAGTCACAGAATGGAAGGTGTGTGAAATCACAGAATAGAAGTGTGTGAACTCAGAATGGAGGTCAGTGAAGTCATAGAATGGAGGTGTGTGAAGTCACAGAATGGACAGTTTGAAGTCATAGAATGGAGGTGTATGAAGTCACAGAATTGAGGTGTTTGAAGTCATATATTGGAGGTGTGTGAAGTCAAAATTGATGTGTGAAGTCATAGAATGGAGGTGTGTGAAATCATAGAATGAGGGTGTGTGAGGTCATAGAATGGAGGTTTGTAAAGTCACAGAATGGAGGTGTGTGAAATCATAGAATGAAGCTGTGTGAAGTCATACAATGGAAGTGTGTGAAGTCACAGAATGGAGGTTTGTGAAGTCACAGAATGGAGGTGTGTGAACTCAGAATGGAGGTGTGCGAATCAGAGAATGGACGTGTGTGAAGTCATAGAATGGAAGTGTGTGAAGTCATAGAATGGAAGTGTGTGAAGCCAGAATGGAGGTGTGTGAAGTCACAGAATGGAGGTTTGTGAAGTCATAGAATGGAGGTGTGTGAAGTCATAGAATGGATGTTTCTGAAGTAAGAATGAAGGTGTGTGAAGTCATAGAATAGAGGTGTGTGAAGTCATAGAATGGAGGTGTGTGAAGTCACAGAATGGAGGTGTGTGAAGTCAGAATGGAGGTGTGTAGTCATATATTGGAGGTGGGTGAATTCATAGAAAGGAGGTGTGGGAAGTCATAGAGTGCAGGTGAGTGAAGTCATAGATTTGAGGTCTGTGAAATCATAGAATGGAGGTGTGTGATGTCAGATTGGAGGTTTGTGAAGTCAAAGAATGTAGGTGTGTGAAGTCATTGAATGGAGGTGAGTGAAGTCACAGAATGGAGATGTGTGAAATCAGAAGAGAGGTGTGCGAAGTCACAGAATGGAGGTGTGTGAAGTCATAGAATGGAAGTGTGTGAAGTCATAGAATGGAGGTGTGTGAAGTCAGAATGGAGGTGTGTGAAGTCACCGAATGGAGTTGTGTGAACTCAGAATGGAGGTGTGTGAAGTCACAGAATGGAGGTTTGTGAAGTCATAGAATGGAGGTGTGTGAAGTCATAGAATGGATGTTTCTGAAGTAAGAATGAAGGTGTGTGAAGTCATAGAATGGAGGTATGAACTCATAGAATGGGGGTGTGTGAAGTCACAGAATGGAGGTGTGTGAAGTCTGAATGGAGGTGTTTAGTCATCGATTGGAGGTGGGTGAAGTCATAGAAAGGAGGTGTGGGAAGTCATAGAATGGAGGTGTGTGAAGTCAGAATGGAGGTGTGTGAAGTCACAGAATTGAGGTGTGTGAACACAGAATGGAGGTGTGTGAAGTCAAAGAATGGAGGTGTTTGAAGTCATAGAATGGAGGTGTGTGAAGTCATAGAATGGAGGTGTGTGAAGTCAGAATGGAGGTGTGTGAAGTCACAGAATTGAGGTGTGTGAACACAGAATAGAGGAGTGTGAGTCAAAGAATGGAGGTGTTTGAAGTCATAGAATGGAGGAGTGTGAAGTCATAGAATGTATGTTTGCGAAGTAAGAATGAAGGTGTGTGAAGGCATAGAATGGAGGTGTGTGAAGTCACAGAATGGAGGTGTGTGAAGTCACAGAATGGAGGTGTGTGAAGTCAGAATGGAGGTGTGACGTCATACAATGGAGTTGGGTGAAGTCATAGAAAGGAGGTATGTGAAGTCATAGAATGGAGGTGTGTGAAGTCATAGAATGGAGGTGTGTGAAGTCAGAATGGAAGTGTGTGAACTCATAGAATGGTAGTGTGTGGAGTCAAAATGGAGGTGTGTGAAATCATAGAATGGAGGTGTGTGAAGTCACAGAATGGACGTGTGTGAAGTCAAGAATGGAGGTGTGTGAAGTCATAGAATGGAGGTGTGTGAAGTCACAGAATGGAGGTGTGGGAAGTCACAGATTGGAGTTGTGTGAAGTCCCAGAATTGAGGTGTGTGAACTCAGAATGGAGGTGTGTAAACTCACAGAATGGAGGTGTGTGAAGTCATAGAATGGTAGTGTGTGAAGTCATAGAATGGAGGTGTGTGAAGTCACAGAATGGACGGTATGAAGTCATAGAATGGAGGTGTGTGAAGTCACAGAATTGAAGTGTTTGAAGTCATATATTGGAGGTGTGTGAAATCAAAATGGATGTGTGAAGTCATAGAATGGAGGTGTGTGAAATCATAGAATGAGGGTGTGTGAGGTCATAGAATGGAGGTGAGTGAAGTCTTAGAATGGAGGTGTGTGAAGTCATAGAATGGAAGTGTGTGAAGTCACAGATTGGAGCTGTGTGAAGTCACAGGATCGAGGTGTTAGAAGTCACAGAATGGAGGTGTGTGAACTAAGAATGGAGGTGTGTGAAGTCACAGAATGGACGTGTGTGAAGTCATAGAATGGAGGTGTGTGTAGTCATAGAATGGAGGTGTGTGAAGTCACAGAATGGAGGTGTGGGAAGTCACAGAATGGAAGTGTGTGAAGTCATAGAATGGAGGTGTGTGAAGTCACAGAATGGACGTGTGTGAAGTCATAGAATGGAGGTGTGTGAAGTCATAGAATGGAGGTGTGTGAAGTCACAGAATGGAGGTGTGGGAAGTCACAGATTGGAGGTCTGTGAAGTCCCAGAATTGAGGTGTGTGAACTCCGAATGGAGGTGTGTAAAGTCACAGAACGGAGGTGTGTGAAGTCAGAATGGAGGTGTGAAGTCATAGAATGGAGTTGGGTGAAATCATAGAAAGGAGGTGTGTGAAGTCATAGAATGGTTGTGTGTGTAGTCATAGAATGGAGGTGTGTGAAGTCAGAATGGAGGTGTGTGAACTCACAGAATGGTAGGGTGTGTAGTCACAATGGAGGTGTGTGAAGTCATAGAATGGAGGTGTGGGAAGTCACAGAATAGACGTGTGTGAAGTCATAGAATGGAGGTATGTGTAGTCATAGAATGGAGGTGTGTGAAGTCACAGAATGGAGGTGTGGGAAGTCACAGAATGGACGGTTTGAAGTCATAGAATGGAGGTGTGTGAAGTCACGGAATTGAGGTGTTTGAAGTCATGTATTGGAGGTGTGTGAAGTCAAAATGGATGTGTGAAGTCATAGAATGGAGGTGTGTGAAATCATAGAATGAGGGTGTGTGAGGTCATAGAATGGAGGTTTGTAAAGTCACAGAATGGAGGTGTGTGAAATCATAGAATGAAGGTGTGTGAAGTCATAGAATGGAAGTGTGTGAAGTCACAGAATGGAGGTTTGTGAAGTCACAGAATGGAGGTGTGTGAACTCAGAATGGAGGTGTGCGAATCAGAGAATGGACGTGTGTGAAGTCATAGAATGGAAGTGTGTGAAGTCATAGAATGGAAGTGTGTGAAGCCAGAATGGAGGTGTGTGAAGTCACAGAATGGAGGTTTGTGAAGTCATAGAATGGAGGTGTGTGAAGTCATAGAATGGATGTTTCTGAAGTAAGAATGAAGGTGTGAGAAGTCATAGAATAGAGGTGTGTGAAGTCATAGAATGGAGGTGTGTGAAGTCACAGAATGGAGGTGTGTGAAGTCAGATGGAGGTGTGTAGTCATATATTGGAGGTGGGTGAATTCATAGAAAGGAGGTGTGGGAAGTCATAGAGTGCAGGTGAGTGAAGTCATAGATTTGAGGTCTGTGAAATCATAGAATGGAGGTGTGTGATGTCAGATTGGAGGTGTGTGAAGTCAAAGAATGTAGGTGTGTGAAGTCATTGAATGGAGGTGAGTGAAGTCACAGAATGGAGATGTGTGAAATCAGAAGAGAGGTGTGCGAAGTCACAGAATGGAGGTGTGTGAAGTCATAGAATGGAAGTGTGTGAAGTCATAGAATGGAGGTGTGTGAAGTCAGAGAATGGATGTTTCTGAAGTAAGAATGAAGGTGTGTGAAGTCGTAGAATGGAGGTATGTGAACTCATAGAATGGGGGTGTGTGAAGTCACAGAAAGGAGGTGTGTGAAGTCAAAATGGAGGTGTGTAGTCATCGATTGGAGGTGGGTGAAGTCCTAGAACGGAGGTGTGGGAAGTCATAGAATGGAGGAGAGTGAAGTCATAGAGTGCATGTGAGTGAAATCACAGATTCGAGGTCTGTGAAGTCATAGAATGGAGGTGTGTGATGTCAGAATGGAGGTGTGCGAAGTCACAGAATAGAGGTGTGTGAAGTCAGAATGGAGGTGTGTGAAGTCATAGATGGAGTTGTGTGAAGTCATAGTATGGAGGTGTGTGAAATCATAGAATAGAGTTTTGTGAAGTCACAGAATGGAGCTGTGTGAAATCAGAATGGAGGTGTGTGAAGTCATAGAATGGAGGTGTGTGAAGACAGAATGGAGGTGTGTGAACTCATAGAATGGAGGTGTGTGACGTCACAATGGAAGTGTGTGAAGTCATAGAATGGAGCTGTGTAAAGTCACAGAATGGAGGTGTGTGAAGTCACTGAATGGAGGTGTGTGAAGTCACTGAATGGAGGTGTGTGAAGTTATAGAATGGATGTTTGTAAAGTAAAAATGAAGGTGTGTGAAGTCATAGAATGGAGATGTGTGAAGTCAGAATGGAGGTGTGTGAAGTCACAGAATGGAGATGTGTCAACTCAGAATTTAGGTGTGTGAAGTCAAAGAATGGAGGTGTGAAGTCATAGAGTGGAGCTGTGTGAAGTCATAGAATGGAGGTGTGTGAAGTCACAATGGAGGTGGGTGAGGTCACAGAATTGATGTGTGTGAACACAGAATGGAGGTGTGTGAAGTCATAGAATGGAAGTGTGTGAAGTCATAGAATGGAGGTGTGTGAAGTCAGAATGGAGGTGTGAAGTCATAGAATGGAGTTGGGTGAAGTCATAGAAAGGAGGTGTGTGAAGTCATAGAATGGATGTGTGTGTAGTCATAGAATGGAGTTGTGTGAAGTCAGAATGGAGGTGTGTGAACTCACAGAATGGTAGTGTGTGTAGTCACAATGGAGGTGTGTGAAGTCATAGAATGGAGGTGTGTGAAGTCACAGAATGGACGTGTGTGAAGTCATAGAATGGAGGTGTGTGTAGTCATAGAATGGAGGTGTGTGAAGTCACAGAATGGAGGTGTGGGAAGTCACAGAATGGAAGTATGTGAAGTCATAGAATGGAGGTGTGTGAAGTCACAGAATGGACGTTTGTGAAGTCATAGAATGGAGGTGTGTGAAGTCATAGAATGGAGGTGTGTGAAGTCACAGAATGGAGGTGTGGGAAGTCACAGATTGGAGGTCTGTGAAGTGCCAGAATTGAGGTGTGTGAAGTCACAGAATTGAGGTGTTTGAAGTCATGTATTGGAGGTGTGTGATGTCAAAATGGATGTGTGAAGTCATAGAATGGAGGTGTGTGAAATCATAGAATGAGGGTGTGTGAGGTCATAGAATGGAGGTTTGTGAAGTCACAGAATGGATGTGTGTGAAATCATAGAATGAAGGTTTGTGAAGTCATAGAATGGAAGTGTGTGAAGTCACATATTGGAGGTGTGTGAAGTCACAGAATGGAAGGTGTGTGAAATCACAGAATAGAGGTGTGTGAACTCAGAATGGAGGTGAGTGAAGTCATAGAATGGAGGTGTGTGAAGTCACAGAATGGACAGTTTGAAGTCATAGAATGGAGGTGTATGAAGTCAAAGAATTGAGGTGTTTGAAGTCATATATTGGAGGTGTGTGAATTCAAAATTGATGTGTGAAGTCATAGAATGGAGGTGTGTGAAATCATAGAATGAGGGTGTGTGAGGTCATAGAATGGAGGTTTGTAAAGTCACAGAATGGAGGTGTGTGAAATCATAGAATGAAGGTGTGTGAAGTCATAGAATGGAAGTGTGTGAAGTCACAGAATGGAGGTTTGTGAAGTCACAGAATGGAGGTGTGTGAACTCAGAATGGAGGTGTGCGAATCAGAGAATGGACGTGTGTGAAGTCATAGAATGGAAGTGTGTGAAGTCATAGAATGGAAGTGTGTGAAGCCAGAATGGAGGTGTGTGAAGTCACAGAATGGAGGTTTGTGAAGTCATAGAATGGAGGTGTGTGAAGTCATAGAATGGATGTTTCTGAAGTAAGAATGAAGGTGTGGGAAGTCATAGAATAGAGGTGTGTGAAGTTATAGAATGGAGGTGTGTGAAGTCACAGAATGGAGGTGTGTGAAGTCAGAATGGAGGTGTGTAGTCATATATTGGAGGTGGGTGAAGTCATAGAAAGGAGGTGTGGGAAGTCATAGCGTGCAGGTGAGTGAAGTCATAGATTTGAGGTCTGTGAAATCATAGAATGGAGGTGTGTGATGTCAGATTGGAGGTGTGTGAAGTCAAAGAATGTAGGTGTGTGAAGTCATTGAATGGAGGTGAGTGAAGTCACAGAATGGAGATGTGTGAAATCAGAAGAGAGGTGTGCGAAGTCATAGAATGGAGGTGTGTGAAGTCAGAATGGAGGTGTATGAAGTCATAGAATGGAGGTGTGTGAAGTCAGAATAGAGGTGTGTGAAGTCATAGAATGGAGGTGTGTGAAGTCACAGAATGGAGGTGTGGGAAGTCACAGAATAGAGGTGTGTGACGTCAAAGAATGGAGGTGTGTGAACTCAGAATGGAGGTGTGTAAAGGCACAGAATGGAGGTGTGAGAAGTCATAGAATGGAAGTGTGTGAAGTCATAGAATGGAGCTGTGTGAAGTCACAGAATGGACGTTATGAAGTCATAGAATGGAGCTGTGTGAAGTCACAGAATTGAGGTGTTTGAAGTCATATATTGGAGGTGTGTGAAGTCAAAATGCATGTGTGAAGTCACAGAATGGAGGTTTGTGAAGTCATAGCATGGAGGTGTGTGAATGTTTCTGAAGTAAAAATGAAGGTGCGTGAAGTCATGGAATGGAGGTGTGTGAAGTCACAGAATGGAGGTGTGTGAAGTCAGAATAGAGGTGTGTAGTCATAGATTGGAGGTGGGTAAAGTTATAGAATGGAGGATTGTGAAGTCATAGAGTGCAGGTGAGTGAAGTCAGAGATTCGCGGTCTGTGAAGTCATAGAAAGGAGGTGTGTGATGTCAGAATGGAGGTGTGCGAAGTCATAGAATAGAGGTGTGTGAAGTCAGAATGGAAGTGTGTGAAGTAATAGATGGAGTTGTGTGAAGTCATAGTATGGAGGGGTGTGAAATCATAGAATGGAGTTTTGTGAAGTCACAGAATGGAGCTGTGTGAATTCAGAATGGAGGTGTGTGAAGTCATAGAATGGAGGTGTGTGAAGTCAGAATGGAAGTGTGTGAAGTCACAGAATGGAGGTGTGTGAAGTCATAGAATGGAAGTGTGTGAAGTCATAGAATGGAGGTGTGTGAAGTCAGAATGGAGGTGTGTGAAGTCACCGAATGGAGTTGTGTGAACTCAGAATGGAGGTGTGTGAAGTCACAGAATGGAGGTTTGTGAAGTCATAGAATGGAGGTGTGTGAAGTCATAGAATGGATGTTTCTGAAGTAAGAATGAAGGTGTGTGAAGTCATAGAATGGAGGTATGAACTCATAGAATGGGGGTGTGTGAAGTCTCAGAATTGAGGTGTGTGAACACAGAATGGAGGTGTGTGAAGTCAAAGAATGGAGGTGTTTGAAGTCATAGAATGGAGGAGTGTGAAGTCATAGAGTGCATGTGAGTGAAATCACAGATTCGAGGTCTATGAAGTCATAGAATGGAGGTGTGTGATGTCAGAATGGAGGTGTGCAAAGTCTTAGAATAGAGGTGTGTGTAGTCAGAATGGAGGTGTGTGAAGTCATAGATGGAGTTGTGTGAAGTCATAGTATGGAGGTGTGTGAAATCATAGAATAGAGTTTTGTGAAGGCACAGAATGGAGCTGTGTGAATTCAGAATGGAGGTGTGTGAAGTCATAGAATGGAGGTGTGTGAAGACAGAATGGAGGTGTGTGAACTCATAGAGTGGAGGTGTGTGACGTCACAATGGAAGTGTGTGAAGTCATAGAATGGAGGTGTGTGAAGTCACAGAATGGAGGTGTGTGAAGTCATAGAATGGAGGTGTGTGAAGTCACTGTATGGATGTGTGTGAAGTCATAGAATGGAGGTGTGTGAAGTTATAGAATGGATGTTTGTAAAGTAAAAATGAAGGTGTGTGAAGTCATAGAATGGAGATGTGTGAAGTCAGAATGGAGGTGTGTGAAGTCACAGAATGGAGATGTGTCAAGTCAGAATTTAGGTGTGTGAAGTCAAAGAATGGAGGTGTGTGAAGACATAGAATGGAGGTGTGTGAAGTCATAGAATGGAGGTGTGTGAAGTCAGAATGGAGGTGTGTGAAGTCACAGAATTGAGGTGTGTGAACACAGAATGGAGGAGTGTGAAGTCAAAGAATGGAGGTGTTTGAAGTCATAGAATGGAGGAGTGTGAAGTCATAGAATGTATGTTTGCGAAGTAAGAATGAAGGTGTGTGAAGGCATAGAATGGAGGTGTGTGAAGTCACAGAATGGAGGTGTGTGAAGTTACAGAATGGAGGTGTGTGAAGTCAGAATGGAGGTGTGAAGTCATACAATGGAGTTGGGTGAAGTCATAGAAAGGAGGTGTGTGAAGTCATAGAATGGAGGTGTGTGAAGTCATAGAATGGAGGTGTGTGAAGTCAGAATGGAAGTGTGTGAACTCATAGAATGGTAGTGTGTGGAGTCAAAATGGAGGTGTGTGAAATCATAGAATGGAGGTGTGTGAAGTCACAGAATGGACGTGTGTGAAGTCATAGAATGGAGGTGTGTGAAGTCACAGAATGGAGGTGTGGGAAGTCACAGATTGGAGTTGTGTGAAGTCCCAGAATTGAGGTGTGTGAACTCAGAATGGAGGTGTGTAAAGTCACAGAATGGAGGTGTGTGAAGTCATAGAATGATAGTGTGTGAAGTCATAGAATGGAGGTGTGTGAAGTCACAGAATGGATGGTATGAAGTCATAGAATGGAGGTGTGTGAAGTCACAGAATTGAAGTGTTTGAAGTCATATATTGGAGGTGTGTGAAATCAAAATGGATGTGTGATGTCATAGAATGGAGGTGTGTGAAATCATAGAATGAGGGTGTGTGAGGTCATAGAATGGAGGTGAGTGAAGTCACAGAATGGAGGTGTGTGAAGTCATAGAATGGAGGTGTGTGAAGTCACTGTATGGAGGTGTGTGAAGTCATAGAATGGAGGTGTGTGAAGTTATAGAATGGATGTTTGTAAAGTAAAAATGAAGGTGTGTGAAGTCATAGAATGGAGATGTGTGAAGTCAGAATGGAGGTGTGTGAAGTCACAGAATGGAGATGTGTCAAGTCAGAATTTAGGTGTGTGAAGTCAAAGAATGGAGGTGTGTGAAGACATAGAATGGAGGTGTGTGAAGTCATAGAATGGAGGTGTGTGAAGTCAGAATGGAGGTGTGTGAAGTCACAGAATTGAGGTGTGTGAACACAGAATAGAGGAGTGTTAGTCAAAGAATGGAGGTGTTTGAAGTCATAGAATGGAGGAGTGTGAAGTCATAGAATGTATGTTTGCGAAGTAAGAATGAAGGTGTGTGAAGGCATAGAATGGAGGTGTGTGAAGTCACAGAATGGAGGTGTGTGAAGTCACAGAATGGAGGTGTGTGAAGTCAGAATGGAGGTGTGACGTCATACAATGGAGTTGGGTGAAGTCATAGAAAGGAGGTATGTGAAGTCATAGAATGGAGGTGTGTGAAGTCATAGAATGGAGGTGTGTGAAGTCAGAATGGAAGTGTGTGAACTCATAGAATGGTAGTGTGTGAAGTCAAAATGGAGGTGTGTGAAATCATAGAATGGAGGTGTGTGAAGTCACAGAATGGACGTGTGTGAAGTCATAGAATGGAGGTGTGTGAAGTCATAGAATGGAGGTGTGTGAAGTCACAGAATGGAGGTGTGGGAAGTCACAGATTGGAGTTGTGTGAAGTCCCAGAATTGAGGTGTGTGAACTCAGAATGGAGGTGTGTAAACTCACAGAATGGAGGTGTGTGAAGTCATAGAATGGTAGTGTGTGAAGTCATAGAATGGAGGTGTGTGAAGTCACAGAATGGACGGTATGAAGTCATAGAATGGAGGTGTGTGAAGTCACAGAATTGAAGTGTTTGAAGTCATATATTGGAGGTGTGTGAAATCAAAATGGATGTGTGAAGTCATAGAATGGAGGTGTGTGAAATCATAGAATGAGGGTGTGTGAGGTCATAGAATGGAGGTGAGTGAAGTCTTAGAATGGAGGTGTGTGAAGTCATAGAATGGAAGTGTGTGAAGTCACAGATTGGAGCTGTGTGAAGTCACAGGATCGAGGTGTTAGAAGTCACAGAATGGAGGTGTGTGAACTAAGAATGGAGGTGTGTGAAGTCACAGAATGGACGGGTGTGTAGTCATAGAATGGAGGTGTGTGTAGTCATAGAATGGAGGTGTGTGAAGTCACAGAATGGAGGTGTGGGAAGTCACAGAATGGAAGTGTGTGAAGTCATAGAATGGAGGTGTGTGAAGTCACAGAATGGACGTGTGTGAAGTCATAGAATGGAGGTGTGTGAAGTCATAGAATGGAGGTGTGTGAAGTCACAGAATGGAGGTGTGGGAAGTCACAGATTGGAGGTCTGTGAAGTCCCAGAATTGAGGTGTGTGAACTCCGAATGGAGGTGTGTAAAGTCACAGAACGGAGGTGTGTGAAGTCAGAATGGAGGTGTGAAGTCATAGAATGGAGTTGGGTGAAATCATAGAAAGGAGGTGTGTGAAGTCATAGAATGGATGTGTGTGTAGTCATAGAATGGAGGTGTGTGAAGTCAGAATGGAGGTGTGTGAACTCACAGAATGGTAGGCTGTGTAGTCACAATGGAGGTGTGTGAAGTCATAGAATGGAGGTGTGGGAAGTCACAGAATGGACGTGTGTGAAGTCATAGAATGGAGGTATGTGTAGTCATAGAATGGAGGTGTGTGAAGTCACAGAATGGAGGTGTGGGAAGTCACAGAATGGACGGTTTGAAGTCATAGAATGGAGGTGTGTGAAGTCACAGAATTGAGGTGTTTGAAGTCATGTATTGGAGGTGTGTGAAGTCAAAATGGATGTGTGAAGTCATAGAATGGAGGTGTGTGAAATCATAGAATGAGGGTGTGTGAGGTCATAGAATGGAGGTTTGTGAAGTCACAGAATGGATGTGTGTGAAATCATAGAATGAAGGTTTGTGAAGTCATAGAATGGAAGTGTGTGAAGTCACAGAATGGAGGTGTGTGAAGTCACAGAATGGAAGGTGTGTGAAATCACAGAATAGAGGTGTGTGAACTCAGAATGGAGGTGAGTGAAGTCATAGAATGGAGGTGTGTGAAGTCACAGAATGGACAGTTTGAAGTCATAGAATGGAGGTGTATGAAGTCACAGAATTGAGGTGTTTGAAGTCATATATTGGAGGTGTGTGAAGTCAAAATTGATGTGTGAAGTCATAGAATGGAGGTGTGTGAAATCATAGAATGAGGGTGTGTGAGGTCATAGAATGGAGGTTTGTAAAGTCACAGAATGGAGGTGTGTGAAATCATAGAATGAAGGTGTGTGAAGTCATAGAATGGAAGTGTGTGAAGTCACAGAATGGAGGTTTGTGAAGTCACAGAATGGAGGTGTGTGAACTCAGAATGGAGGTGTGCGAATCAGAGAATGGACGTGTGTGAAGTCATAGAATGGAAGTGTGTGAAGTCATAGAATGGAAGTGTGTGAAGCCAGAATGGAGGTGTGTGAAGTCACAGAATGGAGGTTTGTGAAGTCATAGAATGGAGGTGTGTGAAGTCATAGAATGGATGTTTCTGAAGTAAGAATGAAGGTGTGTGAAGTCATAGAATAGAGGTGTGTGAAGTCATAGAATGGAGGTGTGTGAAGTCACAGAATGGAGGTGTGTGAAGTCAGAATGGAGGTGTGTAGTCATATATTGGAGGTGGGTGAATTCATAGAAAGGAGGTGTGGGAAGTCATAGAGTGCAGGTGAGTGAAGTCATAGATTTGAGGTCTGTGAAATCATAGAATGGAGGTGTGTGATGTCAGATTGGAGGTTTGTGAAGTCAAAGAATGTAGGTGTGTGAAGTCATTGAATGGAGGTGAGTGAAGTCACAGAATGGAGATGTGTGAAATCAGAAGAGAGGTGTGCGAAGTCACAGAATGGAGGTGTGTGAAGTCATAGAATGGAAGTGTGTGAAGTCATAGAATGGAGGTGTGTGAAGTCAGAATGGAGGTGTGTGAAGTCACCGAATGGAGTTGTGTGAACTCAGAATGGAGGTGTGTGAAGTCACAGAATGGAGGTTTGTGAAGTCATAGAATGGAGGTGTGTGAAGTCATAGAATGGATGTTTCTGAAGTAAGAATGAAGGTGTGTGAAGTCATAGAATGGAGGTATGAACTCATAGAATGGGGGTGTGTGAAGTCACAGAATGGAGGTGTGTGAAGTCTGAATGGAGGTGTTTAGTCATCGATTGGAGGTGGGTGAAGTCATAGAAAGGAGGTGTGGGAAGTCATAGAATGGAGGTGTGTGAAGTCAGAATGGAGGTGTGTGAAGTCACAGAATTGAGGTGTGTGAACACAGAATGGAGGTGTGTGAAGTCAAAGAATGGAGGTGTTTGAAGTCATAGAATGGAGGTGTGTGAAGTCATAGAATGGAGGTGTGTGAAGTCAGAATGGAGGTGTGTGAAGTCACAGAATTGAGGTGTGTGAACACAGAATAGAGGAGTGTGAGTCAAAGAATGGAGGTGTTTGAAGTCATAGAATGGAGGAGTGTGAAGTCATAGAATGTATGTTTGCGAAGTAAGAATGAAGGTGTGTGAAGGCATAGAATGGAGGTGTGTGAAGTCACAGAATGGAGGTGTGTGAAGTCACAGAATGGAGGTGTGTGAAGTCAGAATGGAGGTGTGACGTCATACAATGGAGTTGGGTGAAGTCATAGAAAGGAGGTATGTGAAGTCATAGAATGGAGGTGTGTGAAGTCATAGAATGGAGGTGTGTGAAGTCAGAATGGAAGTGTGTGAACTCATAGAATGGTAGTGTGTGGAGTCAAAATGGAGGTGTGTGAAATCATAGAATGGAGGTGTGTGAAGTCACAGAATGGACGTGTGTGAAGTCAAGAATGGAGGTGTGTGAAGTCATAGAATGGAGGTGTGTGAAGTCACAGAATGGAGGTGTGGGAAGTCACAGATTGGAGTTGTGTGAAGTCCCAGAATTGAGGTGTGTGAACTCAGAATGGAGGTGTGTAAACTCACAGAATGGAGGTGTGTGAAGTCATAGAATGGTAGTGTGTGAAGTCATAGAATGGAGGTGTGTGAAGTCACAGAATGGACGGTATGAAGTCATAGAATGGAGGTGTGTGAAGTCACAGAATTGAAGTGTTTGAAGTCATATATTGGAGGTGTGTGAAATCAAAATGGATGTGTGAAGTCATAGAATGGAGGTGTGTGAAATCATAGAATGAGGGTGTGTGAGGTCATAGAATGGAGGTGAGTGAAGTCTTAGAATGGAGGTGTGTGAAGTCATAGAATGGAAGTGTGTGAAGTCACAGATTGGAGCTGTGTGAAGTCACAGGATCGAGGTGTTAGAAGTCACAGAATGGAGGTGTGTGAACTAAGAATGGAGGTGTGTGAAGTCACAGAATGGACGTGTGTGAAGTCATAGAATGGAGGTGTGTGTAGTCATAGAATGGAGGTGTGTGAAGTCACAGAATGGAGGTGTGGGAAGTCACAGAATGGAAGTGTGTGAAGTCATAGAATGGAGGTGTGTGAAGTCACAGAATGGACGTGTGTGAAGTCATAGAATGGAGGTGTGTGAAGTCATAGAATGGAGGTGTGTGAAGTCACAGAATGGAGGTGTGGGAAGTCACAGATTGGAGGTCTGTGAAGTCCCAGAATTGAGGTGTGTGAACTCCGAATGGAGGTGTGTAAAGTCACAGAACGGAGGTGTGTGAAGTCAGAATGGAGGTGTGAAGTCATAGAATGGAGTTGGGTGAAATCATAGAAAGGAGGTGTGTGAAGTCATAGAATGGATGTGTGTGTAGTCATAGAATGGAGGTGTGTGAAGTCAGAATGGAGGTGTGTGAACTCACAGAATGGTAGGGTGTGTAGTCACAATGGAGGTGTGTGAAGTCATAGAATGGAGGTGTGGGAAGTCACAGAATAGACGTGTGTGAAGTCATAGAATGGAGGTATGTGTAGTCATAGAATGGAGGTGTGTGAAGTCACAGAATGGAGGTGTGGGAAGTCACAGAATGGACGGTTTGAAGTCATAGAATGGAGGTGTGTGAAGTCACGGAATTGAGGTGTTTGAAGTCATGTATTGGAGGTGTGTGAAGTCAAAATGGATGTGTGAAGTCATAGAATGGAGGTGTGTGAAATCATAGAATGAGGGTGTGTGAGGTCATAGAATGGAGGTTTGTAAAGTCACAGAATGGAGGTGTGTGAAATCATAGAATGAAGGTGTGTGAAGTCATAGAATGGAAGTGTGTGAAGTCACAGAATGGAGGTTTGTGAAGTCACAGAATGGAGGTGTGTGAACTCAGAATGGAGGTGTGCGAATCAGAGAATGGACGTGTGTGAAGTCATAGAATGGAAGTGTGTGAAGTCATAGAATGGAAGTGTGTGAAGCCAGAATGGAGGTGTGTGAAGTCACAGAATGGAGGTTTGTGAAGTCATA
Organism: Megascapheus bottae; assembly: GCA_024803745.1. Lineage (NCBI taxonomy): Eukaryota > Metazoa > Chordata > Mammalia > Rodentia > Geomyidae > Megascapheus > Megascapheus bottae. Next base: position 479,064 of record JANJXV010000052.1, on the reverse strand, counting down.
GAATGGAGGTGTGTGAAGTCATAGAATGGATGTTTCTGAAGTAAGAATGAAGGTGTGAGAAGTCATAGAATAGAGGTGTGTGAAGTCATAGAATGGAGGTGTGTGAAGTCACAGAATGGAGGTGTGTGAAGTCAGATGGAGGTGTGTAGTCATATATTGGAGGTGGGTGAATTCATAGAAAGGAGGTGTGGGAAGTCATAGAGTGCAGGTGAGTGAAGTCATAGATTTGAGGTCTGTGAAATCATAGAATGGAGGTGTGTGATGTCAGATTGGAGGTGTGTGAAGTCAAAGAATGTAGGTGTGTGAAGTCATTGAATGGAGGTGAGTGAAGTCACAGAATGGAGATGTGTGAAATCAGAAGAGAGGTGTGCGAAGTCACAGAATGGAGGTGTGTGAAGTCATAGAATGGAAGTGTGTGAAGTCATAGAATGGAGGTGTGTGAAGTCAGAGAATGGATGTTTCTGAAGTAAGAATGAAGGTGTGTGAAGTCGTAGAATGGAGGTATGTGAACTCATAGAATGGGGGTGTGTGAAGTCACAGAAAGGAGGTGTGTGAAGTCAAAATGGAGGTGTGTAGTCATCGATTGGAGGTGGGTGAAGTCCTAGAACGGAGGTGTGGGAAGTCATAGAATGGAGGAGAGTGAAGTCATAGAGTGCATGTGAGTGAAATCACAGATTCGAGGTCTGTGAAGTCATAGAATGGAGGTGTGTGATGTCAGAATGGAGGTGTGCGAAGTCACAGAATAGAGGTGTGTGAAGTCAGAATGGAGGTGTGTGAAGTCATAGATGGAGTTGTGTGAAGTCATAGTATGGAGGTGTGTGAAATCATAGAATAGAGTTTTGTGAAGTCACAGAATGGAGCTGTGTGAAATCAGAATGGAGGTGTGTGAAGTCATAGAATGGAGGTGTGTGAAGACAGAATGGAGGTGTGTGAACTCATAGAATGGAGGTGTGTGACGTCACAATGGAAGTGTGTGAAGTCATAGAATGGAGCTGTGTAAAGTCACAGAATGGAGGTGTGTGAAGTCACTGAATGGAGGTGTGTGAAGTCACTGAATGGAGGTGTGTGAAGTTATAGAATGGATGTTTGTAAAGTAAAAATGAAGGTGTGTGAAGTCATAGAATGGAGATGTGTGAAGTCAGAATGGAGGTGTGTGAAGTCACAGAATGGAGATGTGTCAACTCAGAATTTAGGTGTGTGAAGTCAAAGAATGGAGGTGTGAAGTCATAGAGTGGAGCTGTGTGAAGTCATAGAATGGAGGTGTGTGAAGTCACAATGGAGGTGGGTGAGGTCACAGAATTGATGTGTGTGAACACAGAATGGAGGTGTGTGAAGTCATAGAATGGAAGTGTGTGAAGTCATAGAATGGAGGTGTGTGAAGTCAGAATGGAGGTGTGAAGTCATAGAATGGAGTTGGGTGAAGTCATAGAAAGGAGGTGTGTGAAGTCATAGAATGGATGTGTGTGTAGTCATAGAATGGAGTTGTGTGAAGTCAGAATGGAGGTGTGTGAACTCACAGAATGGTAGTGTGTGTAGTCACAATGGAGGTGTGTGAAGTCATAGAATGGAGGTGTGTGAAGTCACAGAATGGACGTGTGTGAAGTCATAGAATGGAGGTGTGTGTAGTCATAGAATGGAGGTGTGTGAAGTCACAGAATGGAGGTGTGGGAAGTCACAGAATGGAAGTATGTGAAGTCATAGAATGGAGGTGTGTGAAGTCACAGAATGGACGTTTGTGAAGTCATAGAATGGAGGTGTGTGAAGTCATAGAATGGAGGTGTGTGAAGTCACAGAATGGAGGTGTGGGAAGTCACAGATTGGAGGTCTGTGAAGTGCCAGAATTGAGGTGTGTGAAGTCACAGAATTGAGGTGTTTGAAGTCATGTATTGGAGGTGTGTGATGTCAAAATGGATGTGTGAAGTCATAGAATGGAGGTGTGTGAAATCATAGAATGAGGGTGTGTGAGGTCATAGAATGGAGGTTTGTGAAGTCACAGAATGGATGTGTGTGAAATCATAGAATGAAGGTTTGTGAAGTCATAGAATGGAAGTGTGTGAAGTCACATATTGGAGGTGTGTGAAGTCACAGAATGGAAGGTGTGTGAAATCACAGAATAGAGGTGTGTGAACTCAGAATGGAGGTGAGTGAAGTCATAGAATGGAGGTGTGTGAAGTCACAGAATGGACAGTTTGAAGTCATAGAATGGAGGTGTATGAAGTCAAAGAATTGAGGTGTTTGAAGTCATATATTGGAGGTGTGTGAATTCAAAATTGATGTGTGAAGTCATAGAATGGAGGTGTGTGAAATCATAGAATGAGGGTGTGTGAGGTCATAGAATGGAGGTTTGTAAAGTCACAGAATGGAGGTGTGTGAAATCATAGAATGAAGGTGTGTGAAGTCATAGAATGGAAGTGTGTGAAGTCACAGAATGGAGGTTTGTGAAGTCACAGAATGGAGGTGTGTGAACTCAGAATGGAGGTGTGCGAATCAGAGAATGGACGTGTGTGAAGTCATAGAATGGAAGTGTGTGAAGTCATAGAATGGAAGTGTGTGAAGCCAGAATGGAGGTGTGTGAAGTCACAGAATGGAGGTTTGTGAAGTCATAGAATGGAGGTGTGTGAAGTCATAGAATGGATGTTTCTGAAGTAAGAATGAAGGTGTGGGAAGTCATAGAATAGAGGTGTGTGAAGTTATAGAATGGAGGTGTGTGAAGTCACAGAATGGAGGTGTGTGAAGTCAGAATGGAGGTGTGTAGTCATATATTGGAGGTGGGTGAAGTCATAGAAAGGAGGTGTGGGAAGTCATAGCGTGCAGGTGAGTGAAGTCATAGATTTGAGGTCTGTGAAATCATAGAATGGAGGTGTGTGATGTCAGATTGGAGGTGTGTGAAGTCAAAGAATGTAGGTGTGTGAAGTCATTGAATGGAGGTGAGTGAAGTCACAGAATGGAGATGTGTGAAATCAGAAGAGAGGTGTGCGAAGTCATAGAATGGAGGTGTGTGAAGTCAGAATGGAGGTGTATGAAGTCATAGAATGGAGGTGTGTGAAGTCAGAATAGAGGTGTGTGAAGTCATAGAATGGAGGTGTGTGAAGTCACAGAATGGAGGTGTGGGAAGTCACAGAATAGAGGTGTGTGACGTCAAAGAATGGAGGTGTGTGAACTCAGAATGGAGGTGTGTAAAGGCACAGAATGGAGGTGTGAGAAGTCATAGAATGGAAGTGTGTGAAGTCATAGAATGGAGCTGTGTGAAGTCACAGAATGGACGTTATGAAGTCATAGAATGGAGCTGTGTGAAGTCACAGAATTGAGGTGTTTGAAGTCATATATTGGAGGTGTGTGAAGTCAAAATGCATGTGTGAAGTCACAGAATGGAGGTTTGTGAAGTCATAGCATGGAGGTGTGTGAATGTTTCTGAAGTAAAAATGAAGGTGCGTGAAGTCATGGAATGGAGGTGTGTGAAGTCACAGAATGGAGGTGTGTGAAGTCAGAATAGAGGTGTGTAGTCATAGATTGGAGGTGGGTAAAGTTATAGAATGGAGGATTGTGAAGTCATAGAGTGCAGGTGAGTGAAGTCAGAGATTCGCGGTCTGTGAAGTCATAGAAAGGAGGTGTGTGATGTCAGAATGGAGGTGTGCGAAGTCATAGAATAGAGGTGTGTGAAGTCAGAATGGAAGTGTGTGAAGTAATAGATGGAGTTGTGTGAAGTCATAGTATGGAGGGGTGTGAAATCATAGAATGGAGTTTTGTGAAGTCACAGAATGGAGCTGTGTGAATTCAGAATGGAGGTGTGTGAAGTCATAGAATGGAGGTGTGTGAAGTCAGAATGGAAGTGTGTGAAGTCACAGAATGGAGGTGTGTGAAGTCATAGAATGGAAGTGTGTGAAGTCATAGAATGGAGGTGTGTGAAGTCAGAATGGAGGTGTGTGAAGTCACCGAATGGAGTTGTGTGAACTCAGAATGGAGGTGTGTGAAGTCACAGAATGGAGGTTTGTGAAGTCATAGAATGGAGGTGTGTGAAGTCATAGAATGGATGTTTCTGAAGTAAGAATGAAGGTGTGTGAAGTCATAGAATGGAGGTATGAACTCATAGAATGGGGGTGTGTGAAGTCTCAGAATTGAGGTGTGTGAACACAGAATGGAGGTGTGTGAAGTCAAAGAATGGAGGTGTTTGAAGTCATAGAATGGAGGAGTGTGAAGTCATAGAGTGCATGTGAGTGAAATCACAGATTCGAGGTCTATGAAGTCATAGAATGGAGGTGTGTGATGTCAGAATGGAGGTGTGCAAAGTCTTAGAATAGAGGTGTGTGTAGTCAGAATGGAGGTGTGTGAAGTCATAGATGGAGTTGTGTGAAGTCATAGTATGGAGGTGTGTGAAATCATAGAATAGAGTTTTGTGAAGGCACAGAATGGAGCTGTGTGAATTCAGAATGGAGGTGTGTGAAGTCATAGAATGGAGGTGTGTGAAGACAGAATGGAGGTGTGTGAACTCATAGAGTGGAGGTGTGTGACGTCACAATGGAAGTGTGTGAAGTCATAGAATGGAGGTGTGTGAAGTCACAGAATGGAGGTGTGTGAAGTCATAGAATGGAGGTGTGTGAAGTCACTGTATGGATGTGTGTGAAGTCATAGAATGGAGGTGTGTGAAGTTATAGAATGGATGTTTGTAAAGTAAAAATGAAGGTGTGTGAAGTCATAGAATGGAGATGTGTGAAGTCAGAATGGAGGTGTGTGAAGTCACAGAATGGAGATGTGTCAAGTCAGAATTTAGGTGTGTGAAGTCAAAGAATGGAGGTGTGTGAAGACATAGAATGGAGGTGTGTGAAGTCATAGAATGGAGGTGTGTGAAGTCAGAATGGAGGTGTGTGAAGTCACAGAATTGAGGTGTGTGAACACAGAATGGAGGAGTGTGAAGTCAAAGAATGGAGGTGTTTGAAGTCATAGAATGGAGGAGTGTGAAGTCATAGAATGTATGTTTGCGAAGTAAGAATGAAGGTGTGTGAAGGCATAGAATGGAGGTGTGTGAAGTCACAGAATGGAGGTGTGTGAAGTTACAGAATGGAGGTGTGTGAAGTCAGAATGGAGGTGTGAAGTCATACAATGGAGTTGGGTGAAGTCATAGAAAGGAGGTGTGTGAAGTCATAGAATGGAGGTGTGTGAAGTCATAGAATGGAGGTGTGTGAAGTCAGAATGGAAGTGTGTGAACTCATAGAATGGTAGTGTGTGGAGTCAAAATGGAGGTGTGTGAAATCATAGAATGGAGGTGTGTGAAGTCACAGAATGGACGTGTGTGAAGTCATAGAATGGAGGTGTGTGAAGTCACAGAATGGAGGTGTGGGAAGTCACAGATTGGAGTTGTGTGAAGTCCCAGAATTGAGGTGTGTGAACTCAGAATGGAGGTGTGTAAAGTCACAGAATGGAGGTGTGTGAAGTCATAGAATGATAGTGTGTGAAGTCATAGAATGGAGGTGTGTGAAGTCACAGAATGGATGGTATGAAGTCATAGAATGGAGGTGTGTGAAGTCACAGAATTGAAGTGTTTGAAGTCATATATTGGAGGTGTGTGAAATCAAAATGGATGTGTGATGTCATAGAATGGAGGTGTGTGAAATCATAGAATGAGGGTGTGTGAGGTCATAGAATGGAGGTGAGTGAAGTCTTAGAATGGAGGTGTGTGAAGTCATAGAATGGAAGTGTGTGAAGTCACAGATTGGAGCTGTGTGAAGTCACAGGATCGAGGTGTTAGAAGTCACAGAATGGAGGTGTGTGAACTAAGAATGGAGGTGTGTGAAGTCACAGAATGGAGGTGTGTGAAGTCATAGAATGGACAGTTTGAAGTCATAGAATGGAGGTGTATGAAGTCACAGAATTGAGGTGTTTGAAGTCATATATTAGAGGTGTGTGAAGTCAAAATTGATGTGTGAAGTCATAGAATGGAGGTGTGTGAAATCATAGAATGAGGGTGTGTGAGGTCATAGAATGGAGGTTTGTAAAGTCACAGAATGGAGGTGTGTGAAATCATAGAATGAAGGTGTGTGAAGTCATAGAATGGAAGTGTGTGAAGTCAAAGAATGGAGGTTTGTGAAGTCACAGAATGGAGGTGTGTGAACTCAGAATGGAGGTGTGCGAATCAGAGAATGGACGTGTGTGAAGTCATAGAATGGAAGTGTGTGAAGTCATAGAATGGAAGTGTGTGAAGCCAGAATGGAGGTGTGTGAAGTCACAGAATGGAGGTTTGTGAAGTAATAGAAGGGAGGTGTGTGAAGTCACAGAATGGAGGTTTGTGAAGTAATAGAATGAAGGTGTGTGAAGTCATAGAATAGAGGTGTGTGAAGTCATAGAATGGAGGTGTGTGAAGTCACAGAATGGAGGTGTGTGAAGTCAGAATGGAGGTGTGTAGTCATATATTGGAGGTTGGTGAAGTCATAGAAAGGAGGTGTGGGAAGTCATAGAGTGCAGGTTAGTGAAGTCATAGATTTGAGGTCTGTGAAATCATAGAATGGAGGTGTGTGATGTCAGATTGGAGGTGTGTGAAGTCAAAGAATGTAGGTGTGTGAAGTCATTGAATGGAGGTGAGTGAAGTCACAGAATGGAGATGTGTGAAATCAGAAGAGAGGTGTGCGAAGTCATAGAATGGAGGAGTGTGAAGTCAGAATGGAGGTGTATGAAGTCATAGAATGGAGGTGTGTGAAGTCAGAATAGAGGTGTGTGAAGTCATAGAATGGAGGTGTGTGAAGTCACAGAATGGAGGTGTGGGAAGTCACAGAATAGAGGTGTGTGACGTCAAAGAATGGAGGTGTGTGAACTCAGAATGGAGGTGTGTAAAGGCACAGAATGGAGGTGTGTGAAGTCATAGAATGGAAGTGTGTGAAGTCATAGAATGGAGCTGTGTGAAATCACAGAATGGACGTTATGAAGTCATAGAATGGAGCTGTGTGAAGTCACAGAATTGAGGTGTTTGAAGTCATATATTGGAGGTGTGTGAAGTCAAAATGCATGTGTGAAGTCACAGAATGGAGGTTTGTGAAGTCATAGCATGGAGGTGTGTGAATGTTTCTGAAGTAAAAATGAAGGTGCGTGAAGTCATGGAATGGAGGTGTGTGAAGTCACAGAATGGAGGTGTGTGAAGTCAGAATAGAGGTGTGTAGTCATAGATTGGAGGTGGGTGAAGTTATAGAATGGAGGATTGTGTAGTCATAGAGTGCAGGTGAGTGAAGTCAGAGATTCGAGGTCTGTGAAGTCATAGAAAGGAGGTGTGTGATGTCAGAATGCAGGTGTGCGAAGTCATAGAATAGAGGTGTGTGAAGTCAGAATGGAGGTGTGTGAAGTAATAGATGGAGTTGTGTGAAGTCATAGTATGGAGGGGTGTGAAATCATAGAATGGAGTTTTGTGAAGTCACAGAATGGAGCTGTGTGAATTCAGAATGGAGGTGTGTGAAGTCATAGAATGGAGGTGTGTGAAGTCAGAATGGAAGTGTGTGAAGTCACAGAATGGAGGTGTGTGAAGTCATAGAATGGAAGTGTGTGAAGTCATAGAATGCAGGTGTGTGAAGTCAGAATGGAGGTGTGTGAAGTCACCGAATGGAGTTGTGTGAACTCAGAATGGAGGTGTGTGAAGTCACAGAATGGAGGTGTGTGAAGTCATAGAATGGAGGTGTGTGAAGTCATAGAATGGATGTTTCTGAAGTAAGAATGAAGGTGTGTGAAGTCATAGAATGGAGGTATGAACTCATAGAATGGGGGTGTGTGAAGTCACAGAATGGAGGTGTGTGAAGTCAGAATGGAGGTGTTTAGTCATCGATTGGAGGTGGGTGAAGTCATAGAAAGGAGGTGTGGGAAGTCATAGAATGGAGGTGTGTGAAGTCAGAATGGAGGTGTGTGAAGTCACAGAATTGAGGTGTGTGAACACAGAATGGAGGTGTGTGAAGTCAAAGAATGGAGGTGTTTGAAGTCATAGAATGGAGGAGTGTGAAGTCATAGAGTGCATGTGAGTGAAATCACAGATTCGAGGTCTATGAAGTCATAGAATGGAGGTGTGTGATGTCAGAATGGAGGTGTGCAAAGTCTTAGAATAGAGGTGTGTGTATTCAGAATGGAGGTGTGTGAAGTCATAGATGGAGTTGTGTGAAGTCATAGTATGGAGGTGTGTGAAATCATAGAATAGAGTTTTGTGAAGGCACAGAATGGAGCTGTGTGAATTCAGAATGGAGGTGTGTGAAGTCATAGAATGGAGGTGTGTGAAGACAGAATGGAGGTGTGTGAACTCATAGAATGGAGGTGTGTGACGTCACAATGGAAGTGTGTGAAGTCATAGAATGGAGGTGTGTGAAGTCACAGAATGGAGGTGTGTGAAGTCATAGAATAGAGGTGTGTGAAGTCACTGTATGGAGGTGTGTGAAGTCATAGAATGGAGGTGTGTGAAGTTAAAGAATGGATGTTTGTAAAGTAAAAATGAAGGTGTGTGAAGTCATGGAATGGAGATGTGTGAAGTCAGAATGGAGGTGTGTGAAGTCACAGAATGGAGATGTGTCAAGTCACAATTTAGGAGTGTGAAGTCAAAAAATGGAGGTGTGTGAAGACATAGAATGGAGGTGTGTGAAGTCATAGAATGGAGGTGTGTGAAGTCAGAATGGAGGTGTGTGAAGTCACAGAATTGAGGTGTGTGAACACAGAATGGAGGAGTGTGAAGTCAAAGATTGGAGGTGTTTGAAGTCATAGAATGGAGGAGTGTGAAGTCATAGAATGTATGTTTGTGAAGTAAGAATGAAGGTGTGTGAAGGCATAGAATGGAGGTGTGTGAAGTCACAGAATGGAGGTGTGTGAAGGCATAGAATGGAGGTGTGTGAAGTCGTAGAATGGAGGTGTGTGAAGTCATATAATGGAGGTGTGTGAAGTCACAGAATGGAGGTGTGTGAAGTCAGAATGCAGGTGTGAAGTCATAGAATGGAGTTGGGTGAAGTCATAGAAAGGAGGTGTGTGAAGTCATAGAATGGATGTGTGTGTAGTCATAGAATGGAGGTGTGTGAAGTCAGAATGGAGGAGTGTGAACTCACAGAATGGTAGTGTGTGTAGTCACAATGGAGGTGTGTGAAGTCATAGAATGGAGGTGTGTGAAGTCACAGAATGAATGTGTGTGAAGTCATAGAATGGAGGTGTGTGTAGTCATAGAATGGAGGTGTGTGAAGTCACAGAATGGAGGTGTGGGAAGTCACAGAATGGAAGTGTGTGAAGTCCTAGAATGGAGGTGTGTGAAGTCACAGAATGGATGTGTGTGAAGTCATAGAATGGAGGTGTGTGAAGTCATAGAATGGAGGTGTGTGAAGTCACAGAATGGAGGTGTGGGAAGTCACAGATTGGAGGTCTGTGAAGTCATAGAATGGAGGTGTGTGAAGTCATAGAATGGAGGTGTGTGAAGTCACAGAATGGAGGTGTGGGAAGTCACAGAATGGAAGTATGTGAAGTCATAGAATGGAAGTATGTGAAGTCACAGAATGGACGGTTTGAAGTCATAGAATGGAGGTGTGTGAAGTCACAGAATTGAGGTGTTTGAAGTCATGTATTGGAGGTGTGTGAAGTCAAAATGGATGTGTGAAGTCATAGAATGGAGGTGTGTGAAATCATAGAATGAGGGTGTGTGAGGTCATAGAATGGAAGTTTGTGAAGTCACAGAATGGAGGTGTGTGAAATCATAGAATGAAGGTTTGTGAAGTCATAGAATGGAAGTGAGTGAAGTCACAGAATGGAGGTGTGTGAAGTCACAGAATGGAAGGTGTGTGAAATCACAGAATAGAGGTGTGTGAACTCAGAATGGAGGTGAGTGAAGTCATAGAATGGAGGTGTGTGAAGTCCCAGAATGGACAGTTTGAAGTCATAGAATGGAGGTGTATGAAGTCACAGAATTGAGGTGTTTGAAGTCATATATTGGAGGTGTGTGAAGTCAAAATTGATTTGTGAAGTCATAGAATGGAGGTGTGTGAAATCATAAAATGAGGGTGTGTGAGGTCATAAAATGGAGGTTTGTAAAGTCACAGAATGGAGGTGTGTGAAATCATAGAATGAAGGTGTGTGAAGTCATAGAATGGAAGTGTGTGAAGTCACAGAATGGAGGTTTGTGAAGTCACAGAATGGAGGTGTGTGAATTCAGAATGGAGGAGTGTGAAGTCACAGAATGGAGGTGTGTGAAGTCAGAATGGAGGTGTGTAGTCATATATTGGAGGTGGGTGAAGTCATAGAAAGGAGGTGTGGGAAGTCATAGAGTGCAGGTGAGTGAAGTCATAGATTCGAGGTCTGTGAACTCATAGAATGGAGGTGTGTGATGTCAGATTCGAGGTCTGTGAACTCATAGAATGAAGGTTTGTGAAGTCATAGAATGGAAGTGTGTGAAGTCACAGAATGGAGGTGTGTGAAGTCACAGAATGGAAGGTGTGTGAAATCACAGAATAGAGGTGTGTGAACTCAGAATGGAGGTGAGTGAAGTCACAGAATGGAGATGTGTGAAATCAGAAGAGAGGTGTGCGAAGTCATAGAATGGAGGTGTGTGAAGTCAGAATGGAGGTGTATGAAGTCATAGAATGGAGGTGTGTGAAGTCAGAATAGAGGTGTGTGAAGTCATAGAATAGAGGTGTGTGAAGTCACAGAATGGAGGTGTGGGAAGTCAGAGAATAGAGGTGTGTGACGTCATAGAATGGAGGTGTGTGAACTCAGAATGGAGGTGTGTAAAGGCACAGAATGGAGGTGTGTGAAGTCATAGAATGGAAGTGTGTGAAGTCATAGAATGGAGCTGTGTGAAGTCACAGAATGGACGTTATGAAGTCATAGAATGGAGCTGTGTGAAGTCACAGAATTGAGGTGTTTGAAATCATATATTGGAGGTGTGTGAAGTCAAAATGCATGTGTGAAGTCACAGAATGGAGGTTTGTGAAGTCATAGAATGGAGGTGTGTGAATGTTTCTGAAGTAAAAATGAAGGTGTGTGAAGTCATGGAATGGAGGTGTGTGAAGTCACAGAATGCAGGTGTGTGAAGTCAGAATAGAGGTGTGTAGTCATAGATTGGAGGTGGGTGAAGTTATAGAATGGAGGAGTGTGAAGTCATAGAGTGCAGATGAGTGAAGTCACAGATTTGAGGTCTGTGAAGTCATAGAAAGGAGGTGTGTGATGTCAGAATGGAGGTGTGCGAAGTAATAGATGGAGTTGTGTGAAGTCATAGTATGGAGGGATGTGAAGTTATAGAATGGAGGTGTGTGAAGTCACAGAATGGAGGTGTGTGAAGTCAGAACAGAGGTGTGTAGTCATAGATTGGAGGTGGGTGAATTCATAGAAAGGAGGTGTGGGAAGTCATAGAATGGAGGAGTGTGAAGTCATAGAGTGCAGGTGAGTGATGTCACAGATTCGAGGTCTGTGAAATCATAGAATGGAGGTGTGTGATGTCAGATTGGAGGTGTGTGAAGTCAAAGAATGTAGGTGTGTGAAGTCATTGAATGGAGGTGTGTGAAGTCACAGAATGGAGGTGTGTGAAGTCAGAATATAGGTGTTCGAAGTCATAGAATAGAGGTGTATGAAGTCAGAATGGAGGTTTGTGAAGTCGTAGAATGGAAGTGTGTGAACTCATAAAATGGAGGTGTGTGACGTCACAATGGAAGTTTGTGAAGTCATAGAATAGAGGTTTGTGAAGTCACAGAATGGAGGTGTGTGAAGTCATACAATGGAGGTGTGTGAAGTCAGAATGGAGGTGTGTGAATTCACAGAATGGAGTTGTGTGAGTCAGAATTGAGGTGTGTGAAGTCATAGAATGTAGATGTGTGAAGTCATAGAATGGAGTATTGTGAAGTCACCTAAGGGAGGTTTGAGAGTCATAGAATGGAGGTAAGAGAAATCAAATTAGAGCGGTGTGCAGTCAGGAAATGGAGGTGTGTGAAGTCATAGAATGGAGGTGGGTGAAGTCATAGAATGGAGGTGTATGAAGTCATAGAATGGAGGTGTGTGAAGTCAGAGAATTGGGCTGTTTGAAGTCAGATATTGGAGGTGTGTGAAGTCAAAATGGAAGTGTGTTAAGTCACCGAGTGGAGTTTTGTGAACTCAGTATGGAGGTGTGTGAAGTCACAGAATGGAGGTTTGTGAAGTCATAGATGGAGCTGTGTGAGGTCATAGAATGGATGTTTCTGAAGTAAGAATGAAGGTGTGTGAAGTCATAGAATGGAGGTGTGTGAAGTCATTGAATGGAGGTGTGTGAAGGCACTGAATGGAAGTGTGTGAAGTCAGAATGGAGGTGTGAAGTCATAGAATGAAGGTGGGTGAAGTCATAGAAAGGAGGTGTGGGAAGTCATAGAATGGAGGAGTGTGAAGTCATAGAGTGGAGGTGTGTGATGTCAGAATGGAGGTGTGCGAAGTCATAGAATAGAGGTTTGTGAAGTCAGAATGGAGGTGTGTGAAGTCATAGAATGGAGGTGTGTGAACTCATAGAATGGAGGTGTGTGACGTCACAATGGAAGTGAGTGAAGTCACAGAATGGAGGTGTGTGAATTCACACAATGGAGGTGTGTGAAGTCAGAATGGAATTTTGTGAAGTCACAGAATTGAGCTGTGTGAATTCAGAATGGAGGTATGTGAAGTCAGAGAATGGAGGTGTGTGAAGTCAGAATGGCGGTGTGTGAACTCATGGAATGGAGGTGTGTGTAGTCACAATGGAGGTGTGTGAAGTCATAGAATGGAGGTGTGTGAAGTTACAGAATGGAGGTGTGTGAAGTCATAGAATGGAGGGGTGTGAAGTCATAGAATGGGTGTTTGTGAAGTAAGAATGAAGGTGTGTGAAGTCATAGAATGGAGGTGTGTGAAGTCACAGAACGGAGGTGTGGGAAGTCACAGATTGAAGGAGTGTGAAGTCACAGAATGGAGGTGTGTGAACCCAGAATGGAGGTGTGTAATGTCATAGAATGGAGTTGGGTGAAGTCATAGAAAGGAGGTGTGTGAAGTCATAGAATGGATGTGTGTGTAGTCATAGAATGGAGGTGTGTGAATTCAGAATGGAGGAGTGTGAACTCACAGAATGGTAGTGTGTGTAGTCACAATGGAGGTGTGTGAAGTCATAGAATGGAGGTGTGTGAAGTCACAGAATGAATGTGTGTGAAGTCATAGAATGGAGGTGTGTGTAGTCATAGAATGGAGGTGTGTGAAGTCACAGAATGGAGGTGTGGGAAGTCACAGAATGGAAGTGTGTGAAGTCCTAGAATGGAGGTGTGTGAAGTCACAGAATGGATGTGTGTGAAGTCATAGAATGGAGGTGTGTGAAGTCATAGAATGGAGGTGTGTGAAGTCACAGAATGGAGGTGTGGGAAGTCACAGATTGGAGGTCTGTGAAGTCATAGAATGGAGGTGTGTGAAGTCATAGAATGGAGGTGTGTGAAGTCACAGAATGGAGGTGTGGGAAGTCACAGAATGGAAGTATGTGAAGTCATAGAATGGAGGTGTGTGAAGTCACAGAATGGCCGGTTTGAAGTCATAGAATGGAGGTGTGTGAAGTCACAGAATTGAGGTGTTTGAAGTCATGTATTGGAGGTGTGTGAAGTCAAAATGGATGTGTGAAGTCATAGAATGGAGGTGTGTGAAATCATAGAATGAGGGTGTGTGAGGTCATAGAATGGAAGTTTGTGAAGTCACAGAATGGAGGTGTGTGAAATCATAGAATGAAGGTTTGTGAAGTCATAGAATGGAAGTGAGTGAAGTCACAGAATGGAGGTGTGTGAAGTCACAGAATGGAAGGTGTGTGAAATCACAGAATAGAGGTGTGTGAACTCAGAATGGAGGTGAGTGAAGTCATAGAATGGAGGTGTGTGAAGTCCCAGAATGGACAGTTTGAAGTCATAGAATGGAGGTGTATGAAGTCACAGAATTGAGGTGTTTGAAGTCATATATTGGAGGTGTGTGAAGTCAAAATTGATTTGTGAAGTCATAGAATGGAGGTGTGTGAAATCATAAAATGAGGGTGTGTGAGGTCATAAAATGGAGGTTTGTAAAGTCACAGAATGGAGGTGTGTGAAATCATAGAATGAAGGTGTGTGAAGTCATAGAATGGAAGTGTGTGAAGTCACAGAATGGAGGTTTGTGAAGTCACAGAATGGAGGTGTGTGAACTCAGAATGGAGGAGTGTGAAGTCACAGAATGGAGGTGTGTGAAGTCAGAATGGAGGTGTGTAGTCATATATTGGAGGTGGGTGAAGTCATAGAAAGGAGGTGTGGGAAGTCATAGAGTGCAGGTGAGTGAAGTCATAGATTCGAGGTCTGTGAACTCATAGAATGGAGGTGTGTGATGTCAGATTCGAGGTCTGTGAACTCATAGAATGAAGGTTTGTGAAGTCATAGAATGGAAGTGTGTGAAGTCACAGAATGGAGGTGTGTGAAGTCACAGAATGGAAGGTGTGTGAAATCACAGAATAGAGGTGTGTGAACTCAGAATGGAGGTGAGTGAAGTCACAGAATGGAGATGTGTGAAATCAGAAGAGAGGTGTGCGAAGTCATAGAATGGAGGTGTGTGAAGTCAGAATGGAGGTGTATGAAGTCATAGAATGGAGGTGTGTGAAGTCAGAATAGAGGTGTGTGAAGTCATAGAATAGAGGTGTGTGAAGTCACAGAATGGAGGTGTGGGAAGTCAGAGAATAGAGGTGTGTGACGTCATAGAATGGAGGTGTGTGAACTCAGAATGGAGGTGTGTAAAGGCACAGAATGGAGGTGTGTGAAGTCATAGAATGGAAGTGTGTGAAGTCATAGAATGGAGCTGTGTGAAGTCACAGAATGGACGTTATGAAGTCATAGAATGGAGCTGTGTGAAGTCACAGAATTGAGGTGTTTGAAATCATATATTGGAGGTGTGTGAAGTCAAAATGCATGTGTGAAGTCACAGAATGGAGGTTTGTGAAGTCATAGAATGGAGGTGTGTGAATGTTTCTGAAGTAAAAATGAAGGTGTGTGAAGTCATGGAATGGAGGTGTGTGAAGTCACAGAATGCAGGTGTGTGAAGTCAGAATAGAGGTGTGTAGTCATAGATTGGAGGTGGGTGAAGTTATAGAATGGAGGAGTGTGAAGTCATAGAGTGCAGATGAGTGAAGTCACAGATTTGAGGTCTGTGAAGTCATAGAAAGGAGGTGTGTGATGTCAGAATGGAGGTGTGCGAAGTAATAGATGGAGTTGTGTGAAGTCATAGTATGGAGGGATGTGAAGTTATAGAATGGAGGTGTGTGAAGTCACAGAATGGAGGTGTGTGAAGTCAGAACAGAGGTGTGTAGTCATAGATTGGAGGTGGGTGAATTCATAGAAAGGAGGTGTGGGAAGTCATAGAATGGAGGAGTGTGAAGTCATAGAGTGCAGGTGAGTGATGTCACAGATTCGAGGTCTGTGAAATCATAGAATGGAGGTGTGTGATGTCAGATTGGAGGTGTGTGAAGTCAAAGAATGTAGGTGTGTGAAGTCATTGAATGGAGGTGTGTGAAGTCACAGAATGGAGGTGTGTGAAGTCAGAATATAGGTGTTCGAAGTCATAGAATAGAGGTGTATGAAGTCAGAATGGAGGTTTGTGAAGTCGTAGAATGGAAGTGTGTGAACTCATAAAATGGAGGTGTGTGACGTCACAATGGAAGTTTGTGAAGTCATAGAATAGAGGTTTGTGAAGTCACAGAATGGAGGTGTGTGAAGTCATACAATGGAGGTGTGTGAAGTCAGAATGGAGGTGTGTGAATTCACAGAATGGAGTTGTGTGAGTCAGAATTGAGGTGTGTGAAGTCATAGAATGTAGATGTGTGAAGTCATAGAATGGAGTATTGTGAAGTCACCTAAGGGAGGTTTGAGAGTCATAGAATGGAGGTAAGAGAAATCAAATTAGAGCGGTGTGCAGTCGGAAAATGGAGGTGTGTGAAGTCATAGAATGGAGGTGGGTGAAGTCATAGAATGGAGGTGTATGAAGTCATAGAATGGAGGTGTGTGAAGTCAGAGAATTGGGCTGTTTGAAGTCAGATATTGGAGGTGTGTGAAGTCAAAATGGATGTGTGTTAAGTCACCGAGTGGAGTTTTGTGAACTCAGTATGGAGGTGTGTGAAGTCACAGAATGGAGGTTTGTGAAGTCATAGATGGAGCTGTGTGAGGTCATAGAATGGATGTTTCTGAAGTAAGAATGAAGGTGTGTGAAGTCATAGAATGGAGGTGTGTGAAGTCATTGAATGGAGGTGTGTGAAGGCACTGAATGGAAGTGTGTGAAGTCAGAATGGAGGTGTGAAGTCATAGAATGAAGGTGGGTGAAGTCATAGAAAGGAGGTGTGGGAAGTCATAGAATGGAGGAGTGTGAAGTCATAGAGTGGAGGTGTGTGATGTCAGAATGGAGGTGTGCGAAGTCATAGAATAGAGGTTTGTGAAGTCAGAATGGAGGTGTGTGAAGTCATAGAATGGAGGTGTGTGAACTCATAGAATGGAGGTGTGTGACGTCACAATGGAAGTGAGTGAAGTCACAGAATGGAGGTGTGTGAATTCACACAATGGAGGTGTGTGAAGTCAGAATGGAATTTTGTGAAGTCACAGAATTGAGCTGTGTGAATTCAGAATGGAGGTATGTGAAGTCAGAGAATGGAGGTGTGTGAAGTCAGAATGGCGGTGTGTGAACTCATGGAATGGAGGTGTGTGTAGTCACAATGGAGGTGTGTGAAGTCATAGAATGGAGGTGTGTGAAGTTACAGAATGGAGGTGTGTGAAGTCATAGAATGGAGGGGTGTGAAGTCATAGAATGGGTGTTTGTGAAGTAAGAATGAAGGTGTGTGAAGTCATAGAATGGAGGTGTGTGAAGTCACAGAACGGAGGTGTGGGAAGTCACAGATTGAAGGAGTGTGAAGTCACAGAATGGAGGTGTGTGAACCCAGAATGGAGGTGTGTAATGTCATAGAATGGAGGTGTGTGAAGTCATAGAATGGATGTGTGTGACGTCATAGAATGGAGGTGTGTGAAGTCACAGAATGGACTGTATGAAATCATAGAATGGAGGTGTGTGAAGTCACAGAACTGAGGTGTTTGCAGTCATATATTGGAGGTGTGTGAAATCAAAATTGATGTGTGAAGTCATAGAATGGAGGCTTGTGAAATCACAGAATGAGGGTGTGTGAGGTCATAGAATGGAGGTGTGTGAAGTCACAGAATGGAGGTATGTGAAGTCATAGAATGGAGGTTTGTGAAGTCATAGAATGGAAGTGTGTGAAGTCACAGATTGGAGGTGTGTGAAGTCACAGAATCGAGGTGTGAGAAGTCACAGAATGGAGGTGTGTGAACTCAGAATGGAGGTATGTGAAGTCACAGAATGGAGGTGTGTGAAATCATAGAATGGAGGTGTGTGAAGTCACAGAATGGAGGTGGGTGAAGTCAGAATGGAGGTGTGTGAAGTCATAGAATGGAGGTGTGTGAAGTCAGAATGGAGGTGTTAAGTCATAGAATGGAGGTGGGTGAAGTCATAGAACTTAGGTGTGGGAAGTCATAGAGTGGAGAAGTGTGAAGTCATAGAATGGAGGTGTGTGAAGTCACAGAGTGGAGGTGTGTGAAGTCATACAATGGAGGTGTGTGAAGTCAGAATGGAGGTGTGTGAAGTCACAGAATGGAGGTGTGTGAACTCAGAATGGAGGTGTGTGAAGTCATAGATGGAGGTGTGTGAAGTCATAGTATGGAGATATGTGAAATCATAGAATGGAGTTTTGTGAAGTCATAGAATGGAGATGTGTGAGTCAGAATTGAGGTGTGTGAAGTCATAGAATGTAGATGTGTGAAGTCATAGAATGGAGTATTGTGAAGTCACCAAAGGGAGGTTTGTGAAGTCATAGAATGGAGGTATGAGAAATCAAATTAGAGGGGTGTGAATTCGGAGAATGGAGGTGTGTGAAGTCATAGAATGGAGGTGGGTGAAGTCATAGAATGGAGGTGTGTGAATTCAGATTGGAGGTGTGTGAAGTCATAGAATTGAGGTGTGTCAAAACAGAAAGGAGGTGTGTGAAGTCATAGAATGGAGATGAGTGAAGTCATAGAATGGAGGTGTATGAAATCCTAGAATGCAGATGTGTGAAGTCACAGAATTTAGATGTGTGAAGTCAGAATGGAGGTGTGTGAGGTCAGAATGGAGGTGTGTGAAGTCATAGAATGGAGGTGTGTGAAGTCACAATGCAGGTGTGTGAACTCATAGAATGGAGGTGTGTGAAGTCAAAATGTAGGTGTGTGAAGTCATAGAATTCAGGTGTGTGAAGTCACAGAATGGAGGTGTGTGAAATCATAGAATGGAGGTGTGTGAAGTCACAGAATGGAGGTGTGTGAAGTCAGAATGGAGGTGTGTGAAGTCATAGAATGGAGGTGTGTGAAGTCAGAATGGAGGTGTGAAGTCATAGAATGGAGGTGGGTGAAGTCACAGAAATTATGTGTGGGAAGTCATAGAATGGAGAAGTGTGAAGTCATAGTGTGGAGGTGAGTGAAGTCACAGATTCGAGGTCTGTGAAGTCATAGAATGGAGGTGTGAGAAGTCAGAATGTAGGTGTTGCAAGTCATAGAATAGAGGTGTGTGAAGTCAGAATGGAGGTGTGTGAAGTCATAGAATGGAGGTGTGTGAACTCATTGAATGGAGGTGTGTGACGTCACAATGGAAGTTTGTGAACTCTTAGAATGGAGGTGTGTGAAGTCACAGAATGGAGGTGTGTGAAGGCATAGAATGGAGGTGTGTGAAGCCGGAATGGAGGTGTGTGAAGTCACAGAATGGAGGTTGTGAACTCAGAATGGAGGTGTGTGAAATCATGCATGGAGGTGTCTGAAGTCACAGTATGGAGATATGTGAAATCATAGAATGGAGTTTTGTGAAGTCATAGAATGGAGTTGTGTGAGTCAGAATTGAGGTGTGTGAAGTAATAGAATATAGATGTGGGAAGTCATAGAATGGAGTATTGTGAAGTCACCGAAGGAAGGTTTGTGAAGTCATAGAATGGAGGTATCAGAAATCAAATTAGAGGGGTGTGAAGTCCGAGAATGGAGGTGTGTGAAGTCATAGAATGGAGGTGGGTGAAGTCATAGAATGGAGGTGTGTGAATTCAGATTGGAGGTGTGTGAAGTCATAGAATGGAGGTGTGTCAAAACAGAAAGGAGGTGTGTGAAATCATAGAATGGAGGTGAGTGAAGTCATAGAATGGAGGTGTGTGAAATCATAGAATGGAGGTGTGTGAAGTCACAGAATGGAGGTGTGTGAAGTCAGAATGGTGGTGTAAAGTCATAGAGTGGAGGTGGGTGAAGTCATAGAAATTAGGTGTGTGAAGTCATAGAATGGAGGTGTGTGAACTCATAGAATGGAGGTGTGTGACGCCACAATGGAAGTTTGTGATGTCATAGAATGGAGGTGTGTGAAGTCAAAGAATGGAGGTTTGTGAAGTCATACAATGGAGGTGTGTGAAGTCAGATTGGAGGTGTGTGAAGTCACAGAATGGAGGTGTGTGAACTCAGAATGGAGGTGTGTGAAGTCATAGATGGAGGTGTGTGAAGTCATAGTATGGAGATATGTGAAATCATAGAATGGAGTTTTGTGAAGTCACAGAATGGAGTTGTGTGAGTCAGAATTGAGGTGTGTGAAGTCATAGAATGTAGATGTGTGAAGTCATAGAATGGAGTATTGTGAAGTCACCGAAGTGAGGTTTGTGAAGTTATAGAAAGGAGGTATGAGAAATCAAATTAGAGGGATGTGAAGTCGGAGAATGGAAGTGTGTGAAGTCATAGAATGGAGGTGGGTGAAGTCATTGAATGGAGGTGTGTGAAGTCACTGAATGGACGGGTTTAAAGTCATAGAATGGAGGTGTGTGAAGTCAGAGAATTGAGCTGATTGAAGTCATATATTGGAGGTGTGTGAATTCAAAATGGATGTGTGAAGTCATAGAATGTAGGTGTGTGAAGTCATAGAATGGAGGTGTGTGAAGTCACAGAATGGAGGTGTGTGAACTCAGAATAGAGGTGTGTGAAGTCACAGAATGGAGGTGTGTGAAGCCACAGAATGGAAGGGTGTGAAGTCATAGAATGGACGTGTGTGAAGTCAGAATGGAGGTGTGTTAAGTCACCGAATGGAGTTTTGTGAACTCAGTATGGAGGTGTGTGAAGTCACAGAATGGAGGTTTGTGAAGTCATAGATGGAGGTGAGTGAGGTCATAGAAGGGATGTTTCTGAAGTAAGAATGAAGGTGTGTGAATTCATAGAATGGAGGTGTGTGAAGTCATTGAATGGAGGTGTGTGAAGTCACTGAATGGAAGTGTGTGAAGTCAGAATGGAGGTGTGAAGTCATAGAATGAAGGTGGATGAAGTCATAGAAAGGAGGTGTGGGAAGTCATAGAATGGAGGAGTGTGAAGTCATAGAGTGGAGGTGAGTGAAGTCACAGATTCGAGGTCTGTGAAGTCATAGATTGGAGGTGTGTGATGTTAGAATGAAGGTGTGCGAAGTCATAGAATAGAGGTTTGTGAAGTCAGAATGGAGGTGTGTGAAGTCATAGAATAGAGGTGTGTGAACTCATAGAATGGAGGTGTGTGACGTCACAATGGAAGTGTGTGAAGTCACAGAATGGAGGTGTGTGAATACATACAATGGAGGTGTTTGAAGTCAGAATGGAATTTTGTGAAGTCACAGAATTGAGCTGTGTGAATTCAGAATGGAGGTGTGTGAAGTCATAGAATGGAGGTGTGTGAAGTCACAGAATGGAGATGTGTGAAGTTATAGATTGGAGGTGTGTGAAGTCACAGAATGGAGATGTGTGAAGTTATAGAATGGAGGTGTGTGAAGTCATAATGGAGGTGTGTGAAGTCACAGAATTGAGGTGTGTGAAGTCACAGAATGGAGGTGTGTGAAGTCATAGAATGGAGGTGTGTGAAGTCAGAACGGAGGTGTGTGAAGTCACACAATGGAGGTGCGTTAAGTCACAGAATGGAGGTTTGTGAACTCAGAATGGAAGTGTGTGAAGTCACACAATGGAGGTGAGGGAAGTCATAGAATGGAGTTGTGTGAAGTCACAGAATGGTGGTGTGTGAATTAATAGAATGGAGGTGTGAGAAATCATAGAATGGAGGTGTGTGAAGTCACAGAATGGAGGTGTGTGAAGTCATAGAATGGAGGTGTGTGAAGTCAGGTTGGAGTTGTGTGAAGTCACAGAATGGAGGTGTGTGAACAAAGAATGGAGGTGTGTGAAGTCACAGAATGAAGGTGTGTGAAGTCATAGAATGGAGGTGTGTGAAGTCATAGAATGGATGTGTGTGAAGTCATAATGGTGGTGTGTGAAGTCACAGAATTGAGGTGTGTGAAGTCACAGAATGGAGGTTTGTGAAGTCATAGAATGGAGGTGTGTGAAGTCATAGAATGGAGGTGTGTGAAGTCATAGAATGGAGGTGTGTGAACTCAGAATGGTGGTGTGTGAAGTCACAGAATGGAGGTGTGTTAAGTCACAGAACGGAGGTGTTTGAACTCAGAATGGAGGTGTGTGAAATCACAGAATGGAGGTGTGTGAAGACATAGAATGGAGGTGTGTGAAATCATAGAATGGAGGTGTGGGAAGGCATAGAGTGGAGCTGTGTGAAGTCAGATTGGAGGTGTGCGAAGTCACAGAGTGGAGGTGTGTGAAGTCATTGAATGGAGCTGGCTGAAGTCAGAATGGAGGTGTGTGAAGTCACAGAATTGAGGTGTGTGAACTCAGAACGGAGGTGTGTGAAGTCACAGAATCTAGGTGTGTGAAGTCATAGAATCGAGGTGTGTGAAATCATAGAATGGAGGTGTGTGAAGTCATAATGGAGGTGTGTGAAGTCACAGAATGAAGGTGTGTGAAGTCACAATGGAGGTGTGTGAAGTCACAGAATGGAGGTGTGTGAAGTCATAGAATGGAAATGTGTGAAATCGTAGAATGGAGATGTGTGAAGTCATAGAATGGAGCTTTGTGAAGTCAGGTTGGAGTTGTGTGAAGTCACAGAATGGAGGTGTGTGAATTCAGAATGGAGGTGAGTGAAGTCATAGAATGGAGTTGTGTGAAGTCACAGAATGGAGGTGTGTGAACTCAGAATGGAGGTGTGTGAAGTCACAGAATGAAGGTGTGTGAAGTCAAAATGGAGGTGTGTGAAGTCACAGAATGGAGGTGTGTGAAGTCATAGAATGGAAATGTGTGAAATCATAGAATGGAGGTGTGTGAAGTCACAGAATTAAGGTGTGTGAAGTCAGAATGGAGGTGTGTGAAGTCAGAATGGAGGTGAGTGAAGTCATAGAATGGAGTTGTGTGAAGTCAAAGAATGGAGGTGTGTTAACTCAGAATGGAGGTGTGTGAAGGCACAGAATGAAGGTGTGTGAAGTCACAGAATTGAGGTGTGTGAAGTCACAGAATGGAGGTTTGTGAAGTCATCTAATGGAGGTGTGTGAAGTCATAGAATGGAGGTGTGTGAAGTCATAGAATGGATGTTTGTGAAGTAAGAATGAAGGTGTGTTAAGTCATAGAATGGAGGTGTGTGAAGGCACAGAATGGAGGTGTGTGAAGTCATAGAATGGAGCTCTTTGAAGTCAGAATGGAGGTATGTGAAGTCACAGAATGGAGGTGTGTTAAGTCACAGAACGGAGGTGTTTGAACTCAGAATGGAGGTGTGTGAAATCACAGAATGGAGGTGTGTGAAGACATAGAATGGAGGTGTGTGAAATCATAGAATGGAGGTGTGGGAAGGCATAGAGTGGAGCTGTGTGAAGTCAGATTGGAGGTGTGCGAAGTCACAGAATGGAGGTGTATGAAGTCATTGAATGGAGCTGGGTGAAGTCAGAATGGAGGTGTGTGAAGTCACAGAATTGAGGTGTGTGAACTCAGAACGGAGGTGTGTGAAGTCACAGAATCTAGGTGTGTGAAGTCATAGAATGGAGGTGTGTGAAGTCATAGAATGGAGGTGTGTGAAGTCATAATGGAGGTGTGTGAAGTCACAGAATTGAGGTGTGTGAAGTCACAGAATGGAGGTGTGTGAAGTCATAGAATGGAGGTGTGTGAAGTCAGAACGGAGGTGTGTGAAGTCACACAATGGAGGTGCGTTAAGTCACAGAATGGAGGTTTGTGAACTCAGAATGGAGGTGTGTGAAGTCACACAATGGAGGTGAGGGAAGTCATAGAATGGAGTTGTGTGAAGTCACAAATGGTGGTGTGTGAATTAATAGAATGGAGGTGTGAGAAATCATAGAATGGAGGTGTGTGAAGTCACAGAATGGAGGTGTGTGAAGTCACAGAATGGAGGTGTTTGAAGTCACAGAATGGTGGTGTGTGAACTCACAATGGAGGTGTGTGAAGTCAAAGAATGGAGGTGTGTGAAGTCATAGAATGGAATTGTGTGAAGTCATAGAATGGAGGTGTGTGAAGTCATAGAATGGATGTTTCTGAAGTAGAATGAAGGTGTGTGAAGTCATAGAATGGAGGTGTGTGAAGTCAAAATGGGGGTATGTGAACTCATAAAATGGAGATGTGTGAAGTCAAGGAATGGAGGTGTGTGAAGTCCAAGAATATAGGTGTGTGAAGTCAAACAATGGTGGTGTGTGAAGTCACAGAATGGAGGTGTGTTAAGTCAAAGAATGGCAGTGTGAAGTCAAAATGGAGGTGTGTGAAGTCACAGAATGGAGGTGTGTGAAGTCACAGAATGAAGGTGTTTGAAGTCAAAATTGTGGTGTGTGAAGTCACAAATGGAGGTGTCTGAAGTCGGAATGCAGCTGTGTGAAGTGATAGAATGGAGGTGTGCGAAGTCAGAATGGAGGTGTGTGAACTCATAGAATGGAGTGTGTGAAGTCACAATGAGGCTGTGTGAAGTCATAGAATGGGGGTGTGTGAAGTCAAATTGGAGGTGTGTGAAATCACAGAATGGAGGTGTGTCAACTCAGAAATGAGGTGTGTGAAGTCATAGAATGGAGGTGTGTGAATTCATAGAATGGAAGTGTGTGAAATCATGGAATGGAGGTGTGTGAAGTCAAAGAATTGAGGTTTGTGAAGTCAGAATGGAGGTGTGTGAAGTCAGGATGGAGGTGGGTGAAGTCACAGAATGGAGGTGTGGGAACTCAGCATGGAGGTGTGTGGTCACAGAACAGATGTTTGTGAAGTCATAGAATGTAGGTGCATGAAGTCATAGAATGGATGTTTCTGAAGTGAGAATGAAGGTGTATGAAGTCAAAGAATGGAGGTGTGTGAAGTCAAAATGGAGGTGTGTGAACTCACAGAATGGAGGTGTGTGAACTCATAGAATGGAGGTGTGTGAAGTCATGGAATGGAGGTGTGTGAAGTCAAAGAATGGAGGTGTGTGAAGTCAAACAATAAAGGTGTGTGAAGTCACAGAATGGAGGTGTGTGAACTCATAGAATGGAGGTGCATGAAGTCAAAGAATGGAGGTGTGTGAAGTCATCGAATGGAGGTGTGTGAAGTCATGGAATGGAGGTGTGTGAAGTCAGATGGAGTTGTGTGAAGTCATAGAATGGAGGTGTGTGAAGTCAGAATGGAGGTGTGTGAAGTCACAGAATGGACGTGTGTGAAGTCACAGAATGGAGGTGTGTGAAGTTATAGAATGGAGGTGTGTGAAGTCATAGAATGGAGGTGTGTGATCATAGAATGGATGTTTCTGAAGTAAGAATGAAGGTGTGTTAAGTCATAGAATGGAGGTGTGTGAAGGCAGAGAATGGAGGTGTGTGAAGTCATAGAATGGAGCTGTGTGAAGTCAGGTTGGAGTTGTGTGAAGTGATAGAATGGAGGTGTGTGAAGTCAGAATGGAGGTGTGTGAAGTCACAGAATGAAGGTGTGTGAAGTCATAGAATGGAGGTGTGTGATGTCAGAATGGAGGTGTGTGAACTCATAGAATGGAGCTGTGTGAAGTCACAATGGAGTTGTGTGAAGTCATAGAATGGAGGTGTGTGAAGTCACAGAATGGAGGTGTGTGAAGTCATAGAATGGAGCTGTGTGAAGTCAGGTTGGAGTTGTGTGAAGTCACAGAATGGAGGTGTGTGAACTCAGAATGGAGATGTGTGAAGTAACAGAATGAAGGTGTGTGAAGTCATAGAATGGAGGTGTGTGAAGTCATAGAATGGATGTGAGTGAAGTCATAACGGAGGTGTGTGAAGTCATAGAATTGAGGTGTGTGAAGTCACAGGATCGAGGTTTGTGAAGTCATAGAATGGAGGTGTGTTATGTCATAGAATGGAGGTGTGTGAAGTCATAGAATGGATGTTTGTGAAGTAAGAATGAAGGTGTGTTAAGTCATAGAATGGAGGTGTGTGAAGGCACAGAATGGAGGTGTGTGAAGTCATAGAATGGAGCTGTTTGAAGTCAGAATGGAGGTATGTGAAGTCACAGAATGGAGGTGTGTGAACTCAGAATGATGGTGTGTGAAGTCACAGAATGGAGGTGTGTTAAGTCACAGAACGGAGGTGTTTGAACTCAGAATGGAGGTGTGTGAAATCACAGAATGGAGCTGTGTGAAGACATAGAACGGATGTGTGTGAAATCATAGAATGGAGGTGTGGGAAGGCATAGAGTGGAGCTGTATGAAGTCAGATTGGAGGTGTGCGAAGTCACAGAATGGAGGTGTGTGAAGTCATTGAATGGAGCTGGGTGAACTCACAGAATGGAGGTGTGTGAAGTCACAGAATGGAGGTGTGTGAAGTTATAGAATGGAGGTGTGTGAAGTCATAGAATGGAGGTGTGTGATCATAGAATGGAGGTGTGTGAAGTCAGAATGGAGGTGTGTGAAGTCACAGAATGGAGGTGTGTGAAGTCACAGAATGGAGGTGTGTGAAGTTATAGAATGGAGGTGTGTGAAGTCATAGAATGGAGGTGTGTGACCATAGAATGGATGTTTGTGAAGTAAGAATGAAGGTTTGTTAAGTCATAGAATGGAGGTGTGTGAAGGCACAGAATGGAGGTGTGTGAAGTCATAGAATGGAGCTGTGTGAAGTCAGGTTGGAGTTGTGTGAAGTCACAGAATGGAGGTGTGTGAAGTCAGAACGGAGGTGTGTGAAGTCAAAGAATGAAGGTGTGTGAAGTCATAGAATGGAGGTGTGTGATGTCAGAATGGAGGTGTGTGAACTCATAGAATGGAGCTGTGTGAAGTCACAATGGAGGTGTGTGAAGTCATAGAATGGAGGTGTGTGAAGTCACAGAATGGAGGTGTGTGAAGTCATAGAATGGAGCTGTGTGAAGTCAGGTTGGAGTTGTGTGAAGTCACAGAATGGAGGTGTGTGAACTCAGAATGGAGGTGTGTGAAGTCACAGAATGAAGGTGTGTGAAGTCATAGAATGGATGTCTTGAAGTCATAGAATGGATGTGAGTGAAGTCATAATGGAGGTGTTTGAAGTCACAGAATTGAGGTGTGTTAAGTCACAGGATGGAGGTTTGTGAAGTCATAGAATGGAGGTGTGTGAACTCATAGAATGGAGGTGTGTGAAGTCATAGAATGGATATTTGTGAAGTAAGAATGAAGGTGTGTTAAGTCATAGAATGGAGGTGTGTGAAGGCACAGAATGGAGGTGTGTGAAGTCATAGAATGGAGCTGTTTGAACTCAGAATGGAGGTATGTGAAGTCACAGAATGGAGGTGTGTGAACTCAGAATGGTGGTGTGTGAAGTCACAGAATGGAGGTGTGTTAAGTCACAGAACGGAGGTGTTTGAACTCAGAATGGAGGTGTGTGAAATCACAGAATGGAGGTGTGTGAAGACATAGAATGGAGGTGTGTGAAATCATAGAATGGAGGTGTGGGAAGGCATAGAGTGGAGCTGTGTGAAGTCAGATTGGAGGTGTGCGAAGTCACAGAATGGAGGTGTGTGAAGTCATTGAATGGAGCTGGGTGAAGTCAGAATGGAGGTGTGTGAAGTCACAGAATTGAGGTGTGTGAACTCAGAACGGAGGTGTGTGAAGTCACAGAATCTAGGTGTGTGAAGTCATAGAATGGAGGTGTGTGAAGTCATAGAATGGAGGTGTGTGAAGTCATAATGGAGGTGTGTGAAGTCACAGAATTGAGGTGTGTGAAGTCACAGAATGGAGGTGTGTGAAGTCTTAGAATGGAGGTGTGTGAAGTCAGAACGGAGGTGTGTGAAGTCACACAATGGAGGTGCGTTAAGTCACAGAATGGAGGTTTGTGAACTCAGAATGGAGGTGTGTGAAGTCACACCATGGAGGTGAGGGAAGTCATAGAATGGAGTTGTGTGAAGTCACAGAATGGTGGTGTGTGAATTAATAGAATGGAGGTGTGAGAAATCATAGAATGGAGGTGTGTGAAGTCACAGAATGGAGGTGTGTGAAGTCATAGAATGGAGGTGTGTGAAGTCAGGTTGGAGTTGTGTGAAGTCACAGAATGGAGGTGTGTGAACAAAGAATGGACGTGTGTGAAGTCACAGAATGAAGGTGTGTGAAGTCATAGAATGGAGGTGTGTGAAGTCATAGAATGGATGTGTGTGAAGTCATAATGGTGGTGTGTGAAGTCACAGAATTGAGGTGTGTGAAGTCACAGGATGGAGGTTTGTGAAGTCATAGAATGGAGGTGTGTGAAGTCATAGAATGGAGGTGTGTGAAGTCATAGAATGGATGTTTGTGAAGTAAGAATGAAGGTGTGTTAAGTCATAGAATGGAGGTGTGTGAAGGCACAGAATGGAGGTGTGTGAAGTCATAGAATGGAGCTGTGTGAAGTCAGAATGGAGGTATGTGAAGTCACAGAATGGAGGTGTGTGAACTCAGAATGGAGGTGTGTGAAATCACAGAATGGAGGTGTGTGAAGACATAGAATGGAGGTGTGTGAAATCATAGAATGGAGGTGTGGGAAGGCATAGAGTGGAGCTGTGTGAATTCAGATTGGAGGTGTGCGAAGTCACAGAGTGGAGGTGTGTGAAGTCATTGAATGGAGCTGGCTGAAGTCAGAATGGAGGTGTGTGAAGTCACAGAATTGAGGTGTGTGAACTCAGAACGGAGGTGTGTGAAGTCACAGAATCTAGGTGTGTGAGGTCATAGAATCGAGGTGTGTGAGGTCATAGAATGGAGGTGTGTGAAGTCATAATGGAGGTGTGTGAAGTCACAGAATTGAGGTGTGTGAAGTCACAGAATGGAGGTGTGTGAAGTCATAGAATGGAGGTGTGTGAAGTCAGAACGGAGGTGTGTGAAGTCACACAATGGAGGTGCGTTAAGTCACAGAATGGAGGTTTGTGAACTCAGAATGGAGGTGTGTGAAGTCACACAATGGAGGTGAGGGAAGTCATAGAATGGAGTTGTGTGAAGTCACAGAATGGTGGTGTGTGAATTAACAGAATGGAGGTGTGAGAAATCATAGAATGGAGGTGTGTGAAGTCACAGAATGAAGGTGTGTGAAGTCATAGAATGGAGGTGTGTGAAGTCATAGAATGGATGTGTGTGAAGTCATAATGGTGGTGTGTGAAGTCACAGAATTGAGGTGTGTGAAGTCACAGAATGGAGGTTTGTGAAGTCATAGAATGGAGGTGTGTGAAGTCATAGAATGGAGGTGTGCGAAGTCATAGAATGGATGTTTGTGAAGTAAGAATGAAGGTGTGTTAAGTCATAGAATGGAGGTGTGTGAAGGCACAGAATGGAGGTGTGTGAAGTCACAGAATGGAGCTGTTTGAAGTCAGAATGGAGGTATGTGAAGTCACAGAATGGAGGTGTGTTAAGTCCCAGAACGGAGGTGTTTGAACTCAGAATGGAGGTGTGTGAAATCACAGAATGGAGGTGTGTGAAGACATAGAATGGAGGTGTGTGAAATCATAGAATGGAGGTGTGGGAAGGCATAGAGTGGAGCTGTGTGAAGTCAGATTGGAGGTGTGCGAAGTCACAGAGTGGAGGTGTATGAAGTCATTGAATGGAGCTGGCTGAAGTCAGAATGGAGGTGTGTGAAGTCACAGAATTGAGGTGTGTGAACTCAGAACGGAGGTGTGTGAAGTCACAGAATCTAGGGGTGTGAAGTCATAGAATGGAGGTGTGTGAAGTCATAATGGAGGTGTGTGAAGTCACAGAATTGAGGTGTGTGAAGTCACTGAATGGAGGTGTTTGAAGTCATAGAATGGAGGTGTGTGAAGTCAGAACGGAGGTGTGTGAAGTCACACAATGGAGGTGCGTTAAGTCACAGAATGGAGGTTTGTGAACTCAGAATGGAGGTGTGTGAAGTCACACAATGGAGGTGAGGGAAGTCATAGAATGGAGTTGTGTGAAGTCACAGAATGGTGGTGTGTGAATTAATAGAATGGAGGTGTGAGAAATCATAGAATGGAGGTGTGTGAAGTCACAGAATGGAGGTGTGTGAAGTCACAGAATGGAGGTGTTTGAAGTCAGGTTGGAGTTGTGTGAAGTCACAGAATGGAGGTGTGTGAACAAAGAATGGAGGTGTGTGAAGTCACAGAATGAAGGTGTGTTAAGTCATAGAATGGAGGTGTTTGAAGTCATAGAATGGATGTGTGTGAAGTCATAATGGTGGTGTGTGAAGTCACAGAATTGAGCTGTGTGAAGTCACAGAATGGAGGTTTGTGAAGTCATAGAATGGAGGTGTGTGAAGTCATAGAACGGAGGTGTGTGAAGTCATAGAATGGATGTTTGTGAAGTAAGAATGAAGGTGTGTTAAGTCATAGAATGGAGGTGTGTGAAGGCACAGAATGGAGGTGTGTGAAGTCATAGAATGGAGCTGTTTGAAGTCAGAATGGAGGTATGTGAAGTCACAGAATGGAGGTGTGTGAACTCAGAATGGTGGTGTGTGAAGTCACAGAATGGAGGTGTGTTAAGTCACAGAACGGAGGTGTTTGAACTCAGAATGGAGGTGTGTGAAATCACAGAATGGAGGTGTGTGAAGACATAGAATGGAGGTGTGTGAAATCATAGAATGGAGGTGTGGGAAGGCATAGAGTGGAGCTGTGTGAAGTCAGATTGGAGGTGTGCGAAGTCACAGAGTGGAGGTGTGTGAAGTCATTGAATGGAGCTGGCTGAAGTCAGAATGGAGGTGTTTGAAGTCACAGAATTGAGATGTGTGAACTCAGAACGGAGGTGTGTGAAGTCACAGAATCTAGGTGTGTGAAGTCATAGAATCGAGGTGTGTGAGGTCATAGAATGGAGGTGTGTGAAGTCATAATGGAGGTGTGTGAAGTCACAGAATTGAGGTGTGTGAAGTCACAGAATGGAGGTGTGTGAAGTCATAGAATGGAGGTGTGTGAAGTCAGAACGGAGGTGTGTGAAGTCACACAATGGAGGTGCGTTAAGTCACAGAATGGAGGTTTGTGAACTCAGAATGGAGGTGTGTGAAGTCACACAATGGAGGTGAGGGAAGTCATAGAATGGAGGTGTGTGAAGTCACAGAATGGAGGTGTTTGAAGTCACAGAATGGAGATGTGTGAACTCACAATGGAGGTGTGTGAAGTAAAAGAATGGAGGTGTGTGAAGTCATACAATGGAATTGTGTGAAGTCATAGAATGGAGGTGTGTGAAGTCATAGAATGGAGGTGTGTGAAGTCATAGAATGGATGTTTCTGAAGTAGAATGAAGGTGTGTGAAGTCATAGAATGGAGGTGTGTGAAGTCAAAATGGGGGTATGTGAACTCATAAAATGGAGATGTGTGAAGTCAAGGAATGGAGGTGTGTGAAGTCCAAGAATATAGGTGTGTGAAGTCAAACAATGGTGGTGTGTGAAGTCACAGAATGGAGGTGAGTTAAGTCAAAGAATGGAAGTGTGAAGTCAAAATGGTGGTGTGTGAAGTCACAGAATGGAGGTGTGTGAAGTCACAGAATGAAGGTGTTTGAAGTCAGAATTGTGGTGTGTGAAGTCACAAATGGAGGTGTCTGAAGTCGGAATGCAGCTTTGTGAAGTCATAGAATGGAGGTGTGCGAAGTCAGAATGGAGGTGTGTGAACTCATAGAATGGAGTGTGTGAAGTCACAATGAGGCTCTGTGAAGTCATAGAATGGATGTTTCTGAAGTGAGAATGAAGGTGTATGAAGTCAAAGAATGGAGGTGTGTGAAGTAAAAATGGAGGTGTGTGAACTCATAGAATGGAGGTGTGTGAACTCATAGAATGGAGGTGTGTGAAGTCATGGAATGGAGGTGTGTGAAGTCAAAGAATGGAGGTGTGTGAGGTCAAACAATAAACGTGTGTGAAGCCACAGAATGGAGGAGTGTGAACTCATAGAATGGAGGTGCATGAAGTCCAAAGAATGGAGGTGTGTAGAGTCACAAATGGAGGTGTGTGAAGTCATGGAATGGAGGTGTGTGAAGTCAGATGGAGTTGTGTGAAGTCATAGAATGGAGGTGTGTGAAGTCAGAATGGAGGTGTGTGAAGTCACAGAATGGAGGTGTATGAAGTCACAGAATGGAGGTGTGTGAAGTTATAGAATGGAGGTGTGTGAAGTCATAGAATGGAGGTGTGTGATAATAGAATGGATGTTTGTGAAGTAAGAATGAAGGTGTGTTAAGTCATAGAATGGAGGTGTGTGAAGGCACAGAATGGAGGTGTGTGAAGTCATAGAATGGAGCTATATGAAGTCATAATGGAGGTGTGTGAAGTCATAGAATGGAGGTGTGTGAAATCACAATGGAGGTGTGTGAAGTCAAAGAATGGAGGTTTGTGAAGTCATAGAAAGGAATTGTGTGAAGTCATAGAATGGAGGTCTGTGAAGCCAGAATTGAGGTGTGTGAAGTCACAGAAATGAGGTGTGTGAACTCAGAATGGAGGTGTGTGAAGTCACAGAGTGGAGGTTTTTAAAGTCATAGAATGGAGGTGTGTGAAGTCATAGAATGGATGTTTCTGAAGTAGAATGAAGGTGTGTGAAGTCATAGAATGTAGGTGTGTGAAGTCAAAATGGAGGTGTGCGAACTCATAAAATGGAGAAGCGTGAAGTCATGGAATGGAGGTGTGTGTGTCCAAAAAGGGAGGTGTGTGAAGTCAAACAATGGTGGTGTGTGAAGTCACAGAATGGAGGTGTGTGAAGTCAAAGAATGGAAGTGTGTGAAGTCAAAATTGAGGTGTGTGAAGTCACAGAATGGAGGTGTGTGAAGTCACAGAATGGAGGTGTGTGAAGTCACAGAATGGAGGTGTGTGAAGTCACAGAATGGAGATGTGTGTAGTCACAGAATGGAGGTGTGTGAAGTCACAGAATGGAGGTGTGTGAAGTCACAGAATGGAGGTGTGTGAACTCACAATGGAGGTGTGTGAAGTCCCAGAATGGAGGTGTGTGAAGTCAAACAATAGAGGTGTGTGAAGTCACAGAATGGAGATCTGTGAAGTCATAGAATGGAGGTGTGTTAAGTCACAGAATGGAGGTGTGTGAACTCAGAATGGAGGTGTGTGAAATCACAGAACGGAGATTTGTGAAGTCATAGAATGGAAGTGCGTGAAGTCATATAATGGATGTTTCTGAAGTAAGAATGAAGGTGTGTGAAGTCATAGAATGGAGGTTTGTGAACTCAAAATGGAGGTGTGTGAACTCATAGAATGGAGGTGGGTGAACTCCTAGAATGGAGGTGTGTGAAGTCATGGAAAGGAGGTGTGTGAAGTCAAAGAATGGAGGTGTGTGAAGTCAAACAATAAAGGTGTGTAAAGTCAAAGAATGGAGGTGTGTGAAATCACACAATGGAGGTGTGTGAAGTCAAAAAGGTGGTGTGTAGAGTCACAAATGGAGGTGTGTGAACTCATAGAATGGAGGTGTGTGAAGTCAAAGAATGGAGGTGTGTGAAGGCATCGAATGGAGGTGTGTGAAGTCATGGAATCGAGGTGTGTGAAGTCACCGAATGGAGGTGTGTGAACTCAGAATGGAGTTTTATGAAGTCATAGAATGGAGGTGTGTGAAGTCAGAATGGACGTGTGTGAAGTCATAGAATGGAGGTGTGTGAAGTCAGAATGGAGGTGTGTGAAGTCATAGAATGGAGGTGTGTGAAGTCAGAATGGAGGTATGTGAAGTCATAGAATGGTGGTGTGTGAAGTCACAGAATGGAGGTGTGGAAGTCATAGAATGGAGGTGTGTGAAGTCAGAATGGAGGTGTGTGAAGTCATAGAATGGAGGTGTGTGAAGTCAGAATGTAGGTGTGTGAAGTCACAGAATAGAGGTGTGTGAAGTCACAGAATGGAGGTGTGTAAAGTCATAGAATGGAAGTGTGTGAAGTCATAGAATGGAGGTGTGTGAAGTCATAGAATGAATGTTTGTGAAGTAAGAATGAAGGTCTGTTAAGTCATAAAATGGAGATGTGTGAAGGCACATAATGGAGGTGTGTGAAGTCATAGAATGGAGGTGTGTGAACTCACAATGGAGATGTGTGAAGTCAAAAAATGGAGGTGTGGGAAGTCAAAGAATGGAATTGTGTGAAGTCATAGAATGGAGGTGTGTGAAGTCATAGAATGGAGGTGTGTGAAGTCACAGAATTGATGTTTGTGAAGTCAGAATGGAGGTGTGTGAAGTCAGAATGGAGGTTTGTGAAGTCATAGAATGGAGGTGTGTGAAGTCATAGAAATGAGGTGTGTGAAGACATAGAATGGAGGTGTGTGAAGTCACAGAATTGATGTTTGTGAATTCAGAATGGAGGTGTGTGAACTCACAATGGAAGTGTGTGAAGTCAAATAATGGAGGTGTGTGAAGTCACAGAATTGATTTTTGTGAAGTCAGAATGGAGGTGTGTGAAGTCAGAATGGAGGTGTGTGAAGTCATAGAATGGAGGTGTGTGAAGTCACAATGCACGTGTGTGAACTCGTAGAATGGAGGTGTCTGAAGTCAGAAAGGAGTTGTGTGAAGTCACAGAATTGAGGTGTGTGAACTCAGAACGGAGGTGTGTGAAGTCACAGAATCTAGGTGTGTGAAGTCATAGAATCGAGGTGTGTGAGGTCATAGAATGGAGGTGTGTGAAGTCATAATGGAGGTGTGTGAAGTCACAGAATTGAGGTGTGTGAAGTCACAGAATGGAGGTGTGTGAAGTCATAGAATGGAGGTGTGTGAAGTCAGAACGGAGGTGTGTGAAGTCACACAATGGAGGTGCGTTAAGTCACAGAATGGAGGTTTGTGAACTCAGAATGGAGGTGTGTGAAGTCACACAATGGAGGTGAGGGAAGTCATAGAATGGAGGTGTGTGAATTAATAGAATGGAGGTGTTTGAAGTCACAGAATGGAGATGTGTGAACTCACAATGGAGGTGTGTGAAGTAAAAGAATGGAGGTGTGTGAAGTCATACAATGGAATTGTGTGAAGTCATAGAATGGAGGTGTGTGAAGTCATAGAATGGAGGTGTGTGAAGTCATAGAATGGATGTTTCTGAAGTAGAATGAAGGTGTGTGAAGTCATAGAATGGAGGTGTGTGAAGTCAAAATGGGTGTATGTGAACTCATAAAATGGAGATGTGTGAAGTCAAGGAATGGAGGTGTGTGAAGTCCAAGAATATAGGTGTGTGAAGTCAAACAATGGTGGTGTGTGAAGTCACAGAATGGAGGTGAGTTAAGTCAAAGAATGGAAGTGTGAAGTCAAAATGGAGGTGTGTGAAGTCACAGAATGGAGGTGTGTGAAGTCACAGAATGAAGGTGTTTGAAGTCAGAATTGTGGTGTGTGAAGTCACAAATGGAGGTGTCTGAAGTCGGAATGCAGCTTTGTGAAGTCATAGAATGGAGGTGTGCGAAGTCAGAATGGAGGTGTGTGAACTCATAGAATGGAGTGTGTGAAGTCACAATGAGGCTCTGTGAAGTCATAGAATGGATGTTTCTGAAGTGAGAATGAAGGTGTATGAAGTCAAAGAATGGAGGTGTGTGAAGTAAAAATGGAGGTGTGTGAACTCATAGAATGGAGGTGTGTGAACTCATAGAATGGAGGTGTGTGAAGTCATGGAATGGAGGTGTGTGAAGTCAAAGAATGGAGGTGTGTGAGGTCAAACAATAAACGTGTGTGAAGCCACAGAATGGAGGAGTGTGAACTCATAGAATGGAGGTGCATGAAGTCCAAAGAATGGAGGTGTGTAGAGTCACAAATGGAGGTGTGTGAAGTCATGGAATGGAGGTGTGTGAAGTCAGATGGAGTTGTGTGAAGTCATAGAATGGAGGTGTGTGAAGTCAGAATGGAGGTGTGTGAAGTCACAGAATGGAGGTGTATGAAGTCACAGAATGGAGGTGTGTGAAGTTATAGAATGGAGGTGTGTGAAGTCATAGAATGGAGGTGTGTGATAATAGAATGGATGTTTGTGAAGTAAGAATGAAGGTGTGTTAAGTCATAGAATGGAGGTGTGTGAAGGCACAGAATGGAGGTGTGTGAAGTCATAGAATGGAGCTATATGAAGTCATAATGGAGGTGTGTGAAGTCATAGAATGGAGGTGTGTGAAATCACAATGGAGGTGTGTGAAGTCAAAGAATGGAGGTTTGTGAAGTCATAGAAAGGAATTGTGTGAAGTCATAGAATGGAGGTCTGTGAAGCCAGAATTGAGGTGTGTGAAGTCACAGAAATGAGGTGTGTGAACTCAGAATGGAGGTGTGTGAAGTCACAGAGTGGAGGTTTTTAAAGTCATAGAATGGAGGTGTGTGAAGTCATAGAATGGATGTTTCTGAAGTAGAATGAAGGTGTGTGAAGTCATAGAATGTAGGTGTGTGAAGTCAAAATGGAGGTGTGCGAACTCATAAAATGGAGAAGCGTGAAGTCATGGAATGGAGGTGTGTGTGTCCAAAAAGGGAGGTGTGTGAAGTCAAACAATGGTGGTGTGTGAAGTCACAGAATGGAGGTGTGTGAAGTCAAAGAATGGAAGTGTGTGAAGTCAAAATTGAGGTGTGTGAAGTCACAGAATGGAGGTGTGTGAAGTCACAGAATGGAGGTGTGTGAAGTCACAGAATGGAGGTGTGTGAAGTCACAGAATGGAGATGTGTGTAGTCACAGAATGGAGGTGTGTGAAGTCACAGAATGGAGGTGTGTGAAGTCACAGAATGGAGGTGTGTGAACTCACAATGGAGGTGTGTGAAGTCCCAGAATGGAGGTGTGTGAAGTCAAACAATAGAGGTGTGTGAAGTCACAGAATGGAGATCTGTGAAGTCATAGAATGGAGGTGTGTTAAGTCACAGAATGGAGGTGTGTGAACTCAGAATGGAGGTGTGTGAAATCACAGAACGGAGATTTGTGAAGTCATAGAATGGAAGTGCGTGAAGTCATATAATGGATGTTTCTGAAGTAAGAATGAAGGTGTGTGAAGTCATAGAATGGAGGTTTGTGAACTCAAAATGGAGGTGTGTGAACTCATAGAATGGAGGTGGGTGAACTCCTAGAATGGAGGTGTGTGAAGTCATGGAAAGGAGGTGTGTGAAGTCAAAGAATGGAGGTGTGTGAAGTCAAACAATAAAGGTGTGTAAAGTCAAAGAATGGAGGTGTGTGAAATCACACAATGGAGGTGTGTGAAGTCAAAAAGGTGGTGTGTAGAGTCACAAATGGAGGTGTGTGAACTCATAGAATGGAGGTGTGTGAAGTCAAAGAATGGAGGTGTGTGAAGGCATCGAATGGAGGTGTGTGAAGTCATGGAATCGAGGTGTGTGAAGTCACCGAATGGAGGTGTGTGAACTCAGAATGGAGTTTTATGAAGTCATAGAATGGAGGTGTGTGAAGTCAGAATGGACGTGTGTGAAGTCATAGAATGGAGGTGTGTGAAGTCAGAATGGAGGTGTGTGAAGTCATAGAATGGAGGTGTGTGAAGTCAGAATGGAGGTATGTGAAGTCATAGAATGGTGGTGTGTGAAGTCACAGAATGGAGGTGTGGAAGTCATAGAATGGAGGTGTGTGAAGTCAGAATGGAGGTGTGTGAAGTCATAGAATGGAGGTGTGTGAAGTCAGAATGTAGGTGTGTGAAGTCACAGAATAGAGGTGTGTGAAGTCACAGAATGGAGGTGTGTAAAGTCATAGAATGGAAGTGTGTGAAGTCATAGAATGGAGGTGTGTGAAGTCATAGAATGAATGTTTGTGAAGTAAGAATGAAGGTCTGTTAAGTCATAAAATGGAGATGTGTGAAGGCACATAATGGAGGTGTGTGAAGTCATAGAATGGAGGTGTGTGAACTCACAATGGAGATGTGTGAAGTCAAAAAATGGAGGTGTGGGAAGTCAAAGGATGGAATTGTGTGAAGTCATAGAATGGAGGTGTGTGAAGTCATAGAATGGAGGTGTGTGAAGTCACAGAATTGATGTTTGTGAAGTCAGAATGGAGGTGTGTGAAGTCAGAATGGAGGTTTGTGAAGTCATAGAATGGAGGTGTGTGAAGTCATAGAAATGAGGTGTGTGAAGACATAGAATGGAGGTGTGTGAAGTCACAGAATTGATGTTTGTGAATTCAGAATGGAGGTGTGTGAACTCACAATGGAAGTGTGTGAAGTCAAATAATGGAGGTGTGTGAAGTCACAGAATTGATTTTTGTGAAGTCAGAATGGAGGTGTGTGAAGTCAGAATGGAGGTGTGTGAAGTCATAGAATGGAGGTGTGTGAAGTCACAATGCACGTGTGTGAACTCGTAGAATGGAGGTGTCTGAAGTCAGAAAGGAGTTGTGTGAAGTCATAGAATGGAGGTGTGTGAAGTCAGAATGGAGGTGTGTGAAGTCATAGAATGGAGGTGTGTGAAGTCAGAATGGAGGTGTGTGAACTCATAGAATGGAGCTGTGTGAAGTCACAATGGAGGTGTGTGAAGTCATAGAATGGAGGTGTGTGAAGTCACAGAATGGTGGTGTGTGAAGTCATAGAATGGAACTGTGTGAAGTCAGGTTGGAGTTGTGTGAAGTCACAGAATGGAGGTGTGTGAACTCAGAATGGAGGTGTGTGAAGTCACAGAATGAAGGTGTGTGAAGTCATAGAATGGAGGTGTGTGAAATCATAGAATGGAGGTGTGGGAAGGCATAGAGTGGAGCTGTGTGAATTCAGATTGGAGGTGTGCGAAGTCACACAATGGAGGTGTGTTAAGTCATTGAAGGGAGCTGGGTGAAGTCAGAATGGACGTGTGTGAAGTCACATAATTGAGGTGTGTGAACTCAGAACGGACGTGTGTGAAGTCACAGAATCTAGGTGTGTGAAGTCATAGAATGGAGGTGTGTGAAGTCATAGAATGGAGGTGTGTGAAGTCATAATGGAGGTGTGTGAAGTCACAGAATTGAGGCGTGTGAAGTCACAGAATGGAGGTGTGTGAAGTCATAGAATGGAGGTGTGTGAATTAATAGAATGGAGGTGTGTGAAGTCAAAGAATAGAGGTGTGTGAAGTCACAGAATGGAGGTGTTTGAAGTCACAGAATGGAGGTGTGTGAACTCACAATGGAGGTGTGTGAAGTCAAAGAATGGAGGTGTGTGAAGTCATAGAATGGAATTGTGTGAAGTGATAGAATTGAGGTGTGTGAAGTCATAGAATGGAGGTGTGTGAAGTCATAGAATGGATGTTTCTGAAGTAAAATGAAGGTGTGTGAAGTCATAGAATGGAGGTGTGTGAAGTCAAAATGGGGGTATGTGAACTCATAAAATGGAGATGTGTGAAGTCATGGAATGGAGGTGTGTGAAGTCCAAGAATATAGGTGTGTGAAGTCAAACAATGGTGGTGTGTGAAGTCACAGAATGGAGGTGTGTTTAGTCAAAGAATGGAAGTGTTTGAAGTCAAAATGGAGGTGTGTGAACTCACAAATGGAGGTGTCTGAAGTCGGAATGCAGCTGTGTGTGAAGTCAGATTTGAGGTGTGTGAACTCATAGAATGGAGTGTGTGAAGTCACAATGAGGCTGTGTGAAGTCACAGAATGGAGGTGTGTGAATTCATAGAATGGAAGTGTGTGAAATCATAGAATGGAGGTGTGTGAAGTCAAGGAATTGAGGTTGTGAAGTCAGAATGGAGGTGTGTGAAGTCATAGAGTGGATGTGAGTGAAGTCACAGATTCGAGGTCTGTGAAGTCATAGATTGGAGGTGTGTGATGTTAGAATGGAGGTGTGCGAAGTCATAGAATAGAGGTTTGTGAAGTCAGAATGGAGGTGTGTGAAGTCATAGAATAGAGGTGTGTGAACTCATAGAATGGAGGTGTGTGACGTCACAATGGAAGTGTGTGAAGTCACAGAATGGAGGTGTGTGAATACATACAATGGAGGTGTTTGAAGTCAGAATGGAATTTTGTGAAGTCACAGAATTGAGCTGTGTGAATTCAGAATGGAGCTGTGTGAAGTCATAGAATGGAGGTGTGTGAAGTCACAGAATGGAGATGTGTGAAGTTATAGAATGGAGGTGTGTGAAGTCACAGAATGGAGATGTGTGAAGTTATAGAATGGAGGTGTGTGAAGTCATAATGGAGGTGTGTGAAGTCACAGAATTGAGGTGTGTGAAGTCACAGAATGGAGGTGTGTGAAGTCATAGAATGGAGGTGTGTGAAGTCAGAACGGAGGTGTGTGAAGTCACACAATGGAGGTGCGTTAAGTCACAGAATGGAGGTTTGTGAACTCAGAATGGAGGTGTGTGAAGTCACACAATGGAGGTGAGGGAAGTCATAGAATGGAGTTGTGTGAAGTCACAGAATGGTGGTGTGTGAATTAATAGAATGGAGGTGTGAGAAATCATAGAATGGAGGTGTGTGAAGTCACAGAATGGAGGTGTGTGAAGTCATAGAATGGAGGTGTGTGAAGTCAGGTTGGAGTTGTGTGAAGTCACAGAATGGAGGTGTGTGAACAAAGAATGGAGGTGTGTGAAGTCACAGAATGAAGGTGTGTGAAGTCATAGAATGGAGGTGTGTGAAGTCATAGAATGGATGTGTGTGAAGTCATAATGGAGGTGTGTGAAGTCACAGAATTGAGGTGTGTGAAGTCACAGAATGGAGGTTTGTGAAGTCATAGAATGGAGGTGTGTGAAGTCATAGAATGGAGGTATGTGAAGTCATAGAATGGATGTTTGTGAAGTAAGAATGAAGGTGTGTTAAGTCATAGAATGGAGGTGTGTGAAGGCACAGAATGGAGGTGTGTGAAGTCATAGAATGGAGCTGTTTGAAGTCAGAATGGAGGTATGTGAAGTCACAGAATGGAGGTGTGTGAACTCAGAATGGTGGTGTGTGAAGTCACAGAATGGAGGTGTGTTAAGTCACAGAACGGAGGTGTTTGAACTCAGAATGGAGGTGTGTGAAATCACAGAATGGAGGTGTGTGAAGACATAGAATGGAGGTGTGTGAAATCATAGAATGGAGGTGTGGGAAGGCATAGAGTGGAGCTGTGTGAAGTCAGATTGGAGGTGTGCGAAGTCACAGAGTGGAGGTGTGTGAAGTCATTGAATGGAGCTGGCTGAAGTCAGAATGGAGGTGTGTGAAGTCACAGAATTGAGGTGTGTGAACTCAGAACGGAGGTGTGTGAAGTCACAGAATCTAGGTGTGTGAAGTCATAGAATCGAGGTGTGTGAGATCATAGAATGGAGGTGTGTGAAGTCATAATGGAGGTGTGTGAAGTCACAGAATGAAGGTGTGTGAAGTCACAATGCAGGTGTGTGAAGTCACAGAATGGAGGTGTGTGAAGTCATAGAATGGAAATGTGTGAAATCGTAGAATGGAGATGTGTGAAGTCATAGAATGGAGCTTTGTGAAGTCAGGTTGGAGTTGTGTGAAGTCACAGAATGGAGGTGTGTGAACTCAGAATGGAGGTGAGTGAAGTCATAGAATGGAGTTGTGTGAAGTCACAGAATGGAGGTGTGTGAACTCAGAATGGAGGTGTGTGAAGTCACAGAATGAAGGTGTGTGAAGTCACAATGGAGGTGTGTGAAGTCACAGAATGGAGGTGTGTGAAGTCATAGAATGGAAATGTGTGAAATCATAGAATGGAGGTGTGTGAAGTCACAGAATTAAGGTGTGTGAAGTCAGAATGGAGGTGTGTGAAGTCAGAATGGAGGTGAGTGAAGTCATAGAATGGAGTTGTGTGAAGTCAAAGAATTGAGGTGTGTTAACTCAGAATGGAGGTGTGTGAAGTCACAGAATGGAGGTTTGTGAAGTCATAGAATGGAGGTGTGTGAAGTCATAGAATGGAGGTGTGTGAAGTCATAGAATGGATGTTTGTGAAGTAAGAATGAAGGTGTGTTAAGTCATAGAATGGAGGTGTGTGAAGGCACAGAATGGAGGTGTGTGAAGTCATAGAATGGAGCTCTTTGAAGTCAGAATGGAGGTATGTGAAGTCACAGAATGGAGGTGTGTTAAGTCACAGAACGGAGGTGTTTGAACTCAGAATGGAAGTGTGTGAAATCACAGAATGGAGGTGTGTGAAGACATAGAATGGAGGTGTGTGAAATCATAGAATGGAGGTGTGGGAAGGCATAGAGTGGAGCTGTGTGAAGTCAGATTGGAGGTGTGCGAAGTCACAGAATGGAGGTGTGTGAAGTCATTGAATGGAGCTGGCTGAAGTCAGAATGGAGGTGTGTGAAGTCACAGAATTGAGGTGTGTGAACTCAGAACGGAGGTGTGTGAAGTCACAGAATCTAGGTGTGTGAAGTCATAGAATGGAGGTGTGTGAAGTCATAGAATGGAGGTGTGTGAAGTCATAATGGAGGTGTGTGAAGTCACAGAATTGAGGTGTGTGAAGTCACAGAATGGAGGTGTGTGAAGTCATAGAATGGAGGTGTGTGAAGTCAGAACGGAGGTGTGTGAAGTCACACAATGGAGGTGCGTTAAGTCACAGAATGGAGGTTTGTGAACTCAGAATGGAGGTGTGTGAAGTCACACAATGGAGGTGAGGGAAGTCATAGAATGGAGTTGTGTGAAGTCACAAATGGTGGTGTGTGAATTAATAGAATGGAGGTGTGAGAAATCATAGAATGGAGGTGTGTGAAGTCACAGAATGGAGGTGTGTGAAGTCACAGAATGGAGGTGTTTGAAGTCACAGAATGGTGGTGTGTGAACTCACAATGGAGGTGTGTGAAGTCAAAGAATGGAGGTGTGTGAAGTCATAGAATGGAATTGTGTGAAGTCATAGAATGGAGGTGTGTGAAGTCATAGAATGGATGTTTCTGAAGTAGAATGAAGGTGTGTGAAGTCATAGAATGGAGGTGTGTGAAGTCAAAATGGGGGTATGTGAACTCATAAAATGGAGATGTGTGAAGTCAAGGAATGGAGGTGTGTGAAGTCCAAGAATATAGATGTGTGAAGTCAAACAATGGTGGTGTGTGAAGTCACAGAATGGAGGTGTGTTAAGTCAAAGAATGGCAGTGTGAAGACAAAATGGAGGTGTGTGAAGTCACAGAATGGAGGTGTGTGAAGTCACAGAATGAAGGTGTTTGAAGTCAAAATTGTGGTGTGTGAAGTCACAAATGGAGGTGTCTGAAGTCGGAATGCAGCTGTGTGAAGTCATAGAATGGAGGTGTGCGAAGTCAGAATGGAGGTGTGTGAACTCATAGAATGGAGTGTGTGAAGTCACAATGAGGCTGTGTGAAGTCATAGAATGGGGGTGTGTGAAGTCAAATTGGAGGTGTGTGAAATCACAGAATGGAGGTGTGTCAACTCAGAAATGAGGTGTTTGAAGTCATAGAATGGAGGTGTGTGAATTCATAGAATGGAAGTGTGTGAAATCATAGAATGGAGGTGTGTGAAGTCAAAGAATTGAGGTTTGTGAAGTCAGAATGGAGGTGTGTGAAGTCAGGATGGAGGTGGGTGAAGTCACAGAATGGAGGTGTGGGAACTCAGCATGGAGGTGTGTGGTCACAGAACAGAGGTTTGTGAAGTCATAGAATGTAGGTGCATGAAGTCATAGAATGGATGTTTCTGAAGTGAGAATGAAGGTGTATGAAGTCAAAGAATGGAGGTGTGTGAAGTCAAAATGGAGGTGTGTGAACTCACAGAATGGAGGTGTGTGAACTCATAGAATGGAGGTGTGTGAAGTCATGGAATGGAGGTGTGTGAAGTCAAAGAATGGAGGTGTGTGAAGTCAAACAATAAAGGTGTGTGAAGTCACAGAATGGAGGTGTGTGAACTCATAGAATGGAGGTGCATGAAGTCAAAGAATGGAGGTGTGTGAAGTCATCGAATGGAGGTGTGTGAAGTCATGGAATGGAGGTGTGTGAAGTCAGATGGAGTTGTGTGAAGTCATAGAATGGAGGTGTGTGAAGTCAGAATGGAGGTGTGTGAAGTCATAGAATGGAGGTGTGTGATCATAGAATGGATGTTTCTGAAGTAAGAATGAAGGTGTGTTAAGTCATAGAATGGAGGTGTGTGAAGGCAGAGAATGGAGGTGTGTGAAGTCATAGAATGGAGCTGTGTGAAGTCAGGTTGGAGTTGTGTGAAGTCACAGAATGGAGGTGTGTGAAGTCAGAATGGAGGTGTGTGAAATCACAGAATGAAGGTGTGTGAAGTCATAGAATGGAGGTGTGTGATGTCAGAATGGAGGTGTGTGAACTCATAGAATGGAGCTGTGTGAAGTCACAATGGAGTTGTGTGAAGTCATAGAATGGAGGT
This sequence comes from Megascapheus bottae, assembly GCA_024803745.1. Lineage (NCBI taxonomy): Eukaryota > Metazoa > Chordata > Mammalia > Rodentia > Geomyidae > Megascapheus > Megascapheus bottae. The sequence goes on along the minus strand of JANJXV010000052.1, from coordinate 435,664 downwards.
GTGTGAAGTCACAGAATGGAGGTGTGTGAAGTCATAGAATGGAGCTGTGTGAAGTCAGGTTGGAGTTGTGTGAAGTCACAGAATGGAGGTGTGTGAACTCAGAATGGAGATGTGTGAAGTAACAGAATGAAGGTGTGTGAAGTCATAGAATGGAGGTGTGTGAAGTCATAGAATGGATGTGAGTGAAGTCATAATGGAGGTGTGTGAAGTCATAGAATTGAGGTGTGTGAAGTCACAGGATCGAGGTTTGTGAAGTCATAGAATGGAGGTGTGTTATGTCATAGAATGGAGGTGTGTGAAGTCATAGAATGGATGTTTGTGAAGTAAGAATGAAGGTGTGTTAAGTCATAGAATGGAGGTGTGTGAAGGCACAGAATGGAGGTGTGTGAAGTCATAGAATGGAGCTGTTTGAAGTCAGAATGGAGGTATGTGAAGTCACAGAATGGAGGTGTGTGAACTCAGAATGATGGTGTGTGAAGTCACAGAATGGAGGTGTGTTAAGTCACAGAACGGAGGTGTTTGAACTCAGAATGGAGGTGTGTGAAATCACAGAATGGAGGTGTGTGAAGACATAGAACGGAGGTGTGTGAAATCATAGAATGGAGGTGTGGGAAGGCATAGAGTGGAGCTGTGTGAAGTCAGATTGGAGGTGTGCGAAGTCACAGAATGGAGGTGTGTGAAGTCATTGAATGGAGCTGGGTGAAGTCAGAATGGAGGTGTGTGAAGTCACAGAATGGAGGTGTGTGAAGTTATAGAATGGAGGTGTGTGAAGTCATAGAATGGAGGTGTGTGATCATAGAATGGAGGTGTGTGAAGTCAGAATGGAGGTGTGTGAAGTCACAGAATGGAGGTGTGTGAAGTCACAGAATGGAGGTGTGTGAAGTTATAGAATGGAGGTGTGTGAAGTCATAGAATGGAGGTGTGTGATCATAGAATGGATGTTTGTGAAGTAAGAATGAAGGTTTGTTAAGTCATAGAATGGAGGTGTGTGAAGGCACAGAATGGAGGTGTGTGAAGTCATAGAATGGAGCTGTGTGAAGTCAGGTTGGAGTTGTGTGAAGTCACAGAATGGAGGTGTGTGAAGTCAGAACGGAGGTGTGTGAAGTCACAGAATGAAGGTGTGTGAAGTCATAGAATGGAGGTGTGTGAAGTCACAGAATGGTGGTGTGTGAAGTCATAGAATGGAACTGTGTGAAGTCAGGTTGGAGTTGTGTGAAGTCACAGAATGGAGGTGTGTGAACTCAGAATGGAGGTGTGTGAAGTCACAGAATGAAGGTGTGTGAAGTCATAGAATGGAGGTGTGTGAAATCATAGAATGGAGGTGTGGGAAGGCATAGAGTGGAGCTGTGTGAATTCAGATTGGAGGTGTGCGAAGTCACACAATGGAGGTGTGTTAAGTCATTGAAGGGAGCTGGGTGAAGTCAGAATGGACGTGTGTGAAGTCACATAATTGAGGTGTGTGAACTCAGAACGGACGTGTGTGAAGTCACAGAATCTAGGTGTGTGAAGTCATAGAATGGAGGTGTGTGAAGTCATAGAATGGAGGTGTGTGAAGTCATAATGGAGGTGTGTGAAGTCACAGAATTGAGGCGTGTGAAGTCACAGAATGGAGGTGTGTGAAGTCATAGAATGGAGGTGTGTGAATTAATAGAATGGAGGTGTGTGAAGTCAAAGAATAGAGGTGTGTGAAGTCACAGAATGGAGGTGTTTGAAGTCACAGAATGGAGGTGTGTGAACTCACAATGGAGGTGTGTGAAGTCAAAGAATGGAGGTGTGTGAAGTCATAGAATGGAATTGTGTGAAGTGATAGAATTGAGGTGTGTGAAGTCATAGAATGGAGGTGTGTGAAGTCATAGAATGGATGTTTCTGAAGTAAAATGAAGGTGTGTGAAGTCATAGAATGGAGGTGTGTGAAGTCAAAATGGGGGTATGTGAACTCATAAAATGGAGATGTGTGAAGTCATGGAATGGAGGTGTGTGAAGTCCAAGAATATAGGTGTGTGAAGTCAAACAATGGTGGTGTGTGAAGTCACAGAATGGAGGTGTGTTTAGTCAAAGAATGGAAGTGTTTGAAGTCAAAATGGAGGTGTGTGAACTCACAAATGGAGGTGTCTGAAGTCGGAATGCAGCTGTGTGTGAAGTCAGATTTGAGGTGTGTGAACTCATAGAATGGAGTGTGTGAAGTCACAATGAGGCTGTGTGAAGTCACAGAATGGAGGTGTGTGAATTCATAGAATGGAAGTGTGTGAAATCATAGAATGGAGGTGTGTGAAGTCAAGGAATTGAGGTTGTGAAGTCAGAATGGAGGTGTGTGAAGTCATAGAGTGGATGTGAGTGAAGTCACAGATTCGAGGTCTGTGAAGTCATAGATTGGAGGTGTGTGATGTTAGAATGGAGGTGTGCGAAGTCATAGAATAGAGGTTTGTGAAGTCAGAATGGAGGTGTGTGAAGTCATAGAATAGAGGTGTGTGAACTCATAGAATGGAGGTGTGTGACGTCACAATGGAAGTGTGTGAAGTCACAGAATGGAGGTGTGTGAATACATACAATGGAGGTGTTTGAAGTCAGAATGGAATTTTGTGAAGTCACAGAATTGAGCTGTGTGAATTCAGAATGGAGCTGTGTGAAGTCATAGAATGGAGGTGTGTGAAGTCACAGAATGGAGATGTGTGAAGTTATAGAATGGAGGTGTGTGAAGTCACAGAATGGAGATGTGTGAAGTTATAGAATGGAGGTGTGTGAAGTCATAATGGAGGTGTGTGAAGTCACAGAATTGAGGTGTGTGAAGTCACAGAATGGAGGTGTGTGAAGTCATAGAATGGAGGTGTGTGAAGTCAGAACGGAGGTGTGTGAAGTCACACAATGGAGGTGCGTTAAGTCACAGAATGGAGGTTTGTGAACTCAGAATGGAGGTGTGTGAAGTCACACAATGGAGGTGAGGGAAGTCATAGAATGGAGTTGTGTGAAGTCACAGAATGGTGGTGTGTGAATTAATAGAATGGAGGTGTGAGAAATCATAGAATGGAGGTGTGTGAAGTCACAGAATGGAGGTGTGTGAAGTCATAGAATGGAGGTGTGTGAAGTCAGGTTGGAGTTGTGTGAAGTCACAGAATGGAGGTGTGTGAACAAAGAATGGAGGTGTGTGAAGTCACAGAATGAAGGTGTGTGAAGTCATAGAATGGAGGTGTGTGAAGTCATAGAATGGATGTGTGTGAAGTCATAATGGAGGTGTGTGAAGTCACAGAATTGAGGTGTGTGAAGTCACAGAATGGAGGTTTGTGAAGTCATAGAATGGAGGTGTGTGAAGTCATAGAATGGAGGTATGTGAAGTCATAGAATGGATGTTTGTGAAGTAAGAATGAAGGTGTGTTAAGTCATAGAATGGAGGTGTGTGAAGGCACAGAATGGAGGTGTGTGAAGTCATAGAATGGAGCTGTTTGAAGTCAGAATGGAGGTATGTGAAGTCACAGAATGGAGGTGTGTGAACTCAGAATGGTGGTGTGTGAAGTCACAGAATGGAGGTGTGTTAAGTCACAGAACGGAGGTGTTTGAACTCAGAATGGAGGTGTGTGAAATCACAGAATGGAGGTGTGTGAAGACATAGAATGGAGGTGTGTGAAATCATAGAATGGAGGTGTGGGAAGGCATAGAGTGGAGCTGTGTGAAGTCAGATTGGAGGTGTGCGAAGTCACAGAGTGGAGGTGTGTGAAGTCATTGAATGGAGCTGGCTGAAGTCAGAATGGAGGTGTGTGAAGTCACAGAATTGAGGTGTGTGAACTCAGAACGGAGGTGTGTGAAGTCACAGAATCTAGGTGTGTGAAGTCATAGAATCGAGGTGTGTGAGATCATAGAATGGAGGTGTGTGAAGTCATAATGGAGGTGTGTGAAGTCACAGAATGAAGGTGTGTGAAGTCACAATGGAGGTGTGTGAAGTCACAGAATGGAGGTGTGTGAAGTCATAGAATGGAAATGTGTGAAATCGTAGAATGGAGATGTGTGAAGTCATAGAATGGAGCTTTGTGAAGTCAGGTTGGAGTTGTGTGAAGTCACAGAATGGAGGTGTGTGAACTCAGAATGGAGGTGAGTGAAGTCATAGAATGGAGTTGTGTGAAGTCACAGAATGGAGGTGTGTGAACTCAGAATGGAGGTGTGTGAAGTCACAGAATGAAGGTGTGTGAAGTCACAATGGAGGTGTGTGAAGTCACAGAATGGAGGTGTGTGAAGTCATAGAATGGAAATGTGTGAAATCATAGAATGGAGGTGTGTGAAGTCACAGAATTAAGGTGTGTGAAGTCAGAATGGAGGTGTGTGAAGTCAGAATGGAGGTGAGTGAAGTCATAGAATGGAGTTGTGTGAAGTCAAAGAATTGAGGTGTGTTAACTCAGAATGGAGGTGTGTGAAGTCACAGAATGGAGGTTTGTGAAGTCATAGAATGGAGGTGTGTGAAGTCATAGAATGGAGGTGTGTGAAGTCATAGAATGGATGTTTGTGAAGTAAGAATGAAGGTGTGTTAAGTCATAGAATGGAGGTGTGTGAAGGCACAGAATGGAGGTGTGTGAAGTCATAGAATGGAGCTCTTTGAAGTCAGAATGGAGGTATGTGAAGTCACAGAATGGAGGTGTGTTAAGTCACAGAACGGAGGTGTTTGAACTCAGAATGGAGGTGTGTGAAATCACAGAATGGAGGTGTGTGAAGACATAGAATGGAGGTGTGTGAAATCATAGAATGGAGGTGTGGGAAGGCATAGAGTGGAGCTGTGTGAAGTCAGATTGGAGGTGTGCGAAGTCACAGAATGGAGGTGTGTGAAGTCATTGAATGGAGCTGGCTGAAGTCAGAATGGAGGTGTGTGAAGTCACAGAATTGAGGTGTGTGAACTCAGAACGGAGGTGTGTGAAGTCACAGAATCTAGGTGTGTGAAGTCATAGAATGGAGGTGTGTGAAGTCATAGAATGGAGGTGTGTGAAGTCATAATGGAGGTGTGTGAAGTCACAGAATTGAGGTGTGTGAAGTCACAGAATGGAGGTGTGTGAAGTCATAGAATGGAGGTGTGTGAAGTCAGAACGGAGGTGTGTGAAGTCACACAATGGAGGTGCGTTAAGTCACAGAATGGAGGTTTGTGAACTCAGAATGGAGGTGTGTGAAGTCACACAATGGAGGTGAGGGAAGTCATAGAATGGAGTTGTGTGAAGTCACAAATGGTGGTGTGTGAATTAATAGAATGGAGGTGTGAGAAATCATAGAATGGAGGTGTGTGAAGTCACAGAATGGAGGTGTGTGAAGTCACAGAATGGAGGTGTTTGAAGTCACAGAATGGTGGTGTGTGAACTCACAATGGAGGTGTGTGAAGTCAAAGAATGGAGGTGTGTGAAGTCATAGAATGGAATTGTGTGAAGTCATAGAATGGAGGTGTGTGAAGTCATAGAATGGATGTTTCTGAAGTAGAATGAAGGTGTGTGAAGTCATAGAATGGAGGTGTGTGAAGTCAAAATGGGGGTATGTGAACTCATAAAATGGAGATGTGTGAAGTCAAGGAATGGAGGTGTGTGAAGTCCAAGAATATAGATGTGTGAAGTCAAACAATGGTGGTGTGTGAAGTCACAGAATGGAGGTGTGTTAAGTCAAAGAATGGCAGTGTGAAGACAAAATGGAGGTGTGTGAAGTCACAGAATGGAGGTGTGTGAAGTCACAGAATGAAGGTGTTTGAAGTCAAAATTGTGGTGTGTGAAGTCACAAATGGAGGTGTCTGAAGTCGGAATGCAGCTGTGTGAAGTCATAGAATGGAGGTGTGCGAAGTCAGAATGGAGGTGTGTGAACTCATAGAATGGAGTGTGTGAAGTCACAATGAGGCTGTGTGAAGTCATAGAATGGGGGTGTGTGAAGTCAAATTGGAGGTGTGTGAAATCACAGAATGGAGGTGTGTCAACTCAGAAATGAGGTGTTTGAAGTCATAGAATGGAGGTGTGTGAATTCATAGAATGGAAGTGTGTGAAATCATAGAATGGAGGTGTGTGAAGTCAAAGAATTGAGGTTTGTGAAGTCAGAATGGAGGTGTGTGAAGTCAGGATGGAGGTGGGTGAAGTCACAGAATGGAGGTGTGGGAACTCAGCATGGAGGTGTGTGGTCACAGAACAGAGGTTTGTGAAGTCATAGAATGTAGGTGCATGAAGTCATAGAATGGATGTTTCTGAAGTGAGAATGAAGGTGTATGAAGTCAAAGAATGGAGGTGTGTGAAGTCAAAATGGAGGTGTGTGAACTCACAGAATGGAGGTGTGTGAACTCATAGAATGGAGGTGTGTGAAGTCATGGAATGGAGGTGTGTGAAGTCAAAGAATGGAGGTGTGTGAAGTCAAACAATAAAGGTGTGTGAAGTCACAGAATGGAGGTGTGTGAACTCATAGAATGGAGGTGCATGAAGTCAAAGAATGGAGGTGTGTGAAGTCATCGAATGGAGGTGTGTGAAGTCATGGAATGGAGGTGTGTGAAGTCAGATGGAGTTGTGTGAAGTCATAGAATGGAGGTGTGTGAAGTCAGAATGGAGGTGTGTGAAGTCATAGAATGGAGGTGTGTGATCATAGAATGGATGTTTCTGAAGTAAGAATGAAGGTGTGTTAAGTCATAGAATGGAGGTGTGTGAAGGCAGAGAATGGAGGTGTGTGAAGTCATAGAATGGAGCTGTGTGAAGTCAGGTTGGAGTTGTGTGAAGTCACAGAATGGAGGTGTGTGAAGTCAGAATGGAGGTGTGTGAAATCACAGAATGAAGGTGTGTGAAGTCATAGAATGGAGGTGTGTGATGTCAGAATGGAGGTGTGTGAACTCATAGAATGGAGCTGTGTGAAGTCACAATGGAGTTGTGTGAAGTCATAGAATGGAGGTGTGTGAAGTCACAGAATGGAGGTGTGTGAAGTCATAGAATGGAGCTGTGTGAAGTCAGGTTGGAGTTGTGTGAAGTCACAGAATGGAGGTGTGTGAACTCAGAATGGAGATGTGTGAAGTAACAGAATGAAGGTGTGTGAAGTCATAGAATGGAGGTGTGTGAAGTCATAGAATGGATGTGAGTGAAGTCATAATGGAGGTGTGTGAAGTCATAGAATTGAGGTGTGTGAAGTCACAGGATCGAGGTTTGTGAAGTCATAGAATGGAGGTGTGTTATGTCATAGAATGGAGGTGTGTGAAGTCATAGAATGGATGTTTGTGAAGTAAGAATGAAGGTGTGTTAAGTCATAGAATGGAGGTGTGTGAAGGCACAGAATGGAGGTGTGTGAAGTCATAGAATGGAGCTGTTTGAAGTCAGAATGGAGGTATGTGAAGTCACAGAATGGAGGTGTGTGAACTCAGAATGATGGTGTGTGAAGTCACAGAATGGAGGTGTGTTAAGTCACAGAACGGAGGTGTTTGAACTCAGAATGGAGGTGTGTGAAATCACAGAATGGAGGTGTGTGAAGACATAGAACGGAGGTGTGTGAAATCATAGAATGGAGGTGTGGGAAGGCATAGAGTGGAGCTGTGTGAAGTCAGATTGGAGGTGTGCGAAGTCACAGAATGGAGGTGTGTGAAGTCATTGAATGGAGCTGGGTGAAGTCAGAATGGAGGTGTGTGAAGTCACAGAATGGAGGTGTGTGAAGTTATAGAATGGAGGTGTGTGAAGTCATAGAATGGAGGTGTGTGATCATAGAATGGAGGTGTGTGAAGTCAGAATGGAGGTGTGTGAAGTCACAGAATGGAGGTGTGTGAAGTCACAGAATGGAGGTGTGTGAAGTTATAGAATGGAGGTGTGTGAAGTCATAGAATGGAGGTGTGTGATCATAGAATGGATGTTTGTGAAGTAAGAATGAAGGTTTGTTAAGTCATAGAATGGAGGTGTGTGAAGGCACAGAATGGAGGTGTGTGAAGTCATAGAATGGAGCTGTGTGAAGTCAGGTTGGAGTTGTGTGAAGTCACAGAATGGAGGTGTGTGAAGTCAGAACGGAGGTGTGTGAAGTCACAGAATGAAGGTGTGTGAAGTCATAGAATGGAGGTGTGTGATGTCAGAATGGAGGTGTGTGAACTCATAGAATGGAGCTGTGTGAAGTCACAATGGAGGTGTGTGAAGTCATAGAATGGAGGTGTGTGAAGTCACAGAATGGAGGTGTGTGAAGTCATAGAATGGAGCTTTGTGAAGTCAGGTTGGAGTTGTGTGAAGTCACAGAATGGAGGTGTGTGAACTCAGAATGGAGGTGTGTGAAGTCACAGAACGAAGGTGTGTGAAGTCATAGAATGGAGGTCTTGAAGTCATAGAATGGATGTGAGTGAAGTCATAATGGAGGTGTTTGAAGTCACAGAATTGAGGTGTGTTAAGTCACAGGATGGAGTTTGGGAAGTCATAGAATGGAGGTGTGTGAAGTCATAGAATGGAGGTGTGTGAAGTCATAGAATGGATATTTGTGAAGTAAGAATGAAGGTGTGATAAGTCATAGAATGGAGGTGTGTGAAGGCACAGAATGGAGGTGTGTGAAGTCATAGAATGGAGCTGTTTGAAGTCAGAATGGAGGTATGTGAAGTCACAGAATGGAGGTGTGTGAACTCAGAATGGTGGTGTGTGAAGTCACAGAATGGAGGTGTGTTAAGTCACAGAACGGAGGTGTTTGAACTCAGAATGGAGGTGTGTGAAATCACAGAATGGAGGTGTGTGAAGACATAGAATGGAGGTGTGTGAAATCATAGAATGGAGGTGTGGGAAGGCATAGAGTGGAGCTGTGTGAAGTCAGATTGGAGGTGTGCGAAGTCACAGAGTGGAGGTGTGTGAAGTCATTGAATGGAGCTGGCTGAAGTCAGAATGGAGGTGTGTGAAGTCACAGAATTGAGGTGTGTGAACTCAGAACGGAGGTGTGTGAAGTCACAGAATCTAGGTGTGTGAAGTCATAGAATCGAGGTGTGTGAGGTCATAGAATGGAGGTGTGTGAAGTCATAATGGAGGTGTGTGAAGTCACAGAATTGAGGTGTGTGAAGTCACAGAATGGAGCTGTGTGAAGTCATAGAATGGAGGTGTGTGAAGTCAGAACGGAGGTGTGTGAAGTCACACAATGGAGTTGCGTTAAGTCACAGAATGGAGGTTTGTGAACTCAGAATGGAGGTGTGTGAAGTCACACAATGGAGGTGAGGGAAGTCATAGAATGGAGTTGTGTGAAGTCACAGAATGGTGGTGTGTGAATTAATAGAATGGAGGTGTGAGAAATCATAGAATGGAGGTGTGTGAAGTCACAGAATGGAGGTGTGTGAAGTCATAGAATGGAGGTGTGTGAAGTCAGGTTGGAGTTGTGTGAAGTCACAGAATGGAGGTGTGTGAACAAAGAATGGAGGTGTGGGAAGTCACAGAATGAAGGTGTGTGAAGTCATAGAATGGAGGTGTGTGAAGTCATAGAATGGATGTGTGTGAAGTCATAATGGTGGTGTGTGAAGTCACAGAATTGAGGTGTGTGAAGTCACAGGATGGAGGTTTGTGAAGTCATAGAATGGAGGTGTGTGAAGTCATAGAATGGAGGTGTGTGAAGTCATAGAATGGATGTTTGTGAAGTAAGAATGAAGGTGTGTTAAGTCATAGAATGGAGGTGTGTGAAGGCACAGAATGGAGGTGTGTGAAGTCATAGAATGGAGCTGTTTGAAGTCAGAATGGAGGTATGTGAAGTCACAGAATGGAGGTGTGTGAACTCAGAATGGTGGTGTGTGAAGTCACAGAATGGAGGTGTGTTAAGTCCCAGAACGGAGGTGTTTGAACTCAGAATGGAGGTGTGTGAAATCACAGAATGGAGGTGTGTGAAGACATAGAATGGAGGTGTGTGAAATCATAGAATGGAGGTGTGGGAAGGCATAGAGTGGAGCTGTGTGAAGTCAGATTGGAGGTGTGCGAAGTCACAGAGTGGAGGTGTGTGAAGTCATTGAATGGAGCTGGCTGAAGTCAGAATGGAGGTGTGTGAAGTCACAGAATTGAGGTGTGTGAACTCAGAACGGAGGTGTGTGAAGTCACAGAATCTAGGTGTGTGAAGTCATAGAATCGAGGTGTGTGAGGTCATAGAATGGAGGTGTGTGAAGTCATAATGGAGGTGTGTGAAGTCACAGAATTGAGGTGTGTGAAGTCACAGAATGGAGGTGTGTGAAGTCATAGAATGGAGGTGTGTGAAGTCAGAACGGAGGTGTGTGAAGTCACACAATGGAGGTGAGTTAAGTCACAGAATGGAGGTTTGTGAACTCAGAATGGAGGTGTGTGAAGTCACACAATGGAGGTGAGGGAAGTCATAGAATGGAGTTGTGTGAAGTCACAGAATGGTGGTGTGTGAATTAATAGAATGGAGGTGTGAGAAATCATAGAATGGAGGTGTTAGAAATCATAGAATGGAGGTGTTTGAAGTCACAGAATGGAGGTGTTTGAAGTCACAGAATGGAGGTGTGTGAACTCACAATGGAGGTGTGTGAAGTAAAAGAATGGAGGTGTGTGAAGTCATAGAATGGAATTGTGTGAAGTCATAGAATGGAGGTGTGTGAAGTCATAGAATGGAGGTGTGTGAAGTCATAGAATGGATGTTTCTGAAGTAGAATGAAGGTGTGTGAAGTCATAGAATGATGGAGGTGTGTGAAGTCAAAATGGGGGTATGTGAACTCATAAAATGGAGATGTGTGAAGTCAAGGAATGGAGGTGTGTGAAGTCCAAGAATATAGGTGTGTGAAGTCAAACAATGGTGGTGTGTGAAGTCACAGAATGGAGGTGAGTTAAGTCAAAGAATGGAAGTGTGAAGTCAAAATGGAGGTGTGTGAAGTCACAGAATGGAGGTGTGTGAAGTCACAGAATGAAGGTGTTTGAAGTCAGAATTGTGGTGTGTGTAGTCACAAATGGAGGTGTCTGAAGTCGGAATGCAGCTTTGTGAAGTCATAGAATGGAGGTGTGCGAAGTCAGAATGGAGGTGTGTGAACTCATAGAATGGAGTGTGTGAAGTCACAATGAGGCTCTGTGAAGTCATAGAATGGATGTTTCTGAAGTGAGAATGAAGGTGTATGAAGTCAAAGAATGGAGGTGTGTGAAGTCAAAATGGAGGTGTGTGAACTCATAGAATGGAGGTGTGGGAAGGCATAGAGTGGAGCTGTGTGAAGTCAGATTGGAGGTGTGCGAAGTCACAGAGTGGAGGTGTGTGAAGTCATTGAATGGAGCTGGCTGAAGTCAGAATGGAGGTGTGTGAAGTCACAGAATTGAGGTGTGTGAACTCAGAACGGAGGTGTGTGAAGTCACAGAATCTAGGTGTGTGAAGTCATAGAATCGAGGTGTGTGAGGTCATAGAATGGAGGTGTGTGAAGTCATAATGGAGGTGTGTGAAGTCACAGAATTGAGGTGTGTGAAGTCACAGAATGGAGGTGTGTGAAGTCATAGAATGGAGGTGTGTGAAGTCAGAACGGAGGTGTGTGAAGTCACACAATGGAGGTGCGTTAAGTCACAGAATGGAGGTTTGTGAACTCAGAATGGAGGTGTGTGAAGTCACACAATGGAGGTGAGGGAAGTCATAGAATGGAGTTGTGTGAAGTCACAGAATGGTGGTGTGTGAATTAATAGAATGGAGGTGTGAGAAATCATAGAATGGAGGTGTGTGAAGTCACAGAATGGAGGTGTGTGAAGTCATAGAATGGAGGTGTGTGAAGTCAGGTTGGAGTTGTGTGAAGTCACAGAATGGAGGTGTGTGAACAAAGAATGGAGGTGTGTGAAGTCACAGAATGAAGGTGTGTGAAGTCATAGAATGGAGGTGTGTGAAGTCATAGAATGGATGTGTGTGAAGTCATAATGGTGGTGTGTGAAGTCACAGAATTGAGGTGTGTGAAGTCACAGGATGGAGGTTTGTGAAGTCATAGAATGGAGGTGTGTGAAGTCATAGAATGGAGGTGTGTGAAGTCATAGAATGGATGTTTGTGAAGTAAGAATGAAGGTGTGTTAAGTCATAGAATGGAGGTGTGTGAAGGCACAGAATGGAGGTGTGTGAAGTCATAGAATGGAGCTGTTTGAAGTCAGAATGGAGGTATGTGAAGTCACAGAATGGAGGTGTGTGAACTCAGAATGGTGGTGTGTGAAGTCACAGAATGGAGGTGTGTTAAGTCCCAGAACGGAGGTGTTTGAACTCAGAATGGAGGTGTGTGAAATCAGAGAATGGAGGTGTGTGAAGACATAGAATGGAGGTGTGTGAAATCATAGAATGGAGGTGTGGGAAGGCATAGAGTGGAGCTGTGTGAAGTCAGATTGGAGGTGTGCGAAGTCACAGAGTGGAGGTGTGTGAAGTCATTGAATGGAGCTGGCTGAAGTCAGAATGGAGGTGTGTGAAGTCACAGAATTGAGGTGTGTGAACTCAGAACGGAGGTGTGTGAAGTCACAGAATCTAGGTGTGTGAAGTCATAGAATCGAGGTGTGTGAGGTCATAGAATGGAGGTGTGTGAAGTCATAATGGAGGTGTGTGAAGTCACAGAATTGAGGTGTGTGAAGTCACAGAATGGAGGTGTGTGAAGTCATAGAATGGAGGTGTGTGAAGTCAGAACGGAGGTGTGTGAAGTCACACAATGGAGGTGCGTTAAGTCACAGAATGGAGGTTTGTGAACTCAGAATGGAGGTGTGTGAAGTCACACAATGGAGGTGAGGGAAGTCATAGAATGGAGTTGTGTGAAGTCACAGAATGGTGGTGTGTGAATTAATAGAATGGAGGTGTGAGAAATCATAGAATGGAGGTGTTAGAAATCATAGAATGGAGGTGTTTGAAGTCACAGAATGGAGGTGTTTGAAGTCACAGAATGGAGGTGTGTGAACTCACAATGGAGGTGTGTGAAGTAAAAGAATGGAGGTGTGTGAAGTCATAGAATGGAATTGTGTGAAGTCATAGAATGGAGGTGTGTGAAGTCATAGAATGGAGGTGTGTGAAGTCATAGAATGGATGTTTCTGAAGTAGAATGAAGGTGTGTGAAGTCATAGAATGGAGGTGTGTGAAGTCAAAATGGGGGTATGTGAACTCATAAAATGGAGATGTGTGAAGTCAAGGAATGGAGGTGTGTGAAGTCCAAGAATATAGGTGTGTGAAGTCAAACAATGGTGGTGTGTGAAGTCACAGAATGGAGGTGAGTTAAGTCAAAGAATGGAAGTGTGAAGTCAAAATGGAGGTGTGTGAAGTCACAGAATGGAGGTGTGTGAAGTCACAGAATGAAGGTGTTTGAAGTCAGAATTGTGGTGTGTGAAGTCACAAATGGAGGTGTCTGAAGTCGGAATGCAGCTTTGTGAAGTCATAGAATGGAGGTGTGCGAAGTCAGAATGGAGGTGTGTGAACTCATAGAATGGAGTGTGTGAAGTCACAATGAGGCTCTGTGAAGTCATAGAATGGATGTTTCTGAAGTGAGAATGAAGGTGTATGAAGTCAAAGAATGGAGGTGTGTGAAGTCAAAATGGAGGTGTGTGAACTCATAGAATGGAGGTGTGTGAACTCATAGAATGGAGGTGTGTGAAGTCATGGAATGGAGGTGTGTGAAGTCAAAGAATGGAGGTGTGTGAGGTCAAACAATAAACGTGTGTGAAGTCACAGAATGGAGGTGTGTGAACTCATAGAATGGAGGTGCATGAAGTCCAAAGAATGGAGGTGTGTAGAGTCACAAATGGAGGTGTGTGAAGTCATGGAATGGAGGTGTGTGAAGTCAGATGGAGTTGTGTGAAGTCATAGAATGGAGGTGTGTGAAGTCAGAATGGAGGTGTGTGAAGTCACAGAATGGAGGTGTATGAAGTCACAGAATGGAGGTGTGTGAAGTTATAGAATGGAGGTGTGTGAAGTCATAGAATGGAGGTGTGTGATAATAGAATGGATGTTTGTGAAGTAAGAATGAAGGTGTGTTAAGTCATAGAATGGAGGTGTGTGAAGGCACAGAATGGAGGTGTGTGAAATCATAGAATGGAGCTATATGAAGTCATAATGGAGGTGTGTGAAGTCATAGAATGGAGGTGTGTGAAATCACAATGGAGGTGTGTGAAGTCAAAGAATGGAGGTTTGTGAAGTCATAGAAAGGAATTGTGTGAAGTCATAGAATGGAGGTCTGTGAAGCCAGAATTGAGGTGTGTGAAGTCACAGAAATGAGGTGTGTGAACTCAGAATGGAGGTGTGTGAAGTCACAGAGTGGAGGTTTTTAAAGTCATAGAATGGAGGTGTGTGAAGTCATAGAATTGATGTTTCTGAAGTAGAATGAAGGTGTGTGAAGTCATAGAATGTAGGTGTGTGAAGTCAAAATGGAGGTGTGCGAACTCATAAAATGGAGAAGCGTGAAGTCATGGAATGGAGGTGTGTGTGTCCAAAAAGGGAGGTGTGTGAATTCAAACAATGGTGGTGTGTGAAGTCACAGAATGGAGGTGTGTGAAGTCACAGAATGGAGGTGTGTGAAGTCACAGAATGGAGGTGTGTGAAGTCACAGAATGGAGGTGTGTGAAGTCACAGAATGGAGGTGTGTGAAGTCACAGAATGGAGGTGTGTGAAGTCACAGAATGGAGGTGTGTGAAGTCACAGAATGGAGGTGTGTGAAGTCACAGAATGGAGATGTGTGTAGTCACAGAATGGAGGTGGGTGAAGTCACAGAATGGAGGTGTGTGAAGTCACAGAATGGAGGTGTGTGAACTCACAATGGAGGTGTGTGAAGTCCCAGAATGGAGGTGTGTGAAGTCAAACAATAAAGGTGTGTGAAGTCACAGAATGGAGATCTGTGAAGTCATAGAATGGAGGTGTGTTAAGTCACAGAATGGAGGTGTGTGAACTCAGAGAATGGAGGTGTGTGAACTCAGAAGGGAGGTGTGTGAAATCACAGAACGGAGATTTGTGAAGTCATAGAATGGAAGTGCGTGAAGTCATATAATGGATGTTTCTGAAGTAAGAATGAAGGTGTGTGAAGTCATAGAATGGAGGTTTGTGAACTCAAAATGGAGGTGTGTGAACTCATAGAATGGAGGTGTGTGAACTCCTAGAATGGAGGTGTGTGAAGTCATGGAAAGGAGGTGTGTGAAGTCAAAGAATGGAGGTGTGTGAAGTCAAACAATAAAGGTGTGTGAAGTCACAGAATGGAGGTGTGTGAAATCACACAATGGAGGTGTGTGAAGTCAAAAAGGTGGTGTGTAGAGTCACAAATGGAGGTGTGTGAACTCATAGAACGGAGGTGTGTGAAGTCAAAGAATGGAGGTGTGTGAAGGCATCGAATGGAGGTGTGTGAAGTCATGGAATCGAGGTGTGTGAAGTCACCGAATGGAGGTGTGTGAACTCAGAATGGAGTTTTATGAAGTCATAGAATGGAGGTGTGTGAAGTCAGAATGGACGTGTGTGAAGTCATAGAATGGAGGTGTGTGAAGTCAGAATGGAGGTGTGTGAAGTCATAGAATGGAGGTGTGTGAAGTCAGAATGAAGGTATGTGAAGTCATAGAATGGTGGTGTGTGAAGTCACAGAATGGAGGTGTGGAAGTCATAGAATGGAGGTGTGTGAAGTCAGAATGGAGGTGTGTGAAGTCATAGAATGGAGGTGTGTGAAGTCAGAATGTAGGTGTGTGAAGTCACAGAATTGAGGTGTGTGAAGTCACAGAATGGAGGTGTGTAAAGTCATAGAATGGAAGTGTGTGAAGTCATAGAATGGAGGTGTGTGAAGTCATAGAATGAATGTTTGTGAAGTAAGAATGAAGGTCTGTTAAGTCATAAAATGGAGATGTGTGAAGGCACAGAATGGAGGTGTGTGAAGTCATAGAATGGAGGTGTGTGAACTCACAATGGAGATGTGTGAAGTCAAAAAATGGAGGTGTGGGAAGTCAAAGAATGGAATTGTGTGAAGTCATAGAATGGAGGTGTGTGAAGTCATAGAATGGAGGTGTGGGAAGTCATAGAATGGAGGTGTGTGAAGTCACAGAATTGATGTTCGTGAAGTCAGAATGGAGGTGTGTGAAGTCAGAATGGAGGTTTGTGAAGTCATAGAATGGAGGTGTGTGAAGTCATAGAAATGAGGTGTGTGAAGACATAGAATGGAGGTGTGTGAAGTCACAGAATTGATGTTTGTGAATTCAGAATGGAGGTGTGTGAACTCACAATGGAAGTGTGTGAAGTCAAATAATGGAGGTGTGTGAAGTCACAGAATTGATGTTTGTGAAGTCAGAATGGAGGTGTGTGAAGTCAGAATGGAGGTGTGTGAAGTCATAGAATGGAGGTGTGTGAAGTCACAATGCACGTGTGTGAACTCGTAGAATGGAGGTGTCTGAAGTCAGAAAGGAGTTGTGTGAAGTCATAGAATGGAGGTGTGTGAAGTCAGAATGGAGGTGTGTGAAGTCATAGAATGGAGGTGTGTGAAGTCAGAATGGAGGTGTGTGAACTCATAGAATGGAGCTGTGTGAAGTCACAATGGAGGTGTGTGAAGTCATAGAATGGAGGTGTGTGAAGTCACAGAATGGTGGTGTGTGAAGTCATAGAATGGAGCTGTGTGAAGTCAGGTTGGAGTTGTGTGAAGTCACAGAATGGAGGTGTGTGAACTCAGAATGGAGGTGTGTGAAGTCACAGAATGAAGGTGTGTGAAGTCATAGAATGGAGGTGTGTGAAATCATAGAATGGAGGTGTGGGAAGGCATAGAGTGGAGCGGTGTGAATTCAGATTGGAGGTGTGCGAATTCACACAATGGAGGTGTGTGAAGTCATTGAATGGAGCTGGGTGAAGTCAGAACGGACGTGTGTGAAGTCACATAATTGAGGTGTGTGAACTCAGAACGGACGTGTGTGATGTCACAGAATCTAGGTGTGTGAAGTCATAGAATGGAGGTGTGTGAAGTCATAGAATGGAGGTGTGTGAAGTCATAATGGAGGTGTGTGAAGTCACAGAATTGAGGCGTGTGAAGTCACAGAATGGAGGTGTGTGAAGTCATAGAATGGAGGTGTGTGAATTAATAGAATGGAGGTGTGTGAAGTCAAAGAATAGAGGTGTGTGAAGTCACAGAATGGAGGTGTTTGAAGTCACAGAATGGAGGTGTGTGAACTCACAATGGAGGTGTGTGAAGTCAAAGAATGGAGGTGTGTGAAGTCATAGAATGGAATTGTGTGAAGTGATAGAATTGAGGTGTGTGAAGTCATAGAATGGAGGTGTGTGAAGTCATAGAATGGATGTTTCTGAAGTAGAATGAAGGTGTGTGAAGTCATAGAATGGAGGTGTGTGAAGTCAAAATGGGGGTATGTGAACTCATAAAATGGAGATGTGTGAAGTCATGGAATGGAGGTGTGTGAAGTCCAAGAATATAGGTGTGTGAAGTCAAACAATGGTGGTGTGTGAAGTCACAGAATGGAGGTGTGTTTAGTCAAAGAATGGAAGTGTTTGAAGTCAAAATGGAGGTGTGTGAACTCACAAATGGAGGTGTCTGAAGTCGGAATGCAGCTGTGTGTGAAGTCAGATTTGAGGTGTGTGAACTCATAGAATGGAGTGTGTGAAGTCACAATGAGGCTGTGTGAAGTCACAGAATGGAGGTGTGTGAATTCATAGAATGGAAATGTGTGAAATCATAGAATGGAGGTGTGTGAAGTCAAGGAATTGAGGTTGTGAAGTCAGAATGGAGGTGTGTTAAGTCATGATGGAGGTGGGTGAAGTCACAAAATGGAGGTGTGGGAACTGAGAATGGAGGTGTGTGGTCACAGAACGGAGGTTTGTGAAGTCATAGAATGTAGGTGCGTGAAGACATAGAATGGATGTTTCTGAAGTGAGAATGAAGGTGTATGAAGTCAAAGAATGGAGGTGTGTGAAGTCAAAATGGAGGTGTGTGAACTCATAGAATGCTGGTGTGTGAACTCATGGAATGGAGGTGTGTGAAGTCAAAGAATGGAGGTGTGTGAAGTCCCACAAAAAGGTGTGTGAAGTCACAGAATGGAGGTGTGTGAACTCATATAATGGAGGTGCATGAAGTCAAAGAATGGAGGTGTGTGACGTCATCGAATGGAGGTGTGTGAAGTCATGGAAGGCAGGTGCGTGAAGTCAGATGGAGTTGTGTGAAGTCATAGAATGGAGGTGTGTAAAGTCATAGAATGGAGGTGTGTGAAGTCAGAATGGAGGTGTGTGAACTCATAGAATGGTGGTGTGTGAAGTCACAATGGAGGTATGTGAAGTCATAGAATGGAATTGTGTGAAGTCATAGAATGGAGGTGTGTGAAGTGAGAATTGAGGTGTGTGAAGTCACGGAATTCAGGTGTGTGAACTCAGAATGGAGGTGTGTGAAGTCACAGAATGGAGGTTGTGAAGTCATAGAATGGATGTTTCTGAAGTAGAATGAAAGTGTGTGAGGTCATTGAATGGAGGTGTGTGAAGTCAAAATGAAGTGTGTGAACTCATAAAATGGAGATGTGTGAAGTCATGGAATGGAGGTGTGTGAAGTCCAAGAATATAGGTGTGTGAACTCAAACAATGGTGGTGTGTGAAGTCACAGAATGGAGGTGTGTGAAGTCAGAATGGAGGTGTGTGAAGTCATAGAATGGAGGTGTGTGAACTCACAATGGAGATGTTTGAAGTCAAAAAATGGAGGTGTGTGAAGTCAAAGAATGGAAGTGTGTGAAGTCATAGAATGGAGGTGTGTGAAGTCACAATGGAGGTATGTGAAGTCATAGAATGGTGGTGTGTGAAGTCACAGAATGGAGGTGTGGAAGTCATAGAATGGAGGTGTGTGAAGTCAGAATGGAGGTGTGTGAAGGCATAGAATGGAGGTGTGTGAAGTTATAATGTAGGTGTGTGAAGTCACAGAGTTGAGGTGTGTGAAGTCACAGAATGGAGGTGTGTGAAGTCATAGAATGGAGGTGTGTGAAGTCATAGAATGGAGGTGTGTGAAGACACAGAATGAAGGTGCGTTAAGTCACAGAATCTAGGTTTGTGAACTCAGAATGTAGGTGTGTGAAGTCACAGAATGGAGGTGAGGGAAGTCATAGAATTGAGTTGTGTGAAGTCACAGAATGGAGGTGTGTGAATTAATAGAATGGAGGTGTGAGAAATCATAGAATGGAGTTGTGTGAAGTCACAGAATGGAGGTGTGTGAAGTCACAGAATGGAGGTGTGTGAACTCACAGAATGGAGGTGTGTGAACTCACAATGGAGGTGTGTGAAGTCAAAGAATGGAGGTGTGTGAAGTCATAGAATGGAATTGTGTGAAGTCATAGAATGGAGGTGTGTGAAGTGAGAATTGAGGTGTGTGAAGTCACGGAATTCAGTTGTGTGAACTCAGAATGGATGTTTCTGAAGTACAATGAAGGTGTGTGAAGTCATTGAATGGAGGTGTGTGAAGTCCAAATGAAGTGTGTGAACTCATAGAATGGAGATGTGTGAAGTCATGGAATGGAGGTGTGTGAAGTCCAAGAATATAGGTGTGTGAAGTGAAACAATGGTGGTGTGTGAAGTCAGAGAATGGAGGTGTGTTAAGTCAAAGAATGGAAGTGTGTGAAGTCAACATGGAGCTGTGTGAAGTCACAGAATGGAGGTGTGTGTAGTCACAGAATGAAGGTGTTTGAAGTCAAAATTGTGGTGTGTGAAGTCACAAATGGAGGTGTCTGAAGTCGGAATGCAGCTGTGTGAATTCATAGAATGGATGTGTGTGAAGTCAGAAAGGAGGTGTGTGAACTCATAGAATGGAGTGTGTGAAGTCACAATGGGGCTGTGTGAAGTCATAGATTGGGGGTTTGTTAAGTCAAATTGGAGGGGTGTGAAATCACAGAATGGAGGTGTGTCAACTCAGAAATGAGGTATGTGAAGTCACAGAATGGAGGTGTGTGAATTCATAGAATGGAAGTGTGTGAAATCATAGAATGGAGGTGTGTGAAGTCAAAGAACTGAGGTTTGTGAAGTCAGAATGGAGGTGTGTGAAGTCAGGATGGAGGTGGGTGAAGTCACAGAATGGAGGTGTGGGAACTCAGAATGGAGGTGTGTGGTCACAGAACAGAGGTTTGTGAAGTCATAGAATGGAGGTGCGTGAAGTCATAGAATGGATGTTTCTGAAGTGAGAATGAAGGTGTATGAAGTCAAAGAATGGAGGTGTGTGGAGTCAAAACGGAGGTGTGTGAACTCATAGAATGGAGGTGTGTGAACTCATAGAATGGAGGTGTGTGAAGTCATGGAATGGAGGTGTGTGAAGTCAAAGAATGGAGGTGTGTGAAGTCAAACAATATAGGTGTGTGAAGTCACAGAATGGAGGTGTGTGAACTCATAGAATGGAGGTTCATGAAGTCAAAGAATGGAGGTGTGTGAAGTCATGGAATGGAGGTGTGTGAAGTCAGATGGAGTTGTGTGAAGTCATAGAATGGAGGTGTGTGAAGTCAGAATGGAGGTGTGTGAACTCATAGAATGGAGGTGTGTGAAGTCACAATGGAGGTGTGTGAACTCATAGAATGGAGGTGTGTGAAGTCACAATGGAGGTATGTGAAGTCATAGAATGGTGGTGGGTGAAGTCACAGAATGGAGGTGTGGAAGTCATAGAAAGGAGGTGTGTGAAGTCAGAATGGAGGTGTGTGAAGTCACAGAATTGAGGTGTGTGAATTCACAGAATGGAGGTGTGTGAAGTCACAGAACGGAGGTGTGTGAAGTCATAGAATGGAGGTGTGTGCAGTCATAGAATGGATGTTTGTGAGGTAAGAATGAAGGTGTGTTAAGTCATAAAATGGAGATGTGTGAAGGCACAGAATGGAGGTGTGTGAAGTCATAGAATGGAGCTGTGTGAAGTCAGAATGGAGGTGTGTGAAGTCATAGAATGGAGGTGTGTGAACTCACAATGGAGATGTGTGAAGTCAAAAAATCGAGGTGTGTGAAGTCAAAGAATGGAAGTGTGTGAAGTCATAGAATGGAGGTGTGTGAAGTCATAGAATGGAGGTGTGTGAAGTCATAGAATGGAGGTGTGTGAAGTCACAGAATTGATGTTTGTGAAGTCAGAATGGAGGTGTGTGAAGTCAGAATGGAGGTTTGTGAAGTCATAGAATGGAGGTGTGTGAAGTCATAGAATAGAGGTGTGTGAAGTCAGAGAATGGAGGTGTGTGAAATCACAGAATTGATGTTTGTGAAGTCAGAATGTAGGTGTGTGAACTCACAATGGAGGTGTGTGAAGTCAAATAATGGAGGTGTGTGAAGTCACAGAATTGATGTTTGTGAAGTCAGAATGGAGGTGTGTGAAGTCAGAATGGAGGTGTGTGAAGTCATAAAATGGAGGTGTGTAAAGTCACAATGCAGGTGTGTGAACTCATAGAATGGAGGTGTGTGAAGTCACAGAATGGAGGTGTGTGAAGTCATAGAATGGAGGTGTGTGAAATCATAGAATGGAGGTGTGTGAAGTCATAGAATGGAGGTTTGTGAAGTCATAGAATGGAGGTGTGTGAAGTCATAGAATGGAAGTTTCTGAAGTAAGAATGTAGGTGTGTGAAGTCATAGAATCGAGGTGTGTGAAGTCAAAATGGTGGTGTGTGAACTCATAGAATGGATGTGTGTGAACTGATAGAGTGGAGGTGTGTGAAGTCATGGAATGGAGGTGTGTGAAGTCAAAGAATGGAGGTGTGTGATGTCAAACAATGGAGGTGTGCGAAGTCACAGAATGGACGTTAGTTAAGTCACAGAATGGAAGTGTGTGAAGTCAAAATGGAGGTGTTTGAAGTCACAGAATGGAGGTGTGTGAAGTCTCAGAATGGAGGTGTGTGAAGTCAAAATGTGGTGGGTAACGTCACAAATGGAGGTGTGTGAAGTCACAGAATGTAGGTGTGTGAACTCAAAATGGAGGTGTGTGGAGTCAAAAAATGGAGGTGTGCGAAGTCAAAGAATGGAGGTGAGTGAAGTCATAGAATGGAGGTGTGTGAAGTCATAGAATGGAGGTGTGTGAAGTCATAGAATGAAGGTGTGTGAAGTCACGGAATGAAGGTGTGTTAAGTCACAGAACGGAGGTGTGTGAACTCAGAATGGAGGTGTGTGAATTCCCAGAATGGAGGTGTGGGAAGTCATAGAATGGAGTTGTGTGAAGTCACAGAATGGAGATGTGTGAATTCATAGAATATAGGTGTGTGAAGTCATAGAATGGAGGTGTGTGAATTCACAGAATGGAGCTGTGTGAAGTCACAGAATGGAAGTGTATGAAGTCACAGAATGGAGGTGTGTGAACTCACAATGGAGGTGTGTGAACTCATAGAATGGAGGTGTGTGAAGTCATGGAATGGAGGTGTGTGAACTCAAAGAATGGAAGTGTGTGAAGTCAAACTGGAGGTGTGTGAAGTCACAGAATGAAGGTGTGTGAAGTCACAGAATGGAGGTGTGTGAAGTCATAGAATGGAGGTGTGTGAAGTCACAGAATGGAGGTTTGTGAAGTCACAGAATGGAGGTGTGTGAAGTCATAGAATGGAAGTGTGTGAAGTCAAAATGGAGGTGTGTGAACTCATAGAATGGAGGTGTGTGAAGTCATGGAATGGAGGTGTGTGAAGTCAAACAATGGAGGTGTGTGAAGTCAAACAAAAATGTTGTGTGAAGTCACAGAATGGAGGTGTGTGAAATCACAGAATGGAGGTGTGTGAAGTCAAAAAGGTGGTGTGTAGAGTCACAAATGGAGGTGTGTGAACTCATAGAATGGAGGTGTGTGAAGTCAAAGAATGGAGGTGTGTGAAGTCATGGAATGGAGGTGTGTGAAGTCACAGAATGGAGGTGTGTGAAGTCATAGAATGGAGGTGTGTAAGTCATAGAATGGATGTTTCTGAAGTAAGAATGAAGGTGTGTGAAGTCATAGAATGGAGGTGTGTGAAGTCAAAATGGAGGTGTGTGAAGTCATAGAATGGAGGAATGAGAACTCATAGAATGGAGGTTTGTGAAGTCATGGAAAGCAGGTGTGTGAAGTCAAAGAATGGAGGTGTGTGAAGTCAAACAATAAAGGTGTGTGAAGTCACAGAAGGGAGGTGTGTGAAAACACAGAATGGAGGTGTGTGAAGTCAAAAAGTTGGTGTGTAGAGTCACAAATGGACGTGTGTGAACTCATAGAATGGAGGTGTGTGAAGTCAAAGAATGGAGGTGTGTAGTCAAGGAATGGAAGTGTGTGAAGTCAAAATGTAGGTGTGTGAAGTCACAGAATGGAGGTGTGTGAAGTCAAAGAATGGAGGTGTGTGAAGTCAAAATGGTGGTGGGTAACGTCACAAATGGAGGTGTGTGAAGTCACAGAATGTAGGTGTGTGAACTCAAAATGGAGGTGTGTGAAGTCAAAGAATGGAGGTGTGCGAAGTCAAAGAATGGAGGTGTGTGAAGTCATAGAATGGAGGTGTGTGAAGTCATAGAATGGAGGGGTGTGAAGTCATAGAATGAAGGTGTGTAAAGTCACGGAATGAAGGTGTGTTAAGTCACAGAACGGAGGTGTGTGAACTCAGAATGGAGGTGTGTGAAGTCATAGAATGGAGGTGTGTGAAGTCATAGAATGGAGGTTTGTGAAGTCATAGAATGGAGGTGTGTGAAGTCATAGAATGGAAGTTTCTGAAGTAAGAATGTAGGTGTGTGAAGTCATAGAATCGAGGTGTGTGAAGTCAAAATGGTGGTGTGTGAACTCATAGAATGGATGTGTGTGAACTGATAGAGTGGAGGTGTGTGAAGTCATGGAATGGAGGTGTGTGAAGTCAAAGAATGGAGGTGTGTGATGTCAAACAATGGAGGTGTGCGAAGTCACAGAATGGAGGTTAGTTAAGTCACAGAATGGAAGTGTGTGAAGTCAAAATGGAGGTGTTTGAAGTCACAGAATGGAGGTGTGTGAAGTCTCAGAATGGAGGTGTGTGAAGTCAAAATGGTGGTGGGTAACGTCACAAATGGAGGTGTGTGAGGTCAAAGAATGTAGGTGTGTGAACTCAAAATGGAGGTGTGTGGAGTCAAAAAGTGGAGGTGTGCGAAGTCAAAGAATGGAGGTGAGTGAAGTCATAGAATGGAGGTGTGTGAAGTCATAGAATGGAGGTGTGTGAAGTCATAGAATGAAGGTGTGTGAAGTCACGGAATGAAGGTGTGTTAAGTCACAGAACGGAGGTGTGTGAACTCAGAATGGTGGTGTGTGAAGTCATAGAATGGAGGTGTGTGAAGTCACAGAATGGAGGTGTGTGAAGTCACAGAATGGAAGTGTATGAAGTCACAGAATGGAGGTGTGTGAACTCACAATGGAGGTGTGTGAACTCATAGAATGGAGGTGTGTGAAGTCATGGAATGGAGGTGTGTGAACTCAAAGAATGGAAGTGTGTGAAGTCAAACTGGAGGTGTGTGAAGGCACAGAATGAAGGTGTGTGAAGTCACAGAATGGAGGTGTGTGAAGTCATAGAATGGAGGTGTGTGAAGTCACAGAATGGAGGTTTGTGAAGTCACAGAATGGAGGTGTGTGAAGTCACAGAATGGAAGTGTGTGAAGTCAAAATGGAGGTGTGTGAACTCATAGAATGGAGGTGTGTGAAGTCATGGAATGGAGGTGTGTGAAGTCAAACAATGGAGGTGTGTGAAGTCAAACAAAAATTTTGTGTGAAGTCACAGAATGGAGGTGTGTGAAATCACAGAATGGAGGTGTGTGAAGTCAAAAAGGTGTTGTGTAGAGTCACAAATGGAGGTGTGTGAACTCATAGAATGGAGGTGTGTGAAGTTAAAGAATGGAGGTGTGTGAAGTCATGGAATGGAGGTGTGTGAAGTCACAGAATGGAGGTGTGCGAAGTCATAGAATGGAGGTGTGTAAGTCATAGAATGGATGTTTCTGAAGTAAGAATGAAGGTGTGTGAAGTCATAGAATGGAGGTGTGTGAAGTCAAAATGGAGGTGTGTGAACTCATAGAATGGAGGAATGAGAACTCATAGAATGGAGGTTTGTGAAGTCATGGAAAGGAGGTGTGTGAAGTCAAAGAATGGAGGTGTGTGAAGTCAAACAATAAAGGTGTGTGAAGTCACAGAAGGGAGGTGTGTGAAATCACAGAATGGAGGTGTGTGAAGTCAAAAAGTTGGTGTGTAGAGTCACAAATGGACGTGTGTGAACTCATAGAATGGAGGTGTGTGAAGTCAAAGAATGGAGGTGTGTAGTCAAGGAATGGAAGTGTGTGAAGTCAAAATGTAGGTGTGTGAAGTCACAGAATGGAGGTGTGTGAAGTCAAAGAATGGAGGTGTGTGAAGTCAAAATGGTGGTGGGTAACGTCACAAATGGAGGTGTGTGAAGTCACAGAATGTAGGTGTGTGAACTCAAAATGGAGGTGTGTGAAGTCAAAGAATGGAGGTGTGCGAAGTCAAAGAATGGAGGTGTGTGAAGTCATAGAATGGAGGTGTGTGAAGTCATAGAATGGAGGTGTGTGAAGTCATAGAATGAAGGTGTGTAAAGTCACGGAATGAAGGTGTGTTAAGTCACAGAACGGAGGTGTGTGAACTCAGAATGGAGGTGTGTGAATTCCCAGAATGGAGGTGTGGGAAGTCATAGAATGGAGTTGTGTGAAGTCACAGAATGGAGATGTGTGAATTCATAGAATATAGGTGTGTGAAGTCATAGAATGGAGGTGTGTGAAGTCACAGAATGGAGGTGTGTGAAGTCACAGAATGGAAGTGTGTGAAGTCACAGAATAGAGGTGTGTGAACTCACAATGGAGGTGTGTGAAGTCAAAGAATGGAGGTGTATGAAGTCATAGAATCGAAGTGTGTGAAGTCATAGAATTGAGGTGTGTGAAGCCAGAATTGAGGTGTGTGAAGTCACAGAATTGAGGTGTGTGAACTCAGAATGGAGGTGTGTGAAGTCACAGAATGGAGTTATGTGAAATCATAGAATGGAGATGTGTGAACTCACAATGGAGGTGTGTGAAGTCAAAGAATGGACGTGTGTGAAGTCATAGAATGGAGGTGTGTGAAGTCATAGAATGGAGGTGTGTGACGTCAAAATGGAGGTGTGCGAACTCATAAAATGGAGATGTGTGAAGTCATGGAATGTAGGTGTGTGAAGTCCAAAAATGGAGGTGTGTGAAGTCAAACAATGGTGGTGTGTGAAGTCACAGAATGGAGGTGTGTGAAGTCAAAGAATGGAAGTGTGTGAAGTCAAACTGGAGGTGTGTGAAGTCACAGAATGAAGGTGTGTGAAGTCACAGAATGGAGGTGTGTGAAGTCATAGAATGGAGGTGTGTGAAGGCACAGAATGGAGGTTTGTGAAGTCACAGAATGGAGGTGTGTGAAGTCACAGAATGGAAGTGTGTGATGTTAAAATGGAGGTGTGTGAACTCATAGAATGGAGGTGTGTGAAGTCATGGAATGGAGGTGTGTGAAGTCAAAGAATGGAGGTGTGTGAAGTCAAACAAAAATGGTGTGTGAAGTCACAGAATGGAGGTGTGTGAAATCACAGAATGGAGGTGTGTGAAGTCAAAAAGGTGGTGTGTAGAGTCACAAATGGAGGTGTGTGAACTCATAGAATGGAGGTGTGTGAAGTCAAAGAATGGAGGTGTGTGAAGTCATGGAATGCAGGTGTGTGAAGTCACAGAATGGAGGTGTGTGAAGTCATAGAATGGATGTGTGTGAAGTCATAGAATGGATGTTTCTGAAGTAAGAATGAAGGTGTGTGAAATCATAGAATGGAGGTGTGTGAAGTCAAAATGGAGGTGTGTGAACTCATAGAATTGAGGAATGAGAACTCATAGAATGGAGGTGTGTGAAGTCATGGAAAGGAGGTGTGTGAAGTCAAAGAATGGAGGTGTGTGAAATCACAGAATGGAGGTGTGTGAAGTCAAAAAGGTGTTGTGTAGAGTCACAAATGGAGGTGTGTGAACTCATAGAATGGAGGTGTGTGAAGTCAAAGAATGGAGGTGTGTGAAGGCATCGAATGGAGGTGTGTGAAGTCATAGAATGGAGGTGTGTGAAGACACAGAATGAAGGTGCGTTAAGTCACAGAATCTAGGTTTGTGAACTCAGAATGAAGGTGTGTGAAGTCACAGAATGGAGGTGAGGGAAGTCATAGAATTGAGTTGTGTGAAGTCACAGAATGGAGGTGTGTGAATTAATAGAATGGAGGTGTGACAAATCATAGAATGGAGTTGTGTGAAGTCACAGAATGGAGGTGTGTGAAGTCAAACAATATAGGTGTGTGAAGTCACACAATGGAGGTGTGTGAACTCATAGAATGGAGGTGCATGAAGTCACAGAATTGAGGTGTGTGAAGTCATCGAATGGAGGTGTGTGAAGTCATGGAATGGAGGTGTGTGAAGTCAGATGGAGTTGTGTGAAGTCATAGAATGGAGGTGTGTGAAGTCAGAATGGAGGTGTGGGAACTCACAATGGAGGTGTGTGAAGTCAAATAATGGAGGTGTGTGAAGTCACAGAATTGATGTTTGTGAAGTCAGAATGTAGGTGTGTGAACTCACAATGGAGGTGTGTGAAGTCAAATAATGGAGGTGTGTGAAGTCACAGAATTGATGTTTGTGAAGTCAGAATGGAGGTGTGTGAAGTCAGAATGGAGGTGTGTGAAGTCATAAAATGGAGGTGTGTAAAGTCACAATGCAGGTGTGTGAACTCATAGAATGGAGGTGTGTGAAGTCACAGAATGGAGGTGTTTGAAGTCATAGAATGGAGCTGTGTGAAGTCATAGAATGGAGGTGTGTGAAGTCATAGAATGGAGGTGTGTGAAGTCATAGAATTGAGGTGTGTGAAGTCATAGAATGGAGGTGTGTGAAGTCATAAATGGAAGTTTCTGAAGTAAGAATGTAGGTGTGTGAAGTCATAGAATCGAGGTGTGTGAAGTCAAAATGGTGGTGTGTGAACTCATAGAATGGATGTGTGTGAACTGAGAGAGTGGAGGTGTGTGAAGTCATGGAATGGAGGTGTGTGAAGTCAAAGAATGGAGGTGTGTGAAGTCAAACAATGGAGGTGTGCGAAGTCACAGAATGGAGGTTAGTTAAGTCACAGAATGGAAGTGTGTGAAGTCAAAATGGAGGTGTGTGAAGTCACAGAATGGAGGTGTGTGAAGTCTCAGAATGGAGGCGTGTGAAATCATAGAATGGAGGTGTGTGAAGTCATAGAATGGAGGTGTGTGAAGACACAGAATGAAGGTGCGTTAAGTCACAGAATCTAGGTTTGTGAACTCAGAATGTAGGTGTGTGAAGTCACAGAATGGAGGTGAGGGAAGTCATAGAATTGAGTTGTGTGAAGTCACAGAATGGAGGTGTGTGAATTAATAGAATGGAGGTGTGAGAAATCATAGAATGGAGTTGTGTGAAGTCACAGAATGGAAGTGTGTGAAGTCACAGTATGGAGGTGTGTGAAGTCACAGAATGGAGGTGTGTGAACTCACAATGGAGGTGTGTGAAGTCAAAGAATGGAGGTGTGTGAAGTCATAGAATGGAATTGTGTGAAGTCATAGAATGGAGGTGTGTGAAGTGAGAATTGAGGTGTGTGAAGTCACGGAATTCAGTTGTGTGAACTCAGAATGGATGTTTCTGAAGTAGAATGAAGGTTTGTGAAGTCATTGAATGGAGGTGTGTGAAGTCCAAATGAAGTGTGTGAACTCATAAAATGGAGATGTGTGAAGTCATGGAATGGAGGTGTGTGAAGTCCAAGAATATAGGTGTGTGAAGTCAAGCAATGGTGGTGTGTGAAGTCACAGAATGGAGGTGTGTTAAGTCAAAGAATGGAAGTGTGTGAAGTCAACATGGAGCTGTGTGAAGTCACAGAATGGAGGTGTGTGAAGTCACAGAATGAAGGTGTTTGAAGTCAAAATTGTGGTGTGTGAAGTCACAAATGGAGGTGTCTGAAGTCGGAATGCAGCTGTGTGAAGTCATAGAATGGAGGTGTGTGAAGTCAGATTGGAGGTGTGTGAACTCATAGAATGGAGTGTGTGAAGTCACAATGGGGCTGTGTGAAGTCATAGAATGGGGGTTTGTGAAGTCAAATTGGAGGTGTGTGAAATCACAGAATGGAGGTGTGTCAACTCAGAAATGAGGTGTGTGAAGTCATAGAATGGAGGTGTGTGAATTCATAGAATGGAAGTGTGTGAAATCATAGAATGGAGGTGTGTGAAGTCAAAGAACTGAGGTTTGTGAAGTCAGAATGGAGGTGTGTGAAGTCAGGATGGAGGTGGGTGAAGTCACAGAATGGAGGCATGGGAACTCAGAATGGAGGTGTGTGGTCACAGAACAGAGGTTTGTGAAGTCATTGAATGGAGGTGCGTGAAGTCATAGAATGGATGTTTCTGAAGTGAGAATGAAGGTGTATGAAGTCAAAGAATGGAGGTGTGTGGAGTCAAAACGTAGGTGTGTGAACTCATAGAATGGAGGTGTGTGAACTCATAGAATGGAGGTGTGTGAAGTCATGGAATGGAGGTGTGTGAAGTCAAAGAATGGAGGTGTGTGAAGTCAAACAATATAGGTGTGTGAAGTCACAGAATGGAGGTGTGTGAACTCATAGAATGGAGGTTCATGAAGTCAAAGAATGGAGGTGTGTGAAGTCATGGAATGGAGGTGTGTGAAGTCAGATGGAGTTGTGTGAAGTCATAGAATGGAGGTGTGAGAAGTCAGAATGGAGGTGTGTGAACTCATAGAATGGAGGTGTGTGAAGTCACAATGGAGGTGTGTGAACTCATAGAATGGAGGTGTGTGAAGTCACAATGGAGGTATGTGAAGTCATAGAATGGTGGTGGGTGAAGTCACAGAATGGAGGTGTGGAAGTCATAGAAAGGAGGTGTGTGAAGTCAGAATGGAGGTGTGCGAAGTCATAGAATGGAGGTGTGTGAAGTCAGAATGTAGGTGTGTGAAGTCACAGAATTGAGGTGTGTGAATTCACAGAATGGAGGTGTGTGAAGTCACAGAATGAAGGTGTGTGAAGTCATAGAATGGAGGTGTGTGCAGTCATAGAATGGATGTTTGTGAGGCAAGAATGAAGGTGTGTTAAGTCATAAAATGGAGATGTGTGAAGGCACAGAATGGAGGTGTGTGAAGTCATAGAATGGAGCTGTGTGAAGTCAGAATGGAGGTGTGTGAAGTCATAGAATGGAGGTGTGTGAACTCACAATGGAGATGTGTGAAGTCAAAAAATGGAGGTGTGTGAAGTCAAAGAATGGAAGTGTGTGAAGTCATAGAATGGCGGTGTGTGAAGTCATAGAATGGAGGTGTGTGAAGTCATAGAATGGAGGTGTGTGAAGTCACAGAATTGATGTTTGTGAAGTCAGAATGGAGGTGTGTGAAGTCAGAATGGAGGTTTGTGAAGTCATAGAATGGAGGTGTGTGAAGTCATAGAATAGAGGTGTGTGAAGCCATAGAATGGAGGTGTGTGAAATCACAGAAGTAATGTTTGTGAAGTCATAATGTAGGTGTGTGAACTCACAATGGAGGTGTGTGAAGTCAAATAATGGAGGTGTGTGAAGTCACAGAATTGATGTTTGTGAAGTCAGAATGGAGGTGTGTGAAGTCAGAATGGAGGTGTGTGAAGTCATAAAATGGAGGTGTGTAAAGTCACAATGCAGGTGTGTGAACTCATAGAATGGAGGTGTGTGAAGTCACAGAATGGAGGTGTGGGAAGTCATAGAATGGAGGTGTGGGAAGTCATAGAATGGAGGTGTGTGAAGTCATAGAATGGAGGTGTGTGAAGTCATAGAATGGAGGTTTGTGAAGTCATAGAATGGAGGTGTGTGAAGTCATAGAATGGAAGTTTCTGAAGTAAGAATGTAGGTGTGTGAAGTCATAGAATCGAGGTGTGTGAAGTCAAAATGGTGGTGTGTGAACTCATAGAATGGATGTGTGTGAACTGATAGAGTGGAGGTGTGTGAAGTCATGGAATGGAGGTGTGTGAAGTCAAAGAATGGAGGTGTGTGAAGTCAAACAATGGAGGTGTGCGAAGTCACAGAATGGAGGTTAGTTAAGTCACAGAATGGAAGTGTGTGAAGTCAAAATGGAGGTGTGTGAAGTCACAGAATGGAGGTGTGTGAAGTCTCAGAATGGAGGTGTGTGAAGTCAAAATGGTGGTGGGTAACGTCACAAATGGAGGTGTGTGAAGTCACAGAATGTAGGTGTGTGAACTCAAAATGGAGGTGTGTGAAGTCAAAGAATGGAGGTGTGCGAAGTCAAAGAATGGAGGTGAGTGAAGTCATAGAATGGAGGTGTGTGAAGTCATAGAATGGAGGTGTGTGAAGTCATAGAATGAAGGTGTGTGAAGTCACGGAATGAAGGTGTGTTAAGTCACAGAACGGAGGTGTGTGAACTCAGAATGGAGGTGTGTGAATTCCCAGAATGGAGGTGTGGGAAGTCATAGAATGGAGGTGTGTGAAGTCACAGAATGGAGATGTGTGAATTCATAGAATATAGGTGTGTGAAGTCATAGAATGGAGGTGTGTGAATTCACAGAATGGAGGTGTGTGAAGTCACAGAATGGAAGTGTATGAAGTCACAGAATGGAGGTGTGTGAACTCACAATGGAGGTGTGTGAACTCATAGAATGGAGGTGTGTGAAGTCATGGAATGGAGGTGTGTGAAGTCAAAGAATGGAAGTGTGTGAAGTCAAACTGGAGGTGTGTGAAGTCACAGAATGAAGGTGTGTGAAGTCACAGAATGGAGGTGTGTGAAGTCATAGAATGGAGATGTGTGAAGTCACAGAATGGAGGTTTGTGAAGTCACAGAATGGAGGTGTGTGAAGTCACAGAATGGAAGTGTGTGAAGTCAAAATGGAGGTGTGTGAACTCATAGAATGGAGGTGTGTGAAGTCATGGAATGGAGGTGTGTGAAGTCAAAGAATGGAGGTGTGTGAAGTCAAACAAAAATGTTGTGTGAAGTCACAGAATGGAGGTGTGTGAAATCACAGAATGGAGGTGTGTGAAGTCAAAAAGGTGGTGTGTAGAGTCACACATGGAGGTGTGTGAACTCATAGAATGGAGGTGTGTGAAGTCAAAGAATGGAGGTGTGTGAAGTCATGGAATGGAGGTATGTGAAGTCACAGAATGGAGGTGTGTGAAGTCATAGAATGGAGGTGCGTGAAGTCATAGAATGGATGTTTCTGAAGTAAGAATGAAGGTGTGTGAAGTCATAGAATGGAGGTGTGTGAAGTCAAAATGGAGGTGTGTGAACTCATAGAATGGAGGAATGAGAACTCATAGAATGGAGGTTTGTGAAGTCATGGAAAGGAGGTGTGTGAAGTCAAAGAATGGAGGTGTGTGAAGTCAAACAATAAAGGTGTGTGAAGTCACAGAAGGGAGGTGTGTGAAATCACAGAATGGAGGTGTGTGAAGTCAAAAAGTTGGTGTGTAGAGTCACAAATGGACGTGTGTGAACTCATAGAATGGAGGTGTGTGAAGTCAAAGAATGGAGGTGTGTAGTCAAGGAATGGAAGTGTGTGAAGTCAAAATGTAGGTGTGTGAAGTCACAGAATGGAGGTGTGTGAAGTCAAAGAATGGAGGTGTGTGAAGTCAAAATGGTGGTGGGTAACGTCACAAATGGAGGTGTGTGAAGTCACAGAATGTAGGTGTGTGAACTCAAAATGGAGGTGTGTGAAGTCAAAGAATGGAGGTGTGCGAAGTCAAAGAATGGAGGTGTGTGAAGTCATAGAATGGAGGTGTGTGAAGTCATAGAATGGAGGTGTGTGAAGTCATAGAATGAAGGTGTGTAAAGTCACGGAATGAAGGTGTGTTAAGTCACAGAACGGAGGTGTGTGAACTCAGAATGGAGGTGTGTGAATTCCCAGAATGGAGGTGTGGGAAGTCATAGAATGGAGTTGTGTGAAGTCACAGAATGGAGATGTGTGAATTCATAGAATATAGGTGTGTGAAGTCATAGAATGGAGGTGTGTGAAGTCACAAAATGGAGGTGTGTGAAGTCACAGAATGGAAGTGTGTGAAGTCACAGAATAGAGGTGTGTGAACTCACAATGGAGGTGTGTGAAGTCAAAGAATGGAGGTGTATGAAGTCATAGAATCAAAGTGTGTGAAGTCATAGAATTGAGGTGTGTGAAGCCAGAATTGAGGTGTGTGAAGTCACAGAATTGAGGTGTGTGAGCTCAGAATGGAGGTGTGTGAAGTCACAGAATGGAGTTGTGTGAAATCATAGAATGGAGATGTGTGAACTCACAATGGAGGTGTATGAAGTCAAAGAATGGACGTGTGTGAAGTCATAGAATGGAAGTGTGTGAAGTCATAGAATGGAGGTGTGTGAAGTCAAAATGGAGGTGTGCGAACTCATAAAATGGAGATGTGTGAAGTCATGGAATGTAGGTGTGTGAAGTCAAAAATGGAGGTGTGTGAAGTCAAACAATGGTGGTGTGTGAAGTCACAGAATGGAGGTGTGTGAAGTCAAAGAATGGAAGTGTGTGAAGTCAAACTGGAGGTGTGTGAAGTCACAGAATGAAGGTGTGTGAAGTCACAGAATGGAGGTGTGTGAAGTCATAGTATGGAGGTGTGTGAAGTCACATAATGGAGGTTTGTGAAGTCACAGAATGGAGGTGTGTGAAGTCACAGAATGGAAGTGTGTGAAGTTAAAATGGAGGTGTGTGAACTCATAGAATGGAGGTGTGTGAAGTCATGGAATGGAGGTGTGTGAAGTCAAAGAATGGAGGTGTGTGAAGTCAAACAAAAATGGTGTGTGAAGTCACAGAATGGAGGTGTGTGAAATCACAGAATGGAGGTGTGTGAAGTCAAAAAGGTGGTGTGTAGAGTCACAAATGGAGGTGTGTGAACTCATAGAATGGAGGTGTGTGAAGTCAAAGAATGGAGGTGTGTGAAGTCATGGAATGGAGGTGTGTGAAGTCACAGAATGGAGGTGTGTGAAGTCATAGAATGGAGGTGTGTGAAGTCATAGAATGGATGTTTCTGAAGTAAGAATGAAGGTGTGTGAAATCATAGAATGGAGGTGTGTGAAGTCAAAATGGAGGTGTGTGAACTCATAGAATGGAGGAATGAGAACTCATAGAATGGAGGTGTGTGAAGTCATGGAAAGGAGGTGTGTGAAGTCAAAGAATGGAGGTGTGTGAAATCACAGAATGGAGGTGTGTGAAGTCAAAAAGGTGGTGTGTAGAGTCACAAATGGAGGTGTGTGAATTCATAGAATGGAGGTGTGTGAAGTCAAAGAATGGAGGTGTGTGAAGGCATCGAATGGAGGTGTGTGAAGTCATGGAATGGAGGTGTGTGAAGTCACAGAATGGAGGTGTGTGAAGTCAGAATGGAGTTGTGTGAAGTCATAGAATGCAGGTGTGTGAAGTCAGAATGGAGGTGTGTGAAGTCATAGAATGGAGGTTTGTGAAGTCAGAATGGAGGTGTGTGAACTCATAGAATTGAGGTGTGTGAAGTCACAATGGAGGTATGTGAAGTAATAGAGTGGTGGTGTGTGAAGGCACAGAATGGAGGTGTGGAAGTCATAGAATGGAGGTGTGTGAAGTCAGAATGGAGGTGTGTGAAGTCATAGAATGGAGGTGTGTGAAGTCATAATGTAGGTGTGTGAAGTCACAGAATTGAGGTGTGTGAAGTCATAGAATGGAGGTGTGTGAAGTTATAGAATGGAGTGTGTGAAATCACAGAATTGATGTTTGTGAAGTCAGAATGTAGGTGTGTGAACTCACAATAGAGGTGTGTGAAGTCAAAGAATGGAGGTGTGTGAAGTCACAGAATTGATGTTTGTGAAGTCAGAATGGAGGTGTGTGAAGTCAGAATGGAGGTGTGTGAAGTCATAGAACGGAGGTGTGTGAAGTCACAATGCAGGTGTGTGAACTCATAGAATGGAGGTGTGTGAAGTCACAGAATGGAGGTGTGTGAAGTCATAGAATGGAGGTGTGTGAAGTCATAGAATGGAGGTGTGTGGAGTCATAGAATGGAGGTGTGTGAAGTCATAAAATGGAGGTTTGTGAAGTCATAGAATGGAGGTGTGTGAAGTCAAAGAATGGAGGAGTGTGAAGTCATAGAATGGAGGTGTGTGAAGTCATAGAATGAAGGTGTGTTAAGTCATTAAATGGAGATGTGTGAAGGCACAGAATGGAGGTATGTGAAGTCAAAGAATGGAGCTGTGTGAAGTCAGAATGGAGGTGTGTGAAGTCATAGAATGGAGGTGTGTGAACTCACAATGGAGATGTGTGAAGTCAAAAAATGGAGGTATGTGAAGTCAAAGAATGGAAGTGTGTGAAGTCATAGAATGGAGGTGTGTGAAGTCATAGAATGGAGGTGTGTGAAGTCATAGAATGGAGGTGTATGAAGTCACAGAATTGATGTTTGTGAAGTCAGAATGGAGGTGTTTGAAGTCAGAATGGAGGTTTGTGAAGTCATAGAATGGAGGTGTGTGAAGTCATAGAATGGAGGTGTGTGAAGTCATAGAATGGAGGTGTGTGAAGTAACAGAACTGATGTTTGTGAATTCAGAATGGAGGTGTGTGAAGTCAAGTCAAAGAATGGAGGTGTGTGAAGTCACAGAATTGATGTTTGTGAAGTCAGAATGGAGGTGTGTGAAGTCAGAATGGATGTGTGTGAAGTCATAGAATGGAGGTGTGTGAAGTCACAATGCACGTGTGTGAACTCATAGAATGGAGGTGTCTGAAGTCAGAATGGAGTTGTGTGAAGTCATAGAATGGAGGTGTGTGAAGTCAGAATGGAGGTGTGTGAAGTCATAGAATGGAGGTGTGTGAAGTCAGAATGGAGGTGTGTGAACTCAGAGAATGGAGCTGTGTGAAGTCACAATGGAGGTGTGTGAAGTCATAGAATGGAGGTGTGTGAAGTCACAGAATGGAGGTGTGTGAAGTCATAGAATGGAGCTGTGTGAAGTCAGGTTGGAGTTGTGTGAAGTCACAGAATGGAGGTGTGTGAACTCAGAATGGAGGTGTGTGAAGTCACAGAATTGAGGTGTGTGAAGTCACAGAATGGAGGTTTGTGAAGTCATAGAATGGAGGTGTGTGAAGTCATAGAATGGAGGTGTGTGAAGTCATAGAATGGATGTTTGTGAAGTAAGAATGAAGGTGTGTTTAGTCATAGAATGGAGGTGTGTGAAGGCACAGAATGGAGGTGTGTGAAGTCATAGAATGGAGTTGTGTGAAATCATAGAATGGAGATGTGTGAACTCACAATGGAGGTGTGTGAAGTCAAAGAATGGACGTGTGTGAAATCATAGAATGGAAGTGTGTGAAGTCATAGAATGGAGGTGTGTGAAGTCAAAATCGAGGTGTGCGAATCATAAAATGGAGATGTGTGAAGTCATGGAATGTAGGTGTGTGAAGTCCAAAAATGGAGGTGTGTGAAGTCAAACAATGGTGGTGTGTGAAGGCACAGAATGGAGGTGTGTGAAGTCAAAGAATGGAAGTGTGTGAAGTCAAACTGGAGGTGTGTGAAGTCACAGAATGAAGGTGTGTGAAGTCACAGAATGGAGGTGTGTGAAGTCATAGAATGGAGGTGTGTGAAGTCACATAATGGAGGTTTGTGAAGTCACAGAATGGAAGTGTGTGAAGTTAAAATGGAGGTGTGTGAACTCATAGAATGGAGGTGTGTGAAGTCATGGAATGGAGGTGTGTGAAGTCAAAGAATGGAGGTGTGTGAAGTCAAACAAAAATGGTGTGTGAAGTCACAGAATGGAGGTGTGTGAAATCACAGAATGGAGGTGTGTGAAGTCAAAGAATGGAGGTGTGTGAAGTCATGGAATGGAGGTGTGTGAAGTCACAGAATGGAGGTGTGTGAAGTCATAGAATGGAGGTGTGTGAAGTCATAGAATGGATGTTTCTGAAGTAAGAATGAAGGTGCGTGAAGTCATAGAATGGAGGTGTGTGAAGTCAAAATGGAGGTGTGTGAAATCATAAAATGGAGGAATGAGAACTCATAGAATGGAGGTGTGTAAAGTCATGGAAAGGAGGTGTGTGAAGTCAAAGAATGGAGGTGTGTGAAATCACAGAATGGAGGTGTGTGAAGTCAAAAAGGTGGTGTGTAGAGTCACAAATGGAGGTGTGTGAACTCATAGAATGGAGGTGTGTGAAGTCAAAGAATGGAGGTGTGTGAAGTCATGGAATGGAGGTGTGTGAAGTCACAGAATGGAGGTGTGTGAAGTCATAGAATGGAGGTGTGTGAAGTCATAGAATGGATGTTTCTGAAGTAAGAATGAAGGTGTGTGAAATCATAGAATGGAGGTGTGTGAAGTCAAAATGGAGGTGTGTGAACTCATAGAATGGAGGAATGAGAACTCATAGAATGGAGGTGTGTGAAGTCATGGAAAGGAGGTGTGTGAAGTCACAGAATGGAGGTGTGTGAAGTCAGAATGGAGTTGTGTGAAGTCATAGAATGCAGGTGTGTGAAGTCAGAGTGGAGGTTTGTGAAGTCATAGAATGGAGGTTTGTGAAGTCAGAATGGAGGTGTGTGAACTCATAGAATTGAGGTGTGTGAAGTCACAATGGAGATATGTGAAGTAATAGAGTGGTGGTGTGTGAAGTCACAGAATGGAGGTGTGGAAGTCATAGAATGGAGGTGTGTGAAGTCAGAATGGAGGTGTGTGAAGTCATAGAATGGAGGTGTGTGAAGTCATAATGTAGGTGTGTGAAGTCACAGAATTGAGGTGTGTGAAGTCATAGAATGGAGGTGTGTGAAGTTATAGAATGGAGTGTGTGAAATCACAGAATGATGTTTGTGAAGTCAGAATGTAGGTGTATGAACTCACAGTGGAGGTGTGTGAAGTCAAAGAATGGAGGTGTGTGAAGTCACAGAATTGATGTTTGTGAAGTCAGAATGGAGGTGTGTGAAGTCAGAATGGAGGTGTGTGAAGTCATAGAATGGAGGTGTGTGAAGTCACAATGCAGGTGTGTGAACTCATAGAATGGAGGTGTGTGAAGTCACAGAATGGAGGTGTGTGAAGTCATAGAATGGAGGTGTGTGAAGTCATAGAATGGAGGTGTGTGGAGTCATAGAATGGAGGTGTGTGAAGTCATAGAATGGAGGTTTGTGAAGTCATAGAATGGAGGTGTGTGAAGTCATAGAATGGAGGTGTGTGAAGTCATAGAATGGAGGTGTGTGAAGTCATAGAAAGAAGGTGTGTTAAGTCATTAAATGGAGATGTGTGAAGGCACAGAATGGAGGTATGTGAAGTCATAGAATGGAGCTGTGTGAAGTCAGAATGGAGGTGTGTGAAGTCATAGAATGGAGGTGTGTGAACTCACAATGCAGATGTGTGAAGTCAAAAAATGGAGGTGTGTGAAGTCAAAGAATGGAAGTGTGTGAAGTCATAGAATGGAGGTGTGTGAAGTCATAGAATGGAGGTGTGTGAAGTCATAGAATGGAGGTGTGTGAAGTAACAGAACTGATGTTTGTGAATTCAGAATGGAGGTGTGTGAACTCAAGTCAAAGAATGGAAATGTGTGAAGTCACAGAATTGATGTTTGTGAAGTCAGAATGGAGGTGTGTGAAGTCAGGATGGATGTGTGTGAAGTCATAGAATGGAGGTGTGTGAAGTCACAATGCACGTGTGTGAACTCATAGAATGGAGGTGTCTGAAGTCAGAATGGAGTTGTGTGAAGTCATAGAATGGAGGTGTGTGAAGTCAGAATGGAGGTGTGTGAAGTCACCGAATGGAGGTGTGGAAGTCATAGAATGGAGGTGTGTGAAGTCAGAATGGAGGTGTGTGAAGTCATAGAATGGAGGTGTGTGAAGTCATAATGTAGGTGTGTGAAGTCACAGAATTGAGGTGTGTGAAGTCATAGAATGGAGGTGTGTGAAGTTATAGAATGGAGTGTGTGAAATCACAGAATGATGTTTGTGAAGTCAGAATGTAGGTGTATGAACTCACAATGGAGGTGTGTGAAGTCAAAGAATGGAGGTGTGTGAAGTCACAGAATTGATGTTTGTGAAGTCAGAATGGAGGTGTGTGAAGTCAGAATGGAGGTGTGTGAAGTCATAGAATGGAGGTGTGTGAAGTCACAATGCAGGTGTGTGAACTCATAGAATGGAGGTGTGTGAAGTCACAGAATGGAGGTGTGTAAAGTCATAGAATGGAGGTGTGTGAAGTCATAGAATGGAGGTGTGTGGAGTCATAGAATGGAGGTGTGTGAAGTCATAGAATGGAGGTTTGTGAAGTCATAGAATGGAGGTGTGTGAAGTCATAGAATGGAGGTGTGTGAAGTCATAGAATGGAGGTGTGTGAAGTCATAGAAAGAAGGTGTGTTAAGTCATTAAATGGAGATGTGTGAAGGCACAGAATGGAGGTATGTGAAGTCATAGAATGGAGCTGTGTGAAGTCAGAATGGAGGTATGTGAAGTCATAGAATGGAGGTGTGTGAACTCACAATGCAGATGTGTGAAGTCAAAAAATGGAGGTGTGTGAAGTCAAAGAATGGAAGTGTGTGAAGTCATAGAATGGAGGTGTGTGAAGTCATAGAATGGAGGTGTGTGAAGTCATAGAATGGAGGTGTGTGAAGTAACAGAACTGATGTTTGTGAATTCAGAATGGAGGTGTGTGAACTCAAGTCAAAGAATGGAAATGTGTGAAGTCACAGAATTGATGTTTGTGAAGTCAGAATGGAGGTGTGTGAAGTCAGGATGGATGTGTGTGAAGTCATAGAATGGAGGTGTGTGAAGTCACAATGCACGTGTGTGAACTCATAGAATGGAGGTGTCTGAACTCAGAATGGAGTTGTGTGAAGTCATAGAATGGAGGTGTGTGAAGTCAGAATGGAGGTGTGTGAAGTCATAGAATGGAGGTGTGTGAAGTCAGAATGGAGGTGTGTGAACTCATAGAATGGAGCTGTGTGAAGTCACAATGGAGGTGTGTGAAGTCATAGAATGGAGGTGTGTGAAGTCACAGAATGGAGGTGTGTGAAGTCATAGAATGGAGCAGTGTGAAGTCAGGTTGGAGTTGTGTGAAGTCACAGAATGGAGGTGTGTGAACTCAGAGTGGAGGTGTGTGAAGTCACAGAATTGAGGTGTGTGAAGTCACAGAATGGAGGTTTGTGAAGTCATAGAATGGAGGTGTGTAAAGTCATAGAATGGAGGTGTGTGAAGTCATAGAATGGATGTTTGTGAATTAAAAATGAAGGTGTGTTAAGTCATAGAATGGAGGTGTGTGAAGGCACAGAATGGAGGTGTGTGAAGTCATAGAATGGAGCTGTTTGAAGTCAGAAGGGAGGTGTGTGAAGTCACAGAAAGAGGTGTGTGAACTCAGAATGGTGGTGTGTGAAGTCACAGAATGGAGGTGTGTTAAGTCACAGAACGGAGGTGTTTGATCTGAGAATGGAGTTGTGTGAAATCACAGAATCTAGGTGTGTGAAGTCACAGAATGGAGGTGTGTGAAGTCACAGAATGTAGGTGTTTGAAGTCACAGAATGGAGGTGTGTGAGGTCAGAATGGAGGTGTGTGAAGTCATAGAATGGAGGTGTGTGAAGTCACAATGTAGGTGTGTGTAGTCATAGAATGGAGGTGTGTGAAATCATAGAATGGAGGTATGTGAAGTCACAGAATGGAGGTGTGTGAAGTCACAGAATGGAGGTGTGTGAAGTCATAGAATGGAATTGTGTGAAGGCATAGAATGGAGGTGTGTGAAGTCATAGAATGGAGGTGTGTGAAGTGATAGAATGGATGTTTCTGAAGTAGAATGAAGGTGTGTGAAGTCATAGAATGGAGGTGTGTGAAGTCAAAATGGGGGTATGTGAACTCATAAAATGGAGATGTGTGAACTCATGGAATGGAGGTGTGTGAAGTCCAAGAATATAGGTGTGTGAACTCATAGAATGGAGGTGTGTGAAGTCATGGAATGGAGGTGTGTGAAGTCAAAGAATGGAGGTGTGTGAAGTCAAACAAAAATGGTGTGTGAAGTCACAGAATGGAGGTGTGTGAAATCACAGAATGGAGGTGTGTGAAGTCAAAGAATGGAGGTGTGTGAAGTCATGGAATGGAGGTGTGTGAAGTCACAGAATGGAGGTGTGTGAAGTCATAGAATGGAGGTGTGTGAAGTCATAGAATGGATGTTTCTGAAGTAAGAATGAAGGTGCGTGAAGTCATAGAATGGAGGTGTGTGAAGTCAAAATGGAGGTGTGTGAAATCATAAAATGGAGGAATGAGAACTCATAGAATGGAGGTGTGTAAAGTCATGGAAAGGAGGTGTGTGAAGTCAAAGAATGGAGGTGTGTGAAATCACAGAATGGAGGTGTGTGAAGTCAAAAAGGTGGTGTGTAGAGTCACAAATGGAGGTGTGTGAACTCATAGAATGGAGGTGTGTGAAGTCAAAGAATGGAGGTGTGTGAAGTCATGGAATGGAGGTGTGTGAAGTCACAGAATGGAGGTGTGTGAAGTCATAGAATGGAGGTGTGTGAAGTCATAGAATGGATGTTTCTGAAGTAAGAATGAAGGTGTGTGAAATCATAGAATGGAGGTGTGTGAAGTCAAAATGGAGGTGTGTGAAATCATAGAATGGAGGAATGAGAACTCATAGAATGGAGGTGTGTGAAGTCATGGAAAGGAGGTGTGTGAAGTCACAGAATGGAGGTGTGTGAAGTCAGAATGGAGTTGTGTGAAGTCATAGAATGCAGGTGTGTGAAGTCAGAGTGGAGGTTTGTGAAGTCATAGAATGGAGGTTTGTGAAGTCAGAATGGAGGTGTGTGAACTCATAGAATTGAGGTGTGTGAAGTCACAATGGAGATATGTGAAGTAATAGAGTGGTGGTGTGTGAAGTCACAGAATGGAGGTGTGGAAGTCATAGAATGGAGGTGTGTGAAGTCAGAATGGAGGTGTGTGAAGTCATAGAATGGAGGTGTGTGAAGTCATAATGTAGGTGTGTGAAGTCACAGAATTGAGGTGTGTGAAGTCATAGAATGGAGGTGTGTGAAGTTATAGAATGGAGTGTGTGAAATCACAGAATGATGTTTGTGAAGTCAGAATGTAGGTGTATGAACTCACAGTGGAGGTGTGTGAAGTCAAAGAATGGAGGTGTGTGAAGTCACAGAATTGATGTTTGTGAAGTCAGAATGGAGGTGTGTGAAGTCAGAATGGAGGTGTG
Source organism: Megascapheus bottae (assembly GCA_024803745.1). Classification (NCBI taxonomy): domain Eukaryota; kingdom Metazoa; phylum Chordata; class Mammalia; order Rodentia; family Geomyidae; genus Megascapheus; species Megascapheus bottae. Next base: position 393,764 of record JANJXV010000052.1, on the reverse strand, counting down.
TGAAGTCATAGAATGGAGGTGTGTGAAGTCACAATGCAGGTGTGTGAACTCATAGAATGGAGGTGTGTGAAGTCACAGAATGGAGGTGTGTGAAGTCATAGAATGGAGGTGTGTGAAGTCATAGAATGGAGGTGTGTGGAGTCATAGAATGGAGGTGTGTGAAGTCATAGAATGGAGGTTTGTGAAGTCATAGAATGGAGGTGTGTGAAGTCATAGAATGGAGGTGTGTGAAGTCATAGAATGGAGGTGTGTGAAGTCATAGAAAGAAGGTGTGTTAAGTCATTAAATGGAGATGTGTGAAGGCACAGAATGGAGGTATGTGAAGTCATAGAATGGAGCTGTGTGAAGTCAGAATGGAGGTGTGTGAAGTCATAGAATGGAGGTGTGTGAACTCACAATGCAGATGTGTGAAGTCAAAAAATGGAGGTGTGTGAAGTCAAAGAATGGAAGTGTGTGAAGTCATAGAATGGAGGTGTGTGAAGTCATAGAATGGAGGTGTGTGAAGTCATAGAATGGAGGTGTGTGAAGTAACAGAACTGATGTTTGTGAATTCAGAATGGAGGTGTGTGAACTCAAGTCAAAGAATGGAAATGTGTGAAGTCACAGAATTGATGTTTGTGAAGTCAGAATGGAGGTGTGTGAAGTCAGGATGGATGTGTGTGAAGTCATAGAATGGAGGTGTGTGAAGTCACAATGCACGTGTGTGAACTCATAGAATGGAGGTGTCTGAAGTCAGAATGGAGTTGTGTGAAGTCATAGAATGGAGGTGTGTGAAGTCAGAATGGAGGTGTGTGAAGTCACAGAATGGAGGTGTGGAAGTCATAGAATGGAGGTGTGTGAAGTCAGAATGGAGGTGTGTGAAGTCATAGAATGGAGGTGTGTGAAGTCATAATGTAGGTGTGTGAAGTCACAGAATTGAGGTGTGTGAAGTCATAGAATGGAGGTGTGTGAAGTTATAGAATGGAGTGTGTGAAATCACAGAATGATGTTTGTGAAGTCAGAATGTAGGTGTATGAACTCACAATGGAGGTGTGTGAAGTCAAAGAATGGAGGTGTGTGAAGTCACAGAATTGATGTTTGTGAAGTCAGAATGGAGGTGTGTGAAGTCAGAATGGAGGTGTGTGAAGTCATAGAATGGAGGTGTGTGAAGTCACAATGCAGGTGTGTGAACTCATAGAATGGAGGTGTGTGAAGTCACAGAATGGAGGTGTGTAAAGTCATAGAATGGAGGTGTGTGAAGTCATAGAATGGAGGTGTGTGGAGTCATAGAATGGAGGTGTGTGAAGTCATAGAATGGAGGTTTGTGAAGTCATAGAATGGAGGTGTGTGAAGTCATAGAATGGAGGTGTGTGAAGTCATAGAATGGAGGTGTGTGAAGTCATAGAAAGAAGGTGTGTTAAGTCATTAAATGGAGATGTGTGAAGGCACAGAATGGAGGTATGTGAAGTCATAGAATGGAGCTGTGTGAAGTCAGAATGGAGGTGTGTGAAGTCATAGAATGGAGGTGTGTGAACTCACAATGCAGATGTGTGAAGTCAAAAAATGGAGGTGTGTGAAGTCAAAGAATGGAAGTGTGTGAAGTCATAGAATGGAGGTGTGTGAAGTCATAGAATGGAGGTGTGTGAAGTCATAGAATGGAGGTGTGTGAAGTAACAGAACTGATGTTTGTGAATTCAGAATGGAGGTGTGTGAACTCAAGTCAAAGAATGGAAATGTGTGAAGTCACAGAATTGATGTTTGTGAAGTCAGAATGGAGGTGTGTGAAGTCAGGATGGATGTGTGTGAAGTCATAGAATGGAGGTGTGTGAAGTCACAATGCACGTGTGTGAACTCATAGAATGGAGGTGTCTGAACTCAGAATGGAGTTGTGTGAAGTCATAGAATGGAGGTGTGTGAAGTCAGAATGTAGGTGTGTGAAGTCATAGAATGGAGGTGTGTGAAGTCAGAATGGAGGTGTGTGAACTCATAGAATGGAGCTGTGTGAAGTCACAATGGAGGTGTGTGAAGTCATAGAATGGAGGTGTGTGAAGTCACAGAATGGAGGTGTGTGAAGTCATAGAATGGAGCAGTGTGAAGTCAGGTTGGAGTTGTGTGAAGTCACAGAATGGAGGTGTGTGAACTCAGAGTGGAGGTGTGTGAAGTCACAGAATTGAGGTGTGTGAAGTCACAGAATGGAGGTTTGTGAAGTCATAGAATGGAGGTGTGTAAAGTCATAGAATGGAGGTGTGTGAAGTCATAGAATGGATGTTTGTGAATTAAAAATGAAGGTGTGTTAAGTCATAGAATGGAGGTGTGTGAAGGCACAGAATGGAGGTGTGTGAAGTCATAGAATGGAGCTGTTTGAAGTCAGAATGGAGGTGTGTGAAGTCACAGAAAGAGGTGTGTGAACTCAGAATGGTGGTGTGTGAAGTCACAGAATGGAGGTGTGTTAAGTCACAGAACGGAGGTGTTTGATCTGAGAATGGAGTTGTGTGAAATCACAGAATCTAGGTGTGTGAAGTCACAGAATGGAGGTGTGTGAAGTCACAGAATGTAGGTGTTTGAAGTCACAGAATGGAGGTGTGTGAGGTCAGAATGGAGGTGTGTGAAGTCATAGAATGGAGGTGTGTGAAGTCACAATGTAGGTGTGTGTAGTCATAGAATGGAGGTGTGTGAAATCATAGAATGGAGGTATGTGAAGTCACAGAATGGAGGTGTGTGAAGTCACAGAATGGAGGTGTGTGAAGTCATAGAATGGAATTGTGTGAAGGCATAGAATGGAGGTGTGTGAAGTCATAGAATGGAGGTGTGTGAAGTGATAGAATGGATGTTTCTGAAGTAGAATGAAGGTGTGTGAAGTCATAGAATGGAGGTGTGTGAAGTCAAAATGGGGGTATGTGAACTCATAAAATGGAGATGTGTGAACTCATGGAATGGAGGTGTGTGAAGTCCAAGAATATAGGTGTGTGAAGTCAAACAATGGTGGTGTGTGAATTCACAGAATGGAGGTGTGTTAAGTCAAAGAATGGAAGTGTGTGAAGTCAAAATGGAGGTGTGTGAAGTCACAGAATGGAGGTGTGTGAAGTCACAGAATGAAGGTGTTTGAAGTCAAAATTGTGGTGTGTGAAATCACAAATGGAGGTGTTTGAAGTCGGAATGCAGCTGTGTGAAGTCATAGAATGGAGGTGTGTGAAGTCAAAATGGAGGTGTGTGAACTCATAGAATGGAGTGTGTGAAGTCACAATGAGGCTGTGTGAAGTCATAGAATGGGGGTGTGTGAAGTCAAATTGGAGGTGTGTGAAATCACAGAATTGAGGTGTGTCAACTCAGAATTGAGGTGTGTGAAGTCATAGAATGGAGGTGTGTGAATTCATAGAAGGAAGTGTGTGAAATCATAGAATGGAGGTGTGTGAAGTCAAAGAATTGAGGTTTGTGAAGTCAGAATTGAGGTGTGTGAAGTCAGAATGGAGGTGTGTGAAGTCATAGAATGGAGGTGTGTGAAGTCACAATGCACGTGTGTGAACTCATACAATGGAGGTGTCTGAAGTCAGAATGGAGTTGTGTGAAGTCATAGAATGGAGGTGTGTGAAGTCAGAATGGAGGTGTGTGAAGTCATAGAATGGAGGTGTGTGAAGTCACAGAATGGAGGTGTGTGAAGTCATAGAATGGAGCTGTGTGAAGTCAGGTTGGAGTTGTGTGAAGTCACAGAATGGAGGTGTGTGAACTCAGAATGGAAGTGTGTGAAGTCACAGAATTGAGGTGTGTGAAGTCACAGAATGGAGGTTTGTGAAGTCATAGAATGGAGGTGTGTGAAGTCATAGAATGGAGGTGTGTGAAGTCATAGAATGGATGTTTGTGAAGTAAGAATGAAGGTGTGTTAAGTCATAGAATGGAGGTGTGTGAAGACACAGAATGGAGGTGTGTGAAGTCATAGAATGTAGCTGTTTGAAGTCAGAATGGAGGTGTGTGAAGTCACAGAAAGAGGTGTGTGAACTCAGAATGGTGGTGAGAAGTCACAGAATGGAGGTGTGTTAAGTCACAGAACGGAGGTGTTTGATCTCAGAATGGAGTTGTGTGAAATCACAGAATCTAGTGTGTGAAGTCACAGAATGGAGGTGTGTGAAGTCACAGAATGTAGGTGTTTGAAGTCACAGAATGAAGGTGTGTGAGGTCATAGAATGGAGGTGTGTGAAGTCACAATGTAGGTGTGTGTAGTCATAGAATGGAGGTGTGTGAAATCATAGAATGGAGGTGTGTGAAGTCACAATGTAGGTGTGTGTAGTCATAGAATGGAGGTGTGTGAAATCATAGAATGGAGGTGTGTGAAGTCACAGAATGGAGGTGTGTGAAGTCACAGAATGGAGGTGTGTGAAGTCATAGAATGGAATTGTGTGAAGTCATAGAATGGAGGTGTGGGAAGTCATAGAATGGAGGTGTGTGAAGTTATAGAATGGATGTTTCTGAAGTAGAATGAAGGTGTGTGAAGTCATAGAATGGAGGCGTGTGAAGTCAAAATGGGGGTATGTGAACTCATAAAATGGAGATGTGTGAACTCATGGAATGGAGGTGGGTGAAGTCCAAGAATATAGGTGTGTGAAGTCAAACAATGGTGGTGTGTGAAGTCACAGAATGGAGGTGTGTTAAGTCAAAGAATGGAAGTGTGTGAAGTCAAAATGGAGGTGTGTGACGTCACAGAATGGAGGTGTGTGAAGTCACAGAATGAAGGTGTTTGAAGTCAAAATTGTGGTATGTGAAATCACAAATGGAGGTTTTTGAAGTCGGAATGCAGCTGTGTGAAGTCATAGAATGGAGGTGTGTGAAGTCAAAATGGAGGTGTGTGAACTCATAGAATGGATTGTGTGAAGTCACAATGAGGCTGTGTGAAGTCATAGAATGGGGGTGTGTGAAGTCAAATTGTAGGTGTGTAAAATCACAGAATGGAGGTGTGTCAACTCAGAATTGAGGTGTGTGAAGTCATAGAATGGAGGTGTGTGAATTCATAGAATGGAAGTGTGTGAAATCATAGAATGGAGGTGTGTGAAGTCAAAGAATTGAGGTCTGTGAAGTCAGAATGGAGGTGTGTGAAGTCAGAATGGAGGTGTGTGAAGTCATAGAATGGAGGTGTGTGAAGTCACAATGCAGGTGTGTGAACTCATAGAATGGAGGTGTGTGAAGTCACAGAATGGAGGTGTGTGAAGTCATAGAATGGAGGTGTGTGAAGTCATAGAATGGAGGTGTGTGAAGTCATAGAATGGAGGTGTGTGAAGTCATAGAATGGAGGTTTGTGAAGTCATAGAATGGAGGTGTGTGAAGTCATAGAATGGAGGTGTGTGAAGTCATAGAGTGAATGTTTGTGAAGTAAGAATGAAGGTGTGTTAAGTCATTAAATGGAGATGTGTGAAGGCACAGAATGGAGGTGTGTGAAGTCATAGAATGGAGCTGTGTGAAGTCAGAATGGAGGTGTGTGAAGTCATAGAATGGAGGTGTGTGAACTCACAATGGAGATGTGTGAAGTCAAAAAATGGAGGTGTGTGAAGTCAAGGAATGGAAGTGTGTGAAGTCATAGAATGGAGGTTTGTGAAGTCATAGAATGGAGGTGTGTGAAGTCATAGATTGGAGGTGTGTGAAGTCACAGAATTGATGTTTGTGAAGTCAGAATGGAGGTGTCTGAAGTCAGAATGGAGGTTTGTGAAGTCATAGAATGGAGGTGTGTGAAGTCATAGAATGGAGGTGTGTGAAGTCATAGAATGGAGGTGTGTGATGTAACAGAATTGATGTTTGTGAATTCAGAATGGAGGTGTGTGAACTCACAATGGAGGTGTGTGAAGTCAAAGATTGGAGGTGTGTGAAGTCACAGAATTGATGCTTGTGAAGTCAGAATGGAGGTGTGTGAAGTCAGAATGGATGTGTGTGAAGTCATAGAATGGAGGTGTGTGAAGTCACAATGTACGTGTGTGAACTCATAGAATGGAGGTGTCTGAAGTCAGAATGGAGTTGTGTGAAGTCATAGAATGGAGGTGTGTGATGTCAGAATGGAGGTGTGTGAAGTCATAGAATGGAGGTGTGTGAAGTCAGAATGGAGGTGTGTGAACTCATAGAATGGAGCTGTGTGAAGTCACAATGGAGGTGTGTGAAGTCATAGAATGGAGGTGTGTGAAGTCACAGAATGGAGGTGTGTGAAGTCATAGAATGGAGCTGTGTGAAGTCAGGTTGGAGTTGTGTGAAGTCACAGAATGGAGGTGTGTGAACCCAGAATGGAGGTGTGTGAAGTCACAGAATTGAGGTGTGTGAAGTCACAGAATGGAGGTTTGTGAAGTCATGGATTGGAGGTGTGTGAAGTCATAGAATGGAGGTGTGTGAAGTCATAGAATGGATGTTTGTGAAGTAAGAATGAAGGTGTGTTAAGTCATAGAATGGAGGTGTGTGAAGGCACAGAATGGAGGTGTGTGAAGTCATAGAATGGAGCTGTTTGATGTGAGAATGGAGGTGTGTGAAGTCACAGAAAGAGGTGTGTGAACTCAGAATGGTGGTGTGTGAGGTCACAGAATGGAGGTGTGTTAAGTCACAGAACGGAGGTGTTTGATCTCAGAATGGAGGTGTGTGAAATCACAGAATCTAGGTGTGTGAAGTCACAGAATGGAGGTGTGTGAAGTCACAGAATGTAGGTGTTTGAAGTCACAGAATGGAGTTGTGTGAGGTCAGAATGGAGGTGTGTGAAGTCATAGAATGGAGGTGTGTGAAGTCACAATGTATGTGTGTGTAGTCATAGATTGGAGGTGTGTGAAATCATAGAATGGAGGTGTGTGAAGTCACAGAATGGAGGTGTGTGAAGTCACAGAATGGAGGTGTGTGAAGTCATAGAATGGAATTGTGTGAAGTCATAGAATGGAGGTGTGGGAAGTCATAGAATGGAGGTGTGTGAAGTGATAGAATGGATGTTTCTGAAGTAGAATGAAGGTGTGTGAAGTCATAGAATGGAGGTGTGTGAAGTCAAAATGGGGGTATGTGAACTCATAAAATGGAGATGTGTGAAGTCATGGAATGGAGGTGGGTGAAGTCCAAGAATATAGGTGTGTGAAGTCACAGAATGGAGGTGTGTGAAGTCACAGAATGGAGGTGTGTTAAGTCAAAGAATGGAAGTGTGTGAAGTCAAAATGGAGGTGTGTGAAGTCACAGAATGGAGGTGTGTGAAGTCACAGAATGAAGGTGTTTGAAGTCAAAATTGTGGTGTGTGAAATCACAAATGGAGGTGTTTGAAGTCGGAATGCAGCTGTGTGAAGTCATAGAATGGAGGTGTGTGAAGTCAAAATGGAGGTGTGTGAACTCATAGAATGGAGTGTGTGAAGTCACAATGAGGCTGTGTGAAGTCATAGAATGGGGGTGTGTGAAGTCAAATTGGAAGTGTGTGAAATCACAGAATGGAGGTGTGTCAACTCAGAAATGAGGTGTGTGAAGTCATAGAATGGAGGTGTGTGAATTCATAGAATGGAAGTGTGTGAAATCATAGAATGGAGGTGTGTGAAGTCAAAGAATTGAGGTTTGTGAAGTCAGAATGGAGGTGTGTGAAGTCAGGATGGAGGAGGGTGAAGTCACAGAATGGAGGTGTGGGAACTCAGAATAGAGGTGTGTGGTCACAGAACGGAGGTTTGTGAAGTCATAGAATGTAGGTGCGTGAAGTCATAGAATGGATGTTTCTGAAGTGAGAATGAAGGTGTATGAAGTCAAAGAATGGAGGTGTGTGAAGTCAAAATGGAGGTGTGTGAACTCATAGAATGGAGGTGTGTGAACTCATAGAATGGAGGTGTGTGAACTCATGGAATGGAGGTGTGTGAAGTGAAAGAATGGAGGTGTGTGAAGTTAAACAATAAAGGTGTGTGAAGTCACAGGATGGAGGTGTGTGAACTCATAGAATGGAGGTGCATGAAGTCAAAGAATGGAGGTGTGTGAAGTCATCGAATGGAGGTGTGTGAAGTCATGGAATGGAGGTGTGTGAAGTCAGATGGAGTTGTGTGAAGTCATAGAATGGAGGTGTGTGAAGTCAGAATGGAGGTGAGTGAAGTCATAGAATGGAGGTTTGTGAAGTCAGAATGGAGGTGTGTGAACTCATAGAATGGAGGTGTGTGAAGTCACAATGGAGGTATGTGAAGTCATAGAATGGTGGTGTGTGAAGTCACAGAATGGAGGTGTGTAAGTCATAGAATGGAGGTGTGTGAAGTCAGAATGGAGGTGTGTGAAGTCATAGAATGGAGGTGTGTGAAGTTATAATGTAGGTGTGTTAAGTCACAGAGTTGAGGTGTGTGAAGTCACAGAATGGAGGTGTTTGAAGTCACAGAATGGAGGTGTGTGAGGTCAGAATGGAGGTGTGTGAAGTCATAGAATGGAGGTGTGTGAAGTCACAATGTATGTGTGTGTAGTCATAGATTGGAGGTGTGTGAAATCATAGAATGGAGGTGTGTGAAGTCACAGAATGGAGGTGTGTGAAGTCACAGAATGGAGGTGTGTGAAGTCATAGAATGGAATTGTGTGAAGTCATAGAATGGAGGTGTGGGAAGTCATAGAATGGAGGTGTGTGAAGTGATAGAATGGATGTTTCTGAAGTAGAATGAAGGTGTGTGAAGTCATAGAATGGAGGTGTGTGAAGTCAAAATGGGGGTATGTGAACTCATAAAATGGAGATGTGTGAAGTCATGGAATGGAGGTGGGTGAAGTCCAAGAATATAGGTGTGTGAAGTCACAGAATGGAGGTGTGTGAAGTCACAGAATGGAGGTGTGTTAAGTCAAAGAATGGAAGTGTGTGAAGTCAAAATGGAGGTGTGTGAAGTCACAGAATGGAGGTGTGTGAAGTCACAGAATGAAGGTGTTTGAAGTCAAAATTGTGGTGTGTGAAATCACAAATGGAGGTGTTTGAAGTCGGAATGCAGCTGTGTGAAGTCATAGAATGGAGGTGTGTGAAGTCAAAATGGAGGTGTGTGAACTCATAGAATGGAGTGTGTGAAGTCACAATGAGGCTGTGTGAAGTCATAGAATGGGGGTGTGTGAAGTCAAATTGGAAATGTGTGAAATCACAGAATGGAGGTGTGTCAACTCAGAAATGAGGTGTGTGAAGTCATAGAATGGAGGTGTGTGAATTCATAGAATGGAAGTGTGTGAAATCATAGAATTGAGGTGTGTGAAGTCAAAGAATTGAGGTTTGTGAAGTCAGAATGGAGGTGTGTGAAGTCAGGATGGAGGAGGGTGAAGTCACAGAATGGAGGTGTGGGAACTCAGAATAGAGGTGTGTGGTCACAGAACGGAGGTTTGTGAAGTCATAGAATGTAGGTGCGTGAAGTCATAGAATGGATGTTTCTGAAGTGAGAATGAAGGTGTATGAAGTCAAAGAATGGAGGTGTGTGAAGTCAAAATGGAGGTGTGTGAACTCATAGAATGGAGGTGTGTGAACTCATAGAATGGAGGTGTGTGAACTCATGGAATGGAGGTGTGTGAAGTGAAAGAATGGAGGTGTGTGAAGTTAAACAATAAAGGTGTGTGAAGTCACAGGATGGAGGTGTGTGAACTCATAGAATGGAGGTGCATGAAGTCAAAGAATGGAGGTGTGTGAAGCCATCGAATGGAGGTGTGTGAAGTCATGGAATGGAGGTGTGTGAAGTCAGATGGAGTTGTGTGAAGTCATAGAATGGAGGTGTGTGAAGTCAGAATGGAGGTGTGTGAAGTCATAGAATGGAGGTTTGTGAAGTCAGAATGGAGGTGTGTGAACTCATAGAATGGAGGTGTGTGAACTCACAATGGAGGTATGTGAAGTCATAGAATGGTGGTGTGTGAAGTCACAGAATGGAGGTGTGTACGTCATAGAATGGAGGTGTGTGAAGTCAGAATGGAGGTGTGTGAAGTCATAGAATGGAGGTGTGTGAAGTTATAATGTAGGTGTGTTAAGTCACAGAGTTGAGGTGTGTGAAGTCACAGAATGGAGGTGTGTGAAGTCACAGAATGTAGGTGTTTGAAGTCACAGAATGGAGGTGTGTGAGGTCAGAATGGAGGTGTGTGAAGTCATAGAATGGAGGTGTGTGAAGTTATAATGTAGGTGTGTTAAGTCACAGAGTTGAGGTGTGTGAAGTCACAGAATGGAGGTGTGTGAAGTCACAGAATGTAGGTGTTTGAAGTCACAGAATGGAGGTGTGTGAGGTCAGAATGGAGGTGTGTGAAGTCATAGAATGGAGGTGTGTGAAGTCACAATGTATGTGTGTGTAGTCATAGATTGGATGTGTGTGAAATCATAGAATGGAGGTGTGTGAAGTCACAGAATGGAGGTGTGTGAAGTCACAGAATGGAGGTGTGTGAAGTCATAGAATGGAATTGTGTGAAGTCATAGAATGGAGGTGTGGGAAGTCATAGAATGGAGGTGTGTGAAGTGATAGAATGGATGTTTCTGAAGTAGAATGAAGGTGTGTGAAGTCATAGAATGGAGGTGTGTGAAGTCAAAATGGGGGTATGTGAACTCATAAAATGGAGATGTGTGAAGTCATGGAATGGAGGTGGGTGAAGTCCAAGAATATAGGTGTGTGAAGTCACAGAATGGAGGTGTGTGAAGTCACAGAATGGAGGTGTGTTAAGTCAAAGAATGGAAGTGTGTGAAGTCAAAATGGAGGTGTGTGAAGTCACAGAATGGAGGTGTGTGAAGTCACAGAATGAAGGTGTTTGAAGTCAAAATTGTGGTGTGTGAAATCACAAATGGAGGTGTTTGAAGTCGGAATGCAGCTGTGTGAAGTCATAGAATGGAGGTGTGTGAAGTCAAAATGGAGGTGTGTGAACTCATAGAATGGAGTGTGTGAAGTCACAATGAGGCTGTGTGAAGTCATAGAATGGGGGTGTGTGAAGTCAAATTGGAAGTGTGTGAAATCACAGAATGGAGGTGTGTCAACTCAGAAATGAGGTGTGTGAAGTCATAGAATGGAGGTGTGTGAATTCATTGAATGGAAGTGTGTGAAATCATAGAATGGAGGTGTGTGAAGTCAAAGAATTGAGGTTTCTGAAGTCAGAATGGAGGTGTGTGAAGTCAGGATGGAGGAGGGTGAAGTCACAGAATGGAGGTGTGGGAACTCAGAATAGAGGTGTGTGGTCACAGAACGGAGGTTTGTGAAGTCATAGAATATAGGTGCGTGAAGTCATAGAATGGATGTTTCTGAAGTGAGAATGAAGGTGTATGAAGTCAAAGAATGGAGGTGTGTGAAGTCAAAATGGAGGTGTGTGAACTCATAGAATGGAGGTGTGTGAACTCATAGAATGGAGGTGTGTGAACTCATGGAATGGAGGTGTGTGAAGTGAAAGAATGGAGGTGTGTGAAGTTAAACAATAAAGGTGTGTGAAGTCACAGGATGGAGGTGTGTGAACTCATAGAATGGAGGTGCATGAAGTCAAAGAATGGAGGTGTGTGAAGTCATCGAATGGAGGTGTGTGAAGTCATGGAATGGAAGTGTGTGAAGTCAGATGGAGTTGTGTGAAGTCATAGAATGGAGGTGTGTGAAGTCAGAATGGAGGTGTGTGAAGTCATAGAATGGAGGTTTGTGAAGTCAGAATGGAGGTGTGTGAACTCATAGAATGGAGGTGTGTGAAGTCACAATGGAGGTATGTGAAGTCATAGAATGGTGGTGTGTGAAGTCACAGAATGGAGGTGTGTAAGTCATAGAATGGAGGTGTGTGAAGTCAGAATGGAGGTGTGTGAAGTCATAGAATGGAGGTGTGTGAAGTTATAATGTAGGTGTGTTAAGTCACAGAGTTCAGGTGTGTGAAGTCACAGAATGGAGGTGTGTGAAGTCATAGAATGGAGGTGTGTGAAGTCATAGAATGGAGGTGTGTGAAGTCATAGAATGGAGGTGTGTGAAGTCACAGAATGAAGGTGCGTTAATTCACATAATGGAGGTTTGTGAACGCAGAATGTAGGTGTGTGAAGTCACAGAATGGAGATGAGGAAAGTCATAGAATGGAGTTGTGTGAAGTCAGAGAAAGGAAGTGTGTGAATTAATAGAATGGAGGTGTGAGAAATCATAGAATGGAGTTGTGTGAAGTCACAGAATGGAGGTGTGTGAAGTCACAGAATGGAGGTATGTGAAGTCACAGAATGGAGGTGTGTGAACTCACAATGGAGGTGTGTGAAGTCAAAGAATGGAGGTGTGTATAGTCATAGAATGGAATTGTGTGAAGTCATAGAATGGAGGTGTGTGAAGTGAGAATTGAGGTGTGTGAAGTCACGGAATTCAGGTGTGTGAACTCAGAATGGATGTTTCTGAAGTAGAATGAAGGTGTGTGAAGTCATTGAATGGAGGTGTGTGAAGTCAAAATGGAAGTGTGTGAACTCATAAAATGGAGATGTGTGAAGTCATGGAATGGAGGTGTGTGAAGTCCAAGAATATAGGTGTGTGAAATCAAACAATTGTGGTGTGTGAAGTCACAGAATGCAGGGGTGTTAAGTCAAAGAATGGAAGTGTGTGAAGTCAAAAGGGAGGTGCGTGAAGTCACAGAATGGAGGTGTGTGAAGTCACAGAATGAAGGTGTTTGAAGTCAAAATTTTGGTGTGTGAAGTCACAAATGGAGGTGTCTGAAGTCGGAATGCAGCTGTGTGAAGTCATAGAATGGAGGTGTGTGAAGTCAGAATGGAGGTGTGTGAACGGATAGAATGGAGTGTGTGAAGTCACAATGGGGCTGTGTGAAGTCATAGAATGGGAGTGTGTGAAGTCAAATTGGAGGTGTGTGAAATCACAGAATGGAGGTGTGTCAACTCAGAAATGAGGTGTGTGAAGTCATAGAATGGAGGTGTGTGAATTCATAGAATGGAAGTGTGTGAAATCATAGAATGGAGGTGTGTGAAGTCAAAGAATTGAGGTTTGTGAAGTCAGAATGGAGGTGTGTGAAGTCAGGATGGAGGTGGGTGAAGTCACAGAATGGAGGTGTGGGAACTCAGAATGGAGATGTGTGGTCACAGAACGGAGGTTTGTGAAGTCATAGAATGGAGGTGCGTGAAGTCATAGAATGGATGTTTCTGAAGTGAGAATGAAGGTGTATGAAGTCAAAGAATGGAGGTGTGTGAAGTCAAACAATGGAGGTGTGTGAACTCATAGAATGGAGGTGCATGAAGTCAAAGAATGGAGGTGTGTGAAGTCATAGAATGGTGGTGTGTGAAGTCACAGAATGGAGGTGTGGAAGTCATAGAAAGGAGGTGTGTGAAGTCAGAATGGAGGTGTGTGAAGTCATAGAATGGAGGTGTGTGAAGTCAGAATGTAGGTGTGTGAAGTCACAGAATTGAGGTGTGTGAAGTCACAGAATGGAGGTGTGTGAAGTCATAGAATGGAGGTGTGTGAAGTCATAGAATGGACGTGTGTGAAGTCGAAAGTAGGTGTGTGAAGTCAGAATGGAGTTGTGTAAAGTCATAGAATGGAGGTGTGTGAAGTCATAGAACGGAGGTGTGTGAAATCACAGAATTGATGTTTGTGAAGTCAGAATGTAGGTGTGTGAACTCACAATGGAGGTGTGTGAAGTCAAAGAATGGAGGTGTGTGAAGTCACAGAACTGATGTTTGTGAAGTCAGAATGGAGGTGTGTGAAGTCAGAATGGAGGTGTGTGAAGTCATAGAATGGAGGTGTGTGAAGTCACAATGCAGGTGTGTGAAGTCACAGAATGGAGGTGTGTGACGTCACAGAGTGGAGGTGTGTGAAGTCATAGAATGGAGGTGTGTGAAGTCATAGAATGGAGGTGTGTGAAGTCATAGAATGGAGGTTTGTGAAGTCATAGAATGGAGGTGTGTGAAGTCATAGAATGCAAGTTTCTGAAGTAAGAATGTAGGTGTGTGAAGTCATAGAATGGAGGTGTGTGAAGTCAAAATGGTGGTGTGTGAACTCATAGAATGGATGTGTGTGAACTGATAGAGTGGAGGTGAGTGAAGTCATGGAATGGAGGTGTGTGAAGTCAAAGAATGGAGGTGTGTGAAGTCAAACAATGGAGGTGTGCGAAGTCACAGAATGGAGGTTTGTGAAGTCACAGAATGGAAGTGTGTGAAGTCAAAATGGAGGTGTGTGAAGTCACAGAATGGAGGTGTGTGAAGTCACAGAATGGAGGTGTGTGAAGTCAAAATGGTGGTGTGTAACGTCACAAATGGAGGTATTTGAAGTCACAGAATGTAGGTGTGTGAACTCAAAATGGAGGTGTGTGAAGTCAAAGAATGGAGGTGTGTGAAGTCATAGAATGGAGGTGTGTGAAGTCATAGAATGGAAGTGTGTGAAGTCATAGAATGAAGGTGTGTGAAGTCACGGAATGAAGGTGTGTTAAGTCACAGAACGGAGTTGTGTGAACTCAGAATGGAGGTGTGTGAATTCCCAGAATGGAGGTGTGGGAAGTCATAGAATGGAGTTGTGTGAAGTCACAGAATGGAGATGTGTGAATTCATAGAATATAGGTGTGTGAAGTCATAGAATGGAGGTGTGTGAAGTCACAGAATGGAGGTGTGTGAAGTCACAGAATGGAAGTGTGTGAAGTCACAGAATGGAGGTGTGTGAACTCACAATGGAAGTGTATGAAGTCAAAGAATGGAGGTGTGTGAATTCATAGAATGGAGGTGTGTGAATTCAAAATGGAGGTGTGTGAACTCATAGAATGGAGGTCTGAGAACTCATAGAATGGAGGTGTGCTAAGTCATGGAATAAAGGTGTGTGAAGTCAAAGAATGCAGGTGTGTGAAGTCAAACAAAAAGGTGTGTGAACTCACAGAATGGAGGTGTGTGAAATCACAGATTGGAGGTGTGTGAAGTCAAAAAGGTGGGTGTAGAGTCACAAATGGAGGTGTGTGAACTCATAGAATAGAGGTGTGTGAAGTCAAAGAATGGAGGTATGTGAAGTCATCGAATGGAGGTGTGTGAAGTCATGGAATGGAGGTGTGTGAAGTCACAGAATGGAGGTGTGTGAAGTCAGAATGGAGTTGTGTGAAGTCATAGAATGGAGGTGTGAAAGTCAGAATGGAGGTGTGTGAAGTCATGGAATGGAGGTGTGTGAAGTCAGAATGGAGGTGTGTGAACTCATAGAATGGAGTTGTGTGAAGTCACAATGCAGGAGTGTGAAATCATAGAATGGAGGTGTGTGAAGTCACAGTATGGAGGTGTGTGAAGTCATAGAATGAAGCTGTGTGAAGTGAGAATTGAGGTGTGTGAAGTCACAGAATGGAGGTGTGTGAACTCAGAATGGTGGTGTGTGAAGTCACAGAAAGGAGGTGTGAAGTCATAGAATGGAGGTGTGTGAAGTCATAGAATGGAGGTGTGTGAAATCATAATGGAGGTGTGAAGTCACAGAATTGAGGTGTGTGAAGTCACTGAATGGAGGTGTGTGAAGTCATAGAATGGAGGTGTGTGAAGTCATAGAATGGAGGTGTGTGATCATAGAATTGATGTTTGTGAAGTAAGAATGAAGGTGTGTTAAGTCATAGAATGGAGTTGTGTGAAGGCAAAGAATGGAGGTTTGTGAAGTCATAGAATGGAGCTGTGTGAAGCCATAATGGAGGTGTGTGAAGTCATAGAATGGAGGTGTGTGAACTCACAATGGAGGTGTGTGAAGTCACCGAATGGAGGTGTGTGAAGTCATAGAAAGGAATTGTGTGAATTCATAGAATGGAGGTGTGTGAAGCCAGAATTGAGGTGTGTGAAGTCACAGAATTGAGGTGTGTGAACTCAGAAGGGAGGTGTGTGAAGACACAGAATGGAGGTTTGTGAAGTCAAAATGGAGGTGTGCGAACTCATAAAATGGAGATGTGTGAAGTCATGGAATTGAGGTGTGTGTAGTCCAAAAATGGAGCTGTGTGAAGTCAAACAATGGAGGTCTGTGAAGACACAGAATGGAGGTGTGTGAAGTCATAGAATGGAGGTGTGTGAAGTCACAGAATGTAGGTGTTTGAAGTCACAGAATGGAGGTGTGTGAGGTCAGAATGGAGGTGTGTGAAGTCATAGAATGGAGGTGTGTGAAGTCACAATGTATGTGTGTGTAGTCATAGATTGGAGGTGTGTGAAATCATAGAATGGAGGTGTGTGAAGTCACAGAATGGAGGTGTGTGAAGTCACAGAATGGAGGTGTGTGAAGTCATAGAATGGAATTGTGTGAAGTCATAGAATGGAGGTGTGTGAAGTCATAGAATGGAGGTGTGTGAAGTCAGAATGTAGGTGTGTGAAGTCACAGAATTGAGGTGTGTGAAGTCACAGAATGGAGGTGTGTGAAGTCATAGAATGGAGGTGTGTGAAGTCATAGAATGGACGTGTGTGAAGTCGAAAGGAGGTGTGTGAAGTCAGAATGGAGTTGTGTAAAGTCATAGAATGGAGGTGTGTGAAGTCATAGAACGGAGGTGTGTGAAATCACAGAATTGATGTTTGTGAAGTCAGAATGTAGGTGTGTGAACTCACAATGGAGGTGTGTGAAGTCAAAGAATGGAGGTGTGTGAAGTCACAGAACTGATGTTTGTGAAGTCAGAATGGAGGTGTGTGAAGTCAGAATGGAGGTGTGTGAAGTCATAGAATGGAGGTGTGTGAAGTCACAATGCAGGTGTGTGAAGTCACAGAATGGAGGTGTGTGACGTCACAGAGTGGAGGTGTGTGAAGTCATAGAATGGAGGTGTGTGAAGTCATAGAATGGAGGTGTGTGAAGTCATAGAATGGAGGTTTGTGAAGTCATAGAATGGAGGTGTGTGAAGTCATAGAATGCAAGTTTCTGAAGTAAGAATGTAGGTGTGTGAAGTCATAGAATGGAGGTGTGTGAAGTCAAAATGGTGGTGTGTGAACTCATAGAATGGATGTGTGTGAACTGATAGAGTGGAGGTGAGTGAAGTCATGGAATGGAGGTGTGTGAAGTCAAAGAATGGAGGTGTGTGAAGTCAAACAATGGAGGTGTGCGAAGTCACAGAATGGAGGTTTGTGAAGTCACAGAATGGAAGTGTGTGAAGTCAAAATGGAGGTGTGTGAAGTCACAGAATGGAGGTGTGTGAAGTCACAGAATGGAGGTGTGTGAAGTCAAAATGGTGGTGTGTAACGTCACAAATGGAGGTATTTGAAGTCACAGAATGTAGGTGTGTGAACTCAAAATGGAGGTGTGTGAAGTCAAAGAATGGAGGTGTGTGAAGTCATAGAATGGAGGTGTGTGAAGTCATAGAATGGAAGTGTGTGAAGTCATAGAATGAAGGTGTGTGAAGTCACGGAATGAAGGTGTGTTAAGTCACAGAACGGAGTTGTGTGAACTCAGAATGGAGGTGTGTGAATTCCCAGAATGGAGGTGTGGGAAGTCATAGAATGGAGTTGTGTGAAGTCACAGAATGGAGATGTGTGAATTCATAGAATATAGGTGTGTGAAGTCATAGAATGGAGGTGTGTGAAGTCACAGAATGGAGGTGTGTGAAGTCACAGAATGGAAGTGTGTGAAGTCACAGAATGGAGGTGTGTGAACTCACAATGGAAGTGTATGAAGTCAAAGAATGGAGGTGTGTGAATTCATAGAATGGAGGTGTGTGAATTCAAAATGGAGGTGTGTGAACTCATAGAATGGATGTCTGAGAACTCATAGAATGGAGGTGTGTTAAGTCATGGAATAAAGGTGTGTGAAGTCAAAGAATGCAGGTGTGTGAAGTCAAACAAAAAGGTGTGTGAACTCACAGAATGGAGGTGTGTGAAATCACAGATTGGAGGTGTGTGAAGTCAAAAAGGTGGGTGTAGAGTCACAAATGGAGGTGTGTGAACTCATAGAATAGAGGTGTGTGAAGTCAAAGAATGGAGGTATGTGAAGTCATCGAATGGAGGTGTGTGAAGTCATGGAATGGAGGTGTGTGAAGTCACAGAATGGAGGTGTGTGAAGTCAGAATGGAGTTGTGTGAAGTCATAGAATGGAGGTGTGAAAGTCAGAATGGAGGTGTGTGAAGTCATGGAATGGAGGTGTGTGAAGTCAGAATGGAGGTGTGTGAACTCATAGAATGGAGTTGTGTGAAGTCACAATGCAGGAGTGTGAAATCATAGAATGGAGGTGTGTGAAGTCACAGTATGGAGGTGTGTGAAGTCATAGAATGAAGCTGTGTGAAGTGAGAATTGAGGTGTGTGAAGTCACAGAATGGAGGTGTGTGAACTCAGAATGGTGGTGTGTGAAGTCACAGAAAGGAGGTGTGAAGTCATAGAATGGAGGTGTGTGAAGTCATAGAATGGAGGTGTGTGAAATCATAATGGAGGTGTGAAGTCACAGAATTGAGGTGTGTGAAGTCACTGAATGGAGGTGTGTGAAGTCATAGAATGGAGGTGTGTGAAGTCATAGAATGGAGGTGTGTGATCATAGAATTGATGTTTGTGAAGTAAGAATGAAGGTGTGTTAAGTCATAGAATGGAGTTGTGTGAAGGCAAAGAATGGAGGTTTGTGAAGTCATAGAATGGAGCTGTGTGAAGCCATAATGGAGGTGTGTGAAGTCATAGAATGGAGGTGTGTGAACTCACAATGGAGGTGTGTGAAGTCACCGAATGGAGGTGTGTGAAGTCATAGAAAGGAATTGTGTGAATTCATAGAATGGAGGTGTGTGAAGCCAGAATTGAGGTGTGTGAAGTCACAGAATTGAGGTGTGTGAACTCAGAAGGGAGGTGTGTGAAGACACAGAATGGAGGTTTGTGAAGTCAAAATAGAGGTGTGCGAACTCATAAAATGGAGATGTGTGAAGTCATGGAATTGAGGTGTGTGTAGTCCAAAAATGGAGCTGTGTGAAGTCAAACAATGGAGGTCTGTGAAGACACAGAATGGAGGTGTGTGAAGTCATAGAATGGAGGTGTGTGAAGTCACAGAATGTAGGTGTTTGAAGTCACAGAATGGAGGTGTGTGAGGTCAGAATGGAGGTGTGTGAAGTCATAGAATGGAGGTGTGTGAAGTCACAATGTATGTGTGTGTAGTCATAGATTGGAGGTGTGTGAAATCATAGAATGGAGGTGTGTGAAGTCACAGAATGGAGGTGTGTGAAGTCACAGAATGGAGGTGTGTGAAGTCATAGAATGGAATTGTGTGAAGTCATAGAATGGAGGTGTGGGAAGTCATAGAATGGAGGTGTGTGAAGTGATAGAATGGATGTTTCTGAAGTAGAGTGAAGGTGTGTGAAGTCATAGAATGGAGGTGTGTGAAGTCAAAATGGGGGTATGTGAACTCATAAAATGGAGATGTGTGAAGTCATGGAATGGAGTTGGGTGAAGTCCAAGAATATAGGTGTGTAAAGTCACAGAATGGAGGTGTGTGAAGTCACAGAATGGAGGTGTGTTAAGTCAAAGAATGGAAGGGTGTGAAGTCAAAATGGAGGTGTGTGAAGTCACAGAATGGAGGTGTGTGAAGTCACAGAATGGAGGTATGTGAAGTCACAGAATGGAGGTGTGTGAACTCACAATGGAGGTGTGTGAAGTCAAAGAATGGAGGTGTGTATAGTCATAGAATGGAATTGAGTGAAGTCATAGAATGGAGGTGTGTGAAGTGAGAATTGAGGTGTGTGAAGTCACGGAATTCAGGTGTGTGAACTCAGAATGGATGTTTCTGAAGTAGAATGAATGTGTGTGAAGTCATTGAATGGAGGTGTGTGAAGTCAAAATGGAAGTGTGTGAACTCATAAAATGGAGATGTGTGAAGTCATGGAATGGAGGTGTGTGAAGTCCAAGAATATAGGTGTGTGAAATCAAACAATTGTGGTGTGTGAAGTCACAGAATGCAGGGGTGTTTAGTCAAAGAATGGAAGTGTGTGAAGTCAAAATGGAGGTGCGTGAAGTCACAGAATGGAGGTGTGTGAAGGCACAGAATGAAGGTGTTTGAAGTCAAAATTTTGGTGTGTGAAGTCACAAATGGAGGTGTCTGAAGTCGGAATGCAGCTGTGTGAAGTCATAGAATGGAGGTGTGTGAAGTCAGAATGGAGGTGTGTGAACAGATAGAATGGAGTGTGTGAAGTCACAATGGGGCTGTGTGAAGTCATAGAATGGGGGTGTGTGAAGTCAAATTGGAGGTGTGTGAAATCACAGAATGGAGGTGTGTCAACTCAGAAATGAGGTGTGTGAAGTCATAGAATGGAGGTGTGTGAGTTCATAGAATGGAAGTGTGTGAAATCATAGAATGGAGGTGTGTGAAGTCAAAGAATTGAGGTTTGTGAAGTCAGAATGGAGGTGTGTGAAGTCAGGATGGAGGTGGGTGAAGTCACAGAATGGAGGTGTGGGAACTCAGAATGGAGGTGTGTGGTCACAGAACGGAGGTTTGTGAAGTCATAGAATGGAGGTGCGTGAAGTCACAGAATGGATGTTTCTGAAGTGAGAATGAAGGTGTATGAAGTCAAAGAATGGAGGTGTGTGAAGTCAAAAAATATAGGTGTGTGAAGTCACACAATGGAGGTGTGTGAACTCATAGAATGGAGGTGCATGAAGTCAAAGAATGGAGGTGTGTGAAGTCATCGAATGGAGGTGTGTGAAGTCATGGAATGGAGGTGTGTGAAGTCAGATGGAGTAGTGTGAAGTCATAGAATGGAGCTGTGTGAAGTCAGAATGGAGGTGTGTGAAGTCATAGAATGGAGGTGTGTGAAGTCAGAATGGAGGTGTGTGAACTCATAGAATGGAGGTGTGTGAAGTCACAATGGAGGTATGTGAAGTCATAGAGTGGTGGTGTGTGAAGTCACAGAATGGAGGTGTGGAAGTCATAGAAAGGAGGTGTGTGAAGTCAGAATGGAGGTGTGTGAAGTCATAGAATGGAGGTGTGTGAAGTCAGAATGTAGGTGTGTGAAGTCACAGAATTGAGGTGTGTGAAGTCACAGAATGGAGGTGTGTGAAGTCATAGAATGGAGGTGTGTGAAGTCATAGAATGGACGTGTGTGAAGTCGAAAGGAGGTGTGTGAAGTCAGAATGGAGTTGTGTAAAGTCATAGAATGGAGGTGTGTGAAGTCATAGAATGGACGTGTGTGAAATCACAGAATTGATGTTTGTGACGTCAGAATGTAGGTGTGTGAACTCACAATGGAGGTGTGTGAAGTCAAAGAATGGAGGTGTGTGAAGTCACAGAACTGATGTTTGTGAAGTCAGAATGGAGGTGTGTGAAGTCAGAATGGAGGTGTGTGAAGTCATAGAATGGAGGTGTGTGAAGTCACAATGCAGGTGTGTGAAGTCACAGAATGGAGGTGTGTGACATCACAGAGTGGAGGTGTGTGAAGTCATAGAATGGAGGTGTGTGAAGTCATAGAATGGAGGTGTGTGAAGTCATAGAATGGAGGTTTGTGAAGTCATAGAATGGAGGTGTGTGAAGTCATAGAATGGAAGTTTCTGAAGTAAGAATGTAGGTGTGTGAAGTCATAGAATGGAGGTGTGTGAAGTCAAAATGGTGGTGTGTGAACTCATAGAATGGATGTGTGTGAACTGATAGAGTGGAGGTGAGTGAAGTCATGGAATGGAGGTGTGTGAAGTCAAAGAATGGAGGTGTGTGAAGTCAAACAATGGAGGTGTGCGAAGTCACAGAATGGAGGTTTGTGAAGTCACAGAATGGAAGTGTGTGAAGTCAAAATGGAGGTGTGTGAAGTCACAGAATGGAGGTGTGTGAAGTCACAGAATGGAGGTGTGTGAAGTCAAAATGGTGGTGTGTAACGTCACAAATGGAGGTATTTGAAGTCACAGAATGTAGGTGTGTGAACTCAAAATGGAGGTGTGTGAAGTCAAAGAATGGAGGTGTGTGAAGTCATAGAATGGAGGTGTGTGAAGTCATAGAATGGAAGTGTGTGAAGTCATACAATGAAGGTGTGTGAAGTCACGGAATGAAGGTGTGTTAAGTCACAGAACGGAGTTGTGTGAACTCAGAATGGAGGTGTGTGAATTCCCAGAATGGAGGTGTGGGAAGTCATAGAAGGGAGTTGTGTGAAGTCACAGAATGGAGATGTGTGAATTCATAGAATATAGGTGTGTGAAGTCATAGAATGGAGGTGTGTGAAGTCACAGAATGGAGGTGTGTGAAGTCACAGAATGGAAGTGTGTGAAGTCACAGAATGGAGGTGTGTGAACTCACAATGGAAGTGTATGAAGTCAAAGCATGGAGGTGTGTGAATTCATAGAATGGAGGTGTGTGAATTCAAAATGGAGGTGTGTGAACTCATAGAATGGAGGTCTGAGAACTCATAGAATGGAGGTGTGTGAAGTCACAGAATTTAGGTGTGTGAAATCAGAATGGAGGTGTGTGAAGTCACAGAATGGAGGTGTGTGAAGTCAGAATGGAGTTGTGTGAAGTCAAACAATAAAGGTGTGTGAAGTCACAGAATGGAGGTGTGTGAAATCACAGATTGGAGGTGTGTGAAGTCAAAAAGGTGGGTGTAGAGTCACAAATGGAGGTGTGTGAACTCATAGAATAGAGGTGTGTGAAGTCAAAGAATGGAGGTGTGTGAAGTCATCGAATGGAGGTGTGTGAAGTCATGGAATGGAGGTGTGTGAAGTCACAGAATGGAGGTGTGTGAAGTCAGAATGGAGTTGTGTGAAGTCATAGAATGGAGGTGTGAAAGTCAGAATGGAGGTGTGTGAAGTCATGGAATGGAGGTGTGTGAAGTCAGAATGGAGGTGTGTGAACTCATAGAATGTAGGTGTGTGAAGTCACAATGCAGGAGTGTGAAATCATAGAATGGAGGTGTGTGAAGTCACAGTATGGAGGTGTGTGAAGTCATAGAATGAAGCTGTGTGAAGTGAGAATTGAGGTGTGTGAAGTCACAGAATGGAGGTGTGTGAACTCAGAATGGAGGTGTGTGAAGTCACAGAAAGGAAGTGTGAAGTCATAGAATGGAGGTGTGTGAAGTCATAGAATGGAGGTGTGTGAAATCATAATGGAGGTGTGAAGTCACAGAATTGAGGTGTGTGAAGTCACTGAATGGAGGTGTGTGAAGTCATAGAATGGAGGTGTGTGAAGTCATAGAATGGAGGTGTGTGATCATAGAATTGATGTTTGTGAAGTAAGAATGAAGGTGTGTTAAGTCATAGAATGGAGTTGTGTGAAGGCAAAGAATGGAGGTTTGTGAAGTCATAGAATGGAGCTGTGTGAAGCCATAATGGAGGTGTGTGAAGTCATAGAATGGAGGTGTGTGAACTCACAATGGAGGTGTGTGAAGTCACCGAATGGAGGTGTGTGAAGTCATAGAAAGGAATTGTGTGAATTCATAGAATGGAGGTGTGTGAAGCCAGAATTGAGGTGTGTGAAGTCACAGAATTGAGGTGTGTGAACTCAGAAGGGAGGTGTGTGAAGACACAGAATGGAGGTTTGTGAAGTCAAAATGGAGGTGTGCGAACTCATAAAATGGAGATGTGTGAAGTCATGGAATTGAGGTGTGTGAAGTCCAAAAATGGAGCTGTGTGAGTCAAACAATGGAGGTGTGTGAAGTCACAGAATGGAGGTGTGTGAAGTCATAGAATGGAGATGTGTGAAGTCATAGAATGGAGGTGTGTGAAGTCATAGAATGGAGGTGTGTGAAGTCACAGAATGAAGGTGCGTTAATTCAAATAATGGAGGTTTGTGAACGCAGAATGTAGGTGTGTGAAGTCACAGAATGGAGGTGAGGGAAGTCATAGAATGGAGTTGTGTGAAGTCACAGAAAGGAGGTGTGTGAATTAATAGAATGGAGGTGTGAGAAATCATAGAATGGAGTTGTGTGAAGTCACAGAATGGAGGTGTGTGAAGTCACAGAATGGAGGTATGTGAAGTCACAGAATGGAGGTGTGTGAACTCACAATGGAGGTGTGTGAAGCAAAGAATGGAGGTGTGTATAGTCATAGAATGGAATTGTGTGAAGTCATAGAATGGAGGTGTGTGAAGTGAGAATTGAGGTGTGTGAAGTCACGGAATTCAGGTGTGTGAACTCAGAATGGATGTTTCTGAAGTAGAATGAAGGTGTGTGAAGTCATTGAATGGAGGTGTGTGAAGTCAAAATGGAAGTGTGTGAACTCATAAAATGGAGATGTGTGAAGTCATGGAATGGAGGTGTGTGAAGTCCAAGAATATAGGTGTGTGAAATCAAACAATTGTGGTGTGTGAAGTCACAGAATGCAGGGGTGTTAAGTCAAAGAATGGAAGTGTGTGAAGTCAAAATGGAGGTGTGTGAAGTCACAGAATGGAGGTGTGTGAAGTCACAGAATGAAGGTGTTTGAAGTCAAAATTTTGGTGTGTGAAGTCACAAATGGAGGTGTCTGAAGTCGGAATGCAGCTGTGTGAAGTCATAGAATGGAGGTGTGTGAAGTCAGAATGGAGGTGTGTGAACCGATATAATGGAGTGTGTGAAGTCACAATGGGGCTGTGTGAAGTCATAGAATGGGGGTGTGTGAAGTCAAATTGGAGGTGTGTGAAATCACAGAATGGAGGTGTGTCAACTCAGAAATGAGGTGTGTGAAGTCATAGAATGGAGGTGTGTGAATTCATAGAATGGAAGTGTGTGAAATCATAGAATGGAGGTGTGTGAAGTCAAAGAATTGAGGTTTGTGAAGTCAGAATGGAGGTGTGTGAAGTCAGGATGGAGGTGGGTGAAGTCACAGAATGGAGGTGTGGGAACTCAGAATGGAGGTGTGTGGTCACAGAACGGAGGTTTGTGAAGTCATAGAATGGAGGTGCGTGAAGTCATAGAATGGATGTTTCTGAAGTGAGAATGAAGGTGTATGAAGTCAAAGAATGGAGGTGTGTGAAGTCAAACAATATAGGTGTGTGAAGTCACACAATGGAGGTGTGTGAACTCATAGAATGGAGGTGCATGAAGTCAAAGAATGGAGGTGTGTGAAGTCATCGAATGGAAGTGTGTGAAGTCATGGAATGGAGGTGTGTGAAGTCAGATGGAGTTGTGTGAAGTCATAGAATGGAGCTGTGTGAAGTCAGAATGGAGGTGTGTGAAGTCATAGAATGGAGGTGTGTGAAGTCAGAATGGAGGTGTGTGAACTCATAGAATGGAGGTGTGTGAAGTCACAATGGAGGTATGTGAAGTCATAGAATGGTGGTGTGTGAAGTCACAGAATGGAGGTGTGGAAGTCATAGAAAGGAGGTGTGTGAAGTCAGAATGGAGGTGTGTGAAGTCATAGAATGGAGGTGTGTGAAGTCAGAATGTAGGTGTGTGAAGTCACAGAATTGAGGTGTGTGAAGTCACAGAATGGAGGTGTGTGAAGTCATAGATTGGAGGTGTGTGAAGTCATAGAATGGAGGTGTGTGAAGTCGAAAGGAGGTGTGTGAAGTCAGAATGGAGTTGTGTAAAGTCATAGAATGGAGGTGTGTGAAGTCATAGAATGGAGGTGTGTGAAGTCACAGAATTGATGTTTGTGAAGTCAGAATGTAGGTGTGTGAACTCACAATGGAGGTGTGTGAAGTCAAAGAATGGAGGTGTGTGAAGTCACAGAACTGATGTTTGTGAAGTCAGAATGGAGGTGTGTGAAGTCAGAATGGAGGTGTGTGAAGTCATAGAATGGAGGTGTGTGAAGTCACAATGCAGGTGTGTGAAGTCACAGAATGGAGGTGTGTGACGTCACAGAGTGGAGGTGTGTGAAGTCATAGAATGGAGGTGTGTGAAGTCATAGAATGGAGGTGTGTGATGTCATAGAATGGAGGTTTGTGAAGTCATAGAATGGAGGTGTGTGAAGTCATAGAATGGAAGTTTCTGAAGTAAGAATGTAGGTGTGTGAAGTCATAGAATGGAGGTGTGTGAACTGATAGAGTGGAGGTGAGTGAAGTCATGGAATGGAGGTGTGTGAAGTCAAAGAATGGAGGTGTGTGAAGTCAAACAATGGAGGTGTGCGAAGTCACAGAATGGAGGTTTGTGAAATCACAGAATGGAAGTGTGTGAAGTCAAAATGGAAGTGTGTGAAGTCACAGAATGGAGGTGTGTGAAGTCACAGAATGGAGGTGTATGAAGTCAAAATGGTGGTGTGTAACGTCACAAATGGAGGTATTTGAAGTCACAGAATGTAGGTGTGTGAACTCAAAATGGAGGTGTGTGAAGTCAAAGAATGGAGGTGTGTGAAGTCATAGAATGGAGGTGTGTGAAGTCATAGAATGGAAGTGTGTGAAGTCATAGAATGAAGGTGTGTGAAGTCACGGAATGAAGGTGTGTTAAGTCACAGAACGGAGTTGTGTGAACTCAGAATGGAGGTGTGTGAATTCCCAGAATGGAGGTGTGGGAAGTCATAGAATGGAGTTGTGTGAAGTCACAGAATGGAGATGTGTGAATTCATAGAATATAGGTGTGTGAAGTCATAGAATGGAGGTGTGTGAAGTCACAGAATGGAGGTGTGTGAAGTCACAGAATGGAAGTGTGTGAAGTCACAGAATGGAGGTGTGTGAACTCACAATGGAAGTGTATGAAGTCAAAGAATGGAGGTGTGTGAATTCATAGAATGGAGGTGTGTGAATTCAAAATGGAGGTGTGTGAACTCATAGAATGGAGGTCTGAGAACTCATAGAATGGAGGTGTGTGAAGTCATGGAATAAAGGTGTGTGAAGTCAAAGAATGCAGGTGTGTGAAGTCAAACAATAAAGGTGTGTGAAGTCACAGAATGGAGGTGTGTGAAATCACAGATTGGAGGTGTGTGAAGTCAAAAAGGTGGGTGTAGAGTCACAAATGGAGGTGTGTGAACTCATAGAATAGAGGTGTGTGAAGTCAAAGAATGGAGGTGTGTGAAGTCATCGAATGGAGGTGTGTGAAGTCATGGAATGGAGGTGTGTGAAGTCACAGAATGGAGGTGTGTGAAGTGAGAATGGAGTTGTGTGAAGTCATAGAATGGAGGTGTGAAAGTCAGAATGGAGGTGTGTGAAGTCATGGAATGGAGGTGTGTGAAGTCAGAATGGAGGTGTGTGAACTCATAGAATGGAGGTGTGTGAAGTCACAATGCAGGAGTGTGAAATCATAGAATGGAGGTGTGTGAAGTCACAGTATGGAGGTGTGTGAAGTCATAGAATGAAGCTGTGTGAAGTGAGAATTGAGGTGTGTGAAGTCACAGAATGGAGGTGTGTGAACTCAGAATGGAGGTGTGTGAAGTCACAGAAAGGAGGTGTGAAGTCATAGAATGGAGGTGTGTGAAGTCATAGAATGGAGGTGTGTGAAATCATAATGGAGGTGTGAAGTCACAGAATTGAGGTGTGTGAAGTCACTGAATGGAGGTGTGTGAAGTCATAGAATGGAGGTGTGTGAAGTCATAGAATGGAGGTGTGTGATCATAGAATTGATGTTTGTGAAGTAAGAATGAAGGTGTGTTAAGTCATAGAATGGAGTTGTGTGAAGGCAAAGAATGGAGGTGTGTGAAGTCATAGAATGGAGCTGTGTGAAGCCATAATGGAGGTGTGTGAAGTCATAGAATGGAGGTGTGTGAACTCACAATGGAGGTGTGTGAAGTCAAAGAATGGAGGTGTGTGAAGTCACAGAATTGATGTTTGTGAAGTCAGAATGGAGGTGTGTGAAGTCAGAATGGATGTGTGTGAAGTCATAGAATGGAGGTGTGTGAAGTCACAATGCACGTGTGTGAACTCATAGAATGGAGGTGTGTGAAGTCAGAATGGAGTTGTGTGAAGTCATAGAATGGAGGTGTGTGAAGTCAGAATGGAGGTGTGTGAAGTCATAGAATGGAGGTGTGTGAAGTCAGAATGGAGGTGTGTGAACTCATAGAATGGAGCTGTGTGAAGTCACAATGGAGGTGTGTGAAGTCATAGAATGGAGGTGTGTGAAGTCACAGAATGGAGGTGTGTGAAGTCATAGAATGGAGCTGTGTGAAGTCAGGTTGGAGTTGTGTGAAGTCACAGAATGGAGGTGTGTGAACTCAGAATGGAGGTGTGTGAAGTCACAGAATTGAGGTGTGTGAAGTCACAGAATGGAGGTTTGTGAAGTCATAGATTGGAGGTGTGTGAAGTCATAGAATGGAGGTGTGTGAAGTCATAGAATGGATGTTTGTGAAGTAAGAATGAAGGTGTGTTAAGTCATAGAATGGAGGTGTGTGAAGGCACAGAATGGAGGTGTGTGAAGTCATAGAATGGAGCTGTTTGAAGTCAGAATGGAGGTGTGTGAAGTCACAGAAAGAGTTGTGTGAACTCAGAATGGTGGTGTGTGAAGTCACAGAATGGAGGTGTGTTAAGTCACAGAACGGAGGTGTTTGATCTCAGAATGGAGGTGTGTGAAATCACAGAATCTAGGTGTGTGAAGTCACAGAATGGAGGTGTGTGAAGTCACAGAATGTAGGTGTTTGAAGTCACAGAATGGAGGTGTGTGAGGTCAGAATGGAGGTGTGTGAAGTCATAGAATGGAGGTGTGTGAAGTCACAATGTATGTGTATGTAGTCATAGATTGGAGGTGTGTGAAATCATAGAATGGAGGTGTGTGAAGTCACAGAATGGAGGTGTGTGAAGTCACAGAATGGAGGTGTGTGAAGTCCTAGAATGTAATTGTGTGAAGTCATAGAATGGAGGTGTGTGAAGTCATAGAATGGAGGTGTGTGAAGTGATAGAATGGATGTTTCTGAAGTAGAATGAAGGTGTGTGAAGTCATAGAATGGAGGTGTGTGAAGTCAAAATGGGGGTATGTGAACTCATAAAATGGAGATGTGTGAAGTCATGGAATGGAGGTGTGTGAAGTCCAAGAATATAGGTGTGTAAAGTCACAGAATGGAGGTGTGTGAAGTCACAGAATGGAGGTGTGTTAAGTCAAAGAATGGAAGTGTCTGAAGTCAAAATGGAGGTGTGTGAAGTCACAGAATGGAGGTGTGTGAAGTCACAGAATGAAGGTGTTTGAAGTCAAAATTGTGGTGTGTGAAATCACAAATGGAGGTGTTTGAAGTCGGAATGCAGCTGTGTGAAGTCATAGAATGGAGGTGTGTGAAGTCAAAATGGAGGTGTGTGAACTCATAGAATGGAGTGTGTGAAGTCACAATGAGGCTGTGTGAAGTCATAGAATGGGGGTGTGTGAAGTCAAATTGGAGGTGTGTGAAATCACAGAATGGAGGTGTGTCAACTCAGAAATGAGGTGTGTGAAGTCATAGAATGGAGGTGTGTGAATTCATAGAATGGAAGTGTGTGAAATCATAGAATGGAGGTGTGTGAAGTCAAAGAATTGAGGTTTCTGAAGTCAGAATGGAGGTGTGTGAAGTCAGGATGGAGGAGGGTGAAGTCACAGAATGGAGGTGTGGGAACTCAGAATAGAGGTGTGTGGTCACAGAACGGAGGTTTGTGAAGTCATAGAATGTAGGTGCGTGAAGTCATAGAATGGATGTTTCTGAAGTGAGAATGAAGGTGTATGAAGTCAAAGAATGGAGGTGTGTGAAGTCAAAATGGAGGTGTGTGAACTCATAGAATGGAGGTGTGTGAACTCATAGAATGGAGGTCTGTGAACTCATGGAATGGAGGTGTGTGAAGTGAAAGAATGAAGGTGTGTGAAGTCAAACAATAAAGGTGTGTGAAGTCACAGAATGGAGGTGTGTGAACTCATAGAATGGAGGTGCATGAAGTCAAAGAATGGAGGTGTGTGAAGTCATCGAATGGAGGTGTGTGAAGTCATGGAATGGAGGTGTGTGAAGTCAGATGGAGTTGTGTGAAGTCATAGAATGGAGGTGTGTGAAGTCAGAATGGAGGTGTGTGAAGTCATAGAATGGAGGTTTGTGAAGTCAGAATGGAGGTGTGTGAACTCATAGAATGGAGGTGTGTGAAGTCACAATGGAGGTATGTGAAGTCATAGAATGGTGGTGTGTGAAGTCACAGAATGGAGGTGTGTAAGTCATAGAATGGAGGTGTGTGAAGTCAGAATGGAGGTGTGTGAAGTCATAGAATGGAGGTGTGTGAAGTTATAATGTAGGTGTGTTAAGTCACAGAGTTGAGGTGTGTGAAGTCACAGAATGGAGGTGTGTGAAGTCATAGAATGGAGGTGTGTGAAGTCATACAATGGAGGTGTGTGAAGTCATAGAATGGAGGTGTGTGAAGTCACAGAATGAAGGTGCGTTAATTCACATAATGGAGGTTTGTGAACGCAGAATGTAGGTGTGTGAAGTCACAGAATGGAGGTGAGGGAAGTCATAGAATGGAGTTGTGTGAAGTCACAGAAAGGAGGTGTGTGAATTAATAGAATGGAGGTGTGAGAAATCATAGAATGGAGTTGTGTGAAGTCACAGAATGGAGGTGTGTGAAGTCACAGAATGGAGGTATGTGAAGTCACAGAATGGAGGTGTGTGAACTCACAATGGAGGTGTGTGAAGTCAAAGAATGGAGGTGTGTATAGTCATAGAATGGAATTGTGTGAAGTCATAGAATGGAGGTGTATGAAGTGAGAATTGAGGTGTGTGAAGTCACGGAATTCAGATGTGTGAACTCAGAATGGATGTTTCTGATGTAGAATGAAGGTGTGTGAAGTCATTGAATGGAGGTGTGTGAAGTCAAAATGGAAGTGTGTGAACTCATAAAATGGAGATGTGTGAAGTCATGGAATGGAGGTGTGTGAAGTCCAAGAATATAGGTGTGTGAAATCAAACAATTGTGGTGTGTGAAGTCACAGAATGCAGGGGTGTTAAGTCAAAGAATGGAAGTGTGTGAAGTCAAAATGGAGGTGTGTGAAGTCACAGAATGGAGGTGTGTGAAGTCACAGAATGAAGGTGTTTGAAGTCAAAATTGTGGTGTGTGAAGTCAAAAATGGAGGTGTCTGAAGTTGGAATGCAGCTGTGTGAAGTCATAGAATGGAGGTGTGTGAAGTCAGAATGGAGGTGTGTGAACGGATAGAATGGAGTGTGTGAAGTCACAATGGGCTGTGTGAAGTCATAGAATGATGGTGTGTGAAGTCAAATTGGAGGTGTGTGAAATCACAGAATGGAGGTGTGTCAACTCAGAAATGAGGTGTGTGAAGTCATAGATTGGAGGTGTGTGAATTCATAGAATGGAAGTGTGTGAAATCATAGAATGGAGGTGTGTGAAGTCAAAGAATTGAGGTTTGTGAAGTCAGAATGGAGGTGTGTGAAGTCAGGATGGAGGTGGGTGAAGTCACAGAATGGAGGTGTGGGAACTCAGAATGGAGGTGTGTGGTCACAGAACGGAAGTTTGTGAAGTCATAGAATGGAGGTGCGTGAAGTCATAGAATGGATGTTTCTGAAGTGAGAATGAAGTCAGGATGGAGGTGTGTGAAGTCAGAATGTAGGTGTGTGAAGTCACAGAATTGAGGTGTGTGAAGTCACAGAATGGAGGTGTGTGAAGTCATAGAATGGAGGTGTGTGAAGTCATAGAATGGACGTGTGTGAAGTCGAAAGGAGGTGTGTGAAGTCAGAATGGAGTTGTGTAAAGTCATAGAATGGAGGTGTGTGAAGTCATAGAATGGAGGTGTGTGAAATCACAGAATTGATGTTTGTGAAGTCAGAATACAGGTCTGTGAACTCACAATGGAGGTGTGTGAAGTCAAAGAATGGAGGTGTGTGAAGTCACAGAACTGATGTTTGTGAAGTCAGAATGGAGGTGTGTGAAGTCAGAATGGAGGTGTGTGAAGTCATAGAATGGAGGTGTGTGAAGTCACAATGCAGGTGTGTGAAGTCACAGAATGGAGGTGTGTGACGTCACAGAGTGGAGGTGTGTGAAGTCACAGAATGTAGGTGTGTGAACTCAAAATGGAGGTGTGTGAAGTCAAAGAATGGAGGTGTGTGAAGTCATAGAATGGAGGTGTGTGAAGTCATAGAATGGAAGTGTGTGAAGTCATAGAATGAAGGTGTGTGAAGTCACGGAATGAAGGTGTGTTAAGTCACAGAACGGAGTTGTGTGAACTCAGAATGGAGGTGTGTGAATTCCCAGAATGGAGGTGGGGGAAGTCATAGAATGGAGTTGTGTGAAGTCACAGAATGGAGATGTGTGAATTCATAGAATATAGGTGTGTGAAGTCATAGAATGGAGGTGTGTGAAGTCACAGAATGGAAATGTGTGAAGTCACAGAATGGAGGTGTGTGAACTCACAATGGAAGTGTATGAAGTCAAAGAATGGAGGTGTGTGAATTCATAGAATGGAGGTCTGAGAACTCATAGAATGGAGGTGTGTGAAGTCATGGAATAAAGGTGTGTGAAGTCAAAGAATGCAGGTGTGTGAAGTCAAACAATAAAGGTGTGTGAAGTCACAGAATGCAGGTGTGTGAAATCACAGATTGGAGGTTTGTGAAGTCAAAAAGGTGGGTGTAGAGTCACAAATGGAGGTGTGTGAACTCATAGAATAGAGGTGTGTGAAGTCAAAGAATGGAGGTGTGTGAAGTCATCGAATGGAGGTGTGTGAAGTCATGGAATGGAGGTTTGTGAAGTCACAGAATGGAGGTGTGTGAAGTCAGAATGGAGTAGTGTGAAGTCATAGAATGGAGGTGTGAATGTCAGAATGGAGGTGTGTGAAGTCATGGAATGGAGGTGTGTGAAGTCAGAATGGAGGTGTGTGAACTCATAGAATGGAGGTGTGTGAAGTCACAATGCAGGAGTGTGAAATCATAGAATGGAGGTGTGTAAAGTCACAGTATGGAGGTGTGTGAAGTCATAGAATGAAGCTGTGTGAAGTGAGAATTGAGGTGTGTGAAGTCACAGAATGGAGGTGTGTGAACTCAGAATGGAGGTGTGTGAAGTCACAGAAAGGAGGTGTGAAGTCATAGAATGGAGGTGTGTGAAGTCATAGAATGGAGGTGTGTGAAATCATAATGGAGGTGTGAAGTCACAGAATTGAGGTGTGTGAAGTCACTGAATGGAGGTGTGTGAAGTCATAGAATGGAGGTGTGTGAAGTCATAGAATGGAGGTGTGTGATCATAGAATTGATGTTTGTGAAGTAAGAATGAAGGTGTGTTAAGTCATAGAATGGAGTTGTGTGAAGGCAAAGAATGGAGGTGTGTGAAGTCATAGAATGGAGCTGTGTGAAGCCATAATGGAGGTGTGTGAAGTCATAGAATGGAGGTGTGTGAACTCACAATGGAGGTGTGTGAAGTCACCGAATGGAGGTGTGTGAAGTCATAGAAAGGAATTGTGTGAATTCATAGAATGGAGGTGTGTGAAGCCAGAATTGATGTGTGTGAAGTCACAGAATTGAGGTGTGTGAACTCAAAAGGGAGGTGTGTGAAGACACAGAATGGAGGTTTGTGAAGTCAAAATGGAGGTGTGCGAACTCATAAAATGGAAATGTGTGAAGTCATGGAATTGAGGTGTGTGAAGTCCAAAAATGGAGCTGTGTGAAGTCAAACAATGGAGGTGTGTGAAGTCACAGAATGGAGGTGTGTGAAGTCATAGAATGGAGGCGTGTAAAGTCATAGAAGGGAGGTGTGTGAGTTCATAGAATGGAGGTGTGTGAAGTCATAGAATGGAGGTTTGTGAAGTCATAGAATGGAGGTGTGTGAAGTGATAGAATGGAAGTTTCTGAAGTAAGAATGTAGGTGTGTGAAGTCACAGAATGGAGGTGTGTGAAGTCAAAATGGTGGTGTGGGAACTCATAGAATGGATGTGTGTGAACTGATAGAGGGGAGGTGTGTGAAGTCATGAAATGGAGGTGTGTGAAGACAAAGAATGGAGGTGTGTGAAGTCAAACAATGGAGGTGTGCGAAGTCACAGAATGGAGGTTTGTGAAGTCACAGAATGGAAGTGTGTGAAGTCAAAATGGAGGTGTGTGAAGTCACAGAATGGAGGTGTGTTAAGTCAAAATGGTGGTGTGTAACGTCACAAATGGAGGTGTGTGAAGTCACAGAATGTAGGTGTGTGAACTCAAAATGGAGGTGTGTGAAGTCATAGAATGGAGGTGTGTGAAGTCAGAATGGAGGTGTGTGAACCGATATAATGGAGTGTGTGAAGTCACAATGGGGCTGTGTGAAGTCATAGAATGGGGGTGTGTGAAGTCAAATTGGAGGTGTGTGAAATCACAGAATGGAGGTGTGTCAACTCAGAAATGAGGTGTGTGAAGTCATAGAATGGAGGTGTGTGAATTCATAGAATGGAAGTGTGTGAAATCATAGAATGGAGGTGTGTGAAGTCAAAGAATTGAGGTTTGTGAAGTCAGAATGGAGGTGTGTGAAGTCAGGATGGAGGTGGGTGAAGTCACAGAATGGAGGTGTGGGAACTCAGAATGGAGGTGTGTGGTCACAGAACGGAGGTTTGTGAAGTCATAGAATGGAGGTGCGTGAAGTCATAGAATGGATGTTTCTGAAGTGAGAATGAAGGTGTATGAAGTCAAAGAATGGAGGTGTGTGAAGTCAAACAATATAGGTGTGTGAAGTCACACAATGGAGGTGTGTGAACTCATAGAATGGAGGTGCATGAAGTCAAAGAATGGAGGTGTGTGAAGTCATCGAATGGAAGTGTGTGAAGTCATGGAATGGAGGTGTGTGAAGTCAGATGGAGTTGTGTGAAGTCATAGAATGGAGCTGTGTGAAGTCAGAATGGAGGTGTGTGAAGTCATAGAATGGAGGTGTGTGAAGTCAGAATGGAGGTGTGTGAACTCATAGAATGGAGGTGTGTGAAGTCACAATGGAGGTATGTGAAGTCATAGAATGGTGGTGTGTGAAGTCACAGAATGGAGGTGTGGAAGTCATAGAAAGGAGGTGTGTGAAGTCAGAATGGAGGTTTGTGAAATCACAGAATGGAAGTGTGTGAAGTCAAAATGGAAGTGTGTGAAGTCACAGAATGGAGGTGTGTGAAGTCACAGAATGGAGGTGTATGAAGTCAAAA
Source organism: Megascapheus bottae (assembly GCA_024803745.1). Classification (NCBI taxonomy): domain Eukaryota; kingdom Metazoa; phylum Chordata; class Mammalia; order Rodentia; family Geomyidae; genus Megascapheus; species Megascapheus bottae. The sequence continues at coordinate 359,117 of JANJXV010000052.1, read as the reverse complement.
TGGTGGTGTGTAACGTCACAAATGGAGGTATTTGACGTCACAGAATGTAGGTGTGTGAACTCAAAATGGAGGTGTGTGAAGTCAAAGAATGGAGGTGTGTGAAGTCATAGAATGGAGGTGTGTGAAGTCATAGAATGGAAGTGTGTGAAGTCATAGAATGAAGGTGTGTGAAGTCACGGAATGAAGGTGTGTTAAGTCACAGAACGGAGTTGTGTGAACTCAGAATGGAGGTGTGTGAATTCCCAGAATGGAGGTGTGGGAAGTCATAGAATGGAGTTGTGTGAAGTCACAGAATGGAGATGTGTGAATTCATAGAATATAGGTGTGTGAAGTCATAGAATGGAGGTGTGTGAAGTCACAGAATGGAGGTGTGTGAAGTCACAGAATGGAAGTGTGTGAAGTCACAGAATGGAGGTGTGTGAACTCACAATGGAAGTGTATGAAGTCAAAGAATGGAGGTGTGTGAATTCATAGAATGGAGGTGTGTGAATTCAAAATGGAGGTGTGTGAACTCATAGAATGGAGGTCTGAGAACTCATAGAATGGAGGTGTGTGAAGTCATGGAATAAAGGTGTGTGAAGTCAAACAATAAAGGTGTGTGAAGTCACAGAATGGAGGTGTGTGAAGTCACAGAATGGAGGTGTGTGAAATCACAGATTGGAGGTGTGTGAAGTCAAAAAGGTGGGTGTAGAGTCACAAATGGAGGTGTGTGAACTCATAGAATAGAGGTGTGTGAAGTCAAAGAATGGAGGTGTGTGAAGTCATCGAATGGAGGTGTGTGAAGTCATGGAATGGAGGTGTGTGCAGTCACAGAATGGAGGTGTATGAAGTCAGAATGGAGTTGTGTGAAGTCATAGAATGGAGGTGTGAAAGTCAGAATGGAGGTGTGTGAAGTCATGGAATGGAGGTGTGTGAAGTCAGAATGGAGGTGTGTGAACTCATAGAATGGAGGTGTGTGAAGTCACAATGCAGGAGTGTGAAATCATAGAATGGAGGTGTGTGAAGTCACAGTATGGAGGTGTGTGAAGTCATAGAATGAAGCTGTGTGAAGTGAGAATTGAGGTGTGTGAAGTCACAGAATGGAGGTGTGTGAACTCAGAATGGAGGTGTGTGAAGTCACAGAAAGGAGGTGTGAAGTCATAGAATGGAGGTGTGTGAAGTCATAGTATGGAGGTGTGTGAAATCATAATGGAGGTGTGAAGTCACAGAATTGAGGTGTGTGAAGTCACTGAATGGAGGTGTGTGAAGTCATAGAATGGAGGTGTGTGAAGTCATAGAATGGAGGTGTGTGATCATAGAATTGATGTTTGTGAAGTAAGAATGAAGGTGTGTTAAGTCATAGAATGGAGTTGTGTGAAGGCAAAGAATGGAGGTGTGTGAAGTCATAGAATGGAGCTGTGTGAAGCCATAATGGAGGTGTGTGAAGTCATAGAATGGAGGTGTGTGAACTCACAATGGAGGTGTGTGAAGTCAAAGAATGGAGGTGTGTGAAGTCACAGAATTGATGTTTGTGAAGTCAGAATGGAGGTGTGTGAAGTCAGAATGGATGTGTGTGAAGTCATAGAATGGAGGTGTGTGAAGTCACAATGCACGTGTGTGAACTCATAGAATGGAGGTGTCTGAAGTCAGAATGGAGTTGTGTGAAGTCATAGAATGGAGGTGTGTGAAGTCAGAATGGAGGTGTGTGAAGTCATAGAATGGAGGTGTGTGAAGTCAGAATGGAGGTGTGTGAACTCATAGAATGGAGCTGTGTGAAGTCACAATGGAGGTGTGTGAAGTCATAGAATGGAGGTGTGTGAAGTCACAGAATGGAGGTGTGTGAAGTCATAGAATGGAGCTGTGTGAAGTCAGGTTGGAGTTGTGTGAAGTCACAGAATGGAGGTGTGTGAACTCAGAATGGAGGTGTGTGAAGTCACAGAATTGAGGTGTGTGAAGTCACAGAATGGAGGTTTGTGAAGTCATAGATTGGAGGTGTGTGAAGTCATAGAATGGAGGTGTGTGAAGTCATAGAATGGATGTTTGTGAAGTAAGAATGAAGGTGTGTTAAGTCATAGAATGGAGGTGTGTGAAGGCACAGAATGGAGGTGTGTGAAGTCATAGAATGGAGCTGTTTGAAGTCAGAATGGAGGTGTGTGAAGTCACAGAAAGAGTTGTGTGAACTCAGAATGGTGGTGTGTGAAGTCACAGAATGGAGGTGTGTTAAGTCACAGAACGGAGGTGTTTGATCTCAGAATGGAGGTGTGTGAAATCACAGAATCTAGGTGTGTGAAGTCACAGAATGGAGGTGTGTGAAGTCACAGAATGTAGGTGTTTGAAGTCACAGAATGGAGGTGTGTGAGGTCAGAATGGAGGTGTGTGAAGTCATAGAATGGAGGTGTGTGAAGTCACAATGTATGTGTATGTAGTCATAGATTGGAGGTGTGTGAAATCATAGAATGGAGGTGTGTGAAGTCACAGAATGGAGGTGTGTGAAGTCACAGAATGGAGGTGTGTGAAGTCCTAGAATGTAATTGTGTGAAGTCATAGAATGGAGGTGTGTGAAGTCATAGAATGGAGGTGTGTGAAGTGATAGAATGGATGTTTCTGAAGTAGAATGAAGGTGTGTGAAGTCATAGAATGGAGGTGTGTGAAGTCAAAATGGGGGTATGTGAACTCATAAAATGGAGATGTGTGAAGTCATGGAATGGAGGTGTGTGAAGTCCAAGAATATAGGTGTGTAAAGTCACAGAATGGAGGTGTGTGAAGTCACAGAATGGAGGTGTGTTAAGTCAAAGAATGGAAGTGTCTGAAGTCAAAATGGAGGTGTGTGAAGTCACAGAATGGAGGTGTGTGAAGTCACAGAATGAAGGTGTTTGAAGTCAAAATTGTGGTGTGTGAAATCACAAATGGAGGTGTTTGAAGTCGGAATGCAGCTGTGTGAAGTCATAGAATGGAGGTGTGTGAAGTCAAAATGGAGGTGTGTGAACTCATAGAATGGAGTGTGTGAAGTCACAATGAGGCTGTGTGAAGTCATAGAATGGGGGTGTGTGAAGTCAAATTGGAGGTGTGTGAAATCACAGAATGGAGGTGTGTCAACTCAGAAATGAGGTGTGTGAAGTCATAGAATGGAGGTGTGTGAATTCATAGAATGGAAGTGTGTGAAATCATAGAATGGAGGTGTGTGAAGTCAAAGAATTGAGGTTTCTGAAGTCAGAATGGAGGTGTGTGAAGTCAGGATGGAGGAGGGTGAAGTCACAGAATGGAGGTGTGGGAACTCAGAATAGAGGTGTGTGGTCACAGAACGGAGGTTTGTGAAGTCATAGAATGTAGGTGCGTGAAGTCATAGAATGGATGTTTCTGAAGTGAGAATGAAGGTGTATGAAGTCAAAGAATGGAGGTGTGTGAAGTCAAATGGAGGTGTGTGAACTCATAGAATGGAGGTGTGTGAACTCATAGAATGGAGGTCTGTGAACTCATGGAATGGAGGTGTGTGAAGTGAAAGAATGAAGGTGTGTGAAGTCAAACAATAAAGGTGTGTGAAGTCACAGAATGGAGGTGTGTGAACTCATAGAATGGAGGTGCATGAAGTCAAAGAATGGAGGTGTGTGAAGTCATCGAATGGAGGTGTGTGAAGTCATGGAATGGAGGTGTGTGAAGTCAGATGGAGTTGTGTGAAGTCATAGAATGGAGGTGTGTGAAGTCAGAATGGAGGTGTGTGAAGTCATAGAATGGAGGTTTGTGAAGTCAGAATGGAGGTGTGTGAACTCATAGAATGGAGGTGTGTGAAGTCACAATGGAGGTATGTGAAGTCATAGAATGGTGGTGTGTGAAGTCACAGAATGGAGGTGTGTAAGTCATAGAATGGAGGTGTGTGTAAGTCAGAATGGAGGTGTGTGAAGTCATAGAATGGAGGTGTGTGAAGTTATAATGTAGGTGTGTTAAGTCACAGAGTTGAGGTGTGTGAAGTCACAGAATGGAGGTGTGTGAAGTCATAGAATGGAGGTGTGTGAAGTCATACAATGGAGGTGTGTGAAGTCATAGAATGGAGGTGTGTGAAGTCACAGAATGAAGGTGCGTTAATTCACATAATGGAGGTTTGTGAACGCAGAATGTAGGTGTGTGAAGTCACAGAATGGAGGTGAGGGAAGTCATAGAATGGAGTTGTGTGAAGTCACAGAAAGGAGGTGTGTGAATTAATAGAATGGAGGTGTGAGAAATCATAGAATGGAGTTGTGTGAAGTCACAGAATGGAGGTGTGTGAAGTCACAGAATGGAGGTATGTGAAGTCACAGAATGGAGGTGTGTGAACTCACAATGGAGGTGTGTGAAGTCAAAGAATGGAGGTGTGTATAGTCATAGAATGGAATTGTGTGAAGTCATAGAATGGAGGTGTATGAAGTGAGAATTGAGGTGTGTGAAGTCACGGAATTCAGATGTGTGAACTCAGAATGGATGTTTCTGATGTAGAATGAAGGTGTGTGAAGTCATTGAATGGAGGTGTGTGAAGTCAAAATGGAAGTGTGTGAACTCATAAAATGGAGATGTGTGAAGTCATGGAATGGAGGTGTGTGAAGTCCAAGAATATAGGTGTGTGAAATCAAACAATTGTGGTGTGTGAAGTCACAGAATGCAGGGGTGTTAAGTCAAAGAATGGAAGTGTGTGAAGTCAAAATGGAGGTGTGTGAAGTCACAGAATGGAGGTGTGTGAAGTCACAGAATGAAGGTGTTTGAAGTCAAAATTGTGGTGTGTGAAGTCAAAAATGGAGGTGTCTGAAGTTGGAATGCAGCTGTGTGAAGTCATAGAATGGAGGTGTGTGAAGTCAGAATGGAGGTGTGTGAACGGATAGAATGGAGTGTGTGAAGTCACAATGGGCTGTGTGAAGTCATAGAATGATGGTGTGTGAAGTCAAATTGGAGGTGTGTGAAATCACAGAATGGAGGTGTGTCAACTCAGAAATGAGGTGTGTGAAGTCATAGATTGGAGGTGTGTGAATTCATAGAATGGAAGTGTGTGAAATCATAGAATGGAGGTGTGTGAAGTCAAAGAATTGAGGTTTGTGAAGTCAGAATGGAGGTGTGTGAAGTCAGGATGGAGGTGGGTGAAGTCACAGAATGGAGGTGTGGGAACTCAGAATGGAGGTGTGTGGTCACAGAACGGAAGTTTGTGAAGTCATAGAATGGAGGTGCGTGAAGTCATAGAATGGATGTTTCTGAAGTGAGAATGAAGTCAGGATGGAGGTGTGTGAAGTCAGAATGTAGGTGTGTGAAGTCACAGAATTGAGGTGTGTGAAGTCACAGAATGGAGGTGTGTGAAGTCATAGAATGGAGGTGTGTGAAGTCATAGAATGGACGTGTGTGAAGTCGAAAGGAGGTGTGTGAAGTCAGAATGGAGTTGTGTAAAGTCATAGAATGGAGGTGTGTGAAGTCATAGAATGGAGGTGTGTGAAATCACAGAATTGATGTTTGTGAAGTCAGAATACAGGTCTGTGAACTCACAATGGAGGTGTGTGAAGTCAAAGAATGGAGGTGTGTGAAGTCACAGAACTGATGTTTGTGAAGTCAGAATGGAGGTGTGTGAAGTCAGAATGGAGGTGTGTGAAGTCATAGAATGGAGGTGTGTGAAGTCACAATGCAGGTGTGTGAAGTCACAGAATGGAGGTGTGTGACGTCACAGAGTGGAGGTGTGTGAAGTCACAGAATGTAGGTGTGTGAACTCAAAATGGAGGTGTGTGAAGTCAAAGAATGGAGGTGTGTGAAGTCATAGAATGGAGGTGTGTGAAGTCATAGAATGGAAGTGTGTGAAGTCATAGAATGAAGGTGTGTGAAGTCACGGAATGAAGGTGTGTTAAGTCACAGAACGGAGTTGTGTGAACTCAGAATGGAGGTGTGTGAATTCCCAGAATGGAGGTGGGGGAAGTCATAGAATGGAGTTGTGTGAAGTCACAGAATGGAGATGTGTGAATTCATAGAATATAGGTGTGTGAAGTCATAGAATGGAGGTGTGTGAAGTCACAGAATGGAAATGTGTGAAGTCACAGAATGGAGGTGTGTGAACTCACAATGGAAGTGTATGAAGTCAAAGAATGGAGGTGTGTGAATTCATAGAATGGAGGTCTGAGAACTCATAGAATGGAGGTGTGTGAAGTCATGGAATAAAGGTGTGTGAAGTCAAAGAATGCAGGTGTGTGAAGTCAAACAATAAAGGTGTGTGAAGTCACAGAATGCAGGTGTGTGAAATCACAGATTGGAGGTTTGTGAAGTCAAAAAGGTGGGTGTAGAGTCACAAATGGAGGTGTGTGAACTCATAGAATAGAGGTGTGTGAAGTCAAAGAATGGAGGTGTGTGAAGTCATCGAATGGAGGTGTGTGAAGTCATGGAATGGAGGTTTGTGAAGTCACAGAATGGAGGTGTGTGAAGTCAGAATGGAGTAGTGTGAAGTCATAGAATGGAGGTGTGAATGTCAGAATGGAGGTGTGTGAAGTCATGGAATGGAGGTGTGTGAAGTCAGAATGGAGGTGTGTGAACTCATAGAATGGAGGTGTGTGAAGTCACAATGCAGGAGTGTGAAATCATAGAATGGAGGTGTGTAAAGTCACAGTATGGAGGTGTGTGAAGTCATAGAATGAAGCTGTGTGAAGTGAGAATTGAGGTGTGTGAAGTCACAGAATGGAGGTGTGTGAACTCAGAATAGAGGTGTGTGAAGTCACAGAAAGGAGGTGTGAAGTCATAGAATGGAGGTGTGTGAAGTCATAGAATGGAGGTGTGTGAAATCATAATGGAGGTGTGAAGTCACAGAATTGAGGTGTGTGAAGTCACTGAATGGAGGTGTGTGAAGTCATAGAATGGAGGTGTGTGAAGTCATAGAATGGAGGTGTGTGATCATAGAATTGATGTTTGTGAAGTAAGAATGAAGGTGTGTTAAGTCATAGAATGGAGTTGTGTGAAGGCAAAGAATGGAGGTGTATGAAGTCATAGAATGGAGCTGTGTGAAGCCATAATGGAGGTGTGTGAAGTCATAGAATGGAGGTGTGTGAACTCACAATGGAGGTGTGTGAAGTCACCGAATGGAGGTGTGTGAAGTCATAGAAAGGAATTGTGTGAATTCATAGAATGGAGGTGTGTGAAGCCAGAATTGATGTGTGTGAAGTCACAGAATTGAGGTGTGTGAACTCAAAAGGGAGGTGTGTGAAGACACAGAATGGAGGTTTGTGAAGTCAAAATGGAGGTGTGCGAACTCATAAAATGGAAATGTGTGAAGTCATGGAATTGAGGTGTGTGAAGTCCAAAAATGGAGCTGTGTGAAGTCAAACAATGGAGGTGTGTGAAGTCACAGAATGGAGGTGTGTGAAGTCATAGAATGGAGGCGTGTAAAGTCATAGAAGGGAGGTGTGTGAGGTCATAGAATGGAGGTGTGTGAAGTCATAGAATGGAGGTTTGTGAAGTCATAGAATGGAGGTGTGTGAAGTGATAGAATGGAAGTTTCTGAAGTAAGAATGTAGGTGTGTGAAGTCACAGAATGGAGGTGTGTGAAGTCAAAATGGTGGTGTGGGAACTCATAGAATGGATGTGTGTGAACTGATAGAGGGGAGGTGTGTGAAGTCATGGAATGGAGGTGTGTGAAGACAAAGAATGGAGGTGTGTGAAGTCAAACAATGGAGGTGTGCGAAGTCACAGAATGGAGGTTTGTGAAGTCACAGAATGGAAGTGTGTGAAGTCAAAATGGAGGTGTGTGAAGTCACAGAATGGAGGTGTGTTAAGTCAAAATGGTGGTGTGTAACGTCACAAATGGAGGTGTGTGAAGTCACAGAATGTAGGTGTGTGAACTCAAAATGGAGGTGTGTGAAGTCAAAGAATGGAGGTGTGCGAAGTCAAAGAATGAAGGTGTGTTAAGTCACAGAACGGAGTTGTGTGAACTCAGAATGGAGGTGTGTGAAGTCATAGAATGGATGTTTCTGAAGTAGAATGAATGTGTGTGAAGTCACAGAATGGAGATGTGTGAATTCATAGAATATGGGTGTGTGAAATCATAGAATGGATGTGTGTGAAGTCACAGAATGGAGGTGTGTGAAGTCACAGAATGGAAGTGTGTGAAGTCACAGAATGGAGGTGTGTGAACTCACAATGGAAGTGTGTGAAGTCAAAGAATGTAGGTGTGTGAGGTCATAGAATGGAAGTGTGTGAAGTCATAGAATTGAGGTGTGTGAAGCCAGAATTGAGGTGTGTGAAGTCACAGAATTGAGGTGTGTGAACTCAGAATGGAGGTGTGTGCAGTCACAGAATGGAGGTTTGTGAAATCATAGAATGGAGGTGTGTGAACTCACAATGGAGGTGTGTGAAGTCAAAGAATGGACCTGTGTGAAGTCATAGAATGGAAGTGTGTGAAGTCATAGAATGGAGGTGTGTGAAGTCAAAATGGAGGTGTGCGAACTCATAAAATGGAGATGTGTGAAGACATGGAATGTAGGTGTGTGAAGTCAAACAATGGTGGTGTGTGAAGTCAAATAATGGAAGTGTGTGAAGTCAAACTGGAGGTGTGTGAAGTCAAATAATGGTGGTGTGTGAAGTCACAGAATGGAGATGTGTGAAGTCACAGAATGGCGGTGTTTCAAGTCACAGATTGGAGGTGTGTGAAGTCACAGAATGGAGGTGTGTGAACGGATAGAATGGAGTGTGTGAAGTCACAATGGGGGTGTGTGAAGTCATAGAATGGGGGTGTGTGAAGTCAAATTGGAGGTGTGTGAAATCACAGAATGGAGGTGTGTGAAGTCACAGAATGGAGGTGTGTGAAGTCACAGAATGGAGGTGTGTGAAGTCACAGAATGAAGGAGTTTGAAGTCAAAATTTTGGTGTGTGAAGTCACAAATGAAAGTGTCTGAAGTCAGAATGATGCTGTGTGAAGTCATAGAATGGAGGTGTGTGAAGTCAGAATGGAGGTGTGTGAACGGATAGAATGGAGTGTGTGAAGTCACAATGGGGGTGTGTGAAGTCATAGAATGGGGGTGTGTGAAGTCAAATTGGAGGTGTGTGAAATCACAGAATGGAGGTGTGTCAACTCAGAAATGAGGTGTGTGAAGTCATAGAATGGAGGTGTGTGAATTCATAGAATGGAAGTGTGTGAAATCATAGAATGGAGGTGTGTGAAGTCAAAGAATTGAGGTTTCTGAAGTCAGAATGGAGGTGTGTGAAGTCAGGATGGAGGAGGGTGAAGTCACAGAATGGAGGTGTGGGAACTCAGAATAGAGGTGTGTGGTCACAGAACGGAGGTTTGTGAAGTCATAGAATGTAGGTGCGTGAAGTCATAGAATGGATGTTTCTGAAGTGAGAATGAAGGTGTATGAAGTCAAAGAATGGAGGTGTGTGAAGTCAAAATGGAGGTGTGTGAACTCATAGAATGGAGGTGTGTGAACTCATAGAATGGAGGTCTGTGAACTCATGGAATGGAGGTGTGTGAAGTGAAAGAATGAAGGTGTGTGAAGTCAAACAATAAAGGTGTGTGAAGTCACAGAATGGAGGTGTGTGAACTCATAGAATGGAGGTGCATGAAGTCAAAGAATGGAGGTGTGTGAAGTCATCGAATGGAGGTGTGTGAAGTCATGGAATGGAGGTGTGTGAAGTCAGATGGAGTTGTGTGAAGTCATAGAATGGAGGTGTGTGAAGTCAGAATGGAGGTGTGTGAAGTCATAGAATGGAGGTTTGTGAAGTCAGAATGGAGGTGTGTGAACTCATAGAATGGAGGTGTGTGAAGTCACAATGGAGGTATGTGAAGTCATAGAATGGTGGTGTGTGAAGTCACAGAATGGAGGTGTGTAAGTCATAGAATGGAGGTGTGTGAAGTCAGAATGGAGGTGTGTGAAGTCATAGAATGGAGGTGTGTGAAGTTATAATGTAGGTGTGTTAAGTCACAGAGTTGAGGTGTGTGAAGTCACAGAATGGAGGTGTGTGAAGTCATAGAATGGAGGTGTGTGAAGTCATAGAATGGAGGTGTGTGAAGTCATAGAATGGAGGTGTGTGAAGTCACAGAATGAAGGTGCGTTAATTCACATAATGGAGGTTTGTGAACGCAGAATGTAGGTGTGTGAAGTCACAGAATGGAGGTGAGGGAAGTCATAGAATGGAGTTGTGTGAAGTCACAGAAAGGAGGTGTGTGAATTAATAGAATGGAGGTGTGAGAAATCATAGAATGGAGTTGTGTGAAGTCACAGAATGGAGGTGTGTGAAGTCACAGAATGGAGGTATGTGAAGTCACAGAATGGAGGTGTGTGAACTCACAATGGAGGTGTGTGAAGTCAAAGAATGGAGGTGTGTATAGTCATAGAATGGAATTGTGTGAAGTCATAGAATGGAGGTGTATGAAGTGAGAATTGAGGTGTGTGAAGTCACGGAATTCAGATGTGTGAACTCAGAATGGATGTTTCTGATGTAGAATGAAGGTGTGTGAAGTCATTGAATGGAGGTGTGTGAAGTCAAATTGGAAGTGTGTGAACTCATAAAATGGAGATGTGTGAAGTCATGGAATGGAGGTGTGTGAAGTCCAAGAATATAGGTGTGTGAAATCAAACAATTGTGGTGTGTGAAGTCACAGAATGCAGGGGTGTTAAGTCAAAGAATGGAAGTGTGTGAAGTCAAAATGGAGGTGTGTGAAGTCACAGAATGGAGGTGTGTGAAGTCACAGAATGAAGGTGTTTGAAGTCAAAATTGTGGTGTGTGAAGTCAAAAATGGAGGTGTCTGAAGTTGGAATGCAGCTGTGTGAAGTCATAGAATGGAGGTGTGTGAAGTCAGAATGGAGGTGTGTGAACGGATAGAATGGAGTGTGTGAAGTCACAATGGGCTGTGTGAAGTCATAGAATGATGGTGTGTGAAGTCAAATTGGAGGTGTGTGAAATCACAGAATGGAGGTGTGTCAACTCAGAAATGAGGTGTGTGAAGTCATAGATTGGAGGTGTGTGAATTCATAGAATGGAAGTGTGTGAAATCATAGAATGGAGGTGTGTGAAGTCAAAGAATTGAGGTTTGTGAAGTCAGAATGGAGGTGTGTGAAGTCAGGATGGAGGTGGGTGAAGTCACAGAATGGAGGTGTGGGAACTCAGAATGGAGGTGTGTGGTCACAGAACGGAAGTTTGTGAAGTCATAGAATGGAGGTGCGTGAAGTCATAGAATGGATGTTTCTGAAGTGAGAATGAAGTCAGGATGGAGGTGTGTGAAGTCAGAATGTAGGTGTGTGAAGTCACAGAATTGAGGTGTGTGAAGTCACAGAATGGAGGTGTGTGAAGTCATAGAATGGAGGTGTGTGAAGTCATAGAATGGACGTGTGTGAAGTCGAAAGGAGGTGTGTGAAGTCAGAATGGAGTTGTGTAAAGTCATAGAATGGAGGTGTGTGAAGTCATAGAATGGAGGTGTGTGAAATCACAGAATTGATGTTTGTGAAGTCAGAATACAGGTCTGTGAACTCACAATGGAGGTGTGTGAAGTCAAAGAATGGAGGTGTGTGAAGTCACAGAACTGATGTTTGTGAAGTCAGAATGGAGGTGTGTGAAGTCAGAATGGAGGTGTGTGAAGTCATAGAATGGAGGTGTGTGAAGTCACAATGCAGGTGTGTGAAGTCACAGAATGGAGGTGTGTGACGTCACAGAGTGGAGGTGTGTGAAGTCACAGAATGTAGGTGTGTGAACTCAAAATGGAGGTGTGTGAAGTCAAAGAATGGAGGTGTGTGAAGTCATAGAATGGAGGTGTGTGAAGTCATAGAATGGAAGTGTGTGAAGTCATAGAATGAAGGTGTGTGAAGTCACGGAATGAAGGTGTGTTAAGTCACAGAACGGAGTTGTGTGAACTCAGAATGGAGGTGTGTGAATTCCCAGAATGGAGGTGGGGGAAGTCATAGAATGGAGTTGTGTGAAGTCACAGAATGGAGATGTGTGAATTCATAGAATATAGGTGTGTGAAGTCATAGAATGGAGGTGTGTGAAGTCACAGAATGGAAATGTGTGAAGTCACAGAATGGAGGTGTGTGAACTCACAATGGAAGTGTATGAAGTCAAAGAATGGAGGTGTGTGAATTCATAGAATGGAGGTCTGAGAACTCATAGAATGGAGGTGTGTGAAGTCATGGAATAAAGGTGTGTGAAGTCAAAGAATGCAGGTGTGTGAAGTCAAACAATAAAGGTGTGTGAAGTCACAGAATGCAGGTGTGTGAAATCACAGATTGGAGGTTTGTGAAGTCAAAAAGGTGGGTGTAGAGTCACAAATGGAGGTGTGTGAACTCATAGAATAGAGGTGTGTGAAGTCAAAGAATGGAGGTGTGTGAAGTCATCGAATGGAGGTGTGTGAAGTCATGGAATGGAGGTTTGTGAAGTCACAGAATGGAGGTGTGTGAAGTCAGAATGGAGTAGTGTGAAGTCATAGAATGGAGGTGTGAATGTCAGAATGGAGGTGTGTGAAGTCATGGAATGGAGGTGTGTGAAGTCAGAATGGAGGTGTGTGAACTCATAGAATGGAGGTGTGTGAAGTCACAATGCAGGAGTGTGAAATCATAGAATGGAGGTGTGTAAAGTCACAGTATGGAGGTGTGTGAAGTCATAGAATGAAGCTGTGTGAAGTGAGAATTGAGGTGTGTGAAGTCACAGAATGGAGGTGTGTGAACTCAGAATGGAGGTGTGTGAAGTCACAGAAAGGAGGTGTGAAGTCATAGAATGGAGGTGTGTGAAGTCATAGAATGGAGGTGTGTGAAATCATAATGGAGGTGTGAAGTCACAGAATTGAGGTGTGTGAAGTCACTGAATGGAGGTGTGTGAAGTCATAGAATGGAGGTGTGTGAAGTCATAGAATGGAGGTGTGTGATCATAGAATTGATGTTTGTGAAGTAAGAATGAAGGTGTGTTAAGTCATAGAATGGAGTTGTGTGAAGGCAAAGAATGGAGGTGTGTGAAGTCATAGAATGGAGCTGTGTGAAGCCATAATGGAGGTGTGTGAAGTCATAGAATGGAGGTGTGTGAACTCACAATGGAGGTGTGTGAAGTCACCGAATGGAGGTGTGTGAAGTCATAGAAAGGAATTGTGTGAATTCATAGAATGGAGGTGTGTGAAGCCAGAATTGATGTGTGTGAAGTCACAGAATTGAGGTGTGTGAACTCAAAAGGGAGGTGTGTGAAGACACAGAATGGAGGTTTGTGAAGTCAAAATGGAGGTGTGCGAACTCATAAAATGGAAATGTGTGAAGTCATGGAATTGAGGTGTGTGAAGTCCAAAAATGGAGCTGTGTGAAGTCAAACAATGGAGGTGTGTGAAGTCACAGAATGGAGGTGTGTGAAGTCATAGAATGGAGGCGTGTAAAGTCATAGAAGGGAGGTGTGTGAGGTCATAGAATGGAGGTGTGTGAAGTCATAGAATGGAGGTTTGTGAAGTCATAGAATGGAGGTGTGTGAAGTGATAGAATGGAAGTTTCTGAAGTAAGAATGTAGGTGTGTGAAGTCACAGAATGGAGGTGTGTGAAGTCAAAATGGTGGTGTGGGAACTCATAGAATGGATGTGTGTGAACTGATAGAGGGGAGGTGTGTGAAGTCATGGAATGGAGGTGTGTGAAGACAAAGAATGGAGGTGTGTGAAGTCAAACAATGGAGGTGTGCGAAGTCACAGAATGGAGGTTTGTGAAGTCACAGAATGGAAGTGTGTGAAGTCAAAATGGAGGTGTGTGAAGTCACAGAATGGAGGTGTGTTAAGTCAAAATGGTGGTGTGTAACGTCACAAATGGAGGTGTGTGAAGTCACAGAATGTAGGTGTGTGAACTCAAAATGGAGGTGTGTGAAGTCAAAGAATGGAGGTGTGCGAAGTCAAAGAATGAAGGTGTGTTAAGTCACAGAACGGAGTTGTGTGAACTCAGAATGGAGGTGTGTGAAGTCATAGAATGGATGTTTCTGAAGTAGAATGAATGTGTGTGAAGTCACAGAATGGAGATGTGTGAATTCATAGAATATGGGTGTGTGAAATCATAGAATGGATGTGTGTGAAGTCACAGAATGGAGGTGTGTGAAGTCACAGAATGGAAGTGTGTGAAGTCACAGAATGGAGGTGTGTGAACTCACAATGGAAGTGTGTGAAGTCAAAGAATGTAGGTGTGTGAGGTCATAGAATGGAAGTGTGTGAAGTCATAGAATTGAGGTGTGTGAAGCCAGAATTGAGGTGTGTGAAGTCACAGAATTGAGGTGTGTGAACTCAGAATGGAGGTGTGTGCAGTCACAGAATGGAGGTTTGTGAAATCATAGAATGGAGGTGTGTGAACTCACAATGGAGGTGTGTGAAGTCAAAGAATGGACCTGTGTGAAGTCATAGAATGGAAGTGTGTGAAGTCATAGAATGGAGGTGTGTGAAGTCAAAATGGAGGTGTGCGAACTCATAAAATGGAGATGTGTGAAGACATGGAATGTAGGTGTGTGAAGTCAAACAATGGTGGTGTGTGAAGTCAAATAATGGAAGTGTGTGAAGTCAAACTGGAGGTGTGTGAAGTCAAATAATGGTGGTGTGTGAAGTCACAGAATGGAGATGTGTGAAGTCACAGAATGGCGGTGTTTCAAGTCACAGATTGGAGGTGTGTGAAGTCACAGAATGGAGGTGTGTGAACGGATAGAATGGAGTGTGTGAAGTCACAATGGGGGTGTGTGAAGTCATAGAATGGGGGTGTGTGAAGTCAAATTGGAGGTGTGTGAAATCACAGAATGGAGGTGTGTGAAGTCACAGAATGGAGGTGTGTGAAGTCACAGAATGGAGGTGTGTGAAGTCACAGAATGAAGGAGTTTGAAGTCAAAATTTTGGTGTGTGAAGTCACAAATGAAAGTGTCTGAAGTCAGAATGCTGCTGTGTGAAGTCATAGAATGGAGGTGTGTGAAGTCAGAATGGAGGTGTGTGAACGGATAGAATGGAGTGTGTGAAGTCACAATGGGGGTGTGTGAAGTCATAGAATGGGGGTGTGTGAAGTCAAATTGGAGGTGTGTGAAATCACAGAATGGAGGTGTGTCAACTCAGAAATGAGGAGTGTGAAGTTAAAATGGAGGTGTGTGAACTCATAGAATGGAGGTGTGTGAACTCATAGAATGGAGGTGTGTGAAGTCATGGAATGGAGGTGTGTGAAGTCAAAGAATGGAGGTGTGTGAAGTCAAATAATAAAGGTGTGTGAAGTCACAAAATGGAGGTGTGTGAAATTAGAGAAAGGAGGTGTGTGAAGTCAAAAAGGTGTTGTGTAGAGTCACAAATGGAGGTGTGTGAACTCATAGAATGGAGGTGTGTGAAGTCAAAGAATGGAGGTGTGTGAAGTCATCGAATGGAGGTGTGTGAAGTCATGGAATGGAGGTGTTTGAAGTCACAGAATGGAGGTGTGTGAAGTCAGAATGGAGTTGTGTGAAGTCATAGAATGGAGGTGTGTGAAGTCACAGAATGGAGGTGTGTGAAGTCACAGAATGGAAGGTGTGTGAAATCACAGAATAGAGGTGTGTGAACTCAGACTGGAGGTGAGTGAAGTCATAGAATGGAGGTGTGTGAAGTCATAGAATGGAGGTGTGTGAAGTCACAGAATGGAGGTGTGGGAAGTCACAGATTGGAGGTCTGTGAAGTCCCAGAATTGAGGTGTGTGAACTCCGAATGGAGGTGTGTAAAGTCACAGAATGGAGGTGTGTGAAGTCAAAGAATGGAGGTGTGTGAAGTCACAGAACGGAGGTGTGTGAAGTCAGAATGGAGGTGTGAAGTCATAGAATGGAGTTGGGTGAAATCATAGAAAGGAGGTGTGTGAAGTCATAGAATGGATGTGTGTGTAGTCATAGAATGGAGGTGTGTGAAGTCAGAATGGAGGTGTGTGAACTCACAGAATGGTAGGGTGTGTAGTCACAATGGAGGTGTGTGAAGTCATAGAATGGAGGTGTGGGAAGTGACAGAATGGACATGTGTGAAGTCATAGAATGGAGGTATGTGTAGTCAAAGAATGGAGGTGTGTGAAGTCACAGAATGGAGGTGTGGGAAGTCACAGAATGGAAGTGTGTGAAGTCATAGAATGGAGGTGTTTGAAGTCACAGAATGGACGGTTTGAAGTCATAGAATGGAGATGTGTGAAGTCACAGAATTGAGGTGTTTGAAGTCATGTATTGGAGGTGTGTGAAGTCAAAATGGATGTGTGAAGTCATAGAATGGAGGTGTGTGAAATCATAGAATGAGGGTGTGTGAGGTCATAGAATGGAGGTTTGTGAAGTCACAGAATGGATGTGTGTGAAATCATAGAAGGAAGGTTTGTGAAGTCATAGAATGGAAGTGTGTGAAGTCACAGAATGGAGGTGTGTGAAGTCACAGAATGGAAGGTGTGTGAAATCACAGAATAGAGGTGTGTGAACTCAGAATGGAGGTGATTGAAGTCATAGAATGGAGGTGTGTGAAGTCACAGAATGGACAGTTTGAAGTCATAGAATGGAGGTGTATGAAGTCACAGAATTGACCTGTTTGAAGTCATATATTGGAGGTGTGTGAAGTCAAAATTGATGTGTGAAGTCATAGAATGGAGGTGTGTGAAATCATAGAATGAGGGTGTGTGAGGTCATAGAATGGAGGTTTGTAAAGTCACAGAATGGAGGTGTGTGAAATCATAGAATGAAGGTGTGTGAAGTCATAGAATGGAAGTGTGTGAAGCCAGAATGGAGGTGTGTGAAGTCACAGAATGGAGGTTTGTGAAGTCATAGAATGGAGGTGTGTGAAGTCATAGAATGGATGTTTCTGAAGTAAGAATGAAGGTGTGTGAAGTCATAGAATGGAGGTGTGTGAAGTCATAGAATGGAGTTGTGTGAAGTCACAGAATGGAGATGTGTCAACTCAGAATTTAGGTGTGTGAAGTCAAAGAATGGAGGTGTGTGAAGTCACAGAATGGAGGTGTGTGAAGTCATAGAATGGAGGTGTGTGAAGTCACAATGGAGGTGGGTGAGGTCACAGAATTGAGGTGTGTGAACACAGAATGGAGGTGTGTGAAGTCATAGAATGGAAGTGTGTGAAGTCATAGAATGGATGTGTGAAGTCAGAATGGAGGTGTGTGAAGTCACCGAATGGAGTTGTGTGAACTCAGAATGGAGGTGTGTGAAGTCACAGAATGGAGGTTTGTGAAGTCATAGAATGGATGTTTCAGAAGTAAGAATGAAGGTGTGTGAAGTCATAGAATGGAGGTATGAACTCATAGAATGGGGGTGTTTGAAGTCACAGAATGGAGGTGTGTGAAGTCAGAATGGAGGTGTTTAGTCATCGATTGGAGGTGGGTGAAGTCATAGAAAGGAGGTGTGGGAAGTCATAGAATGGAGGTGTGTGCAGTCACAGAATTGACGTGTGTGAACACAGAATGGAGGTGTGTGAAACCAAAGAATGGAGGTGTTTGAAGTCTTAGAATGGAGGAGTGTGAATTCATAGAGTGCATGTGAGTGAAATCACAGATTCGAGGTCTGTGAAGTCATAGAATGGAAGTGTGTGAAGTCACAGATTGGAGCTGTGTAAAGTCACAGAATCGAGGTGTTAGAAGTCACAGAATGGAGGTGTGTGAACTCAGAATGGAGGTGTGTGAAGTCACAGAATGGAGGTGTGTGAAGTCATAGAATGGAAGTGTGTGAAGTCATAGAATGAAGGTGTGTGAAGTCAGAATGGAGGTGTGTGAAGTCACCGAATGGAGTTGTGTGAACTCAGAATGGAGGTGTGTGAAGTCACAGAATGGAGGTTTGTGAAGTCATAGAATGGAGGTGTGTGAAGTCATAGAATGGATGTTTCTGAAGTAAGAATGAAGGTGTGTGAAGTCATAGAATGGAGGTATGTGAACTCATAGAATGGGGGTGTGTGAAGTCACAGAATGGAGGTGTGTGAAGTCAAAATGGAGGGGTGTAGTCATCGATTGGAGGTGGGTGAAGTCATAGAAAGGAGCTGTGGGAAGGCATAGAATGGAGGAGTGTGAAGTCATAGAGTGCATGTGAGTGAAATCACAGATTCGAGGTCTGTGAAGTCATAGAATGGAGGTGTGTGATGTCAGAATGGAGGTGTGCGAAGTCATAGAATAGAGGTGTGTGAAGTCAGAATGGAGGTGTGTGAAGTCATAGATGGAGTTGTGTGAAATCATAGTATGGAGGTGTGCTAAATCATAGAATAGAGTTTTGTGAAGTCACAGAATGGAGCTGTGTGAATTCACAATGGAGGTGTGTGAAGTCATAGAATGGAGGTGTGTGAAGTCAGTATGGAGGTGTGTGAACTCATAGAATGGAGGTGTGTGACGTCACAATGGAAGTGTGTGAAGTCATAGAATGGAGCTGTGTAAAGTCACAGAATGGAGGTGTGTGAAGACATGGCATGGAGGTGTGTGAAGTCACTGAATGGAGGTGTGTGAAGTCACAGAATGGAAGTTGTGTGAAATCACAGAATAGAGGTCTGTGAACTCAGAATGGAGTTGTGTGAGGTCTCAGAATGGAGGTGTGTGAAGTCAGAATGGAGGTGTGAAGTCATAGAATGGAGTTGGGTGAAGTCATAGAAAGGAGGTGTGTGAAGTCATAGAATGGATGTGTTTGTAGTCATAGAATGGAGGTGTGTGAAGTCAGAATGGAGGTGTGTGAACTCATAGAATGGTAGTGTGTGTAGTCACAATGGAGGTGTGTGAAGTCATAGAATGGAGGTGTGTGAAGTCACAGAATGGACGTGTGTGAAGTCATAGAATGGAGGTGTGCGAAGTCATAGAATGGAGGTGTGTGAAGTCAGAGAATGGAGGTGTGGGAAGTCACAGATTGGAGGTCTGTGAAGTCCCAGAATTGAGGTGTGTGAACTCAGAATGGAGGTGTGTAAAGTCACAGAATGGAGGTGTGTGAAGTCATAGAATGGAAGTGTGTGAAGTCACAGATTGAAGCTGTGTGAAGTCAGAGAATCGAGGTGTGAGAAATCACAGAATGGAGGTGTGTGAACTCAGAATGGAGGTGTGTGAAGTCACAGAATGGAGGTGTGTGAAGTCATAGAATGGAAGTGTGTGAAGTCATAGAATGGAGGTGTGTGAAATCAGAATGGAGGTGTGTGAAGTCAACGAATGGAGTTGTGTGAACTCAGAATGGAGATGTGTGAAGTCACAGAATGGAGGTTTGTGAAGTCATAGAATGGATGTTTCTGAAGTAAGAATGAAGGTGTGTGAAGTCATAGAATGGAGGTATGAACTCATAGAATGGGGTGTGTGAAGTCACAGAATGGAGGTGTGTGAAGTCCGAATGGAGGTGTTTAGTCATCGATTGGAGGTGGGTGAAGTCATAGAAAGGAGGTGTGGGAAGTCATAGAATGGAGGTGTGTGAAGTCAGAATGGAGGTGTGTGAAGTCACAGAATTGAGGTGTGTGAACACAGAATGGAGGTGTGTGAAGTCACAGAATGGAGGTGTGTGAAGTCAGAATGGAGGTGTGAAGTCATACAATGGAGTTGGGTGAAGTCATAGAAAGGAGGTGTGTGAAGTCATAGAATGGAGGTGTGTGAAGTCATAGAATGGAGGTGTGTGAAGTCAGAATGGAAGTGTGTGAACTCATAGAATGGTAGTGTGTGGAGTCACAATGGAGTTGTGTGAAATCAGAATGGAGTTGTGTGAAGTCACAGAATGGACGTTTGTGAAGTCATAGAATGGACGTGTGTGAAGTCATAGAATGGAGGTGTGTGAAGTCACAGAATGGAGGTGTGGGAAGTCACAGATTGGAGTTGTGTGAAGTCCCAGAATTGAGGTGTGTGAACTCAGAATGGAGGTGTGTAAAGTCACAGAATGGAGGTGTGTGAAGTCACAGAATGGACCGTATGAAGTCATAGAATGGAGGTGTGTGAAGTCACAGAATGGAAGTGTTTGAAGTCATATATTGGAGGTGTGTGAAATCAAAATTGATGTGTGAAGTCATAGAATGGAGGTGTGTGAAATCATAGAATGAGAGTGTGAGGTCATAGAATGGAGGTGAGTGAAGTCTTAGAATGGAGGTGTGTGAAGTCATAGAATGGAAGTGTGTGAAGTCACAGATTGGAGCTGTGTGAAGTCACAAAATCGAGGTGTTAGAAGTCACAGAATGGAGGTGTGTGAACTAAGAATGGAGGTGTGTGAAGTCACAGAATGGAGGTGTGTGAAGTCATAGAATGGAGGTGTGTGAAGTCAGAATGTAGGTGTGTGAAGTCACCGAATGGAGTTGTGTGAACTCAGAATGGAGGTGTGTGAAGTCACAGAATGAAGGTTTGTGAAATCATAGAATGGAGGTGTGTGAAGTCAGAGAATGGATGTTTCTGAAGTAAGAATGAAGGTGTGTGAAGTCGTAGAATGGAGGTATGTGAACTCATAGAATGGGGGTGTGTGAAGTCACAGAAAGGAGGTGTGTGAAGTCAAAATGGAGGTGTGTAGTCATCGATTGGAGGTGGGTGAAGTCATAGAAAGGAGGTGTGGGAAGTCATAGAATGGAGGAGTGTGAAGTCATAGAGTGCATGTGAGTGAAATCACAGATTCGAGGTCTGTGAAGTCATAGAATGGAGGTGTGTGATGTCAGAATGGAGGTGTGCGAAGTCATAGAATAGAGGTGTGTGAAGTCAGAATGGAGGTGTGTGAAGTCATAGATGGAGTTGTGTGAAGTCATAGTATGGAGGTGTGTGAAATCATAGAATAGAGTTTTGTGAAGTCACAGAATGGAGCTGTGTGAATTCAGAATGGAGGTGTGTGAAGTCATAGAATGGAGGTGTGTGAAGTCAGAATGGAGGTGTGTGAACTCATAGAATGGAGGTGTGTGACGTCACAATGGAAGTGTGTGAAGTCATAGAATGGAGGTGTGTAAAGTCACAGAATGGAGGTGTGTGAAGTCATAGAATGGAGGTGTGTGAAGTCACTGAATGGAGGTTTGTGAAGTCATAGAATGGAGGTGTGTGAAGTTATAGAATGGATGTTTGTAAAGTAAAAATGAAGGTGTGTGAAGTCATAGAATGGAGATGTGTGAAGTCAGAATGGAGGTGTGTGAAGTCACAGAATGGAGATGTGTCAACTCAGAATTTAGGTGTGTGAAGTCAAAGAATGGAGGTGTGTGAAGTCATAGAATGGAGGCGTGTGAAGTCACAGAAAGGAGGTGTGTGAAGTCACAGAATGGAGGTGTATGAAGTCAGAATGGAGGTGTGAAGTCATACAATGGAGTTGGGTGAAGTCATAGAAAGGAGGTGTGTGAAGTCATAGAATGGAGGTGTGTGAAGTTATAGAATGGAGGTGTGTGAAGTCAGAATGGAAGTGTGTGAACTCATAGAATGGTAGTGTGTGGAGTCACAATGGAGTTGTGTGAAATCAGAATGGAGGTGTGTGAAGTCGCAGAATGGAGGTGTGTGAAGTCATATAATGGAGGTGTGTGAAGTCACAGAATGGAGGTGTGTGAAGTCAGAATGGAGGTGTGAAGTCATAGAATGGAGTTGGGTGAAGTCATAGAAAGGAGGTGTGCGAAGTCATAGAATGGATGTGTGTGTAGTCATAGAATGGAGGTGTGTGAAGTCAGAATGGAGGTGTGTGAACTCACAGAATTGTAGTGTGTGTAGTCACAATGGAGGTGTGTGAAGTCATAGAATGGACGTGTGTGAAGTCATAGAATGGAGGTGTGTGTAGTCATAGAATGGAGGTGTGTGAAGTCACAGAATGGAGGTGTGGGAAGTCACAGAATGGAAGTGTGTGAAGTCATAGAATGGAGGTGTGTGAAGTCACAGAATGGACGTGTGTGAAGTCATAGAATGGAGGTGTGTGAAGTCATAGAATGGAGGTGTGTGAAGTCACAGAATGGAGGTGTGGGAAGTCACAGATTGGAGGTCTGTGAAGTCCCAGAATTGAGGTGTGTGAACTCCGAATGGAGGTGTGTAAAGTCACAGAATGGAGGTGTGTGAAGTCAAAGAATGGAGGTGTGTGAAGTCACAGAACGGAGGTGTGTGAAGTCAGAATGGAGGTGTGAAGTCATAGAATGGAGTTGGGTGAAATCATAGAGAGGAGGTCTGTGAAGTCATAGAATGGATGTGTGTGTAGTCATAGAATGGAGGTGTGTGAAGTCAGAATGGAGGTGTGTGAACTCACAGAATAGTAGGGTGTGTAGTCACAATGGAGCTGTGTGAAGTCATAGAATGGAGGTGTGGGAAGTCACAGAATGGACGTGTGTGAAGTCATAGAATGGAGGTATGTGTAGTCATAGGATGGAGGTGTGTGAAGTCACAGAATGGAGGTGTGGGAAGTCACAGAATGGAAGTGTGTGAAGTCATAGAATGGAGGTGTGTGAAGTCACAGAATGGACGTGTGTGAAGTCATAGAATGGAGGTGTGTGAAGTCACAGAATTGAGGTGTTTGAAGTCATGTATTGGAGGTGTGTGAAGTCAAAATGGATGTGTGAAGTCATGAATGGAGGTGTGTGAAATCATAGAATGAGGGTGTGTGAGGTCATAGAATGGAGGTTTGTGAAGTCACAGAATGGATGTGTGTGAAATCATAGAATGAAGGTTTGTGAAGTCATAGAATGGAAGTGTGTGAAGTCACAGAATGGAGGTGTGTGAAGTCACAGAATGGAAGGTGTGTGAAATCACAGAATAGAGGTGTGTGAACTCAGAATGGAGGTGAGTGAAGTCATAGAATGGAGGTGTGTGAAGTCATAGAATGGAGGTGTGTGAAGTCACAGAATGGAGGTGTGGGAAGTCACAGATTGGAGGTCTGTGAAGTCCCAGAATTGAGGTGTGTGAACTCCGAATGGAGGTGTGTAAAGTCACAGAATGGAGGTGTGTGAAGTCAAAGAATGGAGGTGTGTGAAGTCACAGAACGGAGGTGTGTGAAGTCAGAATGGAGGTGTGAAGTCATAGAATGGAGTTGGGTGAAATCATAGAAAGGAGGTGTGTGAAGTCATAGAATGGATGTGTGTGTAGTCCTAGAATGGAGGTGTGTGAAGTCAGAATTGAGGTGTGTGAACTCACAGAATGGTAGGGTGTGTAGTCACAATGGAGGTGTGTGAAGTCATAGAATGGAGGTGTGGGAAGTCACAGAATGGACGTGTGTGAAGTCATAGAATAGAGGTATGTGTAGTCATAGAATGGAGGTGTGTGAAGTCACAGAATTGAGGTGTTTGAAGTCATGTATTGGAGGTGTGTGAAGTCAAAATGGATGTGTGAAGTCATAGAATGGAGGTGTGTGAAATCATAGAATGAGGGTGTGTGAGGTCATAGAATGGAGGTTTGTGAAGTCACAGAATGGATGTGTGTGAAATCATAGAAGGAAGGTTTGTGAAGTCATAGAATGGAAGTGTGTGAAGTCACAGAATGGAGGTGTGTGAAGTCACAGAATGGAAGGTGTGTGAAATCACAGAATAGAGGTGTTTGAACTCAGAATTGAGGTGAGTGAAGTCATAGAATGGAGGTGTGTGAAGTCACAGAATTGACAGTTTGAAGTCATAGAATGGAGGTGTATGAAGTCACAGAATTGAGGTGTTTGAAGTCATATATTGGAGGTGTGTGAAGTCAAAATTGATGTGTGAAGTCATAGAATGGAGGTGTGTGAAATCATAGAATGAGGGTGTGTGAGGTCATAGAATGGAGGTTTGTAAAGTCACAGAATGGAGGTGTGTGAAATCATAGAATGAAGGTGTGTGAATTCATAGAATGGAAGTGTGTGAAGTCACAGAATGGAGGTTTGTGAAGTCACAGAATGGAGGTGTGTGAACTCAGAATGGAGGTGTGCGAAGTCATAGAATGGACGTGTGTGAAGTCATAGAATGGAAGTGTGTGAAGTCATAGAATGGAAGTGTGTGCAGACAGAATGGAGGTGTGTGAAGTCACAGAATGGAGGTTTGTGAAGTCATAGAATGGAGGTGTGTGAAGTCATAGAATGGATGTTTCTGAAGTAAGAATGAAGGTGTGTGAAGTCATAGAATGGAGGTGTGTGAAGTCATAGAATGGAGGTGTGTGAAGTCACAGAATGGAGATGTGTCAACTAAGAATTTAGGTGTGTGAAGTCAAAGAATGGAGGTGTGTGAAGTCACAGAATGGAGGTGTGTGAAGTCATAGAATGGAGGTGTGTGAAGTCACAATGGAGGTGGGTGAGGTCACAGAATTGAGGTGTGTGAACACAGAATGGAGGTGTGTGAAGTCATAGAATGGAAGTGTGTGAAGTCATAGAATGGAGGTGTGTGAAGTCAGAATGGAGGTGTGTGAAGTCACCGAATGGAGTTGTGTGAACTCAGAATGGAGGTGTGTGAAGTCACAGAATGGAGGTTTTTGAAGTCAAAGAATGGATGTTTCAGAAGTAAGAATGAAGGTGTGTGAAGTCATAGAATGGAGGTATGAACTCATAGAATGGGGGTGTTTGAAGTCACAGAATGGAGGTGTGTGAAGTCCGAATGGAGGTGTTTAGTCATCGATTGGAGGTGGGTGAAGTCATAGAAAAGAGGTGTGGGAAGTCACAGAATTGAGGTGTGTGAACACAGAATGGAGGTGTGTGAAGTCAAAGAATGGAGGTGTTTGAAGTCTTAGAATGGAGGAGTGTGAAGTCATAGAGTGCATGTGAGTGAAATCACAGATTCGAGGTCTGTGAAGTCATAGAATGGAGGTGTGTGATGTCAGAATGGAGGTGTGCGAAGTCATAGAATAGAGGTGTGTGTAGTCAGAATGGAGGTGTGTGAAGTCATAGATGGAGTTGTGTGAAGTCATAGTATGGAGGTGTGTGAAATCATAGAATAGAGTTTTGTGAAGGCACAGAATGGAGCTGTGTGAATTCAGAATGGAGGTGTGTGAAGTCATAGAATGGAGGTGTGTGAAGACAGAATGGAGGTGTGTGAAGTCATAGAATGGAGGTGTGTGAAGTCACTGTATGGAGGTGTGTGAAGTCATAGAATGGAGGTGTGTGAAGTTATAGAATGGATGTTTGTAAAGTAAAAATGAAGGTGTGTGAAGTCATAGAATGGAGATGTGTGAAGTCAGAATTTAGGTGTGTGAAGTCACAGAATGGAGATGTGTCAAGTCAGAATTTAGGTGTGTGAAGTCAAAGAATGGAGGTGTGTGAAGACATAGAATGGAGGTGTGTGAAGTCATAGAATGGAGGTGTGTGAAGTCAGAATGGAGGTGTGTGAGGTCACAGAATTGAGGTGTGTGAACACAGAATGGAGGTGTGTGAAGTCAAAGAATGGAGGTGTTTGAAGTCATAGAATGGAGGAGTGTGAAGTCATAGAATGTATGTTTGCGAAGTAAGAATGAAGGTGTGTGAAGGCATAGAATGGAGGCTTGTGAAGTCACAGAATGGAGGTGTGTGAAGTCACAGAACGGAGGTGTGTGAAGTCAGAATGGAGGTGTGAAGTCATACAATGGAGTTGGGTGAAGTCATAGAAAGGAGGTGTGTGAAGTCATAGAATGGAGGTGTGTGAAGTCATAGAATGGAGGTGTGTGAAGTCAGAATGGAAGTGTGTGAACTCATAGAATGGTAGTGTGTGGAGTCACAATGGAGGTGTGTGAAATCATAGAATGGAGGTGTGTGAAGTCACAGAATGGACGTGTGTGAAGTCATAGAATGGACATGTGTGAAGTCATAGAATGGAGGTGTGTGAAGTCACAGAATGGAGGTGTGGGAAGTCACAGATTGGAGTTGTGTGAAGTCCCAGAATTGAGGTGTGTGAACTCAGAATGGAGGTGTGTAAAGTCACAGAATGGAGGTGTGTGAAGTCATAGAATGGTAGTGTGTGAAGTCATAGAATGGAGGTGTGTGAAGTCACAGAATGGACGGTATGAAGTCATAGAATGGAGGTGTGTGAAGTCACAGAATTGAAGTGTTTGAAGTCATATATTGGAGGTGTGTGAAATCAAAATGGATGTGTGAAGTCATAGAATGGAGGTGTGTGAAATCATAGAATGAGGGTGTGTGAGGTCATAGAATGGAGGTGAGTGAAGTCTTAGAATGGAGGTGTGTGAAGTCATAGAATGGAAGTGTGTGAAGTCACAGATTGGAGCTGTGTGAAGTCACAGAATCGAGATGTGAGAAGTCACAGAATGGAGGTGTGTGAACTAAGAATGGAGGTGTGTGAAGTCACAGAATGGAGGTGTGTGAAGTCATAGAATGGAGGTGTGTGAAGTCAGAATGTAAGTGTGTGAAGTCACCGAATGGAGTTGTGTGAACTCAGAATGGAGGTGTGTGAAGTCACAGAATGAAGGTTTGTGAAATCATAGAATGGAGGTTTGTGAAGTCAGAGAATGGATGTTTCTGAAGTAAGAATGAAGGTGTGTGAAGTCGTAGAATGGAGGTATGTGAACTCATAGAATGGGGGTGTGTGAAGTCACAGAATGGAGGTGTGTGAAGTCAAAATGGAGGTGTGTAGTCATCGATTGGAGGTGGGTGAAGTCATAGAAAGGAGGTGTGGGAAGTCATAGAATGGAGGAGTGTGAACTCATAGAGTGCATGTGAGTGAAATCACAGTTTCGAGGTCTGTGAAGTCATAGAATGGAGGTGTGTGATGTCAGAATGGAGGTGTGCGAAGTCATAGAATAGAGGTGTGTGAAGTCAGAATGGAGGTGTATGAAGTCATAGATGGAGTTGTGTGAAGTCATAGTATGGAGGTGTGTGAAATCATAGAATAGAGTTTTGTGAAGTCACAGAATGGAGCTGTGTGAATTCAGAATGGAGGTGTGTGAAGTCATAGAATGGAGGTGTGTGAAGTCAGAATGGAGGTGTGTGAACTCATAGAATGGAGGTGTGTGACGTCACAATGGAAGTGTGTGAAGTCATAGAATGGAGCTGTGTAAAGTCACAGAATGGAGGTGTGTGAAGTCATAGAATGGAGGTGTGTGAAGTCACTGAATGGAGGTTTGTGAAGTCATAGAATGGAGGTGTGTGAAGTCAGAATGGAGGTGTGTGAAGACAGAGAATGGAGATGTGTCAACTCAGAATTTAGGTGTGTGAAGTCAAAGAATGGAGGTGTGTGAAGTCATAGAATGGAGGTGTGTGAAGTCATAGAATGGAGGTGTGTGAAGTCAATATGGAGGTGTGTGAGGTCACAGAATTGAGGTGTGTGAACACAGAATGGAGGTGTGTGAAGTCAAAGAATGGAGGTGTTTGAAGGCATAGAATGGAGGAGTGTGAAGTCATAGAATGTATGTTTGTGAAGTAAGAATGAAGGTATGTGAAGGCATAGAATGGAGGTGTGTGAAGTCATAGAATGGAGGAGTGTGAAGTCATAGAATGTATGTTTGTGAAGTAAGAATGAAGGTATGTGAAGGCATAGAATGGAGGTGTGTGAAGTCACAGAATGGAGGTGTGTGAAGGCATAGAATGGAGGTGTGTGAAGTCGTAGAATGGAGGTGTGTGAAGTCATATAATGGAGGTGTGTGAAGTCACAGAATGGAGGTGTGTGAAGTCAGAATGGAGGTGTGAAGTCATAGAATGGAGTTGGGTGAAGTCATAGAAAGGAGGTGTGTGAAATCATGGAATGGATGTGTGTGTAGTCATAGAATGGAGGTGTGTGAAGTCAGAATGGAGGTGTGTGAACTTACAGAATGGTAGTGTGTGTAGTCACAATGGAGGTGTGTGAAGTCATAGAATGGAGATGTGTGAAGTCACAGAATGGACGTGTGTGAAGTCACAGAATGGAGGTGTGTGTAGTCATAGAATGGACGTGTGTGAAGTCATAGAATGGAGGTGTGTGAAGTCATAGAATGGAGGTGTGTGAAGTCAGAATGGAGGTGTGTGAACTCACAGAATGGTAGTGTGTGTAGTCACAATGGAGGTGTGTGAAGTCACAGAATGGAGGTGTGGGAAGTCACAGAATGGAAGTGTGTGAAGTCATAGAATGGAGGTGTGTGCAGTCACAGAATGGACGTGTGTGAAGTCATAGAATGGAGGTGTGTGCAGTCACAGAATGGACGTGTGTGAAGTCATAGAATGGAGGTGTGTGAAGTCATAGAATGGAGGTGTGTGAAGTCACAGAATGGAGGTGTGGGAAGTCACAGATTGGAGGTCTGTGAAGTCCCAGAATTGAGGTGTGTGAACTCCGAATGGAGGTGTGTAAAGTCACAGAATGGAGGTGTGTGAAGTCAAAGAATGGAGGTGTGTGAAGTCACAGAACGGAGGTGTGTGAAGTCAGAATGGAGGTGTGAAGTCATAGAATGGAGTTGGGTGAAAACATAGAAAGGAGGTGTGTGAAGTCATAGAATGGATGTGTGTGTAGTCATAGAATAGAGGTGTGTGAAGTCAGAATGGAGGTGTGTGAACTCACAGAATGGTAGGGTGTGTAGTCACAATGGAGGTGTGTGAAGTCATAGAATGGAGGTGTGGGAAGTCACAGAATGGACGTGTGTGAAGTCATAGAATGGAGGTATGTGTAGTCATAGAATGGAGGTGTGTGAAGTCACAGAATGGAGGTGTGGGAAGTCACAGAATGGACGGTTTGAAGTCATAGAATGGAGGTGTGTGGAGTCACAGAATTGAGGTGTTTGAAGTCATGTATTGGAGGTGTGTGAAGTCAAAATGGATGTGTGAAGTCATAGAATGGAGGTGTGTGAAATCATAGAATGAGGGTGTGTGAGGTCATAGAATGGAGGTTTGTGAAGTCACAGAATGGATGTGTGTGAAATCATAGAATCAAGGTTTGTGAAGTCATAGAATGGAAGTGTGTGAAGTCACAGAATGGAGGTGTGTGAAGTCACAGAATGGAAGGTGTGTGAAATCACAGAATAGAGGTGTGTGAACTCAGAATGGGGGTGAGTGAAGTCATAGAATGGCGGTGTGTGAAGTCACAGAATGGACAGCTTGAAGTCATAGAATGGAGGTGTATGAAGTCACAGAATTGAGGTGTTTGAAGTCATATATTGGAGGTGTGTGAAGTCAAAATTGATGTGTGAAGTCATAGAATGGAGGTGTGTGAAATCATAGAATGAGGATGTGTGAGGTCATAGAATGGATGTTTGTAAAGTCACAGAATGGAGGTGTGTGAACTCAGAATGGAGGTGTGCGAGGTCAGAGAATGGACGTGTGTGAAGTCATAGGATGGAAGTGTGTGAAGTCATAGAATGGAAGTGTGTGAAGCCAGAATGGAGGTGTGTGAAGTCACAGAATGGAGGTTTGTGAAGTCATAGAATGGAGGTGTGTGTAGTCATAGAATGGATGTTTCTGAAGTAAGAATGAAGGTGTGTGAAGTCATAGAATAGAGGTGTGTGAAGTCATAGAATGGAGGTGTGTGAAGTCACAGAATGGAGGTGTGTGAAGTCAGAATGGAGGTGTGTAGTCATATATTGGAGGCGGGTGAAGTCATAGAAAGGAGGTGTGGGAAGTCATAGAGTGCAGGTGAGTGAAGTCATAGATTCGAGGTCTGTGAAATCATAGAATGGTGGTGTGTGATGTCAGATTGGAGGTGTGTGAAGTCAAAGAATGTAGGTGTGTGAAGTCATTGAATGGAGGTGAGTGAAGTCACAGAATGGAGATGTGTGAAATCAGAAGAGAGGTGTGCGAAGTCATAGAATGGAGGTGTGTGAAGTCAGAATAGAGGTGTGTGAAGTCATAGAATGGAGGTGTGTGAAGTCACAGAATGGAGGTGTGGGAAGTCACAGAATAGAGGTGTGTGACGTCATAGAATGGAGGTGTGTGAACTCAGAATGGAGGTGTGTAAAGGCACAGAATGGAGGTGTGTGAAGTCATAGAATGGAAGTGTGTGAAGTCATAGAATGGAGCTGTGTGAAGTCACAGAATGGACGTTTTGAAGTCATAGAATGGAGCTGTGTGAAGTCACAGAATTGAGGTGTTTGAAGTCATATATTGGAGGTGTGTGAGGTCAAAATGCATGTGTGAAGTCACAGAATGGAGGTTTGTGAAGTCATAGCATGGAGGTGTGTGAATGTTTCTGAAGTAAAAATGAAGGTGCGTGAAGTCATGGAATGGAGGTGTGTGAAGTCACAGAATGGAGGTGTGTGAAGTCAATATAGAGGTGTGTAGTCATAGATTGGAGGTGGGTGAAGTTATAGAATGGAGGAGTGTGAATTCATAGAGTGCAGGTGAGTGAAGTAACAGATTCGAGGTCTGTGAAGTCATAGAAAGGAGGTGTGTGATGTCAGAATGGAGGTGTGCGAAGTCATAGAATAGAGGTGTGTGAAGTCAGAATGGAGGTGTGTGAAGTAATAGATGGAGTTGTGTGAAGTCATAGTATGGAGGGGTGTGAAGTCATAGAATGGAGTTTTGTGAAGTCACAGAATGGAGCTGTGTGAATTCAGAATGGAGGGTGTGTGAAGTCGTAGAATGGAGGGGTGTGAAGTCAGAATGGAGGTGTGTGAAGTCACAGAATGGAGGTGTGTGAAGTCATAGAATGGAAGTGTGTGAAGTCATAGAATGGAGGTGTGTGAAGTCAGAATGGAGGTGTGTGAAGTCACCGAATGGAGTTGTGTGAACTCAGAATGGATGTGTGTGAAGTCACAGAATGGAGGTTTGTGAAGTCATAGAATGGAGGTGTGTGAAGTCATAGAATGGATGTTTCTGAAGTAAGAATGAAGGTGTGTGAAGTCATAGAATGGAGGTATGAACTCATAGAATGGGGGTGTGTGAAGTCACAGAATGGAGGTGTGTGAAGTCAGAATGGAGGTGTTTAGTCATCGATTGGAGGTGGGTGAAGTCATAGAAAGGAGGTGTGGGAAGTCATAGAATGGAGGTGTGTGAAGTCAGAATGGAGGTGTGTGAAGTCAAAGAATGGAGGTGTTTGAAGTCATAGAATGGAGGAGTGTGAAGTCATAGAGTGCATGTGAGTGAAATCACAGATTCGAGGTCTGTGAAGTCATAGAATGGAGGTGTGTGATGTCAGAATGGAGGTGTGCGAAGTCATAGAATAGAGGTGTGTGTAGTCAGAATGGAGGTGTGTGAAGTCATAGATGGAGTTGTGTGAAGTCATAGTATGGAGGTGTGTGAAATCATAGAATAGAGTTTTGTGAATGCACAGAATGGAGCTGTGTGAATTCAGAATGGAGGTGTGTGAAGTCATAGAATGGAGGTGTGTGAAGACAGAATGGAGGTGTGTGAACTCATAGAATGGAGGTGTGTGACGTCACAATGGAAGTGTGTGAAGTCATAGAATGGAGGTGTGTGAAGTCACAGAATGGAGGTGTGTGAAGTCATAGAATGGAGGTGTGTGAAGTTATAGAATGGATGTTTGTAAAGTAAAAATGAAGGTGTCTGAAGTCATAGAATGGAGATGTGTGAAGTCAGAATGGAGGTGTGTGAAGTCACAGAATGGAGATGTGTCAAGTCAGAATTTAGGTGTGTGAAGTCAAAGAATGGAGGTGTGTGAAGACATAGAATGGAGGTGTGTGAAGTCATAGAATGGAGGTGTGTGAAGTCAGAATGGAGGTGTGTGAAGTCACAGAATTGAGGTGTTTGAACACAGAATAGAGGAGTGTGAGTCAAAGAATGGAGGTGTTTGAAGTCATAGAATGGAGGAGTGTGAAGTCATAGAATGTATGTTTGCGAAGTAAGAATGAAGGTGTGTGAAGGCATAGAATGGAGGTGTGTGAAGTCACAGAATGGAGGTGTGGGAAGTCACAGAATGGAAGTGTGTGAAGTCATAGAATGGAGCTGTGTGAAGTCACAGAATGGACGTGTGTGAAGTCATAGAATGGAGGTGTGTGAAGTCATAGAATGGAGGTGTGTGAAGTCAGAATGGAGGTTTGTGAAGTCACAGAATTGAGGTGTGTGAACACAGAATAGAGGAGTGTGAGTCAAAGAATGGATGTGTTTGAAGTCATAGAATGGAGGAGTGTGAAGTCATAGAATGTATGTTTGCGAAGTAAGAATGAAGGTGTGTGAAGGCATAGAATGGAGGTGTGTGAAGTCACAGAATGGAGGTGTGTGAAGTCACAGAATGGAGTTGTGTGAAGTCAGAATGGAGGTGTGAAGTCATACAATGGAGTTGGGTGAAGTCATAGAAAGGAGGTGTGTGAAGTCATAGAATGGAGGTGTGTGAAGTCATAGAATGGAGGTGTGTGAAGTCAGAATGGAAGTGTGTGAACTCATAGAATGGTAGTGTGTGGAGTCAAAATGGAGGTGTGTGAAATCATAGAATGGAGGTGTGTGAAGTCACAGAATGGACGTGTGTGAAGTCATAGAATGGAGGTGTGTGAAGTCATAGAATGGAGGTGTGTGAAGTCACAGAATGGAGGTGTTGGAAGTCACAGATTGGAGTTGTGTGAAGTCCCAGAATTGAGGTGTGTGAACTCAGAATGGAGGTGTGTAAAGTCACAGAATGGAGGTGTGTGAAGGCATAGAATGGTAGTGTGTGAAGTCATAGAATGGAGGTGTGTGAAGTCACAGAATGGACGGTATGAAGTCATAGAATGGAGGTGTGTGAAGTCACAGAATTGAAGTGTTTGAAGTCATATATTGGAGGTCTGTGAAATCAAAATGGATGTGTGAAGTCATAGAATGGAGGTGTGTGAAATCATAGAATGAGGGTGTGTGAGGTCATAGAATGGAGGTGAGTGAAGTCTTAGAATGGAGGTGTGTGAAGTCATAGAATGGAAGTGTGTGAAGTCACAGATTGGAGCTGTGTGAAGTCACAGGATCGAGGTGTTAGAAGTCACAGAATGGAGCTGTGTGAACTAAGAATGGAGGTGTGTGAAGTCACAGAATGGAGGTGTGTGAAGTCAAAGAATGGAGGTGTGTGAAGTGAGAATGTAGGTGTGTGAAGTCACCGAATGGAGTTGTGTGAACTCAGAATGGAGGTGTGTGAAGTCACAGAATGAAGGTTTGTGAAATCATAGAATGGAGGTGTGTGAAGTCAGAGAATGGATGTTTCTGAAGTAAGAATGAAGGTGTGTGAAGTCGTAGAATGGAGGTATGTGAACTCATAGAATGGGGGTGTGTGAAGTCACAGAAAGGAGGTGTGTGAAGTCAAAATGGAGGTGTGTAGTCATCGATTGGAGGTGGGTGAAGTCATAGAAAGGAGGTGTGGGAAGTCATAGAATGGAGGAGTGTGAAGTCATAGAGTGCATGTGAGTGAAATCACAGATTCGAGGTCTGTGAAGTCATAGAATGGAGGTGTGTGATGTCAGAATGGAGGTGTGCGAAGTCACAGAATAGAGGTGTGTGAAGTCAGAATGGAGGTGTGTGAAGTCATAGATGGAGTTGTGTGAAGTCAAAGTATGGAGGTGTGTGAAATCATAGAATAGAGTTTTGTGAAGTCACAGAATGGAGCTGTGTGAATTCAGAATGGAGGTGTGTGAAGTCATAGAATGGAGGTGTGTGAAGTCAGAATGGAGGTGTGTGAACTCATAGAATGGAGGTGTGTGACGTCACTGAATGGAGGTTTGTGAAGTCATAGAATGGAATTGTGTGAAGTTATAGAATGGATGTTTGTAAAGTAAAAATGAAGGTGTGTGAAGTAATAGAATGGAGATGTGTGAAGTCAGAATGGAGGTGTGTGAAGTCACAGAATGGAGGTTTGTGAAGTCATAGAATGGAATTGTGTGAAGTTATAGAATGGATGTTTGTAAAGTAAAAATGAAGGTGTGTGAAGTAATAGAATGGAGATGTGTGAAGTCAGAATGGAGGTGTGTGAAGTCACAGAATGGAGATGTGTCAACTCAGAATTTAGGTGTGTGAAGTCAAAGAATGGAGGTGTGTGAAGTCATAGAGTGGAGCTGTGTGAAGTCATAGAATGGAGGTGTGTGAAGTCACAATGGAGGTGGGTGAGGTTACAGAATTGAGGTGTGTGAACACAGAATGGAGTTGTGTGAAGTCATAGAATGGAAGTGTGTGAAGTCATAGAATGGAGGTGTGTGAAGTCAGAATGGAGGTGTGAAGTCATAGAATGGAGTTGGTTGAAGTCATAGAAAGGAGGTGTGTGAAGTCATAGAATGGATGTGTGTGTAGTCATAGAATGGAGGTGTGTGAAGTCAGAATGGAGGTGTGTGAACTCACAGAATGGTAGTGTGTGTAGTCACAATGGAGGTGTGTGAAGTCATAGAATGGAGGTGTGTGAAGTCACAGAATGGACGTGTGTGAAGTCATAGAATGGAGGTGTGTTGTCATAGAATGGAGGTGTGTGAAGTCACAGAATGGAGGTGTGGGAAGTCACAGAATGGAAGTGTGTGAAGTCATAGAATGGAGGTGTGTGAAGTCACAGAATGGACGTGTGTGAAGTCATAGAATGGAGGTGTGTGAAGTCATAGAATGGAGGTGTGTGAAGTCACTGAATGGAGGTGTGGGAAGTCACAGATTGGAGGTCTGGGAAGTCCCAGAATTGAGGTGTGTGAACTCCGAATGGAGGTGTGTAAAGTCACAGAACGGAGGTGTGTGAAGTCAGAATGGAGGTGTGAAGTCATAGAATGGAGTTGGGTGAAATCATAGAAAGGAGGTGTGTGAAGTCATAGAATGGATGTGTGTGTAGTCATAGAATGGAGGTGTGTGAAGTCAGAATGGAGGTGTGTGAACTCACAGAATGGTAGGGTGTGTAGTCACAATGGAGGTGTGTGAAGTCATAGAATGGAGGTGTGGGAAGTCACAGAATGGACGTGTGTGAAGTCATAGAATGGAGGTATGTGTAGTCATAGAATGGAGGTGTGTGAAGTCACAGAATGGAGGTGTGGGAAGTCACAGAATGGACGGTTTGAAGTCATAGAATGGAGGTTTGTGAAGTCACAGAATTGAGGTGTTTGAAGTCATGTATTGGAGGTGTGTGAAGTCAAAATGGATGTGTGAAGTCATAGAATGGAGGTGTGTGAAATCATAGAATGAGGGTGTGTGAGGTCATAGAATGGAGGTTTGTGAAGTCACAGAATGGATGTGTGTGAAATCATAGAATCAAGGTTTGTGAAGTCATAGAATGGAAGTGTGTGAAGTCACAGAATGGAGGTGTGTGAAGTCACAGAATGGAAGGTGTGTGAAATCACAGAATAGAGGTGTGTGAACTCAGAATGGAGGTGAGTGAAGTCATAGAATGGAGGTGTGTGAAGTCACAGAATGGACAGTTTGAAGTCATAGAATGGAGGTTTATGAAGTCACAGAATTGAGGTGTTTGAAGTCATATATTGGAGGTGTGTGAAGTCAAAATTGATGTGTGAAGTCATAGAATGGAGGTGTGTGAAATCATAGAATGAGGGTGTGTGAGGTCATAGAATGGAGGTTTGTAAAGTCACAGAATGGAGGTGTGTGAAATCATAGAATGAAGGTGTGTGAAGTCATAGAATGGAAGTGTGTGAAGTCACAGAATGGAGGTTTGTGAAGTCACAGAATGGAGGTGTGTGAACTCAGAATGGAGGTGTGCGAATCAGAGAATGGACGTGTGTGAAGTCATAGAAGGGAAGTGTGTGAAGTCATAGAATGGAAGTGTGTGAAGCCAGAATGGAGGTGTGTGAAGTCACAGAATGGAGGTTTGTGAAGTCATAGAATGGAGGTGTGTGAAGTCATAGAATGGATGTTTCTGAAGTAAGAATGAAGGTGTGTGAAGTCATAGAATAGAGGTGTGTGAAGTCATAGAATGGAGGTGTGTGAAGTCACAGAATGGAGGTGTGTGAAGTCAGAATGGAGGTGTGTAGTCATATATTGGAGGTGGGTGAATTCATAGAAAGGAGGTGTGGGAAGTCATAGAGTGCAGGTGAGTGAAGTCATAGATTTGAGGTCTGTGAAATCATAGAATGGAGGTGTGTGATGTCAGATTGGAGGTGTGTGAAGTCAAAGAATGTAGGTGTGTGAAGTCATTGAATGGAGGTGAGTGAAGT
This sequence comes from Megascapheus bottae, assembly GCA_024803745.1. Lineage (NCBI taxonomy): Eukaryota > Metazoa > Chordata > Mammalia > Rodentia > Geomyidae > Megascapheus > Megascapheus bottae. The sequence continues at coordinate 323,430 of JANJXV010000052.1, read as the reverse complement.
CACAGAATGGAGATGTGTGAAATCAGAAGACAGGTGTGCGAAGTCACAGAATGGAGGTGTGTGAAGTCATAGAATGGAAGTGTGTGAAGTCATAGAATGGAGGTGTGTGAAGTCAGAATGGAGGTGTGTGAAGTCACCGAATGGAGTTGTGTGAACTCAGAATGGAGGTGTGTGAAGTGACAGAATGGAGGTTTGTGAAGTCATAGAATGGAGGTGTGTGAAGTCATAGAATGGATGTTTCTGAAGTAAGAATGAAGGTGTGTGAAGTCATAGAATGGAGGTATGAACTCATAGAATGGGGGTGTGTGAAGTCACAGAATGGAGGTGTGTGAAGTCAGAATGGAGGTGTTTAGTCATCGATTGGAGGTGGGTGAAGTCATAGAAAGGAGGTGTGGGAAGTCATAGAATGGAGGTGTGTGAAGTCAGAATGGAGGTGTGTGAAGTCACAGAATTGAGGTGTGTGAACACAGAATGGAGGTGTGTGAAGTCAAAGAATGGAGGTGTTTGAAGTCATAGAATGGAGGAATGTGAAGTCATAGATTGCATGTGAGTGAAATCACAGATTCGAGGTCTGTGAAGTCATAGAATGGAGGTGTGTGATGTCAGAATGGAGGTGTGCGAAGTCATAGAATAGAGGTGTGTGTAGTCAGAATGGAGGTGTGTGAAGTCATAGATGGAGTTGTGTGAAGTCATAGTATGGAGGTGTGTGAAATCATAGAATAGAGTTTTGTGAAGGCACAGAATGGAGCTGTGTGAATTCAGAATGGAGGTGTGTGAAGTCATAGAATGGAGGTGTGTGAAGACAGATTGGAGGTGTGTGAACTCATAGAATGGAGGTGTGTGACGTCACAATGGAAGTGTGTGAAGTCATAGAATGGAGGTGTGTGAAGTCACAGAATGGAGGTGTGTGAAGTCATAGAATGGAGGTGTGTGAAGTCACTGTATGGAGGTGTGTGAAGTCATAGAATGGAGGTGTGTGAAGTTATAGAATGGATGTTTGTAAAGTAAAAATGAAGGTGTGTGAAGTCATAGAATGGAGATGTGTGACGTCAGAATGGAGGTGTGTGAAGTCACATAATGGAGATGTGTCAAGTCAGAATTTAGGTTTCTGAAGTCAAAGAATGGAGGTGTGTGAAGACATAGAATGGAGGTGTGTGAAGTCATAGAATGGAGGTGTGTGAAGTCAGAATGGAGGTGTGTGAAGTCACAGAATTGAGGTGTGTGAACACAGAATAGAGGAGTGTGAGTCAAAGAATGGAGGTGTTTGAAGTCATAGAATGGAGGAGTGTGAAGTCATAGAATGTATGTTTGTGAAGTAAGAATGAAGGTGTGTGAAGGCATAGAATGGAGGTGTGTGAAGTCACAGAATCGAGGTGTGTGAAGTCACAGAATGGAGGTGTGTGTAGTCAGAATGGAGGTGTGACGTCATAAAATGGAGTTGGGTGAAGTCATAGAAAGGAGGTATGTGAAGTCATAGAATGGAGGTGTGTGAAGTCATAGAATGGAGGTGTGTGAAGTCAAAATGGAAGTGTGTGAACTCATAGAATGGTAGTGTGTGGAGTCAAAATGGAGGTGTGTGAAATCATAGAATGGAGGTGTGTGAAGTCACAGAATGGACGTGTGTGAAGTCATAGAATGGAGGTGTGTGAAGTCATAGAATGGAGGTGTGTGAAGTCACAGAATGGAGGTGTGGGAAGTCACAGATTGGAGTTGTGTGAAGTCCCAGAATTGAGGTGTGTGAACTCAGAATGGAGGTGTGTAAAGTCACAGAATGGAGGTGTGTGAAGTCATAGAATGGTAGTGTGTGAAGTCATAGAATGGAGGTGTGTGAAGTCACAGAATGGACGGTATGAAGTCATAGAATGGAGGTGTGTGAAGTCACAGAATTGAAGTGTTTGAAGTCATATATTGGAGGTGTGTGAAATCAAAATGGATGTGTGAAGTCATAGAATGGAGGTGTGTGAAATCATAGAATGAGGGTGTGTGAGGTCATAGAATGGAGGTGAGTGAAGTCTTAGAATGGAGGTGTGTGAAGTCATAGAATGGAAGTGTGTGAAGTCACAGATTGGAGCTGTGTGAAGTCACAGGATCGAGGTGTTAGAAGTCACAGAATGGAGGTGTGTGAACTAAGAATGGAGGTGTGTGAAGTCACAGAATGGACGTGTGTGAAGTCATAGAATGGAGGTGTGTGTAGTCATAGAATGGAGGTGTGTGAAGTCACAGAATGGAGGTGTGGGAAGTCACAGAATGGAAGTGTGTGAAGTCATAGAATGGAGGTGTGTGAAGTCATAGAATGGAGGTGTGTGAAGTCACAGAATGGAGGTGTGGGAAGTCACAGATTGGAGGTCTGTGAAGTCCCAGAATTGAGGTGTGTGAACTCCGAATGGAGGTGTGTAAAGTCACAGAACGGAGGTGTGTGAAGTCAGAATGGAGGTGTGAAGTCATAGAATGGAGTTGGGTGAAATCATAGAAAGGAGCTGTGTGAAGTCATAGAATGGATGTGTGTGTAGTCATAGAATGGAGGTGTGTGAAGTCAGAATGGAGGTGTGTGAACTCACAGAATGGTAGGGTGTGTAGTCAAAATGGAGGTGTGTGAAGTCATAGAATGGAGGTGTGGGAAGTCACAGAATGGACGTGTGTAAAGTCATAGAATGGAGGTATGTGTAGTCATAGAATGGAGGTGTGTGAAGTCACAGAATGGAGGTGTGGGAAGTCACAGAATGGAATTGTGTGAAGTTATAGAATGGATGTTTGTAAAGTAAAAATGAAGGTGTGTGAAGTAATAGAATGGAGATGTGTGAAGTCAGAATGGAGGTGTGTGAAGTCACAGAATGGAGATGTGTCAATACAGAATTTAGGTGTGTGAAGTCAAAGAATGGAGGTGTGTGAAGTCATAGAGTGGAGCTGTGTGAAGTCATAGAATGGAGGTGTGTGAAGTCACAATGGAGGTGGGTGAGGTCACAGAATTGAGGTGTGTGAACACAGAATGGAGGTGTGTGAAGTCATAGAATGGAAGTGTGTGAAGTCATAGAATGGAGGTGTGTGAAGTCAGAATGGAGGTGTGAAGTCATAGAATGGAGTTGGTTGAAGTCATAGAAAGGAGGTGTGTGAAGTCATAGAATGGATGTGTGTGTAGTCATAGAATGGAGGTGTGTGAAGTCAGAATGGAGGTGTGTGAACTCACAGAATGGTAGTGTGTGTAGTCACAATGGAGGTGTGTGAAGTCATAGAATGGAGGTGTGTGAAGTCACAGAATGGACGTGTGTGAAGTCATAGAATGGAGGTGTGTTGTCATAGAATGGAGGTGTGTGAAGTCACAGAATGGAGCTGTGGGAAGTCACAGAATGGAAGTGTGTGAAGTCATAGAATGGAGGTGTGTGAAGTCACAGAATGGACGTGTGTGAAGTCATAGAATGGAGGTGTGTGAAGTCATAGAATGGAGGTGTGTGAAGTCACTGAATGGAGGTGTGGGAAGTCACAGATTGGAGGTCTGGGAAATCCCAGAATTGAGGTGTGTGAACTCCGAATGGAGGTGTGTAAAGTCACAGAACGGAGGTGTGTGAAGTCAGAATGGAGGTGTGAAGTCATAGAATGGAGTTGGGTGAAATCATAGAAAGGAGGTGTGTGAAGTCATAGAATGGATGTGTGTGTAGTCATAGAATGGAGGTGTGTGAAGTCAGAATGGAGGTGTGTGAACTCACAGAATGGTAGGGTGTGTAGTCACAATGGAGGTGTGTGAAGTCATAGAATGGAGGTGTGGGAAGTCACAGAATGGACGTGTGTGAAGTCATAGAATGGAGGTATGTGTAGTCATAGAATGGAGGTGTGTGAAGTCACAGAATGGAGGTGTGGGAAGTCACAGAATGGACGGTTTGAAGTCATAGAATGGAGGTGTGTGAAGTCACAGAATTGAGGTGTTTGAAGTCATGTATTGGAGGTGTGTGAAGTCAAAATGGATGTGTGAAGTCATAGAATGGAGGTGTGTGAAATCATAGAATGAGGGTGTGTGAGGTCATAGAATGGAGGTTTGTGAAGTCACAGAATGGATGTGTGTGAAATCATAGAATCAAGGTTTGTGAAGTCATAGAATGGAAGTGTGTGAAGTCACAGAATGGACGTGTGTGAAGTCACAGAATGGAAGGTGTGTGAAATCACAGAATAGAGGTGTGTGAACTCAGAATGGAGGTGAGTGAAGTCATAGAATGGAGGTGTGTGAAGTCACAGAATGGACAGTTTGAAGTCATAGAATGGAGGTGTATGAAGTCACAGAATTGAGGTGTTTGAAGTCATATATTGGAGGTGTGTGAAGTCAAAATTGATGTGTGAAGTCATAGAATGGAGGTGTGTGAAATCATAGAATGAGGGTGTGTGAGGTCATAGAATGGAGGTTTGTAAAGTCACAGAATGGAGGTGTGTGAAATCATAGAATGAAGGTGTGTGAAGTCATAGAATGGAAGTGTGTGAAGTCACAGAATGGAGGTTTGTGAAGTCACAGAATGGAGGTGTGTGAACTCAGAATGGAGGTGTGCGAATCAGAGAATGGACGTGTGTGAAGTCATAGAAGGGAAGTGTGTGAAGTCATAGAATGGAAGTGTGTGAAGCCAGAATGGAGGTGTGTGAAGTCACAGAATGGAGGTTTGTGAAGTCATAGAATGGAGGTGTGTGAAGTCATAGAATGGATGTTTCTGAAGTAAGAATGAAGGTGTGTGAAGTCATAGAATAGAGGTGTGTGAAGTCATAGAATGGAGGTGTGTGAAGTCACAGAATGGAGGTGTGTGAAGTCAGAATGGAGGTGTGTAGTCATATATTGGAGGTGGGTGAATTCATAGAAAGGAGGTGTGGGAAGTCATAGAGTGCAGGTGAGTGAAGTCATAGATTTGAGGTCTGTGAAATCATAGAATGGAGGTGTGTGATGTCAGATTGGAGGTGTGTGAAGTCAAAGAATGTAGGTGTGTGAAGTCATTGAATGGAGGTGAGTGAAGTCACAGAATGGAGATGTGTGAAATCAGAAGAGAGGTGTGCGAAGTCACAGAATGGAGGTGTGTGAAGTCATAGAATGGAAGTGTGTGAAGTCATAGAATGGAGGTGTGTGAAGTCAGAATGGAGGTGTGTGAAGTCACCGAATGGAGTTGTGTGAACTCAGAATGGAGGTGTGTGAAGTCACAGAATGGAGGTTTGTGAAGTCATAGAATGGAGGTGTGTGAAGTCATAGAATGGATGTTTCTGAAGTAAGAATGAAGGTGTGTGAAGTCATAGAATGGAGGTATGAACTCATAGAATGGGGGTGTGTGAAGTCACAGAATGGAGGTGTGTGAAGTCAGAATGGAGGTGTTTAGTCATCGATTGGAGGTGGGTGAAGTCATAGAAAGGAGGTGTGGGAAGTCATAGAATGGAGGTGTGTGAAGTCAGAATGGAGGTGTGTGAAGTCACAGAATTGAGGTGTGTGAACACAGAATGGAGGTGTGTGAAGTCAAAGAATGGAGGTGTTTGAAGTCATAGAATGGAGGAATGTGAAGTCATAGATTGCATGTGAGTGAAATCACAGATTCGAGGTCTGTGAAGTCATAGAATGGAGGTGTGTGATGTCAGAATGGAGGTGTGCGAAGTCATAGAATAGAGGTGTGTGTAGTCAGAATGGAGGTGTGTGAAGTCATAGATGGAGTTGTGTGAAGTCATAGTATGGAGGTGTGTGAAATCATAGAATAGAGTTTTGTGAAGGCACAGAATGGAGCTGTGTGAATTCAGAATGGAGGTGTGTGAAGTCATAGAATGGAGGTGTGTGAAGACAGAATGGTGGTGTGTGAACTCATAGAATGGAGGTGTGTGACGTCACAATGGAAGTGTGTGAAGTCATAGAATGGAGGTGTGTGAAGTCACAGAATGGAGGTGTGTGAAGTCATAGAATGGAGGTGTGTGAAGTCACTGTATGGAGGTGTGTGAAGTCATAGAATGGAGGTGTGTGAAGTTATAGAATGGATGTTTGTAAAGTAAAAATGAAGGTGTGTGAAGTCATAGAATGGAGATGTGTGACGTCAGAATGGAGGTGTGTGAAGTCACATAATGGAGATGTGTCAAGTCAGAATTTAGGTTTGTGAAGTCAAAGAATGGAGGTGTGTGAAGACATAGAATGGAAGTGTGTGAAGTCATAGAATGGAGGTGTGTGAAGTCAGAATGGAGGTTTGTGAAGTCACAGAATTGAGGTGTGTGAACACAGAATAGAGGAGTGTGAGTCAAAGAATGGAGGTGTTTGAAGTCATAGAATGGAGGAGTGTGAAGTCATAGAATGTATGTTTGCGAAGTAAGAATGAAGGTGTGTGAAGGCATAGAATGGAGGTGTGTGAAGTCACAGAATGGAGGTGTGTGAAGTCACAGAATGGAGGTGTGTGAAGTCAGAATGGAGGTGTGACGTCATAAAATGGAGTTGGGTGAAGTCATAGAAAGGAGGTATGTGAAGTCATAGAATGGAGGTGTGTGAAGTCATAGAATGGAGGTGTGTGAAGTCAGAATGGAAGTGTGTGAACTCATAGAATGGTAGTGTGTGGAGTCAAAATGGAGGTGTGTGAAATCATAGAATGGAGGTGTGTGAAGTCACAGAATGGACGTGTGTGAAGTCATAGAATGGAGGTGTGTGAAGTCATAGAATGGAGGTGTGTGAAGTCACAGAATGGAGGTGTGGGAAGTCACAGATTGGAGTTGTGTGAAGTCCCAGAATTGAGGTGTGTGAACTCAGAATGGAGGTGTGTAAAGTCACAGAATGGAGGTGTGTGAAGTCATAGAATGGTAGTGTGTGAAGTCATAGAATGGAGGTGTGTGAAGTCACAGAATGGACGGTATGAAGTCATAGAATGGAGGTGTGTGAAGTCACAGAATTGAGGTGTTTGAAGTCATATATTGGAGGTGTGTGAAATCAAAATGGATGTGTGAAGTCATAGAATGGAGGTGTGTGAAATCATAGAATTAGGGTGTGTGAGGTCATAGAATGGAGGTGAGTGAAGTCTTAGAATGGAGGTGTGTGAAGTCATATAATGGAAGTGTGTGAAGTCACAGATTGGAGCTGTGTGAAGTCACAGGATCGAGGTGTTAGAAGTCACAGAATGGAGGTGTGTGAACTAAGAATGGAGGTGTGTGAAGTCACAGAATGGACGTGTGTGAAGTCATAGAATGGAGGTGTGTGTAGTCATAGAATGGAGGTGTGTGAAGTCACAGAATGGAGGTGTGGGAAGTCACAGAATGGAAGTGTGTGAAGTCATAGAATGGAGGTGTGTGAAGTCATAGAATGGAGGTGTGTGAAGTCACAGAATGGAGGTGTGGGAAGTCACAGATTGGAGGTCTGTGAAGTCCCAGAATTGAGGTGTGTGAACTCCGAATGGAGGTGTGTAAAGTCACAGAACGGAGGTGTGTGAAGTCAGAATGGAGGTGTGAAGTCATAGAATGGAGTTGGGTGAAATCATAGAAAGGAGCTGTGTGAAGTCATAGAATGGATGTGTGTGTAGTCATAGAATGGAGGTGTGTGAAGTCAGAATGGAGGTGTGTGAACTCACAGAATGGTAGGGTGTGTAGTCACAATGGAGGTGTGTGAAGTCATAGAATGGAGGTGTGGGAAGTCACAGAATGGACGTGTGTGAAGTCATAGAATGGAGGTATGTGTAGTCATAGAATGGAGGTGTGTGAAGTCACAGAATGGAGGTGTGGGAAGTCACAGAATGGACGGTTTGAAGTCATAGAATGGAGGTGTGTGAAGTCACAGAATTGAGGTGTTTGAAGTCATGTATTGGAGGTGTGTGAAGTCAAAATGGATGTGTGAAGTCATAGAATGGAGGTGTGTGAAATCATAGAATGAGGGTGTGTGAGGTCATAGAATGGAGGTTTGTGAAGTCACAGAATGGATGTGTGTGAAATCATAGAATCAAGGTTTGTGAAGTCATAGAATGGAAGTGTGTGAAGTCACAGAATGGAGGTGTGTGAAGTCACAGAATGGAAGGTGTGTGAAATCACAGAATAGAGGTGTGTGAACTCAGAATGGAGGTGAGTGAAGTCATAGAATGGAGGTGTGTGAAGTCACAGAATGGACAGTTTGAAGTCATAGAATGGAGGTGTATGAAGTCTCAGAATTGAGGTGTTTGAAGTCATATATTGGAGGTGTGTGAAGTCAAAATTGATGTGTGAAGTCATAGAATGGAGGTGTGTGAAATCATAGAATGAGGGTGTGTGAGGTCATAGAATGGAGGTTTGTAAAGTCACAGAATGGAGGTGTGTGAAATCATAGAATGAAGGTGTGTGAAGTCATAGAATGGAAGTGTGTGAAGTCACAGAATGGAGGTTTGTGAAGTCACAGAATGGAGGTGTGTGAACTCAGAATGGAGGTGTGCGAATCAGAGAATGGACGTGTGTGAAGTCATAGAAGGGAAGTGTGTGAAGTCATAGAATGGAAGTGTGTGAAGCCAGAATGGAGGTGTGTGAAGTCACAGAATGGAGGTTTGTGAAGTCATAGAATGGAGGTGTGTGAAGTCATAGAATGGATGTTTCTGAAGTAAGAATGAAGGTGTGTGAAGTCATAGAATAGAGGTGTGTGAAGTCATAGAATGGAGGTGTGTGAAGTCACAGAATGGAGGTGTGTGAAGTCAGAATGGAGGTGTGTAGTCATAGATTGGAGGTGGGTGAATTCATAGAAAGGAGGTGTGGGAAGTCATAGAGTGCAGGTGAGTGAAGTCATAGATTTGAGGTCTGTGAAATCATAGAATGGAGGTGTGTGATGTCAGATTGGAGGTGTGTGAAGTCAAAGAATGTAGGTGTGTGAAGTCATTGAATGGAGGTGAGTGAAGTCACAGAATGGAGATGTGTGAAATCAGAAGACAGGTGTGCGAAGTCACAGAATGGAGGTGTGTGAAGTCATAGAATGGAAGTGTGTGAAGTCATAGAATGGAGGTGTGTGAAGTCAGAATGGAGGTGTGTGAAGTCAACGAATGGAGTTGTGTGAACTCAGAATGGAGGTGTGTGAAGTGACAGAATGGAGGTTTGTGAAGTCATAGAATGGAGGTGTGTGAAGTCATAGAATGGATGTTTCTGAAGTAAGAATGAAGGTGTGTGAAGTCATAGAATGGAGGTATGAACTCATAGAATGGGGGTGTGTGAAGTCACAGAATGGAGGTGTGTGAAGTCAGAATGGAGGTGTTTAGTCATCGATTGGAGGTGGGTGAAGTCATAGAAAGGAGGTGTGGGAAGTCATAGAATGGAGGTGTGTGAAGTCAGAATGGAGGTGTGTGAAGTCACAGAATTGAGGTGTGTGAACACAGAATGGAGGTGTGTGAAGTCAAAGAATGGAGGTGTTTGAAGTCATAGAATGGAGGAATGTGAAGTCATAGATTGCATGTGAGTGAAATCACAGATTCGAGGTCTGTGAAGTCATAGAATGGAGGTGTGTGATGTCAGAATGGAGGTGTGCGAAGTCATAGAATAGAGGTGTGTGTAGTCAGAATGGAGGTGTGTGAAGTCATAGATGGAGTTGTGTGAAGTCATAGTATGGAGGTGTGTGAAATCATAGAATAGAGTTTTGTGAAGGCACAGAATGGAGCTGTGTGAATTCAGAATGGAGGTGTGTGAAGTCATAGAATGGAGGTGTGTGAAGACAGAATGGAGGTGTGTGAACTCATAGAATGCAGGTGTGTGACGTCACAATGGAAGTGTGTGAAGTCATAGAATGGAGGTGTGTGAAGTCACAGAATGGAGGTGTGTGAAGTCATAGAATGGAGGTGTGTGAAGTCACTGTATGGAGGTGTGTGAAGTCATAGAATGGAGGTGTGTGAAGTTATAGAATGGATGTTTGTAAAGTAAAAATGAAGGTGTGTGAAGTAATAGAATGGAGATGTGTGAAGTCAGAATGGAGGTGTGTGAAGTCACAGAATGGAGATGTGTCAAGTCAGAATTTAGGTGTGTGAAGTCAAAGAATGGAGGTGTGTGAAGACATAGAATGGAGGTGTGTGAAGTCATAGAATGGAGGTGTGTGAAGTCAGAATGGAGGTGTGTGAAGTCACAGAATTGAGGTGTGTGAACACAGAATAGAGGAGTGTGAGTCAAAGAATGGAGGTGTTTGAAGTCATAGAATGGAGGAGTGTGAAGTCATAGAATGTATGTTTGCGAAGTAAGAATGAAGGTGTGTGAAGGCATAGAATGGAGGTGTGTGAAGTCACAGAATGGAGGTGTGTGAAGTCACAGAATGGAGGTGTGTGAAGTCAGAATGGAGGTGTGACGTCATACAATGGAGTTGGGTGAAGTCATAGAAAGGAGGTATGTGAAGTCATAGAATGGAGGTGTGTGAAGTCATAGAATGGAGGTGTGTGAAGTCAGAATGGAAGTGTGTGAACTCATAGAATGGTAGTGTGTGGAGTCAAAATGGAGGTGTGTGAAATCATAGAATGGAGGTGTGTGAAGTCACAGAATGGACGTGTGTGAAGTCATAGAATGGAGGTGTGTGAAGTCATAGAATGGAGGTGTGTGAAGTCACAGAATGGAGGTGTGGGAAGTCACAGATTGGAGTTGTGTGAAGTCCCAGAATTGAGGTGTGTGAACTCAGAATGGAGGTGTGTAAAGTCACAGAATGGAGGTGTGTGAAGTCATAGAATGGTAGTGTGTGAAGTCATAGAATGGAGGTGTGTGAAGTCACAGAATGGACGGTATGAAGTCATAGAATGGAGGTGTGTGAAGTCACAGAATTGAAGTGTTTGAAGTCATATATTGGAGGTGTGTGAAATCACAATGGATGTGTGAAGTCATAGAATGGAGGTGTGTGAAATCATAGAATGAGGGTGTGTGAGGTCATAGAATGGAGGTGAGTGAAGTCTTAGAATGGAGGTGTGTGAAGTCATAGAATGGAAGTGTGTGAAGTCACAGATTGGAGCTGTGTGAAGTCACAGGATCGAGGTGTTAGAAGTCACAGAATGGAGGTGTGTGAACTAAGAATGGAGGTGTGTGAAGTCACAGAATGGACGTGTGTGAAGTCATAGAATGGAGGTGTGTGTAGTCATAGAATGGAGGTGTGTGAAGTCACAGAATGGAGGTGTGGGAAGTCACAGAATGGAAGTGTGTGAAGTCATAGAATGGAGGTGTGTGAAGTCACAGAATGGACGTGTGTGAAGTCATAGAATGGAGGTGTGTGAAGTCATAGAATGGAGGTGTGTGAAGTCACAGAATGGAAGTGTGGGAAGTCACAGATTGGAGGTCTGTGAAGTCCCAGAATTGAGGTGTGTGAACTCCGAATGGAGGTCTGTAAAGTCACAGAACGGAGGTGTGTGAAGTCAGAATGGAGGTGTGAAGTCATAGAATGGAGTTGGGTGAAATCATAGAAAGGAGGTGTGTGAAGTCATAGAATGGAGGTGTGTGTAGTCATAGAATGGAGGTGTGTGAAGTCAGAATGGAGGTGTGTGAACTCACAGAATGGTAGGGTGTGTAGTCACAATGGAGGTGTGTGAAGTCATAGAATGTAGGTGTGGGAAGTCACAGAATGGACGTGTGTGAAGTCATAGAATGGAGGTATGTGTAGTCATAGAATGGAGGTGTGTGAAGTCACAGAATGGAGGTGTGGGAAGTCACAGAATGGACGGTTTGAAGTCATAGAATGGAGGTGTGTGAAGTCACAGAATTGAGGTGTTTGAAGTCATGTATTGGAGGTGTGTGAAGTCAAAATGGATGTGTGAAGTCATAGAATGGAGGTGTGTGAAATCACAGAATAGAGGTGTGTAAACTCAGAATGGAGGTGAGTGAAGTCATAGAATGGAGGTGTGTGAAGTCACAGAATGGACAGTTTGAAGTCATAGAATGGAGGTGTATGAAGTCACAGAATTGAGGTGTTTGAAGTCATATATTGGAGGTGTGTGAAGTCAAAATTGATGTGTGAAGTCATAGAATGGAGGTGTGTGAAATCATAGAATGAGGGTGTGTGAGGTCATAGAATGGAGGTTTGTAAAGTCACAGAATGGAGGTGTGTGAAATCATAGAATGAAGGTGTGTGAAGTCATAGAATGGAAGTGTGTGAAGTCACAGAATGGAGGTTTGTGAAGTCACAGAATGGAGGTGTGTGAACTCAGAATGGAGGTGTGCGAATCAGAGAATGGACGTGTGTGAAGTCATAGAATGGAAGTGTGTGAAGTCATAGAATGGAAGTGTATGAAGCCAGAATGGAGGTGTGTGAAGTCACAGAATGGAGGTTTGTGAAGTCATAGAATGGAGGTGTGTGAAGTCATAGAATGGATGTTTCTGAAGTAGGAATGAAGGTGTGTGAAGTCATAGAATAGAGGTGTGTGAAGTCATAGAATGGAGGTGTGTGAAGTCACAGAATGGAGGTGTGTGAAGTCAGAATGGAGGTGTGTAGTCATATATTGGAGGTGGGTGAAGTCATAGAAAGGAGGTGTGGGAAGTCATAGAGTGCAGGTGAGTGAAGTCATAGATTTGAGGTCTGTGAAATCATAGAATGGAGGTGTGTGATGTCAGATTGGAGGTGTGTGAAGTCAAAGAATGTAGGTGTGTGAAGTCATTGAATGGAGGTGAGTGAAGTCACAGAATGGAGATGTGTGAAATCAGAAGAGAGGTGTGCGAAGTCACAGAATGGAGGTGTGTGAAGTCATAGAATGGAAGTGTGTGAAGTCATAGAATGGAGGTGTGTGAAGTCAGAATGGAGGTGTGTGAAGTCACAGAATGGAGGTTTGTGAAGTCATAGAATGGAGGTGTGTGAAGTCATAGAATGGATGTTTCTGAAGTAAGAATGAAGGTGTGTGAAGTCATAGAATGGAGGTATGAACTCATAGAATGGGGGTGTGTGAAGTCACAGAATGGAGGTGTGTGAAGTCAGAATGGAGGTGTTTAGTCATCGATTGGAGGTGGGTGAAGTCATAGAAAGGAGGTGTGGGAAGTCATAGAATGGAGGTGTGTGAAGTCAGAATGGAGGTGTGTGAAGTCACAGAATTGAGGTGTGTGAACACAGAATGGAGGTGTGTGAAGTCAAAGAATGGAGGTGTTTGAAGTCATAGAATGGAGGAGTGTGAAGTCATAGAGTGCATGTGAGTGAAATCACAGATTCGAGGTCTGTGAAGTCATAGAATGGAGGTGTGTGATGTCAGAATGGAGGTGTGCGAAGTCATAGAATAGAGGTGTGTGTAGTCAGAATGGAGGTGTGTGAAGTCATAGATGGAGTTGTGTGAAGTCATAGTATGGAGGTGTGTGAAATCATAGAATAGAGTTTTGTGAAGGCCCAGAATGGAGCTGTGTGAATTCAGAATGGAGGTGTGTGAAGTCATAGAATGGAGGTGTGTGAAGACAGAATGGAGGTGTGTGAACTCATAGAATGGAGGTGTGTGACGTCACAATGGAAGTGTGTGAAGTCATAGAATGGAGGTGTGTGAAGTCACAGAATGGAGGTGTGTTAAGTCATAGAATGGAGGTGTGTGAAGTCACTGTATGGAGGTGTGTGAAGTCATAGAATGGAGGTGTGTGAAGTTATAGAATGGATGTTTGTAAAGTAAAAATGAAGGTGTGTGAAGTCATAGAATGGAGATGTGTGAAGTCAGAATGGAGGTGTGTGAAGTCACAGAATGGAGATGTATCAAGTCAGAATTTAGGTGTGTGAAGTCAAAGAATAGAGGTGTGTGAAGACATAGAATGGAGGTGTGTGAAGTCATAGAATGGAGGTGTGTGAAGTCAGAATGGAGGTGTGTGAAGTCACAGAATTCAGGTGTGTGAACACAGAATAGAGGAGTGTGAGTCAAAGAATGGAGGTGTTTGAAGTCATAGAATGGAGGAGTGTGAAGTCATAGAATGTATGTTTGCGAAGTAAGAATGAAGGTGTGTGAAGGCATAGAATGGAGGTGTGTGAAGTCACAGAATGGAGGTGTGTGAAGTCACAGAATGGAGGTGTGGGAAGTCAGAATGGAGGTGTGAAGTCATACAATGGAGTTGGGTGAAGTCATAGAAAGGAGGTGTGTGAAGTCATAGAATGGAGGTGTGTGAAGTCATAGAATGGAGGTGTGTGAAGTCAGAATGGAAGTGTGTGAACTCATAGAATGGTAGTGTGTGGAGTCAAAATGGAGGTGTGTGAAATCATAGAATGGAGGTGTGTGAAGTCACAGAATGGACGTGTGTGAAGTCATAGAAGGGAGGTGTGTGAAGTCATAGAATGGAGGTGTGTGAAGTCACAGAATGGAGGTGTGGGAAGTCACAGATTGGAGTTGTGTGAAGTCCCAAAATTGAGGTGTGTGAACTCAGAATGGAGGTGTGTAAAGTCACAGAATGGAGGTGTGTGAAGTCATAGAATGGTAGTGTGTGAAGTCATAGAATGGAGGTGTGTGAAGTCACAGAATGGACGGTATGAAGTCATAGAATGGAGGTGTGTGAAGTCACAGAATTGAAGTGTTTGAAGTCATATATTGGAGGTGTGTGAAATCACAATGGATGTGTGAAGTCATAGAATGGAGGTGTGTGAAATCATAGAATGAGGGTGTGTGAGGTCATAGAATGGAGGTGAGTGAAGTCTTAGAATGGAGGTGTGTGAAGTCATAGAATGGAAGTGTGTGAAGTCACAGATTGGAGCTGTGTGAAGTCACAGGATCGAGGTGTTAGAAGTCACAGAATGGAGCTGTGTGAACTAAGAATGGAGGTGTGTGAAGTCACAGAATGGAGGTGTGTGAAGTCATAGAATGGAGGTGTGTGAAGTGAGAATGTAGGTGTGTGAAGTCACCGAATGGAGTTGTGTGAACTCAGAATGGAGGTGTGTGAAGTCACAGAATGAAGGTTTGTGAAATCATAGAATGGAGGTGTGTGAAGTCAGAGAATGGATGTTTCTGAAGTAAGAATGAAGGTGTGTGAAGTCGTAGAATGGAGGTATGTGAACTCATAGAATGGGGGTGTGTGAAGTCACAGAAAGGAGGTGTGTGAAGTCAAAATGGAGGTGTGTAGTCATCGATTGGAGGTGGGTGAAGTCATAGAAAGGAGGTGTGGGAAGTCATAGAATGGAGGAGTGTGAAGTCATAGAGTGCATGTGAGTGAAATCACAGATTCGAGGTCTGTGAAGTCATAGAATGGAGGTGTGTGATGTCAGAATGGAGGTGTGCGAAGTCACAGAATAGAGGTGTGTGAAGTCAGAATGGAGGTGTGTGAAGTCATAGATGGAGTTGTGTGAAGTCATAGTATGGAGGTGTGTGAAATCATAGAATAGAGTTTTGTGAAGTCACAGAATGGAGCTGTGTGAAATCAGAATGGAGGTGTGTGAAGTCATAGAATGGAGGTGTGTGAAGTCAGAATGGAGGTGTGTGAACTCATAGAATGGAGGAGTGTGACGTCACAATGGAAGTGTGTGAAGTCATAGAATGGAGCTGTGTAAAGTCACAGAATGGAGGTGTGTGAAGTCGTAGAATGGAGGTGTGTGAAGTCACTGAATGGAGGTTTGTGAAGTCATAGAATGGAGGTGTGTGAAGTTATAGAATGGATGTTTGTAAAGTAAAAATGAAGGTGTGTGAAGTCATAGAATGGAGATGTGTGAAGTCAGAATGGAGGTGTGTGAAGTCACAGAATGGAGATGTGTCAACTCAGAATTTAGGTGTGTGAAGTCAAAGAATGGAGGTGTGAAGTCATAGAGTGGAGCTGTGTGAAGTCATAGAATGGAGGTGTGTGAAGTCACAATGGAGGTGGGTGAGGTCACAGAATTGATGTGTGTGAACACAGAATGGAGGTGTGTGAAGTCATAGAATGGAAGTGTGTGAAGTCATAGAATGGAGGTGTGTAAAGTCAGAATGGAGGTGTGAAGTCATAGAATGGAGTTGGGTGAAGTCATAGAAAGGAGGTGTGTGAAGTCATAGAATGGATGTGTGTGTAGTCATAGAATGGAGTTGTGTGAAGTCAGAATGGAGGTGTGTGAACTCACAGAATGGTAGTGTGTGTAGTCACAATGGAGGTGTGTGAAGTCATAGAATGGAGGTGTGTGAAGTCACAGAATGGACGTGTGTGAAGTCATAGAATGGAGGTGTGTGTAGTCATAGAATGGAGGTGTGTGAAGTCACAGAATGGAGGTGTGGGAAGTCACAGAATGGAAGTGTGTGAAGTCATAGAATGGAGGTGTGTGAAGTCACAGAATGGACGTTTGTGAAGTCATAGAATGGAGGTGTGTGAAGTCATAGAATGGAGGTGTGTGAAGTCACAGAATGGAGGTGTGGGAAGTCACAGATTGGAGGTCTGTGAAGTCCCAGAATTGAGGTGTGTGAAGTCACAGAATTGAGGTGTTTGAAGTCATGTATTGGAGGTGTGTGAAGTCAAAATGGATGTGTGAAGTCATAGAATGGAGGTGTGTGAAATCATAGAATGAGGGTGTGTGAGGTCATAGAATGGAGGTTTGTGAAGTCACAGAATGGATGTGTGTGAAATCATAGAATGAAGGTTTGTGAAGTCATAGAATGGAAGTGTGTGAAGTCACAGAATGGAGGTGTGTGAAGTCACAGAATGGAAGGTGTGTGAAATCACAGAATAGAGGTGTGTGAACTCAGAATGGAGGTGAGTGAAGTCATAGAATGGAGGTGTGTGAAGTCACAGAATGACAGTTTGAAGTCATAGAATGGAGGTGTATGAAGTCAAAGAATTGAGGTGTTTGAAGTCATATATTGGAGGTGTGTGAAGTCAAAATTGATGTGTGAAGTCATAGAATGGAGGTGTGTGAAATCATAGAATGAGGGTGTGTGAGGTCATAGAATGGAGGTTTGTAAAGTCACAGAATGGAGGTGTGTGAAATCATAGAATGAAGGTGTGTGAAGTCATAGAATGGAAGTGTGTGAAGTCACAGAATGGAGGTTTGTGAAGTCAGAGAATGGAGGTGTGTGAACTCAGAATGGAGGTGTGCGAATCAGAGAATGGACGTGTGTGAAGTCATAGAATGGAAGTGTGTGAAGTCATAGAATGGAAGTGTGTGAAGCCAGAATGGAGGTGTGTGAAGTCACAGAATGGAGGTTTGTGAAGTCATAGAATGGAGGTGTGTGAAGTCATAGAATAGATGTTTCTGAAGTAAGAATGAAGGTGTGTGAAGTCATAGAATAGAGGTGTGTGAAGTCATAGAATGGAGGTGTGTGAAGTCACAGAATGGAGGTGTGTGAAGTCAGAATGGAGGTGTGTAGTCATATATTGGAGGTGAGTGAAGTCATAGAAAGGAGGTGTGGGAAGTCATAGAGTGCAGGGGAGTGAAGTCATAGATTTGAGGTCTGTGAAATCATAGAATGGAGGTGTGTGATGTCAGATTGGAGGTGTGTGAAGTCAAAGAATGTAGGTGTGTGAAGTCATTGAATGGAGGTGAGTGAAGTCACAGAATGGAGATGTGTGAAATCAGAAGAGAGGTGTGCGAAGTCATAGAATGGAGGTGTGTGAAGTCAGAATGGAGGTGTATGAAGTCATAGAATGGAGGTGTGTGAAGTCAGAATAGAGGTGTGTGAAGTCATAGAATGGAGGTGTGTGAAGTCACAGAATGGAGGTGTGGGAAGTCACAGAATAGAGGTGTGTGACGTCAAAGAATGGAGGTGTGTGAACTCAGAATGGAGGTGTGTAAAGGCACAGAATGGAGGTGTGTCAAATCATAGAATGGAGGTGTGTGAAGTCAGAATAGAGGTGTGTAGTCATAGATTGGAGGTGGGTGAAGTTATAGAATGTAGGATTGTGAAGTCATAGAGTGCAGGTGAGTGAAGTCAGAGATTCGAGGTCTGTGAAGTCATAGAAAGGAGGTGTGTGATGTCAGAATGGAGGTGTGCGAAGTCATAGAATAGAGGTGTGTGAAGTCAGAATGGAGGTGGGTGAAGTAATAGATGGAGTTGTGTGAAGTCATAGTATGGAGGGGTGTGAAATCATAGAATGGAGTTTTATGAAGTCACAGAATGGAGCTGTGTGAATTCAGAATGGAGGTGTGTGAAGTCATAGAATGGAGGTGTGTGAAGTCAGAATGGAAGTGTGTGAAGTCACAGAATGGAGGTGTGTGAAGTCATAGAATGGATGTTTCTGAAGTAAGAATGAAGGTGTGTGAAGTCATAGAATGGAGGTATGAACTCATAGAATGGGGGTGTGTGAAGTCACAGAATGGAGGTGTGTGAAGTCAGAATGGAGGTGTTTAGTCATCGATTGGAGGTGGGTGAAGTCATAGAAAGGAGGTGTGGGAAGTCATAGAATGGAGGTGTGTGAAGTCAGAATGGAGGTGTGTGAAGTCACAGAATTGAGGTGTGTGAACACAGAATGGAGGTGTGTGAAGTCAAAGAATGGAGGTGTTTGAAGTCATAGAATGGAGGAGTGTGAAGTCATAGAGTGCATGTGAGTGAAATCACAGATTCGAGGTCTATGAAGTCATAGAATGGAGGTGTGTGATGTCAGAATGGAGGTGTGCAAAGTCTTAGAATAGAGGTGTGTGTAGTCAGAATGGAGGTGTGTGAAGTCATAGATGGAGTTGTGTGAAGTCATAGTATGGAGTTGTGTGAAATCATAGAATAGAGTTTTGTGAAGGCACAGAATGGAGCTGTGTGAATTCAGAATGGAGGTGTGTGAAGTCATAGAATGGAGGTGTGTGAAGACAGAATGGAGGTGTGTGAACTCATAGAATGGAGGTGTGTGACGTCACAATGGAAGTGTGTGAAGTCATAGAATGGAGGTGTGTGAAGTCACAGAATGGAAGTGTGTGAAGTCATAGAATGGAGGTATGTGAAGTCACTGTATGGAGGTGTGTGAAGTCATAGACTGGAGGTGTGTGAAGTTATAGAATGAATGTTTGTAAAGTAAAAATGAAGGTGTGTGAAGTCATAGAATGGAGATTTGTGAAGTCAGAATGGAGGTGTGTGAAGTCACAGAATGGAGATGTGTCAAGTCAGAATTTAGGTGTGTGAAGTCAAAGAATGGAGGTGTGTGAAGACATAGAATGGAGGTGTGTGAAGTCATAGAATGGAGGTGTGTGAAGTCATAATGGAGGTGTGTGAAGTCACAGAATTGAGGTGTGTGAACACAGAATGGAGGAGTGTGAAGTCAAAGAATGGAGGTGTTTGAAGTCATAGATTGGAGGAGTGTGAAGTCATAGAATGTATGTTTGCGAAGTAAGAATGAAGGTGTGTGAAGGCATAGAATGGAGGTGTGTGAAGTCACAGAATGGAGGTGTGTGAAGTTACAGAATGGAGGTGTGTGAAGTCAGAATGGAGGTGTGAAGTCATACAATGGAGTTGGGTGATGTCATAGAAAGGAGGTGTGTGAAGTCATAGAATGGAGGTGTGTGAAGTCATAGAATGGAGGTGTGTGAAGTCAGAATGGAAGTGTGTGAACTCATAGAATGGTAGTGTGTGGAGTCAAAATGGAGGTGTGTGAAATCATAGAATGGAGGTGTGTGAAGTCACAGAATGGACGTGTGTGAAGTCATAGAATGGAGGTGTGTGAAGTCATAGAATGGAGGTGTGTGAAGTCACAGAATGGAGGTGTGGGAAGTCACAGATTGGAGTTGTGTGAAGTCCCAGAATTGAGGTGTGTGAACTCAGAATGGAGGTGTGTAAAGTCACAGAATGGAGGTGTGTGAAGTCATAGAATGATAGTGTGTGAAGTCATAGAATGGAGGTGTGTGAAGTCACAGAATGTACGGTATGAAGTCATAGAATGGAGGTGTGTGAAGTCACATAATTGAAGTGTTTGAAGTCATATATTGGAGGTGTGTGAAATCAAAATGGATGTGTGAAGTCATAGAATGGAGGTGTGTGAAATCATAGAATGAGGGTGTGTGAGGTCATAGAATGGAGGTGAGTGAAGTCTTAGAATGGAGGTGTGTGAAGTCATAGAATGGAAGTGTGTGAAGTCACAGATTGGAGCTGTGTGAAGTCACAGGATCGAGGTGTTAGAAGTCACAGAATGGAGGTGTGTGAACTAAGAATGGAGGTGTGTGAACTAAGAATGGAGGTGTGTGAAGTCACAGAATGGAGGTGTGTGAAGTCATAGAATGGACAGTTTGAAGTCATAGAATGGAGGTGTATTAAGTCACAGAATTGAGGTGTTTGAAGTCATATATTAGAGGTGTGTAAAGTCAAAATTGATGTGTGAAGTCATAGAATGGAGGTGTGTGAAATCATAGAATGAGGGTGTGTGAGGTCATAGAATGGAGGTTTGTAAAGTCACAGAATGGAGGTGTGTGAAATCATAGAATGAAGGTGTGTGAAGTCATAGAATGGAAGCGTGTGAAGTCAAAGAATGGAGGTTTGTGAAGTCACAGAATGGAGGTGTGTGAACTCAGAATGGAGGTGTGCGAATCAGAGAATGGACGTGTGTGAAGTCATAGAATGGAAGTGTGTGAAGTGATAGAATGGAAGTGTGTGAAGCCAGAATGGAGGTGTGTGAAGTCACAGAATGGAGGTTTGTGAAGTAATAGAAGGGAGGTGTGTGAAGTCACAGAATGGAGGTTTGTGAAGTAATAGAATGAAGGTGTGTGAAGTCATAGAATAGAGGTGTGTGAAGTCATAGAATGGAGGTGTGTGAAGTCACAGAATGGAGGTTTGTGAAGTCATAGAATGGAGGTGTGTGAAGTCATAGAATGGATGTTTCTGAAGTAAGAATGAAGGTGTGTGAAGTCATAGAATGGAGGTATGAACTCATAGAATGGGGGTGTGTGAAGTCACAGAATGGAGGTGTGTGAAGTCAGAATGGAGGTGTGTAAAGTCACAGAATGGAGGTGTGTGAAGTCATAGAATGATAGTGTGTGAAGTCATAGAATGGAGGTGTGTGAAGTCACAGAATGTACGGTATGAAGTCATAGAATGGAGGTGTGTGAAGTCACATAATTGAAGTGTTTGAAGTCATATATTGGAGGTGTGTGAAATCACAATGGATGTGTGAAGTCATAGAATGGAGGTGTGTGAAATCATAGAATGAGGGTGTGTGAGGTCATAGAATGGAGGTGAGTGAAGTCTTAGAATGGAGGTGTGTGAAGTCATAGAATGGAAGTGTGTGAAGTCACAGATTGGAGCTGTGTGAAGTCACAGGATCGAGGTGTTAGAAGTCACAGAATGGAGCTGTGTGAACTAAGAATGGAGGTGTGTGAAGTCACAGAATGGAGGTGTGTGAAGTCATAGAATGGAGGTGTGTGAAGTGAGAATGTAGGTGTGTGAAGTCACCGAATGGAGTTGTGTGAACTCAGAATGGAGGTGTGTGAAGTCACAGAATGAAGGTTTGTGAAATCATAGAATGGAGGTGTGTGAAGTCAGAGAATGGATGTTTCTGAAGTAAGAATGAAGGTGTGTGAAGTCGTAGAATGGAGGTATGTGAACTCATAGAATGGGGGTGTGTGAAGTCACAGAAAGGAGGTGTGTGAAGTCAAAATGGAGGTGTGTAGTCATCGATTGGAGGTGGGTGAAGTCATAGAAAGGAGGTGTGGGAAGTCATAGAATGGAGGAGTGTGAAGTCATAGAGTGCATGTGAGTGAAATCACAGATTCGAGGTCTGTGAAGTCATAGAATGGAGGTGTGTGATGTCAGAATGGAGGTGTGCGAAGTCACAGAATAGAGGTGTGTGAAGTCAGAATGGAGGTGTGTGAAGTCATAGATGGAGTTGTGTGAAGTCATAGTATGGAGGTGTGTGAAATCATAGAATAGAGTTTTGTGAAGTCACAGAATGGAGCTGTGTGAAATCAGAATGGAGGTGTGTGAAGTCATAGAATGGAGGTGTGTGAAGTCAGAATGGAGGTGTGTGAACTCATAGAATGGAGGTGTGTGACGTCACAATGGAAGTGTGTGAAGTCATAGAATGGAGCTGTGTAAAGTCACAGAATGGAGGTGTGTGAAGTCGTAGAATGGAGGTGTGTGAAGTCACTGAATGGAGGTTTGTGAAGTCATAGAATGGAGGTGTGTGAAGTTATAGAATGGATGTTTGTAAAGTAAAAATGAAGGTGTGTGAAGTCATAGAATGCAGATGTGTGAAGTCAGAATGGAGGTGTGTGAAGTCACAGAATGGAGATGTGTCAACTCAGAATTTAGGTGTGTGAAGTCAAAGAATGGAGGTGTGAAGTCATAGAGTGGAGCTGTGTGAAGTCATAGAATGGAGGTGTGTGAAGTCACAATGGAGGTGGGTGAGGTCACAGAATTGATGTGTGTGAACACAGAATGGAGGTGTGTGAAGTCATAGAATGGAAGTGTGTGAAGTCATAGAATGGAGGTGTGTAATGTCAGAATGGAGGTGTGAAGTCATAGAATGGAGTTGGGTGAAGTCATAGAAAGGAGGTGTGTGAAGTCATAGAATGGATGTGTGTGTAGTCATAGAATGGAGTTGTGTGAAGTCAGAATGGAGGTGTGTGAACTCACAGAATGGTAGTGTGTGTAGTCACAATGGAGGTGTGTGAAGTCATAGAATGGAGGTGTGTGAAGTCACAGAATGGACGTGTGTGAAGTCATAGAATGGAGGTGTGTGTAGTCATAGAATGGAGGTGTGTGAAGTCACAGAATGGAGGTGTGGGAAGTCACAGAATGGAAGTGTGTGAAGTCATAGAATGGAGGTGTGTGAAGTCACAGAATGGACGTTTGTGAAGTCATAGAATGGAGGTGTGTGAAGTCATAGAATGGAGGTGTGTGAAGTCACAGAATGGAGGTGTGGGAAGTCACAGATTGGAGGTCTGTGAAGTCCCAGAATTGAGGTGTGTGAAGTCACAGAATTGAGGTGTTTGAAGTCATGTATTGGAGGTGTGTGAAGTCAAAATGGATGTGTGAAGTCATAGAATGGAGGTGTGTGAAATCATAGAATGAGGGTGTGTGAGGTCATAGAATGGAGGTTTGTGAAGTCACAGAATGGATGTGTGTGAAATCATAGAATGAAGGTTTGTGAAGTCATAGAATGGAAGTGTGTGAAGTCACAGAATGGAGGTGTGTGAAGTCACAGAATGGAAGGTGTGTGAAATCACAGAATAGAGGTGTGTGAACTCAGAATGGAGGTGAGTGAAGTCATAGAATGGAGGTGTGTGAAGTCACAGAATGACAGTTTGAAGTCATAGAATGGAGGTGTATGAAGTCAAAGAATTGAGGTGTTTGAAGTCATATATTGGAGGTGTGTGAAGTCAAAATTGATGTGTGAAGTCATAGAATGGAGGTGTGTGAAATCATAGAATGAGGGTGTGTGAGGTCATAGAATGGAGGTTTGTAAAGTCACAGAATGGAGGTGTGTGAAATCATAGAATGAAGGTGTGTGAAGTCATAGAATGGAAGTGTGTGAAGTCACAGAATGGAGGTTTGTGAAGTCAGAGAATGGAGGTGTGTGAACTCAGAATGGAGGTGTGCGAATCAGAGAATGGACGTGTGTGAAGTCATAGAATGGAAGTGTGTGAAGTCATAGAATGGAAGTGTGTGAAGCCAGAATGGAGGTGTGTGAAGTCACAGAATGGAGGTTTGTGAAGTCATAGAATGGAGGTGTGTGAAGTCATAGAATAGATGTTTCTGAAGTAAGAATGAAGGTGTGTGAAGTCATAGAATAGAGGTGTGTGAAGTCATAGAATGGAGGTGTGTGAAGTCACAGAATGGAGGTGTGTGAAGTCAGAATGGAGGTGTGTAGTCATATATTGGAGGTGGGTGAAGTCATAGAAAGGAGGTGTGGGAAGTCATAGAGTGCAGGGGAGTGAAGTCATAGATTTGAGGTCTGTGAAATCATAGAATGGAGGTGTGTGATGTCAGATTGGAGGTGTGTGAAGTCAAAGAATGTAGGTGTGTGAAGTCATTGAATGGAGGTGAGTGAAGTCACAGAATGGAGAGGTGTGAAATCAGAAGAGAGGTGTGCGAAGTCATAGAATGGAGGTGTGTGAAGTCAGAATGGAGGTGTATGAAGTCATAGAATGGAGGTGTGTGAAGTCAGAATAGAGGTGTGTGAAGTCATAGAATGGAGGTGTGTGAAGTCACAGAATGGAGGTGTGGGAAGTCACAGAATAGAGGTGTGTGACGTCAAAGAATGGAGGTGTGTGAACTCAGAATGGAGGTGTGTAAAGGCACAGAATGGAGGTGTGTCAAATCATAGAATGGAGGTGTGTGAAGTCAGAATAGAGGTGTGTAGTCATAGATTGGAGGTGGGTGAAGTTATAGAATGGAGGATTGTGAAGTCATAGAGTGCAGGTGAGTGAAGTCAGAGATTCGAGGTCTGTGAAGTCATAGAAAGGAGGTGTGTGATGTCAGAATGGAGGTGTGCGAAGTCATAGAATAGAGGTGTGTGAAGTCAGAATGGAGGTGTGTGAAGTAATAGATGGAGTTGTGTGAAGTCATAGTATGGAGGGGTGTGAAATCATAGAATGGAGTTTTGTGAAGTCACAGAATGGAGCTGTGTGAATTCAGAATGGAGGTGTGTGAAGTCATAGAATGGAGGTGTGTGAAGTCAGAATGGAAGTGTGTGAAGTCACAGAATGGAGGTGTGTGAAGTCATAGAATGGAAGTGTGTGAAGTCATAGAATGGAGGTGTGTGAAGTCAGAATGGAGGTGTGTGAAGTCACCGAATGGAGTTGTGTGAACTCAGAATGGAGGTGTGTGAAGTCACAGAATGGAGGTTTGTGAAGTCATAGAATGGAGGTGTGTGAAGTCATAGAATGGATGTTTCTGAAGTAAGAATGAAGGTGTGTGAAGTCATAGAATGGAGGTATGAACTCATAGAATGGGGGTGTGTGAAGTCACAGAATGGAGGTGTGTGAAGTCAGAATGGAGGTGTTTAGTCATCGATTGGAGGTGGGTGAAGTCATAGAAAGGAGGTGTGGGAAGTCATAGAATGGAGGTGTGTGAAGTCAGAATGGAGGTGTGTGAAGTCACAGAATTGAGGTGTGTGAACACAGAATGGAGGTGTGTGAAGTCAAAGAATGGAGGTGTTTGAAGTCATAGAATGGAGGAGTGTGAAGTCATAGAGTGCATGTGAGTGAAATCACAGATTCGAGGTCTATGAAGTCATAGAATGGAGGTGTGTGATGTCAGAATGGAGGTGTGCAAAGTCTTAGAATAGAGGTGTGTGTAGTCAGAATGGAGGTGTGTGAAGTCATAGATGGAGTTGTGTGAAGTCATAGTATGGAGGTGTGTGAAATCATAGAATAGAGTTTTGTGAAGGCACAGAATGGAGCTGTGTGAATTCAGAATGGAGGTGTGTGAAGTCATAGAATGGAGGTGTGTGAAGACAGAATGGAGGTGTGTGAACTCATAGAATGGAGGTGTGTGACGTCACAATGGAAGTGTGTGAAGTCATAGAATGGAGGTGTGTGAAGTCACAGAATGGAAGTGTGTGAAGTCATAGAATGGAGGTGTGTGAAGTCACTGTATGGAGGTGTGTGAAGTCATAGAATGGAGGTGTGTGAAGTTATAGAATGGATGTTTGTAAAGTAAAAATGAAGGTGTGTGAAGTCATAGAATGGAGATGTGTGAAGTCAGAATGGAGGTGTGTGAAGTCACAGAATGGAGATGTGTCAAGTCAGAATTTAGGTGTGTGAAGTCAAAGAATGGAGGTGTGTGAAGACATAGAATGGAGGTGTGTGAAGTCATAGAATGGAGGTGTGTGAAGTCATAATGGAGGTGTGTGAAGTCACAGAATTGAGGTGTGTGAACACAGAATGGAGGAGTGTGAAGTCAAAGAATGGAGGTGTTTGAAGTCATAGAATGGAGGAGTGTGAAGTCATAGAATGTATGTTTGCGAAGTAAGAATGAAGGTGTGTGAAGGCATAGAATGGAGGTGTGTGAAGTCACAGAATGGAGGTTTGTGAAGTTACAGAATGGAGGTGTGTGAAGTCAGAATGGAGGTGTGAAGTCATACAATGGAGTTGGGTGATGTCATAGAAAGGAGGTGTGTGAAGTCATAGAATGGAGGTGTGTGAAGTCATAGAATGGAGGTGTGTGAAGTCAGAATGGAAGTGTGTGAACTCATAGAATGGTAGTGTGTGGAGTCAAAATGGAGGTGTGTGAAATCATAGAATGGAGGTGTGTGAAGTCACAGAATGGACGTGTGTGAAGTCATAGAATGGAGGTGTGTGAAGTCATAGAATGGAGGTGTGTGAAGTCACAGAATGGAGGTGTGGGAAGTCACAGATTGGAGTTGTGTGAAGTCCCAGAATTGAGGTGTGTGAACTCAGAATGGAGGTGTGTAAAGTCACAGAATGGAGGTGTGTGAAGTCATAGAATGATAGTGTGTGAAGTCATAGAATGGAGGTGTGTGAAATCATAGAATGAGGGTGTGTGAGGTCATAGAATGGAGGTTTGTAAAGTCACAGAATGGAGGTGTGTGAAATCATAGAATGAAGGTGTGTGAAGTCATAGAATGGAAGCGTGTGAAGTCAAAGAATGGAGGTTTGTGAAGTCACAGAATGGAGGTGTGTGAACTCAGAATGGAGGTGTGCGAATCAGAGAATGGACGTGTGTGAAGTCATAGAATGGAAGTGTGTGAAGTGATAGAATGGAAGTGTGTGAAGCCAGAATGGAGGTGTGTGAAGTCACAGAATGGAGGTTTGTGAAGTAATAGAAGGGAGGTGTGTGAAGTCACAGAATGGAGGTTTGTGAAGTAATAGAATGAAGGTGTGTGAAGTCATAGAATAGAGGTGTGTGAAGTCATAGAATGGAGGTGTGTGAAGTCACAGAATGGAGGTGTGTGAAGTCAGAATGGAGGTGTGTATTCATATATTGGAGGTGGGTGAAGTCATAGAAAGGAGGTGTGGGAAGTCATAGAGTGCAGGTGAGTGAAGTCATAGATTTGAGGTCTGTGAAATCATAGAATGGAGGTGTGTGATGTCAGATTTGAGGTGTGTGAAGTCAAAGAATGTAGGTGTGTGAAGTCATTGAATGGAGGTGAGTGAAGTCACAGAATGGAGATGTGTGAAATCAGAAGAGAGGTGTGCGAACTCATAGAATGGAGGTGTGTGAAATAAGAATGGAGGTGTATGAAGTCATAGAATGGAGGTGTGTGAAGTCAGAATAGAGGTGTGTGAAGTCATAGAATGGAGGTGTGTGAAGTCACAGAATGGAGGTGTGGGAAGTCACAGAATAGAGGTGTGTGACGTCATAGAATGGAGGTGTGTGAACTCAGAATGGAGGTGTGTAAAGGCACAGAATGGAGGTGTGTGAAGTCATAGAATGGAAGTGTGTGAAGTCATAGAATGGAGCTGTGTGAAGTCACAGAATGGACGTTATGAAGTCATAGAATGGAGCTGTGTGAAGTCACAGAATTGAGGTGTTTGAAGTCATATATTGGAGGTGTGTGAAGTCAAAATGCATGTGTGAAGTCACAGAATGGAGGTTTGTGAAGTCATAGCATGGAGGTGTGTGAATGTTTCTGAAGTAAAAATGAAGGTGCGTGAAGTCATGGAATGGAGGTGTGTGAAATCACAGAATGGAGGTGTGTGAAGTCAGAATAGAGGTGTGTAGTCATAGATTGGAGGTGGATGAAGTTATAGAATGGAGGAGTGTGAAGTCATAGAGTGCAGGTGAGTGAAGTCAGAGATTCGAGGTCTGTGAAGTCATAGAAAGGAGGTGTGTGATGTCAGAATGGAGGTGTGCGAAGTCATAGAATAGAGGTGTGTGAAGTCAGAATGGAGGTGTGTGAAGTAATAGATGGAGTTGTGTGAAGTCATAGTATGGAGGGGTGTGAAATCATAGAATGGAGTTTTGTGAAGTCACAGAATGGAGCTGTGTGAATTCAGAGTGGAGGTGTGTGAAGTCATAGAATGGAGGTGTGTGAAGTCAGAATGGAGGTGTGTGAAGTCACCGAATGGAGTTGTGTGAACTCAGAATGGAGGTGTGTGAAGTCACAGAATGGAGGTTTGTGAAGTCATAGAATGGAGGTGTGTGAAGTCATAGAATGGATGTTTCTGAAGTAAGAATGAAGGTGTGTGAAGTCATAGAATGGAGGTATGAACTCATAGAATGGGGGTGTGTGAAGTCACAGAATGGAGGTGTGTGAAGTCAGAATGGAGGTGTTTAGTCATCGATTGGAGGTGGGTGAAGTCATAGAAAGGAGGTGTGGGAAGTCATAGAATGGAGGTGTGTGAAGTCAGAATGGAGGTGTGTGAAGTCACAGAATTGAGGTGTGTGAACACAGAATGGAGGTGTGTGAAGTCAAAGAAAGGAGGTGTTTGAAGTCATAGAATGGAGGAGTGTGAAGTCATAGAGTGCATGTGAGTGAAATCACAGATTCGAGGTCTGTGAAGTCATAGAATGGAGGTATGTGATGTCAGAATGGAGGTGTGCGAAGTCATAGAATAGAGGTGTGTGTAGTCAGAATGGAGGTGTGTGAAGTCATAGATGGAGTTGTGTGAAGTCATAGTATGGAGGTGTGTGAAATCATAGAATAGAGTTTTGTGAAGGCACAGAATGGAGCTGTGTGAATTCAGAATGGAGGTGTGTGAAGTCATAGAATGGAGGTGTGTTAAGACAGAATGGAGGTGTGTGAACTCATAGAATGGAGGTGTGTGACGTCACAATGGAAGTGTGTGAAGTCATAGAATGGAGGTGTGTGACGTCACAGAATGGAGGTGTGTTAAGTCATAGAATGGAGGTGTGTGAAGTCACTGTATGGAGGTGTGTGAAGTCATAGAATGGAGGTGTGTGAAGTTATAGAATAGATGTTTGTAAAGTAAAAATGAAGGTGTGTGAAGTCATAGAATGGAGATGTGTGAAGTCAGAATGGAGGTGTGTGAAGTCACAGAATGGAGATGTGCCAAGTCAGAATTTAGGTGTGTGAAGTCAAAGAATGGAGGTGTGTGAAGTCATAGAATGGAGGTGTGTGAAGTCATAGAATGGAGGTGTGTGAAGTCAGAATGGAGGTGTGTGAAGTCACAGAATTGAGGTGTGTGAACACAGAATGGAGGAGTGTGAAGTCAAAGAATGGAGGTGTTTGAAGTCATAGAATGGAGGAGTGTGAAGTCATAGAATGTATGTTTGCGAAGTAAGAATGAAGGTGTGTGAAGGCATAGAATGGAGGTGTGTGAAGTCACAGAATGGAAGTGTGTGAAGTTACAGAATGGAGGTGTGTGAAGTCAGAATGGAGGTGTGAAGTCATACAATGGAGTTGGGTGAAGTCATAGAAAGGAGGTGTGTGAAGTCATAGAATGGAGGTGTGTGAAGTCATAGAATGGAGGTGTGTGAAGTCAGAATGGAAGTGTGTGAACTCATAGAATGGTAGTGTGTGGAGTCAAAATGGAGGTGTGTGAAATCATAGAATGGAGGTGTGTGAAGTCACAGAATGGACGTGTGTGAAGTCATAGAATGGAGGTGTGTGAAGTCATAGAATGGAGGTGTGTGAAGTCACAGAATGGAGGTGTGGGAAGTCACAGATTGGAGTTGTGTGAAGTCCCAGAATTGAGGTGTGTGAACTCAGAATGGAGGTGTGTAAAGTCACAGAATGGAGGTGTGTGAAGTCATAGAATGATAGCGTGTGAAGTCATAGAATGGAGGTGTGTGAAGTCACAGAATGTACGGTATGAAGTCATAGAATGGAGGTGTGTGAAGTCACAGAATTGAAGTGTTTGAAGTCATATATTGGAGGTGTGTGAAATCAAAATGGATGTGTGAAGTCATAGAATGGAGGTTTGTGAAATCATAGAATGAGGGTGTGTGAGGTCATAGAATGGAGGTGAGTGAAGTCTTAGAATGGAGGTGTGTGAAGTCATAGAATGGAAGTGTGTGAAGTCACAGATTGGAGCTGTGTGAAGTCACAGGATCGAGGTGTTAGAAGTCACAGAATGGAGTTGTGTGAACTAAGAATGGAGGTGTGTGAAGTCACAGAATGGAGGTGTGTGAAGTCATAGAATGGAGGTGTGTGAAGTGAGAATGTAGGTGTGTGAAGTCACCGAATGGAGTTGTGTGAACTCAGAATGGACGTGTGTGAAGTCACAG
Source organism: Megascapheus bottae (assembly GCA_024803745.1). Classification (NCBI taxonomy): domain Eukaryota; kingdom Metazoa; phylum Chordata; class Mammalia; order Rodentia; family Geomyidae; genus Megascapheus; species Megascapheus bottae. Next base: position 293,587 of record JANJXV010000052.1, on the reverse strand, counting down.
AATGAAGGTTTGTGAAATCATAGAATGGAGGTGTGTGAAGTCAGAGAATGGATGTTTCTGAAGTAAGAATGAAGGTGTGTGAAGTCGTAGAATGGAGGTATGTGAACTCATAGAATGGGGGTGTGTGAAGTCACAGAAAGGAGGTGTGTGAAGTCAAAATGGAGGTGTGTAGTCATCGATTGGAGGTGGTTGAAGTCATAGAAAGGAGGTGTGGGATGTCATAGAATGGAGGAGTGTGAAGTCATAGAGTGCATGTGAGTGAAATCACAGATTCGAGGTCTGTGAAGTCATAGAATGGAGGTGTGTGATGTCAGATTGGAGGTGTGCGAAGTCATAGAATAGAGGTGTGTGAAGTCACAATGGAGGTGTGTGAAGTCATAGATGGAGTTGTGTGAAGTCATAGTATGGAGGTGTGTGAAATCATAGAATAGAGTTTTGTGAAGTCACAGAATGGAGCTGTGTGAATTCAGAATGGAGGTGTGTGAAGTCATAGAATGGAGGTGTATGAAGTCAGAATGGAGGTGTGTGAACTCATAGAATGGAGGTGTGTGACGTCACAATGGAAGTGTGTGAAGTCATAGAATGGACCTGTGTAAAGTCACAGAATGGAGGTGTGTGAAGTCGTAGAATGGAGGTGTGTGAAGTCACTGAATGGAGGTTTGTGAAGTCATAGAATGGAGGTGTGTGAAGTTATAGAATGGATGTTTGTAAAGTAAAAATGAAGGTGTGTGAAGTCATAGAATGGAGATGTGTGAAGTCAGAATGGAGGTGTGTGAAGTCACAGAATGGAGATGTGTCAACTCAGAATTTAGGTGTGTGAAGTCAAAGAATGGAGGTGTGTGAAGTCATAGAGTGGAGGTGTGTGAAGTCATAGAATGGAGGTGTGTGAAGTCACAATGGAGGTGGGTGAGGTCACAGAATTGAGGTGTGTGAACACAGAATGGAGGTGTGTGAAGTCATAGAATGGAAGTGTGTGAAGTCATAGAATGGAGGTGTGTGAAGTCAGAATGGAGGTGTGTGAAGTCACCGAATGGAGTTCTGTGAACTCAGAATGGAGGTGTGTGAAGTCACAGAATGGAGGTTTGTGAAGTCATAGAATGGAGGTGTGTGAAGTCATAGAGTGGATGTTTCTGAAGTAAGAATGAAGGTGTGTGAAGTCATAGAATGGAGGTATGAACTCATAGAATGGGGGTGTGTGAAGTCACAGAATGGAGGTGTGTGAAGTCAGAATGGAGGTGTTTAGTCATCGATTGGAGGTGGGTGAAGTCATAGAAAGGAGGTGTGGGAAGTCATAGAATGGAGGTGTGTGAAGTCAGAATGGAGGTGTGTGAAGTCACAGAATTGAGGTGTGTGAACACAGAATGGAGGTGTGTGAAGTCAAAGAATGGAGGTGTTTGAAGTCATAGAATGGAGGAGTGTGAAGTCATAGAGTGCATGTGAGTGAAATCACAGATTCGAGGTCTGTGAAGTCATAGAATGGAGGTGTGTGATGTCAGAATGGAGGTGTGCGAAGTCATAGAATAGAGGTGTGTGTAGTCAGAATGGAGGTGTGTGAAGTCATAGATGGAGTTGTGTGAAGTCATAGTATGGAGGTGTGTGAAATCATAGAATAGAGTTTTGTGAAGGCACAGAATGGAGCTGTGTGAATTCAGAATGGAGGTGTGTGAAGTCATAGAATGGAGGTGTGTGAAGACAGAATGGAGGTGTGTGAACTCACAGAATGGAGGTGTGTGACGTCACAATGGAAGTGTGTGAAGTCATAGAATGGACCTGTGTAAAGTCACAGAATGGAGGTGTGTGAAGTCATAGAATGGAGGTGTGTGAAGTCACTGTATGGAGGTGTGTGAAGTCATAGAATGGAGGTGTGTGAAGTTAAAGAATGGATGTTTGTAAAGAAAAATGAAGGTGTGTGAAGTCATAGAATGGAGATGTGTGAAGTCAGAATGGAGGTGTGTGAAGTCACAGAATGGAGATGTGTCAAGTCAGAATTTAGGAGCGTGAAGTCAAAAAATGGAGGTGTGTGAAGACATAGAATGGAGGTGTGTGAAGTCATAGAATGGAGGTGTGTGAAGTCAGAATGGAGGTGTGTGAAGTCACAGAATTGAGGTGTGTGAACACAGAATGGAGGAGTGTGAAGTCAAAGATTGGAGGTGTTTGAAGTCATAGAATGGAGGAGTGTGAAGTCTAGAATGTATGTTGGCGAAGTAAGAATGAAGGTGTGTGAAGGCATGGAATGGAGGTGTGTGAAGTCACAGAATGGAGGTGTGTGAAGTCACAGAATGGAGGTGTGTGAAGTCAGAATGGAGGTGTGAAGTCATACAATGGAGTTGGGTGAAGTCATAGAAAGGAGGTGTGTGAAGTCATAGAATGGAGGTGTGTGAAGTCATAGAATGGAGGTGTGTGAAGTCAGAATGGAAGTGTGTGAACTCATAGAATGGTAGTGTGTGGAGTCACAATGGAGGTGTGTGAAATCGTAGAATGGAGGTGTGTGAAGTCACAGAATGGACGTGTGTGAAGTCATAGAATGGAGGTGTGTGAAGTCATAGAATGGAGGTGTGTGAAGTCACAGAATGGAGGTGTGGGAAGTCACAGATTGGAGTTGTGTGGAGTCCCAGAATTGAGGTGTGTGAACTCAGAATGGAGGTGTGTAAAGTCACAGAATGGAGGTGTGTGAAGTCATAGAATGTTAGTGTGTGAAGTCATAGAATGGAGGTGTGTGAAGTCACAGAATGGACGGTATGAAGTCATAGAATGGAGGTGTGTGAAGTCACAGAATTGAAGTGTTTGAAGTCATATATTGGAGGTGTGTGAAATCAAAATGGATGTGTGAAGTCATAGAATGGAGGTGTGTGAAATCATAGAATGAGGGTGTGTGAGGTCATAGAATGGAGGTGAGTGAAGTCTTAGAATGGAAGTGTGTGAAGTCACAGATTGGCGCTGTGTGAAGTCACAGAATCGAGGTGTGAGAAGTCACAGAATGGAGGTGTGTGAACTAAGAATGGAGGTGTGTGAAGTCACAGAATGGAGGTGTGTGAAGTCATAGAATGGAGGTGTGTGAAGTCAGAATGTAGGTGTGTGAAGTCACCGAATGGAGTTGTGTGAACTCAGAATGGAGGTGTGTGAAGTCACAGAATGAAGGTTTGTGAAATCATAGAATGGAGGTGTGTGAAGTCATAGCATGGATGTTTCTGAAGTAAGAATGAAGGTGTGTGAAGTCGTAGAATGGAGATATGTGAACTCATAGAATGCGTGTGTGTGAAGTCACAGAAAGGAGGTGTGTGAAGTCAAAATGGAGGTGTGTAGTCATCGATTGGAGGTGGGTGAAGTCATAGAAAGCAGGTGTGGGAAGTCATAGAATGGAGGAGTGTGAAGTCATAGAGTGCATGTGAGTGAAATCACAGATTCGAGGTCTGTGAAGTCATAGAATGGAGGTGTGTGATGTCAGAATGGAGGTGTGCGAAGTCATAGAATAGAGTTGTGTGAAGTCAGAATGGAGGTGTGTGAAGTCATAGATGGAGTTGTGTGAAGTCCTAGTATGGACGTGTGTGAAATCATAGAATAGAGTTTTGTGAAGGCACAGAATGGAGCTGTGTGAATTCAGAATGGAGGTGTGTGAAGTCATAGAATGGAGGTGTGTGAAGTCAGAATGGAGGTGTGTGAACTCATAGAATGGAGGTGTGTAATGTCACAATGGAAGTGTGAAGTCATAGAATGGAGCTGTGTAAAGTCACAGAATGGAGGTGTGTGAAGTCATAGAATGGAGGTGTGTGAAGTCACTGAATGGAGGTTTGTGAAGTCATAGAATGGAGGTGTGTGAAGTTATAGAATGGATGTTTGTAAAGTAAAAATGAAGGTGTGTGAAGTCATAGAATGGAGATGTGTGAAGTAAGAATGGAGGTGTGTGAAGTCACACAATGGAGATGTGTCATTTCAGAATTTAGGTGTGTGAAGTCAAAGAATGGAGGTGTGTGAAGTCATAGAATGGAGCTGTGTGAAGTCATATAATGGAGGTGTGTGAAGTCACAATGGAGGTGGGTGAGGTCACAGAATTGAGGTGTGTGAACACAGAATGGAGGTGTGTGAAGTCAAAGAATGGAGGTGTTTGAAGTCATAGAATGGAGGAGTGTGAAGTCATAGAATGTATGTTTGTGAAGTAAGAATGAAGGTGTGTGAAGGCATAGAATAGAGGTGTGTGAAGTCACAGAATGGAGGTGTGTGAAGGCATAGAATGGAGGTGTGTGAACTCACAGAATGGTAGTGTGTGTAGTCACAATGGAGGTGTGTGAAGTCATAGAATGGAGGTGTGTGAAGTCACAGAATGAATGTGTGTGAAGTCATAGAATGGAGGTGTGTGTAGTCATAGAATGGCGGTGTGTGAAGTCACAGAATGGAGGTGTGGGAAGTCACAGAATGGAAGTGTGTGAAGTCCTAGAATGGAGGTGTGTGAAGTCACAGAATGGATGTGTGTGCAGTCATAGAATGGAGGTGTGTGAAGTCATAGATTGGAGGTGTGTGAAGTCACAGAATGGAGGTGTGGGAAGTCACAGATTGGAGGTCTGTGAAGTCATAGAATGGAGGTGTGTGAAGTAATAGAATGGAGGTGTGTGAAGTCACAGAATGGAGGTGTGGGAAGTCACAGAATGGAAGTATGTGAAGTCATAGAATGGAGGTGTGTGAAGTCACAGAATGGACGGTTTGAAGTCATAGAATGGAGGTGTGTGAAGTCACAGAATTGAGGTGTTTGAAGTCATGTATTGGAGGTGTGTGAAGTCAAAATGGATATGTGAAGTCATAGAATGGAGGTGTGTGAAATCATAGAATGAGGGTGTGTGAGGTCATAGAATGGAAGTTTGTGAAGTCACAGAATGGAGGTGTGTGAAATCATAGAATGAAGGTTTGTGAAGTCATAGAATGGAAGTGAGTGAAGTCACAGAATGGAGGTGTGTGAAGTCACAGAATGGAAGGTGTGTGAAATCACAGAATAGAGGTGTGTGAACTCAGAATGGAGGTGAGTGAAGTCATAGAATGGAGGTGTGTGAAGTCACAGAATGGACAGTTTGAAGTCATAGAATGGAGGTGTATGAAGTCACAGAACTGAGGTGTTTGAAGTCATATATTGGAGGTGTGTGAAGTCAAAATTGATTTGTGAAGTCATAGAATGGAGGTGTGTGAAATCATAAAATGAGGGTGTGTGAGGTCATAAAATGGAGGTTTGTAAAGTCACAGAATGGAGGTGTGTGAAATCATAGAATGAAGGTGTGTGAAGTCATAGAATGGAAGTGTGTGAAGTCACAGAATGGAGGTTTGTGAAGTCACAGAATGGAGGTGTGTGAACTCAGAATGGAGGAGTGTGAAGTCACAGAATGGAGGTGTGTGAAGTCAGAATGGAGGTGTGTAGTCATATATTGGAGGTGGGTGAAGTCATAGAAAGGAGGTGTGGGAAGTCATAGAGTGCAGGTGAGTGAAGTCATAGATTCGAGGTCTGTGAACTCATAGAATGGAGGTGTGTGATGTCAGATTCGAGGTCTGTGAACTCATAGAATGAAGGTTTGTGAAGTCATAGAATGGAAGTGTGTGAAGTCACAGAATGGAGGTGTGTGAAGTCACAGAATGGAAGGTGTGTGAAATCACAGAATAGAGGTGTGTGAACTCAGAATGGAGGTGAGTGAAGTCACAGAATGGAGATGTGTGAAATCAGAAGAGAGGTGTGCGAAGTCATAGAATGGAGGTGTGTGAAGTCACAGAATGGAGGTGTGTGAACTCAGAATGGAGGAGTGTGAAGTCACAGAATGGAGGTGTGTGAACTCAGAATGGAGGTGTGTAGTCATATATTGGAGGTGGGTGAAGTCATAGAAAGGAGGTGTGGGAAGTCATAGAGTGCAGGTGAGTGAAGTCATAGATTCGAGGTCTGTGAACTCATAGAATGGAGGTGTGTGATGTCAGATTCGAGGTCTGTGAACTCATAGAATGAAGGTTTGTGAAGTCATAGAATGGAAGTGTGTGAAGTCACAGAATGGAGGTGTGTGAAGTCACAGAATGGAAGGTGTGTGAAATCACAGAATAGAGGTGTGTGAACTCAGAATGGAGGTGAGTGAAGTCACAGAATGGAGATGTGTGAAATCAGAAGAGAGGTGTGCGAAGTCATAGAATGGAGGTGTGTGAAGTCAGAATGGAGGTGTATGAAGTCATAGAATGGAGGTGTGTGAAGTCAGAATAGAGGTGTGTGAAGTCATAGAATAGAGGTGTGTGAAGTCACAGAATGGAGGTGTGGGAAGTCAGAGAATAGAGGTGTGTGACGTCATAGAATGGAGGTGTGGGAAGTCAGAGAATAGAGGTGTGTGACGTCATAGAATGGAGGTGTGTGAACTCAGAATTGAGGTGTGTAAAGGCACAGAATGGAGGTGTGTGAAGTCATAGAATGGAAGTGTGTGAAGTCATAGAATGGAGCTGTGTGAAGTCACAGAATGGACGTTATGAAGTCATAGAACGGAGCTGTGTGAAGTCACAGAATTGAGGTGTTTGAAATCATATATTGGAGGTGTGTGAAGTCAAAATGCATGTGTGAAGTCACAGAATGGAGGTTTGTGAAGTCATAGAATGGAGGTGTGTGAATGTTTCTGAAGTAAAAATGAAGGTGTGTGAAGTCATGGAATGGAGGTGTGTGAAGTCACAGAATGGAGGTGTGTGAAGTCAGAATAGAGGTGTGTAGTCATAGATTGGAGGTGGGTGAAGTTATAGAATGGAGGAGTGTGAAGTCATAGAGTGCAGATGAGTGAAGTCACAGATTCGAGGTCTGTGAAGTCATAGAAAGGAGGTGTGTGATGTCAGAATGGAGGTGTGCGAAGTAATAGATGGAGTTGTGTGAAGTCATAGTATGGAGGGATGTGAAGTTATAGAATGGAGGTGTGTGAAGTCACAGAATGGAGGTGTGGGAAATCAGAACAGAGGTGTGTAGTCATAGATTGGAGGTGGGTGAATTCATAGAAAGGAGGTGTGGGAAGTCATAGAATGGAGGAGTGTGAAGTCATAGAGTGCAGGTGAGTGATGTCACAGATTCGAGGTCTGTGAAATCATAGAATGGAGGTGTGTGATGTCAGATTGGAGGTGTGTGAAGTCAAAGAATGTAGGTGTGTGAAGTCATTGAATGGAGGTGTGTGAAGTCACAGAATGGAGGTGTGTAAAGTCAGAATATAGGTGTTCGAAGTCATAGAATAGAGGTGTATGAAGTCAGAATGGAGGTTTGTGAAGTCGTAGAATGGAAGTGTGTGAACTCATAAAATGGAGGTGTGTGACGTCACAATGGAAGTTTGTGAAGTCATAGAATAGAGGTTTGTGAAGTCACAGAATGGAGGTGTGTGAAGTCATACAATGGAGGTGTGTGAAGTCAGAATGGAGGTGTGTGAAGTCACAGAATGGAGTTGTGTGAGTCAGAATTGAGGTGTGTGAAGTCATAGAATGTAGATGTGTGAAGTCATAGAATGGAGTATTGTGAAGTCACCGAAGGGAGGTTTGAGAGTCATAGAATGGAGGTAAGAGAAATCAAATTAGAGCGGTGTGCAGTCGGAAAATGGAGGTGTGTGAAGTCATAGAATGGAGGTGGGTGAAGTCATAGAATGGAGGTGTATGAAGTCATAGAATGGAGGTGTGTGAAGTCAGAGAATTGGGCTGTTTGAAGTCAGATATTGGAGGTGTGTGAAGCAAAATGGATGTGTGTTAAGTCACCGAGTGGAGTTTTGTGAACTCAGTATGGAGGTGTGTGAAGTCACAGAATGGAGGTTTGTGAAGTCATAGATGGAGGTGTGTGAGGTCATAGAATGGATGTTTCTGAAGTAACAATGAAGGTGTGTGAAGTCATAGAATGGAGGTGTGTGAAGTCATTGAATGGAGGTGTGTGAAGGCACTGAATGGAAGTGTGTGAAGTCAGAATGGAGGTGTGAAGTCATAGAATGAAGGTGGGTGAAGTCATAGAAAGGAGGTGTGGGAAGTCATAGAATGGAGGAGTGTGAAGTCATAGAGTGGAGGTGTGTGATGTCAGAATGGAGGTGTGCGAAGTCATAGAATAGAGGTTTGTGAAGTCAGAATGGAGGTGTGTGAAGTCATAGAATGGAGGTGTGTGAACTCATAGAATGGAGGTGTGTGACGTCACAATGGAAGTGTGTGAAGTCACAGAATGGAGGTGTGTGAATTCACACAATGGAGGTGTGTGAAGTCAGAATGGAATTTTGTGAAGTCACAGAATTGAGCTGTGTGAATTCAGAATGGAGGTATGTGAAGTCAGAGAATGGAGGTGTGTGAAGTCAGAATGGCGGTGTGTGAACTCATGGAATGGAGGTGTGTGTAGTCACAATGGAGGTGTGTGAAGTCATAGAATGGAGGTGTGTGAAGTCACAGAATGGAGGTGTGTGAAGTCATAGAATGGAGGGGTGTGAAGTCATAGAATGGGTGTTTGTGAAGTAAGAATGAAGGTGTGTGAAGTCATAGAATGGAGGTGTGTGAAGTCACAGAATGGAGGTGTCGGAAGTCACAGATTGAAGGAGTGTGAAGTCACAGAATGGAGGTGTGTGAACCCAGAATGGAGGTGTGTAAAGTCACAGAATGGAGGTGTGTGAAGTCATAGAATGGAAGTGTGTGAAGTCATAGAATGGAGGTGTGTGAAGTCACAGAATGGACTGTATGAAGTCATAGAATGGAGGTGTGTGAAGTCACAGAACTGAGGTGTTTGGAGTCATATATTGGAGGTGTGTGAAATCAAAATGGATGTGTGAAGTCATAGAATGGAGGCTTGTGAAATCACAGAATGAGGGTGTGTGAGGTCATAGAATGGAGGTGTGTGAAGTCACAGAATGGAGGTATGTGAAGTCATAGAATGGAGGTTTGTGAAGTCATAGAATGGATTTGTGTGAAGTCATAGAATGGAGGTGTGTGAAGTCAGAATGGAGGTGTGTGAAGTCACCGAATGGAGTTGTGTGAACTCAGAATGGAGGTGTGTGAAGTCACAGAATGGAGGTTTGTGAAGTCATAGAATGGAGGTGTGTGAAGTCATAGAATGGATGTTTCTGAAGTAAGAATGAAGGTGTGTGAAGTCATAGAATGGAGGTATGAACTCATAGAATGGGGGTGTGTGAAGTCACAGAATGGAGGTGTGTGAAGTCAGAATGGAGGTGTTTAGTCATCGATTGGAGGTGGGTGAAGTCATAGAAAGGAGGTGTGGGAAGTCATAGAATGGAGGTGTGTGAAGTCAGAATGGAGGTGTGTGAAGTCACAGAATTGAGGTGTGTGAACACAGAATGGAGGTGTGTGAAGTCAAAGAATGGCGGTGTTTGAAGTCATAGAATGGAGGAGTGTGAAGTCATAGAGTGCATGTGAGTGAAATCACAGATTCGAGGTCTGTGAAGTCATAGAATGGAGGTGTGTGATGTCAGAATGGAGGTGTGCGAAGTCATAGAATAGAGGTGTGTGTAGTCAGAATGGAGGTGTGTGAAGTCATAGATGGAGTTGTGTGAAGTCATAGTATGGAGGTGTGTGAAATCATAGAATAGAGTTTTGTGAAGGCACAGAATGGAGCTGTGTGAATTCAGAATGGAGGTGTGTGAAGTCATAGAATGGAGGTGTGTGAAGACAGAATGGAGGTGTGTGAACTCACAGAATGGAGGTGTGTGACGTCACAATGGAAGTGTGTGAAGTCATAGAATGGAGGTGTGTGAAGTCACAGAATGGAGGTGTGTGAAGTCACAGAATGGAGATGTGTGAAGTAAGAATGGAGGTGTGTGAAGTCACACAATGGAGATGTGTCATTTCAGAATTTAGGTGTGTGAAGTCAAAGAATGGAGGTGTGTGAAGTCATAGAATGGAGCTGTGTGAAGTCATATAATGGAGGTGTGTGAAGTCACAATGGAGGTGGGTGAGGTCACAGAATTGAGGTGTGTGAACACAGAATGGAGGTGTGTGAAGTCAAAGAATGGAGGTGTTTGAAGTCATAGAATGGAGGAGTGTGAAGTCATAGAATGTATGTTTGTGAAGTAAGAATGAAAGTGTGTGAAGGCATAGAATAGAGGTGTGTGAAGTCACAGAATGGAGGTGTGTGAAGGCATAGAATGGAGGTGTGTGAACTCACAGAATGGTAGTGTGTGTAGTCACAATGGAGGTGTGTGAAGTCATAGAATGGAGGTGTGTGAAGTCACAGAATGAATGTGTGTGAAGGCATAGAATGGAGGTGTGTGTAGTCATAGAATGGCGGTGTGTGAAGTCACAGAATGGAGGTGTGGGAAGTCACAGAATGGAAGTGTGTGAAGTCCTAGAATGGAGGTGTGTGAAGTCACAGAATGGATGTGTGTGCAGTCATAGAATGGAGGTGTGTGAAGTCATAGATTGGAGGTGTGTGAAGTCACAGAATGGAGGTGTGGGAAGTCACAGATTGGAGGTCTGTGAAGTCATAGAATGGAGGTGTGTGAAGTAATAGAATGGAGGTGTGTGAAGTCACAGAATGGAGGTGTGGGAAGTCACAGAATGGAAGTATGTGAAGTCATAGAATGGAGGTGTGTGAAGTCACAGAATGGACGGTTTGAAGTCATAGAATGGAGGTGTGTGAAGTCACAGAATTGAGGTGTTTGAAGTCATGTATTGGAGGTGTGTGAAGTCAAAATGGATGTGTGAAGTCATAGAATGGAGGTGTGTGAAATCATAGAATGAGGGTGTGTGAGGTCATAGAATGGATGTTTGTGAAGTCACAGAATGGAGGTGTGTGAAATCATAGAATGAAGGTTTGTGAAGTCATAGAATGGAAGTGAGTGAAGTCACAGAATGGAGGTGTGTGAAGTCACAGAATGGAAGGTGTGTGAAATCACAGAATAGAGGTGTGTGAACTCAGAATGGAGGTGAGTGAAGTCATAGAATGGAGGTGTGTGAAGTCACAGAATGGACAGTTTGAAGTCATAGAATGGAGGTGTATGAAGTCACAGAACTGAGGTGTTTGAAGTCATATATTGGAGGTGTGTGAAGTCAAAATTGATTTGTGAAGTCATAGAATGGAGGTGTGTGAAATCATAAAATGAGGGTGTGTGAGGTCATAAAATGGAGGTTTGTAAAGTCACAGAATGGAGGTGTGTGAAATCATAGAATGAAGGTGTGTGAAGTCATAGAATGGAAGTGTGTGAAGTCACAGAATGGAGGTTTGTGAAGTCACAGAATGGAGGTGTGTGAACTCAGAATGGAGGAGTGTGAAGTCACAGAATGGAGGTGTGTGAAGTCAGAATGGAGGTGTGTAGTCATATATTGGAGGTGGGTGAAGTCATAGAAAGGAGGTGTGGGAAGTCATAGAGTGCAGGTGAGTGAAGTCATAGATTCGAGGTCTGTGAACTCATAGAATGGAGGTGTGTGATGTCAGATTCGAGGTCTGTGAACTCATAGAATGAAGGTTTGTGAAGTCATAGAATGGAAGTGTGTGAAGTCACAGAATGGAGGTGTGTGAAGTCACAGAATGGAAGGTGTGTGAAATCACAGAATAGAGGTGTGTGAACTCAGAATGGAGGTGAGTGAAGTCACAGAATGGAGATGTGTGAAATCAGAAGAGAGGTGTGCGAAGTCATAGAATGGAGGTGTGTGAAGTCACAGAATGGAGGTGTGTGAACTCAGAATGGAGGAGTGTGAAGTCACAGAATGGAGGTGTGTGAACTCAGAATGGAGGTGTGTAGTCATATATTGGAGGTGGGTGAAGTCATAGAAAGGAGGTGTGGGAAGTCATAGAGTGCAGGTGAGTGAAGTCATAGATTCGAGGTCTGTGAACTCATAGAATGGAGGTGTGTGATGTCAGATTCGAGGTCTGTGAACTCATAGAATGAAGGTTTGTGAAGTCATAGAATGGAAGTGTGTGAAGTCACAGAATGGAGGTGTGTGAAGTCACAGAATGGAAGGTGTGTGAAATCACAGAATAGAGGTGTGTGAACTCAGAATGGAGGTGAGTGAAGTCACAGAATGGAGATGTGTGAAATCAGAAGAGAGGTGTGCGAAGTCATAGAATGGAGGTGTGTGAAGTCAGAATGGAGGTGTATGAAGTCATAGAATGGAGGTGTGTGAAGTCAGAATAGAGGTGTGTGAAGTCATAGAATAGAGGTGTGTGAAGTCACAGAATGGAGGTGTGGGAAGTCAGAGAATAGAGGTGTGTGACGTCATAGAATGGAGGTGTGGGAAGTCAGAGAATAGAGGTGTGTGACGTCATAGAATGGAGGTGTGTGAACTCAGAATGGAGGTGTGTAAAGGCACAGAATGGAGGTGTGTGAAGTCATAGAATGGAAGTGTGTGAAGTCATAGAATGGAGCTGTGTGAAGTCACAGAATGGACGTTATGAAGTCATAGAACGGAGCTGTGTGAAGTCACAGAATTGAGGTGTTTGAAATCATATATTGGAGGTGTGTGAAGTCAAAATGCATGTGTGAAGTCACAGAATGGAGGTTTGTGAAGTCATAGAATGGAGGTGTGTGAATGTTTCTGAAGTAAAAATGAAGGTGTGTGAAGTCATGGAATGGAGGTGTGTGAAGTCACAGAATGGAGGTGTGTGAAGTCAGAATAGAGGTGTGTAGTCATAGATTGGAGGTGGGTGAAGTTATAGAATGGAGGAGTGTGAAGTCATAGAGTGCAGATGAGTGAAGTCACAGATTCGAGGTCTGTGAAGTCATAGAAAGGAGGTGTGTGATGTCAGAATGGAGGTGTGCGAAGTAATAGATGGAGTTGTGTGAAGTCATAGTATGGAGGGATGTGAAGTTATAGAATGGAGGTGTGTGAAGTCACAGAATGGAGGTGTGGGAAATCAGAACAGAGGTGTGTAGTCATAGATTGGAGGTGGGTGAATTCATAGAAAGGAGGTGTGGGAAGTCATAGAATGGAGGAGTGTGAAGTCATAGAGTGCAGGTGAGTGATGTCACAGATTCGAGGTCTGTGAAATCATAGAATGGAGGTGTGTGATGTCAGATTGGAGGTGTGTGAAGTCAAAGAATGTAGGTGTGTGAAGTCATTGAATGGAGGTGTGTGAAGTCACAGAATGGAGGTGTGTGAAGTCAGAATATAGGTGTTCGAAGTCATAGAATAGAGGTGTATGAAGTCAGAATGGAGGTTTGTGAAGTCGTAGAATGGAAGTGTGTGAACTCATAAAATGGAGGTGTGTGACGTCACAATGGAAGTTTGTGAAGTCATAGAATAGAGGTTTGTGAAGTCACAGAATGGAGGTGTGTGAAGTCATACAATGGAGGTGTGTGAAGTCAGAATGGAGGTGTGTGAAGTCACAGAATGGAGTTGTGTGAGTCAGAATTGAGGTGTGTGAAGTCATAGAATGTAGATGTGTGAAGTCATAGAATGGAGTATTGTGAAGTCACCGAAGGGAGGTTTGAGAGTCATAGAATGGAGGTAAGAGAAATCAAATTAGAGCGGTGTGCAGTCGGAAAATGGAGGTGTGTGAAGTCATAGAATGGAGGTGGGTGAAGTCATAGAATGGAGGTGTATGAAGTCATAGAATGGAGGTGTGTGAAGTCAGAGAATTGGGCTGTTTGAAGTCAGATATTGGAGGTGTGTGAAGCAAAATGGATGTGTGTTAAGTCACCGAGTGGAGTTTTGTGAACTCAGTATGGAGGTGTGTGAAGTCACAGAATGGAGGTTTGTGAAGTCATAGATGGAGGTGTGTGAGGTCATAGAATGGATGTTTCTGAAGTAACAATGAAGGTGTGTGAAGTCATAGAATGGAGGTGTGTGAAGTCATTGAATGGAGGTGTGTGAAGGCACTGAATGGAAGTGTGTGAAGTCAGAATGGAGGTGTGAAGTCATAGAATGAAGGTGGGTGAAGTCATAGAAAGGAGGTGTGGGAAGTCATAGAATGGAGGAGTGTGAAGTCATAGAGTGGAGGTGTGTGATGTCAGAATGGAGGTGTGCGAAGTCATAGAATAGAGGTTTGTGAAGTCAGAATGGAGGTGTGTGAAGTCATAGAATGGAGGTGTGTGAACTCATAGAATGGAGGTGTGTGACGTCACAATGGAAGTGTGTGAAGTCACAGAATGGAGGTGTGTGAATTCACACAATGGAGGTGTGTGAAGTCAGAATGGAATTTTGTGAAGTCACAGAATTGAGCTGTGTGAATTCAGAATGGAGGTATGTGAAGTCAGAGAATGGAGGTGTGTGAAGTCAGAATGGCGGTGTGTGAACTCATGGAATGGAGGTGTGTGTAGTCACAATGGAGGTGTGTGAAGTCATAGAATGGAGGTGTGTGAAGTCACAGAATGGAGGTGTGTGAAGTCATAGAATGGAGGGGTGTGAAGTCATAGAATGGGTGTTTGTGAAGTAAGAATGAAGGTGTGTGAAGTCATAGAATGGAGGTGTGTGAAGTCACAGAATGGAGGTGTCGGAAGTCACAGATTGAAGGAGTGTGAAGTCACAGAATGGAGGTGTGTGAACCCAGAATGGAGGTGTGTAAAGTCACAGAATGGAGGTGTGTGAAGTCATAGAATGGAAGTGTGTGAAGTCATAGAATGGAGGTGTGTGAAGTCACAGAATGGACTCTATGAAGTCATAGAATGGAGGTGTGTGAAGTCACAGAACTGAGGTGTTTGGAGTCATATATTGGAGGTGTGTGAAATCAAAATGGATGTGTGAAGTCATAGAATGGAGGCTTGTGAAATCACAGAATGAGGGTGTGTGAGGTCATAGAATGGAGGTGTGTGAAGTCACAGAATGGAGGTATGTGAAGTCATAGAATGGAGGTTTGTGAAGTCATAGAATGGATTTGTGTGAAGTCATAGAATGGAGGTGTGTGAAGTCAGAATGGAGGTGTGTGAAGTCACCGAATGGAGTTGTGTGAACTCAGAATGGAGGTGTGTGAAGTCACAGAATGGAGGTTTGTGAAGTCATAGAATGGAGGTGTGTGAAGTCATAGAATGGATGTTTCTGAAGTAAGAATGAAGGTGTGTGAAGTCATAGAATGGAGGTATGAACTCATAGAATGGGGGTGTGTGAAGTCACAGAATGGAGGTGTGTGAAGTCAGAATGGAGGTGTTTAGTCATCGATTGGAGGTGGGTGAAGTCATAGAAAGGAGGTGTGGGAAGTCATAGAATGGAGGTGTGTGAAGTCAGAATGGAGGTGTGTGAAGTCACAGAATTGAGGTGTGTGAACACAGAATGGAGGTGTGTGAAGTCAAAGAATGGAGGTGTTTGAAGTCATAGAATGGAGGAGTGTGAAGTCATAGAGTGCATGTGAGTGAAATCACAGATTCGAGGTCTGTGAAGTCATAGAATGGAGGTGTGTGATGTCAGAATGGAGGTGTGCGAAGTCATAGAATAGAGGTGTGTGTAGTCAGAATGGAGGTGTGTGAAGTCATAGATGGAGTTGTGTGAAGTCATAGTATGGAGGTGTGTGAAATCATAGAATAGAGTTTTGTGAAGGCCCAGAATGGAGCTGTGTGAATTCAGAATGGAGGTGTGTGAAGTCATAGAATGGAGGTGTGTGAAGACAGAATGGAGGTGTGTGAACTCACAGAATGGAGGTGTGTGACGTCACAATGGAAGTGTGTGAAGTCATAGAATGGAGGTGTGTGAAGTCACAGAATGGAGGTGTGTGAAGTCACAGAATGGAGGTGTGTGAAGTCACTGTATGGAGGTGTGTGAAGTCATAGAATGGAGGTGTGTGAAGTTAAAGAATGGATGTTTGTAAAGAAAAATGAAGGTGTGTGAAGTCATAGAATGGAGATGTGTGAAGTCAGAATGGAGGTGTGTGAAGTCACAGAATGGAGATGTGTCAAGTCAGAATTTAGGAGTGTGAAGTCAAAAAATGGAGGTGTGTGAAGACATAGAATGGAGGTGTGTGAAGTCATAGAATGGAGGTGTGTGAAGTCAGAATGGAGGTGTGTGAAGTCACAGAATTGAGGTGTGTGAACACAGAATGGAGGAGTGTGAAGTCAAAGATTGGAGGTGTTTGAAGTCATAGAATGGAGGAGTGTGAAGTCTAGAATGTATGTTTGCGAAGTAAGAATGAAGGTGAGTGAAGGCATAGAATGGAGGTGTGTGAAGTCACAGAATGGAGGTGTGTGAAGTCACAGAATGGAGGTGTGTGAAGTCAGAATGGAGGTGTGAAGTCATACAATGGAGTTGGGTGAAGTCATAGAAAGGAGGTGTGTGAAGTCATAGAATGGAGGTGTGTGAAGTCATAGAATGGAGGTGTGTGAAGTCAGAATGGAAGTGTGTGAACTCATAGAATGGTAGTGTGTGGAGTCACAATGGAGGTGTGTGAAATCGTAGAATGGAGGTGTGTGAAGTCACAGAATGGACGTGTGTGAAGTCATAGAATGGAGGTGTGTGAAGTCATAGAATGGAGGTGTGTGAAGTCACAGAATGGAGGTGTGGGAAGTCACAGATTGGAGTTGTGTGGAGTCCCAGAATTGAGGTGTGTGAACTCAGAATGGAGGTGTGTAAAGTCACAGAATGGAGGTGTGTGAAGTCATAGAATGTTAGTGTGTGAAGTCATAGAATGGAGGTGTGTGAAGTCACAGAATGGACGGTATGAAGTCATAGAATGGAGGTGTGTGAAGTCACAGAATTGAAGTGTTTGAAGTCATATATTGGAGGTGTGTGAAATCAAAATGGATGTGTGAAGTCATAGAATGGAGGTGTGTGAAATCATAGAATGAGGGTGTGTGAGGTCATAGAATGGAGGTGAGTGAAGTCTTAGAATGGAAGTGTGTGAAGTCACAGATTGGCGCTGTGTGAAGTCACAGAATCGAGGTGTGAGAAGTCACAGAATGGAGGTGTGTGAACTAAGAATGGAGGTGTGTGAAGTCACAGAATGGAGGTGTGTGAAGTCATAGAATGGAGGTGTGTGAAGTCAGAATGTAGGTGTGTGAAGTCACCGAATGGAGTTGTGTGAACTCAGAATGGAGGTGTGTGAAGTCACAGAATGAAGGTTTGTGAAATCATAGAATGGAGGTGTGTGAAGTCATAGCATGGATGTTTCTGAAGTAAGAATGAAGGTGTGTGAAGTCGTAGAATGGAGATATGTGAACTCATAGAATGCGTGTGTGTGAAGTCACAGAAAGGAGGTGTGTGAAGTCAAAATGGAGGTGTGTAGTCATCGATTGGAGGTGGGTGAAGTCATAGAAAGCAGGTGTGGGAAGTCATAGAATGGAGGAGTGTGAAGTCATAGAGTGCATGTGAGTGAAATCACAGATTCGAGGTCTGTGAAGTCATAGAATGGAGGTGTGTGATGTCAGAATGGAGGTGTGCGAAGTCATAGAATAGAGTTGTGTGAAGTCTGAATGGAGGTGTGTGAAGTCATAGATGGAGTTGTGTGAAGTCCTAGTATGGACGTGTGTGAAATCATAGAATAGAGTTTTGTGAAGGCACAGAATGGAGCTGTGTGAATTCAGAATGGAGGTGTGTGAAGTCATAGAATGGAGGTGTGTGAAGTCAGAATGGAGGTGTGTGAACTCATAGAATGGAGGTGTGTAATGTCACAATGGAAGTGTGAAGTCATAGAATGGAGCTGTGTAAAGTCACAGAACGGAGGTGTGTGAAGTCATAGAATGGAGGTGTGTGAAGTCACTGAATGGAGGTTTGTGAAGTCATAGAATGGAGGTGTGTGAAGTTATAGAATGGATGTTTGTAAAGTAAAAATGAAGGTGTGTGAAGTCATAGAATGGAGATGTGTGAAGTAAGAATGGTGGTGTGTGAAGTCACACAATGGAGATGTGTCATCTCAGAATTTAGGTGTGTGAAGTCAAAGAATGGAGGTGTGTGAAGTCATAGAATGGAGCTGTGTGAAGTCATATAATGGAGGTGTGTGAAGTCACAATGGAGGTGGGTGAGGTCACAGAATTGAGGTGTGTGAACACAGAATGGAGGTGTGTGAAGTCAAAGAATGGAGGTGTTTGAAGTCATAGAATGGAGGAGTGTGAAGTCATAGAATGTATGTTTGTGAAGTAAGAATGAAGGTGTGTGAAGGCATAGAATAGAGGTGTGTGAAGTCACAGAATGGAGGTGTGTGAAGGCATAGAATGGAGGTGTGTGAACTCACAGAATGGTAGTGTGTGTAGTCACAATGGAGGTGTGTGAAGTCATAGAATGGAGGTGTGTGAAGTCACAGAATGAATGTGTGTGAAGTCATAGAATGGAGGTGTGTGTAGTCATAGAATGGAGGTGTGTGAAGTCACAGAATGGAGGTGTGGGAAGTCACAGAATGGAAGTGTGTGAAGTCCTAGAATGGAGGTGTGTGAAGTCACAGAATGGATGTGTGTGCAGTCATAGAATGGAGGTGTGTGAAGTCATAGAATGGAGGTGTGTGAAGTCACAGAATGGAGGTGTGGGAAGTCACAGATTGGAGGTCTGTGAAGTCATAGAATGGAGGTGTGTGAAGTAATAGAATGGAGGTGTGTGAAGTCACAGAATGGAGGTGTGGGAAGTCACAGAATGGAAGTATGTGAAGTCATAGAATGGAGGTGTGTGAAGTCACAGAATGGACGGTTTGAAGTCATAGAATGGAGGTGTGTGAAGTCACAGAATTGAGGTGTTTGAAGTCATGTATTGGAGGTGTGTGAAGTCAAAATGGATGTGTGAAGTCATAGAATGGAGGTGTGTGAAATCATAGAATGAGGGTGTGTGAGGTCATAGAATGGAAGTTTGTGAAGTCACAGAATGGAGGTGTGTGAAATCATAGAATGAAGGTTTGTGAAGTCATAGAATGGAAGTGAGTGAAGTCACAGAATGGAGGTGTGTGAAGTCACAGAATGGAAGGTGTGTGAAATCACAGAATAGAGGTGTGTGAACTCAGAATGGAGGTGAGTGAAGTCATAGAATGGAGGTGTGTGAAGTCACAGAATGGACAGTTTGAAGTCATAGAATGGAGGTGTATGAAGTCACAGAATTGAGGTGTTTGAAGTCATATATTGGAGGTGTGTGAAGTCAAAATTGATTTGTGAAGTCATAGAATGGAGGTGTGTGAAATCATAAAATGAGGGTGTGTGAGGTCATAAAATGGAGGTTTGTAAAGTCACAGAATGGAGGTGTGTGAAATCATAGAATGAAGGTGTGTGAAGTCATAGAATGGAAGTGTGTGAAGTCACAGAATGGAGGTTTGTGAAGTCACAGAATGGAGGTGTGTGAACTCAGAATGGAGGAGTGTGAAGTCACAGAATGGAGGTGTGTGAACTCAGAATGGAGGTGTGTAGTCATATATTGGAGGTGGGTGAAGTCATAGAAAGGAGGTGTGGGAAGTCATAGAGTGCAGGTGAGTGAAGTCATAGATTCGAGGTCTGTGAACTCATAGAATGGAGGTGTGTGATGTCAGATTCGAGGTCTGTGAACTCATAGAATGAAGGTTTGTGAAGTCATAGAATGGAAGTGTGTGAAGTCACAGAATGGAGGTGTGTGAAGTCACAGAATGGAAGGTGTGTGAAATCACAGAATAGAGGTGTGTGAACTCAGAATGGAGGTGAGTGAAGTCACAGAATGGAGATGTGTGAAATCAGAAGAGAGGTGTGCGAAGTCATAGAATGGAGGTGTGTGAAGTCAGAATGGAGGTGTATGAAGTCATAGAATGGAGGTGTGTGAAGTCAGAATAGAGGTGTGTGAACTCATAGAATGGAGGTGTGTAATGTCACAATGGAAGTGTGAAGTCATAGAATGGAGCTGTGTAAAGTCACAGAACGGAGGTGTGTGAAGTCATAGAATGGAGGTGTGTGAAGTCACTGAATGGAGGTTTGTGAAGTCATAGAATGGAGGTGTGTGAAGTTATAGAATGGATGTTTGTAAAGTAAAAATGAAGGTGTGTGAAGTCATAGAATGGAGATGTGTGAAGTAAGAATGGAGGTGTGTGAAGTCACACAATGGAGATGTGTCATCTCAGAATTTAGGTGTGTGAAGTCAAAGAATGGAGGTGTGTGAAGTCATAGAATGGAGCTGTGTGAAGTCATATAATGGAGGTGTGTGAAGTCACAATGGAGGTGGGTGAGGTCACAGAATTGAGGTGTGTGAACACAGAATGGAGGTGTGTGAAGTCAAAGAATGGAGGTGTTTGAAGTCATAGAATGGAGGAGTGTGAAGTCATAGAATGTATGTTTGTGAAGTAAGAATGAAGGTGTGTGAAGGCATAGAATAGAGGTGTGTGAAGTCACAGAATGGAGGTGTGTGAAGGCATAGAATGGAGGTGTGTGAACTCACAGAATGGTAGTGTGTGTAGTCACAATGGAGGTGTGTGAAGTCATAGAATGGAGGTGTGTGAAGTCACAGAATGAATGTGTGTGAAGTCATAGAATGGAGGTGTGTGTAGTCATAGAATGGAGGTGTGTGAAGTCACAGAATGGAGGTGTGGGAAGTCACAGAATGGAAGTGTGTGAAGTCCTAGAATGGAGGTGTGTGAAGTCACAGAATGGATGTGTGTGCAGTCATAGAATGGAGGTGTGTGAAGTCATAGAATGGAGGTGTGTGAAGTCACAGAATGGAGGTGTGGGAAGTCACAGATTGGAGGTCTGTGAAGTCATAGAATGGAGGTGTGTGAAGTAATAGAATGGAGGTGTGTGAAGTCACAGAATGGAGGTGTGGGAAGTCACAGAATGGAAGTATGTGAAGTCATAGAATGGAGGTGTGTGAAGTCACAGAATGGACGGTTTGAAGTCATAGAATGGAGGTGTGTGAAGTCACAGAATTGAGGTGTTTGAAGTCATGTATTGGAGGTGTGTGAAGTCAAAATGGATGTGTGAAGTCATAGAATGGAGGTGTGTGAAATCATAGAATGAGGGTGTGTGAGGTCATAGAATGGAAGTTTGTGAAGTCACAGAATGGAGGTGTGTGAAATCATAGAATGAAGGTTTGTGAAGTCATAGAATGGAAGTGAGTGAAGTCACAGAATGGAGGTGTGTGAAGTCACAGAATGGAAGGTGTGTGAAATCACAGAATAGAGGTGTGTGAACTCAGAATGGAGGTGAGTGAAGTCATAGAATGGAGGTGTGTGAAGTCACAGAATGGACAGTTTGAAGTCATAGAATGGAGGTGTATGAAGTCACAGAATTGAGGTGTTTGAAGTCATATATTGGAGGTGTGTGAAGTCAAAATTGATTTGTGAAGTCATAGAATGGAGGTGTGTGAAATCATAAAATGAGGGTGTGTGAGGTCATAAAATGGAGGTTTGTAAAGTCACAGAATGGAGGTGTGTGAAATCATAGAATGAAGGTGTGTGAAGTCATAGAATGGAAGTGTGTGAAGTCACAGAATGGAGGTTTGTGAAGTCACAGAATGGAGGTGTGTGAACTCAGAATGGAGGAGTGTGAAGTCACAGAATGGAGGTGTGTGAACTCAGAATGGAGGTGTGTAGTCATATATTGGAGGTGGGTGAAGTCATAGAAAGGAGGTGTGGGAAGTCATAGAGTGCAGGTGAGTGAAGTCATAGATTCGAGGTCTGTGAACTCATAGAATGGAGGTGTGTGATGTCAGATTCGAGGTCTGTGAACTCATAGAATGAAGGTTTGTGAAGTCATAGAATGGAAGTGTGTGAAGTCACAGAATGGAGGTGTGTGAAGTCACAGAATGGAAGGTGTGTGAAATCACAGAATAGAGGTGTGTGAACTCAGAATGGAGGTGAGTGAAGTCACAGAATGGAGATGTGTGAAATCAGAAGAGAGGTGTGCGAAGTCATAGAATGGAGGTGTGTGAAGTCAGAATGGAGGTGTATGAAGTCATAGAATGGAGGTGTGTGAAGTCAGAATAGAGGTGTGTGAAGTCATAGAATAGAGGTGTGTGAAGTCACAGAATGGAGGTGTGGGAAGTCAGAGAATAGAGGTGTGTGACGTCATAGAATGGAGGTGTGGGAAGTCAGAGAATAGAGGTGTGTGACGTCATAGAATGGAGGTGTGTGAACTCAGAATGGAGGTGTGTAAAGGCACAGAATGGAGGTGTGTGAAGTCATAGAATGGAAGTGTGTGAAGTCATAGAATGGAGCTGTGTGAAGTCACAGAATGGACGTTATGAAGTCATAGAACGGAGCTGTGTGAAGTCACAGAATTGAGGTGTTTGAAATCATATATTGGAGGTGTGTGAAGTCAAAATGCATGTGTGAAGTCACAGAATGGAGGTTTGTGAAGTCATAGAATGGAGGTGTGTGAATGTTTCTGAAGTAAAAATGAAGGTGTGTGAAGTCATGGAATGGAGGTGTGTGAAGTCACAGAATGGAGGTGTGTGAAGTCAGAATAGAGGTGTGTAGTCATAGATTGGAGGTGGGTGAAGTTATAGAATGGAGGAGTGTGAAGTCATAGAGTGCAGATGAGTGAAGTCACAGATTCGAGGTCTGTGAAGTCATAGAAAGGAGGTGTGTGATGTCAGAATGGAGGTGTGTGAATTCACACAATGGAGGTGTGTGAAGTCAGAATGGAATTTTGTGAAGTCACAGAATTGAGCTGTGTGAATTCAGAATGGAGGTATGTGAAGTCAGAGAATGGAGGTGTGTGAAGTCAGAATGGCGGTGTGTGAACTCATGGAATGGAGGTGTGTGTAGTCACAATGGAGGTGTGTGAAGTCATAGAATGGAGGTGTGTGAAGTCACAGAATGGAGGTGTGTGAAGTCATAGAATGGAGGGGTGTGAAGTCATAGAATGGGTGTTTGTGAAGTAAGAATGAAGGTGTGTGAAGTCATAGAATGGAGGTGTGTGAAGTCACAGAATGGAGGTGTCGGAAGTCACAGATTGAAGGAGTGTGAAGTCACAGAATGGAGGTGTGTGAACCCAGAATGGAGGTGTGTAAAGTCACAGAATGGAGGTGTGTGAAGTCATAGAATGGAAGTGTGTGAAGTCATAGAATGGAGGTGTGTGAAGTCACAGAATGGACTCTATGAAGTCATAGAATGGAGGTGTGTGAAGTCACAGAACTGAGGTGTTTGGAGTCATATATTGGAGGTGTGTGAAATCAAAATGGATGTGTGAAGTCATAGAATGGAGGCTTGTGAAATCACAGAATGAGGGTGTGTGAGGTCATAGAATGGAGGTGTGTGAAGTCACAGAATGGAGGTATGTGAAGTCATAGAATGGAGGTTTGTGAAGTCATAGAATGGATTTGTGTGAAGTCATAGAATGGAGGTGTGTGAAGTCAGAATGGAGGTGTGTGAAGTCACCGAATGGAGTTGTGTGAACTCAGAATGGAGGTGTGTGAAGTCACAGAATGGAGGTTTGTGAAGTCATAGAATGGAGGTGTGTGAAGTCATAGAATGGATGTTTCTGAAGTAAGAATGAAGGTGTGTGAAGTCATAGAATGGAGGTATGAACTCATAGAATGGGGGTGTGTGAAGTCACAGAATGGAGGTGTGTGAAGTCAGAATGGAGGTGTTTAGTCATCGATTGGAGGTGGGTGAAGTCATAGAAAGGAGGTGTGGGAAGTCATAGAATGGAGGTGTGTGAAGTCAGAATGGAGGTGTGTGAAGTCACAGAATTGAGGTGTGTGAACACAGAATGGAGGTGTGTGAAGTCAAAGAATGGAGGTGTTTGAAGTCATAGAATGGAGGAGTGTGAAGTCATAGAGTGCATGTGAGTGAAATCACAGATTCGAGGTCTGTGAAGTCATAGAATGGAGGTGTGTGATGTCAGAATGGAGGTGTGCGAAGTCATAGAATAGAGGTGTGTGTAGTCAGAATGGAGGTGTGTGAAGTCATAGATGGAGTTGTGTGAAGTCATAGTATGGAGGTGTGTGAAATCATAGAATAGAGTTTTGTGAAGGCCCAGAATGGAGCTGTGTGAATTCAGAATGGAGGTGTGTGAAGTCATAGAATGGAGGTGTGTGAAGACAGAATGGAGGTGTGTGAACTCACAGAATGGAGGTGTGTGACGTCACAATGGAAGTGTGTGAAGTCATAGAATGGAGGTGTGTGAAGTCACAGAATGGAGGTGTGTGAAGTCACAGAATGGAGGTGTGTGAAGTCACTGTATGGAGGTGTGTGAAGTCATAGAATGGAGGTGTGTGAAGTTAAAGAATGGATGTTTGTAAAGAAAAATGAAGGTGTGTGAAGTCATAGAATGGAGATGTGTGAAGTCAGAATGGAGGTGTGTGAAGTCACAGAATGGAGATGTGTCAAGTCAGAATTTAGGAGTGTGAAGTCAAAAAATGGAGGTGTGTGAAGACATAGAATGGAGGTGTGTGAAGTCATAGAATGGAGGTGTGTGAAGTCAGAATGGAGGTGTGTGAAGTCACAGAATTGAGGTGTGTGAACACAGAATGGAGGAGTGTGAAGTCAAAGATTGGAGGTGTTTGAAGTCATAGAATGGAGGAGTGTGAAGTCTAGAATGTATGTTTGCGAAGTAAGAATGAAGGTGAGTGAAGGCATAGAATGGAGGTGTGTGAAGTCACAGAATGGAGGTGTGTGAAGTCACAGAATGGAGGTGTGTGAAGTCAGAATGGAGGTGTGAAGTCATACAATGGAGTTGGGTGAAGTCATAGAAAGGAGGTGTGTGAAGTCATAGAATGGAGGTGTGTGAAGTCATAGAATGGAGGTGTGTGAAGTCAGAATGGAAGTGTGTGAACTCATAGAATGGTAGTGTGTGGAGTCACAATGGAGGTGTGTGAAATCGTAGAATGGAGGTGTGTGAAGTCACAGAATGGACGTGTGTGAAGTCATAGAATGGAGGTGTGTGAAGTCATAGAATGGAGGTGTGTGAAGTCACAGAATGGAGGTGTGGGAAGTCACAGATTGGAGTTGTGTGGAGTCCCAGAATTGAGGTGTGTGAACTCAGAATGGAGGTGTGTAAAGTCACAGAATGGAGGTGTGTGAAGTCATAGAATGTTAGTGTGTGAAGTCATAGAATGGAGGTGTGTGAAGTCACAGAATGGACGGTATGAAGTCATAGAATGGAGGTGTGTGAAGTCACAGAATTGAAGTGTTTGAAGTCATATATTGGAGGTGTGTGAAATCAAAATGGATGTGTGAAGTCATAGAATGGAGGTGTGTGAAATCATAGAATGAGGGTGTGTGAGGTCATAGAATGGAGGTGAGTGAAGTCTTAGAATGGAAGTGTGTGAAGTCACAGATTGGCGCTGTGTGAAGTCACAGAATCGAGGTGTGAGAAGTCACAGAATGGAGGTGTGTGAACTAAGAATGGAGGTGTGTGAAGTCACAGAATGGAGGTGTGTGAAGTCATAGAATGGAGGTGTGTGAAGTCAGAATGTAGGTGTGTGAAGTCACCGAATGGAGTTGTGTGAACTCAGAATGGAGGTGTGTGAAGTCACAGAATGAAGGTTTGTGAAATCATAGAATGGAGGTGTGTGAAGTCATAGCATGGATGTTTCTGAAGTAAGAATGAAGGTGTGTGAAGTCGTAGAATGGAGATATGTGAACTCATAGAATGCGTGTGTGTGAAGTCACAGAAAGGAGGTGTGTGAAGTCAAAATGGAGGTGTGTAGTCATCGATTGGAGGTGGGTGAAGTCATAGAAAGCAGGTGTGGGAAGTCATAGAATGGAGGAGTGTGAAGTCATAGAGTGCATGTGAGTGAAATCACAGATTCGAGGTCTGTGAAGTCATAGAATGGAGGTGTGTGATGTCAGAATGGAGGTGTGCGAAGTCATAGAATAGAGTTGTGTGAAGTCTGAATGGAGGTGTGTGAAGTCATAGATGGAGTTGTGTGAAGTCCTAGTATGGACGTGTGTGAAATCATAGAATAGAGTTTTGTGAAGGCACAGAATGGAGCTGTGTGAATTCAGAATGGAGGTGTGTGAAGTCATAGAATGGAGGTGTGTGAAGTCAGAATGGAGGTGTGTGAACTCATAGAATGGAGGTGTGTAATGTCACAATGGAAGTGTGAAGTCATAGAATGGAGCTGTGTAAAGTCACAGAACGGAGGTGTGTGAAGTCATAGAATGGAGGTGTGTGAAGTCACTGAATGGAGGTTTGTGAAGTCATAGAATGGAGGTGTGTGAAGTTATAGAATGGATGTTTGTAAAGTAAAAATGAAGGTGTGTGAAGTCATAGAATGGAGATGTGTGAAGTAAGAATGGTGGTGTGTGAAGTCACACAATGGAGATGTGTCATCTCAGAATTTAGGTGTGTGAAGTCAAAGAATGGAGGTGTGTGAAGTCATAGAATGGAGCTGTGTGAAGTCATATAATGGAGGTGTGTGAAGTCACAATGGAGGTGGGTGAGGTCACAGAATTGAGGTGTGTGAACACAGAATGGAGGTGTGTGAAGTCAAAGAATGGAGGTGTTTGAAGTCATAGAATGGAGGAGTGTGAAGTCATAGAATGTATGTTTGTGAAGTAAGAATGAAGGTGTGTGAAGGCATAGAATAGAGGTGTGTGAAGTCACAGAATGGAGGTGTGTGAAGGCATAGAATGGAGGTGTGTGAACTCACAGAATGGTAGTGTGTGTAGTCACAATGGAGGTGTGTGAAGTCATAGAATGGAGGTGTGTGAAGTCACAGAATGAATGTGTGTGAAGTCATAGAATGGAGGTGTGTGTAGTCATAGAATGGAGGTGTGTGAAGTCACAGAATGGAGGTGTGGGAAGTCACAGAATGGAAGTGTGTGAAGTCCTAGAATGGAGGTGTGTGAAGTCACAGAATGGATGTGTGTGCAGTCATAGAATGGAGGTGTGTGAAGTCATAGAATGGAGGTGTGTGAAGTCACAGAATGGAGGTGTGGGAAGTCACAGATTGGAGGTCTGTGAAGTCATAGAATGGAGGTGTGTGAAGTAATAGAATGGAGGTGTGTGAAGTCACAGAATGGAGGTGTGGGAAGTCACAGAATGGAAGTATGTGAAGTCATAGAATGGAGGTGTGTGAAGTCACAGAATGGACGGTTTGAAGTCATAGAATGGAGGTGTGTGAAGTCACAGAATTGAGGTGTTTGAAGTCATGTATTGGAGGTGTGTGAAGTCAAAATGGATGTGTGAAGTCATAGAATGGAGGTGTGTGAAATCATAGAATGAGGGTGTGTGAGGTCATAGAATGGAAGTTTGTGAAGTCACAGAATGGAGGTGTGTGAAATCATAGAATGAAGGTTTGTGAAGTCATAGAATGGAAGTGAGTGAAGTCACAGAATGGAGGTGTGTGAAGTCACAGAATGGAAGGTGTGTGAAATCACAGAATAGAGGTGTGTGAACTCAGAATGGAGGTGAGTGAAGTCATAGAATGGAGGTGTGTGAAGTCACAGAATGGACAGTTTGAAGTCATAGAATGGAGGTGTATGAAGTCACAGAATTGAGGTGTTTGAAGTCATATATTGGAGGTGTGTGAAGTCAAAATTGATTTGTGAAGTCATAGAATGGAGGTGTGTGAAATCATAAAATGAGGGTGTGTGAGGTCATAAAATGGAGGTTTGTAAAGTCACAGAATGGAGGTGTGTGAAATCATAGAATGAAGGTGTGTGAAGTCATAGAATGGAAGTGTGTGAAGTCACAGAATGGAGGTTTGTGAAGTCACAGAATGGAGGTGTGTGAACTCAGAATGGAGGAGTGTGAAGTCACAGAATGGAGGTGTGTGAACTCAGAATGGAGGTGTGTAGTCATATATTGGAGGTGGGTGAAGTCATAGAAAGGAGGTGTGGGAAGTCATAGAGTGCAGGTGAGTGAAGTCATAGATTCGAGGTCTGTGAACTCATAGAATGGAGGTGTGTGATGTCAGATTCGAGGTCTGTGAACTCATAGAATGAAGGTTTGTGAAGTCATAGAATGGAAGTGTGTGAAGTCACAGAATGGAGGTGTGTGAAGTCACAGAATGGAAGGTGTGTGAAATCACAGAATAGAGGTGTGTGAACTCAGAATGGAGGTGAGTGAAGTCACAGAATGGAGATGTGTGAAATCAGAAGAGAGGTGTGCGAAGTCATAGAATGGAGGTGTGTGAAGTCAGAATGGAGGTGTATGAAGTCATAGAATGGAGGTGTGTGAAGTCAGAATAGAGGTGTGTGAACTCATAGAATGGAGGTGTGTAATGTCACAATGGAAGTGTGAAGTCATAGAATGGAGCTGTGTAAAGTCACAGAACGGAGGTGTGTGAAGTCATAGAATGGAGGTGTGTGAAGTCACTGAATGGAGGTTTGTGAAGTCATAGAATGGAGGTGTGTGAAGTTATAGAATGGATGTTTGTAAAGTAAAAATGAAGGTGTGTGAAGTCATAGAATGGAGATGTGTGAAGTAAGAATGGAGGTGTGTGAAGTCACACAATGGAGATGTGTCATCTCAGAATTTAGGTGTGTGAAGTCAAAGAATGGAGGTGTGTGAAGTCATAGAATGGAGCTGTGTGAAGTCATATAATGGAGGTGTGTGAAGTCACAATGGAGGTGGGTGAGGTCACAGAATTGAGGTGTGTGAACACAGAATGGAGGTGTGTGAAGTCAAAGAATGGAGGTGTTTGAAGTCATAGAATGGAGGAGTGTGAAGTCATAGAATGTATGTTTGTGAAGTAAGAATGAAGGTGTGTGAAGGCATAGAATAGAGGTGTGTGAAGTCACAGAATGGAGGTGTGTGAAGGCATAGAATGGAGGTGTGTGAACTCACAGAATGGTAGTGTGTGTAGTCACAATGGAGGTGTGTGAAGTCATAGAATGGAGGTGTGTGAAGTCACAGAATGAATGTGTGTGAAGTCATAGAATGGAGGTGTGTGTAGTCATAGAATGGAGGTGTGTGAAGTCACAGAATGGAGGTGTGGGAAGTCACAGAATGGAAGTGTGTGAAGTCCTAGAATGGAGGTGTGTGAAGTCACAGAATGGATGTGTGTGCAGTCATAGAATGGAGGTGTGTGAAGTCATAGAATGGAGGTGTGTGAAGTCACAGAATGGAGGTGTGGGAAGTCACAGATTGGAGGTCTGTGAAGTCATAGAATGGAGGTGTGTGAAGTAATAGAATGGAGGTGTGTGAAGTCACAGAATGGAGGTGTGGGAAGTCACAGAATGGAAGTATGTGAAGTCATAGAATGGAGGTGTGTGAAGTCACAGAATGGACGGTTGAAGTCATAGAATGGAGGTGTGTGAAGTCACAGAATTGAGGTGTTTGAAGTCATGTATTGGAGGTGTGTGAAGTCAAAATGGATGTGTGAAGTCATAGAATGGAGGTGTGTGAAATCAT
The DNA here is from genome assembly GCA_024803745.1 of Megascapheus bottae. Taxonomy (NCBI): domain Eukaryota; kingdom Metazoa; phylum Chordata; class Mammalia; order Rodentia; family Geomyidae; genus Megascapheus; species Megascapheus bottae. The sequence goes on along the minus strand of JANJXV010000052.1, from coordinate 264,539 downwards.
AGAATGAGGGTGTGTGAGGTCATAGAATGGAAGTTTGTGAAGTCACAGAATGGAGGTGTGTGAAATCATAGAATGAAGGTTTGTGAAGTCATAGAATGGAAGTGAGTGAAGTCACAGAATGGAGGTGTGTGAAGTCACAGAATGGAAGGTGTGTGAAATCACAGAATAGAGGTGTGTGAACTCAGAATGGAGGTGAGTGAAGTCATAGAATGGAGGTGTGTGAAGTCACAGAATGGACAGTTTGAAGTCATAGAATGGAGGTGTATGAAGTCACAGAATTGAGGTGTTTGAAGTCATATATTGGAGGTGTGTGAAGTCAAAATTGATTTGTGAAGTCATAGAATGGAGGTGTGTGAAATCATAAAATGAGGGTGTGTGAGGTCATAAAATGGAGGTTTGTAAAGTCACAGAATGGAGGTGTGTGAAATCATAGAATGAAGGTGTGTGAAGTCATAGAATGGAAGTGTGTGAAGTCACAGAATGGAGGTTTGTGAAGTCACAGAATGGAGGTGTGTGAACTCAGAATGGAGGAGTGTGAAGTCACAGAATGGAGGTGTGTGAACTCAGAATGGAGGTGTGTAGTCATATATTGGAGGTGGGTGAAGTCATAGAAAGGAGGTGTGGGAAGTCATAGAGTGCAGGTGAGTGAAGTCATAGATTCGAGGTCTGTGAACTCATAGAATGGAGGTGTGTGATGTCAGATTCGAGGTCTGTGAACTCATAGAATGAAGGTTTGTGAAGTCATAGAATGGAAGTGTGTGAAGTCACAGAATGGAGGTGTGTGAAGTCACAGAATGGAAGGTGTGTGAAATCACAGAATAGAGGTGTGTGAACTCAGAATGGAGGTGAGTGAAGTCACAGAATGGAGATGTGTGAAATCAGAAGAGAGGTGTGCGAAGTCATAGAATGGAGGTGTGTGAAGTCAGAATGGAGGTGTATGAAGTCATAGAATGGAGGTGTGTGAAGTCAGAATAGAGGTGTGTGAAGTCATAGAATAGAGGTGTGTGAAGTCACAGAATGGAGGTGTGGGAAGTCAGAGAATAGAGGTGTGTGACGTCATAGAATGGAGGTGTGGGAAGTCAGAGAATAGAGGTGTGTGACGTCATAGAATGGAGGTGTGTGAACTCAGAATGGAGGTGTGTAAAGGCACAGAATGGAGGTGTGTGAAGTCATAGAATGGAAGTGTGTGAAGTCATAGAATGGAGCTGTGTGAAGTCACAGAATGGACGTTATGAAGTCATAGAACGGAGCTGTGTGAAGTCACAGAATTGAGGTGTTTGAAATCATATATTGGAGGTGTGTGAAGTCAAAATGCATGTGTGAAGTCACAGAATGGAGGTTTGTGAAGTCATAGAATGGAGGTGTGTGAATGTTTCTGAAGTAAAAATGAAGGTGTGTGAAGTCATGGAATGGAGGTGTGTGAAGTCACAGAATGGAGGTGTGTGAAGTCAGAATAGAGGTGTGTAGTCATAGATTGGAGGTGGGTGAAGTTATAGAATGGAGGAGTGTGAAGTCATAGAGTGCAGATGAGTGAAGTCACAGATTCGAGGTCTGTGAAGTCATAGAAAGGAGGTGTGTGATGTCAGAATGGAGGTGTGCGAAGTAATAGATGGAGTTGTGTGAAGTCATAGTATGGAGGGATGTGAAGTTATAGAATGGAGGTGTGTGAAGTCACAGAATGGAGGTGTGGGAAATCAGAACAGAGGTGTGTAGTCATAGATTGGAGGTGGGTGAATTCATAGAAAGGAGGTGTGGGAAGTCATAGAATGGAGGAGTGTGAAGTCATAGAGTGCAGGTGAGTGATGTCACAGATTCGAGGTCTGTGAAATCATAGAATGGAGGTGTGTGATGTCAGATTGGAGGTGTGTGAAGTCAAAGAATGTAGGTGTGTGAAGTCATTGAATGGAGGTGTGTGAAGTCACAGAATGGAGGTGTGTGAAGTCAGAATATAGGTGTTCGAAGTCATAGAATAGAGGTGTATGAAGTCAGAATGGAGGTTTGTGAAGTCGTAGAATGGAAGTGTGTGAACTCATAAAATGGAGGTGTGTGACGTCACAATGGAAGTTTGTGAAGTCATAGAATAGAGGTTTGTGAAGTCACAGAATGGAGGTGTGTGAAGTCATACAATGGAGGTGTGTGAAGTCAGAATGGAGGTGTGTGAAGTCACAGAATGGAGTTGTGTGAGTCAGAATTGAGGTGTGTGAAGTCATAGAATGTAGATGTGTGAAGTCATAGAATGGAGTATTGTGAAGTCACCGAAGGGAGGTTTGAGAGTCATAGAATGGAGGTAAGAGAAATCAAATTAGAGCGGTGTGCAGTCGGAAAATGGAGGTGTGTGAAGTCATAGAATGGAGGTGGGTGAAGTCATAGAATGGAGGTGTATGAAGTCATAGAATGGAGGTGTGTGAAGTCAGAGAATTGGGCTGTTTGAAGTCAGATATTGGAGGTGTGTGAAGCAAAATGGATGTGTGTTAAGTCACCGAGTGGAGTTTTGTGAACTCAGTATGGAGGTGTGTGAAGTCACAGAATGGAGGTTTGTGAAGTCATAGATGGAGGTGTGTGAGGTCATAGAATGGATGTTTCTGAAGTAACAATGAAGGTGTGTGAAGTCATAGAATGGAGGTGTGTGAAGTCATTGAATGGAGGTGTGTGAAGGCACTGAATGGAAGTGTGTGAAGTCAGAATGGAGGTGTGAAGTCATAGAATGAAGGTGGGTGAAGTCATAGAAAGGAGGTGTGGGAAGTCATAGAATGGAGGAGTGTGAAGTCATAGAGTGGAGGTGTGTGATGTCAGAATGGAGGTGTGCGAAGTCATAGAATAGAGGTTTGTGAAGTCAGAATGGAGGTGTGTGAAGTCATAGAATGGAGGTGTGTGAACTCATAGAATGGAGGTGTGTGACGTCACAATGGAAGTGTGTGAAGTCACAGAATGGAGGTGTGTGAATTCACACAATGGAGGTGTGTGAAGTCAGAATGGAATTTTGTGAAGTCACAGAATTGAGCTGTGTGAATTCAGAATGGAGGTATGTGAAGTCAGAGAATGGAGGTGTGTGAAGTCAGAATGGCGGTGTGTGAACTCATGGAATGGAGGTGTGTGTAGTCACAATGGAGGTGTGTGAAGTCATAGAATGGAGGTGTGTGAAGTCACAGAATGGAGGTGTGTGAAGTCATAGAATGGAGGGGTGTGAAGTCATAGAATGGGTGTTTGTGAAGTAAGAATGAAGGTGTGTGAAGTCATAGAATGGAGGTGTGTGAAGTCACAGAATGGAGGTGTCGGAAGTCACAGATTGAAGGAATGTGAAGTCACAGAATGGAGGTGTGTGAACCCAGAATGGAGGTGTGTAAAGTCACAGAATGGAGGTGTGTGAAGTCATACAATGGAAGTGTGTGAAGTCATAGAATGGAGGTGTGTGAAGTCACAGAATGGACTGTATGAAGTCATAGAATGGAGGTGTGTGAAGTCACAGAACTGAGGTGTTTGGAGTCATATATTGGAGGTGTGTGAAATCAAAATGGATGTGTGAAGTCATAGAATGGAGGCTTGTGAAATCACAGAATGAGGGTGTGTGAGGTCATAGAATGGAGGTGTGTGAAGTCACAGAATGGAGGTATGTGAAGTCATAGAATGGAGGTTTGTGAAGTCATAGAATGGATTTGTGTGAAGTCATAGAATGGAGGTGTGTGAAGTCAGAATGGAGGTGTGTGAAGTCACCGAATGGAGTTGTGTGAACTCAGAATGGAGGTGTGTGAAGTCACAGAATGGAGGTTTGTTAAGTCATAGAATGGAGGTGTGTGAAGTCATAGAATGGATGTTTCTGAAGTAAGAATGAAGGTGTGTGAAGTCATAGAAAGGAGGTATGAACTCATAGAATGGGGGTGTGTGAAGTCACAGAATGGAGGTGTGTGAAGTCAGAATGGAGGTGTTTAGTCATCGATTGGAGGTGGGTGAAGTCATAGAAAGGAGGTGTGGGAAGTCATAGAATGGAGGTGTGTGAAGTCAGAATGGAGGTGTGTGAAGTCACAGAATTGAGGTGTGTGAACACAGAATGGAGGTGTGTGAAGTCAAAGAATGGCGGTGTTTGAAGTCATAGAATGGAGGAGTGTGAAGTCATAGAGTGCATGTGAGTGAAATCACAGATTCGAGGTCTGTGAAGTCATAGAATGGAGGTGTGTGATGTCAGAATGGAGGTGTGCGAAGTCATAGAATAGAGGTGTGTGTAGTCAGAATGGAGGTGTGTGAAGTCATAGATGGAGTTGTGTGAAGTCATAGTATGGAGGTGTGTGAAATCATAGAATAGAGTTTTGTGAAGGCACAGAATGGAGCTGTGTGAATTCAGAATGGAGGTGTGTGAAGTCATAGAATGGAGGTGTGTGAAGACAGAATGGAGGTGTGTGAACTCACAGAATGGAGGTGTGTGACGTCACAATGGAAGTGTGTGAAGTCATAGAATGGAGGTGTGTGAAGTCACAGAATGGAGGTGTGTGAAGTCACAGAATGGAGGTGTGTGAAGTCACTGTATGGAGGTGTGTGAAGTCATAGAATGGAGGTGTGTGAAGTTAAAGAATGGATGTTTGTAAAGAAAAATGAAGGTGTGTGAAGTCATAGAATGGAGATGTGTGAAGTCAGAATGGAGGTGTGTGAAGTCACAGAATGGAGATGTGTCAAGTCAGAATTTAGGAGTGTGAAGTCAAAAAATGGAGGTGTGTGAAGACATAGAATGGAGGTGTGTGAAGTCATAGAATGGAGGTGTGTGAAGTCAGAATGGAGGTGTGTGAAGTCACAGAATTGAGGTGTGAACACAGAATGGAGGAGTGTGAAGTCAAAGATTGGAGGTGTTTGAAGTCATAGAATGGAGGAGTGTGAAGTCTAGAATGTATGTTTGCGAAGTAAGAATGAAGGTGTGTGAAGGCATAGAATGGAGGTGTGTGAAGTCACAGAATGGAGGTGTGTGAAGTCACAGAATGGAGGTGTGTGAAGTCAGAATGGAGGTGTGAAGTCATACAATGGAGTTGGGTGAAGTCATAGAAAGGAGGTGTGTGAAGTCATAGAATGGAGGTGTGTGAAGTCATAGAATGGAGGTGTGTGAAGTCAGAATTGAAGTGTGTGAACTCATAGAATGGTAGTGTGTGGAGTCACAATGGAGGTGTGTGAAATCGTAGAATGGAGGTGTGTGAAGTCACAGAATGGACGTGTGTGAAGTCATAGAATGGAGGTGTGTGAAGTCATAGAATGGAGGTGTGTGAAGTCACAGAATGGAGGTGTGGGAAGTCACAGATTGGAGTTGTGTGGAGTCCCAGAATTGAGGTGTGTGAACTCAGAATGGAGGTGTGTAAAGTCACAGAATGGAGGTGTGTGAAGTCATAGAATGTTAGTGTGTGAAGTCATAGAATGGAGGTGTGTGAAGTCACAGAATGGACGGTATGAAGTCATAGAATGGAGGTGTGTGAAGTCACAGAATTGAAGTGTTTGAAGTCATATATTGGAGGTGTGTGAAATCAAAATGGATGTGTGAAGTCATAGAATGGAGGTGTGTGAAATCATAGAATGAGGGTGTGTGAGGTCATAATATGGAGGTGAGTGAAGTCTTAGAATGGAAGTGTGTGAAGTCACAGATTGGCGCTGTGTGAAGTCACAGAATCGAGGTGTGAGAAGTCACAGAATGGAGGTGTGTGAACTAAGAATGGAGGTGTGTGAAGTCACAGAATGGAGGTGTGTGAAGTCATAGAATGGAGGTGTGTGAAGTCAGAATGTAGGTGTGTGAAGTCACAGAATGAAGGTTTGTGAAATCATAGAATGGAGGTGTGTGAAGTCATAGCATGGATGTTTCTGAAGTAAGAATGAAGGTGTGTGAAGTCGTAGAATGGAGATATGTGAACTCATAGAATGCGTGTGTGTGAAGTCACAGAAAGGAGGTGTGTGAAGTCAAAATGGAGGTGTGTAGTCATCGATTGGAGGTGGGTGAAGTCATAGAAAGCAGGTGTGGGAAGTCATAGAATGGAGGAGTGTGAAGTCATAGAGTGCATGTGAGTGAAATCACAGATTCGAGGTCTGTGAAGTCATAGAATGGAGGTGTGTGATGTCAGAATGGAGGTGTGCGAAGTCATAGAATAGAGTTGTGTGAAGTCAGAATGGAGGTGTGTGAAGTCATAGATGGAGTTGTGTGAAGTCCTAGTATGGACGTGTGTGAAATCATAGAATAGAGTTTTGTGAAGGCACAGAATGGAGCTGTGTGAATTCAGAATGGAGGTGTGTGAAGTCATAGAATGGAGGTGTGTGAAGTCAGAATGGAGGTGTGTGAACTCATAGAATGGAGGTGTGTAATGTCACAATGGAAGTGTGAAGTCATAGAATGGAGCTGTGTAAAGTCACAGAACGGAGGTGTGTGAAGTCATAGAATGGAGGTGTGTGAAGTCACTGAATGGAGGTTTGTGAAGTCATAGAATGGAGGTGTGTGAAGTTATAGAATGGATGTTTGTAAAGTAAAAATGAAGGTGTGTGAAGTCATAGAATGGAGATGTGTGAAGTAAGAATGGAGGTGTGTGAAGTCACACAATGGAGATGTGTCATCTCAGAATTTAGGTGTGTGAAGTCAAAGAATGGAGGTGTGTGAAGTCATAGAATGGAGCTGTGTGAAGTCATATAATGGAGGTGTGTGAAGTCACAATGGAGGTGGGTGAGGTCACAGAATTGAGGTGTGTGAACACAGAATGGAGGTGTGTGAAGTCAAAGAATGGAGGTGTTTGAAGTCATAGAATGGAGGAGTGTGAAGTCATAGAATGTATGTTTGTGAAGTAAGAATGAAGGTGTGTGAAGGCATAGAATAGAGGTGTGTGAAGTCACAGAATGGAGGTGTGTGAAGGCATAGAATGGAGGTGTGTGAACTCACAGAATGGTAGTGTGTGTAGTCACAATGGAGGTGTGTGAAGTCATAGAATGGAGGTGTGTGAAGTCACAGAATGAATGTGTGTGAAGTCATAGAATGGAGGTGTGTGTAGTCATAGAATGGAGGTGTGTGAAGTCACAGAATGGAGGTGTGGGAAGTCACAGAATGGAAGTGTGTGAAGTCCTAGAATGGAGGTGTGTGAAGTCACAGAATGGATGTGTGTGCAGTCATAGAATGGAGGTGTGTGAAGTCATAGAATGGAGGTGTGTGAAGTCACAGAATGGAGGTGTGGGAAGTCACAGATTGGAGGTCTGTGAAGTCATAGAATGGAGGTGTGTGAAGTAATAGAATGGAGGTGTGTGAAGTCACAGAATGGAGGTGTGGGAAGTCACAGAATGGAAGTATGTGAAGTCATAGAATGGAGGTGTGTGAAGTCACAGAATGGACGGTTTGAAGTCATAGAATGGAGGTGTGTGAAGTCACAGAATTGAGGTGTTTGAAGTCATGTATTGGAGGTGTGTGAAGTCAAAATGGATGTGTGAAGTCATAGAATGGAGGTGTGTGAAATCATAGAATGAGGGTGTGTGAGGTCATAGAATGGAAGTTTGTGAAGTCACAGAATGGAGGTGTGTGAAATCATAGAATGAAGGTTTGTGAAGTCATAGAATGGAAGTGAGTGAAGTCACAGAATGGAGGTGTGTGAAGTCACAGAATGGAAGGTGTGTGAAATCACAGAATAGAGGTGTGTGAACTCAGAATGGAGGTGAGTGAAGTCATAGAATGGAGGTGTGTGAAGTCACAGAATGGACAGTTTGAAGTCATAGAATGGAGGTGTATGAAGTCACAGAATTGAGGTGTTTGAAGTCATATATTGGAGGTGTGTGAAGTCAAAATTGATTTGTGAAGTCATAGAATGGAGGTGTGTGAAATCATAAAATGAGGGTGTGTGAGGTCATAAAATGGAGGTTTGTAAAGTCACAGAATGGAGGTGTGTGAAATCATAGAATGAAGGTGTGTGAAGTCATAGAATGGAAGTGTGTGAAGTCACAGAATGGAGGTTTGTGAAGTCACAGAATGGAGGTGTGTGAACTCAGAATGGAGGAGTGTGAAGTCACAGAATGGAGGTGTGTGAAGTCAGAATGGAGGTGTGTAGTCATATATTGGAGGTGGGTGAAGTCATAGAAAGGAGGTGTGGGAAGTCATAGAGTGCAGGTGAGTGAAGTCATAGATTCGAGGTCTGTGAACTCATAGAATGGAGGTGTGTGATGTCAGATTCGAGGTCTGTGAACTCATAGAATGAAGGTTTGTGAAGTCATAGAATGGAAGTGTGTGAAGTCACAGAATGGAGGTGTGTGAAGTCACAGAATGGAAGGTGTGTGAAATCACAGAATAGAGGTGTGTGAACTCAGAATGGAGGTGAGTGAAGTCACAGAATGGAGATGTGTGAAATCAGAAGAGAGGTGTGCGAAGTCATAGAATGGAGGTGTGTGAAGTCAGAATGGAGGTGTATGAAGTCATAGAATGGAGGTGTGTGAAGTCAGAATAGAGGTGTGTGAAGTCATAGAATAGAGGTGTGTGAAGTCACAGAATGGAGGTGTGGGAAGACAGAGAATAGAGGTGTGTGACGTCATAGAATGGAGGTGTGTGAACTCAGAATGGAGGTGTGTAAAGGCACAGAATGGAGGTGTGTGAAGTCATAGAATGGAAGTGTGTGAAGTCATAGAATGGAGCTGTGTGAAGTCACAGAATGGACGTTATGAAGTCATAGAACGGAGCTGTGTGAAGTCACAGAATTGAGGTGTTTGAAATCATATATTGGAGGTGTGTGAAGTCAAAATGCATGTGTGAAGTCACAGAATGGAGGTTTGTGAAGTCATAGAATGGAGGTGTGTGAATGTTTCTGAAGTAAAAATGAAGGTGTGTGAAGTCATGGAATGGAGGTGTGTGAAGTCACAGAATGGAGGTGTGTGAAGTCAGAATAGAGGTGTGTAGTCATAGATTGGAGGTGGGTGAAGTTATAGAATGGAGGAGTGTGAAGTCATAGAGTGCAGATGAGTGAAGTCACAGATTCGAGGTCTGTGAAGTCATAGAAAGGAGGTGTGTGATGTCAGAATGGAGGTGTGCGAAGTAATAGATGGAGTTGTGTGAAGTCATAGTATGGAGGGATGTGAAGTTATAGAATGGAGGTGTGTGAAGTCACAGAATGGAGGTGTGGGAAGTCAGAACAGAGGTGTGTAGTCATAGATTGGAGGTGGGTGAATTCATAGAAAGGAGGTGTGGGAAGTCATAGAATGGAGGAGTGTGAAGTCATAGAGTGCAGGTGAGTGATGTCACAGATTCGAGGTCTGTGAAATCATAGAATGGAGGTGTGTGATGTCAGATTGGAGGTGTGTGAAGTCAAAGAATGTAGGTGTGTGAAGTCATTGAATGGAGGTGTGTGAAGTCACAGAATGGAGGTGTGTGAAGTCAGAATATAGGTGTTCGAAGTCATAGAATAGAGGTGTATGAAGTCAGAATGGAGGTTTGTGAAGTCGTAGAATGGAAGTGTGTGAACTCATAAAATGGAGGTGTGTGACGTCACAATGGAAGTTTGTGAAGTCATAGAATAGAGGTTTGTGAAGTCACAGAATGGAGGTGTGTGAAGTCATACAATGGAGGTGTGTGAAGTCAGAATGGAGGTGTGTGAAGTCACAGAATGGAGTTGTGTGAGTCAGAATTGAGGTGTGTGAAGTCATAGAATGTAGATGTGTGAAGTCATAGAATGGAGTATTGTGAAGTCACCGAAGGGAGGTTTGAGAGTCATAGAATGGAGGTAAGAGAAATCAAATTAGAGCGGTGTGCAGTCGGAAAATGGAGGTGTGTGAAGTCATAGAATGGAGGTGGGTGAAGTCATAGAATGGAGGTGTATGAAGTCATAGAATGGAGGTGTGTGAAGTCAGAGAATTGGGCTGTTTGAAGTCAGATATTGGAGGTGTGTGAAGTCAAAATGGATGTGTGTTAAGTCACCGAGTGGAGTTTTGTGAACTCAGTATGGAGGTGTGTGAAGTCACAGAATGGAGGTTTGTGAAGTCATAGATGGAGGTGTGTGAGGTCATAGAATGGATGTTTCTGAAGTAACAATGAAGGTGTGTGAAGTCATAGAATGGAGGTGTGTGAAGTCATTGAATGGAGGTGTGTGAAGGCACTGAATGGAAGTGTGTGAAGTCAGAATGGAGGTGTGAAGTCATAGAATGAAGGTGGGTGAAGTCATAGAAAGGAGGTGTGGGAAGTCATAGAATGGAGGAGTGTGAAGTCATAGAGTGGAGGTGTGTGATGTCAGAATGGAGGTGTGCGAAGTCATAGAATAGAGGTTTGTGAAGTCAGAATGGAGGTGTGTGAAGTAATAGAATGGAGGTGTGTGAACTCATAGAATGGAGGTGTGTGACGTCACAATGGAAGTGTGTGAAGTCACAGAATGGAGGTGTGTGAATTCACACAATGGAGGTGTGTGAAGTCAGAATGGAATTTTGTGAAGTCACAGAATTGAGCTGTGTGAATTCAGAATGGAGGTATGTGAAGTCAGAGAATGGAGGTGTGTGAAGTCAGAATGGCGGTGTGTGAACTCATGGAATGGAGGTGTGTGTAGTCACAATGGAGGTGTGTGAAGTCATAGAATGGAGGTGTGTGAAGTCACAGAATGGAGGTGTGTGAAGTCATAGAATGGAGGGGTGTGAAGTCATAGAATGCGTGTTTGTGAAGTAAGAATGAAGGTGTGTGAAGTCATAGAATGGAGGTGTGTGAAGTCACAGAACGGAGGTGTCGGAAGTCACAGATTGAAGGAGTGTGAAGTCACAGAATGGAGGTGTGTGAACCCAGAATGGAGGTGTGTAAAGTCACAGAATGGAGGTGTGTGAAGTCATAGAATGGAAGTGTGTGAAGTCATAGAATGGAGGTGTGTGAAGTCACAGAATGGACTGTATGAAGTCATAGAATGGAGGTGTGTGAAGTCACAGAATGGACTGTATGAAGTCACAGATTGAAGGAGTGTGAAGTCACAGAATGGAGGTGTGTGAAATCAAAATGGATGTGTGAAGTCATAGAATGGAGGCTTGTGAAATCACAGAATGAGGGTGTGTGAGGTCATAGAATGGAGGTGTGTGAAGTCACAGAATGGAGGTATGTGAAGTCATAGAATGGAGGTTTGTGAAGTCATAGAATGGAAGTGTGTGAAGTCACAGATTGGAGGTGTGTGAAGTCACAGAATCGAGGTGTGAGAACTCACAGAATGGAGGTGTGTGAACTCAGAATGGAGGTATGTGAAGTCACAGAATGGAGGTGTGTGAAATCATAGAATGGAGGTGTGTGAAGTCACAGAATGGAGGTGGGTGAAGTCAGAATGGAGGTGTGTGAAGTCATAGAATGGAGGTGTGTGAAGTCAGAATGGAGGTGTGAAGTCATAGAATGGAGGTGGGTGAAGTCATAGAACTTAGGTGTGGGAAGTCATAGAGTGGAGAAGTGTGAAGTCATAGAATGGAGGTGTGTGAAGTCACAGAGTGGAGGTGTGTGAAGTCATACAATGGAGGTGTGTGAAGTCAGAATGGAGGTGTGTGAAGTCACAGAAAGGAGGTGTGTGAACTCAGAATGGAGGTGTGTGAAGTCATAAATGGAGGTGTGTGAAGTCATAGTATGGAGATATGTGAAATCATAGAATGAAGTTTTGTGAAGTCATAGAATGGAGATGTGTGAGTCAGAATTGAGGTGTGTGAAGTCATAGAATGTAGATGTGTGAAGTCATAGAATGGAGTATTGTGAAGTCACCAAAGGGAGGTTTGTGAAGTCATAGAATGGAGGTATGAGAAATCAAATTAGAGGGGTGTGAATTCGGAGAATGGAGGTGTGTGAAGTCGTAGAATGGAGGTGGGTGAAGTCATAGAATGGAGGTGTGTGAATTCAGATTGGAGGTGTGTGAAGTCATAGAATTGAGGTGTGTCAAAACAGAAAGGAGGTGTGTGAAGTCATAGAATGGAGATGAGTGAAGTCATAGAATGGAGGTGTATGAAATCCTAGAATGCAGATGTGTGAAGTCACAGAATTTAGATGTGTGAAGTCAGAATGGAGGTGTGTGAGGTCAGAATGGAGGTGTGTGAAGTCATAGAATGGAGGTGTGTGAAGTCACAATGCAGGAGTGTGAACTCATAGAATGGAGGTGTGTGAAGTCAAAATGTAGGTGTGTGAAGTCATAGAATGGAGGTGTGTGAAGTCATAGAATGGAGGTGTGTGAAGTCACAGAATGGAGGTGTGTGAAGTCATAGAATTCAGGTGTGTGAAGTCACAGAATGGAGGTGTGTGAAATCATAGAATGGAGGTGTGTGAAGTCACAGAATGGAGGTGTGTGAAGTCAGAATGGAGGTGTGTGAAGTCATAGAATGGAGGTGTGTGAAGTCAGAATGGAGGTGTGAAGTCATAGAATGGAGGTGGGTAAGTCACAGAAATTATGTGTGGGAAGTCATAGAATGGAGAAGTGTGAAGTCATAGTGTGGAGGTGAGTGAAGTCACAGATTCGAGGTCTGTGAAGTCATAGAATGGAGGTGTGAGAAGTCAGAATGTAGGTGTTGCAAGTCATAGAATAGAGGTGTGTGAAGTCAGAATGGAGGTGTGTGAAGTCATAGAATGGAGGTGTGTGAACTCATTGAATGGAGGTGTGTGACGTCACAATGGAAGTTTGTGAACTCTTAGAATGGAGGTGTGTGAAGTCACAGAATGGAGGTGTGTGAAGGCATACAATGGAGGTGTGTGAAGCCGGAATGGAGGTGTGTGAAGTCACAGAATGGAGGTTGTGGACTCAGAATGGAGGTGTGTAAAATCATACATGGAGGTGTGTGAAGTCACAGTATGGAGATATGTGAAATCATAGAATGGAGTTTTGTGAAGTCATAGAATGGAGTTGTGTGAGTCAGAATTGAGGTGTGTGAAGTCATAGAATATAGATGTGGGAAGTCATAGAATGGAGTATTGTGAAGTCACCGAAGGGAGGTTTGTGAAGTCATAGAATGGAGGTATCAGAAATCAAATTAGAGGGGTGTGAAGTCGGAGATTGGAGGTGTGTGAAGTCATAGAATGGAGGTGGGTGAAGTCATAGAATGGAGGTGTGTGAATTCAGATTGGAGGTGTGTGAAGTCATAGAATGGAGGTGTGTCAAAACAGAAAGGAGGTGTGTGAAATCATAGAATGGAGGTGAGTGAAGTCATAGAATGGAGGTGTGTGAAATCATAGAATGGAGGTGTGTGAAGTCACAGAATGGAGGTGTGTGAAGTCAGAATGGTGGTGTAAAGTCATAGAGTGGAGGTGGGTGAAGTCATAGAAATTAGGTGTGTGAAGTCATAGAATGGAGGTGTGTGAACTCATAGAATGGAGGTGTGTGACGCCACAATGGAAGTTTGTGATGTCATAGAATGGAGGTGTGTGAAGTCAAAGAATGGAGGTTTGTGAAGTCATACAATGGAGGTGTGTGAAGTCAGATTGGAGGTGTGTGAAGTCACAGAATGGAGGTGTGTGAACTCATAATGGAGGTGTGTGAAGTCATAGATGGAGGTGTGTGAAGTCATAGTATGGAGATATGTGAAATCATAGAATGGAGTTTTGTGAAGTCACAGAATGGAGTTGTGTGAGTCAGAATTGAGGTGTGTGAAGTCATAGAATGTAGATGTGTGAAGTCATAGAATGGAGTATTGTGAAGTCACCGAAGTGAGGTTTGTGAAGTTATAGAAAGGAGGTATGAGAAATCAAATTAGAGGGATGTGAAGTCGGAGAATGGAAGTGTGTGAAGTCATAGAATGGAGGTGGGTGAAGTCATTGAATGGAGGTGTGTGAAGTCACTGAATGGACGGGTTTAAAGTCATAGAATGGAGGTGTGTGAAGTCAGAGAATTGAGCTGATTGAAGTCATATATTGGAGGTGTGTGAAGTCAAAAAGGATGTGTGAAGTCATAGAATGTAGGTGTGTGAAGTCATAGAATGGAGGTGTGTGAAGTCACAGAATGGAGGTGTGTGAACTCAGAATAGAGGTGTGTGAAGTCACAGAATGGAGGTGTGTGAAGCCACAGAATGGAAGGGTGTGAAGTCATAGAATGGACGTGTGTGAAGTCAGAATGGAGGTGTGTTAAGTCACCGAATGGAGTTTTGTGAACTCAGTATGGAGGTGTGTGAAGTCACAGAATGGAGGTTTGTGAAGTCATAGATGGAGGTGAGTGAGGTCATAGAAGGGATGTTTCTGAAGTAAGAATGAAGGTGTGTGAATTCATAGAATGGAGGTGTGTGAAGTCATTGAATGGAGGTGTGTGAAGTCACTGAATGGAAGTGTGTGAAGTCAGAATGGAGGTGTGAAGTCATAGAATGAAGGTGGATGAAGTCATAGAAAGGAGGTGTGGGAAGTCATAGAATGGAGGAGTGTGAAGTCATAGAGTGGAGGTGAGTGAAGTCACAGATTCGAGGTCTGTGAATCATAGATTGGAGGTGTGTGATGTCAGAATGGAGGTGTGCGAAGTCATAGAATAGAGGTTTGTGAAGTCAGAATGGAGGTGTGTGAAGTCATAGAATAGAGGTGTGTGAACTCATAGAATGGAGGTGTGTGACGTCACAATGGAAGTGTGTGAAGTCACAGAATGGAGGTGTGTGAAGTCACAAAATGGAGATGTGTGAAGTTATAGAATGGAGGTGTGTGAAGTCATAGAATGGGTGTTTGTGAAGTAAGAATGAAGGTGTGTTTAGTCATAGAATGGAGGTGTGTGAAGACACAGAATGGAGGTGTGGGAAGTCACAGATTGCAGGAGTGTGAAGTCACAGAATGGAGGTGTGTGAACCCAGAATGGACGTGTGTAAAGTCACAGAATGGAGGTGTGTGAAGTCATAGAATGGAAGTGTGTGAAGTCATAGAATGGAGGTGTGTGATGTCACAGAATGGACGGTATGAAGTCATAGAATAGAGTTGTGTGAAGTCACAGAATCGAGGTTTGAGAAGTCACAGAATGGAGGTGTGTGAACTCAAAATGGAGGTGTGTGAAGTCACAGAATTGAGGGGTATGAAGTCATAGAATGGAAGTGTGTGAAGTCATAGAATGGAGGTGTGTGAAGTCAGAATGGAGGTGTGTAGTCTTCGATTGGAGGTGGGTGAAGTCATAGAAAGGAGGTGTGGGAAGTCATAGAATGGAGGAGTGTGAAGTCATAGAGTACATGTGAGTGAAATCAGAGATTCGAGGTCTGTGAAGTCATAGAATTGAGGTGTGTGATGTCAGAATGGAGGTGTGCGAAGTCATAGATGGAGTTGTGTGAAGTCATAGTATGGAGTTGTGTGAAATCATAGAATAGAGTTTTGTGAAGGCACAGAATGGAGCTGTGTGAATTCAGAATGGAGGTGTGTGAAGTCATAGAATGGAGGTGTGTGAAGTCAGAATGGAGGTGTGTGAACTCATAGAATGGAGCTGTTTGACGTCACAATGGAAGTGTGTGAAGTCATAGAATGGAGGTGTGTGAAGTCACAGAATGGAGGTGTGTGAAGTCATAGAATGGAGGTGTGTGAAGTCACTGAATGGAGGTGTGTGAAGTCATAGAATGGAGGTGTGTGAAGTTAAAGAATGGATGTTTGTAAAGTAAAAATGAAGGTGTGTAGTCATAGAATGGAGATGTGTGAAGTCAGAATGGAGGTGTGTGAAGTCACAGAATGGAGATGTGTCAACTCAGAATTTAGGTGTGTGAAGTCAAAGAATGCAGGTGTGTGAAGACATAGAATGGAGGTGTGTGAAGTCAAAGAATGGAGGTGTGTGAAGTCATAGAATATATGTTTGTGAAGTAAGAATGAAGGTGTGTGAAGGCATAGAATGGAGGTGTGTGAAGTCACAGAATGGAGGTGTGTGAAGGCATAGAATGGAGCTGTGTGAAGTCATAGAATGGAGGTGTGTGAAGTCATATAATGGAGGGGTGTGAAGTCACAGAATGGAGGTGTGTGAAGTCAGAATGGAGCTGTGAATTCATAGAATGGAGTTGGGTGAAATCATAGAAAGGAGTTGTGTGAAGTCATAGGATGGAGGTGTGTGAAGTCATAGAATGGAGGTGTGTGAAGACAGAATGGAGGTGTGTGAACACATAGAATGGTAGTGTGTGTAGTCACAATGGAGGTGTGTGAAGTCATAGAATGGAGGTGTGTGAAGTCACAGAATGGAGGAGTGTGAAGTCATAGAGTGCATGTGAGTGAAATCACAGATTCGAGGTCTGTGAAGTCATAGAATGGAGGTGTGTGATGTCAGAATGGAGGTGTGCGAAGTCATAGAATAGAGGTGTGTGAAGTCACAATGGAGGTGTGTGAAGTCATAGATGGAGTTGTGTGAAGTCTTAGTATGGAGTTGTGTGAAATCATAGAATAGAGATTTGTGAAGGCCCAGAATGGAGCTGTGTGAATTCAGAATGGAGGTGTGTGAAGTCATAGAATGGAGGTGTGTGAAGTCAGAATGGAGGTGTGTGAACTTATAGAATGGAGGTGTGTGACGTCAGAATGGAAGTGTGTGAAGTCATAGAATGGAGGTGTGTGAAGTCACAGAATGGGGGTGTGTGAAGTCATAGAATGGAGGTGTGGGAAGTCACTGAATGGAGGTGTGTGAAGTCATAGAACGGAGGTGTGTGAAGTTATAGAATGGATGTTTGTAAAGTAAAAATGAAGGTGTGTGAAGTCATAGAATGGAGATGTGTGAAGTCAGAATGGAGGTGTGTGAAGTCACAGAATTGAGATGTGTCAACTCAGAATTTAGGTGTGTGAAGTCAAAGAATGCAGGTGTGTGAAGTCATAGAATGGAGGTGTGTGAAGTCACAGTTTGGAGCTGTGTGAAGTGACAGAATCGAGGTGTGAGAAGTCACAGAATGGAGGTGTGTGAACTCAGAATGGAGGTGTGTGAAGTCACAGAATGGAGGTGT
Source organism: Megascapheus bottae (assembly GCA_024803745.1). Taxonomy (NCBI): domain Eukaryota; kingdom Metazoa; phylum Chordata; class Mammalia; order Rodentia; family Geomyidae; genus Megascapheus; species Megascapheus bottae. The sequence goes on along the minus strand of JANJXV010000052.1, from coordinate 247,718 downwards.
ATGAGGTCATAAAATGGAGGTGTGTGAAGTCATAGAATGGAGGTGTGTGAAGTTAAAGAATGGATGTTTGTAAAGTAAAAATGAAGGTGTGTAGTCATAGAATGGAGATGTGTGAAGTCAGAATGGAGGTGTGTGAAGTCACAGAATGGAGATGTGTCAACTCAGAATTTAGGTGTGTGAAGTCAAAGAATGTAGGTGTGTGAAGACATAGAATGGAGGTGTGTGAAGTCAAAGAATGGAGGTGTGTGAAGTCATAGAATATATGTTTGTGAAGTAAGAATGAAGGTGTGTGAAGGCATAGAATGGAGGTGTGTGAAGTCACAGAATGGAGGTGTGTGAAGGCATAGAATGGAGCTGTGTGAAGTCATAGAATGGAGGTGTGTGAAGTCATATAATGGAGGGGTGTGAAGTCACAGAATGGAGGTGTGTGAAGTCAGAATGGAGCTGTGAATTCATAGAATGGAGTTGGGTGAAATCATAGAAAGGAGTTGTGTGAAGTCATAGGATGGAGGTGTGTGAAGTCATAGAATGGAGGTGTGTGAAGACAGAATGGAGGTGTGTGAACTCATAGAATGGTAGTGTGTGTAGTCACAATGGAGGTGTGTGAAGTCATAGAATGGAGGTGTGTGAAGTCACAGAATGGAGGAGTGTGAAGTCATAGAGTGCATGTGAGTGAAATCACAGATTCGAGGTCTGTGAAGTCATAGAATGGAGGTGTGTGATGTCAGAATGGAGGTGTGCGAAGTCATAGAATAGAGGTGTGTGAAGTCACAATGGAGGTGTGTGAAGTCATAGATGGAGTTGTGTGAAGTCTTAGTATGGAGTTGTGTGAAATCATAGAATAGAGATTTGTGAAGGCCCAGAATGGAGCTGTGTGAATTCAGAATGGAGGTGTGTGAAGTCATAGAATGGAGGTGTGTGAAGTCAGAATGGAGGTGTGTGAACTTATAGAATGGAGGTGTGTGACGTCACAATGGAAGTGTGTGAAGTCATAGAATGGAGGTGTGTGAAGTCACAGAATGGGGGTGTGTGAAGTCATAGAATGGAGGTGTGGGAAGTCACTGAATGGAGGTGTGTGAAGTCATAGAACGGAGGTGTGTGAAGTTATAGAATGGATGTTTGTAAAGTAAAAATGAAGGTGTGTGAAGTCATAGAATGGAGATGTGTGAAGTCAGAATGGAGGTGTGTGAAGTCACAGAATTGAGATGTGTCAACTCAGAATTTAGGTGTGTGAAGTCAAAGAATGCAGGTGTGTGAAGTCATAGAATGGAGGTGTGTGAAGTCACAGTTTGGAGCTGTGTGAAGTGACAGAATCGAGGTGTGAGAAGTCACAGAATGGAGGTGTGTGAACTCAGAATGGAGGTGTGTGAAGTCACAGAATGGAGGTGTATGAGGTCATAAAATGGAAGTGTGTGAAGTCATAGAATGGAGGTGTGTGAAGTGAGAATGGAGGTGTGTGAAGTCACCGAATGGAGTTGTGTGAACTCAGAATGGAGGTGTGTGAAATCACAGAATGGAGGTTTGTGAAGTCATAGAATGGAGGTGTGTGAAGTCATAGAATGGATGTTTCTGAAGTAAGAATGAATGTGTGTGAAGTCATAGAATGGAGGTATGTGAACTCATAGATTGGTGGTGTGTGAAGTCACAGAATGGAGGTGTGTGAAGTCAGAATGGAGGTGTGTAGTCATCGATTGGAGGTGGGTGAAATCATAGAAAGGAGGAGTGGGAAGTCATAGAATGGAGGAGTGTGAAGTCATAGAGTGCATGTGAGTGAAATCACAGATTCGACGTCTGTGAAGTCACAGAATGGAGGTGTGTGAACTCAGAATGGAGGTGTGTGAAGTCACAGAATGGAGGTGTATGAGGTCATAAAATGGAAGTGTGTGAAGTCATAGAATGGAGGTGTGTGAAGTGAGAATGGAGGTGTGTGAAGTCACCGAATGGAGTTGTGTGAACTCAGAATGGAGGTGTGTGAAATCACAGAATGGAGGTTTGTGAAGTCATAGAATGGAGGTGTGTGAAGTCATAGAATGGATGTTTCTGAAGTAAGAATGAATGTGTGTGAAGTCATAGAATGGAGGTATGTGAACTCATAGATTGGTGGTGTGTGAAGTCACAGAATGGAGGTGTGTGAAGTCAGAATGGAGGTGTGTAGTCATCGATTGGAGGTGGGTGAAATCATAGAAAGGAGGAGTGGGAAGTCATAGAATGGAGGAGTGTGAAGTCATAGAGTGCATGTGAGTGAAATCACAGATTCGACGTCTGTGAAGTCATAGAATGGAGGTGTGTGATGTCAGAATGGAGGTGTGCGAAGTCATAGAATAGAGGTGTCTGAAGTCACAGAATGGACGGTTTGAAATCATAGAATGGAGGTGTGTGAAGTCACAGAATTGAGGTGTTTGAAGTCATATATTGGAGGTGTGTGAAGTCAAAATGCATATGTGAAGTCACAGAATGGAGGTGTGTGAAGTCATAGAATGGAAGTGTGTGAAGTCATAAAATGGAGGTGTGTGAAGTCACAGAATGGACGGTTTGAAATCATAGAATGGAGGTGTGTGAAGTCACAGAATTGAGGTGTTTGAAGTCATATATTGGAGGGGTGTGAAGTCAAAATGCATGTGTGAAGTCACAGAATGGAGGTGTGTGAAGTCATAGAATGGAAGTGTGTGAAGTCACAGAATGGAGGTGTGTGAAATCATAGAATGAAAGTGTGTGAAGTCATAGAATGGAAGTGTGTGAAGTCACAGAATGGAGGTGTGTGAAGTTACAGAATGGAGATGTGTGAAATCACAGAATAGAGGTGTGTGAACTCAGAATGGAAGTGTGTGAAGTCAGAGAATGGAGGTGTGTGAAGTCATAGAATGGAAGTGTGTGAAGTCATAGAATGGAAGTTTGTGAAGTCATAGAATGGAAGTGTGTGAAGTAAGAATGGAGGTGTGTGAAGTCACAGAATGGAGGTTTGTGAAGTCATAGCATGGAGGTGTGTGAAGTCATAGAATGGAGGTGTGTGAAGTCACAGAATGGAGGTGTGTGAAGTCAGAATGGAGGTGTGTAGTCATAGATTGTAGGTGGGTGAAGTCATAGAAAGGAGGTGTGGGAAGTCATAGTATGGAGGAGTGTGAAGTCATAGAGTGCATGTGAGTGAAATCACAGATTCGAGGTCTGTGAAGTCATAGAATGGAGGTGTGTGATGTCAGAATGGAGGTGTGCGAAGTATTGGAATGGAGGTGTGTGAAGTCATAGATGGAGTTGTGTGAAGTCATAGTATGGAGTTGTGTGAAATCATAGAATAGAGTTTTGTGAAGGCACAGAATTGAGCTGTGTGAATTCAGAATGGAGGTGTGTGAAGTCATAGAATGGAGGTGTGTGAAGTCAGAATTGAGGTGTGTGAACTCATAGAATGGAGGTGTGTGACATCACAGTGGAAGTGTGTGAAGTCATAGAATGGAGGTGTGTGAAGTCACAGAATGGAGGTGTGTGAAGTCATAGAATGGAGGTGTGTGAAGTCACTGAATGGAGGTGTGTGAAGTCATAGAATGGAGGTGTGTGAAGTTATAGAATGGATGTTTGTAAAGTAAAAATGATGGTGTGTGAAGTCATAGAATGGAGATGTGTCAAGTCAGAATGGAGGTGTGTGAAGTCACAGAATGGAGAGTGTCAACTCAGAATTTAGGTGTGTGAAGTCAAAGAATGGTGGTGTGTGAAGACATAGAATGGAGGTGTGTGAAGTGAAAGAATGGAGGTGTGTGAAGTCATAGAATATACGTTTGTGAAGTAAGAATGAAGGTGTGATAAGGCATAGAATGGAGGTGTGTGAAGCCACAGAATGGAGGTGTGTGAAGTCATAGAATGGAAGTGTGTGAAGTCATATAATGGAGGTGTGTGAAGTCACAGAATGGAGGTGTGTGAAGTCAGAATGGAGGTGTGAAGTCATAGAATGGAGTTGGGTGAAGTCATAGAAAGGAGGTGTGTGAAGTCATAGAATAGAGGTGTGTGAAGTGAGAATGGAGGTGTGTGAACTCATAGAATGGTAGTGTGTGTAGTCACAATGGAGGTGTGTGAAGTCATAGAATGGAGGTGTGTGAAGTCACAGAATGGACGTGTATGAAGTCATAGAATGGAGGTATGTGAAGTCATAGAATGGAGGTGTGTGAATTCAAAGAATGGAGGTGTTTGAAGTCATATATTGGAGGTGTGTGAAGTCAAAATGGAAGTGTGAAGTCATAGAATGGTGGTGTGTGAAATCATAGAATGAGGGTGTGTGAGGTCATAGAATGGAGGTTTGTGAAGTCACAGAATGGAGGCGTGTGAAGTCACAGAATGGAGATGTGTGAAATCACAGAATAGAGGTGTGTGAACTCAGAATGGAAGTGTGTGAAGTCAGAGAATGGAGGTGTGTGAAGTCATAGAATGGAAGTGTTTGAAGTCATAGAATGGAAGTGTGTGAAGTCAGAATGGAGGTGTGTGTAGTCACAGAATGGAGGTTTGTGAAGTCATAGAATGGAGGTGTGTGAAGTCATAGAATGGATGTTTCTGAAGTAAGAATGAAGGTGTGTGAAGTCATAGAATGGAGTTGTGTGAAGTCATAGAATGGAGGTGTGTGAAGTCATAGAATGGAGGTGGGTGAAGTCACGGAAGGGAGGTGTGTGAAATCACAGAATAGAGGTGTGTGAAGTCATAGAGTGCATGTGAGTGAAATCACAGATTCGAGGTCTGTGAAGTCATAGAATGGAGGTGTGTGATGTCAGAATGGAGGTGTGCGAAGTCATAGAATAGAGGTGTGTGAAGTCACAATGGAGGTGTGTGAAGTCATAGATGGAGTTGTGTGAAGTCTTAGTATGGAGTTGTGTGAAATCATAGAATAGAGATTTGTGAAGGCCCAGAATGGAGCTGTGTGAATTCAGAATGGAGGTGTGTGAAGTCATAGAATGGAGGTGTGTGAAGTCAGAATGGAGGTGTGTGAACTTATAGAATGGAGGTGTGTGACGTCACAATGGAAGAGTGTGAAGTCATAGAATGGAGGTGTGTGAAGTCACAGAATGGGGGTGTGTGAAGTCATAGAATGGAGGTGTGGGAAGTCACTGAATGGAGGTGTGTGAAGTCATAGAACGGAGGTGTGTGAAGTTATAGAATGGATGTTTGTAAAGTAAAAATGAAGGTGTGTGAAGTCATAGAATGGAGATGTGTGAAGTCAGAATGGAGGTGTGTGAAGTCACAGAATTGAGATGTGTCAACTCAGAATTTAGGTGTGTGAAGTCAAAGAATGCAGGTGTGTGAAGTCATAGAATGGAGGTGTGTGAAGTCACAGTTTGGAGCTGTGTGAAGTGACAGAATCGAGGTGTGAGAAGTCACAGAATGGAGGTGTGTGAACTCAGAATGGAGGTGTGTGAAGTCACAGAATGGAGGTGTATGAGGTCATAAAATGGAAGTGTGTGAAGTCATAGAATGGAGGTGTGTGAAGTGAGAATGGAGGTGTGTGAAGTCACCGAATGGAGTTGTGTGAACTCAGAATGGAGGTGTGTGAAATCACAGAATGGAGGTTTGTGAAGTCATAGAATGGAGGTGTGTGAAGTCATAGAATGGATGTTTCTGAAGTAAGAATGAATGTGTGTGAAGTCATAGAATGGAGGTATGTGAACTCATAGATTGGTGGTGTGTGAAGTCACAGAATGGAGGTGTGTGAAGTCAGAATGGAGGTGTGTAGTAATCGATTGGAGGTGGGTGAAATCATAGAAAGGAGGAGTGGGAAGTCATAGAATGGAGGAGTGTGAAGTCATAGAGTGCATGTGAGTGAAATCACAGATTCGACGTCTGTGAAGTCACAGAATGGAGGTGTGTGAACTCAGAATGGAGGTGTGTGAAGTCACAGAATGGAGGTGTATGAGGTCATAAAATGGAAGTGTGTGAAGTCATAGAATGGAGGTGTGTGAAGTGAGAATGGAGGTGTGTGAAGTCACCGAATGGAGTTGTGTGAACTCAGAATGGAGGTGTGTGAAATCACAGAATGGAGGTTTGTGAAGTCATAGAATGGAGGTGTGTGAAGTCATAGAATGGATGTTTCTGAAGTAAGAATGTATGTGTGTGAAGTCATAGAATGGAGGTATGTGAACTCATAGATTGGTGGTGTGTGAAGTCACAGAATGGAGGTGTGTGAAGTCAGAATGGAGGTGTGTAGTCATCGATTGGAGGTGGGTGAAATCATAGAAAGGAGGAGTGGGAAGTCATAGAATGGAGGAGTGTGAAGTCATAGAGTGCATGTGAGTGAAATCACAGATTCGATGTCTGTGAAGTCATAGAATGGAGGTGTGTGATGTCAGAATGGAGGTGTGCGAAGTCATAGAATAGAGGTGTCTGAAGTCACAGAATGGACGGTTTGAAATCATAGAATGGAGGTGTGTGAAGTCACAGAATTGAGGTGTTTGAAGTCATATATTGGAGGTGTGTGAAGTCAAAATGCATATGTGAAGTCACAGAATGGAGGTGTGTGAAGTCATAGAATGGAAGTGTGTGAAGTCATAAAATGGAGGTGTGTGAAGTCACAGAATGGACGGTTTGAAATCATAGAATGGAGGTGTGTGAAGTCACAGAATTGAGGTGTTTGAAGTCATATATTGGAGGGGTGTGAAGTCAAAATGCATGTGTGAAGTCACAGAATGGAGGTGTGTGAAGTCATAGAATGGAAGTGTGTGAAGTCACAGAATGGAGGTGTGTGAAATCATAGAATGAAAGTGTGTGAAGTCATAGAATGGAAGTGTGTGAAGTCACAGAATGGAGGTGTGTGAAGTTACAGAATGGAGATGTGTGAAATCACAGAATAGAGGTGTGTGAACTCAGAATGGAAGTGTGTGAAGTCAGAGAATGGAGGTGTGTGAAGTCATAGAATGGAAGTGTGTGAAGTCATAGAATGGAAGTTTGTGAAGTCATAGAATGGAAGTGTGTGAAGTAAGAATGGAGGTGTGTGAAGTCACAGAATGGAGGTTTGTGAAGTCATAGCATGGAGGTGTGTGAAGTCATAGAATGGAGGTGTGTGAAGTCACAGAATGGAGGTGTGTGAAGTCAGAATGGAGGTGTGTAGTCATAGATTGTAGGTGGGTGAAGTCATAGAAAGGAGGTGTGGGAAGTCATAGTATGGAGGAGTGTGAAGTCATAGAGTGCATGTGAGTGAAATCACAGATTCGAGGTCTGTGAAGTCATAGAATGGAGGTGTGTGATGTCAGAATGGAGGTGTGCGAAGTATTGGAATGGAGGTGTGTGAAGTCATAGATGGAGTTGTGTGAAGTCATAGTATGGAGTTGTGTGAAATCATAGAATAGAGTTTTGTGAAGGCACAGAATGGAGCTGTGTGAATTCAGAATGGAGGTGTGTGAAGTCATAGAATGGAGGTGTGTGAAGTCAGAATTGAGGTGTGTGAACTCATAGAATGGAGGTGTGTGACATCACAATGGAAGTGTGTGAAGTCATAGAATGGAGGTGTGTGAAGTCACAGAATGGAGGTGTGTGAAGTCATAGAATGGAGGTGTGTGAAGTCACTGAATGGAGGTGTGTGAAGTCATAGAATGGAGGTGTGTGAAGTTATAGAATGGATGTTTGTAAAGTAAAAATGATGGTGTGTGAAGTCATAGAATGGAGATGTGTCAAGTCAGAATGGAGGTGTGTGAAGTCACAGAATGGAGAGTGTCAACTCAGAATTTAGGTGTGTGAAGTCAAAGAATGGTGGTGTGTGAAGACATAGAATGGAGGTGTGTGAAGTGAAAGAATGGAGGTGTGTGAAGTCATAGAATATACGTTTGTGAAGTAAGAATGAAGGTGTGATAAGGCATAGAATGGAGGTGTGTGAAGCCACAGAATGGAGGTGTGTGAAGTCATAGAATGGAAGTGTGTGAAGTCATATAATGGAGGTGTGTGAAGTCACAGAATGGAGGTGTGTGAAGTCAGAATGGAGGTGTGAAGTCATAGAATGGAGTTGGGTGAAGTCATAGAAAGGAGGTGTGTGAAGTCATAGAATAGAGGTGTGTGAAGTGAGAATGGAGGTGTGTGAACTCATAGAATGGTAGTGTGTGTAGTCACAATGGAGGTGTGTGAAGTCATAGAATGGAGGTGTGTGAAGTCACAGAATGGACGTGTATGAAGTCATAGAATGGAGGTATGTGAAGTCATAGAATGGAGGTGTGTGAATTCACAGAATGGAGGTGTTTGAAGTCATATATTGGAGGTGTGTGAAGTCAAAATGGAAGTGTGAAGTCATAGAATGGTGGTGTGTGAAATCATAGAATGAGGGTGTGTGAGGTCATAGAATGGAGGTTTGTGAAGTCACAGAATGGAGGCGTGTGAAGTCACAGAATGGAGATGTGTGAAATCACAGAATAGAGGTGTGTGAACTCAAAATGGAAGTGTGTGAAGTCAGAGAATGGAGGTGTGTGAAGTCATAGAATGGAAGTGTTTGAAGTCATAGAATGGAAGTGTGTGAAGTCAGAATGGAGGTGTGTGTAGTCACAGAATGGAGGTTTGTGAAGTCATAGAATGGAGGTGTGTGAAGTCATAGAATGGATGTTTCTGAAGTAAGAATGAAGGTGTGTGAAGTCATAGAATGGAGTTGTGTGAAGTCATAGAATGGAGGTGTGTGAAGTCACAGAATGGAGGTGTGTGAAGTCAGAATGGAGGTGTGTAGTCAGGATTGGAGGTGGGTGAAGTCATAGAAAGAGGTGTGGGAAGTCACAGAGTGCAGGTGAGTGAAGTCACAGATTCGAGGTCTGTGAAATCATAGAATGGAGGTGTGTGATGTCAGATTGGATGTGTGTGAAGTCATAGAATGTAGGTGTGTGAAGTCATTGAATGGAGGTGTGTGAAATCAGAGAATGGAGATGTGTGAAATCAGAAGAGAGGTGTGCGAAGTCATAGAATGGAGGTGTGTGAAGTCAGAATGGAGGTGTGTGAACTCATAGAATGGTAGTGTGTGTAGTCAAAATGGAGGTGTGTGAAGTCATAGAATGGAGGTGTGTGAAGTCACAGAATGGACGTGTGTGAAGTCATAGAATGGAGGTGTGTGAAGTCATAGAATGGAGGTGTGTGAAGTCACAGAATGGAGGTGGGGGAAGTCACAGATTGGAGGTGTGTGAAGTCCCAGAATTGAGGTGTGTGAACTCAGAATGGAGGTGTGTAAAGTCACAGAATGGAGGTGTGTGAAGTCATAGAATGGAAGTGTGTGAAGTCATAAAATGGAGGTGTGTGAAGTCACAGAATGGACGGTTTGAAATCATAGAATGGAGATGTGTGGAGTCACAGAATTGAGGTGTTTGAAGTCATATATTGGAGGTTTGTGAAGTCAAAATGGATGTGTGAAGTCATAGAATGGAGGTTTGTGAAATCATAGAATGTGGGTGTGTGAGGTCATAGAATGGAGGTTTGTGAAGTCAAAGAATGGAGGTGTGTGAAATCATAGAATGAAAGTGTGTGAAGTCATAGAATGGAAGTGTGTGAAGTCACAGAATGGAGGTGTGTGAAGTTACAGAATGGAGATGTGTGAAATCACAGAATAGAGGTGTGTGAACTCAGAATGGAAGTGTGTGAAGTCAGAGAATGGAGGTGTGTGAAGTCATAGAATGGAAGTGTGTGAAGTCATAGAAGGAAGTTTGTGAAGTCATAGAATGGAAGTGTGTGAAGTCAGAATGGAGGTGTGTGAAGTCACAGAATGGAGGTTTGTGAAGTCATAGAATGGAGGTGTGTGAAGTCATAGAATGGAGGTGTGTGAAGTCACAGAATGGAGGTGTGTGAAGTCAGAATGGAGGTGTGTAGTCATAGATTGGAGGTGGGTGAAATCATAGAAAGGAGGTGTGGGAAGTCATAGAATGGAGGAGTGTGAAGTCATAGAGTGCATGTGAGTGAAATCACAGATTCGAGGTCTGTGAAGTCATAGAATGGAGGTGTGTGATGTCAGAATGGAGGTGTGCGAAGTATTGGAATGGAGGTGTGTGAAGACATAGATGGAGTTGTGTGAAGTCATAGTATGGAGTTGTGTGAAATCATAGAATAGAGTTTTGTGAAGGCACAGAATGGAGCTGTGTGAATTCAGAATGGAGGTGTGTGAAGTCATAGAATGGAGGTGTGTGAAGTCAGAATTGAGGTGTGTGAACTCATAGAATGGAGGTGTGTGACATCACAATGGAAGTGTGTGAAGTCATAGAATGGAGGTGTGTGAAGTCACAGAATGGAGGTGTGTGAAGTCATAGAATGGAGGTGTGTGAAGTCACTGAATGTAGGTGTGTGAAGTCATAGAATGGAGGTGTGTGAAGTTATAGAATGGATGTTTGTAAAGTAAAAATGATGGTGTGTGAAGTCATAGAATGGAGATGTGTCAAGTCAGAATGGAGGTGTGTGAAGTCACAGAATGGAGAGTGTCAACTCAGAATTTAGGTGTGTGAAGTCAAAGAATGGAGGTGTGTGAAGACATAGAATGGAGGTGTGTGAAGTGAAAGAATGGAGGTGTGTTAAGTCATAGAATATACGTTTGTGAAGTAAGAATGAAGGTGTGATAAGGCATAGAATGGAGGTGTGTGAAGCCACAGAATGGAGGTGTGTGAAGTCATAGAATGGAAGTGTGTGAAGTCATATATTGGAGGTGTGTGAAGTCACAGAATGGAGGTGTGTGAAGTCATAGAATGGAAGTGTGTGAAGTCATAGAATGGAAGTTTGTGAAGTCATAGAATGGAAGTGTGTGAAGTCAGAATGGAGGTGTGTGAAGTCACAGAATGGAGGTTTGTGAAGTCATAGAATGGAGGTGTGTGAAGTCATAGAATGGAGGTGTGTGAAGTCACAGAATGGTGGTGTGTGAAGTCAGAATGGAGGTGTGTAGTCATAGATTGGAGGTGGGTGAAATCATAGAAAGGAGGTGTGGGAAGTCATAGAATGGAGGAGTGTGAAGTCATAGAGTGCATGTGAGTGAAATCACAGATTCGAGGTCTGTGAAGTCATAGAATGGAGGTGTGTGATGTCAGAATGGAGGTGTGCGAAGTATTGGAATGGAGGTGTGTGAAGTCATAGATGGAGTTGTGTGAAGTCATAGTATGGAGTTGTGTGAAATCATAGAATAGAGTTTTGTGAAGGCACAGAATGGAGCTGTGTGAATTCAGAATCGAGGTGTGTGAAGTCATAGAATGGAGGTGTGTGAAGTCAGAATTGAGGTGTGTGAACTCATAGAATGGAGGTGTGTGACATCACAATGGAAGTGTGTGAAGTCATAGAATGGAGGTGTGTGAAGTCACAGAATGGAGGTGTGTGAAGTCATAGAATGGAGGTGTGTGAAGTCACTGAATGTAGGTGTGTGAAATCATAGAATGGAGGTGTGTGAAGTTATAGAATGGATGTTTGTAAAGTAAAAATGATGGTGTGTGAAGTCATAGAATGGAGATGTGTCAAGTCAGAATGGAGGTGTGTGAAGTCACAGAATGGAGAGTGTCAACTCAGAATTTAGGTGTGTGAAGTCAAAGAATGGAGGTGTGTGAAGACATAGAATGGAGGTGTGTGAAGTGAAAGAATGGAGGTGTGTTAAGTCATAGAATATACGTTTGTGAAGTAAGAATGAAGGTGTGATAAGGCATAGAATGGAGGTGTGTGAAGCCACAGAATGGAGGTGTGTGAAGTCATAGAAAGGAGGTGTGTGAAGTCATAGAATAGAGGTGTGTGAAGTCATAGAATGGATGTGTGTGAAGTCAGAATGGAGGTGTGTGAACTGATAGAATGGTAGTGTGTGTAGTCACAATGGAGGTGTGTGAAGTCATAGAATGGAGGTGTGTGAAGTCACAGAATGGACGTGTGTGAAGTCATAGAATGGAGGTATGTGAAGTCATAGAATGGAGGTGTGTGATGTCACAGAATGGAGGTGGGGGAAGTCACAGATTGGAGGTGTGTGAAGTCCCAGAATAGAGGTGTGTGAACTCAGAATGGAGGTGTGTAAAGTCACAGAATGGAGGTGTGTGAAGTCATAGAATGGAAGTGTGTAGTCCTAAAATGGAGGTGTGTGAAGTCACAGAATGGACGGTTTGAAATCATAGAATGGAGGTGTGTGAAGTCACAGAATTGAGGTGTTTGAAGTCATATATTGGAGGTGTGTGAACTCAAAATGGAAGTGTGAAGTCATAGAATGGAGGTGTGTGAAATCATGGAATGAGGGTGTGTGAGGTCATAGAATGGAGGTTTGTGAAGTCACAGAATGGAGGCGTGTGAAGTCACAGAATGGAGATGTGTGAAATCACAGAATAGAGGTGTGTGAACTCAGAATGGAAGTGTGTGAAGTCAGAGAATGGAGGTGTGTGAAGTCATAGAATGGAAGTGTGTGAAGTCATAGAATGGAAGTGTGTGAAGTCAGAATGGAGGTGTGTGAAGTCACAGAATGGAGGTTTGTGAAGTCATAGAATGGAGGTGTGTGAAGTCATAGAATGGATGTTTCTGAAGTAAGAATGAAGGTGTGTGAAGTCAGAATGGAGGTGTGTAGTCAGGATTTGGAGTGGGTGAAGTCATAGAAAGAGGTGTGGGTAGTCATAGAGTGCAGGTGAGTGAAGTCACAGATTCGCGGTCTGTGAAATCATAGAATGGAGGTGTGTGATGTCAGATTGGATGTGGGTGAAGTCATAGAATGTAGGTGTGTGAAGTCATTGAATGGAGGTGTGTGAAGTCAGAGAATGGAGGTGTGTGAAATCAGAAGAGAGGTGTGCGAATTCATAGAATGGAGGTGTGTGAAGTCATAGAATGGAGGTGTGTGAAGTCAGAGAATGGAGGTGGGGGAAGTCACAGATTGGAGGTGTGTGAAGTCCCAGAATTGAGGTGTGTGAACTCAGAATGGAGGTGTGTAAAGTCACAGAATGGAGGTGTGTGAAGTCATAGAATGGAAGTGTGTGAAGTCATAAAATGGAGGTGTGTGAAGTCACAGAATGGACGGTTTGAAATCATAGAATGGAGATGTGTGGAGTCACAGAATTGAGGTGTTTGAAGTCATATATTGGAGGTTTGTGAAGTCAAAATGGATGTGAGAAGTCATAGAATGGAGGTGTGTGAAATCATAGAATGAGGGTGTGTGAGGTCATAGCATGGAGGTTTGTGAAGTCACAGAATGGAGGTGTGTGAAATCATAGAATGAAAGTGTGTGAAGTCATAGAATGGAAGTGTGTGAAGTCACAGAATGGAGGTGTGTGAAGTCACAGAATGGAGATGTGTGAAATCACAGAATAGAGGTGTGTGAACTCAGAATGGAAGTGTGTGAAGTCAGAGAATGGAGGTGTGTGAAGTCATAGAATGGAAGTGTGTGAAGTCATAGAATGGAAGTTTGTGAAGTCATAGAATGGAAGTGTGTGAAGTCAGAATGGAGGTGTGTGAAGTCACAGAATGGAGGTTTGTGAAGTCATAGAATGGAGGTGTGTGAAGTCATAGAATGGATGTTTCTGAAGTAAGAATGAAGGTGTGTGAAGTCATAGAATGGAGGTGTGTGAAGTCATAGAATGGAGGTGTGTGAAGTCACAGAATGGAGGTGTGTGAAGTCAGAATGGATGTGTGTAGTCATATATTGAAGGTGTTGAAGTCATAGAAAGAGGTGTGGGTAGTCATAGAGTGCAGGTGAGTGAAGCCACAGATTCGAGGTCTGTGAAATCATAGAATGGAGGTGTGTGATGTCAGATTGGAGGTGTGTGAAGTCAAAGAATGTAGGTGTTTGAAGTCATTGAATGGAGGTGTGTGAAGTCAAAGAATGGAGGTGTGTGAAATCAGAACAGAGGTGTGCGAAGTCATAGAATGGAGGTGTGTGAAGTCAGAATGGAGGTGTATGAAGTCATAGAATGGAGGTGTGTGAAGTCAGAATAGAGGTGTGTGAAGTCATAGAATGGAGGTGTGTGAAGTCACAGAATGGAGGTGTGGGAAGTGACAGAATAGAGGTGTGTGACGTCACAGTATGGAGGTGTGTGAACTCAGAATGGAGCTGTGTGAAGTCACAGAATTGAGGTGTTTGAAGTCATATATTGGAGGTGTGTGAAGTCAAAATGCATGTGTGAAGTCACAGAATGGAGGTTTGTGAAGTCATAGAGTGGAGGTGTGTGAATGTTTCTGAAGTAAAAATGAAGGTGTGTGAAGTCATGGAATGGAGGTGTGTGAAGTCACAGAATGGAGGTGTGTGAAGTCAGAATGGAGGTGTGTAGTCATAGATTGGAGGTGGGTGAAGTCATAGAAACGAGGTGTGGGAAGTCATAGAATGGAGGAGTGTGAAGTCATAGAGTGCATGTGAGTGAAATCAGAGATTCGAGGTCTGTGAAGTCATAGAATGGAGGTGTGTGATATCAGAATGGAGGTGTGCGAAGTATTGGAATAGAGGTGTGTGAAGTCAGAATGGAGGTGTGTGAAGTCATAGATGGAGTTATGTGAAGTCATAGTATGGAGTTGTGTGAAATCATAGAATAGAGTTTTGTGAAGGCACAGAATGGTGCTGTGTGAATTCAGAATGGAGATGTGTGAAGTCATAGAATGGAGGTGTGTGAAGTCAGAATTGAGGTGTGTGAACTCAGAGAATGGAGGTGTGTGACATCACAATGGAAGTGTGTGAAGTCATAGAATGGAGGTGTGTGAAGTCACAGAATGGAGGTGTGTGAAGTCAAAAATTGGAGGTGTGTGAAGACATAGAATGGAGGTGTGTGAAGTGAAAGAATGGAGGTGTGTGAAATCATAGAATATACGTTTGTGAAGTAAGAATGAAGGTGTGTGAAGGCATAGAATGGAGGTGCGTGAAGCCACAGAATGGAGGTGTGTGAAGTCATAGAATGGAAGTGTGTGAAGTCATATAATGGAGGTGTGTGAAGTCACAGAATGGAGGTGTGTGAAGTCATAGAATGGAAGTGTGTGAAGTCATATAATGGAGGTGTGTGAAGTCACAGAATGGAGGTGTGTGAAGTCAGAATGGAGCTGTGAAGTCATAGAATGGAGTTGGGTGAAGTCATAGAAAGGAGGTGTGTGAAGTCATAGAATAGAGGTGTGTGAAATCATAGAATGCAGGTGTGTGAAGTCAGAATAGAGGTGTGTGAACTCATAGAATGGTAGTGTGTGTAGTCACAATGGAGGTGTGTGAAGTCATAGAATGGAGGTGTGTGAAGTCACAGAATGGACGTGTGTGAAGTCATGGAATGGAGGTATGTGAAGTCATAGAATGGAGGTGTGTGAAGTCACAGAATTGAGGTGGGGGAAGTCACAGATTGTAGGTGTGTGAAGTCCCAGAATTGAGGTGTGTGAACTCAGAATGGAGGTGTGTAAAGTCACAGAATGGAGGTGTGTGAAATCACAGAATAGAGGTGTGTGAACTCAGAATGGAAGTGTGTGAAGTCAGAGAATGGAGGTGTGTGAAATCATAGAATGAGGGTGTGTGAGGTCATAGAATGGAGGTTTGTGAAGTCACAGAATGGAGGCGTGTGAATCACAGAATGGAGATGTGTGAAATCAAAGAATAGAGGTGTGTGAACTCAGAATGGAAGTGTGTGAAGTCAGAGAATGGAGGTGTGTGAAGTCATAGAATGGAAGTGTGTGAAGTCATAGAATGGAAGTGTGTGAAGTCAGAATGGAGGTGTGTGAAGTCACAGAATGGAGGTTTGTGAAGTCATAGAATGGAGGTGTGTGAAGTCATAGAATGGATGTTTCTGAAGTAAGAATGAAGTTGTGTGAAGTCATAGAATGGAGGTGTGTGAAGTCATAGAATGGAGGTGTGTGAAGTCACAGAATGGAGGTGTGTGAAGTCAAAATGGAGGTATGTAGTCATAGATTGGAGGTGGGTGAATTCATAGAAAGAGGTGTGGGTAGTCATAGAGTGCAGGTGAGTGAAGTCACAGATTCGAGGTCTGTGAAATCTTAGAATGGAGGTGTGTGATGTCAGATTGGAGGTGTGTGAAGTCAAAGAATGTAGGTGTGTGAAGTCATTGAATGGAGGTGTGTGAAGTCACAGAATGGAGGTGTGTGAAATCAGAAGAGAGGTGTGCGAAGTCATAGAATGGAGGTGTGTGAAGTCAGAATAGAGGTGTGTGAAGTCATAGAATGGAGGTGTGTGAAGTCACAGAATGGAGGTGTGGGAAGTGACAGAATAGAGGTGTGTGACGTCACAGAATGGAGGTGTGTGAACTCAGAATGGAGGTGTGTAAAGGCACAGAATGGAGGTGTGTGAAGTCGTAGAATGTTAGTGTGTGAAGTCATAGAATGGAGCTGTGTGAAGTCACAGAATGGAGGTTATGAAGTCATAGAATGAAGCTGTGTGAAGTCACAGAATTGAGGTGTTTGAGGTCATATATTGGAGGTGTGTGAAGTCAAAATGCATGTGTGAAGTCACAGAATGGAGGTTTGTGAAGTCATAGAATGGAGGTGTGTGAATGTTTCTGAAGTAAAAATGAAGGTGTGTGAAGTCATGGAATGGAGGTGTGTGAAGTCACAGAATGGAGGTGTGTGAAGTCAGAATGGAGGTGTGTAGTCATAGATTGGAGGTGGGTGAAGTCATAGAAAGGAGGTGTGGGAAGTCATAGAATGGAGGAGTGTGAAGTCATAGAGTGCAGGTGAGTGAAGTCACAGATTCGAGGTCTGTGAAGGCATAGAATGGAGGTGTGTGATGTCATAATGGAGGTGTGCGAAGTCATAGAATAGAGGTGGGTGAAGTCAGAATGGAGGTGTGTGAAGTCATAGATGGAGTTGTGTGAAGTCATAGTATGGAGGTGTGTGAAATCATAGAATGGAGTTTTGTGAAGTCACAGAATGGAGCTGTGTGAATTCAGAATGGAGGTCTGTGAACTCATAGAATGGAGGTGTGTGAAGTCACAGAATGGAGGTTATGAAGTCATAGAATGAAGCTGTGTGAAGTCACAGAATTGAGGTGTTTGAGGTCATATATTGGAGGTGTGTGAAGTCAAAATGGATGTGTGAAGTCATGGAATGTAGGTGTGTGAAGTCATAGAATGGAGGTGTGTGAAGTCACAGAATGGAGGTGTGTGAAGTCAGAATGGAGGTGTGTAGTCAGGATTGGAGGTGGGTGAAGTCATAGAAAGAGGTGTGGGTAGTCATAGAGTGCAGGTGAGTGAAGTCACAGATTCGCGGTCTGTGAAATCATAGAATGGAGGTGTGTGATGTCAGATTGGATGTGGGTGAAGTCATAGAATGTAGGTGTGTGAAGTCATTGAATGGAGGTGTGTGAAGTCAGAGAATGGAGGTGTGTGAAATCAGAAGAGAGGTGTGCGAAGTCATAGAATGGATGTGTGTGAAGTCAGAATGGAGGTGTGTGAACTCATAGAATGGTAGTGTGTGTAGTCACAATGGAGGTGTGTGAAGTCATAGAATGGAGGTGTGTGAAGTCACAGAATGGACGTGTGTGAAGTCATAGAATGGAGGTGTGTGAAGTCATAGAATGGAGGTGTGTGAAGTCACAGAATGGAGGTGGGGGAAGTCACAGATTGGAGGTGTGTGAAGTCCCAGAATTGAGGTGTGTGAACTCAGAATGGAGGTGTGTAAAGTCACAGAATGGAGGTGTGTGAAGTCATAGAATGGAAGTGTGTGAAGTCATAAAATGGAGGTGTGTGAAGTCACAGAATGGACGGTTTGAAATCATAGAATGGAGATGTGTGGAGTCACAGAATTGAGGTGTTTGAAGTCATATATTGGAGGTTTGTGAAGTCAAAATGGATGTGAGAAGTCATAGAATGGAGGTGTGTGAAATCATAGAATGAGGGTGTGTGAGGTCATAGCATGGAGGTTTGTGAAGTCACAGAATGGAGGTGTGTGAAATCATAGAATGAAAGTGTGTGAAGTCATAGAATGGAAGTGTGTGAAGTCACAGAATGGAGGTGTGTGAAGTCACAGAATGGAGATGTGTGAAATCACAGAATAGAGGTGTGTGAACTCAGAATGGAAGTGTGTGAAGTCAGAGAATGGAGGTGTGTGAAGTCATAGAATGGAAGTGTGTGAAGTCATAGAATGGAAGTTTGTGAAGTCATAGAATGGAAGTGTGTGAAGTCAGAATGGAGGTGTGTGAAGTCACAGAATGGAGGTTTGTGAAGTCATAGAATGGAGGTGTGTGAAGTCATAGAATGGATGTTTCTGAAGTAAGAATGAAGGTGTGTGAAGTCATAGAATGGAGGTGTGTGAAGTCATAGAATGGAGGTGTGTGAAGTCACAGAATGGAGGTGTGTGAAGTCAGAATGGATGTGTGTAGTCATAGATTGAAGGTGTTGAAGTCATAGAAAGAGGTGTGGGTAGTCATAGAGTGCAGGTGAGTGAAGCCACAGATTCGAGGTCTGTGAAATCATAGAATGGAGGTGTGTGATGTCAGATTGGAGGTGTGTGAAGTCAAAGAATGTAGGTGTTTGAAGTCATTGAATGGAGGTGTGTGAAGTCAAAGAATGGAGGTGTGTGAAATCAGAACAGAGGTGTGCTAAGTCATAGAATGGAGGTGTGTGAAGTCAGAATGGAGGTGTATGAAGTCATAGAATGGAGGTGTGTGAAGTCAGAATAGAGGTGTGTGAAGTCATAGAATGGAGGTGTGTGAAGTCACAGAATGGAGGTGTGGGAAGTGACAGAATAGAGGTGTGTGACGTCACAGAATGGAGGTGTGTGAACTCAGAATGGAGCTGTGTGAAGTCACAGAATTGAGGTGTTTGAAGTCATATATTGGAGGTGTGTGAAGTCAAAATGCATGTGTGAAGTCACAGAATGGAGGTTTGTGAAGTCATAGAATGGAGGTGTGTGAATGTTTCTGAAGTAAAAATGAAGGTGTGTGAAGTCATGGAATGGAGGTGTGTGAAGTCACAGAATGGAGGTGTGTGAAGTCAGAATGGAGGTGTGTAGTCATAGATTGGAGGTGGGTGAAGTCATAGAAACGAGGTGTGGGAAGTCATAGAATGGAGGAGAGTGAAGTCATAGAGTGCATGTGAGTGAAATCAGAGATTCGAGGTCTGTGAAGTCATAGAATGGAGGTGTGTGATATCAGAATGGAGGTGTGCGAAGTATTGGAATAGAGGTGTGTGAAGTCAGAATGGAGGTGTGTGAAGTCATAGATGGAGTTGTGTGAAGTCATAGTATGGAGTTGTGTGAAATCATAGAATAGAGTTTTGTGAAGGCACAGAATGGTGCTGTGTGAATTCAGAATGGAGATGTGTGAAGTCATAGAATGGAGGTGTGTGAAGTCAGAATTGAGGTGTGTGAACTCAGAGAATGGAGGTGTGTGACATCACAATGGAAGTGTGTGAAGTCATAGAATGGAGGTGTGTGAAGTCACAGAATGGAGGTGTGTGAAGTCAAAAATTGGAGGTGTGTGAAGACATAGAATGGAGGTGTGTGAAGTGAAAGAATGGAGGTGTGTGAAATCATAGAATATACGTTTGTGTAGTAAGAATGAAGGTGTGTGAAGGCATAGAATGGAGGTGCGTGAAGCCACAGAATGGAGGTGTGTGAAGTCATAGAATGGAAGTGTGTGAAGTCATATAATGGAGGTGTGTGAAGTCACAGAATGGAGGTGTGTGAAGTCATAGAATGGAAGTGTGTGAAGTCATATAATGGAGGTGTGTGAAGTCACAGAATGGAGGTGTGTGAAGTCAGAATGGAGCTGTGAAGTCATAGAATGGAGTTGGGTGAAGTCATAGAAAGGAGGTGTGTGAAGTCATAGAATAGAGGTGTGTGAAGTCATAGAATGCAGGTGTGTGAAGTCAGAATAGAGGTGTGTGAACTCATAGAATGGTAGTGTGTGTAGTCACAATGGAGGTGTGTGAAGTCATAGAATGGAGGTGTGTGAAGTCACAGAATGGACGTGTGTGAAGTCATGGAATGGAGGTATGTGAAGTCATGGAATGGAGGTGTGTGAAGTCACAGAATGGAGGTGGGGGAAGTCACAGATTGGAGGTGTGTGAAGTCCCAGAATTGAGGTGTGTGAACTCAGAATGGAGGTGTGTAAAGTCACAGAATGGAGGTGTGTGAAATCACAGAATAGAGGTGTGTGAACTCAGAATGGAAGTGTGTGAAGTCAGAGAATGGAGGTGTGTGAAATCATAGAATGAGGGTGTGTGAGGTCATAGAATGGAGGTTTGTGAAGTCACAGAATGGAGGCGTGTGAATCACAGAATGGAGATGTGTGAAATCACAGAATAGAGGTGTGTGAACTCAGAATGGAAGTGTGTGAAGTCAGAGAATGGAGGTGTGTGAAGTCATAGAATGGAAGTGTGTGAAGTCATAGAATGGAAGTGTGTGAAGTCAGAATGGAGGTGTGTGAAGTCACAGAATGGAGGTTTGTGAAGTCATAGAATGGAGGTGTGTGAAGTCATAGAATGGATGTTTCTGAAGTAAGAATGAAGTTGTGTGAAGTCATAGAATGGAGGTGTGTGAAGTCATAGAATGGAGGTGTGTGAAGTCACAGAATGGAGGTGTGTGAAGTCAAAATGGAGGTATGTAGTCATAGATTGGAGGTGGGTGAATTCATAGAAAGAGGTGTGGGTAGTCATAGAGTGCAGGTGAGTGAAGTCACAGATTCGAGGTCTGTGAAATCATAGAATGGAGGTGTGTGATGTCAGATTGGAGGTGTGTGAAGTCAAAGAATGTAGGTGTGTGAAGTCATTGAATGGAGGTGTGTGAAGTCACAGAATGGAGGTGTGTGAAATCAGAAGAGAGGTGTGCGAAGTCATAGAATGGAGGTGTGTGAAGTCAGAATAGAGGTGTGTGAAGTCATAGAATGGAGGTGTGTGAAGTCACAGAATGGAGGTGTGGGAAGTGACAGAATAGAGGTGTGTGACGTCACAGAATGGAGGTGTGTGAACTCAGAATGGAGGTGTGTAAAGGCACAGAATGGAGGTGTGTGAAGTCATAGAATATTAGTGTGTGAAGTCATAGAATGGAGCTGTGTGAAGTCACAGAATGGAGGTTATGAAGTCATAGAATGAAGCTGTGTGAAGTCACAGAATTGAGGTGTTTGAGGTCATATATTGGAGGTGTGTGAAGTCAAAATGCATGTGTGAAGTCACAGAATGGAGGTTTGTGAAGTCATAGAATGGAGGTGTGTGAATGTTTCTGAAGTAAAAATGAAGGTGTGTGAAGTCATGGAATGGAGGTGTGTGAAGTCACAGAATGGAGGTGTGTGAAGTCAGAATGGAGGTGTGTAGTCATAGATTGGAGGTGGGTGAAGTCATAGAAAGGAGGTGTGGGAAGTCATAGAATGGAGGAGTGTGAAGTCATAGAGTGCAGGTGAGTGAAGTCACAGATTCGAGGTCTGTGAAGGCATAGAATGGAGGTGTGTGATGTCATAATGGAGGTGTGCGAAGTCATAGAATAGAGGTGTGTGAAGTCAGAATGGAGGTGTGTGAAGTCATAGATGGAGTTGTGTGAAGTCATAGTATGGAGGTGTGTGAAATCATAGAATGGAGTTTTGTGAAGTCACAGAATGGAGCTGTGTGAATTCAGAATGGAGGTCTGTGAACTCATAGAATGGAGGTGTGTGAAGTCAGAATGGAGGTGTGTGAACTCATAGAATGGAGGTGTGTGTCGTCTCAATGGAAGTGTGTGAAGTCATAGAATGGAGGTGTGTGAAGTCACAGAATGGAGGTGTGTGAAATCATAGAATGGAGGTATGTGAACTCACAGAATGGAGGTGTGCAAACTAAGAATGAAGGTGTGTTAAGTCATAGAATGGAGGTGTGTGATGTCAAAGAATGGAGGTTTGTGAAATCATAAAATGGAGCTGTGTGAAGTCAGAATGGAGGTGTGTGAAGTCACAGAATGGAGGTGTGTCAACTCAGAATTGAGGTGTGTGAAGTCATAGAATTGAGGTGAGTGAAGTCATAGAATGGAGGTGTGTGAAGTTATAGAATGGAGGTGTGTGAAGTCACAGAATAGAGGTGTGTGAAGTCAGAATGGAGGTGTGTAGTCATAGATTGGAGGTGGGTGAACTCATAGAAAGGAGGTGTGGGAAGTCATAGAGTGCAGGTGAGTGAAGTCACAGATTCGAAGTCTGTGAAATCATAGAATGCATGTGTGTGATTTCAGATTTGAGGTGTGTGAAGTCAAAGAATGTAGGTGTGTCAAGTCATTGAATGGAGGTGTGTGAATTCACAGAAAGAAGGTGTGTGAAGTCAGAATGGAGGTGTGTGAAGTCATAGAATGGAGGTGTGTGAAGTCAGAATGGAGGTGTGTGAACTCATAGAATGGAGGTGTGTGACGTAACAATGGAAGTGTGTGAAGTCATAGAACGGAGGTGTGTGAAGTCACAAAATGGAGGTTTGTGAAGTCATAGAATGGAGGTATGTGAAGTCACAGAATGGAGGTGTGTAAAGTCATGGAATGGAGGTGGGTGAAGTTATATAATGGATGTTTTTAAAGTAACAATGAAGGTGTGTGAAGTCATAGAATGGAGTTGTGTGATGTCAAAGAATGGAGGTGTGTGAAGTCATAGAATGGAGCTGTGTGAAGTGAGAATGGAGGTGTGTGAAGTCACAGAATGGAGGTGTGTCAACTCAGAATTTAGGTGT
Source organism: Megascapheus bottae (assembly GCA_024803745.1). Classification (NCBI taxonomy): domain Eukaryota; kingdom Metazoa; phylum Chordata; class Mammalia; order Rodentia; family Geomyidae; genus Megascapheus; species Megascapheus bottae. The sequence goes on along the minus strand of JANJXV010000052.1, from coordinate 225,219 downwards.
GTGAGGTCAAAGAATGGAGGTTTGTGAAGTCATAGAATGGAGGTATGAGAAATCAAATTAGAGGGGTGTGAAGTCGGAGAATGGAGGTGTGTGAAGTCATAGAATGGAGGTGGGTGAAGTCATAGAATGGAGGTGTGTGAATTCAGATTGGAGGTGTGTGAAGTCATAGAATGGAGGTGTGTCAACTCAGAAAGGAGGGGTGTGAAGTCATAGAATGGAGGTGAGTGAAGTCATAGAATGGAGGTGTGTGAACTCATAGAATGGAAGTGTGTGACGTCACAATGGAAGTTTGTGAAGGCATAGAATGGAGGTGTGTGAAGTCACAGAATGGAGGTGTGTGAAGTCATACAATGGAGATGGTTGAAGTAATAGAATGGAGGTGTGTGAAGTCATAGAATGGAGGTGTGTGAAGTCACTGAATGGACGGGTTTAAAGTCATAGAATGGAGGTGTGTGAGGTCAGAGAATTGAGCTGTTTGAAGTCATATATTGGAGGTGTGTGAAGTCAAAATGGATGTGTGAAGTCATGGAATGTAGGTGTGTGAAGTCATAGAATGGAGGTGTGTGAAGTCACAGAATGGAGGTGTGTGAACTCAGAATGGAGGTGTGTGAAGTCACAGAATGGAGGTGTGTGAAGTCATAGAATGGAAGTGTGTGAAGTCATAGAATGGACGTGTGTGAAGTCAGAATGGAGGTGTGTTAAGTCACCGAATGAAGTTTTGTGAACTCAGTATGGAGGTGTGTGATGTCACAGAATGGAGGTTTGTGAAGTCATAGATGGAGGTGTGTGAGGTCATAGAATGGATGTTTCTGAAGTAAGAATGAAGGTGTGTGAATTCATAGAATGGAGGTGTGTGAAGTCATTGAATGGAGGTGTGTGAAGTCACTGAATGGAAGTGTGTGAAGTCAGAATGGAGGGGTGAAGTCATAGAATGAAGGTGGGTGAAGTCATAGAAAGGAGGTGTGGGAAGTCATAGAATGGAGTAGTGTGAAGTCATAGAGTGGAGGTGAGTGAAGTCACAGATTCGAGGTCTGTGAAGTCATAGATTGGAGGTGTGTGATGTCAGAATGGAGGTGTGCGAAGTCGTAGAATAGAGGTTTGTGAAGTCAGAATGGAGGTGTGTGAAGTCATAGAATGGAGGTGTGTGAACTCATAGAATGGAAGTGTGTGACGTCACAATGGAAGTGTGTGAACTCACAGAATGGAGGTGTGTGAATTCATACAATGGATGTGTGTGAAGTCAGAATGGAAATTTGTGAAGTCACAGAATTGAGCTGTGTGAATTCAGAATGGAGGTGTGTGAAGTCATAGAATGGAGGTGTGTGAAGTCAGAATGGAGGGGTGTGAAGTCAAAGAATGGAGGTGTGTGAAGTCACAGAATGGAGGTATGTGAAGTCACAGAATGGAGGTGTGTCAACTCAGAATTTAGGTGTGTGAAGTCAAACAATGGAGGTGTGTGGAGTCATAGAATGGTGGTGTGTGAAGTCATAGAATGGAGCTGTGTGAAGTCACAGAATGGAGTTGTGTGAAGTCATAGATGGAGGTGTGTGAAGTCATAGTATGGAGATATGTGAAATCATAGAATGGAGTTTTGTGAAGTCACAGAATGGACTTGTGTGAGTCAGAATTGAGGTGTGTGAAGTCATGGAATGTAGATGTGTGAAGTCATAAAATGGAGTATTGTGAAGTCACCGAAGGGAGGTTTGTGAAGTCATAGAATGGAGGTATGAGAAATCAAATTAGAGGGGTGTGAAGTCAGAGAATGGAGGTGTGTGAAGTCATAGAATGGAGGTGTGTGAATTCAGATTGGAGGTGTGTGAAGTCATAGAATGGAGGTGTGTCAACTCAGAAAGGAGGTGTGTGAAGTCATAGAATGGAGGTAAGTGAAGTCATAGAATGGAGGTGTGTGAACTCATAGAATGGAAGTGTGTGACGTCACAATGGAAGTTTGTGAAGTCATAGAATGGAGGTGTGTGAAGTCACAGAGTGGAGGTGTGTGAAATCATAGAATGGAGGTGTGTGATGTCAGATTGGAGGTGTGTGAAGTCAAAGAATGTAGGTGTGTGAAGTCATTGAATGGAGGTGTGTGAAGTCACAGAATGGAGGTGTGTGAAATCAGAAGAGAGGTGTGCGAAGTCATAGAATGGAGGTGTGTGAAGTCAGAATAGAGGTGTGTGAAGTCATAGAATGGAGGTGTGTGAAGTCACAGAATGGAGGTGTGGGAAGTGACAGAATAGAGGTGTGTGACGTCACAGAATGGAGGTGTGTGAACTCAGAATGGAGGTGTGTAAAGGCACAGAATGGAGGTGTGTGAAGTCATAGAATGTTAGTGTGTGAAGTCATAGAATGGAGCTGTGTGAAGTCACAGAATGGAGGTTATGAAGTCATAGAATGAAGCTGTGTGAAGTCACAGAATTGAGGTGTTTGAGGTCATATATTGGAGGTGTGTAAAGTCAAAATGCATGTGTGAAGTCACAGAATGGAGGTTTGTGAAGTCATAGAATGGAGGTGTGTGAATGTTTCTGAAGTAAAAATGAAGGTGTGTGAAGTCATGGAATGGAGGTGTGTGAAGTCACAGAATGGAGGTGTGTGAAGTCAGAATGGAAGTTTGTGAAGTCATAGAATGGAGGTGTGTGAAGTCACAGAGTGGAGGTGTGTGAAATCATAGAATGGAGGTGTGTGATGTCAGATTGGAGGTGTGTGAAGTCAAAGAATGTAGGTGTGTGAAGTCATTGAATGGAGGTGTGTGAAGTCACAGAATGGAGGTGTGTGAAATCAGAAGAGAGGTGTGCGAAGTCATAGAATGGAGGTGTGTGAAGTCAGAATAGAGGTGTGTGAAGTCATAGAATGGAGGTGTGTGAAGTCATAGAATGTTAGTGTGTGAAGTCAAATAATGGAGCTGTGTGAAGTCACAGAATGGAGGTTATGAAGTCATAGAATGAAGCTGTGTGAAGTCACAGAATTGAGGTGTTTGAGGTCATATATTGGAGGTGTGTAAAGTCAAAATGCATGTGTGAAGTCACAGAATGGAGGTTTGTGAAGTCATAGAATGGAGGTGTGTGAATGTTTCTGAAGTAAAAATGAAGGTGTGTGAAGTCATGGAATGGAGGTGTGTGAAGTCACAGAATGGAGGTGTGTGAAGTCAGAATGGAGGTGTGTAGTCATAGATTGGAGGTGGGTGAAGTCATAGAAAGGAGGTGTGGGAAGTCATAGAATGGAGGAGTGTGAAGTCATAGAGTGCAGGTGAGTGAAGTCACAGATTCGAGGTCTGTGAAGGCATAGAATGGAGGTGTGTGATGTCATAATGGAGGTGTGCGAAGTCATAGAATAGAGGTGTGTGAAGTCAGAATAGAGGTGTGTGAAGTCATAGATGGAGTTGTGTGAAGTCATAGTATGGAGGTGTGTGAAATCATAGAATGGAGTTTTGTGAAGTCACAGAATGGAGCTGTGTGAATTCAGAATGGAGGTCTGTGAACTCATAGAATGGAGGTGTGTGAAGTCAGAATGGAGGTGTGTGAACTCATAGAATGGAGGTGTGTGTCGTCTCAATGGAAGTGTGTGAAGTCATAGAATGGAGGTGTGTGAAGTCACAGAATGGAGGTGTGTGAAATCATAGAATGGAGGTATGTGAACTCACAGAATGGAGGTGTGCAAACTAAGAATGAAGGTGTGTTAAGTCATAGAATGGAGGTGTGTGATGTCAAAGAATGGAGGTTTGTGAAATCATAAAATGGAGCTGTGTGAAGTCAGAATGGAGGTGTGTGAAGTCACAGAATGGAGGTGTGTCAACTCAGAATTGAGGTGTGTGAAGTCATAGAATTGAGGTGAGTGAAGTCATAGAATGGAGGTGTGTGAAGTTATAGAATGGAGGTGTGTGAAGTCACAGAATAGAGGTGTGTGAAGTCAGAATGGAGGTGTGTAGTCATAGATTGGAGGTGGGTGAATTCATAGAAAGGAGGTGTGGGAAGTCATAGAGTGCAGGTGAGTGAAGTCACAGATTCGAAGTCTGTGAAATCATAGAATGGATGTGTGTGATGTCAGATTTGAGGTGTGTGAAGTCAAAGAATGTAGGTGTGTCAAGTCATTGAATGGAGGTGTGTGAATTCACAGAAAGAAGGTGTGTGAAGTCAGAATGGAGGTGTGTGAAGTCATAGAATGGAGGTGTGTGAAGTCAGAATGGAGGTGTGTGAACTCATAGAATGGAGGTGTGTGACGTAACAATGGAAGTGTGTGAAGTCATAGAACGGAGGTGTGTGAAGTCACAGAATGGAGGTTTGTGAAGTCATAGAATGGAGGTATGTGAAGTCACAGAATGGAGGTGTGTAAAGTCATGGAATGGAGGTGGGTGAAGTTATATAATGGATGTTTGTAAAGTAACAATGAAGGTGTGTGAAGTCATAGAATGGAGTTGTGTGATGTCAAAGAATGGAGGTGTGTGAAGTCATAGAATGGAGCTGTGTGAAGTGAGAATGGAGGTGTGTGAAGTCACAGAATGGAGGTGTGTCAACTCAGAATTTAGGTGTGTGAGGTCAAAGAATGGAGGTTTGTGAAGTCATAGAATGGAGGTATGAGAAATCAAATTAGAGGGGTGTGAAGTCGGAGAATGGAGGTGTGTGAAGTCATAGAATGGAGGTGGGTGAAGTCATAGAATGGAGGTGTGTGAATTCAGATTGGAGGTGTGTGAAGTCATAGAATGGAGGTGTGTCAACTCAGAAAGGAGGGGTGTGAAGTCATAGAATGGAGGTGAGTGAAGTCATAGAATGGAGGTGTGTGAACTCATAGAATGGAAGTGTGTGATGTCACAATGGAAGTTTGTGAAGGCATAGAATGGAGGTGTGTGAAGTCACAGAATGGAGGTGTGTGAAGTCATACAATGGAGATGGTTGAAGTAATAGAATGGAGGTGTGTGAAGTCATAGAATGGAGGTGTGTGAAGTCACTGAATGGACGGGTTTAAAGTCATAGAATGGAGGTGTGTGAGGTCAGAGAATTGAGCTGTTTGAAGTCATATATTGGAGGTGTGTGAAGTCAAAATGGATGTGTGAAGTCATGGAATGTAGGTGTGTGAAGTCATAGAATGGAGGTGTGTGAAGTCACAGAATGGAGGTGTGTGAACTCAGAATGGAGGTGTGTGAAGTCACAGAATGGAGGTGTGTGAAGTCATAGAATGGAAGTGTGTGAAGTCATAGAATGGACGTGTGTGAAGTCAGAATGGAGGTGTGTTAAGTCACCGAATGAAGTTTTGTGAACTCAGTATGGAGGTGTGTGATGTCACAGAATGGAGGTTTGTGAAGTCATAGATGGAGGTGTGTGAGGTCATAGAATGGATGTTTCTGAAGTAAGAATGAAGGTGTGTGAATTCATAGAATGGAGGTGTGTGAAGTCATTGAATGGAGGTGTGTGAAGTCACTGAATGGAAGTGTGTGAAGTCAGAATGGAGGGGTGAAGTCATAGAATGAAGGTGGGTGAAGTCATAGAAAGGAGGTGTGGGAAGTCATAGAATGGAGTAGTGTGAAGTCATAGAGTGGAGGTGAGTGAAGTCACAGATTCGAGGTCTGTGAAGTCATAGATTGGAGGTGTGTGATGTCAGAATGGAGGTGTGCGAAGTCGTAGAATAGAGGTTTGTGAAGTCAGAATGGAGGTGTGTGAAGTCATAGAATGGAGGTGTGTGAACTCATAGAATGGAAGTGTGTGACGTCACAATGGAAGTGTGTGAACTCACAGAATGGAGGTGTGTGAATTCATACAATGGATGTGTGTGAAGTCAGAATGGAAATTTGTGAAGTCACAGAATTGAGCTGTGTGAATTCAGAATGGAGGTGTGTGAAGTCATAGAATGGAGGTGTGTGAAGTCAGAATGGAGGTGTGTGAAGTCAAAGAATGGAGGTGTGTGAAGTCACAGAATGGAGGTATGTGAAGTCACAGAATGGAGGTGTGTCAACTCAGAATTTAGGTGTGTGAAGTCAAACAATGGAGGTGTGTGGAGTCATAGAATGGTGGTGTGTGAAGTCATAGAATGGAGCTGTGTGAAGTCACAGAATGGAGTTGTGTGAAGTCATAGATGGAGGTGTGTGAAGTCATAGTATGGAGATATGTGAAATCATAGAATGGAGTTTTGTGAAGTCACAGAATGGACTTGTGTGAGTCAGAATTGAGGTGTGTGAAGTCATGGAATGTAGATGTGTGAAGTCATAAAATGGAGTATTGTGAAGTCACCGAAGGGAGGTTTGTGAAGTCATAGAATGGAGGTATGAGAAATCAAATTAGAGGGGTGTGAAGTCAGAGAATGGAGGTGTGTGAAGTCATAGAATGGAGGTGTGTGAATTCAGATTGGAGGTGTGTGAAGTCATAGAATGGAGGTGTGTCAACTCAGAAAGGAGGTGTGTGAAGTCATAGAATGGAGGTAAGTGAAGTCATAGAATGGAGGTGTGTGAACTCATAGAATGGAAGTGTGTGACGTCACAATGGAAGTTTGTGAAGTCATAGAATGGAGGTGTGTGAAGTCACAGAGTGGAGGTGTGTGAAGTCATAGAATGGAGATGGTTGAAGTAATAGAATGGAGGTGCGTGAAGTCATAGAATGGAGGTGTGTGAAGTCACTGAATGGACGGGTTTAAAGTCATAGAATGGAGGTGTGTGAGGTCAGAGAATTGAGCTGTTTGAAGTCATATATTGGAGGTGTGTGAAGTCAAAATGGATGTGTGAAGTCATGGAATGTAGGTGTGTGAAGTCATACAATGGAGGTGTGTTAAGTCACAGAATGGAGGTGTGTGAACTCAGAATGGAGGTGTGTGAAGTCACAGAATGGAGGTGTGTGAAGTCATAGAATGGAAGTGTGTGAAGTCATAGAATGGACGTGTGTGAAGTCAGAATGGAGGTGTGTTAAGTCACCGAATGAAGTTTTGTGAACTCAGTATGGAGGTGTGTGAAGTCACAGAATGGAGGTTTGTGAAGTCATAGATGGAGGTGTGTGAGGTCATAGAATGGATGTTTCTGAAGTAAGAATGAAGGTGTGTGAAGTCATAGAATGGGGGTGTGTGAAGTCACAGAATGGAGGTGTGTGAAATCATAGAATGAAGGTGTGTGAAGTCATAGAATGGAAGTGTGTGAAGTCACAGAATGGAGGTGTGTGAAATCACAGAATAGAGGTGTGTGAAATCAGAATGTAGGTGTGTGTGAAGTCAGAGAATGGAGGCATGTGAAGTCATAGAATGGAAGTGTGTGAAGTCATAGAATGGAAGTGTGAGAAGTCAGAATTGAGGTGTGTGAAGTCACAGAATGGAGGTTTGTGAAGTCATAGAATGGAGGTGTGTGAATTTATACAATGGAGGTGTGTGAAGTCAGAATGGAATTTTGTGAAGTCACAGAATTGAGCTGTGTGAATTCAGAATGGAGGTGTGTGAAGTCATAGAATGGAGGTGTGTGAAGTCAGAATGGAGGTGTGTGAAGTCATAGAATGGAAGTGTGTGAAGTCACAGAATGGACGTGTTTGAAGTCATAGAATGGAGGTGTGTGAAGTCATAGAATGGGTGTTTGTGAAGTAAGAATGAAGGTGTGTGAAATCATAGAATGGAGGTGTGTGAAGTCACAGAATGGAGGTGTGGGAAGTCACAGATTGCAGGAGTGTGAAGTCACAGAATGGAGGTGTGTGAAGTCACAGAATTGAGGTGTTTGAAGTCATATATTGGAGGTGTGTGAAATCAACATGGATGTGTGAAGTCATAGAATGGAGGTGTGTGAAATCATAGAATGAGGGTGTGTGAAGTCATAGAATGGAGGTGTGTGAAGTCGCAGAATGGAGGTGTGTGAAGTCATACAATGGAGGTGTGTGAAGTCATAGAATGGAAGTGTGTGAAGTCACAGATTGGAGGTGTGTGAAGTCACAGAATCGAGGTGTGAGAAGTCACAGAATGGAGATGTGTGAACTCAGAATGGAGGTGTGTGAAGTCACAGAATGGAGGTGTGTGAAGTCATAGAATGGAGGTGTGTGAAGTCACAGAAGGGAGGTGTGTGAAATCATAGAATGGAGGTGTGTGAAGTCACAGAATGGAGGTGTGTGAAGTCAGAATCGAGGTGTGTGAAGTCATAGAGTGGTGGTGTGTGAAGTCAGAATGGAGGTGTGAAGTCATAGAATGGAGGTGGGTGAAGTCATAGAATTTAGGTGTGGGAAGTCATAGAACGGAAGTCATAGAATGGAGGTATGAGAAATCAAATTAGAGGGGTGTGAACTCGGAGAATGGAGGTCGGTGAAGTCATAGAACGGAGGTGTGTGAATTCAGATTGTAGGTGTGTGAAGTCATAGAATGGAGGTGTGTCAACTCAGAAAGGAGGTGTGTGAAGTCATAGAATGGAGGTGAGTGAAGACATAGAATGGAGGTGTGTGAAGTCAGAGAATGGAGGTGTGTCACGTCACAATGGACGTTTGTGAAGTCATAGATTGGAGGTGTGTGAAGTCACAGAATGGAGGTATGTGAAGTCAGAATGGAGGTGTGAAGTCATAGAATGGAGGTGTGTGAAGTCACAGAATGGAGGTGTGTGAAGTCATAGAATGGAGGTGTGTGAAGTCATAGAAATTAGGTGTGTGAAGTCATAGAATGGAAGTGTGTGAAGTCATAGAATGGACGTGTGTGAAGTCAGAATGGAGGTGTGTTAAGTCACCGAATGGAGTTTTGTGAACTCAGTATGGAGGTGTGTGAAGTCACAGAATGGAGGTTTGTGAAGTCATAGATGGAGGTGTGTGAGGTCATAGAAAGGATGTTTCTGAAGTGAGAATGAAGGTGTGTGATGTCATAAAGTGGAGGTGTGTGAAGTCATTGAATGGAGGTGTGTGAAGTCACTGAATGGAAGTGTGTGAAGTCAGAATGGAGGTGTGAAGTCATAGAATCAAGGTGGGTAAAGTCATAGAAATGAGGTGTGGAAAGTCATAGATTGGAGGAGTGTGAAGTCATAGAGTGGAGGTGAGTGAAGTCACAGAATCGAGGTATGTGAAGTCATAGATTGGAGGTGTGTGATGTCAGAATGGAGGTGTGAGAATTCACAGAATAGAGGTTTTTGAAGTCAGAATGGAGGTGTGTGAACTCATACAATGGAGGTGTGTGACGTCACAATGGAAGGGTGAAGTCACAGAATGGAGGTGTGTGAATACATACAATGGAGGTGTGTGAAGACAGAATGGAATTTTGTGAAGTCACAGAATTGAGCTGTGTGAATTCAGAATGGAGGTGTGTGAAGTCATAGAATGGAGGTGTGTGAAGTCAGAATGGAGGTGTGTGAACTCATAGAATGGAGGTGTGTGTAGTCACAATGGAGGTGTGCGAAGTCATAGAATGGAGGTGTGTGAAGTCATAGAATGTATGTTTGTGAAGTAAGAATGAAGGTGTGTGAAGTCACAGAATGGAGGTGTGTGAATCATAGAATTGAGGTGTGTGAAGTCATAGAATGGGGGTTTGTGAAGTAAGAATGAAGGTGTGTGAAGTCACAGAATGGAGGTGTGGGAAGTCACAGATTGCAGGAGTGTGAAATCATAGAATAGAGGTGTGTGAACCCAGAATGGAGGTGTGTAAAGTCACAGAATGGAGGTGTGTGAAGTCATAGAATGGAAGTGTGTGAAATCATAGAATGGATGTGTGTGAAGTCACAGAATGGACGGTATGAAGTCATAGAATTGAGGTGTGTGATATCACAGAATTGAGGTGTTTGAAGTCATATATTGGAGGTGTGTGAAATCAAAATGGATGTGTGAAGTCATAGAATGGAGGTGTGTGAAATCATAGAATGGAAGTGTGTAAAGTCACAGATTCGAGTTGTGAGAAGTCAAAGAATGAAGGTGTGTGAACTCAGAATGGAGGTGTGTGAAGTGACAGAATGCAGGCGTGTGAAGTCATAGAATGGAAGTGTGTGAAGTCATAGAATGGAGGTGTGGGAAGTCAGAAAGGAGCTGTGTGAAGTCACCGAATGGAGTTGTGTGAACTCAGAATGGAGGTGTGTGAAATCACAGAATGGAGGTTTGTGAAGTCATAGAATGGAGGTGTGGGAAGTCATAGAAAGGATGTTTCTGAAGTAAGAATGAAGGTGTGTGAAGTCATAGAATGGAGGTATGTGAACTCATAGAATGGGGGGGTGTGAAGTCACAGAATGGAGGTGTGTGAAGTCAGAATGGAGGTGTGTAGTCATCGATTGGAGGTGGGTGAAGTCATAGAAAGGAGGTGTGGGAAGTCATAGAAAGGAGGAGTGTGAAGTCATAGAGTGCATGTGAGTGAAATCACAGATTCGAGTTCTGTGAAGTCATAGAATGGAGGTGTGTGATGTCACAGAATGGAGGTGTGGGAAGTCACAGATTGGAGGTGTGTGAAGTCCCAGAATTGAGGTGTGTGAACTCAGAATGGAGGTGTGTAAAGTCACAGAATGGAGGTGTGTGAAGTCATAGAATGGAAGTCTGTGAAGTCATACAACGGAGGTGTGTGGAGTCACAGAATGGACGGTTTGAAGTCATAGAATAGAGGTGTGTGAAGTCACAGAATTGAGGTGTTTGAAGTCATATATTGGAGGTGTGTTAAGTCAAAATGGATGTGTGAAGTCATAGAATGGAGGTGTGTGAAATCATAGAATGGAGGTGTGTGAAATCATAGAATGAAGTTGTGTGAAGTCACAGAATGGAAGTGTGTGAAGTCACAGAATGGAGGTGTGTGAAGTCACAGAAAGTAGGTGTGTGAAATCACAGAATAGATGTGTGAACTCAGAATGGAGGTGTGTGAAGTCAGAGAATGGAGGCGTGTGAAGTCATAGAATGGAAGTGTGTGAACTCACAGAATGGAAGTGTGTGAAGTCAGAATTGAGGTGTGTGAAGTCACAGAATGAAGGTTTGTGAAGTCATAGAATGGAGGTGTGTGAATATATACAATGGAGGTGTGTGAAGTCAGAATGGAATTTTGTGAAGTCACAGAATTGAGCTGTGTGAATTAAGAATGGAGGTGTGTGAAGTCATAGAATGGAGGTGTGTGAAGTCAGAATGGAGGTGTGTGAAGTCATAGAATGGAAGTGTGTGAAGTAACAGAATGGACGTGTGTGAAGTCATAGAATGGAGGTGTGTGAAGTCATAGAATGGGTGTTTGTGAAGTAAGAATGAAGGTGTGTGAAGTCACAGAATGGAGGTGTGTGAAGTCACAGAATGGAGGTGTGGGAAGTCACAGATTGCAGGAGTGTGAAGTCACAGTATGGAGGTATGTGAACCCAGAATGGAGGTGTGTAAAGTCACAGAATGGAGGGATATGAAGTCATAGAATTGAAGAGGTGTGAAGTCATAGAATGGAGGTGTGTGAAGTCACAGAATGGAGGTGTGCGAACTCAGAATGGAGGTGTGTGAAGTCACAGAATTGAGGAGTTTGAAGTCATATATTGGAGGTGTGTGAAATCAAAATGGATGTGTGAAGTCATAGAATGGAGGTGTGTGAAATCATAGAATGAGGGTGTGTGAGGTCATAGAATGGAGGTGTGTGAAGTCACAGAATGGAGTTGTGTGAAGTCATAGAATGGAGGTGTGTGAAGTCATAGAATGGAAGTGTGTGAAGTCACAGATTGGAGGTGTGTGAAGTCACAGAATCGAGGTGTGAGAAGTCACAGAATGGAGATGTGTGAACTCAGAATGGAGGTGTGTGAAGTCACAGAATGGAGGTGTGTGAAGTAATAGAATGGAGGTGTGTGAAGTCACAGAATGGAGGTGTGTGAAATCATAGAATGGAGGTGTGTGAAGTCACAGAATAGAGGTGTGTGAAGTCAGAATGGAGGTGTGGGAAGTCATAGAATGGAGGTGAGTGAAGTCAGAATGGAGGTGTGAAGTCATAGAATAGAGGTGTGTGAAGTCACAGAATGTAGGTGTGTGAAATCATAGAATGGAGAAGTGAGAAGTCATAGAATAGAGGTGTGTGAAGTCATAATGGAGGTGTGTGAAGTCATAGAATGGAGGTGTGTGAACTCATAGAATGGAGGTGTGTGACGTCACAATGGAAGTTTGTGAAGTCATAGAATGGAGGTGTGTGACGTCACAGAATGGAGGTGTGTGAAGTCATACAATGGAGGTCTGTGAAGTCAGAATGGAGGTGTGTGAAGTCACAGAATGGAGGTGTGTGAACTCAGAATGGAGGTGTGTGAAGTCATAGATGGAGGTGTGTGAAGTCATAGTATGGAGATATGTGAAATCATAGAATGGAGTTTTTGAAGTCACAGAATGGAGTTGTGTGAGTCAGAATTGAGGTGTGTGAAGTCATAGAATGTAGATGTGTGAAGTCATAGAATGGAGTATTGTGAAGTCACCGAAGGGAGGTTTGTGAAGTCTCAGAATTGAGGTGTGTGAACTCAGAATGGAGGTGTGTAAAGTCACAGAATGGACGGTTTGAAGTCATAGAATGGAGGAGTGTGAAGTCACAGAGTGGACGGTTTGAAGTCATAGAATGGAGCTGTGTGAACTCACAGAATTGAGGTGTTTGAAGTCATATATTGGAGGTGTCTGAAGTCAAAATGGATGTGTGAAATCATGGAATGGAGGTGTGTGAAATCATAGAATGAGGGTGTGTGAGGTCATAGAATGGAGGTTTGTGAAGTCACAGAATGGAGGTGTGTGAAATCATAGAATGATGGTGTGTAAAGTCATAAAATGGAAGTGTGTGAAGTCACAGAATGGAGGTGTGTGAAGTCACAGAATGGAGGTGTGTGAAATCACAGAATACAGGTGTGTGAACTCAGAATGGAGGTGTGTGAAATCAGAGAATGGAGGTGTGTGAAGTCACAAAATGGAAGTGTGTGAAGTCATAGAATGGATGTGTGTGAAGTCAAAATGGAGATGTGTGAAGTCACAGAATGGAGTTTTGTGAAGTCATAGAATGGAAGTGTGTGAAGTCATAGAATGGATGTTTCTGAAGTAAGAATGAAGGTGTGTGAAGTCATAGAATGGAGGTGTGTGAAGTCACAGAATGGAGGTGTGTGAAGTCAGAATGGAGGTGTGTGAAGTCATAGAATGGAGGTGTGTGAAGTCAGAATGGAGGTGTGTGAACTCATAGAATGGAGGTGTGTGACGTCACAATGGAAGGGTGTGAAGTCATATATTGGAAGTGTGTGAAGTCACAGAATTGAGGTGTGTGAAGTTATAGAATGGAGGTATGTGAAGTCACAGAATCGAGGTGTGTAAAGTCATAGAATGGAGGTGTGTGAAGATATAGAATGGATGTTTGTAAAGTAAGAATGATGGTGTGTGAAGTCATAGAATTTAGGTGTGTGAAGTCAGAATGGAGGTGTGTGAACTCATAGAATGGAGGTGTGTGTAGTCACAATGGAGGTGTGTGAAGTCATAGAATTTAGGTGTGTGAAGTCAGAATGGAGGTGTGTGAACTCATAGAATGGAGGTGTGTGTAGTCACAATGGAGGTGTGTGAAGTCATAGAATGGAGGTGTGTGAAGTCATAGAATGTATGTTTGTGAAGTAAGAATGAAGGTGTGTGAAGTCACAGAATGGAGGTATGTGAAGTCAGAATGGAGGTGTGAAGTCATAGAATGGAGGTGTGTGAAGTCATAGAATGGAAGTGTGTGAAATCATAGAATGGATGTGTGTGAAGTCACAGAATGGACGGTATGAAGTCATAGAATTGAGGTGTGTGAAGTCACAGAATTGAGGTGTTTGAAGTCATATATTGGAGGTGTGTGAAATCAAAATGGATGTGTGAAGTCATAGAATGGAGGTGTGTGAAGTCATAGAATGGAAGTGTGTGAAGTCACAGATTGGAGCTGTGTGAAGTCACAGATTCGAGGTGTGAGAAGTCACAGAATGAAGGTGTGTGAACTCAGAATGGAGGTGTGTGAAGTCACAGAATGGAGGTGTGTGAAGTCATAGAATGTAAGTGTGTGAAGTCACCGAATGGAGTTGTGTGAACTCAGAATGGAGGTGTGTGAAGTCACAGAATGGAGGTTTGTGAAGTCATAGAATGGAGGTGTGGGAAGTCATAGAATGGATGTTTCTGAAGTAAGAATGAAGGTGTGTGAAGTCATAGAATGGAGGTATGTGAACTCATAGAATGGGGGTGTGTGAAGTCACAGAATGTAGGTGTGTGAAGTCAGAATGGAGGTGTATAGTCATCGATTGGAGGTGGGTGAAGTCATAGAAAGGAGGTGTGGGAAGTCATAGAATGGAGGTGAGTGAAGTCAGAATGGAGGTTTGAAGTCATAGAATAGAGGTGTGTGAAGTCACAGAATGGAGGTGTGTGAAATCATAGAATGGAGAAGTGAGAAGTCATAGAGTGGAGGTGAGTGATGTCACATATTCGAGGTCTGTGTAGTCATAGAATGGAGGTGTGTGAAGTCAGAATGTAGGTGTTCGAAGTCATAGAATAGAGGTGTGTGAAGTCATAATGGAGGTGTGTGAAGTCATAGAATGGAGGTGTGTGAACTCATAGAGTGGAGGTGTGTGACATCACAATGGAAGTTTGTGAAGTCATAGAATGGAGGTGTGTGAAGTCACAGAATGGAGGTGTGTGAAGTCATACAATGGAGGTCTGTGAAGTCAGAATGGAGGTGTGTGAAGTCACAGAATGGAGGTGTGTGAACTCAGAATGGAGGTGTGTGAACTCATAGATGGAGGTGTGTGAAGTCATAGTATGGAGATATGTGAAATCATAGAATGGAGTTTTTGAAGTCACACAATGGAGTTGTGTGAGTCAGAATTGAGATGTGTGAAGTCATAGAATGTAGATGTGTGAAGTCATAGAATGGAGTATTGTGAAGTCTCCGAAGGGAGGTTTGTGAAGTCTCAGAATTGAGGTGTGTGAACTCAGAATGGAGGTGTGTAAAGTCACAGAATGGACGGTTTGATGTCATAGAATGGAGGTGTGTGAAGTCACAGATTGGACGGTTTGAAGTCATAGAATGGAGGTGTGTGAACTCACAGAATTGAGGTGTTTGATGTCATATATTGGAGGTGTGTGAAGTCAAAATGGATGTGTGAAATCATGGAATGGAGGTGTGTGAAATCGTAGAATGAGGGTGTGTGAGGTCATAGAATGGAGGTTTGTGAAGTCACAGAATGGAGGTGTGTGAAATCATAGAATGATGGTGTGTAAAGTCATAGAATAGAAGTGTGTGAAGTCACAGAATGGAGGTGTGTGAAGTCACAGAATGGAGGTGTGTGAAATCACAGAATAGAGGTGTTTGAACTCAGCATGGAGGTGTGTGAAATCAGAGAATGGAGGTGTGTGAAGACATAGAATGGAAGTAAGTGAAGTCATAGAATGGATGTGTGAAGTCAGAATGGAGGTGTATGAAGTCACAGAATGGAGGTTTGTGAAGTCATAGAATGGAAGTGTGTGAAGTCATAGAATGGATGTTTCTGAAGTAAAAATGAAGGTGTGTGAAGTCATAGAATGGAGGTGTGTGAAGTCATAGAATGGAGGTGTGTGAAGTCACTGAATGGAGGTGTGTGAAGTCAGAATGGAGGTGTGTGAAGTCATAGAATGGAGGTGTGTGAAGTCAGAATGGAGGTGTGTGAACTCATAGAATGGAGGTGTGTGACGTCACAATGGAAGGGTGTGAAGTCATATATTGGAAGTGTGTGAAGTCACAGAATTGAGGTGTGTGAAGATATAGAATGGAGGTATGTGAAGTCACAGAATCGAGGTGTGTAATGTCATAGAATGGAGGTGTGTGAAGATATAGAATGGATGTTTGTAAAGTAAGAATGAAGGTGTGTGAAGTCATAGAATGGAGGTGTGTGATGTCAAAGTATTTAGGTTTGTGAAGTCATAGAATGGAGCTGTGTGAAGTCAGAATGGAGGTGTGTGAAGTCACAGAATGGAGGTGTGTCAACTCAGAATTTAGGTGTGTGAAGTCAAAGAATAGAGGTGTGTGAAGTCATAGAATGGAGGTGTGTGAAGTCATAGAATGGAGGTGTGTGAAGGTATAGAATGGAGATGTGTGAATGCACAGAATGGAGGTGTGTGAAGTCAGAATGGAGGTGAGTAGTCATAGATTGGAGGTGGGTGAATTCATAAAAAGGACGTGTGGGAAGTCATAGAATGGAGGAGTGTGAAGTCATAGAGTGCAGGTGAGTGAAGTCACAGATTCGAGGTCTGTGAAATCATAGAATGGAGGTGTGTGATGTCAGTTTTGAGGTGTGTGAAGTCAAAGAATGGAGGTGTGTGAAGTCATAGAATGGATGTGTGTGGAGCCACAGAATGGAGGTGTGTTAAATCAGAATGGAGGTGTGTGAAGTCATAGAATGGAGGTCTGTGAAGTCACAGAATGGAGGTGTGTGAAGTCATAGAATGGAGGTGTGTGAAGTCATAGAATGGAGGTGTGTGAAGTCAAAGAATGGAGGTGTGTGAAGTCAGAATGGAGGTGTGTGAAGTCATAGAATGGAGGTGTGTGAAGTCAGAATGGAGGTGTGTGAACTCATAGAATGGAGGTGTGTGACGTCACAATGGAAGTGTGTGAAGTCATATATTGGAAGTGTGTGAAGTCACAGAATTGAGGTGTGTGAAGATATAGAATGGAGATATGTGAAGTCACAGAATCGAGGTGTGTAATGTCATAGAATGGAGGTGTGTGAAGATATAGAATGGATGTTTGTAAAGTAAGAATGAAGGTGTGTGAAGTCATAGAATGGAGGTGTGTGATGTCAAAGTATTTAGGTTTGTGAAGTCATAGAATGGAGCTGTGTGAAGTCAGAATGGAGGTGTGTGAAGTCACAGAATGGAGGTGTGTCAACTCAGAATTTAGGTGTGTGAAGTCAAAAAATAGAGGTGTGTGAAGTCATAGAATGGAGGTGTGTGAAGTCATAGAATGGAGGTGTGTGAAGTTATAGAATGGAGGAGTGTGAAGGCACAGAATGGAGGTGTGTGAAGTCAGAATGGAGGTGAGTAATCATAGATTGGAGGTGGGTAAATTCATAAAAAGGACGTGTGGGAAGTCATAGAATGGAGGAGTGTGAAGTCATAGAGTGCAGGTGAGTGAAGTCACAGATTCGAGGTCTGTGAAATCATAGAATGGAGGTGTGTGATGTCAGTTTTGTGGTGTGTGAAGTCAAAGAATGTAGGTGTGTGAAGTCATTGAATGGAGTTGTGCGAAGCCACAGAATGGAGGTGTGTTAAGTCAGAATGGAGGTGTGTGAAGTCATAGAATGGAGGTGTGTGAAGTCAGAATGGAGGTGTGTGAACTCATAGAATGGAGGTGTGTGACAAAACAATGGAAGTGTGTGAGGTCATACAATGGAGGTGTGTGAAATCACAGAATGGAGGTTTGTGAAGTCATAGAATGGAGGTATGTGAAGTCACAGAATGGAGTTGTGTAAAGTCATGGAATGGAGGTGTGTGAAGTTACAGAATGGATGTTTGTAAAGTAAGAATGAAGGTGTGCTAAGTCATAGAATGGAGTTGTGTGATGTCAAAGAATGGAGGTGTGTGAAGTCATAGAATGGAGCTGTGTGAAGTGAGAATGGAGGTGTGAAGTCATAGAATGGAGTTGGGTGAAGTCATAGAATGGAGGTGTGGGAAGTCATAGAAAGGAAGTGTGTGAAGTCATAGAATGGAGGTGTGTGAAGTCACAGAATGGAGGTGTGTGAAGTCATAGAATGGAGGTGTGTGAAGTCATAGAATGGAGGTGTGTGAAGTCACAGAATGGAGCTGTGGGAAGTCACAGATTGGAGGTGTGTGAAGTCCCAGAACTTAGGTGTGTGAACTCAGAATGGAGGTCTGTAAAGTCACAGAATGGAGGGGTGTGAAATCATAGAATGGAAGTGTGTGAAGTCATAGAATGGAGGTGTGTGAAGTCACAGAATGGACGGTTTGAAGTCATAGAATGGAGGTGTGTGAAGTCACAGAATTGAGGTGTTTGAAGTCATATATTGGAGGAGTGTGAAGTCAAAATGGATGTGTGAAGTCATAGAATGGACGTGTGTAAAATCATAGAATGAGATTGTGTGAGGTCATAGAATGGAGGTTTGTGAAGGGACAGAATGGAGGTGTGTGAAATCATAGAATAAAGGTGTGTGAAGTCATAGAAGGGAAGTGTGTGAAGTCACAGAATGGAGGTCTGTGAAGTCACAGAATGGAGGTGTGTGAAGTCACAGAATACAGGTGTGTGAACTCAGAATGGAGGTTTGTGAAGTCAGAGAATGGAGGTGTGTGAAGTCATAGAATGGGTGTTTGTGAAGTAAGAATGAAGGTGTGTGAAGTCATAGAATGGAGGTGTGTGAAGTCACAGAATGGAGGTGTGGGAAGTCACAGATTGCAGGAGTGTGAAGTCATAGAATAGAGGTGTGTGAACCCAGAATGGAGGTGTGTAAAATCACAGAATGGAGGTGTGTGAAGTCATAGAATGGAAGTGTGTGAAATCATAGAATGGATGTGTGTTAAGTCACAGAATGGACGGAATGAAGTCATAGAATTGAGGTGTGTGAAGTCACAGAATTGAGGTGTTTGAAGTCATATATTGGAGGTGTGTGAAATCAAAATGGATGTGTGAAGTCATAGAATGGAGGTGTGTGAAGTCATAGAATGGAAGTGTGTGAAGTCACAGATTGGAGCTGTGTGAAGTCACAGATTCGAGGTGTGAGAAGTCACAGAATGAAGGTGTGTGAACTCAGAATGGAGGTGTGTGAAGTCACAGAATGGAGGTGTGTGAAGTCATAGAATGGAAGTGTGTGAAGTCATAGAATGGAGGTGTGTGAAGTCAGAATGGAGGTGTGTGGAGTCATCGAATGGAGTTGTGTGAACTCAGAATGGAGGTGTGTGAAGTCACAGAATGGAGGTTTGTGAAGTCATAGAATGGAGGTGTGGGAAGTCATAGAATGGATGTTTCTGAAGTAAGAATGAAGGTGTGTGAAGTCATAGAATGGAGGTATGTGAACTCATAGAATGGGGGTGTGTGAAGTCACAGAATGGAGGTGTGTGAAGTCAGAATGGAGGTGTGTAGTCATCGATTGGAGGTGGGTGAAGTCATAGAAAGGAGGTGTGGGAAGTCATAGAAAGGAGGAGTGTGAAGTCAGAGTGCATGTGAGTGAAATCACAGATTCGAGTTCTGTGAAGTCATAGAATGGAGGTGTGTGATGTCACAGAATGGAGGTGTGGGAAGTCACAGATTGGAGGTGTGTGAAGTCCCAGAATTGAGGTGTGTGAACTCAGAATGGAGGTGTGTAAAGTCACAGAATGGAGGTGTGTGAAGTCATAGAATGGAAGTGTGTGAAGTCATACAACGGAGGTGTGTGGAGTCACAGAATTGACGGTTTGAAGTCATAGAATGGAGGTGTGTGAAGTCACAGAATTGAGGTGTTTGAAGTCATATATTGGAGGTGTGTGAAGTCAAAATGGATGTGTGAAGTCATAGAATGGAGGTGTGTGAAATCATAGAATGAGGGTGTGTGAGGTCATAGAATGGAGGTTTGTGAAGTCACAGAATGGAGGTGTGTGAAATCATAGAATGAAGGTGTGTGAAGTCACAGAATGGAAGTGTGTGAAGTCACAGAATGGAGGTGTGTGAAGTCACAGAAAGGAGGTGTGTGAAATCACTGAATAGAGGTGTGTGAACTAAGAATGGAGGTGTGTGAAGTCAGAGAATGGACGCGTGTGAAGTCATAGAATGGAAGTGTGTGAACTCACAGAATGGAAGTGTGTGAAGTCAGAATTGAGGTGTGTGAAGTCACAGAATGGAGGTTTGTGAAGTCATAGAAGGGAGGTGTGTGAATTTATACAATGGAGGTGTGTGAAGTCAGAATGGAATTTTGTGAAGTCACAGAATTGAGCTGTGTGAATTCAGAATGGAGGTGTGTGAAGTCATAGAATGGAGGTGTGTGAAGTCAGAATGGAGGTGTGTGAAGTCATAGAATGGAAGTGTGTGAAGTCACAGAATGGACGTGTGTGAAGTCATAGAATGGAGGTGTGTGAAGTCATAGAATGGGTGTTTGTGAAGTAAGAATGAAGGTGTGTGAAGTCATAGAATGGAGGTGTGTGAACTCACAGAATGGAGGTGTGGGAAGTCACAGATTGCTGGAGTGTGAAGTCACAGAATGGAGGTATGTGAACCCAGAATGGAGGTGTGTAAAGTCACAGAAGGGAGGGGTGTGAAGTCATAGAATGGAAGTGTGTGAAGTCATAGAATGGAGGTGTGTGAAGTCACAGAATGGAGGTGTGTGAACGCAGAATGGAGGTGTGTGAAGTCACAGAATTGAGGTGTTTGAAGTCATATATTGGAGGTGTGTGAAATCAAAATGGATGTGTGAAGTCATAGAATGGAGGTGTGTGAAATCATAGAATGAGGGTGTGTGAGGACATAGAATGGAGGTGTGTGAAGTCACAGAATGGAGTTGTCTGAAGTCATAGAATGGAGGTGTGTGAAGTCATAGAATGGAAGTGTGTGAAGTCACAGATTGGAGGTGTGTGAACTCACAGAATCGAGGTGTGAGAAGTCACAGAATGGAGATGTGTGAACTCAGAATGGAGGTGTGTGAAGTCACAGAATGGAGGTGTGTGAAGTAATAGAATGGAGGTGTGTGAAGTCACAGAATGGAGGTGTGTGAAATCATAGAATGGAGGTGTGTGAAGTCAGAGAATAGAGGTGTGTGAAGTCAGAATGGAGGTGTGGGAAGTCATAGAATGGAGGTGAGTGAAGTCAGAATGGAGGTGTGAAGTCATAGAATAGAGGTGTGTGAAGTCACATATTCGAGGTCTCTGAAGTCATAGAATGGAGGTGTGTGAAGTCAGAATGTAGGTGTTCGAAGTCATAGAATAGAGGTGTGTGAAGTCATAATGGAGGTGTGTGAAGTCACAGAATGGAGGTGTGTGAACTCATAGAATGGAGGTGTGTGACATCACAATGGAAGTTTGTGAAGTCATAGAATGGAGGTGTGTGAAGTCACAGAATGGAGGTGTGTGAAGTCAGAATGGAGGTGTGTGAAGTCATAGAATGGAGGTGTGTGAAGTCAGAATGGAGGTGTGTGAACTCATAGAATGGAGGTGTGTGACGTCACAATGGAAGTGTGTGAAGTCATATATTGGAAGTGTGTGAAGTCACAGAATTGAGGTGTGTGAAGATATAGAATGGAGATATGTGAAGTCACAGAATCGAGGTGTGTAATGTCATAGAATGGAGGTGTGTGAAGATATAGAATGGATGTTTGTAAAGTAAGAATGAAGGTGTGTGAAGTCATAGAATGGAGGTGTGTGATGTCAAAGTATTTAGGTTTGTGAAGTCATAGAATGGAGCTGTGTGAAGTCAGAATGGAGGTGTGTGAAGTCACAGAATGGAGGTGTGTCAACTCAGAATTTAGGTGTGTGAAGTCAAAAAATAGAGGTGTGTGAAGTCATAGAATGGAGGTGTGTGAAGTCATAGAATGGAGGTGTGTGAAGTTATAGAATGGAGGAGTGTGAAGGCACAGAATGGAGGTGTGTGAAGTCAGAATGGAGGTGAGTAATCATAGATTGGAGGTGGGTAAATTCATAAAAAGGACGTGTGGGAAGTCATAGAATGGAGGAGTGTGAAGTCATAGAGTGCAGGTGAGTGAAGTCACAGATTCGAGGTCTGTGAAATCATAGAATGGAGGTGTGTGATGTCAGTTTTGTGGTGTGTGAAGTCAAAGAATGTAGGTGTCTGAAGTCATTGAATGGAGGTGTGCGAAGCCACAGAATGGAGGTGTGTTAAGTCAGAATGGAGGTGTGTGAAGTCATAGAATGGAGGTGTGTGAAGTCAGAATGGAGGTGTGTGAACTCATAGAATGGAGGTGTGTGACATAACAATGGAAGTGTGTGAGGTCATACAATGGAGGTGTGTGAAATCACAGAATGGAGGTTTGTGAAGTCATAGAATGGAGGTATGTGAAGTCACAGAATGGAGTTGTGTAAAGTCATGGAATGGAGGTGTGTGAAGTTACAGAATGGATGTTTGTAAAGTAAGAATGAAGGTGTGTGAAGTCATAGAATGGAGTTGTGTGATGTCAAAGAATGGAGGTGTGTGAAGTCATAGAATGGAGCTGTGTGAAGTGAGAATGGAGGTGTGAAGTCATAGAATGGAGTTGGGTGAAGTCATAGAATGGAGGTGTGGGAAGTCAAAGAAAGGAAGTGTGTGAAGTCATAGAATGGAGGTGTGTGCAGTCAGAATGGAAGTGTGTGAACTCATAGCATGGTAGTGTGTGTAGTCACAATGGAGGTGTGTGAAGTCATAGAATGGAGGTGTGTGAAGTCACAGAATGGAGGTGTCTGAAGTCATAGAATGGAGGTGTGTGAAGTCATAGAATGGAGGTGTGTGAAGTCACAGAATGGAGCTGTGGGAAGTCACAGATTGGAGGTGTGTGAAGTCCCAGAACGTAGGTGTGTGAACTCAGAATGGAGGTCTGTAAAGTCACAGAATGGAGGGGTGTGAAATCATAGAATGGAAGTGTGTGAAGTCATAGAATGGAGGTGTGTGAAGTCACAGAATGGACGGTTTGAAGTCATAGAATGGAGGTGTGTGAAGTCACAGAATTGAGGTGTTTGAAGTCATATATTGGAGGAGTGTGAAGTCAAAATGGATGTGTGAAGTCATAGAATGGACGTGTGTAAAATCATAGAATGAGATTGTGTGAGGTCATAGAATGGAGGTTTGTGAAGGGACAGAATGGAGGTGTGTGAAATCATAGAATAAAGGTGTGTGAAGTCATAGAAGGGAAGTGTGTGAAGTCACAGAATGGAGGTCTGTGAAGTCACAGAATGGAGGTCTGTGAAGTCACAGAATACAGGTGTGTGAACTAAGAATGGAGGTTTGTGAAGTCAGAGAATGGAGGTGTGTGAAGTCATAGAATGGAAGTGTGTGAAGTCATAGAATGGAGGTGTGTGAAGTCAGAATGGAGGTGTGTGAAGTCACTGAATGGAGTTGTGTGAACTCAGAATGGAGGTGTGTGTAGTCACAGAAAGGAGGTTTGTGAAGTCCTAGAATGGAGGTGTGTGAAGTCATAGAATGGATGTTTCTGAAGTAAGAATGAAGGTGTGTGAAGTCATAGAATGGAGTTGTGTGAAGTCACAGAATGGAGGTGTGTGAAGTCAGAATGGAGGTGTATAATCCTAGATTGGAGGTGGGTGAAGTCATAGAAAGGAGGTGTGGGAAGACATAGAATGGAGTAGTGTGAAGTCATACAGTGCAGGTGAGTGAAGTCACAGAATGGAGGTGTGTGAAGTCAGAATGGAGGGGTGTAGTCATAGATTGGAGGTGTGTGAAGTCACAGAATGGAGGTGTGTGAAGTCACAGAATGGAGGTGTGTGAAGTGAGAATAGAGGTGTGCGAAGTCATAGAATGGAGGTGTGTGAAGTCAGAATAGAGGTGTGTGAAGTCATAGAATGGAAGTGTGTGAAGTCATAGAATGGATGTGTGTGAAGTCAGAATGGAGGTGTGTGAAGTCACAGAATGGAGGTTTGTGAAGTCATAGAATGGAAGTGTGTGAAGTCATAGAATGGATGTTTCTGAAGTAAGAATGAAGGTTTGTGAAGTCATAGAATGGAGGTGTGTGAAGTCACAGAATGGAGGTGTGTGAAGTCAGAATGGAGGTGTGTGAAGTCATACAATGGAGCTGTGTGAAGTCAGAATGGAGGTGTGTGAACTCATAGAATGGAGGTGTGTGACGTCACAATGGAAGGGTGTGAAGTCATATATTGGAAGTGTGTGAAGTCACAGAATTGAGGTGTGTGAAGTTATAGAATGGAGGTATGTGAAGTCACAGAATCGAGGTGTGTAAAGTCATAGAATGGAGGTGTGTGAAGATAAAGAATGCATGTTTGTAAAGTAAGAATGAAGGTGTGTGAAGTCATAGAATGGAGGTGTGTGAAGTCAGAATGGAGGTGTGTGAACTCATAGAATGGAGGTGTGTGTAGTCACAATGGAGGTGTGTGAAGTCATAGAATGCAGGTGTGTGAAGTCATAGAATGTATGTTTGTGAAGTAAGAATGAAGGTGTGTGAAGTCACAGAATGGAGGTGTGTGAAGTCATAGAATGGAGGTGTGTGAAGTCATAGAATGGGTGTTTGTGAAGTAAGAATGAAGGTGTGTGAAGTCACAGAATGGAGGTGTGTGAAGTCACAGAATGGAGGTGTGGGAAGTCAAGATTGCAGGAGTGTGAAGTCATAGAATAGAGGTGTGTGAACCCAGAATGGAGGTGTGTAAAATCACAGAATGGAGGTGTGTGAAGTCATAGAATGGAAGTGTGTGAAATCATAGAATGGATGTGTGTTAAGTCACAGAATGGACGGAATGAAGTCATAGAATTGAGGTGTGTGAAGTCACAGAATTGAGGTGTTTGAAGTCATATATTGGAGGTGTGTGAAATCAAAATGGATGTGTGAAGTCATAGAATGGAGGTGTGTGAAGTCATAGAATGGAAGTGTGTGAAGTCACAGATTGGAGCTGTGTGAAGTCACAGATTCGAGGTGTGAGAAGTCACAGAATGAAGGTGTGTGAACTCAGAATGGAGGTGTGTGAAGTCACAGAATGGAGGTGTGTGAAGTCATAGAATGGAAGTGTGTGAAGTCATAGAATGGAGGTGTGTGAAGTCAGAATGGAGGTGTGTGGAGTCATCGAATGGAGTTGTGTGAACTCAGAATGGAGGTGTGTGAAGTCACAGAATGGAGGTTTGTGAAGTCATAGAATGGAGGTGTGGGAAGTCATAGAATGGATGTTTCTGAAGTAAGAATGAAGGTGTGTGAAGTCATAGAATGGAGGTATGTGAACTCATAGAATGGGGGTGTGTGAAGTCACAGAATGGAGGTGTGTGAAGTCAGAATGGAGGTGTGTAGTCATCGATTGGAGGTGGGTGAAGTCATAGAAAGGAGGTGTGGGAAGTCATAGAAAGGAGGAGTGTGAAGTCAGAGTGCATGTGAGTGAAATCACAGATTCGAGTTCTGTGAAGTCATAGAATGGAGGTGTGTGATGTCACAGAATGGAGGTGTGGGAAGTCACAGATTGGAGGTGTGTGAAGTCCCAGAATTGAGGTGTGTGAACTCAGAATGGAGGTGTGTAAAGTCACAGAATGGAGGTGTGTGAAGTCATAGAATGGAAGTGTGTGAAGTCATACAACGGAGGTGTGTGGAGTCACAGAATGGACGGTTTGAAGTCATAGAATGGAGGTGTGTGAAGTCACAGAATTGAGGTGTTTGAAGTCATATATTGGAGGTGTGTTAAGTCAAAATGGATGTGTGAAGTCATAGAATGGAGGTGTGTGAAGTCACAGAATACAGGTGTGTGAACTCAGAATGGAGGTTTGTGAAGTCAGAGAATGGAGGTGTGTGAAGTCATAGAATGGAAGTGTGTGAAGTCATAGAATGGAGGTGTGTGAAGTCAGAATGGAGGTGTGTGAAGTCACTGAATGGAGTTGTGTGAACTCAGAATGGAGGTGTGTGTAGTCACAGAAAGGAGGTTTGTGAAGTCCTAGAATGGAGGTGTGTGAAGTCATAGAATGGATGTTTCTGAAGTAAGAATGAAGGTGTGTGAAGTCATAGAATGGAGTTGTGTGAAGTCACAGAATGGAGGTGTGTGAAGTCAGAATGGAGGTGTGTAATCCTAGATTGGAGGTGGGTGAAGTCATAGAAAGGAGGTGTGGGAAGACATAGAATGGAGTAGTGTGAAGTCATAGAGTGCAGGTGAGTGAAGTCACAGAATGGAGGTGTGTGAAGTCAGAATGGAGGGGTGTAGTCATAGATTGGAGGTGTGTGAAGTCATAGAATGGAGGTGTGTGAAGTCACAGAATGGAGGTGTGTGAAGTGAGAATAGAGGTGTGCGAAGTCATAGAATGGAGGTGTGTGAAGTCAGAATAGAGGTGTGTGAAGTCATAGAATGGAAGTGTGTGAAGTCATAGAATGGATGTGTGTGAAGTCAGAATGGAGGTGTGTGAAGTCACAGAATGGAGGTTTGTGAAGTCATAGAATGGAAGTGTGTGAAGTCATAGAATGGATGTTTCTGAAGTAAGAATGAAGGTTTGTGAAGTCATAGAATGGAGGTGTGTGAAGTCACAGAATGGAGGTGTGTGAAGTCAGAATGGAGGTGTGTGAAGTCATAGAATGGAGGTGTGTGAAGTCAGAATGGAGGTGTGTGAACTCATAGAATGGAGGTGTGTGACGTCACAATGGAAGGGTGTGAAGTCATATATTGGAAGTGTGTGAAGTCACAGAATTGAGGTGTGTGAAGTTATAGAATGGAGGTATGTGAAGTCACAGAATCGAGGTGTGTAAAGTCATAGAATGGAGGTGTGCGAAGATATAGAATGGATGTTTGTAAAGTAAGAATGAAGGTGTGTGAAGTCATAGAATGGAGGTGTGTGAAGTCAGAATGGAGGTGTGTGAACTCATAGAATGGAGGTGTGTGTAGTCACAATGGAGGTGTGTGAAGTCATAGAATGGAGGTGTGTGAAGTCATAGAATGTATGTTTGTGAAGTAAGAATGAAGGTGTGTGAAGTCACAGAATGGAGGTGTGTGAAGTCATAGAATGGAGGTGTGTGAAGTCATAGAATGGGTGTTTGTGAAGTAAGAATGAAGGTGTGTGAAGTCATAGAATGGAGGTGTGTGAAGTCAAAGAATGGAGGTGTGGGAAGTCACAGATTGCAGGAGTGTGAAGTCATAGAATAGAGGTGTGTGAACCTAGAATGGAGGTGTGTAAAATCACAGAATGGAGGTGTGTGAAGTCATGGAATGGAAGTGTGTGAAATCATAGAATGGATGTGTGTGAAGTCACAGAATGGACGGTATGAAGTCATAGAATTGAGGTGTGTGAAGTCACAGAATTGAGGTGTTTGAAGACATATATTGGAGGTGTGTGAAATCAAAATGGATGTGTGAAGTCATAGAATGGAGGTGTGTGAAGTCATAGAATGGAAGTGTGTGAAGTCACAGATTGGAGCTGTGTGAAGTCACAGATTCGAGGTGTGAGAATTCACAGAATGAACGTGTGTGAACTCAGAATGGAGGTGTGTGAAGTCACAGAATGGAGGTGTGTGAAGTCATAGAATGGAAGTGTGTGAAGTCATAGAATGGAGGTGTGTGAAGTCAGAATGGAGGTGTGTGGAGTCATCGAATGGAGTTGTGTGAACTCAGAATGGAGGTGTGTGAAGTCACAGAATGGAGGTTTGTGAAGTCATAGAATGGAGGTGTGGGAAGTCATAGAATGGATGTTTCTGAAGTAAGAATGAAGGTGTGTGAAGTCATAGAATGGAGGTATGTGAACTCATAGAATGGGGGTGTGTGAAGTCACAGAATGGAGGTGTGTGAAGTCAGAATGGAGGTGTGTAGTCATCGATTGGAGGTGGGTGAAGTCATAGAAAGGAGGTGTGGGAAGTCATAGAAAGGAGGAGTGTGAAGTCAGAGTGCATGTGAGTGAAATCACAGATTCGAGTTCTGTGAAGTCATAGAATGGAGGTGTGTGATGTCACAGAATGGAGGTGTGGGAAGTCACAGATTGGAGGTGTGTGAAGTCCCAGAATTGAGGTGTGTGAACTCAGAATGGAGGTGTGTAAAGTCACAGAATGGAGGTGTGTGAAGTCATAGAATGGAAGTGTGTGAACTCATACAACGGAGGTGTGTGGAGTCACAGAATGGACGGTTTGAAGTCATAGAATGGAGGTGTGTGAAGTCACAGAATTGAGGTGTTTGAAGTCATATATTGGAGGTGTGTTAAGTCAAAATGGATGTGTGAAGTCATAGAATGGAGGTGTGTGAAATCATAGAATGAGGGTGTGTGAGGTCATAGAATGGAGGTTTGTGAAGTCACAGAATGGAGGTGTGTGAAATCATAGAATGAAGGTGTGTGAAGTCACAGAATGGAAGTGTGTGAAGTCACAGATTGGAGGTGTGTGAACTCACAGAATCGAGGTGTGAGAAGTCACAGAATGGAGATGTGTGAACTCAGAATGGAGGTGTGTGAAGTCACAGAATGGAGGTGTGTGAAGTAATAGAATGGAGGTGTGTGAAGTCACAGAATGGAGGTGTGTGAAGTCACAGAATGGAGGTTTGTGAAGTCATAGAAGGGAGGTGTGTGAATTTATACAATGGAGGTGTGTGAAGTCAGAATGGAATTTTGTGAAGTCACAGAATTGAGCTGTGTGAATTCAGAATGGAGGTGTGTGAAGTCATAGAATGGAGGTGTGTGAAGTCAGAATGGAGGTGTGTGAAGTCATAGAATGGAAGTGTGTGAAGTCACAGAATGGACGTGTGTGAAGTCATAGAATGGAGGTGTGTGAAGTCATAGAATGGGTGTTTGTGAAGTAAGAATGAAGGTGTGTGAAGTCATAGAATGGAGGTGTGTGAACTCACAGAATGGAGGTGTGGGAAGTCACAGATTGCAGGAGTGTGAAGTCACAGAATGGAGGTATGTGAACCCAGAATGGAGGTGTGTAAAGTCACAGAAGGGAGGGGTGTGAAGTCATAGAATGGAAGTGTGTGAAGTCATAGAATGGAGGTGTGTGAAGTCACAGAATGGAGGTGTGTGAACTCAGAATGGAGGTGTGTGAAGTCACAGAATTGAGGTGTTTGAAGTCATATATTGGAGGTGTGTGAAATCAAAATGGATGTGTGAAGTCATAGAATGGAGGTGTGTGAAATCATAGAATGAGGGTGTGTGAGGACATAGAATGGAGGTGTGTGAAGTCACAGAATGGAGTTGTCTGAAGTCATAGAATGGAGGTGTGTGAAGTCATAGAATGGAAGTGTGTGAAGTCACAGATTGGAAGTGTGTGAACTCACAGAATCGAGGTGTGAGAAGTCACAGAATGGAGATGTGTGAACTCAGAATGGAGGTGTGTGAAGTCACAGAATGGAGGTGTGTGAAGTAATAGAATGGAGGTGTGTGAAGTCACAGAATGGAGGTGTGTGAAATCATAGAATGGAGGTGTGTGAAGTCAGAGAATAGAGGTGTGTGAAGTCAGAATGGAGGTGTGGGAAGTCATAGAATGGAGGTGAGTGAAGTCAGAATGGAGGTGTGAAGTCATAGAATAGAGGTGTGTGAAGTCACATATTCGAGGTCTCTGAAGTCATAGAATGGAGGTGTGTGAAGTCAGAATGTAGGTGTTCGAAGTCATAGAATAGAGGTGTGTGAAGTCATAATGGAGGTGTGTGAAGTCACAGAATGGAGGTGTGTGAACTCATAGAATGGAGGTGTGTGACATCACAATGGAAGTTTGTGAAGTCATAGAATGGAGGTGTGTGAAGTCACAGAATGGAGGTGTGTGAAGTCAGAATGGAGGTGTGTGAAGTCATAGAATGGAGGTGTGTGAAGTCAGAATGGAGGTGTGTGAACTCATAGAATGGAGGTGTGTGACGTCACAATGGAAGTGTGTGAAGTCATATATTGGAAGTGTGTGAAGTCACAGAATTGAGGTGTGTGAAGATATAGAATGGAGATATGTGAAGTCACAGAATCGAGGTGTGTAATGTCATAGAATGGAGGTGTGTGAAGATATAGAATGGATGTTTGTAAAGTAAGAATGAAGGTGTGTGAAGTCATAGAATGGAGGTGTGTGATTTCAAAGTATTTAGGTTTGTGAAGTCATAGAATGGAGCTGTGTGAAGTCAGAATGGAGGTGTGTGAAGTCACAGAATGGAGGTGTGTCAACTCAGAATTTAGGTGTGTGAAGTCAAAAAATAGAGGTGTGTGAAGTCATAGAATGGAGGTGTGTGAAGTCATAGAATGGAGGTGTGTGAAGTTATAGAATGGAGGAGTGTGAAGGCACAGAATGGAGGTGTGTGAAGTCAGAATGGAGGTGAGTAATCATAGATTGGAGGTGGGTAAATTCATAAAAAGGACGTGTGGGAAGTCATAGAATGGAGGAGTGTGAAGTCATAGAGTGCAGGTGAGTGAAGTCACAGATTCGAGGTCTGTGAAATCATAGAATGGAGGTGTGTGATGTCAGTTTTGTGGTGTGTGAAGTCAAAGAATGTAGGTGTCTGAAGTCATTGAATGGAGGTGTGCGAAGCCACAGAATGGAGGTGTGTTAAGTCAGAATGGAGGTGTGTGAAGTCATAGAATGGAGGTGTGTGAAGTCAGAATGGAGGTGTGTGAACTCATAGAATGGAGGTGTGTGACATAACAATGGAAGTGTGTGAGGTCATACAATGGAGGTGTGTGAAATCACAGAATGGAGGTTTGTGAAGTCATAGAATGGAGGTATGTGAAGTCACAGAATGGAGTTGTGTAAAGTCATGGAATGGAGGTGTGTGAAGTTACAGAATGGATGTTTGTAAAGTAAGAATGAAGGTGTGTGAAGTCATAGAATGGAGTTGTGTGATGTCAAAGAATGGAGGTGTGTGAAGTCATAGAATGGAGCTGTGTGAAGTGAGAATGGAGGTGTGAAGTCATAGAATGGAGTTGGGTGAAGTCATAGAATGGAGGTGTGGGAAGTCAAAGAAAGGAAGTGTGTGAAGTCATAGAATGGAGGTGTGTGCAGTCAGAATGGAAGTGTGTGAACTCATAGCATGGTAGTGTGTGTAGTCACAATGGAGGTGTGTGAAGTCATAGAATGGAGGTGTGTGAAGTCACAGAATGGAGGTGTCTGAAGTCATAGAATGGAGGTGTGTGAAGTCATAGAATGGAGGTGTGTGAAGTCACAGAATGGAGCTGTGGGAAGTCACAGATTGGAGGTGTGTGAAGTCCCAGAACGTAGGTGTGTGAACTCAGAATGGAGGTCTGTAAAGTCACAGAATGGAGGGGTGTGAAATCATAGAATGGAAGTGTGTGAAGTCATAGAATGGAGGTGTGTGAAGTCACAGAATGGACGGTTTGAAGTCATAGAATGGAGGTGTGTGAAGTCACAGAATTGAGGTGTTTGAAGTCATATATTGGAGGAGTGTGAAGTCAAAATGGATGTGTGAAGTCATAGAATGGACGTGTGTAAAATCATAGAATGAGATTGTGTGAGGTCATAGAATGGAGGTTTGTGAAGGGACAGAATGGAGGTGTGTGAAATCATAGAATAAAGGTGTGTGAAGTCATAGAAGGGAAGTGTGTGAAGTCACAGAATGGAGGTCTGTGAAGTCACAGAATGGAGGTGTGTGAAGTCACAGAACACAGGTGTGTGAACTCAGAATGGAGGTTTGTGAAGTCAGAGAATGGAGGTGTGTGAAGTCATAGAATGGGTGTTTGTGAAGTAAGAATGAAGTTGTGTGAAGTCATAGAATGGAGGTGTGTGAAGTCACAGAATGGAGGTGTGGGAAGTCACAGATTGCAGGAGTGTGAAGTCATAGAATAGAGGTGTGTGAACCCAGAATGGAGGTGTGTAAAATCACAGAATGGAGGTGTGTGAAGTCATAGAATGGAAGTGTGTGAAATCATAGAATGGATGTGTGTTAAGTCACAATATGGACGGAATGAAGTCATAGAATTGAGGTGTGTGAAGTCACAGAATTGAGGTGTTTGAAGTCATATATTGGAGGTGTGTGAAATCAAAATGGATGTGTGAAGTCATAGAATGGAGGTGTGTGAAGTCATAGAATGGAAGTGTGTGAAGTCACAGATTGGAGCTGTGTGAAGTCACAGATTCGAGGTGTGAGAAGTCACAGAATGAAGGTGTGTGAACTCAGAATGGAGGTGTGTGAAGTCACAGAATGGAGGTGTGTGAAGTCATAGAATGGAAGTGTGTGAAGTCATAGAATGGAGGTGTGTGAAGTCAGAATGGAGGTGTGTGGAGTCATCGAATGGAGTTGTGTGAACTCAGAATGGAGGTGTGTGAAGTCACAGAATGGAGGTTTGTGAAGTCATAGAATGGAGGTGTGGGAAGTCATAGAATGGATGTTTCTGAAGTAAGAATGAAGGTGTGTGAAGTCATAGAATGGAGGTATGTGAACTCATAGAATGGGGGTGTGTGAAGTCACAGAATGGAGGTGTGTGAAGTCAGAATGGAGGTGTGTAGTCATCGATTGGAGGTGGGTGAAGTCATAGAAAGGAGGTGTGGGAAGTCATAGAAAGGAGGAGTGTGAAGTCAGAGTGCATGTGAGTGAAATCACAGATTCGAGTTCTGTGAAGTCATAGAATGGAGGTGTGTGATGTCACAGAATGGAGGTGTGGGAAGTCACAGATTGGAGGTGTGTGAAGTCCCAGAATTGAGGTGTGTGAACTCAGAATGGAGGTGTGTAAAGTCACAGAATGGAGGTGTGTGAAGTCATAGAATGGAAGTGTGTGAAGTCATACAACGGAGGTGTGTGGAGTCACAGAATGGACGGTTTGAAGTCATAGAATGGAGGTGTGTGAAGTCACAGAATTGAGGTGTTTGAAGTCATATATTGGAGGTGTGTTAAGTCAAAATGGATGTGTGAAGTCATAGAATGGAGGTGTGTGAAGTCACAGAATACAGGTGTGTGAACTCAGAATGGAGGTTTGTGAAGTCAGAGAATGGAGGTGTGTGAAGTCATAGAATGGAAGTGTGTGAAGTCATAGAATGGAGGTGTGTGAAGTCAGAATGGAGGTGTGTGAAGTCACTGAATGGAGTTGTGTGAACTCAGAATGGAGGTGTGTGTAGTCACAGAAAGGAGGTTTGTGAAGTCCTAGAATGGAGGTGTGTGAAGTCATAGAATGGATGTTTCTGAAGTAAGAATGGAGGTGTGTGAAGTCATAGAATGGAGTTGTGTGAAGTCACAGAATGGAGGTGTGTGAAGTCAGAATGGAGGTGTGTAATCCTAGATTGGAGGTGGGTGAAGTCATAGAAAGGAGGTGTGGGAAGACATAGAATGGAGTAGTGTGAAGTCATAGAGTGCAGGTGAGTGAAGTCACAGAATGGAGGTGTGTGAAGTCAGAATGGAGGGGTGTAGTCATAGATTGGAGGTGTGTGAAGTCATAGAATGGAGGTGTGTGAAGTCACAGAATGGAGGTGTGTGAAGTGAGAATAGAGGTGTGCGAAGTCATAGAATGGAGGTGTGTGAAGTCAGAATAGAGGTGTGTGAAGTCATAGAATGGAAGTGTGTGAAGTCATAGAATGGATGTGTGTGAAGTCAGAATGGAGGTGTGTGAAGTCACAGAATGGAGGTTTGTGAAGTCATAGAATGGAAGTGTGTGAAGTCATAGAATGGATGTTTCTGAAGTAAGAATGAAGGTTTGTGAAGTCATAGAATGGAGGTGTGTGAAGTCACAGAATGGAGGTGTGTGAAGTCAGAATGGAGGTGTGTGAAGTCATAGAATGGAGGTGTGTGAAGTCAGAATGGAGGTGTGTGAACTCATAGAATGGAGGTGTGTGACGTCACAATGGAAGGGTGTGAAGTCATATATTGGAAGTGTGTGAAGTCACAGAATTGAGGTGTGTGAAGTTATAGAATGGAGGTATGTGAAGTCACAGAATCGAGGTGTGTAATGTCATAGAATGGAGGTGTGTGAAGATATAGAATGGATGTTTGTAAAGTAAGAATGAAGGTGTGTGAAGTCATAGAATGGAGGTGTGTGAAGTCAGAATGGAGGTGTGTGAACTCATAGAATGGAGGTGTGTGTAGTCACAATGGAGATGTGTGAAGTCATAGAATGGAGGTGTGTGAAGTCATAGAATGTATGTTTGTGAAGTAAGAATGAAGGTGTGTGAAGTCACAGAATGGAGGTGTGTGAAGTCATAGAATGGAGGTGTGTGAAGTCATAGAATGGGTGTTTGTGAAGTAAGAATGAAGGTGTGTGAAGTCATAGAATGGAGGTGTGTGAAGTCACAGAATGGAGGTGTGGGAAGTCACAGATTGCAGGAGTGTGAAGTCATAGAATAGAGGTGTGTGAACCCAGAATGGAGGTGTGTAAAATCACAGAATGGAGGTGTGTGAAGTCATAGAATGGAAGTGTGTGAAATCATAGAATGGATGTGTGTGAAGTCACAGAATGGACGGTATGAAGTCATAGAATTGAGGTGTGTGAAGTCACAGAATTGAGGTGTTTGAAGACATATATTGGAGGTGTGTGAAATCAAAATGGATGTGTGAAGTCATAGAATGGAGGTGTGTGAAGTCATAGAATAAAAGTGTGTGAAGTCACAGATTGGAGCTGTGTGAAGTCACAGATTCGAGGTGTGAGAAGTCACAGAATGAAGGTGTGTGAACTCAGAATGGAGGTGTGTGAAGTCACAGAATGGAGGTGTGTGAAGTCATAGAATGGAAGTGTGTGAAGTGATAGAATGGAGGTGTGTGAAGTCAGAATGGAGGTGTGTGGATTCATCGAATGGAGTTGTGTGAACTCAGAATGGAGGTGTGTGAAGTCACAGAATGGAGGTTTGTGAAGTCATAGAATGGAGGTGTGGGAAGTCATAGAATGGATGTTTCTGAAGTAAGAATGAAGGTGTGTGAAGTCATAGAATGGAGGTATGTGAACTCATAGAATGGGGGTGTGTGAAGTCACAGAATGGAGGTGTGTGAAGTCAGAATGGAGGTGTGTAGTCATCGATTGGAGGTGGGTGAAGTCATAGAAAGGAGGTGTGGGAAGTCATAGAAAGGAGGAGTGTGAAGTCAGAGTGCATGTGAGTGAAATCACAGATTCGAGTTCTGTGAAGTCATAGAATGGAGGTGTGTGATGTCACAGAATGGAGGTGTGGGAAGTCACAGATTGGAGGTGTGTGAAGTCCCAGAATTGAGGTGTGTGAACTCAGAATGGAGGTGTGTAAAGTCACAGAATGGAGGTGTGTGAAGTCATAGAATGGAAGTGTGTGAAGTCATACAACGGAGGTGTGTGGAGTCACAGAATGGACGGTTTGAAGTCATAGAATGGAGGTGTGTGAAGTCACAGAATTGAGGTGTTTGAAGTCATATATTGGAGGTGTGTTAAGTCAAAATGGATGTGTGAAGTCATAGAATGGAGGTGTGTGAAATCATAGAATGAGGGTGTGTGAGGTCATAGAATGGAGGTTTGTGAAGTCACAGAATGGAGGTGTGTGAAATCATAGAATGAAGGTGTGTGAAGTCACAGAATGGAAGTGTGTGAAGTCACAGAATGGAGGTGTGTGAAGTCACAGAAAGGAGGTGTGTGAAATCACAGAATAGAGGTGTGTGAACTCAGAATGGAGGTGTGTGAAGTCAGAGAATGGACGCGTGTGAAGTCATAGAATGGAAGTGTGTGAACTCACAGAATGGAAGTGTGTGAAGTCAGAATTGAGGTGTGTGAAGTCACAGAATGGAGGTTTGTGAAGTCATAGAAGGGAGGTGTGTGAATTTATACAATGGAGGTATGTGAAGTCAGAATGGAATTTTGTGAAGTCACAGAATTGAGCTGTGTGAATTCAGAATGGAGGTGTGTGAAGTCATAGAATGGAGGTGTGTGAAGTCAGAATGGAGGTGTGTGAAGTCATAGAATGGAAGTGTGTGAAGTCACAGAATGGACGTGTGTGAATTCATAGAATGGAGGTGTGTGAAGTCATAGAATGGGTGTTTGTGAAGTAAGAATGAAGGTGTGTTAAGTCATAGAATGGAGGTGTGTGAACTCACAGAATGGAGGTGTGGGAAGTCACAGATTGCAGGAGTGTGAAGTCACAGAATGGAGGTATGTGAACCCAGAATGGAGGTGTGTAAAGTCACAGAAGGGAGGGGTGTGAAGTCATAGAATGGAAGTGTGTGAAGTCATAGAATGGAGGTGTGTGAAGTCACAGAATGGAGGTGTGTGAACGCAGAATGGAGGTGTGTGAAGTCACAGAATTGAGGTGTTTGAAGTCATATATTGGAGGTGTGTGAAATCAAAATGGATGTGTGAAGTCATAGAATGGAGGTGTGTGAAATCATAGAATGAGGGTGTGTGAGGACATAGAATGGAGGTGTGTGAAGTCACAGAATGGAGTTGTCTGAAGTCATAGAATGGAGGTGTGTGAAGTCATAGAATGGAAGTGTGTGAAGTCACAGATTGGAGGTGTGTGAACTCACAGAATCGAGGTGTGAGAAGTCACAGAATGGAGATGTGTGAACTCAGAATGGAGGTGTGTGAAGTCACAGAATGGAGGTGTGTGAAGTAATAGAATGGAGGTGTGTGAAGTCACAGAATGGAGGTGTGTGAAATCATAGAATGGAGGTGTGTGAAGTCAGAGAATAGAGGTGTGTGAAGTCAGAATGGAGGTGTGGGAAGTCATAGAATGGAGGTGAGTGAAGTCAGAATGGAGGTGTGAAGTCATAGAATAGAGGTGTGTGAAGTCACATATTCGAGGTCTCTGAAGTCATAGAATGGAGGTGTGTGAAGTCAGAATGTAGGTGTTCGAAGTCATAGAATAGAGGTGTGTGAAGTCATAATGGAGGTGTGTGAAGTCACAGAATGGAGGTGTGTGAACTCATAGAATGGAGGTGTGTGACATCACAATGGAAGTTTGTGAAGTCATAGAATGGAGGTGTGTGAAGTCACAGAATGGAGGTGTGTGAAGTCAGAATGGAGGTGTGTGAAGTCATAGAATGGAGGTGTGTGAAGTCAGAATGGAGGTGTGTGAACTCATAGAATGGAGGTGTGTGACGTCACAATGGAAGTGTGTGAAGTCATATATTGGAAGTGTGTGAAGTCACAGAATTGAGGTGTGTGAAGATATAGAATGGAGATATGTGAAGTCACAGAATCGAGGTGTGTAATGTCATAGAATGGAGGTGTGTGAAGATATAGAATGGATGTTTGTAAAGTAAGAATGAAGGTGTGTGAAGTCATAGAATGGAGGTGTGTGATGTCAAAGTATTTAGGTTTGTGAAGTCATAGAATGGAGCTGTGTGAAGTCAGAATGGAGGTGTGTGAAGTCACAGAATGGAGGTGTGTCAACTCAGAATTTAGGTGTGTGAAGTCAAAAAATAGAGGTGTGTGAAGTCATAGAATGGAGGTGTGTGAAGTCATAGAATGGAGGTGTGTGAAGTTATAGAATGGAGGAGTGTGAAGGCACAGAATGGAGGTGTGTGAAGTCAGAATGGAGGTGAGTAATCATAGATTGGAGGTGGGTAAATTCATAAAAAGGACGTGTGGGAAGTCATAGAATGGAGGAGTGTGAAGTCATAGAGTGCAGGTGAGTGAAGTCACAGATTCGAGGTCTGTGAAATCATAGAATGGAGGTGTGTGATGTCAGTTTTGTGGTGTGTGAAGTCAAAGAATGTAGGTGTCTGAAGTCATTGAATGGACGTGTGCGAAGCCACAGAATGGAGGTGTGTTAAGTCAGAATGGAGGTGTGTGAAGTCATAGAATGGAGGTGTGTGAAGTCAGAATGGAGGTGTGTGAACTCATAGAATGGAGGTGTGTGACATAACAATGGAAGTGTGTGAGGTCATACAATGGAGGTGTGTGAAATCACAGAATGGAGGTTTGTGAAGTCATAGAATGGAGGTATGTGAAGTCACAGAATGGAGTTGTGTAAAGTCATGGAATGGAGGTGTGTGAAGTTACAGAATGGATGTTTGTAAAGTAAGAATGAAGGTGTGTGAAGTCATAGAATGGAGTTGTGTGATGTCAAAGAATGGAGGTGTGTGAAGTCATAGAATGGAGCTGTGTGAAGTGAGAATGGAGGTGTGAAGTCATAGAATGGAGTTGGGTGAAGTCATAGAATGGAGGTGTGGGAAGTCAAAGAAAGGAAGTGTGTGAAGTCATAGAATGGAGGTGTGTGCAGTCAGAATGGAAGTGTGTGAACTCATAGCATTGTAGTGTGTGTAGTCACAATGGAGGTGTGTGAAGTCATAGAATGGAGGTGTGTGAAGTCACAGAATGGAGGTGTGTGAAGTCATAGAATGGAGGTGTGTGAAGTCATAGAATGGAGGTGTGTGAAGTCACAGAATACAGGTGTGTGAACTCAGAATGGAGGTTTGTGAAGTCAGAGAATGGAGGTGTGTGAAGTCATAGAATGGAAGTGTGTGAAGTCATAGAATGGAGGTGTGTGAAGTCAGAATGGAGGTGTGTGAAGTCACTGAATGGAGTTGTGTGAACTCAGAATGGAGGTGTGTGTAGTCACAGAAAGGAGGTTTGTGAAGTCCTAGAATGGAGGTGTGTGAAGTCATAGAATGGATGTTTCTGAAGTAAGAATGAAGGTGTGTGAAGTCATAGAATGGAGTTGTGTGAAGTCACAGAATGGAGGTGTGTGAAGTCAGAATGGAGGTGTGTAATCCTAGATTGGAGGTGGGTGAAGTCATAGAAAGGAGGTGTGGGAAGACATAGAATGGAGTAGTGTGAAGTCATAGAGTGCAGGTGAGTGAAGTCACAGAATGGAGGTGTGTGAAGTCAGAATGGAGGGGTGTAGTCATAGATTGGAGGTGTGTGAAGTCATAGAATGGAGGTGTGTGAAGTCACAGAATGGAGGTGTGTGAAGTGAGAATAGAGGTGTGCGAAGTCATAGAATGGAGGTGTGTGAAGTCAGAATAGAGGTGTGTGAAGTCATAGAATGGAAGTGTGTGAAGTCATAGAATGGATGTGTGTGAAGTCAGAATGGAGGTGTGTGAAGTCACAGAATGGAGGTTTGTGAAGTCATAGAATGGAAGTGTGTGAAGTCATAGAATGGATGTTTCTGAAGTAAGAATGAAGGTTTGTGAAGTCATAGAATGGAGGTGTGTGAAGTCACAGAATGGAGGTGTGTGAAGTCAGAATGGAGGTGTGTGAAGTCATAGAATGGAGGTGTGTGAAGTCAGAATGGAGGTGTGTGAACTCATAGAATGGAGGTGTGTGACGTCACAATGGAAGGGTGTGAAGTCATATATTGGAAGTGTGTGAAGTCACAGAATTGAGGTGTGTGAAGTTATAGAATGGAGGTATGTGAAGTCACAGAATCGAGGTGTGTAATGTCATAGAATGGAGGTGTGTGAAGATATAGAATGGATGTTTGTAAAGTAAGAATGAAGGTGTGTGAAGTCATAGAATGGAGGTGTGTGAAGTCAGAATGGAGGTGTGTGAACTCATAGAATGGAGGTGTGTGTAGTCACAATGGAGGTGTGTGAAGTCATAGAATGGAGGTGTGTGAAGTCATAGAATGTATGTTTGTGAAGTAAGAATGAAGGTGTGTGAAGTCACAGAATGGAGGTGTGTGAAGTCATAGAATGGAGGTGTGTGAAGTCATAGAATGGGTGTTTGTGAAGTAAGAATGAAGGTGTGTGAAGTCATAGAATGGAGGTGTGTGAAGTCACAGAATGGAGGTGTGGGAAGTCACAGATTGCAGGAGTGTGAAGTCATAGAATAGAGGTGTGTGAACCCAGAATGGAGGTGTGTAAAATCACAGAATGGAGGTGTGTGAAGTCATAGAATGGAAGTGTGTGAAGTCACAGAATGGACGGTATGAAGTCATAGAATTGAGGTGTGTGAAGTCACAGAATTGAGGTGTTTGAAGACATATATTGGAGGTGTGTGAAATCAAAATGGATGTGTGAAGTCATAGAATGGAGGTGTGTGAAGTCATAGAATGGAAGTGTGTGAAGTCACAGATTGGAGCTGTGTGAAGTCACAGATTTGAGGTGTGAGAAGTCACAGAATGAAGGTGTGTGAACTCAGAATGGAGGTGTGTGAAGTCACAGAATGGAGGTGTGTGAAGTCATAGAATGGAAGTGTGTGAAGTCATAGAATGGAGGTGTGTGAAGTCAGAATGGAGGTGTGTGGATTCATCGAATGGAGTTGTGTGAACTCAGAATGGAGGTGTGTGAAGTCACAGAATGGAGGTTTGTGAAGTCATAGAATGGAGGTGTGGGAAGTCATAGAATGGATGTTTCTGAAGTAAGAATGAAGGTGTGTGAAGTCATAGAATGGAGGTATGTGAACTCATAGAATGGGGGTGTGTGAAGTCACAGAATGGAGGTGTGTGAAGTCAGAATGGAGGTGTGTAGTCATCGATTGGAGGTGGGTGAAGTCATAGAAAGGAGGTGTGGGAAGTCATAGAAAGGAGGAGTGTGAAGTCAGAGTGCATGTGAGTGAAATCACAGATTCGAGTTCTGTGAAGTCATAGAATGGAGGTGTGTGATGTCACAGAATGGAGGTGTGGGAAGTCACAGATTGGAGGTGTGTGAAGTCCCAGAATTGAGGTGTGTGAACTCAGAATGGAGGTGTGTAAAGTCACAGAATGGAGGTGTGTGAAGTCATAGAATGGAAGTGTGTGAAGTCATACAACGGAGGTGTGTGGAGTCACAGAATGGACGGTTTGAAGTCATAGAATGGAGGTGTGTGAAGTCACAGAATTGAGGTGTTTGAAGTCATATATTGGAGGTGTGTTAAGTCAAAATGGATGTGTGAAGTCATAGAATGGAGGTGTGTGAAATCACAGAATAGAGGTGTGTGAACTCAGAATGGAGGTGTGTGAAGTCAGAGAATGGACGCGTGTGAAGTCATAGAATGGAAGTGTGTGAACTCACAGAATGGAAGTGTGTGAAGTCAGAATTGAGGTGTGTGAAGTCACAGAATGGAGGTTTGTGAAGTCATAGAAGGGAGGTGTGTGAATTTATACAATGGAGGTGTGTGAAGTCAGAATGGAATTTTGTGAAGTCACAGAATTGAGCTGTGTGAATTCAGAATGGAGGTGTGTGAAGTCATAGAATGGAGGTGTGTGAAGTCAGAATGGAGGTGTGTGAAGTCATAGAATGGAAGTGTGTGAAGTCACAGAATGGACGTGTGTGAAGTCATAGAATGGAGGTGTGTGAAGTCATAGAATGGGTGTTTGTGAAGTAAGAATGAAGGTGTGTGAAGTCATAGAATGGAGGTGTGTGAACTCACAGAATGGAGGTGTGGGAAGTCACAGATTGCAGGAGTGTGAAGTCACAGAATGGAGGTATGTGAACCCAGAATGGAGGTGTGTAAAGTCACAGAAGGGAGGGGTGTGAAGTCATAGAATGGAAGTGTGTGAAGTCATAGAATGGAGGTGTGTGAAGTCACAGAATGGAGGTGTGTGAACTCAGAATGGAGGTGTGTGAAGTCACAGAATTGAGGTGTTTGAAGTCATATATTGGAGGTGTGTGAAATCAAAATGGATGTGTGAAGTCATAGAATGGAGGTGTGTGAAATCATAGAATGAGGGTGTGTGAGGACATAGAATGGAGGTGTGTGAAGTCACAGAATGGAGTTGTCTGAAGTCATAGAATGGAGGTGTGTGAAGTCATAGAATGGAAGTGTGTGAAGTCACAGATTGGAGGTGTGTGAACTCACAGAATCGAGGTGTGAGAAGTCACAGAATGGAGATGTGTGAACTCAGAATGGAGGTGTGTGAAGTCACAGAATGGAGGTGTGTGAAGTAATAGAATGGAGGTGTGTGAAGTCACAGAATGGAGGTGTGTGAAATCATAGAATGGAGGTGTGTGAAGTCAGAGAATAGAGGTGTGTGAAGTCAGAATGGAGGTGTGGGAAGTCATAGAATGGAGGTGAGTGAAGTCAGAATGGAGGTGTGAAGTCATAGAATAGAGGTGTGTGAAGTCACATATTCGAGGTCTCTGAAGTCATAGAATGGAGGTGTGTGAAGTCAGAATGTAGGTGTTCGAAGTCCTAGAATAGAGGTGTGTGAAGTCATAATGGAGGTGTGTGAAGTCACAGAATGGAGGTGTGTGAACTCATAGAATGGAGGTGTGTGACATCACA
Organism: Megascapheus bottae; assembly: GCA_024803745.1. Classification (NCBI taxonomy): domain Eukaryota; kingdom Metazoa; phylum Chordata; class Mammalia; order Rodentia; family Geomyidae; genus Megascapheus; species Megascapheus bottae. The sequence continues at coordinate 183,762 of JANJXV010000052.1, read as the reverse complement.
ATGGAAGTTTGTGAAGTCATAGAATGGAGGTGTGTGAAGTCACAGAATGGAGGTGTGTGAAGTCAGAATGGAGGTGTGTGAAGTCATAGAATGGAGGTGTGTGAAGTCAGAATGGAGGTGTGTGAACTCATAGAATGGAGGTGTGTGACGTCACAATGGAAGTGTGTGAAGTCATATATTGGAAGTGTGTGAAGTCACAGAATTGAGGTGTGTGAAGATATAGAATGGAGATATGTGAAGTCACAGAATCGAGGTGTGTAATGTCATAGAATGGAGGTGTGTGAAGATATAGAATGGATGTCTGTAAAGTAAGAATGAAGGTGTGTGAAGTCATAGAATGGAGGTGTGTGATGTCAAAGTATTTAGGTTTGTGAAGTCATAGAATGGAGCTGTGTGAAGTCAGAATGGAGGTGTGTGAAGTCACAGAATGGAGGTGTGTCAACTCAGAATTTAGGTGTGTGAAGTCAAAAAATAGAGGTGTGTGAAGTCATAGAATGGAGGTGTGTGAAGTCATAGAATGGAGGTGTGTGAAGTTATAGAATGGAGGAGTGTGAAGGCACAGAATGGAGGTGTGTGAAGTCAGAATGGAGGTGAGTAATCATAGATTGGAGGTGGGTAAATTCATAAAAAGGACGTGTGGGAAGTCATAGAATGGAGGAGTGTGAAGTCATAGAGTGCAGGTGAGTGAAGTCACAGATTCGAGGTCTGTGAAATCATAGAATGGAGGTGTGTGATGTCAGTTTTGTGGTGTGTGAAGTCAAAGAATGTAGGTGTCTGAAGTCATTGAATGGAGGTGTGCGAAGCCACAGAATGGAGGTGTGTTAAGTCAGAATGGAGGTGTGTGAAGTCATAGAATGGAGGTGTGTGAAGTCAGAATGGAGGTGTGTGAACTCATAGAATGGAGGTGTGTGACATAACAATGGAAGTGTGTGAGGTCATACAATGGAGGTGTGTGAAGTCACAGAATGGAGGTATGTGAACCCAGAATGGAGGTGTGTAAAGTCACAGAAGGGAGGGGTGTGAAGTCATAGAATGGAAGTGTGTGAAGTCATAGAATGGAGGTGTGTGAAGTCACAGAATGGAGGTGTGTGAACTCAGAATGGAGGTGTGTGAAGTCACAGAATTGAGGTGTTTGAAGTCATATATTGGAGGTGTGTGAAATCAAAATGGATGTGTGAAGTCATAGAATGGAGGTGTGTGAAATCATAGAATGAGGGTGTGTGAGGACATAGAATGGAGGTGTGTGAAGTCACAGAATGGAGTTGTCTGAAGTCATAGAATGGAGGTGTGTGAAGTCATAGAATGGAAGTGTGTGAAGTCACAGATTGGAGGTGTGTGAACTCACAGAATCGAGGTGTGAGAAGTCACAGAATGGAGATGTGTGAACTCAGAATGGAGGTGTGTGAAGTCACAGAATGGAGGTGTGTGAAGTAATAGAATGGAGGTGTGTGAAGTCACAGAATGGAGGTGTGTGAAATCATAGAATGGAGGTGTGTGAAGTCAGAGAATAGAGGTGTGTGAAGTCAGAATGGAGGTGTGGGAAGTCATAGAATGGAGGTGAGTGAAGTCAGAATGGAGGTGTGAAGTCATAGAATAGAGGTGTGTGAAGTCACATATTCGAGGTCTCTGAAGTCATAGAATGGAGGTGTGTGAAGTCAGAATGTAGGTGTTCGAAGTCCTAGAATAGAGGTGTGTGAAGTCATAATGGAGGTGTGTGAAGTCACAGAATGGAGGTGTGTGAACTCATAGAATGGAGGTGTGTGACATCACAATGGAAGTTTGTGAAGTCATAGAATGGAGGTGTGTGAAGTCACAGAATGGAGGTGTGTGAAGTCAGAATGGAGGTGTGTGAAGTCATAGAATGGAGGTGTGTGAAGTCAGAATGGAGGTGTGTGAACTCATAGAATGGAGGTGTGTGACGTCACAATGGAAGTGTGTGAAGTCATATATTGGAAGTGTGTGAAGTCACAGAATTGAGGTGTGTGAAGATATAGAATGGAGATATGTGAAGTCACAGAATCGAGGTGTGTAATGTCATAGAATGGAGGTGTGTGAAGATATAGAATGGATGTTTGTAAAGTAAGAATGAAGGTGTGTGAAGTCATAGAATGGAGGTGTGTGATGTCAAAGTATTTAGGTTTGTGAAGTCATAGAATGGAGCTGTGTGAAGTCAGAATGGAGGTGTGTGAAGTCACAGAATGGAGGTGTGTCAACTCAGAATTTAGGTGTGTGAAGTCAAAAAATAGAGGTGTGTGAAGTCATAGAATGGAGGTGTGTGAAGTCATAGAATGGAGGTGTGTGAAGTTATAGAATGGAGGAGTGTGAAGGCACAGAATGGAGGTGTGTGAAGTCAGAATGGAGGTGAGTAATCATAGATTGGAGGTGGGTAAATTCATAAAAAGGACGTGTGGGAAGTCATAGAATGGAGGAGTGTGAAGTCATAGAGTGCAGGTGAGTGAAGTCACAGATTCGAGGTCTGTGAAATCATAGAATGGAGGTGTGTGATGTCAGTTTTGTGGTGTGTGAAGTCAAAGAATGTAGGTGTCTGAAGTCATTGAATGGAGGTGTGCGAAGCCCCAGAATGGAGGTGTGTTAAGTCAGAATGGAGGTGTGTGAAGTCATAGAATGGAGGTGTGTGAAGTCAGAATGGAGGTGTGTGAACTCATAGAATGGAGGTGTGTGACATAACAATGGAAGTGTGTGAGGTCATACAATGGAGGTGTGTGAAATCACAGAATGGAGGTTTGTGAAGTCATAGAATGGAGGTATGTGAAGTCACAGAATGGAGTTGTGTAAAGTCATGGAATGGAGGTGTGTGAAGTTACAGAATGGATGTTTGTAAAGTAAGAATGAAGGTGTGTGAAGTCATAGAATGGAGTTGTGTGATGTCAAAGAATGGAGGTGTGTGAAGTCATAGAATGGAGCTGTGTGAAGTGAGAATGGAGGTGTGAAGTCATAGAATGGAGTTGGGTGAAGTCATAGAATGGAGGTGTGGGAAGTCAAAGAAAGGAAGTGTGTGAAGTCATAGAATGGAGGTGTGTGCAGTCAGAATGGAAGTGTGTGAACTCATAGCATGGTAGTGTGTGTAGTCACAATGGAGGTGTGTGAAGTCATAGAATGGAGGTGTGTGAAGTCACAGAATGGAGGTGTGTGAAGTCATAGAATGGAGGTGTGTGAAGTCATAGAATGGAGGTGTGTGAAGTCACAGAATGGAGCTGTGGGAAGTCACAGATTGGAGGTGTGTGAAGTCCCAGAACGTAGGTGTGTGAACTCAGAATGGAGGTCTGTAAAGTCACAGAATGGAGGGGTGTGAAATCATAGAATGGAAGTGTGTGAAGTCATAGAATGGAGGTGTGTGAAGTCACAGAATGGACGGTTTGAAGTCATAGAATGGAGGTGTGTGAAGTCACAGAATTGAGGTGTTTGAAGTCATATATTGGAGGAGTGTGAAGTCAAAATGGATGTGTGAAGTCATAGAATGGACGTGTGTAAAATCATAGAATGAGATTGTGTGAGGTCATAGAATGGAGGTTTGTGAAGGGACAGAATGGAGGTGTGTGAAATCATAGAATAAAGTTGTGTGAAGTCATAGAAGGGAAGTGTGTGAAGTCACAGAATGGAGGTCTGTGAAGTCACAGAATGGAGGTGTGTGAAGTCACAGAATACAGGTGTGTGAACTCAGAATGGAGGTTTGTGAAGTCAGAGAATGGAGGTGTGTGAAGTCATAGAATGGAAGTGTGTGAAGTCATAGAATGGAGGTGTGTAAAGTCAGAATGGAGGTGTGTGAAGTCACTGAATGGAGTTGTGTGAACTCAGAATGGAGGTGTGTGTAGTCACAGAAAGGAGGTTTGTGAAGTCCTAGAATGGAGGTGTGTGAAGTCATAGAATGGATGTTTCTGAAGTAAGAATGAAGGTGTGTGAAGTCATAGAATGGAGTTGTGTGAAGTCACAGAATGGAGGTGTGTGAAGTCAGAATGGAGGTGTGTAATCCTAGATTGGAGGTGGGTGAAGTCATATAAAGGAGGTGTGGGAAGACATAGAATGGAGTAGTGTGAAGTCATAGAGTGCAGGTGAGTGAAGTCACAGAATGGAGGTGTGTGAAGTCAGAATGGAGGGGTGTAGTCATAGATTGGAGGTGTGTGAAGTCATAGAATGGAGGTGTGTGAAGTCACAGAATGGAGGTGTGTGAAGTGAGAATAGAGGTGTGCGAAGTCATAGAATGGAGGTGTGTGAAGTCAGAATAGAGGTGTGTGAAGTCATAGAATGGAAGTGTGTGAAGTCATAGAATGGATGTGTGTGAAGTCAGAATGGAGGTGTGTGAAGTCACAGAATGGAGGTTTGTGAAGTCATAGAATGGAAGTGTGTGAAGTCATAGAATGGATGTTTCTGAAGTAAGAATGAAGGTTTGTGAAGTCATAGAATGGAGGTGTGTGAAGTCACAGAATGGAGGTGTGTGAAGTCAGAATGGAGGTGTGTGAAGTCATAGAATGGAGGTGTGTGAAGTCAGAATGGAGGTGTGTGAACTCATAGAATGGAGGTGTGTGACGTCACAATGGAAGGGTGTGAAGTCATATATTGGAAGTGTGTGAAGTCACAGAATTGAGGTGTGTGAAGTTATAGAATGGAGGTATGTGAAGTCACAGAATCGAGGTGTGTAATGTCATAGAATGGAGGTGTGTGAAGATATAGAATGGATGTTTGTAAAGTAAGAATGAAGGTGTGTGAAGTCATAGAATGGAGGTGTGTGAAGTCAGAATGGAGGTGTGTGAACTCATAGAATGGAGGTGTGTGTAGTCACAATGGAGGTGTGTGAAGTCATAGAATGGAGGTGTGTGAAGTCATAGAATGTATGTTTGTGAAGTAAGAATGAAGGTGTGTGAAGTCACAGAATGGAGGTGTGTGAAGTCATAGAATGGAGGTGTGTGAAGTCATAGAATGGGTGTTTGTGAAGTATGAATGAAGGTGTGTGAAGTCATAGAATGGAGGTGTGTGAAGTCACAGAATGGAGGTGTGGGAAGTCACAGATTGCAGGAGTGTGAAGTCATAGAATAGAGGTGTGTGAACCCAGAATGGAGGTGTGTAAAATCACAGAATGGAGGTGTGTGAAGTCATAGAATGGAAGTGTGTGAAATCATAGAATGGATGTGTGTGAAGTCACAGAATGGACGGTATGAAGTCATAGAATTGAGGTGTGTGAAGTCACAGAATTGAGGTGTTTGAAGACATATATTGGAGGTGTGTGAAATCAAAATGGATGTGTGAAGTCATAGAATGGAGGTGTGTGAAGTCATAGAATGGAAGTGTGTGAAGTCACAGATTGGAGCTGTGTGAAGTCACAGATTCGAGGTGTGAGAAGTCACAGAATGAAGGTGTGTGAACTCAGAATGGAGGTGTGTGAAGTCACAGAATGGAGGTGTGTGAAGTCATAGAATGGAAGTGTGTGAAGTCATAGAATGGAGGTGTGTGAAGTCAGAATGGAGGTGTGTGGAGTCATCGAATGGAGTTGTGTGAACTCAGAATGGAGGTGTGTGAAGTCACAGAATGGAGGTTTGTGAAGTCATAGAATGGAGGTGTGGGAAGTCATAGAATGGATGTTTCTGAAGTAAGAATGAAGGTGTGTGAAGTCATAGAATGGAGGTATGTGAACTCATAGAATGGGGGTGTGTGAAGTCACAGAATGGAGGTGTGTGAAGTCAGAATGGAGGTGTGTAGTCATCGATTGGAGGTGGGTGAAGTCATAGAAAGGAGGTGTGGGAAGTCATAGAAAGGAGGAGTGTGAAGTCAGAGTGCATGTGAGTGAAATCACAGATTCGAGTTCTGTGAAGTCATAGAATGGAGGTGTGTGATGTCACAGAATGGAGGTGTGGGAAGTCACAGATTGGAGGTGTGTGAAGTCCCAGAATTGAGGTGTGTGAACTCAGAATGGAGGTGTGTAAAGTCACAGAATGGAGGTGTGTGAAGTCATAGAATGGAAGTGTGTGAAGTCATACAACGGAGGTGTGTGGAGTCACAGAATGGACGGTTTGAAGTCATAGAATGGAGGTGTGTGAAGTCACAGAATTGAGGTGTTTGAAGTCATATATTGGAGGTGTGTTAAGTCAAAATGGATGTGTGAAGTCATAGAATGGAGGTGTGTGAAATCATAGAATGAGGGTGTGTGAGGTCATAGAATGGAGGTTTGTGAAGTCACAGAATGGAGGTGTGTGAAATCATAGAATGAAGGTGTGTGAAGTCACAGAATGGAAGTGTGTGAAGTCACAGAATGGAGGTGTGTGAAGTCACAGAAAGGAGGTGTGTGAAATCACAGAATAGAGGTGTGTGAACTCAGAATAGAGGTGTGTGAAGTCAGAGAATGGACGCGTGTGAAGTCATAGAATGGAAGTGTGTGAACTCACAGAATGGAAGTGTGTGAAGTCAGAATTGAGGTGTGTGAAGTCACAGAATGGAGGTTTGTGAAGTCATAGAAGGGAGGTGTGTGAATTTATACAATGGAGGTGTGTGAAGTCAGAATGGAATTTTGTGAAGTCACAGAATTGAGCTGTGTGAATTCAGAATGGAGGTGTGTGAAGTCATAGAATGGAGGTGTGTGAAGTCAGAATGGAGGTGTGTGAAGTCATAGAATGGAAGTGTGTGAAGTCACAGAATGGACGTGTGTGAAGTCATAGAATGGAGGTGTGTGAAGTCATAGAATGGGTGTTTGTGAAGTAAGAATGAAGGTGTGTGAAGTCATAGAATGGAGGTGTGTGAACTCACAAAATGGAGGTGTGGGAAGTCACAGATTGCAGGAGTGTGAAGTCACAGAATGGAGGTATGTGAACCCAGAATGGAGGTGTGTAAAGTCACAGAAGGGAGGGGTGTGAAGTCATAGAATGGAAGTGTGTGAAGTCATAGAATGGAGGTGTGTGAAGTCACAGAATGGAGGTGTGTGAACTCAGAATGGAGGTGTGTGAAGTCTTAGAATTGAGGTGTTTGAAGTCATATATTGGAGGTGTGTGAAATCAAAATGGATGTGTGAAGTCATAGAATGGAGGTGTGTGAAATCATAGAATGAGGGTGTGTGAGGACATAGAATGGAGGTGTGTGAAGTCACAGAATGGAGTTGTCTGAAGTCATAGAATGGAGGTGTGTGAAGTCATAGAATGGAAGTGTGTGAAGTCACAGATTGGAGGTGTGTGAACTCACAGAATCGAGGTGTGAGAAGTCACAGAATGGAGATGTGTGAACTCAGAATGGAGGTGTGTGAAGTCACAGAATGGAGGTGTGTGAAGTAATAGAATAGAGGTGTGTGAAGTCACAGAATGGAGGTGTGTGAAATCATAGAATGGAGGTGTGTGAAGTCAGAGAATAGAGGTGTGTGAAGTCAGAATGGAGGTGTGGGAAGTCATAGAATGGAGGTGAGTGAAGTCAGAATGGAGGTGTGAAGTCATAGAATAGAGGTGTGTGAAGTCACATATTCGAGGTCTCTGAAGTCATAGAATGGAGGTGTGTGAAGTCAGAATGTAGGTGTTCGAAGTCCTAGAATAGAGGTGTGTGAAGTCATAATGGAGGTGTGTGAAGTCACAGAATGGAGGTGTGTGAACTCATAGAATGGAGGTGTGTGACATCACAATGGAAGTTTGTGAAGTCATAGAATGGAGGTGTGTGAAGTCACAGAATGGAGGTGTGTGAAGTCAGAATGGAGGTGTGTGAAGTCATAGAATGGAGGTGTGTGAAGTCAGAATGGAGGTGTGTGAACTCATAGAATGGAGGTGTGTGACGTCACAATGGAAGTGTGTGAAGTCATATATTGAAAGTGTGTGAAGTCACAGAATTGAGGTGTGTGAAGATATAGAATGGAGATATGTGAAGTCACAGAATCGAGGTGTGTAATGTCATAGAATGGAGGTGTGTGAAGATATAGAATGGATGTCTGTAAAGTAAGAATGAAGGTGTGTGAAGTCATAGAATGGAGGTGTGTGATGTCAAAGTATTTAGGTTTGTGAAGTCATAGAATGGAGCTGTGTGAAGTCAGAATGGAGGTGTGTGAAGTCACAGAATGGAGGTGTGTCAACTCAGAATTTAGGTGTGTGAAGTCAAAAAATAGAGGTGTGTGAAGTCATAGAATGGAGGTGTGTGAAGTCATAGAATGGAGGTGTGTGAAGTTATAGAATGGAGGAGTGTGAAGGCACAGAATGGAGGTGTGTGAAGTCAGAATGGAGGTGAGTAATCATAGATTGGAGGTGGGTAAATTCATAAAAAGGACGTGTGGGAAGTCATAGAATGGAGGAGTGTGAAGTCATAGAGTGCAGGTGAGTGAAGTCACAGATTCGAGGTCTGTGAAATCATAGAATGGAGGTGTGTGATGTCAGTTTTGTGGTGTGTGAAGTCAAAGAATGTAGGTGTCTGAAGTCATTGAATGGAGGTGTGCGAAGCCACAGAATGGAGGTGTGTTAAGTCAGAATGGAGGTGTGTGAAGTCATAGAATGGAGGTGTGTGAAGTCAGAATGGAGGTGTGTGAACTCATAGAATGGAGGTGTGTGACATAACAATGGAAGTGTGTGAGGTCATACAATGGAGGTGTGTGAAATCACAGAATGGAGGTTTGTGAAGTCATAGAATGGAGGTATGTGAAGTCACAGAATGGAGTTGTGTAAAGTCATGGAATGGAGGTGTGTGAAGTTACAGAATGGATGTTTGTAAAGTAAGAATGAAGGTGTGTGAAGTCATAGAATGGAGTTGTGTGATGTCAAAGAATGGAGGTGTGTGAAGTCATAGAATGGAGCTGTGTGAAGTGAGAATGGAGGTGTGAAGTCATAGAATGGAGTTGGGTGAAGTCATAGAATGGAGGTGTGGGAAGTCAAAGAAAGGAAGTGTGTGAAGTCATAGAATGGAGGTGTGTGCAGTCAGAATGGAAGTGTGTGAACTCATAGCATGGTAGTATGTGTAGTCACAATGGAGGTGTGTGAAGTCATAGAATGGAGGTGTGTGAAGTCACAGAATGGAGGTGTGTGAAGTCATAGAATGGAGGTGTGTGAAGTCATAGAATGGAGGTGTGTGAAGTCACAGAATACAGGTGTGTGAACTCAGAATGGAGGTTTGTGAAGTCAGAGAATGGAGGTGTGTGAAGTCATAGAATGGAAGTGTGTGAAGTCATAGAATGGAGGTGTGTGAAGTCAGAATGGAGGTGTGTGAAGTCACTGAATGGAGTTGTGTGAACTCAGAATGGAGGTGTGTGTAGTCACAGAAAGGAGGTTTGTGAAGTCCTAGAATGGAGGTGTGTGAAGTCATAGAATGGATGTTTCTGAAGTAAGAATGAAGGTGTGTGAAGTCATAGAATGGAGTTGTGTGAAGTCACAGAATGGAGGTGTGTGAAGTCAGAATGGAGGTGTGTAATCCTAGATTGGAGGTGGGTGAAGTCATAGAAAGGAGGTGTGGGAAGACATAGAATGGAGTAGTGTGAAGTCATAGAGTGCAGGTGAGTGAAGTCACAGAATGGAGGTGTGTGAAGTCAGAATGGAGGGGTGTAGTCATAGATTGGAGGTGTGTGAAGTCATAGAATGGAGGTGTGTGAAGTCACAGAATGGAGGTGTGTGAAGTGAGAATAGAGGTGTGCGAAGTCATAGAATGGAGGTGTGTGAAGTCAGAATAGAGGTGTGTGAAGTCATAGAATGGAAGTGTGTGAAGTCATAGAATGGATGTGTGTGAAGTCAGAATGGAGGTGTGTGAAGTCACAGAATGGAGGTTTGTGAAGTCATAGAATGGAAGTGTGTGAAGTCATAGAATGGATGTTTCTGAAGTAAGAATGAAGGTTTGTGAAGTCATAGAATCGAGGTGTGTGAAGTCACAGAATGGAGGTGTGTGAAGTCAGAATGGTGGTGTGTGAAGTCATAGAATGGAGGTGTGTGAAGTCAGAATGGAGGTGTGTGAACTCATAGAATGGAGGTGTGTGACGTCACAATGGAAGGGTGTGAAGTCATATATTGGAAGTGTGTGAAGTCACAGAATTGAGGTGTGTGAAGTTATAGAATGGAGGTATGTGAAGTCACAGAATCGAGGTGTGTAATGTCATAGAATGGAGGTGTGTGAAGATATAGAATGGAGGTGTGTGAAGTCATAGAATGTATGTTTGTGAAGTAAGAATGAAGGTGTGTGAAGTCACAGAATGGAGGTGTGTGAAGTCATAGAATGGAGGTGTGTGAAGTCATAGAATGGGTGTTTGTGAAGTAAGAATGAAGGTGTGTGAAGTCATAGAATGGAGGTGTGTGAAGTCACAGAATGGAGGTGTGGGAAGTCACAGATTGCAGGAGTGTGAAGTCATAGAATAGAGGTGTGTGAACCCAGAATGGAGGTGTGTAAAATCACAGAATGGAGGTGTGTGAAGTCATAGAATGGAAGTGTGTGAAATCATAGAATGGATGTGTGTGAAGTCACAGAATGGACGGTATGAAGTCATAGAATTGAGGTGTGTGAAGTCACAGAATTGAGGTGTTTGAAGACATATATTGGAGGTGTGTGAAATCAAAATGGATGTGTGAAGTCATAGAATGGAGGTGTGTGAAGTCATAGAATGGAAGTGTGTGAAGTCACAGATTGGAGCTGTGTGAAGTCACAGATTCGAGGTGTGAGAAGTCACAGAATGAAGGTGTGTGAACTCAGAATGGAGGTGTGTGAAGTCACAGAATGGAGGTGTGTGAAGTCATAGAATGGAAGTGTGTGAAGTCATAGAATGGAGGTGTGTGAAGTCAGAATGGAGGTGTGTGGAGTCATCGAATGGAGTTGTGTGAACTCAGAATGGAGGTGTGTGAAGTCACAGAATGGAGGTTTGTGAAGTCATAGAATGGAGGTGTGGGAAGTCATAGAATGGATGTTTCTGAAGTAAGAATGAAGGTGTGTGAAGTCATAGAATGGAGGTATGTGAACTCATAGAATGGGGGTGTGTGAAGTCACAGAATGGAGGTGTGTGAAGTCAGAATGGAGGTGTAGTCATCAATTGGAGGTGGGTGAAGTCATAGAAAGGAGGTGTGGGAAGTCATAGAAAGGAGGAGTGTGAAGTCAGAGTGCATGTGAGTGAAATCACAGATTCGAGTTCTGTGAAGTCATAGAATGGAGGTGTGTGATGTCACAGAATGGAGGTGTGGGAAGTCACAGATTGGAGGTGTGTGAAGTCCCAGAATTGAGGTGTGTGAACTCAGAATGGAGGTGTGTAAAGTCACAGAATGGAGGTGTGTGAAGTCATAGAATGGAAGTGTGTGAAGTCATACAACGGAGGTGTGTGGAGTCACAGAATGGACGGTTTGAAGTCATAGAATGGAGGTGTGTGAAGTCACAGAATTGAGGTGTTTGAAGTCATATATTGGAGGTGTGTTAAGTCAAAATGGATGTGTGAAGTCATAGAATGGAGGTGTGTGAAATCATAGAATGAGGGTGTGTGAGGTCATAGAATGGAGGTTTGTGAAGTCACAGAATGGAGGTGTGTGAAATCATAGAATGAAGGTGTGTGAAGTCACAGAATGGAAGTGTGTGAAGTCACAGAATGGAGGTGTGTGAAGTCACAGAAAGGAGGTGTGTGAAATCACAGAATAGAGGTGTGTGAACTCAGAATGGAGGTGTGTGAAGTCAGAGAATGGACGCGTGTGAAGTCATAGAATGGAAGTGTGTGAACTCACAGAATGGAAGTGTGTGAAGTCAGAATTGAGGTGTGTGAAGTCACAGAATGGAGGTTTGTGAAGTCATAGAAGGGAGGTGTGTGAATTTATACAATGGAGGTGTGTGAAGTCAGAATGGAATTTTGTGAAGTCACAGAATTGAGCTGTGTGAATTCAGAATGGAGGTGTGTGAAGTCATAGAATGGAGGTGTGTGAAGTCAGAATGGAGGTGTGTGAAGTCATAGAATGGAAGTGTGTGAAGTCACAGAATGGACGTGTGTGAAGTCATAGAATGGAGGTGTGTGAAGTCATAGAATGGGTGTTTGTGAAGTAAGAATGAAGGTGTGTGAAGTCATAGAATGGAGGTGTGTGAACTCACAGAATGGAGGTGTGGGAAGTCACAGATTGCAGGAGTGTGAAGTCACAGAATGGAGGTATGTGAACCCAGAATGGAGGTGTGTAAAGTCACAGAAGGGAGGGGTGTGAAGTCATAGAATGGAAGTGTGTGAAGTCATAGAATGGAGGTGTGTGAAGTCACAGAATGGAGGTGTGTGAACTCAGAATGGAGGTGTGTGAAGTCACAGAATTGAGGTGTTTGAAGTCATATATTGGAGGTGTGTGAAATCAAAATGGATGTGTGAAGTCATAGAATGGAGGTGTGTGAAATCATAGAATGAGGGTGTGTGAGGACATAGAATGGAGGTGTGTGAAGTCACAGAATGGAGTTGTCTGAAGTCATAGAATGGAGGTGTGTGAAGTCATAGAATGGAAGTGTGTGAAGTCACAGATTGGAGGTGTGTGAACTCACAGAATCGAGGTGTGAGAAGTCACAGAATGGAGATGTGTGAACTCAGAATGGAGGTGTGTGAAGTCACAGAATGGAGGTGTGTGAAGTAATAGAATGGAGGTGTGTGAAGTCACAGAATGGAGGTGTGTGAAATCATAGAATGGAGGTGTGTGAAGTCAGAGAATAGAGGTGTGTGAAGTCAGAATGGAGGTGTGGGAAGTCATAGAATGGAGGTGAGTGAAGTCAGAATGGAGGTGTGAAGTCATAGAATAGAGGTGTGTGAAGTCACATATTCGAGGTCTCTGAAGTCATAGAATGGAGGTGTGTGAAGTCAGAATGTAGGTGTTCGAAGTCCTAGAATAGAGGTGTGTGAAGTCATAATGGAGGTGTGTGAAGTCACAGAATGGAGGTGTGTGAACTCATAGAATGGAGGTGTGTGACATCACAATGGAAGTTTGTGAAGTCATAGAATGGAGGTGTGTGAAGTCACAGAATGGAGGTGTGTGAAGTCAGAATGGAGGTGTGTGAAGTCATAGAATGGAGGTGTGTGAAGTCAGAATGGAGGTGTGTGAACTCATAGAATGGAGGTGTGTGACGTCACAATGGAAGTGTGTGAAGTCATATATTGGAAGTGTGTGAAGTCACAGAATTGAGGTGTGTGAAGATATAGAATGGAGATATGTGAAGTCACAGAATCGAGGTGTGTAATGTCATAGAATGGAGGTGTGTGAAGATATAGAATGGATGTCTGTAAAGTAAGAATGAAGGTGTGTGAAGTCATAGAATGGAGGTGTGTGATGTCAAAGTATTTAGGTTTGTGAAGTCATAGAATGGAGCTGTGTGAAGTCAGAATGGAGGTGTGTGAAGTCACAGAATGGAGGTGTGTCAACTCAGAATTTAGGTGTGTGAAGTCAAAAAATAGAGGTGTGTGAAGTCATAGAATGGAGGTGTGTGAAGTCATAGAATGGAGGTGTGTGAAGTTATAGAATGGAGGAGTGTGAAGGCACAGAATGGAGGTGTGTGAAGTCAGAATGGAGGTGAGTAATCATAGATTGGAGGTGGGTAAATTCATAAAAAGGACGTGTGGGAAGTCATAGAATGGAGGAGTGTGAAGTCATAGAGTGCAGGTGAGTGAAGTCACAGATTCGAGGTCTGTGAAATCATAGAATGGAGGTGTGTGATGTCAGTTTTGTGGTGTGTGAAGTCAAAGAATGTAGGTGTCTGAAGTCATTGAATGGAGGTGTGCGAAGCCACAGAATGGAGGTGTGTTAAGTCAGAATGGAGGTGTGTGAAGTCATAGAATGGAGGTGTGTGAAGTCAGAATGGAGGTGTGTGAACTCATAGAATGGAGGTGTGTGACATAACAATGGAAGTGTGTGAGGTCATACAATGGAGGTGTGTGAAATCACAGAATGGAGGTTTGTGAAGTCATAGAATGGAGGTATGTGAAGTCACAGAATGGAGTTGTGTAAAGTCATGGAATGGAGGTGTGTGAAGTTACAGAATGGATGTTTGTAAAGTAAGAATGAAGGTGTGTGAAGTCATAGAATGGAGTTGTGTGATGTCAAAGAATGGAGGTGTGTGAAGTCATAGAATGGAGCTGTGTGAAGTGAGAATGGAGGTGTGAAGTCATAGAATGGAGTTGGGTGAAGTCATAGAATGGAGGTGTGGGAAGTCAAAGAAAGGAAGTGTGTGAAGTCATAGAATGGAGGTGTGTGCAGTCAGAATGGAAGTGTGTGAACTCATAGCATGGTAGTGTGTGTAGTCACAATGGAGGTGTGTGAAGTCATAGAATGGAGGTGTGTGAAGTCACAGAATGGAGGTGTGTGAAGTCATAGAATGGAGCTGTGTGAAGTCATAGAATGGAGGTGTGTGAAGTCACAGAATGGAGCTGTGGGAAGTCACAGATTGGAGGTGTGTGAAGTCCCAGAACGTAGGTGTGTGAACTCAGAATGGAGGTCTGTAAAGTCACAGAATGGAGGGGTGTGAAATCATAGAATGGAAGTGTGTGAAGTCATAGAATGGAGGTGTGTGAAGTCACAGAATGGACGGTTTGAAGTCATAGAATGGAGGTGTGTGAAGTCACAGAATTGAGGTGTTTGAAGTCATATATTGGAGGAGTGTGAAGACAAAATGGATGTGTGAAGTCATAGAATGGACGTGTGTAAAATCATAGAATGAGATTGTGTGAGGTCATAGAATGGAGGTTTGTGAAGGGACAGAATGGAGGTGTGTGAAATCATAGAATAAAGGTGTGTGAAGTCATAGAAGGGAAGTGTGTGAAGTCACAGAATGGAGGTCTGTGAACTCACAGAATGGAGGTGTGTGAAGTCACAGAATACAGGTGTGTGAACTCAGAATGGAGGTTTGTGAAGTCAGAGAATGGAGGTGTGTGAAGTCATAGAATGGAAGTGTGTGAAGTCATAGAATGGAGGTGTGTGAAGTCAGAATTGAGGTGTGTGAAGTCACTGAATGGAGTTGTGTGAACTCAGAATGGAGGTGTGTGTAGTCACAGAAAGGAGGTTTGTGAAGTCCTAGAATGGAGGTGTGTGAAGTCATAGAATGGATGTTTCTGAAGTAAGAATGAAGGTGTGTGAAGTCATAGAATGGAGTTGTGTGAAGTCACAGAATGGAGGTGTGTGAAGTCAGAATGGAGGTGTGTAATCCTAGATTGGAGGTGGGTGAAGTCATAGAAAGGAGGTGTGGGAAGACATAGAATGGAGTAGTGTGAAGTCATAGAGTGCAGGTGAGTGAAGTCACAGAATGGAGGTGTGTGAAGTCAGAATGGAGGGGTGTAGTCATAGATTGGAGGTGTGTGAAGTCATAGAATGGAGGTGTGTGAAGTCACAGAATGGAGGTGTGTGAAGTGAGAATAGAGGTGTGCGGTCATAGAATGGAGGTGTGTGAAGTCAGAATAGAGGTGTGTGAAGTCATAGAATGGAAGTGTGTGAAGTCATAGAATGGATGTGTGTGAAGTCAGAATGGAGGTGTGTGAAGTCACAGAATGGAGGTTTGTGAAGTCATAGAATGGAAGTGTGTGAAGTCATAGAATGGATGTTTCTGAAGTAAGAATGAAGGTTTGTGAAGTCATAGAATGGAGGTGTGTGAAGTCACAGAATGGAGGTGTGTGAAGTCAGAATGGAGGTGTGTGAAGTCATAGAATGGAGGTGTGTGAAGTCAGAATGGAGGTGTGTGAACTCATAGAATGGAGGTGTGTGACGTCACAATGGAAGGGTGTGAAGTCATATATTGGAAGTGTGTGAAGTCACAGAATTGAGGTGTGTGAAGTTATAGAATGGAGGTATGTGAAGTCACAGAATCGAGGTGTGTAATGTCATAGAATGGAGGTGTGTGAAGATATAGAATGGATGTTTGTAAAGTAAGAATGAAGGTGTGTGAAGTCATAGAATGGAGGTGTGTGAAGTCAGAATGGAGGTGTGTGAACTCATAGAATGGAGGTGTGTGTAGTCACAATGGAGGTGTGTGAAGTCATAGAATGGAGGTGTGTGAAGTTAAAGAATGGACGTGTGTGAAGTCATAGAATGGAGGTGTGTGAAGTCATAGAATGGGTGTTTGTGAAGTAAGAATGAAGGTGTGTGAAGTCATAGAATGGAGGTGTGTGAACTCACAAAATGGAGGTGTGGGAAGTCACAGATTGCAGGAGTGTGAAGTCACAGAATGGAGGTATGTGAACCCAGAATGGAGGTGTGTAAAGTCACAGAAGGGAGGGGTGTGAAGTCATAGAATGGAAGTGTGTGAAGTCATAGAATGGAGGTGTGTGAAGTCACAGAATGGAGGTGTGTGAACTCAGAATGGAGGTGTGTGAAGTCTTAGAATTGAGGTGTTTGAAGTCATATATTGGAGGTGTGTGAAATCAAAATGGATGTGTGAAGTCATAGAATGGAGGTGTGTGAAATCATAGAATGAGGGTGTGTGAGGACATAGAATGGAGGTGTGTGAAGTCACAGAATGGAGTTGTCTGAAGTCATAGAATGGAGGTGTGTGAAGTCATAGAATGGAAGTGTGTGAAGTCACAGATTGGAGGTGTGTGAACTCACAGAATCGAGGTGTGAGAAGTCACAGAATGGAGATGTGTGAACTCAGAATGGAGGTGTGTGAAGTCACAGAATGGAGGTGTGTGAAGTAATAGAATAGAGGTGTGTGAAGTCACAGAATGGAGGTGTGTGAAATCATAGAATGGAGGTGTGTGAAGTCAGAGAATAGAGGTGTGTGAAGTCAGAATGGAGGTGTGGGAAGTCATAGAATGGAGGTGAGTGAAGTCAGAATGGAGGTGTGAAGTCATAGAATAGAGGTGTGTGAAGTCACATATTCGAGGTCTCTGAAGTCATAGAATGGAGGTGTGTGAAGTCAGAATGTAGGTGTTCGAAGTCCTAGAATAGAGGTGTGTGAAGTCATAATGGAGGTGTGTGAAGTCACAGAATGGAGGTGTGTGAACTCATAGAATGGAGGTGTGTGACATCACAATGGAAGTTTGTGAAGTCATAGAATGGAGGTGTGTGAAGTCACAGAATGGAGGTGTGTGAAGTCAGAATGGAGGTGTGTGAAGTCATAGAATGGAGGTGTGTGAAGTCAGAATGGAGGTGTGTGAACTCATAGAATGGAGGTGTGTGACGTCACAATGGAAGTGTGTGAAGTCATATATTGAAAGTGTGTGAAGTCACAGAATTGAGGTGTGTGAAGATATAGAATGGAGATATGTGAAGTCACAGAATCGAGGTGTGTAATGTCATAGAATGGAGGTGTGTGAAGATATAGAATGGATGTCTGTAAAGTAAGAATGAAGGTGTGTGAAGTCATAGAATGGAGGTGTGTGATGTCAAAGTATTTAGGTTTGTGAAGTCATAGAATGGAGCTGTGTGAAGTCAGAATGGAGGTGTGTGAAGTCACAGAATGGAGGTGTGTCAACTCAGAATTTAGGTGTGTGAAGTCAAAAAATAGAGGTGTGTGAAGTCATAGAATGGAGGTGTGTGAAGTCATAGAATGGAGGTGTGTGAAGTTATAGAATGGAGGAGTGTGAAGGCACAGAATGGAGGTGTGTGAAGTCAGAATGGAGGTGAGTAATCATAGATTGGAGGTGGGTAAATTCATAAAAAGGACGTGTGGGAAGTCATAGAATGGAGGAGTGTGAAGTCATAGAGTGCAGGTGAGTGAAGTCACAGATTCGAGGTCTGTGAAATCATAGAATGGAGGTGTGTGATGTCAGTTTTGTGGTGTGTGAAGTCAAAGAATGTAGGTGTCTGAAGTCATTGAATGGAGGTGTGCGAAGCCACAGAATGGAGGTGTGTTAAGTCAGAATGGAGGTGTGTGAAGTCATAGAATGGAGGTGTGTGAAGTCAGAATGGAGGTGTGTGAACTCATAGAATGGAGGTGTGTGACATAACAATGGAAGTGTGTGAGGTCATACAATGGAGGTGTGTGAAATCACAGAATGGAGGTTTGTGAAGTCATAGAATGGAGGTATGTGAAGTCACAGAATGGAGTTGTGTAAAGTCATGGAATGGAGGTGTGTGAAGTTACAGAATGGATGTTTGTAAAGTAAGAATGAAGGTGTGTGAAGTCATAGAATGGAGTTGTGTGATGTCAAAGAATGGAGGTGTGTGAAGTCATAGAATGGAGCTGTGTGAAGTGAGAATGGAGGTGTGAAGTCATAGAATGGAGTTGGGTGAAGTCATAGAATGGAGGTGTGGGAAGTCAAAGAAAGGAAGTGTGTGAAGTCATAGAATGGAGGTGTGTGCAGTCAGAATGGAAGTGTGTGAACTCATAGCATGGTAGTATGTGTAGTCACAATGGAGGTGTGTGAAGTCATAGAATGGAGGTGTGTGAAGTCACAGAATGGAGGTGTGTGAAGTCATAGAATGGAGGTGTGTGAAGTCATAGAATGGAGGTGTGTGAAGTCACAGAATACAGGTGTGTGAACTCAGAATGGAGGTTTGTGAAGTCAGAGAATGGAGGTGTGTGAAGTCATAGAATGGAAGTGTGTGAAGTCATAGAATGGAGGTGTGTGAAGTCAGAATGGAGGTGTGTGAAGTCACTGAATGGAGTTGTGTGAACTCAGAATGGAGGTGTGTGTAGTCACAGAAAGGAGGTTTGTGAAGTCCTAGAATGGAGGTGTGTGAAGTCATAGAATGGATGTTTCTGAAGTAAGAATGAAGGTGTGTGAAGTCATAGAATGGAGTTGTGTGAAGTCACAGAATGGAGGTGTGTGAAGTCAGAATGGAGGTGTGTAATCCTAGATTGGAGGTGGGTGAAGTCATAGAAAGGAGGTGTGGGAAGACATAGAATGGAGTAGTGTGAAGTCATAGAGTGCAGGTGAGTGAAGTCACAGAATGGAGGTGTGTGAAGTCAGAATGGAGGGGTGTAGTCATAGATTGGAGGTGTGTGAAGTCATAGAATGGAGGTGTGTGAAGTCACAGAATGGAGGTGTGTGAAGTGAGAATAGAGGTGTGCGAAGTCATAGAATGGAGGTGTGTGAAGTCAGAATAGAGGTGTGTGAAGTCATAGAATGGAAGTGTGTGAAGTCATAGAATGGATGTGTGTGAAGTCAGAATGGAGGTGTGTGAAGTCACAGAATGGAGGTTTGTGAAGTCATAGAATGGAAGTGTGTGAAGTCATAGAATGGATGTTTCTGAAGTAAGAATGAAGGTTTGTGAAGTCATAGAATGGAGGTGTGTGAAGTCACAGAATGGAGGTGTGTGAAGTCAGAATGGTGGTGTGTGAAGTCATAGAATGGAGGTGTGTGAAGTCAGAATGGAGGTGTGTGAACTCATAGAATGGAGGTGTGTGACGTCACAATGGAAGGGTGTGAAGTCATATATTGGAAGTGTGTGAAGTCACAGAATTGAGGTGTGTGAAGTTATAGAATGGAGGTATGTGAAGTCACAGAATCGAGGTGTGTAATGTCATAGAATGGAGGTGTGTGAAGATATAGAATGGAGGTGTGTGAAGTCATAGAATGTATGTTTGTGAAGTAAGAATGAAGGTGTGTGAAGTCACAGAATGGAGGTGTGTGAAGTCATAGAATGGAGGTGTGTGAAGTCATAGAATGGGTGTTTGTGAAGTAAGAATGAAGGTGTGTGAAGTCATAGAATGGAGGTGTGTGAAGTCACAGAATGGAGGTGTGGGAAGTCACAGATTGCAGGAGTGTGAAGTCATAGAATAGAGGTGTGTGAACCCAGAATGGAGGTGTGTAAAATCACAGAATGGAGGTGTGTGAAGTCATAGAATGGAAGTGTGTGAAATCATAGAATGGATGTGTGTGAAGTCACAGAATGGACGGTATGAAGTCATAGAATTGAGGTGTGTGAAGTCACAGAATTGAGGTGTTTGAAGACATATATTGGAGGTGTGTGAAATCAAAATGGATGTGTGAAGTCATAGAATGGAGGTGTGTGAAGTCATAGAATGGAAGTGTGTGAAGTCACAGATTGGAGCTGTGTGAAGTCACAGATTCGAGGTGTGAGAAGTCACAGAATGAAGGTGTGTGAACTCAGAATGGAGGTGTGTGAAGTCACAGAATGGAGGTGTGTGAAGTCATAGAATGGAAGTGTGTGAAGTCATAGAATGGAGGTGTGTGAAGTCAGAATGGAGGTGTGTGGAGTCATCGAATGGAGTTGTGTGAACTCAGAATGGAGGTGTGTGAAGTCACAGAATGGAGGTTTGTGAAGTCATAGAATGGAGGTGTGGGAAGTCATAGAATGGATGTTTCTGAAGTAAGAATGAAGGTGTGTGAAGTCATAGAATGGAGGTATGTGAACTCATAGAATGGGGGTGTGTGAAGTCACAGAATGGAGGTGTGTGAAGTCAGAATGGAGGTGTAGTCATCAATTGGAGGTGGGTGAAGTCATAGAAAGGAGGTGTGGGAAGTCATAGAAAGGAGGAGTGTGAAGTCAGAGTGCATGTGAGTGAAATCACAGATTCGAGTTCTGTGAAGTCATAGAATGGAGGTGTGTGATGTCACAGAATGGAGGTGTGGGAAGTCACAGATTGGAGGTGTGTGAAGTCCCAGAATTGAGGTGTGTGAACTCAGAATGGAGGTGTGTAAAGTCACAGAATGGAGGTGTGTGAAGTCATAGAATGGAAGTGTGTGAAGTCATACAACGGAGGTGTGTGGAGTCACAGAATGGACGGTTTGAAGTCATAGAATGGAGGTGTGTGAAGTCACAGAATTGAGGTGTTTGAAGTCATATATTGGAGGTGTGTTAAGTCAAAATGGATGTGTGAAGTCATAGAATGGAGGTGTGTGAAATCATAGAATGAGGGTGTGTGAGGTCATAGAATGGAGGTTTGTGAAGTCACAGAATGGAGGTGTGTGAAATCATAGAATGAAGGTGTGTGAAGTCACAGAATGGAAGTGTGTGAAGTCACAGAATGGAGGTGTGTGAAGTCACAGAAAGGAGGTGTGTGAAATCACAGAATAGAGGTGTGTGAACTCAGAATGGAGGTGTGTGAAGTCAGAGAATGGACGCGTGTGAAGTCATAGAATGGAAGTGTGTGAACTCACAGAATGGAAGTGTGTGAAGTCAGAATTGAGGTGTGTGAAGTCACAGAATGGAGGTTTGTGAAGTCATAGAAGGGAGGTGTGTGAATTTATACAATGGAGGTGTGTGAAGTCAGAATGGAATTTTGTGAAGTCACAGAATTGAGCTGTGTGAATTCAGAATGGAGGTGTGTGAAGTCATAGAATGGAGGTGTGTGAAGTCAGAATGGAGGTGTGTGAAGTCATAGAATGGAAGTGTGTGAAGTCACAGAATGGACGTGTGTGAAGTCATAGAATGGAGGTGTGTGAAGTCATAGAATGGGTGTTTGTGAAGTAAGAATGAAGGTGTGTGAAGTCATAGAATGGAGGTGTGTGAACTCACAGAATGGAGGTGTGGGAAGTCACAGATTGCAGGAGTGTGAAGTCACAGAATGGAGGTATGTGAACCCAGAATGGAGGTGTGTAAAGTCACAGAAGGGAGGGGTGTGAAGTCATAGAATGGAAGTGTGTGAAGTCATAGAATGGAGGTGTGTGAAGTCACAGAATGGAGGTGTGTGAACTCAGAATGGAGGTGTGTGAAGTCACAGAATTGAGGTGTTTGAAGTCATATATTGGAGGTGTGTGAAATCAAAATGGATGTGTGAAGTCATAGAATGGAGGTGTGTGAAATCATAGAATGAGGGTGTGTGAGGACATAGAATGGAGGTGTGTGAAGTCACAGAATGGAGTTGTCTGAAGTCATAGAATGGAGGTGTGTGAAGTCATAGAATGGAAGTGTGTGAAGTCACAGATTGGAGGTGTGTGAACTCACAGAATCGAGGTGTGAGAAGTCACAGAATGGAGATGTGTGAACTCAGAATGGAGGTGTGTGAAGTCACAGAATGGAGGTGTGTGAAGTAATAGAATGGAGGTGTGTGAAGTCACAGAATGGAGGTGTGTGAAATCATAGAATGGAGGTGTGTGAAGTCAGAGAATAGAGGTGTGTGAAGTCAGAATGGAGGTGTGGGAAGTCATAGAATGGAGGTGAGTGAAGTCAGAATGGAGGTGTGAAGTCATAGAATAGAGGTGTGTGAAGTCACATATTCGAGGTCTCTGAAGTCATAGAATGGAGGTGTGTGAAGTCAGAATGTAGGTGTTCGAAGTCCTAGAATAGAGGTGTGTGAAGTCATAATGGAGGTGTGTGAAGTCACAGAATGGAGGTGTGTGAACTCATAGAATGGAGGTGTGTGACATCACAATGGAAGTTTGTGAAGTCATAGAATGGAGGTGTGTGAAGTCACAGAATGGAGGTGTGTGAAGTCAGAATGGAGGTGTGTGAAGTCATAGAATGGAGGTGTGTGAAGTCAGAATGGAGGTGTGTGAACTCATAGAATGGAGGTGTGTGACGTCACAATGGAAGTGTGTGAAGTCATATATTGGAAGTGTGTGAAGTCACAGAATTGAGGTGTGTGAAGATATAGAATGGAGATATGTGAAGTCACAGAATCGAGGTGTGTAATGTCATAGAATGGAGGTGTGTGAAGATATAGAATGGATGTCTGTAAAGTAAGAATGAAGGTGTGTGAAGTCATAGAATGGAGGTGTGTGATGTCAAAGTATTTAGGTTTGTGAAGTCATAGAATGGAGCTGTGTGAAGTCAGAATGGAGGTGTGTGAAGTCACAGAATGGAGGTGTGTCAACTCAGAATTTAGGTGTGTGAAGTCAAAAAATAGAGGTGTGTGAAGTCATAGAATGGAGGTGTGTGAAGTCATAGAATGGAGGTGTGTGAAGTTATAGAATGGAGGAGTGTGAAGGCACAGAATGGAGGTGTGTGAAGTCAGAATGGAGGTGAGTAATCATAGATTGGAGGTGGGTAAATTCATAAAAAGGACGTGTGGGAAGTCATAGAATGGAGGAGTGTGAAGTCATAGAGTGCAGGTGAGTGAAGTCACAGATTCGAGGTCTGTGAAATCATAGAATGGAGGTGTGTGATGTCAGTTTTGTGGTGTGTGAAGTCAAAGAATGTAGGTGTCTGAAGTCATTGAATGGAGGTGTGCGAAGCCACAGAATGGAGGTGTGTTAAGTCAGAATGGAGGTGTGTGAAGTCATAGAATGGAGGTGTGTGAAGTCAGAATGGAGGTGTGTGAACTCATAGAATGGAGGTGTGTGACATAACAATGGAAGTGTGTGAGGTCATACAATGGAGGTGTGTGAAATCACAGAATGGAGGTTTGTGAAGTCATAGAATGGAGGTATGTGAAGTCACAGAATGGAGTTGTGTAAAGTCATGGAATGGAGGTGTGTGAAGTTACAGAATGGATGTTTGTAAAGTAAGAATGAAGGTGTGTGAAGTCATAGAATGGAGTTGTGTGATGTCAAAGAATGGAGGTGTGTGAAGTCATAGAATGGAGCTGTGTGAAGTGAGAATGGAGGTGTGAAGTCATAGAATGGAGTTGGGTGAAGTCATAGAATGGAGGTGTGGGAAGTCAAAGAAAGGAAGTGTGTGAAGTCATAGAATGGAGGTGTGTGCAGTCAGAATGGAAGTGTGTGAACTCATAGCATGGTAGTGTGTGTAGTCACAATGGAGGTGTGTGAAGTCATAGAATGGAGGTGTGTGAAGTCACAGAATGGAGGTGTGTGAAGTCATAGAATGGAGCTGTGTGAAGTCATAGAATGGAGGTGTGTGAAGTCACAGAATGGAGCTGTGGGAAGTCACAGATTGGAGGTGTGTGAAGTCCCAGAACGTAGGTGTGTGAACTCAGAATGGAGGTCTGTAAAGTCACAGAATGGAGGGGTGTGAAATCATAGAATGGAAGTGTGTGAAGTCATAGAATGGAGGTGTGTGAAGTCACAGAATGGACGGTTTGAAGTCATAGAATGGAGGTGTGTGAAGTCACAGAATTGAGGTGTTTGAAGTCATATATTGGAGGAGTGTGAAGACAAAATGGATGTGTGAAGTCATAGAATGGACGTGTGTAAAATCATAGAATGAGATTGTGTGAGGTCATAGAATGGAGGTTTGTGAAGGGACAGAATGGAGGTGTGTGAAATCATAGAATAAAGGTGTGTGAAGTCATAGAAGGGAAGTGTGTGAAGTCACAGAATGGAGGTCTGTGAACTCACAGAATGGAGGTGTGTGAAGTCACAGAATACAGGTGTGTGAACTCAGAATGGAGGTTTGTGAAGTCAGAGAATGGAGGTGTGTGAAGTCATAGAATGGAAGTGTGTGAAGTCATAGAATGGAGGTGTGTGAAGTCAGAATTGAGGTGTGTGAAGTCACTGAATGGAGTTGTGTGAACTCAGAATGGAGGTGTGTGTAGTCACAGAAAGGAGGTTTGTGAAGTCCTAGAATGGAGGTGTGTGAAGTCATAGAATGGATGTTTCTGAAGTAAGAATGAAGGTGTGTGAAGTCATAGAATGGAGTTGTGTGAAGTCACAGAATGGAGGTGTGTGAAGTCAGAATGGAGGTGTGTAATCCTAGATTGGAGGTGGGTGAAGTCATAGAAAGGAGGTGTGGGAAGACATAGAATGGAGTAGTGTGAAGTCATAGAGTGCAGGTGAGTGAAGTCACAGAATGGAGGTGTGTGAAGTCAGAATGGAGGGGTGTAGTCATAGATTGGAGGTGTGTGAAGTCATAGAATGGAGGTGTGTGAAGTCACAGAATGGAGGTGTGTGAAGTGAGAATAGAGGTGTGCGAAGTCATAGAATGGAGGTGTGTGAAGTCAGAATAGAGGTGTGTGAAGTCATAGAATGGAAGTGTGTGAAGTCATAGAATGGATGTGTGTGAAGTCAGAATGGAGGTGTGTGAAGTCACAGAATGGAGGTTTGTGAAGTCATAGAATGGAAGTGTGTGAAGTCATAGAATGGATGTTTCTGAAGTAAGAATGAAGGTTTGTGAAGTCATAGAATGGAGGTGTGTGAAGTCACAGAATGGAGGTGTGTGAAGTCAGAATGGAGGTGTGTGAAGTCATAGAATGGAGGTGTGTGAAGTCAGAATGGAGGTGTGTGAACTCATAGAATGGAGGTGTGTGACGTCACAATGGAAGGGTGTGAAGTCATATATTGGAAGTGTGTGAAGTCACAGAATTGAGGTGTGTGAAGTTATAGAATGGAGGTATGTGAAGTCACAGAATCGAGGTGTGTAAAGTCATAGAATGGAGGTGTGTGAAGATAAAGAATGGATGTTTGTAAAGTAAGAATGAAGGTGTGTGAAGTCATAGAATGGAGGTGTGTGAAGTCACAGAATGGAGGTGTGTGAACGCAGAATGGAGGTGTGTGAAGTCACAGAATTGAGGTGTTTGAAGTCATATATTGGAGGTGTGTGAAATCAAAATGGATGTGTGAAGTCATAGAATGGAGGTGTGTGAAATCATAGAATGAGGGTGTGTGAGGACATAGAATGGAGGTGTGTGAATTCACAGAATGGAGTTGTCTGAAGTCATAGAATGGAGGTGTGTGAAGTCATAGAATGGAAGTGTGTGAAGTCACAGATTGGAGGTGTGTGAACTCACAGAATCGAGGTGTGAGAAGTCACAGAATGGAGATGTGTGAACTCAGAATGGAGGTGTGTGAAGTCACAGAATGGAGGTGTGTGAAGTAATAGAATGGAGGTGTGTGAAGTCACAGAATGGAGGTGTGTGAAATCATAGAATGGAGGTGTGTGAAGTCAGAGAATAGAGGTGTGTGAAGTCAGAATGGAGGTGTGGGAAGTCATAGAATGGAGGTGAGTGAAGTCAGAATGGAGGTGTGAAGTCATAGAATAGAGGTGTGTGAAGTCACATATTCGAGGTCTCTGAAGTCATAGAATGGAGGTGTGTGAAGTCAGAATGTAGGTGTTCGAAGTCATAGAATAGAGGTGTGTGAAGTCATAATGGAGGTGTGTGAAGTCACAGAATGGAGGTGTGTGAACTCATAGAATGGAGGTGTGTGACATCACAATGGAAGTTTGTGAAGTCATAGAATGGAGGTGTGTGAAGTCACAGAATGGAGGTGTGTGAAGTCAGAATGGAGGTGTGTGAAGTCATAGAATGGAGGTGTGTGAAGTCAGAATGGAGGTGTGTGAACTCATAGAATGGAGGTGTGTGACGTCACAATGGAAGTGTGTGAAGTCATATATTGGAAGTGTGTGAAGTCACAGAATTGAGGTGTGTGAAGATATAGAATGGAGATATGTGAAGTCACAGAATCGAGGTGTGTAATGTCATAGAATGGAGGTGTGTGAAGATATAGAATGGATGTTTGTAAAGTAAGAATGAAGGTGTGTGAAGTCATAGAATGGAGGTGTGTGATTTCAAAGTATTTAGGTTTGTGAAGTCATAGAATGGAGCTGTGTGAAGTCAGAATGGAGGTGTGTGAAGTCACAGAATGGAGGTGTGTCAACTCAGAATTTAGGTGTGTGAAGTCAAAAAATAGAGGTGTGTGAAGTCATAGAATGGAGGTGTGTGAAGTCATAGAATGGAGGTGTGTGAAGTTATAGAATGGAGGAGTGTGAAGGCACAGAATGGAGGTGTGTGAAGTCAGAATGGAGGTGAGTAATCATAGATTGGAGGTGGGTAAATTCATAAAAAGGACGTGTGGGAAGTCATAGAATGGAGGAGTGTGAAGTCATAGAGTGCAGGTGAGTGAAGTCACAGATTCGAGGTCTGTGAAATCATAGAATGGAGGTGTGTGATGTCAGTTTTGTGGTGTGTGAAGTCAAAGAATGTAGGTGTCTGAAGTCATTGAATGGAGGTGTGCGAAGCCACAGAATGGAGGTGTGTTAAGTCAGAATGGAGGTGTGTGAAGTCATAGAATGGAGGTGTGTGAAGTCAGAATGGAGGTGTGTGAACTCATAGAATGGAGGTGTGTGACATAACAATGGAAGTGTGTGAGGTCATACAATGGAGGTGTGTGAAATCACAGAATGGAGGTTTGTGAAGTCATAGAATGGAGGTATGTGAAGTCACAGAATGGAGTTGTGTAAAGTCATGGAATGGAGGTGTGTGAAGTTACAGAATGGATGTTTGTAAAGTAAGAATGAAGGTGTGTGAAGTCATAGAATGGAGTTGTGTGATGTCAAAGAATGGAGGTGTGTGAAGTCATAGAATGGAGCTGTGTGAAGTGAGAATGGAGGTGTGAAGTCATAGAATGGAGTTGGGTGAAGTCATAGAATGGAGGTGTGGGAAGTCAAAGAAAGGAAGTGTGTGAAGTCATAGAATGGAGGTGTGTGCAGTCAGAATGGAAGTGTGTGAACTCATAGCATGGTAGTGTGTGTAGTCACAATGGAGGTGTGTGAAGTCATAGAATGGAGGTGTGTGAAGTCACAGAATGGAGGTGTGTGAAGTCATAGAATGGAGGTGTGTGAAGTCATAGAATGGAGGTGTGTGAAGTCACAGAATGGAGCTGTGGGAAGTCACAGATTGGAGGTGTGTGAAGTCCCAGAACGTAGGTGTGTGAACTCAGAATGGAGGTCTGTAAAGTCACAGAATGGAGGGGTGTGAAATCATAGAATGGAAGTGTGTGAAGTCATAGAATGGAGGTGTGTGAAGTCACAGAATGGACGGTTTGAAGTCATAGAATGGAGGTGTGTGAAGTCACAGAATTGAGGTGTTTGAAGTCATATATTGGAGGAGTGTGAAGTCAAAATGGATGTGTGAAGTCATAGAATGGACGTGTGTAAAATCATAGAATGAGATTGTGTGAGGTCATAGAATGGAGGTTTGTGAAGGGACAGAATGGAGGTGTGTGAAATCATAGAATAAAGGTGTGTGAAGTCATAGAAGGGAAGTGTGTGAAGTCACAGAATGGAGGTCTGTGAAGTCACAGAATGGAGGTGTGTGAAGTCACAGAACACAGGTGTGTGAACTCAGAATGGAGGTTTGTGAAGTCAGAGAATGGAGGTGTGTGAAGTCATAGAATGGGTGTTTGTGAAGTAAGAATGAAGTTGTGTGAAGTCATAGAATGGAGGTGTGTGAAGTCACAGAATGGAGGTGTGGGAAGTCACAGATTGCAGGAGTGTGAAGTCATAGAATAGAGGTGTGTGAACCCAGAATGGAGGTGTGTAAAATCACAGAATGGAGGTGTGTGAAGTCATAGAATGGAAGTGTGTGAAATCATAGAATGGATGTGTGTTAAGTCACAGAATGGACGGAATGAAGTCATAGAATTGAGGTGTGTGAAGTCACAGAATTGAGGTGTTTGAAGTCATATATTGGAGGTGTGTGAAATCAAAATGGATGTGTGAAGTCATAGAATGGAGGTGTGTGAAGTCATAGAATGGAAGTGTGTGAAGTCACAGATTGGAGCTGTGTGAAGTCACAGATTCGAGGTGTGAGAAGTCACAGAATGAAGGTGTGTGAACTCAGAATGGAGGTGTGTGAAGTCACAGAATGGAGGTGTGTGAAGTCATAGAATGGAAGTGTGTGAAGTCATAGAATGGAGGTGTGTGAAGTCAGAATGGAGGTGTGTGGAGTCATCGAATGGAGTTGTGTGAACTCAGAATGGAGGTGTGTGAAGTCACAGAATGGAGGTTTGTGAAGTCATAGAATGGAGGTGTGGGAAGTCATAGAATGGATGTTTCTGAAGTAAGAATGAAGGTGTGTGAAGTCATAGAATGGAGGTATGTGAACTCATAGAATGGGGGTGTGTGAAGTCACAGAATGGAGGTGTGTGAAGTCAGAATGGAGGTGTGTAGTCATCGATTGGAGGTGGGTGAAGTCATAGAAAGGAGGTGTGGGAAGTCATAGAAAGGAGGAGTGTGAAGTCAGAGTGCATGTGAGTGAAATCACAGATTCGAGTTCTGTGAAGTCATAGAATGGAGGTGTGTGATGTCACAGAATGGAGGTGTGGGAAGTCACAGATTGGAGGTGTGTGAAGTCCCAGAATTGAGGTGTGTGAACTCAGAATGGAGGTGTGTAAAGTCACAGAATGGAGGTGTGTGAAGTCATAGAATGGAAGTGTGTGAAGTCATACAACGGAGGTGTGTGGAGTCACAGAATGGACGGTTTGAAGTCATAGAATGGAGGTGTGTGAAGTCACAGAATTGAGGTGTTTGAAGTCATATATTGGAGGTGTGTTAAGTCAAAATGGATGTGTGAAGTCATAGAATGGAGGTGTGTGAAGTCACAGAATACAGGTGTGTGAACTCAGAATGGAGGTTTGTGAAGTCAGAGAATGCAGGTGTGTGAAGTCATAGAATGGAAGTGTGTGAAGTCATAGAATGGAGGTGTGTGAAGTCAGAATGGAGGTGTGTGAAGTCACTGAATGGAGTTGTGTGAACTCAGAATGGAGGTGTGTGTAGTCACAGAAAGGAGGTTTGTGAAGTCCTAGAATGGAGGTGTGTGAAGTCATAGAATGGATGTTTCTGAAGTAAGAATGAAGGTGTGTGAAGTCATAGAATGGAGTTGTGTGAAGTCACAGAATGGAGGTGTGTGAAGTCAGAATGGAGGTGTGTAATCCTAGATTGGAGGTGGGTGAAGTCATAGAAAGGAGGTGTGGGAAGACATAGAATGGAGTAGTGTGAAGTCATAGAGTGCAGGTGAGTGAAGTCACAGAATGGAGGTGTGTGAAGTCAGAATGGAGGGGTGTAGTCATAGATTGGAGGTGTGTGAAGTCATAGAATGGAGGTGTGTGAAGTCACAGAATGGAGGTGTGTGAAGTGAGAATAGAGGTGTGCGAAGTCATAGAATGGAGGTGTGTGAAGTCAGAATAGAGGTGTGTGAAGTCATAGAATGGAAGTGTGTGAAGTCATAGAATGGATGTGTGTGAAGTCAGAATGGAGGTGTGTGAAGTCACAGAATGGAGGTTTGTGAAGTCATAGAATGGAAGTGTGTGAAGTCATAGAATGGATGTTTCTGAAGTAAGAATGAAGGTTTGTGAAGTCATAGAATGGAGGTGTGTGAAGTCACAGAATGGAGGTGTGTGAAGTCAGAATGGAGGTGTGTGAAGTCATAGAATGGAGGTGTGTGAAGTCAGAATGGAGGTGTGTGAACTCATAGAATGGAGGTGTGTGACGTCACAATGGAAGGGTGTGAAGTCATATATTGGAAGTGTGTGAAGTCACAGAATTGAGGTGTGTGAAGTTATAGAATGGAGGTATGTGAAGTCACAGAATCGAGGTGTGTAATGTCATAGAATGGAGGTGTGTGAAGATATAGAATGGATGTTTGTAAAGTAAGAATGAAGGTGTGTGAAGTCATAGAATGGAGGTGTGTGAAGTCAGAATGGAGGTGTGTGAACTCATAGAATGGAGGTGTGTGTAGTCACAATGGAGATGTGTGAAGTCATAGAATGGAGGTGTGTGAAGTCATAGAATGTATGTTTGTGAAGTAAGAATGAAGGTGTGTGAAGTCACAGAATGGAGGTGTGTGAAGTCATAGAATGGAGGTGTGTGAAGTCATAGAATGGGTGTTTGTGAAGTAAGAATGAAGGTGTGTGAAGTCATAGAATGGAGGTGTGTGAAGTCACAGAATGGAGGTGTGGGAAGTCACAGATTGCAGGAGTGTGAAGTCATAGAATAGAGGTGTGTGAACCCAGAATGGAGGTGTGTAAAATCACAGAATGGAGGTGTGTGAAGTCATAGAATGGAAGTGTGTGAAATCATAGAATGGATGTGTGTGAAGTCACAGAATGGACGGTATGAAGTCATAGAATTGAGGTGTGTGAAGTCACAGAATTGAGGTGTTTGAAGACATATATTGGAGGTGTGTGAAATCAAAATGGATGTGTGAAGTCATAGAATGGAGGTGTGTGAAGTCATAGAATAAAAGTGTGTGAAGTCACAGATTGGAGCTGTGTGAAGTCACAGATTCGAGGTGTGAGAAGTCACAGAATGAAGGTGTGTGAACTCAGAATGGAGGTGTGTGAAGTCACAGAATGGAGGTGTGTGAAGTCATAGAATGGAAGTGTGTGAAGTCATAGAATGGAGGTGTGTGAAGTCAGAATGGAGGTGTGTGGATTCATCGAATGGAGTTGTGTGAACTCAGAATGGAGGTGTGTGAAGTCACAGAATGGAGGTTTGTGAAGTCATAGAATGGAGGTGTGGGAAGTCATAGAATGGATGTTTCTGAAGTAAGAATGAAGGTGTGTGAAGTCATAGAATGGAGGTATGTGAACTCATAGAATGGGGGTGTGTGAAGTCACAGAATGGAGGTGTGTGAAGTCAGAATGGAGGTGTGTAGTCATCGATTGGAGGTGGGTGAAGTCATAGAAAGGAGGTGTGGGAAGTCATAGAAAGGAGGAGTGTGAAGTCAGAGTGCATGTGAGTGAAATCACAGATTCGAGTTCTGTGAAGTCATAGAATGGAGGTGTGTGATGTCACAGAATGGAGGTGTGGGAAGTCACAGATTGGAGGTGTGTGAAGTCCCAGAATTGAGGTGTGTGAACTCAGAATGGAGGTGTGTAAAGTCACAGAATGGAGGTGTGTGAAGTCATAGAATGGAAGTGTGTGAAGTCATACAACGGAGGTGTGTGGAGTCACAGAATGGACGGTTTGAAGTCATAGAATGGAGGTGTGTGAAGTCACAGAATTGAGGTGTTTGAAGTCATATATTGAAGGTGTGTTAAGTCAAAATGGATGTGTGAAGTCATAGAATGGAGGTGTGTGAAATCATAGAATGAGGGTGTGTGAGGTCATAGAATGGAGGTTTGTGAAGTCACAGAATGGAGGTGTGTGAAATCATAGAATGAAGGTGTGTGAAGTCACAGAATGGAAGTGTGTGAAGTCACAGAATGGAGGTGTGTGAAGTCACAGAAAGGAGGTGTGTGAAATCACAGAATAGAGGTGTGTGAACTCAGAATGGAGGTGTGTGAAGTCAGAGAATGGACGCGTGTGAAGTCATAGAATGGAAGTGTGTGAACTCACAGAATGGAAGTGTGTGAAGTCAGAATTGAGGTGTGTGAAGTCACAGAATGGAGGTTTGTGAAGTCATAGAAGGGAGGTGTGTGAATTTATACAATGGAGGTGTGTGAAGTCAGAATGGAATTTTGTGAAGTCACAGAATTGAGCTGTGTGAATTCAGAATGGAGGTGTGTGAAGTCATAGAATGGAGGTGTGTGAAGTCAGAATGGAGGTGTGTGAAGTCATAGAATGGAAGTGTGTGAAGTCACAGAATGGACGTGTGTGAATTCATAGAATGGAGGTGTGTGAAGTCATAGAATGGGTGTTTGTGAAGTAAGAATGAAGGTGTGTTAAGTCATAGAATGGAGGTGTGTGAACTCACAGAATGGAGGTGTGGGAAGTCACAGATTGCAGGAGTGTGAAGTCACAGAATGGAGGTATGTGAACCCAGAATGGAGGTGTGTAAAGTCACAGAAGGGAGGGGTGTGAAGTCATAGAATGGAAGTGTGTGAAGTCATAGAATGGAGGTGTGTGAAGTCACAGAATGGAGGTGTGTGAACTCAGAATGGAGGTGTGTGAAGTCACAGAATTGAGGTGTTTGAAGTCATATATTGGAGGTGTGTGAAATCAAAATGGATGTGTGAAGTCATAGAATGGAGGTGTGTGAAATCATAGAATGAGGGTGTGTGAGGACATAGAATGGAGGTGTGTGAAGTCACAGAATGGAGTTGTCTGAAGTCATAGAATGGAGGTGTGTGAAGTCATAGAATGGAAGTGTGTGAAGTCACAGATTGGAGGTGTGTGAACTCACAGAATCGAGGTGTGAGAAGTCACAGAATGGAGATGTGTGAACTCAGAATGGAGGTGTGTGAAGTCACAGAATGGAGGTGTGTGAAGTAATAGAATGGAGGTGTGTGAAGTCACAGAATGGAGGTGTGTGAAATCATAGAATGGAGGTGTGTGAAGTCAGAGAATAGAGGTGTGTGAAGTCAGAATGGAGGTGTGGGAAGTCATAGAATGGAGGTGAGTGAAGTCAGAATGGAGGTGTGAAGTCATAGAATAGAGGTGTGTGAAGTCACATATTCGAGGTCTCTGAAGTCATAGAATGGAGGTGTGTGAAGTCAGAATGTAGGTGTTCGAAGTCATAGAATAGAGGTGTGTGAAGTCATAATGGAGGTGTGTGAAGTCACAGAATGGAGGTGTGTGAACTCATAGAATGGAGGTGTGTGACATCACAATGGAAGTTTGTGAAGTCATAGAATGGAGGTGTGTGAAGTCACAGAATGGAGGTGTGTGAAGTCAGAATGGAGGTGTGTGAAGTCATAGAATGGAGGTGTGTGAAGTCAGAATGGAGGTGTGTGAACTCATAGAATGGAGGTGTGTGACGTCACAATGGAAGTGTGTGAAGTCATATATTGGAAGTGTGTGAAGTCACAGAATTGAGGTGTGTGAAGATATAGAATGGAGATATGTGAAGTCACAGAATCGAGGTGTGTAATGTCATAGAATGGAGGTGTGTGAAGATATAGAATGGATGTTTGTAAAGTAAGAATGAAGGTGTGTGAAGTCATAGAATGGAGGTGTGTGATGTCAAAGTATTTAGGTTTGTGAAGTCATAGAATGGAGCTGTGTGAAGTCAGAATGGAGGTGTGTGAAGTCACAGAATGGAGGTGTGTCAACTCAGAATTTAGGTGTGTGAAGTCAAAAAATAGAGGTGTGTGAAGTCATAGAATGGAGGTGTGTGAAGTCATAGAATGGAGGTGTGTGAAGTTATAGAATGGAGGAGTGTGAAGGCACAGAATGGAGGTGTGTGAAGTCAGAATGGAGGTGAGTAATCATAGATTGGAGGTGGGTAAATTCATAAAAAGGACGTGTGGGAAGTCATAGAATGGAGGAGTGTGAAGTCATAGAGTGCAGGTGAGTGAAGTCACAGATTCGAGGTCTGTGAAATCATAGAATGGAGGTGTGTGATGTCAGTTTTGTGGTGTGTGAAGTCAAAGAATGTAGGTGTCTGAAGTCATTGAATGGACGTGTGCGAAGCCACAGAATGGAGGTGTGTTAAGTCAGAATGGAGGTGTGTGAAGTCATAGAATGGAGGTGTGTGAAGTCAGAATGGAGGTGTGTGAACTCATAGAATGGAGGTGTGTGACATAACAATGGAAGTGTGTGAGGTCATACAATGGAGGTGTGTGAAATCACAGAATGGAGGTTTGTGAAGTCATAGAATGGAGGTATGTGAAGTCACAGAATGGAGTTGTGTAAAGTCATGGAATGGAGGTGTGTGAAGTTACAGAATGGATGTTTGTAAAGTAAGAATGAAGGTGTGTGAAGTCATAGAATGGAGTTGTGTGATGTCAAAGAATGGAGGTGTGTGAAGTCATAGAATGGAGCTGTGTGAAGTGAGAATGGAGGTGTGAAGTCATAGAATGGAGTTGGGTGAAGTCATAGAATGGAGGTGTGGGAAGTCAAAGAAAGGAAGTGTGTGAAGTCATAGAATGGAGGTGTGTGCAGTCAGAATGGAAGTGTGTGAACTCATAGCATTGTAGTGTGTGTAGTCACAATGGAGGTGTGTGAAGTCATAGAATGGAGGTGTGTGAAGTCACAGAATGGAGGTGTGTGAAGTCATAGAATGGAGGTGTGTGAAGTCATAGAATGGAGGTGTGTGAAGTCACAGAATACAGGTGTGTGAACTCAGAATGGAGGTTTGTGAAGTCAGAGAATGGAGGTGTGTGAAGTCATAGAATGGAAGTGTGTGAAGTCATAGAATGGAGGTGTGTGAAGTCAGAATGGAGGTGTGTGAAGTCACTGAATGGAGTTGTGTGAACTCAGAATGGAGGTGTGTGTAGTCACAGAAAGGAGGTTTGTGAAGTCCTAGAATGGAGGTGTGTGAAGTCATAGAATGGATGTTTCTGAAGTAAGAATGAAGGTGTGTGAAGTCATAGAATGGAGTTGTGTGAAGTCACAGAATGGAGGTGTGTGAAGTCAGAATGGAGGTGTGTAATCCTAGATTGGAGGTGGGTGAAGTCATAGAAAGGAGGTGTGGGAAGACATAGAATGGAGTAGTGTGAAGTCATAGAGTGCAGGTGAGTGAAGTCACAGAATGGAGGTGTGTGAAGTCAGAATGGAGGGGTGTAGTCATAGATTGGAGGTGTGTGAAGTCATAGAATGGAGGTGTGTGAAGTCACAGAATGGAGGTGTGTGAAGTGAGAATAGAGGTGTGCGAAGTCATAGAATGGAGGTGTGTGAAGTCAGAATAGAGGTGTGTGAAGTCATAGAATGGAAGTGTGTGAAGTCATAGAATGGATGTGTGTGAAGTCAGAATGGAGGTGTGTGAAGTCACAGAATGGAGGTTTGTGAAGTCATAGAATGGAAGTGTGTGAAGTCATAGAATGGATGTTTCTGAAGTAAGAATGAAGGTTTGTGAAGTCATAGAATGGAGGTGTGTGAAGTCACAGAATGGAGGTGTGTGAAGTCAGAATGGAGGTGTGTGAAGTCATAGAATGGAGGTGTGTGAAGTCAGAATGGAGGTGTGTGAACTCATAGAATGGAGGTGTGTGACGTCACAATGGAAGGGTGTGAAGTCATATATTGGAAGTGTGTGAAGTCACAGAATTGAGGTGTGTGAAGTTATAGAATGGAGGTATGTGAAGTCACAGAATCGAGGTGTGTAATGTCATAGAATGGAGGTGTGTGAAGATATAGAATGGATGTTTGTAAAGTAAGAATGAAGGTGTGTGAAGTCATAGAATGGAGGTGTGTGAAGTCAGAATGGAGGTGTGTGAACTCATAGAATGGAGGTGTGTGTAGTCACAATGGAGGTGTGTGAAGTCATAGAATGGAGGTGTGTGAAGTCATAGAATGTATGTTTGTGAAGTAAGAATGAAGGTGTGTGAAGTCACAGAATGGAGGTGTGTGAAGTCATAGAATGGAGGTGTGTGAAGTCATAGAATGGGTGTTTGTGAAGTAAGAATGAAGGTGTGTGAAGTCATAGAATGGAGGTGTGTGAAGTCACAGAATGGAGGTGTGGGAAGTCACAGATTGCAGGAGTGTGAAGTCATAGAATAGAGGTGTGTGAACCCAGAATGGAGGTGTGTAAAATCACAGAATGGAGGTGTGTGAAGTCATAGAATGGAAGTGTGTGAAATCATAGAATGGATGTGTGTGAAGTCACAGAATGGACGGTATGAAGTCATAGAATTGAGGTGTGTGAAGTCACAGAATTGAGGTGTTTGAAGACATATATTGGAGGTGTGTGAAATCAAAATGGATGTGTGAAGTCATAGAATGGAGGTGTGTGAAGTCATAGAATGGAAGTGTGTGAAGTCACAGATTGGAGCTGTGTGAAGTCACAGATTTGAGGTGTGAGAAGTCACAGAATGAAGGTGTGTGAACTCAGAATGGAGGTGTGTGAAGTCACAGAATGGAGGTGTGTGAAGTCATAGAATGGAAGTGTGTGAAGTCATAGAATGGAGGTGTGTGAAGTCAGAATGGAGGTGTGTGGATTCATCGAATGGAGTTGTGTGAACTCAGAATGGAGGTGTGTGAAGTCACAGAATGGAGGTTTGTGAAGTCATAGAATGGAGGTGTGGGAAGTCATAGAATGGATGTTTCTGAAGTAAGAATGAAGGTGTGTGAAGTCATAGAATGGAGGTATGTGAACTCATAGAATGGGGGTGTGTGAAGTCACAGAATGGAGGTGTGTGAAGTCAGAATGGAGGTGTGTAGTCATCGATTGGAGGTGGGTGAAGTCATAGAAAGGAGGTGTGGGAAGTCATAGAAAGGAGGAGTGTGAAGTCAGAGTGCATGTGAGTGAAATCACAGATTCGAGTTCTGTGAAGTCATAGAATGGAGGTGTGTGATGTCACAGAATGGAGGTGTGGGAAGTCACAGATTGGAGGTGTGTGAAGTCCCAGAATTGAGGTGTGTGAACTCAGAATGGAGGTGTGTAAAGTCACAGAATGGAGGTGTGTGAAGTCATAGAATGGAAGTGTGTGAAGTCATACAACGGAGGTGTGTGGAGTCACAGAATGGACGGTTTGAAGTCATAGAATGGAGGTGTGTGAAGTCACAGAATTGAGGTGTTTGAAGTCATATATTGGAGGTGTGTTAAGTCAAAATGGATGTGTGAAGTCATAGAATGGAGGTGTGTGAAATCACAGAATAGAGGTGTGTGAACTCAGAATGGAGGTGTGTGAAGTCAGAGAATGGACGCGTGTGAAGTCATAGAATGGAAGTGTGTGAACTCACAGAATGGAAGTGTGTGAAGTCAGAATTGAGGTGTGTGAAGTCACAGAATGGAGGTTTGTGAAGTCATAGAAGGGAGGTGTGTGAATTTATACAATGGAGGTGTGTGAAGTCAGAATGGAATTTTGTGAAGTCACAGAATTGAGCTGTGTGAATTCAGAATGGAGGTGTGTGAAGTCATAGAATGGAGGTGTGTGAAGTCAGAATGGAGGTGTGTGAAGTCATAGAATGGAAGTGTGTGAAGTCACAGAATGGACGTGTGTGAAGTCATAGAATGGAGGTGTGTGAAGTCATAGAATGGGTGTTTGTGAAGTAAGAATGAAGGTGTGTGAAGTCATAGAATGGAGGTGTGTGAACTCACAGAATGGAGGTGTGGGAAGTCACAGATTGCAGGAGTGTGAAGTCACAGAATGGAGGTATGTGAACCCAGAATGGAGGTGTGTAAAGTCACAGAAGGGAGGGGTGTGAAGTCATAGAATGGAAGTGTGTGAAGTCATAGAATGGAGGTGTGTGAAGTCACAGAATGGAGGTGTGTGAACTCAGAATGGAGGTGTGTGAAGTCACAGAATTGAGGTGTTTGAAGTCATATATTGGAGGTGTGTGAAATCAAAATGGATGTGTGAAGTCATAGAATGGAGGTGTGTGAAATCATAGAATGAGGGTGTGTGAGGACATAGAATGGAGGTGTGTGAAGTCACAGAATGGAGTTGTCTGAAGTCATAGAATGGAGGTGTGTGAAGTCATAGAATGGAAGTGTGTGAAGTCACAGATTGGAGGTGTGTGAACTCACAGAATCGAGGTGTGAGAAGTCACAGAATGGAGATGTGTGAACTCAGAATGGAGGTGTGTGAAGTCACAGAATGGAGGTGTGTGAAGTAATAGAATGGAGGTGTGTGAAGTCACAGAATGGAGGTGTGTGAAATCATAGAATGGAGGTGTGTGAAGTCAGAGAATAGAGGTGTGTGAAGTCAGAATGGAGGTGTGGGAAGTCATAGAATGGAGGTGAGTGAAGTCAGAATGGAGGTGTGAAGTCATAGAATAGAGGTGTGTGAAGTCACATATTCGAGGTCTCTGAAGTCATAGAATGGAGGTGTGTGAAGTCAGAATGTAGGTGTTCGAAGTCCTAGAATAGAGGTGTGTGAAGTCATAATGGAGGTGTGTGAAGTCACAGAATGGAGGTGTGTGAACTCATAGAATGGAGGTGTGTGACATCACAATGGAAGTTTGTGAAGTCATAGAATGGAGGTGTGTGAAGTCACAGAATGGAGGTGTGTGAAGTCAGAATGGAGGTGTGTGAAGTCATAGAATGGAGGTGTGTGAAGTCAGAATGGAGGTGTGTGAACTCATAGAATGGAGGTGTGTGACGTCACAATGGAAGTGTGTGAAGTCATATATTGGAAGTGTGTGAAGTCACAGAATTGAGGTGTGTGAAGATATAGAATGGAGATATGTGAAGTCACAGAATCGAGGTGTGTAATGTCATAGAATGGAGGTGTGTGAAGATATAGAATGGATGTTTGTAAAGTAAGAATGAAGGTGTGTGAAGTCATAGAATGGAGGTGTGTGATGTCAAAGTATTTAGGTTTGTGAAGTCATAGAATGGAGCTGTGTGAAGTCAGAATGGAGGTGTGTGAAGTCACAGAATGGAGGTGTGTCAACTCAGAATTTAGGTGTGTGAAGTCAAAAAATAGAGGTGTGTGAAGTCATAGAATGGAGGTGTGTGAAGTCATAGAATGGAGGTGTGTGAAGTTATAGAATGGAGGAGTGTGAAGGCACAGAATGGAGGTGTGTGAAGTCAGAATGGAGGTGAGTAATCATAGATTGGAGGTGGGTAAATTCATAAAAAGGACGTGTGGGAAGTCATAGAATGGAGGAGTGTGAAGTCATAGAGTGCAGGTGAGTGAAGTCACAGATTCGAGGTCTGTGAAATCATAGAATGGAGGTGTGTGATGTCAGTTTTGTGGTGTGTGAAGTCAAAGAATGTAGGTGTCTGAAGTCATTGAATGGAGGTGTGCGAAGCCCCAGAATGGAGGTGTGTTAAGTCAGAATGGAGGTGTGTGAAGTCATAGAATGGAGGTGTGTGAAGTCAGAATGGAGGTGTGTGAACTCATAGAATGGAGGTGTGTGACATAACAATGGAAGTGTGTGAGGTCATACAATGGAGGTGTGTGAAATCACAGAATGGAGGTTTGTGAAGTCATAGAATGGAGGTATGTGAAGTCACAGAATGGAGTTGTGTAAAGTCATGGAATGGAGGTGTGTGAAGTTACAGAATGGATGTTTGTAAAGTAAGAATGAAGGTGTGTGAAGTCATAGAATGGAGTTGTGTGATGTCAAAGAATGGAGGTGTGTGAAGTCATAGAATGGAGCTGTGTGAAGTGAGAATGGAGGTGTGAAGTCATAGAATGGAGTTGGGTGAAGTCATAGAATGGAGGTGTGGGAAGTCAAAGAAAGGAAGTGTGTGAAGTCATAGAATGGAGGTGTGTGCAGTCAGAATGGAAGTGTGTGAACTCATAGCATGGTAGTGTGTGTAGTCACAATGGAGGTGTGTGAAGTCATAGAATGGAGGTGTGTGAAGTCACAGAATGGAGGTGTGTGAAGTCATAGAATGGAGGTGTGTGAAGTCATAGAATGGAGGTGTGTGAAGTCACAGAATGGAGCTGTGGGAAGTCACAGATTGGAGGTGTGTGAAGTCCCAGAACGTAGGTGTGTGAACTCAGAATGGAGGTCTGTAAAGTCACAGAATGGAGGGGTGTGAAATCATAGAATGGAAGTGTGTGAAGTCATAGAATGGAGGTGTGTGAAGTCACAGAATGGACGGTTTGAAGTCATAGAATGGAGGTGTGTGAAGTCACAGAATTGAGGTGTTTGAAGTCATATATTGGAGGAGTGTGAAGTCAAAATGGATGTGTGAAGTCATAGAATGGACGTGTGTAAAATCATAGAATGAGATTGTGTGAGGTCATAGAATGGAGGTTTGTGAAGGGACAGAATGGAGGTGTGTGAAATCATAGAATAAAGTTGTGTGAAGTCATAGAAGGGAAGTGTGTGAAGTCACAGAATGGAGGTCTGTGAAGTCACAGAATGGAGGTGTGTGAAGTCACAGAATACAGGTGTGTGAACTCAGAATGGAGGTTTGTGAAGTCAGAGAATGGAGGTGTGTGAAGTCATAGAATGGAAGTGTGTGAAGTCATAGAATGGAGGTGTGTAAAGTCAGAATGGAGGTGTGTGAAGTCACTGAATGGAGTTGTGTGAACTCAGAATGGAGGTGTGTGTAGTCACAGAAAGGAGGTTTGTGAAGTCCTAGAATGGAGGTGTGTGAAGTCATAGAATGGATGTTTCTGAAGTAAGAATGAAGGTGTGTGAAGTCATAGAATGGAGTTGTGTGAAGTCACAGAATGGAGGTGTGTGAAGTCAGAATGGAGGTGTGTAATCCTAGATTGGAGGTGGGTGAAGTCATATAAAGGAGGTGTGGGAAGACATAGAATGGAGTAGTGTGAAGTCATAGAGTGCAGGTGAGTGAAGTCACAGAATGGAGGTGTGTGAAGTCAGAATGGAGGGGTGTAGTCATAGATTGGAGGTGTGTGAAGTCATAGAATGGAGGTGTGTGAAGTCACAGAATGGAGGTGTGTGAAGTGAGAATAGAGGTGTGCGAAGTCATAGAATGGAGGTGTGTGAAGTCAGAATAGAGGTGTGTGAAGTCATAGAATGGAAGTGTGTGAAGTCATAGAATGGATGTGTGTGAAGTCAGAATGGAGGTGTGTGAAGTCACAGAATGGAGGTTTGTGAAGTCATAGAATGGAAGTGTGTGAAGTCATAGAATGGATGTTTCTGAAGTAAGAATGAAGGTTTGTGAAGTCATAGAATGGAGGTGTGTGAAGTCACAGAATGGAGGTGTGTGAAGTCAGAATGGAGGTGTGTGAAGTCATAGAATGGAGGTGTGTGAAGTCAGAATGGAGGTGTGTGAACTCATAGAATGGAGGTGTGTGACGTCACAATGGAAGGGTGTGAAGTCATATATTGGAAGTGTGTGAAGTCACAGAATTGAGGTGTGTGAAGTTATAGAATGGAGGTATGTGAAGTCACAGAATCGAGGTGTGTAATGTCATAGAATGGAGGTGTGTGAAGATATAGAATGGATGTTTGTAAAGTAAGAATGAAGGTGTGTGAAGTCATAGAATGGAGGTGTGTGAAGTCAGAATGGAGGTGTGTGAACTCATAGAATGGAGGTGTGTGTAGTCACAATGGAGGTGTGTGAAGTCATAGAATGGAGGTGTGTGAAGTCATAGAATGTATGTTTGTGAAGTAAGAATGAAGGTGTGTGAAGTCACAGAATGGAGGTGTGTGAAGTCATAGAATGGAGGTGTGTGAAGTCATAGAATGGGTGTTTGTGAAGTAAGAATGAAGGTGTGTGAAGTCATAGAATGGAGGTGTGTGAAGTCACAGAATGGAGGTGTGGGAAGTCACAGATTGCAGGAGTGTGAAGTCATAGAATAGAGGTGTGTGAACCCAGAATGGAGGTGTGTAAAATCACAGAATGGAGGTGTGTGAAGTCATAGAATGGAAGTGTGTGAAATCATAGAATGGATGTGTGTGAAGTCACAGAATGGACGGTATGAAGTCATAGAATTGAGGTGTGTGAAGTCACAGAATTGAGGTGTTTGAAGACATATATTGGAGGTGTGTGAAATCAAAATGGATGTGTGAAGTCATAGAATGGAGGTGTGTGAAGTCATAGAATGGAAGTGTGTGAAGTCACAGATTGGAGCTGTGTGAAGTCACAGATTCGAGGTGTGAGAAGTCACAGAATGAAGGTGTGTGAACTCAGAATGGAGGTGTGTGAAGTCACAGAATGGAGGTGTGTGAAGTCATAGAATGGAAGTGTGTGAAGTCATAGAATGGAGGTGTGTGAAGTCAGAATGGAGGTGTGTGGAGTCATCGAATGGAGTTGTGTGAACTCAGAATGGAGGTGTGTGAAGTCACAGAATGGAGGTTTGTGAAGTCATAGAATGGAGGTGTGGGAAGTCATAGAATGGATGTTTCTGAAGTAAGAATGAAGGTGTGTGAAGTCATAGAATGGAGGTATGTGAACTCATAGAATGGGGGTGTGTGAAGTCACAGAATGGAGGTGTGTGAAGTCAGAATGGAGGTGTGTAGTCATCGATTGGAGGTGGGTGAAGTCATAGAAAGGAGGTGTGGGAAGTCATAGAAAGGAGGAGTGTGAAGTCAGAGTGCATGTGAGTGAAATCACAGATTCGAGTTCTGTGAAGTCATAGAATGGAGGTGTGTGATGTCACAGAATGGAGGTGTGGGAAGTCACAGATTGGAGGTGTGTGAAGTCCCAGAATTGAGGTGTGTGAACTCAGAATGGAGGTGTGTAAAGTCACAGAATGGAGGTGTGTGAAGTCATAGAATGGAAGTGTGTGAAGTCATACAACGGAGGTGTGTGGAGTCACAGAATGGACGGTTTGAAGTCATAGAATGGAGGTGTGTGAAGTCACAGAATTGAGGTGTTTGAAGTCATATATTGGAGGTGTGTTAAGTCAAAATGGATGTGTGAAGTCATAGAATGGAGGTGTGTGATATCATAGAATGAGGGTGTGTGAGGTCATAGAATGGAGGTTTGTGAAGTCACAGAATGGAGGTGTGTGAAATCATAGAATGAAGGTGTGTGAAGTCACAGAATGGAAGTGTGTGAAGTCACAGAATGGAGGTGTGTGAAGTCACAGAAAGGAGGTGTGTGAAATCACAGAATAGAGGTGTGTGAACTCAGAATAGAGGTGTGTGAAGTCAGAGAATGGACGCGTGTGAAGTCATAGAATGGAAGTGTGTGAACTCACAGAATGGAAGTGTGTGAAGTCAGAATTGAGGTGTGTGAAGTCACAGAATGGAGGTTTGTGAAGTCATAGAAGGGAGGTGTGTGAATTTATACAATGGAGGTGTGTGAAGTCAGAATGGAATTTTGTGAAGTCACAGAATTGAGCTGTGTGAATTCAGAATGGAGGTGTGTGAAGTCATAGAATGGAGGTGTGTGAAGTCAGAATGGAGGTGTGTGAAGTCATAGAATGGAAGTGTGTGAAGTCACAGAATGGACGTGTGTGAAGTCATAGAATGGAGGTGTGTGAAGTCATAGAATGGGTGTTTGTGAAGTAAGAATGAAGGTGTGTGAAGTCATAGAATGGAGGTGTGTGAACTCACAAAATGGAGGTGTGGGAAGTCACAGATTGCAGGAGTGTGAAGTCACAGAATGGAGGTATGTGAACCCAGAATGGAGGTGTGTAAAGTCACAGAAGGGAGGGGTGTGAAGTCATAGAATGGAAGTGTGTGAAGTCATAGAATGGAGGTGTGTGAAGTCACAGAATGGAGGTGTGTGAACTCAGAATGGAGGTGTGTGAAGTCTTAGAATTGAGGTGTTTGAAGTCATATATTGGAGGTGTGTGAAATCAAAATGGATGTGTGAAGTCATAGAATGGAGGTGTGTGAAATCATAGAATGAGGGTGTGTGAGGACATAGAATGGAGGTGTGTGAAGTCACAGAATGGAGTTGTCTGAAGTCATAGAATGGAGGTGTGTGAAGTCATAGAATGGAAGTGTGTGAAGTCACAGATTGGAGGTGTGTGAACTCACAGAATCGAGGTGTGAGAAGTCACAGAATGGAGATGTGTGAACTCAGAATGGAGGTGTGTGAAGTCACAGAATGGAGGTGTGTGAAGTAATAGAATAGAGGTGTGTGAAGTCACAGAATGGAGGTGTGTGAAATCATAGAATGGAGGTGTGTGAAGTCAGAGAATAGAGGTGTGTGAAGTCAGAATGGAGGTGTGGGAAGTCATAGAATGGAGGTGAGTGAAGTCAGAATGGAGGTGTGAAGTCATAGAATAGAGGTGTGTGAAGTCACATATTCGAGGTCTCTGAAGTCATAGAATGGAGGTGTGTGAAGTCAGAATGTAGGTGTTCGAAGTCCTAGAATAGAGGTGTGTGAAGTCATAATGGAGGTGTGTGAAGTCACAGAATGGAGGTGTGTGAACTCATAGAATGGAGGTGTGTGACATCACAATGGAAGTTTGTGAAGTCATAGAATGGAGGTGTGTGAAGTCACAGAATGGAGGTGTGTGAAGTCAGAATGGAGGTGTGTGAAGTCATAGAATGGAGGTGTGTGAAGTCAGAATGGAGGTGTGTGAACTCATAGAATGGAGGTGTGTGACGTCACAATGGAAGTGTGTGAAGTCATATATTGAAAGTGTGTGAAGTCACAGAATTGAGGTGTGTGAAGATATAGAATGGAGATATGTGAAGTCACAGAATCGAGGTGTGTAATGTCATAGAATGGAGGTGTGTGAAGATATAGAATGGATGTCTGTAAAGTAAGAATGAAGGTGTGTGAAGTCATAGAATGGAGGTGTGTGATGTCAAAGTATTTAGGTTTGTGAAGTCATAGAATGGAGCTGTGTGAAGTCAGAATGGAGGTGTGTGAAGTCACAGAATGGAGGTGTGTCAACTCAGAATTTAGGTGTGTGAAGTCAAAAAATAGAGGTGTGTGAAGTCATAGAATGGAGGTGTGTGAAGTCATAGAATGG
This sequence comes from Megascapheus bottae, assembly GCA_024803745.1. NCBI lineage: Eukaryota > Metazoa > Chordata > Mammalia > Rodentia > Geomyidae > Megascapheus > Megascapheus bottae. Next base: position 139,241 of record JANJXV010000052.1, on the reverse strand, counting down.
AGGTGTGTGAAGTTATAGAATGGAGGAGTGTGAAGGCACAGAATGGAGGTGTGTGAAGTCAGAATGGAGGTGAGTAATCATAGATTGGAGGTGGGTAAATTCATAAAAAGGACGTGTGGGAAGTCATAGAATGGAGGAGTGTGAAGTCATAGAGTGCAGGTGAGTGAAGTCACAGATTCGAGGTCTGTGAAATCATAGAATGGAGGTGTGTGATGTCAGTTTTGTGGTGTGTGAAGTCAAAGAATGTAGGTGTCTGAAGTCATTGAATGGAGGTGTGCGAAGCCACAGAATGGAGGTGTGTTAAGTCAGAATGGAGGTGTGTGAAGTCATAGAATGGAGGTGTGTGAAGTCAGAATGGAGGTGTGTGAACTCATAGAATGGAGGTGTGTGACATAACAATGGAAGTGTGTGAGGTCATACAATGGAGGTGTGTGAAATCACAGAATGGAAGTTTGTGAAGTCATAGAATGGAGGTATGTGAAGTCACAGAATGGAGTTGTGTAAAGTCATGGAATGGAGGTGTGTGAAGTTACAGAATGGATGTTTGTAAAGTAAGAATGAAGGTGTGTGAAGTCATAGAATGGAGTTGTGTGATGTCAAAGAATGGAGGTGTGTGAAGTCATAGAATGGAGCTGTGTGAAGTGAGAATGGAGGTGTGAAGTCATAGAATGGAGTTGGGTGAAGTCATAGAATGGAGGTGTGGGAAGTCAAAGAAAGGAAGTGTGTGAAGTCATAGAATGGAGGTGTGTGCAGTCAGAATGGAAGTGTGTGAACTCATAGCATGGTAGTATGTGTAGTCACAATGGAGGTGTGTGAAGTCATAGAATGGAGGTGTGTGAAGTCACAGAATGGAGGTGTGTGAAGTCATAGAATGGAGGTGTGTGAAGTCATAGAATGGAGGTGTGTGAAGTCACAGAATACAGGTGTGTGAACTCAGAATGGAGGTTTGTGAAGTCAGAGAATGGAGGTGTGTGAAGTCATAGAATGGAAGTGTGTGAAGTCATAGAATGGAGGTGTGTGAAGTCAGAATGGAGGTGTGTGAAGTCACTGAATGGAGTTGTGTGAACTCAGAATGGAGGTGTGTGTAGTCACAGAAAGGAGGTTTGTGAAGTCCTAGAATGGAGGTGTGTGAAGTCATAGAATGGATGTTTCTGAAGTAAGAATGAAGGTGTGTGAAGTCATAGAATGGAGTTGTGTGAAGTCACAGAATGGAGGTGTGTGAAGTCAGAATGGAGGTGTGTAATTCTAGATTGGAGGTGGGTGAAGTCATAGAAAGGAGGTGTGGGAAGACATAGAATGGAGTAGTGTGAAGTCATAGAGTGCAGGTGAGTGAAGTCACAGAATGGAGGTGTGTGAAGTCAGAATGGAGGGGTGTAGTCATAGATTGGAGGTGTGTGAAGTCATAGAATGGAGGTGTGTGAAGTCACAGAATGGAGGTGTGTGAAGTGAGAATAGAGGTGTGCGAAGTCATAGAATGGAGGTGTGTGAAGTCAGAATAGAGGTGTGTGAAGTCATAGAATGGAAGTGTGTGAAGTCATAGAATGGATGTGTGTGAAGTCAGAATGGAGGTGTGTGAAGTCACAGAATGGAGGTTTGTGAAGTCATAGAATGGAAGTGTGTGAAGTCATAGAATGGATGTTTCTGAAGTAAGAATGAAGGTTTGTGAAGTCATAGAATGGAGGTGTGTGAAGTCACAGAATGGAGGTGTGTGAAGTCAGAATGGAGGTGTGTGAAGTCATAGAATGGAGGTGTGTGAAGTCAGAATGGAGGTGTGTGAACTCATAGAATGGAGGTGTGTGACGTCACAATGGAAGGGTGTGAAGTCATATATTGGAAGTGTGTGAAGTCACAGAATTGAGGTGTGTGAAGTTATAGAATGGAGGTATGTGAAGTCACAGAATCGAGGTGTGTAAAGTCATAGAATGGAGGTGTGTGAAGATAAAGAATGGATGTTTGTAAAGTAAGAATGAAGGTGTGTGAAGTCATAGAATGGAGGTGTGTGAAGTCAGAATGGAGGTGTGTGAACTCATAGAATGGAGGTGTGTGTAGTCACAATGGAGGTGTGTGAAGTCATAGAATGCAGGTGTGTGAAGTCATAGAATGTATGTTTGTGAAGTAAGAATGAAGGTGTGTGAAGTCACAGAATGGAGGTGTGTGAAGTCATAGAATGGAGGTGTGTGAAGTCATAGAATGGGTGTTTGTGAAGTAAGAACGAAGGTGTGTGAAGTCATAGAATGGAGGTGTGTGAAGTCACAGAATGGAGGTGTGGGAAGTCACAGATTGCAGGAGTGTGAAGTCATAGAATAGAGGTGTGTGAACCCAGAATGGAGGTGTGTAAAATCACAGAATGGAGGTGTGTGAAGTCATAGAATGGAAGTGTGTGAAATCATAGAATGGATGTGTGTTAAGTCACAGAATGGACGGAATGAAGTCATAGAATTGAGGTGTGTGAAGTCACAGAATTGAGGTGTTTGAAGACATATATTGGAGGTGTGTGAAATCAAAATGGATGTGTGAAGTCATAGAATGGAGGTGTGTGAAGTCATAGAATGGAAGTGTGTGAAGTCACAGATTGGAGCTGTGTGAAGTCACAGATTCGAGGTGTGAGAAGTCACAGAATGAAGGTGTGTGAACTCAGAATGGAGGTGTGTGAAGTCACAGAATGGAGGTGTGTGAAGTCATAGAATGGAAGTGTGTGAAGTCATAGAATGGAGGTGTGTGAAGTCAGAATGGAGGTGTGTGGAGTCATCGAATGGAGTTGTGTAAACTCAGAATGGAGGTGTGTGAAGTCACAGAATGGAGGTTTGTGAAGTCATAGAATGGAGGTGTGGGAAGTCATAGAATGGATGTTTCTGAAGTAAGAATGAAGGTGTGTGAAGTCATAGAATGGAGGTATGTGAACTCATAGAATGGGGGTGTGTGAAGTCACAGAATGGAGGTGTGTGAAGTCAGAATGGAGGTGTGTAGTCATCGATTGGAGGTGGGTGAAATCATAGAAAGGAGGTGTGGGAAGTCATAGAAAGGAGGAGTGTGAAGTCAGAGTGCATGTGAGTGAAATCACAGATTCGAGTTCTGTGAAGTCATAGAATGGAGGTGTGTGATGTCACAGAATGGAGGTGTGGGAAGTCACAGATTGGAGGTGTGTGAAGTCCCAGAATTGAGGTGTGTGAACTCAGAATGGAGGTGTGTAAAGTCACAGAATGGAGGTGTGTGAAGTCATAGAATGGAAGTGTGTGAAGTCACAGATATGAGGTGTTTGAAGTCATATATTGGAGGTGTGTTAAGTCAAAATGGATGTGTGAAGTCATAGAATGGAGGTGTGTGAAATCATAGAATGAGGGTGTGTGAGGTCATAGAATGGAGGTTTGTGAAGTCACAGAATGGAGGTGTGTGAAATCATAGAATGAAGGTTTGTGAAGTCACAGAATGGAAGTGTGTGAAGTCACAGAATGGAGGTGTGTGAAATCACAGAAAGGAGGTGTGTGAAATCACAGAATAGAGGTGTGTCAACTCAGAATGGAGGTGTGTGAAGTCAGAGAATGGACGCGTGTGAAGTCATAGAATGGAAGTGTGTGAACTCACAGAATGGAAGTGTGTGAAGTCAGAATTGAGGTGTGTGAAGTCACAGAATGGAGGTTTGTGAAGTCATAGAAGGGAGGTGTGTGAATTTATACAATGGAGGTGTGTGAAGTCAGAATGGAATTTTGTGAAGTCACAGAATTGAGCTGTGTGAATTCAGAATGGAGGTGTGTGAAGTCATAGAATGGAGGTGTGTGAAGTCAGAATGGAGGTGTGTGAAGTCATAGAATGGAAGTGTGTGAAGTCACAGAATGGACGTGTGTGAAGTCATAGAATGGAGGTGTGTGAAGTCATAGAATGGGTGTTTGTGAAGTAAGAATGAAGGTGTGTGAAGTCATAGAATGGAGGTGTGTGAACTCACAGAATGGAGGTGTGGGAAGTCACAGATTGCAGGAGTGTGAAGTCACAGAATGGAGGTATGTGAACCCAGAATGGAGGTGTGTAAAGTCACAGAAGGGAGGGGTGTGAAGTCATAGAATGGAAGTGTGTGAAGTCATAGAATGGAGGTGTGTGAACTCACAGAATGGAGGTGTGTGAACTCAGAATGGAGGTGTGTGAAGTCACAGAATTGAGGTGTTTGAAGTCATATATTGGAGGTGTGTGAAATCAAAATGGATGTGTGAAGTCATAGAATGGAGGTGTGTGAAATCATAGAATGAGGGTGTGTGAGGACATAGAATGGAGGTGTGTGAAATCATAGAATGGAGGTGTGTGAAGTCAGAGAATAGAGGTGTGTGAAGTCAGAATGGAGGTGTGGGAAGTCATAGAATGGAGGTGAGTGAAGTCAGAATGGAGGTGTGAAGTCATAGAATGGAGGTGTGTGAAGGTATAGAATGGAGGTGTGTGAAGGCACAGAATGGAGGTGTGTGAAGTCAGAATGGAGGTGAGTAGTCATAGATTGGAGGTGGGTGAATTCATAGAAAGGACGTGTGCGAAGTCATACAATGGAGGAGTGTGAAGTCATAGAGTGCAGGTGAGTGAAGTCACTGATTCGAGGTCTGTGAAATCATAGAATGGAGGTGTGTGATGTCAGTTTTGAGGTGTGTGAAGTCAAAGAATGTAGGTGTGTGAAGTCATTGAATGGAGGTGTGTGAAGCCACAGAATGGAGGTGTGTTAAGTCAGAATGGAGGTGTGTGAAGTCATAGAATGGAGGTGTGTGAAGTCAGAATGGAGGTGTGTGAAATCAGAGAATGGAGGTGTGTGAAGTCATAGAATGGAAGTGTGTGAAATCATAGAATGGATGTGTGTGAAATCAGAATGGAGGTGTGTGAAGTCACAGAATGGAGGTTTGCGAAGTCATAGAATGAAAGTGTGTGAAGTCATAGAATGGATGTTTCTGAAGTAAGAATGAAGGTGTGTGAAGTCGTACAATGGAGGTGTGTGAAGTCATAGAATGGAGGTGTGTGAAGTCACAGAATGGAGGTGCGTGAAGTCAGAATGGAGGTGTGTGAAGTCATAGAATGGAGGTGTGTGAAGTCAGAATGGAGGTGTGTGAACTCATAGAATGGAGGTGTGTGACGTCACAATGGAAGTGTGTGAAGTCATAGATTGGAAGTGTGTGAAGTCACAGATTTGAGGTGTGTGAAGTCATAGAATGGAGGTATGTGAAGTCACAGAATCGAGGTGTGTAAAGTCATAGAATGGAGGTGTGTGAAGATATAGAATGGATGTTTGTAAAGTAAGAATGAAGGTGTGTGAAGTCATAGAATGGAGGTGTGTGATGTCAAAGTATTTAGGTTTCTGAAGTCATAGAATGGAGCTGTGTGAAGTGAAAATGGAGGTGTGTGAAGTCACAGAATGGAGGTGTGTCAACTCAGAATTTAGGTGTGTGAAGTCAAAGAATAGAGGTGTGTGAAGTCATAGAATGGAGGTGAGTGAAGTCATAGAATGGAGGTGTGTGAAGTTATAGAATGGAGGTGTGTGAAGGCACAGAATGGAGGTGTGTGAAGTCAGAATGGAGGTGAGTAATCATAGATTGGAGGTGGGTGAATTCATAAAAAGGACGTGTGGGAAGTCATAGAATGGAGGAGTGTGAAGTCATAGAGTGCAGGTGAGTGAAGTCACAGATTCGAGGTCTGTGAAATCATAGAATGGAGGTGTGTGATGTCAGTTTTGAGGTGTGTGAAGTCAAAGAATGAAGGTGTCTGAAGTCATTGAATGGAGGTGTGCGAAGCCACAGAATGGAGGTGTGTTAAGTCAGAATGGAGGTGTGTGAAGTCATAGAATGGAGGTGTGTGAAGTCAGAATGGAGGTGTGTGAACTCATAGAATGGAGGTGTGTGACATAACAATGGAAGTGTGTGAGGTCATACAATGGAGGTGTGTGAAATCACAGAATGGAGGTTTGTGAAGTCATAGAATGGAGGTATGTGAAGTCACAGAATGGAGTTGTGTAAAGTCATGGAATGGAGGTGTGTGAAGTTACAGAATGGATGTTTGTAAAGTAAGAATGAAGGTGTGTGAAGTCATAGAATGGAGTTGTGTGATGTCAAAGAATGGAGGTGTGTGAAGTCATAGAATGGAGCTGTGTGAAGTGAGAATGGAGGTGTGAAGTCATAGAATGGAGTTGGGTGAAGTCATAGAATGGAGGTGTGGGAAGTCATAGAAAGGAAGTGTATGAAGTCATAGAATGGAGGTGTGTGAAGTCAGAATGGAAGTGTGTGAACTCATAGCATGGTAGTGTGTGTAGTCACAATGGAGGTGTGTGAAGTCATAGAATGGAGGTGTGTGAAGTCACAGAATGGAGGTGTGTGAAGTCATAGAATGGAGGTGTGTGAAGTCACAGAATGGAGCTGTGGGAAGTCACAGATTGGAGGTGTGTGAAATCCCAGAACGTAGGTGTGTGAACTCAGAATGGAGGTGTGTAAAGTCACAGAATGGAGGGTGTGAAATCATAGAATGGAAGTGTGTGAAGTCATAATATGGAGGTGTGTAAAATCATAGAATGAGATTGTGTGAGGTCATAGAATGGAGGTTTGTGAAGGCACAGAATGGAGGTGTGTGAAATCATAGAATAAAGGTGTGTGAAGTCATAGAAGGGAAGTGTGTGAAGTCACAGAATGGAGGTCTGTGAAGTCACAGAATGGAGGTGTGTGAAGTCACAGAATACAGGTGTGTGAACTCAGAATGGAGGTTTGTGAAGTCAGAGAATGGAGGTGTGTGAAGTCATAGAATGGAAGTGTGTGAAGTCATAGAATGGAGGTGTGTGAAGTCAGAATGGAGGTGTGTGAAGTCACTAAATGGAGTTGTGTGAACTCAGAATGGAGGTGTGTGTAGTCACAGAAAGGAGGTTTGTGAATTCCTAGAATGGAGGTGTGTGAAGTCATAGAATGGATGTTTCTGAAGTAAGAATGAAGGTGTGTGAAGTCATAGAATGGAGTTGTGTGAAGTCACAGAATGGAGGTGTGTGAAGTCATAGAATGGAGCTGTGTGAAGTCATAGAATGGAGGTGTGTGAAGTCCCAGAACGTAGGTGTGTGAACTCAGAATGGAGGTCTGTAAAGTCACAGAATGGAGGGGTGTGAAATCATAGAATGGAAGTGTGTGAAGTCATAGAATGGAGGTGTGTGAAGTCACAGAATGGACGGTTTGAAGTCATAGAATGGAGGTGTGTGAAGTCACAGAATTGAGGTGTTTGAAGTCATATATTGGAGGAGTGTGAAGTCAAAATGGATGTGTGAAGTCATAGAATGGACGTGTGTAAAATCATAGAATGAGATTGTGTGAGGTCATAGAATGGAGGTTTGTGAAGGGACAGAATGGAGGTGTGTGAAATCATAGAATAAAGGTGTGTGAAGTCATAGAAGGGAAGTGTGTGAAGTCACAGAATGGAGGTCTGTGAACTCACAGAATGGAGGTGTGTGAAGTCACAGAATACAGGTGTGTGAACTCAGAATGGAGGTTTGTGAAGTCAGAGAATGGAGGTGTGTGAAGTCATAGAATGGAAGTGTGTGAAGTCATAGAATGGAGGTGTGTGAAGTCAGAATGGAGGTGTGTGAAGTCACTGAATGGAGTTGTGTGAACTCAGAATGGAGGTGTGTGTAGTCACAGAAAGGAGGTTTGTGAAGTCCTAGAATGGAGGTGTGTGAAGTCATAGAATGGATGTTTCTGAAGTAAGAATGAAGGTGTGTGAAGTCATAGAATGGAGTTGTGTGAAGTCACAGAATGGAGGTGTGTGAAGTCAGAATGGAGGTGTGTAATCCTAGATTGGAGGTGGGTGAAGTCATAGAAAGGAGGTGTGGGAAGACATAGAATGGAGTAGTGTGAAGTCATAGAGTGCAGGTGAGTGAAGTCACAGAATGGAGGTGTGTGAAGTCAGAATGGAGGGGTGTAGTCATAGATTGGAGGTGTGTGAAGTCATAGAATGGAGGTGTGTGAAGTCACAGAATGGAGGTGTGTGAAGTGAGAATAGAGGTGTGCGAAGTCATAGAATGGAGGTGTGTGAAGTCAGAATAGAGGTGTGTGAAGTCATAGAATGGAAGTGTGTGAAGTCATAGAATGGATGTGTGTGAAGTCAGAATGGAGGTGTGTGAAGTCACAGAATGGAGGTTTGTGAAGTCATAGAATGGAAGTGTGTGAAGTCATAGAATGGATGTTTCTGAAGTAAGAATGAAGGTTTGTGAAGTCATAGAATGGAGGTGTGTGAAGTCACAGAATGGAGGTGTGTGAAGTCAGAATGGAGGTGTGTGAAGTCATAGAATGGAGGTGTGTGAAGTCAGAATGGAGGTGTGTGAACTCATAGAATGGAGGTGTGTGACGTCACAATGGAAGGGTGTGAAGTCATATATTGGAAGTGTGTGAAGTCACAGAATTGAGGTGTGTGAAGTTATAGAATGGAGGTATGTGAAGTCACAGAATCGAGGTGTGTAAAGTCATAGAATGGAGGTGTGTGAAGATAAAGAATGGATGTTTGTAAAGTAAGAATGAAGGTGTGTGAAGTCATAGAATGGAGGTGTGTGAAGTCAGAATGGAGGTGTGTGAACTCATAGAATGGAGGTGTGTGTAGTCACAATGGAGGTGTGTGAAGTCATAGAATGCAGGTGTGTGAAGTCATAGAATGTATGTTTGTGAAGTAAGAATGAAGGTGTGTGAAGTCACAGAATGGAGGTGTGTGAAGTCATAGAATGGAGGTGTGTGAAGTCATAGAATGGGTGTTTGTGAAGTAAGAACGAAGGTGTGTGAAGTCATAGAATGGAGGTGTGTGAAGTCACAGAATGGAGGTGTGGGAAGTCACAGATTGCAGGAGTGTGAAGTCATAGAATAGAGGTGTGTGAACCCAGAATGGAGGTGTGTAAAATCACAGAATGGAGGTGTGTGAAGTCATAGAATGGAAGTGTGTGAAATCATAGAATGGATGTGTGTTAAGTCACAGAATGGACGGAATGAAGTCATAGAATTGAGGTGTGTGAAGTCACAGAATTGAGGTGTTTGAAGACATATATTGGAGGTGTGTGAAATCAAAATGGATGTGTGAAGTCATAGAATGGAGGTGTGTGAAGTCATAGAATGGAAGTGTGTGAAGTCACAGATTGGAGCTGTGTGAAGTCACAGATTCGAGGTGTGAGAAGTCACAGAATGAAGGTGTGTGAACTCAGAATGGAGGTGTGTGAAGTCACAGAATGGAGGTGTGTGAAGTCATAGAATGGAAGTGTGTGAAGTCATAGAATGGAGGTGTGTGAAGTCAGAATGGAGGTGTGTGGAGTCATCGAATGGAGTTGTGTAAACTCAGAATGGAGGTGTGTGAAGTCATAGAATGGAGGTTTGTGAAGTCATAGAATGGAGGTGTGGGAAGTCATAGAATGGATGTTTCTGAAGTAAGAATGAAGGTGTGTGAAGTCATAGAATGGAGGTATGTGAACTCATAGAATGGGGGTGTGTGAAGTCACAGAATGGAGGTGTGTGAAGTCAGAATGGAGGTGTGTAGTCATCGATTGGAGGTGGGTGAAATCATAGAAAGGAGGTGTGGGAAGTCATAGAAAGGAGGAGTGTGAAGTCAGAGTGCATGTGAGTGAAATCACAGATTCGAGTTCTGTGAAGTCATAGAATGGAGGTGTGTGATGTCACAGAATGGAGGTGTGGGAAGTCACAGATTGGAGGTGTGTGAAGTCCCAGAATTGAGGTGTGTGAACTCAGAATGGAGGTGTGTAAAGTCACAGAATGGAGGTGTGTGAAGTCATAGAATGGAAGTGTGTGAAGTCACAGATATGAGGTGTTTGAAGTCATATATTGGAGGTGTGTTAAGTCAAAATGGATGTGTGAAGTCATAGAATGGAGGTGTGTGAAATCATAGAATGAGGGTGTGTGAGGTCATAGAATGGAGGTTTGTGAAGTCACAGAATGGAGGTGTGTGAAATCATAGAATGAAGGTTTGTGAAGTCACAGAATGGAAGTGTGTGAAGTCACAGAATGGAGGTGTGTGAAATCACAGAAAGGAGGTGTGTGAAATCACAGAATAGAGGTGTGTCAACTCAGAATGGAGGTGTGTGAAGTCAGAGAATGGACGCGTGTGAAGTCATAGAATGGAAGTGTGTGAACTCACAGAATGGAAGTGTGTGAAGTCAGAATTGAGGTGTGTGAAGTCACAGAATGGAGGTTTGTGAAGTCATAGAAGGGAGGTGTGTGAATTTATACAATGGAGGTGTGTGAAGTCAGAATGGAATTTTGTGAAGTCACAGAATTGAGCTGTGTGAATTCAGAATGGAGGTGTGTGAAGTCATAGAATGGAGGTGTGTGAAGTCAGAATGGAGGTGTGTGAAGTCATAGAATGGAAGTGTGTGAAGTCACAGAATGGACGTGTGTGAAGTCATAGAATGGAGGTGTGTGAAGTCATAGAATGGGTGTTTGTGAAGTAAGAATGAAGGTGTGTGAAGTCATAGAATGGAGGTGTGTGAACTCACAGAATGGAGGTGTGGGAAGTCACAGATTGCAGGAGTGTGAAGTCACAGAATGGAGGTATGTGAACCCAGAATGGAGGTGTGTAAAGTCACAGAAGGGAGGGGTGTGAAGTCATAGAATGGAAGTGTGTGAAGTCATAGAATGGAGGTGTGTGAAGTCACAGAATGGAGGTGTGTGAACTCAGAATGGAGGTGTGTGAAGTCACAGAATTGAGGTGTTTGAAGTCATATATTGGAGGTGTGTGAAATCAAAATGGATGTGTGAAGTCATAGAATGGAGGTGTGTGAAATCATAGAATGAGGGTGTGTGAGGACATAGAATGGAGGTGTGTGAAATCATAGAATGGAGGTGTGTGAAGTCAGAGAATAGAGGTGTGTGAAGTCAGAATGGAGGTGTGGGAAGTCATAGAATGGAGGTGAGTGAAGTCAGAATGGAGGTGTGAAGTCATAGAATAGAGGTGTGTGAAGTCACATATTCGAGGTCTGTGAAGTCATAGAATGGAGGTGTGTGAAGTGAGAATGTAGGTGTTCGAAGTCATAGAATAGAGGTGTGTGAAGTCATAATGGAGGTGTGTGAAGTCACAGAATGGAGGTGTGTGAACTCATAGAATGTAGGTGTGTGACATCACAATGGAAGTTTGTGAAGTCATAGAATGGAGGTGTGTGAAGTCACAGAATGGAGGTGTGTGAAGTCAGAATGGAGGTGTGTGAACTCAGAATGGAGGTGTGTGAAGTCATAGATGGAGGTGTGTGAAGTCATAGTATGGAGATATGTGAAATCATAGAATGGAGTTTTTGAAGTCACAGAATGGAGTTGTGTGAGTCAGAATTGAGGTGTGTGAAGTCATAGAATGTAGATGTGTGAAGTCATAGAATGGAGTATTGTGAAGTCACCGAAGGGAGGTTTGTGAAGTCTCAGAATTGAGGTGTGTGAACTCAGAATGGAGGTGTGTAAAGTCACAGAATGGACGGTTTGAAGTCATAGAATGGAGGTGTGTGAAGTCACAGAGTGGACGGTTTGAAGTCATAGAATGGAGGTGTGTGAACTCACAGAATTGAGGTGTTTGAAGTCATATATTGGAGGTGTGTGAAGTCAAAATGGATGTGTGAAATCATGGAATGGAGGTGTGTGAAATCATAGAATGAGGGTGTGTGAGGTCATAGAATGGAGGTTTGTGAAGTCACAGAATGGAGGTGTGTGAAATCATAGAATGAAGGTGTGTGAAGTCACAGAATGGAAGTGAGTGAAGTCACAGAATGGAGGTGTGTGAAGTCACAGAATTGAGGTGTGTGAAATCACAGAATAGAGGTGTGTGAACTCAGAATTGAGGTGTGTGAAGTCAGAAAATGGAGGCGTGTGAAGTCATAGAATGGAAGTGTGTGAACTCACAGAATGGAAGTGTGTGAAGTCAGAATTGAGGTGTGTGAAGTCACAGAATGGAGGTTTGTGAAGTCATAGAATGGAGGTGTGTGAATTCATACAATGGTGGTGTGTGACGTCACAATGGAAGTGTGTGAAGTCATATATTGGAAGTGTGTGAAGTCACAGAATTGAGGTGTGTGAAGATATAGAATTGAGGTATGTGAAGTCACAGAATCGAGGTGTGTAATGTCATAGAATGGAGGTGTGTGAAGATATAGAATGGATGTTTGTAAAGTAAGAATGAAGGTGTGTGAAGTCATAGAATGGATGTGTGTGATGTCAAAGTATTTAGGTTTGTGAGGTCATAGAATGGAGCTGTGTGAAGTCAGAATGGAGGTGTGTGAAGTCACAGAATGGAGGTGTGTCAACTCAGAATTTAGGTGTGTGAACTCAAAGAATAGAGGTGTGTGAAGTCATAGAATGGAGGTGTGTGAAGTCATAGAATGGAGGTGTGTGAAGGTATAGAATGGAGGTGTGTGAAGGCACAGAATGGAGGTGTGTGAAGTCAGAATGGAGGTGAGTAGTCATAGATTGGAGGTGGGTGAATTCATAGAAAGGACGTGTGCGAAGTCATACAATGGAGGAGTGTGAAGTCATAGAGTGCAGGTGAGTGAAGTCACTGATTCGAGGTCTGTGAAATCATAGAATGGAGGTGTGTGATGTCAGTTTTGAGGTGTGTGAAGTCAAAGAATGTAGGTGTGTGAAGTCATTGAATGGAGGTGTGTGAAGCCACAGAATGGAGGTGTGTTAAGTCAGAATGGAGGTGTGTGAAGTCATAGAATGGAGGTGTGTGAAGTCAGAATGGAGGTGTGTGAAATCAGAGAATGGAGGTGTGTGAAGTCATAGAATGGAAGTGTGTGAAATCATAGAATGGATGTGTGTGAAATCAGAATGGAGGTGTGTGAAGTCACAGAATGGAGGTTTGCGAAGTCATAGAATGAAAGTGTGTGAAGTCATAGAATGGATGTTTCTGAAGTAAGAATGAAGGTGTGTGAAGTCGTACAATGGAGGTGTGTGAAGTCATAGAATGGAGGTGTGTGAAGTCACAGAATGGAGGTGCGTGAAGTCAGAATGGAGGTGTGTGAAGTCATAGAATGGAGGTGTGTGAAGTCAGAATGGAGGTGTGTGAACTCATAGAATGGAGGTGTGTGACGTCACAATGGAAGTGTGTGAAGTCATAGATTGGAAGTGTGTGAAGTCACAGATTTGAGGTGTGTGAAGTCATAGAATGGAGGTATGTGAAGTCACAGAATCGAGGTGTGTAAAGTCATAGAATGGAGGTGTGTGAAGATATAGAATGGATGTTTGTAAAGTAAGAATGAAGGTGTGTGAAGTCATAGAATGGAGGTGTGTGATGTCAAAGTATTTAGGTTTCTGAAGTCATAGAATGGAGCTGTGTGAAGTGAAAATGGAGGTGTGTGAAGTCACAGAATGGAGGTGTGTCAACTCAGAATTTAGGTGTGTGAAGTCAAAGAATAGAGGTGTGTGAAGTCATAGAATGGAGGTGAGTGAAGTCATAGAATGGAGGTGTGTGAAGTTATAGAATGGAGGTGTGTGAAGGCACAGAATGGAGGTGTGTGAAGTCAGAATGGAGGTGAGTAATCATAGATTGGAGGTGGGTGAATTCATAAAAAGGACGTGTGGGAAGTCATAGAATGGAGGAGTGTGAAGTCATAGAGTGCAGGTGAGTGAAGTCACAGATTCGAGGTCTGTGAAATCATAGAATGGAGGTGTGTGATGTCAGTTTTGAGGTGTGTGAAGTCAAAGAATGAAGGTGTCTGAAGTCATTGAATGGAGGTGTGCGAAGCCACAGAATGGAGGTGTGTTAAGTCAGAATGGAGGTGTGTGAAGTCATAGAATGGAGGTGTGTGAAGTCAGAATGGAGGTGTGTGAACTCATAGAATGGAGGTGTGTGACATAACAATGGAAGTGTGTGAGGTCATACAATGGAGGTGTGTGAAATCACAGAATGGAGGTTTGTGAAGTCATAGAATGGAGGTATGTGAAGTCACAGAATGGAGTTGTGTAAAGTCATGGAATGGAGGTGTGTGAAGTTACAGAATGGATGTTTGTAAAGTAAGAATGAAGGTGTGTGAAGTCATAGAATGGAGTTGTGTGATGTCAAAGAATGGAGGTGTGTGAAGTCATAGAATGGAGCTGTGTGAAGTGAGAATGGAGGTGTGAAGTCATAGAATGGAGTTGGGTGAAGTCATAGAATGGAGGTGTGGGAAGTCATAGAAAGGAAGTGTATGAAGTCATAGAATGGAGGTGTGTGAAGTCAGAATGGAAGTGTGTGAACTCATAGCATGGTAGTGTGTGTAGTCACAATGGAGGTGTGTGAAGTCATAGAATGGAGGTGTGTGAAGTCACAGAATGGAGGTGTGTGAAGTCATAGAATGGAGGTGTGTGAAGTCACAGAATGGAGCTGTGGGAAGTCACAGATTGGAGGTGTGTGAAATCCCAGAACGTAGGTGTGTGAACTCAGAATGGAGGTGTGTAAAGTCACAGAATGGAGGGTGTGAAATCATAGAATGGAAGTGTGTGAAGTCATAATATGGAGGTGTGTGAAGTCACAGAATGGACGGTTTGAAGTCATAGAATGGAGGTGTGTGAAGTCACAGAATTGAGGTGTTTGAAGTCATATATTGGAGGTGTGTGAAGTCAAAATGGATGTGTGAAGTCATAGAATGGACGTGTGTAAAATCATAGAATGAGATTGTGTGAGGTCATAGAATGGAGGTTTGTGAAGGCACAGAATGGAGGTGTGTGAAATCATAGAATAAAGGTGTGTGAAGTCATAGAAGGGAAGTGTGTGAAGTCACAGAATGGAGGTCTGTGAAGTCACAGAATGGAGGTGTGTGAAGTCACAGAATACAGGTGTGTGAACTCAGAATGGAGGTTTGTGAAGTCAGAGAATGGAGGTGTGTGAAGTCATAGAATGGAAGTGTGTGAAGTCATAGAATGGAGGTGTGTGAAGTCAGAATGGAGGTGTGTGAAGTCACTAAATGGAGTTGTGTGAACTCAGAATGGAGGTGTGTGTAGTCACAGAAAGGAGGTTTGTGAATTCCTAGAATGGAGGTGTGTGAAGTCATAGAATGGATGTTTCTGAAGTAAGAATGAAGGTGTGTGAAGTCATAGAATGGAGTTGTGTGAAGTCACAGAATGGAGGTGTGTGAAGTCAGAATGGAGGTGTGTAGTCATAGATTGGAGGTGGGTGAAGTCATAGAAAGGAGGTGTGGGAAGTCATAGAATGGAGTAGTGTGAAGTCATAGAGTGCAGGTGAGTGAAGTCACAGAATGGAGGTGTGTGAAGTCAGAATGGAGGTGTGTAGTCATAGATTGGAGGTGTGTGAAGTCATAGAAAGGAGGTGTGTGAAGTCACAGAATGGAGGTGTGCGAAGTCATAGAATGGAGGTGTGTGAAGTCAGAATAGAGGTGTGTGAAGTCATAGAATGGAGGTCTGTGAAGTCACAGAACGGAGGTGTAGGAAGTCACAGAATGGAGGTGAGTTATGTCACAGAAAGGAGGTGTGTGAACTCAGAATGGAGGTGTGTAAAGTCACAGAATGGAGGTGTGTGAAGTCATTGAATGGAAGTGTGTGAAGTCATAGAATGGAGCTGTGTGAAGACACAGAATGGACGGTATGAAGTCATAGAATGGAGGTGTGTGAAGTCACAGAATTGAGGTGTTTGAGGTCATATATTGGAGGTGTGTGAAGTTAAAATGCATGTGTGAAGTCACAGAACGGAAGTTTGTGAAGTCATAGAATGGAGGTGTAGGAACTCATAGAATGGATTTTTGTGAAGTAAAAATGAAGGTTTGTGAAGTCATATAATGGAGGTGAGTGAAGTCACAGAATGGAGATGTGTGAAGTAAGAATGGAGGTGTGTAGTCATAGATTGGAGGTGGGTGAAGTCATAGAAAGGAGGTGTGGAAAGCCATAGAATGGAGGAGTGTGAAGTCATAGAGTGCAGGTGAGTGAAGTCACAGATTCGAGGTCTGTGAATTCATAGAATGGAAGTGTGTGATGTCAGAATGGAGGTGTGCGAAGTCATAGAATAGAGGTGTGTGAAGTCAGAATGGAGGTGTGTGAAGTCATAGATGGAGTTGTGTGAAGTCATAGTATGGAGGTGTGTGAAATCATAGAATGGAGTTTTGTGAAGTCACAGAATGGAGCTGTGTGAATTCAGAATGGAGGTCTGTGAACTCATAGAATGGAGGTGTGTGAAGTCAGAATGGAGGTGTGTGAACTCATAGAATGGAGGTGTGTGTCGTCACAATGGAAGTGTGTGAAGTCATAGAATGGAGGTGTGTGAAGTCACAGAATGGAGGTGTGTGAAGTCACAGAATGGACGGTTTGAAATCATAGAATGGAGCTGTGTGAATTCAGAATGGAGGTGTGTGAAGTCATAGAACGGAGGTGTATGATGTCAGAATGGAGGTGTGTGAACTCATAGAATGGAGGTGTGTGACGTCACAATGGAAGTATGTGAAGTCATAGAGTGCAGGTGAGTGAAGTCAGAGATTCGAGGTCTGTGAAATCATAGAATGGAGGTGTGTGATGTCAGATTGGAGGTGTGTGAAGTCAAAGAATGTAGGTATGTGAAGTCATTGAATGGAGGTGTGTGAAGTCAGAATAGAAGTTTGAGAAGTCATAGAATGGAGGTGTGTGAAGTCAGAATGGAGGTGTATGAAGTCATAGAATGGAGGTGTGTGAAGTCAGAATAGAGGTGTGTGAAGTCACAGAATGGAGGTGTGTGAAGTCACAGAATGTAGGTGTGGGAAGTCACAGAATGGAGGTGTGGGACGTCACAGAATGGAGGTGTGTGAACTCAGAATGGAGGTGTGTAAAGTCACAGAATGTAGGTGTGTGAAGTCATAGAATGGAAGTGTGTGAAGTCATAGAATGGAGGTGTGTGAAGTCACAGAATTGAGGTGTTTGAAGTCATATAGTGGAGGGGTGTGAATTCAAAATGGATGTGTGAAGTCATAGAATGGAGGGGTGTGAAATCATAGAGTGAGGGTGTGTGAGGTCATAGAATGGAGGTGTGTGAAGTCACAGAATGGAGATGTGTGAAGTCATAAAATGGAGGTGTGTGAAGTCATAGAATGGAAATGTGTGAAGTCACACAATGGAGGTGTGTGAAGTCAAAGAATGGAGGTGTGTAAAGTCACAGAATGGAGGTGTGTGACTCCGAATGGAGGTTTGAGAAGTCACAGAATGGAGGGGTGTGAAGTCAGAGAAAGGAAGTGTGTGAAGTCATAGAATGGAGGTGTGTGAAGTCAGAATGGAGATGTGTGAAGTCACCGAATGGAGGTTTGTGAAGTCATAGAATGGAGGTGTGTGAAGTCATAGAATGGATGTTTCTGAAGTAAAAATGAAGGTGTGTGAAGTCATAGAATTGAGGTGTGTGAAGTCACAGAATGGAGGTGTGTGAAGTCAATATAGAGGTGAGTAGTCGTAGATTGGAGGTGGGTGAAGTCATAGAAAGAAGGTGTGATAAGTCATAGAATGGAGGAGTATGAATTCATAGAGTTCAGGTGAGTGAAGTCACAGATTCGAGGTATGTGAAGTCATACAATGGAGTTGTGTGATGTCAGAATGGTAGGTGTGCGAAGTCATAGAATAGAGGTGTGTGAAGTCAGAATGGAGGTGTGTGAAGTCATAGATGAAGTTGTGTGAAGTCATAGTATGGAGGTGTGTGAAATCATAGAATGGAGTTTTGTGAAGTCACAGAATGGAGCTGTGTGAATTCAGAATGGAGGTGTGTGAAGTCATAGAATGGAGGTGTGTGAATTCAGAGTGGAGGTGTGTGAACTCAAAGAATGGAGGTGTGTGAAGTCACAGAATGGAAGTGTGTAAGTCATAGAATGGAGGTGTGTGAAGTCACAGAATGGAGGTGTGTGAAGTCATAGAATGGAGGTATGTGAAGTCTCAGAATGGAGGTGTGTAAAGTCATAGAATGAAGGTGTGTGAAGTTATAGAATGGATGTTTGTAAAGTAAGAATATAGGTGTGTGAAGTCATAGAATGGAGGTGTGTGACGTCAAAGAATGGAGGTGTGCAAAGTCATAGAATGGAGCTGTGTGAAGTCAGAATGGAGGTGTGTGAAGTCACAGAATGGAGGTGTGTCAACTCAGAATTTAGGTGTGTGAAGTCAAAGAATGGAGGTGTGTGAAGTCATAGAATGCAGGTGTGTGAAGTCATAGAACGGAGGTGTATAAAGTCAGAATGGAGGTGTGTGAAGTCACAGAATTGAGGTGTGTGAACACAGAATGGAGGTGTGTGAAGTCAAAGAATGGAGGTGTGTGAAGTCATAGAATGGATGTGTGTGAAGTCATAGAATGTATGTTTGTGAAGTAAGAATGAAGGTGTGTGAAGTCACAGAATGGAGATGTGTGAAGTAAGAATGGAGGTGTGTAGTCATAGATTGGAGGTGGGTGAAGTCATAGAAAGGAGGTGTGGAAAGCCATAGAATGGAGGAGTGTGAAGTCATAGAGTGCAGGTGAGTGAAGTCACAGATTCGAGGTCTGTGAATTCATAGAATGGAAGTGTGTGATGTCAGAATGGAGGTGTGCGAAGTCATAGAATAGAGGTGTGTGAAGTCAGAATGGAGGTGTGTGAAGTCATAGATGGAGTTGTGTGAAGTCATAGTATGGAGGTGTGTGAAATCATAGAATGGAGTTTTGTGAAGTCACAGAATGGAGCTGTGTGAATTCAGAATGGAGGTCTGTGAACTCATAGAATGGAGGTGTGTGAAGTCAGAATGGAGGTGTGTGAACTCATAGAATGGAGGTGTGTGTCGTCACAATGGAAGTGTGTGAAGTCATAGAATGGAGGTGTGTGAAGTCACAGAATGGAGGTGTGTGAAGTCACAGAATGGACGGTTTGAAATCATAGAATGGAGCTGTGTGAATTCAGAATGGAGGTGTGTGAAGTCATAGAACGGAGGTGTATGAAGTCAGAATGGAGGTGTGTGAACTCATAGAATGGAGGTGTGTGACGTCACAATGGAAGTATGTGAAGTCATAGAGTGCAGGTGAGTGAAGTCAGAGATTCGAGGTCTGTGAAATCATAGAATGGAGGTGTGTGATGTCAGATTGGAGGTGTGTGAAGTCAAAGAATGTAGGTATGTGAAGTCATTGAATGGAGGTGTGTGAAGTCAGAATAGAAGTTTGAGAAGTCATAGAATGGAGGTGTGTGAAGTCAGAATGGAGGTGTATGAAGTCATAGAATGGAGGTGTGTGAAGTCAGAATAGAGGTGTGTGAAGTCACAGAATGGAGGTGTGTGAAGTCACAGAATGTAGGTGTGGGAAGTCACAGAATGGAGGTGTGGGACGTCACAGAATGGAGGTGTGTGAACTCAGAATGGAGGTGTGTAAAGTCACAGAATGTAGGTGTGTGAAGTCATAGAATGGAAGTGTGTGAAGTCATAGAATGGAGGTGTGTGAAGTTACAGAATTGAGGTGTTTGAAGTCATATAGTGGAGGGGTGTGAATTCAAAATGGATGTGTGAAGTCATAGAATGGAGGGGTGTGAAATCATAGAGTGAGGGTGTGTGAGGTCATAGAATGGAGGTGTGTGAAGTCACAGAATGGAGATGTGTGAAGTCATAAAATGGAGGTGTGTGAAGTCATAGAATGGAAATGTGTGAAGTCACACAATGGAGGTGTGTGAAGTCAAAGAATGGAGGTGTGTAAAGTCACAGAATGGAGGTGTGTGACTCCGAATGGAGGTTTGAGAAGTCACAGAATGGAGGGGTGTGAAGTCAGAGAAAGGAAGTGTGTGAAGTCATAGAATGGAGGTGTGTGAAGTCAGAATGGAGATGTGTGAAGTCACCGAATGGAGGTTTGTGAAGTCATAGAATGGAGGTGTGTGAAGTCATAGAATGGATGTTTCTGAAGTAAAAATGAAGGTGTGTGAAGTCATAGAATTGAGGTGTGTGAAGTCACAGAATGGAGGTGTGTGAAGTCAATATAGAGGTGAGTAGTCGTAGATTGGAGGTGGGTGAAGTCATAGAAAGAAGGTGTGATAAGTCATAGAATGGAGGAGTATGAATTCATAGAGTTCAGGTGAGTGAAGTCACAGATTCGAGGTATGTGAAGTCATACAATGGAGTTGTGTGATGTCAGAATGGTAGGTGTGCGAAGTCATAGAATAGAGGTGTGTGAAGTCAGAATGGAGGTGTGTGAAGTCATAGATGAAGTTGTGTGAAGTCATAGTATGGAGGTGTGTGAAATCATAGAATGGAGTTTTGTGAAGTCACAGAATGGAGCTGTGTGAATTCAGAATGGAGGTGTGTGAAGTCATAGAATGGAGGTGTGTGAATTCAGAGTGGAGGTGTGTGAACTCAAAGAATGGAGGTGTGTGAAGTCACAGAATGGAAGTGTGTAAGTCATAGAATGGAGGTGTGTGAAGTCACAGAATGGAGGTGTGTGAAGTCATAGAATGGAGGTATGTGAAGTCTCAGAATGGAGGTGTGTAAAGTCATAGAATGAAGGTGTGTGAAGTTATAGAATGGATGTTTGTAAAGTAAGAATATAGGTGTGTGAAGTCATAGAATGGAGGTGTGTGACGTCAAAGAATGGAGGTGTGCAAAGTCATAGAATGGAGCTGTGTGAAGTCAGAATGGAGGTGTGTGAAGTCACAGAATGGAGGTGTGTCAACTCAGAATTTAGGTGTGTGAAGTCAAAGAATGGAGGTGTGTGAAGTCATAGAATGCAGGTGTGTGAAGTCATAGAACGGAGGTGTATAAAGTCAGAATGGAGGTGTGTGAAGTCACAGAATTGAGGTGTGTGAACACAGAATGGAGGTGTGTGAAGTCAAAGAATGGAGGTGTGTGAAGTCATAGAATGGATGTGTGTGAAGTCATAGAATGTATGTTTGTGAAGTAAGAATGAAGGTGTGTGAAGTCACAGAATGGAGATGTGTGAAGTAAGAATGGAGGTGTGTAGTCATAGATTGGAGGTGGGTGAAGTCATAGAAAGGAGGTGTGGAAAGCCATAGAATGGAGGAGTGTGAAGTCATAGAGTGCAGGTGAGTGAAGTCACAGATTCGAGGTCTGTGAATTCATAGAATGGAAGTGTGTGATGTCAGAATGGAGGTGTGCGAAGTCATAGAATAGAGGTGTGTGAAGTCAGAATGGAGGTGTGTGAAGTCATAGATGGAGTTGTGTGAAGTCATAGTATGGAGGTGTGTGAAATCATAGAATGGAGTTTTGTGAAGTCACAGAATGGAGCTGTGTGAATTCAGAATGGAGGTCTGTGAACTCATAGAATGGAGGTGTGTGAAGTCAGAATGGAGGTGTGTGAACTCATAGAATGGAGGTGTGTGTCGTCACAATGGAAGTGTGTGAAGTCATAGAATGGAGGTGTGTGAAGTCACAGAATGGAGGTGTGTGAAGTCACAGAATGGACGGTTTGAAATCATAGAATGGAGCTGTGTGAATTCAGAATGGAGGTGTGTGAAGTCATAGAACGGAGGTGTATGAAGTCAGAATGGAGGTGTGTGAACTCATAGAATGGAGGTGTGTGACGTCACAATGGAAGTATGTGAAGTCATAGAGTGCAGGTGAGTGAAGTCAGAGATTCGAGGTCTGTGAAATCATAGAATGGAGGTGTGTGATGTCAGATTGGAGGTGTGTGAAGTCAAAGAATGTAGGTATGTGAAGGCATTGAATGGAGGTGTGTGAAGTCAGAATAGAAGTTTGAGAAGTCATAGAATGGAGGTGTGTGAAGTCAGAATGGAGGTGTATGAAGTCATAGAATGGAGGTGTGTGAAGTCAGAATAGAGGTGTGTGAAGTCACAGAATGGAGGTGTGTGAAGTCACAGAATGTAGGTGTGGGAAGTCACAGAATGGAGGTGTGGGACGTCACAGAATGGAGGTGTGTGAACTCAGAATGGAGGTGTGTAAAGTCACAGAATGTAGGTGTGTGCAGTCATAGAATGGAAGTGTGTGAAGTCATAGAATGGAGGTGTGTGAAGTTACAGAATTGAGGTGTTTGAAGTCATATAGTGGAGGGGTGTGAATTCAAAATGGATGTGTGAAGTCATAGAATGGAGGGGTGTGAAATCATAGAGTGAGGGTGTGTGAGGTCATAGAATGGAGGTGTGTGAAGTCACAGAATGGAGATGTGTGAAGTCATAAAATGGAGGTGTGTGAAGTCATAGAATGGAAATGTGTGAAGTCACACAATGGAGGTGTGTGAAGTCAAAGAATGGAGGTGTGTAAAGTCACAGAATGGAGGTGTGGGACTCCGAATGGAGGTTTGAGAAGTCACAGAATGGAGGGGTGTGAAGTCAGAGAAAGGAAGTGTGTGAAGTCATAGAATGGAGGTGTGTGAAGTCAGAATGGAGATGTGTGAAGTCACCGAATGGAGGTTTGTGAAGTCATAGAATGGAGGTGTGTGAAGTCATAGAATGGATGTTTCTGAAGTAAAAATGAAGGTGTGTGAAGTCATAGAATTGAGGTGTGTGAAGTCACAGAATGGAGGTGTGTGAAGTCAATATAGAGGTGAGTAGTCGTAGATTGGAGGTGGGTGAAGTCATAGAAAGAAGGTGTGATAAGTCATAGAATGGAGGAGTATGAAGTCATATAGTTCAGGTGAGTGAAGTCACAGTTTCGAGGTATGTGAAGTCATACAATGGAGTTGTGTGATGTCAGAATGGTAGGTGTGCGAAGTCATAGAATAGAGGTGTGTGAAGTCAGAATGGAGGTGTGTGAAGTCATAGATGAAGTTGTGTGAAGTCATAGTATGGAGGTGTGTGAAATCATAGAATGGAGTTTTGTGAAGTCACAGAATGGAGCTGTGTGAATTCAGAATGGAGGTGTGTGAAGTCATAGAATGGAGGTGTGTGAATTCAGAGTGGAGGTGTGTGAACTCAAAGAATGGAGGTGTGTGAAGTCACAGAATGGAAGTGTGTAAGTCATAGAATGGAGGTGTGTGAAGTCACAGAATGGAGGTGTGTGAAGTCATAGAATGGAGGTATGTGAAGTCTCAGAATGGAGGTGTGTAAAGTCATAGAATGAAGGTGTGTGAAGTTATAGAATGGATGTTTGTAAAGTAAGAATATAGGTGTGTGAAGTCATAGAATGGAGGTGTGTGACGTCAAAGAATGGAGGTGTGCAAAGTCATAGAATGGAGCTGTGTGAAGTCAGAATGGAGGTGTGTGAAGTCACAGAATGGAGGTGTGTCAACTCAGAATTTAGGTGTGTGAAGTCAAAGAATGGAGGTGTGTGAAGTCATAGAATGCAGGTGTGTGAAGTCATAGAACGGAGGTGTATAAAGTCAGAATGGAGGTGTGTGAAGTCACAGAATTGAGGTGTGTGAACACAGAATGGAGGTGTGTGAAGTCAAAGAATGGAGGTGTGTGAAGTCATAGAATGGATGTGTGTGAAGTCATAGAATGTATGTTTGTGAAGTAAGAATGAAGGTGTGTGAAGTCACAGAATGGAGGTGTGTGAAGTCGCAGAATGGAGGTGTGTGAAGTCATAGAATGGAGGTGTGTGAAGTCATAGAATGGAGGTGTGTGAAGTCATACAATGGAGGTGTCTGAAGTCACAGAATGGAGGTGTGTGAAATCAGAATGGAGGTATGAAGTCATAGAATGGAGGTGGGTGAAGTCACAGAATGGAGGTGTGTGAAATCATAAAATGGATGTGTGTGAAGTCACAGAATGGAGGTGTGTGACGTCAGAGAATGGAGGTGTGTGAACTCAGAATGGAGGTGTGTAAAGTCACAGAATGGAGACGTGTGAAGTCATAGAATGGAAGTGTGTGAAGTCATAGAGTGGAGGTGTGTGGAGTCACAGAGTGGAGGGTATGAAGGCATAGAATGGAGGTGTGTGAAGTCACAGAATTGAGGTGTTTGAAGTCATATATTGGAGGTGTGTGAAGTAAATATGGATGTGTAAAGTCATAGAATGGAGGTGTGTGAAATCATAGAATGAGGTTGTGTGAGGTCATAGAATAGAGGTGTGTGAAGTCACAGAATGGAGGTGTGAGAACTCATAAAATGGAGGTGGGTGAAGTCATAGAAAGGAGGTGTGGGAAGTCATAGAATGAAGGAGTGTGAAGTCATAGAGTGGAGGTGAGTGAAGTCATATATTCGAGGTCTGTGAAGTCATAGAATGGAGGTGTGTGAAGTCAGAATGGAGGTGTGTGAAGTCATAGAATGAAGGTGTGTGAACTCATAGAATGGAGGTGTGTGACGTCACAATGGAAGTGTGTCAAGTCATAGAATGGAGGTGTGTGAAGTCACAGAATGGTGGTGTGAGAAGTCAAAATGGAGGTGTGTGACGTCATAAAATGGAGGTGTGTGAAGTCATAGAATGGAGGTGTGTGAAATCATATAATGGAGGTTTGTGAAGTCACAGAATGGAGGTCTGTGAACTCAGAATGGAGGTGTGTGAAGTCACAGAATGGAGGTGTGTAAAGTCACAGAATGGAAGTGTGTAAGTCATAGAATGGAGGTGTGTGAAGTCACAGAATGGAGGTGTGTGAAGTCATAGAATGGAGGTATGTGAAGACTCAGAATGGAGGTGTGTAAAGTCATAGAATGAAGGTGTGTGAAGTTATAGAATGGATGTTTGTAAAGTAAGAATATAGGTGTGTGAAGTCATAGAATGGAGGTGTGTGACGTCAAAGAATGGAGGTGTGCAAAGTCATAGAATGGAGCTGTGTGAAGTCAGAATGGAGGTGTGTGAAGTCCCAGAATGGAGGTGTGTCAACTCAGAATTTAGGTGTGTGAAGTCAAAGAATGGAGGTGTGTGAAGTCATAGAATGCAGGTGTGTGAAGTCATAGAACGGAGGTGTATAAAGTCAGAATGGAGGTGTGTGAAGTCACAGAATTGAGGTGTGTGAACACAGAATGGAGGTGTGTGAAGTCAAAGAATGGAGGTGTGTGAAGTCATAGAATGGATGTGTGTGAAGTCATAGAATGTATATTTGTGAAGTAAGAATGAATGTGTGTGAAGTCACAGAATGGAGGTGTGTGAAGTCACAGAATGGAGGTGTGTGAAGTCATAGAATGGAGGTGTGTGAAGTCATAGAATGGAGGTGTGTGAAGTCATACAATGGAAATGTGTGAAGTCACAGAATGGAGGTGTGTGAAATCAGAATGGAGGTATGAAGTCATCGAATGGAGGTGGGTGAAGTCACAGAATGGAGGTGTGTGAAATCATAAAATGGATGTGTGTGAAGTCACAGATTGGAGGTGTGTGACGTCACAGAATGGAGGTGTGTGAACTCAGAATGGAGGTGTGTAAAGTCACAGAATGGAGGTGTGTGAAGTCATAGAATGGAAGTGTGTGAAGTCATAGAATGGAGGTGTGTGGAGTCACAGAATGGAGGGTATGAAGGCATAGACTGGAGGTGTGTGAAGTCACAGAATTGAGGTGTTTGAAGTCATGTATTGGAGGTGTGTGAAGTAAATATGGATGTGTGAAGTCATAGAATGGAGGTGCGTGAAATCATAGAATGAGGGTGTGTGAGGTCATAGAATAGAGGTGTGTGAAGTCACAGAATGGAGGTGTGAGAACTCATAAAATGGAGTTGGGTGAAGTCATAGAAAGGAGATGTGGGAAGTCATAGAATGAAGGAGTGTGAAGTCATAGAGTGGAGGTGAGTGAAGTCACATATTCGAGGTCTGTGAAGTCATAGAATTGAGGTGTGTGAAGTCAGAATGGAGGTGTGTGAAGTCATAGAATGGAGGTGTGTGAACTCATAGAATGGAGGTGTGTGACGTCACAATGGAAGTGTGTCAAGTCATAGAATGGAGGTGTGTGAACTCACAGAATGGTGGTGTGAGAAGTCAAAATGGAGGTGTGTGATGTCAAAAAATGGAGGTGTGTGAAGTCATAGAATGGAGGTGTGTGAAATCATAGAATGGAGGTTTGTGAAGTCACAGAATGGAGGTCTGTGAACTCAGAATGGAGGTGTGTGAAGTCACAGAATGGAGGTGTGTGAAGTCATAGCATGGAGGTATGTGAAATCATAGAATGTAAGTGTGTGAAGTCATAGAATGGAGGTGTGTGAAGTCACAGAATGGACGTGTGTGAAGTCATAGAATGGAGGTATATGAAGTCACAGAATGGAGGTGTGTAAAGTCATAGAATGGAGGTGTGTGAAGTTATAGAATGGATGTTTGTAAAGTAAGAATGGAGGTGTGTGAAGTCATAGAATGGAGTTGTGTGAAGTCAGAATGGAGGTGTGTGAAGTCACAGAATGGAGGTGTGTGAAGTCACAGAATGGAGGTTTGTGAAGTCACAGAATGGAAGTGTGAGAAGTCATAGAATTGAGGTGTGTGAAGTCAGAATGGAGGTGTGTGAAGTCACCGAATGCAGGTGTGTGAACTCTGAATGGAGGTGTGTGAAGTCACAGAATGGAGGTTTGCGAAGTCAAAGAATGGAGGTGTGTGAAGAAATATTGTGGTGTGTGAACTCATAGAATGGATGTGTGTGAACTAATAGAATGGAGGTGTGTGAAGTCGTGGAATGGAGGTGTGTGAAGTCAAAGAATGGAGGTGTGTGAAGTCAAACAATGGTGGTGTGTGAAGTCACATAATGGAGGTGTGTGAATTCACAGAATGGAAGTGTGTGAAGTCAAAACGGAGGTGTGTGAATTCAAAGAATGGAGGTGTGTGAAGTGACAGAATGGAGGTGTGTAAAATCAAAATGGTGGTGTGTGAAGTAACAAATGGAGGTGTGTGAAGTCACAGAATGGAGGTGTGTGAAGTCAAAATGGAGGTGTGTGAAGTCAAAGAATGGAGGAGTGTGAACTCATAGAATGGAGGTGTGTGAAGTCATGGAATGGAGGTTTGTGAAGTGAAATATTGGAAGTGTGGGAAGTTACAGAAAGAAGATGTGTGAAGTCATAGAATGGAGGTGTGTGAAGTCAGAATGCAGGTGTGGGAAGATATAGAATGGAGGTGTGTGAAGTCATAGAATGGAGGTGTGTGAAGTCATTGAATGGAAGTGTGTGAAGTCATAGAATGGAGGTGTGTGATGTCACAGAATGGAGGTGTGTGAAGTCATAGAATGGAATTGTGTGAAGTCATAGAATAATGAAGGTGTGTGAAGTCACAGAATGGAGATGTGTGACATCACAGAATGGAGGAGTGTGAACTCACAATGGAGGTGTGTAATGTCAAAGAATGGAGGTGTGTGAAGTCATAGAATGGAAGTGTGTGAAGTCATAGAATGGAGGTGTGTGGAGTCACAGAATGGAGGGTATGAGGTCATAGAATGGAGGTGTGTGAAGTCACAGAATTGAAGTGTATGAAGTCATATATTGGAGGTGTGTGAAGTCAAAATGGATGTGTGAAGTCATAGAATGGAGGTGTGTGAAATCCTAGTATGAGGGTGTGTGAGGTCATAGAATGGAGGTGTGTGATGTCACAATGGATGTGTGTGAAGTCATAGAATGGAGGTGTGTGAAGTCACAGAATGGAGGTGTGAGAAGTCAAAATGAAGGTGTGTGACGTCATAAAATGGAGGTGTGTGAAGTCATAGAATGGAGGTGTGTGAAATCATAGAATGGAGGTTTATGAAGTCACAGAATGGAGGTGTGTGAACTCAGAATGGAGGTGTGTGAAGTCACAGAATGGAGGTGTGTGAAGTCATAGCATGGAGGTATGTGAAATAATAGAATGGAAGTGTTTGAAGTCATAGAATGGAGGTGTGTGAAATCACATAATTAAGGTGTTTGAAGTCATATATTAGAGGTGTGTGAAGTAAAAATGGATGTTTGAAGTCATAGAATGGAGGTCTGTGAAATCATAGAATGAGGGTGTGTGAGGTCATAGAATGGAGGTGTGTGAAGTCACAGAATGGAGGTGTGTGAAGTTATAAAATGGAGGTGTGTGAAGTCATAGAAAGGAAGTGTGTGAAGTCATAGAATGGAGGTGTGTGAAGTCATAGAATGGATGTTTCTGAAGGAAAAATGAAGGTGTGTGAAGTCATAGAATGGAGGTGTGTGAAGTCAGAGAATGGAGGATTGTGAAGTCAGAATGGAGGTGGGTAGTCATAGATTGGAGGTGGGTGACGTCATAGAAAGTAGGTGTGGTAAGTCATAGAATGGAGGAGTGTGAAGTCGTAGAGTGCAGGTGAGTGAAATCACAGATTCTAGCTCTGTGAAGTCATAGAATGGAGGTGTGTGATGTCAGAATGGAGGTGTGTGAAGTCATAGATGGAGTTGTGTGAAGTCATAGTATGGAGGTGTGTGAAACCATAGAATGGAGTTTTGTGAAGTCACAGAATGGAGCTGTGTGAATTCAGAATGGAGGTGTGTGAAGTAATAGAATGGAGGTGTGTGAAGTAAGAATGGAGGTGTGTGAACTCATAGAATGGAGGTGTGTGAAGTCACAGAATGGAGGTGTGAGAAGCCAAAATGGAGGTGTGTGACGTCATAAAATGGAGGTGTGTGAAGTCATAGAATGGAGGTGTGTGAAATCATAGAATGGAGGTTTGTGAAGTCACAGAGTGGAGGTGTGTGAACTCAGAATGGAGGTGTGTGAAGTCACAGAATGGAGGTGTGTGAAGTCATACCATGGAGGTATGTGAAATCATAGAATGGAAGTGTGTGAAGTCATAGAATGGAGGTGTGTGAAGTCACAGAATGAAGGTGTGTGAAGTCACAGAATGGAGGTGTGTGAAGTCACAGAAGGGATGTGTGTGAAGTCACATAATGGAGGTGTGTGAAGTCAAAATAGAGGTGTGTGACGTCATAAACTGGAGGTGTGTGAAGTCATAGAATTGAGGTGTGAGAAATCATAGAATGGAGGTATGTGAAGTCACAGAATGAAGGTGGGTGAAGTCACAGAAAGGAGGTGTGTGAAGTCATAGAATGGAGGTGTGTGAAGTCACAGAATGGACGGGTATGAAGTCATATATTTTAGGTGTGTGAAGTCAAAATGAATGTGTGAAATCACAGAATGTAGGTGTGTTAAATCATAGAATGTTGGTGTGTGAAGTCATAGAATGGAGGTGTGTGAAGTCACAGAATGGAGGTCTATGAAGTCACAGAATGGAGGTGTTTGAAATCATAGAATGGAAGTGTGTGAAGTCATAGAATGGAGGTGTGTGAAGTCAGAATGGATGTGTGTGAAGTCACCGAATGGAGGTGTGTGAATTTCGAATGGAGGTGTCTGAAGTCACAGAATGGAGGTTTGCGAAGTCATAGAATGGAGGTGTGTGAAGTCATAGAATGGATGTTCCTGAATTAAGAATGAAGGTGTGTGAAGTCATAGAATGGAGGTGTGTGAAGACAAAATTTTGGTGTTGAACTCATAGAATGGATGTTTGTGAACTAATAGAATGGAGGTGTGTGAAGTCAAAGAATGGAGGTGTGTGAAGTCAAACAATGGTGGTGTGTGAAGTCACAGAATGGAGGTGTGTGAAGTCACAGAATGGAAGTGTGTGAAGTCAAAACGGAGGTGTGTGAAGTCAAAGAATGGAGGTGTGTGAACTCATAGAATGGAGGTGTGTGAAGTCATGGAATGGTGGTTTCTGAAGTCAAACATTGGAAGTGTGGGAAGTTACAGAAAGAAGATGTGTGAAAACATACAATGGAGGTGTGTGAAGTCAGAATGCATGTGTAGGAAGTCATAGAATGGAGGTGTGTGTAGTCATAGAATGGTGGTGTGTGAAGTCATAGAGTGGAAGTGTGTGAAGTCATAGAATGGAGGTGTGTGACGTCATAGAATGGAGGTGTGTGAAGTCATAGAATGGAGGTGGGTGAAGTCATGGAAGGGAGGTGTGTGAAATCACAGAATGGAGGTGTGTGAAGTCACAGAATGGAGCTGTGTGAAGTCACAGAATTGAGGTGTGTGAAGTCACAGAATGGAGATGTGTGAAGTCAAAAAGGTGGTGTGAGAAGTCACAAATGTAAGTGTGTGAAGTCACAGAATGGAGGTGTGAAGTCAAAATGGTTGTGTGTGAAGTCAAAGAATGTAGGTGTGTGAAGTCAGAATAGAGGTGTGTGAAGTCATAGAATGGAGGTGTGTGAAGTCAGAGTGGAGGTGTGCGAAGTCATAGAATGGAGGTGTGTGAATTCAGAATGGTTGTGTGTGAAGTCATAGAATGGAGGGGTGTGACGTCAGAATAGAGGTGTGTGAAGTCATAGAATGGAGGTGTGTGAAGTCACAGAATGGAGGTGTGGGAAGTCACAGAATGGAGGTGTGTGAAGTCAGAATAGAGGTGTGCGAAGTCATAGAATTGAGGTGTGTGAAGTCAGAATGGAGGTGTGTGAAGTCATAGAATGCAGGTGTGTGACGTCAGAATAGAGGTGTGTGAAGTCATAGAATGGAGGTGTGTGAAGTCACAGAATGGAGGTGTGTGAAGTCACAGAATGGAGGTTTGTGAAGTCATAGAATAGAGTTGTGTGAAGTCATAGAACTGATGTTTCTGAAGTAAAAATGAAGGTGTGTGAAGTCATAGAACGGAGGTGTGTGAACACATAGAAGGGAGGTGTGCGAATTCACAGAATGAAGGTGTGTGAAGTCAGAATGGAGGTGTGTAGTCATAGATTGGAGGTGGTGAAGTCATAGAAAAGAGGTGTGGAAAGTCATAGAATGGAGGAGTGTGAAGTCATAGAGTGCAGTTGAGTGAAGTCACAGATTCGAGGACTGTGAAGTCATAGAATGTAGGTGTGTGATGTCAGAATGAAGGTGTGTGAAGTCATAGATGGAGGTGTGTGAAGTTAGAATGCATGTGTGGGAAGTCATAGAATGGAGGAGTTTGAAGTCATAGAATGGTGGTGTGTGAAGTCATAGAGTGGAAGTGTGTGAAGTAATAGAATGGAGGTGTGTGATGTCATAGAATGGAGATGTGTGAAGTCATAGAATGGAGGTGGGTGAAGTTATGGCAGGGAGGTGTGTGAAATCACAGAATGGAGGTGTGTGAAGTCACAGAATGGAGGTGTGTGAAGTCACAGATTGGAGGTGTGTGAAGTCACAGAATGGAGATGTGTGAAGTCAAAAAGGTGGTGAGAGAAGTCACAAATGTAAGTGTGTGAAGTCACAGAATGGAGGTGTGAAGTCAAAATGGTTGTGTGTGAAGTCAAAGAATGTAGGTATGTGAAGTCATCGATTGGAGGTGTGTGAAGTCACAGAATGGAGGTGTGTGAAGTCAGAATAGAGGTGTGCGAAGTCATAGAATGGAGGTGTGTGAAGTCAGAATGGAGGTGTGTGAAGTCATAGAATGGAGGTGTGTGAAGGAAGAGAATGGAGGTGTGGGAAGTCACAGAATGGACGTGTGTGAAGTCACAGAATGGAGGTGTGTGAACTTAGAATGGAGGTATGTAAAGTCACAGAATGGAGGTGTATGAAGTCATAGAATGGAAGTGTGTGAAGTCATAGAATGGAGGTGTGTGAAGTCACAGAATGGATGGTATGAACTCATAGAATGGAGGTGTGTGAAGACACAGAATTGAAGTGTTTGAAGTCATATATTGGATTTGTGTGAAGTCAAAATGGATGTGTAAATTCATGGAATGGAGGTGTGTGAAACCATAGAATGAGGGTGTGTGAGGTCATATAATGGAGGTGTGTGAAGTCACAGAATTGAGGTGTGTGAAGTCACAGAATGGAGGTGTGTGAAGTCATAGAACTGATGTTTCTGAAGTAAGAATGAAGGTGTGTGAAGTCATAGAATGGAGGTGTGTGAACACATAGAATGGAGGTGTGTGAAGTCATAGAATGGAGGTGTGTGAAGTCATAGAACTGATGTTTCTGAAGTAAGAATGAAGGTGTGTGAAGTCATAGAATGGAGGTGTGTGAACACATAGAATGGAGGTGTGTGAAGTCATAGAATGGAGGTGTGTGAAGTCACAGAATGGAGGTGTGGGAAGTCACAGAATGGAGGTGTGTGAAGTCACAGAATGGAGGTTTGTGAAGTCATAGAATAGAGTTGTGTGAAGTCATAGAACTGATGTTTCTGAAGTAAGAATGAAGGTGTGTGAAGTCATAGAATGGAGGTGTGTGAACACATAGAATGGAGGTGTGCGAATTCACAGAATGAAGGTGTGTGAAGTCAGAATGGAGGTGTGTAGTCATAGATTGGAGGAGGTGAAGTCATAGAAAAGAGGTGTGGAAAGTCATAGAATGGAGGAGTGTGAAGTCATAGAATGCAGGTGAGTGAAGTCACAGATTCGAGGTCTGTGATGTCATAGAATGGAGGTGTGTGATGTCAGAATGAAGGTGTGTGAAGTCATAGATGGAGGTGTGTGAAGTTAGAATGCATGTGTGGGAAGTCATAGAATGGAGGTGTTTGAAGTCATAGAATGGTGGTGTGTGAAGTCATAGAGTGGAAGTGTGTGAAGTCATAGAATGGAGGTGTGTGATGTCATAGAATGGAGGTGTGTGAAGTCATAGAATGGAGGTGGGTGAAGTCACGGAAGGGAGGTGTGTGAAATCACAGAATAGAGGTGTGTGAAGTCACAGAATGGAGGTGTGTGACGTCACAGATTGGAGGTGTGTGAAGTCACAGAATGGAGATGTGTGAAGTCAAAAAGGTGGTGTGAGAAGTCACAAATGTAAGTGTGTGAAGTCACAGAATGGAGGTGTGAAGTCAAAATGGTTGTGAGTGAAGTCAAAGAATGTAGGTGTGTGAAGTCATCGAATGGAGGTGTGTGAAGTCACAGAATGGAGGTGTGTGAAGTCAGAATAGAGGTGTGCGAAGTCATAGAATGGAGGTGTGTGAAGTCAGATTGGAGGTGTGTGAAGTCATAGAATGGAGGTGTGTGACGTCAGAATAGAGGTGTGTGAAGTCATAGAATGGAGGTGTGTGAAGTAACAGAATGGAGGTGTGGGAAGTCAAAGAATGGAGGTGTGTGAAGTCACAGAGTGGAGGTGTGTGAACTCAGAATGGAGGTATGTAAAGTCACAGAATGGAGGTGTATGAAGTCATAGAATGGAAGTGTGTGAAGTCATAGAATGGAGGTGTTTGAAGTGACAGAATGGATGGTATGAACTCATAGAATGGAGGTGTGTGAAGTCACAGAATTGAGGTGTTTGAAGTCATATATTGGAGGTGTGTGAAGTCAATATGGATGTGTAAATTCATAGAATGGAGGTGTGTGAAACCATAGAATGAGAGTGTGTGAGGTCATAGAATGGAGGTGTGTGAAGTCACAGAATGGAGGTGTGTGAAGTCATAGAATGGAGGTGTGTGAAGTCATAGAATGGAAGTGTGTGAAGTCACAGAATGGAGGTGTGTGAAGTCACAGAATGGAGGTGTGTGAAGTCACAGAATGGAGGTGTGCGAACACAGAATGGAGATGTGTGAAGTCACAGAATGGAGTTTTTTGAAGTCATAGAATGGAGGTGTGTGAAGTCATAGAACTGATGTTTCTGAAGTAAGAATGAAGGTGTGTGAAGTCATAGAATGGAGGTGTGTGAACACATAGAATGGAGGTGTGTGAATTCACAGAATGAAGGTGTGTGAAGTCAGAATGGAGGTGTGTAGTCATAGATTGGAGGTGGTGAAGTCATAGAAAGGAGGTGTGGAAAGTCATAGAATGGAGGAGTGTGAAGTCATAGAGTGCAGGTGAGTGAAGTCACAGATTCGAGGTCTGTGAAGTCATAGAATGGAGGTGTGTCATGTCAGAATGAAGGTGTGTGAAGTCATAGATGGAGTTGTGTGAAGTCATAGTATGGAGGTGTGTGAAATCATAGAATGGAGTTTTGTGAAGTCACAGAATGGAGCTGTGTGAATACAGAATGGAGGTGTGTGAAGTCATAGAATGTAGGTGTGTGAAGTCAGAACGGAGGTGTGTGATCACATAGAATGGAGGTGAGTGACGTCACAATGGAAGTTTGTGAAGTCATAGAATGGAGGTGTGTGAAGTCACAGAATGGAGGTGTGTGAAGTCATAGAATGGAGGTGTGTGAAGTCACAGAATGGAGGTGTTTGAAGTCATAAAATGGAGGTGTGTGAAGTTATTGAATGGATGTTTGTAAAGTAAGAATGATGTTGTGTGAAGTCATAGAATAAATGTGTGACGTCAAAGAATGGAGGTGTGTGAAGTCATAGAATGGAGGTGTGTAAACTCAGAATGGAGGTGTGTGAAGTCATAGAATGGATGTGTGTGAAGTTATAAAATGGAGGTGTGTGAAGTCATAGAATGGAATTGTGTGAAGTCATAGAACAGAAGTGTTTGAAGTCACAGAATGGACGGTATGAAGTCATAGAATGCAAGTGTGTGAAGTCAAATAATTGAGGTGTTTGAAGTCATATATTAGAGGTGTGTGAAGTCGAAATGGATGTGTAACATCAAAGAATGGAGGTGTGTGAAATCAAAGAATGAGGGTGTGTGAGGTCATAGAAAGGAGGTGTGTAAAATTATAAAAGGGAGGTTTATGAAGTCATAGAATGGAAGTGTGTGAAGTCACACAATGGAGGTGTGTGAAGTCACAGAATACAGGTGTGTGAAGTCATAGAATGGAAGTGTGTGAAGTCATAGAATGGAGGTGTGTGAAGTCAGAATGGAGTTGTGTGAAGTCAACGAATGGAGTTGTGTGAACTCAGAATGGAGGTGTGTGAAGTCACAGAATGGAGGTTTGTGAAGTCATAGAGTGGAGGTGTGTGAAGTCATAGAATGGATGTTTCTGAAGTAAAAATGAAGGTGTGTGAAGTCATAGAAAGAGTTGTGGGAAGTCATAGAATGGAGGCGTGTAAAGTCATAGAGTGCAGGTGAGTGAAGTCACAGATTCGAGGTCTGTGAAGTCATAGAATGGAGGTGTGTGATGTCAGAATGGAGGTGTGCGAAGTCATAGAATAGAGCTGTGTGAAGTCAGAATGGAGGTGTGTGAAGTCATAGAATGGAGGTGTGTGAAGTCAGAATGCAGGTGTGTGAACTCATAGAATGGAGGTGTGTGACGTCACAATGGAAGTGTGTGAAGTCATAGAATGGAGGTGTGTGAAGTCACAGATTGGAGGTGTGTGAAGTCATAGAATGCAGGTATGTGAAGTCACACAATGGAGGTGTGTAAAGTCATAGAATGGAGGTGTGTGAAGTTATAGAATGGATGTTTATAAAGTAAGAATGAAGGTGTGTGAAGTCATCGAATGGAGGTGTGTGACGTCAAAGAATGGAGGTGTGTGAAGTCATAGAATGGAGCTGTGTGAGGTCAGAATGGAGGTGTGTGAAGTCACAGAATAGAGGTGTGTCAACTCAAAATTTAGGTGTGTGAAGTCAAAGAATGGCGGTGTGTGAAGTCATAGAATGGAGGTGTGTGAAGACATAGAATGGACGTGTGTGAAGTCATATAGTGAAGGTGTGTGAAGTCACAGAATGGATGTGTGTGAAGTCAGAATGGAGGTGTGTGAAGTCACAGAATGGAGGTGTGGGAAGTCACAGTATGGAGGTGTGTGACGTCACAGAATGGAGGTGTGTGAAGTCAGAATGGAGGTGTTTAAAGTCACAGAATGGAGGTGTGTGAAGTCATAGAATTGAAGTTTGTGAAGTCATAGAATGGAGGTGTGTGAAGTCACAGAATGGAGGTGTGTGAATTCATAAATTGGAGGTGGGTGAAGTCATAGAAAGGGATGTGGGAAGTCATAGAATGGAGGAGTGTGAAGTCCTAGAGTGGAGGTGAGTGAAGTCACATATTCGAGGTCTGTGAAGCCATAGAATCGAGGTGTGTGAAATAAGAATGGAGGTGTGTGAAGTCATAGAATGGAGGTGAGTGAACTCAAAGAATGGAGGTGTGTGACGTCACAAAGGAAGTTTGTGAAGTCATAGAATGGAGATGTGTGAAGTCACAGAATGGAGGTGTGAGAAGTCAAAATGGAGGTGTGTGACGTCATAAAATGGAGCTGTGTGAAGTCATAGAATGGAGCTGTGTGAAATCATAGAATGGAGGTTTGTGAAGTCACAGAATGGAGGTGTGTGAACTCAGAATGGAGGTGTGTGAAGTCAAAGAATGGCGGTGCGAGAAGTTACAGCATGGAGGTAGGTGAAATCATAGAATGGAAGTGTGTGAAGTCATAGAATGGAGGTGTGTGAAGTCACAGAATGAAGGTGTGTGAAGTAATAGAATGGAGGTGTGTGAAGACACAGAAGGGAGGTGTGTGAAGTCACATAATGGAGGTGTGTGAAGTCAAAATGGAGGTGTGTGACGTCATAAACTGGAGGTGTGTGAAGTCATAGAATGGAGGTGTGTGAAGTTATAGATGGAGGTTTGTGAAGTCACAGAATGGAGTTGTGTGACGTCACAGAATGGAGGTTTGTGAAGTCATAGAATGGAGGTATGTGAAGTCAAATTGGAGGGGTGTGAAGTCGGAGAATAGAGGTGTGTGAAGTCAAAATGGATGTGTGAAATCATAGAATACAGGTGTGTGAAGTCATAGAATGGAGGTGTGTGAAGTCATAGAATGAAGGTGTGTGAAGTCACAGAATGGAGATGTGTGAAGTCACAGAATGGAGGTGTGTGAAGTCATAGAATGGAAAAGTGTAAAGTCATAGAATGGAGGTGCGTGAAGTCAGAATGGAGATGTGTGAAGTCAATGAATGGAGGTGTGTGAAGTCATAGAAAGGAGGTCTGTGAAGTCATAGAATGGAGGAGTGTGAAGTCATAGAATGCAGGTGAGTTAAGTCACAGATTCGAGGTCTGTGAAGTCATAGAATGTAGGTGTGTGATGTCAGAATGCAGGTATGTGAAGTCATAGTTGGAGTTGTGTGAAGTCATAGTATGGAGGTGTGTGAAATCATAGAATGGAGTTTTGAGAAGTCACAGAATGGAGCTGTGTGAATTCAGAATTGAGGTGTGTGAAGTCACAGAATGGAGCTGTGTGAATTCAGAATGGAGGTGTGTGAACTCATAGAATGGAGGTGTGTGAAGTCACAGAATGGAGGTGTGTGAAGTCATAGAATGGAAGTTTGTGAAGTCACAGAATGGAGGTGTTTGAAGTCATAGAATGGAGGTGTGTGAAGTTATAGAATGGATGTTTGTAAAGTAAGAATGAAGTTGTGTGAAGTCATAGAATGGAGATGTGTGACGTCAAAAAATGGAGGTGTGTGAAATCATAGAATGGAGGTGTGTAAACTCAGAATGGAGGTGTGGGAAGTCAAAGAATGGAGGTGTGTGAAGTCATAGAATGGAGGTGTGTGAAGTCACAGAATGGAGGTGTGTGAAGTCATAGAATGGAGGTGTGTGAAGTCATAGAATGGAGGTGTGTGATATCATAGAATGGAGGTGTGTGAAGTCATAGAATGGAGGTGTGTGAAGTCAGAATGGAGGTGTGAAGTCATAGAATAGAGGTGGGTGAAGTCATAGAAAGGAGGTGTGGGAATTCAGAGAATGGAGGAGTGTGAAGTCATAGAGTGGAGGTGAGTGAAGTCACAGATTCGAGGTCTGTGAAGTCATAGAATGGAGGTGTGTGAAGTCAGAATGGAGGTGTGTGAAGTCATAGAATGGAGGTGTGTGAACTCATAGAATAGAGGTGTGTGACGTCACAATGGAAGTGTGTGAATTCATAGTATGGAGGTGTGTGAAGTCACAGAATGGAGGTGTGTGAAGTCAAAATGGAGGTGTGTGATGTCCTAAAATGGAGGTGTGTGAAGTCATAGAATGGAGGTGTGTGAAATCATAGAATGAAGGTTTGTGAAGTCACAGAATTGAGGTGTGTGAAGCCATAGAATGGAGGTGTGTGAAGTCACAGAATGGAGGTGTGTGAAGTCATAGCATGGAGGTATGTGAAATCATAGAATGGAAGTGTGTGAAGTCATAGAATGGAGGTGTGTGAATTCACAGAAGGGAGGTGTGTGGAGTAACATAATGGAGGTGTGTGAAGTCAAAATGGAGGTGTGTGAAATCATAGAATGGAGGCTTGTGAAGTCACAGAATGGAGGTGTGTGAAGCTATAGAATGGAGGTATGTGAAGTCGGAAAATGGAGGTGTGGGAAGACACAGAATGGAGGTGGGTGAAGTCACAGAATGGAGGTGTGTGAAGTCACAGAATGGACGGGTATGAATTCATAGAATGGAGGTGTGTGAGGTCACAGAATTGAGGTGTTTGAAGTTATATATTGGAGTTGTGTGAAGTCAAAATGGATGTGTGAAGTCATAGAATGTAGGTGTGTGAAGTCGGAGAATGGAGGTGTGTGAAGTCACAGAATGGAGCTGTGTGAAGTCACAGAATGGAGGTGTGTGAAGTCACAGAATGGAGGTGTGTGAAGTCAAAGAATGGAGGTGTGTGAAGTCATAGAATGGAGGTGTGTGAAATCATAGAATGAAGGTTTGTGAAGTCACAGAATGGAGGTGTGTGAAGTCATAGAATGGAGGTGTGTGAAGTCACAGAATGGAGGTGTGTGAAGTCATAGCATGGCGGTATGTGAAATCACAGAATGGAAGTGTGTGAAGTCATAGAATGGAGGTGTGTGAAGTCATACAATGAAGGTGTGTGAAGTCATAGAATGGAGGTGTGTGAAGTCATACAATGAAGTTGTGTGAAGTCATAGAATGGAGGTGTGTGAAGTCACAGAATGCAGGTGTGTGAAGTCATAGAATGGAGGTGTGTGAAGTCATAGAACGGAGTTGTGTGACGTCATATAATGGAGGTGTGTGAAGTCACATAATGGAGGTGTGTGAAGTCAGAATGGAAGTGTGAAGTCATAGAAAGGAGGTGTGGGAAGTCATAGAATGGAGGAGTGTGAAGTCATAGATTGGAGGTGAGTGAAGTCACAGATTTGAGGTCTGTGAAGTCATACAATGGAGGTGTGTGAAGTCGAATGAAGGTGTGTGAAATCATAGAATGTAGGTGTGTGAACTCATACAATGGATTTGTGTGACGTCCCAATGGAAGTGTGTGAAGTCACAGAATGGAAGTGTGTGAAGTCAAAATGGAGGTGTGAGAAGTCGTAGAATGGAGGTGTGTGAAATCATAGAATAGAGGTTTGTGAAGTCACAGATTGGCGGTGTGTGAACTCAGAATATGGGTGTGTGAAGTTACAGAATGGAGGTGTGTGAAGTCATCGTATGAAGGTGTGTGAAATCATAGAATGGAAGTGTGTGAAGTCACAGAAGAGAGGTGTGTGAAATCACATAATGGAGGTGTGAGAAGTCAAAATGGAGGTGTGTGACGTCATAAAATAGAGGTGTGTGAAGTAATAGATTGGAGGAGTGTGAAATCATAGAATGGAGGTTTGTGAAGTCACAGAATGGAGTTGTGTGATGTCATAGAATGGAGGAGTGTGAAATCATAGAATGGAGGTTTGTGAAGTCACAGAATGGAGTTGTGTGAAGTCATAGAATTGAGGTGTGTGAAATCACAGAATGGAGGTGTGTGAATTCATAGAATGGAGGTGTGACATCTCAGAATGGAGGTGTGTGAAATCGCAGAATGGAGGTGTGTGAGGTCACAGAATTGAAGTGTGTGAACTCACAATGAAGGTGTGTGAAGTCACGGAATGACGGTGTGTGAAGTCATAGAATGGAAGTGTTTGAAGTCATAGAATGGAGGTGTGTGAAGTCACAGAAGGGAGGTGTGTGGAGTCACATAATGGAGGTGTGTGAAGTCAAAATGGAGGTGTGTGACGTCATAAAATGTAGGTTTGTGAAGTCATAGATTGGAGGTGTGTGAAATCATAGAATGGAGGTTTGTGAAGTCACAGAATGGAGGTGTGTGAAGTCATAGAATGGAGGTATGTGAAGTCAAATTGGAGGGATTTGAATTCGGAGAATGGAGGTGTGGGAAGTCACAGAATGGAGGTGGGTGAAGTCACAGAATGGAGTTGTGTGAAGTCAAAGAATGGAGGTGTGTGAAGTCACAGAATGGACGGGTATGATTTCACAGAATGGAGGTTTGTGAAGTCAAAGAATGGAGGTGTGTGAAGTCATACAATGGAGGTGTGTGAAGTCATAGAATGTATGTTTGTGAAGTAAGAATGAAGGTGTGTGAAGTCATAGAATGGAGGTGTGTGAAGTCACAGAATGGAGGTGTGTGAAGTCATAGAATGGAGGTGTGTGAAGTCATAGATCGGAGTTGTGTGACGTCATATAATGGAAGTGTGTGAAGTCACATAATGGAGTTGTGTGACATCCCAATTGAAGTGGGTGAAGTCATAGAATGGAGGTGTGTGAACTCACAGAATGGAGGTGTGTGAAGTCAAAATGGAGGTGTGTGACGTCCTAAAATGGAGGTGTGAGAAGTCATAGAATGGAGGTGTGTGAAATCATAGAGTAGAGGTTTGTGAAGTCACAGAATGGAGGTGTGTGAACTCAAAATGGAGGTGAGTGAAGGCACAGAATGGAGGTGTCTGAACTCATCGTATGAAGGTATGTGAAATCATAGAATGGAAGTGTGTGAAGTCATAGAATGGAGGTGTGCGAAGTCATACAATGAAGGTGTGTGAAGTCATAGAATGGAGATGTGTGAAGTCACAGAAGAGAGGTGTGTGAAGTCACATAATGGAGGTGTGAGAAGTCAAAATGGAGGTGTGTGACGTCATAAAATGGAGGTGTGTGAAGTCATAGATTGGAGGTGTGTGAAATCATAGAATGGAGGTTTGTGAAGTCACAGAATAGAGGTGTGTGAAGTCACAGAATGGAAGTGTGTGAACTCAGAATGGAGATGAGTGAAGTCACAGAATGGAGTTGTGTGAAGTCATAGAATTGAGGTGTGTGAAATCAAAGAATGGAGGTGTGTGAATACATAGAATGGAGGTGTGACATCTCAGAATGGAGGTGTGTGAAATCGCAGAATAGAGGTGTGTGAGCTCACAGAATGGTGATGTGTGAACTCACA
This sequence comes from Megascapheus bottae, assembly GCA_024803745.1. Lineage (NCBI taxonomy): Eukaryota > Metazoa > Chordata > Mammalia > Rodentia > Geomyidae > Megascapheus > Megascapheus bottae. The sequence goes on along the minus strand of JANJXV010000052.1, from coordinate 98,605 downwards.
ATGCAGGTGTGTGAAGTCACGGAATGGCGGTGTGTGAAGTCATAGAATGGAAGTGTGTGAAGTCATAGAATGGAGGTGTGTGAATCACAGAAGCGAGGTGTGTGGAGTCACATAATGGAGGTGTGTGAAGTCAAAATGGAGGTGTGTGACGTCATAAAATGTAGGTGTGTGAAGTCATAGTTTGGAGGTGTGTGAAATCATAGAATGGAGGTTTGTGAAGTCACAGAATGGATGTATGAAGTCACAGAATGGAGGTGTGTGAAGTCATAGAATGGAGGTATGTGAAGTCAAATTGGAGGGGTGTGAATTCGGAGAATGGAGGTGTGGGAAGTCACAGAATGGAGGAGGGTGAAGTCAGAGAATGGAGGTGTGTGAAGTCAAAGAATGGAGGTGTGTGAAGTCACAGAATGGACGGGTATGATTTCATAGAATGGAGGTGTGTGAAGTCACAGAATTGAGGTGTTTGAAGTTATATATTGGAGGTGAGTGAAGTCAAAATGGATGTGTGAAGTCACAGAATGGAGGTGTGTGAAGTCGGAGAATGGAGGTGTGTGAAGTCACAGAATGGAGCTGTGTGAAGTCACAGAATGGAGGTGTGTGAAGTCACAGAATGGAGGTGTGTGAAGTCACAGAATGCAGGTGTGTGAAGTCATAGAATGGAGGTGTGTGACGTCATAGAACTTAGTTGTGTGAGGTCATATAATGGAGGTGTGTAAAGTCACATAATGGAGGTGTGTGAATTCAGAATGGAGGTGTGTGAAGTCGAATGAAGGTGTGTGAAGTCATAGAATGTACGTGTGTGAACTAATAGAATGGAGGTGTGTGACGTCACAATGGAAGTGTGTGAAGTCATAGAATGGAGGTGTGTGAAGTCACAAAATGGAAGTGTGTGAAGTCAAAATGGAGGTGTGTGAAGTCCTAAAATGGATGTGTGTGAAATCATAGAATAGAGGTTTGGGAAGTCACAGAATGGAGGTGTGTGAACTCAGAATGTAGGTGTGTGAAGTCACAGAATGGAGGTGTGTGAAGTCATCGCATGAAGGTATGTGAAATCATAGAATGGAAGTGTGTGAAGTCACAGAATGAAAGTGTGTGAAGTCAAAATGGAGGTGTGTGACGTCACAAAATGGAGGTGTGTGAAGTCACAGAATGTAGGTGTGTGAAGTCAAAGAATGGAGGTGTGTGAACTTATAGAATGGAGGTGTGTGAAGTCATGGAATGGAGGTTTGTGAAGTCAAACATTGGAAGTGTGGGAAGTTACAGAAAGATGTGTGAAGTCATACAATGGAGGTGTGTGAAGTCAGAATTCAGGTGTGGGAAGTCATAGAATGGAGGTGTGTGAAGTCATAGAATGGAGGTGTGTGAAGTCATAGAATGGAAGTGTGTGAAGTCATAGAATGGAGGTGTGTGAAGTCATAGAATGGAGGTGGGTGAAGTCACGGAAGGTAGGTGTGTGAAATCACAGCATGGAGGTGTGTGAAGTCACAGAATGGAGGTGTGTGAAGTCACAGAATGGACATGTGTGAAGTCAAAAAGGTGGTGTGAGAAGTCACAAATGTAAGTGTGTGAAGTCACAGAATGGAGGTGTGAAGTCAATATGGTTGTGTGTGAAGTCAAAGAATGTAGGTGTGTGAAGTCATCGAAGGGAGGTGTGTGAAGTCACAGAATGGAGGTGTGTGAAGTCAGAATAGAGGTGTGCAAAGTAATAGAATGGAGGTGTGTGAAGTCAGAATGGAGGTGTGTGAAGTCATAGAATGGGGTGTGTGAAGTCAGAATAGAGGTGTGTGAAGTCATAGAATGGAGGTGTGTGAAGTCAGAATAGAGGTGTGTGAAGTCATAGAATTGAGGTGTGTGAAGTCACAGAATTGAGGTGTTCGAAGTCATATATTGGAGGTGTGTAAAGTCAAAATGGATGTGTGAATTCATAGAATGGAGGTGTGTGAAACCATAGAATGAGGGTCTGTGAGGTCATAGAATGGAGGTGTGTGAAGTCACAGAATGGAGGTGTGTGAAGTCATAGAATGGAGGGGTGTGAAGTCATAGAATGGAAGTGTGTGAAGTCACAGAATGGAGGTGTGTGAAGTCACAGAATGGAGGTGTGTGAAGTCACAGAATGGAGGTGTGTGAAGTCATAGAATGGAGGTGTGTGAAGTCATAGAATGGAGGTGTGTGAAGTCACAGAATGGAGGTTTGTGAAGTCATAGAATGGGGTTGTGTGAAGTCATAGAATGGATGTTTCTGAAGTAAGAATGAAGGTGTGTGAAGTCATAGAATGGAGGTATGTGAACACATAGAATGGAGGTGTGTGAATTCACAGAATGAAGGTGTGTGAAGTCAGAATGGAGGTGTGTAGTCATAGATTGGAGGTGGTGAAGTCATAGAAAGGAGGTGTGGAAAGTCAGAGAATTAGGAGTGTGAAGTCATAGAGTGCAGGTGTGTAAAGTCACAGATTCGAAGTCTGTTAAGTCATAGTATGGAGGTGTGTGATGTCAGAATGCAGGTGTGTGAAGTCATAGATGGAGTTGTGTGAAGTCATAGTATGGAGGTGTGTGAAATCATAGAATGGAGTTTTGTGAAGTCACAGAATGGAGCTGTGTGAATACAGAATGGAGGTGTGTGAAGTCATAGAATGTAGGTGTTTGAAGTCCGAACAGAGGTGTGTGAACTCATAGAATGGAGGTGAGTTACGTCACAATGGAAGTGTGTGAAGTCATACAATGGAGGTGTGTGAAGTCACAGAATGGAGGTGTGTGAAGTCATATAATGGAGGTGTGAGAAGTCACAGAATGGAGCTGTTTGAAGTCATAGAATGGAGGTATGTGAAGTTATAGAATGGATGTTTGTAAAGTAACAATGAAGTTGTATGAAGTCATAGAATAAAGGTGTGACGTCAAAGAATGGAGGTGTGTGAAGTCACAGAATGGATGTGTGTAAACTCAGAATGGAGGTGTGTGAAGTCATAGAATGGAGGTGTGTAAAGTTATAAAATGGAGGTGTGTGAAGTCATAGAATGGAAGTGTGTGAAGTCATAGAATGGAGGTGTTTGAAATGACAGAATGGACAGTACGAAGTCATAGAATGGAGGTGTGTGAAGTCACAGAATTGAGGTGTTTGAAGTCATATATTAGAGGTGTGTGAAGTCAAAATGGATGTGTGAAATCATAGAATGGAGGTGTGTGAAATCATAGAATGAGGGTGTGTGAGGTTATAGAATGGAGGTGTGTGAAGTCACAGAATGGAGGTGTGTGAAATTATAAAAGGGAGGTTTATGAAGTCATAGAATGGTAGTGTGTGAAGTCACACAATGGACGTGTGTGAAGTCACAGAATGGAGGTGTGTGAAGTCACAGAATGGAGGTGTGTGAACTCAGAATGGAGGTTTGTGAAGTCACAGAATAGAGATGTGTGAAGTCATAGAAGGTAAGTGTGTGAAGTCATAGAATGGAGGTGTGTGAAGTCAGAATGGAGATGTGTGAGGTCACCGAATGGAGTTGTGTGAAGTCAGAATGGAGATGTGTGAAGTCACAGAATGGAGGTTTGTGAAGTCATAGAATATAGGTGTGTGAATTCATAGAATGGATGTTTCTGAAGTAAAAATGAAGGTGTGTGAAGTCATAGAAAGAGGTGTGGAAAGTTATAGAATGGTGGAATGTAAAGTCATAGAATGCAGGCGAGTGAAGTCACAGATTCGAGGTCTGTGAAGTCATAGAATGGAAGTGTGATATCAGAATGGAGGTGTGCGAAGTCATAGAATAGAGGTGTGTGAAGTCAGAATGGAGGTGTGTGAAGTCATAGAATGGAGGTGTGTGAAGTCAGAATGGAGGTGTGTGAACTCATAGAATGGAGGTGTGTGACGTCACAATGGAAGTGTGTGAAGTCATAGAATGGAGGTGTGTGAAGTCATAGAATGGATGTGTGTGATATCATATAATGGAGGTGTGGGAAGTCACAGAATGGAGGTGTGTGAAGTCAGAATGGAGGTGTGAAGTCATAGAATAGAGGTGGGTGAAGTCATAGAAAGGAGGTGTGGGAAGTCAGAGAATGGAGGAGTGTGAAGTCATAGAGTGGAGGTGAGTGAAGTCACAGATTCGAGGTCTGTGAAGTCATAGAATGGGGGTGTGTGAAATCATAGAATGAGGGTGTGTGAGGTCATAGAATGGAGGTGTGTGAAGTCACAGAATGGAGGTGTGTGAAATTATAAAAGGGAGGTTTATGAAGTCATAGAATGGTAGTGTGTGAAGTCACACAATGGAGGTGTGTGAAGTCACAGAATGGAGGTGTGTGAAGTCACAGAATGGAGGTGTGTGAACTCAGAATGGAGGTTTGCGAAGTCACAGAATAGAGATGTGTGAAGTCATAGAAGGTAAGTGTGTGAAGTCATAGAATGGAGGTGGGTGAAGTCAGAATGGAGATGTGTGAGGTCACCGAATGGAGTTGTGTGAAGTCAGAATGGAGATGTGTGAAGTCACAGAATGGAGGTTTGTGAAGTCATAGAATATAGGTGTGTGAATTCATAGAATGGATGTTTCTGAAGTAAAAATGAAGGTGTGTGAAGTCATAGAAAGAGGTGTGGAAAGTCATAGAATGGAGGAATGTAAAGTCATAGAATGCAGGCGAGGGAAGTCACAGATTCGAGGTCTGTGAAGTCATAGAATGGAGGTGTGTGATATCAGAAAGGAGGTGTGCGAAGTCATAGAATAGAGGTGTGTGAAGTCAGAATGGAGGTGTGTGAAGTCATAGAATGGAGGTGTGTGAAGTCAGAATGGAGGTGTGTGAACTCATAGAATGGAGGTGTGTGACGTCACAATGGAAGTGTGTGAAGTCATAGAATGGAGGTGTGTGAAGTCATAGAATGGATGTGTGTGATATCATATAATGGAGGTGTGGGAAGTCACAGAATGGAGGTGTGTGAAGTCAGAATGGAGGTGTGAAGTCATAGAAGAGAGGTGGGTGAAGTCATAGAAAGGAGGTGTCGGAAGTCAGAGAATGGAGGAGTGTGAAGTCATAGAGTGGAGGTGAGTGAAGTCACAGATTCGAGGTCTGTGAAGTCATAGAATGGAGGTGTGTGAAGTCAGAATGGAGGTGTGTGAAGTCATAGAATGGAGGTGTGTGAACTCATAGAATAGAGGTGTGTGACGTCACAATGGAAGTGTGTGAATTCATAGTATGGAGGTGTGTGAAGTCACAGAATGGAGGTATGTGAAGTCAAAATGGAGGTGTGTGATGTCCTAAAATGGAGGTGTGTGAAGTCATATAATGGAGGTGTGTGTAATCATAGAATGAAGGTTTGTGAAGTCACAGAATTGAGGTGTGTGAAGTCATAGCATGGAGGTATGTGAAATCATAGAATGGAAGTGTGTGAAGTCATAGAATGGAGGTGTGTGAAGTCATACAATGAAGGTGTGTTAAGTCATAGAATGGAGGTGTGTGAATTCACAGAAGGGAGGTGTGTGGAGTCACATAATGGAGGTGTGTGAAGTCAAAATGGAGGTGTGTGACGTCAAAAAAAGTAGGTGTGTGAAGTCATAGATTGGAGGTGTGTAAAATCATAGAATGGAGGATTTGTGAAGTCACAGAATGGAGGTGTGTGAAGTCATAGAATTTAGGTATGTGAAGTCAAATTGGAGGGGTGTGAAGTCGGAGAATGGAGGTGTGGGAAGTCACAGAATGGAGGTGGGTGAAGGCACAGAATGGCGGTGTGTGAAGTCAAAGAATGGAGGTGTGTGAAGTCACAGAATGGACGGATATGAATTCATAGAATGGAGGTGTGTGAAGTCACAGAATTGAGGTGTTTGAAGTTATATATTGGAGTTGTGTGAAGTCAAATTGGATGTGTGAAGTCATAGAATGGAGGTGTGTGAAGTCGGAGAATGGAGGTGTGTGAAGTCACAGAATGGAGCTGTGTGAAGTCACAGAATGGAGGTGTGTGAAGTCAAAGAATGGAGGTGTGTGAAGTCATAGAATGGAGGTGTGTGAAGTCACAAAATGGAAGTGTGTGAAGTCAAAATGGAGGTGTGTGAAGTCCTAAAATGGATGTGTGTGAAATCATAGAATAGAGGTTTGGGAAGTCACAGAATGGAGGTGTGTGAACTCAGAATGTAGGTGTGTGAAGTCACAGAATGGAGGTGTGTGAAGTCATCGCATGAAGGTATGTGAAATCATAGAATGGAGGTGTGTGAAGTCACAGAATGAAAGTGTGTGAAGTCAAAATGGAGGTGTGTGACGTCACAAAATGGAGGTGTGTGAAGTCACAGAATGTAGGTGTGTGAAGTCAAAGAATGGAGGTGTGTGAACTTATAGAATGGAGGTGTGTGAAGTCATGGAATGGAGGTTTGTGAAGTCAAACATTGGAAGTGTGGGAAGTTACAGAAAGATGTGTGAAGTCATACAATGGAGGTGTGTGAAGTCAGAATTCAGGTGTGGGAAGTCATAGAATGGAGGTGCGTGAAGTCATAGAATGGAGGTGTGTGAAGTCATAGAATGGAAGTGTGTGAAGTCATAGAATGGAGGTGTGTGAAGTCATAGAATGGAGGTGGGTGAAGTCACGGAAGGTAGGTGTGTGAAATCACAGCATGGAGGTGTGTGAAGTCACAGAATGGAGGTGTGTGAAGTCACAGAATGGAGATGTGTGAAGTCAAAAAGGTGGTGTGAGAAGTCACAAATGTAAGTGTGTGAAGTCACAGAATGGAGGTGTGAAGTCAAAATGGTTGTGTGTGAAGTCAAAGAATGTAGGTGTGTGAAGTCATCGAAGGGAGGTGTGTGAAGTCACAGAATGGAGGTGTGTGAAGTCAGAATAGAGGTGTGCAAAGTAATAGAATGGAGGTGTGTGAAGTCAGAATGGAGGTGTGTGAAGTCATAGAATGGGGTGTGTGAAGTCAGAATAGAGGTGTGTGAAGTCATAGAATGGAGGTGTGTGAAGTCAGAATAGAGGTGTGTGAAGTCATAGAATTGAGGTGTGTGAAGTCACAGAATTGAGGTGTTCGAAGTCATATATTGGAGGTGTGTAAAGTCAAAATGGATGTGTGAATTCATAGAATGGAGGTGTGTGAAACCATAGAATGAGGGTCTGTGAGGTCATAGAATGGAGGTGTGTGAAGTCACAGAATGGAGGTGTGTGAAGTCATAGAATGGAGGGGTGTGAAGTCATAGAATGGAAGTGTGTGAAGTCACAGAATGGAGGTGTGTGAAGTCACAGAATGGAGGTGTGTGAAGTCACAGAATGGAGGTGTGTGAAGTCATAGAATGGAGGTGTGTGAAGTCATAGAATGGAGGTGTGTGAAGTCACAGAATGGAGGTTTGTGAAGTCATAGAATGGGGTTGTGTGAAGTCATAGAATGGATGTTTCTGAAGTAAGAATGAAGGTGTGTGAAGTCATAGAATGGAGGTATGTGAACACATAGAATGGAGGTGTGTGAATTCACAGAATGAAGGTGTGTGAAGTCAGAATGGAGGTGTGTAGTCATAGATTGGAGGTGGTGAAGTCATAGAAAGGAGGTGTGGAAAGTCAGAGAATTAGGAGTGTGAAGTCATAGAGTGCAGGTGTGTAAAGTCACAGATTCGAAGTCTGTTAAGTCATAGTATGGAGGTGTGTGATGTCAGAATGCAGGTGTGTGAAGTCATAGATGGAGTTGTGTGAAGTCATAGTATGGAGGTGTGTGAAATCATAGAATGGAGTTTTGTGAAGTCACAGAATGGAGCTGTGTGAATACAGAATGGAGGTGTGTGAAGTCATAGAATGTAGGTGTTTGAAGTCCGAACAGAGGTGTGTGAACTCATAGAATGGAGGTGAGTTACGTCACAATGGAAGTGTGTGAAGTCATACAATGGAGGTGTGTGAAGTCACAGAATGGAGGTGTGTGAAGTCATATAATGGAGGTGTGAGAAGTCACAGAATGGAGCTGTTTGAAGTCATAGAATGGAGGTATGTGAAGTTATAGAATGGATGTTTGTAAAGTAACAATGAAGTTGTATGAAGTCATAGAATAAAGGTGTGACGTCAAAGAATGGAGGTGTGTGAAGTCACAGAATGGATGTGTGTAAACTCAGAATGGAGGTGTGTGAAGTCATAGAATGGAGGTGTGTAAAGTTATAAAATGGAGGTGTGTGAAGTCATAGAATGGAAGTGTGTGAAGTCATAGAATGGAGGTGTTTGAAATGACAGAATGGACAGTACGAAGTCATAGAATGGAGGTGTGTGAAGTCACAGAATTGAGGTGTTTGAAGTCATATATTAGAGGTGTGTGAAGTCAAAATGGATGTGTGAAATCATAGAATGGAGGTGTGTGAAATCATAGAATGAGGGTGTGTGAGGTCATAGAATGGAGGTGTGTGAAGTCACAGAATGGAGGTGTGTGAAATTATAAAAGGGAGGTTTATGAAGTCATAGAATGGTAGTGTGTGAAGTCACACAATGGACGTGTGTGAAGTCACAGAATGGAGGTGTGTGAAGTCACAGAATGGAGGTGTGTGAACTCAGAATGGAGGTTTGTGAAGTCACAGAATAGAGATGTGTGAAGTCATAGAAGGTAAGTGTGTGAAGTCATAGAATGGAGGTGTGTGAAGTCAGAATGGAGATGTGTGAGGTCACCGAATGGAGTTGTGTGAAGTCAGAATGGAGATGTGTGAAGTCACAGAATGGAGGTTTGTGAAGTCATAGAATATAGGTGTGTGAATTCATAGAATGGATGTTTCTGAAGTAAAAATGAAGGTGTGTGAAGTCATAGAAAGAGGTGTGGAAAGTTATAGAATGGAGGAATGTAAAGTCATAGAATGCAGGCGAGTGAAGTCACAGATTCGAGGTCTGTGAAGTCATAGAATGGAAGTGTGATATCAGAATGGAGGTGTGCGAAGTCATAGAATAGAGGTGTGTGAAGTCAGAATGGAGGTGTGTGAAGTCATAGAATGGAGGTGTGTGAAGTCAGAATGGAGGTGTGTGAACTCATAGAATGGAGGTGTGTGACGTCACAATGGAAGTGTGTGAAGTCATAGAATGGAGGTGTGTGAAGTCATAGAATGGATGTGTGTGACATCATATAATGGAGGTGTGGGAAGTCACAGAATGGAGGTGTGTGAAGTCAGAATGGAGGTGTGAAGTCATAGAATAGAGGTGGGTGAAGTCATAGAAAGGAGGTGTGGGAAGTCAGAGAATGGAGGAGTGTGAAGTCATAGAGTGGAGGTGAGTGAAGTCACAGATTCGAGGTCTGTGAAGTCATAGAATGGAGGTGTGTGAAATCATAGAATGAGGGTGTGTGAGGTCATAGAATGGAGGTGTGTGAAGTCACAGAATGGAGGTGTGTGAAATTATAAAAGGGAGGTTTATGAAGTCATAGAATGGTAGTGTGTGAAGTCACACAATGGAGGTGTGTGAAGTCACAGAATGGAGGTGTGTGAAGTCACAGAATGGAGGTGTGTGAACTCAGAATGGAGGTTTGCGAAGTCACAGAATAGAGATGTGTGAAGTCATAGAAGGTAAGTGTGTGAAGTCATAGAATGGAGGTGGGTGAAGTCAGAATGGAGATGTGTGAGGTCACCGAATGGAGTTGTGTGAAGTCAGAATGGAGATGTGTGAAGTCACAGAATGGAGGTTTGTGAAGTCATAGAATATAGGTGTGTGAATTCATAGAATGGATGTTTCTGAAGTAAAAATGAAGGTGTGTGAAGTCATAGAAAGAGGTGTGGAAAGTCATAGAATGGAGGAATGTAAAGTCATAGAATGCAGGCGAGGGAAGTCACAGATTCGAGGTCTGTGAAGTCATAGAATGGAGGTGTGTGATATCAGAAAGGAGGTGTGCGAAGTCATAGAATAGAGGTGTGTGAAGTCAGAATGGAGGTGTGTGAAGTCATAGAATGGAGGTGTGTGAAGTCAGAATGGAGGTGTGTGAACTCATAGAATGGAGGTGTGTGACGTCACAATGGAAGTGTGTGAAGTCATAGAATGGAGGTGTGTGAAGTCATAGAATGGATGTGTGTGATATCATATAATGGAGGTGTGGGAAGTCACAGAATGGAGGTGTGTGAAGTCAGAATGGAGGTGTGAAGTCATAGAAGAGAGGTGGGTGAAGTCATAGAAAGGAGGTGTCGGAAGTCAGAGAATGGAGGAGTGTGAAGTCATAGAGTGGAGGTGAGTGAAGTCACAGATTCGAGGTCTGTGAAGTCATAGAATGGAGGTGTGTGAAGTCAGAATGGAGGTGTGTGAAGTCATAGAATGGAGGTGTGTGAACTCATAGAATAGAGGTGTGTGACGTCACAATGGAAGTGTGTGAATTCATAGTATGGAGGTGTGTGAAGTCACAGAATGGAGGTATGTGAAGTCAAAATGGAGGTGTGTGATGTCCTAAAATGGAGGTGTGTGAAGTCATATAATGGAGGTGTGTGTAATCATAGAATGAAGGTTTGTGAAGTCACAGAATTGAGGTGTGTGAAGTCATAGAATTGAGGTGTGTGAAGTCACAGATTGGAGGTGTGTGAAGTCATAGCATGGAGGTATGTGAAATCATAGAATGGAAGTGTGTGAAGTCATAGAATGGAGGTGTGTGAAGTCATACAATGAAGGTGTGTTAAGTCATAGAATGGAGGTGTGTGAATTCACAGAAGGGAGGTGTGTGGAGTCACATAATGGAGGTGTGTGAAGTCAAAATGGAGGTGTGTGACGTCAAAAAAAGTAGGTGTGTGAAGTCATAGATTGGAGGTGTGTAAAATCATAGAATGGAGGATTTGTGAAGTCACAGAATGGAGGTGTGTGAAGTCATAGAATTTAGGTATGTGAAGTCAAATTGGAGGGGTGTGAAGTCGGAGAATGGAGGTGTGGGAAGTCACAGAATGGAGGTGGGTGAAGGCACAGAATGGCGGTGTGTGAAGTCAAAGAATGGAGGTGTGTGAAGTCACAGAATGGACGGATATGAATTCATAGAATGGAGGTGTGTGAAGTCACAGAATTGAGGTGTTTGAAGTTATATATTGGAGTTGTGTGAAGTCAAATTGGATGTGTGAAGTCATAGAATGGAGGTGTGTGAAGTCGGAGAATGGAGGTGTGTGAAGTCACAGAATGGAGCTGTGTGAAGTCACAGAATGGAGGTGTGTGAAGTCAAAGAATGGAGGTGTGTGAAGTCATAGAATGGACGTGTGTGAAGTCACAAAATGGAAGTGTGTGAAGTCAAAATGGAGGTGTGTGAAGTCCTAAAATGGATGTGTGTGAAATCATAGAATAGAGGTTTGGGAAGTCACAGAATGGAGGTGTGTGAACTCAGAATGTAGGTGTGTGAAGTCACAGAATGGAGGTGTGTGAAGTCATCGCATGAAGGTATGTGAAATCATAGAATGGAGGTGTGTGAAGTCACAGAATGAAAGTGTGTGAAGTCAAAATGGAGGTGTGTGACGTCACAAAATGGAGGTGTGTGAAGTCACAGAATGTAGGTGTGTGAAGTCAAAGAATGGAGGTGTGTGAACTTATAGAATGGAGGTGTGTGAAGTCATGGAATGGAGGTTTGTGAAGTCAAACATTGGAAGTGTGGGAAGTTACAGAAAGATGTGTGAAGTCATACAATGGAGGTGTGTGAAGTCAGAATTCAGGTGTGGGAAGTCATAGAATGGAGGTGTGTGAAGTCATAGAATGGAGGTGTGTGAAGTCATAGAATGGAAGTGTGTGAAGTCATAGAATGGAGGTGTGTGAAGTCATAGAATGGAGGTGGGTGAAGTCACGGAAGGTAGGTGTGTGAAATCACAGCATGGAGGTGTGTGAAGTCACAGAATGGAGGTGTGTGAAGTCACAGAATGGAGATGTGTGAAGTCAAAAAGGTGGTGTGAGAAGTCACAAATGTAAGTGTGTGAAGTCACTGAATGGAGGTGTGAAGTCAAAATGGTTGTGTGTGAAGTCAAAGAATGTAGGTGTGTGAAGTCATCGAAGGGAGGTGTGTGAAGTCACAGAATGGAGGTGTGTGAAGTCAGAATAGAGGTGTGCAAAGTAATAGAATGGAGGTGTGTGAAGTCAGAATGGAGGTGTGTGAAGTCATAGAATGGGGTGTGTGAAGTCAGAATAGAGGTGTGTGAAGTCATAGAATGGAGGTGTGTGAAGTCAGAATAGAGGTGTGTGAAGTCATAGAATTGAGGTGTGTGAAGTCACAGAATTGAGGTGTTCGAAGTCATATATTGGAGGTGTGTAAAGTCAAAATGGATGTGTGAATTCATAGAATGGAGGTGTGTGAAACCATAGAATGAGGGTCTGTGAGGTCATAGAATGGAGGTGTGTGAAGTCACAGAATGGAGGTGTGTGAAGTCATAGAATGGAGGTGTGTGAAGTCATAGAATGGAAGTGTGTGAAGTCACAGAATGGAGGTGTGTGAAGTCACAGAATGGAGGTGTGTGAAGTCACAGAATGGAGGTGTGTGAAGTCATAGAATGGAGGTGTGTGAAGTCATAGAATGGAGGTGTGTGAAGTCACAGAATGGAGGTTTGTGAAGTCATAGAATGGGGTTGTGTGAAGTCATAGAATGGATGTTTCTGAAGTAAGAATGAAGGTGTGTGAAGTCATAGAATGGAGGTATGTGAACACATAGAATGGAGGTGTGTGAATTCACAGAATGAAGGTGTGTGAAGTCAGAATGGAGGTGTGTAGTCATAGATTGGAGGTGGTGAAGTCATAGAAAGGAGGTGTGGAAAGTCAGAGAATTAGGAGTGTGAAGTCATAGAGTGCAGGTGTGTAAAGTCACAGATTCGAAGTCTGTTAAGTCATAGTATGGAGGTGTGTGATGTCAGAATGCAGGTGTGTGAAGTCATAGATGGAGTTGTGTGAAGTCATAGTATGGAGGTGTGTGAAATCATAGAATGGAGTTTTGTGAAGTCACAGAATGGAGCTGTGTGAATACAGAATGGAGGTGTGTGAAGTCATAGAATGTAGGTGTTTGAAGTCCGAACAGAGGTGTGTGAACTCATAGAATGGAGGTGAGTTACGTCACAATGGAAGTGTGTGAAGTCATACAATGGAGGTGTGTGAAGTCACAGAATGGAGGTGTGTGAAGTCATATAATGGAGGTGTGAGAAGTCACAGAATGGAGCTGTTTGAAGTCATAGAATGGAGGTATGTGAAGTTATAGAATGGATGTTTGTAAAGTAACAATGAAGTTGTATGAAGTCATAGAATAAAGGTGTGACGTCAAAGAATGGAGGTGTGTGAAGTCACAGAATGGATGTGTGTAAACTCAGAATGGAGGTGTGTGAAGTCATAGAATGGAGGTGTGTAAAGTTATAAAATGGAGGTGTGTGAAGTCATAGAATGGAAGTGTGTGAAGTCATAGAATGGAGGTGTTTGAAATGACAGAATGGACAGTACGAAGTCATAGAATGGAGGTGTGTGAAGTCACAGAATTGAGGTGTTTGAAGTCATATATTAGAGGTGTGTGAAGTCAAAATGGATGTGTGAAATCATAGAATGGAGGTGTGTGAAATCATAGAATGAGGGTGTGTGAGGTCATAGAATGGAGGTGTGTGAAGTCACAGAATGGAGGTGTGTGAAATTATAAAAGGGAGGTTTATGAAGTCATAGAATGGTAGTGTGTGAAGTCACACAATGGACGTGTGTGAAGTCACAGAATGGAGGTGTGTGAAGTCACAGAATGGAGGTGTGTGAACTCAGAATGGAGGTTTGTGTAGTCACAGAATAGAGATGTGTGAAGTCATAGAAGGTAAGTGTGTGAAGTCATAGAATGGAGGTGTGTGAAGTCAGAATGGAGATGTGTGAGGTCACCGAATGGAGTTGTGTGAAGTCAGAATGGAGATGTGTGAAGTCACAGAATGGAGGTTTGTGAAGTCATAGAATATAGGTGTGTGAATTCATAGAATGGATGTTTCTGAAGTAAAAATGAAGGTGTGTGAAGTCATAGAAAGAGGTGTGGAAAGTTATAGAATGGAGGAATGTAAAGTCATAGAATGCAGGCGAGTGAAGTCACAGATTCGAGGTCTGTGAAGTCATAGCATGGAGGTGTGTGAAGTCGAATGAAGGTGTGTGAAGTCATAGAATGTAGGTGTGTGAACTCATAGAATGGAGGTGTGTGACGTCCCAATGGAAGTGTGTGAAGTCATAGAATGGAGGTGTGTGAAGTCACAGAATCGAAGTGTGTGAATTCAAAATGGAGGTGTGTGACGTCCTAAAATGGAGGTGTGAGAAGTCATAGAATGGAGGTGTGTGAAATCATAGAATAGAGGTTTGTGAAGTCACAGAATGGAGGTGTGTGAACTCAGAATGGAGGTGTGTGAAGGCACAGAATGGAGGTGTGTGAAGTCATCGTATGCAGGTATGTGAAATCATACAATGGAAGTGTGTGAAGTCATAGAATGGAGGTGTGCGAAGTCATACAATGAAGGTGTGTGAAGTCCTAGAATGGAGGTGTGTGAAGTCACAGAAGAGAGGTGTGTGAAGTCACATAATGGAGGTGTGAGAAGTCAAAATGGAGGTGTGTGACGTCATAAAATGGAGGTGTGTGAAGTCATAGATTGGAGCTGTGTGAAATCATAGAATGGAGGTTTGTGAAGTCACAGAATGGAGGTGTGTGAAGTCACAGAATGGAGGTTTGTGAAGTCATAGAATGGAGGTAGGTGAAGTCACAGAATGGAGGTTTGTGAAGTCATAGAATGGAGGTGGGTGAAGTCACAGAATGGAGGTGTGTGAAGTCACAGAATGGAGGTGTGTGAACTCAGAATGGAGATGTGTGAAGTCAAAGAATGGAGTTGTGTGAAGTCATAGAATTGAGGTGTGTGAAATCACAAAATGGAGGTGTGTGAATTCATAGAATGGAGGTGTGACATCTCAGAATGGAGGTGTGTGAAATCGCAGAATGGAGGTGTGTGAGGTCACAGAATGGAGGTGTGTGAACTCACAATGCAGGTGTGTGAAGTCACGGAATGGCGGTGTGTGAAGTCATAGAATGGAAGTGTGTGAAGTCATAGAATGGAGGTGTGTGAAGTCACAGAAGCAAGGTGTGTGGAGTCACATAATGGAGGTGTGTGAAGTCAAAATGGAGGTGTGTGACGTCATAAAATGTAGGTGTGTGAAGTCATAGTTTGGAGGTGTGTGAAATCATAGAATGGAGGTTTGTGAAGTCACAGAATGGAGGTGTGTGAAGTCACAGAATGGAGGTGTGTGAAGTCATAGAATGGAGGTATGTGAAGTCAAATTGGAGGGGTGTGAAGTCGGAGAATGGAGGTGTGGGAAGTCACAGAATGGAGGTGGGTGAAGTCACAGAATGGAGGTGTGTGAAGTCAAAGAATGGAGGTGTGTGAAGTCACAGAATGGACGGGTATGATTTCATGGAATGGAGGTGTGTGAAGTCACAGAACTGAGGTGTTTGAAGTTATATATTGGAGGTGTGTGAAGTCAAAATGGATGTGTGAAGTCATAGAATGGAGGTGTGTGAAGTCGGAGAATGGAGGTGTGTGAAGTCACAGAATGGAGCTGTGTGAAGTCACAGAATGGAGGTGTGTGAAGTCACAGAATGGAGGTGTGTGAAGTCAAAGAATGGAGGTGTGTGAAGTCAATGAATGGAGGTGTGTGAATTCATAGAATGTATGTTTGTGAAGTAAGAATGAAGGTGTGTGAAGTCATAGAATGGAGGTGTGTGAAGTCACAGAATGCAGGTGTGTGAAGTCATAGAATGGAGGTGTGTGAAGTCATAGAACGGAGTTGGGTGACGTCATATAATGGAGGTGTGTGAATTCACATAATGGAGGTGTGTGAAGTCAGAATGGAGGTGTGTAAAGTCGAATGAAGGTGTGTGAAGTCATAGAATGTAGGTGTGTGAACTAATAGAATGGAGGTGTGTGACGTCACAATGCAATTGTGTGAAGTCATAGAATGGAGGTGTGTGAAGTCACAAAATGGAAGTGTGTGAAGTCAAAATGGAGGTGTGTGACGTCCTAAAATGGAGGTGTGTGAAGTCATAGAATGGAGGTGTGTGAAATCATAGAATAGAGGTATGGGAAGTCACAGAATGGAGGTGTGTGAACTCAGAATGGAGGTGTGTGAAGTCATAGAATGGAGGTGTGTGAAATCATAGAATAGAGGTTTGTGAAGTCACAAAATGGAGGTGTGTGAAATCAGAATGGAGGTGTGTGAAGTCACAGAATGAAAGTGTGTGAAGTCAAACGGGAGGTGTGTGAAGTCAAAAAATGGAGGTGTGTGAAGTCAGAATGCAGGTGTGGGAAGTCATAGAATGGAGGTGTGTGAAGTCATAGAATGGAGGTGTATGAAGTCATAGAATGGAAGTGTGTGAAGTCATAGAATGGAGGTGTGTGAAATCATAGAATGGAGGTGGGTGAAGTCACGGAAGGTAGGTGTGGGAAATCACAGAATGGAGGTGTGTGAAGTCACAGAATGGAGGTGTGTGAAGTCACAGAATGGAGATGTGTGAAGTCAAAAAGGTGGTGTGTGAAGTCAAAGAATGTAGGTGTGTGAAGTCAACGAATGGAGGTGTGTGAAGTCACAGAATGGAGGTTTGTGAAGTCAGAATAGAGGTGTGCGAAGTCATAGAATGGAGGTGTGTGAAGTCAGAATGGAGGTGTGTGAAGTCATAGAATGGAGGTATGTGAAGTCAGAATAGAGGTCTGTGAAGTCATAGAATGGAGGTGTCTGAAGTCAGAATGGAGGTGTGTGAACTCATAGAATGGAGGTGTGTGACGTCACAATGGAAGTGTGTGAAGTCATAGAATGGAGGTGTGTGAAGTCATAGAATGGATGTGTGTGATATCATATAATGGAGGTGTGGGAAGTCACAGAATGGAGGTGTGTGAAGTCAGAATGGAGGTGTGAAGTCATAGAAGAGAGGTGGGTGAAGTCATAGAAAGGAGGTGTGGGAAGTCAGAGAATGGAGGAGTGTGAAGTCATAGAGTGGAGGTGAGTGAAGTCACAGATTCGAGGTCTGTGAAGTCATAGAATGGAGGTGTGTGAAGTCAGAATGGAGGTGTGTGAAGTCATAGAATGGAGGTGTGTGAACTCATAGAATAGAGGTGTGTGACGTCACAATGGAAGTGTGTGAATTCATAGTATGGAGGTGTTTGAAGTCACAGAATGGAGGTGTGTGAAGTCAAAATGGAGGTGTGTGATGTCCTAAAATGGAGGTGTGTGAAGTCATATAATGGAGGTGTGTGTAATCATAGAATGAATGTTTGTGAAGTCACAGAATTGAGGTGTGTGAAGTCATAGAATTGAGGTGTGTGAAGTCACAGATTGGAGGTGTGTGAAGTCATAGCATGGAGGTATGTGAAATCATAGAATGGAAGTGTGTGAAGTCATAGAATGGAGGTGTGTGAAGTCATACAATGAAGGTGTGTTAAGTCATAGAATGGAGGTGTGTGAATTCACAGAAGGGAGGTGTGTGGAGTCACATAATGGAGGTGTGTGAAGTCAAAATGGAGGTGTGTGACGTCAAAAAAAGTAGGTGTGTGAAGTCATAGATTGGAGGTGTGTAAAATCATAGAATGGAGGATTTGTGAAGTCACAGAATGGAGGTGTGTGAAGTCATAGAATTTAGGTATGTGAAGTCAAATTGGAGGGGTGTGAAGTCGGAGAATGGAGGTGTGGGAAGTCACAGAATGGAGGTGGGTGAAGGCACAGAATGGCGGTGTGTGAAGTCAAAGAATGGAGGTGTGTGAAGTCACAGAATGGACGGATATGAATTCATAGAATGGAGGTGTGTGAAGTCACAGAATTGAGGTGTTTGAACTTATATATTGGAGTTGTGTGAAGTCAAATTGGATGTGTGAAGTCATAGAATGGAGGTGTGTGAAGTCGGAGAATGGAGGTGTGTGAAGTCACAGAATGGAGCTGTGTGAAGTCACAGAATGGAGGTGTGTGAAGTCAAAGAATGGAGGTGTGTGAAGTCATAGAATGGATGTGTGTGAAGTCATAGAATAAATGTTTGTGAAGTAAGAATGAAGGTGTGTGAAGTCATAGAATGGAGGTGTGTGAAATCACAGAATGGAGGTGTGTAAAGTCATAGAATGGAGGTGTGTGAAGTCATAGAACGGAGTTGTGTGACGTCATATAATGGAGGTGTGTGAAGTCACATAATGGAGGTGTGTGAAGTCAGAATGGAGGTGTGAAGTCATAGAAAGGAGGTCTGGGAAGTCATAGAATGAAGGAGTGTGAAGTCATAGATTGGAGGTGAGTGAAGTCACAGGTTCGAGGTCTGTGAAGTCATAGAATGGAGGTGTGTGAAGGCGAATGAAGGTGTGTGAAGTCATAGAATGTAGGTGTGTGAACTCATAGAATGGAGGTGTGTGACGTCCCAATGGAATTGTGTGAAGTCATAGAACGGAGGTGTGTGAAGTCACAGAATGGAAGTGTGTGAAGTCAAAATGGAGGTGTGTGACGTCCTAAAATGGAGGTGTGAGAAGTCATAGAATGGAGGTGTGTGAAATCATAGAATAGCGGTTTGTGAAGTCACAGAATGGCGGTGTGTGAACTCAGAATGGAGGTGTGTGGAGTCACAGAATGGAGGTGTGTGAAGTCATCGAATGAAGGTATGTGAAATCATAAAATGGAAGTGTGTGAAGTCACAGAATGGAGGTGTGCGAAGTCATACAATGAAGGTGTGTGAAGTCATAGAATGGAGGTGTGTGAAGTCACAGAAGAGAGGTGTGTGAAGTCACATAATGGAGGTGTGAGAAGTCAAAATGGAGGTGTGTGACGTCATAAAGTGGAGGTGTGTGAAGTCATAAATTGCGGTGTGTGAAATCATAGAATGGAGGTTTGTGAAGTCACAGAATGGAGGTGTGTGAAGTCACAGAATGGAGGTTTGTGAAGTCATAGAATGGAGGTAGGTGAAGGCACAGAATGGAGGTTTGTGAAGTCATAGAATGGAGGTGTGTGAAGTCACAGAATGGAGGTGTGTGAAGTCACAGAATGGAGGTGTGTGAACTCAGAATGGAGATGTGTGAAGTCACAGAATGGAGTTGGGTGAAGTCATAGAATTGAGGTGTGTGAAATCACAGAATGGAGGTGTGTGAATTCGTAGAATGGAGGTGTGACATCTCAGAATGGAGGTGTGTGAAATCGCAGAATGGAGGTGTGTGAGGTCACAGAATGGAGGTGTGTGAACTCACAATGCAGGTGTGTGAAGTCACGGAATGGCGGTGTGTGAAGTCATAGAATGGAAGTGTGTGAAGTCATAGAATGAAGGTGTGTGAAGTCACAGAAGCGAGGTGTGTGGAGTCACATAATGGAGGTGTGTGAAGTCAAAATGGAGGTGTGTGACGTCATAAAATGTAGGTGTGTGAAGTCATAGTCTGGAGGTGTGTGAAATCATAGAATGGAGGTTTGTGAAGTCACAGAATGGAGGTGTGTGAAGTCACAGAATGGAGGTGTGTGAAGTCATAGAATGGAGGTATGTGAAGTCAAATTGGAGGGGTGTGAAGTCGGAGAATGGAGGTGTGGGAAGTCACAGAATGGAGGTGGGTGAAGTCACAGAATGGAGGTGCGTGAAGTCAAAGAATGGAGGTGTGTGCAGTCACAGAATGGACTGGTATGATTTCATAGAATGGAGGTGTGTGAAGTCACAGAACTGAGGTGTTTGAAGTTATATATTGGAGGTGTGTGAAGTCAAAATGGATGTGTGAAGTCATAGAATGGAGGTGTGTGAAGTCGGAGAATGGAGGTGTGTGAAGTCACAGAATGGAGCTGTGTGAAGTCACAGAATGGAGGTGTGTGAAGTCAAAGAATGGAGGTGTGTGAAGTCATAGAATGGATGTGTGTTAAGTCATAGAATAAATGTTTGTGAAGTAAGAATGAAGGTGTGTGAAGTCATAGAATGGAGGTGTGTGAAATCACAGAATGGAGGTGTGTAAAGTCATAGAATGGAGGTGTGTGAAGTCATAGAACGGAGTTGTGTGACGTCATATAATGGAGGTGTGTGAAGTCACATAATGGAGGTGTGTGAAGTCAGAATGGAGGTGTGAAGTCATAGAAAGGAGGTCTGGGAAGTCATAGAATGAAGGAGTGTGAAGTCATAGATTGGAGGTGAGTGAAGTCACAGGTTCGAGGTCTGTGAAGTCATAGAATGGAGGTGTGTGAAGGCGAATGAAGGTGTGTGAAGTCATAGAATGTAGGTGTGTGAACTCATAGAATGGAGGTGTGTGACGTCCCAATGGAATTGTGTGAAGTCATAGAACGGAGGTGTGTGAAGTCACAGAATGGAAGTGTGTGAAGTCAAAATGGAGGTGTGTGACGTCCTAAAATGGAGGTGTGAGAAGTCATAGAATGGAGGTGTGTGAAATCATAGAATAGCGGTTTGTGAAGTCACAGAATGGCGGTGTGTGAACTCAGAATGGAGGTGTGTGGAGTCACAGAATGGAGGTGTGTGAAGTCATCGAATGAAGGTATGTGAAATCATAAAATGGAAGTGTGTGAAGTCACAGAATGGAGGTGTGCGAAGTCATACAATGAAGGTGTGTGAAGTCATAGAATGGAGGTGTGTGAAGTCACAGAAGAGAGGTGTGTGAAGTCACATAATGGAGGTGTGAGAAGTCAAAATGGAGGTGTGTGACGTCATAAAGTGGAGGTGTGTGAAGTCATAAATTGCGGTGTGTGAAATCATAGAATGGAGGTTTGTGAAGTCACAGAATGGAGGTGTGTGAAGTCACAGAATGGAGGTTTGTGAAGTCATAGAATGGAGGTAGGTGAAGGCACAGAATGGAGGTTTGTGAAGTCATAGAATGGAGGTGTGTGAAGTCACAGAATGGAGGTGTGTGAAGTCACAGAATGGAGGTGTGTGAACTCAGAATGGAGATGTGTGAAGTCACAGAATGGAGTTGGGTGAAGTCATAGAATTGAGGTGTGTGAAATCACAGAATGGAGGTGTGTGAATTCGTAGAATGGAGGTGTGACATCTCAGAATGGAGGTGTGTGAAATCGCAGAATGGAGGTGTGTGAGGTCACAGAATGGAGGTGTGTGAACTCACAATGCAGGTGTGTGAAGTCACGGAATGGCGGTGTGTGAAGTCATAGAATGGAAGTGTGTGAAGTCATAGAATGAAGGTGTGTGAAGTCACAGAAGCGAGGTGTGTGGAGTCACATAATGGAGGTGTGTGAAGTCAAAATGGAGGTGTGTGACGTCATAAAATGTAGGTGTGTGAAGTCATAGTCTGGAGGTGTGTGAAATCATAGAATGGAGGTTTGTGAAGTCACAGAATGGAGGTGTGTGAAGTCACAGAATGGAGGTGTGTGAAGTCATAGAATGGAGGTATGTGAAGTCAAATTGGAGGGGTGTGAAGTCGGAGAATGGAGGTGTGGGAAGTCACAGAATGGAGGTGGGTGAAGTCACAGAATGGAGGTGCGTGAAGTCAAAGAATGGAGGTGTGTGCAGTCACAGAATGGACTGGTATGATTTCATAGAATGGAGGTGTGTGAAGTCACAGAACTGAGGTGTTTGAAGTTATATATTGGAGGTGTGTGAAGTCAAAATGGATGTGTGAAGTCATAGAATGGAGGTGTGTGAAGTCGGAGAATGGAGGTGTGTGAAGTCACAGAATGGAGCTGTGTGAAGTCACAGAATGGAGGTGTGTGAAGTCACAGAATGGAGGTGTGTGAAGTCAAAGAATGGAGGTGTGTGAAGTCATAGAATGGAGGTGTGTGAAGTCATAGAACGGAGTTGTGTGACGTCATATAATGGAGGTGTGTGAAGTCACATAATGGAGGTGTGTGAAGTCAGAATGGAGGTGTGAAGTCATAGAAAGGAGGTGTGGGAAGTCATGGAATGGAGGAGTGTGAAGTCTTAGATTGGAGGTGAGTGAATTCACAGATTCGAGGTCTGTGAAGTCATAGCATGGAGGTGTGTGAAGTCGAATGAAGGTGTGTGAAGTCATAGAATGTAGGTGTGTGAACTCATAGAATGGAGGTGTGTGACGTCCCAATGGAAGTGTGTGAAGTCATAGAATGGAGGTGTGTGAAGTCACAGAATCGAAGTGTGTGAATTCAAAATGGAGGTGTGTGACGTCCTAAAATGGAGGTGTGAGAAGTCATAGAATGGAGGTGTGTGAAAGCATAGAATAGAGGTTTGTGAAGTCACAGAATGGAGGTGTGTGAACTCAGAATGGAGGTGTGTGAAGGCACAGAATGGAGGTGTGTGAAGTCATCGTATGCAGGTATGTGAAATCATAGAATGGAAGTGTGTGAAGTCATAGAATGGAGGTGTGCGAAGTCATACATTGAAGGTGTGTGAAGTCCTAGAATGGAGGTGTGTGAAGTCACAGAAGAGAGGTGTGTGAAGTCACATAATGGAGGTGTGAGAAGTCAAAATGGAGGTGTGTGACGTCATAAAATGGAGGTGTGTGAAGTCATAGATTGGAGCTGTGTGAAATCATAGAATGGAGGTTTGTGAAGTCACAGAATGGAGGTGTGTGAAGTCACAGAATGGAGGTTTGTGAAGTCATAGAACGGAGGTAGGTGAAGTCACAGAATGGAGGTTTGTGAAGTCATAGAATGGAGGTGGGTGAAGTCACAGAATGGAGGTGTGTGAAGTCACAGAATGGGTGTGTGTGATCTCAGAATGGAGATGTGTGAAGTCACAGAATGGAGTTGTGTGAAGTCATAGAATTGAGGTGTGTGAAATCACAAAATGGAGGTGTGTGAATTCATAGAATGGAGGTGTGACATCTCAGAATGGAGGTGTGTGAAATCGCAGAATGGAGGTGTGTGAGGTCACAGAATGGAGGTGTGTGAACTCACAATGCAGGTGTGTGAAGTCACGGAATGGCGGTGTGTGAAGTCATAGAATGGAAGTGTGTGAAGTCATAGAATGGAGGTATGTGAAGTCAAATTGGAGGGGTGTGAAGTCGGAGAATGGAGGTGTGGGAAGTCACAGAATGGAGGTGGGTGAAGTCACAGAATGGAGGTGCGTGAAGTCAAAGAATGGAGGTGTGTGCAGTCACAGAATGGACTGGTATGATTTCATAGAATGGAGGTGTGTGAAGTCACAGAACTGAGGTGTTTGAAGTTATATATTGGAGGTGTGTGAAGTCAAAATGGATGTGTGAAATCATAGAATGGAGGTGTGTGAAGTCGGAGAATGGAGGTGTGTGAAGTCACAGAATGGAGCTGTGTGAAGTCACAGAATGGAGGTGTGTGAAGTCAAAGAATGGAGGTGTGTGAAGTCATAGAATGGATGTGTGTGAAGTCATAGAATAAATGTTTGTGAAGTAAGAATGAAGGTGTGTGAAGTCATAGAATGGAGGTGTGTGAAATCACAGAATGGAGGTGTGTAAAGTCATAGAATGGAGGTGTGTGAAGTCATAGAACGGAGTTGTGTGACGTCATATAATGGAGGTGTGTGAAGTCACATAATGGAGGTGTGTGAAGTCAGAATGGAGGTGTGAAGTCATAGAAAGGAGGTCTGGGAAGTCATAGAATGAAGGAGTGTGAAGTCATAGATTGGAGGTGAGTGAAGTCACAGGTTCGAGGTCTGTGAAGTCATAGAATGGAGGTGTGTGAAGGCGAATGAAGGTGTGTGAAGTCATAGAATGTAGGTGTGTGAACTCATAGAATGGAGGTGTGTGACGTCCCAATGGAATTGTGTGAAGTCATAGAACGGAGGTGTGTGAAGTCACAGAATGGAAGTGTGTGAAGTCAAAATGGAGGTGTGTGACGTCCTAAAATGGAGGTGTGAGAAGTCATAGAATGGAGGTGTGTGAAATCATAGAATAGCGGTTTGTGAAGTCACAGAATGGCGGTGTGTGAACTCAGAATGGAGGTGTGTGGAGTCACAGAATGGAGGTGTGTGAAGTCATCGAATGAAGGTATGTGAAATCATAAAATGGAAGTGTGTGAAGTCACAGAATGGAGGTGTGCGAAGTCATACAATGAAGGTGTGTGAAGTCATAGAATGGAGGTGTGTGAAGTCACAGAAGAGAGGTGTGTGAAGTCACATAATGGAGGTGTGAGAAGTCAAAATGGAGGTGTGTGACGTCATAAAGTGGAGGTGTGTGAAGTCATAAATTGCGGTGTGTGAAATCATAGAATGGAGGTTTGTGAAGTCACAGAATGGAGGTGTGTGAAGTCACAGAATGGAGGTTTGTGAAGTCATAGAATGGAGGTAGGTGAAGGCACAGAATGGAGGTTTGTGAAGTCATAGAATGGAGGTGTGTGAAGTCACAGAATGGAGGTGTGTGAAGTCACAGAATGGAGGTGTGTGAACTCAGAATGGAGATGTGTGAAGTCACAGAATGGAGTTGGGTGAAGTCATAGAATTGAGGTGTGTGAAATCACAGAATGGAGGTGTGTGAATTCGTAGAATGGAGGTGTGACATCTCAGAATGGAGGTGTGTGAAATCGCAGAATGGAGGTGTGTGAGGTCACAGAATGGAGGTGTGTGAACTCACAATGCAGGTGTGTGAAGTCACGGAATGGCGGTGTGTGAAGTCATAGAATGGAAGTGTGTGAAGTCATAGAATGAAGGTGTGTGAAGTCACAGAAGCGAGGTGTGTGGAGTCACATAATGGAGGTGTGTGAAGTCAAAATGGAGGTGTGTGACGTCATAAAATGTAGGTGTGTGAAGTCATAGTCTGGAGGTGTGTGAAATCATAGAATGGAGGTTTGTGAAGTCACAGAATGGAGGTGTGTGAAGTCACAGAATGGAGGTGTGTGAAGTCATAGAATGGAGGTATGTGAAGTCAAATTGGAGGGGTGTGAAGTCGGAGAATGGAGGTGTGGGAAGTCACAGAATGGAGGTGGGTGAAGTCACAGAATGGAGGTGCGTGAAGTCAAAGAATGGAGGTGTGTGCAGTCACAGAATGGACTGGTATGATTTCATAGAATGGAGGTGTGTGAAGTCACAGAACTGAGGTGTTTGAAGTTATATATTGGAGGTGTGTGAAGTCAAAATGGATGTGTGAAGTCATAGAATGGAGGTGTGTGAAGTCGGAGAATGGAGGTGTGTGAAGTCACAGAATGGAGCTGTGTGAAGTCACAGAATGGAGGTGTGTGAAGTCACAGAATGGAGGTGTGTGAAGTCAAAGAATGGAGGTGTGTGAAGTCATAGAATGGAGGTGTGTGAAGTCATAGAACGGAGTTGTGTGACGTCATATAATGGAGGTGTGTGAAGTCACATAATGGAGGTGTGTGAAGTCAGAATGGAGGTGTGAAGTCATAGAAAGGAGGTGTGGGAAGTCATGGAATGGAGGAGTGTGAAGTCTTAGATTGGAGGTGAGTGAATTCACAGATTCGAGGTCTATGAAGTCATAGCATGGAGGTGTGTGAAGTCGAATGAAGGTGTGTGAAGTCATAGAATGTAGGTGTGTGAACTCATAGAATGGAGGTGTGTGACGTCCCAATGGAAGTGTGTGAAGTCATAGAATGGAGGTGTGTGAAGTCACAGAATCGAAGTGTGTGAATTCAAAATGGAGGTGTGTGACGTCCTAAAATGGAGGTGTGAGAAGTCATAGAATGGAGGTGTGTGAAAGCATAGAATAGAGGTTTGTGAAGTCACAGAATGGAGGTGTGTGAACTCAGAATGGAGGTGTGTGAAGGCACAGAATGGAGGTGTGTGAAGTCATCGTATGCAGGTATGTGAAATCATAGAATGGAAGTGTGTGAAGTCATAGAATGGAGGTGTGCGAAGTCATACATTGAAGGTGTGTGAAGTCACATAATGGAGGTGTGAGAAGTCAAAATGGAGGTGTGTGACGTCATAAAATGGAGGTGTGTGAAGTCATAGATTGGAGCTGTGTGAAATCATAGAATGGAGGTTTGTGAAGTCACAGAATGGAGGTGTGTGAAGTCACAGAATGGAGGTTTGTGAAGTCATAGAACGGAGGTAGGTGAAGTCACAGAATGGAGGTTTGTGAAGTCATAGAATGGAGGTGGGTGAAGTCACAGAATGGAGGTGTGTGAAGTCACAGAATGGGTGTGTGTGATCTCAGAATGGAGATGTGTGAAGTCACAGAATGGAGTTGTGTGAAGTCATAGAATTGAGGTGTGTGAAATCACAAAATGGAGGTGTGTGAATTCATAGAATGGAGGTGTGACATCTCAGAATGGAGGTGTGTGAAATCGCAGAATGGAGGTGTGTGAGGTCACAGAATGGAGGTGTGTGAACTCACAATGCAGGTGTGTGAAGTCACGGAATGGCGGTGTGTGAAGTCATAGAATGGAAGTGTGTGAAGTCATAGAATGGAGGTGTGTGAAGTCACAGAAGCAAGGTGTGTGGAGTCACATAATGGAGGTGTGTGAAGTCAAAATTGAGGTGTGTGACGTCATAAAATGTAGGTGTGTGAAGTCATAGTTTGGAGGTGTGTGAAATCATAGAATGGAGGTTTGTGAAGTCACAGAATGGAGGTGTGTGAAGTCACAGAATGGAGATGTGTGAAGTCATAGAATGGAGGTATGTGAAGTCAAATTGGAGGGGTGTGAAGTCGGAGAATGGAGGTGTGGGAAGTCACAGAATGGAGGTGGGTGAAGTCACAGAATGGAGGTGTGTGAAGTCAAAGAATGGAGGTGTGTGAAGTCACAGAATGGACGGGTATGATTTCATAGAATGGAGGTGTGTGAAGTCACAGAACTGAGGTGTTTGAAGTTATATATTGGAGGTGTGTGAAGTCAAAATGGATGAGTGAAGTCATAGAATGGAGGTGTGTGAAGTCGGAGAATGGAGGTGTGTGAAGTCACAGAATGGAGCTGTGTGAAGTCACAGAATGGAGGTGTGTGAAGTCACAGAATGGAGGTGTGTGAAGTCAAAGAATGGAGGTGTGTGAAGTCAATGAATGGAGGTGTGTGAAGTCATAGAATGTATGTTTGTGAAGTAAGAATGAAGGTGTGTGAAGTCATAGAATGGAGGTGTGTGAAGTCACAGAATGCAGGTGTGTGAAGTCATAGAATGGAGGTGTGTGAAGTCATAGAACGGAGTTGTGTGACGTCATATAATGGAGGTGTGTGAATTCACATAATGGAGGTGTGTGAAGTCAGAATGGAGGTGTGTAAAGTCGAATGAAGGTGTGTGAAGTCATAGAATGTAGGTGTGTGAACTAATAGAATGGAGGTGTGTGACGTCACAATGCAATTGTGTGAAGTCATAGAATGGAGGTGTGTGAAGTCACAAAATGGAAGTGTGTGAAGTCAAAATGGAGGTGTGTGACGTCCTAAAATGGAGGTGTGTGAAGTCATAGAATGGAGGTGTGTGAAATCATAGAATAGAGGTATGGGAAGTCACAGAATGGAGGTGTGTGAACTCAGAATGGAGGTGTGTGAAGTCATAGAATGGAGGTGTGTGAAATCATAGAATAGAGGTTTGTGAAGTCACAAAATGGAGGTGTGTGAAATCAGAATGGAGGTGTGTGAAGTCACAGAATGAAAGTGTGTGAAGTCAAACGGGAGGTGTGTGAAGTCAAAAAATGGAGGTGTGTGAAGTCAGAATGCAGGTGTGGGAAGTCATAGAATGGAGGTGTGTGAAGTCATAGAATGGAGGTGTATGAAGTCATAGAATGGAAGTGTGTGAAGTCATAGAATGGAGGTGTGTGAAGTCATAGAATGGAGGTGGGTGAAGTCACAGAAGGTAGGTGTGGGAAATCACAGAATGGAGGTGTGTGAAGTCACAGAATGGAGGTGTGTGTAGTCACAGAATGGAGATGTGTGAAGTCAAAAAGGTGGTGTGTGAAGTCAAAGAATGTAGGTGTGTGAAGTCATCGAATGGAGGTATGTGAAGTCACAGAATGGAGGTTTGTGAAGTCAGAATAGAGGTGTGCGAAGTCATAGAATGGAGGTGTGTGAAGTCAGAATGGAGGTGTGTGAAGTCATAGAATGGAGGTATGTGAAGTCAGAATAGAGGTGTGTGAAGTCATAGAATGGAGGTGTGTGAAGTCACAGAATGGAGGTGTGGGAAGTCACAGAATGGAAGTGTGTGAAGTCATAGAATGGAGGTGTGTGAAGTCATAGAATGGAGGTGTGTGAAGTCACAGAATTGAGGTGTTTGAAGTCATATATACGAGGTGTGTGAAGTCAAAATGGATGTGTGAAGTCATAGAATGTAGGTGTGTGAAGTCATAGAATGGAGGTGTGTGAAGTCACAGAATGGAGGTGTTTGAAGTCATATACTGGAGGTGTGTAAAGTCAAAATGGATGTGTGAATTCATAGAATGGAGGTGTGTGAAACCATAGAATGAGGGTGTGTGAGGTTATAGAATGGAGGTGTGTGAAGTCACAGAATGCAGGTGTGTGAAGTAACAGAATGGAGGTGTGTGAAGTCACAGAATGGAGGTGTGTGTAGTCACAGAATGGAGGTGTGTGAAGTCATAGAATGGAAGTGAGTAAAGTCATAGAATGGAGATGTGTGACGTCAGAATGGAGGTGTGTGAAGTCACAGAATGGAGGTTTGTGAAGTCATAGAATGGGGTTGTGTGAAGTCATAGAATGGATGTTTCTGAAGTAAGAATGAAGGTGTGTGAAGTCATAGAATGCAGGTATGTGAACACATAGAATGGAGGGGTGTGAATTCACAGAATGAAGGTGTGTGAAGTCAGAATGGAGGTGTGTAGTCATAGATTGCAGGTGGTGAAATCATAGAAAGGAGGTGTGGAAAGTCATAGAATTAGGAGTGTGAAGTCATAGAGTGCAGGTGAGTGAAGTCACAGATTCGAGGTCTGTGAAGTCATAGAATGGAGGTGTGTGATGTCAGAATGCAGATGTGTGAAGTCATAGATGGAGTTGTGTGAAGTCATAGTATGGAGGTGTGTGAAATCATAGAATGGAGTTTTGTGAAGTCACAGAAGGGAGCTGTGTGAATACAGAATGGAGGTGTGTGAAGTCATAGTATGTAGGTGTTTGAAGTCAGAACGGAGGTGTGTGAACTCATAGAATGGAGGTGAGTGACGTCACAATGGAAGTGTGTGAAGTCGTGCAATGGAGGTGTGTGAAGTCACAGAATGGAGGTGTTGAAGTCATACAATGGAGGTGTGTGAAGTCACAGAATGGAGCTGTTTGAAGTCATAGAATGGAGGTGTGTGAAGTTATAGAATGGATGTTTGTAAAGTAAGAATGAAGTTGTATGAAGTCATAGAATAAAGTTGTAACGTCAAAGAATGGAGGTGTGTGAAGTCATAGAATGGAGGTGTGTAAACTCAGAATGGAGGTGTGTGAAGTCATAGAATGGAGGTGTGTGAAGTTATAAAATGGAGGTGTGTGAAGTCATAGAATGGGAGCTTGTGAAGTCATAGAATGGAGATGTTTGAAGTCACAAAATGGACGGTACGAAGTCATAGAATGGAGGTGTGTGAAGTCACAGAATTGAGGTGTTTGAAGTCATATATTAGAGGTGTGTGAAGTCAAAATGGATGTGCGAAATCATAGAATGGAGGTGTGTAAAATCATAGAATGAGGGTGTGTGTGGTCATAGAATGGAAGTGTGTGAAGTCACAGAATGGAGGTGTGTGAAATTATAAAAGGGAGGTTTATGAAGTCATAGAATGGAAGTGTGTGAAGTCACACAATGGAGGTGTGTGAAGTCACAGAATGGAGGTGTGCGAAGTCACAGAATGGAGGTGTGTGAACTCAGAATGGAGGTTTGTGAAGTCACAGAATAGAGGTGTGTGAAGTCATAGAATGGAAGTGTGTGAAGTCATAGAACGGAGGTGTGTGAAGTCAGAATGGAGATGTGTGAAGTCACAGAATGGAGGTTTGTGAAGTCATAGAATGGTGTTGTGTGAAGTCGTAGAATGGATGTTTCGGAAGTAAAAATGAAGGTGTGTGAAGTCATAGAAAGAGGTGTGGGAAGTCATAGATTGGAGGAATGTAAAGTCATAGAAAGCAGGCGAGTGAAGTCACAGATTCGAGGTCTGTGAAGTCATAGAATGGAGGTGTGTGATATCAGAATGGAGGAGTGCGAAGTCATAGAATAGAGGTGTGTGAAGTCAGAATGGAGGTGTATGAAGTCATATAATGGAGGTGTGTGAAGTCAGAATGGAGGTGTGTGAAGTCATAGAATGGAGGTGTGTGACGTCACAATGGAAGTGTGTGAAGTCATAGAATGGAGGTGTGTGAAGTCATAGAATGGAGGTGTGGGAAGTCAGAATGGAGGTGTGTGAAGTCACAGAATTGAGGTGTGTGAACACAGAATGGAGGTTTGTGAAGTCAAAGAATGTAGGTGTGTGAAGTCATAGAATGGAGGTGTGTGAAGTCATAGAATGTATGTTTGTGAAGTAAGAATGAAGGTGTGTTAAGTCATAGAATGGAGGTGTGTGAAGTCACAGAATGGAGGTGTGTGAAGTCATAGAATGGAGGTGTGTGAAGACATAGAATGGAGGTGTGTTAAGTCATATAATGGAGGTGTGTGAAGTCACAGAATGGATGTGTGTGAAGTCAGAATGGAGGTGTGAAGTCATAGAATGGAGGTGGGTGAAGTCATAGAATGGAGGTGTGTGAAATCATAGAATGGAGGTGTGTGAAGTCACAGAATGGAGGTGTGGGAAGTCACAGAATGGAGGTGTGTGACGTCACAGAATGGAGGTGTGTGAAGTCACAGAATGGATGGTTTGAACTCATAGAATGGAGGTGTGTGAAGTCACAGTATTGAGGTGTTTGAAGTCATATATACGAGGTCTGTGAAGTCAAAATGGATGTGTGAATTCATAGAATGGAGGTGTGTGAAGTCACAGAATTGAGGTGTTTGAAGTCATATATTGGAGGTGTGTAAAGTCAAAATGGATGTGTGAATTCATAGAATGGAGGTGTGTGAAACCATAGAATGAGGGTGTGTGAAGTCATAGAATGGAGGTGTGTGAAGTCTCAGAATGGAGGTGTGTGAAGTCACAGAATGGAGGTGTGTGAACACAGAATGGAGGTGTGTGAAGTCACAGAATGGAGGTGTGTGACGTCATAAAATGGAGGTGTGTGAAATAATAGAATAGAGGTTTGTGAAGTCACAAAATGGAGGTGTGTGAGCTCAGAATGGAGGTGTGTGAAGTCACAGAATGGAAGTGTGTGAAGTCAAAACGGAGGTGTGTGAAGTCACAGAATGGAGGTGTGTGAAGTCACAGAATGGTTGTGTGTGAAATCAAAATGGTGGTGTGTGAAGTCACAAATGGAGGTGTGTGAAGTCACAGAATGTAGGTGTGTGAAGTCAAAATGGAGGTGGGTGAAGTCAAAGAATGGAGGTGTGTGAACTCATAGAATGGAGGTGTGTGAAGTCATGGAATGGAGGTTTGTGAAGTCAAACATTGGAAGTGTGGGATGTTACAGAAAGAAGATGTGTGAAGTCATACAATGGAGGTGTGTGAAGTCAGAATGCAGGTGTGTGAAGTCATGGAGTGGAGGTGTGTGAAGTCATAGAATGGAGGTGTGTGAAGTCATAGAATGGAAGTGTGTGAAGTCATAGAATGGAGGTGGGTGAAGTCACGGAAGGGAGGTGTGTGAAATCACAGAATGGAGGTGTGTGAAGTCACAGAATGGAGGTGTGTGAAGTCACAGAATGGAGGTGTGAAGTCAAAATGGTTGTGTGTGAAGTCAAAGAATGTAGGTGTGTGAAGTCATCGAATGGAGGTGCGTGAAGTCACAGAATGGAGGTGTGTGAAGTCAGAATAGAGGTGTGCGAAGTCATAGAATGGAGGTGTGTGAAGTCAGAATGGAGGTGTGTGAAGTCATAGAATGGAGGTGTGCGAAGTCATACAATGAAGGTGTGTGATGTCATAGAATGGAGGTGTGTGAAGTCACAGAAGGGAGGTGTGTGAAGGCACATAATGGAGGTGTGAGAAGTCAAAATGGAGGTGTGTGATGTCATAAAATGGAGGTGGGTGAAGTCATAGATTGGAGGTGTGTGAAATCATAGAATGGAGGTTTGTGAAGTCACAGAATGGAGGTGTGTGAAGTCATAGAATGGAGGTGTGTGAAGTCACAGAATGGAGGTGTGTGAAGTCATATAATGGAGGGGTGAGAAGTCAAAATGGAGGTGTGTGACATCATAAAATGGAGGTGTGTGAAGTCATAGATTGGAGTTGTGTGAAGTCATAGAATGGATGTTTCTGAAGTAAGAATGAAGGTGTGTGAAGTCATAGAATGGAGGTATGTGAACACATAGAATGGAGGTGTGTGAATTCACAGAATGAAGGTGTGTGAAGTCAGAATGGAGGTGTGTAGTCATAGATTGGAGGTGGTGA
Source organism: Megascapheus bottae (assembly GCA_024803745.1). Taxonomy (NCBI): domain Eukaryota; kingdom Metazoa; phylum Chordata; class Mammalia; order Rodentia; family Geomyidae; genus Megascapheus; species Megascapheus bottae. The sequence continues at coordinate 66,491 of JANJXV010000052.1, read as the reverse complement.
AGTCATAGAAAGGAGGTGTGGAAAGTCATAGAATTAAGAGTGTGAAGTCATAGAGTGCAGGTAAGTGAAGTCACAGATTTGAGGTCTGTGAAGTCAAAGAATGGAGGTGTGTGATGTCAGAATGCAGGTGTGTGAAGTCATAGATGGAGTTGTGTGAAGTCATAGTATGCAGGTGTGTGAAATCATAGAATGGAGTTTTGTGAAGTCACAGAATGGAGCTGTATGAATACAGAATGGAGGTGTGTGAAGTCATAGAATGTAGGTGTTTGAAGTCAGAACGGTGGTGTGTGAACTCATAGAATGGAGGTGAGTGACCTCACAATGGAAGTGTGTGAAGTCATACAATGGAGGTGTGTGAAGTCACAGAATGGAGGTGTGTGAAGTCATAGAATGGAGGTGTGTGAAGTTATAGAATGGATGTTTGTAAAGTAAGAATGAAGTTGTATGAAGTCATAGAATAAAGGTGTGACGTCAAAGAATGGAGGTGTGTGAAGTCATAGAATGGAGGTGTGTAAACTCAGAATGGAGGTGTGTGAAGTCATAGAATGGAAGTGTGTGAAGTCATAGAATGGAGATGTGTGACGTCAGAATGGAGGTGTGTGAAGTCACAGAATGGAGGTTTGTGAAGTCATAGAATGGGGTTGTGTGAAGTCATAGAATGGATGTTTCTGAAGTAAGAATGAAGGTGTGTGAAGTCATAGAATGCAGGTATGTGAACACATAGAATGGAGGTGTGTGAATTCACAGAATGAAGGTGTGTGAAGTCAGAATGGAGGTGTGTAGTCATAGATTGCAGGTGGTGAAATCATAGAAAGGAGGTGTGGAAAGTCATAGAATTAGGAATGTGAAGTCATAGAGTGCAGGTGAGTGAAGTCACAGATTCGAGGTCTGTGAAGTCATAGAATGGAGGTGTGTGATGTCAGAATGCAGGTGTGTGAAGTCATAGATGGAGTTGTGTGAAGTCATAGTATGGAGGTGTGTGAAATCATAGAATGGAGTTTTGTGAAGTCACAGAAGGGAGCTGTGTGAATACAGAATGGAGGTGTGTGAAGTCATAGAATGTAGGTGTTTGAAGTCAGAACGGAGGTGTTTGAACTCATAGAATGGAGGTGAGTGACGTCACAATGTAGGTGTGTGAAGTCAGATTGAAGGTGTGTAAAGTCACAGAATGGAGGTGTGTGAAGTCATAGAATTGAAGTGTGTGAATTCATAGAATGGTGTTGTGTAAAGTCACAGAATGGACGATATGAAGTCATAGAATGGAGTTGTGTGAAGTCACAGAATTGAGGTGTTTGAAGTCATATATTGGAGGTGCGTGAAGTCAAAATGGATGTGTGAAGTCATAGAATGGAGGTGTGTGAAATTACAGAATGAGGGTGTATGAGGTCATAGAATGGAAGTGTGTGAAGTCACAGAATGGAGGTGTGTGAAGTCATAAAATGGAGGTGGGTGAAGTCATAGAAAGGAGATGTGGGAAGTCATCGAATGGAGGAGTGTGAAGTCCTAGAGTGGAGGTGAGTGAAGTCACATATTCGAGGTCTGTGAAGTCATAGAATGGAGGTGTGTGAACACAGAATGGAGGTGTGTGAAGTCACAGAATGGAGGTGTGTGAAGTCACAGAATGGAAGTGTGTGAAGTCATAGAATGGAGGTGTGTGAAGTCAGAATGGAGGTGTGTGAAGTCACCGAATGGAGTTGTGTGAACTCAGAATGGAGGAGTGTGAAGTCACAGAATGGAGGTTTGTGAAGTCATAGAATGGGGTTGTGTGAAGTCATAGAATGGATGTTTCTGAAGTAAGAATGAAGGTGTGTGAAGTCATAGAATGGAGGTATGTGAACACATAGAATGGAGGTGTGTGAATTCAAAGAATGAAGGTGTGTGAAGTCATAGAATGGAGGTGGGTGAAGTCACGGAAGGTAGGTGTGTGAAATCACAGAATGGAGGTGTGTGAAGTCACAGAATGGAGGTGTGTGAAGTCACAGAATGGAGTTGTGTGAAGTAAAAAAGGTGGTGTGTGACATCATAAAATGGAGGTGTGTGAAGTCATAGATTGGAGTTGTGTGAAGTCATAGAATGGATGTTTCTGAAGTAAGAATGAAGGTGTGTGAAGTCATAGAATGGAGGTATGTGAACACATAGAATGGAGGTGTGTGAATTCACAGAATGAAGGTGTGTGAAGTCAGAATGGAGGTGTGTAGTCATAGATTGGAGGTGGTGAAGTCATAGAAAGGAGGTGTGGAAAGTCATAGAATTAAGAGTGTGAAGTCATAGAGTGCAGGTAAGTGAAGTCACAGATTTGAGGTCTGTGAAGTCAAAGAATGGAGGTGTGTGATGTCAGAATGCAGGTGTGTGAAGTCATAGATGGAGTTGTGTGAAGTCATAGTATGGAGGTGTGTGAAATCATAGAATGGAGTTTTGTGAAGTCACAGAATGGAGCTGTATGAATACAGAATGGAGGTGTGTGAAGTCATAGAATGTAGGTGTTTGAAGTCAGAACGGTGGTGTGTGAACTCATAGAATGGAGGTGAGTGACCTCACAATGGAAGTGTGTGAAGTCATACAATGGAGGTGTGTGAAGTCACAGAATGGAGGTGTGTGAAGTCATAGAATGGAGGTGTGTGAAGTTATAGAATGGATGTTTGTAAAGTAAGAATGAAGTTGTATGAAGTCATAGAATAAAGGTGTGACGTCAAAGAATGGAGGTGTGTGAAGTCATAGAATGGAGGTGTGTAAACTCAGAATGGAGGTGTGTGAAGTCATAGAATGGAAGTGTGTGAAGTCATAGAATGGAGATGTGTGACGTCAGAATGGAGGTGTGTGAAGTCACAGAATGGAGGTTTGTGAAGTCATAGAATGGGGTTGTGTGAAGTCATAGAATGGATGTTTCTGAAGTAAGAATGAAGGTGTGTGAAGTCATAGAATGCAGGTATGTGAACACATAGAATGGAGGTGTGTGAATTCACAGAATGAAGGTGTGTGAAGTCAGAATGGAGGTGTGTAGTCATAGATTGCAGGTGGTGAAATCATAGAAAGGAGGTGTGGAAAGTCATAGAATTAGGAATGTGAAGTCATAGAGTGCAGGTGAGTGAAGTCACAGATTCGAGGTCTGTGAAGTCATAGAATGGAGGTGTGTGATGTCAGAATGCAGGTGTGTGAAGTCATAGATGGAGTTGTGTGAAGTCATAGTATGGAGGTGTGTGAAATCATAGAATGGAGTTTTGTGAAGTCACAGAAGGGAGCTGTGTGAATACAGAATGGAGGTGTGTGAAGTCATAGAATGTAGGTGTTTGAAGTCAGAACGGAGGTGTTTGAACTCATAGAATGGAGGTGAGTGACATCACAATGTAGGTGTGTGAAGTCAGATTGAAGGTGTGTAAAGTCACAGAATGGAGGTGTGTGAAGTCATAGAATTGAAGTGTGTGAATTCATAGAATGGTGTTGTGTAAAGTCACAGAATGGACGGTATGAAGTCATAGAATGGAGTTGTGTGAAGTCACAGAATTGAGGTGTTTGAAGTCATATATTGGAGGTGCGTGAAGTCAAAATGGATGTGTGAAGTCATAGAATGGAGGTGTGTGAAATTACAGAATGAGGGTGTATGAGGTCATAGAATGGAAGTGTGTGAAGTCACAGAATGGAGGTGTGTGAAGTCATAAAATGGAGGTGGGTGAAGTCATAGAAAGGAGATGTGGGAAGTCATCGAATGGAGGAGTGTGAAGTCCTAGAGTGGAGGTGAGTGAAGTCACATATTCGAGGTCTGTGAAGTCATAGAATGGAGGTGTGTGAACACAGAATGGAGGTGTGTGAAGTCACAGAATGGAGGTGTGTGAAGTCACAGAATGGAAGTGTGTGAAGTCATAGAATGGAGGTGTGTGAAGTCAGAATGGAGGTGTGTGAAGTCACCGAATGGAGTTGTGTGAACTCAGAATGGAGGAGTGTGAAGTCACAGAATGGAGGTTTGTGAAGTCATAGAATGGGGTTGTGTGAAGTCATAGAATGGATGTTTCTGAAGTAAGAATGAAGGTGTGTGAAGTCATAGAATGGAGGTATGTGAACACATAGAATGGAGGTGTGTGAATTCAAAGAATGAAGGTGTGTGAAGTCATAGAATGGAGGTGGGTGAAGTCACGGAAGGTAGGTGTGTGAAATCACAGAATGGAGGTGTGTGAAGTCACAGAATGGAGGTGTGTGAAGTCACAGAATGGAGTTGTGTGAAGTAAAAAAGGTGGTGTGAGAAGTCACAAATGTAAGTGTGTGAAGTCACAGAATGGAGGTGTGAAGTCAAAATGGTTGTGTGTGAAGTCAAAGAATGTAGGTGTGTGAAGTCATCGAATGGAGGTGTGTAAAGTCACAGAATGGAGGTTTGTGAAGTCAGAATAGGGGTGTGCGAAGGCATAGAATGGAGGTGTGTGAAGTCAGAATGGAGGTGTGTGAAGTCATAGAATGGAGGTGTGTGAAGTCACAGAATGGAGGTGTGGGAAGTCACAGAATGGAAGTGTGTGAAGTCATAGAATGGAGGTGTGTGAAGTCACAGAATGAATGGTTTGAACTCATAGAATGGAGGTGTGTGAAGTCACAGAATTGAGGTGTTTGAAGTCATATATACGAGGTGTGTGAAGTCAAAATGGATGTGTGAATTCATAGAATGGAGGTGTGTGAAGTCACAGAATTGAGGTGTTTGAAGTCATATATTGGAGGTGTGTAAAGTCAAAATGGATGTGTGAATTCATAGAATGGAGGTGTGTGAAACCATAGAATGAGGGTGTGTGAAGTCATAGAATGGAGGTGTGTGAAGTCTCAGAATGGAGGTGTGTGAAGTCACAGAATGGAGGTGTGTGAACACAGAATGGAGGTGTGTGAAGTCACAGAATGGAGGTGTGTGAAGTCATAGAATGGAAGTGTGTGAAGTCATAGAATGGAGATGTGTGACGTCAGAATGGAGGTGTGTGAAGTCACAGAATGGAGGTTTGTGAAGTCATAGAATGGGGTTGTGTGAAGTCATAGAATGGATGTTTCTGAAGTAAGAATGAAGGTGTGTGAAGTCATAGAATGCAGGTATGTGAACACATAGAATGGAGGTGTGTGAATTCACAGAATGAAGGTGTGTGAAGTCAGAATGGAGGTGTGTAGTCATAGATTGCAGGTGGTGAAATCATAGAAAGGAGGTGTGGAAAGTCATAGAATTAGGAATGTGAAGTCATAGAGTGCAGGTGAGTGAAGTCACAGATTCGAGGTCTGTGAAGTCATAGAATGGAGGTGTGTGATGTCAGAATGCAGGTGTGTGAAGTCATAGATGGAGTTGTGTGAAGTCATAGTATGGAGGTGTGTGAAATCATAGAATGGAGTTTTGTGAAGTCACAGAAGGGAGCTGTGTGAATACAGAATGGAGGTGTGTGAAGTCATAGAATGTAGGTGTTTGAAGTCAGAACGGAGGTGTTTGAACTCATAGAATGGAGGTGAGTGACGTCACAATGTAGGTGTGTGAAGTCAGATTGAAGGTGTGTAAAGTCACAGAATGGAGGTGTGTGAAGTCATAGAATTGAAGTGTGTGAATTCATAGAATGGTGTTGTGTAAAGTCACAGAATGGACGGTATGAAGTCATAGAATGGAGTTGTGTGAAGTCACAGAATTGAGGTGTTTGAAGTCATATATTGGAGGTGCGTGAAGTCAAAATGGATGTGTGAAGTCATAGAATGGAGGTGTGTGAAATTACAGAATGAGGGTGTATGAGGTCATAGAATGGAGGTGTGTGAAGTCACAGAATGGAGGTGTGTGAAGTCATAAAATGGAGGTGGGTGAAGTCATAGAAAGGAGATGTGGGAAGTCATCGAATGGAGGAGTGTGAAGTCCTAGAGTGGAGGTGAGTGAAGTCACATATTCGAGGTCTGTGAAGTCATAGAATGGAGGTGTGTGAACACAGAATGGAGGTGTGTGAAGTCACAGAATGGAGGTGTGTGAAGTCACAGAATGGAAGTGTGTGAAGTCATAGAATGGAGGTGTGTGAAGTCAGAATGGAGGTGTGTGAAGTCACCGAATGGAGTTGTGTGAACTCAGAATGGAGGAGTGTGAAGTCACAGAATGGAGGTTTGTGAAGTCATAGAATGGGGTTGTGTGAAGTCATAGAATAGATGTTTCTGAAGTAAGAATGAAGGTGTGTGAAGTCATAGAATGGAGGTATGTGAACACATAGAATGGAGGTGTGTGAATTCACAGAATGAAGGTGAGTGAAGTCATAGAATGGAGGTGGGTGAAGTCACGGAAGGTAGGTGTGTGAAATCACAGAATGGAGGTGTGTGAAGTCACAGAATGGAGGTGTGTGAAGTCACAGAATGGAGTTGTGTGAAGTAAAAAAGGTGGTGTGAGAAGTCACAAATGTAAGTGTGTGAAGTCACAGAATGGAGGTGTGAAGTCAAAATGGTTGTGTGTGAAGTCAAAGAATGTAGGTGTGTGAAGTCATCGAATGGAGGTGTGTAAAGTCACAGAATGGAGGTTTGTGAAGTCAGAATAGGGGTGTGCGAAGGCATAGAATGGAGGTGTGTGAAGTCAGAATGGAGGTGTGTGAAGTCATAGAATGGAGGTATGTGAAGTCAGAATAGAGGTGTGTGAAGTCATAGAATGGAGGTGTGTGAAGTCACAGAATGGAGGTGTGGGAAGTCACAGAATGGAAGTGTGTGAAGTCATAGAATGGAGGTGTGTGAAGTCACAGAATGGATGGTTTGAACTCATAGAATGGAGGTGTGTGAAGTCACAGAATTGAGGTGTTTGAAGTCATATATACGAGGTGTGTGAAGTCAAAATGGATGTGTGAATTCATAGAATGGAGGTGTGTGAAGTCACAGAATTGAGGTGTTTGAAGTCATATATTGGAGGTGTGTAAAGTCAAAATGGATGTGTGAATTCATAGAATGGAGGTGTGTGAAACCATAGAATGAGGGTGTGTGAAGTCATAGAATGGAGGTGTGTGAAGTCTCAGAATGGAGGTGTGTGAAGTCACAGAATGGAGGTGTGTGAACACAGAATGGAGGTGTGTGAAGTCACAGAATGGAGGTGTGTGAAGTCATAGAATGGAAGTGTGTGAAGTCATAGAATGGAGATGTGTGACGTCAGAATGGAGGTGTGTGAAGTCACAGAATGGAGGTTTGTGAAGTCATAGAATGGGGTTGTGTGAAGTCATAGAATGGATGTTTCTGAAGTAAGAATGAAGGTGTGTGAAGTCATAGAATGCAGGTATGTGAACACATAGAATGGAGGGGTGTGAATTCACAGAATGAAGGTGTGTGAAGTCAGAATGGAGGTGTGTAGTCATAGATTGGAGGTGGTGAAGTCATAGAAAGGAGGTGTGGAAAGTCATAGAATTAAGAGTGTGAAGTCATAGAGTGCAGGTAAGTGAAGTCACAGATTTGAGGTCTGTGAAGTCAAAGAATGGAGGTATGTGATGTCAGAATGCAGGTGTGTGAAGTCATAGATGGAGTTGTGTGAAGTCATAGTATGGAGGTGTGTGAAATCATAGAATGGAGTTTTGTGAAGTCACAGAATGGAGCTGTATGAATACAGAATGGAGGTGTGTGAAGTCATAGAATGTAGGTGTTTGAAGTCAGAACGGTGGTGTGTGAACTCATAGAATGGAGGTGAGTGACCTCACAATGGAAGTGTGTGAAGTCATACAATGGAGGTGTGTGAAGTCACAGAATGGAGGTGTGTGAAGTCATAGAATGGAGGTGTGTGAAGTTATAGAATGGATGTTTGTAAAGTAAGAATTAAGTTGTATGAAGTCATAGAATAAAGGTGTGACGTCAAAGAATGGAGGTGTGTGAAGTCATAGAATGGAGGTGTGTAAACTCAGAATGGAGGTGTTTGAAGTCATAGAATGGAGGTGTGTGAAGGTATAAAATGGAGGTGTGTGAAGTCATAGAATGGAAGTGTGTGAAGTCATAGAATGGAGGTGTTTGAAGTCACAGAATGGACGGTATGAAGTCATAGAATGGAGGTGTGTGAAGTCACAGAATTGAGGTGTTTGAAGTCATATATTAGAGGTGTGTGAAGCCAAAATGGATGTGTGAAATCATAGAATGGAGGTGTGTGAAATCATAGAATGAGGGTGTGTGAGGTCATAGAATTGAGGTGTGTGAAGTCACAGAATGGAGGTGTGTGAAATTATGAAAGGGAGGTTTATGAAGTCATAGAATGGAAGTGTGTGAAGTCACACAATGGAGGTGTGTGAAGTCACAGAATAGAGGTGTGTGAAGTCACAGAATGGAGGTGTGTGAACTCAGAATGGAGGTTTGTGAAGTCACAGAATAGAGGTGTGTGAAGTCATAGAATGGAAGTGTGTGAAGTCATAGAATGGAGGTGTGTGAAGTCAGAATGGAGATGTGTGAAGTCACCGAATGGAGTTGTGTGAACTCAGAATGGCGGTGTGTGAAGTCACAGAATGGAGGTTTTTGAAGTCATAGAATGGAGGTGTGTGAAGTCAGAATGGAGGTGTGTGACCTCATAGAATGGAGGTGTGTGACGTCACAATGGAAGTTTGTGAAGTCATAGAATGGAGGTGTGTGAAGTCATAGAATGGAGGTGTTTGAAGTCAGAATGGAGGTGTGTGAAGTCTCAGAATTGAGGTGTGTGAACACAGAATGGAGGTGTGTGAAGTCAAAGAATGTAGGTTTGTGAAGTCATAGAATGGAGGTGTGTGAAGTCATAGAATGTATGTTTGTGAAGTAAGAATGAAGGTGTGTGAAATTATAGAATGGAGGTGTGTGAAGTCACAGAATGGAGGTGTGTGAGGTCATAGATTGGAGGTGTGTGAAGACATAGAATGGAGGTGTGTGAAGTCATATAATGGAGGTGTGTGAAGTCACAGACTGGATGTGTGTGAAGTCAGAAAATGGAGGTGGGTGAAGTCATAGAAAGGAGATGTGGGAAGTCATAGAATGGAGGAGTGTGAAGTCCTAGAGTGGAGGTGAGTGAAGTCACATATTCGAGGTCTGTGAAATCATAGAATGGAGGTGTGTGAATACAGAATGGAAGTGTGTGAAGTCACAGAATGGAGGTGTGTGAAGTCATAGAATGGAAGTGTGTGAAGGCATAGAAGGGAGGTGTGTGAAGTCAGAATGGATGTGTGTGAAGTCAACGAATGGAGTTGTGTGAACTCAGAATGGAGGAGTGTGAAGTCACAGAATGGAGGTTTGTGAAGTCATAGAATGGGGTTGTGTGAAGTCATAGAATGGATGTTTCTGAAGTAAGAATGAAGGTGTGTGAAGTCATAGAATGCAGGTATGTGAACACATAGAATGGAGGTGTGTGATTTCACAGAATGAAGGTGTGTGAAGTCAGAATGGAGGTGTGTAGTCATAGATTGGAGGTGGTGAAGTCATAGAAAGGAGGTGTGGAAAGTCATAGAATGGAGGAGTGTGAAGTCATAGAGTGCAGGTGAGTGAAGTCACAGATTCGAGGTCTGTGAAGTCATAGAATGGAGGTGCGTGAAGTCAGAATGCAGGTGTGTGAAGTCATAGATGGAGTTGTGTGAAGTCATAGTATGGAGGTGTGTGAAATCATAGAATGGAGTTTTGTGAAGTCACAGAATGGAGCTGTGTGAATACAGAATGGAGGTGTGTGAAGTCATAGAATGTAGGTGGTTGAAGTCAGAACGGAGGTGTGTGAACTCATAGAATGGAGGTGAGTGACGTCACAATGGAAGTGTGTGAAGTCATACAATGGAGGTGTGTGAAGTCACAGAATGCAGGTGTGTGAAGTCATAAATTGGAGGTGTGTGAAGTCATAGAATGGAGGTTTGTGAAATCATAGAATAGAGGTTTGGGAAGTCACAGAAAGGAGGTTGTAAACTCAGAATGGAGGTGTGTGAAGTCACAGAATGGAGGTGTGTGAAGTCATCGCATGAAGGTATGTGAAATCATAGAATGGAGGTGTGTGAAGTCACAGAATGAAAGTGTGTGAAGTCAAAATGGAGGTGTGTGACGTCATAAAATGGAGGTGTGTGAAATAATAGAATAGAGGTTTGTGAAGTCACAAAATGGAGGTGTGTGAGCTCAGAATGGAGGTGTGTGAAGTCACAGAATGGAAGTGTGTGAAGTCAAAACGGAGGTGTGTGAAGTCACAGAATGGAGGTGTGTGAAGTCACAGAATGGTTGTGTGTGAAATCAAAATGGTGGTGTGTGAAGTCACAAATGGAGGTGTGTGAAGTCACAGAATGTAGGTGTGTGAAGTCAAAATGGAGGTGGGTGAAGTCAAAGAATGGAGGTGTGTGAACTCATAGAATGGAGGTGTGTGAAGTCATGGAATGGAGGTTTGTGAAGTCAAACATTGGAAGTGTGGGATGTTACAGAAAGAAGATGTGTGAAGTCATACAATGGAGGTGTGTGAAGTCAGAATGCAGGTGTGTGAAGTCATGGAGTGGAGGTGTGTGAAGTCATAGAATGGAGGTGTGTGAAGTCATAGAATGGAAGTGTGTGAAGTCATAGAATGGAGGTGGGTGAAGTCACGGAAGGGAGGTGTGTGAAATCACAGAATGGAGGTGTGTGAAGTCACAGAATGGAGGTGTGTGAAGTCACAGAATGGAGGTGTGAAGTCAAAATGGTTGTGTGTGAAGTCAAAGAATGTAGGTGTGTGAAGTCATCGAATGGAGGTGCGTGAAGTCACAGAATGGAGGTGTGTGAAGTCAGAATAGAGGTGTGCGAAGTCATAGAATGGAGGTGTGTGAAGTCAGAATGGAGGTGTGTGAAGTCATAGAATGGAGGTGTGCGAAGTCATACAATGAAGGTGTGTGATGTCATAGAATGGAGGTGTGTGAAGTCACAGAAGGGAGGTGTGTGAAGGCACATAATGGAGGTGTGAGAAGTCAAAATGGAGGTGTGTGATGTCATAAAATGGAGGTGGGTGAAGTCATAGATTGGAGGTGTGTGAAATCATAGAATGGAGGTTTGTGAAGTCACAGAATGGAGGTGTGTGAAGTTATAGAATGGAGGTGTGTGAAGTCACAGAATGGAGGGGTGTGAAGTCATATAATGGAGGGGTGAGAAGTCAAAATGGAGGTGTGTGACATCATAAAATGGAGGTGTGTGAAGTCATAGATTGGAGGTGTGTGAAATCATAGAATGGAGGTTTGTGAAGTCACAGAATGGAGGTGTGTGAAGTCACGGAATGGTGGTTTGTGAAGTCATAGAATGGAGGTGTGTGAAGTCACAGAATGGAGGTGTGTGAAGTCACAGAATGGAGGTGCGTGAACTCAGAATGGAGATGTGTGAAGTCACAGAATGGAGTTGTGTGAAGTCATAGAATTGAGGTGTGTGAAATCACAGAATGGAGGTGTGTGAATTCTTAGAATGGAGGTGTGACATCTCAGAATGGAGGTGTGTGAAATCGCAGAATGGAGGTGTGTGAGGTCACAGAATGGAGGTGTGTCAACTCACAATGCAGGTGTGTGAAGTCACGGAATGGCGGTGTGTGAAGTCATAGAATGGAAGTGTGTGAAGTCATAGAATGGAGGTGTGTGAAGTCACAGAAGCGAGGTGTGAGGAGTCACATAATGGAGGTGTGTGAAGTCAAAATGGAGGTGTGTGACGTCATGAAATGTAGGTGTGTGAAGTCATAGTTTGGAGGTGTGTGAAATCATAGAATGGAGGTTTGTGAAGTCACAGAATGGAGGTGTGTGAAGTCACAGAATGGAGGTGTGTGAAGTCATAGAATGGAGGTATGTGAAGTCAAATTGGAGGGGTGTGAAGTCGGAGAATGGAGGTGTGGGAAGTCACAGAATGGAGGTGGGTGAAGTCACAGAATGGAGGTGTGTGAAGTCACAGAATGGAGGTGTGTGAAGTCATAGAATGGAGGTATGTGAAGTCAAATTGGAGGGGTGTGAAGTCGGAGAATGGAGGTGTGGGAAGTCACAGAATGGAGGTGGGTGAAGTCACAGAATGGAGGTGTGTGAAGTCAAACAATGGAGGTGTGTGAAGTCACAGAATGGACGGGTATGATTTCATAGAATGGAGGTGTGTGAAGTCACAGAATTGAGTTGTTTGAAGTTATATATTTGAGGTTTGTGAAGTCAAAATGGATGTGTGAAGTCATAGAATGGAGGTGTGTGAAGTTGGAGACTGGAGGTGTGTGAAGTCACAGAATGGAACTGTGTGAAGTCACAGAATGGAGGTGTGTGAAGTCACAGAATGGAGGTGTGTGAAGTCAAAGAATGGAGGTGTGTGAAGTCAATGAATGGAGGTGTGTGAAGTCATAGAATGTATGTTTGTGAAGTAAGAATGAAGGTGTGTGAAGTCATAGAATGGAGGTGTGTGAAGTCACAGAATGCAGGTGTGTGAAGTCAAAGAATGGAGGTGTGTGAAGTCAATGAATGGAGGTGTGTGAAGTCATAGAATGTATGTTTGTGAAGTAAGAATTAAGGTGTGTGAAGTCACAGAATGGAGGTGTGTGAAGTCAAAGAATGGAGGTGTGTGAAGTCAATGAATGGAGGTGTGTGAAGTCATAGAATGTATGTTTGTGAAGTAAGAATGAAGGTGTGTGAAGTCATAGAATGGAGGTGTGTGAAGTCACAGAATGCAGGTGTGTGAAGTCATAGAATGGAGGTGTGTGAAGTCATAGAACGGAGTTGTGTGACGTCATATAATGAAGGTGTGTGAAGTCACATAATGGAGGTGTGTGAAGTCAGAATGGAGGTGTGTGACGTCCTAAAATGGAGGTGTGTGAAGTCATAGAATGGAGGTGTGTGAAATCATAGAATAGAGGTTTGGGAAGTCACAGAATGGAGGTGTGTGAACTCAGAATGGAGGTGTGTGAAGTCACAGAATGGAGGTGTGTGAAGTCATCGCATGAAGGTATGTGAAATCATAGAATGGAGGTGTGTGAAGTCACAGAATGAAAGTGTGTGAAGTCAAAATGGAGGTGTGTGACGTCCTAAAATGGAGGTGTGTGAAATCATAGAATAGAGGTTTGTGAAGTCATAAAATGGAGGTGTGTGAACTCAGAATGGAGGTGTGTGAAGTCACAGAATGGAAGTGTGTGAAGTCAAAACTGAGGTGTGTGAAGTCAAAGAATGGAGGTGTGTGAAGTCACAGAATGGTGGTGTGTGAAATCAAAATGGTGGTGTGTGAAGTCACAAATGGAGGTGTGTGAAGTCACAGATGTAGGTGTGTGAAGTCAAAATGGAGGTGTGTGAAGTCAAAGAATGGAGGTGTGTGAACTCATAGAATGGAGGTGTGTGAAGTCATGGAATGGAGGTTTGTGAAGTCAAACTTTGGAAGTGTGGGAAGTTACAGAAAGAAGATGTGTGAAGTTATACAATGGAGGTGTGTGAAGTCAGAATGCAGGTGTGGGAAGTCATAGAATGGAGGGGTGTGAAGTCATAGAATGGAGGTGTGTGAACTCATAGAATGGAAGTGTGTGAAGTCATAGAATGGAGGTGTGTGAAGTCATAGAATGGAGGTGGGTGAAGTCACAGAAGGGAGGTGTGTGAAATCACAGAATGGAGGGGTGTGAAGTCACAGAATGGAGGTGTGTCAAGTCACAGAATGGAGATGTGTGAAGTCAAAAAGGTGGTGTGAGAAGTCACAAATGTAAGTGTGTGAAGTCACAGAATGGAGGTGTGAAGTCAAAATGGTTGTGTGTGAAGTCAAAGAATGGAGGTGTGTGAAGTCACAGAATGGAGGTGTTTGACGTCAGAGAATGGAGGTGTGAGAAATCAGAATGGAGGTGTGTGAAGTCACAGAATGGAGGTGTGTGAAACCACAAAATGGAGGTGTGTGAACTCAGAATGGAGGTGTGTGAAGTCACAGAATGGAGGTGTGTGAAGTCATAGAATGGAGGTGTGTGAAGTCACAGAATGGAGGTGTTTGACGTCAGAGAATGGAGGTGTGAGAAATCAGAATGGAGGTGTGTGAAGTCACAGAATGGAGGTGTGTGAAGTCAGAATAGATGTGTGCAAAGTCATAGAATGGAGCTGTGTGAAGTCAGAATGGAGCTGTGTGAAGTCATAGAATGGAGGTGAGTGAAGTCAGAATGGCGGTTTGTGAACTCATAGAATGATGGTGTGTGAAGTCACAATGGAGGTGTGTGAAGTCATAGAATGGAGGTTTTTGAAGTCACAGAATGGAAGTGTGTGAAGTCATAAAATGGAGGTGTGTGAAGTCAGATTGGAGGTGTGTGAAGTCATAGAATGGAGGTGTGTCAACTCAGAAAGGAGGTGTGTGAAGTCATAGAATGGAGGTGTGTGAAGTCATAGAATGGAGGTGTGTGAAATCATAGACTGGAGTTGTGTTAAGTCACAGTATTGAGGTGTGTGAAGTCAGAATGGAGGTGTGTGAAGTCAGAATGGAGGTGTGTGAAGTCATAGAATGGAGGTGTGTGAATTCAGAATGCATTTGTGTGAACTCATAGAATGGAGGTCTGTGAAGTCACAATGTAGGTGTGTGAAATCACAGTATGGAGGTGTGTGAAGTCATAGAATGGAGGTGTGTGAAATCACAGAATGGAGGTGTGTAAAGTCATATAATGGAGGTGTGTGAAGTCACAGAATGGAGGTCTGTGAAGTCAGAATGGAGTTGTGTGAAGTCATAGAATGGAGGTGTGTGAAGTCATAATGGAGGTGTGTGAAGTCATAGAATGGAGGTGTGTGAAGTCAGAATGGAGGTGTGTGAACTCATAGAATGGAGGTGTGTGTAGTACCAATGGAGGTGTGTGAAGTTATAGAATGGAGGTGTGTGAAGTCACAGAATGGAGGTTTGTGAAGTCATAGGATGCAGCTGTGTGAAGTCAGATTGGAGGTGTGTGAAGTCACAGAATGGAGGTGTGTGAACTCAGAATGGAGGTGTGTGAAGTTACAGAATGGAGGTGTGTGAAGTCATAGAATGGAGGTGTGTGAAGTCATAGAATATATGTGTGTGAAGTCATAATGGAGGTGTGTGAAGTCACAGAATTGAGGTGTGTGAAGTCACAGAATGGAGGTGCGTGAAGTCATAGAATGGAGGTGTGTGAAGTCATAGAATGGAGGTGTGTGAAGTCATAGAATGGATGTTTGTTAAGTAAGAATGAAGGTGTGTTAAGTCATATAATGGAGGTGTGTGAAGGCACAGAATGGAGGTGTGTGAAGTCATAGAATGGAGCTGTGTGAAGTCAGAATGGAGGTGTGTGAAATCATAGAATGGAGGTGTGTGAAGTCACAGAATGGAGGTGTGTGAAGTCATAGAATGTAGGTGTGTGAAATCATAGAATGGAGGTGTGGGAAGTCAGAGAATGGAGCTGTGTGAAGTCAGAATGGAGGTGTGCGAAGTCACAGAATGGAGGTGTGTGAAGTCATTTTATGGAGCTCTGTGAAGTCAGAATGGAGGTGTGTGAAGTCAGAATAGAGGTGTGCGAAGTCATAGAATGGAGGTGTGTGAAGTCAGAATGGAGGTGTGTGAAGTCATAGAATGGAGGTGTGCGAAGTCATACAATGAAGGTGTGTGATGTCATAGAATGGAGGTGTGTGAAGTCACAGAAGGGAGGTGTGTGAAGGCACATAATGGAGGTGTGAGAAGTCAAAATGGAGGTGTGTGATGTCATAAAATGGAGGTGGGTGAAGTCATAGATTGGAGGTGTGTGAAATCATAGAATGGAGGTTTGTGAAGTCACAGAATGGAGGTGTGTGAAGTCATAGAATGGAGGTGTGTGAAGTCACAGAATGGAGGTGTGTGAAGTCATATAATGGAGGGGTGAGAAGTCAAAATGGAGGTGTGTGACATCATAAAATGGAGGTGTGTGAAGTCATAGATTGGAGGTGTGTGAAATCATAGAATGGATGTTTGTGAAGTCACAGAATGGAGGTGTGTGAAGTCACGGAATGGTGGTTTGTGAAGTCATAGAATGGAGGTGTGTGAAGTCACAGAATGGAGGTGTGTGAAGTCACAGAATGGAGGTGCGTGAACTCAGAATGGAGATGTGTGAAGTCACAGAATGGAGTTGTGTGAAGTCATAGAATTGAGGTGTGTGAAATCACAGAATGGAGGTGTGTGAATTCATAGAATGGAGGTGTGACATCTCAGAATGGAGGTGTGTGAAATCGCAGAATGGAGGTGTGTGAGGTCACAGAATGGAGGTGTGTCAACTCACAATGCAGGTGTGTGAAGTCACGGAATGGCGGTGTGTGAAGTCATAGAATGGAAGTGTGTGAAGTCATAGAATGGAGGTGTGTGAAGTCACAGAAGCGAGGTGTGAGGAGTCACATAATGGAGGTGTGTGAAGTCAAAATGGAGGTGTGTGACGTCATAAAATGTAGGTGTGTGAAGTCATAGTTTGGAGGTGTGTGAAATCATAGAATGGAGGTGTGTGAAGTCATAGAATGGAGGTATGTGAAGTCAAATTGGAGGGGTGTGAAGTCGGAGAATGGAGGTGTGGGAAGTCACAGAATGGAGGTGGGTGAAGTCACAGAATGGAGGTGTGTGAAGTCACAGAATGGAGGTGTGTGAAGTCATAGAATGGAGGTATGTGAAGTCAAATTGGAGGGGTGTGAAGTCGGAGAATGGAGGTGTGGGAAGTCACAGAATGGAGGTGGGTGAAGTCACAGAATGGAGGTGTGTGAAGTCAAACAATGGAGGTGTGTGAAGTCACAGAATGGACGGGTATGATTTCATAGAATGGAGGTGTGTGAAGTCACAGAATTGAGTTGTTTGAAGTTATATATTTGAGGTTTGTGAAGTCAAAATGGATGTGTGAAGTCATAGAATGGAGGTGTGTGAAGTTGGAGACTGGAGGTGTGTGAAGTCACAGAATGGAACTGTGTGAAGTCACAGAATGGAGGTGTGTGAAGTCACAGAATGGAGGTGTGTGAAGTCAAAGAATGGAGGTGTGTGAAGTCAATGAATGGAGGTGTGTGAAGTCATAGAATGTATGTTTGTGAAGTAAGAATGAAGGTGTGTGAAGTCATAGAATGGAGGTGTGTGAAGTCACAGAATGCAGGTGTGTGAAGTCAAAGAATGGAGGTGTGTGAAGTCAATGAATGGAGGTGTGTGAAGGCATAGAATGTATGTTTGTGAAGTAAGAATTAAGGTGTGTGAAGTCACAGAATGGAGGTGTGTGAAGTCAAAGAATGGAGGTGTGTGAAGTCAATGAATGGAGGTGTGTGAAGTCATAGAATGTATGTTTGTGAAGTAAGAATGAAGGTGTGTGAAGTCATAGAATGGAGGTGTGTGAAGTCACAGAATGCAGGTGTGTGAAGTCATAGAATGGAGGTGTGTGAAGTCATAGAACGGAGTTGTGTGACGTCATATAATGAAGGTGTGTGAAGTCACATAATGGAGGTGTGTGAAGTCAGAATGGAGGTGTGTGACGTCCTAAAATGGAGGTGTGTGAAGTCATAGAATGGAGGTGTGTGAAATCATAGAATAGAGGTTTGGGAAGTCACAGAATGGAGGTGTGTGAACTCAGAATGGAGGTGTGTGAAGTCACAGAATGGAGGTGTGTGAAGTCATCGCATGAAGGTATGTGAAATCATAGAATGGAGGTGTGTGAAGTCACAGAATGAAAGTGTGTGAAGTCAAAATGGAGGTGTGTGACGTCCTAAAATGGAGGTGTGTGAAATCATAGAATAGAGGTTTGTGAAGTCATAAAATGGAGGTGTGTGAACTCAGAATGGAGGTGTGTGAAGTCACAGAATGGAAGTGTGTGAAGTCAAAACTGAGGTGTGTGAAGTCAAAGAATGGAGGTGTGTGAAGTCACAGAATGGTGGTGTGTGAAATCAAAATGGTGGTGTGTGAAGTCACAAATGGAGGTGTGTGAAGTCACAGATGTAGGTGTGTGAAGTCAAAATGGAGGTGTGTGAAGTCAAAGAATGGAGGTGTGTGAACTCATAGAATGGAGGTGTGTGAAGTCATGGAATGGAGGTTTGTGAAGTCAAACTTTGGAAGTGTGGGAAGTTACAGAAAGAAGATGTGTGAAGTTATACAATGGAGGTGTGTGAAGTCAGAATGCAGGTGTGGGAAGTCATAGAATGGAGGGGTGTGAAGTCATAGAATGGAGGTGTGTGAACTCATAGAATGGAAGTGTGTGAAGTCATAGAATGGAGGTGTGTGAAGTCATAGAATGGAGGTGGGTGAAGTCACAGAAGGGAGGTGTGTGAAATCACAGAATGGAGGGGTGTGAAGTCACAGAATGGAGGTGGGTCAAGTCACAGAATGGAGATGTGTGAAGTCAAAAAGGTGGTGTGAGAAGTCACAAATGTAAGTGTGTGAAGTCACAGAATGGAGGTGTGAAGTCAAAATGGTTGTGTGTGAAGTCAAAGAATGGAGGTGTGTGAAGTCATTGAATGGAGGTGTGTGAAGTCACAGAATGGAGGTGTTTGACGTCAGAGAATGGAGGTGTGAGAAATTAGAATGGAGGTGTGTGAAGTCACAGAATGGAGGTGTGTGAAACCACAAAATGGAGGTGTGTGAACTCAGAATGGAGGTGTGTGAAGTCACAGAATGGAGGTGTGTGAAGTCATAGAATGGAGGTGTGTGAAGTCACAGAATGGAGGTGTTTGACGTCAGAGAATGGAGGTGTGAGAAATCAGAATGGAGGTGTGTGAAGTCACAGAATGGAGGTGTGTGAAGTCAGAATAGATGTGTGCAAAGTCATAGAATGGAGCTGTGTGAAGTCAGAATGGAGCTGTGTGAAGTCATAGAATGGAGGTGAGTGAAGTCAGAATGGCGGTTTGTGAACTCATAGAATGATGGTGTGTGAAGTCACAATGGAGGTGTGTGAAGTCATAGAATGGAGGTTTTTGAAGTCACAGAATGGAAGTGTGTGAAGTCATAAAATGGAGGTGTGTGAAGTCAGATTGGAGGTGTGTGAAGTCATAGAATGGAGGTGTGTCAACTCAGAAAGGAGGTGTGTGAAGTCATAGAATGGAGGTGTGTGAAGTCATAGAATGGAGGTGTGTGAAATCATAGACTGGAGTTGTGTTAAGTCACAGTATTGAGGTGTGTGAAGTCAGAATGGAGGTGTGTGAAGTCAGAATGGAGGTGTGTGAAGTCATAGAATGGAGGTGTGTGAATTCAGAATGCATTTGTGTGAACTCATAGAATGGAGGTCTGTGAAGTCACAATGTAGGTGTGTGAAATCACAGTATGGAGGTGTGTGAAGTCATAGAATGGAGGTGTGTGAAATCACAGAATGGAGGTGTGTAAAGTCATATAATGGAGGTGTGTGAAGTCACAGAATGGAGGTCTGTGAAGTCAGAATGGAGTTGTGTGAAGTCATAGAATGGAGGTGTGTGAAGTCATAATGGAGGTGTGTGAAGTCATAGAATGGAGGTGTGTGAAGTCAGAATGGAGGTGTGTGAACTCATAGAATGGAGGTGTGTGTAGTACCAATGGAGGTGTGTGAAGTTATAGAATGGAGGTGTGTGAAGTCACAGAATGGAGGTTTGTGAAGTCATAGGATGCAGCTGTGTGAAGTCAGATTGGAGGTGTGTGAAGTCACAGAATGGAGGTGTGTGAACTCAGAATGGAGGTGTGTGAAGTTACAGAATGGAGGTGTGTGAAGTCATAGAATGGAGGTGTGTGAAGTCATAGAATATATGTGTGTGAAGTCATAATGTTGGTGTGTGAAGTCACAGAATTGAGGTGTGTGAAGTCACAGAATGGAGGTGTCTGAAGTCATAGAATGGAGGTGTGTGAAGTCATAGAATGGAGGTGTGTGAAGTCATAGAATGGATGTTTGTTAAGTAAGAATGAAGGTGTGTTAAGTCATATAATGGAGGTGTGTGAAGGCACAGAATGGAGGTGTGTGAAGTCATAGAATGGAGCTGTGTGAAGTCAGAATGGAGGTGTGTGAAATCATAGAATGGAGGTGTGTGAAGTCACAGAATGGAGGTGTGTGAAGTCATAGAATGTAGGTGTGTGAAATCATAGAATGGAGGTGTGGGAAGTCAGAGAATGGAGCTGTGTGAAGTCAGAATGGAGGTGTGCGAAGTCACAGAATGGAGGTGTGTGAAGTCATTTTATGGAGCTCTGTGAAGTCAGAATGGAGGTGTGTGAAGTCACAGAATGGAGGTGTGTGAACTCAGAATGGAGGTGTGTGAAGTCACAGAATCTAGGTGTGTGAAGTCATAGAATGGAGGTGTGTGAAGTCATAGAATGGAGGTGTGTGAAGTCATAATGGAGGGGTGTGAAGTCACAGAATTCAGGTGTGTGAAGTCACAGAATGGAGGTGTGTGAAGTCATAGAATGGAGGTGTGTGAAGTCAGAACGTAGGTGTGTGAACTCAGATTGGAGGTGTGGGAAGTCACAATGGAGGTGTGTGAAGTTATAGAATGAAGGTGTGTGAAGTCACAGAATGGAGGGGTGTGAAGTCAAAGACTGGAAGTGTGTGAAGTCATAGAATGGACGTGTGTGAACTCATAGAATGGAGGTGTGTTAAGTCATAGAATGGAGGTGTGTGAAGTCACAGAATGAAGGTGCGTTAAGTCACAGAATGGAGGTTTGTGAACTTAGAATGGAGGTGTGTGAAGTCACAGAATGGAGGTGTGGGAAGTCATAGAATGGAGTTGTGTGAAGTCACACAATGGAGGTGTGTGAATTAATAGAATGGAGGTGTGAGAAATCATAGAATGGAGGTGTGTGAAGTCACAGAATGGAGGTGTGTGAAGTCATAGAATGGAGGTGTGTGATGTCACAGAATGGAGGTGTGTGAACTCACAATGGAGGTGTGTGAAGTCAAAGAATGGAGGTGTGTGAAGTCATAGAATGGCATTGTGTGAAGTCAATGAATGGAGGTGTGTGAAGTGAGAATTGAGGTGTGTGAAGTCACGGAATTGAGGTGTGTGAACTCAGAATGGAGGTGTGTGAAGTCACAGAATGGAGGTTTGTGAAGTCATATAATGGTGGTGTGTGAAGTCATAGAATGGATGTTTCTGAAGTAGAATGAAGGTGTGTGAAGTCATAGAATGGAGGTGTGTGAAGTCAAAATGGAGGTGTGTGAACTCATAAAATGGAGATGTGTGAAGTCATGGAATGGAGGTGTGTGAAGTCCAAGAATATAGGTTGTGAAATCAAACAATGGTGGTGTGTGAAGTCACAGAATGCAGGTCTGTTAAGTCAAAGAATGGAAGTGTGTGAAGTTAAAATGGAGGTGTGTGAAGTCACAGAATGGAGGTGTGTGAAGTCACAGAATGAAGGTGGTTGAAGTCAAAATTGTGGTGTGTGAAGTCACAAATGGAGGTGTCTGAAGTCAGAATGCAGCTGTGTGAGCCATAGAATGGAAGTGTGTGAAGTCAGAATGGAGGTGTGTGAACTCATAGAATGGAGTGTGTGAAGTCACAATGGGTGTGTGTGAAGTCATAGAATGGGGGTGTGTGAAGTCATATTGGAGGTGTGTGAAATCACAGAATGGAGGTGTGTCAAATCAGAAATGAGGTGTGTGAAGTCATAGAATGGAGGTGAGTGAATTCATAGAATGGAAGACTGTGAAATCATAGAATGGAGGTGTGTGAAGTCAAAGAATTGAGGTTTGTGAAGTCAGAATGGAGGTGTGTGAAGTCAGGATGGAGGTGGGTGAAGTCACAGAATGGAGGTGTGGGAACTCAGAATGGAGGTGTGTGGTCACAGAACGGAGGTTTGTGAAGTCATAGAATGGAGGTGCGTGAAGTCATAGAATGGATGTTTCTGAAGTGAGAACGAAGGTGTATGAAGTCAAAGAATGGAGGTGTGTGAAGTCAAAATGGAGGTGTGTGAATCATAGAATGGAGGTGTGTGAACTCATAGAATGGAGGTGTGTGAAGTCATGGAATGGAGTTGTGTGAAGTCAACGAATGGAGGTGTGTGAACTCATAGAATGGAGGTGCATGCAGTCAAAGAATGGAGGTGTGTGAAGTCATGGAATGGAGGTGTGTGAAGTCAGATGGAGTTGTATGAAGTCATAGAATGGAGGTGTGTGAAGTCAGAATGGAGGTGTGTGAAGTCATAGAATGGAGGTGTGTGAAGTCAGAATGGAGGTGTGTGAACTCATAGAATGGAGGTGTGTGAAGTCACAATGCAGGTGTGCGAAGTCATAGATTGGAGGTGTGTGAGGTCATAGAATGCAGGTGTGTGAAGTCACAGAATGGAGGTGTGTGAAGTCATAGAATGGAGGTTGGTGAAGCCACAGAATGGAGGTGTGTGAAGTCATAGAATGGAGGTGTGTGAAGTCATAGAATTTAGGTGTGTGAAGTCATAGAATGGATGTGTGTGAAGTCAGAGAATGGAGGTGTGTGAAATCACAAAATGGAGGTGTGTGAACTCAGAATCGAGGTGTGTGAAGTCACAGAATGGAAGTGTGTGAAGTCATAGAATGGAGGTGTGTGAAGTCACACAATGGGGGTGTGTGAAGTCATAGAATGGAGGTGTGTGAAGTCATAGAATTGAGGTGTGTGAAGTCACAGAATGGAGGTGTGTGAAGTTAGAATAGATGTGTGCGAAGTCATAGAATGGAGCTGTGTGAAGTCAGAATGGAGCTGTGTGAAGTCATAGAATGGAGGTGAGTGAAGTAAGAATGGCGGTGTGTGAACTCATAGAATGATGGTGTGTGAAGTCACAATGGAGGTGTGTGAAGTCCTAGAATGGAGGTTTTTGAAGTCACAGAAGGGAGGTGTGTGAAGTCATAGAATGGAGGTGTGTGAAGTCACAGACTGGAGGTGTGTAAAGTCATAGAATGGAGGTGTGTGAAATCATAGAATGGAGGTGTGGGAAGTCAGAGAATGGAGCTGTGTGAAGTCAGAATGGAGGTGTGTGAAGTCATAGAATGGATGTTTGTTAAGTAAGAATGAAGGTGTGTTAAGTCATATAATGGAGGTGTGTGAAGGCACAGAATGGAGGTGTGTGAAGTCATAGAATGGAGCTGTGTGAAGTCAGAATGGAGGTGTGTGAAATCATAGAATGGAGGTGTGTGAAGTCACAGAATGGAGGTGTGTGAAGTCATAGAATGTAGGTGTGTGAAATCATAGAATGGAGGTGTGGGAAGTCAGAGAATGGAGCTGTGTGAAGTCAGAATGGAGGTGTGCGAAGTCACAGAATGGAGGTGTGTGAAGTCATTTTATGGAGCTCTGTGAAGTCAGAATGGAGGTGTGTGAAGTCACAGAATGGAGGTGTGTGAACTCAGAATGGAGGTGTGTGAAGTCACAGAATCTAGGTGTGTGAAGTCATAGAATGGAGGTGTGTGAAGTCATAGAATGGAGGTGTGTGAAGTCATAATGGAGGGGTGTGAAGTCACAGAATTCAGGTGTGTGAAGTCACAGAATGGAGGTGTGTGAAGTCATAGAATGGAGGTGTGTGAAGTCAGAACGTAGGTGTGTGAACTCAGATTGGAGGTGTGGGAAGTCACAATGGAGGTGTGTGAAGTTATAGAATGAAGGTGTGTGAAGTCACAGAATGGAGGGGTGTGAAGTCAAAGACTGGAGGTGTGTGAAGTCATAGAATGGACGTGTGTGAACTCATAGAATGGAGGTGTGTGAAGTCATAGAATGGAGGTGTGTGAAGTCACAGAATGAAGGTGCGTTAAGTCACAGAATGGAGGTTTGTGAACTCAGAATGGAGGTGTGTGAAGTCACAGAATGGAGGTGTGGGAAGTCAAAGAATGGAGTTGTGTGAAGTCACACAATGGAGGTGTGTGAATTAATAGAATGGAGGTGTGAGAAATCATAGAATGGAGGTGTGTGAAGTCACAGAATGGAGGTGTGTGAAGTCATAGAATGGAGGTGTGTGATGTCACAGAATGGAGGTGTGTGAACTCACAATGGAGGTGTGTGAAGTCAAAGAATGGAGGTGTGTGAAGTCATAGAATGGCATTGTGTGAAGTCAATGAATGGAGG
Organism: Megascapheus bottae; assembly: GCA_024803745.1. NCBI lineage: Eukaryota > Metazoa > Chordata > Mammalia > Rodentia > Geomyidae > Megascapheus > Megascapheus bottae. The sequence continues at coordinate 42,675 of JANJXV010000052.1, read as the reverse complement.
TGTGTGAAGTGAGAATTGAGGTGTGTGAAGTCACGGAATTGAGGTGTGTGAACTCAGAATGGAGGTGTGTGAAGTCACAGAATGGAGGTTTGTGAAGTCATATAATGGTGGTGTGTGAAGTCATAGAATGGATGTTTCTGAAGTAGAATGAAGGTGTGTGAAGTCATAGAATGGAGGTGTGTGAAGTCAAAATGGAGGTGTGTGAACTCATAAAATGGAGATGTGTGAAGTCATGGAATGGAGGTGTGTGAAGTCCAAGAATATAGGTTGTGAAGTCAAACAATGGTGGTGTGTGAAGTCACAGAATGCAGGTCTGTTAAGTCAAAGAATGGAAGTGTGTGAAGTTAAAATGGAGGTGTGTGAAGTCACAGAATGGAGGTGTGTGAAGTCACAGAATGAAGGTGTTTGAAGTCAAAATTGTGGTGTGTGAAGTCACAAATGGAGGTGTCTGAAGTCAGAATGCAGCTGTGTGAAGCCATAGAATGGAAGTGTGTGAAGTCAGAATGGAGGTGTGTGAACTCATAGAATGGAGTGTGTGAAGTCACAATGGGGGTGTGTGAAGTCATAGAATGGGGGTGTGTGAAGTCATATTGGAGGTGTGTGAAATCACAGAATGGAGGTGTGTCAACTCAGAAATGAGGTGTGTGAAGTCATAGAATGGAGGTGAGTGAATTCATAGAATGGAAGACTGTGAAATCATAGAATGGAGGTGTGTGAAGTCAAAGAATTGAGGTTTGTGAAGTCAGAATGGAGGTGTGTGAAGTCAGGATGGAGGTGGGTGAAGTCACAGAATGGAGGTGTGGGAACTCAGAATGGAGGTGTGTGGTCACAGAACGGAGGTTTGTGAAGTCATAGAATGGAGGTGCGTGAAGTCATAGAATGGATGTTTCTGAAGTGAGAACGAAGGTGTATGAAGTCAAAGAATGGAGGTGTGTGAAGTCAAAATGGAGGTGTGTGAATCATAGAATGGAGGTGTGTGAACTCATAGAATGGAGGTGTGTGAAGTCATGGAATGGAGTTGTGTGAAGTCAACGAATGGAGGTGTGTGAACTCATAGAATGGAGGTGCATGCAGTCAAAGAATGGAGGTGTGTGAAGTCATGGAATGGAGGTGTGTGAAGTCAGATGGAGTTGTATGAAGTCATAGAATGGAGGTGTGTGAAGTCAGAATGGAGGTGTGTGAAGTCATAGAATGGAGGTGTGTGAAGTCAGAATGGAGGTGTGTGAACTCATAGAATGGAGGTGTGTGAAGTCACAATGCAGGTGTGCGAAGTCATAGATTGGAGGTGTGTGAGGTCATAGAATGCAGGTGTGTGAAGTCACAGAATGGAGGTGTGTGAAGTCATAGAATGGAGGTTGGTGAAGCCACAGAATGGAGGTGTGTGAAGTCATAGAATGGAGGTGTGTGAAGTCATAGAATTTAGGTGTGTGAAGTCATAGAATGGAGGTGTGTGAAGTCAGAGAATGGAGGTGTGTGAAATCACAAAATGGAGGTGTGTGAACTCAGAATCGAGGTGTGTGAAGTCACAGAATGGAGGTGTGTGAAGTCATAGAATGGAGGTGTGTGAAGTCACACAATGGGGGTGTGTGAAGTCATAGAATGGAGGTGTGTGAAGTCATAGAATTGAGGTGTGTGAAGTCACAGAATGGAGGTGTGTGAAGTCAGAATAGATGTGTGCGAAGTCATAGAATGGAGCTGTGTGAAGTCAGAATGGAGCTGTGTGAAGTCATAGAATGGAGGTGAGTGAAGTAAGAATGGCGGTGTGTGAACTCATAGAATGATGGTGTGTGAAGTCACAATGGAGGTGTGTGAAGTCCTAGAATGGAGGTTTTTGAAGTCACAGAAGGGAGGTGTGTGAAGTCATAGAATGGAGGTGTGTGAAGTCACAGACTGGAGGTGTGTAAAGTCATAGAATGGAGGTGTGTGAAATCATAGAATGGAGGTGTGGGAAGTCAGAGAATGGAGCTGTGTGAAGTCAGAATGGAGGTGTGCGAAGTCACAGAATGGAGGTGTGAAGTCATTTTATGGAGCTCTGTGAAGTCAGAATGGAGGTGTGTGAAGTCACAGAATGGAGGTGTGTGAACTCAGGATGGAGGTGTGTGAAGTCACAGAATCTTGGTGTGTGAAGTCATAGAATGGAGATGTGTGAAGTCATAGAATGGAGGTGTGTGAAGTCATAATAGAGGGGTGTGAAGTCACAGAATTCAGGTGTGTGAAGTCACAGAATGGAGGTGTGTGAAGTCATAGAATGGAGGTGTGTGAAGTCAGAACGTAGGTGTGTGAACTCAGATTGGAGGTGTGGGAAGTCACAATGGAGGTGTGTGAAGTTATAGAATGGAGGTGTGTGAAGTCACAGAATGGAGGGGTGTGAAGTCAAAGACTGGAGGTGTGTGAAGTCATAGAATGGACGTGTGTGAACTCATAGAATAGAGGTGTGTGAAGTCATAGAATGGAGGTGTGTGAAGTCACAGGATGAAGGTGCGTTAAGTCACAGAATGGAGGTTTGTTAACTCAGAAAGGAGGTGTGTGAAGTCACAGAATGGAGGTGTGGGAAGTCATAGAATGGAGTTGTGTGAAGTCACAGAATGGAGGTGTGTGAATTAATAGAATGGAGGTGTGAGAAATCATAGAATGGAGGTGTGTGAAGTCACAGAATGGATGTGTGTGAAGTCACAAAATGGAGGTGTGTGAAGTCACAGAATGGAGGTGTGTGAACTCACAATGGAAGTGTGTGAAGTCATAGAATGGAGGTGTGTGAAGTGAGAATTGAGGTGTGTGAAGTCACGGAATTGAGGTGTGTGAACTCAGAATGGAGGTGTGTGAAGTCACAGAATGGATGTTTCTGAAGTAGAATGAAGGTGTGTGAAGTCATAGAATGGAGGTGTGTGAAGTCATAGAATGGAGGTGTGTGAAGTCAAAATGGAGGTGTGTGAACTCATAAAATGGAGATGTGTGAAGTCATGGAATGGAGGTGTGTGAAGTCCAAGAATATAGGTTGTGAAATCAAACAATGTTGGTGTGTGAAGTCACAGAATGCAGGTCTGTTAAGTCAAAGAATGGAAGTGTGTGAAGTTAAAATGGAGGTGTGTGAAGTCACAGAATGGAGGTGTGTGAAGTCACAGAATGAAGGTGTTTGAAGTCAAAATTGTGGTGTGTGAAGTCACAAATGGAGGTGTCTGAAGTCAGAATGCAGCTGTGTGAAGCCATAGAATGGAAGTGTGTGAAGTCAGAATGGAGGTGTGTGAACTCATAGAATGGAGTGTGTGAAGTCACAATGGGGGTGTGTGAAGTCATAGAATGGGGGTGTGTGAAGTCATATTGGAGGTGGGTGAAATCACAGAATGGAGGTGTGTCAACTCAGAAATGAGGTGTGTGAAGTCATAGAATGGAGGTGAGTGAATTCATAGAATGGAAGACTGTGAAATCATAGAATGGAGGTGTGTGAAGTCAAAGAATTGAGGTTTGTGAAGTCAGAATGGAGGTGTGTGAAGTCAGGATGGAAGTGGGTGAAGTCACAGAATGGAGGTGTGGCAAATCAGAATGGAGGTGTGTGGTCACAGAACGGAGGTTTGTAAAGTCATAGAATGGAGGTGCGTGAAGTCATAGAATGGATGTTTCTGAAGTGAGAACGAAGGTGTATGAAGTCAAAGAATGGAGGTGTGTGAAGTCGAAATGGAGGTGTGTGAATCATAGAATGGAGGTGTGTGAACTCATAGAATGGAGGTGTGTGAAGTCATGGAATGGAGGTGTGTGAAGTCAAAGAATGGAGGTGTGTGAAGTCAAACAATAAAAGTGGGTGAAATCACAGAATGGAGGTGTGTGAACTCATAGAATGGAGGTGCATGCAGTCTAAGAATGGAGGTGTGTGAAGTCATCGAATGGAGGTGTGTGAAGTCATGGAATGGAGGTGTGTGAAGTCAGATGGAGTTGTGTGAAGTCATAGAATGGAGGTGTGTGAAGTCAGAATGGAGGTGTGTGAAGTCATAGAATGGAGGTGTGTGAAGTCACAATGGAGGTGTGTGAACTCATAGAATGGAGGTGTGTGAAGTCACAATGCAGGTGTGCGAAGTCATAGAAAGGAGGTGTGTGACGTCATAGAATGCAGGTGTGTGAAGTCACAGTATGGAGGTGTGTGAAGTCATAGAATGGAGGTGTGTGAAGTCACAAAATGGGGGTGTGTGAAGTCATAGAATGGTGTGTGCAGTCATAGAATGGAGGTGTGTGAGGTCACAGAATGGAGGTGTGTGAAGTCAGAATAGATGTGTGCGAAGTCATAGAATGGAGCTGTGTGAAGTCAGAATGGAGCTGTGTGAAGTCATAGAATGGAGGTGAGTGAAGTCAGAATGGCGGTGTGTGAACTCATAGAATGATGGTGTGTGAAGTCACAATGGAGGTGTGTGAAGTCATAGAATGGAGGTTTTTGAAGTCACAGAATGGAGGTGTGTAAAGTCATATAATGGAGGTGTGTGAAGTCACAGAATGGAGGTCTGTGAAGTCAGAATGGAGTTGTGTGAAGTCATAGAATGGAGGTGTGTGAAGTCATAATGGAGGTGTGTGAAGTCATAGAATGGAGGTGTGTGAAGTCAGAATGGATGTGTGTGAACTCATAGAATGGAGGTGTGTGTAGTACCTATGGAGGTGTGTGAAGTTATAGAATGGAGGTGTGTGAAGTCACAGAATGGAGGTTTGTGAAGTCATAGGATGCAGCTGTGTGAAGTCAGATTGGAGGTGTGTGAAGTCACAGAATGGAGGTGTGTGAACTCAGAATGGAGGTGTGTGAAGTTACAGAATGGAGGTGTGTGAAGTCATAGAATGGAGGTGTGTGATGTCATAGAATATATGTGTGTGAAGTCATAATGGAGGTGTGTGAAGTCACAGAATTGAGGTGTGTGAAGTCACAGAATGGAGGTGTGTGAAGTCATAGAATGGAGGTGTGTGAAGTCATAGAATGGAGGTGTGTGAAGTCATAGAATGGATGTTTGTTAAGTAAGAATGAAGGTGTGTTAAGTCATATAATGGAGGTGTGTGAAGGCACAGAATGGAGGTGTGTGAAGTAATAGAATGGAGCTGTGTGAAGTCAGAATGGAGGTGTGTGAAATCATAGAATGGAGGTGTGTGAAGTCACAGAATGGAGGTGTGTGAAGTCACAGAATGGAGGTGTGTAAAATCATAGAATGGACGTGTGTGAAGTCATACAATGGAGGTGTGTGAAGTCATACAATGGAGGTGTGTGAAGTCACAGAATGGAGGGGTGTGAAGTCACAGATTGGAGGTGTGTGAACCAAGAATGAAGGTGTGTGAAGTCACAGAATGGAGGTGTGGGAAGTCAGAGAATGGAGCTGTGTGAAGTCAGAAAGGAGGTGTGCGAAGTCACAGAATGGAGGTGTGTGAAGTCATTTTATGGAGCTCTGTGAAGTCAGAATGGAGGTGTGTGAAGTCACAGAATGGAGGTGTGTGAACTCAGAATGGAGGTGTGTGAAGTCACAGAATCTAGGTGTGTGAAGTCATAGAATGGAGGTGTGTGAAGTCATAGAATGGAGGTGTGTGAAGTCATAATGGAGGGGTGTGAAGTCACAGAATTCAGGTGTGTGAAGTCACAGAATGGAGGTGTGTGAAGTCATAGAATGGAGGTGTGTGAAGTCAGAACGTAGGTGTGTGAACTCAGATTGGAGGTGTGGGAAGTCACAATGGAGGTGTGTGAAGTTATAGAATGAAGGTGTGTGAAGTCACAGAATGGAGGGGTGTGAAGTCAAAGACTGGAGGTGTGTGAAGTCATAGAATGGACGTGTGTGAACTCATAGAATGGAGGTGTGTTAAGTCATAGAATGGACGTGTGTGAAGTCACAGAATGAAGGTGCGTTAAGTCACAGAATGGAGGTTTGTGAACTCAGAATGGAGGTGTGTGAAGTCACAGAATGGAGGTGTGGGAAGTCATAGAATGGAGTTGTGTGAAGTCACAGAATGGAGGTGTGTGAATTAATAGAATGGAGGTGTGAGAAATCATAGAATGGAGGTGTGTGAAGTCACAGAATGGAGGTGTGAGAAGTCACAGAATGGAGGTGTGAGATGTCACAGAATGGAGGTGTGTGAACTCACAATGGAGGTGTGTGAAGTCAAAGAATGGAGGTGTGTGAAGTCATAGAATGGCATTGTGTGAAGTCAATGAATGCAGGTGTGTGAAGTGAGAATTGAGGTGTGTGAAGTCACGGAATTGAGGTGTGTGAACTCAGAATGGAGGTGTGTGAAGTCACAGAATGGAGGTTTGTGAAGTCATATAATGGTGGTGTGTGAAGTCATAGAATGGATGTTTCTGAAGTAGAATGAAGGTGTGTGAAGTCATAGAATGGAGGTGTGTGAAGTCAAAATGGAGGTGTGTGAACTCATAAAATGGAGATGTGTGAAGTCATGGAATGGAGGTGTGTAAAGTCCAAGAATATAGGTTGTGAAGTCAAACAATGGTGGTGTGTGAAGTCACAGAATGCAGGTCTGTTAAGTCAAAGAATGGAAGTGTGTGAAGTTAACATGGAGGTGTGTGAAGTCACAGAATGGAGGTGTGTGAAGTCACAGAATGAAGGTGTTTGAAGTCAAAATTGTGGTGTGTGAAGTCACAAATGGAGGTGTCTGAAGTCAGAATGCAGCTGTGTGAAGCCATAGAATGGAAGTGTGTGAAGTCAGAATGGAGGTGTGTGAACTCATAGAATGGAGTGTGTGAAGTCACAATGGGGGTGTGTGAAGTCATAGAATGGGGGTGTGTGAAGTCATATTGGAGGTGTGTGAAATCACAGAATGGAGGTGTGTCAACTCAGAAATGAGGTGTGTGAAGTCATAGAATGGAGGTGTGTGAATTCATAGAATGGAAGACTGTGAAATCATAGAATGGAGGTGTGTGAAGTCAAAGAATTGAGGTTTGTGAAGTCAGAATGGAGGTGTGTGAAGTCAGGATGGAGGTGGGTGAAGTCACAGAATGGAGGTGTGGGAACTCAGAATGGAGGTGTGTGGTCACAGAACGGATGTTTGTGAAGTCATAGAATGGAGGTGCGTGAAGTCATAGAATGGATGTTTCTGAAGTGAGAACGAAGGTGTATGAAGTCAAAGAATGGAGGTGTGTGAAGTCAAAATGGAGGTGTGTGAATCATAGAATGGAGGTGTGTGAACTCATAGAATGGAGGTGTGTGAAGTCATGGAATGGAGTTGTGTGAAGTCAACGAATGGAGGTGTGTGAACTCATAGAATGGAGGTGCATGCAGTCAAAGAATGGAGGTGTGTGAAGTCATGGAATGGAGGTGTGTGAAGTCAGATGGAGTTGTATGAAGTCATAGAATGGAGGTGTGTGAAGTCATAGAATGGAGGTTGGTGAAGCCACAGAATGGAGGTGTGTGAAGCCATAGAATGGAGGTGTGTGAAGTCATAGAATTTAGGTGTGTGAAGTCATAGAATGGAGGTGTGTGAAGTCAGAGAATGGAGGTGTGTGAAATCACAAAATCTAGGTGTGTGAACTCAGAATCGAAGTGTGTGAAGTCACAGAATGGAGGTGTGTGAAGTCATAGAATGGAGGTGTGTGAAGTCACACAATAGGGGTGTGTGAAGTCATAGAATGGAGGTGTGTGAAGTCATAGAATTGAGGTGTGTGAAGTCACAGAATGGAGGTGTGTGAAGTCAGAATAGATGTGTGCGAAGTCATAGAATGGAGCTGTGTGTAGTCAGAATGGAGCTGTGTGAAGTCATAGAATGGAGGTGAGTGAAGTAAGAATGGCGGTGTGTGAACTCATAGAATGATGGTGTGTGAAGTCACAATGGAGGTGTGTGAAGTCCTAGAATGGAGGTTTTTGAAGTCACAGAAGGGAGGTGTGTGAAGTCATAGAATGGAGGTGTGTGAAGTCACAGACTGGAGGTGTGTAAAGTCATAGAATGGAGGTGTGTGAAATCATAGAATGGAGGTGTGGGAAGTCAGAGAATGGAGCTGTGTGAAGTCAGAATGGAGGTGTGCGAAGTCACAGAATGGACGTGTGAAGTGATTTTATGGAGCTCTGTGAAGTCAGAATGGAGGTGTGTGAAGTCACAGAATGGAGGTGTGTGAACTCAGGATGGAGGTGTGTGAAGTCACAGAATCTTGGTGTGTGAAGTCATAGAATGGAGATGTGTGAAGTCATAGAATGGAGGTGTGTGAAGTCAGAACGCAGGTGTGTGAACTCAGATTGGAGGTGTGGGAAGTCACAATGGAGGTGTGTGAAGTTATAGAATGGAGGTGTGTGAAGTCACAGAATGGAGGGGTGTGAAGTCAAAGACTGGAGGTGTGTGAAGTCATAGAATGGACGTGTGTGAACTCATAGAATGGAGGTGTGTGAAGTCATAGAATGGAGGTGTGTGAAGTCACAGGATGAAGGTGCGTTAAGTCAAAGAATGGAGGTTTGTTAACTCAGAAAGGAGGTGTGTGAAGGCACAGAATGGAGGTGTGGGAAGTCATAGAATGGAGTTGTGTGAAGTCACAGAATGGAGGTGTGTGAATTAATAGAATGGAGGTGTGTGAAATCACGGAATGGAGGTGTGTGAAGTCACAGAATGGATGTATGTGAAGTCACAAAATGGAGGTGTGTGAAGTCACAGAATGGAGGTGTGTGAACTCACAATGGAGGTGTGTGAAGTCAAAGAATGGAGGTGTGTGAAGTCATAGAATGGAATTGTGTGAAGTCATAGAATGGAGGTGTGTGAAGTGAGAATTGAGGTGTGTGAAGACACGGAATTGAGGTGTGTGAACTCAGAATGGAGGTGTGTGAAGTCACAGAATGGATGTTTCTGAAGTAGAATGAAGGTGTGTGAAGTCATAGAATGGAGGTGTGTGAAGTCATAGAATGGAGGTGTGTGAAGTCAAAATGGAGGTGTGTGAACTCATAAAATGGAGATGTGTGAAGTCATGGAATGGAGGTGTGTGAAGTCCAAGAATATAGGTTGTGAAATCAAACAATGGTGGTGTGTGAAGTCACAGAATGCAGGTCTGTTAAGTCAAAGAATGGAAGTGTGTGAAGTTAAAATGGAGGTGTGTGAAGTCACAGAATGGAGGTGTGTGAAGTCACAGAATGAAGGTGTTTGAAGTCAAAATTGTGGTGTGTGAAGTCACAAATGGAGGTGTCTGAAGTCAGAATGCAGCTGTGTGAAGCCATAGAATGGAAGTGTGTGAAGTCAGAATGGAGGTGTGTGAACTCATAGAATGGAGTGTGTGAAGTCACAATGGGGGTGTGTGAAGTCATAGAATGGGGTTGTGTGAAGTCATGTTGGAGGTGTGTGAAATCACAGAATGGAGGTGTGTCAACTCAGAAATGAGGTGTGTGAAGTCATAGAATGGAGGTGAGTGAATTCATAGAATGGAAGACTGTGAAATCATAGAATGGAGGTGTGTGAAGTCAAAGAATTGAGGTTTGTGAAGTCAGAATGGAGGTGTGTGAAATCAGGATGGAAGTGGGTGAAGTCACAGAATGGAGGTGTGGCAACTCAGAATGGAGGTGTGTGGTCACAGAACGGAGGTTTGTGAAGTCATAGAATGGAGGTGCGTGAAGTCATAGAATGGATGTTTCTGAAGTGAGAACGAAGGTGTATGAAGTCAAAGAATGGAGGTGTGTGAAGTCAAAATGGAGGTGTGTGAATCATAGAATGGAGGTGTGTGAACTCATAGAATGGAGGTGTGTGAAGTCATGGAATGGAGTTGTGTGAAGTCAAAGAATGGAGGTGTGTGAAGTCAAACAATAAAGGTGGGTGAAGTCACAGAATGGAGGTGTGTGAACTCATAGAATGGAGGTGCATGCAGTCTAAGAATGGAGGTGTGTGAAGTCATCGAATGGAGGTGTGTGAAGTCATGGAATGGAGGTGTGTGAAGTCAGATGGAGTTGTGTGAAGTCATAGAATGGAGGTGTGTGAAGTCAGAATGGAGGTGTGTGAAGTCATAGAATGGAGGTGTGTGAAGTGAGAATGGAGGTGTGTGAACTCATAGAATGGAGGTGTGTGAAGTCACAATGCAGGTGTGCGAAGTCATAGAATGGAGGTGTGTGACATCATAGAATGCAGGTGTGTGAAGTCACAGAATGGAAGTGTGTGAAGTCATAGAATGGAGGTGTGTGAAGTCACACAATGGGGGTGTGTGAAGTCATAGAATGGAGGTGTGTGAAGTCATAGAATGGAGGTGTGTGAGGTCACAGAATGGAGGTGTGTGAAGTCAGAATAGATGTGTGCGAAGTCATAGAATGGAGCTGTGTGAAGTCAGAATGGAGCTGTGTGAAGTCATAGAATGGAGGTGAGTGAAGTCAGAATGGCGGTGTGTGAACTCATAGAATGATGGTGTGTGAAGTCACAATGGAGGTGTGTGAAGTCATAGAATGGAGGTTTTTGAAGTCATAGAATGGAGGTGTGTGAAGTCATAGAATGGAGGTGTGTGAAGTCAAATTGGAGGTGTGTGAAGTCATAGAATGGAGGTGTGTCAACTCAGAAAGGAGGTGTGTGAAGTCATAGAATGGAGGTGTGTGAAGTCATAGAATGGAGGTGTGTGAAATCATAGAATGGAGTTGTGTGAAGTCACAGAATTGAGGTGTGTGAAGTCAGAATGGAGGTGTGTGATGTCAGAATGGAGGTGTGTGAAGTCATAGAATGGAGGTGTGTGAATTCACAATGCATTTGTGTGAACTCATAGAATGGAGGTCTGTGAAGTCACAATGTAGGTGTGTGAAGTCACAGAATGGAGGTGTGTGAAGTCATAGAATGGAGGTGTGTGATGTCACAGAATGGAGATGTGTGAAGTCATATATTGGAGGTTTGTGAAGTCATAGAATGGAGGTGTGTGAAGTAATAGAATGGAAGTGTGTCAAGTCACAGATTGAAGGTGTGTGAAGTCACACAATGGGGGTGTGAGAACTCAGAATGGAGGTGTGTGAAGTCACAGAATGGAGGTGTGTGAAGTCATAGAATGGATGTTTCTGGAGTAAGAATGAAGGTGTGTGAAGTCATAGAATGGAGGTGTGGGAAGTCAAAATGGTGGTGTATGAACACATAGAATGGAGGTGTGTGAAATCACGGAATGGAGGTGTGTGAAGTCACAGAATTGAGGTGTGTGAAGACAGAATGGAGGTGTGTGTAGTCAGAATGGAGGTGTGTGAACTCACAATGGAGGTGTGTGAAGTCAAAGAATGGAGGTGTGTGAAGTCATAGAATGGAATTGTGTGAAGTCATAGAATGGAGGTGTGTGAAGTGAGAATTGAGGTGTGTGAAGACACGGAATTGAGGTGTGTGAACTCAGAATGGAGGTGTGTGAAGTCACAGAATGGATGTTTCTGAAGTAGAATGAAGGTGTGTGAAGTCATAGAATGGAGGTGTGTGAAGTCATAGAATGGAGGTGTGTGAAGTCAAAATGGAGGTGTGTGAACTCATAAAATGGAGATGTGTGAAGTCATGGAATGGAGGTGTGTGAAGTCCAAGAATATAGGTTGTGAAATCAAACAATGGTGGTGTGTGAAGTCACAGAATGCAGGTCTGTTAAGTCAAAGAATGGAAGTGTGTGAAGTTAAAATGGAGGTGTGTGAAGTCACAGAATGGAGGTGTGTGAAGTCACAGAATGAAGGTGTTTGAAGTCAAAATTGTGGTGTGTGAAGTCACAAATGGAGGTGTCTGAAGTCAGAATGCAGCTGTGTGAAGCCATAGAATGGAAGTGTGTGAAGTCAGAATGGAGGTGTGTGAACTCATAGAATGGAGTGTGTGAAGTCACAATGGGGGTGTGTGAAGTCATAGAATGGGGGTGTGTGAAGTCATGTTGGAGGTGTGTGAAATCACAGAATGGAGGTGTGTCAACTCAGAAATGAGGTGTGTGAAGTCATAGAATGGAGGTGAGTGAATTCATAGAATGGAAGACTGTGAAATCATAGAATGGAGGTGTGTGAAGTCAAAGAATTGAGGTTTGTGAAGTCAGAATGGAGGTGTGTGAAATCAGGATGGAAGTGGGTGAAGTCACAGAATGGAGGTGTGGCAACTCAGAATGGAGGTGTGTGGTCACAGAACGGAGGTTTGTGAAGTCATAGAATGGAGGTGCGTGAAGTCATAGAATGGATGTTTCTGAAGTGAGAACGAAGGTGTATGAAGTCAAAGAATGGAGGTGTGTGAAGTCAAAATGGAGGTGTGTGAATCATAGAATGGAGGTGTGTGAACTCATAGAATGGAGGTGTGTGAAGTCATGGAATGGAGTTGTGTGAAGTCAAAGAATGGAGGTGTGTGAAGTCAAACAATAAAGGTGGGTGAAGTCACAGAATGGAGGTGTGTGAACTCATAGAATGGAGGTGCATGCAGTCTAAGAATGGAGGTGTGTGAAGTCATCGAATGGAGGTGTGTGAAGTCATGGAATGGAGGTGTGTGAAGTCAGATGGAGTTGTGTGAAGTCATAGAATGGAGGTGTGTGAAGTCAGAATGGAGGTGTGTGAAGTCATAGAATGGAGGTGTGTGAAGTGAGAATGGAGGTGTGTGAACTCATAGAATGGAGGTGTGTGAAGTCACAATGCAGGTGTGCGAAGTCATAGAATGGAGGTGTGTGACATCATAGAATGCAGGTGTGTGAAGTCACAGAATGGAGGTGTGTGAAGTCATAGAATGGAGGTGTGTGAAGTCACACAATGGGGGTGTGTGAAGTCATAGAATGGAGGTGTGTGAAGTCATAGAATGGAGGTGTGTGAGGTCACAGAATGGAGGTGTGTGAAGTCAGAATAGATGTGTGCGAAGTCATAGAATGGAGCTGTGTGAAGTCAGAATGGAGCTGTGTGAAGTCATAGAATGGAGGTGAGTGAAGTCAGAATGGCGGTGTGTGAACTCATAGAATGATGGTGTGTGAAGTCACAATGGAGGTGTGTGAAGTCATAGAATGGAGGTTTTTGAAGTCACAGAATGGAGGTGTTTGAAGTCATAGAATGGAGGTGTGTGAAGTCAAATTGGAGGTGTGTGAAGTCATAGAATGGAGGTGTGTCAACTCAGAAAGGAGGTGTGTGAAGTCATAGAATGGAGGTGTGTGAAGTCATAGAATGGAGGTGTGTGAAATCATAGAATGGAGTTGTGTGAAGTCACAGAATTGAGGTGTGTGAAGTCAGAATGGAGGTGTGTGATGTCAGAATGGAGGTGTGTGAAGTCATAGAATGGAGGTGTGTGAATTCACAATGCATTTGTGTGAACTCATAGAATGGAGGTCTGTGAAGTCACAATGTAGGTGTGTGAAGTCACAGAATGGAGGTGTGTGAAGTCATAGAATGGAGGTGTGTGATGTCACAGAATGGAGATGTGTGAAGTCATATATTGGAGGTTTGTGAAGTCATAGAATGGAGGTGTGTGAAGTAATAGAATGGAAGTGTGTCAAGTCACAGATTGAAGGTGTGTGAAGTCACACAATGGGGGTGTGAGAACTCAGAATGGAGGTGTGTGAAGTCACAGAATGGAGGTGTGTGAAGTCATAGAATGGATGTTTCTGGAGTAAGAATGAAGGTGTGTGAAGTCATAGAATGGAGGTGTGGGAAGTCAAAATGGTGGTGTGTGAACACATAGAATGGAGGTGTGTGAAATCACGGAATGGAGGTGTGTGAAGTCACAGAATTGAGGTGTGTGAAGTCAGAATGGAGGTGTGTGTAGTCAGAATGGAGGTGTGTGAAGTCATAGAATGGAGGTGTGTGAATTCACAATGCATTTGTGTGAACTCATAGAATGGAGGTCTGTGAAGTCACAATGTACGTGTGTGAAGTCACAGAATGGAGGTGTGTGAAGTCATAGAATGGAGGTGTGTGAAGTCACAGAATGGAGCTGTGTGAAGTCAGAATGGAGGTGTGTGAAGTCACAGAATGGAGGTGTTTGAACTCAGAATGGAGGTGTGTGAAGTCACAGAATGGAGGTGTGTTAAGTCACAGAGTGGAGGTGTGTGAACTCAGAATGGAGGTGTGTGAAGTCACAGAATCTAGGTGTGGGAATTCATAGATTGGAGGTGTGTGAAGTCATAGAATGGAGGTGTGTGAAGTCATAATGGAGGCGTGTGAAGTCACAGAATTGAGGTGTGTGAAGTCACAGAACGGAGGTGTGTGAAGTCATAGAATGGAAGTGTGTGAAGTCAGAATGGAGGTGTGTGAACTCAATTGGAGGTGTGGGAAGTCAAAATGGAGGTGTGTGAAGCTATAGAATGGAGGTTTGTGAAGTCACAGAAAGGAGGGGTGTGAAGTCAAAGACTGGAGGTGTGTGAAGTCATAGAATGGAGGTGTGTGAACTCAGAGATTGCAGGTGTGTGAAGTCACAGAATGAAGGTGCGTTAAGTCACAGAATGGAGGTTTGTGAACTCAGAATGGAGGTGTGTGAAGTCACAGAATGGAGATGTGGGAAGTCATAGAATGGAGATGTGTGAAGTCACCGAATGGAGGTGTGTGAATTAATAGAATGGAGGTGTGAGAAATCATAGAATGGAGGTGTGTGAAGTCACAGAATGGAGGTGTGTGAAGTCACAGAATGGAGGTGTGTGAACTCACATAATGGAGGTGTGTGAACTCACAATGGAGGTGTGTGAAGTCAAAGAATGGAGGTGTGATAAGTCGTAGAATGGAATTGTGTGAAGCTATAGAATGGAGGTGTGTGAAGTGAGAATTGAGGTGTGTGAAGTCACATAATTGAGGTGTGTGAACTCAGAATGGAGGTGTGTGAAGTCACAGAATGGAGGTTTGTGAAGTCATAGAATGGAGGTGTGTGAAGTCATAGAATGGATGTTTCTGAGGTAGAATGAAGGTGTGTGAAGTCATAGAATGGAGGTGTGTGAAGTCAAAATGGAGGTGTGTGAACTCATAAAATGGAGATGTGTGAAGTCATGGAATTGAGGTTTGTGAAGTCCAAGAATATAGGTGTGTGAAGTCAAACAATGGTGGTGTGTGAAGTCACAGAATGCAGGTGTGTTAAGTCAAAGAATGGAAGTGTGTGAAGTCAAAATGGAGGTGTGTGAAGTCACAGAATGAAGGTGTCTGAAGTCTGAATGCAGCTGTGTGAAGCCATAGAATTGAGGTGTGTGAAGTCAGAATGGAGGTGTGTGAACTCATAGAATGGAGTGTGTGAAGTCACAATGGGGGTGTGTGAAGTCATAGAATGGGGGTGTGTGAAGTCAAATTGGAGGTGTGTGAAATCACAGAATGGAGGTGTGTCAACGCAGAAATGAGGTGTGTGAAATCATAGAATGGAGGTGTGTGAATTCGTAATATGGAAGTCTATGAAATCATAGAATGGAGGTGTGTGAAGTCAAAGAATTTAGGTTTGTGAAGTCAGAATGGAGGTGTGTGAAATCAGGATGGAGGTGGGTGAAGTCATAGAATGGAGGTGTGGGAACTCAGAATGGAGGTGTGTGGTCACAGAACGGAGGTTTGTGAAGTCATAGAATGGAGGTGCGTGAAGTCATAGAATGGATGTTTCTGAAGTGAGAATGAAGGTGTATGAAGTCAAAGAATGGAGGTGTCTGAAGTCAAAATGGAGGTGTGTGAATCATAGATTGGAGGTGTGTGAACTCATAGAATGGAGGTGTGCGAAGTCATGGAATGGAGGTGTGTGAAGTCAAAGAATGGAGGTGTGTGAAGTCAAACAATAAAGGTGTGTGAAGTCACAGAATGGAGGTGTGTGAACTCATAGAATGGAGGTGCATGAAGACAAAGAATGGAGGTGTGTGAACTCATCGAATGGAGGTGTGTGAAGTCATGGAATGGAGGTGTGTGAAGTCAGATGGAGTTGTGTGAAGTCATAGAATGGAGGTGTGTGAAGTCAGAATGGAGGTGTGTGAAGGCATAGAATGGAGGTGTATGAAGTCAGAATGGAGGTGTGTGAACTCATAGAATGGAGGTGTGTGAAGTCACAATGCATGTGTGCGAAGTCATAGAATGGAGGTGTGTGAGGTCATAGAATGCAGGTGTGTGAAGTCACAGAATGGAGGTGTGTGAAGTCATAGAATGGAGGTGTGTGAAGTCACAGAATGGAGGTGTGTGAAGTCATAGAATGGAGGTTTGTGAAGTCATAGAATTTAGGTGTGTGAAGTCATAGAATGGAGGTGTGTGAAGTCACAGAATGGAGGTGTTTGAATTCACAAAATGGAGGCGTGTGAACTCAGAATGGAGGTGTGTGAATTCACAGAATGGAGGTGTGTGAAGTCATAGAATGGAGGTGTGTGAAGTCACACAATGGGGGTGTGTGAAGTCATAGAATGGAGGTGTGTGAAGTCATAGAATGGAGGTGTGTGAAGTCACAGAATCGAGGTGTTTGACGTCAGAGAATGGAGGTGTGTGAAATCAGAATGGAGGTGTGTGAAGTCACAGAATGGAGGTGTGTGAAGTCAGAATAGATGTGTGCGAAGTCATAGAATGGAACTGTGTGGAGTCAGAATGGAGCTGTGTGAAGTCATACAATGGAGGTGAGTGAAGTAAGAATGGCGGTGTGTGAACTCATAGAATGATGGTGTGTGAAGTCACAATGGAGGTGTGTGAAGTCATAGAATGGAGGTTTTTGAAGTCACAGGATGGAAGTGTGTGAAGTCATAAAATGGAGGTGTGTGAAGTCAGATTGGAGGTGTGTGAAGTCATAGAATGGAGATGTGCCAACTCAGAAAGGAGGTTAGTGAAGTCATAGAATGGAGGTGTGTGAAGTCATAGAATGGAGGTGTGTGAAATCATAGAATGGAGTTGTGTGAAGTCACAGAATTGAGGTGGGTGAAGTCAGAATGGAGGTGTGTGAGGTCAGAATGGAGGTGTGTGAAGTCATAGAATGGAGGTGTGTGAATTCAGAATGCATTTGTGTGAACTCATAGAATGGAGGTCTGTGAAGTCACAATGTAGGTGTGTGAAGTCACAGAATGGAGGTGTGTGAAGTCATAGAATGGAGGTGTGTGAAGTCACAGAATGGAGCTGTGTGAAGTCAGAATGGAGGTGTGTGAAGTCACAGAATGGAGGTGTTTGAACTCAGAATGGAGGTGTGTGAAGTCACAGAATGGAGGTGTGTTAAGTCACAGAGTGGAGGTGTGTGAACTCAGAATGGAGGTGTGTGAAGTCACAGAATCTAGGTGTGGGAATTCATAGATTGGAGGTGTGTGAAGTCATAGAATGGAGGTGTGTGAAGTCATAATGGAGGCGTGTGAAGTCACAGAATTGAGGTGTGTGAAGTCACAGAACGGAGGTGTGTGAAGTCATAGAATGGAAGTGTGTGAAGTCAGAATGGAGGTGTGTGAACTCAATTGGAGGTGTGGGAAGTCAAAATGGAGGTGTGTGAAGCTATAGAATGGAGGTTTGTGAAGTCACAGAAAGGAGGGGTGTGAAGTCAAAGACTGGAGGTGTGTGAAGTCATAGAATGGAGGTGTGTGAACTCAGAGATTGCAGGTGTTTGAAGTCACAGAATGAAGGTGCGTTAAGTCACAGAATGGAGGTTTGTGAACTCAGAATGGAGGTGTGTGAAGTCACAGAATGGAGATGTGGGAAGTCATAGAATGGAGATGTGTGAAGTCACCGAATGGAGGTGTGTGAATTAATAGAATGGAGGTGTGAGAAATCATAGAATGGAGGTGTGTGAAGTCACAGAATGGAGGTGTGTGAAGTCACAGAATGGAGGTGTGTGAACTCACATAATGGAGGTGTGTGAACTCACAATGGAGGTGTGTGAAGTCAAAGAATGGAGGTGTGATAAGTCGTAGAATGGAATTGTGTGAAGCTATAGAATGGAGGTGTGTGAAGTGAGAATTGAGGTGTGTGAAGTCACATAATTGAGGTGTGTGAACTCAGAATGGAGGTGTGTGAAGTCACAGAATGGAGGTTTGTGAAGTCATAGAATGGAGGTGTGTGAAGTCATAGAATGGATGTTTCTGAGGTAGAATGAAGGTGTGTGAAGTCATAGAATGGAGGTGTGTGAAGTCAAAATGGAGGTGTGTGAACTCATAAAATGGAGATGTGTGAAGTCATGGAATTGAGGTTTGTGAAGTCCAAGAATATAGGTGTGTGAAGTCAAACAATGGTGGTGTGTGAAGTCACAGAATGCAGGTGTGTTAAGTCAAAGAATGGAAGTGTGTGAAGTCAAAATGGAGGTGTGTGAAGTCACAGAATGAAGGTGTCTGAAGTCTGAATGCAGCTGTGTGAAGCCATAGAATTGAGGTGTGTGAAGTCAGAATGGAGGTGTGTGAACTCATAGAATGGAGTGTGTGAAGTCACAATGGGGGTGTGTGAAGTCATAGAATGGGGGTGTGTGAAGTCAAATTGGAGGTGTGTGAAATCACAGAATGGAGGTGTGTCAACGCAGAAATGAGGTGTGTGAAATCATAGAATGGAGGTGTGTGAATTCGTAGTATGGAAGTCTATGAAATCATAGAATGGAGGTGTGTGAAGTCAAAGAATTTAGGTTTGTGAAGTCAGAATGGAGGTGTGTGAAATCAGGATGGAGGTGGGTGAAGTCACAGAATGGAGGTGTGGGAACTCAGAATGGAGGTGTGTGGTCACAGAACGGAGGTTTGTGAAGTCATAGAATGGAGGTGCGTGAAGTCATAGAATGGATGTTTTTGAAGTGAGAATGAAGGTGTATGAAGTCAAAGAATGGAGGTGTCTGAAGTCAAAATGGAGGTGTGTGAATCATAGATTGGAGGTGTGTGAACTCATAGAATGGAGGTGTGTGAAGTCATGGAATGGAGGTGTGTGAAGTCAAAGAATGGAGGTGTGTGAAGTCAAACAATAAAGGTGGGTGAAGTCACAGAATGGAGGTGTGTGAACTCATAGAATGGAGGTGCATGCAGTCTAAGAATGGAGGTGTGTGAAGTCATCGAATGGAGGTGTGTGAAGTCATGGAATGGAGGTGTGTGAAGTCAGATGGAGTTGTGTGAAGTCATAGAATGGAGGTGTGTGAAGTCAGAATGGAGGTGTGTGAAGTCATAGAATGGAGGTGTGTGAAGTGAGAATGGAGGTGTGTGAACTCATAGAATGGAGGTGTGTGAAGTCACAATGCAGGTGTGCGAAGTCATAGAATGGAGGTGTGTGACATCATAGAATGCAGGTGTGTGAAGTCACAGAATGGAGGTGTGTGAAGTCATAGAATGGAGGTGTGTGAAGTCACACAATGGGGGTGTGTGAAGTCATAGAATGGAGGTGTGTGAAGTCATAGAATGGAGGTGTGTGAGGTCACAGAATGGAGGTGTGTGAAGTCAGAATAGATGTGTGCGAAGTCATAGAATGGAGCTGTGTGAAGTCAGAATGGAGCTGTGTGAAGTCATAGAATGGAGGTGAGTGAAGTCAGAATGGCGGTGTGTGAACTCATAGAATGATGGTGTGTGAAGTCACAATGGAGGTGTGTGAAGTCATAGAATGGAGGTTTTTGAAGTCACAGAATGGAGGTGTGTGAAGTCATAGAATGGAGGTGTGTGAAGTCAAATTGGAGGTGTGTGAAGTCATAGAATGGAGGTGTGTCAACTCAGAAAGGAGGTGTGTGAAGTCATAGAATGGAGGTGTGTGAAGTCATAGAATGGAGGTGTGTGAAATCATAGAATGGAGTTGTGTGAAGTCACAGAATTGAGGTGTGTGAAGTCAGAATGGAGGTGTGTGATGTCAGAATGGAGGTGTGTGAAGTCATAGAATGGAGGTGTGTGAATTCACAATGCATTTGTGTGAACTCATAGAATGGAGGTCTGTGAAGTCACAATGTAGGTGTGTGAAGTCACAGAATGGAGGTGTGTGAAGTCATAGAATGGAGGTGTGTGATGTCACAGAATGGAGATGTGTGAAGTCATATATTGGAGGTTTGTGAAGTCATAGAATGGAGGTGTGTGAAGTAATAGAATGGAAGTGTGTCAAGTCACAGATTGAAGGTGTGTGAAGTCACACAATGGGGGTGTGAGAACTCAGAATGGAGGTGTGTGAAGTCACAGAATGGAGGTGTGTGAAGTCATAGAATGGATGTTTCTGGAGTAAGAATGAAGGTGTGTGAAGTCATAGAATGGAGGTGTGGGAAGTCAAAATGGTGGTGTGTGAACACATAGAATGGAGGTGTGTGAAATCACGGAATGGAGGTGTGTGAAGTCACAGAATTGAGGTGTGTGAAGTCAGAATGGAGGTGTGTGTAGTCAGAATGGAGGTGTGTGAAGTCATAGAATGGAGGTGTGTGAATTCACAATGCATTTGTGTGAACTCATAGAATGGAGGTCTGTGAAGTCACAATGTACGTGTGTGAAGTCACAGAATGGAGGTGTGTGAAGTCATAGAATGGAGGTGTGTGAAGTCACAGAATGGAGCTGTGTGAAGTCAGAATGGAGGTGTGTGAAGTCACAGAATGGAGGTGTTTGAACTCAGAATGGAGGTGTGTGAAGTCACAGAATGGAGGTGTGTTAAGTCACAGAGTGGAGGTGTGTGAACTCAGAATGGAGGTGTGTGAAGTCACAGAATCTAGGTGTGGGAATTCATAGATTGGAGGTGTGTGAAGTCATAGAATGGAGGTGTGTGAAGGCATAATGGAGGCGTGTGAAGTCACAGAATTGAGGTGTGTGAAGTCACAGAACGGAGGTGTGTGAAGTCATAGAATGGAAGTGTGTGAAGTCAGAATGGAGGTGTGTGAACTCAATTGGAGGTGTGGGAAGTCAAAATGGAGGTGTGTGAAGCTATAGAATGGAGGTTTGTGAAGTCACAGAAAGGAGGGGTGTGAAGTCAAAGACTGGAGGTGTGTGAAGTCATAGAATGGAGGTGTGTGAACTCAGAGATTGCAGGTGTGTGAAGTCACAGAATGAAGGTGCGTTAAGTCACAGAATGGAGGTTTGTGAACTCAGAATGGAGGTGTGTGAAGTCACAGAATGGAGATGTGGGAAGTCATAGAATGGAGATGTGTGAAGTCACCGAATGGAGGTGTGTGAATTAATAGAATGGAGGTGTGAGAAATCATAGAATGGAGGTGTGTGAAGTCACAGAATGGAGGTGTGTGAAGTCACAGAATGGAGGTGTGTGAACTCACATAATGGAGGTGTGTGAACTCACAATGGAGGTGTGTGAAGTCAAAGAATGGAGGTGTGATAAGTCGTAGAATGGAATTGTGTGAAGCTATAGAATGGAGGTGTGTGAAGTGAGAATTGAGGTGTGTGAAGTCACATAATTGAGGTGTGTGAACTCAGAATGGAGGTGTGTGAAGTCACAGAATGGAGGTTTGTGAAGTCATAGAATGGAGGTGTGTGAAGTCATAGAATGGATGTTTCTGAGGTAGAATGAAGGTGTGTGAAGTCATAGAATGGAGGTGTGTGAAGTCAAAATGGAGGTGTGTGAACTCATAAAATGGAGATGTGTGAAGTCATGGAATTGAGGTTTGTGAAGTCCAAGAATATAGGTGTGTGAAGTCAAACAATGGTGGTGTGTGAAGTCACAGAATGCAGGTGTGTTAAGTCAAAGAATGGAAGTGTGTGAAGTCAAAATGGAGGTGTGTGAAGTCACAGAATGAAGGTGTCTGAAGTCTGAATGCAGCTGTGTGAAGCCATAGAATTGAGGTGTGTGAAGTCAGAATGGAGGTGTGTGAACTCATAGAATGGAGTGTGTGAAGTCACAATGGGGGTGTGTGAAGTCATAGAATGGGGGTGTGTGAAGTCAAATTGGAGGTGTGTGAAATCACAGAATGGAGGTGTGTCAACGCAGAAATGAGGTGTGTGAAATCATAGAATGGAGGTGTGTGAATTCGTAGTATGGAAGTCTATGAAATCATAGAATGGAGGTGTGTGAAGTCAAAGAATTTAGGTTTGTGAAGTCAGAATGGAGGTGTGTGAAATCAGGATGGAGGTGGGTGAAGTCATAGAATGGAGGTGTGGGAACTCAGAATGGAGGTGTGTGGTCACAGAACGGAGGTTTGTGAAGTCATAGAATGGAGGTGCGTGAAGTCATAGAATGGATGTTTCTGAAGTGAGAATGAAGGTGTATGAAGTCAAAGAATGGAGGTGTCTGAAGTCAAAATGGAGGTGTGTGAATCATAGATTGGAGGTGTGTGAACTCATAGAATGGAGGTGTGCGAAGTCATGGAATGGAGGTGTGTGAAGTCAAAGAATGGAGGTGTGTGAAGTCAAACAATAAAGGTGTGTGAAGTCACAGAATGGAGGTGTGTGAACTCATAGAATGGAGGTGCATGAAGACAAAGAATGGAGGTGTGTGAACTCATCGAATGGAGGTGTGTGAAGTCATGGAATGGAGGTGTGTGAAGTCAGATGGAGTTGTGTGAAGTCATAGAATGGAGGTGTGTGAAGTCAGAATGGAGGTGTGTGAAGGCATAGAATGGAGGTGTATGAAGTCAGAATGGAGGTGTGTGAACTCATAGAATGGAGGTGTGTGAAGTCACAATGCATGTGTGCGAAGTCATAGAATGGAGGTGTGTGAGGTCATAGAATGCAGGTGTGTGAAGTCACAGAATGGAGGTGTGTGAAGTCATAGAATGGAGGTGTGTGAAGTCACAGAATGGAGGTGTGTGAAGTCATAGAATGGAGGTTTGTGAAGTCATAGAATTTAGGTGTGTGAAGTCATAGAATGGAGGTGTGTGAAGTCACAGAATGGAGGTGTTTGAATTCACAAAATGGAGGCGTGTGAACTCAGAATGGAGGTGTGTGAATTCACAGAATGGAGGTGTGTGAAGTCATAGAATGGAGGTGTGTGAAGTCACACAATGGGGGTGTGTGAAGTCATAGAATGGAGGTGTGTGAAGTCATAGAATGGAGGTGTGTGAAGTCACAGAATCGAGGTGTTTGACGTCAGAGAATGGAGGTGTGTGAAATCAGAATGGAGGTGTGTGAAGTCACAGAATGGAGGTGTGTGAAGTCAGAATAGATGTGTGCGAAGTCATAGAATGGAACTGTGTGGAGTCAGAATGGAGCTGTGTGAAGTCATACAATGGAGGTGAGTGAAGTAAGAATGGCGGTGTGTGAACTCATAGAATGATGGTGTGTGAAGTCACAATGGAGGTGTGTGAAGTCATAGAATGGAGGTTTTTGAAGTCACAGGATGGAAGTGTGTGAAGTCATAAAATGGAGGTGTGTGAAGTCAGATTGGAGGTGTGTGAAGTCATAGAATGGAGATGTGCCAACTCAGAAAGGAGGTTAGTGAAGTCATAGAATGGAGGTGTGTGAAGTCATAGAATGGAGGTGTGTGAAATCATAGAATGGAGTTGTGTGAAGTCACAGAATTGAGGTGGGTGAAGTCAGAATGGAGGTGTGTGAGGTCAGAATGGAGGTGTGTGAAGTCATAGAATGGAGGTGTGTGAATTCAGAATGCATTTGTGTGAACTCATAGAATGGAGGTCTGTGAAGTCACAATGTAGGTGTGTGAAGTCACAGAATGGAGGTGTGTGAAGTCATAGAATGGAGGTGTGTGAAGTCACAGAATGGAGCTGTGTGAAGTCAGAATGGAGGTGTGTGAAGTCACAGAATGGAGGTGTTTGAACTCAGAATGGAGGTGTGTGAAGTCACAGAATGGAGGTGTGTTAAGTCACAGAGTGGAGGTGTGTGAACTCAGAATGGAGGTGTGTGAAGTCACAGAATCTAGGTGTGGGAATTCATAGATTGGAGGTGTGTGAAGTCATAGAATGGAGGTGTGTGAAGTCATAATGGAGGCGTGTGAAGTCACAGAATTGAGGTGTGTGAAGTCACAGAACGGAGGTGTGTGAAGTCATAGAATGGAAGTGTGTGAAGTCAGAATGGAGGTGTGTGAACTCAATTGGAGGTGTGGGAAGTCAAAATGGAGGTGTGTGAAGCTATAGAATGGAGGTTTGTGAAGTCACAGAAAGGAGGGGTGTGAAGTCAAAGACTGGAGGTGTGTGAAGTCATAGAATGGAGGTGTGTGAACTCAGAGATTGCAGGTGTGTGAAGTCACAGAATGAAGGTGCGTTAAGTCACAGAATGGAGGTTTGTGAACTCAGAATGGAGGTGTGTGAAGTCACAGAATGGAGATGTGGGAAGTCATAGAATGGAGATGTGTGAAGTCACCGAATGGAGGTGTGTGAATTAATAGAATGGAGGTGTGAGAAATCATAGAATGGAGGTGTGTGAAGTCACAGAATGGAGGTGTGTGAAGTCACAGAATGGAGGTGTGTGAACTCACATAATGGAGGTGTGTGAACTCACAATGGAGGTGTGTGAAGTCAAAGAATGGAGGTGTGATAAGTCGTAGAATGGAATTGTGTGAAGCTATAGAATGGAGGTGTGTGAAGTGAGAATTGAGGTGTGTGAAGTCACATAATTGAGGTGTGTGAACTCAGAATGGAGGTGTGTGAAGTCACAGAATGGAGGTTTGTGAAGTCATAGAATGGAGGTGTGTGAAGTCATAGAATGGATGTTTCTGAGGTAGAATGAAGGTGTGTGAAGTCATAGAATGGAGGTGTGTGAAGTCAAAATGGAGGTGTGTGAACTCATAAAATGGAGATGTGTGAAGTCATGGAATTGAGGTTTGTGAAGTCCAAGAATATAGGTGTGTGAAGTCAAACAATGGTGGTGTGTGAAGTCACAGAATGCAGGTGTGTTAAGTCAAAGAATGGAAGTGTGTGAAGTCAAAATGGAGGTGTGTGAAGTCACAGAATGAAGGTGTCTGAAGTCTGAATGCAGCTGTGTGAAGCCATAGAATTGAGGTGTGTGAAGTCAGAATGGAGGTGTGTGAACTCATAGAATGGAGTGTGTGAAGTCACAATGGGGGTGTGTGAAGTCATAGAATGGGGGTGTGTGAAGTCAAATTGGAGGTGTGTGAAATCACAGAATGGAGGTGTGTCAACGCAGAAATGAGGTGTGTGAAATCATAGAATGGAGGTGTGTGAATTCGTAGTATGGAAGTCTATGAAATCATAGAATGGAGGTGTGTGAAGTCAAAGAATTTAGGTTTGTGAAGTCAGAATGGAGGTGTGTGAAATCAGGATGGAGGTGGGTGAAGTCATAGAATGGAGGTGTGGGAACTCAGAATGGAGGTGTGTGGTCACAGAACGGAGGTTTGTGAAGTCATAGAATGGAGGTGCGTGAAGTCATAGAATGGATGTTTCTGAAGTGAGAATGAAGGTGTATGAAGTCAAAGAATGGAGGTGTCTGAAGTCAAAATGGAGGTGTGTGAATCATAGATTGGAGGTGTGTGAACTCATAGAATGGAGGTGTGTGAAGTCATGGAATGGAGGTGTGTGAAGTCAAAGAATGGAGGTGTGTGAAGTCAAACAATAAAGGTGTGTGAAGTCACAGAATGGAGGTGTGTGAACTCATAGAATGGAGGTGCATGAAGACAAAGAATGGAGGTGTGTGAACTCATCGAATGGAGGTGTGTGAAGTCATGGAATGGAGGTGTGTGAAGTCAGATGGAGTTGTGTGAAGTCATAGAATGGAGGTGTGTGAAGTCAGAATGGAGGTGTGTGAAGGCATAGAATGGAGGTGTATGAAGTCAGAATGGAGGTGTGTGAACTCATAGAATGGAGGTGTGTGAAGTCACAATGCATGTGTGCGAAGTCATAGAATGGAGGTGTGTGAGGTCATAGAATGCAGGTGTGTGAAGTCACAGAATGGAGGTGTGTGAAGTCATAGAATGGAGGTGTGTGAAGTCACAGAATGGAGGTGTGTGAAGTCATAGAATGGAGGTTTGTGAAGTCATAGAATTTAGGTGTGTGAAGTCATAGAATGGAGGTGTGTGAAGTCACAGAATGGAGGTGTTTGAATTCACAAAATGGAGGCGTGTGAACTCAGAATGGAGGTGTGTGAATTCACAGAATGGAGGTGTGTGAAGTCATAGAATGGAGGTGTGTGAAGTCACACAATGGGGGTGTGTGAAGTCATAGAATGGAGGTGTGTGAAGTCATAGAATGGAGGTGTGTGAAGTCACAGAATCGAGGTGTTTGACGTCAGAGAATGGAGGTGTGTGAAATCAGAATGGAGGTGTGTGAAGTCACAGAATGGAGGTGTGTGAAGTCAGAATAGATGTGTGCGAAGTCATAGAATGGAACTGTGTGGAGTCAGAATGGAGCTGTGTGAAGTCATACAATGGAGGTGAGTGAAGTAAGAATGGCGGTGTGTGAACTCATAGAATGATGGTGTGTGAAGTCACAATGGAGGTGTGTGAAGTCATAGAATGGAGGTTTTTGAAGTCACAGGATGGAAGTGTGTGAAGTCATAAAATGGAGGTGTGTGAAGTCAGATTGGAGGTGTGTGAAGTCATAGAATGGAGATGTGCCAACTCAGAAAGGAGGTTAGTGAAGTCATAGAATGGAGGTGTGTGAAGTCATAGAATGGAGGTGTGTGAAATCATAGAATGGAGTTGTGTGAAGTCACAGAATTGAGGTGGGTGAAGTCAGAATGGAGGTGTGTGAGGTCAGAATGGAGGTGTGTGAAGTCATAGAATGGAGGTGTGTGAATTCAGAATGCATTTGTGTGAACTCATAGAATGGAGGTCTGTGAAGTCACAATGTAGGTGTGTGAAGTCACAGAATGGAGGTGTGTGAAGTCATAGAATGGAGGTGTGTGAAGTCACAGAATGGAGCTGTGTGAAGTCAGAATGGAGGTGTGTGAAGTCACAGAATGGAGGTGTTTGAACTCAGAATGGAGGTGTGTGAAGTCACAGAATGGAGGTGTGTTAAGTCACAGAGTGGAGGTGTGTGAACTCAGAATGGAGGTGTGTGAAGTCACAGAATCTAGGTGTGGGAATTCATAGATTGGAGGTGTGTGAAGTCATAGAATGGAGGTGTGTGAAGTCATAATGGAGGCGTGTGAAGTCACAGAATTGAGGTGTGTGAAGTCACAGAACGGAGGTGTGTGAAGTCATAGAATGGAAGTGTGTGAAGTCAGAATGGAGGTGTGTGAACTCAATTGGAGGTGTGGGAAGTCAAAATGGAGGTGTGTGAAGCTATAGAATGGAGGTTTGTGAAGTCACAGAAAGGAGGGGTGTGAAGTCAAAGACTGGAGGTGTGTGAAGTCATAGAATGGAGGTGTGTGAACTCAGAGATTGCAGGTGTGTGAAGTCACAGAATGAAGGTGCGTTAAGTCACAGAATGGAGGTTTGTGAACTCAGAATGGAGGTGTGTGAAGTCACAGAATGGAGATGTGGGAAGTCATAGAATGGAGATGTGTGAAGTCACCGAATGGAGGTGTGTGAATTAATAGAATGGAGGTGTGAGAAATCATAGAATGGAGGTGTGTGAAGTCACAGAATGGAGGTGTGTGAAGTCACAGAATGGAGGTGTGTGAACTCACATAATGGAGGTGTGTGAACTCACAATGGAGGTGTGTGAAGTCAAAGAATGGAGGTGTGATAAGTCGTAGAATGGAATTGTGTGAAGCTATAGAATGGAGGTGTGTGAAGTGAGAATTGAGGTGTGTGAAGTCACATAATTGAGGTGTGTGAACTCAGAATGGAGGTGTGTGAAGTCACAGAATGGAGGTTTGTGAAGTCATAGAATGGAGGTGTGTGAAGTCATAGAATGGATGTTTCTGAGGTAGAATGAAGGTGTGTGAAGTCATAGAATGGAGGTGTGTGAAGTCAAAATGGAGGTGTGTGAACTCATAAAATGGAGATGTGTGAAGTCATGGAATTGAGGTTTGTGAAGTCCAAGAATATAGGTGTGTGAAGTCAAACAATGGTGGTGTGTGAAGTCACAGAATGCAGGTGTGTTAAGTCAAAGAATGGAAGTGTGTGAAGTCAAAATGGAGGTGTGTGAAGTCACAGAATGAAGGTGTCTGAAGTCTGAATGCAGCTGTGTGAAGCCATAGAATTGAGGTGTGTGAAGTCAGAATGGAGGTGTGTGAACTCATAGAATGGAGTGTGTGAAGTCACAATGGGGGTGTGTGAAGTCATAGAATGGGGGTGTGTGAAGTCAAATTGGAGGTGTGTGAAATCACAGAATGGAGGTGTGTCAACGCAGAAATGAGGTGTGTGAAATCATAGAATGGAGGTGTGTGAATTCGTAGTATGGAAGTCTATGAAATCATAGAATGGAGGTGTGTGAAGTCAAAGAATTTAGGTTTGTGAAGTCAGAATGGAGGTGTGTGAAATCAGGATGGAGGTGGGTGAAGTCATAGAATGGAGGTGTGGGAACTCAGAATGGAGGTGTGTGGTCACAGAACGGAGGTTTGTGAAGTCATAGAATGGAGGTGCGTGAAGTCATAGAATGGATGTTTCTGAAGTGAGAATGAAGGTGTATGAAGTCAAAGAATGGAGGTGTCTGAAGTCAAAATGGAGGTGTGTGAATCATAGATTGGAGGTGTGTGAACTCATAGAATGGAGGTGTGCGAAGTCATGGAATGGAGGTGTGTGAAGTCAAAGAATGGAGGTGTGTGAAGTCAAACAATAAAGGTGTGTGAAGTCACAGAATGGAGGTGTGTGAACTCATAGAATGGAGGTGCATGAAGACAAAGAATGGAGGTGTGTGAACTCATCGAATGGAGGTGTGTGAAGTCATGGAATGGAGGTGTGTGAAGTCAGATGGAGTTGTGTGAAGTCATAGAATGGAGGTGTGTGAAGTCAGAATGGAGGTGTGTGAAGGCATAGAATGGAGGTGTATGAAGTCAGAATGGAGGTGTGTGAACTCATAGAATGGAGGTGTGTGAAGTCACAATGCATGTGTGCGAAGTCATAGAATGGAGGTGTGTGAGGTCATAGAATGCAGGTGTGTGAAGTCACAGAATGGAGGTGTGTGAAGTCATAGAATGGAGGTGTGTGAAGTCACAGAATGGAGGTGTGTGAAGTCATAGAATGGAGGTTTGTGAAGTCATAGAATTTAGGTGTGTGAAGTCATAGAATGGAGGTGTGTGAAGTCACAGAATGGAGGTGTTTGAATTCACAAAATGGAGGCGTGTGAACTCAGAATGGAGGTGTGTGAATTCACAGAATGGAGGTGTGTGAAGTCATAGAATGGAGGTGTGTGAAGTCACACAATGGGGGTGTGTGAAGTCATAGAATGGAGGTGTGTGAAGTCATAGAATGGAGGTGTGTGAAGTCACAGAATCGAGGTGTTTGACGTCAGAGAATGGAGGTGTGTGAAATCAGAATGGAGGTGTGTGAAGTCACAGAATGGAGGTGTGTGAAGTCAGAATAGATGTGTGCGAAGTCATAGAATGGAACTGTGTGGAGTCAGAATGGAGCTGTGTGAAGTCATACAATGGAGGTGAGTGAAGTAAGAATGGCGGTGTGTGAACTCATAGAATGATGGTGTGTGAAGTCACAATGGAGGTGTGTGAAGTCATAGAATGGAGGTTTTTGAAGTCACAGGATGGAAGTGTGTGAAGTCATAAAATGGAGGTGTGTGAAGTCAGATTGGAGGTGTGTGAAGTCATAGAATGGAGATGTGCCAACTCAGAAAGGAGGTTAGTGAAGTCATAGAATGGAGGTGTGTGAAGTCATAGAATGGAGGTGTGTGAAATCATAGAATGGAGTTGTGTGAAGTCACAGAATTGAGGTGGGTGAAGTCAGAATGGAGGTGTGTGAGGTCAGAATGGAGGTGTGTGAAGTCATAGAATGGAGGTGTGTGAATTCAGAATGCATTTGTGTGAACTCATAGAATGGAGGTCTGTGAAGTCACAATGTAGGTGTGTGAAGTCACAGAATGGAGGTGTGTGAAGTCATAGAATGGAGGTGTGTGAAGTCACAGAATGGAGCTGTGTGAAGTCAGAATGGAGGTGTGTGAAGTCACAGAATGGAGGTGTTTGAACTCAGAATGGAGGTGTGTGAAGTCACAGAATGGAGGTGTGTTAAGTCACAGAGTGGAGGTGTGTGAACTCAGAATGGAGGTGTGTGAAGTCACAGAATCTAGGTGTGGGAATTCATAGATTGGAGGTGTGTGAAGTCATAGAATGGAGGTGTGTGAAGTCATAATGGAGGCGTGTGAAGTCACAGAATTGAGGTGTGTGAAGTCACAGAACGGAGGTGTGTGAAGTCATAGAATGGAAGTGTGTGAAGTCAGAATGGAGGTGTGTGAACTCAATTGGAGGTGTGGGAAGTCAAAATGGAGGTGTGTGAAGCTATAGAATGGAGGTTTGTGAAGTCACAGAAAGGAGGGGTGTGAAGTCAAAGACTGGAGGTGTGTGAAGTCATAGAATGGAGGTGTGTGAACTCAGAGATTGCAGGTGTTTGAAGTCACAGAATGAAGGTGCGTTAAGTCACAGAATGGAGGTTTGTGAACTCAGAATGGAGGTGTGTGAAGTCACAGAATGGAGATGTGGGAAGTCATAGAATGGAGATGTGTGAAGTCACCGAATGGAGGTGTGTGAATTAATAGAATGGAGGTGTGAGAAATCATAGAATGGAGGTGTGTGAAGTCACAGAATGGAGGTGTGTGAAGTCACAGAATGGAGGTGTGTGAACTCACATAATGGAGGTGTGTGAACTCACAATGGAGGTGTGTGAAGTCAAAGAATGGAGGTGTGATAAGTCGTAGAATGGAATTGTGTGAAGCTATAGAATGGAGGTGTGTGAAGTGAGAATTGAGGTGTGTGAAGTCACATAATTGAGGTGTGTGAACTCAGAATGGAGGTGTGTGAAGTCACAGAATGGAGGTTTGTGAAGTCATAGAATGGAGGTGTGTGAAGTCATAGAATGGATGTTTCTGAGGTAGAATGAAGGTGTGTGAAGTCATAGAATGGAGGTGTGTGAAGTCAAAATGGAGGTGTGTGAACTCATAAAATGGAGATGTGTGAAGTCATGGAATTGAGGTTTGTGAAGTCCAAGAATATAGGTGTGTGAAGTCAAACAATGGTGGTGTGTGAAGTCACAGAATGCAGGTGTGTTAAGTCAAAGAATGGAAGTGTGTGAAGTCAAAATGGAGGTGTGTGAAGTCACAGAATGAAGGTGTCTGAAGTCTGAATGCAGCTGTGTGAAGCCATAGAATTGAGGTGTGTGAAGTCAGAATGGAGGTGTGTGAACTCATAGAATGGAGTGTGTGAAGTCACAATGGGGGTGTGTGAAGTCATAGAATGGGGGTGTGTGAAGTCAAATTGGAGGTGTGTGAAATCACAGAATGGAGGTGTGTCAACGCAGAAATGAGGTGTGTGAAATCATAGAATGGAGGTGTGTGAATTCGTAGTATGGAAGTCTATGAAATCATAGAATGGAGGTGTGTGAAGTCAAAGAATTTAGGTTTGTGAAGTCAGAATGGAGGTGTGTGAAATCAGGATGGAGGTGGGTGAAGTCACAGAATGGAGGTGTGGGAACTCAGAATGGAGGTGTGTGGTCACAGAACGGAGGTTTGTGAAGTCATAGAATGGAGGTGCGTGAAGTCATAGAATGGATGTTTTTGAAGTGAGAATGAAGGTGTATGAAGTCAAAGAATGGAGGTGTCTGAAGTCAAAATGGAGGTGTGTGAATCATAGATTGGAGGTGTGTGAACTCATAGAATGGAGGTGTGTGAAGTCATGGAATGGAGGTGTGTGAAGTCAAAGAATGGAGGTGTGTGAAGTCAAACAATAAAGGTGGGTGAAGTCACAGAATGGAGGTGTGTGAACTCATAGAATGGAGGTGCATGCAGTCTAAGAATGGAGGTGTGTGAAGTCATCGAATGGAGGTGTGTGAAGTCATGGAATGGAGGTGTGTGAAGTCAGATGGAGTTGTGTGAAGTCATAGAATGGAGGTGTGTGAAGTCAGAATGGAGGTGTGTGAAGTCATAGAATGGAGGTGTGTGAAGTGAGAATGGAGGTGTGTGAACTCATAGAATGGAGGTGTGTGAAGTCACAATGCAGGTGTGCGAAGTCATAGAATGGAGGTGTGTGACATCATAGAATGCAGGTGTGTGAAGTCACAGAATGGAGGTGTGTGAAGTCATAGAATGGAGGTGTGTGAAGTCACACAATGGGGGTGTGTGAAGTCATAGAATGGAGGTGTGTGAAGTCATAGAATGGAGGTGTGTGAGGTCACAGAATGGAGGTGTGTGAAGTCAGAATAGATGTGTGCGAAGTCATAGAATGGAGCTGTGTGAAGTCAGAATGGAGCTGTGTGAAGTCATAGAATGGAGGTGAGTGAAGTCAGAATGGCGGTGTGTGAACTCATAGAATGATGGTGTGTGAAGTCACAATGGAGGTGTGTGAAGTCATAGAATGGAGGTTTTTGAAGTCACAGAATGGAGGTGTGTGAAGTCATAGAATGGAGGTGTGTGAAGTCAAATTGGAGGTGTGTGAAGTCATAGAATGGAGGTGTGTCAACTCAGAAAGGAGGTGTGTGAAGTCATAGAATGGAGGTGTGTGAAGTCATAGAATGGAGGTGTGTGAAATCATAGAATGGAGTTGTGTGAAGTCACAGAATTGAGGTGTGTGAAGTCAGAATGGAGGTGTGTGATGTCAGAATGGAGGTGTGTGAAGTCATAGAATGGAGGTGTGTGAATTCACAATGCATTTGTGTGAACTCATAGAATGGAGGTCTGTGAAGTCACAATGTAGGTGTGTGAAGTCACAGAATGGAGGTGTGTGAAGTCATAGAATGGAGGTGTGTGATGTCACAGAATGGAGATGTGTGAAGTCATATATTGGAGGTTTGTGAAGTCATAGAATGGAGGTGTGTGAAGTAATAGAATGGAAGTGTGTCAAGTCACAGATTGAAGGTGTGTGAAGTCACACAATGGGGGTGTGAGAACTCAGAATGGAGGTGTGTGAAGTCACAGAATGGAGGTGTGTGAAGTCATAGAATGGATGTTTCTGGAGTAAGAATGAAGGTGTGTGAAGTCATACAATGGAGGTGTGGGAAGTCAAAATGGTGGTGTGTGAACACATAGAATGGAGGTGTGTGAAATCACGGAATGGAGGTGTGTGAAGTCACAGAATTGAGGTGTGTGAAGTCAGAATGGAGGTGTGTGTAGTCAGAATGGAGGTGTGTGAAGTCATAGAATGGAGGTGTGTGAATTCACAATGCATTTGTGTGAACTCATAGAATGGAGGTCTGTGAAGTCACAATGTACGTGTGTGAAGTCACAGAATGGAGGTGTGTGAAGTCATAGAATGGAGGTGTGTGAAGTCACAGAATGGAGCTGTGTGAAGTCAGAATGGAGGTGTGTGAAGTCACAGAATGGAGGTGTTTGAACTCAGAATGGAGGTGTGTGAAGTCACAGAATGGAGGTGTGTTAAGTCACAGAGTGGAGGTGTGTGAACTCAGAATGGAGGTGTGTGAAGTCACAGAATCTAGGTGTGGGAATTCATAGATTGGAGGTGTGTGAAGTCATAGAATGGAGGTGTGTGAAGTCATAATGGAGGCGTGTGAAGTCACAGAATTGAGGTGTGTGAAGTCACAGAACGGAGGTGTGTGAAGTCATAGAATGGAAGTGTGTGAAGTCAGAATGGAGGTGTGTGAACTCAATTGGAGGTGTGGGAAGTCAAAATGGAGGTGTGTGAAGCTATAGAATGGAGGTTTGTGAAGTCACAGAAAGGAGGGGTGTGAAGTCAAAGACTGGAGGTGTGTGAAGTCATAGAATGGAGGTGTGTGAACTCAGAGATTGCAGGTGTGTGAAGTCACAGAATGAAGGTGCGTTAAGTCACAGAATGGAGGTTTGTGAACTCAGAATGGAGGTGTGTGAAGTCACAGAATGGAGATGTGGGAAGTCATAGAATGGAGATGTGTGAAGTCACCGAATGGAGGTGTGTGAATTAATAGAATGGAGGTGTGAGAAATCATAGAATGGAGGTGTGTGAAGTCACAGAATGGAGGTGTGTGAAGTCACAGAATGGAGGTGTGTGAACTCACATAATGGAGGTGTGTGAACTCACAATGGAGGTGTGTGAAGTCAAAGAATGGAGGTGTGATAAGTCGTAGAATGGAATTGTGTGAAGCTATAGAATGGAGGTGTG
Source organism: Megascapheus bottae (assembly GCA_024803745.1). NCBI lineage: Eukaryota > Metazoa > Chordata > Mammalia > Rodentia > Geomyidae > Megascapheus > Megascapheus bottae. The sequence goes on along the minus strand of JANJXV010000052.1, from coordinate 8,909 downwards.
TGAAGTGAGAATTGAGGTGTGTGAAGTCACATAATTGAGGTGTGTGAACTCAGAATGGAGGTGTGTGAAGTCACAGAATGGAGGTTTGTGAAGTCATAGAATGGAGGTGTGTGAAGTCATAGAATGGATGTTTCTGAGGTAGAATGAAGGTGTGTGAAGTCATAGAATGGAGGTGTGTGAAGTCAAAATGGAGGTGTGTGAACTCATAAAATGGAGATGTGTGAAGTCATGGAATTGAGGTTTGTGAAGTCCAAGAATATAGGTGTGTGAAGTCAAACAATGGTGGTGTGTGAAGTCACAGAATGCAGGTGTGTTAAGTCAAAGAATGGAAGTGTGTGAAGTCAAAATGGAGGTGTGTGAAGTCACAGAATGAAGGTGTCTGAAGTCTGAATGCAGCTGTGTGAAGCCATAGAATTGAGGTGTGTGAAGTCAGAATGGAGGTGTGTGAACTCATAGAATGGAGTGTGTGAAGTCACAATGGGGGTGTGTGAAGTCATAGAATGGGGGTGTGTGAAGTCAAATTGGAGGTGTGTGAAATCACAGAATGGAGGTGTGTCAACGCAGAAATGAGGTGTGTGAAATCATAGAATGGAGGTGTGTGAATTCGTAGTATGGAAGTCTATGAAATCATAGAATGGAGGTGTGTGAAGTCAAAGAATTTAGGTTTGTGAAGTCAGAATGGAGGTGTGTGAAATCAGGATGGAGGTGGGTGAAGTCATAGAATGGAGGTGTGGGAACTCAGAATGGAGGTGTGTGGTCACAGAACGGAGGTTTGTGAAGTCATAGAATGGAGGTGCGTGAAGTCATAGAATGGATGTTTCTGAAGTGAGAATGAAGGTGTATGAAGTCAAAGAATGGAGGTGTCTGAAGTCAAAATGGAGGTGTGTGAATCATAGATTGGAGGTGTGTGAACTCATAGAATGGAGGTGTGTGAAGTCATGGAATGGAGGTGTGTGAAGTCAAAGAATGGAGGTGTGTGAAGTCAAACAATAAAGGTGTGTGAAGTCACAGAATGGAGGTGTGTGAACTCATAGAATGGAGGTGCATGAAGACAAAGAATGGAGGTGTGTGAACTCATCGAATGGAGGTGTGTGAAGTCATGGAATGGAGGTGTGTGAAGTCAGATGGAGTTGTGTGAAGTCATAGAATGGAGGTGTGTGAAGTCAGAATGGAGGTGTGTGAAGGCATAGAATGGAGGTGTATGAAGTCAGAATGGAGGTGTGTGAACTCATAGAATGGAGGTGTGTGAAGTCACAATGCATGTGTGCGAAGTCATAGAATGGAGGTGTGTGAGGTCATAGAATGCAGGTGTGTGAAGTCACAGAATGGAGGTGTGTGAAGTCATAGAATGGAGGTGTGTGAAGTCACAGAATGGAGGTGTGTGAAGTCATAGAATGGAGGTTTGTGAAGTCATAGAATTTAGGTGTGTGAAGTCATAGAATGGAGGTGTGTGAAGTCACAGAATGGAGGTGTTTGAATTCACAAAATGGAGGCGTGTGAACTCAGAATGGAGGTGTGTGAATTCACAGAATGGAGGTGTGTGAAGTCATAGAATGGAGGTGTGTGAAGTCACACAATGGGGGTGTGTGAAGTCATAGAATGGAGGTGTGTGAAGTCATAGAATGGAGGTGTGTGAAGTCACAGAATCGAGGTGTTTGACGTCAGAGAATGGAGGTGTGTGAAATCAGAATGGAGGTGTGTGAAGTCACAGAATGGAGGTGTGTGAAGTCAGAATAGATGTGTGCGAAGTCATAGAATGGAACTGTGTGGAGTCAGAATGGAGCTGTGTGAAGTCATACAATGGAGGTGAGTGAAGTAAGAATGGCGGTGTGTGAACTCATAGAATGATGGTGTGTGAAGTCACAATGGAGGTGTGTGAAGTCATAGAATGGAGGTTTTTGAAGTCACAGGATGGAAGTGTGTGAAGTCATAAAATGGAGGTGTGTGAAGTCAGATTGGAGGTGTGTGAAGTCATAGAATGGAGATGTGCCAACTCAGAAAGGAGGTTAGTGAAGTCATAGAATGGAGGTGTGTGAAGTCATAGAATGGAGGTGTGTGAAATCATAGAATGGAGTTGTGTGAAGTCACAGAATTGAGGTGGGTGAAGTCAGAATGGAGGTGTGTGAGGTCAGAATGGAGGTGTGTGAAGTCATAGAATGGAGGTGTGTGAATTCAGAATGCATTTGTGTGAACTCATAGAATGGAGGTCTGTGAAGTCACAATGTAGGTGTGTGAAGTCACAGAATGGAGGTGTGTGAAGTCATAGAATGGAGGTGTGTGAAGTCACAGAATGGAGCTGTGTGAAGTCAGAATGGAGGTGTGTGAAGTCACAGAATGGAGGTGTTTGAACTCAGAATGGAGGTGTGTGAAGTCACAGAATGGAGGTGTGTTAAGTCACAGAGTGGAGGTGTGTGAACTCAGAATGGAGGTGTGTGAAGTCACAGAATCTAGGTGTGGGAATTCATAGATTGGAGGTGTGTGAAGTCATAGAATGGAGGTGTGTGAAGTCATAATGGAGGCGTGTGAAGTCACAGAATTGAGGTGTGTGAAGTCACAGAACGGAGGTGTGTGAAGTCATAGAATGGAAGTGTGTGAAGTCAGAATGGAGGTGTGTGAACTCAATTGGAGGTGTGGGAAGTCAAAATGGAGGTGTGTGAAGCTATAGAATGGAGGTTTGTGAAGTCACAGAAAGGAGGGGTGTGAAGTCAAAGACTGGAGGTGTGTGAAGTCATAGAATGGAGGTGTGTGAACTCAGAGATTGCAGGTGTGTGAAGTCACAGAATGAAGGTGCGTTAAGTCACAGAATGGAGGTTTGTGAACTCAGAATGGAGGTGTGTGAAGTCACAGAATGGAGATGTGGGAAGTCATAGAATGGAGATGTGTGAAGTCACCGAATGGAGGTGTGTGAATTAATAGAATGGAGGTGTGAGAAATCATAGAATGGAGGTGTGTGAAGTCACAGAATGGAGGTGTGTGAAGTCACAGAATGGAGGTGTGTGAACTCACATAATGGAGGTGTGTGAACTCACAATGGAGGTGTGTGAAGTCAAAGAATGGAGGTGTGATAAGTCGTAGAATGGAATTGTGTGAAGCTATAGAATGGAGGTGTGTGAAGTGAGAATTGAGGTGTGTGAAGTCACATAATTGAGGTGTGTGAACTCAGAATGGAGGTGTGTGAAGTCACAGAATGGAGGTTTGTGAAGTCATAGAATGGAGGTGTGTGAAGTCATAGAATGGATGTTTCTGAGGTAGAATGAAGGTGTGTGAAGTCATAGAATGGAGGTGTGTGAAGTCAAAATGGAGGTGTGTGAACTCATAAAATGGAGATGTGTGAAGTCATGGAATTGAGGTTTGTGAAGTCCAAGAATATAGGTGTGTGAAGTCAAACAATGGTGGTGTGTGAAGTCACAGAATGCAGGTGTGTTAAGTCAAAGAATGGAAGTGTGTGAAGTCAAAATGGAGGTGTGTGAAGTCACAGAATGAAGGTGTCTGAAGTCTGAATGCAGCTGTGTGAAGCCATAGAATTGAGGTGTGTGAAGTCAGAATGGAGGTGTGTGAACTCATAGAATGGAGTGTGTGAAGTCACAATGGGGGTGTGTGAAGTCATAGAATGGGGGTGTGTGAAGTCAAATTGGAGGTGTGTGAAATCACAGAATGGAGGTGTGTCAACGCAGAAATGAGGTGTGTGAAATCATAGAATGGAGGTGTGTGAATTCGTAGTATGGAAGTCTATGAAATCATAGAATGGAGGTGTGTGAAGTCAAAGAATTTAGGTTTGTGAAGTCAGAATGGAGGTGTGTGAAATCAGGATGGAGGTGGGTGAAGTCACAGAATGGAGGTGTGGGAACTCAGAATGGAGGTGTGTGGTCACAGAACGGAGGTTTGTGAAGTAATAGAATGGAGGTGCGTGAAGTCATAGAATGGATGTTTCTGAAGTGAGAATGAAGGTGTATGAAGTCAAAGAATGGAGGTGTCTGAAGTCAAAATGGAGGTGTGTGAATCATAGATTGGAGGTGTGTGAACTCATAGAATGGAGGTGTGTGAAGTCATGGAATGGAGGTGTGTGAAGTCAAAGAATGGAGGTGTGTGAAGTCAAACAATAAAGGTGGGTGAAGTCACAGAATGGAGGTGTGTGAACTCATAGAATGGAGGTGCATGCAGTCTAAGAATGGAGGTGTGTGAAGTCATCGAATGGAGGTGTGTGAAGTCATGGAATGGAGGTGTGTGAAGTCAGATGGAGTTGTGTGAAGTCATAGAATGGAGGTGTGTGAAGTCAGAATGGAGGTGTGTGAAGTCATAGAATGGAGGTGTGTGAAGTGAGAATGGAGGTGTGTGAACTCATAGAATGGAGGTGTGTGAAGTCACAATGCAGGTGTGCGAAGTCATAGAATGGAGGTGTGTGACATCATAGAATGCAGGTGTGTGAAGTCACAGAATGGAGGTGTGTGAAGTCATAGAATGGAGGTGTGTGAAGTCACACAATGGGGGTGTGTGAAGTCATAGAATGGAGGTGTGTGAAGTCATAGAATGGAGGTGTGTGAGGTCACAGAATGGAGGTGTGTGAAGTCAGAATAGATGTGTGCGAAGTCATAGAATGGAGCTGTGTGAAGTCAGAATGGAGCTGTGTGAAGTCATAGAATGGAGGTGAGTGAAGTCAGAATGGCGGTGTGTGAACTCATAGAATGATGGTGTGTGAAGTCACAATGGAGGTGTGTGAAGTCATAGAATGGAGGTTTTTGAAGTCACAGAATGGAGGTGTGTGAAGTCATAGAATGGAGGTGTGTGAAGTCAAATTGGAGGTGTGTGAAGTCATAGAATGGAGGTGTGTCAACTCAGAAAGGAGGTGTGTGAAGTCATAGAATGGAGGTGTGTGAAGTCATAGAATGGAGGTGTGTGAAATCATAGAATGGAGTTGTGTGAAGTCACAGAATGGAGGTGTGTGAAGTCATAGAATGGAGGTGTGTCAACTCAGAAAGGAGGTGTGTGAAGTCATAGAATGGAGGTGTGTGAAGTCACAGAATGGAGGTGTGTGAAGTCATAGAATGGAGGTGTGTGAAGTCACAGAATGGAGGTGTGTGAAGTCATAGAATGGAGGTTTGTGAAGTCATAGAATTTAGGTGTGTGAAGTCATAGAATGGAGGTGTGTGAAGTCAAAGAATGGAGGTGTTTGAATTCACAAAATGGAGGCGTGTGAACTCAGAATGGAGGTGTGTGAATTCACAGAATGGAGGTGTGTGAAGTCATAGAATGGAGGTGTGTGAAGTCACACAATGGGGGTGTGTGAAGTCATAGAATGGAGGTGTGTGAAGTCATAGAATGGAGGTGTGTGAAGTCACAGAATCGAGGTGTTTGACGTCAGAGAATGGAGGTGTGTGAAATCAGAATGGAGGTGTGTGAAGTCACAGAATGGAGGTGTGTGAAGTCAGAATAGATGTGTGCGAAGTCATAGAATGGAACTGTGTGGAGTCAGAATGGAGCTGTGTGAAGTCATACAATGGAGGTGAGTGAAGTAAGAATGGCGGTGTGTGAACTCATAGAATGATGGTGTGTGAAGTCACAATGGAGGTGTGTGAAGTCATAGAATGGAGGTTTTTGAAGTCACAGGATGGAAGTGTGTGAAGTCATAAAATGGAGGTGTGTGAAGTCAGATTGGAGGTGTGTGAAGTCATAGAATGGAGATGTGCCAACTCAGAAAGGAGGTTAGTGAAGTCATAGAATGGAGGTGTGTGAAGTCATAGAATGGAGGTGTGTGAAATCATAGAATGGAGTTGTGTGAAGTCACAGAATTGAGGTGGGTGAAGTCAGAATGGAGGTGTGTGAGGTCAGAATGGAGGTGTGTGAAGTCATAGAATGGAGGTGTGTGAATTCAGAATGCATTTGTGTGAACTCATAGAATGGAGGTCTGTGAAGTCACAATGTAGGTGTGTGAAGTCACAGAATGGAGGTGTGTGAAGTCATAGAATGGAGGTGTGTGAAGTCACAGAATGGAGCTGTGTGAAGTCAGAATGGAGGTGTGTGAAGTCACAGAATGGAGGTGTTTGAACTCAGAATGGAGGTGTGTGAAGTCACAGAATGGAGGTGTGTTAAGTCACAGAGTGGAGGTGTGTGAACTCAGAATGGAGGTGTGTGAAGTCACAGAATCTAGGTGTGGGAATTCATAGATTGGAGGTGTGTGAAGTCATAGAATGGAGGTGTGTGAAGTCATAATGGAGGCGTGTGAAGTCACAGAATTGAGGTGTGTGAAGTCACAGAACGGAGGTGTGTGAAGTCATAGAATGGAAGTGTGTGAAGTCAGAATGGAGGTGTGTGAACTCAATTGGAGGTGTGGGAAGTCAAAATGGAGGTGTGTGAAGCTATAGAATGGAGGTTTGTGAAGTCACAGAAAGGAGGGGTGTGAAGTCAAAGACTGGAGGTGTGTGAAGTCATAGAATGGAGGTGTGTGAACTCAGAGATTGCAGGTGTGTGAAGTCACAGAATGAAGGTGCGTTAAGTCACAGAATGGAGGTTTGTGAACTCAGAATGGAGGTGTGTGAAGTCACAGAATGGAGATGTGGGAAGTCATAGAATGGAGATGTGTGAAGTCACCGAATGGAGGTGTGTGAATTAATAGAATGGAGGTGTGAGAAATCATAGAATGGAGGTGTGTGAAGTCACAGAATGGAGGTGTGTGAAGTCACAGAATGGAGGTGTGTGAACTCACATAATGGAGGTGTGTGAACTCACAATGGAGGTGTGTGAAGTCAAAGAATGGAGGTGTGATAAGTCGTAGAATGGAATTGTGTGAAGCTATAGAATGGAGGTGTGTGAAGTGAGAATTGAGGTGTGTGAAGTCACATAATTGAGGTGTGTGAACTCAGAATGGAGGTGTGTGAAGTCACAGAATGGAGGTTTGTGAAGTCATAGAATGGAGGTGTGTGAAGTCATAGAATGGATGTTTCTGAGGTAGAATGAAGGTGTGTGAAGTCATAGAATGGAGGTGTGTGAAGTCAAAATGGAGGTGTGTGAACTCATAAAATGGAGATGTGTGAAGTCATGGAATTGAGGTTTGTGAAGTCCAAGAATATAGGTGTGTGAAGTCAAACAATGGTGGTGTGTGAAGTCACAGAATGCAGGTGTGTTAAGTCAAAGAATGGAAGTGTGTGAAGTCAAAATGGAGGTGTGTGAAGTCACAGAATGAAGGTGTCTGAAGTCTGAATGCAGCTGTGTGAAGCCATAGAATTGAGGTGTGTGAAGTCAGAATGGAGGTGTGTGAACTCATAGAATGGAGTGTGTGAAGTCACAATGGGGGTGTGTGAAGTCATAGAATGGGGGTGTGTGAAGTCAAATTGGAGGTGTGTGAAATCACAGAATGGAGGTGTGTCAACGCAGAAATGAGGTGTGTGAAATCATAGAATGGAGGTGTGTGAATTCGTAGTATGGAAGTCTATGAAATCATAGAATGGAGGTGTGTGAAGTCAAAGAATTTAGGTTTGTGAAGTCAGAATGGAGGTGTGTGAAATCAGGATGGAGGTGGGTGAAGTCACAGAATGGAGGTGTGGGAACTCAGAATGGAGGTGTGTGGTCACAGAACGGAGGTTTGTGAAGTAATAGAATGGAGGTGCGTGAAGTCATAGAATGGATGTTTCTGAAGTGAGAATGAAGGTGTATGAAGTCAAAGAATGGAGGTGTCTGAAGTCAAAATGGAGGTGTGTGAATCATAGATTGGAGGTGTGTGAACTCATAGAATGGAGGTGTGTGAAGTCATGGAATGGAGGTGTGTGAAGTCAAAGAATGGAGGTGTGTGAAGTCAAACAATAAAGGTGGGTGAAGTCACAGAATGGAGGTGTGTGAACTCATAGAATGGAGGTGCATGCAGTCTAAGAATGGAGGTGTGTGAAGTCATCGAATGGAGGTGTGTGAAGTCATGGAATGGAGGTGTGTGAAGTCAGATGGAGTTGTGTGAAGTCATAGAATGGAGGTGTGTGAAGTCAGAATGGAGGTGTGTGAAGTCATAGAATGGAGGTGTGTGAAGTGAGAATGGAGGTGTGTGAACTCATAGAATGGAGGTGTGTGAAGTCACAATGCAGGTGTGCGAAGTCATAGAATGGAGGTGTGTGACATCATAGAATGCAGGTGTGTGAAGTCACAGAATGGAGGTGTGTGAAGTCATAGAATGGAGGTGTGTGAAGTCACACAATGGGGGTGTGTGAAGTCATAGAATGGAGGTGTGTGAAGTCATAGAATGGAGGTGTGTGAGGTCACAGAATGGAGGTGTGTGAAGTCAGAATAGATGTGTGCGAAGTCATAGAATGGAGCTGTGTGAAGTCAGAATGGAGCTGTGTGAAGTCATAGAATGGAGGTGAGTGAAGTCAGAATGGCGGTGTGTGAACTCATAGAATGATGGTGTGTGAAGTCACAATGGAGGTGTGTGAAGTCATAGAATGGAGGTTTTTGAAGTCACAGAATGGAGGTGTGTGAAGTCATAGAATGGAGGTGTGTGAAGTCAAATTGGAGGTGTGTGAAGTCATAGAATGGAGGTGTGTCAACTCAGAAAGGAGGTGTGTGAAGTCATAGAATGGAGGTGTGTGAAGTCATAGAATGGAGGTGTGTGAAATCATAGAATGGAGTTGTGTGAAGTCACAGAATGGAGGTGTGTGAAGTCATAGAATGGAGGTGTGTCAACTCAGAAAGGAGGTGTGTGAAGTCATAGAATGGAGGTGTGTGAAGTCACAGAATGGAGGTGTGTGAAGTCATAGAATGGAGGTGTGTGAAGTCACAGAATGGAGGTGTGTGAAGTCATAGAATGGAGGTTTGTGAAGTCATAGAATTTAGGTGTGTGAAGTCATAGAATGGAGGTGTGTGAAGTCAAAGAATGGAGGTGTTTGAATTCACAAAATGGAGGCGTGTGAACTCAGAATGGAGGTGTGTGA